>LR990967.1:0-10000000 GCA_905163465.1 Craniophora ligustri | reverse complement strand
CAAGTGATTCTAGTTCATAATTTCAACGTAATATGAGTGAAAATGACCTAGCAGTAAACTGTTTACACACACATATTAGAATCAGTGAGCTGTGAGTTCAAATCTCACGCGGTAATTATAAACTTTTTGTAAGATTTTACTCGATTGGTAGTAATGAGACAGAAATATAATATTCTTTATCTCGCACGCTTTATGCACACATTTCGTCAAGTTAGTACGGTAGATCATAAAAAACAACGTAAAGATTTAGATTTGTGTGGGGTAGTCATGAATATCAGTTATACAAATATTTAACGTGATCGATGTGAACACTGGCGTTTGGTCGCAGTTAGTGTTAATGTGTAGCTTTGTTTAGTGACGTGTGGTTTAATAAATAGCAGTATCATATTTATTCTCAAAATGCAGGCAAATATAAATAGACAATAGGGCGATAACAAATATAAATAGACAACTATTATTGCATTGCATAAAAGTGTTCTTAAAAGAACACAAATATCTGATGAAACCGGACGGAATGTGAGTATTGTAATATTAAATAATTGTAACTTAAGCTAAACTTTTATTTGGAATGTTACCTAAGATTGTCAATCATACTATCATTATCATGTCTGTAACTAGTGTGTAATATAATAATATATTATATATTTATTGCATTTGTAGATCAGTTTTATATATATATATTAGTTTTATATATATATATTCTAATATATATTTATTCTATTTTGTTTTAGAGGAATATTGTTAGTTTGTGGATACGGTGAAGTCGAAGGCCGTCGCTTATTACCAACGAGACACTGCGAAATTATTAGACACTTATTGCAAACCGTGCCCTCCACGCTGAGGGTTTACATCACAGAAGACCAGCTATTAAGAGGAAAGATAGAAACAAGAGCGATTACGAAACAGTTAAAAACCCATTGTATGGAGGTGTGGGAAAATATAAGGAACAGAAATATGTGCTAACATTTTAGGGTCCATGCGAAATCGTTTACTTGAAAATAATGGGGGTTATACAGAATATTATTACCTAGATGTTTTGGTTTAAATAATTAGGTGTTAATAAAAAAAAAAATATTAACATAATTATCTATAAAAAATTAACAATCCTAAATTGAGGTTTAGTTTCAATCCTCTTTTCGCTAAGAAAATGAACACTTAAGCTATAACCTCAATACATTTATTATGACGTTACATAAGAAATAATTTTCATTAAGTGTAAATAATATATATAACCTATAAGAAGTGTGTATTAACAATTATATCTGTGTTATTAGAATACCCTTTTTTGTTAAGGTATTATTTTCACTATGTGGGTATACAACAAAACTGTTATGAACGGTTACAAATGAACTATTTTTATCTAAGTAGGAATGTGACGTCACAATTATCATAGATTACTATTTTTTTAAATAAATAAAACAAATATAATTGTTTGTTTTCATTCAACAGACTTTCTTATTTCCACCAAAAAGATAAATAAAAATCATATTTAATACTAATATTTAACTTCTTAATAATAATAAGAATAATGTATTCATGCTTATTATAAAAAAATAGTATTAAGTTATTTATAATTAATACATTATAGATAAACATATAAAACAAGTTTCTGCCTAATACTAATATTTTATGATTTCAAAGAAACAAAAGCATCCTCACGTTGTAAATAAGATTTGAACTCAGATAGGTTGGAATTTGAATCCATTGCCTAGCGCAAGCAGCTACGAGCACATATTAAGTTTCTGCGAATTTAAGCAATGCAATGGTTAGAACACCGTGACGTGGATTATAAATGCAACAGATATATAGTGATATTTCGCGTAGTGTAACGACAGTTCATTTGTGTTTGTTATCTATGTTGAGACATAGACTCATACACGCCCACGCACACACACACTGGTTTGCTAGTTCGTACAGTTCATAGCAATGTAATCCTTAGCGTGCTTATGCACTATTGAAGTTGTCTGTACATTGATACACCTCTGCCTAACTCTTCTGGGAAGACAGGCGTGATGATGGTATGATAGAACTTACAAAAAAAAACTAAAAGTTACCTTAATAATAAATCGCAATAAAGATGTTTCTCTAAGGCTTGGGATCTCTTCATATAGGTAAACGAGAAAATATTGGTATTGTTATATCTTGGGCAAACTAAAGTGTGTCAACAATGAGGGTATTTCGCACATCCAAACTAATATTATAAAGGTAAATCTGTCTGTTATCTCTTCACGCTTTAACCGCTGAACTGATTTAGATGAAATTTGGAATGGAGATCGATTGGGTCTCGGGGAAGGATATAGGAATAAGGAGAAGGTAGAAAGGAGGAAGGAGATATTTGACGCGAAAATCATCCTTTAGATGAGCGAAAAGAGGGAAGAAATAAATAAGCAGATTGAAGAAAATGCATATTTTTATTCTGATAAGCGGGCATACGAGCAGGCGGCTGACTTGATGGTAAGTGATCACCGCCGCCCATGGACATTTGCAACACCAGAAGGCTTGCATATGCGTTGCCAAACCCTGCATAAACCGTTTTGGTTTCTTAAAATTGGGAATTACTAAACCGACTGCAAACACAATGCCCATGCTGTCAGAATAGTCACTCCCCCAACGAGCTCTAGTACCCTTACTCACTCGCAGGAAGACAACTATTGTTGATTCACTGCGTTATTCTATAAAGCAGAGGTACTTTCACAGTCGGGCAGGTCAATTTGAGCGAGGAATCTCGCTATGCCCTCTACCTCCAAGTAAATAGATTCGATAAAAATTTTAATTCTACGCAGACGTAGTTGCGCGCAAAGGCTAGTATAATAATAAATACGTTCTTATTCTAAGATAAATCACAAAAGATCTTGGTTGAAGACAATCTAGAAGACCTTTTGTGAGTAAGGAAAATCGTAAAAATGAGGTGGCAGAAGAAAAATAAGGACGACGTTGCTTAGTAACACGGCGTTGTTGATATTTATTATAAGGTCTCCTAAGATAATGTTTACAAGAAAACGGAAGGTTTTTATTATATTTAAGTAAACGTACCTTTTTCATTCACAATGATGTGTTGAAGAGCCATATTCTTTTGTTTTCTTTCATTTCATTGATTTTGTTCAGCTGAGAGATGTTTTCCAAAAATAATACTTAACTTTTACATTGTAGTTACTTTAGGTTCCCTTAATATTCACGACATATTCCTACCATAGAGTTTAGGTATATTTATTTTCACGAAATATCCTATGTCCACCAAAATTGTTACTGAATCATGCGCTATGAAGTAATTGAATATTTTGTGTTTTAGATGATCTCATATAGATCAAATTCTGAATAAAAGCCGGAAAATATACTGGAAACTCTCTCTCAACTTGTGATATAAAATGTATACCTACATATAATAAATACGGGTCTCGTTTACAAGGCAAACAACTCATCAGCCAGTCCAAACATGGTACGTTTTCCGGTAGGTGTTTTTTATGCAGCATTGTAGAACACTGAAGCAATACCAGTCAACTTACAGTCCATAATAATATATACATTTTGTATCAGATTAAAATGTTAATAATAAACTGACTCGTTGGTCTAGCGATCGTACAGTGGGACTGCTGAGCAGGAGGTCTTGGGTTCGATTCCCAGGTCGAGCAAAGTGTTATTGGGGCTTTCTATGAAATTCTCAGTATCAGTATGGGACCTAAAACATACCGGCGAAACGTAGGTGTACATACTAATGTACAGGTGTACTAATACCTCTGCCTAACCTTTGGGGGATGACAGGCGTGATGGTATGTTTTTATGTATTGTATGTATGTTAATAAACAGATAGTAAATTCTTAGATAGGGAAAAGTACGTACGGCCATGCCATGTTAGCTATAACTTTGTTAAAGTAAATCCGTCAGAGGTAGAAAAAATTATAAACATGCTATCTAGTGAAAAATCACCAGGTCTGGATGGTATAAGAGTCTGTGACATCAAATATTTATGTAAAAGAATCAGTCCTATAATAGCGAACTTTATTAACATGTGTCTAATGAAGAGTGTATATCCTAACCAGCTAAAAAATGCTATAATACGCCCGATTTACAAGTCCGGAAACCATTTAGAGTACGTAAATTATAGACCAATAGCAATATTACCTGTAATTGATAAAATTGTGGAAAAAATTGTTGTCGGACAGATTAGTAATTTTTTAGAAACTCACAACATTCTTTCTAACACACAGCACGGTTTTAGAAAAGGAAGGAGTACTGTCTCTGCCCTGACAGACTTCGCGGATTATGTAAATGAAGGATTAGACTCAGGAAAACAGCTGATAGCACTTTTCATAGACTACAAAAAAGCATTTGACACATTGGATCATAGCATACTGTTGCAGGCGATGGATGATTGCGGAATACGCGGCCCCACCAATAGCTGGTTTAGAAACTACTTAACTGATAGAAAAATACGCACGGTTATCGGTGGAACGGCCGGAGCGGACGCGCCAGTGAGCCTAGGCGTGCCGACCGGGTCCGTGTTTGGGCCGGTGGGCTACGTAATGCACGTTAGCAGCGTGTCGAAAGTGGTCACCAAATGTCAGGTGTTCATGTACGCAGACGATATGTGTGTGATTTACGCCTTGAAAGATATTTTGCAGGCTCAAAATAGTATTCAAGAAGATTTCGAAAATATTACAAAATGGGCACATGATAATGGCATCATACTAAATTTCTCAAAAACCAAATGCATGCACATACACTCTCCATACAACCAGAGTGCGAAAAACACACACATAGACAATCTCACCATAATAGGACACACATACGAATGTTTACATACAAACAAACAGAACTGTAACTGTGATATGCTTCAATACGTTGACACTTTTAAATACTTAGGCCTAAGGATCGATAAAAACTTTAATTGGGCAATGCATGTGTCAGATGTTTGTAATAGATTAAGATCAGTGTTAGGCAAGTTCTACCAGCTAAATAGAGTACTGAACACAGATACAATGCGAATTGTATACTATGCACTTGCGGACTCTTTAATTAATTATGGACTTATTGTATACGGACGAACTTTTATAACCTACTTGAAAGATATTAAGAATCTACAAATAAGACTATTAAAATACCTAGTTAGTAAGAAAGTAAAAAACATGTGCAATAAAGAATATGATAAACTATTTCCAATTTGTAAAATCCTACCAATAGAAAAAAAAGTAGAATATTTAATAGGTTTAGAATATTATTATACTGATCGCTATAAAAATGTTGTTATAAATAAATATAATACTAGGAGGGCTAGAGAACAAAGACTGAGTAAACCGAGAATAACAAATTATTATGGAGAAAGGTCAAACAGATTTATGGTGCCTAAAGTATTTAACAACATAGATATTTTAAGAGAAATTCCAAAAATTAAGATTAGTCTGTTAAAGAAAAAATTAAAGAAGATTTTGTTGGAAGACACTCGAGTGACTGGGTAGGGAAACCTATCCATTCACCTGAGTTCCATAGATATATGAAATGTATTTTATGTTTTTGTTTGGATTTAAATGATTGAAATGTTTTGTTTTTTATTTTTATTTATATACATCTAATAAGTAACATAGTAAGTAATGTAAAATTATTAAGAGCGCGTCTCGCCCTTAAACGGTTGCACGTTTGGCGAGTGTACAATGTAGTAGACTTAAGTTTGTAAAGTGAATAAATAAATAATAATAATAATAAATTAAAATTCAAAGAATTTTAGTTTATTAATGTTGTAATTATTAATTCTGCTGAAATAAATGATCATTATCAACTTATTTACTCTCTCACTGCTGGGTACGGTACTTCTCATTTGAGAAATATTAGGCAAGGTGCAAGAAAGATTGGCAGACTTTACAAACCATTAAAAACATCTCACAGGTATATACTCCTCACGATGTTTTCCTTTACTGTTTGAGCATGCGATAAATACGCACATAAGTACCTTCAAAAAGTCTCGTCCGTTATTAAATATGAAAACTCTCACGTCACAGTCACTGGCCCATTGCTTGGTGTAAACACAACTTTTTTTAGGAAAAAATTACTACAATCAACCTGTTATACAACGTTGATATACAATAATGCTAATATATAATATTAATAATAATAATAAGAAATATAGAATCCGTAAAAAGTACTTATATTTCAACTACAATCAAATCACAAAAAGACATTTTTTATATATCAATCTCATACATTGAGGTTAATTTTTATATATCTTTTTTTTCTTTTGACATAATTTTATATTTTATATTTTTGACATGATTTTTATACATAAATCTAATTTTTTTTTGTGACATTCATTTTATCTTTGACATGAATTCTATATATCGCTTTTAAATATATTTTTTTACATTAATTTTATATAATGACATTATTTTGATTGTTATGTTCAACATACATTATTGTAATTTTATACATAATTATGTGAATGTGAGCACTTTGTAGGTACCTAGATAAGTGTTTATCTAGGTACCTACAAAGCGCTACAAAGTGCCGCCAGACATTAAGAGTTTATAAGTGTGTACTTATAAACTCTTAATGTCTGGCGACTTTGGGATTTTGAATTGACCTACACAAATGTCCTACTGATCTTGCATTGACGTGCGTCGGGTCGTTGAGCTCCCTCAATGTTGGTTGAGCTACACGATGGCTGACGTATGCGTGCTGTCAGTATGGACAGGTCAACTCAAAGCCGCACTGGTGCTTTCTTCAAAAGGCCATCTCAGACTTTAACCTACATAGTCAGGCTCACATACTATAAACACAAATGTTTGGACTTTAAAAGAGACCATGATTCTCTGAGTTTGTTTCGGCATTTCTTCTCAGAGGTCGTCAGTTAGGAAATGCCGATACCAACTAGATATTAAAAAATATATATATATATTTTTACATGACTTGTAAAAGTGTCTCTAAAAAGACCTATTTACAGAAATAAACAATCATTTCATTTCATTTCACATAAATCTCTTCTATCTCGACTTACTTGAAATAATTCTAATTACACTAATAAGAAGGAAATTACATTGCATTAATATTTAATTATTAAAACTTAACGGAAAATCAATAGCGTAACATAGTGATATGTTTATCGATTGAAATTAGAAACAAAAAGGCTCATGAGCAATTAAGCGTAAAATGAGGTCACGTCACATCAACGTGGGGCATTGGAGCAGGGCATCGGAACAATCGAAGGTTCACTTATTCTATTATTTTTTTTTTATGGTGATAAGGGTGCAAACGAGCAGGCTGCTCACCTGATGACCGCCGCCTATGGACATTTGCAACACCAGAGGCTTGCAAATGCGTTGCCAAACCCCTTAGACACCGTTCAGGTGTCTTAAAATAGGGAGTTACTGAACTGACAGCAAGCGGAATTCCCATGCTGTCAGAATAGTCACTCCCCCAATGAGCTCTGGTGACCTTACTCACTCGCAGAAAGACAACTATTGTTGATTCACTGCGGTCTTCTGAAAGGCGGAGGTACTTTCCCAGTCGAACAGCTCAATTTCAGCTACAAATCTTGCTATGCCTTACCTCCTACAAAACTTTCTAATAAGAAAGCTTAGTGAATTAGTCTATTGAAGATAAAACCAGTTTTATCAACGATTTGGTTTCTTTTGAAGTAGGTATATATGGAAAATTGTACACACAACTTCTTAATCTCATATGTAAGAGAGTTGGCTTTCTGCTGCTATCTATCTTGCATGGTTCGGAACTTTCCGAGAGAAGGGATTTAATATATCTGCAGCGAAGTTCTCTTATGATAATAGACTTTTGGAGTGCACTCAGTTGGAAATGGTTTTAGAAAACGTTGGCATTCTCTTTAGAATTACAGCTCAAAAGTTTGAGTATCGCATTAGATTTGACTGCCAAAAAAACAGAAATTGAAAAGATTAAAGATACAATCAATTATCATTAATTATGAAAAAATTGGCAACATTTACGCTGCTTGGTACTATTAGACTATAACACATACGTTCACAACACTAGTGCACTAGTGCAAGTTTGCAGACTTTACAACATCATTTCAATATTTTACTGGTTCTTGCCTTGGTTTTAATCTCAAAACCTATGATTTCGCAGCATTAAAATGTCTAAATCGATCACAAGACTCAATAAAATATACAAAAAGGACCATAAATCAAATACAACAGCAACTTATCTCGGCCGAACAACATTTTTCATTAAAGAGAGAAATATCAAGAAAGCACATAATTTACAAAACAATGTACGTACCTCCGCTAAACGTACATACATCAACGTCGTTCCCGTCTCCTCGCTCCATTACACTACTAATCGTATGAGATTCCACACTGATGCTTCTAATTAATAGCTTACATACAACCGTCCCTTCAAGATTGTCTTAAATGGTACCGAGAATTAAATTCAGCTGCTACCCCGTTAGGTAAATGTTAATTAAACAGCTGAATTAAGTTTTATAGTATGTACTTTAGCATAGTTTTACTGGAACTAATTTGGTTTTATGCATTTAATTAGAGTTTGATTTTAAAATGTGAGGTTAATATCATTTGGGTATATGATTAAATTTATTTTTAATTTTCTTATCCACTTAATCTTTATTCCGAAAATGTTCCTGAACCCTGCTAAGCTTGAAGACCTTTTAAAATACATATGTTTTAGCTAATTTTATCTCAACTAAGTCAGGTATGAAATATATTTTTAATATATATTTCAATAGTTCTAGCTAACCAACATGAATAATGGTTAAAAAAATAAAACCAATCTTCTTTCTTTGAGCTTATTAAATATTTAATAACATTTAGTTTTAAAACAACGACATCTGTTGAGTTAGATTGGAACTTATAAGGTTGTTGAACAGGCTTTCAAAATTCCTCCCGACCAAATGATACAGCCACGTCAAATCAAGGGCGAGGGTGAGTAAAGTATATAGAAACAATTAGTTTCAAACCAAAAATGCTTCCTATAAAGTTCATGTGAAGGATAAAAGATGTCTCTTATTTGCAATAAGCTTAAATAAGTCATTTATACGCTGCGATACGTAAAATTAACCGAACTGTATCCATAGTATTATAACTGGTTGTATCAAATTATGTATTTGCTACCGGTTTTTAATCTAATTGTATCAGATTATAGCATTACAAGACAATAAAAATGAATAAATAACTTAACAATCATCTTAAGATATAATTATCTTACTTAAATACTTTTTTTAACTCTTTTTGGATCATGTCGCCATCATCTTGATTTAATTGTTTAAATATTTTGTTTTAGTACTTGTAACACCGGTGAGATAATCAATATCATAATAATATCATTTTTTACACAAAATAAGTGCTTTAATTAAATTGCAATCTATAGAATCAATCTCCGGTTTATTTTTCCATTTTCGCAATTGAAATTAAGCTTTCACTAGCTCCATTTCATTCATGAATTTCACCTTCACCCATTGAACAACGACCTTCTGTCGCGAGAGCGTCATATTGATATCATTCTGGAGCATGCGCACTAGATTCAGCGCATGCGTATTACCAGCTTCAAGTGTTGTGTATACTGTGTATCTTCACGAGCCAAAATCTGTCAAGCTGCAATAATAAGTCTGTATTACATTATAATGGTTTACTAAACGTGTTTTAAATACCTTTCGTAGTGATTTTTAGTTCAGTAGATTCTTCTTTCTACAATTTTACCAATTTGGACGATACAGTGTTATTATCTTAAACTAACTTGTGCGGTGCAATTGATAAAACATTTTCCATTCAGTGTAGATTAGCCGCACGTTAATAATTCAAAGAACTGTTTCATTGAAGTGTATAAGGTGATACATCAACAGGTAGGTTTTGTTTGCTCATAGTTATCTGATGAGAAACGTATAGATGTACAATGGTTGTGGGCGTTACTCCAGACAAACTGCGTAGGCGGAACATCTGGCTTGTCGTAGTCTGAACGACAGTAAATAAATTCAACTCACGAACGCTTCAAATACGATGTTTGTGGCAGATAAATGTAGATGGCTTTGATTTCCACATGAACTCTCGTTCAGTAATGTCCTGACATCAGGTTTCATCTGCAATGATGCCGTTGAATATTGAATTATTCTATAATTAGTACTAGATAAGGACTTTAAAGTTCATTAAGTACATAGTTGTAGAGAAGATTGTATATTTAATATAACTGGTAATAGTTCATGTCAGTAAATATAAAAACATAAATAATTGTCTTTCCTGTGTGCTATTTGGGGTTCTTCAAGTCACGTGTGATTAGGTCTAGGTAAGCATGTTACATCGTAAGCCGAATCGTCACCTTTAGGTAAAGAAAAATTGGTGACCTAACATATAACAACGTATATTTTTATATTGGTCTCTCAGCAAAAAACATTTCTATAAGTATTCATTAAGTAGAGTAAGTAAGAAGGATGTGAAGAACGGATACTCAATATATAGCTCCTTGAAATGTTTTGCGACTATATGTCCAGCAGTAGACGAATATAGATATATGATGATCAAAGTAAAAAAGATTCCATAAATCTCAAACGCTATTTAATTATTAGCATTTAAAACATATAAATTTTCAATATCAGGTCGTAATTTTAAACCTCATAGAGCTCGTTAATTGGTGTAAATTCTCGCAAAATCAATATTGACTATTGGGTGCGTTGCCAACGTTTACGGGTCGGTGCCCGTGTCCTACATATTGGCTCGCGTTTAACAAACTGTATTAGAGTTAACTACCTACGTTGCATCCTGTCCACTGAAAATTAATTATTCTACTTGCAAAATATATGGACTAAATACAAAAACTGTTGATTTTTAAGGAAAAATATTATGTAGAATACGAAGAGATACCAATTTTGTACTTTACAAAAATACTAGCTGACCGACACCACTTCATTTGATTCATATAAGAGAGAGTGTGTATCGTTTTCCCAGTATAAGCAAAAATTTTTTTGAGGCTCATCAACCGTAGCCTAAAAGTTTTGTTTATGAATAGGGTCTCTAATAAAGAAATATATTTTCAAATGGGGCTAGCAGTTCTTGAAATTAGCGAGTCCATACAAACAAACAAGCTTTTCCGCTTTATAGATTAAATCAAGCAGTGATAGCACAGTAATATTGACCATAGATTGAAGCTAAATCATAAATCTCAAAGATACGCTACCATTTTACAATCTTTTAGGACTTTTAAGGTCATATTGTCATGTGTTTAAAATAAATCTATAATTAATCACATTATTATTAGTTTGAGTAATGATTCACCGAAAAAATATGTACCTTAAAGAAACGTAGAACATTTTTTCAACAGCGTGTGATGTCTTGCGAACTTGCATTAGGCCAGTGTAGCAGTTTTATAGCATTGTCCCTCACGAACAAAAGAAGACCCGTTCCCAGCTTTGGGACAGTATATATGCTTATAGTGATGATTACGCCTTAGTTACTTATTACTGCATGTACATATAAACCTATGAACATTTCAGATTTTTACAATAAAAAATAAATTTGCAATTCAAATTAAGTATTAGCATACATATTATAGTTAAAGTCTCTCTGATGAAATGTTAACAACGATGTTCGACTCTCTTATTGGCTGAAGACCCTTTTAAGACGTGAGGCAGGTCAGGTTCAATACCCAAGTCGACAAAGTGTAATTAAATTGTTCTAAGAAATTGTTTTTATTAGAAACCCGGAGTTTTGGAATAATTCAAATTATTGTGCTTGGTTAATGGCAATAGGTTTCCCCTTATTTCATGGGAGCTAAAACAATGCAAAATATGGGAGTACATTCGTATACTTCTGCTCACCCTTAAGGAGCTAGAGTCGTGATGATATATATGTAATGTATGTACATATATAGTCTAAGTACAGCAATATACGATATTTTGCTTGCTGAGTATAGCAACCGGGTACTGCGGTTTATATTCCCGCATGGAGGCAATATTTCAACTAATCGCCTGAAACAATACGTGTTATTTAATTATAGAATTATTGAGGAGCAATTAAAAAAATTAATAGGTGCGGTCATAAAACAGCTTACTTTTTTTAAGATCTATCAATAATAGGTAGTTATACTTTTGTGAAGGACTTTATACTTCTCGATGATAAATTTTGGTATCAAGATATTCAATATTATGTTAAAAAATATGTTTATTGTATTATGTAAATTAGCTGAGGGAATTAATTACGATACATCTACGTAGACTTTAAGGGAAAATGGGCTTAGTGATAGGTAAAATACAATACTTAACTAAATAAAAAATTCCTTGTCACCTCGTTAACACGTTTGCACGTAACTCTCGTAAACAATGACTAATAGCAACGCATCCATCAATTTTCATACTTTAAGAGTAATTCCGTGATCGATGACTTGTTTACAGATAAAGTAATTTACATTGGAGTAAATGGAATCATGTATTTGTTTTTAACATTGTTCATTCGTAAAAATCTATATATAAATGATAAAAGATTATGGGCTCAATTCTCGCGTTGTAGGTCCAAATCTCCTCTAAATTTAAACCATATATATGTATTTAGTAGGTAATTAAGATGTTTTCAGTATATATTATTTTGTATACAGAAAAAATGTCTTTTGATGTGTCTTTGAAAAAACCAAAGTTAAAAAAAAATATCGGGACTTTATCTTTATTTCGCATGGTAGACATCCTATTTATAACGTGGAAATTAATTTCCTATGAGTTGGTGTAAGCCTGAATTTGTACAGGTAGACATTATATGAAAGAAGGAATCATACTAGTGAATAAGCTTTTCAGTTTGAATGAGTTTTTACTTTAATAGCGTGTTCGTCCTTGAACCCTATGCGATTTGCACGAACAAAGAGAAAATATACCAATAATATTATGGAGGTGTATATTTTTTTGGCTGATGGAGTGGATAGTTTAAAAAGGCCGGACACTATAATAATCCATCATTTCAACCGTTAGACGTCCACTGCTGGACATAGGTCTCCCCCAAGGATCGCCACGACGACCGGTCATATGCCGCCCGCATCCAGTGGATTCCAGCGACCTTCACCAGGTCGTCAGTCCACCTTGCCGGGGGCCTGCCCACACTGCGTCTTCCAGTACGTGGTCGCCACTCTAGAACCTTCAAGCCCCATCGGCCATCCGTTCTTCGAGCGATGTGCCCTGCCCACTGCCACTTGAGTTTGGCGATTCTTCGGGCTATGTTAGCGACCCGGGTTCTTCTACGGATCTCCTCATTTCTGATTCGATCACGTAGTGAAACTCCTAACATAGCCCTCTCCATCGCTCTCTGAGTGACAGTGAGCTTCCTTATAAGGCCCATTGTAAGCGGCCACGTTTCGGTGCCATAAGTCATCACTGGCAACACACACTGGTCAAAGACTTTCGTCTTGAGACACTGCGCTATTTGGGACGAAAAGATTTGGCGTAGCTTCCCGAACGCTGCCCAGCCGAGTTGGATTCGACGATTAACCTCTTTCTCTAGGTTGGACTTACCTAACCGGACATTTTGTCCCAGGTAAACATAATCGTCGACAACTTCGAGAACAGAGCTTCCGACCTTCAACGGAGTCGGCACAACATGGACATTTGACATGACTTTCGTCTTGTCCATGTTCATTTTAAGACCGACACGTTCAGAAGCTCTGCTGAGGTCATTGAGCATAGTACTAAGCTGTTCAGCGGTCTCAGCCATGACTACTATACTGTCGGCAAATCGAAGGTGAGTGAGGTACTCGCCGTTTATGTTGATGCCAAGCCCTTTCCAGTCCAGAACCTTAAAGACATCCTCTAATGCAGCGGTGAACAGTTTCGGGGAAATAACATCACCCTGTCTCACACCGCGCTGCAAGAGGATAGGTTTTGAGGTCTGATCCTGTAATCGGACTGACATAGTGGCGTTTTCGTACAAACATTTCAACGCTTCGATGTACCGATAGTCAATTTGGCACCGCTGTAAGGCCTGTAGTACCGCCCAAGTTTCGATCGAATCGAAGGCCTTCTCATAGTCCACAAACGCTAAACAAAGGGGCAAGTTATACTCCTCAGTCTTCTGTATAACCTGCCGTAGCGTATGTATGTGGTCAATGGTACTAAAGCCTTTCCGGAAACCGGCTTGTTCGGGAGGCTGGAAGTCGTCAAACCTGCGTGCGATTCTGTTTGTGATGACTCTCGAAAACAACTTATAGACATGGCTCAGGAGCGATATAGGACGATAGTTCTTCAAAAGAGTCTTATCGCCTTTCTTGAAGAACAATACGACCACGCTTCTGCTCCATGCCTGCGGCGTTTTCCCATCGAGGATGACAGAATTAAAGAGCTTTTGAAGGGTCATAACGATCGGTTTACCACCCGCCTTCAGCAGCTCTGCTGTAATTCCGTCATCACCCGGTGCCTTGTTGTTCTTAAGCTGTTTGAGAGCCATATGAATCTCATACAGGCTGACGTCCGGGATATCTTCGGTATAGTGCCGGGTTAATCTAGCTCTTTCGTCGTTCGCTAGATTCACGACAGGTTCGTGTGTCGAGGTGTATAGCTGCCCGTAGAACCGCTCGATTTCACTCAGCAGCTCAGGTTTGGATGACACGATTCTATCATCGTCGGTCTTCAGCTTCGTCAACTGGCTTCGGCCAACAGTCAGATCTCTGGCAAAAACCTTACAGCCTCTGTTACGGTCTATGGCCTCTTTAATACAGTTTGTATTAAATTGGCGTATATCCCGCTTCAGAGACTTTGAGATCTGTCTGTTTGCTCGCCGGTACTTAGTTAGATCAGCCGAAGACTGCAGAATCATCCTGCGTCTATCCTCCATGAGCTGCAGAGTTGTGTCGGAAATCTTTTTGGTTCCACCAGTGCGTCGGGGTCTGAGGTGGTTTGACCCGACTGTATGATAATCCAGGATGTTTCGAATTCTTAACTAAACCCACCCCAGTGCTCACCATCAGATTAGTTATCTTAACATAAGATTCTGTAATCTTTGGGCTACTTTTTGGACTACAGCATCATGTGACAAAAATGCTGCTATCTTTTCAGATATTTCACTTTTCGGGCAGAACGAATCCCCAATTTTAACATCAAAGACTCCAAATTAATGTTAAAAATAATCTCTCTTGGCTTTAATTAAGAAGGGGGGGGGGGGGAATTATACATACTTAATGCAAAGGCGGTTGCCCACTCGACGCTTCCGTTTTTTGAGCAGGGTTGACCCTCAGTCGATTCCACTGAACTGCCTCCTTCATGAACCACCATGACCTTGCACAATAAGGCTATGACCAGGTCTCTGTTACCGCTACCATAGTTCTCACTACTATCGACAGGTACTAGTCTCGTCATATGCGGACAACCTGAATCTTCGCTGAGAGGTCCATACAGGGTATTCCACAAGCCTTCACATTATGCAAAGGCTAGGTCGACCAGGTCGACTAAATGAACAGGAGTAGGCAAGGGGCCGCGACAATTAATCATCACTGTGGATTCAAATCCACAGTGATCGTTCGCCTCTGTCCATCCTGGTTTCGGAGCGTGGCAAGATGCCATAATAAGCCGCTTGTGCGCGTGTGTAAACACGATTCTTACTTTCCTTTGGGGTTTACTTCAGATCTGATCGTAAACCTGTGCGTCCATACTTGTTAAAATGGCTAGGTCTAATGGAGGTATTATTATATACCTATACTCAGCCTTATGTTAATACCGTAAAAGACGGGTTTTTATTTAAAAAGGTTTCCTATAAAAAAAAAAAAGGTTAGGCTTCCTAGGTTAGGCTATAAGTACACCAAGCTATTGTAGGTTAGCAAGTTATATATACCGTAATAAACTAGCGTGGTGAACTATAGCCGAACTCAATCAGAAGGACTCCACATTTCCCTGTGAAATAAACTAATTCATAACATCAATTAATTAATTAATTAGCTAGTGAATTCTTTCTTCTTCTACCCAACCAAATTACGTGAAATCTTTAATTTGATCTTGATTATTAAATCTTTTTGATGAATACAAAGCAAATATCCATTTAAATTTAATACGTTTCCTACACTGTAAAATTAAATTGCTGTTTGTTCAGCGCAAACATTTCAAGGAAATGAATCCTATTTCGAGAACTAACTCAAAGCGCATTTGATGAACATTCTGAGAAACTTAATGTTATTTTAGGTATGTTATTTCTATTTCCGGATTTTCTGCTATATTTGTTTAGTGAAGGACCACTAGACATATATGACTAAGCAATTCCCAACAGATTCTCCCACAGATCGATTCCCAACTCAAGTAATTTAATTGGTTTTCCTATAAAATTGACAACCATAACCATCACCAACGACATTGGGTCTCCTCACATTTGAGAGGAATTAGATTATAGTCCACCACGCTAGCCTTATGCAGATTGGTAGACTTCACACGCCATCAAGAGCATATTATGTCAGGCATGCTGGTTTTCTATGTCCAGCAGTGGACGTCTAACGGTTGAAATGATGATGATGATGATGATGCTGGTTTTCTCACAATGTGTTTCTTCACCGTATGAGCATGTGATAAATACGCACGTAACTTCAAAAAGTCTCTGGTGCGGTTTTTTTTTCTAATATAATGTTCAGATAAATATTCAGGTACCTATTTATATAGTTGATTCTACTACTCCATTTATATATTTTATCTTTGTATGCTAATCCTAATTAGACCAGCGTAGTTGGACTTGAAATTAATTAAACCTTTTGTTTCCACGAAGAAGCTTATGTGCAAGCTTTGACATAATTATGTATTCTATCTAGCCTGATCTTATTTTATGTAGAGTTTTTATTAATCAATTCTCTAATGGCACCAAATGCAGCTAATAAATATAAGTGCATACATTCAATTCCCAGGTCAAGTAAAGTTATTGTGTTAGATACCTACTATTTTTTTTTAAGATATCTTTAAACCCATATTCTATCTAAAAAAGTTGTGAGGTTTTCTAAAGGTTGCATTTCGGGCCTACATTTTTCAGATGCGTGTCATACTAATAAATAGATTTTTTCATTTTATAATTTCATAGGAACATTAGGAAATGTATAAAGACCGTTCTCCGCTTTGATAACCTAACATAATTTGTTATTAATTGGTAAGTACAGAGATCAATATCTTACTATACGTTTTAAATTGACACAACACCTCCCTCTTAAGCCCGGCCTTCATTGAAATAATGTCAAAATAAAGTCAATATTTTCTAATTAAATATTCTTAGAAATCCGCGCTATAGCAAATCATTTACAAAGATGAAATACAGAGTAGCCTTATAGAACCGTTAAGATAAAGTATCATTATTTCTTTTTTTATTAATTAATATTCATCCATATATTTTTGTGAATAAACCATCAAGTTATAACAGCTGTATAACAGCTGTAAGAGAAAATAGTTACAATTATATTGAAATCCACACAAGACTTAAAAAAATATGTAACCAAAGGATATTTTCCAATCAAAAACCAATATATTTCGTTCTTTTTACAAAATCCGTGCTTCATAAAAGAAGTTACACAGCTAAAAAACAATTCCAACCTCTTTGTAATCAAGCAAAGAAAACTCGAAGAAATAAACTTCAAAGAAGAAAAGCATGACATTCCATTTTCTTTGAAGACATTTCCGTTACTACTTCCGTCACTAAATGAACAGTAACTGTAGATTGTTAGTTGCTCTCTTTGTATTCCTAACTATTCAAAATCGTATGTTCCTTTGTAGATTTCGATTATTCTTTAAACAATCTTTGTAGAATTTATTAGAAGTAATACGTATTGTATCAACCTGTCTCGGAATGAGAGGTGTTACGTTAAGTAGGTCCTCCATACTCGCCTTGTGACTTCTACAGACTCCATCAATAAAATCCGTCATTCATGCAGGTTTCATCATTATCATATCAATGAAAATCGTCTTATCATCATCATCAACCCATTATTTTCTCACCGCTGTGTACGGGTCTCCTCTCATTTGAGACGAACAAAGTCTACAACATTAGCTTACTGCGAATATGCAGACTTAACACGCTAAGACTTTTCTTTTTTCAACCTATGGTATCACTGGCTCAAAGCTAGTGATAGCATACTCCCTCGAAAAAATCCGTCATACATGCAGGTTTCATCTTATATAAATGAAAACCATCTACTGCTGAACAAAGGCCTCTCTTACTACATAAATTTCCACGAAGGTTTAAAATATGACGCCCGCATTCTTTCAAACCATTAAAATTTAGTATATAAAATAAATATATAAATATTTCTGAACATTATGACACGGTGCCATCTAGTTCCGAGATAAGCAACGAGGCTTGTGTTACGGATACTAGTTGGTTGATATACCACATATTTTCCTTTCTCTTTGTAAATACATACATATTATACATAGAAACATCCATGACTCTGATACAAATGTTCATGCTCATCACACAAACATTTGTCCCTACCGGGATTCGAACCCGGGACCCATAGCACAGAAGGCAGTGTTAACTACCGCTGGACTAATTGGGTCGTCGGTTAATTCTTTAAGTGATTTGTATGCTTATGATACGTATTGAAAAATCTAGAATTGCGTTACTTGTAATCTGCAAACAAAATTTAACTCAATTTCACTTGGACCACAAACATTTTACCCTGCTTGAAGGCACGCGTCACTTCCATTTCCCATTTTCCGTTAGTCGTATTTCGTACGCCGCGCACACCGGTCGTTGCTACCAAATTTATCAAACTAGTTTTCAATAATTTTTATATTGTGATCAATTTCGATTTCAATATGGATATCACCATTACTAGACACTTCAGTTTGGATGAAGTAAGTATTAGTATATGAGAAATGCAGATTTTTATTTCAAGTTTCGTTAGCATTTTCTTTTTTTGGCTGGTGATGGTTTTGCTTATCTATAATGCATGCATATGCATGCATGCATTATAGATAAGCATACATAAATAATGTTTTTAAAAGAATCCCATAAGCACTTAATTTTTCAATGGGTTTTAATAGGATATTGACTATAACTATTTGCTCTTTATCTCAGTACTTCAAAGGCTCTAATGGACCCTTTCACATATGAGTAAGATCAAACACCTATTGATCTTCTACTCAAATTTCTCACAAGACGATGACCAAGACGTTTCGAGTACCGTCGAGACTTGTTTCAACCCCAATGAATTGATTTTCAAGTTTATCGAAGGGTAAAAGACCTCTCATCGAGATATCATCTTCAGTTTTATTTTTAGCAACCAATTTTAAATGTCATCGAGTCGCCTTGATTGATTTCTTAATGTTAGTCATATAAAGCTCATAATAAAATTCAAGTTTTTTTAATTAATATTACATTTAAAGCTATTTATTGATATTAATAATGAATCCGAACCATCAATTTCAATTTAAATTTAAATTTCAGTTAATAATTTTGCTAATTATTAACTGAAATTAAAAATTTAATTTAATTTAAAAATATTAAAACTACCTCTAAATTATTGGAGAGAAGTTTAAATATCAGACAGAGGCATTCGCGATCATTTTGATTTTGAAAGTTCTAAAATGAATGAAATGAATAAATATTTTTTATTGTATGGGTCATTAAATTAGATTTGACTTTATATTCGATTTGTATAGTTTCTAAACAACATAAACCTTTTTGTGACTATTATATATGTACCTGGTCCTATATCACAAAATTATGATCACGTATAGATTTTAATCATATAGTTCGGAGTGAATTTTCTTTAATAATTTTATTCAAAGGTTGCATAATACTTCCAATACTTGTCACTCACTGAATCCGTAGCCTCTAAGTATTTAAAATTCATTAGATTAACGTTTCTGATCTATTACCCAACGACGGACCTACCCAATGAAAGTTAAAACACAATCGGTACTGTTTATCGATGTCTACATTTCTATAAAAACAGTCAATTACACAGTAGGGCTTAAAGCTCAAATTGAGCTGCCCGATTGGGGAAGTACTTCTACCTTACAGAAAACCGCAGGGAAACAAAGGTTTCCAGAGCTCGTTGGGGGCGACTATTCTTACAGCGTGGGCATTCCAGTTTGCTGTCAGTTTAGTAACTCCCGATTTTAACAAACCTAAACGGTTTCTATAGCGACGGCAACTCATCACGAGCCATACCTCTGGTGATGCACACGTCTATAGGCTACTACCGTAGTTTATAGACATTATACGGCCTTTCTGATAGTAAGGCCTGGCCGTAAGCTTGTTTTCCATACCTGTGGAATAAAAAAATGAAAGATGTTGCAGTTTTAAGAAGATACGTGTTCAGGTGAGAGTCAGGTAGCATTTATTAATTCGTTAAAGTATATTTCTTGACTTCAAAACTTCTTGGTTTTAATATAACATACATTTAAATAAAAATATACCTAATAGTCTAAGTGAAAATGTAATTGTATTGTATAAAATTATAAACGTTTCGATTATTAAGTTCCACATTGAATTATTATTATATAGACTCGATATTTTTTATCCCCTGCCTCTATATTAAACATGAGAAGATAAACCCATAAAATAACTATAGATATTGAAGTAGCGTACCCGCAGTATCCAAAAGCCATATAATTTAAGGGTCAATAAATTTCGCGAAGGAAATGCGAGGCGAAAAAAATCGCCATTCAGCGAAATTATGGGTAATGGTTGTCACCTCGCGTGTTTAGCAATTTATCAAAAACTTGAGCATTATTTATGGCATTTTACGGATGCGGAACGTGACTTTTATGAAGAATGGTATTCTGTTTTAGTATCACCATTAGAAACATTTGTTATCTTCCGAAATCATGGTCCACATGTTTGATGGTATATTGGTATTTTCTTTGATATTATTCTGTAAAGATATCCATATATCCGTCGAGACATAGCTCTCAAGCATAGCTGTTTAACAGACTAATTCAACTTACAATTAAGTAAGATACTTCATGAAATCTACATATTTAATTTGTATGACGGCGGCAAATTCAGTGACGATCAGCTTCAACCTCGTGAGGTTTGATCTCGATTTGGAACACATTTTTGCAATAATTCCTTTTGTGAGATTGACCTATTTGATGCATAAAAGTATTTGTATTGGAACAGTGTCTTAGAAAAATATATTTGGTAGTGGAAAATACAAGCCAGAAATATATAACGAAGAAGGAAATTAAATGCCTCTATACTTCAGTAGTCGCTAATTAATATCTGGTAACTTTTTCTGTTACTCGGCCAGGTAGATTCTATTTAATCTGACGCCGACATTAATCTCCTCCTACCGTAGATTTTCTTCACCAAGTGCAGTGATTTGATGTACGTTTAATGGGTTGATCCGTAAATCTCTGCTAATCAGTATCGCAATTCTCGCTTTAACTCTTTTAAAGCTTTCAGTATTAACTCAAGCATCAAATTCTTTAACAATTCTCAAAGACTTTGTACACTTTATTTGTGACAAAAAGTTTTTAAATATGAATGCCTTGCCTGAATTGCAAGAATGAATTGCCTGAATTGGAGGCATTCTGTACAAAAAAAAACAAAATACATTAAGTTCTTTAAAATAACACTCACATATTAGATTCCACTGGATTGGTGCTTTCTTCAAAAGGCCATCTCAGACTTTAACCTACATCGTCAGGCTCATATATTGTAACCAAAATGTCTGGACTTTAAAAGAGACCATGATTCTTTAAGTTTGTTTCGGCATTTCTTCTCAGAGGTCGTCAGTTAGGAAATGCCGATGCCCAACTAGATATTAAAAAAAATGTACATGACTTTTAAAGTATCTCTAAAAGATCTATTTACAGAAATAAACAATCGTTACAATCATTGAAGACAACTAAATCAACTAACAGTATCTTATACAATTACATAATTATCTATATTATATGTATATTTATTCACATAGTTAGTCATATAGTATAAGTAGGTTAATATCTCGCACATAATACGGTCTGATAGTTCCACCACTTCCGATACTATACCATAATCGTGAAGATTATGGTAAACCCCTTTCAAAGCCATTCGATATGAAGGACTTATGACAATGATTATATTCTATACAGCCTACTTATATACATTATGTACTAGCTTAAGATATTCAATGTAATGAAGGAGAGATAACTGTGATTTAGGTACATAATTATGTATGTCTAGGAGCAAATGAACATTTAACAAAGCTGCTTGGTTTAAGTGTACACATTTAAAAAACAGACACAACAAAATGAAAAAAAAGTTGATAAAAAAGTCTGAAAATTCTTGTATTCTATACTCTTTATTTATGCTTACTAATCCTTGTTGCTAATGGGAAGAAGTGAGATATTTACGATCTTACTAATATTATAAACGCGAAAGTTTGTAAGTATGGATGTATGGATGTTTGTTACTCTTTCACGCAAAAACCGCTTAACAGATTTTAATGAAATTTAGCACACATATAGCTTATTACCTGGAATAACACATATGCTACATTTTATTTATATAACCTGCGACCAAAGCCGCGGGAGGTAGCTAGTATAGTTATTATGTCTCTTGGTAAATGAAAAATCAAAATCGACAAGTCTAAGTTCACTACTTAAGAATGTAATGTTAAGTTCGACTATTCAGTGATTTAATCTATCAGTGAATAGTCGAACTTTTAAATCTAAGGACTTTTCAATCTTATGTGCGTATTTATCACAAGCTCAAACGATGAAGGAAACCATTGTGGAGAAAACTACTCGCCTGATCGATTTTCAAGTTAGCGTCTGTCAACAATTAGACTAGCCTCTCTCTCAAAGGAGAGCGAGGAGACCGGTGCCCAGCAATGGGACAATATTATAAATGGGTTGATGACAGATGTTTAGTGTGAACAAAACAACTCTATTTTCGTCTATTAACCAATTAACTCAGACTCTGATTTATGAAGTGCCAAAGCGACTAATAACCAGTCCGCATAGTTGCTCAATTACAATTTTGAAGTAACGATGGTAATACTTTTAAAAAGTACCATATAAATGATGTGCCAACAGGAAGCTTCAAATTTTCAGAAATAAATGACGATACTTGCTCGTGCTATAAAAAAAAGGATATGCAATAACGTTCAATTGATTAGAGTTTTTAAGCTTAATTACATTTAAAATCATTATAATTGTCTCGTTTTCTTTTCAGTTAAATAAATATTTTATAACAAAGCTATTTTACCATACGCTCTTTTAATTGTTACGATATCTTACGATTTCTAAACAAACACAAATTTGTAGGTTGGGGTCGATACGTTCGTTTGATTTTTATACATCGAAATGACCTACATTTTAATTTGAACTAGTTTTGATACTTTAATGTTTTTATTATAAACTTTTTTCAAATATTATGATCTTCCGTGGGCCGTAAAGAACATATAAAACAAAAAAATGCCGCATTGGTCGAGTGGAGTGGAGTTAGCCCTTCTTGAGTTATGCGCTTAATAACATTCATTTTTAGGTATATATGTAGATAAAGAAAGGCCTTAACTGTTACCAAAGTTTAATGTAACCGAGAGATATGAAAAATAATTATTAAAATTTTATCTGCAGTCGTCAATGCGAAGCGGGGCGTTAGCGGCAATGGAGGCCGAGCCTGACCTCAGCACCTTCGAGAACAAGTCAGGGCTGGCCGAGGATATGAAGTTCCTTGCTTCCATGCCTGAGCTGTGTGACGTCACGTTCCTCGTCGGCGACACGAGAGAGCCAGTGTGTGCTGTCAAAGCTGTGCTGGCTGCTAGAAGCAGGTATTGTACTGACACGTCATCACATCAACCATTAGACGTCCACTGCTGGACATGAGTCTCCCCCAAGGATCGCCAGGACGACCGGTCATGCGCCGCCCGCATCCAGCGGATTCCAGCGACCATTACCAGGTCGTCAGTCCACGTTGCCGGGGGCCTGCCCACGCTGCGTCTTCCAGGCTTACTGACACTTATGACAGCAAAAAAGGCAAAAAGCCCCACCTATATGAAAATAAGAATAATATTTATACTCATTTTAACAGTCGCTGATATACACAATCAATATGTTGAAAGCCTTAATGTCAAATATTAATACACTAGAGACCTAAAGCCAGTAGATGATTTTATATTTCTTAAGTCAAGTTACAGTCCTTGCTCCTTCAAAGGTGATATTAGTAAGCTTATGCTTTTAAAGTCTAAAATGTCATATGATACCGCATAGGTTCATAAGAAAAAATGCTCGAAATGTCATATGAACCTCATCGGTTCATAGTGCCCGGTCGGCATTGGTCGTAGATTTCGTGAACATTTTCGGCGTTTTAGGTATTCGGAGGCCGCCGGTCAAAGGGTTAATAATAACGAATCATCTAAATACCAACTAAATAATTTCGTTATATTAATATAGATTCTTTATTCCATCTGGTATTCATACCTTGAAAGAGAGTTCTTGAAGAATTAATTAGTATAGATTGCAAAAAAGTCACAACAAATCTAGCATTTGTTACAAAATTAAAGCAGTGCTACTCATGAATGCTTCAGAAAGAAGTTCCATAAATTACTGCCGTTTTATTGTTAGGTATGCCTTTGTAACCCACATTACTTTGTGGACACTTTGCATATCTGGCGTGATATTTATAGTCCTTACAGTCGTAAACTGGAGTTAGGTTAGTAAAATGTTATAAGGAAAACCTTTATTATTACATATGGGTAGGTAACAATAATATTTAAAAAAGAAAATAATACAACAATATTTCATCCTTCTAAAATATCATTTTCTCAAAGTGACTTTTGGAACTAGTTAACTACCTTTCTGGTGTTTATATAAATACTAATTCAGAATACCACACGGAGATATTATAGGCCCATTTCTGTTCCATAATATCATTGATGTTCTTATTTTTTGGTCCCATATTAATAAAACATTATTTTCCGTTACTAGAGTATTTCAAAAAATGCTCTACCAGGCTCCAAGTCCTCAACGCAAGAAGGAACCAGCACCCAGGGAAAACAAGCTACGATTATTTCTAAAAAGATCTTCGGAGCCTCTTCTCAATCTCCAAAACGCGGCACAGCAGGTAAAAGCGATTATGGTATAATTGTATGTTATTGGAACCTTGTTGGACTGCAAGAGAATGTTCAATGTTGGCCCTCCTTCAATGGCTACCTATAACAAAATCATTACCTACTGTCTATGGCCTTCAGTTCCTAAGTGGTTATAATATCCCTTATATTTGATGTCGACTTCAAAGAGTTGCATATTAATCCTTTGTTATCTTGCTTTTATTTTTAATAATAAATAAACAAAATTATAAAAGTCTAGTTTTACAAACAACTTATTGAATCATACCAATACCCATACACTATCCGAACGACAAATTTTGGTGCAGAGTTTCTCTTCAAAAAATTACAGGAAAAAGGAAGCTTATTTTCATTAAAATAAAATTTCTAAGCACGAAAGAACCCTCCAGGCTTGATATTGGGTAACCTTAATACCTGTACTGTGAACAACAAAAGTCACCTCCAAAGGATTCGCTCTCATTACTCGAGCCAGACAAACTTCATAATATATTTTGAGTGCACGAATGTGGAAAACTTTTCTCAAAAGATAAATCCTTTGCAGTAGGTACGCGACAAAAAAACTTTTAACAAAGGGATGTTTATTCAACAAATTGGAGAGTAGCATGGATGAATTTGAATGATAACGTATACTTTTTACTGTGTTCGCTACAGAGATCGACATTCGCGCAGCAATTGGCACCAATACAAGAGGTAAAAACAAAATTAACGGTGTTTTAGGGGACTCACTTTTAACGATTTGAGTACTCGGTGTTCATATTGTAAATTTTCACTTTTCAATACACAATGTAGATAGGACTGAATTTGTCAAAAAATTGAAATCTTTTTTCAATACAAATTTCGTTATACTAGGTTATTGCGTCACAGCTGTTGTGTTGCATGGTATTGTTAAATTTTTCTTGTTAAATTTAACAAGGTGAGTGAATCGATGTTGTCCCGTTTTAAATTTGAATTCTACTTCTATTTTAACTTGTTCCGAATGTAGTGTGTAAAGCATGTTTGACGTATTCATTTTTTTACTTAAAAAATCAAGTTTGTAAATTATTGGTGTCGTATCATATTACTTACTTTATTTGTATTGATTCTTGTGAATATTATTACTTAAAATCACAAATTTTAAAGGAAATATATTTTATTGAACACTCAACGTCTATTCGATTATGCAAAACACGATCTCTTGTGCCTTTAAAATTGCTTTCAGTTCAGTTAAGGAATGATTTTATAGGGCACTCAATTTTAAGTTGTGAATAAAAGCACTGTATAGTCACTTATATAATAATATATTCTTCGGCGTAATTGATGACTTAATTAGGTTATTATGACAATGTTTTTTACTAAATTAATTTCTGAATTAGTTTTTTAGTCTGATTTAGTATTTTCTTGATAAAATTTAGTACAAAACATTGTGAAGCCCGATTTATTTGATCAAAAGTGTTCAAATTATATTTTGTGACAGCCGTCTTCACAACAGCACCAGACCCTGATCATAGAAGAATTCGAGCCTGACGTCTTCCGTCAACTGATTGAATACATTCACACTGGATGCGTAACTTTACAACCCCGAACATTGCTCGGTAAGTGTTCGATCTATACCACCCTTTATAGAAATTCAAATTTGCTTAAGGAAATGGTAAATATTAGGAGAGGCGAAAGTGTGATAAAATATTTGAACAGTAATCAAAGTGTACTCCAAGAAAGGATTTTATATCTCTTGAACGACATTCGATCTGAATTTAAAATTGAATGTGATATTGCATTAACATTTTGTATAATAGTGCTGTTATTAATTAATTATTTTTTTATAGAAATGTCAATAATCGTTTAACGTGAATTTAATAGAAATGTTTGTTATAGTGAGATTAAGTGTAATCGTGAATTTTCTGAAAATACATTTATTATGTATATACATAGGTATATATAAGGATTGGGTTACAGATACTAGATGGTTGATACACTTCATAGTATTTTCTTTTATATGGGATTCGAACCGGATACTTACACACACAGAAAGCAGCCTTTAATACCGCTAAGCTAATCAAAAGTTAATTTGATTGTTTTATACACTCTTTATTTAAATTAATCTCTGTTTGGTATAAAGAATACTGTTCTTTATACCAAACAAACGAAATAAAAGAGAATTTCAGTATTCGAAATTTCAATTTCATCCACTATGTGTAAAAGGAAATTTTATACGTCCATTCAACAAGAAATGAAAAACGAGAACTCGATTCAATTTCCGATTTAACTACAATAAGTGAAGTGAAGCGTGGCCGAGTGGGACTTATTACGAATCGAAAAATCGATGCCTATATAGCTTGAGCTGAAAAGAAATTAAGTTCACCGTCGCCCTAAATTGAATTTCTATTAGGTAGTTTGCAACGGAGAATACCAATTCTGTACGTGACGACTTTTTTAACCCCCTACGCAAAAACGGCGGTGTGTCATAAGTTTGTGTCTCTCTCTCTCTGTGTGTCTTTGGATGGTGTCATAGCTCCCTAAGGGATGAACAGATTTTGATTTTATTTGTTCGATAGGTGAGTTACTCATGAGTGTTCTTACAATATTTGATGAAAATCGGTGCAAGATAGCCGCCACAAAATGTGTCGAGGGTTTTTTATACAATGTAAACTTTGACCAGAATTTTAGCACTCACCGGGTATATTTCAAAGGTTGTGCTGTCGCTTGAGCAAATAAAAATTCGAACGGTTTCAGTGAAACTTAAACCCATGTACAATTAAACTGTGGAATAAGCTACCTGCCGAAGTTTTCCCAAAAGGCATACAGAATAAGAGAACATAGTTTTTTACTGGGTCCGTTACGCGCAAACGACTCCTCTGCTGTTGCAAGCGTCAACAGGCTACGGTAGCTGCTTATCATCAGTCGGGCCGTAGGCTTGATTGCCGCATCTATGTAGTATAAAAATGAATACTTTATTCGGTTTTTTCATTCAACACAAACATTCGTGCAAAAACGGACACAAACAATAATAATTTTGCAAACAATATCTTAGTCCTCTTCACCATAATCAGTAATAGGAACCTAAGCTATTAACTTCTCATAATAAGGTCTTGTCAAGCCAAATACT
Source organism: Craniophora ligustri (assembly GCA_905163465.1). Classification (NCBI taxonomy): domain Eukaryota; kingdom Metazoa; phylum Arthropoda; class Insecta; order Lepidoptera; family Noctuidae; genus Craniophora; species Craniophora ligustri. The sequence continues at coordinate 9,971,964 of LR990967.1, read as the reverse complement.
ATATAGGTTTCCTCACGATGTTTTCCTTCACCGTTAATGCATGTCATAAATACACAAATAACTTACCAAAAAGTCAGTGGTCCGTACCTTGCTATATACCACTAGGCTATCATAGCTCACTAGGGTACAACGGCAAGCCAAATACTACAGCGTACATTAATTATATTACTACTAGTATCTACTCTACTAATAGAACTATATACATTCAACATCAGCCCATTATTGTCCTACTGCTGGGCACGGGTCTCCTTTCATTTGAGAGAGATAAGCCTATAGTCCACCACGCTAGCCTACTGCAGGTTGGCAGACTTCACATGCCATACGGGTTTCCTCACGATATTTTCCTGCACCATTTGAACATGTGATAAATACGCACATAACTGCCGAAAAGTCAGTGGCCTTGGGTTTGAACTTGAGACCTTTGACATCTCAGTCCTCCAGTTCTATACATTAATCGATCGAAATCCAATTTAAATACGTAATAGCTTGCTTCATTATTATGTTAAAGACCAAGCTCCCATGTATTGCGTTTCAAAACTTTCTGCTCCTTGTCAATCAACGTGTTAATTAAACCCTCCAGTAAAAAGATGAATATATTCAGTATTAATAGAACTTCACAGTGTTATTTGAACAATAGGTGTCAAATATTGACGTTTTGATATAAACTTTTGTTTGGTATTGGAGAGTTTCAAATTCTGCTCCTGTATTGATATTAAAGACATTCAAAAACTTAAGTAATTTAAAAATATAAATAAATTTATCACAACCTACATTGATTCTTAGTACTGATATTCAATGTACTAACTGGCTGCCAGACTTTTTAAGTTTTTGAGAATCGAACCGAAGACTTTTTTCAACTAGTCAAGTCATACTCGTTGTACTAATCGTCTTATCAATGTACTAATATATTGCACATAATAATAATATATTAGTACATTGATAAGAGCAATGTAATTCAATATCCTACTACCGCAAGCGTGAATACTAAATTCCCTTAGAGCATACACTTGCCACAAATTCGATTCACTATGAGATACAAAACAATCGATTTACATACAAACTACGTATGTTAGAAATTCTATTAGGGATGTATTTGCGTAAACGTGGTTTGTAAATAAATTACAGGCTCTTGGTGTGCGTTAAAAGCTTCATGTACAACGATGGAGTTCTATTTTTATGTTAAATGTTTAGTGAAAACCGATACTAAGTTACAGGGTATCAACCTTACGTTAGTTACCTTAGGTAGCTGGCAAACTCGATGAACCTTATTCTTATAATAATAAGGTTGAATACAATAATGTTTAAATAAATATTTTGGTATATTTTCTTTCTTAATAAAAATTAAAAATATTTTGGTGTTTATGATAATTTATAAGTTTTAATAGTCATTCGCACTGTCTTTCTAAATCACTTGGAGGGAGAAAACTTTTTTGTAAAGTTTTCTCCCTCCAAGTGATTTAGAAAGACAGTGCGAATGACTATTAAAACTTATTAAAATCGAATATATAAATAAAAATTTAATCTGGGATCTATAATCATGTAGGTAACTACATATAATTAAGTAGATTCCTAAATCTGCCGCCAATATTAGACAACAGGTATTAAAACAATGTTTTATGGTTTATAACGGTATATTGGTGTTTTGATGTAATTGTGTGGAAGTTTTGAAGAGCACTGCAGTCAGTGATTTTATTAAATAAATAAATAAATATTTCTGGACATTATGACACAGCGCCATCTAGTTCCGTGGTAAGCAACGAGGCTTGTGTTACGGATACTAGTTGGTTGATATACTACATATATACATATTTTTTTTTGTAAATACACACATATTATACATAGATACATCCATGACTCGGATACAAATGTTAATGCTCATCACACAAACATTAGACCCTACCGGGATTCGAAACCGGGGCCCATAGCACAGCAGGCAGCGTTAACTACCGCTGAGCTAAACGGGTCGTCGTTTATTAGGCATAATATAAGAATTAACAATAATTAACGCATCAGAGCGGAACATCCTAAATAATATTATTTCATTGATAACTTCTAAACCTCACCTATACGTAAAGCCGAGACGTAGGTATCTTTAGATTTGTATGCTACTTCAATGTGTGATAAAGACTATGAATCAAATTAAAAAAACAATCGAAGCAACATTCTTGAGTTCAAATCTATCGGGAATGTTGGCCCGTCCTTGACATGAGATGGAATCTTCCAGAAGTAATAAACAACGTGACCAAATGTTGACGACTTCTGTGTCACGATTAAGAACGACCTACTGAATTTGATGGCCTTATTATGCAGATGTTCAATAATATCCACTCATTTGAATAGTACTTAAAACAGTTATTGTTATGCGTGTAACTGGGCAAAAGGCACAATGGCTGACGAATCTTTTTCATTACTAATCGCCAAACTGATTATTTGTACGAGGGACTGGTAGGTAGAGTATATACGTACCTACATAATATGTAAGTATTTTTGATCGGAAATAACAGACCGATTTTCGAATATTGTGTGGGACATCTATGTATAAATTAAAACTGACAATGTTCAAACGGATGTAAAACAAATTTTACAAGAATATTTTTAATCAAATCACTTATCAAACAAAAAAAATAGAGGATACGTCGATTGCAGATAAGCGAAAACGCACTAATGTACACTTTTAACAGTTTAACAGCTGTTGACGGTTTGAGCGGGGATTAAATAATTATGTATTATAGTAATAATTATGAAAGTGTCATAATTATTATCCGACCCATTTTTAAGTTGTGTTGAAATTGGCTACCAGTCTGCCTTGACGCAGCTGAATATTGTTTCCTTTCTTCTCTTTCTTTTTTAAAGAAAGTAGCCTCACACTAGGATTTTCTCCTGTGTCGTGGGTGATTTACAAACACAAATTTTCACATACACAAATATTCATTTACGTGCAGCGATCGAACCCGCAACCCTTGACTCACAAGCCATTCGCTCAGCCATTAGATAAAATGGCTATCAGACTTTCATCGGTATCCAAAGGCATAATGTAGGTAGGTACTCTGAGGTATAAAGTGATCTCGATAAGTTTATAGTATTCAGCAATCCATAGATTGACCTCATCAAACATAGCTTAACCTTATACATAGACTGATTAGCTTAGTTATTACCAAACCAAAATAATTTTAATAATTATGAATTAAATATTAAAGCAATATCGAAACCATTTAGAACTGAATCAATACAAGAACATTTTTCTTCAACACAAAATTAATTATAAAGAATTCAATATACATAATAACATTTTCCCTATGTATAGCTACTGTCGCTTGTAATTCGAAGCCAAGGTTGTAACCATAGTTACTTCGTAAATAACAAGTATTTCACACAAAATCACTGAAAGCAATCGTGGACACGATAAACGATAAATTTTACCTTTATCAGCTGTTGTTCCTATATTATCTATTTATTAACTCCAAAAGGTCAGTACTTGATACTCAAATTAATCTCCGTATGAATATTATACTGTGGATTATCCTTTAGATAACGATCGTTCAAAGTTTAGTTATAAAAGCTTTTGTTGTTTAACCATTAGCTACGTTTCAACTTCCGACTAATTGAAATCAGTCAGTTTTGTTTTGTTTTCTTTTTATTGAAAAAAGGAGGAGGTTTTTATATCGACGCCGGCGCGTACTTTTTTTGTCCTTTATATTTACGTTACGTATATTACGTTTAGTTTATTAGACATAGCGATGTCCAACTTTAATAAATTTAACGTATACTTAGTAACGTTATGTCAATACAGGAAATTCACACGCTCTGTCAATTTAATTTAAAACACAGCAATGATGTCTCTTGAATAACGGGCTAGTTTAAGAGTTAGAGTTAATTTATTTCGTGCTCTGGTTCTTAAAACGTACTTACTGTATTTTAATAATACCTATGATATGTATATTTCTAGATTTCTTTTTTAATAGGTGTTAGTTTTTCATCAACTATCATCCATACTATGAATATGAATTGAAAATGCGAAAGATTGTCAGCCTTTCTGTCTGTCTGTTACCTTTTCACGCTTAAACCGCTGAACAACATCGGTTCAGCGGCTTAAGCTTTATGATAAATTTTTGTTTGGAGATACTTAGACTTTGAGTCCAGGAGAAGGACGTAGAATAGTTTTTATATATATTATAACATGCGTATACAAACTTGCACCCCCCTTAGGTGCAAGTTTGAATACGGAATCAATAATTTCTTAACAGAAAGTAGAAATAAGTAAGCGGATTAGATAAAAAAGCATACTGGATACTATAAGTAATTCTACGCAGACAATAGCTAGCTATTTTATAATAATTATCATCAACTTTGAAGTATCTTTCAGGTACTTCAACATGTAAGTGCAGAAATGGGGACTATTCAATGTTCACTTACTGAATCTTGACATGTATCAATTCGATTTGTTTGGATGAAATGTAAATTAACACCATTTTAAAATAAAAATCGAAATAAAAAACCCAACACTAATTTGAGTCGGCGCTAAATCTAATCTCATTGTAATTAACTTAATTAAGTAAACAGAACTAAACATGATATAGTCGAGTCTAAGTAAAAATGGTTCAAATTACTCGAAGCAATAAACTCGCTTCAAGACGAAAACATGTTTTGAGGAGATAATATAACAAATTTTCAGCACAGCTTAGCGCGAATTCTCTTCGTAACTTGAATAACGAGGATACTCTGTTTAATTATAAAAGTTTTCAAGTTTGTTTCAATACATTCGACGATATAAGCAATACTTGTCAAAATTAAACAATTTTTAATTTAATTAGAGGTAGGTATATTGATGTAGAATATATTTTAACACTAGTTGCAAAGTAATTTGTATGGATAACTTGATTATGTTTTATAAAATAAAATACTAGTATCTAGGTAATCGAAGAATACTATGCTTTTTGATTACAGATAATTTAAATAAAAATACCTCATCTACAATCCCTATAAAGTACAGTACCGATTTTATAAGAATAAACTGGTCAGGGTTTTGGTCACCACCAGAAATTTTCTCGTATGATAACCAGAACCTACTACTTCATCATCATCAACCCAATTATTGTCCCACGGCTGGGCACGGATCTCCTTTCATTTGATATTGCATTGAATTAGGCTATAGTTCACCACGGTGGTGCGGGTTGGCTGAGACTTTACACGCCATTGAGAAAGTGTCTCCAGTATGCAGGTTTCCATTAGGATGTTCCACTTCACCGTTTTTAGCACGTGATAAAAATACCGACTACTTAACGTATATATTATTGAGTGTATGAAATGTCAACCCTCCAAATACTGATCCCGATAAAACCTTGCACATCAATTGACCAACTTGGTTATAATTCAATCACAATCCTCTCACACAAGGTTAACATCTCTCAGAATATAAACACATTATTACATAGCGCCATCTACTTCCAAGCTAAGCAACGAGTTACGGATACAACAAGATGGTTGATATTCTACATAATTATTACTTTTTTTGTTGTAAATATATACATATTAGATATAGAAACATCCATGACTCGCATACAAATGTTGATGCTCATCACATAAACATTATTTTATCACTACCGGAATTCGAACCCGGGAACCATAGCACAGAACGCAACGTTAACTACCACTGGACTAATCGGGTCGTCAAAATATAAATTAATATTTATTTTTCATTATGGAGTTTCTTGAAGTCTATTTATGAAATAAAATTGTATTAAGTTGGAATGTCAGTCCTCGACCATAAAAGCCTTCAATTTTCATGTGTGAACATAGGACCTACATAATATTTTTGTGCCCCTAAAATATGCGAAATATAAATAAGTCATTACGTAGGCGGTAAGTATTTTTGGATATGTCAAATGGAATGTGGAATATTGAAGGAAAACGAGCTAGGGGAAACCACTTTATGATATTTTTATTTGGATTATATAAGTGCCAGATAAAAAAGGAAATGAGACGTAATATTATGTACGATTTGGCGCATTAATATTCATAACAGAATCAATTCCCTTTCGTTTTATCTCGTTCCACGCCGTTCATTTATCTTAAGCAGCTCCAATTTTTGGATCTATGTTGTGATGATTTACGCTCAAAACAGGTACAAATAAATGAGCATGTTTATCACATAAACGTATGTGTATGTATGTTCCAAAAAATTTAGATATGTAGTATATCAACCAACTAGTATCCGTAACATAAGCCTCGTTGCTTAGCAAGGAACTAGATGGCGCTGTGTCATAATGTCCAGAAAAAAATAACATTTACTGTCCGCAATCCGGAGGCCTAACCGTGCAAGGCACCTTGAATACCTACGCTAAAGATCCTAATACATCGACTACAGTCTTAGTGACATTACATCTGAAGAATAAATTATATTTTGTGGATTGTTTTGAAATCTTAAATAAATTGATTAATCTATAGGTACATATATTACGTGAAGCACAAACTTTGTACCCTTTTTTACGAAAATGTAGTTTATATAATATGTATAAAGAAGGAGTGCAGAGAATACTAATACTTTAAAAAAATTATGTTATGAATGCTAATTTAAATTAATTGTGGTCGAATTTCGACCACTGGGAGACCACTACTCGTAATAATTACACGTGTCATTAGTTCTACAAATTTATGCATGTTTTATTCAACTTTTGTTTTTACGTTTCAGGGGTCATGAACGCGGCTGACTACTACGGACTGGATGAGCTACGCCGCGCGTGCGCTGGCTTCGTGCAATGTTGCATCACCGTAGATACAGTGTGCGCTCTTCTAGCATCCGCAGAGAGATACATCCAGTATAAATGTACTAAGTCATTGGTGCAGAAGGTGGGTATTGCTTTTAAACTTGGATTTATAGGTATGCTCGTTAGCATACCTATAAATCAGCATATCATATATAACATTTTCAAATGTTATATATGACATTTTGGCTCTCGTCTTTTGTATCTCGTCTATCTGCAACAATGTTCAGCGTATGTGAGGCGCGCGCGGGTGCTTTGCTGCGCAAGTTAGTGCGCCCGTGCGGATTATTAAGAAGTTAATCTCTTTAACAGGTATTGGAGTTTGTAGATGAACACGGCAATGAAGTATTGAACCTTGGATCGTTCACGCTGCTACCCCAACATGTCGTCAGGCTAATACTAGCGAGAGACGAGCTCAAAGCTGACGAGTTCACAAAGTTCCAGGTACCATGATAATAAATTATTTTCCATGCACAGTGAATGAATACGGCTGAATAACTAATTATTTTTTTCCATCTTTCAACAAATCAAATCAAGCGTTTTACAAGCATTTATAATAAATAAATAAATAAATATTTCTGGCCATTATGACACAGCTAAGCAACGAGGCTTGTGTTACGGATACTAGATGGTTGATATACTACATAAAATATAAAATTCTTTTTTTTACATACATACATATTTTACATAGAGATATTCATGACTCGGATGCTAATGAGTATGTTCACTACACAAACATTTGTCTCTACCGGGATTCGAACCTGGGACCCATAGCACAGCAGGCAGCGTTAACTACCCCTGAGCTAAACGGATCGGCAAACTATAATGAATATAATCACCATCAAACTAGCCAAAAGATATCTACTACGGAACAAAAGTCTACCCTTAGATCTACACAAGATACGTCCCGCCGTCCGTCTAACCACTTCCATCTAAAAACATAATTAGAAGCCGTTCTAAGAAAGAACGATTAATATTTCAAGACATTATTACACAATCATTGGCATTTAGTTTCGAGCAAAGCCAAAAGGCTTGTATTACGAATATTATATGGTTTTATGAAACTGGCATAATTTGTACCTGTAATACATATTTTAAGACTGAAACATTTAAGGGTATACTTATAGATTAAGTATGTATTGTATGTATCTTTAATTAGCATAACAAGTGCAAAAACTGTTGGCAATAATCACGCTGGTTAACAGATAATGAAGAGTTTTAATCTATAACTTTGAATAACTAACATTTTTTAATGAAATTGACAAAAAGATTTTCATAATAAGGAGGCATGTCATCCTGTTAATTCCAGGCTGCTTTGATGTGGAGCAAAAAGTACTGCGATACGAACCAGAATATGAACTTGAAGGAGGTGATTGGCAACTTCCTGGAGTACATCCAGTTCCACAAGATCCCTGCCAACGTGCTGATGAGGGAGGTTCATCCCCTGGGGCTGGTGCCGTACTCCATCATTATGAACGCGCTCGCGTACCAGGTGCTGTTCCGAAGTCTATTTAATTATTTCTTCAAATTTGGCCAGCTCTGTCTACCTTGTCACGGCAATCATAGAGGATATTATGAGAGGGTCTAAGAATTAGAGGGTCTTTCATCAAATTCTATGATTTAAACAAAATATGGTAAGCATTTCTAGTTTCTGATTCATAAATATCTACGATCAGAAGGATATTTATGATTACCGCAGTTTCTACTAACTGTTCTTGCTAAAGTATATACATAGGTAGGTATTATAAAAAGTCAAAACTATTTCTCCTTAATATAAGGAATATCCTCGCAATAAAAAAATCCCATGAAGTTTGTTAAGTAACTCTTGGCACTCAAATATTGAACAGTGGCTTAGAAAATAAGATTTTTTTTGCAGGTATCTCTTTGATCTATTCTTCTGCATGATGGATTGGTAGTGGAAGTGATTTAATTATAATTAAGCTGCTTTTGTTTATAGAAATATAAATAAATAAGTGCATATTAAAATGCGTTTAATGACTTTGATAAAATAAATAATATGTATTAGAATTGCAACTGTTTTTATTAGTTCTTTCTTTGTTTCTATTTTTTGTTGTGATACGTAGTACCGCATTGAGTAGAGCGCTGAAACCGCTGTTGTTGCAGGCAGACCCGGCCAGCGTAGATCCAGGCAAACTCTCCCCAGCGCGAGTCCGACGTGCCGGCCGCTCTATGTCCGTGCAGTCTTCGCTTGACCCCTACGGATCCAACACCACCCTCTCCTCCACCGGCTCGAGCGATGTTCCGTCGTCAGACTCTCGGCACAACTAACGCGAGGGGAACCTCCCCCGTCCTCCACCCGAACCCACCCCTGGCCCTTCCTCAGCTCCTGTTGCACCCATTCCCGCCCCCCCAACGGACAAGCCGCCAGAGAAACTCGGACTATTTTCCTCTATTAAGCGTGCTGCAAGTAAAAAGTTTGGCGATCGCCGTTCCCCGACACCCAAAACGAGGGAGCCTCGATCAAAGTCGGACTCTATAAAGCACGCAGCTCTAACAAGACAGGTCTCCGAAACGGTGGCAGCGTCAGGAGATCCAACTTTTGAGCGATGTAGACCGAGGAAGCGTGACAGTGAAACCGAGTTTCCAGTACGCAAGTCCACTTCAGAGATATCTGAGAGTTTCCCCTTTGTAAGGCGTGCGCTAGCTGAGATAGAAAATGGATTAAATTATTTTAGGAGGTCTATTGCATCCGATACAACTGAAGTTAAGCCTCCATTACTGAGAACTGAGCCAGTGGTCGTAGTTGCAGCGGCTGAGGATGATGAAGCGCCTATGTCGCCGCCACCGCCTATGGGGCTGAAGGAGCGTCGAGGTTCACGTGGATCCCCTTGTGCTAATCTTCCCCCATTGATGTTACCACCACCCACTCCGGAGCCATCACCCGGCCGCTTGACTCCAAACAGGCTATCTCCGCAACGACCAAAGGAACCAGCGTCGGCGCCAGTGATTTGTAATCAGCCACAACCTCGGCGTACGAGGACTCGATCTGAGATGCCACCGGAGCCACCTCCACGTTCACCTCAGACTCCTCGACCAGCATCCGTATCTCCGAAACACACGTTTGCATTCAAAATAGTACTGAAAAAAGTAGAAAGTACGCCAAATACGTCATTTGATAAGCCGGACCAATGAGAGTACCTCCTCTAAGCGCGGCCGTTGTTATACGGTGGGGTACTCGAGGTTAATGACGCGCTTTTCTCCGTTTTCTAGAAACAGCTAGCATAGATTAGTTAGCGGCGATTGACGAAGACTCGCCAGTGAATATTGTATTACAATCAATGACGCTTTGGAAACTTCTTCGTATTCTTATGAATTTAGGGGCTGGTCCTCTGGTTGGTATATATCGACATTGTGTGTCGGACTTCTAACTGTATAAGATAAAAAAGTAAATTTATAATGGTTCATATAATCTTGTTGTAAATGTATGACAAGGTTAAGTGTGTTCGATGATTAAGTGTGTATTATACCTATTGTGAAGAAAAAATGTTGTGTGATATACCTACATGTTTATGTAATAGGACTTTTACTATGTTTTTCGATAAATCCCAATTACGGTGTTGTTCAGGAGTCACCATTTTTCCACGAAGGTATGTAAATAGAAATGACTGTCTTCTCTAACTTATATCTGACGAATGATGAATTCTAAAAAAAATACGCTAATGCTATTATGTACTTTTATACGGTCGCATAAAAAAATGGACAGTTTAAATGTATTTTCGATGTTATACAAATTGTCTGACGTGAATGTATTTTTATAATAATGTATAGAAATGAAGATGTTTGTTGTTACTTCGATAGCAGTTTAAAATACTTTTAATGCTCTTTTATATATTGTCAGAAACTATACATATCCGATTTGTAAAGGTTATATTGATTTATTGGTTTTATCAGCGAAATTATATTATAGAGTTCTTTTATATTTATATGTAATTTAAAAAAAAAATCTTCTCGCCTTAACAAAAATAGGCTTCATAATAAATTTGTGTAAAATAAACGTTTTTAATCAGCATTCATGTTCACTTGAAATTTATTATTGTATTCAAACATTATAAAAGCACAATAGTTGTTGTGATTTACGCTACTTGTTATTTGTCTTGTATTTACCACAGACACTTTTTTTATAAGAAGTATAGAAATATAAGTTGTCTTTATTTATAAAACATGACTAACATTTTTTATCGAGTCAGACCTGAAAGACAAAAAATGTTTTTTTTTGTAATAATAAAATAATATTGTTAATTTTAAAACCACATCATGGAATATAAATATTAACGTGTTATTGTATTAAGGTACCGTGTGTTGTTTTACCTTTATCAAATAAATGTATAGATAGGTAATTCATAAATAATTTAAACCATTCTGAATCAGTGTTCTGTAATATAATGTAAGATATATTTTATTCTGTGGCAAGGGTCTAGTGTCTGACTGAAAATAATTTCAGAAACAATTTAAGTTTTATGTTTTTCTAACCAAATCGTTATTCGTAGCATGCTCTTCGGATTGTTACTTTGTTTGACTAAATGTGCAAATAACTCGCAAAAAATCTGCAAGTTACTGATAAATTATCAATTAAAATAAGTGTTCTTTAGTAGGGTACGGTTTCTAGCTGTATGTAAAGTTATTTAGCTTGAGTGAGAAATCTTGCAGAGCTTAGGTATATTGCGTTTCTTTGCATAGCAAGCTCGCCATGGCTGCGTAGCGTGTTCGCTGCGATTGAGTAGCGCGTTGGCCGCGTATGCGTAGCATGTTCGCAAAAAATGCGTAGTATGCACGCTGCGTGTGCGTACTCGTAGCGTGCTTTCCGTGTATTTATCTCAATTTCATCCCGTTATTTTTTTATTAAAGACTATTCGATGAACATGATATATTTTTAGTCAGACACTATAACAAGCTACGTAATACGTTATACCATATCGATGTCGACTGGACTTGTACCAAGCTGTTTGTTGTACGAAACATTATGGTTTTTTCTAAATAATATTATGTAAGTAATGAAAATTGTGGTCAAGAAGAAGAGAAATCAGTGTTCTTGCTATAAACCTGTGTTTTATTATTTTTCCACTTATCTTCTACTACTATTAAAGTTGATAAATGGCGAAGGTAATAGGCTCGCCACCTATTAGATGGGACCTAAAACATACCGGCGAAAAGTGGGTGTACATTTAGTACACCTCTGCCTAACCTTTCAGGGACGACAGGCGTGATGGTATGTAATGTATGTACTATTAAAGTTAAAGGTCTCGAAGTCAAGAAGATTATAATGTGCGTATTTCTCACTCAAACGATAAAGGACAGCATCGTGAAGAGACTTACATGCGTAAGATATTTCGCGATGGCCTATTTTAGTTTGTTGCTAGTTTGTTGGACTGTAACATAATTTAACCCTGGGAATAATTGGCACAGTAAATGAGTCGATGACGAAGTCTGTCAAAATGTAGACAGGCAATAATTATGTACTTAATTTTTTTTGTACACCCATTAGCTAACAAGAACTAATGCTGTTTCAAAATTGATGAAAAGTGAAAACAATTTGAGATATTTTTTTTCATAATTTCGCCAGTTTGGTTAATAGATAAATTACATACCAATCGAAAGTATGAAGCCAGAATTTAGAATGCATGAAAGTATTAACCAGACCGGTGCATAATACTCGTTTTACACCTGCCTACGGCTTCATACTTTTGATTGGTATGTAATTTATCCATTAACCAAGCCTGTGAAATTATAAAAAAGATTTTGAAATTATTATCATACTCTGGACAGATTTTTTGTAGACAGCCCACTTATTATATTTTATATTTAATTTGATATAAAATACTTTTCGTCAAGGTCCTTCTTAAAGGGATCTTAGGCTAATAGATTTCATATGATGCATATACAGTATCTAATGTGGCTATTTATTAATCTACCAAAGTAGCCCAACAGATAAGCCATATAGCCTTATATCAAACATGTCATGTAGGAAAGACTCCCTCGCTTTTGAAACAAAAATACATTTTAAGTCTCTAAGTAAGTAGGTATGTTTTACAAGGAGCCTCAAGGTGCGTACCTACAGATTAAGTAACATGTTGTATAATTTATATTTTTTTTATCACACGTCGACATTATACAGGGTGACTTTGAAAGAATGCGACAAATCAAAATGGGAGGTTCAGGAACGATTACCCATTAATTTTAAAATGTATTTTTACGAATCTAAATTGTCAAGGACGTAAATTTGTTTTTCGTTTTAAATGGTGTAGACTAAGTTATCTTATACGAAAAACATGATTTATCAGCTTTTAAAAATTAAATAAAAGTAATTATAAACTTTAATAAAATAATTATAAATTTCAAGTATCAATTCAACCGCGCCGAGTAGACTATCATTTATCTATTCCACAGGAACATACTACGTGAAGTATGGCAACGCATTGTATTTAATATTTTTAACTATTTCATTGAGAAAATAGGTAATGACGCGCGATGTTGCCAAACCGTTTGGCTCATCTTACGCATCGCTTTGTCCTTGCCGGCCTGTCCGCGAATAACGTAAACAAATGAAATTTGATTTGTTTATATTTGACAGTCGCTCGGCAACTTGCTGAGGAGGTCACGATTCATTCATCGGTTCATCGCACACGCATTAAAGCTATAGGGTATACGCGGAATTATAATCTTGATACTTTCGCCACTTTTACGTTTTTTGCAGGGTCAAAAAGTACTTATTCATTTCTCATATTATCACGCTCAAAATTTTCTTGGTTCCACGTAGAATTATATATTTAATTTTGTCGCAAGTTTTCAAAGTCATCCTGTATAACGAATTGTTTTTCAACATTGCAACATAAAACGATACCGAATAAATTAGAATAACAATGCAATATAACAATGTTATATAACAATTACACTGTCGTTTTCGTACCAATCACACGTATAAGTTATATAACATTAGTTCCTTGTAAAACATTGACATTGTTGTAAAAATTAATAACATGTTATTATAACAAGTTTTATAACGTTCAGTCTCCACATTACTGAAACATGTTATATAACAACGTTTTATAACATGTTAGGTTATGTAATTTGTACACACCTTTACATATTTAACTAAAGCTACGGCTACCAAATTCATACATCATTCTTATACGCAATCAGAGTGCGGATTTATTGCCCATTTGCTAGGTAATACGTTAGGCCATTCTTTGTACATCTGGGAAGGGAATAAAATACACAGAACAAGTTGATGTAAATTGTTTTAATTTGTTAATACTTATTATTGTTAATACATACTTATAATACATAGGAAACACCCAGACGAACACAAACACTTATTTCATCACATAAATATTTGTGTCCCGTGGGAATCGAACCCACAACCTCGCCGTGATCAACAGTCCGGTACTCGAACCACTAGACCACAGAGGTCGTCTGTGGTCTAGTGGTTCTAGTGGTGTAATTTAATTAGTACCTACCAAGTTTAGTAGTAAGAAGTAAATATACGTGATATTATAATATTCTTTAATATTAAGGCTAAGGCTATGTTCTTATTATTCATGAATGGATTGGATCCTCATTCATCAAAATTTATTTATTCGTTTTGGCGCGTCGCGCTTCGTAACATTTTTTTTAATGTGTAAGACGTTTCTGTTCTGTTTCATCAATAATAACCATGAAAGTTTGGCAAACCTTTTTTAAAACTACATACATAAGTACCTATAAACCTACTCACTTTGGCCTCTTACAAGAATATATACTTCATTGTCATAGAATGTTAAGCTAAATGAATACTGTCCTTATAAAAGAATAAATCGTTTGTAATGTTATTGTAATGTTTATCGCCCTTTTGTAACATACAAATGGAGCTATAAATAAAATAAAAAACTGCGTTTAAAAAAAATCGACTTCAAAAACTCAATACAGTTTTACCTTTTTTGAGTTTTAAAGGTTTGAAGTCGGTGCCAAGCCAGCCAATCCCATTTATAGGGCCATTCTGAAGGTACAATCTTTCAAACAAGAAAATAATTATCAAAATCGGCTCAGCCGTCTTCGAGTACTCGGTGAAAAAACCTAAAAAAAACTCATTTGAATTGAGAACCTCCTCTATTTCGAAGACGGTTAAAAATAGACTGAATCTCTTCCGAATGATATATTCTTCGAATAAACACAAGCAAGTATTTAACACAAAACCCTACTCAGACACATTATTTGTGCTAACACAATCCTTATTTTCCATCACACATAATTTAAGGCACTCTAAATTCACAAATCAGAAGGACATAATAATTAATATGTAGGAATAAGATCATCGTCGTTGTGTGCGTAACATTGGTACCTATTTATTTTGTAACAAAAAGCAACCTTATTTCACGGTGATGCGTAACCAAATGAAAAAATATTCGAGTACCCAGTCACAGGAAAAATATGTAGGAACTGCTGTTTTGCCAAATAGTGTGACAGTAAATCCTGTGGAGTGTGATAATTTATTACTCTTTGGTTAAAAAAAAAGCCATTAAATAACAAATGGAATAATTTCAACTGTGAATAGTTTTCTGCCCATCCCCATTGGAAAAAGGCGCGAGTGTATGTATGTATGTAAATAGATGATGGTGTCAATAGTTACAAATATTCACTTGAAACTTTATTACGGTAGAGCTACTGTATGCGAATATTTTTTGTCCATTCAATCTATAACGTCACCATATCACTCACTCTATTTTCGATAATTTATTATAATATGTGACTTAGACTTGACAGTAACAAAATGTAGGCATCTTTTTTTTATTCGTTCTTTATCCATTCACGTGTATTTATTATTTTTTTGCTCCTCTCATTTCGCCCCCGTACAAAAAGATACCTTGCAACTATCTAATACTGCAAATGAAAGAGCACATCTTTAGCAAATTTTGACGTAGAATTTTCGAGAACACGTGGACTACCACGTGTTCTCGAAATTTTAATACACTAATAAACCTTAATACCACTACACTCTACTAAGAGTGTAGTGGTATTAAAGAGTACCTTCCGTAGCAAGGCTTTAGTTCAATGGAGGTTAATTCGTATCTGAGCCATAGATGTTATTTATAGTCATCTACATACTATCCGTAACAACGGATAGTAGATCGCTATAAAATAAAAACCGAGAGTTGTGTTCAACTCTTGGTGCTTAACTCGGAACTAGATGGCGCTGTTTCATAATGTCCATGATATGTTTATTTAAATTCCCCATTCGCAATAATAGCTCATTACACGTTATTACAAACAATAAAGATACGGTCACACAGCGCGAAACTTTTAGTTATCTTCCTCATTTTATAAGACATTTAAAGTTATGGTATTATAACCGTAAAGAAGATACGTAACACCGCCTTTATTTTCCCTTTTTTTCATCTTAATTGATGCTTAAGCAAAATTAAGACCTATTTTTTTGTTAAGAGAGTATTTTTTACTTCATAACATTTTAACATATTGTTTTTATAATATGAAACATTTTATTTCATGATTCATTTTATGCTCAAGTGACAGGAACGTGATGTCTGTGCCGCAAATAAAATTTTGGATTGGGTATATTAAAATGTTATTGGGTTTTCTTGCACCGACTTTAGATTTTTTCTGTATTCTGGTAGTAGCGGCGGTAATTACTTGCCATCAGGTGATGCTCCTGCCCGTTTGCTCCCTCACCATAATAAATTAAAATTGCATGGATTTCAAACGGTCAAGGAAAGTAGCGTGACGAAATCTGCATGCCTGAAGTTTCTCAATGGAGAATGAAGTAGGTAATCCTACCCTATACCTTTTAAATGTGATTGGACTCGTGCCCAGCATTGAGACAGTAAATGGGTCGATGGTTAATGTTTCAACATGATGCCGAGAAATATTGACTGTTAGTTTAAGTTTTTTTTATTATAAAGAAATGAATAGAGACTAAAAAGTTTTAGTCACTATTCAAAAGGAAGTCCTACCTACTGACAAAAGCTAAGATTGTATACCCCTTTTTACGAAAATTTTGAGGAGTATGAAATTTCCCACACTTATAGTTTATATATAGAAAGAGTGCAGACTGCTAATATTTTTAAGTATGCATAAAAGAGTTATCATTTAAATAAATGATAGTCGAATTTTGGACCACTAGTTACAATTAATAGTGCAAAGTAAAGGGATAATGTAGTCGATAAAGTGTTGGACTGATAGGTTTAAAACTAGAACTGATTGAGATTAATGGATAACTTAAGACAACGATATTTGAATCGATTCCTTTTTTTAGACTGGGATGGATTTATTTTTAGACAACCCAGCCAGGGGTACGTAATTAAAGCTTCTTACTGTGACAACGGTATTGGGTTCGGCAGGGGCAATGTTTGTGTGACTAACATGAATATAATGTAGAGGTATCTACAGTACCTGATTCAAGAATGTTTCTACGTAAATTATTAACGTCTATGAGTTTAAACTCACGTTGTTATATGCAATAAGGTTTTATTTTTTTCTATTTTCTATAATATTTGTTTAATTAAAGATTTAAAAAAATAAGCTGTTAGAGCCCAGTCATGTCGCCATTGAACTGTGAAGTCAAAGGTCCGGAGTTCGACGCCCAAGGCACACACCACTGGCATTTAAAAAGTTCAATCACATACTCAAACGGTGAAAGAGAACATTGTAAGGAAACCAGCGAAACAGAGATTTGATCATGTAAAGTTAGCCAACCCGCACAAGGCTATCGTGGTGGACTATCTAATCAGGAGCCTAATCTCAAATAACAAGAGACCCGTGCCCAGCTGTGGGACCATATATTTGTTGATTATGATGGAAACCATTCTCATACACATTACAAAACCACCACCTTAAATTAATCGAAACTTCGTTCAACATACCATTACGAAGGATTATACAGAAGAGAAGAGAGGCAGAAGTATACTTAATATACTCTTATATTTTTGTTCCTATGTAATTGAGGGCGAACACATTATTTCATCATCAGAAATTCAAATCCTGACAACAAAGAAAGTAAAACTGATAAAAAAAACAATGATTTTCACTTTCCCTGGAAATCAAGCCGAGGAGTACACGCTCAATAGTCACATTTCAGACCACTAGACAGTAGTTAGTAGCTGCAAAATTAACGACATGTAAAACCGGCTGGCCTTTGTACAAAATTCAATATTTGCATTTGCCAAGCGACTTTGTCAACGAACTCATACGAGTACCTACAAATATACATACCTGAACATGCACATGTGACTTATGGAGGTTTTAATTAATTAAAACGTGCAACACTACACGGCGTTTACTTAGTTTAATTACTGAAAATTGCCGCACTACAATTACGCGGACGGCAAAATTAAACACAGCACTTCATAACGTACTAACAGTCAATAAGTAAAATTTATTTGCGTCGTTGACATTTTAAGGATATTTTTTATATCACAAGAGCGGAAAACTCGCTGACGGCCCACGGTAACCACGGTAAGCGGTTACCGTAACCTATAGACGTTTGCATCACCATAGGTGTTGCTTGCACGTTGCCGACCCTGTAAACACTGTTTTATGTTTTTGTTAAATAAATAAACTGACAGCAAATGGAAATTTCATCTTGCCAGATTATTTACTCCCCTAACGCGCGCTGGCAACCTTAGTTCTCTGAAACAGAAATAAAATATAGTAAATAGTGTATTTTATCAACTCTATATAGTATCCACACAAGTCTCGTTGCTCAGCTCGGAACAAGATGGCGCCGTGTATTAACCGGCCGTAAATCCAAATTCCGAACTCTGAGTTTTTCATATAAAAACCTTCTAACACTTTGCTTAACTTGGAAATTGAAACCAGATCTACACGCTCATCAGTCGCTTTTGTGACCATTAGACCGATGAAATATATATTTCAATATTTAACATATTGAAATCAGACGTTTAGTATTAATAAAAATACTTTTTGTTATAGCTACCGATTCTTGATCGGTACAATACGATGATGATAAATAAATGAGAGTATATTGCTTGGCAAAAATAAAATAATCCAAAACATTTCCTGGGTTCAAAAATAAAGGAGGCTAAAAATTTTCATTTAATATGTATTTGGAGTGTATCATCTGCTATCTAACTGGACAGGGTAAAAATGTAGGGTAAGAAAAGGGTTTGAAGGATCAAGCACATGATATGTTTGGGTTGCCAAATGAACATTTACCCAATTCCCTAAGGAGGATTAATCTTGGCGTGAAGCTTTGGGACTTCCTAAAAGAATAAGAATATATTATATTTTAAAAAGGCCCGTTTTTTAAATAACAATTCCTCTTAAATATTTGCATATCACGATTTTATGGAGATTGCCTACATAAAGAGAGCAGGTAGAATTCAAAGAAGTCCGCCATCCATCGATGCAGCCCATCGATCCCTGCATAGGACTTTTTCTTTGTCAACTGTTTTCAAAAGGTAGTTAAATTAGACCTAGTCATTATAAAAAGACTACATTCATCCAAACTTTAATATTTATTACCCATTCAAAAATGTATTCTAAGTCCTTATAAACAGGAATTTAAATTTCAACAAAACCAAATCATACAAAAAATAAGCATATAAATTTTTAGGTCACTTTGTGCGCGAAGCAGGGTTCTCTAAAGTACCCTTAAAAGTACTAACGAGGTTTCACACAAACGAAACACCCCTCTTATTCAAAGTCACAAGAACTTTGTCTCTATTTTTAAACTGATTCGCAACACAAAGAACTTGACTACTTTTTGCTTTTTCATAATTGAGTGACGTTTCTGGTCAGTGTTTGTTAGTGAAGTTTTGTTAAAAACGGTTGTTGAAAATTGTACTGTATTACTATTCATTAAGCTTTCTCTTTCAACTGAAGCAAATGCTAATGGGACGACTTCGAGGTATATTCAGAGCTTGTGCCGTTTAAATACCTCATTTGTCTTTGTGACTAAAGGATTTGAGGACACTTTCAACACGATACTAGGTACCTCAACTTGCTGCAAATTATAGTTTTTTAATCGCGTTTGTTCAAAATCTATTATTAGTTAGAAACCTGTGATGTTTGATCACCAGTTTTCGTTTTTAGTATTGTCCAGTAGACTTTTAGCATGATATGGCATGATGGACAAGTATTTATACTTCTAAATTAAGTATAAAACTCTTTTTTTAAGACAATATTTTATATTAACTATAGGATTTACCTTTGTTTAGATGTAATATACATAGTTGAAACAAAAATATAAAAAATAAGTGCCACCACATGAGGACATATTATTCACTTTACAAATCGCTAACATTAGGTACATTAAAAGTTAAAAAAATATTTATAAAACATTATTGTCTTATTCATATATTATGTAGGTATATGTACTTATTATATATTATATTTATAGATGTTACGTTCGTTAGCTACCTACTTATGTGTTATCTTTGCGAAACAACCGCTGGTATAATAATATCAGGCCATTGCATATTGCCTATTAGTTAGAATAACATTTGATTACCCACGCCATGACATAAATGTTCATTTAATTTTGTTTCTGTAACACAAATCCAACTAACTAACATTGGCACAATTGTTGGTTCAAAGTTTTTTTATTGATTGAAAATTTTCACCAATTTCGTCAGTAAATCAAGTCAATGTTCTATCTATAAATACAATAATTACATTATACTTTTCTGAAATAAAAATTCAGATCCTTTGAACAAAATAATACCATGTCCACAAAATAAAAAAACATCAGATTATTTCACGTATCTAATGGAGTTATTTCACTCAAAGGCTAATATAACATGAAAATGTTAATGCACAGAGAATGTTAAATCTTTTATCAACATTTGAGGATGCCTTTGTATGTTATGCGATTTATTCTTGATAAAACCTACTACTAATATTATAAATGCGAAAGTTGGTATATTTGGATATTTTAATTCAATTAAGCTAACGTCGACCACGACCACTCTGGCAAGAGTGTACCGACTAAGAAGAAGAAGCTAACGTCGTAACGGATTTAATTGAAATTTGGCATGCAGATATCTTAGCAAGTTCCTTTTTATCAACATAGCCTACTATTCAAATGGAGCCGTGATCAAAACCTTAATAAACATTAGGTAGTTGAAATTTTACAAAATATTACTGGAGTAAATTGTCCTATTAATAAGAACTAAAAAATGTGGATAGTCGTATTTTCAACAAAAAAAAATTAAAGATTTGTCCTCACCAATGAGCATAAAATATTGTCATTCTCTTGGCTGGGTACCTTATATTGCCAGCCAAGTGACAATTTGTAAGCAGGCTTACAGCAAAGTGCTGGCTGGATTACGTTGCAACGCCTTTACCACAGAAATACAACATAAAGTATACCTACTTTATCTTTTGTATGCTCTCTGTCGTACCAAAAAATAAATTCTACTCACACGCCTTTGTATTTATGTTCATGCTTTTTACTAACTTTATGCTCTATGCCTACCTAGAAATTTATGTAAATATATTAGTTTTTTCAATTTTCGTAAATAAGAAAGACCGCAGATTTTATGTCTGTTCCTTTATCAAAATTATGATGAATGTAGGTGGGAATCGATTTGATATCAATCGATTATAAAGATTAAAGAGCTTTTCGATCCACTTCAAACAAATCGGTTGGAGGTCAATCAGTCCCTTCCACGCTCTCTGTTGACCGTTTTTTGTTGGCAATTCTGCAGGGGATATAAACGGGACTTGATGACATTGTAGATTATTTAAAATGACTCCCTTTGTTTTCATACTGTTACGAAACTAAGATTATCCATTTTGATTTAGGTCTCTAACCCTAATTAAGGAAACTTCGTCCCCGTATGCTAACTTTATAACTCTAAATACTCGATGAGGGTAAACCAAATCCAATCTTAGATGTGATTGATATATGCACAGAAACTATTCAATTATATATCTAAATAGAAGGCAGATTTATTGGCAGTAAAATTGCTGTAAACGACTACCAGTTTCATTCAGAAACCCCGTATTTATAGTGGGTACTATTGGGTTTGTATACGGCCACTAAAAGTTATGACTTGCGTCATTTAATTAGTCCATAATAGATTTTTATGGCGCATTTACAGGGAACTGCTGGGGAAATCTCAGACAATATCGTAAAGTGAGATGGGAAATAAGATCGAATGTATTACGATTAAATAATAAAAGGGTTTATTTTTAATTATAGGAGTTACTAGCTACATATTTCCCACGCCTTTTACAGTGAAAAAAAATCTACTCCCCTTATTGCTCCCTTAGAGGATGATTTTTGAGATGGAAACTATCCTTTATCCTGGCCAATCTATAATATAACAAAACCTCACAGCACAGGATAGACGAGAAATAAAATATTCCTACTACATGTAAGGGAGACACTGGAGATACAACAATAAGTAGAAACATTGAATTCATTGAGTGAGAGAACTTGACAAACAGTTAGATGTGAAGAAGCTGTTGGTATTCCTTGACGAGTATTACTTCATCATACAGCCTAGAGGTTGCAGCCACTAAGGCTATACATGATTTCCTGTATTCGTGTACCAAAGCACTGTTATTGACAAAATTCTAATTCTCTGATGCAACTTGGATGAACAAAATTAGAAGCTACATAGTATGATCACGTAGTTAAATCTTTAAGATTTACCTACACCTACTTTCTTATTAAATAAATACCTAACATACTGAACAAAGCAAAACAACAAACTTCTCTCGCAAAGTTTCAATTTTAAATGTTTTTACAAATTATTTTAAAAATCTGTTCGTAAAACCGTTTTTCCGTTAAAAGTGGAGCCAACTTGAATACTTTTTATTACAACAAGATGGCTGACAAACTGACATATGACTTGGGCTCGCATTATACATGTATGAATATGTCGTTATGGTAATGCAAGCGTCCAGAAACGAAACTTGCAAATCAGGATTGAAAAACACTGAGAATGTCTGAAACTAAAACTATTTTGCATTTACCGAATATGGGCTTGTATTTTTTTCTTTAATTTCTTTGTTGAAAATTCTTTTGGTCAGTTTTACAATCTCTTTGACGTCAAACATGCAAAATCATCTACTGCAAAAATCATGCACATTGTAACAATGCCATTTGTGCAGTGACGGAATGATAAATTTTGATCCGATGGAGTGAGTTCGATTCTCGTGACAAATATTTGAATGAACAACGATGAACATTATAATTACCAAACAAGATAGGTATGCAAAAAAAATATCACTATCAATGCTAAAACGCCCTTAACTGGTGACGCACTTGCGAGGCAGACTAGCGTTAACTCACATACAGACAAAATATAAAGTATTCTATGTTAATTCCCCCAATATAGTAAGAATAACATCTAATTTAAAATTCAAATTAGGAATTCCAACATATTTCAATAGTTTTTTATTGCACATTAAAAATCAGAATGCTTCAATTTCAACTTTTTAATTGAATACATAGAATATTGACGTCATTATTTGAACATTGTTGAAAACCGTCTACTTACGTCAAACGAATTTAATTTAAATTTATCTAGTAGCATCTAGTATTAAGATCCAAGAACTTATATTTCAACGAGAAAAGGAAATGTTTTTACTGTTGCATAGATAATATAATGTTTGCAAATATATTCACATTATAAAACCGTGTTTTGACGAGGTCGCATATTTGCATAATGTTGCTACTGCATGTTTGAATTGGATTTTCTTAAGGCACTAACTACAGTTCGGCTGATTCTTCAAAAATCTCAGACCTGGATATAAGTTTACTAGAGGAAGGAAAACCATAGGGATTTTTTGGTTTGAGTCCGATATAATAATTTGCAGGATAAAAAGTTTTTACTTCAATGTTCCCTCATTTTTTTTCATGTTTTTTTTGTTACGGAGAATCCGCAGAGAACCGCAGTACATTAATATTATAATAATTTTAAGATTTTTCAGATACTTTACAGCGACCATGGTCACGGATAGTCAATAATTAATTTCAATGTCTATTAATCGTATGCGTGTTCAAAATATATGCATACAACATTTATACAAAAAAAAATTAATATCTATGTATCAATATGCAAGTTTTGGAAAGTTTGTAAGCAAAATAAATGGACAAGAGTTATTCATATCAAAGAAACAAAAGCACTAAAAACCTCACACTCAAATAAATAAATTTAGAGAATCACAGAACAAAAAAAAAATGAAACATCTGAGACTGGTTCATTTGCGGAATTTTCTTTTAATTATACTTTATAACAAAAACACAATGACGGAGCATCTTATATCTGCAGCGTCTTAGAAAAGCCAAGAAAAACATCAACGGAGAAAAACGAGCTCTTTGTGGAAGTAAATTAAATCCTCCGAGCTGTTGGAAGGACAGGAACCCCGTAAATCTGCGGGCAGAGCAGCGGTAAGGACATGGTGGTGAGAGGTCGCGGGAACACGCTTTAGAGTGATTGCATTATAGATGGAATGTTTTATTTTATTTTTGAGCACACAGGTTTTAGTCGTATTATTTTCTTTATAACAGATACGAATAAAATCTTCTTCTTAAGCGTAATATATGTATTGATTTCGAACACTTACGCGAATATTAGACATTGAAATAAAACTACTTTTTACGGATTTTATCGCGGTATATTTGATATTATTTTAACCCGACGTTGACCATGGATGCTGTAAAGGATCCGAAACGTAACGTAAAATCCGTAAAAAGTAGTTTTATTTCAACGAAATATATTTATGTTTCAAATTCTATCCCAAATGGCGGGTAAATAAAAGCTATTGACTGTTCAACACATGGAATATTAATATGTCATGACAATTCTATGACTAAAGTTATAATTTTAACTCAAAATACAAACAAAGGCAAGAAAAATAATTTTCCAGTTTCCATTAATAAAAAAACTTCTTATTAACCTATCGCACCCACGATACAGAATTTATAGTAAAATATAAAATAAACATTTGAGAGCATAGTTTAAAAACTTCAATAAAACAGAAATGGTCGGTTCTCTCAAATGGTTCCGATTAAATAGTACATGAAAAAAATGCAAAACGTTCATTCGCTAGTTATATTCTCCAAACCAAGCCTTTTCCACTTCAAATAATATAGTTTTGTATCAAACTTCATTATTTAATAATAGATTCTTAATTAATCATTAGATTGATTTCCGTAGAAGAATATTTGAGATTTGATATTGCTATTCGATATATTATAAGCCACAGAATGTAGAATAGGTATTTAAATATAAATACCACAAGTAAGGCCTACTGCACTGTACTGAATACAGTTTTCCAATTGTGTTTCGTGTAAATTTGGCCGCAAAATGGATTTGAAACATGAAATAAGCGGCATTGTGACGTTATTCCTACCGCTTGTGGTTTCATGTAATGCATTGTAGAATTTGATATCAAATTTTGAAAACGGCAGTCAAAATATTCTTTAATGTGATGAATAAAATAGATTCCTCTGTGTTTTTTAAACGTAGCTACCATCATCTTTATCTATCTATATATATAAAAGGAGAAGCTGACTGACTGAATGACTGACTGACTGACTGACATATCCACGCAGGGCCTAAACTATAAGGGTCAGAAACTTGAAATTTTGCACAGGGATTCCTTTTATAACGTAGGGGAGCACTAAGAAAGGAATTTTGAAAATTCATCCCCTAAGTGGGTAAAACGGGGGTGTAAAGTTAGTATGTAACTTGGCTGTTTTTGAAGTTATTCAATTGAAATTCAGTTTGAAGGTTTTTCATTGAAAGTTATGAAACACGTGTAAAATATTTTTTCAAAAATCATCCTTTAAAGGGGTAAAATGGGGGTGCAAAGTTAATATGAAATTTCTTTGATTTTCAATGAAACTTGGCGAGTGTAGTCTTTGTATGACGTAGGCATCCGATAAGAAAGGATTTTCCGAATTTTGCCCATAAGGGGGGGGGGGGATCGGGGGGACCAAGTTTGTACGAGACAACGTGATTCCTTGGTCCAAGGGTCTAAACTATAAGGGTTAGAAACTTGAAATTTTGCACAGGGATTCCTTTTATAACGTAGGGGAGCACTAAGAAAGGAATTTTGAAAATTCACCCCCTAAGGGGGTAAAACGGGGTTGTTAGGTTAGTATGTAACTTTGCTGTTTTTGAAGTTATTCAATTGAAATTCAGTTTGAAGGTTTTTCATTGAAAGTTATGAAACACGTGTAAAATATTTTTTCATAAATCATCCTATAAAGGGGTAAAATGTAAAAATCTGTTTGTAATTTCATATATAAAAGTATATATACGGTAATTACACAAAAAAAATTATTTCTAAAATGTTTGTCTGTCTCTCTCTTTGTTCCTTCTAATTGCTGCAACAGCTGGACCGATTTTGTAGGGACTTTCACCATCGTTATAAGGAGTAACTTAGGCTACCTTAATTAAAGAACAAGAAACGAATTAGAGTTCCGTATGACTTAAAAACGCGGGAGCTGACCAATGCATGAATATGAAAATTACATTTTTCGTTAAATTTCACGCGGACGAAGTCGCGGGTAACAGCTAGTGTTCATATAAATCCTGTCAACCACAAAACAAGAACGCTACCACCAAACAAATAACGCAGGAAATGAACTTGAATTGTATTTTTTGTGGAAAGAAAATTCAATCACAGGGTAGACTGATGCCTGCAACCTTTGCGACCAGCAAATTGAAAGGTTGACATGGGAAAAAAATATTATAGTTTTTAACAACAAAGGCCAATAATAACTATCACTCTTATCAACCCTCCCCCACTGCTGGGCACGGGAGTCATTTGTCCTAGTGTGGATTGGCAGACTTCACAGGTCATTGAAATATTATTAAAGCATGGTTACAGGCTTTCAGATGTCGTTTTTTTCATCGTTTGCACATGTGATAAATACGCACATAACTTCGAGATTCAGGTCATTTCATAAAAGGACCTACTTAATTCCAAAGTGTATCTGAAGTTACACCTTTATTTCATGAGCTCACCTGCAAAATCCTCTAACGACACTATGGAAGTGCGAATGAATCCTGACGTTTTAATTAAGAATTCCTACTGGCTGTTCTTATATTTCCCATATATGCCTATTATTGCTTCAATTCGTAATACGAATTGAAGCTATAAGAGGTATCAATACAATTATCATTATTCACTTATGGATTCTTTCGTTGGTATTTTATTTTTATTTTCCTCTCCTTTGTCATCGGTTCGTTTACAAATACAAATATTTACAATACACAAACACCCCGAGCCGGAACAACTAAATCCAGGTCGTATTTGTATATGTTTCGTCTAAGCGGGGATCGAGCCCGCTACATGCGGCGCAAGAACCGATTACTCGACCACTGCACCATCGGTACCGTCAATAGACGTCTTTCTATAAAAAAACGCTGATTTATGGAAGAAAGCATAGAAAATATTTCTTTTGATTTGCTACAGCGTAGAGAACAACGCCATCCACGTACACATCAGTGCTAGCCATTTACCCTCCGTGAACATCAATGGTTCATTATGAACAGATTTATTAAAATTATATAAAAGGGAAGAAGTAAATGCAAAGTCAGACAATAGCAGACGAAACCTTCTTTTTCTGCCATCAAATTATTTTCCTTTTACATCCTCCTTTGTGATGGAAACCAATTCAATTTGTTTCATGATGATAAGTATACAACCAGTTTGTAAATTTTATTGTTTAATAAGTTAGGGTAATGGACGCTTGTTAAATTAAGCTTTTTGTTGAGTATTCTAATTCGGCCTTTGAAACATCTACTTAAAGTTCATTGTTCTGAAATATGAGTGTGGTGAATCGAAATAATAATGCTAATTGGATAGTACTAAGTTTATCGAATGTATGATAATATGTAAATATGCGGCCTACACATCAACTAATAAATATATGTAAATCGAATTAGTATGTGAAAACTTAAGCCTTTGTTACTAACACTTCATCGAACTAAACTGAATTAAATAATTGGTGAGATAGTAAATTGCACGCCCACTTGCTGACACTTGCTGTACGTGAGTGCATGGAATCAACTGCCAGGTGGAGCGAAATATATTGAATTTAGAACTCACCAGAGAAGTTATACACATCAGTCTATCTCTGCTTAACCACATAGGGATTCAGGCAGGATTAATATATTTACAAACTAGCTGACCCAGTAAAGAGAATATATATGAAGAGCCGCTCGAGCGATTTTGTGCAAACTTCACATAAACCATCTACCTACTAAATAATCCGAAGCCTAAATATTTGGTTTGGATAGGTGAGACCATTCTTGAGTTATAAAATGACAACGAAAAGTGGCATTGATTTTTATCTATCATAGTCATTCACAAAAATAGATTTAAATACATTACTATACTAAACTCAAATGAACTAGAACACACCAAACACGTGTCAAAAGATCACCAAGGTCAATTTTAAAAACATACGTTATTAACTCAACATGTAACTTTGTGACCTTGGCACAATTAAAACCGGTAAATGTTAACAATATAAAGTGTCTCTTTTCAGCCTACATTTCTCTTGGCTGGTTGCCAAGTAGAAAACTGTGAAGGGCCATCTGTATCTGCTATGTAGGTACTCTGGAGTTACTCGTCATAATAGCGAGTTTATATGTTCGCAACATCATTTATGTCAATGTAGTGATGGAGAGACAAGAAAGTCGGAATGAGTATAATTATAGATGCTACCAAAATCTTTTTGACGGTTTGATAAGTGGAGCGGTATAAAGAGGTTTCAATTGGTCTCAAATCCAGGTAGGGCTTGTTCTTCAGTCATGTATTGAAATTTTAAACTAATTATAACACATATATTTCATTATTTTCTTTTAAATGGGTCGATTTCTGGAGTAATATTAAGGCTGCCTTCCGAATAGGTTTCAAATTCCAACATGTACAAGTTTACGAAAAAAAAATTATCTATGGAAAATATTAAATTCTAATATTAGTAACACAACCTTAGTTCCGAACTAGATGGCGCTGTGTAGTGGCATAAGAACGCATTTATTTAATAATTTTTAAAACTAAGCATCATTAAAAAGTATGAAGTACCTACCTACTTAATGTCATAAAAAATTGTCTTGAAGCTATGCTACAAATAATTCCAAGATTAGTTACAGCCATAGCACAAAGCCAATCATTCTGATATCAATTAACTAAATAAATAATTTACTTGCAAGTAATAATATCGCATATTATTATAAGATAGCAGCAGTTGATTCAGTCTTCAATGCTTACACAGATCTTGATTACAATACAAGCAACACACTGTTTGTTTTACATACAAGTAGGTATCTATAAATGGGTATTAGTGATAATCCAAGATAAGTTTCGATCGTGATTCATAAAACACAATGCAACGCGCAATGCGCGACTGACACTTCATCATCAACCCATTAATTTCCCACTGCTGGACACGGGTCTCCTCTCAATTGAGAGGGATTAGGCTACACGTATATACACGTGGTATAGTCTACCACGCTAGCCTAATGTGGATTGGCAGACTTCACATGCCATCGAGAATTCTCGGAAGCATGCAGGTTTCCTCACGATGTTTTCCTTCACCGTTTTAGCATGTGATAAATACGCACATAACTTCCGAAAAATCAGTGGTGCGTGCCTTGGGTTTGAACTCGAGACCTCTGACATCTCAGTCCACTGGTCACACCGCTCGGCTACCGCAGCTCATTTTCATTGTCACATGAGTGACACTTACGTGTCGCTCGCGCGTTGCCCACTCAAACCCTAAATACGATAAGTAATAAAAAATTCCTTGTATATTCACGAAAAAATAATTTTGCTTTTAAACATTATCAACGAAAACCAGAATAATATGATTATTATTCTGGTTTTCGTTGGTAATGTTTTTACTGGTGATCCAGTATTTCACAATTAACATCAATTTACACAGGTACAACTGATGGGCTCTTAATAAAGAGGATTTAAGCGAACCCACTGGCCACTCAAGCGTTCAGTAACGCCCCTATGCATATAAAGCGAGGGCATTATTAAAACGTGATCCGTTTTTGTGATTGGCTGTCGACTAACTAAATGCAAACGGTGGTTAATGAAAACTGTGTAGGTACTGCGTGCATACAACTCAATTGCCATGTGTTTTTATTTTATATGCGTATTATTCACGAGTAAATTAACTTTAATGGGTATTCAAAGTACTTGGACTAGTTAAAAGGCGATTAAAAAGCCAGACTGGCTTTTTATGGGTGCAATATAATACCTACTCATGTAGGAATATATTAAACTGAAGTGGTAGTGGGCAGGACACATTGCTCGAAGGTTCTCGAAGTGCTGACCGCGTACTGGAAGCTACTAAGCCCTGGTAAAGGTCGCTGGAATCCGCTTGATACTGGTGGTCGCCGTGGAAATCCTTGGGGGTGTGTTATTTCCAGGAGTGGACGTCATTAAGCTGAAATGCAGATGATGATGATGATGATATTAAAGTGACGATTACGAAGTGCCAAGTTAAAGGTCTCTGATTTCGAACAGTAGGTGATTGCAAAGAGTCACAATAATAATTACCACTTGATCAAACGGTAAAGGAAAACATCGTGTATACGTCATACCGTCACAAAAATAATAAAACGTTACTTCTGATTCTGAAAGTCGGCCAAAATTCATTTAAAAAAGGCACCAATAGTTAAAACCGTTTTTTAAATAATAGTAAGCCCTTTAATGTTTTTTTATAAAACTCCCTTTTTTAAAACTACGATTTTATATAAAAAGATTTCGAATGCACATTAGAAACAGATTTATAGAATCCAAAACAAAATTTCTAATGTCTATTCCGTCACTTGTTTGATTACATTTTTTATTCAAAAACTCAATAAGAGTATATTTAATTTAGTAGACTTGAACCTCTACTATACAAGGGGGACTCTAAAATAGACTCTTTGTGTATAATATAGGACTCCAAATATCTTATATATAGGTACAAAAACCAAAATTGTAACATAACAAAATATACCTATGTATATAAAAAAATACGAATTTGGATAGTAATTATCGACGACTACCTGTAAGCTATATAAGTTGTGATTAATCCGTATGAGATTTAAGCATGCGACCCGTATTACTGAGCTCATGCCTCCAGCCGCTACGCCAATCGAACCATCATTTCAAACTTTCATTCACATCCCGTATGGTCTAGTGGCTAGGATACCTGGCTTTCACCCAGGAGGCTCGGGTTCGATTCCCGGTACGGGAAATCTCTTTTTGCTTTTTTTACGAGCATGTCACCTTAAAGTTGTAAGAGTAAAATAAGTTGATAATCAATATTTATACTGATTACATACATACATAATTATGTAAAACGGGTCGTCATAAAAAGGTGGACAGTAAATGTATAATGTTTTTTTTTTTAATTTTGGCTTTTAAAATATTAAATACTTATTTACAATCAATAAATTACACAAATTTTTCATTCATTCATTCACGTATAATTATACTGGAGAAAACTGTAAGTGATTGTGTGACTAAGAAATATGTTGAAAACGGGAGTTTTCAACATATTTCTATTTCTTAGTTACTGTAACCTATGGGAATAGGTTACAGTAACTCATTCCATTCTTATGGTAGAAAAAAATATATGTTAAGAATATTTTTGTTAAGCTAGCATGTGTGTTTATATTTTATTTATCTCCTTCTAACAGATAAATTTAACTTTATCTCCCGAAATTAAAAACCTCTACAATAATATTGAATAATAAAAATGTTGATAGTGTTGTTCGTTGTTTTTTTAATGCAATGTTATCTGTGGAAACTATTTTGATTTTGAGTAATACGAGTTAGTAGTAATAGTTGTTTGTTTCCGAAACAAAGTAAAATGAAGTACAGACACAGTTTTCATGTACAGAAAATGGAAACAAAGGAACTTCAATAAAAAATGAGGTCGCAAAATATAACAAGGAAACAGTGTGTAACGAACCGATTTAAAACGGTTGTACGTAACCGATATTTGCGTACAAAAGTATTCCGAAGAGATAAAAGAAAACTTTCGACGAATTCAAAAAACGAAGGGTTTCGTTTGCAATCGAACGAAAAAAGAGCGAAAATCATTTTTAGGAATTCAATTGTTTGTTGCGAAGAAGATTGTTTTTTGTATTCGTCGTAAATTGCCAAAGTATTTAATTTACATTATTGTTTGAAAATTTCCAATACTGTGAACGGGAAAATGTATTGTGAAAGTATGAAGCAAGATTGGAATCGTTATTTTTTATTTTTTCATAAAGTTTTTAATGCCATATTTATTATAAATTTAAATTAAAAAAATAGTTAGGTAATATTTTTCTGTTACATTTAAAAAGTGCAGTTCCTTAAAATTTATCATACTGTAAGGGGTACTTAATATGAAAGAAAGAAAAATAATTTATTTGATGCAAAGAAAATACACACACAAATACAAGATTGAAAATAAGTAGGAGTAAAGATGTATAGTTAAGTATGTGTACCCATTCGCACCAAACAGGAGTCCAGCTCGTGCCAGCGGCTTGTGCCAGGAGGTAATAATATTACCTCCTGGCACAAGCCACTGGCACGAGCTGGACGTCTCACACAAATGTCACCAAAAAATGAGAGGAGATCCGTGCCCAGCAGTGGGACAGTAATGAGTTGCTAATGATGAAGGCGATGATTTAATGTCACCACGGAAGAGTAGTCAAAACTCATTAGAAGCGTGTGACCTATATTAGAATAGATAGCCTTTAATCTGTCGCAAAGCCAACTCAGTAGTATATTATTGGGCATTCTACCCCACCTGCCGTTCCGGCTTCGCCTCCACTTCGGTGGGATAGAATGCCCAATAATATACGATCGAATCTCGTCCGCTTCGACATTACGTACCTGTTTATATAAATAAACACAATTCGTCATTCCAAGTAATTTGACTAAACCAAAGCCTAACAGAAATGTTATAGCAACAAAATACAAATAATTGCATACTAGGCGCAGGCAATAGCTATCATTAGTACAATGATGTATAAAGTAAAATTAAATTAATACTATCATAAATTTTAAGAAATAACCATATCCATCAATTTGACTCATTGTTAGTATAACTACCCATAGCATCGGACGTGTTATTATGAAGTTCATTAAACAACCTCATTCACTTCATCTTGATTCCATTTGCGTGGAATCACAAAACAGCAAACGACGACACGGTGAACTACTACCAAACACTATAAGGTGTATTATATGTGGTCCATCTAACTGTGGAAAAACAAATCTTGTAATTGGTTTGCTGTTGCATAAGAATGGTTTAAAGTTTCGTAATGTATATGTTTACTCAAAAACTCTAAACCAACCGAAGTATGTGTTTGTTGAAAAAGTGTTAGCTAACGTTCCAGATGTATCGTTTGCAAAATTTAAGGATAATGAGGAAGTAATAAGTCCACAGGAAGCTAGATGTGATTCAGTTATTATATTTGATGATGTAGCATGTGAAAACCAAAATAATATAAGAAATTATTTTGCAATGGGTCGACATAAAAATATAGATTGTTTTTATTTAAATCAAACATATAGCAAAGTACCCAAACAGCTTATTAGAGATAATGCAAATCTCATTATTCTTTTTAAGCAAGATGATATTAATATACGTCATGTTTATGATGAACACGTAAACACAGACATGAAATGGAATGAATTTCGTGAGTTATGTAGTAAAATATGGACTGAACCTTATAATTATCTAGTTATAAATAAAGATTGTCGTAAGAATGAAGGTGGCTATCGCAAAAACTTTGATAGTTTTGTAGTTTTTGATTGATCTAACGTTTATATAAATATAAAATTATATAAAAAATTGTTTATTCCTAATTTAACTGTGAAGGAAGACAGTAGATCATTTATTCAATTATTATATAATGGAAACATCTTTAAAAAGACAAATTATTACTGCTGCTGAAGCAGTTAAGAAAAAGGTCCGAAAAATGCGAAATATTGAAGATGATAATGAAAAAGCATTACAAACTGTTTTTAAACCGTTAATCAGCCCACTTAATCAAATAGCACAAACCAACAAAAATACATCCATCGAAAATTTAAATCATATTAATTTGAAAAATAATGATTACGCAGACCATCATGATAGCAATTTATCTAATGATGAATATGTTAAATTTGAAAGTGATTTGGAAAAAAATACCAGTATACCTGAAGTGGGTACTGATGATCAAGATCATGGTTATATTCAAAATTCTGAAGATTCAGATGATAATTCACAAAACAGTATCGACTCGTTCAAATCTGTTGGTGTCGGCGACAATGTTTCATCATGGTCTCTATCATCTGAAATGATAGATGATGTTCCTTTCGGAGTCAGAAATGAAAAAGGGAAGTTAATGCTCGGATGTACTAAAATAAATATTGGTAATAAAACTATCACAATAGGCACACACACATATTCATCCACGCCAGGGCTAAAGGAACTTTTATTAAAGAAAGATCCAGATTTAAATTTGGTTACCGAAAATGATAGACAAAATTATAAATTAATGTTGATTCATACAAATGCTCATAGACGTGACTATGATGCAAAAAAACCAATAAAAAGCAACAAAGGCAAAAAATATATGGACGTTATAAAACCTCTATTTAAATTGCCAAACGACAGCAGCGATCAATTAAAATTTCAAAAAGGGAAAGGACTGAAAATGCTGAAAAAATGGAATAAAAATGTAGACTACATTTATTGGGATGATCCTAATGAATTAGTTGAAAGATTAAAACTACTCATGGCTTCTCGAGGAGCTGGAAATACAGGGTTAGATAATGAAATAATATCTATTATAGAGGAACTACGCGAAGGAAAATTTATAAATTAATAAATATCTTGGTAAATAATTATGGTTTTCATTGTCATTTAAGCATTCTCTCTGTACACACATAATGAATATAGATAAATTTGGTCATCATATTCACAAAAGGATGCGATTGTCAGATATTTTTGATATCGCAGACAAAACAATATTAAAAACTGCAAATGGCGAGTTTAATTTGCAAATGAGTAGACTACGAGGCGTTATTAATCCTGTTGAAGCAGACGATGCTGCTAATAAGGAATATGTAGATGAGAAAATTGATGACTTGTGCGCTAAAAAAGATGTCCAAATATTAATAGACAAAATAAAAATAGAGATTACAAAAGAAATTCAAGCCTCATTAGACCATTTAAAAACAAGTATGACATCTTATATTGATCATAAAATAACGAACAGTGGTACGAGGAAGACTAACAATCCGTCTCAAAATGATAAAGCAACAGGTCGTGAATGAATTACATAAAACAGCTAGAAAAAACTTTGCACGTCGTTGTGTTATTTTAAAAGGAATCGATGACTTATGGCAAGCTGATCTTATTGATTTAAGAAAAATTAAAAATTACAATAAAGGTTTCAGTTACATCTTAGTTATAATTGACTGTTTTTCTAAATATGTTTGGACTGTACCCTTGAAGTCAAAATCAAAATTAGAAGTAACTAATGCATTTGAAAATGTTTTAAGTACATGTGATCGTTCCCCTAACCATTTACAAACCGACTTAGGAACTGAATTTTATAATGATACATTTTCAAGATTAATGAAACGTTTTAATATTAATCATTATTCATCGTTTTCAATTAAGAAAGCTTCGATTGCAGAAAGAGTAATTAAAACTTTAAAAAACAAACTCTACAAAACATTCAGTTTAAATGGAACCTATAGATGGATAGAAAAACCTTTAGAAAGTATAGTCTTTAATTACAACAATACAAAACACCGTACTATTGACTGTAAACCGGTTGACGTTAATATTGAAAATGAAATTCTAATAAGGAAAAATATTTTAAAATCACACAAGAAAACACAACCTAAAAAACACAAACTAGAAATCGGAGATCGTGTTCGCATAAGTAAATATAAAAATTGTTTTCATAAAGGCTATACTCCTAATTAGTCAACAGAAATCTTTAAAATCATAAAAATAAATGAAACTATGCCTACAACGTATAATATTCAAGATCTTCGAAATCAGCCAATTTTAGGTACTTTTTATGAACAAGAACTTCAAAAAACGAATCATCCCGACATTTACCTAATTGAAAAAGTTTTAATAAAAAAAGGCAGTAAGCTGTTTGTTAAATGGCTAGGTTTGAGTGATAGTGAAAATAGTTGGATTGATAAGAGAACCGTGCTAAAATAATAAATGGTATTTAATCATCTATTATTATTTTTTCTCACATTATAATACAAACCATGCAAGGAGGTGGACTTATTAATAATTTAATAAATAATTTACCATTTGAGCTTCATTTGCCAGGCTACAATTACTGTGGACCAGGCACTAAATTACAAAAACGTTTAGCACGAGGAGACAAAGGAATAAATCAATTAGACGAAGCCTGTAAAGTTCACGATATAGCCTATACAAATTATTCAGACTTGTATAACAGACATCAAGCTGATTTACAGTTATTGAATATGGCAAATAAACGATTAAAAGCAGCAGATGCAGGGAAAAGAGAAAAAATTGCTTCTTGGTTGGTAAGCAAAGCAATGAAAGCAAAACTTAAAACTGGATCTGGATTAAAAACTTTTGGATCTTTAGTAACAAAAATTCGATCACAGATCAAAAAGTTAAAACCGAAAAACAAAGAAGACGTAATAAAGTATGCTTACTTAGCGGCAAAAAAGTTGTATTCAAAAAATTGTCGGATTCCTGTACCTAGAATTATACCGTTACCAAAAACAGGAGGTGTTTTACCGCTGATTCCAATTTTCGCTGGATTGTCTGCATTAGGTACTTTAGCTGGCGGGGCAGCTGGTATCGCAAAAACAGTAAACGATTACAAAAGTGCTCAAAATAATTTACAAGAATCTCAACGTCATAATAAAATGATGGAATCGATTGCGTTGGGTAGAGGCTTGTACGTCAAACCATACAAGAAAGGAAACGGATTGTTTGTAAAATGTTCAAAAAACTAATCAAGAGGTTACCTAATCGTGCTCTTACTAATATAGATATCCAGAATCATGCATATAACGTACCTTATTTCAGAGGTGTGTTCATGAAAGATCAATTACCAAACAAACCCAAACCTATTGAGAGCGGAGTTGTTAATTTGGATAATTCTAACAATGAAGGAACACATTGGGTAGCCTATGTAAAAGTGTATAAATATTGTGAATATTTTGATAGCTATGGCAATCTAAAACCCCCATTAGAGTTACTAAATTACTTTAAAAATTGTAATGTTTTTTATAACTATACGAGATATCAAAATTTTAACTCTGTAAATTGTGGACATTTATGTTTAACGTTTTTGTATGACTTCTGGGATAAATATATAAATTGAATAAAACATTT
This sequence comes from Craniophora ligustri, assembly GCA_905163465.1. Lineage (NCBI taxonomy): Eukaryota > Metazoa > Arthropoda > Insecta > Lepidoptera > Noctuidae > Craniophora > Craniophora ligustri. The sequence continues at coordinate 9,934,863 of LR990967.1, read as the reverse complement.
TTTAGTTTCATTTACATAATGTCACTCTCGCTGTCAATAACTGGTAACTCATCAGTGCTATCTACTTATTATTCTCCTACTCTACAACTTGAAGGAGAGTATGAATGTGCATTATTATATTTATCTACATTTAATTCTATACCAAATATTGATAATAAAAATAACAAATTTTATTACGATCATAACGTTATTGAAATTCCTGAAGGAGCATATGAACTGCAAGATATCAACGATTATTTAAAATCAAAAATACAAGACGCAGGAATCAAATTAGAGTGCAATAATAATACGTTAAAAACAAACATATTTTGCACAAAAGCTATTGATTTTACTAAAGAAGATTCTATTGGTAGATTGTTGGGTTTTGAAAAAAAAATAGTTGAAGCAAATAAATTACACGTATCACAGTCTCCAGTGAACATTCTATCTACGACTGTGGTGAGGGTAGAATGTGACATAGTGAGCGGATCATATGTTAATGGTCTACCAAGTCATATCATTCACGAGTTTGCTCCGAATGTACCACCTGGTTATAGAATTATCGAAGTACCTAAAAACGTAATTTACTTTCCCGTAAACCAAAATATAATTAACAGTGTGAATATAAGACTGTTAGATATTAATAATAATTTACTAAATTTACGTGGGGAGGAAGTGCAGCTATATTTACATCTTAAAAAAAAATGATTGATTATAATAAAACTAATAAATATCAGAGTACCTCTACTAAAATAAACAGTGCGTCTTGGGCTATCCGCAAGACAACATCAAACTGTAAGAATAAACTGAAACTTACTAAAGAAAATCATAAATTCCTCAAATCAATTGGTCTTCTAAAATGAGTTTATTAGATGTATTATCTTCTCCTGCTAGTGATAATAGCATTATTGGTATTGAATATCATTCATACAAACCATACATAACAAGTTTCAACAGAAACGATGAGATTCGCATACCTATTAATCAGAAAGATCTGTATGTTCTACCATCAGCCAGTACATTATATTTAGAAGGTATAGTAAATGTTACTAAAACTGCCACTAAAGAAAAAACTAGTGTTAAATTTACAAACAATCCTTTGATGTACCTTTTTCAAGATATTCGATATGAACTGAACGGTGTTGAGATTGATAAAATAAAAAATGCAGGCGTTACAACTACTATGAAATCATTGCTATCCATGAATGAAAGCGAGTCAAAATCATGTCGTTCTTGGGGTTGGGATATACATGGTTTTAAAAGTAGTAATGGTTCATTTTCTGCATCTATACCGCTTAGCAACATTCTTGGATTCGGTGAAGATTACAAAAAAATTATAATTAATTGCAAGCATGAACTGATATTGTTGAGATCGAATACAAACTTGAACGCTGTGAAACTCGATGCTGGAGAAGTCATAAACGATATTGAAATTAACAAAATCATATGGCGTGTACCACATGTTAAGGTATCTGATAAAGAGAAGATAAACTTATTGAAGATTTTGGAAAAGGATAAAACACTGCAATTAGTTTTTAGAAATTGGGATTTATATGAATACCCGCTATTGCCTAGAACTACAAAACATACTTGGTCTATTAAAACTTCATCTCAGATTGAAAAACCGAGATATGTAATTATAGGTCTACAAACAAATAAAAAAAATAATTCTGCTGCTGATATGTCTAGATTTGATCACTGTACTTTACGAGATGTCAAAGTATACCTCAATTCAACTTACTATCCCTATGAGAATCTAAACGTGGATTTCATTGATGATAAATTTGCATTGTTATACGAGCAGTATGCACGTTTCCAACAATCGTATTACGATCGCCGATCTGAACCATTGTTGAACACAAGGGACTTTAAGGAGATCGCCCCTCTGTTTGTTATCGACTGTTCTAGACAAATTGACAACCTCATATCAGGACCAGTAGTCGATGTGCGTGTAGAGTTAGAAAGTAATGATGAAATACCTGATCTAACTTCTGCCTACTGTCTTATATTGAACGATTGTATCATTGAGTACAAACCACTGAGTAATATTGTAAGAAAAATATCTTAGTTATTTTATTTTAACGCAAATCTACTACTATCAATCTACGATGTGCAAAGTTCATAGATTCTCAAATTGCATGACATATAAATAAATTCTGTCTTAATTTTGTACTGTTTAGTGTAGAAATATTTTATTAAAGTGTTGGTATAATGTAGGTATGTAACTAGTGTACCTAAAAGATAGATTAAATAAATGAATTTAATTCAAGGAAATTTATTTTATTTCATAACCCTACCCTACACTTGATAAATTTTCAATGTGGAATATAGTGAATAAATAAATAAAGACACATTTATAAGGTCAAATCATTTATTTAATTTAATATAAAAATAAACAGTTAAATAATTACAAAACTAACAAAAATCATAACCTATTAAAGACTTAGCAATTTTTTTAACTAATGCCTCCGTTTCGTTCATTACATCATCAACCGCATCTTGCACTACATATTGCGCATTTAATATAACATTTTCACTGTCACTATCACTATCACTCGTTTGAGGGTTATTGCACAGATCGATAACCGAAATCTTTATGAGTTTTAGACCTCTCTTCTGAATCCTATTCATAACAAACGATTTTGTTGGTTTCACAATATTACGTGTTTGTTTATCTCGTCGATGCCTTGATTTCTTTTCTTTTTGGATATGCGTGGTCTCTGGAACTTCAGTGAAGACCTCAGAAAACTGACCACAATGTCCTTGTCCATACTGACTGAACACAATTTCCGAATCCGATATCTAAAACAAAACATAAAAATATTAATAAGTATTCTGTCAAAAGTATTGTTTTGATATTAAAAATAACTAGGTATTTATAAAAACACTTACCGATGACATTGTGTGTTGTACAACAAGTTTAAACAGGTTACAACAGGTACAAAAATTAAAATAAAATATGTAATTATTTAAGAATTAATTTATTAGATGTCTTCACTACGACAACTATTTTATGAATGAAACATTATGGCACAATTATTTTTGGATATAATAATTTGTTGTTTTATAAATATGTACTTTCAATTCAGAACACATAAGTCACGATTTAGAATGTTCCATTGAAAACTGCAAGCTTGCTTTACCTACATTTTATATATTTACAGTGCAATGAACTGGCACATGTTCGCTCAGTGTTGTAATACAACACTGAGCTCATATTACTATATTGTAATAAATTATGGTTAGGATTTCTGTTTATGTGAAATCAATCTTATTACCTCACATTTAAGACACTATTCAGAAAATTACTTTAGCTTAGAATATAATAGTGCAGTCTGTTTAGTGACTGGTTTCCGAACCGGTTCGGCAACAACGGATATACATATGTATATACAATTACAGTGGAATTCGTAATGGACGAAATAAAAAAATAAGTTTGATTCATCAATAAATTTATTTACCCTTTATATCATAATTAATATCTTAAAAATTAAACAAGTATTTTTATTATTTACATACCTCATAATTTAATCTAACAATATATAATCTATACAACATTTAACAATTTAAATTTCCCTTTAAAATACATGAATTACCCCATGCTCGGGTTGCAATATTACCTGGACGTATTAACCGCTTATCGTCATTATTAGAGAGCGCAATTTTATTAACACTTTGCGTAAATATTTCATGCTTTATTGATTTAAATAAAATGTTTTTTCTCCGAATAATCTCATTATTAAATAGTACATTCTCATAATCTGTGATGTTCAGATCACGTACCACGCTACTTTTAACCCCCTTAGCTTTTTTAATTATTTTATCCACAGTTTTTATTGAATAAAGTTTCGACCTCAAACCAACAAAATCAGTTATAATTTTACCAGCCATTTCATCTTTAAAAAGGCCTGGTATTTTTTTGTTTATTTGCGGTATCATGAACTCATTTTTAATGCTATAGTTGCTGGTATCAAGGTATTCCAAAAACTTGTGTTTTAAGTCGTAGTAAAAATCGTTGGTATATATTTCGTAAACAAACGAATCTGTGTCGGTATAACATAATTTTACCCTCTCATTATAAAATGGTTTGATTATATTATAATGGAAATTATACATGTGTGATTTAGATAGTTCTAAAACAGTGAAGCCAATATAAATCGGTTTGTCTAAAATTAACCGATCTGGTTTCATCTGGATTGCTACTAAGTTTTCGGATAAAACTGTTGCACTATGAAAGTAAGGGTTTGCTATGAGCCTTTCTGCATATTTTGATTTTTTTGTTACATTATTTTTATCATTCCACTGATTAACTAAATGAACAGTTACTCTATTTTCAGTGTTTTCGAGCGTTTTCCCAAAAACACTGTTATTTAATAACTTGAAAAAATCTTGTTCAAATACACTTTTTGCTTTTTGTCGCAATTGAGTATTTAATTCAATATACTGTTTCAAGTATGCACTTTGCCTGAATGTAATGACTCTATGGATTTTACGTAAGATAAGGCCATGTTCCAAACACTTCTTTAAGTGAATATAATGAATAACGTAATTGTATTTATTATACAAATTTGAAATAAGTTTTTTCGTCTTTCCTCCAGGTGGTATGCATTTTTCAGGACAAAAAGGTAAGTCATCATGCTCCTGGTGTAAATATTCAGGGTACAATAAATCTACTTCTAATATGTAACCCCACTCTGAATGATCTGTAATACTTTCCACATTTAATTTATCTATTTCATTTTGATTTAAAAATCTAAATCCGGAATAAGGTAAATGTTGACACATACTGTAACCATAAAGATTATTGCAGTCTAAATAAGCTATAAAACACTGCGGTTTTGTTACATCACAATCTTTCATATATTTATTGTTAGCCTTCGAATAGCGATGAGAGCACATACACAATCCACCTCTAATACCATCTTGAATCATTCGTACGATAGCTAAGTCAGAAACAAGTTCAAGCTGAACACCTGTTTTCATTAACATCGCATCAAAAGATAAACTAGGCGCGGTTATGTAAAACGCTGGGTCAAGTTTGTAATGCTGTTTACAGGTTTTACGAAAATTTTGAAATATATCAGTCAATAAAAGAACATCGGTTTTCAAATACAAATCAGTATATTCACCTAAATTTTGTATATTAAACTCATTCCACACTAAATTAGCATGTTTATAATCTTTATCTGAAATCTCCTCATTCGTTAAACAACTAAAAAAATACCGTTTAGCCGGTAACATTGTTTCTTCATAACATTTCCAACTAGTCATATAATCATAAGGGTATACACCTTTTCGTGCAAGTAATTTGAATCGATTATTTTCGGGAAAGTGACATCGTAAACTTATAAAATCCTCAATTGGTATGGTTTTAGCAAGTTTGTCTAAACTAGCTCCTAAAAAATGAAATGAATCCAAGAACCGGAGTTGTACATAATCATTATCGGTGACCTGCAGGAATTTAGAAAAAGAAATATATTTTTCTTTGGTTTTGGGTATAATATTAAATTTACCTGGCATTTCGCCTAATTTCTTTATGAATAAATGACAATCGTACCCTGATAAATTGTGAAAAAATATAGGTATAAATTTAGGTATTTTAAATTGTAGGTTACAATGTCTATGGGCGGCTCCACGGTATTTACCGGTTATATGACAGTGGTCTCTAACTTTATTTGTCCATAAGAGGTTTTCACATATATGACAGATAGAAGCTTCTTTATAATCAGACGCATTTTTTTCTGTAAATATCATTACATGATTTTGATTTAAAATTTTATAAATTTTTTTGACATCAGATGTAAGAAAATCGATAAATTTTGAAACACAATCTATACCGCGATAACTTTTAAAACTATCGTCAAAAGTATAATTTAATGAAGAAACAATGTTGTAAGCGAATGCCGCAGGTACGTGTTGTTGCAAACATGACGTAGTAGCGGTGTCAGATTCAAGAACGGAAATTGGATTTAACAATGTTTCGAAATCGGCATAGATAGCAAAGGGAACATTTTCTTTTCTATCATAATTTTTAAATTTAATCACACTCCCCTTTTCTGGTAAAACAGTAACGATCCCTCCACACAAATGTTTATCAATCTGTTCAAGGGTAGGAAAGAACAATAAACAACTTTCACAGAAATATAATTTGCTATGATGTTTTGTTATCTGATTTTTAACAAGACGTGGCAAATCTTTTATAAGACAATAATGAGATGATTTATGATTTTCTAGGAACAGTAAGTGAATGCTCTTCATTGTTGTACCCCTCTTAACTAATTCAGGTTTGTAAAGGGGGCCAATTATTACCCTGTTATTTTTTAAACCATACACATATATATTTAAAAATGGGTTATTTTTTTCAAAAACAGAGATATCCGAAAACGATATTGGAAATGAAACACCTTTAACATTTAAAACGTCTCGAAAATGTGGATAAGATGTTACTCGTTCAGGATGACGAGTTGTAGGATATAAGGCGGCCACTATGCACCACAAAAAACAATAATCATCCTTGTTTTTGATATTCAAGCAAGCTTTTTTGGTTTTTATAAATTTAGGTAAATCTATATAAAAAGAGCCGCTGAGTGGTTGATATTTATTGATATTAATTTCTAAATGGGAATTACTAAGAAACGTCCATCCACTGTCTCTCTCCTGAAACTCTTCAATTTTTTTCAATAACGTAGTAGTAATTGTATTATAAAGAGTTTCAAACTCGTAATTAAAATGTATAGCAAAGTTTTTTGTCGCAAAAGATTTTAACTCTTGTACATCATTTTTGTACATTAAGAATAAAGAAAAAAGTTCAAAATTCATTTTTAACGCTGTATATTTTTTGAGAGAATCATCAATTAAACATTTCACTTGATCATGAATATCATTGAAAAATAATTCGGGCAAATTTACTGCTTCGCTGTTAGACGCAATAATACGGTAACTAACAATACGCCCTTTAAACGCAGAGTTAAGGATTTGAACGTTATCATTAATTGTTACAGCATTATTATTTTTATGTTTATTAGTTCGTAAATGACCAGTCCACGAACGTCTATCTATATGTATATTGCAAACCGAACAATGAGGCATTTTCAGTATATCAAAATAACGGATTAAAGTTGCACACAACAATATAAATATACCTTAAATATTAAGCGAAGTAGAAGATTATTTCCAGCACAGCTTCTCTCAGTACGTTTTGTTCAGTCTAGGTTAAACAAAAAAATATTAATCAAATCTTCACGTAGGTCATCTTAGTGCCGTAGTAAGTAGTTAGTCTTTATATATCCTGAAAATAATACAAAGGCATTAGAAAATATGCATAAATAACAAATAAAATACTAGGCTTAAGTAGATATTGATAATAATTATATGTACCTTCAAGTTTATGCACAATATTGATCAGCTATTATAAAATTTATATCTCCAAAATGTCGTGCTCCGCAGAAGCAGTTTATCAATAAATCTCATTACCCCAAGATGTTGTAAGGCATCAAATAACTCTGAAAATACAAACATTAAATTTAAAATTTATATATTAAAAATTTCTTGACGATAAAGAATAATAATAAAATTAAAAATAATTAATTAACATAACTAAGGTTTATTTTATTATGGTATGGACATACTCTGGTTATCACTACAAGCTATTTGTAAGTAAATAGGAATAAAAAATTAAATAATATAGTTTAATAATTACCTTACTATTTTCAAAGAACAATATCGAGATGTCGTATATTTATTTACTCATGTATTCTGTTCTACAGAATGCTACTTATACAGAATAATGCGATATATAAAATAACTATCTTCGATTTTTACTAATTTAATAGTATATGATTAAGTTTTACGAACACATTTACTTGAATTATGTATTATTCATTATAACAAATAATACGTAATTCAAGTAAAGGTGTTCGATTACTAATCAAATAAATTAAATATTATATTTCAATTAATATCGTCATCGCTTACACGTGTCTTCCGTTCCAAATTCATATCATCATTTTTTATAGCACAGTCAGTAAATCAGTAGGGATGTACACCTACAATACTTAGCTGTTATGTTAACTCTGAGTAGCTACTGAGAATTTTATACAAAAACTCAATAACACTAAACCACAAAGGAATCAAACCATTGCAGTTGCACTTAACCACTTATGAGACAGTTTTATTAAATATATTTTTCTGCCATATCACATAAAAACACAGATTATTTATTTGACTTATCAAACATAACTATACTGTAATTAGATTTGTGGTTAAAGTAGGAAAGTTAAATAATTGTGTATAGGTGTGCCTGTGCATGTGTACAAATTAAGTACTTACTTATATTATACTTTTATTATTAATGAATCAACTTAATGTAAGTGTGTCAGCCCTAAGTAATTTAGCTACATCGACATTATAAAAATGCAACATTTTATTTTTAGACAAGCAATTTACCAGAAAGTCCTATGTGCATCATTACTTCTATGCTTTTGTGATAAAATTCTTAGTTAATTAATTTTGAACGATTAGTATAAAGGCTATACTTTTCATAAACATTTAACAAATTCGAGTTCGCGTCTACAAGAGTTGGTTCATCATCAAGACCAGTATACAGTGATAGTAGTGTTAGTAGTAATACAGACTAGAGTCTACAGTCTGCAGTTCAGAGCGGTTTCCACAACGCCATAGCCCAGAGAAGCGATTCAAATAGCTTAATAAAATGTAAGTATGAACATTAACTTAATTATTCTGCTTTCAGGTTATTTACTGACTTATAAAATATTCTTTAATTTTACTTTAATTCTACTTTAAACCTCCCAATAAATTGAGTACTTACGCTACTTTCTTTAGATTGTTTATACATACTTAAATTCCTTATTTCTTTATTTTAAAATTATTAGATTTCATTACTTTCTGCAACTAATATGTCCATTATGATCACGAACTTATCTCACTGTCAATAAAATTTAATCTGTTTAATTTAACCGTTAATCTTACATAATTGTTTTTTTAGGTCCGAGTCTGAAAGTGAAGTTTACCAAGAGTCGTCGAAGGTGCATGAAGATAAATCTAATCGCAGTCAATCAGTAACTGGAAAGCGCAAAGCATTGAAAAAATCACCTACCACTACAAGGTACTTATTTAATCTTCATAAATTTACTCAAGTGAATATAACCTACGACATACGAGCTATACTTATAAATAATAATATTTTTTTTTAATCATGCGTTCACGTTAACAGCTATAATGATTTCAATGTCCAGTGTTTCAAGGAATGCGATATCGCTCTATCTTGGTTTCATTCAACATTCACAGTGTATACATATAAAGTTATATTACAATCTTTTATACATTACGTACATGTAGCTGGTTTGGCTGCCTATGTAATAAATATATTAAGAAGTTCTTAAACTGAATACATATAATTTTGTTTATTTATGTGATGGTTATTTATTAAAGAAACAGGAAAACATGTAGGTTGAAGTATTGTTTTATATGGTTGTGTGATGGTACGATGTTTATTCTTTTGTTCTAGCAAAAAATCTAAGACTCTGGACATCTTCGGTCTAAGTCGTGAGCGCGGCGAATCCACAACAGGTTATCCTGTTCTGTCTTCGTTCTTCGTGAATCGAGTTGCTAATGGTAACGAACGGCGATCAAATGCTACATCTGGCAACTACTATGTTGATTTTAAAATATACAGGACGAGTGATGCGCGAGATACCGAGTCCATGGAGCTGTGGAAAAAGGCACTAGTACGAGTCAAGTTCCAAACGAATGAGGATTCTGTTCAGTGGCGCAAACTTCAAGACTTCATGCGGTCAGCTGATACGTTGTTTGACGAACAACCTATATTTACTACTTAATATTATACATTACAGTTTATTTAAGTATAATGTTATTTAACTTCAAAATATAATGATGATTTCATGATAACATTATGTTGTTTTATTTCATAGCTATTACGACGACCAGATTTGGCGCGAAGGTTTGTGTATCAGATTTTCGTGTCAAAGGTTGCGGGTTCGATTCCCGCTAGAGCGATGAATTTCGTCTCTAGTCTGGTTACAACTTTGATAGTTGGTACTGTTGTTCGTTCGCGTTAAATGTTAACGCAAACTCGATCGTAGTATCTAAATTTACATCACAACGTAACACATCACAAATTAAAACACATCACAATTTTTTTTATCACAATTCCAAACTCCGAGCTGATTGATACTGAGTAATTCACAGAAAAACTCAATAACACTTTCCTCGACCTAGGAATCGAACCCAGGACCTCTAGCGTTGCAGTCGCGCTTAGGACCGTTGGACTAACGAGGCAGTTATATTGTGTTTATCAATATGTTATTATAAGTTTTCAACGGTCTATATCACGTTGCGATGAACGATTCGCGCTTATTCGTCGGTAATCTTTTTATTGTGTAATTGTACGCCGTTAGGCATTCCGTCTCGTTTGAACAAGTAAATAATGAATTATCATTGTGATTCAACGAAGTGATGTGACGTACAGACAGTGACAGTGAACGAAATAAACAGGTACGTAATGTCGAAGCGGACGAGATTCGATCGTATATTATTGGGCATTCTATCCCACCGAAGTGGAGGCGAAGCCGGAACGGCAGGTGGGGTAGAATGCCCAATAATATACTACTCAACTCACGTGTTTGATGAAATCCCTAATACGTGCTCGTATGACGGAAGTCATACTGAGGCTTTAATGATTTGCACCCTGCAACGCATTACGCAGCGGGTTGCGGGAGTGCGTTTTCTTGGCACGTTGCTTAAAAGTATCTCTGTTTGCATTGAAAACACGTGCAGTGCAACACACAGAAGACACATTCAATGGCTCCATCGCCACGCGACTGCAGCGTAGAGCAGGGTTGTGTGTGAATCGCCTTACAATTAGAAGCCACACTTTTACAATGAAGTAATTAGTGGCCATTTATAAATAAATTGTTCAAAACAAACAAAACAACACAGTTGCCGCCGTGATAAAAAAAAGTACAGTAACGACGACATACTAAATTACATTAATTTGTCCAAAACACAAGTCGTAAAATACGTTTAAAAATACCTAGTAGGTCACTTTATGTAGGAGCTGTACATCAAAAAAATAATACAAGTCATTTCCGTCACGTATTCTGTACTTAATTCATAACATTGACAGGTTATAATGCAGACGGAAACTTCATGTCGAGTCACTCAAGCTCATATTTTATTACGATGCGCTTTTTAAAGAAACGACACGCGACGCAATGTAGGATGAAACGTGAAAATGTATGATTGATTTTATGTGAGTAATAGTAAAAGCGAGAAAAGGGGGACAATCTAAATCGAGGACAAACAATTTTAAAATCCATTTTTCAACTATATATACTTAGAGATTTGAGTCTTTGCATCCGAAGTTGTCTAACGACGTCTGACAGTTTTTAAGAGAGGTAGGGTATAGCAACATTCCTCACTCAAATTGAGCTGCCCGTCTGGGGAAGTACCTCTGCAGTGAAACAACAATAGTTGTGCTTCTGCAAGTGACTAAGGTCACCAGAGCTCGTTGGGGAAGTGGCTATTCTGACATTCACCGGTGTTGCAAATGTATTTATGCTACGGTAACCGCTTACTATCAGGGCCGTAAACTTGTTTGCAAACCTTGTGGTATAAAACAAACATGTGTTTGGCTTGACCAGCTTAATCTTTTATCATATGCGCACAAATAAATTTTGTAGGAGGTAGGGCATAGCGAGATTTCTCGCTCAAATTGAGCTTCCCGACTGGGGAAGTACAGAAGACCGCAGTGAATCAACAATAGTTATCTTTCTGCAAGTGAGTAATGTTACCAGAGCTCATTGGGGGATTGGGGGAGTGATTATTCTGTCAGCATGGAAATTCCGTTTGCTGTCAGTTTAGTAACTCCCCATTTAAGAAACCTGAACGGTTTCTAAGGGGTTTCGCAACGCATTTGCAAGCTGGTGTTGCAAATGTCCATGGGCGGCGGTCATCACTTACCATCAGGTGAGCCGTTAGCTCGTTTGCCCCCTCATCACCGTAAAAAATATATCTACACTTACACATTACTAACATTTACGAAGGGTATTTTGTTTTCATCCTATTATTGTGAGCCATTATCATTTTTCCTAAAATATTAGGGTACTGTGAGATACCGTTAGACAACTACTGTTCCCATTTCCACTGAAGTTATCAGATCGTGTTGACGAAACCCTACCCTGTCATAGCGAGGTCTGTGTCATTGTGCCAAGGCTTGATAACAATGTCACATAAACCGTTACTGATGCAAACTTAGCAGTGGGCTATTTTACCTCTTATTTTGATAAATATAAGGTCCACAAATGGTTGATCAACACCATTTTCCAGTGCCTCAAAATAGCATAAAGAACAATGAAACTAATTCAAAAAACGAACCATTGTGGTGCCGTTCCTTTAAAAAAATATCTGAATTTTATTTCATTGTGATGTTCATTAATATTTAATAACGATGTGTGTCTGAAAAATACCCGTGATTCCGACTCGTACCGAATAATCAGCGTTTTCCACCTGCTATTTATTGAATAAAAAACCGTTACATTGTTTTGGTACGAAAAGCGGGAACTAAGTTATTTTGCACTAAATTTGTAAACCGGTGGGAACGTTAGCTAACAATAACTCAAACATGGACTAAAATCATATAATTTACAATGCCGCAGTAAATTACATTATTCATTGTCCGGTCAAGTAGTATTTGCCGAGTGCTGAATTGATTGTTATGAATAGGGCTGCTAACGGTTTAATAATTCAATCGTGGCCAATAAATAAAAAGTTTTTGTTCACGTTTGAAATTTAGACTCTATTTTCGAGCCTTAAAATATTCAAGAAACTTTTACAGGACAAAAAAAGAATCGCATTATTAGTTATTTTTTTTATTTAAAAAAAAAAACATACGAGGCAGTCTTTATGGACTACAGATAGAAGTGAAAAAGTGCTCAATGCGCCTAAAGTAGTTTTCACTTCAATTATTCTGTCAGAAAAACCACTTCAATCGTCAGAACTAAACCAAATTGAAATAGGACCAAACGGAAAGCACCAGCTTTCAAATAAAAAAACAATCATCAAAATCGGTTCACCCAGTCGCAAACATAAAAAAAAGAAATTACAGTCGAATTGAGAACCTCCTCCTTTTTTGAAGTCGGTTAAATATAGATTTGAATATGTATGTCTTTATAATTATGAGGACTTGAAAGTATTATTGGTATGATGTCTATTATGTATGATGAAACTGTCAGTTATGATGGCAACCCTAACATTATGAATTATGAAGTGTCGCCCGGCTGTACGACAAGGATGGTACACGTCACCATGTCTTCAGATATCGCGTTGGAGTTTTATTTATGGTACTGTAGCTTCACGGGGGGTCAATTTTGTGTTGAATATTTTATGCCACATTGCTCTATAGGTAGGACGGCTGTTGAGAGTGAGGTTTTTGGTTCAATCTTCTATCGATTTAAGGAGTACCAGCGTGCATTATTTTTAACCGACTTAAAGGAAGGAAGAGGTTATCAATTTGACTGTATTTTTTTTATGTTTGTTACCTCATAACTTTTAACTGGGTGAACTGATTTTGATAAAATCTTTTTTTATTCGAAAGCTGGTGCTTCCCGTGTGGTTCCATTTCAATTTGGTCCAGTTCTGACCTTGAAGAGGTTTTTTTTTTAATATTGAAGAGAAGTAAGAAGTTGCACTCAAGTATGTTCCGTCAATCAATCGGCCAATACAGCCGATCAGCAGCAATCAGCAGTCCACTGCTGGACTTAGGCCTTTCTAAAACCGAAATCTTTGCACCTTGTGATGAAAAAATCGCGAGTTGTTTAATTATTCGATTCTCAACAGATTTATGATTGTATCATGTTGCTATAATACGTAGCTTAATTTCTGCTTATAATCTTCTCAGCTTATTACGACATAATCCTTCTGTTGTCTTTCAGAGGTAGGTACATACTCTACATGATCCATATGCATTGATGTATTATAAAGTGTCACACTTGAAAAACTCTCTTCAGCAAGCAGGTTATGTAATAATAAATTAATACGACATTTTGAAAACTCAGTGATGCATGTCTTATATTCAAACTTGAGTTCTTTGTGTTGGCAGTCCATTCCGTATATAAACTATTTATAATTGTTATACTTATAAGTACACATTTAAAGAAACAATTAATTATTATTATGAACATATTTTGCACAAAAATTTTTTTCAAACCTACTACTTTTTACGCGATTTTATTGTGATATCATTATAATAAAACCCGTATTTTTTTATTTCAGTTTCTTATTCGTATTCGTGTAAGTTTAATAAATCAAATTACGTTACTTTAGCTTAAACTTTATAGAGGTAAGCTCTGGTTAGTTTCCAAGCTCATTACACGCTCAACAAAAAATTAAACTGAGTCAACAAAGACATGCTTTGACATTTCAAAAAGCATAAGACAGAAGTGTATAGTGTCTCTTTTGCAAGTGGAGTAACAAAAGAAAGACAAAATGTAGTATTCATATTTCATAATTAATGAGGTCAACGTAGTTTTTTTAAAGTGCAGCTTAGCGTTCTGCGTTGTTATAGGCTGCTGATAATTATAATGACGGTTTGTTAAAAAAAATATCCAGACATTATGACGCAGCGCCATCTAGTTCCAAGCTAAGCAACGAGGCTTGTGTTACGGATACTCGATGGTTGATACACTACATATATATTTTACGTTTTTACATAATATATGTATATTATACATAGAAACATCTATGACTCATTCCAAATGTCCATGTTCATCGCATAAATATTTTGCGCTACCGGGATTAGAACTCAGGACCCTTAACACAGAAGGCAGCCATCAATACGGCTGCACTTATCGGGTCGTTGATTTTTTAAGTCCAGTCAAGGTCTCGAGTTTAAATGTAAAGCCGCTTACAGACTCAGTTTTGGGTCTGTAAGTTAGGTTCGAGAGGCCGACGCATATTAAATACTGTACCTTATTAGATACAGTAACTAGTACTTAAATATACATTATGTACATTATTTAAGTTATGTATGTTACCGGCAAACTAACTACGGCAAAAAATGTATGTAGCTATTTAAGACCCCGGTGAAATATATACTAATAGATGTTACCAATGTATAAATCATTTTATTCTTATAAAAATCAATTGACGTACGCAAAAATTCCCGCAAAAATTAAACAATGCTTGACCGTTTTGACATAATCCTTGTTTTCGTTGTCTCAATGTGGTTTAGGAAAAAATAGGACCAACTTGGGAATATACACTACCGAACAAAAAATATGTTTTTAAATCGGTTATTAGCCGTGGATTCATTATTATTACTCACATCTACCGTGTCATGTGTATATGTTACCGGTAATCTGTATAATTTAGGTATTCTATACAATACTTATCATTATAAGTATTGTATAGAATACCTAAATGATGTAATGAGACAGTGTGCGGACGAACTAGCTGTGCCCCTCTGTGTATTAATAAATCAGTCTTTTGAAAATGGTATTTTCCCGGATAAACTAAAAAAAACTATAATAAAACCGTTATTCAAAAAGGACTCTAAAACAGACCCAAACAACTATCGGCCTATTGCTCTTTTACCCACTATCTCTAAAATATACGAAAAAGCTATGTGTGTACGGGTATACAATTTCTGTGAAAAATATAATATTTTTAACGAAGGACAAAACGGCTTCCGCAAACAGCGCTCAACAACACTAGCTGTGTATAAGTACATGCAGAAAGTTATTGATCTCTTAAATGACAAAAAATATGCTGTAGGAATACTCCTTGATATGACGAAGGCGTATGACAAAGTGCAATTTAAAATTTTATTAGACAAGTTGTATGGAATTGGAATACGCGGAAAGACGCATGAATGGTTTGCATCATATTTAAAAAATAGGGAACAATACGTGGAAATAGAGTACTTCAATAACAACCTTAAAGAAATAACACAGGTGAGATCAGATAAAAAAATCATTAATGCATCAATTCCACAAGGCAGTGTCATCGGATGCCTTCTTTTTATCATCTACATTAACGACTTGCCTAAAATTATGAAAGAACCGTGTGTATTGTTTGCAGACGACATCTCCCTGCTTACTTCCTGCAAAAACAATACTAATATTAATGAAAAACTAAATTCGATACTAAACCAAACTATTACATGGATGACAGAACATAATCTCGAAATTAATTACAAAAAAACGAAACTCATGACATTCTATCCATACCAAAAACCTCCCTTGTCAATCAATTTTGTAATAAACGGTAAAAAACTTGAAGTAGTAAACGATTTTACGTTATTAGGACTAACAATAGACACGCACATCACTTGGAAGACACACATCAAAAATACAAGGTCAAAAATTTCTCGTTTTATCTATGCACTTTATGAGGTTAAAAAAACTACCGACTTAAAAACTGCACTTACCACATATTATGCCTACGCCCATGCGTGGTTCAGCTATGGCATAATAATGTGGGGAAACAGCACAGACGCACCTACACTTTTCACCGCACAAAAAAAACTAATTAGAATTCTCGCAAACATAGAACAAACAGATAGTTGTAAACCTTATTACATAAAATACAAAATACTTACTCTACCTTCCATTTATATCTTGGAAATATTAAAATTTGTTCGAAAGTATAACACCTTCTTTACAACCCGCGCTGACAAACATCAAAATCGAAGTCTCAGACATAAAAACATGTTAATGTTACCCACTTCCCGAATAACTTTGCATTCGAATAGCCCGTATGTAATGTCGATAAAAATATTTAATAAACTCCCCAACTCATTAAAGAACGAATCAAGTGACACCATATTTATAAAAAAACTTAAAGAAATACTTATTAAAAAAGCCTATTACACAATAAATGAGTACATAAATGATAAAAAAATGGCATGACTACATAATACATAGTATTTTCATCATATTTGAACGAACATACAAATATACATGTAATTTATTCGCTTTTATAATTTATAATTTTAATGTTACAATATATTTGATTATGAGTTATGCTAATGTTTAGTAACAAAAATTATTATAATTACTATTAATACATAAATGGTGACCAAATAAAATGAACACTATCTATATCTATATTAACCTACTTATACTACTACACATAATTTTCATACATACAATACTATACATAAACATTCAAATAATTTATTAGATGTTTATATTTGCAATATTAAAAGATAGTTTATTAAAAATTTACGCAAATTTAATGTTAATAAGTGATACAGATAAATTTAATATAATGTGTAATTAAGATAGATACCTACTGTATATTTAACTATTGTAATTATATTTGTTGTGCCCGACAGGGTCCATAATTGTGTCTAACATAAGATTGTCTGTTACCATCTATAAAAACATTGTGGAATGCAAATAAATGATATGATATGAATGAATATGTATAGAATACCTAAATTATAGGTATTCTATACATTTATAGAATACCTAAATCATCTACTTCTTACTACTTCATAATTCTTACTAACTACCTACATAATT
Organism: Craniophora ligustri; assembly: GCA_905163465.1. Classification (NCBI taxonomy): domain Eukaryota; kingdom Metazoa; phylum Arthropoda; class Insecta; order Lepidoptera; family Noctuidae; genus Craniophora; species Craniophora ligustri. The sequence goes on along the minus strand of LR990967.1, from coordinate 9,917,320 downwards.
ATGTATTTACATACTACATAGTTCGCAAGTAAGTTGTTGCGTTTGAGCTTTGGGAATGACTGCCTCAACCTTACATTTACCAACTTTGTATCAACTTAACATTACATAGTAAGAACGTCGAAGACACATACATACATTCCATCACGCCTGTCGTCCCCGAAGGATTAGGCAAAGGTGTATTGGGGGAGAGCCGTGGTAGCCTAGTGGTGTGACCAGTGGACTGAGATATCAAACGTCGCAAGTTCGAACCCAAGGCACGCACCACTGACTTTTCGTAAGTTATGTGCGTATTTATCACAAGCTCAAACGATGAAGGAAAACATCGTGAGGAAACCTGCATGCTTGAGAGATTTGTCTCGATGGCATGTGAAGTCTACCAACTCGCTGTTGGCTAGCGTGGTGGACTATAGCCTAATCCCTCTCTAATGAGAGGAGACCCGTGCCCAGCAGTGGAACATTAATGGGTTGATGATAATGAGGTATTATTGCACACCCACATTTCGCTGGTATGTTTTAGGTCCCACGTAATAAGAGGCGACCTAATTGCCATTACTGGGCAAGAATCGAAACTACTACTGATCGCTTCATAAAAAAAAAACAATAATTCTTTGCTCGACCTGGGAATTGAACCCAAGGCCCGTTGCTCAGCAGTCGCACTAATAATCACTAGACCAACTGAGAAGTGTAGGTACCTCGTGAAGTTGTAAAAGATAAGTAGTATATTCTTCAGGACCGGAAGAATTTGTCCAGCAGTGGACGTCATTTAGCTTAAGTAATGATTATTATTATTAATATATATTATATTAATTAATAATAATTAATTTAAGAGCTCAGCTCTTGTCGGTGGAGCAATCACCACTGTTGTCTATCTCCTGTTTTCTGTTTGACTTCTTGATACGACTCGATACCCACTTTTTCCTTCACTTGATCAACGAAACTTCCTCTCTTTACTTCAATTCAATAAGTAATGATAATGATGATTATATTTTCTTAAAAAAACCTTTCTACCACGAAATTAGAGAGTTGAAAATACGGGTGAACGATCGGTTTTAAGTATCGTTGAAAACATTTGGTTCAATTACTGTTACTTAATAATTCATTACGATAATCCCCAGCTGTTTTCAAGGTAGTAATTAGTGAATCGATCAACCTGTGTAATACTATTCGGAGGTGACTTGTAACTATGTGTATTCGATAGTCAAATATTTACGCCAGAATACATTTACTCGTACTAACATTCAAGCCAATTTTTCCGAAGAGTTAGGTAGCACTTTACTCTCCGATTGGGTTCTTGCGTTGTTGTGACGGAGGAGCTTAGTAGCCGTCGATTTAAGAGGATCATGGTGACGCAAAGTAGAACCCTAAAACGGGCTTGGCTTGGCCCGGGCTCTAAATACGCCTATGGTCTCCAGTACCGGTAAGCCGTATAGTCAAGCGGCCTTTGTAGGTATGAGGCTCCTGTGGGCCTTGCAGCCTAGTTGGTGGCCTCGATTGGCTTGGCCTATTGGTGTGGAGCGGTCGTCTTGTAAGTTTCGGTATCGTAAAGGGGGCACAGCTGAGGCGGACCTAAGTTACTTTAAAAAAGCACGAGGCACTAGGCTAGAATAGTGGACTATAGCATAATCTTTTATGAAAGGAGACCCGGCCCACTCAATCACAATATTTATGGATAAGTTATTGCCAAATTGTGATGAGTAGCTACACTCAGCTATAGCTAAATTTCGGGCATTCTTAAATAACAATGTACGTATGTACTATAACAATAAACAGAAGATTACGTTAAACATTTGTTACATCACTTTATGCGTGTTTAATGTGCCTAATTTATAATATAGCATGCAAGAAAAAATAGAGCATTTTCAGTTATCTTATTTCAGTCAATTTCTTGTTTCCAGGTATACAAATGGTCATATTTTCACATGCATATTTTAGCCTGAAACAGGTATACTTTATAAATATTAAATAAAAGTCTCGATATGAATCGTCTAAGTATATTTTATCCGTACATATAAGTTAGCTATATAAATTATACATTTAAATGTAGCTCATCCTGTACCTACTTTTTAAATGTAAGATGGATTATAGAGAAGTAATATAGAATCTAATATTTTGACGAACGTCTTACGTATACATTTCTGAACCTTAACGAGTACCAATTACCTACAGTTTATGCAAAGTGTTTTCTTAATATTAACTAGATGCCGTCCGCAGCTTAGCCCGTGTGGTATATCGATAAATAGTAGGCTTTGTGTTATTTTAATGTACTTATTTTCTATATTCAATTAAAGGCAATGGGAATAAGATATTTTCCTGCGGTAAAATGAATCATACAGTATGTTCGTCTTACAAAGATGCAACAGTGTAAAAAAAAAAATATTATTGCTTAGGGTCTTTATTAGAGCAACATTAGCAATATTATTTATTAGTTTAACCCCAATGAATTGTAGTTTACCTACAGACATTGTACAGTTATATTTTTATTATATATATATATATATAAATTGTACATTTATTATATATATATATATATATATATAGCGTTGATACTATGAACAGTGCTTAACAATGAACGCACGAGAAAATTTGTACAACTGAATTTTGAATGACGTCACTAAATAATCGCCATGAAACGCTTAGTACAGATTTTAAACTGTAAAGTTGTCTTTTACTAGCGTTTACATTCCTTTGTTTGTTGACATTATAACAATGAGGCGATTGACGACCCGATTGGTTCAATAGTACCTGCATAAATACATAAATCTGGCCTCCATAGTAAATTGGTTTGAATTATGGTAAAGGGAAACATTTGTATGATAGCTCATCATACAAATTTCCCCTCAACCATATTTCAAACAATACATTTATGTACATAGAGAATCACTATAATACAGCTCTTGAGTTTGTATATTTCTGTGTATACCTAGTATCTTTATTTATTAATTCTATGGTCCGAAAATTAGTTGCTTAGGTCATAACTAGATGTCGCCGTGTAAAAAATTCTTGATATATTTATAAATTTCATAAAATTCGATTCCACTCGAATACGCGATGTTTTATCCTTTGTAGCCTCAGTAGAGGGGCATAACTGAACACAATATTATATACATCCATTAACATAATTATTATAGATGATGGATATTACATGATGATAGTGTTTGCTATGCAAAAGAGAAGAAGGTACCTAGGTACCTCTGCCGTATTACCGTTTCATATTAATCGATTACATTCAAATTTGAAATAATTACAGCCAAAAGCTTGAGCATTCGTTTTACACGACGTGTGTTGGGTCTTTGTGTTCTCTACAGTATGGTTGAGTAAAGCGACGCTGATACACACGTCATACTCGTGAACGGATGCCGTCAGTGGGGCTGGTCAGCTCATATCTACTGACATTCAGAATCGTATTTGTCTTTAGTAGAACGAATGCATGTCACATCAAACTGCATTACTCTCATATTGATATTGTATACACACATTGCAAAGGATTTATTTAAAAGAGTATCTATGGAGTTTCTTGCCGGTTCTTCTCCCTTTGGAACCGTGCAACTAAATTCAACTAATTTCGACAATTCAAGAGTACCTGCAATATTGGTCTATTTGAAATAAACGATTTGACTTTGACATTCTAGGCTGAAAGAGACGTTCATAAACGCGTTCAAATTTGTAATAAACAAAATGTTTTTTGCAAGAAGCATGAAGAATTAGTACATGCATTTAGGCAAATATCTAATATTTAACCATGCAGCCAATTAACTTCCCTTACAAATCCTGTATCAAGAAGTTACTTTCTGTCAAAGCTTAAACTTTAAAATTAAATTTCGCGTACGTACCTTGTACAAACATAACATGCATGCAGTTAAAGTTAGAATATAACCTACTTGTGACACGTGTGTCTTTTATATTAATTACAATAAATATTAGTAGAATGTGTACCGCCTTGCTATCAAAGGATCTAAGCAGTCTTTTACTAAGGTACCACTCCGTACCACATAATTATCAGCGTCGGTATTCAAGAAAATAGTTTTATAATCTTTATTAATAGCTAGTTCTTATCCAAATACTCATTGTTCTTACCTTTTAAATTTATTGCCAGACATAATAAAATTAAGACATTTGACAACCAGATTAATGTAGCGGTTTAAGGTTGCCAATCATGGTAAATGTCCCGGGTTTGAATCCTGATAAAAGATAAATTTAACGTACATTACATACAACTACTATATATTATATTGCAATAAACGCCATAATGATATTAAACAAATTTTTAAAACACTCGTACAAATTAATCTAGGACACACGTCATTGGAATAAAACTCCCAGAGTATTAATTATCTAAGGCATAAATACATTGTTTCGTGTGTGGTAATGATTTATGTGCCCCCAGGCATAAGCTCACATCATACGTTAATGGTTTCATCAATAACAGTACCTATAATGTATAAGAATGCTTTTAGCTTTGAAGCCTATAACTTCAAGTCAAATATTGACATTAAGAGACGTCAGCATCTAATTAATATCAATATATGTACTTTTATTAAGTCACTAAAAAGCAGCTTTATTTCAGTCTTATATTCTAGTAAATTATAGAAATCAGTATAATAGAAGTAGATTCATTAATTCGAAACCGGGAATGCGAAATTTAGCGTGGAGTTTTTTGTTCTAAACGGTAATAACGGTATCACACATAAGAATCGCTGAAAATCTAGACTCCAGGGCACGCTTAAGTAACCAGAAACAAGCATTACAATATGTACGTATACTCTGAGATTAATAACGTATCTTATTAATAACGAAGGACTTCATTATACTTACAACCTTTTCGATACAAATACAAATACTAGGTACATAACATCACTGATGAGACTGTAAACGTTTCAAAGGGAACAGATTCTATCGATAGGAATAGACTCTTAGATGCCAACAACGTGTAATAACTTCGAGAAACTCGTGACGGGAATTGAATAGAAATGCAGATGTAGATATCAATAGACTGGATCTGATATGTCGATTATTAAAACAAGTCAATTCTATAGAGATCTGTTGTTTAGAGTAATACAAAATACAGTTATTTTTTAATGAGAAAGAGGCGTATTATTTTAATTGTAGAAAGTTTTTCATACGATACGATCACAATTATTAAAATTTTGGGTCGGTTGAAAGGTTATTAAAATGAGGAGGTTACGAGCCGTCCCACCGCCTGGGAGGCGAACGGGGTGTGTCAGACTCCGTCCAGAGTCTACCGACTAAAATCCACACCCGTCAGCCCCGCTAGTCGGGGACATGGGACTCGGGAAAACACTCACCACAACCCTGACAGGAACATTCAAATTTTCCTACTGTTTGCTAGTACGCTACCTTACTAAACTCACTGTGTGCCATAAGATTATGAGTTTAAATGCAATCCCTACTTCCTTATTGCCTTACTTTATAATATTATAAATGCAATAGTGTGTCTGTCTGTCAGCTACCTCTTCACGCTAAACCGCTGAACAGATTTAGATGAAATTTTGTATGGAAATAATTTGAGTCCCGGGGAAGTACATAGGATAAGGGTGAAAACGTGGTTGCTAGTTTGTATCGATAATTTCTTAAAAGAGAAGAAATAAATAAGAAATAAATAAGCAAATTCGATACAATTACTATTAATTATTATTCTACGCAGACGAAATCGCGGGCAGAAGCTAGTAAACTATAAAAACATCTAATTTTACATAAAAACATACTGAACATCCTTAAAAATATACATAATATTATATACCCCGAGCACCTTCCAGTAATAACCTACTGCGTGAAGAAATTGTACGACTTGAGGCGGTTTAAAGCTATGTAGTTTCAGTTATAAAGCGTTGAAGCCAGCCAACTTGCAGTGGCAAGTTATGGGGGCTTTTTGCTCTGACATGCCTTAGTGTTGAGCGGTATTCATTACTTCGCAAACTTTCCGGGTATCGGGAAGGGTTTGAATAATACACGAACTTTGATGGGGCGTTGACATCACGAAATAGTTCACTGAGAGTCAGATGTCAGGTGAAAGGATTGTTTTGAAGTAGCTTTATAAAATACTGGCTTCAGCACACGACTTTGTCCGCATTATGTATATCCTACTAATATTATGAATGCGAAAGTTTGTATGGATGTTTGTTACTCCTTTGCACATGAACCGCTAAACACATTTGGATGAAATTTTGCGTAAATATAGTTTATTACCTGGATTAACATAAAGGCTACTTTTTATCTATATACTATGCGGGAAAAGCCGCGGGAGGCACGTAGTTGATTTATATAATTATGTATATACATGAACATGCCGAATAACTTTTGACGAACATTAGTTTCGGCTCTTGGCGCTAGTGTGTGTATAGGATTTAGAAATAAATCCTATTGTGGTATCCATTGTTGGGACCTGATACTTAAATGATCATTTAGGATGTTCTGTTCTTCAATAAAAACCAATTTGATTTCTTGGTGTTCTTTAGGCAGTTTTGAACTTAATTCTATGAGAATAAGACGTGAGTGTTTCTACGTATGTATTAAAAATTCATCAAATCAAGTAAATCACATAATCTACTAAGATAAGATCGACTAGCGCCAATTTTAATTAAATTTAAGGCTTATACCACGGTCAATTTATTTATAAAGGACTTTATTTGCTCCGTAGAACTTGAACGCTAGCAATATAGTGTCATATCTTGCACCAGCGTTATAGCCTTTAAAGACCTAAATCCCAGCAAGGAGATTACATTCTTAGAGAAGGTTGTATTTTGTGCAAGGCCTGCATGAATGTTCAAGCTAGATACAGAGCTGAAATTGAACTAGGAATTTAGTATATATGACTATATAGTATATTTATATGTACGACTAGCTGCACCCTGCGACGTTAAGCTGTGAAAAATTGTGGTTAAAGATAAAAACAATCTCTGGAACTGTCGTATCAAAATTTGAACTCAATTGGTCCAGAAGGTTATGAATTTTTGAATTAAAAAAACAACTTATAAAATAAATATAATATTAATAAAAGTAGGCACGATTTCATTATTGCATAATTATGATATTTGAAATATCTTATATTTATATATATTTGTACATTTACGACTCTTATGTTCACGTAGCAAAAATGCATTTGTATAAATAGATCCAATTAAAGATAAACGCAGAATCGCAAGTACATAATTATGTATCTTTCTACCAATCTTTCTCAAGACTGTCAATAAAGTCGATGTATACCGATCGGATCAAACTCCTTTACTATTTACCTTATACGTTATATTATATAAGTTATGTCATTTGTGAAAGAGAATATTGTTGTGAATAAATTGTATAGTTGACTGATTTCACAACGCATATTACGAAATATATTTTCATTCGCCACGCAGCAAAAATTAAATGAAAACACAGAGAGAAAATCAAGCACGAATAAATATACATCCGATACTTCGTTAGTCTCTTACTGAAGCGGTTGATGTGACCTAATTAAATTTTCTTAGAATTTTCTCGATAAAACTGCAACTCTGATAGAGCCAATAATTGAATTACGTTCAAAGAACTTTACTAATATTGTTTCGACTGAGTGCGGTGGCTAGCGTGGTACACAATGAATTGAAAAGTATAGCTTGTAGGTATGTGCATAAATTTAGAAACATTTTTTTACTCTTTAGAGTACCTCGTTGGTCGAGTGGTCGTTCAGTGCGACTGCCGTGCAAGAGGAGCAAAGTGATATTGGGTTTTTCTATGAAATTCTCGGTAGCAGCTCCGAGTTTGGATTTGTGCCCGGTTAATGGCAATAGGCTCGCCTCCTATCACATGGGACCTAAAACATACTGGCGAAACGTGGGTGTACATTAGTCCACCTCTGCCTAACCCTTCGGGGACGACAGGCGTGATGGTATGTATGTATTTTTTTTCTATTAAACTATCAAAAGGCAGCTGATTCTATTGATGGGTTGCTTTTGCTCTCCCAGTAATTTAAAAAATATTTTTATATTTTTAAACGATTCTTGGGGGAGGTTTATATATATATTTTTTGTGGAATGGATTGTCTAGAATAATTTTAATCTATGTTCAGCAGGCTTATTATAAATCAATGTTGTAAACATTTCTCAATAAGTGAATTCCTGTAAGTAGAAATAAAGTTCTTAAACCACGTATTCTATCGTATGTGTGAAAGTAGTCGACTTAACTTGCCGCAAGGCGTGAGAATATTCCAGAACATTCCGTGCAGTGACTTGAGTCGAGTGTAAACTAGAACTTGAACGTATTACCTTCAATATCGTGATATGTACGATATTGATAGCTTTTTTCACATTGAAATAAAACTACTTTTTACGGATTTCATCGCGGTATTGTAAATTGATAATATTGGTTTTGATAATCCAAAGCATAAAAGTAGAGTAAGCGTAAAAATAACAATAATATTGTTTTTATTTGTGTACTGGCGGGTTTTTTAAAGGATAGGGTTGAAAGTCAAGTAGGTACCTATTAAAATAATCATATTATCAAAAAAAGTTATTACCAAGATGTAAATGAGACACAAATATGACTTCACAAATTTACATACGGTACGTACCTATACAATTTTTTATATTAAATCATTCGTTCTAACTTTGACGATTCCATGTTTGTTAAGCAAAAATTTTTTCAGCAGGAAATTTCATGTTATTCGCGTAAAATATGTACCAATTTACGAAAATACGATTTCCCATCGGAAACTGAACTCAGTTATGACTCAAAGTCATAAATGTATATATATTTTCAGGATGTTTTATTTGTTTTTTCTTTATGGTGAAAATTAGCTCGTCATTTGGAGATGTGTATGTATGTCGTCATTTGCTATCTGGTGTATAAAAACCATAAACCATATTTGACTCATCGAAAAAAAGTGAAGAATTTATTTACTAAAACATTGTTTTTATTTATTTAATATAAATAACATACCATCACACCTGTCACCCGAAGTTAGGTAAAGGTGTACTATACACCCGCACTTTACTGCTATATTTTAGGTCCCATGGGCATGAATCCAAACTCCGAGCTGCTACTGAGAATTCAATAAAAAAACCTAAGAACACTTTGCACTTTGAACACTTTTGGATTCGATTCCTTGGTTGACAAGGAATCGAACCCAATAACTTCCTGCTCAACAGGCGCACTTATGGCCAGTAGACCAATCAGGCAGTTAAACGTTTTACATTTCCAAAAATTACTTATCATATCATTTTATTTGATATTGTTGTGTCCAAATGACCCAAATACACCGGTTATAACTGACGGACAAATAAAATACAAACATAACAGAAATGTATTATGGTAGGAAACCGGATGGCTATAAAAACTCTGTCCGCAGAACCTCTTTCAATGCATTCAGTTAAAACGATTCAAATGCTATAATATTTGAAGTTGGGTAGACCTTTTTAGTACTTATATTTTTTTTATGAGCAATGTTACTTTTTATTCTGTGACTTTGACATTAAAAAGGTTATCAGAGGTGATTTGATTTGTCGTAACGTAGTCGTAAAGACGTTTTCAAATTCAGGCAGAATATAAATTTATACCTGTAATTATAAGTACCTACAAGGGTGAGATGAATGAAGGGCAAAGAAAAATTATGCATTAAACAAAAAGTAGAGTTCACACGTTACTGCAGGTTACTAGGTTCCAGTTTTGAATTAGCGACTATTTTTATTGAGGCCATTAACCGCTGAACGTAGGCCTCTCCCAAAGAACGCCAACCATCCCGGTCTTCGGCAACTCGTATCCAACTTCTGCCAGCCATCTTCTTCAAATCGTCGATCCATCATGATGCGGGGCGTACACACACAACGCTTGCTTTAAGTTTTATAAAATGTTATTTAAGTAATTCTAAGCAATCTGTTTATTTATTTCTTGCCCTTGTCTTTAAACAAGTTATCGATTCCACAAGGAAACAAACAACTTAGGACTGATTTCCGGGACAAAAACTCCTACCATCATAATTTCCAACACTCAAATCCTATGTCCTTCTCATAGACTTTGTATCCACGCATGCCAAATTTCATCTAAATCGGTTCAATATTTAAAGCGTGGGGAGGTAACAGACATACAAACACACTTTCGCATTTATTATATTATTTTGGATAGTCTGGACTTACGTAAGTAATGAGTTAGAATTACAAGAGTCAGTTACTAGAGTCTGTATACACAGCGGACATATTGGGAGCGCAGGTGTGGAAATGCAACTCCTTTTTATTATAATACTTTACCATAGTATGTGTAGTGCAATGATCACAGTCCTGGGAGTATTCAAGCCATGAGTGGAAGCTTCTGTCCTTGCGGAATATGCACTAGTTGATATTAAAAACTAATGTTGCCGCAATATGTTGAGTAGGATTTTCTGCATTACACAAACCTCTATAATTGGTTTATGCATAAGAAAATATACCTGAATTTTCTCTTGGTGTACTTATCATAAATAAAATAAACTCTTAATCTGATAAAATTACCTAGAGGCTTACTATTACAAATTAGAATAAGTATTGCGATGCCAACTAGATATTTTAAAAAAAAATTACATGACTTGTAAAAGTGTCTTTAAAAAGATCTATTTACAGAAATAAAAAACCATTTCATTTCATCATTTCATCATTATTGCCTAAAGGCCATACGCCTTTAGGCAATACTTATTCTAATTTGTACTTAAATTTTAATTCGTTTTAGTAGTGATATTAATTCATACTGTGCGGGATTGAAAGTCGCAGCCCGTGTCACAGAAATCTCTTTCAATGTATTTGAACACATTGACTGAGCCATCGGTTACTAACCAAAAAAAGGGATTATTATTAAATAACATCATATTTTACTTATTAATATATTTTTATTTGTGTCCAGTAATTAAACATTCATTATGCTAACTCACGTAACTAAATCAAAACGAACAAATTTAAAAAATGTATTTCTAAACAAGTCACGTAAAAAACGACTCAAAGCAAGAAGCAATATGAATTATTCAAGAAAGTCAGTACAATACACGGACGCAATTAACGAACTAGATGATTCAATTGTACTAGCACAGTTATTACTTAGAACCTAGAACTGTAACAATTTCCATTTCTCAGAAATCTGGAAACTGGTGGCACTGACGACCCAATTAGTCCAACGGTAGTTAATACTGCCTGCTGTACTATAAGTCCCGGGTTCGAATCCCGGTACGGACAAATGTTTGTGTGATGAGCATGAACATTTGTATCCGAGTCATGGTTGTATCTATGTATAATAATATGTATTTATTTAAAAAAAAAAGTATATAATTATGTCGTATATCAACCGACTAGGATCTGTAACACACGCCTCGTTGCTTACCACGGAACTAGATAGCGCTGTGTAATAATGTCCGGAAATATTATTATTATTATTGTGAGGAAACGGTAGGTAATGTCTGCTAACTTGACCTAAAACATGGTGGACTACCATCTTTCAACCTGAAAGAAGTACACCTACACACCTACACTTTCTACGCCTTCTTGCCTCTGGATCGAAGAGAAAGTAAATAATTTCAATTATAAATATTTTATTTTATTACTACATGTAATTATTTTCCTGTCAATTATATAACATACAAACACGACTTTTCACCATATACAGTCCATAGGTAGGCGTGTGTATCGCATAGAAGCTCTGTAAAATACAATTTAAAACGTACCAAATTTCGTTCAATTAATAATTCAACCACAACAATATTTGCAAACCATATTCAATAGTACCTACTGTGTAGTATTTTACGTAATAAATCCATGCTACTGACACAACACACAACCGTTTTCTGCAACTGACTCGAACACGAGTCAGCGACAGCAAATAACTTATTTTTTGTACCTACCTATAATAATTTATATCTTGTTTTCCGACCATTGAGTGCACGAGTTTTTTTAATAATAACATACAAACCATGACGCCACCGGTCGTTCCTGAAAAGTTAGGCAAATGTGTACAATGTACACATCTGCCTAACTTTTCGCCGGTATTTTTTAGGTCCCATGTAATAGGGGGCGAGCCTATTCCCAAGTCGGGTAGCTCAATTTCTTTTTTCATCATGATAGTTCAGCGTTTGACCACAATCTCACCTGATAGTAAGTGACGATGTGGTCTTAGATGAAGCACAATTACCTACAAGATACCTATTCACTCGTCACTTAAAGATCCCCAAATTGTACTCGTTGGGAAATACAGACTTAGGCAACTGATTCCATTTCCTTGCTGTGCCGATAAAAAACCACGAAGCGAAACACATCGTGCGGATATCGGGAATTACCACCACAAGACGGAGTGAAGAATCTCGCTATGACCCTACATATCGTAAAAATATCAATATCTAATAATATCATAATTATGACTGATTCTTTAGTTCACTCACGGCCTGAGTATAAACCCTTTCTCAAATAAATAATGCTTTTTATTTCTTAGTATGGCCCAGGCTTGATACTTCTATCAGCAATTGGGCAGTCAGTATCAGTTTAATCAATATTCAATCCTTATTTTAATTCATTAAAATGAATAAAGTTATCAAATAAGGTTTACTCAATATGCATAATTTGATTAACTTGCATTTTATGCTAACAATGCATTGAACTTCAGTTGCGTTTTACAAGTTAATTAATTTGCAAAATAAACATTCATTTTCATTATTTGTATTAATTTTTCACTTCCTACTGAATTACTTATTAAATTTTAAGGTACCTATTTATATTTTCATTCGATTAATTTAAGAATTCGTTTTCGTTATGTGTAATTACATGATTGAGTCATAAGTGCTTACATCTGGAATTAAACCACAGTAAGAGATTAACATTAACCAGATAGCGTTTAGCGATTAGCGTTTTGATAACGTTTGTCTGAAGATTCATATTGAACATAAAACCGTTCATAATCAATAATACATAATATGATCATTGAAATTAAAACCATGCGAGTAGGTACTTCAACGATTTTGTCGTGATGGTTTTATTAAATTAATATACTTAGTGTAATTGGTATTTCTATAAATATCCTTTAATTTTTATACTCTTGTCCGGTAAATGAGCTAACCCCAACAAAATGGGAATTAACAATACCAGTAAACTGTGAGTGGGTATCAGGACACCTTTGCTTAATCCACCAGGGTTAAAAACGTGAAGATAAATGTATGTATATAATCCTAGTTCATATACCTACGTCCTACATACTACTAATGTTTTGATTGATGCATGTGCTGATACCATCAATAGTGCTTACTTACATAATAATGTGTTTACACGAACTAACCTAAGTGAAGTTCTATCATAATTATACAAAATTCCTTCCCCAAGACAGGTCTCTCAACTCCGAATGAAGTGTTTCCGTCAACAGTTCAATAAACTTCATGTCTTTAAACGAAATGATATTATAGGGCCGTGTTTTCCTTTTAGGCTTTACCTTCTTGAAATACGGCCGGTAAAATCCATCGTTAATACTGGTTAATCTCTCTCTATATATATCTCAAAGGTGACTGGCTGACTGACATAGTGATCTAGGCACAGCCCAAACCACTGGACGGGTCGGGCTGAAATTTATCATGCAGGTAGATTTTATGACGTAGGCATCTGCTAAGAAAGGATTTTGATTAATTCTACCCCCAAGGGGATAAAACTATACCTAATTAATAATAATATTTCTTAACGCGAGCGAAACCGCGGGCAAAAGCTAGTTTTTAATAATTATAAGATTTTTTTTATGATACTTGGGTGTCAATCAAGCTTTTGGCCCGCCTGATAGCTACCGTAGACAATGGATGTTTGCATCATCAGAGGCTACATAACAGTTTGTACAAATCAACACAAAAATTCAAGGGCATTGATTTTCATTCAACCAATTCAAAAATCATTTTGAATTTTGGTATATAAATAAATATTCCTGGACATTAAATAAATATTCCTGGACATTATGGCACACAGCGCCATCTAGTTCCGTGCTAAGCAACGAGGCTTGTGTTACGGATACTAGTTGGTTGATATACTACATATATACTTTTTTTTTTGTAAATACATACATATTATACATAGATACATCCATGACTCGGATACAAATGTTCATGCTCATCACACAAACATTTGACCCTACCGGGATTCGAACCCGGGACCCATAGCACAGAAAGCAGAAAAATCATCATACACTACCTCATACCACACACCCCACAAACACTACCACACATCCTACTGATTCTACCACTCATAACTTACCTGACACCGAAGACAATATTGTCAGGGAAACTCGTTCAGGCCGGAGAGTGAAGTTCCCAGATTATTATCGCCCGTAGGACGGTCTCTGGGGGAGGGTGGTGTAGCGGATCTACTGTATACTTATATATATGTATAATAAATAATAATTGTGCACTAAAATAAATATGTGTTTATATATGTATTAAATAAACTTAGGTATATAATAAACATATTGTATTAAAGTTAAACATAAAATAACATTGTTAATAAAAATAAAATAATATTGTATGGTCGAGTAGGACAAGCGATCCTACTTTCTTATTAGATATTTTGTACACGATGTATTAGAATTTACTAGAAATAGGGAACCGGTTCGGTCACCGCGGCGGCGAGGTGGCCGTGCGCTTGCGCACACGGCCGCGCCGCCAGTCGAATACGATTGTCTACGCGAAGTGCATGTCGCTCGCGCCTCCGTCGGTGATATACGAACCAGCTGATCCGCTGTACGCTATCGTTTAGCATAACCTTATTTTAGTGCTTAAGCTAAGTCTCGCTTGTGCTTTTAACTGGACTGTAATTTCACCTATCGCTCTGTTCTCCTTCTTTCTTACTACTCTTGAACTTGTCAACTGTACTTTCTGTGTGACTGTGGACTATCTTCAATAAACTATATTTTCTGTAAGCTGTGTTATTCTATCTCTCTACTACACAAACGCTTCACTGTATGGAGTACCAGTATGGAGGGAAGGAGGTGGTAGTCCCTCCATTGGAAAAGGAGGATCCTCCGACCAGGCGAGGTGTTGTGCCTGGCGGGCTACTGCCCAACGGTTGATGTTGGGTGGTTGTATATATGCAATCTCGCGTGCAAATGTCACTTGCGCGATGTAGGATTAACTGCGTCATCGCGCCGAGTAGATAGTTCTTATGTGGCGAGATAGATGTCGCCACATCACTCCCCTCCGAGACCGGAGGTCGATATGATGATCTTCTGATGAAGAGTCAGCGGTTGTTTTTGTGTTGCCAGTGCCAGGTGTGATGTTCCAGTGAGTCGGAACAGGTTGCCGCGTAGTCCGCAGTGAGTCGGGACTGTGTTGCGGTGAGTCCACGGTGAGTCGGGACTGTGATGCTGCGAATGCCTCAGTGGGTCGAGGTGGTGCAGTGATGCGTAGTGGCTGGCTGCTGCGTCGACCAGGAGAGAGTCTCTGCTAGATGACCGGCCGAAGTGCAGTGTGCTGTGCCAAGTTGCTGATGCTGGCTGAAGGTCCTGACCAGGCATGTGCGTCCGCTACAGGCGTGTGGTCAGGGTTTGAAGCCGGAGGGTTGCTGGCTGGCAGGATGATGCGCTGAAGAGTGCTGTGAGGAGTGATGAAGGCGAAGCTGCTGGTCATCGAAGGTTGCGTTGATGTTCAGCTCGGGGTCACCAGTATGGAGGGAAGGAGGTGGTAATCCCTCCACTGGTAAAGGAGAATCCTCCGACTCAAAATGTTTAGGATTTGATATACAATGATTCTCTATTTATTTTGTTTTAGTTCTAAAAATGTAAAATACATTGACTTGGAAAAGACGAATGAACGTTCTTGTGTAATAAAAAAAATGTTTCACATCATTTTAATTTAATTACCTGTAACAAATTTTATATTAATTGAATCATAAAACCGCATTGCAGTATAATTTGTTCAGATACCATCACTGACTACACCGTTTGTTATAACTTCGTGACAAAACTAATAAATCCAGTCTCTCTTATAGTTTCTGACTTATATTACTTAAATACGTTGTTATGGACCCATAAAAAGTAGTTTATAGACCAAACGCTTCCTTATGGACCTGTAAAAATAACTGCTACACATATTTTTGAGGAGATAATTGAGTTATACGCGATTGTGCCGTTATGTCGGATATAATTAATGGCGAAAAGCCTAATTGGTGTTGTTATGGGGTACTATAAAGCTAACTAAATAAAACAATTTAGGTACAGTAATCACAGAAAGATCAGTTCCGATAAATCATTCAACATTCTTTGACGACCTCTATGGTCTAGTGGTTCGAGTACCGGACTGCTGATCACGAGGTCGTGGGTTCGATTCCCACGGGACACAAATATTTATGTGTTCGTCTAGGTGTTTCCTATGTATTATAAGTATGTATTTGCAAAAAAAAGTATATAAGTATTATATCCATTATCTAGTACCTATAGTACAAGCTCTGCGTAGTTTGGGACTAGATAGATGCTGTGTGAAATTTCTCGGAATATTTATTTATTTGGTATTGGCTAAACTGATATTTAACCAAAACCAAATAAACAAATATTCTGTTTTAATTCAATCACAACATACAACTTTTACTATCAAAGTGAAACATTCACGGCGCGTCAATACTTACCTATATTCCATGCTGATAAACAAACGAAGAATAGCTGACACCGTGCCGGCCGTCACTCTGTTCACGTTGCAGGGGTAAACCAGAGTAAATAGGTCATCGTGTCACAATACTTACGCTTACGCACGTCACTATGTCCTACGTTACGCCACAATGTTGCTTTTAACACAATGCGATACGTCGATACTCTATATTTAGGTATATACATCCCTACGTTTGTAACGTATTTTGTATCAAAGCGAAATACGTTTCGAATAGTGCGGTGAATAAATCTTTTATCAAAAATGTTTATCCCGTTTTACAGATTTTCGCAGTATTGTAGATAAATTCTCTCATACATAAACTTGGATCCTGCAGGTTGCATTAGTAGGTAAATAAAGAGTAATTGTTTCACGGAGTCTTGTTATATGTAACATCGAAAAATGTGTTACTCTTCTTAAATGTAATTAGGCCCTGAAAGAAAACATACTTTGTATTATAAATTGTATATAGAAACTTTGGCTGGATTTCAGTATTTCCAAAAAATAAAGATACCATTTTGTTGAAAATATATATTCCAAAAAGATAAATTCACGCTGAAAATTACTCTCGAAAGGCCTCGCGTTACAAAAGCAACTGAATTTAATTCTCTTTTTTATTTTAACGAGTATTACCTATATAAATATTGGCTTAATTAATGAATAGTATTTCTTTCAAGTGAAACCAACTTACATAACTGCCTCGTTGATTTAGTGGCCGTTAAGTTTGACAGTTGAGCGGGAGGTTTTGGGTTCGATTCTGAGGTCGAGAAATTGTTAATGGATTTTTCTATGCAATTCGCAGTAGCAGCTTGGAGATTGGATTCGTGCCCGGTTGATGGAAATAGGCTGACATGGGACCTAAAACATACCGGTGAAATGTGGGTGTACATTAGTACATCTCTAAACCTAACCCTTCGGGGTCAATAGGCGTGATGGTATGTTATGTTACATTATATCAGTTGAAAAATTAAGTAAAATGCTCAAACCATTCGTCTCTAGAGCCACTGTGATCGACGATTATCTTGTCTCAAGCCATTCTCTCAGTGTCTCGAGATAATCCGGTGACAAATATTCTCTTGCCGGATGGTTAACATGCTTGTTGCGATATAATTCTATTGTCGCAATATTTCACTTCGAATCTGAAGCATGAGATGAATCACAAAGCGAAGATGTCGTGAGCAGCGTTACAGCAGCATTATATCTACCAGTTTACTAAATAGACAGCCCATTTAGTAAATAGTTCTTACTAATAAGATTATATTCCGAGATTCTATACTTAGATGTCAATCAACAGTAAGACTCAATCAGTTATAGGTAAATGTATAGATTAAATTACCAACTTATAAGAACTAGAGGTATAAAAACGTGTGATAGACGTCATTGTGTTACCAGCCCATATGTTCAAACGGTGAAGTAAAACTTTGTTAGGGAATCTGTATGTTTGAGATTTTTTCTCATTAGCATGTGAAATCTCATCAACCTGCATTAAGCTACTGTGGAGGACTATAGCCTACTCCTTCAGAAACGAAAGGAGACCCGAAGAATGATAATGATGCTGATGATAGCTGATACTCCGAGAAGCATAAAGAAAACGGTATATTAAGATTTCAAAATTTTATTTCATCGTGATAATAAATAGACGTAAGGATGTAAATAGTAATTGTACAATATACTTAATAGACCTTTTATAATGTACATTAAAATTATGAGCATTTATAATTATAACAATCGTGATCGTTCATAGATATGTACAACTTCGGTTATTAAAACCTCTATATACGGTATGCATTCTAATATCATGTAAAAGCTACACTACAATTTTTAAATTACAAAATAATTTTAATTGTGTATCATCTACAACTTTAGATTTATATCTTATTATAGGTAATATAATGTCGTTGAAATAAAAACTCACCTTGAAAAGAAATCTGTTCAACTTTGAATCTGATTTCAAAATTAGGAATATTGATAATTTCATATTGCTTAACGAATCAGCTAGCCTTATTGTAATTTTGAAGTCAGACTCAAATTGAATTAATAAAAATAACTAGACTATCAAATGTAAGACAAATAATGAGAGTGAAAGAAATATATAATGAATATATATCGATAAAATATTGGCACAAGACAACTTCGATCATACACTGATAAAAACATATTATATACCGATCAGAATTATTGTGAAAACAATTGTCTATACAAGATTTAAAATACATTACTTTATTTAAAACTACACGCTTCAGTTATCAATTTGCGATATGACAGTGTTTATACTTTAATCCCAGAGATATCTTTCAATTACTAGTATGTGATATTTTCTATTAATAAAATTTGCTTACTAAGAAATCCGATTTAAGCCTAACCTTTTCGTTATTCATATTCTATTTCTCATTTTTTTTTTCAAATATAAATTATGCTCTATCTTTAAAATACCCTCTTCACTATAGACTCTTTGAGAAACTGATAAAAAAAGCTTTATACAATGTTTTAAATACTATACTAGATTCTATCAATCAAAATATTTTATTTTACTTTCAGTGAATTCTACAATTTGGGATTAAAATTGACAACTACCTATGTATATTTTTTATTGATAGTACTCTTATCTATAATAACGGTTTACTGGAAGGTTATTTGCTGATCTGAGAATCTAATTCTTTTACAAAAGAACGTATTCTAATACACAATAATATTGATACTACTGTTAGAGATGAATAACCATTTAAAAAAATGATTTATCTTTATCTTTGGGAAAGAAAAAGTATAAATGTAAGTAATAAATATTATTATAATTGTATCTCTCTCTTTGTAATTATTTGATATAATGAAAAATATTGAGGGAATAGTGAATTTTAAGAAGGCACTAAATGCCACTGTAATTTGACGAAAATAAATAAAAAGGTCTATGAAACGGGTTTCTTAAGTGTTAATTTCCCTTAACATTTATTATTTTACTTTCTACTTTTTCTCTGAATATGGTTAATTTTATATTACTAATGCATACTACATGTACTTAAGCGATGTGCTTTAATACAAAAATAACAATGCTGGATGAATCATCTAAGTATGTAACGGAATTAAATCATCATTACTAAGGTATGTGCCGCACACTACTTTTCAAAATTGGTGAAGGATAAAATCTATATGTAGTGGAGGGAATAATATAGTCTTAGCTTTGAAATAGGTATTAACATTTCAAAAATTTAATTAGGATTTGGAAAAACTCCGCAATTTGGATATAAGGCCTACTTTGACATGTCCTGTCCATCTGGTCCCTAATCACCAGTACAGATTCATACAATTAGAACATAAATAGTTATTTAATACAATATAGACTACATTTATAGATTCATTAATTAGTGCCTTCAATATTACGAATTATTTACAAAACTAATGACGTCAAAGGAATTGGTTACTATGTAAAGATTTAATTGACGTTTCAAAAATTGATATACATATTTTTTCTTTATGATATGGATCTAAAAATAAATTTATTGTAGGTACCTATTCAGAAAATAACATGTCTCGATTTAAGTATGTATTGTTGGAAATAAGAAAAGAAAATGGGCGGAGTCGAAGGACTAATCTATACAAAGGTTATAATATATTATGATATAATATAGTTACACTCATTTATATTAAGTATTATACAGAACTCTGCTACATTAACTTCCCATCACACAGAATCCCTTAACCAATACATTTCTTACACTCTAACACACCATGTGCAGGTAATACATTTCATTGGACCAAAGTTCAACCTTCAAATCGTTTCATAGATTCTACCACTACGATTATACTAAATACATGCAAAATGTTTCCATACCTACATGCGGTAAAAATGTTATGCAATATAATTACACTCACAGTGAACTAGCAACTAAATTGAATGAAAAAGTCTAAGACACTGCAGATTATTATTTTATACATTACAATTTAGACGATACTTACAACGAGATTGCTTATAATAGAGTTATAGACACTTCCAATAAAGTTAAAAGTGGCACTGTTAATATTTTTATTAGTAAAGTTATTGTGCAGTCCTTACACTATCAAAGTGAATTAAAAATCTAATCGCATTTTCTTAACACTCAATAGACACGGGAGATTAGATACAAAAATATCAATGTTAGGATCAATGAAAACACACCACTCTAAGCTATGGTCCCTCGTCAAGATACACATGTAGAACTTCAGCGGAAAGTCTTTGAAATTCGTTGTGACGCCGAAGAGTCTGAACTTATCATTCAAAAACACACACTATCACAAAGGGGAAAAGTTTATAATAGTCCAGTGCAGTGCGATGCTAGTCTAGTCATCAGCTTAGGGACTTTGTGCGGGGCTAGGCCACGGAGGCCTCACCTTTTCCAGCACGTATTTCAGCTGGAAACTGGTGTGAAAATGCTACAGATACTCATCTATCTGGTCGTAGTCTTCGTCTGGGGGTGACGGGCCAGATACTGAGAGGATTGGTAAGCCGAAATGTTTGACAGTCTCGACACTGCCACTGTCATCAGACTTAGCTTCTTCATTGATTGTGTCTTCTCTGTGTTTACCTTTGCAAAGTCGCTCTGAGGAGTCGCTCATTGCTGTTAATGGTATGTTGTCGGCTGACCTGTAAGATAGAATCACGATACATAAACGGGTAGATATTTTATGACATTATATTTTTATAATATTTGTTTCATATTCTGCTGGCTTCGTTACCTGCGCTGATGCAATAATTGAACATATATTATACCTATTTATGAACACATAGCTTTTTGTTATTTTTTGTCACAATAGAAAATATAAAATTGCACGATTTGACTACACCATTTATATTAATTATATAATTAAGTTAAGTGAAAATACAAGTAGGTTACATGACACTAACCTTGCTTTACGGCAAAGTTTAGACTGAGACCCGTGTCGCCTTAGAAACTCCCCGGCATCAAAGCCGGGGAAACCCCCGGCAGGCTCGGCCGACACGAAAATTGCCGAGTTGACCCGAGGGCGGCTGCAACGAGCCAATAAACGCTCCTCACACTCCAAACTCTGTGTATGCGTGTGCGACCAACGCATGTGCTGTAATAAAAATAAATTATTAAAAAAATGTAACACGTCACGAAAAGGAACTGGAATCTATAAAGAAAATCGTGTGAAGTGATAGCTAGAGATAAAAACTACGAGAAAAAAGTGAATAATTTTGAAAGTCAATCTATAAAATAAAGAAGACAAGTATTTTGTAAAGCATTCTAATGTAGGTAGAAAGAACAAAAAACTGCAAATCAGTGTTAATTTGAAATGTTTGTTTGAATTGAGCATTCAATTTCAATACTGTTGGTGTTTAAAATTTATGGTACTTATTGAGACTAAATAAAACATCAGATCTTATTTCATCCGATTAAATAAAAAGATTGCTTATATCCGGCTGTGGACATCATCTAACTAATATGATGATAAAAAAAATGTAATTGTAATAATCTGATATAAGTTACAACTGAGTACCATTGTTTTTATTTGTAGAATGAGAATAAAAAGTACCTAATATACTTTAGTAATTTACTTTACAAAATTAGATAGTAGAGTAAAATATGTATAATAAAGTCTTGAAGATTAAAGTGAAAATTTAAATAAGTGAGTATCAAAGTGAAAGATGAAAATGGTAAGAGTGAGTTTTTGAAAAAAATATTGTACAGTAATATTATTAAATTGCTGACTTATATTCAGATAACATGGAGTTCAAAATTAAACGGAAAGTTTGAAGTTAGCCTGGATAATAGGTAGAACTCAGTAGGGGATAACGTGAAACTTAGCTCTAAGATAATTTACATTCAATATGAACAACTTTATAATCAAGATTAGTGTCTGTAGGTAGTTTAAATAAGTACGCAGTCAGGTTATAATACCTACTAATATCTGTGACAGAAATAATATTTTATAACAAACTACTTTAATATAAGAAGACTGGGTGTTTTTTTTCAATTCAAGCATTTTTGTCACACTGTCAAAATAACCTAAACGAAATGATTCGTCCCTGAATATTTACAGAACTGCAAAAATAAACTCAATAAACCGTATGAATTAAGAGTGTTTATTATTTGCATGTCAACCAAACGGCTATATCACTGACAAACATGCAATACTTGTGACAATAAAATATTCAAAACTCAAATAACTCAGCAGTTTAATTAACCTTATCTTAAAGACTTAGAGTTCAATTTTGCATAAACACCGCAGTAGATCATCAAGTAGGTTTGTTATCTCTTATAGCACGCGATTGGCATGTACAGTTATGTACAATGTTTGTATGTATAAAAGTTTAAATAAAAAATATGGAGCATTTTTTAGAGACAGAAATACATTGCTTTTTTAAAATATACAGTAGGTACTAGCTTTTGCCCGCGATTTTGTCTGCGTGGAATCAGTAATTTTCTCTAATCTGTTTATTTAGTTCTTACTTTCCTCTTTTTAATAAATTATCGAGTCCGCACGCAATTTGCACTCCCTATTTCATTCAGTGGTTAAAGCGTAAAGCGGTAACAGATACACAGACATACATTCGCATTTATAATATTAGACACGAATGTAAACATACTTTAGTGTTGATATACTGTTCATTACATCTTCACGACAAAACTACTTAACTGAACTAATTGCAATTAAACTTGGGACTTAGGTAGTTTGAAGTCTAATAAATGTTCTTAATATTAAACGTGTATAGTGTTTCAAAGAAGCTACATATGTATATATACATGTCTAGTCGTTATATGCTTTAGGCTCGGTTTCCACCAAAGTGGAGAAGAGAGACGTCCGGAAATGTGTTTTGAATAACCAATCAGATATGACGTGGAAATAACGAAATTTGATTGGTTATTCAACAAACATCTGCTCTTGTCTCTTCTCTCCGCTTCGGTTAAACCGGGCCTCATCTCCTCTAGTCTCTTCTCCTCTTAAATTTGGTGGAAATCGGGCCTTATGCATTATATTTTTCAAATAATTATGTTGGCTGAATACTGAATCAACTAAACTATTTTGGTCTCGAGGTCTAAAACACTTTTTACGAACTCCTACCTATATTCTAATTCCTAAGTAACTTGCAGTACCATGTTTTGTCAATTCCAGTATTTAAATCTTCATAAAAAACGATCAATTACATTACTGCAGAACGGCTGCACTTATTTGTTTTTTTTTTTTTATTGTGTTCTAATTGTCAAAATGTCAAGAAAATAATTATTATTTATTTAGATGCAATTTATGAAAATGTATTAATTAAATACGGAATGTACTGCATTGAAGACTCATCATTCCAACGATGAGTATTAATGTATATTTTATATGGGTCATATAAAATAAATATAATAAATTACATAGGTATAAGATAAGTAATATATAGGGTATAAAGGGGAACCTAACCTACGTCCCCTACATATAGGGTATGTAGGGTAGGTAGAGTAGATTTAAGTAGGTACATATATTATGTTTTAGATTATGCGTGCGAAGACGGTCCGAATAAAATTCGTTTTATTACAACTTTAAAGAAACTATATCACACAGCACGCAGGGTATTATAGACATTATATACTTCTACATCGCTGACAATATAACTTATTCTTCTGTAACGCTTCAATGGTGTTTGAAACTTTTATTATTTGCCTACGATTGTCGCGTGCAGGCTACGCGGTTGAAATGTGGGCCATCGTTCCGCTTCAATTTTTTATTAGAACAAACATGTTTCACCTGGTGTTATTTATATTGAAGGTTGACTGACCTAGGCTTTAATAGGTACGTGTTATTTTACGTTACGTACATTCTATATGAACCTTTACACTTTTAATGCAACCTGTCAAGGTTACATACAGTTCTATAAAATGTTTATTTAAATTTATTACGTGCGAGGTAAAGTTAGTACGTATATTATTATAAATCTAAATAACTGCTACCCATACCCGGATAAAAGTCGTGAAAATTTTTATTTTTTATTTCTATGTATAGTATCCGCATACTATATAATTATATATAATTATATTATATCCGAAATCAGTAATTTACTGAATATTTTCATCATAAAACTGCAAACAAATAAAGAACTTATCATGACTGTAAATCTTGTATAGGATTCATTTAAAAACAATATCTATTTTAAGAGTTTATACCTTTTTCAATTTCCTGTTCTCAATAGATTAATATACGCCTATCATAGGCGTAAATATATACTTTGTCATCCGTTGTACTTGGCATAACTCTATTCTGTCTCTCACGTAATAAAGAGGGAAATGGAAATATGATATTAGTCACACTCCTCCTATTTCATTCTATAATTTATTTCATTGCTAGTTTCAAGAAAGTTTAAATCATTCCCCTGGGACACGTCGCGCTACGTAGCCTCGACGATTTTCTGGATAGTAGAGTGAATTATTCTAAATATTGTTTTCTTAGTCTCAACACAGCCTATCGCAGTCCACTGCGGGACATAGGCCTCTCCCAAACTGCGCCATAACACTCTGTCGTCCTCATTTTCTTAGTATTACTTTTAAATTACAGCCTATACATTTTTTTGTTGATAATGTAGAATAATCTAACGCAACACACACACAAAATAATTAATATATTCAGCAAAATAACAGAGGGCCATCTTATTCAAAGCTCTGTAACGGATCTTGTATTACGTAGATGATTTAAAAAACGCATAAATGTATTTTTTTATGAATATTTGTATTAGACATAGAAATACATCTACAACTCAGTCACAAAACTCATCGCTCGAAAATCAATTCAAATCTTTCACCGGACCGCTCTAATCGAACCGTCGAATAACCAGGCAAAGGACTAAAATAATGTAAAAGCTCAAATTTGATAGTTGATTGATCGATCAATCTGTCTGTAATACAGATTGATCGATCAATCAACTTGTTGGTTAGGTCTGAATTCATCTGAGTCCTCAAAAAATCTCCTTAGTTTTCACTCAACTATTTAGCTGAACGTAGCTGTTTTTTTCAATAACGGTTTATTGAAGTTTATCTATTAAAACAAATTAAAGTATTTCACCTTGACTGTTCTAATTACCACAAAAACCTACAGCAATTACTAAAGCCATTTTTTTATATAATTACTATAATTAACCAATTACATTTAATAATTTACCCCACATTACTGAATTAATTACCAATTGTTATGCGTTATAATAAAGGGATTGAGATTCACGAATTGAATTCAAAATTATAATTAAAATTTTACGAACGTTATAAGGCACATTTGTAAAGAGTCGTTAAGAGTTACATTTCCTTCAATAAATTATTCGACAAATTGTATCAAACCGAGAATTTCAAATTATGTGCTTTTATTAATCAGTAAATAATTTATAATACTTAATTAAAGCTGTTAAGATTTCCGGTTTCCGGCTTTTGAAATATGTCATTTGAAATTTCTAGAAATTGGTCTCTTAATATTTTTTTAAAGAATCGTTAAATTAAAATACACTCCAGACAAAAGAATTTAAATGAATTCAAAACACGTTTCAGACTCCATTTATGAATAAAAAAAGGAAAAAATCTTATTTAGTATTTCGTTTTCGAATGATTTTCCTTGTGATGGAAATGAAATTCAAAGTTTAAATTTAATCTTATAAACATAATAATGCCTAATTTGAAACTCGAGATTTATATGAAATTACAAATAGGAAGAAATGGAAAGAAAAACGAAATTACTTACACAAATTATTATAAGATACTGCAGTTTTTTACAATATTATTTATACATGCCTGATGTAAAGATCCGTTGAGAGACTCCCTATTATTTTTACACTTATCAAGTCTGAACGTATATTTAGAATTGACCCTAACTTTGAGGGATTCGAACTAATACGTTGACCTAAAATGTTCAGTAGACTTTATGTAACCTTCTGCATATAGAAGTTCCCTCACGATATTTTCCTTCACTGTTAGGAAAACTGAACGGCATAAAACGAAGACCTCACCAGTTTTTTTTCAACGGTTACTCTAAATAAAAGCAAATAAAACATGTTTTTAACATACGCTGGTGGATTTTCTGCCTTCTACTTTGAGCGTAGAATCTAAAATGGTGATTTCCAAAGCACGTTGAAATAGTGCCTTTATGTGCTGCGACGGTAAGTAACTTTTTGAAACAAATGTATTGCTGAGAAGTTTGCTGCGCCGCTTCTTCTTTCCAGCAAAAACATTTGAAAGCGGTAATAGGTTTTTGGGGGCTATTTTTTGGGTCTTTATTCACGTTCAAAAGGATTGAATTAAACTAAGCCTACTTTTAATCAAATATATTTGTTTGTAGTGAGTTTAATAGTCTTCAATAAATACAACTTAATAAAGCAATCTAACTGAAACTAAATTCCATCTTGTTCCCAATTTACTGTTTATAATTTCAACACAGCGGTTGGCCCGACATGCGACAAACTCATTGTTAAATAGGTTTTGTACACTCATTAATAGGTACGTTGTTTAGAGTTAACGGGAAATCCAATTAACAACTTCAGTTGCTAGAGTGGCAAGCTTTTAACCTGTAGGTATACAGAAAGGGCAGCAGACATGCATATTGCAAGGCACACAGCCTCCGGGCTTATGTAATTTGACGGCTTGATATTCGTCTAAAATCAAATATTTGAATATTTGATATCTTCGCTACGTCTGTCTATCAATTATTATTAACTGCTGTTTTGAAGTAAATTGTCAAATAATACACGATTTTTATGGAAATGTTAAGTGCAAGTATGTACAAGACTACCTTCACCATAAGTAAATAGTGATATTTAAAAGTGCATATTTAACTCAGTGGATTTAAAGCATTATTTTTCAACGCAGAACTTTGGCTACTGGTATTAAAAGTTTAAAGTTTTTAAGAAAAGGAAATATTTTTCGGAAGTTTCAACCCTAAAGGGGTAAAATAAAGAATGAGTGATTTGCGAAAGGTTTATAAAGTAAGAAACATGATATTTCTGAACGTCTGGTTAGAGATAATTGTTTATTTTAGCCATTTTGAAAACGTTACTCCTGATAAGTTAAAATACGTTTTAGAAGTTCATATGTGACGTTTGTCACATTTGAAAGTCAAAGGCTGAAATTCGATATAAAATCTTTCGGCGAAAAATAAATGTGTATGTATTCTGTGTGTTTGGAAATTCAATCCCAAATGGGAGAAACAGCAATATATTTGTATAGAGATAAAATAAATAAAATATATTTATAAAATAAGTAAAGAAAGAGGCACCACATTATATTGTACACACATTATTTATTTTATGTAGAACTACTTGAAATTACGTTAAATAGTCTAGTAATCTATGATGGGATTTCCATGATGGGACAGCCATCTTCTTAATCGACATTTGGGTGGTTTTACCTCCTCACGAATAATAATTATCCTAGGTATGAATCGGTTCTCTTTTGCTTGTTCAATCCGACATAAGGGCTGACTTCTTGACATGGCGCGGTATAACATCAGTGATATGTTCTTTGACACGCTTTTTTGCCATGACTTACGTAAATTAAGAAACAGCTTAAATTCAATACAGGAGCAGTACCTACTATTATCGCTTATCATCAAGCAGGTTATTAACTTTTTTTCACCTTCAAGATGCAAAAACAAACAGACATTTTACCTACTGAAAGCCTTGCCTAGCCTTGCGCTTTCTAATGTACACAACCGCCTTTTAAACAAAAACGGACGCTGGCAAAATGCCAGAAAAACTTGTATGAAAACAAAGGTAGATTACAAACAACAACTTAACAAAACATTCCTTTTTATCCATCATTCATGCCGTCAACACAAAACGGTTCGCAATTTCGCTCCCCCATAATGGACTTAGAACTGAGCTTCAAACTAGATTTACGAACAAATTATTACGGCCCCGAGCATCGATCTTGGACCCTTGAAATTTACCGCGGGAAATGTGGCAGACTGGTTATATTGCGTTGTAAATATTTCCCCCGTTTGGCAAATGACAATAGTTGTAACTACGTTGAAATTGATGTCTTTTTTATGTATTTTATTTAAGTATTTTATGACGTAATTTCTGCCACCGTGTTTTTTTTAAACTGCCTCACTAGGCTAGAGAATGGATGCGGTTCAAAGATGTGCAGATGGGCAGTTGTTGTAGGTTTTGTTTTTATAAAGAACCAATGGCATCTTGGCAGTAAATTCGTTTAACTAACATAAACATATTGCACACCAATACTTATATATATTATGTTACAGGCTAAAAACTTAGGCTAAGACGATTTTTTTTCTATGAAAAACTCAAATATTATATTCTGATAAAATATTGTTACTCTAATGCAAATACATGCATTTGTCAATAGAAACCAGAAATAATATTATTTAGGTTGAAAAATTATTTCCTTGTTATAACTCTTAAGGTGACTGTAGGTCATTTGCTATTAACAATACATCGAACCGCTCTAGTTTTGACACATTTTCGCAAACCGAACAATGAAGACATAAACATAAAACCATTCGAAAACGATACATTACATGGAAATGCTCGATAAAATGTGGTTGTCTATATTCATCTTTATAACCCGCACTGTATTACTGTAACTACCAAACATAAACCATCTCTTCAGGGCAATAAAGTATAATATACAGTACCGGTGAGAGATGGTGTGATTTTCAAAATATATATTCTTTATTAGCCTTACTGATTGTTTCAGAAACCTTACTACTGTGTTAGTTTTATTTCTTATGTTGCTGGGTGATCCATCGTGTTGCCGTAAATGATTGCGTAGAACAAAAACCTGTCTTAAAAGTGGTAAGACGTGAGTTCAATGGCCTTTAGTGGTAGGAATTTGGACACTAGTAATAATGAACATCAATACTTCACTCGTGAAATAGTGCAATTTTTTTTTAAACTCGGTGTTTCAATATAGTATTAACATGTTTGGTGATACACTTAGAGCGTGCTTAATTAGGGGGCTTTGTGAACCAACGCAACGTGTCTGAAAACCCAAAACACACATGGTGATATTGTGAATTGTATCATAATATTATTTGTTCCTTCATGAACTAATATTATTCTGAGCCAAATGTTATTAAAGGGTTGAAGCACTGGACAGGTCGACCAAAGTGACTTGAATATATTTTTATACCTTTGAAGTTTAATTATTTTTATTCATTTCGCGCTTTGAACGAACAAAAACATTAATGTGACCTCGTGTCAACCCTTAGAAGTGACGTGTCACTTGAAATGAGCTTGAAAGTGTTCGGATTCAGGGGTCGTCAAA
Organism: Craniophora ligustri; assembly: GCA_905163465.1. Lineage (NCBI taxonomy): Eukaryota > Metazoa > Arthropoda > Insecta > Lepidoptera > Noctuidae > Craniophora > Craniophora ligustri. The sequence continues at coordinate 9,887,491 of LR990967.1, read as the reverse complement.
CCTTTGCCGAGTAGCTCTCGATAGCAAATAGGGGCACCACGTTTGTTTCGCTGGATGCTGAAGCAGGTCCCTGAGGAATTATATCAGAGGGTAGCGAAGCAGCATCGTCCTGCGGATTAACAACATCAAACTGTGAAAAACCTGTCTGTGGTGATCGGGGGTGTACGCCAAACAGGCGTTTGAAATGAATGATAAGACGTGAACCGGTGCAAGTGTCGACTCCGTGTGAGTAGCGTGCGTAGCAGAAATACATGTGAGCTCGACATTGTAACACACTAGTAAGCGTGCTACGGCTTACTTGGTGGTCGCAACCGGCACATCGGCATTGGCAGTGGGAGCATGCCCGCGATTTACCGCGGGCAGGACTCCGCTAGCTACCCTGCGTTTGGTCGTCTGGCGCGGCATGCAGCAATGCAAATTGACAGCCGCAGTCGCGGGCGCTCCTCCGCGGGTATTGGAAGCAACGGTCCAGGAGACAGCATACGTCCTGCGCACGACACGATTTAAGCAACACGCACATATAGCAATCTATATCTCCCTACTATGCTCGTTACTACTATTGGGGACAGCACGGAATACAATTTGGGTGGGTCGGGCTTTATTTCATTAATAATAATGTGTATTTATGTGTTATACGTGTTCTAAAGTACATTTAAATATTTTGAACGCACACAATAAAGATCCATAAAAATTTAGAAAATAAAATGTAAACAACTTCGTACCCAATTTACATTAGCGTAATTGCGTTTCGCACAATTGACACGTTCTCGTTAAACAACGAATTTTTTTGAAAAAAAAAGGGTTTATTTCAGTTTGTTTACATTTTGTCATACTTCAAATAGAGTATCAATTCTAGTACCTGCATCATATATTTATCAAGTGACTTTAGCGACAGTAATTATGTCAAATATTCTTCTTCTTCACAATAAGCAGTTTATTTATCGATTAAAAAATAAGCCTATTAGCACGTGGACAACGCAATTCACTCCTTAAAGTGAGCTGACGAACAGTTATAATTATTATGCCATCACTAGTGAATGCCAGGATTGATTGCACTTTAATATCCAATAGCATGTCGAGCATAATGTTTCAATAGTCGAATAGAATCGATCGATTAATTTCTCGGAACTAAGTTGAATTCTAAATAACGAAAACACTAAATACTAGGAAATGTTAACACAACAAAATACACATACAGCTATATTGACGGATAAAACAGAGGTAGATATTATCTATTCGACTTATTTTTGAAAACGGTAAACAATAAATGATTAGGAACCAACTTATAGTAGTTTTAATTAAACAAACATGGGATTTTTAGCAATACTATTTGATTGGACTCGACTTAGACATCAATATTATATATAGGTAATAATTATACTATCTTAGATAATTGAAATGAGTGGAGGTAGGTACCATTAGATACTATTAAAATCGTTGATAAATATATTTTCATGTATTGTCCTGTTGAATATAAAAAATACCCATTAATAATATAATTAATATCGTATCAATATTGTAGACAAAGCCTAGACCTTAAGGTATGGCTTTGTGGTCAAATAGATTAATCGCCCGCAACCAAGTGGTGCGCAATAAGAAGATTCTAGAAAATGTGTCAGTATTTTGACATGTCCCCTGTCTGTCTAAAAATATCGTGTCACAGTGTTTGTAATCGAACTCCTCCGAAACGTATTAACCGATTTTTATGACTTTTTTTGTGTTCTGATAATAATTATCAGACCTACCAAATGTACACAAAAAAAGTACTACAAAATAGCCTACGGCGTATTATACGCCGTAGGCTATTTTTAACACCCCTATGGTGATAACGGTAGCCTTCTCAAGAATTTTTATTTCTTTCTTGTTTTTGTACTTTTTTATGATTTGGCTTAAAAAAATACTTATAAATAACCCTAAATCTGGACTATTCTACCACATTCAAATTTTTTATATAATTTTCCTTAGGTTTTTATTAAGACTCATTTCAAATAGTCAAATGCTATTCGATATCACTGCCTTTTGCAGGCCAGTGAACTAAAGACTATAATAATATTTAAATTTGTACGATCAGCTGTTTTACATCGATATTGTTCACATCTAAAGCTATAGTAACCGTAAAAGAAGATATTGAAACCAAGTGTACTTAAAAATGAACGGACAAGAGTTAATCATCTGAAATCTTGGAGAATTTCTTCAGAACTTATATAATAATAATAATAATAATAATAATAATTTATTTATTTAAAGTAACTTGACTCACTTAGTAACAATAATTAATTAAACCTATGTGCAATCACGATCACTGCCACTCTCTTAACACTGAGGTGGACAGCTTGCAGCAGCGACTCACGTACAGACAATCGAGTCTGCTGGCCACACAGCTCAGGATAAGGTTGGGGCTGGCCCGTACGCGGCGCACCAGGGAAGCGCATCGTTTTCTCATAGTTGTATAAAAACAATCAACTCGAGCTTCCGCAAACATCCCTGATGCACTACAAAAACGGGGCAACCCCATCAATATCCTGAACGCATTATTATATTGTATGCGAAGGGCGCTGTACGATTTCTGCGTATAATCGGCCCACAGACTGCACGTGTAAAACGAAGTGCAGTACGCACGAAACAGGGTTTTTTTAACACCTGGTGAGCAACGTGCAAATCTGCGAGCTATCATATTTGTCCTAACCGACAGCGCCCTTCGCTCACGCTCAATATCCTCATCGTCTTTCATGCCTGCGTTCAAGACGTGTCCAAGATATTTGATCTTGTATACCCGTGTGAGCGGAGTTCCCTTCAACATGACTGATGGTATAGTTTCTGGAGGTCGTCCGCCGCCGGCACCAAAGACCATGAGCTCACTCTTACAAGTATTGTATATCAATCCATGAAGTTTGGCATAGGTTTCACAGATGCCCACCAACCTCCTAAGGCCACAGACCGAGGCGCTCAGTAGAGCCATATCATCAGCGTAGCTAATATTGTTCACACATATCCCGTCTATGTAACAACCAGCGCGCTCTCTACTGAGCGCCTCGATCAGTTCATTGACGTAAAGATTGAAGAGCGTAGGTGAGGTCAACCCCCCCTGCCTCACGCCACACTCCAATCCATACGGCTCCGACAAGGCCCCAGCCCATCGAACCTGATTGATTTGGCCTCCATACCAGCACTTGAAAGTGTTTATAATTTCAGGTGAAACTCCAGCTTTCTCAAGCTTACCCCAAAGAATACTGTAAGAGACCAGATCAAATGCTTTGGATAGATCGAGGAAGCACGCATACACAGGTGTTTTCCGATCTGTGTAGTACTTGACAGCCCACTTTAGACATAGAATGGCACTTTCAGTAGACAGCCCGGCTCGGAACCCAAACTGGTTGTCGTGCAGTTTAATATGGTTATTAAGCTGTCTATTAAGCAAGCTATCAAGCACTTTCGCTATCACCGTCGCTAGGGAAATAGGTCTATAGTTTTTTATATCCGCGATATCGCCTGTTTTATTTTTCACTATAGGCACTACAATCGTCCTAGTCATCTGACTGGGTAAGTACTCATGACTTATACAAATGTTGAATAACATTGCCAATACTCTTGGTAAATGAGGACCCGCGTATTTTAGGATTTATTTATATGAAGATTACGCTGATTTTTAATCTTGTAATTATAAATTACTTTTAGTTTTGTATTAAAAGTTTCTAGAGACTTAAAGACATGTATATCAGTCTTATACATATGTTTTGTTTTATAATGAATAAAAAAACTGTCATAATTTATTTCAACCTTTTATTTTTTTCACATTTTTTGAATGAATGGTTGTTTTTATCAAAGATAATGCATTCGCTGTAAGTTGATGGTTAATATAAAGTACCTATATGGATATTTTGGTTTATTTAATATTATATGGTCAATGCAGTTGGGCGCTGTAAACAGATATACTTTTAATTTATTACACTTAAGCGAATATCGTACATTGAAATAAACATAATCGTTTATAGCACCCATGGTCACAAGCAAAGGGTAATAACAATATAAGGCGATAAAATTAATAAAATATAGTTTTATTCCAAAGTTTACTTTTTATTTTTCAGGTTCAACTCGAGAAGCACATTGTGTATTATATTGTACCCAATGAGTTCATTGGCAAATTAATAGTCGTGTCTCGTTTATACTTTCCATCAGTGTGAAAGAAACCCTTAAAACAAATGCATTTGCCCTACCTTTTTAAACTAACGTAGTATGTTTTAATATAGCTCTATCGTCAGAGATACAGATCGAAGCATGAAAAATGAAATATAATCATAGATGTAAAAATTGATAAACTCCATGATAATGAATGGTTGGCGTGTGTTGAATGCACATTGTCTAATTATTTATGAAAATTAAAACATTGTTTGTTTATCGCTTTGCAACAGTAATTGCTTGTAAATTCAAAATGTAAATGTGAATAAAGTCATTCTGATTTGTATTGCGTGCGAAATAAAGACTATTTTATTTATTAAACGTTCTTTTGACAATGAATGAATGTAAAATTGTTTAATAAAGAAGGTTATACTCTAAGTATTTGACTATAAATCCATGAATATTAGTAAGTTAATCTTTATTTTAAGTTTCAGAACAGGCTTCATATCTAAATATATATCACTCAAAGGTGACTGACTGACTGACATAGTGATCAAGCACAGCCCAAACCACTAGACGGATCGGGCTGAAATTTAGCATACAGGTAGATGTTATGACGTAGGCATCCGCTAAGATAGGATTTTGATTAATTCTACCCCCAAGGGGATAAAATAGGGGATGAAAGTCTGTATGAAACTTTGTCAATTTTAAACCGATCGGGTTGAGACTTTGCATACATAAAGCTATACCTAATTAATAATAATACTTCTTAACGCGAGCGTAGCCGCGGGCAAAAGCTATTTTAATAATAAACCTGTTCTGAAGACATAAACAGTTATCTCACTTTATGTTCTTCTTACCGCTGCATGGCGTTTTATCGTAATTTTGAAGTGAGTTTTAAGAAGTATTGTTAAAATAATTATACAGAGGCCAACCGCGAAATATACGTTTCGATTACTTTTACGATGTTACATAGCTTGTTTGGTGACCAATCGATCTATAATAGAGGTATTATTCGACTAATTCAGACACTAGTTCCTCATATGCTGTAGACTGAAATAAACATCCACTTAAATAAATATAAGTTACGTGGTAATTAAGCTAATACTGTTTTAGTGAGGATAAACAAATATATTATCTTATTATCATTGATAACAATGCGAGTTACATGTATGATATATATATAATACAATATATATATATACTAGTATATCAACCAACTAGTATCCGTAACACAAGCCTCATTGCTTAGCTCGGAACTAGATGGCGCTGTGTCATAATGTCCAGAATAACAACCGCCATTTTGAAATGGTAATGTGTTTTTGCTAACCAGCATTCTCATTGAATGCTGTTGCTGCGCCTGCGTAATTTATAATAGCAACAAAACGCTGTACATGCTAATTACCTTATTAGCACTTTTTAATTTTTATGTAACTTCACTTGCTGTACTAATCTTGTCTAGTTAACACCTCATCTAGTAAATTCCTTGTCTTGAGTATTTCGGCAGTATCATTTCAGCATATCCTCAAATCCTGTACATGGTCCATAACGAGCCGGATTACGTATAATATACGATCAGCGGATATAATTATTGAAGATAATTGCAGAGGAATTAAGGATTATAATTATCCAAGGTGGCCTGAAGGTTATTTGCCGGTGTGGACCCAAATGAACTCAAGCAAGTTATGTATGGTGTATAGCATTTTTTAGTCAACTAATATCGTCACCCAACACTCAGGTATTATTTAAGTAAATTAAATACGCAGAAAAGGTCAGTAAATTTCTGTATACTACCTAATGTATTGTGTTAGACTAAAGTCATTAAGTACCTTCTTATTGAACTGTGATAGTATTTTATTCATCGGCTTAGATTAATTTTAAATACATACTTTTAAACCGTATAGTTAGCCTAGTTGCTACATTATTTAAACTTAATTTATATAAAGCCGTAACTAATTCACATACATGTTCAATACTATTTAACCGTCGTTGTTAAATAATTAGCAGGTATCTTAACATAGTACATTTTTTAGTGTTAGATATTAATGCAAGTCATTGTTAATTTTTATTAGCTAAATTGTTAATCTTTTATTAGTTGAGTTGTTAATATTTTAGTAGGAGTATTTATATTTACAATCATTTGTAAAAAGTAGTAGTTTCTGTTGTGCTAAATCAATTAACTTTAAAGTCTTATAATAATTACATAGTTAAAGGTATTTAACAAGTGGTTTAAATAGTGTGTAAATTTAAGTATTCAGATTTGTATCCTTAATTAATAGTTATATTGACAAGTTCTCAGTAATTTGATATTTAATCCCTGTATAATACATTAGAGTTGTTACAAATATAATATTGTACGTTTAGTCATTAGATTCCTGTATCAATTCCAGGTTGACAACACTCGTCTCCCAGTATGTCCGAGGAAAGGGATTTAATTAAAAAGCGAGGCAGCTACAAGGGCCGTTTGACTGCTTTCGTCAACTTCCTGGACTCACTCAAGGACAAAGCGTTAACTAGTTGTGATGTGTCTGAACTACAGTTGCGCATGGGCAAGATCGAGTCGATGTACGAACAGTATGATGAGGTACAGTTACGTCTGGAATGCGTTGTGGATGATCTCAAATTACAATATTCTGAGCGTTCTGATTTTGAGTCTGTTTATTATAAATCCTTGTCTAGAGCCCAAAATATTTTGAGTGACTTTAATAGGGATAATAAATCGGTAGATAGCTGTAAAAGTACTGTTGTGAGCACACACAAGCCAGTTAAATTACCTACGATTCAGTTACCAACGTTTAGCGGATTATATAGTAACTGGCTAGAGTTTCGCGACACCTTTGCTAGTCTGATTCATACCAACGATGAAATTGACCACATCAACAAATTTCATTATTTGCGAGCATCTCTTGAGGGAACTGCAGCCGTAGTAATCAAGTCAATTGAGTTTTCTTCAAGCAATTACACGGTAGCATGGAACTTGTTGTGTGATCGATTCGACAACAAAAGGTTACTAGTAAATAATCATGTATCTGCATTATTTAATATTGAGCCAATCTCAAAGGAATCTTCTGTTGCGTTAAAAGGTTTAATCGATCAGTTGAATAAGGACTTGCGTGCATTAGAGTCTTTAGGGGAGCCAGTTAAATATTGGGACACGCTTTTAATTTATATTGTGACTCGTAAGGTTGATCATAAGACCTATCGAGAGTGGGAAGAGTGCAAAGGTAGGATTGACACTGATAGTCAAATTACGTTTGAAATCTTTATGAAATTCCTGCGTGGTCGAGCTGACCTAATCGAGACCTTAGAACTAGCTCGCACAAATAATAATACTTCCCAAACGACAGGTAAACCAAGCGCTAAGATTAAGTCCATGGTAGCTACACAATCTCCTAATGGTGGTCATTTCGAATCAACTACAAAAGTATGTCCAAAGTGTAATAGTAATGATCACTTTTTAAATAATTGTCCACAGTTTCTTGCATTAAGTAATGACGCTCGTTTTAAACTTCTACCCACTTATAAAATTTGTTTCAACTGTTTTCGTTCGGGTCACTACGCTAACAAATGTAAGAAACCAGGTTGTAAGCTGTGTAAACGTAGGCATAACACACTGATACACACAGATTCTACAGGTACTATTTTAAATACACCTAGTGATAACTCAACGACCAATTCGGCTAATCAGTTATCTGCTTCGTCTGCTACGAATGACAAGAATAACGTTGCTTTGTCGGCAAACGTTTCATCTTCCCGTGATGATAAGCAGCGCGACGTGTTGTTGTCGACTGCACTGATTAAACTGCGAGATCGTAATGATTGTGTGCATCTTGTTCGCGCGGTGCTTGATAGCGGGAGCACCTCGTCGTTCATTACAGACCGGTTGTGTAAAAAATTAAATCTAATCACAAGCCAGGTAGATAGATGCATTCTTGGCATTAATAATGTTACGTCGCACGTAGGCAAACGATGTTGCGTTAAGATTACGTCATTAGATGATAGTTATTCGTTTGAACTTCATTGTTTTGTTTTGCCATTTATTACGAGTAACGTGCCGTGCCGTGAAATAAATATTTCTGACTTTGACATTCCGTCAAATATCACTCTAGCGGATCCTATATTTTATAAGCCCGATAATGTGGATATTTTAATCGGTGCTGACTTATTTTGGGAGTTGTTAGGTTCGCAAAGATTAAAGTTAGGTACCGGGAAACCACTGCTATGTGAAACCCGTCTAGGATGGTTAGTTTCCGGTCCGATTAGTCAAAATTATAGTTCATTATTATCTCATGATTTAAAAGGCAACTTTTCTAATATTAATTCTGATGATAACAGCGAATGGAATAAACTTAAAACCGAGTTGACTAAGTTTTGGCAATTAGAGGAGATCAACACAAAACCTTGTAATTCTTACATGCCTGAAGAAAAGTTATGTGAGGATCATTTTGTTAAAAACACAACACGATTATCTGATGGCCGTTTTTGTGTTCGAATACCTTTAAAGAAAGATCCTTCGGTTCTAGGTGACTCATTCATGAAAGCAACACATTGTTTACAATATTTAGAACGTAGGTTAAAGGTTAAGCCTGAGTTTAGTAGAATGTATCATGATTTTATGTCAGAATATGAGTCGCTTGGTCATATGACTAAACTCAATGATAAATCAAATTTACGTTCTGGTTATTTTATTCCGCATCACGGAATATTACGTGAGTCGAGTAGCACGACCAAACTTCGTGTTGTCTTCAACGCAAGTTGTCCTACCTCTACGGGAGTGTCCTTCAATGACCTACAGATGGTCGGGCCAACCGTACAGGACGACTTGTTGTCTATACTTCTTAGGTTCAGATTCCACAAGTATGTTTTATCTGCGGACGTGGAAAAGATGTATAGACAAATAGTCGTCGACGCGTCGGATAGGTATTTACAACAAGTTGTTTGGCGTGACAACGTTTGTGACCGTATCAATGTTTATGAATTAAACACCGTTACGTATGGTACGGCTAGTGCGCCTTTCCTTGCGACACGATGTCTTAAACAATTAGGAAACGACTGTAGGAACCCTAAAATTTCTAACATCATCAGACATGATTTTTACGTCGACGATCTACTGACCGGTGGTGATGACATAGACGAAGTCAACTTTATTCGCACTGAAGTCACCAAAGTACTTGCGTCAGCATGCATGCCATTAAGAAAATGGAGATCAAATGAGGCTCAAGTGGTGTTGAATGCTGTTCCTGCAACAGGCAGCCCGCCTGCCTCAGTGGACTTAAATATCGCATCAAATGAACCTGACAAGTTGCTCGGTCTTGGTTGGTATGTCACGTCTGATGAGTTAGGGTTTCCTTTAAGTTTAAATAAGTCTTCGATAGGTCACACTAAGCGGGATTTACTTTCCGTGATTGCGCGAATATTCGATCCCTTAGGTCTGTTATGTCCTATTGTTGTAACCATGAAAATTTTATTACAAAAAATGTGGTTAGATAAATTGTCATGGGATCAACCACTACCTAGGGAGATTAGTAAACATTGGGATAGTTTAATTAAATCCTTACCTTTAATAGATAACTTCCGTATTCCGCGAATTGTAGTTTGCAATTTATATAAGGAGTTAGAACTCCATATATTCACAGATGCGTCTGAGTCTGCGTACGGTGCTTGCGCATACGTCCGCAGCGTTAACGATAAGGGTGAGTATTCGGTTTATTTATTAATGGCCAAGAGTCGTGTAGCACCTATAAAACCCACAACCATACCGCGTCTGGAGTTGTGCGGTGCGGTTGTTGGTTCTCGTCTTTATGAGAAGGTGATGGGCTCACTCCGAGTAGAGATCAGTCGGGTCTATTGTTGGACTGATTCGACCATCGTGTTGGGATGGTTACAGATGATGCCTACCAAGCTTCAGCCGTTTGTACGCAACCGCGTTGCTGAAGTTTTGGATAAGGCGAGTAACTGTACCTGGAGACATGTCCCACCAGACCAGAACCCAGCAGACCTAATATCTCGTGGTGTGGACATTAGTGTTCTGCAGGATTTGGATATGTGGTGGTCTGGACCAGACTTTTTAAAACAGCACTCGTCCGAGTGGCCTTCTCAAGTTACAGTAGGACTAGAGGTGTTACCGGAGACACGACCCAATGTTGTATTTAGTGCTATTATAAACGTATCTAAACGTGAAGCCTTGATCGACGTTAGTCGATATTCTAATTACTCACGCCTTATTCGTTCTGTTGCGTATGTGTTGAGGTTTATTAAATTATGTAGGAAACAAGTTCCAAAAGATAATTATTTAATACAGGATGATCTACAAGACGCATTAAATGTTGTTATTGTTGATAGCCAGTTTACATCATTTCCTGAGTATGAATTACTTTTGAATAAAAAGAGTTTACCTAAAGGGAGCGCCCTTCTCAAATTAAATGTATTTTTGGACTCTAAAAATATAATGCGAGTAGGAGGACGTCTCGATAATTCCAGTTTTTCTTATAGTAAGAAACACCCTATTATTTTACAGTCCACTCACGATTTTACCAAATTATTGTTTAATTTCGAGCACAAAAGGCTAATGCACGCTGGCCCACAATTATTACTGGCTTCTATTAGGGAATCTTACTGGCCGATAGGAGGTCGCAATTTGGCGAAGGCTTGCTATCACAAGTGCGTTCTATGTCACCGTTTAAAGGGTAAGATTGTGGCCCCAATCATGGGCAACTTACCTCAAGAACGCCTTCGTCCAGGTTATCCATTTGAAAGCACCGGCGTTGATTACGCTGGCCCTATTGTATGCGCTAGTCGTCAAGGTCGTGGATGCAGACTAGTAAAGGTGTATGTCGCAATTTTTATTTGTTTCACGACCAAAGCCATTCATTTGGAGCTCGTAGGTGATTTAACTAGTAATAGTTACTTACTGGCGTTGTACCGATTTATTGCTAGAAGGGGAAAACCTCTTGATATTTTTTCCGACAACGGTACCTCATTTGTCGGTGCGTACAACGACCTAGCAAAATTCTTAAAATCACACAGTGTTGCCTTGGGTGAGAGTGCCGCAAACGACGGAATAAGGTTCCATTTTATACCCGCGTACACCCCGCATTTCGGCGGACTCTGGGAGGCAGGTGTTAAGTCAACGAAGTACCACCTTCAGAGAGTGTTGGGAAATTGTAAGTTAACATTTGAGGAGCTTTACACCGTGCTAACTAAAATTGAAGCCGTCCTGAACTCTCGTCCACTGACGCCACTGTCATCAGATCCAGCAGATTATACGCCGCTGACGCCTGGCCATTTTCTTGTCGGACGGCCACTTACTTCCTTGCCGCAACCTAATTACCAGGACCACTCTGCCAATCATCTGTCTCGATTTCAACGTATTGAGCAACTCCGCCAACACTTCTGGAGCAGATGGACTAAGGAGTATGTAGCAGAATTACAGATACGTACAAAATGGCGTTCCTGTCAGGATGGTCTGAAGTTAGACTCCTTAGTTGTAATTAAGGAAGACAATCTTCCTCCTCTCAAGTGGAGACTAGGGCGGATTGTAGCTGTTCACCCAGGGACTGATGGCATCGCTCGTGTCGCCGACATTCGGACATCTACTGGATTGGTTCGACGGGCATTTAATAGAATATGCCCATTACCGGTGTCTTCAGATTGTGGTTGAAACCGGTGGTTTCAACGCCCGGGGGCATGTTGCTGCGCCTGCGTAATTTATAATAGCAACAAAACGCTGTACATGCTAATTACCTTATTAGCACTTTTTAATTTTTATGTAACTTCACTTGCTGTACTAATCTTGTCTAGTTAACACCTCATCTAGTAAATTCCTTGTCTTGAGTATTTCGGCAGTATCATTTCAGCATATCCTCAAATCCTGTACAAATGCCTATACAAAACTATTGTTAGCTTACATTTAAGTGTTAAATTAAAAAAATCTCTCACAAAAAAGATGGTCTTAATTAAGTTATGACTCTTCAAACGATCATAATAAAATAATACTTTGTGAAAAAAAGATTTATAAAAAGTAAAACGACGTCACGCCTTACTCTGTTTTAATGAAAAATCTGCCCGTTTCACGCTTATACGTCACCTTAATTAAATGCTTTGGACAAATTAAGTTAATTAAGCTACTCAAGTGTTTATATAAGTAAGTGGTTTAAGTGTGATTTATGTTGCTAAAGTATTAATATCACTACTTAGGCACAGTAAGTATAGAAAATGAATTTCTATATTTCTAACAGCTAATCCCCGCGATTTCACCCGTGTAAATTAAGTAATTTGGGCAGTTTATTTTTTGTCCCATCTGTTTATTTAGTTCTTGCAAAAAGTTGATTTATATTTTATTTATAACTAGTTCTTTCTTAAAAAAATATTAACTCTCCATACAGACTTCCAATTTTTTCATTTTTCATTCCAGAAATACTTAATGCCTAGGGGGTGATTTTTGTAACAGAATAAAAACTACCTTATGCCCTTTCCCGGAATTCATAGTTTAATAATGAATAACTAACAGCCAATTAGACAAATTTTCGCATTTATCATATCAAGCATGGATAGACTAAAATTATAATGATATTATTTAACTCCGACTTTTCAGGTCCTTTAGAGCATCCATGGCCACGAGCAGAATGTAATAAGTCTAAAAGTACTTTTATTTCAATGAATAAAATTACTTTTCAGACTTATTAGAGTCTGCGAGTCTGCGAGTCTGCTGAAAAATAAATCTAGTATTTGCAGACGTGTAAAAAATCAGCATTTAAACTATTATTAAGTTCTGTCTAGGATTCAAACTCCACCATTCAAAGTCTTGCTTTTTTCTTCTTAAATATTTTTTTCAGACGATAATTTAGGAACATTGTACGACAACCCTTCAAACACGTTGTATTTTTTTATCAAAGAATGGAAATTCGTTCGGCGGCCTATTCTCAAATCTTATCGAAACAGCCCTAGGGTTACCCATAGCTATTTTTCAAATTTATTTCTACGACTTATCCCCAGCCGATCTAGATAGCATTTGAAAATAGAATACCACGTCCCAAGTTCCTAAGGATATATTTATTTTAGTCCGAGACTTCAAAAGGAGACTTTTTTGTTCATACTTGATAAAATTAGATAGTATTCATGTATTTCATATTAATATGTTTACTTGAGAAACGCATACGAGTGAAGTAAGTAAATTTAAACCCTCTGAACATAGTACTCCATCTTGCATATATGCCCAAATGCATTATCATCATCTACACCTCTGCCTTGCCCCACACGTCAGTGACATAATAATATAGACCTCCCAAATAATAGGAATGAACCTATTCATTCAAACAACGCCGCGTTTATGGATTGTGGACGTATCCACAAACATTTTTACTTGCCAAAGCATTTACTACCTTAAATTTAGGTTTTTTTATGTATGTAGCAGTCAGTTTTATAGTGATTCAAAATAACGCTTACCTATAAAGACAAGGGTCTCACTATCTCATCCACTTCAAGCCCATAAACTCTTTAATCGCGCATCCATAGTTCTATTTCTGTACGAACATAATCGTAATGTTTAACCGCTTGAAATAAAAGAGACACTCACTGTTTACAACTGTGCTATTACACTTAAATAAATCTGGTTCCGTTTGTATGTACGTCATGTGATGTTGGATTGCAGTCAAGAAAATGCGAATATAAATGTAATGTGTTTCTGACTGTCAGTCGTAAACATTTGGTTGGTTTGTTATATATGTATACACACTATTTGGTAGGTACATATCGAGTTAATAATAATAAAACAATATTTATTTCTCTCATAAGGAATTACAGCGTTAGTAAAATTTTATGATCCATACAAATAGTCGTAACTATAAGAGCTGGTGTCTGTACTAGGTCAAAAACTGTTTTATGGGTCACAAGGCTCTGTTCTTATTGCTACAAGTAGACTTATACATAATTAAGATAAAGATACAGTTACGTGAGGTAGAAACTAATAAAAATATTTGTGAGTAAAAAGTTAATATAATCGAGTCCGGTTGGTTAAAGCTTGTGTCACTTTAATAATCAATTATATTTTTCTTTGAATTTTAGCCTTTTTCTTAATGATCAGAATAAGGGTCGGAAGCTCACCTAATGAGCGTAAAGTCCTGGAGTAAATGCCTAGATAGAGCACAGTGTCATTACAGTTTTCTCCTAAAACCCTCATGTTGTAGGTATGCCTCGTGCATCCAGCAACTTTATTGAACGTAACCTACCGGCTGACGCACGACGTGTTAAAGCCTGTAATGCCTTTTTACAACTTCAATATGACTATTTAAATACGAGAGCACGAGAGCTGTGGTAGCCTAGTAATGTAACCTGTGGATTGAGATGTCAAAGGTCTCGAGTTCAAACCCAAGGCACGCACCACTGACTTTTCGGATGTGTGTATTTATCACATGCTCTAACGGTGAAGAAAAACATCGTGAGGAAACCTGCATGCTTGAGAGATTTGTCTCGATGGCATGTGAAGTCTGCCAACCCGCAGTACGTGGTGGACTATAGCCTAATCCCTCTCAAATGAGAGGAGACCCGTGCCTAGCAGCGGGACATTAGTGCCTTAATGAAGAAGAAAAAGATTTAAACACGCTTATGCTTTATGCTTATACAGGATAGCGTGGTGGACTATAGACAGAAAACACAATTCAGCTGTGGGATAATAAGTTGATGAGAGTAAGGTTACTTTTCTTTTTTAAGGTCACAGGTTATTCTGTACTCGGGTTTATAGATAAAAAACCTTTCCCTTACAGCACAAAACCTTATACAACAAGTTTGTGAGGAAAATACCACAATTGCGGTTTTCTTTAACAACAAGTTATCCTTTATCGGGCTGCGGTCTTGGGGTGCCCTCACGAACAGCTGAGATAAGTAATTTTCAGCTCAACAAGGCGCTTCTATACAAAGCGGTACGACGATGAAATGACGTTGATTCTTTTGGATTTATTCTTTGCAATATAATGAGATTGTGACGTCATCGTTTGTTTGCGGTCTTTGAACCTTGCATGCATTGTTAAATCGGATTTCGTGTCTTTTAATGTGTTAATTTGGCAACAGAATTTAAATCGATCTTCGTAATCTGTATAGTATTTGAGCGCTTGGCAGCTTAGGTACCTACCTACTGAGTTTCTGATCTTGGCGTTTGGGGTTGTACCGCATAAAGGTAATAGGCTTACCGATGCCAGACCTAATAACAGCCAATCATAGGTATATACTACTGCAACTCTGCCTACGTTAGGCAGATTTACACTAAAATACATGTTAATGTTTAGTAAAGTTTACTATCGGCATAGATCATGGTCAACGAATAATCATTGATGCTATTAAAACCTACAAGTACCGAAAATTTGTACATACTGCTACAAAAACATACCAAAAATATCTCCCAAAACAGGGATTTCAGGGTAGGTACATTCAAAATATCTTCAGATCTATTACCTACTAGAAATGAAAAGTAGAATACAATCCAAATAATTTGATATGCATTTCATTTAGTATGTTTGTGACTTGATATTAGTCTAATAGCATCGGATTCCACAGCTTCACTGTATCATTTTTATGGTTCCGTATTAGGAGTTCCGTTGGAACCCTCATATTTTTACCACGTATGTCTGTTTGTCTGACCACGGCTTAACTCTAAGATTTATAGTATTAGAACGTTCCAGTTTGTCATTTTAACTACGGCGACAAAATGGTTTACCCCTTTAATTAATTAATTTCTTGACGAAAACCCACATCAATATCAAGTAGATAAAATTTGTATAAAGAATATTGATTTCTTACACTTACGCGAATATTAGACATTGAAATAAAACTACTTTTAACGGACTTTATCGTGTTATATTGATATTATTTTAACCCGACGTTTCGGATCCTTGATAGCATCCAAGGTCACGGATGCTTTAAAGGATCCGAAACATCGGTTTAAAATAATATCAATATACCGTGATAAAATCTCGCTATAGAATTTTCACTTAAGAAATTACAAAAGTGATATTAAGGCCCCGCAACTAATGTTGAGCTGTGGTAGCCAAGCGGTGTGACCAGTGGACTGAGGTGCCAGAGGTCTCGAGTTCGTACCCGGGCACGCACCACTGACTTTTCGGAAGTTATGTGCGTATTTATCACATGCTCAAACGGTGAAGGAAAACATCGTGAGGAAACCTGCATGCTTGAGAGAATTCTCGATGGCACGTGAAGTCTGCCAACCCGCAGTAGGCTAGCGTGGTAGACTATAGCCTAATCCCTCTCAATTGAGAGGAGACCCGTGCCCAGCAGTGGGACATTAATGGGTTGATGATGATGATGAAATGATGAACTAATGTTGATACAGCCCCCACCAAGGCACGCTATGCCACTGACATAGCGTTACAATAGCATTAAAACAAAGGAGCGTATCATTTTCAACTCGCCTTTGAAGTGAACACCTTGTTATTTTCCCTGCTTATTGGAGTAACGTCATACTTTTGTTTTTTATTTTTATGCTGCATCCAGAGCAGCTATTCATTTTAAGGTCATTTGCTCTTTACGTTCTATTTCATTTGAAAATAGAACGTAAGCTTCATGAAATACGGGCTGAGCATAATAAAGATAAATTTCTTCATTCAAGTAACAATAACTTATAGTATTAGTAAACTTAAAAACTATGTTATTTTATTTTAATTTAATTAAAAATTATAGCGCGAGTGGTTTATGCATATCACTGGTTCTTATGGATAGATTTTTTTGGTCAGCAGTAGACGATCGTAAGTGTAGATGATGACAAAAAATCGAAATAACACAGACGATAACTAGTAATCAATATATTGAAATAATACACTTTTTACGAATTTGGTCGCGGTATATTAATATTATTTAGTATTGAAGTTTCGGATCCTTTACACGATTCATTGTCATGGGAAAACTGATCATCGATTTGATATTGTAGACTTCGCATGGTATTAAGGAAATGTCATGGTTCTGCAGTTTTTCACGTGTTTTGGATTCAAACACAATGCCTATGACATTACAATCCAAGGCTACTTGGACCTATCTCTAGACTATCACAATTTACCCTGCAAATATCTTACAAAAAATCATCCTCAAAAAATTATCTTACAATGTCCCCCTACAATAAAATAATCTAGAACAAAGTTTCCAATAAACTAGAACTAGATGTTCATATCTGAGTCGGGGTAATATAATCAAAGAATAGAAAGAAAATCTTAAGCCATCACTTTGCGCTATCGCCCGGGCTCAGAACCAAGGTTCAGTTGCGAGGGCGTCGGGTATTACGTATCATGAACACTATCCTCATGAACACTATCCGCATGAACACTATCCTAGCGGTCTTAAGAGAAAATGTATAATTTTATCTTATTGGACAGTAAATTGTTACAAGGAGATTACCCTGCTACGTAAATGTATATGGATTTTACAAGTCCTTTTAAAACTGTAGAAACATATAATATAAGATATGATATTTTAAAACTTTAGCTGCAGATAGCCAGGATAGCCTGTCAGCCAATGGACTGTGAAGTCAAAGCTATCAAGTTTGATCACAAAGCACACGTCACTGACTTTTCATTGTTATGTTCGTATTTATCACATGGTCAAACGGTGAAGGAAAATATTGTGAAGACACCTGAATACCCAAAAATACCCTTTTGGTAGTGGGGTTTTTATCATGGTTGACTATAGGTTATCGCTAGTAGGAGAAGACCCTCGTCCAGTAGTGGGACAGTGAAATGGGTTAGTAAAGGATTTAAATAACATAGTTTAAATACAAGATATCCTCAATCCTTTTTGAAGTCGGTTAAAAATACATATCAACAGATCATGAAGATTTACAACAGCGAATACAAATTAACATATAAATATATGCACCGCGTTCTGTCGCCGCGTCAAAGAGATTGCAATTTATGGAAATATGTACAAAGGATTTCCTTGCCTTAGTTCGCTGCCATCTGAATAAAAAAAATACAAAATAATACTTATAACGTACGATTTTTCCTTTGCTGTTTATGATTTGACAACAAAGTGAAAATACTTCATCGAGGAAACCAAAATCGATCGATCACCTGCGCTTATTTCAGTAAACAGGTTTGGATGTTTTAATAACAGTATCTAAAGGTAATTTCAGGCTGTGTTACCATATTGTATTGTTACGCCACGATAGTACAGCACCACGTAGCGTCGGTTGGATGAATTTACGCGCAAATGAGAAAATTTCATAGGCATACAGATTTACTTCACAGTCTGAGGTGATCAATAAGCATCTAATTTAAAAAGTCATTGGCTCGAGTTTTAATTTCATAGTCCACTGGTTTCATATTGTGATGTTCTAAATAATATCAATTTAGTACTTATATGCATATTTCATTCGCCGTCGAATTTTCGGCAAATTATTGTACAGCTCAATATTTAGTCCCTTAGCACTCGTATGCTTCCAATATTATATTAAGAACTGGAAGCTGGTTTTGTTTCATACATATCTCTTTGTGGATGTGGACCCTTTAAATCCAGGATTTTTATACTCAAAATGATTAAGATTTTTGGAATTGTGAAATTGCAAGAATAATTCCACAGATTGGACACAACACTACCTAATGACGTCAACACGGGTCACGTGACGTGACACATAAAAAAGATAGTGTCACTATACTAGTGGTACAATATCTGAACTCAGGCCGAAGGGTCATGAGGGCACGTCCACGGAAAATTAATCGCGGAACGATGAATCACGTGATCTAAGTAAATAAAAGTTTGCCGAGTTAATAGCTGTCTTGAGAGGAATCCCTCGGACCGCATCAAATGAACAAAACGAGGCCAATAAAATTGTAGCACGCTTTGGGGATTCACAGATATGTGAGAATGGAATTACCCAATAAGTGAACACAGAAAATAAGATCTCAGTTCTTCTGTAGTTTTTGGTCTTTTCTTGCAAGTTCTGCACGTAAAAGCAAACTTTATTTGTCTGCCAATCAGTGAGTAGTTAGCCACCAGTAAGGTAAGCTAGAACAATCTTAATAAAGGCTGAGAGATTTTCTGGACAGCTTGTGAAGATTACAAATCTTACATTTGGCCAGCGTGACATTAAATAAGTTAATTATGAAAGCGGTACTTGTTTATTTTTTTAAATTATTAGTTTCTCCGTTATAATTCTTCAGATCTATGACTTACACATTGTTGAGCACATTACTTAGCTATCATTCACCAGCTACATATATATTTAAAAAAGGTTTTATTTATACCTAAAAAGCGTTTACTTCCCCAAAATTCCCGTACTCCTGTTATATATTTATCACATTTATAGGGTGACCTACTTAAACGTTCTATTGGGTTCAGGGTACAATTTCGATAAATTAGACTTAATTTGATTTGTCCCAGTCACGCGAATTCAACATAATAGGAAAAGTTTGGATTATAAATATATTGAAAGCTATGTCAAAAATTACGTGTGGAATTTATATGCCTCGGAATTGGGTTTAAAATGGAATATTTATTTCTAATAGGACTGATGTGATATTTTAACAACGCAATTATATGTACTTTTTATTTATTTATTCTCTGATACAGGCACTCAACATTGTATTTCTAGTTTATTTATTTTAGTTTTTTATTAAACTAGTATTTTATTTAATAAATTGAATAAGTATTGAGTATAGGTACATTTTATTTCGAGCAAAAGTAATTTCTTTATTTATATAATAAATATCTACGTAAAACAAATATTTGCTACTTACAAATAAATACTTCTACTGGAATTGGCAAGTTTTATAGTATTAATGAGTTTAATATAATGATATAGGTATATTAGAGTTTTAACAAAACCACTACTAATTTTCTATTAATTTTGCTCGGTACGTTCATATGTATTATCAATATAATAACAGGTTTCCCTTTAAAAAATCAATTTAATTGCCGAAAACTACGAAAAAAAATTAAAGAACCTTAATTTCTAAATATCACAATTAGAACAATGTAACTAATAATATTCTAATAAAATAACTTAAACATAATATATCATTTCAATAAAATACACTGAATAAATTCCCTACACTATTATTTTCGCTCGAACAGTCTTGAACAACTCAATTCACCTTGCTAGTCAAGTATCCTTTGTATCTAAAAGTATCGATAAATCATAATACATCGACATCCAATCCTTTTATTACGATAATCGGACGGATACTTATCGATCTGAGTTTCAACGACCGAATCATTCATTGCGAATACTTTAGTACGCTATTTGAATTTGGAATGAGATTGACTTTTTGATAGTGCGAATACCCTATTCCGACTGTCGGTGAGGTATTACTTCATTTTTAAGGGTCGCCAGTTTTATGGGTTGAGATATTTCTCCAATTTTGGAATATAGGCGAGGGAGAAATGTGGCTGCTTTTTCCGTTGATTGGAATCTGTGATCTAAATTGGGCGTAGGCGTGATTCGATATTGAGTCCTTAGATTGAGAGACTATAGCGAAACGAATTAAATTTGATGCTTGATCATAACTTTTCAAGCGAAACATTCAAAATTCTTTCTAAAAAATAAAATATAAATAGGTCATATCAGCTTTGATATCATTTATTATAAACTGTGATAGCTTAGTGGTGTGCCCAGTGGACTGTGAAAGTCAACGGTCTTGAGTTTGAACCCGAAGTACGCACCACTAAGCTTTCGGAAGTTATGTGCGTATGTATCTCATGCTTAAACGGTCAAGAAATAATCGTTAGGAAACTGCATACCATCCCGCCTGCCAATCCGCAGTAAGCTAGCGTGGTGGTCTATAGCCTAATCCCTCTGAAATATGTATCCCTATGGTAACAGGTGGATAATAATTGGGTTGAAAACGAATATAAATAGGTAAAGATTATAACAGAAAAAAAAACGACTTCAAATATTTAAAGCACTAAAAAGTTTAAAATAATACTTAACCTAATAAACCAAATCTTGATTAATTAACTTATAAAAATATACTACCTATAACTTACCTACATACAAATTAACTATTTTTGTAGAGTTGGAGAGGATCATCAGTCAGTTAAAACAGTTTCAGTTCAATTCCTTTATCATCACTATCAACCGATTTTGAGCTTTAAGAAATTAATGTTATCGATAAAATAAATGTCGAATTTAGCCCACTTAGCGAACGCTAAACGTCCATCAATATCCCACAACACTAAAAACACACTTGACGACCTACAAACAATTGCTCAGTCGGGCAAATAGAGACGGACAATGGGCAGTAATACTTGACAGATACCGGATAGTACGCCTCTTACAATCTCGAGGGAGCTCCTCTAGTATTTAGTGAGCCTATCGAACCGTAAGTGACGTGGGGCTAATATTATATTTAGGCTTTTATTCTCTTAGGAGGGTTTAGTTATTTAAGGGTAATTTTTTCATAAATTGTGTGTTATACAGAAATTGGATATTTTGCCGCCTTATCAGTGTTTTTAGTAGTACTAATTCAGGTGAGCCGATATATAAAGTATCTTGGTCTTACTTTGGATAGTCGGTGGGGCTTCGAAGAGCACTTTGAGCGCTTAGTCCCCCGGATCGAGAGGGCAGTAGGTGCGTTGCACAGATTGTTGCCTAATCTTGGAGGACCGCGGGAAGAAGTTCGTCGCCTCTATGCAGGGGTCGTACGATCGATGGCGCTGTATGGTGCACCTGTTTGGTCACGAAGACTGTCAGGCGTCCGACGCTGCCGGACTAAAGTTCATAGGCTCCAGCGAAAAATGGCCATTCGTATTGCACGAGGTTATCGAACGATATCTTTTGAGGCGGCAACTCTCCTGGCGCGCTTTCCGCCGCTGGACATCTTGGCGGATATGGACGAACGAGTCTACGACCAGATCCACGCTGCCCGCCAAAGCGGCGATAGTGTGCCGGGAAGACACTTTGAAAGGCTGAGGCGGCTAGAGCGGCAACGCGCACTTGAGCGGTGGCGCGAGCGACTATTGGAGCCTCAATATTCAGGCAAACGTGTTGTCGAGGCGATCCTGCCGAACTTGGAAGCCTGGCTGAAAAGAGAGGAGCGCATTTCCTATAGGCTCACCCAGGTACTCACCGGGCATGGTTGCTTTGGTGAGTACCTGAATAGGATTGGGAGAGAGGCCACGGCGAATTGTCACCACTGCGGATGCCAACTGGACTCCGCACAACATACGCTCCAGGAATGCCCGGCATGGACGTCTGAGCGACGGGTCCTTGTCGCTAAGATTGGACGAGACCTGTCTCTGCCAGCTGTAGTGAGAGCTATGCTGGCAGATACAGAAAACTGGAAAGAGGTGGCCTCCTTCTGTGAAATTGTGATGGTTCAGAAGGAGGCAGCTGAGCGGAATCGAGAGAGGGCCAATCCCGCTCGAAGAAGAACGCGTCGAGGTGGCAACCGCCTTGGCACCTGACACGACGAAACCCCGCTTGCTTAACATAATTAAAGTCGAGCGGGGCCTTTGGGGTCATGGACGCTCAGATTGGGGACACTGTGCGCCCACTAAATGATCCCAAGGAAGACAGTAGCACAGTGGTCACGTGTTGTTGTGAGCAGTGACTTGAGGGAGACACCCTTAGTCTCCCTAGGGATGTGCCTTTTAGGCGTCGCACAGGGGGTTCCGGAGCTGGTCTCTTAAGAGGACCCGGGACCTCCATTTTTGTGCAGATGGTGGCCACCGGGGTGGTTTTAGTGAGGTAAAAATCCCACACTACCCGGTCTCTTCCCCAGATGCCGGGTGCCTTTTGAAGGTTTCCACACCGAAAACAAAAAAAAAAAAAAAAAAAGGTACTTTTTATGGATTTTAAAGACCATAAATGTTGTTGATAAATTTTGTTGATACGATAAAATTTTAATTCTATCATGGTGTTACGTTTCACATATTTAATAAGTACATAAAAATAGTTAAACAATCTTAAGATTTATTATCAGTACGGACGTTATCAATAACCAAATTTATAACTATACATTTGCAACATGTGGTGAAGCTTAAACATGTCAGTATGCATAAACATTAAATAAAATAAACATTTAAATGAACGAGCAAGGTATCTTTAAGGCTACCCATTTGAAGTTGACCTCCAAAATAATATAATTTCTCACAAAGCGCTGTCCTTAACGCTCATTAAAATAAAACAAATAATTTCTAGAATCCTCAACACTTTCAAGAATAAAATACGAGATTCTCAAAAGTCTATTACATTGCAGAATTCTGTGAAACAAAATCATTATTTAATATTAAAGTTCTCAGAGACATTGAATTATTCAATCAAGTGAACTAAACCCATTACGATCAATCAGCTTAGATTGACGTGGTAATTAGGACGCTAGAGGCAGACAATGACAGCGCAGAATACTAATGGTATCTCATTAGTTCAATTATTGGTTGTTTGTTTTTCGATACATGATTTGTTTACCAGAGATTCTTATCCAGTCATATAGTTATCTAAGTGGAATATATTATGACAAAAGATTCATATCCAGTCTTTATAGTAATCGAAGTGGAGTGGGTAAACGTGTTGCTATACGGTAACTGCCAATAATGTGACAGTTGTAGTATGAAGATTTACACATACTGAAGCGCGGACGCTTGCTATCTTAACCGCTTTTTTTATGTGCTCCTTTTTTTATTTACGCACTTCCCGTCGCCCGGGAAGACGACGGAGGTGCGTCAGACTCCACCCAGAGTGGGTGACTACCGACTAAACCCACACGGGGTCTTTCCGCCTCACCACCACAGTGCCTGGGTTACGGGTACGTGGTGACATTCTTCCGCGACCTAATTTATATGTCTCATTTACAGATTTTCTGTAATGGCTAAATGAGACAATCAATTTTAAAACACAGTCAATGCTATAAATGTTTCGTTTTCGATCTATTAATCAATAAAACTTTTACATTTTCAATATTGTTTAATTTTACCGGAACAATTTTAAGTGACTGAAAAATAAATTGATATTTTTTTTGTATCTTTCGTAGATGTGTCTATGAGTATACATTTCATTATTATTAAATTATTGAATTTGTTTTTATTTGATGGAAATGTCTCTAAACGTGCTTGAATTTGAGTTTTTATTAGACTATTATCGTCAACAACAGACTGAAATCTGCTATCACTTGCAGTCAGTTTCCAACAAGGAATTTAATTAATAATCAGACCACGTTTACTTTTATAAAATAAAACGCAAATAAAATTTTATTAAACCACAGCTTTCTGGCATGCAGGTCGTTTTCACCGGGAATGTGCATCGTACAAAACAATTCCACAGACTAATGTTCCTCAATTAAATCCAAGCATTTTCGTAAAATAGGATTTTCTGCTGCAAGCTACGGAACTACATATAGTACCTATAGTCCCAATTAACCTCTACAATTTAAAAGTGAATGTGAAAAATACGTCGTTAATTTATAAAAAAGAAGTTGAATACATTTTTTTCGGTAGTAAAGGTCATAAACTAGGTATTATTTTATGAACCAATGTGATTTTGTTACCAATACCTAGGTTCAAATATGCAAACACTTTTTTCTTAAAATTGTGAAAATATAAAAAAATATTGTCGTCATTGTAACCGTTGATTTCAATTTGTAAAAATATACATACTAAATATATAAATACATTTATTTTATTACTAATCAAGTTATTTTGTTTTTAATTTGTTTACTAATAATCTTATTTCAATGAGTTTAGAATTTATGTTACTGTATTTCGATACCACGAAGACGCGACGTGCCGCGGGATGCTGCCGCGGCACGTCGCGTCTGCTGATTTGCAATGCCATTTCATGGGTTTTTCATTCCATGGGTTGCCGCGGCGCGCCATTGCATCCCGCGAGACATATGGATCACTTTGTGTCGAGGAATTATGATTGCTTAAATAATTAAAATAAGGTTCTAACTTGTGCAGCGGTCATTTCGGTTAATGGGCTTTAAGCAGGATGCCACGGGATGCCAAGGAACGCCGCGGCATGCCGCAGCACAACCTGCAGTGGCATGCTGTGCCACGCCGTCAGTGAGCGCCCGCCCTAGCTTTTCCGCAAGATAATAACGGTGTTGCTATGTAGTAAGAATCAACAAAAGCAAGCGCTACTTGCCTTTACTTACTGCCACCTGCCTAACTACCCTATTACCTACCCTCATTGTTCATAAAACTTTTTATTTAAACACGAATAAAGTTGCGGGCAGACGCTAGTCAGTTAATAAGCGCACCTACTTTGTAGTTCACAAGCACCGATGGTGAAACAAAAGAGCACAGTAGAAAATGAGGTTTAACGTCGAGCATTTTATCAAAGTAGTTAAGCTCGGAAGACGAATTAGTACGAACGTACGTAATTACTTATAAAGGTACGGCGTTATCTTAGATTTTTTAAACCTCGTTACAATATCAAGAGAGTTAAATGTTTCTCGTTGATGAAAATTATACAAGCACTTAAATACGGGAAAAAGCAATTACGCTGTTTATTATAGATATAATATGACTATTACTTATACTTTAGCCGTTGTGAACTGCGGTTCATCTGACAGTTGTCAATGTTGCATGGACAAATATGTATTTACTTATGGAAACAAACATAATAAGTACTTCAACTTTTTTCAATAACTTAGGTCCTATTTTTCAACAGCTATCAGGTGTGTGTGTGTCAAATTCGTTCATTTGAAAAGTTAAAAGGATTTTTGTAAAAAAAAATCTGGTAATTTTTTAAAGTTTTAAATTCAATATTTTAAGGGCATTTACATTATATTAATTAATTCATGACTCTGCAACAATTATTACGTAAACATATAAAATGATGCTATTTGTTTTAGAAGTAATCAAGAATATTATTGCCTGGACTTCATCACACTAAAGACCCTAATGTTTAACATTTGCTAAGAAGCAACCAGATCATTTAAATTAAAGATCAATATACATTTACCTAAACACCTGTCGTTCTGGAAGGGTTGGGCAGAGTTGTATTAATGTCACTCACATTTTGGGTATGTAATAGGTGGCGAGGGAGCGAGAACCGGACACAAATCCTAACTCCTAGCGGAGAATATAACATTGCTGAACCGATATTTTCTTACCGCTCCTATTTAATTTAATGATGAATTTCGATGCGGGTTCCAAGACAGTTAACATCATTCCCCTGGGACACGTCGGGCTTCATTGTATCGACGATTTTCTGTATGGTTACTATTGTTGATCCTGGCTTACAGGAGTTGCAGTAAGACTTAGGGTGTCAGGCACGTCTCAAAACGCTCTTTGGAGGAGGCCTACATTTAGCAGTGGACGGCAATAGGCTGATAAGTAGTAAGTAAACCTAGGAGACAATAAAATTTTCAACCAATATCTAAATACCAAACAACCAAGAACGGAACAAATTAGGTGAATAAAGTTCATTAATGTATGTGACGAAATGAATCCATATGTTAGACCTTTTCACTGAAACCCCAACAAACAAACTTTTCTACTTCCAACTAATAATTATATCATGTGATCCTGAACAACCGTAACAAGTGAAGTTCGACAAAGTTCTAATTGATGGTATCATTTTGCCAGCAAGGGAACTTTATCGTAGGTATAGATAACTTTGTACTTAATTATGGATTATTTTATCGTAAGGCTTAATTAGGTAGGTAGGTACCTCATTCTGATTATAGGTTAATATTTTTATTGATCACCGATATATAATTTGGATAATCAGAACAATCGATTAACAAGGTTGCCTGTAATAATCAATTATTATTATTAACATGAGTATAATTATTTTTATCTCATAATCTCCTGGTAATTTGGGTGCATAGTATTTATTTTGGTTATCTTTTTTAAAACAATACCCCATTTCATATGCTTGCCCAGTAGTACTTTGCACAGTTACAGTAGTCGTTATTACAACCACTAGATTAACGACACATTACCACAATAATTGCTAAGCAACGTCAAAATCTCTGAAAATAACAACGTGTACATAACAATAGCAAAGAGTTCTAACTAGTAATAAGGCGAAATTGCCACTAAAACTTGACATCCAAATCACGCTAACTCTAACAGTCTAATCGAACGATCTGAATTCGCTATCAACTGTGATTTTACTGTCCAGAAATAAAATAGAAAACTGCAAATCACATCAGACCGAAGTAATGAAAAAGACACATCTGCCACCCTTGTTTTATTCGAAACGAGAAGCTTGGTGCAATATAATGCCATATAAAACACGTTTTACAACTGAGTTTATCGCAATCGTAAGGGCTCTTGCAGATGGTAGCGATTTTGGTGACATGTTTGTCTTTCTTTCTTTTAAAAAGCGTTACCCCATAATCGGTATTTTTTTTAAGTTTTTGTATCGTTGTTAGGGCTGCCATCACCTACATTGCCGAAGCCGGATAAACACAGCAAAAAACCGAGACTTGTGAAAACACTGTTATATTTTTCCCTGACGACAAAAGCGTCCGGGTTTCCCCCTTTAGACACTTGAAAATCCCTGCCGGACGGCCCCCGGACGCCCTTCAAACTAGGACAAATCCGGGGAAACCCGGACGGATGGCAGCCCTAGTCGTTGTCTCTATAACTACAATAGACCAGGAACAACTACCCGTGTTTTTGAGGACCTGCATGGCTCACAATAATTCAAAATTTTGTTTCTCTTACAACATCAATGTTGTGACAAAAAAAAATTCATTTGCCATACATCTACCACCATTAAAATAATTATTCCAATAATATAGCAATCAAATGAGTATTGGCATCGATTTCTACGAATGCCTTTAAATGTTCATTAAAACAGATATAAATCTAGGACTAATAGCAAACTGATAGCCAGTCTAGTACCTATCGTTATTATGGAGTAAAGATTAAATTAACACATTTTTCTACAGTAAAGAGAAAAGAAATACTATGGGTATGAAAGCTGGACAAGACAGATTACAAAACAAGAATTAAAAAGAACATTGGAAATCAAAATAAGACAAAAAAAGACATTACGTTCACTCAACCATTAAATGACAAAATGATTGTATTTTACTTAACCCGTACCTACATTTCCTGTTATTTCAATTTTATTTATTTATTTATTATCCAACCGTTAACTAAACATATAAACTATACATAGGTCACATAACATCTTTAGTAATATTTGGTATGACAGACAGTAATGAAAATAAACATATTTCCTAGTGTAAATTTTAGCAACAATATTATTACCAAAAGTCTTGAGAGTCTGCGCAAGTCCTTATGTGATAAAGACAGTACACGCAGCGTGATTGTGAGAACCTATCATGGTTTGCTTACGACCACTAAAAGAACTGAGGCGGACTTCCGTCACCGCTAAAGGAAATTTTCCCCAAGAATAATGGTTTATTTTAATGAATTGGAATGTAGGATTTGATTGGCAATTATTGATTCAACGACTGTTTGTAATCATTAATAGTGTTATGTGCTAGGTTTTGATGGGGACACTTTTGTGCATTAATATAAGTTTATGTTCTAAAACTGTGCTATTAAGTTTGAATTAATTAAATATTTCATCCGAAATAACCATTTCACTATACAAATTTAATATTTTACGGTTTTGGACTAATGCCAGAAATTATCTGTTATTATTACCCATGATTCTCATTACCACGATTTCGTCGATTTTGTCCGTATTGCTAACAAATCAATTATTTAAAAATCCTATTCTAAAATGGCATGCATGACTCTTTGTTTCAATTTGTCTTGGGGAATATTACTGTATTGCCTAAATATTTTGTAACGTTAAAGTTACTTTGTAAATAATCGTTGATCTGGCAAACTGTAAGCTTGTCTGACACGAATTTAAAAAAAAATACTTATTTTTGAACAACCAGATAGCAATAAATGAATTTGTGGTTGCAAAATTGTTTATGTTTAGTAGTAGTAGTAGGATGATGGAACGCAAGTCTGTTCAATAATTACT
This sequence comes from Craniophora ligustri, assembly GCA_905163465.1. Lineage (NCBI taxonomy): Eukaryota > Metazoa > Arthropoda > Insecta > Lepidoptera > Noctuidae > Craniophora > Craniophora ligustri. The sequence continues at coordinate 9,858,477 of LR990967.1, read as the reverse complement.
ATTCTATCATATCATGAAAGAAAAATTAAATATTATAATCATTTTCCAATCAACGCCTTCTATTTAACAATCTATTTCGGGAAAGGTAACTCACCTGTGACCTAAATAAATAGATTTTCACGGTTCCTACTAAAGTTTTAAAGATATTGAAGCACGTAATAAACTTAAGAAGGTGGTAGCTATAAAATTGGTTCAACATTTCGTCGTTCGCCTTCGCCCAATAAAATGAATAAAAGCACTTTGAGGAAAGTTTACAAAAGGAAAGTGTTCTGAGTAGTCAGCCACAAAGGTTACGGATTTGACTTTTACCTGATCGTGTCTTTATTGGTGTCTGACACTAAGATTTTTACCAGTATCACGGTGTGGTTTAAACGAAATTCTTTACGTACCTGCACTTACTTGAACTTAGAACGACTACCTGTACTCCATATATATTGGCTCCGTGCGGGAACTAAACCCTCATTCACTGATGAAAATCCAATCACTTAACCTCTGAGCCAATCAAATCATCAATTTACTGCAATAGATTGAGTCGCACCAATTGAGCCAAATACAACAAAATAGCATATTTTCCTCTACTTATACGCTTTAAATTCTACATACTAAGCTACCAATCCAAATCATCTATAAACTCTCCGAAAGCGGTTGAAATATTTCTCACTTCGCCAACAAAACACAGATACGTGACCAGAACGTTTAAAATTTCTTTACTTTGCACTACAATAAAATCTAGGAGTAACACAAAACCATCAAAAGGAGTAACTATATAAAAGGAAGGCTACACAGCATACCGAATAATGACCCTTGTGAATGGTCTTTACCGTCTGCAAAATCCATATTAATAACGAATTTACGTACCTGGTTTATTAATTTCAGACCTAAGCGTTTCTAACCAAAATTTAACTATTAACCTAAATCTTATCAACAAAATCTAAGGCCACGCAACTGTTAAAACAATATGCCCTATGGTTCTATATATAGTTTCAAGCTGCAGGATTTGCCGCGACCTTCAGTTTAAGTAATGCTGCATTGCGGTTAGGAATCACGCTACTTCGTTTTTACTGCAACCCAAGTAATCCGCAACCTTGGCAGTCAATGATACGGTTGAGATAGTTGGTGTATCTGATTAAACGTATTCAAATTTTGTTTTTCCGCAGTATTGTTTGATACTAATGGGTGTTGGTGAATTTACTGGAACTGCGGTAATAATGCTCGTAACAACATAACGAGAAAGTAGTTTAAAGGTAGTAAAAACATTCGTAAAGTGGAAGAAAAATAATAATTTTTTTATGTCTCGTAATATTAATAATAAAATTATATTGCAAAAAGTTTTTCTAGTTGTTTTAAGATTCAAAATAAATTTATTAGTGACGTGGAGATTGCAAGTGAACTTACTTTGTAATAATTCCTAGCAGTTCAATAGAATTTTAAAACTTTATTGCAACAAATTACGTCATCTGGATCATAAAAAAGATCCGGAGGTAAGATCCTTTGCAATTGTAAGATTAAAATATAGAAATACCTAAATTTAAGTTTAGTAGCAGAATATGTATGAGGTGAAAACAGTATCAGTTATTAATTTATAGTAGGAAAAGAGGTTCGGAGATCAATACTTACCAATACTTTCATTATTATAATTTCTAAAACTAATTTTGCAGTGAAAATAAAGATTTTAATTAGTGAAGATAGAATGGTTATAATACTATATTTTTACTGCAAAACTATGAATTTGTTGTAATTTACACTATATTAAATAAATGGAAAAATGAAATTACATTTACCGAACACGCCGACGGCGCGGAATGAGCTCCACATGTACCTCCTGCCGCGGCAGCTGCTAACGCACTGCTTCCAGGAACCTGCGAAAAAAATATGAACTTAATCATTTCATCGTAATAAGAACTACTTTGGAACTTAAAGCAAGAATAAGGATGTTTGTCTTTAGGAGACCTAAAATCATAAATTACTCAAGAGTGTCAGTAAGAATAAAGTCTATTAATAATTATATGGCATTTTATATCTCTGGTAGCCCTTTGAAACCTTTGTTAATATACTAGCTCTTAATTTGCAAAACATTCTAGAAAGCAAATATTTCCATGAGTCTTGAAAGCTCTATGACATCGAAAAGATGTCGAACAATTTTAACAAGTAGGTGGACTAAGAAATTAATATTATGATTGTCAATGTCGTTCAGAACATAGAAGAGAAATTGGTTGCATAGCGCAAGCTAAGCTGAATGGAAATTAAGGCTGGAGCACCTATCTACAGTAAACAAGTTCTTAATGATTTTTTTCAACAAGGATGTAAAATATATTCATGGCAATAACACAAAAAAACGGAAAGATATATAAAAATAGATATAATATAATATAGAAATGGATTACAGTTGAATAATTACGAATCAGTCTAAATACTTCTGATAACTAAAGTACAGGTCTATCTCTATCTAAATATACTGGGAATATTAAGAATTTAGCAATTTCGAGGGCTATAAACAAACCATATTGAATTCCTATAGCGATGTTGGTACATGAGAAGTACACTGTTCCACCTGTTGAAATTACGCTTGCTTGTACCATTTTAAGTTAAATTAGACACTAAGTATACTAAAAACAGAATTGAGATTGTCTATCTACATCATCTACTGCAATTCCCCTTCTTTTATAATTAAATCAAAATTAGTTTAATCCAATAAAATTAACATAAGAAGCTTCAATTATAGACTTTTAATCTTATAATTTATTTAGTTACTAACTTTAAAATTCTAACAGTGAATAGAATCCTGATAAATGCCAAGTTTTTATCAGAATATAAATTTAAACTTGCTATCTAAACTCAGCTGAAGCTTAAAAATTCTGTTTGCCTAATTGAAATCTTATCAAGTTTACTTTTCTGTGAGTCCAACTTTATCGATTTTATACTTTTCACTAAGATTTTTACTAAAATCTATTACAATTTCATCGTCTGTATCAAAGTTTTTGTTAGTTTTACCTTCAACTGTTCCTGTTTGTAGTCTGGCTGGTATGGTAGCAGCATCCTGATCTTTCCCCATCTGTTGAAGAACAGTGCTATCGCGCCAATCCATACGATCAGCACCAAAACTACTATTCCAATCTCCACTCCTCGTATCTGTGTTTAAATTGTTATAGTAAATTTTACAGTATTATTTTTACTTATTTTAGGGTACTTTTAGTACTGAGTCTATAAAAGTAATCAGAGTGACTCGTAGAACCAAAATATTCCACCTCACATTGATTTAATTTTGAAATATTTGATTTCAATGTTCTGAAGGTGTTTTTGGCGATTATAATTATTTGGAGAAAATTATTTGCAATTCTTCTTAGAGAATTACATCAATGAAAAATAAAATTTAATCAATTAAATTAACTAGACTATATCCAATCTTACTCATGATATGTGGTTTGTATATTTGTGAGGTCAGCATTAAATAGGCTTAAATTTTAATAGGCATATAATATTGCATAAAATTCAGTGTCAATTTTGAATAGATGAATAGTTTTAATATTGGTGGACAAGGTACCTAGTATTAAAGAATTTGTTACAGTTATCACACAATAATATCTTGAACCTTTAGCTTTACGACGAGAAGATATTAGATTGTTGAAACAAAAGGGACGAGCCTTTTTGGGGAAATTGCAAATTATTAAGATTACGCCCATCAATAAAAGATTGAATGAGAACTCCTGACAAAACGGAGCCGGAGATTGAATTTGTCAATTTCCCTAAATATGAATCTTCTCCATTTTTAAAAGAGGTTGAATCCAAAATAATATCAATGACCTTTCATAAAATGTAACGACCTGCCACCTTTAAAGCTATATTACTCTGATTCCTGATGATATTTTTGAAAAAAAAACTTATAAATAGGATTGTAAATATCTCGAGAAATTAAAATTATATAAATATAGTTCATAATTCTATGTACAAAATCTCTATTTTATTAACATAGAATAATACGAATATACCTAAAAAGCTAGAAAGGAAGTCGATATTGAATATCACACTTAACCTTCTAGTTATAAATACCTGGGCGGTTACATAACTGTGTAACCGTTATATTTCTGTGTATCTAAATCCATAGAGATTTAGATACACAGAAATATAATTCCCTTTATCTCGATACAAAAAAAAAGTCCGTTTCAAATTTAAGCAATTAATAACTGCTTACATTTGAAACGTTTCATAAACGGTAACGATTATATGCATTTTCGACCCAAAACCGCAGAAAATTATTTAAAATAAAAAAACAAGAGAATAAAAATCAAAAGAATAATAAACACGGTCTGATTGCGTAGTTCTTGTACAAAAATCTGTTAAAATTTAACAAAGCGAATGATTTGTCGTCAGTCGAATATTATATCTGAATTGCTAATTTGAGTTATGAATACAGTTGGATTCGGTGCTATTGTCAAATTTAACTAAGTTAGTCAGCGTTTACTAACCGATTTTAAGGCCCGGTTCGAATTTAAGGCTTAGTTCACAAAAGCAGTATATTTAAGTTATACGTCTTAACGTATTGTTTGACAATTCTGTACACTTACCATCATATAAATATCTTGACATTTATGATTTATGTAATAAGTTTTAGTGTTAATTTAGTAAGAAATATTTAATGAAGAGCTAACGTCTTGATTAAATATTTCTATTAATATTAAAATATGTTTAAATCCAACTTGGTCACATGTTAAGTACATTTGATCAATTATATTTATGCCCAAATACACTTAAACGGACTTTTAACCTATGCGTTATTTTTCATGAATTGTACAAGAATATAGGTCAAAAGTGCCAAATAAGTCATGTTCACAATTACAAAATGAAATACTCTGTTTGATTAAAAATGGTACACTTCTGTTAATTGGAAGGGTTGACAATATAATTAGAGTATTTCACCTTGAATAAATAAATTGTAAATGAAAAATGAATAAATAAATTCTCTTGCGTTTTTGTTCCCGTGGAGGAAAGTTCATGACAAAAACTGTGAGTGTGAGTGCAAGAAATAACTTCCTAACTCCAATTTTAAACAACCAATACAGAACGGGTATCAATCAATTCTAAACATTAATGAAAAACAAAATTAATGTAATCATTAAAAATTACACTGGTATTTACCAATGTATGGAGATGAAAAGAAAAGAGCCGAAGATCGATCTCTGTGGCGTTCATTAGGGGAGGCCTACATCCAGCAGTGGACGAATATAGGCTGATGATACCAATGTACATACATTGCTAACGCAAATTGGTATAACAATAAATTAAAAAAGCATTCATCACCATTGTTCTATTAATTTAATATTATAATCCAAACCCAAACTAAATAATATACATTTGATTGTTGCTCGTGACTGTATCATTTAATACATTACCGTTGGAAATGTGGGAGAAGGATCGGGCGGCGAGATGGAAGATCGGGGCGTAGCTCCGACCAGTCCGCCGTCCTGCTGGGGCGAAGTCCGCGGGGGCTCTGCACAAACACAATACCCGCATTAGTTCGTACTATTGTTGTTAGAGGATTAAACTAAACAGTGTTACGGTTGAGATATTGTGGGTGCCTTGCAAATATTTCAATGGAATTAAAATAGACGTTGAATAATAAATCCTAAATCCGAGTTTGGATTTCATATTTTGTTTGAGCAACTATTATCTCTAAAAATTAGCTGTGATAGGATAGTGTTTTGAGCAAAATGTGATTGTGAATTCAAAGTTTCAAGTTTCATCCCAAAGCACGCACCGCTGATTTTTAGAAGTTATCTGACGACAAATGACATTTGTTATTTTTATTCATAAAATAAGAGAGTCGTCTAACGTCTTTATTCTAGTAAAGAAACTGATACCTACTTGTTTTTATTTTTACTCTTCATAATGTTTTATCTGAGAACTCAGGGTAAAACTAAAATGGCGGCGACCATTTTTGCGCCGAAATTAATATAATAAATAAGAATACATTTTTGGGACATATCTTATATATAAAATTCTCGTGTCACAATGTTCGTTCCCGTACTCCTCCGAAACGGCTTGACCGATTCTCATGAAATTTCTGAGCATATTGAGTAGGTCTGAGAATCGCCCAAAATCTATTTTACATACCCCTTAGTGATAAGGGTTGTCCACCAACCCCTATAATGTGGCAAAACAACGTTTGCTGGGTCAGCTAGTTTCCATATAAAATATGAAGCAGAATTTTAGAGACTCAAGGGTACCTACATTTAAAACCACTTTCGCCTAATAATCGTTGTGAATAAGTAATTATGTACTTTACAATAGTAATCCGATTTATAGACTACTACTGACTGTTACTTATTAGGCTTCAAAGCATTTCTCCAAACGTATACCAGAGAACATTAGCGAGAGTAAAATCAGCTGAAATGGTAATAATATTATTAGGAAGTTTATTATTCTCGTACAAAACGAAATTCCTTACCTTCACCGGAGTTTGATCAAAATATATAAGTAATTACATATTCATGTTTATCCTATTGGCGGTAAGCTCAAAAGAAAAATATTACAATGAAAACCTTATGTAGAATATATTCAGAACAGCCCTTTCAAATCAATTGTGTGTGTATGAAATTCGAGAGGAAACACAATGTAATAACATTTGTATTATGTCATTTATTTTATTTAATTATAATACTGGATATGATTACACAGCGCACGAGGCTTATGTTACGGTAGTAACACAAGCCTCGTGCATTGATGGTTGATATACTAAACACCTAGATTTGTAGGTACCTACATCTATATTATACATGGAAAGATACATAACATAATATAACTTAAATAAATATGTTCATCACTCATAATTATACATATATGTGTTTGGCCCTACTAGAATTCAAAACTGAGATCCTTATCGAGGAAAGCCTCCAAGGATCCTATAAATCAGAATCAACAAAGGTAAACATCCAGAAAAAGGACGTGACAATTAAGTCCGACCGGTCCAAAGGAAAGATTTAAACTGTCATGGAAACCGCAATGAAATTAAGTATGAAAATGAATAGAGTCAGAAAATATATCACTTTTCCACTTCCCTTCCTACAAAGCGAGAGACAGAATATAGTAAGACAGAGAGAGATAGTAAGGCAGGCTAAGTATCGTTGCACTAATCGGTCCGTCTCGTATATTCTTATTTATATAAGTTTCCATTGATTATTTCATCCAATCTCGTAAATCCAAAGGAACAAGTTCTACTCTCTAGTACTAGTACTTCTGACGACCCGTTTAGCTCAGCGGTACGCTGCCTGCTGTGCTATGGGTCCCGGGTTTGAATCCCGGTAGGGACAAATGTTTGAGTGAAGAGCATCTCAACATTTGTATCCGAGTCATGGATGTATCTATGTATAATATGTATGTATTTACAAAAAAAGTATATATGTAGTATGTCGACAATCTATTATCCGTAACACAAGCCTCGTTGCTTACCACGGAACTAGATGGCGCTGTGTAATAATCTCCGGAAATATTTATTATTATTTACTTACCTACGTACTGCTTTCTTACACTTTCGCGAATATTAGACATAGCAATAAAAATAGTTGCGATATTTTTTGATCCAGCTGTTTTTTATCCTTCACTGCATTCATAGTCAGACTGATTTGTTGGGTGGCTTCATATTAAAATTATTTAGGTGCTAACTTAGATTATACGATTTAGGTACCATCCTGCATAGTTTACCATCCTGCAGTTTTATGCTAGGATTTAATATGCATAACCTATGATGTGGTTATTAGGCAGTTGAGAGCACCTAACCAGCTTCTTTATTGTTAATCAATGGCATCACAAATAAATATCTCGGGTGAGCATCGAGTATCTTTTGCTAGAACCTGTCGTACATTAAAACTGACGTAATACGGGGTTTGGCACATAATTTTTTATAAATATATATATTTTTTTACTTATGTAAACGTATGCTCAAGATACGCAAGTTCCAAGAAGTAAAAAAAAGACGTAAAAGGAAAAAAATATACCAACCACAAGGAAAAACAAACTCCTCACACTTTTTTAGTCATAAAGTTTTAAAATTAATCATAAGTACATGTGACATAATGTCTTAGAAGTTTTTTCACAATACCCAAGGGAAGAAAAGTAATTTTGTTTCGGCTATACGGTATACGGTACGCTTTACGGTGCGGTATATAAGTATCTGAATATATAAAATAAATAGGTGATAAGCTATTGTAGATAAAATGATGAGCTATGATAATCTAATAGTGCGACCAGTGAAAAGGTTTTGACTTCAATCCCGAGGCTCGCACCAATGACTTCAAAGTTACGTGCAAATTTATCACATGTTCAAATGGTGAACGAAAATATCATAAGGAAACCTGCATGCCTATGGAATTTTCTCACACTACTCCTCGTGAACTATCGTCATCATCAACCCATTAATGTCCCACTGCTGGGCACGGGTCTCCTCTCATTTGAGAGGGATTAGGCTATAGTCCACCAAGCTAGCCTACTGCGGGTTGGCAGACTTCACATGTTATCGAGAAAATCTCTCATTCATGCAGGTTTCCTCACGATTTATTCCTACCCCATTTGAGCATGTGATACATACGCACATTACTTCCGAAAAACCAGTGGTGCGGGCCTGGGTTCGAAGTCGAGACCTTTGACACCTCAGTCCACTGGTCACACCGCTAGGCTACCACAGCTTGGTGAACTATACTTATTCTCAAAAGAGACGAGAACCGTGACCAGCAGTGAGACGATAATTGCGTTGATGATGATGATGCTGATGAAAATGTATTTAAAAGTAGCTATCATAAGCCTAGCGTAGTTCAGAATAAAACCTGTAATATTTTAGGAGAGACTATTTTATGCACGCCAATATCTACCAAAAATGCACCGAGCGGAACATTTTAACGGCTTCTCTTTCCGAACCAGTTTCCAGTTTACCCACATGCGCTTGAATATCGGTATTTTATATTTTATGCCATCGGATTTCCGCAGTCCGATTACTGGGCAATACTGATAGCATAAGGTTACATTGGTTGTCAGGTTTTTAAACCATTCTCGATTGTTTTATATTTTGATACGAATACGTATGAAAACCGGGTCTAATATCCTTTTTATCATCGCACCTCTTTCCATCAGCAGCGATTTCATTCTCAGACCTTTGAATAAATATCATCGCATAGAACCACTACATACCAAATATAGTTTGGCTATGAAATGAGATGCCACCCGCGATTCTCAGATATCACTCAGCATGGGGTTCTTCAAAAAAGGAGTGAGTGGTTTTACAGGGTTAGTTAACGCGTGAGCGATATCTCTGGTGCTGCAAACGTCAATAAGCTTTGGTAACTGCCTACCATCAGGCGAACCGTAAGTTTATTTGTGATCCCTACTGATCCTTACTTTTTTTTTAAATTATAAATTCGAAAGTATTTCTATCTTTCTGTATGTCTGTCTGTCTGTTACATCTTCACGTTTAAACCGCTGAACCAATTAAGATTAAATTTGGTATGGGCATAGTTTTCATCCTGGACTTCATCCCTTAAAAGGGCGAAAAGGGGGGTGAAAGTTTGTATGCGGATAAAATTACTAATTTTATTCAGATGAAGTCGCGGGAACAAGCTAGTATAAAATAAAATTAAAAATGTTAAACGGTCACTGTCCACAGACGGACCTCGAAAAGCGCAGCTAAACCCAGCCCACGATTAAGCGTTTTTATTACGGAACCATGAGCCCCTCAATGTTCCAGCATACCAAATCCAATCACAGTGCCACCCGTTCATACGCAAGTGTGCTCCAGTAAGACCCAGTAAACTAAATGTCGAATCCAATTTTAGAAATCGGTCAGAGCACTCTTGTATGTACTTTGTACTCGGCGGGAGTATTCTGTTTGCACGATGCTCACACGGTAGAAAATAAATGAGCTTTGGCAACATTTCTGAAAGCAATGTTCTCTACTAGAATCGTTGTCTTTATAGAACCACAATTGCGTTAAGGTTATATTTTATTATACAAAATCATACTGTTTTATTAGTCTAGTGGTCCCAGGCGTGATTTCCGGTAGCGTGAGGTTCTCGATTCGAGTCAAGCAAGAAAATATTTATTTAATATTTACTATTACTACTACAAATTTGCGTGCCGGACTCACAAATTTTCTCTAGTAGTAAAAGTTCATGTTCATGGCAACTTTCAAAAAACTATTCAGAACCTGCGCCTACGCTGCTAATAATAATCCAATAAAAAAGAGACCTTTATCAAATAAGTATAAGAGACAAATTCGATACACTATTGAAACGTGAAATAAGATAAAATTTTATTTATCGGTCCCACATCAACTGAAGTGCTAAAAAGTTCTCAAAATGGCGTGAAGCGTAAAAATTTGAATAAACCGCAAAGTAATCCCAAATCGAAGTTTAATCGCCTGATTGAAACCTTTTGGAACATTTAAAACGTTTTGCACGTAAACTACGGAAATCCGTGATGGTTTGAGGTATTGAAATTCAATAAGTCCTGGCTTAAATAAAAGTGTTTCGGTCAACATTTGGACTTCATTTACGTTCATCTGATTAATTGCCTACCAATTAATTTATTTACTTAAATATTATTCATTAAAATCTTCATACTTAACGATGAAAAGTACCGAAATATAGCTTATTATAAAGTCTTTTTTTATAGAGCTTATAGTAACTGCTTATCTGATAAATTCAAAACGCTTATGTCACAATTTACCGTTTAGTAGGTATATACATACTTAGCTACAATTTTTAATTTTTTATATCAAATGTAATAGTCAATATTCAGTTACTGATTCAGCTGTTAAAATAAACCATATTTTAGTACGTGTATGGACTGTATTATTAAGTATGTAATGTATTATTAGGAGGTACTTCCCCAGTCAGGTAGCTCAATTTGAGCGAGAAATCTCGCTATGCTCTTCCTTTTCTCCTAATCTTCGTCTATTCCAGACGATTCATGACCAAGAATATAAGTATAACTAGTATCAGAATAACACGCCACGAAGTATAGAGATACGCGCATTGCCATGCATCCGGAAGATCGAGTGTCGGGTAAATGAACCAGCTGGAGCCGTGCCAAAACGCACTGAGCAAGTACAAAGCTGTTGCGATACAACAAAGAACGGCCCTACTTGGACATTCACTGTTCTGGATTAGCACAACCTGATAGTTTTGAATAGGTATCATATACTACCCATATTCATACTTTTATGCCTAACCTAACCTACATAATATACTAAATAAAAGCAGAACCTTTTATAATGTATGGGAGCACTAAGAAAGAATTTTTGAAAATTCCCCCCTAAATAGTTTTAAAGTTATTCGAATGAAATTTATAATGCGGGTATCATCTAGTCCACACTAATATTATAAATGCGAAAGTGTGTCTGTCAGTTACCTCTTTACGCTTCAACCGCTTCACTGATATATATAAAATTTTGTATGAAGATAGTTTTGAGTTCCATAGAACATAGGAACATAGGATTGGTTTTTATGTTTCGTATCTCATTTGAAAAAGATTAGGCTCTTTATACCTAAAGCGGGTTTACACACACTCCATGGAGAAAATCTCCCAAGCATGCAAATTTGCTTACCATATTTTCCATCACCATTTGAGCATGTGATAAATACGCACGTAATTTTGATAAGTTGTTGGTGCTTTAAGATTATACTCGAGGCCTTTCACTTCACAGTCCACTGGTCATACCACTAAGCCGTCATAGCTTCTATAGTATTACCTTTTCGATATAATTTATGTGTAAGTAAGGTCTAGACAGTATTATTTCGATTTATTATTATGACTAAAAATTTAGCCTTATGTTTTACTTAAAACGGAGTGCTCAACTGTAATGTGTTATAAATTACTGTATAATGTAGGTACCCTACATCAGAATATTGTAGAAAAAAGGTTTTATACTTTATTTACTCAGAGATAATTTACTAATGGCTTGTTTGTTTACAAATTGAGGCGAATGCCCTAGACGGTCTTGAAATTAATGTAGACACGTTTTATCTCGGGTCATGAAGACTTACGAGCAAATATAAATTATTATTATTAATTTAATTCTCAATTATACTAATGAGTTTGTGTTTTAGTATAGTTCTTAGTGGGAAGTTTATATTCATAACTATAGATATCTAACAGTTTAGTAATGATTCTCGTTAAGGTATGAATTTAAAATCAGTCCAGAACTGTAAATATACCATTTTTGTTTTATCTCTATCTTAATTTAAGGGCATTGCGTAATTAAGACTATTAATTTTGTAAAAAATTACGATCGTGAGGAGCCGGGGGGCCCTCGCACGGTCGCTCACGGGCAAGCGTGGGAGCTGGCGCGTCTCGCTGTAATTGTTTCGTTACAAACGTCAAATTCTTAATCTAAATGATATACGCCTTGAAAGTCCGTAAAAGATAGTTTCATTTTGACCACATGAAATTAATATTAATCCAATATTAAAGCAATTATTCATACTAAGTTGCGCAAAGTTGCGCTGATCAGCTAAAAATAAAATTATTCTGCATCTCTCTTAATAAAAACTTAGTTGTTCTCACAAATACATACCTTTAAAGTATTTTATTAAATAAATTATATGAAATAAATAACAATACCTTCTTTCTTATTATCTAAAGATGTTTGTCTTATAACAACAAACAACAATACAATCAGATTAATTTTTAAATAATTTTTAAAACTTAGTTGTTCTCACAAATACAGGGTTTAAAGTAGTTTATTATATTTTATGAAAGAAATAACAATACCTTCTTTCTTATTATCTAAAGATATTTGTCTTATAACAACAAACAACAATACAATCAGATTAATTCTTGTGCACAATATTAATTAAGTTTACCTTCACGAGTCCCTTAACTTATGAACACACAAACGTTACAGTTTGTTTTGAAATTAGGCAAGGTGAGGTTAAGGTTATTGACCTTATGAAGATGTTCCATTGTGAGGGCAAAGAACTTCTGAAAGGGTTTTGCACTCTCTGTGTTAATTAATTAATAGCTTGACTATTAATCTACTACACAAGAACCCATCTTGTGTAGTAGATTAATCTTCGTAGATATAATTAATAGAAAACTTAACATAACCATCACGCCTGTCATCCCCGAAGGGTTAGGAAAAGGTGTAGGTACCTACTACTACTACAAAACGTACGTTTCGCCGGTATGTTTTAGGTCCCATGTAATAGGGGGCGAGTTTGTTGCCATTAACCGGGCACGAATCCAAACTCCAAGCTGCTACTGAGAATTTTATAGAAAAACCCAATAACACTTTGCTCGGCCTGGAAATCGAACTCTTGACCTCTTGTTTGGCAACCACACTGTACGACCACTAGACCTATGAGGCAGTTTAACAATTTAATATGTATTGTACCTAATATGTAGGTATTGTACCTAATATGTAGGTATGTGTGTATGTGATGTAAAAAGGTGCAATTAGACTCGCAGAAGTATACGGGTGTGTTAAATAGTTTTTTTTATGGTGATAAAGGGGCAAACGAGCAACCGGTTCACCTGATGGTAAGTGATCACCGCCGCCCATGGAAATTTGCAACACCAGATGACTTGCATATGCGTTGCCAACCCCTGCCGAAACCGTTATGTTCCGTAAAATAGAGAATTACTAAACTGACAGCAAACGGAATGCCCGTGCTGTCAGAATAGTCACTCCCCCAACGAGCTCTGGCAACCTTAATTACTCGCAGAAATACCACTATTGTTGATTCACTGTGGTCCTCTGTAAGGCGAAGGTACTTCACCAGTCGGTTTGAGCGAAGGATGTCGCTATGCCCTACCTCTCATGCACACTTATGGGTGTATTTATGCATAATTTTATATACCTACTAGCTGACCCAGCAAACGTTGTTTTGCCACATTATAGGGGTTGGTGGACAACCCTTAACCCAACTAAGGGGTATGAAAAATAGATGTTGACCGATTCTCATAGATACCGGATAAGCACAAAAAATTTCATCACAATCGGTCAAGCCGTTTCGGAGGAGTATGGCAACGAAAACTGTGACACGAGAATTTTATATATTAGACGAGAATTTTATATATTAGATTATCATGTAGGTGCCTACTGTTTGAGATACAAATAAATAAATAATAAACGTGGCAAAATGTTATGTCAAATACTATTTTTAATTTTCATAAAAATAAGACTTAAGACTGTCTATCTTTTAATTATTCATAAAAGTAGGTAGCACAAGCTATGTCATCACAAAAATGGAACAGGTAATTACCTGTTCCATTTTTGTGATGACATAGCTACTACATACAATTTGCGACTATAATACACCATGACTACACCGTCCAAATACCACATAACTATTATCCCCCTTATTACAGTCCTTAGGGAAAGTACACACGCACTCAACGCACGCAACAGGTTAGTATATCTAAAATATACACACACTAATACAAAGGCTACATGTATAACATTGGTCATGTCAGCAAAAACGCTGTATTTAGTCATACCAGTTTGCCATTTGCCTTATGTACCTGACAAGGTATGATTTTATCATTAAAAATGCTAGATGTTAGTAAGATATTAAAATTAAACTTCTTTTTACAGATCGGGGTGTATTGCTATTATTATATACTAAAGTTTTGCTGAATCTACGTGTTATCAGAAATCTGTAAATGATTTGAAATTGTAACTACTTTTTTACCAAAAATCCCGTTTAACACGTAACTCTTAGAGGAGTAGTGAAGATTGATTCCGGTTAAACATAAAGCTGGAAGGGATGATTGAAAAATGGTTGGTCTTGGATATGTCAAATAATGTCCAAAGTAGAAATAACGAAAATTTCTCTTCGAAGATTTATCTTCATAATTTCTAACTACCTACCTAACTAAGGCAACTATAAAATCTAAGTACATAATATGTTTCTGTTAGTTCAAGCTGTTCTTAACTTCAATTGTGAGATGTGCACAGGACCGAAGCGAAGGGCCTAAATTCAGAGAGGCCTATACCCAGCAGTGGGATCAAAAAGGCTGTGAATGATGATGATGACAAAAACTATTGTTATTTATTTATTTTACTTAATTAGAACGGCCGTTGGCCATTTACACTAATTAAGGACAACATCTCTCACACTGACTTCTCACAATACTTATATACTTATAATTCTTATATTCGTATTGTAACAAAACAGTTGGTGCAACTTAGCCCAAGATAAATAGTCGAACAAAGAAAGAAGATAAATAAAATTACCAGATTTATATACCAAAGTAGGTATCTCACACTGCCTCAAATCGACAGTCCCACAAACGCAACAGGTCACTTGTTTACAAAAACTTCGCCAATGTTGATTCTGAATCTGTTTTTCCGTTTAGCACTGTGTACGTTTGGCTTTTGGGACGTGCTTTCACGTGCAGCTGAAGGATTTATAGTAAATCCAGAACTTAATATGGATCCCCAATTGTTTGTTCCATTGACGTTACATAAAATATCAGTTAAAACAAAATCCTGTTACTCTAAACAAATATTTCTCAATTAATCGTGTTCTTCTTATCAATTGTTTGAGGATTTGTAGTAGATCAAGGATGTAGTATAGATCCAGTGGATCTAATGGATTTTATTGGTTCAATGGCGCTAAATAAAACATCAATTAAAGGATCTACTCTCGTTGCTTTGGATTTATAGTACTGGATTGCCAATGATAGTTCGACTAGAGTGGCAGTACTAAGGCTGCTTGGGTGAAGGTATCAGGATTAAATTGACAATGTATGTAGTAAACACGGACATTTGAAACTGATTTCCAGCTAATTTTAAATATATATGTATGGATTTATAAAAAAATGATAAATCAACTATTTAGTAGGTACTAACAACTTCGTTGCTAAGGTGATACTAGATGGCGCTGTGTAATAATGTTTGTGTACATCATGAAGGTATGTTTACACAGTGTTTAAGAAGCAAAGGGAAAATACTATGAATCTTTATTTTAATTCGCCTTTATTGGAATTCAGTCACACATATAATTTTATGTTTAAAAAACGGTTATCAAAGGCTTTTCGAAGTAGTTGACTTCTAAATAACATACTTCACATTTCAGTTGATACATAAAAGAATACCACGTGAAACAATATACTAATAGAGAACAAATATAATAAATAATTCTATATAGACAAACTTCTAAACTACCTACACAATGTGACGACATTTAAATGCCACGGTTCAAGTTATTCCATCCAAAATTGGTAGTTAAAAAAAATAACATTTGGGTAGTAATTACGCCACCCACAGTTTAATGTAATTTAACATAATGACGGAGTCACCGACCCATTATGTGTATATTTGGGACAGGCGCACGCGACTCCAACACGCAACAGGTGCACTCACCAGACTCGACATTCCGTGTTCATTGGCTTTAATGGAAATTGTGAAAACTGGTGCACTGACCCTAATTTCATTGTAACATTTAGTTCTTAAGAGCTACGGAATAAATCCGACTCCGATTAGCGCTGCAGTAGTAAAGGCTGCCTGCTGTGGGTCAGGTGATAAGGGTCCTGGGTGAGAATCCCGGTAGGAGCAAATGTTTGTGTGATGAGCACGACCTGAGTCATGGTTTTTTTTAAGTATGTAGTTTATCCGTAACACAAGCCTTGTTGCTTAACTCGGAACTAGAAGGCCCTGGAAGGAGATGCGTCCAGATATATTTATTTATTTATATTTATTAAATAAAGGTAATCACACAATTGTAGGGGTGTTTTTCGGGCCTGATTTACACCCTGCCAACATATACTAATGATTTACGATGCCGTTCGCATACTCCGGTAAAATTAAAAGCTACAGCATCAACCGGTATCGTATGCTTACGGACTCAGGCACATGCCGTTGCATGCCTTTGCATGCCGTTGCATCGTGGCGCATCCTGCCACGTGTAGTCGCGTCCCGTCACAGTATCCTCCACCGCGTTCGTTAATACTTCAGGGAAAAATCCCTTTTGATGATTCGTGGTCAGTCTCTAGTCATGTACCTACCTACAAACGACAATTGTTGCCTATTCTTGGTATAGCTTACACAGTAGGCAACATGTACAGATGTACCCATGGGCAGAAACTATATGCTCCACACGTTACAACTCTATAATGCCCTTTTGAATCGAACTACTTACTACTACGTGCCTGACTTTTTCGAAGAAGTTCACTAACCAAGTTCATTCATTAAGGCTTCTAATAACATAATACGGACAATCATTTTTCTATCAAACTTTTCCACGAAAACAGACAAAAACAGAAATCATAGATACATAACCAGAGTCCAACCCTATCCTGCTAATACTAATGACCTGGTTGCATGTTTCACCAACTATATTAATAGTTTACACGCGAGACATCGGCTACAAGAGGGTTAATACTAAAAATGTGTTCACAAATTACAAGCACATGTAGATAATAATTGTGTTAAAAACGTAGGTTTTTAACCGACTTCAAAAAAGGAGAAGGTTTGAGAACCTTCGATTGTGTTTTGTTTTTTTTTTTGTTTGTTACCTCAGAACTTTCGACTGGGTGAATCGATTTTGATGATTCTTTTTTTATTTGAAAGTTGGTGATTTCCGCATGCTTTAAACATTTGAAGTCTATTAACAAAATTATCATATATTATTTAATTAATATAATTTGTGTATATAGTATATACAAAAAACTGTACTAGTACCACAAAAATAATTCTGTTTTCCAGTCAAAATTGGTAAAGATGGTTTTTTCTAAGCTTCCTTTATAATAATATTCAATCAATATTCCTTTAAAATAATACTTACCTACAGTCTAATTACATAATGCTGTCATATGGGATGTAGCAGTACCACAATATAAGCGTAAAATAATATTTTTTCAAGTAATCATTTAGATATATTTTCAGTTTTACATATTAGGAATTAGGTTAATACTTTTAACCTACTCTTAATATTTTTAACCCTTGACGAAAAAAGAGGAGTTTTATTAGTTTAACATGTGTCTCTCTTTATCTCTATCTGTAATATATGTAATATAGCTCTAGTTTTAATAAACAGCATTCAATTTAGTTTACAGTCTTCTTACCTACGAGATAATCTGTTTAGTCCTTAAAATGTTTACGTGGTTATGTAAAATTAGTTATGTTAGAGTTTAATAAATTATGTTATTCGTTAAAGTAAAAATAAAACACAATTATGCAAATAACTATTTAATTAAAGACTTAATATAAAATTAAATATTTGACTCCTTAGAGGTTTAAAACAATTATTTCTCGCTCAAACAACGTAAGTAAACATCGCGAGAAAACCTGCATGCCCAAGAGATTTTCTCAGCGGCGGGTGGCGGGCGTGTGAAATCCGCCAACTCGTCTCATTCTGAGAAGGATCCTCGCCTTATCCCCGGAGGGGTAGACAGAGTAGTGGAGTCTGGAGTATATCTCCAGAGTTCACCGGTATGTTTGTCGATCATACGTGGCAAGCCTTTTGTTACTGATTTCATAGAAGAAACATCGAATGACTTCTTAACTGCCTTGTTGATATTGTGGTCAATAAGGCAGTTGAGTGCGAATGCTAAGCAAGAGGTCTCCAGTTCGATAATCAAGCCGAGCGAAGTGATATTGGGTTTTTCTATGAAATTGTTAGATACGTGCCCGAGTGATCTGGCTCACCCCTTATTACAGGGGACTTAAATTTTACCACCGAAATTTGGGTGTACTTAAGTAGGTACGCTTTTGCAGACGACCTGAACCGAAGTTACCCTTCAAAGACGACAGGCGTTAGTATGTCATGTTATGTGTTATCTAGTAAAACTTTGATTGACTTGGAAATCGAAATCAAGACCTCTTGAGATCTTGAGATGTCTGAAATTTCAGTTCTTAAAGGACACCGTAAAGACAAGATAATTTGACTCGAGACAATGTAACATCAATTAAATTGCTTTTAGGCACTGTGTCACAGTTGCTGAGATTAAGCCGGATTTTTATGTTGCTAATTTGTTCTACAGGCATAAGTAATGAACACTAATTGTTTTACGCTGTTTCTTGTTCGCTAATTATATTAAAAGTTTTAATTTTAAAACGAACCTTTTTCAATTTCGATGGCACGAGGGACAAAGTTCGCGTAATTAAATATAAATAATTAACTTCTACTATGAGTTCAAATATCAAGAAGAGGTAGGGCATAGCGAGATGGCTGGGGAAGTACCTCCGCCTTATTAATAATAATAATTAATATTAGTGTGGTTTGTCTACGTCTCGCTGTTATTTTTTATACATTAATAGCTGACCCAGCAAACTTTGTTTTGCCACATTATAGGAGTTGGTGGTAGAAGGCTGATAATTTTGGGATATATATTTAAAAAAATACAAAAAAAAATAATTTGCCGGAAGAAAGAAAATAAAAACTGGTGACTCCTTAACATCTACGGGTGTAAAAAATAGCCTACGACCGATTCTCATACCTACGAAATAATACCTATAGAAAATTTCATAATAATCCATCAAGCCTTTTCGGAGAAGTCCAGCGACAAACACCGTGACACGAGATTTTATATATAAGATGTATCTAGTATAAGATATTTATGACTAATGGTGATGAGACGCGATACAGACGGGAATTAACGCGATTAAACAATATCAATATACCTCAATCAAATCCGTATAACCGTAAATAATGTTTATTTTTAATATTCGCTTAAGTCCAAGGAGTATATATAATGAGTATATTTATAATGCCTTTTAATTTAGAATTTGGGATGAAAAGGAATCTTACCTGACTTCAAATAAATCAAACTGAATACATCAATCACGTTGATAATGAATGGCTACGTTGATAAAATCTGCCAATATGTACAAAACCATTCGTCTTATCGCAGAAAAAAATTGGATGACATTAAGTCAAATACAATTAATTATATCTAAACTTGTATTTAACCTTTCTCTAATAAATTTGAGACAAATAAAAATAAGGTCATCATTATTCAGTAAGATAAATTTAAAGTCCACACTCTTAAGCAACTCCATTAAAATATTCAGGCACTACTACACAACGCCAGTTATTCTATGAATGTAGATCAAATTTCTCATCGATTTTGATCATCACTAAATGACGTCAGCAACATTCATTCTGAAGTTCTATCGATCTATCTATATCTTATTAGGTAAGTTTAAATTTAGAACCAGCAGCCGCATTAATCATACTTGAGTACAGATCGATCCTAGTGGATGCACCTGAGTCATAATAATACGAAATTTTAAGAACGATAGAGAGAATTCTATACTTACTTCCAAAAAAATTTTGTTTTTTAAAACTCATTTGGTTGATGATCTTTCAAAAGACACCTTGGGATCGAATTAAAAAACCTTTGAGCTATCTATCACAGATCCGTATAACGTGATAAGATCCATAAATCCTACGAATATTATAAACGCGAAAGTTTGTATGGATGTTTGTTACTCTTTCAAAAACCACGGATTTGGATGGAATTTTGCTTACAGATAGCCTATTACCTATTAACACATACGCTACTTTTGGTGGAAACTAGTACCTACTTAAAATATTTACTGTTTTAGTATTTTTTGCTAGTCTAAAGTATCAGGTATGCATAAACACATAAGTAATAGCTATAACTATAATCAATTTCATAATAAATATGACTTACCCAGCGTGCGGAAGACAATAGGCCTACTCCTGTATTTATGCCCTCCCCAGAGGGCTGCTACGGTGACTTGGTACTGCGTGTCCGCCTCTAGCCCGCTCAGTATGACCGCGTCCGAATTACCCGCCACCTCCAACACGACTCTGTAACTAATGGACCATGAGTCAATTTCGTCGTATTCTGGTGACAAAGTGTAAAATGGTGAGGCCACACATACTTAGTTAAAGTTTTAGGAAGAATATTTGACGCGGTAGAACAACGTTTATTTTTATTAGAATTAATAATTTAGAAAATAAAATTAATGTTGAAAATTAATGTTATATTTAAGCAATGAGTACTTCAAATTAATAAGACAGAAGTTTATTTTTTACACACTGATATATTTTGTATTTATTGGACAGCAATAATAATAAAGTACGCTACTCAGTATTTTCCAATATAATGATGATTTCGTTTTAATACATAATATGTATTATTATTCTTCAGTGCCGACATATTTTTTAATACTGTTCATTTTACGATATCTTTTAAAACATAACTATTATACTTTGACAGAGTTCCAAAATGGCTATGGCCGATGGAAACTAACCCATTAACCCACGAAGACAGGTTAATAGCCTTTTTGCATTAATAAGACATCTCTCTTCCTTTAGTGCGACCCACCTCAAAACTGACTGATCGAGGCCAGAGAATTAAGTTCAAGTCGTATGTTTATACGGATGAATATATAATAGTGATATGTAGTTACTATTTTGTTAGCTATCTTTTTGGGACGGTATATAAATTAATTTAATCATTATGAAATTTATATTAATACTGATTTTTTATTGCATTTTTTAATTATTATTGTTGGTAAAATTATATTTTTAAATAATTCATAATTTAAAATCGTAGTAAAAATTAAATGAATATATAAATGTGGCCTCACCATTAGGAAGAAAGAAGTAAGAAAATACTGAAAACTTTAACAGAACAGATACTACTTACTTATATTAATTATTCTAATAAAAATAAAACAGTAAGCAAATAATTAAATTCTCATACATTTTACTTATTCATATTATTTCTGATGTTATCAACCTAAGCCAAGTTCTTGTCAAAGACAAAAATAACACAGAGACGGACTTCATTTGGTTAGAAACCTCAGCTAAAGCTTACCAGTGTAACTAAACCGCAGGTCGCAAAATCAAGTATTCTCTTTTACAAAAATAATGTTTTGTGTGTGTTTGTGGTTTTGTAAACTCGTTTTTGCAGAAATTAACCCTATTCCGTAAAAAGAGAAACAAGTGATAGTTTTTTTGTCTTAACGGTGGCAAACAAACTTACGGTAACCGGCCCGCCTGATGAGAAGCAGTTACCAAAGCCTATAGACGTTTGCAACACCGGAGGTGTCGTGTTGCCAATCCTGTAGATACCGTTTAGGTTTCTCAAAATAGGGGAGTTACTAAACTGACAGCAAACGGAGTTCGCATGCTGTCAGAATAGTAGACCTCTTAACGAGCTCTAGTAACCGCACTTCCTCGTAGAAACACAACTATTGTTGTTTTATATTACTACGGCACTTCCCCAGTCGGGCAGCTCAATTTGAGCGAGGAATACCGCTATGACCTGTATCTTTAATATAGAATATAATTGTATATTTCTTTATACAATATTAATCTATTGAACAATATTACTTGACCATTTTTCTTTTGTATACCTACACGTTCTTCATTCTACTGTAAGTCGAGGAAATAAAATATGTAAGAAAACGTAGATACATTTTTCTAGAAACTGTCGATCAATTCTTTGGCTACCTTGAGAATTTTTAACACCGTGATAAATTAATACTATTTACCGCAATACCGAATTCTGACAATAATAAATAATTTAGAACATCGACGAAACCTAAAACGACTGTTTCATTATCTTAACTATACCGTATATTTACTAAAATTTATTATGTTATTTTATGTTAATTGGTGTACTTTTGTAAGTAAAACTTGATCGAGTATTCAAAAAAATCTAAAAGATTTATAAGGCTGTGTTTTACTGTTAATATCTTGACAAAATGTACAAATGGTTTTTATACGAACGTTTATACACGTGTTATAAATTAATGGTACGCCTTAAAAGTAATATACATAATTATATACATTCTTGGCATATTTTTGAGAGCCTCTTGGTAATCTTCAACTCTTCAAGGATTGACTCATTTGTCCTCATGGCAGTCCATGGTATACATATCAGGGGTCAGGTCGTGGTGTTAGATCACGGATTAAGTATTTGTATTGGTTTAAAACTGTCTGATTTTCCAGGTTGTTTATTATCGTACCCACGACACGAAGATAATCTTACGTCTAACAATGTTTTAAAAACATAAATTGGAAAAGTAAATAAAACAACATCAACACAGCTTGAGACGGCTGAATTGAATTGTAGCTAAGAACAATCGCAAACAAGTCACGTTTAAAAAATCCTAAATACGTACGCAAATACAGATTCACTTTCACCCATTAAACCTATTTTCTATCGGGTGTCACAATAATAAATAGGCACGGCACATTCATACGTTGTTTAAGAAACCGATCAACAAAACATTTTCTACGAGTATTTCGTGATTCCAATCCATTATCAAACGTTTTCCTCTAAAAATGTTTACAATCAATACCTACTATTGTAGAAAACTCTATCGGAAGAAAATTAGGGTTACCCGAACAAGGCGGCCGCGTTTTCGCCAGGAAATTTATCGGTAATACGACTTCCGCCCGCCACCCCTACCTATTCCGGTAACAATTCTTGGCAGCTCTATGGTTTTTGTATTCTTTTGTGCTATTTTTATTATGACAGCGAAGAATTTAATATCCATTGAATTAGTACTGGACAGAACTGACAAAGAAATGTTTGATGTTTAGTTGAATATCCGATTATTATTTTTGCACCGTAATTTTATACATGGGAGTATTGTAGTTGGCTACATATTGCCATACTTACCACACAAACTTTTGTATATACCGAGAATGAATTTAGAATACTTAATTCTTATCGGGTTGTGCCGTAATAATTTATTTTACGTTATATAAACTAAGATATATAATTATGATTAAAATAAATAGTACAATCTACTTAAACATTTTTTATTTCATGCAAAATATTAATAACCTTTATCACTTTATAAAAAAAATAAGTGTAGTCTACAGCTACGCCCCTCTAGAAATATTCTCACACAGCCCAGGTCGTGTACTATTTATGTTGAAACGAAGTAAACTTTATTCACTTGCTCAAAAATATCCACTTTGTTTCTCTCAAGCGTTTTCCACGGGGATATAAAAGATTTCAGCAAATCCTCCACGCGTAGTACAAAAATAAATTCACTCTACCTGCTTCATTGATTCTGACACTTGTTAGCAAGCACGACTTAGATGTATAAAGGGGTTGTTGATGCTTGAATATGAATAGTAATATGACATTTGTCACTTATCTCTACTCGAGAAAATTTGTCGACGAAACCCTCGTCTACAAAGCAACAAGAAGTGTTTAGTCTTTTTTATACATAAATCATTTTATAGAAAATCTCGATAAAGATCCTACGACCTTTGTGATATCGGCATCTATCTGCCTGACTGTACACATTATATTCGTATGAAATAATTTCTATAAATGCGCGTAAACACTTCATGAATAGTAAATAAAAGGGTTTAAGCGTACGAATAAAATTAGCCGAAATTGGAAAGAAGACAGTTCTTTTTGTTTTCGTTTTAAATATTGTACAGATTTTATTGTATTGAGCTTCTTTTAGGAAGTCTAGAGTGCATTATTCGTTCAGTCTTAAGTGCGACTGCAGATATCACAGTTGAGGGTTCAATAGGTTCAGGTCTTGTAATATATCATATCGTTTTTCTATATTTTTTTAAGTAATAACTGTATAATAGGATTTATTTGTCCCATAGTACATGATACCTGAAACCACATTGCCGTATCGCCCGTAAAAAACGTAATGTTAAGCGTTTTTGCCTGAAAGAGTAACATAATATATCCAAACAAACTTTCGCCTTTATAATATTAGTAGGATCATAGGATGTCACATTCAGTGTCTTTGACGTTTAAATTTCAGAGTCTCCACATTGATATCCACAAAGGAAACTCCTAACAATTGACAATTGTATTAGCTACCTTGCACCCGTATCTCAAGAACTAATTCATAATTTCTATACAAAGACGTTCTCGCAAAACTTTTAAAAAACTCTTACCCGTTATCTCAGCGGTGTAATAACTGAGGTGATAACTAAAGGACATAACTACAGTAAATGAATTCATAATCGACACTTAGAAGTTCGCTAGACGGTGTAATCTAGACCTCATTTGTGGAGTAATTCATAAAGAATGAACTCTCGACCCTCCCGCCGCCTGAGGAGGCGACGGGGTGTGTCGAACTTTGCCCAACATTAGCGTTTACCGACTAAAAAAACCGCACCCCTCAACGCCACTATCCCTATTGCCGGGGCCATGGGATTCGCGACCAAACATGCACCAGAACCCCGGCGGGTTGCGACCCAGCTATGGTCGCTGGACTCTTGAGGAGCGAGGCGTTCTTTGCCTCGCATCCTCCGCGCAGGCGCAGACGTGGAACGAACACGCGCGCCGCCTACTTGGATCATAAGAGTTCCCATGACAGATCTATTGACTGATTTCGGTAAGCTTAGTGTAACCTTATAGATCGATTGATCAGCATATCTAGGACTTAGCCACGAGCTCCTCTTTATAAAAAACATTCCAAAATTTCATGTACAATGGGAGCATGAAGTAAGATAGTATTAGTACTATGTCCAGCAATAGCTGTGAGCTTAAGCTACACTTGCATATTCAGTTTATGAATAGCCGACAGATCCCTCCGTGTATTGTGAAGCACGTGAAGCCGTTGGTCACAGTTGTGTTTATTACTGTAATTGGTTGAAGACAGCCGTTGTAATTAATTAAATAAATAAATTGTCATAAAACAACGTAGACTAAAAGACTATTTCCATATAATTTTACATTTGTAATACACATTATATCTCTATTTTGTAGACAGTCAAACAAGGCTGAGGTTCGGCATCATAATCCTACTAATATTATAAACGTGAAAGATTGTAAGTATGGATGTACATAATATGTATGGTTGTATGTATGGATGTTTGTTACTGTTTCACGCAAAAACCACTTAACAGATGTGAATGAAATTTAGCATACACATAGTTTATTACCTGGATTAATACATAGGTTACTTTTTATACAATATAAACGAATATCTTAGGAGTAATCGTAAAACAATCATCACACTAGGCTACCACAGTTCTTTATCGCGTTCGATGTGTCATGTCAGTTTTGATAGCTTCTCCGTTGCTATGTACGTTGTTGCTATGTAGCGACATAGACGTCGCCATACGCATAGTGGATCATCTATATATATTTATTTATTTATTCTATGAAAACGGGGGCGAAATGAGGAGGAGAAATTAGTATTAAATTGCGCGGGCGAAGCTGCGAGCATCAGCTAGTTATATATATTTATATATAGAACTGTTATGATTCTCCAAAGAGAAGTAATATATTGAGTTGACTGCCAACCAAGTGATTAAATTAATGACAGACCTGAAAAGAAGAATAAAGATATGAAACAATTAAGATTCATAATGTGTAGTATAGTACAGTGTACCTGAGGTTGTCTTTTGGGCGTAACTTCAGAAACCCTTTTAGCAAGGGTTTCTGAAGTTGGTTACCTAAGAGGACACGGGACCTCCTTTGATGGTGATTATGATGCTTTTAAAGAGTTAAAAATCCCATACATACCGGACTCTTCCCCACTTTTTTCTTCATAAGATCTCACCAACTAGAATTTTAAACGTTTGATAAAATTGAAAGTATTTGTTTGAAATAAAGACCTTTTGATTGATTTATTGAAGGTCCTTCTATCACCAAGAAAAGGAAGGTATACTAAGGTTACAAATGATCTAGTCCTGATTATTTGACAGAAAAGCCAAAAAGTTCTAAAATATTAAGGTCGACACTCTCAAGTCAAACAGTTTTCGGGATTGCTCAAACATTTAAAGACCAACAGACAACTGACTGAACTCAAAGTGAAAGTTTCCGTCCTAAAAGTTATATTTACTTTGAAGATCGATCGGTTACTAACATGCCTACTCATATTTTTTATTTTCAAAATATTATCGGACATTTAATAATTACCTATTTAATTATTATTATTAGAAAGAATCAATTACATTTGGGTGTACCTGAGTATTTACGTGAGAATTTCGAAAAATCTTTCTGGGTATTTATGCTGAAATTTGGCAAGTAATTTCTAAATAGAAGAGATCAGTCAAGGATGTTTTTTTTTTGGAAATTGCGACCAAAGGGCGGAACGAGAGGGCTGTGTTAAAATAGCTAGTACGTATAGGTAAAGATTATATCAATATGCTATCAAGTCTTTTATTTATAAAATGTCTAGAAGAGAAGCTTATTAAAAGCGTTTCAATCGCTCCGGTACGGTGCGGTAGTTTTAATACCGGGACTTTTATCCTTTCAAGCGTAATTAAAGACTCTATTCAAGATTACCTTAATATAGCGTATTTTATTTATTCCTAAGAACCTAAGAACTTTTTGTAACACAACTTAAGATGAACTTCAGGGATTTATGCGCTATATTGGTATAAATTGGTCTGTAAAAGATTTTTTAACACTATACCTCGTCTTTTGTTATTTCTCTTATACTTTTATAACATTTTACAAAACCAAAGCGTTAAAGTGAAATGTGTTTTACTACTATGACATTTAAGTTTCATATTTTGTATCACATTTCAGGTAAATAAGTGATATAATTGATTGAATTATTAAGGTGGATCGTCTGAATTTATGTGTTGAATAAAACTTAAAGAGAGTATTAAATCTGCAACAGTACCTACTAAAACGTCTCCAAAAGTTTAGTAAATTATTATTCGAAAATAAAACCCTATACAATATATATTAATGCACATAATCACATTTACAAGCATAATCACAATTCACATCAGTCGATGTTAATTCCATTATGGAATGTTTAATCAATACTCGCGACTTATACCGGTATACCTCGTACTGTACAAGCTTGCATGTCATGATACTTATTGAAATTATTGTAAGGGACGGTATTAAGTGTGATTTGAATCGAATTATGTCACACATTATTTATAAGCTTTTCCCCCATTGCTGCATAATCCTTTGTCGTTATTTTTGTATGAGGACGATTTTTCAGATCTATATTTTTGAAGAAGAGCCGAAGATCGAGCTCTGTAGCGTTCAATAGTGGAGGCCTACATCCATCAGTGGACGACATCTGATGATAATACATTTTTGAGTAACGAAATATTTTTTGTTATAATTTATAACTTACCTAGCACACTTCTTTAGAAGTTTGCAGCAGATTATACGAGTATTTTTTTTGTTACACTTACAAATAATATATGGTGGTTGCATTGACGAAAAAATATCTTTCAAGCGGCTTGAACATCGGGTCTAAAATTGAGCTCTATCAGTTAAGATGTTTTTGAGTTTATGAAGCTTACACAATCCCATTTTACACCCATACTGATGTTTTAAATGCAAATGTATGTCTGTCTGTCTGTTGCCTCTTCACACTTAAATCATTGAACTGATTTAGATAAAGTTTGGTATAGTGTTAGTTAAAAGAAGAAAGTTTGAGTCACAGGAAAGGACATAGGATAGTTTTTATCAGGGAAATGATCAATAGAGGTAGAAGTTTCTACGCAGATAAAGTCACGGGCAAAAGTTAGTTTTTAATGTATAGCGATTTTTTTGCAATATTGTCCTCATAATTCATTTACGTGTAAAATGGCTGTAGCATTAATCGTGAAACCATATTTCATTCAATATCTGCTACAAAGGGAACCTTAAATTGCTATGAAACAGAAATTCAATTTCCTCGCTTTGTTCAGTAAATATAAATTGTCTTCAAAAATAAAAATCAATGTTTTGTACAGAAAATAAAACGTTTCTTCGTACTAAAACACGCTTTTTTCTGTAACAGACTTTAGTACACTAAATTTATATTGAATGTAACTTATTAATAGTACTCTAATATATTTTTGTGTAAATAAATAAATGAATGATGAAAATTGTACACGAACGTTTTGACTTGCGATATTTGTGACAGTCAATATAAGGTGGAGCAATCGTACATTTTACAGCAAATCATCGCTCACTCGTCCAAACCCAAATGGGTGAATAATATAGATAAATGCTGCAGGTGCAGTGTTTTACACGAAAGGACTTCTATCAGGCTTTCAAAACCCAATTACTGGGTAGTACTGATATTCTATGGACAAACTCTAAACTTTGTAAGGCTTTTTGGAGCTTTCCAATAATGATTATTTGAAGTATTCATCACATACGGAATCAGGATTGATCGTGCTCGCCAAGGCAATAAAGGGTCTCAATATGTTAAGAATGTTTACTCGTCCGCGGAATGCCCTTTTCAAGAGCAGTGACATCCTCACATTAAATACATACCATCACGCCTGTCGTTCCCTAAGGATTAGGCAAATTTGTATTAATGTAGACTCACATTCTGCCAGTATATTTTAGCTCAATAAAGGGAAAGTTAATTGCCATCAACCGAGCATAAATCCTCACTCTGAGCTGTTGCTTTGAATTTGAACACCTCATATTAATATTATTTAAAAATCAATTCCTACTCATTTTCAAGTGGAAGTTTGCACGTGCCAATTGTACCACATACGTACATAATTGAATAAATGTCTCAGTATAATGACCCTCAGTAATGATTAAATGTAATGATAGACTTCTTGGAGCAATATACATACGTGTATTTATTAATATGTCGAGACGTAAAGGGTTAAAGTTTGCGACAGATGGTTTGGATAGCTGGGTTGTATTGATTATAGCCCAAGCCTTATTGAAATCTGTGGCTTGTTCTATAAATTGATTTTAGTTTAAGCTACTTACTCAAGGTACGTAGGTACTCGTATAGGTATGTTTAGCAATGATTTTGCAGCAACATGTTATTGTTTTCCTAAAAACATTGTTTTCTACAAGCACCTCTTGTTGCTACAAGAGGTGCTATAGTATTATTGGAGGTATGTCAACAGTTTCTAAAGGCTCGTTGAACAGGAGACACGAGATTGTTTATTATAATGTTTACAACAACATTTCAAATTACTATCAACAATGTTGAACAACTATTGCGCTGAATTTATTTATCATGAAAACTCAGTGAATGAGGGTTATCTTCTGATCACAGTAGCGTCATTATATAGCATAATAATATGGGTTCTATTTCAGTTTATCCAAATCGATTTAAAAATGAAAATAGGTAGCAAATTCGTTGAGAAAACGGCAAAGCTTACGAAGACTTAACATAACATAAAATAAATTGCTAAAAAATCACTTTTCCTCCTCTCTCTTACTATACTTTTGCTGTGCCCGACAGGGTCCATAATTGTATCTAGAACTAAGCCTTAACACCTGTATTTATAACATTATGGAATGCAATAAATTGGAATTGAATTGAATTGAATTGACTTACTTATAGAATATCATTAATTATTTATTCTAAGAAATAATCGTTGTATAGTAAAATAAATCCCCCTCCCAATCAATCTTCCTCGTTAACCGGTGATAATTAAAGGTTTACATAATTTCTAATTATTTTCTTATAAAATAAAGAGGTTTTGAGTTCGAACCCAAACCACAAACATTTTGGCAATTCGGTATGTGCGTATTTATCACATGCTCAAACGGTGAAGGTAAACATCGCGAGGAAAACTGCATGCTTGAAATATTTTATCGATGAAGTGTAAATTCTGAAAATCCACACTGGGCTAGCGTTGTGGACTATAGCCCTAATTGCTTTCAAATGAGACGAGACCCGTGCCCAGCAGTGGGACACTATTTGGGTAGATGATGAATAATAAAATCATACATACTTCGCCCAACGCATATCAACTATGAAAACACCATTTTATATTGCTTCAAAACATCTTTGTTAAAGTAAAAATCCGTCAACAGCCCAAAAGTCGACAACAAAGAAAGTATCACTGAAGAGAGAGCCACTTAACCGCTTAATACCTTACAATGATGTCAAGATTTGATTCAGCACAGTCAGAAAACTGGGCTAGTTTACATTCATTATCATATCCCCACTCTGCGGGCTGTGAACTTTCCACTTTTAGTTCTGCACTATCGACTGGCAACCGCTGAATATTTAACAGTTTGCGGCGTTCAGATTTGAATATTGAATTTTTAATTCATCCCACAGACGCTGATTCCGTAAATATAATGTCTTGGGAATATCTGAATTGGATTATTTGTCTGATAAATGTACTTATGATTTCATAAATGTTCTTTATAAAATGGGATTTGAGAGTTGGTTCTGGAATGCAAAACAGGAATGTTTTGGAGGTTCAAAGATTTGGTTTGAGATAGCTACCGTTTACAATATAGGCATAGGTCTACGGCATTTTTTCCGTTATATGTATATGTCGGAGAAACATTATTTCTGTTGACATCGTCATTAGTGGTTAAGAATTTAGTGGGCATCATCAGGGTTAATTGCAAGCACAAACATAATGATCATGGTTTTGCACTACATATTAATTTAATTCGGATTAAATAACAATTTATCACTTCATAATAATATCGAGAGAAAATGCACAGTTAAGACCGAGCAGCGAGTTCAGGGCACCGGTCTTACTTTTACCAACAATTAATACTCTTTCAGTCTCTCAGACTCTCAATCTCAATGATCCAACTCGATCAGTCGCTATTTCTCAATAATGTCCAATACTGTCCGCGTCCCTCCAAAAGTAAAGATGGCGCCTCGACCACGCTCAAGCTAAATGCTCTGCTCTGATTGGTCTATAACTGATAACAATATTTTTTTACTTTTTATTAGACTAAGGAGGTTTTAAGCTATGGAAAAATGTAATAAATCATTATGTGCTTTATTCTTGCAAACAATAATCAAACCGACTTATAGCTTCCTCCGACACGGCCGTCCTGACATACCACACGCCCTCGTGTGATGTTGAAGGTTGCGCATCGTCTTTAATTGCAAAAAAGATATTGTTATCGTTCGGCCACTCCTGACCAAAGGAATCATTATTTTATCTCCTGCACACCGATGATATGATATTATCTTAAATTAGCAATACGCCTTTTGCTATCGAATCTGACTCCTAATAGCCCACACGCTACACACGAAATCAAGTTCATAGTATCGAAACAGCCACCTCGCCGTTATACACGTTACACATTTTAGATAATTGGCCACCTCGCCTTTTATCCAACAGATTTTAGGTACTTTTCAATGGCCACCTCGCCTTGCTACGGCCACCTCGCCTTGCTATGGCCACCTCGCCTTGCTATGGCCACCTCGCCCTACTACGGCCACCTCGCCGTACTACGGCCACCTCGCCTTACTACGGCTACCTCACCTTGCTATGGCTACCTCATCTTGCTATGGCCACCTCGCCTTGTATCCCGCCGCCTCGCCTCTCACAAAGTCTACCTAAACATTAACAACCACCATGCTGCTAGGGTATCTTATAGGCATGAGATATACCTTCAACATTACCGCGCAACATTACCATGCAACATTACCTTGCAACGTACCCGGGTTCAAAGGTATGGGTATGGCCGTATACCCAGTACCTAGGTACTAATATGTGTCCTCCACACCGTATCCGGTGACGACGACTACTAAATGATCAGTTGGTCATTGTGATGGGCTCTGATGTGACTTGCAAAGCCATACTTCACCACATCAGTGCAGACGGTATGACGCCATTCCGTACTCTTCATTCCGTCCTCCCAACCATCAGTAGATATGTTACAGGCCGCGAGATTGCGTTTCAACACGTATTTGTAACGCAGATATTGAACTCTTTGTTTGCGCTTTCCGCATGAGAGTTCGGAGTAGAAGAAAGACTTTGGCAATCTACTATCATCCATGTGTACGACGTGTCCGCTCCAGCGGACTCCAGTGTTTAGTACTTACTAAAACCCTATATCAAAATACCTATAGGTTTTCCAAACCTGGCCTTAGCGGTCATCGTCATCATCATCACCTTTAGAGGTCGCCTTTTAGAAACTCGATTACTTTATACACAGACAAATAACAACACAACAATCAAAACAACAAAAACAATACAGAAACACGATAACAGTTAAATCCCGCCAAAAATTCCATCTGACTTCATAAATATTCACAGGCAAATAAACTGACGTAAAAAAATGTTTAAAATTAAAATAATATTACTATTATTGTCGACCAATTCCAATATTTTAAAATAGGTACTCTAAAATCACCTCTATCTTTATCAAACGTAAAGAACTCTTTTTAGTAATTCAAAATAAATACTCTAGCATTATTACGCAATTAACTTCTCAATTCAGATTAGAATAAGGAACAGATTTGTATCTCCGAATTATTTGTTAGAAAATGCTAAAATCTTACACGTACGCGTGTCGGGAATCGCCGTAACTATTCGGGTAACTTCGTATTCTCCGCGAGCGCGAGCATTATGAATGACCGCGCCGCCGTACTGGGTATGACAAGAGACCCGCGTAAGTCCGTACCATCATACGATTTAGTTCGGCGTTTTACTCGATACCTAGTACAATAAAATTGTACTTATCGGGTACGGCCGGGTTTCTGCTATACATAGCCAGTCTGCGTACTGGTAAGCTCATAATGGGTATTTATACCTGTACCAGTATATAGTACGTATCATCCCTAGTATCTTATAAAGAGACTAGTATTCGTCACACACGCACAAACTCCGATAATATAACATTTTTAAACAAAATACAACAACAGTACAACAGCATCAACATACAACAACAGTAGGTACAACGATTTTGCCATCATCGTTATCCGTTTGATTCCGTTCGTAATTTTTTATTTAAACATTATCACTTACTGAAAACGAAGTAACTTTTGACTCAATAAGTACTAGAATTAATTTACTTTCCTGTATACCACGATCCGCAAAAGCAAAAGTCCACCGTTACCAACCAGCGTCAGTATTTACATCACCAAGTTTTTCTCGATATTCTGTTTTTCTACAATGCCTTGTTATTGCGACTGCACCTCGCTTCCAGATTTATTCGAATTTCGAACCACGATTAACAGAGTCCGATCTGCTTTGTGTCCGTATAAATGAAAAATCTGAAATATAAATTGAAAAACGACAGAAAGCGAAGGTAGTTATCCCACTTCTGATGTCGGAGAAACATTATTTCTGTTGACATCGTCATTAGTGGTTAAGAATTTAGTGGGCATCATCAGGGTTAATTGCAAGCACAAACATAATGATCATGGTTTTGCACTACATATTAATTTAATTCGGATTAAATAACAATTTATCACTTCATAATAATATCGAGAGAAAATGCACAGTTAAGACCGAGCAGCGAGTTCAGGGCACCGGTCTTACTTTTACCAACAATTAATACTCTTTCAGTCTCTCAGACTCTCAATCTCAATGATCCAACTCGATCAGTCGCTATTTCTCAATAATGTCCAATACTGTCCGCGTCCCTCCAAAAGTAAAGATGGCGCCTCGACCACGCTCAAGCTAAATGCTCTGCTCTGATTGGTCTATAACTGATAACAATATTTTTTTACTTTTTATTAGACTAAGGAGGTTTTAAGCTATGGAAAAATGTAATAAATCATTATGTGCTTTATTCTTGCAAACAATAATCAAACCGACTTATAGCTTCCTCCGACATATATAATTAAGGTCTCTTTTCCCAAAGGTCATTCTGCAGATTTTTTACGTGTTTTTATAGATAAATTAAGATAGCTTTGACTTTTAGAGATGACGCGGTGATTATGAATTAAACTGTAGAATGCAGGGATTGTAGCACGTGGCGCTCTGTAATTTCAAGTAATTTGGATTACATTCTAGGGAACGGTGGTCAGGAGCCCATTTTAAACACGACGGAGGACCATATCCCAGGTGTGGGGACCCAAGCCCAGCAGTAGAACAATAAATAGATTGATGATAAGTTGCCTTTCTGTACAAATAACTATTAATTTATGTGAGGATACCTCCCGACTTATTGACGTCATTCAAATTACATTATTCATTCAGTTTACACAGATGTGCCCAAACGTTGTTTGAATAGGCCTCGCAAAGAGCTTACTAACTCGTTTTAGGTAACTATAAAAACAATATTATTTTGTATCCACTTTCCGACCTTCTACCACATTATCTCATCAAAATTTAATTCAAATAGGTAGTGGCAGGTGATGATAACGATAAATGGACTACTTTTTACCGAGACTTCGCTGTCTTTGCCTTCGCCCTTTCCCAAGACTCCAACTATCTCCGTACAAAATTTCATCTAAATTGGTTCTGCGGTTAATGCGTGAAGAGGTAAAAGACGGACAGACAGTCATATTTTTGCTTTTGTGATATTAGTATTGATTATATAAACGATCAAATAACCGGTCATGAATCCAAACTCCGAGCTGCTACTGAGAATGTCATAGAATAAACCAATAACACCTTGCTTGACCTGGGAGCCAAACCTCTAGCTCAACAGTCGCGTTTACGATCACTAGACCAACGATGCAGTAAGATTATAATATTAATACGATATCCACGTGTACCGTGTTCCAGGTATGTCTCAATATTTAGTTTATATTATAAGCACCCACCCCTCGAGGCATACCCAACACACGCCACGCTCGACAACAGAATTGTTACACAGTGAAATTTCAATTTAAATCTCTGTGAAATATTGTACATGTTGTTAAATGCAGTCATTACTTTGACTAAGACGTAGGTTCCATATTAAGCTGTCACTCGTCTGAAATGCGTTGGCATTTCTGTTTATAATTGTGTGGTATTAAAATAACAGATGCTACCTATTTTTCTTCCATAAAATGTATGAATCCTTTTTTAAAACCCGGTGGTAAAATTACAATTATTATGTTTATTTATGTTCTATAGGAATATAGATTTGTTGTAATGACATTCAAAGTTGTAACTTAAAAATGAAATGAGCCTCAACATTTTCATATTAGTTAAAATCTAATAAAAATATTTAAATCGTATTCCCGGTATGATAGCTTTAAAAAGCCTACTCAAAATTGGCGGTTACATTAAAAGATTCTTCAAGAATAATTAAGTTAAAAACAAAATATCGGAAAAGGTAAATAAGCGTGAATAAACTATATATTTTATCGCAAAACTTATAAGCGTTGTTAGCGAGAAAAGTTCTGTTAGTTTTGTAGCACCAATAAATTATTCAATAGTTTGTTAGCACTGCCTACATTCGCTAATGATAAGAATTCGTAATGTGGGTTATTAATAAGAGCTATGCTTCCACAATCATAATCGGCAGAATTTTCTTCCAAAATGATCTAAGTAAAAACATTATATAGTTTTAAATATATTAACTGGCGCAGTGGCTGAGCGATCGGTTTGTGCGTCACGGGTTGCGGGTGCGATCCCCGCACAGAGTAAATATGTAGTTGTTGCCTGGCGTTTGTGTTTGTGAAAGTTGGTGTCTGTAACCTTACTGATGACAGGAGAGAATCCGAAGGTAGGGCAACGTTAATAAAAAAATATAAATATATCTGCTTCGTTCAATTCTAATTTTAGTTTTTTATATTAATTTTATCGTATGTATGTATATGTATCCTTCAATTGACTTATATGCTTTCTTGTAAGTCATATCTAAGACATCAATTTATTTAATATTTATCGAAATAAAAAACACCAGACTGTTTCAGTAATTTCTTGCTTCAAAGCTGATTTGAACTCTGTATATAATGTATTATGGTTGAAGATACCTAACGACATACAAATGGGTAATTACATGAAATAGTACCTATCAAATAGCTTCAGAATATAGAATACTATTCAAATAGTCACAATGAGGACTTAAGTGACAATCATTATGATACTCAAGAGAGACTCTATTTACTTAGTAAATAAAGCTGAATACTTAGTGAACGACATTTACCTGACCAGTAACAAAGGTCACCAATGTCACCTAATATCGTAATTAGGTGACATTGGTAGATAGCCCAACTTACTACCTAATATCGTCGCGTAATGTCATAGAAAGATGTCCGCAGTGACTTTTTATATCGGTATTAATAATTCAACAGGTCCTTTATTCGTAGATTGTAACCACAAGTGAAATAATTATTTGAATAATAAACAGTAATTGTAACCGGCCCGCATGCATGACAAATTCATGACATTCTGTAGTCTCTACCTACCCCCATGGGAAAAAGGCATGAGTGTATATATATATATGTATCATAAACAGTTACAAATTAAAGAAATAAAGTCTGAATAATAGAGATATAGATAGAGAGAGAGTAGGGGTAGGGTATTGCAAGATTTCTCGCTTAAATGAAGTCATCCGACTGGGAACTACAACCATCTTACAGAAGACTGCAATGGTACAACAATATTTAAAAAAATGGTTTTTGGAGTGAGTAAGATTGCCGGAGCTCGGCTGGGGAATGAATATTCTTAAATCATAGGGATTCCGTTTGCTGTTAGTGTAGTAACTAAAATCCCCTATATAAAGATTCGAAACAAAATTATAGGTCACAAAACGCGCGAGTGACAACGCAAACGTCCATAGAATACAGTAACTGCCTACCATCAAGCGGCCCGTAAGCTTGATTCCCAACGTCAAACGTACAAAAATCCTTGCAGCCCGTACTTACCTGTACTAGCTCTGTTGTCAGGTCCACTACATTCGCCGCGACCCTTTTAAATTGTAATGACTGACGGGACAGTTTTGTCAGATAACGTCATATCTACGCCAATATGGCTGCTTTTTAAGTGGCTTCGAAAGGGTAGCACTGAATATCTACATATATACAGTCTACCCCACCCATACAAAAATATTTTTCTAATAAAGTGCAAAATTGACAGGTAAAGCGGTCGGCTACTTTTTTAATTGTGCGGTAACCAACATACGAAAGCAGTTTTCTTTAAACATACAACGTACCTATATATACCAATATACCTATCTGTAGATGATAAACTAATTTCTATTACATAAATACTCCCAATGATGTATGTTGAAAAGGATTAGACCGCACAAAAATTTTAACTAACGAGTACAAAGTCAGAATGAAACGCCTGTATCACGCAAAAGATATTAAAAAAGAATTACTAATTATGAGTGGCTTTCTCGTTCCACTTTCATTTCTGCAGACAAACAGGAATAACTTATTTTATGAATATGCATGTGAAAATATTTATATTTAACTTCAATGTTGTCAGCAAAGCTCGTTATTGAATTTCATTTCGCAGTTTGATGCGGTTTTGTGAATATTGTGCAAACAAAATATGGTGAATTTGTTTGCCTATACATAATCTTATTTGGTACAAATGTTTCACGTGGTTTGTTAGTACAAAATGTTTTAAACATGTTTCAAAACAAAAGAAAACACAATTTCGTTAATTCACAACTTGTTGACTTTGTAGTCGAACATGACTAGGCTAACACGGCTCTTTCATACAGAGCTGTGATAGCCTATCGATATGCCCAGTGGACTATGAAGTCAAAGGTGTCGAGTTCGATTCCAGAGCTTACTGACTTTCCAATGTTACATTCGTATTTATCACATGATCAAACGGTAAAGGAGAAAATCGAGAGGAAACATGCCTCAGAGATTTTCATGATGGCGTAATGGACTATAGCCTAATCCCTCTCAAATGAGAGGAGACCCGTGCCCAGCCAGTGGGACATGTATGAAGTTTGTTAGACGTACAATAGTGATGATCTCCGATGAAGTCAGTAAAAACTCTTTACGTTCATTCTAATAAAATATATTTAGAGAGCACTAGCTGATTCGCGCAACTTCATCTGCGGCAGTTAAGAGAGACGATTCGAGAGAGTAAGACAAATTTACCTATGATTGCTCTTATTGGTTGAAACATGATGTTCAATTATATACATAGAAGGCTAAAGGTAGCCTTTATCGATAAACAGGCTATCTAACGCTTAAAGCGTTTTACACCTATTTCCAGTAGTACTTGAAATTAGCACATTCAAGCAAAACAACAAAGTCTTTAGCTTATTAATATTAGTATCTATTATAAAAGTAAATGTCCTGTCTCTATCCAATTGGAACATTTAGCGGTCGTAATTGATACCATAATTAATAAATATCGAGAGACAATTGAAAATCACTGCGCTGGAAAATTAACTTATCAAAAGCAATATTTGTAAAACAAATACCTGTTTGGAATCAAAATGAAATTGTGTTTAACGTTTATGTAATTAGTAATTATCACATCATTTTGTACGTTAACATTTTCCTTAGAAATAAATATTTGAGGTCTCTGTTTATCATCATCATCAACCCATTAATCTCCCACTGCTGGGCACGGGTCTCCTCTCAATTGAGAGGGATTAGGCTATAGTCCACCACGCTAGCCTACTGCGGGTTGGCAGACTTCACATGCCATCGAGAATTCTCTCAAGCATGCAGCTTGTTGTCCTCACTATGTTTTCCTTCACCGTTTGAGCATGTGATAAATACGCACATAACTTCCGAAAAGTCAGTGGTGCGTGCCTTGGGTTCGAACTCGAGACCTCTGATATCTCAGTCCACTGGTCACACCGCTCGGCTACCACAGCTCTTCTCTATTTATCATGTGAAAATAATATTATATTAAACTACGATACTTTTAACAAGACACAATGTAGAATTCATTGTGTAGCTACCTATTTATTTATAGGTAATTTTCGAAACGGCTGCAATGATTTTGAGCTTTCACATGCAGATGAAATGATACACTTATTTAAGAAAATTAATTAGAGTTTCAGTTGCCACGGAAAAAAAGTATTTATTTTGTCAAATTGTACGCTAACGATGTTGCAGTTATCAGCGAGTAGTAATTATTTTACTATACTAGTATGATGGTAACAAATTATTCAGACGGAACTAAAATATATATACATAATAAGATCAATGTATCTGCATAATAACAGCACTAAACTTTATTCACATTTTATGGCATACCCAACGATATTAAATCAGTATAGCTCCACGCAATCAAGACCAATGTATCGATAAACTAGATTTTCCTATACTCGTAGTTCAAAGAGAATTACATCAAAACAAAGTATATTGTCGTAACTCAAATGCTCATACATTAGGTACATTTCTATATGCATCTCCCGTAAAGCATCTAAAATCAACTGAGCATACATAGATACGAGTTATTACATCCGCGTCTAGTAAATTTAGGACATGAATAATGTAAGCTGCGATCCGAAGATACAGATTTATTTCCGTCATGAAACCTACTATGTAGTATTTTGGTTCACCCGAAACTAATTTACCGTAAAACACATACATATACCTACATATTTCCATACATACCATCACGCCTGTCATCCCTAAGGGTTAGGCAGAAGTATGCACAAACATTTTGCCGGTATGTTCTAATTTTCATGTAATCGGGGGCGAGCCATTGTCATCAACCAGGCACGGGAGAATTTTGAAGAACCCAATAATACTTTGCTTGACCTGCGAATCGAAACCAAGACCTTTTTCTCATCAGTCGCACCCACGATCATCAGACCAACAAGAAAATTACAATATAGCCACATTCATATTTCAAAATAGAAATACTGTTCTTTGTTGGTTTTTAAATGTCATTTGTGTCTTTTGCAATATGACAGATGAAGATTGAAGATAATGTTGACTGTAATGTGTCAAGCTCATTACTTGTCACAACATCCATTACTAGGCACGGGTGTCCTCCCATTTGAGAGGTGTTAGGTTTATTTATTGACACTACTTATGTTTTTTTACAATTATATAGGAATGGATCAATCAT
Organism: Craniophora ligustri; assembly: GCA_905163465.1. Lineage (NCBI taxonomy): Eukaryota > Metazoa > Arthropoda > Insecta > Lepidoptera > Noctuidae > Craniophora > Craniophora ligustri. Next base: position 9,817,981 of record LR990967.1, on the reverse strand, counting down.
AACAGATGTACACTACAGATGCTAATTGACAAGAGATAAATTGTTTAATAGTGTCACGATTCAAAACCAAACTCCTGTTCTAGAACATTTCGTATTTTTACACGTTTGAATTTCATAAAACTGTACCATTAATACAGTTAATACAGTAAAAAAACATAAGTAGTGTCAATAAATAAACCTAACACCTCTCAAATGGGAGGACACCCGTGCCTAGTAGAAAATAGTAAATGCGTTGACGATGGACAGATAGCTCAACACTAGTCTCAGGCATGCAAGTATCCTCACGATATTTTCCTTTACTTTCTGAAGATATCATAGATACACACAACGCACATCCCTAATTATGAAAGTATCAAACTAGATTTGTAAGTAGGTATGCCGTAACGAATATATACATACATATTACTGCCTAGCGATTTTATCTAAATTGAATCAATATCTAGCAAAATCATGATATTGTGTCTGATTAAAAAACTTATTTAGTTAGGCATAAAATCTAATTTCTGCGTGTAAATACAAAAGATTATATTTTTCCCGTCAAACTTTACACTCCGAAATTGGATTGCATTTTATTTCACAGAATCTTACAGAAGTTTGATAATGTTTTCTGCGAATTCAAAGTAAGTAAAAATTCATTTAGGAACTGTCTTAATAATGTTAAACATTCTTTAGACAAGTTACATTCAAAAGTAATATCTAAGTTGCCTCTTAGTTCTTAAACAGATTTGCTATGGGCGAACATGTGATACATACGGTTCTAGTTTAATTTAATCTATTTATTGAAAAACGAAGAGGTGAAGATGTTCATAATTCAGTAATAACAGACAAAATGTTACTTAGATATATCATATTATAATTATTATAATTCTATTGGATATTTTAGCTCCCATATTTTACAAATAAAGTAAAATATGTGAGCAACGCATACTCATATTTGGTTTAACATATTTAACTGTCGTAATAAATCGGAATAAAGAAACCTGATTTTAGACCATATGAAACCTGATTTCCTTATTTTAGGTGTTAATATTTAATGAGCTGTGTACATTTTACTAATGGATTTATGTCATTAACTGCGTAGACGTGTTCATACTATGAGCTAAAATTTTAATTTTATATATATGAGAGTACTAAGAAACAGCTACAAATAAAAATACTACAAAGGATTAGTTGCAGAAGAAATTATAGACAGACAAGAAAGAATACAACAGAGAACAAACAAATGGAAGAGTTCCGCAGACCAAAATTATTTACAAACATTTTGACAATTATTTACATACATTTTATCAATTATTTGGCATCCTATTGGCATGTGAAGCTTAGTTTTAGTTGTAACAGCAGGACAAATAAGTATCCACACAACATGTACAATATTATTTATTTATTCATACTTAAATGCACCGATAAACATTTACAGAAAAAAATGACGCTTTATTATTAGTGGCGTATTAGCGGCTAACAGCGCAGTGGAACTAAAGAAGCTGCCTAAACACTTTGGTCGGCGAAACTCTACTACCGATTGCAACCCCATCTCTTACCTCGCGTCAGAAGGTTTGTATGTGACGTCATACTTCTCCACGAGGTCCGCCGTGGTGGACCAGGAGACCCTCACCGTGGTGGGGTTGAGGAACGTCACGGTTATGTTCTCAGGCACTCCGGGGCCCATTGATCCTGGAAAAAGAAAATGATATTAACTCTCTCATCCACCAAAAACCGACATTTCCGATCCTTTACCTACAGTATTCATGGATGGTCCATGGATAGACCATTGATGTATAACATTTGCGTAAGTATAATAAAACGACATCAAAGATACAGGCGTAATGTGTTCATTAGTACACCTCTGCCATACTCTTCGGGTATGATAAGCGTGTTGGTATATTATGTTATGTCGTATTATAACCCGAAGTCTAAATTAATCACATATTATATTAATCTTCATGAAATAATTAACTACTTGTGGCAGCAATTAAATCCTATACGGTTAATTGAATGTACGTAATTTTAGTTCAATCCAAATATGAACATGAACTTTGTTCACAATAAATAATAACTTTTAACACAAAAATAAGCCGACTTAAAACGAACCTGAAAAACGAACTTCGAATTTGAGTTGGCAACAAAAACAAAGAAGTGGAGAAAAGCGTTGCGCATCTCTTTGTAATTAATTTACTTGTATTTGGTGGCTTAAACTTGATATTTATTTTTGGATTTTCGTGTATTTATTTTTTGTTAAAATTGTTTTAAAATGATTCAGTGGGTAATTTTTTTTTCTTTTTTTCTAAAAAACGTTGCCCCACACTATGATTTTCTGCGATTAAAAATATTCATTCCAAATTTATATGAAAAGAAAAGGAAATTAGAATCTCTCCCTAAATGATATAGGTATTATGTGGTATTAGGTATTTTATGGTATATATACTTTTTTACTATGAGTAAGTACATATATGAGTAAGTACTTACTCATATATTAACATAGTAAAAAAGTATATATACGCGACGCGGCGATGGTTTGAAATGCTCCTTTTTATGTAGGTCACGAATGTCAAAATTATATATATCGAATCATTGGAAACCACCTTATTACTTATATATTATCTATTTACTAATAAACATCGATCGATCCCCAGTTTGATAGGTTGGTTAGTAGGTGCACCCGATATCATTAGGTCAAGTACGGGTCGAGGGTACCTCCCTAGGGATTGGCCTATAAAGTGATAATGGGGTAGTAGTACAGGTGACTAAAACGTCGACTGCTTAATTAATTATTACGTTAGTTGTTTAAAAATAATTTGGACTGTTTATCTACAGAGTAGAGATTTGTTTTGGGAGATGAGAAGTGACCAAGCTTTAGTTAAAAAAAAAAAACAAATTATGATATATTGATTTATTTATATTTTCTTGTACACGTTACAAGAAGCGGCACTGCAGAAAAGTGTTTAGTTATCGATAACCAAATGGACATGACTAAGAGTATAAATATTATTTGATTAAATCTTTCCATCTGCTACAATTAGATTTTTATGACAAGTCTTTCTGTCGTCAGCAAGTACTAGAAAAACATCATACAATAATAAAAATCAAATATGACTATTTTACCTATTGACTGTTCAATAGGTAAAATAGTCATATTTGAGTAACTACCGTTAAAATTCTTACTCAGAGCTACAAAACATGATTTCATGCATATTAAATGAGCTTAAGCTTGACACTATGAATAGTCACATAATCCAGTCGAAAAGTAAGTAGTATGACTTAATACTACGTACTTTTAAACAGACAGTTTACAATATCCATCCGCGTTACTATATACATACATACACTCACGCCTTTTTCCCATTGGGGTAGGTAGCCAGAAACTACAGAATGCCACACGCTATTTTCCCTGCATACCATTTTTTTTTAATCTACTCGTTTCAAAAATATTTGAAGTTAAACTTTAAGCTTAACGCCAGTATTTAATTTTAAATGACTCCAAAAAAGGAGGAGGTTCTCAATCCGACTGTTTTTTTTATTTTATTTTTATGTTTGTTACCTCGTAACATTCAACTGGGAGAACCGATTTTGATGATACTTTTGTTATTTGAAAGCTGGTGCTTCTGGTGTGGTCCCATTTAAATTTGGTCCATATTTGAAGTCGGTTTTTTCTTACAGAATTATTCTTATTATAAGGAGGAGTACTCACCGGCGTTCACTAGGCGCAAAAGCAACGAGAGCGCGAGTGCGACGGCGGCGGGTTGCGCGGGCGGCGCGCGCCGCATGTCGCGCCCACCCCACCGCTCATGCCATACCGCTTCTGTAACAATGCAAAAGATATTAAAAATAAAATCCTACTTTATATAGAATTACAATTTTGGTACAACCCTTAAAAAAAGTTAATATACGTATTTTTGAAAATACAATAATATTGTTCTTATTCTTCAAAAACTTCGGCACCGATTAAGTTAAAATTTTAGCATGCATTTGAACATGTTTTTTTTGTGTTAATACAACTACAATGTGTCACAGCAAAACGTGATAGGGTTGAACTAGCTGCTAGTGTTAATATAAAACACTTTATTACTAGGATTACATCTCTTTTCCGTCATAAATTTCTATCGCAAATATCCCAATAGCAAACAAACTAGGATAAGATGATTTTTTTTTTTTTTAGGGAAGTAGCTGTTGGAAGCAACTTGTAATTAAATTTTTTGCAAGTCACAATCGTTTCCTTCATTTATTCATTAGATAATTAAATAATTATAAGAACACTTTTCCACAACAGGCGGTTTTAATTGATGACCTAAAATTAATTATTCCTCAAAATTAATCACAATAATCTACAACTGGCTAATTAATTTCGCAAATTTAATTAAACAAAATCACGATACAGCGTGACGTTTCGTCCGACACAATTATCCACCAAACGGTATTACCTAATTACTTTAACGTTCGAATCACTTCTCTAATCTTTACAATTAAACTGGTTTCAACTTGTTGCTGATTGGCTGAATGATAATTCTCGGCTTAAAGTGACTTTGCGCTAATTAATTCGGTTGCGCTGTCTATTCGCTCGTGTGAACTCCGCTTTCTATGTACAATGAAAATGTATTCCGTTCGTTAGAATTTGCATTAATTTACACTGCCAAGTTTAGACTTAATGATGCAATGAACAGTAAGATACAGTTTTATGTAAAAATATATATTCATATTATAAAATCACTTATTTATTTGTAAATACATAGATAGATATTATTAAGCTTTTCTTAACTATACAACAAAACTTTTAAATGAATACTTATATTTTTGAATAGCCATAAGATATTTTTTAATAAATTACCTTTTTTGGAAAACTTTAATTTTCAATATAATATAAGCCAAATTTACATAAAGATTACGAGTCGTCTAGGGACTTAAAGGTCGGTAGGTGCTTATACTCTATATATACCAAATTGCTAATAAAAAAAATACATGAACCACGCCAATAACGTAATATTAGGGTCAAGAGTATTTTTAGTGTTTTATTTTCGCGCTTAGATACTAAAAATAAAATGGCGGTCTAGATCATATTTTTAGTACCTCGTTAGTCAAACGATTGCAAAAAGTACGGTCAGTAAGGTAAGCAGGTTTTTAGGTTTTATTGCTAAATGATATAAGGCTCTTGTATAAGATTATCATAAGAAATGAAGATCTTTGGTTGCCGATAAATGGCAATATACCAAAAAATACGTAACAACATTTATTTTGAAAAACTCCATTCGTCAGAAAGTTCCCTTATAACGGAACATAACGAACCTGTTCCGAGATGAATAATCCATTTAAATGACGTCACTGAGTATATTTACATATCAGTTTACATAATTTTCTAGTAACATTGAACCATTGCGATTTAATAGAGTGCGAACGAATGAAGTCATTACATTAAAAATACAGAAAATATTTTTCTGAACGCTATCACGGTTGAAATAAAACTGCTTTTTACGGATTTTTCCTACTTTATCGCGGTATATTGATATTATTTTAACCCGACGTTTCGGATCCTTTACAGCATATCCTAGTGACGTTTGAACCATTTTTTTTCTGGCTACATTAATATGAACATATCATCACGCCTGTCATCCTCGAAGGGATAAGTAGGTGATAGGTGTACTGACGTATACCAATATTTTTTTGTTAACAACATTGTTATAGTGTATTTCGAGGGATAAAGTAAATCAGTAACATAGTGGAGCATAATGCACCCTAAAGAGATTCATTAATTATTTTTTTAAATTGATTTGTTAAGTGTAAATAGTGTCTATTTACGCGAAAATAAACCATGGGTGTTGTGTGGTGGGTTGGATAGTGGTCATTATATGTGTAGTATTATCAAAATTTTGTGCTGTCACGCTAGAAACAAAATAAAGGCGGAAAGGCGTAGCCCAGTTTCGCGCATATAATCATGTATCCTTCATAACATACCATCACACCTGTCGTCCCCGAAGACTAGGGCAGAGATGTAGCAATGTACACCCAAATTTCACCGATACTTTTTAGGTTCCATATGATAGAGGGCGAGCCTATTGCCATCAACCGGGCACGTATTCAAACTCCGAGCTTGTTACTTATACTTATAGTTACTTGTGTATTTACAGTTTTATTAACGTGCTTTTTAGGGTTACGGAACCGTTAATAAAACTATAAAGTATAATAAAACGAAAACTAGAGCTTTACACGTGTTTTGTGACAACAATATAATAATTAAGCACGTGTTCTTAATTCAAAAAAGTTTTGTAAGAAAGTTCGAACGCCATTTGACTAAATAGCTTGGGGCGTCCCCATTAAAATTCAATAACAAAGCCAGGTCACAGTCAAATTGGTTGCTGTATCAGTTTGCTCGTTAAGCCTAAACACAGGATGTACCTACCTGAAACACGAAACTTAAATTGGAATCTAATCGCAGTCGTTATTTGATATTCTGTTGTTTAAAATTAGAAAATCGACCTTTGTTTTAAAAAATGGCCAGTCTTTGTGCAAACAAGGATATTAAATGACGTTAAGATAATTATTCTAAAAGGTTTTTTATTTATAATGTTATATTAACGCTTTATACTTATAGTTAATATTTTAAATTTGTTGTAAATTAACCAAATATTATTACTACTTTAGAAAAAAACCACTAAGTAATAAAAATAATAAGCTTATAAATAATTAACACAACACTATTTAGTTCCGAGGTAAGCAAGGGGCTTGTGTTATGGATGGTTGATACACTACAAAGATTTTTCCTACTGAGATTCAAACCTGGGAACTTTACCACAAAGGCCTTTAATGCCGCCGCGCTAATTAGATCGTCAAAGGATAATGCTCAAAAAAAACCCAGGCCCCGGCGCAAACGGTACATATCTCAAATTCTTAGTATAAAATAGTAGTTTCATACTAAAAAAAAATATAGCCAAAAATTCGTTTTTAAACGTAATATTTTGCTAATCCTTTTTTCGTGAAAGTAATTTTTAAATGGAATTATTTAAAGAAAATATGTATATACATATATTTTAACATACTACGCTAACCTGTATAATAATAAAATAATTTCATTTGCCTACTCTTGTTTTTTATTAAGTTTACCCTAACATTGCACAAAATGTAGATGGCGTTGTCAAAATAGATGCCTAAATGTAATTTATAGAATAAGAGTAAAGAAAGAAATAATTTTAAAAAAATCACATTTTTGAAGCTCCTTACATAAAACAACTAGCAATTTATGACATTTAAAAAAAAGATTTTGGTAATGCCCCCTACTGAATATTATGTCACATATAAATACTTAAAATCTGAGATACATTTCATTTGCGCCGGGCCTGGGTTTTTTCCCCATACATTGTGAGCATTGTCCTTTGGATTTCTCAACGCTATAATGGGGTTAATATCCCTTTAACCTAAATCCGTGCAGTTTATTCAGGCTAGAATATAAAAAAAAACTCAATTTCCAATTTAACACGCTGTATCATCACACCACGCTAGCCTACTGCGGGTTGGCGCGCGAACATAACACACTGTATATAAAAAAATATTGTACTAGACAGAACTGCGTGACCTGACATGATTAGCAATGTCGTTAGGTCGGGCGCGATTGTGAGCGGGTAGCAATTATCTTGACGTTGCAATAACTATGCATTGCATTATTGAAACCACTGCCTTCGACAAAATACCAATGCAGTTTATTAATAGTGTAGATGTACATTTTTATTATTTAATTAATTAATTATTTATATTGTCTATTCGTTGGTGTAAAATATTTATTCCGCGATAAGAATTTACATTTTAAAATACGATGCGTATGCGATACTGTAGTGATGAATGAATTGTATTTGAAAGTGGCTATACATTATGTTACTTTCTTGTTATTTTACACGTAACCAAAAAAAATTATGACACAAGTATGACAAAGAAATAACCGCATGATTACCGCAGTAGATAAGCATTGTGTTCTAAGGCATGGACAGCAGGCTATAACTCCTCACAAAGCTTTTTTTTAGTGATTACAAGAAGTTAATTTGTCGTGAAGTATTGTAATACCTGATACTAATTTTCAATTCACTTACAATACTCAAAAAATAGAGTGGATAAATATGTTTAAAAATATAAAATTAGTTAAAGACATCGAAATATTTCCGTCAAAACTAGGACAGGGCCATTAAATATCGATGGACCCACAACCTCAAAAAACCAATAAGGGGTCAAACAACTAATTAGGGGTAACAATAGAAAAATAATTGGAATCGGGCGCCGGCATTCAGATGTCCTAACGAGTTAAGTAATGAGATCCTTTTATTCAAGTGGTGATTCAGATAAATTTTGTACCAACGTAAAAAAATATCAAAGTACCTTAGAATTCGTATTTGTATAATCGAAATACAAACTTAATATCATAATGATAAAGTTCGCATTTCATTGCTACCAAAAGTTATTTCCAACCTTTATTCAGTATTTATGCTGTGATCACTCAATAATCCACTTAAAATAAATGACTCTAGAAAACATTTTAGTGAAGAATTAATATCGAATAGAAGAGATTGTCTAGAGGCTATAGGATCAGCTACGACACCATATCTACTACGCCGTAGCAATCACGCGTAGCACCTCATGTTCTGTACTCGTATTTATTATAATTTTGTTTACCGTAGTACACCTTGTATTATATGCGACTAAACGGTCCCTTTCTCATTCGCTGATTAAAGTCTAAAATGTCATATGATACCGCATAGGTTCATAAGAAAAAATGCTTGAAATGTCATATGAACCTCATCGGTTCATAAGTGCCCGGTCGGCGATTGGTCGTAGATTTCGTGAACATTTTCGGCGTTTTAGGTATTCGGAGGCCACCGGTCAAAGGGTTAAACATAAAATCTCGAAATCTACGTGACGTATGATGTACAACGTTGGCAGATAAGTAGTCGAAGACATCAGATGATAAAGGGTTTACAATTTAAGTGGGGGTAAATGAGGTGAAAGCAGCGTGTAAAGCCGCAGAAAATGGCTATAGTATAATATAGATACTTTAAGAGCCACTCACCTCACACACATACAATCAAAATGTACGTAACAACAAACACGCTTAATTTTTGTTTATCAGTAACCTATCAATGTGATTGTCATTACGATCTACTTTTATTATGGAATAAACACTAAAATTAAGAAATAAAAATTAATGTTCCCATGATTGGACAAAATGTTTTTGCAATTTTCGTATGTGTTCTATAATAGAACACATACAAAAATTGCAAAAATATTACTACAATAATTGTGGTTTAAAAATATAGTGCAACGGTATCGGATTGCTTTATAAGCAAAACGTGTTCGATTGTAATTTATTTTTGTTATTTTTATATAATTATCAATTATATCATGGCACCTAAAACATACCCACCGGCGAACCATGGGTGTACATTGGTACACCTCTGCCTAACCCTTCGGGGACGACAAGCGTGATAATATTTTATGTATGTTAACACTTTTGATGTGATTTTTATGCAGATTTTTTGTTTTAATGCAATACTGACAAAGGACATTTAATAGATACCTACATCTTTCTGAACACTGTCAACAATCAGTTTCTGAATGAAAGCAAACTATTTACCAACATCCTAACCCGTGTTCAATTTCCAATATTATAGCTGACACGGTGTCACCAGCTGGAAAGCAACTAATGACCGAACTTTGATTAGCAAACTTGCTGATAAGATCCGCCGAAACCGTTGTGGGTGCGGGTGATTAATTATGGGAGTTTTTTGGCACACCTACCTACAAACTGTGGAAACAGTAATTCAATATCGTTGATCGATTCCTCGCAATCACTGTTGAAAACAATTTCGATTTACCATGAGTCGTATCATGAATTCAAAAACAAAAACAAGTGAGACGATAGAGAACAGTAACGAATGTTCCATTGACATAGTATTAATCTGTACAAAAAAATGTATTTCTCTGTGATAACCTTCTGATCTGAGGAGCCAATTTGAATGAAACTTTCCACGCCGCGTTCACTTTGGTCCAACGTGACAGACTGGACAGTTCAAATTTAGTATTTGTAGCCACTAAAACTTTAAATTTTACAAAATTTATTTACCTATTTACCAGGTGGTGTTAATATTATCAGTACTTACAGTCTCAATCGGTGTGTCTTTAAGTAGCGGAGATATTTTTTATTAATTTAGGCTAATATTAAATATTAAAACAATATTTTACTTCGAATTCTATCGCGTTATATTGATATTACTTGAGTCCTGATGTTTTGGATTCTTTCAGCATCTACAGTAGTTGGGCAGATATCAGAGACTAAAATTGCAATGGTGTATAGGCAAGTTACCATTAGGCACAGTTCTCTGCTATCTACATAATAAAAAAGAAATAAACAAAGGCAATAACGGAACTTAATTTCGAAAAAAGAAACTGCGTTCTTTTTTTTTAGAATTTCTTCTATTGTTACTTAACGGCCACATAACTTAGCGAAACTCCCGACAAAGTTTGACACTCAATCCACTAGGGAAATTAGTCCGATCGCACTTAATATTTTTCCGGCGACAACACTGAGCTTTATTTACCCATTAGAGATACAAGCGTGATGGACGGCCTCAATTACGTGACATTATTAATTTTACGAAAAACAACAAATGTACAGTAGGTTCATTTAAAACACCGCCCAATTAGCGCATTGGTATTTAAGGCTACTTTCTGTATTAAGGGTCGTGGGCTCGAATCACGGCGGGGGAAAATGTTTATGTGATGAGCGTGGAGATTCGTATTTAAGTTATGGATATTTCTACAAAAATAATATGAAAATAATATCTACGTGATCTATCAACTATCTAATATCCAACAAACCTTGTTGCTTAGCTCGATTTAGATAGCGTTTTGTCATAAAATCCGGATTTATTTTACATGTGTTTAAATATTAAACATATTTGAATAGTTCTTTTTTATTTTTCAAGTTATACATCATTGTAATAATTAATCTGACCTTAACGCCACCACGCAATAAAACATTTCTTCTAAACACAATTTAACAGAAAAAGGTAAATTAATCTTTATTCTTTTAATCTTGAATACTCGCAAAGAGATCTAATTTATCCTCAACACTCTTTTTCTAAGTATTTCTTTTCTAAACTTTAGGGAGTCCGATATGTTTCGTCCATTATTTTTCGTTGTCAAATTTCTATGCAATAATACATACATACATACATACACTCACGCAATAATCTTAAGCCAAACTAATGATGCAAACCATTTTAACATCATTTTATGATTAAGGTATGTAATTGTCCTTTGAAAGTCAAATTCAAATGCTTTATTTCAAGTAGGCCAATATTACAAGTGCTTTTGAACTGTCAAAACTAGTTGCACGGTTCCAAAAGGTATCTATACTCTATATATGAAGCTTTTATTCTTAAACAATGTGCCTATTACGTCAGTAGATCACTCACCGTAGAGGTTTTATTTTCCACTACCAACGGCCGCAGCCCAGTGAGCGAAGCTCGCAATATCAACATGAAAGAAAAACTTTATGCACTTTATGTCAAGCTGTGGACATTGATTTTCTTTATTTAGCTTTATTGACGCTGGATTCGAAGGTTTAATTAAAAATAAAGTGACGGCTGCTGCAATTTATAAGCGGTCGTTTCACACTGTAGTGGAAAATGGCGTCAATCTTAATGCTTGCTAGTGTAAATTAATCAGAGTTATACACGACATTACTTTATAAATCCGAAATAAAAGGGATTTAATTTAATGTTAACTGCCTCGTTGGTCTCTCTCGTGATCGTAAGAGGTGCAAGAGGTCTAGGGTTCGATTCCCAGTTCAGACCATTTTCTATTGCGTTTGTCTATGAAATTCTCAGTAGCCCGCTGCCTATTATATGGGACCTTAACATTTCAACGAAATGTGGGTGTACATTCGTACACCTCTGCCTAATCCTTTTGGGACGACATGCGATACTTACACCAAATTACTAAATAAAACTTAATGGGATATATAAATTATATTCAAACAGAAATATCTTGGTATCCTTTTAAATCTGTAGCAAAAAGCACGCACGTAAAAAGATTTTCGGTCCATTCGCTGCGATTGGACCGCTCTTAAATCGTGCAACTGGAACGCCTAACGCTATGAATGCAATGACTCCTAAATTGAAACAACCTAAGCTGCACTAATCTCTCGAACTGCTGTAGTCCTAATCTGAAATAACCGAGATTTGAACTCGAAACTTATTACAAACTAGCTGACCCGGCAAACACGGAAGGTTTTAATATATAAAAATAATTTATAATATTAAAACCTTCCGTGGGTTATTTTATTTAAAAAAATAGCTGAATTGGTCAAGCTATTCTCGAGTTATGCGCTAAGCAACATTCATTTTATTTCACTCTTATTTATACTCACAGTGGGTACGAACAAATTTTAAATCTATAAAATGATACAAAGTCGTTGAACCTACATTCCCACTATTAGAATCTATAAGTATCACTCTAGAAATGCCAAGTAGTTTACTTTCTTCTTCGTTTATAAATTTTCTTGTTTTCTTAAAATTTGGTATTTCGTTGTGCTCACATAGTTTTTTAATGTAGGTATAAAAATCTGGGTATGTGGTAAAGTCAGTGGAAAGAAATATTTAAATATTTTTGAAGCAAAACTTTAAAATTCGTTGTAATTTCCTCGCCTTAAGAACTATTTTAAATTTTAAATTCCCGCGGGTAAAGAAAGCAAGTTTGCATTTATTTACTTTTTAAAGAAAAGTTTGCCCGCTATGAAAATCCTACATGATCCGCATCATGCAAGTCCAAATTCTGTGCCACATACTAAGTTAAGGAATGGAAAAAAACTTTATCAAAATAGGTACCATTTTATATTTCTTACATCATCATCAACCCAGTTATTGTCCCACTGTTGGGCACGGGTCTCCTCTCATTTAAAAGGGATTAAGCCGTCCAACAGCTAGAGCAAATTGGCATACTTCACACGCTATAGACAAATTATCTTAAGCATGCAGGATTCCTCACGATGTTTCCCTTCATCATTTGAGCACGTGATAATTGACGACCCGTTTAGCTCAGCGGTAGTTAACGCTCCCGAGTTGGCTCAAATGCTGAACGACCTTAGCAAGGCAAGCCTCGAGGTTGGACTTCAAATGAATATGTCAAAGACTAAATTGATGACGAACAAACCGCATCATAGAATCACGTTGGGGGGTGTGGAGGTTGAATACGTCAATGAGTACGTTTATTTGGGCCAAATAGTCTCCTTCCAGGCAAGACAAAATCAAGAAGTAGCAAGACGCACAGAAAATGCCTGGAAGAGCTATTGGGCTATGAAAGATCTCATGAAGGGAAATCTTCCTCTATCCCTTAAACGGCGACTCATGGACGTGTGCATTCTTCCCATCCTAACATATGGTTATCAAACATGGTCTTTGACAGATCTGCAGAGGTCCACACTCGAAGTTTGCCAAAGAGCGATGGAACGAAGCATCCTCGGGATAAAACTTGTAGACCGGGTTAGGAATACCACCATACGTTCCAAAACAAAAGTAATTGATGTGACTCGTAAAGCTGCTATGTTGAAGTGGAACTGGGCTGGACACATCTGCCGTATGCCAGACGACCAATGGGCCAAAATCACGACCCAATGGGTCCCACGTAATGGCAAAAGGCGACGCGGCAGGCCCAGTCGGAGATGGCGAGACGAGCTGGACTCCTTCCAGAAAGACTGGTCCCTGAGAGCTGACGACAGAGAGGTGTGGAAGAAGAGTGGGGAGGCCTTTGCCCAGCAGCGGGACGTTACAGGCTATTAAAAAAAAAAAAAAAAAAAAGTTAACGCTGCCTGCTGTGCTATGGATCCCGGGTTCGAATCCCGGTAGGGTCAAATGTTTGTGTGATGAGCATTAACATTTGTATCCGAGTCATGGATGTATCTATGTATAATATGTATGTATTTACAAAAAAAATGTATATGTGTATAGAATATCAACCAACTAGTATCCGTAACACAAGCCTCGTTGCTTACCACGGAACTAGATGGCGCTGTGTCATAATGTCCAGAAATATTTATTTATTTATTTTTAATAATATGCACATAACTTCTAAAAGTCTGTACTGGGTGTTTTGGGATTAAAGTCAGGATCTTTGACTTCACAATCGATTGGTCATACTTCATTAATATTTCCTTCATTACCCGCTAATTACACCGAATTGTTACGAGTACTCATACTTAAGTACGCAAAGGTAATTGCAATAAAATGTCCATTACCGGTAAGGTAAGATTCTTGCGGTTTCGTTATGTGGGGCGAAGGTAGCGATGTACCCTTTAAAACCACACAAAGCAATTCCACGACGGTTCTTGAGACCACAGCAATACATAAAATCTGTTAAAGCAACATCCATTACATTCTCTGTGTTTGAAAGGATTCTTTTATAGTTTAGGTACTTTCTTAACAGAGAACCACCTGTACTAACTTTGCTGAATTGAAATTGAATTGGTATAAACGAATCAATTTTAAAGAAAAGCAAATCTTTCATTAAAAGCTTTCAAACGTTTTATTTATTATACAACCAGTTAATCAGCTAGTAAGAGCTAATAGTAAAGTTATAACCAAACAGATTAATCTGTAAGATTAAAAAAACTGTGCCAGCCGAGATTCCTTTATTGTAACTTATGCACCATTTATATCGAAAACACTAACAGCCAGTCTAGTTTGGGTTACGGGTAGATCTAATGGCAGTCGATTTTGTAAAATACTGGTATTCAGTTCTATTCAAAATAATTGCAACTATTTAAAAAGGTATCATTTACCCAATAATGTCGGAGTCGATTTCCTGTTTACCAACATACGACCAGCATCTGACATAATATAGAGAAATGCACTTTTAAATATCTGCACTATATTTGTACTTGTATTTTCTTGTGTCGTTTACAAGCACATAATTTACATGGACAAAAAAGCTCAGCTATGCTATTCGGTAAAAATTCACTGGTATTATTCACTTCTGAATCATTATTAAATAAAATATAACTTTGTATCCTGTTTATGCTGTAAGTTAGGTTATTACATATGAACGCTAAAGTATGAGAATCTACTGAAAAGTCTTTGTATCTTACACAATAGTTTCAATGGTAAACGATGAAAAAGCGAGTTCAAAGTGAGTTTTGAATTAAAAATTCACTTCGAACTAAGCTGTCTGAAAATGAAGCTGTACTAGAAATAGTCGTACAAATAATTATTCCATGGACACCCTACCTACGACGCAGAAAATCACTCAGCAACGACGTCGATGATGTCGTCAAAACTTTATACTTGAAACTCAAGCAAGTGGCGATGTTTACACCCATTACTCAAAGCAAGTAAGGTAAACTCAACGTGGTGATTAATTACCTCGATTAAGACCAAGCCAGCTTCTTTAATACCTTCGCACACATAATCTTTCCAAGTACACGTTCGCGTCGGCCGTGTTAAGAATTAATTTTAAGATTTCGCCAACATAATTATGTAAGGAGCCTCCACGATGTACCAGGGATTCATGAAATATTAATATCATTTTGAAACGCTGGAGGCTTATACAAGAATTAGTTTCGTAACTTCATATGGGATAAGCCTCGATAAAGTGCTGAGAAGTCAAGTTCTTCATGGTTGGAAACTTTTTCAATATTTAGAATTATAAGTTTGAATTCTTGAGTATTTATAAAATTATTCAGTCTAGCCCTGGTTTCTTTTTCAGGTTAGTGGACAGCCTACAACCACTTGAGTTTGCTGATCCTGCAGCATACGGAAGGTGGAGGATCGAATGTTGGGACGTAATTAGGGAGAGGCCTATGTTGCGCAATGGAATGCAATAAGCTGAGTTTAGACATAGATTGATCAATAAAATTAATTAGTTAAATAAAGGTCCCCTAAAAATATCGTTTTTTTGTATAAATTTTTCTGAAACAGATCATAAGATTAGTTAGAAAGAAGATAATAGCTGACCCAGCTATACGCTAGCCAATACGTTGTTTTGCTACATTTTAGAAGTTGGTGGTAGAAGAGTGAAAGTTTTGGGTTATAAGTATTTTTTAATGCCAAACCATAAACGAAGTCAACAAATTAAAAAAATAAAGTTTGGTGAAGGACGGCCTTATCACATAGGGGTGTAAAAAAGCCTACGACCGATTGTAAGACCTACTAAATACACATACAAAATTTCATAATAATCCGTCTAGTCGTTTCAGAGGAGTTCAGCGACACTGTGACACGAGATATTAGATATCATAGTTTGGGAAAGGCTCGGAAGGTGACTACTATACCTTTACACCGAATATTATAACGTAAAAATAAACGGCACTTACAAACGTATAGGTACCTGTTATTAAAACTAGAAGTTTTGAGAAACATTTTAGCTACTCCAACGAAGCTAAAAGCGATCACTAATTAATTATATCAAACAAGTTTGTTGAGAATCATGTTTTGTCTGATATTCAATAGAAACTAACTAACTTATAGTTCAAACACGTTGCGGTGTACATATATGTATTTTTCGAATACTGTGAACGTTGAATATTGACAGAAAACAGTAATTTCAACATGTTTTGGACATTTGGACATTTGAGGATGTGAGTGCCAAAACGGACTGTCATTTCCAGACACAATTGACTTTCAATTGTTTATAAAAAATATAGGTTACTTTGGCAATTACAGCCTTATCAATAGGTTATTTTCATAACATCCAAGGGTGATAAAACGGGTGAAGTAAAATATCGTATAACGAGCGTGCTCAGTCAAGAAGAATCATTGAATTTCTCTAACAATAACCAATATATTTCAGGCTACTCGGTAGTGTTTTTACTAATAACTTAAGACCATTTTCAACCGATGAAACAAAAAACGGAGGAGGTTCTCAAGTCGACGGTATAAGTTTTTTAATTTATATCCATCCCTTTTTTTACTTCCATAATACTTACTTATTCTCTTGAACAAAATACGGATGTGCAGACAATATTGTGAACTCTAGCTTTTCACTTTAAATTCACTTTTGGAAGCTATACAAAATATTACTATTGAGAACTAACAAAAGACAGCCTCAGGCCGAAACAGAAAGCTTTTCGGAACACCGAACTTCACTGCGATTTAAAAGAACAAATCTTTTACTTTTCAATAGAAAATTGGAACATTATAGAAGGCTTTCTATGCAAAATACAAAACTTTATTCCAAAGCGATGTTTTAAAGTTGAGTAATTACTTTGTTTAAAATGGACCATTTCAGATATTATCTTCGATGAAATTTGCCAAACTTAATAACATGAAATTTGCTTTCAATAATGGAGTGGTTTTAGATCAATAGAATGGATGTGGCTTACATTTGGATAGGCAATAATTGATATGGTTATATGTATATTTGACGATAGGAATATTAGGCTGAGGAAGATAGTCTAAATTTGGAAAGTAAAGTAAAAAAATGGAATCGTAAGTTAGTCTATTTAAAAATCACGTATTCCAGGTTAACAAATATAACAATAATATGTTTTTTTTTTAAGTTATTGACAAAAAATCTGCTCTGCACACGTTGATTTTATTAAATCAATCTCTGCAAAATATAAAGAAGACATACAATGAGCATATATTATTGTATGTCGTTTTGTGCCTATATTCTAACAGTAATTCATATATTATTAATAACGAAGTTAAACAAACTTAAAATATCTAATCAGCACTGTTATACCCCAAACTGTAACGAAAACTAGGCCAACTTTAATTGGCGCTTTATGAGCGTGCCAAATAAAGACAGCCCCAAAAATATTTTAAAATAGCAAATTAGGTAGTTTCTTTATTTTCAGAGTTTAGATAAAACAAAATCAGTGATAAATATGTACGTATTTCTCTGATATAAGTATGTTTTTGCCTATAGCATTATACACATATGTGTATGATAATCTAATAACATAAGCTACTCAAGTAACGACTTTATTATACGCAAAATTTTCAATCTCATTGGAAAAAAATAAAACTGATACGGGGGATATTTAGGTATCGAACAATACTTGGAGTAAAAATTACATATACTTATTCCCTACGTCATCAATCACAGCAAAGATTAAAATAAATAACGTTTGCCCTACACCGGAAATATTTCCTGTGTTATGGATGCGTTAACAGATACAGTGTTTCTCATACACAAACACCCAGACCCGGAACAAATAACTAGTAGACTATACAAATATTTGTTCCGTGCAGAGATCAGAAGGTCATCGATCAGCCACCGCGATCATTGTATCTTACTAATTTTCCATTACATTTTAGATATTGATAATTTAATTTTCACATTACAGTCAAGTAAATAAATCCGCAACACGCATCGTCAAAAGCTTATAAAATATTACATATAATAAATCTGCAACATGCTTCGTCAAGGAAATTCAGCAGGATAAATACTCACTCTGAGCCCCACCCGATCCAAAAGTGCCCATTAACATTTTAGATTATAGCAACACTGTCACATTGAGTACTTATGGTAATACTAATGAGACATTGATTTTTCCACTCGTTTATTGGGCTTCTTAATGCTCTAGAAGCGCGCTTACATCATAATTCTACCGTTAATCACCTGTTTCCCAATGTTTGTATATTAAGTGGTGAAACCCTACAACAAAGTAATAATATTTCAAGTTTTGAATTCATAGTTTGATATTAGAACTCTTTCATGTAGGCAGCCATTTTTCTTGAAGTTTTGTTGGATGTAGAATAATTGTTCCGCAATTTTGAAAAGTATGAGTAAGTACACTGTAATCAATAAAGTCTTAATTGCCGTTCTTTACGTTAAGCGAGTTAGTGTGTTTCTTAAAGTTAAATTCTTTAATGAAATGTATATTGAGAAGCTGAGATTTTGTGATTTATTAATCAAAATACGTATTTTTTTGACACCATTCAGTGAAATTTAAATTAATTCACTGCAATGTTATAAAAGTAATACATTCATGATATTTTTCTACTTTTTCGAAATATATCACCCTCTGTCGTAAAACTGGTGAGTATCTTTAAATCTTCCACGAATGAGTTATACGATCATGTCCAAGGCCCTTTTTTGATTAGATCCCAGGAAAATCATCAATTTTACTGGTTTCTATCTCAGTTTGCTATATAACATGAGTTTATATCATTTTAGTCATAATTATCATAAGCCTATTACTACATGAAGGGGTGTGTGATATTTGGTGTTTGAGCTTCCATAAATATATACTTATAGGTATATGTACCGTTACTGCAGAACTGTCTAGTAAATCTAGTAAACAACGAGGTTTGTGTTATTTGTGCTATGATTGATAACCTTATTTTAAAATTGAACTACGATTAGTTAAAAATGGAGAGAAGTAAAAAACGTTCCCAGTTTCAAATGTTCCTTTTGAATAGTGATGATGAGTACCAACAGTTTAAAAAATACAATTTTTTTTAAAGTATTATGCAAATGTAAAAAAAATGCGAACGAATCAATTCGTTGGACTGCAGCTACATTCCAGACTAGAAACCAACTTTAACATAGTTGCGAAAAAATTAAGGATGATTCATCTATAATAATATCATCGAAAGCAATACGTGAGTGGTTCCAATAAAAGGCAATCTCTGAAATAGCCCTTAGAAAAAATAGAAGTAGAAAACTTGCGTAACAGTTTATCGGTGATACTTTTATAGATAAACTAGAAGTTAAAGGTAATACATTGTGTATAGACACGTCTGAACTCGTAAACCGTACCGGCCATAATAAAAATAAAACCCGTGGTGTTTTATGAAGCGCCGGTAGTATGTTAGTAATTGACTTGCTACCTTTTAGTTTTGTTATACAAATAGTAGCTCACCCGGCCGTTGTGCCACATAAATTGTTTCTAGTGAATATCAGTGGATGAAAGTAAAAATCCGTAAAGAAAATTTAGAGCTATACGTAATCTTCGATGCCATATCATACAAAAATTGTAAAATATTTTTAAAAAATCTGAAGAGATCCACTCTTATCACCTAGGGGTGTAAAAAATAGCATACGACATAGTTGTTTATATCTAATAAAAATCTCGTGTCACAGTGTTTGTCGTCGAACTCCTCCAAATCGGTCGAGTCGTTTCAGAAGAGTTTAAGAACAAGGAGTTCTTCATTCTAAGTGTTAATGTAATTTTTGTAATGTATAATTGCACACAAAAGTTTACACAACATGTAAGACAACACAGTAAGACGTATAGAACTAGTTAAATAAGTTTAGTGTATCTATTACAGATAAACATGTACATATAAGTAGGTATGTCCCACTATAACTAACTTAGCACAGTTACAAAATCACAAAAAATTTACATGAAGTCATAAACGGTATATCAAAAGGTTTTGGGCAAATGTAAAATGCAATGTTTGGGCATTCCCATTAATTTCCTCTTTGACACAGGAATGGAAGGGTACAATAACCTTTTGGTTTTTACGGTGTCTAGTTACTGATTTTCTGGGTAATTAAACCTGTATGAGGTTTTGCGTGCGAATCATTATACCCTTGTTGTGAAATATGATAGGGATTTTACTTAATGGAATGTGTTCAGGCAACCTTTTGGAATTAAGTTATATGTAAGTACAACTTTGCTAATGTTACTGACTCGTAAAATTTTAATAATAAAGTTATCGAGGTTCATATATGGTTTGTAAGTAATAAAGATAAAATTCAATATTGTGAAGTGAAATGATAAAATTAATGTGATTATTCATTTTATATTTTACAATTCACAAACAGTTGCAGGTTTACTATTATTCGAAATACCGCCAAATTACACACGGCATTTAAACTGTAACTGCAATAATAATTTTTAAACTGTCAACACTCGGGATCAAATTGAAAAACGAACGTTTGAAATCATGCAACAATTGGAAACTTTTTCTTTGGAACTATTTCCTGGAATTGAACTTTGAACGTATAAGGACTATACTAAGATCAGTAATAATATAATGGTCGTTATTTATAGAAAATAAATCGTCTTATCATGAATTTTAGTGCTTTGCAATCACATTAAATACTTTTTAGAAAAAATAAGAGAAATACACTGCATTAAACGAATTAATTTAATATCTTCTAGCGTCTATTTAGGTATAGATTATGTAAATTTAATCACTGTCTAACATTATTTCAACCATTATAATTTTTCACCCAAATTATTTTTGTTTTCGACGCGGTACGTACGGCGAAAGATCAAAATAATTGGCAAGTATTGAAAAAACGTCAAAATACAGACGGTAAATAAAAAAGTAAAAAGTCCTCGTCATTATAATCCCCGTTTTGAATCTGAATTATTTCACTGCCAAAAGCTAGTACCTATCTCCGTATAATTTAGGGTTGCTACTAATCATGGGATAAGTCTTCATTATTCATTTTGGATCTGGTAAAAATATCTTTATCTGTAATAATAATAAAGACTATTTTCTATTATCAACTATTTACCTTTTTAATTGTTACTCTTGTAGTTTCCTTGTTGGTGGACTGAGCTAATAAACACATGTTATTGTGGATAATAATGAAAATAAAGAGAATAGTTTTATGAAACGTAGTTTTATTAAGAGAGATTTGTAACAAGGATAGGACAAATTATCAAATATTATATTTAAAACGAGGGTTCTATTTGCAAATATATTAACAATTATGTAAGTATGTACATAACATATGTGTTATGTAAGTAGTGTGTTATGTGTTTATAACTTGTATGTTGATCTTTGATTGTTTATCTTGTAAGGATTAAACTCATACCTATTGATTAGGGAATAGTACTTACAATGTTATCAATAGTTATAATAATGTGTACGTGTATGTGTGACAATCTGTACCATCAGAATTAAATTAAATGTTAGTCTTGTAAGTGTAGAAAATGCATTAAAAAATAGAGTTACGATACATGTAACTTAGTTACGAGTAAAACTATCGTCAGAAACATTCTTGACGTAAATATAAATTCAATTAATTTTTTCCACCCCGACAACCCTGGTGTATGAGCGTGACAAATAAATAATGTAGGTAACCGTCTCGAGTTGTATTTATTCGTATAAATGTAATAAACTTCACAGATGAGCTTCTTTTTATTGTGTCAAATTTAAAGTATTAATACATGGTTTTATGGAATGTACCTAAGCAATTTCTGGATGAAAATGCCGAAGATCGAGCTCTGTGGCATTGACGGCGGGATGCCTAGGTTGCTGCCTCGTTGGTCTAGTGGTCGTATAGTTTTGATGCCGAGCACAAGCCAAGATGGGTTTGATTCCCAGGTCGAGTGTTATATGGCTTTTTTATAAACTTGACATTAGCAGCTCGGAGTTTAGATGCCTGGTTCATGGCAATAGGCTCGCACCCTATTACATGGGACCTTAAATAAATTGTGGTGGTAAACCGAAACGTGGGTTTCTATTTTCTTAGAAACAAATACCATCTCATTTTACAGGCCCATTTAAATAAATAAATAAATATTCCTGGACATTATGACACAGCGCCATCTAGTTCCGAGCTAAGCAACGAGGCTTATGTTACGGATACTAGTCGGTTGATATACTACATATACACTTTTTTTTGTAAATACATACATATTATACATAGATACATCCATGACTCGGATACAAATGTGCATGCTCATCACACAAACATTTGTCCCTACCGGGATTCGAACCCGGGACCCATAGCACAGCAGGCAGTGTTAACTACCGTTGGACTAATTGGGTCGTCGAATTTACACGATGCAAGTTTATTGCCTGTTGTATACAATAATATTAAAGCAATAATTGACTATTTATTTTGGGAAATTATTAATGTAAATTTGGCCACTTTGTAATTTGGTCCAAATTGACAGATGACGCTGACGAATTTGCGAGCACAGCAGCAAGTATTATACAATTCAATCGAAAAATTACATGATAATAATTATTTAATACAATAGATAAAAGCTGATATAAGTAAATATGGAATAATCATCAAAAAACTAACACAGATACACGCACAGATACTTTATACTTTTTTTACTAGAGAATTACAGCAGCTATGAATGTATGACGAATAATTCAGTCTATAAAAAAACATCTTCACAAAGAATCTTGAATTTTATGTTCCCATTTTTGCGATAGGCCAATTTATTATTCATGAAACCGCTTCAACATTTAGTCAAGCGTGAGCCAACCTCTCGAAAAACCGTACTTCACTTTATTACCACGCCAACAGAAACCGGTGACTTGAACCCGCGCGAAATTGGTGCTCGTTGACACTTTTTGATACTCACTATCTTTAAAACAGAACAACTATTGTCCCGTGGCGTTTCCTTCGTTCTATGTACATGTCTTATAATATAGTCTAATGTATACCTTTATTTGTTTATTTTACAATTTAACTAGAACGGACATAGACCATAGACTGCCTCGTTAGTCTAGTGGTCGTACAGTGCGACTGCCGAGCAAGATGTGTTGGGTTCGATTCCCAGGTCAAGCAAAGTGATATAGGGTTTTTCTATGAAAATCTCAGTAGCAGCTCGGAGTTTGGATCTGTGCCTGGTTAATGGCAATAGGCTCGACCCCTATTACATGGGACTTAAAACATACCGGCGAAACATAGGTGTACATTAGTATACTATACCTCTGCCTAACCCTACGGGGACGACAGGCGTGATGGTATGTTATGTTATGTTATGGACATAGACCAATTACACTAATTCAATATAATCTATTTATATCTTAGCTTAAAATATGAGCGTTATGTATCTTTTTCTACAAATCCATGGGAGCTATTGTAGTCTAGAGGAGTAAACTGTGGACTGTGAAGTCAAAGGTCGCGAGTTCGATCCCAAGATACACACTGCCGACTTTTCGAAGTGATGTCGGATTCTTCACGTGCTTAAACGGTGAAGGAAAAGATAGTGAGAGAAACCTGCATGCCAGGGAGATTTTCTCTATGGCATGTGAGATCTGCCAACCCGCACTAGGATACCGTGC
This sequence comes from Craniophora ligustri, assembly GCA_905163465.1. Lineage (NCBI taxonomy): Eukaryota > Metazoa > Arthropoda > Insecta > Lepidoptera > Noctuidae > Craniophora > Craniophora ligustri. The sequence goes on along the minus strand of LR990967.1, from coordinate 9,794,021 downwards.
CTGGCCTCTCTCAAATGAGCAGCGACCGTTGCCTAGCAGTGGGACTGTAAATAGGCTGGTGATGAAAAATGTACATGTCAACAACCCCTTTAAACCTTAGGTAAGAACATTCCCATTAATGTATTACAATTTTTATAGGGTGAAAACTCCTCATAGATCGGCCACCGCCTGGGGAGTAGTAGAGTTTATCGAACTCATACACGCGCTCTGTCTTCTGGGACTCGTAAACTCATTTACCATGAACCGAAAGGGACCCGACCACCTATACTTTCCTTTTTTGTCGGCGCTTTTCCACGAAATCTACTTTTTTGGAATCATGCAACTAGTTTCGAGAATTAAAAAATCCTCTGTAATATTGGAGCAACTAATTGAAATACTGATGTATTTTTTGTTGTATTTTACTAAGGCTTTTTCACAAAGCAATAATTACACAATATAAAAAGATTGTCTGTGGGTATGTATATACTCTTTTGAGTTCAACGACCAGTAATAGTACTCAAGAAATTGCTTGTATTGGTGGTAGGTCCTATTGATCTGAAAGTAAAGACAATGAAGAAGAAGTATTATTGGGCGTATCTATAAAATGTTCAGTAGCAGGTCGGAGTTTATATTTGTGGCAATAGGTATGGATTTGTAACAATAGGCTCGCTCCCTATTTATTGGGACCTGAAACCATACTCAAACTGTGGGTGTACATCAGGACACGTGTATCTTGACGGAATTTAGGGAATTAAGCGTGATGTATTATGTCAAGTAGAATATGTGAAAGATATAAACTGAAACATAATTAGCTTAGGATGAAACGGAATAAGTTAATTTCAAACCTTTACGAGTCAATTAAAGAAACGATAAATACATTTTTCTTACATATTTACCTACATACTACATACTTTTCACGTTTTTGTGGGCGTCACATTTTTAGCGGCACGTGTTACGACAGGTAACTTCATAAATAAATGAACGATGCTACGTTTGAAAAGAATTCCGTATCCTTTTTCCTCTTAACACGTCTCAGAAATAATGAAAGGTAAAAAAATATAATGTGGAATAAATGATACACTTGAATACGAAGAGCTGTAAGAAATATGAGTATATAGAGGCTTTCTATTTTATGGGATATATGAATGCTCGTCGAGTAAGAGAACCTTGGGTTTAGCATCGGCGACTGCTCTATAGACAAGATCTTCAATGATCATTTATTATTACCTCATCTGTCACCATCAAGGCATTTATTATCCCACAGCCTGACATGGATCTCCTCTTTGTACGGGTAGAGACTAGGCACACACTCTATCAATAAAAATATCTCATGCATGCAGGTCTGTTCAAGATGTTTTTCTTGACTATTCGCAATTATTACATGCATGTAATCATTTCGAAGGTCAGTGGTGTAGCACCTTAGGATCGATGTGGAAAGCTTTGACTTCAGAATCCAATGGTAATGTCAAAAAGCTATCACAGTTTGCTTCTGCTAACCTCCATAAACCAATATGTAATTCTTAGCTTAAAAAAATATTAGTCATGAAAAAATATAATGGTAGTTTATCTTTTCTGCAAATCCATGAAGTTTGCCAGGATTTCAATTTACAACTTGGATCTTTAACTTAATACGAATAAATAAAGATTTCTTCGACATCTTTTATTCAGTGCATTCATTAAACAAATTGCATATTAATCAACTTGTAGTAAATTCTAGCTTCCTCGTATTTATTGCGCATTCGTGTTTAGACAATATTTATTTTGTTAAATGCAGCAAACATTATTTAAAAAAGTCAGAATGGTTTTCTGTGGTCATAAAACAACGTGTTGAAGCAGTTTTATTTGGATTCTTACAATTCATAATAAAACTGCTGCAAGGATAACTTTAGGTTTTTCTACTATATTGTGTGTGTGTTTTTTTAAAGTACACAAAAACTTTGAATAAGTAGACCCGTAGATCGCATTAATATTTCTTCAAACTCTTCAAACTTCTCGACACGATTTCACTTCGACAATCGAATCATAAATTTTATTATTATAAATTTTCTTAATGAGATATCTACCCTATTAACAATGTCAGTAGGTAAGACTAGTTACCCCCAATGCTAGGCACGGGTCACCCCTCATTTGGGAGGTATTATAAGGTCTACTATCTACTTTTATAGAACTTATCCACCACGCTAACCTAGTACGGATTGACAGACTTTACACGCCATCGAAAATATCTCTCAGGCATACAGGTTTCGTTGCAATATTATCTTTCGTTTATGTATGCACGTAACTTTGAAAAATCAGTGGTGCGTGACTTGGGTTTGAAATCCAGACCTTCAACTTCACAGTCCACTGATTACACCACTGGGCTATATACCTACAGCTCATAAATAATTAGACTAAGACTACTTGAATAAACAGAAATAAAGGATGCCGAAACCCCTGGTTTATATGAAACATATGAACACTCGTCGAAAGGAACAAACAGTGAGCCCTTCATTACCATCGAATAGAGCGACCCGAAAACCCGAGTCTTTCTAAGACCAACGCATAATAGGATCTGAGCTTTTCAATATCCCGTGTTTGGGCCTAAAGGGCAAATTGAGTTGTTAGTCTGGCCGGCGCGACAATTGGAATACTTATTGCTCAATCAGGGATGTTCGTCGACCTACGACGTAATCAGTTGGAATTGAGCCATGTTCAACGCGACAAATGGCGGGTATATAACATACATAAGTAGGTACGATAATGGCTAGATGTTGTAACCCTTTTAATGCGTGTAATTGAGTTAAAAAATACGCATTTTAATTGCTTATGTCTTGATTTGACTTATTTACATACTTTTCTCTCTCGAAATTCTAAATTAAGTTACCTATTATTATATAGATACAAATAACGTTTACAACATACTTTTTTTCTTAAACCATGAGTTAGGCATTCAATCTGTGAAGATAATTTCGATAGTTGAATTATAAAATGATCATTGATCATTATCTCATCGTAGGCGTAGGTAGGTAATGTTTTATCCATTATTGAACAATATTCAACCCTCGGGTTCGAATCCCGATAGGGACAAATGTTTGTGTGATGAACATAAACATTCGTTGCTTACCTCGGAAATAGATTGCGCTGTGTTATAATGTCCAGAAATATTATTCCATTTCATTTCCATTGAAATTGAATTCGTGACCCGTAGCCGATCGGCCCACCACTGGGCTAGTCAAAGCACCAGATCTTGGGTGATTAAGGATCGAGAACAGTGAAAATAATTATGATGCGGTCAGTTATGAAAAAGTTACCTAAAAACTTAGGTATTTTTATACCCACTATGACTTATAGTATTCAAATAAAGAGACATCTCTAAACCGAAATGCGCATAAAAAATTCTAGAACGTAGCCTCTTCCATACGTTCTTAATCTAGTGAAAAGACTAGTTATATTACTAAAGTTTCTAGTAAAGCTCGTCTCTAAAAACCGCGCGACGTTCTTAAGCGTTCATAAAGGCGCCCTGTAAAGGCGCAAAAATCCGTACACTCTCAAGAGCTATGCAAAATGAAAATTATGAAGATTTCAGCATTATGTGAGAGTAAGGTATGAACTTCAAAATTATGTTGTGAACGTTCTCAGCGCTGATGATAAATTCTTTTTGAAACTAAAACCTAAAATAAAAGTACCTGTAGTGAGTGGTGGCCAAAACCATAAATGAGGTTAACCTGAGAAATACAGTTCTAGTCAATGTTTAAGTAATAGTAAATGAAAAAAATGTGAAATTACAACCTCCAAATATGGAACTGTATATACAGAACAGTATAGTACAGTATACAGTATACTGTACTGTATTTATAGTACAGTACAGTAACAGTACACAAAATAATAATGTTCTAATTTAAAATTTATTGAAGAGGTAAGACAAAAAATATCTGACACTATTCATAGTACGAGATATGCTACTAGCAAAAGGCCACTGTAACCTGACTACAACAATATAACTAGATGCTCCAGAAGATGCAAAAATATACCTTACTCTAGTTAACAGAACTTTTATTTTCCCTTACTCCGTTGAAGCAGGTAGTATCATTACAGAACGGCTTATTGCTTCCATGGTTGACATAAAAGACGCCTACTCGAGAGATCGCGTGGATGAGCACTGCCTTTCAATAATACAGCAAGAAAGTAACGAAACAGAATGGGGGGGAGTTCACAAATTCTAAAGAACGTGTTACATTTTCTTTGCAACTCTAACTGGAATATTGTACCAAAAAAATGAGCCTCAGTCAAACTGAGTGTTGTAATATAAATACTGATTGTACAAAGAGCTATAAAGTACTCGTAGTTATTTTTTACACTTTTACGTTTATAATTTTACATAATTATATTGGTAAGCTTCACTGATTTATTTAAATCACTAATATTCAATAGTAGGTAAACATGTGTAATGCTGGGTAGGCATCAGGGGCTGTTTTCATGTTTTTGACCTTCAAAATGAATTCATATTTAATATGTGGCCCGTGGCATATTTAAATAAATTTTAATTTAAGTTTGAGTTTACTTCGCAAAGGGCAAAGCACTCAAAGCAGTAAAGTGTAAGTATGTACCTACATACATACGTTATCAATTTTGTCCTCCTCTTAAGTTCCAGTCTCCCAGTTTCTCCACGAATTCGCAGAGTTTTTAATTAAATTTCACAGTAGACTGCTTTTTGTACACCCAACTCCTACCGTAAATTGAAAATTACAAACAAATCCTTAGCAACGCACCAGCAACAGGAGATTATTGTTCAGCTTTGTACTATTCTACTGTAACATTGGTCTTAATTGCTTTAAATTAGATTATAAATTATAATATTAGCCCTTTTGCCCTTCTAGGGTGTTTTCCTAAAAAGAATAAGTACAAGCTGTGCTTCGCAGATTTTTCTTTTACAAACTGAACAAGGTAGTAGAAACTTGAAAATACGGCATTAAAATCATTATACATTAAAATCGTGTGTCACATTCGTTTTCTGCGATGAATTTGTGGACTAATGAACCGATTTTCATGAAACTTTACACACTTTTACTGCAAATAGTTTGGCCCAACACAAAAATTAAACTTGACATTACATATACTTTTTTGCAAACTAACACTATAAATTAGCCACAGCCTTGCGTGGCAATGAATTGAAAAGTTAGAGGCACGCACCTTAGTTTTGAGTTACTAGTGACGTTATTACACGTAAATATATACGTGTAGTAAGCAAGCTTGTTTACAAGACAGCAAAAGATACAATAAGAACGGACACAGTGGCGTATTTGACGTTAAAGAGAAGCGAAAAGTGACTGTGATGTATTAGTTTTTTTTTAGAAACGCTGCACCGCACGAATTTCGCCTATGATTTGGCTCCGAATACAAACACAAATATTCACAATGTACTCATATGAATAGGTTATAAATCCCTCACTGGTTTCTGACATTAAACTCGTGTCATTCCCAGCTAATTTCGGGGCTCTTCGCAGCGCAGTCAGCATTTCCATTTAAAACTTTATGCTTTGTGCCACTTGTTCAGTTTTTCAATTAATTTCTGCCAACAAAGCAGAGTTTACAGCTGCATCGTTACCGCAGATGTTCGGGTCGGGTCTTTATGCTTATTTGGCTATTGGTTTCAGGTGTACAATTCGTTAATGACTGACTAGCTGACTAACTAGTCTCGCAAACTTTTAGGTATGCTGTGTGGGTATTTACTCAATAAAGTTATAGAAAAAACCTGGTCATTTTTTGTTTACATATCGTTAGGGAATATATTTGATCTAGCGTATAAAGAAGAAGAAATCAATACACTGCAAAGTATTATCTTCTATTTTTACCCACAACGGAAGGAATAAGATTTATGGCAAAGAGTTGTATGCGTGTGTGTATACACGTTTTTTTTCTTGAAAACTGCTGAACCTATAACATAGTTACTCCACCAAGTGTGGCTGAATATCAGCATTTAATACGAAACGACTAATATCAGACCTCTGGCCGATTACATGGTTATACCGATACTCTAAAGAAATAAATAAATTCATGGTCTTCTAGTTTTCTGACTGCCAGTAACTATTGTCATACGATGACGACCCCCGATTAGCGAAGCGGTATCAGAGGCTGCATTCTGTGGGAAGGGCCCCAGGCTCGAATCCCGGTAGGCCTAAATGTTTGTGTGATGAGCTTTAAAGGTACCTGAGTCATGGATATTTCTATGTAAGTATTTATTAAAAAAATATCTATGTAGTATATCAACCATTGAGTATCCGCAACATAAGCCTCGTTGCTTAGCTCGGAACTAGATGGTGCTGTGTCATAATGTCTTGATATATTTATGTAACAACCGGGACCGAAGCCTTAACGGAATCTTGAAGAATGAATGGTCACCCTCCGTAACCCGACCTTGGCAATGAAGCTTAACCTTACCGATCGATTGATCAGCTTAGTTTAATAATTAGTCACGAGTCTTTCTATGATATAACAAGCCCAGCCTTTCGAATTCCAGTACCTACATATATTTTTCATCAGTAGACTAATTCGTACTTTTAAATTTATTTTTACAACCTTGATAACGAAATACGCTTCGTAATTTGTAATACATAAATCATCTAATACTTAGAACAGCCTGACTATTCGTCGTTTTAATCAATGACAACTATAATTTACAAGTTAACAGGAAATACCTATGAGTCATTGTATTATTTCCGCTACTTTTGTAGTTTAGCTTTAGCTAGTCGACCTAGAACTTACTTATAAACTACGCACGCTTCGTGCCGCACGCAAATATAAAACACTTCCTTATAGAAAAATTATACAAGAGTAAGAAATACAATGATCTATCACCTTATTTTCAAACATTCACGTGACGGAAAATGGATTAAGGAAAACATCGTGAGGAAACCTGCATTGTGAGAGACTATGTCTCTTCTGAGATTCAATGTTTAATCTGAGAGAAAGCCTGTTCCTAGTGAGTGACTCGTGTGTCGGCAACGGACGAGCGACACCTCTGGCGTTGCAAACGTCCATAAACTACGGTAACTGCTACGGTACCAATTAGGCGGGTCATATTTTTATTTGCCACTTTTGTGTTTATAAACTTTCAGCTATCGTCAAAAATTTAAACATGAATATAAAAAAAATAAGTAAGAAAGCATCTGTGTAAAAATATTTAGAATATTTTGTGATGATAAATCAATTTTCTTTGTATCTACATACTACAGATATCAATAACAGTGAGTTTAAAAAGGTATCTAAGCACTAGCGGGCCTCCGGATGAGTTCAATAATTTTTCACTTAATAGCAATTTTTATTGCAATGTATCAATAAATAGCGGTAGCAGTAGCAGTAGAAGTCGAAGTATTTTACGGCCTGAATTTCATGTAAAACATCAACCAAGTATTTTATAAGGACCGTATACACATACTGTATAGTAACCTACATAGGTATAACTAGCACATCAAATAAATTATACAAGTGTGTTTGTAAAGTTTAACATTAACTGTATATTTTGTAACACACACGCACAAGAACAACACAACATTGTGTTTAAAAGTGAATAACTTGACTTGACAGCGTGTAAACGCGTTCTAACCTTAGGTTATTTTCTATAAAATATTCAAACAAGGCACTACAAATAGCAAGGAGGGTGTACTTAGTTATGTAAGTGTACGCTGTCATTATACACGTATTTTATAACCTACACCGTAGTACAATAAAAGGAAAAATGATGTTTAATGCATTAAAGTTAGAATTTAAATTCGATTGCATAAATGGTGTCATTGAAGTGAGAGAAAACTGGTGTAACGTTATACGTATTCGCATGTTTCAAGGACTTAATAAACACATTCAAGTGTGTGTTAATGCGAATATCGTAACTGAACCAAGTTGCTGCATTTATTATTGTTGCGTTTTATTTAGATTAAAAAACGCAAGGATTTATCTATTTAAGTAGTTATTAGATTTTTTTGGTATGTTTTCAATGTTTAAAAATTCTTTTCTTTTCAGATAGAGTGTTGAGTAATTCATAAACCTGAGTAATTAATATTTTTAAGCATAATAGCTGTCATAATCCATCTTATAACCTTAACATAAGGCTGCTTACTTAAAACTACATAGATGGAGCTGAAATAAAAAATCTAAAGTCTTGTTAAGTATGTACTTACTTTATAAGTTAAAATAACAAGAGAAGATGTGTGTAAATATTTTAAAAGTATTGTTACCATGTATGAATAGTTTATTAGTCCACAAGTTTTGCCAATAAATTATGTTCGTTTTTATTAATGGCAAACTTTGTTTCGAACCGAGTCAGTTAGTTCTAAGTTTAAATTTGTTATGCAGAATATAAAAAAATGTTCTATTATCAAACTTGAATTGCTGTGATTAGCTACAGCTGGTTCAAAAAGTATAAACGACGAGTATTAGGAATATGAATGCTGTGTGACCCACAGAATGTTTCATCATCGACTAAATTATTGTCCCACTGCTGCGCACGGGTTTCCCCTCGTTTGAGCTGGATTAGGCTATATTACACCACGCTAGTCTACTTCACACATCATCAAGAAAATCTCCCAAGCATGTAGGTTTGCTCACGATGTTTTCCTTCACCGTTTGAACGTGTGATAAATACATACATAACTTCTGAAAATGTATATTTTAGACCCCATGTAATAGGGGGCGATCCTATTCCCATAAACCGGGAATATAAACTCCGCAAATTTAAATTCCGAGCTGCTAGCCTGCTACTAAGAATTTCATACAAACCTAATAACACTTTGCTCGACCTGGGAATCGAACCCAAGAAAGGTCTCTTGCTCGGCAGTCGCATTGTACGACCACAAGACCAACGAGGCAGTCGGAACCATCTCCTTGGAATAAAACTCATGAAAAATAAATGAACCTTATATATTTACTTATCGCTCGAGTTTTACTCTTCGTGTTTAAAACAATAAGGATACACAAAAAATCAACTCTACATAAGGGTTCTCAAATCAACTTTTCAAGGACGTCATGGCTGACAGTCGTTGAAGCCACGCTTACTCTCATTAGTACCGTATATTACGCAGCCATAACTGTAAGGTGACAACCCTCCCGTAGACTCGCACAGTCATAAATATTAAATGCACACGCAAAACAATTTCTTTAACTGTTTACTAGTTTAGAGTTAGCTTTTATGTAAAAGAAACCTTCTTTATATTAATACTGGGTCTGAATTTAAATAAACTATTTACCTACAATGTATAAAACAAAACATAAGCAGATCTGATATTTGACACTAACAAAATAAATAGTATAGAAAAGTACATTTATTTTTTCGATAGCACGAGGTCATGCGTCAATGTCGGGCTAGTCCATTCGTGATTCGGATGACTTATATTGAACGCGACGTGTAAATCGGCTGACTTTTTTACAACGTGAAGAGTAAATTGAAACCAGAACAATGTCACTTACTTATCTGAAGTGAATTGATGTAAATGAGTTTGTTTAAGCTGATATATAGTTAAAATCATATAACAAGGCTTGAAGGTTCTAGAGTGGCGACCACGTACTGGAAGACGCAGTGTGGGCAGGCCCCCGGCAAGGTGGACTGACGACTTGGTAAAGGTCGCTGGAATCCACTGGATGCGGGCAGCATATAACCGGTCGTCGTAGCGATCCTTGGGGGAGACCTATGTCCAGCAGTGGACGTCAAACGGTTGAAATGATGATGATGATGGTCATGTAACATCAAAACGGTTGAAATGATGATGATGATGATGATATAAATTATCCTTTGATATTTGAGCATATGATAAACATTCACAAACTTTGTACGTTACATTATGTGCCTACAGATCGAATTCGGGTCCTTTGACTTTACAAGGAACTGGTAAAGTCACATTCCCGCAGTTTGAACTTAAGTGCACCACCTACTAAAGGTAAGTAGACGACTTAATCGGACCGTCTACATTTTCTTTTGAATCATGGTTCAAGAACACTCTTACTGAATTCTCTTTGCAAACAAATTAAATCGAAATCGGTTCATCCGTTTACGAGTTTTAACACCCTAATTTTTGCATCGGGGTGAGTATAGAAAATAGGAAGATATTAAAGATAATGAGTGTTTTCTCTTTGTTTAATGTAGGCTCTTGTCTGTTAGTAGTTTTAGTACAACGAATTACTTAAATTTTTAATCATACTTGAGTGGGTACATATTCATGAGTGGGTAGTGTCCTGACCTACACTTAAAATAATGTTTGACCTCTTTTCAGCGTTGAAGGTTACTTTTTTAATAATTAAATAGCAAGTTATGGTGACATCATTATTTTTGTTTTAGAGAAAGAAGATTCCTTTGCTACAACACCCATTGAATTGAAAATAACATATTGTTTAAAACGTGAACAAAAAAATAGCTTATTTTAATTTTATTAAAGTTTATATTTATTTAAATTGTATGCTCCATCTTCCCTATCTGTGCTTTTCATATGCGATTCAAAATATTACCAACAGATAGCAGCAGTTTCAAAAATGTTTAAATAAATAGCACACTTTATACTGATTTCATTGCCCTCTCTTCGTAAATGACAATAAATGTCCCCGGGAACTAGGACAGTCACTACACTGAAAATAGATGCCTTTTTAAAACCTTTTTAATACACAGTCCGTATATTCTCCTACAGCCCGCGTTTGATATGTCTAAACAAGACTATTCAATTTAGGTTTTGTGTTTAAAATTCTGTTAATATTTACGGGGTTATTAATTTTGTCTACATTCATTATGTTTTGTTTAATTTAATGCTTTAAACAGTTGGTTATAGTGGTAACAACTTTGTTAATGTTGAGTAAATTTATGAGCGGTTTGTTTAGCATTATATAAGTGAATTGTTTAATAGAACCTTCACTTAAAAAGCTAGGTTTTGAGGTAATTCTAAAGGAAGAAATTTGAAAAATTCTTTTCATGACGCATATCAATATAATAATAACTATTAGTGGGTAAAGTTGCAAACTAATTATAGTTGTAAAACCTACCTTTTCTATAATTGGCATTTATTTTCCCTGAAAATATTGATTATAAAGTTAGTAGTTTTGTCTTATTCTAAAACATAACTAGGCAGCCAAAATGTCTTACCAAATTAAACTCCAAAAATACTTTACCCATAAATTTGCCATCAAAACAAAAAAGGCACATCTTTTTGTATTTTTTAGCTTATTTCAAGCTAAGATTTTTAAATTTTTATTAAGAAAGAAAAATTCAACCTCAGGCGGGACTCGAACCCGCGTCTTCTGGATCGGTACTCCAGACGCTCTGCCAACTGAGCCACCGAGGTATCCGCCTGATATATAAAAAAAAAAAATTAAAAATCTTAGCTTGAAATAAGCTAAAAAATACAAAAAGATTGTATAAAGGTAATGCAATATCATCCGGAATCTACTCGCTGTAAAGGGAGAATTCTGGGTTGGGCAGAATTGTCCAATCGATGTTGCTATGTCGCCGTAAAGACATAAGTAACATAAAGAAAGAAAAATTCAACACATCAGGCGGATACCTCGGTGGCTCAGTTGGCAGAGCGTCTGGAGTACCGATCCAGAAGACGCGGGTTCGAGTCCCGCCTGAGGTTGAATTTTTCTTTCTTAATAAAAATTTAAAAAGGCACATCTACAAATACACACACCGGCAAAATTAGGGGAACATTTAAAAACATGTGTTTATTTTTTTATTTATCAGTTTGATCTTCAAGTGGTGTTAGTTTTTGTATTCACACATGCTTAAGAAATAAAATCATGAGAAATATTGGCACTCTGCGACGTTTTGACAGAAATTATACCCTTGTTAAGCATTTTTGGACATATTGTGCTTTTAAGTGTTATCGATAATAAATTTGTTTTGTGTCGTCTAACTTAACTTTATACCATTTCACTGTTTGCGTTTGGAGAGTATACATCGTGTTGCATTCAAAATGAGTGTTTAACCTGCAACTGAAGTCGCCAGAGCTGTAACCATAATCGGGGAAGGTCACACCTACCGTTCAGTCAGTCGCACCTTGGGTGTATCGGTATCTGTGATTCATCGTGCTGTTCAGCGATACCGACAGACAGGATCCTACGTAAGAAGGCGGGGACAAGGCAGAAATCGCTCAACCAGTGCCGCGGACGACCGATTCATAAGGCTACAAACATTGAGAAATCGACGTCAAACCGCTGTTCAGACCCGGAATGTTTTGGAAGAAGTCCGCAATGTGCGTGTTAGTGAACGTACAGTGAGGAGACGGTTGAATGAAGCTGGATTGAAGTCTTACGTGCCAGCCAAAGCGCCGAAACTTGAGGTGAGTCATCGAGTAGCAAGATTAGAGATTGCACGCGAACACCGAGATTGGAGAGACGAGTGGAGCCGAGTTTTGTTTACCGATGAAAGCCGTTACTGTGTTAATTTCATTGATGGTAGGGAGAGGATGTGGAGGTACCGAGGAGAACGTTATCATCAATCAAACTTTTCGGAAACAGTAGCTTATGGCGGAGGGTCAGTTATGGTGTGGGGTGGCATATGTTTGGGAGCACGCACGGAGCTAGTCTTCATTGATGGTGGGTCTCTTAATGCACACCGATACATTACTGAAGTTCTGGAACCCCATGTAATGCCTTTTGCCCCATTTATAGGCGAAAATTTCATTTTTATGCACGATAATGCTCGGCCGCATGTTGCGCGCGTGGTGCAGGATTACTTGAATGAAGTTAAGATAACGCAAATGAATTGGCCAGCACGATCGCCGGATATGAATCCGATAGAACACATTTGGGACATCATTGGCAGAAGGGTACGGCAAAGAAATCCAGCTCCAAGGAATGTGAACGAATTAAAATTAAGTTTGACGGCAGAGTCGGAAAGCTTGCCCCAAGAGATGATCGATGAAGTCATTGGGAGCATGGGTAGACGTATCCAGGCTCTCCTAAGAGCCCGGGGTGGTAATACCCGATATTAATTTTTTTATTCCATCTGTAATAATTTTTTTAGAGTAATTTATGTGCATGTGTGTTTATTTGTAATTTATTGACTTTTATATTTTTTTTTATTACATTTAATTATAAGTTATACAGACTTCGTAAATGTTGTTTATTTTCAACCTTTTAGAGTTAATATTCTTAAATTAATTCAATTTTTAAAGTCTTAAAACAAAAATCTCAATAATTGTTGCATTTCATGTATGTTCCCCTAATTGTGCCGGTGTGTGTAGATCCAATTTCACAAATAAGGCCGGCGACACATTTAATCATAAGTTAAAACCAACAAAATTGGGTCAGTACCCGTGTATGACTATTTTCGAACGAATCAATAAACTCGACCTCTTGCACTAAATACAGTGTGACTTTTATAAGGTGGCCTAAAAATAACAAAACATTCGGAGCCACAGTTGGCGTGGCCATACATCAAAGATGCATAAGCTGTGATCACGCGAGCCGCTAAACGAAGGATTCACACGGACAGAAAAATGTGTAAGCATTTTTCGTAGAAACAAAGTGTATCGATAACACGATGTAATTATCGGAGTATTATTGTATTAATATCTGATGTAGATCGCGCTTTGGTTTCTTTGGAACTTGAGTTTCTATGGAATGTCGATTGATTGTAGTTTTTGTTTGCAGCGTAGTTAGAAAACTTACGTTTTCGTCTTATGTACATATAAATGTTTTAGTAGTGTTGAGAATACACAAAGTAAAACTTTTATAAAAAAATCGAGTAGTTCGTCCTTGAAGGTGCAATAAATTTACCTTATTTTTAGCTTATAATACCGCATACGTACCTGAAAATAAAAACCACATTTGTAATGAATACATTAAAACATATCATATAAGGCTGTTTATAAATCATAGGTAATCAGTACCTATACTAGTGCCAAAAAAATAGCTATTCAATAAACTACGGTTCTTTTTAATTTTGACTCACGCTAGAATATTCTCCTGTATCCGTAGGCTTCATGGGTGCCTTTACAAAAAAAAAATACACAGTTTTGAACCGCCCGAAGACCGTACAAAATATTCATTGCATAATGGAGTTCAGTCAAGCCGTACTCTCAATCAAAACGCTAATCGTATTGACCATTTCTTTATCATCAGCCTATATTCGTCCACTGCTGGACGTAAGCCCTAGCCCTAGTGAAAGCCACAGAGCTCGATCTTCGGCTCTTCTCCTTCTGTCCACTTCTTAAACAATTTAAATTCGATTATTGTAATTTACTGAAATTCGTTTACCAATTAACAAAACACTGTGTCATTCTACAGTTAATAAACTAAAGTTTTTGCCGCCACAGTGCCATAAAACATAGGCCCAAGAGACTTTATAATGCTAACTGTTGATTAAACCGGCCTTACATGCCACCCGGTCTGATGGTCGCGCTATGCAAATACGCGACGCATGTCTGATGACACGATAAGGGGAAGGTTATGGTGTTTAATTACATTGAAACCGTGTTCACGGTATTTGCCGTAAATATGTGACGTCACTCGTATGGTGACTTAAGGGGCTGTTATTATTAGTGGAGGTATCACACTCAATGCCGGTTTTAATACTACTTATAACATATTAACTATAGATATAATGTTATATTATATTTATAAATATATAATAAAAGGGTTGGTTTGAGGTGTTCTTTTTATTTTATACAACACTACCTGAGCCTCGTAGCTTCGTCTGCGTCACCGAAGGGGAAGATTTAATGAATTTTCTTAGATTTTTAGCAACATTTTTCATTTATGGTCCTCTCCTATTGGTCGTATCGTGATGTTATATGTTATGCCATAACCTTCCTCGATAAATGGACTAGACCACACAAATTTTTTCAAGATTTTTTCAATTCCAACCTCAGATTAATGCGAACAAACAAACGAACAAACAAACTCTTCAACTTTATAATATTAGCTTACAGCCCGTTTGATATGCAATACCAGAGGTGTCCCTCGCCGATTGCTGAGTCTGTAAATCATAAAGGTTTCGTAGGTTCGTATAAGTTTCAAACTGATGCGACCCTTGTATATAAACTGATCGAACTACCATTGCCTCAAATTAATATCAATTTGGTTAAACATGACAGCAAAACGCCAAAAAAGCTTACTTACCAATAGAGGTTTCACGAAAGTGGGACTTTAAAAGCCGGTTCATTCTATTTTTATTCAAAATATAAATATCTTTAAGCTCATTTTTGTTTGACCTAATCGAGCTCAAAGTGTTTGCACGTTTACGATATTACTTAATAATCTTCGTATTTTATGCTGAGAAAGTCTCCTAAGTTTGGTAAGGAAAGTTATTTACTTTTCGAATCCGAATGCTGGGAGAATATTCTTCCAATAACTTTCGATTGCGTTAAGATGTTGTTTTCATTATATCCACAAATACAGGTGGAAATCCGAATGATTTTTAATATAATTCGTCATTTATTTAAATAAACTGGTTGATTATATAAAACAGCACAATACATCCAAATACTATCAGTACATTCTTAAGTTCTAGAGGGTCAACCTAGCCTCCTACAGCTATTAACCGAGCACAAATACAAACTCCGCGCACTTTGCGTGACATGGCAATCGAACCCAGGAACCACCACCTCAGTCGATTGCTGAGGTAGGCTTAGTATAAATATCTCTATATATGTCTTTACGTTACATTATCTTAGCGAGTGAGAATTTCCAAAGAATGTTCAGTATGATCAATACCAATCAAAAGGATATGTTTTATTCCAGTCACACCCAATAAAATGTTCAGCGACCTTTACCAGATCGTCTGTCCATCTCGTTCGGGGAAATTCCACGCTGTGTTTTCCAGTACATCACCAGAACCTACTTATTTGCTCCAGTGGACATCAATTCTACAAACTATGTGCATATATGTATGTGTTCAGGTTACTAATCTTTTGATCAACTGTATAGAAATGAAAAAAAAACCTTCAAAGTTGCCTACTGACTTTAAGGTTTGTTTATTAGATATTGCTGCTGAGGAAATTAAGCAATAGGTATGTTGCATTTTCATACTACTTAAATTTTAAATACAAGGGTGACTGGCAGTCACCCTGTATAAAAGTTTTTTTGTATTTTCGGATAGGTACCTGGTACTCAATAATCATTCAAAGGATTTTGGGATATAGATGGCATAAAAGCATTAGATATAAGTATATTTAACATTAGGTACCTATTTGATCATTTATAAAACATATATAGAACGATTATTTAGACCTAATATCGTTATTTATGCACCTATTTATCTGTCATCAAAAAAATGTATTCGTCACTAAACAGTACAGTACAAAATATAAGACACAACAATGCACAACACAAGGAGAAAATATTCACAAATTAATAGATTAATGACGTGGGGGTCATTAGCTAGGAAATTCCTGTGGTATGGGGGTATTAATCAATCTGTATCTGTTATATAATGTTTCATGTAGATTCAGTGATTTATTGTATAAGTTCCAAATTGGCATTATTGCTTGACTTGGGAACGTTTTATACTAGTGAATAGGCTTTTTTTGTATTTATACGTTCTTACTTGCTAATAAAATTATAAACTCACAATATTAACATTTTGAGAACTTCAATGGAAAATTAATTTGTGAACAATCGTAACTAGAATTTTGTTGCAGGCAAATATTTGCAAAAGTATTTAACCACCGTACCGTTTATATTTTCAACCAATTTATTTTATGATATGTTTACCGATTAATTAATTAATTATATGTTATGTAGCTATAATTTTCGAAAGGAAGCTTTCATTTATCCATCTTTATGCTAGAACGCCTAGCTATTTAGTAACATTTTACATCAAAATAAACCTACCAACACGTCTCAAATATGTCTGATGTTAATTTTATGTTTTATACATATTGCCAGAAGATAAGGAAAAAAGACTACAGAATTATTTTTAATAATCAGACTAAAAACTAACATACAAAAATACACAGAAATATAAAAAAATATAGTAAATATAGTACTAAATAAATACTATGCTTTCAATTCAATGTAACATTTTAGTCTTGGAAGCCTATTTCAACTTTACTTTGCCGTAAAAGTTAAGTAACATTACTTGAATTCTCATTAAAATCTAATCCGGAGACTGATTAGATCTAATTACAGTGTACCCAGAGTTATTAATTTAGGTACCTACCAGCAGGACCCGTAGTGACCCTAATTACTCTATTCTTTGTTACTGTGAAATTTACACTGACTCTAAATTCAAATTCTGTTTTTTTTCTTCTTCTGGTTGTGCAAATCTAATAAAAGTACTTGTAAAAAAACCGACTTCAAATGTTAAAACTGGACGAAATTGAAATGGGAAGCGTCAGTTTTCAAATAAAAAAAGAATCATCTAAATTAATTAACGCAGTCGAAAGCTATGATAACTTCGAGAAAGAGATGGCCAGCAGAATACCTTTGGGGTGGGCGGCATTCGGGAGGCTACGTGATATCTTTGAATCGTCGATCCCACAATTCTTAAAGACCAGGGTCTATAACCAGTGCGTCCTACCCGTGATGACTTACGGAGCCGAAACGTGGACACTGACCAAAGGACTGGTCCACAAATTCCAGGTTGCTCAGCGTGCAATGGAGAGCAATGCTTCTTTGGGGCATGGAATTCACAACATGAACAAAGTCAGTCGCCAAAGAACTAAAGTCACCGATATTGCCCGTAGAATATGCTGAAGTGGAAGTGGGCCATCCATGTCTGCAGACGGACGGACGGCCGATGGAGCAGACAAGTGTTAGAGACCGCGATAACGTAGTGTAGGACGCCCTGCATTCAGGATAATGTATAAAATAATTACTAAATATAATATATTGATGATAAAATTATCACCTCTGTTATTAATATTTAAATAAATAAATAAAACTATTAAATAAATAACCTTAATCCTAAACTATTAAATAATAACCTTCATTATACTCTTGCCACATTGTCCGTCTTGTCCAAAAAACAAAGTTTTGTATTTTTTTATGAAAAGCAATAACAAACTACCTATACCATGTGTGTTTACATTATTAATCAAATAGAAACGCGTTTAAACTGCTGAATGGCGCGTGCATTAATAAATCATAACTTTACTCAACTGTGTCTAATAATAGTTCGCAACCGCAATGTTTCATCGATTTAAAATGTGAGAACACAACTCTGAATGACATAGCATATTTACTTTTTTATTTATTTAAAACTAGTTTCTGACGGCCGATGGGGCTAGAAGATTCTAGAGTGGCGACCACGTACTCGAAGATGCCGCGTGGGCAGGCCCCCGGCAATTTGTATGACGACCTGGTAAAGTTTGCTGAAATCCGCTGGATGCGGGTGGTGCATGACCGGTCGTCGTGGCGATCCTTGGTGGAGACCTATGTCCAGCAGTGGACGTCTGACGGTTGATATGTTGATGATGATGACGAGTGTCCACCTATGGCTTTGCCAGCATGATATATAAATAAAATATAGCCTATGTGTTAATCCAAGTAATAAACTATCTGTATGCTAAATTTCATCCAAATCCGTTAAGAGGTTTTTGCCTGAAAGAGTGACAAACATCTATACAAACTGTCGCATTTAGGATAGGGGTCTGTTAAGCTGCCTAATACTCTTGTAGGAATCTGCTCGGTGGAGCAAAATATTATTTATAGGTAGGATTTTACCTATGAAAATTTCAGTAGTAATTTCAGCTGTGTAGTAGTGGGTATTATGCCCGTTTAGTGGCAATAATCTTGACACATTAGGCCTTAAACATACGACAAACTGTAGGTAAGTTATTTATTTAGTTTTGGGAATGCTAATATGTATACCTAATTGACATTAGTCACGTGATAAATTAATTTAGGCTTTTTAATTTTTTACTAAGCTGCAGTCAACAACTGTCAAACAGTAAAATGTATGACAGATTACAATACCTATGACAAATTTGAAAACCCTCACAATGGTTCTCATATTATTGTTTCTAACCAATGTAGCGTGGCGTTTGATCACAATCACATCTGATGGTAAATGAATATGTGGTCTAAGATGAAGCACCTTCACGTAGAAGATCCCCTTTTTTGGTCATTCTTATCTAAACTCTCTCTATACTAAACCATGCCAAAGCTACGGAACTAACGAGTTCATTTTCCTCTACCTACCTCCGAAAAACTAAGCAGCTCATTATTAGAATCGCTGAGCCAAAAAAGAATAAAAAAAATCTCCGTCAAATTAAATTATCTAAATTCCAGATTTTTACTTTCCAGAATGTTCTAGTCGTCCGTTGTTTTTGGAATGGACATAATTATATTTATATTTTCCTCTTATTAGTTACTTTACTTTTAAGACTTAAGAACACTCGGAGCGCCGGCCTAATTAACTTTGTGTACAAGGTTTTAGACAAATTAAGCTTAGTCGGCGGTCTGTGTATTTGCTGCTTTATAATTTTTTACAATAAAGGACAAAATTACATATTTTTTGTTTTCAATAATCTGTCAAGGGATAAGAAAATAATTGTTAAAAAAATACACTTTCCGATAATTGTTGATAAATAAAATGATAACGAGACTAGTCATTCTAATGAACCGATTTGAGTCTTTAGTTGCTTTAGTTGATCGATCGAGTGTTATTAAGGCTGCTCTCAATATTTGAAAGTAGGGGAAAATATGAAATGAGAGAGAGAAAAAAATAAGCCTGGAAATATGTACCTGAATTATAGATACTCCTTAAAAAACATTTGCCTGTATACCTAAAAGTGTATCAACAATCGAATATCCGTAACATAAGCGTCATCGTTTAATTCAGTGCCGTATAAACTTATTTACATTTAAAATCCCAACTTACGGAATATACTACTTACTTTCTTAATTCTACTAGGCACCTATTACCAACCGCAAATTTCCGTATCGTCATCAATCACTAAATGCGTTCATCCGGGAACAACTAAATTACGTAATGTATCTGTTCCTTCATATTGCATGCAGTTACGCAATCATTGGAATATTTTACAACTAACTGCGCCCCGCGGTTTCATTCGCCTTTTTCCGACTCTTCAACGTCTCGCAACGTGATGTTAAGTAGCTTATACCTTCCTCATAAAAATGGACTATTAAATACAAAAATATTTTTCCAAATCGGTTGCTAGTTCCAGCGATTAGCGTGTTTAAACAAACAAACTCTTTAGTTTTGTTATATTAATATTTATGTATTAAGATCATCAAGCACCCACATTCCTCTTCACGTGACCCAAAAGAATACATGTATCTTTCTTCCGTGTAGATATTAGGCACTTGGAAGCCAGCCAAGTTCTAAAGAAAAAATGTGTCAAAGAATAGGTAAGATGCACGCCCTTTAAAAGCTGCATTCACAAAAGAGAATCGTTCACGATTTTTTATTGCAGTGTGAAAGTTTTTTTATTAGCTTAACAGATTTTAATTAACACTAACTTTTGCCTGGAGATTGGCGCTGAAATACACGATGGGTGTCCCTCGGGGACCGAATTCCATGCACAAATTAAAAAAAAACCTACTCGCTGGATTACAGATCCAATTCCGGAATTTAAAAATATAATTTGTTAGCTGTTCCTTTCTGCGGAGTGTTTCAAAAGTAACTTTTTCTAGGGCAACTTGATATATTTTACATTTTAAAGTTTTTTTTATTGTAACCCGTTTGAATTAAAAAGGTCTTAATTTAAATCTGTTTTTAATAATTTTAATCACGTAATATTTTTTTTTTTTCTACTTTAACAAATTTTATTGTTTGATATTTTTAACAAACGGATTCATGATTTTTTCTAATTGACATGATTTTGACGTATGAAATGCTACTTATATAATATAAATATATTCAATACAATTGAATCTGCAAACTTATCAAATATTAGACGACACGGTTAAAGAATTTTACGCTTTGGGTTACAGTTACGATTAAAAGTTGTTCCTGGTCGAGATGTGTGTCTATAAATGCACGCATAGGAGAAATTCCAGGAGGGCAAAGTGATATGTAATAAAATCCGAACAAACCACACTTAATTCTATTGTTGACGTTACCGTAAAACACGCCATTAAAATAGCAAAATCACGTCGAACATAAACACCGTTCATTCTTTTAAGTCCATAATTTACTGGAAAACGAATTGCTCGAATATGTGACTAACGTAAATACCATCAAGATAGCAATCGCATAGCAAACACGTTCTTATGAAAGTAGGACGGTATGAACGATTTGTTCTTGTTTACATTGCTAAAGGAATCACAACCTTACGACTTAAAAGTAAAGGTCAGCTTGCCATTTTATGATTGCCATTTGTAGGTAATAGTGATAAGCGGTATTAAACGTAACATACATACATACCATCACGGCTGCCCCTGAAGGGTTATGCAGAAGTGTATGTACACCCACATTTCCCCGGTATTTATTAGGTCCCATGTAATAGAAGGCGAGCCTATTGCCATCAACCGGGCACGAATCCCAACTCTGAGCTATGAATATCTGCTGAGAATTTCATAGAAACACCCAGCAACACTTTTCTCGACCAAAGAATCGAACCCAAGACCTCTTGCACAGCACAGTCGCACTTACGATCACTAGACCAATGAATCACTTAGCGGAATAATTTATGTGAAAGCGATCTCCGAATAAAAACTATGTTTTCTTTTGTTCTTTGATTCGCAATTTAAAAATATTACTTCAAAGGGTTGAATGGAGAATGGAGCAGTTGAGAAAAAAGCTGAAAAGCTCGTTAAGGTTGTCAGCTATTTCTTTAGGGTGGTAATACATTATTGTTGTAATTTAGTCGGTTTCAGCCCAAACTCTTGCTCGAATTCATTGACCTTTTTAAAATATTTATACAGATTAACAAATGTATAATATTAGAAAAGACGACATAGAACAGATTTATTTGTAAAATATGTATTTAAACGTAAATAAACGTGACGAGATAAGAGCGTTATGCATAAGAGCGAGCTGCAGTATAAACTAAAATAAACAAACTGTTAATCGATATTGAGTCTGCTAACATTGAATTCTCTTACGTTAGTAAACAAACTATGACGTCACAGCTACGTATTGATGACGTGATTTCAATTTTGAATCCATCTGAAGCATATTAATGATGCCTCAACAGACGTAGTCTGCACGTGAAGTTTATTACAGTAGATTTCAAACACTCATCAAATACGCCAATATCAGTACTTAATACAACTACATGCGGTAGATATTGGTTATGTATAAACGTTTAAATGTGTGGGAAAACAGACGAGCGCTGTCATGCACACAAATACGTACGTTAAGTAATCCATCCATCATAGTAATATGTACATGTATTAGTGTGCATGGATCATCATTCTAACATAGACTACTCTAGGCGAATTTTAAGGAAACTTATACCAATAATATTATAGGTCTGTCGGAAAGTTAATGGGAATTTGAATTAGTATATGAAAATTCAATATACAGTGACAAAATTCGAAAGAAATAACATTTCATTTCAATAACCACATCATTCTATTGAGCTGGGATGTATGGATGTGGACGAAGCAAAAGTGGTATGCAGGGATCGTAGCGCGGTGGTCGGTTGTGCCTACCCTCTGGAGAAAAGGAGAGAAATATTACGATTAACTTAATAAGCCTGCTCTAACAGTCTATCTATATATAAAAGCTGTGGTAGCATAGATGCGAGACCAGTGGACTGACATGTGAAAAGTCTCGAGTTCAAACCCAAGGCACGCACCACTGACTTTTCGGAAGTTATGTGCGTATTTATCGCATGATCAAACGGTGAAGGAAAACATCGTGAGGAAACCTGCATGCTTGAGAGATTTTATCGATGGCATGTGAAATCTGCCAAACCGCAGTAGGCAAGCGTGGTGGATAGCCTAATCCCTCCCGAATGAGAGGACACCCGTGCCCAGCAGTGGGACAATAATGGGTTGATGATGATGAACAGCCTATCAACTCACTATCACATTGTAATTACAAAACTATTTATCGCCATTTACAAGGGTCCTGTCAGTACAAATAGACCAGTTAATTTTCTCAATTTCAATAATAGCCGCTGCGCCAATAAAACCGCTTTCGCATTTGCTGGCATGAATATTAATGCATTGCAATGTAATGTGTAACAAAGCTACACACGTACAATCGGCAAACACGCCGGTAGTCCACTTTCCACCGTTATTGCTATCACAGTAAGGTCCAAAGTGATTTTGCATACGTATTGCATATACATATCGATATCACTGTTCGTCTGAGTGAGTGTTTATTGAATTTGCAAGCTAGACGTCATTGGTGTAAATAACATAGGTAAGGTAACTGCATATAGATCTAGATAGTTAGTACCTACTTAAGAAAATGTAGACGTCTGCATTCAATATAATCCCTTTCTGTTCTCTCTACGTGTTTGCAATACCTACTATTATTCTGTTCATATATGTACATATAACTGAAATAAGGTGCTTAACTTTCTTTTGTTAACTATTTTCTTTAAATAGACCGAATGAGCGAAAGACATCCAATACAGATGAAAATTTTGATATTTTTCGATGACTAAGTTTTCTAAAGCGTACAAAACTAAAGGGAAAAGGTTAGGTACAGTAAAAATAAAGGTTTTTAGACGTAGAATTCATTTTTTATACTACTTTGTATACATATTTATATAAGTGAAACAAGTATACATTTTTTGCCGACAGTACTTATGATTATACAAATAATTTAACATCTTGTTATAAAATTTTAGCATATAACATAAAAGGTAAAAATGTATTAATTACTAGTATATTTCTAAGGAATTGGTTTTATTCTACGCTGCGATTGCAATATTGCTTTCTTGAACAGTATGAGCGCTAACTATAAAATATTACCCGCCAAAAGATAAACTTAATTAAAAAATCGTTCATAACCTTACTTCTTTTTTCTTTTCTATCAATTCCGCACAGAACAGCTTTTATTTCTCCATTCATTCGTGGAACGGTGCAACAAGTAAACTAGGAAAAAGCGACCTTAACAGTCTTGTTTTTAACGGCTAATTATTATTGCTGTCTTTTAAACGACAGGCTAATTGTTCTATTCTGTCTGTTAAGCTTTTATTTAGTTTTTTATTCCTTTGACTCTCCTTTAAAGATTGTCGAATTTACAGAAAAATGGGGAGAAGGTTCGCTTTATTGTTGTCTTTATCTTTTCTTTTCTTTTGTGTCCGTTTAAATCTTAATTGTTACTGCATTGTATGTAGTTTGTTTTGTGGCTTTGTGTGTGTCTAACCATTGATCATT
This sequence comes from Craniophora ligustri, assembly GCA_905163465.1. Lineage (NCBI taxonomy): Eukaryota > Metazoa > Arthropoda > Insecta > Lepidoptera > Noctuidae > Craniophora > Craniophora ligustri. The sequence continues at coordinate 9,769,838 of LR990967.1, read as the reverse complement.
GTTGTCTGGATTGGTCAGTAAATGAAGAAAGATGACCTTTTCTTCACTTGATATTTTTTTAAATATTAGTAATCGTAACGTTGAATATATTTATTGTGTTTCAGTCAGATGTAAAAATTGATTTAACCGTTTTCTTCGTGTTTTATCTGTTTTAGTTTTCCCCTCACATGGTGGCAATATGGCTAGTTATAATTAAAGCCATGGAAGAGATGTATGGGGGCTAACTTTTATTTTTGAATGTATCTGAGCAGTTAGTTTTCGATAAGTGAGAATTTTTTAAAGTCGTCGCTAAAAATCGTCATCATAATTAAAATATGAATATTTACTATTTTTTATTTATATTTTTATTAAGTTATTTCCGCGACTTTTAGTTCTATATTTGCCTAGCTCTATAGTAACTCTTTAGGGTTATTATATTGCATTTTGCAGGTCGTGAATAGTGTTCAATATTGGGTTCTTCTACGAAATTCTCAGTAGCAAGGGGTTTGGATTAGTGCTCGGTTAATAACAATTGGCTCGTTCTTACTTACATTAACATTAGACCTACAACATATCAGCAAAATGTGGGTTTACATTAGTACACCGCGCCTAACCCTTCGGGGACTACAGACTCGATAGTATGCATGTTCATATGATTAACAATTCATTTAACTTAGCGAACTCATCGCCGTAACATTTATGTCTGTCAAAACTAATCGTCAAATACATACAAACCATAGAAGCTTATATGTTTGTTCGTGCATTTGGGTCGTGTCGTGGTATTGGTCGACATGCGGCTCTAATTGAAACCGGCATGTTGAGGCCCCAGCGGGCCTTTTAGAGTTAATCGTACCGCCGGCGAAGGAAATTGTTTGTTTCAATGCATTATTATGAAACTTTTATGGACAACTTTTTAATCCCTTTCTATTTTTATCACGTTTTTGATATCAACATCACTTGTTTGTGTCTGTTTGGGCGAAATTAAGCAATTTTTATTTATGCTACCTATTAAGTACCTACAGTATATATATATATATATATATACACATATATTCGGTGCTACAATGCTCTACACACACTCGTAGATTCAGACTCACTCACACACACTCCAAGGGACCTGTGTAAGTGTCTAAGTCACGGAAATAGCTTTAAAATGATAGGTGTCAGAAATCCAAAAAAGTAACTCAGTATCCAAAAACTATTTTTTTTTTCAAAACCCACTGAAGTAAACTTTGGAGCTGTAGGTACTTAATAGGTAGCATAAATAAAAATTGCTTAATTTTTATTTATGCTACCTAAATTTCATGTTAAAGCCAGCGATATATAATTGTCGATATTTGAAAAATGAGAGCTGAAAAAATCAAATGATTGATTAAATTTGCATGCATTTGTTTTTGACGTACAAAAGTGTTGTCTTCAACATTTCTTGTGAAAAATATTTTCTTTTACAGTTTGATTTAAATAATATTAAATATTACGCCTCATCGATCTTGTGATTCAAATCCGAATTGGGAAGCGTCAGGTTCTATGTTCGATTGAAAAGTCGAGCCATGTATTATTAGGTTTATTTAGTAAATACACCTAATAATACATACATACATATAATAAATACACCTAAAAATACCAGCACGCCTGACGTCCCTGAAGGGTTAAAAACAGGGATTAAAAAATGGGGTATAAGCACATGTTTTAGTTCCCATGTATTAGGGGGTGAGGCAGCGCAAAACTACAAATACAATCCAATACAAATCTTATCAACACATTTTTTTTAAATTTAATAAGTTTTAACCACTAACACTAAACTTAAATGTATGATAATGCAGACGCCTATCGTGAATGCAGTGGAAGTTAATCCGAAAACCTAAATGTTCTGCAAATGGATTTGTGCGCTATGCATAACTTTATTTGGTCCATTAGCACGAGAGCATGAGATATGTGGATATTATGATCTCTAAAAGTAATTAACTTTTAATATTTTTTTCTAAGTATAAATCATTTGATTAGATGAAACAGTATAAGTCACCGACTTCTCAATTCAATTGTTTTCATTGTGTGTATATTACGCAATATATTTTCCAATTGAAAAACGCTATTGATTATTATCAATAGCGTTTTTCATTGAGTTCACCATTACTCTAAGTTAGTCCAATATAAATTGCATTTTTAGTAGGTTTTAGATCGTAGGATTCGAATAAAAAAAAATTCCTGTGCTTTTGAAGTCAGGCTATTTAAAATATATATTGATTAGCAATTTGAGGTTTGCATACTTGACAGATTTACTCGATGGAATGTAATGCCTGCCAACCTGCAGTAGGCTAGCTTGATGGACTATAGCCTAATCTCTCTCAAATCAGAGGAGACCCGTGCCCAACAGTGGGACAATTATGGACTGATTATGATGATGATTTATTAGCATTATGTGCACCTAACTAAACTCAATAAGCTTTTTTAATTCTGATTTTATAATATGACAATATAATATAATAAATGTAAATTAAGAATTAAAAATAAATATTAACTAAGGTTGAAATAAAACTACTTTTTACGGATTTTATCGCGGTATATTGATATTATTTTAACCCGACGTTTCGGATCCTTTACAGCATCCATGGCCACGTTAAAATAATATCAATATACCGCGATAAAAACCGTAAAAAGTAGTTTTATTTCAATGTCTAATATTCGCGTAAGTGTAAGAAATCAATATATTAACTAAGGTTATCAAATATATTCTTGGTTACACCTTATTTAGTATGCAAATACAAGTTTGAATATCTATTTGATCATATTGCCAATAAGGTGCATTTTGCCTAGAAATCATTTCATCACAGATAGTTAAGAGTTGAAAAGTCTAGACCCAAAACTGTCAAATACATCATCAATCTAAATAATAATCGTCTTGGTAACTAGTCAAACTTTAGCAATTCGAAGGTTCTCGGCCAATATTGGACAATATTCACAAACCCTGCAAAACAAACTAAAGATATAGCTTTGGTCACTCTTGAATATTGGAATTCTATCTATTAATATCAATAATGTGTCGTGCAAACTTGCATCATATTATTATTACGTTATTATTTATTATTGTATTTATTTACTTTGTGAACTTTAATGGGTAAAATCCTGAAATACAGTGATTTTAATACTTTCTTGAAACTATCAATTTGACCACAAAATCATTGCCAGCCGTAAACAAATTATAACCTTTGGCAGCCTAGTGACCAGTGGACCGAGATGTCAAAGGTCTCAAGTTCAAACCCAAGGCACGCACCACTGACTTTTCGGAAGTTATGTGCGTATCTATCACAGTCATGCTCAAAATGGTGACTGATTATTTTGTTGTAGTATTATTTTGTAGAATCATTCAAACCATTGATAGAGAATTTACTTGTTCATTTTCTAGTAATGAACTAATAGGTACTACACAGAATGTAATTCTTGTCAAGCCCATGTTTGTTTAGTGAAAACCGCTCAGTGTCGTGTGATTAGGGGCTTAAATCCGATTAACTTTCGGACCGGGGACGCTGAAGTAATTTGCTGGCCTGTGGCGCTGTCGTTGACATACTATAAGTTTGAAGTGAATAGAGGTGACAGACATATTTAGTCTGTGAAGTCAATCGAGTCGTGATTAATACGTATAGCTGAACGCATATGCAAAATATACTAATATAAAATTTCAGAATTTGTGTACGTCTGTTTCTTGCGTAAGTGTAATACCACTAGCAAATAATTCAATAGGCCGACTGAGCAGCAAACATCCTGTAGACGGTTGCCATCTTGAGATTATTCTTCATTAGTTTAGTAATTTAAAGTTAATGATTAAGTTATTGGTAAATATAAAGCAATTCACTGGCCGGTAGGTACCTCATTAGACAAATTTAGTTGCAAAGTTGCTCCATAATAATAAAAAAAAAATACGACTTCTCAACCATTGATCTCATATAAATATAATGTCATAGATCCAAACAATACATCGTCAAATAAATGTAATATTCTATATATACTGTGATGAACCCGGGCACAAAATATAAAATGTCACGTTCAAAACCGCGTTTACGACGACTAGATAAATGAAGCAGTTCATCCCATCTTTAATCGGGAAAAGTGACAAAATATAGCCCTGTTATTCATAACACATAATTTATTATATAACTACATAATTATTCATCATAAAATATTAATCATTACACAATACTTCTTACTAATATTATAAATGTGAAAGTTTGTATGGATGTTTGTCACTCCTTCATGCAAAAACCGCTAAACCAATTGGATGTAATTTGGCATACATATAGTTTATTACCTGAATTAACACATAGGCCACTTTTTATCTATATACGATGCAGGAAAAGTCTTGAGTGGCAGCTAGTTATAAATAACTAGAACAATTTTTTTAAAACAATATCAATGCGAGTGAATCCACAAGCTGTTAGTAAGCTTGTTGTCAATAATAAATTGTGTGCGTTGGAGAAAAAATAATGTAATTGCTCTCCACTCTCACACCCGATTTGACGACAATGGGGTCATTAACCTGTAGACGCCGGCTGTGTTTTGTGTGTTTTTCATTTATAATGCTTACATACACTACGTATTATAAATATAAAAGTAGATCTGTCGAAGTGTTTGTTAATTTATACACCCAAACGGTTAAACCAATATGTATAAATATGACCAATATTTATAGGTACATATTGGTTAAACCCATAAAGAGTTCGATTGAATAATGGAGGAGTAGTTTATATGATATGGTAGCTTATAAGTCAACCGGAGTCACGGGCAAAATCTAAAAAAAACAAAAAAGTCTAGTAATGGTATAATCCAGAAACAGACAAGAAAATGCAATTTACGTTGCTATTTACACTGCAGCTGTCTCCTCATTTCAGACCAATTATAATAGGCAAAAGAGATAATATTCAAAGCGAGCAGGTTGGTTATCCCGACTTCGAACTACCTTCAACTTGACCGTCCACCGATCACACCAGCAGGACGATTCTAGTCACTAGTTCAGTTTTATTTTTAAATATCCGTAACACAAGCCGCATTGCTTACCATGGAACTAGATGGCGCTGTGTCATATTAGCCCAGAGATATATATATATTCTATTAATTTGCAGTTTTGGCATACAACCAACATTCATAAAAATTAGTAAAATTTATGTGCTACATTAATTGTAGTTTGAAAATAAATATTTAAATCAAAAGCCGAAAGGCAAAATTGTATGTTTTCTTTTAATATCTGCACACATTTTTTATAATTGAATATTTTTAAGTCATTTTTGTTTGACCTTGACCTTGAGACTGAAAATCATCGTACCGTCAATACAAATCGAAATGCTAAATGCAATTCTAAAAATACTTGCATTGAATCGCTATCACAAGATCCTACTGTTACCATCTCAATCGAAATCAGAGTCGATTTGCGCTCACCCATTTCAATATTTAACTTGATCAAGAGATTTAAAGTGAAAAACTTTCTATTTAAATAATCGTCTGCAGAATCTATCTAACATTATTTGTTGAAGGGAGAAAAATGCATTAGTAAAGTTGAATGACCTCGGCTGCATCGTGTCGCCACGGGCGTACTAGATACGTTGCTTCAAACTAATTACATTGAATTTGACAATAATGTAATACACTATGTATATTAACGTATATAGCTAGCCTAGGTATATACATATAGATCCCGTGAAGGATGACGCAAATAGTTTCAAATGCGAAACTTCTAGCATAAGCAAATAAACCGTCACGTTAGTCGCTGTCAATTAATATGTCAAAGATTAGTAAATAGGAATAAACGACTGTATTTTTCAGTTGCTTTTTAATAATGAATAGATTTTTTTCTGTCCTAATACCGGACATATTTAAAGTTACATTCGGTCTTGAGTCAACTGTACCCTACTTTACAAACATGGTTATGCATAGTTAACCTTAGAAACAATAAGAGTATTCTTAGGTATTGTATAATGTGTACTTGTATCTAAATAGGTACTTACGTGAATATTAGACCTTGAAATAAATTAACCGCTTCCTTTTTTGAAGTCGGATAATTATATTTGAAATGACTTTATATAATAGTGCGATCAATAATATTCAAGTTATATTTTAATTTGTAGAGTGTAGCTAATTTCTACTAAACAATTATGGATATTCTCTTTGGGGGAAAAAAGAGATCGCCGCGTGGTTTATCTATTAGTTATTACTAAGGTCAAGAACCTTATTACTAAGGTCGCCTACAAAATTCACATAAACATAGACACAATTCAGTCGAGTTAAAAACTAAATTTCTATAATGAAAAAGTAATGTGACTGCACCTCTTTAAAGATATTCCGTCATTTGTTTCTCCGTCAGTCTGTTCTTCAATACTGTGTATCTATTTTAAGGAAGAGCTAGAAAATATTAGAGTATATTTATTTAAATGGAGTACACGGGGTGCTAATTAAAATTAATTTTCCATATTCCAGTTTTCTTACTGCCGTGCCAAGCGCAAATTTAAAAGGCATCTCCCGCATAACTCTTACACACTCACATACACACGCACTCTCAGACACAAACACTTTTTATATTTCATTTCTATAAGTTATTTTATTTGAAAAGTTAGTATTATAACATAACTTTTCAAACACAGTTCATATAAGGTTACCTTTTGTTTTTGCTACATTTCACATTCTCCAGATACAGACAGCTGTCTAGCTTGGGAGTTACTGTCATAATAAGTATAAGGTTAAGCTATCCAACTTACAGGTTAGTCTTAATATTTAGAATTTAACTAAATTTGATGTAAATTTTCAAACAGCATTGACTCTTGAACTCTTGAATACGCACAAAAATACGCATGATTTAATCAACCTTAAAAAGAACTAAATTAAAATAAATCCATCCGTTTAGGACTAGAGCAATACATATAAATACCCAAATACACTGATGCATAAGTAAAACTTGTAACACTCTTTTTTACATCCGGGATTTGCCTTTAGGTGTAAAAATCATATTGTTTATCCGCGATGAACTAATGAACTGATTCTAATGAAACTTTTTTCACTGGGAGTCATTTGATTCCACTTAAGAGATAGGATAGTTTTATCTAAAAAACACAATATTATTTTATGGCAAACCAGCGAATAACTAACCCACAGCAACGCATAACTAGATCTGCTAGTAGTATACATATTAATGACGTCAAAACACGACCATTTAACTGTGTAATCAGTACATTTACAGTCCAAAATCCGTGTCAGTTGTGTAACTCGAGCCAAATGCGTAATGGATTTATTGAGTGTAAAAATATCGTAGCTAACGGGTCGGGTAACAGCCAATTGTAATTGGGCCGGGAACAGGGCTAATCTCGGCTTCAATGGAGCTAAAAGATACCTATACATTTAAATGGCGACGTTTTCAATTATTGTTCGAATAAGCTTCATTTGTAGAAAGAGCTTTTTTGAATCTGTAAGATGAAACTCGTTCAATGGATGCCGGTTCTCTTGCGTTGTGAGACTATAATCATTATCGCAATACTTTTTCATATCTGCCAAGGGAAGTCTACTGCTGGACACAGATCTTCCCTATATCCACAAAGACCTGTATGTGCCAACCATATTCCATGCCTTTTACCAGGTCATCGTCGGTCTTATTCATCATACGCTGCGTTTTATGGTGCGCGATCACAATTTAAGAACCTTTCTGTTCCAGCGACCGTCATTTCTACAAGCTAGGTATCCCGCCCGGTGCTACTTCAGCTCACAAATCCATCCAACTATATGGGCCACTTTAGTTGTTCCACGGATATCCTTATTTCTATTTTTTATCTCTCAGAATATTTATTTATTTATTATAAAAAAATGATCCCGCGATGTTTGCCTTCACTTTAGGCACTTCCTTGGGTTCAAACTTTAGAGCTTTGACTTTATAGTCCATTGGTCATACCGCTTGGCTTTTACCATTTTAGGAATATCTACTTTGCCCACATTTCTATTAAAATAAACAACCCTTAACTTAAATGTCTAGGTTCAAAATAATAAGAAACCTGAAGCAGTTAAATTAAATTAAATTCGTTCCATTTAGGACAAATTGTTCTCAAATCCTGTAAAACTATACAAATAATGAAAACTAAGACCGATATATTTATTGAAAACAATTACTTAAATTTCTTTATAGAAGTAGAAGGTTCAACGTTTCTCTGAAGGAATAATACAAATATGAAGACATATATAAGCCTTACGCTTATATCCTCTGATTCAATCTGAGAGAAGACCCGTGAGATACCATGCAGTGAAACAGTAAATGAGTTAATAATACTGCGATACAATCTGTATTTACTTTTACATTACAATCATATTATCTTATAATATTGTTATAACTGTAAGTGTATTTGCTATGAAGACATCTGTTACTCGTCCATGCAATAACTACTGAACGAATTTAGATGACACTTTACAATAACAAAACAAATATTTCCACATCATAAACATATAGGCTACTTTTTAACAACATACCTGGCAGATAGAGTATAAGTATTTGTATTCTTTTATATAAAAGGTATTCAGCAATATTGTGTGTAATTTCTGAGGGCAAGAAACGTGCGTAACAAATTAATGCCTTAATAATGAAATATGGGCATAATATGTTTAACCTGACATTACGCTGGCAGGCCATTCGTTACGTCAGCACTGACTATAGTGACGTCACTGTCGCCGTAAAAGTCGAGGAAATAAAAATATATATTTAGGCTATAATTAAATAACCAATTTACTATTACGTCAAAGGCTAGTTTTAATTTTTACGTCGTGAAATAGCAATATTATTTATTGCTATTTAACCTGCCATCTCTCTCTGTGGTAACATTGGTAGCTAAAGGGTTGAACATCTTAAAGGCTTGTTGAGGTAGGATTACAGTGTCAAGGTTAAAGGTCAATTACAATAGCAATTAATTAGAGACATGTCGGGCTTAGAAGGAACCCTTTAAATCATATAATAGCTTGGCCCATTATTGTCAAGCTATTTTAACATCAGAAAATATTTGAAGAAAACAAATGGATTCATTTGGAATTCTAGTAAATGACGCAACGTTTTAAAATATGGTGTTGATTAAAACTACATGTGGAAAGAAAGAATGATAGACGAATAACAAAATTATTTTATAAGGCGGATGATAGATAAAGCTCTGTGGCGTTCGCTAGGGGGAGGCCTACGTCCAGCAGTGGACAAATATGGGCTGGCGATGATGATGATGAGGATGTTAGTGACCTGATTAGTGAACTTCTGCAAAAAGGTCAAATGCGTATTACTATGCACCTAAATGGAAGAAGAAAAAGTGGATAATCAGGATTATGATGCATGGCGTTCTATAGTTTCTGCATATCTCTTTGAGAAAAGGGCGTGAGTGTATGTATATGTAAAACTGCAAATTAGTCACGTATGTATATGTGTGGGTATATCATAGTATTTAAATAAAACATCCAAAAAACTAACATTATGCAACGTACCTACTGTTTAATAAAACTCACCCTAATTCAAAAAGTTGGAAGTCAGAATAGCCTTTTCGCTAAAAAATAAAAATAAAAACCAATTTTAACAGTGTTGCCCGTTCCCCAATTATGAACCGTTATTGGATACTCAATTTGTTCAAAGCTTTGTTCATACAAGCTTTTACTAACCTCGGTAAAGACTAAATAATAATAAATAAAAAAAAAAAAGTAAACGGAACAAAGGATTTTATGGACGAAATTGTGCAAAATTTTTGTCTCTTTACTTTTTCATAGCACGCGTGAGCTTGTTGCCAGGTTTTTATAATAGTTATACTACCTAAAAAAGGAGATTTTGTATTTTTTATTAAAAGCTTTTACCATTTCTGTATCTTTTTTGTTGTTGTATGATTTGCATTTCAAATTCAAATCATTGAACACCTGCAGCGGTAAGAATAATGTATTTGCCTGAGCTGTAATAGTCTAGTGATGTTACCAGTAGCTGTGAAATTCAAACGTCTCGCCTTCAAACCTAGTCCTAGGCACGTAAGGCATCCAAAACTTTTCAAAACTAAGCGTGTAGTGTTTATCCCAAGCTCAAACGTTGCAGGTAAACACGTAAGAAAACATCGCAAAATATCAGCCCTGATGTTTTTTGATGGCGTGTGAAGTCTGCCAACCTGCACGGGGCTAGTGCAGTGAACTATAACCTAACCCCCCTCAAAAATGGGAGGAGAACCGTGCCCAGTAGTGGGACAGTAAATGCATGATGATAATGGTCTTCTCGTGCATTTAATAAAATGTAAATCCTAATTAGCTCAATTAAGGCCTAAATATTCTACTTCACTCTACCAAAACAACCACTAACAAAAACACGTACATAAGGTACGGATTTTGTTAATGATTCTCAAAACTGTATAATTAATCCGTCTGCTAGCTTCGCGTCAGAATTTAAATGAATCCTGGCTCACGTCTACGACGTAACGATTTAATGCGGTTGATTTTGACTTGAGGAAATTCATTTAGGAGATCGAATTACTCAATTAATATTATGTTTGAACGCTCCTTGAAGAACATTGTAAGTATTTTGGATGGAGTATTAAAGTAAAAGCCTATGTTTATTAACTTATTTAAAAAAAAATAAGTTATATGACTACTGAGCTTTGGAATCCAATTTACTGGTTAAGTAGTTGTATTGGGCAATTCTCAGAAGCAGTTTTGAAATTATATTTGCCCTAAAATAGACCAAAAATATGTACCTACTAGTTAGCTGCACTTCAGGAATAATCGTGATATTATAAAATATGAATACGGCAATTTGCTGTCGGTATTTGTTGAAATCAACATTAAAATTATTTAATGTTGTTTATTTAAATTAAATTAAATTTAGTTTATTTAATTAAATTGATAACTTGTAAAATAATATAGATACGAATATAATACAAGAAAAAGCATCGTGATTCGCTCCGTTTTACTCTTTGTTCTAAGAAATGAGCGATATTAATAAAAAACTAAGATTATAACACAACAAAACAACCTTTGAAAATACACAAAAATCAAAATATAGGTATTCATTAAAAACCTAGGGATGCTCTTGAAGCGACGCGTACCAAAGTACCCTTCAATCTTCAATGTTAAGAGGACGGTCGGAGGCAAATATTCAACAATGGAATGAGAAAAATATGTGTGTGCGTTGAGGCGAAACTTAGGATATCCATGTTCAGTTCAATGACCAGACATAAAACGTAGATATAACTTGAAGTATTATGGACATAGTCACGATTATTATTTGATGTTATATTTTCATGGGGTCGGGAGAAATGATGTCATTTTCACGACCGATGCGAAGTAATACATTGTTATGGGTTTGGTCACTTTGTAAATATTTTTATCATTACCACAGAAATGGCTCATCGTTCGACTGATCATAGGTGCGACATTTCTGGAATTTGATTCTCAGATCGAGCAAAATGTTACCTAGTAACCTACTGTGTTAGTAGACGTTACCAAGTAAAATGTTACCTAGTAAGATTTTGTCCGACCTGAGAATCGAATCCAGAAATGTCACACAGGTTTCAAAATTTTGCGAAAAAAATGTATGTTTGGTAAGAGCGTAATAGGTCGAGTTTGGACTTTTGCCCAGTTAATGGCAATAGGCTATGGCACTATGATTTGGGACCAAAAATCAAAGCGCTGAATTACTCTGATAATTTAATAGAAATACCCATTAACACTTTGCTTAAGAGGGAAGAATCGAAGCCTAGACCTATTCTCAGCAGTCCCACTAACGACCAAAAGACCAACGACGCTGTAACATAACACATTTGATATACAATCATACATTCTACAAATTAACACACGTTTTCATCCAGAACTAAAACACGCCCCAAGCTTTCCCAATTTAACGGCCAAACATTTTGTATTCACTCCCCCAAACAAAGTTTTTAAAACAAATTGAAACATAACATGCGGAACATAAAACAATAATGTTATATGAAATTAAACAAATAACTATTGTCAATAAACATTTTTCACAGTATTCTGTTATTTCGGCACATTTTAAATGTTTTTTCTAACATAATGTGTTCGTAATTCAAGCAACATTATCATATTAATTCGCATCCCGTTACGATCAGGACAGTTTAGGTAAATATCTACTGTAAATACTAACAATTGCAGTGCAATTTCCATTGACAAACCAGTTATTATTTCGGATTGATATCTGTTTCAATTGCTTTTAAATATTTCTATGCCTCATTTATATAATTTGGCCCTAAATCAACATTTATTCCGATAACAAAAAATGTAAATAGTATTTTTTGTTAATTTACGTTTAGTATTTTACGTTCGATCCAGGAAAAGTCTACGTTGTGCAAGTATAAGTCAAAGCATTAATTTCAATTAGACCAACACAGGTGCTTTTGAATTGTCGAATTTAATTGAATTTAGTTGCATAAGTATAAGATTAGTTGCATAAGGATAGTTGAATAGTATAAGAATAATGACAACTTAACTGTATCAACTATGTTTCAATATATCATCTTTTTACTGGTTCTTCTCACTGGAGAGAGACAGTCTTTAGTCCACCACACTAGACTTGTGGCAGTGCCAGAACTTGCCAGACTTCACTCGCCATCGAGTGCAAGCCTTCTGGTGTTGTAAATGGCCGTGGGCGGCGGTGATCACTTACCATCAGGTGAGCCGCCGGCTGGTTTGCCCCCTTAACACCATAAAAAATAAAAAACTCGTAAAATAAATGATTGATAATACAAAAATTTACTGGGTAATACTTGCAATCAACTTGATCATGATTTACTTTAAATATAATTATTTCCTAAAGATGAATAAAAGTCACTCATATTTCAAACACATACATACAAAATATAAATAATATTTACGACACTATTTACTACTAGATTCCACCCTTGTCCATATTACATCCAAATTCATTAAGCGGTTTTCGCGGAAATGAGTAACAAACATCCACACATACATCCATACAAACTTACGCGTTTATACTCGTAATATTAGTAGGATTACAAACAGTTGAAGTTGTATTCGTATATTCTTCATTTCTACAAAGCATTTAATGTTGGCATTTATGACAAAACCTATGTGCGGAAATGATTAATGAACTGCTTGAACGCTGTGGTCATTGCTTTGAGCTGGACGACACTATTGTGTGGAGTGAGCGGTACAAGTTAGGGTGTGAAAAGCTCGTAAATATCTACTGTATATACTTACAATGTCAGTGCAATTTCCATTGACAAATATTTATTGATTTTCTAGCTACGTATTGTGATGATAAAGTTGGAATGGTGGTTTAATTTACAATTCTAACTTAAACCATTATAATATTTTATGTATATAATTAATCTCATATAAAAAATATTTCAAATACGTGACAAATTACATAAGTATGTTGTACTTATAATAAAAAAAAACAAAAGAGGATTTTTTTTTCAAATTATATTGATCTATCGCAAAACAACACAATACACTTTTGTTTGTTTTAATATTTAACTACCATTGTGCGTACCTTATTCTTATTAAAAAAAACACATAAATACACACGGTTCAATGTCTTCATAATTTACTTACACGCAACGAACGAACTAAATTATATCGATTTTACGTGTGTGACCCGTCCCTGAGCGTCCGATAGTCCAATAGGATTGTATTTAGACGTATAAACAAGTCACCTCTAACGATCAATAGTAATCTGTTAGAGTCACACAATGTGGGCTCCGAATCGAATTGTAGGTATCGATACCTGATGTTGCTAGGTACGGCATTGTTGGTATTCTGGTGAGTCAATTATTCGAATAGTAAATGTATGTTGGAAGGGCCAGCGTTCAATTTTTACGGAAATAAATTTAATGTTTTTAATTTCCCAAATAATACTAATCTCAACTTATACTAATACTAATATACATATCTATATAAATAAAAATGAATGTGGCTAAGCGCATAACTCGACAATGGCTCAACCAATTTGGCAAATTTTAGACATATACGTAACGTGTTTTTCGCGTTATTAGGATTTAAAAATTGAGTTCCAAGCATCATATATTCTGTTAAAAAGTACATATAAATACTTCAATTTTCACTTAATGCATATTTATAACCGAATTTGTTAAGTTAATTATTATGAAATACATGCATTTTTAAGCCACATGTTAGATCAACTTGATATTATGACCATTTATGTTAGAAAAAAGAACTGAATATAGAATCTGCAATAATGTTTTTCAACTGACTATCGTATATGTAAACAGAATATGTTGGTATTGGTACCTTGTTTAGGTACTAATTTTAATACTTGATAAAAGTTATACATGTGATATATATGGAAGCTATAATTTATTGTATATACCACTGTACCAGTATTTCATTAGAAAATTCAAATAATTAATGATAGGAAAGATTTGTTGTAAAGTAAGTACCTAGAATTACTGTGACTATATTAGGTATAAAACCTCTTTCTTCGTACGTTTATATTTAAGTGGCGATTCAAACATAAGTAGTCGTCCTAGGAGAATTAGTGCTTAATTTCAAAGAACTACTTACTACATACAAATGTACATTAGTACGTAGTAACTAAGTAGGATTATTAATTATTTAGAAGTAATGTTGTAAAAATGTTGTTTAATTCAGAGGTACATCTTTATAAGAGGGTATTTATCATTGAGGGGACGAATTTATTCATGCATGAGTGTAAATCAAAGTTTGCCTTATGTAGAAATTACGAAAGTCAAATTCAAGGTAAATAAAAATCCTTTGTTTTTAATTTAATTATATCGAATTACTAGCTGTTCTTCACGGCTTAGCCCGCGCGTAATTATTATTAAAGAATATACATAAATATTAAAATAATTACTTGTTTATGCGTGAATGAACCGATTAACCCATTTTTGTATGCAGACAGTTTTAATAAACAGTTATAAATTAGGTATACATAGATACATACATAATTAATAGGCGACGTAGGTAAACATACGAACTATACTTACATAGAATATTATTCAAACTAACAGTAGACAACATTAAAGTAGAATAAATCGATATGAGTAATTATTTATTCAGCGACTCGATTTCGTTAAATAGTTCTGTCTACTCTATTATTTTTTTTCGGTAATTTCGGGCAATGATCGATTGAAAACAATTCCGAGTATCGATGATGGAAAGATAACATAGCATACAATCACGCATGTATTTCGTAAAGGGTAAGGCAGTGTTATATTGATGGACTCGTTACAGATATATTTTTAGGTCTCATGTAATAGCACTAACTCTAGCAAAAAAGCTGTGGCACCCCAGTGGAATGAGATGTCAAAGGTCTCGAGTTCAAACTCAAGGCAAGCACCACTAACTTTTCGGAAGTTATGTGCGTATTTATCACATGCTCAAATGGTAAAGGAAAACATCGTGAGGAAACCTGCATGCTTGAAAGAAGTTCTCGAGGGTGTGTAAAGTCTGCCAATCCTCAGTGGGCTAGCGTGGTGGACTATACCCTAATCCCTCTCAAATGAGACGAGACCCTTGCCCAGCAGTGGGACAATAATGGGTTGATGATGTAATAGCACGCATGCAAATTCTCAGCTGCTACTGGAAATTCCATTAATAAATCCTATACCTAGTACTATGCTTGTCCTGGAAATGATACCTAAGATGTTACGTATACCTAACCTAAAAATCGAACTGAAAATCTTACAAACACAAATTTTCACATACACAAATGCCCAGACCCGGAATAAGTACCTGTAGATTCTACAAATATTTGTTCCGTGCGGGGATCGACGCACAAGCCGATAGCTCAACCACTGCGCAAATCGAGTAGTCAATGAGAATATAATTATCTTAAGTACACCTACAGTTCCATGTCACAGGCAGCAAGTCTATAGCCATTACTATCAGCAAACACAATCAACAACAACTCTCACACAGGTACACCGTATACGTGTGTGTGGGTGTCACACGAAAAGAAATATTTTCGATCTTGCTTCGGTCGCTTGCACAGGTTCAAATAACTGCACAGTTTTATTCTCACATGAGCTCCGGTATACCTGCACAAGCAAACCTGTACAGGTAGACTTTTCCGGCAAACCGTAGCGAGTATTGCCTACTTTAGCTGCTACTGAGAATTTAATAGAATAAAAATCCAGTCTCGCTATACTTGAACTGAAAGTCGGGATGATAACTAGTCATTTGAGGTAGCTAAATGATCTAGTTCAAACACCCACGTAGTAGCTTGTCCTTAGTTACTGTTTGTTGACCTTAAACTTTAGGCTTAATCACAGTAATTATAAAGTCACAAACAGTAAATTGTCACATCGTTAAACTTAAAATTTCATATATCAAATTGGATAACGCTTCGTCCATTATGAAGCCAAATCAATAGTTTGTCTTATAGCCCAAATGAAATTGGTTTAGGTCAAAGATCCCAACTTTTTTGTCTCTTAGTCATTTTGCGAACGGTTTTTTGTTATCAGTAGAACCTTGTTCCTCCACTTTTTGTACCTCCACCTTATGTTTCTGCTAAAATCTCTTGTTGATTAGAATCAACCTCCGTGGGTCTTTATATAAACGATTGCTCCTCTTGAGGCTTTTTATACAATTACACAAATTTCAGATCATAAGTAATGTCTAGAGACTCGTCGACCCCCACAGTCAAATCATTGCAACGGTTTTGTGGGGCTTAGCTTATAAGTTACTTACCTTTTTGGAATAATAAAATTATAAATAATAAAAAATAAATAAATAAAAATCGATTACAAATATATAACAACTTTATACTTTAAAAGAAGTATTAAATTTGAAGCACGTACATAGGTGTATTTATTCCATTTATATTCATTTTAAATACGCTACACGGAAATACTGAACAGCGTTTTTGTTAAGAATACAAAATATACGCCACAGGCTACCATAATTATATATATACAAGTTTGTATGCCACGACATATACCTATTCTAAAGCTCCGAAATATATCTCTATCGCACGAAATATATCATACGGGCTGTAGCGATGTATGTCGGTACGTCGGACCTAAATTGACGAAATTGCGTTACGGACATAAATTGTACCACTCAAAGCCACACGCCTACATTTACATGAGATACTATCAAGAATTCAATTATCATTACGAAGCGGTGCTGTAATTATAGTTTATATCATCATCATCAACCCAAATATTGTCATATTGCTGGGCACGGGTCTTCTCTCATTCGACAGGGATTAGGATATAGTCTACCACGCTAGCCTCCTGCGGGTTAGTAGACGTCACACACCATCGAGAAAATCCCTCAGGCATGCAGGTTTCCTCAAGATATTTTCCTCTACCGTTTGAGCATATGATAAATACCTTGGGATCAGATTCGACAATCCTGACTTCACAGTCTATTAGGCTATTATAAAGCTACAGTTTATTAAACACTTTCGGAATTACTTACAGTACGGTTTATATGTATAATTAACAAACTAACCGAGGATTCTTAGATTAGCTTATGTAAACTAAAGAGCTTACGCAAGATGAGAAGGAAGCCTCGGTTAATTGGTAGCTAACTAGGCGAAGAATTCCAAACGAGCTGAGTTTTAGTGACATTTTCAACGCGTGTTTTTTTACAGTAAGCGGGGAGGAAGTTAATTTTATTATTTTACTCTCAGTATGAGAAGACCGTGTAATCACAATAGGTATATTTCAATTAGTTTCATATCATATTAATTTTAAAGTTTAAAGAAAACTCATGGACATAACTGTAGTATATTCTTTCCATATTTACTAAGAGTGCACAGAATTAGTTCCTCAAAATCGTCCAAAGGTTTAACTTCGGAGTTTCCCAACAAGCAATGGAGCATTCTTTGTGGAAAAATAATCGACAGCTTTATACAACACAATATGTCGCTCCCGAATCCGGATTCCTGAAGTGGTTAAACAGTTTACTGAACTTAAATGTTACTGGGTTGGTCATGGTCGTATGCTGGAGTATTGGTCACCTAAAATAACGGTTAAGACTTCGCGGAGTTCGTCCTGAGACCGAACAAATGACGTCGTGGTAGGCTTGAAAAGAGATATTATGATCTTAATTTTTTTCCATAGTCGGAGTTCAATTGGTACGAGACAAGATCTATTATGAGAAAGAAGGGGATTCCCAGTACTGCGATGTCTAACTAATCGAAATCTAAATCTATCAAACCATAGAGGAGGGCATGCTTACGCCTTGCCAGCTTTTAAATTACTTTTTAATAAAAAAAGAATTTTTTTTTTCCAGAAGCTTCCGAGGTAATGTCGTGTAGACAAATAAATACAATGTTGATTTTTAAACTGCGGTAAAAGAGATTGTGCGAATGAAAAGCAGAATATTACCTGTACGGAACATGTAGCACATTGTCCAAATAACGATATACAACGGAGTTAGGGCTGTCAAATAAATAAAATATAGATATATACCATTTACAGTTTTCCCGTCTTCGTTAGCTAAGATACTGATTGAATGGACAAAATAAGAAGAGTGCAGACTGTATGTATATGTATATATTATGATAGATTTATGAAAGATAGACACGACTCATTAATACATTATTTTTTTAATAAAAAAGTATACGTGCACTTGACCATACATTTTCTGGCACTTGATGAGTTATCAGAATAAACATTAAATAAATAATAGGTTGTGATGAATCTGACACAGAAGACAACGTTTATGATGTCATCCATGTAAAGAGATGTAAAAACCTTCACAGTATTCACACAATCAAAACGGTCAGCTTGTAACAAACCTTTTTTATTTTTAAATAAATAATCCTAGAAAAAGTCTTTATAAGCTCTAAGTTTGCCAACCCTTCCCGTATTGTATGAATGTACTTGCCTACCATATTGAGTAAACCTAGCCGATACTCGCATCGCAGAACAAAGGTAACGATGTGAAAACATTACGATTTTTATTTTCCAGACAGACATCGTGAAACTCAACGAAATATGGAAAGAGGAATATATGTAATGATTTTCTTTATTTATTTAAATAAGAGTTCCGCTATGCAAAGCTACACTAGGTAAATTATAACTGTAGCTATATTGCTTTATTGAATGAAGCGCAATACCATACATTGTTTTGATTCAAATATTGTAAAAAATTACCTCGTGGCATGAAACGCATTCAAATAAATAAATAAAAAAGAAATATTTAATCCACATAGTGTTAAATATTATCATCATAAATTCAATATTCATCAAACTTATTTCCGACTATTGACCACGGGCCTCCTCTCATTTGAATAGGTTTATTGGAATTAGGCTATAATAGTCCACCAAACTAGTGTAGTCCAGATTGGCAGACTTAACACGCCTTCAAGAAAATTGCTCAGGCATGCCGGTTTCCTCACGATGTTTTCCTTTACGGTTTGAGCCTATGTGATAGCCTAGTAGCGGGACCAGTAGACTGAAAAAGTCAAGGGTCTTGAGTTCAAACCCAAGGGATGCACTACTGACTTTTAAAGGTTATGTATGTGCGTATTTATTACAAGAATGGCCAATCATACAAAATATCTTACAGCTCGATTGATCCACTTGAGTATTACGTACTTTAAAAGCATTTTATCTTTTTTGAACGTACGAATTTTCTTGTAGTACCTACGAATTCTCTCACGTGCCTACAAGTTTTTATATCATTGCGTGCCTACAAAAGTAAAAATATTCACATCTGTAATGAAATTGAAGCTCATTGGGGACAATGGTAGATGATTATCCCGGACGTCACTTAGGGGACCGGACACGAACAGACTTAAGTGAATGGACATAGGACCAGTTCCTGCCATATAAAATGTAATGGGGCCATGTCACTCGACCTTTTAGATTACTTAAAGAAAAAAACATAGGATTTTCTTTATTGCTTACATTAGTAAGTTAGTATTATAGATGTACCTATATATACATACATACATGCCATCACGCTAGTCACCCCAAAGGGTTGTGCAGTGGGAGATATGTTATAAATCCCATGTAATTGAGGGCGAGCCAAATTGCCATCAACCGGGCACAATCCAAACTGTTCACTATATGCAGTTCGGTCCAACTTGATAGATACGATAGTTTTATCGTTTCTTCACATCAACCGTTAGACGCCACTGCTGGACATAGGTCTCCCCCAAGGATCGCCACAACGACCGGTCATGCGCCGCCCGCATGCGGTTTCCAGCAAACTTCACCAGCCGTTAGTCCACATTGCATGGGGCCTACCCACGCTACGACTTCCAGTACGTGGTCGCCACTGGTTGTATCACTATAATCACATTATTTTTTACTGCAAATCATACTAAACTAAATTATATTAAACTCAACTCCGAGGGGTTTTTGTATCAGTCTTTTCATATTCATTCTTTAATAACGATTTATCTGTATTAAATAGTTTACTACAATATAATCGAACGAATAAATTAACGAGAGCAATGCGTAGTCTAGTCTACTGGAACTCATACATCTCTCATACTTCAGACAATTGAACGCAACCACAATTTTTATTAATGTTACACGAATTTTATCTCCACCTACTGACCTTACAGTCCCCACTGGGCAGATACAAGCTATTTTTCCACATAACTGAGGGTAGGGATTCGCTGCAAGTGGATAAGCCCGAAATGCCTATCAGACAAGCTATCGCCGAGGGAGTTGTGGAAAAAAACGTATCATCGTGCAATCGTATATGTAAGCTATGTAATTCTTTGCGTAGAGATTTCAACTCTATATGGGTGTGATAAGAATGATAATAAATTACATTTTTTTTACCCTACAACATTTTAGATGATAGTTGATTCTAGTCACAGTTTTATACATATGCATTTTTTTCTAAACTAAATAGAACTGTTTTAGTTAAACGTCACAGTTGCAAGAATTATACAGCTTGTAAAAACATCACAGAAAAATCTTTATATCACACTTCTAATCGCAAGTCCAAGTACAAAAGAAAACCAATGCCTACGTAGGTTGGGTAATGAGGTTATAATTTTAAAAAATGTAGGGTTGCTTTTAGTAACTAAAAAAAATGCAAAATCCAATCATAACTGTATTACAAGCTACCATTAGTGACTAAGAGTCCTATCTTTAGCAGGGCTTTTGAAAGCGGCTTCACATTTTAACCAAAGTTCTATCAATCTAGAATTGAATATGATAATGCATTTTAGTCCCTACCTACAACTAGTTAAGAACTATCATATTTTTACCATTTACGGTACAAAATACGTCTTCTAACTACTACGATAGAAAAGCGTACAGGTAACTACTATGAACATACCATCAAGACATTATTCCTAGAGGTTAGGCAGAGATAATTACGATAACCGTTCACACTTTAACGAACCGATTAGCGCAACGGTATTAAGGCATTCCTTTGATATTAGTGGCTGAGTGATGGATGTCTCTATGTATTATATGTATGTACATGTATGGGTATATGTTTAATACTAGTAATAGTCTGTGAATCAAATTTTTACAATAATAAACACTTGCATAGGCACATGGGAGGATAAATATTCCTGGACATTATGACACACAGCGCCATCTAGTTCCGTGCTAAGCAACGAAGCTTGTGTTACGGACTCTAGTTGGTTAATATACAACAAATATACTTTTTTTTGTAAATACATACATATTATACATGCTCATCACACAAACATTTGTCCCTACCGGGATTCGAACCCGGGACCCATAGCACAGAAGGCAGTGTTAACTACCGCTGGACTAATTGGGTCGTCTTATTATTTTGCCAAATCAATGTTATTTTGAAACTCCTGAACCCATACAACCTATCAGTTTTGGATACGAGGGAATCCATGCATATATTTTTGTTTTCATAAATACCGCTTAGCTTGGGACTAGATGGCGCTATGTATTAATGTCCAAATTGTAATAAATTACCAATAACATGAAGCTTATGCCTATGACAGGTAATCAGTCAAAAGACGTTGTAACAAAACCTATTCTTTCTAGACGCAAATGATGAAAGTCTATGATTATCCGCAATTTATTATGAAGTTAAAATTACCTTTAATAACAATATCGTCTACAATATCTAGACTACTATGTTAGCGTCAATAATCTATGAAAATATATACCTACCTTTGCGCCTGTCATCCCCGAGGGGTTAGGCAGAGGTGTACTTATGTACACCCACATTTCGCCTGTATGTTTCGGGTCCCATTAAATAAGGGCGAGCCTATTGCAATCAACCGGGTATAAGTCCAAACTCCGAGCCGTCAGGCTCTCAGCTTGATAAGGATTAGGGAACCTACCGGGAACGATTAAAAGTTTAACAAAATTCATTTGAATTCGTCTTTTAATCTTTTGTAGTTAAATAACACCTCTAAATAATGTTTTATTTAATCTGAAAATATATTCGTTTAAAAATACCCACTTTGTACCTACAATTTCATAAAAAAATATCCGAAAATTAAGTTACAATAGCATGACTTAATCCTGTTAAAAGGTAGTATGTCCTCATTATATTTTCTTACAAGCTCACTAATTTCTCGTTAATGGCTTTCCTACACAAGTAGACCCACCTCTATATTTTACCTAAGACCCTCAGGCACTAAATTATGGAATGATTGAGGGCAAAACTTGTACTAAGATAGTTACTTACTTGTTTTGGTAGTAACCATTTTCGTTAAGTCTTGAAATTAACAACTTAACAGCAGTCTAGACTTCTAGAGTCAACTAGGGGTAGAATAACAGGTATACTGTGGGTGTACATATGTACTTCTCTACCTAACCCTTAGAGGTTATAAGTGCGTATTTCCCGTGTGTGACTTAATCAATTTCAAATCAGTTTCCGGGAATCCATAGCAATCGGCTGGAAATCTTATAACGAAAATCAAAAGAACCCTTAGAAGGTAGATAACACAAGGAATAATAGAAAGTGGATATCGCCAAAGAACAATAGAAAGATATCACTGCATTAAAATTAATTTGACATTTCTTTACCTTTGATCTGTTTTTAGCAAAAGCTTACACGCATAGCACCACATTTGGCGTTTCAACTTTTGGTATTTTTCTGTTCTATAAGTAGGTACCTTATTATATTTTTCAACTGCGAGTTTTCTTATATTATTTTCCATTTCAGCATGTTAAGCAAAATATATAATAATAATTGATAATTAAGCACATAACGTGTTAGAGTTTCAACTCGAGACTTTTGACATCTTTGTCCATTATCTTGAAAGATAGAATATCACATCTATTTACAAGACATTAATTCCCACTTTATTCTTATCTCTCAACACAAACAAGAAACAAAAAGCCTATATATTTATAAATAATACCTACACTGACATAAAACTGTAACACCAACATTATTCCTACATAAGTTCTGCTTAGATAAATTTCATCGTGTACGATGTAGAATATTATCTCAATCTTACTTGAATTTCCCTAGAGCGTAAGATAGGCGGCTCTGAGCGGAAAAAATAAGCACTTCAACGTCAACTTAATATTATATCGTGGGAACTTCAAAGCGCTTTAAATGCAACGATATGGTTATGAGAGGTGATAGCATGGAAGGTTTTTTTATATCAAGGGTAGAAAATGCGTGCTTTCCGCTTGGTGCCCAACGTGACCATTGGTTGCTAGTAGGTATAACTTATGAACAGATTCTTCGCGTATTAGTATTGCCAGTTTTTCATGTCCGTTCTGAAATGACCATAATTTCACTGGTGCTTCCCGCTTGGTGCTAAACATGTACATTGGTTACTGGTAACCATAACCTACAGGACAGATTACTCGCGTATTGGTATTGCTAACCCATGATATTAGTTCTGTAGTCGCCAGAAATTTCATTGAAACTTTTTGCTTGGTACCAGACAAGATCATTGGTTACTGGTACCATGACTTATAAGCAGGTTACACGTGTAGTTACCATAAAGTTACTGTCAGTGCTGAAGTCTCCAGGCTTCTGGCCACATTACATTTCAAACCTGTAATGTTACTGTTATTCTGTAAAATCTCACTCACAAACCCACTTTTGAATCTGCGATAAAATCACTTACTTTGCATTATCTAAGTTCTATAACTTGAGTCTTATTTATACTAGCGCTACCTGGTGTAAAATTAAGTGAAGTAACCTTGGATTATGTTTCGTAACATAATACTTAAAGTTGTTGAAGCAAGCAAGGGTGGAGTGCGTGTCGAGTTCGAGTCGTGTAGTCGAAACTACAAAAACTCGAAACTATTTTACAGAACAACATAGCGTCAGATTTTCTTACAGCATCTATTGATTGTATTTTATTTTCTCGAGCAGTTTTTTTTTTCAAATTTTTATCCTTACTTATATTGTAAATGCGCAGGTTCGTCTGTCTTTCCATTACCTCTTCACACTTAAACCGCTCAACTAATTTAGATGAAATTTGGTATAGACATATCTTGAATCCCGGTGAAGTGAAATCGGCTCTTAAGGGCGTGAAAGTGGGTGGAATTTTATATGGGCTATAAAATTTTTATATTTTAACTTTACATAAGTAATAAAAAGGCAGATCATTGGAAAAGCAAATTAAAAAAATGGTGATGAAAAATTATGTACACAAAATAAGCTTCCTAAATTACTATACCGACAAAGTCACAGGCTAGTATTAAATAAAAACTGTAAAACAAAACACGAACACGCCATAATTACCTATCGATTACTTACAAGTATGATGACGTCATTAATTACTCTTGCTCAGTCATCCGCCCACACAATACGGCGTTAAGATATTATGAAAACTGTTATACATATGAGTGCGTACGTGTCATTAGGCGTAATTAGATTAATATATAACTCATGCTCAAAACGGTTCAGTATACATATACATATTAAATAAATTATTTATAATAAGCGACAAATATTAAAAATTATGTTGGTCACGCGAGTAAATCACGCAAGTGTATTAAATAAAATAATTAGTTTTCATGTTTTATTCTATTGTTTTGTTCGTACATTCCTTCTCCAGTCAAGAGAAAAAATATTTTATTGAACTTTTGTATTTTCTTGTAAAATAAAGAATCAAATGTTGTCATCCAACAATAATGGTAATTATTATGGGTATGCATACAATAGAGTTCAAGCTAAAACTATTCAATAATGTTTATATCAGGTACCCCAATTTTATGTGTAATCACATATTTTTAATAAAGGAACTAAAACTTATTCAATAATTTTAGCGCCAATACCGAACCGAACAATTACGCAAGACGAATGCAAAAATCAAATATTTGGGCAACACACTTTTTTAAATATATTAAATTTAAACATTGTTTCACAAATGTGCGTTGTCTAATTTCTAAAGACAGACATAAAGATGATATTCAAATAATTCATACAGATTCGTAAATCCCAAATAAAATTGAAAATGTATGGTTGGTATTTAGGGTCGGATAACCAAAAATGAAAAGATTTATATCCATAACAAACAATTTCAAACAATTGACTTTTCACGGTTCGCGCACAAAACCGCTGCCAGAGGCAGCAAACATTTTTATAAATTCCACCATCGTTCTGAAACAATGGGAGTCATCAAGGAGATGTTGCAAAACACACCCAAATGAAAATATACGGTGCTTAAAGGATCAACACGGGAAATATGACCGTACCGTTTTCAACAGTTGATCGCTATTCGTGTGGGTAATTTGTTTATTCTTTTTTCTTAGTAATTGTACGCTTAACAAATTGCCCACTAAATAACGGGGGATAGCCGCAAAAATATAAGGGTTACTACGGAATGGAAGACGCGCGATTATAAAACGGTCGTTTGACGGACGCAAAATTAATTAATACTCAGAATTAACTTCGAAACATTCAGTGGGAGTTTTAATCTGAAATTTAGGCACGTAACAAATGTTGATCACTTCCTTCTTCCATAGCAAGTTTTGTAAAGCAGAAGTATTAACACAGTATGTCTACTTATTATGATTGTTAAACACATTCTAAATTACACATTTCTTTGTATTGCCTTAATATATTGTACATTACAAAACAGCTGGTACATGTTGTTGTTGTTAATATTTAAAAATTACTGTGAAAATAATTATTAAATAAAATTCCATCGACGATCTCATACTAAATTAAAATACAAATACCGCGCGATCGCTAATCTGTACGAACCCTAACAGCCATCATCGGAATTAAAACGTACAAATGCAAAAATATGTTGTTAGCGGAAATTATAACGTTTGTTTGGTGGTTAGGAGTTAATTCAAATAGCTTATATCTATATTAGAAACTTTGTTCAAATAATATTAATACTTAATTCAAATAAGTTTTGTATTGCTTTTTTGCCTGGTTTAAATTAGTACGTTCACTAAGTTGTATTTCATTTATAAGTTACTTGCTGTATCCTACCATGCTTTGCTGTGGTATATTGTGGTCAAAGATAAAAATATTTTTTGAGGCGGGTATTCTTTATATCGTTCCAAAATTTGAGCACAATCGATGCAGAGCTTTTTGAGTTTTTGAAGTTTACATAAAACCACACACACATATGTATATTATGTATATATATATATATATATATATTTGAATTAACTCCTAACCACCAAACATATATATATACATATATATATATATATATATACATATATATATATATATATATTGGTGGTTGATAGTATGTGAAGTCTACCAACCCGCAGTAGTCTACCCGAATTGAAACAATATCTATATACTTACTTACCGCGAAAAAATCTATTATAATACACTCATTACTGGGATATAAATAGGATAGTAACTGATATCTGAAGATAGAAAAGCCTTCACTACTGGAGTAATAACGTCTATAAATTAGGTAGATTCACTATTCATTGTAATTTATATTCTCTCTCTTATTTACAACAGAGTTAAAAATAAATTGAACATAATTTTACATTAAATTTGGGGTGGATATTATGGATTGTCGCATCATTCAAATATCTATGTTAATGTCAACAGCTGTTGTGGCTACATCGTACATTTATCGAATATCCCATTTCGTAAACCTTGTAAAATATCTATAGAAAAATTGCATATCTTTTAAAACTCTCTCACTCAAAGGTTTGCTGGAAGAAAATTCAATCTTGAATTAAGCTCGCCTTTGTGCACAACACTTTAAATGTATTGTTTAATTGATGTAGTATTTTATCTTTTGTGTACAATAAAGAATTAAAAAATTAAGAATAAAATGAAACCAACATTTTCCTTTCATTTCGTAACTCGTTCTTAATTTCTGTTTAGACTAGATATTAGCGTTTTATTGACCGGGCTACATTGCACTCGCATCAGTCATAATCTATTTTTCCGTGACATTTTGGTATTTAGATATTACCTGTATAACAGTTCCCAACAGTGTAATAAAATGAAATTATTATCTATTCCATTTAACACGGGTAAAAGGGCAATAGTAACTTCTATCCACCATCATCCACCCATTATTGTCCCACGGCTATAGTCCACCACGCTAGCCTACTACGGGTTGGCAGACATTACATACCATCGAGAAATCTTTCAAACATGCAGGTTTCCCTCAAGATGTTTTCCTTCACCGTTTGAGCGTGTGATAAATACGCACAAAGATCCCAAAAGTCAGTGGCCTTGGGTTTGACCTCGAGACCTTTGACATCTCAGTCCACTGGTCACACCGCTAGGCTACCACAGCTCTCAGTAACTTCTTTTACGGTACGGTTCGTTACGGTGATGGTATGTACATATGTATGTTATTTATTCGTGCAGCTGCTTTCACTGGTAAGGATTCGAATCCCGATAGGGGCAAAAGTTGCATGATGATGATGGACACGAAAATTTGTACTCGTCATATAACTAGTAACTTATACATGAAATAAATGCCATACAAAAAGCCGTAAAAAGCCGTACTAATTTACACCTTGCGTAACAGCAATATGAAACTAATTTGAATAACAAATTTTGTAATATGGATATCAACTATTTGAATTAACTCCTAACCAACAAACAAACGTTATAATTTCCGCTAACAACATATTTTTGCATTTGTACGTATTAATTCCGATGATGGCTGTTTGGGTTCGTACGTTCGTATTAGCGATCGCGCGGTATTTGTATTTTAATTTAGTATGAGATCGTGAATTTTTATTTATTAATTATTTACCTAGAAATGTATAGTCAATGCATAAAGGAGAAATCCTAACTCAAAAATGATATCAGTCGTTTATGTATGTACAATATGGTTAGTCAATACATAGAAATGTATAATTGTGTATTCAGTGAAAAGTGATTTAAGTGTCAAACATTGCTTTGACACTTATATCACTTTTCACTTAATTTGCAGAATTTAGGATATGTTTTACAATCATAATACGTACTAACGCGTTCAAGAAGACATATTTTATTGTTTTAATTCTTCTAGCTAAAACTTGCTAAGAAGTGATCAATAGTTGTTACGTGCCTAATAGTTAGATTAAAACTCCCCTTGAATGTTTCAAAGTAAATTCTGAGTATTAATTAATTACTGCCTCGTTGGTCTAGTGGTCGTACAGTGCGACCGCCGAGCAAGAGGCCCTGGGTTCGATTTCCAAGTCGAGCAAAGTGTGTTTTTCTGTGAAATTCTCAGTAGCAGCTCGGAGTTTGGATTTGTGCCCGGTTAGTGGAAATAGGCTCGCCACCTATTACATGGGACCTAAAACATACCGGCGAAACGTAGGTGTATATTAGAACACCTCTGCCTATCATTTCGGAGACGAAAGGCGTGATGGTATGCATGTATATATATAATTTACATATATGTATTGTGTAGGGTTACACAAACTTTAGGGAACCCATAGTTATATTATATTCTAAACTCAATTAACAGGGACCGTTCAGTAGAAACCCACATTCGCTGTTCAACACAACAATACACGGTTATTACAAGTCAAATAGGACGAAGCGAATAATCAAACTTCATCAAAATGTTCGGAATACAAGCGAGTTCCATTCACTTCCTGTACTGGTTTCCAATAACTTTGAATGCACTGTGGATATTCCATTAGTTCGCTGCAGCTAGTTTATAAACAACATGTTGTATTAGGCTAATTGATAATTATCTAAACATATGATCTCCTAGTATTGATGGTCCTGGGTCGTCTCAGATTTAGAAGGACACTTCACACTCTGTCGAGAAAATCCCCCATGTAATCACCTGTGGTCTGTGAAGTCAATGGTTCTGATTTCGATCCAACCACAGACTTTTTGAAGTTATGAGCGTATTTATCATATGCTCAAATGGTGAAGGAAACATTTGTGACAACCTGCATGCCTAAGAAATCACATGTGTCGATGACATGTGAAGTCTACCAATCCGCACTTAGCTGGAGTAGTAGACTATATCCTAATCCGTCTAAAACGAGAGGACACCCGTGCCCAGCTGTGGCATAATACAATTATTATAGCCTGTATAGTTAAAGTCATTTTTCTTTGTTTAACCATTGTATTTGTAAGAATAATTAATAGTTAAACAAAGAAAAACGACTTTAACTATACAAAATGGAGACCCCGACGTGATATGAACCTCCTTAGAGTCGCTAAAAAGGAGTCAGTTTCAAGACTTGATACCAATTCTATATGTACCGCCCTCGTTGCAAAACAAACAAATATAGCAACATAACCATGTTACCCAATGGTTGGTGATGAATGTTTTCCTTCACCGTTTAAGTGACTAATAAGTGAATGAATTCAAGACATGACTTTGTAGTTAGTGACTAATCTCTGATTTTATTTAACTTTTTAATTGTATGTGTCCCTAAAGATCTAAATCCTCAGACTTTAATGAATAAACTTTGAAACGAAGATAGAATAATATACGACTGGTTTGGCCCAGTGGTTGTGTCATCGAAATCTGCGGTACCTACAGGCTACTGCAAGGAAATAACTAAGAAATAGTGAATATAAAAAAGTTAAAAATACTTAAGATGTTAAATAAAAATATATACATACCTATGTAAGATTAATAAATGTAAGAATAGAATTAAGAAATAGAAAATGTAAACATGTTAAAAATAAGATAATAAATAAGAATATATACGTATATATAATTATATAGATCAATCAGGTCACAAGTCATGAAATTACCAACGACCTCTCTGTCTGATGTGTATGTGTGTGCGTGTATATTTTGTGCGCATGTTTGTGTCCATGTGTTTAGGAATATGAAGAACCAAAGAAATCCCCCGGAACAAAAACTTTCGATCAAAGTATTTAAGGTAAAGATTTATAGGAAAGCATCCGACTTTCGATATTAACACTTCGTGGAATATCAAGTTTAGAATTGCACTTTACATTGTTACAATGTTTATTGGTTTTGTCGATCGTTTTCCTAAGATTGAAAGAATAGACACTTTGAGAGCTTTTGCTAAAAGGCCTCCGCTTTTCGTTATTTGTTAAAAAAATATATTTCATCTTGTAAATATATTTCAACACTGCAATATTTACCTTATATTTAGGTATTATAGTGTACCTTTACTATTCACAATAAACGATTTGATAAAAAAAAGTCTAAATATAACAAAACTCCTATCTCCCTATGAAGCATTCTTCAACTTTATTTAGGTACCTAGGTATATGTACTCAAAAGCAATTTTTGTATGTCTCGAAAGATTTTTATAATTATGTTTGACGAACCAAGTAGAATTACGTCACAATATATTTCATTTCATATGGAGAACTGTACACATGTCGACAATTTAACTTATCAAAAACATTACAAAGAGAGTCGATTTTTTTTTGTTATTACTTATCTGAAGTGGATTGCCTGACTTTACCTAAAAGAGTTGACGAAAGTAAAGTATAAAAACATGAATTATCTTGATATTTAGGTATACAAAAATTATACCAAAAACACACCAAACATATTTACATTGTAATACTTTTAGTAAGTACTATAGTACAACGAGCAATGCACACGAAAGAACATTTTAAAAATATCAAATAACAATAATTTATCGTCTTTGTGATATTATATGCTTAGACATAAAAAGTCCACACGAACTAATAGAAATTATTTGATTTTTATCTTTAAAAAAAGAACAACAGTGTTGCATACCACCCATCGAGAATTGATATGGAACTTATTAGCTTACTCACAGTGTAGTATTTATGTGTTACTTATGTGATGAATTATCGCATAGTGGTATTCTGTCGCATCTAATTTTCTCATGGAACTGGTTAGGTTCCAAAATTTCATAAAAAAATAAACTATTCAGCATTTTTTAATTACAGACCAACTGAATTTCGTTTCACACATATTACAACGCCTTTGTGAAACTCATAAATACGCGAGGGCAGGTCATTGAAACAAATAGGGTCCCCAAAGGACCCCGCGACCGCCATTCTAGGGGATATAAATATCATCGTATTTTATAATTCAAACGTAATCCAACCGTACAAAGTTAATTCTTTCAAAATTGGATTTACAATATTCGCTAAAACATCTCCGGGATAGCGGATCCGAGCTTACGTGACACGAAACAGAATTAATTACTTGAAGGTAGAGCGTAAGCTAATTATGTGGAAGGCAGTAAACAATGGTTTCTGTGTGCGAGAGATGTAAGTGGAGTGCTGTTGCTAATTGCCAGGTTTTTACCTGCATTATAGCTATTAGATAGAATATACCTACTATTCCTAACGTTTGGGATTCTACCTCAGGGGGACAATAACTAGCCCACATATTGTCACTTTTAAGTTTGTTTATGTGCTTTTAGACAACAATTTTTATAAGAAAGAGAGTTGACCCATCCCAGCTTAGCACAAAAAAAACACGCACACCAAAACTCCGGTACAAGTTCTAACAGGCAAAATCTACCTATTGTTTCTACATCCTACCAGAGGTAATAGTCCACCTCGCTAGTTTAGTGAGGATTGTCAGACTTAACGTGGCGTTGACAAAAATTCCTTCATCAGGTTCTTCTTCTTACAATATTTTTCTTCTCCATTAAAGCAAGTGTGCATATATGTATGTAGAGGAATATGCACATGATTTCTGAAAGTCAGAGGTGCGTGATTTGGTTTCGAAATTGAGACTGGGACCTTTGCACACGGTCATGGCACCAGGCCGTGTCTCGTTACAATATGCATTATCGAGTGGCGATATCGAGAAATAATAGACTATTAACAAAAGAAACGTACAGGTGAATATATTGGATCTCAGTAGCAACATTCAGCGAAGACTTGTAGATAAAAACATAGCGAAGTGAATTCAGATTCTGATATCATTCAATGCCAGAAATAAATAAATACCTATACTAAATAATCATCATCGACCCATTATTGTGCTACTGCTGGGCACGGGTCTCCTCTCACTTGAGCGGGATTAAGCTATAGTCCACCACGCTAGCCTGAGGAAACCTGCATGCTTGAAGATCCTTCACCGTTTGAGCATGTGATATATAGGGCATAACTTCCGAAATGTCAGGAGTGCGTACCTTGGGTTTGACATCACAGTCCACTGGTCTCACCCCTAGGCTACCACAGCTCTACTATATACTAAATGCAATTCATTATTCAAAATAACACAATTAGAATATCTGTATTTTGTTCAGAAGCTTTTCAATTGATTATATTATAGTTATTTACATTTCAGAACCCGTGGTTACCTACTGAGAGAATCGTTCGAAAATTGTGGTAACATCGTGAATAAACGCTAATAGCGAAGCACTTTATTGCCATTCTCAACTAAGCGTTATTGCTTAAACTGGCGAAGCATATACTACGCCCGAGCAGTTTACATCTCAGTTCTATTAGACGTTTTGTACTTGTTTATTTATTAGACGTACCAAGATGGCGGAACTGATTAATTTATATGAACTGTTTTTATCGTCGATGCAGAAAAGGCTGTAGCAGTGATTGATATAGGTTTCTTTTTAAAACTGCCTCGTTGGTCTTGTGGTCGTAAGTGGGACTGCTGAGTGGTCTTGGTTTTGATTCCCAGGTCGAGCAAAGCGTTTATGGGATTTTCAATGAAATTCTCAGTAACGGCCCAGAGTTTTGATTTGTGCCCGGTTAGCGGTAGGCTCGCCGTCTATTGCTTGGGACTTAAAAAAATCATACCGGCAAAATTTGGGTGTCTATACAATTAGTACAAATCTGCCCATATAAGTGTCTTTTAAAACCATACGCGTTTTAATCACACGCTTGAACGGTAAAGGAAAACATCGTGCAAAACTCGCATTCTTTAGGGATTTTCCCGACATGTCAAGTCTACTTACCCCGCACTGAGCCAATGAGACCAAAGGGTTAATCCCTTATCACTCTGAGAATATACATTCTTTTAGGCGGTACAGTGTAATAACATAACATTACATAAAAATCGCAGTATTTGTCGCTGAACTGCTCCGAAACTGCTAGACAGATTATTATGAAATTTTGTATGTACCTATATTTGCTAGATCTAAGAATCGGTTGTAGGCTATTTTTTACACTCCTATGTGATAAGGATGCTCTTATCACCTACCATCACCAACCTTCTTATTAATTTATTTTTTTGACATTTCATTATTTGTTTTTTTTTAAGATTTGGTATTAAAAAATACTTAGGTATAACCCTAAATTTTCACTCCTCTACAACAGTTAGAACAACGTTTGCTGGGTCAGCTAGTTATCAAATAAAAGTAAATGTATGTATGGATATAATATCATTCCGAATTTCCTGATAGCTACGAGTGTGTGTGTGTGAATGATACTCGTATTGATAGCTATGTCCACCCTCCCGTTGGCTGTCAGCGACACTTACACGCTTCCACGCTCATACGCGTTTATATTAACCAGGTATGAGAGGAAATTTACCAATGATTTGCCCTTATACGAATACCTACATTTATCCATACTTTTTTACTTAATGTTATACATGCAAAAGTATGTCTATCTGTCTGTCTGTCGGTTACCTTTTCACGCTTTAACCGCTGAAGCGGTTTAGATGAAATTTGGTACAAAAATGGTTTGAGTACCGGAGAAGGAAAAATTAAGGAACGAATTTGTATGACTAGATTTTACGGATATGGATGAAGTGCACAAAATTTAAGTCCCTTTGTATAAAACAGCATAGAACACCAATTTTCGTAATCATTAAAAAAACATGATTAATTATACTGTCTTATTAGTCTAGTGGGTAGGCCACCCGCAAGGTGGACCGACGACCTAGTGAAGGTCGCTGGAATCCGCCCGCGTGTGGCGAAGGATCGCTTGGCTTGGCGATCTTTGGGGGAGACCTATCTCCAGCAGTGGGCGTTTAATGGTTGATATGATGATGGTGCTACTGCTAAGCCTACCGATCATATGTGACTTCCAGGCCGATCAAAGCGTTATTGCTTTTTTAATAAAAAATTACGCAGTAGCTTCGGCAAAGTTTAATTTTACCGTTTAAATAAACAAAGCGAAAGCTCGAAACGCAGATACATTCAATTCACAAATTATCAAAGTTATTGGTGTGAATGATATTGATATTTATGCTTGCACTAAACAAGGTTTAAAATTCATAAATAAGACGTAAATTCATTTGCTGAAACACAGATCCGAAACGGATATTGTTGAAAACGTAATCAACAATGTATTTTCAATTTATAATGCGTTGAAATTAGCATTTAGATTTCTGATAATTTACACCTACTCGTGTTTATGTATTTCAAGAAACTTTGTATATTTCAATGAAATACGTTGCTTATCGAACATTTAAACAAATATTTAGATTTCATAATGAATTTGAATTTATTACAAATGGATTGGAATTTGTAGCAACCTATTAACATAAAAAAATATTTATATTGATTGTACATGTAGCTATTGCAAATTTAATGACCTTTCCCGGGACTCAAATTATCTCTATACCAAATTAAAATCAGTTCAGCGCATATTGAAATAAAACTATTACTATTACTACTACTATAGCGTGAAGAGGCAACAGACAGACAGACACACTTTCGCATTTATAATATTGGTATGGAAGTGTGGATATGGATTGTGAGGCTAATGGAACTGCACAGTTGCTATGACACATCATAATATGTGTAAGTTATAGAACCCATCGAAATACATCGTTTATATTATTAATCTAGACTCCTACTTACTAGAGATCCACTCATATTACATACATAATAAAGACTTGATTACAAAACATGGATATTATCTACCTTAGTATAAATATATTCTTAACATGCATATAGGTTTTATACATATTAAAGCTGCATTAATAGAATCTTTCTGAAAGGTCAGTAATAGTGGAAAGTATTCCAGAATCTATTACATAACTTATAAGACTATGTTTTATAATACATAAAAGTGAATGAACCCAACCCCAAGTAGGTTAGCGTAGTGAAAAAATCCCTCAAATTAGGGAAGACCCACGCCCAGCAGTGAAAATATTAGTTTGGTTGTAGTAGAAACTTGAGAGATAAGATAATTTTTATTTAAATTTATAATCACAACATTCTTTAATGCACCCATCAAATAACATAACTATAGCAACGCGTTTCCACGTCTGCTAGTCTCTCTATCAGACATCTATTGAAGTTTAATAACGAATATGTAGTACTTATTATTTACATTAAAATTAAAAAAACAATATTTACAGCACATGTATTGTATGTACAAATACTTGTACCTATACTGGGAACAGACAGCTGCCTTGAAATTAATATTGTTCGTTTATCATTCTCATTATTTCATAAGGTCCCATTCGTCCTATCAATTATCAAGAATAACTGGTCTTATTAGTGGCTAGTAATACTGATTTATTTATTCATTATAACCTTGAATAATTGACCATAATACTAGAAATAGACTATAAGGCCTGAGTAGAAAGTATACTTTATATGTATATTCCTGATATAAATAAATAAAATAAATATACTGCGACATTTTACACAGCACTATCTAGTCACAAACTAAGCAGAGCTTGCACTATGATGGGTACTAGACAATGGATATAATACTTATATACTTTTTTTTTGTAAACACATACTTATAATACATAAGAAACATATAAAGGAATATATAAAGTATACTTTTACTCAGGAAAGGATAATGACCTGAATTTTATACAGTTGCACAGTTCAATCATTACAATTTCCGATTTACCAAAAACTTAATAAAACATCATTAATATATTAAAAAATAGTGCTATGGATTAACGAATAATGAAAAAGTCAAGATTATTTTACATAGGTCAGGATTTAAATCTGCTTCTTCGAGTTTAGTCAAGACAAACATTTTCAAAAGTATTGGTTTCTTATTTTTTAACTTGCATTTCATTTATAAAAACTGCGTTAAAATAAACCGACTTCAAAACTAAAAAGTTAAAAATAACTTAATACAGTTTTAACTTCTTTTTAGTTTTAAAGGTATGAAGTCGGTGCCAGTGCCTGGTTGTACGCTGCGCGATGGGTTTACATACCTTTTCATTTGGCTTGGCACCGTCTTCATACCTTTAAAACTAAAAAGAAGTTAAAACTGTATTAAGTTATTTTTAACTTTCTAGTTTTGAAGTCGGTTTTTTTTAACGCAGTTTTTTATTTTATTTTTTACTTTTTAGTGTCTGTAATATGTTCGTTGTATTATATGTCTCGTTGGTCTAGAGGTCATACAGTGCGACTGCCGAGTAAAAGGTCCTGATTTCGATTCCCAGGTTGAGCAAAGTGTTATTGAGTTTTTCTGTGAAATTCTCAGTAGCGGCTCGGAGTTTGGATTCGTGCCCGGTTAATGGCAATAGGCTCGCCACCTATTACATGGGACCTAAAACATACCGGCGAAATGTTGGTGTACATTAGTACACCACTGCCTAACCCTTCGGGGACAACAGGCGTGATAGTATGTAACAGGTTGAACAATAAACGCGAAGAAAATTTTCTACGTATGTAGAAAATTTGAGGGTTTCTCTCGATTTCCCAAGGATCCACTCATCAGATCCTCACCATTTTTTTATGGGACTACACAAAAAGCGTCAGCTTTCATATAAAATAAGAATTTTCAAAATCGGTTCACTGAATCCACAGTTATGAGGTAAGAAGTTGAACAATAAACGCGTCATCTACGTAGAAAATTTGAGGGTTTCTCTCGATTTCCCAAGGATCCACTCATCAGATCCTCACCATTTTTTTATGGGACTACACAAAAATCATCAGCTTTCATATAAAATAAGAATTTTCAAAATCGGTTCACTGAATCCACAGTTATGAGGTAAGAAGTTGAACAATAAACGCGTCATCTACGTAGAAAATTTGAGGGTTTCTCTCGATTTCCCAAGGATCCACTCATCAGATCCTAAAAATTTTTTTATGGGACCACATGGCAAGCTTTAGCTTTCATATTAAAAAAGAATTTTCAAAATCGGTTCACCCAATCCACAGTTATAAGGTAACAAACAAAAAAAAATAAAAAATACAGTCGAATTGATAACCTCCTCCTTTTGGAAGTCGGTTAAAAAGAGTATCTATGGAGTTTTTGGCCGGCTTTTCTCCATAAGACCTACTTTTTGGAATTGAGCAACTAGTTTTGACAATTCAAAAGCAGAAGTAATATAAATTGGTCCATTTGAAATAAAACAGTTAAGTCTGAGGGTACCCGGTTTGGTACAAGTTAGGTACACTAACCAATCAAGCTAACGAGATCTGCAGCCTTCCTTATACGTCCGATTTATGGTGACATTGGCAACATCTGTTCAGAAAAAATTGACAGATAACTGTACCCTACAACAAACACCACTTACATTAAGTACATTAAATTCTAAAGTAATAGGTACTGTTTTGCTGGCTTTTGAAGTAAAATGTCAGCCAAAATTTCTAAAATTCTAATATTAGCTACAGAAAACTTTACCTGAGGAAAGTAAAGGAACGGTCTGGAACAATTTCTATGCTTCAGACGCTTTAGTCAACTTACAGTAATTTGTATGAAAGCAGGTATGTATGCATGAATCGTAGCAAGTCTAAGCAAGTAAGCAAGCCTTCTGAAACTTCTCTGCCGGCTACTGCATGAATAACGCGCGAGTATAAATATACATACGTGAATACAGTATACTTATATTATAAAAATGTATTTGTAAAATATGTTTTACGTTCGAAATTTTTTATTTAGACGTTAAAATCTAGATCACTCAGATCTTCGCATATTCGCACACGCATTTATATGCACGCACATAACACTCACATATGTAAACGATAAATATTTTTAGAATATAAGGGTCAAAATCCCGTAAGTATCTGTTCAATATAGACACTGTGTCGATAGTCTGTGTCGCATATCTACGAATGCACTGAGCCCCAAAATGAATGGTCTCACCTATCTTGGGAGACACCGGTGAAATTTGGAAAAGGAGATAGGTAGTACTTAGGTACTTGTTTTCTAATTGAGTTAGTCATAAGAGCCTATTGTAGATTCAACTAATGGTATTGAAATTAATTATTATTATTCTCTATTAGTTTTTTGTGTGTAACGTGTTGTATGTTACCTATATTTGTATAGTATTATGGCTATAAGTATTCGTGTATGTGTTTAGAAAACACGAGTAAATAAGTAAATATTTGAGACATATGGAACATGGACAAATGGAAGCTACGGTAACCTAGTGGGACACTATGGAAGCTAAGGTAACCTAGTGGGACACTATGGACTATAAAAAGTCACGAGATTAACTTCAAAGACCGCACCACGTACTGACTTTTTGAAGTTATTTACCTATTAATCACAGGCTCAAACGGTGAAAGAAAACATCGTTAGCATACGGGCATGCCTGAACGATATTCTCGATGGCGTGTGAAAACTGCCAAGCCACGCTGATAGTCTATAATCTGAAGAGCGAAACCACGTTAATGTGAGGAAACCTATGTCCAGCAATAGGATTTTGATAAGTACATACCTGTGCGACATTTATTTTAAAGACTTAAAGGCAATTTTGTCACTCAATCACATAAAAAGAGCTGAACGGATTTAGGTGGAATTTGGCATACAGATCATTTAGTATCTACATGGTTTAAAACAAACACATACCCGGCTATTTCTTTTTTCAATATACTACACGGGCCGAGCCGGGGGCGAAAGTTAGTTACTAAAATTTCATCTGCCTTCAACTCCTACAGGATTAGGTCTTCGACATTTCCTTTTGATCTAAGTCGGAATCATTCTACAATAAAAAAAAAACGAGTTTTCTTTATTTACTAAGCTTTGTTATAAAAAAGTAAGATACACATTGACGGTACAAATTGAATATAAATGACGGTTTCTGTGAAACAAACCCAAGAAAACACAAACAAAATTATACTCGTACTTACCTCTCGAAATAATTTTCAGGACGACCGCACGAACGTTGCTACTGGGGATCACTTCAAAAAAAAAACTTGTTCAACACAACCAAAGAACCTCAACAAAATGTTCACATTTGAATTTATCATCCATTTAATTACCACATCACTGCGCGACTGTACTGAAAGCAATCGGAATTCGGTAAAGTTTGGAGAACGCCTTCGGTTTTTGGTCGGGTATTAAAAATTTACGTCGCGCGCGAGACACACAAGATCACAGACGTCCAGTTGTATGGGAGGCACCGGCCGAACTGAAAGTCTGAAACAGAGAAATGTTGGTGCGGCCGACGCGCCGTAAGGGCGTTTTTGAACGTACTACGGCTTACGTTCCGTAGTTGGTTTTACAGTGCAAACATTTCCTATTTATTAAATGGGAAATGGTGATGGATGATATACCTATTATAACAGTTGTGTGTTGTACATTGTGAATTAACTTTGAGCCGTGGCTTCGCACGCCTCTCACTTCCTTTCATTTTTATATTTATAAAAAAATAAATATAAAAATATTTATAAAACATAAACTAGCTACCTGCCAATTTTAGCATTTCAGCATTCATTTTAAGATGAAGCTTGTAATCAATTTAATTTCTTGTAATCTCCTCTCTCACTTCTAATAATCTTTCGCCTTTTATATAGAATACTTACATCACAAAAAA
Organism: Craniophora ligustri; assembly: GCA_905163465.1. NCBI lineage: Eukaryota > Metazoa > Arthropoda > Insecta > Lepidoptera > Noctuidae > Craniophora > Craniophora ligustri. The sequence continues at coordinate 9,729,958 of LR990967.1, read as the reverse complement.
TATATAAAAATTCACCCTAATATTGGAATTTAACACAAATACATTATATGTATCTGATATTATATATTTGATGTGGTAAATAATGCGAAATAAAAAAAGTCTGAATAAAATTAAGTCCATAGCATTTTGTACTAAGCCGTAGGTCTAAATGCAATTTTGATTTAATTAGTCTTCCATATCTTCTTATTTGATTTCAGTAAACCATAATAAAACCTTCTTATTCAATCGATATGTTTACAAAATAATTTAATTACATTTATGCTTGAAAGCTTCTTGTCTGCAATCTAAAACAAATAGGTAAAGTTCTTGCCCGTTTTCATTTAACAAACATGACCTTTTGAGTCTATACTCTATGTAAATTTACGGTTCATCTTACCAGCTCAACTATAAGGTTGAATGTAGCCGCAAACGGTACACACAAAAAGCGGTCACGTCCGGGCCGCCAAGTAATCAATTAATAATTCTAGTAGTAATTTTAGCACTTAGACAGCCGCCGATGTAGGTACTGCCGCGTCGCCACACCGCAGTCATAAAATGATGAAAAACGTTAAGAACGTGTACAACCACGTTAGTCTAGTAGCGGTAAGTGCCACTGCTGAATAAGAGGTATCGAGTTCCAATTCCCAGGTCAAGCAGTCTTGTTGGGGTTTTCTATTAAATTCTCAGAAGTAGCTCGGGTTTTATTCGTGCGGTTCATGGCAATAGGCTGTGCCTATGCCAGAGCTGAGTCGGGGACTTACTATTCTGACAGCATTTTTTTTTATGGTGACAAGGGGCAAACAAGCAGGCGGCTCACCTAATGGTAAGTGATGACCGCCGCCCATGGACATTTGCAACACCAGAGGCTTGCAAATGCGTTGTCAAACCCCTTAGAAACCCTTCAGGTTTCTTAAAATAGGGAGTTACTGAACTGACAGCAAACAGAATTCCCATGCTGTTAGAATAGTTACTCCCCCAATGAGCTCTGGTAACCTTACTCACTCGCAGAAAGACAACTTGTTGATTCACTGCGGTCTTCTGTAAGGCGGAGGTACTTCCCCAGTCGGGCAGCTCAATTTGAGCAAGAAATCTCGCTATGCCCTACCTCCTACAAAAGCATGGGAATTCTGTTTGCTGTCAGTTTAGTAACCAAACCTGGACGGTTTCTACAGGGTAGGCAAGGCGCGAGCGACACCTCGTATGTTTCAAACGTCTTTACACTACCGTAACCGCTTACCATCAGGCGGGCCGTGTGCTAGTCTACCATCCTTGTCACACAAAAAAAATCCTGGCGAAACAAAAAAAATATGGTGAAATTGTATATTGATTAATATTATAAAATGTTAATTTTGTAATAAGATGTATTTTTCTAAGCGTGCCTTGGCTGCTTTGAGGCGCACCCGAAACCGCTTTGCTCGCTCGGCGCCGGCCATTAAGACCTACATATACGGGGCCCATAACCCTATATTTTCCGATGATAGCTGTGAACTATATTTTCAACAGGCCCAAGCACCTCTAAAAATGGACATGTTGAATTTGTATATTCCCCTCATACATTTTGAAATAAACCAGATGACTATATTTTATATTAATATTTATATAAGCTAAGTAACTAGGTACCTAGTTATTAAGATGATAAAAACCTTTTCATCGCGGTCCATTTTTTTGCCCTTCCCCGTAGGCACCTATATGTCAGTGTAACTTTTAAAAGTAGCGTTTCACGTCAAACTCTCTCCGCTACTTCCATCATTTGTTTTAATATAGCTATGTGCTCTGTATCCTATTTATTTTAAAATAAAGCTTATATACCTAATGTTAATAGGTAAAAATTATCAGTCCCCAAATACGTAAGTGAAATCTGTTGGCCTTCATCCACACAAAATCATAGCTGGCAAAGCCGTTCAAATATATAGGATATATATACAAATGCTGCCATCAGAATATAAATGTCAAGGGTTGATCATAAATCTGTAAATAATTAATATTCAAAACAATAAAAAGAAGCGCCAATAATGGTAATTATCATTCAAATTGGAACCTCCATGGTAATTTTTTATGTAACGGACCATTGATTGTCCCTTTTTCAGCATTGCTGCTATATTTATGATGTTTTTGTCTTTAGCGTAACATATCATCACGCTTGCAGCCCACGAGGGTAAGCAGAGGTGTACACTCAAGATCTGCCGATATGTTTTTGGGTCTTGTGTAGTATTTTTATATTATATTAGGGCAATCAAGCTTACATCCCACCCGATGAGCAGTTGCTGTAGTCTAAGGATGTTTGCAACACCCGAGCGATAGCTCACGCGTTGCCGACCCTATTAGAGGCTGCCCCATATAGGTACCAATCAAACCTGATAAAAATCTAAACTAACCGGTCACCGATTCATAAATATAGGTTACCCATTAAGTCAACATTTTACACAACCTAGGAATCAAACCCAATATCTCAGCAGCCACATTTGTAACTAATAGGTAAACCAATACAGCAGTTACAAAATTACAACATCGAATAACTTCCTACTTTGATCAGTTAGTTCATATTTTAGTTCTAAGTGCACTTGTTTAGAAATACAAACTGTATTAGGTCATTTTATCTGCCACAAACCTCTGCTGAAGTTCAATTCATAACTGTGCGGTGTTAGTAGGTACATTTTCATTTTCACTATTAGCAGAATAGCTATGTACTACATATATAGATTAATAATCAAAGTTGAAGGAACAAGGGAATTAAGTCGTGTATATTTGTAATATTTGCTTGTACTAAGAACGTACAAGACTTTACTTTACCTTACCAGAATGAATCAGTGTGCAGGAGTGACAGTGACAGCTTGAAGGACTGATGATTGCTGGGATAAAGGTTCTTGGGTGAAGACCACACACCAGAAGACAGTGTTGGACGGCCTCCTAAGACATTTATAGAAAGGTACAGCGAGATTCCTCGCTCAAATTGAGCTGCCCGACTGATGAAGTACCTTCGCCTTACAGAAGACCGCAGTGAAACAACAAGTTTTGTTTCTGCGAGTGATTAAAATTACCAGAGCTCGTTAAGGGAGTAAAAATTCTGGCTGCATGGGAATTCAGTTTCTTGTCAGTTTAGTAACTCCCGAATTTTAAGAAACCTAAAACAATTTGGTGTTGTAAACGTTCATAGGCAATGGTAACTGCATACCATTAAGGACGGCCGTAAGATTGTGTGCCAACCTAGCACTGTGGTTTAAAAAAACCGGCCAAGTGCGAGTCGAACTCCCGCACGAAGGGTTCTGTATAAAATTAGGCAAAAAATGGCGTGTTTTTATGGGATATTTGTTTTATTTTGTTTTTAGTATTTGTTGTTATAGCGGCAACTGAAATACATAATTTGTAAAAATGTCTACTGTCTAGCTATCGCGGTTCTTTAGATACAGCCTGGTGACATACAGACGGACTTCTTAGTAATAGGGTCCCGTTTTTACCCTTTGTACGTTTTGTTTTTACACTTTGTACGGAACCCTAAAAACATGCACGGACGGATGCGAGCTGCATATCTAGCAACCAATCTCTATAGATTTACTATGGCTTTGTTCAGCCTGCCTGCCGCTGATATTAAATAAAATATTCGTTATTCATTCAAAAAAGTGCAATACAATAATTATACTTAGACATTAGGATTCCTTTGATCGTAATATGATTTAACTGTTTATGAATATCAATGATTTATTAGTCTGATATAAGGCATTGTTAAAAATATTTTTATCTATATACCTACCTAATAATCGTTTGTCCTGACTGATTCATCAACGCAGGGCTTATACTGCAGGGGCTACAAATTTTAAATTTTGACAAATGATTCATTTTATGATTTAAACATTCAATTAGAAAGGAATTTTAATTATTTATTTTTAAATCGACCTCCTCAGAGAGTGAAATAGGGGTTGAAAGTTCATATGGGAAGTCCGTAATTTTTAAAATAAATGAAATTGAATATTCAAGCTCTTCAGTAAAAGTAAATGCAAACGTGTTTCGTCGTTTTTGTAAATTCAGCCCCTAACGAGCGAACTGAAGAGGAGCAATTAGAATTAAAATTCGCGGGCGGAGCTGCGCCTGCGAACAGCTAGTCGCATACAAAAAGAATAAAGAGACCAGTAACGACTGATTTCGATTCAAACGCGATTAAATAATAATGAAACAAATTTTCATAATATGGTGGTTGTACGAGTTATTTTTCCAAATACTGAGCCAGAATAAATTGTAAGCTGATTGAATTTATATTAATTGGCCTACACGTGTCAGTACCTACCTATAGAATTTTCGAAAAAAAAATCGTATGAAACTAAATAAATATCACATGAATTCGAATAATATCACAATGTACCTAGGTACCTACTCAAATTATTAGTTTTAGCACTTATTCTATTACTCATCACGTTTTTTTGGGCGATTCATCGTCTTCGTCGGCCTCAGGGCAATAAAAATTGTACCCATTTGAATTTTGATAACATTTTAAGTTATTTTTATTACAATTATTTTGAATAGACTCTAAAATAGTACCTATAGGTAAACAATAGTATAACTACTCATTCTTTCTCCCAAGTTGGACCAAACTATAAAGTTTCCTAAAAAATAATTAGTTCAGAAGTTGAAGCTGGTCTAGTCGCCGTAAGTACCTACGACTGTCAAAAGTGAGCAAAGAGGTCTTAGCAAGAAGTCTTAGCCTAGGATGTTGGGCTACTGTACCTACACAAAAATATAGAGACGAATCTTGGTTTGTTAAAAGGCTACTACCCATCCAAAGGCAGACTGTAATTAGTTCGAGTTAAACTTTAACCATCATCAACATCAACAAAATAAACGAAGCTGTCCCATTCGGGTTCCCATACAACTTTGATACGGTCTACATGAAGTCGATATAAATTACATTGCCTTGAAGAATTAGAATCAATAACGGTAATTAATTCGTTCTAAGAAAAGGCGAGGGTACTTTAGGCGAGTGGATCGAGGCTAGTTAAGGTTCTACGTGGGATCAATTGTATTAAAAGGAAAAACATTCGTTAGGTTTTGTTAAAAGTAAGAAGTTAGAGAAAAACTCTTGAAAAGGCAGCCTCATTTATTTATTAAAGAACTAAACAATTCATTCCACATTGAAATGTTTTGGTAGGTAGGTACTTGCCCACTTTACGTCTTTATGCTCATAATAATAAGGGTGTGCCAACAATATGTTCGATTGTAGGTACATACCCCGATAAAATTATAAGATGTCCTGAAATACGAGCCAAGCGAAACGCAAGGGCAGTGGGCACTACCTATTTTTTATCGAAGCGCGTCGTCGTTTTTTCGAACCCTCAAAACTGGGTTTGGAATATAAGTACCATATTTAAAACAAATTTCTCGGGATACGTTGTCAATAGCGGAGTTATTAAGTAAGTATATATAGTTTTAATTGCATGGAGAAGTAAGCTAGTATTAAGTACCTACCTACTATACAAACGACAACAAAAATCTAAAACTTGGATCCTATATCCCACAACCCCTTAGATTACATTCACATGGGCGTAAGGTAAACATATTAATTTGTCATTCATTGTTTATTACTTTTCGGAGCCACATATTATATTTTGACTAAGGCCTAGACTTTTAGGCCGTGTAGTCAGAAACTTGGCTCTACATGAGATCTGATAACTTTTTAACAGCGTGAGTCATTTGGTCTTGGCATCATTCTGCATAAAAATGTTTTTGACAAAATTGTTTTTGCTTCTTGTACCTATGGAAGTGTTTAGAAACATCCCACAGTATATACCTATGTAATGGAGAATGCCCACGCCAATATGGACAAATGTACCTACTAAATTCAACATTTTTGTGTCTTTATCAAACCACCTTTAAAATACTTGATGGCATGTCTAAGTACATCCTCAAAAAATATGACACGGTCTACAGTAGCATTTCCGAGATATTCATAAAAATAATATTACTTTTTTTGAGGTTAAGTTCAACCAAATGAATTGAAAAAAGCTATTTGAAAGGTCTGAACGAGTTTAAGAGTAAGAGTGAGCTTTGTGCATTTGAAGTAGGTGCCACCTACATTTGTGTAAAATGTGTGACAAAGCTTGATTAAGCTATGTCTGACAGCTAAACCAAGTCTTACTGATTTAGATTTAGAGCATCTTCATGCTTCAAAATCATTAAAATTAGCGTTTTAACGCCGGAATAAGATTTTGACATGGTCACAATCATTACCTACTATCGCTGTGTTACTCAGTAGTAGCAGAGACACTGACAATGGTCTATGTAAGTAGGAAGGGATGGAAAACAGATACCAGGTAAATAAATAAAATATTGATTAAAATTTATTGTATTCTTCCAAAAATATGTTATTAAAAAATGGAGCTGTAACTAACATTATTACAATGTGCCCAGCTCAAATACAACACTATGCACATTACATGCACACAGCAACCTACAGTTCTTTTTCCAACAAGGCAAGAACAATAGTATCCTACTATAGTGCTTATTATATTTCTTACATTTACATCTTTATTTATTAAAATATAAGCATAGCACATTCTAGTAGACACATGCCTCAATTTGATTCTTCCTCTAACTAAATAATGATTAGTACTCAATATTAAAAGTTAAAATTACCCTTAAATTCTTCCTCTCTCTTAATAATTATATCAGTAAGATCTACTTGTCTCTGCACTGCATTTTCCATTAGTGCCATCATGTCATCCATCTGATCACCAGTAAAATCACTGTATGAAGCTGATAATTCATCCCACATGTTATTATGTAAATGGAAGTTGCAGATCCGGGCACTCAAAGGAACATATATTTTGTAGTGCTGTATCAATAATTCTTTTACTGTTGATGGTACCAATAGACGGTCACTACTGTTGCAGTCACTGAATAAACAATGGTTTGGTGTAGCAGCAACACGCTTGTATGTTCTTGAATGAATCTTATTTACAACCTGTAATTCTGGTTGACTGGTGCTAAAATTCTGTTGTAGTAGAGGCGGTGGCAAACCAATGTTACCGTTTTGTTCCATATGCTCCTGAGATTGATTCTGGGCAGTTGAATCTTCCGAACGATCAGCATCGTCAGTTTGTTGCCTTTGCATAGTTCTGGTTGCAGTCATCCAGCATGCCCGGCAAACTTTTTCCAGACGTGTCACCTATATATCAATTCAATTACTTATTTATAATTTGACTAGAGAAAACCATATGAATAATATATATTTAAGTATTACCTGATGAGATGGCACGCTTCGCAATAAAATGACTCGTTGTGGACAATCTATTGGCACTTTATGAGTTCTCGATCTCAGTATAGAAACGCCACATCCATAACAGACCACCTTGTGTCCTAATGCAGGTGTTGAAGATGTGAGTGCATTTTGCAGCAGTGTAAAACACTCATTACACAATATCCCTTCAGTTGAAATCTGAAAATAATCATCCTAGTTAATAAGTGAGGTTACTAGACACAATAGCAGATTACACACCTAAGTTATATTAAAATCCGGTATTGCAACTGATGAGGTGCAGAACTAACAATCAGACATGCATTGTACTTATTGTATTCTAAGATTTTTTAAATGGTAGGTACACTAACATAGATAAATTTTACTATAAAAAGATTACTCATATTGTTCATACTTACCGGTGTTGGTGAAATCCAGTCTCGTAAAATATTCAGCAAATTAATGGGAATCTCAGACAACATGAGTCTGCGCATTATAGGTGTTAATCTCAACGAGCAGTTGAGACATCGCTCCACAGTCGCACTCGCCATGTTTATTAAACACAACACAAAAAGTTCTGTCTTAAGTAATATACAGCAAACACAATGCACTGACGTTGGAAATATTTATCTCAGTAGGTAAGCAGCAGTAACGGAGGAACGTAAACGCTCAACTCAACGCACAACAAACAAACCGGCGAAAACAAACAGGGTTCAAGTCTTCAAGAACTTAGTAGAGACTTCAGGTTGACAGTTTTTTTTTTTTAAACGTTTCTTCCCTTTCGGGATGAGGCAAAGGAATCTAGTCCATACAGCCTAATCTTCAGTATTCTTTTATTTTATTTATGATGGATGACTGGATGATTCATGATAATGGTTGATGATAGGGTGAATTAATGGTTTATGAAGGGTGATAGATGATTGTTTTTTTTTCCTAGTTTCAGTAAATATGTGGTTCTTTACTGAAACCCTTTGATTATATACTTGTCTAGATAGAGCGCTCGAGCGTCGAAACGCCAAAAAAAATATCAGCCAACTGTTGGCTCAAGCTCGTTTCGTCCGCTCAGTGGCGCCACTATCCTTGTAAGGTAAACACGTATTTTGTGAAATTTGAAAATGACTATTTGCGCTATAACAGTGTGCAGGAACTATAAGGGACGATTGAAAACAACTAAAAATGTAACCTACCATCGTTAAGTAACCTTTAAATAGCCATTTAGTTACAGATACAATCGAATTTTAAAATTGCAATTTTGTTTTAGGATAACGCCTTTTTTGACGCCATGTTAACAGGGTTGCCTGTTAAATTTAAAAAATTACCCTGAGTGCGTTTTTTAATTATATATTTGTTTCAATCTTGACCCAAAAGTACATTACATATAATAATAGTATGATTGTGAAAGATTGTCTCCATGTTGAATGCTTGTGAAATTTTCACGCTTTTTAAAAAAAAGTTTGAACACGGATTAACAAAATTTGTTTACTTACCTATTAAAGGTACAAAAAAATATAGGTTTGTGTAGTGAAATATAAAGTTAACTTTTAATTTTATTCGTATGTATTTTACAGAATACCTAATGATCCTATAATAAGAAGCACGTGGATAGAAATAATAAGAAAAAGCCGTGGAGAGGATGCCTGGCAGCTAGCTAAAACCACTGTTATTTGCTCTGATAATTTCAGATTAAATAGTTCTAACAATATTTTTCGTTTCATTTTATATTCGATTTTGAATGCAAAGTAAATTAATCATAGGCGTCTCAAAATCAGACACATTTTGCCCACTTTTAGGGGAAATACTCGGGGAGCTGGTATCACTCAGGATACCTGCAGTGACGTAAGCGCTTGTCAAACAATAGTAGCGACGCTTACTTGTGTGCGTTTCACGCACACAAGTGTTTCAAATCTGGCCTGTTCTTTTTGTTACAATTACAGCGCAACGCTCCATCTAGACAAGTATATAATCAAAGCTGAAACCTAAGGCGGACTTCTTGGGAGAATTTGAAAGTCACGTTACACTGTTTTGTTTCATTTGCCAACACTCATGCACGTTTTCAAACACTTAACGGTTAATAATCCACCATTATTATACATTAAAGTTTATCAAAACACAAACTTTAGAAAATAAAACAAAGCTGCTGAACATGACGCTTCACTTTCCCGCCAAAAAGTCCTCAGGTTGACAGTTCACAATATATTTATTTTTTTCTTCCCTTTCGGGATAAGGCAAAGGAATCTAGTTTATACAGCCTAGTCTTCAGTAAATAAGTTTAATTACAGAAAAGCTATTACACTACCAATAGATTTATTAGTGGAGTGCCGTAAGACTTTTACCTTGAAATCCAGGGTCAGTCAATGAATGTTTCTAAAAACTTTTGAATGATACATAAAAAAAGATAGAAAAAAAAATTTATGCGATCTTAATTTTTTTATTATTAAAAAAAAAGCAGTTTTGTTTTATTTTTATTTGTGTATACTTATTCTACGGCCTTAGAGGACAACAGATGTAAAGGGGTGGGGATCATTATAGAAAGAACAACCGCAAACAAATTAATTAACTAATTAAATAAGCAAATTAATTAAATGCGTTATAATGTTCATCGCTGGAGTTTTATTTAAATATTAAGGTACCTAATTTAGTGATCTTTGTTTATTGATTGTTTGGCGCCAACTCAAAATTACAATTATTTTAAATAATTTATCGGCAGTTTAATTGTTTTGGTAAAAAGTTTTTATGCCGTGCCTTCTTGAATGCTGGTTATTATTTACGAAGTAATGTTTAACTAAGTTTTATTTCAATTAATCGCTTATCTATAAAAATAATGGAATTTCCTTGACAAGTAAAAAAAAATGCCCATGGACATTTTTAAAAACCCCGACCGGATGGCCCTCGGATGTCCTTCAAACTAGGACAATTCCGGGAAAATCCAGACGGATGGCAGCTCTAGTCTTACGGCACTCCACTATATGGAATATACGTTTATTTTATATCATATTTTTATATAAATATACATTATACAGTCTTATCTCAAAACTGTTTGTATACTAACTTGATTTCCAACGCATAGGCACAGTGTCAGTATTTATGTATGTTGTAATTTAATAACATTTAAGTATAAGTATATTGTGTGTATTATACATAGCACAATAATAATAAACAAATTAAAACGGATATATGTATGGTATGAAGGACTTACTAAGACCTTACTTCATAGGATCATTTCTATAGTAAGCTTTTCTCGAGACTTTCACTTTCACACTATGTAAGTAGTATTTAATATTGAGGCTAAAAGATACTTAGGTAATTTATGTTTTACTAATGCTACACAGGTTAAAAAATTAACACAATGTTAGCTTATAATAAATGAGTATATATTATGATATTGATATTGTTTTAAGAAATTGTTTTATATAAAATAAAAAATATAATGTAGGGATTACATAATATTAACATACCTCCCAATAAAATCCGTAAAAAACTGTTTTATTTCACAAAATTATCTTCAATACAATCGGTTCAATATTTAAACCTCTACTTGCACCACCTGCATGTTAAAGTTACAAAGTTATGGTAAGTTGTCACATACCTACACGCGATTAGAGATTGCAAACCGGGCCCGGCCAGGCCGGACCCGGCCGGGCCCGGTGCCCTTTTAGACATCCACCGGGCCCGGCCATTTATACCGGGCCCGGTAGGTACGAGAACTGCAGCACGGAAGCGCCAACTTGTAGAAAATTGGCATGGCAAGTTGCCGTTCTCTCGCGCACCTCTCACCCCTGCTCGCTGTATGCGTGTTTTCTTTTCTTCTCTTAGTCACAGTATAATTTCTACTGTGACTTTGTCGACGTTTGTCCTTGATTGACGAAGTATGTGTGTTGCTCTGTCATTCCGTCGCCGCCGCAAGCACAGCAAGACTAGTTTATTATAGCTACTTTCATAGCATCATGTCTTACGGAATATTGCTGTGGGGCCGTGCTGCAGACATAGAATCAGTCTTCTACTGCAGAAAGGAGCAATAAGAGCCATTTATAACCTAAGTACTCGTGATTCACTCAGGGAACTATTTAAAGAAATTAATATTATGACAGTGCCCTGTCAGTATATCTTTGAAAATATAATGTACATTAGGAAAAATATATCACATCATACGAAAACATGTGAACTGCATAATTATAATACTAGATATAAGTCAAAATTAATGAAGCCACAACTTCGTCGCGCTAAAGTCCATACCTCTTTTAAATTTGTGGATATACTTAAAACTAAAGCTACCAAAGTTTATCTATCGAAGTTGATAAGAAAGTTTAGCACATTAGGCTGCGTTATTAGTTTCTTATTCTAATATAATAAAGGTTTTCAAATACATAGTTACATTAGTATTAGTAATTAACTTTAAGCAAGCAGGTATTTCTCTTTACTCTGTATAGTATTACGTAGTAACTAACTAATTCTGTATTAAAAACTCGTAATTTTGAGACTGATTAGTGTTGATTTGCTATTCATTCGACGCCATTATCGACGCCAACCCGGAGAGAAACATACCGGGTTGCAATCCCTACACGCGATTATTCAAATCACCTGCAGCTTAACACCATGTATGCAACCTTCAGAGGATAAGTGAATTATTTAAAAGGGTTGTTGTACAATTGATAGTGTTTCGGGAGTGCTTCCGGATAAAGAAGAATACGATATCAATTTGAATTCATTATTCAAACACCGAAGACGTATTTTTTCCATAAGTAGACATCTATATATAGATAGCATAACACACCATCAGTCCTGTCGTCCCCCAAGGGTTAAACAGAGGTGTACTAATGTACACCCACATCTTACCGGTATGTTTAGGTCTTATGTAGGGACCTATAACATACCGGTAAAATAGGGGGCGAGCTTATTGTCATCAACCGGGCACAATCCAGACTCCGAGCTACTACCATAGTGTATTCTTACACTATGCTACTACTGAGATTTTCAGTCTTAAAGTACCTACTGTTTATGTATTTGATGTTGGTGTACTTATTATATAAATAGATAAATAAACACTTTGCTTGATGTGGGAATCAAACCCAAGACATCTTGCTTTGCAGTTACACTTACGAGTTTAACCCCTAGGTGTTCGTTCGTTTGTCTACTTAGTTATTAATGAGGCAGTTATTACAGAATATTTTTTGGATAAAGATATGACATTTATTAGAAAGTATTTCATCAACGGTTTACCTACTGACATCTTTTAAGGCTGATTTTGTGATTTTTTCCTATCAAGAGAAATGATCGAAATTGTTAATTACAATCAAAACAGCATCTCAATTACGGCTATTCAAACAATTCGAGTTTATGCGAGTCATGTCGTACATGCGTTTCCCGTCCCACTAACGACCGATCGTTTTACAACTTGTTCGCCATCCCCCATCCCATCCCCTTAACCCGCAAGTGTCCAAATGTCCAGGACATTTTATACAAACTTGTTTTATGGGGAAAAGTTTGTTGCGTCTTGCAACCGAACAAGTTGTCCCTCTGCCATTGTAAGTGTTTTTATGAAGAAGTTTATTTTAGTCTATGTTTTAAGTGTTGTGAGATTGCGGTTGGGACTTCTTGCTCGAATGTTTGCTCTAATATTTTATGGAAAAAAATGTCAGGTGATTTGTGAACATATCCCACAATCCCATCAACATGCTAGTTATGAACCAATCAATGTTTTCTGACAGATTTCTAAGAATAAAGGCCACAAGACATTATAAATATATTTTTTTATACGTCCATGATTAATATAAAAAATATTTTTAACATCTAAATAACAATTTAAAATTTTAATAATTATGGTCAATAAATGATTGTAACTTATTTTATTTTGAACACAAAATAAAAATATAGGTATTGACAAACTGCGTGAACAGTTTTTTTTCCTAGACCATTTGTTGAAAACTAAGGCACATATTTGTCGGCCTTCGACCGCAAATCTTTAAAAACCACCAAAAGAAATATACATAGTAAGTAGTACCTACTTAAACCTCAGGCAATTATTCATTAGTATAAATAAACTACTAACATAAGTAGAACATATCTCGCACAATCTTGCTTCTAAAATTTCAGCTCACGTAATGGTTTGAGTTCCACATTATCAACTCATTAATGAAGGCGCGTAAAGATATGCTGGCAATTATTTTTTAATGAGGAAAATAGAGACACATAAGATATAATGCAAGGCGTGGATTTTGACTTTTTAAAATTAAATGTAGGTACCTAGGTAAATAAATAAATAAATAATAAATATTTCCGGACATTATTACACAGCGCCATCTAGTTCCGTGGTAAGCAACAAGGCTTGTGTTACGGATACTAGTTGGTTGATATACTAAATATATACGTTTTTTTTTGTAAATACATACATATTATACATAGATCCATGATTCGGATACAAATGTATGAGCATCAACATTTGTATCCGAATCATGGATCTATGTATAATATGTATGTACGTACATGTATATGTATGCCCACAAACATTTGTTCCATACCGGGTTTCGAACCCGGGACCCATAGCACAGCAGGTAGCGTTAACTACCGCTGAGCTAAACGGGTCGTCAAATGCCAATGTTGGTACTTACCTAGGTATTAAGTAACCATAGTACCTATAGTCTTCTCCTTTTTTATACAGGATATCTGGTAATTGCAGAAAAACAACTATTGTTGTGAAACTAGTAGGTAAGGTTACCAGAGCTCGTTAGGGCAGTGACTATTCTGTATTGCATGGGATGTCCGTTTGCTGTCAGTTTAGTAACTCCCTTATTTTTAGAAACTTATACGGTTCCTACAGGGACGGCAACGCGCGAGCGACGCCTCTGGTGTTGCAAACGTCTATAGGCTACGGTGACCGCCTACCATCAGGCGGGCCGTAGTGTAGGCTTGTTTGACACACATGTGGAATAAAAAAAAATGCATAGTATTTGAGTTGTGGAGATCTGAGGGCATTCGCTTCATGTTAAATTATGAACTGATAGACAACCACATCTAGGTAGAATAGAAACAGACGTAATGTGGAAAAGGGATAACAGATAAATATAGAAAAAGATGGGTAGGTAAACTGTCTGAACAGAATTAAATATATCTTTTTTTTTATTTATCAAGTACATGTCATAATTTTATTATAAGTATCAAATGCTTTTGTGTTAGTTTATAAAATTCTCTTGTATAACATGTAATATCCGTTTATAAAACCCGTCAATTATTTACACCGACAATAATTTTTCCATCATATTTTTAACGTTACAATATTTACTTTGGCACTCTATAGAATAGTAGAACAAGCTGTCAGTATGTTTGTGATAATAACCGATTTATAACCAGCCAACGCTTTGTTTATACGACTAATGCAGACTTCGTAGGTGGCGATTGATTTCTGAAGGATTTATTAACTAAACAGACGAATGTAGCCTTTCACCAAACGTATTTACGGTGGCTTGTTCTATAAATACTGAACGTAAACGAGTACGAAGTTTTGAGCGAGTTTGTAACAATGATGCACCGCGTCTATTGGGTATCGTAATACTAAAATACGCACATAACAATTTGAAGAAACTTTATTATAAATATGTGTTTGCTCATCCCATGTACCAGTTCCGGAATTAAGGTGACAGTATGCCCCAAGCGATCTTCCTAAAATCGAGGGTGGTGTCACTAAAAAAAAGCTCATCCTACTTATATGACCAAAATCAAGACAACTATAAAAGTGGAACGACCTTTTATTAGCCCGCTTGATCGCGCGGATTTTTTTTCTTGGTGGTCTATGGTGCCTAGACGGGATGCCCGAAGCAGCTTACGGGCCGTTCCAGAACTACCATTTACTAAGTAGTTTTGAGGGATACGAACGCGACTCTTCTCTCATTTGAGAGATTAAAGCATTTAATATAACATTAACAAAATCTCTCAAATGTAAACACGACACAAAATTGATTTTGAAATACTTATTTAACGATTTTTATGTTTGTATAAAAGCATCAAAACTAGGTTAATAACAATATTTTAAAGTTAAATATAACATTATGAAACTATGTACCTAAAGTACAATATATTAAAATAAAACTATATTCTTATTATCTTTGCTTTTATTAGTCGTAAAAAAAAGATCACAGATTATAACAATACAGATTATTTTGCGATATCAAAATAATTCTTATTGTTGATTTATCAATTTAGACGATGTTAACTCCAGGTCATAGAGATCTTTACAGTCTTGACTGAAACAGAAATAAAAACAATGTTACTACCTACCTATTTGATACGTCAATGAAAAATGTACAAAATAAAATGTGGAACTGTGTTACTATAGCACAATATAGTAAGTAGGATTCCTCATACATTGTTAAACTAATCAAATACCATACCAAAATTAATACCTTTGGTGGACTTAATTTTAATATAATAAGGCACTATTTAAGTGAGGCTCAATTCTTATTATTTTATTTAAATAAAAACTGAATTAAGGTGTAATTTCGCCACTAATCATTTATTGAATATATTATATTCTAGTATGTAGGTACTCACTTCGCTTCCGACATGGATGGCCAAGAACATGTCGTAATCGTTGGCTCCAACTTGGATGTTGGCGCGGCCGTCGTTGCCAACAGTGACGCGCTTGCCCGTGCAGTTGTTACCGCTCTTCTCACCAGAGATCACATCACAGTAGGTACCGGCAGGGAGGCAAGTCTGCGAATAGCAATAAAATAGGAATATGTATAATATAATGGTTGGTAAGAATAAGTGTGATACGAACAAGATTATAATCTCGGAAGCGCTATTGGACTCAATTTTCGCTCTGGAATATTTGAGCAAATATTTGGGTATCGTAGATTAGGTGTGCCTACCAGTCTGTGCCAAACTAATAATATATAATATTTCGATTATTTGCCTTTTTTACTCTAAAGTCTATTCGTTTTTAGACTTCATATTAACACAATTTTGTCCGTCTTGATGAATTGTATTCACGCTTCTTACGACTTCTGACAAAAAAAAACCTTGCTAAAATTGTTCAATAGTTCAAACTAGTATAAAAGTTTACCTGCAGATTCTGGTTGAGATTCCAGTAATCGCCATTGAAGGCAACGAAGCCCTGTCCACCTCTGCAGAATGCAATCTGGTTGCTGCCATTGTCCCACCAGTCGTTGACGCCAGTGTTGCCAGCCACGTTCCTGAAGGCGACCATGCCGTAGATCTGGCGCCAACGGTGCTCACAGATCCAGCCATTACCGCAGGTGTTGTCCTGGGAGATGGGTGAGAAGAATAAGAAACAATTGCCATATAAATAAAAATACAGTCGTCAAGGAAGTGGTAAGAATCTTTGAAGCATTGGAATCAAAAGGTAAAAGTCTGGCATGGCCTTGAAGTGACTGTCACAAAAGTTTGGATTCGATCTGTCTACGCATCCACCATTGTCTACCCTAATCATATATAAGGCTTCACTACCCGTGGCACGACTATATTAGTAATGTGATGCATCAGCATTAGCCAGACAATTGACATAGGTAATGTAAATTTTTTACAGATAGCTTTTTGGAAAAAAACATGAAAATTTTAAATAATACTCACAGAGTTAATAGCAGGAGAAATGATATTGCCGGAGTTGTCCATTGGGGGTCCAGCCTCGGTATCATGGAAGTCAAAACTGCTCATCAATTGGGCCACTCCATAGGGGTGAGCCAACATGAAACCGATAGCAGCCTTATACTGTCGCGACTGTTTGTAAGTGAGGATGTTTCCACCAGCACCATGGCCTCTTTGGTTGTCATGGTTATCGATGAAGGTCAGAGCATCGCCAGAGGCAAGGAGACCCCAGTTTGGTCCCCAGTTGACAAGCCATCTGAGCTGATTGCCGCCGCTGAACGTACGGCTGAGTTCCAATCCGAATCTGAACTCGGTGACTGCAGCAAGGGAAGTGTATTCGTCACGGGAAATGGCTTCACCACCGAGGTCGATGACTTCTTGGTAGATGTAAGGGCGAGCGCCAGATGGGAAACCGTGTTCAGTGTTGAGGTTGTTTAGACGGTCGTAGATGACGCGTAAATCGCCTGGCCACATGTGTTTTGCGGCGTCGATTCTGTTGAGGAAACATTATTTTTGTAAAGACGGGTATTATGAAAGAGTTACTAAACTGACAGCAATCGGCTTCCCGATTCACACAAAACGTTTACGTTTGGAACTACTCCGACGAAGGTCGACGCCAAAGTTGTACCAAACGTAACTAGATGGCGTTGGCGCCGATATAATTATTAACTTGACGGGTATAGTCACTACCGTAACGAGCTCTGGTAACCTTACTCAATCGCAGAAACAAAACTATTATTGTTATTTCACTGCGGTCTTCCGTAAAGGCAGCTCAATTTGAGCGAGGAATCTCGCCTTCTCTTTCAAAAATGATAAAACTTTTGCTTTTATCTTACCTGAAACCAGCGACACCCAAGTTGATGAGATGGTTCATGTAGTTTGTGATCATTTGACGCACGTATTCAGTGCCCTGGTTCAGATCTTTAAGGCCAGACAGTTCACAGTTGCGTACCTACGATTTAAAATACATAAATGATTACCTAAACACATTTTAGCAATAAAATATGATATTGCGGCCCATAGGTCTCCTTGCATCAATTGAATCGCAATCAGCTTGCTTCAGTCAAAACTACGGTCTATGTCTACGGTATTAGAGTTGAAATATCAGGTATCAGAGACTTCATTAACAATATTTTCCAATTCATATTGTTTTTCTGATATCTGATGCTGATTCCGCATCAATTAATGTGAGGAGATCATTATAGTGGGGGTCCCGACATCATCAATTAGTATTTATTAATATATTTTTCATTGACCTGTTTATTTTCGAGTATAGCTGACGATAGCGTTCAAACGGTTAATTGCCTGGTAAAAACCAAAAATAACTCACCCTATCAGGACAGCAGCCATAGTCGTTGCCAGAGATTTCGCATTGAGGCCAGTTGAAGTCATTCCTGCCAAAGGGAACTGAAGGGTAGCCCCACTGTCCGAAGTTAGCGGTGCTGCCGCCGGTGCCTACGTTCTCATTCCAAGTACCGGTCATGTGGTTGATGATCGCGTCAGCGTAGATCCTGTGGACATGAACGAATTTTTATTTAGAAGTTCTCTGCTGCCTCGTTGGTCTAGTAGTCTTAAATGCGACTACTGAGGTGGTCTTGGATTAAATTGCCAGGGTTGTTAGGCTTTGTATGAAATTCTAAGTAGCAGCTCAGAGTTTGGTTTCGTGCCT
The DNA here is from genome assembly GCA_905163465.1 of Craniophora ligustri. Classification (NCBI taxonomy): domain Eukaryota; kingdom Metazoa; phylum Arthropoda; class Insecta; order Lepidoptera; family Noctuidae; genus Craniophora; species Craniophora ligustri. The sequence continues at coordinate 9,711,491 of LR990967.1, read as the reverse complement.
AGTTGATGTCAATAGGCTTGCCCTGGTCCATGGGAATTAAAACCTACCGGTGAAATGTGGGTATACATTAGTACACTTCTGCCTAACCCTTCGGGAGCCATAGGCGTGATGGTATGTATGAGGTATGAGTTATTGTATACGGGCAGTACGTAACCGGAATTTATTAAAGGCGATATCATTTGGTTGATATGATAACGATGAGGTATGAATTCTAGAATATTTTATTTTTCTTAATAATATTTTTTCATTTGATTATCTTCTAAACTGTATCTAAATCCTATATTATCATAATTTACTTTCAAACAATTATGAATGTTCAACTTCATTGAACTAAATGACTACATTTTATAAGAAATATTTCCCATAAGCTCCAAAGATTAGACGAGAACAAAGGGTCTATCTCTCTTTCTCTCTCACTCTCCCTCTCTCTACGTACCTGACTCCAGCGTTGTTGCACCTTCGCACCATGTTGGCGAACTGCTGTTCATTGCCGGAGCGGGTGATGAGGCGGTAGGATATTGGCTGGTAACGCTCCCACCAAGGTCGGTTGGCAGACCAGATAGCTAAGTTCTCGTTAGGAGGAGAAATCTGGAAAAAGGAATTAAAATATCCTAGAATACATACAGGTACATACACATTGAAGGTAGGTAGGAAGATTTCAATTCATTTAAAGTCAGGTAAATTTAACTTTGTAGCCAAGAAATTAAAGTAGCAAATTGATTAAGTTATAAAAAGATTAGGTACGTAAAAAATGTTTTAGGTTTTTTTTATTTTTATGTATATTGTTTTTATAAACTAAGATTATATTGAAAAAGAGTGCTCCTCTCTTGTCCTGTACAAACTTTTCTGTGCCCGAAAGGGTCCAATATTTTAAATCTTACAAATTTATTTTCATCATAGAATGCAATAAAGTATTGAGTATTGAGAATTCTGTTTCACCTTTGTAGATCAATCTGCTTTTACCTTCTCTTATATTAAATACACGCATGTAGCGATAATGATATTATATGTTATGTTAACTACCTACAGCCTGTGTCATGTAAATCACCAAGTTGTCATGTAAATAAGTACTGTGTCATAAATAAACTTCTTGGTATTATTTCTGAACAATGTAATAGACGACAAAAGCAATACTAAACATTACGTACTCCATGTTACATATACACATATCATATCACAGAAATTTATAAATCTTTGTACAAGTAGGTAGGTATAAAACAATTAAATGCGCACTATAAACCATTTATCAATCAAATCAATCACTGTAGTAACTACCCTGAGGTCTTAGATTTGAGCAGATTATTATAATACAATCAGTTTATCGCATCCTTTCTTACATGTACATAAGACATAGGTACACGAATTTTGTATAAACCACAATCTTTTTTAAGATATGTGAACATAATAATTAATATGTTTGTACATGATACGGTTGATTAAATATCAAGATAAACAATACCTACTATATTTAATATACCTATCATATACAGAATATAAGCGATGCAGCTTGATTTGCTTGTAGAATAGTGCTGAGATAGGGACCTATTCTCACATCCCACAAGATAAGTCGTAAGTTACTCTTAGGCTAACTAATCAGTTAGGTTAATACTTGAATATATTGTTTTGTTGAGACTGTCTGTATAATTTATTTTTCGAATAAACATACAATTGAAGAGCGTTTAAACGGCATGCTTTACACGGGCTGTGGATACTACTGCGCGTACGCTGTATATCCATGTAGAAATACAGACAAGTTATTTTTTCTTACCTGAATACCGCCAAAGCCTCTAGGTCCGAGGAACCTCTCGCATTCGGCAGCAATATCGTCCCACTTCCACTCGAACAAGTGCACCATTGTTGTGCGGCCTTGGGCATAGTGAGGGTTTTTGTAGGCCAAAGCCAACGTCACCGCCGACAGGCAAAGGATGAGACGAAACATCCTGAAACAATAAAAAAACATACTAGAATCATACTCCTGACATTGAACAAAAACTATTCGATATTAATGCCGGGACCAATAGTGCTATTTCACCTGTAGGTAATTCATCTCGCTTCTCAATCTAAATAAGAGCTAAGTATTACTGAACATGACAATTAATTGCACACAGTCAATGTCAATTGACGGAATTTGTAAGCTATAATAATTATATATCAACAAGAGATATAGTACTTCGAAGCACCCAGCTCTCTGTTCATTTCCTTCAATCATAAAAATATTTTTATACGGATATTTTTATTTGGACTACCTACTTACAGCCTAATTCCTCTCAAGTGAGAGGAGACCCATGATGATGATGGGTTGATGATGATGATGATTTTTATTAGCTACCTTATCAAAAGAAAGCAGATTTAATACTTATACTTCAAGTGGCAGCATATTTTGCATTTTCATTGATTGTGAGCAATGTATTAATGTTCTTGCTAACTGCCTAACGTTATTGACATGGCTGACATAACAGGAAAATTGCTTAAAAATTCACTCGATAAGGTGGCTAGTTGCCGGTTGCGATTTCTTACGAATTGAAACAAGTCGAACTCAAATTGTCCCTAGGTATTGCTTACACATAAATTTTATATTAAACTAGGTACCTGCAATATATGCCGTAGATATGGTGTAGTTATAAAATAAGTGAATGATGTGTTATTTCTGTGTGTGTGGAGGGGAGGAATCACCGATCTAAATTACTTGGTAATAACAATATTGAAATTAATAAACGTATAAACAAATATTTCGTCAAACTTAGTTTCGGTACACAGTAAAACGTAATAACAGATATGACATCATATTAATCAGATTTAACAATAATAGTTATTTTTACATTAATAACTAGAAAAACAACAGCAATCAAATTACCCAACAGTCGTCGGTAGATAATAAATTTACGATTTGATAATCACTCTAATTATAATTAGGTATAACCATAATTATAATGTTATTGCTGTTATGTGACGAGTACCTATTACAAAAATAAAGAACATAAATTAACTTTAAAAAAAAAGAAAAACCAACTTCAAAAACTAAAAAGCAAAAAATAACTTCATAGAGTTTCACCTTTTTTCTAGTTTTAAAGGTATGAAGTCGTATAGCCTATTTCCACTGACTAAATATCGACTAATAAAAAGCTTCTATAGTCGTAATTTGTTTACAGGATTATAAAAAAAATGATGGAAATGAAAAGTTGTTAACAAATTTACACCAAATTTAAATTTTGCTAAAATAGAAAGGGACATAGGTAAGTCTAACTAACCTAACTACCTAGTTATTTCATTAATTACTTGATCCAATTGGCATATTCGGTGATTTAAACAATTTTAAACCTTATAACGTTGAATACAAAGCCAAAAATAATAAAACATGTACATAACCACCTACCTTTAATCGATAACACAGTTGATATGCGTATTTTTGTAGTTATTAATGATCCAACGATAAATATATCCAAGTGGATAGCACAACTGAAATTCCTAAACTTCCGTCTACTATTTGTTCATCACTAATAGAGATTCAAATGAGTACTACATCATTCAAGATACAGTTTAATACTACTTATACTGTCTGTAACCAATAGAAATGATTCATGTAACCTATTAACTGTCACAAGTAACGTACAAAGTTCGCGATAAACAATTATATTATTAGCTATTAGTATTTCGTACTTATTTCATTTGAATCAAATAACTGCCTCTATCATAAAGGATGGATTTTTATAAAATTAATAGATCATTGTTACTACACTTACACCAGGATTTAAAACTTAAATAAAATTACTATTATGAGGGATTTTATTGTGTATATTGATATTATTTAATTCCGACACTAGGGATCGTTTATAGCATCCACAGTCTGGTCAGTCAGTCGGCCATAACCCAAAAAGGTGCACTAGATGTTCAACATGTTTTAGTCTGCTTCAGAACTTTAATCTATAAAAGATCCAAAATATTGGAATGTAGTTCTCAATTACCAGAAGCTCGGGGCTTCATAAGCCTTGTATTACACGAGACCCCTCCAAGAGTATAATTACTATGTCATATTAAAAAGTAACCCTAAAATAACTTCAAAAGAATTATCGATAAAAACTCACCTTGTTTAAAGTATTTGACCCCCTATAGCACTCGCACAAAAAATCAGGATATCTGTACAAGCCCTCCCACTGCGCCAATACTTATATACGAATAGATAAAACCACAGTTTCTGTTATGATACGTATAATTATCATTGTAATTAATATAATTCCTGATAAAGGGTCAAAAAACAATGATATTATTCAAAGATCGCATCAAACGATAACTCACTTATGTACCAAAGTACAGAAATTGATTGAATTAAAACTATAAATATAACATTTACGGATAAACGATTTTATAATAAACATAATAATTATTTCTTTATATTCTCTTCACAATGGTTACCTTAAATCTACACAAAGTTATTTATATTGGGTACAGAGGCGTATTTACAGATTTGGCGCCCCGGGCCAATCCGATTTGCCGCCCCATTAAGTAACGATAAGGTATTTTTTTAAAGAAAAAATACGTTCAATAAGGAAGTACCTATGCGGTGTGTAATACAAAGAAAAAAATGAATCAAATAAATAGTCACGCCTAGGTTATTTTTTTCTATTTCCGTATACAAATTGCATGAAAAAATCGTCAATGACGCTATCATAATATATGTCGGTTGACAACTTAACTTCTATAGATATTACGGGGCACATGTTGCCAAACGGACCCGTGCATGTTCTACACGTTGGTCGGTGTAGCCATTTGCGCCATGGTGGCGGTTCTTCACATCCTCGGAGAGACTCGGGCGTCCCCGCGGTCCCCAGGCTAGACCCCATGGATGTGGTATCTTCGTGAGCGTCTGGAGCTGAAGCTTCAATACTCCTAATTTCCCTGCCGTCTTCCTACCTTAATTCGGGTCCTAATAAATGAGAGCAAAAAACTACAGAAGCGTTGCACAGCGGCAGCCCACCCACTCCCTTAAGGTGCATCTCCCAAACATTAGAGGCCTATTTACTGAAAGGCAGATTCTGAATCACAAAAGCCAAGGCGTGTGCATGTACACCCGCGATGATATCTACTATCGGCGTCTCTGTGACCTCCTTTTTGATCGGACGAGTGGAGCGAAAACGCTACGCTAGACGCGAAGGAAGGTAGTGGCCCGGATGGGATTCCAACAAATGATCAGGATCCGAAATTATAAAAGCTTGCCAACATGCAACCAGTGCCTAAAAAGTGCAATCGTGTCACTTCCATACCCTGCAAGATTAACGATGGAACGTGTACCAAAAACCAGACTCCTAGCATACCTAGAAGAGAACGACCTCCTCAATGACCGACAATACAGATTTCGCAGAAATCGGTCCTCTGGGGATTTTCCGACGCATGCCACATACATCTGGGGTGAGATCATCGAGAGACATGGAGATCTCCAATCTAGACATCTCCAAGGCTTTTATAGGGTTTATTTAGTATCGTAATCGTATCCTTATCGGCAAGCTTGCATAATTATGTACGTGTATGTGCCTGAATTTCAGATTCTCTGAGGCATCGGTCTTTTATGCTAGGGTCCTTCGGGGATCTCTGCAACTTTATTTTTGCTGCGCATCAACGATCTGTTGATACCCAGTGTGTATGGGTATGCAGATGATAGCACAGTTGTAGAGAGCTATACTGTACACAACCAGTGTAAAGACTGGAGTGGCGCAAATCCAGTGTCTTATGGAGGCGCTGGTCGAGTGCACGAGCTCCTAAAAGGTTAGATTAGGGCGATACCAACTTAGTCAAGTTTTACGCTACTCGAAACATAAAGAGTTCGTTCAACGTGACTTGCTTGCCGACCATCTTGAGCTTCTTGATTTCTCTGTATCACCAAGTCTCAACTATGGCTCCTACATTGAGTCCAAAGCCCAACTAGCACAAGTCCGATTGGCGTGATCATAATTTATGTGAAGTTAATTAATTCCTTCGGGAGCTTTAAAGCGTCTGCAAAGCAATACGGCCGACGGAAAGTGTCTGGGAGTATTGGCGACTTATTTTTAAGGATATTGCCTACAATATACGTAAAAATCAGCTTGGAGAATTTACGTGAGGTAAGTAATATTTGTATGTACCTTGATTACCTGATACCTGAAAATTGGCCCACTAGGCAAGTTAGCTAGTAGGCATGCGTTCTTAGTACATACTAGCACTACTCAATAACCCACATTTGGTTCAACAGAAAATACGTGACGTCTGGCGGCCCTGGGATCTTACTCTATTAGGCATCCTTCGCTTACAAAGGAACTTAACTTTGAAAATCAATGTACTTAGTTACATAATTCTTAAACCCGATTGTATGTTATAAATGTTATTTTAGGTGTTTGTTCTTGTAAAGAAAAAGAAGATTGAGTTGCAAGCATTCGATTGTGTTTTAATTGAAATGACATTTAAAATATAATAAAAAATACTGTGGGTAAGCTGGAATTGGCGTCAAGGCGGTCACGGGCAGACTGATTGTTGTAAGGGATTCAAAACGTCAAGATGAAAATACCTATGTGATATGAATACCTATATAATTCTTTTTCAAAGTGTACATTCACGTAAGTGTAAGAAATCAGTACCCATAGGTCACAGGGTTATCTGTGCCATAGGTACGTAATATAATTAAATTATATTTATTTTTGTAAATCGATCTTTATAAGGACACTTTTACAAGTCAATTTCTAAATTACTGGTTGATACCGGTCTTTCCTAATCGGTCTTACGAACACCAAGAGCGGGTCCAAGGGCGGTCATGGGGGTCAAGACCCCCCTCCCCATTCCTGGTCTTGGTGTACGTAGGTCGAGCATAAAATCCTACTCTTAAAATTGTGTATTAATTTGCGCATTCCACTTACATGGTATTTACATTTAAATTTGTTTACCATATATATTAGTTAATAATAAGAATAATAATTCCCCGCAATAAAACTGTCAAATCTCAATTGTCACTGAAAATAATTAGGCTATAATCTAATGCAAACAATTGGAAAATATCAAAATATTAATTGTCGGTAGGTACCTAAATATGTTGTAGAAAGTTCTGATCCATAATTAAGGAAGATTAATTTATTAATTGCAATTACGGTGCATTATCGATAATATCACTAGGTAAGATATTAAATTGCATAATTAAGGAGGTAGCTGATATGATTAGATGTTTTAATATTGAACTTAAATATATTAAGTATTATAATTATTTATTTATTATATTATATATAATAAATAAATAATTATTAGGTTATATATAATATCATAAATAAATATATATAAGTAATTTTACTGTTCCTTCAAGCTAGATATAAGTTAAATTAATATATTATGTATTATGATGATGATGATGTATGATTTCAGTTCTGTAACCTGCGATGTAATAATAATAACTGAAATTGCAATATTAGTTATAAGTCAATTTGCTGCGCCCTAACAGGGTTATGTATTTATTAGTTGTAAGCCATGCCTATAACTATGTTTACATTATGCAATATAAATAAATAAATAAATAAGTACCTAATACATTAGCAAGATAAGTTAGTTTCGTTGCTAAAGTAAAATTGAAGTAATATTTATCATAGACAATGGAATATATATTTAGAATAAAAACACCAATTTATTGTAAATTTTATTAAAATACATGTAAATTGGTAGGAATTAGTATTTTTTACTATGTAGTGATGTATTAAGTAATAGGGTACCGTTCTTCAACAACGACAAAAATACGTACAAACAAAACTTTCTTAACGGGTTTATTAGTACGCAGTACTTATTATGTTATTATTTAATCCTCATGCTTCGGATGAACACCATATTTGGTAACAGATTGAACCAAAAAACGGTTGCTGCAAAAAATATTAAACTTCGAATTTTTTAATATTTATTTTTATTAATATATCGCTATTAAATCCATGTAGAAAATAAAGTAATAATACTGCTGCAAGATACAAAATAGTCTCTACTTTTTTTTATATAAACATAACAAATGCGAATCCAGATAATATTGATAAGCTTCAGAACAGGACATCTACAGACGTGACTGAAAATAGAAATAAATTGGTATATGACATATTTATGATTTATACATGATAGGCTATCTAGCACCAGTGGACTGTGAAGTCAAAGGTCCTGAGTGCCATCCCGAGACATGCACCACTGGCTTTTCAAATATACGTAGGTACGTATTTATCACATGCACAAATGGTAAAGGAAAACATCGTGAGGAAACCTGTTTGCCTGCATGACTCTCTCAATGGCATTCGAAGTCTGCGACCCTCACAAGGCTAGCGTGGTGGACTGTATAGTCCACCACGCTAGCACTACTCACACCCAAATGAGAGAAGACCCACGCCCAACAGTGGGACAATAATTGGGTTGGTGATGATGATATGAACAAATACTTAATAATAATAATAATTTATTTGTCACTATAAAAACATTTAACAATTTGTTACAAAAGTCTACCGACCACCTCCATGATGAGTTTCAAATATCACAATGTTCCCAAGAAAATTTGACATAAAACAGACGTGTCAATAATGTCACTAGGAACTTAACAACTGGTGTCATCTATCTCGAACAGGTCACAGTATAGTGGTGTGCGAAAGGGATATCACTATTGATAGTTGTTGCCATAATACAATTATTATCTTCACATACCTCTGCTCCAACATGTATAGCTAGATGTATCTCTTCACCAACACCAGAGAGTTGTATTTGTGCTACACCTGTATCTGATACGGTCACAGTTTTACCAGTGCATGTAGTTCCATCTTTCTGACCAGATATAATATCACAATAGGTCCCCGCTGGTAGTCCAGTCTGAAATAATATTATTACGATCACGATGTACTTTTTTTACCAATTACGATGCGCCCGATGGTAAGCAGTTACTGCAACACCAGAGGCCAACAAACTCGCTAAGTTCTACCTCTTTAAAGCATAAACATAAATGCTGATTTATATACAAACTTTTTTCAATAAAGGTATGAAAAATACTGCAGATCGTAATGAGTTTTGCTATCTGCTTCTTACTCAAGTGTCTTATTACGAACCGCTTTCGATCCATTTTCCAACAGAACGATTTTACCTGTAACTCAACGTCCATTTCAGTCCCTTGGTTATTAAAGGCAATAAAACCTTTTTTCCCTCTGCCGAAAGCAATTTGATTGCTGCCGTTGTCCCACCAGTTTTTCACTCCAGTGTTAGGGACTTCATTCCTGAATCCAACCATTCTGTAGATAGAGCTCCAACGATGTTCACACACCCATCCACCTCCACATGAGCCGTCCTACAGAAAGTTTGCGTTATTTATGTGTATTTTAAAATAAAACTAGTTATTATGGGTTTTTATACATCACATACCGAAAGAATTTGAAACGTCGGGATTAAACAATACCTATCAATATAACGCGATACATTGCGTCAAAAATATTTTTTATTTCCATGTCTTCTATTCGCGTAAGTGTAAGAACTTCTTGATTTTTTTTCTTTTGAAACGTGGATATATGTATTTACAAAAGAACTCTCACGCAAACAAGCCCTATACGTGACTACAATTTGCACATCTTACAAGACAAGTATTTCTTTCGTACTTCTTACCTCATTGATGACTGGAGACTGAATATTTTCTTCGCCGTCATTTGGCGGTCCCTGGTCCTTATTGTCAAAATAGTAACTGCTTATGATTCGCGGCTGTCCATATGGATAAGCTAGAAGGAATGCTATTGCTGCCTGTTAAAGAAATGTTACAAAAATATTTAAATTTGTTTTGAGCAGAGTAACTGCTCATAAGATCAATAGAAGTAATATTTTATTTATAAGGGTTTTAAATGAAACATCACTTAACATTCGCAGGTCATCATTGCAAATTGGATAGGCACAAAATATTTAAATTTATTTGATGAAAGTAGTACCAAAAATTACCAGATAATATGATGCAATTTGCACCTTCATCATAATTAGATATTGAAAATAAATATTTGTTAATAAATCTATAGGATATTTTTCTATCTGTTTATTACCTTACCTTGTAAAGTGTAGGATTTTTGTAAGTTAACACAGGATCGTTGCGCTGTGTGTCATGATTATCAACAAAAACCAAAGCGTACCCATTCGGTATCATGTTCCTTGATGTAGATCCCCACGAGGACAACGATTTTAAAGGTTCCTGACCGGTGAAAACCTTTGCTAATTCTGATCCAACCTAAAAACAAATCCTCTTCATCATCAACCGAATTATTGTCCCACTGCTGGGCACGGGTCTACTCTCATTTGAGAGAGATAAGGCTAAAGTCCGCAGAAAGATTGGCAGACTTCACACGTCTCACACTTTGACTTTGTGGCATGTGTAACTATAGACTCATGCAATGGTCCCACAACTCGAAGTGGGATAGTAATTTAAATATTATTAATTAGCAGCCTCTTCGTCTGCGTAATTTATAATTTTATACACGTTTCGTCATAATGCTTATCTATTTTTTACCCTCCTGTTATAAAAAAATATCCATTTGGTACACAAACCACCTTTTTGGGGGCAAAAACTATGCTTTGTCTTTTGCCAGGACTGAAATTATCTTCATACCAACATGTATCTAAAACGTTTTAGCGGTTTAAGCGTGAAGAAGTAGCAGACAGACATACCCTTACATTTATAATATTAAAGTATAGTTATGGATATACAGGTATGTTTGAGTTCTATGTAAGAGAGGACGAGGCTTTTGCCATTAGCTGGGCACAGATGCTAACAGCGAGCGGCTACTCCGATTTTCATAGATTTATAAATGCTAAGCTACTCTCTGGTTTCGGTATTCGCTTCCGTGTTCATATTTTGGTTTAATCACATTATGCCATATTTGAGTTTTGATTACTTGCTCTCATATTCGAAAGGTCAATGGAGTTCTACCGATCAAGCTACTCAATTCAGTGTTTTTAGAACGTATTATATTTACCATCATAATAATAACAGTTTGCTATGTCGCTTGAATATCAACTATATAGATCGGTATATGAATATTTAAAAAACCCAGTCTCACTGTAAACAAACATATGACGGCACGGCACGGTTGCTTAAATGGTCAAGCGATGGGCTTCTGTGGCGCGTGTCGCATGTTCATGATGATTGTAGCAATCATATAAATAAATAAATATACCTGGACATAATGACGCAGCGCCATCTAGTTCCGTGGTAAGCAATGAGGCTTTTGTTACGGATACTAGAAGCTTGATATACTACATATACCAATTTTTTTTTATAAATACATACTCATTATACATACCTAGATACATCCATGACTCGGATACAAATGTTGATGTTCATCACACAAATGATTTTCCCTACAGGAATTGGAACCCCGGACCCGTAACACAGAATGCAGCGCTAACTATCGATGGGCTAATCGGGTCGTAAAATGTCGTCATTAATAAAAGGGTAATTGAAATTTTGTTACGACAAATCGTTTTTCCGAAATTAAACGCTTAGTCACAGCATCTTCTTAGTTAACGAAAACTAATTTGTCTGTAAGTAATCAACAACAGATTATGTTGCTTAGTCATGAAGCTTACATCGCCCTAAGGCTTACTTTTTAAGATGTTTAATAATCTTGGAAAGTTCGGAAATTATCTTGTAAGCGAAAATATTTTTTAAAACCCTTTTGGTGAAGACATTAAGCGCTTAATGGGATAAGCTGATTCAGCGAAAATTTTCACAATGATGGTATTACAAAGTTAAAGACTTATTACTTTCTGATGCCCAGGAAACTCGGTTTAAACGTTTTAAGAAAGCGTCCAACCATCGTTGCGGGTCACAAGATTGTGGCACGTATAAATTGAAATTAGAGCAACTAGTGCTTAATACTAACTACTAACTAGGATGGCTGGTTTTTCTATTGGACAATTAAATTTACATAACGACAGGGTGGCGACGTCTGAGCTAGATACATTAATTACGGAATATAATTTGGACATTGTACTAATCCAAGAACAGTATCAAAACGCGAGTTTACGTAACAAGGTAGTACAACTTAATGGCAAAGCACGAGCTGGAATTTTTGTATCGCGTTCTTCAAACATAACTGTAACATCTTTGCGTAATCTCATGACCCCACACTGTGCCGTAGCGGAGATTTCATCGGCATCGTTTAAAGTTTATGTTGTGAGCTATTATTTTCAATATTCTGACCCTGTTGGTCCTCATATTCACAATCTCCGTAATGTCTTGCGGTCACTTGCGGGCTGCAAAATAATCATTGGCGCTGACGTTAACGCGTCATCGCCACTCTGGTATGGCAAGGTTCGGTCCACGGACTCTGAACGGCGCCACGCCGTTGAGGATTTCATCGCTGAGATGAACCTATCAGTTCACAATACTCCCGATGCACCACCTACTTATTGCAGCCTCATGGGCGAATCTTGTATTGACGTCCGCTTGGATAGGTGGCGTGTCCTCCCAGACGCGTCATGTAGTGATCATCGCTTAATCGTGTACGAGTTTATCCCTATGTTAACGCAAGGTTCTAATCAATATCAAGCTCAAAATTTTAGATATAAGTCTAAGGGCGCAGATTGGCAATTTTTTAGTTCATTGTTCGCGTCACAAGCCAAGGACTTCACTCGCGACGGATTGTCAGCTGAAGAGTGTGCTGAAATCATGTCAGACACCTTCACATACTGTGCTGATATTGCCATTGGTCGAGGTTCTATGACCAATATCCGTAGATGTGATTGGTGGAGTGCCTATTTAGTAGAACAACGTAAATTTTTTCGAAGAGCGCGTAGAAAATTAAATAAACTAAAAAAACATCAAATTAGGGGTGACTCACTCACCCTTGCCCTAAATACGTTTAGAGTTGCCAGATCCCGGTACAAAGCATCTGTGGAAAATCTAAGAATAATTTACTGCACAAAGTTGTCCAAAAACTCGAAAGTGAAGGCCCGTGGTCGCCCCTATACCACGAGTTCAAAGCAAACAGGTCGATAGACCTAGCTTATATTCAAAACATTAAAGTTAACAACACACATACCGCTGGTATAGAAGAGACAACGGAATGCCTACTTAACACTCTTATTCCGGACGACTCATCTTCTGATGACAACGATTACCACCGTCAGATCAGAGCCTGGGCAGCTGAACCACCAATGTCACCTATGTCAAACCTCCCCTCTATTGACGAATTCTCAAACGTCGTTAAAAACTGCCGGTAAATAAGTCATCAGGGGATGATAAAATATCTAATCGGATGATTAAGGAAGCCTGTAAAACAGCCGGTGACTGTATACTAACTGTTTACTGTCGGTGTATTTCTGAGGGCGTTTTCCCGCGTGTATGGCGTCGCGGCTTTATTCAAATAATACCAAAAAGTGGCGACAAGCCCCCGGACGACCCTAAGTCTTACCGCCCCATAACATTACTGCCTTCATTGGGGAAACTCCTCGAACGTTTAATTGTTCCACGTTTGTTACCGGACGGGCCTAAATTTCATAATAACCAATTCGGGTTTACCATAGGCAAATCTACAACTGACGCCGCACTCTCTGTTAGAACGATAGTAAATAATTCGAATTGTAAATACGTCGTCGGCATTTTCCTTGACATCTCTGGTGCTTTCGACAACGCTTGGTGGCCGATGTTACTGCTTAAATTAAAAAGTCGTGGTTGCTTTAGAAATATCTACACTCTTATATACTCGTACTTCTTACACGGAACCGTTAAACTGACACTTGGGCACCATTCTGTGTCGAAGGCACTGACTATGGGATGTCCTCAAGGTTCTGTAATCGGGCCGTACCTTTGGAATCTGGGATTTGATGATTTTCTCGCGATACCGATCCCGCACGGCTGTTCATTGACTGGTTACGCGGACGATGGCCTTCTGCTCATTCAGTCAAATACGCGGTCTGGTCTCGAAAACTTAGCCCACTCGTGTTTACATTTAATATCCGCGTGGGGCGAACGGAACCGCTTAACATTCGCGCCGCAAAAAACCTTTCAACTAATCTTGAAAGGTAGTCTTAAATCCTCGCCTAGCATCAAATTCGATAACGTCACCGTAAAAAGAAAGGAGTCAGTATGTTACCTCGGTCTCGTACTAGAAAAATTTTTTTCATTTATTGAACACATTAAAACTGTGGGTGAAAAAGCTAAACGTAACTTTTATGCTTTGACTAGAATATCTACGGCTACATGGGGTTTATCTTTTCATACATTAAAAACCATCTATGGGGCTACGTATCTAGGCTGTATGTGCTACGGAGCACCTGTTTGGGCCGATAGGGCCACCATAGGTGCGGTACGACGTAAGTTACTTCAAAGTCAGCGTCTAGCATTGATATTTTTATGTAAAGCATATAGGACTGTTAGTACGGAAGCACTACCAGTACTCGCGGGAGTGCTGCCGGTCGATCTCGAGGCACAACGACGTGCTGCAATGTATTTCGCAAGTGCAATTTCAAGAGTGCACTTAAAAAATGAATTCCTTTTAGAACGTGACCGGGCTAAGATTATTAGATTGTTTAAACCCCAGGCCGACGTTTGGGAGGAACTCTTAGACGAATGGCAGATAAGGTGGGATTCTTCTACTAAGGGCCGCCATCTCCACCAATTCTTTCCATCCGTTCGTGAGCGGCTGGCGAGGACTTGGTTGGAGGTGGACCACTGTGTTGCCCAATTCCTTACAGGACACGGCAACTTTAAAAGTAAATTGTTTTCATTTAAGCTTGTCTCCTCACCATTGTGCCCTTGTTCAACGTATAACTGTGAATACGAGCAATCTGCACATCATATCCTGTGGGAGTGTAGTCTATGGCAAAGTGAACGCAATATTATGCTCGATAGTTTGCAAATTATATCTGGGGTGATTTATTACTCGGACCTTGTTGCGACTAGGATGAATTTCCGTGCGTTTAAGCGTTTTTGCCATACCTATTATTGGAATCAGATATAATAGCTCACATTATTAGGACCCATAACTTATTAATTTATCATCCGTGGTGCCTGGCAACTGGGCTTAACTCAGTTGTAAACATCTGTTCTCATATCAATGACATGTAAATTCTATTCTGTCTCTCGCTTGATAAGGAGGGAAGTGAAAAAAACTGATATTTTTCTTACTCCTCCTATATAACTTCATGATTAATTTCGCTGCGGGTTCCAAGACAGTTAAAATCATTCCCCTGGGACACGTCGGACTTCATTGTCTCGACGATTTTCTGGATAGTTACTATTGTTGATCCTGGTTTACAGGAGTTGCAGTAGTAGGGATTTGGGTGGTGGGCAAGTCCCAAAAAAAAAAAAAAAAAGTTCACGAAAATAAACTAAATACTTGAAAACTGTTTTATTTCAAGCTGGCCTTAAATCACTGATTTTTGAACCTTATACCTAAGGCGATAAAGTATAGTAATAAATTGAGGAAAATAATGCCATTAATATTGATTTGTACATGACAAATAAATTGTATACTGGGCGTACATACCTCTATGTACGCACAGGAGTCGAAATTGAGCCGAAAACTAGGCCATTATAAAAAAGTAAACAAAAAATATACGAAAACGTTTAGTTTGTTCCTAAAAAGGATTTTAAAACTGAATGTTCAATACAGATTAAAAAAAATAAGTTAAATCATAAACGGTTTTTACTGGATCGTGAACGCGCCAGCGACGCCTCTGGTCACAGGTATCCATAGGCTACGATAACTGGTAACCACTGGAAGGGCCGTAAGCTTGTTTGATACTGATACTGTATTGCCAAAAAAGCAAATTGATGACCTTCCATCCCACTTCAGAGATGCAAATCAAATTAATAATCATTTTTTGAATGTTCCCGGTAACCCTGTTTGTAATATTTCACAACGCACTTTCTTCGAGTCTCATCGTTATGGCGATAATAGCTTCGCATTCTCATTACAGCCAGTAACTGCTGATCAAATTCTCCAATACTTCCGCCAGTTAAAATCTAACGCTGAAGGTTGTGACAGGGTAACCCTGAATATGCTTTTGCTCACACTCCCACATACACTAAAAGCTATCACTGACATCGTGAACGGCTCAATTGTCTCAGCAACATTCCCTGACGTCTGGAAAATTGCTATTGTTAAGCCATTGCCTAAAAAACCAAATCCAGTAGATTTAAAAGACCTGAGACCTATTAGTATTCTGCCTTGTCTTTCCAAAATCGCTGAAAAGGCAGTATGCCAGCAGCTGTCAAAATATCTAGAAGACAAAAACATCCTACCTGAGTTACAATCAGGTTTTCGCAAACAGCGTGGCACTGCAACGGCTCTTTTGGACGTGACGGATAACATTCTGTCAGCACAGGACAAGGGTCTCTGCACACTTCTTGTCCTACTTGATTTTTCCCGTGCTTTTGACTGTATAAATATTGATTTGTTTGTATCAAAGCTTAAGTATTATGGGTTTGAACAAAATACAGTACTCTGGTTCCAAAGTTATCTCACCAAACGCCAGCAACGTGTGGAAATCAGATTAGGCGATGGCTCATCTCTTGTTTCGTCGCTCACCTCGGTTCATAGAGGAGTCCCACAAGGCTCAATACTGGGCCCCATTATCTTTATTTTGTATTGTGCGGATATCATTAACTCCCTGAAGCGTTGTAGGTACCATATTTATGCTGATGACGTACAAGTCTATATCTCCTTTAAGCCAAGTGACTATGATATCGCGATAAAGGAACTAAACGATGATCTTGACAGAATAGCATGTTGGGCTGCAAATAACGGCTTGGTACTTAACCCCACAAAAACGAAATATATACTATGTGGGACAAAGAACCAAGTCAATGTAGTACCGGCAACACTCAACGTTACCCTACTGGGTGAGTCGGTCAGTCGAGTCAGTGAGGCCCGTAATCTAGGACTGAATATGGACACTGAGTTGAGGTTCGAAGCACACGTGTCAGAGTCAGTGCGCACATGTTTTTACCGGCTTAAAGTCCTTTATAAAATAAGGCCTTTTTTATCCGAGGAACTACGGATCCAGCTGGTTGAGTCGCTAGTGTTGTCCAACTTAAACTATGCGGACACAGTTATTGGCCCCCGTCTTCTGGCACGAACTGAGCGACTGATACAGAGGGTACAAAGCGCCTGCGCTCGATTCTGCTTCTCAATCCCACCAAGAAGTCACGTCACGCCATATCTGAATAAACACTCCATCCTCAAGATGAAATCGCGCCGAAAGTTGCACTTAGCATGCCTACTTTTTGGAGTTATAAAGTACCGGCAGCCGACCTACCTGTACAACAAATTGAGCTGGATCGCCAGTAAAAGGGAATGTGCGAGTAGACAGTGCTCGGTGCAACTTTTCACCCCATCACACAAAACAGCTGCTTTTAGGGGAAGTTTCAGGTACGCCGCATCCAAATGCTGGAACAATATTCCCCCACCGATAAGAAATCTGAAATGCCTTGTTACCTTCAAAGTTCGACTTCGGCAGTTTCTTATCACCACGCAGCAAAAACTGGGTTCAACTATTTCGAACACGTCCATTATATAACTGGCTGCCGTGTTCTTACCGAGTTAATGCGACTGGCGGCTCTCACCTGTGATATCCCGTATATATATATATATATATATATATATATATATATATATATATATATATATATATATAGTACCATTAGTATCTAGTATGTTTATGTGTAGTGATAGCATCTCACTACACTAAATATATTTATTAGCAAATACACATATTATTATTTATTTATTGATTTATTTATTTATTTATTTATTTATTGATTGTAAACACATTTTAGATTATAAATATTACGCTATATTATTAGTATTAACACCTAGGCCACTACACACTACATCACAATAGTTCACATATATAAATATCTTTCATCCACTGTCCCAACACTACTTGACCTCGTCTGCTGGGCGTCCGTACGTCACTGCAAGGATCCAGCAGAATATCAGCGTCAGGTACATTTGCCTGACACATGCTGAGCTGGACTCCCATTTGGTGCAACTGGGAGACGCACACCGCACTAGCCGTTTTATTCTTTGTCTTTTTTTTTTTTATCTTTTCATGTTGTTACCTTTTTTTTATGTTGTTGTCATTTTTTATTCCTTAACTGTGTTTTTGGTGTGTTGTCTTTTGTATGTACCAAATAAATGTTTTATCTATCTATCTATCTATCTATACTCTTGTAGAATAAATAAAAACTACTTACTGTGAACTCAGTGACATCTCCCATGTCTGTATATTCAGAGGCTGTAACTGCGCCTCCTAGTGTCACTTCTTGGTAAATATAAGGTCTTGCATTGGGTCGAAAACCATGGTTAGTATTCAAATTGTTCAGTAATTTATAAATCTCTGACAGATCTTCTGGCCACATGTGTTTTGCAGCATCCACTCTAGCATTAAAAAGAAAATTGAGATGGCAATATAGATGATTTAAAGTAAGTTTTAAGTATGTTAATTACATAAAATTTCGAGCAAACGCAATTTGTTATTTAATAGAACTGTATTTCTAGGTATGCTGTGATTTCCTGTAAATGAAGAAACCCAAAGTAATAAATGTATCTGAATTGTATTTATTTTTCGTTGGAAATCCTATAAATTATAATTAAAATAAATGGGCTTATAAGTCTTATTACCTGAATCCAGCCACGCCAAGATTAATAAGTCTATTGAGATAATCGGCTATTTTCTGGCGAACGTACGGCATCGTTTGGTTCAAGTCCTTCAGTCCAACTAACTGACAAACCCGAACCTGAATCATGGAATATTATTAGTTTATTCTTATGAATACTTTAACAGGTTAGGAGAGGAAGTTGTGGTAGCCTAATGGTGGGACCTGAAGACCATGAAGTTAAAGGTCGTAGACTTCGAACTACTGAATTTTCGAAGTTACGTGCGTAATTAACAAATGCTCCAACGGTGAAGTAAAACGTCGTGAGGTAACCTGCATGTCTGAGACATCTTTTCGATGGCTTGCGAATTTTGCGAGACAATAATGAGGCCAGAAGATCCGTGCTCAGAATTGGGACAAAAACTGGGTTACTCATGACGTGCCCAACAGTGGGATACTAGATGGGTTGATGATGACGATGCAGTAGAAAAAAAACAAACCTCAGTAGCGTTATCGTAGTTATCTATATCACATACAGGTTGATGGAAGTGCTCCGAAGAATACGGAACTGCTGGATAGGAAGGGTCTTCGAAATTCGCTGAACTTCCAGCGGTACCCTTGTCACTAGCGTCGGCACCACTCGTCATGTGGTTAAATACAACATCAACGTAGATTCTGCGAAGTAGCGGTTGAATTGTTTAGATAAAGGTGCAAGCTATTAGAAACAATTTAAAAACCAATATGGAAACAACTGGTACGCCTGTCGTCCCCAAAGGTTTAGGCAAAGATGTACTAATATACTCCTACATTTCGCTGGCATGTTTTAGGTCCCATTTAATGTTCTAAAAAGTAGGTAAAAAACATTGTATGTAATTTGTTTGGCTTGACATCCAATAATTTTGCCTATCGGCGGATTCATCTCCTGTAGTGATATCGTGTGTGTTTCGTCTTAAGTGTCCGCACCCGAAAACAGGTTACCGTCAACGGTGACGGCAGCCGATTGACGCTCCCGTCAGGTAAACCCCGCCCCGCGCGCACGTGCCGCCACCCCTGCTGCCTTACGTCCCCCGTCACCCGCGGACCATGGGAGTGTCACGTACGAATTTGCCAAGCTATAGCTACAGATTAACAAATTGTTTTGTTTTAGTGGGTTGCATTCTTTAATACGGGGCGAGCCTGTTGCCGTCAACCGGGCACGAATCCAAACTTCGCTCTTCCTGGGAAGACGAACCTGGGAATCGACCAGTAGTTCAACGAGGTAGTTATATAAATTTAAGTAATATAAGGGGTTTTGTATGTTATTGTGGGTATCCCCGGCAAGGTGGACCGACGACCTGGTGAAGGTTGCTGGAATACGCTCGATGCAGGTGGCATAAGACCGGTCGTTATGGAAATCCTTGGACACTGCTGGACGTAAGTCTTCCATGTCCAGCAATGGATGTCATGTAGCTGGTATGATGATGATGATGAAAATAATATAACCAGTTATATAAATAATATGTACAATCAGCTCGCACTCATGGCAGAAAACGTATAAATTACAAGTAGATTACTTACAAACCTAAGTACTAAGGTACATTTTAATTTTACCATTCACTGAATCAGAAAATCTCTGAGTATTTACGTTAGGCACTCGAGATTAAATAATGATTATTGTGACGTAATTGTGAAGTAGGTAATTTTATTTAGATCATACAAAATGAATGTTTAATAATATGTTTTCATTGGTTCGGTTCAGACTTTAGTCATTGTTGAATTAATTGAAAAAAAAAACGAACAGCACTGAACGATTTCGTAAAAAAAAAACGAGCGCCGACTGCCGTAAATACGATATTACCCCCGACACATTTTCTGGCGACCATCTTGGACCAATTTCCATCAAACATAACTAATTGGCTCATTCGTTCGGGAGCTACGATGCCACAAACACACACACACATCAATAAATATTAGTATGAATAATATGATAAACTCATATAACATACA
The DNA here is from genome assembly GCA_905163465.1 of Craniophora ligustri. Classification (NCBI taxonomy): domain Eukaryota; kingdom Metazoa; phylum Arthropoda; class Insecta; order Lepidoptera; family Noctuidae; genus Craniophora; species Craniophora ligustri. Next base: position 9,690,907 of record LR990967.1, on the reverse strand, counting down.
GGTTGAATAAGAATTCAACCTGTCTTATTTTAAAACTGTGACAGCCCTGTTATATAATACACAGCAATAATTTGCATTAACACATTTACCTTACACCAACTTTGTTGCATCGAGTGGTCATATCCAAGAATGCCGCTTCATCTCCCGACCGGGTGTTTATTATGTAAGACATCACTTGGTAGCGCTCGTACCAGGTTCTAGAACCATCTTCTAGGTGCACGATCAAATTCTCTGAGGCTGGAGAGGTCTGTTGTCGAGGAAATTATTTATTTTTTAAATAATATTTTTTTTTTTGCTTAGGTTTAGAGATAAGCTACTACCTACTTACATACCTTACTAAAATATGTATATAGAAGAAAAAAATGCTTTTGCCCGCATCTTTGTATAGGTAGTGTTATTTTCATCCAATCTGCTCATTTACTTCATCCTACTTTTTTAACAAATTATCGTATTCATAATATATATACCTATGTATTTATATATAATATATATATATATATAATTATATATATTTTTTTGTTATTTCAAGGTATGATTTCCGGCGCAAAAACTATTCTATGTCCTTCCCCAAGACTTAAACTATTTTCATACCTAATTCTTCATCTAAATAGGTTCAGCATTTAAAGAGTGATGAGGTAACAGACATACAGACATACTTTCGCATTTATAATATTAGTATGGATTGGACAGAGAAAAACGATACCTAATCGATATTGCATATCTCATGTTATATTAGACGCCAATTACTCCATGGCTTCGCCGTTAATATTTATAAAACAAAAACGATGGTGAAATTATATATACGAACATACCTGCACAGCACCATATCGTTTAGTCCCAAGAAACCTCTCACATTCATCTGCAATGTCTACCCATTTCCATTCAAAAAGTTGAACGATGACAGATCGATCTGGCCATTGGTTGGTCTTGATGTGAGCGTTGCAGCTAAAGGCGGCCCCGAAGAGTGAGAAAAATAGAATTGATACTAGAAATGCCATAACCTGCAAATGTACTTAAAACTATAGAAGGTTAAAATGTTATTATGAAATAGTAGGTACGTTATTTTATAAAATAACCTAATATTACACGGGCCACAGAACGCAATATTACTTTTCTGGGGTAGCAGGTATGCAAATTGTGTCATGCGAAATAATATTTTATATGATATTTCAGTATAATATGTAGGTATACATAGATACCCAGAGGCATGCTTTAAAACAATTTATTTACCTTATTGTACTTGTGTTTAAAATCGTAACTTTACTCGCAAATTAAAATATCAACGTAAATACATACGATCGCATGCTATAATATACATAATCATAAATACTTGATACTTTTACTTACATAATAGGCTTGAAGACAACTGTTGACCACTACAACTTATATACAACAATGCGTCAGATGCGTCAAAACACTAGAACTTAACACAAAACACGTCATACCATTACGGACTTGTTTACTCATTATACATATACATAATATAATGTATATTACTTACTTTCGTCAATCGCCTATGATTTGGCTCTTCCTAAATATTTTACTTCAAGTAGGTAAACCAATATTACAGGTGTTTTTGAATTATCAAAACTAGTTGCACGGTTCCAAAAAGTACGTACCTATGTACTAGCACGAGGACTACGAGTATTAGTAGGTAGAGTTATTCACTACTTAATACTCTATAGACACTTCTGTTCAAATGTTTACATATTTATGTTGTTTTGTACGTAATTATTGACGTTATCAGTTAGTACTTGATTCATGTTATAGTTGCTTCCGTAACTAGCGATATAATGCATTTTTTAGATTAACTTTTATTGCCGTGGCCTATAAAGCTGTGGTAGTACGTGGTAGTAAGCTACCTAGTAGGTAGACCAGTGGCCTGAGATGACACAGGTATCGAGTTTAAACGCAACGCACGCACCACTGACTTTCCGGAGTTACGTGCGTATTTATCACATGCTCAAACGGTGAAAGAAATCATCGTGGGGAAACCTGCATGCTTGAGATATTTTCTCGATGGCATTTCAAGTCTGCCAACCCGCAGTAGGCTAGTGTGGTAGTGGACTATAGTCTAATCCCTCTCGAATGAGAGGAGACCCGTGCCCAGCAGTGGGATAGTAATGGGTAGATTATGACCTATAAAGCCCTGTAGCGCATCATTGCGACTGTTGGGCATCAGCTTCGAATAAGTAAACTCCAACTACGGACACAAAAAAAGGGAAACGGAAGAAAATTAAACACGCGTTACTTTAGCATATTTATTAAGAAAACACAAATATTATATCGTATTAAATTGAATCATTTATAATCTTAACAGCTATGACTGAAATTTTGGACTTGTGACATTGCACTGACTCCCGTTGTTGAAACCTTTGAAGCATATAATTTATTTAATGCATTTTAAAATATAACATAAAGCATCAGAATTTACTAAGCTGCTATTAAGGCTAAGACAAAACCCAATATCATTATGAAGTTGTTAATCTGTCTTGAGTCATTACGCTAGCCCGACTTTGGTTGCGTTTTCGTACGAACACGACATACTAGCCCAATACTTCTGAGTGTTATGTGGACGTCACAAAATGGGTACGAATTATTCATCAGTAATTTTTTTCGCACCTAGCTCAGTTTGAGTCAAATTCCTAGAAACACGCATCAATAATATGGCCGGCCTTATAATGAAACATGACAAAATGCATAAAAGAAATCCCGCCCAAACAGTTTCAAGTCCAACATGTGTTAATACTATATTATAACTAAGGTAAGTCAATAATTTTAGCTATATTTATTATATTTATGTATCTTACTGTATTATAAAATATGCAAAAATATCTATATGTGTAAACATTTCCAAAAATTGAAGGAAATATTATGCTAATACTACATTATGCACCCAACTAACTGTAGATATATCTTTATGCTTACGATAAGTAATTGTAGAATGTAGATATATTATAAAATAGACTATTTCCTTACAGCATGTATGTATAAATAGCTAAAAGCAGTCGAAAAATATAAGCGTGACAACGCCTACGATAGTAATGTAGCGGCAACCATAAAAATATACTTAAAGTATATATTTTTCATTCTGTTCGTTGCCTCATTCTCACTAATACATATGGAATCTGTTCAGTTTAGGATAAATCTTAAATTTACGGTTTTTTGTTTTACAGTTTATTTTAAGACACTGGAATATTTTTAAGGCAACGTATTTGTATTAACATACCATTTTGTTTTTTCAAAATACCAGTTTACCATTAGGCTATTGGTATAGGCCAGTTATTGGATTGAAGAGATTTTATGGCTGATAGAGTTGCTGATACTCTACCGCATTTGGGTGAATGAGAAGCCAACCCCATACATAGCTTGGGTCTGTAGATTATGACACCTTCTATCAAATATAGTAAATAACATTTTCATCATTAACAGTTTTTAGTTTAGTATAACATTAAATACTCTTTAATTTTAAGCTTTGTGCTACATCTACATTCAACTTCACTTAGGAAGATTACCTTTTATACATCAATAATCTGAATTAAATTCCTTACAATTATCAAATAAAATTATATATACTATAAAAAATAATATTTTGAGCAAACAACAAATGGCAAAAATTGTTTTAGCTGCAAATAAATATAAATATCTAAGAAAAATATGTTACAAGACCAAAAGTTTAATTTTATTGTGAAATCTAACAGAAATTAAGTTTGTTCACGCATCATACGCGTGTACCAGTAGCGGCGGGGGACGCGCGGGTGGAGGGGGTAACAGCGGATCGACGGCGATGTCCGTGCCCCCCGCTACTCGCCTACAGATTCGGTCACCGCTGGACGTACTACGCGATCCATTTAAATTTATAATTTGTAATCGTTTTCTGTAATACATTTTAAATTCCAAAGCGAGGCATATTTATTTCATATCTTAAACATTTGGCGACCGTCTTCGATATTAAAAACAGAATACTGCATTCAACGGATCAAGAGTAACAACGGATAACCGCTACTCAGATTTGAATTTTAACTGAAAGAAAAATTGGATCGGATTGCTGCTTATGCTGCCTTCTGCCCTGGTGAAGTGAAGAACTTTGCCGAGGACTGCTAGACGTCTGGCTGGATACTCAAGGGAAGTAGGCCTACATAATCCTTTCCGCTATTTCTCATTTTTCTTCGAATTTGTGTGCAGCTTGCCGCTCCGAAAGTGACGTTTGAGGTAGCATTTCGTGTACACGTACTATTTTTTTTGTTTACGCTTCGGCTATTGCGAGAGTTTGCCTATAACTACTGTATTCTTATTTCTTTCTTAAACCATAAATTCCATTTAGCTTATAGTTTCAAATGGTCAACTATACATAATAATCATAAAATACTTCTATCCCTTGATAAATATCTAAAAAGCTAAAATCAATTTTTTCAAATATTGTCGAGGTATTTTCAATACCGATTTTCCGCCTACCCCCTATCGTAAGATTGGTTATTAAATTATACGCATTTATGAAACATTCCAGATAAACTCTAAAAGCACTGCCTAACACCGCATCCAGAAATTTCCATTCTGTTGTGCTTGGATTGTGATTGGCGAGACCATTGAGTGCATGAGTGGCGACTGCGGGATCAAAGTGCGACGGAACTGTTGTAACTGGTTTGATCATTTCATTATCTTGCCTAATTCATTGTTAAATTTCATTGTCCCCAATAATTAGTCATGGAAGGAAAAGAGAGTTTAAAGGACCTTGTCAAAAAGCGTAGCACAATAAAAGGGAGATTGACAAAATTTAAAGACTTTGTGAATGTATTAACGCAGGTGGGCGCGAATAAAATAACCAGTGTTCAAGTCAAAGAATTATCTTTACGAGTTGATAAATTACAGGAAATGTTATCAGATTTCAACGTGATACAATCGAATATTGAATTACTCTCTTCAAATGAAGATGAACAGTTAACTGAGCGGGATTTAGTTGAATCTCAATTTTTTTCTCTTCTTTCCACGGCTAAAGAATTGATTGAATGTGCTAATTTAGAAAAAAGATCAGTATATGACGACAGCATGTCGAACCACTGCTCACATTCCATGAATTCTATAAAATTACCTACTATAAATTTGCCAAAGTTTGATGGGAACTATTTGAAATGGCTAGAGTTCAGGGATACTTTTGATTCTCTCGTCAATAAAAACGACTCGATTCCGGTAATAAATAAATATCATTATCTCAGATCAAGTTTAGAAAATAGTGCCGCTGTCGTTATAAGATCGATTGAATTTACTGCTGATAATTATAAAAATGCATGGCAAATTTTATGTGACCGTTATAACAGTAAAAATATTTTAATAAATAACCATCTTAAGTCGTTATTAAGTATCGATCCTATAGTGAAGGAGTCGTTTAAGGCATTAAGGTATTTAATTGATCATATATCTAAAAACTTGAGTTCTTTGCAAACCTTAGGGCTTCCTATTGAGCAATGGGATGTTTTATTAATATTTATAGTCTCAGCAAAGTTGGATTCCACTACTAGTATGAAATGGGAGGAATATAGGAATAGTTTATCGGAGTTACCGTCGATGGATAAATTTTATTTATTTTTGCGCAACCGAGCAGACATTTTAGAAACTACCCACTATAATAGATCTGATAAACACGAATATAATAAGTCGAACTTTCAAAATAACAAGCCGGTGAAATCTTTCTTAACTGCTTCGGTTTCATATACTGGAAAATATCAATGCGCAATTTGTAATCAGAATCATCTTGTTTATGAATGTCCGAAGTTCAAACAAATGAATTACGACGATAGAATTCGCGAAGTAAATAAGTTAAAACTATGCACTAAATGCTTACGTAAGGGGCATAATAGTTATCAGTGTCGTCTAAAGGGTTCTTGCCAGATATGTAAAGGTAAGCATAACACTTTGATTCATAAGAATGACATGAATACTTGCGTAGAACAAAGTGCACATAGTTCACAAAGCGAACCGGTTACATTATCGGCTATGACGATGACTCATACGTTGTTGTGTACGGCGCAGGTAGAAATCGTTAATGAGTCAAACAATAAAAAGGTTAAAGCGCGAGCATTGTTAGACACAGGTAGTCAATCGTCATTTTTAACAGATGTTATGAGAGATAAATTAGGGTTAATTAAGAACTCCAGTGAAACCTTAAATGTTTGTGGGCTTAATAACATAAAAACTAACATTTTAGGAAAGTGTGTCATAAAAATTAATTCTTATTCCACTGCATACAGTACTCAGGTCTCCTGTTTATTAGTGCCAACGATAACAGGTATTTTACCCGGCGTAGAAATAGACGTCCGAGAATTAGAGATTCCGTGCGGTTTAAAGCTAGCGGATCCAATGTTTTTCCAACCTTCTACTATAGATGTGCTATTAGGGGCTGATATATTTTGGAATATTATTGGGACAAATCAAATTAAGCTAGGGTCTAATAAGCCTACTTTACAAGAATCACAATTGGGATGGTTGATAGCCGGCCCAGTCGGCATCATTCAATCGAAGTCTAAGGTCTATTGTTATTTCAATCAATTTTCGAATATTGATAACTCCCTTAAGACATTTTGGGAGATTGAAGAACTACCTGTAGAGACAAAAACATATTCATTAGAGGAACAGTTTTGTGAGACTGACTTTATAGAAAACACTAGCCGCTTACCTGATGGTCGGTTTTGTGTCCGTATGCCGTTGAAAGAACCCGAAACTAGTCTTGGTGACTCATATTATCTAGCTAAGAAACGTTTTTTGAATTTAGAATTAAAATTAAATAAAAATCCGAAACTTAAGGAATCATACACAAAATTTATAAATGAATATAAAGAATTAGGTCATTTAAGCGAAGTAGATCGCCCAGATTTTGGTAATTACCTACCGCATCACTGCGTAATTCGTGAGAAGAGTGAAACGACGAAATTGAGAGTAGTATTCGACGCCTCAGCTAAAACTTCCTCTGGTAAGTCATTAAATGACATACAAGCTGTAGGTCCAGTTGTACAGTCCGACTTATTCTCAATTTTGTTACGCTTTCGCGGGCATAGGTTCGTTCTCTTAGGAGATATTGAGAAAATGTACCGACAAACAGCCTTACATACTTCTCAACGTCACCTTCAGCTAATTTTATGGAGGGATTCATCTTTTGCGGAACCCGATAATAGTAGTAACTTACAAGTTTTACAATTAAATACAGTAACGTACGGGTTAGCCAGCGCTCCGTTTTTGAGTACCAGATGTTTATCACAATTAGCTAAAGAATGTAATGACGATACTATCGCGAATATTATCAAAAATGACTTTTACATAGATGACTTGAATACGGGAGCAGATAGTGAAAGTGAATTACAGTATATATATATAAAAGTTAAGAAAATTCGAGACTCAGCATGCTTCCCCTTGAGAAAGATTCGTACTAACTGTTCACAAGCATTTGTTGGTGATAACACTATGTTCGACCCAGTAGATTTGACTAAAGAATCCAATGTGCTAGGTTTGAATTATTCTCCAAAGCTAGACATTATTGAGTTTCCCTCAAGGGTCGAATCGCCACCGCAAATAATTACAAAAAAGGTTGTAATAGCTACTATTTGTAAAATATTTGATCCTTTAGGATTAATTAGTGCATGTGTTATTAAAACTAAAATCTTTTTACAGCAGTTATGGGTCATTAAGTTAAATTGGGAGGAGCCTATACCACAAAACTTATTAAATACATGGTTTAAATTCATTTCTAATTTGCACTACCTTTCTAATATTAAAATTAGCAGAAATGTACTTTGTGATTTTCCGATCTCTATAGAATTGCATTGTTTTGTTGACGCGTCACAGAAAGCGTATGCCTCATGTGTATACTTACGTTCAATCAATGATAAAAACGAGGTTACGGTAAGACTTTTGTGCGCAAAGGCAAGGGTTGCACCCTTGAAGCCTATTACCATACCGAAATTGGAACTGCTCGGTGCTTTGCTGGGAGCTAGATTATGTGATAAAGTTCTACAATCTTTACGGTTTAATATAAGTTGTAAAACTATGTGGACCGATTCAACAGTGGTTTTAGGATGGTTAAAAACAGATGTAAGAAATCTTAAAGTTTTTGTCTGTAACAGGGTTAACGAAATTAACGAGTTAACTAATGATTTTGAACACAGACATGTATCTACAAACATGAACCCAGCTGACTTGGCGTCCAGGGGAGTTGAACCCCAAGACCTATCATCATCTTCTTTGTGGTGGGAAGGTCCTTCTTTCCTAAAGAAGGAACGATTAGAATGGCCACAGAATTCGTTCGTAGCTCATAAATTACCCGAGTTAAAGGTACATTCATTATTATCTACACCAAAAAATTCTGTCGACAATACTCGTAGTTTATTTATAGATTTCAATAAGTACTCTAATTTCAATAAATTAAGTAGAACATTTGCGTATGTTCTACGTTTTGTCAACAACTGTAATAAAAATAAACAAAAGTACTCAGGCCCCATAAACTCAGATGAAATAAATAATTCAGTTATGTTATTAATTACATTTAGTCAGTTACAATCATTTTCGTTCGAATTTGTGTTACTTAAACAAAGAAAACCATTACCACAGAAAAATAAATTGTTACAGTTAACTCCATTTATAGATTCAAATAACATTGTTCGTGTAGGGGGTCGTTTAAGAAATTCTAACTATAATTTTGATAAAAAACATCCTATTATATTAGACTCGAAACATAATTTAACCAAATTAATAATGATTAGTGAACATATACGTTTGTTCCACGCAGGTCAACAGCTACTGTTAGCGTCAGTGCGTGATAAGTACTGGCCTATTGGTGGGAGATGCTTAGCGCGGCAAGTAGTTAGACAGTGTATTATTTGCGTTCGTCTGAGAGCGAATACGGTGCAACCAATAATGGGTCATTTACCTGAAGCGCGTACTAATGCTTGTTTCCCTTTTTACTCGTGTGGAGTTGACTTTGCCGGACCTTTTATGATAAGTAACCGTAAAGGTCGTGGTAACAGAATCAGTAAATGTTACTTATGTTTATTTATATGCCTTAGTACAAAGGCAATACACTTGGAACTTGTGAGTGAACTGAGTACTCAAGCTTTTATTTTATGCCTGAAACGATTCATGTCACGCAGAGGAAAGTGCCATGAGATCTTTTGCGACAACGGCAGAAATTTTGTAGGTGCCAACAATGAATTAGGTAGGCTGCTTAGATCCAGCCGTCAGTCCGTCAGTGATTATGCCACTTTTGAAAGAATTAAATTTATATTTAGCCCCGCATATTCTCCCCACTTCGGTGGAATATTTGAGGCTGGAATTAAATCAGCAAAATTTCATTTAAAACGTGTAGCTGGAAAGGCTGCTTTGACGTTTGAGGAGCTAGCAACACTGTTCACACAAGTTGAAGCTATCCTAAATTCACGCCCGCTGACTCCTCTTTCGTCCAATTGTACTGATCCTTCTCCTCTGACCCCAGGCCACTTCCTAATTGGAAGACCACTTATGTCTATTCCAACGAAGCCAATCACCGCAACCAGACCAAATAGATACGAGCTCATAGAGAAAATAAGGCAGCACTTCTGGGAGAGATGGCGCCGGGAGTACATCTCTGAGCTGCAGCAGCGCACCAAATGGCGCACTGGACAACAAGAACTCACTTGTGGGGACGTCGTTGTACTGAAGGAAGACAACTTACCGCCATTACAGTGGCGGCTAGGGCGAGTGTGTCGCCTCTATCCAGGGACCGACGGCGTCAGTAGGGTAGCAGACGTCACCACTTCAAAGGGCATTATACGTAGGGCAATTAATAAACTATGCCTTTTGCCAACTTCAGAATCTAAAGATGACAACGAAGCAGAGAGGGCCGCTTCCAGGCTCGCTCCCTCGTCTTCGTCTTGAAAGCAAGGGCTTTCAACGCGCCGGAGGATGTTCACGCATCATACGCGTGTACCAGTAGCGGCGGGGGACGCGCGGGTGGAGGGGGTAACAGCGGATCGACGGCGATGTCCGTGCCCCCCGCTACTCGCCTACAGATTCGGTCACCGCTGGACGTACTACGCGATCCATTTAAATTTATAATTTGTAATCGTTTTCTGTAATACATTTTAAATTCCAAAGCGAGGCATATTTATTTCATATCTTAAACAAAGTTCATTCTTTCTAGTTTTACTTTCAATGTAAAATCTTGTCAAAAGTTAAATTGAAATGTATTTGAAAAATATATATATAGAAGACGGCGAAAATAAATCACAAAACAAATAAACGCTAATATATGAATTGTTTTTCTTTATATAATTAAGTCAGTCTCATTACCGTTGCTATTGTTTAAAGCCAAATAAATAGATCACTTTTTTAATATATTTTTTTCCACAGAAACCGAATCTACTTGTCATATAATATGGCGGAATAAGTAATTTCCTTACTTTATAACTATTTAGTAGGAACGTGTTTGCACTAGTGTTCCTGATCCAGTAGAATGTACGGCTAGCCGTCAAATGTGCTGCCAAAAAGTAGAAGTAAAAACTAGTAGTCTTAGTAGTCCTCTAAACAGTTTATGTACTTTTTTTTTTTGTTTTATTTCTTACGAATATCAAAATGCGTTAAGAACGAATGGAACATATGCCTTACATTTTTGGCTCTATATATGGTAAGGTGCCGAGTACAGTCGTCATTTAACCACAATAAGTGTGCATTCCTACAGTTCTTGTGACGTAAATAATACTAACGAAAAATAATATAATATCACGCGAAAGCATCGTTGATATACGTATATAAGTAACGAAATTGTAATAACACCAAACATGTCTTTTATATAGTTTTAAGTCTTATTTTATACGAAGAAAACGTCAAAATGGAGTGGTAATGCGTGAATTATAGCCATTGATGAAATAAGAATTAACTCTTCAGCCAATTGGAGTTCAGTCGACATCTACATCGGACAGGTGATGTGACAAGTTCTCAAAGGTTTTCCCTTTGACAATAAAAAAAAGCTTTATGCGAGTCAGATACAGCAGAAGACAAAACATATCAAACTATTACGCTAGTAGATATTGGCACGTGTGATCCGTATTATTTTGAACTCTATTCTAATAATATAAAGAGGGTATTTCATTGTCAGTATGAAATTGCTTGGAACAGTAATATTCGTCTAAAAGTTGCTGGCTTCAGGCTCGCTTGTTTGATCATACATTTGTACTGACTGAAGAAATCCACGCATTATCACTCCATCCATACTTACTTCTCCGTGTTTTTACATATTTTATGTTACTCTAAACTAGGCGCTAAGAACAGTGGATTTGGGGCCGTATTCAGGTTGGCAGATTGGAAAGAACGTTTTATGCTTACATGAGGGTACTGCTCCCGCCATTCTAATACCTGAAAAATATTAAGAGTATTTATAGAAATATAGTTTCACTATACTATTTATTAGTTTACAAATGCATGTGAATTAAAAATAATACCTGAGACTCTTGAATTTGATCGCAAAAACTAACATCCAGAAGACGCAGATCCCTGCATTCAGCTAATATCCTGAAATTTAAAATAAAGCGATGATGTACAACGTTCAAGTAGTCTATATTTAAAAAAAAAGAAACGTTTGCCGCAGTAAATTGTCAGCATCAGATATTTAGACAGGTGACAGATGAAAGGTGACATATGACAGATGATAGAGACAGTTAATAACAGACGTAGTTAGGTGGTCACATGACGTACCAACAACATTGGACTATAAATCCGAAAATGTTTAGTGTCTTCACCAATAAGAAACAGACTTTTAGGAAGGGACACCTAAAATCAATACCGAGTGTATATTATTATATCCTTCTTTCACACTTACGCATCACAAATGTCGGGCGTGACTGCCCTGACTCCCAACAAGTCTAACTGCGCCAGTTTGGGTGCTCTAGGCAGCAAGGCTCTTAGATCACGATCACAAACACCTCGAAGAGCTCCTAGGAACAGTTTCCGAAGCTCTCCGCCCGTTAACCACGCCAGCCACTCGCCTGAACCGCCCGCTTGCAAGCTGTAAAACATATTTAAGTATGTAGTATGCATGTTATTTATGGGAAAATATTTTTGGAAGAGAAAGTTCAAGAATCGCTGGGCATGATTTTCTTTCGACTGATAAACTATATTATAGTCCAATACCCTGCCGCTGTGCATTTTGCAAATTTTCACGTGTCACCAAGGAAATCTCAGATATTTTGGAACCTCACAATGTTTTCTGCACCGTTCAATTCAATGTCTTGAAACCAGACATTAGACTTACTACTTGGCAGCACGGTGGATCAGGGTTCTAAGGTCCAAGATCATATTTAACTGTCGTAAAGCCATAATGCCGTAAGTATTTATAAGATTGCATCAAGAAATCGAATATATTATGACGTTCGTAACACTAAGGCATATATGTTGAAGCAGTGCGTTTGACGCCGATGACTTTTTGGCTCTGGTTCACGATCGCCATCGCTGTCACTTCTCGCCTCGCTCCTCCGTGCGCATGCCTTCTGCGCAGTACAGAGATGTACTGTGCGCAGGGCCGCATTTATTATTTATAGTTTACGTAACTATATACAAAGGCGGTAATTAAATCAACTCGCGTAAATCTACATATTAATACGTGAAGCAAAAGCATTGTCCCCTTATGAAATTCCCTGAGTATGAAATTTCCCGCACTTATAGTTTATATAGGAGAAGGAGCGCAGAATGCTAATATTTTGGTTAATTATGGTCGAATTTCAATTTTCACAATACTACAATAAACTTACCACCATCCGACATCCAGTTCTTGTAGTTTCTTACAGTTGCCGAGTTCTCTGATGCCGTTTGGAGTCAAAGAGTAAGACTTCCAGAAGTCCACAGACACGAGGTTCGGGCAGTTGGCACCTAATGCTATCGCCACTTCATCCATTGATGATATCATCTTGCAGGAACCTGGACAGTACAGTAAAAATTGTTAAATAGATGACCACGAATCTATTCAACGTTTCTAGTGATTTGTATCCCGTATAGAATATGTTCACGTGCGGAAATCAAAGAAGTTTGGTAGAAGGGTGAGGAGGCGTATACCGAGGCGTATACCCGACCAGTGGGTTGATCCAATGATACAGACTGATGATGATGATGATGATAGATTATTAGGTATTATTGTGGAAATCATACATTTCCAAACACGATGTATGTAGTGGTTGTGCTAATGATTGTAGTAAAGATGGCGATAGTGATGATTATGATAATCGTAATTGTTATAATATTTTGTTTTGTTGTGTATAGTTGTGTGAAACCTAAATAATAACATTGATCCCGTACCAACATTCAGGTGGCGGAGTCCAGGGTTGGATCTGACAATAGCGACGGCTGCCATAGTGGTGATATCTGTTCTGTATAGATCCAACCGCTTCAATTTCTTGAGTGCAGCGAGACAGTTCCAGTCTGAACACCCGACTACAGAACGAAGGCATAACTCTGGAATTTCAATATTAAAATACATAAAATGTAACATTATATTCGTATTGAATTCTATCATTTTATTTCATTATACACATTTAGGGTGAAAATATAGTTCTGAATCTCGACTCACATTTTATTTATTATAAATAAAAACTTGCATTTGTTTTATAAGAAAATATCGCTTCTGCTCGGTATATAGATTAATTATGCCATTGTTGTACTTAAAATACTCTTACTAATCAATTTAGCTATCACTGTTATTTAGTATACAATGCTTAATATATCAATCAATATGATAGAAAAGTCACGGTCACATAGTTTTTCGACAAAAAGCGCATATTAAAGTACAATACAAAACAATAACAAATCATAGTCATAACATTACCTTGTAAATGCGTCGACGTGTAAACGATGGCTCTTAGCACTAAGTTGTCAACAAATTTACAGCAATTCATGCGCAAATGTGTTAACTCGGCTCCACTGTCTTTGAGGAAACTGTAAACAATACCTTGAATTATATTGGAGTACTAAATAGGTTAATTAAACGTCTTGCGGGTGTGACTGTTACGAAACGTTACAGATACATGTATAGAATCAATATAAACAGCAAATTAAACTGTGAACTATATTAATCAGTCATATAGTAATATGTATATGTATGTACATAATATAAGTATATTTGTTTACCGTACTACTCCTGACGCTAATCTCATAAAAAGCAATCATTTTCCCGCTACTGGGTCCACCGCGTCAGTCAAGTGATGTGACTATGGGACTTCGAAGTCAAAGATCTCGAATTCAATCACTGACATTTGAAGTGAAGTGCATAATAATCACATGCTCAAAGGGTTAAGGTAAACATCGTGAGGAAACTTGTCTGCACTAGGCTAGCGCGATGGCCTGATCCCTCTCAAATGAGAAGAGACCTGTGCCCAGCAGGAAGTATATAAGTTTGATGATGACTTTGTATTAAGTATTTTTTAATACCACATGGGTGGTAAGCAAGCTAAGGCCCGCCTGATGATGATAAGCGGTTACCGTAGACTATGGACATTTGCCACACCATATGTGTCGGTCGCGCGTTGCCGACCCTGCGAAAACACCGTTTAGGTTTCTTAAAGTAGGGAGTTCTTCTTCGTGTCGATGGAACATGAATGAATAAGAAGTTACTAAACTGACAGCAAACGGAATTCCCATGCTGTCCCACCTTACACACTTACAGAAACACAACTATTGTTGTTTCACTGCGGTGTTCTGTTAGGCGGAAATCATATAATATAGTTGACAAAAATACACTCTTCCAGTAATAATACGGAAAAATACAGAACAAACCGATGTAAACAATAAATTGCGACAAAAAAATCTACATAGATCCTTCATCTTGAAACAGTTTGTGCTCATTGTTCAAGTTCACATAAGCATTGCGTTTACAACAGTAATTATAACTATTGCGACCGTAGTGACGTCACAATACTTACAATTAAAACGTTAGGTACTTACTTAACGACATAATTGGGTTGGATCATGCGATGGCTTCCGCACCACGAGAGGTCGAGTTTTTGAAGGAATTTGCACCGCATTGATAGAGTTACAAGCACCTGGAAATATTAACAATTACATTATACCTACTGGGTGAATTTTTCTAGTGGGCGTCGTTGACCAAATGTGAAACTATAAGAAAAATTCCGAAAAATTACGCAAAAAGTAGCTGTCTCAATTGTGATGATAGTATTATCACTGTATTTAAAAAAAATTCTAGCCGGGAATCGAAATAATAACCTGTTTAGAAGATACAATAACCGTATTAATACACCACCAAATTAAAAGAAAATTTTGAATTACGGCTTGATATTGATAAGTGTTTGGCTTCTGAAGATAGCGGGTGCCGTTCACACGCAATACAAAATCTCATCTTACTAGTATTATAAATGTGAAAGTGTGTTTGAATGTAAGCATGTGAACATATTAATCATTCTTTCATGCAAAAACTAGCAGACTAATCTTGATTATAAATATGTACATCAGAATAACAGACAGGCTATTTTTTACAAACACGCCATGCGGGCGAGACCCAGGTTTATGATATAGGTTATGTGCTGTCTTACTGCTACGCACGGGTTTCCTCTCATTTGAGAGGTTGGTGGACACCCGCCATCGAGAAAATTTTTCAAGCGTGCAGGTTTTCTCACGATGTTTTCCTTCACCGTTTGGGCGTGCGATAAGTTTGAACTCGAGACTTTTGATTTTCACATGACACTGGTCAGACCACTTAGCTATTACAACTGTGTTATGTATAATATTAATAAAGGCACCCACATGAGAAACTAGACGATAAAGACTGACGTATAAGATAATTACCTGCGATTGTACACAATGCCAATAAGGCCTGAGGTCAATACTCCTATAAAGTATGGAGTCTGAAGCAAGCCTGTTGAAATGCCTGTTCACTTGGGCGCACCGGCACAGCGACTGCATGTCTAAGTACTTCATCACGCATAAGATGGTCTCATCCTGAAAGTGACGAAATAATATCCTTGTTAGTTACCATTACTGAACATATTTAAACGTCTTTTTTTATTAGGTGCTACATACACATGGTCCAGGTCAGTAGCTCGGAGTTTGGATTCCTGCCCGATTGATGGTAATAAGCTCGCCCCCTATATAGGACCTAAACCATACCTGGTGGTTGAACATAAGTACACCTTTGCCTAACCCTTCCGGAATGACAGGCGAAATGATGGTACATTATACGGCGACAAGTTGTTTAAAAAAATCAAACAAATATTTGACGGAATTACTTGTGTGCTTGAGCTTAATAATTACCGTAATTAATAATCTAATAGAAGCAAAAACGTGGTCCCCTTTTTACGAAAATTGCGCATACGGAGGAGGATGAAATTTCCCACATTTATAGTTTATTCAGAGAATGGGTGCAGAATGCTAATATTTCAATTATGCATAAAAAAACTTATAATTTAAATTAATTATAGTCGAATTTTGACCACTGGGCGACCACTAGTACATAGGAATGTCTCCACTGGCGTGACTGACGTGGAATCTCAACTGTATCATAACCAATGAAGTTATGTAACTAATTAATTGTTCACCCCCTCAGCAAAGGAAGCCAGCCGATAACGAAGCGTTTATCGGCGGTGTTACGAAATAAGTTTTAAATTACATGATCTTTAGTTTTATTTATTTTGAACAGACAAATGTACTTTAGTTTCTGCCAAAACTGTGAATCAGTTTAAGAACCAACTTAATAAACATCTCTTCAAAAAAAGATAAAAAGAGAAAATAAAGGCAATTATTAGATGTCTCAACTGTGCTTTATAAAAAATAATAATAAAAGTTCGTTTAATATTGTTCTGTAACAGAATAATATCTTTCAGGTTTTATCAGAGAAACCACAACAAACTAACTTTCGGATTTACAGTAATGTAGATATTTCCCGCGGTTTATTCACCGTGGGTATGTGAAATCTACGTTCGTATTCAGACACAATTGGTAAGCCAGCCAGCATGTGATACATCAGTTGAAAGTAATTTAGGGCAAAGTCATATATATGTTAAAAGGATCAATAAATTTAATAATAATAATGAATATATCTGGACATTATAAGCGCTATCAAGGTCCGAGTTAAGCAACGAGGCTTGTGTACAATACTAGATAGTTGGTACACCACTTTATTCCTTTTTTTGTAAATACGTACATATTATACATAGAAACATTCCAATATGTATGTACTGGCAAAATTCACTAGTAGGTATGTAATTACACTTCTGCCTATCAGTCCAAAGATAAAGGCGTGATGGTATATTATGTTAAATGCACTTTCATGCTTCAAGACTTATCGGTTATACCGATACATTGTCCTTAGTTCTATTAAGTAGGGATATTAGCATAATCTATCGTTTCTAACACTTCTAAGGTGACACCTACGGGTTTCAGTATGGTTTATTTATTTATACATATACGCAAGATAAAATATATTTTTCTAACCAAATTGCAATTAAGTTCAAAAAGTTCAAATTGGGACCCACTGATAGAAGCAACGTACACTGGAAACTTATTAGTATTTTTAGCTCAGTGCAAAACTCTCATAAATGCAAATAGAAAGTATTTTGTAGAAATTATGGGAAAAAAGCAACGCGTCGTCACTTTTGTTTTAATTTTTGTCATTTGTACGGACCTTGTCTCAATAAATGTGTTTTATTTATTGAAAATTGTTTATTCAGTCCTTTTTAACATATTGGATAACTTAACCTAGTTTAGAATGGAAGCTCCACGCCAGCCCGCGAAATTCAAATGCTCGTACGTTTTTTTGCAATTTGCCGGTCATTTTCAGGCTGTACATTGAACAAAATATGATTCGCGCCTGCAATAGGTATTTAGTTACAGAATTATAATCATTTAAATCAATAAAACAGCCAGCAATATTCTTTCAAAGATAGAAGAAATCATATTAGTACTTTTATCTTCGATTCGGTACACAAAAAATAAAAATTCTACGATTACATATACAATACGTTCGGGAAGCTACGCCAAATCTTTTCGTCCCAGATAGCGCAGTGTCTAAAGACGAAAGTCTTTGACCAGTGTGTGTTGCCAGTAATGATTTACGGCACCGAGACGTGGCCGCTTACAATGGGCCTTATAAGTAAGCTCACAGTCACTCAGAGAGCGATGGAGAGGGCTTTGTTAGGAGTTTCACTACGTGATCGAATCAGAAACGAGGAGATCCGTAGAAGAACCCGGGTCACTGACATAGCCCGAAGAATCGCCAAACTCAAGTGGCAGTGGGCAGGGCACATTGCTCGAAGAACGGATGGCCGTTGGGGCTTGAAGGTTCTCGAGTGGCGACCGCGAACTGGAAGACGCAGCGTGGGTAGGCCTCCGGCAAGGTGGACCGACGACCTGGTAAAGGTCGCTGGAACCAGCTGGATGCGGGTGGCCCAAGACCGGTCGTTGTGGAAATCTTTGGGGGAGGCCTATGTCCAGCAGTGGACGTCCTCCAGCTGACATGATATACAATAGGTACAAGTTTCTATTTCTGTCAGTATGCAGAAGATATTGAATCCGGTTTCATTGAAATTTTCAATTAAAATCATTTATCTACATAATAATACTTAAAGAGAATTGAGTTAGAGGAAATCTCAAGTTGGAGTGAGAGATTTGGTTAATTTAAAGTTTATACGTCCTTTATTCCGCCAGAGACTGAATGAAAAATTAACGAATGTACAGGTGAAATTTGCGCTCACGATTCGTGCCGGTACCTATATCTATATTATGTTCCCCTGTAGGAATCTGAGACGGATCACCTCTACTTACTGTCGACCTCTGGATGCATATTTTTACCTGAATCAATTTAAGTATGACGCACCTATTTATAACCGGGCAGGCAGACATAACAATATTTGTCACCGTATATTGTTTTCTCATATGTGGGTCACCTATATAGTTTTTATAGTTTTCTATTGTTTCAAGCTGACTCATACATGCATGCCCATTTTTAGTATTTGTATCGTTTGTGTTATAAGAAATTTAATCAACGGCCTGTGACTATTATTTTCGTGAAATCATCGTACAAAGCGGAGGTTTGGTAACAATAAGATCTTTAACCACATTTGGTTGCTGGAAACATAATTATATAACCAACAACAGTCTATTCGTTTAAGGGGGCAAACGAGCAGGCGGCTCACCTGATGGTAAGTGATCACCGCCGCCCATGGACATTTGCAACACCTGAAGGCTTGCAAATGCGTTGCACACCCCTGCAGAAACCGTTTTGGTTTCTTAAAATAGAGAATTACTAAACTGACAGCAAATGGAATGCCCATGCTGTCAGAATAGTCACTCCCCAACGAGTTCTGGTAACCTTACTCACTCGCAGAAAGACAACTGTTGAATATGTCTATAATTGACGTAAACACTAGTCTGTGTCCTTCTCTTGTAATATATCAATGTTTATATTTGTATTTAATGCAGCTTAACTACAAATTATATAATATATTTTATAACATAACTCACAGGTAACCTCTCAAAGTCGCTAAGAGGTGGTCCCGTATCAATTTGTTTCTCGCTCCGAGGCGCGGTGATCTGTGGTACGATATTCTCATGGAGATTTGAAGCTATGATCCTGTTGAGGAGCTGACCTGCAAAAATAATCAATTTAAAAGCGCTTTATAAGAAATATCATGTACTATACAATTAAATACACAAGCTATTTTTCCGTAACGGTGTCATTTCATCAATATACTGATGCTCATCACAGATCCCACGTGCTCTCTGAAACAATGATTTACCGACAGTAGATAACTGTGTTGGATGGTGGTGCGAGTCACCGTTTAAATATTTGTCTGTATGGGTTTTCTTACGATACACAGTGTGACTCAAGGTGTTGTTGGAGTTATGAATAACTAAAACATCAATAAAAACAGTTGCAATTTACAAATGAACACTGGTATACAACATAAATGGTTGGGGTACTGTCCTCTTAGATAGGCTACATGATAGCCTGAAGTGAAGAGAGTAAAAAAATAAAATAAAAACATTATAAATAAAGTATTCTGACGTCATAACGCAATTCTAAATCCTATTACTTTCTTAGATTAAACATATATGTACTTTAGGTCAACATCAGTACTCCTCTGCTAACCATTCGGCGCTATCCGCGTGATGGTTGGTACGTCATATAAATGTATCAATTGAGAAAAAGATAAATAAAAACAACGAACAGAGGTATAGAACGTATCATACCTACATAAACACATTGGATAGTTTTTTTATTATTTTAAGTTTACGACTATAACGTGACTGCTCCGTGCAGCTGAGTGATTTAAATTTAAATTCATATATCGAATCAAATGAAAATCGATCGGCATACTCGATCTATTTCCCGCCACGGACATTGTATCTAATAAAAATCATTATATCAATAAGGATGCCAATTACCGCGGCTTGTTTGTCGTTTACTAATGCGAACACGCAGGTAGTAAACAGTCGATGACTCATTGCATATTGATAAATAAACATTCATTATCGATAATACTCACTACAGTTACGCACTACACTAGACCTGCTGCATGAGTGCGATCAAGTGGGCCAAAGTAAAAACTGACTATTTAATAAATAACTCTTCGATTTATTTATCGATTTTATTTTACTTTTACAGGTACTAATACAGATTTACTTTATGTATACAATACTATCACAGTGGTATAAAAGGTCCCACACAGGTACGTACCCTAAATGGGTTGTCCCACTACTGGGTATAGTCCACCACGCTAGCGTAGTGCGGGTTGGGCGAGTTCTCCTTCGAGAAAATGTCTCAGTCATGTAGGTTTCCTCACGATGTTTTCCTTCACCGTTTGAGAATATGATAAATTCGCACGTAACTTCGAAAGTCAGTGGCCTTAGGATTGAATTCAAGACCTTTGACATCACTGTCACACCATTAGGCATCACAGCTGACTCCTACAGACTTAAATCCAGACTTGCCTATCATAACCCTGTTTTTTGGGCCATGGAAGTAGAGGCACATAGAGCACACTCACTGAAAATATTAGTGAAGACAAATAAGTACACTTACCTCTTTCCACAACTGGCTGTGGTCTCGTGTAAAACAGAGAGGAATAAGAGAAATTGTTTCTCATATTTTTGCCCAAGTTCGGGGGCTGTTTCCCTCGTAGCAACACTGCGTCCAACTCCGTGTAATAAGGCAGCAGTTTGTGGTTGAATTCCAACCTTAAGACCCTGTTACAATAAATTGATTTATCAAGTCCTTTGAACCTTGAGTATAAGGGTGCAAACTGCGTACGGTTGGCCAACCCAAGAGATATGTTACCTCAGCGGTTTATTCTATATTTATAAATATTTGATATTTTCTTTCTAATGTTATTGTTTGTCTCGCGACTATGTAACTAGTTACTAAGGGTATAGGCGAGGCAACCCCAACACAAGTAGGTATTCTTTAACTTACTGGGGCTGCTTCAATTTTTGTGAGATACTATGTATATGTTTGTAAGCACAATAAATATATTTTTTTTCTATACCAGACTTAATGACTACTTTGAACAGAACTCACACCTGCTATACAAACCCCATTCACATTAGTTAGCATCCCCAAAGTTGTCAAAGTAGAAACAGATCGCACAATTAAATTTATTTAATTATTTAATTTTCCAGAATGTGTTCGGGATGGAAGACCGACAATAACGACCTTTTCTTTCCTAATAATGACGCGCCTACCACAATTAATATTCTGAAAATATTATAAAAACGTGACTTAAGCACACAATGTACCAGAAAACATAATGTTTTACAAAGAAAACCATACAAATTCCAACAATTGCTTTAGTTCAGGTTTTCTCTTTCAAAAAGTTTGTTCTTTTGTGTTGTTGTAAGGAAAGCGTTTAAATCACGTGGCACCTAATGCTGCTTGCTATAATTTAATACTAATTTAATTTTAATTTGAATGATGAATATAAGTGTTTGTGTTCGTCTCGGTGTTTCCTATGTATTATAAGTATGTATTTACAAAAAGTAAATAAAAAAGTATATAAGTATTTATATCTATTGTCTAGTACCCATAGTACAAGCTCTGCTTAGTTTGGTGATGTGTAAAATGTCGCAGAATATTTATTTATTTATTTAATTAGTTATGGTAGGATTTTTCCGCACTTAAAAAAAAAAAGACGGAAGACATAAAATAAATTTGGTGCCTATTAAATTGGGTCTAAAAACATATCGACGAACTATGGGTGCATTGAAATTTACATATTTTTTTATATACTGTTAGGATGGCAAACAAGCTTAAAGTAGTGGTCTACTACTAGTAGATAGTAAACAGTTATCGTAACCTATAGACGTTTGCAACACCAGAAGGGTCCCTCGCGCGTTGCCGATATTATTCATGTTATGGTATGCCACAAAAGACGGCTAGAATTACAAATGGCGAGTAAAAGCGGCGATGTCTGCATTACTCTCAGCGACAAGTACTGTATGACAAACTGTTTGCGTCGGTCGCGTCTTTACAGGAATATTATTTATAGATACAAATTAAGGCAACTGATTAAAACCACGATAAATGTAGGATTAATGAGAGGCGGTGCTGATTAAGATTTAAAATTTTCCTTAAGGTGGAAGCTCCACGCTAGCCCGCGAAATTCAAATTTTCGTACGTTTTTTGCAATTTGCCGGTATTTGTCAGGTTGTACATTGAACAAAATATGATTCGCGCCTGTAATAGGTATTTAGTTACAGAATTATATTCACTCACATTGCATACTATATTGAATGACTTTTTCATGAAATAGACAATCAATACAGTTATATGCACTTTGAGGGCTGTTTTATTGATTTAAATGATTATAATTCTGTAACTAAATACCTATTACAGGTGCGAATCATCTTTTGTTCAATGTACAGCCTGACAATGACCGGCAAATTGCAAAAAACGTACGAAAATTTGAATTTCGCGGGCTACCGTGGAGCTTCCACCTTAATCTTTTAATGTCAAATCTTTAATAATCATTGTTAGGAAGCTTCGTTTCTGTTCTGTTTGTGTTTGTGGCGTGTTATTTGAGTTAAGACAATCTCTACAGTACTCACCGTGTCGGAACATTAAGCTGTCGGATAGGTGGGCTGAATATCCTCGGCGTGTCTCCGACATACTCCGGCTCCCCTTCCCACAGCAGCATCCAGGTTGTGGGGCCCAAAGCCCAAATACGGACCAGCGCTCCAGGATTATAGGTTTCAAATATGGACACCTCCAATGGGTAGACTACTTTTTCGAAGGATACTTCTGTCAAAAGTTGCTATTGCTTGCAATTGGATCTAGGTACAGATATTGGTACCATTTTTCCAAATTAAATTCCAGTATCTATATCCAATATCCTTTGATATTGGACTTACAAGTAACATCTCACAAAATGGAAAAATACTCTTTTTTCTATGGCAGGTTTTTCTTATTATCACTAAGGTTTAAACAAGCATACAACCTGCTTGATGGTAGGTGACAAACATAGCCTATGGATACTAGTAACAACAATTGTAAATATTAAAAAAATCTTAAAAGTGACTTATAAGAGAATGTAACTTATAAGAGAATATGACATATAAATTTAGGTAATTTGTTTATTTATTCCTAATGTTATTAATGGTACATCTAGACTGTAAATCAACTTTCCATTTATCATCATCATCATCATGTCAGCAGGAAAACATCCACTGCTGGACATAAGCCTCCCCCAAAGATTTCCACAACAACCGGTCTTGAGCCACCTGCATCCAGCTGGTTCCAGCGACCTTTAACTTTCCATTAACGGGTTTATATTACATAAATAGGATAATTGATTATTTATTTCAATATCTATTGAAGTGCAGACATGGAAGTAGTCCTTTGACTGTTAAAATAAGACTTACCAACAAAATCTTGACTTGTGATTGCATTGGCATTTTGTGGCATATAGTCTCCTTGTGCTGATGGAGCCTCATCCCACCAAGTCCCATAGGTTCTCTAAAAAAACAAAATAATGAGTAGATTGTACGGAAATAGTAAGATGATGGAGTGTTATGTAGTATTTGATTGTTAGAGGTAAGAATATATAATGTGTATTATATTATAAATAGTTCCTAGCAATACTATTGGTAAAGCTGTGATAGCCTAGTGGTATCACCAGTGGACTGGTGAAAGTCAAAGGTCTTGAGTTTCAAACCCAGAGCACACACCACTGACGTTTCAAAAGTTGTACATGCTTAGTCAGTGAAGGACGGAACATCAAGATGGAAAAACATACATGTTTGAGTAATTTTCTTGATGGTGTGTGAACCTTGCCAAGCAGTAAGCTAGCATGGAAGACCAATAGCCGAGAGGAGACCAGTGCAGGAGAGCAGTGGGACAATAATAGGGTAATGCTAAATACTATTTGTCGCATCTTCTTTGAGATGAAAAAATACCACTTACAAGTTACTGTATTCTAAAGACGTTGTAAAGAATTTCAACAATATAATTCCCCTAATTAAAAAGACAAGAATTTGAATCTATCACTTCTTTCAAAAGTTATGGAGGTATTTCAAAATCTGAGATACCTAGTTACATATTTTTACTAAACAAAACTTACATAGATTAAAATATATCTAGGTAATTTACATTATAATTATGTATGCTTTATTCTTAGAACATCATTCAATAAAAAAAAAACGCTTCAAGTGTTCAGAACTGGAACAAATTGAAATGGGACCACAAGTGATGCACCAGCATTCAAATAAAAAAAAATATATCAAAATTGGTTCACACAGTACAAATTCTGAGGAAACTATCATTTTAAAAAACTGTCGAATTGAGAACCTTCTCCTCTTTTGAAGTCAGTGGAAAAGAATTTAGTAAAAAAAAAGTCAATTAATAAAACAAAAATAAAAATCAGCACCAATAAAAATGGCCAGTGACATTTATGATTTCAAGGCTATGCAAGTTATTAAAAGCTTTGGCTGATGTTTTGTTTAAATACCTACTTTAAATCTCATACAAGCTTTATATCCCTTCACATTTGAAAGAAAATGGTTAATTTCAAGTAATCTATTAATAGGATGCCCTTGATTTTAATTTGCATAAGGAAGTTTATAAGCAAATTGTTTTTTTTTTGCTTTATAATGCCAATGCTCTTTGTATTCTAAATTTAAATACTGTTTGAGAGATGGGATACAGCCAAGTAAAATATAATTATCACGTAAGAGTTATTCAAAAACAACTGGAGGCATTAAGGATACATTGTCAATTATAACACCAATCTAAAATGGTAATAAATTATCAAAAATATTTATTTTAGATTAAACATATTGTTTCAAATAAATATTGATGATAACTTAAATTTAGCCAATAAGAAGATACCAAAATTATAGTTCACATCATGACAGAAAAACATTATGGTAAATTAATAATATTAAAGTAGAAACTTATATACCTAGTGTTAGGTATATAGGTTTTAACTTTAATATTGCATTGGAATCAAATAATTGAGCACATATAAATTATTTATACACCTAAATAATTAAAACTATATTGATAAAGAAATATTATCAAATCAACTGACAATATTAATTGATCCGTTGCCTGTCGCACCGCGGGGGTCGTTTCGTGTAAATAACATAAACAGACAAATTCCGCGGCAAAAACAATAATCATAAACATAAACAAACAATTCCAATTATTATTTCAATAAAAATATCTGCCAAGATGTAGTAAACTTTACCATTACGAAGGCTTGTGGATAGTCGCCATAGTCAGGAAAATTAGAAGGCGGCCCACGAAGATTGAATGCTGTGTAGGAAACACTGATTTCACTGCCGTACTGAGAGCTGAAATCTTCGACATTGTGTACAAACTGTTCTATTATTTGTTGTTCTTTTTCTTCGTCAACATCACTGTCGTCTTTAAACCAAAACAAGGAAGATATTACATCTGAGGCACTCTGCATCTTTAACTATCTAATTTATATCTCCAAACAAAATATTAGTAATCAAGAGAACGAAGAAAGTAGCGCGTTCATCTCGATTCGAATGAAATGCAATACTAACAAGTGACAGTTAGGAGCAGTAACTCAAACTGTCAGTTACTGTCAAATATACTTTTTTTTTCTTCCTTGTTAGGGATATGGCAAGGAAGTCTAATCTATACAGCCATATTGCTTAGTGTGTTTATTTAAAACGGGCGCGTACAAATGTCACCATTAAATGGTGACATTTGTACGCGCATTTGGCTAGTCGGCTTCCATGCATCGAACAAATTTAGTTCGATGCATGGAAGCCGACTAGTCAGCTGACTAATCGGTCAAGCCAATCACGGGTTCGGTTTATTTGGCAATTTTCTTGACGCTTCGTTCATCACTGATTCACAAAATAAGAAGCTGGATAGGTAGTCAGTTTGCCGAACAGTTGCCACCTAGTTGCTGATTATGAAAGTAACCGGCTACTACTACACAAGTGCGCAAATATTAATTAGTATTCTTTAATTAATTAATCAATGGCTAAGTTCGTATTTAAATAAATATACATTTCCATTTTATAATTACATTATATATATTTCCTTCCCTTTCTCATAAAGATTTAAAATAAAAAATAGCATCAATGGCTTTATTGAGTATTTATAACTTTAACTGACGCGATCTATTGTCTGTAGATTTAGCATGTTGATTTGTTGAATTCATTCGTCGTACCATTCAAATAACTGTCATGGTTGATGCTTGTCAATAAAGAAAGATGGCAGCGGGACCAATTGCCGAAAGAAACCAAGGTATTTATTGAATAAACTACTCATGCAAACCATCCAAGTCATAAGTTTAACTTAAGAAAATAGTTCTGTAGATATGAAAACTCAATTGTCCCTTTTTTACGTTAGTAAATTTGATAAATAATAATTTGAGGTTAAGTACTGATTTCGTTGTTTATAGTAATTTAAAATTAATCCTTAAGGATTTTACTTACGTGTTTGAAAGTTATCGAAAGAATAATTAGAATTTTTTTTATGCTTCAATAATAACAATTGTAACGTACTTGCAGATGCTACTATATACGTTGGAGGTTTGGATGACAGAGTTACAGAAAGTTTACTATGGGAACTGTTCGTACAAGCTGGACCCGTGGGTAAGTAATTAAATTAAGCTAATCGTTTGCATCTAGAGTATACAATAATTAAATTAATAGATATTTTTAGCCACACTTGAAATCTATTAAGTTAATTATTGTATTTCCTGTAAGCTACGGGAATCATAATGGTATGTCAACCCTACTGAGTCGGTAAAATTTTCTCTATATTATGACTAATTTATCATATCGAATATCGAATGCTAATTCTCTATGAAGACTTAGTGGCCAGATGCTCTGAAGCAAATGAGGCTGCTAGAACAAAAATATTAAATTGTTTTGGACATAAATGTTTGCTTGTACCCTGGTCCGCCTGTGATACCAAATGACAGTTAATGCTGATGAAACACCTGGAGGGTTATTAGGGTAATATGAAGGCTATCTGCACACCAAATAAGTAATGAGTGGGCACTTATTTACTTCTGTTTGTTAGTCTTCTATCAGTGTGTTCTTATTATAGTAATATTATTACAGTGAATGTCCATATGCCAAAGGATCGGGTCACACAAACACATCAAGGGTATGGATTTGTTGAATTCATGGGGGAAGAGGATGCAGATTATGCTATAAAGGTGTGTATAAACAACCACCATACTTATTAGTTACGGAAGCTGTAATATAGGCTGCTTTTTCCTAGTAAATATTAAGAATATTTGAGAGAGAGAGAGATATTTAAGTCTAAAAAAACTGCCACTTTATCATGCAAATAATGAAAATTATTAACAACAAATAATCTTCTATTGTTTATTCAAGTGTCAAAATAGCAACCATTACAAAATTTTGAAAAAGAAACATAATTAGAGTATTTTAATGTTTTTTTTTTAGGTTATGAATATGATAAAGCTGTATGGTAAGCCTGTGAGGGTGAATAAGGCATCAGCTCATCAAAAGAACCTGGATGTGGGAGCTAATGTATTCATAGGGAATTTGGACCCCGAAGTGGATGAAAAGCTTCTATATGATACATTCTCAGCATTTGGTGTTATATTGCAGACACCTAAGGTAATCTATATTAAAGTACTTTCTCATTGATGGAGTAATCACTGTAATTATTATTATATGTGTACAGCTACATCAAAGACTGACTAAATTAAATTGTTACTATAGCATAGTAGTATTAATAAAAAAAGAAATTATACTAGGGAAACGCTATACGCATGTGTATAAAGTTTTGATTAGATCGAAATAAATGTATGATTTTAGAGATTTTTTAAACACCACTTTAACAGCATGTCCAATATTCTTTAGGTTATTGCTGTATGATTTAGTCTCAATTGTAAAATCAAATTTTCAGGTCATGAGGGATCCAGAAACTGGCAACTCGAAGGCATTTGCTTTCATAAACTTTGCTTCATTTGAGGCATCTGATGCTGCAATAGAAGCCATGAACAACCAATACCTCTGCAATAGACCAATTTCTGTGTCATATGCATTTAAGAAAGATGTTAAGGGTGAGAGGCACGGATCTGCAGCTGAAAGGTATGATAAAAAATATTTTGTTTTCAGTCATTTGCTTTTTAATATTCAGTTGGCACTATTTATAGTCACAAAACAGTTATTTTTTTTATCAGCCCAGTTGATCCCACTCCTAGGCAAAGGCCTCCTTACCTTCCTACCATTCCTCACGGTGTAAAGCTTTAATGGCCCAATCTCTTAAATAGGAATCTACTATTCCGTAAATTATGATACTACTACTAATGATACAAACATTGTAATTGAATAATTTAAGAGATTTATTCTCAAAGTTGTTGAGATATTATTATAATTCTAAACCTGGATTGACAAGGTTATATACGAAACAATTGTTTTGGAATGAGTGACATCTGTCATCTGTCCCACTTATATGTAGGATCTGACCGTTTTTATTTAAATCATACATTAAAATAACATTGACATCTTTTTCGTTCTTCAGGTTGCTCGCCGCTCAAAATCCTCTATCGCACGCGGACCGACCTCACCAGCTGTTCGCAGACGCTCCTCCTACTATGATGGGCCCAGTACTGATGGCGCCGCCACCACCGCCGGCCCCATCGCCAATGCCCCCACAAGGACCCCCAATGAACGCGAGGCCACCGCCACCGCTACCAATGTCCGCGCCACCACCACCGCCGTCGTCAATGCCGCCTCCTGGGCCGCCGCCACCGCCGGGACCCCCGCCCCCGCCTCCCCCGTTCCATCACTTCCCACCCCCGCCGTTTGGGCCACCAGGGTTTGGACCTCCGCCGCCACCAGGTTCAAGACCGCCACCCCCATGGAGACCGCCGCCTCCATCCTTCAGGCCCCAGTTCCCGCCCCGTGGACCACCCCCGTTTGGACACCCGCCTTTCCCGCCACACCCGCCTGAACCGAATTATAATTATTAAGTGTAATTAAATACTTAGCGTAATTTAAATGACTGTTTTGTAATTCCTCATTTTTGGAATGGTGAATAAAATATATTTTACATTTAATTAATGTTATTATAATATCGTTAATACTCCCTCACTTCATCATCTTATTCGATTAGTTCTTGGGGCCGATAAACGTCGTATCTTCAGATATGTGTGAATCGATCATGTAATTAGGTGTAGGATCTATGGTTAGCACATCATTATTATATTTCATTCAAAGTTTGAATCTAATATATGTACATATTATTAACTAACGCAATATTTTTCTACTGCCTGCGCCAATGTTAGCAGTCTTCGTTAGTGCATCTAAAGCGGTTTGGTACCTTATAATAACAAGGCTCATTTCGTTGCTGATAATCACACAAAAACGTCAGTCAAGATTTAAACCTATTTACACACTCAGTATTACCGCTTGCGACCCACTGACTAATGGGAGATCTTGTTTCACGCAAACGCATCAATGGCCACTACAAGCATACATATGAATGCCTTAAAACAGATACAATAAGTACTATACATATAGGTAACTTATTACTAAATGTAGGAAATAGCACACACTCGCAATGGACGTTGCCCATGCTAATAGGGAGAACTGTCGAAGCCTAGTGGTATGACTACGCAGGCAAGTCTCGAATTTTACCTCAAGGTAGACAGACTACTGACTCGCATGTTCAAACGGTGAATGAAAACATTGTGAGGAAATTCGCAGAGAGCAACAGAGATATTTTTCCGATGGTATTATGGAGTCTACCAAACCGCACTAGGTGGCGTGGTCAACGGTAATCTGTCATAATGAGAGGCGACCCGTATACCTACAACAAAAAAGTGATGTGGTAAATTATTATCGAAAGAAAATGTCTCGTTCTAGTGGTCGTAAGTGTGACTGCTGAGCAAGAGGTCTTGGGTTCAATTCTCAGGTGCAGCAGTGTTTTTAGAGTTTTCTATGAAATTATCTGTAGCAGCTCGGTGTTTGGATTCGTACCCGGTTGATGGAATTATTCCACTTTGCCCCAGTGGGGCAATTTCCACAACCTTAACATTTTCAGTGGAATCGGCCCCACTAAACAGACTAGTGGTAGTGGGGCAGTTTCCACTTCTAAGATATGGCGTGATGCTATGTTATTTAAATAAAGTCAAGTCGGACCTATTAATATTCCCAAAAGTAGAAAGTATTTAGTAGAACATTAAAATTAATTAAATACATTTTACCGGAAGGGCGTAAAAAAATAATTTATCAAATATGTATTTATAGGAGGTAGGGCATAGCGAGATTTCTCGCTCAAATTGAGCTGCCCGACTGGGGAAGTACCTCCGCCTTATAGAAGTCCGCAGTGAAACAAGTATAGTTGAAGACATGAGTGAATGAAGGTGATATGTAACATTTTATCATTTTTATACTTTATAGCATAAATGAAGGTGCTATGTCCTTACGCGCATTTTGTTCTTTCAAACATTGTTGAAATATGTCCAAAAATGAAGATAATCGATGTATGAAAGTGTTATGTGAAGGAGGTCGGCAATCGCAAAAATGTATGAGAGTTCCTATTTTTTTTAATAAATCCTATTATTTCTAACTTTGTATTATTTTTTACCGACTACATAAAAATACTCAACATTATTTAGTATATAGTCCAGTATTACTAACTAAAAGTAACTCATACAAACAAATATCCACAAAATAATAATGACAACTTTGCAACTTGTTCCTGATAAATTATGAACCAGTGACATATCACCTTCATCAACTCATGTCTTCAGTTGATTCACTGTACCTACATTGTAGTTCTTTCTGCGAGTGAGTAAGGTCACCAGAGCTCATTGGGGGAGTGACTATTCTAACAGCATGGG
Source organism: Craniophora ligustri (assembly GCA_905163465.1). Lineage (NCBI taxonomy): Eukaryota > Metazoa > Arthropoda > Insecta > Lepidoptera > Noctuidae > Craniophora > Craniophora ligustri. Next base: position 9,659,582 of record LR990967.1, on the reverse strand, counting down.
ATTGCCGTTTGCTGTCAGTTCAGTAACTCCCTATTTTAAGAAACCTGAAATGGTTTCGAAGGGTTTTGGCAACGCATTTGCAAGCCTCTGGTGTTGCAAATTTCCGTGGGTGGCGGTCATCACTTACCATCAGGTGAGCCGCCTGCTCGTTTGCCCCCTTATCACCATAAAAAGAAGTGTGTAACGGTACGTACAAACTTAGTAATAACATGTTACTAAGTTTGTACGCACCGTAAGATCATATTTTATATGATACGGAGATACGCATGATACGGAACAATAATATTAAAATAACTAACCATTAATTTTTAAACCTACAAGCGGTCTTATCAATAATCAAGATTTCTGGTAAATATTCATAAACTAAATACCTAAGTAGGTATATTGTTTATACCTATACTCACTGCTACTTTAATTTATCGCATCAATCAAATATCAAAAGTATTGTAAATCATTATTGACAGCAAAGAACTAAAATATATCCCTCAAACATTAGTTGTACATTTTTACAAAACTTTATGAGCGTGTGAAGCACGGAACAGTGTGAAGTGTCAAAACGGCCATGCGAACAAAATATCATTTTATATTATGCCTACAATAGGTAAACGTTAATCGACGCCATTGGGCCGTTTGCTCATAGAGAAACAAAACTGCCATGTCGATCTGTTCACTGGGTACACTATTTATTCAGTTGAATAGCTTCATTTGTAGTCGGAAACTCGGAAATATCGAAGAGACGGTAGGACAGGACCCGTAATAAGGAAATAAAGTATCTACCTGTCTGTTACATGCGTACTTATAGGATATAGGACGTAGATTTGCGAGCATGCATATGATTGCGAAATATTCTTTTAGGTACGAAGGCTCTCGTATCGAGAAACTGGACGATAGTGCTTGGAAAATTCGTTCAATTTGAAAATTTTATTCGCTAAGCATTTTGCATTGTCTAGGGTTAGGTAAAGGAGCAATTATTTGAATTTATTGTCGTTGCAAAAGTGCATTTTAAAGTTGCTCATTTTATAGTAGTGAGCGAAGCTGTTAAGTACCTACCTACTTGGGTAAAAAGGTACGTATTTTAGAAAAAAAAAATATACAAATTTAAGAAAAACGAACTTATTCTGAGAAAAAAATTGTTTCTAAAATTTAAGTAATAAATAAATAATAATAAATAAATATTTCTGGCCATATAGTTCCGAGCTAAGCAGCGAGGCTTGTGGTACGGATACTAGTTAGTTGATACTCATATATCGATGGCCCCACAGAATAAACGTGCAAGAGCTCTTACCCAAATTTTTTTTTGCTTTTTTCGTTTCTTTGGCCTATCCAGCACCTTCTAAATTTTTTTTATAATGTTTTGACCGAAAATACGCTTGTTATATCACTTGATTCCTTTATTCTACGGAAAAATAAGCAATTAATATCACAAGTATAATAGTATATACTATCATTAAACGCTTTTTAGGTCCCCGAGGGCACAAGAATAAACATGTTACAACAAGTAAACGTTTGAGAAGACTTGTGCGTTTGTGTAATGGCTACTTACACGTTTATTCGTGTAATATTGCATGCAGTTTTTATTCCTAATGTTTCATGTTATAAGATGAAAGATTAAATATATTTTTTACTGAAAAAAAAGGTATTGCTTTGTCCCTTACAGTATATAATCGGACTGTTCAACTAAACTAATGTGATCAAAATACTAATATTTTCATCACATTAGTTTGAGTTAATGCATAGTAACGACGATCAACGATCTGTTCAATCCAATTGTGACTACACAGGTATTTTACTAATTAATTGTTCTATTTAGATGATATGATTGAAGTGACAGTATTCTTGTTTGTGAAAACATTGAATACTTTTATTCGGCGAAATATAAGGGTATTAACTGGCTTATTGGTTTAGTGGTTAATAATGCGATGAACGCAAATGACGCCGGAGGTCTTAGGTTCGATTTCCACCCTGGACAAAATGTTTCTGCGATGTGCTCGAAAATTAGTTCTTTGTCTAAAAGCTATGCGTGAAATTTTCCACAGATAATTATACTGATTTCTGACACGTTCGCCCTTATTTATTATGTCTATCCTTTTAAGCAAAGCAAGCAATAATTTATAACAAAATGTTCACATCTTGTAAGTTCTCTATGTACTCCCCTCTTCCCTCAGTCTTCAATATTGTTAAAAAACAACTACGACTACGAGTACGGTGGACGGGCACGATATTTATAAAACACACAGAAATCGTCTTGTAACTGCAAATTAAAATGTTGTGAAAAGATAAATAAAGAAATAGATACCGAGTTGGATATAAAAATTTGCAAAACCATATTCTTAAATTACACAGCAAGTATTAAATATACATACAGCTATTTGGAAGTTGAAGAAGGAAATGAGAACTATATAAAAGATAACAGAGGAAGACCTAGAACTATGTGAGAGGAGACTGAGAGCAGCATCTTACATACTATTACACGACCGATCAAATGAATTGCTTGATAGAGAATTACACAGTTACTGAGTACAAATACCAAATAAAACAGATGACAGAGAATGATCTTTATAGATTTCAAGGAACTGATAAAATAGAAGAATTGATTAAAGGACATGAATCATGTACTCATTATTGTTCCACTGCTGGGTACGGGTCTCCTCTTATGTTAGAGAGATTAGGCTATAGTCCACTGCGCTAGTCTACTGCGGGTTGGCTTAGACTTCACAACTCATCGAAAAAACCTGTCAAACATGCTGGTTTTATCGCGATGTTTTCTTTCACTGTTTGAGCATGTGATAAATAAGCACATAACTTCCGAACAGTCAGTGGTGTGTGCCTTGGGTAACTCGAAATCTTTGACATACATGACATAAATAGCTACAAAATTTACTGGAGTGAATAATATAAGTAAAATTCTCTCGTGAAAACTAATTACGAGGGTAGTAAGGAGAACCTACAGAAGATCCTGAACACTTAAGATACCTACTTAGATCTTTGTAACCAATGACTGTAACGGGGGCACTTAATCTCAAGTATTTCAAATTACAATATGGTTCGTTATTTTTTTTGTTATAAGTTCAAGTTAATAGCTAAGTTTAATTTTAGTGTTTTACAATATCACCATCATCAACTCATTATTATCCCACTGCTGGGCTCGGGTCTCTTCTCATTTGAGTGGTATTAGACTGTATTCCACCACGCTAGTCAACTGCGGGTTGTCAGACTTCACATGCCATCGAGAAAATCTCTCAAGCAAGGTTTCCACACGATGTTTTCCTTCACCGTTTGAGCATGAGATGAATACGCACATAACTTCCAAAAAGTCAGGGTTTGAACTCTATTTTACATTATCATTAGTTCTTTATTTTGTATGCATGTAGATAGATAGTTATTTATTATATTTTTCTTTTATTTCACCTTCTTACTGTATAATTGATAAAGTAAAGCAAATTACATTATAATTCTATGCAATAACAACAGTGTATTACATAAATGAGAATCGATCTTATGAACCCTGATATACATGCATTCTATCTTTACAGTAATCAAACAATAGAGTAAGTTACTGTAAACAAACGTTCTAATTCCTATTACTAGGTATAAAAAAAACTTAATTTACGCCGAATAATAGTGTAATATAACATTATAAGTTTTGTTCGCTTGACATTTTACACGAATAAACGTATAATGACAATTTACTGTTATCTAGTCATACAAATTTAACGAGAATAAAAAAATTAAATGATTTTTCTTAATTTTGCGGAAAACCGATGGATTAAAAAATAAATAAAAAATGTAATGTAATGAGTTTTTTATATCTTTAATTTGGTAGACAATACTTAACCCTATTTACTTTTAAATAACAGTTATTCAAGTTCAAACGTTTTTATTTTTTCCTGAACAATTGATGTTTTTCACTTGCACGTTTATTCTGTGGGGCCATCGATATATACTTCTTTTAATTGTTTCACGTTAGTTAAAATACATGGTAAGTATTATAATCTAAGTATTTTCTAAATGGAAATAAAATCATCAGCAGACATGTAGCGAGACAGGAAAGTGTAGGTAAGTAGGTATAATTTTAGTTTTATTTAGAACTGAGGAGCAACTGGCTTTTGCAATAATAGGTGTAATGTTATATTTTATTCAGGTAGTTATTATATCACGCAGCACGATGTATTTAGTTTTAACAACGACATAAAACATATACCTACTGTCATCAACAAAAATGACCTATGCCACCGTCAAATTGCGAGTTAAATCGGATTTTGTGCAATGTTCCGCGCACAGCGATAATGGTTGTTCGGTGTTAACACAGAATATGTACCGAAAATAGAGTGCTAAACTATTTGGTTATAAATACTTACACTCACGCCTTTTTCCATAGGGGTAACGAGAAACTATAGAATGCCACGCGTGACGCGCTACGATCCCTGCATACCACTTTTGCCTCGCCCACATTCATACATCTTGGTTATAAATATAAATTAAGTAAGTATAGGCACCCATTTAGGTACTTTCTAAAGAAAATTTATTTGTATTTTCCTATGAATCAACAAGTATAAGAAAATTAAGGTCTTTAAAGACATCCTAAGTGCATTATACCCGTGCAAAGCTGGGACGGGTTGCTAGTTTGGCTATAAAATGTGAATTACATAGGCATAGGTATTTTTTAGTTACTATGGACTATATTCCACAATTCATGCATTTTATATATTAAACTGCAGAGCTTGATGATCGGCAGTTTCGCAAAAGTTTCCGTCACGCACCCACTCCGAACTCGTTTTGCCACATTCATTTTCTCAGTGTCTCTATGTTTCTCACCCATTGCCCCTTCAGCTTAATAATCCTGTCATTTGAATAATATATGTATAATAACATGTAGCGGATACCTAGACTATCTACGTAGTTAGCTAAACAGAGCGATGATGAAGATCAGTGCATAGATAATGGCAACTAAATATTAGCGCTCCATTTCGTACTTACTCCATGTATGCCGAGGATTAAAAGCATCGTTAAGTCTGAAAATGAAACACAAATATTTGCATCACTCGTTATGTGTATGTCCAAAGGATTATAGTTTGAATTAATAAGCTTTACCCCTTTGTTTTAGTTTGGGCTGAAGTTATTAAAAATGTTAACAAACTCCTACGAAGTTTTAATTTATTTTTTAACATCTGTTTCGGAGTATATTAATCTAGTTAGCACATAAATCTAGCTTAGTCTTTTCGTACCCACACCAAAATATAAAAAACGCTGCGTGTCTTTTTTATTTTTGTTTTCAATGTTGCCATTTTCAAGGAATTTCGCCTGCAAATACGCATATGTAGGATGTTATCATCAACCCATTATGGTCCCACTGCTGGGCACGGGTCCCCTCTCATTTGAGAGGGATTAGGCTATAATCCACCACGCTAGCCAACGACGGGTTGGTATATACTCCACATGCCATCGAGAAAATCTCTCAAGCATGTAGGTTTCCTCACAATTTTTTCCTTCACCGTTTGAGCATATATGATAAATACGCACATAATTTCTGAAAAGTCAGTGGTGCGAGCCTTGTATTTGAACTCGAGACCTTTGACATGTCAGTCCACTGGTTATACCACTATACTACCACAGCCCGTAGGTCATACGAAAACATAATATTCTCCGCGCGGTAATGTAACCAGTGATTCGCAGCGTTGAAACCGATCGTTCAACCTCTGGACTAAGGTCTAAGGGACTTTGCAAAGACTCAAAAAAAAGTGAAAAGCTTCCAAATATTCTTTCTTAGCGAGTTTACGTTATGAATAAATCTATGTTTGAAATTTAAACTTTCTAGACTTAGAAGTAGTTTAGGCGTTGATGGATCAGTCAGTTAGGACAAAAGATTTTATAAGTATACACATTATATGATTTATATGTGTATTATACTTAGATAGAAGACATATTTAGTAAATTTTCATGAATATTGGATCTACCTATTATGATGTTGTAAGTTTGGTTGAAATTAATAAATAAATAATATTCTTCTCGTTCATTTAGATGATCATAAAATACTCCCATATTATTATACTAGTTGGTGCGTTTAATACCAAAATCGACGATCCTTTGTGAGTCTCACAATGATAATATCAGTTCGGATCCCATCCACAAATGGAGGATTACTTATAACATGTTCAATCCATATAAAATATTACTTTCGATATCTATCATAATAATATTTATGTTATATGTGCTTACATACTTATTTCATGTTCTTAGAATAATGTTGAATTGAATTGGTTTGTAATAAGAATATTGTTGTAGGTTTTAGGGTTCTGTATCTACATATATTGGGGTAAATGAAATGGAATTAGTACGGTTTTTTACATGGGTTCGAATCCCGGTAGGGATAAATGTTTGTGTGATGAGCATAAATATTTGTGTCCAAGTCATGGCTGTTTCTATATATAATATGTATGTATTTACAAAAAAAAAGTATAGGTATATATGTAGTATATTAACCAACTAGTATCCGTAACACAAGCCTCGTTGCTTAGCTTGGAACTAGATGGCGCTGTGTGATAATGTCAAGAATTATATTATTAACATAACGTAGACCGCCGTATATTGCCATCAACTCGGCACCGGTTGATGGCAATATGATGGATGCTCATCGAGGCTCTTGGTTATTAAAACAGTGGCCGTGACGGTTGTCGGTTAAAATATTATCTTTTCTCTTTAAGGGCTTGACTGTATGTTAAAAAAAACATGGCATTTTCCCAGAGCTCAATGGTTGTTACTACATATGTGAGTGTACCAATATGGGAAAGTGTCTTAGTTTCTAACCTTGGAGGAGCAGCTTCGGATGACCAACCTGACGGCACGCATGCATGAGTCACTGTGTAGCTTAAAACCTTCTTTTAGGAAGCTTATGATATGTCAGGCTATGACCATATAATCCATTAACCATTTTAAGAGAATGGAAGATAATCTTCAACCAAAAACAGGCATGTAATAATACCATGCTTTTTCTAGATAGGGAACCCTAGGTAAGAATTCATCACACATATATATTTTTTTACCATTCCAAGTAATTTAGCAATGTCATACTAAAAATAAGTATGTGGATTATTGAACGAAAAATATTCGATCGGACTTATTTTATTCTTCCTATCGATTGAGCACTGCTTTCGAGATTCCATCAAACTAAAGTTATTGAATAAAACTCAGTTTATTCAATGGTTTAGTTCGGCCTTAGGAATGAGAATAAGTTCTATTGAAATAAAGTTTGAAGTAGGGTATAATAGGATTCAACTATTGTTGAATTTTTTAGCGCCTTACTTACAGTTGTTTGAATTTTTACGTACAGCCTTGAAGAATATCTAAGTATAAAAAGATACCGATGAATTGAGAAGCTGCTCCTTTTTGAAGTCGGTTAAAAATAATATCGACGTACCTTCAGGGTAGTCTGCGTTTTATCAATCTAGTGATAGACACCGAATCTAACGGACGAAAAACTTACCGACATACGGTTGAAGATCGAAAAGCATTAATTAATTTGAAAATTCATTATATTTTATCACTGTTTTCAAACGATGAAGCCATCGTGAGGAATAAGAAAAAAGCCAGCATTTCTGAGGATTTTTATTAAAAAAAATAAATTAAATTTTAAGTATGAAAACCCGGTATGAGCAAGCGAGGAGGAGACCTGTGCCCAGCAGTGGGACGATGCAGAAAATTGCACACTTCTGTTAATGCACTCTATTAGTTTGAGGTCCGCGATTGATATGCAATAAACCTTCACGCCAAAAGCAACCTAAAAACATAATAGGTACCTATAAAATGCAACTATAAATTCGATGCTACTAGTAAAGTCCAATGAAGACACCGATGGGACCATAACTCTATGGCTTGGAACTTTACGAGCGTCGCTGTACAACAGATATCGGGAAATGCACACTTCAGCTATATCATAGTCGGACGTTAAAAGTTTTTCATTGGCCGCAGAGAAGAGATATCGCTTCGTTCAGTTTTTAGTTCAACAAAATCGCAAAATATTATTGAAGTTGCAGTTACTGTTATGGATTCTTGTACTAGAGGAGTAACCAAACAAGTGAGCTTAAGAGCAAGTGAGTAAGAGTAAGTCTTCTTACAGATTTGTAGGGATTTTTCTAGGTGCTTGCGTATTAGTGTTGTGACTAGTGGTGTGCGATTTCATATTACGAGTACACTAACATTATGAAGAGGAAAGATTTGTTTTCTTGATTTTTTGTTTATATTTTCAAAATTGTTTTATGTGGAAATCTTTGGGGGATGCTTATGTCCAGCATTGGACGTCCTCCAGCTGACATGATGATGATGAGGTTTCAAAACTACTTGACCAGTCTGAATAATTCTTTTCCCATTAGAATGCTACGCTATCCGTGATAAACATAGGCTATATTTTATTTTAAATAAACATTAGGGTTCCATAAGAGAAATTTAATTTAAGTAATTTTTTTTTTAATATTAAATATTCATATTTATCTAACCGTCCAAAATTTGGACGGGCCGCTGAATATAATATAGCTTATGTTCATAATGACAGATTGAGCTATATTTTATAAAAAAAAAAAAAAACTATACCCTTGCGAAGCTTGATAGAGGTATAAATACCTTACTATATTTATCTGTGTAAAAAGGTTACTTTGGTAAAGTTAACCTTGCTAAAAAGGGCCTCAGCTCTTATATCAGATTTCCTAACACTTTTTCTATATATAGCCTTTTGAGAGACTAAAAGCTAAAAATATATCCCAATTGAGTCTATTTTAGTCAAATTGTTTTACATTTTCTTTCAGTTAATACGAGTTGTATTTTTTGCGATTTAGTTTAAGAGGTTTATTGATAAAAAATAATGTGCGAACAACACCTCTAGTATTTCAAACGCACCTATATATAACTGCTTGACATCAGGGGGGCCGTAAGTCACTTTGCCATCGAAGTGGCATATTTTTTTATTCGTAAAGCTGTAAAGAATAAAAGACAAATTCACATTCAGATCAAGCTATCACATTTACAGATTTCCTGGCAATGTTATCCTTCACTGCGCTTGCGAAAAATGCACACATCATTCTCATTCAAAAGTCAGTGGTGCGTTTTTTGGCGTCTGTTGTCCACTAGGCTGTCATAGCTTCTTATATTAATTACTAAGATGAGATAGAATTGTCATTGGTATTTATATAAAAAACTCCTATACTGTAAATATATATATATATATATATTTTATAAATGTAATTTGAATCTATTTGAAGGTTGTAGGTACCTACAGATATCTATAGAATTCAAACTACGTTTGTGCTTCGTGATCAGCGCCTCAACTCTTCAAATTCAAAATCAAATTCAAAACATTTATTTCAAGTAGACCAGTATAACAGGTGCTTTTGAATTGTCAAACTAGTTGCACGGTTCCAAAAAGTAGGTCTATGGAGAAGAACCGGCAAGAAACTCCATAGATACTCTTTTAAATAAATAAAAATTACAATATAGAAAGTCAATTACAATTTTCTTAAAACAATTACTAAAACCATGGCACTAAATACATAATATCTCAATGGCTGTAGAATGTTTTATAATATTTTATAGGTTTAGGAGCAGAAGTTGCAGTGCGTCATTAATTTTGTATCCAGTTTATTCAATAAATTTTCTTGGACGATAGCGATACTGATGCATTTATTTATGTTTAACCAATATCTTATAGTTAGTCAATTATAGAAAAGTTGATGTATACGCTCTAACAATATTTTCCGGACATTATTACACAGCGCCATCTAGTTCCGTGGTAAGCAACGAGGCTTGTGTTACGGATACTAGATGGTTGATATACTACATATATATACTTTTTTTTGTAAATACATACATATTATACATCCATGACTCGGATACAAATGTTAATGCTCATCACACAAACATTTGTCCCTTCCGGGATTCAAACCCAGGACCCATAGCAACAACAGGCAGCGTTACCTACCGCCGAGCTAAACGGGTCGTCATGAATAAGGAAAAAAATACACGTTTTCGGAAATAATTATCGAAATGAAACTACTTTGTAGGGCTTTTATCACGGTTTATTGGTTAATTCAGATGTTTTTGATCCTTTGCAGCATCTTTAGTCACGGGTAAAGCAGACTAGGGTGTTGGCTGTATTGATGTTATGATTAACAGCACTTTATTAAATGTTTTTTTTAGAAAATTATATCCGATATAAATTGTTTTTTCTTCTTTTCTTTTACCTTAAATGATATTCAAAGTGGAGATCGATATGTTGTAAATCTGGATTTACCTCCCAAAGTATGAAAATGGTTTATACAAAAATCTTAGATGATTCTATTATTTTAAATACAAATGTATGTATACTGTTGACAGTGCAGTGGAAGTAATTATTTACAGGCACAAAGTATCCTAAATATACTAAACAAATCACTAGAATCAATTATAGGCCAAATCGAGACATGTATAAGTATATGACTGTCTTAAACATGTATATACATATTTTTATATAGTAGGAACATATTCAATAAGATCCTAATTTTCCGGTGTACGGTATAACAATCTCCTTGCGGGGTGTACAATATTAATGATGTAATTAGCGCCTACCAGGCCCTAAGGCCATGTTGCGGGTTTTAATTAGTGACGTCACTTGCCACGTGAGTAGGCTAACGCCTATACAAAAAGAAAAGCCAGGCGCACTGAAATTAATTCTAAAAAACCACTATACAGGTATATCTCTTGAGGTAGTATTATTTTTATCACGATTCAAAATAGAATCTAACTATGCCTTACGCGTAGTATTGAATCACTCAATTTCGTAGGCAGGCCGCCTACGCGGCTACGCCATTAGGGCATGAGTAATTCTACGCCTTTGCTACGGCTACGGCGTAGCCAACCACCTATTCATCAATCTGGCTGTAATTATATGATAACTTAATGTAATAAAAGTTGGCTTTTATATTACAGAGGATTTCTCAGTCATGTGATCTCGATTTAACATACTATTGCGCCTGTATCCCCCAAATGGTTAAGCAGAGATGTGCCTTCACAGTGACATGTGACAAGAAGCGAGTATATTGCTTTTTTATTGTATTTATTTTACCACGAAGATATGGATTCAGCTTACGGCTCATTCACATTCACGACATTTTCAGCACCACAGGTGTTGTTCGCGCTTCGCCGACCCTGATTATATAAAAAAGGTTAATGTAGGTAACTTTAGGGGCCTAACAATTCATTAATTTGGCGTAATGGCCATACGTACATAGTTGTATGTAGATATTTTTCCAAAGTTCCGTACAAAAAATTCAAATTAATTCATTACGCCAAATATAATTCAAAATTTCAATTTATTAATTAAAAAGCCTACTTTTAAGTCGCCTTTGAATATTAAATTACGTATAGGTAATAATTTAACAAGTTACCCTTTATAATAAGCTTCAACTTTACCTCTAATTTATAGGCAAACTCAAAGTAAACTCACCTTAGAAACAATATTACTAAAAGTCATTTTCAAGGAGTATGACCTGAATAAAGCTTGTTTTATTAATTATTATAAAGTTCAGTCTATACTTTATAATTAATTAATTTTACGATATTATTAGTAAACTTAACTAAATTTAAATTGTTTTGAAACTAGTTTTAGTTTAATAAATTTAGTTCAACTCGCAAACACGCTCGCAAGAGTAGCGCTAGTGTAGATTCGAATTATCAACCGAGTTTTAGAATGCTAATCAAGAAACTCACGGCGGATTCAGATTCGAAATTTAGAATGAAGTCTTACAGAATCACACTGCTGCTATCAAATAAAAGAAGAATCATCAAAATCGGTTCACCCAGTCGAAAGTTATGAAGTGTAACAAACATTAAAGAATACAGTCGAATTAAAACCTCCTCCTTTTTTGAAGTCAGTTAAAAAATCTGTATATTATAATATGTATTGCTTTTACAAAACATTTTGCGTCGTGTATTTTTTAAACGGAAAAGTATCCACGCGCTTTCTAGAAAAAAAACGGCGCAATTAGCAGGAGCTAATGGACCGGTGGGTAATAGCTTCAGCTTGCAAACAAACGTAAAGTCGGTAAGGTAAAAAGATGTTTTAATTCCTACCATATTTTGCTGTGAGCAAACGACTTTAAATTCTTTCTTTTTTGTGACCTTAAAACTTTTTTTTTAATGCGGATAAATCCTTTACGGACCTTCCTGTCGCTTGGGTAGGCGACAGGGTGTGTCAAACTTCGGTTAAGTGTTTACCGACTAAAAAACCGCACCCGTCAACGCCACTAACCCTATTGCCGGGGCCATGGGATTTGCAAAAGCATGCACCGCAACCCCGGCGGGCTTGTGACCTTAAACCTACCAACCAGCCTGCATTTTGAAGCGACCATAAAGTTCAGTTATAGCCTTATTGGACTGGTTACTTTCTTGTTTATTTCCAGTACGAATAAGGCTGTAAACTGATATAGGTTTACGTTTGAAATCTTTAGTTTTGCTCAAAGTTATCCTTCATGAGCTCGTGTACGTGCGAAAGAATGTGGGTGCTCATCACACAAACGTTTACCCCTACTGGGATTCGAATCGAGGACCGTTATTATGGATAGCAGTAATACCGCTATTCGGGTCGTCAATGAATGTCAAAAGACAAAACATTGTGCCCATTGTTAAGGCTCTTTAATAATCTTCACCCTATTTAATCATTTAAAATTATTAAATTACATTTTGTCATTAAATAGAGTTGAGATGATTTAAATAAATATAAATACGTGTTAAAATAAAAATTGAAACTGGTTTTGTAATTTACGACGAGGAAATATAGCCTTAGTTTTATGGGACACGATTTATAAATATAATTAATATTACATAACGCAGTATAATTGTTTAAGTTAGTATAAGAACGGAGCCTCTCGCCATCAAACCTTAAAGTTGGGCAAGTAATTAGTAAGTAGAAATTATTATTGTATTGCAAAAAAATTAATTAATTTAATGAAAAAGCATTTTGCGCATGAAAGTTTGCATGGATACTTATATTTTTTTATCTTTTTTTATCTTTAAAAAAAAACAAACATTTTAAATGTATAATATAAAAAAACCGGACAAGTGCGAGTCGGACTCGCCCACCGAGGGTTCCGTACCTAATTTAAATATAAGATCATCAAAGTGGGCGCCGAGGACATATTAAACGAAAAACGAGCACATGTCTATAAGCTGTTTATTATAATGAATTATTTATCATCAAGTTGACATTTTAAAAATAGATTTAAGTTGTAACTGTTTTTAAAAGGACGCGAAAATCTTAACATAGGAATATTTGGAGGAAACTTAGATTGAAATCGTTGGATCCTCTTACCTAGTCCGTTTCGAGTAGCCTTTATATAATTTATGTAATATTCTTCAATTGCTTTGTATGATAAATTGTTCGATAGGTACCTATTTTAATTATTAATAGGTATTTTAGTTGAAGTTTGCTATAACGTTAAAATTAAACGTGACATATGTTTTTTTTAATATCCTATTAAAATATACCTACTATTACTATTTGACAACCCACTTAGTCCAGCGGTAGTTAACCCTGCCTTCTGTGCTATGGGTCCCGGGTTCGAATCCCGATAGGAACAAATGTTTGTGTGATCAGCATAAACATTTGTATTCGAGTCATGGATGTATCTATGTATAATATGTATGTATTTACAAAATACGTATATATGTAGTATATCAACCAACTAGTATCCGTAACACAAGCCTCGTTGCTTAGCTCGGAACTAGATGGCGCTGTGTCATATAGTCCAGAAATATTATTTATTTTATTAATAAGTACAAGACACTTCAGTTGGTATCTAGGTACCTGATGCATACTTGTTGACACCGTTGCCAAGCAACGTTGTTAATTTTGCAGCTTGTCATTATAAAAATACTTTATAAGTAAAGATGATTAATTTTCATATTTTATTTAATAGTACCTAGGGTAAAACACCCATTTATTGGCACTTTAAGGAGTAGCTTTTATAAAACATTAAAATTAGGCATGTACTTTTAATTTTAACAAGGTAATGAGTATCCATATTGGTTAAATACACATAGAGGATTGATTATATGTACTTTTTATTTCAATTTAAAGTAGATTATTGCATAGTTTTTATGTTATAAAGAAATGTCTCAAAAAACCAAATGTTGGCATAGGTAACCCTTTTATTGGCAGTTAAAATTACCTATTATTGGCCCCTCATTCATTTTGTGGGTATAAACTTAAATAAGTAGAAGACAATATTACAGCTATTCTAAATTCTAGGGCTTTAATTAATATAATATATAGATATAGGTATATTTGCGTAGGAACATTAATTAGTTCAAAAATATTAGAAACAAAGTCAGAGGTGGCATTTATTGGAAAGAGTTATTCTTCTTAAATAATTAGTAATAAAAAATCAGTCATAAATCATGTAACTAGGTAATTTTAATTCATCTCCGATTAGTTTTCCATTTCAGATAAAAGTTTTTCAACACAAGTATATCATTAAGGATTTACGCTTAAAGCATACTTTCCTCTGTATACACCTTACGCCTCACCTTTACTGATTTTACTTTTACATAATTTCTCGTCCTTGGTTTCATGTTAGTTAACTGAAACGAATATCAATGTTACCAATCATGAACACAACAGAATTATCAATTATTGATACATGCCAATAAATAGATCTAACATCATTGGCAGGGGCCAATAAAAGGTTAATGGCATATTTTTGATACCAAATCTTAGCACGGTTAAAAAATATGAAAATCGCCATTAATACAATAATTTATGTACGGCTAAAATAAGATTAAGCACTCTTAAATCACATAAAATAACATTTGTAGTCAAAATTCAAAAGATCAACTAATATACACAAGAATAAAATTAGTCTTACCTTAGCAAAAAATCAAAATTTTATATTTTTTTTCCACGAACGTTCAGACACGTCACTTAATTTTTTATTGAGGCACCATATTGAAAATACACCTGTGTCTATGCTGGCAGGGCAATAGAGTATAAAACTACCGATGTTTTCCTATTTGAAAATATATGTTTTGCGTTCTGATAATCTTAATATAGTTAAAATTGTGTAAGGTGCCAATAAATCGGTAGGGTGCCAACATTAGGGTAGTTTACCCTATTTAGGATTGTGTTTAGTTACAGAATTAAATAAATAGTTTATGAAAATAAATAAATAGTAAATTAAATAGATAAATAGTACCTTTACTTATCTAATAAATGACAGTACCTTGACAAATGGCTTGTATCTCAAAAAGCGAAATAGAATGAAATATCTAAATTAAAAATATATTTTTTGAATCAGACTTAATTACTTTTTGACGTGAGATAGTTTTTTGAATAATAATAGGTACTTTTAAGTTTCCGATTAAAAGTGTCTACGCCATTTTTTTACTATCGCCTGTCAATACTAGGGATGCCCATTTTTTCTAATGTGTGTTTTGAGACTACCGACCTACATACAATAAAATGAAATAGATTAACTTATTCATTTACCTTTCTTATTTTCATTGAAAATGTGACGAAACAATGATATTGTTATTAGCTTTATTTATATTTATTTTTGATATCATAATCGGTATTGTTTCAAACATCTTATTACACTAATATTATAATTTATACGGAAATCGATTGTATTAAAATCTTAATCAGGACGTTGTACCCCGTGGTTGTACCCGTACTGATTAAGATTTTAAACAATCGATTCGCCTTATTTGATTTTTTATATTAATAAAATTGACATTTTAATTTTATATTCAAAATTCACGCCAAAACGCTCGCTGGTGTCATGGCGTCTGCCTGTGACGTCATTTCTATGTATATCAACACTAAACATTAGGTGCTAATAAATTAATATAATTAGGGTGTTAAATATGAACTCTAAATTATATAAGTGGTACGCGGCCCCCCAATGCAATAAATACATCAATTACAACTCTCAACAAATTATATATTTACGTTCCACACAAAAAAATCACCATCATAAATAAATTATAAAATTACTGGAGTAGAATACTTGGCTGTATTGGCAAAATTCCTTTGCCTTATCCCTAACTAAATGGAAGTAAAAATCAAATAATCAGTACTCGACGTAGGTGTTTAAAAACTGACATTCGACTTATCATGGCGGATTGCTGTATTTTATAGTATTAATTTAATAAATATATTTATCAATGACATCGATAAATATATTAATAATGCGTTGGAAAAAATAAATAAAATTTATTTTGCAATATGCACATCAAGCTCTTTCATATGATACCCTATTTGAACTAATAGCTTCAACTAGAAATTCAGATTCCTATAACAAAATTCAGACCCCCTATTATTTAAGATTTAGTTACAAATGTACAGTTTTGAGATTTTTCCTTGTATTGTTGGTCTATAACGATGTTAAATGCCAAATTTCATAGTTTTAGGTCAACGGGAAGTACCCTATGAGTTCTGATTCCCTTGAGAGTGTCGAAAAATGCGTTTTTTGCTGATTAAACGGCCGTATCTTTTTTTTACGTAAACTTAAAAGATTGATTTTTTTCACAACTTCAAGGGACCGTAGATTTGAGTATACAGTTTAAATTTCAACTTGATACCTCCACGTATTTCCGAAATAAAGGGTCTTGACAGACAGACCCACGGACGGCAGACAGACAGACAGACAGACGGACCACAAAGTGATCTTATAAGGGTTCCGTTTTTTCCTCTTGAGGTACGGAACCCTAAAAATTGATGACTTGTTGGGCGCTGTGGCTGAGTGATTGGCTGGCGCATCACGGTTTACAGGGTCGATCCTTGGAGCAAATATTAGTATGATCTAAGGTAAAACCAAGAGCAACTCTTGGTTTGGACGATTTGTAAAAATCTAGTGTGGGTCAAAGAATTAAAAAAAATCGAACACTGGGCAGTATGGAGAGAAGGAGGTGGTAGTCCCTTCATCGGAAAAGGAGTATCCTTCGACCAGGCGAGATGTCGTGCCTGGCGAGCTACTTCTCAACGATTGATGTTGGGTGGTTGTATATATCCTATCTCGCGTGCAAATATCACTTGCGCGATGTAGGATTAGTAGTTCGAATGTAGCTAGATAGAGGTTGCTACAGGCAGCTATTTCAAATCGAGAAAGTATTTTTCTCGATCTCTGACTTGGATATAGCACACAATACAGCTACTCAAACTAATCAAAAGACCAGACATACTAACAAATACCTATTCAACGGCTGCCTAATAAGGGGCTGAGGTTTCCAATCACGAATTACGGAAGCCTCATAAATGAAGGTCGCTATTGTTGGCAATGTAACGTGTAATAACGTGCGTAATACCTACTATGTAATCCAGCGGTATTACTGGAACTAATCATTGTAAGAACTTTGATTGGCTTGTAGCAACATAGGCACTAGTTTTGGGTTAAATATAAGTAAGTATAACAATTGTATCGGTAAGTAGATTCTGCCCGCGGGTTTTTCATGTGTTTTTGTATGATAATGAAGTTGATTATCGTGATCATAATTTATGTTTAATTTTCCATCAACATAATGTCACGCCTTCTTCCCCAAAGAGCAGATATGCACTGGTCGTCATTTGTTTTGTTGTTGTCGTTTAGTGACTTTACTACCCCTACTACTAGACTCCTCCATTTTTAACCGACTTCAAAAGGAGGAGAGATTATCAATTCAACTGTATTTTTTTTAAACAGGATAAGTTTATACTAGAGATGCACCGAATATCCGGTTACTATCCGGTATCCGGCCTAACCGGCCCTTATTTTACTATCCAGCCGGATACCGGATAGTAAAGTTGCTTGATTTTGGGAGTAAAAAAGGAAATATAAAAAAAGTTAGTCATAATTAATACAAAAATACGCGAGCACGTATGTACTTTTTAATGAAGTTACTCCGTACTGACATAATAAAACTTTGGTTTGGTTGCATAGAAATGTGTCCACGCGAACGTTCACTACGAAACTGGTCAAAACCTGCTCGACGCGCATCTGCGAATCTCAAAATGTAGATATAGTACCGCCGGCCGAATATTCGGCGGCCGGATACCAGATATTCGGCCAAACAACTATCCGTTGCAACCCTAGTTTATACTCCACCACGCTAACCTATTGCGGGTTGGCAGACTTAAAACTTCATCGAAAAGTATAACCGTGTAAGCATTATAATATGATAAATACGAACGAACCTATGAATGAACCAAAGTCCAGTGGTTGCCTCGCTTTGGGCTAAATTTGATTCTTTTGACTGCAGTAGTATCCTGGTTACACAACTACCGCTGCGATAGAAGCTAGCTAGTCAATGTAATACAATATATAGGTATCTCTGTAAATAAATCTTTAGAGCACACTTAAACGAAGTCAGTGTCGAATTCTGAGATGAAAGAACTAAAGAAACTCAGTGAACCATGGTCATTCTGTTTTTATTATATTTTGCAGTCGGTCTAAGCATAGAAGGATCATAAAACCATTCCATCTGGATTCCATTACTTCGAAGCAGACTTCCAAGCAGACAAATGGCGTTTCACACCATAATGTACTAATTGTGTTACTAGAAAACAACAACGTAAATATATATTATTTCTATTGTACTGCCAATGTCGTAAACTTTGAGTAAGGGGAATGCCTTACTGTGAAAATAGGGTATCTGGAGGGGTGGTTGACCGACTAATAAATCTCCCTCTTGAAAACAGACATGTTTACTTCTATAAATAGCTTTGAATAGCTCTTCAGAATATATAGAAGAAAGAAAGAAAATGATTTTTTTAATATTTTAGAATTAATTCATCTATCTAATGTATACGAAACATTATTACTTTTTGCATGCTATGATTTTTGCATCATATGATGATAGTTAATTTATTTAATGCATCACATGCACATCAGTTGTTACATGTACCCATATTCGCAAAATAAATGATTTGGTTTATTTAGACGCATGTTAAGACATTATTAAAGTCATACTTATCTAGGTATGTGTACATAAAGTCTATTTTAAATGCACATTTTACTTTTATTTACGTATATGTACGTTCATTAAGAGTGTGTTTTCTCTCATCTTTTTAGCATCATATTTGTTATCATTCATCATCATCATCATCATCATATCAAACGTTAGACGTCCACTGCTGGACTTAGGTCTCCCCAAGGATTGCAACGATTTGTTATCATTCTGTTTGCTAATTCATATACATAGCTTTAGTGACGAATGACGAAATTGTTCAGATAGTACAAAGATTTAATCTCACAACCAAACCGACAACATCGTTTAGCCGAGCGAAAACATAATATTCTAAGAACGTAATAATATGATGTATGTAAGACATAATAAGAGTCACTAGCGCTTGAAATGATTTGTAACTTCAGTAACGCTTCACAAAACTCTCATAACATTCTACCCACCTTTATGCGTACATAAACTTGTGCAACTCTAACGTGTAACAAAGAATATCTGCGAAGTATTTCATAAGTTGCAACTACTTACGTTTCATTTTATCTTCACGGTGTCACAGCTGAATGTGAAGGTGCATATATCTAACTAAATGTTGGGTCATTCGGGGGTCAATCTCCCTTAAGGGCATCGCACTGAAAATAACAGTCTTGTTCTCCGATAAAACCCGGGTCATACCGAGTTTGTTTTGATTTGATTAAATTTTGCATGCTGCGAGGAAAATAATAAGGAAATGGATTGGCACACTTATATGGAAATTGAAATTACTGAATCAAATTTACAGTAGTGGTTATAACCACTACTGTAAATTTGATGCTGATAGCTAGGCTGATAGCCTAGTGGTGTGACCGGTGGACTGTGAAAGTCTAAGGTCTTGAGTTTGAAGACAAGTCACTGACTTTTCTAAAATTATATGCGTATTTATCATATTTATTTTGATGTTGCGTGGTGGACTATATATCTTTCTCAAAATGAGAGAAGCCGTACCCGTACCGTACCGTACTGTGGGTCAATAATTTGGTCCATGATGAGATATTTTTTTGGACCACCTCTGTAGTCTAGTGGTTCGAGTACCGGACTGCTGATCACGAGGTTGTGGGTTCGATTCCCACGGGACACAAATATTTATGTGATGAATACATATAAGTGTTTGTGTTCGTCTGGGTGTTTCCTATGTATGTTTCTTCCTAAGAGATACAAATGTTTGATCGCTACTTTGATAGCAAACAATATTAATTTAATTATAAATACAAAGCCAGTTGTATCTAGCTATACAAAGCCTAGTCTAGTCATTGAATATGTGGACTATTGTTCACACGTGGGGAGGTGTACGCGAAGTATATCCTTGCCAACTAATTCTGACGTTGGGGCAGTAGATCTAGCTCCAGATTCTAACAATTATAATTTAAACTAGTCAGTAAGACAACAGAAGATAGTAATATGAGAGGCATAATATCTTCTGGCATGTTATTAACCTCAGCTGTGAAGGGGAAAAGTCTGAACATTCTGAAATTATACCATCAGAATATACAAGGACTCACTTCCAAAGTGTTAGAGTTTGAACTTTTCCTAGAAACATTCAAGTATGATATTGTATGTATTACAGAGCACTGGTTAAAAGAATACCAGATGTTACTAAGTTTTGAAAATTATCATGTGGCTAGTTGTTTCAACCGAAAGTTTATGATTCACGGTGGTTCCCTTATATTAATAAAAAATTCATTAAAGTCCAGAGAGAGAAAGGATATTGTCTCAATGTCTGTTGAACATAGTATTGAAATGTCTTGTGTTGAGCTGGATAAGCATATTGTAGTGTGCGTATATAGACCCCCAAATAGCCAAAACTATACAACATTTGAGTCTGTCATGGAGGATGTACTTAAACTAGTTTTCAATTCAAATAAATCTTTAATTGTTTGTGGTGATTTCAACGTCAATATATTAGATGATAACATGTATAGTAGTAAATTATTGTGTCTTTTTAAATCATTTAATTTAACTAATTTGTTCAAAGAACCAACTAGGGTAACAAGTACGTCTGCGACTTGCATTGATAATGTCTTCTGCAGCTGTGATTACTCGGATGAAGCGATTGTAAATTGTATGTCCTCTGATCACAGCGGACAAACCGTCACATTTAACACTAGTTCTACTTTAAGTAAAATACAAATAAATACAAGGCAGATAACGAAAAGTAAAATTGAAAATTACAATAAACGTTTGAATAGTAAATTAATCAATCAAAACATAAATATAAACAATTGTAATAAACAATATTCAACTTTTTTCGCGATTATAAGTAATGAATTCAATAAATATTTCAAACTGAAAACCAAGAACGTTAGCTTTAGATTTAGATTTGATGAGTTAAAGTCATTTAATAAAAGTGAACAGTTTAGTCGATATGTTAGTAAATTTTCAAAAACTTTTAAAACAGTGTGTCAATTGGCAAAAAAAATATATATTAGAAATAAAATCAAGAGTGCCGAAAATAAGATAAAAACGACTTGGACAATAATAAATAATGAGAATAAAAAATCCAAAGTATGCAATAATGATAACGCACTACAAACGGCACGTGGTCTTATAACAACAAATTCCGAAATAGCTCAAGAATTTGAGACATATTTTGCGAACATACCCTCAACAATAACTAAGAATCTAAATTCTTCTCCCGCACTTTCCGGTGCCGTACTTAAACAGTATGTAACTGTATGTCCAGTACCTTTTAAATTTAAATATGTTAGTCCACAGTCAGTCATTAAAGTCTTTAAAGATATAAAAATAAAAGTAACTGAAGACTTGTGGGGTTTATCTTCTAAAGTTTGTAGTGGAATAATTAATAATATAGCACCCCATCTAGCTAATATATTCAATGAGTGCGTTGACCAGGGGACCTTCCTGGCTCTAATGAAATACAGTAAAGTAATACCCCTATTTAAATCTGGAGATTCTAAAGATCCTGGAAATTTCAGACCAGTTTCCGTTCTACCTGTACTTAGTAAGATTTTTGAAAAAATTATGCTTAATCAAATGTTGACACATTTTAATACAAATAAACTTTTCCATAATCAGCTATATGGATTCACCAAAGGGCGCAATACAACTGACGCCGGAGTGACACTTATAAAGCGCATCTTTTATGCCTGGGAAGAGTCGCGAGATGCTGTTGGCATATTTTGCGACCTGTCAAAGGCATTTGATTGCGTGGATCATGATACTTTGTTACTAAAATTGGAACATTATGGATTTAAGCTAAACTTGTTGAGGTTAATAAGGTTATATTTGCAAGGTAGAATACAGAAAGTCCAGATAAACGGGGTCAAATCTTCTGGTTCTACTATTAAAATGGGTGTTCCACAAGGCTCTATCCTAGGTCCGTTCTTGTTTTTAGTATATATTAATGACTTACCGTACATGTGCCAAAATGGATGTGAGATAGTGTTGTTTGCTGATGACACTTCTTTAATTTTTAAATTAGATAGACGTTCACCGAATGTTGACCATGTAAATAGCGCCCTTCTCAAGGTCCATGAGTGGTTTACTGTTAATAACCTAGTGTTGAATGGGCAGAAGACTAAATGCATAAAATTTTCCTTACCAAATGTTAGAAGTGATAATTGTGACATAATATTGAATAATGAGAAGCTCGAATTCGTAGATCAAACTGTATTCTTAGGAATTAAACTAGATTCCAAACTTCAATGGGGACCGCACATTAAGGCTTTAGCAGGACGCTTGAGTTCAGCTGCTTATGCAGTTAGAAAAATTAGACTTCTTACGGATGTTGAAACCGCAAGACTAGTTTATTTTAGCTACTTCCATAGCGTCATGTCTTACGGAATATTGCTCTGGGGCCGTGCTGCAGACATAGACTCAGTCTTCATACTGCAGAAAAGAGCAATAAGGGCCATTTATACCCTAAGTAGTCGTGATTCTCTCAGGGAACTCTTTAAAGAAATAAATATCATGACTGTGCCCTGTCAGTATATCTTTGAAAATATCATGTACGTTAGGAAGAATATATCACTACATTCCAAAAGATGTGAACTGCATAATTATAATACTATATAATTATAAGTCAAAATTAATGCAGCCACAGCTTCGTCTCGCTAAAGTCCATACCTCTTTCGTGGGATATAGTGTTAGGTTTTATAATAAAATTCCAGAAATAATTTTAAACCTCCCAGAAAACAAATTTAAATCAGTTGTTAAGTCGACCCTATGCAAGAAAGCATATTACAAATTAGAGGATTATCTTCTAGATAAAAACATTTGGCATAATGCTAGTCCAGCTCCACAGGCTCACTAGCCTCATGAAAATTATATACTTACATACATTTTTTTTAAAATATACTTTTATTTTATATTTTTCTCTTTTTTATATTGACATTTTTACTAATTATACACGTTTACAATTTGACATGTTTGATTATACACTTTTACAAACTGACATGTATTAAATTAATAAATTAGTTTGTAAAATATGAGAGTGATGTTGGCTCTGATGCTGTCTTTGTAAAATGTAGAAATGCCTACCCATTGCCAGGCAGTCTGAGCTTGTCATGCTCACTCAAATGTCCTGCTGATGGTGGCGTTGTGTGTCGGGTCTTTTTATTCCCTACAACATGGTTGAGTAGAGCGACGCCGATACACACGTCATGCTCGTGAACGGGTGCTGTCAGTTGGGGCTGGTCGGCTCATACATGTTATGGCAATCTAAAGTGGTTATTATTAGTCTAATTGCCTTTGTATGTAATACGTACGTTTCACATCAATCTGCACCATTCTCATATTGTTATTATATCCATACCTAAACCATTGTAAACGAAAGCAAAAAAAATTGTAATTTTTATATTGTTTAAAAGAGTATCTATGGAGTTTCTTGCCGGTTCTTCTCCATAAGACCTACCTTTTGGAACCGTGCAACTAAATTCAATTAAATTCGACAATTCAAAAGCACCTGTATTGGTCTAATTGAAATAAATGATTTGAGTTTGAGTTTATTATAAGTATGTATTTACAAAAAAAGTATATAAGTATTATATCCATTGTCTAGTACCCATAGTATAAGCTCTGCTTAGTTTGGTACTAGATGGTGCTGTGTAAAATGACGCAGGATGTTATTATTATTTAAATGTGATATGGAAATGCCAACATAAAAAAATCTAGTGCTAGTAGGTAATACGTTACCCAAAGGAGAATGTCCATGACGGTATAGGAAAATACATTCTTAAAATTATACAGAAGAACTTCATTAAATTAAATTACTCGATGGCACATAAAACACGACTTTATTTCTGGTATAAACGAAATATCTATTTTGTACTTAAATTCGTTTCAATTGAATTTGAAAATGTATGTGTTATGTAATGTTGTATATTACTCATACCAATGTATTGTAAGTGTATCTGCATATAAAGTCTCGGAGTACAACCAACCTTAGCTATCTTCCATCGGATGGCAACACGTCGCTGTAGTTCACGTCGCGTGATATTGGGTGGACCGGAATTATGTGCATTCCTACGCGAAGGGCGCTTGCAATCTCTTTTTCGGTTTTACTGTTTGAAATCCTATTGAGTAAAGTAATAAGAATAGGCTATTTGACAACTGAGTACAGTGGAACCTTGGTTATCTGAACAAGATAGGCGACTAGTTGCTAAGCTATAATAGTGTACATATTCTTTATATTTTTGTATATTTTTTCATGTAATTTACTTCTAATTTTGAAATACGATAATGTATATTTTATAATTTATTTAAGTTTAGGTTATAATTATCATTGTATTGGGATATTCGGTAAAAATATTGTAAGTGATTTAAAATAAATAAATTCTTGACCAAATACTTCATTTTATACCAGAAGCATGGCCATTAAGCTTACGGCCCGCGTGATGGGTAGCTGTTACCATAGCCTATAGACGTTTTTAATATCGGAGGTGTCGATCGCGCATCAATAACTGGTCGAAAATAGATATTATAAACAAATTAGCTTTATATTTCTTGTCGAATTACCCCTGAAGCTAATAAAATACATAATTATGTGACGCATCTAATTCTGGGCACCAACATTGCGTGCTCATGGGTTTAATTTCCATCGTGTGATAAAATAACTCCTATCAGTCAATAGCGTGAAGTCGTGTCGGGTATAACAAGTGTACTTCCACATACACAATTGTTATGAGTAGTTTCAGGTTACGTTTCTTGCCTTCGTACTGAATTGAATAATAGTAACAACGCTCAGGGGAGCAATAGCTTGCTTTGTTGCTCTAGACAGTTAGAAATAGATTCGTTGTATACATTTTATTTCTTTTAAAATTTATGTTGAAAGGTTGAAACTAGGTCAAGAGGTATAAAGGGGTTTCATTTTTGCATAGTGTGATGTGCTTTGATCGCAGGTAGTTCAAACTAAAGTTGAAAGTTTGTTGCTCAATAAATCCGAGTGAGAGAGATTCCAGAACAACAAAGTTTGATTTGGAGTAAAGATCTTCTTTGCAACTACAAAACTATTCAACACAAACTGGTAAACTGAGTCGCATGCAACTAAAAATCACCGATAACTTCAAGGGACGTCACTTGGCATGGGGCTAATCCACGAACATCCTCACGAACATTGAAGGATACTGCTGACCCATTTGTAAATACCACACAGAAAATCATCCGCATCTCCTTGCAAATAGAATCTTCTAGAAACTACATTGTCATGCTAGTTTTCGCAGGACATACTCGCCGATCCTTTGAGTAGCCCATGGACTGCTTCATTTGGATGATACCCATCGTAATGTATAAACAAAATGTTTGTCTACGAGTTTGAAACAATTTTCAATAACAAATGTAGAAATATCCTCTATACATCATTTCCAATGATCGCTTCTCTAACATGGCCAACGCAGTCATTTGGAAAACATCCATACATCAAACTATCCTTGATAACACTGGACAAATTGGTTTTACCTCAACAACTTTCAGAACTGATCTTTATTGAATCGCTTCTAGATAAGAACGACTGTTGGTAGTTTCTCGCGGCGCCAGAAACATCGTCTGATGTCAAACTTTGACCGTCAACATTTTTCAAAACGCTTTTCTTGAGCGTTCCGTATAAAGTATTGCTTGGAACCAGTTTTTTATGTTTCGGTTGAATATAATCACTTGTGATGTCTTTTTTCAGATGAAACTACTCTAACTAAACTCTAAAAACTACTCTATTTATGCTTTTTATTCTTAAGTTAAAGAAGAAATTTAGTAAGTTTATTGGATAATCTATGACCTTTCATTCTGAAATCAGCTTAGATGGCCGGTAACCATTAGAACAGCCTATTGGTTGACGATGAAGATGATAATTTCAATAAGTATTTGAAATTTTGTTGTCAACAGGATGTTTGGCACAATTTACAATATTAATACTACAGCTAAATAGCCCTCTCTCTCGTGTAAAATACTGATATACAGCTGCATCAGGGTAAACTAGAACTCAACTCTAACAGGCTTGGCAAAAGGCTATGCAGTACAGGATAGGATACATATACCTAGTCAACTAAAACCATGGTTTAAGCTCTCAAAGAAATGATCGATGACTCTATACTCAAATCGAGAGTTATCGTATTTGCATTATTAGTAATGTAACGATCCCACGTTTATTTCTTCATTGATGGGTTTGTGAAAGGGCGCATTATTACCGCGATTGACTTTGATACACACAAATATATGTATATAATTTCACTTAAGTTTGTTTATATGACAACAAACAACACACTGAACTTTGGGATTGTCAGTGCATTCTGTAGGTACTTGGAACTATTCATAATAATTATTGTGTTATAATCTCACCTATAATTTAAAACAGCTTCTCAAATCACCGTATCCGTAGAAAATACGATGTAAATTATAAATTTTAATTTAAATAATTGCAACATAAGTTACATTTACGCTGAAAGCATAGTTACTAGTATTAAAGCAGCTGACATAATGTTTGAAACTACATCTAGATATCTTATTTCACTTAGTGCCGAGTTCTATGGAATACCTATTTTAAGCTGCTAAGTTTAATCATAATATTTTCATACTCAGCGCACACTATGAAGACTGTTACAGTGCATCAAAGCGAAATTTTTATTTACATCTACGCTGGCATAAAATAAAATCGTAAAGGAGTTTTCTTTGAGTTGCTTTTATCACACGAAGTAGAATCAACGCGACCCAAGTGGACTTATTCCAAAAAGCTTAGTAAACATTTATTATCTAAGAACAGACATCTCTTTGTCATTTTAATGTTATTTAAAGGAGACGGAGCTAGTAATAAAACCCTCTTAAGTTGTTTCATAGTTTATGTATGTTTTAGAATATATATTCAACCAAATATATTTTGTTTTGTCTTTAGAAACGTTGCCCCACACTAGGATTTTCTCCTGTATCGTGGGTGCATTTACAAACACAAAGGTACACATACACAAACACCCAGACCCGGAACAACTACCTGTAGAACGTACAAATATTTGCTCCGTGCGGACCCGCACAAATATAGAACCCGCAACCCGTGACGCACAAGCCGATTGCTCAGTCACTGCGCCACCGAGTCGTCGATATAAAAGGAGAAGCTGACTAACTGAATGACATATCAATGCAAGGCAAAATATAGGGGTTAGAAACTTGAAATTTTGCACCGAAGTTCCTTTTCTAACCTAAGGAAGCCCTAAAAATGGTGTTTTGAAAATTAAAAACAGGAGGTGCAAAGTTAGTATGAAACTTTGCCGTTTTTTCGTTAAATTGCACGCGGACGAAATCGCGGGAGTCAGCTAGTTAATAATATGTATATTTCGTTTAAAAAAGTATGTAAAAATTTAAATTAGTTGAGTACCATTTCTTCGTAAATGTTATCGACATACCCATTACAGTACAGTATTGTTATTTTCTGAGAAAAATATACTTATCCAAACGTCAAAAGACGTAGTCAGTAAAATTTAGTTGGAAGGGATAAAAAATAACTAATCGCGTTAAATGAGAAATAATATCATGAGATAGCAGGCGTTGCACTCATAATTCACAAGTTATGAATAGGGGACGGTCGCAAAAATATGTTACTTAGTTTTTATATTTTTATAATTCAATAATGTATATTGGAAATACAAAAATATTGTGATGAACTGAAGCGAAAATTGCTAACAGAATGGTTATTATTGAAATCAATTTTTATGTTAACTTTTGTCATAAAACTTTTGACATAAAAGCGTGAGCTGGATGTGTGTACCTTCTGATTAATTATTTACACAAATAAAAATTATTTTTAATGGATACAGTCAAGCTATAAAAGCTTACGTACCCTAAAATCTGCACTAAAAATCCACAAGCAGATTTTCAAACTAAAATTCTTTACATCAAATAAAACTATAGAGAAGTCCCTCCAAATTACCCGCGTTTTTACTTCTTTCCGAAGCGGCCAAAACTGTTTTATTTTCCGCACACTAAAACCAAGTTTTTTATTATCCATTGACTAGACGTTGGACCATAGAGAAAGCGACGCGTAATGACTCTAGCTGTCATTAGCCAGCCTCTCGCGGGAGATTGAAAATTTAACGAGCGCTATCCCTGATGCAGGGCTGTACGTGCATCTTAATACCGTCCTTGATGTGATGTTTGTTTTTTAAATCTGCGTATAATGCAGCATGGAAGCTTTAAGAAAGTTGGGAAGTTTGTTGCTAGCATAATTGAGTTGTTGTTACCGTATAGGAAGGGAAAATATGATGTTGTTACATAACAATTGGTTGAAAATACGATGAAATAATTTTAAAGCATAATTTTGATGATAACTTTGATTTTAACCGTTATTCATGTAAAGCAGGAATAGGTAGGTAAAATACAGACTGTCAATTTATAGATTTAAAATTTGAATCCCAAAGATATCCCGTGAATAAAGAATAACGTGCGTATTAGTTGTGTGATGAAATGATAAAGACAAAATCATGAGGAAGTAAGAAAAGAAATGTCAAAGAACAATTGAAAAGCCTCTTACTTCTATTTTTAATCTCCGTTTTTGAGTCATTATGCCGGAACTCGTATATACCTAATACCAATAATATTATAAAGAGGAAATATTTGATATTTTGTTTGTTTGTTTAATACGAACAATAGTCTCCGAAACTATTGGATTAATGTGAATAATTCTTTTACCATTAGAGAGCTGCATGATCTGTGATGTTGATAAGCTATATTTTATTTATAAAAAAATACTATTAGATCCGTATGGAAACTTCAATAAATAACACAACCCAAGCTGTGAAAAAATTATCAAAAATACCCCTACCCTACGTTGATGTCTCTCGAAGTAGTAAATTTTTATAATATCTACCCATTTGGCTATATAATATCTAAGCCGGGGCGGGCTGCTAGTAAATAATAAAACCACGATTCATCAAAACTATTGGCTGTATTGACACTTCAAGGGTTTCTTAGTAAAAGGAAGGTTTTCGGGGAAAAAGTGCACAATTTTTACATTCAAGTGTGGTATGAAGTGGTCGGTCACATCCGTACGGAATTCCATTAGCGAGTTTTGGACGTTGGCCAGGCTTGTCGTGGAAATAGGAGGGTTGTTGATTTCCGTAGACGTGGCGTTAGGTAGTATTGACAAAAAAATTGCATTATTATTTCATTATCATGTGCCACTTATTGGTGACGAGACCTTCATCTTCCTTGATATATTATTTTAATAAAAATCTTTTTTTTTTTTATTAAATTTATGAAATGAAATTGTACAAAGGTATTACTTATTTCTAAACTCGCCAAACTTTTATATTTGATGGTGAGACTTTTAAATAAGATGAAATCATAACTTCTCTTACACACTGTTGAATTCGACTCATAGCAGTGAAATGAATGTATGTAGTAACTACTTACATATCATTCTGTTCAACCTTTGGAAGAATATAGGTAGGTTATTTGACTAGAAGCAGATAATAATTATTAAAATACAATATTGATCCTCTGTAAACCTGATAGAAACGATAAACTTGTCGAGTTTGAATGTGAAGATTTTTTTTGTTAACTTTTCATAGCCGTATATTGGTAGTACCTTACATACATAGACATACTAACGTCCGATCACGTGGTATGTTAAGAAAAACGAAGCTCATTTGTTAATCTAGGTAATAAGCTGTCCAATGCCAAATTTCCTTCAAATCCTTTCAGCAGTTTTTTTTATAATTGAGTAATAAACATCAAAACATACAAACTTTCACACTTATAATATTAATAGGAATAACCTTTTTCGCTAAGCCGTACCTCGATTTCTCAAACCAATACCTCATGTGTTCCTCATATAATATTCATCTGAACATTACGTAGAAAGATAACTTCCGCGTGGAAAAAATAAATCCAGTTCACCTACCTGCGTGGAAAAACTCAGTGACCTATAAAAATGTATGCAGATCAATATTTAGTCGCGTCAACATTATTATTTATATCTATTTGACTTAGTTTTTTCTTTACTATACCCGGAGGGTTTATAGTAAAATAATATACATGCTGATTAATCGTATATTTAAGCTGTACCGGCTATGGTTAGTTTATGGATGCGGACCATCTTTAACAAACTGTTAGTCTCGATTGTTGTGATATCGATTATCCGATTATCATTGTCATTAATCAGACTCGGTATTGTTAGTCGATGACCGTTCCCAATACTTTTCGCTTAGAATATCGGTATTACCTAGTTACGGGTTTCGGAACTTTGAAATACTACATCGTTTCAGTATATATATATATATAGCATAATTTAATATCTATGATAGAATCTTCGTTGATATCCTGAATATCAACCTCTCTGAGACCATTTTTTTTTATAATTTTGAGTGCAATTAGCAGTCACCTGCTGATAAATGAGGCATAATGTGCCGAAGATGTACAATTCAATTTCAAATAGTATCTATACCATCTCACCATTATATAGAAGTTACCTCAAAAAAGGTCCTTATAAAAAAGATTTATACCTTTTTGACCTACTGATTTTGTGTTCATTTCATATTCATTGGCGTCGACCCTTATAAACTGGTTGCGGAGACCACGAATTAAAATGTACTGTCCACTTCATTCGACGCGAGTGGGCCGTAAATAATTAGAAAACTCAACTCGCCCTTTGAGTAATAAAAAATAAAAGAGTTACGACGTCATTGACGCACTTCGCACTCAGTTTGCTTCGAATGTGTTTTAACTTTTTAGAGGCAACTTTCCACATGGAGTTTTGTAAAAAGAAAAAATTAAAAAATATAGTATGAAATGTTGCTCTTGGACATTTAACTTTATAGATACATATGTATGTAGATGTGCCCGTGTTATAATGTCCAAGGAAGATGGTTTATATGAAGAGAAATTTTTAATTTTTCTTTCACTTGACAGCTGGCAAATGTGATACTTGAGATACGTCATTAGATATTCATCTATTTAACTAGGTACCTTCGTAGACACTTATATACATGAATATACGAACAATCACACCTGGAGGATAGATCGAGGTGTACTAATGTACACCTACAGTTTGTGGGTATGCTTTTTGATCGCATGGGACAGCTGGTATTGAAAGTTGCATGGAAAAAATTAATAATATTAAGCTCGACCTCGGTATCGAATCCATGTCCTCAAACCCAGCAGTCACTTTGTGATCACTAGACTAATGAGACAGTAGTTCTTAGTATCAGTTCAGAGTGGGATTTGATTACTTGGGACCTTAAGCAAATCTATTGGCCACGTGACTATATTAGTACTGCTTTATTTACTTCCATGAATACTGGCATGGTGGTAGCTGTATAGCTACCACCATGCCAGGTACAGGTATATGTACCTATATAAATAACCTAACTATGCGTGTACTAGGTTTTCGTGACTTTCTTTTCATATACATACAATTTCGCTTGAACGAATAGTAAGATATAATTTTAAATCCATGCTTATAAATACGTCATGAAAAGTGACTTACGAGCTTTAAAATTAAATAGGTATCTGAGAACTGAAAGCACGATTTATGCTTTATGCATTCAAATTTATAGCTATGTCGATTTTTGCTTATTGGGTTGGAAGTATATTAAGTGAATTGGCCGTTAATAACTTGCTTGGCTATAAGCCATTGACACATTGCAGTTATATTTTATAACATATCGTAGGTAAAAAAAAAAAAATTGATTTTATTTTATTAAAATAAGGTTATGCCCCCTTATTTGGCAGGAGGCTCACCAGATTGTAAGTGACCACCGCCACCCGTGGACAACTGCAACACTAGAGGAAATGCTGCGCTGCTATTTAGTTTGTATTTTATCAAATATCACCATTAGCATATTCTCGTCTAATGCTGCAAAAATCTCTCCTAGACAGAGACCCCGTGATATCTATAATTTAAAATACTTACCAATAATTTACGATGAAAAATTAAAGGTATTACAGTATCGTATTAAACGTATCGTAATAGTAGACTTTAGACTCTAGACGTTGACAAAAATATTAGTAACTAAAACTAGGTAATTAAGAAATAAAATGTAAACGAGCTACAAAATCTAAAAAAAAACATGGTAAGTTAGGAATGAAATAAGTCAGTACTGTAATAATGAAAGGCTTTTATATTTATTTTATTTAATAATAGTAGACGTTGACTTATACGAGTGCTTTTTAAGTCATAATATGTCATGTATACTTACTATAAAACTTTTACCATATAAGCAGAAAACGAAGATAAAACTATAAAAACTTGGCTTTCACAGTATTTTTGTGAAGTAAACTCGTATCATTCGTTTACAACTTCCTTGAAATATAGCATCGTGCGAGTAATTGATACGAAAACATTTTCCGTTCTCAATCGGGAGATGATAAACAGGCATTCAGACAAATGGAATCGGTTGGCAATAAAATATTCATTTATTCGCTACAATCTTTCATAGGATGCAACAGCAATGCATTATGTTGGAACTCCTGCGTTCTCGATTCAAACTCACGTGTGAATTATACATGAGATGATATACTCAATCTGTCGCCTGTCGTTACCAGTAAGCTAGACCTGCGTCTCCCCTTTGTTCAGCTGAGATTGTGGGTGTGAGAGGTGTGAGAAAAGGCTCAATGAGGGGTCAATATAGCATGGTTTCCGAGGCTTATGTTTTCGTCCGCGGTGAAAGTTTGACAAATAGCTCGTAGTGCAGTTTCAGTTTGTACGATAAGCCGATACGACCCTTTGGTGTGCGAGCGTTTTCCCAACTATCAGTTTCGAGTTTGTCCGTTGCCAGTGATTTATGTTATCGAATACTTTTTGTCGCAAATATTTTTGTTTGTGTAGTTACTTTATGGGGACTGTGTGAGATATACGAAGTGGGATTGTATCTTGAGATTGAAGTTAGAAGCGTTTTGTGCAAATGTTGCAAAAGTTACTTACGAATGTTTATAGCCTGGACGCACTGAACTGTTACGAGTGATTAATTAATATTCACAACATTACTATATTTATGTTATCAAAGTGGCGCGATGAATTCTGTAAAAAAACATTGTATCATATTATAATGTCTAGTATTCGTGTAATTGTAAGTAATCTGTGTTACTACGTTTAAGTTTTACGGCGTTTTTAGATTTAGATTATGCTTTGGAAGTAGGTACAATGGTACATCTCTACCAAACCTTTTGAATAATGGAGTCTTAATGGTATATTGTGTAACGTTACTATTAAATCTCAGGGACTCGTATGTTATTGCTAAAACCCCGTTATGTTCGTAATTCTTTGTTTTAATTATATTTATCGCATACATACATATAATATTAAGTATCATGTGTCAGTTTTGAATCATGTCAAAATGTCAATAACCTCGTTGAGTATTTATACGGAGATGAATAGGCTGTTTTTAGTTCTTAACAAACAAGCGACACAAACATAGTTGACCCACATCTAAACTAAACAACACCTAACAATAGAAACATCATATATTACTTACATTGTTCCTCTTGTGTCTTTGTGTTTCTAAGCAAATTCAGCGTTGCATATAAACACATGTACTGTAAAAGTACATAGGTACCTATTAATGTATAAACTGGTTGAATGATTATCGAATCTAAGGCCTTTCTCAAATCTCTGCTTTAGAATTATGACCAGTAACTTATATTTAACTAGCTGATTCCCGCGACTTCGTCCGCGTGCAATTTAACTAAAAAAAATAAAAGTTTCACATTAACTTTGCACCCCCGTTTTACCCCCTTAGGGGGTGAATGTTTAAAAAATCCTCTCTTAGCGGATGCCTACGTCATAACATCTACCTGCATGCTACATTTCAGCGCGATCCGTCCAGTGGTTTGGGCTGTGCGTTGATAGATCACTATGTCAGTCAGTCAGTCACCTTTGAGTTATATATATTTAGAAGCATATGAAGAAAAAAATTGTTCGATAACCTATATATCTGAGCAATCTACTCGATCGTGTGTGAAGTCTGTTAACCCACTCTAGGCCAGCGTGTTAGACTATGACCTAACCATAACGACTGGGACAACAAATAGGATGATGATGATGAACAAAGTAAATTAGAAAATTAAAATTAATAGAATTTTCAAAATTCTTAAATAGGTACTAACTCTGCAAACCATTCAATTAACTCACAGGGCATCAACAACAGTGTTCAAACTGTAAGGCCCTACGGCACCCAAACTATCCATTTTCGATCACACTCTGACGTAATTACCCCGAGCCCTGCCAGATAATTAAGTTGTATGTTGGAACTACAAAGCGCAGTGCCCCTAAGTTCAGCCATTACCGACGCCTACTGTAGTTGGCCTCAATTCAGCTTTTCAAGCGAACTAGTTAGAGTAAAAATTTTGCAGGTGTTCATGTAGTTTGTTTTGGGTAATTATTATAGGGATGTGAAATAAAGCTACGGGTAGTCTGTCGGTGACCGGAGATGCTATAAAGGATATTATCAATAGGTATGCATGGCAGTTTTACAAATAGTAGCTTTAATACGAAGTCTTTATCCAAGAAATCAGTATGTTTTAAGGATGTATTAGAAGAAGAGATGTATATATAATATAATTACGGTAGGTATATCTAGGGTCTAATAGGGGCATTTTAGAAATTATCGACTAAAGTTTTGCGTGTAACAATAATTTTACATATTTTCAGTGAAGTTCTGTGTTGTCACAATACTTTTGTCAGCGAAAAACATTTTTGACGTTAGGTAACTGTTAAGTAGTCTCGTACTGAGGAAAGTCCCCAACTTACAGAGGTCCATACACTATATTACATTAGTACATTTTTATAAACATACATCACAGGAACTAGCGTCCAGTCACCTACAAAAATAGGTGAACGAAGCTTATCAGCACAATTCTGTCTATTCCTTCGTTCCTGAAACAGGCATGATGTGTTGTTATAGCTTAACTTTTAGTCCACCCCTAGATACCCCACACTAGCTTGAAAAAGTCCAGTTTGTTATTTTTCAGCGCTATAAAGTTTCAAAATACAATGTTGTTTTTGGGCGATAGGCAATTGTTTTCTAACGTTGCCGCGTTGCAGAAATATTTGGCTTGGAAATATTTGTTACGTTTTTCGACAGCAGGACTGGAGTCAGACGTGGGTAAAAAACTTTTCTAAACTGTATAAAAGAATGGATTTGTTGTCTTTGCAATTCGAAAGAGTGCGATCATTTATTGAAAACGGATGAGTCTGCCTATTTTAAGTGGTGCTTAATGAGCAAATATATCTGCGGTTTCACAATTAGCTGGTTATGCTAAATAGTCTATTATTGAAATTTTTTGTTTTATTCAGATACTCGTTCAATTGTGTCAGTTAAATTGAGTTCAATTGTGTTTTGTTCACACAAAACAATATTTTGGTTTTTCTGATGACCGATAACGGCAAACCGTGAATAGAACCGTAGTTATACGCATATTTTTTTTCCGGGACAAAAACTCTTATATCCTCCGCTGGACTCAAACTAAATCCATATTAAATTTGATCTAAATTGGTTCAGCATTTAAAGTACAGGTAACAGACAGATGGATTTACTTTCGTAAAACACACAATAAAGTGACAAAAGCTTTGAAAACTTTGGAAAACTAAAATCAGTATTGCTTTTGACAAAGGCTACCGTAACTTAGTAGCATACTGGTCCACACCTAGACAGTCTATTTCAAGCTCTGTTTGATTTCAATCTGTGCTAGTGATGTGACCCAATTAGTGGTTCGAGTTGCGAGATCCTCGATGCGTGAACACTTCACTATCTACGCGTAGAGCCTGCTTCGTATTGAAAGCGAACTGACAGATGATTGACAAGACATTTTGTTTGACGTGGAGAAATTATCTCTTATCTCTGTCTAAATAAGGTTTGGAACTAAATAAGGAAATTGAAAGAATACAAAATTATTTTTAAATAAAAATGAAAGCTTGTATGTAAGTATATTTTTTATGCGTTTTTAAACATTTGATCCCAGTGTGATGAAACC
Organism: Craniophora ligustri; assembly: GCA_905163465.1. NCBI lineage: Eukaryota > Metazoa > Arthropoda > Insecta > Lepidoptera > Noctuidae > Craniophora > Craniophora ligustri. The sequence continues at coordinate 9,623,189 of LR990967.1, read as the reverse complement.
TTGGTAGTTGTTTTGGTACTCCCGCGGTAGTTCTTGGCCCAAAAAATAGGTAGGGTGTCGCTATTTTTTTATGTTTAATTGCGCTGCTTAGGTGAGGTTATAGAGTGAGTAGGATAGGAACCCCGTAGATACTTAGATATTCAGGCGGAGCGAGGCTAGGTAAGGCTAGTGATGATTAAATACTATTTTTAGATACCTACTAAATTGTATGCGTCGCTCGGATCCAGAGAGCGAAAGGTTATTTCTTTAATATGTAACCTCTTTGTTTTTGCTCTTTGCTTTACGTATGTATGTATACTCTGAGTTTCTGAATATCTTATTATGTAACTGCTGTGACAACCGACCGGCTTAATGGATTTTAATCTTGAAAATGTTTTTGATTATTTTAGCTCATACAACTAAAATATTATTTATTTATTTATTTGTTGCATAATGTAAACATAGTTACAGGCATGGCTTACAACTAATGAATACAACCCTGTTGGGCGCAGCAAATTGGCTTAAAACTAATATTGCAATTTAAATTACCTATTATTGTTATACATTACAGGTTATATAACTAAACATCACCATTTATATATTAATTAAACTTATATCTAGCTTAACAATACGATAAATTTAAGTAAATATGTAATTGTTTATTTTAAATAGAATAACATTATTTTAAACATTTGTCTTCCATAAATTCCTAGATACTAGATTACCACCCCGGCTTCACCTGGGTACTTTGTTTGCACAAGTAAAAGATAACAAAAATCCCAACCTATTTTCGATTTCACCCGTGTTCTGATTGTGTAATTCGAAGAAAAATCCCCGCACGGTGCAAATATTTCTAAGATCCAAAAGTAGGTAGTTGTTTTGGATCTGGATGTTTGTGTATGTGAAAATTTGTGATTGTAAACGCACCTCACACGACATCCAAATGGAACTACGTTTAAAAAAAATCGCTGGCACGCTAAATCATGACTTGAGACATAGATGAAATATCTTTTTAAATGAGTAAAATAGTTTTTGAGTTTGTCGATTACTACCATACGGCACATTTAATCTATTCTCTTCATAATATTAGCTTAGATACTAAGTCATAAGTGCGAATTCTAATGTAAGGCACTCCGACTTTTCAAAATCTTAAGCGTATTCATAATTTATTATCACTCACATGAGTAAATTTACACAGCACTATAAACCTACCTAACCGCAAAATTTACTTTTTCTAGTATCTAAAATATTACTATCTTAATGTTTCATTCTTCACACGTAATACTAAATCAAGACTTGTGCCATTTATCGTTAAGAGCCGTTGAATTTTTTTCAGTGTAGTCTTCTAAAAATACTGATATATTTTGATGAGACATAACATACATACCATCACACCTGTCGTCCCCGAAGGATAAGACAGAGGTGTACTAATGTACATACACCCAAATTACGCCGGTATTTTTTAGGTACATGTCATAGGGCAAGCCTATTGCCATCAACCGGGCACGAATACAAACTCCGACTTGCCACTGAGAATTACCAGAAAAAAACCCAATAAAAATTAGCAGGACCTGGGAATCGAACCGAAGACGTCTTGCTCAGCAGTCGCAATTTACGACTCTTAGACCGATGAGGCAGATGACTAAATATAACGTTTCGTAAAATGTCTTCCATATAGTTTTTCAGGACTGTTATTTTCTGTGCCTATATGACTTTAGTGTCTTGTGACATCGGTGTCATGTCTCACCTTTCTGCTTAAATTTATACATTTCAAATGTCTAAACAATTTTCCCAGACGTAGATATACCTACGTATTTTTATATTATTGATTATATGGCGGCAAAGACTGTATCTATACCTACTTTAAAATAAAATGATAATGTTATTTGAGTTTGAGTTCAATTCAATTCAATTCAAATTTATTGCATTCCATAATGTTATAAATACAGGTGTTAAGGCTTAGTTCTAGATACAATTATGGACCCTGTCGGGCACAGCAAAAGTATAGTAAGAGAGAGGAGGAAAAGTGATTTTTTAGCAATTTATTTTATGTTATAGTATATATTATATAATATATTAATATATATTGTATCTAATTTAATTTGTCGTTTAGTTATAGTTAATGTAAGCAGTTTTTTTATTCTGTAAAGTTATTCTTATTGTTTCTATCTCAATATTAATTATTTTTTATTTAGTATTATAGTTTGTTTATACTGACAATGTTATTTATATATTAAATCAAGATATGTATCATTTATTTATTTTCAATTTATTTTATATGAGTAGGTATATTTATAGCAATTATTATAATTAGGATATTATTAAAATGTATTTATTTGGTAAACATTATTTATCTTATTATTATATTCTAGTATTAAATAATTTTATCTTTTAAATATTCATTTATATTATAGTAGCATTTTTTAATTAGGAATAATTTTAGTTTATTAATAAATATATTATATGTTTCTACGTTTTTAATACTTTGTGGCAGCTTATTATATATTTTTATTGACATCACATAAGGACTAGACGAATGCATACTTAAATTAGAAGTTGGTAAGTTTAATCTGTTTCTATGGCGTAGTATATATTTTGTTTGTTTATCCTGGCGTGTAGTATATGAGTCTGGGTATTTACGAACTAGTTTACATAATTCTAAGATGTACATACATGGCAATGTTAGGATCTTATGTTGCTGGAAGTATTCTTTACAGCTTTCTGTTTGCCCTATGTTTACTAAGATTCTAATCAGTTTCTTTTGTAGGATAAATAAGCTTGGTGCGTCTGTACTACCTCCCCACATGATAATGCCGTAGTTGAGCCAAGAATGCGCATATGCATAGTAGGTAGCAAGCGCAGTGGTAAGATTAGTAGTTTTCTTTATTTCGCGAAAAGCATACGAGAATTTTGACAATTTTGCTCTAATTTGTTGTATGTGTGGCTTCCAGGTAATATGTGTATCTATAACTAAACCAAGTAAAGTGAATTTGTTTACTATTTCTATTCTTGAGTTGTTGAATATAAAATTAAAATGTATTTGCTGTTTTTGATGGGGGTGAAACGTTATTATTTTAGTTTTCTGAAGGTTAATTTCTAAATTATGATTATTTAACCACTCTGTTGTTTTCGAGAGCAGGGAGTTTAATTTTTCTGTTAAATAGGTTTCATTAGGGCATGATATGAGCATAGAAATGTCGTCCGCGTATAAAACACATGGTCCTTCTATATTTTTTGGCAGGTCATTTATGTAGACCAGAAACAACAGACATCCAATCACGCTACCTTGCGGAATTGATGCTTTTACAATTTTTATATCGGAGTGAATTTTTTTAATACTGTTTTTATTTTGGTCATAATACTCTAACTCTACTAATTGTTTTCTATTTTGCAAGTATGACGCAAGCCAGTCATGAGCTTTTCCGCGAATACCTATACCGAATAATTTATCTAGTAGTATTTTAAATTGTACCTTATCGTAGGCTTTAGACATGTCAACAAGTACGCCCACTGCGTATTTTTTATTATTTAAAATATTTAGGGCCTCTTGCATGTACTTATAAACCGCTATGCTTGTCGATCTATTTTTTCGAAATCCGTTTTGACATTCGCTAAATATCTTGTATTTCTCGCAAAAGGTATAAATACGGTTGCACATTGCTTTCTCAAAGATTTTTGAAACTGAGGGTAATAGTGCTATGGGGCGATAGTTATTAGGATCTGTTTTGCAGCTCTTTTTATGTATAGGTTTTATAAGAGATATTTTGAGCAGGTCTGGAAAACTACCTTCTTCAAAGGATTGATTTACTAGTTGGTAGAGTGGCATAGTCAGTTCTATTGCGCAGTGTTTTAGTAGCATTGGGGGAATTTCATCTATACCGTGGCTTTTTTTAGATTTTATTTTTTTTATTATATTATATATTTCAATTGGGTCTACTGGACTGAGGAACATTGAGTTTTCCGTAGGAGTGAGTACTGGGGCCCCGCCGCAATTTGTATTGTTGGTGCTGCTTTCACCAACAGATGCAAAAAAGTCATTAAATGTGTTTGCTATTATTTTAGGGTCGGATACTAGGCTATTTTTAATATTTAATTTAACATTACTTTTTTCGGATTTTGGTTTTTTATTTGTTCGCTCATTTATTATGCTCCACATTGACTTAACTTTATTTTCGGAATTTTTCATAATTTGTATGTACTGTTGTTTTTTTGCTGTAGTAACTGCTTTTTTTAATGTTTTTTCATAAATTTTATAGTGTGTTGTAAGTATAGGATTTTGATTTTTTTGTGTAAATGTTTTAAGGAGTCTTTTATTTTTGCAGGATTTTTTAATACCAGTTGTAAGCCAATATTTTTTATTTTTTGGTTTTAATTTCATATATCGGATGGGCATACAAATGTTAAGGATTTCTATTAGTACGTCATTAAAACATTTATAATTATCATTTATGTTTTTATTTGGGTTAATTATGTTATTCCAATTTTGGGTTTTTAGTATTGATTTGAATTTGTCTATATTTGTTTTATTATAAAGTCTTTTCTTTTTGTACCAGGTATTTTGGTTAGTTTGGTTAGGGATTCGTAGTTGTATTGTTGTTCCATTATGGTCAGAGAAACCTAATTCTTCCACTCTTGTGGATGATAAGCTCTCGTGGAAGTTTGTAAATATTAGGTCTATTAGTGTTGATGTGTTTTGAGTAATACGAGTAGGATTTTTTATCTGTTGTATAAATCTATATTCTAACATTTGTTCTAAGAACTGGTTTGTCTTTGTATTATTTTCTAAAATATTTATGTTAAAATCTCCGCCTATTATAGTATAAAATTTTGGATATTTGGTTATAATATGATTTAGTATTGTTTTAATTTGGACTTTGAATATTTCTTCCTCTCTCCCATTCCAGTAAATAACAATTAATAATATTTTTACTTTACATATTTCTATGGCACACACTTCTATTATATGTTCAATTGACATTTCCGTGATGTCACTTCTCTCTATATACTCTATGTCTTCTTGTAAGTTTAGTTAAGACTGGATTTTTTGTTTACTGGGTGGACACCTTCCAAAGGCATCCCAACTCTGGCGAGTGTGGGATTCTTACCCCACTAAACCACGCCAATTGTCATCATCACCACACGGAAGGGGATTCCGGGTGTCTTGAGGGATTGGGAAAGGATGATGGGGATGATGATTCTTAATGGCTGCGGATGAATTTAATTAAGACTTATCGCGAAGCTTGCTATTCAGTGATATTTCCAACTCTTTATCTGGCAGGACATAGTAGGTATGTACCACCTTATTGCTGCGGTAGTACTAGCCAGATAACCTGGCGTAGCATAATATACTGAAATCATGGATATGGTCAATATACTGATGATGAATAAAGAAAAATAATAGAGGGTTGAAAATCTCTCACAAATTTCCGCTAGTTGAAATACCAACCTAATTACTTACTATTTATTTAAAGCCCTTATTATAATGCGCTAAGCTGCAGAATACAGTATTTTCAAAAGAGTGCAAACGGAATATTTTTTATAATTACAAAAAAATTACTTAAGGAACAACTAATTAATGGTCTAGATTTTTATATAAAAAATTTTCTTCTGCTTTTATAAATCAAGGCCCTTGCAACTTAATTAGTAAATCACTGACAGCAGACGTTTATTGACTTGGAACACAATTATTGATAAATTAAATGTTCTTACTTCTTAGTCGCTCACTCTTAGAAGGAATGATCATAGTAAGGAGTAACAGATTGCAGCTCCATTTTTGACGCAGTGAAAACATTCAGTAATTATTTAATTCATTTACTCTTTCCCAGACTTTATTTTTAAACCACAAGAGTGTCAAACAAGCTTACGGCCCGCCAGATGGTAAGTGGTTACCGTAGCCTATAGACGTTTGCAACAGAGGTGTCGCTCACACGTTGCCAAACCTGTTGAAATTGTTGAGGTTTCTTGGAATAGGGAGTTCCTTAACTGACAGGAAACGGAATTCCCATGCTATCAGAATAGTCACTCCCCCAACGAGCTCTGGCAAACTTACGTGCTCGCAGAAACACAACTATTGTTGATTCATTGCGGTATTCTGTAAGGCGGGGGTACTTCCCCAGTCGGGCAGCTCCATTTGAGCGAGGAATCAAGCTATGCCCTACCTCTCAAAAACATTAACAGTAGTAGGTAATAGCTAGCCTAATAGAGGTATGGACTTGTGGCAACAATAATGGCAATATTTTGCACACTCCTGTACCTGCGCCTTCAGGGAAAGAGGCGTGATGGTATGTTATATGTCGTGTAACTCAAGTGTGTGATGTCTAATGATCAGTGATTGTTTTGATGATCAGTGTTTTTGCGAATGATTCTTACATTCCTTTTTACACGACAAAACGCTTGCTTCAGCTCTCTTTCTATATTATGTCACTGAAGAACTTGAGTATAAGTTTAATCTTATTTCTCAACAATAATCGATTTTAAGCCAACAGAGGAGTATAATCCTAATTACTAAGCTGACACCAACAACGCTGCGTGACTCCACACTCCTCCAAGGTATTACTTCAACACTTAATATAAATTCTATGCAACAATCTTCACGACTAGCTTTCATAGTTGATCTAACATTAAGTCAACATTAACTTTGTCATACCTATTTCATTTGTATAATAAACATGTTTATTTTTGCAAATTTCCACATAATTATATAACCGTTTAGACTCAGAAGTATGTAAGCCTGTCTAGATATAAGACACGTAGCAAAAAATCAATATTGAATACGTATTATTTTATGGTAGTAAAAACTTTGACGGAACCTCATCGTTTATGGATCTACAGTTTTCATCATACAATTTTATTATTTAACTAACAACTTCGACTTAATAAATATTAAACTATAAGGAAAAACAAAAGACCTAAGAACCATTTAATCTTATACATATTTTATATCTTTCAAATGCAGACGTAATCTTAATTTGTTCAAATACTCATTCGAAACCTCTTCAAACAGGCGTTTGACAGACTATGTCTAAGTTAATAATAATTTGTTAAAAACTAAAAACAAAAGCGCGGGAAAATCTGTAATCTGACATGATGTTTAATATTGTTTTTTGATACAAGCGGAGGTAATTGAAAATACAAAAAGTAATAAAATAATAAGTATTCCTACCTCTTGAGTTTTCTTTTGAGATGCGATTAATATGTTTCAACATCTCTTTTGTATAATAACAAGAGGCTTATTATTATTATAATTGCTTTTCATTATAAATGCTGGCAATATCTCACTAAGATACAAAGAAAGAATCACTAATTCGTTATGTCATAACGCTGTCATTTATATTCGAAATTATTTAACAAACCTACTATTTACCTCTTTATTTTTGCAACCTGAAATACCAATGGAAAATATGATTAAGCTCTATCTAAACTAGATTAGTTTGATATGGAGATCCATATAAATTCATTTAAATCGATTCAGCGGTTAAAGTGAGAAAAGGTTACAGACAGACATACTTTCGCATTTCTAATATTAGTGCGGATTGTCATTTGTTCCACCATTAACGATCTTATATGCTATAATAGCAACAAATTAAGCTGCCCAAAAGCAATAAAACTCGTCATAAAATCGCAAATATTGATGGTATAGAATTTCTTCTTCGTATAACCTATAAAATTGTTGGTTATTAAAAGTTTCCCCCTTAATTGCGTATCCAAAGCCAAATCCTTATTACTGTTATGGTTGGGAAGGACCGCTAACTCCGACGTAAAGGTTCGTTCACAACCCCTATTATGTGCTTTCAGAAGCGAGTTTCAGAAGGTTCGAGAAGGCTATATTTTTTTTTGATAATTTCTTGTAGTTACTTGTAGTGAATTGATTGTTACGTAGTCTTATTACCGAAAATCACAGATGAAATAAGTAAAGTATATTCCGACATAATGAATGTAGTTCCGAACTAAGCAACGGATGATGTTTTATATCTAGATAAGCCTAAGTCATGGATTTGTATGTATTTAGTGTATCAACAATTTTATGTATACTAGTATACATAAATTTTTACGGTAGGAGAACTGAGTGGCGCGACTTGGGTTTTTTACAGGTATGTTTTTGATGGCATACTAATTACAACTTCAACTAACAACATCAAAGTATCATTCATAGCCTAAGTCATGGATTTGTATGTATTTAGTGTATCAACAATTTTATGTATACTAGTATACATAAAATTGTTGATACATGTTATTGAACATGTTAGTTGAAGTTGTAATTAGTATGCCATCAAAAACATACCTGTAAAAAACCCAAGTCGCGCCACTCAGTTCTCCTACCGTAAAAAGTTGTGAGATCCATGTAATACCAAGTCGGTTAATTTATTCAGTCCCTACTTTTAGATTTAGATTGACTTGGGCATCGCACTAAACAAACTTATTTTATACTAGCGGCCTCTCTACATGTTAATCCAGGTAATAAACTATATGTAGGTATGCAAAATTTCATTCAAGTGTGTTAAGCGGTTATTGCGTGAAAGAGTAACAATCACCCATCCATACATCCATCCATCCATACTTACAAACTTTCACGTTTATAATATTAGTAAGGATAATATGTGGTACTTGTGAGATACTTTGTGTTTCCATGCGATGCCCAAGTCAATCTAAATCTAAAAGTAGGGACTGAATAAATTAACCGACTTGGTATTACATGGATCTCACAACTTTTTACGGTAGGAGAACTGAGTGGCGCGACTTGGGTTTTTTACAGGTATGTTTTTGATGGCATCTCATTTCTTTTTGTAGATAGTCCTACTATTTTTTCTTTCCGCCCATCTTATTAAAGCCCACTCTCTGTAAATATTTCACAATTAATTACAATTTATGTCATTACATACAATTTATGTTAAATTGTTATACCTCATTCAGAATAAATACTGTCAATGTACTGAACAGAAAATTTCAACATCAAGCTTAGCAGAGGATTAACTTAAATGAATGTACGGTAATCACTGCTGGAACCAAAATAGTTTTATTTTTCAATATATAACCTATTATTTTTCTATAGAATTAGATTTATATTAAGATTAAAATTTGTATATACCCATTCTGACTGATACAATTTGCATCGGTTAAATAAAATGCGGTTTGGGTATGTATCTGTGTTATCGCAGCAAGACCCATGGGTTGCATGGAAGAAAGTGACCGACAATCTGTGATGGACGGACAGCGTAGAAGCTGCGGCGTGGGCCCGCCACCTTCACCGGCTGCGGTTATGATTATTAGGGTTCTTGCTTTCATGGCTAATTCGGGCAATTTAATCTACTTAATACTTTTTGCGATGTAGGTACAACTGCATTAGACATTCCCATTTCAATGTATCAAAGTTAACTTTGAATATATTTCAATTCAAACATCACAAACAGAGCCGCTCGCAGGTTCGACGACTCCCAGCCTCCTCCCGAGCATGCCGGTTTACGAAAAGGCTTCAGTACCATAGACCCAATGACATATTATTATATAGACACGTCATGCACGAACATTACGGCTATGCAAAATGGCGACAGCTACTAATTTGTGCAAAGAAAGGAAAAGACACATTTTTATCTTTCACTGTTGTAGTATAATTTGTAAACACATGAAGGCATCTTGTTCTCAGGAAGTATAAAACTATTAAGCACGAATTATTTTTTCGGGACGTACCATCGCAACGCTGGTTGGAGCGTCACTAGGCGCGATCCCGGCAATTGCCTTGATTTCTTGTTGCCATTTTAGAGAGCGGGTAACGTATCTATAGTTTTTTATATCTTTGCATAGACCATATTATATTCGCTGCAGCAGGTTATACAGAAGACCACAGAGTATAACCGACCCTTATGTTTAGCGTTATGTGTTGGACTATGAGAAGGCAATAGTGCAGTTTTTACAGCGGTGCCAAATTGATTATAAGTCCATCGAAATGTTGAAGTATTTGTACGAAAACGCCACTATATCAGTCTAACTACAAGATCACATCTCAAAACCTATCCTCTTGCACCGTGGTGTGAGACAAGGTGACGTTATCCCTTCGAAACTGTTCACCGCTGCACTAGAGAATGTCTTTAAAGTTCTGGACTGGGAAGGGCTTGGCATCAACATATACGGCGAGTACTTCACACATCTTCGATTAGCTGACGATATAGTTGGCATGGCTCCGCAAAGCTGATGAATGTGTTGGTCTTAAAACGAACATGAACAAGACGAAAGTGATGTTGAAGATCCATGTTGTATTGACTAGGACTCCGCTGAAAGTCGTTAGCTCTGTCCTCGAAGTTGTTGACGATTACGTTTTCATGGTAGGTACGTCAAATTTCTTAGAAAGAGTTCAATCGTCGGATCTATCTCGGCTAGGTAACGTTCGGGAAGATATGTCAATTATTTTTTTCGCAAATAGCAGTGTCTATAGACGACAGTGTTTGACGAGTGTGTGCTACCAGTAATGAGTTACTCATATAATGGTGGAGAAGGCTATATTAGGACTTTCACTACGCGATCGTATCAGAAATGAGAAGATCCGTAGAAGTACGGTCACTGACCTAGCCCAAAAGAAACGCCAAACTCTAGTGGCAGTAGGCAGGGCACATTGCTCCGAAGAACTGGCCGGTGAGGCTCGAAGTTTCTAGAGTGGCAACCGCGATCAGGAAGTCACAGAGCATCTAGGCCTCCGGCAAGGTGGACCGACAACCTGGAAACCTGGGTACCTAGCTACACCTATTATTCTATAATTACGATTCATTCTAAATGCAACGCAAATGTAGCTTTGTAATTCTATATATGTATATAAGAATACAAAGTTATTTATGCAGTTGGTGAAACTAAAAAACTGGACTGAAATTGAAAGATATTTTAGTTTTCCCTTTACTTGTACACTAAACACTCATTGTATTCTAAATGTGAAGCTTCTATGTCTGCTAGAAGTGCCTTAGAGTTTTGATGATCGGTCAGTCAGTGAGTGAGTGACAAAATTTTGAAACTTTGACTAGTTATAATTCTTAAACTACTGGTTCAAATTGGATGAAATTTGAAATATACCGTATTTACACACTGCGTGCTTGAGTAATGAAAATTCAAGCTTCTAGTTTAATCCACAACGAAGTTATAGGGGGTCTAAAATGGCCTGAATTGGTTCGAGAAAAGTATAGTACGGCCGTGCCGCTTTTTTTGTTGCTCGACTTGGCGGGGGCACTGCCGTGCCCCCAGATTTATTTTTCTATCGTCTTTGTATTGTTTGTTAGTATATTCTTTGTATTGTTGTAGGTATAATAGTTCAAGAGGCAGGACTCCTACAAATTGTATAAATGTACATACATACATACACTCACGCTTTTTTCCCATGGGGGTAGGCAGAAACTACAGAATGCAACGCCAATATAAATGTATATTGTGTTTAAATATTAATTTATGTTTGTTTTTGTTATCTAATAATTTGCTATTAACTATGTAAAAACTCGTTCTAAACAATGTTTTGTATTCTATGATATGTAAGTGACAACCAAAACTCAAAAGAATATTTACTTAAATTTATGTAAGAAGCTTACCAAATCCACAGCAATAACATATTGTTTATTCACAGTTCCATGTTAAACGGACCTTTAAGGTCACTTAGGTCCCATTTACGTCAGTCGCTATTATCCCTCCAGAACATATGGCCGTTATTGGGGCGACCTTTAATGGGGAATCACCTTCATAGTAGAAGGTCGATAGACATAAGTTATTACTATTAATATGGGGCGAATTGATCTGAACATTTCTATTAGTTGCTTTTGATACATTTGAGTGTTATAACAAAATTTAAGTAGGTATTAAGTGAGTTTTACTATGATCTAGTTGCATTTAAACAAAACAATATATCAAAAACATTGTGGTTTCTAGTCTAAAATAATACGAATGTCCTGCCATGACTACCACTATACCATAAAAACAGATAAAAACCATAGTTAGTAGTTAGTAAATGTCATATAACTTAATCACGCGATTTGCTTAAAATACTCTTTTGATTTCTTAGCTCTTACACTAAATCAGTACGATATTATTATATTCTATTTTGAAAAGCTCTCAGGCAGATTGCATAAATATTTTACATAAATTAATTTCTACATATTATTATGTATGTACCTTCATACATAAGCGCATGAACATAGAAGCGCTCAATTAAACAATTATTTGCACAGCTTTCAAATTTTAGATTTGCACGAAATACAAAATGGTATTATTTGCACTGTCAAACATTTACGTTGTTATTGTAAATATCAATACAATTACAATAAGCACAAAAGTTAATTTAATTAATTCCTTTCTTTGATCTCTGCCTGAGGCTTGGATTTAACGAAGAAATTAATTTGGCTAGAAATTTGATTCGATTCAGTCAGGTTGAAATCTGAACACCGAGCCGTTTTAAATGGATACGAAAATAATTAAATTGATTTATTGTATTGAATTTCTGAGTGGTATTAAGTTAATTTTATAAGACAGTCCTTTGGAATTTAAATAGTAAAAGTTTACGTTTAAGTTCGTTAATTGTCTTATTGGACCAGTAGTAGTGATAGTAGTGAAGTGTAGCTGATAAGCGTGCTTTCGTAGGTATTTCTACAAGTTGAGTAAAGTGGTAGTGGCATTTGTTTATGCAATTCGTAAAAACTAGTAGAAAGTTGCTTTTTCTCACCCGTCGAGCGCGATGGATAATATATCTAGAGACGTGTGAAGTCTGTCAACCTACATAACACCAGCATGACTGTAGTGTCCACAGCATTGAGAAACGTGGTTTGATTATAAAACTCAAAATGTGTAGGTTGATCATCATCATATCAATCATTAGACGTCCACCTCTGGACTGGTTATGCGTCGGCCGCATCCAGGCGACGTAATTATATTAAATATTACACTTATATTATATATACACTTACTTACACTTATATTAAATATAACATTACACACCGAAAAAAAAAACAATTACTATGTTTTTTTAGAACATCATGAAATAAATTGTTATATAAGAGGGTATGTTTATATTTCTGTAATTTGTGCCACATTACACATTTTGCGAATCGACCTTGCCCTTTATATGGGCCATACAACGTCCTATTTTTCTTCATTTACTAAAGAGTTAATGTAGGAATAAATGTCTTTTTTTCTTTCCTCATACATATGTATATACCTACATTATTGTTTTTTTTTTATTTTTACCAAGGGTATGCATTTAAAGCGAACTTTTTTTTATCATTTAAATGGTATTCTTCTTTTACAGTCATACTTTTCAATTTAATTACTTTACAGTTTAAGCACATAATGTATAACATTACAATAGTGTAATCTATTTCAGCAGCCCCGTAAGAGAAAAGTTTAAAGAGATATAGATGCATATAATAAGTGTTACCTATTATAATATACGGCGCACTTAAAAAACCTTTGAACAGTTTTTTTAAGAAGTCTTTACACGGATAAATAGGTTATAATAATGTATATAAATGTTGTATTTGTTAAAGTAATGTCAGTATCACTGTCGACTCTCTCATCAATATTCTCAGTTATTGTCACATTTAATACGTCAGTCATATTATACACAATTATATAATAGCACTAAATCTAAATATATAAATTTAGGCTTAGTCCGATGAATTCAAATCGGCCTTGAAATTTCTTTTATGTATCAATTATAGATAAAGAAAGACAGACACAGAGTTAATTCTAATAATACCCCCAGATAAGTTTGTTATCAATTAATTAAGGGTGGTATCTGATGGTTGGTCGGCTACATAATTTTTTACCCTGGCAAGACATTAGCGACAATCCCACTTAAGCTTAATGAACAACTTCATTAATTTTATTCCCCTGTTGCCATGTCACAACCATTTGCGCTATATTTTTATTTGACAAAAGGTAAAACTGATCAGATCTTTCAAATAAATTCAATTTATTATACAGAATGTAAAATGATTACAGTTTATTCTTATATAGGGATATATATTCATACTTATTTAATTTAATAAACAACTGTTATTTTAGCAATATGGTAATTACATTCATTTTGTTATATCCTTTTTCTTACACTAACGCGGATATTAGACATTGAAATAAAACTCCTTTATGGCGGATTGATATTATCGGTGGATGATATGATATGATTGGATTTTATCGCGGTATACTGATACTATGTAATCCCGGTCTTTCCGATTCCCGTTCTCATCATCCATCATCATCATTCCATCGAAACCTCGCCCAAAGATTTCCACGACGACCGGGCCTACGCCATTCATAGTCCATTCATGTGCAAAAGAAATTTCACTGAAATGAATAAAAATACCTATAAAATAAAATAAATAATAAACAAAAATAATATGTTGACCTTCTAGTTTATCTGTAATGTGAGACTACAAAGGGAAGCCCTCAATACAAACTTCTGTTAGTGATTAGCGCAAGAGTCCTGAAAGAGATTAAATTTCCCTACTTTCACTTCGTAGTCTTTGCTTCTATATTCTATCTTTCACAGTAACAATCTGAATAATTTAACTTGGTATTAACTGTATTTGACGCTCATTTTTATGGTTCCTTACTTTACATCTAAATATGTATAACTCAAAGGTGACTGACTGACTGACATAGTGATCTATCAACGCGCAGCTCAAACCATTGGACGGATCGGGCTGAAATTTGGCATGCAGGTAGATGTTATGACGTAGGCATCCGTTAAGAAAGGATTTTTGAAAATTCACCCCCTAAGGGGGTAAAACGAGGGTGCAAAGTTAATATGAAACTTTTATTTTTTTAGTTAAATTGCACGCGGACGAAGTCGCGGGAATCAGCTATCATAGTATAACTTTATAAATTAGCCACGTCTGTCCGTTAGTTTGTGCGTCCGTCTGTTTGGAATTTAGCTCAGAGACTTGTTGTAGTAGAGACCTGTAACTTGGCGATAAACACATTATGTATCTTAGTTTTTATTAAACTCCATGTAATTTAGGGAATTAATTATTATTTCGAATGTCGTTAAAAGTATTTTATATTGTGTAAAATTATTTTTTGATTCCGAAAGTTTGCAATTTGCATAATATAAAATTTTAATGTTAGGTTCATTATGATTATGTGAGCTGAATGGTTTTTGAGAACGATACGAGAATAAAATCAGGGAAATAATATACTGTAGCCTACAGTGGAATAGATTGAAAAAAAAAATATATAACTGGAACTGAAACTGGCTAAGTAGGCTTTACAAGTTAATAAGTAATACCCGCTGTACGCCCGAGCACGACTTGGCCGTTTTTATTAAATGAACATTACGAAAGGGAGATATATTACATCTTTAATGTTCATTAAAAAGATATTCAATTTAATTTGGTGATTATTTTTTCTTCTTTTCTTAAAATGCTTGTTAAATAGATGAATATGTATACGCTTTTATTAGAATAAATAAGAGTTAAAATTTCTAGAAGACAACGAAAAAGGCATTAAGAAAAATGGAGACATTTAAGCAGACTGATGCTACGGAGTAATGAGTTAACATTTTAGTTAAACGTGTTCTGGTTTGAGGGGAAAATTATGTAGGTGATAAATTTCTTGAATACCAACTAAATTAAATAATCATACCGCGATAATACCGTAAAAAGTATAGTTTCATTTCAATTCCTAATATTTGCGAATATAAGTAGATATATAAAACTGTCATTAATATTTTATTGTACATTTGAGGTACATAATAAATTACTTACGAAGGTTTAAGTGCTAAAAATAAAACTACATACATTTTTCAAACCGTATTTCATTTAAACTGTATCCAAAACGCGATACAAAGTAAACGGCGCATATGCAAATGCATTTTTGCTGTGAAAGGAATGGCAGCGTAGTCGCTTATTTTCTATGTAAGCACATAGCTTATGAAGAGAAGTCACCCAAAAGCCACGGGTTTATAATGGAAGCAGTTCAAAAGCGAGATTATAATAAAATTTAAATTTAGTAAGCTGTTTAAACGAATGTGGCCCGAATGATTTATAATTACAGCACGGATTTCGCATTGTGTGCCGTGCTACACGCGTAAACTAAAAAGGGCCTAACTACGAAAAGTTAATTTTCCAGAGATCACCTAATTTTCTAGAAAATGATTGATTCAGACTAGAGATTTTCAATAATAGTTTAGATTTATGCCCGGTTAAAGGCAATAAGTTTGCCTCCAAATATATAAGACCTGATATAAACTGGTGAGCTTTGAGAGTTTATTAGCACATAGCACAACTCTAATAACAAACTACGTAATATGTTCATGTTTTAATAATAATTGTATTAAAAAAATCTGCAAGAATTTATACTAGCAACAAATCTTATTTTTTTTTACAGACCCACCTAGATATAGATTATTAAATTTTAATAAAACAATTAACTTTGTTTCTAGAGTTGATAAGTTTTTAAAGAGAAATTAGTTGTTTTCATTTTCGTTTCAGAACTTCAAAAAACAACATTGTCAATATTTAATAAATAAATGGCTGTAATGCTCAGTTGAGAATTTATTTTCTTCTTTACCCAAAATTGACAAAAAGTGACTTACCTACAGTTTACCCTGCGTCCGACAGTCTGCATACGACCCATGGCTTACTGTGAAGCATCCCTGGATTTCGTGCAGCGCATAATTATTTTTACAGTGCATGTACTAAGGGGATGAAGTTAAATCTCTGTGAGCTATTTGGGCGTGTAGGATTTAATAATACGGCGATAATTGCCGTGTCAGATTTGAGTACAGCTGACGGGGTGATAATGAAACCTTAAACTCAAAAACATAATTGGCAGGTTCACCTACAAACGAAAATGGTACTTAAGGGCTCGAAAGCTGTTGTGTCATATTTTACACACAATACATAATTAGTTGACAAGAGTAACAGTTAAAATATACTTATTTCTTACACCGTGGAACGACTCCATACAGTGCGAATTTTGCTGGATTATTTTCCCTTTTTTTAAAGGAAAATGACCCGATGTATCCATAACATTGTTTTTTGCTAAGCTTATTTATTAATTTACTGTTCCTCTTTCTTTGTACAACCAAGTGTGAATGAAGTGTGATGTGAAAAAATCATGACTTTAACATATACACACACATACCTACGACTAAAACAATAATAATGTTAAAAAACATTATGATATAGAAGAAAACTCTTATAACCTGCGCGGGATGCAAAATAGCTGGAAGAGAAGATGTTTATGTTATTGTTTCATTTCCGTACGAGAATTGAAATATCAAAATGTAACACTATCAGCATAACGCTACGTACATGTAGTCTGTTTTATCCATATTTTTACAGTTTCAGAATAGTGGCAGTTACTATCCTTGTTCTTGTTGATATATTTCGTTGACTTGATTTTTAAAACATATACCGTCCCAATGCTGGGCAAAGTTTTCCTTTAAGTACAGGGGGTGATTTTTTAGGAAGTTCTAAGAAACAGCTCGGAGATTAGATTCATATCCGGTTGATGGCGATAGGCTCGCCCCCTATTACATGGGACCCGAAATATACCGGCCAATTTTGGATGTATGTACATTAGTAGGTACACATCTGCCTAAAGTTAACTCGATCGTTACCCTGCACACGGGCTCTGGAATAAAACTCATCAGTCGATAGCTTGGTCGATTAAAAGCGTGCGGGTGCTCCTCGCAGGCGGACGATAACGACTAGTGAAAATGATTTCCCAAATTTGAGCCCTTTGACATGCTTTTAACAAATCTCCCATACCCTGCATGCGAGCACTAACATAACATGCCATCACGCCTGTCGTCCCCGAAAGGTTAGGCAGAGATGTACTAATGTACAACCACGTTGCGCCGGTATGTCTTAGGTCCCATGTGATAGGAGGCGAGCCTATTGTCATTAATCGGGCACGAATCCAAACTCCGAGCTGCTACTGAGAATTTCATAAAAAACCCCAATGATACTGCTCGACCTGGAGAATCGAGCCCAAGACCTCTCGCACGACAGTTGCACTGTACGACCACTAGACAAACGTGGCAGTTGGTGAGCGCTAACGACTGACGAAAATACATCCTAACTCTCTGTGACGTCTGGCGTGTATGTTTTATATAAACCAATACAGATTATGTTTGAAAGATATTTCTACCCGAGATATAAACATAATATCTGTGAGGCCGAAAAGAATGTCGTTATATCGCGAAACTATCACGTTCGGATAATTTATTACACTATAGGCGGTATTTCGAATGCCGACCTTCAATATACTTGGGATTCGGGAGGCTTTTCTACTTTATCATACGATAAAAGTATTGACTTAGTAAAGTAACGTGAGAAATCGTTACCATCTAGATCTTTATGGATTTGGGTTTGTGTTTTTGATCTGCTTTAAAACGTAAAGCTAGGCTAAACTAGGCATTCCGAAGTATTTTAATACTTTGAAAAGCCTAGTTGTATGACCTATGATCAGTTTTCAAATTAAAATCTCATTTATATGATTCTGACTAAAATAAGACGACCTATTCATATTACCGCTACTACATAACTGTCATATTTTCCCTTAGGTGTAATATAATTTTATACAAAAATTATCTATAAATTATCTATCTGCTAATTAATGTATAATTTGGATCTCCCAAAATTTACAATTGAATGTCATCCAATTTAGTCTAATAGCTAAGTACCTATTCAATTTTGAATTACAACAAATTATAATTATGTAATATAGTGAAGAGCTGCATAGATTTTAGCCGATATGAATTTCAATGTATGAAAACACAAATTTTATTTTGAACCTAATGAGAATTTGCATTTCGTTTACAATACCCTATAGTATTTGGATACAATATATACAGATTAATTAATCCTACTAATATTATTAATTTGATAGTTTATATATTTCAATGTTTGTATTAGTAATTCAATAACGCTAAAACGGGTGAACGGATTTGAATGAAAAAAAAATTAAATCATTGGTTACTTCTTGTCCACATGTGAGCAGAACCCGAGCAGAGGCTAGTTAACGATAATTATGAAATTTACCCTATAATGATGGTTGAGATGGGATTCTTTCTATATAGGTATTATCAGTGAGTTCTGTGGCTGCACATAATATATCTTACTCTTTAAAATCATGTGCGTATTAAATAACTGATATCTACTTGCTTGAGTGGCAAGGAAACCTGCATGTTTCAGACGGACAACCTAACCGCATTAGGACAGCATAGCGTTGAAAAAAGCAGGAAAAATGCCGTGCTGAAGAAGAAACTCAATTATTTTTTCGTGGAAAAAAAAATGTTTTTTTTCGGCATTTTCAACGCTAGGCCAGAATGGCGAAATACGATCTTCTCTCAATATGTGTATTATTTTATCATAGCTTCTTGTGCTGTTTTGATCTGTAAACATATTTTTTTTAAAGAAACTCGTTAAGCTGTATCGACATACAATAAAAACATACGGAACAAGATATAAAAGTGATAAGGCGCCGTTCAAATATTACGTAAGCAATTTTTTTACAATTATTAACCTCCCCCCTCTCTTATGTCAGCAAAAGTAAGCAAATTTCTTACCTTAGCAATAAGCAAAGCCAATATCCCCCCCACCCCCCTTTAGTGTTTACGTAATACTTGAATGGCCCTAAGAAGTTTAATAGCACGTATACATCAATATACCTGGTTCGGAGGTATTCGTGTTATATAGTACCCTATATAGCTCTAGTAAGTGAACCCGATTAGATCGTAATAAATCATGATTCATATCATTATAAATCAATATGAATGAATTAATTAAGAAAACATCATAACTAATGTAGCAAGCAGAAATGGATTAATTATACCTACCGCAGATATTATGTACTCTCTATTTTTTATTATATATTATACTGTGCTAGAAGTGATAAAACATTTTGAGCTTGCGATATCAGACCTATCAAAATACACAAAAACTCATATAAATCTGTCGAGCCATTTTGGAGGACTTTGATGACAAACACTGTGACACGCGATTCTTATGTATTAGATTATAACCTTAGAGTTTTAGGTTAATAATGTATATTGTAACGTATTTATATGAAAAACTCCCGAACACCAACAATCTTTCGCTATCATAATATTATGTTTCTGTTTTGAAGGCTCAATGCAATTTTACGTCGGAAATTTCATTATCCGCGGCTTAATCAAATAACTCGCGTAATGGCTGGCTAGCGCTGCCTCCCCCCATGCATTTAATACTCATATAACAGCATTTTGATATGTTCACTACTATTTCTATCTATACATTCACTATTATTTCTACGAGAACTGTGGTAGCCTAGCTGGTGCGCCTAGTCTGGTGTGACGAGTGGACCCAAGGCACGCATCACTGACTTTTCGGAAGTGGTGTGTGTTGTATTTATCACATGCTCAAATGGTAAAGGAAAACATCATGAGGACACCTGCATGCTTGAGAGATTGTCTCGATGACGTATGAAATTTATCAACCCTATCTATGCCTAATCCCTCTCAAATGTGGGGAGACCCGTGCCCAGCTGTGGGACAATAATGGGTGATAATGATTATTTTTACGTACAAGTTATTACTACGCTGATCAGCGGATTTGTAAAATTAAGTCGTACCTATTAAAGGCACGTGATGGTTGGTTGTCGGTAAAATACTCATATAAATTATTTGTAGATTTGAGCCATATTTTGATGGACGCAAATTTACAAATATGCAGACATTTATGCATAACGTAAATAAATAAATAATTACGGTTATATTGTTGAAGTGTTGGTGAAGTGTTCTTTTTGGGGTTGCGTACCCAAAGGGTAAAAATGGGACCCAATCTCTAAGACTTCGCTGTCTGTCCGTCCGTGTGTCTAACCGGAATAACCTAACCTAATCGCAATAGCTAGACAGTTGATCACAAATTATGTATTTCTATTAACGCTATAACAACAAATACTAGAAACAAAATAAAATGAATATTAAAAACGTTTTTTTTACCTAATGTTGTACAGATCCCGTCGTGCGCGATCTATTCGCACTTGGCCAGTTTTTTATTAACTTGTACTTAATATCCATGCTCACCCATACAAATATGCGACCCCACCGTGAACCAAGCAATCCCACGAGACAATTCTGCGGTATCCAAATAAACAAACGATCAAAATCGGTTCATCTTTTTAAGAACAATGAGAAGGGTTTTACAAGCTTTTATATAAGTTTAAGTTTATTAGCTTAAACTTATATAAAAGCTTGTAAAGCTTGTAAAGCTTTCTCATTATTTTGTTCCACGGCAATTCTCTTGAAATAATATTAAAACTACGATGTCTGTTTTTATACTCGCATAAGACCAGTAAACGAGCACTGTAAACTATTTGCGCCAACCTCCACAATATCTAACCCAATTCTGACATATAACAACGAAAAATAAAAAGTAAAAATATATTTTGTTGGTCTCGTATAAATGACAGTGTACCAAGTCGGCTAGCAAAATAATTAGGTACTCGTAAGCGATGGCGGGCTACTTCTTAAGGTTTATCTCATGTTAAGATCTCGTTAGCTACATTATTACTGACTTGCTGTTATTTTAGTAGGCAATTTGAGGTTAACTTAGCTTTTATTAGTAGTAGTGTACATGTGATTTTGTTATTTAGCTAAAGACTGTAGGTACCAACTCTTTATTCTTGGTTGTGGCGTCTGTTATGAGAAAATTTAAACTTAATTTGAGTTGACAGTAATGGCTATTTAGCTTCATACCTGTACTTACCGTGATAAAAATGAAATTTAATTCCGATATGAAGGACGCGGTCCTAAAAACACAATAATGAAAAATAAACTGTAATTAATCTTGGAGGTATTTTATAAAACACATAAGGTATCCATATCCATACTTTTCAATATTATAAATGCGAAATTAGCGTATCTGTTACTTCTGCACGCTATAGCCGTGAAACCGATTTCGATTAAAATTGGTATAGAGATAGTTTTTATTTGGGCAATTATCCCTTGGAAGGGAGAAAATAAAATTACAAATTTTATACCGGTACGATTATAACGATACATATATCGGTATACCCCTGGTCAACCCTCTGGGGATATAGATAGGGCTTTTTGTAGCATCTAATTTAAATAAATTCATAGAACAAAATTACCACATTCCAAAATAGAACCTTATAATACCAACACAAACATATATAACATTGTTCATATGATCGTGTCTACCAGTCGTAACCATAGTAAATAATGGCTTGGCCACACTGTGGGGCGTCACATCCAACTATTACTAAGCTTAGATCGGAAAATTGAAAAGTTAACGAGCCTATTCCACGATGCTCGCGTTTCTACCGACCACCTTTGTTTTAACGCCCGTCGGAACTCAGGCTTATTAAGGGGAAATTGCTTGGAGTAACATGAAAGGTGTGTGTCGATGACCTATTTTTGTTTTAAATCTTGTGGGAGCAATGAGTTGTTAATAGAATTTTGTGGGCGGCAGAAATTGTGACGAATATTTTTCTAAGAAAGGAAATCGTAGGAAAAGTATGAAGTTATATTATTATCCAGACATTATAAGGTTTCCCAGTAAAATCACCAGAATACTAAAGCTGAAATCTAAATTTATATCTACGAATAGAAAAAAAATCTATAAATAGAATAAAAAAAATACAGTAAACCTACATTGCAATAATCCAAACATAATTCCTTTTACAAATCTTCTCACAGAGTAAAAAACAAACAGAGTGGAAACACTAAAAACAAGTGAGCGTTGACTAGCAGTAGCTCAACGGTACTTAACCCTTAACGAGGCTACGTGACATTCCCAGAATTAAAACAAACAACTTCGCGTAGTCTAAATGTCCTGTTGAATAAGTAGGTATTCAGCAGGACATTAATTATATTCTTTCTTTGCTTTTTGTGGGCTTGTAGAATGTCTTTCTATTTCCGTTTTTTACAGTCGCTGTAAGAGACAATAGGCAAAAAATGAATATTTATTATTTTCGCGATGTACTTTTAAATTTTTTTCTTTGTCTTTTGTGGCTTCCGAATTACCTTAATTTTATGAAAAATGCCCGGTTTAGACCTGATTTATATAATTTTCCTTTAACTTTATCTAACTGGTATTGTATTAATTCACGAAAATTACACATTTTAAATCAAACTTTCTTGTTACGGATTTTATCGCGGTAGGTATGTCGATATTATTTTAATAAAACAAAGGATACCATATCGACTTTAATGTCTAATATAGGCGTGACAATCAGTCTTATTTAATAAAATAAAAATTATTAATGTGAATTCGACAGGTCTCACCGTTTTATTTTCTGATTTAAACCAATCGAATAAAATCATGATGTTTATTAGTTTATGGGATTTGTAGGAGGTAGGGCATAGCGAGATTTCTCGCTCAAATTGAGCTGCCCGACTGGGGAAGTACCTCCGCCTTACAGAAGACCGCAGTGAATCATCAAGTTGTTTTTCTGCGAGTGAGTAAGGTTACTAGAGCTCATTGGGGGAGTGACTATTCTGACAGCATGGGAATTCCGTTTGCTGTCAGTTCAGTAACTCCCTATTTTAAGAAACCTGAACGGTTTCTAAAGGGTTTGGCAACGCATTTGCAAGCCACTGGTGTTGCAAATGTCCATGGGCGGCGGTCATCACTTACCATCAGGTGAGCCGCCTGCTCGTTTGCCGCCTTATCACCATAAAAAAAAAATGGTTGGGTCCTGTTTACGGTGAAGGTGTAAACAAAAAAATTACATTCGGTTTGTACTAGAGTATCATCACTCAAAGTCATTCTTTCTGTTTAAAATTAACAGTTTCAATAGAAACATTTTTATTGGTACTAAGTTTTTAATATTTACATCCGAATATTGTTGGGATAAATAAAATGATGAAGGTATTTAGATATTAAATAAAAATCTTGATTAAATTAAAAGCATGATCATTAATTTTAAAAAGTGCCCACAGAATGATAAACTAAAAATATTAAAAAAGCAAAACTCTTCTTCTATCCAACTTTCAAATACATAAAAGTGTTGTATTTTTAATTGAAATACTGATTACTTGGTGGTACAATACATACCTTACTGCAAAATACATACTTACTTACTGCTTACAGTCACATAACATAATGTCTAAAGAATTACAGTTTATTTAAACGTAGATTATATTATTGGAATTTGTATGCCTTGAATTATTTTATCAAGTGATTTCATATCTTGAGGGGCAAATTAAAATGTTACTTCGAACGAATTTGATGTGAATAACGGTTTTGGGATCACTTCAGATAAATGAGACGATATTACAGATTTTTGGGCGTTTGATTTGAAAATATCGCTTATTGCAAATCTGGATTACGTAACAAATGAACTGAATCATTGAACAGAATTTATGATTTTTCACATGTCGTTTGTAGATAATAAGTAAATTTTGTTTTTGAATATTTAACTTATTTGTAAAGAATATTTGTTTATCTTAATTATTTCATTTTAACTGTCCTTAAATACATTAGGTTGAATTTAATTTTATTTATTTTATACAAAATATACAATTATATAATATTATACTAGCTGAACCCTGCTGCGCTTAGCAGGTTGTATTGCGTCACCAAATTTGAGCTCAATCAGTGCAGATTATATAAACCAAATTAGTTTATTTACAGACACAGATGTAACCAGACTTTTCTGTCTAGTATTTTTTCTATATTTCTCAGTGATTTTTTTTAATAAAGAGCAAAGTATCTATAATTTGGGGTTTTTCTAGAATTCTCAGATGCAGTTATTGTTTTTATTACATAAAACTAATATTATTTACCTACCTCTCATTTATCACATAAGATTTAACATACGTAAAATACATTAATTATTGAATAAATTGAATGAAATAGAACACAGTAAACGCAATTTGTTGTTTGATGAAAACCCATCACCGTTTCAAACGCATACCTATAATTGTTTTGATTTTGTACGTCGGATCGTGAGTATTTGGCATCTCTGAGTAGAATTCTGGCTGAATTTCACCAAGTAATTTTTGGTGCCAGCCTAATTGGATATAGGGATAAATAAATCAATTAAATTGTTCCACTGGCTGAGCCCTCTAATGGCGTTGGATGTTGGTGCGTATAAACCAATACAGGATGACCTACCCCACCCCTTTCCCCTATTAATTATTGGATGTGAGCAGTTAAAATATTTTGGGAGACAGAGGTCTAACTTAAATGGAGCTCGAAATAATTTAATCATTTTGATTTTAGAAGTACGGTATTAAGTACCTAACTACCTACCTTCGTTCAGTTTATTTTTATGCACTCAATGTTTAATTGATTGATTAAGCTGATTTCTACTAATGAAGCTCTGCTATTATTTTCAATTATATGCTCTGTGGCATTCACTGAGGGAGATTTACGTCCTGTGGACGAGCATAGGCTGATGATGATGATGATAATATGGTGAATGTTTAAACTCCTAACAAGATTCCTTAAGCTTCATCGTTTATTTGAAAAAGGTATTGTATTATTATTCGAAACTCATGAATATTAAGAGGTACATATTTAAATAGCAAATAAGCCATAATTACCATGTTAATACGCTTTGAAAAAATATTATCAAGAAGTATTATTTTTCGTGTTGGAAGCCTATCATTATCTAAATGGCGGTCACGCATGAATTCATATTTTATTCAGTTGTGGTTAGGCAGGGTTACCCACAGTTCATTGTTCGTCGCATGTACCGTGTTAGGTGATCCGATTGGCCGTTCAAGCACTCTAACAAATCAGTGGTGAAAGTATTTTTAAGTTTTGGTTGTAAGAAAAGTAAAGTAGAAATTACTATTCTCATCATACAGATTCCTTTACCAAGGAAGACAGTTTTAATCCGTGCTGCTGTGTTGAAAGAAGCAATATTTGCAATGCAGCTCAGCTAATTTGCCGCTAATTTTCCACCCATTTTTTGTTATGGAAATGAGACGCACTAAACCCGTCTTAATAATTTATTTTTGATATATTTTATTTTATTAATTGTGCGTCACTTTTTCGCTTTCTTTTCTAATATACTCGTAGCTGCACTAATCCGGACATTTTGCACTTCGCGAATATTTTTATATTAATTTTATTTTTAAATTGACATTCTGTAAAAAGATTATATACAGCGATAAAATCCGTAAATAGAGATATATAGAGAACTCTTACTCTGCGTATAGACGCCAGCTGCACTATAGGAGCCATTTGTTACTTGCGGCTTGCTACCTAACGTTATTAACTATTAAAGTCATATTTGCCCAGAAATTTCACAGCCTACATAATTATAATCACACTAAAACATTATTTACCGCACTGGCATAGAGGCAGAACATCCTTATTTTTAAATTCCTTTACTTACGTGTAACTTTATTATTCTCCTTCACTAACGTGTATACTAGAAATGGTATAAACTTCTTTTTACGGGTTTTATCACGGTATATTGATAATATTTAATTCCTGCTGGGATTTCGGCCCTGTACAGTATCCATGGTTACGGGCAGGCTGATATAAAATCTAATAAATAGGATGAACGCAAAAAAATCTGCAAGAAGTCCTCACTTTTAGTTCAAAATAAGGATTTTTTTAATGTAATTACATCAAAAACCTATATAGTTGTTTATGTTCCAGTTGCTCTCAGATTTCCGTAGTCAAATCGCGCGCATAGTCCAATTCTAATCCAATAATGGTATTAAACGGCATTGTTAGCGGCTGCGGCTTAAAACCCTGAACATGTCATGAAGTAGAGCTGGTTGAAGAGTCGTTTATCAGAAGCCGCTCGAGTAGCGGCGCGTAATTAAACGTCACACAACGATAGCGGCGATGCCAAGCTTTTACTTCTGAAATTTGAAAATTGCCTAGAGGGATCCTGTATTTTACTAATAGTACACATACAAAAATCGAACTCAATACACACACGAAAATCATCATAAACTCCTTAGTTATAAGGCTTGAGATCAGATCTAGGACATGTATTACTGATTTTTGAAATCATATACGTTACAACTAATTCTGAATTGGTGAACAAATATTATATCGTGAGAGAACTTAAATCTCCATAAATTATATTGATGGTGTGTAGAGTCCGCGATCCTCACAAACGTCCTCACTTTATCTGTTTTTGGCTGAGAGGAGATACTTGCCAGTAGGGGGTTAGTAGTGTTGTAGGTAATGATGATGATACACTTGTTATTTACTTACCTTTAACTTTCCCTTTGTATCTATTCTTCTTAATAAATTACCTACTTCAATACCTACCAATATTAAACACGTCAAGTAGGAATTCATGAAGCAATTGCAATTTGTAATGGACAGCTGTTTAAATGTACGATAAACATCACGGCGCTGAATCATAGAATACCAAACAAACAGGCTGGTCTAGACAAGTGAAATGAAATGGATAGGAATGAAGTCGCGTGAGATGTCGCCTCGAGTGGTCCTGTCCCGCTGCGGAAAACTCTCCAAACTACACGTCCGTGTGTCACGCGTCCCGCCGCGGATAACTCTCCATACTATCCGTCCGTGTGTCACGCGCCCGGCGAGTGATTAGCTATCGAGTCGAGTTTGTTACTTCCATTTGTTGATTACGTTAAGAGTTTTCATTCCTTTACAGAAACCTTTTCATAGTTTTTTACTAAACGAGTGAACGTCGGTTGAGACTATCCTTTTTGAGATGTGCTTGTCTTTAAGACTGATTTTATAGGATTCGAATTGTCTTCAAAACTTCTTTTGTTAGAACCGGAACAAATATACTTATTTATTAAATGATCTAGTTTAGACATAACGTTATGTACCTAATTTAAAGAAACTTTATTAGACATTCCACCACGTGGGGTTAGATGGGACCCATACTGTCTAAAAGCCGCATTTACCACAATTCTGACAATATTGAAAGAGCTCTCTGTCTCTCCAGACTACAGACAAAGAAAACAAGCTTACGGCCCGTTTGATGGTAAGTGGTTACTACGGTAACCGTAACATTACCATAATTCTACGGTTATGTTTGGACGTTTTCAACATCGGAGATGTAGCTCACGCGTAGCCAACCTAGTAAATATCGTTTGAAATTTCTTAAAATCGCCTTATTTGATAGTTACTGAACTGACAGCAATCAGAAATTCCGTGCAGTCAGAATAGTCAATCCCCCTTAACGAGCTCTGGCAATGTTACTCACTCGGAGAAACACAACTATTATCTCACTGCTGTCTTTTGTAAAGTGGAGGTACTTCGCAGGTCAGGACGCTCAAATAAAGCATAACAAACAGGACAGGAATAGCGACATAATTAAACAGGGATCATCAGGTATCACTATAGATTTTCATCACCTAGTATCCCGCCACACCTTTCCACCTATTTTCATCATCGACAATCGTGAACCTCCTCATGCATGTTCATTGGGGTAAACTACCTAGGTTCTACGTTATATTTACATATTTCTAAAGCATTTACGTTTCCAATAAGAGGATTACGTTTAAATGTTTTGATTACCACATACTCGTGTACTACAACATACGTTACAAATTTAATAAGCTTTATCTCATAATAACAGTTTCGTCGATAAACTAAATACTTATACATAACTTAAACGACTTATTAGACAAGGAGGCTTTATTAAATACTCGGTTTAATTACATCAATGCCATCCCTACTACCACCATACTAATATTATTAGAGCGAAAGTAGGTTTAAACCGATTTAAATGAAGTTTGGTATGGATATTGTTTGAGTCTCGGGGAAGGACATCGGTACGACGTTTGTATTCTGGATATCATCGAGAGGTAGGGCATAGCAAGATTCCTCGCTCAAATTGATCTGCCCGACTGGGGAAGTACCTCCGCCATACAGAAGACCGCAGTGCATCAATAATATTTGTATTTCTGTGAGTAAGGTTACCAGAGCCCGCTGGGGGAATGACTATTCTGACAGCATGGGAATTCCGTTTGCTATCAGTTTAGTAATTCCCTTTTTCAAGAAACCTAAACGGGTTCTGCAGGAGTTGGCAACGCATATGCAATCATATGATTACCAGTTGATTAAATAAGTGCGTCTGCTGAGCAGGAGTTCTTGAGTGCGATTCCCAGGTCGAGCAAAGTGTTATTGGATTTTTCAGTAAAAAGTTTGGATTCGTACCCGGTTGATAGCAATGGATTTGCCCACTATTAAATAACACGGGATCTAAAAATGTGTGTAGGTGAAATCAGTACACCTCTGCCTAACCCTTCGGGGTCGACAGGCGTGATGCTATGTTTCAGATGTAATCAAATGATAAATTATATTTGTTTATGTAATATTGAAGACACTCCAATGTTTTACATTTTCAGTACTCGATAACGTTAGGATTTATTTACTGAAGAGCTTTGAGTAGAAAGAGTCAGAGTAGCGAACGTTTGAAGTGGTGCCTGGAAATATAAAAGTAAAAATGTTCTCCTGGGAACTGTACTGTGAGGATATATGATATCCGTAGTTCGTACAAGTCTTTATTATGTTCTTTATATTATATCTTAATATATCGAATGTAATGAAACAAACTCTCATTGGATGAAATGGACACACATTTTACCCGATTATTTGGGTTCCATCTCAGTTCATAGAGAACAAAACTTCATTTTTAATTAAGTATACAAAACCGTATTTCAAATAAAGATTCTAAATATTTCTGCATAGATATTCAAATATAATTTATTATTTAATATCATGCCAAGCGATGTAATTGGTCGTTCAAATTTAGAATGATTTCGCTCAACCAATCACATCACTTAATATGAGATTTGACAGCTTGTTGGATAGTTTTGACGTTGATCAACATTTCAGTAACCGGGCATAAATATTATGACAACGTTGTCTATTTACCTTAACGTCCTGTTGGGACCTATTTATCGTTCAATTTACTATATAGTGCTATAACTAAGCACCTAATATCGTCTAGACATCTATAATATGCCCAAAAGACCTTTTTCTCGAAACATTAGAACTAAATGTCACAGACATATAGGATTAACAGTAAAATAATGTATTGTGTTGAGGTGATTCAGTTAAATGTATTAATTTAAGTGGAATTTGAGGGATTTCTTCTAGTAATAGAATAAGTTATTTATTTGAATGGACAACTTTCGAGACTTTGGTGAGTTAATGTGAATGAACTTTTTGAAGAAAGGTATCGATAT
The DNA here is from genome assembly GCA_905163465.1 of Craniophora ligustri. Classification (NCBI taxonomy): domain Eukaryota; kingdom Metazoa; phylum Arthropoda; class Insecta; order Lepidoptera; family Noctuidae; genus Craniophora; species Craniophora ligustri. Next base: position 9,593,089 of record LR990967.1, on the reverse strand, counting down.
TTTATTTAACAAATAAATATAAATAATATGCGGATTGATGCATTACTTGCTTGCCATTGAAATAAAGCTGCTTTTTATCGATTTTCAGATCTATTACAGTATTCATGGCCATAGAAACACTGCGGTGTGTTAATATTATAATTATATTTTTATGTTCTAATAGTTAATATAAATTTTATGTATAGCCCACTATTCTCGTGGTAAGGAACTAATTAAAGACACAAAAGATAATTAATCGTCCTGCCTGTGGAGGATTTAGTACACCTACCTACACACTAACAAAATCAGTTCATTATCAGCGTTTCCTTTTGGAAACAATAAGCGAATAAAGCGTACAATGTATCCCATAATATAGGTGCCTTCATAATGTAATAGAATGGATGGAAAAATTAACGCTTGAATTAATTATTCTTTTGGAAAAGAACGTTTATCCGGCATCATTGTTACTAATTCGTCCATTGTTGAGCCGTCTTTTCAAGTTGGCTATCTTTGTTGCCAATGATTCCTCTTTTTATCAAATTCACTGCAGGGTACTGTGCTCTTACGGTTTTATTTTCGTGACATTTTGAATTAAATTTATTTTTATGAGTATTTAATGTAGGTACTTTTGAAATTAATTTAACTCACGATTGGTTTTTGTGGTTTTTAGATTAGAATGATTTTTGCTTTTACGTTAGTACTTACTAATGAATACTAAGGAAGTTGAGCAGTAGAATTTATTAACTATTAATATAATTATTATAACGTCTATAGTTTATTTCCATCAGTGTGCTGAGGTATGTGGCTCCACCATTTCTTTTTTATACACCTGTATACAATAAAATCAATATTAAAAAAAAAACTATAGCGCTGGAGAACATCTAAAAATACCAAAAATCTCGTTTAATTCAGACTTATAATAATATAATTAGGTAAATATTTAGACAGATGATTATATAAAATTATTGTTATAAATTAAATTAAATCGAGCATCAATGGTAAATTATTAAAAAATAAAAACTTAATATTATAACGACGACAAATGTATAGTTTTGTTTTAATTGTAGCCCCACGAAAACAAAAATAATAACTCACATACCTCTACTAAAATAGAACAATAAACATTGAAGCTAAGTAGGATGAAATGAGACCCCATTTCATAACCTCTTAACAGCCTCCCAAGAGCCTATTGTTTAACCCAGAAAATATCTGCTAATTTCGCCCAGTGGTTCTACGGCGCACTGCAGTGAATAGATAAGAATGTGATGCATTAGGGGGCGCGGTACTGTACAAAGTAAACAGTTGCCCGCTATCACTGCTCCGCCCACCACCGGCCGACTGCAGGCAAGTTGGTTATGAGGACTGTCGGGAATTTTGTGAAAGTTTTGAGCTATCATGCTTCTTCTCAGCGGTTATGATGTTAGTAATAAACGACCTAATACATATAAAAATAAAGTTTGTTTTTTTTTACGCGTTTATATATTATTCGTCAGATAACGATGAAACCTCTTTTGCAGATTATGTAAAAAATAAGCTACCCAAACTATTCATTCTATGCCAGCGAAGTCTCGAGCAAAAGTTCATTTGATGTAAACTTTTTTTAGGAACAAAAATGTTGCCCACTACGAATATCTCGTCTCATAGGTGCGATTACAAAGATAATACTTACTACTTATTTACTAGTATACTTTTAAACATAATGCACAAACCATACATAATTACATTTATTCTTTGCGGAGATCGAACCTGCAACACGCGGCGAATCCGATCGCTAGACCACTGTAAAAAATTTGCCGGCAATCAATTGGTGTGCAATTAATACACCTCTGTATAACCCTTCGGAAACGACAGCCGTGATGGTAGGTTATACATAAATAACAGTCCAAAATAATATCGTTAAATACTCGTGCCTCAGAATAAAACGTCCATATTTCGTCTACAATCCGTCTAGACAACGCTCCGTTTTGCCAATGATCGCGACGGAATGCGCGCTTTGTTTGTAGGTACATTGATTCATTCCATTTTGTTATGTTCTTTGAACAATTGTTTCACGGTTTAATAAGCCCTTGTACGTTCATTGTTTGTTTTCACATAAAGGTATATATGATGATTCCGGGTTTTGATTGTGTGTTTTGAATAGAATGAATAAATTTGTTGTGCAATGGTTATATTTAATAAATATTATGTAGAATTCGAAATTAATTTATTGAACTGAATATTCACATCTCAATGACTTTGTTCGCTGAAGCGTTTTTTTTTTGAGGATTATATTTTTCTTTCACAGAATTATTGTTATCACTCCGCTAAAATAATGTTCTGTGGTGACTAAACTTTCTTCACAAAATACAATTTTAAAACCAACTACATTAAAAGGAGTGTATTTAAAGTGGCTACCCCATGTTTATTAGATTAGTATGAAATGATGACCCATGAATTTTGAAGAGACTATAGATCAATCAAGATACAGTCAAATAAGAAATAAGAAATTCGTGTTTTCTGAGGTCAGTTTATTTCTATAAAAAGTCAACTCCTTAAATGAACATCATCATCATCATCAACCCATTAATGTCCCACTGCTGGGCACGGGTCTCTCAATTGAGAGGGATTAGGCTATGGTCCTCAAATGAACACAATTAGTTAATTAATAGTCAAAATATAAATACCGTTTTTTATTTGATGAAATCTAATATTTAAATATCCAATGATGTTTTATGTACAAAACATCATTGGATATTATATAAGACTAGCTGCCTCCCGCGGCTTTGTCCGCATGATATATATGTAGATAAAAAGTAGCCTATGTGTTAATCCAGATAATAAACTACATATATGTAGGTATGCTAAATTTCATTCAAATCTGTTAAGTGGTTTTTGCGTAAAAGTAAGTAATAAACATCCGTACTTACAAACTTTCGCGTTTATAATATTAGTAGGATATATAAGAGATATAAGGCAAACTCAAAAACATTCAGCCTTATTTGACTTACAGTGAAAAAGTTAAAAAAGACTTTCGAGAATATAATTTCAGTCTCAGAACTAATTACAGATAAAAAAAAAGATTACAGATTCAATGAAAAATAAAGAAAGTCGCTGTTTAGTTGTAGATACATTATATGTATGCTTGTTACCTATCTGTGTAATTGTTTCTGAAATTTCCTATTTGTTTTTAAATGAAGTACATAACACAATTATAAAAATATGTCTAATCGGAGTTACATCTTTCAAGAATTGCCACTAAAATTATACTTATTTTCATTACCTTCCTTGAGTTCCTTGCTAAATAACCTAGCAACATAGTTCCGTAGACCACTTAACCGCGCTTGCGTGTTCCTATGTTCGTGTAATACGACACTTTAGCCTCAGGCTAACCAGTTTAAGTGAAAGAAGGGCCGCTACACCATCACAAAGTAATCTTTCCCATCGATCATTCACAAAGCGGAATATGCAGGTTACATTACAGAGATGCTCTTTATGTCACATCAGTTCTGATAGAAAAGGACCACGGAGGTGACATGCCAGGATGTCAGTTTTAACTAGAGCTAGAGATAGCTTGAAATGGAATATAATAGTGTAAAAAATACACGTGTTTTGTTAAACTTTACCGTTTTTAAGGTTCCGTGGTCCAAAAGAAAACTTTGTAAGTGATATTTATTTCTGTAAATATATAAACATATAAGATTATTTAAAGATCTAGTTAGCTTAGGCTATATAGTTCCGCCACATTCGTCTGTCTGTCTGCCCGCGGCATAGCTTGGAGTTTTTTAGTACTAGAGAACTATAATTTGGGTTAAAAGTGGAAATATAAAATCGTTACAGTTTGAAATAAAAAAAAAACGTTTCGGATTCGTATGAATGTCGCCTTGGGTTAAATAATATCAATATCCCGCGATATAATCCGTAAAAAGTAGTTATATTTCAATGTCTAATATTCGCGTAAATGCAAGAAATTAATATCTTGACAGTATTTTACACGTGTAGATGTTTTTTTAATACATGGTATGTAAATAACTTGCCTATTAACATCGAATGTATTAAATTATGTAACAACTAAAGGCCTTTTTATTGTAGACTTAAAAAAATATTCTACGATAAAACTATTTTACAGCTAAGCGTTGTAAAGATATTTTGGAATACTCAGATAATTTTCATAAAATTGTATAGCTTATTAACTTTATATTCAGCCTAATAGCGAAAAAAAATCTCAATCTTCTTTTATGTAAGTTGAGTATTGATGCCGAGGGTCAACGAACGCGAAAAAGAACTTCAATTTAGTCAACAAACAAAAGACTGGCTTTATTTGGAACAACATTCAATTTAATCTCTGAAATGTTCTAGAACATAATTGACGAATACAAATCTCTCCCTTTATTTTTCTGTCTAATTTGTTCGACTTGATATATTAGTCCTAGATTAGACAGAAAAAGAAAAATAAGACTTACTGTACGTTCACCCGACATTCCCCGACGACTTACTACACAGAATCACGACAATCATGCATCTCGTCCCAGAAGGGTTAGGCAGAGGTGTATTGATGTATACCCACACTTCGCCGGTATGCTTTTAGGTCCCATGTAATGGGGGCCCGAGCCTATTGCCATCAACCGGGCAAAAATCTTAGCTCCAAGCCGCTACTGGGAATTTCATAAAAAAACCCAACAACATTGCTCGACCACACAATTGAACCCAAGACTTCTTTCTCAGCAGTCATGCTAACGAACAATAGACAAACGAGCCACCTATGTTACACAGAGGAAGAAAAATAACCCATCCGACTGTTCGTTCACCCGACATTCCCAGACGACTTAATCTGTCCCACAAGTTTGTAACGAGGGTAGAAAATTCACACGATACCTGCTTGTTGTGAATTAAGAGGTGCGAACCGAGGACCGAAATACTCTGAGCATAATTATTTGCACAAAACGTTGGCTAATTGCATGCTCTGTCGGCGACACTCCGGAGAACACGTGACAGCTCCATTAGAGTGCTGACATGGTACAAAAAGCGGATGATTTTTTTGTTATACATTTTACTCATTGATTTTTGGTTTGGTATGGGCTTATTGGACGATTAGCTATTTCTTACAGCTTGCACCGTTAAGGCAGCAATTTCCAAAAAAATCTTTCAGTCACTTGTTATAAACCGCGAAGTATGTAACCTAGAAACTACATATCTACATACCTACTTACAACATTTTAGCTGGATAATAGATTTAGTCGTTTGCGAAGACATTGAGTGAGTTAGTCTTCTTCTAACCCCTTATATATTTTTAGAGTTTAGTAGAATTGTACTGATGTAGAGCCAAAGCTAACAGGATTTCAGTTCTAGGTACGTAACTAGGAATAAATCTATTACCTTTAGCCGGGCGTGAATCCAAACTCAAAGCTGGTATTGAGAATTTATTATACGCCTGTCGTCCTCGAAGGGTTAGGCAGAGGTGTAATATTCTACACTCACAGTTTGCCGGTATATTTCAGGTCCCATGTACCTAATAGGGGTCGAGCCTAATCATTTATGAAACAATTACTAAATAAATGTATATTTCTGGACGTTATGACACAGCGCAACCTAACTAAGCAACGAGGCTTGTGCTACGGATACTAGTTGTAAAGCATATATTTTATATACCAACATACTAAACATGTACTTTTTTTTGTAAATACATACATTAAAAAGAGTAATAGTACTTTAGTAAATCAGGATATCGACTTCAAGACGCACTTGTAATTTGCCGCCACTATACCTACTACTACTAAAACTTTGGTCACACGGCAAGCTGTAATAGGCTTTAATAATATGACCACTGTTATACATAAGTCTCAATGTTGTATCTAACGCAATTAATTTGAACACTGACTTATGGTAATCATAATGCGTATTTATTATCAAACAGAAAAACCGTAAACTAAACATCTTGAGAAAACATACAACCCTTAGAAAATTTCTCGATGGTATGTGAAGTCTACCAACCCACAGGAGTCTACGCGCAAGTCTGTCCTACATGTAGTGTGGTGAATATTAAAGTAGGAGTAGTGAACCAGATCCTGTAAACTAGTGAGGAGATCTGTGCCCAGCTGTGGGCAGTAAATATGTTAGTGATGCACAAAATAATTCAGTGCTAAGAGCCCTTGTTCTTGTGTACGACGATCTATAAATCTATCATATACATTACATACAATCACGCCTTGCATCCCCAGAGGGTTAGGCAGAGGTGTACTATTGTACACCCACATTTCGAAGATATGTTTTAGGTCCCATGTAATATGCCGCGAGTCTATTGCCATCAACTGGGTATGAATCCAAACTCCGATCTGCTACTGAGAATTTCATAGAAAATCCCAATAAAACTTTGCTTGACCTGGGGATAAACCTCTTGCCGACACGACACGACTACGACACAAGCAGTCTCCTGAATCCTTTAAGAATCCATTGATTTTCGCTAATCGCTTAACACGTATCGCAGTCTTACTGTAACGTACAAGTTTATGGGACGTTATGAAACGTCGCACCAGCGGGACAATGTAGCAAAACAATTTGGTGCGATAGTTTTGACACTTTCATACTTTGTTAACAAGTATTACTATACCTGTGTCGTCGCCAAGTTATGTGAGAAGTTTCATGTTTTATACGATGTAATTTCTTGTTATTACTTGTAAGTAGTGGGGCAAAGTCGGAACAGAGATCTTATTAACAAAGGTTGTATAGAGAATCCCTTCTATTGAAAAAACCCGGAATAATAGAAAACGAAGATGATACTTTTTTGATTAATTTAATTACCTACATATTTGTTTAAAGATTTCTTTGTTTCTGAGAATAGGTTGTCAGTTATAAAATTATATTATATTTCTTATTGATTTGTTTTTAAAAGTTAACCACAAAATTACACGCCGTTAAAATTTTAATGCCAATTTTCATTTTTATTTTTGTGAGCTGTTTAAACGCATTTCTTCCATTTTGTTATGCAATAGGAACATGTGATTTCACTTGTTTTTAGTCAACAAAATTTTAAAATTTAAAACAAATGGGTTCTTAACGTTAAAAAACATCGCCGGGGTTGTAGTGCATGCTTTTGCGAATCCCATGGCCCCGGCAATAGGGTTGGTGGCGTTGACGGGTGCGGTTTTTTAATCGGTAAACGCTCATGCAGAGTCCGACACACCCTGTCGCCTCCCCAGGCGAAGGGAAGGTCGGTAAAGGATTTTTACGCACTTAAAAAAAAGGGTTAAAAAACATTATTTTAAAAGGAGTTGGGTGTTTGAATTATTGGATAATGGTATCAGATACCTAGTTATTATAGACATTAAAGTAAAGAAAGGACATGTTTAGCCATCTGTTCCGGTTGTCATTATCATACTAATGACACCCTTAATGATCAGCGACCAGGAGAGTCTAAAAGATTGTTTATCCTAGGAAATCGGTAAGGTCTGATGGATTATTCACTCAGTAGTAAAATATTGATATCCAGCGGCATCTACGTAAATAGGAAACTAACCCTAACATAGTTGTAAAAAGGCTCGGAGAAAGAAAAAGGTCAGAGTCTTTTACGACAAAAGCATTTTATAATTGTAGGAGGTAGGGCCTAGCGAGATTTCTCGCTCAAATTGTGCTGCCCGACTGGGGAAGTACCTCCGCCTTACAGAAGACCGTAGTGAATCAACAATAGTTGTCTTTCTGCGAGTGAGTAAAGTTACCAGAGCTCATTGGGGGAGTGACTATTCTGACAGCATGGGAATTCCATTTGCTGTCAGTTCAGTAACTCCCTATTTTAAGAAACCTGAACGGTTTCTAAGGGGTTTGGCAACGCAATGTCGCAAATGTCTATGGGCGGCGGTCATCACTTACCATCAGGTGAGCCGCCTGCTTGTTTGCCCCCTTATCACCATAAAAAAAAACATTTATTTTACTGTCATCCACTATGCTCACTATTCATTATGCTGAAGTAATAATTATAGTAACTAAGTTTACAGTAAGTATATCATTTAAAACAAAATTATTTAAAACAATAATTGTTATTTTGTGTTCTAATGCCCAGACAACATCAATCTCGGTGCGTGAAACGAAAAGCAAATAAAATATTGCTATAAATGATAAAACAAGCTGCAGACATATTTATTTCGGTCCAGATATATCGGTCGCGATACAGACGTTACATTATACAGAGTGAATTTATATGTCATATATTAACATTATATTTATATTATATGAATCGAAGCAAGCTTACTTGGTGATCGTGTACTTGATTTGAATGAGACCGATAAAAAACGTATTGGTTTGATATAAGTATTTATATTGTAAACTATAGAAACATGAACTACAGAAAAATTATAGAGAGTATTATGAGGAGTTGTGTAGGAATTCACAGTGAGGGTAGGTACAACTACCAAAAAACTATTACTATCATCGTAATCATTGAATTAAATCCACTCATTGAGTTTATTTTGAATAATGGAGGTGTTTTTAAACTGATTTATTGTTATAATGTTATCTGTAACAGTAAAAACCTATCTGCAAAATTTCGGCGTATGGATTTATAGTGGGCACGCAGTTTTAATGGCAATGACGTCATTTTATTTGCCGTCTGTTCTTGTCTTGTTACTAGACAATTTCTAAACCAGAAGATTTGAAAGTTTTATTGCGCGCAGAAAAGATTATGTCATCAGCTATCGTTTTTATACATAACTAACTTAAGTATAAAATATGAAATTGTGCAGAACGTTTATTTTAATACCTAATACTTATTTTTTACAATTCAACTGTATCTATTACAGACAAAAGTCACAAAGAATCGTATTATATATTTGACGTCTTCGTCGGTAAAAAAATGAAAATATGTAGGTACTACATTATGTCGCCCTTGAGAGGCTTAACTCAGTAATGTCTAAATTGGGAAGTTTATTTGTGTAGACAAACACAAAAGAAAAAGATTTTCTTCTAGCTGAACGTAAAATCGAGTTGGGACAAATAAAATACCGAGACCTTTTATTCAGATATAAAAACTTTCTGTCTAAGATAGGCATTGGGTAAAGAAGAATTTTAAAGCCTCTTAGGAAACGACCTCGAGCAATCACAAAGAAAAAAAGTTAACAAGTAAAATACGAAGTAAACAATAAAGTCTTAACAAGGCTGATGCTAGAAGAATATCAATTTCTTATGAAGCGTTTAATTTTATAAATAGAAAAATAGAAGATAAACTTTATCGAATATTATATTGCTTGACTTCGTGTTGAATCCTGATAAGTTAAGATATTTAATTTTTAGAATTGTTTGGACATTTTATTTGATTTTATCAGGTTGATGGGAAAGTGTCTAAAATGATTAAGTTTAATGTTGGTATTATACATTTTGATAGCCTAGTTTAGAAGTTAGAGGTATCAAATTTGATCTCAAGGCACGCGCCACTGACCTTTCGAAGTTATGTGCGTATGTATAAATACATATAATAATTATGTATGTTATTACAAAAAAAGTATAACAAAAAAGTTTTATAAATATGTGTAGTATATTAAACTGCTAGTATCTGTAACACAAGCTTCGTTGCTTAACTTTGAACTAGACGGTATTGTGTCATAATGTCCAGATATACTTTTTTTTTATCTGTCATTTTAACATATGGGGTAGGAAATCATCATGGTGAGATCTTCTCACCTTGTGAAGTCTTTCAACTTGCACTAAGCTAGGTGGAAAGAATGAAGTCACAAGATCTAGATTTCAATTCAAAGGCACGCAACTATTCGAAGTTAACTGAAGGAAATACATCGCGAGGAAACCTGCATTGCTACATACATTACTCGATAGTGTATCCGTCTCAAATAAAAGAGACCCATGCTCTGCAGAGGACAGTAAATGATGCCATCAAAAAAACACCTCCATTTCATATTTGCCAACGTAATGTATTATAATAATTCAGAAAAAAATAGTAAAAATATTGTTGACTTCGCAGTCAAGAAGTGCAGAATAAAATTCTACAGGGACTTAGTAATTAGATTGGCTGTTTGTTTGCTTGCGTTCAAACCACAGACGCACAACTTTTGTCTCCGTCCGCGCCCCGATCGCAACTTGTTTCATTCTTAACGTAAACAACGTTACGCCGCACTTTGTTCCGTTTTGTACTTTGAAACTTTTTGTTTTGATATTGTTTCATGTTTTCCTGGTCATTCGAAATTTGTCAAAGACAATTTTTAAATATTTTTATTGATCAATATTGATTGACAAAGCTACTACTCCTCCTAACTAAATTCGTCACGAAACTTATTAAATATAATAAATATTGATTAACTAGGTGAGACTTGGCTAGCGTTTTGCCACATCAATTATTTTTAGTGAATATCTGTGGATGAAAGTAAAAATACTAATATCACCTATTATAAAATAGGGGTAGAAGGGTGAAAATTTTGGGCCACCCTTATCACCTAGAGGTGTAAAAAAAAGCCTACATAAGGTTGTAGGCTTTTTTTTACACCTCTACTAAAATCTACCAATTTTACACAAAAAATTCATAAACATCGGTCCAGCCATTTCGGAGGAGTTCGACAACAAACACTATGACACGAGATTTCTACATATTAGATTATTTTGCTAGTGTCTAAATTATAACACATAATTTCAGTTCTATGCTCTAAATTTATGATAGCATAAATTTACAAATGCTTGATACATTTAGGTATTATAATATAACATTGCATCACATCATTGTAGCCTTGAATGGCAGGAAGAGTTTGTGCCCTTTGTAAACACCCCACAATTCGCTGTTATATTTTGGGTCACATAACTATTGTAGGAATCGAGCCTATTAAAAATAATCCGGCACCACTCCAACCTTTATTATAATTGTATAAAAAAAACAGTAACACTTTGCTGGACCTGGAAATATAACCCAAAATCTCTCGCTCAATAGACTCGTTTAGTCCTACTAGACATTCAATAATTATACATAAAGGACGAGTAGGTCCAATCCAATTAACTAAGCCTAAAAATATTTAACTCCACGAACACTACTGCGATAAAACCAGCCCCAATATGAGCGCTCCATCGCGTGGGTCCCACGATCGTATATAACGACTAGGACGCCGTAACTCTTTGTGATGGATTAGTGCTTTTCCGGCTTTTCAACGGACCCCCAAATGGACGGACCCTTAGGGAGAGCAGCATCTGTTTACCTATTACTATGAACGAATTTTGGTTTGCGTAAAATGTTGTTTAATATTGTGTGGGGGTCGCTAATCTTATGGATGTTGGATAAAGAAAATCGTTATCTACCATTATATACTGCACTTTCAGCTAATGTAACCTGTATTTAGCACTAAAAATACTGTGCTATGCCTGTAGGTTTGTGGGACCCTTATGCTGTATAAGAAACTGATTTCGGTCCTGTATCAGATTGTGTTGGCACAGTTTGAATAGTGCACTTAATTGATATTTTGAATATGAAAGTATTTAAATACTGGTGACGTTATTAGTAAATTACTTACTTACTTAATTACATCTGGCAAACTCTTGGTTTGCCAGATGTAATGATTTGAAAGATGTAATTAAGCCTGATTTTATCTAACGATGACTTTAATTATAATTTTGAATTAAATCTCACCCCAAAAGACTTGCAATAAAACTTCGTTCAACATCTATAAATTAAAGATATTGTTAAAAATTTAATCAGACTCTTCGAAGTTAAAGTTTTAAACGGTGCAAATGAAATTACGTACCGCCCTTATCTTCGAGAAGTTTCTTTCGGACGGAATTTAATATAACCTTAGAAGTTGTTATCTCTGCCTGGATGGAGTTAGGTGTGAATTAATTTTATGTGTCTATTATTCTCATATCTATTGTTATGATTTACTGTCAAGGACTTTGAAGGTTGTTGCTTAATGATGAAGATATCCGAGGTTGTATTTGTTTCAGAATCGTAAACCTTTCCATATTTCTAAAAGGGTTATCATTGAAATCTTTTATAAGTAAATACACTTCAGTTACTTACAGTTACGGCACATAATTTTAGTGTAATTATCAGAATCATTTGTTTTATTATTGGCTACGTTCTTGTATTTGAGAAAAATACTGCATATTTTTCTTTATTTTTTAATTGTTTAGGTGTTTTTTTTTAAGCTGCGACTGATAGTCAGCGGCTACCGTATCTTATGGACGTTTGTGATAGGAGATTTAATATTGGCATATTTTTTTCTTAGTCTGATGAAAAATATTCACCATTAACTGAAGATAACATAGGCAATAATAATAAAATATTCAAGTAGAGATCCAAAACTAGAACAACTATAAAATTAAATAAGGTCAAACGGCACCAAACACGGCAAAACTACAATCACTAAACGTTCAACAACATTATAATTAACTCAACTAACAGCACATAAGTACCACGAGTATTTAATACCCATACAAACAGCGAACCAGACGGTCATAACGTCCACGTAATGTATTTGAGTGTTCCGGCCAGTTACCATGTACGAAGTTCCGGAGTACCAACATACAATGATTAGGGTAACAGCACTAGTTAGTTTGTACACGAATGTTTTACTCGTTACGTTGGTTTCAATTTATTTTTTGTACGTTGTTGGTTAATGTGGCGCAGAAATTTCGAGCTTAATTGATGGTACATTGTGGATGTTATTCGTTTTACTCCGTGTACTCAGTGTATCTATTACTGTTTCTTCTGTAACGTAATTATTTTTAACGGGTCAAGAATTTGCAGCTTTTGTTTTGCGTCGTTCTTCTATAGTCTTGGCATGGGCTTCACATGCTGTGGACAAAGATATTAGTCGGATAATCATTAAAAGTCGCCAGGGAGGTTAGTTACATAGGACTGTGTTCGTTAATTGGGTACCAAAACGATGGAGAGGTAAAGGTAAAATATTTTATTACAACAGACGTAATAATTCAGTCCCTATTTCTTCTCTGTGTCTTTGGAAAATTTCGTTGTTTTTATTTAGTAACTAGTAGGCAATAAAAATATCAGTGAAGTCTCTCAGTACATACTTTCTCATAAAGATAATAACGAAAATTGTTTGAGGTGAAACATACACTTGATATTTTAATAGTAATCTATTCTGGAAATGCTGAAAAACATTCACAAAAAAATTTTATACAAAGTAATGATTTTGCAGATAGCTCTACCAATATTTAAAAAATAATTATTTGTGCTGTGTCAGCAAATGTTATGTTTCCGCCCTTCACCCTGACAGGCTGACATGCGATATTTAATCATACAAAATTAGCTCAATCATGCGCCAAAAAAACGGTTATTCGAAGTGTAAACTATAATCTAATATATAAAATTCTCGTGTCACAGTTTTCGTTGCCATACTCCTCCGAAACGGCTTGACCGATTTTGATGAAATTTTTTGTGCTTATCCGGTATCTATGAGAATTGGCCAACATCTATTTTTCATCCCCCTAAAAGTTAGGGGTAGTCCACCAACCCCTATAATGTGGCAAAACAACGTTTGCTGGGTCAGCTAGTCTTATATATAAAATTCTCGTGTCACAATGTTCGTTCCCGTACTCCACCGAAACGGCTTGACCGATTCTCATGAAATTTTGTGAGCATATTGAATATAGGTCTGAGAATCGGCCAACATCTATTTTTCATACCCCTTAGTGATAAGGGTTGTCCACCAACCCCTATAATGTGGCAAAACAACGTTTGCTGGGTCAGCTAGTATGATATAAAATATAACTAATACGTGAAGTTGATATCTGGAACACAGCTGAAAGACAATCATCTTCGTACGTACGCGGGATTAACAATAGCTTAAAAAGTATGTATTATTCTACAGTACAGCATATTTGCCTCATACATATTTGTAACTTACAAAACACCTCCTATAAGTCAATTAAAATGAACTGCACGATCCCAAGCCATAATTATTTGGTAAAACTTATTATAAAATCTTAATGAGTCAACACGAAGTGGAAAACAGCAATCATGGAGGCAAATGAACCGTCCTAATGATGTTGTTTTTAAATCAGTGCGCAAATGAATACTACATACATACTATAATTGTAGAAGAGTTGGAAGAGAAGTGAATTCCATAATTTTAAAATTATGCTCTCTAATAGATGACCTGACGATATGGAGGACATACGACGACAAGGTATTCGACCTTTCAGGATAGCGGACACCTCATTTACTGTCCTACTGTTGGGCATGGGTCTCCACTCATTTGAGCGGGATTAGGCTACTTTCCACCACGCTAGCCTAGTCAGGCATGCAGGCTTCTTCATGCTTCTTCATAAATACATCAAGAAAGGAAGAAAGAAATCATATTTATTGACAGCACACAATTCACATAAGACAATTAAAAAGAAAAGAGACGTAATAAATACACAGAATACAAGACAACAAAACGTTACAATATACAGATAGGTAGGTAGGCTCGGTGTGGAATTGTGCGTTCAAAAGGCCACAGCTCAGCATATGCTACAGGTTACTGCAGCGCTGATTTTCAGGTGCAGCCTAAGACCATAGGTCTGTCGTCATTAACCGACGGGTAAGTGTCCATAGCGGTCTACCGCCTAGATACATGGTTTTTTTTTATGATCTGTAATCAAGTCAGTTACGGTGTCTATAATTAAGTCATTTAAATATGTATTTATTGTGTGTTTCTTAGGCACAGTCTTAGGTACGAGCATAATAATATATAATTTAGAGGAATCAGGTAAACAGAAAAAATAAAAAAGACTACGGGAGATTGAGAGGGAGTATAAAGAAGGGTACATAGAACAGTTGTATTATTATAACATATTGTAAATGTAATTTATTAGCTGGATTTTTGTATATCAAGCAGCAGTTTCTTATATGTGGACCTAAAAGTATTTACTGTCACATCACACGGTCCACTGGTCACACTATCTGCTTGCAGAGCTTAAAAAAAACTATACGAGAAATGATACTTAAACTTACACAATGTCTCAATGTAGAAAAATAAGAACAACCGGCACATTGATTATATCTCGTTTACTACCCAAAAGTGAAAGACAAATACGAGTTGATTATATTATTTGAGGTTTGATTTTGGGCATATATTTATCATATATACACTCGTATATATGATTTCGATATATACTCGTAGGAAGATAACAGCAGAAAACTAGAAAACAAAACACTAAGTAACAATGAACGCGACGGTACATACAACTATTTAATATTCACCCTCTACTCTTGACAATACCTTCACAGCAACAATAACTATCACATGTGAGCTCAAAGTATCAAAGAGTAAGCTAGCGAAGTTACCAAATAGCGAAGTGATTAATATCGAATCCCGGACCATACATATCTTAGACGGTTGATTAAATTCCACAGGGTTACTGCCGTTCTGAAACGTCGTAAAGTTTACATCGATTAGAGTCAATAATTTCATTGGAAGTTTGCTGGGACGGACGCAAAGGGACGATTTAATGTCTCACCTCACATAGTTTTGGGCGACGCATATTGATCTTCAGGCATTATTGGATTAATGGTCTTGGATAGAACAGGCATGGAATTGGATCAATTGTCTGTTAATGTATTTAAGAGAAAATGTTTCGGCTTAAATATTATGGTGCTATTTTGTATGAGAAATTTAAACTAAACTTTCCTTGTTATCGATATAATTGATTCGATCAATATGTAGATAGATCCTACATATGATTTTATTTTCAATCATTACAAATATGCTCTATTTTTCTCCAGTACGTCATTATGTGCCGGGATGACGCCTAGATTTCTTTAAATTTCAACATAATATTAGGTATTATTTTCTACTTCCGAGACGTACACCGAAATGCAATAACAAAAACTTCCATTAGCCCATACACTTTTTGCAGCAGTCAATTTAAATTGGAGCACAGTATACTTCAATTTAAAATCACACAGCTAAAAAACCAACGTCAAATCCATTCTAAAATGTTGGTATAACATATTCTAAAAACAAATTCAAACAAAATCTCTGATAATAAAAGAGAATAGAAAAATATGACGTGAATTTTTAAAATGACGAATTATTTTTGCTGACAAAAAATCTGGCATTGCGCAAAAATAGGGATTTGTGACACCAAAATGAAACAATCACGCAGCGGACATTTCACAGCTCCCAAAAGAATTGTTGCATGATATTCTTGTTATGGACGTGTAAAAAAGCCTACCGGTGTAAATGGACGAATGAGAGGGTCGCGTGGGATTAATGTAGAAACCATTAATTATAACACTCTAGATAGCGATGGTATATAAGTAAATGTCGCCACATGTATTTTAGTATTACTGATTTCGCGAATATATCAACAAAACTACTTTTTCCTGATATTATCAGTCTATCCGTGACCGTGCATCGTTTAAAGGACCCCAAATATAATATTAATATACCTACCAACAAAAAAGTAAGAATTATTAAGATACATTCAAACTACAATAGAGAAAATAATATCAGGGTTCCATTACCTGCTTGAAATACCATCATAGATTCTATTAGCACTAAATCAAAGCTTAAAACGAGGTGCACGCGCTTTGTTTATCGAACTGTCAATAATGACGAATTAACAATTTACAAGAGGTAGAGCATAGCGAGATTCATCGCTCAAATTGAGCTGCCCGACTGGGGAAGTACCTCCGCTTTATAGAAGACCGCAGTGACGCAACAATAGTTGTGTTTCTGTAAGTGAGTAAGGTTACCAGAGCTCGATGGGGGAGTGACTATTCTGACGGCATGTGGCATGGGAATTCCGGTTGCTTACAGTTTACTAAATCTGTCTAAATCTAATTCTAATCTAAATCGGTTTCTACGGTTGTTGCAAACGTCTATAAAGATAAAGCAAATATTTGTGTAGTCTACAGGTAGTTGTTACGAGTCTGGTTATTTAATCATGTAATAATTTGTGTTTGTCAAGTAAATGCACCCATGGCTATGGGGAGAATCTTCATCATTATCATCATCAACCCATTAATGTCCCACTGCTGGGCACGGGTCTCCTCTCAATTGAGAGGGATTAGGCTATAGTCTACCACGCTAGCCTACTGCGGATTGGCAGACTTCACATGCCATCGAGAAGATCTCTCAAACATGCAGGTTTCCTCACGATGTTTTCCTTCACTGTTTGAGCATGTGATAAATACGCACATAAATTCAGAAAATTCAGTGGTGCGTGTCTCATCTCATCCACTTGTCACACCGCTCGGCTCCCACAGCAGGGAGAATCTTAGTGGTAGCATTTCCTACCAAAAATATGTAGCAAACAGTTTTGTGGTGAACGTAAATCGTTTGTTATATACATATATGTATATCTTGAGGCAGCTCTTCAAAACAAATCTCTTTTCTAAATGTAGAATCGAAATAACAAACAAAATAAACTTGAATGTATAATTATCATAACTTTAATTTAATAAATTACAACCAAGAAATATTTTTTCCTCGAATATCCATCCCTTATTACAATTTCATTTCATTATTATAACATTTCTGAAACCAAAAGTTTTACCCAAGAATAATTAATTTGCTACTTACGTATTTCTAGGGTTCCTTTGGCAAACAGGCCCAAATATTATTCATGGAACGAATTAAATCATGAGCTGTTTAATCACTTTTACCTGGAAACTTATTTTTGTTTTAACCCGATACACATCACAGTTGCCAAGAATTGGTTTTTCATTATACTTAGTAACAGTTATTGAAATTATTTTGAATTCATAGCCCAACGAATATTTTGTCGATACAAAATCATTTTTCATAGCCATTGAAAATGATTTTATAAACGAATCCGTTTTTAATTGGAGACAAACAAATGGGGATAGTTTTACGAACAATTCATGTGGATGCAACTAATTTGAACCATAGTTCCACTAGATACGGTATTCAAAAGGCTTTTTATATATTGTATATCAAAATTCTATAGTATTTGTTGTTAATTTGATGCCCGTTTTGAGTTTTCAGTGTTTTAGTATCATATTGAACAAGAAAGAATAGAGCCTCTTCATATTCATAATTGTTAGATGCGGGAAAATGTTTTGAAATTTAACTGGATATAAATTCATCTGGCTATTTGAATTTTACGCATCAGAATGTAGTCGATAAGTTGGCTAGTACATAAATTAAATCTATGCATTACTTTTTACTCTTCTTAATATTCTATTGGCAGCAGTCTTTCTTTTATCAGTTGTATACAGGTTTGTCTAACTTTCACATCTCGCTTTTCATATTTTAAAAATTACCAAAATCTTGAACAAATTAAATATACTGTTTTAATGTAACCAGAACGAAAAGTGGTATAAAAAACGCTAATAACGTCGACAAAATACAAAGTTCCTACAAAAAATAACAAGAATTCCGTATTTCTGTTATCAAAACCTTTTCAATTACTTTTTTGTAACTTTCCCCAACCAGATTATTTACTACCTTATTGATAAGAATTCGAACAATAGTCTGAGTTTCTTTGTTTTCCCCTAAATATACAAGGCAAGTAACTATACATGTTACAAATTGTTAGGGCTCCAAGTCCCTTGGCATCTAATACCAAACACGCTTCTGAAACCACAACTTCTATTTTCAGTATCCATTGCTTGTTTACCTCCTATAGTTCTGCGAGCTGAATAATGTTCTCATAGCGGAGAGTCAATTGATTGTGTTTATGTTAAAATCGTTGTGTTTTCTAATATCGTGATAACTCTGAAGTCCAGCTTACAACACAGACAATTTATTTCAAAAGAGGGACCCGTTTTTGCCGTTAACCTAATGTGTAAATAAATGTGTGCAATAATTAAACACAAAACGGAGTGACGTGAAACTAATTACATTAAAACCCTTCTCTCATGATGTCTAGTAATGAAACTCATTTTATTTTGTTTTTAACTCGTTTCATTGGACTGTGATGAATACACATCGTGTTAACTCGCTTTTGTTGATCGCTAGCCATACAGAGGTTGTACAATGTAATGTTTTCATGTATTTTCGGAATGGTGTCAATTGCAAAATATAGGGAAGTGTTATTTCACTTGAAATTGGATCCTAGATTGGAAACTGTGAATTTTAATTGTATGGATGACCTGGCTTATTTGTTCAGGTCAGATTTGGCTGGATACAGAATTCTCGAGCTAATGGTAAAGCAGAAGAAGTATTCCCATTTCAGCACCAATTTTTAGAGCACCTATAGGCACAAAGGGTATTCCCATTTGAGCACCAATCAATATAATAGCTTGGTGCTCAATGGGGAACAATAAAAATATTTAACTTTATTCCCTTTTGAACACCTACAGCGCAGTAGCTTCTAGTGATGGGTTGTATAATATTTAAACATATCGATAAAAGGCCAGGCAGTACTTTAATTATCATATTAATTTTGAAAACTGAAGTCTTAACTAAAAGATAATTTTCATTTAAGAATTTTATTCTCTTAATTTACAAGCGCCATAAAACCAAATATCATGATTAATTCTACACTATAAGATAAATTATCCATTTAATTATACTAAACACTAATCTTAAAATAAATGTAATATAACATAATGACACTACCTACAAGTAAAATAAATGACAGTCTTCTTTTGAAAGATGCTTCGGTATTACGTCCTCCTAATTATTAGGGGGAGTTCGAAAATATGACACTAATATTTCCTTATCCCTCGCATATATTTTGTCCCTACCCTGAATTGATGTAAATAAAATTAATGATTAGCTGTCAAATGAGGATGCAGAGTGATGTGATATTATAGAGTGCAATAATACATAATTGAGATTAAAATTTTATTCACGGTAAGTGCCCTGGATGATTTTCTGTAGTAGTTATTCTAATTGTTTGTTTGAACAGTGTATTATCTAAACCTATAGTTAAGTTGGTAGTAAGTATAGTAGAGTTCATTATACGCTTATTTTTATTGAACGGTTGAGGATGTGGTTTAGCTATGGGCTTTGAGACGATAGATTGCAGGTCGATCCTAGAATTGAACAAATATTTGTTGGTTGGTATATATGGTTGGTATCGTAAATCCACAAAGAAATTTGAATTAAAAAGAAATCTGCATTAAATCTGAAGTTGATCACGATTATGAAACAAGCTGATTATATTAGACTCTGTAGCTAAAGACAAAGTATCTGTAAAATATGGGTTCAATATTAAAAACAAAACTAAGCGTAAATAATAAATGATTGACGACCCGATTAGCCCAACGGTAGTTAACGGTGCCTTCTGTTCTACGGGTCCCGGGTTCGAATCCCGGTAGAGACAAAATATGTTTGATGAGCATCTATTACATTTGTTTCAGAGTCATGGATGTATATATACAAATACAAAAATATATAAATATTAAAATGTATATATATTATGTAGTATATCAACCTTCTAGTATCCGTAACACAAGCCTCGTTGCTTACCACGGAACTAGACGGCGCTGTGTCATAATGTCCAGATATATTTATTTCGTTTATTGGATTGAGACAACACTATTGTTATATGACGCCAAAGACTTGACACCGACACTGTACCTACAGTGCCAGTTAGTTTTTTAATTGTCGTTTGATTAGTACCACTTAGGTATTGATATACGTAGTTTTACTTGATCTTTCTAATTGTATACTTACCTTATCGTTTTCTTTGCAGCCAAATTTGGCCCCAAAATCTTCAGAGGCTTCGAAAATACCAATATTTTTATTTCCATATTCGAAGCTCCCCATGTAGTGCGTTGTCAAACATTTACGCCCATTGCTCGCATTTGACAAGGGCAAACAATTTAACGCTATCGGTCCAAACAGACGTTTTATCACAGTATACTGACAATAAATAGTGAAAATGCTGTCAGTGTGGAATCAGTATAAATTGGATATTATTTATGAGGAAGTTTGTGTTGTGGTTTGGAAGCCTACTAAGATTACTGTGATGTAGAAATTAACGATTTGTCACTACAAAATACTATGACGTGGAGAAAATTTGGACTAGAAACAAGATTATAAACATTGATTGCTGAGTGAAGATTCGAACTAGTCAAAAACCACGATGATGCGTAATCGGCAACTATAAAAGTTCGGATTTTATCATGTCACACGACCGTAATCCTGTATAGGATCCGACACATTGGATCTAATATTTGCGTATGTGTAATTAATCAATGTGATCTAGTTATTATGTCTCAAATCATTATACAGTTGAAATGACCGGCTTTTATTTATGCCGATATATAAAAGAAACATTTCAATCGAGCGTCATTCCCATTTTTCACGCACGAAAGAAATCGCAAACAGTCCTTATTCCTTAAAATACATACCATACAGGTCTGTGTATATAATTCACGTATATAAAGATGTATATGTGTGTCATATTTAGTACATATTCGTCTTGACGTAACAACGAATATCGTCGTGATGCCAGCGAGAGTAAAAAAAATAACAAAATTCTCAACGTTACTCAAAACAGCAAAACATTCTCGGTCTGGAGCAGTGCTTGACATCCCCTTCCGTTCTTAATAGAGGATCATTACTACAAGGGGAGAGCGCAAGAGTATACTTCACGCACCGTTCTATAGAAATATTGCGTGCCCCAGTTTTAGTTTTATTCACACAATTGTAAAAACAGCTGAGCAAAATAGTTCACTGGGTTCAAGCGTCGTGCTAACGATGTCAGGTCGTGCAACTATTTTATTCAATCACTGGCGCTGTGTAAGTGTGTCAGGGTGGTTGTATTGTGGTTAAAGTGTATTTATTTATACTTATGTACGTAACAAAAATATTATTTTGTGAAAGACAATAATTTTCCTTGGGTATACGAGAAATAAAGTATTACATAGATTGATAGTCTAGTCAAATATGCGTGAGATAGGTTTCGGTATTTTACTTAAATCTATAGTTAGCTCAATTTTAGCAACAATGAACATTAATTAGCCGTGTATATTTTAGTTTATCTCTCTAGTATTTTAATTATGCTCCAAAATATACAATTGCGGTATCAATATTTACGCCCGTAGCGTAATACACAGCATATTAATATAACGTATTAATTATAATTGCGCAGGCGACAAGGTAGGTAAATGCACCTATTGCAATAAGCGTAAATTGACCGAGCTTAACTCCCACTATCGCACTGAACTTCAATGTATGCTGAACTGCGGTGCTCAATCGGTGCTCTCACCAGAAGTTACGTGTTGAAGTTGCAAAGCTGTTCATTAAGAAGTAGGTTAAGCTTATCTGGGCAGCCAGTAGTTGATAACCCCTATTAAATAGTAGGTAGGTATTTCTGCGAAAGTAAGTCTCTATCAGGATGTCTTCTTTTTAAAAACTTATTCCTAATTAATTAGTCTGAAATATAAAACTAAAGCCAAAGATCGAGCTCTGTGGAGTTAACCATGGGAGGTCTGTAGACCTCCCAGCAGTGTTCGAGTATAGGCTGATGATGATGATACTGATAAAACTAAATTAAGCTAAAGGGTATTAAAGAACTCGTCCACATCGCTGTCAGAGGCCCAGAAGACTGGTAGAATTGTCAGTCTTTCTCTCTCTCTCTCATCTGCATCTATTTGTGAGCTTAGTTCTCTACTATACTTTTTTTTGTGCATATCCGGTTAATCAAAATCATAGTGATTCACCTCGTTCCAATTAATTCAGTCACCCTACCACAAATCTTGCAGACCGCATGCGGGGAACTGTAATCTGAAAGGTGATATGCGAGAATGCGACAGTAAGGAATTAGGTTAATTGCATTTGGGGATGGCATTATGTCACATTACATATCGGGAGGCGTCCAGGCACCTCTGCCATGCATATTTAAATAGTTTTAGTGCATTATTCAGTGTCGCAAGTCTGCATAACTGATAAGTACGGGGACAGACGAGTGAAACAATCGCTTGCTAGTAACGCACTGACGTTTATTGCTTTTATAAATACTTAGCGGTGCGTAGGCACACGCACACATACTTAACATTCCTCCCCTTAGCTTAAAAATACAAATTAATAACTCACTACGATACGTAAACCACAATTAACAATTACTATTGCGAAACATTTGTGCTCTCTAATAAAATAACTTGTAGTTGACTTTAGGCCGATTACGTTTCGCCCGTGGTGGGCTTGTCTGTTGTTGGAGCTCCTGTTCATTGGTATGCCCTGCCTGAGGAGGACTGGCTAACGCCTCCTGGACCTCCTCCTCTTCGGCCGAGTTGTCTGGTGTTGATGACTGTGCGACAACTACGGGTGTATTTTCCGGAGTAGCTGCTATTGATAAGTCGATACTATCTGTAGCAATCGGCGCCTCTTCACCCCCTTCACCCGTGTCTGGACACGTCATCACATCAGCCGACATCGTGTTCGACGTTGGGCTTCTGCTTTGCTCCTCTAGGTCTATGTCCACCTCTTTATTAAAATCGTAATCATCGCCTTTATACAATATAATTTGATTTTTATGCTTTCTTAACATATTTGAAGTTGCTAAGTCTCTAATTAAATACAACACGTTGCCCATTTTTTTAATCACTATGCCTTTGCACCAAACATATTTACCATTTACTTTATAATTTTTATAATAAATTCTGTTCCCAGTAGCAAACACCTGAGTATTATGCCCACCCATCTCCCTTTGCGAACACTGTTTACGTTTAACCACGTTAGCAAGAGCTGTGGATGATGACGCCGACGATACTGGTGTTATTAGGTCAAGTCGCGATCTAAGCTTTCGCCCATATACCAGTTCAGCTGGGGAGAATCCAGTTAATGAGTGAACGGAATTTCTGTAGTCAAACAAGTATTTTAAAAGATTGTTATTTAAATTTCGCGCCCCATTACCACTAAGCAGGCTTGTTTTGATACCCTTTTTAACTATCTTGACAAAACTTTCAGCCTGGCCGTTGCTAGCTGCGTGGTAAGTCGGTGACGTCATGTGAGTAATTCCATTCATCTTACAGAAAGCCTCGAACTCGTGTGATGTAAACGATGTACCATTGTCACTGACCAGCGTCTGCGGTATACCAAATCTTGCCATAAACTCGTATAGCCTATCAATTGTTGCTGTAGTCGAAGTGCTACTCTTCATATTAAAAACCTCAACCCACTTGGAATATGCATCCACTACCACAAAAAATGTGTGACCGTTTATGGGTCCCAAAAAATCAATATGTACTCGTTCAAATGGCGTGGAAGGATATTCCCAGTGCGCAATCGGCGCTCGAGCCGGCGATGGTCGCATTTGCATGCACACGTCACACGATCCTATCAAACGTTCTAAAGCTGCGTCTATCCCCGGGAACCAAAACCGCGCTCGTGCTTCCGCTTTTGTCTTGACAATTCCTAAATGAGATTGATGCAATTCCATTAATATTCTACCTCTTAACTTTTCTGGAATTACCATCTTGTGTCCTCTCATAACGCATCCATTTTCGAAAGACAATTGCGTCCTACACGAATGATATGGCTTCATACATTCATTAGGCGTTTTCCTAGGCCATCCATTCATTACAAAATGTCCCACCTTACGTAAGGTCACATCAGTATTCGTCGCCTCGCGTAACATTTTTAAGGTAACTGGTAAACTACCATCCAACACAAAATTAATGTACGATGCCCGATCCGGATCAGGCATCGTGGCCTCTTTGCCTCGCACGCCTAATTCCACACCCCCCTCCTCGGGCAGGCAGGCGCGCGATAAGAAATCCGCACTGTTACAATTGCTACGTACATATTCAATTTTATAATTATAACCGCTTAGAAATAACGCATACCTCTGTAACCTATTTGCAGAGACTTCCGGTATACCACGGCGCGGCCCAAAAATCGACAACAGTGGCTTATGATCGGTACGAAGGATGAACGGAATCGACCTACCATATAAATATTGATGGAAACGCCTAACCCCAAAAATAATCGCAGTCGCTTCTTTTTGGATCTGCGAGTAACGTTTCTCGGCCGTGTTAAGAGTCCGCGACGCAAAAGAGATCGGTCTCTCACTCCTATCGGTTTCTATTTGTGATAATATTGCAGAAAGGCCTAATGGGGATGCATCAACAGTTAGAATTATAGTCGCGTCTGGGTTGAAATGAGCTAATACTTGATCTGACGCTAAACATTTTTTAATAGCGGTGAATGCTTCGTCGTGGTCCCGTGTCCAACACCACTTACTACCCTTTTTTAATAAGTCATACAAAGGGCCTAACACCGACGAGGCGTTTTGAACAAAATTCCTATAATAATTTACCAATCCCAAAAATGACTGTAATTGGTTTATGTTAGTTGGTACCGGTGCCTCGATCATAGCTTTCACTTTCAGCGGTGATTTATGCAATCCGTCTTTATTTATTACGTAGCCCAGGTAATTAACTTCGTCTTTGAAAAACACACACTTATTTTTTTGTAACGTGAGTCCCGCATTTTGTAATTTCAGTAGCACTTGATGCAATCTCTCCAGGTGCTCAGATCTAGTTTTACCGGTTATTAAAATATCATCTAGCATGCAGAGCGTGCCTGGCACGCCCGTCAACACGCCCTCCATCGCGCGTTGGAACACCGCCGGCGCGCTCGCAATACCAAAACAAAGTCGTGTTTGTTTATATATTCCCCTATGTGTATTTATGCACGTTATCTCTTGTGACGCATCATCCAACAAAAATTGGTTGTAAGCATTTGACAAGTCTAATTTTGTGAACTGCTGACCCCCACACAACTTAGAAAAAAGTTCAGTTACTGTAGGCAAGGGATATTGATCGATAATTAACTGTTTGTTTACGCCGGTTGAATAATCGGCGCATATACGTATAGATCCATTTTGCTTTAACACTGGCACGATCGGTGACGCATACCGCGCGTGATCAACCGGTTTCAAAACCCCTAAGCTTACTAACCTATCTATCTCTTTATTTACTTTATCTTTTAATGCAAAAGCTATCGGCCGGGCCCTAACAAAAACTGGTTGCGCGTCTTCCTTTAATTGTAACTTCACTTTAAATTTATTAAATAACCCTAATTTATCCGAAAAAACTGAAGGATAACGGCATTTCAACGTATCAAACAAATTAGTTTCGTCTATTTGCTCACAGTATTGTATCGGTAACAATTCTAACTTAAATTTTGAAATAAAATCACGGCCGAGAATCGGTGGGCCGCCATCGCGTACAACATAAAAATACAGTACTTGTGATACTCCCGCATAGCTTACTTGCAACTGCACTATACCCACACAAATTATATTATCACCCGTATATGAAAACAAACGTTTCCTAGTCGTTGACAATGGTACATCGCTAAAATATTTTTTATATGTTTCCTCAGAAATAGCTGTTACAGCCGAACCACTGTCTATCTCAAATTTTAATTCGATCCCCGATACCGTTACCGTTTCCGTCATTGGTTCCCCTTCTATTGACCGAATATTAAAACACTCACCGTCGTCGTCGTTTTCATCCACAGCTTTCGATACAACGTAATTAATTTTTCTGCACATCCTACGCAGATGCCCTGTAGCATTGCACTTCCTACATTTCGATTTTGCGAAACGACACTGGGACGTTTCATGATTATAATAGCCACACACTAGACACTGCACTTTAACTCCCGCACTCGACGCAGCTTCTCGATCCGGCGGCGCGGCAGTTGCCGTCACCGTCGCCCGCGTGATTTTAAACAGCTGGTCGTGTGCTGTTGCTTGTATCCCGCCACTGGTGCCCGCTGCTGCACGAGCACGCCGCGCATTCTCCGCCAACTCAATCGCCTTCGTCAATGTCAGGCCCGTTAGATCTTTCGAGAATAGCTTCTCTCTGTCGGGTCCAAGACACATTCCCATTACAAATTTATCCCGAAGAGCTTCCTCGACGTTCGAGAAACCACAGTGTGCCGTCAGTCCACGCAACCGCGCGGCCCATTGTGCATACGTCTCCCCCTCTTGCTGCGTAGCCGCGTAGAACTTATAACGTTCACCAAACCCACAGCGCTTTGGAGTAAAATGCTCATCCAACAGCCTCAGTATGTCATCATACGGAACGTCCTGCAGCTGCTTTGGCAACGCGAGGTCAGCCGCCAACTTGTGTGTGCCATCTGCGAGTGCGCTCAGCAAGACAGCTCGTCGCTTTGTTCCCGTAGGATCACTTGTCTCGGTGATGTCATTTGCCACGAACCACTGTTTGATTCGGCATTTGTAAGTCTCCCAAGACTGTACATTGTGATCAAACACTGATAAAATACCAAAAACCGAGCCGGACATTTTTACTTTTTATACGAGGGTACTCGTCGCCAATGATAAGTACGGGGACAGACGAGTGAAACAATCGCTTGCTAGTAACGCACTGACGTTTATTGCTTTTATAAATACTTAGCGGTGCGTAGGCACACGCACACATACTTAACAATAACACTCACCGTGCAGATATTATGTTTCACGGAAATTAACTTTAATGAACTTGGCTGTGTTTCAATTTGCATTTTCGCAACACCCTTTTTGTCCGGCTTTTCAATTTTAAGCTTTATAAAATGGAGTTAGTGCCGTAAACTGCTGGAGTTTGCTTCTCGTTTCGATGGTGATTTAGTAGTTCTTATTATTTCATAATGTTGTTATTTGGTTCGTTTAATTAAGAAAGTAAGTAGCCGCAATGGCTGCCAGTCTGATTTATGTGGTTAAATACATAATGAAGAAACACTTCGGAAATGAATCTGTGAAAGTTTTTAAAATCAATTACAGGTAGGCAGGTAGATTACGTATATAATTGATGAAAGTCAACAATATTTTTATGAAATTAAATGAATGTATTAATATTATGGTATTTGAAGATACTATAATATATTAATATAATTGTTATAAAATAATGATAATTTAATTGAAATAAACGTAACAAGATAATATGAGTTGTAAAAAAAGTTGGTATATTCTGAATTGCATATTCGTTTATTGTTTGTAGGTACTGACAAGAGCCGACGCCGAGTAGGCATTAATTGGGCTTACACTAATGTAACACGTAAGCCGAATGCAGTGTACTCACTGGCATAATGTAAACAAACATGTTATTATTATTATTTTCAAACTATTGTAAAAGTCAATAGAAGAGACATATTGTATTGTGGTAAGTTAAAAAAGTTAATATAACATTAAATCAATATTGAAGCGTCCCAACATTATTAGAGTTAATGTCTGGGATATGGTGTATTTAGTACTGAGTAAACACACTATAAGATACATTACAGTACTTAAGCACTAGTTTTAGGATAAGCACAAACATACAGTGATATACAATGAAACATAGCGTTGAATAATATGCGGAGAAAACTAGGGTTGTCAGTCCTACGACTGAAAAAGAAAATTGTTTTATATTTCAACTGATGTTGTGTTATGAGCGTTATTTTGTTCGTTCTTAAATGTAAACATAATATGAGTAGATAGTTATTTCTAAACGATGTATTATTTCTGTTGTGTCGTTCAAGTTTATTTTTGCATAGCCTATATAAGAAACAATATCTCAATTGAGTTATTTTTTTCTGGAAGCAAAATATGTATAGTTTTTTTATAGTTTACAATTCATTTAGAGTATGTAGTAATGTCCTTATACCTCCAAATGGAAGGTTCAAAGTCTATGGGATGATCTGGATGGCATGTCTACTGACTTATACCTAACCTAACCTAACCTCTTCCAACTAGGTTGGGTACGGGAAACCGTACTTGGGTTGATAACGATGATATTTCAGTGATGATGTATAATGCCACAATCCAGAAGGACACAAGCAACCCTAAGATAAACTGTTAGTAAAACGTTACAAAGTACTAAAAAGGCACTAAAAGTTGTCACAGGACCGTTTTACACGGCTTAGTGTCACATTGTTATGGGCAATTTCGCTTTAATCACATGCCTACAATTCTGTTTACCTTCAATTTTAGGAGCTTTGGAACTGTTGACACTTATACTCGTACTTTATAGCAGTTATTTTGTTGACTACATGTTACGATGACATACATTTTAGGAGTATCGTTCGGTCAATTGTGCCATTTTGTTCACATTGAAACTCCATCATAGATCTGATAGAAATAAGCGGGTATGCTGTCAGTGATATTAAGTTTGCTCGGAGTTTGGATGTATGCAGATATGATATGATACGTTATGAAAACAGCTGTGATAGACTAGCGGTGTGACTAGTTAACTGTGTGGAAATCAAAGGTTTCGAATCGAATTTAAACCCAAGGCACCACTGGGTTTTCGGTACGATTTAAGTATTTAAGTTATGTGCGTATGCATATAACTTAAATACTTAAATCGTGAGGAAACCTGCTTGCGAGGCAGTCTATCAATCCGTACAAGACTACCGTGCTGGACTAGAGCCAAATTTTTCTCAAATTATAAGAGACCAGTGCCCAGCAGTGGGACAATAAATGGGTTGACGATGATGTTGGTTAATGATAATAGTTTATTTTTACATGGAAAATACTAGTCTCGTTAACTATGTTCTTATTTATTTACAGTACTTACTATTTAAAGGTAAAAAGGGATACTTTGCTTCAGTTCCAAAATCATAAATGAATCGCATATTAAAAATACATTTATTCGATCATTAGAAAACCCCGTTAGCTTTACAATGAATAATATAATTGGTAAAAAGTATTAAGCTCTATTGTACATTCATGAACAGTGGTGCAGTATAAATTATTTCCTGTCAATGTGACAACCTATTGTTGAATACACAATAGTCTGAAAATAATGAATGGCTATTAATTATTTTAATTTTCCAAAATTTTGTGTGGACTTGAACAAAGGATTATAACAATAAATCCATGGAAAAACGTCAAGTAACCACAAATAATAGGGTTGAATAATTTAATATTGTCTTTTAGTACTAATTTTAGTGATTAAATTATGGAGTAGAGTGGCTGATGGAATTAAAATTTAGTAATTACCTTGATATTGATGTCATTTTTATACGTTTTTTTATTACGACAGTAGCGATGAGCCTCTGAGTAAATAAATTTATACAATTAGTTCAGTTATAGATCATAATACTTTTGATGCTGTTTTTTTATTTAACTTTTTTGCGAAAGTAATTTCTTAAAATAGGTACAATTTTGGAAAATGCATTAATAAATCCACATGAAACAAGTTGTTAAGTTTCACGTTGCGTTGATTTCATGTACAAAAATGTTTTAAAAATCCAATTCGAAGAACAAAGAGGCCACTATAAA
This sequence comes from Craniophora ligustri, assembly GCA_905163465.1. Classification (NCBI taxonomy): domain Eukaryota; kingdom Metazoa; phylum Arthropoda; class Insecta; order Lepidoptera; family Noctuidae; genus Craniophora; species Craniophora ligustri. The sequence goes on along the minus strand of LR990967.1, from coordinate 9,563,017 downwards.
ACATAATAAAATTCAGCACCAGTAAATTTATTGATAATACAATCCAGTGCCTACAAGCAAAAAACTTATGAATAGGAAGCCCGCACCGAAGCGAAGTGCCAATAACAGAAAAAAATACACACACAATATGGAAAGTTATTTCATAGTGAGGTTAGAACCAATTCGAATATTCGATAGACGTGACACCGAACCAATTTGAGGCCGAAACCGATCTCGGCTTGCAAAGCGTCTATTGTCAATAGATTGGTGGCACACTATTTTCTGGAAATGCGGACGAAGATTGCGGTGTGACGGATATTCGTCTGATTTTGTGTAATGTGCAACTGTTCCATGCCTAACGGAGTTTATTTGGAAGGTACAGAATGGTTTTTTGTTGACACATGCATAATATATGGAGGCAATTACATAATGCAGTTGAGAATATCATTTTAATAAAAAAGTGCTTATATGATTACAGAGGTTAGAAGCATTACTTAATATTTGTAATAATAATATTTAATATAATTATGAATATTTTTATCTTTGTAAACATATGTATAGCACATATAAATACCTACTTTAGTGTTATTATAAAGGCAATATATGCAATAGTAATATGAAAAATGTAAATAAGAAAAAAATGTGTTTATAATGTTATGTATCATTTTTTGTAAAATAATTGAAATAAAGTTTTATTATTATTATTTTATTTATTATTCATTGAAATAGGCTAGTAGAGATGGTGTAAAGGATTCGAAACGTCCGGATAAAAACAACACCAATATTTCAATATCTAATATTCCTGCGTTCAATATATCTCTTCCCTGTGACCTGAAAAGATCAGAAACCGAAAAACCGATCTTATTTCAATTATAACATCGCTACATACAAAAGTAAAACAGCTTTAATTATAAAAATCTCATATACTCCACCGTCAACAACAACCGTTAAACTGCATCGGTTGGGCTGAAATGCTGGACTATTTAGCTGGTTATTAAGCCCGACTGACCTGGCCTGTCGCCAAACATTCAAATTGAACTGGAAATTGCCGTGTCGGAACATGTATTTAGACGGTATACGCGTGAATACGGCCCATGAATAACTTGGAGTAATGTCTAAGAGAAAATGTTGAGGTCCTAAATCTTCTTAGTGGAAAATTTGGCAAACGAGCCACTCAATTTAGTCTTGGCAAAGACTACGATTAGTCTACGCTTTTATAAATCCTAAAGCGCTTGTGTACCGTAGTGGATGGAAAACCTATTGGATTTGAAAGTAGGTAGGTACCTGCGGCATTTTATTAAATCCAAATCTCCATAATCCTGTTTTCTCTGCAACATACCATAATTCTTCAAAAAGCAAATTCTACATGGAATATTTTTTGTCTCACAGTGTTTATACTTATACTGTTTTTTTTATAGGTTAGTATGAACCTAGTAACTCTTTAATTATGAATAAGGAACAAGTGCATTGTAGAATTTTAAGCCGTCTAAACTACCGTAGCTGTTTAGCTAAAGCCTTAATTCAAAACGATGTTGTATACTTAATTTGAAGCCGCAATAAATTATGAAAGAAAAAATACCCTACCAAAGATAAAATATATTAGCTGGGTTAAAAGCAGTCGTGTAACAAAACCAAGATTAACCCTGTTTATTGTTCGCGTAGATTGATAGATTTATTACAATATATATTAATAGATATTTTTCTACAATTCTAGGGAAATTTCTTTTAATTCTCTCTCAATCAACCACCTAGTAACAATAATACCTGATAAATATGTATTACGTTTATAGGTTATGTCTTTTTAATATCTAAATTTGTCTGGTTGATGAGTGTCTTATAAGAGAGCCTAAAATGAAATGAGTAATCTTTTTTAAAATCAGAAAGTAAAATAATCTGAAAAATATTTTTCTTTCACCAAACATTTCCTTCGCCATTAAAATACATTCGCATTTGACACAAACACAGAGTATAACTAAAGATAATTCTAGAATATTTTTTTCTAGCATCATTCCATTTTTATATTTCCCCTCGGCGTTAACGCATGAATTATTATGAAAGGCGAAACCTGTGAAAGGAATACGCACAGGCTGTGTTCGAATGAACTACTGACCGAGCTTGGTTTAAATGGAGCTACATAATATATATTTTACTAGCTGATTCCCGCGACTTCATCCGCATGCAATTTAACTAAAAAAATCAAAGTTTCATATTAACTTTGCAGCCCCGTTTTACCCCCATAGGGGGTGAATTTTCAAAAATCCTTTCTTAGCGGATGCCTACGTCATAACATCTACCTGCATGCTAAATTTCACCCCGATCCGTCCAGTGGTTTGGGCTGTGCGTTGATAGATCACTATGTCAGTCACCTTTGAGTTATATGTATATATTTAGATTACACATAGCGGCCCGTCCTAGCTTCGCACGGGAAAATATGCACTTCAATTGATTTTTTCAAATGGATACCTAATATTTTTTAAAATAAAATATAGCCTGTGTTCAACACGGATAGCGTAGCATTCTAATGGTGAAAGAATTATTCAAATCGGTCCAGTAGTTTTGGAGCCTATTCAATGCAAACAAACAAACAATCAAATCTTTCCTCCTTATAATATTATTAAAGTATAGACTAGCTTATGGAATTTAGCTTCACATAGGTAGTACTACTAGAATTCATACCATACCTACCCCACCTACCCTGATCTGATGATGTTCCAGGGGTAGGTGTGGTACCTACCCTATTTACCCTCCCCGTTTCTTGTTTTTTTTTAAATGCGGAAAAATCCTTTATCCCATCGCCTGGGGAGGCGACGTGGTGTGTCGGACTCCGCTAGAGCGTTTACCGACAAAAAAACCGCACCCATCAACGCCATCAACCCTATTGCCGGGCCCACAACCCCAGCGGGATTTACCCTCCCCTACCTATTCTACCTTAACATTTTTACAGCATCTCCTACAAGCTAAGAGCTACATCACGTGTACGTGTCTCCAAGTATTTGATGTCAAGATAAATCAGACATCAGAAGTAGAAACTTCTAATAGTCAAAAATTATCAAAATTATTAGTCATCACGTTTTCCTCTATATTACCTGGAGCAAGAGATATTGGGTTCGATTCCTAGGTCAAGCAAAGTGTTATTGGGTTTATCTATGTAATTCTCAGTAGCAGCTCGGAGTTTGGATTCGTGCCCAGTTAATGGCAATAGGCTCGCCCCCTATTACATGGGACCTAAAAACATACCGGCGAAACATGGGTGTAGGTATATTAGTACACCTCTGCCTATCCTTTCGGGGACGACAGGCGTGATGGTATGTTATGTTTACAATCAAATCCTTTAAAAAGTGATCACTTAAAAACAGGAAGCTAGAGAATAATGAAGTTATTATAAAGCAATAAAGTTTCACGCACTTTGTGTTAGTGCGAAATTAAGTGTACCGCATCTATCATAGTATTTACCGTGTTTATTTATGTATAACACGCATTAACAACTAAATTTACTCGGTGTTACTTGGTAATTTATTTATTTTATGTTTCTATTTTTGAAGTGAAACTTCTTTATCGGCGTTGGTAAAAATTTAGTGTAACATTTTTGCGTTACGCGCCATCTTTATTTGAATAGGTAACCATAGCAACATGATGTTTGTGTGTAACATTTTTGGGTTACGCGCCATCTTTATTTGAATAGGTAACCATAGCAACATGATGTTTGTTTGACAACTAAAAACTATACCTTTTCCAATACACCAAGACCATTTGTTTTTCTATTGAGAACTTGCTATTGGTTGAGACATCGACGTTTTGATAAATAGAAGATTATGATTGGGTCCCACTATTATTTGGAACTGACAGAGCTACAAATCGAAGACTATTAATTCAAACGCTCTTTTTAAATTCAATGTTATTCGAGTAGATACCATATATACCTATATCAATAATCATAAAATACAGTTGGAAAACAACTAGTTTAACCAATGCATGTCTATTATAATAAAAGCCTTTTGCATTAACTTTATCTAATTTAGCTTTATTCAACCAATTTCTGTGAAGTTGTAAATAGTAAATAATTTTTCGAAAAATGATGTCATAAAGCAGTTTCACTTCTTACGTGTGTATACTAATACACACAATTTTTTTTATGCTCAACTTTATATTATTAATATTTTTAATGAGATCGAGTATCAATATTATACTCAAATTCATATAAAGTTTAACATTTCACATATAACACTATATTTGAGGGCTGGTTAAAATTGAGTCGTATTTGAGTATACGGTATGAGACTTATTTATGTTAAGACCGTTTTTAAAAGGCTGAAATAAACGTTCATTTGAGGGAATTTAACGTGTTGTATTGATATTACCACCCTAGTCTATCCGTGACCATGGATCCTGATACGGAGAAGTCCAAAAAGTCTCGAAATTAGCTAGTAGCATTTACCTCATTCTACTTAAAAATTAGAGGGAATGCGCCCAGCAGTGGGACAATAAATTAAAGGTTGATAATGATGAAATACCGAAGGACCTCAGTTCTATTCTCAGGTCAAGGAAAGTATTAGATAATTTGATGTTTTAGTAAGAAGATTTCAGTAGCAGCTAAGGTTTTAAATTTGTGCCGGATAAATGATGGTAAAAATTTATTTATGCCGGCCATTATGAAACAGCGCCATCTAGTTTTCAGTTAAGCAACGAGACATGACTGTGCTACGGATACTATATATGCTTTTTTGTTGTAAATACGTAGTACGTACGTATTCTAGATACATAGAAATATCCATGATATTTGACCTGACGTCATATATCAATCACAAAAACATTTGCACCTACCGGAATTCGAACCCAGGACGTTTACCACAGAAGTCAGCCTTTAAAATCGCTGTGCTAATTGGGTCGTAAAACTAAATATAAACTAAAATACAAGCAAACATTTTTCATATTAATCATACGCATTTCATTTACTAATATAATAACTGAACTATAAAATAATAGCTCTTTTGACAATCATAGTTACAATTCATATTAGATCAGTTTCCGTCGCTATCCGAAGCTTGTGACAATGAAATTATTGGTATTGCTGTTTGCTCTGAATTCACTTTGGGTAATAATATTATAAAATATATTTATTGATACTATTTTCTATTTATAATATGTTGACTTTCCTCTGTCTAGTTGGCCGCGTGATCGTAAGTGCATTTGAGCATAGTGTTATTGGGTGTTTCTATAAAATTCTCAGTAGAAGCTCGGAGTGTGGATTCGTGCCTGGTTGATGGCAGTGAGCTCACCCCCTATTACATGGGACTTTAAACATACCTGCGAAATGTTTCTGTTCATTAGTACACCTCTGCCAAACCCCTCAGGGATGACAGGCGTGTTGGTATGTTATGTTAGGTTAATATATACACGTGTATCATTAATATTATACTACTACTTGTCATAAGGAATCGTTAATCTCAGGTGACCCAAATAATTGTGGCTTCGTAGCTTAGTTCTTCTGCCAATAAGCTACACAGAACATATCTCTATGTATTTCATTGTAAGTAATAAACTAATATTTATTTCCAGGCTATAGAAATAGTACCAGAGAGACATGAGTTGGAATATGTAAACCACAAGTATCTCAAATATATGACAGTGTCTTTTAGGAAGCGCAGCCGAAACAGTCCACATTATGTTAATATGGAGCTAGATTCCAACGTGGGAGTTGGTAATAATCTTACGGTGCGTATTATTCGCGGCTGACTTAAAGTTTTCATATTTAAACCTGACGGGATTTGTGAATGCGTGATGAAACAGGAGACTTTGCAAGGACACGAAGCGTTCTCTAGTCTCTTCCTGGCGAGTGTAATATCTTTATTTAGCATTTAAAAAAACACACGTAGGTATACGTATAATTAAGATCTAAGTAATTATTCTAGGCGAGACATTTTTCTTTATCAGACACTGTATCGTTGTAATCCAAATTAAATAACCATACTCATAGATTTATACGAATCTGCCTGGCTTCTCCGCTTTTTGTGACGCATATATTTAGTTATAGGTAGATAGTTTTAGTAGGTATTCGGCTATACATTGTTTTCTGAGACTCCAAAGCACGCGTCTCAGAAATAAGAATGGTCTCATAGTCATAGTAATGATGAAACTGATGGTAAGCGATTAACAACGTTTGCAACACCAGAGGTGCCGTTTGCGCGTAGCCGACCCTGTAAAACCCTTTTTTTTAAGATTTTAAAATAGGAGAATTACTAAACTGACAACAAAACGCAATTCCCATACTGTCAGAATAGTCGCTCCTCTAAGGAGCTCTGGTAACCTTTCCCACTCGTAGAAAATACACTCACACACAACTATTGATGAATCATCATTGTAAGGCGGAGGTACTAACTTCCCCAAATGGGTAGCTGAATTTGAGCGATGAGTCTCGTTATCTCACTTAACCTCTCTGAGTTTTTTTCTATATGTAGCTTAATGTAGTGTTCATTACCTACTTAGCCCCGTAGATCCAAATATGATATATCTGTCCTACCTATATAGCACTAAAAAATAATAAAAACATAAAGTTAGTTGCGTACGTATGACGCAAGTTGCTAAAAATAAGTTGAATATAATTGTATAACTTGTATACCTATGTATTTCTGTGAATTTTCACGGCTTCCTAAAAGCGGTAAGAGAAACATTGTTAATAATATATATAAAGTACATTATACATCCGTTGGGTTTCGCCGAAAAGGAAGTCGTGGGTATACATCCACACTTCATCAGTATTTATATACCTTCCATACTAATATTATAAATGCGAAAGTGTGTCTGTCTGACTGTTACCTCTTCACGCTATAACCGCTGAATCGATTTAGATGAAATTAGGTAAAGAGATAGTTTGAGTCCCGGAGGACATAGGATAGTTTTCATCCCGTAAATCATCCTTTAAAACGGGGGTGGAAATGCGGATAAAACTACTCATTTCACGCAGACGAAGTCGCGGACAAAAGCTAGTATATAAATAAATTATACTCGTAAGGCTTTCCTTATAATTATTTTATAAGTATATTGTCGCTATTCCGATGTATAAAAATAAACACAGTGTAGGTGTAGAGTTTATATATTTTTTTGTATGATCGTAGAAATGACACTTTTGAGGTATGTTGCAGGGCTTGTATCTACTAAATACCGCAATTATTTTTCTATATTGTAAGTTCAAGGTGAGAAACTCATAAAGACATTTATTAAGCTCCTACTGTCAATTGTAGTGGTGTATCATGACTATTAGTCCGCAACAAGACTTGCCACCTCACGCCTTGTGAGGTAACAGATGAACAGGTAGAGAGAGGAAGACCAAAGGAAATGTGGTTGCATTGTGTGAAGGATGGCATGATTGTGAAGAAAATGAGAGAAAGGGTGATGACTAATAGGATTGAATAGAAAGATAGGGCATAATGCTGTGCTGTCCCCGTAATTAGTACCAGAGAGAAAGTATCATCATCATCAACCCATTATTGTCCCACTGCTGGGCACGGGTCTCCTCTCATTTGAGGGATTAGGTTATAGTCCACCACGCTAGCCTAATGCGAGTTGGCAGACATTACATGCCATCGAGAAAATCTCTCAAGCATGCAGGTTTCCTCATGATGTTTTCCTTCACCGTTTGAGCATGTGGTAAATACGCACATAACTTCCGAAAAGTCAGTGGTGCGTTGGGTTTGAACTCGAGACCTCTGACATCTCAGTCCACTGGTCACACCGCTAGGTTAGGCCTAGCAATGGAAGTATCATGATGAATATTATACCTAACTATAATTTTTTTTCAGCTGAAGATGGCATTGTTTGAATTTTTAGGCGGCCATTACATACCAACACCAATACTTGGAGATTACAAACTGTGCGATTTTCTGTACAAAGAGCCATTCTTCGGCCAAATGTATGCCAAACAGTTACCTGGAAATTGGTCGTGTCCATTTCCGGCCGTAAGTACCTATCATTATAATACCGTCTTGTTACTATGTAGGCGGGTAGGGACGTGTGTGTAACGAAGGACCCTCAAACCTTTACAAGATATTTTACGTAGAATTCTGTCACTTAAGAAATATATGTATGTTAAGGGTAAAAGAGATTATTGGCAGTGTTGAAATATATTAAAGTATTTGAACCTTCTAAGCGTGCCCAGCTGAGACCAAAACTAAAAATTGAACTTAATATAATGGCTACAAGAACCAATAACATATTTACATTATTATTTTTAATGTTGTTTTAGTAATTTTATAAATGTCAAGGTAATTAGTGGCTCTGGTGTCATGAAACAACCTAATTAGCCCAGGGGTAGTTAACCCTGCCTTCTGTGCGATGGGTCTCGGGTTCGAATCCCAGCATGGAGAAATGTTTGTGAGATGAGCATTAACATTTGTTTCCGAGTCATGGATGTATCTATCTATATTATATTTAAAAAAAGTATATAATATGTAGTATATCAACCATCTAGTATCCGTAACACAAGCCTCTTTCTTAGCTCGGAACTAGATGGCGCTGTCATAATGTCCGGATATATTTATTTATTATATAATAAGTAGATATTAAGAAATAAATATACATAAAAAGCAAATAATAACCTAAACTAACCTAACAGATAAATTTATATTTCAGGGTGAATATCACTTCAACAATCTAATAATTCATTTAGAGAACTTTCCTTACAACATACCGTTCACCTACTCCTCATTGATCGTGAGGACCAGGGCTGATGTGCAAGGAGTCCTGACAACCACAAACGAGGAAATCTTCAGATGGAAAACCTTCGTCAGGGTGTCACAAAAACTTCAAAAGAAGGAGCCAAAGAAAAAGAACCAAAAGACTATTATTTAAAATAAGAATACAGTATGATTCAATAAATAAACGGAATAAATAAATAATATTATAATGATTATTATACTTACATAAATTACATACTGTTAATAAAACTACATAGTACAGTTTGTATAGTTTTATAATGTCTATTGAAGGGCGGTCTGCCCGTGAATATTATAATTAAATGTTTCTAGCCATCAATATTGCAATGTCTGACAAAGGCACTAAGGCTTAAGTACCTTACTACAAAATAATATTTACGTACACTTAGTTTGCAATAAATGATTTGATTTTGATTTGATTTGAACAGGAATGGGATAAAATAAAATCAATATACGACGATGAAATTCGTAAAATGCAGTTTTATACCAACAGATAAATATTATTTTGTTTCTTATCTATCTATCTAATATTATGTATTACGATATTTAACCAGAAACAAAACTACCCTAATTTTAAAACTTAGGGCTTTTATATACATATATGCAATTATTGAAATATTGTTTGTCTACTCTCAGCTTTATCAAATTAAATAAAGATTAATCAAAATATCCGGCCATTTGTTTATCGTAGTATAAATCTTTACATCATCATACTGAATTTTGTCATTAGAAAGATTAAATCGTTTTTCATTACACCAATATTACCAATTTAATTATATTCAGCAGCATTTTTACCATTGCACATTCATTTGGAGAGTCGATTGGTCATTTCAGAATGAAGTTATTATTTTTATTCGTGTGTGCGTTTCAAGCTATATTGGTAAGTGTTGATGATATAATCGTGTTTATATCGTCTGTACCTACTTAAATTTTTCTGACTGATAAGAATGACTGTATATTGAAAGTATTCTCTGGATCATTACATTGGAGTGCTTTACATAGCTAATTACTTAAACTACATAATATCTCCCTCCTATTGTGCAGTACCGGTGCAGTGTGAGTATATCGCTACCTAACCCTTTGGGCATACAGTCGTGAAGGTAAATTGTGTAACTTAATTCCTTCCATCTAGATTTTGTCCATGATCTCTCTTTCATTTCATTTGTCATTTTAAACGGTTACAGCAACACTGTCTGATGTGTGCCCATTAATGAATTAGTATCTTCTCTACAACGACTATCTTAAGTGTATATAAAGAAGGTTTAATTATTCACAATCTTTTAGGCCATTGATGTGGTTCCTGAGAAACTAGAGACCGAATTACGCAGCAGCAAATACTTTCAGAATACAACGTTCTCGTTTAGGAGACGCGGACGCCATAGTCCCTATTATATAACCTACGATTATAACTCCACCGTTGCATACGGGAATAACGTGACGGTAAGTTTTTCTTTCTTTCTTTCAAAGGTTTGATTTCAATTACATAGATCAATATTACAGGTACTTTTGAATTGTCCGATTTTGTTGCACGTTTCCGAAAAGTTGGCTTTGTGGAAAAAAGCTGTCAAAAAAACTCCATAGATAGTCCAACTGAGTGAAGTTTCCTGTCTGAAACGGTTCTCGTAACGATTTTTTTTAATACAGTTACCCAGCAATTAGCAAGAGATGCGGGTCTTCCGAAGGCCGCTTTTCTTTTAACATTCTAATAACTGATACAATATTTGCAAGATAATCTAGGGAAAGGTCTATGTTGAACTGTAGATGTCCTTTGGTGAAAGATTTAAATTGTTTTGTATTAAAGATATATTTGCCGAGGCATCGACGCACAGCGTATCAAATTATTGTGTTCTAAGTTCGTGAACAAGTGATTACAATTGTAAACCAAAGTTCACGACCTCCTGGCGACTAATATTTATTTATTTATCATCCCCTGTCATATTAATAAATAATAATTAAGTCCATTTTTCCCATTTGTGCAACAACGGTACCTGTAAAACGAGCAAGCGAATTTAAATAATTATAAAAAAGATGGCTGATTTAAAATATTCGTTGATTTAGTGAGTAAGTTTACAGATTTGGTTTTTAATTTATCTATATTGTATTTCAGCTTAAATGGGAAGTGTACGAGTACTTAAGTGGACATTATGTGCTAGTACCGGTACTGTTTGAGTATAAGCTCTGTGATTTTCTGTACAAGGACCCATATTTAGGACAAATGTACGCTAAACAGCTGAGTGGCAATTGGTCTTGCCCGTTTCCTGCCGTGAGTAATTCAAAATACAATGCATGGATTTTCTTGTTTGAGAGGGATTAGGCTAAAGTCAACCACGCTAGCCTATGTGGGTTGACAGGCTTCAAACGCCATTGATAAATCCTCTGAAGCATGTAGATTTCCTCACGATGTTTTCCTTCAGATGAAGTCCTTGTGAAGTACGTATGAAATAAGTAGTAAGTAGTTATGTATGTACATAACTTCCGTTAAGTCAGTAGACTGCTTGCCTTGGCTTTGTACTCGAGAACTTAACACTGCACTAGCGACGTCACTAGGCTATCACAACTTTAGCTGATATAGTGCCTAATATGTTATTTCATTTCCAGGGAAGGAGTGTCTTCAGAAACTTGGTGATGCATGTTGAGAAACTGCCGATCATTCCGTTTACTTACTCGTCGCTGATAGTAAGAGCCCGCGCTGATCTCTTAATCTATTTTAAAGGACCACCATACGAAGAGATTTCGTTTCTCAGATTGTATGTTAAAATAATACAAAAGTTAAAGAAACCTAAACAATAAATTATACCGTAATCTTCCACGTGTTATTTTTCCGTGAATAATATTAACAACATAGATATACATATGGTCTTTACCTATGAAATTGCCGTTTTGTATGAAAAAATTTAAACGATTTTTTTTTCAAGTATTTTTTATTTGTATTAATCGAAGTAATCACCCATGTAATCAATGCATCTTTGCCAACGCAGTGGCAGTTTATTGATGCCCTTCTTAAAGAAATCAGCTGGACGGGAGGCAACAAATTCTTCAAAGGCATTTTGTAATGCCTCTCGGATATTGAATTTTTTTCCCGCCAAGAAGTTATCCAAATTCTGGAAAAAGTTGTAGTCTGTAGGCGCAAGGTCTGGTGAGTAGGGCGGATGACGGAGAACTTCCAACCCCAGTTCTTACAACTTGGAGACCGTCAGAGGTCGCGCGTTATCGTGCAGGAGCAGCGGAGACGAGCGATTGACCAATGCTGGTCGGAAATGTGCCAGCTTCTCCATCATTGTGTTCAGTTCTTCACAGTACACATCTGCAGTAATGCTCACCCCGTTTGGTAAGAAGCTGTGATGAATAACACCGGCGCTAGACCACCAAACAGTGACCATTACTTTTCTAGGGGTAAGCTTTCGTTTAGGGCATTGTTTAGGTGCTGAACCAGGATCCAACCAACTTGCTGAGCGCTTGCGGTTATCAAACAGGATCCATTTTTCAACGCAGGTAACAATGCGGTTCAAAATTCCTTCATTTGTGTGTCTGTCGAGCAGTGCAAGGCACGTTTCGACGCGTACTTCGCGCTGGCGATAATTGAGTTCGTGGGGCACCCATTTGTCAAGCTTTTTTACCTTGCCAATTTGCCGCAAATGGACCAATATTGTTTTGACGCTAACGTCGAAAGCTGCTACTAATTCTGCCGTCGATTGTGTATCATCAGCTTCCAAAATCGCCTTTAATTCGTCATTGTCGACCAAAGTCTTCGGACGAACGCGAGGTTCATTTTTCAGGTCGAAATTCCCAGAACGGAAGCGAGCAAACCAATAACAGGTGGTGCGTTGGTTTGTAGTGTTAGCTCCGTAAACGTCGTTGATGTTGCGTGCCGCTTGTGCCGCGTTGCTGCCACGACGGTACTCATATTCCATAATTACTCGAATTTTTAACGTATCCATGATGACGAAAAAGATTGAAATGCGATCAAAATGTAACACTAATCAATAAACAAATGACTACTTTTGGAAAAAGAATTCCATGTTTTTAAAATAGAATTAATTTGAAATTAGAATTCTTAGCCAAACAAAAAATATTTTGATTTGAAATGGCCAGTACTGCAGAACGGCAATTTCATAGGTAAAGACCTATTATATAAAACTTTGATTTCATTTTGATAAAAGCAGTCCTCGAATGTTTTTCGAAACATCATAATATAACGTATAGTATTACTCAGCAGTCAGTGTAAAGTCGATTTCCAGTTTAAACAAAGTTTTATTGGATTTTTCTATTAGAACATTTTCAGTAATCACGGTTAGTCTGTTTAACTGTTCAACTATTCGCGGCCGTACCAGCGTGGGTACCTTCTTATTCTTATCTTACTATGGATCATCATTAAATTTATCCTAATACGGTTCTAGATCCATCTAGTGCAGCTTTTACATCAAAATAAAGCTTTAATGTAAATTCGATTCTTCTTTGGCCAATATTTCATTACAAATTTTCCTCATTAAAATTAATTTGAGTTTGTAAATAATAAGAATATAATTAATTATATTCATCGAATTCAGGTGGGTGGTCTTGAGTCGCGGACGTTTCTATATATAAAATGTATGTATGTATTATCAACTATTTAGTAAGCGTAACACAAGCCTCATTGCTTGGAACTAGATGACGCTATGTGTTACTGTCAATATATATGTATTTCGTTTTCTTATTCTACTTTTTGCTCTATTTATAAGTATCTTGTTCAGTATTGTATATATACTGAAACCCCAGTAAGATATGCCAAGTCCCTTGCGTTCACAAGCAGTTCATTAGTTTGAATGGTCAGCTAGATTCTAGCGAGTTCTACGGGGCAGTTGCCAACATTGTAACAAATATTCTAGAATAGAAACAAAGAGGCTCTTATTACAGCGATAACGTTGTAAGGTTGGCATGCCTTTGTACAGATGCAGTTGCGCCAAACTGGGCATAAGCTGTCTGGGCATAAATTATTGTGAGTTTTAGACGGTGATAATTTGTGGAAAATCTTTTTTACTCGACTGCGCGACACAAAGAAGGGGAGTCTGTTTATCAGCTTATGTATCTATGTGAGTCTTGTTTGTATAAGGGCATTATGTTATATTTAAGAGCTATATTTTATTTCTAAAATCTAAAAGTCATTCACTCACTGCCCAAACACTAAAATTACATGACCTATGAAACTGAATTTAAATTGGAGGTGGTCTACAGATATTTGTAAATTTTGGCTTTAATCTCTAAATGAGCCGGGAGGGTCGTGCGATGCTCCTGCTAGTTGGCCAGAAGAATACATTTTTTGTATAGTAATAGATAGTACATGAAATGTAACTTCAAAAAGACACAGTTGCCCTTGGGATCATACATGAGACCTTTTGACATCACAGTCTACTGGACACTCCACTTACATATCACCCGTGGAAATAGAAATAACTATAGTATCACTAATTACCCCCTTAGAATCTACTTACGGCTTAAAGCCAGATTAAGTCATTTAAACTCCGTGTATAATATAAGTCCGTATAACTCATTGATCAACATTCGCCAGGTACTTCAACTTACAAAAAAATAAACCTACGTAAATGAAAAAGAGTATATTTATAGAAAAACCCAGGAATGTAATGGTATAAATCTTTATATTTATGAAGCTGTTTCAAGCACTATCAGGCGTTTCAGTTCAGTGGTCTGAGACGATTTCAGTTTATCGTGCCACCGTGCCGCGGTTACTTTGTCACATATTTTATACAGCCCTTAAAATCTTTGTGGCCTGACTGATGGCCGGTGTGACCCACCTTGAGAAACGGTCATCTAAACTTTTTATTCGCGCACCTTTGTCGAGATTTTATTTTTAAAAAGATGTTCGGTTTTAAATAGAAATTGCCAGGAATAAAAATGTGTATTGTTTTTTTATTCGCATGTTTTTATTGTGTTTTGTACCGTACATATTTAAAAAAAAACAATTTAAAAGCTGGAAAACAAAAATCCGTGTGTTACTCACTCTTTTAAAATGTAACTCAGAATGGTGCTAGCAATTTAAGTTTATTGTGATATGGTGTAGCGACGGAGTTTGAAGAAATTGTCTGTTACATACGTTGTACCTACAAGCAACGTTTTTTGCAGATGTGTATATAATATGCGCTGTGATCTAACCAACATTGCGTTTTTGACGTAACTCTGTTCGTTGTTAACATAACATCTAGTAAAATAATGAATGCGTTTTATATGAAATGTCCGGTCTCAGGGCAAGATTCCAACGAAAAATAACAACTTCATCCCATTTGAATACGATGAAAAGCCAAACGGTATGCATTATTCATATTACGAGAAACGCGGGGTGCCCGCATACGATACAATTTATTAGAAGAACACGTAATATTATGATGCTACCGCATCATAATATTACGTGTTCTTCTAATAAATTGATATTATATATTAATAAATATAGACATTAACGAATTGCTTGTTATACTTAAAACTAAAAATATTACTTATTTTTGCTTATTACTTAATTGGGTTCAATTTCCAGGTCGAGCAAGGTGTTATTTGGTTTTTCTATGAAATTCTCAAAAGCAGCTCGGAGTTTAGATTCATTGCTGGTTAATGGCAATAGGCTCGCCCCCTATAATTACAACCTAAACATACCAGCATAACGTGGGTGTACATTAGTACACGTCTGCCTAACCTTTCGGAGACGATAGGCGTGATGGTATGTATGCCAAGATTTGTTTACGAAACGAAGTCAACGTGGTACCGAAGTCATCGTAGTGCGTGGCATTCTGTAGTTTTTGCCTACTTTCATGTGAATAAAACGTGAGTGTATAGAATGTAATCACAAAGTTTCAGATTTTAAATATTGTTATGTAGAAATGGCATGTTCTGCTATTTGTAGTTGTAGTTTATTGTAATTATTGCAATAATGCTGTCATGCAATCAAGGGAAGTTAAAAAGGTATTTAGGCGTGAAAATACCATGTGGAAATATCCGCCCATCACCGGATAGTCATTAATGAATATTTTGACACTTAAAAAAGTCTAGAAATAAAACTTGAAAAATCAACTTTCATAAATGATTTGTTCGCGTTTTCAATATTGATTAAAACTTACTAGTAAATTAATAATTTATACATCTATAATTTTATATTATATTCCTATATCATCTTATATTTATAAAAAAAACGTAATTTACTTAAAGAAGTTGTATATGAAATATATAAGAATTATTCGAATTTGCTCTCTATAATTTCTTTGAAAATTATTATTAAGCCTCCTTATAGCCATTATTAAGTCATTAGCTTGACGGTTTATCATAACAGAAAGCCGCGACAAAAATAAATTAGCCAACCACTGTGGCGCTTCATACAATTTGTCTTTCGTCTATCATTTGTCTGGTGATTTGTTTAAACCTCATCTGCTTTGGACAGTCAAGGGGAGCAAAAACATCTGGGGGTCTTATCCAGTTCACTACCTACTAAAGTCTAAAGGCGTAATGGTTTTTGTGTACAAGAATGTATGCTTATAAACGCAACAACTATACCAGAGAAATAATTATCGTGGGGCACCGTTTTAATAAAACAATATATAAAAAAAACCTGTGGAAGTAAAAAAAAGGGAATCCGTACATGCCATACCGTAATTATATTTCAGAGATGATGTCATACAAATTAAATAGACCAATTTAATTTATATGAAATCGTCTCTAAACCTTTTAATTCGGAGGATGAGCCTGATATAAAGCTAGTCATATAATACAATACTCAACTATGAATTACATACACATGAAATCAGAATCAAAAGCAATACAACATGTAGTTCAAGTGACTATGTGTGAGTTGTTAATCGCATTATGCGAAATTGTTATACGTTACTATTTTATTGTATGTGTGCGCTGCTGTCTTATAGTATGCAGTGAAGTGACTCTGTATTATTTGTCTACAGACACTTCTGTCGCCAGCAGAAGATTGATTGCTTAGTGTCACTGACACCGCGACACTTGGTTATTCTAAGTTTCGGACAGATGGAGACGGTACAAAAAATACGTAATTTTCTTGCCGATGTAACAATAGGTATACATTTTAGAGGAAAAAATTCGAATATCAATATTTTGTGAGCGGAAAGGTGGAGGTAATTTAATTTACATTCAATGGATTATTGACCTTTGATTAATGTTCAGCTTATTTGGTTTGACAGATGAATGGTACGAACCTAGAACTGTACAATGCGATCAAACTTTTTGGAATTACTATTAAATTACTCAATGAATGGAAATTATTTTAATTTTGGTTCTAAACGTTACCTGACTAGGATTTTCTTTTATGCTCTGGGCGCGTTTGCTAACGCAAATTTCACATACACAAACGCTCAGACCCGGAACAACTACCTGTAGATCGTACACATATTTGCTCCGTGCGGGGATCTAACCCGCAACCCGTGACGCACGAACCAATCGCTCCGCCACTGAGCCAATCAAGTCGTCAATATTGTATAAATAAATAAATAAATTGAAATAAATTATGCTACAGAAACCTCTCTGGCCATCCTCTCGACTGCATACGTCATCAAAGATATTTCTCTAGCATGCAATTTCAAGACAGAGATAGACAGAGTGGTTTTTTTTTTGTTTCACTCACACCTTAAGACCACCATCGTTTCAGATTACTTAAACAACGCAATAAACTTTATTAAACGCTTTTTTACATAACACTAAATCTGGAACAGTATTATATTACAGCTATTTAGCGCAAAACGACCTACTTAGAATAAAAACATTTATCGCATCTAGCTTAATAGTGGTAGTTAGGAGTAAGAAAAAGCCTATTGTTGGCAAACACTACAGAAAACCACTTTACTTAATGTAAGGAAAAAAAGCTTTTAGGTAAATATAAGACTACATATAAATTTAAAAACTTGAAATTATATTGGTTGCCGCAACGTAGATAACGTTACGGCAATTTTTTTTACTCCTAAGTACCGCTAATATTATTTACAATTGTAATGTTGATTAATACAATTATTTATTACCGATGCATATTTTTACTTTATTAATATGATTATCGTCATCATCATTATAATCATAATAATCAACCATATACATAACTGCTGAATTATTCTAACTCGCGTGCAAATGTCACTTGCGCGATGTAGGTTCGAATTTAGCTAGATAGATGCCACCGCCTTTACGCTGCTCTTATCGGGTGGTCAAAATATTTTCTATTTATTAAATGTTGGATTTGGAAGATTGGAGAGATACATTATTATGTACCTATAGCTAGTATAGATTTGAGTATTAATTCCTGATCAGAATCACACACAGCCCTTATTTCACAATACATAATACACCTGCACGATACTGGTGGAGTGTACAGCCAAATTAATTAAATTAAATAATTGAATATGTGTATTCATTACACAAATTAATTTAACCAAAGCTGTTGAACTCACAAATGACGTCAAACACACGCGTTCAATTTACTTGACGGCAAAGTCTGTCTATGATAAAACACAATTTCGATAATAATTATAATGAATATTGGAATTAGTTAACTACCTCGTTGTTCTAGCGGTCGTAAGTGCGAAGTCTTGCGTGCGATTCCCAGGTCAAGCAAAGAGTCATTGGGTTTTTCTATGAAATTCTCAGAAGCAGCTCAGAGTTTAGATTCGTGCCCGGTTGATGGCAATAGACTCGCCCCCTATTACATGGAACCCAAAATATACAAGCAACATGTGGGTATAAAACATTAGTTTACAGTACCTACACTTCTGCCTAAACCTTTGGGGACGACAGGCGTGATGGTATGTTATCTGTTCTGTTATTCTGTTCAATACCTGTAATATACGTTACCGTTATTTTTTCTAACGTGTTTACATTTAGCTACCGTGAAAAAAATATATCTTTTGAAAATAATAATGCTCTTGATACTGTTTCGAAGAAAAAGGGATATAACAGATGGATGAAAGCGTCTTGTTTCCTCGAAATTTCTGTATCGATCGACGATTTCTGATGTTTGTTATTGTGGGGAATAATTATTGTGGGGCGCGAGCGACACCTCTGGTGTTGCCATGTACATAGGCTAGTGTACTACACTAAACTAACACTAACACTATATAACTAAAATATATCTCCTTCTAGATACTATAAATTAAAAATATATTAATATAGGGATATGGAATTGCCTCGAAATAATCAAATGAGCGCTATTAAGGCAATACACTGTAACTCGAGTTACAGTTACTCGAGTATTGGATTCACACCTCATGGTAGCCACGTACCATCAGGCGGGTCGTAAGCTTGTTTGCCAGTGGTACAAAAATATATTAGGCCCGTTAGGCCGACTTACATTAAAATTGAAATCATGTAAGTAGAAAATAAGAGAAAAAATATACTACATCTCTACCCTAACTCATCTGAAAATTCAGACGTGATGACTAATATTTGAGTACAACAAATTTTTTATCCTTACTTTTAATATTATAAATGCGAAAGTTTGTCTGTCTGCCTGTCTGTCTATTACCTCTTCACGCTGTAACCGCTGAACCGATTTAGATGAAATTTGGTAAAGAGATAGTTTGAGTCCCGGAAATCATCCCTTAAAAGGGGGGAAATCTTTTGCCCGCAACTTCGCAGATATAAAATTACTAATTTTATGCAGACGAAGTTTCGGGCAAAAGCTAGTGTCATATAAAAGGTAACTTAAAAAACTTAACTTTGATTATTACGGAAACTGCAATGAGTTTAATAATTGTACAATAATAATAATTGTGTTTGAAACCAAAGTTTATCCCCCAAGAGTAAAACAGAACTTTTCTAATGGCAGTATCATTTTATTTAGTTAAGAACCGGAGTTAAGAATTGTTTTATCTACATTTGTGAGTTGTTAGCCCTCAGGCTCGCCCGCGAAAGCTTTTACTCAGCGAAGGGCACAAATGAAAAAAAAAATGCTCAAGTTAATTTGAATTCACAAAAGGAGCAAATGGTCCAAATCCGTGCGTAATTTTAAGGAAATGGGAACATATTTAAAAAACTGTGTGAAAAATATGTGAAAGGACTTATTAAGAGACTATGTTATTGTATTGTACCTATGTATATGAATATTTTTAGCCCAGCAGTATTATACAAAAATTTTGTAATGTGGTTTAAAGGATAACGTTGCCGGTGAAATTAAATAACATTACATAACATACCATCAGGCTTGTCGTCCTCGAAAGGTTAGGCAAAGGTGTAATAATGTACACCTACGTTTCGCCGGTATGTTTTAGGTCGCATGTAATAGGGGGCGAGCCTATTTCCGTTAACCAGGCACGAATCAGAACTCCAAGCTATTAGTGAGAATGAAATCAATTAAGTATTTATTTAATTTCTCCTGCCTCGTTGGTCTAGTGGTTTTCTATGAAATTTATTTCATAGAAAATCCTTTGCTCGACCTGGGGTTTGAACCCAAAACCTATTGCGCGGTAGTCGCATCATACGACCACTAGACCCATGAGGCAGGAGAAATTAAATAAATACTTAATTAATTCATTTCTTTACAAAATACAGTCTTCTACAAAGTAACTACAACTTAAATAATATGTAGGTATGTATATAATTGCTTAACGTAGTCTGTAATTTGGTAATGTATTATTAGTAAATGTTATTATTAAACATAAGGAAGTTATTGGAGAGTTAAATTTATATTTTAAAAAATGTGTATTAAAATTATTTGTTATTTACTGTTTTTTTTTGTTCTCCATCAATCACAACTGTCAAAAAGAAGCATTATAATTATTGTAAAAATAAACAATATTTAAACAAAACAAAATGTTTTCTTGAAAAGGAAATTTGTAGATAAATACATATGTAAATGTCAAAGCAAAACTATTCAAAACATATCATTCATACATAGTAAGTACCTATATTTATGTACATATACACTTTTCTTGGCAAAATATCAACAGCTCCGAAACTCAGGCCGTTTTTTATATAAAACTCGGCAAGAAATTTCACTAATATTTCGTAGTAGTTTCGATGTGCCATATGGGACCACTCGTATAATGAAAGGCGGCCTAATACACACCAGTTGTACCATACGATGGAAATTGAAAAATAAAATTGGCACTACACCAATTTTTCACTTCAATAAATGCAGTTGAGTGCAATTGTGTACGCGGTTGTACTTTTTCTCCCACCCAGAAACTTCCTCAGGGGAAGTATGCCAATTGAAGGTAGTTGTTTATTTTCCTCTATCTAAGAGTAGTGTTGTTTTTTTGTCTCGTCTGAATGTGGCCAATCGAGATTCTTCTTCGAATTCAATTATTTCGATTCGTTGTTCGGTTTGTTCTTTAGATTTAATGACGCTGTTCATTACAAATGTCGTTGTCTTTGGAATAATTCTTGAAGAAAAAGGTCTTCATGGAAGGAATATCTGTTACTACACTAGTAGGTAAACTATAGAATCCATTGACACATATTAACTCATTGATCATCAATTTTTTACTTAAATTATAAATAGGAAAGATTAGATTTTCTGTTTGTATTGAATAAGAAACCAAACTCCGAAACTGCTGGACTGATCTGAATTCTGTTACTGTGATGACTCACTCGACATTTTTTTACCCGTCCGTCCCCGAGCTGGGGCGTCCGCTTGTTTATTATAAAACAAAATAGATCCAAACTTTTAAACAATCAACGAACAAATTCATTTCACTTGACTTGAAATAAAAAATGTTGGTAGCCTTAATAAAGTTGGCCATTCTTTCTAAAGTTCTGTAAAGTGTTTTATTAATATAAGCAAATAAGTTAGTGATAACCAAGTAAGATGAAGTAGTAATTTTAGTTAGGTAAATCGTTCGCTTTCCTACAAACTCTGAGGTAGCCTACATTCGTAATATATTCAGTAACTTTAACAAAACTTTGGGTTTAGATACTAAGTATGAAGTATCCTTGTTGGTATCAACTTATTTTGCTGTCACACTGCTACGTAACGGGTTTCCGCGTAACTTATTACTGTCTTATAACTTATTACTGTACAATCCATAAGAGTACATACATAGGTACCTACCTACAAATTTACTTTTTTTATGAAAGTAATTGATAGCTTAAAACAGATATATCTTAAAAGGTGCGTATTAAAAAAATAATTGATCTTGATTACTGGTTATTATTTATGAGGCTGCCATAGGAAGTCGCGCACAATTAAGTGGCATTACCGATAATTGATCAATGAATTCTGAATAATGGACTTTGTAAAGTGAAAAGTTACCGGACACGTATTACAATAATGATTATTATAGAAATCAATCTATCTTTCAATTATTAAATTTCGACCTTAATGGGGAATTTGATGGTCGATTTTATACTACCCATTTTTATTTGGTGGTGGACGTCAATAATTTTACTCATAAAGCCGCTTTTACCCTGGCAACGTTGAGATAACGTGTAGTTATTATTTTCATCGTAGCCTTGAATAGTTTTTGTCGTATTCGGCTTCTGTGTCTCGAGTTAAAGTTACGAGTTCTGATACCGGAGATAATATTATTGAGGAGCAACGCAAGTTCACGAACTTTAAAAATAACATTCAACGAAATTTTAATTAATAATTATGATTGTGGAACACCGCTTTACGAACTTTAAAAAAAAACAGCCAAATTTTTAAAAATTAATTATTATGATTATTCTGCTTTTTATATGTCGTCTTTTCGCGTTTCTTTTTAATAATAATTCTTTAGTTCTTAGCCTAGTTTTATTGAAAACAGTTTCTTTGTTTATTTGAGCAATTATTTCTAGAAATACAAATGTTTATCTGTACTTCTGTTTGCTCATTCTGCATCCAGAAAAATGGTAACGAAATTCATCCAATGTTTACCTACTCCTTGCGATACTTAGTTTACCATTTAAAGTGTTGAGCGTATGCATACTGATTGAAGCTTTGTAGACAAGACCGGTGTGTTCGCTTTCATATAATATCGCTGTTATGTTGTGTGTGGTTTGTACACTTTGAGCAAACAAATGCACGATTGAAGGCTTTACGGATGAAAATAGAGTGGGTGCATTGGAATTTAGTTTTTTTGTTTATTTTTTGTTAGTTTTATTTAAGCGATCATAAGCACCACTAGGTTAAGTAGTGTTATTGGGGTTTTCTATGAATTTTTCAAAGGCAACTTGGGTTTAAGATGTGTGATTGAGATTGATGTGAGTACAGGCGTAATTACATATATGTTATGTATGTAGTACTTTACTAGAGCATGTTTAATGTCCAACTTGAAATTGTGCCACAATATTTTAGGTCTCATATAATAGAGAGCGAGCATATTAATTACTATAAATGAACAAACAACTTAGATTGTTATAAAAAAACTATTATATTTGAACACAATATAATATGTTACTCTCTTATAAGCCTTTTCTTGAGAATGTTCTATAATCAACTCTCATGAAAATACCCAACAATAAATTAACCAAGTAGTAAGTATTACAACCGCAAACCTCCAGTAGGTAAACCCTCACCGACGAATAATTACCCCCTACTAACCGTTGTCGGTAAAGCAAAGTCAATAGTGACAATACGCAATAGGTACGTCCTGGGTAAGTTTCAGATACCTTATTACGTGGCCCGACACGGAAGGGGCGTGGGTCTCACCGTCCCCAGAGGGTCATTACGATATTCTTTGTATTTAATTTGCAGTCACTTACGGGTTCATGGACGGTTTAGTTATTGCGTCTTTGACTAGATTGTTTTACCTTTATTTTGAAATTACATGGGATATATCCTGCAATGCCTTATTGTTATTTTTTTATACACGAGCTCAGAGTCCTTGTAGCTAGTTAATGGAAGTAAATAACGGTGATATTTGAAATAAAATTACACTTTTTACGGATTTTCTCGTTGCTAACCACG
The DNA here is from genome assembly GCA_905163465.1 of Craniophora ligustri. Taxonomy (NCBI): domain Eukaryota; kingdom Metazoa; phylum Arthropoda; class Insecta; order Lepidoptera; family Noctuidae; genus Craniophora; species Craniophora ligustri. Next base: position 9,539,465 of record LR990967.1, on the reverse strand, counting down.
TAACTAGATGGCGCTGTGTAATAATGTCCGGAAATATTATTATTATTTTTTTATCGTGGTATATTGATATTATTATAACCTGGCGTTTCGGATCCTTTGCAGGATCCATAGTTACTACTGGGATATTGCTGGGACAAGTGGACTTTATAGTCAAAGATCTTGAGTACGATCCCAAGGCACCAACTTTTGGCTTTTGTATTTATCATTTAATTTTATGCCCGAAATTATAACGAAGCAAAATCTCGCGAGGAAACCTACTTACCTGAAATAAATGGCGTGTGAAGTATGGCAACCCGTAGTAGTGGACTTCAGTCTATGATTTCCTATATGAATGGAGACTCGTGCTATAAATGGGCTGATGTTATATGGTAATAAGCTTCCTCCCTATTACTTGGAACCTTAAGCTATTTCGTACTGTGGGCATACATTAATAGTTACACTACCTACCCTTTGGAGCTGCAGGAATACATTACTCTCGTACATAATATTTTTATTAGCTGTGTATTTTATAATATTATAATATAATATACGCCGAACAATCTGCGTAATGTTTAAGGTTCTTACTTACTACTTACTAAAAGTAAAAAAAATATGGGTTGTACTTACCTATTTTCTAATGTTAAGGGATTAATCTGATATCCATTAATATTTTGACTACCTAAGGCCTCCATCCCCATTACTAAGTATGTCTTGTGTGCTCAAGCCCTAACAATGTATACAATCTAGCTTTTTCATTCTAAAAATCTCTCAACCGAAATGTGTTTCTTACATTTGCATAATAAATACGTAAACACTTACGGAGAACGAGAACAAGGAGATATTTTTTTCATTCGTTTGTAATTTTTAGGTTGGCAACTCTAATGTCATAAGTAAGTGACAGTACGACTGACAGACGCGCTTCTGTTCCACAGAAAAGTGCTTTTACTTTCCCAATTCACTGAATTATTCACTCGGTCGAGTTTTTTTCGTCTCCCGCCTAAATTCATATTCACATTAGGGCGTGCGTGCATTGGTCGAGCAAACATCATTTAAATATTTGATCATCGGCCAAAAAGGGATACATCCATGGTGCCATGACGCCTGTATAGGGCTGGGACAAAAACGTTTACTAAGGTAAACCGCTTAACCTTTTTATGAAAATACTGACTAGCCCTTGATGGAAATTATGCTATCAGATACGGAGCATAATGGGTAATTTTGTTGAATAAAATATGAAAGGAGGGATTTTTTCACGAACAAAAGAATAAAAGCGGTGTCTATATAATACGGATTTAGATCCATTTGCACCTTTTTCGAAAATGAGGAAAATGTAAACACGTGTAAAATAAATTAAATATTTAAGTTATCGTTGAAAATTTAAGTAAATGTATAATTTTTCATCGATAAAATGTTTCTCAAAATTTGTTAAATGACTATTATTATAAAATTTCAACCAGCTTTTTTACCATTGTTGCTTTGACATTTTAGCTGCTCTTTTGTCCATAGTTTCAAAAGAGCCTATCAAGTCAAATTTATTTGTGCTCCATTATAAAAGTAGCCTAACGTTAAACAGATGCTTCCTACAAATTGAAGTCGGTAACTTCGGAAAATTCAACGACCAAACTAAAGAAAAAACTTTTGAAGAATAGTCGTTTACTCGTCAAGGAAAGTAGCCAAATGAGACCGAACCACTATTTAATGGTTTTAATATTTATCAAAAAAGTATTTCTTTAACTTCGCTGGTGGAGTAATTATTATATTATTTCGACATTACCTTGCTAAGTCTTGTTTGATAGCCGAGTGGTGTACCAGTGGAGTGAAAAGTCAATGGTCTCAAGTTTGATCCCATTTGTGAGTATATCATAAAATAATTATGCTCAAACGGGGAAGGAAAACATCGTGAGGAAACATGCACGCCTGGGAGATTTTCCCGATGGTGTGATATCAAACTAAGCTAGTGTAATGAACTATAGCTGTGCCCAGTAATAGCTCAAGTAAAACGGTCCATGAAAGAAGAGACAACAATTATAATAAGTGTTAAAATTAGTCTTCCAAACTTCGAGACAAAGTTCGTAATAATTTTAGGTAGGTATGTTGCTTAATCAGCTAAAATGACTTCTGTCAAACATTTCCAACCCTTTCGTAATTTCTGTTGAAATAATAACAAAATTTTCTCATCAACTAAGATCTCGACTTCATCAGCTAAGAGAGCGTACTAAAAGTTATCCAGTCTTCATATTTGTTGTTATCGCGAAACAGTTGAATGCGCAGTGTTCGGTTTTTAAACGCGGCCATTTTCTGTTTACGTTCCCAGTCCCTCCGCAAATAATGAAATGTTTCAAAAAACTTTTAATGGTGATCAAACAATCGTTTCGTTTTCGCTCGACGAGGTGCGGGCGTGCGCATCGAACGGGTTGCAAAATATTTTATTTGAAAATTTTCTATAAAGACTTGGAGATGCTGCCAACGGTTTGCGTTTTTGAGTAGCTTTAATGGATTTCTTTGTTGGAGCAGTTAGTATTAATGTTTTTGTCTAATCTCAATAAAATCATATTTATTTAAAACCTAAAACATGTATTGCTATAAGCTCTGGCATCCTAGTGGTGTGAGCAGTGGACTGAGATGTCAAAGTCTCGAGTTAAATCCTAAAACACGCACCGCTGACTTTCTATGTTATATCCGCATTGATCACTGGTGAAGGAATAGATTGCGAGGAAACTTACATGCCTAATAGATTTTCTTAATGGCGTGTGAAATCTGCCAACCCATACTAGGCTCGTGAGGTGGACTATAGCCTAATCCCTTTCAAGTCAGAGAAAACCCGTACCCAAAAATGGGATAATGAATGGGCTGATGATGAATCAACCACGCAAGGTTATCTGCATATAAATAGATTTCTTTTCAGCACAACTTAAGTGTAGATTAAAAAATAAATAAATTAATAACAAAACATTATAAACTCGTTTACCTTGTAATATGATTCTGTCGTTGCCGTCGTCATATCAAATGATAAATACATAAAACAGATTCAAAAGACATACTAAAATATTAATATCACTCAGTTTTATAGGCTAATATAAATTTTACGGGCATTTTACGGCGTGTCTGCTCTTGATGTCGCACCCTTATTAATTTTTCTTGATCGAATATTAATATCATGTTTGCAACTTATTTTATGTCATCGTGGACATTATATTAGGTTGAAAATGGCTATCATCATCAACGTCCTAACATTCTTCAAACTATAGGTACCAGGTAGGTTCGGCGTCCAGTCTTTTCAGTAACGTCTTTTTTATGTCACAAGGGTGGCAAACGAGCATACGGCCCGCCTGATGGTTAGCGGTTACCGTAGCCTATAGACGTTTGCAACACCAGAGGCGTCGCTCGCGCGTTGCCGACCCTGTAGAAACCGTCTAGGTTCCATAAAATAAGGGAGTTACAAAACTGACAGCTGACGGAATTCCCATGCTGTCAGAATAGTCACTCCTCCAACGAGCTCTGGTAATATTACGCTGACTATAATTAATATAAATCTTTAAACTGACGTCAGCATTTTGAATCTTGATGACTGGGAAATACTGATATCCTATTGAATTCAAACTTTTTGGTATTTATATGACGACACGTCATGTAGTGTCTGCTACTAGGCACATAAATAAGTAGGTCACAAATAATAATAGATATAATATAAATAGGTAACTCTTATTTAATACAAAAAAACGGAATCACTCCGAAGCGGATTAATGTTGACAATAATCATTGAAAGGTTGCTCTCAAATGAAAATATGGACAAAAAGATTGCCAGAGAGAGAGAAAAAACCTGAATATAAAGCAAATTACTTTTCTGAGTGTATAAAAGAAATTCTAAAGGTACCACCGCTTTTCGGGGTGGACAATAAACTGCACGCGCGCTGTCAAGACGGCAAGGGTCCCTGAAAAAGAGGAGTAAATTTTATTAAACCCCCACAAAAATGTATTTGGAGCTGATTCTGACAGTTTATTGCGATATATGGGTATTGATGAAGATGGCATATAATATAAAAACTGTTTTAAAAAGATATTCGTTTGTGGAAGGTTGTCTAGGAATAAAAAACCCTCTCTCTGAAAACTGAAATGAAATAAAATATAGAACGCAACAAGACCAAGCATGCATGGTGCTTTTACCTAGGTTGCTTGGTTTTGTTGATAGATTATATTATTTATTTATCAAGCTCGTCATCAGCTTATTGGGTCCTACGATCATTAGATTTTGTACTAGGGGAATCCTAAGTTCTGCATACGTTCTTAGATACAAGTAATTTATCAAAAATATAAGTGCTTTTCCATAATACAGTCGTAGTACCTACCTACTTATCAAATGATCTGCCTGCCTATAGCAACCATCCCTACGTGTATGACCGTTACAAAACGATCTCACTATTACCTACTCAGAATTGTTAATAAACTATAGACTAATTGAGAAAAAAAATTGTGTTTAAATATAAAATAACCATGGTTTCATATATTATGCTAATACGAAAGAAAATGAAGAAATAAATCATTATTCCACCGATAAGGAGATTAACGGTGAAAATATTCACTTATATTTCATGAGAAGTTCATTTAAACAACATCACGTTTTGAGGGTTCGATTTATAACGCTTTTATCTAGTTTATATTGCATTTTGAAAGTCTAACGAGGTTATAACTTAACTTTCAGTACTTTACGAGTAGATTTATAGTTTGGACCTTATTATTAGAAACTTTCGAACTATTTTCATACCGTTTTATTAATAACCTAGCTGTTGCTCACAATTGTTGTTACTTGCGTAATCTTTAATTTTATTTTTATTAATAAATCAATCATTGTTTATTCTGTATTTTACATGATGCTTCATCTCAATTACCGTGATTTGTAGCAATAGTGTGGAATAGACACCTACCACTTCAAAATCAAACTCAACGATGTTACATAGAAAAAACTGAAAAAAAGTTTTCCAAAGCTGATAAACTAACTCACTTATAAACACTACAAAGTTGTTTTAGAATAAAAAATCTTCAAAATAAAAACGTAAAATAGCTTTTATACAAGTACAGCTACTAAGACCACTAAAATACCTAATTTGAATACTTGTCTAAAACACGAGACTGCAAGAAAAATAAATTAAAGAACATTATTGACAGCTAGATAGACAACCGGCTCTTTAAACATCTCACCCTGTATTTTGCCACCCTGAATAATTCATTTAGAAGAGGGTGCGTGAACAAATTCACCGGAACTTTCTAATGTTACGAGTGAAATAAAACTTCTTTGCCTTTTAATTTCAATGTCATTACAAACGTTTTCCCTAAATCTTTGTTCTTTTGACATAAGTATGTTAGTTTATATATCATTTGTTTATCTAAGGGTTTATATTATGATGTTTTATTGAATTGTTCTTTGCTGGTTTGTTTTTCGAGTTGAAGGTTATTTTTGGGACTGAAATATCATAGAACAGGTTAGTGATATGTGTTTTGCATATTGTCGTATACCTATTATATTTCTTATTTCAATCAAATTTGTTGTGTTTGTTTTGTTGATGACCAATAACGAAGATAGTGAAAAAAAAACAAAAAAACACTACAATACCCGAATCGGCTACGTTAGAATTAAATAATATCAATATACCACGATAAAATATAGACTTATATCAATGTCTAATATTGGTGTTAGTATAAGAATTTACCTACCTATAATAAAACCTATTGAAAGGTTTTATAAATAGTATTGCCGAGTGTAGGATTGAGCAGAAATAATTTTTTTCTACATTTCAAAGAAAAAAAATATCTAAAAGAAATAACTACGTATATTTCTAAAACTCTTACCTCTTCTCTACCTTTTTTCTACCAAACTTTCTTCGGCTTACTAAGCTCTTTATAATTTTATTATTTTTATAATATAAACTTAACAAGCATGTATTAACTCTCCATTAAAACTCACTATACGTTGGTATACATGTATGCTACATGTATGCCAACAAACAAAACAGCACAAAATCAAAACCGTTTAATAACAGCCGGTGACCAATAAAGGGACAAGGGACGAAGCCTGGAGGTGTTTGACTAGGTATTCCTGCTGCGTCACTGCACTTCCAGTTTTAATAAGTATACAACCCTCCTTTAATATAGAGAGCCCCCGGGGGACCCAAGACCCCACGTACAAGGGGGGCCGTAAATTTCTTGGTACGGCACTTGTGACTGTGATTTTTCCTGTCCGAGAATTTAATAATTGCATTTCTATTGTTTATTTGGGCCCTCTACGATACTTAATTATGTTGTAATCGGGGGTTTTAAATTTGTTGACGGTCTTTATGTTGGTAATTAATTATGTTGGGGGCTGTTGCAGTGTTTTATGATTGTTTAGAAATGTTATAGAAGTGATGTTTTGAATTTTATGTTATGTTGTAGACCAAAAAAAATAAACCAGTGTGAGAAATGTGATTTTTATTATTTGGTATTAACAAAATGATAAAAATCACCGTGCACAATCATGTTCCGTTTACTGTGACGCTACAGTGATAAATGTTTGCAGAGGGTCGTCGTACTGGTGACTTTTAGGGTGTAAGGCGCACTGAAGCCTATATTGCACCATCTACTAGCATTTTTAAAGCTATTGCAGTACTTTTTTATTGCTCTTTTTTAAAAACCTATTGGATTCTTATCCAATAAGTAGCCATGGGTTCATAAAAATACGAGCTATACGAGCATAAATTACATAAAATTTAATTAAATATCATCACTATGACCACATTCGTTACTGTAAATATATGTATGTATGTATATTAAATTGATCTAAAACAAATGAATTATTATTATTTTATATATCTAGGTCCAAATTATATCGTGTTATCGTTTGATTATTTATATCCATACTCATGGTATATAACTAATCAATGACATGAAAAGAATAATTGGCATTATTCTTTTCATGTCATTTTATAAAACATCAAACATTGTTCTTATATAAATCTGTCATTCTAAATGTAATCTCTTATTTATTATTAGACCAAAATTAAAGCTATCAACAACATGCCGCCCGCCCAGCCCGTATTGTCATTCTTACTGAAATTTCGGCTCTAACCTAAAATAATTCAAAGATCTAGCTTCGAGTGAAATATTAAATTCCACTCGTAGTATCCGTCACAATCGAGGGGCCCTTTGTGGCTTGATATTATTGGATTTGGTAGCCGCGCCTTATTTTATTATTTGCTCACTTTAAGCGCAAACACACAAAGGAAAATGAAATCGATATTTTTATTTGAAAGCGATTGTGGAGCGGATGAGACGCTTCCTGAATAACTATTGCGTTTGGTTTTATTGTTCGTAGCACGGATTCATGCGTATTTTAAAACTAGTGAGATAATAAAATTTAAAAATACGTGATTGTTCGCAAATATTCATGTTCAGTTCTGTTCAAGTGGAGTGACTTTAACATATTATCTGTTAGAAGTAGTACTGAATCTAGTTCTTTTTATAAAACATCAGTTCATGGGATTAAGAATGTATTTATGTACACGCCCGTTATATAGAAGAAAATCTTTGTGTCTATAAAACATACATTAAATAAATGAAAAAATACATACTTATATAAATTATTAACAAATATAAATACAGTTTATTACGGTTTAATAAATCGTAAAAGGTTAATCTTGTCTGGAGTTTTTCTTGAATTCTTAATTTTCTTTTATATAAAATAAATACTTTTTTACGTCGAATTAATTGTGTCAAAATATATTTTAGCGACAGGCTTTTGTGTCATACTTATTAATTAATCAAAAATATTTTTTTATACGTCAAAGTTTATTTTTTCGTACATTTGTAGGATCTAAGTATTTCGTGAGGGATTTACAAAATTACTTTACCTACGGGTAATAAATACTATTTTATATTGTTCGCATTAGGTATTCACTAAGTCTACAAAATTTTATTTTTCGACTCAACAGTTTCTCACGACCGAAAATAGAAGAAAAATAATAACAATATTTAAAGGCAATCTAGTAATATTATATTTACGTTAATGATTAAACAATGTGAAAAGGTTCGTCCATTGTCATTCAACCCAGCTGCTACCCCCTGGGAATGGTCAGCTGAACCAAATTATTTATTCAAAACAATAAAATACTGTCCATGTCCTCATAATTAACATTTAAAGCTACTAGATAAACCATAAACTCCAAATGTGACTTTGTTTTGTAGTTAAATATTAAGAAACGTATTTTTTTCTTTCATAATTATTTATTAAACAGTACAAATAGGAAACATTTTTAAGAAGAGATAAGTGGAAATAAATAGTTTTGGACGTCGATTCTTACCATAAGACAACGAAAAATAGTAGAGTATTTCATTGTTTAAAGTTAGGTCATGATTTCTCGCTCTATAAAAATAAACTATACCTATACTTACACAAAAAAAAATATCTTAAGTATATAAATAAATCTTAAATAAAAAATTACACTCAAGCACACGTTAAAAAATCCCAAACAAAGTAAAAGTAGATCATATCATCGAAAATTTTATTTTCCAATTCATGTCGCAAATGAAAAAGTTTTAATAAGTAAATAACGAGCCGCGGTCCTCAAAGATTGCTCAGTTCACTTCTCACTACCGTCTGTGACGTATTTTGACGTGAATTTCCTTATAATAAAGTTGTAAAGTAATTAGGGGATGTCATCAATCTGTGAAATCATGTTTTGATCTCTAAAGCCCCACCAAAGTTTGAAGGTAAAAGTATTTGTGAAAATGTTTGTTGAATTAGAACTGTGACACGTGTTCGGAAATAAAGCGTACGTCAGACACGTGTTCTTTGATTACTTTTTAAGTTTGTGTGTAGAAGAAAGAAAGATTTTTTTAAGATTTAAGATTGGAATTTCGATGGATTGCTTACGACTGCTGGGCAAGAAGTATTGAGTTCTTAAGATTTTCTATGAAATTCTTTCTTCTTTTCTTTCTTTCTTTTTCTTTTTAACCTCAAAACTTGCAAGTATTTTAATCAATAAATACAAAAAACCTAATCATAATAATGTAGGTATACTAACAATCCATACTTACTTATATTATAAGTGGGTCTGTCTGTCTGTTACCTCTTCACGCTTAAATCACTAAACCAATTTAGATGAAATTTAGTATGGAGAGAGTTTAAGCCCCGGTGAAGGACTTCCGATAAGTTCTGTCGCGAAAATCATCCCTTTTAAAGGTGAAAAGGGGATGCAAGTTTGCGGAATCGATAAATTCTTAAAAGAGGGTAAAAATAAATAAGCAAATTGGATACAACTGCTAATTGTACGCAGACCAAGTGGCGGGTAAATGCTACTAAATATATTTTAAAGTCTGTCTACAGAGTACCAGAATATTCTTGAAATTCTGGTCAAGTTCTAAATAATATTTAACAAAGTGCAAGAGATTACATGAACTATTCGCGAAAAGACCTCCCAGAGATAAGAGTTGGAACAAGCTCTGCATGCGGATTTGAAACTAGCCAAGTTTCCGCCAAGCTGCAAAATATTGTCTCGTCTTTTGTTTTTATTGTACAGATTTCTAGACTGAGATTTTTACTTATTTAACTTTTATGCATTTTCTGCAACAAATATTTGTCTAGACCTAACGTCGAAAAACTACGCAATATAATCAGAGCCATCGGTACCTATTAGTTCGTTTTTCTAATAGGTATTTTTTATTTACATTGTTTTTGCATGACTTGGTATCATAATATTGTACCAATGCAATTAAATACTGTAATACATTTTAATTTTTAAGAGTGTCTATTAAGCAGACTTCGCACGCCATCGTCAAAAAACATGTTTCCTCACGATGTATTGATCCTTCCCAGTTTGAGCACTACACAACAATAAACACGAATCGAACTCGAATCTTTGACTACTCAGTCCATTGATCACACCTATTAGCTGTAACTACTCCCTGTCTAGAATAACAGGCGTGAAATTTATCAAAACTTTACGAAAGAAAAAGAAAATATCCTGTTTTAATAACATCAAGAAAATGCAGACATGAAAGCATCCAAAGAGAAAAGATAGTTTTGCTCTAATTACGTTGTTTTCATCCAGTCGCTAACAATATATTTGGGCGTGGATGAGGCGGCAAGTTTGGGGGTTAATTAATTACTGTTGCGACGGCCATGTCTCTAAGATGGATGGAGGCGACAACTCAAAACAAAATGTCGTTCGAACGATGTGCACCGCTCATTAATCACATTGATGACATTTTTTCGACACTGTTGGAGTTCGGTGGATCTGTCGAAGCTATCATTTGCAGTATGATGCACGTTCAGTTGACGTGTAAGTTTAGAGATGTTTTTTTATTATTTATGTTTTTGTTATCTTATAGATAGTTTTATAATCTATAACAACTGCCTCATTAGTCAACTAGTCTACGTCATAAGCGGCATACCTATGTAAGTTACCTGTTTAAGGTGCTGATTTCGATCCCCATGCCAAGCAAAATGTTATTGTCTTTTTCCTAGTTAAGAAATGTGAAGTTTGGATACATGCTTAGTTTATTGGCACAAGTAGTACATAACGACTTTGACGACTCGATTAGCACAGTGGTAATAAGGTGTCTTTTGTGATAAGAGGTTGTCTAATCAAATCCCGGATGTTCTTGGGATGGGCATGAAACTCAAATGCTATTGTACTTGAGTTCTATGTATTATATAAGCTTCGTCGCTGTGCAAAAATTACCAAATCTTATATTTAAAAAATATTCCCATATTCGGTTTTAAATAAGGCGTTGAAAATTACTTGTATGCGTCACAAAGGATGTAAAATACGTGTGAAATAAAATAAACCTACGTACTTGCGAATGCAAGTAGGTACTTACATACATTAGTAGAATATTTATTTAAATGCTCTTAATGTTGGCGCATTTGGTTTGGCACGATTATGGAATTTTGTAGCCTTTACTATTAATTAATGTGACTCATGCTGTGCTATGTGGGTGGCATTCAAATATGTACTTAATTAAATTAAATATCTTATACAATATATTATTGTATTTATTTAATTGATTATAGAGGTAGGGCATAATTATGTTTCTCGTATATTTTTATCATATAATTAGGTTTCCCGATCAGCTGTCTAACAGGGAAAGTACCTCTGCCTTATAGAAGTCCGCAGTGAAACAAAAAAAAAATGTGTTACTGTGAGTGAGTAAGGTTGCCAGTGTTCGTTAGGGGAGTGACTACTCTGACAGTATGGGAATTCCAATTGCTGTCAGTTTAGTGACTCCCCTATTTTAAGTAAACTAAAACGGATTCTACAAGGCCGGGAATGCGCGAGCGTCGCTTCTGGTATTGCACACATCCATATGGATTACGGTAACTGCTTACCATTAGGCATGCTTAAAGCTTGTTTGCTACCATAGTGGTATAAAAACTTAGTGTTATGCTCTAGGCAATTGATACTCAATTGTGGTAACAATCACGACTCTTGAGCGTTTTGTCTCATCTTTAATAGTCGCTAATATTTGCGAAGATTTATGAAATTCTTTGCACATAGCAGCTGGAGTTTAGATTTTTTTCAGGTTAGTGACAACATGACGGGTGGCCGATGAACCTTGTAGGATCTAGAGTGGTGACCACGTACTCCAAGACGCAGCGTGGGTACGCCACCGGCAAGATAGACCGACGACCTGGTAAAGGTCACTGGAAACATCTGGATGCAAGCGGCGCATGGACCAAGTAAAACCAAATGCAGAGATTGAAGCGCGTGGCGTTCTGCTTACCCATTCTGCTAACCCTGCTGTGGGAAAAGGCGTGAGTGTGTATGTATGTTTTAATTTTGACATCTAAATGGTCCATATGGTTTTTTTGTTTTTATTTTTTACATCTATTTTATCCACATGGCCATTGTCTACAATGATATACATATCCTTTAAGAAGTCCCTTACAAAAACATTGCGTTACAATCAAATACAGACTACGAGTAATTACGACCCAAACACACAGAATGAATTAATTAATACCATCATCCCAGCATGTAAATTCAAGAATTGCAATCAGGCTTACCAATTAACATCCTATAAATACCATCCAGCGGAATCCTTAATGCGGTTCAAATGATCCGTTCGCAGCTAAATATTTACACGAGCACGCTCGCATGGTCCGACTATGAATACTGTATTATGGCTGATGGGCCAATACACACCCAATCGGAATCAATAGAGGGTTGCAAGCGACACTTTAGCGGTGTGCATTATTTAGAGACGTCTGTCTGGCCGGTAGTACCTGTCTTTTGTATGCGAATTCAGTCAACGTTTCTTTCCGGTTCTTCCCCTTCTCTCTTCTTTTTTAAACCGAGCAACTAGTTTTTGACAATTAAACAGTATCTGTAATATTGGCTTAATTGAAATAAATCATTTGAGTTTGAGTGAGTTATCGATCTATGAGTTATCGAGAGTCGTCATTTAATAAAATGACGACCCGATAAGCCCAGCGGTAGTTAACACTGCCTTCTTCGCTTTAAATCCCGGCGGAGTCATAGATGTATCTATCTATAATAAGTATTTATGAAGTATATAATTATATCAACGTTCTAGTAGGTATCCGTGACACAAGAATTATATTTCCAAGTACGTGTTTAAAATGATAAATAAATATAAAATATTTGAAAAAGAGAATTATATTATATTATATTTTTTGCTTTCTTTGCGTTAGTAGTCAAAAGGCATCCAACTCGTGACCATTGACTTCACAGTGCATCAGTTAAACCACTGCACTATCACAGTTCTTTCAGCCATGCTCATTGCACCAAACATTTGAACCCGTACCTAATGAATATAATTATCACATAGTGTTAATTAAATTCACAAACATGAAACTTAGTTATAAACTAAAGAAAACTTCATAGTTATTATATTAAACTCGCTCTAGTTTCTTCTTGTTGAATTACTTAGTAGTTAGTAGGTAACTCCAAAACAGAGCCAACCGACTAATTAATACTTTTGCAAGCATAAAAAGCACCTAACAACGAACTTTCCCGCGGAAACACGTTGCAAAACGGAACTAAAAAAAACACAAACAAAAAGTAGGTTAGAACTATTTTTACACTTTTTTGTTCAGTTTAGATATCCGTACGGTTCCACCTCTCTAATTCCGCTAGTGTTGTGCCATCGATCAGGTAGACGGACGGCCACCTTTCCACAAAATACGGACCGGACCGCGGCGTTTACGGGTTTTTGCTCCCGTAGTCTTTCAAGTCGAGTAAACACGACACTATTCGCTTGCTGATAGTTGTTTTACATAAAATTAGGGCTTTGTCACACAGTACATTTTTGTGCCTACTTTGTAGCACCTTGAATGAGTAACTGCAACGCTACAATTAATCTTATCGTATTCGAAACAACAGTGTCGCTACTGAATCTGTCAGCTGAAGCACCGACAGTTTAAAATAAATTTATTAAATTGCTGAACAGAAAAACCAATTCAATAATTTTAATTATATAATTAAAATAATAAATTAATTTTGGATTTATTTAAATATAAATAGGCAGCAAACCTAAATAAATTATACCTAAATCTAAATATTACCACAATTTTAAGTGTCGAAAATATATTCGATTTATTTTATATTTAATTTTATACCGCAGTCGCTTTCTAGGACTTAAGTAAGTTACAATTGTGACAGTTGTGACTGTATCGTCGTTAAAAGTCGCCACGTGCAATGAAGCCCTTAGGGATATATACGAGGCTTGTTGTTTTAGTGTTGTTTGAAAGTTTTTCTGGAATCTATTTATTAATTAAGGTGTTCGGGTATTCGTTACAAAGGATTTTATTTTGTATACACATGTAAACTTATTACGATGATAACACTGTTATTTACACAATTATAAAGTGTGTGTTTGTTTTTAGTAATAAGCTACCAACAGATAATTTTAAAAATTAAAAATATAAGATAGCAACATTCCAATAAACTAAAGGTCTACATAATTGTTGTGAAACGTTCACATCTATAACAACAGTCAGAAAACCCGATCGTAATATAACAATCCACTTAGAATTGAGTCTTTTAAGTTTTCACTCACGGAATAAATTTAAAGCGAATACTATATCATCATTATCTTCTGACCTAAAGTGATGTTAGTGTACTCTTAAAGGGAAAAATGGAATAGAAAAATAGTTGGCAACCGTGCACCACAAGAGCCCTCCAGAAATATGCACGAATAGCTCGTATATTTCAATATTCAAAACAGATATTCAGCTAATAAAAACTATATACATTTCAGCGAAATTGAATTTTCATGTAGCTGATTCAAAATATTGTTCATAATGACGAAAATAAATTCATCCGCCATTATCCGTTTTCACAGTTCAATAGTCGCTGTACGAATATATATTTGAGACTGAGCACCTCTTGACAAACCATTTGTGTACGAGATTGTACTTGGTACATGTGGAAGCTTTTAGCCGTATTCGAAATTTGAATACATGCTCAATAATTGAGAAATATTGTTGGAGAAATAATATTCAAGGTGAGTGTTTCTGTATTTTAATAAAAGTTGAGCATTTATATTTGTAACGTCACATTAAGGTTGGGTATGTCTAGATGTTGAGTAGATATGTCAAGTTATCGTGGCAGGTAAGTTATGATGTTTATAGTGCGAACATGGTCTTGTAATGTCTGGTATAATATTAGTTTCATTTAGTAACATCAAAATGCTGGGTTACATGAACTGGTTATATATACATAAATATACAAATGGGGTTTATACGAAATTATTAAATTACTACTATTATTTGTTGTATCTATAACCTACCGTACCAAGGTAGGTATAATAAAGACAATAGAGTATTTTAATCATTAGGACTTTCTTGTCCCAGTCCTATTAGTATTTACTTTTTAACTATAGATTAACCAAACTCTCCTATTTCAATATTCTGCACTTCTATACTTTTACTGAGAAAGTATTTTTAATTATATTTCTTGAAGAAAGAACTCACGATTACATAATACATGTACATACATGTACACCTACGCAAGTGCGTATAGTTTGGCTATTCTAGAACCCAGCTCGTAGAAAACAAAGCTTGGAACAAAGTAGTTAAACGTTTATATATGGTTATATAAAATCTATTTCTGGGCGACCGTTGCTCTACAATATTTAACAATATAGTTTTATTTCGGCGAGGAGACATTCTGACTCGGGTCTCATGCATATTTTAAATGAAATAGCCAAACGGACCGCGATCTTTTTGTGTAGTGATGTCCGTGTGTGTTCGAATAGTCGATGTTTGGATTTTGTAGTCGAATAAAGTTAGGTAGTTTAGTTCGTTTTAACTTATTTTAATGGCTGAAGATCCTTAACGTTACAAATCTTTAAACACACTTATTGATTTGTTACATGAACGTCAGTACAAGACATTGAATAAAGGCTTCCAGATTTTATCGCGGATTATTGTTAATTTTTAAACTAACGTTTCGTATTCTTTACAACATTAAGGTCGGAGGCAGACAATAAAATCCGTAGAAAGAGTTTTATTTAAATACACTTCCTAATTTTCTTATTAATTTTACGAATGACTTTTGTTTTGGAACACCTAATGACAGGATGCCTCAGAATACTAAATAATAAGCTGTGTTCAATATTTTATTTAAAGTAATCTTTTACGATTCCTGCAGAAACGTATTATATTAAGAGCAGTCACATTACTGACAACCGATAATGCTTTAGGTAAAACTTTTCTTTTAAATAAACTGTACGTGAAATGTTTTCGACCTTAAAAATCTAAGTAAGTTTATGGTACATAAACACACATGCTCGTCGATATTTCAATTTAGTTTACCCTAACAATCTTGATGAAGTACCACCATTTATCTCTGTTCATACGTTATAAGGAACACAGGATTTAGAGCTTCAACTAATTAGTGTGTTATATTAAAGCAGACGCTACAGTATCCTACTACTGTAATGCAATTTGTAAGGTTGGATGGATGCTTGTGACTCTTTCACGTAAAAATTACTGTACGAATGTTAATGAAACTTTACAATCATATAGCTTATACATCAGAATAACACATAGGCTACAATTTATGAATATCTTCCTTTCAGGTCCAATTAATATCAGTGTTTTAAAGGACTGCAATGAAAACTAAAGAATATCGAATAATACCAAGTCGGCACAACACTAATTTCCGTTATTATATCGCGCTACCTACGCAAGGAGATTTTTCCAAAACAGTTTCGTTTGTACGCTGTAAGATCTCGATAATATAATTGAATTATAACTTTAGTACCAATACGTATACCGATTTCTTATACTTATGTGAATACTAGTCTATCAGTGACCATGAATACTGTAAATTAATATTATTTGATCCCGATTATTTGGATCCTTGTTTACCGCTATAAAGTCTGTAAAAAGTAGTTTTATTTCAAATCTAAAGCACAGGCATTCAAATTTGATATTTATAAAATTAGATTCTGTGGTAGTAAAAACAGCTGAGCTTAAGTTCTTCATAAAAATGTACAGATCGCCAGTTTAGTCGAATAATTGGGCAAATACTTAAATAAATAAATATTTCTGGACATTATGACATAGCTCCATCTAGTTCCGAGCTAAGCAACGAGGCTTGTGTTACGGATACTAGTTGGTTGATATACTACATATATACTTCTTTTTTTTGTTGTAAATACATACATATTATACATAGATACATCCATGACTCAGAAACAAATGTTTATCACACAAAAACTTGTCCCTACTATTCGAACCCGGGACCCGTAGCACAGAAGGCAATGTTAACTATCGCTGTCAAATAGAGCGGACACCTTTAATTTCTTAGTAATAGTATAATACCGTCTAGTTTTATCTGTACGCCTACGCTAAATATGATCGTAACAGTGGAAATATACCCGTTCTTTGTTACGAGTACATACTAAGGAATTAAAACATCGACGAACTGCGTGACTACGTCAGTAAATGTCTTACTAAAATCCTTCGGGAAAGCAGAAATTATGGTATGTTAGGCAGAAAGCATTAAATATCAAATCTACCCTTAGCTCAATGGTACTTAATTATCATGATTTAAAGTAATATCCATCGGAACAAAACTAAAACATCAACACAATATACAAGCAATTTATGAAAATCTCACTGAATAACCAGTTTCAAATTCCAGTCTAGACTTCAGCTAGACTTCAATTATGACGTCTACAAAGCCGATGGGATGTCTTCATGGAGCGGTACCTGACAAACCATAATGCGATGTGCCCTTTTGACGCCCCACTCAAGTTTCCAGACGGGAAATTTATTACGTCGTTTGTCAATATTAAAAGCAATAGGGTATTTATACGTACAATACAAGAAAAAATATATTATAATTGTTTGTGTTGAAAAGTTTGTAAAGGAAACCGATAAATTTTTATTTGTATTATTAAGAAGAAAAAAAAGTATATGTTATGGCAATCAAAATTGGTTTTTACTGTTTCTCTTTCAAGTTAGTTTATTGAAATTAATCTGTTACATCATTATCTATTGATTTGAAAAATGTGAACAAAATTAAATATATTGCCTATGAAGCTTCTTGCTGAGTCCTTTTCATAAAATCTACTTTTTAAACCCTGTGACCAGGATTGCCATTTTAATTAAACAAAGTTAACAAGTAAAAATTTTTTTTATGTTTATTTGTTTAAAAGAGTATATAGGAAGCCTAATTTAAGTACAAATAATTATGAAAAGTACCTGTAATATTGGTCTAATTTAAATAAAACATTTTTTAATCTAGAAATAAATCATCTACTTTCTTATTTGATCGTCAAATACCTCAAATGTCAAGACTGGCCTAGTCTACCCGTGAATTAAAAGGTATTTTTATATCAATATAAGCGTAAGTGGAAGAAATAATCAGCATAGAAATTTTAGAAAAGGAAAATGTTACCTTACTGTCAACCCAGAGCATATCTATTAAATTAACTACACGTGATTACACATAAACATTTCATACACAAATAGTTTACGTAAATCAGCATAGAAATATTTAATGGTAATGATCCGGTTCTATTTTCAAAATTAGCTTTCAATGTTATCTAAATAAGGCAGTTTTAGAAATAGTTGGAGGGTTATTATTGAAAACGCATTTATTACACGAATGCTGAGGTTTCATCGAGATGCCATTGTTAGTTTTCAATAGGTCTCGTTAAGGCTCTGAAATGGCCCTCAACTGAGTAACTCGGCCTATCCCTTTTGTTAGTAAACGAGCCCTTGATCGATCTCACAACAATGGACCAATTTCAATGCTAGTTCGGTGGGCTTATTTCCGAACTATGTTTACGTGTTTGGTGCAAGTTACAAGCTAAGATGACACGATTGGCGCACGACTGGTTCGGGACAAGAGTATTTAGTTAAACAGCCCAAAATGTTCTATAGGTAGGTACGAGTCGTGGGTAACAAATTATACTTACGCATTTCATACATTTTTGGTCTCTTTGGTGGAATGATAATGGCGAGGGGCGCCGAGGCTGCACGCGATAGTTTCTGTATTTATTCAGTAACCGATACTGAACAAATTTGGCTGAAAGCGTACATGCGTAAAATGGCTTTTACTACTAAAGTCTGTGCTCACGGCTCGTGCCGACAATTGTACGTTCAACTACATTCCAAAAGACCTGTGATAAAAATTAAAACTACATAATTCAATGTCATAAACTACTTCAAGGACATTCTGTTACAAAGGTTAAAATTTTTTTTTTTTTCTTAAACTTGTATCTAATCTGTACTATTCTTGTTTTACCTTTTCCAGTTATATTTAATCGTAGTTAGTAATAAGTTATGTGCTAAAGTTATAATAACAATGACGTATACATATACATTGACAAAAGAACTTATCCGCTATCGCTCATGTTATTGAACCTCACGTAGACAGGTATAAGAACATCTGTGTAACTATTTGCCGAGTTTAATGCATTAAGCAGACGAATCATCTGCCCGTACATTACAGAATCTGTAACTTGAGGAACAGCTGACGTAATCAAGATGAAGGTTTATCATATATTATGTCTTTGGGGAATAATTCGGATGACGTCGTCCATAATCAGTAGTGGATTTTACGGCAAGAGCTTAACTAATATATTGTTTCAACCGTGAGCTTTGATTACAAATTGTTTAGTAAAATACGCATATTGTAGGTACATTTAAAGGATCTAAAACATTAGGATAAAATTATGTCAGTAAACCACAACACAGTTCCTAAAAATATTTCATTAGGTACACCTAATTTTAAATGTATATATATGTAATTTTAAATGTATTAATATGATTAAATATTAGAAAAATGTTTACACAACACAATAACTTTAAATATAAACTCAAAATTTAGTTTTAGGTCTCTAAAAAATATAACATTATATTTCTCTTAACACCATTCTCACATAGAGGTGACGTACATATAAGTACTACAGCATTCAAGTCTAAATCAAATTAGTCGACAAGGGCATTGATCCAGAACAAGGGTTAGATCCAAAGAGAAATGTGTCGTCTTCAATGACAAGGATACCATTACTGAAAGCTGAAGCATTTATGTATTAAACGACAACCCTTCAGTGTACAGACAGCTATCGTATTATATTCAATCAAGTTATCAGTAATCAGTATTTAATAAGTAGAAACTAAATGATCACATAACATACTACTATACCTGTATCCTATAATGGGTTTGGTATTTCACCAGTGTCCTTTTTGCTTTTGGGTGGTTCCCTAGAAATAGGGAGCGAGCATTTTGCGTTTAACCGAAGAGAAATCCAAATATACGAGTTGCTACAGAAAATTTCAAGATATATTTATTTATTCACTCAGTACAACTATCATCACAGGACTAAGATCATTATCATTTTGATCGACCTGAGAATCGAGGCAGGTTTCTAACACACAGTAGTCACTTGCAGCCACTAGAGTCACTAGACCAATGTAACAGTATAAATGCTCAAAGAAATCAATTTCATCGTAAGCTATAAATTTCAAACCAAATAAAAAACACTCAGCATAAAGCACTTAGAATCCACTATAAAACAGCATCATATTATACAAATTACTGTTCACAGTTATTAAGTTTAAATTGGATAACAATTATCCGAATGAAACGCCAATCAAGCCACAGATGGGCTGTAATTAAGCGGTGGGCTAGTTAGCATGACAAACGAGTCGGCTCCCGCTCTATGTTATTACTGCGTAGTGACGTGACTGTGGTCTATTCGAGTTTGAACACTTGAGCGTTGCGGTGTTTGCTTGGCAGCAGGTAATAATCCGTTTGCCTAACTACCACCCACCCTCACGCATAAGTCTAGCGCAGCCAATTTATCTTATATCTGTGTGCGAGATCCAAAACACGAAAAGGACTCGAATTTCGGGTCCCTTCTGAGTAGAAAGCACAGACACGCTCTGTTCAGTTTTCTGATACATACATGAAAGTTTCAGTGTAACTTATTTAATTTGCCTATTCTTAGTACGATTTTCACCTATTTTGGGGGCGCCTTTTTAAGTGATCATAATCACAAACGTATGGTATACCTGTGCGTGTGCACAAGCAATAACGATAACCTTATCGTTATTGCTCCATTTTGCGACCTTATCATAATTAATATACGGATTGCTTTTAATAAGCAGTAAATCAATAGTATACAAATAAATATACTATATTCTGAGACATGAAAACAAAGGCCGAATCATCTCCCGAACTATTATTACAGACTATACTAACTTATTTGGGTCTGTATCTACCTACATTATTGGTACTTGAACTCTATGAAAGTTCAAATATCGGTTTATGATCAATTATTGATATTGCTTTTGGATAAGGGTTGATTACCCAGGCCAATGACGTATTTCTCCGTAATTTGGGTAGAGGAAGATGGACGGTCTTATGTTTAAAATTTGGATGTTTAGCCGCATCTGGTTAGGGATTTTAGGATATCCGTTTTACTGCCTATTGATGAGCAACAGATTGTGCATTCAAAACCTTCTTTTGTCTTCTGTAGCATTACCTTATGGTAAATTCTAGATTAAGACACACATAGGTATGTAATGTGATCATGTGTTTGTTTGACGATCTGATAAAAGAAGAATTTATATGGATACGTCTGATTTATATCGGGCATATCTACATAAATTCTTGCTATGATGTAGCAAGCTGTTTTCTGAATATTTCACAACAATTACCCTTCTGTTGCGTTCTGCATACAAGTCGAATAAAAATAGCTGTTTTGAACAAATTCTGCTTATAAATCAATAAAATTTCTTAAGGGTCTTATCCCATCACTATATCTATCCTATTTCATACATGATCACATTCGGCTACCTACTACGACCGGTTTCCTGGGATATACGGCCTTAAATACCATTATTTATTGACAGCTAACGCCTCGTTGGAAACATAGCTTAAGTGGCCAAGCTGACATTTTTAAGGGAGAATCATAGGCGAAAGATTGGCTCGATAAATGGCTTTTGTGATTGATGTGGGAATGATAAAAAATGTCGATACGTAATAGGCTCGTTATTATTTCGCAATAGATATTGTTGAAATTTAAATTTCATAACAGGGTGACGAGACTTTTTTATCTGACTAATTTATCTTTGTGAGATTCAAGTATAAGGCATTGCTTTATTGCAATTGATCTCCATATAAACTAGTATATAATTGCAATAATAGTATATTGTTCATCAAGGTACGTAAATGAATAAATCATATTCTGTACCCTCGATGCATTCCTATATAGTCCTTTTTACTTCACCTACGAGGAAGTAAAAAAGTTAAAAATAATTAATAGTTGTTTTGTTTTTAATTGCGCATCATGAATCCTTATGTTTTCCTCATATTTCTATATGAAATATATAATAAAAATAACTTTATAGCTTTTGTTTTTCATTGTCTAGGATTTGTGGATCCGAATTAATATCAAATATGCACTATGCATAGATTGAGTTAATGATTCATCTTATCAGCATAAAAAAATATATATTTTGACACTTCCCTTCGCGCTTCCAAGCGGTGCAGTGAAGGTCTAATTAGCTCCCTATTTTATTTGTGTTTTTTCGGTTTCGTGATTGATTTCTGGCTCGTGAGTTGTTTTTGGTTGTGTATTATTGTTTTAAGTGCTAGCTGAGTACGTTTTTAAGCGTGTAAATCAAAATATTTGTGATAAATGGCAGAATATTGGATTCGGTAAGTACAATTTATTAGTTCTTCGAATTGCGGGTGGCGTGAAAAAACTTTTGTTTTATATTTTGACCGTTTAGTTTGTGTCCGGTTTTCATTTCTATTTTATTTTTACTAAATCGCTAGTTTTTAAGCTAAGCTCATGGCGTCTACGTATAATGATGACCCACCCGATCGCGGCAGAAACATATTCCGCCGAAGTGCACTAACCACCAGGTCCCCGACCTCCGCGAGTTCTAAGCGGTTGTTTAGCGAAATGTCTCCGTCATACATTTCGCCCGAAGATAGGTCCAAGCGAGTACAACCATCAAACCTAATTGAAAATGATAGACCAGTATTGAACGTTGATGACGCGAGCAATGCCGACTACTGTGACCTAGTGTCAGGGGCATCGGTTTATCTATCCAAAATAAATGACCTCGTCAACGATCAAGGATCACGAATTAACATCGCGAATAAGTCTGCCATTATTGCTATGACTCAGCGTATTACAGCTATTGTTTCTTTACTGGCCATTAAATCCAAAATCATCCTGTACTGAAACTAAATTACTCCACACGGAGCGGGAATTAGAGAAAGCAAAATCCAATGTCAATGTTAATTCGAATGTGTCATACGCGGATTCGTTAAAATTACGAACTACTAAAGGTACCCCAGCAATACAGTCGCGCGCGCCGCTGCCGTGCGTGGTTGCATATCCCACCACGTCGTCATCGGCTCCAAAACAGGCGTTAATGAAAGCCACTAAACCTACGGATAGATATTTTAATTCTCAGTAAGTTTTAATCTTTCTTACAATTCATTTTTTTCCCCTTTAAATGATAAGCTTTAATAACTTATTAATAACGGTTAGTTTAGATTATTTAATGTCTGCTATAAATCTCTCCATGCGAGCAGAATGATGGATCATAATGGATTAAGTCTATTCTCTGAATAGCAATTCATAATATTATTATATTGCAGAAAGAAAATATTGTGATTGACAGTTGTAATGGATTATAGAATATTATTTTTATTTTCATGAAAATTCGCTAAAAGACTTAAAATTGTATCTAGATACTTAGGTAAATAATATACAAAATTATGCTATATTTATTAGTATATATGTACATAATATTATACATAAATTAAGTTACACTTTTTTGTAAGAAGTAAATTGCCCAATTTATTTGAAAGAATCAAGTAGGTAAATCGATTTAGGTACTTACCTGCTATAACTACATAAGTAAGGTGCTATATACGCGACAGTGTGCGTTTAGAAAGATACAAATGCGAAGTATTTGCGTGTAGACAGATAAATACTATATTATTTTTAATAGGTTAGGTCACCACCACCACTCCATCAACCGTTAGACGTCCACTGCTGGACATAGGTGTCCCCCAATGATCGCCACGACGACCGGTCATGCGCCGCCCGCATCGAGTAGATTCCTGCGACCTTTACTAGGTCGTCAGTCCACCATGCCGGGGTCTGCCCACGCTGCGTCTTCCAGTACGTAATCGCCACTCTAGAACCTTCAAGCCCCTTCGAGCGATGTGCCCTGCCCACAGAAACTTGAGTATATAGGCGATAGGTTAGGCGTTTGAACACAATCTCATCTCATGGTAAATCACGATGTAGTCTTAAATGAAGCCCGCCTACCTATTCCTATATAATTTGTTATTTAAATATTTTAATACTGACAAAAAGATTTACTCGAAAAAGGTCTCATTGCGAGTTTTTTTATGTAACCTATTTATTTATTTATTATTTATTTATTGTCTACGTAGTACAATGGGATATAAAAATTGATTTAGTTAAGTGATGAGGTAATGTAATACTTAGGTATATTATTTCCTTACGTCTTTTTTTTCTATTCACGGTATGGAGCGTTTTTTTAACCCCACTGAAACCATCAGAGGTCCTCTTGAGAGACCGACCCCGAAAAAATCCTTACTCCTATGGGTTACAACCTCAATGTGTCAAACATTTTAATATACAAGTAATTTGCATTACCAACACGAGTATGAAATAAAACAATTACGTCACAGCCTAGAGATATACGTTCTAATTGCGTTTCAAATAACAACACACCAACAAGCGAACACGTCCGCGATTAACAACATTAAAGTATATATATCTCACAATTAGAACATTACACGACGCAAGACGACGCGAGTAATTTTATGTAAATTACTCAATCCACTTCGGGCGTATTCGTGCAGTATCAAATTGTACGCCACAGTTTTGTCAAGAACACCTTGCGTATCTTTTTATGTCACTTACGTAGCAAGCATAGGTAAACGCGAAAAGCAGGTAAATACCGGTAAAGGTAGCAATAGTAAGTGACAACCCTAGCCTATGGTGTTGCTTGCTCTTTGCCATCTTGAACCGTCAGTAGTACGTGTCAAAATTCATTTTTGAACTTATTATGATTAGATAATACTTTCTGTTGATTTTGTGACAACTAATCAAATATTGGGAATAAAATAACATCGCCATTAAGAAATTATCGAAAAATGGACAACGTAATTAAAATGTTATTTTTAAAATCTCTCCTATTCAATGCGATACAATAATGTGAACTTATTTTGTGTGAAAAGTGGAAATTTGACAAGAATGAAGGAAATATAGTATGTACCTATGTGAGGCAAGATATTGGACGTACCTATCAGGAAAAGGTGAAGAATCTTTATTTATAAGATCTGTTTTGTGCGCCACTACTTGTCACAGGTTTTCTTTATTTGAGTTTAAAATATTCTCACACGACTAAATCCTGTCTAAAAGCAAATTTCCTGAAGTAGTCTTTTCAGATAACTTTGTAATCTTTCCGTGTCTCTTCATCGTCATTATCATGATGAACCTAAAGTAACGCTATTTCAGGTAACTACTAACAGTTTAAAAGTGTCTGTGTTACACTCTAATTTAAAAAAAATACATTTGACTTTGTTACTCTGTTGAAATACGTTTCAATTTAATTCTATAGAGACGTGTGCTTACATATACTAATTACTTGTCAGCAACATAATATATCAATATCAAAACCTCAAATTAAACGTCCATTTTATCTTATAAACAAACGAATATCACTCACTAATGAGTGGCTACCTTTCAAAAGATCGTAGACTGATAAATCACCTTTCTCATATAACTACATATAAAATATTAATTAGAGGGGCGAAAACAATGGCCCACGTTTGTGGAAATAATCGATTCCCTTTGTTGTCTAATAGCGTTTCAGTGCACCGAAGAAACGGTAATTAAAAGGCTTTTCATATATCGAGCGTCGGCGGCAGCATTATTTGAAATCGGATTCCTGAAAGTAAATGAACTTCCTTGAGACTATTTATAAAAACGAAATGTTTATTTAAATTAATTTTTTAATGGACACACGGTGATTGTCTTATGTCTGCGATTGATTTATGTAGAACAGTATTGTGACCGTTGCGTGATGATATTATATGCATATAAGTTTCATTGCATCAATTGGTGGCAAACACTAATGTTCTCATCATTATCAACCCATTATTTCCCCACTGCTGGGCACGGGTCTCTTCTCATTGGAGAAGGATTTGGCTATAGTCCACGCTAGCCACTGCTAGCCTCACTGCAGTTTGTTTTTAAATGAGTATTAATGTATAAAAAGAATCCCTTCTGACTATTTCTTAAGAAATGCCCAGGAATGGGATATGAAATGTGTTGATGATAATTCGCAAAGCAACCTAATAACGGTTCAATGTCGTATCATATATCATTGAGTCATTTAATAATACGTGTAAAGATTAAAATAAAACTACTTTTTACGGATTTTATCGCGGTATAGTGGATATTATTTCAACCGTGTTATTATAAATACGTGTAAAGTTTAAAAAGTCTCATTATCCACGAAAATTATGGAGACTTTCGACTTAATTGGCATCGCGATACGAAGTACGGAAACGATAACGTACGTCCGTAGTTCACTTCGAATATCTTGAAGTATTAATCTCCACTTTAAAGGGCAAAAAGTGAATTCGATCGGCTCGGCTAAAGGCGAAACTTTAATCGTATCATAACCGTTGATTATGCAAATTGCCGGCATTAGCAAGAATTCAATTTCTGAAAATTATGACTTAATGCCTCACAATAGTCAGTGGTTATTGACCTCAAATTATATGGTGTGTATTCTATTAAATATGGATCGCGGGCACGTTATGAGCTTCTGTTTCAGTAGAAGCTTGTTATTTACGTAGTGACGTAAGTTTTTTTATGTTGGAAAGTTGGACATATTTTCAACAGTGCCCTTTTTTGTTAATGTAAAATAGTAAATAGTACTTCCATACTAACAACTTATTACATATATTAAATACGAAAATGTATACGTCTCTGTTTGTCTTTTTATCTGTATTATATACCTCTACACGCTTTTGTTCCGGAAATCATGCCTTATATCGATAATTTCTTTTACGAAATAAATAAGTAGATTGGATACAATTACTAATTCTACGCAGATGAAATCGTGGGCAAAGGCTATACATAATCTAGTTATGGAATAATGGAGTTTAGTATATTGTAAATAATCGTAGCCATTAAATCTTATTGGTCACAATATGTCTCATCATCATCATCAACCCATTAACGTCCCACTGCTGGGCACGGGTCTCCTCTCATTTGAGAGGGATTAGGCTATAGTCCACCACGCTAGCCTACTGCGGGTTGGCAGACTTCACATGCCATCAAGACAAATCTCTCAAGCATGCAGGTTTCCTCACGATGATTCCTTCACCGTTTGAGCTTGTGATAAATACGCACATAACTTCCGAAAAGTCAGTGGTGCGTGCCTTGGGTTTGAACTCGAGACCTTTGACGTCTCAGTCCACTGGTCACACCGCTAGGCTACCACAGCTCTCGCTAGGCTACCACAGCACAATATGTATTCAAACAAAATCGTTCTGGTCCTTTTTATTTGTTAGATATTTAGGTGCATTCTAAGTGCGGGCTAGTGGACTCTACATGCCACTGCTGTCCAGTATTCCTAAACGGGAGACCCAAGACATAGGTCCATCTATGGCCACAACATTAGTATATCTGGCTAGATGATCTAGGTTACTGAAAAAAACGCTACTTAAGACTAACTTAGTCAAGTCATTTATACATACATACATACACTCCGCCTTTTTCCCATGGGGGTAGGCAGAAACTACAGAATGCCACGCGCTACGGTCCCTGCATACCACTGCCAAAGTGTAAATCGACAAATTAAAAATAAAATAAAATTCTAGGTATATCATAATATTTTAACATAATATTGAGCAACTAAACAGTAATAAAGATTCATGGACTTAATTAATACTAAGCCAACTAATATTTTGATTAACTTTTAAGTTCTAAACTAGCTGCGAAATAAGGAGGTCCAAATTAAAAAGAATAAGTTAAGCTGGTTTTTCAATCTGCTCTCAACTATGAACGGAATCAAGTAACAAGATCCTATTTGAAACTCTATTCTAACCCTTAAAATGTATATTTCAATCTAAGGCTAATGTAAGTATAGAAGTTGATAAACCTCCAAACAATATCAAAACGGCAATAACTGAGTATAATGTGGTTTTATTACAATAAATATTTTGGTGAAATACTTTATATATATGCACATCCCTTGTCACTTTAACCTACTACTTTCATTACTTTCCGTGCTACTGGGCAGCTGGTCTACCTAGTCTGTGACGTCACCAATCGGTTGTTGGCAAAGTATTCACAATTTCCAGTCGTGACGATAGGGGATGTGTTTTAAGTGGGTACATATAATTATGTCATACCCCGCCGCTTTGCTAGATGGCGAACAATACATAAGACATAGGCATATTTTAAGGATTTACCGCACCATAAAAAAAGATTAATGACAGAGTCGAAATGTAGTGTAGGAGTAATAGTAATGTGATAACTATATCACATGAAAACAAACTGGCTTTTGCAGTAGATAAAACCACCAATTTGGCACGTGGTTAATTAACTCATAAATTCATCAAGGCCGCAGGTATAACTGAAATATGTTAATAGCCCTGCTCAAATACACGTGACATGATAATAAAAAGTAATTTAGGTAGGTACATCAGCCCATTTACTATCCCACTGCTGGGCACGGGTTTAGTCTCATTCTAAATGGATCAGGCTAGCCTAGTGGAGGAGGGCAGACTTAAAACACCATAGAGAAAATCTCTTAGACACGAAGGTTTCATTACGAAAAAAAGAAAGAATCTCGAAATAATAAAGTGATAAATACACATCAAAAAGTTACTGGTGCGTGTTTTGGGAGGTAAATCGAGACTTTTGACGTCACAGCCAAACCACTAGCTATCAAAGCTATCCACATAGGTATCTACATTGTTAAATAAATAAAATTAACTCTAAAATCTACGTCAACAACTTGAAACTAAAGGTCCAGATTATTTCCAGTGTGAGATAATATAAAGCAGGCAAGTCTTCAGTTCGGATTAAGATTTAACACTTCAACTGTTGCCTGCGGACTTGCACAAAACATCTTCAACAAGCGCTCACGATTGTTTCATAAGATACAGCCTTTGTATTGAAGAATCTTGTATTAAAATTGTTTTGTTTATTTTATTATGAAATGGTTTTCTTTGTTTTTATTTGATAGGATTGTTAATGTGGTCAAAAATTTTACGGTAGCCGGTTCGGCGTACAGGTACTCTTTTTCTTTTTGTAATAATTGTCAGGTTACCTACCTCACTTAAAGATTTTCTCTTACATCGCGTGTGCGCTTGCAAACATAAATTCTCCCAACACAAGGTTACTGCATTGTCACTTATTTTAGTATTTTAAAAAAAGTAAAAAGGAAGGAAAAAGCACTTGACGACACCCGTCATTGTCATTCTATCTCACCCTTTCAAACACATTTTAACACTTTTTCCATCTCTTTCTGTATCCTATTTGAACATAAGGTCACCATAATTGCCGGTTTTAACTATGATTTACAACATCAAACAACATGTTATTAAAATTGTACTGTAATTATCATTCCATTATTAGAAATAGCATTGAAAAGGCGCACCTATATGGTACCCATATTAAATGAAACAAACCATAAACTTTAACCACTCGTAATTACCTCGTACACCAGTATTTTTAGTACTGAAATTGTAAATTACTGATATTAAGCCACTGTAAACCTTCACCTCGAAAATCCGAGCAATTTATAGAAAGCACGCTATTATGGGAGCCCTCGGAAATTATACATTCAACTTCTACCAAATCTGTTTTACAAAGTTTAGTTTCCCCACAATTTCTAAGATTCAAAGGCTTTAAACGTTCATTTCATTCAAATCCATTCGCCCAGAACACGACTGAACGTGTAATGGAGACATTCTATTCAGAAACGTTGCTCATAAACTACTTTTTGTCAGTTTAAAGATCACTCAAGAATTATTCTACCTCATTGGTGTATTGGTCAAGCAAAGTGTTATTGGGTTCTTCTATGGAATTTTCAGTAGCACCTCGGAGTTTGGAATAGTATCCGGTTGATAGCAATAGCCTCGCCTCTTATTACATGAGACTTAAAACATACCCTTGAAATGTTATATATTACACCTCTGCTTAATCCTATGGGACGACTAGCGTGATGGCATGTTGTCTTGTCAAGAATCGTCTACATAATTAATATCGATGTACATACAATGCTATCGAACAACTCGATGAGTAGGTACTCGGGTGAACTCGGAATTTTTGGTAGACAATTGATAAGAACAAGATGGCACTGTGGAAATCTTAGCTACAGATCGTATTAATGAGCTTGTTGTTATAATATTGCAGTGTCGGGAATTTGCATTTTGGCTGCTTCCACTGGCTGCCGTTTATAACAGCTCCTTGTATTTCTGCAGACGCATGTTTTTGTTAATATTAAGTTGTCTGTTTCGCCGCTTAAAAGTGATACATTTAGAGACCATTAAGTTTTTTCATCCATTTTCATGGTCATGGCTTATGTAAATGTTACATTTTGAGTGCTTTCCATCCAGTCTCTTGTTTGTAAGGAATTGTATGTCTAGGCTTTTAAATTGACATAAAATAGTCAAAGCAAAATCAGTTTTTTAAAATACTCTACATTCGTTTTATTTGTATGGTCACCAGAAGGTCAAAAGTATGTAAAAGTTTATGATTCTTTAATAACAACTTAGTTATACGACTAATTTGGTCTCTAAAATACCTAACTAGAATATTAGACAAAATATACAAGAAAATAGTCACATCCGAATTGAAAAACTGCTCCTCTTTGAAGTCTGTTAAAAGAATCAAATTAATCAATAAAAACCAATTATCCTGGCAATGCATTAGAAGCCGTAGACTCCAGAAAAGGCCAACATAATAATACAATGTAATACCACCATCTCATTACCCTCAAAGCTGAGAATCTCCCCTAACAATACCGTTACAAAAAACGGTGCTTGAATTTAAGAGCATCGGATAAGATGGAGGCAATCTCATTTCCCATCGAACTAAGGCGAACATAAATCACTACATTCAATGCGTTTTAATATAAGTTCGTAAATGAACATGGAAAGTAATGCCCGTCTGTTGGGAACAGCCTGATTACTAGCGGGTTGACTTGCATGCAAATTGTAAAGTTTTGCATATTGAAACTATTGTATGCAACAAATATTAGATGTTGATATTACTTTAGATATCATATCATATACTTCCCAGCCAATATTGGCTGTGGTGACTGCTGACTTTAGATATAATTATGTAAGAACGAGAGTATTTATGTACGTATACATTTAATAATGTACAGATTGTAACGTGTGTAATCGTTTAAAAGATCGTCAATAGTACAATTGGAAATCAGATAAATATTTTATGTTGAATAATGTTTTCGACAATGTATCTGAAAATGTATAATGGATGAGGAGAAAAATACAGAGAAAAATACACAAACAACAATATAAATAAGTCGCAATATAAAGGTTATGGCTTATAAATTTTACCTATATTTAATGCCCATAAACCTAGTCCGCTCCTGCCTTAAATAATAAACAAAAAAACACTAAACAACGAGGTTTTTAGTCTAATGATTAGGTAGGCCATCTGTCTCATACCATCCATCATCCATCTAACAACACAACAAACAACAAATAACAAAATATTCCAGATACTTCATAAAAGGGTCCTCCAGCACGCTCCAAATATTTTGAAGAATAATAACATCGGTATACCAAACCCATACGCTTTCAGTCCATCGCATGATAATAACGCGGCATTTACAAAGGCGTACATTCTAACTATTGCTGTTTCACTCAAACTTATAGCCGGAAACGTGAGACATTATCTAGATGGCCGTATGTCCCATATTGGTGCGGGACAAAATGTGACCGTATTAGCAAACTGAATTGTTCTGAGCCAAGTTGGGAAATCCGCCAGGAGGAAATTCAATAGAACCCTAATTTTCCAGCCCCTACTGACGCACACTACTCAACAATACGGACTTACTATATAGAAACGCATTTTATCATATAGTATATAGTTATGTATGTTATTTTATAATTAATTATAGAGAGTAGATAATTATATAGTATAGTTTACGATTCAACTAACCTGTACACTGATGTGCTAGAAAACCAATAATTGTAATGTATTATTCACATTGCCATACATATAAATATTGATAGTTAGTATAATTAATATAAACAGCTAAATTGGTACCATTGTTAGAAATAATTATTATGTTGTGTTGTTCTATACAGGCAGTAAATGATATGTATTTTGGTTTATAAATGAAGCTTGTATTTATTTTATTAAAATTAACACAGCCGAAACCGATTTAGTAAACATTTTTCACCAATCGTTATTTGCGCAAAATTAAAGGCAACTTTATTAAACCCTTTTTCAAAGTTATGATGATTTTATAAGATTTTTATTATCTAGACAAAATATAATTCCAAGCCAGCATTATACAAAAACAGCTCAATATCAGCACCAAATAACTCTTAAAGTACACTTTGAGTCGGCCAATTTTGTCCAAAAACGCCGCAATAACTACCATATATGGATGGTGAGACGTGCGCTTCAAATTTTCGAGCGTCATATGTTTGCGACGCGCTTTTTGTCGAGTTCCTGTGAGGAGCTCAGCAACACAGCGCTCCGCGAAAAAAACGTGGAAAAAATATTTTCTCCTTTTGGCACTGTGATGTCACGTCCGTACGTCATATTACTTTGCGCCGATATTAGCTTGAAATATAGCCGTTTTATATCGGTTCACGAACTACGGCAGTCTTGATCTAATTCGTGCGAAATTGGCCGTTATTTTTGAGTTAGGAACAATTTGAAAATGGAAATCTGGTGCATTTATATCTTTTCTTTTAGAGTTAAGGTTATATAATAAAAGGTTATAAAATAGTTATATAATAAATCAGCATACAATATTATATGTAAAGCTTATACTTTTTACTTCTTCGTCTTTACCTACTTGAAGATAAGAAATTTAGCCTCTCTCAATTATTAATTACGGCTAATTAATTACGGTTTTACGACTAACCGACATAAGTTAAAATAGTGTGCGTATTTTAGAGTGCACACCGCGTAGCGTAGAACTGGAACATCAAGCGTAGTCCGATAGCTAATTAAGGTTTCTCATTTTATATTGTTTTATACGAACATTTTGGAGCAAGCAAATATACCACGATAAAAGTCCGTAAAATTATTTACACGTACATTTATTTTAAATAAATCTGATAGAAAAGAACCTTTTATACACTATGATCCCACAACAAAACAGTGAATCATCCATTTTTAAAAAAATCCTAACAGACACACGTTTACGAGCTACAAAAAAAATACAGGCCTTGTATTCGGTTGTAAATTTACGAATTATTCCAACATGTCGGATACGGCCGATGTGTCAACACTACGTGATGGCGATTTCAATCAGTCTGGCTCTTCTATTTTTATGTTCCGCTGCTCTCGACAAAATTCATTTTAATCCGCGCGGTGCACTCTGCCCAATTGGTGGGTCTTATCAAAATCGGGGCCATGTCCACGTATTAATCAACGGTTTTTTGTAAAGATTTTTCCCGGTATAACACAGCTGGAAGCCGTGGGATGTGTGCTTCGGGTGAAATATGGATGTCAATGTGTTTATTTGTGCCCTTTGCTATGTTTTTTCGAATAGGTTAGGGTGTTTTGGTGCCGACAAATGTTTATGCTGAATAATTTATCATTTTTTTTTGTATTTTTTTGCATAAGTCAAGGTAAGATTTTTAATTTTTTATTGAGAAAGAAAAAATCAACCTCAGGCGGGACTCGAACCCGCGTCTTCTGGATAAGCACTCCAGACGCTCTGCCAACTGAACCACCGAGGTATCCGCCTGATGTGTTGAATTTTGCCTTCTTTATGTCACTTATGTCTTACGGCTCAGTTGGCAGAGCGTCTGGAGTACTTATCCAGAAGACGCGGGTTCGACTCCCGCCTGAGGTTGAATTTTTCTTTCTTAATAAAAATTAAAAATTTCTCAATTGTTTAGAGAATTAGGTACCTACGTTCATTGTGGTACAACTACTCGAAGCTGTTGTAATTATTTTTATAATCTATAAGTATGCACTAAGATGGTCTTTTAATAAATTTCTAAGTACTGCAACTATATACTTGTATATGTGTATAAGAAACTGAACTTGATCTGTTCGAAATCAAAGCGGTCTTGTCGGCGAGAACGAGATCGCTTTGCTCTATGACCATACCATGACAATGCCATTAAGGTGGTACATTATTTTAAATAAATACCACTGAAACCATCAAAAGAATACTGAAAGCCTGAAAGAAAACCATTTTAGACGTGAATGATATGCAAATAATATTTCAGTACTTGATAAAATCTAAAACACTTACATTATTGACTAATCAAATTAAAGTCATCATAAAAAATTTATGATATCTTAAATTGATTTGATTCATTTGTTATTGAACACCGGCAACGCCTACAAATCTTTAATTTAAATTGAAAGAATAAACGTAACAAATAAAGGCCGAATTTCGGATTCCATACTATACGGAATCTGAAATTTTATCAGAAATTTCCTCTTCAAAGGCAAAACTATGAACATTTTACAGATACGTCTGATGACTGGTCAGTATCGATTGACATTTCGCAGCCAGTGATTGATGAACTTACTCCTAAATGACGAAACATGACCCTTGCACATTTCGTTTATATTTTTATAAAAAGATTTTTTGTTTACTTTTCGTAATCTATCATGCGCGGTAGATTTATTAGATGGCAAAAAGTATGATGTTGATGAAAATCGGGTTCGTATATTACACTTTTTTTACTGTACTTTGGCCATTATCTGTTATTAGGTGTATATTTTAGGTGCCCGTAACAAGTGGCAATATACAGGAAAACCTTTTTATTTTTTACACTACAAGGGTGCATGTAAACAGTTACCGTAGCCTATGGATATTAACAACACCAGAGGTAAAATCCATGAAGTGTTTTAGGTTTTATAAAAAAAAGAGAATAAACTATCTATCAGAGTAGTCACTCGCCTAACGAACTCTGAAATGTAATAAAAATTATCATCTCTTACAGCTTTTATGTATCCCTATTATGAGTCAAACTGGTTCAGGTCTATTTAACGTATTTTACAATATCATCAACCTACGCAGAAGGAAGCTTATGTATTCTTCTTCGAAGTGCCTCTCCAATTACTGGAGGTTGGCTGTCAGTTCGGAAAACTTCAGTCTGTTCTTCGATGATGATGATATGATATGATGATGATGGGCAAAGTGGCTGGAAAAAGGTCAGTAGGCCCAAGAACAAAGTCGTGGCTGCGCAATATTCGCGAGTGGACAGATTAACAGAGCGCAGACTTGTTCTGCGCTCTGTTAAATGTTAATGCCGGTCCACTTTGCTTATTTATTGAAAACTGTCAATAAGGAGGGAGTCCTTCTTATTGACAGGTGTCAATCTCCAAACTGCATTAGCCTTCATTTGAATGCTAATGTTTTCTATCAGAAATCTTGTCCATGAACCATCACCATGTCTAGACAAGTGTCCTGCCCAACACAGCTTGAATTTAGCTATGCAAATACCGATATCATTTACTTTATTTTTCTTTTGGATATCCGTATTTTGTGCTAAAATAAATACCTGCTAACACCATTTTAATGTCAGTTACCGTAACAAATAACTTACTTTAAAATACTACAATTAAATCAATAGGTATATTGGATTAAAATAATAATAACTTTTATTTTATCTTGATGTTTAATAACCTTGTAACGTATTCATGGAACGGGTGAAGACAAAACAAAGCGGGATCTTTTCTTTCCACTTAAAATGGTTCCGATGTTCTAATTGACAGATGGACTGGCATCACTCCGATACTTAAAATATTGTTTCTTTATTTGACCCCGATGCATTGACGGCGTCGATAGTGACAATATTATATTATCCTTTATGTTTTCGATACATCAACGGATAATTATTTAATGTATTGTGTGAATAGTTTATCTTATGTCACATTTTAAAATATGCAAATCACGTGTAAATTGTAGATTTGACGCAAGATGATTATTAATTTGATTATTCTTCTTATTTTTTATTTATAACATTTTGTGTTTCTCTGGCTCTTTTTCTCTCTCGCCCTGTTTCTCTCTGCCAATCTCTCCCGAAAGCAAATTGATCTTCAAATATCAGAAGAGACACAAACCAATGTGGGGTACACGAAGCCAGCTTTAGTAAATCCTGTCTACAGAAATATATAAAGTAGCCGCTCACTCAATAAAGCAATACAAGGCTATTTTCCAGTCAAAGATTATACAGCCAATTTACTTCGTCAAAGCATCCAGAATTGATACCCAATTTACAATAGCCTAACAAAGCTCAAAACATCTTTGACGCCATAACAACGTTTCCGATTGCCTTAAGTTAGAATAACAAGGCAATTCATCAGGATGAAAATAATGATAGAAAAGTTTAAACATTAATCCGATATCCTGTAATTGATGCTTTTGAAGGTCCAACAAGGAACGATACTGATCAAAAGCCAAATAATAAACAAATTACTGGGCAGATTGGTCTTGGCAGCAAATATAAACTTGGTGTACATTTAGAGAAATTTTGAAATATAGACATGTACCATTTACTACTACTTGGGTAAAGGCAGGGGGGGACTTTGGTACGATTTATTACCAATAAACAGAAATTAAAATACCACTACGCCTGAATTTGTCACGGGGGAATGGTTAAGCAGAAATAGGTTTTTAGGCCCCAAGGAGTGTAGGTCACTAAATGACATAAATTCAAAATGCGATCTACGATTGAACCTGTAATAAATTCAATAATCTATTCGGCTTGACATGATAATCAAACCAATGATCTTTAAATCTATGACGCTACTCACAATGTATGTAGCTGACGCTAATTAAAACCTAGCTTAAACTGCATAAATGCATTTTTATTCAAATAAATAAACTTAAACAGTACTCTCAATTGCTAATTCAAGATATCTTTTACGCCACCAATTACGCAGAATTTATCTCAAGATTAGCTCACGACAAACAATTCACTTTAACTACCGACAATACTGTTTGGAGCGGTTAACATCTCATGTGGATCAACAAAATGAAATCACACGAGCCACAGTACAATTGGATTAAGCGTACCCATTGTAACAAAACTATACATTTTTCCATTCTTAAGCTGCAGTATCGCAATGTTTAACACCGGAATACCCGAGCACTTTGTGGGGTTAACTCGTATTGTTTTGAGACTATTTCTTCTTTTTTCTAAACCCGTTCGCTGAAATGTTTTCGCTTAAAATTTAATGCTGTAAGTCCTGTTTGGACTGCGCAGCAATAAAATGTTCAATTACTTATAAGTATGTTAACTTTGTTAACTACAGAAAGGAGATTTTTAATAGTAATTTGTAGATATTTGATTAGGTTTGTATTAGAAGATATTTGTAGATATTTGTGTAAACTGTTTTCGGTTATGTTATCTTCAATTATATATCTGGGACCGATCTGATTAATTATTTCACTATTAGAATGCTATGCTACGTGTTATTAAAAAAAAACAATTAAGGATCCGTAGGTAAACTATAACTGTGTAACTCAAGACGCAAAAAAAAATGGTATTTATTAAATACTTAGGTACTTATGAGTCTAATGTTTTTTTATACCCGGTCATTATAATCGAGACACAAAATGAGATCATTAACTCAATAGTACAATCCAATATCTAGATATCTATAGAGAAGCACTTTCTTCTCGAACATTAAACAATGCCGTGTTACGCGGAACACATTGAAATATTCATAGAATCAAATTAACAAATATGAATCCTGACCTGTTATAACCATCATGCAATAACAATTGCGGACAAATCCTTTTGAATTCTAAACACTAAATGATTTGAGCTAATGAATATAAGCACTACATCGGAATTAAACAGCATAGTACCTACTTATAATACTGAAGTCAATGCGCTGACCAGTTGATAGAATAACGACTTTTATAACTTGGACTTAGCTACTTGAAAACTTATTTGAGTTTGGTAATGTTGAAGGGACCAATGTACGTTGGTTTGTGATACTCCGCGTGTTGTGAATAAACCATGAGTTGTTTTCAATTTAGCGTAAAAGCGTTCTGTCATAAATGTTGGTCCCGTCCCATAATTAACATTTTATGTTTATGTGACAAATAAATGCACTTACTAGTGCATTGATGTTATCTGTTGTGACTTAATTCAATCACAGAATAAATTTAAGAGTAGAAAATACTAAGCTTAGCGTATATGTTTCCATACTCTTGGAATTGAGCGTTTTTGCACTCACTGATATTTTCCCTTGTCTGCGTTTTTGGTTCACACGTAATTTGTAATCTGTAATATTTTTTTCAACTTTCGTGATGTCTTGCCTTCTAAACTAGCTTTAATAACATGTATTTAAGGACGTGGTTTCTTCTCAAGACCAGATAATCAATGTTTTTGGATGATTATATTATCATAATAATTAGATAAAAGTCATAAAAAAATAGTACGTTGTATATTCTTTACTGAAAGGCTGACAATGCATTTGCAAGCCCTCTGGTGTTGCAGACGTTCAAGGGCGGCGGTGATCACTTACCACCAGCTGAGCCTCCTGCCCGTTTGCCCCTTTATAAACATAAACAAATGAAGACATAATTAATGAAATGCTCTGGCTGCAAATTTCGTTAAGGGCAAATGTTGTGTTATGAGTACGGACATTTGCACCTGAGTTATGGATATTTCTATGAATAATATGCAAGTAGTTCCAAAAGAAATAGATATTTACATAGTAGTATATCAACCATCTAGCATCCATAACACAAGCCTCGTTGCTTAGCTCGGAACTAGCTATGTGCTGTGTCATAATGTCCAGATGTATTTATTATATTTTAACTGGAGTCTATAAAATAAAATCCTTTTTATTTGATCTGCTATAAATATGCTGAAATTTATATTTGCTGAAATAATTGGATGGGATATTCTTAATTAAATTGCATCGAATATAAACTTGCAAGTTCTTCAAAGGAATTGGTGCAGCGTAACCTAAATACAGAGATTTAATCATGAAATAGATCTGAAAATGTGTGAGGACTTGCACAAAGTTTAACTTACACAAGCGAAATACGTATTTCCATTCCCCGGCCATTAAGGTGTAAAAGGCGACTAACGGAGCGTTTTACAAAATTTTAAAGCTCGATTTATACGTCGCACAGAACGTATGGCGACGATTAAACGTAGCGGTCGCCGAGCGCTTAACAAATGTTAAGTTATCACTTACCACCGTTCTGCTACTGAATCTTCATTGGAGGAAAGAGATTTTCGTTTATGTCTTGGATTTTATTGTGTGATTGTATATGTATATAAATGTTAAAGTCTTAACCAAATATAATTGTCGGCACGAGTCGTGAGCACAGATTTTAGTAGTAAAAGCCATTTTACGCATGTACGCTTTTGGCCAAATTTGTTCAGTATTAGTTTATAGGTCAGCAACTATCGTGTGCCGCCTCGGCACCACTCACCATCGTAATTTCGCCAAAGAAACCCAAAATTTATTGAATGCACAAGTGAAGTTTGTGCTCTCGACTCGTGCCGGTAGGTACCTATACGATTCTGTAAGACATGCTGAGCATGAAATTTTCTTTTTTATGTAGCTTAATATCTTAGTACTCAAATGTTACTTAATTTTAAATAGTCCTCAAATATGCTCTGCCTTTTTACTCGCCTGGAGAGTGACTGAACCGGTACTCTATTTTAGGTAGGTATATTAAAGTCGCTAATGGGAATGAGTCACAACCTGTCATTATGAGCGACTTAAATATTTGAGTTTACATGCATAATCAACTACTGTCACTGAGAAAAGAACGCAAATTATCGACTGTACTAAGCGAAATAATAAATTGGGTTTCGTTTTTTTTGTATTTTCGAGTTAAATGTTTCAATTTCATTGATATAAATATTATCATTTGGGCAATCAAAACTTTACTTTAGGTACGTATTAACAGTGAAGAAATGTAGTTTTCTATGAATATATGTACATACATATAATTATATCCTATTATATACATTTACGTGTGGCGTTCACTAGGGGAGGCCTACGTCCAGCAGTGGACGAGTATAGGCTGATGATGATGATGATGATGATATACATTTACATAAAATTACATAAAACATTAATAAGTAAACATTCAGTTTCATTTAGTTAAATATAAAAAAAAATTCAGTGTCTTAATTTGAAATAAAATAAAAAAAGATCAGAATAAACTTTTTAGTAAAAAGAAGCCACACAAAAAGCACCAATTTATTTATGTACGGCAATCAAAACAATTTCCAACCCGACATGGCGGTACCTAATAAAATAGTAGATACCCGCCTTAACGACCACGACTTTTAATACTTTGCCTTAACTTGGAAACTGGCCATAGTTTGGTCGGCACTAATAGAAAATTTTAAAGTTTCAATGTTAAAATCGAAGTTGGTTGACATCAGCGGTCGGCCATCCGACGTCTTCGGCAACTTTAGGGTTGAAAACTTAGTTCAGGAAACGTTGCTTCGGAATTTGTGGATATGGGTTTACGGAATTTTAGCTAAACATTTGCGGATGCAGCAGATTGCTTTACCTTTTTATTAACTTAAGAGGTAGATTTTTAGATTATTATATTTTTATGACATTTTTACATTCTTCATGTTAGCGTATTTAAATTAACAAATTGAATTACACCAGAGCTTACGCAAAAACTATCTGATTTTGAATGTTTTATCAAGAATAGAAAATAATCACAAAATCCTGTTACCGTTTTCTCGGAATGAACATCTAAACGTTTCATTTAAGTACTACAATAAGACTAATTAAATTCAACATATACGTATTGTTGAGTACATTAGAGTGCCCCAAACCGGGGCAAGTTGGAAATAGAATGACGTTTCCGGGATCGAACCCAATCGGGCTGAAACTTGGGGCTTAGCAAGTTTGTGACGATCTCCGGCTTCCGACGGTAAATGGCAGCTGCAATTCGGTCAGAGGTGAGAGTTTGCCGTAATTTATCTCGAGTATATGTCGAGTAGACGAAAGTAGCAAGGAAACTACATTACCCCTTGATATTTAAAAAATCAAGGCTAAA
This sequence comes from Craniophora ligustri, assembly GCA_905163465.1. Lineage (NCBI taxonomy): Eukaryota > Metazoa > Arthropoda > Insecta > Lepidoptera > Noctuidae > Craniophora > Craniophora ligustri. Next base: position 9,498,700 of record LR990967.1, on the reverse strand, counting down.
TTTGAAGCCTTTGTGGTATAAAAAAAATCTATGTAAATCTATGTATCAATAATTTATTTTTATTTTGAATAAATACCATATCATTATGTTTATACGAGTATAATTGAACGATCGAATGTTAGAAACTTGAAATTTTGCACAGGGGTTCCTTTTATAACACAGGGGAGCATTAAGAAAGGATTTTTGAAAATTCACCCTCTAAGTGGGTAAAACGGGGATGCACAGTTAGCATGAAACTGCCGTTTTTTTGCGAACGAAGTCGCTAGTTCACAAAAAAAAAAAAATTGTTTTAAACCTTCTTCTCGTCTTCTCTTAATGAAAACTCAGATATATTTTTTTGAATAATGCGAAATTTAACAACTTAAATACCTAGTTTTGTAGAAATAATTTAATGAATGGGTATAAGTATAAGGTTTACCACCATTTCGCAAGTATAAATTAAATGAAGTTGAACAAAAATATTTGACCCTTTTCAACTGAGATTAAATGTGTTACGCTAACAGAAGTATGAACTTACATATTAATTAAATCCACACACAAACTCAAATTTATTTAGGTAACAGGGTTAAAATGTAATAATGATTTTGATTTACTTTAATATGCAAACACTATTACATAATTAAATAAAAATATGAATGACGCTTTAAAGGCGAAAAAGCTTTATTCTATTACCAAAAATACGCAAAAGCTAAGTTAAAGCCCATTAAAAAGCAAAATTTAAAAAATAACCATTTATAAATAATAAAATTAAAGTAGTTTGCAAATTAAATTTAATAAAAGATATGCATGGAAACGAGATGTCATCCTGCAACTTTCATTAATTAATTGAAAAAGCTGCCAAAAATATATTATTATAAAAACAATTTATCATTATGCATTATCATCGGTCGAATGAAAAAAGAACTTATTCCAGGACTTGTCCATACATTTTATTTGTTGCCTTTGCCTGCCGATACAGACAAAAGTATGCAAGCAACAAACACATAAACAGAAACGTATTTCACGGCCCGGATTTCCGTCTCACCACTATGAATGGGCTGCGTTCAATGCAAGAGCATTTTATCGTTGCCAGTTGTAAAAAGTATAATATAAACAAAGTTGTAGTTCGCTTTTTGTTAGCAGTTCTGAATTTTTTTAATGTGAGTTGGTAATCCGTCCTTTCGTATACCTAGTTAAAATTTTAATGCTTTTGAGATGTCTGCTTTTTAAATGTTATAAAAGTAACTAGCTGACCCAGCAAACGTTGTTTTGCCACATTATAGGGGTTGGTGGGCTACCCCTAACTTTTAGGGGGATGAAAAATAGATGTTGGCCGATTCTCATAGATACCGGATAACCACAAAAAAATTCATGAGAATCGGTCAAGCCGTTTCGGAGGAGTATGGCAACGAAAACTGTGACACGAGAATGTTATATATTAGATTTAATTATTTGATATAATTTTATAATTATATTATATTTTTTTTTTTTTTTTTTTTTTTTTTTTATTAGCCTGTACTGTCCCACTGCAGGGCAAAGGCCTCCCCACTCTTCTTCCACTTCTCTCTATCTGTTGCCGTAGAGGACCAATCTTTTTTATATAAGTCCAGCTCATCCCGCCATCTCCGCCTGGGCCTGCCGCGTTGTCGTCTGCCATTAAGTGGGACCCATTGGGTGGTCAGTTTGGCCCAGTTTTCGTCTGACATGCGACAGATGTGTCCAGCCCAGTTCCATTTCAGCGTGGCAGCTTTCCAAGTGACGTCTGTTACTTTCGTCTTGGAACGGATGACTGTATTCCTAACCCGGTCCACAAGTTTTATACCCAGAATACTCCGTTCCATTGCTCTCTGGCAAACCTCGAGTGTGGACCTCAGCTGTCCTGTCAAAGACCATGTTTGAGAACCGTATGTGAGGATGGGAAGTATGCATACGTCCATGAGTCTCCGCTTTAGGGATAGTGGAAGATCACCCTTCATAAGATCTTTCATGATCCAATAGCTCTTCCAAGCATTTTCTGTGCGTCTTGCAACCTCTTTATTCTGCCTCGCCTGGAAAGAGACTATTTGACCTAGATACAGATACTCCCCGACGTACGCAATCTCCACACCCCCCATTGTGATTCTGTGATGCGCACTATTCGTCATCAATTTAGTCTTTGACATATTCATCTGAAGTCCAACCTCTAGGCTTGCTTTGCTAAGATCGTCTAACATCTGAGCCAGCTCGGTCGCTGAAGACGAGAAGAGGACAATATCGTCGGCGAAACGGAGATTTGATAATCTCTTTTCTCCGACCATAATGCCAGCCTCTTCCCATCGAGCTGCCAGCTTCCTGAACACTTCCTCTAGTACGGCTGTGAATAATTTCGGGGATAACGGGTCTCCCTGCTTAACCCCTTTATTAATATAAAAAGATGGTCCTATTGCGGAATTGATTTTAATGGCCGCCGTGCTGTTTCGGTATATATTTTGTAAAAGATGTATGTATGTGGTGTCTATTTCCTGATTATGTAAGGCATTAAAAATTGAATTGTGGCTGATACTATCAAATGCTTTTGAATAGTCTACGAATGCTAGATAAATTGGGAGCTGAAATTCCACACACTTTTCGATAATTTGGTTGATTGAATGAAGGTGATCTGTGGTAGATAGGCCGCGGCGAAAACCAGCCTGTTCGAGTGGCTGATGTTTGTCGAGTGTTCCGGTAATGCGGTTCTCGATCGCTTTAATGAACGCCTTGTATAGATGTGACACCAGACTGATAGGACGATAATTGCTTATGTCTGTTTTGTCTCCTTTTTTATGGAGGAGAATAATTTGTGAGTGACAGAATAAGTTTGGTAAGACTCCAGTTGTTAAAATTGTATTAAAAAGATTGGTAATGTGTGGCAGCAGGGCTGGTTCTCCTATTTTCAAAGCTTCTGTAGTTATACCATCATCACCAGGGCTCTTGTTATATTTCATGCTCAGAAGCGCTTTATGCACTTCCCAACATGTAAAAGGGGAGATATGATCGAGACAGGAATAAGCTATTGTGTTGAGTTCGACGGTTGAGTTGTTACTGTAAAGGTTTTTATAAAATTCAGTGCAAATGTTCAGAATTTTACCTTTATCACTCTGCTTAATACCTTCACAGTCCTTCAGACAAGCTATTGTAGATTTTCCTTTACTTGATATTCCCTGCTTAGCTGATTTCAGTGAAGTGTTTTTTTCTAAAGCTGTCTGAATGAGATGGGTATTGTAGTTCCTCAGATCTTTACGAATACTACGTTTGACGAGGCGGTCCGCAGCTTTGAATTCTGGTGTGTAAATAGTTAATTTTTGTCTCTCTTCAATTAAAAGTTTTGTTTGGAAGCTAAGTTTACTTTCTTTGTATTTATTTGTTTTTATTTTGTTACTTGCTTTTTTTATATTTTCTTTAATATTTGTGTATTGAGTTTCAACACTATCATTATTTGAGTTATTTAGGAGTGAGAAACTATTTTTTAAATCTAGAATGAACTGTTCTTTATTTGTTATGAGTGTAACTTTATTTAATCTTTTTATGGAGTTTTTTATAATTTGTACGCGATGTATTTTTTGGTTGAATTTTAATGTCGTTCGCAAAGGTCTATGGTCAGAACTAAATTGAAGGTTGCTAAGAAATTCTATATTGTTAATTATTTGTTTATGTGATGAGAGGCAAAAATCTATTTCATTTTTTGTGATTTTGTCCGGGGACATCCATGACCAGCGGCGCTGGGGCTTCTTATGGAAGTAGCTGTTGCATAGGCTTAAGTTTTGGCCGAACGCGAATTGAAGAAGTCTCGTCCCACGTTCATTTCTAAAACCAAGTCCGTAAGGTCCGATTACGTTGATGTTGTCGAGTTCTTGTCTGACGCCGACTTTTGCGTTGAAGTCTCCTTGAACAATAGTCCACGTGCCTCTGTTGTCTTCACACGCCTTGTTTAGGAGATCGTAAAAGTCTTCAATTTCGTCATCGGGATGGGCTGAAGTCGGTGCATAGACTTGAACTACCGCTAATGTTTTCTTTTCGCCTATGCGGAATCGAAGAACAGCTATCCTATCCGAGTATGGTTTAAACTCTAGGATGTTGTCTTTCCATTTTTTTGAAACCAGAAATCCCACACCATATCTACTGCCCGACCCACCATTGTAATAGAATATATTGGTATTTCTATCTAGAGTATCTTCTCCGTCGCGTCTTACTTCGGCTAGACCAATTATATCCCATTTTATGGTTTCTATTGCATTTTCTAATTCTGTTATGCGTTCTTCTGTTCTAAGAGTTCTGGTATTAAAAGTTAAAATATGTAATTTATCCGAGTCCTTTGAACATGCCTTGGTCGTCTGACAGTGATATCCCACCCGGGGATTTTGAGGCCCCACGGTTCCAGAGAGAGTCAGCCTACTGCCAGAATCAGCGTCAGCTCGATAGGAACCGATGCCGGGTACTGGGGGCGCATTTTTAGTATTTTTTGTCATGAGAGTAGGGGTTTAGACAAATTAACCCTCCGCGCTCGTCTACTGCGGGTTGGAGGGTGTACAGTGGACCATCTGGCTAGGTCCGTGAGCGCCGCCATTGACGTGCAAGACGTTCATCAGCCGCCGCCCTGAGTCTTCATCCTGTACTGATGCCGACTGTCCCATCCAGGCCTATTTGGGCATTCGAACCCTATAGCCCATGTATGGCGTTTCTACATCTAGTTCAATACTAAATGCACGACAGTTTAGTGTCTTATCGAGGACAATATATTATATTAAATATTTTATAATTTCTATCATACTCTTTGGTTTTGTGGCCATCACGTCTATCATCCCCGATAGGTTAGGTAGAGGTTATACACCTTTGCATAATGGTATATTGATGTTCATGTTTATTTTTAAATGAATTTAATAAGCGTTGGCTGGATTTAAACAAAAACCAATTTTTTATAATGTTTATAGTTATTTTCATATTGAACATCAAAATTAAATTAACAAAATATGAAACTAATTATAAAACTGTCATGAATTTTGTTTACATTAATTTGAGGTTCCATTAAATTTCAAGAGTTTTGGATTTAATTAATTTGACTTGGTATTAAATAATGGACATATTTGGCTCATCGAGGTTGCAAACGACAATACTAAAATGGACGAGCTTTGGGAAATAAAGTAGGCGCATTTTCAGAAATACTCTTAGTACTTATATTTAATTTTATGACCGGGTAAGAAAAAATACACTTAATTAGGTAATGATGTATCTATTACGTCCATACCTTTAGCCATTTAGATTTGATTTAGCAAAACTATTTACATTTGATTTAAAAATACTGCAATATTGAATCTAAATAGAAGTTTTAGTTCAAAAATTTTTTTTGAAACAATATCCTTCCGCGGGATAAAACATGGACAAGATGATAAGCTTGTCCATTTTTATCCAAATTTTTACAATGATTTAAGCGTGAAAAAGTTACAAACATAGTCATTATCGATTACAACATTGGTTTCAATAAAGTATTTACTTGTTACGTAAACATTCAAACAAGATTGCTACAGTTTTCTTAATGAAATAGTTTCTCAGTGAAAATATGTCAACTCGACAGTGTGTCAATAACTCGATAGATTCGATGTTCGATGAGCATTTATCGATTCTTATAAGATATTCATTGGGTCGTCGTGATCGGAATATCCGGGTCCCATAAATAAAGTTAAAAGTCGTTCGTAGAAGAAACGTTGCAATCAGGGCGGGGTAAGACACGCTAGAATTAATCTTTTATCATACTGCGATATAATGGCTATCAAGAAATGACAGCGCGTGGGATTTCTTTTATGAAACTAGTCGATCGCATCTATAAATTATTAGATTGATTATGTGATTGAAAATAAATGTAGTCACGAAAATACATAGATGCCGTAAATTTTTTGTCAGGATGAATAATCAGTTAGTAGGTATCGTGTACAATTTTTTTAATTTAAATTAAAGAGGGTAAAATGTCTGTATAATGGACCTGCCGTTAACAAGAACAGATCTTAGTAAGCCTCCACCACTTCGATTTTGACCACTCTAATCTTAAGTTTTAATAGAATCACCTCCCAAACATCCCTACTAGTTCTCGTAACTAGTAACTAGTCACTCGTACATGTTCTTAAATGTACCTACTTGGAATCCATGTTCACGATTTAAGAAAAGTCCTGAGCCCCACTCTAGTAAGACCAGTTATATAGTATATTTAAGTGTTATTTATTGATATTATCCTTGCACGACCAACTCATCGCGTAATTATACTCGTACTCGAACAGCCAGTACTCCATATTCACGCCATGCTTTAAGCAATAAAAGTCCCTACGGCAATCGTAAATATGACCCAAACTCCCTTCTTGGTTCTTTTTATGCACGTACAGCGATTTGCGATACTTGAACCGCCTCCAAGAATCATACGTTCAATTTAATCGTGATAGGTCAGTATTGGCTCCCCCTAGTAGTAGCATTTTTCTATTTTAAGCATCAGAATCGCCCCGTTTGTTTAAGTTGCGTGAGCAGCGTTAATGTTTCTAAGGAACTTATTTATTCGATTTCTTAGGTAGAGAGATAATGGTTTAAGGTCAAATTACATGTTACAGCATACATACTTACAATCACGGCTTTTTCCCATGGGGGTAGACAGAAACTACAGAATGCCTGCATACCACTTTTGCTTCATCCACATTCATACCTGGACGGAACACATTTTTACCACTCTAAAGAAATTTAAATAAATATAGTTTCATATTCTAGGCGCTAATGACATACATTTACTTTCCTAGAAGTAATTTAAAAGTACATAATAACGAGTAGGTACTTATTTCTCGTAGTGCATCATAGACAGATAGACATATTACGAGCTGAAAACATGTGCTAACTTGACACAATAATAAGTACTGTCGATCGATATCGCGGATAAGTAAGTAAATGGATAGCTCATTCGTTGTGTACACAGTAGCGTATAGTAGTTTTCTGAGACTGCTAACTAGTAAAAGTAAAATTATCTTTACGCCAAATTTCTGCTACTTTTGGGTAATTAAGTAACACACATACAACACATACACATACAATATACATAGAAATATAATTTAATTACGAAGAAAATGTCTTCTATATAATTAGGCTAAAAATACACAGCTCAACCGATGAAATAAACCGATGAAAAAAAAAAGGAAAATGCATTGTGTCCTCCATTTACTTATTGCTTCGTAAATGTCACTTGCCACCGACCTACTCAAGTATTCTGGTGCTGTCGCCTGAAGTTTTCCTTCAACTCGTTTTAATATGATACTAAAGTTGGATATAATCCGCACTTTAAGAGTTTATTTCATGATATTGCCGATAAAAAGTGAGAAAATGGCAGAGTAAAATTTGTGGGTGTTTACACAATTTTTGTTATTGTTACTCAAGTTTAAGTAGGGTTTTATTTTATTCATCGTTATAATGAAAGAGGTTTTATATTTCATTGAAGATATTAATTCTTTGGAATTATTTTGAAGGTATTTTTTCATTATACGAAGAAAATAAAATAAAATATTAACTTTATCTCTGACAGTAATTGGATATACTTTAAATATTTTAATAACAGAAAATATCTCATTATATTTTATTATTAAAGTCGACATAACATAATTATTATTATTAAAAATTCCTTTTACAGGCAAATATTTACATCTACACAAAAAAAATAGTAAGACTTTTTCAAAGGAAAGCAAAGATTGCTTGTTATTAAAAGTAACAAAAACAGAATACTGAAAATACACGCCCAACTCCATCCACGATGAATGAAAATAATAAAAAAAGCTGCGATTCAAAGTTTGAAACATAGTAACGTACAAAACACTGTACAATTTCACTGCAACTATATTTGTAACTTGTTTGCACTTTTGAAAGCTTCAAAAATTGCACGTACCTACAGTTTTTTCCAGTTAAAAGCGGCCTCGCTTTTTTTTCTATTCGGCCATTGTTCATGGTGCCCTAAACAATCAAAAGTTGCTTTTCATTTAACTTATCGGATTCCAAACAATGCGGGTATCGGAACGCGGGAAGGGTGAAATTGGTTTATACCTTTGTCTTGTTCGTTTAAATCACTGAAAGAATCGGATTTTATTTAGAGACATGAATATGTATGTGTGCGGCTGTCGAGTACGTTATTTATGTTGCAGATTAAAAACACACATAGATGCGCTATTAACAAACAATAGTATAGAACGGGTTATTGCGTTTTTGTGATTAGATACGTGCGATCTTACATCGATTAATAATGCTGTATCATTATATCACAAGCAACTGCAATTTTGAAAAAAGAATTCAGTGAAACAATTGAATACTTATATATTCAGCGTATGTATTATATCGTTTGCCTTCAATTAATTAAAAAAATATAACAACTTAGTGTTCTTCTACACATAATCGTGTAACCTCTTATGCCATATTTATTCATAGATAATTCTATGTAGCAATTATTTTTTTCTAGCGTAAACAATAATATAAAGTTATATAATGTTAATTTAATCAGAAAAATAAAAATCTTTGTTAGTTATTCTAATTACTTGTTTCAATATTTCACAGTCGCTAACTTATAACAATATTAAAGTTTTAAAAGCCCTAGGACAAACTGATTATAAAAGTAATTTAACTTTTTGACTAAGCCCGATCATTACTGAATCGAAACATATTTTTGAATCCGTTTTAATGGCCTTGTGTCACGCACAATAACTAGTAAATAAAATAACTGGGTTTTTTTTTCATTAAAATTTAAGAGAAAATCAAGCATTTTTTTTTTCTTTTGTTACCTTAGCTAATAAAAAACTTGTACTCTAGCTTTAAAAAACCCTATCATCCTCCACATTTTATTGAAGTGTTCGTTGCCTCAAATAGGATAAGATAGCAAACAAAGCCAGATAACATTGTAAGCACACTAAATACCTTGAACTAGAGATGTTACGGAAGTGGTTCTTTCAGAACCGAAGTCGGAGTCGGAGTTTTTAAACTTGAGTTGTCGAAGTTGGAGTCTGGAGTCGGAGTCGGAGGCGAGGCTGGACACGGAGGCAGAAAAATCTGCTTTAATTCTATAATTTCAATAATAAATAATTCTTAATGAAGTGAACCCAAATAAAAGAACTTGTATTCAATGAACTAAAACTTCACAACTTTATCTACGCCTGTTCGAAATGTTTCTCACCGGGTTATAGATTAGACCTCCAACCCTAGTTCCGATTCAAAGGTATCGGAACCGAAGTCGAAATCGAGGGTCTAATATCAATCGGAAGTTTCGACTTTTCGGAACCGGAGTCAAAACACCGCAACATCCCTACCCTGAAAACACAAAAGCCACACGATCTCCAACATATAATATGTACATATATACTGTATCATATATACATACGTCATAGCTTATGTAGGTAATAATAGTAAGTAAACATCGATAACGTGGAAACGTCCACAATTTGCGCCTACATTTTAAACTGGGTTACGCTTTGTATTTTTTTTATACTCAGTGTCATATCATAAACGACCCGTTTAGCTCAGCGGTAGTTAACGCTGCCTGGTGTGCTATGGGTCCCGGGTTCGAATCCCGGTAGGGACAAATGTTTGTGAGATGAGCATCAACATTTGTTTCCGAGTCATGGTTGTATCTATGTATAATATGTATGTATTTACAAAATACATACATGTATTTATAAAAACACATCACTCAGTATTATGAACGCTTATCAGAACTAAAACGGAAATCCTAAGCCAAGATACCGATTAAAAATCTTAATCAAAGAAAGAGATAAGTGAATTATATATATCACAAAACAATATTTTAGTTCATAAAACAGTTATAATTAATTCTGAGGAAGTGATTCTGGCCATCCGGTCGAGGGACTCCGCAATTTCCTGACGATTACACCCAAGTTGGCTGGAAAACGGTAATATAATTATAAACTTAGATAATACTTAGGAACTGAAAGAAATGATTACTGATGATTGTAATTATCGTAATATTAATAAAGAAAGTAATTTTATATATTTAATAGCTTTTGCCTGCGATTTCATTTCTGAAGAATTAGTATCATTGCGAAAAATTTATCCAATCTGTTTTTTCAGAAATCTGCTTATTTATTTCTAACTTTCTCTCTCTCTAACTCTACTCTCTCCTAAGAAATTATCACTTCTCCCAACCCTTTTCGCTATTCTAAGAGATGATTACTGGGAAAAAACCATCCTATGTCCTTCTCCGGGATTAAAACTATATATAAAAGATAACATACAGACTAAGATGCTTTGTTGAAAGTAGGTATGGATTTAAATTAAGTCAACAAAAGCAAACTGGTTTTCGTTTATTTTTGTGTGAAATTTATATTACACATTATTGTCAGCCGTTTAAGTGTGAGAAAGTCATCTAGTCTAGTCTGACAAATAAACCTACAAATTGTAATTCCTCGTGTGACCATAAAGGTAGGTGAAAATACCAAAACCATATTTATGGTATCAAAGCTACCATAAACCACCGACATAGTCCATCAGCCGCGTGGTCGACTGTCAAAGGGCCCTGCAGGTGAATTGAATCAGGGTCTCTTTGGGCCAAAGGGTACCGACCACTTACAACTTTACCCTGAATAATGGATACCAAACCGCACGCTATGAACTTCCACTTGATATTGCAGTATGGCGGACATTTCCATTTACGAATTTGAATTGAGAATGATTTTAGTTTGTATATAGGGAACTCGAAGAGGACTTCGAAATTATAGTTTGAATACAACTAATAAAAAAAAATCTACAGAAATTCGCGACGCTTTACGTCCGACAGCATTTTTTTATATCATATTTTATCTTTTTATTTTATAGCATACTCCTCAGGATTTCTGAGGATTTATGAGGGATGTATCCTAAAGATCCTCAGAGTGTACTGCACCAGTGCACCTCTCAGAGGTTTACTGGTGTATATACACCATTTCAGTATACGGCATGCTTAAGGTTCCGTGAAATGAGGCTTAAAGCTCTTGAACTTCAAATTCGATGCGCAGAAGCCTATAAATTTAATATGCAGAAACATACAAATAACTTCTGTAGTCCACAAGCCATTCAATTAGTGGTCAAACCTAGCTTTTGTAGTGTGTATACACCAACGGAGCATGAAACACGAACAAATGATGCGCCGCTCAATCAAGTGTAAACTGAAACAATAATTAAACTTTCAATTCGACCAAACAGACCCGAATAAACAGCCGGTCTGAAACTCATACGGAACCATCCGATATCGCTTAACGTTCTGAAATGCTTGGGTTGGGATTAAATACAAATCAGCAGTACGATTCCGTACGGAATTCCTCTTGGAGCTGGTTCCGCAATTTGTAGAATAATTAAGTTTTAGCTGGTTTGTACACTTTATTATATGTAGTTATTTTCTGTATGAATAAGAAAAAGATTTATTCCTAACAATATTTTCTTCATATTAAGATCTTTATTTTTCTTTCATAGAGCACACGGTCTAAATTCAGCCGCATTTATGCTTGAATCTCTTGAAATAAAAAAAAATACAAAATCAAATTTTTAACTTTCTGAAGCTTTTATGAAATGTAAAGGTTCTAAGTAGAAGAATCTGAAAAGAAAATCTATTAATATTCCCACATTTACTACATACATACCTAACTATGTATGAGTACGTACATACATATATGAAACTATTTATTATACCGACGATTTTATTCCGGCCACTGACGAAAGTCACAATAGGAATAAACCGGGATGGTTCGTGTATGTTCTCCCGATGATTTTAGAACTTCATTACTTATGTTATGTTTATGTATGTAGTTGAAATTAGTACCTATATGATATGACGCCTTATTATTGAATTGTTACTTATGGGAAATGTGTTTCAAAAGTTTACGCAGCAAAAAATCTAATGAAATGCGCAATTTTCATAGGTAAGAAAGATTTGAACTTACAGTCAATAAAAAAAGTGAGAATTAGATTTGTGGTTACTAACAAACATTAATAAAAAAATAGGAAAGTTAGACCTCCGCTTACCAACAAACATTTAGTTTTTATTTACTTAAAATATCAACGTCAACCTTTTTAAACCAACTGTATAGAAAAAGATAAAGCTAGGGGAGGTTATTATAAAAATTACATCATTACACATAACCACATTTATAACAGTGTTTAAATGATGAAACGGAATACGAAAACGGCGGAATACACGGTAATAATACATTGCAAATCTGTGTCACGGTCCCGAGTAGTCGCGGTCGGGAGACCACAGTAAGTGGCGTCATCTTGTGGGTAATTTTCTGCAATGGCAAACAATTGATAATGGTCCAAGGGAAATAAACACACATGTTCTATGATCAAGGAATTACTTAAATCATTCTTAGTACAAAACTACTTTGTATGGCTTTAATGTTGGCGGTTCGGATCCTTTAAAGTGTCTTTATTCTGCCCGTGACCAACGAGCAAAGGAGTTTTATTTGAAAAGAAAATGTAATTATACTTATTACAAAGCAATGAAAAATGTTCAAAGCAAGTACCGTTTTACTTAGTTCAGGGGTCAACTGTTCAATTTGTATTTGTGAAACTGTACATCTAAGACCTTGTATACGACTAATATTATTCTATTTGATAGTGTATTACAAAGCAATAAATATTAAAGAAACAATGTAGTCTAAGGTCAATAGTTAGAGTTAGAAGTCTGGAGCCACAAATTTATCACGAATTTAACACGAGTTCAAACGGTTAACGGAAAAATCGTGACGAAACCTGCCTACCTGTGTCACTGCATGACGTTACGGGTACCCTCCTATTTGAGAAGGATTAGGCTGTAATAGCAGAAGCTTTACATCTTCAGAATTTGCTAGTGCATGAGCTGTAAGGAGTCATAGATAAAGCCCCATTCACACGCTCCGCCCGCCGCCACGTCACAAGCGGGCCACATGATTATATAATATTAATATTTCCTCGCATGTGCGTCATGCATCTCAGACGGGAGCACTTCGAGTAATGGAAACTACCATTATACATTTTCAACACTAAGAGCTTGACAGTGTGAAAGGACATTGGCATTTTTCCTTAGAATCTGCTTGGAGTATCAGACAAAGGCGTTTCTAATGGCTTGACGTCGCTCGGTTACATTAAGTAGCTCAATATTTTATCGAAAGGCTAGTTATATTTTGCCATTGAATTTATTTTTAAACATGGTTGTTGCTGACAAAGGACAATAGTGAGAACTTTTCAGACATTGTCATAATAAATTAATATAAAATTACCTTTGTACTTTGTTTTTCCTATTCCTATTTAACGTATTATTGTAAATATTGTGTGTACATAAATAGTTAAATAAATAAATAAATAAATGAAATAACTAACATATAATAACTAGTATTACGTTGAGAACCAACTGCGTCGATATTAAATTGATTTTATTTTATAAATTGCATTTATAATTTGTTTTTACGAGTATTTCTATAAAATTTAAAATACTTTGCACCGAATAGTTTTAGGAAATAAAATATCTAATCTATTTAGATATTATATTAAGAAATAAAACGTACGAAATTAAAAGTAAACTCACTGGAACTTAGAATAGGAATAATCATTATTTTTATGTTAGTTCCATATGTTACGCCTTAGAACAAGATATCTTATTGATAATAATCGCAGTTATAATAGCAGCTTATTTTGATTAAGAATAATACTAATATAGTGAAATAAAGGTACAAAAAACAAAACACAAACATCCAAGTTAATTCAATTACTTTTGGCCAACAAACAACGTCCCTTTTCGTCGAAATCAAATTAAACAGTACACAAAGAAAAGTATCTAGAAAACGGATAGTAACTGGTTACAAAAGAACTTTTCAATACGATAAAATAAATCAAAGATTATTGAGCAGCGACAGTCATGTTCTTTACATTCGATATGGCACCAACCATTGCCCAACTTCGGCCATTCGATGGCAGCTAACTTAACAAAATAAGTTTTTCTCGCAGGAAAACATGTATTAACTTTGAAGGTACGTAAGGAACCTTCAACGGAGAAAGTACGGCTAATGCATGGAATAGTAAATTTTGATATCTTGTTGTAGCAAAAATTCGTTTAAAAAAGGGTAGTACCTATTTTTGCTTCACTTGGATGCTGAACAACGTCAACACGGCATCTCACACAGACTCGCGTAGAAAATAAAAAAAAACACCTTTTGATCGCAATAAGTTTGCGATTAAAAGTTTCTCTGTCTCTATAAAAAATAAATATTTTTTATAACAAAATGAAAAAAATCTTGTGGCAATAGACAAGAGTGTATAGTCATCTGATAGGAATAGATGCCTATTTCATGGGACCTTAAACCAAACCTATATACTTACATATAAATGTTCTTCTCTGTTTAACCCTTTGGTTATACAAACGTGATGATATGTTATGTAGAACTTAAATCACTATTTCATCTATATTATGTACATAAATATCTTTCTACATTCATAATTATTATTACAAAACTTTACAGTAAACTAACTTCACAGTAGCGTAACGTGTACTTGTAACTCATCCAACATCCAACTAATCTGAATGTGTTTCTGCTAAGGATAGTTCATCCAACAGCTCAATAGAATCTAATCACAACTCCGCACACTGGATAACATCTTTCATACATACGTTGTATTAATTTCCGTATATTACTAGGATCAGTCAAAACTCGTTGAATCATTTGTAGGTAATTCAGAAGTCTCACTGTAAATAATGATGACTTAAAACGTGATAGCCCAGTTACATGCGTATCTATCACGTCATGCCCAAACGGTGAAAGAAAACATCACGATGACGTGTGAAGTAAGCCTAGCACACACGCACTAGAGTGGTGAACTATAGCTGACTCCCTCATATCCCTCTCAATTGAGAGTAGGTAGACACGTGTCTAGCGGTAGGACAATAATTGGGTTGATGATGATGTCTTGAAACGTCACGTACTGTCATAGTAGGTATGGACTTCTATCAACTAAAAATTATAATTAGAATATTAGAAGACAGTATGTGGAACATAATGTCTTCGGCTCCAGGGGATTCGTAATTATTCACCGCGCATCTGCATATACGAAACCCTGTGACAATATGCTTACGTCAACTATTGATCTTATATTGAGCCTATGATATGTATAAACCAACTATGATAACATTTATGGCTACTTATTTATTCGCGCATCGCTATCTTGCCGTGATCCAAGATTAAGGTTATTTGTACCGAAATATTTGATAGTGCTAGTTTTAGATTCATACCAATAATGTAACCCGAACACACTTTGTATGTCTGTCTCTTTGTCTGTCGGTCTGTCCTTTAAGTCAATGGTACCCACCTACATCAGATTAAGATAATTATCATCAGATAACCTAGTAGTTCAATGCATTTTCAATTCACTCATTCTAAAGTCTTCACGCAAGTCTACTCCATATCTAATGTGTATAAAATCAATAACATTTTATACCTTCAACATCTTAATATAAACAATGTCTCGTATGCATAGTATACATTATATTCTAGCATATAATGTGTTTTACTCATCGAGTACATTCAATAGTTCAATTTTCCATTTAAATACTTGCAAAGAATTAAAAAAATAAATCCAGCCCGTGCACGCTGTCATAATTCGCCGTTCGGTTCATTAAACTTCGCTTGTACACATACGGCGCGTTGTTTTGAAATTTCACATTGTTTATTTTCGTATTAATCCTTTCGTCCTACCCTTTATTTATATTAAAGGGTCTTCATATGCTTTTAATCCTTTAGACTATAGCGGCTTGCCCATTATCATGTCCTCGTATATATGATATTGAAGAAAGGTTTTTCACCATATTGCAGCAGTAATTAATATTTTATGTGTCATTTTCGGTGGCCGGACTGGCCGTATGTTCTAATTATAAATTGTGCAAATTTAATCTACCAGTGGATTAGATTATACTGTATCCGCTGCGAAAGATTTTGTTAGTAGAGATAGATCGCATTATACAAATACATGGTATTTTAATGGTGTAAGTATTTTAACCTACTTAAAAATGGAGGCAATTTCTTTCAACCTATAAAGTAAAGAGCAAGGTGTTTGCTGTTTGTTTTTGTTAACAATTAAATCTTATATTTTTATTGTTTCTTTTGGTATGTAATTTAATCTAATTAGTTAATGTGGCCAGCCGTAGGACTAACATCTTAAATGTAGTTTACCATAAAGGCAATATCATATCTTAAGAAATATTTAATGTCTTTAGGCATATTATCTGCGAACTTCTCGCATTCAAAGTGATTACTTTCATTTTCATAACGAGGAAAAGCTCTGAATGGAAAGAACTAATAAATTACGGATTTTCATTCAATAAGTAGCCACAACAAGCAGCCCCGATTACGTAAAATCTTTTTCCATTAGCAATTAATCTTTATAAGATGATACTTTCTGTCTCGACGTTTTTCATAATAAAAATTAATATATATTTTTAAAATAAGTCATTTTAAAGATACATTAGGTCAGTTACTGGACTTGAAACTCGAGACTTGAAATTCAGCTGACTCATGACAGTCATAGCCTCTTATAAACCTAGGTATTTATTATTTATTTATTATGGCATTCTGTAGTTTCTGCCTATCCCCATGGGAAAAAGGCGTGAGTGTATGTATGTATGATAATCTATAATCATCAACACCTATGTGTTGAGGTAAAACAGTTTAAAGAAAAAAAATTTATCAGTAGTTTCCCAACCCGACAAATGGAATCACTTACAGTATCCATGGTCATGGGCGATATTCCAACAGGATTCGAACTGTCGGGGATTTTAATTTTGCAGTCTATGTGATAGTACCCTATTCTTACGTTGTTGATAGATAGACACACTAAACATCGATGACCATGATTTACGTGCCGCTAAGAACGTCGCGTCGGGTGATTAATCAATATCGTCATATCAACCGTTAGACGTCCACTGCTGGACATAGGTCTCCCTCAAGGATTGCCACGACGACCGCTCCTGCGCCACCCGCATCCAGCGGATTCCAGGACCTTAACCAGGTCGTCGAATTAATCAATATATGTAGCTGTTTAATACCCACGGGGCTCTTACTATTTTATTTATTTGATACACAACATTCACTTACAATACAGTTATTTTCTTAAAGGAATAATTATAAAAAATAATAGGTACATAAAACTCCACTAAAAAGAAATTTAAATTAATTAAAGAAAATTGTTATCTGTTTGGAATGTGAAATCAAAGCTCTGGAATTTGATCACATCACCACTATAATTTTCTGAGTTACGTGCGTGTACAAATAATGAAGGAAAATATCGTTAGGAAATCTACATACCTGAGAGATTTTTCGATGGAGTCTGCTAACCTGCACTATGCTAGTTTGGTGTACTAAATCCTAATAGATTACCCCAGTTTTGACACCCGGACCCAGAAGAGGGACAGTAATAGGGTTGATAATGATGGTGATCATTATAATATTTTTTTAAATAAGTTGTAATATTGTGTAGTTCCGAGCTAAGCAACGAGGCTTTTGTTACGGATACTAGTTGGTAGATATACTACATATTATAATATACTTTTTTTTAAATAAATATATATTATACACAGATACATCCATGTAAACTCGGAAACAAATGTTTATGCTCATCACACAAACATTTGTCCCTATCGGGATTCGAACCCAGGACCCATAGAACAGAATGCAGCGTTAACTACCGCTGGACTAATTGGGTCGTCAATTCATATAAGTCAATTAATATAAGTAATGAGCGTTCAAGTCATAAATATAAAACTCTACTTGTATCAGACCGCAATTCCTCCTGTGCAGTTATGTATACTACTCCTGAACCAACGAAACCGCAGCCACTTTATTACATCTCATACCAGAACTTACTCAAGTGAGGAGACGATTTATTAGCATCTAGATTACCGCTATCTTCATTACGCTGCCTTCGCCAGTTTGCTCCATATCTGAATGCCTTTATCGACGTAAGCACTTATTTCTCAGCTCGAAGGGGGACGGAGGCTGGCTCGAATGATAATAGCCTGATTAAGAAAGGTCACGTCTCTAAACCTTGTTTTGTTTTCTCTTAGCAAAAAAACTAAAATAAAACAAAGGCAGAAACTTATTGCGTGAATAATTTGAGAATCAACGTGGCGCATCCAACCGATTTTGCATCGGTCTGGCGGTAAAAGGCTGATAATTAAATATGCTAAGGCTGAAATTGATATTCAACAATTAGAATATTCACTAAATAATACAATCTATTATTAATATCGGCAAATATTGCTAATCTGAACTGGTGAATTATATAGTACTAGCGGCCCGTCCCAGCTTCGCACAGGTGGACATATATTTTTAAAACATTCATCCTTGTGGTATTCTTATAGCCTATTTTACTCAGGGATAATGGTACAAGAACTTTAAAAATCGGTCTAGTAGTTTTTGAGTATATCTGTTAGAGACATACAAAAATACAAGTCTTTCCCCTATAATATAATAGTATAGATGACGATATACGTAATAACGTTAATAATAGAATTAAGCTATTCTGACGAGAGACTTGTCTGTGCATATTAGTCTTTGGAGTATGTATGTCATACATGTGTGTCAAATCTTCCTGTCCGCTAATAAGATTTTCCATTTCTAAATCATTTTTCTATCCAATTCTATCACATACATATAATAAAAATCTAATGGACTGTCACAATGATATTTAAAAAAAAATAGACCTAAATAGACTTTTAATTATTTATTATTTCCTGATGTCGTCTACATAGGCATTTATAAATCAATTCTGAAGGTTATATTGACATTGTTTCAAATGTTTAATATTTTTGAATAAAGCTTCAATAATAATTTTCATGTCTTGTTTCTCTTTGAAATTTGTAAAGAGCAAGCGCTTAATACGTTTACGATGTGTTAACGAACAAGTTTTCACATTCTAGAATAATGTTAAAATTAACGTTTAGATATTATATGACCGCGTTTGCTTCGGGCCTTGTTACTTGTTAAACTTCATATTATGAAGAATCACAAAAGACATTTTCGTCTCAGTACCTACTGAATTTCAAAATGTATTATTGCAATTTCTGAAGAGTATGTTGTCTAGACGTTACTATAACTTGAGTTTAATTAAAACAATCAATCTTTTAATTTTGAATGAACGTGCTGATTCTGAGAAGATTTTCAGAAATAGTCTGAGAAATAAATTGAAGTATTTATTTGATAAGTTTACTCATTAGTCTGTTGAATCTATATTTAGAAAACCTATCGCCCTTCAGACAGAATGTAGTGATTTTATTCGCATAATGTTATTGAATTAACATTATTTATTATTTTTTTATTATTATAGGATACATAATAAGGATAGTTGGGGAAACGTACTAGCAAAGAGTATGTGTAAAACAAGTAAGTCACAACCTAACGTTCTGAGGAAAATAATTATAATAAAGGAAAAGGATAACACTTGTTTAGTAAGTTTGCCTTGTACTGTTGTTCATGATTTAGTATTTTAGAGGCTATAATTATGATGTCTAAGGGGCGTCACTGGCTGTGTAACTAGTGTGAAGTCTGTCAAGCCACATTATGGCAGCATGGTAAAAAGATTATTAAGGTAGATGATATATATTATGTTTACGTGTAGTCAAAAAAAAGAAAGAAAAATCATTTATTTGATGTAAAAAAAATACACAATCAGTTAAAACTGTAATACCAAATTGTTTTGTCATTGTTGTATCAACTACACACAAATTTTCTTGCATAGAATATACTCACAAATGAAACCTACGTAGCTACATAATTATGTATGTTTGTGTAAACGTAAGGTAACGTCACCTGTCAAACGAGGCGTGTTTACATCCAACGCATATTTGAGTCGATTTCAAATGCCAATCATAACAGCTCCAATCTCAAATTGGGTTAATATAAGGATGGCTTAACCCGTAAAATTTATAGCGGATGAGATGGTTTTAGAACAAGTAGAAAAAAATAATAATTTTAAAATCTTATTTTCTTCCTCTTTAATCTGAATTACTTTTTCTAAAAAATCACCAACATTGTATCATATTAAATAAATAAATAATAAATAAATATTTCCGGACATTATGACACAGCGCCATCTAGTTCCGAGCTAAGCAACTAGGCTTGTGTTACGGATACTAGATGGTTGATATACTACATATATACTTTTTTTTTTTGTAAATACATACATATTATACATAGATACATCCATGACTCGGATACAAATGTTTATGCTCATCGCACAAACATTTGTCCCTACCGGGATTCGAACCCGGGACCCATAGCACAGCAGGCAGCGTTAACTACCGCTGAGCTAAACAGGTCGTCATATTATTAGCATTTTCTGTGTTAAAAATAAGTACACACAAAGATTAACACAGTATTTTTGCATTTAAGGAGTTAAGATGAGATGTAACCATGTTGGTTACATGAAATTATCATATCATTAAACCGCAATAAAATCCGTACAAAGTTGTTTTATTTCAGTAATAAGAATAAGTATTTCTTTGTCGCGTCATGATCAACCTAATCACATTTAGCTCCAATTAAGAACCAATTTTTCACCTGCACGAAACACTTAAAGCTATTAATACACCATCATACCGCCCTTGGGAAGCCCAATTCAAAAAAACTACGTTTAATTTATCGCAGAATTTAATTACTAAAAATCTTTTAGCTAATACAGGGGCGCACCCTAGCGTTTTCAGCGGCATTTTAATTATGACGTAGCATATTCGCCACGTTATTGCGTTCTGCTGTTTCATTAGTAACGTAAACAGTTTTAATCGGAGCTGTGTAGCCGCGCCCTAAAGATAGCGTCGACGACTTGGTTGTTTGTTTTGTTGATTGTACTTTTTAGCCTTTTGTTTGGAGTGGAATGTGGTAATGTTGTGTGAGTTATTTTTAAGGTGGGTTAGGGTAACGTGTAATACCTAATAGAGTAGGTAGGTTTAGTGCAAACAGTAGTACTTAGTACCGTGCCGGTGTACGGTACATCTAAACGCAGAATATAAATAGCAATGCAGTGATACGGCATCATCAGAAGGATTAAATACTTCAGATGCCTCGTTGATCTAATCGTCGTAAGTGAGACTGCTAAGCAAGAGAGTTCGATTCTCAGATCTGTCAAGGTTTTATATACAATTCTCAGTAGCAGCTCGGTCTTTGGATTCATGCCCGGTAGATGGCATTAGGCTCTCCAATTACATGGGACCAAAAAAAACTGGCATAATTGGGTGTACATTAGTATTACTCTGCCTAACCCTTTGAGGATGACAGGCGTGATGGTATGTTATGCATTACCGCAGTTACAACAATAGCAATGTTAGCACGGCATTTGACCGTAGAATATATAGCAATGCAGCGGTACTCCCCAGACGAGCTAAAGCTAGCTAAGAGGTTCCGACTTCTCTGAGAAACTTGACAACATAACTAAGCTAATTGCCAAGTGAAGTCACTGAGATAACCAGCACCGCACATACACACATTATTGTGTGCACCACATACACATTACGAACTGCCTAAGTTGCAAAATTGCAAGTTTTCAAGAGTATGAACCGTATCCTTTCTATGCATGTATAATACTGAAAGTTCTTTGTTCTTCCTAGAAGCTAATAATAATAAATATAAATATACAACTGTTTCGCATACAGAGATAAAAATGCACGTACAACAAGTACATGTAAAAGTCCTAGCACACTTGATGGTACGATATCATGACCTAAACAGAAGACCTGAGTCATCCATTTATGTCACTCTTCACTTACTCAGTCATTCAACCTTTTTGATCTTTCCAATACCAGTTATGATAAGATAAGGAAGATGCGTATATACATACACTTTTTTAGGGTTCCATACCCAAAGGGTAAAAACAGGTCCTGTTACTAAGACTTTACTGTCTGTCCGTCCGTCTGTCCGTTCGTCTGTCCGTCCGACTGTCTATCACCAGGCTGTATCTCAAGAACCGCGATAGCTAGACTGTTGAAATTATCACAAATTATGTATTTCTGTTGTCGATATAACAACAAATACTAAAATCTAAATAAAATATATATTTAAAGGGAGCTCCCATACAAAAAACGCTATTTTTTGCTTAATTTTGTACGGAACCCTTCGTGCGCGAGTGCGACTTGCACTTAGCCGGTTTCTTATATACCATAAGGGTAGCAAACAAGTTTGCAACCCACCCGATAGTAAGCGGTTACCTTTAGACTTTGTAACACTGGAGGTGTCGCAAGCGTATTGTCGACCATGTAAAAACCGTTTAGGTTTCTTAAAAAAGCGGAGTTACTAAAATGACAGCAAACGGAAAATATGACAAATCTCAACCCTCGAACTCATCCTATAACTTATTTATATTTTGATGGTATGAGTGAAAACATATTTAGCTAATTAATATTCAACATATTTCCTGCGTCATACCCATTTATTGAATGTGGTTTCACCATAATTAACATTCTACATGATCTCGCTGATTTACGATAAAATTGATAGATATGACTGAAACGAAATGATTTTTCATTGAAAATTGTGATCTTTAATTATTTTGTTATATTTATAATTAATCTTCTTTATAAATACCTAAAAATGAATGTTGCTAAGCGCATAAAGAGCTGTGAAATAGCCTAGCGGTATGACCAGTGGACTGAGATGTCAGAGGTCTCGAGTTTAAACCCAAGGCACGCAACACTGACTTTTCGGAAGTTATATGCGTATTTATCACATGCTCAAACGGTAAAGGAAAACATCGTGAGGAAACCTGCATGCTTAAGAGATTTTGTCGATGGCATGTTATGTCTGCCAACCCGCAGTAGGCTAGCGTGGTGGACTATCGCCTAATCCCTCTCAAGTGAGGGGAGACCCGTGCCCAGCAGTGGGAAAATAATGGGTTGATGATGATGATGATGAAGCGCGTAACTTGAGAATGGCTCGTCCAATTTGGCTTATTTTTACCAGGGAAGGTTCTATTAACTTTTGATAGAACGAAGTCTGTCTGGACAGCTAGTTAAATATACATTCAATAATCGTAACGTAGGATTCAATGAAAACAATGTTGACATAAAGTTCATCAAAATTAATAACCCGATTACGCAGCGGTATTGAGACTGCCATCCGCGGCAAGGGGCCCGGGTTCGAATCCCGGTAGGAAAATGTTTGGAGCAAAAGTTTAATTCAACTATCCTAGTTGCAGGCAGAAAATACTATCGAATTGAACGATATGAATACAGAACATAACTAATATCGCACCTGTATTCCCAAACGCTGGGTAGTGGTGTTCTGACTCACTTAAATCAGAGATGCGGGCAAATCATAATCATTTAACATTCTAGTATTTTGTAAAAACTATTATACCTGCGAATTAATATTAGTTAAACTCAACGTTTCGGATCCTTTACAACATTTAAGTCCCGTGATGCTCAATACATCGCGATAAAATCCGTACATACAAAGTAGTTTTATTTCAATGTATAACTAATATTCGCAGATATGCAAGAAATATTCATTTTTATATTCCTGATATATAGCTTCTGAAGAAACTGATCTTGAACGAATGAGATACACTGCCATCGAAGTCTCATAAAAAAAATGTTGTATAACGATTTTACATCACTTAAATTGGCAAATCGATACTATACAATCGAGTCCCAACTCCATTAATCCACCAATCAAAGCCCACCAGACTGTACTATCGATGATGTTATCTGTCACTGCACGTTTGAGTTATGACGTCACTGCACTGAACCGTCGGGTGTATTGTTCAAGGTAAAGGGAGGATGACTTATTGGTTCTGCGAAGATCGTTATTGATTAAAGAGCAGCTTGTGATGTAGAATCTAGAAGTATATCTTTCAGTTATTTGGATATTTTATCATCATTCTCTTGCCGGAGTCGCGATTATTTTATGGTCGGAGCAGTTTGCTTATTTCACTCATCTTCACTCTATCAATCCATTTTTTATTTATGAAGAATAATTTATTATTTTTAATGACCGGGAAGGTGACGAGGTGAGTTAGACTTGCTTTTTTTATACCATAAGGTTTACGGCCCGCCTGATAGTAATCGGTTACTGTAGCATAAAGACGTTTGCAACCCAGGAGGTATCGCTCGCACGTTGTCGATCCTGTGGAAACTAAGAGTTACTTAACTGATAGCAAACGGAATTGGCGTGCTGTCAGAATAGTCACTCCCCCAATAAGCTCTGGTAACCTTACTCACTCGCAGAAACAGCTATTGTGGTCTCACTGCAGTCTTCTGTAAGGGGGAGGTAGTTCCCCAGTCGGGCAGCTCAATCTGAGCGAGGAATCTCGCTATACCTCTCAAAAGGATTGCACATACATTTCTTCTGTTAAGTGCCTTCTTATCATGGGTCTATAAACATCAGTCTACTTACACAATACTTATCCATTACAAAGATTACAAATGCTGCCTTTCGGCAGCCAAAATTCGTAGTATTCTAAAATTAAAAGTAAATATAATGGAAAAGGTTTTTCATGTTTTTTTTTTGGTATTAGATGCCAATAATAAAGAAGGAAGGGATCATGTTGCTTTCTAATTTTGTAGGTACAGGAAAATATCACCTCTATTTTTATTTTAATATAAAAATGAAACGACCATAATCATTACGAGTCAGCTCCCCCAATATTAGCGTACAGTATATATGTATAATACATGTTCGTCATAATACATCAATATGGAAAATAATCATCATAATTATATTCATAGCATCACCACTGGCAAACTGTAGAGGTACCCAGTTCACTAGTGTTTCAGTATGTGTCAGGTCCAGCGCAATAATAGATGCACCAACCAGCTACACGTTTAAATTTTGAACTGCTACTAAATATGTATTTCATAGAAAACTCAATATTTGATAATCTAATCCCGGATCTCATGCTTGCGACTAATAAACCAACGAGAATTAGCAAGTAAGAAAATAAAGTATTCAAAATTTCGATAGACTTCTTCAAAACCTATTTGAAAGAACAATAAAGTATTGGTAAACTTATATCATCTTTTACACGTTCCTTCGATATTTCAGACATGAAGTATTATCTCATTCTTTGATATATCCATTTTATATTATAACCACATCAATTTACAGCATACAACTAGATTCAGTGTCCACCGATTTAGATGAAATTTTGTATGTAGTTAGGTTAAGTCCCAGAGATGGGAGGGAGGATAAATGATAGTTTTTGTCGAAAAGGGGAGTGTAAGGTTAAACGCGAAATCACTAATTTATTAAAAGAGGGTAGAAATAAATAAGCAAATTGATTAAAAGCAGACTGGATACAATTATGACGACACATTTAGCTCAGCGGCAGTTAACACGATCTGCTGTGCTATGGGTCCCGGGTTCGAATCCCGGTAGGGACAAATGTTTGTGTGATGAGCATCAACATTTGTATCCAAGTCATGGATGTATATATTCAATATAGAAAGTAATATAAAAAGTATATATAACACAAGCCTCGTTGCTTACCACGGAACTAGATGGCGCTGTGTAATAATGTCCGGAAATAGTTATTTACTTATTCTACGCAGAAGAAACAAGCGGACAAAAGCTAGTATCACAAAAAGACTGGATAATATATACAAAAACAGGTATTTGAGCAAAGTAAATTTCGTATTCGCCTGGGTTTGCGGGCTCAACAAGCAAGATTCCAATATATACATATATGTTTTTACTACAAAGTAGGTGCTTTACCGAACATACGTTTAGGTATTAATAAAGGATCGATCTGCCGATCAGTCTGACGGTTCTTATCATGCGTAATTACAGAGAACGTTACAAGAACACCGGCCGGCGGCGGTCGCTAACAGCCGTTTGAATCACAACAAAAGTCCATTAGTGGGCACGCCGCAAGAATTAATTAATTCACACGGTTCGTTCCCCATTTACTATGACGACCCAAGATGGGCCCCCATTTTGGGCTCGCATTGGTCAATGATTTCTGATGTGATTTGATCAAACTTTGTTCGGAGGATTTGTTTGGGGCTGGCGCAGTTCCGGGTTGAAAGTCAAGTTGCGTAAACGAAAGTAAGGTTTTGGCATTATTTATTTTTCTTAAAAATTTAATAGGACATCGACTAATTTGCATACTTATATGTTACAAGCTTAAATTATTTATTTACTGTTGAGTAGGTCTGATTTCAAAATATTTGGTTACGCAACTACAAAAATCTATTAAATTTTTAGTACCATTTGAGAATGTGTATGTGTGTGTCTTAATGGTTACGTTAAATTAAGTAGTGTTTTATTATTTGGTCACTGCTTAATATAACAATTTGTTCTGATTTACTTGAGTGAACTCATTTCTGACAGTTTTTTAGTACAATATTAATATTTACTTGTTCTGTGAAATAGAGTAGTTAGTACTACAGTCTACGCAGATACACAGAAAGCTTTATTTACTGTTTGTAAAACAACTTTTAATATTTTGTTTAGTTTGAGTATTTTATTATTATACTCATGTTTGGATAAGAACAATTTTGTAATATAAATAAAATATACATACACATAATATTTTATTAAATTATTTTACGACAAAATAAATCATACAATTACAAATATTCCACGAAAGTTTGTTGAAACGAAGGCATGTTATTTAATTAGCATGTTAAATTCGAAGAAATGATTTAATAAAATTAATATTATTTTGTGCCAAAAATGAATATATTTTTTCAATTAATTTCGTTGCTCATATTTTTTCAACTGCCTTGTTTTTCAACTGTCTACTGGCGTGTGTGCGAATGGGGTAAACTTGGGTTCAATTCTCAGGTTGAGCAATGCTATTGAGTTATTTATTCTATGCAATTTTCAGTAGCCACTTGGAGTTTGGTTTCGTCGCCGGTTGATGACAATAGGCTCGCCCCCTATTATATCGGCCCTTAAATATACCGACGAAATGTGGGTATACATATGTGGGTATACCGCTGCCTAACCCTCCAAGGACGACAGTCGTGATGGTTACATACCATCACATAAACAACATACACACACAAAGTTGGAAGAAATTATTCAATAAAATTAATATTTCCACATCAAAATTAATATCGTTAAAGATATACATAATGTATTACATCTTTAACAATTAATTTTGGTGTTCATATTTTGTCAGTCTGGAATTCTAGAGAGCTTTTTTTATGTGTTTTTATTTAACTCTATTCCAAAAACCTTTCACCATTAAGCTACTAAGCCAATTCCGTTCAACCCGTCAATTAGGGCTTTCTCAAACATTTGTAAGTGATAGCTTAATAACAGTGGCGGGCACAGGTAGCGGGCGTCCTATTGTTCTTAGCGTTCACGTGGCTATTGTGCGGCACAATGAAGATCCGGACGGTAGCGCTAAACATTGGACATCAAATGGCATGCAAACAATACCGCAGCAAATTAGCGTGGCAGCCCTAAGCTATGTAGTGAAAAGTTGTTGACTTAGAACATAAATAGTTTATATTTATGAATACTCAGTGAGAAATATATGACAGCCTCGTGGTGGGACCAGTGCACAGTGTGCAGGTGAAGGAAAAGATCGCGAGTACCATCGAAATCTTCAATCAAAAAATCAAGAATCTTTTGATGATGAACGATTTGAAGATGGAGATTCTTTCGATGGTATATGCAGTCTGCCAACCTTCACTAGCCTAGCGTAGTAGGTTAACCTAAACTTTCTGAAATAAGAGAAGACCCATACCTACCAATAGAACAGTAAACGGGTTGATGATGATGAATACTCATTGACATTATCAATGACATATTTTAATGACTGAATGCTTAAACATAAAGATAGGGCTTGAATATAGCAATCTGTTCCTTATAATACAGAATATTAAAGAATCTTTTCGCCTAAACATTTGCTTCATATATCCAACTATACTATGTAACTTGTTTAATCATTAGTGACTATAAGCTCCACTATGATACCATAAAGTGATGTTTTACGGTATTTTTACGATTCAATATCATGCAAATCAAAGCACTAAAGATCGATGAGGTCTATTCTATGTCGTAAAACCGATACGTTATTGTTGGCAAAACTACGAGTAATTCGGTATATTCACTTTGCAAAGTATAAGTTGTACTTTAGGACTAGATTACTTTGTCCAATCTTTAAGAGTTTTGCTTGATATGTAATACTAGCTGATGCTGGCAGCTTTGCCCGCGCAATTTAATACTAATGTCTCCTCATTTCGCCCGTTAGGGGATAAATAGTTCTGCCGTAAATGAGCTTCAGGTAAAGGGAACTGAGGATGAGATTCTCATTACAATCGTATCAAAGTTACCAATGCTTGGGTATTGCAATGTGCACTAAAGCAAATTTCTAGGAATCAGCCAACGACCCAGTTGCTGTCTCTCTCCTGTGTATGGGTGTTTTTTTATGATGAAAGAGATGAGGCTATAATCCACCTTGATGCTCTAGTGTTGCCTGTAGTGTAGCTGACTTTACTATACATCCTCAGTGAGTTTCCAAAAACGACGAAACACGTATGCTTTTATTTTTGCTAAGGAGCTTGAATATGAAATTTCATTCTTCTTAATTTAAAAATGACGGACTTCCCATATAAACTTTCAACCCCTATTTCACACTCTTAGAGGTTCCATTTTTTCATATCTCTAACTTTTTAAATGTCGAATTTCCATATAAACGTGTATCCCTTATTTTATCCCTTTAGGGGTCAATTCCTTTTTTAGCGGATGTTTTCATCATAAAATGCATCATCTGTCAAAATTTCAAGTCTGTAAACCCTGTGGTTTAGGCTCTGCGTTGATGAATCAGTCAGGACAAACGATTTTAATATTATATATATAGATATGATTGACAATCGCGGTACCTACTCATCTTTATAGAGAACTAGCTTTTAGCCTTTGTATTGTATCCAAGCTGATTTTAGATTTGATCTGCTTATTTATTTCTACTCTTTATTAATAAATTATCGATCTCGCAACTTGCATCCCCCTTTCCACTCTTTTAAGGTATGATTTCTGGGACAAAATCTATCCTACGTCCTTTAGCGGGACCCAAACTATCTCCACACAATTTCATCTCAATCGGTTCAGCGGTTTAAGCGTGAAAACAGACAAACTCCCGCATTATAATATTAGTAGTAACATTAGAAAAGTGTTTAAGTAGTATAGTACATAATATCATCCTACTAATATTATAAACGTGAAAGTTTGTAAGTATGGATGTATGTATGGATGTTTGTTACTCTTTCACGCAAAAACCGCTTAACACATTTGAATTAAATTTAGCTTACATATAGTTTATTACCTGGATAGGGTACCGCTTAACACATAGGGTCCTTTTTGTACAATATAAACGAATATCTTAAGAGTAATCGTAAAAAAATCATCACACTAGGCTACCACAGCTCTTTATCGCATTCGATGAGTCATGTCAGTTTTGATAGCTTCTCCGTTACTATGTACGTTGTTGCTATGTAGCGACATAGACGTCGCTATACACATAGTGGATCATCTATATATTTATTTGAAATTTAATTGATACGGGGCGAAATGAGGAGCACAAATTAGTATTAAATTGCGCGGGCGAAGCTGCGAGCATCAGCTAGTTATAAATAATATCAATCTCAAATTCAAATCGCAAGTCGTTACCTAACCTAGATTTAGTAACGACTAAGCTTTCTATTCGTGTAGACTTAATAAATAGTTCTGCCGTAAATGAGCTTCAGGTAAAGGGAACTGAGGATGAGATTCTCATTACAATCGTATCAAAGTTACCAATGCTTGGGTATTGCAATGTGCACTAAAGCAAATTTCTAGGAATCAGCCAACGACCCAGTTGCTGTCTCTCTCCTGTGTATGGGTGTTTTTTTATGATGAAAGAGATGAGGCTATAATCCACCTTGATGCTCTAGTGTTGCCTGTAGTGTAGCTGACTTTACTATACATCCTCAGTGAGTGTCCAAAAATGACCTCTGCACCCGAAAATGTCAATATTACGTTTCTGCAGCATTTAATGAGCGCGACTCAAAGACATAATGCTTTAACTTTTTTTTTTTTATATTATTCTACTTGAAACAATATTTGAACGATATTTGACGACTCGGTGGCGCACTGGCTGAGCGATTGGCTTGTGCGTCACGGGTTGCGGGTTCGATCCCCGCCCGGAGCAAATATTTGTACGTTCTACAGGTAGTGGTTCCGGGTCTGGGTGTTTGTGTATGTGAAAATTTGTGTTTGTAAACGCACCTACGACACAGGAAAAAATCCAAATGTGGGGTAAAGTTTTTAAAAAAGAAAAAGAAGAAAGAAAGACGGAAGGAAATCAATTGTATTTCATTTACAGGTATACCTTTAAGTAATTAGTAGTTGGTTTCTACGTGCAAGTTCCCCTTTGAATTCAATAACCAACTCTTTAATGGTTATTGCTGCCACAACAAGCCAGTTTGTGGTCTCAAGGACTGTGCTACAACCGTTAAATTCCATTTAAACTGAAAGTACTTGTTCCCACTTGAATAGTACAGTTGATGCATTTCGTATTTAGAATCTCAACGGCTTCAATAACAATAAAATATACATACTTATCGCAATCTCGAGGTCTGAGCCTTAATGGGGCTCTTCTATGTGATATCGAATTTCCCTATCGTCGGAAAGGGGAGGCTAGGATCGGACCTTTTTGTATCTCATTTATTACCAATTTGCAACAGCTATTTATAACGATTCGACGGAATAATGTACGAGAAATGTAGTATTTATTTACTTGAGAACCTTTATTTATTCGGAACAGTGAAATACTTTTTCTGCTAATGGAAGCTGTGAGTGCGGTGAATGGGTACCTACATGTTTTTATTTAAAAAGTTTTACGAAGTTACGACATCCATATTGTACCTTAATTTTGAGAAACAAAATACTAATGATCGCGGTTCCCAAGGTGCCTATTCCACTAAACCAAAATTATGTGATAAAATATTAAGCATCACCGTGTCACGACATCAACTATCTGTATGATAATCAAACAAGTCAATTGGGCTCAGAAACAGTCGTCACAAACTTGTCTTATCTTCGACGATGAGCTCTTGAATGCTGATTACCCCGACGAGTCCCTCAAATGAACTGAAACGAGTCGTGTCGAGTGGATCAGGGGCATTCGGGGGATATCGGAGTTCCTCCCATCTCCGGAGTATCATTAGTTAATGTTGCGGGCAGTTCCTACAGAGATTTAATCTGGCCGCAGTCTCAGATCACTCGATTCGCCCCCACTTCCTCGCCGACCGATCTTATCGCGCCGTCATTACCGTTCTGCTGGCGATAACACACCCCACGCTGTACATCGTCGTCGAGATTACAACAACTCTATTACTTTGAACTTTTATTACCGCTAACGAAAGTCGGCGAAATCCTAAATTTGGTAGCCGCTCATTAATTCCACACATTAAGCCCATCCCATTACATGGTCATGGAGAGCATATCGGTGTATCGCGACTGCAGCGTTCAAGTATGAACGAAACAATTAACACATTCCATCCAGAAATATGGCGGCAGAAATTGAGCGTACGTTAATTTAAAACGACGGAGCATGTTTTAAATTGCGATTGTACTGCATTATCGCAGGAGAGGAAAATATTTGGAAACAAGGAGGCGTGCCGCCTTGGGGTTGGATCCCCTCGGATAGAAATAGTTTCTGGGCCTGTCGTGGAATTACGACCGGGCTCGGGTCAACGGAATGAATTTTGATTTTGCTTTTTCTATCGAACCGAAGCCGGATTATTGTGCTTCGTGTCCGCACCCTTCGCAAGTTTACTTATGCAAACCTGCCTGCCCACCTGGCCCAGTGCTTGTATAAATTTGAATATTTATAAGTACCCCGCCGACCTCTAGAGTTTTTATGACATTGCGAATTTGATACTATGTAAAAAAATATTTTGGCAATTTTTTCCTCATTCTTCAATTATTTTTCTTTGGGGTAACAATCTTGAGCTTTTTACCAATCTTGTTGTTCATAAGTAATGCAAGAGAATCTAATAATAATGGTCATTCGTTCGATTAAAAAATACTTGAGATTCTACATTAAAGAAATACTGTTGCTTTTGTTATTGTTGATTATTATTTAGGTACTAGCAATAGGTTAAGCTGATACTTACATTGTATGGTTTGTTACATTTGTTACATTATTATTGCACTACACATAGATATAATCAGACCAAACGAATCATATAGTAGGTATACAATAAGTATAGTAAAATACCTCCTATTTCATTTTTGAATATTATAGTGTTCCTTTTCTAGAATACTTAGGACCAGAAGCAAAAGACATATCTATACCCTTCAATACAAGATTAATTTTTTCATGAATATGTATACAGTAACGAAGGCTGCTATTATGAACCTTTGTAACTCATTGGACATTACTAATATCGTTAGATGAGATATTTTTCGGGATATTCGGGTTGCCCTCAACAACAGCTGACATAGTTATTCACATGACAACCGGAACCGACCACATAACGAGATTTCAGAGCCAGTGTATCTGTATCTGACTTAAATGCTTCAATAAAATAACTTCGATACATATATCTACCTCTATGGAACACATTCAAATATTTTCATCATATATTTTGGTCTATTTATGCCGCTAATGTTCGATTCAGTCTACCTTATCGACCTAGAGTTCGTTTGTATACACACGGTCACCTTCAAGCTAGTTTAGAATTCTGTACTTCTTATATAGAGAAAATATTGCGACGGTGAAAAATATATCGGGGTTTGCATTAGGTCTCTTAACAATAGAACATACATACAGAACAACATACTACAACATTTTGTGCCTTTTTAGCTATTCTCTGTTGTATCTATAGTATTTTGTTTAAAAAGTGCTGCTAGTGACAATGTAGTGTCCAAAAAATACGTATGAACGATACGCTTCTTATTGTTTATTTACGTAGGTAAACAAAATCCGTATAATCAGATTACAAACAATGGAAATAAAAGAAATCCATCCAACTCTTTACGACGTGGAAGTGTACAATAAAAACACAAACAACGTTGTCCGCGTTCGGTAAAGAGTTGGCTCGTAAACACCACATAAATGTCTCTAGTATTTCATTTTGGTGGGCACCCTTCTATCTTTTCGACAGTAAATTTGCTTGTAAAAATATCACAATGCTTGAATGTTTATTGTTTTCTTCCTAATTGTTGGATTTTATGTTCCTTTGAACTGTGTGTTGTGAAAAACGAAGGTAGGTTCGTATTCGTTTTGCGTTTTGTATTTTGTCGTGCTCTTTTAAGGCTGTAAAATCCTTTTCTTATCTTCTTCGTGGTCTGCCAGGCAATTGACAGAGCTGCCTGTCATATCTTATGGATTAATGAATAACATTTGGTCACTATTTTACTCGTAACTTGATACACTCAAAGAGTATCATTTATTAGGGCCTCTTTATTTAAGTATAACTCGAAATAAACTTGCTTGATTACACTTAATGGCTATAAATAAGTAAATATATACGGGCTTTATTACACAGTCTCAATTAGTTCTAAGCTTGTGTTACGGATACTATAGCTATACTATATATTTCATCATTTTATTTGATGAAAATCCGTTCGGGGGCTATGATGCCACAGACATATATAAACACACGTCAAACTTATAACACCCCGTAGTTTTTGCGTCGGGGTTAAAAAACAGCACTATTCTATAAGTTTACATAAAATAAGTATGTGATATTTACATAAGAATGTACGTATGCCATTTTATTCCCGACTGGACAGTGCGATCATACATAAAGTGATTTCTCCTTGTACGCCGAAATCTAAATCCAGCCATACGATATCCGGATCCGTTCACGTTTCGTTGAATACAACCTCGGGACGACGCAGTTTGGTACTCTATCGTATCTCTATATATACCCACTAAAGTAAATAAATTATTTACCAAGATTATGCCAACCGAGTTGAATAATTCTTTTTGAATTCAAAAGTGGGTTGTAAGTATTACTTCTTTAATAATAATTATGTACTGATTTTAATTATTATAACTATTTTGATTCAACTCTTACATCAGCGAAACCTATTACTTTTGAATCACTGCTTTCTATATTTTATCATTGACTAAAAACACATTTAGGTATATCGCTAAGTTTAGGTTGGAGATCAAGCAATTGCATTATTCCGTGATCATAAACTTATCATATTTCCATGACAAAAAAATGTTTTTATGGAGGTAGGGCATAGCGAGATTCCTCGCTCAAATTGAGCTGCCTGACTGGGGAAGTACCTCCGCCTTACAGAATACCGCAGTGAATCAACAATAGTTGTTTTTCTGTGAATGAGTAAGGTTACCAGAGCTCGTTGGGGAGTGACTATTCTGACAGCATGGGCATTCCAATTGCTGTCAGTTTAGTAATTCCCTATTTTAAGAAACCAAAACGGTTTCTGCAGAGGTCTGCAACGCATTTGCAAGCCTTCAGGTGTTGCCAATGTCAATGGGCGGCGGTGATCACTTACCATCAGGTGAGCCGCCTGCTCGTTTGCCCCCGAATCGCAATAAAAAAAAAGATCCCTTTAAAAGCATCTTTCAAACTTTACTTGAATACATCATCAACTATTAATTATTAGGTACCTTGAAGTATAAAAAGACAAATTATAAATACAAATAATCCCAAATAATCTTTACAAACAAATTGAATTATTACATATACGCACTCAAAATCCAAGCTCAGTAGACGATTATTCATTCGTATATAAGCCACAGAGGGGATGGTCGTAAATTCTCTAACAATAAAACAATATGATGTCAACATAAAAATGTTTACGGCCAAAGCCATAAGGGAGATCAGGAATTTGAATTTGTTGAACAACAAACAAAGAGTTATAAAAACAATCATACATGTATTACTAAAAAGCTGGACTTTGCTTCCAAATTCGTATAAATCTTGTTGCATAATTCAACATCATCAACCCATTATTGTCACACTGCTGGGCACTAAAATAAAAAGTAATAAAAATAAAATGTAATAAGTAATTTTCCCATCATTTGAGAGGGATTAGGCTATCAATTGCGCTGTCCACCACGCTAGCCTACTGCGGGTTGGCTGACTTCACATGCCATCGAGAATATCTCTCAAGCATGCAGGTTTCCTCATAATTTACCTTCACCGTTTGAGCATGTGATAAAAATAATCACATTACTTCCGAAAAGTCAGCCGTGCCTTGTGTTTTAACTTATCAGTCGTCATTCTTCTTGACATCTCAGTCCACGGGCCACACGTCTAAGCTGGCTCTGCTAGGTTGCATAATTATGCCAAATAAAATATTACAATAAAAGAAGTAGACAAAATTTACTTCAATTCACTATCTACTATATACTCAGTATATTTTACCACAAATAAAATGATAACATCGTAATCGTTAAACTCGACAAAGCAAACGATAATCGCCTTTCTCTTCCTAACTTTAATGGCTAGTGTTTTATCAAAAGCATTAATCCTAGTCTAACATTACGATAAACTTTAGGCTACTATTGTACCAGTTCTCTAACCGCAAAATTACTCTTAGTTCAGAACGGAATAATCAAAACTAATTTTAGGTACTGACTCGATAAACCATCAACAAATATACAATGTGCATATAATTCATTGAGCTATTTGGACTAGAGACGACATGGCGAAAATTATTTTTGAGCCATATCCCAAATATGTGCGACAACTAATCATGCCATTATTATGCTAGTATTTGAATGTACATGACAAAAATACATTTAATAGTGTCAACAAAGAATAAAATAAACAAATAATATAATAATAAATAAACAAATAAAATAAACTAGATTTTGCCCGCCACTTTACCTGCGTAGAATTTAGTAATTTGGGTAGCTTCGCCCTCATAAGTGACGATTTGTGGGACAAAAACTATCCTATGTCTTTAACCTGGGCGCATACAATCGCCATACCAAATTTTATCTAAAACGGTTCAGCGGTTTAAGCATGCAGAGGTACCTACGTAATATAATAAAATGGTATGTATTCTAATATTGTAAGTATAATGCTTTTGGTGAGCACAAATCTTTGGAAATTCTATGCGGCTTCTCCAGTATCAATAATACATTTAAATCTGTGTAATAAACCCATATACCGTATAGTACAAATTGGTTAGGTTAGGCTCTACGCAAACACGTGTATCGATGTACACAATATCAAGGCTTCTGTTTACAAATCGAATGTTCTGTGAAAATCATTTACGTTACAGGAACATTTCGGTTTTAGAACATCATTACATATTCGGGGAATTCCTGCAAATGTGGAAATTCATTTACTTTCGGTCAGTTATGGTATGAATTGCCTATAGATATGTCTAATTACAACTATTAAAAAAAAAGCTTTTTATTAGATTGTAAAATTGTCAATCAGAATTTTTAACCGATTTGTGCCCGGTTGCAACAAATGTTTGGCCTCTATTACATTAATTCTTAAATAAGATATTATTTTAAATCTAAACGTAATCAATGGTCCTTCGATCAAAGAAGTAGGCAAAATAAATAGAAGTATCAAACATCTTATAAATTAACTCCAATTTGTAATTTGAACCTGGTAACTTTGTCTCAACTCTATCAAGGAAGTTAAATAAATCTGAATGTCTAAGTTAATTTCCCAGTACAAAGTCTAAATCTTGTTGAATGTGGGTTTGATTAATTTTGAATGGTATTATCATACTTACTCGAAAGACATCCAAGAAGTTTCTTTAGTGTAGTAAAAATATTTAATTACACGCTTTTATTAGATAAACAAAATACCTACACGCCCGCAATTATACCCACACACTTTTGCACATACCCGCACACGAACGTGCGCCCATATACATACACGCACACATACCAATACACACACACACTCAAACGAACTCACTCATTCACGGTTACCTTAAGATTAAGTTTTTTATATCAATATTATTTAGGCACGGGTCTCCTTTCATTTATGGAGCTATAGTCCACGCTAGCCTTGTTTGGATGGCAGACTTCAGTTCACACGCCATTGAGAAAGTCTCTCAAGCAAGCAGGTCCCCTTGCGATGTTTTCCTTCACCGTTTGAGCAAGTGGTAAATACGCACATAACATCTGAAATTTTGATCTCTCATACCACAGCTTCAGTAATGATAAAAAATACATTAAGAATGTTTCTTTTTTCAATAAACCAAAACAAAAGTCACGGACACGAGTGTTAATTAACATTTCTAACAGAAATCCATTAAAAATATGTACCTACATGAAGATATTTCCGCACTATCTCAGCTGGAAAGAAAGAAGGGGCTACATACTTAACCCTCCAACCTCGACTACACATTTATCTATGGGAGGGAAGTAAACATCCTGTTAACGCAACGCGCCCCTATGGCGAATGACGCCAGAATAACTGCCTGCGACACAGGTAGGGATTTGGGGCCTGAGGTCTGACACAAAATTTTATTAACATACCATCATGCCTATCGTCCCCGAAGGGTTAGGCACATGTGTACTAATGTACGCCCACATTTCGCCGATATGTTTTAGGTCCCATGTAATAGGGGCATATTGCTGTCGGAATACAGTAAAATACAGAGTAGGAGTCCAAACTCTAACCTGCTACTGAGAATGTTATGGAAAAACCAGTAAGTCTCGGAATTTCATAATTCAATTATAGATGTAGTTAGGGTTCAACCAATGCTGCAACCCCAAAACTTTAGTTTGCATTTTGTCTCCAAAATGTCACATTAAAATGACAAATACCCAACCTACGTAGGCAAATTCTTTAAAAACAAATTTAATCTAGTGGGCACCCCTTGCAATAGTCCCCCAAATCCGTGCTTCCGCCATAGTTTTTATGTTTCCGCAGGCAGCAATATATCGTTCAAGTGTAAGGATTTCTTCATATTTTTATTACGTATAATGCTAAAACCAAGACCGAAAGTGGTAAGTTAGAAAAAGGGCGCTTGTTTTAAGGTCCCATTGAGATGCTTAGGACGGGTAATATTTTTTATGGAGACGATTCTATGGAGAGAACTCATAACATGTCGCGTAGATATAACATTTTCAAAAGTTCAAGTTACACGCTTAAACATAAACTTGATAAGGTAGGAGAATAATGATCCTTTAACTCAAGACAAAATACATAAAGTTAGGCACATCTAACACAACGCACCATTATAACACTACTTCATAAAAATAATTTGCTTTTCCTGAACTATATTTTTGTCTTTTGAATAGTAGATAAACTTAAACTTATGGATTCTAAAACGTACTAGTACGTATATGTTTTTGATATATAAACAAATAAATGCTATTGAAGACTCCTATTAAGTAATAAAGTATCCAAAAATCAGCAATGTAAACCGGCTGTAAAAGGCTGTGAAACAATAATTTTTAACAATAAGTTTATGGGTGATAAAAACACTTGTATCTAACAAAAAAATAATTTTAACCCAACCACAATATGCCTACACAAATTGTTATCTAAGGGTGCAGATATCCCATGGAAAAAATTAAATATTTAATTTAAAAAATAAAAGCTTCATTCATAAACCCATGCCAAATTATAACTCAGTATTTGACCTAAGCCAAGATAACCGGACAGACAGACAGACGAACGCTTGAGGCGGAACTATAAGAGTTCCTTGCTTTGCTGTAGTTAGCAAAACTCTAAAAACTGTACCAAAAAATGATATCTTTCAAAATAAGCTTTTAACCTACATACCGTGCTCGTTTTGACAACATAATTAGTAGGTATAAACCTACCTTATACGTTATATGGTTTAGTTAATCCGATTCTGTTGTGATTTTTGGTTAGAAATAAATAAATACGTATTTTGGGATTTTTTTAAATCGACCCTATAAGAGGGTGAAACAGGGGTTGAAAGTTTATATCAGAAAGAAAGAAGAATGAAGTAAGAAGAATGAAATTTAATATTCAAGCTCCTCAGCAAAAATAAATGCATACGTGTTTTGTCGTTTTTGGAAATTGACCCCCTAAGTATTCATATTTTAAGTTCTAGAAGTTTATATTATTGATAAATATTTTTTTAACAAATATTTATGAAATTGAAGGACTTTTCACTCCATCACATCCTTAGTAAACGGCCGGAAGTCCAAACGTGACCGGAAATGAATTTCCCGTTCGTACTTTATATTTCCAGCAAACGAAAGGCATTCGATGTTTTACGCAACACTACAACAACGTCACGGTGTCATTTTTTTATAAAGTTACGGGACTTTGAAACTTACAAGTAATAGCACTAACATTATTCATTTAATATAATATCACACCTACTGTCCACGAAGGGTTATTACACCAGTATGTTTTAGGTCCCATGTTATACAAGAGGAGCCTATTACTATCAACTGGGTACAACTCCAAACTCCGAGCGTTACTGAGAATTTCATATAAAAACCCAATAACACTTAGCTCGAGCTGGGAATCGAACCCAAGACCTCTTACACTTACACTTACGACTACTAAACCGACAAGGCAGTTCATTTTTCATTCATATATGAATTTATAAAAGGTGAAACTGTTTGGGGTGTATTTCTGTAATATAAAATGCAATTTCGTATGTGTATAATTTCTCGAGATGTTAAACATACCCCAACTTCCGGCACTTCTCATAAAGTTTTGAAACCCGGAACAATAAAAATTTCAAAAAGGGCAAGTCACATGAAACATTGCAAAATAATTGCATATTTAAAAATTAAAACAATTAATCTGATCATCTTCAAACGATTAAAGTAATTTTCTCGGCAGTATCTCAATTAAGCCACCTTAAAAAAGTAAATCAAAATCGTTTCGTACAGTAAGGAGCTACGATGACACAGGCAGATAAACGTTCAATTCAAAACACCCCTCTATTTGCGTCAAGAGCAAACACCAGAATAAATATCTTCTTTTATCAGCTAACGATAAAACCCACTGGTCAATAAAATAGGCTGTCGAGGCCTCAACATTGTTTGTGGGTAACATATTTCAGCTGTAGCTGTAGCTTTTTTTATATATTATTTTTATTTAGGAGCTTTTTTCCGTCTGGGAAACATCAGCTCCATCGTACTAAAAACTGTATACACTAAAATTATACAATAACATAAAGAGTACATGATTAAGTAAAGATATAAAAACAATAACAAATATTACATCAATACTCTTAAAAGAGTTGCTGCGAGTCGATCCGAAAAGCCACTGACTTTTTGGAAGTTATGTGCGTATTTATCACAAGCTCAAACGGTGAAGGAAAACATCGTGAGGAAACCTGCATGCTTGAGAGATTTGTCTCGATGGCATGTGAAGTCTGCCAACCCGCAGTAGGCTAGCGTGGTAGACTATAGCCTGATCCCTCTCGAGTGAGAGGAGACTTATTGGGTCGTTAATGGGTTGATAATGAACATATTTCAGATATTTCAAGTCCCATTATTATAAGATACGTGAAAACAAAATGAGAAATACTGGTACCAGGACCGAGGAAGGCAATGTGATGTATTTATCACAGCTTTATCTAGATGAAACCATCATCTCGAGTTGAAGTATACCGAGGGTCATAACTTATCTTTTATCTCAAAGTATTACATAATTTTGAAAATGTTGAGTTGTATTCTGAACTGAAATATTGTTATTTTAACCAAGATTCAGGTAACGAATGAAAGTTCATTAGTTTAGAATTTTCTTAGCTGTCTCTTACGAATGATATATGTAAGTCCCAAGCACGGAATTAAGTTCATAGATGAACTGCCTCGTTAGTCTAGTGGTCGTATAGTGCGACTGCCGAGCAAGAGGTCATGGGTTCGATTCCCGGGCAAAGCGTTATTGAAAAAAAAAATTTTTTGAGAGGGATTAATCTATAGTCACCGTTCACAGTTTAGCCCATGGCTACTACTAGGCTTTTATCGCTTAATTTGATTTGTGCCTTGTGTAATAATAATTTGCCGAGCCTTTTCATGAAACCATAAACTATATTAGTGATCGGTGAAACAATGACATTTTACTTGTTTTTTTACTAGATCAACCCGCAATAAATTTAGTTCATTACAATTCACTACAGAATATACATAATGCCTCAAGTACCTATTTACAAATTTTAAATAGCCTCTATTTGTTAAAAAAAACTGGATTTCTTTTTCATACTTAATAAGAGACTTTGAATCCCTATGGAACGCCGCTCACCGTGAAAAACTACAAACCCAGTATTAAGCTTCATTTAAATTTAATTCGCTGGAATAATTTCACTAGGGATACAAAATTCATACTATTTAAGCAGCGATCTAGGAGAAAACTATTGTTCTTTTTACATAAAATACAAAAATTACAAGAAACCTAATTATCATTTAATACTTTTGACCGAAGCAAACTATTCCCGAATCATGTAACTTAGGAATCTTCAAGGCGAGAGTGAATAGACATTGTTTGAGCTCGCGCGCTACATCTTCGGCTGCATCGTCACTTACCATCAGATGAGATGCTGTCAAACGTGCTCTTTTATCATAATATTATATAAAGAAAACTGAAATAGTCCACAAAAATTTCAAAATAGTGTCACATTTTTTATTTATGCTTACTGTTATAGATTCCCTCTGTACCCTTTATTGCTGACTCCTCTTCAACTGTAACTCCATCTGCAACTCAGCTATTATATCCTTGCAAGCTCCCTAGAAGCCCTCCATTCATCAGTCTCCATCATCCTAACCAGACGTTCAATTCTAATCCTCCGGTCACACTACTAGGCTATCACTGCACAGCTGTCAACCAAAAATAATAAATATTTGAAAGGGCCCAAGGTTCAAATTAAAACAGCAATTAAGAGCTGTAAATATTAGGTATGTGACTACATAGAGCTTATATAACAAACTTCAATCTGAACACGAAACAGCTTCACTCTAATACGCCTTAAGACTGTTCACACTGCACCCCTATCCGATATTATAACATAAAATCCGATACTTCTATAAAATAAATAACGATTATTCGAATTGAACGGTGCCACAGTAACCGCGTTTAACGATACGAGTAACGATAACACTTGTGGTTTCCGCGATAACCCACCGATTCATTTGTATGCGGCACTGGTATCAAAGTTAGTGCTGTACTAACACTTAACTGAACCGCGTAATTAGCATGGATACGTTATGTAAGAGAAGCGAGCTTATAAACCTCGGTTATTCGACTAAAAATATCTACACGAGTATTAGGATTTCATA
The DNA here is from genome assembly GCA_905163465.1 of Craniophora ligustri. NCBI lineage: Eukaryota > Metazoa > Arthropoda > Insecta > Lepidoptera > Noctuidae > Craniophora > Craniophora ligustri. The sequence continues at coordinate 9,456,538 of LR990967.1, read as the reverse complement.
TTTAGAATACTTTTTGTTTGAAATAAGTTTCTTGAGTCTAGATGCGTGATTTTTGGATTCTTAAAAGAGTTTTGAAATTACTATAAATTTTAAATGAAAAAAGTTTAAATGAAATGTCACCTTAGCTCTATTTGATTATGTGATGTTTTTGCGTTTTTTGGATAAATGTAATTATATATTATCCAGACACGATGCAACGCCATCTAGTTCCGAGCTAGGCAACAAGGCTTGTGTTACGGATTTATTTCTATTTCTATGGTTCAAACCCAAGGCACGAATCACTGATTTTCAAAGTTACGCGCATATTTATCACATGTTTGTTCAAATGGTGAAGGAAAGCATGGAGTGTGACAAACCCGCATGAGAGACAGATTTTCTCGATGGCATTTGACTGCCAATCCAAACTAGGCTAGCATGGTGGACTACTGCCTAATCCCTCTCGAATGAGAGGAGACCCGTACCCAGCTAACAGTAAATAGCTTGATGATGAAACAATATCAAAATATGCAATATCAAGAATTCCGAACCAATAATCGTTATACACATGTTACAAATATATTCGTTTAATAGACAATTTGTGAGTGAGCACACTTCTTCAGGAGTATAAGTAAGTTACCGGGAAATGTTCTCGCGTTCTCACTTTCACCGACAATCAACGGGTAACGGGCGGTAACCGAGTTTCGCTAACGAACTCGACTCAACTACATAGTAACGATGGCACCGACTTCTTAATTAGACCAAACTGACAAATGAAAGTGAATTTTTATCTGTTTCGTTACTGAAAAGTGTATAGTTTGATTTTCTGTGCTATTGGTCTCGGGCTTGAATCCCGGTAGGGACATGTTTGTGTGATGAGCATAATTATTTGTATTCAAGTCATGGATGTATCTATGCATATAATTACAAATATTATATATACATGGTATATCAACCAACTAGTATCCGTAAAACAAGCCTCGTTTTTTTAACTAATTTCAACGACAAACTCGATTCGTATGCGTAAATATGATAAAAACCATAAAACAACATTACGAGATATATTTTGCACACAATATTGCTTTCCATAAGCATCCAGATTATATTAACGTAATACAAATTCATCCATCGTCATCCCCCTTTCTCAGAGAAACATAGAAAGAGAGAGAGACATGACGAGTCGTCACTAGGATACTGAAGGAATAACAGCAATGATAACAGTCCAATGATCAGGAAAATAAATACGAAAAATTCCAGAAACGATTGTTACTTTTCTTTCTAAAGGGGCCAATTACTGGGTTTTATCGTGAAACGGGCCCCTATCTCAGAGTCTACCTACTGTACTGATTTGATGAATAATTTTCCGACCGAAAACACATGAAAAAAGTAGCTGTGAAATATAATTGAAAGATTTAGGCTTGGAATGTTTATGTCTAATCTTGTCATTCCTAAAAAAAGTTCACAGATATAAATTCTCCTGTTTTTTTTTTGTAGTGAGAATTTTTTTTTGAGCAGTGAACATGAACACACTCCATTCTTGAAAATAATTTTTGTCCTTATTTACTTTTGCTGTCTTGAAGTCTAACAATTACTATGTAGTAAAAAAAATTCACTTAAGTAAATGTGTTTGGAGATGATAAAAGCGAGAAGAATTTAAAAACAACATTCTGTCCGCACGCTATAATTTGTTGCCAGTTTAAGAAAGAAAACAGTGAATACGGCCATAAAGTTTTCCCTTGAGTTGCTAATTATTTTGTCCCCTTTACACTGTTTGGACAACGAAATATTTACAATTAACGTGAATTTTATATTAATTGGATTTATTTATTTATTTTACATCATCAAAGCAAACGTTCTGATACAACTTTTATAAATTATTTGATTCTTTGCCACTAATTCGAATGTTCAATAATATTTGTATTATCACCACCAACCGATTTCTGTTGAAAAAGGCGAGCAATATAATAAAACATTAAATAATCAACGCAACAGCTTACTTTTCTCATACAAACTTTGTAAAATTGTTTAATGTAATAACAGCGGGCAAAATGTGCTGATTCATTCATCTGTGAAGCGAGCTAAGCTTTCAAACATGGAATTAGTGATAAAAAAAACAAGTGACCCCCGCGGTCGACCCTCACCTATTCACTGGCAATTTTTTCAGCGACAAAAGCATTAAGGCATCTCGCGGAAAATTAATGGTATTCCCCATTAAGGTTAAGTGCCTATTTTAGGCCTATGTGACTCGACAGAAAGTTGTAAACTCGGCAATATTCGTATATTTTTGTTGGGCAGCCCGTCAGGTCTTGTCACGCGATTGTTTTGTTTAAGCTTTGTGAGTGATTTTATTGTTCTAAAAGTTATAGTTTATTCGGAAAGTTTTTATCTACTGTGTACGTTGGTGCTCTCAGAGAAGATTAGTTGAAGTTCTTATATATTCAGAGGTCATAAGGATTACTTTCAGCGCATTACATTCACGCTTGTCGTCCCAGAAGGATTAGGCAGAAGTGTGCTAATGTAGGTGCACCTACCACATTTCGCCATCATATTTTTTGATGCATGTCATAGGGGCGACCCTATCAGCATATTTCAAAACAATATCAATGTATGAAAAGACGTATATCCGCATATTATTACACAGTACCATCTAGTACCGGTTTGTGTCACAGATATTTGGTGAATAAGCCACTTTATACAAATTTTATTCGCAAATACATACATTTTATTCATCTTCTCATCATTAATGCACGCTCGTAACGGAATTTGAATCCGGGACCATTACCTCGAAAGGCGGCTTTAATGCCGCTGTGCTAAACGGATCGTAAATTTTACTGTTGAAGTATTAAGAAACAAACTAAGCAGATAATTCGAAGTCCAGTCATCATATTACCAGTAAGTATATTTCAGTTAGACAAATATTACCGGTACTAATTATCAATACTAGGTAGTTAGGTACAGGTACCGTATGTAACTTTCTAATAAGCTTAAAATATAATATTTAAGTACATACCAATATGTTAATGTGAAAGGTAATTTAGAATTCTGTAGGCACGTGCAATAACTTACGGTATCTTCAAACATAAATTGATGAGTTAACGTTATATTACCGTCACGTGTAAGATTGACTGCCCTTATATAAACTACACCCGATTCTTAGAATATTCGAAGTTAAAATAGGCATTCAATAACCAAAACAAGGTAACATAAATTGTCTTTTTATTAGAACTTCTCTCTATTCATATCGGTGACAGAGCAAGAGGTCTTGAGCTCGATTCCCAGGTGTTGGGTTTTTCTATGAAATTCTCAGTTGCAACTCGTAGGTCGCCCGGTCGATGGCAGGTAGGACCTAAAACATACCGGCAAAATGTAGGTGTACATTTGTACACCTCTGCTTAACCCATTGGGGATGAGAGGCGTGATGGTTCATTTAAATAGGTTTCCCCGTTTCCAAGTACCTACTATACGTACGTACATATATCCTGAATAAAAAGAAATTGAATTGAATAAAAACTCATTCCAACTATTCATACTATACATTCACAACTGCTCGCTCCGCTCGGCTTAGCTCTTAACGCTTCGTGACAATACAGCCTGCGACGCACGTCGAACTATCTCCTGCTATTGAATATTTTAGCGACTGAGCGCCTCTTCACCTGCTACATGTAATACTTATTTACGAAAACTGAAAGTAAACAGAAATCTGATTTAACTTCTTTTGTTTTTCATTCTAGGTTTGATTTTTATTTATTTTTATTTGTATTGTGTGTGCTGGATTTAATGGTATTATCTGTTAATAAGGTATAAACCTCTAAGCAATTACGAATAAGGCTGAGAACTCGGAAAAGTAATTTTTAAACAAATTGAGGTGTTAATGTTATTCCAATACAAATTTTTATTTTAGTTAAATTTTGCAATTTTGGAAGAAAACAACCCATTATAAATATATAAATAAAATATTTGTCAATACAAAATATTTTTTTCCCAGCGTTGTCATACTTCACACCTTTACCGAGAAAGGAAATATTAAAAAAAAAGCAACTGTCGAATTTAAATGCCTTGTTAAAACATCAAATCCGTCAAAAAGGCGGCGTTTCAACTTTGGACACAAACGCGTCAACCAACAGACCATACGTGTTGCAAATTGGCTCGACAGCACGAGTGTTAACCGCACGGCGCTAACGAACCGCAACTTTTAATTACCAAACTTAAATCCAGCTCAGACACTCAGGAAACCGCAGAATATCGCCGTTAAAAATAACCCCCAAGTTCTCCGCTTTTTATTAAGATAAAACTCCGTATTGCAGCTCTCACCGTAGCGAACTTAGTCGGGTCTTGTGGCCAACATAATTTCAATTAGTTATTTTTTTCTTCCTTTATAATCTGTGGGTGAAACGCCTGAGGAAGTTTACGAAGTTCGCCTAGGCCTTGCGCGTGGGATTCCAAATTGCAAGACGCCTAACAAGTTACGTTATGTATACTGTTGTTCAGAATATACGGAGAATATAATGAATCGACACAACCTCGCTGTGAGGATAATTGGCAGTTTGATTGTAGTGGTACGTAATGAAATGTAAATATCAAACGAAGCTTGCATGAAGCAAATTTTATTTCTTGCTAGGTTTTGTGATTGACTCAAAAGACGTTAAGCTATACTCATTGCTTATGTGAGCGTGATTACAACATTATGTTGAGCAATCATTGGTGAAAGTTAAAGGCTTAGTAATATTTAAAATTGGTTAACATTTAAAGTATGAAATAGTAATAGATACTTGTTTTTATTGCAGACTTATGCTAGTTCTGATTGACAGTAAGTACAGATATTTTATCAATTAATTCACATTTCTACGAGCAATAATAACAAAGAACAAACATGGTAAACATAACTAGGTACTGCTAAAATAAACTGAAGTATTTAGAAAACACGCATATCTGGGTAAAATAGCAACATCATATTTTTTAAACAATATACCTGTTCGCACCACATTTCCGCGAAGTTTTGAAGCAACCGAAGCAGTTAATGGTATAACATCTTTATGCTTGAAAGTTTTAGGCGCACGCATTAAACTGAAATACTTTCACTGTATCGAGGTTAGCTGCTTTTCATAATGGCTTTACCGAAGTTTCTTCGATACAGATTTTTAAACGCCGTTTTAACACGATAAGCTCACATTGAAATACAGATTCTGATGAAATTTGAACAGAAAAAAAATGATAATTATATTTTACCTGAGATCTATTGTTATGTACGCAACATAAAAATATGCGTTATGTATCTTAAACCAAATTCACTTCGCTAGAATTCGTTTGAAAGTCTGACTCAAGACTTTCAAAATAGAATTCATAATCAAAAACAATCAAACTGTGTGTATTTCAATTAGGCTGTTATTCCGGTTTTGAATTATAAAAACTAGTTGCACGTTTAAAAAAAACTAGGCCTTATAAAATAAACCATCTATAGATACTCATTAGATGGCTTTGTTTAGTAATTTTGATACAGCAATATGAGAATGAAGCCTGTATCGAGAACACAAAACAGCAAACGACAGCACCCATTCACGAGCATAACGTGTCATCAGTGTCGCTTCAACAGTTGGATATTTAAGTCAGCAAATTTGAAGTGATCATCACTTAAAATTTCTTTGATATATTTTGGAAAATATATTACGTGTGTGTCTTACAATGTATGTATGTTTCTTACGAATGTCAAGAGACCTCACAATTCACCGAAATTCACGCCGGGGAAATCAAACTAAGGATTTTCTTCACCTTGTAACCTTCACTCTATAACCTTCAATATTTTCTTTCAAACTGATGAAAGAATATTGAATTATAAATCTAAATCCATTTTTGTTATCCATTAACGTTCAAAATATAGTTTTGATTTACTTTCACTGTCATGAACACCCGAACGTCACGTTAAGATTCATTTTCTATATCATTAGAATATTGATTTAAACGTTAAAGTATCTTTGCGACATTATCAAAATTGAGACATAATTTTTGAACATGTTCTTCGAACAATTGAATTACAAGATTTTCCCGGACATTACATTTCCCGAAGCCTTTATCTGCTTACACCGTCATTCTTTTTTGTTTATAAATATTTCTGCAGCTATCCATATGTGCTCGGAAAGTAATATCTTCGGTAGAACCATCGTCCATAAAATGTTTGTCTTTGTCGAGAAGGGTACGGTGTGACAGATGACTAATGTTGTTTGTTGAAACTGAAATGGTCCAGGGTTCACGGTTCCCACTTTATTGTTTACTTTCAATAGGCGACTTTGATTAATAGCAACTATCTGTATGGAGACTTTGTTATCTTGGAACTAAGTAGTTGTCAGTTGGAAACTCAACAACAGTTCTAGTGAAACTGAATCCCTTTAAAGGATAAGCAGGGTTTAAGAAAATAATTCTATAGTAAATGTTACAGAACACAGCTCTCAGCGTTTTGTCTAGGTTGGCGTTTATTTAAACTTAGATATACATAGGTTTAAATAGGTACTTCATCCTGATTTAGATATATTGATGCATTTATTCCTTAGCACTAGTTAAATGTATTATATTGTGTATGTATATCCACAATAGTTTATTTCTATGCAATATAGGTCGAAACTATTTTTTATTTCGTTTTTTTAAGATACCTAACAATAATTTTTGACGTAGAAGTACATAGATAAAAACATTTTTGACTAATAAAAATGAATGCATAATTTGGGGATGGTTGTTAATTTTCAGGAATTATTAACATTAAATAGTCTCCTACATCTTAGCTGCGTTCCAGCACTGGAAACAGTACAGAATCTGAAGCACGCAATGTTACCCTAATTACTGGAAATGTTGCCGGTCGCAACAAATATAAATATTGTTATTGTTCCCGTAAAGAGGTACGCGTACCCCGGGGGCATTCATCAATCATAATTTATTACCCTATTGTTATCGTGGCCCTGAATAATCGCTCATATCCGAAACACCTTCCTAAAGACGCTCTCACACTTGGGACTGTGAAATTAATAAATTTATGTTTCCCACACGTTTTGTTATTAATTGTTTAATCATTTTGCAAAATAATGGTTGGTCTATAATTTTGTTAAGGTAAAATAATTTTTTTTCTATTGCCGCAATCTCTGGTGATCAGTGCTTGCATCCCATAGAGTACGCCATACCAGAACAAACCCAATCCAGTTAATGCATAATTTTTCTCATTTACAAAGAGAGAGTATGTTGAGGTTATTTTGTTATGCTTTATTTGAATGCGTCTAAGCCAGATAAGTATTCAAATACTGCTCCCAAAATTAGATATTTTCCAATCTTAGTTACTCAATAATGACTTTAGTTATCCTACTCATAAAACCTAGATTAAATATACAACTATAATTACAAGGTATTATCAAAAGACTAGAACCAAACTAACATTAGCCTTTTTAAGCCGTGAACGACACGTTTAAGTAAAAGCTCTTAACTTGATTAACTTAGTTATTGATGGGAGCGTCTGTCCTTTAGATAATTCTCTTCGAGAGCTGTTCATTAGATTTAAGATTTCGAATAAATTCTGTAAAATATAATAAAATTCAAGCAATTTTGATACCAAAAGCCATTCCTGTGTCGAATATTAATTGTATTCAAACAATACTGAGCTTGTAATAATTGTTTATTTACAACATTGTTGGCATAGCGATAATGAAGTTAAAATGCCTTTATGAATAGCTAAATAGAAGCCTAACTATCAAATCGCGTGAATATTTATCTATATTTGTGAAATTAGTAATATTTTAATACTTTACTTCTCAAACACCTTTTTTACGCCTCAACTAAATATCTAGTACCTTGTACATTCTTTCTATAAATTCTTTAATTTTAACTTTTTTATGAACTTATAAATTATTATTATAAATAGTCCGAATGTAACTCTTATCTCCCCGTCTGATACGTTTTCCTACCTTAACAGCTGAACCAATTTCGACAAATTTTAATACAGGATAAATCAGATTACGGTCCAAATGGTCCAATACAATAGGTAACCTGCGTCCTGAAATAGGTTACCTACTGCCGCATACATTCTAAAGTCTTTCAAGCCACGTGAATGAAGTCGCGGGATTTTTTTTGTAAAGATGAATGTAGTCATAAAGTTTTGAAGCTTTGCCTTACACGACCCATATTCATATTACCTTCATCACTTTGCCCAGATTTACATCGCATAGTATAACAAGATTATCATCTGAATGTCCCAGTATGAACGTACCTTCTTTGTCCCTAAAGTAATGCAACCTAAGGAAATTGGCTTTTTCTTTATTCTCGCGCGGGTGGGTAACTTGATATTGTGTGAATTATGAAAATTGCTCCGCTAAATTGTTGATTTATTGCTTGCGATCTATACGATTGGGTGCCAACGAATTGTTTTAAGGGGTCTTTTGTTATTCCGGGTGATATGTTGACATTAGTGTAAGTAATAAGTTGGGGATGTGGAAAACACAGATTAAGAAATATTACGATTTTTTATAGTGTTAGAAGAAACGTTATCTTCCGAAAATTACGTCTTTAGTTTTCGATTTATATTGCGAAGTCAGTTGAAATATATGTTTGCACATGCCTTAGAGGTTTTCTCGATCAATGATCAGTGAAATCTGCCAACTCACACTAGGCTAGCGTGGTTGAGGCTATCCTTATCAAATGAGAGAAGATCTGTTCCCAGCTGTGAAGCGATAGGAATAGGTTGATGATGAAAATTGAATTATTTAAATCTACAATCAAATTATTTCATTCAAACTGTTATCTTGTTGGAACATAATTAAACCACTTACAAATTAAGCGATACCTACGGTACCTATTTGATATCTTCCAGAATGTTCTCAGAATCGATATTCGCGTAGGAGACATCCCTTGCGACCTCGTTATTTATTACCATTAGATTAGTGCGATTCATGGCCAGAGTACATATACACGACATATAATAAGTTACTTTATTAGGTACAGGTATTATATCATGTACCCTTAGCGTGAAGTAAGCTTAAATAACTTTCCGGTATTTTGAGCAAACTTAAAATACCAGAAAGTATGAATCAAATAATATCCAATTTTTTCACTATGTACCAAAGGCACAAGTAGTACTAAGTCATATTTTCGCATGGCTCATGTAATTTTATTATCCACAATGGAATAAAGAAGTACAGCTCAGCTTGTTAACTATCGAATTACGTTTAGTTACGGCCTCCTTATGATAAGAGGGCTTCGTTAGTTAGGTGTTGCGATTCAACGGGGAATTTCTAGAAAATATCGTTAGTATCAGGTATTTTATGGAGCTACCTCACCTTAACCAAAGCTAAGGAATATCTGAAGTAAAAAATATGTAGATGGGAAAACCATTACCAATCAAAGTTTATTTAATATGTTTATTTTTATTTAAATAAATAAAAATAAACATATTAATTATTTTTCGGAAAGCAATCCTAATCAAAATTATCGAAAGTTTACTTTTATTTGTCTCAATGAGACGTTATATAACAGCCTTTTGTTGGACCGAGCTAGGACACTAATAATTACTAAATAAAAAAACAAATATCATTTAGTGAAACTATCGGATACAGCAGATATCGCTTTAGCTTTAAACTTCTCTAAAATGATTCATACATATGTGTATCCATATACACAGATTCAAATTTCATACGTCTAACATCCCTAGTCTGTAGTGTTTCATTCTAAGCATCTCTCTAGTTTGTGGATCAATGTTATTATAATTTTCAGGCTGTGGTGTAAGTTAGATTAATATTATCTAAGACTAAACAAATTTAATATGCTGACCAACGATGGCGGACCAGTCAGACTGATTACATTTTTTTTATTGTTAATAGGTTTACGCTTTACGTTGAGTTCGCCTGATGTTAAGCGATTACGGTCTATGATGAAGCGCGCTTGCCTAGAAGAAACCGATTTACAATTGATTTAAAGACACCCACATTATATCTATCTGGTAAAACCCAGTCGGAAAGCTCATTCCATAGTTCAACCGTACGCATGATAAAAGTTTGAAATCATTTTTCAATGGATAAACTATAATAATAATGTCTTCTTCTAATTGATCCATTAATTCGACGTAAACACTATAAATTTAAATTCAATCGATTAATCACAGGGTGAGGGAGCGTTTTCAGTACAAATAGACTTTCCTGTAATATCACTTATCTAACTCATTCGCAATTTCGACAAGTCCTTGAACCTCCGACCTCTTTAAGTCAACCGATTTGTAATCAAGAACTTTTAAATTAGTTTCCCGAATGCCAAGCGTTCGCGGGTCACTTGGGAGCGTTAACCCTATCAAGTCATTTAGTATTACGTCTCAGTTTCGGCTATTTTATTGGCGAGGCGTTCGAAAAAAACTGTATTTAATTAAAGAGTCTTTTTTCGAAATATGTATCTCAACATATAGCTTCACTTTGATTTATCTATTAAATCTGTAGGCGTGTATAACGCGTCCGGCGGCGAGATGGGTCGATGATATTGCTCAGTTTTCAGGTTAAACCTGGACGAGAGAGGCACAGGACTGAAGAGAAAGGCATGCATTGAAAGAGGCCTATACCTACCCAGCAGTGGGATCAGCAAGGCTGATGATGATGATGATGAATAACGCGTATGCTTAAGGATAACCAACTGATTAAGTTTTTTTTGTCTGTTTGGTTTAGTCAAAGCACACATACTATGTGGTTAATTTTATAGAGAGATAGATTGATGATTTGTAGTTACACTAATCATATTGTATACGCCTTTGACATCAAGAGATCAATGGTATTAATTTCAAGAATACAAAGTTTGTACAAGAATAACATACAATTTACATAAATTATATCATTCATTTTTTTATGATTATATGGGTGAACGTACTAAAAGTGAACGAAATATATAGGACACTCCCAAAATAATATCCATATTGAGGATAGTGATGTTCTCAATTACTTATTTCATTATTTATATTTTATTACTTTACAAGCACATTTTTAAAATCAGTTTTTAATGTAGGTACCTATATTTTTTTCGGTAGTTAAAACATAGAAGGGCTTACTGTGTAGGTGCCTGATGTATTTCAAACCGCTCTGTGTATTTCGAGCAGTAGTAGACCGCCTCACGGAGTGACGTCTGATGAATGACGGCCGATAACTGTGCACGGCAGTTACCTTTGATCAAAATACCCGCAAATATTCGTTTGCCCACTATGCCATATAATACGCGTACCCAGTTTTGGTCCATTTCAATAATAAAATTGGATCTGCCATTTTTTTAAAGGACTACCACTCCATTGAAAAAATATTTCAGGTATGCAGGTTTCTTTACGATTTGTTGCTTCACAGTTTGGGCATGTCATATAGGTATACGTAGATATATAACTTCGAAAAATCAGTGGCGCATATCTTGGGATTCATCTAATCGAGACAATTGACCACTTCGTCTACTGGTAACACCCGTAGGCTATCACTGCTAGAACAGATACATGGGGCAAAAAGCATATTATGTACCTGAAAACTATACGGTTTAATATCTTTATTTTCTCATAAGAATTCACAATGATTCACTTACTGAAAAAAAAATAATCACATGATGAACTTAAAAGCTTAAAAGAGTATACAGAAAACATATTTAATTATATCTTACTTAAAATTAAAACAACATATCTATTGATATACCCCAATACACCTCTGTCTGACCTTTTAGCCACGGTGCTATGGTATAAACCAAAATTGCGTGTTAATTCCGCCTAAAGGTAGTCATTATCAATTTCAAAGTTCCCTACTGCGCGCTTTGTTTATACCCACTCGCGAGTCCAAAATAATCCTCTTTCTACGTATAAACAATACATCCTTACTAATGTTATACATGCGAAAGTGTGTCTGTCTGTAACCCCTTGATGCTTTAACCGCTAAACCTATTTAGATGAAATTTTGTGTGGAGATAGGTTAGGATAGGTTAATAGGTAGGCATTAAGATCCCGCGAGTAGTTTTTGGCCCGAAAATCATAACTTAAAAGGGTGAAAAGTGGAATGGAAGATGATTAGAACGATATTTCACTTAAACAGTCACGAAGAAGGAAAACATTAGTTATTAAGACTGATTTTCACTCAAATATCTCTACAAACTAATCATTACATGGCATAGTGATACGTAGTTATATATTTATCTACATATGTACATATATGAGAGTCGGAACAATTCCGTAATATTTACCGACCACTAAGCTTCTAATCCCTGAATCCAATACAATTATTGCTGTACGTGTTTTCAGCAGTCTAAAACATGAGTCGGGTCTGTGTTATAGGCGATTTGAATCATAGGTATAATATATTGTTATGTTGTAATTTTTCTTCATAGCAATTTGGTTTTTGCTCGTTAAACAGACTGGCAGACGATAGAAAATTTACTTCACCGTTTGGGGCTTATGGTTTCTATCCGTACCCATTTTGTTATTTAATACTTTTTCATTTATTATTTTTTCCTACAACATAATTTCTTTTAATAATTACCTAAACCTTAATCTTATCATCATTTATCTATAAGTAGGTATACTGAATATGAACTCAATGGTTTAGTCTATTAATAAAACAATTCTATTTCAAAACTGAGTCAATAAAATTTTCCGAGCGTCTGCTACCTACGAGTAATCAAATAACCTAAAAGCTTTATATTTTTATTATATAAATATAACTTCTACTAGTAACCTAGAAATCCGACGCCCACGACCAAATAAATAATCAACTCAATTATTTTCCCCGAAACCCCGTTACGGGGCACTGAATACGGCCGCACACTGGGGAGCAACGGGAACTTTGGACATAATTATTAACAAGACACTTAAAATTAGGGCAAACCTTCAAGATAACCCATGTCACATTACATGGAGGAGTTAGTTCGTGATGTTTGGGAACCGTCAGAGAACTATTGAATATTCAGAATTTCTGATATACTACACTACACATAGGTATTTAGTGAGATGTCAACTAATCTGTTACGACCCGAACGGTCTAGAAGTCAGCCTAGTTCAGAATGTTTTAGGCATTAATTGTTGAGTAAGTTATTTTAGGATTGGGTCAGTTTTCAAGTTAGATGTTTCAAACATGGGTGACTGACAATATTCCAATTGCCAGATGAGATGAAACACGTAATCTCTTTATCCATGTTTCCATATTTAGTAAAGTACCACTAGTTGTCTATGCTTAAACTGCTATTTGTCGCCCAAAACGCTGAAGATTTTTTGATAGAATCTTATTTTTTTTTTTCATACATATAAAACGACTACTTGGCCGAATATGTCGACATCATTGTAAGAAATACTTCATGTATAAATTGTGTAGTGATTCCATCTAATATCTTACTGTAATAAAAAAATAATCTTGATAAAATTTAAATCGATATAGATATAATTGTAAAAAATTGTCAAGTATAATATTTTTACCTTAACAAATTTCAGCCAATCATTTATTTGAAATCAGAACACTTTTCCCAATAAATGATAATCTGATATGCACATTACGAGTCTGGAACGTTCTATGTTACGTTGGCTCCACATCACCGCGCGCCAAGTCATGCGCTCATCAAGTTGCACAACTTCACAGTGTAAACACTGAGCTGGAATTCGTGTTATCACTACGAAAGCTGGTAGGTGTGAAATTTCCCGCAATGTGGATTTAACTTTGTGAGAATAGTTCCGAGTTGCGGAGTTTAATTGTCATGATATTACAATATGCGAGAGCTGTGAGCCGGTTACGAGAATATTATTTCAGTCGTTGATTGGTTTGGACTGCAAAAGTAATAAGAATTAAGATCCGTTGTTCCGTACATTTTATTAAATTAAAATGAACGGAACAACGGCTCTTAACTTGAAAACTACGTGTATATAAATACACAGTACAATTTTGTTTCGTCCATTTTTATACATGTGATGTCGTTTCCTATATGAGTGCGGTTTGGGAAAGAGTAAAGGTCAACAGCGTAAACTTGACCTTTTTTAAGGATTTCCTTTTTTTAAGGTCGATATATTTAAGTATGTCCTGATGTGAATGGTGAATCACGTGGTTGCCCGTACCCAGTAGGAGTCAAACGAGCCGTGGCTGTATCGCAACGTGTTGAAGCATTGTTATTTAACCTCTGAACCGATCTAATAATATTAGTCGTCGTCCAGAGGTCGAAATTCGACCATAACTAATTTAAAAAATAAATAAATATATAGATATAATAATTATAATATAAATAAATTCGGACATCTGAATAATTCTTTCGCCATTAGAATGCTAGATTTTTTAAATATTTAGCTATATTTTATCTTTTATTTTTTATATACTTATTATCTTCACGTGCCAGGTCGGGGCGGGCCGCTATCTAATATAAAATTTACACGCTACTTATTAAATAAAATACATTTGAAACGTATAAACATAATCCTACATTACAGATATTGTTCTTCATTTTAATGATATGAAACTAAAAGCAAATAAAAGTGTTAGAGAAAAACAACATTTGATGTGTTAAAATTGGTGTGTGAGATATGTTGGTAATATTAATTTAATAAATTGATACTTAATAATTAATTGGTACGTAGTTACGTACTGAATCTACTCATTAAATTTTCCTTGAATTTATTTTCCATTATTAGCTTATCATTAATTTATTACGACGAAACTTAAACAATTAATGATATTATACTCGTATATCTTTAACGAAGTAGAAGTAATAAGAGAATTAATTAAAATATATTTAAATTTTACTTCCCAGAAATATAATAAAGGTTGAAAGCAATAAAGCTATAGTTATAGTTCTTCATTATCTTCATTTTAACCCTCCAGTTTGTCCCGAACCACGCTTTATTTTAAGAGGTTCTCCTTAATATTGAGTTTAGGGTTTTAAATCATGGTATTAGGAAAATCTTAGCACACGAAATGCGCAGGAAAATTAATAAAGTTATAAGTTTCTTTTAAATACTTTTTATTTATATTATTCTTTTAAATATTACTCGTATAGGGTTTATTTTTCATTAATGTAACGTTTATTTTATTTGGATTTTGGAAAACTCACACGCATACATAGCCCGACTAAGTACCTACAACTCAGACTACAGTCCACCACGCTAGCCTACAGCGGTTTAGAAGACTTAAAATGCCAAAAAATTTGTAAGGCTTGCAGGTTTCCTTACTATGTTTTCCTTTACCGTTGGAGGATGTGATAAATAAGCATGTAACTTTGTCGGTAAACGCTCATGTTGGGCAGAGTCCGACACACCCCGTCGCCTCCCCAGGCGGCGGCACGGTCCGTAAAGGATTTTTCCGCACTTAAAAAGAAAAGAAAAAAACGCCATCGCAACTTATACCTGAGTTTATATATACATACTAGATATCATAAATAACATCTAGATTTTTCATTTAGGTACACAAACGCCCAGACCTGGAGTCACTACCTCTATATCGTACACATATTTGCTCCGTGCGGGGTTCGAAACCGCAACCCGTAACGGACAATCCGATCGCTCTGCCATTGCGGCAGTCAGATCGTCGAACGAATTGCAACGCAATACTAGAGCTTCATAAAACGTTACGTACTTTATAAAGTTGGTCTCTTGAAATCTCTCGATATCTTAGCCCTTGACTCAATCACGAGACGCCGAGAGACTCTCAAGGAGATTGTTCAGACTCTCATCGCTTCTTGTTAGCTCGAATCCAATGCTTATTTTTATTATTAAACTCAAATTAAATTGCACGGATTTTAACTCTTGAATTTTATTTGCATTTTGATTTTTTTTTATCATTTTTGTTCTGTACGGCAACGTTCGATTTTTGTAATTTTGCTGTGTTGTTCAAGTACGTCTGCTCTTTTCCAGACAAGAATAAAGTCATCAACATACGCCTATCGTCCTTGAAGCGTTAGGCAGAGGTGGAAGAATATGTACACCTACGTTTTGCCAGTATTTTTTGGTCCCATGTAATAAGGGGCGAGCCTATTGCCATTAGCCGGACGCGAATCTGCGAGGTGCTACTGATAATATCATAAAAAAAACCAATAACACTATGCTCGACCTGGGAATCGAACCCAAGACCTCTTGCTCGGCTGTTGCACTATACGACCTCTAGACCAACGAAGCAGTCTAAGAACTATCTATTAAGATCTAAGGTTTGTATTGTATGAATCGAAATTGAAATAAAAACCAAACGTTTTTATAGGTCATGGTAGATAACCGATCGGCAGAGAGAAAATAAATAAATAAATAATATGCGTTCTGTAACGTCAAAACAAATAAAGTACGCGTGGCGTCACTCAGAAAAAAATTAACGGAAATAAGATATTAGAAGACTTTTTTTCCAAAGCTTTTCTGCCATCTGTACACGCAGTAACGTATTGATGGTGGCATTTTTTGTCAATAACATTTTATGAGCGAACGGTGAACCCTAAAGAAAAGTGATATATTGTCAAGCTTATTTCCCTTGCGGTATAGGAGATTAATTGGGTTCGACGGAAAGAATGGAGCGTATTAATGTCATGCCAATATTAGCTTATCCGCCACATACATCACCGGGTTTTAATAACACGTATTGTATGAAGTACGACTTTGTATTAAATTAGCTTCTAGACAAAGCATGAGGAATATCTTATCTATGGGAGCAGTACCTACTCTTTTTTTTTAGCCTACATTTATGAGAAAGTCTACTTAGTACCTATCTCAATGTACGAGATATTAAGTAAGTAGTTAGATAAATTAAAATGGGTCAATTTATTATTAATAATAGAAAGGTATGACAATATTTCAAGAATTAAGCCCAACAAATCAGCAAGAAAATATCTGAACAATTATTTTCAAAAACTATGAGCATATAGAGGGTCATTCGCTAAAATGATTTACATGGTATTAAATGGATGGATAATGATAATGAAAGATTGAACTGAAAATACGCTTATAATTCTTAGTGAATCCGCCAGGTGGCGCTACTAGCTGCATCCCAAAAACAACTGGTATAACCATGTTTTAATTAACAACGCACTACTATCAAAGGTTTCTGCGTTACATTGAACATCACAGGTAATTATAAGCTCACGAGCTTGCAACAGATACCTCATTAACCGATACAAAAGCAAAACATTAATTAAAATTAAGTGTTTAAACTAATAGGTTATGAAACGTTTCTTTTAGAAGACAAAAGGAGACTCTTCATTGAAAAATTCAATTTATTTTCGCCGCAGTTTATTCGCGTTTCAGGATTTTTCCCGGCAATATAAAAAAAGCTTTATATTCAAGTGTCTGAATTCCCATAGTCATCATTCATGAAAATCATCAATAATATTTATTTACACACACAGTACACTAGTAAGTTTTAAGTCATGAAAAGGGAGAAAACCTTGTTATCATTATTTGCTATTGACAGTCCAAGCTGCTACTAAGAGTTTTCCATTACAGATACAGATACAGATACAGATACAAGATACTTTATTTGTGAAACATGAGTATACATACACAATAGGGCATGCAAGATGTTCATTTTCATTAGATTTTCATTAGATTAGGCTAATCGACACGTTACCCGACCTGGTATTCAAACCCGAGAACTCACGCTTAAAAGTCACACTTACGACTACTAGTTAGTACCTAGTTATCAGAACGGAATTGTGTAATTTAAGCTGCACAAATTTTACGTATCAGTAATTATGACTCAAAGTGAATGATAAAAAAATATATTTATATTGTAAACAAAGCACTTTTGAAGCTGAAATTTTAAGAGATGTCAGGTAAGAAGGGACTTCTGTAAATTTCTACGTAAGGGGAGAAATTGGGGGAGTTTGCTAATTCGCACATGTACTGAAACTAAATTTAAGAAGGTTGACGAAATAACGGAATTTCAGAAATTCTATCGTTGTTCGTTGTTTTTATTTTATGTTTTGAATATGAAATTTGATATGAATAAAAATTATAAAAGTAAGTATCTTAAATTCATCATACTATGCATTTAGTTGGCGAAGGGCGTAGAATTTGACTGACGCCCAGCTCCAGGCTCCAGGCTCCGCCCGGCTCCAGGCGTGCAAAGCCAAGGAGAACCGACTATAGTTCCAAAGCTATAACAATTAAGCCAAACAACAACATATAGTTACATTTTATTTTCACATATTATCGGTCAACAACCGATAGATTATAGTATAATAGTCAGAATAAATCAATGCCAATAATAAATAACTTTTTAAACCAAATGTAATTTTGATTCACTTTTAATAACAAGTTCACTGAATGATTACTTTTATGATTGCGTCTGACTTCTAAACAAATACGTATTTTTAACCGACTTAAAAAATGGAGGTTACATGTTTCACTGTATATAGTTTTTTTATAATATTAACACAATTTTTATGTTTACTTAACAAAATACATGAATGGTAAAGATACGTCGATTTTTTCAATAGGCAATTTACATTGCCTATTGAAAAAATAGGCAATGTAAATTTCTTTCTTTTCTTTTATTTAAAAGAAAAGAAGAATATTTATCCTTCTTTTCTTTTAAATAAAATTTCGATGACACAAGAAAGAAGGAAAAGCATAATATCACTTACAAACGAACAACAAAATAAACAAAGTATTCCAACGTTTTGTTGATTGGAATACTAAACACCCAGACCCGAAAAAACTACCTATAGACCAAACAAAGTTATACTTGTTCAATTTTTTATTATAGTAATATTCCTACACTACTATACTACTACTCTACTACTACTATACATATTCAATATATCTCTTATTATTTCAATAAAATACCCCGTAGAGAGCATTACATAGTCCGTTAACTACGTCTACTTCGGTAAACACATGCTTAGCTGAGTCAATCAATGTCAATCATAGTGATGGTGCTTGACACCCGATATATCGATTTCACTGTTCTTGGTCACATACCGAGCTTAAGTACATTGTAGTGATGGGAAAGCTACATAAGTATGCGCAGAAACTGTTTTAAGTTCTTGAAAAGATACAAAATCGGAATCTTGGACTGGTTTCCTGTTTTTATACATAGTTTTCGTCGACATGTTTAAACATAGTGCGATGTCTGCGGTTTAAGAATATTACTAAGTTTTGGTATAAGTTCTTAGTAAATAGGATTTCTGGTCAGTTCAGGGCAATAGCCTCGGGGTTTTACACGTCAACCGATTATGGAATATACAGCGATTAAGGACACATACATGATAACTCCGACTAAAGACCGGGGTCCCTCACTCGCTACAAAATCCAAACCGATAAATAATATGACAAGCTTGGAAACACGACGACAATTCAATTTGAGACAAATCCAAGGTGCTTGACATGCCGTAATGTAGCAATTAATTCACAAAATATCACATTATCCAATACACGTCGGATCTTCATGCTCGTCAAGTGTCTCAAAATAGTCGGGGCGGAAAACCGAAACCAAGGAACTTATGACAACCCTCGTCAAATAGAGGGGCACCCGCGTAGGGCTGACGGCTACATGAAAAACGTTTTACTTTTGGTAGCATTTTATTGGTTTCAATTTCACTGTTGCGTTGTCGCGGATAATACGCGGACGGTATGGTAACGTTTCGGATCCACGCGCGTTGCGGCTCGGCTATTAGTGCAGTACGCCGCGTACCGCCGGATTTTCGTATCATATGATGAGTCATGAGCTTATAATGCTGGGATTTTGACGGGCTCGCTGTTTCGTAGTTTGTTCGAGAATGTATGTTTTAGTTTGGAGCATAAATTGGAAGCGGACTGTATTTTTTAACAATCATGTTTTTTATTTTAAACTTTTTTTACTCGTGATTTCGCTGAAGTAGCTAAATAGGTATACAAATTAATGGCGAATTGGTGAATAACGACACATTGGTGAACATTAGTAATAGTATTATGACCTCTTCTATGTTGTATGTAAACAACATAGAGGTCAAGCCATATTATGTCAGAATATATTCAACTAAATGCAACATGTATGTATTTTCCAACAGCAAATACCATATTAAAATCTATTCAGTAATGTTAGTGCCATCCCCTAAGAACACTTTTTACGATAATATAATAGTATAGATTATGAAATATTAAGGAATGTTAATAATCTAAAGTCCATTGGATATTATGCGGCAGTATGGAAATATACAAACCAACAATAGCAACTAACCAACTAAAATTAAATTGTCAGCGTAATCTAACTGCGATTTCTTAAAAAATATAGCATTATCAAAATACGAAAACCCTCAAGTAATCAAGTATATTTGAAATGAATAATACATACCAAGTACAGACTTTGCTTATAAGTTCGTAGTAGAGCGACGACAAATTAACATCACAGTAACGCAATTCACCAACCGAGTTCGGTATTAAATACGTGGAAGATAAGGGTGAAAATTCCATGTACGAATAACACTATTACCAGCACATTACAGTGGCATACTTATGACAACGTGTTTACACAGTGACGGGAGCTAATTTAGTTGAACGCGCCCGCTCTTCGAAATGTTATTAATTTTATCACAACCCCATTGTCACGTATATTCGTTATAATTTAATTAACTCCATTGAAATGTAAATTATAGGTGCGGTATCTACGTATTGAAAACAAATAAGTTTTATTTGTTAATAAAACGTGTATTCACTATAAAAGTGACATTAATTTATTTCGAGTGTGATATTCGTACTTTCGTTTTCATAGTTTGGCTGAATTTAAAAAAACTTATTTCATAGATTTTTTTAAACTATGTAGCTCAACCATCTGTTATTGGCACGTCGAATAATCGGAGAACAATAATCCTCCATTGCCTAACCCTTCATAAATCATCATCATCAGTTCATATTTGTTCACTGCTGGACGTAGGCTTCACCTAGTGAACGCGAGAGGTCTCGACCTTCGGCTCTTCTCATCCAGTTACTGCCACCTGCCTTCTTGGATGCTGCCCTCTCAGGTCTCGTCTTAACGTATCAGTGCCTTCATATTATCTTGAGTTATCGTTTTAGATGATTATCCGCGCTCAGCTAGCTTGAACTATTATCGGTTGAGTATAACAAGAATCCAGGCTGTATAGCACAGAATATCTTTTACATAGTGGGAAAACATACAGTAGTTCAATGTCAATAAGAAACTTAGTAAAGTCGTTAAAGCGGTTTATATGTATAGTTTTTTTTAAGTGGTTCATTAGTTAAGTAGTCGAATGCGTGTATGCTGAGTTACAAAACGTACAAGAACACTTTTCATCATCTGAAAATCCAAGATCGTGAAAAGTGTTATTTCTGGGAAATTCTCAATAGAAGATCGATGCTCTTTGATTTGTCTTTGATGGAAAACAAAAAGTCTGCCTACTACATGGGACCTAAAATATACTAGTAAAATGAAGGAGTATGTGCATCAGAATACAAACTGGGTGTGCGTAGTTTTCTCCATATAGATGAGGCAGACCGAAGTTTAGGTTAGTTTTCGATAAATAACTTATTCTACTATAGATACAATGATACGACTTAATTACATAACTTGTTACTCTACAATTTTCCCTAATTTTAACAATTTATTTAACATTTCAAATAAGACTACAGTAAAACAAATAATTGGTATCAATCTTAATTCTTAATATACTGATATTGATATCAGTACTGTTAATCATCACAGTAAAGCAACAAAGGCAAAATGGCGAAGCAAGATTTATAAAATAATTATTACAGACATATTCAATTTAGTCTACTGTAATTGTTATACTGCGTACGCTACGTAAGTGAAACTACCGAGGCTACATGAACATGACGTCACTAAGTTAGCCGTCTTTGTACAAGTTTCGACTTGCCTCGCCATTAACACGAAATCCATTTCAATTGGCAAGTTTTAATTGTTATTGATCGGTATTCATATTAAGTTGGAAATAGGTTGACGACGATATCGTACTGCTTACGGGTGGGAATTAATATGGATGAAACATGCACAGGTGATTGGATGGATGGATGATTTTAAAAGAGGATGAGGTGGATGTTTGTAAAGAAGATGATATATTACAAATACAAATATTTTATTGGAAACAATAACATGCATTAGTCATGATGCTGCATTAAATATCCTTCACAAGTGTTGGGTAGGGAATAAATTTGTGAGTACATAAATATACGGGTATATAAAGTGGTCCGGCCGAAAACACCCCGGGTGTTTTCCTACTACCATCCGCCGCTCAAAAGTGAAATTACTGACAATCCATTAAGTATATTTTTTTTAACTGTGCATTGTTATACAGGGTGTTTGGTGCATCGTGTGCTAAATTGAAATGATTGACTGAAGGGGTCATCTGTTAGCCTTTCAGACCCCTTAACACCCTTCATGCCCTGTAGATTTTTTTTATCGACTTTTTATTGTTTTACGAAAAAACACCCAAATTTTACGTTCAAATACAAATTTAAAAAAATATTTAAGGCGTAGACTTTGAATTTTAATTTTATTTCAATGTGTATTGTTTAAGGGGGTACTTTTAAATACAAAATTAGTGACATTAGTCGCCTAGTTTTTTTAATTCACTCGCAAAGGTAAGACTTAAATTAAAGCTGTACATGTTACAGCAGTTTATATGGCTACAAAAAAAAACAAAAGTGACCGGGATCTTCCAACTCCGTCATTAATTCTCCAGTCTATCCTCTTGCTAATGATGTGCCACATGCCATAAAAATCTTATAACAACTTTGTGAATTCCCTAGAATTGTAAATCAAGTCTAAAATTATTTTTTTTAAATATATATTTAATGTAAATATATATTTTTTTAAATTGACACCCTTCTTCACAAAATTATTCTTTTAAATTCTAAAGAACCCCTTCGTCTAACCTACGAATTAAATATAACAAACAGCTCCAGTAGAGAAATTTGAAGTAATTCTCCATAATTATATTACAAGCCCGACTTCATTCCGCCGGTGAAATTTTCTAGACGCTAATTTATTTAAAAAATGTCCGCCCGGAGGTTATTTTCACAAATAAACAGAAGCATCCAGAACATTGGATGTAACAATTCCAAGTTACATTTTGCCAACGCCTTAACGTCTCCATGTTGTCAGTTGGAAGTTGGTACCTACCGAATTACCAACTGTGCCAATGAGATTGGCCCAACAAGTTTGTCAAGTTGGATGAGTTTTCTTGGTTGAAAAACTGTAGTTTGAAATGAGAACTAGTGCCAACGTGCTTGGTATACATTGAATGGGTTATAGTTAAGGCACATTTCATATATTTGGGCCACCATCTACAATTTGAATTTTAATGTGGACGAAATTTGTATGAAACTTTGACAATAAAATAACAGGAACATATTCTTTTTGAAGGTATACTTTATACTATTTTCGTGTTCTTATAACTACGAAAGTTCGTATAAAATAAACCATAGCGGTGTTTTCGTCATAACCCTTTCGTTCGTTATTGATGGTTATGAGTACAATGCAATGCGATTTTGTATAGGAAGCCTTGAAAATTACTTTAAGTTACGGAATCACCTTAAATGTTGGCTTTTACGTTTGTATACAATTATAATGTACGTCAGTATGGCATAAGGTTGCCTTAAAAATTTGTCCTTGAATTACGAAAACTGTCATACTCAGAACACCTTAAGGTATACATATTTTATGTTACCGGCAATCTGTATAATTCTCCCTCCGCATACCGTCCCATATGCCTGCTCGACGAGGCATCCAAGCTTTTTGAGAGAATAGTTGCCGGAAGACTTCTCGAGCACCTATCGACTGTTGGTCCTGATCTTGCGGATAGCCAATTTGGCTTCCGACAGCGGCGTTCTACCATAGATGCCATTCGTCGCGTTCGTACACTGTCAGAGCAGGTAGTGAGGCAGGGTGGGGTGGCATTGGCAGTAAGTTTGGATATCGTCAACGCATTTAACTCTCTACCCTGGGGCGCTATTAGGGAGGCACTAATACATCATAGGGTGCCTTCTTACCTGCAACGTATTGTCGGGTCTTACCTGTGTGATCGGCACATTTGCTTTGTAGGTCGGAGCGGCAGTATTCAGAGGAGGAAAATTACGTGTGGGGTTCCGCAGGGGTCGGTTTTAGGTCCTCTCTTATGGAATCTCGCCTATGACGCGGTTCTACGTGTTGACCTCCCCATAGGCGTTAATGTCGTGTGTTATGCAGATGACACCCTGGTTTTGGCCAGCGGAGTTACGTTTGAAGAGACAATCAGGCTTTCCGAAATTGGAGTGGCTGCAGTCGTGGAATCAATCTGTAGGCTAGGTTTAGAAATAGCACCCCACAAAACGGAGGCTCTATGGTTCCATAAGCTGCCGAGGAGCAGAGAGCCACCTAGCTTAGTGGTGCGGCTTGGAAATGCGCAAATTCAGGTGAGCCGATATATAAAGTATCTTGGTCTTACTTTGGATAGTCGGTGGGGCTTCGAAGAGCACTTTGAGCGCTTAGTCCCCCGGATCGAGAGGGCAGTAGGTGCGTTGCACAGATTGTTGCCTAATCTTGGAGGACCGCGGGAAGAAGTTCGTCGCCTCTATGCAGGGGTCGTACGATCGATGGCGCTGTATGGTGCACCTGTTTGGTCACGAAGACTGTCAGGCGTCCGACGCTGCCGGACTAAAGTTCATAGGCTCCAGCGAAAAATGGCCATTCGTATTGCACGAGGTTATCGAACGATATCTTTTGAGGCGGCAACTCTCCTGGCGCGCTTTCCGCCGCTGGACATCTTGGCGGATATGGACGAACGAGTCTACGACCAGATCCACGCTGCCCGCCAAAGCGGCGATAGTGTGCCGGGAAGACACTTTGAAAGGCTGAGGCGGATAGAGCGGCAACGCGCACTTGAGCGGTGGCGCGAGCGACTATTGGAGCCTCAATATTCAGGCAAACGTGTTGTCGAGGCGATCCTGCCGAACTTGGAAGCCTGGCTGAAAAGAGAGGAGCGCATTTCCTATAGGCTCACCCAGGTACTCACCGGGCATGGTTGCTTTGGTGAGTACCTGAATAGGATTGGGAGAGAGGCCACGGCGAATTGTCACCACTGCGGATGCCAACTGGACTCCGCACAACATACGCTCCAGGAATGCCCGGCATGGACGTCTGAGCGACGGGTCCTTGTCGCTAAGATTGGACGAGACCTGTCTCTGCCAGCTGTAGTGAGAGCTATGCTGGCAGATACAGAAAACTGGAAAGAGGTGGCCTCCTTCTGTGAAATTGTGATGGTTCAGAAGGAGGCAGCTGAGCGGAATCGAGAGAGGGCCAATCCCGCTCGAAGAAGAACGCGTCGAGGTGGCAACCGCCTTGGCACCTGACACGACGAAACCCCGCTTGCTTAACATAATTAAAGTCGAGCGGGGCCTTTGGGGTCATGGACGCTCAGATTGGGGACACTGTGCGCCCACTAAATGATCCCAGGGAAGACAGTAGCACAGTGGTCACGTGTTGTTGTGAGCAGTGACTTGAGGGAGACACCCTTAGTCTCCCTAGGGATGTGCCTTTTAGGCGTCGCACAGGGGGTTCCGGAGCTGGTCTCTTAAGAGGACCCGGGACCTCCATTTTTGTGCAGATGGTGGCCACCGGGGTGGTTTTAGTGAGGTAAAAATCCCACACTACCCGGTCTCTTCCCCAGATGCCGGGTGCCTTTTGAAGGTTTCCACACCGAAAACAAAAAAAAAAAAAAAAAAAAAAAAAAGGTGTATCAACCTGAATTATGCAGATTGCCGGTAACACATAGGTACATCGATTTCGTATGCAAATTGAACTCAGTACCGTAGTAAAGAATCAAATCGGTCACCCACAAAGCTCGGTCACCCGCAAATTGGTCCTGATTCAGATATGTGAAATCTATATATTATTAACGTTAATCCTCAATATTCCTGTAAAAGAAAACAAAAATGAGTTACAATAAAATAAGTATATGTCTAAATAAAAGGTTCTAAGTATATACTCTAAAGGCAAACACATAACCCACTGCGTTAAAACAACAAACAAACACTGCAGTGATCATTGCCCAACATTGGCCTGAGAGACTCCTGAACGGCCCTAGTTATTTCACGAATGGCAATAAGGGGTACAAGACAATGATGTAGTTTCGCCTAATGAACGCGAGAGGAAAATTAAGTTGAGGCGTAGGTATACGCACGGATAAAGTTAATTCAAAGTTTACCCGCGGTGCATGAATTCTGGAATGTTTGTACGTTAGTGTGTACTGTAGCCGAAGTTGGATAAAAACATGTTTACGTATCCATTTAGGAGATGCGTCAAAGATATGGTTTAAAGATTGGAATGTGTAGTAAGAGTGGAATACAGAACCATTATTAAACGGTTTATGCTTCTCTTTAATGAACCTACTGTGATAGTTTAAAATATCAAATAATACGACCCAATTAGTCCAGCGGTTGTTAACACTGCCTTTTGTGAATTCCGGTAGGGACAAATGTTTGTGTGATGAGCATCAACATTTGTATCCGTGTCATGGATGTATCTATGTATAATATGTATGTATCTATAAATAAAGAAGTATATAATAGTATATCAACCAACTAGTAGCCGTAAGACAAGCCTCGTTGCTTAGCTCGGAACTAGATGGCGCTGTGTCATAATCTCCAGAACTATTTATTTATTTATTTAAAAATATTTATATCTCACTTTTAAACCTACTACAAAAAAACTAAAATCAACTATACAAACAGCATATTATTATGTTGATTTATCAAAAATATTACTTGTATTAAAATTTTTGAAGTGTCCATTACTGTTTATTTACCTAGTATGAGGCCCAACTCAAACGTATGTATACTCTATGGTTGTTCAACAAAAAAAACATGTATCTATGTGCTACTCAACGGAAGGACGCCGGAACGAGTCTTGCCGAACCTCCATAAAATAACACATAACTACAAAAACTATACAAATAAAAACGAACTTCGTCTCTAGGTATATAGAATTTACTTTATACAATACTATTAAATTATTGTTAAGTAAGATGTCTATTGGAAAAGTAAGGGTATAAAATCTCATGACATAAGTTTACAATTCAATCCCCGATTGAAAGCTCCCAAACTACTTCATTACAGTATCAAAGCGCCCATTCAATCGCAACTATTCTAAATAAATCCGTCGACAGTTTAGATAGCGCTAACAGAAAACACTTCACTCGTACTTTTATTTAGAAGAAAATACTCAGATTTCACTACTAGGTACTAATGTTCTATCTAGTCTTTCAGTAGTGGAAATAAATTGACTAAACTACGAATACCGAGCTTTCTGTTTTTCAATTACAAATTGAATAAGATTTGCTGCTACTAAAAGGCTTGGATTTTTTTATGATCTTTGATTTCGTGAATTTGGGAAAACAAAAATAAATAAAACTGTTTGCATCATTTTATTCCACTAATATTGTATGTACACGTTTTGTAATGAAAATTAAATGTATTAGGAATTTTTTTCATCACTTCACTCACGTTCATTTCACTATAAAATAAAACAAAAACATACGAAACTCAAAATTAAATTCACTCTTAAAAAACAAATTGAACAACCCACTTAATACGTAATCGATACCTACAATAAAATCGAAAGCGATTATCCAACAATTAATCGTGAATCGATACGCAGTAATCCGAGACACGTAGGACGGTGTTATCTCGCTCCACTACCCATAATCCGGCTGCCAGCACGCTACAATTTTTAAATGAAACCTATGTACCTACCTGTTAACTGTATTGAAGGTCGGTACTTTAAAATTAAATCAGGTACACTATAAACGATATTTAGAATGATGAGTTTTTTTGTGTAATAGGCCTCTAGCGAATTTTCATTATTACTGCAATAGAAATGTGTATTCATTGATTAAAAAAATGCAAAAGCATACAAAAATTTTGACTTAATCTTATGCGTTCTAGACATTGATTCAAATCGAGCTTAAGCTCCGAGTTCCTTACAACGATCAGTTCGTGGGCTTTGAAAAGGATCTAATACGTTAGAATTATAACATACGCGGTAAAATCCGTAAAAAGTAATTATACTGCAACCTTTTAAGTAAATTTTAGGGTTTTTTGTTGGTCAAATGTGAACTATTGAGGCATATTTGTGAACATAATTTGAAACTAAAGTATCTATGGTAATGAAAGTCATTGCAGTCACCGATGATACCTACTAAGCTTTAAACATTAAACCCAAACATTAGTTGTAAACATTAGTTACGAAAAAATCGAGTATTCTTCAAAATGATTTTAACCAAAATTCTTGTTCAATGCTTTTATCGTACACGTCATTATATCATCATATTATACCCTATCGCAGGGTTGATCAGATTATTACTTCGTTGAACCAATCATAATCGGGGAAAACTCTAACTATGATGGAGTTTTCAATTATTACTACCAAGTTAACTCTAAAGTTTGTTTTTCAACCAATAATCAAATCATTTACAATTTTATTTTGTACATTGTTATCGTCCTCCCTCTACAAATCCATACTAATATTACAAATGCGAAAGTATGTCTGTCTGTCTTTCTGTCAGTCTGTCTTTTACTCTTCACTCTTTAACCACTGAACCGATACAAATGAAATTTATCCCGAAAAGGCGAAAAGGAAAGTTTGCATGCGGAATCAATAACTTCTTAAATTAGTGAAGAAACTGTTCGATGAAAAAACAGATTGCATAAAATTCCTACTGTACTCAGAGGATGTCGCGGGCAAAAATTAGTAGTATATACATAGTTAAATTTTTGCTACCATTCAAATAGCGCACAGATAGTATATCGAGTAGTAAAAAATAATATTTTTAGTTTCGATAACCACAACATTCACAAAACCGAGCACCAGCTAATACCGTAAAGCTTTCTCCTGAAATTTTTTATCAGTAAACTATATAATAAAACGGTTTCAAAAATAAAACTCACTTTGTAGCGTTTGTTTTGTTTTGAATAACTTATCAACATGTTAGAGGTAAAATTACTTTACAATGAAGTGTTCCCCTTTTTAATCTAAATAGACGCCGATACACATACACACACACGAGCATGCAAACATAACACCCAAAACAATTACCTAATCTTCTTACCATATTTAAAATGGGGGGGCATAATAAATTTTTCACTTTTATATACATATCATGCATAATTTATTAGTTATAACGTAAAAAAAGTAGACGTAGGACTTTCTGTTATATAAAAATTACCACATAGCCGGGCCCACTTCGCACGAATGGCACTAAGTATCTACAGCATACCTAACTACCCTACCTATTTTCATTTAACCCTAGTTTCATCTCAGTGGGATCAATAGCTTAGCCACGCACGGAGGACAAACATACATACATTGATATTACATATTCATAGAGGGTAGATATTCAATTTTGGTAAATATTCTACCCTCCATAAAAACGCACTAAAGATTATAAAATCAAACTACGTGAAATTCAGGTGGTACTAGCAAACTGTAAACCCCAACATCGTTCGCCACCCCAAAATAATCCAACAGCTTATAGCCACTTTTCCTTTATAATTTTCATACGCAAATCTGGTGGTGGCCTAAAACCGGCTCAGACGTAAGCCGTGGCCACAGAGTAGTAAACGCATGGATTTAATATGTGCAGACGGATAGCCAGTATACGATATGTTTCCGCTTTTAGTCAAACTAACCCACTGCGAAGATTTGCGATTATTTTCAATTGCAATAATAATCTCTTGGTACCTAATTATTGCTTTCTTAGCTATTTAATTGTAACCATCAATTAGCGCATGTGATCTGAGTGCCAGTGAAACTTTGTTTTATATGTATGTAGTTTGAAGCAACAACTTAAAAACATAAATTGGCTTAAGATGAAAAGTAACTAGAAATTTGTTATTTCTGATTAATTATAAGTATGATCACTATAGTATGGTAAATAGGTATTAGTTATTTTTTTTACATAATAAAAATAGGCGTTTACCGTTTTTTTTACACAGGTAACAATTATCAAATCAGATATATATTATTATGTAAGCTATAAACATAAGGACTCCATTTCTTTATTCGTTTGTGGTTGTACCTGAGGCGGATTCGGAAATGGCATTAGCTCACTTGACATTCGAGTCGCCTGTCAAGTGACGTCCCTCGAATTTAGGGAAGTTCTAAGTTTCCTTTTCTTGCATTTTCAAATTCAAAGTTTTGAAAAGAAATGTCGCTTCCAAGTTATTTCTAGTGTTGTTACAGTTTATTTAAGTTAAAATCATTGTGATAAATTTTCTTAAATAACCAGTAATATTTTTGCGGGTTCGTGTTTTGGGATTTAGAATAACCTATTATGTACATCTAATATAATATAATCTATTACATCAAACTCTCTATTTGTTACCTCCTTACAACCTTAAGATTGAGGTTTTAATCTAATTTAAACCTAAGTAAAACCTAAAGGGGCAAGGGGGCTCTTTAGGTTTTACTTACATCAATCAGTTGAGTAAATCCAGTGACCTGACCTTCAACAGCATGCAGCCACATGCCAGGAAGTGAACTATGATAATTAGTTATTATCCAATAATGCCGTTACTTATCATGATGACGTGAAGAAAAACGGCGTAAGTGTGAGGCCTTTAAAACATATTGGATGCATGAGAAGAAGGGTAGAATGGTAAAATTAACTAAAAATGTTCTGGATGTTAATAATACAACAAAACATGATTTGCATTCATATTGCAAATGTCGCATGTCAATGATATAAACTGTCAAAACAATACACACAATACCACAATTAAATCGCGAAGTCGAAAAAAGGTTCCAAGTAAAAGTTTCGTTCTGTGGATTTTGTGTGTTCCGTTTTCAACAGTAAAGCAGTGCAGAAAGCTCTAATTCATTTTTATGAAACAATTCATCACCCTAGGATTTTCTCCTGTGTAACAATAATTATGATTTCATTTCATTAGAGTTTTATGAATGTGGACCCTTTGGTAAATTATTATTGTTCATAAATAAATAAATAATTGCTCATGATTTAGTAGGTACTGACAATATCGGGAAGGGAGGTTACCGAAGTACTGGAATTGTATAAAAAAATGAAAAATAAATACGCTAAGTAACTGAACAGATATCCATCACGCAGCACCTCCCACTCCATGTAAAAGTCCGTTCTATACATATTTATTTACCTGTGAAATTGTATTTTATCCAAAAAGTGATCCATCTATGTCACAGAAGCTACTTTATATATTAAATAGATATTGTATATATTGTACTTAGATAATAATATTATTTAGTTTATGCTTTTAGAATAATATTAGATTGATATAAATATGAATATGATATAGAATTTTTTTTTTTTCATTTTATCAAATAAAGATATTGAAAATAGTAAACGATTTTCAAGGCTGTCTGAGTAATGTATTATTATTTTATTCCTTTATAATAAAGTGAATGGTTTATTGATCATAAAACTAGCTTCAACATGGTTATTATAATTATATCTGTAAAAAAGACGTCCACAGCTGAAAAACCTTCAACTAAGATGAATTAAGCAAGTTTTGTTGTCACAGAGTACCTATCTACCATCCTAGGTACGTAGGTAGGTAGTATAGCTAGGAATAACTCATAAATAGGTGTTTAAAAAAAATAGATATGACTCGAATATACAAACATCGAAAGTTATTTGTAGCTCATAAAATAGAGTTCGGCGCTGTTATTAATGACATTAAATTCTAGTTTTGCTGGCGCGACACAGTGTTGCCTAACTCTTCATAATCATCATCAGCCTACATTCATCCACTTCTGGACGTAGGCCTACCCTAGTGAGCGCCACAGAGCTCGATCTTCGACTCCTCCTGTCGACTTATTGTTTAGCCAAAATATTATTTTAACATTACACGCGACTGAAATCATTTTTAAGTCGACAAATAGTATGGAATAGAATAGAATTTATTTATCATCTTAGATACAGTACACCAGTAGTAAACAATTGACTGTTGATTGCTGTTACAACTATGTAAACTACTTACATCGTTTCAAAGTTATTTATGTACACTCATGAACTTTATAAGGTAACTTGCACAATAAAGCACATCCCTTCTACTAATATTATAAACGCGAAAGTTTGTAAATATGGATGTATGTATGGATGGATGTTTGTTACTCCTTCACGTAAAAACTACTGAATGGATTTTATTGAAACTTTACAATAATGTAGCTTATACATCAGAATAACACATAGGCTACAATTTATAAAGATATTGTGTGAATTCACCGAAATATGACGATAAGTGTCAAGTAAGTAGGAAACAATCTACCATCTGCGAGCTATTCTGGCGTGCGCTGCCAAAACCGCTAGAGTTACACATATGTAATGTATGATGGAAATGTTTATACCAACATAATACTATAAGGGAAAAGGGGGGCGGAAATAAAATTACTATTTTACGCAGACGAAGTCGCAGGAAAAAGCTATTACACAATAAAACTAATACTTAGATAAAGATTATTAAGTAAAACAAAGTAACATTGCAATTATTTAATTAAACTTGCTTACTAATAACATAAAATAATGATAAATGTTCATTGACGGTATATATCAATAAAGTTCTTTACCTTCCGCGCTAGTTAAATTTCATGATTTTGTTAGCATCAAAGATTTCATAGATGGCCATCAATGAAGTATATCTTTTAAGAGAGGCATCCTTAATTTAAATGATGGTCAATGTAACGCTGATTTGTATATTTAGTTACTTTCAATGCTGACAATGAAAAACAATTTTTTTTTTCTATGTATACTTGAACCTTTAAACTTTTTATCCCTTTTTACGAAAATTGCGCGAACGGAGGTGTATGAAATTTCGCACACTTTTAATTTATATAAAAAAGAAGTGCATTAAATGCTAAAATATTTTATTAATGATGATTAAAATATGCTTATGAATTTAATTAATGATGGTCGAATTTCGAACACTTGGCGACCACTAGTAATATAATTATTAATTACTAGTGATTAGGTACAAATGATTAAAACGGGCATGAACTAATTTCTTATACATCATTCCGGTTTCCAGTCACTGCGTTATAATCATATGGAGAGTGAAGTGTTTTTCGCAGTTTCCGGCACGAGCGCCCGCGCCGGAAATTGACGTCAGCACCCTCCCCCGGAACAACATCCGGTACATAATCGCGAACGACACTGGACGCATTCATTTTTATAATGACTTTGTGAAATGGACTCGTTCATATTTGACGAAAATTAAATAGGTTTGCTGTTTATCTTTTAAATATTTCACATGCTTATCTGATGTCTGTGTATGTTAGAATGTTTTATCACTCGCTTCAATCTGTACGAGATTTGAACCCGCAATCGTATCAACGAAATTCATATATATGAACTGTATGCATATACATACGTATGTTAGTAAATAAAACTAAAAAAAAATAACAGTATCTATGTACAGAATAACGTGCTAACTCATTTAAGGACAGTAGAAAACTTATGAACATTAATTTAATTGACCAATTAATTCCTAAAAAATCTATTCAATAAAAAAGAATATACAACATTTTTTGCAAAGTTTGTTAATTCATTCAAAGTTTGAATGAAATAGCATAAACGGGTCATGCTAACTCATTCCAGTAATTGAAATATATCACTATTCAATTATATCACCACTGAAGTCATGCTAATTCATTAAGCATTTAAGGAATAAAAACTCACCAGCTTCCAAGAACATTGTAAAAGTCAGTTCAATCGAGTTCCATTAGATTAGCCGCTAATTACAACAACTGATGACGGCCGATAGCAATCGGTGGCCAGGCCGGTGGCTATCGCGATCGCAGTTAATGACTAATTTCACAAACCTATTTGCATGATCACGTAATAGGGGAAAATCTGATTTTACATTGAACGTTATTAGATTTTTTAGTGTTTGCACATTGGTACTATATTTTCATTAGCTATCAATTATTTTGATGGCATTAAAGGATCAAATATTGAGCAAAAAATAAGATAGTGACTACAAATGCTGCAAAGGATCCGAAACGTCGCGCCGACGGTCGGTGAGATCAATATCAATATACCGCGATAATATTAAAAGTAGTTTTACGGATTTACTGCCTCGTTGGTCTAATTCTCAGTAGCAGCTCAAAGTTGGGATTCGTGCCCGGTTGATGGCAACAGGATGGCAATATTAGATGGGACCTAAAACATACCGGCAAAATGTAAGTTCTTAAGTATCAGGAAACAATACATTTTTAGCCCCGTAAACAGTATAAAATATGGGATTTTAAAAGTGATCCAACCGCCATACCCCGCATATTAAATTAACGCTGATAACATTACTTTGTTAGTTCTGGTCACAACGTGGTTATAAGCACGCAGATTTATAATCGATTTAGTGTATTATAAATATAGTACGTGTAGCACGGTAGAAGGGAATTAATTTTCTAGCAGAAACAGGAAAAATGTAATCACTGGAGATAAATTCGAAAAAAAATTAATTGCACTTGAACCTTTCATAAGGGTTAATATATCCTAGTGATGTCACAAGTGGACTGTGTAAGGCAAAGATCTGAAGTTTCCTAAGGCTCCGCTGACTTTTTGGAAGTTATGTGCATATTTATCACACGCTCAAACGGTGAAGGAAAACCTCATGAGGAAACCTGCATATTTGAGAGGTTTTCTCTATGGCGTGAGAAGTCTGCCAACCCGCACTAGGCTAGCGCACTGGAATATAGCCTAATCCATCTCAAATGACAGAAGACCCGTATCCAGCAGTGGGACAATAAATGGGTTGATGATGAACCACAACAATTGAACAACAACAACAACATTCGGTCTTCTATTTAGTTTGTCCACTGTAGCGTTAAAATGCAAGGTACTTACTGAAATATCACTGAAATAGTGAAGGAAAGCAACAAACTCCTTGACAACATTTTATGTCTGTTTATTAAATAAATGATTCTATATTTCTACTTGATAATAAATTGCACTATTTATTGAAGAAACAATAGTTCTACATACATACATACATACACTCACGCCTTTTTCCCATGGGGGTAGGCAGAAACTACAGAATGCCACGCGCTACGGTCCCTGCATACCACTTTTGCCTCGTCCACATTCATACATCTCGTCAAGAATAGTAACAATAGTTCTGTAACATAATAAATGTATTTTTGCAAAACAAACAACTGAATCGTAAAAGAAAATTAAATTTCGAGTTCAACTACGAACAGACACTAAAAAAACAATACACCAACATTTAAAAGGCTGAAAATTAGGCGACAGCTCCATACGGGTTCAAAAAACAATTTCCCAGTTCCGTTTCCTTTTTATTCACCGGAGCTCCATCCAATCAAAATCTAACTGTGTACCGGTACGGACGGGCTTCGAAGTAAAAATGAGCAAGATGGATGGCGTGTCATCGTGGATACCTACAGGAAAACGTCTACCTACTCACAGGGAATTATTGCTGATATTAAGGAATATTTTTGCGCGCTTTTAAACTGGCAATATTTTTATGTACCTGTTGGTATGTCGTACTTTTTGATGAACCGCGTATTTATTTGAATTTGAACCGGTATTCATATATATGTATGTAGAACATTGGTTTGATGTTGTCTTGAGGATTTGATGTTGTATTACGGATTTCATTTCTTAGATCAATCGAGAGTATTTATGTATATAAATTTATGTTAGAATGTTATTTAATATTTAATGTTACTTGAAATTAAACACATTAATTTAGCACACAAAATTCTCATTAAACTGACTAGACCAATAAAACTTTAACGACGATAAACTCAGACTAAAATGCGGATTTTTTTATTAAAACCATACTGCCCGTGCCTATGGATGCTGTAAAGAATTTGAGTAGCCAGATTTGAAATGGTATATATAGTGTGATAAATGCATCAAAGCAGTTTTATTATAACGACGACGCTGTCTGTTAGTGACTCTATGTCATGAGTATAAGAATTCAATGAATCGAAATCAATTACGTGATTTTATTAATCAAATGAAATTTTAAAAAAAATCCTTATTTTTCTTAATCCATTTTAAAGAAAGAAAAAACTAAATTACTATGTTGTATTATAGATTAAAAAGTACTTAATTTTAGCACCAATCTTGTAGAACGTAGCCTAGTACGGCATCTACCATCGATTGCAAGGCCTCTCAGAGAATATAATAACATAATCCGCTAAAGCTATCGGGAGAAATCTGTTCTGTAACTGACCTACTAGTTACTTATATTGGTTTGTACGACACTGACGTAAGAAGCCTAGTTCGTGCTTTTACTTTCAACGGAATTATATTTTTTGGTCTCACTACTTTAACCCCAAATACTCGTGTAATTTTCATTATCAAACTCATAACTATGCTTTAATACTGTATCATCAAATAAATTATATTAATACATAATTACTTGTTACAATGAATGGTACTGAAATTAAAATTGCATGTCTTTATTTATTATGAGTGCATGAATTAAAACTATCATTCATAACTCGTTCTCTGGTAGAATCCCCTCTCACGGATACCACTAAAGAATTGAACTCCTTACCAGATTATACCTACACATGTATATATGAATATGTGCGTGTTTCTAGTTAGTTGCCATCTGGAAGTTTTCAAATCACGAGTGTATAAGTTACTTATAGACATTTCTTCCATCATCAAGCGCGTCGTTACGTTGACTTGTATCATTATTCTTCTTTTTATAGTCGTCTATTTATACTCTTTTAGATAAATAACTAAATCCTTAGGTACTTCCCGTATTACCCTTGTTTTAGTGAGATTTTGCTACATTTGGCATTTTTGTCATTATTGTGTGTAAGATATACCTCCTCAAGCTTTAGGGTTTTCTTGATTTATCGTACTGTCACGTCAATATACTCGTAAACCAAAAATGTGGTACTAACGTATTAGCTGTAAATAAATACAAAGATGATTAAGTAGTAATGTAGACATTAAATGATAATTATGAATATTGTAGGTATTATAAAAAACAAAGGGAACTAAGATTGAGATTCTTAGTTTTCCTTGATAGAAAATTTACATTATTATACTAGCCACCTGGGGCCGGCTTTCCTTACTTACTTTCCCCGATTACGAGCATATTATAATGCAGCAAATTTAAACTAGTTTTATTTACATTTCCCGTCGCCTCCACCAGGTGGTGCAGCTCAAGAACTGTCTGATTTATTTAAACATACTACAAACTACCAAGTACCAACTTACTTTATGTTTATAAACTATATTAACTTATTTCACGTAGGTACTGAATAATATCTTATGCAAAGACTCATCTTAAATCAGAAGCTTTATAATATGGAACTCCATATATAATTTATTCATTCATTTATTCTTGTAGATTTAACAGCATCTTTCACAGGGGAGATAAATCTCTTCTAAGGGTCTTTTAAGTATTACCATATCATAAATAAAACTTCCAGACAATCTTTAACCAGTTACCATACCATACAATTAATATGTATTCGCATACAATAATGAAAAAAAGGATACGTAAATGTAGTTTGCTCGTTTGCTGAAATTATTCTGTCCCTGTATTGTCATTTAGGTCTACCAATTTCACAGCGGGATGCAGCCGGTTCTTTTACTGTTTCCGTTACTGTATAGACGGGCAACTTCTAGAAGCGCGCTGATTGCGGTTGCCAAGACTCTCTGCGGTCGGTTCGAATGGCAATCTATCGATCATAAACGACCGCTTGATTTGCGATATCTACTGATATGATTAAGTTTACGCAACCACGGTAGCTACGCTATTACAAAAAACTGGGATCTTTTAATTATTGAAACCGTGCTGCAATCAGCTTATTTACTTCTAAGGCAGATATCCGCCAGGTCTAATTACGCAGCTAATAAAAGCAGCATAGCCTTCCTCTTTCGCCTGTTCTTACATTAAAGGTAAGGTCTATTCTTACTTCAAAAAGCAGTCAAATCCATTGCTATCATATCGTGTATTATTTAATAGTTCCTTCATGTAGCAAGACCTGGCCAAAAATTCAGGTCTTGTAGTACCTGAACTGAAAACTTTGTACCTAACTACAGTCAGGTACAACGTTTTTTTTTTGTAGGATGAAAGGATCCGTCGCAGAAGGTAACCTGTGCCCAAAAAACATGGTCACATAAATTACAAAGATCCTTGACCCTTCAGACTCTTACAAACAGGCGGACCTAAAGCCCCGTATATCAGACACAAGAAGCTCTCGGGTTCAATGTTTCGAAAGCGAATTTCTCGTGTGTTGCGTCGATCACGTTTTATGTGGCGAAGCGAAACGAATCGATGCGGATGAGGGATGTTAGCGAAATACAGAGATAAGTCACGTTCGCTAAGTCCCCTACCAGTTGATGGATTAACCGCTTACTGCTTTTACTCGACCGTATTAATCATAATTTGGAGGAAAGTTTGGAATACCGATTATGATTTATTCGATAGATGTGGAAAAAGATTGTCTGCCGAATAATGTGAAAGTTGACTCTGATAATAATGGACCTGAAACTGTAATTAAAATCATGCAATCACATTTCCAAATCTTGAACGCCTGCGTATGTTACCTGATGCACAAACAACTGACTCAGCTTATGCTCGACAAAAGCTTAGCCAATGAGTATACATCATCGTGTTGTTCTACCATTTTCCATACTTATCTAAATTTAAAATAATGATCATATAATATAATATAACAAGCATTTATTCTCTGACGAATTAATTGGCGACATATCGTTAAACATAGATATTAAAAACCCGCTAGTGATCTACATACTATCTTCATGTACCGACATATTGATACAATTCAATCTCGGATGTAAAACGGAGCGAAGTTACTTTCATACAAGTTCTAAGTTCTATCGAAGGTAAAAGGAAGCTAATTTCTTAGTACGGGTAGTATTCACAACGCTAATGTAGTGAACGAGAACAAATCTGCGATGTTGGAGCTATCAGCTTACAATGACAAGCTTTTAAGTAATGCAAATGATATCCTATTAGATTTGCTAGTTCAGTAAGAATCGAACTTGAAATAATTAAATTACATGACTATTTGGGCACGAGTACAGTTGTTGGTAATTATGCCTTTGTAATATGTTTCATATTATGAAAGTTCAGTTTCAAGTATTTAGAAAATTTGCCTCATTGATAAATTGTAGACATAACAGACAATTAGCTTGATTTAAGTTGAACATAAAATTAAAACTGAGTAGTTAGAGGAGTATATTATTATTTAAAAATATATGTAGCATTAATATTAACAGAGAGAGTGAGAAAACAGGTCCAAAAACGAGTTTAGCCCAATAAATCCAATTCTAACCTGAATTACTGGCAGTAGTTACGAAGAAAAATACCTACCTAGTACCTATATAAAATAAAATAGACAGACAAGAACAAAAGAACAACTATGTATAATGTTGTGTGAGATTTTCAAACATAATAACCTAACCCTGCTTTACAACTACCCATACATGACTACAGCACTGTAAGCAAAATACACACACAGCATGTATAAAAAAATGTATGGACCTAATATCAGCCAATACACACCCCACACCATTTTTATTCCTTAATCTCCGAATATGCATGCCCCATATTTTAAGGTGGAAGCCCAATGTGCACCTGTAGATAAGAGGCCATCAATCACACTTGGCCATAAACAGAGCAACACCATTACCCTCCTGGATGCCTTTGGGAAGCCATATTTCATGGCATGTTTATTATGGGAGAAAGGTAGCAGATGTTTGGAGCAAAGTGGAGTGTGAAATTGATTTTGAGTGATATAGTTTTGAAAATAGTACGTAGATATTCGTGAAATTTAATTAACATTTTCTTTTAGATCTTATCGCTGTAAATTGATCATTTTAAATCTGTTAGTTTTAAATCCTCGCTTGTATTGGCAGACTTTACGAATTCCATATATATTAATATATGGATTTGTAAAGGTCTAAATCATTGGGACAGATGTACCAATTTCCTGGGACAATATCTGTAGTAAATGGTTTTATTAGAGTTTTCGCTTTCAATTCTGTAAAATGTGTGGGTTTGATATTTGTTCCATGTTATTCAATTATCAAGTTTTAAATCTGTTTTACTTTTTTATTTAATTAGGATTTCGTACGTCGCCATCGAAATAAACAAATGAAACCCTTATAAGATTACGCGTGGCTTTCCGTCTGTCACAGCCAACTAGCTCCGATTGTACTGTACTGATTAAGTTGAAATTTAGCACATAAAATATTGTTTGTGAACGTTTTTGTTCTAGAGAATTAAATTTCATGCCTTTGCATATTTCACTTTTGGAGATAGCTAAATGAGAAAAAATAATAATACCGTATTTAAAAAAGACTATTTTAGGGGCACCAGCAGTAGTCCGGTCAATTTATACATAAAAATAGTGATCAAATAAAGAAAATTCCGACAGAGCCAAATCTTCGTAGAGACCTTAGGTTTACCACAAGGAATAAAGTGTCAAAAGTCCCCATCAGTCCCATGTGCGCTAAGGGACTTATTCGGGGTCCAAGGTCAAAATTTTAGGTTTTTTGGAATTTTCTCGAAAACGGTAAGTATTATCGAAAAAGTACTTCAGAGCAAAGTTGTAGATCTTAAAATCCTCTATAAAAATGGTACTATGATTTTTTCTCTAAGACTCATTATTTCCCAGATATTGCGCTTGTAAGAATCACGTTCTACATAATATGCACACATTTCCACACCACCTGTTAGGTAGTGTACTCGGCGGGTTTTTTTTGACGTGGTATCCCCGGTAGGCCTGTTCCACGAACCTATTGTTATGACGTTATTTTCAGGAACAATAATTATTTAATAGTATGAAGATTATTGATATGGGTTACTGAGTTTAACCGTCGTTCTAACTTTTTTTTATTACTTTAATCTGACTCATACTCTTCATATTCAACTTCAACAATCACGTTTTCTTCAATTTCTTCATGTTCTTCTTCTTCTCCTTCCTGTTGATGAATGCTTAGAAATTGTTCAAATGAAGATGAATCAGTTGTCCCTTCATCAAAATCACATGAATCTTCCTCTCTTGTATTTAATTGAACATTTCAGCAAGAGACACCTTGGCAATTGGTACACGCTGGAGAACACTGCAACCCTACTTTTTTACAGCCACTTTTGGCACTATAACCTTTCTTGCAATTGCAAAAAATAGTGTTAAGAAGTTTTTCTGGAGCAGGGGGCAATAAGTTCGAATCGGTTCCAAAGTATTATTTATCAATTTCCAAACCCAGTCTTCAGGGTTCAGTTCATTGCCTTCCATGTCTGAACTTGATTGATAGTATACTCGAAACAAATGTTGAGTAGCAGATGCCGATGTTGGAGGAAGACAAGATAGTTGTACTTGCTTTTTGTTTCGTGTATTTTTTACCAATGTTAAATATCTGTACGTATCTATGCAATCATTTTTTTTTGTTGGACCTCCATAAACCGCAAGAAGTAACCGAATTCCTTTAGTAATTAGTATTTGAGGTGAAGAATTAATTTCTGTAAAAATTTTTGCGCAGTCAATCAAATTTTTTATTTTACAAATAATTTTAATACTGAATTTTTGCCCCTTCTAAACATTGCTGACGTAGTATCGCATCCGGTTATAATAGTATTATGTATACATAAAAGAGACACGAGTAGGCATTTTTGCTTGCTTGAGTACCTAAATATGTATATACGTGGCATATGTGATACTATGTAGAACATGATTTTTACAAGCGCAATATCTGGGAAATAGTGGGTCTTAGAGAAAAAATCATGAGGACTATTTTTATAGAAAATTTTTAGATCTACAACTTCGCTCTGAAATACTTTTTCGATAAAACTTACCGTTTTCGAGAAAAATCCAAAAAACCTAAAATTTTGACTTTGGGCCCCGAATAAGTCCCTTAGCACACATGGGACTGATGGGGACTTTTGACACTTTATTCCTTGTGGTAAACCTAAGGTCTCTACGAAGATTTGGCTCTGTCGGAATTTTCTTTATTTCAATTGTCTGAATTGACCGGACTACAGGCCCTCTCATAAGTATGCTAGGTAAAGGGAAGGTTCGTTTAGAAGATGAAATCGTTTCATATTTATTTATTTATTTATTTATTTATTTATTTATTTATTTATTTATTTATTTATTTATTTATTTATTTATTTATTTATTTATTTATTTATTTATTTATTTATTTATTTATTTATTTATTTATTTATTTATTTATTTATTTATTTATTTATTTATTTATTTATTTATTTATTTATTTATTTATTTATTTATTTATTTATTTATTTATTTATTTATTAATTTATTTATTTATTTATTTATTTATTTTTATATCACCATCATCCTAACAGGTTTACACCCAATGCGATAATGTTGTCATACTTACAATATAGATACACGTTAAAATTTACGACAATTACAATAACAGAATAGAATGAATATAATAGCTATGATATTGAATGTTATTAAAGAATAAAAATAATAAATTAAATTAACAATTTGCAAAATTATAATAAATAAACAAAATTATAAAATTAATAAATTCAAATATTAATATTAATATTCAGAACTGACAATGTCAGTGGTCACTTTTAGAAATTCCGCCAATGAACAATTAAAAACATCGATTCTTCGCCCAACACTGTTAATTACTTTTATAGCTCTCGCGACAGGAGCATATTTACCTATGTTAGTGCGGGCCACGGGAACCTCTAACAGCCTTTGCCTTGCACTGAGTCTCAGCCCACCGCTTGGGACAAGCAGCCTCAAAGAAGCTAGTATAGATGGATTGTTCAATTTACCCCTGAAGACCTCGAATATATATTTAGCTAGCGCCACCTCGCGCCTAACTTCCAACTTATAGTACCCAACCATACCTATGACAAATAGGGTTGGATACATAAGTGGATAATAAGGGTAAACTCCGTATTGTTTGAGGTACAGATACCGTGTAAATTTGTTTTGCATCTTCTCCACCATGAGGCTATACTTAACTTCATAGGGGTTCCAGATTATAGCACTTGTTTCTAACTGACTTCTAACTAATGCATTGTACAATCCCTTTATTGCCGATATATTTTTAAAATCTTTAGTCTCTCTCATTACAAAGCCTAAATTTCTGTATGCTTTAGAGCAAACTTTTACAGCATGTTCTCGAAACATCAAGTTATTAGTGACCAGCACTCCCAAATCTCGCACAGATGCAACACGAGTAATGATGGTACCATCCATATGGTACTGATGATGCAAAGGCTTGACTGCACGTGAGCAAGACATGATACTGCACTTAGTGACATTGAAAAATAGTTGGTTTTTCCGACTCCATTCCATTACCAAATCAATATCGCTTTGCAAGCGCGCACAATCCTTCTCATCAGCAACACTCATAAAAAGTTTCAAGTCGTCAGCAAAGAGCAAGCAACCCGCGTTCTTTACTACATCTGGTAGGTCATTGATCATTAGAATAAATTCTAAAGGACCTAGATTGCTGCCCTGGCTAACGCCCGATAGAGTGCGGTATGGGCTTGAAACATGTCCATTGTACTCTACATATTGCCTACGGTTCCCAAGATAACTTGCGAAAAATTGCAGCAGATCCGGAGTGAACCCAGCCATCGCGAATTTCCGCAAGAGAACATCGTTGTGTACGCTGTCAAAAGCCTTCCTGAAATCGAAATAAGCAATGTCCAACTGTGCACCAGCTTTGGAATCAAGCACCGGTGCCGCGTAGTTCATGAAACACATCAGGTTAGAATTAGTGCTGCGACCCGCGCGAAATCCATGCTGGGCATCACTGAGGTGTGCGCTTACCTGGGGGGTTATGCAAGCACATAATGCAGACTCAAAAACCTTTGCAAAAGTAGACAATACCGCTACAGGTCTGTATCCACTAACATCTGTGCTGGGAGCCCCTTTAGGAACCGGTGTCACTCTAGTCAACTTCCACCCATCCGGGTAAACATTTTCTTTAAGACAGAGATTAAATAAATGGCAAAGCGGACTGACTAGTGATTCTCTGCAGTCTTTTACAATATAAGGAGGGACCCCGTCCGGACCCACTGACCGCTTAGGCTTAAGGCGACTAAGAGCGGCTCTCACGTCTCCGAGGGTGAGCTGTCCCACGTGTACGCGCGTACCGCGCTCAGTCGACTCGAGCATCGCTGCTAACGCGTCCAACCTTGGTTCCTCCTCTCCATATACAGAACTGAAGTAGTCCGCAAACTCTTGGGCACACTCGTCCTCTAACAAAGACACGCCGTTCTTGATAACGCGTGTTTTGCTACG
Organism: Craniophora ligustri; assembly: GCA_905163465.1. Lineage (NCBI taxonomy): Eukaryota > Metazoa > Arthropoda > Insecta > Lepidoptera > Noctuidae > Craniophora > Craniophora ligustri. The sequence continues at coordinate 9,412,370 of LR990967.1, read as the reverse complement.
TTTAGAACGTTTTCTTCCAACAAAAGCCCAAAATGTTCTCGGTTCTTTAGCAAATTGTGACTCAATACGGTTTTGGTACCCCATATACAAAACAGAAATGTTACTTTTAACTACTGAGCGATAATAAGAAAATTGATGGTAATCATGCGGTGATCCACTTACCTTATAGAGCTTGTGCCAAAACGCTTTTTGCTTTATGTCGCCTATAAGTTCAGCCGTGTACCACTCTGGGTATTGATACCGCGAGTGACCGACTTTAGGCTTTTTTCTGGGAGTGCTATCATCTAATGCTTTATAAAATAAATTGTACAAATTAACGTACGCCTCACTGGCGCTGCCTGTCCCATACATTGCGCTCCAATCAACCTGTGAGATTGCTGTGTACAGTGAGTGGAAATTGGCCTTAGTGAAATTCCATCGCGGGTAGAGGGCGGCTGGAGGCTGATGGGTTGCGGTTCGCAATGGCACTACACATTCGCGCGCGCTTAGCAGTTTTACACACAACGGTGGGTGCTGTGGGTCAATGCAGGACAGGCTCTCGCTTGCTTCGGTTACCTCTATCTCTCCACTGGAAAAAGTGGTTAATACGACATCAAGCATTCGATTATTACAGTTATTGATATTGTTACACTGGCGGAATCCACAATAAGTGATAAAGTACTCATAGTAACACTTCACATCCCGATTAGCAGAATACATATTTAAATCAGCAACAAGTATAACCTTATCATATTATATTTTGTACTATACTATATATACTAATTCACAGTACTTTTTTCAAGTAAATTCAACACGCACATTTCTACTCCCAAAACTAAAGTTCTATTAGAATTATATCCCTAAAAGGATACAGTTCTCAAAACAAAACAATAACAGCTTCAAAGATGAAATAGATACATTTTCAACGTATATTCGTGTAAGATACAACGAAATTGGTCCTTGTTCCATTTTCCAACAATTTTAAATCCACTTAAATTTCACTCCAATATCAAAGAGCATACAGTAGTATGTCATATCATCTTCAATGCATATTGCGGTACCTTTCAGTGTTGTTTCCAAACTGTCTGCTGCAAGCCGGAGCCAGTATTTTCTAGAGGCAATATCCTAGCAGCAGAATACATGAGAAAGATATGAATCTAGATAATATTCTAATATGTTGTATGTATGTTTATCATCATGCCTGTCATCCCCGAAGGATTAGGCAGGGGTGTACTAATAGTAAATCTAATGTAGGTCCCGTGTTATAGGAGTCTATTATAGGCTCGCCCCTTTGTTGATGGCAATAATTTCCACGAATCCAAACTCCGAGCTGCTATTGAAAATTTCATAGAAAAACTTTGACCGCCCTGGAAATCGAACTCAAGAATCTCCAGCTATATAGGTACATATATACTGTAGTTGCTGCCTACCCCCATGGGAAAAAGGCCTGATTATGAATATTTGTATATGTAAATATTTTTATATGTACCTACTTGTTATACTATGATTACTATTATAAATCAAATATAAATCTGTTAGCCACAAACCAAAAAAAAAACAAACTACCAAACACTACTTACTTAATACTTGAAAGTATCACCAATATTTCAACATTCCACCTTGTCGATTTTTCAACAATAATGTTCTACAAATCCAAGTCGATTTCGTAATGTGAAAAATAATTCTCGGCGATTCGAAACGGAATCGAGAAGAGCGGATAGGGACGATGGATCTATCCGCATTGGCTCGGAATTCCACAAGATTAACGTCTGCTGGGAGGAAGCACAACCATCCGCCTTACTGGGCTCCCCTCCCCCTCTATCCCCATTCCTTTGGTCCCTATTGCAGCCCGTTATTATTACAAATGCCAATTGAAACGACAGATCAAACAATGCGCCCTAACTAATTGCGATGCAGAAATGATCCGGACAAATAGTAAAGTTCGTAATTGGCTTAGTTTGTTTAGGGATTGCATTTGATATTTATTAGCGTATTATCCTTTTAAGTTCGGTGAATTTATAGGTGCTCAAACTATTCATATACGCCGATGGATGATATAAGTTGAAATTCGACTTTAAATATTAAAACAAATACATTTTTATATAAAGCTTGTTTATTAACGTCATGTTTTGCAAAATAGACAAATATACACTTTTAAATTGTCATTTCACTTAAAAATTCCGCATCAACATTTAACAATTAATATAATACATAGTTACACACGCATACACGCTAACTTTAAAGCTGAATACTCATTTAATGTACAACAGAAGACATTACAACAATGTACACAGCATAAACCTTATGAACTTTCTTTTTTGATAGACGAACGTCTTTTCAGTTGAAGGTTAAAATGTTTTAAAAAAGTAAGTTCACGAGAAATTCCGTCTTCTAATATACATTAAATGAGATTCAGCCTTCAAGATAAATACACTTTGTACAACTCATTGCTATACATTAATTACATAATTGTATTAATTTACTGTTTAATAAAGATTCAATATTTCAATAGTCGAACATAATAAAATTGTGTATAAACAAATAAAATGTACTTAAAGTTACAACACTAATTATTGTCGCGGGTCCTTCAATTTTGATTCAATTTTTATTCCTCACGAAAAATATTTGATTAGCGAAACCAAAACTAACGAAATTTGAACACAGCTAAAACTTAAGAAGGGTGAATTCTCGTGTTCGGTGTAGGATAAAATGTTGCGTGTCATTTAACAAATTATAAAAGTTGGCAGAAGACACGTCAATTTTTTTTTATCCTAAATAGGACTGATATTCACTAGAAAATATACGTAGACATATAGTTAACATTATGACTAAATATTATATGTCTTAGGTACGTTTCTTTAAAAGTTCATTTCCATAGAAAATATTAAAAATATTTACTTTAAACAACCTCATTATAACTATAAGGACCAAAAATTTATTATAATATAATCTTGCACTACAAAAATTTTATTGTGACTTAGGTATTAAAAACTGAAGAAGATTTTACTACGAAAGTGTGAGTGAACCTTTGATGTATTATTGATTTACAATTTTATTATGGTTCCAACGGTTACATCAACTTAATATTTACAAAATCGGATTGGTTAAATAATGAAGAGCAACATTTGATCCCAAGCGAACACGATTTATATCTTCTTTCGACATCTCTCATCAAGCCTTACATTTCTACTTTCCCTATCATCTACTCGTAATGGTATTTTAATAACTTTATTACGTATTCCCGTTTCATTATTCATACGACCAGTCTTATCCAGAATATTATTTTAATTTAGTACCGATAACGTTTGCGAAATTAGTTCCGAGTCAATAAACAATTTTATGTTAAGGAAGTTTCATTCGATAAATGAGTTCTGTCAGTTAGAATACAAGCCGAAATCCCATTAGGAAGTTTAGCGTAAACATTTTCAGATTTTGGTGTATTTAAAACATTTTCTAGATGTTTTTGTTCCACGCCATGTCGTAGTCCCGGACCCTTGACTTTATAAAAAATAACATCAACTGGTTCAATGTCTAGTAAAACTATGTTTTTCGTCTGTATACATGATAATTAATTAATTTAAGTCCGCCTTTGTACAATTTATTTTTTGCGCACAAAGTATAAATAAATAAATAAATAATTAACTAGGCATCTTACTATAATTAAAATAATCAAAGAGTATTCCAAAGTGTTCCAAAGCAATAGTAATATTCTCTATAACTTGATATTTTTAGCTTTTTTACTTGATCCTGTGTACCTACAGTAAAATTTCAATTATTTCTAACCTTTTTAATTTGTTTACCTGCTTCTGTGATTTGTCAGGGTAAACCCCGAAGGTAATTTCACAACTACATTTTACATTGAATGAAAAAAACTATACGTTCTATGCATTTAAAGCCCGGTAACAGCATTTATTTTTTTGATTTTCCTGTCCCCATTAATGATTACTCATGACATTTGAGCAGTAATATTATTATAAATACCAATTATTTATTTGAAAACTCCTGAGACAAGAAACTACAAATTAAACACAGTTGATGAAATTTCTTCAATCTTTCTCACTTTTCTCGCCCGAAATACAAGTCCAAAAATTTTTCACCTTTATTTAAAATTACGAAAATAAATTAAATAACCTATGTACTTATAACATTCATTAATTATATTTTATGACTAGCTCTCGTAAAGGAAATGAAATGCACCACGTTTTTAGTTAACTATTTTCTATCGTATGGCACTATACATTTTCGTCTATCAAGAATGTAGGTTCCGATGCTGAGGTCACATCAGCTAATGCTTAGATAAAATCATTAACTTGGTCATGTATTTTATAAAAATATTAAATTTTCTTATACTAAGTATTAACAACCATACATTTAACAAGCAGTTAGGCTGGGATTAGGCCGGTATTAATGAAAATAAAATAATTTACGTGACAAATGCATGAAAATATATAACCAAGATTGATACAGAAGCCTCGCGTTTCGTTGTATGTACAAGAGCACCCAGCCTAAAGAAACAGTAACTTAAAATAAAACAATCTGTAAATAGCCCGTTACTTCGTGAATCAACATTGTAATAATTTTAATATTATCAAACAATTCAAGCAAAACAATAATACGATAGAACTTGTGCAAAATAATAGTGTACAAGCAAGTTTATAAGATGCTATCACAGGAATGAAATCATGCATGGAGATTATTCAACTTTCACAGTTGCTCCGCAATGCTTTGAAGATTTTAATGGGAGTGACTTGAAAGCAATTCCTAATATCACTTTAGGAAATGCACATTCCAGTCACTACATTTATGACGTAGATTAAGCCCTGAACCACATGTTAGATCCAAGAAATAAGTCATAACTGTAAACTACTGAAAATTTAGATATGACTGAAATAGCACATATATATAACGAGATAAAAACATATAATTAGGCTAAACAACTAAACAAAACTCAAAGGATCAATCATCCGCATATCATTCAAACTCATCATTGGTTAAATAAAACTTAAACATCTAAAATATTGATAATCAATTTTTAAGTTTTACATTTTCGGATTCAAATGAATGTCACCAGAAGCACCACTCAACACTAAATCTTCAAAGCCAATAATACTGTTACCATGATCAGTCTCGAGTATATTATCTTGAACGTTTTAAGTTGTTCATCAACTGAGTCCCGTTCATTATTCACTTGGTCATTATCATACCATTGGGTATCTGTTTCACTTCACTACACTACACATAGTCTCTTCTGCCGCCTCCAATAATACTATTTCTTTCACTTACGACTGACACTTCAGAGCCGTCCGTTTTTTTTCTGCACGTGTTGAAGACTCTTGAGGCCTGTTAAGAAAATGTTTGAGGTAAAGTCGATTTTCTTTTATGCTTGTTTTTATTTTTTGGGCACTTGAAATTGGTTTATGTTTGTGTATTATTGTTTCCAATGATACCTACTTTGTTATTTTTTGTCGTTAACATTTTTTACTTTATATTATTAATTTATATATATTTTGTGATTCTCACAATATCGATTTATTAGTAAATATAATTAAATTGAGATAACATACCTTAACAAGAGAACGGACGGGCTGTTGCAATACGAATATGGCGAAGATAACGACTCCTTGCAGCGCATTGATGAGATCGAACACGGACCAGACGGAGACCACGTCCGAGCCCGCGCCCACCGCCCAGGACACCACCTCCAGCACCCACGACAACCCCATAATGAATGACAACAAGCAGCACATACGGAACCTGACGAATAACAATGCTTCATGAGTTATCTCTAGAAAGAATCAAGCAATGTTTTTATGTTAAACGTTTAGCGTATATATTTTATATTAGTGTTTCTTATGAAATATCTACTGAAGCATATTTCCGTGAAAGGTAAAATGCATTCCATGTAATGTAAATAAATTCACCTATATGGGTCTTGAAACATAATGGCGCCTAACTATTCGGTTTGGTCATACTAGAACTTATAAGATTCTTAAAGTGTTTTTAGCAGCACCTATATTGTAAATTAGAAACTCAGCAGATACATTGACTTGTATTACATACATACTCAGTCATTTAATATTAGCCCGCTAATACAACTATTTTGATGATCCAGTAAAATTCCTAAAACGTTTACGTTAATTAAACCTAGAGTCGATCACGTTTATCAAAAGAACTACATTACGGTATTAAAGCAGTTTCTAGGAAATAAAATATTGAACCTCTTTTTATAAATCTCGTAATGAATTTTCTAAGAAGTTTACTCTCGTTGAGATTGATTTTAAAGCCACGAAAAAATACTTAATCCTGTTAAATATAATAAATTAAAATTGAATAAAAAACTGCTAAAAGTGCGATTCAATCGCATCCTTATCCTAGACAAACAAGGATACCACAAAAAAGGATTTATCAAACACAAACTCACAATTTCTTGTACTTCTTGAGCCTCTGGTTGAAGTTTGTAGGTGCTTCTCTTGGTGGTGATGATGAAGTTTCGTGGACCGGCAAGGGCTGGCCGAGCACAGTGCCCAATCTTACCCAGTCGTCTGACGTACTGAAGTCTGAGTGTGTCAGGTCCAATGCTGTGAAGTATAGTTATTATGCTAGTAGTGCGACTATTGGATTATATAGTACACACAACTGACTTGTCAATGTTACGTGCCCAAACGGAGAAGAAAAATACTGTAAGGAGACCTGGTATACCTGAGAGTTTTTCTCAGATGGGAGGGGACCGTGCTGAGCAGTGAGATTAATAAATGATTTCATGATAATGATGATGATTTTTATGACAATAAAAAAAACTACTTTACCTACATGAAAGATTTATTTATTTAACGCCGACATCATACGAGAAGTGATAGGGATGCGAAAACCAAAGTTCGCTTGTAAAACATTGTGTATATAGATGAGTTAACAAGAATAGCACTAATTTAATACCAAAAAGTAAATGCCAATAAAGTTATTTAAATTTCAAGTCACGATATTTTGCTATGACAAATATAACTCAGAATGGAAGGGGCAATGACCGCTATTAATATAGTTAGATTATGTTTACTCAGAGTTCAAACCACTTCGTATTTATTGATGTAAATGGTTTCCTTCAGAAAATGGTGACTCGCTCAAATGATAACGTAATCATCAAATAAAATGTATAAATAATTAAATAATGTTGTCAAAAAACATGAAAGGTTTCAGTTTTTAATGTTCATTATGGATATTTAGGGTAGAAAGATACACAATGATATACTTAGATAGAAAGGTCTTAGTTCGATCCCAAAGCACGCACCAATTTTCAAAGTTACGTGCGTATTTATCACATCCTACTTGACTCAAATGAGAGGACACCCATGCCAAGCATTGGGCCAATAATTACATTGATAAAATATGATCGTGAATCAACAATTATTAATGTTTGGCCTTAAGAAATGTGACCACGTGTCAGACGGAATGACTGAATGACTAGCTAATTAAAATGACACCCACGACGGCCTTGAGATACCAATATTCTTTTACTTTTATTTTGTGTCTTTTTCCCCAATTCTCATAAATATATCTTAGAGAACGTTGTGAGCTTCTCCTCGAGGAAAGCCCTACCGTTTTACGTTTTTCCTCCTCATCTCTATTATATTCTTGATATTTCTATATCTTATAAAATTAATATATCTTTTATTTTAAATTCTTATAATTTTAAAACAGTCTTTAACAAAGTGATACCAACTCGTATAATTATCTTCGGACTTAATATTAAATAAAATGCCTTGTACTAAATATTTTTGTCCTAGAACTTTGTAACACACGGCCCATTGTAAATCAAAGGGTTCCCGCATAAATACTGATCGCTCATCATAATTATTTACTGAAGAAACCGTTTCAATTGTTCGAATATATGATTACCATAGAAACGACACATAAAAGTTTTATGATAATATTTTATTAATCGTAAAGATGCATTTAAGCACACCAGAAATAATTAATGCGGAGCCGTGACATAAATACGATATTACCTATTAACACAATGCTTTGCGTATTTTAAACGCGTAATACATGATATAGAAAACCCCATACTTTTATATGTATCCGGGTTTCATTCATAAATTTGTAAACATTAAAATATCTTTATTTTGATTTTATATTCAACGCCAGAATCTTCTTTTTTGTCGTAGAAGCGTTTACAAACACATAATTTCACGTACCTACACAAACACCCTAATATTGTTAACCCTGAGTATTTACCCCGTACAAGTATCGAACAACCCGTTATTCGATTCGTTATTCGTTAGTCGATATAATAATATTATAACGTTACTTTATAATATTATTATATCGACAAAAAAATATTGTTACGTTTTTAACAATGTGTGTTACAATATTAAATTGGTATTAAATCGATCCCAAAACTACTAGGAGGCGTACATCCACAGATAAAAAAAAAAAGACGTGGCACTCGGAGACTGCCGCGGTAAAGCTATTGCATAGCATTTTTTATCAACTTATGCAATTATAATTATTTATCACTTTCTACACAAATTATATTAGAGTACAGATATTCACTGTTGTACATAGATAATAAATACCTATACACCTATATACTTTCTCACAAACAGCTGATCACGTATTCGTCCGATTTCGGAGCAGCTCGTCTCGATTCGTGCGAGCTTCGTTGAGTCGTACCATGAAGTAAATACAAAGAGGCCTAACGCTGTAACTCTGAGTAGGCACGATAGAAGCTATGCAATAGCTTAAAAAAAATAAAAAGTATCATCGCTGTGCCGCTTATGTTATTTTCGTTACGGAATTTCAGGATTCGGTCTCCGCGCTCAAGGCCCGCGATAGAAGCTATGCAATAGCTTAAAAAACAATTTTAGATTGCATCAATCTAAAATTGTTTTTTGATATCATTTTTTCGTTACACAATTATGTTACGTAAAGACATGAATAACTTACGTGTAACATCCTTAAGTTTATCGTAGTGTGTTGCAAGGGCCCGTGATGTGAAGAAGAATATACATAAGTTGCTGAAGAGGATTATAGCCACCGGACCGTAGAAGTAAGGTAACGCTGCTTGATCCGCTGTAACAAAATTGACTTTTGAGTCTAGTTACACAAAAGAACTATTAATTATGAATTAGTATCGTAATAAAAAACTGTGTTCAGTTGTACAATTTTACATAGGTACAACAGGTAAATTAGGTATTTTTTTTCTAAATATTTAGTCAAAGCTTTTCGTATATAAAATAAGAAAGAAAAAGAAAGAAAATGAAATATGTATTTGGTTAATCTTACACCACATTTTTTGAAAGAAGTTCGAAAAACTAAAAAAACCTGATGTTTTAGAGACATTGAGCCGTAATTTTCTATAAATTTAATATATGATTTTATTACTACAGACAAAACGAACAAAAACATTTGTTGAAACTAATTAGACGAATTAATAAATAGACATATTGTGAGCAGCTTACTCTTGAACCAACACCCTTTAACGCCGAAGTTAGGCTTCAGGTACGTGCTGGGCACTGCCGGAGATAGGTCCATAGTGATGGTCACCACTAGCAGGAGTATGGGGAAAAGTACTGCATATACGCAGTACCACGCAAACCTTCGTCTCATACTGCGTCTTGTGACTGATGCATTGATATACCTCCTGCGAAAGTAAATATTGCAATAAGGATTTTGTTTTTAATAATAAAGTATAAATTATTTCCAATTTATTAAAGAAGTTAGTTTGTTATTTCATCAATGCTTTAAAGTCTTAAGCGGGTGCCAAATTTTATTCGATGTTTCCTAATTCATCTACAGGAAATAATCTACATTTAAAAATTGCTTTCAAATTATTAAAACATTTTAACATCATAAATTCCTTCAGTTTTTTGGTAAAGAAAGTATAACTCTAAAAATTTTTCAATACATAACAAAAATGTAGGGTATGTACCTATTAGTAATTATAAATTCAAGGCACCCAACAAGGATTTAGACGATCCGTTTAGCTCAGCGGTAGTTAACGCTGCCTGCTGTGCTACGGGTCCCGTGTTCGAATCCCGGTAGGGACAAATGTTTGTGTGATGAGCATCAACATTTGTTTCCGAGTCATGGATGTATATATGTATAATATGTATGTATTTACAAAAAAAAAGTATATATGTAGTATATCAACCAACTAGAATCCGTAACACAAGCCTCGTTGCTTAGCTCGGGACTAGATGGCGCTGTGTGTCATAATGTCCAGGAATGTCCAGGAATATTTTATTTTATTTGCTAAGGAATTATATAGAATCATCTTATTTCTCGATCAAGCTAATACTACTGTATCTATAATATTCCTTACTCGGCACACATTAACACAATAAACGCTAAAAGCGACGATCAAAAATCTTATTAAGTACGTACGAACGATAAATGTAATAACGATACGTTTAACAATGTTACGTCTAAGAGGTATGAGTACTTACCGAACGTTCAAGAATATATCGAAACACATCACGTTCAACCAGAAGAAGCAAGAGATGAACGAAAACTGGATCAAATACGCTGAAACAATGTTTTTACTTATAATATTTCTTATCTTAATAAGTCTTTAGTTCAGAGTTTTCAATATTAAACTGGCAAAATAATTGGACTTAGATACCTACTGTAACAACAATAACTGTTTCATTTATGCTTTTTTAAAGCAGTTAATCGGATTGTCGCATGGGTGGCTTTGTTGGATTTGTTACTTAAATTGTGCCCTATCGTCGTGAATGTGAGATTCGATTCCTGTGTACTTAATTATTTACACACTGGAATTATCATTGATTGTATTGTAATCAAATCAAACAGGATATACAGGACACACATACACACACAATTGAGTATTTGGCGTCATTTACTGAAGTTAAGTATGAATTCAAAAGTACAACAAACTTATTACCTGTAAATTTATTACGAAGAAGTCGTCTGTCAACTAAACAAGTAGAAGTCCAAATGCTTACATATAATGCACTAAAACTACAGTTTAAAACATTCACAAACAACTTACCCATGATAGTACAAGCTACAGCAGGAAAAGCGTGTCCTGCAAGCTGTGTAGCAGCTAAACAAGTAAACGCAAGTGCTAAACACACTGTGTGGCAAGCAAGTGCCTTGCCGTGTGTATCCCGCAACTCCGTAATGAACAGGTACACACAGGCCGTCGCCAGCAGAAACGGCACCGATATTAGCAGCCCTAGAAACAAAGGACCAATTCAGTATTGGACAGACCGACAGACCGATTTGTTGATTACGGTTATGTTCAATCAGGTGTTTGAGTGGCGTGAAAACATGACCAAATTATGCAGAAGTTTACTTATGTAAACTTATATTTTGTTTTTTCATCTATATGTATATAATATGCAAGCCTATTTGTTACACAAAGATTACTGGAAACTAAAGTCAAGATCATACGATCAGCAGCATATACTTAAAAAGAACAAAGTTTAATCTAAATATATTTTTTACCAATAATTTGAAGGATTATTAGTCCAGTATTTTCTGTTAGATATTTTAAGCGCAAATCAATACTTAATTTAACATCATTACTTCTTATAAAGACTATTCTAACAACAACCTAAGTTCTCCGTCGTTGAATAAATAACTTATTTCATAATTGTTACAACTCAACCCTGAAATCCTTTAATAAAGGCTTTTGAAGTAACAAATCTAAAGTAAGTTAATCACAAAAAGGAATTAAACTGTAATATTGTACACTTTAAGAACTTTATTAAAATCTTTTGGAGACTAGAACAGCGATCAAATAGTTAAGTAACTCGGTAACTAGACTCTTGGTAACAAAGTTAACAAACTGTTACTTGTTGCCAACAACAAAAAGTTGAATTAATTAATGATCAACTCAGTTATTATTTACTTTGGACGAAAAACACACAGCCGCTTATTTTCCCACGGGAGTCGATACAGTGGATTGCTTATTTCGTTTTTTGTTTACAATATAAATAGGTTGTATATATGTTTGTTAGCGATTGATATTTTTTGTTTGATGAACAGTAATAATAAATCGTATATTATTAAAAACAAGAAAAGTGTTGTAACTATATTTATATACCTACTACGTGTGGTAGAATGAGGCTGCTGAGTTTGTTTGGGAAAGCTTGCCGGGTTGCTAAATATTTTGCAGATAAATAGTAGTCTGCTAACAATATTGTGGTCTCAAGAACTTAAAAATTCCTCTCAAAGGTGAGCTATTATACTTCATTGCCATACATTAGTAATGGCATGTGAACTCTATAAAGGCGCAGTCAGCTAGCGAGGTGAACTATAGCCTAATCGCGAAAGGAGATTCGTGCCCAGCCATAAACCAGTAAATAGGTTGATGATAACAACTTATTTCCATTTCTGATTTTTAATGCACTAGTACTTCCTAATTCTATAATAAATAAATCTTTTTTGCCAACAATATCCGGTAAAATTAAACAAATGAAACCACAAACGAGGATTCCCTGAGTTATGGGGTCTAATCTCTTTCAGTCCAGTAGAAAAGTTGACACAATCATGTACAAAATAAATAGAAACAAAAATTAAATAGAGAGAATATAGCTTGTAAGTGTATATATATGCATGTACATATGTGTGTGTGTGTGTAATATACGATGTCTTTCTCGCTAATTTTCGGTTGCATAATTTATCGCTGTATATAATGTTCTTATTTAACTACCATCATGACTTTCACCATGTTTGCACTAACCTGTAGCATAAGCAATAAGTGTTGATGATGTCTTAGTATCCTCCATCGGTGTAGTGAAACACACGACTGGCAACGTGATCCCTGCCGGCACCGACTCATTCCAAAACGTCTCCATGCAATAATCCCGAGTGCCCAGCAGTGGGGGTGATAAATAAGGTACAAATAAGGACCCATTTACAAGGAGATAGAATTCATCTTGGCTGTTGAGGTCCGGCTGAAGTTTATATCTGTGGACAATATAGATAATTAAATATATTCATATATCGAACTACCCTCGAGGATAGGGTTGAAACAGGGATGTCATAATGTCCCTAAGTAAAATAAGATCATATTCTTAACGCGGATTCTTTGGAATTTTGTATCCTTGGAGCATACGAAAATTGTCTTGAGAAAATATACATAGTTATGATTGATATAACTAATAATTTTGGACATCATTTTTTTTAAACCTTATGTTTCTGTCTACAAAAAAGATTTACAGCGGATTCTAGTTCCAATCTACGCAGAGGCTCGTTACATAAAGAGGTACTAAATGGTTGATAAATCATTGTTGAAATTAATTACATATTATAAGTACTTATAATATGTAAAACATATAAATGTCCATGACTGAGAAACAAATGTCTATTAATTACATATTATAAGTACTTATAATATGTAATACATATAAATGTCCATGACTGAGAAACAAATGTCTATGAATCTCACTTACAATTGCCTCTACCGCAGAAGGCAGCGATGAGCATTAAATGATAAAATCAGAGTCAAATATTTTATCTTTTAAATTTAGAGCATTTACAAAAATATAAATTCAGTGCCTACTTTAGAAATACTGTGTGTTTATTGAACCCATTAGATAAAAAAAGAAATAAAAAGCCTCCAGACTGATTAATTTAAATACCAGATTTAACGATTATTTATTACCTACTATAATGTATGTCGTTTTAAGCCAGACACTCGCAATTTCACGGTTGAAGGAATATACCTAGCGTTTTTTAATGAGCTTAGGTACGGCAAAATACTCACCCATTACACAATTTAAGAAGCACTTCAATATAGTATATAATATAGTTTACTTTGTGGGCGAGTAAATGGGACAAAATAAAAATATTTCAGAGCTACTTAAAATTGAGTAGCGTTTTAGTATGTGGCACATAGAAATCTACATTAACATACCTAATACACAAAAAAAAAGAAGCACGATAGTCACGCCTAAATTATTATTATCTTATTTGGGAATCCGCCAATCTAACATTACTCATGCCTCCCTAATAGGATTCCGTTAGCGTTGGCATTAAAACATTTTAGAAAAGTGTAACAACACGATATTTCAATAAATTTATATGATTTTAGACAACTACTTATTAGATACTGTATATACTTGATAAGAATTATGATGTGGTGTATAATGTAAATTGATATAAAAACTACTTAACACGAATTTTATCGGGATATGTCGCTTCGGATCCTTTACACCATCCATCACCAAAGCATGAGCATCGATATTACATACCGTGATATCGTGAAAGTAGTTTTATTTCAATGTCTCATGCACGTATTTCTCTAAATACCAATAAACTGAGACCTCTGGTGTTGCGAACGTTCATAGGCTAACCGTACGTTCGTAACCGCTTAGGCAGGCCGTAAGCTTGATTTGATAGCCACCTGCGCGGTATTAAAATAATCTAGGTACTAATTATACAAAAGTAAAACCTTTATTTACTTTTCATAGCGACACGGACTGCCCACAATGGTCTCGTACATGTTGGTGTCGAAACTGAAGATGTGGGTCTCGTTGGCTTGGTGGAACATTGGCTGGAAGGTCAGCTTGGACCGGGAACACACGGTCTTGGTGTTGCCATCCTCTGTCGTGACAGTGAGGTTTTGCCCACTAGGGCAGCACTTTGGGACGACTGGCAACTCTTTGGCTTCCTCATCCTGTGAACAAGAGAAGAGTTATTCATTAATGTAAAATATACAAGAAGATTAAGTCATCAACGTAATTATTGTCCCACTGTTGGGCACATTTGAGAGGGATTAGACCACCACACGGTCCACCACGCTAGTCTAGTGTGGATTGATAGACTTCACACGCCATTGAGTAAATCTCTCAAGCATGGAGGTTTCTTCACCGTATTTTCCTTCAACATCAGAGCATCTGATAAATACGGGCCAGACCAGGAATTCCAGACCTTTGCCCTTCACAGTCCACTGGTTCCTATCACATTAAATATAAATATTTAATTGTTATACTTTCATCGTTAGCTTTTTAAATCTAGTTGACCTTTGTCACAACTTAAATTATGTATATAAGTCAAGACCCTACTCAAAAATATCCCGTCAAGAAGATTCCAATTTATTCGTAATTCTTCAAAAGCCTACTTGAAATTTAGTTCCATAATGCTCTTGTAAGTCGTGACGTTATATTTTAAATTGGGTCACGCCACAATCACAAGGTAAGGACAATATAATTATGGATGTCATACGAACATTTCAAACGATGATAAATTGCAAGTCTGTTTGTTAAACTCCCATCAAAATTCAGCATGAGAATCTGAACTTTGACGCACATAAAAATAAAAATCAACTGAGGTTGATTACGTAAGATGTTTATTCAGAAACGGTCACGTCTTTCTTATTAGTGAAATGTTGAGCTATAAGTCAGCTAATGGGATTGGATTAAGTGAATCAGAACGACCTAATTCGTCTAGTCTTATTATGTTCTGATTGCAAAACAAAACATTAGAACTACTATAGTACCGTTCTTCTAAACTATTTGTTAGTTTATATGAGTATTGATTTACTGAAATAAAGTAGGAATAGATTACGTGTGGAATATTCATATAATTATAGACTTGACCTTATAGATGCAGGTAGAACGTATATGACTGTTAATTAAATGTATTATTTAACAGAAAATGTGTAGAGCAATTTAAATACTAGGTAAATAATTTTGTCTACCGACTAAAACGACACAGGATTCTTCAAAAAAATACATTCAGAAAGCTGTTTCCCTACTGTAATATTTGCTCCCACGCAATCCCCATTAGAACAGTCTACTCAGAAATGTAGAAATAGAAACAGTTGATAAAAAACAAAATACAGATGTCGGGTGTATGCCAAATGTACTACCAATTACTAGCTAAAATAATAAGCAAATTCCAATAATAGTTTGTGATGTTGTAAATGTTGAATGCCAATTTGTTTACGGAAAGGAAAAGAGAATCGATCTACTGAGTCATTGATTTTGTATATACGCTATGATGGTTAAGAACCAATTCATTTAGCTGCCGATTTTGTTGATATTGTTTGTAGCTTCTAGCATTAGTAACCTTTAACGTAGGTAAACTTTAGTCATTTAGAGCCTAATTTCGTGTGAGAAGAAGAGGCCAAACTCAAAGGCAATAAATACACGAACGCAAATCGTAGCAATATTTATCAATAGACTGTGAACGATTCGCCTTATATATTCTACAAATTGATATTATTTATAAACTCGAATCGAAGTTCAAAGAAAAAAACTTCTTAGTAAATATACAAAAATCCCCGCTTAACAGAGTCAAGTAAAGCAATTTTCCTTATTACTCACAGTGCAGCCTAGGTTAAACCGAACTCCAATTAAAAAAAAATACTGGCAATTACTGTTTCATGGGAACATGTTTCTAACTTGCTAAGCTCCTGGATTTGATAGCCAAGTTGATTTATTGGTTTGGTTGAGTTTACCATTAAATGAAGCAGCCGGAAGCTTGGCCAAAATCACATATCTATATAAAGTTTCTTAGTGTCACTAGATAATCATCATCATCATCATCATCAACCCATTATTGTCCCACTGCTGGGCACGGGTCTCCTCTCAATTGAGAGGGATTAGGCTATAGTTTACCACGCTAGCCTACTGCGGGTTGGCGGACTTCACATGCTATCGAGAAATTCTCTCAAGCATGCAGGTTTCCTCACGATGTTTTCCTTCACCGTTTGAGCTTGTGATAAATAAGCACATAACTTCCGAAAAGTCAGTGGTGCGTGCCTTGGGTTCGAACTCGATACCTCTTACATCTCAGTCCACTGGTCACACCGCTAGGCTACCACAGCTCTCACTAGATAATATTAATTCTTATTTCCTACTCCTCCTATTTAACTTCATGATTAATTTCGCTTCAGGTTCTAAGACTGTGCGATTATTTTCGGAATGGTAGCTATTGTTGATCTTAGCTTAAAGCAGTTGCAGTAGTTGGTACTGAAGGTCTTATCTCAAATGCACATATCAATTTTATAATAACTGTAGACAAACGAGCGACGCCGCGCAACAAAATCTCGGCTAACAACAAAGCATACCAATACTGTATCTCACATAATAAGGTCATCTACTTTTTGTTCAGATAAAAGGCGCTCGGTATCGAAGGCGCCACGTCTGTCACGTGTCTTGTTAGCTACGTGCCCGCAACGGTAATGAGACAACTGATGACATCCACCATTTCGAGCTCCTGTATAATGCACGCCGATACCAACGATGATGGATGCCACGGAACCTTTGGGAGATATCATTTTATTTATTTACTATGTAGGTACATACTTGAGTCGCAGATTTGGCTCTGAGTTTTTCAAACAATTTGCTCTTTAACCTATGAAACCTCTAACAAAGAGTTAAGGAATGTTGAAAGGATTAGCAGGAGCATTTGTTAAGGAATTTAATTCAATATGTTCGATGGCCGTTATGTTGACGAAGAGCAGTATATACTGCCTATTTATATTCCTTCCTAAACGGAACACTTGAATTCATAAAAGAACAAGACCTACTATGTATTTCTTTAGAATATGTTACAATACATATATCAAAACAAAGACCCCCGCCTCGTCTGTATGATCGCGATAAACACAAAAACTACCGAACGGGTTTTCATACGGTATACACCAATGAACGTAGTGATTCATGAAGTTTGGGTGTTTAATTAATTAAGGTTTTGTATACATATATGCTCTGTTACTCATCCACAAACGGGGCGGGTTGTTAGTACAATTATAATACAGTTAATTACATATAATATGTATTGGAACTGCATATTAAATAAACCAACGCCGGTTCTTATACTTTAAATATATTATATACTTTTCAATTTAATTCGTCTAAAATATAGAATAGTTTTCGTAGAGTCCAAAAACCTCCACATAATCGTCATAATATAAACTTCCATAATATTTGCTCATCATTTAAGAAAACTTGTGTCTAAGAGGATGATCATGGCTCTATGTTTGTTAATCGTATATGTTCGGAGAAAGCTGTTATTTTTTTGGTAAACACGTGTAAGTATCAGATTAGGATGTTTGCTGTAACAGTTTGAGGAGTTTGGACCACACGTCTCTTGGAACTCCAGTTAAGTACCTTTAGTAGTTACATGTTACGATTGTACCTACAAGAAGCGATCTAGCACATTTCATATACCATGTATATTTGGATATATTATCGAATTTATGCAAAAATACATATATTCGACAAAACATATCACATAAAAGGGAAATCTGATCCTAATATCTTTATTTAATAATTAATCACCTTAAAACATTAAGGTAGTTAATTAATTGCCAGACACCCAGAAAATAATAGGTACCTATATTGCAGTTACAATTCAGCATAATGAATGACCCACTGGATATGTTGTTAATATTACCTTAACAATTCTTAATACTTAATACCTTTAAAAAACCCAGGTTAACCCTTAAGTTTAGCATAAAAAAGAGAATAAATTTTACCAGAAACTAAAAGGGATAGATTGGATAAATTGCCAGTTTGTCGTCCGTCTCTTTATTACCAAATTGGATGAAAAGCGTAATAGTAGGTAAATAAGCCACTTACTAGATATTGCTAACATTTTTTTAAGGCTGAAAAATTAAAATCAGTTCATTCATTTCACTTTGATCAACCAAATATAAAATCTTTAATAATATGGTACAAGCTACGTATTTGAAAAGTAACTAAAACAAAAATTAGTAGCAAAAGAAGTTTTTCTTAGGAACAAAAGCCTAGAGACCCGTTTAAGTTGGAAACTCGCTGAATTTCCAAATGTTAAAACAATTTGTTTTTAAGGCTTCTTTATGGAAATATCTTGAGACTGGGAACCGTGACGACATTGTCAACTTCCGCGAAATATTTACAAAGGAAACCTTAAAAATACTCATAAGAGGTTTTTTTTGTTCTCCTTTCCAGAAAATGTTTCGGTTTGGTAATCACTGAAATGATTTGAGAAGTTAGGGTTATATTGCGACAAAAACGGGACCTCACATTTGAAATTGTAACCAAGTTCATGTATATTCAGCATGACTTTTTAACGAAAAGGTTGTTTCTTGGAGAGCGGTGAAAAATCCATCTAAAGAATTTGCCGAGGCGACCTGACACAGGTATGTAATTCTAAATAGGAGACAATTATCAGAGTGGTTGCCACTGAGTTCATCTACGGGAATGCTGCCGGAATCTCTATTAATATTCCCCTGCTAAATGTGCAGACATTATTGTGGTCTAGAACAGGATATTTACTGGATAAACAAAGGTTAATAACTGACTGATATTTATTACATTACGGTGGAAAAACAGAGGACTATTGCTACATATGGGAACATATGTTTAGGAGTATTAGAAAAAGTATACAGAAAGGGTCTTCGCAGCAATGTTGTCTTTCATCGCGAATATGTCGCAAATCGTCCGCACATTCCGTTAAGATATCGAATTCAGTTTTGAACGCACGAGGATGCAACATCTCTCTTTTTGTTTATTATTTCTTGCTGTTCAGCTGACTATTTTCACATTCCAGGTGACTGGAATATATATTTGAAAATGATGACCCGCAGTGCAATTGTAAGAGATATGGAGGTTAAACTGAGAGCAACCCTAAAGGAACTGGAGTCTTCTAAATGTCTGTGTACACAACTACTACAGGAAAGGGAAGACAGTGAAGTTGAAATTAAGAACATTAACGACAAAAACACTGTACTTAAGAATGACCTGGCTGAGCTTCACATACAGCACATGGACTTACTCGACCAGCACAACCAACTTCAACAACAAGTGTCTAACTTTCACAACTGTTCAGACACGCATGAATTGGCACTGAACCGCATTTCTCAATTAGAACATGAGTTATGCGAGGCCCATAAGGCTAGACTTTTTCTAGAATCAGTTGAAGCCAAAAAGCAGACCATTAACACCATCAGTCTGTATGATGAGTTGGTAGGTTGCAGTGGGTCCAAGGTTGTGTGTGAGACAGCCGTGACTATTGATTTGACTGGTGATGATACCATATCCACATGTCCTATTACATTTAGCAAAAATAAGTTGAAAAAATATATTAAAATTAAAAAACTTATTAAAAGGTACAGCAAAGCCATTAAAAATCAAAACCTTTTGAAAGGAAATGTTAGCTTAAGAAAGGACCGCTTGAATTTAATTCATAAGTTGAATATTTGTTCATCTGAGTTAGAACATAGTAAGACGGTATATGATGTTGACATTAAAAGCCTGCGAGAGGAATTATTTCGTAGGGAAGATATGTTAGCAGATATTTTTAATAAATATGAGGCTTGTCAAGAAGAACTGAGCAAGCGCATGTTGGAAGCAGGGGAATTGGTAGACCTAGTCAGGTACAATGCTGAGAGATATGAGTCTCTGACGAAGAGTCTCTTGTGCAGTTGTGCCTGCTCTCAAACACCTCCGGAGCCCCTATCTGACTTACCGTTACCAACACTGTCTCAAACTGTAACACCTTGCCCTAATACTATAGTTTTCAGTGATCAAATAGGTTCTGGTTTAGGATCTTTGCTACACAGTGACCTAAGCAATGGTGTGATCAATTATTGTAATCATAACTTAAAATTTAAAGAAATTATAAATAAAATTATTAGTACAAAAATGCATAATAAGACCATTGTGGTATTATTATTAGGAAACAGTATAGGACTCAAGAAAAAGGACATTGTGGATGGTATAGACACCTTATCAACATCGTGTCCAGGAAAGATTATGTTATGTGCATTTCCTTACTCAGAATGCTTGACAGAAAACAGTAACAACAATATATTCAAGTTAAATAATACTATGCATATGCTGACATGTCGTCACAGTGATAAGTTGTTATATTTTGACACAAACAAGTTTGTTAGTGGATTTAAATTAACACAGGAAGCTATGTTTCTTCCAAAGAAATATAAGCGTTTGATTGCTACTTTGATAGCACACAATATTAATCTAGTAACAAATAAAAATCCAGTGATATCTAGTCATAGCTTAGTTACTGACGTGAACTATTGTTCACACGTGGGGAGGTGTACGCGAAGTATATCCTTGCCAATCAGTTCTGACGTTGGGGCACTAGATTTAGCTCCAGATTCTTATTCTTATAATTTAAACTAGTCAGTAAGACAACAGAAGATAATAATAATAATAGTAATATGAAATGTATATTATCTTCTGGCATATTGTTAACTTCACCTTCAAAGGGAAAATGTTTAAACATTCTGAAATTATACCATCAGAATGTACAAGGACTCTCTTCTAAAGTGTTAGAATTTGAACTTTTTCTAGAAACATTCAAGTACGATATTGTTTGTATTACAGAACACTGGTTAAAAGAATACCAAATGTTATTAAGCTTTGAAAATTATCATGTGGCTAGTTGTTACAACCGAAAGTTAATGATACATGGTGGCTCTCTTATATTATTAAAAAACTCATTAAAGTTTAAAGAGAGGAAGGATATTGTCTCAATGTCCGTTGAACATAGTATCGAAATGTCTTGTGTTGAGCTGGATAAGCATATTGTAGTGTGCGTGTATAGGCCCCCAAATAGCCAAAACTATACAGCATTTGAGTCTGTCATGGAGGACGTACTAAAACTACTTTTCAATTCTAATAAATCTATAGTTATTTGTGGCGATTTTAACGTCAATATATTAGATGATAACTTGATCAGTAGTAAATTTTTGTGTCTTTTTAAGTCATTTAATCTAACAAATTTGTTCATAGAACCAACTCGGGTAACAAGTACGTCTGCAACGTGCATTGACAATGTCTTCTGCAGCTGTGATTACTCAGATAAAGCGATTGTAAATTGTATGTCTTCTGATCACAGCGGACAAACTGTCTCATTTAATACCAGTATAAGTTTAAGTAAAACACAAATAAATACAAGGCAGATTACAAAGAATAAAATTGTTAATAACAATAAATGTCTAAATACTAAGTTAGCCGGTCAAAACATAAATAAAAATAATTGTGATAAACAATATTCACGTTTTTTCGAGATTGTAAGAAATGAATTTAATAAACATTTCAAACTAAAAACCAAGAACGTAAACATTAGATTCAAATTTAGTGACTGGGCAACTATAGGCATTCGTAAAAGTCGGGAACACTTATTTGAATTATATGAATTAAAGTCATTTAATAAAAGTGAAGAGTTTACTCAATATGTTAGTAAATATTCAAAAACTTTTAAAATAGTGTGTCAATTAGCAAAAAAAATATACATAAGTAACAAAATCAAGAATGCTGAAAATAAGATAAAAACGACTTGGACAATAATAAATAATGAAAATAATAAATCTAAAGTATGTCATAACAATAACGCACTGCAAACGGCACGTGGTCTTATAACCACAAATTCTGAAGTAGCTCAAGAATTTGAGACATATTTTGCGAACATACCCCTTACAATAACTAAGAGTTTAAATTCTTCTTCCGCACTTTCCGTTGCTGTACTTAAACAGAATGTTACTTTCTGTCCAACTACTTTTAAATTTAGGTATGTTAGTCCAGAGTCAGTCATTAAAGTTTTTAAAGATATAAAAATAAAATTAACTGAAGACTTATGGGGTTTATCATCTAAAGTTTGTAGTGGAATCATTGATACTATAGCACCCCATCTAGCAAATATATTTAATGAATGCGTTGACCAGGGGACCTTCCCGGATCTTATGAAACACAGTAAAATAGTACCCTTATTTAAATCTGGAGATACTGAAGATCCTGGAAATTTCAGACCAGTTTCCATTCTACCAGTATTTAGTAAAATTTTTGAAAAAATGATGCTTAATCAAATGTTGTCACATTTCAATATACATAAACTTTTTCATGACCAGCAATATGGGTTCACCAAAGGGCGCAATACAACTGACGCCGGAGTGACGCTTATAAAGCACATCTTTGATGCTTGGGAAGAGTCACAAGATGCCGTTGGCATATTTTGTGATCTTTCAAAAGCATTTGATTGCGTGGATCATGATACACTACTACTAAAATTGGAACATTATGGATTTAAGCTAAACTCTTTAAAGTTATTAAAATCATATTTGCAAGGTAGAGTACAGAAAGTCCAAATAAACGGAATTAAATCATCTGGATCCAAAATTAAAATGGGTGTTCCGCAAGGCTCTATCCTGGGCCCGTTCTTGTTTTTGGTATATATTAATGACTTACCTTATATGTGCCAGAATGGATGTGGGATGGTGTTATTTGCTGATGATACCTCCTTAATTTTTAGATTAGATAGACGGTCACCAAATGTTGACGATGTAAATAGAGCCCTTCTAAAGGTCCATGAGTGGTTCACTGTTAATAATCTGGTATTGAATGGGCAGAAGACTAAATGCATAAAGTTTTCCTTACCAAATGTTAGAAGTGAGGATTGTAATATAATATTAAATAATGAAAAGCTCGAATTCGTCGATCAGACTGTATTTTTAGGAATCAAACTAGATTCCAAACTTCAATGGGGACCGCACATTAAGGCTTTGTCGGGACGCCTGAGTTCAGCTGCTTATGCAGTTAGAAAAATCAGACTACTTACGGATGTAGAAACCGCAAGACTAGTTTATTATAGCTACTTTCATAGCGTCATGTCTTACGGAATATTGCTGTGGGGCCGTGCTGCAGACATAGAATCAGTTTTCGTTCTGCAGAAAAGAGCAATAAGAGCCATTTATAACCTAAGTAGTCGTGATTCACTCAGGGAACTCTTTAAAGAAATAAATATTATGACAGTGCCCTGTCAGTATATCTTTGAAAATATAATGTACGTTAGAAAAAATATATCACATCATACGAAAAGATGTGAACTGCATAATTATAATACTAGATATAAGTCAAAATTAATGCAGCCACAGCTTCGTCTCGCTAAAGTCCATACCTCTTTTGTGGGATATAGTGTCAGGTTTTATAATAAGATTCCGGAAATAATTTTAAACCTCCCGGAAAATAAATTCAAATCCATCGTAAAGTCTACTCTATGCAAGAAAGCATACTACAAATTAGAAGATTATCTTGTAGATAAAAAAGTTTGGCAAAATGCTGGTCCAGCTCCACAGGTTTGCTAGCCTCATGATTATTATATTTTCTTTTATTTATTTTTTTATTTATTGGTTTGACTTCTTTTTGTTTTACATAAAGATATTTATAATTTTTTACAGTTTGACATGCTCAATTATACACTTATACAATTTGACATGTTTAGTTATACACCTTTACTGATTGACATGCAAATTATTTATTAATGTAATTTATTATTTATTAACGCAATAGTAACTGATTAGTAAAATAACTTGTAAAATATGAGACTGATGTTGGCTTTGATGTTGTTTTATTAAATTTTTTTAAATGTGAAAATGCCTACCGGTTGCCGGGCATTCTGGGCTTGTCATGCTCACTCAAATGTCCTGCTGATGGTGGCGTTGTGTGTCGGGTCTTTTTATTCCCTACAACATGGTTGAGTAGACAGACGCCGATACACACGTCATGCTCGTGAACGGGTGCTATCAGTTGGGACTGGTCGGCTCATACATGTTATGGCAACCGAAATTGGTTTTAGTTATTTCTTTTACTTTCATAAATAATACGTTTCACATCGAACTGCACCAGTCTCATATTGATATTACATACATAAAGCATTGTAAAACAAAACCAACAATTTTGTATTTAATTTAAAAAGAGTATCTATGGAGTTTCTTGCCGGTTCTTCTCCATAAGACCTACCTTTTGGAACCGTGCAACTAAATTCAATTTAATTCGACAATTCAAAAGTACCTGTATTGGTCTAATTGAAATAAATGATTTGATTTTGATTTTTTGATTTTGATGCATCCGCCACACAGCCTGAATATTACGGCATGAATGAGACGTTTTTTTTCGAAAATTCAAGATTTTTCAAAAATGAAATATTAAAGTTTAAGGATTCCTTTACAACCAGCTTCCCAACTTGTAAATCGTAAACCCCTGTAATTAAATCCCCAGAATCGGCGGTAAATGCGTTACACGAAACAAATGTAGAGGTCCCTCTATTGAAGTTTGGATTTGAAGGTCCCACCATCGTGTGAAGCACTACTAATGCAAAAATGTGTAAATAGTAAATACTTCAAAAACTATAACATCTGTCATAAATATAACATCTGGTCTTATTCATCAAAATCTAAAAACTTTGAGTACAAACTATGTATATGAAGTATTTTTAAACAACCGGGATTTTTTTCTCGACAATGACACACAAGTCTTGGCACTTATTGCGAAAGTTTTTGTCGTCGACGTCACTGCCTGTGATAACGTCGGAATTCCGATTCATATCTGTTCCGAGAATGTATTGAATGAATGGATATAAATATTTTGGTCAAAGTGCAGTTTTTATCTTTTGTAATGCTGATTTGTGGTAAATCTTATCTACTTGAAATGATAAAATACAAAATCTCTCACCGAAAAAATGTATTGTTTGTAGATAATATAATTCCATTTTTTTGTAATCTCAATATTAGATATTGATTGAATGATTAATAGATTGTGCACTTAAAACTTATACTAAGAACAATACACATTAAAAAAATATTCCATAATTAATTAAGTGTTATAAACTGAAACATTCATTACATGTTAAATATTAATAAAATAGTTTTAATAATTAGTATTTTCATAATTATGTTCGGAAATATTCTAAATGCTTTAAAAAAGTATGTACGCTAGCTAAATCAAAACTTATTAGTAATAAAATTAATAAATCTGATAATAAAATTAAAGCTGTGTGGAATATCATTAACACGGAGACTGGAAGGGGGAAAAAACAGGGCTCCGATCTGATTCTTAAAATAAACAATAAAGTAGTCTCAGATAAAATTGAAGTCGTAAATTCGCTCGAGCAATATTTTACCAGTATTCCCATCGAGGTGACAAAGTCATTGCACTCGTCGTCTGTATTAGCTGAATCTCTAGTGAAACAATTTGTTGCTAGAGATATACCAAATTTTGATTTCTTTCAAGTTTCAGCTCATATGGTAAAAAAAGCATTTAAAAGTATAAATATGAAAAAAACGGAAGACCTATGGGGCATATCTGTTAAAGTAATTAATTCAATCATAGACAATATTGCTCCAATACTTGCAAATATATTTAATGTTAGCGTCAAGTGGGGAACCTTCCCTGATTTAATGAAAGAAAGTAAAGTTATTCCAATTTTTAAATCAGGTTGCAAGATGAATCCCTCAAACTATAGGCCGATTTCTGTTCTTCCAACGTTAAGTAAAGTCTTTGAGAAACTGATGCTCGAGCAAATGGTAGCACATTTTCAGAAATATAATATTTTGCATGACAGACAGTACGGCTTCACCAAAGGTAGATCGACGTCTGATGCAGGCACGAAGTTAGTCTCTCACATTTTAGATGCTTGGGAGGGATCGCAGGATGCTATAGGTATCTTCTGTGATCTTTCTAAAGCTTTCGATTGCGTTGATCACAACACGCTTGTCCGTAAACTCAGCTACTACGGAGTACGAGGGCTTTCTCTAGAGCTTGTCTCTTCCTACCTTTCAGAAAGACGTCAGAAAGTTAGTATAGACGGAGTCACTTCCTTAGGGTCTATTGTTAAAATGGGTGTTCCCCAAGGTTCAATTTTAGGTCCTTTTCTCTTTCTGGCGTACATAAATGATCTTCGCTACATGATGTCTGATTTGTCTAATATTGTATTGTTTGCTGACGACACCTCACTAATCTTTAAAATCAATAGGAAAGATCGCGTACTTCTAGATGTTAATAAGAGCCTAGCAACGCTATCTAAATGGTTTGATGCGAATAACTTACTTCTAAATGCTAGTAAAACAAAATGTTTAAGATTCGCGTTACCGAACGTTCCTCAAGGCGAAACTAATTTAATGCTCGAAGGCAGCAAACTCGAGTTAGTTAACGAAACTATATTCCTTGGTATTACAGTGGATTACAAATTACAGTGGGGGCCTCATATCTCAGCTCTTTCTAGTAGGTTAAGTTCTGCTGCCTATGCAGTAAGAAAAATTAAACAAGTCACTGACATACCTACAGCTAGATTGGTATACTTCGCATACTTTCACAGCATCATGTCATATGGCATCCTTCTGTGGGGTTCAGCTGCGGACGTGGATTCTATTTTTATCTTACAGAAAAGGGCCATCCGCGCAATCTACGACATGGGCCCCCGCGAATCCTTAAGAGAAGTCTTTAAAAATATTAATATACTCACACTTCCGTCACTCTATATACTTGAAAATATTATGTACGTCCGGAAAAACCATCTACAGTTTAACATCAATAGTGACTATCATAACATTAATACTAGGAATAAACATAAATTAGTAGTGCCTAAATATAGACTTACAAAAACTAATAAATCATTTCTAGGGAATTGTATACGCTTTTATAATAAACTACCTAAATGTGTCACCGATCTCACCGGCAAGAAATTTAAAAATCATGTGAAATCTGTTCTTGTCAAGAAAGCCTATTATAAAATCAAGGACTATGTTGACGATAGGAATGTGTGGATGTAGATACTGTTGTGCATGTGGCCTCCCTGGTACCGTGAGGTTGTTTCTATTACAAAAACGTTGTCTTTTTAAAGACATAGCTTGTAGCATTTTATTATGGCGTATTGCACGCCCCTATTCAATTGTTATAATTTTGTAAATGTGAGTTCAGTGTATTGTTCAGTCTAGAGAATTATACTTACCATATCACTTTTTTTTTATATCTTAGACCATTGACATCTCAAGACATGAATATTTTACATTGACCTCGCATAATTATTACCAAAATAATGTAACAATACCTTCTTTTTAAAAGAGTGTCTATGGAGTTTCTTGCCTATTCTTCTCCATGAGATCAACTTCTTGGAACCGTGCAACTAGAGTCATAACGTTTTATAAATGCTTGAAAAAGTTCATATGAAATAAAAACCTTTTGATTTGATTTGATTTGATTTGATTATGTAGGTATGTTATTTTTCGAAAATATTTCGTTGTTGATTTAAATATTAAAAGGGTAAGTAACTAAATGCCAAAAAAATTTCATCTCTTATATTAAATAAATACAAAGCATAGTGAAACGGGAGGGGAATATTAAATAAAAATAGGAAAAAATAATTCCATTTGTAACAGATATTTTCCTGAGAAGAATCTAAATTAAATTCATAAGAGAGCTATCAGGTACCAGGGCGACATAACACCCGGACAGGTTATAGGAGTAAAAATATTTCAACCACGCAAGGCACGTATTCGTTCCGCGTAATAACTAGGACACGGGGGGAAAGTAAATACGTCTAGAAAATCTCCTACACATTCTATTTGCCTGGTTATGATAATACGTATCGGTAATAAGTTGATAAGTATTCTGTACGAGATCGGAAATGTCTTCAACACGTCAATACGCTTATTCACACCATTAGAAGTTATATACGAATGACACAGTCCGCATGTAGAACGTATAAAATTTATCTACAATAAAGCTCCCTTTATCAATTTAGATTAGGTTATTAAGTAACTGTAAGTACTGTAACTACAACATTGTACCCAATGACCACATTGGGTAGCATATTATTATTTTATGAAGAGATAAATTTTAATACTATAGCTTCAGGCAAACCTACCAAGATTGTCATTTGTACATTATTAAATACAGTTAGGATCGAAATAGGTGTAATATGGGTTATTGTTATTGAATAAACACATACAAATCATATTCTATCTATATATGTATTTCAGTGTATATAAAAATAGTGTATTAAATACGAGACATAGACGTAAATATTAGGATAGGATCACGCCCTTAATACTATTTAATACCTACATTAAAACAACTGTCATATTCGCAGGAGTTGCCGGAATTCCCATAGAAGTTGAATGTTCATTTAATTTTAAAATACATAATGTATTTTGTAGTAATATTTATAGAATAGAATATGCTACTGATATTTTATATCGCAATTGTAACTGTGTAACAAATGTAACATATGTATATTATGTAACGAATGATTCAGTTTGTCTAGGTTAAAATAAAAATATACTGTCCTTAAAAACATGCTAACTAACCTGTCCGCACTTAAGCTTTGCGTGGTTTTAAGGGCTGTTCGCACCTCGTGGTAGCGTTGCCTAGTTTCCTCTTAACCTGATAAAAAACGCACTGTGGCTCTAGGGGATGGAGACTAGCATTTTCATAAAAGCATAAACCAAGTAATATTTACATAGATATTGTTGTAGGTAATACGAATGTATAATTAACGGCATTCCGTTATTGGAATGATTATCATGATGAATTGATAAACTTATTTACCAATTGTTCTGCTCTACACCTCCTTGGCCGACTGGCAGATAAATTACGCATGACGAGGAAATCTCTCAGTTATTCAGGTTTTCTCTTCATCCCTCGTGAATAAATAATTATGTTATTATATGCATGCAATTTCAAACATGATATATGCTTCTACTATGAGTTAAATGATTAAGGGTGCCTCTATTAAAAAAGTCCTTAAATCCACGATACCAAAATTAATAACATCTTAAGAATTAACGCATGATGAGGATATTTCTCAGAATTAATAAATAATTATGATAAAAGGTATATGCATGCAATTTCAAATGTGAGAAATGCTTCTGACTGGAACTCGAAACCAATGACTAATTGTTAAATACTATGTATTAATACTTAATACTTTATTACATTCCATAGTATGGTAAATGATTGATTAAATGATTAAGGATGCCTGTAATAAAATAATACTAAAATCTATGATACTAAAATTAATAACCCCTTAACCCTAACACAAAAGAAAAACCAAAGTCTCGACAATAACTTTCCCTGTCTGGCATATTCTGTTCCCACGCAAAGACGACCTATCGCGAAGACGACGGGTATTTCATATAGGAATTATTCAGGAGGCCATTTCACGTCGCCACCGAGTTGTGGCAGGTAATAGAAAGTAAATATTTTCGTTAACGGTAGCCGGCGGGGCTACAGTGAGAGTGATACATGGCTGAAGCTTGCGGCTTGCTACGGATTACAGTGAGCAGATTGCTTCTGCAAATACTGATGTTCTATCGCCTCGAGTTAAACTTAAGGCCAACTATTCTAACGTCGTGGCTTGCAATTTCGTCAACATTTTGAATGGCAGTTGTTATATTATCAAAATCGTTTTTATGTAATGGTCTAGACACAAAAATTAATCTTAGATAGATTTAATCATTATTATGTTTTTTCTTACCTCATTATAGCATGATAAACGCATTTCTTAAAAGCTTTTATTGGTACCGTAGACTAGTACTACCGTACAGTAGGTGTATAGTATATAGTTTTAGTACTTTTGAAATACCTAAACGAAAAATAAAAATATTCTTATAACACGAAGAATATAAATAACATTTTGTCTTCGTGTATTATTTAGTAGTGCATTTACTATGTTAAACCTTGAGTTGTATAAGATCATGGAGATCCAACACCTGTGTTACGTACATTATTGTAACACCCAGCCTCAGTTGTAATGTTGAGTCAATATTAATTTGGGATAGTGTTTTGATTAAAGGATGTTAGTTTTTGATCTTCAATTACCGTGTCGGCAGTTCGTTGGTAATTAAAATTAGATTAGGTGAAATAGCCTTTCGAGTGTTAACCAAATAAAGGGTTTCTCGAATAGGAATAAATTTTTATTCTACGGAAAATGATATCTTTTATAAACATATAATAAGGCAATGTAACTATGAAATTAAGGAAAACTTTTTTGTATCAAATATCACAAATGATTTTGCCTGTGCTTAAAACTCAAAAGACATAGTAATAAACCATGATGACTCTTTCTGTAAACACACTTCAAATATATAAAAATAAACACGTACTTATACATTGTCTTTTTACAAAACATGACTAACGAAATCCACAAAGAAGTAGGCAAGAAAGTTAAAAATAGTAAATAAAATCATTTGACATTTATTATTTGACGATTGACCTCAGCTTAAAAATAAACAAACGACAGCTGAAACGCCGTCAATTTTATTTTATCCGGCTGTGGGAGGCACCATACATTTAGTTTCCCTTTCATTATCAGATAACATTATCTCCTCGAAAAAGATACATCAGGACATATCTGCACCAGACGGCCTTATGGTACTTAACAATATTTATTTCGGCACTAGGGGCAGTATATTTTTTGCGAAGAATGCTCATATTAACTGAATCCTATCTTGTGAGAATGAATGTGGTGCGTGGAGGCTCGAAGCAATCTCTTTAAGTGGGCCCCGCCACAATACAGGCATGCAAGAGTAATGTTAGACAGCATACACACCGATATTTTGGTCCTTCGAAACGCAATCTAGCAGATAAACTCTAATAACATATTTGTATTGTAGAACAAATAAAATCAAATATAATTATGTATTATTGCTTATCTGGTTATCAAATAAAATATGTACCTATATTATGATTCATAAAGAGATCAATAGACTATATGCAACGGTGGTGACGCGCAATCTGAGCATGAGTGATGATACTGCAAAAAAAATTGTAAAATTTTTTTTTTCAATGTCTTATGTTTACGTAAGTTTCTAAAATAACTATGATCAACCACAATAACACAGTTATTTAAATTAATACTGTTAATTTGTAAGAGATATAAAATGCGTTAACAATCTTTCGAAGTGAAGAGGTAATCGATGTATGAAAGTAAATAGTTGTAGCATCTGAATATATCGACTTTTTTTCAACAGAAGTGAGCAAAACCGCATGTGTATTCACCTTCTGGTTATTTTGCTCGTCCGTGCGTAGAGACTCGGCCTTATCGAGGTTTATTAGTTATTTATTCTCTCACACAGCCTTAGGCCTGTGGTGTCCTTCATGTAACTTGCATTATATCGCTACAATTTGTTAAGCAGGCCTGCATGCCTCGACCTAATTCCCTGAAAGTACCCCAAGGTCGACTACAATTAAGTTTGACAAGAACAATTTGTTTCAAGTCATGCGAAATGCAATTTTCTTTGTCCTGAACGCTGCAAAGAAATTAGGTGAGAGCGAGTTATTTAAAACAATTACGTTAACCTGCATTTTATTTCTTCTTTCAGTTGGAGTTTAAAGCGTTTTTTGCTTCCCACTCTTATTAAAAGTATAAAACGTTCGCATAATAGACTTGTTTAAAATTATCTGATTAGCTTAGTTTTTTTCCCTAATATTATCTTTATATCATCATCAACATCATAAACTCATGTTCCGTCCAACTGCAGGGCACAGGTTTTGTCTCATTTGAGAGAGAATAGGCTATAGTCCACCACGCTAGCCTAATCCGGGTAGGCAGACTTCACTCGCCATAGAGTAAATCTCCCCACGATATTTCTTTACCGTTGGAGCATGCGGTAACTTCAACTGAGGACCATTTAATTAAACGTACCTATCATTGATGACTAACATTTCCTCCTTTCAAGATAACAAGATAAAAGTACGCGTGCCAGGCATTTAACGGAAATGAGACACTATAGGTACTTAAAGATAATAGTTTGGTACTTTGTATGATTAGGTATTTATAAACAATCATTATAATATTTATAATATCTGACTAACTAAGGACTTAGCTTTGCCTGAAAGAGTAACTATAATTAAAAATTAAATTGATTATAATAATATCGGTATTTTATTTATTTTACTATAAAAGTACCTAAGCATTACCAACAAGTTTCACAACACTAGTCGCTATCAATTACATTTAAAACTATTTCATTCACTGTTACCGGTAAGCTCTTGTGAGTGCCAGATAAGAGCGAGAAGCGGTGACTGTAGTTAATGCGAAACACTTCGATTGCCAACACACGAGGAAGCGATCAACAATCCCATCCTACTCATACTGTTATCTGACAAGACTGCTCAAACAAGTTAGACGGTCCAAAGACTGCCTATATTCTATCACGACAAGAGCATACCTGTTTTGGGGAACTTTGTTACTATTCTGAACAATCTTAATTTCCTTTTTTTATGTTCTTCTTCATGTGTGTTTCAATTTATATATTTTACATCAAACTGAATTATACTCGTATTAATTTAACATACACAACACAATGGAAAGGAAACCAATTATTTTATAATTTTTGTTTCATTTAAAAGAGTATCTATGGAGTGTCTTGCCGGTTTTTCTCTATAAAACCTACCTCTTAGAATAATGCAACAAGTTTTCACAATTCAAAAGTAGGTACTTGGAATATTGTTCCAATTTAATTATAACATTTGAGTTCGTAATTATGACGTAATGGGTTGTAAAAACATAGCATCCTTATAATCATACTGCGTAACAGTTATATAATCACAATAGTTAATTGTTTTAGAACGGAGCAAGCGAGACATGGGCAGAACGACTCATTGAAAAATATTACCGAACTAACTTTCTTGTTATTTCGTTAAACAAACTGAGAACATTTTGTTCCGTCCCTATTTTGTTGATAGTGGTCGTGATGTTGTTTTGTTTTGTTGTTTCTCCCTCGTACTTAAAATTTAAACCTACGCAATAATATCTATGACTCTATGCTATCTAAATTTCACACTTCACCGGTATGTTTTAGGTCCCATATAATAGGGCCTATGGCCATCAACCAGACATGAATACAAGCTCCAAGCTGCTACTGAGAATTTCATAGGCAATCCCAATAACACTTAGCTTGATCTGGGAATTGAAGCCAAGACCTCTTGCTCAGTAGTGGCTTTCGCCAACTAGACCAACGAGGCAGTTGATGCTATTTATTTAATTAATAAAACGTGACAAGTCCTAGAAATTAAAACAACAGTGTCTGCGTATCATTTGCAAAGATACTGGTCCTAACCTTTCCTAATGAGAAAATGTCCTTTAAGATAGCTTTGCCGCGAAAAGTGGGCTTACCAGCACATCGTTTTAACACAGCTGGGAGAGAAGATAAGTAATCCTTATAATTCCTTTCCTATTTTAAAGGAAAATGCGCGAGTTTCTGGGTAGTAACCTAGTTTTTAGGTCAGCGAAGATGTCTCAGGAGCGTTGAGAAACGGCGTGATCGGGACGCAAACAAAATAGCTGGATAATGAACCTAGACGCTTTCTTGATTAACGGAGTAGGAAAATTAATTTACTTCAAGCTTGATGCAGCTCTGAAAATATGCGCGCTTGTAAAAATACACAGATCCTATTTTCGAAAAGGCTTGATAAGATCCGTTCCAGAAAATAAATAGCCGTATTTACTTCATTTTATTAAGATTTATATTACTACTCTAAGAATAAGTATCAATAAAACTTGAAGTGTGTATTTGAGAATAAACTTTACATACATGCAGCTTAAACTCAATTCAACAAAACGCATATTTAACGCATAATATTCCAGATAAAGCGTTTCGTATTTGCGGTATCTTATCCGCCTCTTAACTTCTAAATGTCCCAAAAAGGTCTCATAAACCATGTATTTAATAGCATGTGCTGCTTATCTGTGGACATGGCGAGTAAGATATCGATGCACTGGCAACGGAGACACGACGCGACGGCGGCGACGGTAGCACGGTACTGACAGCCGAAGATAAGATACACCCACGCAAGAAATGCCGTTATAAACCATTTATAAATCAACTGCCCAACACTACCGAGTAAATTAATGCACAATTTATTTTAATTCGAAAAATTTGTCCGTAAAATTATTCGGAATTCCGAATAACTTAATTTGAATCGATAAAATGTTATCGGCCTTAATTATTTATCGGTTTATAAATTAGTAACGTAAGATTTTAGTAATTAATTTAAATTAGTTTTCTTTTGAAAACTTTATGTTTCGAAGGCGTGTGATAGATATTATGTACGCGTTTGAATTTTTTTGGGGGAATTCGTGGGAATCGGTTTGAAAATTTCAAATTATAAAAGAATACAAGACATTCAATTTAATATGAAAATCATTCGGCTAGCTTCTTGCCTTATGTGGTAAAAAATACAATTCACATAAATAAGAGTTTAAAAACAAACAAAATATTAATCTATAATAAAGTATTGTTAGAAATTGGCTAATAAATTATATTCCCTTTTACAAAACATTTAGAGTCTAATTTGAAACAGACAGGCCCTGTATACTTTAGATATGAAGTAAAGTAACAAATTCCTGTGCCAAATAGTCCTTGAGAAAATACGCTCTGACAGCGAGGCAAAACGACGGGCGACATAGCTCCGTTTTTACATTTTTGCGACGGAACTCTAAAATAAGACTGCGAAACATTTTCAAGATTTGAAAATATTTCTCTCTTTATTGTATTAAACTAGCGTATATTCGCATTTCTTTGGAATTACGTTAAATCTCAGGTTATTGTTGACGTACTGGGGGTTCAACTTTATTTCCGACTACGGCTCTGCAAATTCGATAATTTTGTACTGAGTTTTTTTATAAGACTGTCATTCCTAGATCGAGCAAAGTGCTATTTGGTGTTCTATTAAAATTAAATAATCAGAATATGTACTACAGTTTGATCATCTATGGTATGGGACATACAACACGGCGAACTGTTATATCAATACATTTTTGCCTAACCGTTCTGGGATTCAAGCATAATGTATGTAGGTATATTATGTTATACATAATATATTAGTATGCTTTACAGTAGAGTGTAGTGTAGTGAGGTACCAACAAATTTATTGTTGTACTATTATTTGTATTCGTTGAATATATTGCCGACAGTTTTCAATATTTCAGCGTTATCCATAATTGTTAAGTCAACAATTATGAGCGTTAAAACAAAAATAATTGTGGCCAAAGGTCAATCTTTGTCGAATAGAGGAGCCATTAAATGTAAAAAACAACGGTATATAAAATAATTGACAGTTAACATGTCCATTGTTTATAAACGTCTATCTATCGTTTATTCTTCTTGGTTATTGACCCTTAACAACTTCGTTAATACAGTGATAGCCTAACAGATGGAATGTTCTGGTGTCTATGGAAAATGCAGTCCCTACTGAAACAATACCTAGTAATTTTATGAATCATCAACTTACATATTTTTATTAGTCCTTATTTTTATATTCGATCAATTTTAATTCTAATATAAATATTCTACGATGCTTCATTTTTAGGTCGAATATCTTGCAAGTTATGAAAATCATACTAATCAATTGATTAGTTTTGCTAAATACTTAAATAATATTAAAACTTCAAGAAGTCAAACCGGCAACTATCTAACTATACTATTAAAATCTGTTGTTATACGCGAATGAATATCTATATACACTACTTGATTATAGTTAGTATCGATATACATAATAATCGATGAATACCGAGAACTCTACTGAAAATCGAGAACATCATCGATCGTCATTTTAATGTGCTCACAGAAACGGGCAAGGAATTCGTTCTCTGACTTTACTAAATTGAATACGGTTGTGTTAAACCACCATTTTTTCGTTAATTAGTGCTGTACCGTTTTAATTAGGTAATTATACCATAACTGCAGTTATAACGCGTTTTGGGAATGCCGGTGCACCTATTTTTTTATTGTGGCCGTTGTAATATTACCTTTCGCTTGATTAAAACAAAATATAAGTGTATAACAATAGCGTTGTCTGGGACAACCAGCGACATGATGGACCGACGATTTGAAGAAGGTGGCTAGCAGCGAATGAATGCGAGTTACCTCAAACCGGTGGACAGTAATAAACCGATATAAAAGGAAGAAAATATTATTAGTACTGAAATCTAACTTTCCTTCCAACAAGACAAATATTATGTTAAGATCACCTTCATAAATAAGATCCAAAGGTTTTCATAGAATATCTTCTAACAAAGCACTTTAAGATATTATTTTCTCTAAGACTTCAGACAGCTTAAGTGGTAATTTAGGTGTACGTAACATTAGATGATTGTCTATAAGCGTGTCGCTATTATTACATTATTACATTAAAATCTAAATTATAGCGAATTACACTAAACAGTTAAAAACGTCGTAAAACACCCATTAAAACGAAAACAAGGCTTTATCGGCTCCAAACACCACCCTCCAAACAAACAGACCAAAGGTATCGTGTTCATGAGACGCATGGACTATTGGGTAAGCGTATGATGTACCTACATTGTCGTACCGCCTTTACATGCAAATTTTCTATTGGGATTCATTGTAGATTTTCAAAAAAGTGAAGAAGAATATGCTCCTCTGGGCTGAATCTAGGTTGAACACAAAATAAGTACTCTTTATAATTAGAATTATCGTATTGGAGTCTATAATGACTAAACCACACGAATATATTACATGACCCCCAACGTGACTTGAAAGCAGGATCTACCTTTACACTACTGCACAGTTGTGCACATCTGCTGTCAGAATATACTTAACTTATAATAAAATACATATAATAATATTACAATTGATTCCAGCGATTTCTCTACATTAATCTCTAAAGCTCAAAAGCGTGGACTGTAGTTCAATGAACTTCATACATAGGTAATTATGCACAAGCACCAGTGGCTTACAAACCTAAAGGCTTATGAGCTAGCCCTATTGTATCTGTGACCATTCTCTTTGTGACATTGCATGATAATCTCCTCTTTACGAGCTAACTAGTGAACTATGACTATCATCAAATTCTCATACTACAGTAACGTGTATAATTACGAATAAATAAATTTTAGACAGTTAGGTTAGGTTATTACGATATTTCTCGTTCAAATTGAGCTGCCCGAAAGCAGCAGTGAAACAATAATAATTGTGTTTCTGTAAGTGAGTAACGTTGCCAGAGCTCGTTAGAGAAGTGACTATTCTGACGGCATAGGAATTCCGTTTTCTGTCAGTGTAGTAACTCCCCTATTTTAAGAGATCTAAAATCGTTTTTATAGTAGTGTTGGCAACGCGCGACACCTATGTGGTATTCCAAACGTCTATATGCTACGGTAACTTCTTACCATCAGAGCCGTAAGCTTGTTTGCTACCCTTGTGATAAGAAAAAGAAACTAAAATGTTACCAGAGCATAAAAATATCTCGGAATTGATCGACGGTTTTATTCCAAATTTAATATCACGAATCTTATAAACGATGTTTACATAGACGAGGGACAGCCCTAACGAATCTTATTTATAAGCTCTTCACGTCACAACCGGCCCACTACATTAAATAAACGAGACCTCAAGATGTGACAACCGTCCTTTAACTTTTTTTTCCAAATGAAATAACGCTTTGACATTTGACATCTATTTCTGTGATGTCACGTTACAAGTGACATTCGTAATTTAAAAAGAGAACAACCATATTATATCATTATTTGTTGTTTTAATTAAGATTTAGTGACGTTTGACAAGTAAATATTTACTTAAATTAGGTTTCCTATAGAATATAAATAGACTCGACTAACGTAGCGATATTATAGGCCTATCCCGGGTTTAAATCCCGGCAGGGATTAATATTGATCTGATGAACATTGATATTTGTACCTGAGTCATCACGTTTCTATGTATAATATGTATATAAATACAAAAAACAACTATGTACTGTACCAACCATCTAGTACCCATAACACTAGCATCG
This sequence comes from Craniophora ligustri, assembly GCA_905163465.1. Classification (NCBI taxonomy): domain Eukaryota; kingdom Metazoa; phylum Arthropoda; class Insecta; order Lepidoptera; family Noctuidae; genus Craniophora; species Craniophora ligustri. The sequence continues at coordinate 9,373,884 of LR990967.1, read as the reverse complement.
TTGCTTAGCTCGGAACTAGATCGATCTTATTTATAAAATCTAAAATCGTCTGATAAGCGTAGCAAAAAGAACTTTGACGAAATATGTAAATATATCCCCAAGTTTTTATTCTATTAGACAATACTAAGGCAAACATGCATAACAAAAATATCGTGATAAGTATTAAGATAATCGATACTACACGTAGATTTCAAGGTAATCTCTAAATACAAATATGTATTAAGGTCGATAATCTATTTGACAAAAACTATCACGAAATTATTATCTATACCTTATATCTGTACTAAATTCTTCGCAAAATCTTATCTTAATTCTATATAACTGGATTACAATATTTTCATGATATACTTCAATAGTAAACCATGCCGGTAATTCGTAGAATGAAACTTCTAGGTAGTCAACAGGAAAATTTTGGAAAATAACATCTTAATATTTTATTGTATTTATTTACAATAATACTCAATTACGTATAAGTGTAATAGGTATCTCTCCGTGTGACATAATTTCTAATAAATTCCCTTGTTTAAATACCTACAAATTATAATTAATGGTTTTTAACTTGGATTGCACGCGTTACAAAAAGATTCTCAGACACAAATACCCGTACTTAATAACCAATATTTGTGGCGAGTGGGTATCAAAATCTTGACCCAAGGGGCAGAAACTGAGCACCTAGCCCATAGTGTGTGTATCATTTGTGAATTTATTACACTATGACCTAGCCATTGCAGTAATCGTGCTATTAAATTATTAGCGAACTAATGACCTAGCTGTACTTTGGCCATGTAGCACTAAATAACGATGGTATTTATTACATTAAATAACCTAACCTAAGTCGCCTACGAAAGAAAACCGCCCTACATAGTTTGTTTGTTCATTTTGGTACACCTACAAGCCAGTTGGTTTGATTATTCTTTAACAATCATTGAATGAGTTTCATTAAACTTACACGAAGCCCAAATTAATTATAAACCTACATAAAGTTTTTTCATGAATGAGTGATTTATTATGATGGCTATATCAATGTCTATAGTCGTATTTTTTCATTTTGTAGATAACGATTATGCATTCTAATATTCAAGTTATTTTTCATATTTAATAGTATTAAACAAATGTCAATAACATACACATGTACATGTGCATTATGCAGTTATTAGAAATATAACAGTCGTGTACCTAATCTTATAACAATACATCCTTAACTCATAGCTACGTTAATTCCAGTTGATTATATTTTATACCTAACAGTGTTTTAGAGAATTCAATAACGTTTTGATTGCTGCACAGATTTCCCACATCGCCCCTGCGGCTGTTGAACAGGAATTCTCTATCTATTTATCATGACGCTTAGCGTTCGTAAAGCCTAAACGGGTACCGCCCACTCGAACTCGGAACTATATTAGCCTAAGGCCGGCTTCACAGCATCGACAAACCGCCGCGCCACGCTGTCAACGCAACGTACCATACCCTAAAACATAATCGAGGGTTTTACCCCATAGGTATTCCTAAAAATGGTCTTCGTCATACTTTATCCAAAGTGTGTCGCTGGCCTAAATCAAATTTCGGCATAGACAAACTGCCCGAGGTTGTAAATGTAGATTGAACATAATTGGTTTACGTCGGGTTGAGATTGGGAAAATATTTATCATAGAAATGAGGAAACAAGATCCCAAGGCTTAAGACAAACTAAATCAGTCCTGGTAATAAATTAAGTAAGTACGGCTAAATATATTTTTTAAAGTAATTAACATTTTGAGCGGAGTAACGTTACAAATCTTTTGTGGTCTGAGAATAATTGCTACTTTTGGGTGCGTTTTTGCTTAAAATGATTAAAAACTATAAAATTTAATTAACAATCTAGAAGATACTCATTTCTCCTCTCTTTGTTAACTCATTTTTTTTTTGTTTAACAGAGTTTAAAATAATCAATTTTTATCATAAAATTTTACAAATAGGCGACTAGATTAACTAGTGTCTTAGATATTCTATTAATCTTTTCAACATTTCTAACCCAATTTAGTTAAATGCTATACTTACTACACAAATTGAATTACTCTAAGCAAGTATATCTGGTATAAGAACATACATATTCTTAAAGCACACCTTCACCTCGCTCGCAAACGACGAAGATCGCGATATTCCGTTTAACAACAAACTACATAATGTAATACTAAAACACTTTGCATTACCCGTTACGAAAAATTGCATTTTTCCATGGAGAAAACGATGACCGTATCAATAACGTTTAGAACGTGACTGCAAGAGGCAAAGTAAGCGACACTCCAACTTGCAGATGGCGTGAAAGATAATAGAAGGTAAACATTTGCTAAGGTTGGCAACACAGAGCACGTGCTTACTACAGGGTTGCCACAACTCTCTTACAAGTAAGTCATCATAAATTAAAAGGCACTTGTAAAGTTCATGATTTAAGAATAATTCTATTTTAATATTAAATCCAATAATGCTTTGACAGTCGCTATGAGGAAACCTGATATACAAAAATAAAGACAATAAGTAGTAGGTAAAACCAAGGTCTTGATAAAATAAAAGATTAAATTTATCATATACATAATAACTTATAATAATAACTTATGTTTTCCAATCTATTTGTAAAAATAAAACGCGGAAAGAGGCAAAACAAACAATACACATACAAAATAAATACCGGTTTAATCTTATCTGCTATGTAAGTACTGGTTTCATTCACCGATATGTAAAAATTTACTTTATCCTAGGTATAACATTCAGTTAGTACCTACAAAAAATTTCAGATGAAACGTTTTATACAAGTATCAGCTGCAACTGCCTCGTTGGTCCTTATAGATCATATAGGCTGAGCAATAGGTCTTGGGTTCAATTCCCAGGTCAAGCTAAGTCATATTGAGTTTTCCTATGAAATTCTCAGTAACGGCTCGGAGTTTAAATTTGTGCTTGCCTCCTATTACATGGAACCTAAAACATACCGGTGAAACATGGGTGTATTAGTACACCTCTGCCTAATCCCTTGGGGACGTCAGGTATAGGTACTAAACTATGTTATGGGATCAGATTTTTAAAGAAACAAGAGTTATACCAATTGAGGAAAGAATGCACTTTTTTATCGTTAAACCACACTGGTACAAGTACCAACCCTACCACAGGGGTGACACTCGGGAACTCGTTCGTTTCATTTCATTTCCCATCTGATGTTTGCACAGTCAACACGTATCCCACATGCGGCGTCCTTTTCAATCCATCGTCCTATTGGTTGAAACGCTTTGCCGCTTTGATTGGGGGCACCTCAACGCGGTTTGCCTTTTAACGGACAATTAATCATTGGTGAATTTTAATGAGACCAATTAACTAAAGGCGCTTATACTATAAATAATGGGTAGGTCCTATTTTTAAAAGATTTCCCCGGTATTTTAATCCAATTAATAAATTTTAGAATTAATTTGTTAAAAATATAAGCCGTTAAGGTAATAAACAGCATAATGTTGTGTGATCTGTGATTTGATTATTTAAATCATAATAAGTCCCGCTTATTATGATTTAAATAATCAAATCACAGAGAAAAGTAAAATAAATATCGTATTATTTTAGAGAGAAATAATAAAAAAAGAATTTCCTTAAGCGATTTCATTAAAACATCTAAGTACGTACTTAAAAAGTAAAAGTGACGCTCAAATTATCGTATTTCAAACAAATTAGCGCTTCACAAAAAGGCCCTCCCAACTTCCAATAATACCCAAATAACATAATTAATTACTTAGACCGAGGGGCGGGAAAAAATTTCACGAGAGATTGGAGATTAGAGCGGTTAATCCAATAAATAAGTACAAACTGTGGAACGCCGAGCCAGGCTCCGAACTCATCAATCATTTAAGATTTTTTTTATCAGCCGCGTCAAATTCCCCTAAACAAAGCACGCTGCAATTATCGATTTACAAATTGAACTGATCTTTTATTTATGTAGCAAAAAGTTTTTTTTCCTTTTTTTTAATCTTGAAAGTGAAAGATGTGGCTTCCTTATTTTCTTTCTTTTATGCTTCACTTTGGGAAAGATTTTACCGCAGCTGTATTTTAAATTAATGTTGAACGATGAGTTATATTTAAACCTATGGAGTTACTTCTTTTAGCAATTTATAATTCATTAGGGTTATAGTGCTGTGTTAGCCTAGTGGTGATACCAGTGGACTGAGATATCAAAGGTCTCGAGTTCAAACCTGAGGCACACACCACTGACTTTTCGGAAGTTGTGTGCGTATTTATCACATGCTCAAACGGTGAAGGGAAACATCGTGAAGAAACTGGATGCTTGAGAAATTTTCTCGATATCGTGGCGTGTGAAGTCTGCCAACCCGCAGTAGGCTAGCGTGGTGGACTATAGTCCACCTTATAGACTATAGTCCAGGGATTATGCTATTGCATAATCTCTCTCAAATGAGACTCCTCTCATCTCGTCCCACTGCTGGGCACGGGTCTCCACCCATGCCCAGCAGTGGGACAATAATGGGTTGATGATGAATACATTATGTAACTAAAGTCAGGCTTCATTGTCTCGACGATTTTCTGGATGGTAAGTCCAGGTGTTTGTTGATCCTGGCTTACAGGAACAATGGTAACAGGTCCTTCATGTGGTGGACTTGTCCCATAGTAAAACAAAGATGATATAACTAAAACATATACAAACCATTATCTCAAGAAATGCTTTTAATAAATAAATAAATATTTCTGGACATTATTACACAGCGCCATCTAGTTCCGTGCTAAGCAACGAGGCTTGTGTTACGGGTTCTACATGGTTGATATACTACATATATACTTTTTTTTTGTAAATACATACAAGTTATACATAGATACATCCATGACTCGGATACAAATGTGAATGCTCATCACACCACCATTTGTCCCTACCGGGATTCGAACCCGGGACCCATAGCACAGCAGGTAGCGTCTACTACCGCTGAGCTAAACAGGTCGTCAAATAAAACACATACTATGCAAAACCAGGAAGCATACTGTTTGTTCACACTTCATCTGATTAATCTCTCAGACGCCTATGCCAAACCTACGCTAGGGATGTATGTCGTCTGATCTGGCTTGAAGATTTCATTCCAGCTTTGGAATAAACCATTTAAGCTTTATTGTAAGTATATTTACATATATTAACTGCCTTGGGTCTATAAAATTCTTAGTAGTAGCTCGGAGTATGGAGTGATGCTCGGCTTGACCCCTATTACATGGGACCAAAAACCGACCAGCAAAATGTGGGTGTACATTAGCACCTCTGCCTAATCCTTCGAGAACGACAGGAATGGTGGTATGCTATTTACCTATGTTATATTTGTTACGAGTCTAAATAATTAAACTACGTATGAACGACATGTACCATTTAAACATCCAAACAAACGATAATATCATCGTGAGTTTCCTCACAAGTAATTCTTTAATTTATTATTACACGAGGAAAAGTCCGTCAATATACTGAACATACTATCCTGAAGCACTTCACTAATAAGGTTAACCCTGGTACCGTAAAGCACTTCAGACATAATGTAACAGCTCCGAGTAGATAAAATCGAAGATAATGCAATTGTCTGGATATCGGCACGACACTGAAGGAAAATAGATAAGTGACAACACTTCAGAAAAAACAAGGATAATTATCTATATATATAAAAGGAGAAGCTGACTGACTGAATGACTGACTGACTGACTGACTGACTGACTGACTGACTGACATATCAACGCAGGGCCTAAACTCTAAGGGTTAGAAACTTGAAATTTTGCACAGGGATTCCTTTTATAACGTAGGGGAGCACTAAGAAAGGAATTTTGAAAATTCACCTTATGTAACTTTGCTGTTTTTGAAGTTATTCAATTGAAGTTCGGTTTGAAGGTTTTTCATTGAAAGTTATGAAACACGTGTAAAATATTTTTTCAAAAATCATCCTTTAAAGGGGTAAAATGGGGGTGCAAACTTAATATGAAATTTCTTTGATTTTCAATGAAACTTGGCGAGTGTAGTCTTTGTATGACGTAGGCATCCAATAAGAAAGGATTTTCCGAAATTTTGCCCATAAGGGGGGGGGGGGCGGATAGGGGACCAAGTTTGTACGAGACAACGTGATTCCTTGGTCCAATCTACTTCAAATTTAGCATAAACATTCTTTAACAGAATTGATGGAATACGTATTTCGTATTTTATCGAAATTCAATCCCTGACGGGATTAAAAGAAATAGAGAATTATGTTGGAGGTGATATCAATACTCAGTGCTTTTGATTTAAATTACTTTTTATTTTGACACATGCTTGAAAACTCAATCCAATTTTATTCAAAAGAGGTTGAACTCACATAAAAGCTTTATGCAATGCAAATATGTTATACTCCTTAAAATTTGAATTTCTGTTTGTAATTTCATATATAAAAGTACTATCCGCGACTTCGTCCGCGTGAAATTTAACGAAAAATGTAATGTTCATATTCATGCATTGGTCAGGTCCTGCGTTTTTAAGTCATACGGAACTCTAATTCGTTTCTTGTTCTTTAATTAAGGTAGCCTAAGTTACTCCTTATAACGATGGTGAAAGTCCCTACAAAATCGGTCCACCTGTTGCAGCAATTAGAAGGAACAAAGAGAGAGACAGACAAACATTTTAGAATTTTTTTTTGTGTAATTACCGTATATATACTTTTATATATGAAATTACAAACAGATTTTTACATTTTACCCCTTTATAGGATGATTTATGAAAAAATATTTTACACGTGTTTCATAACTTTCAATGAAAAACCTTCAAACTGAATTTCAATTGAATAACTTCAAAAACAGCAAAGTTACATACTAACCTAACAACCCCGTTTTACCCCCTTAGGGGTGAATTTTCAAAATTCCTTTCTTAGTGCTCCCCTACGTTATAAAAGGAATCCCTGTGCAAAATTTCAAGTTTCTAACCCTTATAGTTTAGGCCCTTGGACCAAGGAATCACGTTGTCTCGTACAAACTTGGTCCCCCTATCCCCCCCCCCCTTATGGGCAAAATTCGGAAAATCCTTTCTTATCGGATGCCTACGTCATACAAAGACTACACTCGCCAAGTTTCATTGAAAATCAAAGAAATTTCATATTTACTTTGCACCCCCATTTTACCCCTTTAAAGGATGATTTTTGAAAAAATATTTTACACGTGTTTCATAACTTTCAATGAAAAACCTTCAAACCGAATTTCAATTGAATAACTTCAAAAACAGCCAAGTTACATACTAACTTTACACCCCCGTTTTACCCACTTAGGGGATGAATTTTCAAAATTCCTTTCTTAGTGCTCCCCTACGTTATAAAAGGAATCCCTGTGCAAAATTTCAAGTTTCTAACCCTTATAGTTTAGGCCCTGCGTGGATATGTCAGTCAGTCAGTCAGTCAGTCATTCAGTCAGTCAGCTTCTCCTTTTATATATATAGATATAATATACGGTAATTACACAAAAAATCATTTCTAAAATGTTTGTCTGTCTCTCTCTTCGTTCCTTCTAATTGCTGCAACAGCTGGACCGATTTTGTGGGGAATTTCACCATCGTTATAAGGAGTAACTTAGGCTACTTTAATTTAAGAACAAGAAACGAATTAGAGTTCCGTATGACTTAAAAACGCGGGAGCTGACCAATGCATGAATATGAACATTAAATTTTTCGTTATATTTCACGCGAACGAAGTCGCGGGTAACAGCTAGTATACTATATTGTTGGCGTTGTAGTGTTCATATGATTACAGAATTATTGAACTTACATAGCAATAAACCCTAATTGTTTCTGTGTGTAATCAGTATCAGTGACTATACTCTGCCATTGCAGTCATGACTCACTATGCAATTAAAACAATGAAATGTATGATAAATTCGCTTATTCAGATATGATACTACGCGTCACGATTAATTAGCATTTTACTAGTAACTTTTATTAATCATAATTACACAGATAATTACCGAATAACATCATGCAATGAAGCCTCATCAATGTCTAACGTGGTTTCCAGACCAGAGAATCGATTTTCCAGATGTAGCTGAAACTGTTCTGGGTCCACGGCGCTTTGGAGCAGGTTTGGTCGGAGCGTAGACTTCATCAGACGGGATCTTTCGAGCTTAAAATTCATATTCAGAGAGCCTCTTAGTAGTGTCGGTGATCGCTGCCGGTGTTAAACCTGTTGATCACAGAGACATCTCTGAATATGTGCTTTTTGTCCGTCATGATAAAGTCTATCTCATTTTTCGTCACAGAATCGGGGCTTTGCCACGTCCACTTTCTTTGGGATTGCTTCTTAAAGAAAGAATTCATTAAGAAGAATCCCTCCCTCTCCAAGAAGTTGACGAGCATTTGCCCCCTGTGGTTCCTGCTTCCATAGCCGTGTGGACCAACCCTCGATTCGCCGATTTTCTGTACTCCCACCTTAGCGTTAAAGTCCCCCCATGACAACGTTGAAGTGCGTCTTCGTGGTCTTTTGTTTAAATAAGTGTAACTTTTATAATCGTCTTTTTGAGATCAAAGTTTTAGAACCGTGCTATTAGAGTCAAGAGAAACATAATTTGAAATCTTTTGATTGATAGATATGCAACTGCGGGTGTTAACTAATATTTTCTAGAGATTTCTTAGATTCTTTAAAATTATTACTTTCGGTACTAAAAGTAGGCCACCCTATCTTGGGTGCTTCCGCGTTGTAAAAGGCGAGGGATTACAGCTATCAGGTGAATGGGCAGTAGTATTAACTTATACACCAGCTTTGATATTATCTATACACTGAATAATAGTATTTCGATGTTAACAGCGTAGTTGGATTATCTTATTCCTTTAATGGTTTGCATAGACAACTCCAGACAAGGTACTCGTTGATGATTTACCTAATTGCTTCAACAAGATCGAAATAAAATAAGATGTTGACGATTCGATTGGCGTAGTGGCTGAGCGACCGATTTGTGCGTCACGGGTTGAGGGTTCGATCATCACACGGAGTAAATATTCGTACGGTCTACAGATTGTTCCGGGTCTGGGTGTGTGTGAGAAAATCTATATCCTAGTAGAGGGCACCATTTTTTTTATCATATTGCAATAATTTTCTTACTTACAATAATATGTATATCGACTTTAACTCTATTTTAAAAAAGATTAAATACGCTGAATACGTTCTTTAATACATAAATCACAATAAACCAAAAAATATATGTGTGGTATCAATAATAATAACCTAATTATGACAAGTCTTGACATTAAACTGTTGAAGATTTATGGTACGCACTGTAAACTCCACGTTAATATGACATGAGATTCCAGTTTTTTATTCCCATTCAACCACATTCAATTCATATTTAAATTGGACAAATAATTTATTCAATTTAGAGCCTTATGAACGTCAAATAAGCCAGTGGTATTGTACATATTTTATTGTTGTTTAGTTGCATTAGGGTATTGTCAAGATGTATGCAACGCCTCCGAACGGACCGCGGGTATTCGTGAATAGGACTACTGTGACAATGTTTGTTCGATTGTTGTTACTTTGTATGAAGTACAATCAGCATCAAAAGCTTGACAGAATTCTAAATTAATATGTAACGTTACATAAATTCTTTAAAAAGTTAATTAGCATTAAAAAAAATGGTTTGTATTGACTTACTCTAGACACATCTTCTAGTGATTCATATATATTTTATTCATGAGTTTTATCTTATCTTATTATTACGTAGCACATCCATCGTGTTTTTTTACAGGAGCGTTGAAGTAATTAAACAAAAAAATAAATCACGCAATATTTATTCAGATCGGAAACAAACCGGAATAAATAAATACACCTAACACGGCTGCAATCGGTATTTTTTTTTTTGTAACCAAAGTCAGTTCTCAGTTTTTATTTTGTAAACGAAGTATCGTGTATGATTAAACATATATTATAATTATGCACTGATCTTTGAATAATACTAATCGAAGGTTTCTGTAGCTGGGCTTTTAAGGCTCACATTTAAAATTTACTCACTCGCCTTTTTAATGCTGACTCTACAACTATTTTAGTAAAAAGCTTTCTTACTATTAACATTATTGATATTAATTAGAAACGAGTGTTGTCAACTATATGTGCCAACTTTTTCCCAGTTATTGCACTTTAATTTTTTATTTAAATTACTAGGCAAAAGCCATACGGGCAAACTAAATTGTACAGCTTTGGGCAAAAGGAAACATGATATTAGGATATTGCAAATTTATTCCCAGGCGTGTAATGTTCAGATTTTCAAAGGCTATGCAGGCAATTTATGGAATTTACCGTTTGGGATTACCACTAGCAATATGGATAGCTGAATACTGTGAAATAGAACGCAGTTAATTCCAGTTAAACTCAATAAATTAAGGTTGTAATTACTGTAAATTTCAGTTTGGGAAATTTGTTTACCTAAAATATTGAGTCAAAACAAAATATGTTAAACTAGCGGCCTGCCCAAGCTCCGCACGGATAGATATACGTAAGTATTTAATCCCTTATTGTTTTTAAAATAATATGTATACAGTTCATCACGGATAAAGTAGCATTGAATGGTGAAAGAACCATTCAGATCAGTTCAGTAGTTTCGAAACCTATTCAATACAAAAAATAACTTTATAATATAGAAGTATAACTTGTAAAGTGTAGTGAAGTATAGCTTCCCGGAGATCATAGCCTAGGTACCGGGTATTTAATTTATTTAGTAACATTTATGTTTTATCAATGTTAGCTTATATGTTATCAAATAATTTGGTTAAGGTAATAGGAGCCAGTTTGGCACACACTACAAACAGATAATACGATGTTTGTTGAGGCGAGCAAACACGGAGCGTTCAAACTAAGAGCTGAACATTAAGCAATTTGTTTTGGAACTTGCGTAGTGGCGATATTTTCGAATGAGGATTGTGTAATTATATTTTAATGTACCTACATATGTATATTTGAACTCTAGAACTGATTTAAATAAATAAGTCTAGTACGCTCGTAAGAGTCTAAATTAAATATCTTAATTTTCAGTTCTATACTAGATTTGTCATAGCTCAAAAATATTTACGATTTTTCTTTTGTTATTGTTGATGGTGTAAATAGAAATTAAATGCAATATGAATAAGTGTTTCAAAAGCATTTCAGTCAGATTATACAATATACCATCACACCAGGATGTTCATTGGACCTAATGATGTACATTCGACCTATATACATATATATATATATATTAAAAATAATTATACATTTATAAAAAAATCGCTTTAAAATCATTACATTTTATACCTTTATTCCTTTTAATTATGTACATCGAAATGTACCGTTCAAAAAACAAGTCGTATCAATTTGACTTAATTCGCATAACGGACCGAATGCAAAGTGTACGAGAATAAAAGTGGCAAGTGGCCAAGCTTTTTATAGAACTTTTAATTTACATCCAACGTGGGACTACTTAGGTACCGCTCACGAGAACGATACTTGTCAACTGTTGTCGTCATACTTAATTAATAATTGTCTTATTTACGCTGTGATGCTCAAGTAATTATTTAACGTAGATGGCGCACGGTATTTTAAAAATCTAATCCCTCTCAAGCCTAATCCCTCTCAAATGAGAGGAGACCCGTGCCCAGCAGTGGGACGTTAATGGGTTAATGATGATGATGATTTTAAAAATGATTTCTTTATTATTTAATGCACTTAGAATATTTTAACAGGACATCCCAATACGATATTACTAGCTAAACTTAAAAATATTATAACATTATAGACAATTATAAACTTAAAAAATATACATTATTATGTTATAGGATTAAATTCAAAAGTATAGGTGACTGACTTTTCTGCTACTTATTAGAATATAGGTCCTTTTTCTAGAGTTGCATAGTTGTAGGTGCAACAGTCTACCCATATTGAATATAATATAATAATCAATAAAATAATTACGAAAGATACCTTCATATTTAATTAAGATTTATTGATTAACTTTTTGTCAACCCGCAGTAGGCTAGCGTGGTGGACTTATAGCCCAATACCTCTCAATTGAGAGGAGACCCGTGCCCAGGAGTGGGACATTAATGGGTTAATGATGATGATGATTCACTTTTTGATCTAGTAACCGCAAAAGCAGGTGGTATTAATATTCGGTTTTTCTATTAATTTCTAAGATAATAGGCTGACCAGGGAAACATAAAACATACCCACTAGTGAACTATATAAATGTGTCTTTACTTAGCTCTGCAGATATACGGATTAGGTAATGGTTTGTTCACTTAATAGGAATAAGTGTCTATTCTTCTTTTGCATTCATTGTAATTTGATGTTAAATCAAATTAGATGTACGGTAGCCGGCACATCAAGCTCCCACAATCTGTCAAATTTCCTTGATAGATTTTCAACTTTAAAATTTGACAGTTCCAGATAGGTAGACCTGCTGGCGACTGTACATCGAAATATCTAGTAAAGTTTATCAGAATGTGCACTAGTTTGAAATTGCAAGAAGAACAAAGAATAAATTAACGCATGTTAAACAAATGAAAACTCATTCCACAAAGCGAATTACCACACAGCACCGGTAAGTGGTAACCACAAACAAGAACAGAATACCGTGTAAGACTTTAAAAAGTTTCCACAAGAAATTGAAGTAAGAGTTTAGAACAAGGTATGGCGATGTTTTGGCGTTAGTTGTGAGAACAAACAAACAAGTCGTTCCATTAGCGCTAATTGTGTTAGCTCGCGTGCTTCGTGCCTCGTGCCCCATGCCCGTGGAGTGAAGAAGCAACAGAGATATGGCAAGGCAACACGCCACGCTTGAATATGCTCGCAGACAACCGGCAAAGAATATTACATTGACACGCTTTGCTGTCTGTCTCAATTGTGTGACTAAAATAGTTATAAGGAAAATATAAATATAATTACCGAAGTATCAAGTATCTATTGTTATGATTTAAGTGAGTTTTCGGTCGTCTTGAAGTATTTCACTTTAATAATCAAACTTATGGACAAGCTGGACAGTAGGAATAACAACTGGCTGTCGGACAATATAATTCCTGTTTATATTGATAACCAAATTTTCAAACGCGACTAAATGTAGAGTACCCGCCAAATATAGTACTGTCTTTTTTACTAATTTTATGGGCTACTTTACATTGAATAGCGTTTAAGTACTTAACTATTAGAGTCATCATTATCATTTGTTAAAACAAATGCCGCAAAATTAATAATTTATTGAATTCCTTATCTAATTAGGAAACATCTTGACTGAATCAAAGTTTAATAATAGTATATAAACTTTGGCACAAAAGCGTAGTTGTTCAAAAATGAACTCAAAATATTGACACATTTAGTATACTTTCTATGATCTAGGTACTGGTACTCGTTCTCTTCCTCCATGCATCATCCTATACTGTCAGGGAATTGTTAACATCTAGTAAGTATATTAAATTACTTCTTTCAGAAAACTAAGTTATATTCATAAGAATGGGTACCAATACAACAATAGCAATTTCACAATTAATTTCCGTCTCTACCGCAAATAAATTATACTGCAGACATAATATTACTATTTTTATTTCTCATCAACCCACTCACCCACTCCTGCTGGGCACTCAAACTAAACTCAAATGTTTTATTTCAGTTAGACCAATAAACATGTACTTTTTAATTGTCAAAACTACATAGTTGCACCCAAGGCGTGGGTCGCCTCTCATTTTGAGAAGGATTAGTTGTATTTTCATGGATTGGACTATTATGAAAGGCAAGACAGTGTACTACTCGTTGTTGTTTCATATTGCATATAGATTAATACATCTATAGTATATTTTTTTAATAATCCGTTATCAGTCGTTGTCTAACAAAATAATTGCAAATAATTAGATGCAATTTTAATAGCTGTAGACACAACAGCTGGCAGTCTTCTTAGTTATATGAACTATGAATGCAGTTATTTCTAACTAGCTTTTGTCCGCGACTTCGTTTGCGGAGAAATTGTCATTTTATTTCCACGCCCCCTTTTAAGGGATGATTTTCGGGAAGAAAATCCTATCTTATGTCCTTCCTCGGGACTCAAACTATCTCTACACCAAATTTCATCTAAATCAGTTCAGCGGTCATAACGTATATAAGTAATAGACAGACAGACAAACTTCCGCATTTATAATTGAAGAATGAAAGTAAACACACAGAACAATTATTACAATAACTAAGAGTCTGTCCGTGACATGGGTCCCTACTGTTAAGGATCTCAAACGTCAAAATTAAAATTAAATTAATATTCTTTCTTATCTATAAAAAATCAGTAATAAGTTAATAAAAAATAGGTAAGTATTAAATAAATAATAAAGTACTATCATTAAAAGTATCAGATAAGTATCAAGTACTATCAGAAAACATTGACAAACAGTGAACTTGTGTTGAAATAAAAATAAAATACTCTATTTATTTACTTAAGGATCTCTGACAAAGGGTACACACAAAAATATATGATTAATCAGTCACATATAATATAAGATCAGAGTACTCGTTCAATTATGAGAGACAACAGCATGCAAAAAATATATAAAGCAAATAAAACTGTTATTGGGTTTCTGGCAAATATACAATAAAGTTAAAAATAAATGAGTAAAAATCTAATTATATAATCTAAATATAGAAATGTTGAAATATCTCTAGAAGTAAACATCAGACTAAACCTCTGAAATAACCCATAATACTCATAACGTATTCAATTCAATCTATTGTGATATAACAATAAAATGTTGTATCCCATCATATTTTCGTAATCTTATCGAGTGATTGCAAAACAATAAAAGATATCTATCTTCCTCAATATTGTTTTCACGACTGTACTTTATCTATTCACGTAATTGCCTCGAGTTCATCCTTATATACTGTCATTACCTTTTATTATTGAGCACATTAACGACCCGTATTTTGAGGAGTTAGCCTAAATGGGAATACAAATAAAATCATTTTATTTTATTGACTAATAAAGAGTCGGATACTTTATCAAAGCAATAAGTCCGTATTTGTTTCATGGCGACGCTCTTACTTTGGTTTTTGTTGAAGGTTTAATATATGGATTAGGAATCTCATTATTTCAATTAATTTTGAAAATTAATATTGTTCATGAATTAAGGAGTAGGTACATTGGCGGTATTATTGCTAAATGGCGATAGCTACAAGACAAGCTTTGGATGGACAGTATATTAATTTAATGGGTATGGCGTACGTACTTGACTTGTTAACCTAGAATAATAATATCACGTTAATAGGTACTATTTTATTAAATCTACTTGAAAATACAATAAAAACTCAGAAAATAGGTATATAGGATGTGTCATAATAAATTAAACAATTGAATACAAAGTAACTAGGTACCAATAATATTTATTAGTCACCAAAGAATTTTTTGTACGTCATGAATAATAAACCGATAACTGTACTAACATGAAAACTCAATTTCAAATAAAAAATAGAAGTACGTAATGTTGCAAACATTACGTTAGTCATAGCAAAAACATGTTAAGTCTAAGTTAACAGACATTCTTATCACATTATGTAAATATTTTATTCCAAAAACGTAATCAAATATGGATAGAGTTGTGTTTGAGGCCAATTCTTTTCTATGACGGTAAAAATAGCTTTCAAAATGACAGCTGTCATCACCTGTCATTATATTATTTAAGTTTTGGTATATAATTAACCGCAGCTGTTATGAAATATGGGGATTAAAACCAGAAAACCTCTACAAAATCCCCTATTAACCTATTTGAAATATTTAAGCTACGTAATTACGTACTGAGTTACCTACCATGATTAATCAGAATAATAATCGCATGATAAATCCGGAATATAAAAGATAATTAAAACTGATAAATAAACATTATACTGTCTATACTTTACATAACTTGCAAGCACACTACAAGAGCATAATAAGGATAATAGTACCCAGCATTATTTGCGAGGTAACCACATAGTTCCTCTGCACTCGCATATAGGTAATTAGTCCCTGAAGATAGTTTGTTAAACACAAATTACACGTGGTCTTGTTCTACTTTTTAATTTTGGTACGATTGTCTAAAAAGAATACCTGTATACAAGGTATTTTTTACATGTGACGTAAAATAATCCCACAGTAAACTGTATCCCATATTAATTAATAATGTAGTTTTAGTTTTTGTACATAAAATATGTAAGAAGAAAAATAACCCTCCTTCTGACGCAGTCGGGTAATAATGGAGATATATAATACTTTGTGCTTTGTGTCTGAAGATGTGAAAAAGAAATTAATGAGATTTAATCGCATCGAGTTCTTAATAGCAATAATCATAAAGGTGTATCAGTACCAGTCACCACAAACTTCCCAAGTTAAGCTTGTGGTAGGGTGTGTCGCTTTCGCATCGTTTTAATTAGTTACGAAAAACGTTGTCTCTCAAACGGTATACCATGAATCATTTAGAATAGACGAAAAGGCCATTTTTGTAATAGCATTGTAGTTTAATACCTTTTCATATAGGTATCTTTCATTCAAATTAAACAGCAATGTTTTAATGGTTAAACCCTTATGACAGTTAATCAAACATACGGGTTATAGGTCCTTGATTGTTACACAGCATAAATTCCGGTCCCGTATGGGGCCCTCAGTTGCCCTATTTTTATGACCCCATCAGCTAATGATTTAACCTTTCAACGTATTTGAAATTTCTTCGTGATTTTCCTAATGGATTTCACGCCCTACAATATTTTTTTTATGTTGCTTTAATGAATTAGTGAGGAAAATTATAAAATAATAATAAAATAAGGAACTGAGATACGCTAAAATGAGATACGGTAAAATTACTGTAACCAAATATAAATTGAATGAATAAATGATTGATTTGAATGATTGTTTATTTCTGTAAATAGATCTTTTTAAAGACACTTTTACAAGTCATGTACATTTTTTTTTTAGTATCTAGTTGACATCGGCATTTCCTAACTGACGACCTCTGAGAAGAAATGCCGAAACAAACTCAGAGAATCATGGTCTCTTTTAAAGTCCAAACATTTTGGTTACAATATGTGAGCCTGACTATGTAGGTTAAAGTCTGAGATGGCCTTTTGAAGAAAGCACCAGTGCAGGTTTGAGTTGACCTGTCCATACTGACAGCACGCATACGTCAGCCATCGTTTAGCTCAAACCGTTATTGTGGGAGCTTAACGACCCGACGCACGTCTATGCAAGATCAGCGGGACATTTGCGTAGGCCATTTCAAAAACCCAAAGCCGCCAGACATTAGTTTGTAAGCGTATGTTTATCTACCTACAAAGTGCTCACATTCACATAGATATGTATATTATAAATAATCCCAATGCATAAAAATCAACATAATGTCAAATATAAAATAATTATGTCAAAACATAACATTAACATAATGTCAAAAATATAAAATAAATAAAGTCAAATAATAATAATAATTAAAAATCTATAGGTATACCTATACAATTCATGTCAAGATATAAATTAATGTCAACAAAAAAAAATTAAAAAATAATAATAATAATTAACATCAATGTCATGAAAAAATAATGTCCAAATCATAATAAATTACAGTAAAAGACGTTCGATAGCCCGGTTCATTAGAACTATTCAATCCCAAGCAGTTTTATCATCCATGTAATCTTTTAACGTATAGTAGCCTTTAGCACAAAGTCTCTGTTTGATAAAGGATTTAAATCTGCTGAGACTTAATGTCTGTACATGGGTTGGAATTTTGTTATAAAAGCGTATGCATTGACATCTAAAGGATTTACTGATTTTCTGGAGCCTAGTTGCAGGAACAACAAATTTATTCTTATTCCTAGTATTAATATTATGGATATCACAATGCTTTTCAAAGAGATTGATATTCTTGTAAGCATATAAAAGATTTTCGTAAATATACTGTGATGGAACAGTCATAATATCAATTTCTTTAAATTTCTCCCTCAGTGAATATCTGGGACTTAAGTTATAAATTGATCGAATAGCCCTTTTCTGCAACACAAAAATAGTTTGGATGTCAGCAGCATTCCCCCACAGTAGAATGCCGTATGACATCACGCTATGGAAATAACTAAAATAAACTAACCGAGCTGTATCTATATTCGTTAAATTACGAATTTTTTTAACGGCATAAGCTGCAGAACTAAGCTTCTTCGACAATTTCTCTATATGTGGGCCCCACTGAAGCTTAGCATCTAAGGTAATGCCTAGAAATACAGTGGTATCTACAAGATCCAACTCTCCACCGTTAACTAGTACACTGGTTTTAACTTGTCTGACGTTAGGCGTTGTAAACTTAATACATTTAGTTTGGTTTTCATTCAAAACTAAATTATTTGCATTGAACCAATGTACCACTTTCGAGATAGCAGTGTCCACATCGTATGTAGTTCTTTGCTGACGTTTTAGTTTAAATAAAAGCGAGGTATCGTCTGCAAACAACACTATCTCTTGATTATCTCCCATCAGATAGGGTAAATCATTAATATAAATTAGAAATAAAAAAGGGCCAAGAATTGAACCTTGCGGAACTCCCATAGTAACAACCGACCCCGGGGATCTCTTTCCATTGACGTCCACTTTCTGAATCCTCTTACCCAGGTACGAAATAAGAAGATTCAGAGAAGTGTTCCTCACGCCATAGTGGTGTAACTTCCTGATCAATGTATCGTGAAGAACGCAATCGAATGCCTTAGACAAATCGCAAAAGATACCCAAGGCATCGTGTGACTCTTCCCATGCATCAAAAATGTGACCTAGAAGTTCAACACCGGCATCGGTTGTTGAACGACCCTTGGTAAAGCCAAACTGTTTTCTATTAATTAGGTTGTTGGCGTAAAAGAAACTTTGTAATTGATCTAAAATTATTTTTTCAAAAATTTTACTGAATGTTGGTAGCACTGATATCGGTCTAAAATTAGTAGTGTCTGATGTGCTACCTGACTTAAACAAAGGTATAATCTTACTATTTTTCATAAGATCAGGGAATTTACCACTATCAATACATTGATTAAATATAAAGGATAAAGTGGGTGCTACAATGTGAATAATAAATTTGGCAACGTGAACAGAATTTCCCCACAGGTCTGCAGTTTTTTTTACATTTAGTGTATTGAAAGTTTTAATAATATCGCTACTGTTAACATGTTTAAAATTAAATTCAATAAAGCTAGCTTTTACGTTTTCCCTAAGTAGGTTCTCTGCAACAGTGGGTGATGAATTTAAGGATCTAGTGACCACAACAGGAATACCCGTAAAGAAATTTTCAAATGCGGTGGCAACTTCTAAGTCTGATTTAATTATTCGTTCATCAATAATAAGACTATATTCACTGTTACGGCCAACAGATCTCCCTGTTTCACTGTTGATAATATTCCAAGTCATTTTAATAACATTATTACTATTTCTTATTTTCGAGCTAATATAAAGAGACTTTGCTATACAACAAACCTTCTTAAATAGTTTGGAGTAGCTTTTAACATAAGAATTAAACTCCGGGGTAGTGATATAAGTTCTTTCATTGTACAGCTCATAAAGTCTCTTCCTACTTTTATGAATACCAACAGTGGCCCATTCACTGAAAGATGCAGTTCCATTAACTCTGATCGTCTTGGGTGTAAAAGTAGAATTAAAATCTTTGCAATAAATATTAAAAAAAGAATCATAAAGCTTATTAGGGTCACTATTATAGGGTAATAAAGGTAACTTATGACTAAGTTTATTTTTAAATGCCTCCAAGCGACCATGTGTTTTTGGAATAACTGTGATATCCTTTTTTGCTACTTTTCTCTTTTCACTATGAAAACAGATCAGCTGTCCACAGTGATCGGAGTCCAGTAGGTTTATAATTTTCTTTTGATCTGGTATAATATTGGTGTAAATATTATCCAAACATGTAGCTGAAGTAGCAGTAATTCTAGTAGGCTCCAAGAATATGTTACTTAGATTGTATGACTGAATTTTTCAGTCATACAATCTAAGTAGGTTGATGATTTTAATGCTGGAACCAGATTTTTCTAATAAATTAACATTGAAGTCGCCACATGTAATAATCGATTTATTTGTAATATGACAGTATTTATAAAGCACTTCATCCATCACCGCTTCAAAACAGTCATACAGCCCAGATGGTGGCCTATATACACTTATTATAATGAACCGTTCTAATTCCACACAGGCTATCTCAATTGTTCGCTCAACAGAGAGGCTCACTATGTCCTTTCGCTCTTTAAATTTAATTTGATTATTTAATAGGATTAAGGAGCCACCATGAATGGCATTCTCTCTGCTGAATGAACTACCAATTGTTTATCAAGCCTATTATGGCTTGATTACGAAGAATTTTCTTGAAAAGTAGTTCCAAATAATTATAACATAACTCATGAAAAGCCACAAGGCTGATTATAATGACGTTAATTAAGCTTTGTTGTTTGTGTACAACTGACAGTTTGACCGCATTCTCGAAAGAAATAATTAGGTACTTAAATAAAATATTCACAGAACAACGACGTAATCATTTCGCCGAAATCGAAAAACATTTCGTGACGCCTAGGTTATTATAAAACACTAAGACCATAAAATTTGACCCCGTCCATGAATCAACTCGCAGAAAATGTACCTGTGAGTCAGTAGAGCTATTACTCTTAACTAACAGGTTATAACAGTAATCCTTCTCCAGGAATATTTGCAGTGACATTGATGTATCTACTTCATCTCCTGTTCATAGCAATATAAAATTATTTCGCAGAACGTGCATCATTATAATCTAATGAAATTTTGTAAACAATTCTTGAGAGACCGGCGAGTTAAATCGCTTATACATAAATTGTGATTCCTTTTTGTTTTGCGATAGTGTTTTGGAAAAACAGACTGTGTATTGTGTAATCTTAGATAACTATTATCAAAATAATATGTGTGCGTGTATGTAAACTTTAAAGAGTCAGTAATCAAAAAGAATTGCATCGATTAAACTATTATTTTAACTAGATATACAATATATTTTTATCTATTAATCTGCCACAGTAAATGAAGATAAAGTAGAGCTAGCATAACAATACAATTAAAACATATAAATAATTACGTTTGTGTGCGCGTTTTTAGTCTATACCAGTCTCTTACCCGGATATTCTCGTACACAATCGAAAACATTCTCAGAAGACGTTACGATGCATTTGAATAAAGAGTGATGTCATAAAATATGATGAATTCAAATCTGTGTTACGAATTTTAATTATAAATCCGTGTTAGGATCTTTAGGATTTTCCTATACGCCTTTGCCAGTTATGTTAATTTTATGACGTATTATTCAAATTTAAAGCCATTTTGTGTTCCTACTTAAAAATATTCTTTATAAAAATAAATATTATCTAAGCTTTACCTATCAAATTGTATTTTTATAAATAGAGAGTCATTGTACATTATGAAAAAACTAACTTTTGTTTAATATTTTGACAACAGGGGGGTTAAGATGGCTCATTGAGTTATTAACATAATATAATCAATTAGGTACTATACACAAGTTGTAGTGGACTCTGAGATAATTTATGAATAAAAACATATATTCAATATGCCAGCCACAGCATTTGTCTTAAATTAATTTAAATATCTATTCGTTCTGATGCACTTAACGTACTCGTAAGCCCAAAGATCGACGACCTAAGTAAAAAGAAAACACTTAAATCGGGCATAATTTATTAATTCAATCTCTAATTACATGCTACTGATATGTAAAAAAGAAACACATACGATTTATAGCATACCCCGATGAAAGCCTAACCAGAATATAAACATAATTAAGAGTAATTGACTGTACACAAGATCACCGATCGATAAGGCACCTGTTTTACCGACGAACCCGAAACCATGGGCTATTAACTAATTTGACGGCTGCACCTGTTGGTGTCAATAACCAGAGAGGCACTATAAAACACGTGATGTAGTTTAAAGGGGTTTGTTGGTATAGCTCTTTTGAATTATTTCCTGCTGTGCTGTGGTTTCATATTCGAACCTACCTGTAAGGTATACAAATATTTAATTGGGTGCGAGGTGCCTCATCTGACACGCAAAAAACTAACACGCAAGCGCCGATCGCTTAGCTATTGTCATGATGTGTCCAATCATCATCATCGTCATCATTTCCGTCGAAAGACCTCCATTGCTGGATTGCGATATCGAATAATGTCATCGTCCAAACATACATTGTATATAATGTAATAAAGTGTATAAATGTAATATTCCATGAATTTGTTACAAAATATGATGTACATTATTACCTAGTTCTCACAATAAAACATGCGTGCTCTATCTCGTAAGTGTAGAGCACACCCATGTATCGAGGGAGCATACTATCAAAGGTGCGTCGGAACTCGACGGACGAGCCAATTTATCAGGCACACAGTTCTAGGAACAACTATTTGAACCACACAGAAACCAACCATCATAAAATGACCTGCGTCGTCGCTACCATTACCGTAACACGCAATCAAATGACTTTGATTTTTTTAATGTCAGAGCTCAAGTTCCAACGGACGTTAGATAATAATAGTCCGGTATGTTCGGAAAGTAATGACGTAATAGCTCAGTTTAAGTTACATGTTGAGTTTTTTTTAGGAATCTTAATGGACGAATTTGAATTGCCTCACAGACGCTTTTTTTCCTATAAATGATGTGGCAAGTCTTTAGTCAAGTAATAAGGTTGGTAGTTCCTCTATATCTCCGAAAACGCCAGGAGCCTCAACTTATTTTCAACAATAATGATCTTATCATCTCGTTTGGTATCCACGGTGTCAAAATGAACGCCGATCAATTTATTATTTTGTTTTATAAATACATCGTCAGTCGTTTTTTTAAAGAGGTTGCATTCTTGACATGTATAAAAAGCGTACTAATTCAATCACAATCAATATGGAGGATTCTGAGTTTGTGGTTTTATACCTGTGTAATTAAATGATATCAAACTTTAATAATGACCTTTTACCATTTATTATAACAATATATTTTTTTGTGTGGTAAAGATGAGACTAGTTGCATACTAGTACAAGACAGATAGTCAAATCAATGTTATAATATTATAAATCGGCACCTCTGACACTAATTTAAATTACAACAATGGCCAACTTATTCATAATGACACTAAAACTTCCATAAAACCAGTCTTTTTATTATA
This sequence comes from Craniophora ligustri, assembly GCA_905163465.1. Lineage (NCBI taxonomy): Eukaryota > Metazoa > Arthropoda > Insecta > Lepidoptera > Noctuidae > Craniophora > Craniophora ligustri. The sequence continues at coordinate 9,350,711 of LR990967.1, read as the reverse complement.
CGCTATATCAACTACAATAAAGCTAAAAAGACTTGTATTTGCGATATTCACTGTATTTCCGTACTATAAAGGAAGAATCAATAACTCTGTTCTATATCGTTATAGGGTCAGATAGAGGTGTAGTGATTAACATATTTTTTTATATTCGCATAAGATTTGCTAAAGATATTGTAATATTTTTAGTTAATTTAATGTATTTGTATAATTTATACGATTATCTAGAAAACATTGCAGATGTTTTATGTTGTAAATTTTAATGCTGTAATTATTATTAACAGAAATAATAGAGCATTAGGTAGAAACATTTAGATCACAAAATTCAATATCATAAACACGTATTAAAATAATAAGTTAAATATGTATATATGTATTACGATTAGCTCCTAGATGCGAGCTTTCATGTGCTCGAATAACACTAGACTTGTTACCATGGTAACAAGATTTGAAATGAAAATTCCATTCCTTTTTCCCAGTCTATTGCTCATAAACTATTTTGATGTCTTTGACGTAGGTATTTGGTATGCGTCACGCAGGGCTGATTAAGCCTTTAGACCTAACGTGATTGATGTAATTTGAACAAGCATTTGACGTCAAATTTTCATTATCTGTGCTTTAACCACATTTCTGTGCGTATTCTGTGCGTGGATACACATTTTCCTCCTAACAAATGCAGTTTGTATGTGACTGGATAAATATTCATACTTAATATTTATCTTATGTATATACGTTTAAGAGCAACGAAGATTAATGGTAGTTTCGCTGGAAAAATACTTGGATTATCAAATTACATCCGCGTAGTTATTGTATAATAACTAATGTACTTTGTGAGTTTATATGCAAGTGTTAAAAATAGAGTTTTACTTACGTTTAGATGATGATTATATTATATATCCTCGTATTTTAACAATGTTTGGGTACATACCTGAAACAATATACACAAACAATAAATAAAGACAATAATTTACTGTACAAAAATACAATAATATAATTGATGATCAAACGAACTTACCTGTACGTGAAGTTCGATCATAATTATATGATCAGCTTCATTCGACGCGATTAGTTTACATATTGTAGTTGAGCCTCCACGCTTCAGCCTTCACACAGATGTTTCTAGAAAGTAGGGAAAAAAAGACACCCTACTGGCAACACTGTTAACCTAGCAACCCACCATCATAGCACTTTCGTTCATTTTGTTTAAAGTTATGTATATCTACCTATTCACAATTTTGGGTGGGATAATAAAGTCACGTTTGGGAGGGTTAATATTAATCGCGTCGAATGAAGCTGATCATATAATTATGATCGAACTTCACGTACAGGTAAGTTCGTTTGATCATCAATTATATTTCACAGCTTCATTCTTAGCGATTAGTTTACATATTGTAGGATGTTTAAAGAATTAAACTAAATTGTGAATAGTCCTTTACTTTTATTGATTTTTGAAACGAATAGGTAGAACACAAAAAGGTAATAAAGTTTATTACATTTACATATAATATGTAGTATTCTCGTGATTAAATTTTACAAGGCTCATTTGAGAGAATGGCTTGAGAGAATTGATTATTATCACTGGTAATAATTTCTCGATTATAGAATCTCGCAAAAACAGATGAACCTTGACTCCAACCAGCTGTTTTGCGAATGACGTCTAAGTTAACCCCTAGTGAGTTAGCCTTGGAAGTGGCTGCATGCCGAGTGCTATGTGCAGTAAACATATTTGTGTCTATACCACTATTTTTTAAAGTATCCATAATCCAATGGCTTAACCTCTGAGATGATATTTTACAATGTGGTTTTCTGTAACTAATAAATAAATTATCGTTATCTAATAAACGTAACGTACTTGTTTTTTGAATATATGCTATCAAACAAGTAGCTGGACATATACGAGGGTTTTCGTGAAAAAAGGGCAGTTTTAAAACTGGTTGTTGACTATTTAAACGGGTCGTTTTTATACGATCTGGAATTTTAATTATGACCTCAGTATTTTCTATTATATTAATATTACATAATTTGATTAAGCATAGCGTTTGAACTCGGTGTGCAGTCACGAGAGCTAACAATGTCGATAACTTTTTTGTCAACATTTCTAAATCAAGAGATTGAATTGGCCATAATCCAGCTAAATAATTTAATACAATATTTGAATCCCATGTCAAATTATACTTTGGGGCTGTAGGCCTAAGATTAAATACTCCCTTCATGAATTGCTTGACACTATCATTATTGAGAAAGGATGACCCCAACAACAGCGCAATGGCTGATTTATGAGAGTTAATTGTGCCATACTGCGCACCATTATCAAAAAGTGTAGCAAAATAATTGATTACATTTGCGATAGATGGTTCTAAATAATTAACCTTAGTAGATTGACAATGATTGATCCAATTCTTAATACAACTGTTGTACTGTTTATAAGTATTTAATGTAAGAGAGGATAATATAATATTAATTGAATTATTATTTAATGATTTTTGTAATAACGTTCTCCTGATAATTTCACGGCAATCAAGGTTAACGTCTTGCTCAGGTTGTGGGACGATCTGAAAGGACATTTCAATAGTTTATTGCTAGGCCCAAATTCTATAAAATTTGATATTGCTATCTTTTTTAAAAGTGGAAACCACGCTTGTGTAGGCCAATTTGGTACTACTATTATGCCCCTGGCTCTATCCGAGATAACTTTTTGTAATGTTTTTTGAATTAGGGCAAATGGGGGAAAGGCATAAAATAATAATTTTGTCCACGATATGGTAAAGGCGTCTACAGCCCAAGCGTCGGGATCGCATTTCCACGAGACGAACCGTGGGCATTTTGTATTACACCTGCTTGCGAATAAATCAATGTCAGGATTTCCGAGCGTAATAATGATTTTTTGAAAAGCTTCATCACACAGTTCCCATTCTGTATCAGTGAATTTTTTCCGAGACAGCTGATCAGCATCGCCATTGTCTCGTGTATTTATATATGATGCAAATATTATTATTTTACGCCGCTCACACCAATGCCATATTTCTTCTGCAATTTGATTCAAATGAGGGTACTGAATGCTCCCCATTCTGTTAATACACGAAATAGCAGTAACATTATCTATTCTAAGCAATATTTCACATCCAGAGTAATTTTTGGCAAATGTTTTTAATCCGAAAAAAGCTGCTTTTAATTCCAAAATATTAATGTGCATATTTGATTCATGATCTTTCCAAAATCCATAAGTCTCTTTTTTATCACAACAAGCACCCCAACCACTACAGGATGCGTCGGAAAATATTTCCAATTTGAAATTATTAAATCTGAAAGGATTATAACTTATTTCTATATTTTTGAGCCACCATTTAAAATCACTGCCCAAAATATGTGGTAAATTAATTGTTTGATCGTAATTGGGATCATTCAGAAGACATAAATATTTATGTCGTTCGAATTTCTTCGTATGTAGCCATCCATATTGGATGGCTGGACATGCTGAAGTTAAAAGACCTATTAGCTTAGCAAATTCACGTAATTTACATTTTTTGATTGATATGAATTCCTGTAACTTTTGTTTTATTTTAAATATTTTATTTACGGTTAGTTTTAAGACCATGTCATGAGAATCAAATATAAATCCTAAAAATTTACACTGTTGGCTCGGTATTAAGCAGCTCTTTTCATGATTGATAACAAATCCAAGTTTTTTAAGTAGACCTTTTGTGTTCATAATATTTTGTTGGCATTCTGAATATGTTCGCCCTATACAAAATATGTCATCAAGATATATTACGGAGATGAAGCCGTTTGACCTTAAAAATTCTATGACAGGTTTTAATATTTTCGTAAACACATAGGGCGCGGTAGATAAACCAAACGGTAAACAGTTAAATTCATATAAGATGTTGTTATATATGAACCTAAGATATTTTTTATGGTCCTCATGTATGGGAACTAAGAAATACGCGTCTTTCATAACAATAGACGCCATATAACAGTCTTTTGTTATAAATTTTGATGCTGTTCTGTAGTCCTCCATTTTAAAGTGGTAAGTTTTAACGAATTTATTTAAACATTTTAGGTTTAATATAAATCTCTTATCACCATTTGGTTTAGGTACTAGAAAAACACTTGCATGTTTGCATTCCGAGATAGCCCCCATTTTTAGTAAACATTTAATAGAACTACAAAAATGATCATGTTCAGCTTCTGATTAAGGACGTACACAAGGCCTATCAATACGATAAGGAGTGCCAGTAAAGGGGATTTTATATCCGCTTATCCATGATAAAACTGTGTGATCATCAGTAATTTCCATCCATTTAGTGATGAAATGTTTTAGACGGCCAGAATATGAGCGTACCTCTATCGTCTCCTGATGTTCGGTTTGCCTGTGACCCGTTCTGGTTCCCGATGACCCCGTTGTTGAGAGTTGATGGCTGCCGAGCGCTGGCCCTGTCGAGTTCTTGTCGCATACTCTGTTTTGGGAGTTATTTTCCGAGGCATTGTTTTGGAGTTTAAACGATTGTTTGAAGGTTTCTTAATAAAAGCATTTTTATTGAACATATTTGAACGTGTGTTTACTTGTTTAAGGTCAGCCGCTGACTTTTTAACTGATTTTGCAGATTTCAGTTTTTCGGATATATTTTCTCCGAATAAAAATTGTTTAAAATTTGTTTCATTTAATGTTTCCTTTAAATCAGGATTTATCGCCGATATAACAAACCCACGACGAGTTCTGGTGTCAGTGAAATGACTATCACATAAGAGTCTGCATGCGTCGCTTATAGGTTTCAAGATAGTTGTATGACTGTCTTTAGAAATTATAAGTTCTATTGCATGTTTAAGCGCAGCGATAGCAACAGAAAGCTGATTTTGTTTAGCCATAAGCGAAGCATCTCTTTTGACCATATTGTCAGCTAACGCAACCTTTACTTCTGGATTGAGTAGTGATGCTACCAGCATATCAGTTTTCTGGAATTAAGTATTCCGTCATCAATTTATCCTTTAACTCTTTACGTAAACCTTTTGCGAGGATTTCTTGCCATCTGGATGCTAACTCTTTATGTGTTGGATTTCCAAACCTGGTTTCTGACCTTGGTGCATCACCAAGCAGAGCGAGAATGTCACTATCTAACTCTGTTGAGTCCTGCAAATCCGTAGGTTCCAATGCTTTTGATGTCGAGGGTACATCGACAAAATCTAACAATGAATTGCTCGTGGGTTCCTGAGCCACAGATGTTGAAGCTCTGGGTTCGGTTACATTGTGAATTGTATCGATTCCTAAAACAACCACGAATGTTGTTAAAATGTATACGAATACGAAATACGACAATTTATTTGCGTATTATCACCACGCAGATAAATTTTTGAACGCAAATGCAATCTTGCATTTATGTGTACATATTGTGAAAGAGGTAGCCCAGTTGGCGCCTCGCATCACAGTACTGTATTAATAAAAAATATTATCAGGTTATAGATGTGCATCTATAATAAACATTATTACAAAAAAAATGACAGAGGTAGCCCAGGTGGCGCCTCGCATCAACATTGTAATATTATTATTCTAAAAGAATAATTAAGATGGTCTTAGTAATGATAATCCATTACGTAACTTGACAGAGGTAGCCCAGTTGGCGCCTCGCATCAAGAATCAAGTTTTGGTTATAAAAAAATGAGGGTAGATCGCTAAAATTGCGAATGAAATCGTTGCGTTTCTGCATTTAACCAGTATTAAAACATTTTATACTGACCTTCATTACTGGAATCCGATTCGTAATTATCACTTTCACTGTCTGAATATATAATTAATCTTTTGTACCGATGTGGGTTATTTTTTAATTGCGTTTCTAATTTTCTAATTTTATTTTTTATCCTTTCACAGGATAAATCGCGTTTTCTCTTGCCAGGCATAACAATGACGTTAAATATATAAACCGGTTACTTGAAGTCGTGTTGCGCGTGCGAAGGCTTGAGCACAGAAACACAGAATGAACGAAAGTGCTATGATGGTGGGTTGCTAGGTTAACAGTGTTGCCAGTAGGGTGTCTTTTTTTTCCCTACTTTCTAGAAACATCTGTGTGAAGGCTGAAGCGTGGAGGCTCAACTACAATATGTAAACTAATCGCTAAGAATGAAGCTGTGAAATATAATACAATACAATAAAATATGTTTTAGTAAAATGTTGCCAACATTAAAATTGTGGAGTAAATATTATTATTAAGGGTTGGCATAGAAAAGGGTCTGTAGAATCTATGAAGTGAAGGCTTATAATCAGCAGGTGAAGTCATTTAGCCAAATTTAATTATATTTAGCCATTGTCATAATAAAAAAATATTACATTGACAAATACGTTCATTTGGTTAATCAGCTGCCTGAGTCTGTATTTCCCAACAAGTACAATTTGGGGGTCTTCTAATTATGAGTGAATAGGTATCTTCTAGGTAAGTGTGCTTTGTCTAAGTTTCACATCGTCACGTACCATCTGGCGAGATAACACTAACCTATATATGATAATACAAAAGGTTAATCATTAAAAATGCGTTAACAAAGAACGTTTGCCAATAGCAGCCTAATTTGCGTATTTTATACTTAAGTTTCGATAAACAACACATTTACTAAAGCGTAATGTGGGTCAAGTACAAATTAAACGTCAATAATTTGGAATTTTTAATGACATTGCACTTTGTTTGTGATAAATATTCGCTTTGGAAACACCCAGTAACTACAACATAAACATGGCATACATACTACAAACGAATGATATTATTTTTTATTTTTGTTACAATTAATAGGTACCTATACCTACCTAAATATATCAATTTTTTTATTATTAGTCCCTTTCGGAACAGGTAAATATAATAATATATATAAATAAGTAATATTACTCATTCAATTCTAAAAAGAGAATAATGCGGCTACCGGTTCGTAAATATGTTTTATTTAGATTTTTTTAAAGGGATCTTGAACGAAAAATATCCTACGCTACCAAAAAAAACCCATAATGAGTAAATAAAACTGCTTCGTGACAATGTTAACCTTTGTTTTTTTTGTTCTTAAATGGCACTTAAAATATCGACACTTCTTACAAGTCTAAATTGTAACAACACGAATCATCAAATAGTTGTTGAGTCATTTCGCCTGTTTCGTCATTACGCATGAATGTGTTAAAAATACGTACCTATATTGGTTTTGAAGGTAATTGCAATATTAAATTGATCAAATATAGGAAAAATATGTACGTATTTTTCATTATATAGGTATAGGACTATAATTCCGAATATTATTGTATAATGTATATTTTACAATAAGCAACCGAGAAGTGTCATTGTTCTACAAATGTTTTAAATGACACGGAACACGTAATTATAATGTCGATTTTGAGCTGATAAATATCAACGTAATAAAATGGAAACAAATTAACTAGCTTTTATGACCTTAGATTTTTAATACAATTTATTGGAGAAAAAAGTACTCTTCACCTTCCATAATAGGTTTATATAAGTAGGTACGTATACTGCGGTAAAAATACAATACTAATAACCAGCATTCTAACTTAACATAGGCTAAACATCGCGTGTAGTAAAAATTTTACTACACAAGGCTTGCAATAATATTTTTATTACTCGCTTTAATACTCGAAATTAGCCAATTAACTAAAACCTTTTCAGCTTTAATCATTACGATTCCCGTATGTAAAACTGCTAAACGATCTTTGTAAACAAGCCTCGAATGAGCGAAGCACTTAATACCAATAATTCAGCCTAATTAGTGGAAACCATACATTACATAGCAAAATGGATGATTAAACTGTTCTCACTAATCTTGATTATACACTCCGCTTTATTTCTCCCCTCTAACCATTATAAAACCACAAAACATCTCGAAACGACTATAAACCTCATTTTGCATATTAATTTTGCTTTTTTATTGCAGTTATATTCTTTTTACAGGATAAGGATCGTAAAGCATAGATAATAATATGTATGCTAAGTGTTAATATAATCTGTGTAAGTCTTTAAAAAGTCATTGTCTATGATTACAAAGGCTATTATTGTTTTTAATATTACTTATAATTATTAAATTGAGTGGTAGCCACAGGAATAAATAGATATGACCTGATGACTGTCTGTTACCTCTTCACGCTTCGTGCGCGAAGGACATAAGACAGTTTTTGTCCCGGTAATCAGCCCTTAAAAGGGCAAAAATGGGGTGGAAGTTTGTATGCGGAATCGATCATTTAAAATTACTTTTTCTATGCAGACGAAGTCGCGGACAAAACCTAGATAAATCATCAATTTATAAGTAGAAAAACTCCCATTATCAGGTTTGGTCTATAAATTGTTATTAGCAGCTCGGTGATTGTATTTGTGCCCGAATAATCGCAATGGGCTTGCCCCTGACTACATAGAAACTGATGACTGACGAAAATTCACCGCAAAATGTTCTACCTAAAAACTTTCTTCACAGGCTTGTTTACTGGTATCACCGATTCTAGGTTTATTCATCTTCGACTTAGTATTCTAGGCACAGAACAGATAAAAGTGTTGTGTGATTTTAAGTATACTCGTTATAGATGTATCTAGTATTAATAAATATCTCGACCACGTCCCTTCTCCAAACTATCAATATTTGTTTAGGACTACTAGGTACTTATATATATGCTATAATAACATCCCTTCTGAAAATGAAATAAACGAAAATGTGGGTCTTAATTATTATTTGAATCCCTTCGTTGAAAAAACGACACGCACGGGTAGGCAAGGTATCAATTACGAGTAAGTACTCTTTAAATGTGTATTAATGGACTGTGTGTAAGTGTACCCATAAATATGATTTTATTAGGTATATTGATTTCAGATTATATTTTTCAATCATACAGACATACTCACATACATACACTCACGCCTTTTTCCCGTGGACCCCCAAGGGAAAGGCAGAAATTACAGAATGCCAGTCGCTACGATCTCTGCATACCACTTTTGCCTGGTCCACATTCATACATCTTGCCATGCATGCGTGCCGGTTTCGAATACTACGCACCTGACCTTTGAAGGAGTTCACCAATTAGATCGGTGTATATCATTCTAGGGTGCTTTTTCAATAAAATATGCCAATTAACGTACTTGGGTTTAATTCACTAAAAAAAGACCTATCAAGAAAAAAAAATAGCACAGTTTCGTATTAATAATAATGGTTCGGCCATTACATTCAAAACGATGCTTATAAAGTCTGGTCTACTCGTAAACAATACAGAAAAAAGTGCGTTAATCATAATAAAACGTCACATTAATAGTAAAGAACTCCCGCTGTGCGAACGCCAGTAATTCACGGCTGGCTAACATAGTCGCTACGTTCTGGATGACTGAGTTAAAATAAAGGAAAATATATCATTTGAATAAATTATTATCAGGGTCACAGGTTATCAATATCAATTTCCTGTGCGAAGGATGACATCAAATTACTATAAATATAATTGAAAATAATAGGTTGAACAGCATAACGCAAACATTATTGCAAAAACCGCGTAAGAAATGTTTGAAAGATTGAACCTCTCATTACGGTGAGCATATTTTTGTCAGTATATTTTTTTAATTGATGTATTCGCGCCAAACTTTAAAATCGTAATATTAAAGCATTTTGTTTAAGCATTTTTCGAATGGAAATAATAATAAAACAAATTCTAGTAAAACCTTATTTAGTACATACCTAAATAACAATTTCATACTTTTCAATAAAAAATAACAAATTAAATGTATAGCAAGCCCTATTCGAACAGAATTCTAAATTCAAACGTAATTTAATATTGCAGTTGAAATTACTGTTTAAAAGTTCAATAATGAGGGCTCAGTTGTCGTCGGTACTCAGCCGCAATAATTAATATCAGGTCCACTCTACAAAGGGCTTATTATAAATACATAATCGTACAAATATACATAGGTATACTTGTTTAGATTCAACGTTTCTTTGTTATGTTTCCGGAAATAATAATTATAGTGTATCTGTTACCATATAAAATGTAGGTACCTATATGTACATTTTTCAATATTCCACAAAATGCTATTAATTAAATGCTTCATTTTGTGGAATGACAGTATTTTTATCATAGAAAGGCTGTTTTAAAAAAAATCTCGTTCTAGTTTCAAATTATAAAACGTTAATGGTTTTGTAGCTTAATTTTCATTTTCAGATTAGTTTTCCGTCTCCACTTTAATAATTTTCTCAAACCGTCAATTTATCACTTATCATTTATCACTTATTTTGATGATTAACATTTGCCTAAGTGTCTAAATCAATATGGTCTTGTGTACGAGGTCTATTTTATTTTAAAGAGAACGTAGTATGTAATATAATTATTCAAACTGGTCAATTATGGCAGCTTATGGACACTCGACGACTTAAATCTATCAATGAAGCCACCTGTGGCCTCAAATTATGCCTATACAGCTTGGATTTATCTAAGTATTTTTCGTACAATAGTTTATCCGTTAGCCCTTCATGTACAAATTATACACAAACAGTAATTGGTATCTACCGTTAAAATAATATCAATATACCGCGATAAAATCAGTGTAAAGTAGTTTTGTTTCAATTTCTAATATTCGCGTAAGTGTAAGAAATCAAAAAGTTCGTTCGTACCGTTCGTTGATTTCATCAGATCAGTTATGTGCGCAGTGTTAAACGGTGAAGAAAAAGGTTTTTCGCGCCATCTAGCTACGAGCTAAGCAACATTGTGTTACGGATATTATATGATATACTACATATGTATATTATTTTTGTAATTTTTTATTTTTACATCCATGACTCGGATACAAATGTTGATGCTCATCACACAAACATTTGTCCCTAGCGTGATTCGTACCCGGGACCCGTAGCACAGAAGGCAGTGTTAACTACCGCGGCGCCGGGTTAAATCGGGTCGTCAAAGAAAAATGTTGCCATGAGGAAGAGAATAAGTCAGTTGTGCGTGCTTTGGGCTCGAAGTCAAGACCATTGACTGTACAATCTATATATTCGGTATTTTCGATCTATATATTCGATATTCCAGTGGTGTGACCAATGTAACACCACTAGAATATCACACAGCTCTTTAAAAATATATCCCATGGTTATATATAAAATCTTAATAAAATATGTATCGTTTAGATCCTCTGAGCAAATTGAATCGCCTTAGCACTATTTACAGAGTCATTTATTCGGACCTTGCGACAAGTAATCCTAGTTTGTGTCGGTATCGGGATTTTCTTATTTCCATAAGCAGTATTTTTTCCGTTCGCACCGGATTCTGATATATATCCCACGGTTTTAGCAGAAATTGTGACTACGTTCGCGATACCAGTATATGGTCCTATGTATTTGGTACCGTAAGTAATATATTCTGATTTATTCATCGCGCAAAACTTTTTCGTTTTTGTCAGGTAAGTGGCCGGTTAGAATACTGGCAACTTATTTATTTATTGAGAAAGATTTAGGTAAATGATTGTCACATGTCACTTTTCGTTTTTCACTGTCTCGTTGATCTAGCTCTTGCACAAGATCTTGTCTTATTTTTAATCCTTTAAAGTATATAGTATGTCAATGCAAATACTACAGTAAGCATATAATAGCATTCAAAACAAAACAGCATCACTTCCTACTATCAGTTCTACAATCATTCACTAAAGAATATGACTGTAAAAATGTATAGTTGAAAACTAGTACAGTCGTACACACATACACTTATTTACTTTATATTACTTTTCAACATACGATACCCTTGAGAAATTGTGAGAAATGTTACCACAGTATGGGACTCTCTGATATCTGCACCGAGATGCGGTATAAATCAAAACGCAGTAAGAGTTATCGGGCGTCAACATCGATACATGCCATGAATTTATTACACCAACTTGCTTCACAGTTGGAGTAAAAGAAAACTAGTAACTTAAGAGTTACTCTGACACTTCTTGAGTATTCATACACTATAAATTTTCTATAGACATATTTATGAATAATAAGAAAAAAAAAACGAATGAATCGTTGACGTTTAATCAACGCCTGGAATTATGTATCTCGTGATACAGATAAGCAAGAAGTTTTTAAACGAGTTGCGTGTATAAATAATACCACAGACATGACATTCCAGATTTGAAATGGGCCGAAAACCTTTCAGTATCTGCATACGTAATATCCATGTTATATCGTGTAATTAAAACGAAAAATTCACAGTGATTTTCAACTTCTGTCAATCTGAAATTTCAAGTGATATCTCTGCTATTATTAATCTTATTAATCATGCAAACAAAAATAAACTATGTAATGTACTAAATAAAGTAACATATTGAGTTAGTGCACGACTGATCTGTCAGTTTGACGTCGTCATGATTGTGTGGCAGTGGTTCGCACTAAATGTGGAGCGGCTGCGACGCACTCCTTCAAATGACGAGGGTCGTCATAGCGCTTTCATTCCGTACCGCTGCCGCACTACGACCGCTATAGGGTTGATGCGATCTGGTAATTGTATTTCATTCAAATTTTTGTAGGCTAGCGTATTGTAGTGTGTTCAAAGTTTTATTTTACATCAGTTTTTCAAAAAAGCAAAAGATATTTGCATATCGTTGAAGTTTCGAATTAGTATTACATAACTTGTAAGTATACAATTTGAATTGTAAAAGAAGTACACCAAAGAATTTGAAAAATATAGATCTAATTACAAGGTAGTAACGTCGAAGTTACACTCGTCGAAATTAAACTCTAAAAAATGAAGTAATTTTTTTTAACACCTTTTAAAAGATGACTCGAAGGGTACTTATATATAACACTTTATTTACTTTTACACAGTATTCGGACATAAATTTCACCCCAAACCTGCAAACGAATTTCATAAAATTTAATCGAAGAGCCTTACAAATTGTGGAATGCAAACATCAAACTTAAACGGAACATTATTTACTCGAACCGTCAACCCTACAGCAGCGGTCTTTGGTTACATAATCGTCACCGCTGCGGGGCATTGGGACTCTTAACTTCAACTTGACATGGCCTATTTCTGCGGAATTTGACATCTTTGCCACTTCCCACTGCGCCTCTTTGGTAAGAATAAGAATGGGCCTTTGACGAACGAAACGAAACAGCACGCTTGGAGTGTCTAACTTTGTTTTGAAAAGTGTGTGTCTACTATCAAACAAATATGCGTTTTTTAAGCCGTTTAGTGGAGTGACTATTCTGATAGCAAAGGAATTCTGTTTGCTGTCAGTGTAATTCCCAAATTAAAAAAACCTAAAACGCCTCCTATTTTTTTGGATTCCTGAACAAAAGGGAGTGAAATGGTTTCTTCATGGTTGGTAACGCGCGAACGACACCTCTGGTGTTGCAAACGTACATAGGCTACGGCTAACTGCTTAATATAAGGCCGTTTGCTTTTCCACCCGCTTGGTATAAAATATACTTAGGTAACATATCTACTAGACTCTTTTGTTTAGCCTATTAACTTTACTACTTTAATTTTGTTGTTCGTAAGAGACGCATTATTTAATGAATTGTTAAATAGCGGTGTTTTGAAATCCTTGACATTGAACTTAATTCTTAGACTTAATCCGATATAATGCAATAACTAAACCCAAACTTGGATCCAAATTAATAACTTTGATAAAACAGAGAAACTTAAACAACGTAACTTACCTAATAACAAAGTTATCTATTATTTAATAATAGAGGCTAACTTTGTATCAGCTGTTATAATTAATCAAACAATGGGATAGCGAAAATTATTGGAATCCTAAGACTGAAACGCATCATTTCTACATTATGTGTTATCTAAGTAACAACTTCAAAATTAATTCATCATCATCAACCATTAAATAAAATTATAATTTATTATAAATATACGTAGGTACTACAACACAGAGACAACCTCAAACAATAAGTTAATTCCATCTTAATTTGGGACGAATCTGAGTGTTAGGCCCTTCGTCCCTTGAGCCCTGTCTAAATGCCTTTATTCCGATTCCAATGTCACCGTTCCATAATTTATGGGACTCGAGGCTTAGTACTTGTTTATGGTATGAATTATTGTCGTATGGAATGCATTATGTTGGCAATATTGCGGGCCAATGTTTGCCGCAAATGTTTGTTTTGAATTTAGAGAGCCGTTGAGCTGAGTGAGTTAGTATGTCTGTCGGCTAGCCTGTAATAATTGATGCTTAAACTCATTCACACTCAGTCACTAAGGGTGTTTATATTTTTATTGGAGAGCCGGGCCATTGTTGATGCTCGACTGCCCGTGGAGGAATTGACAGTGACGATCTAGCTAGTCGACGAAGAGGACTGAAATGACAGAAGCGAATGAGAGCGACTGTGGTATTTGTTACCGCAACGTAAAAGTAATTTAACGACATTTCTGTGGTTTACAATAGACTGCGCTGCTTATTGATTTTTTAATTAACAGATTGCATTAGCGCAACAATGAACCGTAATGTCTATTAATTATTATTAGTTTTGATAAGCATTTTATTTTAACTATCAAAACGTCATTTGTCTTACAAATTCAATACGACAAATTGATGTTTTATATACCTTCATCTTGTGCTATTCGACTTTTTCCTTAAACAACAAAGCTTCGGCATCAACGATCTGTTTCTACGTATTTCAATATTTAAATAAGTATACAGAATTGTTTTTTTCATTAATTGTAAACGTCATAGAGATGTTGATCCATCATAAATATACGTGTAGGGGTTATAAAAGGATGTTAACTGACACTTACTGAAATACCGAAAGATGAAAATACATGAAATTGCGAGAATGTATATTGTTTAAGAGAGAGAGAAAAATACTAACGCTATGACTAACCGAATGACTTATATTTTATCTGCTGGGCCTACACTGTCGACTGTATGATGATGATGATGATTAACGGTGCAACTAGAATTGCATTACTTGAATTGTCTTTAGTAAATTTTGAACTTTGGTCTAAGGGCCAAAATATACGCGATACTGAGATGTGGTAGTCATAGTCCATGTTACATCAATATGGGAAATATATAAACTTCTACCACAAAAATCTAAGGTAGGCATCAAAATGGGATTAGATTTTCCATTATATTTTTGCAAATTATATTAATAAGCTTGTCTTCTAAAGCTTGTCCCATACAAGCTTTTAAGACTCATTCAACATTACTTTTGAAGAAAATACTAATATTTTAAAAACTCAAATCAAACCTAATAATATGTTTTAGAATATATTCCGTTAATGAAATAACTACTTAATAGTTTGAAATAACTACGTAAAGTTTAGTTTCTGCCTACCCCCATGGGAAAAAGGCGTGAGTGTATGTATGTATGAAATAACTGTTATTTAACTTGGCGGATATTATTTGTTTCCAATTGTACTTGTGTAATTAGTCCTTAAAACTCAACCGCATCATTCGAAGCGTTTATTTCAAAGCTTTAATGTAATTCATAATTTGATATAGGAACGTTATTCAGACCCATTCTAGTTTGAACCGTGGATTTATTTAAAACCGGTCGCGAGTACTTTCAAAATGTATTTATGAGATAATTTCACTGATTTTAGATACACTTTCTTCTGTGTTTGTACATTTAGTGATGTCACTAGCATATTGCCGTATTTGTGTTAGGTTTTTCTAGGAAAGATATTATATTATCGAAGTGGAGATTATTCTAGGCCTGTGTGTTACCGCAAGTAAAATGAAACTTAGTTATACACTATATTTTACAAGATAAAACTCATTCACTTATTCATTAAGTAGTTAATATTCAGCCGTTATTGGCTGCGCACAGCTCAGTAAAATTTTATTACTGCCTGCCATCATGATACTTCACAAAGAAATTGTATACTTACTCTAGCACAAACAGTGTAAGCAGTGCATGTATTATTTAAATGAAAATAGATAAATATCATAATAGGAAATTTCTCACAAAGTACTTAAAATACATATTTCGTAAAAATTACAATCCTAATCTTGCTTCATTTAAACACATTTTCATATACGAGATTCATCAAGTATGTAAATAAAACACTAAGCTAAATAATCATAGATATACAGCAAAATCTCTCATTTTAATCAACAATTTACCCATTCGAAGAGCTGGTTCTACAACATTTGATTAATCCAAGATAAGAGATCCGATGTTACCAGACGTACATGCTCAAGTTTCAATAATTTCTAGAAGATATAGTCTAGATATTATTATCTAGTATTATCATCTAGAAATAATACTAGGTCTTAAGGGATTGAGCCAGTATTATTGCTGCACGTCCACCAAAGCGGTTTGTAGCTGTAGTTAAATTTTATGGAATTATTTTGAGCAACAGGCAAGATTAATATGCGCATAATAATATGTCTCGATATACATATACGGAACGCCATCAGAATAATGGGAATCCTTATTTCTGCAACGGAGCGGAATGAGACGTGAATTATAGTGCAAACGCACCTTTGATCAGCATAGATCTCTACTCTTTTTATATTTTCTTTACCCTAAATACATTTTTAATTTGAGACCAAACAGGGTCTCCATTACTTAAGTAATATAAACACCGAAAGTCTCAAATGTTATATCTTTAATTTGTCTTTTAAAAACAAGAATATTAAATTAAAGGCAGTAGGTATCTGAAATGGCCTATCACTCATCGTGTAGCTGAACTGTTGCTTAGCAAGCTCATTTGCACAACGTTGGTACTCCGCTCGATCTCTCGCTCCGCTTCGCTTCTAGAGTTCGCATTAGTGTATATGCAGCCTAACACCGCCTTCACGTACACGACTAAGCAAGTTCATCAATGAAAATCCGCAACGCGACTGTCGTACTTGTAATTAACATGGAAACCGCGATAGCAATATCTTCTACTATCGCATCGTGAATAAGTAAATGTTTTTGATACTGTTATGAAAATAATAATACAACGTCATAATTATCTAAAGAAAATATTTATAAGATGAATCATAATTTTTACAGATTATTCCGCATTGGACTTAACATTTTATATTTTTTGACGTTTTGAGCTGTTTACTTTGCATTGTTTGTACGTTACGAAACTATTTAACCTGTAGGTGGGCGAAAAAAATACTAGATATGAATTACAAATCTAATTAGATCTTAATATTTAAATAAATAGACAATTTTTAAATATTTTTTTCAAAATTGAAATATCTAAATAATATATAGTGTTATTGGGTTTTTCTATGAAAGTCTCAGTAGCAGCTCGAAGATTGGATTTGTGCCCGGTTAATGGAAATAGGCTCGCCCCCTATTACATGGGACCTAAAACATACCGGCGAAACGTGGGTATACATTAGTACACCTCTGCCTAACCCTTCAGACGACAGGCGTGATGGTATGTATATGTATGTAATAACTAAATATTTTCTTGATAAGCAATATCGTTCTTTTTATGATAATACATCTTTGATAATAATATTAATCGGATGATCAAACAGCTAAACTAACTACGAGATCGAGACCCAAAGTTGCACACGCGCAGTGTCTCCGCTCAGAAAAAGTGCAATCAAGGCTATACAATAACTAATAAAAAACCGGCCAAGTGCGAGTCGGACTCGCGCACAAAGGTTCCGTACAAAATTATGCAAAAAATGTTTTGTATGGGAGTTCCCCTAAAAATCCATATTTTATTTTTATAAAGTAAAAATATAACTGAGTATTTTATGAATATTTCAAGTGCCTACCTGTTGCCATTATTGATATCGAGCACAAAAGGACAAAAAATACCGTTTGTCGTATTTATCGCCCCCTTAAATATTTTTGTAGCTATATTGTTTTTGGTATTTTTTGTTATAGTGGCAACAGAAATACATAATTTGTTAAAATTTCAGCGGTCTAGCTATAGCAGTTCTTGAGATACAGCCTGGTGACAGACAGCGAATTCTTAGTAATAGGGTTCCGTTTTTACCCTTTGGGTACGGAACCCTAAAAATCAACTATTTGTCGTCTCCTTCAATTTGATGTCTCAGCTAAGGTCAATTGGGAGAATGACCTGATAGAACGAGTAGAGGTAGAGTACAAACCGTACAATTATAATTTAGGTGAACTTATTATTATGGTAATATGATTGTACTTATATGATACAAGTAGGCATTGACAAGCTACACTCGAGTTTGCCACAGAGAGCTAATGAAAATATTTATATGTGAATATACAAATTTATTTTTGGAACTGAAATCTCGTTGTCTGAAAAAATCTGTTCATTACATACGCCTGAAATAGGTTCATATTTGTTATTTTTAAACATTTCCATTCTGATATAAAAAAAAATGTGATACAAAAAATCTCACCCGAGTACGATATTAATTTCACTAGCACGACCAATATTATGTGTAGTCTTGGTTCTTAAAATTCATAAAGACATTGTTACTTGACTCAAAGACATTGCACTGCTAACAAACCAGCAAATACTCCCGTAATCGTCCAGTATTACACTGCAGCCAGCAAGAAGTCTAAATACACAATTAAACGTTAAAAAACCACATTCAAACATTACAGTAGTTGAAAGGAAGAATCCACTGACTCTTGTTTGTTTCCACCCTTAATTACATCACACAATTAATGGTACGTCGTTTGCAATGGTCGAGTGGAGGCTGAGCTTTTATAATAAAAAAGTTAATTTCCTTGGCCTCTTCCCTTTCGTCAGCCTTATTCTTTAGATTGCCATAATGAGAAAAGTCCTGCTTATTCACATTTAGGTATTCTCTTTTACTTACGTTTTGTCTAAACGGAATTCGTGAGTAAAAATCTTTGTTATTTTGACCGGCGGCGCCGAGCCATTAAGTTTTTGTGGCTTAGCAGAATGTTAGTGTTCAATTAGGCAATTTAAATACGGATAACAATGATTACACCGAAGTGAAGTGCCTAACTTACATTTATTAGGTACTCAAGGTGAATTAAGATTTAGGTAGAATCCAAGTTCATTTATTTTAAATTATTTATGAATATCCTTTCAATTTTACTTCGCTCACGTGCCCTTCATAAGGTGAATGAAAAGACCTAAAAATAAAAATCTTTTGTGTCTGCGCCGTGGCTTATTCTTCAGGCCGATAAACTGTGCGGTATGAGTGATACGCTTTCCTTTTATTCAAAGCATAATATACTGTTAATATGTTAATGATATTGTTACGTCACCCCTCGTATATACTTGTATTTAATAGGGGTTTAATGAATAATCATGAAATATTCATAAAACTCGAGCTTGTAGGTAGTACGGCGTGGCGCGGCGCGGTACTGTTCCTTAATTGTCACGCCAGGTTTCGCGACCAGTTTTGTACAATCCTTTATGTCATGCCCTCTAGCTGTAATTTACAGGATCGGCGGAAAAAGATAATTCCATTTGTGTAAGTCTGTTTGTCTTTGCCGGTTTAAAAAAAATACAAAAGAAATTCGATTTTCGTTTTCCAAAAGATTCGTTTACATAGGTATTTAAAATTAGAAGACAAAAAGTTTAGACCTGCAGCAATGTTCTAAGGATTTTTTTTTAAACTACGTATTCTAAAATTTAAATATTTACATATATGTAAAAAAAATATTCGTCACTTTATTGAACATGCTCGAATCGATATGTTCTCTGTTCTCTCAACTAATTCGTTATAATCATCGTTCTTCCGTGTACTTATATAAAGTAATCAACACAAAGCCAATCTCCCCTAAGGCATGGCGTCGTAAAAACCGTCGTATAATAAATATCACATCAGCTTACGTCATAATATGCGACCCCGAAACAGCGATAAGTAGTTTGTAACGCAAATTGTGCCTTTTTTCTTTTCCACAAGTATACATGACTGTGGATTTCTTTGAACGTATTTTTTTTTAATATTGAGTAACAATTTGCATGAGTTTAATCAAATATGGAGGGTACAATTCTAAACAGGTACAGGTCTTACATGTACAATGTACTTACATATATGTAGAAGTATCTAGTGGTAGGGTTTGTATTTTCCAGCCTACGGAGTAGAAGTATTTATTACTTTTATATGCGACTTCGTCTGCGTAAAATTTACTAAATATAATTGGATAGTTTTCATCCCGGAAATCCGGAATGTATATCCTATTCCTATACCAAATTTCATCTAAATCGGTTTAGCGGTTATAGCGTGAAGAGGTAACAGACAGATAGACACACTTTCGCCTTATACGAGAGAAATGGTGTTCCATTAAGTATCCTAGAAAGGATAGAACTGAGTGTACCGATGTACACCCACAGTTCACCGGTATGTTTTTAGAACCATAAAATAGGGGGCAGACCTCATTAGGTTCGCCTAATACTATGTGATAATAGCATTATACAACACATATTTAAACTCCGATCTGCTAATGTTAATTTAATACAATAATACTATGTTTGATCTGGGTATGGAACTTCCAATTTAATTGATTAGAAACTTGGAACAAATGTTAAGTTAGAACATCATTGTATAACTTAGCACCAGCACTTACACATTAAATAAGTTTCTCACGAAAGAATAAAACTTACTAAATGAATAAAAGGACGATACAGAAAGACGTATATTTGGCCCATTTGATTTCTTTTCCCTTCCAATAAGGCTTAATTGTGTAATTAGTAGACAGAGCCAATTACCAACAAATTACTTACGACACATTACAAGATGGGCGCTACCATCGTCAATAAATTATTCGCCTACGTCTATTTTCTGTTTGCAAATTTGAAATACTTAGATTGTAAATATTGTACATAGATTGTAAATATAACAAGCAGTTTTTATTACAAAATATTCTTGAAGCACATTTTATATTATATGGCAGCACTAAACAGAATTTCTTATAGCTAAATATTTCAAGAAAATCAGGTTGTATAATGGACTAAGTACGCACAACTCGTTTGTAGACGTTGTTCAATAAAAATATTTTTCAGTGAATATACCTAATCCCTTTTCATATTGTACATACTTGAAAACCTTTTTTTATAAATAGCATACTAATTGAGTTCCTATCTTTAAAATATGTGAAAAAATTATCCATTGTACGTTATACCCAATAACAGCACCCATTTATGGTTCGATTCGTACATAATAATCTAATTTGGTATGAAACAAGGATAAGAGGATTACAAAATAAACGAAACTTATGTCTACGCGCTAGAATTGCTACATAAATACGTATATAGTAAGACATTATCTTTGGTAGTTTCACAGCGGATTACAATTTAAACGTCCTTCTATTTTCAAAAATACGTTGATTAGTGTTGTGATTGATAAACTGAAGTCTTTTTATTTTTTCATAATAAACAAAGGTAGACTAAATAGGATTAATCCGGAATCTACTCGCTGTAAAGGGAGAATTCTGGGTTGGGCAGAATTGTCCAATCGATGTTGCTATGTCACCGTAAAGACATAAGTAACATAAAGAAAGAAAAATTCAACACATCAGGCGGATACCTCGGTGGCTCAGTTGGCAGAGCGTCTGGAGTACCGATCCAGAAGACGCGGGTTCGAGTCCCGCCTGAGGTTGAATTTTTCTTTCTTAATAAAAAAATAAAATCTTAGCTTGAAATAAGCTAAAAAATACAAAAAGATTAAATAGGATTATATAAAAAAAAATTACTTACATATTTCAAAATTAGAACAAGGCAGAAAAATATTGAAATTTATATACTGCCAGCAACATTACCACAGACAATGTTCTAGCAGCTCTTGCTATTTGGCGTAGGCTATTGAGTTCAGAAACTAATCGAGTTGGCTATCGAATGATCCAGCCATGTCCAACACACAATAAGGCCAGGTTGTCCTTCGGGATTGCGGATGTCTACTAAAACAATACAGGAATTCTGGTCAGTTCATGTGCCTTTGACGTTTAATGTACTTCGAGATATTGCAAGCTAAGGCTAAATGGCCGCTTTTTCACGACTATAGCAAAGCCAAAAGAAGAGTTTTGTTTTTAGAAGTATATTTATGTATTTACGTACATATATCATTTATACATAGTTATTATTTATGACGCATTTCTGATATGTATCGTTGTACAAAGGTATACTATAAGTGTAACAAAAGTTTTTATGCATTTTTTTCATTTATTTGACCATGAATATGATAGTAATGTCAAGTTATCATCTATTTCCCAAGATTATGCCACTGATGACTGGTGACGAATTCATGAATCAAGGTATGGTTCACGTTTTTTTTTTAATACAACCTAGTGAATATACGTGAAAAGCCTGGTGTTGTCGGTCTTTGTTTTATTTAGGGTTTCCTCTTGGTAAATACCATGACATCATCAAGACCTTCATCAAAAAAGGATTTTCTTTCTCTTGTAAATACAATGAATTATTGTTGTAATTACTATTCCTTGCCATAAACGATTATTTTAATTTTTACATAAAAACTTTTTACCTCTGACAGCCATATCATAAAAAAAGAACATATTTTTTAATCGAGTTATTATTTCGATTTCTTGGCGGAAATGTGAATTTGTCGATGCGATATTGTTATATTTGACTAAATTGTGTATTAGCAAAAAAATGGTGTACTATTAATCATTTGGCATTCAATAAAAATATATTACACTAATATAGTCTATACATACCAGGATAGGCAACAAACCTAAAAAAAATATGGGTTCATGAAATCCCGAATGAGTAATCTTAATATTTTATTGACATCAGATGACCTAATCATACCTTTACCGATCACCAAGTTCCCAATAACTCAATGACGTCATTATTTTCATGAATATGACAATGTTGCACGCTATTTAATATGCACACGTGAAAATCATTGCATCACGTAACGAAAATGTTTAAACCGTGACACGAGATCCCAATATAAATATTCTAATTAAAATCTACATAGGTAAGCATTGAATACCTTTTGTAATAAGTAATATGTGAGATATCGGTGGGCTTAATCAATTTATATGTGACTCTTTTACAGAAGAATGAAGGCAAAGTAAAGCACATTTGCCGTTGGCTGACCGATCAGTTTCTGTGCCACGATTTCTCTATAAAAAGTTTAGTGTGGAGCAAAATAACACAAATATTATATTTTTTGTCGCATTGTTAATCAACTTAGAAATGTAGCTATAATCTGTTGTTTATTGACGATGTATAAATCAAAATTCCTACCTATACAACAGAAACTAATCATTCTGTGACTGCGATAATAGTGCAAGTATTAATTAGCTTCTAATTACTAGAAACTTCGCATTGTACACCTTGTATAGATTAACAATTATATTGCACACGCTGATTGCGCTAATACTATGATATATTGCACCAATAGAGATAATTGTTAATGAGGTAAAGACATAATTAAATCTTCAAAAGTATAATAAGTAATAAATAAGTAGAATTAGATTTTTCATATACCGCTTATTATTTTATCGGCTTAAGTATACACCAAATGACAGATATTGGCATGTTTATAGAAGAGAAACAAACAGTGAAGCTGTATTGAAGTAAAAAAAACCACTCTGGAAGTAAACATCAGACCAAACCTCTGAAATAAAATATATTGAAGTATACTTCTAAAGAGAGGACACGGACACTCACTTTGGTGCGTTTTTGTTGGAAATAAAAAGGAATTTTCAATAGTGACCGAACTCAGTGGTAATAGATGGCGGGATCGCAAGAACCAATAAAGAAACTGGAAGAATTCTATTCAACGCATTCCGAGCTCTCGAATGTTCTTGTCTCCTTGTTACACGATGCATATTCAACCACTCTGGTTACGTGTTGGAATTGGAGAATTTGTTTTCTCAGAATGGACCGCTATTGGAAAGGAAAATGTTTGAAGAAAGTATCTGTTTGCGTCTTTAATATAGAAATAGACCCCATCAGTGGATGGTCATGTTGTTAATGATGAAGAACTATTTCAAACGCAGTATGATATATTTTAGTTCAATCACTATCTTCAATAATAAAAGTTTTAACAAAGAGATATTTCAAAGAATATGGTAAGTTCGTTAACTCTGCGATATTGGCTCAATAATACTAGGTATACGTTTGGCCTAAACGTTGCAGGAATTATACATAGGTTACTTTTTACATTGAATTCCACGGTACTAATTACAACGGTATCTACCATTCCTATATCTTTTACTTACCTACTTTAAATAGTTGCTCAATATTAAACTGTAATTCCGTTGTCTTTTATCTTTCATTCTTATGCCGCTATGCATGGCGGAATGTCGACGCCATTTTATGAAAATTATCGAGTGCAACATTTGTCAGTATAATTGTTGCCAGTTACATTAGTGAATATCTTGATGTCTGAATTAGTTGTTGTAATTTGGAAATATCTTAAAATTTATTCTTCTGACTTTTAAAACTAAATTTCCATTATTTAAACATTTCAAACGCAACTTCCAACTCTTAAGGGACTCATTGGTAATTACAATTATAAAAACAACTGATACCTACTGACTTATTCCATACATGTGCTTTGATCTAACTAAAACAAACAATAGACGAACTCGGCTAACTCAAAAAGGGTAATGCGAAACTTTTCTTTCCTGAATCACTTAACAACAACTTATATTGACAATGTGATAGGGAAGACGTGGAAGCCTACACGGGCTATTACCGAATAAAATTTCATAAAAAGCTTTGCAAACAAGCCTGATGGAGCGGGCCATTAGACTTCATGCATAAATTGTTAGTATAGTGACAACAAACGGCGTCACCTCTGTTTTGTGTCGCATTGTTTTTGGTTCTCAATTTTTATGTCATATTTTCTCGTTCTGTGTTGCAGCAATGGCTTTATCCTGCCAGTAATATTTAACACTGTTGTGCTCGGTGTTACCTTCATAGAAATATAAGCCCGGCACAAATATGTTTTATACGAGCGTTGTATTAATTCAAAAATATTTGTACTGTTTTCTTTGCAGTAACGAGTTAAAACGTTGAATTCACTATTTGAATAACCTAATTTTATATTGTGTATAAATTTAATTAATTAAATTCGTTATAAAAAGCTAATAAATGTTTTTTTCAGGTAAAAACGAGTTCTTCGATTTTTTTTTCATAAACCTTTCTTAAATAGCGACTCAGTGTAAAACCTGTTTAACACTGCATAGCGACTTAAGTAGATCATAAAACTCACAGGTCGGATTTAAATCTTAAAAAATGCGACCCGATCACGTGCGTAAATCCATCGAAATCTTCGAAACTCTATTGGTATAGTAAAAATCATACTTCTCTTTTATCTTTAATTAGACACACATTATCAGAACTCATTCAACCTTCGACGCTTCAAGTAACAATAATACTATGTATTATTTTAGAGGCTAAAATTTGTCCTTACATATTTTAAATATCGACGTGCATAAAAGTGCTGCTTTTTTAATATTGTTTCTCGTCCGTTTCCATTGTTCAAAGCCGTAATAAAAATCGGTTTTAATATAATTTTAATAATATTTTAATAAGCATATAAATCCGAGGCTAACTAATTGGTAAGTACCTACCTACTACATATTATTATCTGTTCTATAGCCCATGGTATAATGAAGCATTCCGACCATTTATTGCATTTTAGTGCCGACCAATACGTTTAATTACCAGAAAAATATACTGGTATATCTTTGAGACTACTGTTAAACTGGATACCGCTACAATCACATCAGTGAGATGAGTTTACAGTCCATAAATATTCCCTACAAGGAGTGATAGTCCGCTAAGCCGTCCCTTACAACATAACGTACACTTTTGCTCATTTGACACTAATATTTTATTTATAGAAAACGGTAATAAATGGATTTGTTAGACAGTTCTCCTTCATTCTCAACGTAGAAATTTTCTCCATTTCTCGACGCTTTAGGAGATGGGCATAAATATTGGATTTAATATTAGGCACGACTACATTATTCCACTGCGTAATGCGATATGAAAGGCAGCTTAATGTTGTTTACCTATAATAATACAAATTGAAGACCGGATTATTAAGCTGTAGATGTATTATCGTTTATAGTGCATATAAATTTCCTTTAAACTTATCTCATCAGCATGGTTCATATATCAAAGAATGCTAATTAATGAACAAAAGCCTCCATAGATTAAACTTATATTAATTATTATTATCATTTCTGCAGAATGACGTCCACTTCTGGATATAAGGCTCCCCCCCCCCTGCCCCCCAAGGATTTCGACGATGAACGGTTATGTGCCACCTAAACGTTTATTAATCTAATTATATAAAAGCAAGATTCTAGAATTTCAATACCTAGTCACTTGTTACCTTCTTACGTAATAACATTAGAGAGGACCTCACTTATTTCAAATCGAGTAATGTATCATTATTATCGATAAGAAGTTGCGCCACCATGTTCTCTTTATTCGAAAACAATAGACAATACAAACGACACCATTTTAATCTACATCTTGTCCATTAAAGCTTACGGTTTCTGTAAAGCATAGATGATAAATGAATTTCATGTTGTATACTACACTTACAACGTATGTAACTAGGCAGTGATGGAATATGCGATCAGTTTTTATTGCGATTTTATTAATAAAGTTGCGCGGTCTTTAAATATTGGGCTATCTTTGCGCTTGCAACAACTGCGATAAATATACATACATATTATGTGTGATGATATGATAATGTTCTATAAACAAACGTTATATTTTTGTAGATTTAACCGATAAACATAATTCAAGGTGAGAACACTTATATTTGAACAATATAATCAATCTTAAACAGCCCATTCGAAACATCAAAAAATATTGTCCTGATTTTTTTTTCTAAGCGTCGCTACAACAAACAGTGTCATTGCCTAACGTCAGTCCATACATAAATCGTGGCGAGTAAACAACACTAAGGACAGGTAAGAACACAAGTTTGACAAATTGCTCGCTCAACGCATTGTTTGGTAACAAAACAGTGAAGACGACCGTACATTGTTCTCTAGTCTGTAGTCAGACAATTGATCACTGTGATTTAAGATGCGCCGGCGCCGTACTGGAGGTCCGGTCATTAAATCCGTTTATGATAGAGTGGTTATGGATGAGACCCACCTATGAATACGGTTGCCATATTTACTATTTACACGCGTATATAGAACATTTTAATTATCTCTGCGTTTAATTTGAATCAAGCATGGATCTGTCAAGCCTAGGCTCAGATGTCAAGGCATTTTATTAGTTCAATTTTAAGTCCACAATTTTTTTCAGAACCCTCTTCCGCTACAGTATATTAAGCTCTCCTTTTTTTTAAGACGCATGTTTCTCCACGGCACACACATCGGTATAGTTTGGCATTATAAAAAATTGAATTGAATTTTAAGCGCAGTTTGAAGTTTTAGTTGGGTTTGGGTTTAAAGAATTTATTTCTCATAAGAACATGGTTCACTTACAATGAGATACAAGTAAATAAAGTTTTATAATAGTAATAATAACTCTAGCGTGTTGTTTTACAATTAAGTGCATACTAATTAACATACTTTATACATTTTAAAATTCATACTCATTATTATTATACCTAGAAACATCATGACTCAGGTCAAAATGTCCATGCTCACCACACAGGCACCTTACCCTACCGGGACTCGAACCCAGGACACCTACCACAGGTAGTAGCCTTTAATACCGCTGCGCTAATAGGGTCGTCAACATAATTACAGTGCGAGTCGTGTCGGTTTTATATTGTATAGATATATTCTTTAAGATTCCTTTTGTACACATTCATGTCATCGCAATTCTTTATATCGTCCGGCAACCGGTTATACAGCTGTACTCCCTCAAACAATATCGTTCTTCGTCCATAGTTAGTTCGTATCTTTATCAACTCAAGTTAATTTTTATTTCTTAATTTACGTTTAATTACCCTCTTATGTAACTGTATGTTGCTTTGTATCGACTTAGTAGTAATCTTTTTAGTTAAAATACAGATGTTGTAGACATAAAGCTGTTTTAGGTTTAGTAATTTTGTTTCGTTATATAATTGTTTTGTAGGAGTAAGATAGGGATAGTGAAACAATGCTTTAATTATTTTATTTTGAATTCTCTGTAATGTGTTTAGGTTAGTCATCCCAGCTGATCCCCATATTTCAATAAGATATTGTAGGTGTGACTTAACTAACGAGTTGTATATCATATTACGTACTTTGTAGGGTAGGCAATTAGCGACTGTGCATAATGCTCCCAGTATAGATGTTACTTTTGTTTTGACGTGTTCGATATGCAATTTCCAGGTTAATTTCTCGTCTACCCACAATCCGAGATATTTTTCGTAACTTTTGCGCTGTATTACTTCATTGTTTATTTTTAGAGGTGAGAAGTTTGGTATTGTTTTGTTTTTTGCGGAGAAGATAACATATGAAATTTTGGACGTGTTAATTGTCAGTAGGTTATACTTTAACCATTCATTAAGAAGATTAAGGTCTCTTTGAGCGTTTTCAATAATTTTGTTTATAGATTTGTCAAAATAAAAGAGGCAAGTGTCGTCTGCGTATAATGTCAGCTGCCCTGCTAACCCTATTTTATTAATGTTATTAATGTATATCAAAAAGAGCAATGAAGAGATTATGGAGCCTTGCGGACAGCCACAGGTCACGTTTTGTGTCGAACTAATGTAATTTTCAATTTTAGTTACGTTTCGCAATATACGTGTTATCATAATAGATATTTAATTTGAATAAATGTTAGGATACGTTAACCCCAGGTTTTCAATACGACTTTAAGAGCAAGTGTTTTACCACTATTGGACACACTATTGGACACTACTCCGAGTTGAGCAGTTGGACACTTTCACACTTTTCTCATCTTGGGTACTTATCCCAAATCCTTATGCACAGTAGCATCATCAGGCGACCATTTGGCAGTCTCATCAACTTTCGAAGAATGAGAATGTACAGCGTATAGAAGAATGCTTTACTATGTAGAGTCGGTATGAATAGCACAGCACAACTATGATTTAAGATCGTTACCGGAGCATTATTCGCGGTCTAACGTGCAGTCTAACAAAGTATAGGCTCTGAGGTATTGTGCACGCAAATACTATAATCACAAATACGTACAGGTTTATTGTTTGTACTGAAATACTATTTGAGTAATACATTAGGTATTACAAATTTATTTTATCACGTGTTCGGATTCATGTTTATTTATACCTGAAAAACAGTGTACGTATTGAAATTAAACTACTTTTTGCATCTATGGTCACGGGCGGATTAGGTCTACTGTAAAGATCCGAAACGTCGGGGTTAAATAATTATATCAATACACCTACCGCGATAATGTTAGTTAAAAGCTCTTTTAGCGTGAGAAAACAGGATGTAGTTAATATTTTTTATTATAATTAAACCTATGAGTTTCGTTTATATTTCGCAGCAATAATACCTGCATTCATGAATTTAAATAATATAATACAATGCACGACGATAAAATCGGTAAAACAACTGTTTTATTTTGATAAAACTGTAATTTTAATTGTGAATTCAGAATATAACTTTGTATCAAAGAATAACTATTATTACTGCATGTAAGTACCGTAGTCGTGATAATTATACAATGTAATATGTATACATATGTATATGTATATTAAAAAACATATTTCATACAAGACCTTTCATTAGCATTATCAATTATTAAAATAGAGTCAGCATCGACGAACTAAATATTATGAATTTGCATAAGAAATTTATAAGTTTGCCGCTTTCCAATCGAATACGGCCCTTAGTATTGTAGCGGTAAAGTTCGATTTGTTGGTGACAATAAATTCCTGGATCGTTAAGATGGGATATCAGTCGCCCACGCGACGTCCGAACTCACAAGAACTTAATTAGTTGCTTCTCAACGAGTCCCTGAATGTTATTTATTGTCTGTCAGACAATTCTGATTGTTTACTATAATGTATACCTACCTCCATAGTCGATAACTATTTCAAATAAGATGAATAGGGTGCGCTCAAATGAAGTAGAAATAATTATGAAACAAACATATATCACTACGTTTCCTAACATATTACCGTAGAAAGTAAATTTATTCTCATATATCGGATGAAAATTTACGGGATTAGTGTGAAGATAAATCTTATAATGAGTAAACTGATATCGTATAATTAGATTGTAAGTTCGTAAAGTAAGGTGGGATGGAGACGCTAATTTATAGACTTGGAGTTACTTCGTTGGAGACAGTTTATCTTACAAGTCAAATTATAATTTAAGTTTAAATTACAAGCATACGTTCTCAAATTCTTGAGGATATTTATGTGTGTATTTAGTTATAAGTTTTGTAAGTCTTAATATTACAGAGAAACCTGAAGAGATCCGATGACTATAGAATATGACCAAAGAGTTTTTTTAGTTACAACATATGTATCTTCTTCACTTCCTTAAGTTACAGTGTATCTTTAGAATGTTTTTAATTTAACATGTTAATAACGACAAATTTTAAACTTAAAAAAATTAAACTCAAACCTCAATGTTTATAACAATAATTCTCGTATATAACATGATTCGAGGAGTCTTACACATAAAGATACCTACTACGATACATAAGCCATACGGGCTGCATGGATGATTATGATTTCAATATTTAAAAAAAAAATATGACTACAAGTCACAGCTTTTTTAGATCTGAAAGGCGTTTATACAGTCTACTACTACTAGTAAATAAAGAGTTATTAAATAGAGAGATATTTAGTACAAAATAGAAAACTTAAAAAATAAATCCCTAATGATATTTCCCTTCATCGTTTTCAGATACTCAACGTGCAGTTTATGATCTTATCGCTAGCTAAATATAGACTATACTAAAGCTACACTTAATTTTGAATTCCGACAATACAACTGTATTAAGGTATAACCAGACAGTTAGTTATGAGTGGCGTGGCGCGGAAACGGTTCGCGATTGAAATGTCGAGACTTCTGACATTTTGACGATGTAGCGTGTAGGTACTTGATAACATGAAAGAAAGTAACATTCATACGCTGTGTATATACATATTATATATTCTTATATGAAATTTGGGTAAACGTTTTTGTAATATTTTCTTGAACAAAAATAAACATACTATTTTTATTGTGTAGATACATGCAAAGAACAAAAAATAGACAAGTTTATTATATACCTAGTCAGTTTGTGAACTATCTAAAGATTGTGAAACGGCTACAAAATAATAGATGTTATAGTGTAAGATTTTGTTCTGTAACTTGTTTAATCCCAAAAACGTTGTGTAAAATTGAGGTGACGAATAAATAGGCCATTAACTAGTCAAATATCAATATGTAATTCTATTATTTACTGCAAAGTACTGTACCTACTTAATTAAATCCAATTGATAACTTATCAATTAGTTGTAAAATAAATTTAACAGGTACTCCTCCAAGGCTTTCTGGTGCTGCCTATAAAAGGCATATATAGGCATGAAAAAACAGCATTTCTTTAAGTACTGCATAACTATTAGTACTTATAATAGTAGTTTCTTAATACATAATAATAAATATAATAAGAAGTAATGAAAAAAACATTAAAGAAATAAACTGTCAAAGGCAGGTGAACTATTAAAAAAACTTCATTTTTTCCAATAATCTATGTACAAGATAACTAGTTGGAGAAGTCGAGATAGCTATCAAATTAATATCAAAACTGGCTCCTGTAGATTCTCACATTCCAGCTGATGCGTATCTTTCTAACTAGTTAGCGTTATTTACTAACCCTCTCAATAACGCACGCTAATATCCCGCAAATAATATAGTCAGGGTTAATCAAAGTAAGAAATATTATATTTAAATAGGTTTTTTAATGTAAGTTATCTAAATAATAAGACACCTTTGAGTTAATATATTTCGACTGAATTGCTGATTAAGCAAGACAAACACACGAAACTATAATGTATTGAATTCTTACACTTACCAATATACGTAGGTATATTGAAATAAAACTACTTTTTACCGCAAAATTATGTTAAGCCCGACATTTGGGACCTTTTACAGCATCAATATTAAATAATTCCAAAAGTACCTACTATAAATTACATAACCTTTAAGTTAAAACAACGCGCTTTCTACATGGCTATCTACTTATACGGTGCATTTATTTTGCACTAGAGAAACGTATGACTACAAGTGCCTTTATGCAAAACATATCATATCGGTAATATTCACCTGTGTATAATAAAATATAATCGACTTTCTGTAGACTCAGTCATCAGATTATAATCCTGCACATGTAGTTTCAAATAAGGAAAGCAGTATTAAACCAGTATTCATACATTTACACTGGTAATAATATACAATATTTACTCAGTCATGACGAAACTAATTATAGGGACAAAGACAGACAGTAGAAAATTACGTAAAGTGCCCTCTGGTGCTTTCTTAACCACTCATAGGTTAATGAAGATCAATAAACTTGACAGGCTTACCGCTTCAAATAAATCATTATTTTATTGTACGATTTTAACGACAAGCTCGATTAGAAGGAAGAAGTTGAGTCTAATTTAAAACTTACCAATAATTATATTAAATAGAAACATATTTTTATAGTAAAGAATTAATTCTATTTATATAAATCCCTATGTAAAAAGATGTGACAATTAATCTATAAGTAAAAATCTTCTCTCTTTTCCTGACAACCCTATTTAAGGCTAACCTAACATTACCGGCAAAACGAATTCTTATTCTTAAACAGGTTCCTGAGAGGGTGCCCGGTCTTGTCATAACTTTCAAGTTTTTGTAATAACTTAATCATTTTACTTAGCCTTAAAACACTTTAGTTTAATAGTTAACGTGTGTTGGTAACTTGTATGCTGTTATTATAACAAATTGATATAATTTATAAACAACAGAATACATTTAAGATTAATCGATATTATTATACCATATCTGGTTCTCAGGATTAAAATAATGTTTGAAGATAGAAGCTGCGTTCTAGCTAAAAAAATATCCACTTTAATTGTCGCTATCACTTTAATTGATAACTTTTTTTATAAAGTGTTCCCTTTTTTTATTTATTTATATATATAATATATAGGTATATGTATATAAATAAATAAATATTTCTGGACATTATGACACAGCGCTATCTAGTTCAGTGGTAAGCAACGAGGCTTGTGTTACGGATACTAGTTGGTAGATATATTACATAATATACTTTTTTTTTGTAAATACATACATATTATACATAGATACATCCATGACTCGGATACAAATGTTTATGCTCATCAAACAAACATTTGACCCTACCGGAATTCGAACCCGGGACCCATAGCACAGAAGGCAGTGTTAACTACCGCTGGACTAATTGGGTCTAAAACCTTAATTCCCTTATTGGAACACATTTAAAAAAACCGTTTGAAAAAGGAACAGTGTCATCTTTAAACCTATAAAATACGGTATTCTATTAAAATTCATATTACAGAAATGCGTAGGAGCGGGGCATTGTTTGAAGCATGTTAACATGACCGCGGGTACTCCCACATAGTGCGCTGATAGAGACATTAAAGTGGACTCGAATATTTTGTACATTTATACGCCCCAGCCTAAGTGTAAGCAAATAACATAGTTAGGAACTTTCCGGACTTTGTCCCCGTGTGGTCACTTTTATTCTGTATTAAAATGAAAGGTTCACAAAGTTTATCGTGTGTTTGTCCGTTGTCATGCGCTCATATCGAGCTTTATGATTCTGACAAAGGAACTTTAGTAGCTAAAATTAAACACAGGTTCATATTTGCTACGTTATTGTTGACAGAACCGACTAGGTATCTATCAGCATATTATGTGTTAAGTTGGTTTGTTTGTTGGCGATCGAGTTCAAATTTTTACACGATATACAACCCAAATACTATCTGTTAATAGCCACGATGTGGCAGGGTACCAGTATAGTTATATTTCTTTGGCTAATTAATAATGTTATATACTGCTAATTTTATCGTGAATACACTCATGCCTTTTCCATAGGACCTGGCAAAAACTACTTGAGATAAATGAGAATATTTCTCAATCTTGAAATAAAACTTACAGCCTCTCTAAATTCTGTTTCATTTCGTCGTTACTCCTTCTTCACAAAAGTATCATCAAGTTTACATGGTATATGATGCAGCCAATCACTTAATCTATTCTTCATACATAAATCTTAGAGAACTTGCACGACATAACAAGAGTATATTAGCCGTCTTTGGCGACAATCCCCAAACGTGCAACCGACAATTTCATCGGAAGTTTCACTTGAAGCTTAGAAATGACGCTCATCGAATAATAAAAATAAAGACATACCTTTCACTTTTATCTGTATTTTTCTTTATAATTCGGGTAAGGTACGTACCCCCCTGTGGATAAGCAGGAAGATGTTATCACATGCAATACCTATTGAAGATGAAAAGGTAAAAAAATATTACATTATCGTAACAGAATGAGAATTTCAAGAGCTCTTTGTGTACTCATTTTTTGAGGAAAGGAAATATATATTCTGTTCATGTTTACATTCCGGAAATTACATTGATTACCTTTGCAGTGGCTTGAGGAAGACACGATGATTACTTTGACTGATAAGCTGAATTTGAGCATAAACAAATTATGTGACATTATCATAACAAAACCAAGTATCACAAGTTTCACGAAACAACAGTTGTTCGCAATAATTGCAGTCAAAATACGACCGTAGTATTTAGATTTTTCTTTCAGTACTCGCTATACATATACCTGCCTTTGCCAATCTCCTGTCGGATATATGCTTAAAAAGGTGTACAAAGTTTTGTATACATGAATTTATCTATATGTAGTTACACTCCCAGGGCACTTCTTACGTACAATACCCATTCCCTATATCCCGAATATCGGAAACAAAACATAATGTCCCTTTGTTACCGAATATTCGGCCGGCCGTAGCGGAACGGAACACATTGGATAAAGATAAATTAAGTGATAAATGTCATCGCACTGATTTACGATACAAGCAATAAGTATCACTAATTGTGATAAAACGATATCGTGAATTTTCTTTATGTTGTGTACATAAATTATTCAGAATTATATTGGGTATTACATTAATGAGGCTTTGATGAAATGGAACACGGACTTCCTTTGACTTTTTTTTCTGTTGTCAATTTGAAGCTATTTTTATGGGTTCTATTATTAGTATTCTTTTAGTGTTTAAAAATATAATTCTATGCATGCTATGAGTCGACTGAACTAAGATATGAAAAGACCAAATAACTTTTTGCTCGATCTAGTAGGTTTAGCAAAAATACTTATTATTCCACAAACCTCACACAGCTACCACTGTTAATCAATTAGGCAGAACACAGATTAGGTAAAGTCTAGTAGGCTAAAGAACAACAGGCTCCCTACTTAAGTACTATTTGATTAACAGAGAAAGCCTGCATTTTAATCATCAAAAGGACAATTGGCTGATTGGCAAATTCAATTACTTTTGTCCGTCGCGTGTAAGCATGGATTTAAGCATGGTTTACATTTAATTTTACTTTAAAATGTTATACATATTTCATTGTATATCTATATCGGTATATTCGGTCTGTTTTCCAAATAAACTGAACGCGTTTTCCAAACAAATTATAACCATCCAAGTTTTACTTCTCAACTACTGATCCTCGTTAAGCTGTTGAGTGCAAAATGTGGTCAGACCTCGGAACCTTTCAATCAGTGCCCGTTTATCTAGTTATCTATCGATCAACGTCCGAATAGCTGGCAAACGTTAATTGATAAAAAAAGTGAAGTAACGGAACATTAAACAGTTTTTATAAAAAAAATGAATTAGCTAAACACTAGTTATACTATCACCTTGGAAATGTGTGTCACACAGTCTAAGCTCAGGCACGCTTAATATTTTATTTCATGTACCACTAAACATTCATAACTGTGCCATGGCTTGGAACTTAGGGTGGTGGGTTCTGTCCATTCAAGTAAACTTAAATCACAAACTTTCTTGGGTAAAAGTCATGTTACAATAAAAATATTTATAAAATGTTAGTAACAACGTCATTGGGAACCATTTCTAATATTTTTTTAGAGGTAGGGCATAGCGAGATTCTAGTTCTACGCTCAAATTGAGCTGCCCGGCTGGGGAAGTACCACCGCTACACAGAAGACCGCAGTGAAACAACAATAGTTGTCTTTCTGCGAGTGATTAAAGTTACCAGAGTTCCTTGGGGGAGTGACTATTCTGACATTATGGGAATTCCGTTTGCTGTCAATTTAGTAACTCCCTTATTTTAAGAAACCCAGACGGTTTCTACAGGGTCGGAAACTCGCGAGCGATGCCTATGGTGACGCAAACGACTATAGGCTACGGTAACCGCTTACCATCAGGTGGTCCCAAAACTAGTTTACCATCATTGTCACATAAAATAAATAAATTATTATTATTATTTCTATTGAAATATCACGAGGCGATACCTATTAATTTCAACTTCTAAGGTAAACTAAATACTACTATGAAGCAAGATAATACTTTTTTGAATACCGCTTTGGGAATATTACACAAAATACCAAAGTAATTGCATTTTTCCGCCGCAAAAAAATAATTATGCGCTTGACAATGCCGCCACCGGTTTGCAAGCGGTTGACCGTAATAAGTAATAACATTAGGTATACAAGAGTTAGGGTTTTACAAGCAGGTTAGTCAGCGCATAAAAGTCATACGTCATATTACGTATATACAAATCCTACATTTCACAGATAATGACAAACAATTATGTACAGCGGTTGTCCTCGTCAACAGTTTAAACATTCTATAAATCGAGTAGGTAAACTTATTTATTCATACTTATTATTATAATTTCTATAAAGGATTACCAATGCAATGTAAAAACAACTTGTCGCTCTCATTTTCTTACAACCAGTGATATACATACAGTAACAGGTGCAATGAGTCAGGCAAAAATTAACATCATCTCATGTGCACACAGCGTTGTCCCATGAATCCACAGATTTTAAAAGTAATCAAATCATTATTACAAAAATTCAAGACAGGACGGAGGCCTTTTTGGTGATTATTTATAATTATGATGATTACTGTCTGCCCATGTGACCATGGATGCTGTAAAGGATCCAAAACGTCGGGTTAAAATAATACCAATTTACCGCTATATAATCGCGAATAAAATCCGTAAAAAGTAGTTTTATTTCCATGGTTACTACATGCTGCTTATGCAATACGTGGTTCAGGTAGCAAGAATAACGCTATTTATATATATTATTTATCAGAGAGCGATGACAATTACATTGAACTATAAAACAATCGTATGTATGAATAATTTTAGTAAGGTTTTAAACGTAACAGACAGACAAACACGAACTTAAGGGTTTACTTGGCACATAATAATACACAAAAATAGTACCGACACCACAAATGTTACCTCAAGTTACGCTCCCCATTTCTCTATAAAAGTTAATCACATTGGTTGTGTACTTTTAACGTTATGGCTGTTGTACACGCAAACAAATAAACAGACAAAAAAATAAAAATGCGTGATATGGTTTCTGTTGAACCTCCTTTAACACCCTGGATATTTTTTTTTATATGTTTTTTTTTTATATCTAAGTATGCCGAAATGCCACGTCTATAGATTTATTATATCTACGCCAAAGATTTATGCTAGAATATACCTACTTGCCTCACCGCACTTAGCGATCAGGGGAGACGAACAGATAATTACGTTGGTTGACGATCGACAACATTTCAAAGGCAGATGTTTGATTCACTAAGGAATTATATCTTCCCTTTTTATAATACCGTTACAAAGGGGAACCCATTATTATTACTTTTTGTTACGGTTTTCTTACGGTTGTCTACGTTTCATGAAGATTTTTATAGGAATAATAAATTTAAAGGAAGATAATAAGAAAAGTTTTAAACGTCATCTATGGGTCGTTTGATAAGAACAAGCAGCGGTAAGAATACATTTTTAATTAGGAATATTCAGAAATTACATTGGATTTTAATCGTCTAATGAAGAAACTTTTTAACAGCTGTTTAATGGTCATCATTGATATTATGCCGTATACTTTCGTTATTTCAATTCTGTAACATAATAAAGTCCTTCGGTACCCGCTTTCGCGAAGAAATTACACTTTGCAAGTATTAAATTCGTATAATTCTAGTGTAATGAAGACGGAGGGTGAGTTTACAACGGGGCGCAATAATATGTGGGTCTAAATGTGTCCGTGAGGTGCAATGCGGTATACTTAATTACACACCTGATCCCTACTTTATAAATTAATTAACGTTTGAGCGATGAATTTATACATTATGAATTATGTACCTGCTTACCAAGAAAACGAAGAGTAGAAGTCCAAGAAATTATCAAGAATTTTATTAGTGCCTATTGGCGATAACAATGTTTTAATATAAATAGATCTTAATCTACATAAATTCTACGCAACGACTCTTTAGTAATTTTATACCTTTTGTTAGGTAATCTCGTTTGTGCTTCAGATAACTAATTACTAATGAATATTACAAATTATGTCAAGTTATTACAACAGCTCATGACATAACAGCATGCCCTCAGGCTTATGTAAAGATGCAGGTACTGATATCCACAGTTCCACACCCAGTTAGATTTTAGCTCCCATGTTACGAGGGCAAGCCTAATGCCATTAACCGGAGTCCGGACACAAACCCAAACTCCGTGTTCGTACGAAGAATTTCTTAGAAAAACCAAACATACAAATAACAAAACATACAACAACTAAAGTCGTACCTAATTGCAGCGTAAGTAAGGTAACTAGGTATTCCTTGTAGACTTGACATTAAGAGCACCGACCATAATTACAAACAGGTTAGTACCTCATAGGTACCTAACAATATAATGATGACATTAGTTATTCAAACTTGTGAACAAAATGTTTTAAACATGAAATGAATATGTCCATCCGCCTAATAACATTGATGTTGATTGAAATTTCGCGTCATCCGAGTAAATGGACGGTAGACGACTCAATCAGACTCTATTAGCGCCAACGTATAGTGGACAATATTGGCTGGGAAATTATTGATTTGTGCCTAATTTCCGGTTGATTGGCGCCGGCCGGGCTGCGGGCAGCGGGCGTACACGCGGTCAGCGCTGTAACTTAGCACCAGGTGGACGATTAACTCAGACGAAACGAGATTACGTGCTATTCGATAGGAAACTGATTGGAAACGTTATCGATATACCTATCTACGCAATCGATTAAAGCTGTTCAATTTGAAATGTTCTTCACTATATGCAACACGAGTTTAATTTATTGAAGTCATACACATAATATTTAGCTACTTGTCTTAGTGCAGAATAATTGTTTATGTGTATCTTGTGGCAAAAATACATTTGGGTGGAGGTATAACGGAAGCGCTATCGCGGGTCTTATAAAAATTAAATCAAGTGAACTACCCGTAACAATGAATTAAATTCATTGTTGCGAACATTGTTAAATGAGTCGTTTATGTTAAAACAGGATGTGAGTGAATAAATGTGGAAGTGTAATGGCGTAGGGCAGCAACCCTCCATCGTTTGCATGACCCTTGGTTAGTTTCGCGAAAGGTTAACAATTTAAAGGTCGAACACTAAAAACGGCAATGCATGCCTAATTTAAACCCCAGGAGACACTTTATGGGCCTCTGTTTCAACGCAACTCAAGCGTACGATCGTAAATGTCAAGATTTGCCATGTCATTTTCGAATCATACTACCGTCAATTAAAGAAAATATACCTATACTAATTATTGACTCTACAAACGGTGTTATGCCTTATTATTAGGATTGGTGCTAGAAGAGTGAAAATTTTGGGTTATAAGTATCTTTTAATTCCAAATTATAAAAAAAATACAAAAAATGCTTTGTCAAAAAATTCTGCTGTGTGACATCCTTATCACCTATGGGTGTAAAAAATAGCCTACCACTGATTCTCAGACCTACCAAATACACATAAAATTTCAAAATAATCTGTCTAGCCGTTACGGAGCAGTTCAGCGACAAACACCGTGACACGTGATTTTTATATATAAGATTAGGTATATGCCTAATGCCTATATACCATATACTATCCAAAAGTAGAAATCTTGGCAATAACATAAGTTATTTTAACTTAATGTGAACATTGTTGTAATTATTATTCTAACTGTATTGAATACAGCTAGAAGAAGTTAAGTGTAATTACATTCTGGTTCCGTCACCTAATTACAAACCTACCAAACCAAATACCTACAGGTAATTTCATTACGGGCTGCTGATGATTAAAATATACGAAATACACGTATATAAAAAAATACTACAGGTAAATAAAGCAAGCAGGCGGACGTAAACATTTCAATAAACAGATAATCTGCAAACATATCTCACTGATAAGATTCGGCGTGAGCCAATCTCCCCTTGAAAATTATTTTTCGCTCGCGTCCGCGCGACCTGATACGATCTACATACAGGCCAGCCAGCGAGAAAATATTTTAAAAACAATGAAGGGCATTCACTTTTATCAACGCATCGTCGCCCGAGGGGTTAGCTGAAAAGGAGCGGTGAATAGAAATCCCTACGGCAATGCCGGTAGGCTATCAGTACTGTGAATGGCTATTAACCACCTCGGGGCGACGATAACGATGAAAGGCGACGTTACATTAATGTATACGGTGTTTGCTCTCACTCATTACCTCGTCCTCAAGCTGACGCAGCAACATGGGGGGCCCCACGTCCCGCGACTCATTCACTGGGGAACTGGCACTCTCACTCACTGCACTGGCTTTCACGACCGTTCCGGCATAGTCAGCCTCGATAACTTCCCAGGGAACGTTGTCGTTGTACTCGGCTACGTTCAAAACCTGGTCACCGGCGTGGAACCTCCAAGGCAGGTTGGTGCCGGTCTGCCGGGGCCGCCGCCGCTTGTGCCGCACCTTGTGCCGCGTGAACCTGCCGAAGCCTCCACCACGGCCTTCTTCCAGCATAGCATCATACAAGGAGTCCAGGTTCACTTTCAACTTGTGGCGCCTGGTGGTGCTCGGGGCCAACGTGGTGGTGGGAGCCAACGTCGTTATAGGATCTCTGCTGAGACCCTCCGCGTCCCACAATTGTATTCTGAGGATGTTATCGTGGGAGGATATGTGGGCGCGCGCGTACGCGAGCGCGACTGCTGCGAGTACAAGAGCGAGCGCGCGCGCGGACCCGTCCATGTCTGTCGGCGGCCGCGAGCCTACTGAAGCGAGTGCTCTACGCCGCGATTTTCCCGCGCTTTCCCGATAACGCTACGAACCAAGTACTACGAGCGGCACGCATTCGACATCAACGCCGCGCCTCCCTCGCCTCGCTACATATCGCGTAGTCTTTATCGCGATGTGATTAATTTGATAAGGGCAAACATTACACCTATCGTGTCGCGCCCTGACAGCGATTACCACACGCAATTACCAAAGAAACGAGTAAATAAAACAAATCGTTCCAACTTAATAAATTCTATTCCCATAATTTAACACAACTTTTGTGACAACTACAAATTAATCATTTTGTACTACAATATTAATAGCATTTGAAATGCAGCAAATCACGACACATTTACACGGAAAATTGGGTAACTAACTGATAAGATGACAATCACGTGAAATGGGATCGTTAACAATGTTATGGACCAACATTAGTACAGGTAACAGATATTTAGGATAATGTGAAAAGCCTAAAAAATTGTTACATATTTAAGGCAAGCATCCACATTTTAGTTGAAGTAATTGTACAATTATTTTTTTATCAGAGCGCGCTAGACAGGTCGATACATCGCAGAGATTAGACAAAACGAGCCCAGCAATTGAATCAATATCTGACACTAAAATTGATATAATTCGCACATCATATCAATAAAATATGAACCAATTAATCTCTACAATAAAATCGCCAATGTAGCCGACTGATTACGTACATGAAGCATAACAAATTAATGCGATAGTAACTCAAGAAAAATATTATAAAATATGTTACCGCAAAAATCGGAATTATAAAACAGTTAAAAGAGTGGATATTTTGTACGTCATCATCTTAGCTCCCTGTCGGTGCGATAATCGTGGTGGTAGGCACTCCCTTATCCAGAGGTACGACACGTAACTTTAACAAAATTTAAATGACAGAATATCACATAAATCGAAACGCTAGTAATCAATATTGTGACTTTAAAAAAGGAGGAGGCTGTCGACTGTATTTTTAGGGTTCCGTACTCAAAGCGTAAAAACGAGATCTTATTACTAAGACCTTGCTGTCTGCCCGTCCGTCTGTCTGTCTCCAGGCTATATCTCAAGAACCGCTATTGAAATTTTCAAATATTATGTATTTCTGTTGCCGCTATAACCACAAACACTAAAAAAGAAATTTTATTGAACATTGGGTCCCATGCAACAAAAACGTTTTTCTGCCCTTTTTTGCTCGATATCAATAATGGCAACAGATAGGCACTTGAAATATTCACAAAATACTCAGTTGTATTTTTACTTTAATAATAAATAATAAAATTAAAATAAAATCATTATTTAAGGGGATACTCCCGTACAAAACGCTATTTCTTGCCTAATTTTGTACGGAACCCTTCGTGCGCGAGTCCGACTCGCACCGGTTTTTGTTTATTGAAGTTAATCAATTCAAAAATAATTTAAAACACGTGAAAAGTAAATACACGTTGTTATGACTCACATATTTCAATCACATACTTTATAGTTCCACGCGCGTGATCTAAAGAAATGACTGACTGCCAAATTCCCGATTTTAGCGGTAACACTTCGTATTTAAAGCAAAATTTGTATCTATCTACATAACTAGTAAGTACCTTTAAGTCAAATGGCAAGAAAATAGAGGTATCTTAAAGTTCTATACAAATGTTATTCAACTGAAACAAAACGTTTAATATTCAAATCGGTCTTTAGATAATATTATTTTTACTAGGTTCAGAAATGTATAGTGAAAATTATTATAATGAAATTTACGGAATTTTATAGTCACGCTTACATTATATAACTGAGTTTTCCGGCCATGGTTTTATTTTTTATTGTGTTGCATGTTTGAACATAAAAAATATATTTGAATTAGCACAATGACCTCGCCAAATTTAATTTTATTTGTTTTTTATTGCCAATTCATACCAATATTAATCGCCGTGGTAAATGCATACTAATATTATAAATGCGAACGTAACTATGTGTGTCTGTTCGTTTGTTACGTTTTCACGCCTAAACGGCTCAACCAATAACAATGAATTTTGATTTGAATATAGATATTTTGGACCTTGAAGGAGATTATTAATTAATCGCTCTAAAGTTCTGTAGGTCATGTTCATCAAAAGCTAATTTTAATTAAAAATAATAAACTATTTTTGCAATCGCTATTGTTATGAACAGTTTGATTTAAAATTTCCAAAACTGAACAAAGTATAAACTTAGCATTCAGCACCTTAATGAGAATAAAATAATAATAAATATATCCAGCCATTGTTATTACACAGCGCCATTTA
This sequence comes from Craniophora ligustri, assembly GCA_905163465.1. NCBI lineage: Eukaryota > Metazoa > Arthropoda > Insecta > Lepidoptera > Noctuidae > Craniophora > Craniophora ligustri. The sequence continues at coordinate 9,307,371 of LR990967.1, read as the reverse complement.
GTTCCTAGCTAAGCATCGAGGCTTGTGTTACGCATATTAGTTAGTGTATACGCTACATAGATAATTTTAATACATACATACGAATATCCATGGTCTTACCGGGATTCGAACCCGGAAAGCAGGGTCGTGAAAATAGATATGAAACCCAGATGGCCCCTTTAAGTTTGCTAACTATTGAGAACATTAACGATAACATTTTCTTAATAATACAAAGCAAGAAGTAGACTAATTCATATAAAGACATATTAATCATATTTTTAAGTGTAATAATAATAATATACTTACTGTCAAATATTATAAAAAGTACAATCGGCCACATAAATGTTACGCAACTTGATACATATATAAAATGTATATGGTAGAAAATGCTTAATACATAGCCTACTTTTAAAAACTTGTTTGGCGTTTGCTTGCTGATATTATTAGGCGATTCCCACACTGCACCGCATTACGCTATGTATCGCGTGAGTGCATGTTCTTACGCTGCTTGAAAGTATCTCTCTTTGCATTGAAAATACTCGTAGTGCAACACACAAAACGCATTCAATGGCTGCATCGCCACGCGTCCCGCAGCGTAGAGTGAGGCAGTGTGCGAATCGCTTAACATTAAATATAATGTAATATTTATTGTAGACAACACATTTTTACTCATATAAATGTTAACTTTACTGATTAATAGATACAAAAATTTTAGTAAAATTTGTGATTAAAATCGGTGGTTCTTTTATATAATATCGAGGGCATTTTAGAAACTACAACTAATATACATTGTTACTAAGGGATTTGGATTGCTTTGCCAGAATATAGTACAAGGAAAAATTTAAAGACAGTTCGAAAAGTTGCCTTAGATTTTATAAATTTACATTTTCAGAAAACCACTTGTCTAAAGACATGTACAAAAATAAAAAAATGAAAGTTTCTATTGAGCAGGCTAAAGCTTTGAAAAACACGAAAAAAATAGGGACGGGATCTACTTATACTTTTAAAAACAAAAATGGCAATAATATGCATCACAACACTTAACTAACGAGTTTATTGTCATTATAGACTGAGCTATCAAGGAACTCTAATATATATGTAATATGGAGCGTCGCATCATTGTTTACATTTATTTATTAGCTAATATTATTGAAATCATACATATTATACATAATTATACAAGTCTAAATTTAGTTTACATTTACATGTAGGTATTATGGAAATAATTCTCTTCTCGATTGTTCGGAATGTTTGGAAAATATACCTCACCTTATGCGTTTTTGATCCGACTCTGATATAAAATAACATAGATTGACTTTATTCAAACTAAACACACATTGGTTTTATTTTAACCAGTGTATCTTCAATAACATACTCGAACTATCATTCGACTATACAGTTGAAAATGCACTGGTTAGAGAAAAACTTGGCATTCCAATAAAAAAAATTAGTGTTTAAATAAATAATAATAAATATATCCAGACATTATGGCACAGCGCCATCTAGTTACTAGCTAAGTAACGAAGCTTGTGTTACGGATACTATATGGTTGATATACTACATAGTTTTTTTCTGTAAATACATAATATACATGAAACATTTTTGATTCAGGTACAAAAGTACATGCTCATCACACAAACATTTGTTACTACCAGGATTCGAATCCGGGACCTTTACCACAAATGGCATCCTATAACACCGTTGCGCTAATCGGGTCGTTGAGAGGTAAACTTCTGCAAATCACACAACTTCAATTTAATTTATTAATTTCAATACATAAAGCCATTGTAACAGAAATGTTATAAAATAGAAAAACAGTGGCATCGATCATGGATCAATAAGTATTAATAATGTGGAATTTGCAATAACGATATGATATTATTATAATACTGTTTTAATATTGTGACGCTTTGACTACATTGAAACGACAATAATTATGTGACATTTACAGAAGTAATATTATGACGTACAGTAATTACATATAAATAGTAATTGTACTCAACAAAAAAGCTTATTATTTACAAAGATTAATTATCAATTCCCGATACGTGTTATTATAATGTACTATAGGATATTGTTGATTTGCACTAAGTCGATTTATACAGACTCTTAGATATGTCCCTATTAACAATACTAAATACTGGGCTATTGGGGTATATTTAGCCCACTCCTCTATATTCATAAAGTACTATCACGCCTATTTCCTCGCAAGGGTAGACAGAGGAGTACCTACTGATGTAATCTAACCTTTCGCCGGTACATTTTAGGTCCCATATAATAGCGGGCGAGTCTAATGCTATTAACCAGGCTTAATTAAAAACTCCGAGCTGTTCCAGAGTTAAAAAAAAACTCAATGTCAATGCTCGACCTGGGAGCCGAACCAAGGTTCCAAGCTCAGCGGTCACGCTTAAAACAACTGGACCTATGATATAGTTTTCAACATTCCTAGTAATTATAACTATATAAACAACTATCCCCTCGCATTACTTAAATATAGTATATTAAATCGGCCGTTTTTAGTTAAAAAGCTGTGTATTCAAGCATTATTTAATTTATTTGAACAATTATCATGGCATTACTTACAAAGTGCAACTTTAGAGAGCAACGACCCAAATGTTTTAACAGTTTGACTTACAGTACATCGGCGACTAGATAGCCATTGCGAATTAATAAAATACTTAAAAGCAGCAATATTATTATAATTCACGTCTACTTAATATTATCACCAGCAACAATGACCTAAATAATTTAAAAACAATTCAAAATTAAAACTATAATAATCTTTAACGGGTAGATGTATCATCGCAAACTATCACTGAAGTGCAAATTATTATTTTAGGCGCATAATAGGCCTTTTACTTTATAACAATACTTTTGTTGTGACGATCCACGTACAATTGCGTACGAAAGTGTTAACCTTGCACCACAAATGTTCCAAAATTAATTTCGAAATTAACCTTTCGACTGTACATTATACTTAAAGCTAGGGGAACACCGACCACACCGATTCAAACACCATTATTGTTCTTTCTGACATTTGCCGGCGAGCCAGGCAGGTAGGTCTTTAGTCAGTCAATGCTGAGATCGTTGGAGAAGTGTCGCGACAGCTTGGCGACGTCGAGGCCGGTGAAGTCGGTGAAGATATCGGTGGTAGCGGTGGTGGGTTTGGGTTGGCTGGGCATTGAGCTCCCGGAGGCTTGCTCGCAAGGATCTATCGCGACTAATCTATCCTCTTTGCTGCTCACCTCGAATGGTTCTGATATTCCTGAGAAAAAAAAATGGATTTTACTTTATTGTAGACACAATTAGCAGCATAAAACTTAAAATATTAAATAAAAGGTCACATTCAGTATATATCCCGGAATATGGAGAGCCATTCAAAATAAAAGGGATGCTAAATTTATGTAACATTGTTTCTAAATTTGTAAATAAAATTTGAACCGTAATCGCCTGCCTACTTGGACGACTCGATTTCCGCGGTTAAGCGACTACGTTGTTGCGTTGTTGAACCACAGGTTCTGCGTTCGATCTCTATGAGGGTCTTATATTTGTATGACATACAGTTGGTCGGGGAGTGCGTATGTGATGTTTAATATGTACAATGTATGTCTGTATACTCCAACAATATAGGAGTAAATGAAAGGCGATGCCCCACTTTGGGCGCCAGATGTAACGTGGTGACTACGTACTAGCAACGTGGTCGACCAGGGAAGCTAATCAGTGCAGATAAATTACAGACTGAGACCACAGTTAATACACTTCTAATCGGCAAAGCCTTCGAGGCGAAGTTTACTGGTAAAGGGCACATAAGTTGCGGAGCTGGAGCGATGGAGAGGAAGGCAGGATCTGCAGCCCTTTTTATATCGCAAGTGTAGTGGGATAAGAGCGGCGAGCGCGTACCAAGTCACAAGGTACACTCTAACAACCTTATTGGTATACATCCAACTAGCAACCCTAGCGGATGGTACAGGCAACTAGAGTTCATTTTCATTGTGTGCGTATATACGAACAGTGTGTATTACGCACACGTTCAAGCGAGCATTGACCATTCAAGTCTTATTAGTTTACGCAAACAATAACAACGGAAGTTATACATGTGTGGATATAAACATGCAGAAACTTACCCAAAACGCTTCTAACTTCGTTATTCGGCTGACTGAAGTAGATGAACCGGTAGAAGCCTGGTGTCCTGACTCCGCTGCCCACGGGGAAGCTGAGCGTGATGGTGCGCGGCTGGCCTGACGCCGCCGGGTACTGCGGCAGGCTCACCTTCGCCAAGTACTCGTACGCTATGTAATCATCCAGGTTGTGGAAATTGGCCTGGAAAGAAGACATTTGTGATCAGCAAACTTATTGACTTTGTAAACTGCCTCGTTGGTCTAGTGGACGTTAGTACGATTGCTGCGCAAGAGGTCTTGTGTTTAATTTTCAGGTCCAGCAGTGTTATTGGTTTTTTTTTAATCCTCAGTAGCAGCTCGGAGTTTGGATTTGTGCCCCGTTGGTGGCAATAGACTCGGCCTCTATTATTGAGCGTATCAATTGTTGTAATTGGTCTTAGTGTGTCGTTTTAATTGAAGTTAAATAAAATAACCTACAACCAAATATGATCAAATATGATTCAATACCAAATATCCACCTACATGAGAAAACTTTTATGTACACTTTCAGCAACCCCACCAAAACGAGCTGCCGTTTTGATGGGGTTGCTGCCTGTTTTCACACCCAAAGTCAAAATGTTATCATAAGGTTTCTAATGACATAAAATATTGAACAAAATCAAACCCCTTAATGGTTTATTTGCACACTTACATCATAAATACCAATCCAGTCGTTAGGGTTGACTTGCACGTCTGGTGTGAGCGTGCACTGCGTTCTGAAGTCCGCGTCACCGATGTACCAGATCCTTGTGATGGGCGCGAACTCCGCTGTCTTCTCAGTATAGTTCGAGAATGTCTGCAGAAATAACATTACGTCATCGAAATATACTTTTTCTCGTGGAGGTAGGCAGAAACTAAAGAATACAACGCTTAATCGTAGCACACGAGGCAATAATGGAGAGTGGTATGCAGGGGTCGCTCAGCATACCACTTTTGCCTCGTCCACATTCTTACATATTGTCATGCATGTGCGCCTGACCTGGCAAGATTTTAACAACTTTATGTAGAAAGTAGAGGCATTTTTAATAATTATAAACCCATAATTGCCCCTCTACTAGCTGAATTTGCTGGTCCTACGGGTCTCTCATTTAAAAGGGACTTAGGGAAGGGGATTAGACTATAGTCCACCACGCTCGCCTAGTGCCGGTTGGCAGACATGCCAGCGAGCAAATTTTCATGCGCATGCAGATTTCCTCACGACATTTTCCTTCGCCGTTAGGGCACGAGATAACGTTGGTGCATCCTTTGGAAGTTTACGGTACAGTACGTTGACTAGGCATCATATAACACAGCCTCTTTTTTATTGGTATCAATAGCTTAACAAGTTATATGGAAGAAACCAAACCCATACATAGCGTACTTACCGATGCTTGATCGATATCTGTGACTTTCTTTTCAATAGTATCTGCCATCAGTGCATGCTCAACAATCGCGTCACCCGAAGTACTCATCACTGCCGACTGGGCGTTCGATGATTGGGGAGGTAACTCTTGCGTTACACTCAGAGGCAAGATCATTGAACGCATGCGTATAGAAGAGCGGTTGGGATGTTTCTCAGGTGTTATTGAGCGTGCGAAGCCTTGACGTATCTAACATGCAAGCGGGAAGTGTAAAATTTAAATATAAAGCAACTACTGATAGCACTTATTTATACACTAGAGTTAAAATGACAGTCAACCGTCGGTTTGATCCTGAAGCGTATTCTTGCAGTGGAAATGGGAGTCACCAAGCGTCGGAAATCTGACTTATGTAAAGACCGTGAGTGTCTACAGCATTAATTACAACAGCGATTAAGTAAGAAATAATCTAGCACTAAATAGCGTTAATAACTTGTAAAATTATTTTTATTTACAATATTAATTTTTACTACTACCAAAAACCTCCATTACCAAAGATTAGATATTTCAAACGCAATATATTAACCACTCCTGTTCGTGTATAATACTAATATACACAACAATGATAATTAGCACCAACCCGTGAAATAAATTAGACTCGCTGCACAAGAATGAAGAACCATCCATGGCAACTATGTAAACTTAAATGATGTTACATGCATCAATAGAGTGATAATTATGTGAATGTAGGTATCTAATTTCCGATCTGTTTGTTACCACCATGTCAAATCTATGGAAACTAAATATTTGTCTTTACTATTAAACCGTAGTACCTTCTAGTACTCCACAAACAATAAAACCTCCACAAATAACTCCTGTTTATTATAGAAGTTTTATTGTAGTATTAATTATATTACTTTTGATACACTAGGTATGTTGAACTTCATTTCACTTCGTACGCGTCCTTATTTTATTTTAAAAGGGTCACCGATGGTATCTATGTACACCTTTTAGGAAGAAAACGTCAATGCGGTGTATATCTTAAACAGGGCTGAAATTGTATTAGGAACCCCAAAGACAACTTAATAATAACTCAACTGCGTATTGATAAGCAAATTATTAAATAAATTCAAACACCTCTTTTGCTTTGCGTTAATTGTATGCCTGATTATAAAGTCTATTATGCAAATGCCAACACTGCGTACGACCATGAAATGCAGAAAATAAAAAAAAACTAATTAAATCGTGAAATAACTAGGCAGCTTCCGCAGTAATGATCACAGGTCGTTTTCTCTATAACAAAACGCAACCATTTTTAGACAACAAGACTTGACATTTTTTTATCATGGTTGTAAGCGTTGGATCACAATCTCAACTGATGGTAAGTGGCAATGTGGTCTAAGATGAAGCACGCTTGTTTAAATCTCGCATTTGTGTTTTGTATTTTACTGGTTCTTAGATAATTTCGTGATTTTATTCCAAAACTACATATATAATTTATAATATAGGTAATATTTTTTCCATTCTGAGCGAAAACTTGTGCCATACTACACAATAATCAGCAAAACTAAGCGAAATTGACATCAATAGTGATCAAATATTAACACCAAATATTTATTCTTAATTAGGTACAAACATATCACAAGTTAGTCAAACATCTAGTGCGTGTGTGCACAATGCGATACGTCATGCGATACGCAGCGACATACTGACCTTAATATTGAGTAGCGCGACCACGGGCTTGTGGTCGCTGACCGTATAGTGAGGGATGTGGTTGTAGGACACCACCTCTGCCCTCAACGTTACATTCTCGTAGTTGTTCGCGTTCACCTTGTACAGGATCCTGTCTGTCCACGACGGTTTTCTCCTATGGTACAAAATTCAGTTCAATAGATTTTCGTGTAGTATACCAGTTGTATATACCGGGTGTCCGGTAATGAATGTATAACCTTGAAATGGGTCTTAGTAGAACTACTCTGGCCATTCAGAAAAAAATAAAAAATAAGTGGTATCAAAGATACGGCTGTTTAAAAAATATAGATGTTTTTTGTTACCTTATTTTACATTATTGTGCCCCACGCTCACAAATTAATTAATACCATCGGTTTTATATTGTTATAGTAATTTACGATGACTAACCTGATAGATAAGCGATAAATAGAACGACTGGTATTACACAGCTTTTAAAAAAACCTAGTTCAATTATTGTTCTGGTGGAAAAATTGTGAAAAATATTTATTTTGACAAACTTTAAGCAATAACTAAAAGTATAGTAAAAAAAAATGTATGAAAACACAAGTGACCGATAATTTAAAAACAATATTAAAATGGTCAACGCTCAGCTGAATGCTACGGAGTTGCATTAGATACAACACCGAGCGTTGATATTCTACGATAACTGGTATTTGTTTGATTTTCAGCTTGGTTTTAACAGTTGTGGTCGGTTAATGGCAATAGACCCCTTCTCTTGTATATGGAACCTTAAATAAAATGGCTAACTGTAGGTGTACATAGTCTGTGCCTAGCCCTTTGGGAAAACAGGCGTGAAGGTATGTTAATATAATCGAGTATTTCACCAACCTCTTCGGCAACATGTGTAGATATTGCTCATTGTGTTTTATCGGACTTTGTGTTAGCATTATTTTTGTTAATTTTAATCATGTAATTTGATAATTAAGCGTAATCAAGATATGAATGCAAGCGAATAACTTATTTTTATAGGTTTCAAGACGCTTGCATTTGATTACAAAAAAAAAACATTTTTTTAAATAATACTACGCAAAAAGTAATTTTAATTAAATCAATATATTATGGTTCATAATTTGGACTAGGACAGATATATCAAAAGAAACATAACATTCGTCAGAACCTAGGAAAGAAAAAAAACCATTATCACACTATCGGGTTTTTTTTTCTGACGCAATTATTCATGCTGTAAGTATGCAAATCAATTTATATAGCTGTGATAAGAACACAACTATTATTATATAATATTTAAAATGTCATACTAATAAGTATGTTTTTATTACGTGCAAATATTATGGTTATTTTTATTATTCACAAATTTGCTTATAGAATAGTTAATGAGGTTTCTAAAGAGGTTTACAGTTACGGGTAATTAAGAACTACATAATTAGATCATACAACTTTTGAGTTACGCACTGGTAACTTTATCTTTGCCATCTTACGTAAGATACAGAACATGGAGACGGCAACGACTAGTATAGATTTCCGATCATTTTACCGATCATAATAAATATAAGCTCGAATACGCTATCTAGTTCCAATCTTATGATTTGATCCAAGTCTTGGGTTACTGACGCTAGATGGTTGATATATTATTACCATGTCATTGTACAAATGACCATTCTCGTCAAATAACAACGACCGTTACTAAAGGCAGGCTTAATATTCCTGCACTGATCAGGGCGTAGCGTTATAGGACCGTCACATTTAAAGACAGACTATGTACCTGTGTCGAGACGGTCTTAAAACACGGAGAAGTAGGTGCCAACTCGTATAAATTCATAAATACAGACTATATTTTTAGGCATATGTCGGTACCGTAACGGTCATAGTATAACGGATCACCGTTGTAATGGGTGATTTTAATGCGTTGCAGCTTGTCTAGTTATATGTGGTTGCTAGACTGCTCGTAAAGCCTTTCGGTTCCTTCAAGCGAAACTAAGTACTTTGGTAATGAAGATATAGTTTAAAATGCTGTGTAATTTACAGTGAATCAATGCTCGTTGTGAGTGAAAGAGCGGGCGTGGGGAGAGGTACCTACGGGCGCTCGCGTTTTTGGCGTCTTAATCAAAATTGTTTAGAAGCACATGCCAAAGTCACAAAACCACCGCTGGCCACTGTAAAAGGTATTATTGCCTACATGGTGTCCACGTACCCTCCTGGCCCGTCTGGTGCTGTAATAGCCTACTGGCGTAACCAAAGGGTTGGGAAGACAAAACTTCTGAGTTCAATACCAAGACAAGCATAACTGATCTTCGAATTTACGTGCTTTGATCACAAGCTCAAGCGGTGAAGCAAAACATCGTGAGGAAACCTACATGCTTGAGAGATTCTCTTAATGTCATGTGAAGTCTAGCAACCCGCACTAGACTAACGTAGTAATCTATAGCCTAATATCTCTCAAAAATGAGAGGACGCTGCCGTTGCCAGCAGTGGGACAATAATTGGGTAGATGATGCCTGACGCAAGCGCTGACCTGACCATTATATGCTATCTACATACACGAAATACTCGCTCCCTCATAAGCAACCACACCACACGCGCCTTCAATCTAAAAGAGCTTATAGTCAAGCCTTACTTACTAGTTAAAATTTCACAGATACATGCTAAATATCGTATATGACGTATGAGATGCGAGAATTTCAAGTCTGAAGGCAGTTTGATAAAAACTATATAATTGTTTACAAAGAATGAATTCGTTGTTGATGTGAACTGATGTTATCTATCCTCGCATATTAGGAATCGGATATTATAATATTGTAATGTGGATTGCTTCTTATCACTAAGTACCGTTTGTGCTACGCATTGCAACAACTACAAATATTATTCTAACAACTGGCACTTCACAATTGCTTTTATACGGTAAGGAAAAGGCACTAGATAAATGTTCAAGAATATAATATAGCGAAAGTGATTAAATCTTCAATACGTACTTGATGTCATACTCATCTCCGCCGATTGAAAACTTGTAAGTCGGCGGGAACCGTATCTCTTGCTCCGTAAACTCTGAGAATGCGTCGCCGGAATCCATGACAGCTATCAGCTGATCGTGTTTCAGCAATGAGGCGTACTTGTCCTTCTCAATTTTCTTAAGAGTGGCGACTATCTCGTCGGATGAGGGACTGCTCCCCGTTGGGTGGTCGGTACGGAAGTTCAAATCGCCAATCCAGATCACGTAGCTGAAATAAACAGGAGATTATTAAAACTAATATACTAAAATCTCAATTGTATCGAGATCGTTGTAATACTTATAAAAAAATAAGTGAAAACTGATATTCAGGTTTGTCCCATAAACATGTTCTTATGAAAAAATATAGTAGCGATAATGATCACGCTTTGTGTTCAAAACCCAAGCACGTAGTTTTACAGATTATATTATTATTCAAATAACACATTCGATTGGACCAATTAATACTATATTATGGTGGTAATTTTTATCCTGCCAGTATGTTTTTTTAGGTAGGTATGTCAATAGCCAAGTTTATTTAAGATATAATCTTAAATATAAAACTTAGATAAAATATATATGACGCAAACATATCGAATTGAATTGTCATCACGTTGTCGATAAGAGAAATATCGATGAGTATCAATATAAATTCAAAGAAATGGGGTTCGTCTCTCTGTATACAGAATTAAACACAGTAAGTAGAGACAAATATCGGGCCTCCCGAATATATTTACTGACCCTCACTATCAATATTTGCAGTGAGCTGAGTCAACAAAGATCTGATAGTAACTCTTAGATAACTGAAAAAGGGTATACATGATAACCAGGCAATATTTTTAGATTAGTTGTTGATATTTGAGTAACTAAGTCATCGTATAGCTTTTAAAACAAACTAAGTAGTTTCAGGTTCCAATTTAATGGTCGCCTATTTTTACGGTATTTGTGAAGTTTAGAATTTCTAAAGGTGTGATTGAGAGGAGTTTAATAACCTAGCGCAAGATGCGTTTAAACGAGGCAAATGAGGCACAGCATGCGGTGCGCCGTTTCAACAATTGGCTTCGGTACAGATTGGCGCTGCTCGTAGAAATGTACACGAACTATCGCGTGTCGGTTTTTCGACGAATCTAAACTGTAGCACATCGTCAGCTAGCGAGCGAGCAATCCGAGCAAGCATCGTTCCACCTCCTTTCATACTTCAGCAATACAAACGATGTGAACGAAATATTTGACGAACCCAGCGATGCTATTCGGTCGCTTCGTTAACGCTTAGCTCGTTAGTTAGCGCTTTCGCTAAAGTTGCGAATCCCAATTATTTTTTTATTAATATTTATTCCAATTTAATCGCACTCTACGCACGTAATATTTAACTATCTCTTATTTTGCAATAATACAAAAACCAGTAGATAAAAAATAAAATAATATCTAAACAATATTAAATGAGTTAGAATAATAAGTATATTTATTTTATATTTTATTTTATTATTTATATTCAGTGGTATTAATATTTCCCTAGTGTAAAAGTTGGCCGAGGTAACCTTGAAAATGTAAGAATCGATAACGTAGTGTGTTAATCGACTGCTACCACTGTCAGGGTCACGGTGAAATACGATCATGAATACAACTTCAAAATTATATACTTTTACGAATTTATGCATTAAATTATAATACCGTTTGTGATCTACTCCGATAATTGTTTTTAAAGTATGTTGGCGTGAATGAAACAAAAAATATCGTAGCATTTATGTTGCTAAGTCTTCACCATTTTGAGGCTGTCTTAGTATTAGTTAGAACACATTGAAGTTTTCTTCGGTATGAACATCGTCACATACTTTTCACGGATTTTATGATTTTTCCCGGCACATTGATTATATTGTTTTAATTAAGTATCATTATATGACGACCCAGTTAGTCCAGAGGTAGTTAACACTGCCTTCTGTGCTATGGGTCCCGGGTTCGAATCCCGGTAGGGACAAATATTTGTGTGATGAGCATGAACATTTGTATCCGAGTCATGGATGTATATATATATAATATGTATGTATTTACACAAAAAAAAAAGTATATATGTAGTATATCAACCAACTAGTATCCGTAACACAAGCCTCGTTGCTTAGCACGGAACTGGATGGCGCTGTGTGCCATAATGTCCAGGAATATTTATTTATTTATTATTAATACAGTATAAAAAACCTTTTTCAGAAAAGACATTATCATCATAATTTTACGTACCTACACTATACATTAATATAAAGTTAAAGCGTACTGTACTTTACATAATAAACGACGATAATTAAACAAAAGATGAACTGTCGTGCAACAATCAATTACCAAGAAATACAATGACATCGTAAATCTCTATAGATATAATGACTGATAATTTCAAACGTTAAATGCTCGTTCAAAGTTTATCGTTAGTTTTATTTGTATATACCAGGGGTGGCCAAGCTCCTTGATAGTCCGAGCCATTTTAGCGATTTTGGAGACTGTCCTACTAGGCCTACTTTGAATAAATGATGATTTGACTTTTGACTTGACAATCAACTCAACTCAATACTTTATTGTATTTCATGGTTATTTACGGATGGACTTAAATTAAAACTAATCATCACGGACCGTTTCGGGCACATCAAGTCGATTTGCAATGCAAGAAAAAACATTTAAAAAAGTAATTGACAATAAACTTACTCATGGAACAAAATGTTGGTTGTCTCTTTAACATGATACATGTGTTGTTTTATGATCGTGTTGTAATCGTTGATGCGATCAGCCAGCAAGTGCTCGTGGGCCGTCAGATGGCAATTCACGAGGCACACCGAACACCCGTATATGTTGAACCTTATACTAACCGCCCCTTTGTTTCCCTGGAACAAAAACATGGTAAGGACGAGGTTTTGGAAACGATTTCTAGATCAATCAAGTCTTATTTCGTTTTTCTATAAAATTTTCAGAAGAAGCTCGAAATTTGGAGACAGTAACAAATAGTATTAAGCTACGCCTCTTCCTCGTCGTATAATAATATCGATGCGTGCTGTGTTCACCGCATATACGTATAAGTATTGACTAATTAAAAAACTGAAAACTGTGTGTGTACACACAGTGGTCTGAAAACGTACTGATAATAAAAACCTGCGCTGGAATATATTTGCCATAGACTGATTTCGTTTGGAATAAAAATAGATACAATTATGTAGTAGACGACATTTCGTATACTTTATTTTATATAGGTACTATGGACTAGAAGTGGACTAGCCTCTGTCCCGGCTAGGTAGGATGTGTGATTGCTGACTAACCATTACAATTAGTTTTAGTTTACAAGTAACCTACATACTACTCGTGATGAAACAACAAATATTGAATTCGCAATTATGTATGTGTATATTCTTATTTGCACGATTACTAGTATTTTCTATCTTTAATCGACAAAAACCAAATATACAATATCACGTAATCCGCAAGAATTTTGTGGCCGGCCCATATTTATTTCTGTCACACGGCAGAAATCAATCTGGACTGATACACTCGTACCAGTGCAGTATGCTCTTAATTATACCTATGTCGATTGATTCCTGTGATACGTTATCGTGAATCATATTTATCTTCATTTGTAATCAATATTTTTAATCTATAAATTCGTATCAATAGATACGAATTTATAGAAAGTGGTTAATGTAAATATTAACTGCTTTATATGAAGTCTTCTTGAAGAGTACTTTGAACTTTTATATTTTAATAATTTGTACAAATATTATGTTAATAAGATAATAATATTGTTCATACATTAGTTCAAGTGTGTGATCCTATAGAATTCGTAAATGAACAATACATTCTTAAACAAATTAGTTCTTATTATTTTTGACCAACTCTGTTCACGGTATATAATAGTAGTTATGTAATATATTGTACTACTAGAAACAACTGTGAGATGGAATACACAGTATTACTTTGTTATATAATTGCATAATTATGGTTGCATTAATTACTACAAGGTAAAATAATATTGTGTTTTATTTTTGAGCTAGTGATTGCAGTTAATAATAGCCTTGATTTAATATATACTTTATATACATATTTCATGTGAGAATAAATATAGAGAGGGACTTTATTCTACTCTAAATGTAATATATAATAAAATGATAAAGGAAAAGTACCTAAACATTTTTCCCTTATTATTTTTACTATGCATAATATTATGCTTATTTATGAGATACTAAATATTGGCATATAAATAATAGCATTCATGTTATCAACCTGTATTTCCATTCTATCAATAGTAGGCATATAAATGTGGTCACATTTATAATAACTTTAAATTGATTACAACTTGGATAGTTCATATTATGTAAGTATAAGCAAGATTGAGATCCTATTGGTGCCCTACTCAGTTTGCAATTGAGTGAAAGGACCAGCACTATATTAAGGGGCTTCTCATTGGGTAGTATTTGAGCCTATATAAAAAAATTAAAAGGGCCATGATCTCACTTACCCACATTCCTCCCAATCCAGTCTTTGTGTACTGAGCTTCAATATCCCTCAGATGAGTGACATGTTTCATCTGAGTGTATACCAACAGTAATATTCCCTGCAGTCTAGTGCTTTTAGCGATAATGAATCCTTGCCGGCAAAGTATTTTGTTGAATGATGATGTCCATGCATCGGAGAAGAGAGAGTCCATTACCAAATTCTGTGGTTGGGACTTAACTTCTTGAAGCCTGTAATTTATATTACATAGTGAAGTAAAACATAACAAAAATAGTGTATACTAATAGTGTAAATTTTTATTTTTTATCTTTTATTATGTATTCTCAACAATATCCTTACAGAATAAATCCAATTCGATATTAATATATATGTTACAAACAAGACAACACTATTTTTGTTCCTCAATATACAATCCTCCACTCACTGAAGAGTAAGGAGAAGCAAACACAGTCCACTAAGCATTTAGGTTTTTGGGGACATCTGCATTGAAGGAAAAATGATGCCGTAACCATTACAAATACACATCTTACGTTAACTTGACCTTCACTTTTGCTATGACAAAATATGTACAAATATACTTAATGTAGTCTAAAAAAATATAATAGATGTTTGTACATCATTAATAATAGAGTGAGGTAAATTAAAATGTATGTAGGAGTATTTACCTATTAGGTATTTTAAATTTCAATGTTTATGATTATGATTATTTTGTTTTACAATATGATTACTTTGCATAGTTTGATAATGTGTGTATGTAATACTTTTTTTGTAACTGAGATAGGTTAGCCTTTGTCCACAATCTCACTTATGGTAATTAGCAATTTGGTCTAAGATGTTGTACACCTAGAAGATACCAACTAATTATTTTAATTTAATATAATAAAGAAATCAAGTACAAATGTGATAATTATATTCTAAATATAACTAATTATATTGGTATTTTTTCCTTAAACAGAGAGTAAATCTGTATAATATAGCAATGTAAAATGCAATCAATAACAGCAGAGAACTTTTCACCTTTATTATTATAATTGTAAGGTCCATAGGTTTAAGGGGAGTTTATCCATATTATAATAACAGGAAAACTAGATGATACATTACCATTTAATTAATGAACTCTGTTAAGTTATGTGACATTTAATCAGATATTTTTAGTATTGAATCTACAGTCAGTATACATGATAGAAGTATTATTACATTAGCCTAATAAATAAGCATATTTATTATTATCATGAACTTACCCAATCACGAAAAAGTCAGGTAATGGCTTATTTTTATTGAACTGAGATGGAAAGTCTAACAAGGCATTTAAATCTTGTCCAGGATTTTTAGTGGCTACATTCCATGTCACAAAATAAAATCTGAAACATAACAATTTCACTATTATTAATAATAAAACTACATTGCAACCATAAAAAGGTCAAGTATTATAACAAACGTTTAGATGTAACCTTGACTTCTCCTGACGCAAGTCCTATAAGTACACATATAATCGCGCAAAAAGGTAATTTTCTGTCTCACCTTAAAGTATCCATTTTCTTCTCTCGTTTTGCTATATCGGAACCTTGATATGATCTATAGACTCATACGATAGATAAAAATGTACTTCAGGTAAATAGATAAGACATAAAACGAATAAATTAATTATATTATAGAAATACTAATCACACAACACACTTTTAACATTATACTATTTTCTATTGGACGTACAATAATTATTAATCTCTTATCACACACACACAGGGAACGGACAGGCTTTAATTAAATATTGTCCTTTAAATAAAAGCACACACGTAAATTATTTTAAGCCACTTCACTGTTTGCACCGCTAACTATCCCGTACGCGTATACAACTGTCCAACGAAACTGACAATCTGACATGGCCAACTGACATGTTGACATAATTATGACAAATGTCAGTCACCGCAAGTGTCAAATTTTACCCGTTTTTTTTTTTAATTTCATTCCCTGGATAATTTATCTGGCCGATAATTTATTTATTCATAAATTATTTTCCTAAGTTTTGGTAACGATGTAATACTAAAACTTAGAAATTGAAAGTATATGAAAGCACAATAAATAATTTTGCCACATCCATCCAATGGACGTTTACGAATATTTAACGATTATGAATTCTGAATATTTAATATCTAAGTTACACACCATATCACAGACTAATAGATGCACCATATAATATAAAGATTTACGAAGTTGATTCCAATGTCAATGAAGATCGATTTTCGATCCACTGCGCCAGTGGTTTTCTGTGAACGAACAATAGTGAGTGAGTGAGTTGAGTTCAGGGACATTTTACACAGCACCATCTATTCCCAAACTAAGTAGAGCTTGTACTATGGGTACTAGACAATGGATATAATACTTAGATACTTTTTTTTTGTAAATACATACTTATAATACATAGGAAACACCCAGACGAACACAAACACTTATATTCATCACATAAATATTTGTGTCTCGTGGGAATCGAACCCACGCCGCTAGACCACATAACTTGTCAAAATAGTAAGACATTACTATTGTTCGTCCTGCATTGCATGTAATTTATCAATTAAATATATCCCAAGAACGCTCCTCTGCTGCTCCATCGTTACACGTCTCAGCCAGCCATCAAAGTAAGGTTTTTACTTCCCCGCTTAACGAATTTTATTTCGCACAATGACATATAATTTCGAATAGTTTTTTTTCTAATGAATCCTTAAATCGTGAACGCGCCTTGAGAAAACAGCTTAGTTAGGCGGGAAATCTTGCTGTCATGCATTATTAGAACTGTCAAAAACTTATACTTGCGTTGTGTGACGAATTGACGATGCGTTTGTTGTAAACTCGAATTCAAAGCCAATCATCTTTTTTTGTTTATTAAATACATCTGAAAGTGGTCTCATATCTTCATAACATAGCTAATTTATAAATTCCATCATGAGCAGTCAAGATGTTCAGGTAAGTTAAGTGATTACTATATTTTGACATCACCGTGTTTCATATCGTACAAATACAAACAAATTATATATAATTTGATGTGGTCCTCAGCATTTTCAATCATTTGTTTTCATAGGAAACAACAAGGGTTACGAGGAAATCCCTGAAAACCCTTCAACATACTGCTTCAGACAGAGAAAATTTAGTGGGTAGACCATCAAAAAGTTTAAAGCATCAACTTAGTCAAGAGTCGCCAGTGTAAGTAATAAAGTTATTATATTTTACTGATATACCTATTTCGTTTTGAAACTTATAATAATTTTGAATTCTTTGTTTTTATAGTGATATTGAGGTAAAACGCAAGAATTTGTCCACCAAAGAAACTCAAGCTAACCTTGATACAAAAATCACTGTTGATGATCTTACCAACCCTAAAGGACCATCAGAAAAGTATTGGCAACTTTTAGCTGAGAAGCGTCAGTAAGTTTTTTTTTTGTTATTATGTAATTCATTGCACATAGAAAATGTTTATTATTTATCATTTTATAGATAATATGTTATTGAGTTTATATTTGAAAATGCTAACTCACAGGAGCTTCTATTTTATTTTTATTTATTTTATTTATTTATTTGGGACAAACAAACAGTTACACATTATTTCTGCATAAATAGTAGGACTAAAAATATAACATAAATGTGAAACCCACACCGTTATCCACAGCATATGTGTATATCACAAGGTTAAAGAACTCTACAAGTACAAGAGAGCTTCTGTATTATCTTTATCTATTATGTTGTTAACAATAATATATGCTTCATTTACAGAGTTGCTTTACAAGATGCGCTGGATGAGAATGAGAAACTTCGCAAAATTATTGATGACCTCAAAGAAGAAAATGCTTTGTTCAAACAAATGCTGGATGAGGCTAATAGCTTTGTTGAAGTTATCAAGGTAAGCTTTACCTTCACATTTAATAACCGTCACTTAGCTAATTGCATGGAATCATAAAGATTTTAAAATAATGTATTACTTCCTATCTACATCTGTCTGAACTAGTGTTCATGGTGAACATTAATCAATCATTCACATAACTTAAAAAACCTGTTTTTCAATTATATTTTACTTCCCATGTGTCACTGTTAAACAAATATATTGTATAGTGTATATTGTTAAGTAATAGTTTAGCTAATTTTCATTTATTTTAGGAGGAACTTGCAAACAGCAGCAATAATGACACTGGCATTGATGTGAATGATGTCAGTACTGCAGATGATACCACTGATGACATCGAGACCAAGACTGCTAAATAGAATGAATACACAATACCTTTTCAATCTCCTATTAAAACTTAGTGTAAGCATAAACTTGTGTATTATGTCAGATAGCACCTGATACCAAAAAAAAATCATACCTCTTAAATATGTGAAAGTAAGATTTTTGTATGCCACTAATGTTTTGTATAATGAACACAAGATCAGGTAATATCTAGTTTGAAGCTTGTGAATCTTAAAATACTTGTTTTATTCACATTAAATGTTGCATATTTCCTATGTTCTTTTCAATATGAGATCTTTATTTTTGGATACACTAATAAATAATCAATATGTATTTTCTTTACTATTATTAAATGCACTGATAAACTTATTTAAAACTTTTAATACTTCCTGTATCTCAGTTTCTTTAGTGTGATTATATTTGTATAAAAATACAGTAATTCCATTAAAAAGAAGTAACATTATTTTACCATAAACTACATATCTCATGTCTTAAAAGTGAATTTCTTGATTTTTATTAATCCTAACTTTATTTCAAATATTTATGAAATATTTTATTTTATTATAATTTGAATGCAACATTAAAATTAGCATTTCTACTATGAGTTCAGTATTTTGTATTATGTAAAGAATAAAACTAATATAAAAAAATGTTTCTTTATTGTGTGTATAACTTCAGGTACATTTAATTATATTATCCCAGACAAAATAATAGATATATAAATGGCAAGACAGGATAATAAAAGTTGCTAATAATTTCTAAATCAATGATTACAGTCAAGAATACTCCTTATTCAAGAAAACTTTAAATTGCTCATCAAAATTAGTTTCATAAGTCCATGGCATCAGATCTGGATACATAGTGATACGCCTAAATAAATCAACATTGGCGTTTTGAGGCAATACACTTCTAACTTTTTTGTTAAGACATCCAGATGCATGAATGTAGTGATTAACAATAAGATTATAAATAAAGTTAACATATTTATGGTCCATGTTATCTGATGTGTTGGGAACAGTTGGGTTGTGTGACTGTATTTCATCGAGATACCCAGTTGTTATAATTGGTATGATGATATCAGCCTGCAATTAAAAAATAGAAGTACATTAGCGATACATAAAACAAGATTAATTTATAATGTTTTGATTTATTTTTAGTAGAATATATTCCAAACTAAAGAAATAATCTCAGAAGTAGCTGTAATATGTAGTAAAGATACTCAGTAAATTTATTGCACTCCACAAGTTAAATAGATGTTACAATACAATTTTAAGAGACATGTGTGGGCCTTGCCGGGCACAGCAAATGTGGGAGAGAGGAGGAAGTTTTACTTCCCTTTTAAATATATATATGTATCATTTAATATAATATGGAACTAAATCATGTATATATATTTTATTATTTATTATATCATACAAAAAAAGATGTTACCTTTTCAAAATATTGCCTTATAAATTTCTCTGGGTTTTGATATAATTCTTCTTTGTTATTGTTTAGAGTAATAACTTTAACATTTGGCACATCCAGCCAGTTTTCAACATACTCTTGTATGTTGATTGCAGTTGGAAAACCATCATGTGTATAAGTTAAGAAAAGAATAGGACTATCATTTACTATGGGTTCATTTGTAGTAACAGGAGGTCTTAAAAATGGCTGTTTAGGCTTTTTCGGATCTTTGTCTTTAACAACAATATTTTTATTTAAAGCTGCTGGTAAATCGTTTGGTAAATTCTTCAAACTAACTATTTCTCTCTTCCCAGAGCTTTTGCTCTGATAGCCACTATCATCTTTATTAAAATATTGAGCTATTTCACAAAGTGGGTCTTCAATTGATTTTAATATATCATATCGTTTGAGTTTTACAAAAGCATCTAATATCTTGTCAATTGTTGCATTTTCATTTTGTCTAAATACTTTCAACACCATATCAACAGGGTCTTCCTTCACAGAATGCATTATATACTGAAAAAGAGACAACATACATAATATGAAAAGTAACAATAGATTACATATTTTACATACATATACTAAAAAAAAATTGTATGCCTGTTCCCCATGGACTCCTATGTAAAGTGATCTAGATGAACTTTTCAGTGAATTTTCACATTAGCCTAGAGTGCAATCCTGTAAGTTTGATAGTGATCAGATCAACAGATTATTAGTTTGACTATGTGTATGTGTAAATTATATCTATGTTAAGTTTTTAACATATCTTTTCACCCACTGATTTAGCAAAGATTAAGAATTCCATAAATTTGATTAAATACTATTAAATATTTTTACTATAGTTAGCTTACACTACTATTAGTAGTCTAGAAAGTGACTACAGACAGAAACAACAAACTTATTTAGAAAAAAAGTGACCATAGCAATTATAGCCTATTATTAGGCGATCCAATTAGTCCAACGGTAGTTAACACTGCCTGCTGGGCTATGGGTCCTGGGTTCGAGTCCTGGTAGGGATAAATGTTTGTGAGATGAGCATAAGCATTTGTATCCGAGTCATGGATGTATCTATCTATAATATGTATGTATTTACAAAAAAAAGTATTTATGTAGTATATCAACCGACTAGTATCCGTAACACAAGCCTTGTTGCTTAGCTCGGAACTAGATGGAGCTGTGTCATAATGTCCAGGAATATATATATATTATTTATTAATATATTATGGAACTAAATCACAGGATAACACAATTTTTCTTGTTGATCCTAAACAAGTTGTCACAACTTGAACTTGGCCAACCCTAAAGTACCATAAATACATTAGGGTGAGTGGACCTAGTTCCAGATAAATATCAAATTAGTCATAACATGTTTATTTGAAATGATATTTGAGAAGTAAAATTTTAATTGAAAACTTACATTTAAATCATCTTGTGAAATGCCTAGAGCATAACCAAGATCCCGCCATCCATTAGGAGTGCCACCAACTTTTTTTAGCAACGTTTTCCACAACTGATAGCATGATGATCCCAAGGCAGATTTTGCATGTCGATAGTAAATTAAATCTGTGTGGAGAAAACTGACTTTTTTACTCAATGAGTGCAATACTGTAATCTCCCTGACATGTTCCTGTTGCACCATTTCTTCTAAAGCCAATGTGTCTATACTGATAGTATCAGCATCTTCATACTCATTTAGGACTTCCCTGTAATAGTACAATAAAATGTTATTTAATTTATAGAAACAATAATAGCATAATCACATTTTTGCAAAATTATATAAATAGCTTACATTTTTGTTTACTAAGTAATTGTAGTTGATATTATATCACTAATCTCTCTTCGAAGCTTTTAATTAAAACAATAAAATACTCATATTACACATAATTACGTTAAACACCACGTCAAAAATTGAATAAGGAAAAAGGATACAAATTATTGCGAATTCCCAATCTCTTTGTCAAAGAATGACAGTCAATTGTCATTGTCAGTCTTAGTCTGGTGCTGTCATGCGACAGTGTTGACAGAGGTTTGCTGCTTATTCCTTTCACTGTTAAAATATCCACAGAAATATAACGTTCTGGTATTTCTAAAAAAATGGGCTGTGACGTAAAAGATATTATTATTACTTTTGGTTTTATTAATGTTGTTTTAAACGGCTAATCACAAACTTGTTCGTTAACATTTCAGTGTTTATTGAACGTTTTTTATAATGATTAACAATCGTCTAGGCGTTAAAGCGTGCTATTTTTATACGTAGTATTTTTTTTATTGAGTCATATCTTTGGTTATGATGACTTCTAAATTGATATAAAACTATTTGAAAACTACGCGATATCGTTGTCGCAAGTTCTTGACGTTTCAACAATTCTTTACTAATATTTAGTTAAAATTTTTAACGTGCTTGCCGCTTCAAATTAAGCGCATTCTTCGCCCAAACTCAATATTTTATAATTTTGTCAAAAAAAACGACTTCATGTTTTCAGAACTGGACCAAATTGAAATGGCACTACACGGTTGCATTATTAACCGTTAAGTGTTCGTAAATGTGCATGAGTGTTGGCAAATTAAACAATACAGTGTAAGGTGACTTTCAAATTCTCCCAAGAAGTCAGCGTTAGGTTTCAGTATAGAACCACATCTTTACTGAAACGAAGAAAACAGATCATCCTTCATAAACCATTAATTCACCAAATCATCAACCATTATCATGTATCATCGTGTCCATCATAAATAGAATGAAAAAATACTGAAGGTTAGGCTGTATGGACTAAATTCCTTTGACTTATACCGAAAGGGAAAATAAGAAAAAAAATGAATGTTTGCCACAAAATGAAAACCGAATTATATTTTGGCGCGATACTCAAATAAACTAAAACTTACTTTTTAGTTCCTTCAACTGCGTCGGTGTGGAGATAATTTCGTAATTTTCTAATTATTGACAATGAATAATACGCTGTAAGTAACTTTATTGTTTATGGAAACTAGTTTATTATACTGTTAAGCGTAAAAATTTATGTAGGTAGGTACTTACTCAACCGCAAACAGAATATTTAAATTTAACATTACTCCCTGTCTGTTAAAACGCCATTAATACGTCCCGTTTTTAGCGGAAACTTCACTGATGTACTAGCTGATGAAATATGCGACTCTCAGCCGATGTCGTTGTCGCCACCTACTGGAAGCAGAACTACGGAATTACATGTAAACAATTGTGATACTGCGGATTTCAGAACACTAGACCGTCCCCCCAAAGGCACTGGGCAGCGAGGGCAGTTTAGGAGTACTGAGGAAATAGGTAGGTACTTATTATTCTTCTTTCATTGGTAATTAATAAAACAGTTATTTCTTGGTATCTTCGAACTTAAAGGTGAAGTCAGTTAAGTATATATTGTGGTATTTCTTTCTTTGACGGTTGTATGCTTATTGCTAACAAACACACCAATAATTGATTCAATGTTTGATTGATTGTTTGATTCGTAGGTTATATGCTATATAAGTCATAAGTTCGACCACCTCCTGCTGTGATAAACTCCTTACTCCCGCCATCTAACAACCTGGCATTCACTAGGGGAGGCCTACGTCCAACATTTGATGTATGATGATTAAGTATATATGTATATATTTTATATTATATTTTTATTTATTCACTTTACAAACTTAAGTCTACTACATTGTACACTCACCAAACGTGCAACCGTTTAACGGCGAGACGCGCTCTTAAATAATTTTATATTACTTACTATGTTACTTATTAGAAGTATGTAAATAAAAATAAAAAACAAAACATTTAAATCTAAACGAAAATATAAAATATATATCTATGGAACTCAGGTGAATGGATAGGTTTCCCTACCCAATCACCTCAGTGTCATCCAGCAAAATCTACTTCAATTTTTTTTAACAGACTAATCTTAATTTTTGGAATTTCTCTTAAAATATCAATGTTGTTAAATACTTTAGGTTGGTACCATACAACCTTTCTCCATGATAATTTGTTATTCTAGGTTTACTCGGTCTTTGTTCTTCAGTCCTCCTAGTATTATACTTATTTATTTATAACAAAATTTTTATAGTGATCATTTATAATAATATTGTAAACCTATTAAATATTCTACTTTTTTTTTATTGGTATGATTTTACAAATTGGAAATAGTTTATCATATTCTTTATTGCACATGTTTTTTACTTTCTTACTAACTAGGTATTTTAATAGTCTTATTTGTAGATTTTTGAAATCTTTCAAGTAGATTATAAAAGTTCGTCCGTACCGCATAATATACAATTTGCATTGTATCTGAGTTCAGTACTTTCATTAGCTGAACTGAACTTATTATATTACAAACATCTGACACATACATTGCGCAATTAAAGTTTTTATCGATCCTTAGACCTAAGTATTTAAAAGTGTCAACGTATTGAAGCATATCACAGTTACAGTTCTGTTTGTTTCTAAATAAATATAGGCTTATGATGATGATCTAACCACCTTTTCCCGTATTGGTTGCATGCGTCATAACTTAAAAAAATAAATTTGTAAATTTGTTTTGCAGATCCAAAATACCGAGACGTGTTTTCATATCCATATTTCAACCTTGTTCAGTCCAATGTCATTGAAGAAGCGCTTTACTCAGGTTTGTCAGTTGGGCTTCAGAAATCAGTTTGGCTTTAGAAAATTTAAGTTTCGATATCTTCAGATTTCTACCTACGTACCTACCTGTTAAGTATTTGATTGTCCATATAAGATTTTATATTTCAGACAAATCAATAGTCGTATGCGCACCTACAGGATCCGGAAAAACCGTTGTATTTGAAATGGCTATAGTACAACTACTAATGGAACTAGAAGAGAAAAACTGCACAGAAGACTTTAAAATAATTTACAGTAAAACATGTTTTGTTGTTGTATACTTGGCTAGATATCATACTCTCAATGTAGATCCTATTCTCCGCTACTCCAGACCAGCCTCTATATGTATGCGTCCGACATAAATACTCCGCTACTAGAAACACAGATAACTCCTAAAAATGTTCCGCAATTAGAAAAAGTAATGCTTAGATATGTCTCACAAAACTACCTTTAGCCTACCTACCTACCACTGCCGTACCTACTACTACTAGGATCTTTGTTCAAAATTAATTATAGGCTTACACGAGATTAATTGCGCCTATGCATACTTAACTTCAGATCAGGTCTTCAGGTTTCAGATCCCTCTCCCAATTTCTTATCAGATTGCGCAGATGTAACGCCAGATTTCCTACTTCATAATCATCAACCCATGCACTGTCACACTGCAGGGCACGGAACTCATTCTTCCTTTCCAATAAAAATTGGTTTTAAAATTTCCTATTTTTTTTTTGTCAAAATTTTCGTTTACAGCTCCTACAATAATTTTACAAACAACAATGCATTTTAGAAAGCACATTTTTAGCATAAAATAGGCGTTCAATAAATTATCCCTCCAGCGAAATTTCATTTCTAGTGGCCCCTGTAAAAGCGTTATGTACGGAAAGGTTGACGGAGTGGTATCCAAAGTTTACGAGACTGGGTTTGCTGTGTATTGAAGTGACGGGCGATACCGATGTTGACTTCACACAGCTGAAGCCGTACAAGTAAGTGACAGTATTTTTGGCTGATGTAAGTACCTAAGTGTAGTCTATTAGCTGTGCTGTAAGTACTGCAATCTTTTTCAGAATAAACTTATATTATATGTTCGATTTTATATTTGAAAACAAGTTCATTAGCTTAAGCACCCATGCATAGATACTTCACCTATACAAGTACCTACACATTTAAAAAATCTCATATAAAACACCTATCGGATATAACGTCCGAATTTTTGTGGTCCCTTCAATGTGGTTATATCCGGTTTCTACTATAATCTTAACAACTTTGCTGTCCCAGTAAAACGTAATGTTCGGAAACTGATACAAATGATATCGTATCATGTTCATAGAGAAAAATGCGTATTGAGTGCATTCAATTATGTGCATCTCTCATGACCCACCTAATAGATGTTAACTGCAAATCAAAATTTGTTCTTTAGAATAATAATAACGACTCCAGAAAAATGGGATATGTTGACCCGTCGGTGGCGCGACCACCGAGGTTTGGTGGAGGTCATCAAACTGTTCCTTATAGATGAGGTGCACATACTGAACGACGAACTCAGAGGACCCGTACTTGAAGCTGTTGTTAGCAGAATGAAGACCATTGAGGTAAGACTTTCAAGCCAGGGTCACGTAGTCCAATTCGGTGACTATAGTTCTAATAAAAATAATTCTAATTAAAAAGTAAGTATTTTGTGGTCGATATAAACATAGTCCAAGGGTGAGGGGGTAATGGGGGTCATGACCCCCGTGCCCCCTCCTGGTTCCATCCTTGGAATACACAGTTATCATCATCTTTAGGTAAATTCTGGATAATAGCTTAATCTTGTGTTTTATTCAGTCATCCCCGTCAGGGGATATATATATATATTTGTATATTACATATCGCCGGTATGTTTTTATGCATTTAATAGGGGGCGGGCCTATGGCCATCAACCGGGCACGAATCCAATTTCGAGCTTTGTTTAACGTGGGAATCGAACCCAAAATCTCTTGCGCAGCAGTTGCACTTAGTACACTTCTCTCTCTTTCTCTCTCTCTCTACTTAGAACTCAGCACAATCAGCGTACCGAATAGAGAAATTACAGAAAGAAATGAAAGGCGAAACAATATCTAACAAATCATCACCTAGGATAAGATTCGTCGCTGTGTCGGCTACCGTCAGCAATCCCGAAGACGTCGCCGATTGGCTCGGAACTGGCGATAAGCCGGCTGTGTTCTTTAAGTAAGTGCAATAATTGCTATCGTAGTGAAATAACTCATATTCCATACTAATTAAACAATTGCGAAAGTTTGTGTGTCTGTCTGTTTACGCGCTTTATAACATTGTAGTATGTATGCTACCAGTGCATTCCCATTTATAAAATCAGTGTGGACACATGGGCGTATCTTGCCTTTGATTCTGGGATGGCGCAATCCAATTCTAATCGGTGACCCAACATCCTGGGGTGGGCACTGAACATTCTGGGGTGGGCCCCCCTAGGTACGCCCATGTGTGGACATGGACTGTTTAAATAGAAATAACAGTTCTTCTCTTTTACATTACAGTACAGATTTAATTAGATATAAATCTTATTAAAAAGCCTGCAATATAAATGTATTTTATGTAGATATAATATCTTAAGAAAGTCTTTATAAATCTCGGTTGTTCAGTTCTATTAAATTTATATTCACCAATGCCTTTAGGTTCGGTGATGAATGTCGGCCAGTGAAAATAAAACGTATTGTAGAAGGCTACCCGTGTGCTGAGGGAACTAGCATATTCAAATTTGACATAATTCTGAACTATAAGCTTTGGCCCATTATACAGAAGTACCACTCTGGGAAACCGACACTTGTAAGAAATTTATCACTAACTACATACATACCACATACGTAGTACACGTGTATACATGTACGTATATACGTGGGTAGATTTTTCAATATAGACTTAGAATCTAAAATCTGAATTAGAATATCGAAAATTTATAACTTAAGAATTTGACACATTAAAAAAACTTTAAGAATTTGACACATTAAAAAGCGGAAAGGTTACCTAGCTAGGTTCCAACCAGTAATTACATTTATGTATGATATGTTACAATAGTTGCGTAATTAAAGTTCTGCCATTCCTTTCCTCTAATAAAGTTTTGTCTGTTGGGAAACTGCCGCCAGTGTGGCCACACATCCAGACTAATCAACTAACTCATTATTCTACAAAATAATTGAAGTAATTCATTTAGAACTTTAATTTATGTCATTCTCAGCAACATTTCGCCATAATGTTTCGCGTTAAAAGGGTTTCCCCATATCCAGATATTCTGCAACACTCGTAAAAGCGTGATATTAACGGCGGAGACTTTGTCCCGGGAGCTGACAATTAGCTTCAACTTGGAACAAAAGGCGAAGCTAACTGCACTAGCTTCTTCAATCAAGAACAAAAAATTGCAGGTAAATTGGACATACATAGATTCCATTAATCATTTTGATCTTATAATTGCAAATTTAATATCATTAAATTTTAAATGCGCTAGTGGTAATCTTGCTTGCAAGCGTGTACATATATTTACTGCCCCAATCAACAGTGTTACTAGCTCCTTTGTCAATATTTTGATTCCCGCAGACATCTCTACACTTATATCCAGCAATTTAGCTGGTTTAATAAATAATATTTATGAAATTCTCAGGCCTTGGTAATGAGCGGTGTAGGATGTCATCACGCAGGCTTATTGTACGAAGAGCGGCAGAATATAGAGCTTGCGTTTAGGAATAGAGACTTACCTATATTGATTACAACGACAACCTTGGGTAAGTATAATTTCTTAGAAATCTTTCGATCGGCTCAGGGTAATGCCTGGTGGCCCTGTTTTTACTAAAGGGTTTTACCGTTCTTTGCAGCAATGGGTGTCAACTTACCTGCTCATTTAGTCATCGTGAAGAATACCCAGCAATATGTTAACGGAGCATACCAGGTAAATAACATTTTTGATAGTTTCTTTTTTGTCATTGAAATACAGCTTTATGATAATATGTGCTATCGTCGGGCGGCGTCGTCTTTCCAAATTCATTTAATAAATTTTCCAACCTCTAAAACCTAGGCCTAGGCTCCAGTCTACTCAGCCTGCTGGTAAATCCGCCACTGATTGTAAAAAAATGATCAAATTTGATCCTTATCATCCTCTTCAAATCTCCATTGAGTCTAATTAAAGTGTTTCGTATACTTTGGTAACATATAACTTTGTTGTGATACAGGAGTACAGTATAAGCACAGTGCTACAGATGGTGGGTCGCGCTGGCCGACCACAGTTCGACACTGAAGCGACCGCGGTCATCATGACGCGCCTCGTTGACAAGGCCAGTCTATTTTTATATCATATCACATTATACAACACAAGAGCTAGAAGGGGGAAATAGATATCACAATACATAATATGGTGTCCTTGAACATTCCAACGAAGGAGGTAGGATGTAAGCTTGGGGTTTGTAGGTACTTTGAACTCTTGTCATGTTATGTTTAAACTCACGTCATCATTATCAGCATATACTTGTCGCCTCCCCTAGTGAACGCCATAGAGCTCGATCTTCGGCAAAAAAACTAAACTAAACTCACATTTATGATGAAATAGTCTTGTTTTCTTGCAACTTTACTTACCTATTAATTATATCTATCATTGGTCATTCACTCAGCTATTAATATTACGATAGTATTATCGATATCTTCAAAATCTGATCAAATGTTAAAAATGCCACTAAATACATTAATTTGTCATTTACTTGTGGGATATTAAATAAAACAGGATAAAATACTTCAATACAAAAATATTTATAAAATAAGTATCAAAATCTACATGAAAATAAGTACTAATTGATACACATATCTTTTTTAAAATCTACATTATAATTTTATTACTTTAAATGTCGAACTTGGCCTATATTAAAATCGTTTCAATTGATCACAGTATCGGTAACTCGATATTTGTGGTGCACCAATTAACGCAGAGATCGCTGACTGTACAAAATATTATGGGCGAATGAGTTTTGATTACATCTAGATTAATTATAAAGTATAATATTTAAAAGATATACAGACATTAGATGAAAATATGGTTTCATTATTGAAAAAAGTTACTGGGTTTTTTTTTCTTACCAACTAATAACTAATTATTTTCATAACGAGTAATGTTTACATTTCACAATACAAGTTATACATTTTTTTCTATAATTATTCTCCTTTTCACTTATCAATTACAATCCCTGATATATTAAAATATTCACACAAAGTAAACCTACTAAATTAAAAACGAGAGTAACTTTTTCACTGGATTAAGTTTTGACTTCTGAAGTCCATGTTTTGATTATAATGTATGGTCCTTCACAAAATAATTAATCGACTTGGATTTCGATCGACTTTAATCCGAACAAAACACAAAATCAAGATGGTTGCTTAAAGTGGATGAAATTCAAGAGTCATCGTGTATAATAAAATTAGTATTTGAACTATTAATCGATTCATCGCGAAACCAGTCTTGTGAGTATCATAACATTGCGGTCTACTTTCCTTTGCCGAAAGGGTTCGCATTGTCTTCGAAGCTGATCTTGGGTACGAAGCCACTTTCTCCTTCAACGCTGTATTCCACTGTCATGAGACGACCGTCGGGAAGTAGAACTTTGTATCCACCGATGACCTTTCCTTGGGCATCTCCTGCTTCATTGGCTCCGAAGTAAAGGGCTTTCTCTTGGTCTTCTACGTCGTATTTGTATTCATACTGTGGATAAAAGTAATTCCGATAATTTTTTTTCCGTTAATTGATTATATATTGGTAGAATAATATTTTTTGTTTAAATTTTGACAAATCTGATTTATCATCACATCAACCGTTAGACGTCCACTGCTGGACATAGGTATCCCCCGAGGATTGCCACGACGACCGGGCATGCGCCGCCCGCATCCATTGGATTCCAGCGACCTTTACCAGGTCGTCAGTCCAGCTTGCCGGGGCTATGATTAATACATACATGGAACTTAAGTATTCTTATTGAATAGCTGTGTGGTGTTTTTTGTCGTGTTGAATTGAAGAGCTGTGGTAGCCTATCGGTGTGACCAGTGGACTGAGACGTCAAAGGTCTTGAGTTCGAACCCAAGGCACGCACCAATGACTTTTCGGAAGTTATGTGCGTATTTATGACAAGCTCAAACGGTGAAGGAAAACATCGTGAGGAAACCTGCATGCTCGAGAGATTTGTCTTAATGGCATGTGAAGTCTCCCAACCCGCAGTAGGCTAGCGTGGTGGACTATAGCCTAATCCCTCTCAAATGAGAGGAGACCCGTGCCCAGCAGAGGGACGTTAATGGGTTGATGATGAATAATAGCTTAATGTCATAATTTACATGTAGAGCCTTGTGCCTATAATTTTATAATTGCACCTTTTTTATATACCTAGGTACCACAAAGTTAACAAACAAGCTTAGGGCCTGCCTGATGGTAAGCGGTTACCGTGGCCTATATAGTTTGCAAAACCTAAGGTGAAATTTGCGCGTTGCCGACCCTGTAGAAACCGTTAGGTTTCATAAAATAGAGGTGTTACTAAAATGACAGCAAATCAGAAATCTCGAGCTCTGGTAACCTTATTCACTCGCAGAAACACAACTATTTCTATTTCACTGCGGTCTGTTGTTGTTTCTATTAGTAATATTGTTGTTTCTGTAAGGCGGAGATATGAATGATTGATTGAATGAATGATTGTTTATTTCTGTAAATAGATCTTTTTAAAGACACTTTTACAAGTCATGTAAATATTTTTTTTTAGTATCTAGTTGGTGTCGGCATTTCCTAACTGACGACCTCTGAGAAGAAATGCCGAAACAAACTCAGAGAATCAAGGTCTCTTTTAAAGTCCAGATATCTTTGTTTACAATA
Organism: Craniophora ligustri; assembly: GCA_905163465.1. Taxonomy (NCBI): domain Eukaryota; kingdom Metazoa; phylum Arthropoda; class Insecta; order Lepidoptera; family Noctuidae; genus Craniophora; species Craniophora ligustri. Next base: position 9,275,560 of record LR990967.1, on the reverse strand, counting down.
TGTGAGCCTGACGATGTAGGTCAGTCTGAGATGGCCTTTTGAAGAAAGCACCACTGCAGCTTTGAGTTGACCTGTCCATACTGACAGCACGCATACATCTGCCATCGTGTAGCTCAACCATTATTGAGGGAGCTCCACCACCCGACACACGACAGTGCAAGATCAGTGGGACATTTGCGTAGGCCAATTTAAAATCCCAAAGCCGCCAGACATTAAAAGCTAGTAAGCGTATGTGTGTCTACTTACATAGTGCTCACATTCACATAGTGTGTTTTGTTTAGCATAATTAAGTTAATATAATACAAAAAATTATGACAGAACGTAATCAAAAATATATATATTTTTTTTAATAAAAATAATAATGTCAAGATACAAAAATCATGTCGAAATACAAAAAATCGTGACAAAAATAATAATATCCATATTAAAAATTTTTTCGATTTCCACGGGACACAAATATTTATGTGATGAATATAAGTGTTTGTGTTCGTCTGGGTGTTTCCTATGTATTATAAGTATGTATTTACAAAAAAAAAAGTATATAAGTATTATATCCATTGTCTAGTACCCATAGTTCAAGCTCTGCTTAGTTTGGGACTAGATGGTGCTGTGTAAAATGTTGTAGAATATTTATTATTATTATTATTATTATTAAAAACCAATGTCTAATAATAATACCTAATGTGTAAAATAATTATAATGTCCAAATTATATAAAACAATTAACAAAAGGTGTTCCGATAGCCTGGTTCATTAGAACTATTCAATCCCAAGCAGTTTTATCATCCATGTAATCTTTTAACGTGTAGTAAGTACCTAGCCTTTAGCACAAAGTTAAAGGATATCTGCTAAGACTTAATGTTTGTATATGCGTTGGGATTTTGTTATACAATCGTATGCATTGACATTTAAACGATTTACTTATTTTCTGGAGCCTAGTTGCAGGAACAATAAATTTATTCTTATTCCTGGTATTAATATTATGGATATCATCACATCGCTTTTCAAAAAGATTGATATTCTTGTGAGCATATAATAGATTTTCGTAAATATACTGCGATGGATGGCACTGTCAAGATATCAATCTCTTTAAATTTCGAATAGCCCTTTTCTTCTTATCATACTTCAAATATATATACCTACTTCAAATCACCTGCAAACATCCTAGCAAACTGTCTACTTTTCTATATGACCAATCCGTTATATAGGGCTTATGTTGATATAATTATGATGATAATATTGGTTTTCCAAATATAATAATTATGATGAATAGCCTACTTTACTTTACTTTGCGATTACGCGGTATCGAAGAAAAAGTTTGAAATTTAGCGCGATAGATGGCGTTGACGTCGAATTAGATCGCGCTATGGTTTCGTTACACGCCAAACATTTTATAGCGAAATGAACTTTGGGCATTGATGCTGTTATTAGAGATGTTATATATCCTAAATTTTTGAAGGAAGGAGCCTTTAAGCTCCCTCATGATAATTGATTGATGATTTATTTGTTAAACATGGGTACAATACAAATATAGGTCTTACATAACTAAAGAGTCCGCTATGTTTTGTCAATAAGACACAAATATTACAACCTTAATTAGGAGTTTTATCAAATTATTATAAGTTAAAAGTAAGGAAAATATTGATGAGAACAGTCAATTTGATAAGTTACAGGTTATTATTTGAAATTACATTACGTTACAAATTCTATATACCTAGTCAGTTACAAATTTTAAATTAACATAACAAAGAGTATTATAATTTTGTCACAATAATAATAAGTAATTTAATAGTCATTTTATTTTCGTTTATATTGAAACGTCGATTATGAAGTCATCTATTCTGTAGTAACATTTATCAATTAGCAGCTTATTAAGAGCCTTTTTAAATTTTGGTAATGGCAAACTTTTAATAACATCCGGTATTTTATTATAATTTTTTGGAGCATTGCCAAAGAAACTTTTGTGCATTAAGGATGTTTTACATTTAACATTACATAGTTTATTGCAGTATTGAGTACGCAATGGATATTTCCTGACTGCAGATAAACTGACCAATAAATAAATGCAGGTTTGTTTTCGCAAACAATGCTGTTTCCATTATGTACATTGCCGGTAATGTTAATATTTTTAGGGTTTAATATTTTTTGGCGTGGCATATTGTGATGGAGACTGTAGGTACTGTACGAATGATCACATTGGAATGTCAAATGCCCATATCAACAATCTGTATACGCATTAAGTCTGAAGTAATCACAGAAAACGGTTCACATTAAAAACTACAACATCTATCAACGAATTGTCTGATCACAGGAGCACTACTCTCTAGGGTACGCCACGATAGTGGCGTTAAGGCCCGTCATGGAGGAGTGGCTTGAGAAGCGCCACGGCGCCCTCAGCTTCCGACGCAGTTCTTGTCGTTGCAAGTACCTGTGTCGCATAGGCCCGGAGCCATCGCCCGCATGTCACCACTGTGTGGGCTGCCCTGAGGACACGGCGCAGCATACGCTCCAGGCTTGCTCGGCCTGGGCAGAGCAGCGCCGTGAACTCGTAGCGGCAGTCGGAGGTGACCTCTCGCTTCCGGCTATGATTCTATCCATGGTCGGGAGCGAGAGCGGGTGGGATGCCGCCGCCTCTTACTGCGAGCAAGTAATGCGCGCGAAAGAGGCGGCGCAAAGGGAGAGAGAAATCACAACCTCTCTCCCGATCCGCAGTAGACGCACCGGGCGCCGGAGGGCGCAATCAGACCTCCGGCCTCCATGAGCTGTGGAGGATGCGAGGCGAGTGATGCCTCGCTCCCCGCCGGGGTTGTGGTGCATGCTTTTGTGAATCCCATGGCCCCGGCAATCGGGTTGGTGGCGTTGACGGGTGCGGTTTTTTAGTCGGTAAACGCTCACATTGGGCGGAGTCCGACACACCCCGTCGCCTCCCCAGGCGGCGGGACGGTCCGTAAAGGATTTTTCCGCAGTTGAAAAAAAAAGGAGCACTACTCTCTGAGACGCCCGCAGTTTGTTGGCTCATGGCATCATACAAAAAATAAGATCTTATTATTGTGTCAATGGCCGAACAATGTTTGAGTACAAAGAGGCCACCATAATGGCATTAGGCGTGGCCAGACAGAAATTGTCCCTTGTACATGTTTTGGGGCACAGGGAACATACCAACAGGTGTGACATAGTTTGCTCTTGATCCCGCAGTCACATTGAGCAAGGTGAAATTAATACTGATGTTGACGATGGGATTAGCCCAACGCTATTAAGTCTGCCTTCCGAGGTAAAGGTTCTAGGTGCCTGTGTGTGATAAGCATGAACTTTTGTACCTGTATCATAGATGTTTCAAACAATATATGTGTATTAACTATGTAGCATCTGCAACAAGTACATGGGGTTATGTAATAATGTCTAAATATACATATATTTAGACATTATTACATAACCACCATACACGGATAACACCATACACGGATTACCCTTCTACATTACACTCACACTATTCCGTTATGATATTGGTTAGTATAGATCGATAAATTTATGATATAATATAGAAACTGCCTCGTCGGTCTAGTGGTATTAGGTTTGACAGCTGTGCAAGAGGTCTTGGGTTTGATTCTAAGGTCGAGCAAAGTGATATTAGGTTTTTTTATTACATAGCACCTAAAAATATACCTGTCAAATGTTAGTGTCCATTAGTTAGTACCTACTACTCGACGACAGTCATGATAGTATGTGTATACATAAGGCTTCAGGATTAGATTTTATCGCGTGATACTGATATAGTTTAATCCCACGGTTTTGGATCCTTTACATCCTCCATGATCACGGGCAGTCATGTATGTAGAAAGTAGTTATAAATCTATGTACTTATATGAGACACCTGTATCACTGACACAATGATGAATAATAAAACAGTTAATCTGCGTCCGTTCAGAATGATTTGATTCCTCCATTTTTTTAGTCTTCTTTAGCGTCAGTGTCAGTTCAGATTTGTAAAATTCATGTAAAATTTGTAATTTGCAAAATACCATGGTAAAAATATTCAATATCTTATAAAGACCTATATTTTTCGTATCACTAATCGGTACTTAACGACGGTATCCTTCACAACATCGGTGTTACTGTGCCAAACTTTAAATTTATGCGAAAAATATGATTAAAGCATTTATGTATTCGTTGGAATTTATTTGCATATTCTTTTTTTTTGTTAACATACTTGTACTGAATAAAATCTCTCGCAATGTTATAAAATATTTAATATTTATTTATGCTAAATACAATTTCACAACTTTTATCTATCTTTGACCGAGCATGACAGTCGTTTTGCAAGTAGTTTTCATTCTTACGCAAAAACGAATATGAAATAATTATTATCATTTGTACTAAACACAATTATGCTAATAACATTTGCGTATTATGACAATAAAATTAAAATGTTTGATTATACGGTTACACTGCATTATTCTGTGGCACAAACACATGCACGTGATTCAACTAGCTTTTTATTGTTCAGTGTTTGCAATTTATAGAGATAAGCCGTATAACGCTCACAATGACGGCTAAACGCAATGCGTCCAATTAGTAGAGTTTGCGTTGCAAAAACTTTGTTCACATCATTAACATAATCGTTTGCAAGATGCATCCGATAATGCACGGACGTGCTAGCAACTATACTTCACTGCATGCAAACAATACTATATCAATGGTACAAGAGCAAATGTATGAATATGGCTAGGTGTGATTGTTACTTAATAGTAATAGGTAAAGACACGGATGCAATAATCCTTCATACCTAACAGTTTCAATGACGCGTATAGCACAATCATTCTGCTTAAGTTAACCAATTTTAGTAATCTTTAGACAGAACCCTACAGATTTATATCGAACGTATGTGATACAAGTCTAAGTATGTCTTAATAGTCAGCTACGAGCAATTAGAGATCATTTGAACACAGGAAACTAAAAAAACAAACATAAAATTGAACGATTAAAAACAGCTTCACGCATACATTAAACAAAAATAAAACAAATCGTTATTTCGACTACTATTCTTATATGTATATTGAGTTACCTTGAGAATACAAATTCTAATCTATGTACGTTAAAACATGCTATAATAAAACCTGTGTTTAACATCCTAGGTACCTATGTATGTACTTAAAATAAAAATATGTACCTATTGATAAAATCCTAAATAGAATGTATTTTGTTTTGTAAAGCTAAACCAATAAAACTTTGATTTTAAATTTCATAATGCCGAAATATTTTATATTAATATTGTTATGGTTTTGATCATATAAGTTGCCTTTACTCGATCATTCAGCGTTTATAAATTCAGGTAAGGAACTTAATAATACTAATGTGTGTGCTAATCCTACAATTAACTTTTGACAGCTATTGTCTTGGAAGAGTTATTGCCTGGCTGAAGTGACAAAATGATAATAATTTTCCATAATTTTTCAATTAATTGTTATAAGACTATTAGCTCATATAATGATCGCGTTAGGTAAGTTCAGGAGGCTTTAACTACTAGGCGATATAATAATATAATATAATACTTTATTTTATTAAAAAATATAATTATATTAAATGCTTGACTATTTTTCCTTTTATAGGTTTTTAAATAATAATACACACACACATATATATATATATATGTATATATATGTGTGTGTGTACATATATATATATATATATATATATATACGATATACATATAGTCAAACGTAGCTATAATTATTATTATTTAGATTTGATTTAGATAGTAAAACTAAAAAATTTGATCTGTTGATTTAAGTTATGGTGAGTTACAGATGGATAACAGAAGCTGTATTCGTAAGAAATCAGTAATATTTTGTCACAATTTACAATTACGATTTCTTTTTTGTCGTTATACAAAAACACTAGTAATTTCTCCTGTCCTGGATGCGTTAACAAACACAAATATTTACAACAAATACGCAGACCCGGCGCGGCGGCGCGGAAGTGGATCGTTCGACCACAGCACCAACCGTGCCATCTATATTTACTGGTGGCATACGCCCAGCTTGGTTAACTTTAACCATATTCTTATACCAATAAATATAAACTAACTGGGAAATTTTCAGTTAACAGATACGAATGTGATTCCATCTAATACTTATATCTTATGATTGTAAATAAGTTATATATAGACCTCTAGATTGAACATATAAATTACGTCAACGCGACATAAGTGAAATTTATGTGTTTCGGATATTAAAACAAATTTGTCATTTAAATTCTGCAATTATGCATTACCAAATTCCTTCCACCATTGACGCATCATTCGCGCTATTTAGGTGTATTGTTAGTTTGAATTTATGTCGTAATTCAGCATCTGCATGACTTAAAGTTGCCATCGTCGTAATGCCGTAGGTCAAAGGTATTCACGTTTTGTTTAAATTATTGCCAACGTACGAGCATCCTTGCGGCGTCTCGCTTATAATTATGTTAAGGTAGACAACTTTTAGTTGTGTAAAACGACTATTATAGTAAATAATAATGTGGCTTTAATGACATTTTAATTAACAGTAAAAAGAACCAATAGTATTCATGTGTAAATACAATTTTTTGACGCATCATTTTGTCTAGGAGCTCGTGTAATTAGCAACAAGTTTTGAGAGGTAGGGCATAGCGAGATGTCTCGCTCAAATTGAGCTACCCGGCTGGGGAAGTACCTCCACCTTACAGAAGACCGCAGTGACTCAGCAATAGTTATATTTCTGCGAGTGAGTAAGGTTATCAGAGCTCGTTGCGGGAGTGACTATTCTGACAGCATGGCATTCCGTTTGCTGTCAGTTTAGTAATTCCCTATTTTAAGAAACCTTAACGGTTTCTGCAGGGGTTGAGAACGCATATGCAAGCCTTCTGGTGGTACAAATGTACCTGGGCGGCGATGATCACTTATCATCACGTGAACCGCCAGCTCGTTTGCTCCCTTATCACCATAAAAAAAAACTATCTAGGCACGAAACTTTTTTGTCATGGATCTTCTCTTAGACATAATGCAATGTATGGATATACATATATGTATAGGTATATTACATAAATTGGTTAGGTATTAAACACAAAAGTGGGACATTAGACCTATAAATAGCACTAAAATGTAAAGATGTTTACTCGTTGTCATTTCAATAAAGGGCACAAGACCTTACGTGGGTAATGTATTCGTTCGACAACAATTAAAGTTACATTCATAAAATATATTGAGTTGTATTGCAATGAAGAATTGTAACATCTGTACAATTTTGTTCTACATACGGATAAGTATTTGTTCGTGTATTCCTTGTATGTAGGGAAGAATTCATATGATGAGCTCTGTTACACACATAGATACGCCCGGGCGTGATCTGCACAGAGCCATTAAAATATTATGAATACTTTATAAATAGAACTTCGCGTGTTTTTTAATTCAGTGGACTTTAATTGATCTGCCTTTATTTGTAAAACCATACGCTATAGTGACATTAATGTATAGATAACTTATTAATAATTAAATAGTAAATACAACATGTACAAAATAAAAAATCTATATGTAAAAAATCTATTAAATTGATCCTTAAGGTTTTTTATAGGAAAACTATTCCTTAACTTTTCTTCAGTATGTATACTCAGAGATTATTATTTTTATTAGCTTGGGTACCTGTGCAGTTATTGGCCCAAATATCTATCATTTTAATGTCATAATATGATAATACCTGCGTTAAAATATATTGTATTTGATACGAACATCAACCCATGTCGCTTTGAATTTGTACTGTTTTATTATCAACATCGTGCCAAGACGAGCGTTCAACTCCTTAGCTTTAATTAGCCGAATATGTATACGGATATCTGTTAACTTCTGTATGGTCCTCGAAAGTCCTTGTAATATTTAGTTAGTATTCAAAAAGTAAGAGTTGACTTACTGGCATAGGCGGGTATTCTTGCTCCTGCGGCGCAGGCGCAGCATTTGCTTGCCGCACACTTACACACACCACCACAAGCGCGCATACCAACCATTTCGTTGACGACATCTATGGAAAAATAAATTGTTATTTATTACTAGGTAAAGACAAAGTTGAATTACGAAATTGATCAGAAAATTTATAGGGCTGTTACGGTGCAAATATTTTACTGTAAGTGCCTTGCGCCTCGGGGATTTTCGGAAAATATGCTAGCCGACGTAATTTTGATCGGATACTAAAAAGTACCACACGCCCCCCAAAATAAATCTATATACATTATATGGGCTCTTCGTCTATTAAAGCATTTATGGTGTATTGTCCGAGAGACAGCTATATACAAACTAACATAATAATATATAGACAATATATCTCAAGACATTATTATATGTACTAAATGTATATTTGAAATTTTGCTTGATTTTCTAAACATTATTGAAGTACTTATACACTTTACAGGTATGTGAGGGAGGGTAGACACCCTCGTTAGTAATAATTATAACATCAAGACTGATGTTATAATTATTACTAACTAACAGTTATCCTTCATTCGGTTAACGCAGATCGATCTCATCGTAAAGTTTTATGCTCGGCTTTCGATTAAGTATTATTTAAACAACATTTACAATAAAGATATTGTCTATTTAAAATGTTTTGACCAACTATGTTTAGAATCAAAACACCCGACAATCATCTTGCGTTTAATTAACTCTACACAAATTAAGTAATTTACTCGACGTACGATAATTGCCGTTATATACCATACTCGTGTACCGTGTATTATTTAAATATTAATTATAATGATTAATTTTAATTCCTTGTATACGATGTTTAGTTTCATGAGCATTTATCATTTCCGTGGATTCTTCAATTGAAACAATACGTAATTAATAAGCTAATGTGGGTAAAGAATGTCAACGTTCAATCATTAGCGGATAAATCATAGCCGTGCATTTTTAGACGTATAGTTTAGTAAGCCCTAAATTAATAACGGTATTTTTTTTTATTGCAGACCTGTTTGCTTTACGCATTTTTTGGTTCAAGATAAACTCTTGTACATTCATCAACTATTTTATTTTGGTTTGTGCTCAAAATGTCACAATTGCTATGATCATTTAATTTTGTTGATTACTATGCCGTAAATACGATGCCAACTTACCTTTTGACTATATTTTGATTGTTAGGACCAGAATAATATGTGGGAGGATTAAACTTCGAACAGAAGACACATTCAAACTCCGAGCTTATTAAAATAAAAATTTTTCCGATCTAGAAATCGAACCCGGAACCTCACGTAAACAGATTTGCTTGTGACTAGACCGTCAAGTCATCAGTCATAGGCATTTACATGCTACACTAGTGTTTAGTGTAGGTAACGAGCTTTTTTTCTGTTCCGTGCTAAAGAGTATTAGGTATGTAATTCTCGTAACACTAAACACTGCAATATAGGATCAAAATATGTAATTATTGTTGATAAATGCAGGTAAAATAAACGTCTCATTATCGACACAGTTATAGAGTGACAATTACTATAATTATCTTCGATTTTATGTTTTAGTAACACGCACGCTTTGTGGACTTTCCCACACGCCCGAGGATTAACTAACTACCTAGTAGTTACCCATGTTTTACTGTAAGGTAACCTTGGGGAACTCGCGTCCTTTGCACCTATTTTAAGGTTAACCTTTAACTATGTAATAATTTCTAGACATCACACGTTCATCCGCAACATAGGCTCTAAACTATCTCGTTGGTTTAGTGGTCGTAAGTGCGACTGCTGAGCCTGAGATTCAAACCAAAGACCTCTTGTCTTCGGTTTGAATCTTAGGTCGAACAAAGTGTTACTGGATTTTTCCATGAATTCTCAGTAGCAGCTTGGAGATTGAATTCATACCCGGGTGATGGCAATAGGCTCGCCCCCTATTACATGGGACCTAAAACATACCGGCGAACATTAGCACACCTCTGCCTAAGCCTTCTGGGACGACTGGCGTGGTGGTATGTTATGTTATAAATTTTGATCATTCGTTATTCATGATCAACTTGCTGTTTGAGCTCTTCTCAGACTAATTTGATATTTATTGATTAGGATTCGGTGATAAGTGCGATTCATTGCATTTTCCGTTTCATTGTTTCTTATTTTGCAATATAATGAGTACAACATTGGTCTTCCATGAATAAATATATAGGACTCGGCTTCGCACGAGCAATAATTTAAACAATAATGAAAAATAGGCTGGGTTGGAAAAATACAAAGGTCATGGAAGTCAGTCATCAACACAACTTAAACTGTAAAGTCAGAGTCATCATTACATTCGGAATGTCTACGCGGAGAAAATGCTGTCCAAATTTTATTATAGTATAAAAATATTATATTTCATCCTGAAGATTAATCTAATCATTTTATGCAAACTACTTTTGTAGATCACTAGTTTAATATTGGCTATAACTAAGATACTATTAAATTTTTACTACTTGTAGTATTCAGTCTATAATTAGGTATTGAATGGCAAAAAGTTAATTATTATAAGCAATATTGGCGGCAAATCTGCATAAAACATTGAATGAGGTATGCCAATAGGTAATTGAGATTTGTATGGCCTCGCGTGATCGATTCCTGTGGGGAATTGCTTTGTCTTGTCGCGTCGCAATCTCTTACGGACGTGTGATTGCGCGGTTATTCGGCGGTTTTTGTTAATGAAACGCCAAGGAAAATACACAGCGAGTTTGAGAATTTCCTTGCGGAATTCGTTTGTGTGAATTATTGAAATCAATTTGTTGCTACATTTAACGTACAAAGAATTCAATGAAAATGATCCCGACGCAATTCTACATAATAACAATATTTTAATTTAGCGCATTCTGGAGCAGAAACTTAATCGCCATAGCATCAACAAATAGCGTGATTAAGATCTTTAATCTTTGACCTAGCGAGGCTTTACCTAATCTATAAGGGAAAATAGATGTAGAGCAACGTAGATATCTTTGAGAGTATGGCATTAACCGCAATCAAGTAGGTAGTGTAGGTTAGTAGGTCTATTAATGTACGTCGGATTAGCGTAAAAACTATCATAGTTAGATACAAGTACTACCTACCTAATAATTAACCTGAGGCTCAATAATGAATAACTGCCGAATAAAGATTTCTTTCTGTCAGATTATCTTTAAATCATAATTAAAGTATGTAGGTATGTATAATATCTCATTTTAGTTCTCGACCTCTAATGTCGTGTAATCTCATACACATAAAAATTCCATTTAAGTTTTGTTCCGAAAACTGAAATTCTTTCTCATAGTTGGACTTGCTAGTTTTATTTGGCAGTCCTTGCTCTCAATAGACAAATTAAAAATCCCATAGCAGATAGCATCAAACAAAATGTCATTCCCACTGTTTCTAGGTTTACGATGGTAAGTGTTAACAGCTCGTGCGAACCGATCATTCAATTCTTCTAGTCTAATGCGTGGGCAGTGTAATTTACCATACAAATCGTAAAATTTTAGAAAGAACAAACACGTAACTTCCAATATCAGATAATAGACTATTTATAATTTAATATGTTAATTTACTACTAGTTTTCCTCTTCCCTCAACTCATGCCCACCCAATGTTGTCTTCTGGAAGAAATTGCTTAGCGATAATCTAGCGATTTACCATCTGTGTATTCCATTTTGTTGTGTGTGTTTTTGTTTTTGTATAATAAAGAATACTCTATCTATCTATCTATCTATGTTGCACACAATATCTGGTTGGCTCCTAAAATCGCCAGAAAATCATCGCTTTGGCTTCTCATTAGAATTATACTGTCCTAGATTTACGAAGTTAATTCAAGGATCGGACTTCGCAGTAATAATATAATAACGAAGGAGATGAATTCATAGGATGATTAAAAACTAGTTGCTCGTTAGGTTCTCAATTGAAATAAAATCTATATCATCATCATCAACCCATTTACGGTCTCACGGTCCATGTACGGTGCCCAGCTGGGCACGTATCTCCTCACATTTGAGAGGTATTAGGCTATACTCCACCACGCTAGCCTAGTGCAGGATGGCAGACTTTATACATATATACAAAATATATAATGAATCACAACTGTAACATCAAACCCTTGAAGTTTTTAGAAACTAAAATTAAACTACTTATGTTGTTGTTTGTTGACTACTAAGTTACTTCCCATTATATATACAATGTGGGGAGGACAATATGATCATAAATGAAACTTCGTATAAGTCATGATATTCCCAACCGTCACACAAAAAATCAAATGAATATATCCAGTAGTTTAGCCACAGGACATTATTTTTCATTTTAAGTATTTTCGACATGATGTTTTGTAAACAGGAGAGCACGCGACAGGTTAACGACTTACGTTGCCAGCTCGCCACTTTAAAAACCTACGCCTTTTCTATCAAATTTATTTTCTCAATGCAAATTATACTTTATGCCCGAGCCATAAGAGTCATAAAGCGTGTCATCACAGCTAGATAAGAAAAAATGCATACGAAAGTTATTACTTTCCTGTTACGCACTCATGTCAATCGCAAAATATGTATGTGCGAAAGAGATAGGTAAGTTTGCTTGTTTCCTCTTTGCTTACTTGTCGACGTGTCTAGGTTACGCGGTCAGTGTGTCACCGGACGTCCTTACTGCCTGTGACGCATTTTATTTTCTCTGGAATTTCGGATGCGCCCGCGCCCGTTTGAAGTCGCCGCGCGAGTGTTATCGTATCTTTGTTGTTGTGTTGTGTTGTGTTGTGCGAAATTTGACGCTTTGTTTTAATAGTGACAGGACACATAAACGTATTATAGGTACTTAGTTAAATAGCTAAGTGAACTTTGCGAAATTAGACGCTTAATACTTGGTGTTTCAAGGTTTTATTATTAAATAATCATGCCTCGTTACAATTATACCGCTTCGGAGTACACTGATATGATTTTAATTTATGGGGAGTGTCACGGTAATGCCGCTTTAGCTGTACGGACATACCGTGAGAGGTATGGGAACACGCGTATGTGTCCGACCCACGGGCGCACTATTGTACAAGCTGTCCAGAGGATACGGGAAAATCAATCTTTGATCCCGCACGTAGATGGTGCTCCTCCACGTGCAAATGTGATTTCAGACGAAAGAGTTATTAATTATTATGATCGTAATCCGACGTCCAGTCTGCGTAATGCAGGTCGACATTTTCGTGTAAATCACAAAACTATTCAAAAAGTTTTGAAACGTGACAAACGCAGACCTTATAAGTACAAGAAAGTACAAGCATTGTTACCGAGAGATAAGCCAATAAGAGAAACTTTCTGTCGCTGGTTGGAAACCAAACATCTCGAGAATCCTGACTTCCTGTACAATGTGCTGTGGACTGACGAGAGTACATTCACAAGGAATGGTTTATGGAACCGACAGAACCTTCGGTACTGGAGCCGCGTGAATCCGCATCTAGTACGGGAGTCTTCACACCAGTACAGATTTGCGGTCAATGTGTGGGCTGGCATACACAGAAATACTATTATTGGTCCGGTATTTATTGATGGCAATTTAAATGCTGTAAAGTTCATTGAACTCCTCGACGGATCCGTTTCCGAGTACACGGACGAACTTTCGCTGGACGTGTACAGGCAGATGTGGTACCAGTTAGATGGAGCACCAGCTCATTCAGTGGTGTCTGCAAGAGAGCGTTTGACTCAAATGTTCGGACAGCAGTGGATTGGCCGTTTTGGACCAGTGCGGTGGCCAGCGAGGTCACCAGATCTCACGCCCCTGGATTTCTTTCTGTGGGGTCACATAAAGAATGAGGTATACTCAACAGAAGTTACTACCGTTGAGGAATTAAAAAATAGAATAATAATATCTTTTAATAAATTGAAAGAAATGGCTGCTAATGGTGACCTATTATCAAGAGTGAGAAATAACATTATACGTCGGTGTAGTTTGTGTATTCAAGAACACGGCGGACATATTGAAAATAAAAAAATTTAATGACTGGCGACATAATTATGTGATCGAAAAGTGATTGTGAATAATAAATTGATCAGTGAATAACTCGCGGGTGAATGATGCCCGACTATTTGGTTAATATTCTGTGATTTGATTTGTGTAATTGAGCATTAATAACAATAAGAATAATGGCGCCAAACATTACGTCGCTGCGTCGGCCACAGCTTTAACATGAATGAAACCAAGCTGCGTTGCCATTCTTATCGCAGGTCAGTGTACCATTTTTATAAATGGTGTTTTATTTTGTTTGCAGTTTTAAGCTATTTAGTTTGTAAGAAATTTTTTTTTTTTTTAATTTCCATGTTCGGATTTATTTGATAGTTTACAAATGTTTCTATAAACCAGTATTGCCAGTGTTTTCATTTAAAGTCATATTGTCATCTCCACATTGTATAACTTAAAAAAAAAAGAAAAACCAACTTCAAAAACTAAAAAGCAAAAAATAACTTCATACAGTTTGACCTCTTTTTTAGTTTTAAAGGTATGAAGTCGGTGCCAAGCCAAACGTAATAGTAAGTACACTCACCGCGAGTGACCTTGAGCGAGGTGGTTAAAACCACCACATCATCGGCACCGACTTCATACCTTTAAAACTAAAAAAGAGGTCAAACTGTATGAAGTTATTTTTTGCTTTTTAGTTTTTGAAGTTGGTTTTTCTTTTTTTTTAAAGTTAATTTATTTTTTTCTTTTTAGTGTTGTATATATTAAACTTTTCATATCAGGTTAATCTAACAGCCTGAAAGAATACAACTATCGATCCATATATACTTATAATTATGAAAGATTTTTCCTTCAACTCCTAACCGTTGAGGAGTTGTACCTTCCATCATCAGATCATTACATGAGATGGTGATTTTCAAATGCAAATACTTGAACAGCTTTGGAGAATACATGTAAATGTAATAAATGCCTATAACTGATAGAATTTTCTTTTAACTCTTAACTGTTGAGGAGTTCTACCTTCCACCATCAGCTCATCAACATCAAATGATGATTATCAGACGCAAATACTGGAACAATTTCAGTAAAAATATATTCAAAACGTGATAATTGCCTATAAAATTTGAAGGTTGCCCTCGATTTTCCTGGGATCCCATCATCAGATCATGATGTGGTCACAATGGGACCAACTGTGAAGTCTACTCTTTTAAACAAAAAAGAATTTTGCAAATCGGTCCAGGCGTTTTTAAGTAATTCGTGAACATACATAAAAAATAATAAAAAAAAAAAAAGTTTCCGACGAATTGAGAACCTCCTCCTTTTTAAAGTCGGTTAAAAAACACAGAGGTATTGGTGCAATTGTAATTTTATGTATTTATAAACGAAATCTGTCAACTTTCAAGTGTGTATCCATCAGATGTCTGATTTTTTGCTATAAACGCACTTTATGCTCAGTTTGTACCGTGGGAAATGCTTCTGTATCGGGGCCCTCCAGCCTCTGTGCTAAGAAGAAATGGCAAAGGTGACGACATTGCATTTTCGCAGTCGCTTAATCAGTTACCAATACTAATGGTATGCAATAAATCAACACTGTAATATGTACACGTTTTTTCACACCAGAACAATCGATTTCTATGTCAGTGCGCAACTGATAACGATTCCTAAGATGATCGAAATTAATAAAATTACGTTCGACACAAGATCGTTAAATTAAATTTTCAAGGTTTGTGGATCTTTCTAGCTAAGTCGTATTTCCAATATATTTTACCATGTTAGCTTATTCAGAAGCTTATTTGTTGACAGGCAGATATTCTAATGATAATTACTAAAATATTTTAATCAGTTAACTTCAAGTTATAACGTTAATAGATACATCTTAGATGTTTGTGAGTAATAAGGAAGTTAATTAACATTATCTTTATGATAAAAAAATAACTAGACCTCAGAATGCATATTATTTCGGCTTTGAATTATTAGTTAAAATGTATTTATACTTGAGATTTTATGCCCAAATTTTAAATAAGTATTAAAAGGTATCCTGAGAAAATAATATCGACTCGTAGGTGTAATACTTGACTGTACCTAATAAAATTATTTCGTTAAGAAATCTATATTCAAAGAAGTTGGATATTCGCACTTTACGAATATTTTTTCAATATAGAACTAGAATACCCTCAACTCCAGTTTGTGATGGTAGCACCACATTTGATGTAAACTCACCTTAGAAGGCACGTACACTAAACAGACGCACGACACTGCACACAACTTGTAACAATCGGTACCGGTGACAATGATCGTAGTTTAGCGTGCAAAGCTGACTGGTGGCGCGCCCCGGCCTCGTCCCCGTCTTATATACGCACCCCACGGCTCCCCGACGCAGCGAAGATGCCGCAATGTCGCCCTATCGTGAGATGTCCCTCCAAAACATACGGATCTCAAATCTGATAGTACATCGCTAACCACGTGACTAAATATCACAGTTTCCATCTACGTATCCATCGATTCACACACGATGACATGACTCTATTGATATACTCAGATCGTATAGCCGGTACACGAGCCTCAAGAACGCTAACTCAATACATCCATACATCAATGAACTTAATTTGATCGCGTGATCAAACTTTACCAAATGCTAAGTTTTCGTAACTCGTGTATTTTTGCCTTTTGTTGGCATCATGTACATTGGTAATTATTTCATAATGTGATGACTTTTGTGCCTGCCTTCTCAGTTATAAACCAATTAAAATACCAAATTACGTGACCGTGAACCTTTATTTTAATTATCATTTTAAGGCTCTATTGCATGAGTAACGAATTAAAGACTCCTTATTTCTTAATCTTAATTCTCTTATGTTTCTTGATGACTATTACATAACAAACCATTATGCCAGTGTTCATCCAAGAGTTAAACCAATGTAAACTGTACCTTACTGCGTTCTATTGCTATTGAACTGAATAAAAATCTCAACTTCGAGCTAATAGATACAAATATCACTTTTAATTATATAAGTATTTAATAATAATTTGATGTTAAAATCATCGCCACCATTAAGTCATGTTCAGACAGTTACCGAACAAATCATCTACCTTTTGTATAAAACCCTACTAAACCAATTAGATGAATAATAACAAAGTATACGTGTACTATATATACCTGTCTAATAGTGCATGCTTTGTGCATTCGATCTAAGACAAAGAGGTATAATAATTTTTATTCAGTCATTAAATTGTGTGCTCCTTTTTCAAACCAGAAGCAACATTTCATTTCTCTTGATATTATCTCAATTTTAACAAGGAAACTGTTTCATCATCTCGCTTTAAATCTTTGTATGAATTCGTAAGACGTGTCGTGATAACAATATTATGCAGTTCTAAAAGGGTGGGAATGCCTTCTCTGTAGTACGGATTACAATACGCCGTATATTGTCTCCTATTACTATATTATAGGCACTCTAGGTAATGGTGCCTAAAGTACAATATAGTTCATTATACAAAGTAGGACAGAGCATCTTCCTTGTCGATATCCTTGCATCTAGCGGTGAAAGCGACTGTCAAACGCTCATGATGAGGAAGAGGAACACCGTGTAGGTATTTATGTTCTAAAGCACGTTCTGCAAAATATCTAAAGGCCTAATTTAAAAAAACTTTGTTGTTGCATACAAAAAGTTTCCTCTATGCATAAAGACTTAATTAAAAAAAAATGTGTGTATTAGTGTACACACGTAAGAAGTGAAACTGCTTTATGACATCATTTTTCGAAAAATTATTTACTATTTACAACTTCACAGAAATTGGTTGAATAAAGCTAAATTAGATAATGTTTATGCAAAAGGCTTTTATTATAATAGACATGCATTGGTTAAACTAGTTGTTTTCTAACTGTATTTTATGATTATTGATATAGGTAATTATGGTATCTACTCGAATAACATTGAATTTAAAAAGAGCGTTTGAATTAATAGTCTTCGATTTGTAGCTCTGTCAGTTCCAAATAATAGTGGGAACCAATCATAATCTTCTATTTATCAAAACGTCGATGTCTCAACCAATAGCAAGTTCTCAATAGAAAAACAAATGGTCTTGGTGTATTGGAAAAGGTATAGTTTTTAGTTGTCAAACAAACATCATGTTGCTATGTATCTACCTATTCAAATAAAGATGGCGCGTAACGCAAAAATGTTACACTACATTTTTTCCAACCCCGATAAAGAAGTTTCACTTCAAAAAAAGTATTTAAGTTTAGCATTATAAATAAATAAATAAATAAATATTCCGAGCTAAGCAACGAGCCTTGTGTTACGGATACTAGTCGGTTGATATACTACATACATACTTTTTTTTGTAAATACATACATATTATACATAGATACATCCATGACTCGGATACAAATGTTTATGCTCATCACACAAACATTTGTCTCTACCGGGATTCGAACCCGGGACCCATAGCACACCAGGCAGTGTTACCTACCGTTGGACTAATTGGGTCGTCAACGTCATTATTATAGAATTTAAATAGATATGTACGTCGTCGTTTCATTAGCAAAATTGTCTTCTTGTGAAATAAGTACCTACGTAAACTCCGTTGCAACATCATGGATAACACCTAAATAACCATTGGAACCGAAGATCAATCGTAATTTCATTGTTACAAGACCTATGCATTTTATTCTTGATATTCTGATAATAGCTGTAATAAAGGGTCTAATTTATTCATACAACTTGGAACAATCGCGATGCGACGCTTACATCCTATATTAAAATACTCACTGTTACCCAGGGTTATGCACGTGGCCTATCTCCCACCCGCGGGACCGGTTTATCGGAAGTCGTACCTTATTTAAAATTTCAAGCAATCCGTTTATAGATGACGCAATAAACTTTCCTGGCAGTTTTTTCATACCTGGGGCTTTTGACTTTTCGCTTTTACATACATAATAATTGCAGTATTAGAATTGAAGACATCCACTAGGGTTCTGGCAGACACCTTGAATCGGGTAAGATACTGAGATTGTGAATAATGGTGATTGTGAAACAGTTTAAATATTTTTAAATTAACGTGCGAATGTGGTTTTTATCACAATAGGCGTTTAGTTCACCTACTTTACTTGTACGGCCACACACGAAATGCACGGTCATCGTGGCAAGAAAACCTTTCTTCTCGTGTTTATTTAAAAACACAATTGTAATTTATTTACGGAATCTAAAATATATCATAAACGTGTGGCAGGTCGATTTCTTATTTACATAAACTTAAGCTGAAAAACTTTGGTGATATTCACACAGGATTTGAGAATATAAGTTCAAAACCATGACTCACGAGACTAGCAGCTAGTTCGTCTATCCTTACCGAGACGTATAATAAATCTATATAACCAATAGAAGATGAATATAATCAAATAAGATCATTTTTTCTATAGGCATGTTATTACGACTAAAACCTATGTTTTAAAATGTCTGAATATATTTTATTTATAGCGTCCAGCTGCAATTCCTGATTTTGACGTTCCGTCGTAACTATAATTTCAAGTCGTGACAAAGTGACAAGTTCGTCAAATTATTATTTGACGAACTTGTCAATTGGCCAATTTTGCTATTAGAAACAAAATAATATGTATATTTTCTTTTGTTTTATTTCATAAACTTATAGTTAATCAAATAAAACTACCTAAACGAACGTAGGTGAAAACATTGGTGTTACAGTACTACTTTAGCTTGGTGGTTCAAAAAGTGCTTCTATTACCTTAATTAACATAAGACACCTTAAAAATATCTATTAATTTTATTTAGCATATTCTGTAAATAAAGTTAATTAATATGTATGTGGCTAAGCATCATTTGTGTTGTTGACAAGGTATCATATTTTGTCGTGAGGGTTTTGTGTCATTGCGAAATGCGCGTGTGATCTTGGGCTTGCGCCGAGCGACGCGGTGACGACGCGCCGTAATGGACGAAGTAAACTAAAACGTCACATAGAACTCCTGTGAAACTACATTATGTTATATCACCTTCGTCGAAAGATTTTAATAAACGTGATGTACGGACACGAATTTCTTTTATACTTTTTATTTTATCATAATTAATTGTTACAAACGATTATTAGATTGGAGGTGCATTTTACTGATTTCTAAAACTCCTTCTATTGCGACTGGATGTATGACGCCGGATTTTTGTTCAAAAATCCTTTGTCCTGGAGTAGGTTTTGTGCATGAACATTTCTTTGGTTCATCTAATGCTATTTTATTGTCATTATATTCCTGAATCCGACTAAAAATAAGAGCATTTTCTTCTTCCAGCAACATTTTTTCGCGATACAAAGCTCTTTTTGTCAATTCAGCTTTAGATATTCTGTGCCAAAGCCTTGTCAAGCCGCTGGTTGATGATATAGCATTAAAGACTAGTGAATCGTCTGACTGTTGCTTTCGTATATTCAGCTTCGATTGGGTTGGGCTGTGAGGCATACATGAACCGAAGGGTAACACCTTTTCACGTCGCGTCTCAAATTTTCGACATAGTCCAGCCAAACGAATGATTTTGTCAACTTTTTTGTATGCCTCTTCTAACCATTCGATAGCATCATCAGACACTTTGACTAATACTGCTAACTGTTTCACATCTGTTGTAATTCCGTTGTACATACAGGTTTTCAATCTAAAACAAGCATCCCTATGTCGTTTGCGACGTTCTCGAAAGACAGCTTGTTTTGTTCCTGATTCGTATGCGCCCAACTCCGTACGTAAACGTCTAAGCATCCCATCGCTATTAGCAATTTTCTTGCCTTGGGAGGCAATTATATCAGCCATCAAATTTTCTTTTCTTCGTAATTTGCGCACTGCTTTTTGGTTTTCAGCAGTACCAAGGACATAGGCTTTAAGTACCGCCTTATACTCATCCCACATGGCATTGTAAGTGTTTTCAAGGAATGACCGCAAACTTTCACGCTCTTCAGTGTAATTATTCCGCTCTTCATCTGCTTTTACCATGTTTTCTCCCCTCGTAGTCCACGCCAACGTATCAGCTGTATTGTGCGCATGAAACAATAGCAGCTGTAAATGAGTTTCAGCTGCGGTGTGATCCGACATAATATTGGCAGTCTCATCGTCAGTTTTGCTCATAAGTTCGTTTGTTCTACGTTCATTATCTTTAGACATTTCCTCTAAGTCGGATAGAAATTTATTGATCATCCTATCTATAGTGTCACAAAAGCTGGCAACAGTTCGCTGGAATTGGTCATCGGCAACGTCCATGAGTTTCATTGTATACCCAATCAAATAATCTTTTTTATCATATGCCCTTTCGAAGACATGCCACATAACTTCAATATCCTGTCTAAACACGGGTTCTTTTATTTTAAGCATCAAGGCGCGCCAAGTTTTATCAAGTTCACTCCGTCTTAGAGCTTGTGCAGCAATCTCCCGCTTGAGCTCATCACGTTTTAATTGTTTCCGTGCCTCAATCTCTAGTCTTATTTTTTCTTGTTTCTTCGCCTCCTTTCGGGCCTTTTTCTCTTCTTTACTTAGTCCCATTTTTGTTACACTAATCTTATTTGTATATAGTCTAAATCGCAATAAAATATTTGAATATAAAGTTGTTATATTAAGAATTTTTCTACGTAGGTATAGGTTTATTATTTTGACGTTTAGCGGAATGTCAATTCAAATATATATATTTATTATTATTTTCGAGCATGCATCAAAAAGTATTATTATTAGTTTTTTATAACCACGTATCCGGCCTCAACAAATCCAGCTTGATTATACTGAATAAGCTGTGCTTGTATAAATTTGGAATAAATTTCATACAAAACAATACCTACAGTGATTGTGTATTATTTTTTTTGTAAAAATATATATTTTAGAATGGCTTTTTCACATCAGAATTTATCAAAATATTACAGAATAAAGCAGGCATTTTACTAACATGATGAAAAATTATATTTATATTGCTAACAGCCCCGGTATCAAGCGTTGGTGGGTGGATGCGAGCCTTTGCAAAGCTACTTGCACAAACGTTTGGCAGAGAATTTGAACAGCGAGGCGGCCTTAGGAACTGTGGGTGACGTTGCTCAGTGCGTGCAGTGGCTACGCTCTACTTTTCTATACGTACGGGCTGCACGGGACCCTAAGAAGTAAGTTTACCATTGATCATAACTACGTGGGACACTCAGAAAGTTTTGAGAAATTAAAAAACTAACTTCTAAGTATGATAAAAATATTTTTATGAATGCTTTTCAAAGAACTCTCCACCAGCCTCTATACAAAGTTTCATGTGTCTGAACCAATTTTCGAAACATATTTTCCAGTCCTCCGCAGACACTTCTTCCACGGCCTTCTCAAACGCTGCTAGCGCGGCTTCCGGCGATGAAAACTTTATCCCTTTGAGCTGATTTTAAATTTTAGGGAATAAAAAAAAGTCACACGGAGCCAAATCAGAACTGTAAGGAGGGTGTCCCAAGACTCTGACCGATGTAGAGTCGAGGAAGTCCATCGTTTTGATCGCAAAGTGCGCGGGCGCTTTGTCGTGGTGAAGAAGGACCCACGGAGACGGTGTTCGGCCACTTGTTATTCATTGCAGAAGAAACTTCTGGCAGACATTTTGTGCTATACCATTCGGCGTATGCTGCTTTGGTCTCGAAGTGGAATTGGAATTAGCTATCAAGTTCTAGGATATTTTTTGCTAGTTTCGTTTTGTATATTTTATAAGTATATAACTAAGCAATGTTTAAATGTCTTCCAACAGATATCTTGGATTACCTCAGAACTCGCCTCAGCACCTAATATCTAAGAAAGTAGAGGGTAAGTTATCCAGTTTCAAATTTCTAATATTTTCTTAAAAAACTTGAATAAATAAATAATAAATAAATATTATGCGACATTTTACACAGCACCATCTAGTCCCAAACTAAGCAGAGCTTGTACTATGGGTACTAGACAAAAGATATAATACATAGGAAACACCCAGATGAACACAAACATTTATACTCATCACATAAATATTTGTGCCCCGTGGGAATCGAACCCAAGACCTCGTGATCAGCAGTCCGGTACTCGAACCACTAGACCACAGAGGTCGTCAAAAGAATCTTGAGACCACCGTCAAACAGCAATGGTAGTGTTTCTGCGAGTGAGTAAGGATACCTGAGCTCGATAAGGGATTGTGTTACAAACGTAACGGTACGGTAACCACTTACCATCGGGTAGATCGTAAGCTTTTTGCCACCCATATCGTGGTGATGCTTATTTATAAAGCATTTTTACCATTATGTATTCGTACTCGTTTATTTGTATTATAATAACATGATTAAGTAAAATCTGAAAATGTAAATACTTAATTGGCTGTCAAATTTGTTAAATCAAATCAAATCATTTATTTTGCGAAAATGGCTACCTACATGAGTTGTTACATTCAATAAATTAAGTATCACCATAGTCTGTTTATCTGTTACATAGCATGCAAAAAGTAATAATGTGAATGAGACTTGGTGAATGCTTTTTTTTTATTATATGAATATAAATTATAATATCGCTATTGTATGAACTAGTCATTAATTTTGTTATTACTATTAAATAATATTACAAATGACAAAATGATAAGTCAATTTAAATATAATATATTCAAATTGACATATTATCTATTCATATGCATGTACAATTGTATACACATATCTCGTAAGATCCATCCTATGCTGAGTTTTTTATTTACATGGTGTGTACTCAAGAAGCGAAGAGAGAGAAGAGAGAAGTTAGCAGCTCTATGAGATACATATATTATGCCACTCACTGCTATTCTATCAAACTAATCCTTTATTGTCGCGCAACTTCGTTACCATAGAATTAGTAATGTTATCTAATCTGCTTATTTATTTCCTGCCCCCTTTAAAGAATATATCCATTCCGCAAACAAATTATTACCCCCATTTGCTCCATTAAGAGATTAGGTATTTCCGGGATAAAAATGTCCTTGTATCATGTCCCCGGGAAACATTTTTTTACCGAATTTCATCTAATCGTTAATTAGTTCAGCGCTAACAGACAGACAGGTACATTTTCGCATTTATAATATAAATATAATTTTTTATTAAGAAAGAAAAATTCAACATCAGGCGGGACTCGAACCCGCGTCTTCTGGATCGGTACTCCAGACGCTCTGCCAACTGAGCCACCGAGGTATCCGCCTGATGTGGCGACATAAAAATCTTAGCTTGAAATAAGCTAAAAAATACAAAAAGATAAATATAAATATTTAAATTAAATAATAAAATTCCTCATTAAGTTAGTTCTACGGGACTGGATAAAATATGGAATAAAATCTATAATAGGCACCGATGATTAAGATAGCTGTTGATAATAGCTAGAATATTTCTATCGTTAGAGGATTATCACGCTGTTAATCTTCATTGTAATGCCCTTTGACTGTTATCGCTGCATTTGTAATACAATTATTTTAATTAACATTAATTGTGCGACCCATTAACACAATACTTACGGCTATTGACGTTTTTTCCAAAGATCTATTACGTTAAATAAACTCATCTCGTGTATAATTAATAATAATTTTAATTGGCGTTTTAAACTAAAATTGCTTTTGAATATATAAATAAGTATTAATTCTTATTAAAAAAGAGAATCAACGCCTACGCATTAAATGAGGAAACACGTCAGCCGTTAGTTAAAACTAGTTTCAAATAATTGACGAACATATTATAAAGATGTTATTGTTACCAAAACGATATTTTATCGGTGGCAAAAAAACATTGGGCAATTAAATTTAAAAAATAAATAAACATCCATAAATTTAGTTGGTTTATTTAAATAAAAGATTAATATTTTAATTTACGTGAAAATACAACTTTCATTCAGATATCATCGCGGTATATTGATATTATTTAATACCGACATTTCAGATCCGTTACAACATCCATAGTCAAGGGCCGAGTAAGGTGTGGGATGTCTCGATGTTATTACAAGCTTTTATGAAACTTCACCTGTTTTTAAATATGGGAGGAATCTTGTAAACCATGACGTTAGAACTAAGTCCTCTATACATACAACGTTAAAAATTTAAAATTATAGAAATCAGCAGCTAGGACGGTGACGGTCATCACAGAACCAATGTACTCCCTAAAACAATAATTTACCGTTAGTGTAAGGTGTGCAGTTACCAACCTGCTATAAAAGATCCGTAACATCTCAATTCATCATCAACCCATTATTGTCCCACTGCTGGGCACTGGGATTGGGCTATATTCCAACATCTGAATTACAATTATTTTATTTCAAAGACATTTGCTAATAGGCTCACCTACATAACCTATGTCGTCATATATATTTTTATTATAATTTTATAACAGTAAATAACTCCTGGCATTTTATAGATGATAAAATGAAATATTCATGATTACCTTATCTATTTGTATTATCTAGAATTTTAATAAATTCATAAATACATTAATGCGTACAGTGCGTTGCAATAATCTAATGGCCATCACCATTGCCGCATAATTATTATTTTAATAATATGTAGTTACAAAAAAAAAAAGATTTATTAAAGAGGAAAACTACTAAACATTGCGTCAATAATAAATCAGTCATGCATCTGTTATATCAAATAGTAGGTACCTACATTCAGGGCACGCCACGATAGTGGCGGTAAGACCCATCATGGAGGATTGGCTTGAGAGGCGCCACGGCGCCCTCAGCTTCCGGCTGACGCAGGTCTTGTCTGGGCATGGGTGCTTCGGCAAGTACCTGTGTCGCATAGGCCGGGAGCCATCGCCCGGTTGTCACCATTGCGTAGGTTGCCCCGAGGACACGGCGCAGCACACACTCCAGGCCTGCCCGGCCTGGACAGAGCAGCGCCGTGAACTCATAGCGGCAGTCGGCGGTGACCTCTCGCTTCCGGCCGTGATCCTATCCATGGTCGGGAGCGAGAACGCGTGGGATGCCGCCGCCTCTTACTGCGAGCAAGTTATGCGCGCAAAAGAGGCGGCGGAAAGGGAGAGAGAAATCACTACCTCTCTCCCGATCCGCAGTAGACGCACCGGGCGCCGGAGGGCGCAAACAGACCTCCGGCCTCCATAAGCTGTGGCCAGCGGGTGGGCGCGACTAGGGGAGTCCGCCGCCCGAACTGGTAATGGCCCCAAGTAGGCGGCGCGCGTGTTCGTCACACGTGCGCCTGCGCGGAGGATGCGAGGCGAGCTGTGCCTCGCTCCTAGCCGGGGTCCAGCGACCAGAGCTGGACCGAAGCCCGCCGGGGTTGTGGTGCATGCTTTTGCGAATCCCATGGCCCCGGCAATAGGGTTGGTGGCGTTGACGGGTGCGGTTTTTTAGTCGGTAAACGCTTAAGCGGAGTCCGACACACCCCGTCGCCTCCCCAGGCGATGGGACGGTCCGTAAAGGATTTTTCCGCACTTAAAAAAAAAAAAAAAAAAAAAAGGTACCTACATTCACTTATTAATATTATATACTAGGTATGCAGTACTAACGCCTCAGTGGTTTGCTGAAAGGATTTTTTTATATTGTCAGACGGCTGGCTCGTTAGTATAGTGGTGCGAGACTAGTAAGCGCGAGATCTACGGTTCGAATCTTAGATAAAGCAAAGTGGAATTGGGTTTTTCTATGTAATTCTCAGTAGAAATTTTGAGTTAAGATCTAAACCGGGAAATGGCTATAGGTACATCAGTAGTCCTCTGCCCACCATTGCCGCTACATAATTATGTACGTAATTATAATCCGGTACTCCTATACAATACCTAGGTATTATATACAATACCGAATGTGCAGCCTGTAATGTACTTATAGCCAGAAGAATTTTTAGATTCACGTTAATTTTGTTGTGACTTTTCATTTTATTTGCAATTCGGTTCTGGTCACAGTTTTACCTAACCTAACCTATTTTACACATTGCCGGTGCAACAACAAGTACACCAGTTGTATTACCTAGGTAAAGTATTTAATGGGTAATAACATTCACAACAATATTTCATACATTGTCTGGACGCCCCAGGTATTCTATACATTGCCTTGTACAGAATACCTGAATTATACAGATTGCCGGTAACATATATAATAATATGTATTTCCTATAATAATAAATAAAGTAAAGAATGCGCTATAGTATTGAGTTATTAACTTTTAAATCCATGACAAATGTGTATACAACGGTGATGGCTATAAAGCCTTATGTTGCAAGCGCTAATTAATTACCCCTTACAACACAATATTTTCTTAAATGATGCATCGGCATTGATCTTACTTTATAGGTTCATATTTATTGATGAAACCTTGATGTCTCAATGTAATAAAACGTTCATATTTGTTAGATGTACAACCTTCTTTTAGAATCATTATTTGGTAAATAGGCTCGCCCCCCATTACTTATGACCTAAAACATAGCGCCAAAATGTGGGTGTACATTAGTAGGTACACCTCTGCCTAACCGTTCGGGGAGGACAGCCGTGATGGTATGTTGTAATGTTAAGTTCCTTTGCATAAAATTGAAAAGATTACCCTTCTTATACCGTAACGTAGACGTAATTTCAACATCGCTGTATCCAATTACTCACTTATTTCTCTAGTTCAACAATATTGGCCTCCGACATCTTGACTTGATTGACGAAATCTTTTAATTTTGTCGGAATTCAATAAGACCCATAATAGTCTTAATTTAGGTGTATTTTGTTTTGAAAACACCAAGTTGAACCTTTATCTAAAATAACCCTTTCTAATATAATCTAAGTGTGTAGATACAATAGTGTTAGAAGACGTTATCGTGTCACCCAAGTTCACCATCACCAGTCTTGGATGGCCTCGCTTGAGTTCCGGATTGAGATTGATCGATGATACTTGTCATCGCACGGTGATCCTAAGCAATTGTCGATGCACGCGATCCTCACTTTAGGGGTGCAAGTGAACGACTGATGAGTGAATACACTGCGAAAAGTTTTTTTTTGTTATTATCCTGTTTGCATTGTCATTCCTAAAAAAATAGTTTAGAGACATCGGTCTGTTATGATTTTTATATATGAGAGGATTACTAGGTACTGTAATTTTGAATGTAGATTTAAGACTGAAAAAAAAAGATAATATTATGTAGAATAAATGTTGGTATTAAAAAGATATTGCATAGAAAAAAAAAACAAAGTGATAAGCTATTATACAGAGCTTTAGCGCTAAATGTCTTTATCTTACAACGTAGGTATAACATGCCCTTTACACGTAAAGCTATTTCTGATGTCGTCGAAGGTACTTAATATGTGTGTTTGTGCTAAATCGTAGTAAACGCTTGTAAATATCACGTCATTGGAATGGCAATTACGTTTATTCATCTTCACTTTAGTTAGAATAATTGCTGTTGATTATATCTGATTCCCCATATCTGCGTTGTCATTCTTCTATGATGTCCTTATCTGGAAAAGTTAAAACGTGTATGATGCATCTCCGCACCATATACTTAATTGCGAATCGGTTAACCTATAAGAAAGGTGCATTTGCCGTATTAAATTATAAGGTTATTTACAGACAATTACAAATTATATTACACGACCTTGCAATTGTATTCTAAAACTACATTTTTTTGTTACAAAATTGAATGCTTAATGTTATGTAGTATAAATAACGTTTTTGCGCTTAACGAAATCAGTACGTTGTTCTTTACCTCTGTGTCACTGGTAATAAACAATGTTATCATCATGGATGATCTAAACCCAATGCAAATATCATCCTTTTTGTTACAGAGTTATGTGTCAAAGCGATGAACGGTTTAGCTACTTCGGGGCTTATAACAATGGATGAAGCTAGTTGTATAGAGTCTACTGAAGCCGGACGTCTCATGTCCATCTTCTACTTGGATTTGGAAACCATGAAGAATATAATGAAGGTAAATTCTATTATTCTAAATTAGCCAATATAAATGACCTGAACTTTAAAAATATGCCTCCCCGTACATGCCTTTAATTGAATAATTGATGTGAGTTTAGTTTTAAGATGGCTGTTTTAGACGGATATTTTTGTAGTTATTGGTCCAAAAATCTGTAGAATTAAGAATTATTAAGGCCCTCCAGAATGATAAACTACGAATAAATACGGATTGAGAATAATATAGTGAATTGTCTAATTCGTGCAATACTCCGAATTGACTATGTTCTAATATTATGCACTATAGGTATTATCATTCCAACTAAAGTTAATGCTCAAAAATAACTATTTTGTATGTAACATTTTGGAAAGGCATAATTTTCCAAATCCAAGGTCTTTTATGTAGATAGATCCTAATGAATGAATGTGTCTTTCTTTATTTATCTGATTTCAATCAGAGGTAGGTACTATCTATATTTTTAGTAAAAAAATAAATATGTAATTATACGCATCTACATAAGTACTGTAAAGTTCAGTCCATACTGTAAGTGTAATCATGCAGGTTCCTATAAATAAGTTTAATTGACCTTTTCGCAGAAGGTCGATACAAGCTCTTGGGCTTAATTGAAAAATAATGAAGTAGGTGCAAATTAGCAGTTTTTTGCTTTAAAGGTTGGGATGGTAAGAAACTAGTATTAGAAGAATCCGGGTTTTGTGATCAATTTCAGTAGTGTTTGACTAGAGGTCGATTTGTCGGGGATAAAATGGCTACCGTAGGTAGTATAAACAGAATAGGTTTCTAGTACATGGACGTCTTGTGCGTTAAAGTGTCTACCAATTATAAAAAGTCAATCCAACTGATAAATTCTATAGATTTAATTCCGCGACAGCCGTTTAGAAACTGCACCAATCTTACCTAGGTATGTGTCAATTTTTCCTATAGCTTGCTGTCGTTTTCATTTTATAGCATTCAGATAAGCTCATATTTCAGATACAATTTCTGTGATTACTCGATGAGATTTCGTCTTCCTTTCTTTCGATAACACATCAAATATAATTTTATTATCCTATAGATTGAAGGCACAGAATCTTTGGAACGTTTACTAGCCCTCATATGCGAGAGCCATGAATTAGCCGACATGCACTTGCGCGTCGATGAGCGGCGGTGTTTGAACACCCTCAATAGGAACAACGCCGCCGCAACAATACGCTTCCCTATGAAAGGCAAGATTAGCACACGACAGATGAAACTTAATTGGTGAGATCTTAACTTCCAACTACCCTATATGTCATTTTAATCATGTTATTTCAAATAAATACTGAGACCTATCTGCTAATATACGTTGCTGTTTATCAATGCAATGTGTCTATTCCTAGTAGTGGTTCTTCATGTATTTCTTTTTTACATTTTCTCACTTACTCCTAGGCTGATCAATTCATACAATGGCTATACACGACTTCATAAAATGGTCTACTTAATAATAAATACGAAGAATTGTATGAATAACTCGTTCATATTTGGTGTATCAAATATGAGTGCGCATCATAAGCGTGCAAACCTTTAAATACATATGGTTGACTGTAATCTATACCTCAGGGTTCCCAACAAAGTGGATTTACGACATGGTAAAGGTCTGTTGAATTCGCTGGATGAGGGTGATGCAGAGCCGGGTGTCGTTTTAAAACCTATGTCCAGCAGTTGACGTAATTAGGCAGCAGTTTGAAAATCATAGATATTCACCCATCACACTTGAGAGTTAGTTTGTTTTCCAATCCCAATCTACCGATCGTTTTAATAATAAAGCTGATTTTATAGTTATCACCAAACTTTTGAAATGGAAATGGAGGACATTGTTAAACAAAGGTTGTATAATAAATTACACAGTGTGATATTGAATAGGACATTATATATTGTGATGAATATTACACATACTTCAGTTAATAATTACAGTCATTACTTACCGTTATATTACTGACAAGGACAGTATTGAAATATATCGGACAACTCGGGCTTTATTCTACCTTCATAGACCTACATTACAAACTTACAATATTTCACACATGATGTTTTCCTTTGTAGCATAATTCAAGCAGTTCTTGGCTGTCTTACCATCCCCGATCCATCCCTTAACCAAGAGGCTATGAAGATTATGAGAATTGCTGACAGGATTTGCAAATGTAAATAATTTTATAAGTTTTTTGTCACTTTAGTAGAATACTTAAAGAAACTTCGTATCCCGGTAGGGACAAATGTTTTGTAATGAGCATGGACCTGAGTCATGGATATTTCTATGTATAATAATATCTAAGTAGTATCCATAGAATAAACCCCATTGCTTCTATGTGCGTATTATATTTATTTTATTTGTTATGTTAAGTATATATTTTACAACCTATACAGACGTAGGTAATTTGTGTTCTTCAAGGACAGATAATACCGTTCTTCTTGTTCATAAAATCGCTTCAAAGCCATTTATCGTGACAAGATAGGCATCAAGAACACATTAATGATGTTCGGAGGTGCTTATAAAACATTTGACTAAAATATAAACAAACATCCCAAGATAACAAAATGGTTATTTAAAGCCATTCTTGCTGCCTAATCTATTCAACACGTAGTTTGTAACCATAGAACTTATAATACGATAGTCATAGCATAAGTTCATTCCGTGACAATAGATAATTATGTTATAACACAATATTAATACTCATAAGTTTATAACTAAGCCTAGTTGTTCTAGCGGTCGCACAGTGCGACTACCGAGACCTGGGTTCGATCCCCAGGTCGAGCAAAATGTTATTGAGTTTTTCTATGAAATTCTCAATACCAGCTAGGAGTTCGGATTTGTGCCCAGTTGATGGCAATAAGCAATAAGGCGTGATGTTATGTATGTAATTACGTACATATACTGCAATAATCAATGCATAAGCCAATCCTGGTGCAAAAATTGGTACAGCCCCGTTAAAACACTGTAGACCTTCATGTTTCATGGACATTTTCAGGTCTAGTAACATACGTCACGCGACCAGAACTAATATCTCAACAACCGCAGTTCTATTCAGCTGTTTTAAACACGATCATCCTAGCAAAGTGTATTAATGCACATCTTTGGGAGAACTCCACGTTTGTCAGCAAACAATTAAAGGGCATAGGACCAACTTTCAGCGCATTGCTTGCATCAGCTGGCAAAGTTAACTTTATGTTGCTCGAGGAGAGTCATCCGAGAGATTTGGAAAGGGTAAGAGTTAATTTACCTTCGATTTAGGAATTTAATTGTTTTGTTGAATTACCGATCGAACTCTTAGAGTCCTCATCCAAATTATCTAGCATTTCTGCTGTTTAAAAACTTTTGAAGTCTTTTTAAACGGCAAAAGAGGAGAAAAACGAAAATAGAAGAATTGATAAGCAGGAAGAAGTTGATAAGACAGTGAAAGAAGTAAGTAGTGAAATGAAGGCTGGTTTGAAAAAAAAAAGTATTTAACTACTGCATCGTCCTTAAGCAAATTGGGATAAGGGCATATATCATCATGACTATGTATAGAATCATATCTATGCTTTATTGACTTGTCGGTCTTTTGATATTAATCCTTTTAATCCTCTCCTCTTTTGATATTATCCCCTGAAGTTTTAGGAGCTTTGCATTAATAATACTTTACGTTTGTTCAATAGATTATGAACAAGGGAGCCCCTGCTGGCAATATTTTACGCAAACAAGTTAGTTTACTGCCGAAGTATCAGCTGACAATGATACCGGTAGATGAGAGGACAGTGACTGTGCAACTCTTGCTATCAAACCAATGCCACTTATCAGAGAATATGGAAAACCTGACGGCTGGAGATAGCCATAAAAGTTATATTATTGTAGGTGATTCTAACAATCACCTTTTGCTCCTAGCAGCTTTCAAGTAAATAATTTGAACACTTAATATTTTTATTAATACTTTATGAAATAATAAATAAATAATAAATAAATATTCCTGGACATTATGACACAGCGCCATCTAGTTCCGT
Source organism: Craniophora ligustri (assembly GCA_905163465.1). NCBI lineage: Eukaryota > Metazoa > Arthropoda > Insecta > Lepidoptera > Noctuidae > Craniophora > Craniophora ligustri. Next base: position 9,242,796 of record LR990967.1, on the reverse strand, counting down.
GGTAAGCAACGAGGCTTGTGTTACGGATACTAGTTGGTTGATATACTACATATATACTTTTTTTTGTAAATACATACATATTATACATAGATACATCCATGACTCGGAAACAAATGTTGATGCTCATCACACAAACATTTGTCCCTGCCGGGATTCGAACCCGGGACCCATAGCACAGCAGGCAGCGTTAACTACCGCTGAGCTAAACGGGTCGTCTAAATCTTTACTGAAAGAAAAGAAGAAATGTTATAGCATAACATTACATACCATTATGCCTGTTATCATATATGTATGACTACAGATAGTTTCATAATGCATAAACACCTAGTGTTGTAAATACACCCACTACACAGGATATTTTTGTTTATACCACAAGGGTGGCAAAGAAGCTTACGACCCGCGTGATGGTAAGCGGTTACAGTAGCCTATAGTCGTTTGCAACACCGGAGGTGTCGCTCACGCGTTGCCGACCTTGTAGAAGCCGTTTAGGTTTCTTAAATAGGAGAGTTAGCAAGCTGACAACAAACGGTATTCGGTATTTCCAGTCAGAACCCAGAACAGTCCCCTAACGAGCTCTGGTAACCTTAAGCCCGGATTACATTAAGGCATTGTAAACGTCAAGTTATAAATAATTTGAGTCGTATCTTTATGTGTACTTGACTATAATTTCATGCCACTAGTTTTGTAAATCCCGGCTTTACTCACTCGCAGAAACACAACTATTGTAGTTTCACTGCGGTCTTCTGTAAGAAGTGTCTAAAATTCCTAGTGTGGGGTATCGCTTTACATGCCGGCGAAATTTGGGGTGTACATTAGTACATCAGCCCAACCATTGGGGGACGACTGGCATAATGGATGGTATTTTTGATTACGATAAAATGTGTTGATAATTTTACAGAGACAAAGATTTAATAAGTGTCTTTGATGGCACTATATCTCATCAAGTCAGACGAAAACATAACTTTGAGCACAAAATATTTGCTCATTGCATCAGTTCATCTTTTGGTTAGTTTATTTTTTTTATTATTGTTTTAGTTACAATAATATATAGTCATTAATTTAAATAAAAAAATATTGAATTAATGACTACTGTAATTTTATTTAATTTAATTTTATTTTTATTGCAGTGGGTATAGATGTTCAATCAGAATATTTGTTTAATGGCTTAGATCAGTTTTTCGGAGACCAAATACCTGTTAAAAAGACAACAGAAAGACAAACAAGCATTACAGAAACTTTTAAGGAACGTAAAAGAAAAAACACAGATGTAATAGACAAAACACAATCGAAAGAAAAGAAGAAGAGGGATATTGCAATAATTGAACAATTTAAATTACTCAAAGATTCATTCAAAGCAGCTTCTAAGAATTTGAAACAAAATGGGCAACAGCAAAGTAATAAAAATGATGAAATTGAAACAAACCATGAATGTACGTTGGTCACTAATGAAACGAGTTTGGTTCCATGCGTTATAAATACATACCCAACATCAAATCCTGTATCACACCAAGACAAATGTATTACAGATTTTGATAGCGATGAGTTTATAGATGACAGTAAGATTGACACCATACTTAATGAGATTGAAAATGAAATGTGTAAAGGTAAAATAAACCCAGAGCTCAATACCAAAATATCCAGTAATAATGATTTATTTATTGGCGAAGAAATTCTGTATCCTCGAAATTCTTTCCCAACAAAATTAAAAGATGACTTCACCAAAAATACAACTAGTCAGAAAGTTATGACAAAATTTAGTAGCCATAAATCAGCAGGTGCATTGCGAAAGCGAAAACCATCTAACACACCAAAATCGAATTATAATTTTATTACTTTGTTAGAGAGAAATTTAAGTTTAAGCGATGACGATGACAAAATGGATCCTCCCCAAAATGACACCGGATTTTCAGACACGATAAAAAATGAAATACAGAAATACTTAGCGAAAACTCGGAGCTGCACCAACGTGCCAAACAAACATGTTGAGATGTTGCTAGATAAACAAGAAAATGAACAGATAAACGATAATGAAAGACTAAATGATGTTATATCAATCAATCATAATTTATATCCTACATATGAAATTGTAGAAATTATAGGTGATGCAAAATTTATTAAACAAAATAGCAATATTTTACATGACAAGGCAAAGCAAGCTGAAAATCCAATTTCTTACGAAGATTTCATACATGATAATTTTATCAATAAAACTAACATAGAAAAACAATTAACACCTTCGAATAATACTGAAATAGTAACATTTGCTAACGCACAATCTACGAATTTTACTATACAGAAATTAGATGAAGACAACCCGATTAAAAAGTTGTATCTAAGTGATGATAGAAATGGCTCCATTGAAATTAGTACGAACACAGAAAATAATAAAAGAGAGGAGTATAAATCTTATGGGGAAAGTGGAAATAATAAAACCAATGTAAAACATGAAGAAGATACTACCAAAATTAGTAATGAATGCCGCGTGTTGAGGGTAAATAACAGGAAACCACATATAAATACCTTCGACTCCCGTGAATTTTGCAAGGCATATAATGAAATCAATAATACATTGATAAATGAGTTGCCTACCTTGAATATAAATGGTTCCAGCGATTCTTTATGTAATAGTACCAATTTATATAATAAAAGAAAATATCCTAAAATATGTGAATCTGCTGAGAAAAGTAATTTGGCAAAGATAACTCCGTCCGAAATAATGAGTGTTGATGAAAATAATAAAGAATTTTATACTGGTAACTTGATTGCAGATGAAATAAACGGTATCAACAATTTTAACCATAATCGTAGAGACAAAACTAGTGATGATTTATCTCCCATTAATTATATAAATTCAAGTGATCAGTCAAAGAAAATAAATATATATCAACAGAAAGCAGAATACGTAAACAGGTACACTTATTCTACCAGCAAAATTGATGTCTGCACCAAGGACACTCCTGAATATTGCGTGCAAGTTATAAAAAAAGTTAAAATGGACTTAGACATTACGGAAATAGTATCTCGCAAATGCAATCACTTGAAGAAGTCAAAAAATTATAAAGATAACGTAAATGATATAATGATGAGCATGGTAATTCCAAATCCTGAAAATATTTTACGGGATAACAATGAAGACTCAATAAAATGTAACATTAATAACATTAATTATATGCACAACTTACCAAAAATAAATCTACCAACAGCTACAATGCCTAAATCAGAATTATTACCAAAAAATATGACACTAAATAAAGTGATTGCACCAAAATCCTACGCAACGGATAATCCTCCAGTAACGAATAGAAATGATACACCTATTGCTATGTATTATACCAATATACAAAATACACTATCACAAAAAAAATGTGAAGAAGTAACAATCTCTGAAATAACAGACGAAGATTTCAAACCAGAATCTGACTCTCGTCTAAGCACTCAAGACATGTGTAAAAAGTTAAGGGACACGAATCCTGAAGACAACACAGTAAATGAAAACTGTAAAATAAAAAATATACTACATAAATATGGAAAGATATTGGGGTATGTATCTGATCTACTTACTACATAAGAATCCTCATCATCGATCTAGTTACTGTCCTATTGCAGGTAGGTGGAGACCTGAAATGGAAGGAGTTTCATTTGATAATTTTCTTTCACCTGGCATTTGCTATTGGCAATAAATATAATAGACATTAAGATTAAATAGTACCGATATATATCGTAGGTACACAATTAATATTTGAAAGTTATACGTGCCTATATTATACTCCAACTCAGGAGAGCAAGCCATATTATTATGTATCATTACTTTTCAAAGATACTTAATATTATTAATATTATTTTTATTACATTTACAGAAAAAATACTACGCAAAGTGCAACACCAAGTTCTTCAGGTATGAATAGAAATGTAAACTGTAAGAAATCACCTACAATAAAATCTAAGTCGAAACCGTTCAAGATAAGTGATATTCACAAATTACATGCTACTTTACCAGACACTATTACAGACCCTAAATCTCAGACGTCGAACAGCCTTGTATTAATCTCAAAAAAGAATGAATCTGTTGATAAAGAAATGAAACATGAGGTTCCGAATATAATACAACACAAACAATGTAATAAAATTAGACCAGTAGAAGAAACTGTTACACAATATCAGTCTTTGACCCATTTAGATTTAGAACCGATACATTTACCTGTCAATGTCGACTTAGAACCCTGTAAGGATTTCAAAATAGACCAGTCAATGTTTGACCCAAAAACTCTTTTACAATGCGCAGTGGACGACGACTGCGACGAAATAGTTCCTCCGCCTCCGGAATTTTGTGACGGCTTCAGTTACTCACCTGATTACAACACTACTACAGATTCTTTTTCAAATAATAATAATCAACCGGATTATTCTACAGAAAGAGACATAGATTACAATGAATGTTTATTTGATGATCCCAGTCCTACCAAGTTTACTCCTTCTTGTGAAATAGAAACATGGGAGCTATCTCGGGAAAACAATTCGAATAGTTCAACAAATTCAAGTCCAGTGAAATCTTGTACAGCGATGCGTAAAGATAACAAACATGAATATCTTGTACAGAATAGTTTGATATCGAGACAAATTAAGTTAGGTAAATTCAGAGTTACTCAAAAGAACAAGTTAAAAATAAGAAAATAAAATAGTGTACCTTTTTTTGAGTAGGGGAGGTACCGTTGAATTTCAGGTCGTATGTATATGTACATACTATAGTAACATACTATACATAACATACTATAGTGAGTACTTATACCGATGCAAAGACTATAATACTCGTTGGTTTAACGCCACAAATATTACCCTCTCACTGAATTGGATTTGCAATGCAATCTCCCCTACTAATATGATTGTCAGCTTAAAAGTTGATTACAAACTTATATACTCGTATATATTGCAATGTAACTAGAGTTAAAACTAATAAATTATAACTACATACATAGCGTTAAATTTCATCTCCAATAATATCTATGGTATTTTATAAGCGCAATTTGTTCTCACTGAATAGGAGTCTAGCCACGAGTCCAGTCAAGCTACCCTGATGTCAGAATGGCCGGTCACCTGAAAAAGTATTGTAAAAAAAAACAGCCAAGTGCGAGTCTGAATCACGTAAGACGAGTTCCGTATCATATTCCGGCTACCTATCGCTGTTAATAATTAGAGAGCAAATAACGACAAGTCGCGTTTGTTGTATTAAATATTTATTTTATTCTATTTTTAGTATTTATTTGTTGTTATAACAGCAACACATCTGTGAAAATTGCGATTACCTAGCTCACGGTTCTTGAGAATCATGAGTCACAGCTAAGGCTCGACCGAGATGGGTTTTTTGTTCTCGGCCGAGACCGAGACCGAGAAAATAATAATATCTCGGCCGAGACCGAGAATAGAAAAAGCGTGAAAAAAAATGCTGTTAAATTTTTAATACAGTAGGTACTTACTGTTTAACAAAACTAACTTTTTTAATAATCAAAATTGAATAACATTATATTATAAATAAATAAGAATTATTAGAAGAAATTTGAATAAAGTTTCATCCATTAGACAACAATTACTATTATAAACATAATAATAACTACTATTGCACGAACGGACCGAAGGCGGCCGGGGCCGCAGTTCGTCATCCGGGACTTCAACCAATCCCATACAGCTATCACGCACTTACACCCGTCAACTTCGCACTGGCGGCGCGTGGCCGAGCACGGTAAAGTTTGAATGCCGTTCCGAACAAAGTTACAATCTCGGCCATGACCGAGAATCTCGGCTATTATTAGCCGAGAACCGAGACAGATTTCTCGGCTGGATTTGTAGCCGAGAATGCCGAGACCGAGACCGACATCTCGGTCGAGCCTTAGTCACAGACCTTTTGACGACAGACGGACGGATGGAGGCTTATTATTAGGGTCCCGATGGCATCCTTTTAGTACGGAACGATTAATAGCGTTATTAACTTTGTATAAGTATTTCGATACAAATTATGGGTAGGCAGTGACCGGCCATTCTGATGGTCACGAAACAGGCGTGATGTTATGCACATACCAATTTACATATTTTACCGTGAGTAGACGGGGTGTTGTTCAAATCTAGCCAAAATGAGGTTTAAATTACTTATGAAGTGTCAAAGCTTTTTTCATTTGACCCTTTCACTGCCCAGTACCCGGCTCCTACATTATATATTAGGGATCTGGGCATTGAATTTAATTACTTTATTATATTTACGAAGACGTTTTGACATTCTTTTCATTTATGTCAAAAAGTATTCATAAGTATATAAATTAAATAATATTGAATGCCCAGAGCCTTGCTATAAAATCGATTTCAAGTCTATAAATTTATAGACTTGAATTCACATGGGAATTTAAAAATAAAACAGAACTTGAGAAGCAACATCAAATTTATATTTAAATTAGCGCTGAAATAATTCATAGCAAAAACGAAAGTAGTCTATTATATATTTAAACAAATCCGCTTCACATATATTATGTAAATAGATGAGAAGTGTGATTGTCCGCAAAGTTGACAAAAATCTACAATTTATTTTATCTTAGATTAATCACAAGAACATGTAAAACCAAGACTCACTAAACATAAAAATAACTCATGAACTTCAATAATGCCACGACTGTCGGGCATCATCATTTTATTTAGTTGGTCTTGGTTGAACGGAACTCCAATCCTTTACTCGAGTAGTCTTTTCTAACTTGAACAGTGCGATGTTTTACAAGGGCAGGTTGAACTCACACCATTCAATTTAAAAGAAACTTGGTGCGTGCAGGATCCTCGTCATTGCCTGGCAAATAAAGACAAAGCACCGACGACGACACTGTACAGTTAGAAATGTTACAACCTCTATACTTTGCATTAAAATAATGCCCATTTTCACAGGCAAGGGATCCTAACTTCGCAACCACTAATTCCAGTGATAAATTCACTCAAGCACGTAGTTCTCAGCTTCCCTGCAAAGTTATCCATCTTGTATTCAAAAGAAAACCTGAGTCACTGGTTCAAATTTAAATAAAATCACTCTGCAATCCTGCCTCACATGATTCATCCACAAATTCCAACCCTTGCGTTTTGAAAAAAAGGTACTTTTTCAAGTTCAAGTGGACCGCAATGTTGGAGCTTGTCACAAAGCAAAGGTCGGGCAGTTCGTCAACAAGACATTACTAGCTGAGAAATGTTTTTCCGTTTAATGCTCAGCATGTTAGATAGCTTCTTAACACACGACACTTAACTAAATTTAAGTTAAATAAGTAAATATATCTGGTTTAACAAAATGAAAAAATATGAGTGGCTATGCCATGATTATAATATACACATTAAAAGCTAAGTATTCAACTTTTGTCTGATAAGTATACATGTTTATTAATATGAATGCAAAAATCATGCCTAAATAATGCTGAATATTAAACTGGAAATATCCACACTTTTTTTTAACTTTTATATATTTTTATTATTTTTTTGTATTTTTTTATATTTTTTAAGTAATTTCCACGCTGGGAAAATTACACTAATTCTATGCAAAGTATAGCTTGTATTTGTTATGTAACCACTCCATACTTTGTTTCATTTAAATTTACGGGCTATGCCATTTACCCTCGCACGTTGGCAGTAATAGTACAAGTGAGAAGTCACTTGTCATTGTTAGATTTAAGTATCAAAAGGGAACATAAACAGATATTTTTAAAATTGCGATGGTATCGTCAAAGTGCAATTTGATAATAATGGATAAAATAATCACAAGTAAGATACTGCAAACATGCCAGTTATAAAGCATAGCCCGAAGTGCTGCTGGCACACAGGCACAATGCCATATTCAAATGGGAAGTGGTGATAAAGATAAGTTATAGGCCCACAAAACCTAGCGACATCAATCACCAGCTTAGGTACCATGTATTCACCACTATAATGTTATCTCTTTAAATATTATAATTATTTCAAATTATATTCATGCGGAGCGTGGAGCACTTGGCAAGTGGTGCTGATGTCGCAAGATAATGAGGCATTCACTTTTTTGTCATAATCTTGAGGTACTCAAGAGCATTTTGGGCGGCAGAAGACTGAGCATCCTTGCTGGTGAGTCCTGAACCATAGCAGACAGCCACTGGCAATGTAGAAAGCTGAACAAGGCACTGGCAACGTCCAGTCATTGACTTCTCTTCAATATCCACATAGGTAACTTCAAATGATTGTTCAGACGCAATTTCTTGCAAAAATTGGACAAAATTGAAGTCCTTGTTGTTTAGTGGAGTCACCTGTTGCAAAAATGGTTAATATTAGTTTCTTTACATTGCCATAAAACACAACTAGAGCCATACTACTACAAAACACAAAGTATTGTTGCTTGGTCATATTCTCAATAAATCAATACAAGTGCCATTCTAGTTTAATTCTGATTATGATTTTAAACAAGACATCCATGCATAATACAAATAATAATAAATATAGCGTACCTGCAACTTGGCCAGGTTAGGGCCGACAGACTGTTTGAGATGTTTGTGAAACTGCGACACCTTGTGGCTGTGACTTGTAGTCAGAGTGGAGATTTTACTATCTTTCAAGTCGGCATAACGGGCTGCGACTCCGCCCTAGAACATAACACGAAATATAAAATCAAAGCAAATTTAACGCGAATGACCCTTCTGTCCATTCATGCCTGCCGACCGAACCGAAAGATAGTAAAACACCTGGCCAAGTGCGAGCAACCCTCACAGTGAATGATACAAAAGAGCCACTCAGATGGCTGATGCTAGACTAGTGATCTGTCAATTAATACTGGATATAAAAACAGGTAAAATTACACAGGTCAGTCAATTATTATGCTTGTTTATTTAGAAAACTTAATAGGTGCCATTTAGTCAACTCATTTGCTTTTAATATTGGTGTAAATAATAGTAGTCACAAAATCACAATTAGCATTGCAGGACTAAAATCTATTCAGTTTTTTAACTTGATTCTAAGAAAATAATCAGGAAATGATTTAAAGTAAATTAAATGCTTTATACTTCTTCCTCAGGCTGGAACGATTCTGGTGGGTTGTCCTGGAGAGCTTGCCACATCTTATAGGCAGCCTGGCGTTTAGCAAGTTTCTTAGATTTGCCAGTTCCAACTTCACGGCGCTTCAACAGTGTGCACACAATAGTAAACTGACGCTCATGGGGCAAACCTTGAATAAAAACAATTAAATTATAATTACTATTCCTACTTTATTATAACTTAACTTATATTGAACTGATTTATACTAATATAATTATAGCTTTATTTTCCACTAAGCAATGCAAATATATATCAGATCATAAACTAAGTTTTTCTTCTTCTTTTTTGTGACCCCTTCTAGGTCCTTGGCTGACTTGTTCCAGCTATACTTATTGTATTAGCTAATTTTATAATAATTGCTAAGTTTGTATTACATGGGGATGCCAGTTGAACAATAATAAAAAAATTTACCCTTATAAGAAGATATCATGTTTTATATTAACATAACATAACATACCAGTATCCCTATCCTCTCGTCGTCATGCAAGATCTCTGCTCAGCAATACCACTTGCACCCACTAGACCAATGAGGCAGAAGTATAATGTAACAACATTTGTAATTTAACTTACGCCTGTTCACATTGTCATCATTCTCAGCATGGTAAGAAGGTGGTGGCCAGAAGCGTGACATGCATAATTCTTGCAACCAGCCTACAGGATTACCCATCAATTTATCTTCAAACGATGACACCACCGTTCCACTGTAATAATAAAATGAGGTCAAATAACAAAGGAACATATGTATTAGCTTATTACTTCTTATTATGATTCTTTAGTACACTTACGTCTCAGGCACATTGCCATTAGTGTTCTGATCAGCAGGTGCAGCCCCAGTCAATTTATCAAGCAACGCTTTAGCTGCCGAGTGCTTGGCTTCCTTCTTGGAGCGTCCAGTGCCCATCGCTGTAATAACATCTGTTATTACATTGTTGTAAATGTAACATATAGTATTCAACAGGCTTGCAGCTACTTACCAACTAGATCAGCAACAGTTACTCGGTAGCGGAAGGTCGGCTCATGTATCATGCCCTCTATCTGTACCAATTCATATTTAGGCACAGTGCCACGACGAGCCAGTAGTTCTTGCAGCACAGATACAGGAGTTTTGAGTGGAAGAGATTCCATTTCCTGTAATCAGAGTGTGACCAACATGTTAGGAATACTTGGTAAAATTACTTTTTCCAGAACTAAAGGCAGTAAGTAGTATTTTAATTTATAAACCTACAAATGTATATGTATGGCCTATCATAATCCATATACAACATGGTGAACTGGCTATGTTTATTTTTTAAATAGATACCAGTACTTAGTCCCTCAGTAAATAAATACATTTGGGAATAATTGATTGAATAAAATAAATAATAAAGGACCTAACTAAATTGTCATTTAGTCAATTCTAGGTTTCTTAGGCATTAGATTAAGTGCCAAGCTTCAATGCAGTACCTAGGTCCCACATCTCACTGACAAACTGTCAGAATGGTAAGTTAACTGCCATAGAAACTGCTAGACTTATTTATATATTTTCAACATAATGTCCTACTGAATTATTTTGTGAGGCATAGCCACTAATCTAGAAAGTATTATGTTTTTACACAAGAGAGCCATTTGATACTATTTTAACTAGGTGCTAGTTTCTCTTAGATATTATATTATTTTATAGAATATGATATACTGACTGTTATATCTAATAATATTTACATACATACATCCAACAAAATACCCGGTTGATGCTGATAGACTTGTACTCAATTACCAAAAAACGTGGATATAAATAAATAAGCAAATAATAAGTAGCTGTGTTTATGTGACATAATACTTGAAAGGCAAAATATAGATCCCTATGGTAAAAACATCAAATTCATAGTATCAATATGTATTCCTAGCATACTAGTATACATATGTAAGAGAATTCTGTAAAGATAAGGCAATAGTGTTGATTTACACTATTCCGCCAATGTCATTTTGTGTCATCCCCATTTTTATCTGGGGCCTGTATTCATATTTGTAACATACCCACAACAAGGGTATTTTGGATCTACAGTAATCTACAGAAATTCAATATATTAATTTCCTAAATTAGAAAGTTAGATACAAATCGAATGACATTCAACAGCTGTTCTCTAGATTAATCCAGCTCACTATAATTATATTGGTTAAAATATGTACATGTATACATAATATATGCATTTAGATTCATACAAATGGAGGCCAAAGAATAAAAAAAACACCCAATGATATTTTGTCTACTCTCAATATATTATATTTTCAGGTATAACTACTTACTCTCTTCGCAGCTTCATCAAGCGGCAAACGTTCCAAGTTGTTTGGGGGTTTGGGTCTGTTTTGGTAGCGGCGGCGGGGACCGTGGGGGGCATGCTCGCCGTCCGGTCCGGCACCGTGCACCGCCATACCGTGTACCACACCTGGGATCCCACCCGGCACCACTCCTGGGTGCGGGTGCACTACATTACCGTCCATCTACACAATACAAAACAAATACACTGTAATTGATGAACCCAAAGATAAATAACTCATGACGTGGCTAAATCTGTCTACATAAGTTTTACTGAAACCACAAATGGCTAACAAAAGGCTGTTATTTAACTACTAATGTATAGCTCACCTGACTCCTAAGAACATACATGGTAGTAAATGCTAAGTCTAATAAAATGGAATTAGTATCACCATTCCCACCCGCGTAACAAGGCAAAATGTTGAAATTTCCTAATAATGTATTTAAAAAGACCTATATTAACTGTCTTTTGAAACTGCACTGAATTCAACTTGAATCACTGAGTTTTAACAATCCTGAGAACTTAGGCGTGAATCTGAAATCTAGTTCAGATCTGACATGGCGGCCGCCAGCCATTACAGTAACTCAAAATGGCTACACCGCATGCCGGCATTTCGTAGGTATCTCTGTGATTAATTTCGTTATATTTACACAATATAACTTGGTATAATATAAAATCTAAAACAATACTGCTACATCAAAATAAATTAAGGGATATGAATGAACTTACCATTCTAAGTTTCCCTTCTAGAAGAGAATCACCACAAAAAACAACACTGAAATCTGCAAAGAACAGAATAATCGAATGGTTACTTATTTGCGCGTTTTAAGTACTTTAATCATCAAGCTTTGAATACTAACCACGGAAAACTCTCGTAACTGCTTCAACTTCAGATTGAGTAGCTTTTTTATTGAAAATATTGAAATAAATCGCTATTACCGGTTGTCAGAGTAAAAATTTAAATACCCCGACAGCGACACGACACGACACACCCTAAAATATCGTGAAATCGTGAATTCTCAGTTTCTCACTGACGTTAACTGACGTATTCACATTATTACTCAAAACATGTGCAACATGTTGAAATCTCAGTTTTCAATGCAATTTCAAACATATAAAACTGCAACATAATAAAATATATTTTGTTTGACATAATCTTTCATGTCATGTAACTTATATATTAATCTATGCATGTAATGCCTTGCTTTATAAATTTTGACACCGGCTCAACTTTTTTGAACGAATCCTACAGTGGCCCGTCGTTGGGAATGCTACCAATAACATACAATTGTTACGAAATACATAATTATTATGTTTAATTTTCATTCAACATGTTGTGAAATATGTAAATGTTTTTCAATATAAACTAAAGACGATAATTTATATTTAGATCAGAGTATTTACTAAGAGAAAAACTAAGTTTTAATATGTATCTATTATAATACGTATATCGTTAGTAATATAAATACCTAGAGAGACATTACCTAGTTTCTTTATCATTCTTCTTTTTCGAATTTGTCTTGCTTGTGAGCATGTGAGCATATATTATTATGCTCCCATACTCCATACAACATTCGTTAGCAACCTATCACAGCATCTACACAAGGTATCTGATTCTGCAGATTCATATGAAAAATGGTGTGTATCCGGTATTGATTGCTCCTTACATCTTATTAGATGGTATTCCATTATGTTTTCATCTCTAGGAGACCATTATTATTTCTATAATATATTTTTGTATTAAAATTAAATTGACTTAATTAATAAACTGACTAAGGTATTTTCCTAAGATTAAAGGTAACTTCTTTAGTATGATAACTTTGTTGCATCGAAATATTTTGGCAACTGGCAACATCAGAATTAAAAATTCTAGCGCCATTGTTGCACTAAAATCTATTCGGAAGTTCGGAACGTCTTTGCGAACTCCTTTGGCCCATGTCCTAGTGAAACTAGATAATTTTTTATAAAAAAATGTTTAGTTACGATTATAATATTTATTATGAATATGTATATTGTATTTTAACATTACATTTTAACTACATTATTAGCTCCAAAAATTATGAACTAGTGTTTTGGTAGCTTGTCGAGCCCACGGAACAGAAAATGCTGTTCCGTGGTTGAGCCTGCCAAATTCAAATTTTATTTAGTTTTACCAATTTATTAATAAGCAGTGGTAGCCTAATGGTGTGACCAGTGGACTGAGATGTCAAAGGTCTCGAGTTCAAACCCAATGCACGCACCATTGACTTTTCGGAAGTTATGTGCGTATTTATCACATGCTCAAACGGTGAAAGAAAACATATTGAGAAAATCTTAAGAGAGATTTTCTCGATAGCATTAGTATAATAAGTCTGCCAGCCCGCAGTAGCCTAACGTGGTGGACTATAGCCTAATCCCTCTCAAGTGAGAGGAGACCCGTTTCCAGCAGCGGAAAATTATGGGTTGTTGATGATGATTTTTTTGTTGGGTCATGCCCACCACCCAAGTCCCTACTACTGCAACTCTTGTAAGCCATCAACAGTAGTAACCATCCAGAAAATCATCGAGACAATGAAGCTCGACGTGTCCCAGGAGAATGATTTTAACGGTCTTGGAACCCGGAACGAAATTAATCATGAAAATTACTTAAGAGGAGTAAGATAAAATATCAGTTTTCCACTTCCGTCCTAGTCAAGCGAGAGACAGAATAGAGTTTAGATGTCATTGACCATTGAACAGATGTTTACAACTGGGTTAAGCCCAGTTGCCAATCACCACGGATGACAAATTAAAAATTATGAGTCTTATTAATGTGTGATATTATATCTGATTCCAATAATAGGTAAATGGCAATAACGCTTAAGCGCACGGAAATTCATTCTAGTCGCGAAAAGGTCCGAGTAGTAAATCACCCCAGATATAATTTGCAAACTATTAGGCATTATATTGCGTTTACTTTGCCATAGACTACACTCCCAAAGGATATGATGTGCAGATTGCTCGTACTCACAGTTAAATGTTGAACATAGACACAGTGGCGAGGAAACAGGCATGGAGGAAAATAAAACATTTAAAGTATATGACATACATTTAAAGTTCGTCCGCCTCCAACCAAGTCCTCTCCAGCCGTTCGGACGGATGGAAAGAACTGGTGGAGATGGCGGCCCTTAGTAGAACAATCCCACCTTAAGATGGAAGCTCCACGCTAGCCCGCGAAATTCAAATTTTCGTACGTTTTTTGCAATTTGCCGGTCATTGTCAGGCTGTACATTGAACAAAATATGATTCGCGCATGTAATAGGTATTTAGTTACAGAATTATAATCATTTAAATCAATAAAACAGCCCTCAAAGTGCATATAACTTATATATTGATTGTCTATTTCATGAAAAAGTCATTCAATCCAATTGTATGCAATGTGAGGGTTGTATTGATGATATTAATGATTATAATTCCGTAACTAAATACCTATTACAGTCGCGAATCATATTTTGTTCAATGTTCAGCCTGACAAATACCGGCAAATTGCAAAAAACGTACGAAAATTTGAATTTCGCGGGCTAGCGTGGAGCTTTCGGGTGAAGTAAATGAATATGACCATTATATTTTCGTTACGTTGCACGCCGAAGAAGTCGCGTGTTTCACCTAGTGAATGTACCTATATGTGCGAAACGTGAATTCACAAGCATATCCAGAACCTTAACTTAAATTTCATAAAGGGCACGAGCGTTTCAATCCATGGAGATTAGAAGTTTTGGGAAACGAACTGCAAAACACTCGTTGAGTGCATTAAATAATAGTCCAAGAATCTACCGGGATGGCGCTAGTATAGCAAAAGAAAGTTGGGGTTTGGAACGTTGCAGACACATCTTGATTATTTGACGGGGGTTGATGATAATTATTCGTAATATATATAAATATTGTAATTGAATTTCGCGGGCTAGCGTGGAGCTCCCACCTTAAGTCACGCGGTTTAAAGGTCGTAGCACTTATATGTCACCGCTCCCGCACGCTTAATAAATGGAGATTCAAATACAAGCTTAAAGTCGTGCTATTTAGGTAAATGTTACAATAATAACAGCGCGCGGTTAACGAGCTTACCGCCATCACACCATTCGATAGTTGAAGTCTCGCTTACTGCATGCTTGCCACGCGTTTCAGGCAAACGGTGCGCGATTTGCGCACGCAGACAGCTCGCGTGAAGACGCATGTTGGTAGCTTGTCGGCGCACCGCGCCACCTGCGCCTTCGTTACTGCCGTTAATATGTAGTCAAATACGTACCGATTCATATGAAAATATATGAAGAATTTTTCTTCGGCGTCTTGTAAATGCCATCTCCCAAAATTCTCCTTCTGTATTTCTTGCCTTTAGCATTTTGTAAAAATCGTTCCAGCCGTTTCAGTGATTAGCCGGAGCAAACGAACAGACAGACGGACAATCAATTTAAAAATTGATGTATGCGTACCGTATATGTTTTCATATAGATTTAGTGAAAAGCTGTTCCATAATTTGAAATTAATAATAATAATAAAAAAAAACTCACTACTATGTATACAGCTGGTAACATACCGTTAAGGTAAGTATACATACATAATTCATATATTGTAGGAGACTGGTTCCTAAGCTTGGCTCAAGGCTTGTATTTCAGGACACCAAGTTCCCACCCCTTAACATATTGATTTCCTAGATTTAGCACTAAAGCGTAGTAAGATATACAGTGATAACTTTATATAAAAAACATTGAGCCGTCACGGGACGCCTGGCAGATGTGAAACATCGACATTATTTTGTAAAAGTAATATGCAGAAAAGAACATATTGTGATAGGAACTAAATATGTCATAATGATAAAATAAAATATTACGATTTTTTTCCACATCAAAAATATATACGTGTTAAAAGAAACATATTAACACAAACTCAAAGAGGTTTAATACAATTCACAATTCGAAAAAAAAAAGGTAAACTTGAAAATAGAACTAAAATCAAATTTAAATTTCGTGGCGACGCTTTCGCCACGCCAGAAATCGGTTTTACGTGCGGCTATAGATGTTTCACATCAAAAATCGTTTAGCAAAGGTAGTTTTTTGATGAAGGTGAAAACGTTGCACGGGGTTGTACCGTCTTTTCCCACTAGACAGCAACGGGTCATAAACTAGAAGAGAGTGTTGTTTCAATACAATGTGTAGAACGAATAATTGTCGCACTGTTAGAACTTTATTGTCTCTGTCTCTGTGTAACTGTTCCGTGGGATATCGATATGGACGAAAGGACGAGACCTTCAGGATTGCCCTTCGAGTTTTTTCCAGTTCCAATAGGGAAGTTTTTGGTACCCCACCCCAGGAGGTAATGCAGTAATTTATTATGGACTGTTAGTTATATTACAAACAGACATACATACAGTTGGTCTGGCAACAACCGCTGTTAGCAAATTGTATACTCCAATGACTTTTTAAGTAGTCCACACATTTCTTTATCTATAATCCTATTTAGGGTTAATAGTAAATATAAACATATCAATGACAGAAGTCATCTCCTATCGTCCTTGAAGGGCCAGGCAGAGGTGTACTATAAATAGTTTAAATGTACACCCACATTTCGTTAAGTATGTTTTAGGTCCCACGTAATAGGGGGCGAGCCATGATTAAAAAAACTCAATAACGCTGCTCGACCTGGGAATCGAACCCAAAACCTCTTGTTCAGCAGTCGCACTTACACTTACTAGACCAATGAAGCAGTACTAATAAATATAAAATTAATTCATTTTTACAAATATATATTTTATTTTGCAAATATTTTTACAATTTTTATTTATTTACTTTTATCAAACTGCACCAGGATGGTCAAGTACATAGCCGATGATGCAAGAATCTGTGAAAAATAGCTCAAATAATGTCAACACTCTAGTCGTAGGTACCTGCTTAAAAATTATTAAACAGTGTATTTCTTAAATTTAACTAAAAATCTCTCCTCGAGAACCTCTGACTGTTTCACTGGAAGGACTCAAGTAAAAGTCAAGTAGTGGACAGTTAAACAATTTAACATTTTTAAAATACACTTTACAGCTTCGAATTGTAATCGGGCACAGAGAGGGAGCTAATTTGTATTACCTTTACATTTTAATTACACTGAATATCAATTTGGAATCAGCATTAGATTTACATCTTTATGTAATGAAAAAACATACGAATAGGTTTACGCTAATGCATTTAGTGTAGTTGTGTTCATTTCTTTGCTCGAATTACACGAAATATTTCTTGATAGCATTCATTATGAATATGTAATAATAATTGTAAAGTGCATATTATTGTAATATTGTTCTTACTTTTGAAAGCAGAGCAGCATCTAGCGAAAATAATCCGTACGCTGTTAGTTCATCACCTTGGCATGAAATTAATGATGAAAAATGCTGAATCTGGAAATATTGAGATAACAAATATATTTAATCTACACTTACATTTTATTATCAGAACGTATTACTTAGCAGGTATTCGAATTACTTTTACCTCTAACAATAATCTTATATCGTTTTTTTCTGTTGGAATTTTGTGCAACACCTGTCCTATTATTATCACCTGAAATATACATATAGATATTAATATTATTAATTAAATTATTAAAGCTTAATAAAAAAAAAACATTATTATTGAGCGCCAGCATCCTTACGCCTGCCTTTAATTGTAGTATTTCTCTTCATTCAAAATCTGATTTGTACTCCTATTCCGTTAATGACTTACCTCTTGCTTGAATAGATTTCCTGATCTTGCTATAAGAGAAATTTTGATGATCTGATATATTATCCAAATAGAACAATTGATGATAGGATGTAGGGAGAAGTTTCGTTCGATCACAATACCGTGGTATATAATGTGAGCCTCGCTAACTATAGAGTGGAAACATTGCAACGTAGTGATTAGCAAGGGTGCTTGAAATGCTTTGTTAATGTCTCTCTTTACCTCAAAAGCCTTTTCATACAAAGTTTCTACATATTGCAAAGTTAATATTTTGGTTTCTGCCTTGACAAAGTAATCCAGTGCAGTTATTCTATCCTTCTTCAATTGCTGTATATGTACTCTAATATCCTTCATTAATACTATTAGCATCAAAATGAGTACGTAATAAAATGATAGCACGGTGAATTGTATCATTTGTGGCAACAAGAATGATACAAACACTAAGACCATCTTCCAGAGTGAATCATCTCGTGAGCAGTTTACTGACATTTGGAGTAACAACACTGTTAGTAGAGAAACCATTATAATTTTCACTTGAAAGCGTAATTGATTTACTGCGTGTTCTGTGTGCATATTAACTGGTTCAATTGTATTTGCTATTTTGTTAATTATTTTTACATATACACATCGATTTCTAAACGCACATAAGTATGCAGCTATGCAAAAGATAATTAATGAAATTAGTTCCACAATGTAGTTAGCTTGCGTCAGTATTTCTCTAGTCATTGTCGTGTCGCCGATGGAGTCGTACACATATTGAATATGTAAAGCTAAAAAAGTCCAGAGGAGGAATAAATACGAAACGGAACACAGTGAGTTAATATATATAGACTTCTTGATTATCGTCAAGCCACGTTTGCTGTTAGTGAATTTTATACTGTAAGGGAAAAGACCGAAAAGCGACAATACGATGTAAAGAGGTTTAAATATAAGGCGTATGTTGAGATTATCATTCTGATTTGTACAGAAATGTTGTTTTAAGCCCGAAAACATTTTTTTTAGAAATTGTGTCGGGAGCAATATGATGCAGTGCACAGTTCACCAACACTTCGTATACGAATGAATCCCCGCGTCACCAACGAGTTATTATGAAATACAATTACTACACAAAGTGAGTCGATAGTATCTTTCAACATTATTTATTCAGTGAGGGATACATGCCTAGATGCACAACGTGGTATTAAATACCTATCAACAGTCAAACCCTGTGCCGATTATGTATGTTTATCAAAATCTGTCAAATAATGGATGTAACTAAAGTGTTAGAGTTATATAAATATTAAACCACTTGACCGTTATTAGAAGCTTAATATAATGAGATAGGCACTTCCGGTTTCCGTTGTATTTTACCTCTTTTTCTACCGTATATTGCTGTCTCTTTCGCACATTTCAGGCGTGGGGGTGTTGCTTACTTGATAGTTGCAATCACCCTGTTCGTCATTGGCTTAACAGTTTCCGTTGTGTTAACTTGTGCTCCTAGTGCTAGTTATTTCCTTCCTTGGAAATATTAAATTGTTTTAAAGTGTTATAAAGTGAAATAATACTTACACGTAAGTTGCACAAGTAATCTATTATTTTTATTTTAACGGTTTTACCGTTCGATATTGTTGTATTTGTTTTTCTAAAACCTCTATTATGAATAATCATTTGATATTTCATGCTAAGGTTTTTATCATTTGAAACTGTTCAGTTTTTCTACCGACAAGTATAATTTCGTTAAAACAGTTTTGTCTAATGTTCAACTGTCTAGTTCTACCCTCAAACATAATCATTAATATTAGGTATTTCTTTCGTAATTGGATTTTTTTCTTTCCATTTAGGTTAGTGATTATGGATAACAATAACTATATCATTCCTCATAACGACCCGGCAATGGCTAGTACTTCGGGCGTTAAATATAAAAGCGTTGATCGGCGATCAAGTAGTAGCAGTAGTAGTTCATGTTCGTTTTCTTCCTCGTCTTCTTCTTCGCGAGATTCAAAGAAAAAGAAGAAGCGAGCAAGCCGTCATCGTTCTAAGAAACGAAAACGTGATCGTCGTATTTTAGAAAAGTTATCGAAAGAAGTGAATGAGTTAAGAAAAAATATGATTAGCTATGATAATAGGAACAACTTGGATAATGATAATATATCAGGTATCTCCGATGTAAGTCGTGAACTTTACGATGACTTTCCTGTCGATGCCTCACAGGACCTATCGTATACTTGTAATTTAGATACTGATGTGATGCCGCATTTATCATTTGATATTGGGACTAAACTTAAAGATCCCGCGGTGCCGCCAGCACCACAGGAATATTTAAAAAAGCTAAATGAGGTTCAACGATTTGATAATAGCACATGGTCGGATATTCGATATGCCGACACACAAAAGTTGTATAACCATTCACCCGGATTTACAGAGCTAGAAACAAACGAAGAGGTGAGGGCCTATGATAATATACGCCACCTAGCCTACTCTGATAAATCTTATGCGGCGATCACCTTTTGTATACTCAAACAAAAAGAAGCTATCCTTAATAGTTTACGAAATTTATTAGCGTGGTCTAAATCATCCGATGCATCGTTGATTAATATCAATGATACAATTGAAGATCTTTTTCTGAAAGGTAAATTTCATAAAGTTTCTACAGATCTGTTACAAATGACTTGCGGCCACAGAGCTGAAACTATTGAGATGAGAAGGGATAGTATTCTTAAGTGTGTTCGAGATCCTTTAGTAAAAGTGGCTTTAAATAGAATACCCCCTTCCAATTCTCATATTTTCAACTCTGAAGCTCTTACTGCTGCTCTGGATAAAGCGGGCGGCGTAAGAAAAGCTTTTTGGCCAGTAAAACAACTTAATAGCGGGAATGCTTCAAAAGCAAAACCTAGTATTTCAGTACGGCACCCCTCGCAGGGGCACGCCTATCATTACGTACCATCGCGTGGTACTCCTGGCTACTGCTGTGAGCCAGCTCCTGCTGGTCACACTCATTACCACCAGAACCAACCCTCGCAGGGTGGTCATCAATACCATTACCCTTCGAGAGGGCGCCATAATGCTAACCGAGGGCACCCTCATAATTCGAATAATAGAGCTAGTTCCTTTCGAACTCGCGGTTCGAGATCAAGGCACGCAAATGAAAGAGGCCAGAAACGCTCTTTTTCACCCTCTTACAATACAGGCAACAAAAAACACAAACAATGACTCACTGCGTTTTCAAGCAGGACGATTAGCACATTACCACAGTCAATGGCGATCGATGGGAGCTCCAGATTTTATTCTAAAAATAATAACAGGGTATCGCATACCTTTCATACAAAAACCACCTATGAAAACTCCCAATTTAAAAATCGATCAACGTCGTACGACAGTATCGATAGAAATGTCTGCAATCATTCAACAAATGAAACAGCAAGGCATCCTGGAGGCAGTAGTTCCATCCCCAAGCTTTGTATCGTCTCTATTTCTAGTGCCAAAGAGCGACGGGACAAATCGTCCTGTTTTCAATCTGAGGTTACTGAACCAGTTTGTGCTAAAAGACCGATTTCGTTTAATAAATATGAACCGTGTTCCGGACTTCCTCCAACCCTGAGATT
Source organism: Craniophora ligustri (assembly GCA_905163465.1). Lineage (NCBI taxonomy): Eukaryota > Metazoa > Arthropoda > Insecta > Lepidoptera > Noctuidae > Craniophora > Craniophora ligustri. The sequence continues at coordinate 9,221,142 of LR990967.1, read as the reverse complement.
GGATGTGCAAGGCGGACTTGGCACAGGCTTATTTCAATCTCCCGATAGCCCATTCACACAGACGGTTCCTACGTCTAATTTACGAAGAAGAATTATTAGAAATGACCTGTCTGCCCTTCGGACTAAGCACAGCTCCAAAAATATTCGCTTGTCTTACGAACTGGGTAGCACAAGTTCTTCGACAAAAGGGTGTAAGGATCATTGTTTATTTGGACGACTTCCTTATTGCACATCAAAATCGGAATGTTTTAAAGGTACATGTGGATATGCTATTGGATACTCTACAGTTTCTGGGTCTCCAAATAAATTACGAGAAGTCTGTTCTGGTCCCACAACAAGATATAACCTTTCTCGGCATTATCTGGGATCCTTGGACGAATCGCAAGTCTCTGCCAGCGGTGAAGTCTGCTGCTATTGTAAACAAAGTCTCGCAGTTCATAAAAAACAACAAGTCCACACTAAAGGAACTCCAGAGCTTAGTAGGTCTATTAAATTTTGCCAGCTTTGCGGTACCTCGAGGCAGGTTGAACCATCGAGCGACCCTCTCGCATCTGAACACACTACCAGAGTCCGTAACATCAACCAAATACAATCACCCCTCAGAGGTTATAAAGGAAATGCATTGGTGGCTAGAAAATTGCCATCTTTCAACTCTAATACATGTACCACCACCCACACATTTCCTGCGATGCACTACCGATGCGTCGGATGTAGCGTGGGGAGCTCAGCTCGACAACCATGTTATGTCAGGAACTTGGAACAAGGAGGAGCAATCCCTACACTGCAACATGAAGGAATTGTTAACGATATTGAAAGTTCTAGAAGCGCATGCGCCAAGCATGTCTCATGGCTCAGTTCTGATCCAATCAGACAATCCTTCAGCGATAGCTTATCTCCGCAACGAAGGGGGGACGAAATCACGATCTCTCACAAATCTAACCCATCAAATCTTGTATGTCCTGGACGAGTATCAGATTCACTACCGAATTCATCATATTCCTGGAAAATTCAACAATCACGCAGATTGCCTGTCCAGGCTTCGTCAGCCTCCGGAATGGGATCTACTCCCGAACTGCACAGAAATGATTTTTCTGAAAATGGGAACTCCTGTGATCGACTTGTTCGCATCCAAAACAGCACGAGTAGTAGCCAATTACGTAACCCTAGATCTCAACGATCACGAAGCGTTGGGTCACGATGCGTTCAGCTTGCCATGGAATTTCCTACTAGCATGGGTGTTTCCACCGCCCTTCCTGATTCCTCGAGTCCTGATGCACTTAAATCAGGCAACAGGAATTTATCTGATTGTAGTGCCACGCTGGGAAAAGGTTTTCTGGAGAGCGGATCTCAAGTGCCGGGCCATCGCACCCCCGTTTACACTGACGAATTTAAGACGGTTTCTAGTCGACACGAGGACCGGGCTTCCACCTCCGAAAATACAGGACATGGTTTTGGAAGTCTGGAAATGTGGGGGTGGTCAGAGACAATAAGTTCATGGAACCCTAATCAAATATCTTTACGAAAAGCTTCTTGGCGGCCGTCAACTTGGAAAACTTATAAGGTTGCTTGGAACCGTTGGTTGTTATGGACTAAGCAAAGTAACGTTAATCCGGTACGGCCCAACGGAGCCCAACTAGCTCAATTCCTAGCAGATTTGTACCTCAACTTTAAATTCTCCTATAATACTATTCTTCTTCATAAATCAGTAATATCCACTTTATGTAATACTCAATTATCTAGTAAATTAAGTGAAGATGTTCTGGTTAAACACATTTTAAAATCTATTTCTTTGAAAAATCCAAAGACTGCGAAACCTCCTGTCTGGGACATAAATATATTTGCTGATTACTTGTCCAAATATTCAGTAGATAGTAGCAATATTTTTCAAACTGTTCGACATACAGCAACCTTATTAATATTATGTTCAGGTCGTAGAATTCACGACCTGACCTTGTTGGATACAAGCAACGATCATTGTATTATTAATACTGATTCTATTATTTTTTGGCCCCTTTTTGGATCCAAGACAGATTGTAGTGATTATAGACAGTCAGGTTGGAAATTTTTAGTTAATCGTGATAAACAAAATTTAGATCCTGTTTATTGGATCAACAAAACCATAACAATACTAAATGAAAGGCGTAGCAAGTCTGAAACATCAAATTTATTTGTAACGTTGCCCGGATCACCAAGACCTGCCTCTCGTACTGTAATTGCAGGGTGGATCAAGGCGCTTATGAGAGAAGCTGGCATAACATCATCTCCAGGTAGCATGCGATCCGCTGTAGCTTCCAGAAATTTTGTCGATAATTTACCCCTTGATGATATTCTAGCTAGGGGGAATTGGAAATCGGTTAAGACTTTTCAAAAATTCTATCGCCGTGAAATTATTACGCACACTAATAATCCATCAGTAACCTCCTTATTTAATCCTGTAGAATGATTTAATTTTAATTAATAGATTACACATGTACCTATTAAAGAAATATACATTACAGTTGATTCTATTTGTTAATATGTTTATAACAAACTGTAACTGTGTCTATATTTTTCTCAAATAATATACCTTCTTGCCTTGTTGCCTGATTTCAAGACACAGTAAAATATGTTGTTAATGTTTGTTACAGAAATAAAAATATTTTTCTTTTAATTTCTTATTTAATATTTTAATTCACATTGGCTCTTTCCCACCAGGCGATAACAAACAGGTCTCATTATATTAAGCTTCTAATAACGGTCAAGTGGTTTAATAGACGCGTTTTACCTGAAATAAAACGCATATTAAACTACTTACCTTATTAGAAGCTTATTTTTTATCGCTGCCTGGTATAATTCGACGCAATGACGAACAGGGTGATTGCAACTATCAAGTAAGCAACACCCCCACGCCTAAAATGTGCGAAAGAGACAGCAATATACGGTAGAAAAAGAGGTAAAATACAACGGAAACCGGAAGTGCCTATCTCATTATATTAAGCTTCTAATAAGGTAAGTAGTTTAATATGCGTTTTATTTCAGGTAAAAAGCGTCTATTAAGTAAGCTGATTGTAGCCAACCATGCACCTAACGTATATTTATATAAACAAATAAACATACTCGGACATTTTATGTATGTATAATTATGTATATAGGAATTTACTAAGGGTGCGGCGAAAGGGAAGGAAATGTATATAATATGCATTGTATATACAGATATGTAATATACAAAGCATCTATCATCATCATCATCATTTCAACCGTTAGACGTCCACTGCTGGACATAGGTCTCCCCCAAGGATCGCCACGACGACCGGTCATATGCCTCCCGCATCCAGTGGATTCCAGCGACCGAAGAACGGAAGCCGATGGGGCTTGAAGGTTCTAGAGTGGCGACCACGTACTGGAAGACGCAGTGTGGGCAGGTCCCCGGCAAGGTGGACTGACGACTTGGTAAAGCATCTATGATTAACACAAAATCAAACTTCGTATTGATTCTAACACTTAAATATATATATGCGGACATTATTGGACGCAACGCCATCAGTTATGAGCTATCAGCTAAGCAACGAGGCTTATGTTATGGATTACATACCCAGTGCTTTTTTTTAATTCGTATATATTATTACGCGAAACATAGCGTTACCTATTGCCTCCATGCTGATTGTGATGGCGGGAAATATGTATAAAAAACTTAATATAATGTAGGTAATTTAAACATTTTAATACAGGAGAACAGGAGATAGTTTGTGCATTCCATAAATTTTGGATTTCTTTGGGGGAATGATGATATGGCGAGGAGCGACGAGGCTGCACACAATAGTTTCTGACTAGTAAAACGATACTGAACAAATTTGGCCAAAAGTGTACACGCGTAAAATGGCTTTTACTACTAAAACCTGTGCTCACGACTCGTGCCGACAATTATAGTAATAGGTTTTGTTCGAAAATGATAAATTATTTTCTATACGGCCCAATTCCCATATCCCACTCCGCTTTCCACCCCGGCGAATGAGCCATGAGGATCCGCACTCTAAATATGGATACTGACTGAATCCGAATTTGTGTGTGCCGCTATCCATCCATCTTGTCGGTCCCTCAAACATAAGGATCGTGACCACTGTCTTTGCTTGTCGCCATAGTCAAAAATAATATGCAGGGTTCTTCTTTTACCATACCAAAAACAACAACAACAGCTTCAACACTTCAAACATAGACACAAGAAAAAGTAAAACTTATACTTCAAACACTTTAAATTCGTAAGTCATGTAAAATAATAACAAAATTATAATAGTGAATTTTTTCATTAAAAAAATCTCAAAAAATATGCACTTATTGAGATCAGTTATCAGAGGATGCCATGGATGTAGACGGCAACTGTTGGAAACGAGATGCAATGCGTTTTGTTGCGACACGTTCTTTGCGCGGAATGTCAAACGAAGAACAAATAATGACGAGCGAAGATATAGTACATGTCCTGCTGGAATGAAAATCACCATCTGTGGAGCCGCAGGTTGCACGGGTAGGTCACTTAGTGATGTAAAAACGTACCTACCAAATAATAAATACATTTAAATTGTTTTAATCTACCTATAAAACCATTCTATGTGATAATACAGTGGGATGTGATATTTGAAATACGCGAAGAATTGTATAAATTAAGAAATCTTTTTCTAGACAACTTGCTTAGTTTGTCCTCTTGATTGGGACAAATGAAATGAATAATTAAAATAAGATATATATAATTTTAAATATTATTTATGTAGAATAGAATCTCTTCAATAGATTTTTGATAAAATCTTATCTTCTTTTGGCAGGTCAGCCTCTAGCGTTGTTATTAAAGCAATGTCCATTGCTTGATGAAATAGCTCTGTACGACATGTGCGCTACTTGCGGCTACGGCATGGAACTCAGCCATGTGGACACTAAGTGTAAGGTGTCCTCATTCTCCGGACGACATATGCTTTGTGATGCATTACAAGTACGCAAACTTTTTCCATAATTGATTAATTTACGAGCTTGAAAAGTTTGTGCGACGCCTGTTATATGTAGTTTGTACTAGTGCGAAGATCGTGTAAACTTAACGACTGCGAGGTTTAGAAAATGGAATAGATTTGGCAGAAGAACAATAATTATCTTAGATATTTTTAACGGAAATTGATGGTAGGAATAGGAATAATTCAGACCGCAGTATCTGGGCGGTCGTCTTTTGTGCAATGGTTGATAAGAAATAATAAGGAATGATCACTATGAATCTTATGTCATAGTGACCATTCCTTATTATAGAATAAACAAAAATAATAATTCTATTACTATTCATTGAAATAATCTTATATTGCTTTACGCTAAACTAATAGCCGTTAGTGCAGTGTTTGGTTGCGATGAAATACACGAACTGCTATACTCGTAGCAGCGTAGCAAAGCGACTACGCATTTAATCGTAACGGAGGGAGTCACGATGCTTGCGGAACCGAAAGATAAACGTCGCTTTTTTCTTCGTAAAAATACTTTTTTATATACATGAAGTTCAAGTTGACCGAATGAATATGTATTTATATTAACCTTACTTAGTTAACTTTACAACCTTTTTGGTACGCAACTCAGTCTGAGAGAGGCCTATTAGTTTGTCTACTATCAAATCCATTCACAATGCATATTGTAAAACAAGAATATTTCTTGTGAAACAGCATTCATATTTATTGAATATTTTTCCACAGTGTGCACCGACCGTACATAAGCTATTAGTGAATTTGTTTATAATTTCAGGGTGCGAAGGTAGTGATTCTCGTGGTTCGGAATACGGTGGACACGTTCGAGCATAGTGCACCGATTGTGTCTGAAATTGCGCTGCAGATTTGTAATACATGCCCAGCGGTTAGTCTCTATAAGAAAAATATATGTTATTTTTAATACAGATATATTTTTTAAAGGCTTAAAATGTATTGGTAGCCGATTCTTTTGTTTACGAACTGATTTAGTTTAATTATACTTCTATATCATTTAACTTGACAGATGTGAGAGTAGTTGTCATTTAATTTGTATTTAGCTGTAAATTAAAATGGCTTATTAATTTGATAGGTCCCGACATTTTTCATCCTATATCATTAATATTTTTAAGAAAGAGTATATTTTAAATGTTAGCTAAGCTGTGAGGCTGTTGCACAAAAAGCTGTTTATTATTGAACAATATTGCCTTTATATTTTTGATAAGTTTAAGACATTTAACTAAGCATTGAGAGCTAACATTTTGTATAATGAGTTATTCCATTTTTTTTTTTTTAAGATTAAGATCTTTTTATAAAAAAAATTAAGTGACGACTATCGGGAGATAAGTCTCCCGATAGTCGTCACTTAGTGTCATCTTAGATATTGAAGCTCAGAAATTGTGATAAATCTTAACGTAACATGATAACTTATCCATTTTAGGCCTTTACAATAGTGGCGACGGAACCCGTGGAGAGCATGGTCCCGCTAGTCGCCGAAATACAGCGTCTCCGAGGAGTGTACAACCCTCGAGCTGTCCTCGGCTGCGTGGAGTTAAACTGCGTGAGGGCCAACACGGTGCTGGCAGACTTCTTAAGGATCGCTCCCGAGGCTGTGCGGGTGCCTGTGATAGGGGGCGCTACGCCCTGCACCATGGTGCCAGTGTTGTCTGCCGCTGTACATCCTTGCGTTATGACTCAGGAACAGGTATCGATGTCTTTATTTAGTAATTGTTGGTGACTTTTTGATAATGAGAGTTTGGCAAATGGGCACGTTTATGCAATCCCAAGTAAATGGAAGCAAACCTAGTTTACTTATCTAATTAAAACTCGGCAAACTCGGCAAGTATTATTTCAGCGTGATTTCTTATACTACAAATTACGCGGCATGAACAGGGTGGATCGAAAACCTGGAAAAGATCGTTAGAATCAGCTGGATACAGTTACGATGACAGGAGACAGGAAATTCTTGGGCCTTATGTCCAGCAGTGGACGTCGTTTAGCTGAAATGATGAAAGATTACATGCTAGAATGCTAGATCTAGATCACAATGGCCCATCTCTAATGTTATAACAAATGTAATGAAAATTTATGAATGATAGATCGAGTGTGTTACTTCGTGTATAATGAGTGGCAACGAGGCGGTGTGTGCGGCGAAGGGTTGCGTGACGGCAACGGCCTGTCTCGCCGGCGCGTACGCAATAGCGCGCACCGCTATCAACGTCGTCAAAGGACTGCAGGGCCAGAAGATCACGCAGTGCGCTTTCGTCGATAGTCTCAACACTTGCGCACCTGACTGCCAGTTCTTCGCCAGTGATGTGAGTATACCTTTCATGACTACCCTCATACTTATTATTATTATTTTAGTAATAATAAATAACCAACCTAGTTTTTTAAATATTTAATTATAACAACGTAATATTTATCATGTACACTGAACTGTATTAGGTATCAAAAGTAGATAGGTTCAAATTGGAGGGACATATTTGGAACCGTCATACTAACCCAGGGCCGGGCCTAACCAAGTAAAAAAAAGCTCATCCCACATAAACTACCAAAAAAAGCTGGCGCCCTGGGCAGTCGCCCGTATTGCCCCACTCTCTAAAGCCGGTCCTAGTCGTTTGTCTGACATTTTGGATGATTTCGACGAACCCCCCCCCCCTTGGTGACGCCCGGTGACGCCCGTCGCACCGCCCTAGGATCGGCCCTGAGGCCTTTGAGTCGGACTTTGCATTTTGATTTGGAATTTTGAATGTCACAGTTTACGTTTACCTTAATTCCAAAGCTTTAAAGCAAAGCAAATTTTACCGATAATCTCATCATAAAACTCGTGACTTTTCAGGTGATACTTGGTCCTTCAGGAATCGAAAGAAACTTGGGCATACCGGAGCTGTCCAAATTTGAGAACTGCCTTCTGTGTAACTGTCTACCTTACATAAGGAACGAGATCGCTAGAGCTGTGTGGCTGGTAAGATATCTTCAATTAGTTAAAAACATATTAGTGATGATTTTGACATTTTGTATAATGATGATGAATTATTATCGTTTTATTATAATCTTACGTGAAGGACTTAAATCGTCCTCGTGAGATGGCTCTCTTTCTTCTTTATATCTTTACCAGGTCGACCTTGCGGGAGCCCTACCCACGCCGGTGCAGGACCGGTCCTTGTGGCGATCCTTAGAGGAGACCTATGTCCAGCAGTGGACGTTTAACGGTTGATATGATTACGATGATGATGATGATGACATTGATATTATTACTTGTGATATTTTCTTAATAGTCAGATACCGTATATATCAGTATAATGTTAACAATAAAAGTGCATTTATATTTCATATCGGATCGTAAACAACGTCTTTTACGTCTTTTAATTTATTTATTGATCTCTTCAATGATCTATCTACGTACTTACATATATCGATATGCAGTAAAAACTTGTTTATATACTGCAGGTGTACACGATGTGTCAGCAGTGTTGTTGCACGAGCTGTAGCACGCACCCCTGTACGTGCTACTCCCCGCCGGTGGTCCCGTGCATACCACCCACCACCTGGACCTGTGACTGTCCCGACTCCTGCAGGGACGAGTATCTAGCTTCGGTATGTATATTGGTATATGAGCATAGGCGTGTGACCAGTGGACTGTTTAAATCAAAGGTCTCGGAACCAAGGTACGCACCACTGACTTCGGGAGTTAAGGAAAGAAAATATAGTGAGTAAACCTGTATTCTTGAGATTTCCTCGATAGCATCCGAGATCTGAAAATCCGCACTAGGCTAGCGCGGTGGACTATAGCTTAAAGATCATCCCTTTAAAATCAGAGGAGACTCGTGCCCAGCGGCGGGCAGTAATTAGGTTGACGCTGTTGTATGTATGTGCATCGGTATGTAAGAAATGGATATGATTTAGTGAATTCATCATTTCTTGATATCAAGCAATCAAATTGACAAAAAAACCGCTTCTATTTTAAATTTCCCTTTTATACCGATAATATAGAGTAAGATCCCAGGGCCACCAGAAGTCACGTATTTTCTGACGAATGAGTAGTGCTAGTATGTACTAAGAACACATGCCTATCAGCTGGCTTGCTTAGAGGGCCAATTTTGAGGAAACAGGAAATATAGGTACATAAAAAAATGACGGAAAGCAATGCACTGACAGCAGATTACAATAATGATGACCACGAATACTGCTATCTGGAAAGTTTTATAACAGAACAAATATCTAAGAGTAAAATAAACAAAACAAAAATGTTAAACCCGCCGCAAGACGATTGGATAAATCGAAACATAATAAATAGAATAAACATACGTAATATTTTGTCTAAACAAAGCAAAAATAACCCACAGGATAACAACCTTCGCAACGATTTTATCAAAGAACAACAGAAAGTGAAGACACTTGTCAACAAACATAAGCAAAAATACTACCATGATATGTTCCAAAACTGCAAAAATCAACCGAAGAAAACATGGAAACTTATCAATAACCTAGGACTAAATAAGATACAAGAAAGCTGTACTCCTCCCAAACTGATATCGAACTCGCGACACATTGTTGAAGGTAACGCTGCATGTGACTTATTCAATTCGTTCTTTTCATCAGTAGGCGTAGAATTAGCTAAAAAAATACCCAATACATACCACCTCAATACTGGTAACACCCTCATGTATGATGAAAACTATCGGCACGACCTCGTACTGTCTGAGCTATCTCCATGCACCCCACAGGAAATTTCAAACATTATTAACGATCTGAATAGCGACACAAGTATAGGTCTTGACGGTATCAGTACCAAGGCGATCAAATGTTTAAAAGACATAATCGTGGAAAGGCTGACCAATTGCATTAACGAATGTTTAAAAAATGGCACCTTTCCAGAGTCGCTCAAAATAGCTAAGGTCACCCCTATCTTCAAATCGGGAAGTAGAACGGACCCGGGTAATTACAGGCCAGTGTCAGTCCTGCCCGTTATATCAAAGATATATGAACGAATTTTATATAACCGCTTGAATAACTATCTGACAAAAAAAAAGTTTCTAATAGATGAACAATACGGGTTTCGCTCCAAATCTAGCACGCTGACAGCCGCTGTAGATCTAACTACAAAAATTAAAATATGTATTGATGATAAGGGCCTCGCATTAGGCATATTTATCGATTTAAAAAAAGCTTTTGACACAGTGAGCCATCCGAAGCTACTACAAAAGCTAAACAATATAGGTGTCAAAGACATAGCTTATAGTATGTTCCAATCTTATCTAGAAAATAGGAAACAAACAGTCAAAATTGAAAATTACATTAGTTCGACACAAAACGTGACCTGTGGCTGTCCACAAGGCTCCATAATCTCTTCATTGCTCTTTTTGATATACATTAATAACATTAATAAAATAGGGTTAGCAGGGCAGCTGACATTATACGCAGACGACACTTGCCTCTTTTATTTCGACAAATCTATAAACAAAATTATTGAAAACGCTCAAAGAGACCTTAATCTTCTTAATGAATGGTTAAAGTATAACCTACTGACAATTAACACGTCCAAAACTTCATATGTTATCTTCTCCGCAAAAAACAAAACAATACCAAACTTCTCACCTCTAAAAATAAACAATGAAGTAATACAGCGCAAAAGTTACGAAAAATATCTCGGATTGTGGGTAGACGAGAAATTAACCTGGAAATTGCATATCGAACACGTCAAAACAAAAGTAACATCTATACTGGGAGCATTACGCACAGTCGCTAATTGCCTACCCTACAAAGTACGTAATATGATATACAACTCGTTAGTTAAGTCACACCTACAATATCTTATTGAAATATGGGGATCAGCTGGGATGACTAACCTAAACACATTACAGAGAATTCAAAATAAAATAATTAAAGTATTGTTTCACTATCCCTATCTTACTCCTACAAAACAATTATATAACGAAACAAAATTACTAAACCTAAAACAGCTTTATGTCTACAACATCTGTATTTTAACTAAAAAGATTACTACTAAGTCGATACAAAGCAACATACAGTTACATAAGAGGGTAATTAAACGTAAATTAAGAAATAAAAATAAACTTGAGTTGATAAAGATACGAACTAACTATGGACGAAGAACGATATTGTTTGAGGGAGTACAGCTGTATAACCGGTTGCCGGACGATATAAAGAATTGCGATGACATGATTGTGTACAAAAGGAATCTTAAAGAATATATCTATACAATATAAAACCGACACGACTCGCACTGTAATTATGTTGACGACCTTATTAGCGGTATTAAAGGCCTGTGGTAGGTGTCCTGGGTTCGAGTCCCGGTAGGGTAAGGTGCCTGTGTGGTGAGCATGGACATTTTGACCTGAGTCATGATGTTTCTAGGTATAATAATAATGAGTATGAATTTTAAAATGTATAAAGTATGTTAATTAGTATGCACTTAATTGTAAAACAACACGCTAGAGTTATTATTACTATTATAAAACTTTATTTACTTGTATCTCATTGTAAGTGAACCATGTTCTTATGAGAAATAAATTCTTTAAACCCGAAAGTGTCTGGGAGTAATGGCGATTTATTTTTAAGGAGCCTATAATATACGTAAAAATCAGCTTGGAGAATTTCGACCACATTTCTTTCGTCTGACAATACGTGACGTCTGGTGGCCCTGGGATCTTGGACTAATATACATATAACTAATTAAAATTCATTCCTCTCACTCATAATTTATTTCTATCCTAATGAAAAAGGCACGGATAATAGTTTCAAAACAGAACTACCTAAACTTAATAGACTTTTCTCATCTCGATTCTTTCAAGAGTGTCTTTCCCTATAGATCTGTAGAGAGATGACTTGCAAATGTGGTGGCACGGAGCTTTGCTGGCGTCCGCGGGAGTCGGACTATGACGCAGCGCGCGCTGCTAACATCACGCACCAAATGCCGATGCGGAGCCAACCCTGTGGCGAGTGCAGAATCCCGAGGAGTGTCCGGATGGCACAAGAAATCAGACAAAAGGCCCGAGATCCATGCTATTCCAATTTATAGTATACTTATGGAACCTGTGTGAAAGCTACACACGGCATTTAGGAGCATCTGCAGACGAAATCACACATACCCATATTTCCATTGTCATACCTCAAGAATTTAAGCTTGCATTAAAATACGGTTGTTATTTGCCTACTTGCGAAATAACCACGGCTGATACACCTTTCTTCGTCTCGTCTTACAAGATTTGTGTGAAACTTCTAGGGTGTTTTTGGTATTAGATATGGCACCAACTTATCCACGGTTCTTTTCATTGACAGCAGTACGATGAACTGTAATTTCTCTTTACTGAATTATTTTTATGTAGTGAAGGTAAAATAGGCTCGTAAACAGTTTATGGCTGCATACGTTATATAATTATGTGCATTTGGCAAATTATACAGGACTTTTGTCGAAAAACTTGTCAAATTCGTAGTGGAGTTTTATGAAGTATGTATGTTAAAATATCAAATTGAAGTTACATAATAATTATTATTGTAAAACCCCTTTGAAAAGTCGTGTAGGCATATTGCAGTTTCAGTAGAAACTAGTATTCTTTCCAAGATGTATGTTTTGGGTCAAATAAAACTTTTTATAAAATAAGTTGTATAAATAAAAATATCAATTAACAATAACTCATGTTTTACTCCATAACAAAACAACAAGTAAACCAATACTAAAAATTTGTCTGCTACATGTGTAAAACATGTTTTATTTTTCCACGCAACATATCTAATTTTCCTTTAAGACTGCATAGAATGTCGCAATGTTCCTCTTCAATCTGAAAATGTTTTGCAATTCCATCGTCATCATTATCAACATTTACCGTCGACCGTGCCACAGATTCTCACAGATTGACAAAATTTAGGCAAGTACATTGTGAGAGATCTCCGGGTGGTCAGAAGCTTTATTTCTCGAGACATTTTTATTATTAATAATGTATTGTTGACATGCCCGTGGTGGTCTGCTAACTACACTAACCTAGTGTAGCTAGCAGACCAGTACGTAGAGTGGTGGACAGCTCAATATTCCTCTCAAATCTCAAAAAAGGAGACCGCTGCTTGGCAGGGGGCAGTAATACGGTTAATGATGATGTACCTACTTAACAAAATAGTTTAAAGTTAGTAATACAAAAATATTTGATATCATTACCTGAGGTCCAATTTTGTTCTCTTTTTTGGGTTCATTTTCTTTCGTGATTTCCATTCTTGAATTGTTATTTATGCATTTCTGTAATTGTATATTACATTATAGAATGAAACTTAAGTATTTTGAACCCAATAAAGAGGGAAGGAAGGGATGAATATTCTTGACTGAGCGTAAAACTGGAATAACATGGTACCTACTCGACAAACATGGCGAAAGAACAATGGCCATTTCGTACCTGACAACAAAGTGTCTCGATATACCAAATGTATGAAAAATTCTGTTCTTTTTAAGGTCTTAAAAAAAGAAATATCTCATTAAGATACCACAAAAAAATTTTTTTTTTCATTAAATTCACTTGTTTATTGATTCTAACCTCAAAAGTATTTTTTGCATTATTAAAATATCTTGACTGGTACATAATTTTCAAACAGGATTGTGTTTTTATGGTGCAGGAAGTACTTCATAAAAACAATCCAATCTATCTATAATTTGCTCCTGGACACTGACAAAAAAATCAGGCCCAGTTTCTATAGAAATTTGGCCGATGTTCTTTGCGCTATTACCTTTGAAAGTGTTATGGTGATCCCCGATTTTGTTAGCTTGGTATTCACATTAATGTTGTTTTGAGATTTCTGAAAATATAATGTTACAACATTAATAACTTACCTAATAACAAGTATAAAAATACGCAACTGTGTCTTTATATTGCCACTTTGGTTATAAATGGTTTTTCGTCTGTTCAAGACGATTTATGATGAGAGAAGACGTTTTAGGTGGCTAAATAAACCGAGGCGATGGAGACACAATCTGCCATAAATCTAAAATGGGAAGTTTGTGGTGACTGGTGCTGAGACACCTTCATGACATTTCTGTCTTTTGATATCGAGGGCTCCAGGCTTCACCGCAATTCTTGCGACACTCCATAATCTCCAGTTTTGTTACATAAAAAATAATTGGTTGACCTTTGGTAAAGAGATCATAATTCCGGATGGTCTTCCGTAAGGCAAAGTTTTTTTGTAGCAAGGTCCCACTGAAGCTTTCCGTTCCAGCATCCATGCCGAGTTTCGAGGATCAAACTCCTAAAACAAAGTTACACAATTACCTAAATATGAATTAAAAAGATTAACTACTACTGATTATCCAACACAAAAACATGATGTGCAATCACTTTAACTAACACTTATACTGTGAGCACCTGCAGGCTGCAATGTTTCTTCAAAATCTTAATCCACCTAAAATGTGCAGTGGCACCAAACAAATTCTTCATAAAAATGTCACAGAAGTCAGTCATTACCTGATGTGGTCACGGAGACAGCTTTCATTCCAAAAATAGTATCAATTCTATCAACATATATCTCTCATATATCTCCATAAAGTGTACTTGGTAACATAACAATCAATAAGCCCCATGGCCAGAAATTGAAAATTGTCGGTATTGTTTTTTTTTTTGATAAATATTTGTTAGCATTTGACCACAATCTCACCTGATAGTTTGTGCCGATGTGGTCTAGAGTTTTGGTAGCCTAGTGGTGAGACGACGACGACGACCGACGACGACGACGACCGATGACGACGACGACCGACGACGACGACGACGACCGACGACGACGACGACGACCGACGACGACGACGACGACCGACGACGACCGACGACCGACGACGACGACGACGACCGACGACGACGACGACCGACGACGACGACGACGACCGACGACGACGACGACCGACGACGACGACGACGACCGACGACGACGACGACCGACGACGACGACCAACAAAGACGACCAACAAAGACGACAACCGATGATGACGACGACCGACGACGACGACGACGACGACCGACGACGACGACGACGACGACGACGACCGACGACGACGACGACCGACGACGACGACGACGACCGACGACGACGACGACCGACGACGACGACGACGACCGACGACGACGACGACCGACGACGACGACCAACAAAGACGACCAACAAAGACGACCAACAAAGACGACAACCGATGATGACGACGACCGACGACGACGACGACGACCGACGACGACGACGACGACGACGACGACCGACAATAACTGACGACGACGACGACTGACGACGACGAGGTCCGATGACGACGACGACGACGACGACGACGACGACGACGACGACGACGACGACGACGACGACGACGACGTCGACGACGACGACGACGACCGACGACGACGACGACCGACGACGACGACCGACGACGACCACGACCGACGACACGACGATGATGACGACCGACGACGACCGACGACGACGACGACCGACGACGACGACCAACAAAGACGACAACCGATGATGACGACGACCGACGACGACGACGACGACCGACGATAACTGACGACGACGACGACGACGTCCGACGACGACGAGGACCGACGACGACGACCGACAATAACTGACGACGACGACGACGACCGACGACTACGACGACGACCGCGACGACGAACGACGACCGACGATGACCGACGACGACGACCGCGACGACCGACGATGACCGACGACGACAGTTTTATCCTTTACTAAAGCACTATCGAAGCCACCGCCAACAGCTAGCATTAGTATAGATACGCAGGCGAAGTTTCGCGGGTCAGCTAGTGTAGTATTTCTTCACAACTGACCTGTAGCTGCACTTTTTCCACGTATGTCGCACTACTCCATGTGATTTCCTTTTTCTTCAATAATTGTTGAGAACTAGTGACCTAGAACATATGTCAAAAAACCGTAAACCGTAAATAATATAGTAACACATATATGTACAATACTAGCTTATGCCTGTGAATTCGTTTGCGTTCAAATTAGTAATTTTACCCCCCTTTGTTATCATGTTACGTTTTAAAAAAGGACTAAAACTACTACATGGACATAGTTTTAGTCCTTTAAATAGTACCTAATACTACCCACATGTTTATAAAATAATAATGTCTAAGCAGTCGGGAGTAAATTTTGCATTTCTTATATTTTTACGGATGTTTTTTTAGCTACGACAGTACCTCTCTGCCAATGTTGCGTGAATGAGTTACGTATGCGTGAGTG
Source organism: Craniophora ligustri (assembly GCA_905163465.1). NCBI lineage: Eukaryota > Metazoa > Arthropoda > Insecta > Lepidoptera > Noctuidae > Craniophora > Craniophora ligustri. Next base: position 9,204,943 of record LR990967.1, on the reverse strand, counting down.
CATACAAGCGTATGTATAGTGTGTGGATCGCCTAAGAACCGCTCCAACCCTTCTGTCTGAAGTATAGATTTGTAATTTGGTTTGTGATTAGCAGGGACATTTTCTACACATATTTATATGCATCTATGTAATTCTAAAAAATAAAACATGACGACGTACTTTAGTATTCGTTACACAAACTTCGTCGATTTAGTACCTAGATGGCGCTGTTTAATAATGTTTTTATTTTATTTATTTATACATTTCCTTTCGCCTCATTGAAACCAGTAAGCAATTCGCGGATACTAGTGTGAAGGTATGATAAAATATAAAAAAGGTTGACTTTGAAATTATGTTGCAAAGAACTTACAGTTTCATTAACAAGTTCACTTCCAAATTTTCTCTGTAATGGTACTGTGGGTTCCGTTTCCCGAGCATCTTCCTTGTTTTTTGTTTCGTCAACCTAAAACATACCTACCTATGATTCTAATACATAATAAAGTATACTAATTCATGTTATAAACTAATCTATATAAAGAAAAATCTGCTGTCTATTTATGTTTTTGCGTAAGCCTAAAGTATATGTAATCTATGTACATTTTCATCCGACCTTTCCGTATACCAAAGAAACAAATAATATAGGTGCACAGCCATTTGTTCGAAAACGGTGGCTGGCAGCATTTTTCCTCAATGTATAAAGTACAATTATATGGATATAAGATTATAATATGCATCTGAGTTATAAAATATAAAAAGTAATAATAAGTCCTACGTGACGAGTCAAGTGCCAGAAGGAAAAGTAGGTACCTACTTACGTTTGTTTAAGTTATTCATTATTTCATTTTTACAGAAAATGTGAGCTTATTGAGAGAAGACTTACAACATAATATGTACTTAAAGCTATACATTATAATATGACGTAGGGATTTAATTGTTTCTCTAAATAGTTCAATGTAGTTTGGGAGACAAATTAAGAGTTCTACGTTACAACATGAAAAAGCAAGCATAATAAAAATGATTAAAAACAACAAGTCATGTTCTACCACAGAGTCACTCGTCTTCCATTTCGTAGAACCTACATTATCGAGCGATAAAGGAACCTACCGAAAGTTTATAGTAAAACATCTATTGGTATGTTAATTGAAACTAATTAATCATACAGAGATGGTACGCATGTTAATCTTCGTATTATAAACCTTTTTGGGCTAAACCAATAAGAGGAATATTATCATTATGGAATTAACATATTGTCCAAAAATAATCAAAAAAAATTCTTTACGTAAGTTGTACCTAATACCTGTCCTGTTGGGTAGGCTCTAAGAAAAAAAATCATATATTTTTTTAATAATTTTATGTACACAGCTATCTTATACACACGCAATGTTCACACATGGTAAGTATTCTTTTGGTTCAGCTGGCCATCCTCAAACGCTGCCCCCTACAAACATCTTGATAACGCGCTCTGGTGGACACTTATGATCTACCTGCTAAACAGTTTCCATTTCATCACTTACAGGGTTGACTAAACATTTATAGCTTAATCACTAAACGTAACTTAGATAGGGGCACGACGGTCGAAAATGGCCAGCTGATGTAACATCGGGGTTCGCGAACTCGTCGTCGCAGGTCGTGTGTGGCATAATGCGAGAGCAGAGGCAGGGTTAAATGCCGTCGGTGCCACGGGGGGAGGACACGTTTTCCTCGGAAGGGGCCTCGTACGGCACGCCGCAACAGAACAGCTGGCGCACGGCGCGGGAGACGCGCGACCCGCGCGATTCGCTGCGCGGCAGCCCGCCCGCCTCCTCATCGTCAGACTACAACCACAACAACACGTTACTGCGGGCCACGTACGGGACAAACACCGCAGCACTGACCTCCCAAAACTACAACACTTCTCGACGCATTCCAATTGCAATATACGGGGTTAAATCAATAATGACAATCCCAATTCATTGTGGTTACATGCGTAAACAAGTATAGGATGTCTAGGCTCTGTTTGCTATCAAATGCTCAAAACGTCGTAATTTTGGGTGAGGCTGAAGCATTGCGGCTATGTAGCGTGCGGGCTGCCGCGTCTCTACGGTACGATCTACAAACTTATTTATCAAAAAATTGGCCTTAGTACAATGTGTACTGTAAATTACTTATTTTTATACTTTAAAATTGTATTATGATGGTTTACTATTTTATTTTCAAAATTAAATCATTATTATTTTAGTAGGTAGCAAGCCATAATCAGGGTATAGAAATATTCGTACCCATTCGGAAACTTTTTGAGTCGTATCGGCAGTCCGCAACTCCGCGATCTCCTCCGTTATGCTATCTTCATCACCCTTGGTTTCCTCCTCTGTTGACTTTCTACAAACATCCGTATCGGTGACCAAATAACCCACGTGTGGTACGGGCTGCGATGGTGGTGTGACCGAGACCGCACTCTGGAACATGAACAACATACAAAGTTTAAAGTCTATCCACAAATCGTGATTCACTACGTTAACGACATCGCGTGAAATTATTTAATCACCATAGTTAACGATGCATTCTAATTATAATGTACAAAAATTTATCTTTTATCACACCCCAGTGGCGTGATATAAAGAAATTTGTGACAGAACATCGCGAGCAAGGCATACATGATACATTGACCCCACCTTTTTTTTTGGTTCTAAAGCTGCCATTGTTATTTTCTCGGGTGAAGTTATTGGTGAAGTTGGCCTCTTAATGGCTGAAGATAATTCCTTCGCGACGATATGCTTCTGCTTTTCGGAAGACATCGCTATTAATGAAAAGTACAACGTGTTAATGTTCGGTAATTTACATATTTACATAAGTATATTTACCTGAAGTCTTTCACATGTTAAATACGCGAAAACGAAAAGGTGAAAAATTTGTAAGGCATTGGACTCGGTTAGAGGACATACAGTATCCACGATAATTGCTTGTCGCTCCTTGAGACAGCAACATTTTATATAAGGGCCAGACCCATTGGAAAAGTTATAAAGTGTCTATTATATATTTAAGAACGTCAATTGTTGGACCTATGTATGGTGCGTAGGAGTCATAGCGGAAAATAAGCAAAATCATTCAAAAAGATAGACACGGATTTCAATACATAATTATTATATATATTTTCTATTAACTATACCTATGTATATTATTATTCAATATATATACTTATTATATGTATAAAGACTGAAGAATCTATACATATAATAAATATACATACTAGATGCGGTGTTTATTACTTGAATTTATTTCCAAGAAAAGTACCCCATTCTCTGTTTGATAATAACAGATTCTGATAAATAAATTCTACACACAAAAAATCTAGTTGAAGATAGTAACATCACATTTGAAAACTGGCAACCACGCGCCGAAATTCACTGAAGTTTAATTTATAATATACATATGTTTTAAGTATAATCAAAGTTATAAAATGGACAAAAATAACATTATAATTCTAGTAGATTAGTTTTGGGATTTCCTAAAAAAACATTGAATGCTTTTGGATTGTGGCATTAATATGGTGGCAAATATGAATGTAATATGTACATACCGGGAACGACCGGCGCGTGTGAGAGCTTGTGATGCAGGTCGGGTGGCGCCTCGTCCAAGATAGTGGGCCGGTAAGGCTTTTGCTTACTGGCTGTCGATTGTTCCACCACTACCATGAGTGATCCAGTACCGACCACAGTCCCGCTTGTCTTTTCTTGATCCGACATCTTTCACGTCCACGGCAACTCAAGCATCCATAAGTTATATGTACCCTAAATCCTTACTAATTTGTCACCAGAAAATTGCTTTAACAATTTTTGCACAAAAGCACAAAAGGGTGAAACGTCACGCATAATAAATTTTGACAGCTAAATGCTTTGTTTTTCTGAGGCTTCCATTTTCGAAATGCGTCTATATAAAAAGTATTACAGCGGTTAGGTAATATCTATTTTATTTTCGGGCCTTGGTACCTAGTTCACTAAGTGACCACTAGGAAGACAGTGGCACATGTTGCTGTGAGCAGTGACTTGGGAAGACCCCTTTTCAGTGTCCTGAGGAATGTGCCTTTTAGCAGTCGCACAGGGGACATCCGGAGCAGATCTCTTAAGAGGACCTGGGACCTCCATTCGTGTTCGTCCCCACCAAGGTGGTCACCATCTATCATGACCACCAACATACGGTGTGTAAAGTAAAAGTAAAGCAAAAATCCCACTCTACCCAATCCCTTCCCCAGACGGCGGCTGCCGGTCAAAGGTTTCCACACTGGAAACAAAAACGTTATTTAGTTCAACATGCCTAGTTAATAAGTATAGATACATTTATAAAGATTTTCAATGCAACATTGATTTCCTGTAAATACATATATAACTGTTTGGTTTATTGTCGACAAACGATATTCACCTAACGATATTATCTACATTAAATGTTTTGTTCAACTATTTCTTATTTACCTCAAATAAGACGTCCTTATCCGAGATGTTTGGGAATCAGCATTTTTTTACCTAATCAATAAAAAGTTAATTAATACGTGACACACCTATAGTCTGTACTTTATGAAACTATAATAAACCTACGCAAGTATACAAACTTAGAATTTACATAACCATCATACAAAGTGAAAGAAGAAAAACATTTCCGTCAAAGCACCTGTCAGAATAATGTAAAATTTTCTTTTTACTGTAAATTAAAATTATTGTTTTAGCCACATATCATTATAGTTCAGGCGGGTTGATTTTAGAACTATGCATGGGAAGAGGAAAATAAAATGTGATGGAAAATAAACAGTCTCCATCCAAGAAGAAGTTATTATCCATCCAAGAAGAGAAGTTGATACGTGAGGTGGACTACGATTCTCTCGCAGGAGGTTCGGCCCGCCCGCCTAAGAAACAACTTCTTCTGGGTAAATTCCCTTCTAACATAGTTACGTCCCACCTCGATTGACTACTAATACAGGAACGTCAATTTTCAGATTTAGAGATCCTTCAGAAGAGACCAACTCATCGTCCGACTTCACAAAGAGTACTCGTATCCATAAAACCGAGAGTGCCCGCCATTAAAACTTTGTACATTGCAGAAAAGAGCCGTTTTCAAGCCAAAAAGGTACTTTAAGACGTTTTTTTAGAGTAGGACATGTTTTCAATTGTTTGCATTTTAAAAAGCAAATTAAGTAGCATTTATGTATTTTCCAGGGTTCAGATAAATCGGGTTCACGACTTGGTATTGGAGACCATTCATCTTTTACCACCCGTAAGTTTTAAAATACACGTTTTTATTTAAAATAATGTTATTTCTTTAAACACGGTTTCACCGTTACAGATTTCAGTGAAGATGATTCAAATATTATAAATTCAATTGCTTGTGGTACGGACCAGCCTCATACGAAAAGTGAAATTGAAACTGACAAAGCATCTTCGGTTACTATTCAGGTAGAAAGCTCAGCCGTAGTTTCGAAATGTTCAAACACTAACAGCACGCCTCAAAAGACAAATGTGTATAATGAAAAACAAAGATCTGCGGAAAAATGCTATTTATATACGCAACCACAGATAAATATGAACCTTCCTAAAGTCGATGTCAAAACAGATAAAAAGACTTTAAATGATAATAAAGTTGATATTGCCACATTAATTATCACGAACACATCTTCTGAAGATTCTGCACCGCCTTCTATTAGCACTATTAATAATTTAAATAAACGAATAGATCATTTGGAGCGTAAAATTTTGAGACAAGAAATGGTTTTCCGTTCTATAGATCCTAATATACCTCTGTCTTCATCAGATGAAGAGCCCAAAGGTAACATAATGAGGTCTACATCTGGGACTGGGAGGCCTGGGTGTAGCTACATTCAGCAGTATAGCCATGTTCCTGAAACCTCGGCGTTCCAGCGCTACGCGCAGCAAGCGGCGCCTCTTTCTGCAAGCAAAGCTACCACTTTAGAAAAGGAACACAATTCTGAACAATATGGTCGCGATTTCACTGCTTACGACGGCATTACAGCTCGGGGTCGTCGACAATGTGCGTCTGTACCGTGCAAAAGGGACGACATCCCAAAAATGGCTGCCGAAAGAGTGCACAAGATCAGACACAAACTGAATCCAGTGCGTGATTATCGGCTGATGGATACGGTTCATTATCTAGCGCAAGGCGAATTTGCTCCGCGTGATGATGGTATAAAATTAACACCCTCACGGGAAGCTGTACTCAGTGACATAATTTGGGAAGACGTTTGCCGCACGCACTGGCCCAATGCTCGACTTGGGCGACGGATGGCTCACTCGGAGAGGTGTAGCACAAGATGTGAGCTGCAGCGACTGATAGACAGCTTGCTAAGAGAACGTGTCGCTCACGTAGAGCGCAGGAGGCGTCGTCATTATAGAATAGTAAAATTAAATCATAGACATGAAAGTTGTAGACCGGTCGGTAAAACTGGGGATATCATCGTGGCCAGTCATAAAAACAGACAGGGTGACGAAGTAGCCATTAGCGATCATAACGCTGCGAGTGCGATGATGTCCGACAGACGCTGGGATGACTCGGGATTGCGTAGAACTCCAAGAAGTCATGATCGACTGGGGCTAGAGATGCGACAAAATCGTCATTCTCTTGAGCGTAGACATGGATACGAAGACTGTTCTCCAGGGCCAAGTTGTGCAGTAACCAGATCTCCAGCGAGTAGAGAGCCAACATGCTGCTACCAAGCATCTAGCCCCATGAAGCCGGAGAGGCGCTGCTGTGGAGCTAAGAAGCGTCGTACCGGAAGTCGTGAGTTAACTAGCGGCAGTAGTTCTACGTGCAAGCCAAGGAATCCTCGGCTAATAGTTAAAAAAGTTGCCTCTCACCGCAAACACTACACCAGAGATGAGCCTAATCTAGAACATTACATTCTACTTCCAACTTTGGTTGTCCGCACGCCATCTAATATGAAGCGACAAAAGAAATTCAATGAATTATATCATCGCATTCTAAACGTCCAGCTTAATAACGGTAGGTTCCTATTTAATTATTTCTTTTCGTACTCACTCATACACGCAATTAATTACAAAATGAGTTTTATGCTCATATAGATCTCTTTTAATAGTTTTTATAAATTGTGATATTTTTTCAGTTCAAAATATTGACCCCACTGAAGTTTCATCGCCGCAACCGGGTTCATCGCAAGGTCCCACTAAGAAAAATATAGGACTGAATATCAATATTACCTTATCTAATAGTTCAGCCCAAGTGAACAAAAAGTAGCAGCATCGAGGCGTGAACCCGCAAACGATAAAATTTTTATATAAATTGTTTATATACGTAATTTAAATATTTTTTAAATATAGTATATCTTTGCGAGTATTTTAATCATTAATATGACTATTTTTTTTTGTTGAAGCAAATGTCTGTCCGTTTAGTTCTTCTAAATTGCTTCTGTATCTAGTATACTACACGGATATTAGTTATATTATAAAGTAGATAAAAAAGTTGAGCAGGTATATATAAACCCGTGCAAAGGCCAGGCTGATGTGTGAATCCAAAACACTGTAATCTCAGATATACCTATTTTGAGAAAAGGGCTTCAAACATTTTTTTCTTTGGTATGCCAAACAAACCTTAAATAATAACTAAAATATATCTTATTCTACATACTATATAATAAAAATATAACTTAAAATAATACTTCCGATAGGGATATGTAACTGCCTAACAAATATCAAATAATCAAACAAATAAGCGCTATTAAGGCAATCGAGTTACTGTGTATTGAATTTACACGTCAGCGGGATACTTTGACTTAAACATGGACGGTTAGTTGGGTAAATTGAACACAATTTTAAAAAACTCGTCATATCATATTAATAATGTATAGAGCTAGCAAGGCCGATCTTGGGAACCAACGTAATCATAGCACGTGGCACTGTTTACACAAGAACTTACTGCAGTTCATATTTTATGATAAAGCAGGTCCGCGATTTATTCATCTCATTTTAAAAATCGAAACATATTATACTCATCATTAAGATATCAATCTTTGCAGTATTTTATAATGTGGCGTGCCATGACACGTGGCAGTCAATCGGTTTATTTATACGCTACCGCATACTGGCAGAAGGCAAAGCAGGGCATCGAGGAGAATATGCCAACCCTAGAATTTGCCGTCGCTTCTGCCAACCTTATAAAAGCAGTTTTAAGTTTAAAGTAAGGGAGTTAGAAAACTGACAGCAAACGGAATTCCCATGTAGCCAAAATAGTCACGAACTCTGGCACCCTACTCACTCGCAGAAACACAATTGTTGTTGTTTCACTGCGGTCTTTTGTAAGACGAAGGTACTTCCTCAGTTGGATGGCTCAATTTCAACGTGACTTCTCGCTACCTCTCTGTGGCGTTGCCATCCAAGAGGCATGAAAGGTGGCGTGTAGTGTGGCCCTTGCTTGCACTGTTTGTCCTCCAAGATCATAATCTATAGGACACCAGAATCTTCAGGCGCATACCGATATAAGCTGGTGTCGCAACCTACCAACGCAAAATGATCGCGTTAAGTCCGCGCGGGGATCCTCTAGCGCGCTCTTCGATGTTACCACAAGGAATCCACTTTAGCGCTACGAGGTCATACTTTCAAATGTGTGCCTTCTATTAGAGCCATACGAATATCTGTTGGTAACTTCTAAATGCTCCGCTATATCCGCAAACCTAATTTGAGACTAAAGGTTTTGCTCAGCACGTGGCTGGGGATGTTATTTACTACACGTACGCGTCACCTACACGTATTGGGCACTAATGGTGTACACGGTAATTTACTAGCTCCTATAACATGGGACCGAAACATACATGCGAAATGATTGAGGATGGACATTAAGGACATTAAGATGGACAGTAAACCTCTGCCTAACCCCTCGGGGTCGACATGCGTGATGGTATGAAATGCACTTTATGCAAGCTGTAGACTTGAAGCATAATTATTGTTTAATAGTCGTATATAAGATGCAGTGGAAATGTAATCAAACGCCGAATGTAAATGGACCACCACAGCTGCTCGGATGGAATACGATGCGTACTTGTTTTGCTTCAATGGATCACCTTTACAAGACTAACCATCGTCAATCCCATCACACGAACATAGTATGGGCTAGGATAATCCCTAGCCCATACTATGTTCGAGTACGTAGTATCCCAGTGTAGGAAGGTAGTTAAGGCTCAACATTTTACACGAAGTGGCCATCAGTAAGCGTCGTCTACCCAATTACGGAATGACTAGGTACCCAAAACAAATAAATTGGTTATTAGTTTTACCGGTTTTCTCGACTTTTCTTACCGATCATTATAGGTACTTACTCGTATAACAACAACCAGGACCAATGGCTTCAAATTCCTAGGTAGGAAAGCGTCAGAATAAAGCATTCATTCATACAACTGACCTAGTTTAGCATTACTTACCTTACAAATACTGGAGACTCCACGAGTTCCCTATGAAATCACATAATTTTCTTTAATTGCAATGAATGTGCATATTTTTTTACTAAAATATATAAAACTGTACGTGCCTAGATACTAATTTTCGAAAAACGCTAAACCTGAAGGAGTATAATTAGACGAAGAATTGGTGCCGTGGTGTGATCATTAATATCTGTGTCAGCTGCTTTTGTGCCCTCACATTATATATTTTTTTCGCTGAATCACATACAATGATCGACCAAAGTTCTTACCGTAACAGACAATAATAGGAAATTCTAGAATCTGCTCTATGATTCTGGTTTTACCCGGTTGATTACAGTCGATAAGGTCCAAAGTAGACCATCAACTGCTTCTTCATGTACGCCATTTAATTAAAAATTATTGATTTAAATCGTCGCAGGCAACATCTTGCTGATATTGATAGACATTTTGATACAAAATTAATAAGTTACCTACATTTTTATTAACCTGTGTAAAAGAGATGGCGATACGATACCAATGACTAGAAACTTTAAATTATTAAGGTTAAATATAAAAAAAAAAGTTTTTTTTTACTTTAGGTTATATAGTTTTACGTTGCAAGTTGCTGCCCAACTTGCGACGCAGGGTGTACGTATTGTTGCATCGCTAGATACCCGTCTGATGTGAAACAACGGCCAGTTGATAGTACCGCCGTGTTCTTATCGACCAGCCATAGCTGTACGCTATAGTGTTAAATATAAAATAATTAAATTTCGTGCGTTTTATGATATTAATTTCATAAATTTGAACAGTGTGTAGCGTTATAAAAAGTGGTGTTGGTATACAATGAATTATGGCTTGCGTTATTTATAATAGTACATAAATAACTAAATCTCCATAATTATTATCTTACGCATTAATAGAACGCATAAGTCGCCATTCTGTCGCGCTCAGGGCTTTACATATTCATGCTAAGTGAAACTATTATTGTGTAACTCGATCATTCTACATTTCCACGGTCCACCCCTGGCCCCTGGCACAATATAGTCGGGTCTGATATACACCGGCTAAGGTACGGTAGAGTGGAATAGGAGGTATGGTGCCATTATTACATATATCTCTTTATCCTGGACCGTCTTTTATTTTTGCGTTTGCTTAAGTAGTCTTATCTGCCGCTGAAAAGGGTGTTTCGGACGTCTACCAACTACCAAAATCCATTTCCAATATGGTATAGTTGAGGCCATATGGTTGGTATGGTTGTCCACGACCGTAAAATCTTAACTTTTTAAGTTCAAGCTACGACAACGAAGTAGTACACAAAAAAGGAAAAAAAATTACCTCAATTTGAAATTCTATGAAAAATAGATAACTCTATTGGCCGCATATTCCAAAATACAGATAGTTTTGTGAAAGTAATTTTCAAAGGAGGCTAGGACTAGTTAAATGATGTTAGTCGGACACCGGTAAATATTTCATGAGAAACGATTTCGATCGCACATAGTCGAGTGCAATCGATTGTGTATGACTTAAGTGGAGCATATTATACAATACTTGAATACTTTTATGTATATAATAAATCATACCTCACAATTCATCTATAAATTGTAGTAAAAAAATAAAAATAGGTACTATAAATGAATAAGATCTTTTAAATAAGTTAAAAGCGTATAAAAAAAAACTTATGTTCCTACATAAGTTTTTTTTTATACGAGCGACTGATGGTAATTGAAGATGTGGCCTAGAATATATGTAGTAAGCTTACCTAGGAAATACCTATTCACTAATGAGTCAAGATGTTTTCGTTGACATGGTAAGATGTACCTGTGCTACCCTGACATATTTGTATAAACTTATAGGTTAGTAAGATGGTTTGTTAAACTAAAAATTTAAGGGAATAAATTATTATAATTATTTATTTGAATCTTCCTCAACATTCATATCGGGTACTATTATTGGTTAATTATAAATTGTTCAAGAAATTATTACTAAAGTTATTATCAGACGTGACCTAGAGTATTACAAAAAAAACAGCTGTTCAATTAGGATGGGTACCTATAGAATTTTAATGGTTACCAATGACCTGAGTTCTGATTGGAGGATGTGATGTGTCTGCCTCGTTATTTACTATGGAGGGTGTTAAAAAGTGGCTGTCAGAACGGACTGTCAAGAAGAATGGGATGTATGTTCACTACAGTCCGCCGAAATGTAAGTATGTTTCTGCATTACTGCTTCAATACTCATTTGTAAATATTATATTAGATCATATTTATCTAACAGATCACACGTGACACAAATAACAAGAATTAGAAGCTATAGTTTGAACAGACTTTTATGTCAAATCCTAAAATTACCACATATGGAGTGCCCCAGGGAAGTATTCTTGGACCTCTTTTATTCATCATTTATATTAATGATCTCCCAAAAGTAATCAAACAGGAAATAATACTATTTGCAGATGACAGTACAGCTATTTTTACAGATGATGATCATGATAACTGTGAAAAGAACATAAATAAATCACTTGATGACATCATAAATTGGTTAAATATTAATAAAATAAAAATAAATATAGACAAAAAAAATCTTAACTCTCCCTTCATTACACATTTTTGAGGCAGCGATAATGATTAAACGCGATATCAGTAATTAAGTATTAAATATTATGAAACGCTGTGATGTGCGAGACATAGGAAGGAATTAAGTGGGATTAAATGTAGAATAGCTAAATTTCAAACAAGCATATTTGGGATGGGGGTTAAAAATTATAATAAAATACCAACTGATATTAAAAATATCTCAATATTGATTGATTTTAAACTGAAACTGAAAGAATTCTTACTACTCAATTAGTGATTTATTAATGATATAAATTCAAACTAAAATATAATTTAATGACATATTTATAATCTTATAATGTGAACCGATTGCTATCACCCGGGCTAGAGGCCCACTCCGAGCTGCTGCTGAGAATTTTATAGAAATAGAAAAGCCCAATAACACTTTACTTGACCTGGGAATCGAACCCAAGTCCTCTTGTTTAGCGGTGACATTTACTAGGCCAACGACGCAGCATTAGCCTGCACATTAGCCTTTATATTTTATCATAAGTCTTATTCGACGACCTGTTTACCTCAGCGGTAGTTAACGCTGCCTGCTCTGCTATGGGTCCCGAGTTAGAATCCCGGTAGGGACAAATAATTGTGTGATGGGCATCAATATTTGAATATGTATTTACAAAAAAAAAGTTTATATGTAGTATATCAACCAACTGGTATCCGTAACACAAGCCTCGTTGCTTACCACGGAACTAGATGGCGCTGTGTAATAATGTCCGGAAATATTATTATATTATTATATTGTTACGACCTTACTTTATATTGACACAAATATATTTTATTATGATTTGGTATCAAAAAATATTTATATCCTTACTTATACACCAACCCCTATTTTTTAATACTATTTTATCTATTAGTATTTTTCTTTCATCAACAACTAGAAATAATTTATGTGGCAAAACAACGTTTGCAGAGTAGCATGAACCCATTATTGTCCCACTGCTGGGCACAGGTCTCCTCTCATTTGAGACGTGTTAGGCTATAGTCCACCACGCTAGCCTGCTGCGGGTTTGTAAACTTCACATGCCATCGAGAAAATTCTCAAGCATGCAGGTTTTCCTTCACCGTTTGAGCATGTGATAAATACGCACATAACTTCCGAAAAGTCAGTGGTGCGTGCCCGGGTTTGAACTCGAGACCTTTGACATGTCAGTCCACTGGTTACACCACTAGGCTACCACAGCTCTTTCAGAACATAAAGCATGTTCAAATCAGAACATAAAGCAATGAAATCATTCATCTAACACGTTAAACTCAACAACTACCGAATGGATTTTCATTCAGTTTTCACTAATGGGCGGAATGATTCAGGAATATCGTTTAGGTGTATAACCAATTAATGTATGTATGACCAAAAACTTAATTAGTTATAAACCTACTTTGCTGCTCGTGCCACGGAGGAGAAACCGATTATTAAGTTATATTGTAGAAATATGTAAGTGTTATTCATATAAACCACCTAAATACATATAATAACAAAGCAATATAATTTATTTAAAAGTGTATATATGTAAGCAAGTAAATAAGGGCTTAAATAATGAGTTAGTACATCTTGATAAATTTAGGCGGCAGTTCAGGTGATCAAAGTTGATTCTAAAAACTACTTCAAATAAAATACTTACATTGATATATTTCTTATTTAAAAAACAATGTTTAAGCGGAAATCGATATTGAAAAAATAAGGCTGTTGAAAGCTAGCTAGACTAACGAAAATATGTAAACAACTTGACTGAACCTGTCTGGAAAATGTACGGGAGCTTGCGTGCTAGCCAGGGAAATATCCACCCTCACAAACGCTCTATCAAATCGATGTAAACGAACAAAATTGCCATATAATGTAGAAAGCTTTTTTCGTTGCAATTTGTCTGTCTAACATTGTTTAACCTCAAATTATTACGGAAAGTGATGATAATATACCGCAAGTCATGCATCACGTAGTATTCGAATTGCAAAAGCCTCCTGCAACAGAGAAAAAAAATTACGTACATTTTAAGAATTAATAAAAATGCCGAGAATATAAAATTTATTTTACTAAAAGCAACTGTCTTCTGACTATGGAACTAATAAAGGATCCGAAGCGTTGGGATTTTAATGTTATCAATATATGACGCAATGTAATTCGTCTGATAATAATGAAGAAGCTGTAGCAAATTTTTAAAACGTTCGTTTCGCTTATTATTCCTTATTTTCAAATCAAAACGGCGGCAGTAATATGTACCAAAACTCATTTTAGAATAAATTTAAGGTACCTTCCCTATTGCTAATTATTTTATTGGAAACAATGTACCTGAAGAACGATATTATTAACAGACTAAACTATGTCAAGTCTAGTAGGGCAACGTATAAAAATGTGAGTATTTATGCTTACGTGGGAATAATGTGATTATAAGAATAATACCGTTAATAAGTTATTTATTTCAACGAGTCCTATTTACGACGTGGGCGCGACACGACCTTAGCGTGATGTCGTGAGAGCTAGTTTTTTGCAGTAAGTATATAAATAATGTCATAAGCAACACAAGTACCTAGACCACATCATCATATAATTTTAACAACACAATTGGTGCATTGAAACAGCGATCGGACTTTTTCATGACTTTTTATTTTCACCGTTTTGTGAGTATGGTATGTGTTTGTACGAGTATGTGCACCCAAAATGCAAGTAAAAACATAAAAAGAACAGGAAAGTATTGCTTTAAGTCCATGATTGTAGATACAAATTAATTCTAGATTTTAGCTTCTCTAAATCTCTGTGAAGCTAATTAATGTTTTTCGATTTGAGATGTACCTATATATAAATAAACCGCGTGGTATTCAATTTATTTCAAGTGTCTTAGCATAACATCACGCGCTCAGGGCACGTTTACTCTTTGGTCTTATACAAGAGCGGCTGCTAGTCGTGAATCTTGGGTATAAATTCACGAGTCGAACTAAATGTTATTGGGTTTTTTATCATAAAAGTTTTAGTAGCAAGCAGTTTATACCTAGTTTCAATTTGAGCCCAGTTAATGGCAAATCTCGCTCAATTGTTTGTAAAACATCAGCAAACTGTGGGTACTTTATTTTGTTCCTCATCAGCATTTATCTGCCTATCATGGAGACAGTCGTTATATGCAAAACATATATGCCAATTTTGCAAATGTTATGGCCATGCCAGATGTGAGCTATGTCACTCGTACCCAATACTTAAATTCTATGTTGGATATGAGTGATATAATTATCTAATCTTTACATTGTGTTACAAACAACAGTCACAGACCTGTCATCACTAATGTTTATGTGTCAACGTGATACAAATAAGGTTACTAACCAAAGTGCGGTGGTGTGTGAGCGTTAATCGTGTAACGAATGTGGCAGTGTATGTGAATATTGATGGGGTTCGATCACCCGTGGCTACCTGTAACGATCCACAAAATGGTGTCAACTCACTGACACGTCATAACATGTTATTATAATATAGCGTACAAGTAAGCAGCTACCTACGCATGAATTAAAGGGCAAGGGGCCAAATGTTAGTATGCATAGTTTTCGTAACTAACCTTCTAGAATAAAAGCTTCATGAGAAATTGCAATGATAATTTTATTAAAAAAATATATAACAGTCAGAAAATCATTCATTATTATGTAGTATAACATCTTGCTTACTGCTCTAATAGTGTTGGACTTAGATGTGTTAGATAGTATTTTTTACATAGGTAGTTATTATTATGCAATTCTTTTAGGAAAAGCATTTTGCCACATCAGGACGTTCTCTTTACATCGTGGGTGCGTTAGCGATAACATATTTTCAGATGTAGACCAAGACACACACAATCACAGAATATCTACCTAACTACTGTCCTATGATCATACAAATATTTGTTTTGAGCCTAAAGTCCAAACACTACAGCATAATTCGCGATGTTTTACGCCCTAAAGCACTTTTCAATCGCAACATAATTAAAAACACTTTACGTTAATTAAACCAGTTTCATGCAAAAGTGAATTATATTAGCATGAACTTGTCGCATATCATTATTATTCAGCATAATACTGTTCTACGTGGTATATGTAGATATAATGGAAAATAAATAAATAGGTAAATTGTGTTGAAACAATAACTTACTCTTAACGAATGTTGACCCATTCGCACATTCTATATAAGATCCGAAGCAACAAAATAAAACAATAGCAATATACTGTTATAGAAACCGTAAAATATTTATAGATTTCTTACACTTACGCGAATATTAGACATTGAAATAAACTGAACTACTAATTACGGATTTTATCGCGGTATATATTTGATTCTCCTTTTATATATATAGATATTATTATTAAAAATATATTAATATTATTATTAGTATTATATTATTATTAAATTATTATTTCCATGTCTAGTACTCGCTTAAAACATGTTTTGATAAGTTTTTGATAAATACCTACGTGGCCTCACACTAAACATGCATATAAATATATACACTATACATATAAATATGTAGTAGAATAATCTCTACAAGCGTATATCAAAAAAGTTTCACGCGATTCATTTACCATACTTTTTTCATAATGGTTAAGAGAATATTTGTTTTTGCATGCTGGGTGTGTTTTTGCCCTACACGTGTAAGGTCAGCAGATGTCGCGATAAGTCAACTACACCCGGCTGTTAGCGCATAAATCTCGTAATCTACCGCCAGAAACAACCGCCTTCAAACAGGATGTTTCTCTTCTTACACCAAATTTTTTTGAACATGTATGTATGTATCACTGGAAAATGATATTAACTCTACCTTAAAATGTATTGTCAACTGGCTAAAGGATAACAACCTTCGAATTAATCTAGAAAAACTAATTTAGTGATATTTAGAAACAGAACTAAGCCACCTAGAGACTTGAATGTTTATTATTCAGGAACAAAAATTAACGAGGTAGAGGTAACAAAATTCTTAGGTTTGTATGTTGACTGTAATTTGAATTGGAAAACACACGTCAAAGATGTTTGCATGAAATTAAATAAATTTTCATATATGCTTGCCAAAATCGTTAATTTGTCAACAGCAATGACTGCCTACCATGCATATGTAGCATCTACGCTAAGGTATGGTGTAATCTTTGGAGAAACTCCTCAGAATGGGAGACCGTTATTAAAGCTCAAAAAAAATGTATTTGGGCGATATGTAGACTTGAGAGTACTGAAAGCTGTCAACCCTATTTTAAAAAACTAAAAATACTAACATTAGCTAGCCGTTACATTTATGAGATTGCTATATTTGTTAAAAGTAATATGCAATTGTATAATAAATTAAATAGTACTAGATATGAAAATAAAATTCGGTCTGTACCCAGTAGATCTTCTTTCATGAATACCAGTGTATTTTGCATGACGCCCAAAATATATAATAAATTGCCCTGCTCTGTTACAAAAATTCACAACTTGCACTTGTTTAAGCAGAAGCTAAAAGAGTTTCTATCTGAAAGGGTGTTTTATAGCGTGAAGGAATATCTAGAAGGGAATCCATATGGTAAATAAATATAAATACATGTACCAAATACTTAAAATTTGCATGCCAATTTGACGACAGAACGTGGAGAACTATTATAATTATGTTAAGATCTATGTACAACGACCCATGTTTGCAAAGAAATAAATGATTTTGATTTTGATATATCTACTATCAGTATTTTCTTGTCTATTTTATTGAGTAAATATTTTTTGTAGATCATTTACTGTGACATCTATGGAATTATAATTCTATTACAAATTCATTTAATCTTGTTATGATGATATCTTTCTAGCTATTTTTGCCGCAGCGCCTATAATTAAAGGATTCGTTCTTGATCGCCTGGGACATAATTATAAATGTAAGCCATTGGCGGTCCAGCTTTATATAATACTACTGACCCCACCTTCGTCTGCGTCACCTAACAGAGAGAGATTGGCTTAAATGCATGTTCTAGTTTTATTGCAACATTTTTCATTTATACTCCGCTCCTATTGGTCGTAGCGTGATGTTATACATATAAATCGTCAGTCTGCCCAAGTCCACAGATGCTGTAAAGAGTCTGATGATAATTGAGATAAAATAATATGAATATCTATATATATAAAAGGAGAAGCTGACTGACTGACATATCAACGCAGGGCCTAAACTATAAGGGTTAGAAACTTGAAATTTTGCAATGTGGGTGCAATGATAATATGAAATTTCTTTGATTTTCAATGAAACTTGGCGAGTGTAGTCTTTGTACGACGTAGGCATCCAATAAGAAGGGATTTTCCGAAATTTTGCCCATAAGGGGGGGGATAGGGGGACCAAGTTTGTACGAGACAACGTGATTCCTTGGTCCAATCTACTTCAAATTTTGCATAAACATTATTTAACAGAATTGATGGAAGACGTATTTCGTATTTTATCGAAATTCAATCCCTGACGGGATTAAAAAGGGATAGAGAATTATGTTGGAGGTGATATCAATACTCCTTAGTGCTTTTGATTAAAATTACTTTTTATTTTGACACATGCTTGAAAACTCAATCCGATTTTATTCAAAAGAGGTTGAACTCACATAAAAGCTTGATGCAATGCAAATATTTTATACTCATTAAAATTGGAATTTCTGTTTGTAATTTCATATATAAAAGTATATATACGGTAATTACACAAAAAAATAATTTCAAAAATGTTTGTCTGTCTCTCTCTCTTCGTTCCTTCTAATTGCTGCAACAGATGGACCGATTTTGTGGGGACTTTCACCATCGTTATAAGGAGTAACTTAGGCTACTTTAATTTAAGAACAAGAAAGTAATTTGAGTTCCGTATGGCTTAAAAACGCGGGAGCTGCATGGACCGATGCATGAATATGAACATTAAATTTTTCGATAAATTTCACGCGAACGAAGTCGCGGGTAACAGCTAGTATCTCGATAAATCCATAAAAAGTATTGCAATATAATAGTAATGCTATTTATTTATTTTCACAGTAACGTTAACAACGTAAAATTCACATCATTACATACTAAAATCTCAGTTTTTTGTATGTGTATCGAACAGCGTTCCCATTGTCAAACAACATGTATGAATTGCAACATGTGTGACATATCGTGCATGTACTTCATTGTTCAAAAACCATGAGATTTCATAGGCGGGGTAAACGCTATCAAGAACGGAACATTTCACGATACTTCAGGATGTTTCATACGACATGTTTACATTGAAAAACATTCATATGTTAAAGTTTCCCAACAAGTTCTTAAAATGTTCAAATTGTTTACTAAATGAGACAGATATAATAAAACAGACTGTACATACATACAGCTTGCTATAAAAATAACACATGTCAAGGTAACATGGTATGGTCACTTATTTATGACTATTCATGTCTATTCTATAATAGAAATTATTATTTCAACTTCTTCTAATACAACATAAAAGTCGATTCTAAAATACGTAGGTATCCACTTATATAGTGTAGTAATTTAATATCGTGACAACTCTGTATTAATCTAATAACGAAAGTTTGTATAATAATTAATATTAATAAAACTTTGCGGCTCAACCTATTGTAGGCCTTCTTTGGATGATTAATTCCAGATTTTTTATTTTATTAAACCTGCATGCTTGAGAGATTTTCTTGATGGTATGTGAAGTCTGCCAACCCGTAGTAGGCTAGCGTGGTGGACGATAGCCTAATCCCTCTCAAATGAGAGGAGTCCCGTGCCCAGCAGTGGGACAATAATGGGTTGATGATGTACCTGTTACTCAATAATTATTACATAAAGACAACCAACACCTTGGTCAACTCGTGTCCATGGACACTGTTAAGCATCCAAACTGTCGGAATAAATAATATTAACATACCGTAGTTTTATTTCCATAGGTTTGTATTAACTTGTGTCAGTAAAATAGTATAATACGTATGAAGTAAATATATTTATTCACACATAAAAGACTGATACAGTTAGCTTTTACGTTATATCTAACATATTAAATAGCATCAACACTACAAGCTGTAACACTCTGTATAAAGCTAATCAGTAAATCACGGGTTGCGATATCGCCAGAGACGATTGCTGGAAATGAATGCGTCGGCTTGACTTTCAGTTTACGTTGATTTTAGTTGCCATCAACATCTATCCTTAATTAAATTGTGCGTTGTGCCAAAGATGTGTATAACTGTTTAAGCAGTATAGCTTTGTAGTCAACAGTTGCAGCTATTGGCAGGAAATTCAATAGGAAATATAGTTTAAAAAGTAGTTCATAATAAATTCTGGTTACCTAGAGTTTTAATTTCCAGTGATAATGAATAAGGATAACATGAGCGTGAATATTATAATTATTTCTAGATTTAATTATATATAACTCAAAGTTTCATAAATCTAATATTCTATAATAATGTTTCAAACAGTTTAAAATACTATACCAAAAAGTGCGTCGTTGATAATATGCGAATAACCATCCATGCCTAAGAGGTTATTAATATTTATATATTAATAATTACGGTCTATATATCATAACGAACACATTTTGTTCTACGACTTTTCAGAAACCCAAGAAAATGTTTTCCTGTATAAACCGTACTCAATAACTTGCAAAATCATTTATTGTGTATGCTAAAGCTAAAATAAACATTACAATTAAAAATCATCGCATAAAATATGTAGTGGATTATCGTATATTGCTTGGCTTAGTAGCATATTAGCATAGTAGCATATTAAAAATCAATATTAATATTATTAACGCGAAACTATGTATGCCTATCGTTTTGTTCGCTGAACCAATTTAGATTTAATTTGATATAAAGATAGTTTGATTCCCAGGGAAGCATATAAGATATAGTTTTATCCCGTATATCATTCTTTAAAAGGGGGCGAAAAAGCGTAGCGTAAGCGTAAAAAAAATAATTTAAAATTTCAACGCACACAAAGGGCAAAAGCTTATAATAAAGATGATGTGTTTTTGATCAGTGGTTGGTGTAGTATCAGCAGCTCAGCTCCGTCAGTGGGCGCGCGGGGGCGCCGAAAGCAGGCTGGAGCGCGCCGTCCTCGCCGGCCAGGGTCGGCGCCTGCTGGCCGAGGCCGAGGCCCTGCCGCTATCCCACCACCTGCCGAGCCTCGTGGCCAAGTGCGACGCACTACATGCGGCCGTGGAGAAGGGTTCTCTGCTTGAGCTCCAGGTATTGCTGGTAATACATTCTGTCATCATCATCAACCCATTTACTCCCACTGCTGGGCACGACTCTCCTCTTACTCTAGACATCACACGCCCTCGAGAACTGACTACTAACTACACACATATTTCGTAATACATTCAGTCGGGGGTGCAACATTTTGGTAAGTTCCCAAGATAACGCAACGGATGTATACTTAGAAAGTAATACACCTATTTAATTCATGATCAACTCAATTATTGTCTCACTGCTGGACAAGGCTGTCCATCACGCTAGCTTAGCGCCGGTTAGGAGACTTCACATGCCATCGAGAAAATCTCTCAAGCATGCAGGTTCCTTCACCGTTTGAGCATGTGATAAATACGCACATAAGTTCCGAAAAGTCAGTGGTGAAAAAAAAATCAAGTCCTTTGTGTTTCTCAGAGCCCTGGTCAGTCGCTAGGTTATAAAAGCTTCAAGTTATATATATGAGATGTATTATTTATTTTCCTTTAAATTTCAGTAGCATAATTTGAACTAAGCAAAAATTCACGATCCGATTCAACAGTTTCGTAGCACACCGCTACGTCGTAGCGCTACGATCCGCATGTAAACTAACGTTATTTACGAGGCATCAGTGACTATTGCTGAATGTTTAACCGGCAGGAGTTGTTGGAGAGCGACTACAACCGGCGTAAATATGTGATGTGCCGGGACGAGCCAGGCGTCGGGCTGCTGCACAAAGCCGTGTTCTACGACTACATGGACATCGCCAAGTATCTCGTACAACACTACCCGCAACTTGTACATCAGAAGGATTCTGTAAGTTACTTTGTTCATAGACGATGATAAACTACATCTTTTTTATTATATTCTGATTTAAATAGAGGAATAATAATTACTTCTAGGATCGAGGACCTATTTTAATAATGCAATCTTTATTCGCTGCACACATGACACCAACATTTTATAGGTAGGTAGGGCATAGCGAGATTTCTCGCTCAAATTGAGCTGCCAGACTGGGGAAGTACCTCCGCCTTACAGAAGACCGCAGTGAATCAACAATAGTTGTCTCTCTGCGAGTAAGTAAGATTACCAGAGCTCATTGGGGGAGTGACTATTCTGACAGCATGGGAATTCCGTTTGCTGTCAATTCAGTAACTCCCTATTTTAAGAAACCTGAACGGTTTTTAAGGGGTTTGACAACGCATTTGCAAGCCTCTGGTGTTGCAAATGTCATCACTTACCATCAGGTGAGCCGCCTGCTCGTTTGCCCCCTTATCACCATAAAAAAAGTGTCCATCTAGCATGTTTCGTTAGTGGCATACAAATATTAACTTGAAAAAACTGAGGATAAAATAAAAGCACGACGTCATGGATTCGATTCCCAGGTCGTGCCAAATGTTATTGGGTTTTTCTATGAAACTCTCAGTACTCAAGTAGCTCAATTTGGATTTATGCCCGTTTGATGGCAATAAGCTCGCTCGCGACCTAAAACGAACCAGCGACCAGCAACCAGCGTCGTCTCCAAAGGGTTAAAAGGAGCTTTACTACTGTACGCATTTGTACACCTCTGCCTAACTCTTCAGGGACGTCAAGCGTGGTGTTATATAATAGTAGTGTCTAAAAATGAGGTGTTGGTGACAGGAGGGCCGCACACCACTACACTATGCTTCGTTGAGCCGCGACTCGGCTGCGCTGGCCGCGCTGCTGGAGGGCGCGGGGGCGGCGCGGGGCGCGCGGGACGCGGCCGGCCGCACGCCCGCACATTACCGCGGACACGCGCGCGACCTGCTCGCCTTACCCGACGCCATGGCGCGCGACAACAAGAACACACCAGGTCAGTGGTGCTACCTCACTTTATATTATTTAATTATTTTTTAAAGAAAGACCGATCGCATAATTATAACAATTAATTATTAGCGTATAACATAGGTAGGTCTTACTAAAATTATGAATATAATTGTTTGCGAAGAACTTGTTAAATTGTTACTTAACTTACTTTTAGTTTGAAATTAGATCGGAAATTTATTATTTCCAATATCTTTTTAATAAAAACAAAAATATGGAGTTTAAGTTTTAATTATTTACATCTTAAATTTTCAGTGCACTATTTTTAACGATAATCCGTCCGACTCAATTATTTTATTTATTGTATTTTGTTTGTTTTCTGTTTCATGAATACGCAAAATACATATAAATAAGTTTATGGCGCCAATTGCTTGAACAATTTTGTTACTGCTTAGCATAAAAAGTTTAAATAATTATGACAGAATCAATTCCGTATAATATTTAATAAATTTATTTGGTTTTGTATTTTGAGTATTTTTCCTTTTAATTTAGTTTATTTAGTATATTTAACTAGAATAATATTTATACTAAACCTACCGCGAATTGTACCTTCTGCTTATTTCTAGTCCTGGTTGATGGGTCCAGGTTCAAATCCTAGCAGGAGATAATGCTTTTGTACTTGAGTCATGGATATTTCTATGCATAACATGTATCTATTAACACATGTGTTGACATATACCTATACAGCGTATCAACCATCTAACATTCACACACAAGATTTGTAGCTAAGCTCGGAATATCATTACGTCCGTTTATACATATTTACTTACGAAACACATACGACACAATATAACAACAGTTAGAGAGTGCAAACAAGGCCCTAATCGTTTTCCCAAGTCATTGTTGTAAACGTCCACATTGTACATTATGTAAACACGGCAACATCGCTGCAATCATAGCCCGGCATCGAACTACCTCCTATAAAGTCACGAGTAGTTAATCCACCAATTAGTCGCATACTTTACTTGAAAAGACTATAAAACAAATATTATGATTATAACTAGGCTTTATAAGGTACCTATTGCTGAACACAAAATATACAAAGCAGCTACAAAAATCACTTGTATTAGGTACACAAGTGTTAGGTACATCTAGGTACAATGTATCTACTTATCGACTATATAAATAAAAATGAATCACCAAAACGTACGCACATAATATAGTTTCTGAACGACTGCTCCAAATTTTATAATTTTTCATTTCTTTTAAAAGAAACCTTTTAAAAAACCAGTTACGATTGTATGTTATGGTCATCAAAATTGTATTTAAAGTCCTTTAAAGTCTGTCCGTGACCGAACGTCTAATTTTTTTAACAATAATATGTGCCAATATGAGTTTGTACAAGTTTAATGAAAACTTCATTTATCATCTGTAAACAATAAAACGACAAATAGCTTTGAGCTAGTTGACTAGTACAAATTGTTCAGCTTGACAGGCAGCTAATTAGACAATTGTTGACTAGTTGTATAGGTCATTTGGATATCCAGAGTTGTGGAATATAACTCATACATTTCTAATGTAAGAATTAAATATTCTAATGAATCTATTTTCTGCGAACCATTCTTTAAAGATCAAAGACATAAAAATTGAGAATTTTATTGTTTATGTTGTACATAGGTACATCTACTCATACAAACGAGTTACATAAAACTCTCGTCTGTAAATAACTATCTATCACTATGGTTAGAACAGCCATGCGGTTTATTAACAGCCCTAAATATATTTTTAAGGATCTCTAGTCTTGCCCATGGAAAGGCGTAATTGTTATTTTTTGTTGTGATGAAGATAAATATTGGAAAACATAAAAAAACCCCGAACCATTTATGAATCATAATTACAAACTATACACAGGAAAACTTATTATACCAGAAATATGTCCATTTCGAACGACAGATATTATCATTTTGATTACATATTTATGTGTACGTTCACGTGGTCGCCGGCTATATTGGTGACAGCACATAAAACTAGCAATTACCTCCACACAGCTCGTACAGTTTGAAACAATGCTGTACGTGCCAACAAAATTGAAAAAAAGTATAAAAATCCATTCGGAATTCTAACACGAGCTTACTAATGCAAGAACTTTACTAGCATGCAAAACGGAATGCCTTCGAATTCTTTGTCGATTCTAAATTTAGGGTGTCGCTACACTATTAACGACGACGAAATTTAGTGCATGCCTATGCACTAAATTTCCACTATCAAAGTTAAAGTTTTGACTTAAAAGTCTACGGAAGTTATATTCCTCTAAATATTTATGAACACACCTAAAATAAGATAGGAAGTAGGCACTGGAACATACATAGGTATACAGTATACAACTACCTAAAGTCCTACTAATACTGGGTGAAAATCATTTAAAATGACCATTTTGATAGCAACATTTGTCCACCCGCGATATATTATTGTAAAATTATTTTGTAATATGTAAAAAGTACTTATTATAGTACTCTGATATATTGTCTAGCTACATTATACAGATTTACACATTCGTTGCCAGTAATAAGCAAATAATATTCCTTTTTTCTCATCCAACTTGGATATTTTCCATACAAAATAATTTGTCCACTTCACGGGCTGCGTAACAAAAATCATCTTAATAAATATATTAGCTGCAGTATTTAATTATTAATGAACTTTTTGCGAAGACTTTGTTAATTGCCATTGATGTCGGTAAAATTTATTTTATATTAGTTATTTAAAATATTAAAATTTTGGGTAGAAAAGGATGTCCATTGTTTTGATCATTTTTGTGATTCATTTTTGTAACAGTAAAATTTGGCATTAAATGGTAATTGTAAAATGGGACACTCAGACTAATAACGAGCCAATCACATGCCAGAATCGAATATAAGTCGGCCATTTTGTCCTCGAGTGAAAAAAGTTAATGACGCGTGTTTCTTTGTTGGCGAGCAAATTTCCAACTTATTATAATACTTATTGTTTTGTTTCAACCAACTCAGGTAAGTGAGACTTATATTATTTAATTAATTAATTAAATAGGTTGTAGCAAACCTTTATTGAAATGAAAGGTGGTTAGAACTCATTGTGATTTTTGTTTGGCTTAACATATTTGAAGCTACTTTCAAACTATGTTCACGTTTCATTTTTGTTATGCTTTGTTACACTTTTTGGTTGCGTTACAAAAATGAAGTAAAGTCACGATCACATTGCTTTGAATTATTATATTCTCATTTATTCAATTAAATACATATAAAATACATTTTTAAATGGAAGTATATAAAAATAAAAATATACATTTAAAAATATAAAATAGTAGCCCAGCTACGCTGCAGTGATTCTCTTGTTCTTGTTGAATGTGAGCGTATTTTTGCTTAGCCAGAATTTTATTAGAAGCTTATGCTTATAATTATTTAATAAGAAATTTGAAAAAATCTACTGATACAGTTGATTTTTAAAAATTTCTTATTAAATAATGAATTAATATCAAGTTAATTTATTTGATCAGTTGACTTTTTATCCGTCAGTTAGTCTATCAGTATTTGCATGCCGTCAATCGACGCCATTGTTTGTCTAGCTTCTTGTCCGTTTGCTACTTTTTCTATGTTTGTTTGTCTGTCCCTGTGCCTGTTTGTGTTTAAGCTATATTTTCTTTTTAGGATGCCAATGACAGCAGCAGAACATCAAAAACGTCAGAAAATCAAAGTTTGATATTAAATTTGTTGATTTTACCTTTTTTTAAGTGTATAACGTTAATTAATATTGTTGAATAATGCCTATTTATTTGTTGTATCGTTGATTTGTTTTAGAAAGATAACTTTATAATCTGAGAATAACATTCTCAACATAACTATTCTCAGAACTGAAAATAATTTAAAGATAACTGATAATACGTTGATGTCTTTTGATTATCCCCAAAGAAAAAAATATGTTTGTAAGAAAAACAATGTTCGTTTTGATTTTCTTTAATTAATAAAACAAATGATAAAAGAAATATAACCTGTTTTATTTTTATAAGGGGTTCTGCAACCCCCTTATAAAAAAACCATAATATTAAGATAATAATGTGCATTGCAAATAAGCCCTAATATTTCATTTTTGTTATTTTTTGTTACGCGTTTCATTTTTGTAACATTTTCATATTTGTTTCATTTTTGTCACAATGGTCATTTTAAATGATTTTCACCCTACTATAAATGCGAAAGTCTGTATGGAGTAACCCTCACTCAAAATTTCATGTTAATCCAGGTAATAAACTTATTACCTGGAGTAACACATAGACTACTTTTTATCTATATACTGAGCGGGCAAAGCCGCGGTAGGCAGTTAGCATAAAATAAAGATGTAACAAATCAGTAGGTGAAAAAAGTAATATCTCCAATTCCTTTTTTATTATATCCATCTTTTAATTGTTCTAACCATAATATACTGCAACTATTCTTTAGTGTCTGTAAAAAAATTTAATAAGTTAAACTGTTACACAGATTTAATCCATGACTTAATTAAAAAAAAACAAGTCTAGTTTTTCACGTTTGAAAATAAAACTGTAGGTATGTTTCACTAAATATCATGTCAACGTGCATTTAAAATGCTGGCTGCAAGTTATTAGCGAGTCGCGCTATGGCACCCTCACTATAGATAAGTATTTCTACGTTAAAGAAGCGTCGGACATACGAGACATGTTTATGTTAATTGCTCAAATTTAAGACCACAATTTATTCTTCAAGCGGTTTTTCAGCTAAAGTCTGCTAAAGCAAATATATTCATTCTGTTAGCGCTACTGATATATTAAATGAAATCCGTATTACAAATTCTCGTGTCACAGTTTTCGTTGCTATACTCCTCCGAAACGGCTTGACCGATTTTGATGTTTTTTTTTGTGCTTATCCGGTATCTATGAGAATCGGCCAATATCTATTTTTCATCCCCTTAGGGGGTTGAAAAATAGATATTGGCCTATTATTCAACCCCCTAAGGGGTTATGTTAGGGGTTGTCCACCAACCCCTATAATGTGGCAAAACAACGTTTGCTGGGTCAGCTAGTATTACATAAAATATGTATATATTAGTTAGGTACCTACTAGTTAACGGAAATTAAACTCTTTTCTTGTTTACTATCATTTAGAAGTAGTTGATCCCATATTTTGTTGCAAAATTCACATATATTTTTTTTTTTTTAAATCTTTTTTAAGAAAGAAAAATTCAACCTCAGGCGGGACTCGAACCCGCGTCTTCTGGATTGGTACTCCAGACGCTCTGCCAACTGAGCCACCGAGGTTGTCACATAATTATCAAGTAGTACCTACCTAGTTCTTGATCGAAGTGCAAGCGCAAAGTAGTTCTTTTATATGGAAGAACTAGTCGTAACAGACAAAACATTGGGAACACAGAAAAATACACATAGCAGATTTTGGTTTAACTACGACAATATAAGATAAATGTAAAAAAAGCTAATTTGCAACAAAAAAATAGTTTAATATAAAAAATATTTAGGTAAATATAGATAAACATTGCTATTAGAGCTGTTCGGGACCAAACATTAAACAAGTGTGTCAAACAGGTACATTCCTAAGTAGGTCCCTCGTCTTGCTCATAATGTATCAATCTGATTGAAACCTAGACTGTATGGAGCAGATACTAAAATCTGTCTAAAATCTATCTGGGTTATATGTCTAGACAGATTTTAGTACGTTGCTCAGTCTTAGTCTTTGTAGTATTCAATTATAAGTTGAATTTCTTTCGGTGCTCAAAGATAAATAAGTTACATATATTCAAAAATTTATTTCGCCTCTGATTTGTCTCAAAAACGCTTCAAAAGAAAGAATTTTGGTCAGCATCATGACTTTATGAAAACAAATGAATTCCATATTTGCATATAGTCGTGTATAAAGTCATGCCTATGTACATATGTATTAGAATTTAGAGCACATGCGATACTATTTATAATTATAACAGACACATCAATAACGGTTGCATGAAGACTCTGTCACGACATTGTCTGTCATCGGCTTGTCCATTTCGATATTACAGGCACACATTAATTTCATTAGCGTGTAGAAGGCTCGGCTTTCAGGCTTGGTGTTGCGTGGTCATGAATATTTATTTTTATAGAAGCCTTTCTACCCTGAAGGCACACGACACAACCCTTTTATTATATTTATTTTCGTCCAGCAGAAACGATGGGTCATTCGAACATACGGGTCCGAAACCCGTATGTTATCTACGAAGGACATCAGTGTATTAGTTACCAGTGTATATTTTTAGAACACGAGAAAGCAATGACTGCTTTACAATGTGATTAATGAATCACACTGGTAAGCACTTTATAAGCTTTTGGAAACACACAGACGTTAAACTTGGCCTTCTTACCAGCGTCTATAATACAGACCATACTAGATTTTTTAATTGTGTTTTTTAAAAAAAATCACAGTGAACGAGTCATAGGCCAGTTATGAGCAAAGGTGTGCCATGCTGTGTGTAGTTGATAATTGTAAATATTTGGAGCATAATTATTATCACTGAAACCTTGCACGATGTAACGAATATTGTGAGGGAGCACAACTCGTTCGAAAAATAATAAATATGATTATCCGCATGTTTTCTCGTTGCACAAACTAAATAAAAATTACGCTAGTTATAGGAACTTTTTACTGGAATAAAAATACAAAACCAGTCTTTAGTGCCGTGCATGTTCAATACAACAACGCTTTTTAGAGTTTTTATGCTGTTGTTCATGAGAAAATTGTTAAACTAAAAACGATTCAAATGAAATGTTGTTATATACATAAAACTAGAACATTTTGCGAACGTTCGAAAGTTTCGAAAGTTCGAAATTACCTAAATATTATAATTATCAAATGTTCGAACCACTATATTCAAATTCAAATTCAAAATAATTTATTTCAAGTAGACCAGTATAACAGGTGCTTTTGAATTGTCAAACTAGTTGCACGGTTCCAAAAAGTAGGTCTATGGAGAAGAACCGGCAAGAAACTCCATAGATACTCTTTTAAATAAATAAAAATTACAATATAGGAAGTCAATTCCTTTACAATTTCAATTTGCAGTTTGATTTGAAATGTATGAACTATTCACCCAAGACAAAATAAAACGAAATCAGAATGCCACCGCATGTATGAGTCGACCAGCCACCACCGACAGCACCCGTTCACGAGTATGACGTGTGTATCAGCGTCGCTCTACTCAACCATGTTGTAGGGAATAAAACGACCCGACACAGAACGCCGCCATCGGCAGGACATTTTAGTGAGCATGACAAGGTCAAATTAATATTTGACTCTACTGATGATAATGATGTTTGCTGGTTTATTGATCCTGACACTAAGAGCCACCACAACCACCACAAAACTCTTTTCAAAGCAGTTTAACCGACTTACACAGTTACCACTTATTACTATCAATACTTCGAAAACAATTTTTTTTCTGAAATAAAACATATTCAAAGCTCCTAGTTCATATTAATATTACAGCAATTCGAATACACTTAGAACACAACGAGCCCTACAGGCAGCTCTTGAAACTTGAAGAACTTGGTAATTAAGTGTATCACGCGTACAATCTAGTTTGTTTTGGGACCGTTTTGTTGATTCCCATTATGTTAATCTCAGTTAGCGTGTACATTGGCACGCAAACTTGTTGCTTCGCCAATTTCGAGGCTCTTTATTATTTCTACGTAATATTATCAGACACGAGATACGATTGTTGACAATAAAAAGGGTTTCTCAACCTTAATATTGGATAGATTATCATAGATTAAGCGATTTTGGTGACATTTTTGAACAATTTTTAATGTCTTCTCAGACAAAATTAAAATAAAGAAATATTAAACTACATTAATTTTAATTTTGTATTATTGTGTTATATTTACTCTACAAATATAATATATATATAATATAAAAATCGTAGTGTAGGTAAAATAGTAGGACTAGCTATGAGTCAGCTATATCAGTTTCTATGGCGTCTTCGTATTTTATATTCTACCCGTTACATCTACGTGTTAAGGTTCTTTTTGGTAAGTAGTATCCGTACATGAAATCCAGAGGGACTGATGTCAAATAGGAAGAGCATCATAGGAAACTATGCAGCACGTAGTTAGTGAAGTAGTACTTGGACTCTTTTTAAGGCAATATAAACAGCGTCATTGGGAACTCATCGATATCATGTTGTAAGTTACGCTCTTGAAGTAATCACCATTTTATAACTGATTTATATTACAAACCACAAGGGCCTTTCTTCGCCTCCCCTGATTTGGGATAGCGAATTTTTTGGTTCCGAGATATATGACCGCCTTATCAGCTTCAGGGTCTTGTAATTTATGCACTGTTATGGCCCAACGTAAAATCAGTTTCACCGTACAACACCCTCGCCACGCAAGTTCTACTTGTTCTTCCCATTTATACGAGTATTCATTTTTCTGTTATTTTTCTTTTTGTAAAAATAAACCAAGAACAACAAACGAAAAGAAATAGTAATATCTTTCAGTTTCAAAGAGTTTAACAATGTAAATTGCAGTGTATGAACACTGGCCATTGAATTGCCCTATAAGTTTAGTTTGTATATAATGTTTTCTGTGATTGTCATAATGACAATAGATGGTCAGTAATAAACTAGCAACCAGATGTATAGTCGTTTTACTACTTTAAAACACTACAACTGGCGACGAGGCTGCGACTAACCTTCGCATTATTGGGTAAAATGAATTTTCTCGGAAATTTGAATGTGTTTGATCATAAGATTCATGAATGGGATGTTTTTTATGGAAAATTAAACCAGTTCATTAAATTAAACGGAATAACTGAGACCAATCAAAGTGCTGTCTTATTGACGCATTTGTCAGACGAATGCTACCGTTTATTAAGGAACCTGGTGCATCCAAATAAATTAGAAGAAACTAAGTACATAGAGCTAGTGAATATACTCAATAAACATTTCACGCCAAAGAGGTCAACATTTGCTGATAGGGCGAAGTTTTACGAAGCAATCAGAGCTGACGGTGAAAGCATCGAGGAATGGGTGGCACGTCTCCGTGGATTAGCCGTGTATTGCGAATTTGGCACGGAGCTGGATACACTTTTACGAGACCGTTTTGTGCTTGGCTTTAGAACAGGACATGAGCGTGACAAACTTTTCGAGTGCGATTCGAGGACACTGTCACTGGCGCAGGCATTGGAAGTCGCTCAAAAGGCATCGTGTGCACGACAGGCGCGTGCTGGCGTTGCAAGTGCGGTTGCACTGAAGGAGGAACCAGTGTTCTACGTAGGCGCGGGCGCGGGCAAAGGACGCAGCGGCACCACCGGGTACCAGACCGGGGCATCTGTGAGCGTCGTTTCGCACCGCAAGGCTGACGATTGTGGCAGTGGCGAAGAGCATTCAAGGTGCAGGGTATGTGGTATAAGAAACCACACTGCGGATGAGTGTAGGTTTAAGAACTACAATTGCCTGGTTTGCGGGCAGAAAGGCCATTTGAAAAAGTTATGTAAGATTAGAAAGTCTAATAATATGCATAATATAGGTACGCAAGAAACTAATATGGGTCAAGGTGTTTGCAAAGAATGCGAACTTTATAACTTAAGGTATGTTGATTCTAATCCTATTAAAATGTCTGTTAAAGTTAACAATATTGATATGTATATGGAACTTGATACTGGCTCAGGAAGCAGCGTAATTTCACGAAAATTGTATTTGTCCTATTTTTCTGACCAGATGTTGCATAAAAGTGATTTAACTATGTGTTTGTACAACGGTCATAAAATCACGCCCTTGGGATTTTTTGTTGCTAAAGTGACTTATTCTAATGAATGTAAAAATGTTAAAATTTATGTTTTAGAAAATGATGGACCACCCTTGCTGGGCCGTGATTTCATGAAGAAGTTTAAAATCTACTTTGTAACATCAAATAACAATATCATTTTTACCACCAATAAGAGTGAAGAAGTGCAACGGCTTTTGATGCAGTATCCAGATATTTGGAAAGATGAGTTAGGATGTTTTAATAAGTTCGAAGTTGAATTAAAACTACAAGAAAAAGCAACACCTAAGTTTTTTAAGCCGCGTACGGTACCTTTTGCTTTGAAAGACAAAGTCAACAAAGAACTAGATAGATTAGTCAGTTTAGGTATTCTTATACCTGTTAGTTTTTCAGAGTATGCAACGCCCATAGTCCCAGTTTTAAAAGAAAATGGGAAGTTGAAAATTGCTGGTGATTTCTCGTGTACGTTAAATAAAGTATTACAAATTGATAAATATCCCTTACCGAGGATAGAGGAGGTGTTTTCTAAAATAGGAGGTGGGGAACACTATTCTAAAATTGATTTAAGTAATGCTTACAATCAATTCAGATTATCAAAGGCGTCTCAAAAACTTACCACAATTAATACGCAAAAAGGTTTGTTTTCGTATACTCGTTTAGTTTATGGATTGGCATGTGCACCTGCCATCTTTCAAAAGGCTATGGAAACATTGTTAGCGGGTATAGATGGAGTAAGCGTTTGGCTTGACGATATATGTATAACAGGATCTACGAAGGACATCCATTTTTCAAGGTTACTGGAAGTTTTACGAAGAATACAAGACGCAGGATTACGGCTGCAAAAAGAAAAATGTGTCTTTTTCGAGAAGAGTGTAACTTATTTAGGTTACGTAATAGATAAGAGTGGTTTGAGGACTTGTCCTACCAAGGTCGAGGCAATCCTTAATGCACCTGCACCCACCGACGTTCTAGGAGTGAAAAGATTTCTAGGCGTAGTAAATTATTATAGGAATTTTATTCCTTGTGCATCAGCTCTATTAAGCCCGCTACACGAATTACTGAGGGCGAATGCAGGATGGCAGTGGGGGGAGCACCAGCAGGCGGCGTTTGACAACGTAAAGAGAGTGTTGGCAAGTGAGCGGGTGTTGGCGCATTTTGATCCGAGCGCGCCGCTTATATTGACGGTGGATGCGAGCCCGTGTGGGCTTGGCGCCGTGTTGGCCCACCAGGATGCAGACGGACGCGAGCGTCCTATAGCTTTCGCGTCACGATCATTAGCGCCGAGTGAAAAGAATTATAGTCAAATTCAGAAAGAAGCAACTGCTATTATTTTTGGTGTCAAACATTTCCACCAATACGTCTACGGTCGACAGAAACCTTTTATTCTAAAAACCGACCATCGACCACTGCTATCCATATTTGGCAAAGATAAAGGTGTATCGGTAACGGCAGCATTACGGCTTCAAAGATATGCAATCATTTTATCAGCATATAATTTTACGGTAAAATACATAGATGGTAAAAATAATGAGGTTGCGGATTATTTTTCTCGATCACCCTTATCAGTAGCCACGGTGAATGAAGATAAAGAGGAGGAAGGAAGTTCTAGGTATTTTTTTTTCTTAGAGGAGAGTATGGAGCCGGTTTTATTCGGCGATATTAAAAGGGCGATTGCTGCCGACGTTGTGTTAAGGATGGTAATTAAATATATGATTAATGGTTGGCCGAAGAAAATAAATTGCAAAGAAATCTCGCCCTATTTTCAATGTAAAATGGATTTAGAAGTCATAGAGGGTTGTTTATTTCGTGGGCATAGGATAGTAATTCCAGCTGTTTACAGGGACAGAATGTTAAAGGAATTGCATGCAGCACATTTTGGTGTTGTAAAAACTAAGAGCGCTGCTCGTAGCAGAATGTGGTGGCCAGGGATTGACAACGACATTGAGCGCTGGGTGGCAGCGTGCACCGCGTGCGCTGCGGTGCGCAGCTCGCCGCCTAGCGCGCCTCCTGCGCCGTGGCCGCGTCCGCCGGGGCCCTGGCACCGCATCCACATAGACTATATGACTATAGGACAAATGGTATATTTGGTTGTTATAGATGCGTTCTCCAAATGGCTGGAATGTATTAACATGGACCGTGGCACTTCTTCACATGCTTTGATTCAATCATTGAAAGAGTTGTTCTGTAGGTTCGGTGTACCTCATGTTATAGTGTCGGATAATGATGTTAAAATAGCTTCAGTAGAATTCCAAACATTTTGTCGGGTCAATGGAATTGAACATCTTACTTCACCTATTTATCACCCGGCTAGTAACGGCCAAGCAGAAAACTCCGTTAAGACTTGTAAAAAAATGATAAAATGTATATTTTCAGATAGCAACTGTAAAAAGGACATTTTGGAAAAGTAACAGAGTTTTTTGTTTAATTTTAGAAATACCATTCATTGTGCTACGGGTTGTACACCGGCTATGCTCATGTTCGGCCGCAATCTAAGATGTAGACTGGATCTGATTTTGCCACAAAATAGAACCTCCATTAGCAAGGATCACCAAACTGTTTTCTTAAAAAACAGTCGGTGTTTTCAGGTTGGTGAAACGGTATGGGCTAAATGGTTTATTGCAAGGAAAAGTATTTGGAGTGTGGCAATTGTAAATAGGATTTTAGGGAATAGAATGTTTGAAATTTATTTTAAAGATTATGATACTAATTGTAACCGGCACGTAGACCAGATGAGGAAGTTTGTTAGGTCTAGTGACAATAGGGATTGGACTGGCAATGATGATTTTGAATTATTTGGTACCTCATCGCCCTATGTGCCGAGCGCGCCGACATCACCGCCGCCTCCTGGACAAACCAACAGGTTTTCGCTGCCGATCAATGTTCCTTTTTCTCAACCGGATACTACAGGAGATGGAAGACAAATGGAAATAGCATCCGATAGTGCTGAAAATGTGGTAGCAAGAAGGGAGACAGAAGAGGACACAGGGGCGGGAGATAATGAGCTGTTGGAAGGTCTACCAGTTGAACCAAGGGCAGTTTCAGATACAACTCCTAGACAGGTAGAGCGCTCTTTGAGGCCAAGGAAACCCATTAGTTATAAAGATTATTTTTGAATGATTTTGTAGATTATTGTTATTGTTATTTTAGTTTTACAAATAATTGTTGGAGGAAGATGCAGTGTATGAACACTGGCCATTGAATTGCCCTATAAGTTTAGTTTGTATATAATGTTTTCTGTGATTGTCATAATGACAATAGATGGTCAGTAATAAACTAGCAACCAGATGTATAGTCGTTTTACTACTTTAAAACACTACATAAATACATTATTTCTGCAGATTGACTATAAAAATACATTTAATTACGTCCAACTTTTACAGTTCTATATTAACTATATACGACTAAAGCCTAGCGCCCACCGTAGTAAGAGTTTAAATAGCTACAACACTTGTGAAAAAAATGAGTAGGTATTTTTAATATTATAAAGTTCTAATCATTCTAATAATTATCTGTAGATAGTTTTTAATTAATTTATTCAGTCTTCTTTTATTTTACTGCTACTAGTTACGTGTGACATGCCACATTGGTGTGCCACTAGCACGTAGTGGCATGTCAGGTCAAGCACGCCATGCAAATGGGGGCTGCTGCCTGTTGGTTGCTTTGGGTGTGTGACAAGTGAACAAATTAACGAGTGAGAAGTTGCGCGTCGGATTACTTGTCAGATCACGCGTCACTTGGGTGGGCGCTGGGCCTAAGGGAAAAAATTGTAATGCCGATCTCGGATAAGAAACTTTCATATAAGCCTTTTAAAAAAATCGTGATAGTAATATTCTCATAATAATAGAGTGATTAAATTTAATATTTAGTGTAGTTTTTATTGCGTACTTTCATGGTTAACCATTACAAAACAAAAGCTTATTAAAAGCAAAAATAACTACGAGTATATTGAATACCATACAAAAGACTACTTTGTACTTGATGATTGTCCTACATTGAAAGAAATGTCGGGGTCGAAGGGCGAACAGCAGGTGTATGTGATCGATCGATGGCCAAGTCATTAAACATTAAAACCTATCTGTCTGACTCTCTGT
Source organism: Craniophora ligustri (assembly GCA_905163465.1). Taxonomy (NCBI): domain Eukaryota; kingdom Metazoa; phylum Arthropoda; class Insecta; order Lepidoptera; family Noctuidae; genus Craniophora; species Craniophora ligustri. The sequence continues at coordinate 9,168,157 of LR990967.1, read as the reverse complement.
CTGAACAATATAACAAATGTCCTTGACACTTCAGGTCGTTATAAATGTAACTGGCCTTAAATATTTACTTAGAAACACCGGTTTGAAGGCGGCCAGTTTCATGTATTATGCATTACAGAATAGTTTAACTATAATGTTTGTATTTAACTTCACTGACGACCACTTTATTGATTCATCTTTATTTCTTGTTTGTCTTATGAGCTTTCAACTTGTGACCCAAGGCCAAACTATTGTTTATTATTTATTGATTATAGTTATATTTTGTAAAATATTTAGAAATTACTAAATATTTTACAAAATACCTATATAAAATAAATATAAACGTTAAAATAAATAACATATATACAATTGTAGAGGTATTACATACGACTTCATCAATATCGATTTTATCGAAATAGAAAACCTACTCGGCTTTGTTATACACAAACGAACAAATACGAAATACGAATGTTACCAGTACATTAAAATAATGAATATCATAATGCAACACTGTGCTATTCCTAAGTTTTAATCGCACCTCATTATTGGAAAACGGAATCCTCTTTAGGTATTCAATTATTTGCTGGCACTTAATCGACATTCGATTGATACAGGCCCTGATTGGCACGCACCTGGCTAATCGATCTGTTAAACTTTTAGTACTTAATAGCTTTTTAGTTAAAACCAATCGTTTGGTGTTCGCAGTTGTTCGCCGATAAAAATCAGTGCTCGGGGTAAATTATTGATTGATCTAGGTTTACTCTAAAAACAAAAGCTGCCTCATTGCCAAGCGCTACTGCTGAGTTTGCAGTCGAGCATAATTAGGTACTTTGGTTTCTATGAATTTGTGGTTATTATCATGTAGGCAAAGTCGGCTAATGCGTTTTCCGCCTATCATGCTCTCCGGCTCGGCTCTCCAAGTTGCAAAACCTCTACTGTTGCCTCTCTGACCCATTCGTGTGCGAGTCAGTTACAACAATGATTATACCTGCTACAACCATGGGTGTATTTACCATAGGGCCAAAAGGGCCATGGCCCGGGGCGGCAGAGTTCCAGCTTACCCACAGTATTTTTTATTATATTTTAAATGTCATTTAAATTAAAACATAATCGAACGCTTATAACTCAATCTTCTTTACAAGAACAAACACCTAAAATAACATTATAACATACAATCGGGTTTAAGAATGATGTAACTAAGTACATTGATTTTCCAAGTTAAGTTCCTTTGTAAGCGACGGACGCCTAAATACTTTAGCTGTTCTGATTTTTGTTTAGATGATATAGGTTATTGTTTGACCAAAATCTCACCTGATGGTAAGTGACACGTACACGTCAGGAAATACAGTCAGGTGCCTGATTTCATTCCCTCGCTGTACGAAGCAAAGCGCTAGGGCGTGTGTTTCGGGGATCTCCACCATGAAACGATGTCGATTTATCAGTTTACCTGGTTGTCCGTCAGTAAAAGGAAGATTTATAGGATAAAATTACGATGATCTTCCAGTTGTTTAGCAACGCTACCATTCCTGCAATCTCCATGCACGACCGGACTTGTGCTAGTTGGGCTTTGGACTCAATGTAGGAGCCATAGTTGAGACTTGGTGATACAGAGAAATCAAGTAGCTCAAGATGGTCGGCAAGCGAGTCACGTTGAATGAACTCTTTATGGTTCGAATCGCGTAAAACTTGACCAATATGGTATCGCCCCAATCTAACCTTTTAGGAGCTCGTGCACCTCGACCAGCGTCTCCATAAGACATTGGATTTGCGCCACTCCAGTCTTTACACTGGTTATTTACAGTATAGCTCTCTACAGCTGTGCTATCATCTGCATACCCATACACACCGGGTATCAGCAGATCGTCGATGCGCAGCAAAAATAAAGTTGCAGAGATCCCCGAGGATCCTAGCATAAATAGGGTTAGACAAGTAGTCATCAACTCACAATGACCGATCCCTCAGAGAATCTGAAATTCAGGCGCATAGACGTACGCAAGCTTCCAAGCTTGCCGATAAGGATATCCTATATGATACTAGACCCTATTTAAAGCCTTGGAGATGTCCAGATTGGAGATCTCTATGTCTCTCGATGATCTCACCCCGGATGTATGTGGCTTGCGTCGGAAGATCCACAGAGGACCGATTTCTGCGAAATCTGTATTGTTGGTCATTGAGGAGGTCGTTAGGTATGCCAGGAGTCTGGTTTTTGGTACATTTCCACCGTTAATCTTGCAGAGTATGGAAGTGACTGAAATCGGCTTGTAGTTATTAGGGTCGGCAACTCGGCAAGATTGCTCTTTTTAGGCACTGGTTTCATGTTGGTAAGCTTTTATAATTTCGGATCCTGATCATTTGTTGGAATCCCATCCGGGCCACTACTGTCCTTCACGTCTAACGTAGCGTTTTCACTCCACTCGTCCGATCAAAAAAGAGGTCATGGAGACGCCGATAGTAGATATCGTCGCGGGTGTACATGCAGACGCCTTGGCTTTTGTGATTCAGAATCTGCCTCTCAGTAAGTAGGCCTCTAATGTTTGGGAGATGCACCTTAAGTGAGAGGGAGGGCTGCCGCTGTGCGATGCTTCTGTAGTTGTTTGCTCTCATTTATTAGGACCCGAATTAAGGCAGGAAGGCGTCAGTGAAATTAGGAGTATTGAAGCTTCACCTCCAGACGCACACGAGGATACCACACCCATGGAGTCTAGCCTGGAGACCGCGGGGACGCCCGAGTCTCTCCGAGGATGTGAAGAACCGCCACCATGGCGCAAACCGGGATTTTTTCTATTTTTGCTAGTCGGCGGGGCAGCATTTCGCGAGTAGCTAGTTCGCTACTTGGGCCCCGCGGTGCTCCATCCCTTGGATTCCGCTACCATGCGTGGTTTCCTGATGCGGTGTGTTCAGTGCGCGTCAGAGTTGTCAGCATTTAACGATGCAACTGTTCCGACCCGTCTTCCGTCAATGGCTACACCGACCAACGTGACGAACATGCACGGGTCCGTTTGGTGACATGTGCCCCGTAATATCTATAGAAGTTAAGTTGTCAACCGACATATATGATGATAGCGTCATTGACGATTTTTTCATGCAACTGGAATACAGAAATAGAAAAAAAAACCTAGGCGTGACTATTTATTTGATTATTTTTTTTCATTGTATAACACACCACATAGATATTTCCTTAAAAAAAATACTATATCGTTACTTAATGGGGCGGCAAATCCGATTGGCCCGGGGCGCTAAATCTGTAAATACGCCTCTGACTACAACTGATTATTTCTCGAGCGAATTATCCAATCCTAAGCAAAAGGATGCGTATAGTCATATATCTTAACTAACATTAATATTATTTTGCACTAAGACTGTTTATGAATTGTATTCTTAACTGTTTTCTTTTTGTATTAATCTGAAATAAACTGATTAATAGGAATGATTTTCACCGGTGAACTTGCTATTTATATTCGAATGGTGGAGAAGTATTGCTAGATATTTTTAAAAACCGTTAAAATGTATTTCTATATCATATTATTATAATTAACATTCACGCTCATAGACTATTTTTGTCGAAGAATAATCGATATAAATAACATAACTCCTTATCAGCCACACTTAAAACTTTACGACGTGCCTCCGCATTACTTGCGTGAAACGAAATCCAATAAGCTATAACAACATTTAATTAATTCTACTATTCAAAAAAAGCTATAGCACTTTCAGCTATTTTTCTTGTGAATGGTGTTTGCCTTGAACTTTTCCATCGATTGCGATTCCACGTATAAGCAGGCACATATTCGACGTTCCTTTCAAACTAATGTGTTGGTAAAGCGATACCTACGTGTTATCTTGCATGTTACTTGCAAGGAACGATGTGAGGCATATTGTAGCATACTAGTTGCACAATACCTACATGGTTGAATTTTGTAATACATTATATAGTTTTATGTACGTCGGCTGAAAATGGCGTGCAGGAATTTAATGTTAAATGTGGTTAAAAAATTAAGTTGAGGGAGCTTTATAATTAATAAGAAAATAAAATCAGGAATCTGATTCAAATGGAATGATGATGATATTGTGTTCTTACTTCACTTTCACTTATACTAGGCTAAAACTAGTTTTCACGGATTTTACCGCTGTATATTGATATTATTCCGAGGTTATTATTTGGATGGATTCATAGATGCTGCGATAAAATCAGTTTTTAATAATAATAATAAATATTCCTGGACATTATGACACACAGCGCCATCTAGTTCCGTGCTAAGCGAGGTTTGTGTTACGGATACTAGCTGGTTGATATACTACATAAATATTTTTATTTGTAAATACATACATATTATAAATATATACATTCATGACTCGGATACAAATGTTCATGCTCATCACACAACATTTGTCCCTACCCTACATTTGTTTTTAATATTCGCATAAGTGTAAGAGATCAATTTATTTTACGGTTTTATCGTGATGTACTGATATTAAATAACCCCAACTCTTCAACTCTTAGACAGCATCTACGGTAATTGACTGGTTGCCCTTGACCTTGATAATGGTGAGTCCAAATACGACAAATCTTATGTCAGGTCTGGTGATCAAGCGGCACAACATTCGGATATGGTGCCATGACTGCGACATGGCGCGGTTGCAGCGTGTGGTGTGGGAGGGGCACGGCTCGCGACTACTCAGCGAAGTCTCCAACCAGCCCGTCGTCAAGAAGTTCTTGGAAGCAGTACCTTATATTATGGTGAGAACCTTTTTGCCTTTCTTCAACCTACGAGGCCCGTTTGGTATGCCAAACGGGCCTCGTAGGTTGAAGACCCCTTGGATTTTGGGTTCCATTCATAAGGTAAAAGTATGCTTTTACCTTATGAATGGAACCCAAAATCCAAGGGTTAGCCGGCTCGGTAATTGTGAGAGCTACTTAGTAGTACTGTTTGCATGGTTTTGATATTAAATTAAGAAAGTACAGATTTTTACAGGTTAGCTGCGTCTTACTTAATACAATATTTAACCTATTCCAGAACACAATCAAAGACATCCACTCAGCTGTAGTGCAGAATGATCTCGAAGGTCTGATGAAACACGCCGGAGATCCGGTGCCACCGCAAGCTCTATCCAGCAGGGATACCAACAACATGACTGTCATGCATAAGGTATCTATGACGACAAAGTTAAAATTTATCAAGTTTTAATAAGTTTAAACTACAGAATATATCGTTTAGATCTATAATTAGTAATAGTTTTCCTATACATATTATTATGTAGTTTATCCTGTAGAGCTGCAATGCCTACAGACATTATTAAATCCTACTATACCGTTATACGACAATCATCTGAGCTTAAAAGTCACCTACTTAGTAAAAATAAACAATTTAAACAACATGTAATTCCCGTTAAATGACAATAAGTTCGCCCGACTTTTAGTTAGTTAGTGAAAAATATTGGATTTATGGAATATTGGATTATTTATTTCTTTCAGAATATTGACGTAACGATATTTTAATAATAAAGTTATATTTAGGCGGCAGGTTTAGGACACGGCGGTATCCTCAAGTATATTGCTGAAAGGTATCCACAAGGTATAAACGATGTCGACAACGATGGTCGTACTCCACTTCACTATGCTGCAGCTATGAGGGACGATCAGCACACATATAATACGCTAGTTAGCCTCGGCGCTGATGAAAGTGTTGTAGATAATGTAAGTACTTAACTTGTTCATCTAGAAAGATTATTCCTTGACACTGCATGCTCAATCTATGAGCAAATACTATCACTGTTTGAAATACTTATAAGCAATAGTCCCATTACATTATAAAACGCTTTTTCTGATTTTTAGAAAAACAAAACACCGGCTTATTATACAAACAGACCTCAAGAAATAGACAAAAACATGTTTAAAACAATACCTGACGCTCCCAGAACTCCATCTAGTGCTTACCCGAATTCATGGGATTGGAAGTTACTGGATACTGAAGTCATAGCTGAATTAAATAAAAAATCTAGGAGGAGGAATCATAAGGCATCAAATGAAAATATTTCATCCAAAGATACAAATACACATACTACTTCTGAAAGTATAGATAATCGCATAGGTGGAATGAAAGGCAGTAGTACGCATGAGCTCATTAATAATTTGCCTGAATTAGATGATGCAAAACAAGTTAAGGATGAAACTGATAATCACAATGAAAATGTAGATAGTAGCAAGGTGAGAATTGCACGAAATTTTTTTAAGGAATGCTGTTACGGTTACTTTGCGTCGCTTTTTGATAAACATCTGCATGAATTTTTATTTTATGCATTTTAGGAATCGGAAGTTGTGGAAGGAAGTCATGAACATGAGGAAGAGGAAGAAAATGAAACCAAAATTGTTGAATCAGCTAGTGAAGAAGAAATTAAACCTGATGAGGAAACTGTCGAAAAAGTAGAAGATTCAAAAGAAGACGAAGAAAATGCAGAAGAAGAGACCAATGAAACTGTAGAAGAACCAACTGAAACTAAAGATGAAATTGACGAGGATGCTAAAGAAAGCACAGAAAATACAAATAAAGAAACAGAAGATACTCAAGAAAATATAGGAAACACTGAAAATAATCCAGAAGGAAATAAAAATGAGGCAACTGAAACAGAGTTAGATAAAGAAGAAGAACATACTCTTGAGCAAGAACCTGAAGGTGAGGATGAAAAACCTACAGGTGGTAATAAAGAGCAAAGCGATGAGGACCAAGAACAAATCGATGAGAATAAGGAATCAATCGATAAGGATGAGGTACATGCTGATAGGGATAAGGAACAAACAAATGAGCATGAAGATGATGAAGAAAAAGATAATGAAGATCATGAGAAACACGTGGATGATACAAAAAAAGAATCACATGACATTCATTCAGAAAGTGTAAATCATAATAGGGAATCTGAGGAAACCCAATCTCATAATTCCGTAATGGATGATGCAAATAAAATTTATTCTCATAATGAATATGAAAACAATGAAAGTGAAGAGGATTTTGGTGCCACTCCAAATGAAGGTAATACTAATGGTGAACACAGTGAAGATGATGATGATGTCCAAGTACAAGGAGACACTCAGTCTGAATATAGTGATTCGAATCTTAAAAGCACAGCGGAACTGTCTGACTTGACAAGTGCCAAGAGAGGTAAAGCTGAAATCTCTTCTGGCACTATACACGAAACAATCCAAACATAATCCTCGTTATTTTAATCATTTATAAGAGGGTCCCTGACAAGTTCAATATTTTTGATTATTTTGCTAATTAAGGAAGCGTGAACAACGGCCGAAGTACACAGGAAAGTCTTATAGAAGGTGTTATCAATGGTGATGCCGAGCTGGATTCACAGGATGCAAGTATGACGCTAAGAGAGGGATCAGTACACGGAGATGTCCTCGTAGTTGTAAGTATATCTCAAACTTGTACGGTCAAGTAAGACAATCGACCAACTAAAGAAGGTAATAAGTAAATTGATTAGCTGATTGTGGTGTTCATTAGAATAGTAGCATCATTGTAGCACTGTGTACTCTCACAGACACCTCGTAACACCACTGTCATGAATTGATTTGCCAGCTTCTTAGTTATCTGTACTTTCTATCAAGTAAATACTATTAGGTAGTCTGCGATTGTAGTTTTTCTTGTTAGATATTTTTTCCTGCCTAGTAACTTTACGTTTATGATTTTGTAGGACAATGAAATAGATCCAGAGGTAACGGATTTAATTAACACTGCAAATATGGAAATGCTAGCAACGTTAGTCCTAAATGGTGAGGGATCAAGGCTTATAGGAAGACATTCAAGAAATTCAGAATTGCAAGCTTTTCTTGACAATGTACCGACTTACATGGTATAATTGACACTTATAAAAATACTATTATTCATGTTAAAAACACGATGGAAGCATTCACTACAACAACAATTCACTGTTTTAGCAAAAAATAAATAAAGTGCATGTAGCTGCCAGAGAAGGCAATATAAGCGATCTTCAGGCGGCATTAGATAGACGAAAATTTGCAATAGCTCGGGATCCAATATCACCAAATGGAGCAACCCCGTTACACGTGGCAACAATATTTGGAAAAACTAATATCATCAAATATTTAGGCGGAAGGTAAGTGAACATTCTAATCAACAATAATCATATCATCAAATAAATATTAAAATGAGAATTGCTGTTTTGTTAAATACTAGTCATGTCCATTCATCGATATCCTCGGCAACGGTGGTTTTTACTAATAAGCAGTGAACGAATGGTAACACACGTATGATAATGGTCGTTTCATTAGAAACACCACAATTGTTTTTATTTTTGGTTTCATTTTTATATATTATGAATAAAATTCATTTTCAGGGACTGTAATCATCATCATCATGATCCTAAATTTGTCCACTGTTAGATGTAGGCCTCCCCTAGTGAGCACATGACAATATGTTTTACGTTTTATTTAATTAATTCATAGGTTTCCGGAAACACTATCAGCAGTTGACTTTGAAGGAAGAACAGCTTTACATTATGCAGCAGTACTCCCAGACAATGGTCATTACTACAATTTACTTCAACAACTTGGTGCCAATTCAAAAGATTTAGACGATGTAAGTGAAACTAATGTCCTATTTATTGTCACTTAAAGTCCAGTTACAATAAAAATCAATATTTTATAGAATGGGAAATCGGCTGAAGAATATCAGAAAAGTACATCTTTACTACCTTTAAACCAGCTGTTATTAGATTACGGTATAAATGAAGATGTAGCACAAAGTATGTTCTCCGATAAAGGTATGTAGATATCTGTATCAAATGCGTCATATAGCTACTATTTACAACTGCTAATAGATATAATATATGACATACTTACTAGAAAATTAATATGAACTTCACTTTTATTTTTTAATGTTTGAATGATAAAAAAATGTCTAGTGCCGGAGGATCAAGTATCATCTCGTCGTGTTTTGGATGCTCCTGATGCTTTGGATACCTTGGAACGATGCTATCATCTCCTAGCTTCTGCCAGACCCGCTCGAACGCCATTGTCAGCATCGTCTAATAAGGCTACACCACCTCTGGTTCTTGCACGTTTCTTGAAGAGGCCTATTTTTGATATCCTTAAATACCGAGTGACCAAATTAGACCACGACCTATTTGATGTGATTTGGCCAGCAGTAAAAAAACTTCCGGAGAGCAGAAATATAATTCAAACTGTTGAAGAAGACTTTCCCGGAGGAATTACAGCTCCAGACTATTACGTGTATGACGTATTTAATGAATTTGTGGTGCCACTTGTGAAAGATCTCCATAATATAAATATCAATTCTGAATTACCAACACATCCAAGATCGGATTTCATATCCACCTCCTCTGCAAAGCTGTCTTCTGAACCTCTTGTAGAGTTGAATATTGATCCAAATGATGAATTTGTTCTTTCTGGAGTAATAGAATGTTCACGTAATTTAGTAGGCTTTGAACTACCATTAAATTTAAAAGTGGGGAAATTAGAAACTATCGAAAGGATTGTAACAACACTGTTGATGAAAGAAGATTTATCAAAATTTCGTGAACATTCTAATCCTGACTCTGACCAAAAGGGCGGAACTTATTACACAATGAATGAAGTTTTGGAAAAGCCGTCTGAGATATGCGCATCTTTAGCATCAAATGGCCTTTTGATAGCTCTTTGCGACAGAGATGAGATTGATGACTGCGCGAGGTTGCATGGAAAGTATTGGCCTTACGGACGTGGAGTATTTGTCACCGATGACAGAAGTGTAGCTGTATGGATCAATGTGCATGACCACGTTCGTGTACTTGTATCTTCATCCCAAGATTCTCCTGGAGAAGTCGGTCTACCATTTAGTAAAATATCTTATATCATGACTTACCTTCACGAAAAGCTTGACTTTATATGGGATGCAAAGCTGGGATATTTGTCCGCTAGACCAACTTTTCTGGGTAGTAGCATTCGTTTCAGTCTAATTGTTAATTTTCCTGGTTTATCAAAAGACGTCGAAAACATGAAGCATTTATGTGCTATGAGAGGACTGCAGTACCGCGAAACTTTAAGTACTGATATAGCTAGAATCAGCAACTATCAGTGTTTAAGTATTACTGAAATGAATTGTTTTAATGATTTCGTAACAGCGGCTTCAAACTTACTTCATCTGGAAAAAGATTTATCGATGCAAAATTCAGCACACATTGCAACGATGCTATCTAATATTTTTCGTAGAAAACGAAGTAGTCTGACTGGTCAAGAAAGTCCAGATAAGAAGGAAAAACTATAGATATCAACCGTATAGATGTTAAAGTTTTATTCACCTACACACAAGTGTTCACATTTCACTATTAATTTTATCGAATGTTGGAAAGATTCCAGGCACCGAAAAAGTGCCTATTTATGGTTGCTGCTGAGCATTTATATGAATTAACGTCTATAAAGTTTTAGGTCAGTACTCAATAATATATACTTAATATTCTGTGGGGTGGTGTGTTTGTGTGAGTCTTACACCAAATGAAATCACTGCAAACGATCACGCTTGTACAATGAAGTTGAAAATGCTTAGGATTTAATTGCACGCTCACCATCAATCATTTCTGTCTTTCCAACATTAGATATTATAATTATTGTGACCTAAAAAATGTGCTGTCCTGTCTTTATATTGTTTGTGCTTTAATGTCGCGTATATAGAAAATCAATATTATTTAATTATTACGCCGTCCTTTTAAAACGTAATAACATCGTTTTAACTCGATGTTCTCTTTAAAAAGTCGATCGATAATAATAGGTCATATAAATTATTACTAACAAACGCTAATAGAGCCTTTATGTCCAATTCCCACCACCATCATTAACTATAATCACCGACCACCCACTGCCCCCACCGGGTGTTCACGTTCGCGTAAAAACCCACGTGTTTGATGTATTCTCGCAGCCCTTCCCCTCCCACGTAAACATATCGAAGGCCGACACTGAATAATTAATCGATTTCAGGCACAAGCCACGTCGACAATGGCCACATGGACATTCCCATCTTTCGGACCGAAGAGGGCAGATATCTTTCTAAGTGTAAGATTTTAATAAAGTTTTAATTTATTTTTAAAAATGGAAGTGGTGAAAGACGCTAAGGACGTTCATATTGACGATGTGTTCACAGCTCTCGGCGATCCTTTGATCAAAGGTCTAACCGAAGTGGCTAATATAAAGCCTAAAGATCCGGTCGCGTTCCTAGCAAGTTTCCTCCACAACTTTCCTGAACGAGAGAAGCCAAATTTAGGTACGCAGGTGAGCAAATTGCCTTATTTTACATTCATTGCCCCATTCTGAGATGTCAGTTACAGAATTGTTTCATATTCGTAACGATATGCGATATGGTAGTCCAAAACTTATTGCGTATTTTTGTCTCACCGATGATAATTTAATATTCAATACTCGCAGTTGGAATCAGAAACAATGGTAACACAAGAAGCAGCAGAAGTAGAGAACGAACAACTGCCGCCGATCGAAGCCGAACCTCTACGATCAAACGCACCCATCGCAGTGAGGAACTCCCGCACGGCGACCAAACACCAGCGGCCTATTGACGTAGTCACAGTAGACCCACAGCCGGTTACTAGCCCCGATGCACCTGAATCTGCCTACAGTAGCGCCACTAGGGTAAGCACGTATAATTTATTGATTACTATACTACTGACTACAGTAAAACCGATTATGTACCGTATTTTTATTGAAGCCCAAAGACGTGTATTAACAGTCTGTACAATAATACTTCTAACATTAGTAACGTTCAAAAACATTCTCACAGGATGAACACGGACAGTCAGTGCTACACTTTGCTGCTGCTCGCACACACGCAAGAAACGCATTGTTCCAGCTCTTCCAAGAATCTGATATTAGCCTGGGATACAGAGACGAACTGTACAGAACTGCTCGAGATGTGTCTATACAGGCTAATGTACCGGAAAACACTATCGAGATTGATAAGTGGGTGTTACATTTGGCTGCAAGGGGTAAGGGAAATATTATTTGTTTTGAGTTAAGAACCTAAACACTAACTCGCTGTTATATTAATTAATTATTTAATTACTGGCCAAGTGGCCATATTTAAAACATTTTAGTGATTTTGAATATCAAGTACAGTCACGCTTCAATGACATAGCAGAAAACATATATTTTTAATTTCAACGCGTATTTGTCTGAAATGCTCTGTTAACAGGAAACACAGACAAAATAATGGAACTAATAATGGAAGGATATGATCATATATTGGATGTGGTCGATGAAACGGGAGCGCCCATCACAGAAGTGATCTCTCAACGCGGCGACAATGAGATGAGCAACTTACTCGCTTCTATACCTGCTTTTGAGGTAGCTATGTGTTTTATTACACAACGTTTAGGGCATAATTTATAAAAAAAACGTGGTGCAAAAAATATTTAGGTTGGACTGTGGTCAGACAGCTTTATTAACTTCGTGGCAGTAGGTAAAAAAATCTTAAGATAAGAAATATACAAGCTAAATGCAGAATGCGAGTGGCGCAAGATAGGTCGTCGTGGAAATCCTTGGGGGAAGCTAAGTCATAATCAATTCTTTAGGGTATATTTTAAGACAAATCTTTACAAAACACACAGAAGTCTGGAAACCGATTTTAATGAAAACTAAAATTTATTAATTATTATCACGCACTGCTGTGAAGGACAACATCGTGTGAAATTGCATGCTTGAGGGATTTCCTCGACGGCTTGTTTAGTCTACAAACACTAGGCCAGAGTAGTGGATTAACTTCCACCATTATAGGAGACACATGCACAGCAGTGGATCAGTGTCTTAAAGCCACAAATTCTTCCTTCGTTAGGAGTCTCGCGAGTCTCTCCACGGCGCAGTGAGACGAGGCGACCTTGCCGCCGTGCAGGATGTGCTGTCAGGCACGGGCGCGCCCACATTGGCGCGCTGCCAGAACGCTTTCGGGCGAACGGCGCTGCACGTGGCCGTGCTCGCGCAGCATGAGGAAGTCGTGGCCTATCTCGCGCAGAACTACCCGGTACTGTTGCGGATTGGCGATAACGTAAGTAACCTTAGGTACTATATATCCACTTGTAAATAAAAAGCCCCCGAATGAATTAACTAGCCTAACTGTGAAAGTGTTAACTGACTGGCTAATCTTTATACCAAGCCAAAGCCCTAGAGGGGAGAACCCTTAATTTGATGAAATATTTTTTTTCTGTTATTTTGCGCCACACTATATTAGGATGTGTATTGTGTTCTGTGAGGGAATTAAACGGAGAAAAGATAGAAACCAATTATTCAGTCACAAATCCAATCAAATTGTTAAATTTATTTAGAATTTATCATTTAACAGTTGGAGCGTACACCGCTGCACTACGCGATGGGCGTTGAGAAGATTGAGTCTCTAAGTCGAGTGCTGATACGAGCTGGAGCGAAGCGAGTACTCAAAGACCTCAAGGGTCGCCAGCCTACATACTACTTCATGAACAAGTCGGACATACTGCGGCTAAAGGAGGAAGAGCAAGTCTTTTGGTAATCTCCACGTAGCTCGAAACAAAATTAATACAAAAGCTAGAATAAGCGTCAAAGATGGCTGTGGCTTGAACTAAAACATTATAACTGGCTTGGATTGATCAGTTAGAAACTAGGAAGTAGAAACCATTTTATAGTTGCTTCTTATTGTACGCACATTTAGCAATTCGCAAACTATCTCTAAGTCAAGTTAGGAAGTTAGGAATATTATCGCGTGCCGAATATTAGATATTTGTGAATTTTCTATGGTATGTATTTCAATAAATTTAATTAACTTGTTGGGACCCTAATATATACCTTGAAAATTATTATATTATAATACAAATAAAACTACGTGTCGAAATAAACAACATTGTTTTATTTGAACGATTGTTCAGCTAGTCTGTTATATTTTATCATAACCCGATAAAGTAAATAATTCGACTACGACAAAATGTTAATCTAAAAATTGAAAATTTATTCTAAAATGAAGTACATCGATTACTAAATAATAACAACAGTTATAGTACACAAAATTGCGATTTTGACGCGCGCACAAAATAATTACGAACATAATTAAAAATCGTTAATTTTAAAATTACCTACAATTAATTACAACAATATCTCCTTAGATGTTCATGTGGGGTACTGCCAAGGTATGGGATTTATATACATTTGTGACACGGAACCACGCATACCTGGAAGAAAAAGTACATTTTATTGAAGTAGTTACTTATTTTAATTTAATAGGTATAAGTAACCTATTAGCCAGGGATTGTTTAATGTAACCTAATCTACTTACCTACTATCATAATCTCTGTTAGTAGTTTATCTCCTTAGTCCTCAAATACCAGGTCGTGCGAACGATAAACATTAACATTAAAATATCTCATACTTATGGTTTTACTGCTTCGTTGGTCTAGTGGTCGTAAAGCACGACTGTTGAACAAGCAAGAGGGGTTATGGGACTTAAAAACATACCGGCGAAATGTGGGTGTATTTTACATCTACCGTACTTCTTTACATAGCTCTTCGGGAACAACAGGAATAAAAATAGAGAAAGAAAAACATTTATGATGAACCTATATTTTGTATTGCGGTATATATAAATACTGTATCCATATTTTCAGTTCATTGATCGCAAAATTAGGTCGACCCATCGCTCGGTGGACGACAAAGATATTTAAGAGGAAGAACTATAATTTATTTTATAGCAATTGCACTTTTAACACAAATATACATAGAACAAATAAATTAAATCAACGTCCTTCATCATCAACCCATTAACGTCCCACTGCTGGGCACGGGTCTCCTCTCATTTGAGAGGGATTAGGCTATAGTCCACCACGCTAGCCTACTGCGGGTTGTCAGACTTCACATGCCATCAAGACAAATCTCTCAAGCATGCAGGTTTCCTCACGATGTTTTCCTTCACCGTTTGAGCTTGTGATAAATACGCACATAACTTCCGAAAAGTCAGTGGTGCGTGCCTTGGGTTCGAACTCGAGACCTTTGACGTCTCAGTCCACTGGTCACACCGCTAGGCTACCACAGCTCTTATTCAACGTCCTTAAACCCTACAATTTCTTAAGTTAAATAGTACATACAGAAGGTAGCGTTCCCTTCAAGTACAATTTAGTAGCAGTAAATGTATTCTGTTAGAAGCAATGACACTGCAGTTAATTTAGGACACAGTTTCGTTTAATTTCTGGCTTACATTTCATCATCATCATCAACCCATTAACGTCCCACTGCTGGGCACGGGTCTCCTCTCATTTGAGAGGGATTAGGCTATAGTCCACCACGCTAGCCTACTGCGGGTTGGCAGACTTCACATGCCATCAAGACAAATCTCTCAAGCATGCAGGTTTCCTCACGATGTTTTTCCTTCACCGTTTGAGCTTGTGATAAATACGCACATAACTTCCGAAAAGTCAGTGGTGCGTGCCTTGGGTTCGAACTCGAGACCTTTGACGTCTCAGTCCACTGGTCACACCGCTAGGCTACCACAGCTTACATTTATTTAAGACTTATTTTACTCGAGAATGGTAAGAAGATTACTTAACTTATGAGTCTTATGACGAGCCATTAGAGGCGTAAATAAATGGAAGGAACATACTAATACACTTACTAAGTTCTCCTTGGTTGAGAGGCACGGGTAGGGGTTTATTTTTACTAGTACGGAGCCAGTCCCGGTACGCCCGCTCTCCGTTCGCGCGCCGCCGCTCTTCTTCAATTACTGCACGCGCCGCCCTACGCTCCTCACGAGTTTTCATAGCTGAAGTTGAAATTTACGTAAAAAAGTCAGTAGATCTATACTCTCTTAATGCATAGCCAACTGTTTTTTCACTTTATTAAATTCATTAACAAAAGACGAATACGTAGGTAAATCTGATATTAGGAATTTTACGAAATTGTCTAAGTCTGAGTATATATATCATGTATTTAGAGAAGAATGGAAGTACTAATGGAAGAATGGGGTTGTACATTGTTATCAGAAATAAATTACAGTGCTATATTACCTTTCATTTCCTCTTCCTTCCGACGTATCCACTCTGCGAGTTTCTCTTCTTTATCTCTTTCACGCTTATTTCGTTCTCTTTCGAGGTGCTCGTTATGTCGATATTGCCGCATGATGTCTTCAGCCCGTTGTCTCTCATTCTGCGTTCTTTTCCTCTCGAGCCACCGCCGATACGATTCCTCGCGTTGCTCCTGTGACGTTGAAGGTCCAACCTGACGCTTCAACTTCTCGAGACGAGCTTTGTCTCGTTTCTAACAATGTGAAAAATATGAATAGGAAAAGCATTTAGCCTTTTACGAGTTGGTAAAATTGTTTGGCATACTTTTAACCTGAGTCAATTAGATAATAGGTGTTCTAAATAGATAGACATAGAATTAATGATATCCTAATGAATATAAAATCTATTTGCCCTAAAACCCCCTAACATCGCTAACTCTTCCATAGACTAACTTTTATGGACTAACGGTTAAGAACTAGATTATCACTTTCTCTATTTTAAACCATAAAAGATTATTGACCGATCTTTTGCCTTATTTTTTACACTAGACGAAAGTTCATCTTTGTGACTCGTAAAATAAGCAAAACAAGCGAATCAATAACATACCTTAGCTTCCATTTGTTATTTTCTGGTTACGTTAAATATTATATACAATATTATTTCACCGATAATCCGTTGGTCAAATTTCACACACCTAATAAAGGTATCACAAACAGAAACAATATTACGAAACTTTATTTTACCTCCTGGTCCTTCCGCGCCACCCATTGTTTAAAGGCTTCTTGTTTTTTCTTTTCATTACGCTCCCTTTCTTCCTTGGCTGTAGTGGTTGTTGATACGGATGCCACTGATAACCTAAACGTATCGAGCCCATCTTCACGATAGGTGCGATCAAACCGCGGTGTTTCTTCTGCCGTGGGTACACGATGTAGATTCCCCGGAACTGTCAGTCGACACGACTTTCTCTTCACACTGCCTGATGAAATACTCGAGTCTCGGCCACTTAACAGTGGGGTTGAGTTACTCCTATAGCTACTGTGCGGATGGGGTGTGACGTCAGAGATACAAGAGTCTGTTTGCAGAGATGTCACAGAATGTGTCGACTCCACTGGTTCAATATATATAGCCGGATTAATGTAACGCGTTTTACTTTTCCTCGAAGCAACAGATTCCGAATCACTGTGGTATTGTACATTTTCACCAGCACCATCAAAAATATGATTGGAATTTTTCGTCTTCAATTCATACACCGTAGTGTTACGGGCGCTGTCGCCAAAGTTTCCTTTGTCGATGTCGCTCGCCATTACCTCAAATCCCTTTAACAATTTTATACCATAATTAAATAAATCTATAATTCGTAATACAAAATATTAACTAAGCAAAATAAATATAAAAATGTATGTTGTAGAAATAGACTGTCAAAATATCTTACCCTAAAAGAACGTTACGTCAAATTATGGATAATTCTGAAAACGAAACTCATTTGACTTTTACTGACCAGTATTTATGAAAAGTATTGATAATAAATAAATAAATATTTTTGGACATTATGACAGCGCTATCTAGTTCCGAGCTATACGCAACGAGGCTTGTGTTACGGATACTAGTACTTATACTAGATATTATATACTTTTGTCGCTACCGGGATTCAAACCCGGGACCCTAGCACAGAAGGCAGTGTTAACTACCGCTGGACTAATTGGGTCGATTACAATAACCTAGATAAGCTATGGCCGTCTCACAAACATTTAAACATATATTTACATATGTAAGTTGGCTTGACGCCACGCTAGGCTTTAAAAAAGTAATTCGCTAAGTAATTACTTGAAATGAACATGTTGCACCACTACGCTTGGCGTCAGTGTAGCGGTACTGACGCCAAGCATTGCAATTGCAATAAATTGTAGCAAGCTGGTAAGAGACTACACTTTTTTACACTCATTAGGTGCCAACATTAATTACGAACTAGGTTGTTGTTAGCGCTTTGTTAAATATGCCCGTCAGCTCTTATTTACAATAAGTCGTTTCCTATGTACACCGACACAGTGCATGGCTTGCTGTACTACAGAAACTAATTTCAATCGACCATACGCGTCGCGTCTGGTAGCAGCCCTTATTATAACTAACTAGCACTCACGTTCCTTTATTTCGATAATAATATGCTGTAGCGTCTCGTGTCATCTCATAAAATACCATGGCAAGCAACGATACGTCGCAACAATCTAAGAATTGTGTTAGGAGCTATTAGTAGAAGGTAACGGCAAATTAAAACAATATTTATACACATTTATAGAAATGTATTCATTTATGTTCATGTATTCATTCATATTCATGTATTCATGTAGGGTACATAATTCAATTAAATATTGACTATAAGCCAATCATAACTAGGTATATCACTTTTAGAATAAGTTAACCAAAATGTTTTGAGGTGTTTGAAACGGGAATTTTTAGATTCCGAAATTCGAAACCAGGTTCATGATGTATTATTAAGTAACAACATAATATTTTAGCTTAATTAAGACTATTTATTTTAGTTTTGAATCACTGACAGTATATAAATTAATCAAATGGTAGTTTCATAGCAAGTTGAATTTTATGCTACTAATGGAAATAATGTTTAATGCCATTAAGCTGGCCATACATAGTCAAGCAAGTAGTCAATACGATATTATGTCACAAATGAAATGTGTCATGACACAGTAGTCAGTCTAACGATACACATTCAGTATGAGTCACCATTCTCTCCATCTTGCTATAAGACCACAACACAATAAACCTTTATTTTTGACTCACTAGACAACTCGGCACCTAGCATGGAAATATAAAGTAAGCATAATGTTACATTTTGCATCAATCTAGGAAATACAGTGTATAATATAATACTATAAAATATTTCATACTTCATGAATAGCACAAGTGGATCATTTGTGCATGTCATTATGCAATAAAATTATTTACAGAAGCACTGTCTAGTGAATAAAAAATAATACAACAAAGCCAGTTTTAATATTACTCTTAGATCCACAATGTATTCTTACAATTGCATGTGACTAAAGAAATACTACTTGAGATTGAAATAGTGCCTAATATAGAGACTCCGCGTTTGATGAACGTGGTTTTTTAATCTTCTCCAAGTTCTTAATTACGATGTCGTGGAGCGAACAGTAGCGGTTACGAATCTCGCACATTACCAGCCATAACGACAAGTATTCCTTTTCGTCTAATTCCTGTTCAACAAACAATACAATTAATAATGACATAGTTGACACACAGACATATTACATTAAATTTCAAATCATATTTTCAAATTAACAAATAATGTCAATTGCTCAAAGGCGAATGCATCGAGCAGTGTTATTCATATAATGTCTGAGGAAAACCCAATATAATTATTGGGTTTTTCTATTAAGAAATTCTCCCTTAGCATCTCGGATTTCTAACCAGTTTGTTATTGTAACTGGGCACAAATTGAAACTCCTGTAAATGGGAGGTAAAACACATACCAGAAATGTGTATGATAGTACATCTCTGTGTAAAAAATATTATAGTTTTATTTATATGTATATATGTAGGTATAGTACACTCAATAAGGCAGTGACTATGTAGGTAATGGTAATTATTTTCCTTGTAAACTATATGTATAAAGTAATGTAATACTATACTACTATTGTTTTTGTTAGTGAATAAAAATATATTACAATATGTAGTAAAAACGCAACAAAGCTTAATACTTTTTACTTACTCTCACAGCTCTTCTGTAGTCCTCAATGTGTGGGTATTTGGCGACCTTAGACACAATCTTTGCTCGCGAGATGAAGTATCGTGAGATTTGGTCAAAGAACGCGGCGGCCTCAGACTCCACTGATTGTATTTCGGCAAGCGTGTCCTCTTGTATTGATACACCAAAGTTGTTGCCATCCTCAATTTTGGGAATCATGAATGATATCCACATTTTTAACTGTAACAAAATTAAGCACTATCTAAGTAAGCCTTTTGGTTTGATTTATTGTACATAAAGGATAAATCATCTGCAATATTCAATTGTCAAAGTGGAAGTAAAATCTCGTAAACACATGTTGTCATTTATCCACGTGTGCAGGTTGGTTCCTGCTGCATTTTCACCTGTAAAAATCCATTGATAGGGGGCAAGATATAACAGAAAATTGGGAGTGGCCAATTATACTGATCGCCATACCTGAGTGACAAATAAGACACACAGTGATGTGAAGTAATAAATGCAATACAGCGTTATACTACATCATTATACAACACATCTGAACTTAAATTCTTGTGAAAATCTCGAATTAATTAATGAATTTCACATCACTTGTATTTTAACAATATTGAAAATTGGGTAATGATTGGGAAAAGATATTTAAGATTGGGAAGGAAATCACATTTTTATTTTTTTACTTCACTTAACTGGTATCATTTGCACTGCGTTAGAAGTCGCATATTGATGTTAACAGCCGTAAAACGGGTACTTTGATACTTTGCGACGCACCGACACATTTGTCACTAATATACGACAATGTATTAGTTTAAAACCACACCAGAAAGTAGCAAAGAAATGGAGTGATAATACGCAAATTTCTCCCTAGAGTTAAACTCACCCAATTTGTGAGGTGCGCAGGGAATAAACATCTATCATTGGATGGTCGCTGGTGTCGCGTCATACGGCGTAGTTTTGATTGGCGACTGACACGACGACAGTGTTTGTGCAGATGTCGATCGCGATTGAGTTCCATTAGGCTTAATAGCATATAATCAGAAAGATCTATACACAGTTTTCCAAATGCATGTGTTAATAGTGAAATAGATATTGTTTTTATTTCGAAATTTATTATACCTAATGGTTATCAATGATTGGAAGTATTCTATCATTTGACATAGCCCCTTTTTCAAGTAACACCAATATTATTACAAGGAAAAGTCATTATGCTTACAATGATGTTGTGACACTATTTCTTAAACCAGTTATTTGCATCCTCTTAGCATTCAATAACAATAATCATTCAAATTAATCTCCCCTCTCTATACAATTCTTGACTCAAAATTAATAAGTTTATGACTCAACTTCACCATTGTAATTAAAAATAAATTGAACATGAAGATTTGATAAAAAGTTATTAGTGCCTGTAAAGTTTCTGTTGACTGTAATTGATTGCAATAATATTATTTATTTAGTAAATGAGTAGAGAGAGATTATATCATGGAAAATTGCAAAATCTTTAAGTGCCACTATACTTAGTGGCACTTAAAGAATTGCTACTGCACAAAGTTAAGTCCTTCATTGTCTATGCTTCATTTGGTGCTACTTGAAAGAGATCTATGTCTAGCAAGCAGTGGACTGCACCAGGCTAAGATGATAGATGAAGATAAGCAATATCTTCTTTATTTCAATCTTCTTGCTGGGGTTCTTTTGAGGAATCCTGTCATATATACAGGGTTAGTTGGAAAATACAAACAACCTCGCAGGACTAGATAGCTAACATCATAAGCAACAACTTTTGTTCTACGACTTTCAATAATTTCATTGATTTCATTTTTTTTTATTTCATACAAAACCAAATATTTATTTCATGATATCTTTACGCGCTTCCTAACTCTATGCACATAGTAAAAACCCCGCGGGACGCGGAGAAAGGGGGGCGCATTGCGAGTGCTAGCTTTGAACTTGACCGATTGTCCGATTGACCTAGTTAGCAGCCAGCCGTCGGCCAAGATGCGCGCGCGTCACGTTGTATGTTTCCTTCCGTCGCCATTTCGATCGATGTGTTGTTGGGTTATACCTTGAGTGTTATTAAAAAAAACAGATAGTTACAGAAACCTATCTACATAAAAAGTGCGCGACACCGCTAAGGGACACGATATCTCACATCAGTGCAACTGCGTATTTGAAGTTAGAACTATTTTGTGCAAAAATGAAGCAACAAAAAATACGTGTTCAGTGACGGATCTTTAAATTCAACATTAAACAGTGAAGTCTCGTTTTTTAGGCTACCAGTTGTTTCAGAGACGTAAGTAGATATTTGCTTGTCTTTCAATGGTTCGTTTTAACGTAATACACATGACAGTTAGGTAGGTAGGTAAGCGCCCAGGTGATATTAAATAAGTAGTTTAACTAAACTGTGGAAAGCGTTAACAAACGATTACGTAAATCATTTTCACATACTTTGAAAGTTAAGATACCTAATCTACATACCTACGCATGATTTATTTGCTTTTAATAGTTAAATGGAGCCAGGTAAAGTATGAAGCGATTGTGGACTCAGTGTAGGTATGTACTCACTGCCTGCCCACAAACCCATTCGTGGTCGTACGAGCTAAAATCAGAGAGGGGCAGCCGCGGGACAGCCGCGTGCGGTGCCTCACTTATCGATCCCTCAGAGAGCGCTAGCGTGGTACCTAGTTTATTTATTGAAATGTGCGTAAATTAATAATTTAATAAATAACACTACAAGGGTAATTGTATAATCGTTAATTAGGTTTAGAAAGCCTTGTCATTAGCGTAGGTGACGATAGCGACAGTGACTCGCTGTCGCTGTATTATCTATTTAAAAAAAAAATTATAATATTAATTAGTCTCAGTACAAATATCCATTTTTTTTTTATTATTTAATATTTATCTTGTAATAATATTGCATTCTTTACTATTTTATAATATGTATAAACATCGACACAACAGGCGTCCCGCTTCTACAAAGGCGGCGAGTATTTGACATAGGTATAGGTAGTTAACTGGCGAATATTGTGTATTATTAAGGTGCTGCTACACTAATACACTTACTAAAAAATGTTAGGCATTGCTACATTCTATTAAGAATTGTTAACTGTTTTAAGTGCTCCTACACCGGAGGAAATTGTTAACAAAGGTTTATAACATTTGAAAAATCAGTTTGCCTGCAGTTTGGATTGCCCCTACCGTGGCCTGGGTATAAATTTACAAACAAATGATAACAAATGTTTTATTTTGCAATTTGTTAACTAACAATTTTGCTCAGAAATGTTCACTAACATTATCTAACAAGAAATCTTTTTCTAATATTATGATCGTATGTTTCTTAACAACTGTTTACTAATACTTGTAAACATTTTTAAGCAGTAGTGTGTTGAAGCCTTTATAAATAGCGCGAGAGTCACGTCGTCCTTCTTTATGAATGAAACTACAGACTTATAATATTCGTGTGTCATACAACAGAAACTTGAAATATCATTTTTTTTTCATGTATTGAGTTATGGCAGAACTCGTAGAACAAAAGTTGTTGCTTACGATGTTAGCTATCTAGGCCTGCGAGGTTGTTTGTGTTTTCCAACTAACCCTGTATACTAATGAATTCTTCATATCCATCCTAATAATTAAACTTAAAATGTGTCTTACCAAATTGGAATCTTCAACCAGTTCCCTAATGTGTGGTTTCACAAGATGTATGAGGTCACTTAGTGGCTTGTTGCATGGAACTGTGCCATTGGGCAAGGCATACACATGTGTGCCTTCAGCGGTGGTAGAGTTGCTTGACACCTCAGATGAGTCCACCCGCGGGCGTTTAGCATTAGGTTCACTTGAAGTTGTTACAGGAGGTGGCACTGGAATGTTTAGGTCCTGAAATCCAAACAACAATGTTATCAATAAAAAAATAGAATGGGTAAAACGGTTCTATTTGTTACAGAAACTGATTGGTTACTCATTATAGCCAAGTTTTATGAGAACTGGATTTTTTGAATGACAAAAAATATAATTGAAATAAAAATACTTCAAACGCAATTTATACCAGTATAATAACATTAGTGATCTCTGAAAATCCTTTACCATGGCCTTGACCGCGCTAAAACTCCTAAGAAGTTGTTTTAATTCAATGTCTAGTAGATGCATCAATGAATGAAATTAATATATTTTTAAATATAATACACATAAGATTGGAGATCAATAAATAACATACCTGATGAACATCGGACAAATCACGATTTTGGAAATTTGATGTTTCTAGAAGCTCATTTAGTTTCACTATCTTCTCTGGAAATCCTTTTATTATAAGATGCTCAGCCTTCTGCTTGAGGGAATCTTTGTAGTCCTGTACCTGAAAATTAACATGCCTGAATTATATGAGCCACACATCAACAGCCATTATTAATTGCTACGCCTAGATACCCCACGATCGCAATATGTTGAGGTTATGTGGTTATATACGCAAAACCTACCGCTCCCATTGTAGTAATAAGAGTTAGCAGAGCTTTTCAAAATAAAAATGTTTATCACAAGCTTAATAGTGCCACAAAACTATTAAATTCACGAGCACTTTGTAACGAAAACTGTGAGGTCACACACACACTAATCAAAGTACGTTACTCGTGTCAAACAAAGCGATGTATCACGAAAATATTTTAATGGGTTTACCTTCTTTGCAACGTCTGTCATTGTGCTAATATTGTTTTTACTGAGATTTTAACTATAATGATTCCCTTCTAATACAAAATACTGTATATTTCCACACAACTTTTAACGCTAACAACTCGTGTGTGTATGAATGAATGAAATGTAATTTCGTATTGTTATATTCGAAGCGTTCACTCAGCGCTATAGAACACAAGTTACTAAACTAAAAAAATTACAAACACATTAATACCGATTTCTTTAGTTGTTCATTTACTTTACTATCCATTTCCACTCTAAATTATTATTACAATATTTTTTGCTACGTTATGGCGGTATGACATAACCAACTTTTTAATTTTTTAACTAATGTATCTAACTATACTATTTATTTTTTTAAGTCACCATCATTTTAATAACACAAAGAGGTTGGTCATTCATTCAATAACAATTTTTCCCTAAAAGTATTTGTTATCTGTGGAATATCTTAGTCTGTGGCTCTGCAGCTCTGAGAGCATAGATATTTATCCTAAAAATTATGATGTAATCAGATAACTAAAAATATTTTGAAAATAAGCAAATTATGATTATTAACTTATTAACCGATTTGTTGTATTGTCCGGCAATGTCAGGTTTTTTTTTCTGAACAAAATTTCACATCAAATGTTAAAATAATATTAATAATGTTAAAATTCATGGTCTTACTTTTATTTTTAACAATGTTATTTAGCAAATTAATCTATAATTATGATGAAGCCTTTCGATCAGTATGTTAGAGTAACAGGATGATTATTTTTCTCATGTAACGGGTTCGATTTCCAGTTCAACCATGTAATTATTTAAATATCTATGAATGCAGTTTAAATTCAATTAATGTCTTCTTACAGTAAAATGTTTTAATATTCTAAATTGGCCACGCGTTGTCGAAAGCACCAGAGATGTCAAGGAAGATGCCTACGACATATTTACAATTCGAAGTATATAATCAGTTGTATTGATGTACACCACTACCATTTGTAAGATAAACAAAACGAAACTGTAGTATATACAACTTATGACTTCACAAACAAACTGCCTGAATCTCTTAAAAAAGTACCCTAAGATTTGTGAACCGTATCAACTGTAACTGAAGGTTAAGGTTATTTAATATACTTCAAATAGTCTACATCATCATAATTATATATCATATATCAACAAAAATGTAAAAAATTGATAAGAGAACTGTTTAAACTACATTTTTGTATGTACAACAGGAGAATAAATTTGCAAAGCACCTTATACTACGGCCAATCCAATGGCCGCAGCAAAGCAATATTATAGATAAACTATAATTGTATGTCAAAAAAATGTCAAAGTTGTAATGTAAACAAACACAACATGCGGTTGCGGCGCTAATGTATTTTAAAAAGGTTATAATTATTAATTTTCTTTGTTGTAGATGTTTAACTTCTCTCATAAATTTTAATACTGTTAAAAAATATATTATAAACATTTGCTAAGTAGCAGGTATGACTACTTTTAGATTTAATTTTTCTGGTGAAGATGGCAGTCGTACTTCAGAAGGTAAATAAATATTTTTATTATGAAAAATCATATCATATCATGAAAAGGACGAAACTAATAGAACTTATTTTCCATTAGAAACTAAAGAAGTCATTGTATGGCTGGATAGTGAAGAGATTTTACCAGATAAACAAATAAAAGGTCTTGATGAGATGGTCACTCGAGCTAAAATGTTTGCCTGTGGTGATGTTGAGATTGGCCATGTAGTTACAAGTGAGGCAATAGCCAGTATTGAAGAAACTGGATTTAAAAATGTAGTTGAATTAGCAGAAAAGGAGCATAGTGATCTTGTTACAGGGAAATATGAAGGCAAGTATGGTTGTAGATAGACAATTCAAGATATACAGTACTAAACACATTATATTTTAGTGTACCTATAAATATTTATATATTTCAGGTGGTCTAAAAATTTGGGAGTGTACTTATGACTTGATTCAGTATTTAGAAGAAAAATTAACAGAGATCAAATTAGATAAGAGCAATGTTTTAGATTTAGGATGTGGTGCCGGGATTTTGGGAATATATGCATTTTTGAATGGAGCAAATGTAACATTTCAAGATTATGTAAGCACAATGTTATTTACTTTTTTTTAATATCAAAGCTTACTTATTATATGTGCTATATTTATATATATTTCGATTATTAATAGTTAAATGAACACTTTTCAGAATAAGGAAGTTTTAGAACATGTCACTATATCAAATGTTTTGTTGAATATTGAAGAGGAAGATTACAGAGAGAAGGAAATACAAAAATGCAAGTTTTACTCAGGGGACTGGGAATCATTTAATAAAAACCTGCCTAGCTCAATAAAATATGATATAATCCTTACATCAGAGACTATTTACAATCAATTTAACTACAGCAAAATTATATCACTATTTCTTGAACGACTTAGTAGTAATGGAGTTGCTTATGTAGCAGCAAAAACATATTACTTTGGTGTTGGTGGAGGATTACGTGAATTTGAACAAAGTATTCAGAAATTTGAACAACTGAAAAGTGAGATATGCTGGAAAAGCATTGGTGGCATTCAAAGAGAAATATTAAAAATAACACATGTATAATTCAACAACCTTTAATAAATTACTTTTAACATTTGCAATAAAATTGTGATACCGTAAATATGTTGGAAGACTTTCTCTTACAATAACTTAAAAAATTAGGAACATGTTCTATGGAGATAATCTTTCAAACACCCATCCATCATCCCCTTCATGTAAAATCTTTGCATTAGAAACTTCTCCATCTTTGGGCTTCCTGAATTTAATTCTATCATGAAGCCTATCTCTTTGACCTTGCCAGAACTCAACAGCTCTAGGACGAATTATGTATCCCCCCCTGAAATTAACAAAAATAATTATTTTCAATATGGTTTGACTATACATTAAATAGTTATTCATTGTTTAACCAACCTAAGAAAGAGATAATAGAACAGTAAGGTCATTTTCAGAGTAGAAACTACCATTATTATTTGCCTATTGGTTATTGCATAACATTAACAAGTTATTATGTAATGTTCTCTAGAATGTCTTAAACAAGAAAATCATTATATAGTAGTCTTTTGATATTATTTGTATTTCACTCAATTTACTTGGTAGTACAGAATGATTTGACACAACAACCATCTACAGTTCGTAGTTATACTTTACCTAAGGATAGATTAACAATCAATTAATTAATTTTAAGAATAAATAACTACCAATAACTAGGCTTCGGGACTTCTTTGCCGGGGATCATGTATTCTGCTTCCAAAACAGATTCCCTCTCACACAGAATATCTCGTGACTCAATTGGAGTGCTCTGAAAACTTGCACATGCTGCAATTTGACTGGGCACCGGCCGTGAGTGGAAGTACTTTGTGGATTCTTCTGAATCCAGTTTTTCCACATAACCTTCAATTCTAACAGATCTATTTAGAACTTCCCAATAGAATGTTGCTGCCACATTTGGGTTCTCTTCCTGGAATAATCAAAACTCAGATTGCCTTATCAAAAATTGTACATCAAAGTGGAAAATGTAGAATACATTTTACAAGTACTTTCTTATTCAGTTTCATGTTAGGGCCACAAAAATATGTGTCTAAACTTCTATCGTAAATTGAATGAGCATTTCATGATAAGAAAAGGTCCTAAACCAATTTTGAAAATAATGTAAAGTGATCTTTTTCATAATAATTATTATGACAAAGTTTGCTATCCTATAAAAGGATATATTTTCACTTCACTATTTAAAGTATAGTACATCAGTTTCTAATTCTAATACTTGATAACCGTACCAATATATGAATTCAAGAAGATGTCTTGTGACAAATTATTATATTTACCAGTAAATATTACACACCATTTCTTTAGCTTTCCTGCTCCCATAGTTTGTAAAGAATTTAAAGCCGTCTTTTCCATATCCTTTACACAATACAAATCTTGCTGATGGGAAACCATCTCTGTAAAAAGGGTTTTTTAATATAACTACTACTATTAACTAATATATACTATACTATTGAAATAAAGCATTTGAGTTTAACTGTTTAAGTAAACATAGGATTACTTAAACTCGAATGCTTTATTTCAATTAGACCATTATTACAATTTTGAATTGTCATAAGCAGTTGCATTCAAAAATTATATTATTACAAACAAACTAGTTAGGCAAAATTCATACAATGATAAAATGAATGTAAACAGATTTATAACAAGAATAGGCAACTAAGATAATAATAGTGTCAATGTTGAGTAAAATAAGAGATAAAGATATTTACTTAGATACAGTTGCCAAGCACATAGCATTAGGTTCTAGAATTTCCTTCTTAGAACATGCTTCTTCAAACCATGCTTTGAACTGTCCAAAAGGTTCCTTAGCTACCAAATGCTTCTCCAAAAAGGTTTCATTTTTGTCCTTGTATTTGATTCTCATGCCTGCAAAATATTATCCGTCAGAATCTATGTCATTTTTTAAAATATATAATGAATAAAATAACTTACCTCCAATATCAATACTCATGTTTCTTTGATTATAAAGCCCAGGTTTACTACTAGAATACGTTAGACTAAGTAGGCGCTTGGACCCCATACACCTTAGTATTTTTAAGAGTTCGTTGTGGCGATTTGACGCTTAATTAACAGGTCTGTAAATAACTTGAGAATTTTGTGCACAGGACTTTATTTCTTAATTTTATTTAGTTCGTAATTGTGAATATTTAGTGCATAGATTAGAATACCTGTGTGGGCGACCGCGGCGGACCGACGACCGTGATAAACAATCGTTCTAAACGTTCCCTAGTATATTATTCTACTCTTTGGTTCTAAATCTGTTCTAATTACGAAAACTTAATGAAACAACGTAGTTTTCACTTTCAAGTACTTTCAACAAACATGTAGAGTAGAGTAGATAATACAATTTTTTTATACTTAGAGATTAGAGATGTACTTTAGTCAGTACATTGATTAACAGATTAGATTACTGATAAGTTTACGGAATAATACGCATTCGGCCTAACTACTACTAGTAACTAGTAACTTATCTACGCTATTCGTGACTATTCGTGACAGTGACACTGACATTATACTGTTGACATTGGGGAGGTAAACCTTACAGACTCATCTTTTGCTTAAAATCAAACAGTATCTAACGTAGTATACTATTAAATATTTTAGTATCCCTTAGTCGATATTCAAATAATAAAGAACATTATTTATTTATTATTATTTATATATCGACTAAGGGATACTTAAATGACTAACAATAATCGACTAAATTATTAAAAACGACAGTTTTGAGTTTAAGTCGCACCCCAAGTGCCGATACTACGAAAGTTGTGTCATTGTGTGTTGGAATTTGCTGTTGTAATAAGTTAGGATATACGTATATTTTTACCATCTTATTATTCATTAAAATTAAGTAATTATTTTAGGTCAATCATGGAGTCCGAAGTTGTAAAGGAAAAGATTCACACAGAACCCATGTTAAATGATCCTCGGTACATAACCTTATTGAGCGTAATAGTACTGCTATTTACACTAGGTGAGTAAATTTAAATTAGATTAGAATATATGAATTATATTAACCGTATGTTCATTTAAAAGATTTCTTAAGGTGGCGAATTACCTTCATTGTTCTCAATTGTTATTGTTGTACTTGATTCCTAAAATGTATTAACTTTCCTTTATCAATCTTACCTTACGAGAAAGTATGCCAGCATTGCAATGGTGATTGCAAATATATTTTAAATGGCACGTGAAACCTTCTCTTGTACCAATGTCATTGTATGTTACAGGTTAACGGCTGTAAAGTTAATTTATTATCACACATTTGTAAAATAGTTTTTTTTTATATTGAGTATTAAATTACGACAAATATTTTTACTATGATGTTTCAGCGTTCTGGTGGTTTTTCTCAAGAAGGCGGCAACTACGTAAATCAGTGTTGTTGATGGGTCTCTCGGACTCTGGAAAAACTCTTTTGTTTGTAAGACTGGCATACTCACAATATAGACAAACATTTACTTCTATGAAAGAGAATATTGAAGAATATATTACACCCAATGTAAGTAATGTAATCATAGATTATTTAACTTTAACTTATAAGAGTTATAAGTATATTAGTATATTTAAGCCCACATTTGCTCCACTACTGGATAATGACTAACACCTGGTACCTACTATTTAGTAGTAGTATACTAGTTCCGAAAATATTTCACTCTATAGCTATTGGAAAAACATGTAATTGAGCATACCAGCTACAGCACTCCAAGAGTGTAAAAGAAATTAACCTATCAATAGAATACATTTTTTGTAATACAATATTATACATTGTAATACATTTAATATGTAGTACATTATTAAATTGCTTTTGACATAAATTAATTGGATCACGTATTTTATCATAAATTTGGTTTGTTTCTAGCTGTGCCATGCATGCATTTCAATTTCTCTTTTATTATTATATATAAAAATTAATGTATGAACAACTGTTTTCCTGGTAATAACCTACTGAACCTTTGTAACAAACAGTAACTCACCACAGTTTTATCATAATAAATTACTACATTAAAGCATAAAATGAGGTAATGTTAGTATAACCCCTCTCTTATTTTCAGGATGCATTAAAAATAGTTGATTTGCCTGGTCAGGAGAGACTGAGGAACAAATTTTTTGATCAGTACAAGAACAGTGCTAAAGCTATTGTATATGTAATTGATTCTGTTACTATACAAAAAGAGATTAGAGATGTTGCTGAGTGAGTGTTAACATTTTTATTTATGTTTTGATATTAAATATCATCATCATCAACCCAATTATTGGCCCACTACTGGGCACGGGTCTCCTCTTATTTGAGAAGGATTAGGCTATAGTCCACCATGCTAGCCTACTGCAGGTTGGTCAAATAAAGACATTAAATATAATATTGTACAATATTACTTATTTATGATCAAAGTTCAATGAAGATAAATTCTTTTAATAAACAACAAGATAAATAAAGCATACAATATTATTAATTAATTCCGGCAGAACAATATACCTACACTGCACTATTTTGTATTGACTTCAAAGATAAAGGTAATCACATTCAATTGCCCATAGTTACAAGTTATAACAATGTTATATTATTATAGGTACTTGTACACAATATTGTCTGACCCAGTGGTGCAGAGCTACAATCCCCCGCTAATGATCCTGTGCAACAAACAAGACCAGCCATTGGCTAAAGGCAGCCAGGTCATCAAGAGTTTGTTGGAGAAAGAGATGTAAGTATCAAAACTTTTAGAATACTAATAAAAATAAGCTTATGTAAAGAAGATATTATATGCTTTGGGATATACATGTAGATCTTATTTATTCTCATAAAAATCCAAATGAAAAAACAAAGTGTCTTATAGCGGGTGAGTGATAATAAGCACAAGAGTGTGAAAAATCTGAGATGCAAGACTTAAGATTTGGTCCAAAGAGTTAGCAGTGTCTTGTAACTACACATGGGACACTGCCAACGTAACTATCACAGCTTTTATTTATGATGATCCTATAAAATAAAGAAATATAAAATCTAATATTTTGAATAAATTACCAAAGCCCCAATAATGGGGGGAATAGGATCCCAATATTAGGATTAATAACCCAGTTTAAGAGCATCTAACCCATTGAAATATAATTTTACAGAAACTTAGTGCGCGTCACTAAATCCAGTCAGTTGCAGTCAGTGGATCCCTCACAGGGCAATAACACCACATACCTCGGCAAGATCGGCAAGGACTTCGAGTTTTCTCATCTGAGCTGTCGCGTCGACTTTGAGGAGAGCTCGGCTAACACCGGCGACGATGACACGCCGGCGGATATCAAGATACTGCAAGATTGGATTTCTAAACTTTAGTCAGCCTCTACATTATAATATGGGCTTGATTTTCCCGTTTTTCTTTCACTAAACTGACTTTTTTTATAGCTACGAAAATCATATAAAAACTGTCATCCTAAAGATCATGGCTCAGTTTTGTTTTAGTTTATCAAAGTACATACAAAAATTGTAATTATTTTAGTGGTTCGATATGTTTTGTTATGTTTAAAAATTTGTGTTGAATGTGAATCTACCTTGTGATTTTGAAGTACTGATAGGGTATTAGAATGCATTTATTGTTAAGAGATGTTCCAAATGTCAATTTTTTTATATTATGCAGTATATTCTGGTATGGATTCTCAGAGAATTGTGCATTTGATGTGGTATGAACTATGAACTGCTATTTCTATATTTTATTATTAATGTCAAGGATTTTTATGAATAAAACTTGACTGCTTTTTAAATATATTTTTTCTGTCCGCCATGGATACTAAAATCGTAAAAACACTATTTTACCCTATGTGCATACCTATTATAATCCCTTACACTTTCCAAAATCCGTTTTATAGAATGTAGGAGTAACTGCCAAACTGTGACTGCTAATATTGCCACCGGAAGTGTTTACACGGAGTAAGCGCAACCAGCGTTTACTGACCTACAGCAATAGCGAGACCTGCTCACTTGTACCGTATACGCTCATACGCATCAGCGCCTGCTGAAAATAAAAAGCAAGTCCGTCCAGTTCTTGCGTTATTATTGTAAAATGTGTATGTGTAAATACTGTACATACCTATTGTATAATTTACACAGATAATAAAAAAAATAACCCAATTAGTCCAGCGGTAGTTAACACTGCCTTCTGTGCTATGGGTACCGGGCTCGAATCCCGGTAGGGGCAATGTTTGTGTGATGAGCATAAATATTTGTTTCCGAGTCATGGATGTATCTATGTATAATATGTATGTATTTACAAAAAAAATAAAGTATATTATGTATTATATCAACCAGCTAGTATCCGTAGTACAAGCCTCGTTGCTTAGCTCAGTACTAGATGGCGCTGTGTCATTATGCCCAGAAATATTTATTATTTTATTTATTTATTATATTACAATAAATACATTATACATTTATAATATTAATTATAATTATATTAGTGTAGGTAGGATACAATGTGAAGATGATAACACGACAATAAATGAAAGACGAGCCATAGTAATTCAAGAAAGTATTATGAAGATTAAATAAGTCGTAACATAACATCGATATTAAAATAAAGTTTTTTCCAAACAAACTAAATAGCACAAATATGCAGAAGAAATACGATTTGCGTAAGAAGTTTTTTAAGATTGCCGAAGGTCTTTTAGGTGGCGAGTTGGCAACATGTGTTTATACTTATGTTGCAGGTCTTATCTGTGATAGCCTAGTAAACAATACATCATGTTGAAAATTTAAGAAATGGAATATAGTGTTCTGTGTCTAAACTGCTGGGTATATTTGATTGATTTTTGGTATACAGACTTACAATATCATCAAGATTACTATTATACTGGGTTTAATTTATTGGCGAGTTATCATCTCTACATGGTATATGTACAATAAAAAGAAACAGAAAAGATAAAAAGCGTTTTTATATTATATGAAGGTCAATCTGACAATAACAACAAAAAAAAGGATTACCTATAAACATTTATAATCTTGTTTAAATAATGAAATTCGAAAATTTAAATTATTATCTTCGACAGTCTAATTTTACAAAGGTCGTATCAGGCTGAGTAGCTAGATATTATAACGAAATTTTAAATCTGTGGTTTTTCATATGAATGATGTTTAATATTTTTGAAGGCACGGTCGACTTATACGCCACGGATCGCTGGTTCTATCCCCGCATGCAACAAATACATGATTGATCTACAAATCGTAGATGTTCGAGTCTCGGTGTCTATGCATTGTGCAAAGCTATTTGTGTTTGTGACGTAGGCGGGGTAACAAATTGGGGGGGTTTGTGCTCAAACACCAAAGAAACTCGAGTGAATTTCGATTACGAGTTCCTGTTTCGGATTTCGTCCAACTGAATTACTATAATTAGGTCATGGCCATTAGGATGGCCGGCCACTGCTCATATTTTACAACGAAATAGTTAAAGAAAGTTGCTACTTAGTTGCTACTAATCTTTAGATAACTGCTACCCCCGATCTTTTACAATTAACTATTTTTAGAGGTCGCGGGTCATTCTGACATCATTCATATAGGATTTAATGACAAAATACGACATTTCTAAATATTGTAGGTTTTTTATTTCAATGTTTTAATATCTAACCACCACGTTGACGGTACGCAGGTGTTCGCTACCTAACCCTTCCTCTTTCGTGTGAGAGATCAATTATATGTCACTACGTAGAGATTAATGTTGCTAAATGACTCGACAAAACTTTAAGATCAAAGCCAATATTGATTACCTATTCTAATTGTTATTTTTGCATATTCATGACTTTAGTTGAATGATATTGACAGGGACCGATAGCTTTTGTTCTTCTTTTCCATCGATGAAGGGTTGCGAATACTGTAATAGTTTTTTTGCAAGTAATAATCGATTCATTAAGGCTACATCAAATAGTTTTCGATTAAACGATGTGCATATTCATAAATTTACCATAAATTATTAATTTTAAATTATTTGTATAGATTGACAGTTTTATATTTTATAGCACGTGCTTCAGATTGTATTCTAAGTATAGATTCATGCTTCCTTTATTTAATGGGGTTAGCAGAATTCTATGCATGAAATAAAGCAGAGTCATTATGATTACTGTTCCTAATATTTCAACCTAATTCATTGATAAATATTGTTATGGTTTTCGTGATAAGTGCCTAGTTAACATAATAAAGTAGGTACCTAATTCTCATATTGTGTGCTGGAGGTAATTTGATAATAATTGACCATAGTTAGGAGTTTGACATTTTGTATAGGTATTTTATATTTTGTGTTAATAAACGCACGGTCCACGACCCGGAAATAATAAATA
The DNA here is from genome assembly GCA_905163465.1 of Craniophora ligustri. Classification (NCBI taxonomy): domain Eukaryota; kingdom Metazoa; phylum Arthropoda; class Insecta; order Lepidoptera; family Noctuidae; genus Craniophora; species Craniophora ligustri. The sequence goes on along the minus strand of LR990967.1, from coordinate 9,132,858 downwards.
ATTAATATTTGTGGACATTATGACACAGCGCCATCTAATTCGGAGCTAAGCAACGAGCCTTGTGTTACGGATACTTGTTGGTATATACTATATAATACAAAAAGTGATATACTACATAATATATCCTTTTTTTGTAAGTACCTACATACATAGATACATCCATGACTCGAATACAATTTTTTATGCTCATCACACAAACATTGTGCCAGTGCCACCCCAAGTTGGGCTACCGATTAGAAATTCTCAAACGGTGGACTGTGCCCACCCTAGGAGGGGCCATGCCCACCCTCAAGGAAAACTATAGATACGCCCATGGATTAGGTAGGATAATTGAAATAAAACTACCTTTTATGGGTTTCTCCGGATCCTTTACATCATGGTCATATACAGATTGAATATTATTATCATGTATTTTATTTGGTTTAGCTCTCGCCGTCGCGCGACTATTTCCAACGACTAGTTAGACAACATAGTTATAGCACCTTTACTTAATATTATAAATGCGAAAAATAGTTTTCATTCCGGAAATCATCCCTTACAAGGGGGAAACTAACTACTTTTCGCGGCAATCAGTCGCGGGCAAAAGCTAGTATTGTATAAGTACTAAATTGTATGGATTTTACGAGATATCATAATTCTCCGACTTGTTTTCGATTTCCCCGACATAGAAGCCTAGGTATAGTCACTATGTTATGTTATATTATGTTATACCCATACTTATATACTTATTTTAAATATCCATACTCCATACTATTATTATTGCGAAAGTGTGTCTGTCTGTTACCTCTTGACGTTATAACCGCTGAACCGATTTAGATGAAATTTGCTACGAATATAGTTTGAGCCCCGAGGAAGGATATACATACTAATTCTACGCAGACGTAGTCGCGGGCAAAAGCTAGTATAATATATTTACAGAAATACCTATAATACCTATAATTTATCATTTACTTACTTAAGTATTTCAAGTGAACCTGTTCGCACACTATACGCGATTAATGACTGCTAAAATAACGTCATTTTCATTACAAGGCGGGTTATATCGGCGGTGGATATTCACTTTCCGAAAAAGTAAAGCGGTTGGGGCTATTAAATTAAATTATGATTACGCTCATCAAGCAACTTGAACGCGACCATAAAAGCTGTACCTACTTATTTTTGGTATTAATAAAGTGAACACAGAATGTGTAAATCTTACTTTGCATGAAAATACTGTTAACAGTAAATAGGTTGCAATTGATAGCTGATTCTTTATCAAGATCAGATCTCATGATGATGTCTTCTTTAAGTGGCTTCTGCTAAAAGATTTTTTATGTAAATTACTTATCATGCGTAAATGCGCCATATTATAATTTAATAAGGTATTCTATACATAGGTAATTTTGCCCACCAACCTGTTTTAAATAAACGCATAGACAATTTTAGAAAACATAAAGAAAAAAATGATCGATCCATTTGGATCTTTTACCTACAGCATCCATAGTCACGGGCAGACATTTACACATATAATTATTGTAGGTGTACTTATACAGGTTATTTCTTATAATATTAGTAAATTTAATTCAATGTTATAGCTTCTCTTACATCGAATACAGAATCCAATTATTCATAAGTTCCCACGATGAAGGTTCGCTGGTCGGTGAGCCACCCACGGTCATCGCGAGCCAGCCCACTTGTCCGACTTTACGTATCCTACACAAAGAACATTACAAGAAGAGACCATAATACAATGTGTCACATTTTGTTGATCGATTGTAAGACTGACTGTAGTTTTTCTATACACGGTCAAACTTCAAGATTACTACTATATTATATTCTATGAAATTAGAATAAAAAACAACCGCTTTTTTGGAGCGAGATCATTTACCTAAGTATATAATTGTATAGGAATTGTTTATTATTTTGTAAGAAGCTCAATATTCTAAAGGGCACCTATATGCAATATAATGTATTTACGTAAGTGTTAAAATTAACGTACTAACACCTTTTTACATTCAAAGCATCATGAAAATATTTTTAGGTTCTACTTACTACTTATTCATTCATAAAAATATTGGAACAGATTGCAGTCCGTTTTATATTATTGCCAGTACAAATTTAAAAAAAAAATGTTCAAATAATACAGGTTTTTTTGTGGGAATCACTGGTATAAAACCATGGCAAATGGAGTGAAAGGATCAATCAATGAGAAGTTTTTGCGCTCTGGCGGGTGCACTCGATGGAGTTGTGTTAAGGGGAAGTAACTTCAACACGAAATGCCGTATTGTAAGTTGTAACGATTAAAAATGTATAGTTTGGTAGAATTAAAAAATAAGATGTATTTATTTGTACCTATTTGCCGCTGTTATTGTAAAATAGAATTAGATAGGTACTGTGAACTTTGTAATACTACAATATTATATAAAATATAAAATGTAGTATAAAACCCTTTCGTCTCTTTTAGTACCTATCCTCTTAGAAAAAATAAATACAAGTACCTAATATTTATCAGTCAGATATCAGATAATATGTAGTTGCTAATTAAATTAACGTATCCAAAATCGAGGAGTATAAAGTAGAATACGTATTTGGTAACACAAATTTTATAATATAATAGATTGTACGTATTATTTTCAATTAGGTATTAAAATTTAAGGAATACGACAACAAATTGAATTTAGTAAGTAACGCACATGTAACTATACAGAATTCATCGTGCAGTCTTCGCTTTAACAAGGTAAACGTGGGAGAAATGCGATCGTCTAGCAAGTGTACCTACTGTCAGACACCGGGCCATGGGAATAAAACCGTGATTTACTTTTCTACGTTTTGCCACCCTTTCGGATAATGATAGTTTTGATATATTTTCCCAGGGATCATGCAGGTACATTATGTTCCGATATAAAAATGTTGATGATGTGTGTAAAATGGGAACTTTAAAATTAGTCTGAGTTTAAATAGGTACATAATAGATCTATGTAATGAGTAACAATAATCATTAATGTTGATTGTAACGCTACTTAACTGTCTACTATCTGTAAACCAATATAGCTAATTCTAATTCTAAAATTTAACGTTTGATTTCATTTTAATAAGCTACAGTAAGTTACATAGTTATGCAATTAACAAATCATAAAAATGTAACTTTAAATTAAAACTTACTATATCTACTTCAAATTTTGTTGATGAATTTAAAGGAAATAACTCTATTAATAAGATCGCCTTACTTTACCCATGAGTAAGTGGACTCCTTTTCAGCATTATTAAAATATGGTCCGTAAGTAATTTGCCGCAAAGGTTTCCCATCGTTCATCTTACCTACTTAAGAATCAGAAGTACCTACTTTAAAAAAAAAGTAAGGTGTCATGACAATACAGTTATCCTGCCTTCGGCTCGCAAAGTCTTAAAAAGACTCAATAATATTATATCACATGACATCGACAATCGATTTCGAAGACATTCGGCAACTTCCTGACATCATAATTTTTGACAAGGCGATTTTTTTGAAGCAAAAGTCTCAGAAAATATTAAAGCCTAATTTAATTGTGTTTTAAGACTAAAAATGATAATGTTATTTATATTTTGGAAAAAATAAATAATAGGTAGGACAGTATTTTTTTTTAGTTTATTTCATGTAAGTTATTGGCCACACAGTACAATAATAAGTTTTCAGATTTTTGAAAAATAAGTAAAGTATTTTGAGTAAGAAGGTAAATATATACTATTAAAAAAAAATATAATGTGACTCTTGCAATAAGGTTTTTTAATAATAAAATAAGAAGATGGATTTTATAATACAAATTAAAATATTTGGTATTTTTATTAGTTCTAAAGAAACTTTTGAAATTTTCTTTTCGTTCTTCATAATCAAACAGAGAGAGAATCAATTAATAGATATTTGCCACTGATTTCTTAAGATTTTTTGTGGTGTTTGTTACTAATACAAAATGAAAAGGATTTTCCGTTTTCGCGCTTGTAAAAACAATATTAACTAAATTTTAGGGCATGTATTTATTTATGAAAAAAAGAACTACCTATTGATTTCATACCTTACCCATTTAAAAGACATTCTTAAAAAAGTTTTACTCTATTACGGGTTACTAGGAAGTGTGCTTCAGCCTTCACCAATCTTCGCGTAATTTTCGTAGACTTATGGTTGTAGTTTTTGTAGCACTAAGCTCACCATCAAAGGATCAATAACAGTGAAAAAAATACTTAAATAAGGTAAGCACGTAATTCTTAATTAAATTCAATGCAATTATGCGTATTTGTTAATATGATTTAAATTTGTATTTATTTATTCTTTCGCCGCTATTCTTATTACGATTGTTGTTGAATTGAACGATGATACAATAAGAAAAACTGTTAACGGGTATACTGCTTTACATATTAGTTTTAATTGAAACTTTATGTCAACGCATTCACAATTGATTTTTATCTTATTAATTTTACGCATTGGTTCGGGAGGTGGTCGTCTGTTTGTGAAGCGCACCGCAAGCGGACTCACCGAGCTGCGTAGCAAATTGCTAATTATTTTAATCAAGGATTAATCGAATTCTTTGTTGAGGAGATAAAGGAGATTGCACATCGATGACACATGTCATGTATTAATATGCGCACTAAACCGTTAATATATCGCGCTCTCGCAGCACAAACACGCCGCGCCGTGTGTGGTCCGTAATGGAAATCAGCGCAAATTTCAATATTTATCAACAAACGTGCACTCATTGGACTCAGATATGCGGTTATGCAAAATACTTATTAAGTGGAAATTATTGAATTTATAGCAGATATACATTTCAGTTACGTTCTTTAACTGACTTTAAAGCTTTATGTATTGTTTATTGCGTTTGCTGTGCGCTCGTGCCGCAGGATTACTTATACTGGTTATAACATGTATTTCCACAGGTACAAGACTAATAAGAATTTATGGAGTCTTTTAAACCCCGTCTAGCTTCAATAAACACTAGATGTATCGCAAATATTTTTGATAATTGAGGATGTAGATATCTATAACTAACTTGTTTATTATTAATTCATTTTGAAATATGAATTTTGCTTCTAAATTATAATTATTGGTTTCGCGTTTATTAACTACATTATTTGAAACGTAGTATTTGTAACTAAAATATTACGGAAAGATTGACTGCCTGTTGTGCTGTCAGCTCGTTCACAGTTCTCGTTCGTCTCTTTGGTGGCAGTTGGAAGCGGTCGATAGTTGTGCACTCGTAAAGGGTGTACAATTAAACGATTACTGTGAAATAAGCGTGGTGGGCCGCGGATACCCGACCTGCCACACGTTCAGGGCTGACGCGAAAAGGATATATAGGATAAGCCGACTATTTTATATGAATCCTAGAAGTCCTATCTAAAGTTCTAATAAAATAAATCATCTAAATAAATTTTAAGCTTTTTAAAGTTTAACGTAGTTAGTTAACACTGTAAAGGAAGGAGAAGTAATTTTATTTCAATATAAATACAATGTTTTGATATTTCCTATCGATAGATATTTGATATGACGTTAGTGTGTCTCAAACTAGTTCATGAAATTGTTATACAGCTACATACAATACAGTAGTAGTAGAGTAATTTCCAAGCCATGCCAGGTCAGGAACGATAACAACCTATAGAGTAGAATTTTTATTTATGGTGAATCCTAAGCTTTCAGGACTGGCGTGAAGTAGCAACCTTGCCCAGTTGCTCGATTGCCTCGCCTTTGTCGGCGCACAGTGTCTTGTTGACATTTTGTGGAGCAAATCTTCATTCCGCGGCCCCTTTGATCCAAACCACTGTATTATTTAATTTTGATGTACGCCTCATACATTTTATAAATAACGTAATTGGACTATTCTTGACGTGGTTTTTACTGGGATGGGTGAATCTTACTTGAAAAAGGTATTTAAAAGGAGGATCTATGTTTTTTTTTCATTCTTGCGCAGCTAGCTAGCTCCGCTTTAACTACGCTTTAACTACGTCGAGACGATTAAAGCTAAGCTTAGCTTTAAACGTCTCGACGTAGTTAAAGCGTTAAGTCAAAAATAAATACTATCTAATTAAGTTTGTGTATAAAAAAATAATCTGTATCTACCCTTATGTATTATGCACAAAATTATTTGCACCGAGTTTCCTACCCCCTTCCTACTAGTTTACCTGTTGTAAGATCGAACTAATTGTGAATGAAGTGCATTCAATGTAAAATCTTCGTGACGGCAAAGAGAAAACCAATCATTTTTTACACTCCAATAATATGTTTAGTTTTTTTTATGAAATATTATAATAGTTTTAACTGTAATTTTACTTATATGATGGTACATAAAACTCATGTAATGTCATAACTCAGACTCAACTCAACATCGAGACTAGTCTTGAAGAAACCGTTACTATGTTGGTACTAACTCGTAAAGGGTATTTATTGGTTATGACGTATTTATCAATAAAATCACCACTTTCCGTTTAATTTTGTGATGTAGTAAACAGACATAATCTTAAAGCAACGCCAACCTCCAGCCACTGATTACTGATATATCTAATATCTATGAATTCTATATTGCCCTCGGCCAACCTAGAGTCTAGAACTAATATGACCATAGCTTAATAGATTTTCCTTAAAGATGATGATAAATGGATTTAATGTGACTAATAAGTCTATAATTTAATACATAAATATTATAAGGATTTAATAACGGCTGGTATTATAACTGTATGAATAAAACCTTTTTTGTAAATAAGAGAGAAAAATAAATTACAGACGAGAATGTAGACTGAATGTTTGCCCAACAATCAATTAATTATTTTTAATGTGTAGGTACTCTAGGCTTTGCTTTATAAACTGTACAAGATCTTGCATTGTGTTCCTAGTAACAGTTAAGATGAGGTACAAAAACATGTATTAAGGTTGTAAGTACTTGCAAGAAATGAGTTGAAATCCTTGATGCGCCTGCTCGATTCCGCCTACCTTCGGAGCTGACCTTAAGTCTATCTGCCCATTGGTCTACCGGTACATACTTACTTTGTATACCTATTCAAGTAGGTTTAGTATTCGATAGTTTTTCAGTAGCAGTAATTACACGTTCGGTATGTCTTGTCGTACTCTATACAGAATTTTAATGACACAATTTTGTTTTTATTATACGACTTATAAATGAATGGCCATTGCTGATCATGATCGATTGTAGAACCCGTTGATGAGTCCGTTTTTGCTTATGTGCCAGTGTATCAAGTAATGAATTTTGATATTTATGACCATGAAATAACGTGGTTTTGCAATAGGTTCATGTTGTTGCAGTCTTACTAATTATTTATACAAAACGCTGTTAAATTCTTCAGGTGGATTTAAGATCTAAATTTAGTAAAAACCATCTATTATAAAATAATATGTAAGTCGAATTATTTTTACGCGCTAAAACTTGCGATGCACATACTTACTGTAACCAAATAATTAATCAATATAATATCATTGGAACACCATCAAATCAGAAGAATCTTTAAAATTCTTTCAATATGTCGCATTCAAAGAAGTGATGTACTTCACATCGCTGCAGAAATAACAAATTCGATTTTTATTAATTGAACCGCCAAGCGGAGCAATCATGTGGCAGGGAAAAACAACGGGCCATACATCTACCCCATTTATTAATACCACTGACAATAAAACATTTGAAACACGTTCTTGCGAATCAATACTCGGCTCCGCGATATGAATTATTTATATATTTTATTGTCGCTTTATCGCCTGCATCGTCCACCCTCTGGCCGGCGGATGCTGCGTCTTGCTTGAAATAATAATCAGAACATAATTTTATTTTTGACAAATAACTGGTCATCGTATGCGCAGTCAGGTTTTTGTTGCGCGGGCGCGGCGCGGCGGCCCGGTGCCGCGGATTCCGGGTCCCTCGTTTTATTGCCTGAATAAATATAAGAAGATGCTGTCGGTATTCCGATCTCGTGTAATTGTCTTCAATTAATGCATCGCAAGAAAGTGCCTTGTACAAAGGCCGTATGTACCTACCTACTTACTATACGCGTCTAGTTGCAGTTGGCCCTACCAGTTTCTTTACATGATGCTAGGTACTTGGTCCATTTATTTTTATTCGACTGTATGTTCGTAATGTAAAATTAATAAATCATTCTACTTAATAAAAAGGATAACTGACCTCCCGGGATCTCATTCCAATGGATTTTAAATAATATATACTACCTGTCTGTATATATTATTTAAAACACATAGCCTGTCCGATTGTAAAGGTTTTATATTTCGTTTTATATTGTATACAAGTAATTACAAAGATCTTCTACTCTTTATTTTTTTCTCTCATGAGATTGCTGTTTATTCTTTACTTCGCATGATCTTTGATCCAATGATCTTTGTTTCTTTCCTTAATTTTCTTGAAAACGTTACTCAACAAGTATTTTAGCCCGGATCCTTGGTGTGTCAACGCTGCTATTGTGTGCGTAGGATCATCGTATACTACGACCTAGACGACGATAAAAGCTCAATCAATGCCGCTGCGGGAAATATTTTTTTAAATAATATTGAGTTATTTTCCTACATCTGTGTGTTTTATTTAAAGTTTAGTCCCACAAGTCAAGTTTTATACATCAAATATAATATGCAAACAAGTATTTTAGAATCATTTAAATGTTATTGTTTCTTCTGCATAGAAATATATTCCCATTTCCAGCACAACTGAATTTAACGATGTTGTATTTTGCATTCTTATAATGAATTTTTAGTACCTATTCTTTAGATGTAACACCTGAGATGAGGTCATAAAATATAATTTGAATAATGAGCGCTTATTGATAATCCATAACAGGTGGTTACTAGCAGATAGTAAAAGCCGAAAAGTTTATTTATCTATTATTGATATTATTAAATCTATTAAACTATGTTACCGTGTCTGTTTGGTTGTAAAACGCGTGGTATGATTTTAACAAGTGTATATAAGAAAATAATGTATTAAATTGTTTGCATGGTTTTAGGAATGCGGAAACGTTAAATCAAAGAATTTCATTATTAAATCAGTGTACATATTAAAATACGAATAAAAAATAAATTATGTAAGAAAATTAAATGAAACATGATTTTCAAACCATAAATATTTATATACTTATTAAATACCTATAAGTACATACATAAAGGAATGAACATTGTGTCATGAATAATATAAATCAAATTTCATTTAAAAACCTTTCATAACTACTATATTACAAAAATGTAAACTTTGCGGATCAAGATAGGTCGCCACACTCGCAACATCATAGTGCGAGCGAGTGAGAAGATATGAGAGAAGGTAGAGGTCGCGTAACTAGCCGCCCGCTCGATGCATAGAAAATACCTAAATTAGCGCAGCGCCGAAATGTAAAAGGGCTCTTAACAAACAGATTCTTTTAAATAATTACTCACACACCAAGATCTGGACCAACTGCCTTTGGGCCACAAATATTATGTAATTCTATATTGGAATGCAGCTTATACCTGCGTCGCTGAAGCCGATAGTTTAACCACTCGTCTAATGTCAAAAACGATAATGCTCCTAGATTCAGCATCATTTCCTATCACAACCTATAAACCACGTAACAAATAATCGTGTAACGAACGATGCTAAAAAGGCATTGTAATAAAGTTATGTATCCGAACGCAACGGGACGTGTCTGAGACAGATATTAATAGTAGTTGCGTCTGGATACGCGTCAGCTCGTTACAATGTAGAAAGTAACGCCTGTCTTGGATATTTCTCGCTTGACAATGCATAAATCATTGTCATATCAGTCCAGAGGCGCTGCCAGCGTGGTCGGCTCATTTGACCGACTAAGTGTGTCCGCTCAATGATAAATTGTGGAGTCAATTTGTGCTCTGAAGCTGTTTCATTAGTCCAGTGTATAGTATGGCAATGAATGGTTTCAGGTTTCATTTAGTTGCCTCTTAGTACTGTTCACAGTCTTGTTTATTACCTGGACGTAGCAGTTCTTCGTATGTTCTTAAGGATTCTCAGTAAGGAGCTCAATTATAGAGTCCAATGCAACACAGCCTTTGTCATAAGATAATATTATTTTTTATCGTCTCCTCGTACAGCCCAAGGATACGTAAGTTCTTACGTTATAAGGCCACAGGCAGAACTATATTCATAGTCAGTCTGTTCGTAACTGATGTTGTAAAGAATCCGAAACATCGGGATTTAATTAATAGACTGATTTATTGTGAACTATTATCACAACAGTAACTTGCCACTTGCCACAACTGAGCCAATGAAACAATCTTCCGTTTCAGTTTAAGTCTTAAATGTATATTTAAAATATCGGCCAACAGTTTTTGTCATTGTATTCGGTAAAGATTCACTTTATGTTAATATAATACGTACGTGTTCAGAAAGTCAGTTTGGAAATTTGATCTGAGCTGGAGATCGATCTCGTTGACTTAATGAGCTGTGCTTGTCAATCGGCTGTCTCTGCCGGCCGGCCGAGGATCGTATGCAAAACGCGCCTCGCGATATACGAGAACCTTTTGTACATCGTGCTTCTTTTTGTCGACATTCTTGTTGCTCTAATTTGGTCTTAATTAAATAGAAATAAAAGAGCGCAGCGTGTGCCCACTGACTTTTAATGCAGTTCGATATTTAAATTAGTTTCGACGTTGTTGTGTGGACAGTTATAACACGAATGTGTTTTAAGTTTTATTTTAAGCGGCGCTTAATATCTAGAAAGAGATATCGAGCAAGTATTTTCGATGAGTAACTTGTATAGTGTATTTGCAAATTTAGTCTTCGAAGTCAATTTTCTTCTATCGTGTAAGGATGCGGACGATTATATATTTAATCTATTTAATCGTAATAAGTAGGTATTAGGTATAAGTAATAGTTGGACTGGTTGGACATCAGTACAATCTATACCAATTATTCGACGTAACCGCTTAGTTCACCAATTTTGTGGGGTTCCATGTAATAGGAGGCGAATTTATTGTCATCATTGTCCTAAAAACAAGTCCAATTATAATAAAAATGGGCCCTAAAATATAATATGACTTTTATGTTCAACACACCAACTACAAAAAGGTGCACAAAGATTTATCAGACGCTTTTAACCTTTATTTTGTGCGAACATTTTGTTTATACGGAAAAATCGTCGCAATCGGTGTTTTTATCATAACTTGCCTTTTAACAAATGCCCGGGACAGATTGCGGAATGCCCAATGGCCGCGCAATGGCCGCAAAGTATTTTAATTAATGCCACACCAGGGGTACATTAATTTTCAGGTAATTTTACTGATTACGTTTTACCGTAAGTAGCGCTTACGTGTAGCTCCGCAATCAATTTTGGAAATCTAGTTTAGACATAGGAAAATATTAATTTGAATTAAAAGTAAGTAGGTCTGCGAAATGTTCAATTACGATTTTTGTTTAATGTTATATTTTTATACATAGATCTGAATTAATTTATATAATAAATAAAATGAAAATCAATAATTTATATTAGGAAGATACTTTTTTGTGTAACTAACACATTTTTAACGTACAACTTACACCTTTATATAATATACGAGTATGTATATGAAATGAATTAGTCCACGGAAATTTTATTGGCTACCAAGTTATTGGTGCACGCAGTGATACATTTATCCATTAAACCATGTTCAGTACATTATAAAATTAAACACCATAAATACTCTTCTTCCATTTTAAAGACCGCACCTAAAACGGACGATAAAAAATTCGGCACATTAACGGTATTATCCGGAAAAAACCTTCGATTACATTACAAAAACAAAAAAAGAAGAAAAAGTTGAAAACGTCAGGAAATCAGACGGGTAACTGTCAATGTAATGTGTGCTAATAAAATGGGCACGTATTGTAACGCTACCGAAATCTGGTCGTCGCAGGAAGCGTGCGCGTGCTCCGTACACCGAGCGTTCCGAAGCGTGCATTATTCAATACAATATTATCAATAAATTAATGCTCACATTCGGACGCCACCACACATACTAATGGCGACACGCGGCGAATCGCTTTTTGCATCGACGACGCGACGTCAAACCATTCAGCTCCATTGATACGGACCTCGCAAAAACTGGTCGTTGATGATGTACGCGAAACTAACTAACATTGCCACTTTTTGTTTTAGTTTCGACAAGGACGTGATATGTTTTTGTTTTGGCGAAGTGACGTGAATATTTAATGCCTCCCTACATCGAGTACCTGCACAATTGTTGGTTGCTATTCAAGTTCTCTGAGTTATTTTTAGTTATTGGACGATAAAGAGTTTTTCTTGTTTTCTTGACTTGTAGGTACTTACACACACATACATGTAGAGGACATGAATACCTACACGATAAAGAGTAATAAATAATTATTTCTTCAACAAACAGTTCAATCACAAATACTTAGTGTATACATATTCGTTGGTGAATATTATTATCGAGTTTACATAGACTTATTAAGATATCAGAGCAATTGAAGTTAGTAGTAGTGAATTTTAAAATTAAAAAGAAAGTACCTAACTATGCAATTTTGTTAAAACCCCGCGTCTGTCGGCTTTGTAAAATTCTTCTAGTAAAAACAATGCATAAGTATGATAGGATTTTGTGGGGAAAGACAGTGGATTTCTTAACATTGACTTAGTTAATAGGAAATAAAACGTTAAGGTATTTTAAGTTGATTTAAGTTAATAAAAATTGTCAGGGCAAATGTGAGAATAGCAAAAGTAATGAAGATGTGGTTATTAAGAAAAGTGACGAACCAATAAATAAACACATATTTAATGATGTATATACAAAAATTAGCAGCTGAATCTATCTTAACACTTATAAATAATAAAAGATAAAAAAATACATTGGCCCAATCACAAACCTCCTCTTAAATATCACCTCCTTTATTTATGCGAGTTATAAACTCCCTATTGCAAAATTTATGTTGATAGCCAATTTATGACAACCGTTTTTACCGTATGGTCCTAATTATTATTTTATTATGATGTGTAGGTATTGTAAAAAATGTGAGGATTGTGGGTAAAAATGCTTGAGAGTAATAAAATGAGACAGCGATGATGAAATTAATGTTAATAAATAATATATTAAAGATATGATTGTGTTCATGGAGTTTCTGTTTATCGAAAATTTAACCCAAATAAAGGCTAGGGTGGTAAAGGAAAAGGAAGAAACCAATTTCACTTATTTTGGGACTTTGTGAATTTCACTATTACCATATCAAAGTACCTATATAACCAATGAGATTAACTTAGGTATATAACAAAATAATAATCATTTAATTTTATGTATAAGTAAATAAAATTAATATTTTGGATAATCCGAGTTTGAAAATATTTAAATAAATAGTATCTAGCCAAACGGCTAGATGCTAGAGTATAATAATAGCTAGAGTGGCCTAGTGGTGTGAGTTGTGACCAGTAGACTGAGATTTCAAAGGTCTCGAGTTCAAATACAAGACACGCTATGCTGATTTTTTGAAGTTATGTGCGAATGTAAATAATTTTGGTTCAGTATAATCATCATTTCTGTACAAATAATATACGCTTTATTTTATATTTCTCAGCAGAAATAAAGGTGTACAATGGTGGTCTTATTCATTATATATAAAACTAGCTGTTACCCGCGACTTCGTCCGCGTGAAATTTAACGAAAAATTTAATGTTCATATTCATGCATTGGTCAGCTCAAGCGTTTTTAAGTCATACGGAACTCTAATTCGTTTATTGTTCTTAAATTAAAGTAGCCTAAGTTACTCCTTATAACGATGGTGAAAGTCCCTACAAAATCGGTCCAGCTGTTGCAGCAATTAGAAGGAACGAAGAGAGACAGACAAACATTTTAGAATTTTTTTTTGTGTAATTACCGTATATATTATACTTTTATATATGTAATTACAAACAGAAATTCCAATCCTAAGGAGTATAAAATATTTGCCTTGCATCAAGCTTTTGTGTGAGTTCAACCTCTTTTGAATAAAATCGGATTGAGTTTTCAAGCATATGTCAAAATAATAAGTAATTTAAATTAAAAACACTAAGGAGTATTGATATCACCTCCAACATAATTCTCTATCTCTTTTTAATCCCGTCAGGGATTGAATTTCGATAAAATACGATATACGTCTTCCATCAATTCTGTTAAAGAATGTTTATGCAAAATTTGAAGTAGATTGGACCAAGGAATCACGTTGTCTCGTACAGACTTGGTTTTCGAATTTCAATTGAATAACTTCAAAAACAGCAAAGTTACATACTAACCTTACACCCCCGTTTTAGCCCCTTAGGGGGTGAATTTTCAAAATTCCTTTCTTAGTGCTCCCCTACATCCCTGTGCAAAATTTCAAGTTTCTAACCCTTATAGTTTAGGCCCTTGGACCAAGGAATCACGTTGTCTCGTACAAACTTGGTCCCCCTATCCCCCCCCCCCCCTTTGGGCAAAATTTCGGAAAATCCTTTTTTATCGGATGCCTACGTCATACAAAGACTACACTCGCCAAGTTTCATTGAAAATCAAAGAGATTTCATATTAACTTCGCACCCCCATTTTACCCCTTTAAAGGATGATTTTTGAAAAAATATTTTACACGTGTTTCATAACTTTCAATGAAAAACCTTCAAACCGAATTTCAATTGAATAACTTCGAAAATAGCTAAGTTACATACTAACTTTACACCCCCGTTTTACCCACTTAGGGGGTGAATTTTCAAAATTCCTTTCTTAGTGCTCCCCTTCGTTATAAAAGGAATCCCTGTGCAAAATTTCAAGTTTCTAACCCTTATAGTTTAGGCCCTTGGACCAAGGAATCACGTTGTCTCGTACAAACTTGGTCCCCCTATCCCCCCCCCCTTTGGGCAAAATTTCGGAAAATCCTTTTTTATCGGATGCCTACGTCATACAAAGACTACACTCGCCAAGTTTCATTGAAAATCAAAGAAATTTCATATTAACTTCGCACCCCCATTTTACCCCTTTAAAGGATGATTTTTGAAAAAATATTTTACACGTGTTTCATAACTTTCAATGAAAAACCTTCAAACCGAATTTCAATTGAATAACTTCAAAAATAGCTAAGTTACATACTAACTTTACACCCCCGTTTTACCCACTTAGGGGGTGAATTTTCAAAATTCCTTTCTTAGTGCTCCCCTACGTTATAAAAGGAATCCCTGTGCAAAATTTCAAGTTTCTAACCCTTATAGTTTAGGCCCTGCGTGGATATGTCAGTCAGTCAGTCAGTCAGTCAGTCAGTCATTCAGTCAGTCAGCTTCTCCTTTTATATATATAGATAGTGGTAATATCTAACAGACAACCTTAGATGGACAAGAAATAAGTGAAATTATACTGATGGTAGGGTGTATTTTGATAAATCATGATAGGCAATGCACTCGACAAACAAACAGCCTGAACACTAAAATATTTGTTATATACTAAACTTATATAACTTCGTGGAATGCATTGGCATTTTAAGCTTCAAGTTTTCCGATGATTTCAAAACTGTGCTATACGTCTCATGAAGGCACTTAAAACGTATCTTGAGATAACTGGGCGATATGGAAGTAAAAAAAATGTAACGCGCGCATTCTGGCGAAAGCAAGTTGGGAGCCATTTACTTGCTTACTAATGAAATATGATCCTTAATCAACTGTGGTTTCATGCAATATTAATATAATAATAATAGTTTTTAAGACAGCCAACTTTAAATTGTTCTTCAGTAAGGTCTGGATGTCTGGTGTAGTCTAAAGAGAAGGGTTTTGGTTAGTAGATAGGCAGTTACCTTATTTACAATTTTGTTAATAAACCTGTACTTTAAAAAAAAGCTCATGTGAATTTGGTGAGGTCATTTAACCATTCAATGACTCCTTCAACGGGAATAATGCAACAGTTGACTAAATGCATGATTATTTTAAAAGGTTCGTGACTTTATTATTAAACACATACGGATGACAATGCTACGGCGAAGCTGCTGCGGGGTACACGGAGCGTCTCATTAACTCGGTATTATTCAGCGGCCATCTTATAGCGCGTCAATTTGCGCTTTGCGTGTGACGATGTTGCGCACGCGCCGCGCACAGCTGTTCTCCTGTCAATAACTGTAATATAGGCACTCAAGATTGCACGAATTTGATTGCATTTTATTGTGGTTGGACTTGAAGCAGTCACTTTTTAAACTGATGCACAAATGTAATACCTAAGGTGATTTGATATCAACATTTAAAAAAAAAAACATCATAGTATTTTTCACGCTTGGTTTTTAATCAATGTTGTTTGTTATCAGCATTATATTTCGTAAGCATCAAATGTGTGATGAATATTCCACAAGAATAACAAGGCTTTGAACTTACGCTCCCGAGTCCTAATAAAGACATCAACGAGTGTAGTTTACGCGCGTTGTTGCTATATCAAATTTAGTTTGAATTATCAAGTATTAAATAAAATAAGTCTTTATTAAATTATTCAATTAGTTATATGTATACATTACTACTATAATAAGGTAATTGTATTATCGATATATCTAATTATAAAAAACAAGTTGGTATGAAATTCGAACGTTAATTTAGAAAACAGAAAATTAATAACATACAAATGCTAGCTGGCCAAAATAATTGATGCACATCTTTAGGTAGATATGTATATTGAAAGCCGCGATTATAATTCAAACACTTCTAACGAAATAACGAGTGAATCGACCTCCACAAAGGCTTAATTTAATTGATAAATTCCTGATAATAACGGCTTTGTATCTAATTGAATAAGTTGAATTATTTCAATAAGAAAAGGCAGGCGTCGGCGCCGCGGCAAATTGTGCCTACTTGTGCCGTTTTCCTTTTGTAGTTGTTCCCGCGCCGACGCCCATTGGTCCATTTTAATGAGCTCCGATCAATGGGCGTAATTATTTCTTGTATCATTCTTTGTTCGACGCAAGCGCGCTGTCATCTTGTAAGGCTCGCCCGCCTTACATACGCACTTGTGCGAGTTTTTGCAACGGTTTTTGGTGAATATCCATATAGAGAGATCGGAACAGGGCCTCCGGCGATATCGACGGGCGGCGGCGCATCGACACCAACATATTGGCACCCGATATATCACGGCGAAGCAATCAGTCACTGGTAATCACCTTCAAGTGTGCCATCATCAATTTCAAGCCATTTCCCGACAACGAGCTTGCTGATTGGGTGAAATAATTTGTTTTCATAAATTAAGGTAAAATTACCTTATCTTTACTAACTTCTAAATACAAACATCAATCAACAGGGCAACAATCTTTATCAATATAATGGTAACTATAACTATAAAAATTCTTTCTGAAGCTTTTGTCCTAAACTTTCTTCTTTCTCATTTTAGCGCTAAATTGCCACATTTGACAAGTTGAAACGCATTCAATTCTAAAATTTAGATCACATTCTTAGCAATAAAAAGTGCCAAAAAATATTTCATCATTTAATCAAAAACGGCTTTTCAACCCTATTTTTCTATGTTGGCGGTTTTTATTTTAGCTTTGCTGAACTGTTTTTTCTCTATAGAATTTAATCGCAACGACAAAGCAGAAGCGAATCGAAAGGCACCTTGTTGGCGCCGCAGATAAGTTAGCGAGTTCCAATTATCGAGTAGTGGCGGTGCGTATGGAGAGGAGGCCGCGCACCGATGTTGAACAATGCATAACAGAATAACCGCAACATGCGTGCAACCTTCAGAAGTACAGGTACAACAGATCCTGGGACAAATCAAACTGCTTCATTTACATTCTCAAAGCGAAATCACAAACATTGGAGTATATATACTACACGGTAACACAAGGATACTTATCATCAACTACCACGATGACCGTACTTAAATGCAGTGTTCGATCGTAATTCGTAATTAAAATATCTAATATATAAAATTCTCGTGTCACAGTTTTCGTTGCCATACTCCTCCGAAACGGCTTGACCGATTTTGATGAAATTTTTTGTGCTTATCCGGTATCTATGAGAATCGGCCAACATTTTTTTTTCATCCCCCTAAAAGTTAGGGGTAGTCCACCAACCCCTATAATGTGGCAAAACAACGTTTGCTGGGTGAGCTAGTTGTAATATATAAAAACAATAAAAAGATAATAAGATAATAATAATAATATAAGATTTATACAACAGTATAAATCTTATATTATTATTAGAATAATAAAAGGCGAAACTAGACTATCACCCTAGTTCCGTGGCCTGTAAAGGCACTAGACTAGCGTGGTGGCCTACTGCCTATACCTATCAAATGGCAGGAAACTCATGCCCAGCAGTAATAGTGTAGGGGCAATAACTTGAATTGACAACAGAATGTGTTTACTTCACAGTAATTTATACACTTTTTCGATAAATTTTGTCAACTTTAATCGCCAGAAAATTATGAAAAATATCAAGCAATATTTGTAAAACTTCTGTATTGTAATTTTTGAATTGCACCGCGCATTGTTGCAGTTGCTGTAAACGTAGCTTGAAGTACTTATCTACTGTTTTCATGTCACTTTAATGAGACGTCCGTATATAAGTCACGGTGTATAAAAACTTTACATAAAGTATCTGTTCCATTTTATTTATGTGAAACAACCTTTACTGTAGGTACCGTCTGTTTACTAAATAGGCAAATGCTCGAATATATAATATGTTCTTTTTTCTTTTAGGTATTTTTTAGTTTTTAAGGGTTAATCGGAATGCAGATAACTAAACAAATAGTTTTGCACCATTGCCAATTAATAAAACTGTGTTTATTATCTATATAATCGTAAAAAAAAAACAAAACTTATCGCACCTTGATACCAAAACAAGTTGTTACAGATGACAATAAATATCAAGGAGTGACAGTTAATATAAATTTAATAACTGTTTGTTAGCGTTTTACTACTTGCGGTGTCTGTTCCACTTAACCATTTCGAAAGATAACCGAATTCATAATTTATTTTCATTTCAACAATTAGTACTTCATAGCCTATACATATAATTATTATCGTCTGAAGGCTATAAAATCTATTTTTAAAGAGTTAATTAACTCTGCAAACTGTTCAAGCTGATCGTTATCTTCAAATAACATATCTTGTTGGTAACCACGTGTGAGACACTAATCTGGGGCTATTAGCGACAATAATCTTGAGTTTAAAATAAAAATTATAAGAGTATGTCAAAAATTCAAGCGTGATTTTGCTTCTGATAATATAAAGTCAAACCTTCAAAAAAGTTAAAAATGGTGCCCGAATGAGTACTTACTGCCTTTTTTGTATAGATTTCCTGTTGACCTATCACATCCGAACAATTATATTTAAGTTCGTGTAATCGATCCAACCATTGTAAAGGCCTTGAATTTTGAATTATATTCAGCATGGCACAAGGTAAATGTAGAATAATATAAGGTAATACCAAAATCCCTAAAAGATGAATACATTATGATGATATACGTTGATAGAAGAATAGTTTATCTTATAAGTTGCAGACGATAAACTGACTGAAATTACTGCTAATAAGATTTAAATTTTAGAAAAAAAACAGGAGAATTATGCAATAAGTAAATCACCAGGGAATTATATTGTAATAGAACCATTTACAGACTTTGTTTGTGATAATAACTACAGGTATTAATTGCAGTACCAATATTATTTTTATTTAAACTGGCAGACACGTCTGCTTGTGACCATGTATGCTATATAAGAGCCAAATAGTAAAAATATGCCGTGATAAAGTCATCAAAAAGTAGTTTTATTTCAATGTTTAACATACGCTTAAGTTTTCGTAATTTGAAAGAGAATGGAAAATCATTCGTATTAAGCCGTTTTAATGCGCGGTTTGCGATGGGTGCAAAATATATATAATTAAAATAAAAGTATTTGAATATGAATACATATCTTTCTCCAACTGCTGCCAATTACGGCAGATCTTTGCGTCGTAAAGCCCGTGCTGGCTGTAATCGCCACCTCAGACCACTCATTACCTTTAATGTCTTAATCGTGGTTTTAATTGAAATGTTAAGCTACTTCGATAACGACGCACACGTTAATGTCGAGCGCCGATTAAACTTAGTTTTATCTTTTTGACAACAGGTAGCTTAATGAGCGTAATGACACATTACGCGTTTCGCGGAGGAGCTTTAGTGTCTGCCACTTAGCAACTCCAGTTAATTATGCGGTGTAATCATTAATGGGTGAATGGGTGCATTGGATGATCTTACTAAGCATAATTGCAATAACTTATGTAGTTTTATTTAACTCATCGTTGCGTTGAGTGCTAACTTTGCTCTTGAATATCGATACCTCATCTTAAGTCCTACTAAGTTCTTAGTCACATGTGTTAGTTTTTTTAATTCCAATCCTAGTCACCTTTAATTATAATGTTTATTTTTATCAGGTATAGATTAGCGTTTTATTAACCCCAATATCATACGATGGTAAGAAACGATGTGGTCTAAGATAAAGCACGCTTACCTACCTAGAATACATATTACTACCTAGAATGTGTATTTATTTCTGTCTGGTGAAAAGTATATGTGTAAAATAGAGGACACCTCGAGAGATTTTTTCAACGACGCGGCGAAGGGTCAATTCAGTGATAATGAAGGTGTTATAATAAATAGACCTCAATTTCAATCTTAGAGGTGACCAGTACTGTCCAGCAATAGAACAGTAACTGAATAAAAAGATGAGGATAAATCATTCAAAACATGATTTACAAACGAGACCAAGGTGTCAGTGAACAAATCCATCAATATTTTCTTTTACCGTTAAAGCAAAGTAACAGTTTTAGTTGTTTTTTACTTCATGTTGAAGTAAAAATCAATGTTAGCGGCGCGTTTCTTGAAATCACCTTCTAGAAGTATTATAAAATCAATTAATTCCGTGGTACTCACATCACAATCACAGGTAATAAGTAAAGTTTAACGTGTTAATTTATGTCGTCGTTATTAGCAGTCAATTAATCAACACGAGTCATACTTAATCAGCGCGGTTGTATTGAGGTCTCATTAGATCTTTGCTTGTCGAGATCACAAGTTCACAAGCCATTATTTTGGCTTGGGCGGTTGGGTTATTAGTGAAGTTATTTTTATGCGATGAATATGATATTTTTCCCGCAGCTGTATCTGCGTAGAATTAGTAATCTGTTAATTTTGGATTTTGCATACACATTTACAACTCCCGTTTTTACCCTTTAAGGGATAATTTGCGGGACAAAAACTACTTTAAAAACTAACTATGTCCTTCCTCGGGACTCAGTCTATCTCCATACCATAAAGATATACTTTTTAACAGACATACATACTTTTGACTTTATAATATTAGTATAGATTAACTACTTTTTCAATACAATAAATGTGTAGCTACTAAGCCTTTAAAAGGGAACCCATTCATCCCAGGCCCATTAATTTTATTATTTCTTTTATTAATATTGTAGGTTTCATTGACAGCCAGTTCACCTGATGTAAAATTATATTCAAATAAGGTTATAATAATTTTCAATTAGTGCCATTTTACAAGCACATAAATAATTGTTCCTATAACCCGTCATGTTATTTCAACATGGATAATATTTTAAGCCGTTCAACCATTAACAACAAAAAAGACCTTATTGATTTATCTATAAGATCAGTAATTTACAGGCAATACTTGTCCTGACGAAACTTAATGTGAGCTTAAAGGGTCTGCCCACGCGCCGAAAGATTAAAACATCCTAGCATTACCGCGCAGTGATAAATTCAGTTTGTCTTATTGATCGCCCCTGTTCCCTGTTGCCGACGTTTGAAATAAGACTCATTTCGATCGATTTACGATCGCTGAATATCTTTCGATTTACGAAACGTGTTTTTTTTATTTGCTTCAAGATACGAAAATAGGTTGAGGGCGCGTGTGGGATAAGTGTTTAGTTAATAATCATTGATAACGACCGATAATTTATTTGTAGAATTATTAAATAAAATTTGTTTAAGCCTGGTTAGACTAGTGGTCGTAAGTGTGACTGGTGAGCAAGAGGATTTTAGGGAGATATTGTAAAGTTCGATTCCCAGCTCGAGCAAAGTGTATTGGGTTTTTCAATGAAATTCTCACTAGCAGCTCGGAGTTTGGATTCGTGCCCGGTTGATGTTAATATGCTCGCCAGCTATTTATATGGGACCTACAAAACATACCGGCGAAATGTGAGTGCATTACTACACCTCTGTAACATTTCTAAAACCGCATGTGATGGTATGTATATGTATGTATGTATGTAAGTCAAGCCTATTGATAATATACCGGGACATTATGACACAGCGCCATCTAGTTCCGAGCTAAGCAACGAGGCTTGTGTTACGGATGCTAGATAGTTGATACAATACATAGATTCATTATTTTTTGTAAATACATACATATTATACATAGATACATTCATGACTCAGAAACAAATGTTGATGCTCATGACACAAACATTTCTTCCTACCGGAATTTGAACCCAGGACCCGTAGCACAGAAGGCAGCGTTAACTACTGCTGGACTAATCAGGTCGTCAATGATGATGGTCTACTTACTGAAAAATGTTTAGCGAACCGGGAATCAAAAGGTACTATTAAAGTAATGGAGAACAGTTTACAAGAAACTTCATCCGTGAGTAAATGTTTTTTGTTTGGTGAAACAATAGGATTTGGTTATAAAATGTAATAGCGTTTGGTTTCGGTTCGGCGGCGCGGGGCGTTCGGCGAGTACGGACGCGGCGGCCATTCTATTGTTCTACCGCTAATTGAATCGATGCCACTGATAGATTGCATGGCGCTTGTGGCCGGAGGCATCGTTACCGCGGGACCTTAGTACTGTCGTTTAACTAAACTTTGATTTACTACTACTGCTAAAGATTAACTGACTACGTTCTAGTGACTGATTTTAGTAGCAACGAAATTTTGAATTGAATATGTAACTACTACAAAATGTAATTATGCCGCTCATTTTGTCCATTTTTGTATATTTTATTCGTGCTATGTAACAGATATAGTAATTATACTTAATAGATATTGTAATGTTATGTAATAGATATATGACATAAATATTGATCTAAAGTGTTTATTTTGCGTTAATTACTCGTTGGTAGTTTGTATCTATTTAGTCGTACTAAGTTTATAAAGTTCCGTTAACAACTTACCACTAAAATTCCGAAAAACTGACTGTCCCTAAATAGCTGGGTGAGTGACGCGATTTTTTGTGGTTGCGGCACTAAACGTGTAGTGTGTAGCGACTATCATCATTATTACATATGCACAAAATATCGCAATAATATGTACCTATTAATGCATACTATTTCATATGAGGCCTAATGCATACTATTTCTAAATGGTCAATAAACACCTACAGTCATAAAAAGATTGTGTTTTACAAAATTATATTAAAAGTTGGCAATTCGAAACTATTGTTTAACCTTCGTTTAATGGTTATATCATTGAGCGGTCCCGTAACAAATCGTTAGCGCTACCGGACAATGGACAAATCGGATCTGTCACGGCTCGCGCCCGCGCATCATACCGTACCGACACTATTACACGCGATCAAGTAGCTTGGTGCCTTCGGATGATTTTTTTTACAAAGACGTAGTATACAATGACCATGATTAAAAGGCTGACATCACTCGTCAATGAATATTTGGAAATAATTTACGTAATTAGAAATACATTTTAGGGTTTTTTTAATGGCATGCAATTGACCTGCAACGGTGTTATTATTTTAAAAACAATATCGTATTGGTATGGCGGTCACGTTAATATAAAATCTTTTTGATACAACCAATTTTAGTGCAGTACGCTGCGTGCGAGACTGGTAAAAGTGAAAGAAACACATTTATAGTAATAGAATTCAGAAAATAATACACACTACACTCGTATTTTCACATTAAACAGGATTGAAGAGCTAAATTCTCAGGGGCAATGTATTGCATGTGCGGTGTAGCATCGCTGACGAGAATGAAACTGCGCTAAATAAGGCTCGAGTAACTGCGGCGCACCTTTTGAGTAGTAAGTTACTGTCTCATCTAATTGAAAGTGAAAGAAATTAGCATAAACAGACCAACATATTTGGACTTCCATTGCTCGATAATCTCTCAGCGAGAAGAGCGAATGTTCATTCGGTTCGCTTTGTGTTGCCGCTATGTAGTCAGCTTCATTAAGCTTAATAACATAATTTCAAAATGTAATTACTTCAATAATTAACAGTTTGTTCGTCCGCACAACTCAATTGACATAGCTCTTAATTTGCGTGAAGGCGAAACGCATTGATTAAGCAATCTATTCTATAATACGTAATTACATTTTATTGTACAGTCGGCGTAATATACAGCTAAATTACATTGTGTGAGGTATTCGTTTTGTAACTCATTTGTGTGGAAACAATAAAGGGTAATAAGATTTCTGGGATAGGTTTATTAAATTAATACTGTAATGTACGGTATGTATTTGATTTGATTCATTTGGAACTTATTGTATTTATTATCTTATTTTTGGTATTATTATTTATATATGTATGAGTATTATTATCTACAGTGCAATATTTCTGGTTTTGTTCAGACTTAGATTCATACGAATAGAAATATGACGATGATCGTTAGTATACATAAGCTATATGAAAGCATCTTTGCATATTTACTTGGGCAACAAAACGTTACATTAAACGTCTTTAGTTAGAATTAGAAGAAAATATGTCAATGCACCCACACAGTATTAATGTTGTTGTTGCAAATGATGAAAGGCAAGGCCCATCGTGTTTTTCCACCAAATAATAATGATTAGAAGGACAACTGCTTCAGTTGCCTCTAAAAGTTTAACTTATGTTTTTGTGTCAGCCGCATAATACATTAACAACTAGAGCAATTACTTCACACCTTAAGATTGGACCTTGTAGCTTGTCATTAGAGGCGACTCACTATTAAAATCACACATCAAGTGAAAGAATTTCGAAGTCATGCAAGACAATATGATCACCGATGATTGTAATATTTTCTTTAGTAATCGTAGATGACGTTGTCTAGCATGGTCTGTGAGCAATGTTCCTAGGTCTATGTTTACGTAGCAAGTGTTTGTATACTAGAGAGTACCTAGAGATTATGGTCTTTATGTTTATTATGATATATATAGATAGGAGATGCTAGCTATGTCTGAAAAAACTGATTTGAGAAGTGTATTTTAGAAATATTTGTCATTTATAGACACAATGAATTAACCTTCTAGGCTTCTATGCCTTATATTGCGGTTTTACCATCCAAAATAACATGCCATCAGGTGAAATGTCGTAACTCATCATTACTGGTACCTACAGCTTGTAGCAATTGCCCCCATCGTAATGCTATGTAATAAAGTGATCGGTGAGGCACACGCCACGCCAGTTGCAAAACTAAGTGATGGTTGTCACTTTTGTGAATATTGTCATGGACTAGGCATGGATGGTTCGTTTCTTATTTAGTAGTCAAAAGTCAAAAGTCAAAATATCATTTATTCAAAGTAGGCCAAATTTAAATGGCTCTTTTTGAACGTCGACAATAAAGACAGCCCCCAAAAACGCCCGCCCTTCACCGCTTCCTAGTGTTTTTGCTGGGAAGAAGAAGCGGCGCAACAAACTCCCCAGCACACATTTCTGTCTGTTTATTTAATAAGTGATTCTATACAATACTATAATCAGTATACAATATAGAGTGCAATCATTACCTATGGTTATGTGAGCTAGCATATACCAATCCATTTTACCAAGCCGAGATATAAAAACTACTGATATAGAAATACAGAACAACCGATGATAATGTTAACACACTCTTGGCCTCCATTTCTCTGTATGTGCCCGCTCACACTTACACATCTCAACAATTACATTTTACAAAGTAGACTGCTATCTTGGACTAATCCGGCGACCATCTACTGTTATCACTAAAATAGTCACTCAAATTATAATAAGCCTTCTTAATAAGGCAATTTTTTACTTTACTTTTGAATACGTCAGTCGGTAGATCCAAGATATCAGTAGGTATTCCGTTATAAATACGTATACCAACCCCCTCAAACGAATTATGTACCTTATGTAAACGGTGACTGGGGGCACACAATTTATGTTTATTCCGTGTATTAATACTATGAACGTCACTGTTTTTACAATAGGAATGTATATTTTGCCTTATATGTATTATGTTGGCATAAATATACTGCGATGCAACAGTCAAAATACCAATGTCTTTAAAACGTTCCCTAAGAGAAACTCGAGCCCCTAGCTGATATATGGAACGAATAGCTCGCTTTTGTAAAATAAAAATACTTTCTATATCAGCAGCTCTACCCCACAATAGAATTCCATAGGACATAATGCTATGAAAGTAACTAAAATAAACAAGTCGAGCAGTGTCTACGTCAGTGAATTGCCTAACCTTTCTGACCGCATAAGCAGCGGAGCTAAGTTTCCCCGCGAGGCATGACACATGTGGGCCCCATTGAAGCTTGGCATCTAGTGTAATACCTAAGAATACTGTAGAATTGACGGTCTCAAGTACTTCTTTATTGACAATTAAGTTGGGTCCTAGATTTTTCACGTTAGGCAAACTAAACTTTACACATTTTGTTTTTCTAGCATTTAGTACTAAATTATTAACTGTAAACCAATGCATTACCTGAACAAAGTAAAAAAAACCTATTCAGCAAATAACTCCATTAGTACCAGTACCCACCTGTCTAAGCTCCTCCGGGCAATCACGTGTTAACATATTTAAAAAAGCTATAAAAATACAATTGACATTTATAGAGCGTTTATGAATCCAAGTCCATACTTTTTTATTTTCGCGTAAAATAATAGTTTTTCACTTGTCTTGTTGTTTTGTACATTGATTCCTATCTTTTTATTTAAATAAATCAATAAATGTGGTAAGGTATTCGCAATGTTCATTTAATAGGAAATAGTAATTAACTCATTGGTTATCTGTATTATAAAATAAATTATGTGGCCTACTCATTTCATATCAGATAACTCATACCTTTAAATCGATTCGAACCAGATTTGAAATTTTACATTTTTTTATTATTTTTATGCACCATAAAATGTTGTAACCTGCTTTTCTGCCGAATTTTGATCTATTTAAATACACAGATATCAATCAGACCTCCGCGGATGGAAGTGTTAGTTACGGGACCACCGAGACTCGTCCAGTCGTTGCTCGAGATTTACGAGTCTATGTGTCACCAATTCACCGTCTCACCAGACTCACAAAGTCGGAGAGCGCGTCAACAAACTAACTGGTTTACTGCCTACTTTGTTTTCAACGCCTTCTGATTTCGTTGCTTAAAGTTAATTCAATATTTCACTCAAAGAAAATATTTTTCTCATCGTGCATGATGCAGCATGCTGAGTACTTCATGGCCCATGGATTCTGTAGGGAATTCTAACGAAAAAACATTAGGTTTCCAAGATCCATATTATTCACATTATTACTTGCTCACGTGTTTATTGATCTAAGAAACATTACTATCGCTACAGATTGCTGATATCAAAATGTGTGTATTCATACTTCATAGTAATAAAAATATTAAAGAATAACGTCGCTTACTTATTTCACAGAGTTGTAGATTAATTAGTAAAAGTTATAGGTAGTTCGATTTAGATCATACAATCGAATTCTTTAATTCAACGTTAATTTATAAGAATTGACGTTGACATAAAATAATAATATATAGGCTACCTATATTGTGAATAAATTCACGTTGAAAAGGAAAATGAGCTTAAAATTATTTGTCCAATAAAATAAATGCTTCGTAATCATCTCGTAAAATCTATACTGAACGTGACATGTATAGTAAAATATGTTAAGTAGTTATGTTCACATTTATATTACTTTTATAAATATAATACGCAAAATAATAAACTGATTTATGTTCAACTTTCAATGGCGTAGATATTAAGTTCTGTTGATAAAAATCGACACCTGAAACGCAGCATTCAATTAGCGAGATAGAAATCAAAGATGAAATTTGCGTGAATTAGATCGAATCGAGAATTCGAGATGATATCGAGCGAAGCGAATGTCGTGGAGCGATAATCATTCGCCGATATGAGATATACCTATACCGATACAAGATATACAAATATATTTTATTATATTACAATTAAACAACATTACAACATTTGTACGCTAATTCATTAAGATTATTAGTTTATGATTACCTGAGTCGATCGTTAAAACATATGTACTTATATGAAATTTCGATCGGTATGAATAGGGAACTGAAATTATGAGAATCATGTCATATAAAATACCTTATGAAAATATACAGGTTTGATTTGGAATCCAAGCATAAATGCCAATATTCTTATGGGAAAACCTTACTAAAAGGAGTAAGTAACCAATTCTGCAAGATTAGACATATCTGAATATCTCAGCGTGTCCTGATTTATTTATCCTTACTTGTATCGCATAAACATAACAAAGACTACCTATAGTACGACGTATTTTCATTGTTTAATGTAAACACGATATTTCACATTTAAATATGTAGGTACCATAAAGACTCAACCTTTTTAGATACAAGATCGAGAAGACATTGGGACATGTTCATACAATATAACCACGTAAAGTATTCTGCTAATTAAACGGCCTATTACGTAGCACGTGTACCTACCTCCTGCAGCCAGTGTTCATTAATTTTTACATGCTTGTACCTCTGTACAGTCTCCCATAATAATCTCTCGCAAGATTTATCGCTCCACAGATTAATTACATTATAGTTAATTTAAAAATGTTAGAAGTTTTTTTCGCATTATCTGATGGGCATTGTAACTGGCGTATTTTAGTTTTCTTTATGCAAGTACGCGTATATAAACCTGTAAATGCTACCTTTCTGCGTTTCACTTAAAAGAGAATTGTAGACGATTAATCCTTAAATGGTATAACTACGATATTTTTGCAGTTATACTGTCAAGACAAGAATACTTATAGAGTAAGATAAGGTTCTTAAAGTCCAGGAAATTTAAAAAAGGAAATAATTACCGATATTTATATATAAGCGCAATAAATTCATTGCATTCATATCACTTTATTGTAAACGAGATAAGGCTGGGCTCTTGATTCAATACAGTCAGTTTTTAGAGGTATATAAGGTTGACTTTACAAACATTATATTTATATAGAGTTTAATAGCACGGTATTATAACACGTTATAAGTTAAGTAGATATCAGATTAACATATTTCTGTGTTGCAATTTGAAGACCGAAGTTTGAAGCCTAACTACAAGAAGCATTTAAAAATTATCCGAAAAAAAAAAACATAAGTACACATTTATAGAATATAATCACGTATTTGAATCTTGAGGTGCTGGCGTTGCCATAAAAATGTTTTTATGTGATTACCTATAAATTCAAAAACATCTGAAGTAATAAACACGAGCAAGGTCCCGATCGATTAGACACGCTCGGGGCAAAGGTGTGAATCGACATTTAATAAAATAATATATATGAAGCTGATGCGTTTTTAATGGCCGCGAGACGAAGAACGGATGCGTTTTTGTTACTCATATAACGACTGAACAGTTAGTGTAAATGGACGGGGCAACAAGCAGTAACTGCTCATTGAAATACCATAAAGCCTTGAAACAGCTTTCTGTATGTGAACTATGTTGATCAAGGGCTTTCACGTTTTAACTACGTACTAAGCAAGCTACAAGTACCGAATATCTTCGAAAGAAAAATAATTAATAACAATAATAAAGTTGTTGCCCAAACGTTTTCAAATGTGCGTATTTTAGTCACAGATTACCAAAGAGATAACTCATTATACAATCCTTCCTCACTAATTAACATTGTAAATAATAATGCTCATATTTTTGGTTTGTTCATGGGCACATTGACCAACGTCTATCGTAAGAGTGTACTTTTAAAATTTATCACGTCCACAAACAAAATATACGCACTATGGCGTGATATAAATGATATGTGTCTGCCACCTTCCCCTCTCGGTAGGTATCAGTGATACTACGTTATTTTTATTGGAAGCGCTCGATGCACGCACATCGATAGCGCGGCGTCGCATCGTATCGAGAGACAATCAATTAACTCGCCTCCACAATTCGATTATTGATTTTGTAATTAAATCGCGTCGGTGGGCGTGTCGCGTACCAGCTCACTCGCATGAATTATCGTTATAGCAGATTTTTAGTGATGTTTGTTGACTTTTTCAATTAAGTCATTACGAAAGAATAAACTTTAAAGGTTATCTCGATACGAGACGTCTTTTAAAATATTGTTGGAGGCATTAATCTCCCGGTGCGTTGACGTCGAAGCATACCATTATATTGTACGAGATATCTCGCGGTATTATACATTGCTTGACATCGGGGCTGAATGAGAATAATTATGGCGTTACGGTGACCAACAAAAAGGTACCGCGCTACCGTAATTATTTACCAAGGATTGCTTTATAGCCGCATATGCAAACATTTTAACTCAATGCTCTGACTACAATCGCACCTCGAGAGAAACGTATGAACACAAAAACTCCGGTACTTAATCATGTCTCTCTTAATCGATTTTTGAAAATGCCCACTCGATTCTTATTTTTCACCTCTCAGAACCGGACGTATTAAATAATCTCGAAGCTCAATGAGACTAAATTGCACGCAGGTTAAACTTGTATTATATGTACAACGGCGATCTTTAAAAAGCAATTACTGATTAATTAAGAATCAGTTTTATAGTCAGTTCAAGTGTTTCTACGTGGTTGTACAATGCACAGTAATAAGATGCCTATAGCGGCGGCATGAATTATTTCTGTAAATTCATTGGCCATTGAAACCCATAAAATGTACGCTGTGCTAATGGAGGCACGTAAGTGCCTACAAACGAAGCACCGAAAAAAGTCGGAGTACCACAATAGATGAGAGAAGACAGAAATAATTGGGACCTCCTGTGTGTGAGACTAGAGGCGGCGGCGGCGCATCTCATCAGTATGCGCAAAGCGGAGCCGGCCACATGCCACCGTCACCGGAGCCATTCATCCGCGCCGCACAATCCAAAACAAATTGCCTTAACCAGAGGCGATTCTTTGCGAAAATGGAACGCGCTGATCCTTTTTCGGTAAAAAACCGACGTGTCGCGCGTTTTTTAAGTCGGCTATATGAGTAATTGAGGACAAGTACCGCAGTACGTGACGCGCTGCCTCAGTGCCCACCGAATGTGTCCAAGTGTCCGACAAAACCGTGAGATACGGAGATACTCCGGTGTTTATACCCATTTAAAAGTCAATCATTGTCGCGCAAATAGCTCGTTTGAAAAGTTGCATTTGCATATCCATTTACAGAATAACCACGACTTCAGCCACTTAACTTGTCGTTATATGGGAATCCTTAGTCCAGAACAAACGACGATTGTCCAGTCCTAGTAAGTGAATAAGTAAACGACTCCTACACAATACGGTAGTTGTCAAGGAGAGAAAGCTATCGTCTGAAACTGAATGTATGAGCAACAGCGGAGCGTGCAGAGCTCAGTGAGCACGTACGACGTTTAATTACTTACTAAATTGGTGATTTAAAACGCAAATTGAATTACCATTCACTTTTTAAATAAACGCTACGACAAGGAGTTTTGTGTGCGGCTGTGGGCTGTGGGCTGCGGGCGCACGCTCCGCAAGCGTGTCGGCGGCCAGCGTGTGCCATCAATTAAATTTTAATTTTCGATCGCCAACGAATGAGTCCGTAGTGCCGTAATTGGTCCGCCCGTCTCGACGATTACTTTATTGGTCTCACGCATACTTCGGTATCGCGTGAAGCATTTTGTTGTAATATATTTCTATTTCCCTTTATGCGGATGTAAAAAGAAAAAAATAAAAGTCAGCATTTAGTCTGCCTGTGGCCGACGAGACGTGTAGGCGTAGAGGTTTCGAGACAAGAGTCGAATTTAAATAACTTGTTTCGGCTACCAACCGCCTTTGACATAACCCTTAAATTAGAGGAGATGTAGTATTTCTTTCCTCCTTCAATAGATTGTATAGTTTATCTCTCTCTAAAGCGGCTCCATCATTTTAGATGCGGCCGAGGCGGCATGATTATAATAAGCTCCCAAAATGACGGGGGCGCAGGCGCAGGTAGCTGGTTTTTGCAGGTCGCTCTCGCCTAATCTGAACTGGGAGATATTTTTTGTTTATATTGTGACCTCGTACGCACAAGCATGCCACGTGACTTGACAAATAGACCGTGTAAATACAAGATGTTTGCGTTTATTCCATATGCAGTGCGAAAAAATAAGATAACAGCCACATGGAAAAGATCCATTAACAAAACAACATCACTCCTGTATTTACAAACGGATAGAATGCTGAGTTTTATTGTAATACAATAGTTAGTGAAGCAGTGATATGACCGCGCACAACCTAGGTAAAATTCATCATCAATTCATTATAATGTCCCTCTGCTGGGCACGGGTCTCCTCTCATGTGAGGTAAATATAATTAATTGATATAAATTATATCTTGAAACCTTAGCCCCCGGCAACGTGGACTGATGACCTGGTAAAGGTCGCTGGAATCCACTGAATGCGGGCGGCGCGTGACCGGTCGTCCGCGTCGTGGCGATCCTTGAGGGACCCCTTAGACGTCCGCTGCTGTATGTCCAGCAGCGGACGTCTAAGGGGTTATGTGATGATGATGATATCTTGAAATATCTTGAAATAATTTCATCCACGCTTAGTTGAAAGCCTTCAACTCCATTGTCGGATATGGCAAATGACGGCTTCAATTGTTCCAATTTCAGATGGGTAATTCAATTAAAACAGTATTCAAATTAATATATATGTATAGTACACAAAAATAAAGGACAATATCATTACAAAGCAAATCAATTGTGTGATGGCTAGAACAAAGCTAAGATAATACAACACTTTTATAGGTTTATCTTATCATATGTAAAGAAAAATATGCTAAGAGTGCGCTCAAGCAATGCCTTCCTAGGCAATAACTTACGTTCAAAGCGACAGGATCCTAGATGTCAAATTCCTCACGCTTGCAATAGCATCAAGCACCACTAAGGTATTGTCACGTTTCCTAGAATATTCTGTAATATATGTATGTATTACCTAATTGAAGACAAACATTATTTTCCGTCATGTATTCAAGATTTATTTGTCGAGTTGCGTATCTTTATTTATATATTGACTTTAAGAATTCTGTCCTGTAGCGAGACCTACAACCTATTGTCTAATAACTTAAACTGAATCATAATAAGCATCATTGAGCAATAAACTTACAATCCACACCACGATATACTAGCACAAAGCGAATAATCGAGAAATAGAGTTGGCCACAGCATTTTATTAGCAGGTGTAAATGAATTTATTGTGAATGTAACTGATAATTCAGTATAAGAAATTAGTCTGGGGCACGACACGCATCGTGTTGGATCGCAAGTGAATTAAAGGCTGTATCATACCGGGCACAAGTTCCATAGCTTAAATAGAAATGTAAAGGTGTTTTAGCAGCTTAGCACGCCTATTTACAATTGTTTGTTTATTTGCTGATTGTAGATCAGTAACACATTGAGAGTCCATAACAGAAATAAATTATGAATTAATTGGTATAGTTATCCGGTCATCTAACTCCTATAAGAGATATTATTTTGAGGGGCAGCTGAATAGTTAATAAATTTACTTATACATAATTAAATCATACTGCCTCGTTAATCTCGTGGTCGTAACTGCGACTGTTGAGCGAGAGGTCTTCGTTCGATTCCAAGCCAATCAAAGTGTTATTGAGTTTTTCTATGAAATTCTCAGCAGCAGCTCGGAGTTTGGAGTCGTGCCCGCGTGGCGTGGAGCGTCTATTGCATAGGGCCTAAAACATACCGGCTAAATCTGGGTGTACGTAAGTATATCTCTCCCTAATTTTTCGGGGACGGCAGGACGTGTGGTGGTATGTTATGTAATTTCCGTTTCATGTTACGTTTTGCGTGTAGTGTGGTCCATTCTTAACAATATACGTTTCGTATAATGCAGATGAAGATGCGGACAATGTTGCCAACCTCCTGACCACTTGTTCGTGCCAACATATTGTTCTTTACATCTCACGACACGACACAATATATGTATGGATAGCCATGTTTATGTATCTGTTACTTTGACATAAATGTTCCTTACCCGATATTGATCGTAATAAAATTGAATGTGCGGACCGCATGTAAGGTTGTAGATAAATTACCTACTGGTTTGAATAAAGTAAGGTAGAAAACTCATCCCATATTTTTGAATGGAGATTTTATTTTGTTTTTTTTGGCTATAACGTATAACGTACCTAAGTTTGGTATAATCCCAATCTTGTTCATAAAAATCCATCCAAATTCAAAATAAGGATTATCTATGCCTATTAGGTATAATTTGAATAATGTAATGTTATATATGCATTATTGCACATAAAGGTTGATGGCGCAAGGTGACTGTTTCTTTATATATTTTTAGTCTCGTAAAAAATACACATTTCATATGTATATTTGTATATAAAGTCCATATAAAGGAGACATTATAATGTATAATCTGTGGACATACACATAAAGTCAGCCGAGGCTTATAAAGTAAACAGATTGCATCTGTTCGCCGTCGCAGGACGTGCCACGGGCTCCAGACACGCGCCGCTCTCTATAAGCATCTCATCTTTGAAATCACTAAGCCAAATGGCAACCCTTTGATATTGAAACGATTTTTTTTTTGAGATTATATTCACTATAGAATAGAAATGAGTCACTTTGATTTGTATTCAAATTCAATAAAGAATTAAATCTCTCCAGAATGATATCCTGTTTGACAAGTCTATTGGCGTAATGGCAGAGCGATTGGCTTGTGCTTCGCGGGGTGCGGTTCAATTCTTGTACAAAGCAACTGTTCATACGATCTACAGGTTCTGGGCATGTGCGTTGGTGTACCTATGTGAAAATTTGTAAACGCACTTACGAATCACGTGAAAATCCTAGTTTGAAAAAAAAAATTGGCCAAATGCTTAACAGAAGTACTGGTAAACCAGTCCTAGATGGTATGCAGCCTTTGTTGAATGAGATGCGCAGAATCACGTCGGTTGGTCGCGGCGCGCGCGCACCTATAGTACCTTTGTCAGAGATAAGTGCGCGATGGCCCTGGATTACCACGGGGCGGCAGCGCACTGCACGTCGTCGCCGCTCCGTGCGTCGCGTCGGCTCACTTTGAACCGTTTTGTTTCTCTATTCGTGTTTATTCATCGCTTATTCTTTGTTGCTGCTAGGTTTACTAAAGCTACTACATATATACATTAGTTGTTGAGTTCATAAGTTTTTTTGTAATTTAACGTACTATTTAACAAAACTAAAATCTTTATTTTTGCCATCCAGCTGAGTTTTCTATTACCTACTACAGTACGTTTGAAATTACATTGACAATCCTAAGGATGCTATAGGCTTGATCACTAAAGCATACTAGTTTTGTTCTTTAATCTAGGAATGCAGAATATAACTAAATACGTAAATTGGAAATTACGACTAAAGTAGCGGGTTTTTTCTAAACAAATATTTCTACAAAATCTTTAAAATCAAATAGAAAACTCTATTCTGTGCTAAACTTTTTATGGAGAACGATTTTGACATGGTATCATGATTTTATGATAACCAGCACTTATTTCCCCTGTAGCTTTTAGGCTGGAAGGCTTAATGATGATGTGCAAGAGAAAATGTTGGTGCTTATTGTGTAAGGCGAGGCAAAAAGCTCGAGGTGCAGTGCCGTGTACCTATTAGCCCGTAATACACACTTGAGGCTCCGTGGGAAACTACGTAACATTGTTTTTTCGGACTCCGTAGAATAATGTTCGCTTCGAAAAATAACCTTTGTTGTTTCACATACTTGCTGTTACTCTCTGCTTCGCTCGCATAACAGCTAAGAGATTTGAAAATAAGGTCAAAATAAGACTAACTCTGTCTTAGCATAAACGTAAATTTTCAAATTTTTCAATAAACTTTCTGAACTAATGCAAAATTCAGAAAGCTTCATTATTTATTAGCCACAAATGTATATCTACATACGGACAAAGCGATATACATTATGAGATTAATATATTATGATGCATCTATATAATATTAGGTATGTAGTTAGGTATTTAGTATGTAGTTATTATGAAAGAACAAGACTTGAAGTCCAGCCTTTTGATAGCGGATTATTATGAGACCTACCTACATGATGTCTGCATATAGTATAAATATTTTATCGTGCGTTATTGTACGCCATAACTCAATATGACGGATGCCTGTGTTGTTTTCCTGGTCCTCTATCATTATGAAAAGAAAAGAATTAATTTTCAGTCATGGATTTTGGCATATTTACGTTCTAGTTTTCAATCAAAAAATTCTAGATGGTATCAAGCCCAATCCAAGAATTTGTTGGTAAACCATTAAATGTTCGGCATTACAAATTAATGGTTAGTGTAGAGTGTTCAGCGTTAGGAGGCGGTTACTCGCACAGATGAGGCGTAAGTAAAGGCAGTTTCGGTGTGGCTGGTGGCACGACTTGTGGAGGGGGAGGGGGGGCGGGAAGGCGCAGGTCAGAGGGGCCGTGAGAACGTGCGCGCGCGTCGGGTTCCCAGGCACGCGCCGAGAAGCGCGCGCGACCAGCGCGAGCGCACGCCCGCTGCTGCTACAGACGAAGAAACATTTGATTAGGCTTGTAGTTTGGGTGGTAATTGGTGGATGATATGTGATGATATGTAGTTGTAGTGAGTTGTAAAGATGGGATAGCTTGGTTATAGGTAACAGGAAAAGAACACTTCAACCTTTTTTTGAACATTGTTTTTTCATTACGTATCAGCAATGGCATTATTATGAGGATTAGGCTGTAGGTCAACCGTGACCACCGTGACCTTAAGATAATGTAGAAAGATAGACTTATTGATAACAGGTTGATAGTTTCAACTTTCTCTACATAACGTTAGCTTTCGCCAGGCGATTATAGAAGAATGTATTCCTGAAGATGGTATTTACATACCATCACGCCGGTCGTCCCCGAAGGGTTAGCCAGAAGTGTAGGTAGATAGTAATGTACACACATATTTGCCGGTATGTTTTATGTTCCATAACATACATACGTCTCTCAACCGGGCACGAATCCAAACTCCTAGCTACCGAGAATTTCATAGAAAAACTCAATAACACTTTGCTTGATCTAGGAATCGAACCCAAGACCTCTTCTTCGTATCAGCAGCAGTGCTACTTAAAAATCTCGTTAATTCCACAATGTAGTGGAGGTGTGCACTGAATCTCAGTTGGGAGTCGGTCGGCGAGGTCACAGCGGTCGCGGCTCTCAGCCCTGTCTCGTGGGACACTACCAGAGCCGAGACGCGCATGCCCTCCATGCATAGCCTTGCATAGCCCGCAAGCTTGACCGAGGAATCCACCTTGTAACTAACATCGCATTGAAATACCACTGGAAATTGTTAGTGTAATGGATGGGCAACAGTACCTACTACATGATTAAAATAACCATAGATAGAGGCATGTACTATGCGTAGTATGTAGTTCAGGAGAGGCAGTTGTCGATGAAGATTTTATATTTAAACGATGACTTTTCTAAGTAAGCATTTCTTGCTGGTATTATTTTCAAAATGTAAAAAAAATATGGAGCCGACAGAAGAGACCAATTATAAGCA
Organism: Craniophora ligustri; assembly: GCA_905163465.1. Classification (NCBI taxonomy): domain Eukaryota; kingdom Metazoa; phylum Arthropoda; class Insecta; order Lepidoptera; family Noctuidae; genus Craniophora; species Craniophora ligustri. The sequence goes on along the minus strand of LR990967.1, from coordinate 9,095,276 downwards.
CAATGGAATTCTCAACATCTGTAATTCTATCCTGCATATGACTGTCGGTAAAGTGGACCGTTCCCAGGCAGTTTACAGGCAGGCAGGATACTGTATACATTATACAGTATCCCAGGAATCATAAATATCGGTTTCGTTCCTTATAATTTCCTTGGCATCTGCTTGTCTGCATGATATTTCTTCACTCAGTCATGCAGTCATGTCGGTGGCGACGGACGTCATTTCTAATTTATGCACGGTCGTGCACAGCTCGCCTACCGCTCGCGCCCGCCGCACGCGCACCACACGGAGGGCTGCTACACATACCTACCGACTCGCAAAAAAACACCCTTTTCCTTTTTTTACATGTGTCATTTTTGCATATTTGTACTTTTTGCTTATTGTTTTACGTACGTGTTTTCTTGTACCAGGTAACAACACGCGTCGGTAGGTGTAACAAAGAGGTAAACTTCTTAAGTTTGAAAGTCACCTTAGCGATTACTACGAGGGATTACATGCCTACAACCTACGTACTATATGTATATATATAAGGAACAGTTATTGTTTTAGTATTTTATATTACAATATCGGTTAATTTACAGTTTCTATTTGAGTTTTCCTCTTGTGAGAAGCAGATATCTCGTGAGGCGTCTAACGGAAGCATATCTAAATCACATTGCAACCCTTGCGGTGCGGAGCGAGCTACACTTTTATCTAGATCGACCATCTATAATACAAAGATAATATAATCTTTTTTTAGGTCAGCCAACCGTGATTACTTCTAACCCAAATATCTGAGTAGCATCCCTGAGTCGTGACGCGAAGACTCGACCGAGAATTAGATCCTGCCGCCTCTCTATAAGCCCACGATTTCCAATTAACTTTGATCTCCAGATAGGCAACAATCTTATATTCGTCTGGGTCTATATAAACTGGATGATATCTACAAAGATGATCGCACGTGTGGCGATGCGTGAGGACTCTTCGGTCACGCCGCACGTTTAAACATTCTATGCTATAGTTACGCTACGCCTGACGCCCGTGCCGTGTGCTGATTGATGTCTTTTGGCAAAAATATTTATCGTTCAAAGAAATGTTTGCATTTAGCGTGTAAGCCGCTTCGCTTCACTCACACAAGTGTGTCCTTATAAAGGAGATAGCGAGATACCCCTTAAGTGGCAGTTTGCTTTTGTCATTTTTATACCTGTATAAAGATCAACTTCTGTTGGTAACGGTTTATAGACATTTACGTTTAATTCATATTTATTAATACTAGTGATGAAAAGAAACTATGAGCTATATGCAATACGAGGTTGTTTTACATAGGTTATTATTGGATTTTGTTCTTTACACATTTCAAATCCAATCCAATATAAAATTTCATGATTACCTTGGTATATATGTATTAAAAATTTGACATTCCCAATATAAAAATATTGTTTGAACCGATAATTAAGATAATTTTTGAGCAGATGTTTTATAAAAGCAAGAAATCCTCTAATCAATGAAGAAAGAGGTAGAATTGCTGCTCCTGTACAGGGCTTCAATTTGAATCACGGCTATAGAATTAAGTCGTGATGATCCGCCGCTAATACCAGTAGCCAATGCGCTTGCGCCACGACTTCTGAGTTGCCCTGTTGAGAGAAATCCCTCAAACGTTGAAAGAAAGACAGGAAATATACATTTGTGGTCAAATGTTTTCAAAAGTTATACTTTCAATTCAATTGAAATCTTTTAATGTAATCTAATACTTTCTTGTACTGTCATCTAACAAAGATAATATTATAATTACTCTTCTAAAGAAATACATTTAAATTTATATTACGCGACTGAGTATTATATGTATATATAGGTATTTTTACTAAGAATTACATATTATCATAGAACATTTAAATAAGAATACCTGTGTACGATATAAAAATGCCAATTAGTGAACAATAAAATAATGCCAACCAAAAATAATATTCAATTTATTGTGATTTAATTTCAATTTAAAATCAACGATATATCGTATGGCAAATTTGAAATGTGAGACTTGCAACACTCACTGGAAAAGAGGTAGGATCAGAACTGTATTACAAAGTTTGCACCCACTCATTACGAAGCAAAATTATCCAGTAAGCGCAGTGACTATGCATCTGTTTTACAATGATATTCATCGCCATATAATCACAACGACCAACGACCAATCCTTGTTATACTCGATGACTTTGCTTTACGTTTTCGTACATATTTTCTCACAATATACTTAGATATATATAGACTGGGAGATGCATTATAAAATAATTGCATATTTTTAATATAGGAATCCAAGAATTAAATAAACAAATGAACTGTAATGACACAAATAACCATCAATTGGTTTAGTATTTTATCTATTCCTTATATATGTATGTACCTTAATATAATAAAGTTAAAAAGGTAGTTTCTGAACTTGTTGCCTAAGAAAATGATTAATATCATAAAATGAATGATTGATAATGAAACTCCGTGTTACAGCTTTCCGATATATAATAACTAGATAACCTAGCAAACATTGTATGGCCACATTAGGGGTTGGCGGAGAAGAGTGAAAATTTAGGGTTTATATAAGTATTTTTGATGCCAAATCATAAATAATTGTCCAAAAAAAAATCTAAAATAGGGGAGTGACTACACTGACAGCAGACAGAATTTCCTTGTTGTCAAAATAGCCACTCCCCTTTAGAGCCCTAACCTAACTCTTTATCTATTTAGGGCTGCTACTAGGGTATGCGTTTTTTTTTGTAACCGATGTAGAACTTCTTACTCAGGCCTCCTAAATTAAATTGTTGAATTATGCGTATTGGGATATCGATATATCAAGTCTCAAAAAATTCGAGTCATAATCCTAAAATCCTAGTCCCAGGCATAATATTGCAACACGAGGAAAACATGTTTAATCAGCCTTCTCTCCCGCCTCTTAAACAACCTCTTATATTATAATCGCTGTCCTTACCGTGATTTCCCGTTGATTTCCCCACGTTTGCCTAAAAGCATCTAATTTGATGAACAGTGGAAGTCGAAGTTGCACATACGAACGGCGCAGGGAGGCGCAACCAGCGTAACTAATAGCGAAGTGATCAATCACAGTAGTTATCTTGTACCTTAGATAAACGCCGCCAATGCGTAGTGTGAAATCATATAGGAATTGTTACGTTAGATATCACAAACGGCACAGTAATAAAATGATGTAGTTACATTCATTGTTTTAATTTTTTAAAGGAAAGGAAGGTTCGCTTTTCAGTTATGAAAGTTGCATACCTCTTATGCAAGGGAGTGTATGCTACCTGTGCCGTTATCGCCCCTCAAATAAGTGTATAAGTATGTATAAGTTTTACTACTATATAAGTCTCTCAATTCATTACTTACTATAGTAGGGTAAGTATGTACACTTGTAATTCAAAGCTAATGATTAACTGTTGTCAAGTGCATTAGAAATGCATACATGACCTTAGACATCGCTACTTCTTAGAGGTGGTCCAACCACCCAATAAGTAACTGAGAATAGATTATTATTGTGCTAATAATATAATTGAATATATACACGTTCACAACAAAGATCCACCGACTAGACCACCCAGATACAAGTGCTCGGTAAATGCCAACTGCCAATTAATTTCATACCTATATCACTTACAAATGTTGCCAAACATTAATTTCGAAATACTATGATTGCACGGTATATCTCAACATTTTAGCGACCTACGGTACCTTCATTATAACGATGGCACATAAAATGTTAAAGTGAGAGGGTATTCGGAATTACCAAGGATATCAGATAATAATTTTAAGGTATATTATTCAGGATATAAAATGTGGAGTACCTTCTGGGTTTAAAAGCCATATAGTTTGTCGATAAAATTTAAATTAATTATTGGTCTCGTTTTTAACGTGTTCAATTAGTACTTTATGTGTTATTTATGTTTAACAATATATTTAAAGAAGGGAGAATTGTTTCTCGCTGAGTAATTAAGTACCAATTAAAGTAATAACATTTTAAAATGAAATTTTATATTATTCAAGAACTTAACAGTCAGTCATGCATGCTTTTTAGTACTTAAAATAAAATCGACTTATTACTTACTACAGAAGGGTCAATTGATCAACGAAGATGCATTTACCCATATAAATGGAAGCATACAAGCTGATGAGAACCTTCACTATGAAAACAAGTGAAAGTGATCACATAAAGCATCTCCAAGTAACAATTATTTCGAAGTTTCGCAGTCGTTTCCTTATTACACCGTATATGTAGCGTATGTCGTAAAGTTGAGACTTAATGTAGATACATCGGAAGATGTATCGTCCGTCATCGAGAAAGTGAAACCCGCTGTAGTTTGACGTTACCACGATTTTTCTCGAAATCGGAAAATTGGCTTCGGTATTTCTCGAAGAACTTTGCCTGATAGGTCATTTCTTTATTAATATTTAGATAAAGGAGCTATAATCTTTTTTCTGCTTATAATACATAATAGTCACATTGGGCATTGCTCTAGCGCGGACCTCTGCGATTCTTATACAAATAGTGTAGTGGTCCTGCGCCTATGTTTACTCAACGTCTTCGAATGTGAGGTCTGAGGTCTAAGCAACAGTCTAAGGTCAACGTCTATACAAAATATACGCGGGGTCTATGAGGCTCTAGGTGGAAACAAATGGAATGAAACTAAAACAACTTTAGACAAATAAAGGTCAATATAGAACAGGCAGTAATATACCTAGTAATATTATTTCTTACATAAAAAAGTTGAAGGCAAGGTTATTTTTACCCAAGTATATTTTAAGCGTCTATAAAAACCATCGGCCAGATTTATTATAACAGAACACAGTAATAACAGGTTGGGAATGTTCCCTGGATGATAGTTATCAGTACTGATGTCTCAATTACTGTCTCTCACGAGAGTGGACAAGTACCTTCACGAAGTTTATGAACGAACATATTCCGGGTGTCGTCGAAGCGATACATCTATACTATACGATATTTTAAAGGAAATAAAAAGGTATAAAATAAAACTACTGAGAACGGGTGAATTCTATGGTTTCTTATTTCTCTTTGTTATAAGATTTGGCAGCGGAATTGTTGGAATCACTTTTTTTGACAAACAGAAACCGACTTAGTATCTAGATTTAAACTAGCATCCGTCAATTAAAATCGTTTTAATGATAGGTCAAAATAAAATTCGAATAAATAACCATGAGTTTCTCTTAGATATCATGGATATTATTAACCCATTTACTGTCCCACATTTGGGCACTGATCTGGTCATAGAATGAGGGGCTTCTAACTATAGTCCACCACGCTGGCCTAATAGGGGTAAAATAGGGGTAAACTATTATTAAAATTGTATAACCTTTCAAAATATCAACCAAAGCATAATGACAGATGACTGATGCGCGCCTATAAAACACGCCGCACTTATTACGAGTAGGTACATACACGTAAGTAACATTGTAAAAAATAACGCCATTATATTCGTTGTGGCGCGCTCGAACAATACATGATATATGTTACTTCCCTTGGGGTAACACAGTATCGATGAAAAAACGTTTAAAAAAACCATGGTTCGTTTCTCGGACCTGTTATTCTATAATTCGTGTGGGCCTCGGGCCCATAATAACAGTAATAAGACATGCCATGCCACGGCCACCATAAGTCACATTGGCTCGCTGCGAAGTCCGAGCCCTCATTACTAAAAGAACTTGGTAACTGGCAACTGTACATGAACACCGACTCTTAAATCAATTCATCCTTAAAAGTTGAATTTAGTACATTGTTGCCTATTGTAAGGATTGGAAAGCATGCAGTTCTTTACGACATGCTGTAAATTGAATATGACAGGTTGTAAATTTTCAATTAAAAAGAAGAACGCAGAATAATCAATAAACAAAATATATTGTGGTTACACAATATATTTTGTTTACTGCATACCTACTTACATACAGACGACCCGCTTAGCCCAGCGCACAGTGGTCCCGGTTCCTAAGAAAGGCGGTCATAGGGGTTGCAAGTCGTATTAAAAATGAAGGTATAACCGTTTTACTGAAATGATTGTTTTGAGGTTCAAAGGGTAATAACAATAAAAAGAAATATATTTAGTGCAGTGGTTGTTAACGTCCTTTTTTGTAAATACATAATTATATATTACCAGAAACATCCATGACTCAGGTACAAATGTTCATTCTTACTACAGCAGCCTTTAATACAGCTGCGATAATTAGGTCGTCAAGAAAAAATAATAGATAGGTATGTAGGTATCACAGTTTCATTTGCTCATTATTGTTAAAACAAATATGAAAAAACTCGTGAGTTTTTGCTATATTCCCATTATACATCTGTCAAAGTATCGTAGACTTATGAGCTGCAAGGCATGTATATAATGAAGAAAGTAACAGCTTCATTATCGTGAAATAACGAGTGTTTTGTATTTAATAGGTTCCCAGACGCCCTCGGATCGAACCAGACCGCATTGTGTGGTTAAAATAAAACACACTTATGACACAAAACTACAGTGAGAGCCGTCACGTTTCTCGTCGTCTTCCTTCGCCTCTCCCACAGTACTAGTCACGAACTTATACTTCACTTAATTAACGTAAATAAGACAGTTTTGCGAATGAAAAAACAAACGGGGCCGAGAGGTCGACGTTACAGAAACCGGATTTGCGGATTTAACCGAAGCACTGTCGGCGACGTCTTAGGCGACACTTTATGTCACTTTTTATTTTTTAATGAGACTTTTTATGGTGACACTAATAATTGTCGTTGAAATTAATTTAAGCATACCGTAATTATTAGACAGCCGGCAAACTGCTTTTAAATGTCCCCCCCCGTTCATATGAAAATAACTGTCAAAACAAGTTACGAAAAGTTTTTACAGCCGTATCAAATTCCCAGAGGTACTTGAAAATGCTTGCTCTTTAATGGAGTTTATTATCATCGACGATAACATTTTTGGATTCCGAATGTTTGCCTGCAAATATCTGCGCAAATCATCATAGCCACACACCGTTTTTAACCCTTTACATACCATTACAGGTACAAAGTTCGGAATGCAAGTCACTGGGGTCTGACGCACCCTATATCATGAATGCTCTCTACGATAAATTGATTACAGACAGCGATGAAAGACAATTCACATATATAGTAAAAAGCTCTTTGTGTAATCAATCCAATGTTATGATCGTGAAACAACATAACTATTAAAATATATAACAACATAACTATTAAAATATGATAAAATATAGGTAGTGTATAGCATTGATATGCAATGATGCAATATGTACCATAAAATTTATTATTATTGATTAAAAATGGATGCTGTATATAAACTGTACTCCTAGTTTTACAACAGGAGGTGAGTGCTCGAGCATTCAAGTTCGAAACTTTAACATAACAAAGGGAAACTATCAACAAACAGATATATTATATATTTAATGTAGGTATATATTATTATATACCTACATTAAATATTAATGTCATTAAAGTTCTAAGTAGAGATTAGTTAATATTACAATGATATGGAAACTCTAGATGTACCTACTTCAATAATCATATTTTAACTTTTTTTTAAATTACTTAAAACAAGCAATGATCCGATAAGTAATGATCTTAATTCTATATTTCATAAACTAATCCGTTGACAATAGTGTGGGTTATGAGTTTACCTACTTATCTTTAAAAATCTCATTTACAATTAGGTACTTGTAAATATGATACACTCATATTAACATATTTATCAACTGTTCTACCCCTTTTAAATAAATAAATAGATATCGACAAGGTTTTTAACGAAAATGGGTAAATTAAAAGACCAATCGCGAAACTTTACTATCTTATACTTCCACAGACTATCCAATCAAAAATTTCTTTGTTCAACTGTTTTGTTCAAAATGCTATAACACAGCTGCTATCCGAGGTGTATGATTACTATAATAACTTAAATTCAATAAGATACAATAAACATCAAGGAGCCTCAGATCTACAAGGAATAATTCCACTTTCAAGATCATTTTGAAATAAATGGAATTGGTTTTATGGAAAGTGGAAATTATTTTAATTTACCAAATGTGATCCACTAAGATTTTGTTCTATTTAACATAGAACACCATCAAACCTGTCATCCTCGAAGGGTTAAGTAGAGGTGTACTAATGTACACCCACATTTCGCGAGTTTGTAATAGGGAGCGAGCCTAATGCCATTAACCCGCTACGAATCCAAACTCCGAGCTGCTATTGAGATATTTCATAGAAAAACCCAATAATATTTTGCTCAACCTGGGAATCGCGCCAAAGATCTCTTGCTCAGCAGTCACACTTACGACCGACAGACCAATGAGGTAGTTTTGTTTTTACTTTAGACTCGATGTTTATGTATCTTTAAAAATAAGCCAGCCAAAGATAAAATTGCTAATAGCGTGAGTACGTAACGCTTGGTCGTAAGTACAGTGTGCAGTATTGCGCGAGTGCGGACCGGTCGCCGTCGCTTGGTGCGTACGCACCTGCCCCGGGCACACGCCACTAGTGCGCGACGCACACGAGCGGTGAAGGGGTTAACATTATTGAGTATGACATTCTAACCTTTGAAATTACGGCCTCTTTTGTCAAGCTAATTATTAAGTCACGCTGTATATTTAATCCGCCATGGTTAGTACTGAAATCTAATTAATTTACCTACATTATACAAAATCCATTTTGCTCCTATTGCCGCCACAGGCATTAGATTTATAAATTTAGATTTCCCTATTTACACCTGAAAATATTTATTTAAGATCATAATTGTTACCTTTAAATAAAAATAATTTTAATCTGATATTTTAATTAAATTATTTAATAGGGCTTAAAAATCAAAGTGGCTCATTGCTCTCGGTTCAATTAACAAGTAGGTATTTTTCCATAAAATTTCGTACTGCCCTGCTGTTACAGAAGGAGCGTTTAGTTCCCTTAAAAAACATACCTACCACTAAACTGTTAGTTCAACACTAACCTACCTTTCTGAAAAAATGGGTGTAATGCTGGGCTATCTTTTTAATCCTGATTAAATAAAATTTAACAAACCCTTATGGTACAGTAACGACTATACACCCGGTCATTAAATACTCTTTTAGAAAAAATCCACAAATTCAGTTGATTGCTCTGTGCGCGGCCGCCCTTCCCTGTCCTCGGACTACGGTCTCAGATAAGCCGGGACGTGCGCATTTTATTTATTTTAACATTTTTAAGTCGGCGTGGGCGTTTATTTCTTATTGTCGGAGCACGCGGCGGGTAAGTCACGACGCCGCGCGCCGCGCCGCCCGCCACCTTGAGGGCTAAATAGCACTTACCTACGCGCGCAGCCGAGACCTACACGCCGCTTATTTAATGCACACTTATCCTGATCCTTACTGGTCGGTAAACATATATATTGTATATCAGTGTCATCGATTCGTTGTCGGTTTTTTTTAAGGCATGTATTCATATCGGCGTATTTATTAGACCAGGGACACATGGTTGCATAATTAAGACCTAGAGACACTAGATATTATTTCCGGGTCCTGGCATCTGTGTATATAAAAATTTGTAAATATTTGTAAATTGATCTACAATACAGTAGAATATCCTAATGAATCCAATCGTCAAATATTTAAAGGTCTTAAACGTAGACGATGTTTGCTTTGTACGGAATAGAAAATGACCAAACATCAGGAGTCTAAAAATGTACACGTTTACACGTTATAAATGTGTAACTAGCTTTCTAGACTTCTTGAAATCATAGTTCATTCATAGTATACTATTGACATGACACTTTAAAATACAGGTATTTTACATACAGTCATGTATAATTATAAAAACCAAACACTACAAGGCAAGTCACAGTTTCGTGACAAGTCCGTCCTCCGCATGACACGGCGCACGCGTTGCACGCGAAAATTATTAAGGTCAATAATGTGCCTGCGGGCTTGCATTATCTCGGAACTTAAAAGTAACATTGGAAAATCAGGATTTAGTATTATAATATTTCAAGTAACAGCTGCTAAATACTTTGGAATATATCTAGAGCTGCATTTAGCAATTTAGCTATTTACAAAAAATAAGGAGAATAGAAAAAATGGAAACATTAAATACAAATGCTGCTTATTTCTAAAGAAACCTTGCAGAACATCCGACGTTTTTATCCAACCTGGATGAACAATTCACATATTCTATTGTCATAATTAAGATATGCAGGAAATATATAAATACACGTAGGTACATATTGTTTGAAGGAAGAGGTTCTAGTCCGTGAATAATTGTGCCTATCGCCGTTGTATCCATAAGTGCATTTTTTGTTTTACATGACTAGGAGGCCGCTTCGAGTCGGCTAGATGAGAAGCATCTATAATGAGATCTTTTAAATTACTAAGCAACACATTACTACACACTAACCTTTTTATCCTAATTAAATGTCGCTAATGGTCTTAATGTTCTTAATTCTTACAAAATACTTGTCTTCGAAACTACTATGCTTTGTAGATAAGTAGCTTATATATTTATTTATATATGGCTTTTAACTTTTTTTTTTATAATCTATAAGTTAGTAAGTATTAGGAATTAATACATTTAATCAATATTACCAGAATTTTGAAGGACAAGGCAACCATGCTGTAATAAGCATGTCACATTTATAGTGTTGGATAGAGGGACAGTAACAATATTAATAATTACAATTTTACATACAAACATTTTCTTCTCTTATCTTTTCATGTTTAATGTAAAAATATGGGTGAACATACCTACTAAAAAACCGCACCCGTCAACGCCACTAACCCTATACCTGAAATAAACGCATTTTTTATGTTTTTATTTATTAGAGTCAATTTTTTTTTATTTTTAGATTTTTGTGTATGTCCGTTTATTTATGCACGCTTCACCTAAAAAATCGCAATAAATGGTGGTTTACAAATATGAAAATAGAGAGCGTCAAAATACGCTCGGTTACAATGTAATCCGTTCAGTACATCAAGAGATATATACATTTAAAGTAATTAATTAACTAAAGTTATGAATTAACTAATATATTTTATATCACGTTTATTAAGTGTCTATTTTTTGGTATTGCGTTCTCCGTTGTTTGTATCTGTAAGATTCAAACTAAAAAATACTGCCATTTGAGCTATTTGACACTATATGCAACTCTTTTCAAAGATTGTTATCTGTTGCCACCATGTCCAAACTAACCATGGCAGGATACAGCTAGTATATTATAAGAATAGATACATTGATGCGATTCGAAGGGATTATTCAGAATGTAATGCTCCAATTGATGCTTAAGACCTCAGATTCCTGATTTAATAGAGCCAGAGACCTTGCGTCTTCACTATTTTTAAAATAATTATTTTTTAATTATCTCATGCTTATTTTAGCTCGTTACAGTGGTTACTTTACAATGTATTTAAGTTGCATAGCGCGTTTTATTACCGATTATAATCGCCACCGCTAATGGCTATAATAAAGATACTTAAAAAACCACTCTTGGTCTATTTTTAATACCTATATATTGATAGTTAATGTGGATAAATATTCTAAGAAGTACTTAATTAAGTTAATTTTAGAAAATGCAAAGTGCCGAACAAGTCTTGTTTGAATTCAAGCTTACCGTGAACTCTTTCTACTGCAGTTTAAATGATTACTATGTAGAGATTCAGAAAAGGTAACTTAAGTACATTATTTAACTTGCGTAGCGCATTAATTATAAAAAATTGTCGATTATAATCACAGCTAATGTAGAACTATGTATAAAATCCCGGCCAAGTGCGAAACGGACCGGAGCGGAGCACCGAGGGCTACGTACCTCTATCGCCAAAAGCGACTACATCATAAAGAGTCTAACGAAAATATATGTTGAATTTCAAAACTGAACTGTGCAGTTGAATGATACGTATAATTTTCTGTTACTTTAAGTAATTATATGTATGTATACCTACCTACTTTACGTGATATAACTATTTTTTTTCCAAAATCTCCATTACTTATGCAGTGTGTGAGAGTGTAAGTACTGTAGGTATAGATTTTTATTCGCTGCGGTTCTTGATGGCATTTTTTTGGCTTTGGTAAAGAAGCTTGATGTTTATACAGCTCTAATAAGTGCAATGTATAGGTTACATATTTTACTTTATTTTAAAAAACCTACCTGTGTCTTGGATGCGTCTACAACCTGTAGATCGTTCAAATATTTGCTCAATGCGGGGATCGAAACCGTAACCCGTGACACACCACCCGATCGCTCAACCACTGCGCCAATCAGGTCGTCATACAGGTCAGGTCATAATGCATGAACTAGGTACCTACTAGGTATAACTATAGTGTTTGATATTCATTTCGACTTGATACCTCCACGGATTCCTGAGTGAACCTTCGGACGACAAGACAGTATGACGGACAACGAAGTGCTCCTCATAATATTTTATAATGAATAAATTGGATTTCAAGAATCCAATATATTCATTATAAAATATTCTGTTCCGAAAAAAATCTAGTGATAATGAATTAATGTAACTTCAGCGGATATATACCTAAAGTTACAATTGGAGCGCCTGAATTATAAATGTTCTTAGAAAATACAAGTAACTAACGTTTGTATCTCCCATACAAGTCTCATTTACAACCCACGAAAAAAATGTGATTCATCGGTTCCACTTAAAAACACCTCGTGTAACAAAATTAAAATGCGACCAAATTACTCTGAAGCACCAAAAAGTAAAACCTTTGTTTTTTCACGGAGCGCCGCCGCTCGTTCTCTTTAAGGTTGTGGTCGCCAACTCGATAAAATTCCCGTCCCGTTTATTTTAAGGCTCGCATTAACAACGAAGGTAATTAAGCATCGAAATGTCGCTGTAGTGAGGCGTCGCGTAGCGAGCGACGTTCTAAATAATCGTCGCCCGACAATTTGCCTCATTATCTTCAACGCTTAAATCATAAAATACCTCGGACCTAGTAAAAAATTGTATCGCAAATGTTAATTATAATTACTTAAAGAAAATATACGTAGCGTAGATCTATACCTAGTCGGTAATTTAATTCCATCCTCTAAACTATGCGTGAGTACAAGTAGCTTACGCGCTCCTCAGCTTATACGCTTGGTTTTTTATTCTAATTCAAGCCTGATAACAGAACACTCTGAACATTATTCATCAGAATATTATCATGCCTTTTAACTTACTGTACCTTAGAACATAAAGCCCAAGATCGGGAGTTAAGAGCTGCAGCTCAAAAAAAATAGTCAGTCATGTAGAAATTTCCAAACAATGCGAGTGTTTCTAATTAAAGCACGGTGTAAGTCTTCCACTAGAACAATCCTTGGTATTCTACGGTTTGTAAACGCCTGTTGCGCGCGCACGACGCGACGCGAGCAAAAACTGAATTGCGCTAAATTCAATTGGTTAATCAATTCAATTAATTTGAAGGGATAGCTACCGAGCGATCGACGAAGCGCAGTAATTGGAACGATTAATGTACGCTTCGAATGAGCCATTCTTTCTTTATATCGTGATCGGACATATTGAAGGCATGTTCGGAATGAATCGGACTGAAAACTAACTACCTACGCTTTGTTGGAACCAGATTAAATCTACACCGAAGCTCTAGAATATATATTTAATTAATTGTGCATTTTATTGCATTTTACTAAATAATTATTAATCTTCGTTATTTTTAAATTCATCGAAATATGTAGCTCTCATTTTGTAAAACAAAGCTTCACTCTAACACTAGATATAAAAAAATTGATATCTAAATATGCAAAATAAAATCATCAATTTAAATTTAACAGTACCTAAAATAAAAAAAAATTACAAGCTACACAAACATGTACATTCATAGTTACTTCTATTTGTAGGCTGTAATATTCAGTAATCATATAGATTACTGAATATTACAGCCTTCTTACAATCTTCAATTGAAAGCGATGACACTAAAAAACTGAAGTGCTTTAATAGAATGACAGCTTAATTCACGAGTTGACTGTTCAAACTCCGTTGATGTTGTAAAAGTGACGCGGCCACGTGCGCTTGCGCCCGCCGCCGCGCCGCGCCGGGGCCGCGCTGCACCACCGTGGGTGGTGGACCATCCTCGTTTTTTCGCATTTTTTTCCTTCTTCTAACGACACGTGATGACCATATAAACAACGTTTGGCAGACCACCGACATGTCATTACCTGCCTGCCTAAGACATTTTTGGGTAGCACACATAATCAAACGAGATTATTAAAACAGTTTCAAAATGTTTTAAAAATGTTGTTATTGTATACTAAAAAAATATGCTTTTACCAAACGTATGTAATTTATTTATTTTTCAGAAATCAATTACAATCTTGATACATACAAATAAGAAAAGAAGAATTTTGTCGAGAAGATGTTACAATTTTTTTTTACAAAATTGCCGTAGTTTTTTTTTTACAAAATTGTTTGTAAATGATTTGAATTATGGCAAACGAAATGCCATAACAACAAAGAACAAACTCGGTTAATAGCTGCCCAAATCCAATTGGTAACTTCCTAACTCGCTGCAGTCCAAATTATGTAAATGTAACCAAGAGATCAGTTCTCATAACCATTTTTTGTGATCTCCTTGCGTACGGTTTGCGTCACACGCGCTTCGTTCTCATATTTACAGAAATTACAACTTCGAAGTAGGTACTTCGGACCGGAGATGCTCAATTTTGGGGTTTGTTCAAATTGCCATTATTAAAAGCCCACAATCGGCCCACCCAGATAGCTTAAAACTGTATTTAAGGCGATTACTTTATTAAAAAGCGAAAATGTACAAAAAATATTTATTAAAACAAAGCTGTCTAAACTCATTATGAGCCGAGTTCGGGTGCACCTGCAGTTCTCAGGGAGGACAATCATCTTGCTACCAATACCTAATTACATGTAAAATTGCTATGTGGAATTCACTTTTAATGTTGTGTCTTAGATTATTATTACGTATATTATTTCAGAAGCTGTACCTATAAATCGTTGTTATTAAATTGTTGTCCAAACTACCTATATATAATATTTGTGTTATAAATATGTATTTAAATATGAATAGGGACAAAGTAACAGTATCATGCTAAAATCATGAGAAGATCTACTCAATTTCTGAGTTTACCTAAACGAAGAAGGCATTCATTTATGAATTGTTTGTACGTATGTATTTATTTCTAATCCGTCTAGATACCAGTTAAATCATTGGTGAAAAACCTATTTTTATTCAGTGCCAGCAATTTAACTGCTGGAATAGACTGTACTATCCTGTGCAGCATCCATGGATCTTAGCATTGGTCTCTACTAAGGTTACGAAACATGTTTTGCCTATGATCTAGCCATTAGCATGATACAAGATGAAACTTATCAAACATGTTCTCAGCTATGTAAACGCCATTCATCTTTTTTTTACTAATCTATAATACGTCCTTAATGTTTATTAGTGTATTACTAAAAAGGACGTTCCTACAACTGGAGCAATAAAATCCGAAATGTCTTCAAACTCAATCCAAATTACTGAATGGTTCAGACACAATCTGAAGTTTTAATCTGACATGGATTTCGCATATCCTCTTATAATCTTTGCTTGTAAAAAAATCAAACCGCAATCTAACGACAAATACCTACATAAATGCTACAGATATTTGTATCCGGGTGGGCTTAAGTTTGATTAAAATTCGGTCAGAAGCCTCACCGACCACCTAGATTTCGTACTAAGACAGTTTTTTATGAAGACAGAATTATCTGGACCACCGGTGACTGAGCTGGCAAAAAAGACCAATAAAATCTTCTAATCCTCGTTAAATCTTATATGGTATGTCACGTGTGATACTTAGGTACTTTATTTGGATCGTCCCGTTTTACATTAATACTTAATAAAAATCTGGTTAAGAGGTTTTGAGTTATTCATAAACATAAGCGAATACAATTGCTGGAACCCATGTAGGTTTTGTATTTACTGTTATTTATTTGTTTGCTCCTTTTACTGATCCAATACGCACAACATACTTCCCTTAAATAAATAAAGAAAAATAATTAATTTGATGCAATAAAAATACACACACATATAAAATTAGAAATAAGGCGACAAATGACATGGTTTTTTGAGTTGTGAGTGACTAAAATGCCTTATATGTTACAATTTCAATTAGCACTGTATAGAAACATTATAAACACTGGTAATACGGCAATTTGCATTCGGCCGCCATCCTCTGCTCATTAGGTCGTGTCACGCGTCATAACACTGATTAATTGGCCTCCGACGCTTGATGCGAATACAAAGAGATTTAAAAAAACAATGACAAGCAAGCAACGACCTTTCGGTAACGAGAAGCCGTCAGTCAGGCGGGCGCGCCAGCCAACATACACTTGACAAGTTCAATTTATATGCAACTCGATGCCTACACCCATTCCCACTTGAATGATAGGCAATAAAGTCGTGCCACCGATACCTATTGAACTTATCACCGAATATTTTTCGTAACATTATCGTAAAATATCGTCCGTATCTACGTGGCTTCTTACCGATGCGAATCTTAATGGGATTTTATATCTCGTGTTCATTAAACGAGTAATGGACGAGGCTGTTCAATTAATATATTCGGGATCAAGTGGTATTGGGAAAAAATTACACGGGTATCGATATTATGATAAAGCAAGACCGTAGTTAACAAACAGCGCCTCGGGACGCCGCTCCACTTGGGTGGCTCGGCAGATGTAGCCCAGATTGATAAAAACCGCATTTCAATTACTTTCATCGTTAGTTGATATTACGAACATTACACGTAAACACGTCATCTTATGAATTTTAATGAGCCGGTACCTAATGAACGTGATCATATCGGTTGAGATGAGTGGAGAGCTAGAATTCTGCATTTTAAGGAATTTTACTGACTGGAATATCGTGCATCCTCTTTCTAAAGTCATTTTAATTGCGACACAACGCGTTTATATGTTTACAGAATCTTTAGACATTGGACTAAATAAATTAATGATTCTCATTTCACATATTGAATATTCTATACCTTCACCTTACGAATCACACCGATGGCATAGAGACAAGAAGATTGAACGATTATTCATGTAGGTACTTATCTATCTGTAGTAATTTATTGATTTGGAAATAATAAATAAAAGGATTAGTGCATTAGATAGGCTTGTAAAGTGTCTAGGCATGATGAGTGGACCTATTTCAGAACTACAAATTCAAGGTAATAATTACAAGGAAATAACACAAAACGAACAATTAGAACGTTTATTATTAAAATTTATATAAAATATGCATATAATGGAATGTCACATATTTTCTATTTTAGATGAAAATACTAAATTCAATAAATAAAAATGATTTCCTTAATTTCGCCGCAACAAGGCGGGAAGTCCGAAGTAATGAATGAATGAATTAGGTACCCTTTCTGATTAGTTTTTCTTTACCCCCTCATATATCAAATGTCAATAAATGTCTCCTAAAAAAGTGAGGTCATTTATGTAGTTGTAACAACTCCACGCCGATTATGAGTAATAAAGGTAACTTTCAAATACTTACATATTATTATCATATATCATAAATACCTGCCAAAAATATTCGTGCCACCGCGTTCGTAGACATGAAAATTGTGTAAATAATTAGTTGGGTCGGTGATTGTGGCAAATTGCAGCCGCAGGTGCAATAATTCTCCAATACCCACCATTAGTGTCGGGACAGCGCAAACAAACGGTTTAATTGAATGTTTGACGAATTAGTTCGACCACCGAGGGCGTGCAGCGTGGTGGTTCCACGGAGCACACCGGAGTTTTAAAGTATTGATTCTGCATTTTTTAACCGACTTCCAAAAGGAGGAGGTTATCAATTCGACTGTATTTTTTTGTACGAGTCTATATGGTACGAATCAACGAATTCTTCTCGAAATATTTATTACGAGAAGAATTCGTTGAACATAAATAAATAAATATATCCCGATAAGACCTGTACAGCGCTATCTAACTTGTGGTTATTTTTTATAAATTCATGCAAGTTTTACATAGAAACATTCATGACTCAGGTTTGCTTCTACCCGGATTCAAACCCTTACCACAGGGAACCTTAAGGCCGCAAAATGGTTTAGCAGTATCTTGAAGTAGAGCAACTTGAACCGCAACAATATACCTAATAGCATCCTCCAAGTCTTACCTTTTACATACACTAACAAAGTTTCATTTTGTTTTGGACCCGTAAGCCTCAGATTACATGTCGATAAAATAAATCAGGAGTCCACACTTTAGTAAGAAAACGTGACAACACAATGTGAGTCGTATGGTACAGGTAATTATGACGTACGCACTCGAACCCATTACAAATACCTTCATGAATTATTCATCATAGCTCTACATTGTATTTCTAAGGCTTCGTTGATGTTCAAAATTGTATTGATATTTTTACCTGTATGGGTTTTACGAGTTTTGTATGACCAATTTCGTCGTTGTTCTCCTGGACATTGAACAGTAGCACTCAGCGACTCGATTAAGTTAGGCTTTCTTTAGAAAGTCCGCTTACCTAAGTATTGGATATTGCTGGGTACGTGCTTCATCTCAGTAGGTACGAATATACCTACGTAGAATATAAAGCATATACCACGCTGGCCTACAGAGAGTTGATGCTGAAATCTTTCTAGCATGCACACGAGAACCCAGAAATTCGTGCCTTAGATTCGATTTTGAGACTAATGACTTGGTCCATGGTCATATCTTATTTACAATGGACCAAGTCATTGGTTATGTAGATTTACCCAGTACATTTACCCAGTTATAATTAAAATGTCCTACTTTATTTTGACACCTAAAATGCCATACATTCTTTATTTATATAGGTAACATTGATAAGTAATCAATATTTTTTAATAATGTATGTATCTAAAGACCTCTCTCGATTTTTTTGTAGGTATGGTTTTGGACGCATTATCTATTTCATTTATTGGTGTATCTAACTTTATTTTTCCTTTTAGTGGCCATTTCCTTAGAGGCAAGCCATGAATGAGGATGTGCCTCAGAATACATAAAACATGATAAAATAAAACGTACTGGTATATTCATAATTTTATTTCTAAATTAATGGCATATTTCTTTAAGGTACGTAATCTTCTTATAGTTAGGTACTTCATATAATCTTAAATAATATCACGGTAATCCCTTAATAATCTACATTCAGACGGCAATTTGTTTTAACTGTTTACAATTAAAATAAACTAAATAATTATTCGTACAACATTCAATTAATTATAATAAGATGCAAATATAAATACACATCAATTGACATTATTTACGTAATCTTACAAGCTTTTCTTCGTTTCGACACATAAAATAAACATTATATCTTAAATTATTACGTCATAATATACTGTCCTCTTTCGGTAACTAGTAAAGGAAGACCATAATGACTACTGGTTTATTCCGGTAACAAAACTAACTGAATATTGAGCGTAATAAGTATTAATCGACAAGTAATAAATGTAGTTAACTGTACAGTAGCTACATGTTAGACATTAATACACGTTGGGCTTATATCTATTGAATGGAAGACTATACGATTTTGCTGTATAAGGCACACATAATTCTTTCTATTATATTGATAATAATCAAGTATCGAGTGTCTAGTACTCAATACATGCATAAACTCCTATTTACAAAAGCTTTAAGCAAACTAATTGTTATATGAAGAAAGTAAATTAATGGCACTAGTTATGCACTAAAACTAACGTAGCAATACTACTACGCTGCGCTACATAAATGATACATGAAATACTGCCTCAGATGTCATCCGCGAATTTACACGATTATATTCTAAATCTTAAACTAAACCTTTCCATAAACAGAAAGGAATTATACAATCTCTCGTTAAAATTATCTACATAAAATCTATCACACGTTCTAAACTGACCGAACAAGTAACTCAAGTAAAAGATGCTTTTTCGCTGAAAGCATTTACCTCTTATCTATCTAATGCTAGGAACTATTATTCTGTCTATATAGACATACACTGTACTAATATTTACAGCTAAAATAATTTATCACAGAATCATGAAAGGAATGGAGTGGGAGTGTCACCATGGTCTCCAAGGTTTTTCTTCGGGCGGCTGTTTTCTTGTGACGAGGGCGAGAGGCGCTGAATCCTCATTAGAGGGGGGCGGCGTTCCCCAGCCTGAGCTAGCAGGGGAGTAGCAACGAGGTTCTGAGGAGGTGGAGGAGGCAGCATCTCGCGGGGATAGTGGCACTAGAGTTGGCAGGGCACCTAGAGTGCTGGCGTTGACTCCCGCAGGTAGAACCAGCGCGATGTCACCGTTGGACAACCTCGTTGGCACGAGACGGACGCCGGAGCCGGGTCCAGCTGAAATAACAGGAACTCGTTAAAAAGCTGAATAAACGATAAGGAAATGATCACAAAGTGATTAAGATATGTCAAAATAACGAAAGGGAATATTTCGAATACTCACCAGTTATGAAAATGGTAGAATGTTGAGATTGAGGAGAGTCTTCAGCGTCAGAAGGCGGCGTAGGAGCCCCGGCGGGTCTCGCCCCGGGCGTGTTGACACACCCTTCCAGATGCCTTACCAGCCTTCTCCTCAGGGTCGGCTCGATGCCTTGGAACTTCGACACCTCAGTCACGCAGTGTCTGTACCCTGCGCGGAATCGATCTGGTGAACCAGCGCCTTCAGTTCGGAGCCCCTCTAAATGCTTCACAGTCATCTCCAAGATGTCAGCTTTCTCTAATTTTGAGTGTCTCGCCGGCTGTAACAATTGACACAGTGGTTTATAAGCATTTATATATATTTCTGCTCATTTGTATACTAAAAGGTCAATTATTAGAGATAGAATTCAGATCAAGCATATAGTTTAACAAAATCTATAGGTAAATCTTTATACTTACGTCTTTCTTCATGGCATCCAAAATTAACGCCTTCAGTTCGTTTAGGCAGTTGTTGATACGCGCGCGTCGCCTCTTCTCCATTATCGGCTTGTTACTCTGAAACAATATAGAAAAAAATCTATAATGACAATATTACAACGTTAACGTTCGGAACGCAGTTAAAATAAGTATCCTTGCGTCAAGGTATTAGCATCCACTAGTTACACGTGTAGGAATTAAATGATGCAGGCAAGGTTAATAGTGAGTCTAGCAAACATTAGAACTCACGCGAGTCGCGACTTATGGTCAGTATCCAAGCGGACATTCATGTATGGACATTCAACAATATTGAATTTGCTTATATATTATCAGTAGCAGAAGTTCATGGTACACTCGTCTCGT
This sequence comes from Craniophora ligustri, assembly GCA_905163465.1. Taxonomy (NCBI): domain Eukaryota; kingdom Metazoa; phylum Arthropoda; class Insecta; order Lepidoptera; family Noctuidae; genus Craniophora; species Craniophora ligustri. Next base: position 9,074,020 of record LR990967.1, on the reverse strand, counting down.
ATTGTTATGTTATTAATGCTGTGTATAAACAACTTTGTTATCGTTGTATCGGCGGGTGACACCAAGTAAGGCGCGTGACAAAAAGAGCCATTAATCTCTGGTTACACGCCGGTGACGGCGCGTGCGACTGCCTCAAGGTGAAGGTCGTCCGTGTCGTGATTGGCTGCGCGCGCGCCGCGCCGTGACGCTGAATCACGCGTGGCGGGACCACGTGACGATCAGACGAATGTTACTAATGTGTAACACAGCAGCAGGACGCCATCTCTTTGTTAGCATTATCATGATAACTGCTTGCGTATTTACGTGTCTAATCTCTAGCAGGGGACATCAATGCGGGGCGACGGTGCTGAGTTTGAGGTCTTTGGCGCCAATTCAAGGAGAGATCAAATGATTTTTATTCGATATATCACAGAATTTGCAGCACCTCCGATAAAAAAATATGCTCGTTCTATCGCACAAAGATCTTCCACCAATTCGTTCCGTAATTACACTAACCACTTAGGAGAAAGTACATTACGATTAGGTACAAATTAAAACCAGATCACGCAAACATTGTCTGACTGATACGCCAATGCCAGACAGGTTGCACTGATATAGGTATTATATTATTCAAACAATAAAAACATAGATCACGATAATAGCTATATTATATTATGTAGGTGTTTGAATGAAGGCGGGAAATTCTCGAAGCCTTCCGCAAGCGATCCCACTTCCGTAGTCGAGGAGAAAACGTGCTCAAATTATTTGACTTTAAATATATTTATAAAAAGTTTGTTTTGATTAAATGTTTGATTGACTGGTTTCCCATATATGTATTATCGACTTTGATTTTTGAGCTAAAAGAGCGTAGGTGCGCACTGACACAAATATCAATAACAAACGGTTCACAGTTTGATTTCCCCGGATCCATATTCAGCCGAGCTTCTAGTATTAATTAATTTGCCAAATCAATATTAATAGGAAAATACATAAATTTACTTTTTTGTTTAGAAGCTAGGGATCAATACAAAAATAAAACAGTTTTCTTATGTAGATTTTCGACCTCTTTGGCAACAACTAGGCCATGCAGGTGTCTATGTACAGATAGAATATAATCTGCAGATATGAAATCGTTTAAAAAAAATTAAGGTTTAAGGAAATAAATGTAGTGCTACCATAAATCTTCTTAGCGTTTGTGTGAGCTGATGAAACCGTATAGAATAACGGTGCCACATAAATATTTCATACTTATGTGGTAACAATCTAGTAAACTGACATTGGGTGCCTATCTATAATACATTGTTAACAGAAGGAAAAAACTGTGTGGCGTCCACGTTAGTACAAATTTGTAAGGAAAAAAGATAAAAGACGCTCTTGTTTTTGTATCTTAATGACCTGTGATTGCCACACCTTCATTAACCTAAATTCATTAAGTAGGTAGGTAACTATCTACTTGATTTCAGCTCAGACAATGACTAACACTTTATATTACATACAAGCTAGCAAGCATACATTGGTATTGTTATACATAATGATGGTACTTTATATAAAGACATAGCTACACATATGGTATGAATACCCTGAAAGGCGTTTCCTGAAAAATAGACTTTTGTAGTTTTCTCAGATCGTAAAGAGCCGGTCAGGTCGAGGCGGGCGGGCGGCGCGGCCGTCGGCACGTGTCGTCGGCGTCGCGGCGGCGCCTCGATATAGCAAACGCAAACACACACACACATCTACGCCTCCTCGTTTTACTGCCGATGCCGCCGCCATGCAAATTACCAACGCGCCATTTCAATTATCACGTGTATTTCTGAATATATTAACCGCTAACAAAATACTTGTCAGGCGAGTCAAAAGAAACATGACGTTTGTTACGCGTTTTCATATTACAATTGCTTTTACAAGATGCCAATAACAAGCTTCTTATTTGAATGTTTCTGCATTACGGAGCGGCTCGGCGTGACATCTACAGTGTTTCTTATGGTATTGTTATAAAACAAGCAAGTGGCTCGGTACGTAAAATTATTATAAACACAAAACAACAAAGAACTACGTCAGCCCATGGAAGAACCAAAGAATTTGTATTCACATTATGATTGAACCAGAAGATGAAGATTAGTATATGATTTTTATCTTTAAACGCGTTATGGAGTAAAATAATTAATAATTTATTTATATAGAGATGCTCTCCAGTGACCTACAACAGAAATTGTTATCAGTCACTCTCTCATATGATTGCATTGACCCAGTAATGGCAGCAGTGTGGGGGCTGACAGGTATCAGATAAGGGTCCCGTATCAATTTGTGTACAAACACAAAACTTGTCATAGTTGTGATTTCCAAAAAATTAGTAGTTACTAGTTTTCGACCACAGCTGATCTGACGGGAATTATTAAACTACGAGTTTATTTATTCCGTTAGAGTACCTAGTAGTAATCCGATTTATTAGGCTCTATCATGGAGCTGTGGTAGCCTGCTAGTAGTGTCGTACAGCTGTGGACTGAGATGTCAGAGGTCTCAAGTTCAAATCCAAGGCATGCACCGCTGACTTATCGGAAGTTTTATGTGCGTATTTATCACATGCTCAAACGGTGAAAGGAAACATCGTGAGGAAACCTGCATGCTTGAGAGATTTTGTCGATGGCATGTGAAGTCTGCCAACCCGCAGTAGGCTAGCGTGGTTGACTATAGCCTAATCCCTCGCAAATGAGAGGAGACCAGTGCCCAGCAGTGGGACAATAATTGGTTGATGACGACGACGACGATCAAAATCATATATAAAATGTAGAATATCAGATTCAGATAGGATGTTTATTCGGATATCCATAGTTACAGTTACTGCAAATGATATTAAAACAATTATTAAATTAATAGGGGGGCCTACTAAACGTCGAATAAAACAAATATACCTATTAGTATCTACTGATGTGCCTGATAATCGACTTTTCAACAAACTTTACCAAGCGTGGGTAAAGCAAATATAGACAAAATATTTTTTTCTACCAAAGTAATAAAGATGAGTGATAATGAGATAATGACCTTCTGATAAAGGACGCCCATGTCTAATGATGAAACATAATTATCTTGGTGCGATTATTGTCATATATTTTCAGAAAGAAAGTATTAACAAGAAGTTTACTATCTATACAGATAATAAATCTGTAGACATGGCGCTTCTGTACATTGAAAATATTTCCTTAAAGAATAACCGAACCCATTTCTCTAACTTATGGTTTTTTTTATTGGAACAACTAAATGAATATATTTTGTGACTAACCTATGTTTCCTTTTATTCGCTAAATAAATAAATAAATAATACACAATGACACGACAATACACACGACATGATATTAATTATAGAATTTTACGCAGGCGAAATGTTCTGTGCATGCTAGCCAAGTGCATGTTGGCAATCTTCACATCATCAGAAGCTGTATAGAGTCCTGTTAGATGTCTCTCTGTTAGTTTCATTACAGATCTTTTAGTATCGCCGTCTCAGAGATTTAATTGAATTTTAGTGGTTGGAGAATACAGATTTTAACCGAGACAGGCTTTATTCAGAATCCAAAACCTGAAGTAATTGCACCAAATAACCCAGCAGCTTTCTTGGCGTTATCAGGAAATTCCGTTTTCAACCTTTTTAGTATTAAAATAATTATTAATAGCTATATTATTATGGGACTTCTCTACCATTTGTATAATCAGCCAACTTGTTACTTATCTACTTTTCGACCTTATGGTTATAATAATAAGGGCGACAAGTGGTCTACAGGAAATTGTGCGTTACAGTTTACGTAACGTTTGGCCCACCATGCGGAATTGATTTAGTCGCGAGGCGCCGCGCACGTGTCGTCAGGGTTATCAAGTGTCTGCGACCGACTGAGACGCGGCGACTACGTTCCGGTATTCGTAACGATCACAACTGGCCAAAACACTGTTTTTTATTCATGTTTTACTGTTTGATATGCCGTTCTTCCTGGCACTGATAATTTTAATATAAATATTTTATACCGGAACATAATATTCGAAGGACGCTAGGTATTTTATAAAACACTAGCTGAAGCTCGCAGCTTTGCCAGCGCAATTTAATACTAATTTCTCCTCCTCATTTCGCCCGTTAGGGGTTGAATTTCCAAAAACGACGAAACTGGTAGGCATTTATTTTAACTGAGGAGCTTAAATATTAAATTTCATTCTTCTTGCTTTAAAATGACGGACTTCCCATATATAAACTTGCAACTCCTATTTCAACCCTCATAAAGGGTCGATATTAAATTTCATATCTCTAACAATGAAAATAACGGATTTCTAAAATTCCTTTCTTAGCGGATGATTTCATCATAAAATGAATCAACTGTTAAAATTTCAAGTTTGTAACCCTGTGGTTTAGGCTCTGCGTTGATGATTCAGTCAGGAAAGATATAGATAGATGGATGAGCTTTAAGAGAATATATGTACATGTTAAACATTTTGGTCGATCAAATGAAAAACTTGTGACAACTGTATTTGTTGTGATTTGTCAGGGACATTCTCACGGCAGATCTCGTAATATTCATTGCAATTCTTCGCTAATCAATATTAACGAAAGGCGCACGAGATGGACAAAACATCAAGTAATCAATACCTATTTACTAAGACTAACTTAGTCACGTAATGCACTCTGGTCACCTAGTCATTGCCACTTTATTAAAGGGATAATCAACATTTTTACTAATATAATTATAGTACAGAATTAGATTTATCTCTGGGTCTATTGTCACGGATGAGGTTTCAACTTTATTCCGCCAATACGTGCCATAGCTGATGTGCTAAATCAGGTAATTAGATTTTAGTAATCAGCTGGTATTAATTGATAATGACAATCAAGGTATAAACAAACCTACAGATAACAGGCTTATTTAAGGAAATTCCTATATTACTTAATTATTGGTTTTTACGTTGATTACCTATGTGCAATTTAAAAAAATAGTTCAAGATAACTAATATCAATATCATATATCATTGATTAGGTATCAATCCTTCAAAATACGTGGCTTATCATTATTTGGCTTGGAATTTCCAACTTTCCTAAAGTCACCGTCTGCCCTCCCTGACTGTGTGTTGTACACCTCTGCAACAGCCGTCTATTTGGTTGTCTGGCAGTCGCCAGTTGTATCGCTTAAATCTACACACATGACAGCGCCGCACTAATACATGCGATAAATAGCAATGCGATAGAGATGTACGACGCAACGGCTCACCAGTGAGCGGCGGTGACCTTCTGAAAGATTAGTCATTTAATCTGCAGCTACGTATATCGTGTACTGAAATGAAAAGTACAGTATTCATAAACTAGAATACATAACATAATGAGAAAAAATACTTCAATCACGTTATTAATTCTACTATAACAATACTGCTCTAATGACTAATGATTAAGCTTTAATCCATTTTATCAACGGAGTGTGTAAGGAAGCAGAATATAACGTAGCAAGAATTAAGTGGTCTTGAGGAATCAACATCATACTGTTTTAGAGATTAATTAACATATATATAGAGAGATACCGTATGTATAAGAGACGATTAATATTGCACTGTTATCTAGAAAGTTATTTACGAAGAGTTTGATGAAAAGGCGGTAGATTCGATTCGCAGAATTCTCGAAATATTAACCTCGATGTATCCGTAGAACGAGGTTGATAGTGAGTAAACCTTTTTTGTTTTATACTATATGCTCCGGCATATAGTATAAAACAAAAAAGGTTCACTCTAGCTAAGTAGCATGTTGTTTATAAATAATGATTACTCATAATTATTTACCTACAACCCCAAATAGATTAGACATATGGGACATACACGGCGCTGGTGACGACTGATTATATTTGAAGAAACTGCGCATATTGTATCTTAAACGTAAGGAAATAGAGCATTGTCATAGCGATAACTTAATTATTACATAATTGTTATAATTATAATGTTGGGCGGCACCAAAGGTTGTTGACGCCTACAAATAATTTGGCTTTAGTCTATTTAATAACCAGTACATTACTAGAACAAATTTTGTATAAAAGTATATTGTCCGGCAAAAAATTTGAGTAATTAGAGATAGACATCCCTAGGGCAAGTTGGGCTTCGGCTTCTGACTCCATACTCAGATAGAAGCCTAGGTTGATGTAGCATACTTTGACTCTAGGATGGCGTTTAATAGTGTTTATAACGACGTTCTATTTAGTAAATTTGCAAGAGTTGGCTTTACTCTAGCACTTCTGCAGGTAACCGCAGGCAAATTGTAGAATATGCTGGACAGACTTCGGACACGGATCAAACCCTCAAAGGGGTAAGTCAGGGAAGCAATTTGGGCCCTACCAGAAGTTGTAAAGGGTGCCGGCTGCTTAATTTTTACATGTTACTAATGAGTTAGATTGTGAGAGGTTTCCGCGATATTACAATAATAGTATGGAGCGCGTTATAACGGTACGAGATCTGGGAGTGACATTTATTGCAGAAGTGTCCTTTTACAGCCACAATATTGACAAAATATACAAAAAAGCTTTTATAAATCTGGGCTTTGTAATGCATGAGACCCGGAATATTTAAAAAAATTGAGTAATAATTTTATATGGTATCGTCGTAGTAGATGGAAGGGTAGTTAGTAGAAGTGCGGACTGTGATGATACTAGTATCGCATCGCCACCTCGGTGTAGCAGGCCGAGTTCTCCTTCTGCCGCTGTATTGTCGGCAACGAGTTGGCACAGTTGCCAGTGGGCAGCGCGCCGGGCGGCGCTGGCATGCGCTTGGCAGCCACGCGCCGACCGCGGCGACGCGTGCCACCGCGTGGGAGCGGACGCCGAACTTCCGCCACATCGCGACACTTGGCCAGACGGCTAGATGTGCCAAAGCAACATTATTTTTGTTTTGAATAGCCAGACGAGTTATATGAGCTAGTATGACGTGTCATGAACAGACATGTGTTCTTAACATTTTTCGCAAAAAGTAATAATAATAATAACACTATGGTTATTATATTATCGCACGCTAACACGTGTTACAGTGAGAAAAAAGGTCACTCCTCATGGTTTGAGTTCAAGGTAACGAAATAATGTACTTAATAACATTATTTAGACAGTTTCTTTGCCGTACCATTAACAAAGATACTTTAAGTGACCAAAAGAAAGCTTTGTGTACAGTACACAAAGCTTTCCTTACGACAATAACAACGATTTAACTTCTTCTTTTAGTAACTTGATACGACATTAACACATCAGTCAAAATACTGCTGTGAAGTGTTCTAACCACAAACCGAAACCTACTTATCCTTTATTGTAAACAGAGATTAAAAATATTCTTCTCTTTAAAAGGTATGTTACAAGCCCACGACTTTCATATGATAAAATCGTGAGTGAGGCCTTATCTAGCGTGGTAGGTCGCTGTAGGCGGTATCGGTCGCGCGGCGTCGACGACGCGTGGGCGTTAGGCCGGTCACACGCGACGCGCCGACGGCTTATCTCACGGCAGCCATGATGTTTATCATTGCATGATGGATTGCTAGCCGCCTAATAGCTTCCTCCAGTCAGACGAGACGAGACGCGTGTAATTACGCGTCAGCATCCATCTACTGTCTGTTGCATGTCTTGTAGCGTGATTAATATTGGTACATACTAAGCACGGTGAGATGGATCGGATTGCTGATAGAAGAGGTTGACCTTTTCAATATGGAATGATTTGTTCAGCGCCGCGGACGGGTACTTTAAGCGTAAAATATATTCAACGGTTTAGTTTATTGCTTGCATACAAACTAAGCAAGCAAAATAATCACTCTACACTCGATATTTTGGGTTAGTCGTTGCTTCAAATAAGTATAGATACAATGATATCTAGATTTTGACGTAGAATATTTTAGAAAATTGCACGTAATATTTTGGTGTGATTCACATAAAAACAATAACGTTGACAGCTGTGGGGCGGCGTCTCATTCATTATGCTATCCTATGACGCATTCTAGCGTCCTGGTGTATGCGACTGTGGGGGAAGAGGGGACGTTCCCACGACAATTAGCCCACGGCGCGTCACCCACGCGCTCGCCCACACCCACAACTGACTCACGTTCCTACCGTCTGGACGGAGAGGAGGGCTGACTACGAGATAGTGAACGATTTATGGATTTTGGCACCGAATTTTGGAACATAATAAATTGTGTAAAATAAACATTTTACACTGGCGAGACGACTTGTAAATGGTAGGAATTACCACTCGTGACAGATGGCCGACTAAAACAACTTGAGCATGAAAACCGTGCGCAGAAACTTTCTCTGACGACTTTTCTCTGTCTTAGTATAGAACTTTTCATAACGCGTAATCTGTAGGTACTCTTAAAAAATGATTGTAGCGTTCTTTTATTAACGAATTCCATGAACTAGGCGTTTTATATTAGAATATTAAGTTTTCTAACTAATGGTAGGACTTTGGAGTAGCACGTGTTAGTCATTCTGTTTATATTGATTTGCATTGCAAGTATGTGATAACCCTAGCGTGTTGTACTAAGTCGGCTCGAGTGGCTGCGAGATAAGAGGGATGCGATGTGGGTGGCGCTGTAGTGTTGCATTATTTGGTGTTAACGCGCACACGTAGGATTAACCGCAGTCAACCGCCGCTCGCCGCTGCGTGGGAAAACATTCACGACGTTTAAAGGTTAGTCAAAACAACTGCGCATAATTTTAATAAGGAAACATCATCGTTGGGGGTCTTAAGGAGAATACCTCCTTCCAAAAAAGGTAAGGACTCTTTGTCTTTATCTTCCGTATAATGTAATGTATGCATATCATTCCGCGTGTTGTAGAAACAAAAGAAACAAAAATATAAAATATATTTATAAAATAAAAAAACAAAATATACTATTCTAATTCCTAGGTTAAAGGGTACTATTCTAATTCCTAGTTAGCAATTAGAATAGTATACATGTTATATTATGTATAGAATAGGTAGATATTTTATAGAGTGAAAAGGTGTATATATAGTTATATATAAGGTAATATAGGTAGTATATATAAGTAAATACAACTACTTTGACAGTAGTAATATTGTAGAAAAAATGTTTCTCCGTGATGAAAGCTACCGCGGAAATGGACGCTGAAGCAACTAGTAATGAGTAAGGCTGACTTTCTATGAACAACAGGCAATATGCGTGTGATTCAGACAATAGACAAATATATTTTATTGTTTCAGATTTATGCCTATATATATCTTTATCATAATTTTGACTTACAAGACGGTATTTTTTGTTATTTCATAGTAGGTATAAAAGTCTTATTATTGCCACAATACCTGTTCACCAGTTAACTGTTATTGACTGTAAAGTCAACGCCAAGTGCGCGAAACGGAGAGTCAAAAGCCCATATCTAAGTATTTACTATTTTTAACTTCTTTTTCCCAATCATTTTGGCCGTTTTGACGCTGAATTTACTTTTTACAGTTATATGGCAATGAAAGCGGTATGATAGTGCAGTAATATATATGTATGTTTCCTGTTATAACCACGGCGATTATTACGACTTCTAAATCATTAAATAATGGCATCGCTAAAACATTCAAACCTTTGAATACCCACGCAATCGCAGTATATCAAACGGTCTCATAATACGCATTATAACTAGCTCCGCGACTAAATCGCGTCGCGGGTTTTCCCATGAAAATGTCTCGTGTGACAAACGCTACGTGTTTGTGAACTCGTATTTATAGGAACTATTTAAAGCTAGCCTTACAGTCTGACGAGCTGGTACGAATAAAATTATAATATTCCTTGCTGTAACACTATCGTTAGCTTCTCGACGCGGTTTGTTTATGCCTAACGGTAGGTTAAAGGGTACCAATTTCATAAAAAATGGACTCAGTGTAAACACTGAAAACAACCACAAAAAAACTATACCATCTATTTATTGCCACAGACTAGTTATATGTACATAAGTTGAAAGGAAACCGGGACACCAATAGCTAATTCCAGCTGTAGTTATGTAGTAGTATGAAAATAGGACTCAATTAAGAATAGAATTGAATCCTTTTTGACTCTCATTGTCTTAAATAAAACCGCGTGCATCTTAAATTGTCAAGGTTAAACTGCACTTGGCATGGTCAAGCGATTTAGGCACCTATGGGTGACAATGTAACCCATCGAGGGAGTCTCCTGAATCCCACAGAGAAAACATTAACGTTAACGTTCTTTATTCTGTGTTTAAGCCTTCATCTCGGTCCCAATTATCACTACAATTGTTATTGGTAGTTACGTATCCAGAAACTCAACCAATTTATCCTTCGATATTCTAAAGTTAACCAGCTGTTAGTTTAATATACCTCTATGGACCTCTACGGTTTAGTCTTCACTGGGCCGTCATTATATTATAGGTGCCAAAATGATAAATTTTCGCAATAACAAATGTTTACTATTACAATTATTCAGAAATTGGCAAATGTCAATTTATAATTTTAATTATTGTTTATAATCACTCCGCTTTACTTATACCATTTTCACCTCAACAGTTCTGTTTCATCTTTAAAGGTAAAAATAAAATTTTAAAAAGAACCCGCTACCTTATCATTAAACTCCACTCAACCTTCTCCCCAAACTAATGACTATAACGCTTAGTTAAGTAAAAAAACGTAGCGTAGGTCACGTAGGCATTCGTCCTACAACGCTACGACCCGTAGCCCGTAGCACAAAGCCGTTAAAACCTATACTACAACGCAGATAGATATAGCTTCTTAATCGCACGCAATTAACTGAACATATCCAAGTCCTTCATTATCATTTTCCAGCCCTCTTCCTAAATACTTGAGAGCTGATAAAAAAATGTATCTTTATTTCCTTGAACTATGATTATAATCCCTAGAATATACTCAAAAATAGAGCTTTGCACTAACTAACGGAGACTGATGATGATATTCCTTATTTGTATTTCTTGTATTCAATATCACATTCAGTAGTTTCTCAGTTTAAATGAGCCTAAGGTATGAGGACATGGTCACAGGTTTGTGTAAAATGTGTCGGATGAGCGATTGACATGGTTTGCACGACCGCGTCGACCACAGACTCGTGACGACATGCTAATACTTCGCGTCTTCCCGCTAATGATCATGCACTAGCCCTGCCCATCGCCTGCCTATAAGTTAATAATAAATACACGATCTAGTTGCGCCAGATTTGACCGTGCTATGCTAAGTAATTGCAGTAAAGAACGCGCTACAAACGATTCTAAGATTTAGATATATGACTGCATAGACTGTTGGTTCATAGGAATTATATTATTATTTTCTCCTGCATCATAGCTAGTGTGTTTGCAAAGAAAATTATACGCATTTTCTGGACGGTAATTGAACACACCACCTTTACCGCAAAAACTGACCGGTCAGCCACTACGCAAACCGTCTGTATCGTTAACAATTACAATATACTCTAACTTATATAGATATATCTCTATATAGACAGTAAGACAGCCTTAATTTTAACCTTTTATCACCAAAAATATCTAAAGCAACAAGGGATTAAAAAAAATTAAAAAAATAACTCACCCTTCTATTATCACCGGTTTTCTTCTGTTCAACCTGCGTAGCTGAAGGACTCATATTCGCCACCACAGGGTTGGAGCCGACCTGCTGAGGGCTACCGGCAATACCCGTCACCATAGTTACTGCTAATCACTTCACTAAAAAACATCCAAATACCAAACGTGTATGTCATACGTAATCTAAGAGCAATCACAGCATCATTAGATAAGGGAGCGTGGTAGACGTGCGCACGGTCTCACTGTCGACGCGCGACTGCTGACGGCTGCGGGCCGCGCGTCGCGCCAGGTCGCGCGGCAGGCACGCGCGCTGCACGCGGCGCGGGCTCGGCACAAGTCGTCTCGCGTGCCTCCGCGTTATTACACCAAGTTCCATTATCGTACGTCAGGATTTGTTTCTTTTTTAGGTGACTAGTGGCTTATGATAATGATGATCATCACTCTTTTCTATAATTAGAAGTACAAACAAAAACAAAAATATAACCAAAAACACAATGTAGAGTATTCTCGAGATGTTAACTTAAAGGGTTTCCTTTCACAAGCCAGGTGTTCTTCTTTATTTTCTATACCTACTGGTTTCTTTTCTTTTGGTTTTTAACACTCTTATTACCTACTCTATCAAGTTCGATTTCGGATGCTACCCATACCATTCAATCACCAAAAGAAGCATTAAAAGCAACAACACCGACGTTTACATGGTGCTGAAAGCCGTATGACTTCAGTAAACAAAGTTGAATTCCACTCCATCATTCGTTATCTGACACCGTCAGTACAGGTCACGTTATCGTACAATGGAGCTGCGCACTTATTATTCAAACACAGCCGAGTCTGACATCAGTCGCGACGCCGCTCTTCTCTAATGTATTGACACTGAGCATAAATTTGTTCACGTCTACCGACCGACATCAAAGCGGTCCGCCCGTTGCCGATACAGCCTCTGTTTTGCATATGCAAAGGTTCAGGTTGGCCCACCCGCCAGCATTGTCCTACATGCTTGAGATCTTTATTCAAATGATCTATTGTGTTACTGAACGCAACTAATTAGGGCCTAAGAAGTGTCAACTTCATGTATAGTGACGTAATACAGGGTAAGCAAGTGCTTCGTCTACACCGAACACAGCACACGTATCTACTTACATACCTATAAATTATATATACAGCATTGGTACCTTCAGCATACGAAGTCGGATTCCGACTTTAACACAAGGTCTACATTATAGTGATGTGACAGCCAATATACCTATTTTAGAGAAAACAAATGAATTTAATAAAACCTAGAGTATTTTATTTGCAATATTTCCAATGTTAAAAGTTACATGAGTGTTCAAAATGAAAAGAAATAAAAATAATGGTTTTGATCCACAAATTATAAAGATTTTTTTGCCTTTTGCCTTAGTTTGAGAGCAAACTATTGAGAATTTAAAGCCTAGAATCTCAGGAAAGCTGAAGCAAAGAACTGTTCCTTTCCATTGGACCGGCCAGTTAAAATATTTAAAACGTTTCCCTGTATGTTTCAATGTTGTAGTCGATTAGAATCCGCATGTTTAGTTAAGTCGGGATTCCCACGATTTCATTCCAACACCTGTTTTGTCGAACCAGTTGCAAATCTAGGTGTGATAGACACTCGACGTACCATATCATTAGAAATCTAAGGACGCTGGATTCCGAAAAATTCTTACATTATGCAAGGGTCTATACATAGACCGTAGTAAAGGTATGACGCAAAGTGCTTGACGGCGAGCGTCAGGCTAGTAATTTAGATTTTACATAAAATAACAGACTCTAGAGTAACGTTGCGGTATTTTCGGAAGGAAGAAAAACAACAAACTGCTACAATTAACGGTCAAACATTTTTAACAACAGTGTGCTTCTACTAAAACGATCGCCCAGCGTCCATAAAACCTTTTTAGACAAAAGTTTTGCTCTATTTTTACTAATTTTTATGATCCCAAAAATAGAACATTCCTTTGTATTGGTTTACTGTTACAATTTTTTCATCTATTTGGTCCATTTTTTATTAAAATATGCACTTTTGCCGTTACTTAGAACAGTTTTGTGATGAACAGTAAACTTTAAAACCTTATATGCAAAATATTCAAGTTTGTCGGTAAATGTATCTATCTGCCCTACTTGCAAACTAATGCAAACGCAAATTTTGGGATTCCTCTCCAAAAGCGAAACCACGAAGATTTTTTATATTTCCACGTTAGGTAATTATATGAGGGTTTTCCCAAAACGGTAAACTATTTACGCGTTTCTTAAGTTTAGAAGATCTAAGTGGAACAGGCAGTGGCTGACTCTACCATATATAGTCCTAGGAGCGATCCATAGAATGTACGGTATTTAGGAACTTTCAGTACGATACCATTTAATGTACTTAATAACATTTTTTGTATAGGTACTCATCTATTTTGTATTCGTTACAAATATGGCATATGCCAAAATAAACGTGCAAAGGGACCTTGGGGGTCGTGCGGCTTTTGACTGGGACCGCGGTCCAAGATTCCACCTAAAATACAATAATTATTTTAGAGTAGTATTATGGGACCATACCTATATTAGTTTTCAGAATATCATTTAGCTGAGCTACCTTAGGCTACTGTTCGACTGCACAATAATAATTAATTATGAAGTCTAAAATAGTCTAACTATTGTTGAACCCTTTTTTATCGCCCACGGCTAGAATTTTATATTGATGCATAACTTTATGTACGGTATATAACGCTATAAGTTACTAATAACTAGCACTTATCACAATCTTCGTCGTAAATGATTCCTTAATGTAAGGAATCATTTACGACATTTCTTTTCATTAAAATCATAAAACTAATTTAGTACGGTGCAACTGCACACAATACATAATGACATACCACTTTCTGATGTAAATAAACCTATCTTGGTGACATTTCGAGCCCATTCTGCATAGAACAAAGCTCGGTACGGGCTCAGTATGAGCATCGTCTTTCGCCGTCCCGCCTATTATGTCAGACGACACGTTATTAGCTTCGGTCGACGTATACCTACGTACGTTTACACCGCCCGTTTATTTGTTCGGCTCCCGCTGTTCGTAGAAGGTCCGAATGCCCAAAACAAACCCTTTTGTCGCTGACAACGCAACTTTTATTGCTACCGAAACCAAAACCGCTTTTTGGAACCGCGCTATAATTACTTTTCTGTAGAAAATCTCGTTTCGTACGCTTTAAATTACTACCGGGACGAATCAGGCGATGCGTTTGACTTTGCAGTAAGTAACTACCTACCTATACTTGCTTTCTCCGGTTGCAGTCATTAAATAAATATGGTTTTATGGTTATTAACTCTATACATGATTACATTTATGTACATAGCATAGGTAATTATAATACGTACATCTAATCACCATAACGTTATTTGACGACCTGTTTAAGGATTTTAGAATATGTATAATAAATATTAAACTGTAAGTTAAGTAAAATTGGCTTTATATGGAATTCTTAAACTTTGCAAAAACATCGTTTTACTAATTCACTCTGTAGGTATTGCACAACGCACAAAATGGGAACGCACGAATACATATCTTACTAATTTAATATTGATTATGTGCGCTTTAAATCAGTGCGAGTGGACAGTGTTGACGCAATAACTGTACTATCAATGTCTGCATTAAATATATCTGTACCTACCTACGCATATGAAAATAACCATAAAACAGTTTTTTGTACAAGGTATCTAGGATAATTAACTTACAGTTCTGCATTCAACCCTTTTAGTGGACCACTGCGGGGTACGAGACTCAGAATAATAGGGTTAAAGTAGTTTTATCGCCATCTAGCCTACGGCGCAGCGGCGCGCGGTGCCCGGCGGGTTGTCAGACTTCACATGCAGTCGACAAAGTACAATATAGGACATTCCTCATCACGTTCTTCATTCGCCGCTTCAGGGTTTAAAACATAATTAAAATAAAACATAATTTAAAGAATCAGAAGTGTGTGCGTTGGATTTAAACTGGTCAGTCGAGAGTAGATAGCAGTGCTTGTAGTTTATATTTGAATCGAGCTAATAAAATGTTAGGTCATCAGTCGTCAACTGGAGCAGCTTTTACTAGTGTAGGTACTTCACTTTATTAAGCTTACTTATCATCCTATATGTTGTATAAACCTATCATCTCAATAGAAAGTATAGATTCTGTGCAAATAAGAGATCAAAGTAGGATACGATATTTAACGTTAAAGATAGAGTCATCAGCGTGACACGCGCTTGTTATCAAAGCGCGTTGCCTTTTAACTAACATTAACACCTACATAAAAAGTATAATAGGCACTACCTACAAACAGATCATAATATAACCGTTATATCTTCCACCATTAACCAAAGGAACCCAAAACGCAACTATTGTATGTAACTTTACAACAATGAAATATTGTTAAACAGCCCACCGCCATAAACACATTGGCCGTTAACTTTTGTTCGTTGTATTCGCGTTACCCGCCTTTGGCGGCTCGTAAAGATTTTCTTAAATTTTATCGCAGATCGTCCGTCGACGTCCTTTCGGCCATTCGCACACCTAAATTGACGGGTTGAAGCGAGATCGACAAAAGAACAATAATACCGAAATGTTGGCAAACACGCGCTTAACAATAATACTTTGTTAACAGTTAATTGCAAGGGTTTGCCAATAACCTCGTCTTTGTTAGCAACTCTTTTATTTACAGCAAGTTTACGATGTCGCACAAGAAATATTTGATGGAGCGGGTCCTTTTTTAACTGTTATTTTGTTAGTTTATATTGTACAAAGTTGACCTAAACAAAGTGGTTTTCTCCCCTATTTTAACAAACCATACCTATAATTTAACAAAAAAAACAACGCAATTTATATTCTAACACTGCGGACGGGTAGATACAATC
Organism: Craniophora ligustri; assembly: GCA_905163465.1. Classification (NCBI taxonomy): domain Eukaryota; kingdom Metazoa; phylum Arthropoda; class Insecta; order Lepidoptera; family Noctuidae; genus Craniophora; species Craniophora ligustri. Next base: position 9,057,626 of record LR990967.1, on the reverse strand, counting down.
ACAAGCCGCGAGAATGTGGCACCTGCCTTATTTGCAGTAATCATTCCAAAATTGACGGCTGTCATAATCATACGTGAACCACACCTCGTTAATAAGATAAACGCTCGCATCCTGAGCGAGTCCTCACTTCGGGGCGTAAGCAAATATTAGTATTGACGCCCGGTCCTTCACACTCTGTAATTACGTGCGTTGGGCCACAGGCTCTCGCCTCAGTGATAATGTCGAGATTACTCGTGAATTTCACCGACACCCCAACTACCAACAATAAAGTATGCAATCCCAAAACATAAATCCTAATTCTTCAACCACTGTGGTATTGGTTAAAGTACCATAAAAACCATCCGACCATAAACTGCAATGGAATGAAAATAATGATAATCTTCGTATAACCCTAACGCGACGGGTCTGCCCGTAAGTTATAATTTTCTCTCAGTTAATTAGAACCCACAAAAAACTAACGCTATACACGGCATGCTTTCAATTTTTGATATTTTAAGAAATGTTAATATTGGACTCTTTCCCAATATTAAATTTGCATAAAATTTTAAAAATATAAAATAAAAGCTTGAATTTTTGTTTGAAAAATTTATTTGCCATCGATAAAAAAATAGCAACCAACGTCATATGCACGTGTACATTTTATTTTATTTATAATTATTTTACACTCTTTATTTTAAAATCACAGCAAGTAAACTCAACGTGCTATTTTTTACATTTTTGTTCAATGCAATGAATGGATGCTAGTAAATTAAAATTACTGGAAATTTAAATGTTTTAATGATACACACCTACTAGAGATTCTAAAAAAATAACATTGTTTGATTATTTTCTTATTCTTATATGTATAAATACAATAATAATAAATGAAATAACACAAATTGTTATTAACACTAAAAACGTACATTATTAGATTAAAAACAAAATTAACATTGAAATAAAGTATTTTTGTATTGATTACATTTTGAAATAAGGTCATCACATAATGAATACTGCTGAACTCATGGTTGAACTCTTTGTAACTTAAAGTAATTGGATAAATAAATTAAATATGTTTTACCCATTTAAGTTATTTGGAATGATTATCGTTTTAGGTAAATTACTTAAACATATTCATATTTGGTTGATAAGATCAATGATAATAAAAAGCTTGTTTTTTTATTTTGAATTTCGTGTTTATGTTAGTTGTTTACAGGAAGAGTTAATATGCGTGTCGCAATTAACTTTGTTTTAGTACCAGATTTATGATCGCAAAATAAAGTCACGCCCACGCATGTTACTTCACTCGGCAAATCTCTCTCAAATTTTGTCAAAGACGTCTTAATGATATACCTAGCGCTAAATAATTATCGTCGCGCGAAAGTATATTATGTTCAATAGAAAAATATCACGCGTGTTAAACTGACACATATGTAATGAATTAAATGTGTACATGCTTTCTGCACTAACAGATACAGATTATTATCTATGTATTAATTGATGATAAAAAACTGAAAATTTGTGCAAAGTATATCTTAAAATATCAAGCTACCTGTTTTCATTAAAAAAATACGCATTATTTTCGTATTGTTTCTATAATGTCAGATAAGCTCCTATTTGAAATCGATGAATTTGAATTTATAGGTTTCAGTAAAACACCAGGTGAGGCTGGAATGATAAGGACTTCGTGTTCAAAAGCTTGTCACATTATAACTTAACAGTGTTTACATACTTTGTTATGTGAAATCCCATAATTGCCTTTCCTGGTGAGTATTCGTTTAGTCCAAAGCACCTTTGTATCAATGATGATGTGAAAAATTTCTCTGAAGCACACTTCGGTTAAGTTATACGAAGGCTTGCATACACGTACCAAGATTCTCAGAAATCATATGATTCATTTTATTAATGCATATAGTGAGTACGGATAACACAATTCAATATATCAGCGTTAACATAAGAAAATACCGTACTAAGAAGTGGTTTCTGTAGAGCACCAGCGGTTTGCTTTGCTTTTCGGTTTTTTGCGATAAATGCATCGACTAACTTACGAAAGCTTTTATAGGGCTGAGGCTTCAATGAAAGAATCTTATTTTTCCGCAAGGAAACTATCTTTTATCATAAGTATAAATAGCAGAATTCATAAACAACATGTAGTTTGTAAAACTGATGAATGAAAGATAATGACGATAGCATGTATATTAACTTATTGCAATTAAACTTATTAGTTTTACGTTTAGGGGCCGATATGTGAACTTTGTTCTACAGCCGTTAATTATATAAATAAAAATAGCTAATTCATTGCCTTTTAATTTATTCCCCTTTAAATAACTTTGATTGGCAAGAGGAATAATTTAAAAGCCGTAACGTTAATAAACCTTAAGTTAACGCCCAAATTCATGAGATAGGCAATATTTTATTTAAAAAGAAAACGTTTTTTGAGCAAACATCCCACAGTCAGTCCGTATCTTTGTCTTAACTAGTCTTGACCAAAAACAAGCAGCAGTAGGTGTACGTATTACGTAGGTGTGTTGCAGTTTTTTTTTGTATATTATTACTTAGTAATTAGCCAGAAGCTAGCATATTGTCTAGCAGACTGGTTTGCTAGTGTTTTTTATTCTGCTTTAGGTAGTCGTAAAAGGCTCCCTTTTTTAAAGGTATAAATAAATGCGCGGTGTTTTATATCCAAAAACGTTTCTTTTTGCAGCATTTAATGTAAAATGCCTTTTAGGAGACATGAAAGTGGTATTGGCCTTTAGGTGTTTAGATGTAAAAGGAAAGAATATGAATGTATTTGCGTATTTCTTTCTGCTGTATTCAGTGTGACCAAGCTCTAAGTCTTTATTTTATTATTCACCGACAATTACCAAGATAATCTAAATCCCCAACCTACACACACAGACACAAAAAAATATAATTAAATTTGGCAAATTTTTAAATCGAAATACACTTTATTTTTGGTTTTTTTATTAAGCTACTTAAATAACGATATCTCTTCAAAATTGTTTAGCCGAATATGCTTTGGCCGGTTATTTCATACAGTGGTGTATTTAAACAAACATTTCAATAAGCACCATATTCATATATTATTAATTGACAATCACTATTCAAATGTTGGCAGAATGTTTAATATTAGCATGCACTAAATAAAATAACATTTTAAATAATTTTAAATGGCCCTCAAATATATTCTGCAAGCGAGCGGGAGAAGCCGTACTATATTTGAGGGCTACTTAAAATTTAGTAGCTTTTGAGTATTTAGCCATAAATCGTTTGACAAATCGTCACAATTTCTATTAATACCACAGGAATTCACTTAAATATCAATTTCGACAATAATAAAATCGTGTTTGGTCGCCAAAATAATGTTACTTATCACAGGGTTTGGACATAACATACATTTAAGTAAAGCAAGTGAATCTATGAACCATATCGCATACAACAAATTATAGGATAAATATTATCTTAATCATCTACTAAATTTTATTGTCATATATTTTTATGTTTAATGATGATATGTTGATGATTTTTAAATGACCTCATTATAACTTGATTCTCACGACATACTTGATAATACAATATTATCAACCAATTCATTTATTTTATATATTCATCATCAAATTCTAAGTGGTATATGACATATAAAAATATTTGCTACGACGAATTAGTTTGTGAACTAACCGTCCTGTTTATACACATTTGTCTATGTTTGTGACGTTGTCTATGATTCTGGGAACAGAATGCTTTCAACGGGCATCGGCGCTGTCATGTCGTCGTCGGCTCGCGACCAATCCTGTTAAATACAAAATTAATTTTATAAATTTGCCTTATTGACTACTCAGCAGCAGTTCGCAGCAGCTACCATCGAAATACCACTTAAGTGAAATAACTTTTTAACAATTATAAGACAATAATGTTCCTTTTGATAACTATGCGTCGCCAGCATTGCTTACTGGCGAGCTCTGGGGACAAATACTGATACAAACTAAGAGAAATATAATATCTTTATAAAGTTCATACATCATTGTATGTATAAAGTATAAAACCGTCTGGCCTCTTGTGAAAAGAATCATTTCAGCTTGAAATTAACTCACCCAAGCTGATATGATGCATTATTATCAAATTTTAAATTTATAATATATTCCATCACCAGAGAAACCTCACTACGGTGAGCACTCCATTTACTTTAAGTCATCATCTAGCCCGTATAGTGTACAGTATGGTACTGTATTGATTTTGTGGTAAAGTATGTTGAATTAATTACCTGTTCCTCAGTACTTGAGAAGAATAAGTAGAAAAGATTAGCGCCGAGGTCTATAGCTGCAGCTAAGTAAAACACCTCTCGCCATTGGCCAAGTGTCTCCTAAAAAGGGTCAGCATTAAAATAAAATAGTGTATATCTAAGTCCATAAAATAGTAGTACTTACTAAGCCTAGTGGTACAGTCGAGTTCATTAATATATTGGCATTGCCAAGGGTTCAGAGGAGAAATTAAGGATGAAAGTGCAATAAGCCAATCACTGCCTTGTTTTACAAGCTTATGAATATTCTGAGAAATTCGACTGCTATATTAAGGCCGTATCACGCTGGCGATTTGGAAGCGGTCTAAGGCAAGATGCATGCGCTGCGAGCTCGCGTAGCAGCAAATACGCCACGAAGATGCGGTGGGCGCGCAGCGAGTTCGCGTCGTGTTGTCAAAATGAAATTATTGATTGAAATGATTGTTTATTTGTGTAAATAGATCTTTTTAAAGACACTTTTACTAGTCATGTAACATTTTTTTTTGTATTGAGTTGGCATCGGCATTTCCTAACTGACGATCGCTGTCACGTTTTAAACACTCAGTGAAGTACTAACCTGGTCAGCCTTAATGATGTGTCCGACGACGTAAGGTGCCATGAAGCCACATATATTGCTCGCGGCATTCGTTATACCGTACATAGTTCCCGCGAACTGCGGCGACAAATCGATGTGGTTCATCTGATTACCTGTCAATTATTACAAACGAGACACGTTAAAAATCTACCCTAAATTGTCTTTTGTCACTGCAAATCGGAGTTGGCACTATTAGCTGGACTTTCACAAAAAGCTCTAATAAAATTATATTACTTATATAAAACGAGGCGATTACAGGAACTTGGTATACGTCTCGTGAATTCCTAGACAATAAAAAAGGTCACTGTGTCCTAATTACAAAGTTATGATACAAGCTATTTTATAAAGAATTTTATTTATTATTTATTATAATCGTGGTGTAACATCAATGGTATATTTCCTTGGCCTTGGAACCAACAAAGGTATAAAATATTTGTCATATACAAATAATTCAGTATCATATTTACAGTACCTTACCTGTTTACTCCCCTTTATTTATAACATTTAAATAATAAATAATTAATTAATTAGTTATCACCCACCAGCATACGCCGCGCCGCCGAAGGCCGAGGTGATGCACAGCAGCAAGATGACAGCAACACGGTCGCAGCCAGCCCAAGCGATGCAGACAAGACCGAACGCAGGAACGAACGCCGCTAAACAAATTAAAAAATATATATTATAAATATAAATACATATAGTCTAGCATGCAGTTTTAACACTTTCAGTGCCAAGAACACGGCTCCCGGGTTCTCTAAATATAACAAAGTTGCTCGAAATAAATGTATTTTATTTATTTTATTTTTTAATGAACCCGGCTCTCGAGTCCGTATATAGATAGTTATTAATTACTTGGCCTACGGATAACTATTTAGAGAAGTTGTTCTCAACTCTTCGAAAGGTGGTTGGTCTACTAGACCACCCAATATCTGAATCGTAGTATTTTAAGAATATAGAAAATGAATAAATAGTAACATAAAATGATAAAATGTTGGTACAATAAATCAGATTGGAGTGAGAATTGGTTGGTGTATTTTTGTAATTTGAAAATCAGCCCTCCACTATCCAGGTGAATAATTAAGTAGAACGTATGTAACTAACGACGCAAAATTGTTAAAAATAAAGCGAAAAACTGGACGAGGATGGTCTGTCATTGAGAAAAATGATATGCAAAAGAGTCTACATTCAGCCAACATTCTCCTAACGCTGTTGACTACGCGACATTTTCTTTTCTTATTTTTCACTCGTATATTCTGTCTGTACACTAATTTCAACTCTATTTTAATTACATATGGATCATATTTAGTTATTTTAACTCTAATGTTCTAGGCATAGACCGCCCACCTTGAGTACTAAGATAAACAATGAAATTCAATATCAAATTGAACTAACAGTTGTTTGTTATTGATTATAATTGCACACAGAATCCGTTATCGAACATATTAGATAATTTAATATATAAAATAATCACTTTATGCATTTGCTCATGATTGAAATTATATACATCATATTTAATACAAATAAACTATACAGTTTTCTAAAAAAATCTAAGCATGTTTTCCTAGTGGGTTCGATCACGTGACCACGTTCGGTCACATAAGACAAAAAATATTGTTAGACAACTGTTACTGTGGCGTAATATATTTATAGATATATTTTATATTATTATATATGATATAATACAGATTTATAGACATTTCAGCTTCCTTGACTATACTTATTAACATAAGGAGGTTACTGCTTACAAAAGGCGTAATATAATAAATGTATGTATGTAGGTCTACTCACAGACGGTATTCCAAAGCTTCATACTGTTAAGACGGGATATCCATCCCTTAGCAAGGGTCCAGTCAGCGAAAATACACAAAAGAATGCCACCGAACCACGCTGTTAGATACGGCAAAGCACTTAGTCTTGAGTTCTGAAATAAAAATTGTAATGTTTTTTTTTATTCAGAATAATCATCACGCCTATCGGCCCAGACGGAGTTAGGCAGAGGTGTACTAATGTACTAAGGTTATAGGTAATGGGGGGCGAGCCTGTCGAGCCGATATAAAATGCTTAGGCCTGAATGGTTGATTGACAGATCAACGCACAGCCTAAAGAGCTGATCGTAGAAAACTTTGATAAGAATAGATAAGAAAGGATTTTCCGAAATTTTTAAAAAAGGGGTGAAAAGTCTGTATGGGACAACCTGATTCCTTGTTCAAGGTACTTCAAATTTTATCAATACTCCGTAGTGCTTTTTTTTAAACATGTTTGTAAACTCAATCCGTTTTCTTTTAAAAAAGGTTGAACTCACATAAAATTGGACTGTCTGAACAAATTTACACATTTTCATTAAATGCATGTAAAAAATTAAAAATAAAAAGAAAAAAATATAAATTTTATCGTATAGATTTTTTTGTCGGTCTGTCTCAGAACAGACTGACAGCAGTCTGTTTGTTCCGGCTAATCTCTGAAACAGCTGGACCGATTGCAAGCGGACGGAATCGCGAGAGTTAGCTAGTATGTGTATATACATACATATTCTGAGGAGCCCGTTGGCGAAGTTGGTAGTGACCATGACTTCAACGCCGGGGGTCGTGTGTTCGATTCCCACCCACGGTCAAATGCGACGAACACAAATGTTGGCTGTGTAAGATGTTCCCGAGGTCAGTTGACATCAGGTAGGCATCAGGGTCGTAATACTATAGCCGAGTCTTAGGATAACATGTGAAATAATGTTGTACCGACCTCATCTGGCATGGGTTAAGAGCAGGAGGAACAACACATACATATTCTACCATCGATACGTATTCATTTCTGTTTTGAATTAATTATTTGTAGTTCACTTAAGAACAGGGGGACCCACAGTGGGTGATTGCTTAATTAGACACTGATATTCGCACATTTCGACGCAGCACCATCTAGTTCCGAGCTAAGCAATGAGACTTGTGTTACGGATACTCTACATAGAGGTTTTTATGAAATACATGACATACATAGAAACTTCCATGACTCAGGTACAAATGCTCATCACACAAACATTTGCCGCTACCTTCATTCGAACTTGAGTCAGACGCCTTGTCACAGAAGGCAGCCTATAGCACCGCCGTGCTAATCGGGTGGACAAACACAGTTGGTCACTCTCTGACCAACTGTGTTTGACAACCGTTGACAGGTGAAACAAATAAGAGACTATTGGTCGGCAATTGATTTCGAGATGAAGTTTAAAACTGTCGTACAACCTGCGAATAGTGACTAATTCGTCGTCAAATATTAACGAGACACTACAGAAGGAGTAGAGGCAGTTGCAAAAGCACCCTGAACACGTTATTGAATGAAAATATACTTACAGATACTATATCGAAGTGTAGAATATTGTTCATATACGAGGGTAGTTCCGTGAACTGCGTGTAGAACACCCACGCCTGGCCGCACTGGGCGATGAGAATGGCCCACAGTGGTACGCATGTCAAGAACTTTAGCCAAGGTATTGTCAGCGAATGCTTGTCCTCCGCCTATAGGAAAAAAAACAATATTTGTAATCCTGGCAGGATATATTCGAGGGATCGGTTATTTGACATCACGTGGTCTGTGTGTCCAAACGGTTAACAGTATATATATACATATATACATGTATAAACGGCATAGAAGTAGGTACAGGCGATGAAGAGTACAACACAAGTTAACAAAACACACTTTAAATGTGATACAATATACCTTAATATATTTCACGTATAAGTATATGGTAAACTAGTGGTAATTAATGACTTCAGAATATAGTAAAAAAAAATGAACTTTGATTCTCGATAATTATTATAATTCATACAAAAGTATACCTCAATTCCTTCCTATAGTGATTCATTGAATGTATAGAATAACGTTAGATTCCCATAAAAATACGTTTGCATGTTTCATATCAAAATGCAAGAACATACTTTAATTACACGGTTAAATAATATCCTAATCAATTTCTAATTAACCAAGCAATTAACCAGAGGTTTAGTTTTATCCTCCCCCTCCCTCCAAATTTGGTTCATACCAACAATGTTTTATTAATCTGATATACCAAAAATCATCAAGGATCTAAAATCCACATGTTTTTGGGGTTTGAGGTGCTTAAGCGACCACATCAACATAACTTACTCTACGAGACACAGAATTATTCCGAAAACATTAAATACATGATTGAATATAGTATTACGTATGTTAGTATAAGTGTAATACAAACGAACTGCATCAAAACAACTGTGAATTCGAGTTACTGTGAGTCATGTTTGTCCCACATTCTGATAACTGTGAACCAATTGATACATATATACTTTCATAATCCATATTAAACAATGATATTGAGCGTATTTGTAAGTAACCAATTACGATATTTTGTTTAACCAAGCGCAGTGTTGCATTTTACGATTGTGATCTTCAGTATGAATTAGGAACTTTTTATTAATTTATAATGAATGGATTCCATTTGATTGTCCCACTGCTGGTCACGGTCCTCGGGATTAGACTATAGAGCACCATCTAGTCTAGCGCAAATTAGCAGACTTCACATACCATCGATAAATTGATGGCCCATCCGGCTCCCCCTCTAGGTGCGTCGATGTTTTTAACTCTGCTGAATGCTATGAATGACGAAAATAATAGTACCTATTCGGCAGACACACTAAGTCAACAAATTGCACTAAGTTTAGTGTCATTTGTATATAGAAATATACAAATACTAGACTGTTTTCTGCCACTTCATTAATGTTATTTTATTTGAACAGCTAAATTTATTACCTAATAATTAAAACACGTGCGTGTAGCATACTTTTTCTCTAGTTTTCGAATTAAGTTTTGTATTTATTTTGTGTTATTATTCTATTGTTGTATTTTAATATGTTTAGATTATTGCCCGAAATTCATGATAATCTATAGGTATGCATACAGATTATGAGTGACGATGTTATTATTTGGTTTACAAGGTAAATACCTATTAGGCTCAATGTTCGTAATTAAAGATCTACTTTCTACCCATGTCTAGATGATAGATAGATAGTGGGCTTGTGTTGACGTCCGTTATCTTATTTACCATGCATCATAAACTGTGATTATCTTTATAACGTCCAACTCCGTCTAAGTATTCATTAGAACGCATTTGTCACGCATTCGACCCTTCAACAGCAATTAAAATTAATATCAATTAGGTTTTTACCTGTGGCCCAATACTGGTAGTAATATATTCAATCTCTTTTGGACATATCCTTGGATGTTTCTGAGGAGTATCGTAGATCAAAAATAGCCAAAATATGAACCACACAACACCAATTCCACCGAATATGTAGAAACATAGTGGCCAACCGCCACCAAATTCAAGAGTACATAACCAACCAGATATGGGCAAGGTTATTACTGTGCCTATGTTTGAACCTGAAATACATAGAGCAAACATGAGATTATTGTATTGCTGTCTTAAATCAACAATCTTATATTGTTATAAATTATTACATGGTGTAGTGAACTTTAATTATTATTATAATAAGCAACGAGAATGAGACCAAGATTCAATGGACTTCTACAATATTTATACTATGGTCAGAATTGATGTATCCTCTGTACAGCTAGGTCTTGATATTGCATTACATAACAAAAATATAAATTCTTACCAGCATACACATAGGCTGCAAACTTAGATCTCTCTAATGGTGGGATCCACCTAGCTAGCATAGCGTGCATCGCTGGGTAGGTAACCCCTTCAGCTAAGCCAGCCAATGCCCGTGTTGCAATGAAAAATTTTATATCTGTATATGCTGCAATTGGACTAAGTATTGTGAATACTGCTGTAAAAAATATTCCTAAACCATAAACTAGTTTCCCTCCATACATTTCAGCGATTCTTCCTCCTGGAATCTGCAAATTCAAGTATATATTATTTCACTTCTTAAAAGAAACATCAAAAGAGAATATAATAGATAATATTTAGTTTATCAAGGTTTTTTCAGGGAAAGGGGAAGAAAAAATATATATCAAGATATTCAACTTATTTGAGAGTCTACTGTATTTGAATTACGGCTTGCTTTAAGTTTAAAAACCTTGGGGCTCAAAGTCAGAAGCCATTCTTATAACCACAGGATTAATTAAAAGAAATAACTATATGTAAGGGAGACATTTTTACTTGTTCTTACCTGAGTTAATACATATCCATAGAAAAATGAGCCTAAAACTATACTTTGTTCCTGCACTGACCAGTTGAAGTCTCCAGGCCTCTAAAAAATAAAAAACAACATGTATCTAAAGGTTGCAGTATATAAAATTAAAAAATTTCTATACCCTATTCTGTTTACAAACATGATGTTATATTCAACATCCGCATGAAAATGAATGGAGAAGTTATGCATGCTGTAGATTATGTTACCCAATTATCAACACCTCTCACCTGTGGTACCGTACTATTGCTAACAGGGCTAGCAGGGCACACATCTACATCCATAGAAGAGTTGGATGGAGTAGGTGTAGTAGAGTTGACCATAGCTACTATTGCCACGGATAGATTCACCCTCATGGCGTACACACTGGCAAAGCCTAGGAACCCCATAATGCCAAGCACAGTCCGACATTTGATCCATCCTGTTGTTTCTTCCACTAGAATGCAAGTCACACAAGTATTATGAATGTTAAAGTATTACCTGAGAAACAGTCTCGACTATTTGTAATTATATATTTACTACCTTGGCCTACTTATCTAATTTTCATAGATGTATGTATTCTCTTCAACTTAGTATCATTAGCTTTGGATACTTCATGCCATGCTACATTTTTGTTATTTATGATCTCATAGAGTAATAATACAAGCAAGTTTGAGCCTTATTAATAATTTACTATATTTCGTGTCTGGTCTGCGACTTCACACGTGTATTCCATTTGGAAGTGACCACGAACTTTGTTGTGATAAAATATGACCTAAAATCTACTATAGTAGATCTAGTTAGGTCATCTCAAATACAAAGCAAAATATGAATTTTACCTTGTCCCGCCTCCAACAAGTTCCGATGACTACTCGTAACATCGTGTTCTATATCCGAGTTTATTATCGGACTTTCTTCTATTGACGATGACATCCTTACGTTGGAACTACAATAATAACACCATTACGCAGTAAAACTGTTGACCCTGATGTTTTGTTTTAAGAGCCGATAACGACAAACACAATGAATGAGTAGGGAAGTAACTTAAAAAAAAACTGTACTCTCAACAATTCAGTATGACTCACGGACCTCAGTAGGCTCTTTTTGTTACAGAATTAATAACTATTTATTTTGTTCGTAAACAAAGAACAGCTTACGCGACTGACAGGAGTGACAGATTGACAGAATCTGCATTCTGACACTGACGGATATAAAAGTTGACCAACACTCGTCGATGGCTCGATGTTGTTCAGGGATACACCTTCTGGTGTGTCCCTTGTGCCCAAAAACCTGCACAAGGGACGATCTCTGTCTGGCCACGCCTAACGCTATTGAAGTGGCCTCTTATTATTCAGACGTTGTTTAGGCCATTGACACGATAAGAAGAAGGGATACTATTTTATTGTATGTAATAAATAATATCAAGATTTTATGAAATATATTTATTTCATAAACTAAAAACTATTGTTTTTAGTTTTCACATGAAATAGTTCTTAAAGCAGCATTGTTTAGGACCAATATATAACACACAATCGAGCATCTATTACTATTTATTTATTTTACTCTTGTGACTGTTTAGCTCTAGTCGGTCATGTCATGAGTACATCTCTATGTCAGATAATAGAATAATATCATCTAAGTTATTAAATTATATAACTTGCAGTAGTTTAACTTTTTTTATTTTTATTTATTATAACAAAAATATCTTACAAAACATTAATTATCTTACAATCTAAAAACCACGAAGGTTTGTCCAGATTGCAGTGAATCACTCTGCACTCTCAACAATGTTGGTACGAGGGCTCAAGTTTTTTAGGGTTCCATCGCTCATTTAGATTAAGGAAACCCTAAAAAACCACGTTGTCGTTGGAAGTTGTCAATTCACCGAGAAACTCAAGACCCTCTTTCTCAAGAACGAGTGGGTGGAGGTATCTGGTAGCTATAAATATCAAATACTAAGCCCGTCTCAAAGCTCAAAAAACATCAAGCTTCTACAATAAAATAATACAGTTGATTTGATAGAAATACTTACAGCACCAACAGGGCCGGCCCTAACTATGTAAGCGATTTCTAGGGCAACAGTGCTAAAGGGCGCTGGGGCTAAAAAAGCAGGGAAATTCCCGACAAGACTCAACTTTCAAAGTGGATAAGTTAAGCTGGCACAAATAGCGCCCTGTAAGCCCTGGCTATCTGGGCGGTCGCCTGTGCTGCCACACTCTAAAGCCAGCCCAGGTAGGGTATAGCGAGATTTCTCGCTCAAATTGAGCTGTCCGACTGGGGAAGTACCTCCGCCTTCCAGAAGACCGCAGTGAATCAACAATATTTGGTCTTTTTGCGAGTGAGTAAGGTTACCAGAGCTCATTGGGGGAGTGAATATTCTGACAGCATGGGAATTCCGTTTGCTGTCAGTTCAGTAACTCCCTATTTTAAGAAACCTGAACGGTTTCTAAGGGGTTTGGCAACGCATTTGCAAGCTTCAGGTGTTGCAAATGTCCATGGGCGGCGGTCATCACTTACCATCAGGTAAGCCGCCTGCTCGTTTGCCCCCTTATCATCATAAAAAAATAGGGATTCATTTTTAGGGTTCCATATCCAAGGGCTAAAAACGGTACCCTATTACTAAGACTTCGCTGTCTATCCGTCCGTCTGTCACCAGGCCGCAATAGCTAGACAGTTAAAATTTTCACAATTTGTGTATTTCTGTTGCCGCTATAACAAGGAAGGTGGCTGGCAGCGGATAGATGCGAGCTGCCCAAGACCGGGATGGTTGGCGCTCTTTGGGGGCGGCCTACGTTCAGCAGTGGACGGCAATAGGCTGATTTATATATATATATAACAACAGATAATAAAAACAAGATAAAATACATGTTTAAGGGGGACTCCCATACAACAAACGCAGTTTTTTAGCCTTTTTTGCTCGATGCCAGTAAGGGCAACAAGTAGGTACTTGAAATAGTTATTCACAAAATACTCAGTAGTATTTTTACTTTAATAATAAATAATAAAATGGATGTTTAGTGTAGGCTTCCCATACGAAAAACGCAATTATTTGCCTAATTTTGTACGGAACACTTCATGCGCAAGTTCGACTCGCACTTGGCCGGTTTATATATTATTTAAAAACTTTGTACTCAATGTTCTAATTTTACGAATAATAACTTACACTATTATCAGTTGCATAATACACCTACCTACCTATCTATAAATATTGTGTTTGTAATTTGTAACAATTAAAGAATGGCCTAGGGGTACAAATAACAATAACAAAAAAATCCTTCTAATATTTTCATCAAAATATTTATAAACAAATATAACATTATTGTCAATTTAATTTCATTACGACATAATAAATAACATTTAATCTGTATTCTATAAACATTGCCCATTCGTCGCCAATAAGTACAAAATGACTATAACAAAGTTACATAGGAGCACATACCATAAGTTTTTACTTTATTGTTGTTTATACATAAAGTAAATATGTTAATCGTAAACATAACTTAGATGATACTTTAGTTGAAATTGATATTTATTTGAAAAACAACTGATGAAGTGCTCTAGGATAGTTCCTAAGTTATTGTACATGGACTCTAGGATTATTATCTTTACTCTAATTTGCCCAACATAGCGAAATTATACCTTACATTTTCCACTTTATAATTAATATTACAGTTTTTTAAGTTGCATCAGACAACTAGTAAGATACATACAAAAATAAAAACAAATATAAATATTAAAACAAAGGCCATAAACTTTTGCAAATTGTAGGCATCAGTAGACCCATGATAACTGTTGTTATAAGATTCACACTATGGTTGTCGAGAATATTTCTGCCACTGATATGTTTTACTGCAAGACTAGAGTGTGAAACTATTTTACCATCTTTGTCCAAGCCTGTAACCAATCATAAAATGAACAAAATAATATTGAAAACAATAAATCTGTAACAATGCTTTATTGCTTAGTAAGATACCTGAATATTGAAGTGTTGCTCCCATTAAGGAGTCAATGAGACTGCCCAGAAATCCTCCAAATGCTCCAAATAAAATAATGGGCCACTGGGGAGGTGCATCAGCCCACATAGATTTTTCAGCGAAATAGTAGATTGTTAAATATTGTGACAAGCCAATAGCTAGACCACCCACTGTACTGAACAAAGTTCCTATCTCACTGATCCCTCCATTTGTTCCTTTTGGGACCTTCTTGAATGTTGTGACTAGATAAGGATCAGTATTTGAGAAAACTGTTCCCAGTTCAGATGCCCATGTGTCCCCATTACAACATGCAAATACACCTGGAATAAATTTTACCGTTAAATATATGTGTGTGTGAGGTAAGCGACACTACCAAAGTATCAGTTATTTAATTTATATTGAAAAGCAACTATAATGTTTTTTAATTCAACAAACCAAGAATCCCCATTGTAAGCCAGGAAGCTCTGTAATCTCCAACAAAGTTTACTGGCCTCTCAGATGACCCTACATCCAGTAAATACAAAAGTGCCAGTTGTGCAGCCATCCCTCCATTACAGAGAACCTGGACCCAGTTCCGTTGGCCTCCTAAACAAAATGATTAAATACATGTAAATGACACATTTTTAGCAGCAAATGTAAGCCCAGCATTGGGAAAATAAAATATGTTGTTAAGAGAGATATAAAAAAAAAACACTTTTTTTTAAATAGATTAAAAATATTACTCATTATGGTCCAGAAAAAATCCCTCAGAAACTAATTTATGGATTTCCCAGATGCAGCATATAACAAAGTTACCTTCTTTAAAATCCTCTTCAAACTTTCTTTTGATGTGGGGCCGAATTTTGGTTGCTTTTGATGATGATAAGAAGAATGTTACTAGACACATCAGAAAGGAATAATTGCTTAGTGTAAGAACAAAAGCTATTGCACAACCTAGGAGTGCTCCATTGAGGGTTATACTTTTCTTCCTGTATCCATGCACTGCCACAATAAGTGGTATCAGACAAGATGCAAGCCATCTCCCAGGAGATATCACTACTGGTTCTGAAACAATCATTATTAATTGCAATATTAAAAATGTATTTTCGTATAAGGTTTAATATTAATCCACATATTACTTTAAAACTACTAATTTGTATCTGATAAGGTTAAGGACATGATTGATTGTTTTTACTTTTAAAGTTAAAAAAAATATTACAATTAGTGGAGAGATATTGAAGAATGTGGGGCGAAGTTTATTCAGCTGTGATAATACAGTAATTATTTACAAATAAATATATTACCATCAAATCCTTCGTTTTTTGTTATGAACTTTGAGTAGACTAAATTGATAATCCACAATGACATCGACAATGGTATCGCGAGGGCGCACAACAAAACAGTTATTAAATGCTCATTTTTCAAGAGTTTATTATTTATTGCCATTATATTGTGTAGGTATACTACTTATACTTAATTCTCAAAATGATCAATAGTAAACTGTAGTAAACAAATTTGTAGAATATCAAGTAATTTATTTTACATCCTAGTATATTTTTGTTTAACAATTTTTTTCAAAACATTAGAAAATAAGTAATGAAAAATGTAGAACTGTTATATTTTGTGATGTTACAGTTGTTTTGAGTGTTGTTGACACTTTGACTTTGACAGTATCAACTTTCAAGTTTCAAACAATTTGTTTGTAGGTTAACTATTTAACAATAGTGTTGTTCTCTTTCAGCTAAAGAATTATTATCGATACACTGGTATCGATAATAATTCTTTGCCGAATAGAATGCTAAAATACTTAATAAGTATCTAAAATCTGTACTGATTATCCTGTTGTTGTATCTTAATTAATTTACGGAGATAATATTAAACAAATATAAACCATACGGTAATAAGGGTATTGCTCACAACACGAAAAAAATCAGTTAAATAATAGTTTTTGCTAGTTTATATTCGAACAATATTATAAGATACAAGATGTATTGAGTAACTGCTTTTAATTTCTTTTTCTACAAATTGCATTGGGTACTTTTACCTCTGGATGAAAATAACTATACATAGCTATACAACGGTTACACTATTTGATATAGCTTTATATATTTGATACACTTTCAAACATCTTATTTTATTATTAAACATTTACCCAACATTTGTATACAATGCACATATTATTAGTAGTCAACGGTAATAAGATTAAGTTTTTTTAAATATTTCTGCGAATCAACGTAACCAATTTACATCGAATGACACGATATTTTTGGATTCCTTAGTGGGTCAATTTGTCATAGCACTGAGGTTGTAAAAAAATAATGTGGTCGACAGCGCCTGACATTATCTAGATAAATATGTTCAAGTTAACCTCTAACTCATCTTTAACCTGCATAATGACAACATGTGTATATTACATGCATAATTCATTAAAAACTGAAAGAGGTAGCAGAAACAATGTTGATATAAATAAAATCATTTTTTTAAATTATTTGTTGTTATAAAATAAATGATATTTTCAAATAATTTAAAATATGGAATCTTAAATAATTGAATCTCAATAATTGAAAATAATTGTGAATAAAGTTCTGATTCTAAAGATCACATAATTATACGTATAGACTTAGCAAGATTTATTCATTTAAAATATTAATGTATAGGTGCTGCTTTTTTATAACTTTGACATTTCTATCTCTAAGGAGGGAAAGGTTGTGTTGTGTTTTATTTATAAATATCTGTTTAACCGAATTTTAATGCAAAATAATAGTGGATTCATAACCATTACATACATAACCGTTTGAATCCGGAGCTTATTTAAATTTGGAACAGAATTAGGTATTTCCATATAAATAAGAAGTTGGGAGTGAATATAAACATTATCAAATCTCGCACTAACGAATATATGCGATATAAACTAAACAAAACAAAACATGACTGTCTTTTACTAGAATTTTTCAAACATGTCGTGGTTTGACTAGTTTGTAAATGTTTGTTGAAATATGCAGTGAAAAGTTGAAAACGTACGATATCATTGTGTCACAAACTCACAACACAAATGTCTGTCAGTTTCATGTGTCACTTGTGTCAGTCGGACTCACGGACTGTCAGATTGTCAACAAGAAGTCAAGAAGTTTACTAAAGGATTTTTTGTGTTCGGAGGTGGAGATGAAATAAAATAATTGTGTAAACCTTAAGTTCCAGTGATAAAAGCATTTTAGATAAGATGAAGCCATTAATAGATTTTGATGAATGTCTGAGAGACTCTCCCAAATTTAGGTATTATAAATATCATAATCAATGAAAGTTATTCATAGAAAGTGAAATTTGTACGTGTTGTGCGTGTTGAACTGTTGTTTAAGCCATCCTGTTTGTTTTCGTAGGGAGCAGCTGGAAACTGAAGAAGCCAGCATCGATTCATTAGAGCAGAAACTTGATAAAGTTTTAAAAGCCTGCTCTGTTATGATAGACTCAGGCAAAATCTACATGAGTCATAGAGGGTGAGGATAGAACTCCTTTCTTTTTTGTTTGGATAGTTTTTCTCACATAACGTGGTACATCCATAGTAATAATCAATAATTCAATACATAACATTGTTTCTTTTGTTCTATACCACATTGTTTATAGATTGTGTCCTAGTTTCTTGTACTCATTAAAGTACCTATGTAATTGGTTTTGTACTTAGATTTGTTTGACAATGTTAGACAATTCTTTTTGTTTATCAGATTTCAGATTGTTTTAATCTGATATGATCTAGTAATTTGTAGCTTTGAAAGAATTCATGTTATAAGTGTGAATTGATAAATAGTGAACAATATAAGAAACCAATTTAATATTTAGTTACAAAAATCCTTACAATTAAACAATATTTATCAGAAGCTCCCTATAATCTCCTTATCCCTTTAAGTTCTCTTGATTCAATAAAAAACATATGATTCAATAAATCTTTTATTGTATTTACCTATTTATAATTCTTCCTTATATAGGTAATTATGTGTTTTATATCATATATGATATATGTGTAAAAATAAACCAAGATATATGGCTGTTTAAACAACAAGGTTTTTAACCTTGTTAAAAACAGCTTCATTAGTATGATAAGTAACAAAATAGCCATTTGTCCTGTTTTATCTTTAGAATTAAAAAGTTTATGTGCAAAGTAACTTATTAATTAAAATATGCACTTAAAATGTGAGATGTATTTATATACATTCTTATTTAAAAATCACAGTAGGAGAAATAAATAAAACATTTTTTTTAGCACATTTACAAATGCATTATGGGATTTAACTGGAAGTTTCTCAGAAGATCCTGCTGTGATGGCAACTCTAAACAGAATGATCCATGCCCTCCAAGAGATGAATAAATTCCATTCAATCCTGCTTGACCAAGTATCTCGAACTGTCCTGAAGAATCTCACTGCCTTTATTAGAGTGTAAGTATGTAGCAACAGTTTAATTTGCAAAATGTGATCCTTTCTTTCACAATAGGTACATATCCTTAATTATTATTACTAATCAACTTGCCTATTTGCTGCTAAAAATATTTGGGGACACCCAAACAATTGCAAGAACCGTGCTAGATAAAATTATTATATTTCAAACACGTCTGTCAATCAGTCAATGTTAGTTTTAATTAAGGATAATGTAATATAATTAAAGTCAAGTGTCATAAAGTCCAAAGGTATTTTACTAAAATAATGTTATCATAAATTTATTTATATGACTGACAATTAACAATCATATCTAATTTATATTTTAAGTTATATTGCTATAGCTTTCATTAAAAAAATAATCAATGAAAATAATAAAGAAACATTCTTTAAAAGACATTCTATTCATAAAAAACAGAATAATTATCATAATCCATATTATTTAAATCAAATTGACTTTTAAATTAATTACAAATGGCAAATATTGAGTCACAAGCATGACAATATTTATTTCTAGAGTGTAAATAGTTTTACTTTTAGGTTCAATGGCTCCAAAACTGAAGCAGGGAGGGAATAATATTTACCTTAAAGTTCATTGATGTGTGTTTTATTATAATCATAAAATAGATTTTAGGAAATCTGTATCTTTTCACTTTGTGTATTTTTAAACAAACTATTAAATGTTGTTAATACAATATATGTACATATGTGTATATCACTTAGGATTTATTTTTTACAAATAGAATAAATATAAGAGTATAAAATGAAATAATACTTTTTATATATAGACAAAACAGTAAACAATGTACATTACAATTAATTTTATACTGTGTTGGTGATTGGGTTTAGTCGCATAATAAAAGGACTAAAATATGTATGTCTATCTAAAAGGGAAAAAGAAACTATATGCCCAACATGCAATAAATCTGACTCATACCATTGATTGATAGTAGTACAGACACCCCACTTCCTTTATTCGTGAATATTACAATTTATTGCTCTGGCTTTGTTATAGGGATATAAAAGGTGTCAAAGAAAGCAAAAATCATTTTGAAAAAATCTCTAATGATCTGGATACAGCTTTAAATAGAAATTCACAGGTAAGGCATACTTAGACATTATTATATAGTTTAGAAAACGTGTATCGTGCTCTGTGGTGTTCTTATGCCCAGCTATGGACAAATGTATTTAGGTTGATGATGATGTACTTGTTATAATAAACATCAAACTACATTATTCTATTCTTCATTAGTTTCATTGTAAACGAAAACCAACAGTTCTGGAATTTTCATATTGCTTAAAAGAGTATCTATGGTAGGTCTTATGGAACTGTGCAACTAGTTTCGACATTTTAAAGGTACCTGTAATATTCATCTAATTCAAATAAAAACTTTACATTGAGTTGCCCACAAGCACCAATCATCAACAAACTCAGGAAAACTCAATATGTGGAGGGCATCTATTAGTTCTGGCACAGGGAACTGTTTACTTTGTACGTAAACAAACTCTCCCTAATGTTTGAAATATGAGTTTAATATGGTGTTTATGACCAGCATAATTGCTTTGTTATGGATAATAATATTGTAAACACCAAAGTAAGAGGATTCATGCTTTGCCGTCGTCTTTGTCTCAATGCATAGTTAAATATAATCAAAATATAAACATTTTTATAGATATTGAAATACATCAATTTTTTATAAAATTTATCGCGGTATATTGATATTATTTAATCTCTTCAGATATATCTTTACAGTATTCATGGTAACCGCCAGTAACCGGCAGACTATACATATAATAGTTTCATTTCAATGTCTAGTATTCGCGTAAGTGTAAGAACTCAGTATTCATCATCACTAACCTAAATATAGTCCCACTGCTGGGCACGGGTCTCCCATAATCTGAGACAGAGGGATTAGGCTATAGTCCACGACGCTAGCCTATTGCGGGTTGGCAAACTCACACGCTATCGCAACGCTATCTCTCAAGCATGCAGGTTTCTCCACGATGTTTTCCTTGACCGTTTGAGCATGTGATAATATCAATATTTATATTGATACATTTCTTTTACTTTTTACCAAGGTGTCTCGCCACAAATTACCAGAAGTGGAGGAGGTTATGAATCTTTTACTGGCCACACGATCATGCTTCCGACACACAGCACTGGACCATGTGCACAAAATTACCATGCTGCAAGCGAGGAAGCGCCACGAAATACTCGCCACTGTAAGTATTTTTAAACCTTTGGCCATTGTAATACCATCTTCACGCTTGTATTTACACCCGGCTGGAAATACCTTTGGCGTCTCCCTACCTCGTAAAAAGTTTATAATATTTTTAGTCCTTACCTAGAATTCTGGAAGGTAAAGTAGCTGGAACCGATAATTTCGGTATAAATTATTAAAATACAACTTATAATCTAGATATTGACCAAATTATATATCACATTTAAAACTTAAATTTAAAAATTAATAATGTGTCTATTTGACAAAAATAAGCTATGTCTTCTTTTTATGTGTTTATTTTGCTACAGTGAACTAAAAGCCATTCCTAAAGATTATTTTTCTTGATATACCTTTAAGCTTCTGATTACCTTGACCTCCTCACAATATCTAAGCTGTGATGTAGTTTTAAACTCGTAGCTGAATCAGATTTGTGATATTCGTCCTGGAACAGTTGCGCACTGTGACTGTCGTTTATAAAAACCGACTGCGGAAGTTAATAATCGAAAAACAAAAATCCCCCAATGCCTATTCAATAATATGGCCATTAGTAACAGGTCCCGTCACCTGCTGCAATCTGTAACGTAGATATTTATTTTAAACAGCAAAGTTACTCGCGAGAAATATGTAAATACTATCTACTGTTGTGATTTTTGAGCCCCGATACCAGTCGATGTTTAATAACGCTGAAAGACTTCTGATTATTTCAGAAAACCTTAAGAATGTTCATGTGAAACAAAATTATGACATAAAAATATTAATTTCAAGCATTATAACGTTAATAACAACGCGCGAGGCTATTAATAAATTATAATTATACGTGCAGATAGAACGTATGCTGTGTTTATGTACTAGCGTAATAATTGCCAACTTCCATAATTATAGAATAAAAATAAAAATGTAAGGAATGCCCACGAGGGTCGTTACTTCGCAAGCGCAACTCACAATGTGTTTCACATTGACGAGTGTGCGATCCGTTTTTACAGAGCAATAAATATGTTCTATCTCGTGTCACAATGTTCGTTCCCGTACTCCTCGAAACGGCTTGACCGATTCTCATGAAATTTTCTGAGCATATTGAGTAGGTCTGAGAATCGGTCAACATCTATTTTTCATACCCCTTAGTGATAAGGGTTGTCCACCAACCCCTATAATGTGGCAAAACAACGTTTGCTGGGTCAGCTAGTAACTAAAGAACTTCGATATTTATGCATTACACTTAATATCGCGTCTTTTACACCTATATGTATAAAAAAACATATACATTTTTTACTGTATATTAATACTGTGAGTGTTTCCGACTACTTATATGTATAGACATATTGCTCTAAACTCAGATTAAAAGTCTTATAAATTTATTTATATCAATACTACGTGACAAACTAAGGTATTTTGTTATGTCCCAATTCCGCTAGCGAGAAGCGAGAAGACTTGAGAATTATAACCGCTAATGAACGCTTCAACTTTATTCCTTCAATAAAAGGAGTAGGTATACTTAAATGTGAGTTAAGTTATCTGTAGATAGCTGACTATTCTCAATTTTGTTGTGATTCCTCTGTGCTTGAACTTTTCTGCCTCTGTTATTGTTATGAAAGAGAGAGATGGATATGACTTTTGTTATATGTAATTCTGCCGAGCATACATCATAAACATCCTACTAATATTATAAACTCGAAAGTTTGTAAGTATGGATGTTTGTTAGATTGTTACTCTTTCACGTAAAAACCGCTTAACAGATTTGAATGAAATTTAGCATAGGTACATATAGTTTATTACCTGGATTAACACATAGGCTACTTTTTATCTATATAGGTACCATGCGGACAAGCCGCGGGAGGCAGCTACCTAGTCATTACTAATTTTAAAAAGTCCCAAAAGCAAAACCTTTATGCATTCCCTCGTTTATGAATTATGACAGCACATTTATGTTATATGGTGACAATAAAAGGGCATTCAATAAAATTCAATCCAATGTATTATATAGATAAGTTTCTCTATAGACTTCATAGTAGTATAATATACATAGATATTTGACGACCCAATTAGTCCAGCGGTAGTTAGCGCTGCCTTCTGTTCTATGGGTCCTGGGTTCGAATCCCGGTAGGGACAAATGTAGTATATCAACCAACTAGTATCCGTAACACAAGCCTCGTTGCTTACCACGGAACTAGATGGCGCTGTGTCATAATGTCCAGGAATATTCACATAATAACTTTTCTAAGCAAATATCATCATTTGCCTGGTCAGTCAGTGTCGAACAACAATAGGAACACAATAATTACGCTCCACTCCAGGACAATGGGTCAGTGAGTTTTGCGCGGGTATTCATAGCAGCTGCCCCCAATGCCTAATTCTGCTAGAAACGAAAGTCACGGTCGGTCGCGCCGATCCGCTGTCCTTAGGATGTCTGCGTAAGCACGTCATATTTGATGTAGGTACTTACTTTCGCTATTGCTCAAATAATATATATATATTTTCTAATGCTATTTATTATATATATATATTTTTTTTCTAGTTTTCTTGCTTTTTTAAAAAACTGAGTTTTTTTTTCAATGACAAAGGATGCCTTAAAACATTTGATAGTTTTGATCTCAGTTATTATAATCAAATTTACTTCTCAGTGTATATCCTACATTTCCTCTTACAAGAATAAATATCGGGGCTATATTTGAACTCACGACCTCCCTTGACCTCTCGTTCATTAGCCGACGGCTGAGCGGTTAGATAGGGTTATTGTGCCTTAATTGACACAAGCTTCAGGGATGGCTAGTCTTTATTACAAGAATGTGGAATTATTTGTGGCACGCTACCTAGACCGGCCCAGATTTCTCATTTCACTAAGTAATTGTCCGCATACAGGTTTCAAACTAGTTTTAACTCATAGCAGTGTCTATATTACATGGTTTCGTTATAAGTAACCTACAATGTTGATGCAAATATTGTTTCACATAGTCGAACGACGACTCCATGCGGAAATGAGGTCCTTATAGGAAATTGGTAGGAGTAAATAACTTTATTAAAATATCAAACAGTTTTGGTCCAGTATTCTGCACGATATTTGTTGAACACATGTCTGATATTTATGTTGAATTCAATGAGAAACACCATCGGGACATGTTATCCTTGCTTATGTCAACCTGATCGAAACTGAAGTCTGTAAAGTGAATCCTTGAATTACTAAAGTAGGCCTTATAGGTAATTCTTTAGCTAGTTCAAGGCGCGGCACAAATAACGCAGGCGAAGAGCATTTTCAGCTCAAACCATATAGAATAACTCGCCTTGAAGCACTTTTGTTGTTGTTAATGGGTTGGACGAATACTTGGTATTCCTCTATTTCGGTTTTAAGATACTCTGACAGCGCCTATACACAAGCCATAAATGTAAATACAACCTCAAGGTAATATGCGTACTAACATTGTATTTATATTGAAATGATACTAAGTGATCACTTCGTGGGAATTAACTACTAGCTGCTCATAAATACTGCTTCAACACCGCGTTGTTTACCGCGCATATGAATTAGAAAAAAAAGATGCGTCATACATTTATACGTTTGTTTACATCACATAACGTGACGCTATTGTATAAGGTCGCGTTTTAGAAAATGTGATTGCAACGTTGAAATTAAATATTACTATGTTATGCAACCTCTTTGTATTGTTGTTTTATGAAGTTACATTACCGATGTGACCCTTATTCAGCCAAGTTAATGGTGTGTTGAGAATATTTAATACAACGCGATTACTACGATAAGCATGTTTATGTCATTTTATAAACTAATGTACATACGTTGTTTGTAATTAATAACCATTGAGCATATCAAAAATAGGAGGAGGTGTTCCTACATAGTCTACCACGCGAAACTAGTGCATGCATATTGAATGACTGTATGGATAGAACTTCTATAACGACTTTGAATGATGGTATATTTACCATCGTAAATGTACCTAGTATCGTAATATTCGTAATGTTTTTCTTCAAAAAGGAAAACTTCATTCGTTAAGTTCATCATGATTTTTTACTTTTTTACAATTACTAGATAACAATTTAAAACATTCGAAGAAGACCAAACGT
Source organism: Craniophora ligustri (assembly GCA_905163465.1). Lineage (NCBI taxonomy): Eukaryota > Metazoa > Arthropoda > Insecta > Lepidoptera > Noctuidae > Craniophora > Craniophora ligustri. Next base: position 9,031,952 of record LR990967.1, on the reverse strand, counting down.
AGATAGGTGCCGAAACGCCAGTATTTAAATACCAGTGAGGGAGTGATAATAATCCCTCCTAATATAAAATATTATTTGTCTAACAAACCCACTTCCTTGACAAAAGATAATGTATCTAAAGCTGTTACTCATTAGCACTATTGACAGTTATCAACTCCAACATCGAGTTTTGCAACGCACCTTTAGATCGCAAGGCTGACCGGCTGCACAACTAATCTGACAGTGTCGTCTTCAGACAACAGTTATGTATTGTGTTGCTAAAGACAGTAGAGTTTTTTTTGGTACCAAACAACAGTTTTCGTACTCAACTAGTGCTGTGACAAATCAGTGAACAGAATCAGTGACAGCTTTGTAAAGTGAATTTCGAATAAGTAACTGGTAATAGACTTTTTTATAATTATCACAGTGTAATTCAAATATGATAGTGTCAATAATAATATTTTGATATATAAGATATGTAGATAGAATAATTTCTCTTCGAATACGTCTAGTACAAAGAAAATTTAGGTCGCTAAAATTGGATCTTAATTATGTAAAGTGCGCCTTTGGGCTTATAGTGGGCTTAATACGCCGGGTAGACATGAATGACGCACCACACTGTACTGAACTATAAAATAAATCCTTATAAACCGATTACGGCACAAGTGAGCAGTAAATTGAATTAGATCCTATCAAGCAAAAATAGATCAGTGCAATAACAGGGCACGTGAAATATGGAGTTCGAAATGAATCCTCAGTAAAATGCTGGAAGTAAATAACTCTATTATGCGCTAAAATAGCGTTAGCAGCTATTCTAGACAATATTTATCTTTACAAGTGTGTACCTACTATATGACTAGGTATGATATAGATAATTAACAAAACATTTTGAGTCATTCAGCACTGTTCTAAGAAGGTAACTAAGTGTATTTATTCACTGACTCATCGCTAAATCGCGTCCAAAGTAAATTACAATTGAACCAGAAAAGATCGCAAAGATAAAGGTATAACTCAGAGAACTTTATTCCTTTTATACGAGTTAATTTGGAAAATCTTATGATATATAAATCTAACAATAAAATCGATTACATTTTTAAGTTTTAAATAAGGCGGGACTCTACATAAATCACAATAAAATAACAATTATACATACCGTGTATCAATAATAATATGCCCCGCGTCAAGCAAACTTATTTACAACCTGTTCTAATAAATTACATGCATCGCAAAGATAACATGTTTGTTATGTATATAAAATATCCCATAAAAACTTGAAAATAAGTTATAGCTAACAGGAAAAAAGAGAATCAATAAACATGGCTTAGTGGGGTGTATTTGCTTTATATTGTATTGGCAGCTATTGAAATTTGATGAATTATTTACCTTAATCAATTCATTACCTAAAGGAACATACATAAATTCAAGTATTCACCACACAAAATTAATAGTTATTTTAATAATACTACTAAAAGCAATAAAATTAATTACTAATAATCTAGTAATACCTACATGTTATACCTACGGTTTATGTTATTTGGTTACTATATTTTATTGCTTTTATGACTCAGTCGTTAGTAGATAGACGAGCAGAGGACATTCACTGCTTGGTGTTGGATGTCATTGAATGTTTCAAAGTATTCATACAATTTAGAATTTACATTTACAATTTCGATCTGGGAATCTTAAAAAACCTTGTAGTTAGGTAAACCATACCTAGATTTAATTGGAAGATCCCTTAGAGATTTCAACATCCAAAATAACAAGTTTGTAATATAATGATTTCAAAGATTGTGTATTATATTACTTTATTGTAGAATGTTCGATAGCTAATTAATGATTCGGTTCGATAATATATATTGATAAATTAAAGACGGAAGAGCCCATCTATTACGAAACAGTCATATTAATTGTTCATTCAGAACGATGTTTTTCAATGCCATATATGTCTGATATAACATTTGTAATATATCAAACGAACATGCAACTGGATGGTGGCGTCGCGCGCCAGACGCACATTGACATTATCGTGATTCGTGACTCGAAATCAGAAATAATTGGACATGCTTAATATTATAACAATAGTGTTTGGAAGAAAATTAACTTATATTGTAACATAGAAATAGAATAAGTTTCTATAAGCACCCCTTACCAAATCTGACAGTTTTTATAGTTATTAACGGTTCATTATGCAGCGATTCCAATAAATTTTTTTTATAATTTTTTTATAATTTATAATTTATTTATTGATCATACAGAGGTAAAATATTACAATAATAACTTACAAAATAATTTAATTGTCAACGTTCTCATCTAATTTACACCGACAGAAGATCCTAAATCATACAAGACAAGTGATATAAAATTATATCACTATTTACTATATAAATATTGGCATTAAAAAAAAAAAAGATACTGCAGTGCAGAAAGAAAGCTCACTCGTTTCATAACATTTCGATCATGACTTTCACCGATGTGCGATGTGTTGAATAAATAAAAACTGAAGTAGCAGGTCACGACACAACAAACTTTCTATGCTCTTTTTTATTTTTGTAATAAAACTTGTGTTACTCAAATATGGATTCACGATATTTATACGTTTGTGGGTACGGCTACGGGCTAGGTGCGGCATTTGTCAGCGCTGAAATACGCGAATATAGTAATTACTTCTAGTAGGTCATTTATTAATGCGTTTTTCGATAACGTGCTAATAGTTTTCACCCAGTTATAATGATGGGACGGGCTGAACGTTACGTGTACCTATCGTAAATAAACCTACATATCCCAAATAAAAGGGGCTTGTTGATTTTGTATATCACGTTTATCTGTTCTAGTTCCTGTCGTACTTGCAAGCGTGCTGCACCTATTATCATCAAGGTGCCGACCTATCAGAAGATTTGGAACCGTTTCTCAAGACAACGGCTGAAGACGTGAGTCTATTTACTTTTCTTGCGGCCTAGTCACATTGCAATAATAATGTCTTCTCCATTCACCACACAATTAGTTGTAATTTGAGTTCCACATTATCAGTTTGTTGCATTCTAATATCCCTAAAATGTGGTACTACGAGTATGCTCGCTCTAATAAGCTGACATTTTGTAATAAGTGTTTAAAATCGATAGCATAACAAAGCCACTTGACCGTGATATACAAATATCTGCCAACAGCACGTCATATTCGTTATAAGAAATATTCAGGTATTTAATTATTCACCGCTAATGATCACATTTTCAGATCGCAACTATGCGTAACGACACAAAAATTCTTGACAAAGAAATGGAAAACCGCCATACAATAGTCAATAGTAAGGACACGGTGCTGCCAAGCTGCAAGACCAATGAAGTTGAAGGCGACTGCAAAGACGGGCTGTTGAGCACACCTTGTCTCAAAAACTTACCTCGGATGCAAGGCTATCTGTTCAAAAGGACTTCGAACGCCTTCAAAACGTGGAACAGGAGATGGTTCTATTTATACGACAATCGTCTAGTATATAGGTAAGTTGGTTTTCGATTGCGGTTTTCGATCGGAGGCGTGTTATGTAGGCCAGTGACGTCATATCTTGTTAATCGGTCCGCGTCTTTATCCATATTGTTTATTTTTTATTAGATCGGCTAGATAAGATTATTTGCAAAATAAAATGGGGTTGTGACAATTCGTGCACTATAGAGTCTAAATTAGCGAATAATTAATTGTCGAATCTCTTATTTAAATATAGAATTATGAAATGTAGGTTTCTGTGTTGCTTGTGTATAAAATTAAAGACATAATTAATGTTTTCGTGCCACTTTTAACATTATCTTTCTTGGGGTTGATTTGCTATCATCGAATCGGTTACAACATCGGCGTTGCGTTGATGGAATGCACACCGAAAATACTGATGTATTTTTGTTAAAGTTTTACGTGAAAATCAACATTTCTAGTAGTTGGAAGTGGGATTAAAATACCCGTCACGAGTCTCCAATACGTTCTTAAAGACGAAGAGGTCTTGGGTTTGATTCCCAGAACGAGCAAAGTGTTATTAGGTTTTTCTGTTCGTGTCCGGTTAATGGCATTAGGCTCGCCCCCTATTACATGGGACGCAAAAACATATACTATAATAAAATGTGGGTGTAGGTACATAAGTTCACCTCAGTCTAAAAATAGTTCTATTAACACTTGTTTAGGAAACGGACAGGCGAGCTTAATGTGACAGTAATGGAGGAGGATTTGAGACTGTGCACTGTCAAGCTAGTGCACGATGGCGAAAGGCGATACTGCTTCGAAGTACTGTCACCTTCAAAGTAAGTGTTTACTTGTTGTTTATACAATACCGGTGCCTCTGCGTGTTTTCAATTAGCAATCAATGACATCAATTTAATTGAGGTAGATGCTGTCCAGTTTTACTTTATATTCTGGAGAGAATTAAACTGTAACCCCCGACGCAAACACGACGGAGCGTTATAAGTTTGACGTGTCTGTGTGTGTCTGTCTGTGGCATCGTAGCTCCATAACGGATGAACCAATTTGATTTAGGTTTTTTTGTTTGAAAGGTGAGTTGTATATACATATTCATAAACGTAATCAAGTGACAATTTCCAGGAGTCATATGTTACAAGCAGACTCAGAAGAGATGCTCACGTGTTGGATCACCGCGCTTCAGAACGGAATCCGTTCTGCCATCCAACAGGGCCAGAGCCGTGAGAACCCGGACACTCAGCACGTACTGGTGCCAGACGACAGGCCCTCAGAAAATAGGCACACCATTACCAACGTACGCGGCATGAGAAAGATCAGGTAGAGTGATCAGAATAAATCGCACTTTGCTTTTAGAACTAAAAAGTTTCTTGTAGTTGGTCCTAAACAAAGTCCAATAATATGTGGAGTAATCACTGCGAGGTTTGAACAAGCTCCGTACGTAATTTCACGTAATAAGACCACCAGAAGATATTTCAACTTCATGAACATTTTGTCTGCAATTAGTTACTTAATAAATCAATAATTCAATAGGGTATATGAACCTATATTATATTTCTTTCAAAGGAAAAGTACAATCCTAAAAATAGTGCCTTAAATACATTTTTGTTTATTAAATCTGTATAATATCTATGTCATTTTTATATTTAAATTTTCAGGATTTGGGAACAACTTCTGAGCATTCCTGGCAACAACTACTGTTGTGACTGTGGCAGCCCTAATCCTCGGTGGGCCAGCATTAATCTCGGAATCACACTGTGTATAGGTAGGTAATCACATTGCACCAATATGGCCACTACTCTTAATTGCCATGCCACAGTCATGAATTTTAAATGTTTTATGTCCTTTCGAAGGTATCACTCTTCGCACTGCTTTTTAATTCATAGACATTATATGTAGCTGTGTTAGCCGAGCGGTGTGACCAGTGGACTGAGATGTCACAGGTCTCGAGTTCGAACCCAAGGCACGCACCACTGACTTTTCGGAAGTTATGTGCGTATTTATCACATGCTCAAACGGTGAAGGAAAACATCGTGAGGAAACCTGCATGCTTGAGAGAATTCTTGATGGCATGTGAAGTCTGCCAACCCGCAGTAGGCTAGCGTGGTAGACTATAGCCTAATCCCTCTCAATTGAGAGGAGACCCGTGCCCAGCAGTGGGACATTAATGGGTTGATGATGATGATCATGATATGTCACACACTTTGTTAGCGTGGTAAAAAACAATGTACGTATTATATTTGTTGTAGAATGTTCTGGTATACATCGTTCGTTAGGCGTACATGTCAGCAAAGTGAGATCTCTTACTTTAGATGACTGGGAACCTGATATAATAAAGGTAAGTCAAAACCTTCAACTTCTTTCTGACTTCTCAATCGAAGCGATATTGGTTCTGTTTACTTTTAATGTTACATCTTTTGAAGTTATTTTTTTTTTGTAATAGTACTATTATGATGTATAAAATGCTTTAAGCAAGAATATGGAGCAATATGGTCGATTTTAGTTGAGTAGGTTAAAGTTAGGCAATTAGTTATACTATTACACACGCTCACAATAATGTTCTAAAAAGCCTTACGCTTACAGCCTTAGTTATCGGTCACACTCCTCGTCTCTTGTCACGATTTAGAGTCCCGTGAATGCTAAAAAATATGTTGTCCATGACATGACTTCAGCCTGCCTTAAAATGTTGCGCAGTGTATCTACTAAATATGCAATACCTAATATAGACCTGACTTCCGACAGTTGCACAACCGGCCCTCCTCCCCCTTTTCTGGATTAAAATTATGTATTTACATTTACAGGTAATGGCGGAACTTGGCAATAAAATCGTGAATATGATCTATGAAGCCAATACTGAAAACACGACCATTGCCAGAGCCACACCGGATTGTGAAACGTAAGGCTTTGTTACTAATTATTTCTAATAATTACCTGTCACTCTGATTAACTGTTTATTGAAGATTAATCATGGCCTAATAGAGCATATTAGGTCAAATAAGCTAAGCGAGAAAAACGTTTTGTCAATCAATTACGGGAGACCTAGTCTGAACTGGACGGCAATACAATATTATATGAAATCAAATACGGACAAATTTGTGTAGATATACCATAATAAACGGTTTACTCAGAGAAGTAAGTTTCTTAATAACTCTGTTAACTATTGAAGTGAATTTTTTTAATCGGCGTATGGGAGAAATTTTATAGCAATGTAACGTTTTTCTGTTACGCGCCATCTTTATTTCTGGGTAACATTTTTCCGTTACGCGCCATATTTATTTGAATAGGTAACCATAGCAACATGATGTTTGTTTGACAACTAAAACTATACCTTTTCCAATACCTACACCAAAACCATTTGTTTTTCTATTGAGAACTAGCTATTGGTTGAGACATCGACGTTTTGATAAATAGAAGATTATGATTGGTTCCCACTATTATTTGGAACTAACATAGCTACAAATTGAAGACTATTAATTTAAACGCTCTTTTTAAATTCAATGTTATTCGAGTAGATACCATAATTATATCAATAATCATAAAATACAGTTGGAAAACAATTAGTTTAACCAATGCATGTATATGATAATAAAAGCCTTTTGCATAAACTTTATCTAATTTAGCATTTTTCGAAAAATGATGTCATAAAGAAGTTTCCCTTCTTACTTGTTTACACTAATACACACACACACTTTTTTTGCTTAATAGATGCGTGCGGGAAGCGTGGATCCGCGCGAAGTATGTATCGCTACTGTTCGTGAAGGACCTCGTGGGCGGCGGCGGCGGCGGCGGCGGCGGCGGCCTGGCCAGCTGCGGCGACAGCCCGCTGCGGAGCGGCCGCCGCTGGTCCGTGCGCCGGGCGAGACGTCGGTACGTACCTGATAAACAGCTCCGTCAACCTAATCGAACTGATTTACAGCGAAATTACTGGCATTTTTATTTTGGCAATTGTTTAGGGCATTTCTTGCTGAAGTGAAAACTTCTAGGTGCGTTGAGCAATTTTTGGCTGACACAAAAACCATGGAACTCGCGTCATCGTCACCGATTTACCTCCGTACGTTTGCACTATCGGTAGTCCCCAAAGACTGCCCCGCATGTTTTTCTAATACCACGAGGTCAGAAAACAAGCTTGCTTCCCGCCTAATGTCAAGCAGTGACCTTATAGACGTTTGCAACACCAAAGGTGACGGTCGCGCGTTGCGTACACTGTCAAAAATTGTAATCAGTTTATGTTATGTAGTGTGTTTAGAAAAAAAATGAAAATCTATGTTTATCTCTTTTTTGCAGAATCCGTGCTACTCCCTCGGTCCCAGAAACTATCACTGACGAAAAAAGTGACGCCAACAGCAGCACAAGCGGTAAATATTTCTCAATGTTTTTAAATCCAAAGTAAAATCCCTGGCTTATCTTACCTATAACATAAAATGTATAATTCTTGTAACTATATTTGAGATTCATTTGTAATTTTCGTTACAGTGTCAGAAAGTTCAAGCAAGTCAGAAGGCAGCCCGGTATTGCTGATCGGTACAGAACTAGCCACTGACCGCGGCGTGGACCTCAGCTTGCCCTCCGACCATGACTCTACGGAGGGAGAGGACAGCGATGAATTAGGTTCGTTCTTAATTAATCATGAGAAGTACTTCCTCGTTGGTCTAGTGGTCGTACAGTGTGACTTCTGAGCAAGAGGTCCTGGGTTCGATTCCCAGGTCGAGCAAAGTGATATTGGGTTTTTCTATGAAATTCTCAGTAGCAGCTCGGAGTTTGGATTCGTGCCCGGTTAATGGCAATAGGCTCGCCCCCTATTACATGGGACCTAAAACATACCGGTTAAAGGTGGGTGTACATTAGTACACCTCTGCCTAACCTTTCGGGGACGACAGTTCTGATGGTATGTATGTTATGTTTACTTCATGTACATACCTGCTTCAGCGCGTGTACAAACGTCACCTAGCTTTTCCGGTAGTCATTGATATCAGAAAGTTTAAATAGAGTTACCGGGGTTGAGAAGTTGTCACACTTCTTAAACGGCACGACACGTTAGAGGATTCTTCTAGCATCACTACAGGCTAGCGCATACTGGCGGCGACTATTATATTATATTTATTTATTCTAAGCATATAAACAACATAAACACAAACTGTGTCCCGGTATCTTTATACATGCCGTGACTTCCTTAGGTACGCGGTTTCGTATGTGACAATACGCAGGTATTATGATCATGAAAAACGCGACACATGGGTGCTTCCTGACGTCTCTCTGTGCTGCTATTAATATTCAAGCTCCTTAGTAAAAATAAACGCATACGTGTTTCGTCGTTATTGGAAATTCGTCCTCTAAGGGACGAAATAAAGAGGAAAAATCAGTATTAAATTGCGTGGGCGAAGCTGCGAGCAACAGCTAGTAGCCTATATGTTGCCATCGGAGTGACGTCACAACATGGCGGCCACTGTTTTTGCGGGAACATTCAAAAGCATAACTTAAGTCGTAACAAGAGTTGTTTTTAATGCATTTATCGGTGGGAATAAAATACAAGTACTGATGTATTTTTATTACGTAAGGCTTCATTTAGAATACTTTTGTTACAAACCTGTGTGTAATAAGACCGTGTCGTGTGTGTGTGCGTGTGCAGCGGCGGAGGACATGAGCCGGCTGTCGGCGGGCGGCGTGCTGCAGCTGGCGGCGCGGCGCCACAACGTGCCCGTCATGCGCGGCGCGCTGGCGGCCGGCGCCGACCTGCACGCCGCCGCGCGCGCTGGCCGGACTCCGCTACACGCCGCCGTGCTCAGCGTAACTATCTAGCAATCCTACTACTATTATAAATAAATATTCCTGGATATTATGACACAGCGCCATCTAGTTCCGAGCTAAGCCACGAGGCTTGTGTTATGGATACTAGTTGGTTGATATACAACATATTATACTTATTTTTTGTAAATACATACATATTCATACATGAAATGTATCCATGTATAAATATGTATGACTCTGATACAAATGTTAATGCTCATCACACAAATATTTGTCCCTACCGGGAATCGAACCCGGGACCCATAGCACAAAAGACAGCGTTGACTACCGCTGTACTCTTTCAGATTTGAATGAAATTTAGCATACATAGGGCCTTCACACTAGCGTTGGCGGCGTCTCTATTGGGGACATGAATGCGCTGCGTTAGCGCCGCAGGTGCGCGACGTATACGCCGCGTTACTGCGGCGTCATGTATAGTCAATAATAAAATTGCTGTACAACCCTGAGATTGAATGTCGTTTTCACATCACAAAACAACAATGTTAATTTTGGCTTGCAAGACAAAATGACAGATAACGTTGGAATCAATGCGTAACATTGCTGTAAAAAATAGTGTTTAAACAATTTAATTACATGCACATTCCTTCGTGTGATACCCGATACCACTTGAAAACATTATAGGTAAAGATGTGGTGTGCAAATAAGTTACAAAAATAAATAAACAAACTATGCAGGTGTTGGCACAAGACGTATTGATCTTCAATCAACTTTTCATTGATCTCACAAGTCGCTCACAAATATCTGTACCCTGTTTTCGATCGGGTTTAAGGGTTTGAAGAGCATGGTCTCAGTCGAATGCATTGGTGTTAACGGAACTGCTCGCGAGTAACAACAGCAGTAACCGGCAGTTGTCTTGTTAGAAATTAAATTCGGCAGGATCGATTTCGTCGAAGTCGAACGCCTACGCTGGACTAACCCTAGTGTGAAGGCTTACGGATACCAGGCAGTTGGATACACTATAAATATATATTTTTTAATAACACATACATACATTATGACACAAACATTTGCCCTTACCAGAATTTGAACCCAGAACCTTAACTACCGAAGGCAGTATTTACTACCGCTGCGCTAATCGGGTCATAATATTAATTATATCAATATTTTATTATTACTGAGCCCACGCTGCGTTGCGGTGCTGTGCCGCCCGCGCCGTTGCGCGTAAAATTATCCATTCCTCATACAATACCTACTTTATCAGTCGTATTTCATTTAAAGCACACACACCGACCGAGCTGCTCTACGCACCCAATGGACTCATTAAAATGTTTATTACACGTAGGGTTCCGTGATGGCGTGTTCATTCCTGCTGCTGAACGGGAGCAAGCTAAACGTACAAGATGATGACGGCAAGACGCCGCTACACCTAGCCACTGAAGCGGGGCACACCGGACAGGTAACTAATTAGGTTTTTAAAAGACTACTTTAATTTTTTATAGCTGGTTCTTATGCAGGGGATTTATTATTAATGGGTACTATAACGATTATTTGTATACATAACAATTATACCCATATTTATACTTTAATTATATGACATTAAGATAACACAAGATATATCGGATATCAGTTTTTAATAAAGGATTTTCTTTAGGTATAGTATTTGCTAACATCAGTGTTACAAAAGAACTTTACCTCTAGTTACGGAGCGTTCTTTCTACTGTATAATTGATTGTAGACATCCTAGAGGAAAACCTTATGGAGGGAAAGAGGTGTTAATCCCTCCACTGGCAAAAGGAGGATCCTCCGACCAGGCGAGGTGTTGTGCCTGGCTGCCTATAATGTGTAGGGTTATTTACGTCATCGCGCTGAATCCGAAGTTCTTATGTGGTGTGCAACCTTAGTCTCAATCATTATCATCGTATATATTTATATTTCAGGTTTGTTTACTACTCCGGTACCGTGCGGACCAGTCTATAGTGGACAAAGACGGACAAACTCCTCTCGACATCGCCGTCAACAACGCCAACGCTGATATTGTTACACTGTAAGTGCTATCTAGCTCATACACTATAAACTGATTTTGAAACTTATGCCATATATGCATAACGTTATTTTTTTTTTAACTTGTTAAAAAGTACTTATTTCCTAACCTACTATCATTGTTTATTGAAAATATGATAATGCGATTTCTGATATGACAGAATAAGAAAAATCCTCTTATATACACATAAAGTTACGTTACATGAATGTTTTAATCTTCTTACTTTTAGAAGGATATTGTATTATTGAATGTGAAGTACCCTTCCAAAAACTTCCTAAATAACCTCCTTACTCATGAATTATGTCAAGGGTTTCAAACCAGTTGTTAATAATTTGAAGCCATAAAAATAATAGTGCATAAATAACATAAAAAACATCATAATTATATCTTCCGTTATTTGCAGTGATTGAAAATGTACAAATGATACATGTTTCTTCACGAATTCTTCACGTCAATGAAATTATGACGAAGATGTCATAATGTCAGCCAAAAACGCCTACAGCTGGTAACAGGCCACATATTTCTTACAATTGTTTAATTTATGCCTTGTTAGGTTAAGACTGACCAAGTTGAACGAAGAAATGCGCGAAAGCGAGATGTCATCCAACGACGACACGTACAACGAAGTGTTTCGCGATTATACACAACTCGCGCACTCGCATCCTGAGCGACTCGTCCGCGCCAAACACAATAACAACGAAGGTACTAACAAACAAATTTTAACTACCGCCTTAATGTCACAAACTAAACCATCGACCCATTAAAAGAATATTTATTTCAACCAAACTTACATTTGTTTAGATTAGACTAATTTGTGACATAACAAACTTAATGACATAAAAAATCTTACCAAGTGATGCAGAGTTAAACGTTAATCGGTCTATTTAATTTGATTGTAAATCAGACTATATTACCTAATATTACTCGTTTAGGTGAACAATCAAGTGAATGACACAGCAAGTCGGGCAACCGGCGTCGACTGTGGTGGCGTTAAAGCATCACACTGTACCGGCAGTCGCTAGCCACAAGCAATACTAGTGACTCATACTATTGTGACGTCACACTTGAGAAGACAACGACGGAATATATTGGATGGCAGCATTGTTCACACTTCGGACGAGGTAATTTTATACTAGGAACACTACCATCAGCGAGCCTTTACACGCTGGGAGTCCCTCGAAGACTCGGCGACTGTGTAGGCACTCCCCTATTACATGGGACCTAAAACATACCGGCGAAATGTGGGTGTACATTAGTAAACTTCTGTCTAACCCGTCGGGAATGACAGGCGTGATGGTATATTATAAACACTGTCGTTTCTGTACTGTCGATAACAGCGCCAGCCAGTTTGGCTGTCTACCGGATATATTGCGTCGGCTTCCCCACTACAATGCTGTGCTAAGTACACTAAGAGTCTGTAACGATAAAAGTCCAGACGAACATGTTACGAATCTTTTTAATAGGTATAGTTATGTTGTTTTTTGTATTTTTTACATTGATATTTAGAAAATTTAAGTGATATAATTATCACTCTTTCTTAATAAATGTTGTTCCAAATCTCGGATAGTTTAATTTCGACTAAAATGTTGCTAGTGTTAATAAAATAAACTGATTGAAAAACTTATTATATGTTATGTAATGATGATGTCAAAGTTCAAGTATAACTTTGGTCACAGTTCGATATAATGTTATTGCTATTAAAATGTTATACGGAGCTTTTAAAAAAACTAATTGTTGCTGCCAAACAAACATAATCATTTTTGTAATCATATTCTGGTAATATTATACCGTTGTTGAATTGAATTGTGATTTATAAACAGTTTCGCCAAAGGTTTCTATCCATTCTCTTCGAAATTGAATATAACTCAGGTGTACATAATAATGGATTATTATTATTCTTTTTATCATAATATTATGGATGCATAAGCCTAGTTTGTTAGATGAAGCTGGCAAGTGACGTTTAAGCTTTAATTGTTAACGTGTTAAGTATGTACTAAGTATCTCTTATATTTACGTGAATACTATTTATTGAAATAAAACTACTTTATACGGATTTTGCATAAAACTACTTTTTATGGGATTTTATTAGAACAATATACCCCGATAAAATCCGTAAAAAGAGTGTTCTATTTCAATGGAATAAATATGTTATTATTGATGTAAAACTATGTATAACTTTGTAATAGTTTTTCTTTAAATTTATGAGGATAATTATATACAAATAACCGATGTAAAAGTATTTAGGGTTATCCTTTGGGGGAGACAAATTCTACAGTATAAAATATCAATTATATTAATATCAATGTTAAAAGGAAATGTAATACTTACACCAAAAATCATTCTAAGAAAATAGCGGTATAACATTGCTTACAAGTGTGTAGGTACTTACAATAATGTTTCACATAATATATAAAAACCGTTTTAATTCCTAAAGCATTTTCAAAATGCATTCTTGTTTATCTGAATTTTTAGCTAAAATGTAAAGAGCCAACTTATAAACATATTTTCCTCAGCTTATGCTTGCCCACGGCAATTTATTTTTGGTCAATTTGTTTATCTATAATATTATTACTTTTATGAATGTACTCATATAAATAATAATTGTGATAATTATAACATGACGTTAAAATGTCGTGTTCAAATATTTACAAGTAAATAAATTGTACCCATACAGTAAATACTCCAAAAACGTATTGGTCACAGCATTTGGGATTAGTGTTAACTATTCGGTAAAAGTTAGTCAAACTGATAGTCTATGACGCTATGACGATCATCGCGTCACCTGAATCCAGTTTAATAAGTTTTAGCCTAAGTAACATAAATGTGCCTGTGCCTAGGCTAGACGTAGAGTCAGGCCCGAATTCTATAGCGGCCTGCGAGCTGTGATATACATACTTCGATAGTTGAATATAGGTTTGACATTACACATTTGCCAAGTAATTATTATCATTTTTTCAAGTATTCATCGCTACGTTTACCAGCACAGACTTCTAAATCTTATATAATAATATATATATGCTATGCTTGCTCCCTAATATATTAAAAAGAAAATCAAGTACCCAGAATTATGTATTACTCCCGCCGCAACGCAAATTAATGAATTCGAGAGCCATAATAAAGGGTGGTGTGATTTACTTATATAAAACCAAAGATTTAGTATTGGTTTAATGTTAAGGTAAAATTAAGATAAAAATTATAAAATCTATTTGGCTATTTGTTGAAAAGGTATTGCGTTTAAAATAAATGATAACATTTCTATGAAACAAATTGCTATTAATCACATTCCTTTAATAAAAAAAATAACAAGCCATTCCAAAAATGTTTGCAAATATAACTATATTTTTTAAGAATTCGGCTCAGAATTGAATCTCAATCAAAGCTTATTATTATATAGCTATTATTTTTGTAAGGAATTTAGTTATTAATATATCACTTGCCAAATTATTGCAATTTTCTTTACTTGCCTTTGTAAGTTGTTCGACAGCTGTGTTGTATCAGAATAAGGTGATTATTTGGAATTTGAAACAGCAATTAAGTTGTCTAGACAAGCGAACATTGTAACAAGACTTAGAACGTCTAGAATTGAGTATCTAGTGTCGGAGGTCCACTGTAAAAATAAATCTTCTAATGAATGAAATACAGGGCTCAGAAAATCTTCTACTACAGATGTATTGTGCTTTATTCCCATTTTTGATGAATTTACTCGTATAGTTTAAGTATCTTACCTATTACCTGTAATGTTAATGCTTGTTAGATATTACTCTTAGTAAGATAAACAAATTAATATAGAAGACTCGAATTTTGTGCAATTCTATTGGTTCACATCCCCATTCCTAACTTCCAGTGGACGAACAGTCTGTCTTATGTATTCCTATCAAGTGCAGGTCACACCGTGAACTAAGCTAAACGAAATTATTTCCAGCATCGTTGTATACTTCACTTCAGACCGCGTTAAACTAGCTAAGCCCGCTTAGCTCGCGGTATGTCCTCCGCTTATGTATCGAGAATCTGTTTATACATTAAATTATACATTAGATTAAAATGTTTCAATATTCCTATAACAAAAAATTAAGCTAGTTGTGAAGATATGATATTTTAGTGACACACTCAGACTAAAAAGAAGTCGAGGGTGACGCCCAGTGACGACATGGCGAGGTTTTACCACGTCGAGCTTCACTACTCCGAGTTCATATCTATGAATCAATCAATTTAAACATAGATGCGTGGCAAGTCTTGTTGTTAGGCGATTCGCACACTGCATCGCATTACGCAACGTAGGTAGTGCGGGAATGCGTGTTCTTACGTATCTCTCTGTGCATTGAAAACACGCGTAGTAAAACATACAATACAAAATGCATTAAATGGCTCTGTCGCCACGCACCCCGCAACGGACAGTGGGGCAGTGTGTGACTGGCCTTAACGTTAATTATTACTCAGAACCAAAATCATAAATATAAACAAACAATTCAAAACAAATACCCACTATGGATATTGCCTTTCCTAGAAAATTATTATCTTTGGTTCCACGAATTAGATATTCTACCACATAAATATAAATACTCTGTTACACTGTTACTGTATCATTATTATAGTTGTATTCAAATAAAACATTTGAAAGAATAACGAATTTTATTATTAAGGTATAAAATAAATAAAAATCCCCAATAATGCAAAGTTATAAGTATATTTATATATATCGAATACAGTGAAAGAACAATTTTTCATTGGTACACATTATTAAATAGTGTAAACATTTTGCCAAAGTTAATTTGTCGAAGATTGACAGTGTACATAAAATAATGCTAATTGATACGCAATAGGATGAATATTAACAATAAATTCATTATGATTTAGAAACAATTGTAGTTTGTGATGCAAAAATATTTCGGTGCACATTATATATATCATTTTATATATTAATTTTAATCAACTTTTGACATTTCATAATATTTTTAAAACCAATGAAAAATTTATTGAAGAAAAATATAGTAAATACGACTTCTATGAAACCAGATCTTTTTTTCCTAAGATCAAAAAGCATGACCAGCATACTATTGTATAAGCAGTTAC
Source organism: Craniophora ligustri (assembly GCA_905163465.1). Lineage (NCBI taxonomy): Eukaryota > Metazoa > Arthropoda > Insecta > Lepidoptera > Noctuidae > Craniophora > Craniophora ligustri. Next base: position 9,015,667 of record LR990967.1, on the reverse strand, counting down.
CTTATTTACTTGGAACAAATGTTCTTTATAGTTCACTTTTATACTGTTATGAAGTAGAAAAATGAACTGACTTAGTAAATCCAATACAGTCTTCCTGTTAAAAAATACCAAATATAATATTTCAAACAGAAAACAATATCGATAAAAGATACTGGTTTCAGTGTTATCAAAACAAATCAGAGTTTCTTTAAACTAACATATCAAATCGAAATCGAAGCGTCCTCGGTTTATATGACATCAAGACGCACACGGTCTAGTAAGCAAATAAAACCACGTATAAGTCCACTAGGTCGCTACATATAAAAGGTCAAATCAATAGAAGTTAGTTATATGCAATTTTTTATCTTATGACCAATAGGACGCCTTTGGTTTAAGTTTTACTTTGGTGTAGCACTTCAGTTGAGTCCGAAGTTAGACCAGAGCGACGAGTAGGACATGGAAGCGTTGGCCGGAGAGTTGACTGGCGAGGCGGACGGGGCGGAGGGCGCCGCTTGCGCTCGGGACGCCGCTGCGCCTGCGCCGTTTAGGAGCAGTGACGTTGACGGCGGCACGCGACGACGCGAAGCCAATCCACTGGAACCTATGAAATAAAGCGTCAATCGTCCATCAAAATTCGTATTGATGGCAGGTATATACTCCGCCTACTACTGGTAAAAACATTAGGTACTCTTAAAAATGACTCCCTATGGATTACCTATTAATAGATGAAATCGTGTCGAGCGAGTCGTATCGACTAAACCCAGACGGTTGGCTTCATTGGGGCCATTTTTATATTCTGCTTATTATAGGAGTGTTCCCTGCCAATGATGTGGTGGTGCATAAATGATAATATCTTACTATATACCTATATTTATACTACTTATATCTAAAGAATGCAAGTATTTAATAAGAATTGAAATATCTGCCTTTGTATAGAATGAAACAAGCTAGGTACCCGATTCAGAACCTTCTGGACAATACTTGATTGTGTGGGCTCTGTCGCCAGTGGCACCGCACCGTGGACAACGGAACGCACGTAAGACTGGGCACAGTACTCGCCCGCGCCAGTCCTTCAGAGCATGGGAAGAGTAGCATTCTTCATTCTCACCGTTGTTCTTGCAGAATGCACATTCCTAGGAAAGAAAAGAGATTAGTTAAGTTTCTCGTAATTAAATCATTCCATGTAGGTATTATGAATATCGACTGCCCACAATTATTAAACAAATTTGGGTTCAGAGTACCCCGTAGACCACCTCGCAAACCCATAACTCCCCTATCTCCACCACTTCGCCATACAGTGTTTGGTGCAAATTCGCATGTACCTCGGATGTGCAAACTTATGGTTGACATCCACTCTGATTCAATATCAATGTTCGTCAGACATGTCAAACGCAAACGCGTGATAAATAATAATTAAGTAGTTAATTAATATCTGGTATTTAAATGGTTGATTAATTCATTGTATTGCTATAATTAGGTATTTAAATAATAAATAAAATGTATATTTTAGAAAAATAAAAATTAAATTAGTATGTAATATTAGGATTTAAGTTCAGTTATGTATCTTTAAAATTAAGTATCAAATGTTGATAGAGTTAAATTTTGCATGTGGTTTCAACATTATTATATACCGATTTGAAGAGTAATGTAAATTATGTCAATATAAATTACTGAGCAACTAAAGGACTGACGACTTTACAGGAGGCAACGAGCACCACTATTTATCCCGATGTTTCTAGTATCCATAAGATGTGGTCGCCCCTTGCCATTAGAGGCGCCGTTGGTTGGTAGTGATATAAAAAAAGTTTAATACTTGCTCATGAAGACTTATTACTCACATTAGGTAAAGCACGACGCATACGCCTGTCGCTGCGGGCTTTAGCTATCTCTTGTAAGAATTCGTACAGCAAACTGGGGCGAATGGATCGCAGCACAGACAACTGCTCCCGCGTCAACATCGATACGTAGTTATTTGCCGATGATAGACCTGTAATTGTTTTTCATGAGTTGGTGGATCCATAGCCAGTTATCTGATATTAAAAGAATAATTTGGTACGCGCATAGACAGCAGCGTGAGGCGGCCTTTAACGATATGGCCGGACGCCCTCGTAAAGGGCGCTGGAGGTCGTTGGATGCGGGTACCATACTGGCATATAACCGATCCTTGTGGAAACCTATATGTGAAGGCTTTCTCCAACAGTGAATATCCATTGGCTGATATGATAATGATGAACTAGGTACTACATACTGATGTTGTGTAGGTAGGTAATAAGATAAATATGAGATAATATGTAATGTTTAACACACTTACTTTTCACGAGAAAGTCGAATGTGTCCATCATTTCATTGCTTCTCGAGTTTTGTAAATTCGCATTATCAGTCCAAACGTTGGAAGAGGCAGACTCTGGCCGGCTATTATAGCTACCTGCAATTAAACATTTGCGTAAGACAAATAGAAAAGGGTTTTAAAAAATATCTCTTTATAGTATAGTCATAAAAATATTAGCTTCGTGCGGGAAATGAACTCATGGCGGACAAGTCGAACTCGCACATGTAGTTTGTACGAAAAACACCAAAATACCTGGGTAATAATTATTGAGGTTGGCCTCTTCACTGAAAACATCAGATCCATTCATACGGATATTGGTTAGCAACTCCTCCATTTCAGCAACCGATGGCGCTGAAGCAAACAAAAATAATTATACTTACGTTTTAAGCGCATAATAATCAAGGCATTATGAATTCGACATTAAATCCTACGAATTCAATCTTGGTTAACTGCTTGATATATGTTTTACTCCGTACCCTTACACGTCTAGCCATTATTACGATGTTATCTACTATGTTTTTAACACTTAGCTTTAGTCGAAGCTTTATTTAAACTTGTATAAAATAAAATAAAATAAAAAACTACGTAAAAAAAACCGACTTCAAAACTAAAAAGTTAAAAATAACAATACCGTTTTAACTTCTTTTTAGTTTTAAAGGTGTGAAGTCGGTGCCAAGCCAAATGTAAAGATAATTATGTACACTCATCGCGTGTGATCTTGAGCGGGGTGGCTTTAAACCAGGCACCGGCACCGACTTCATACCTTTAAAATTAAAAAGAAGTTAAACCTGTATTGTTATTTTTAACTTTTTTGTTTTGAAGTCGTTTTTTTTAACGCAGTTTGATGATGATGATGATGAATAGGTTCGTTGTAATAGGTCTCGTTGGTCTAGTGGTGTACAGTGCGACTGCCGAGCAAGAGGTCCTGGGTTCGATTCCCAGGTCGAGCAAAGTGTTATTGGTTTTTTATGTGAAATTCCCAGTAGCAGCTCGGAGTTTGGATCCGGCCGATCGACCGTCCATCGACCGACTCGCCCCCTATTACATGGGACCTAAAACATTCCGGCAAAACGTGGGTATATATTAGTAAACCTCTGCCTAACCTTTCGGGGACATCAGGCGTGATGGTATGTAATAGGTTGAACAATAAACGCGTCATCTACGTAGAAAATTTGAGGGTTTCTCTCGATTTCCCAAGGATCCACTAATCAAATCTTCACCATTTTTTTATGGGACCACACAGAAAGCATCAGCTTTCATTCATCAAAAAAAGAATCATCGACATCGGTTGGCGTGATAATGAGTTATTCGTCCATTTGTCACTCACATATTTAATGCCAATTTAAGACTGTTGTAATGATTTCCTCATGGATACCACTGACCAAACTGAACAAAATTGAAATGGGACCACACGGGAAGAACTAGCTTCCAAATAAAAAAAGAATCATCAAGATCGGTTCACCCCGCCAAGAGTTCTGAGGTAACAAACAAATAAAAAAAAAACAGGCGAATTGATAACCACCTCCTTATGGAAGTCGGTTAAAAAGAACAGTTAAAGTAAAAAATAAATATAAAATATAAAACATATTATTATTGATAAACTACTTAAGAATTGCTTATACCCACCTGAATCTGCGATTCTAGGCTCCTGTTGAGCAAGCATGTTCAGCAACTCGTTACCTCCAAGACCTTGCATCATCGGAGTCATTGAGGACATCACTCCTTCCTGGGTACTACCTGCATCTCTAGTATCCGCGAACGTATAGCTATTCTGCAAATTATATAGCAGGTGGAATATACGATGCATAATTCAAAATACTTAGATATCGTCACGCCTTTATTGGTTAATCGTTGCTAAATTGTTATTATTTATTTATATTGAAGGGGTTTTCCAATAATATGCTCATTTGAAGCTCAAAGGTTACGTTTAATTCCCGTTTATTAATTAATTGACAACTTAACATGGTCGTATCTAGACTTTTCCTTCAACGACTTCTCGACTCTTCCTTCTTTGGGGGGCTTGGCCCTTTCTAGGGTGGGCAAGATCTACCATATGAGAATTTCTAATCGGTAGCCCAAAATCCTAGGGTGAGCACTAGCCCATTCTGAGCTGGGCGCGGCCCACCCGGCCCCTCCTCTAAATACGCTCATGCAACTAAAATATAAGCGACCTGTTAGTGAAGGTACACCAGTACACCACAACCTAACCCTTTGAGAGTATAGGCATAACAATATGATCATAATGATAGCTATCTAAGATTCCACGCCGAAACGCAAGAGGGAATAAATTTTATAAAAAAAAAAATTAAAAAAAATTTCAGGCATAGTGCCCATAATGGTATGAGTAATAACAACGATGAATTAAAATCAAAATGAAAATCAAATATCAAGTAAAATTAAAATCAAATTACAATCCAAATTAAGATCAAAATCAAATTACAATCAAAATTAAAATCAAATTACAATCTAAACAATCTATACATATTAAAATTCAAAATTAAAATTTTGTTCAATTTAAGTAATTACCGCCCACTGGAGCCCCAAGTACACGCACTTGTGCTTGAACCCAGTGCCCCAGAAGGGGGCTATCCAACTTATGGCTGAGCACGTTCAAGATGGTGTTGGTGCTCCCACGCGTACGAAACATTAGCGAAGCAATGCGGCACCGCAGAACCGTATGAAAGCCGTCTGTGTGCGCGTGCGCAAACATCGCAGAGGCACTACAATAGCGTGGGAGCCCCACCAGCACCCTGAACGCGTTATTATATTGTACTCGGAGAGCGTTGATGGCCCCTTCATTTTAAAGTCTAATTTTAGCAATTAGTCTTTAAAATGAAGGTACATATAGAAAATATGTATTCGAAAAATTTTAGGCAAGTTTTACTTAATTAAATCCAAATATTAGAGACTAATTTTTAATAAAGGACTACTATTCAATTTAATAATTTATAGTTCACCACTCATTAAAGAATAGTAAGAGTAATAAAAATAATGCAACACTTTTTGAGGGATAGTGGGTAGGTAGGTGCATAATAGTAAAAATAACAATAAAGATACTTACAGTAGTTAATGTAGGGTTTGGATCACCAGCAAGGGTAAAAATAGGTTTCTGTTCCTCTGCGTTATTAAAGCTGACCGACACAGAATCCATTTCAAAATTTTCAACAAAAATTCTTTAAAATATTTGGATGCGCGAAACTAATCAGATAATAAAATGTTGTCCGTAAGCCGCCGATGTTAGAAAGGAGCTACTGACACGCAGATGCACCATATATACTCACTAACACACCACACTAACACACGCACAAACGTAAAAGTAGATAACTTGTTTGCAAGTCAATATTCAAATATTACAAAACTACCCCCATCAAAAAAAAATCGGTGATATTGTTAGCATTAAAATTTATATTGTAATTACATATTAGATAATTATTGTTTTTATAAGTTTATATAGGTACTTAGGTAAATAAAATTTACACATACATAGCGAAGTGAACATTTATCTGTTTTATTTTCTAAAATGAGGGTAGGCAAGCGAGTAAACAATAGACTACATTAATATTTATATACCGTATAGGTCCAACGGCACGATATAAGTAGGTAGAGATTCTAGAGATTGCTTACTGTCAAATCAACGTCTTATACTAAATCTTATAAGACGACTACTACTACAAACATCATCCTAAGATGTTTGTAGACAGTTTTTAATTTTTTTTTAGTTCTGCATCCACTGCCAATCTACCCAGGCTCAGACCTCCGCTCAGATTTGTGCTAAATATTGATGTAGTTAATTAGATCTAGTACTAAGGATATCAAATCAAATAATTTATTTCAATTAGACCAATACAGGTGCTTTTGAATTTAATTGAATTTAGTTGCACGGTTCCAAAAGGTAGGTCTTATGGAGAAGAACCGACAAGAAACTCCATAGATACTCCTTTTAAATTAAATACAAAATTACAAAATTGTTGGTTTTGTTTTACAATGATTTATGTATGTAATATGAGACTGATGCAGTTCGATGTGAAACGTATGAATAATGCAGAAAGGAAATAACTAAAACCAATTTAGGTTGCCATAACATGTATGAGCGGACCAGTTCCAACTGATAGCACCCATTCCCGAGCATGACGTGTGTATCGGCGTCTGTCTACTCATCCATGTTGTAGGGAATAAAAAGACCCGACACACAACGCCACCATCAGCAGGATATTTGAGTGAGCATGACAAGCCCAGGCTGCCCGGCAACCAGTAGGCATTTTCACATTTTATAAAAAAAAAACAACATCAAAGCCAACATCAGTCTCATATTTTACAAGCTATTTTAGGATAATTCTTATAACTGATTGTCAGGCTATTAAGTTTTCTGACTCCTTAAACATATTATGTAGACTTTCTTCTGACACACCTAAGGCAAGGCCCGACATAGGCCTTCTTTGTTTTGATCCACAAAGAGTTAAGAGCTAAGAGACTGACTCGGACTGGGATCGGTTTTTTATAACCATCGGTGGATCACGACATAAGTATCATCTAACATACAATTATGCCTTCTGATATTACTATCTAATAACTATACGTGGGATAAATAATATTATGCGACTGAAACCAAACGTCTATAGTCCAAATCAAATAAAGATTGTTTGGACATAGTTTTAAATAAAAAATAATTCCATACTCCGGTAGAAATGAAAAATAATACGTGATAGCTTTGAATCGCATATTTATTTTGGTAGGAGACGATTTGTTGGTCACCCATCTGTCGACCGACATCGGCAGCTGCAGCTTGATTTAACAGATCGACACAGATCAGTATGGATATTAGTTTACCATTCGTCTCTAATTAGCACGAGTCGCTATGGGCTTGGCTTAGGAGCTGTTTGTATTTGATCAGCCACGTACTTCTACAAGCATGAGGCCCTGGGTACGATACGCTAGCTGGAGCAAGCGTTATAAAGCGCAGGTAATAACGGCTGCCACAACAGTCGCACTTTAGGTAAAAATGTTACCGTGATGAAATAAAAAGTCGAGATGGATTTTGCGCATTTATTTTGCCAAATACCTACAAAATTTAGATTATAGTTCTAACTAATAATACAACTTCAACCGGTATATCAGAATTTCATAAAACATTATGGCGTTACAAAAAAAGTAATAAAATAAAATAATAAAAATAGGAACTTTAAAAATGACGTGCTTTTTTATCTTCAGCTCTAATTATATATAATAATAATATGACTCACCGTCCCCACCGAATCACAAAATATACTTGTAATTGATAAATGTTATGTGTTGGTAGTACCAAAGTTACGTTATAAGTTTATTATCATTTCCGGGACTCACTTCTGTTGTTTTTTTAGCGATGTAAAAACGGTTTTAAGAGAGCCCGCAATAATGCAATAAAATTATTTTTATCAATAACATAATTCGATGGCGGGTGAATTACAGTATAATTTGGGGGGGATGGTGAATTAAATGAAGTATTCCCGTTTCAGCACCAATTTTTAGAGCACCTATGCATTGAGCACCAAAGGTGTTCCCATTTGAGCACCAATCAATATAATAGCTTGGTGCTCAATGGGGAATAATAAAAAATATTCAACTTTATTCCCTTTGAGCACCTACAGCAAAGAAGCTTCTAGTGATGGGGTGTATAATATAAATATTTCTGGACATTATAACACAATGCCATCTAGTTCCGAGCTAAGCAACGAGGCTTGTGGTACGGATACTAGTTGTTTGATATACTACATACACACGTTTTTTTGTACATACTACATAGATACATCTATGACTCGGATACAAATGTTTATGCTCATCACATAAACATTTGTCCCTATAGGGATTCGAACCCGGGACCCATAGCACAGAAGGCAGTGATAACTACCGCTGGACTAATTGGGTCGTCAAACATCATCAATAATGTAATGATATAAGTATTAATGGGTAATTTGATTTACGTAATTAATAACAATAGGTAAGCATGACTCTTTACTGTTGGTACGAGGAATATGAATTATTTTAGCTGCCTTCAGCAAGTGAGCTGATTGTGATATTAATAATAATTATTTCGTTTCCTAAAATTAATATGATAATAAAAGTACTGCCTGACTTTTCATCGATATGTTTTAATATTATACATCCCATCACTAGAAGCTACTACGCCGTACTCAAAAGGGAATAAAGTTGAATATTTTTTTCCCCATTGAGCACCAATCTATTATATTGATTGGTGCTCAAATGGGAATATCTTTGGTGCTCAATGCATAGCTGCTCTAAAAATTTGTGCTGAAACGGGAATACTTCAATTAAACATGTTACGATTGTTACGAAAGTGAACTCCTACAACTAGTATAAGTACATTAATTGTAATGCGTCAAGTTATTGTCATCGACGGATTTTTGTACAGAAGTTAGTATAAGTACCCTGATAAAAAAAGGAAATGTCAAATATGTAATATATTATAGATAGTAATTGATAATATAAGAATTGAGGCGGACTTAACAGTATGTGGTAGGTACGTACCATAACCTATTTATTTAGTTTACAATATTATCATCATAAAATACATTCATAGTGGTTAAAAAGGTACTAAAATATATAATAATTAACTATTAAGTAAAACAGATTAAAAAATATCAGATATTCTAATTTATGTTGGTGATGTCACAAGAGTCTGGACCACAATTATTATTTTGTCGTATAAATCGAAGAATTTACAAGGATCCGTTAGCGTTGGCGCCATTATCGAATAATTAATTAACAAAGGATGTTTCAAACTACCTTTGATAATATGTATTAAAAAGTTATAACAAAATATGTTGCTTGTTACCTACCAACTGGTTTATGAGCCGTTTGACGGAGATAGATTTTAATAAACGTGACGAATAATGTTGCCAGTTAGGTATATTGTATATACTAGCAAGTATCGATACGAAGGATTTATTCGAAAGTCAAAGTGAAAATATCAAATGCGGGAATAAGTCCAGTTGATGTTACAACAACGTGAAGTCATATTGTTTAACAGTTTCAGCGACACGCAAAAATGTTATTATTTCTGCCATACCAAATTCGCAATGTCGTAAAAATAAGACCCAGTAGCCGGGTTCATGGCCTGCGGATAACTATTTAGAGAACCCGGGAGCCGTGTTGTTGGCACTGAAAGTGTTAAAAAATCAAAGTAACTGTACCAACGCGAATGTTGAACGGACGTCATAACAGTAAAATATTGGAATTGATCTTATTGTTTGACATGAAATTTCGGAAAATTGTTGGTCGGGCAATTACTGATAGTCCAGTATCTGCACCGAAAGTCACCGATTGGCCTTTAACCATTAGTCGTGTGGTGTGATAAAGCGGTGGGTACAGGTAGCCAGCGACATCGGGCGTGTGGTGAGCGCGCCGTGCGCGGGCGCGCTAGCTCTCACTGATCTCACTCTGACACCGTTGCACGAACGCAGTTATACTTGGGTCGTCTTCCTGTACGTGGCAGCTTGTGTCGGGGCCGCAAATACAACTAGAAAAATTGTCACAGTTAAATTTTACATATAAAGGTTGGTCTATAGTAGAGTATACATACTAGATCCAGCTTAAATAGGTATATACATAAAATTCGCACAGACGTAGATAGTTAAAGTGACAATTATTGTGTAAGGGCACGCATATTGGTTTTAAGACGACCGTTAGTAATCCATTAGGTAATCCATGGTAAGTGACTCTTTTCAAATGTATGTATAATGAATACTGTTCAGGGTTCTATAATATTATCATATGCCTATAAAAAGTTTCATGTACAACCCTTTCTTATGAATATTTCTGTGTTTCTATTAGGACTAGTATGTGAAAGCAAATGAAGAAGGTGATACTGTCTATGTACTTACTATGCATTTGTGATATTCATTTCTATATACTTTGTGGGTGGTCTATATATAGACCAGCCGCATGGAGTCTGAGGCGCGCAAATCATCTTAACATTTTCTGTAGTGCTCGCGGGAGTAGACACATCTGCCAGCAATCTTTCCTGTTGCTCCTCAGGATTTACAGCACGCTGAAACAATTTATACATAGGTATTAACCCTAATTGAACCTATGGTAACCTAGCGGTGTAACCAGTGGACTGAGATGTTAGAGGTCGCGAGTTCAAACCCAAGGCACGCACCTCTGACTTTTCGGAAGTTATGTGCGTATTTATCACGTGCGTAAACGTTGAAGGAAACCTGCATGCTTGAGAGATCTTCTCAATGGCATATGAAGTTCGCCAAACCGCAGTAGGCTAGCGTGGTGGACTATAGCCTTATCCCCGTGAGGAGACCCGTGCCCAGCAGTGGGACAATAATGGGTTTGAAGATGATGATGATGATTAACCCTAAACAAACGTTTGTCTCGCTCGGGTTTCTCTTGGCGTGAATGCGTTTACCAACGTAGTTTAACTCATACTAACGCCTAGACTCGTAATACCTAAGTACCTGTAGATATTGTCCCTGTATTAAGGGGATCAAGCTACGATTCTTTTCAGAGAAGCTGGTCTGTCCGCTAATCGAGCAAAGTCAAAGAGCAAAGAGTTTTCAATGCCGGCAAATTAATCAATTTGAGCTAAAAACTGATAACATGTACCCATAAAATAAAATGTGTCGAGATGTTCCAAAAAGTAAAACAACCGTTATTTTTTTAAATCCGAAATAAATCAATTCGTGTGTCCCGTGTAAATAAATAATTAGCAACCGTAATTTTTACGACGAAAATACCTGTATCTTTAAGACGTTATTCAAGACGCGAGTTGAGGTCAAATAGTTCCAGCCAATATTCAGCATGCATTTCTTGTATTTAAAATGTTCAATTAGGTACAATGGAGATATAGGTAAATTGAGGCAATAAATTATATATCATACGAATTGGAAAGATACTGTCTACAAGATGCTCCAAGTTTGATTGATGTATAACATAAATATTAACGATAGTACCTACATTGCAAGAGGAAAAAAGTAAGTAGTTCTCTAACGGACACAACTCATTTTTTATCTGGCCAAGAAATTGATAACATTGTCTGAAAGGGCAATTAAGTTATCGAATACCTACTTAGGTACGTGCGTCAATGTGCAATGTGTCACGCTCAATTTGTGAAGTGAATTTTAGTGGCACTTTAAAAACTAACCAATGTGTCAAGGTTCAGATAATGTTCGCGTGGCAATCTAACTTTTAAATAGCATTATAATCACTGACAACAAACAAGCGAAGGTACCTAAGGTAATCATCCAAATTATCAGTTGTCCTATTTACATTAAATATCGGCTACTAATTGCGCACAAAAATATTTTACGCAGATATAATCACGTCAATAGCTGTTTTAGATAGTTGAAAGAAAATCATTTTATTGTAAGTATTGATTATACTTAGTGTTTCTAACTTTTATTAGTTTTCTTGTAACTAGTATTTATTTTTATATTTTTTTTGTGGCTAAAATCTCTTCAATGGGTACCTAAATTAACACTGTTAAATGTTCTCTCATATTATACAGTCGAAATTCATATGTCCGTATAGATATCGTACGATTTGTACGTGGCACGCCCTTGAGCGTATCCGCGTCCGGCCTGGCCGCGGTCATCACAATCCATGAATGAACCGAATGAATGGTTGTGTACCACAGCACAATTAATAGTAAGTCATAGTAGTGTATCACGTCGATCCACGTTAGTATTACTCGTACGTTCGTAACATGATTACATGAAGCAAAATGCAGCTTAAGGGTATACCTTAGGGGTCATTGACTTCCAGCAAGTAGATATGTATAGTTTGTGTTTTATTTTTCAGTGCTGCACTAAACGGTCAAGTTAAAGGTTTTTGTAGGTAACCGAACTGTCAACTGTTGTTATTTCGGCACATACATAACATCACGTTTGTGAAGATGATTGTTAGACCTACTGTAAGTGCTAAAATTACAAAATGTTCATGAACGAAATATTAAATGTCCCCCAAAAGCCGTAGCCATGACACACACCACAGACAAGAAAAAATTAAATATTTTTAATTGAGTTTTATGTATATCTCGAAGAAAACGTTATTTTTTAAAATACCTACATATTTTCATCGCAATGAAAAAGATTATGAACTGATCGTAGAAATATTATGTAAATATATTATGTATAGTGTTTACTTACTATGACTTCACGTCAACAACGCAATTATCATGTCTATCATGTTTAAATAATGTCGTAATAAATGATTAATATATATCGCAACTCTATATTGTTCTATTAGTTATCTGTGACAGATAACTAACTTGGTTTTTTGACTTATGTACCTAGTAGGTACATACGTCAAAAAACCAACTTCATAAACAAAATGAACGGTTCATAATACAGTACCTATTTGACTCCAATTAAAACAAAAGAATACGTTATAAGATATTACAAGATTAAGACTAAACATTCCAATGTTTGCGGGAGGCTATTTTCTATATTTCTCGGAGTTAGTAAGACGTTACATGCATGTGACGTCACATAACAATAGTGGTGTCAGTATAGCGAATTAATTATTAATACTTACAACTTTTATACATATTTATTGCTCATAATTTCCGTAGAGTTAGGTACCTAATTAAAAGAAGTTTGCACCTTAATTAAAAATATACCATTTCATTTGTTTGGGCATTTATTAATGAAATAAAAATAAATAGTATTCAACTGCCTTGTTGGTCTAGTGGTCATAAGTGCGACTGCTAAGCAAAAGTATCAGGCTCGATTCCCAGCAAAGTGTTATTGAGTTTTCAGTCTTTTCAGACTTAAATAAAATAAATAAAAGGCTCGCTGCCTCCCATTACATGGGACCTGGACATACCGGTGAAATATGGGTGTACTTACATTAGTACACCACTACCTAACACTTCGAGGACGTTAGGCGTGATGGTATGTTAAGTTAAAGAATTAAAAATTGTAGTAAGTAGTATTGTTATACTATCTATAAAATACCCGTGTTTGCATTATAATAAATTTTACATCATCAACCCATTAACTGTCTCACAGCCCACTGCTGAGCACGGGTCTTAGGATTTAGGATTAGGCTATAGTCCACCAAGCTAGCCTAGTGCAGATTGGCAACTTCAATTTAGTGGAAGTTTGTATGCAAAATTCATAATTTCTTAGAGGAGGACAATAATAAGCAAACAAATAAGCAGATTGATGAAAAAGTAGCTTGCGCGAACTACTTACAGCTATTTTTTTAAAATAATTATAATAATCTTTATAACCACCAGTTAAGTCGGGTTAAATAATATGGACTTGAAGGTTAAAAGCTCAGACAGAATAACTATTAATACACTGGTGCCGCTGAAATAAACAAAAAAAAAACAAACACATCAATAACCACATCTCAGATCACCCCAGAATTCAACTAAAATGTTTTGAACGAACGCACGTCGTCGTCGCACAAGTAAACATTATTCACAGTCCGCAAATAGAAACAGTAACAGTACTTACGCAAAAGTTAAACGGAAACGCATTTTTTTTAGTTGTTTTGAGCAGTTTACATTGTAACTTAAGTTTAAGGTAACAATACAAATACCTATAAAAAAAAAAGAAAAAAGTTGATTTTGTCTATGACAATCATTTAGTCTTTTCGTGTAATAAAAATAGGGAATAAATATAAGATATTAAATAGTTTTAGCTATATCAACTTACTACATTAATTAAATTATTCAATCGATCGATTTAAAAGTCGGGCAGGTATCATTACTTTTGTTTTGATTACCTAACTATATCTACGCGATTCATAAGTAGGCGTGTACTTATGCTCCTACGTTGTTATATTGATCTTCAACTTTATCGGCATGACCAGTGAACCCAACAGAAGCCAGTACAAACAAGATTTCATTATCATTAAATATTTACTAGGTTTATACGAATTAAATCGTATTAGTGGTATAACGTTTTATAGAGTGCGTGCCACAGATGAGAAATAATATAGTTTTTTTTTCACATTATTTGTACGAAAGTCATATACTTACTGAAGAAATTGTTTGTATGCACAACACATTACTTATATACAAATAACAAAGAAAAACATGTTTACATGTAAGCGTCACGTAGTGATAAAGTTACGTTTCAAAAAGCTGTTGACGTTGTACTATGGTAACAAGCGAACAGCAACCCAAACGTCAATGAGATAAAAACGTCGCATCGTATCGAAATATGTCATATGCATCATAGAATCTTAGGGCATCGTCTGGGGTGTCGTTATTTATTTAAATGGTGAATGAATCTTACTTAGATATATCTACTTATAATTTTTGATTATAAGTAGATATTATATTTAAGTATATTTATTTGTGTGTACATTCTCTGTAGATATATCTACTTAAAATATATTTAATATGCAGGCACATTGACGACCCAATTAGTCCACGGTAGTTAACACGGCTTTCCGTGCTAAGGTTCGAATCCCGAATCCCGGTAGGGATAAAGTTTTGTGTGATGAGCATAAATATTTGTATCCGAGTCATGGTATCTACATATATATAATATGTATTTATTTACAAAAAAAAAGTATATATGTAGTATATCGACCAACTAGTATCCATAACACAAGGCTCGTTGCTTTGCTCGGGACTAGATGGTGCTGTGTGTCATGTCCAGGAATATTTATTATTATTATTTATTATATTATTATAACTGAAAATGTCGGTAGGTCGGAAAATACCGGCTATTTCTGACATTTATTTCAAAAATGTTGTATGGTAGTTAAAATATAAAACAATGCAGAAAAAGACTCACTCTACATCTCTTTAGATCAGCAAAATAAAATTGTTAGACTTAGTTACCAAATCCGTTAAAACCCGTTGGTTTTATGGATCGCATAGAACAATAATAAAATTATTTATGTTAGGTAAGTGCCTGTAATGTGTTTAGGGTTTGAGCAAACAAAATTAATTTAAATGATAAAAAAATCGATTATTAAGAACGTGCTTCTCTTCTTTTGAGCGACTTGAAAAAAATTGAAGGAGGTTCTAAATGCGTAATCTTGTAGCCGATTAGTGTAAACTTTAAGGTTAATAATTATTACCTTCGAATATTTATTAATTTGTAGGCTAATTTTTATCTTTTATACAATTTTAGGTAACTAATAACTACTTATGGTTAAGAAAATGCTGACTTAGTTTAAAAACTCAGTCATTGAATATACCTATATGCAAAAAAACGGAGGGAGGTAACTTTAAGATTAAATGTGAAATGTAGCACCAAAATAAATATTACTTAGGTAATAACAATTTTCTTTGTAAACAGTTAAACTTAAACATTTGAACTAAGCCGATTATTATAAAGCCACTCACCCTATTTCTAGGAACCATGGCTATGGCGAACGCGCATATCGCGAGCAATACAAGCAACCCTCGCTTCATAGTCACTGCGTTACTCTCGTCTGAAGTGTTGCAAGTACTTGCAATCAATTGTTTGGTGCGCGCGGTGGATGGCGGAGCGTGCCGGAGTGGCGCTGGCTGGCGAGCGCGCCGTTTTATAAGTACCTACGCTGACGTGACGTGAAGAGGCCCCGTGCCCGTCCGACGTCGCACCACCAACCGCCACCGCTACACATTTTCCTAACAAAATCCCCACAATTGTGCGATACGAGAAAATTTATCTATAAAATTATTGTTTATAATTTAACTGAGATGAACGGTCGAGCCTATAATATTTATGTGATATCGATAAACCAACAACACGCCGAAGTACCGCGCGCCGAGCCGCGACGCGCCACCCGTCACATAATAAATATTGTGTTGTTAATTTGTTATTGTAGCTATACTGTCATACACGACCACTACAAACATAAACAATTTTTAATAGCTTAGTAAGTAGTTAATTTACGTAGGATTCAATGCTGATAAGTATTCATTTATGAATCATGAATAAAGGTAGCTTTAAGAAGTTGCACGTTCTAGTAAGTTCCAATTAAGTAGGTCATAGATTCTGAATCATTGTAGGCTTACGTACATAGTCGTGCGGCATGTAGGTACTAGTCTATAAATATCATCATTATCATCATCATCAACCCATTAACGTCTCACTGGTGTTCACGGATCTCCTCTCATTTGAGAGGGATTAGGCTATAGGGTGTGATAGGGTAATTTTTCTAGTGTTGTAAAAAAAGCTCATCCCACATAAATTACCAAAGGAATATTCTCGACAAGTTTTTCACGACCTTTTAAGATTTTTAAACCGGGACAATTTATTTATTTATTAAATTATGACATATTGTAACAAATCCATTTAGATGATTCAGTTTATACCCAGAAAATTATGAAAATCTTTTACCAAAAGCCAATGAAAAGGAAACTTAAAATGAGAATGTATTATAAAATGAAAATTAACAAATTATAACAATGAGATACGCAGGTCGTCGCTTCATTTGCCCTTTCACTTTTTTCTCAAATTTACAGTCTATTCCTTGATTTTCAGTTTTGTTTTTTAACCGACTTCAAATGTTCAAAGGTGCCGATGATGTGGTGGTTTTAATCACCCCGCTCAAGGTCACTCGCGGTGAGTGTACTTACTATTAACGTTTGGCTTGGCACCGACTTCATACCTTTAAAAATAAAAAAAAAGGTAAAACTGTACGGTTATTTTTTACTTTTTAGTTTTTGAAGTTTTGAGGTTTTTCTTTTTTTTTTAAAGTTATTATCGGTTTAACTGTTTGTTTAGCAGCGTTGATTTAGACAATATTACATTTATTAGTACTTACTTCTACATAATGCTCTTTTAAGGTTTATATTATTTAGCCGGGAGAGCTTATTATTGTTAAGTCACTTTTTATATTACCTTTAACCGGTAAGTAAAGCGAAAACACCCCATTTTTTGAATGTCACATGTTTTATGTGATTAAAACACTTTAAGAACTTGATTGGTATCCGTAATACAGGACTGTTCTTCTACCTACAAATACCATTATCTGTAGATGAAGTTACTCAATTCATTTGTTACATTTATCTTCTTGAGTAATTTAAAGTAAAACAAATCGAAATTATTATTCACTAGCTTTTCCCCTTTTTTTGTTTTAAAATTACTGATTTTATGATACTTTCGCATTTATAAATTTAGTATGGATGGAATAATAATAGTCCTGGTAATTCTTACTTAGATAGGTTGTATATCCATATAGATGTATATCCATACCGGATACTAAGATTGAATTAAACCAGTTTGGCCCAGTCAAATGAAATGCCATAGATCCGTAAAAGTTCCTACCTCTCGCCCTTGCCCTGACGACAAATATGTTGACTGTTGCGTCATTTCCACTCCGAATGAATTCAAATACCTAGATTTATTATATTCCTATACAGATGGAATTGTAGCTATTTAAAATCAAGAATAACGCGACACAAATAAACTTAAAAACTTTGATTCTAGCCAAGTGACTTTGTGTGGAAGTCAGTGTAAGTTTTTGAAAAGGCTCTAAAATCTCGAATAATTTTAGATATCGTAGCTAGCTCGCCCCGTGTTTCCGCCCTTTATCGTTTTAAGTGGCTAAACAAATATACATTTTAAGAGATAAGGGACATAGACACTGGTTTTTAACGTTTGTTTGTTACATTGCATAATTATATCAGCATAATAGTAATCGTACCTATTGTTTCTGGAATCTGTAACGCCAGTTATAGGAAGCAATAAATACACAAATATCCGACAACGACCATTCCCTATGTTACAAAAATAAACTAGCATAAGTAATAATACATTCAGTGCATTCTTGAAATCCTAAACAACAATAACGATAATAATTGCATATTTTACTCAATCAACTTACTACGTAGTAAGTATGTCATAATTACTAATGCGTTAAGTTTAATTGAAGTCTTCTATGAATGCGATAAGATAAATTATGTTACGATTCGGATCACGCTATACGGTTATCTAGTAATGATTCACACATTGTTATAAACGACGGTTATACTTTTCGTCACGGTACTTTTATTTGGAAGGCCTCATGACCTATAACCTCATGGAAATAAACCACATCGACTATAAAACTCATGTGACTACATGATTTTGAAACTACGTGACGACCTCTTCGTATTAAATAAATATTTCAGAAGAAAAAATAATAATATCATTGTACTTTTGGTAATGATCCCTGACTGTTACATAAGAAAGACGAGAAGAGTACCGCACTGCTAAATATTCAGTGCAGTATTGTGCTAACATTATTGACTTCGCAAATTTCATAATGTAACACATTAAAAATATTACCTAATATAATATTAAAAGCCAGTGAAACTGCCTCCGGGCGAAATATAACGTGCAGTATTATAAGATAAAAATGTTGCATTGAATATCTAAAAAGGCTTGTCACATATAACTACAAGATTTTAAGAGAGGTAGGGCAGGGCATAACGAGATCTCTAGCTCAAATTGAGTTGTCGACTGGGGAATTCCGCCTTACAGAAGACCGCAGTGAAACAACAATAGTTGTGTTTCGGCGACTGAGTAAAGTTACCAGAACTCGCTATTATAATTAAATAAATAAATAAATATTCAGGGACATTTTACACAGCACCATCTAGTCCCAAACTAAGCAAAGCTTGTACTATGGGTACTAGACAATGGATATAATACTTATATACTTTTTTTTTGTAAATACATACTTATAATACATAGGAAACACCAAGACGAACACAAACACTTATATTCAACACATAAATATTTGTGTCCCGTGGGAATCGAACCCACGACCTCGTGATCAGCAGTCCGGTACTCGAACCACTAGACCGCATAGGTTGCTGTCAGTTTAGTAACTACCCTATTTTGTGAAACCCAAAGACGACGGCAACGCGCGAGCGACACCACCGGTGTTGCAAACCATCAGGCGGGCCGTAAGTTTGTTGTCCAATTTGCGTCTTTTTTCAAGGCTCTCTCTCGGCATCGCATTTCTTTTGATGTACCTCCTAGCGCATTTCTCAGTTAATTTCAGAGCGCTCTATGCTAGGTACATAGGTAGGTTCCACCGAAATTCAGAACACACACACAAATGAAATCGTGCATAGCATAAATTGAGCAGTTGTTCGTGTTCCAGTGTGAAATATTGCATAATCTTGGTTAGGTTGCCAGGATTTTTATGGAATTCTAATATTTCCTTAACAATGAAGTACCTATACAGTCGGATTATACCTAGTACCTATACAGATATTTTAAATGGCATTTTAGCAATAAAACCAAACAGTTTATTATCGAAAATATGTTTTAATCGAATACACCAAAATACTAAAATATAGAATATACAGAAAGTACCAAAGTACAATTTTGGCGATCTAATAGCTAAAAGCTAAAGGTAAAATATATAATATGAACTAAAAGTAAAATACAAAATATTAGTATATTATATCTTCTAAGCTATAGTGTGCACAAATATCATAACTCATGTATATTATATTTTCATAGTTATAAGGAGATAAGTTAGGTACTATCAAATCATGTTTTTACTAAACCGATCAACCATATTTCCATATTTATATGTACTGTGAGACCTTGATGGTCACGAACATGGAAAATCCAATACTCCGTGAATAGTCTATTCCCAGAATAGCAGATGCACTCAGGTGCCAGTAATGAAATCGAGTGCAATGGTGTGCACACCTAACTGGTACTGGCACGTGTCACATGATTAAACCTATAAATAGGTTCTTCAAACCCAAACAAACCAGTTAATTTACGAGGAAGAAAAAGAAAGTGTGTTGTGACGAGTAGGACGGGGCGGGGACATGTCGGCGACACGAGCGCGTATACCTGAACAATGCTGGTATAAATTGTACTCGAGCACGATCAGATTCAGTTCCTATAAACTAGGTAAGTTCATAAATAAATTACGTAATAATAAACCGTCAAAATTTAATATTGTTTGATCTGAGAACGGTGTTCACTCAGATAATATTAAAAATATATATTGTATGGAAACTGTAAAATCATTTGAAAAAAAAAACTTTTTTTTCAAATGATTTTACATTGATTGATTAGTACAATAATTTCTTTAATTTGTTTCCCATTCTTTTATTGTAGCACCCTGCTTTAAATAAAATTTGGAAATTGTAACCAATAAGAGGTTGGTACAGTATAGGTGCTGTATAGACCTATGTCCAGCAGTGGACGTCTAACGGTTGATATGATGATGAAGCCTGTATAGGTTTCGACTTACTAAATTTTTCAATGCATTTTTTTATTTTTATTAAAGAAAGCTCTGTTTTATCGAGCTCTACTATATTTGTATCACTTTTTCGTATTCTCTAGGGACTTGACTGACAGTTCCGTGTTCCCTTCTTAGGTACGAAACACTAAAAATAAAAATCATTATAATACTACGGTAGCAGGTATGAAGTCCACTGAGGTTAACATTAGTCTAAGTAATGTTAACTAACTACGCATTTCTCTTGCACTCTGTGTTTACAAAACTAGACATACGTAGATAATTAATCAAAGTTGAGATTAATGATCATATAACGCACGTGCGCATCGACACGGTGCCACCGCGTCTCGCCGGTACTGGCTGCAGTTATAGGTCAAGTAATAGTTCTACAGGTGGCTTGACAGAGCGTTCTATATAATTTGCTTTACATTACCGAACCTATTAGAAACTATGATTACCTACCTGTTATATAGGCACCGTTGGACTAGCACTTATTTGCAAAACACGAGGCAGTCAATGTACTATAGCTGAAGTAGGCCCTGGACGATTGCCAGATCACGGACACATCTCCGGCGCAGTCTTTCAAAATCGCACCCAAACAAATCCAAGTTTTACGACTTGACAAAAAAACTAAAATAACGTGGTGTGACTGATTTCAGAAACAACAATAAGACGGTAAAGCTGGTGATTTATACATGTTCGTCTGGTACTACTATGTTGGTAGTCAGCCATCTTCGAATCGTTAGTCACTGTACGGCACACTTTCAGATTGTAAATAATAGTGTTTCTTACCACTTACCTTACTTTTCAACATTAACAAATGTGCATGCAAATACATGATTCCTATACATAATACATTAATAATCAATAACGAAGTAAACTGAAAAGCTTCAACAGTTTCTTGAGATAGAACTCATTCTAAGCTGGAATGTATCAACTCGTCCTATTTGCACAAAGTTAACCAGTTGTTTGAAGACTTTCATGCGATACAGGTTATATGCATTGGCGTATTTAGACTCATTGTTCAGGGGGGTTTGCCCCGTTTGGGGCCCGAGTGCTCGAGGGTTTGATCACCTAGCTACGCCACTAAATCCGGTTGATGTGGGATAATGTTTTACTAATAAAAGATCCTAGTGTGGGCAGTAGTGGGCACAGCTCCCCCCCCCCCTCCCTATCTACGTAAAATCTGTGCATATAATCGGCAGCCCAACATTCTAGTGTGCCCAACACACTAGACAATTCTAAGCTAATTTTGCTTTGTTTGCTTAAAACTGAGGTGGTTTAGGAATTAGGGTGGGTAAGGTACATAAGTTAAGGATATATATATAGATTCTTATTGCTGCCCGTGCAAAGCTGAAGCGGGTTAAGCTAGGCATGAATAAAAGAAAATGCGGGTTAAAGATCTAATAAAACAAAGTTCGAACTGATGAAATATCTGCACATGATTTCAAATAACGAGTCTCACCGATGTCAAACTGTTAGACACTTTGTCTGGCCAACATGACAGTCGACCCAAAAACACTTGGCTTGGAAGTTTACATCGTGGGTTGGGGTTCAACGCTCGATGAATAAAAGATCAACAAATTTAGTTTGTATATATTATTACCGGTTACATAAAGATTTATTTATGACATTTAGGTGTCTGGGGAATCGCAAGTGTAACTAGTGCAAGTAACGTAATATTACAGTCGTATGAGCGAGAGGTCATTAGTGTTTAGATCTGGTTAATTTGTTTACAGAACAAAGCAAGCAATAACCGACTAACTAAAATCGGCTCATAAATAACCAAACCTTTAACGTAGTCCTAACTCTCCAAGAATCGCCCGAAGTAAACGTTAAGTAAACAACAATATAATGTGATCATTTTTTTTTCATCGTCATAAACCCATTATTGTGTCACTGCTGGGCACGGGTGACGGGGTTCTCATTTGAGAGGGATTAGGCCATAGTCCACCACGATAGCCTACTTTGGATTGGCAGACATCAGATGCCATCGAGAAAATCCTTTAAGCATGCAGGTTTCGTCACGATGTTTTTCTTTACCGTTTGAGCATGTGACAAATACGCACAGAACTACCGAAAATACATTAGTTTGAGTTCGAAAGGCCTCGAGTTCAAACCCAAGACCACTGGTGGACTGAGATATGAAAATATTTCAGTCCACTAGGTCATACCATTAGGCTACCATATTTTTTTTCGGTGTAAAGGCTATCCTTAATACCCAAAATAAATATGGAGAAACCTTATCTCATGATTTTTTCGTCCTAATGTGACGAACCAGAATTTATCCACTCAGTGATTCGTCCCGATGATTTTTTTAGAATGTGCATCACGGTGCTGCTTCGCTATGCGCACGATATTGGACGTAACGACGCCGCGACGCGGCGTTCTTTAATACAAGTCGCTAATAAGCGATATTTAAAACTAATCTAGACTAACGGCATTTGCCACATTAAAAGCGTGTTGAATCCAGTTGTTCTTAACAAAACATAAAGTTGAATTAAAACTTTTTACCCGACTGCGTCAGAAGGAGGGTATGTTATGTATGTATGTATGTATGTATGTATATATATATGTATGTCTGTTTCTTCGGCACACCCTACAAACCAAACGGCATGATGGATTTTAACATATGGGGTGTCGTTAGATTTGTTTTCACTGCGGGAGTGACATAAGCTATAAAAATATGTAAAAATCAAAATGGCCGATTTTAGACGCCATGTGAAAAAGCAAACTATTAAAATCGACAAACTATGTCAAGTGAGGTCTCATTGAATAGATATTTGAAAATCCTTTTTAAGTTACTGACTCTAACTAAAAACTGTCAAATAAAATAAACTAATATAAAAATAAAAAAAACCCGATTGCATAAAAAGCAAAAAACAATTAAACGATTTTAACAATCGGAACTCATAAAAAATCCGGCTTCCTAATAATGGGTACCTACTACCTACCGACTGTTAGAATCGTTTAATTGTTTTTTACTTATAATGCAGTCATGTTTTTTTTTTTTTTATATTAATTGAAGTGAAACTTCTTTATCGGGGTTGGAAAAAAAATTAGTGTAACATTTTTGCGTTACGCGCCATATTTATTTGAATAGGTAACCATAGCAACATGATTTTTGTTTGACAACTAAAAACTATACCTTATCCAATACACCAAGATCATTTGTTTTTCTATTGAGAACTTGCTATTGGTTGAGACATCGACGTTTTGATAAATAGAAGATTATGATTGGTTCCCACTATTATTTGGAACTGACAGAGCTACAAATCGAAGACTATTAATTCAAACGCTCTTTTTAAATTCAATGTTATTGGAGTAGATACCATAATTACCTATATCAATAATCATAAAATACAGTTGGAAAACAACTAGTTTAACCAATGCATGTCTATTATAATAAAAGCCTTTTGCATAAACTTTATCTAATTTAGCTTTATTCAACCAATTTCTGTGAAGTTGTAAATGGTAAATCATTTTTTGAAAAATGATATCATAAAGAAGTTTCACTTCTTACGTGTACACTAATACACACACACACACTGTTTTTATTTTTTTATTTTTAAGGGTCCTTTACTGCATCCGTGGTCTCGGGCAGACTGAAACGTCGAAATAAAATAATATCTAGGTACATATTATGTCGCTATGGATTCCGTAAAAAGTGTTAGTAATTTTATTTCAGTCTAATATTATTAAGTAATTGCGTAAGTGTAAGAAGTCATGAAATGATTTCATATGAAATCTTAAAACTTTTATTAACAAGCTAGTCGTCACGACATCGGAATACGCAGCGTGTTGAACTTTTCTACGTGGTGTTTCGGGTCTCGACAGTTTTAGGTTAAAACACAGTTTTAAGCGATAACAAGACACTTAAAGAAATATCCAGCCAATCAATTTGAATGATTAATAATAGCATTTAAAATATTTTGAATAAAGGGTTCAGATGATTCATAAGTTCTTCCACCAGACACGACACATCTTTTCTTATACTTAGTCTTATCGACCCATTTTCGCCGCTGTTTAACTCCTTTGAAAACCAAAACCTACCTTACATCCGACGTCGACGCGAGAGCACATGCACGCACCGTCTACGTCCTGGTAGGATGGTAAACTTCCATCATAAGCCCTGCCTAAAACCTCTACTAGTAAGAAACTAAGAACAGACTAAGACAGGATGTGTGTGGCTAAAACTGAAGATGAATAAAGAAACTCCTCTATGGATATTTGACTACACCCGGAATAGACAAAATATAGCTTTTTATAACATTAAAATACGTTTTAGAGGAGCCCCTGCCCAGCACTGGGACACTAATATAGGTTGATGATGAATACGGCCAATCGGTTATCAGACTATAAACTAGATCAAATGTAAAACGATCGTAGACTGCAGGGCGCGGCGGGCGGCGCGCGGCGGCCGCCGACCGCAACCGCATTAGTTTAATATAATACATATAATAATATGCTAACCAACAAGTTCTAGTTAACTAGACCACTGTCTGCATGCTTCTTCTAATATTATATTGTAAGTATGCTCATGCAAGAATCAAAATTCTTGATTTTGATTCTTGCATGATGATCTTGATGAATTGACTTTGTAATATTAGGTACCTACTGTATTATAGTAGGACGATTCTGCAAAAGTACAAATACATTTTATAAACTACACTATCACACTACAGTTTATAAAGTACGAAATGTTTTTGAATAAGTAAAGCTCAATTTGAGCAAGGAATCTTGGTATGCCCTAGATCTCGAAAAAGATGTCTTTGTTTTTACATTTTAATGATTTTAAACTAATTGCTCAGGAAGATAAGAAATAATATTTCGTGGATAAGTAAGCTGGTAACTGTACGAGTTTAGTTGGTAAAATACGTAGTATATGTATACTAGCGGTGTAGACGCCTTCAGAGTCGAATTGTATTCAAACTGAGTTTTCTCTCTTTCCAGTAAATCCCACGAAACGTAACTACAAAGATCTGCGCGTAACCCAAGAGGCAATAGTAAAAGATAATAGTACCTACAACTGACATAAGTACATAACTGGTTAAAACACAGAGCTTCTATCTTTATGAAATCTTTCTTATCTCATACGTGTGGTACCTAGTCTTATTAGTAATAAATTTCTAGTAATTGAAACATTCATTCCTTTTCTTATTTGCCACTTTTTTGCTCGTAAACACATGGAAAAATGTAGGCTCTTAAAAACAAGTACCATACATACATGAAATAAACTTTAAGAGGGCCCTCTTAAAGTTTATTTCACTACAAGGCAAAATGACCTCAGCTAAGGTTATTAAAAGACGAAGAAGGTGAAGCCTAAGCCAGTTGCAATATAGGTAACCTTACTTTAACCTTTCACCCGGTGACTTCAAAGAGAGCTTTAAGAACTTTGTAGCAAGTAACTTACTACATATAAGTACTTCGTTCATAGCTTTCTTATATTTTTATATCCACCAGTTTAACTCAACGTAACGACCTAAATTAATTCTTATCTTACCGTCCATAAAGCTACTCGTAGTTAGCGGTGGTTGACAAACAAAACTATTATTAATAAAACTCCAAAAAACTTTTGCTGACTTGAATAACTAGTATTTATGTGTCTACAACTAAGTAAGCTCGTAAATACTTATTGATTTATCTCAACTATAAAAATTTTAACAGACTTCAAAAAGCTTTTAAACTTATTTTACTTTTGTTTTAAGTACATATTATATGTGAAGTCTTTTCCCTGGTTAGTCCAGATTACACTTGAACATCCATAAAAATAAGAATATTTCCGGAGGGTAAAAAAAAACACGATTGGTTAAAAATAGTAGATTGTTACACAAGGGTCGAAAGGAATCAATTCCCATGCGAGGTATTTAGATTTTACCCGCACTCTACTTTTCATTTCGAATATAAGGAAAATATAAAATAGTCGTTATTCGTAAATATATTCTTATCTACTCACCACTTCATAGAGTCATTGTATGTATTTATTTATGTATCTTTCCTTAGAAATTTCTGGCCAAAGATTTTCGATTACTGTGTTTGCCTTGTCTTTAACAGAATCTGGGGTCATCATTTCAGAATCACTTGAACTCATTTTTAATAAGATATTAGTTATTATTATTCTTAATCCGAGATTTCGATACACTTTACAGAGTTAGTAGACCGCCAAATTATATACATAGTCTATTTCAAATTTTAATCATGGAACACACCTCGTCACTGCCCGCGTTTTTTTTTAATTCACACTGGCCGATTTTACAGTCACAAGACTGCAGCATTTTTTTCTTAATTAGAATGTTAGTTTTTTTACCGCCTACTGCCTAACCAAATTTAGTTCTATTTTAAAATGTATTCCCACCATAGGAGGAAAGCATTTACTATGAATTTTTCCCGCACAAGGGTGGGAAGACGCATTTTCCACCCGCTACTCGAATCAAATTATACTCGAAAATATTATGTACGTCCGGAAAAACCATCTACAGTTTAACATCAATAGTGACTATCATAACATTATTACTAGTAATAAACATAAATTAGTAGTGCCTAAATATAGACATACAAAAACTAATAAATCATTTCTAGGGAATACGCTTTTATAATAAATTACCGAAATGTGTCACCGATCTCACCGGCAAGAAATTTAAAAATCATGTGAAATCTGTTCTTGTCAAGAAAGCCTATTATAAAATCAAGGAATGTGTGGATGTAGATACTGATGTGCATGTGGTACCGTGTACCTCCCTGGTACCGTGAGGTTGTTTCCATTACAAAAACGTTGTCTTTTTAAAGACATAGCTTGTAGCATTTTATTATGGCGTATTTCACGCCCCCATTCAATTATTATACTTTTTGTAAATGTGAGTTCAGTGTATTGTTCAGTCTAGAGAATTATACTTTCCATATTACTTTTCTTTTTTATATCTTTGACTATTGACATCTCAAGACATGAATTTTTTACATTGACCTCGCATAATTATTACCAAAATAATGTAACAATACCTTCTTTTTAAAAGAGTGTCTATGGAGTTTCTCGCGGGTTCTTCTCCATGAGATCAACTTCTTGGAACCGTGCAACTAGAGTCATAACGTTTTATAAATGCTTGAAAAAGTTCATATGAAATAAAAACCTTTTGATTTTGATTTTGACTACTATGATTAATATTTTTCATTTCTCATACTCGGAAGAGTATGAGAAATGAAAAATATTAATCATACTCTGGTGAAAAGTGGGATATACCCGCCAGACTAAATACAGGACCAATAATAATAATTATATACTAGTTACGATATAACTGCTTAAATCATTAACTTGACTTAGTTTTTTAGATTGGTCCATGTCACATATACTTACATAATTAACGCTAAATGCTGAAGTTGCGATAGCCCAGTAGTGTGATTAGTGGACAACCATGTCAAAGGTCTCGAGTTCTATCCCGAGGCCGGCGAAATTACTTTTCGAGATTAGGTACGCGCGTATTATCACATATTCAATATTTAAACAGTGTAGAAAAATGTTGCGCGAAACTGCACGCCTGAGAACCTAATCCTTCTCAAATTAGAGGAGACCCGTGCCCAGCAGTGATACAGTTAATGGATTGATGATAAAACGTTAATTATATAGCAAAGTTTATTATATTAAGATCAACTGAAAAACCTAAAGCCAAGAAGTCTGTTTGTATACATACCTACACTACTTTAATATAACGTGGTTTAAAAAAATATGCAGACATATTTTTTAGATACAAAATAATGCTCCCCAATCCGTTCGCGCAAGTAAACAAGATAAATTTAAAAGTTTAAGTCTTAGAATAAATTTCAAGAGTGTTTGTGTTTAAAATGATGCCTACCTACTTCATTATACATACGGTATAATAAAAAATCTATAATCTATGTTCCTGTTAGAAAATATTAACAATATCCGAAACGAGTATGTTATTGTATTTTTTTCGTACGTGGCAGAACAGTAAGGCGGAATACGGTAACTAAGCATATTAAGTACTTTAAAGTAAAATCTAGGTGCAGCTCTAGTGCATGTTCGAACTGTTGCAAACAGAAGCAGTATTGTTTTCAATTACATTTTTGAATATTTTCGTAACTTTGTAGAGGGTGTCCGAGGGGAGTTAATAAAAAATAGACAGAATAATCATGTATTGTTAAAACTTTAAGCAGATTTTGTTAGTTTCTTTAGAAGCGAAGAGGAGTTTCTATTGTTTAAAATCGTATGCTATAATTAATTGTTTGTAATTGACAGACTGACGGTAAACAGATACCGTAGCATTAGCTACGTAGAGCGACCTTTGTCGTTTGCGAGCAAAACCTGTTGTGTTTGCTACACCAGAGGTTACGCTCCTAAATTGCTGACCTTACAGAAATCAATTGACTCCCTTTTTACAGAACCTCAAAAAATAGACAGCGTTATAGGTTTTTTTTAATTGGGGAGCTACTACGCTGCTAGCATATGGAATTCCTATGCTTATGTTGTTGAGAATAGTTACACCCCTAACGTGCTCTGGTAGCCTTACTCACTCGCAGAAACACTATTATCGTTAATAGTTTTACTGCGGTCTTCCTTGAGGCAGAGGTCCAGTTCTATTAGCGCCATATATTATTACAACGCTACCAGCCCTATTGGCGGAGATATGGGATTCGCAAAAGCATGCACCACAATCCCGCCGGGACATTTGGCAACCCTACTTAGGCGGAGCATGGAGCTGTTACCAACAATATAGGTACCTAGTATCTACATATTATTATTATCTATTATTAATTTAAGAGCTCAGCTCTGGTCGGTGAAGCGATCGCCACTGTTCTCTTTCTTCTGCTTTCTTGTTATAGGTATAGCGCGTACAAAAAGCCTCCTACATTCGTAAAATAAAATAATATCATGAATTACCTACTAAAATTATTGTTAATTTGAATAGCCACATACTGTAAACATAACAAATTTAAATATTTTAAACAATATCCAGCTGTCTGGCCCAAAACACAAATCTGGAATATCTAATACGAACCTATTATTCCCTCTTGAATTTTTATTATTGTTCTATTTCGGCCTAATTTAAAATAATGAATTTTGCATGAGATTCAGAGGCTTATAATGGAAACGACAAGCTAATTCAAAAAGGGGTGTTAAAAACATTATTTAAAATAAAAACGAAATACCGTAATAGGTATCTATAGAAAATAGAAATGAAACCTAGACAATAAGATACCTAAATAAAAATACCTTTATAAATTTTATCAACCTTACAATAATTACGAGGGTATTGGAAACAAACATTTTGATCCCGAAATTCAGTAACGCAACGTATAACAGAGACAGAAACACAAATAAAGAAATTATGCTGCCTCAATACTCAGTACTTTATAGTATTCCCAGGTTGAGCAAATAGTTATTGGGTTTCTAAAATTTCAGTAATCGCGATCGTGATTTAGATTTTCGATGGTTCGTAAAAGTGTAAAATTAACATAGTGTCATGTGCAGAGACACACTCTCAGATGGTTAAAGTGATCAAAGAGGTATTCAAGCTACCGAAAGTTGGCGCTCTTTGGGGGTGTTTTTAGTTTACGTTCAGTATCGGACGGAAATAGGCTGGATATAATATGATGATAATGATTCTAGTTAGCAGCTTTTATGATTGTTTACTATCTGAGAAAAAGAAGTTATAAATTTAATATAAGTACTGATTATTTGTAGGGGGATGACTATTACCTATTACTGAACTGAAATATGGTTGGATAAATACCTAAATTGTTGACTAAAATGAACTTACGAGTTAGATTGGCACGTTTTAATACAAAAAATAATCTAGCTACTATGTTAATAACAGGAATTACACATTATATAATCTGCCCTGCAATCGGAACCCTTTGAATAGTTAAGAATCAGCTTTTTGGCAGCAGTATCTGTATCAAAAATTATACTTATTTGTGCGATGACTATTGTTATGGATCCTCAATGCATTTTTTTAACATATTAATTAATATATATTTAAAAACCGAATAAATTTGAATTTGCGTTGCCTACTCACGCGTCACCATAAATGAGTTTTCTTAATAATTCGAAAAGTTACAGGACCAAATAATTCATCATGTTGAAGGCATTAAATTAATTAATTAAAGATCTAAGTAAGCTATAAACTGGCCATAGCTGAAGATAGATGGTGTAGATTCTAATTCTAAGTTTAGGTCTACATAGTAAATGCTGTAAAATGAAGCTACTATTACTCCGTCCTATGAAAAATCACAGATTCTGCGTTTCATACAATTTACGCAGGCTTAATAAGACAAACTGCGCATTATAGTAGTTACAATTTGAGTTCTTAATGAAGTTTATTACGCAGTAGCGAATTTCCACTGATACGTCTAGTACCGCCCGCGCAGCTGCTCTCATGACGTCAACAATTGAGGGCTGTCTGACCTATACCCTTTCATTCACAGATATATACTAATCGAATAATAACCCTTGATAATAAGGACTCGTATTGATTAATTGGTATGTGTAGAAAACAGTTACATGTAGGTAATGTTATCACTTATCAGTGTAAGTCCTACAAACTATCGAGTAAAATAACAAGTTTATATTATAGGTATGCTATGCTTTACCTGACCCAGTTTTGTACGGGCAGCAATAAATATAGAGTCGCTACAATCCTAGGGACAGGGATTTATCAGACTAAACTTCAAAAGACTTCACACGCCTGGAAGTGAATCGTTTCCTCACAATGTTTTCCTTTACCGTTTGGGCGCCCTCCAACTGTGGTGTGTGCCTTGGAATGCTACTTGAAACCTCGAAACTTCACAGTCACTATAGTGTGTGTGACCACTGGACGATCACGGGTTTTATCTGGTAAAAGGGACAGCAAACGCTCTGCAAGCGGTCGCTCTCTGACACTGTAGAAACAGTTTAGGTTTCATAATATAAATTAGGGGAGTTACTGAACTGACAGCAAATAGAAAACGAGCTCGGTAACCTTACTCATTCGCAGAATTACAACTATTGTTGTTTGATTATGATCTGTAAGTAGTAACATTATAATACCGTAAGCTGTACTAGCTACCGTAAATGCTATGATGAGAATGCTATGATATGCTACGCATATCACCGTACAACTGAAATGTACAGGTACACATTTCAGTTTATTTTTTACGTATACGATATTAACTGCCTTAATTGTTGGTCTAGTGGCCGTAAGTGTGACTGCTGAGCTGAGCTGGTATTGGGTTTGATTCCTAGGTTGAGCAAAGTGTTATAGGGTTATTGTATGTAATTCTCAGTAGCAGCTCGGAGTTTGGAATCGTGCTCGGTTGATGGTAATAAGAAGCGATTCTTATTACCTACATGGGACCTAAAACATACCGGCACATTTACACCTACATAACTACACCTCTGTCTAACCCTTACTATATCTATACTATATGATATTTTGTATTGAGGATACTATACTCCATAAAAAAGAAAACCAATTTCTAAGAGGTCAAACTGAAAGTTAGGTAACAATATAGTCCAAATACCGACCAGAATGGCGCCACTGGCGCCAATTTCATATCCATAAAAAAACTGGTAATTCGGACGTAAGAAACTAATCTTTCAGATTAAAGTGAGAATAGGCGGCTCATAGTTGCAGAATGCATCCAGAAACACAGGCC
This sequence comes from Craniophora ligustri, assembly GCA_905163465.1. NCBI lineage: Eukaryota > Metazoa > Arthropoda > Insecta > Lepidoptera > Noctuidae > Craniophora > Craniophora ligustri. Next base: position 8,983,554 of record LR990967.1, on the reverse strand, counting down.
AGAATTGACAGTTCAGATAGAAACTAGGCAGATTTGGAAAGATATACCTTTACACTTTCTGAAGGTTTCTTGAAAGATTTTTAGTTCGACCATCATTTTGACTTACTCAATGCGATATTATAGGTATGGAATAATCCATGTTTCTTCTATGTTATTGTGTTAAATCTACACTCTATCATATTTTTCATTTCAGTTGGGGACTTTTTGGCGAGAAAATAAAGTATCGTCTTTATCAATTTTGTTTTATTTTCTTGTGTGTTTTGGAGAATTTTATTGTATAACAATAGTGGATTTTTATCAAATAACCTATACGAAACTATGAAAAAAAAATCCTTCTAAAATCAATAATTCAGTAAATCATCGCCCATTTTCATCTATCATAAATAAATTAAATAAATACTAGACGACTTGGCTATCATCATCATATCAATCATCACATAGGTCTCCCCCAAGGATCGCCACGACGACCGGTCCTGCGCTACCCGCATCCAGTGGATTCCAGCGACCATAACCAGGTCGTCTGTCCACCTTGCTGGGGCCCTACCCACGCTGCGTCTTCCAATACGTGGTTGCCACTCCAAAACCTTCAAGCCCCATCGGCTATCCGTTCTTCGAGCGATGTGCCCTGCCCACATGGACTTGGCTATATGGACTAGATTTCTAAATATTAGGGGAGAAAAAAACAAAGAAATATTTCAGTTGTCAGTTAAAAACTGTTATGTCACTGTCAGCGTCAGACGTCAGTTGTTGACTTGTCAGTTACCATTTAGATTTACCATTGTAGAATTGTAGATGTTTTTGTCGTGACTAGTAAAGGCATTGTTTTCAATTTATGTATATTTTCTAGTAGTTGGATAATCTGGAAATCCAATCTATGTGAAACTAATGATAGTATTATGATGATATTTTATTAAGTAGAGAAGGAAGTAATTAAAGTCGTCGTAACTTACACAAACTATTATAATTATTAGTAGGTGTTGGAAAATATTATCAAATCAAGAGAATGTCGTTGGATACTGTGCCAAAAGATCTCCGGGGATTACGAGCTTGCTTAGTATGCTCTTTAATTAAGGTATATTTGTATTGACACGTATTTATTACACGTTACCCCAATAATAAATTTTTAACCTTGCTAATCTTTGTCACATCTTTTCCAGACATTCGATCAATTTGAATATGATGGCTGTGACAACTGTGACGAGTTTCTTCGTATGAAGAACAATAAAGACAATGTTTATGACTGCACAAGTAATAACTTTGATGGGTGAGTCTCATTGTTTTGTCTCAAATATTATTTTTTCGCCCCTAAGGGGCGAAAAAATAATACGTGTGTGTAATGTAAGAGTATAACAAGTGAGTCTCAAGTGCCCCACATGTAACTTTAAGTGTCAGTCCTGGTCTCTTAAGCACTATAATTCCTGACATGGAACTTAAAAAACTGGGTATACCTCTCCTCTCCTACATTTTGAACACTAGAGGCATGAATGCTTCAGAAATACATGGCCCTTCAGGCACCAGATTACTTATATTAATTACCTTCCTATGCAAATGGGATCTTGATATATTATTTAAACACCACAAGTGGTAATGTTACTTAGCTGAAGATATTTTTCATAAACTTAACACTTTTATTTTCAGAATGATTGCTGTTATGAGCCCCGAAGACAGTTGGGTTTGCAAGTGGCAACGCATAAGTAAGTGTTACCTTATAAACTATTGCAGTTTTTTTCTAGGAGTAACTTTATTTCTCAAATTCTAAATAAGTAGGTATCTTAAAAACAACAAATAAAAGCTTACACATCAGTGGATTGGTTTTCATCAGTAGTTTTATAACTACCAAAGTGAGATCTGAGACTTCAGATGTTTTATGTGCTTTCTACAAAAACTTTTTTAACAATATAAGCTAGAATGCAATAGCATAAGGTAAGCTATTTATTTTACTTCTGGCAGCAAATATACTCTACTTGCCAATATAAGTGCCAACTAAAAAGTTAAATAATAACTTGATAGATGTGAAGTAGTAATATTTTAAGTACTAAACCCGATTTGATTAAGAGGGTATAGAAATACATATATTGTTCGGAAATATGTCTAATTAGTCTGCTGATAAATAAAACTAATAAATAATATTGTAATTTACAGATCGCTTTTGTAAAGGAGTGTATGCTATATCAGTATCTGGGAGATTACCAGCTGGAGTTATAAGAGAAATGAAGAGTAGAGGATTTGTTTACAGACCCAGAGATACCAGCCAGAGATGATTAATTGGAGAAAACTAAATTATAAAACCAATTAGAATATTAATAAGATCTTTTTTTTTTAAAAACATTGCCTCTCGCTAATATTTTTTCTTGTATCATAGGTGTATTTACCAACACACATTTTCACATACACAAACACCCAAACTTGGAACAACTACCTGTAGATTGGACAAATATTTGCTTCTTGTGGGCATCAAATCTGTAACTCATGCTCTAAGGCACTATGCCAATTGAGTCTCTGTTTTTAGGATCATTATATTTTTTCATATGAGTTGGTACTACATTGAGTAGACGTTGCTCACAGAGGTACCATTTAACAGTCTGAAAGTGTTAAGCTCATAAATTATATATGGATTTGCATATTTAAGGATCCTACTAATATTATAAAGATGATAGGTTTTGTGTTTGTTCCTTACCCTTCCCTTCCCTACACTTCATAGGTGGAAGCTAGTATAGAATATTTTAAGTGAAAATTCATAGCTTAACAACAGAACATATAGATATCAATTTTAGTTCAGATTAAAATTAAAACAACTCTATATATCATTTCTTTCTTCTAAATAACTATACATACTACATACTAAACATTAAACTAATAAAATGCAAGACTGGAGATGTCCATACAATCAATTGTAGAAGAGGTGTAACATTAATAACAGTTTCAAGTAAATATACACAACACAAACACTCATTTCCATTATTAATTCATATAAATAATCAACATCACTTATAGTCTGTATAAATTGGTTTATTGTATTTATCTGTTGCCTATTCCCATACTGCATTTGGAAGCATGTAAGTTGTGATACACACAATTATTTTCTGTCAACTACTGCCAGATGGTGGGGCCTTGTGTTCATTTTCAGTTCCCAAAACATCTTTATCGATTTCTTTGAAATCTATGTTTTGCTGTTTCATGGCATTCTGAAATATAAAAATGCTTTAATATATGATCATGTCAGCTAGATGCATCCTGCAATGTAGAGCAAGCTGCCCATTCATAAGTGTCAACTACAAGCAACAAGGCATTAGGTGATTACTATGACCCAAACTTTTTCCACCTTGAAAGGCAATACATAGCAAATGGAAATGAGGAGAAGGAAACCTTTTCTAACAATAATGAAAGGGATCATATGACATGGATATGTTCAATGCCAATACAAGTGCTTGTATTGGCAGGTTTGATTTTCAATCTATACTAAAGAGTACATTTAGTGTAATTATACTCTAATCTCTATTTACTAGTTCAATTCATCTTACAGTATCTAGGCTAAGTTAGGTAAGTATGCTGTGCTGTTTTATATTTAATTACTTAAAAACAATTACGACAATATTACACAACTTTCAATCATTCAAACGTAAATATCAAATAAAATGAAATGAGTATCCACAGACTATTGCATAACATAATATAATGACTGAAAATTTAGCTTGAGTTATGAAAACAAGAAATATACCTTTACACAATCCTGATAAACTTTGAAAATTCCGGAGCAAATTGAATCATCGTGGTCGCCCTTAAGAAATCTTTCAGAAAACCAACTATTGAAGCAGTCATCATATTTTTTCTTTAGCTCAGTACATTCTTCTCCAATGCTATTCATTATACAAGTTTTAGGTTACAGTAAACCTGAAAATAATATATTTTGCAAGTCTCAAGTTCAAGCGAAAATTCGACCAATCGACCATTGGTCGACATTACACTTGTCAGGTGTCACATTGACAATGTCAAGCGTCAGCTGCCCAGGAGGTGTCCGTCGGTCTATCTGTCTGTCGCCAGGCTGTATCTCATGAACCGTGATATCTAGCAAGACAGTCGAAATATTCACAGATCATGTTTTTCGTTGCCGCTTTATCAACAAGTACTAAAAATATAATAAAAAAGATATGTAAGGGGGCTCCCATACAATAAACGTGATTTGTTCGCCGTTCATTGCTCGGTATTAATAATGGCAACAAGTAGAGCCTGGTAAATGGTAGAGAACCTTTCGTGCGCGAGTCCAACTCGCACATAGCCGGGTTTTATATTTTATACTTTTGTTATTTTATGATGGAAAGAGGATGATAAATATTATTCCCTCAACTCCTGACACTATTAATCTATATATATAAAAATTTATCCCTATTTTCCTTGGTCACGGCATAACGCGTGAACAATTGAACCGATTTTGATCAATTTTGGTATTGATCAAGACGGAGCCTTGGAGAAGGATATATGACTACGTTTTATCAACATACCACGTGGGCGGAGCCGCGGGTGGAAGCTAGTCTAAAATATAAATAAAGAAATTTAATGTTAAGGTGGAAGCTCCACGTTAGCCCGCGAAATTCAAATTTTCGTGCGTTTTTTGCAAATTGCCGGTATTTGTCCGGCTGTACATTGAACAAAATACGATTCGCGCCTGTAATAAGTATTTAGTTAAGAATGATAATCATTAATATCATCAATACAACCCTCACATTGTATACATTGGATTGAATGACTTTTTCATGAAATAGACAATCAATACAGTTATATGCACTTTGAGGACTCTTTTATTGATTTAAATGATTATATAATTCTGTAATTAAATATAATAATAATAATAAATAATAATAATATAAATCATATTTTGTTCAATGTACAGCCTGACAATGACCGGCAAATTGCAAAAAACGTACGAAAATTTGAATTTCGCGGGCTAGCGTGGAGCTTCCACCTTAATATCCACAATCATCAATATAATAACAAATGTATTATTTTTAATAAATTCCGTTTTTTGTTATTAGTTTACTTAGATTAGTATTATTTTTAACTATATGTCTTTTTGCATGATGTGGTCTCCTAGTGAAAAATCTTCTGTAATAAATTATGTACTTTCGTTGTCGGAGATCCTTAGATAAATAAACAAATAAGTAATTGCATTGTACACTTATCTAAAAAGGTGGATAGTCGCTACCATCTTTTACTTTACTTGGATTTGATTTCAAATATTTTAAAACTCAATAGAAAAAAAGGCGACATAAATGTCAAACACAAGTGAAGAATATCTGTTCTGTCTGTATCTGTAATCATAGATTAGAATACCTTTTCTGTAATTCTGTATCATTGTGATACTTGTGTCACATTATTCTAACCTCAAAAACCAACTTCGACATCAAATTAGGTTTTGATCATTCACCTAAACCTATCCATTTATTCAAAACAAAGATATTTTTTTACGAAAATGGGTGATATATTCAAGGACAGTCGGTTTACTAAATACCTCAATGATCCTCGGTATCGACAAATACCTAAACATGAAAGAAAAGTTAAAATAGATAAACGTTTTCAATCTATGTTTATGGATGAAAAGTTTAAAGTAAAATATACAGTGGATAAACGTGGACGACCAGTGAATGAAACTTCTACAGAAAATTTAAGAAAATATTACGAAGTTGAAGAGTCTGATGGTACTAGTGGTTCCGAGGAAGAAGTAGATAAGGAATCAATTGCGGATGACGAAAGTGAATCAGAAAATAAATCTGCCCCAGGACGCTTCGTCAAAAAACCGTCAAGTGACGAAGAAAAAGAACCTGACTTCCTCAACGATAAATTGATTCGAGGCAAATTAAATAAAAAGGTCAAGAATAGGTTGTTGGACTTGGATATTGATTATGCCCGTGGGGAAGGTAAGTTTAGTAACATGCACGTTTATCACCGCATTTACAATTTCTTAATTTTTACAAGCTTGGCCTTGGCTTTGGTGTGTGGCTAGCTCTAATTTCATATATGCGTCTTGTTGCCACATCTATCTAACTAAGGAAAATTACTAAGAACTATGCTATTGTATTAGGCTAAGACCTGTGATAATAGTTGTGTTTGTAAATAAATAAAATAAAATACTTTGAATTGAACCTATTCATTATTGTTGCTAATTAATATGTTTGTGCTTGATGGTAGACTAATTTTAGAATAGTTATTATGTTATGGGATGGTAAAAATAAAAAGAATATTTTCTGCAATCACTACATCCAACAGTCTACAAACATTTACTGAAGATAAACACCCCACTTAAGATTTTAGTATTTGCTTAACTGGACTTATCAAACTATTTTTAGGAGTCATACAAACGGACAGTTCATCAGAGGAGGACAGTAGTGAGGCAGAAGAAGACAGTGACCTAGATCATGAGTGGGGAGAGCTTGATGCTGATGCTGGAACTACTGATGAGTCCACTAAAAGGTATCAACATTTCAATTAACCTTATTTTTACCTGACTGCATCTGAAAGAGGGTTATATTTTTTGAGTGAATGTCTGTATGCATGTATGTCTGTTTCTGTGGCCCTACAGCCCAAACGGCAGGATGGGTTTTAACATAATTATGGGGTGTTGTTAGATTTTTTTAGGCTATAAAATTGGATCAACAAACTATGTCAAGTGGGGTATCATTGAATAGGTATTTATAAATCCTTTTTAGTTACTGACCCTGACTAAAAAGTGTCAAATAAAATAAATTAATATAAAAATAAACAAAACTGACTGCATAAAAAGTAAACAATTTGAACAGGTGGAACCCATCATAAATCCGGCTTCCTAATAATGGGTACCAACTGTTAAAATTATTTACTTGTTTTTTACTTTTTACACAGTCAAGTTTTTGATTTTTATATTAATTAATTTTTTCTTAAGAATGTGTGGAGCATGCTACTATTCCTAGTCATATATTTTGTTACATACATACATACACTCCCATCTTTTGCCCATGAGGGTTGGCACACTATAAAATGCCACATGCTAAAATCTGGCCATCACATGCATGCATGGCATCATTCAATATTTTTCTTGTAATTACTTGTTTACACATCTGCATCAATCTTGACATCCCTAGTAAACATACTTCCCAGATAAATAAAATCATTCTCTTATTATCACAAACACACACTATCTACCTCTCTTTCAAAAACAATATTTGTTATTCATATATTCATTCACATATTCATACAATTATTCTAGTCTTATTTGAGAAAAATCTGATGCATTTAAACAAAATGATACAATTACTAAATGATGAAATTCAATACAAATACTCTAGAACTAAAAACTTGTGCAAGCTGTAAGCGATAGTTGTTTTTTAAGTCTTAAAAATAGCTTTAGTGATTTATGGAATCTGATTATTATCATACTCAGTGTTGCTCACATGAAGATTACAATAAGGAATTTTTATACTTTTCAGAATTGCCATCTGCAACATGGACTGGGACAATATAAAAGCCGAAGACCTCATGGTTCTACTCAATTCTTTTTTGCCACCAGGTGGTGTTATTAAGAAGATAACAGTAAGTAACAATAATCACTAACCAAAACTACATTAATTATTTCCTTGGGATAATTTAAATAATTGCTACATCCTTTTTGTAACATGTTTGAAGTTACAATTAAATTAGATAAATGAAGTAAATATGTAGCAATTATTGACGCAATACATTTCGGGAAACTGCATGCTTGACTTTAAACTAGGAGGTGACCAGCCAATCAAACGTCAGGATAGCTGGTAAAAAAAATTTTGTTTCTAAATATATATCCTATGTAGCAATTATTTATTATATGTAGCAAATATAAGCAATTTTTTAATTAACTCTCATAGACCAACGCCACAGACAACCAGCCATTATGGCGACTAAGGCAACTGTTTGTTTTTGCACCCTTTTATTTAAAAAGAGTGAGAAATATTTCATCATTGGGCCTAATTATCATCAAATCTGTTTCCAGATTTATCCATCTGAATATGGCTTAGAAAGAATGAAGGAAGAAGAAATACGTGGTCCTATAGAATTAACAAAAGATAAACGCGAAGATTTTTCTGATGATGAGGGCAATGAGGAAGGTGTGTTTTTAGAAAATTAATAACTAAGCTGCTACTTGTGGAACAAAACCGTATCCGGACTTTTTTCTTATGTGTCCTTTTCTGTCTAGCCTATAAAGCATAAATCAATTTCAGGTTCGTCATATCACATGGAAAAACTACGTCGATACCAACTAAATAGGCTAAAATATTTCTATGCAGTGGTAGAATGCGACTCTGTTTCTACGGCTGATAAATTATATAGCGAATGTGATGGTATGGAGTATGAGAGCAGCGCCACTCGGCTTGATATGAGGTTCATTCCTGATGAAGTTAACTTCGATCAGGTATAAATACGTGATTTCGAAGTGAATTGCTATTTTAAATTAACTTATATTTAGAAATTTTGTAAACACCAAGGGAGGCAGGCATAGGCCTTTGTAGTTCACTTACGAGGAAAATGTAAAGACGCAATAACATTTCACATGAAATTCCGTACGTATTATTGCCATACTTAGCAAGATTTTTAAGAGATCATTTATGTAGCTACATTATAAACCCCATGACGCGTATTTTTTTATATTCAGGACTGTTTCTTATACAATGTGGAGATGACAATATGACTTTAAATGAAAACACTGGCAATACTGGTTTATAGAAACATTTGTAAACTATCAAATAAATCCGAACATGGAAATTAAAAAAAAAAAAATTTTCTTACAAACTAAATAGCTTAAAACTGCAAACAAAATAAAACACCATTTATAAAAATGGTACACTGACCTGCGATAAGAATGGCAACGCAGCTTGGTTTCATTCATGTTAAAGCTGTGGCCGACGCAGCGACGTAATGTTTGGCGCCATTATTCTTATTGTTATTAATGCTCAATTACACAAATCAAATCACAGAATATTAACCAAATAGTCGGGCATCATTCACCCGCGAGTTATTCACTGATCAATTTATTATTCACAATCACTTTTCGATCACATAATTATGTCGCCAGTCATTAAATTTTTTTATTTTCAATATGTCCGCCGTGTTCTTGAATACACAAACTACACCGACGTATAATGTTATTTCTCACTCTTGATAATAGGTCTCACGGTATGTCCGTACAGCTAAAGCGGCATTACCGTGACACTCCCCATAAATTAAAATCATATCAGTGTACTCCGAAGCGGTATAATTGTAACGAGGCATGATTATTTAATAATAAAACCTTGAAACACCAAGTATTAAGCGTCTAATTTCGCAAAGTTCACTTAGCTATTTAACTAAGTACCTATAATACGTTTATGTGTCCTGTCACTATTAAAACAAAGCGTCAAATTTCGCACAACACAACACAACACAACAACAAAGATACGATAACACTCGCGCGGCGACTTCAAACGGGCGCGGGCGCATCCGAAATTCCAGAGAAAATAAAATGCGTCACAGGCAGTAAGGACGTCCGGTGACACACTGACCGCGTAACCTAGACACGTCGACAAGTAAGCAAAGAGGAAACAAGCAAACTTACCTATCTCTTTCGCACATACATATTTTCTTATCTAGCTGTGATGACACGCTTTATGACTCTTATGGCTCGGGCATAAAGTATAATTTGCATTGAGAAAATAAATTTGATAGAAAAGGCGTAGGTTTTTAAAGTGGCGAGCTGGCAACGTAAGTCGTTAACCTGTCGCGTGCTCTCCTGTTTACAAAACATCATGTCGAAAATACTTAAAATGAAAAATAATGTCCTGTGGCTAAACTACTGGATATATTCATTTGATTTTTTGTGTGACGGTTGGGAATATCATGACTTATACGAAGTTTCATTTATGATCATATTGTCCTCCCCACATTGTATAATTACCTTATATTGTTGAGGTTTACTAACCTAATTCAAAAATATACACAAAAACTCAAAATGTTCAGAATTTGACCTTGTTTTTTTAGTATTAACATGAGATAATAATGGGCCAATAATTAATTTTCATATAACACCATTTGTATCAATGATACAATTTATGGACAGTAATCCATTTAACCAGCTACTGTTCTTTCTATTTAGGAACCTCATGAAGAATGCACAAAGCTACCTGATTTGACAAAATACAAGCCACGGTTATTTACAACTACAGCACTACAACAAGCTAAAGTGGAGCTGACATGGGACGCTACCAACCCAAACCGTACTGAAACCATTAAAAGCGCTCTTGATGGCAAAATTGATGATCTAGATCTAAAAGACTACCTAGCGTCTAGTAGTGACAGTGACGGTAATGTATCTACGTCAAATAGTAACACAAATACGATTACTTCATGCATTTATCACTACCCTGGGCACTCAAACCATTTACATGCTTTTATAGTCCCAAGTTTTGTAGAAAATCACCAAGGCTCACTGGTCCACCAGCTAGTAAAAAATTATATATTTAATATACTAGCGGCCCGCCGCGTTTTTGCACGACTGCAATGTTTTCATGTTCTCAAAACAATACTCTATTTCTACAAAAATGTTTCTAAATTGAAAATACAAGCTTTAAAAAAATTATCAGCCTGGTTTAGGTTAAGCCTTTTACACGAACATAAACACGTTCACACGAAACATTCAATTGCTCATTAACTACTACTACATAATTTTGTTCTTTTATAGAAGATAATCAACCAGAAGATATTGAAACAAAGCAAGAAATAGAAGATGAAGATCCTATCCAAAAATATAAAAAGTTACTTGAAGACATTGAGAAAAAAGATACCAAGAAAAGCAATAAAGATATGGAAATGGAGATAAGTTGGGGAATCGGAATCAAAGACAAGGCAGAGGAGTTAGTGAAAAAGAAAATAAATTCCGGTATGGTTTAGTAGTCTATATTTGTTTTAAAGTTATTTTTTTACGTTGAAAATATCTATTCATTACTTATTTTTGTTTTCTAGAAACTAAGGAATTGACGCCATTCGAGAAGTTAATACAAAAACGTAAAGAAAAGAAAAAGCAAAAGAAAATTAAAAATATGTCAACAAAAGAGAAAAATGAGGATTCTGACTCAGAAACTGGTAGCGTGTCAGATGATGTTCCTTCTGACATTGACATGAATGATCCTTATTTCGCGGAAGAATTTAGTAAACCAGAATTTAAGAAATCCAAAAGTGGTTCCCAGGTTCGAAAGAAAGGAAACGAAGAAGAAAACTTAGATTCGAATGACGAAAATAATACAGCTGAGTTAGAATTACTTTTGGATGAAGACGACGGAAAGGCACATTTCAGTCTTAAAAAAATTCAAGAATCTGAGAGTACGAAGAAATCGAGAAGGAAAAAGAAATTAAAAGCGAAAATGAACGAACAAAAACAATCTCTGCCGGACTTTGAAATAAATGTAAGCGACGATCGTTTTTCAGCATTATATAATTCGCATTTGTACAACATTGATCCAAGTGACCCAAATTATAAGAAAACAAAGAACATGGAAAAGCTTATTCAAGAGAAATTAAAACGCAGACCAGCTGATGGACCACCTGAAGATCAACAGCCAAAAAAATCTAAAGAGGATATTGAGTTAAGTATTTTAGTTAAAAATGTAAAAAGAAAAACAAAGGATGTATTGAAAAAATAAAACTATTTGCTTAAATATATAATGTATTTATTGCGACCGTCATGATTTGAATAGTCAGTAACATGATTATTTTAAAACTATAAACGGATATCACGTCATTACATAACAACATACAACTAAAGGTTCTTCTCAATAACCGGATCAAGATGCTATACTCACTGCTAATGCTTTCTTTATTTCTCTGCCTAGTGCGGTTCCCAAAGGTGGCGGCACAGCGTTTCCAACCTTAAAACACAAACCATTCTTGAAAGCGAGAAAGTATGCTCACTTGATGACAATCAGGGTAATGAGGTGTTTATAAATTATAAATACAATAATATACTCAATCTATTAAAATCTATAAGAGTAAGATCCCAGGGCCGCCAGACGTCACGTATTTTCTGACGAACCAAATGTGGATTATTGAGTAGTGCTAGTATGTATTAAGAACGCATGCCTACCGGCTATCTTGCCTAGTGGGCCAATTTTCAGGTATCAGGTAATCAAGGTTCATACAAAAATTACTTACCTCACGTAAATACTCCAAGCTGATTTTTACGTATATTTTAGGCAATATCCTTAAAAATAAGTCGCCAGTACTCCCAGACACTTTCTGTTAGCCGTATTGCTTTGCAGACGCTTTAAAGCTCCCAAAGTAATTACTTAACTTCACGTAAATTATGATGCTCCATTCTTGTAAAAGGTTTCAAAATAATTGTGACAGGAGGCAGACCGATCCAAAGGGCTAATCATCTCCCTTAATTCAATTTTAATGCCTCTGTGGGTAGGAGCGTGAGGGTATTATCAATGCGCATGAGAGTGAGGCAAATTGCGAAAATGCGGAACTCTAGGGGACGATTGGCCCCTTGGATCGCTCTGTCTTCTCGTAAAAGGTTTCGAAATAGTTGTCTGGTAGAGATATAAACAATGGAGCATCATAATTTACGTGATGTTAATTAAGTCCTTCGGGAGCTTTAAAGCGTCTGCAAAGCAATACGGCCGACGGAAAGTGTCTGGGAGTATTGGCGACTTATTTTTAAGGATATTTCCTACAATATACGTAAAAATCAGCTTGGAGAATTTACGTGAGGTAAGTAATTTTTGTATGTACCTTGATTACCTGATACCTGAAAATTGGCCCACTAGGCAAGATAGCTGGTAGGTATGCGTTCTTAGTACATACTAGCACTACTCAATAATCCACATTTGGTTCGTCAGAAAATACGTGACGTCTGGCGGCCCTGGGATCTTGGACTATATCTTCTATCTACAAAAATTTATGACATTATAAAAAAATAAATATTTTATTGGAACAGAAAACAAATTTACAGTTTTTGTTTTTGTGTACGATAATGTCCGCATTAGTTAAACTAAGTTTTTGGTGTTTTATTTTTATCTTTTACAGAAATGTTTATTTTTCACGAAATTTGGTGAACATTCACCTTGTTATGTGGGACATAACAAGGTGAATGTTCACCAAATACACAGTGTTTTTTTTATTTGTTTCACCTTATATTAACTTAATACCGAAAAAACACCCTAATTTTGAATTGAAAATTCTCGCGTTAATGTATCAGCTTTTATTTTTTTTAAAAACTTGAGACGTGTCAAGGGACACCCGGATGGAACGAATTCCTTTCGATTAATTAGTTAAGGAATTGTAATATAATTGTATTTTGTTTTTACAGTAGCTTACTATAGCAAAAAGGTCGTTACACCTTTTCGTCTTAATTTTTTCCGTCTAGCCCCCTTTCGCAACGCGCGTTAAGGAACTTCGTTCCAAAAAGAGTAGGCCTTTTGTTCAGAGAAATCTCAACTTTCTGGTGGTATAAAAAATATAAACACTAAATGTAAATGTTCTCAGAAAATGCAAAGAAAAAAATCTAATTCGATTTTTTTATAATAGTTATGTACAATTTTCAAGAGAGAATTTTCGATTGAAAATTAAGGTTTTTTCGGTACTATGCCAAAATAAGGTGATACAAATAAATACTTGGAGTATTTTGGACATAACAAGGTAAGTTATTGCCATATTTCGTGAAAAAAATATGCTGGAAATCAAGATAAAATTTTTAATCCTTAAAACGCACCCACTTCCCCACCTCAAATCGCTAAAATATTTTTCCTTTGATTTTTGTTATATTTTCTTCCTTTTCCAATTAGTTTCATACTACCTACATTTTTTTTTCAAAAATTATCGACACTAGTCTATACGTTTTTTTATCTTAATAAGAAACGTACCGAAAATATAAAAAAAAAACGAATTGTCGAGCCATTCTCGAGTTTCGCACTTGGCAATTATTTTTTAATTCAGTTTGGATTAATCTCGACCACAATCATGTTGTAGTAATGCAAAGTACAATGATCATAATCAATGTTGGTATAATTACCTACTACTTAATACTAGTACTAGTTATAACTTTTTAATTTATGGCTATTATGAGCGCCGATGAGGTGCTTGCCTAGGGCGCGCTCTACATTTAATCCGCCTCTGGTCTTTATGAAAACTACTGCAGTATATAATAGTATATTAACATTATATTCCCGCTTCGAGATATTGCTAATAAAGCATGTCATTGAAATTATTGGAAAGTACAATATCAAAATGAAATTACAAAGATTAGAAGTATCTATGTATATTTCTATATATATAATTAGTTATAAGAGTAGTGTTTCAAACTTATCTAACATAGTAACTATTTGTTAAAAATAGTTAAATAGTAGAAGAAACTATTTTTATAAAAGCCAAAGCCAGGTGAGTATAGTCTCCATTATTGCCTTTGTCTTCTATTATTAACGTCATCCAGTAAAATTACTAAATGCTCCATCATGACGACTTTTACTTTAAGCCTTTCTATGTACCAGAGCTATACATCATTTTATATTCACAATTTGCTGTTATATACTGACTACTGACTGACACTATGTGATACCAAAAATATGGATTTTAAGACCTCAAGCGGCCCACATCTTACCTGTCGGTGCTTGTCTTGTACTGAGCCGGCAAATATGTAAGTATCCCGGAAGCCCTGCGATCGCGCGCACTCCCGTACTGACACAACGCGGTTCTGTTCAGGATGCAGTACCCGACCTTGCTTCCCCATAGGCTCGGGGTCCGTAACAGTCGTGCTGAAGTAACCATCCCAACATACTCTCCCTAAAATGTGAATATAGTTTGGTGATTTTTAGTTTAGTTTAGTCATTTAGTTATTTACAGTCACAGTTTAAAAAAAATCAACGACAAATCATTTAGAATAGAATAGAAACAATTTATTTATATTAATAAATTGTTTTTATTCTATTCTGAATGATTTATCGTGATTTTTTTTATAACAGACAATGAATGTATCATTATATAATGAATGAAGATTTTACTAAATGTTATTTCGATTGACGTCACGTTTTATTATTAATATTTGACCATATTTTGTACGCCATATAAAGGCAGAACATAGAGAACAAATTGTATTTATTCCTAATATCCAACATGTATTTACCTATGTTTACAAAATAAATGATTGATTGATTAATATAGGAAAGTTCAAAAGCTACCAAAGCTAACAAAGTTCAGGGTTTTAATGAGAAATTTCCAAAACGCACATAAAAACCACTTTCTGTATTAAGTCCTATAGAATAATTTCTTATGAATTAAATAACTTGCTTTTCCGCCTTAAGTGTGAATGAGATAAATAAAACCCATGCATACAAATATTGTCGCAAGAAGGGATAACAAGTTATTACCATATAATCCAGCCCAGTTGTTGTGTCTGTTGCCGGTGTGCGGCAGGCACCAAGGGATGAGCGTGTTCTCCTGCTTGTCGTGCGGCGAACAGACGCCGCCAGCTGCGCATGCGCACACGCCTCGCAGTGCGCCGCTTGACGACCGGCCGTTCCTTTTGTCATCGTACCGGTACTGCAGCACCTGATCACGACATATCATGTATTCTATATTCCTAATTTTCTTCATAATCCCAGACAATACATGACAGTTAACAAACCTTGCATTTCGTTCCATCAGATAGCGCGACCGATATGTTAGGTAGGTCTCTCCAATCGGACCCAGGTGTAGTAGGCACTCTACATATTCTGGCTTGAATTAACGGCGCCATGTTTTTGCAGATATGGTCCCGAAGTTTGGCATTTTCGTCCTTACTTCTCACTAGGCGTTGGAAATAACTCTCTGGCATGGATCCATATTCTATTTCTATTTTATTAGCACCATTGCATATTCGAGGCAAATCGCTCATAGCATCTCGTATGGTACAAGTTCTCCTGGGAGCAGACTCATCCCAATGAATGTTTGTAACAAATCGTTTGCCATCTATAGTGGTTGTGAGAGAGCACGCGCGTCTGCTAAACACGTGCGTGGGTTCTGGATAGAAAGGTAACCTATACCCAGGCGCTGCTGCTAAAATAATAAGCCTTCTCCTTGTTTGTGGAACACCATAATTTCCGGCCTGCAGAATACCAAATGTACACTGATATCCCATGTCAAGTAAAGCCCTGAGTGTCAGTTTCAAAACCATACCTTTTTTGAATGCTACGAAGTTTCTCACGTTTTCTAATATAAAATATTTTGGTCGGTAAAAATCACAGTAAGATAAGTATGAAGCTACCAGAGAGTTTTTAAAATTAGAATACTCTCTCGAATTGAATCTATTCATGCCAGAGAAACCCTGACATGGTGGCCCACCACATAACAGTTCTACTTCACCCTGCATTGGAAGGCGTAATCCGCCAGCACTATGAGTGGCTCCAGACATTGCTTCCTTTAGTAACGCATTACAATCTTCATTAAAAACAATGCAATTCTTATTATTGATAGCATATGCATGTGCAGCTGCTTCCACATTTTCTATAGCCCACTTACATTCAGTCAGGCCAGCTTGGTGCAGACCTTCTGACAGCCCGCCGCACCCAGCGAACACATCTAGAGTTCTTAGAGGTCGCACTGACATATTTTCTTGCTTGTTCTCAGTCGTCTCCACAGGTTTGCTAGACTTACCTTTACCTTTACCCTTGTCTTTGCGTCCATCAGTACGTCCAACAATCATAGCATCGTTTGGAATATTTATAATCTGATCAGAAGATTTATCAAAAGCCATTCTAAAGTAAAACCTAGTTGGGTCGCCTTCGAGCCACTCGGCCAAGGTGTATGGATGAGGAACATTTTGTTCATAAATTAAATGACAAACTCCCACAACGGAAGAGAATGAAACATCGCGGATTTCTTCACTCCAATATACAACATTAACATCTTCATGCTGAGGAAATCTACTAGATGTATTCTCAGGTCTGTAAAGAACATTTACTTTCAAATAAATGTCTTGCGGAACAATTAAAGGACCATCTCCAATGGATGTTACAGCAGCAATGTACCCAACACAGAATGGTTCACCGGTATCGACGTTCGATCCTCGCAAATTATTGTCACTCTTTCTGTAATACTCAGGATAGACATCCTCGTCAACCTTCTCTAATTTCGTTTTCATGTAGCTGTTAGCATTAGAGAAGTTATTTTTGAACTTGAATGTTCCAGGTTTAAGAAATACACCACAGCCTTTTTTGTAATCGTAATCTTGCCACCGTACTAATGTCCATTCGGTCCGATTGTTTTCAGATACTAAACTGGACTTTTCTAACAATTTTCCAGAAACTTTAGGTATGTTTTTAGCATCCCTTTTAGTTTTCCTTTCACAAGATGGGCAAAACCTATGTTGCCTTAGTGGATTCGGACAAATTGGATCTACTGGTAAATCTTCAAATCGTGCAGTGAACCTTTCATAATACTTATTATAAAAATAAGTTTTACCATCATCCTCAAAATGTTTACTGTCTACTTCCTTACCACCCAGTCTAAACCAGTCTGCAGGAATTTCTCCTTTTTCAACACAAGCTTTCCTTAATATTGAAGAAAGAGGAGCACCATGACAACATCTGTCCCCTAAAAATATTTCCCTGGGATCACTTACCTCACCAAGAACGGTATCTGATGCCCTAATAAATACCTCTGCATGAAAATACCCAGCTTTAGAATTGATAGTCTCTCTCCACATGTACACAACTCTGGCAACCAAAGCAGGAATGTTGGGTTGAGTAGTTTCAACCATAACGAAGTCGCCATTGCAAAGTTCAGAGCCATCAATTTCAACCTTTTCGTAATACACTTTAGTGGCGTCTGCTTTAGTTGGTTCGCCTATCCATTTTATTTTTCTGTTGTTAGAGCCAGTTAGTTTTACAGGTACTGTATCCTCTATCTTATCATGTTGCTTTTTCTCAGCCATTTGTTGGTATTCTTCTTCGTCATCGGGTTCAGAATCTTCGGCTTGTTCTACTGCCATATTAGGACAGAATCTTCTTACACAGGCTTTTTTTGTACGACCATGTCCACCAAACTTAGCCATAGCCCGACACGCATTACATTCACCACAGTCAGGCAATTGACAAGCTTCACACACACCACATCTTTTCCTCCTTAATACTAACTCATGATTAGTTTTATCTAACTGGTTTGTGAAGAAACTTTCAAATGTTTTCCTCACTAGGGGGGTGGTAGTAGCTTTAGTCCAAGCCTTTTTATCAATTTTTTTGTAATCTATCTTAGTACGGAATTTACGCTTTCCAAATTTAATGCCCATTAATTTAATCAATTCTCTCATGCAAGGTAAAGTAATTAATGGTTCATCATCTTCATCAGCTTCTAGGCTTACTACTTGGTCGCAAACAAATTGAGCATGTTTGTGAAGCATTTCTTCTGTCATTTTCATATCATTCAGTTCTGGTATAGTAGATTCTCTTAACAGCTCCAGTAAGTCTTCATATGTTGGCTGTAGATAATGATATTCTTCTAAATATTCAACAACGACTTTGCTCAGCCATATCTTCTCATACAGATTATTCATAAGAGGCGTGTACTGTTCACTTGGTTTCAGTAAATTATATTCTCCAAATTCTGTTGATAAAGTTATACAATTTCTGTCACCACCATCAAAACCATGTATAAACCTGAAAGAAATGTTTGTTTAGTCATATTGTAATTATTACTCTAAAACTTAAAACAAAGATTTCTACATTGGAATATAAAATAAATTTAATGGAGTTGGAAAAAAGAAAATATAACCTGGTATTTTTTGGAATTGAGGAGTCTAGTAAACCAGAAGCAGAAATGGTAGACTACATAAAGGATATAATAATAGAAACAGGAACACACATCGACTGTCAGGAAATTAAAAACATATACAGAATCGGAAAAAAGAACGATAAAAATCGCCCCGTCGTGGTCACCATAGCTACATTATGGAAGAAACATGCTATACTAAAGAATAAGTCCAATCTCCCAATTGGTGTGAATGTCAAAGAAGATTTCTCTAAGGAAGTACTTGAAAAGAGGAAGCAGCTACAACCTAGACTAGAAGAGGAAAGGAAGAAAGGAAATATCGCTTTCCTGAAACAAGATAAACTGATAGTGAAGCGACCAACCGACAAAACCAGAGATAAAAGGAAGAGAGAAGATTCTGGTTCACCTAACTACGTAAACCAAAAGAAAATAAACGCGAAAGAAACCTCAACACCACCATTTCCCATGAATGCCCCAAAAGAGACTATAAGACCAAATATTCTCAACTACGTCGAACGAGCTAGAACAGTCTCACTACCTGGAACATCAAAAAACTAGCAACGACTACCGGCACCCGGAACAAAATCAAAACCAAAACCACAACATTATTAAAACCAAATTCAAAAAATATCACCCCAAGACGGCCGGTCACCGTGGGGGAAGACGACCACTACCCTTCAAACACTATCCGTTTATTACCCTATAGAATCAAAAAACAGCAAAATACGGAATACCTATATATAGCAACATACAACACACTATCTCTAAGAACTGAAGAAAGCCTACAAGAACTTTTACACTCTATACGAGATATAAAGTGGGATATTATCGGCTTGAGTGAAGTAAGAAGACATGGCGAAGCTATCGAAGAGCATGACCAATTCATACTGTACCACAAAGGTGAAATTCCAGGAAGACATGGAGTAGGATTTCTAGTAAGGAAAACACTCAAAACCTTAATTACAGAAATAATTGGCATATCAGAAAGGATTGCTATATTAAACATTAAGATACCCCCAAACAAAGATATATGGTCTATAGTGCAAATTTACTCGCCAACCGAACAATCTTCGACATTAGAAATTGATTCATTCTACTCATCCCTTAAAACTGCCATAGAAGAACACGCACAAAAAAATTATATTGTTATGGGTGATTTTAATGCTAGAGTTGGAACACCAAGAAACGCAGAAGAAAGCGTTTTGGGCCCATACTGTACTGGAAAAAGAACAAGAAACGGACAAAAACTAATAGAAATGGCGTATGAAAATAATATGAAAATACTAAACAGTCAATTCAAGAAGAGATCTTCTAGTAGATGGACATGGATATCGCCAGATGGTAGGCACAGAAATGAGATAGACTACATTCTAACGAACAGACCGAAATTATTTGACGACTGTGGCACCATAGCAAATCTCAACTTTAATAGCAACCATAGAATGCTTAGAACATGTCTGAACACATCATATACTCTACAATTAAGCCGGCCTTTCAAAGTAAAAACTACAACACCACATAACAACGCAACAATAACCACCATAAAAGACCATCTCAACTCTGTGACACAATCATCTCTCGAACATTTAAACACTCAACAGAAATACAACACAATACACGAAATACTAATAGCAAGACCCAAAACTAACATTGAAGGCGAACCAAACAATAAGAAGTACATGTCAGAAAAATCCAGCGAACTTCTAGAAAAAAGATCAAAATTAATTTGCTTAACAAATAAAACGAAAACTATTAGAGATGAAATAGGAAAATTGAGCAAAGAAATAAAATTACAATCAAGAAAAGATAGAGAACACCTTAGACTCAACACCTTTGAAAAATTCATCAACAAGACCGGTGGTATAAAAAAGGCGCTTAAAGTTTTATCAGACAAAACCAACTGGATAGTTAACATGAAAGACCAACATCGCAAAACAACAACCAAGAGATTAGATATTTTATCAATCGCTACGAACTTCTACAAAAACCTATACTCCAGCAAGAGCCAAATTGAAATTACCGAACTAAGTAACAATGATAACGTGCCACCAATACTAGAAGATGAAATACATAAGGCAATCGAAACACAGAAGAACGATAGAGCTCCTGGACCTGACCAGATCAACAATGAATTGCTTTTAAACTGCAGAAACAACATTGCACCACTACTAACATTTATTTTCAACGATATATTAAATACAGAAATGATTCCGTCACAGTGGACGGCATCAAATATCATCTTGCTCCACAAAAAGGGTGACAAGGCCGAAATAAATAATTATAGACCCATTAGTCTAATGTCCAATATTTATAAGATCTTTGCCAAAATAATTTTAGCCCGAATAACAAGAACTCTAGATGAAAACCAGCCTAGGGAACAGGCCGGCTTTAGGGCAGGTTATTCGACATTAGACCATATACATACCGTGAGACAAATTATCGAAAAGAACAAGGAGTTTAATGTGTCATTCTATTGCTGTTTTATCGATTACAATAAGGCATTTGACTCAATTGAACACGAAAATATCTGGTATTGTCTAAAGAATCAAGGAGTCGAACAAAAATACATCAGAATAATAAAAAATGTATATACTAACAGTACAGCTAAAATCAAGTTAGAAAAAGAAGGGAAGGAAATTAAAATAAACAGAGGTGTAAGACAAGGTGACCCATTATCACCTAAACTATTCACAGATGTCTTAGAAGAAATCTTCCGGAAATTAAACTGGGATCATTATGGGCTAAACATAAACGGGGAAACACTATCCCACTTACGGTTCGCTGACGACATTATACTATTCGCCGAAACAAAAGAGCACCTACAAAACATGCTCATAGACCTTGAAAGAGAAAGTCGCAAGGTAGGCCTAACAATGAACGCCTCCAAAACCAAAGCTCTAACAAATGCGTCCGAA
Organism: Craniophora ligustri; assembly: GCA_905163465.1. NCBI lineage: Eukaryota > Metazoa > Arthropoda > Insecta > Lepidoptera > Noctuidae > Craniophora > Craniophora ligustri. Next base: position 8,961,871 of record LR990967.1, on the reverse strand, counting down.
GACCCTATCATTATAAACGGTATACCAATTGAGTACGTCAAAGAGTACACTTACTTAGGCCAACAAATTTCAACAACTGACATAATGTCAAAGGAAATAGATACTAGAATTGGGAATGCATGGAAATGTTACTGGCGGCTAAAAGAAATTATGAAGAACAAAGAAATCAAGACGCATGTCAAATCAAAACTATACAATACCTGTGTGCTACCAGTCTTAACCTATGGGTGCCAAACCTGGGCTCTCACCAAAGCACAAAGCAAAAAATTAGAAACTTGCCAGACAGCAATGGAGAGAAGTATGTTGAATTTAAGAAAATCAGACAGAGTACGAAATATAACCATTAGAAATCGAACCAAAATACAAAATGTTACAACTAGAATAAGGAAACTTAAATGGCAATGGACAGGGCATACAATAAGAGGCATCGAAAAGTGGAGTAGAAGCATAGTGTTTTGGTACCCTAGAAATAGGAAAAGGAAACGAGGTAGACAGATTCGAAGGTGGGAAGACGAGATAAAGGCGATAGCAGGGAAACTATGGACGAGAAAAGCTCTAAACCGAGTAGAGTGGAAAGGAATGGAGGAGGCCTTTGCCAAAGATGGGCAAACAGACATGTCTGTAGATGCGAGCTCTCAGCAGAGTCGTTAACTTATATTTAATAGTTTGTAAATAATCATTTGTGTCTGAATAAAGGCTATTATTATTATTATTATTATTATAATTATTACTCTAACTATAAACGGATGGTGGGACCATAATATAATACCAATATTTACAAAACTTTTAAGATCAAGTAAAACAAGCTTTAATTAAATGCCTTGTTGATCTAGTTGTCATGCGACTGCTGAGCAAGACGTCTTGAGTTTGATTCTCAGATTAAGCAGTGTTATTGGTTTTTTCTATGAAATTCTTAGTAGCTCAGTTAGGATTTGTCCCCGGTAGATGACAACAGGCGGCGTAACATTCTTAAAAACATACATTTATGTTTATTTACACTTGCTTTAATGTAAAAGTAAGCTTTCAATGTTAACTTTAAGTGGTTTTAAACTAAAACAAGCCACACTATTAGAAAGATATTAATAGGTATAAAACAAGTTTATACTTACCATTCAATAATAGGACCAACATCTTTAACCGGTACAGATTCTTCATCAATTTCAGCTGAATCAGAACAAATTGACTTTAAATATCCTGACATGTATATGCGTACATCATTTTCAACAAGACCACCATCAATAGGGCAAAGATGACCCTGTTCATCGAAAATAGAAAATGATGTTATGTTAGTTTGTGGCCGTTCCATTATGTCTCCCTCATCACCTGAAAATATATCATGAGGTTTAAGTATGAAATTTAAGTAGCTAATAACAGGAATTGTGTTGAATTTATGCTGAAATGTAATACCTGAAGCTAATACTAATTTTTCATTTGTCAGTGCTATATACTCTTCAACGGAATCCTGTGGGTGCCCTTGATAGTAAATAATGTCAGAATTGTTCAAGAATTGACCACAAATGTCACATTTTTCAGTATCAGATGTGGATTTCTGGTAGATGTCGTTTTTGTTTTCAGTTTCCAAGTGATCTTTTTGTTCTTTTATGGAAATATTTTCTTCTTGTTTCTCACGGATGCTTTCAACTATTTCATTATCATGTTGAATTACAATATCAGTTTCCTGTTTTGAACACTCTTTCAGGTCATCACTGCAGTTAATTTGTTCACCTACAGTTATTTTTTTTATTTTAGTATCATTTCCATTCTCTGCCTTAATGTCCAAATTGTCACTGCCGCTATTATTATTTTTGCTTAAATAATCTAATTTATTTTCTTCACTTTCATCATATTTAATTTTTTTCTAAAAATATTCAATATGATAATTATTTTGAATTTTGTTTTCAATAATGATAATACAAATTGCATCACAGGATTACTGCCATCAATGATGGAGTTTTTAAGAATAGTTTTATTTTTGACCATCAAGATACTATATGTATATGATGCTTAAGTAGTCATTAATTATTCTGATCTTCTTAATTAAAATATGTGCATTTGAACATATCAGAAATCTTCTGACAAATTCATGTGGGATGTCTGATAGTAACTAGTCTCAGTTTTGTATTAAAACAAGACTATTTAGTTTGGTTGCCATATACATATACATATTATAATGTCATTATTAAGATTAATTAATATAATGACCCGATGAGTGCAGCGGTATTAAAGGCTGCCTCTGCCACTCTGAGTCTTGGGTTTGAATCCTGGCAGAGACAAATGTTTGATGAGCATAGACATTTATATGTGACAGATGTTTTATGTATGATATTGAAATATAAACAAATAATGAATGATCTATTGTATCAACCATGTAGTATCCATAACAAACCGAATTTCTTAGCTTGGAACTAGATGGCACAGTCATAAATTCTGGAGATAGTTATTTATATCAGTGCATAACTGTAAAACATACCAGTTGTAAGCTGTCTTCATTATTAGGACTTCTATTCCTCTTCAGTGGAAACATATTAGTAATTTTTATTTGATTACCATTGCGTGGAGACCTTCTTTGGGATCTAAAATTTAAAATTAAAAGCTTAAGTAACAACTACAAAAATTTCATTAGTTAGTGTTTTTTTATATAAATAAATAATAATAAATATTTCCAGACATTATTACACAGCGCCATCTAGTTCCGTGGTAAGCAACAAGGCTTGTGTTACGGATACTAGATGGTTGATATACTACATATATACTTTTTTTTTGTAAATTCATACATATTATACATAGATACATCCATGACTCAGATACAAATGTTTATGCTTATCACACAAACATTTGTCCCTACTGGGATTCGAACCCAGGATTTATTTTATATTATAATATCAGCCTATTGCCGTTCACTGGTGTACATAGGCGACACAAGGCCTCTTTACATATATATATATATTATAGATATACTTGTTTGTCCTGACTGATTCATCAAAGCAGAGCCTGAATCACAGGAGTAACATACTTGAAATTTTGACAGATGATGCATTTAATATTCAAGCTCCTCAGCAAAAATAAATGCATACGCGTTTCGTCGTTTTTGGAAATTCAACCCCTAATGGGCGAAATGAGGAGAAATTAGTATTAAATTGCGCAGGCAAAGAAAATATATTACACAAACAAAACTAATTTTTCAAGTCTTTTTTTTTTAATATTCAGTCTGAACCACTCCTAGGTGATGCTCCATCAGTAATAAGCTAGTGTGAACATCCCATTGACCTTGATATTGTATTGCCATGGCTTTAAAGTAAAAGTTACCCTTGCTCTTAGATAGACATGATTTACAAAGAAATCTGTTCTAGATGGCTACAAAGGTAGTGGAATTTAATATGCACAATATGAACAAGCTTTCAAGAAATTAAAAGCAGTCCACCACAAAATATATGTAATTTACTGACTTGCAATTTGCTAAAATGTGTTTTCGCAACACTAACAAAATCATTCATTGATAGCATAATGTGCCTTGGGGATGTTAGCCCAAGCTTGTACATAGGGTTTCCATACTATCATCAGGAAAAGGTACCTTGTGCGGAAGATTCAGGGGAGTCAAAATAGCATTCTGAAAGTCATTGTTGTGGATCCGAGAGCTCCTGTATTAAGGCATTTTTTGCGAAAAAAAAATGGTTCCTATGCTGTCCGTAATAAGATTTATTATTATTATTATAAATTGTACCCCTTTATTAGTAGTCTTATCTGGGGACTATCACAAATATTACCCTTTAATATTTCAATATGAACCAGAATTTTTGCATTGAATAAGAAAATATGGACTAGCTTTAATATCCATTTCAGGTTTCAATATATCTGGCGAAATTTTACAGATAAGGATTGCATGGCTGCTAAGTAGGCCACAGCCACAGTTTAGTCTAGGTCAGGGTATTATACCCGTCGTACCCGGGTAGGTTCCTACCCATGACGGCCACCTACATTGATTATCTTTCGTTTTCCATTTACCCATTACGTTAAATGCTCACTACATAATCTGCAAACCCTAATCAAAATCCATAGCCTGTTGAAAATCTACGTCTAGCTTAGGCCAGATATAGATAGATTTTCGACACTTTTTCACTAGGTACTTCAAATGTAACAACGTACTTGGCTTATTTGCCATCTCCCCATAAGTCACAAGACAATAATATTAAGTAAATAAAGATATACACTATTAAATATGTACATGAACTTACATTTGAGAAGGGGAGTTAGATATCTTATCCAAAGATGAAACATTTCCTTCAACATTTTGTAGATTGGAACGATTTTTAACCGGCATAATTATTATATACTGGTTGAATTGATTCCAATCCTGACAACTCCAGATAAAGCTGAAATACTTAAAACAAACAATAGTCCATTTATTCTAATCCATGAGCAGAAGTTGGCACAAAATGCACAAATCAAACATTAATGTAATGTAACCAAAAATAACTAGACAATAATGAAAAACGCGCCAAAATCTTCATCATGACATAATCTTCTTGAGCACACAGCTTAAAAAATTGTTTGCAACATAGAATAAACGTAAACTACAATGTGCGTTGTTAGTTTGATTTGAAGGACGGACTTGACTTGACTGTCCCGTTGTATTGTGCGTTCTCACTTATCCAACATTTCAACAACAGTTTCCATCAAAACATGTTCAAATATTATAAAGAAGAATTCTTCAAATATTACTGGATGGTGGAAGCTTCATGGTAGACCGCGAAATTCAAATTTTCGTACGTTTTTTGCAATTTTCCGGTCATTGTCAGACTAAACATTAAACAAAATATGATTTGCGCCTGTAATAGGTATTTAATTACAGAATTATAATCATTTAAATCAATAAAACAGCCCTCAAAGTGCATATAACTGCATTGATTGACTTTTTCATGAAATAGACAATCAATGCAGTTACATGCACAAGATCTATCGAAAGTACCGAATTTATAAAAACTTGTTTACCACAGTATCGTGTTAGCTGCTTAAAGAAGTTCTTTATTGAATGCCCTGTGCATTCAATCGATGCAAGCAGAGGTTAAACTAATCTACATTACAACAGTTGGATCCAGAACATTGTAAGAATGATGTATATTATCAAACTAACTATGAAGTACGAAATAATTGGATTGGGATTGACAAATATAAAAAAAACAATATAGGTGATGACGGTGAACGTTTACAGGAACCATTAATAGCATCGTGCTTGGGAGCAATTGGCCACAATGCCTTTAACGCATGCACTTCTTGTTATTGTTCGCAATTACAATATTGAAGAGACACTGATGGTCCCACTGCTGGGCACGGGTCTCCTCTCATTTGAGAGGGATAAGGCTATAGTCCACCACGCTAGCCTACTGCGGGTTGGCAGACTTCACATGCCATCGAGACAAATGTCTCAAGCATGCAGGTTTCCTCACGATGTTTTCCTTCACCGTTCGAGCTTGTGATAAATACGCATATAACTTCCGAAAAGTCAGTGGTGCGTGCCTTGGGTTCGAACTAGAGACCTTTGACATCTCAGTCCACTGGTCACACCACTAGGCTACCACGGCTCTTTCGGTCACTAAGATTAAAACATTTTATTAATCGACTTAAAAAAGGAGGAGGTTATTAATTCGACTGTTTTTTTATGTTTGTTACCTGTGGACTTGGTGAACCGATTTTGAAAATTCTTTTTTTATATGAAAGCTGATGCTTCCCGTTTGGTCCCATAAAAAATGGTGAGGATCTGATGAGTGGATCCTTGGGAAATCGAGAGAAACCCTCAATTTTTTTACGTAGATGACGCGTTTATTGTTCAACCTCTTACATACCATCACGCCTGTCGTCCCCGAAAGGTTAGGCAGAGGTGTACTAATGTATAATAATCCCATGTAATAGGGGGCGAGCCTATTGCTATTAACCGGGCACGAATCCAAACTCCGAGCTGCTACTGAGAATTTCACAGAAAAACCCAATAATACTTTGCTCGACCTGGGAATCGAACCCTGGACCTCTTGCTCGGCAGTCGCACTATATGACCACTAGACTAACGAGACCTATTACAGACACTAAAAGTAAAAAATAAAATAAAAAACTGCGTTTAATAAAAACCGACTTCAAAACTAAAAAATAACCTATGATGTGGTTAACCACCCCGCTCAATGTCACTCGCGGTGAGTGTACTTATAAAGTAAAACTGTATGAAGTTATTTTTTGCTTTTTAGTTTTTGAAGTTGGTTTTTCTTTTTTTATTTGATGATTGTTCTTGTTCTTTCTTTCTTGTGGCAATTGAGTCGATGTCGACTATTCTGCCAATGTCACGTTGTGTTGATTTTTGATTGTGACAGCTCGGACTGATAACGGACACTGCCAAGTGTGATGTCAATCTTTCGGGGTGGTTCTTCGCACGTTTTGTATGTACATTACATTTTGGCATTGTTGTAATTTAGAAATTTTGTTATAATTTTGATTAAGGATGGGGAAAAATAGGTTAACAGAGAATGAAAGTTAATTGGGAGGGGAATTTTAATTTTTGGGAGCATTGAATATAGGTTAAAGAAATTAGACGGATTGGGAGGATTGGAAGTCAGGGGACATGCAAAAATATATATGATCTAGGGTTCCCTCGTCATCTCCACATTCACAAAGGGAACTATCTCGAACATGGATCTTCTTCAAGAATACTGGACTGCAACAGTGTCCAAGTCTTAGTCTACACAAGGAAGAAACGGTTCTTTTTGATAATTTGGCGCATTTGAAAAACCAAGGTTTTTGCTGAATGACCGGTTGGATATTTCCGTAATATTTACCCTTTAGCCTTAAACTTTTAGTCCACGATTCTGACCATAAAGAGAATAATTTCTGTTTAGAATAATTACGTAAATCATAATTGTGAACCTTAAAGTGTTTACTGTCAACGCGATACTTCGTAGCAAACTTTGCTAGCGAGTCTGCGCATTCATTGCCAACGATACCTACATGACCAGGTACCCAAGCTATCTCTATTTTCAAACCTTTGTTAGAAGCACAAAATAATTCATTTTTAATATCTATTATTATTTGACTATGAGTTTTAGAATATAGTTGATTTTTATTTATGGCCTGAATGCTACTAAGGGAATCAGAAAAAAATACAGATCTTACAATGTTATGAGAATTTATGAAACGAATGGCTTCTAAAATGCCCACACATTCTCCCGTGAATACAGACGATTCTGGTGGACATTGAAATAACATTGAGATTCTTGAGTTCTGGTAATAGATGGCAACTCCTGTACAACCCGTTGGTGTTAATTTTGATGCGTCTGTGAAGAAGTAGTGCCAACCCTCCCAGTATCTCTTAATGGCCAACTCAAATTTTAATTTTGAATTTTGAGACGTTTTAACTATTCCAAGACTTAAAATCGTTTTGGGGCCGAAATTAATGACCTCGTATGCCGCAGAAAAGACAGGAAGGATAGAATATTGATATATGGAACTGGAGAGGTTTTTAATCTCTCTATATCGGCACAACAATCGGGGAACTGCTTTATTTTTCCAATAAAGACAGTTAGAGGTGAGGTCAATTTGCTCTAAAATAGGGAGTAAGGGGTGAGATGAAAGGGAAAAAACTTTAGATAGGAAGCGATCTGTCAAATATTGTCTCCTTATGTCAAGGGGTGGATCTGTACATTCCACTTGGAGGGAATTAATTGGGGAAGATCTCATGGCCCCTATTATAATCCTAAGACATTTAGCTTGAATAGAATCTAACTTACGGAGTGCTTGTTTGTTACAGGGCTCAATCAAAAAGATGCAGTAGTCCATCACACTTCTCACGAGGGCATTGTATATCATTTTAAGAGACAAAGGATGAGCACCCCACCAAGCAACTGAAAGAGCTTTAAGGATTGAAATGCTCCGCTCGCATTTTTTAACAACGTTATTAATATGTTGAATACCTGACAATTTGGAATCTAAAGTTACGCCCAGGAAATTAACATGATCTCTAAACGGGATGACTTGTCCATCAGTGGTAATATCTACTCGAGGAACCACACGTTTGCGGGTGAATATAATGGCGGAACTCTTTGGAACGCTCAGAGACAACCCATGCTTCATAAGCCACTGGTTTAATGAGGCTAAAGAGACATTCATAGAAAGAGCGGCATGTTGAACAGAATTACTGGAGACCATTAATGCAATATCATCAGCATATTGAAGAATTTTACAATCGAAATTTAAACAGGTAGGGAGATCGGATGTGTAAATATTGTATAAAAGGGGACTGAGGACAGAACCTTGCGGTAATCCTCTCCATACTGTTCTCCGCTCTGGATTTTCCCCAGGGATCCTTAGCTGGAGGACACGATTTGAAAAAATGGTACCAATGATATTACAGATCCTAACTGGGATATTCAAATTACGCATGAGAAGTGGCAGGAGGACCGAATCATAAGCAGATGAAATGTCCAGGAAGACTGCTATCACTGAATCATTATTACTAAGGGAAAATCTGACCTCAGATGTGAGGATACCCACACTATCCGCTGTACCCCGACCTTTCCTGAAACCAAATTGAGTCCTTGGCAATAGTTCTCTGTTTTCTGTAAACCATTCCAGGCGATTTTTAATAAGGTGTTCCAATAGTTTGATTAATATAGACGATAAGGCTATAGGCCTATATGAAGAGTAATCATTTAGATCTTTACCGGGCTTTAACAATGGAATAACAACCTGAACCTTCCATTCTTCAGGAATATAACCGGAGGTAAAACTATAATTAACCAAATCCAAGAAGTATTGGTGGCATTTTAAATTAGCTTTCGTAATGAAAGAATAGGTGAATCCATCAACCCCAGGTGCGGAATCCCTTACATGGGACAGTACCGTTTTAAGTTCTTCTGTTGAAAAAGGTGAATTCATTGAGTCATTAACTGAGAAGGTATTTTTAAAGATGGTAGATTTGTGTTCATCTTCATTTGGGACATACATAGGAGCAACTTTAGAGAAAAAGCGGTACGCCAATTCTCCAGACAAGTTATTTGGGGAGGTTTGCGACTGACTTTTTCTGAAACATTTCAACTTTTTCCATACTATAGTCGATGGAGTAGATGGACACAGTGAGCTACAAAATTTTTGCCAACTTTCTCTCTTCTTTTGACGAAATACCTTCCTGGACTTGGCTAATATCCGTTTGAAAGCAATAAGATTATCCGGGCTCATATTCTGATTGTAAATCTCTTCAGCCTCATTCCTAATCTTGATTAATTTTGTGCATTCGCTATCCCACCAAGGTGGAGATGGGATTTTCCCAGAAGACGTGTGTTTAGGGGGAAAACAATCGTCAGCAGTAGTGGAAATAGTAGATGAAAAAGCAAGGAAGCAGTTTTGGGCATTATGGTCATTAATTGGTGGAAGGGACGATATCCTTAAATCCAGGATTTTAGAATAAACGTCCCAATCCACCGAATTTAGACGGTATTTTAACAGTGGGGGGGACAGTCTGTCTGGAATATTTTTAGAGGGCAAATCAACTATGATAGGATAGTGATCACTTCCAAAAGTCATGTCTAAACAAGACCAAGTAAATAGACTAGCTATATTGGATGAGCAGAATGTTAAATCAACACAACTGTTATTTTGCCCAATGGAAGACCTACGGGTGGCGCGGCCATCATTAATAATACATAAATCAAGCTCATCCAATATATACACCAAACCAGAACCAAAACTATCACAAACCCCTGATCCCCAACGATAGTGGTGACAATTAAAATCACCCATAATTAATAATGGCCCGCTAATGCTATTTAATATATTTTTAATAGGCAAAAGATCATCAGTGTTTGGATGAGCAATATAAAAAGAAAAAATAGTTATATCCTCAGCCTTGTCAGCGACAACATTGATATTATCACTAAAAGAGGGTAGAGGAATGGGGGAGAATGTTACTCTGTTATTAATGAGCAAAGCACATCCTCCATATCCATCCGATCTATCATTGCGAACACTACTAAAGTATGGAATCCGGAAATTGCTAACAGGATTAAGCCATGTTTCAGCAATGCTGCAGATCGATGGTTTGTATTTATTTAGTAAGTATATAAGATCAGATTTCCTAGGAGTAATACTCCTCACGTTCCATTGGAGGTATTTCAGGGGATGGAATGTTATTAATATAATTTAAAATCGATGACAGTTTATGGGCAACGTGGTCAGGTACATACTGGGTTGGATTTGTTAAAACAGCTGATAGTAAACTTGTTATGATATTTAAAATGTTGCTTGGGTTTTCTTTTATTTCATCAGTGTATGATTGCGCCGTTTCCAAAGGGAGGGCGCCACCATTTGAAATTGGAGAAAATGAGTAGTCTTTGATGATTGCATTATGAACCACCTTGTCATAGCTAGGAGACAAGCGAGCATGAGGCTTAGGTTTCAGGAAAACCGTTTTACGGTAAGATTTGGCGGTTTGAGGGTTTGGGCTGGGATGTTGGTGTGGCGGAGTTATTATTGACTTAGAAGGTGACTGAGATTGCCTTGCGACATCAGCATACGAACGAGAAACAGAGGGGAAGATTTGACTTGCTTCAGCATACGATTTACATTTTTCGGCCATCAGTGCTTTAATTGCCTTCTGACGACCCAACTCAGGGCAAGCTTTATCATTAGCAAAATGGTTGCCAGAGCACGTTATGCATCTAGCCCCATGAACGGATACATCACATTCATTGCCAGGGTGGTCATGGCCACACTTGTAACAACGCGGTTTGGATCGACAAACATTACGAGTGTGACCAAAACGACAGCAATTAAAACACTGAATGGTGGGATATAAGTATCTTTCCACGCTTAGTGCCGAATAAACACAAAAAACCCGTGATGGTAAGATTTGGCCATCAAAAGTCAGAACTACGGTTTGGGTTGGTCTCCACTCCGTTGAACCCAAGGATGTGACCTTACGGCTCAACCTTCTTACTTTTATCACAGAACCACATCCAGAAGGAACCCTAATATTTTTTAACACCTCATCATCGGACCATTCTTTTGGGACATCCCTAACAATGCCCATTCTCGTTATATTAAATTGTGGAATGGCGGCAATATAATTATGTTTTATAAGAAAGTTATTATTTAAAAAACCGTTTGCATCCTGGTATGACTTAAAATCAACCGATACACGATTTCTTCCTAAACGTTTGATCCCATCCGGGCGTACATTAATAATGTTGTTTTTCATTAAAAACATACCAAACTTGACTGGATGAAGTACAGTACCTGAAGTCTGTTGATCCTTTAAAGAAACATGGATGATGAAAGGTGCATTGTCCTGGGCATTATATAACTGTCTGCCGAAAATTTGTTTAACTAATTTTGGGGGCTTATTATCATCAGTAGTGGGCGAAAGAGCCGCTCGTTTTCGATTGGTACTTTCCATATTATACTCCTTTTCATGAGGCAATGTTACGGTAAGAACCGGAGTGAAGTCAAATAGTTCATTGTCCGGATCAGGCGGGTCAGGTGGGTCAGGCGGCTTTTTGTCTTCCATTATCGTTGGCGGGCACTTGCGTAATGTACGCTTCTCAGTTTAGTTTATTTCTACGTATCCAAATTCACAAATCACCACAATAAATAATAAAAATGAACAAAAAACCCGACTGCCAAATTTAAGGTTTCCCGCGCTTTTTTCCTTATTTTTTTTTTTTTTTTTTACAGATTTTATCACGATATATGATGTATTGAAAGAAATATGATACAATTAAAAACACATTATACAGATCTTAAATTAATTAAAAACTAATATTTACAAACTTAAAAAATAAAATTAAAAAAAAAAAAAGAAGTTATAGGGCGTCAAAAAACTCGTCCCCGACGCTGTCAGGGGGTAGAGTGCCCAGAAGACTGGCAGCATTGCCACGTTGAATGGCAATGCTAATTCTTTGTCCGAAAAAAACGCCAGCCTTTGGGTCACGTGAAAGGTCGACCAAGCGTTTCGAAATTTCTTTGAAGAGTGCTAAGGCACTCGGACCCCATGACCCAAGCGTTTCAACCCCAAACGGCTCGAAAATATAACTATTAAATAAATTGATATATTTTCGCCGCTTGGTGGTCTCCGCAGCTGCAGCAGCAGCGCTAGCACGGCTCGCCGAACTGGGAAGATGGGATGGCGCTAGAGTGTCTACGCATGTTGCGTCCCACACCAGAGGCCTGCCCAACTTCCAAGGAAGTAACGACATGCCATCTGGTCTCTTGCCATCGTCACGTAACAGGCCGTTTGGTTCTAAAACGGCGGCTACGCCGGCGGAGACAAGAGCACGACGGATGATGTCGTTAATATTGGCGTGCCGCGCTATACGACCTGCACTTCTACTGCATGATAAGCCATGGTGTCCAAGGCTGTCGACCATTTCGCCACAAAGACAGCGATGCGGGGCGCAGCAAGGGGCCCCCAAGCGTAAAGCAGCAGCGATCCGGAAGGTCGAGTCATCCAGCATGGTACCGATATTGAAGGATGGAAGGGCGTGTAGCCAAAGACCCGACTCCCATTTACCCACAGCCAAAAGGCGAGCACGCTCTGCAGTATTGATTGACGTATCAATAAGCTCATTCCGTATCAAACTGCAGAGCGGCTCATCCCAAAGTCTCTGGGAAAAAGGGTTAGCTGGAGAATTTGTGTTTGGGCAAATGATTTTCCAGGCATTCGTAGCCTCGGCCATGTAGGATATGTCAAAAAGAAGCAAAGATCGAGCTAGGATATTCCTAGTTAATTTTTCAGTACTATGGACCGAGGACAAAAAAGCTGGTAAACTAATACTGGAAATTTTGCGGATACCGAGACCTCCAAAGCGGATCGGTAGGGTAGCTTGTACCCAAGCCCGATCATTCAGAGCTACGTTCAAAATGGATGATATGGTAGAACGGATAATACAGTCAATTTTTCCCAGAAGATCCGTACGCTTCCATAAAGGTGAAGAACGAAGAAAATAAGTAAATTGAGGACCAAAGCAACAAAAACGAAGTATAGTGAAAGCCGAATGTGTGTTTATTTTAACAAGTCTATCTGAGACGTCATTAAAATTTTGAATTTTTTCTTCAATAAAATTTTGATGGGAGTCATCAAAAATTGGTGACCCTAGAAGACGAAGTGAATTTTTATTAATTAATTTAATTTGTGGAGCTAAACAATTGAACTTATTAAGTGTATTATGTTGGTCAGTATTGTCAAATAAAAATAGCTCGCACTTTGAAGTATTGAGTTCAAGGCCAATAGATTGAAATTGATCTATTAAGAATTTAAGATCATTTAAAACTGTAGTAACGTCTCCTCCTAGGGTCCCGTCATCCAGATACCAAACGTTGAATTTCGAATTTAATTGTTTAACAATGGGATGAATAGCTAAACTAAAAATCATAGGCCCAAGAGGGTCACCTTGTTGACAGCCTACAGAAGATTTTAATAAATGATCTTGATAGAGCAATTTGGAAGGGTATTTATAACATTGCCAGAGAAAACTATAGATTTTAGGCACTTCTTTTTTAATTTCTGCCAACAGGGTGTCCCTATTAACAGAATTAAAAGCATTTTTTAAGTCAACCTTAAGTATGACGTCACCTTTTCCGTTGTGGACAAAATTAGACAAAGCATGTACGGCAGCCTCGCAACCCCCTTTGGAGCCAAAACCCAGCTGCAGGGGCTGCAATTTTTCCGAAACAGATTGGCTGTAAAATTTACAACAAATTTTGGCTACCGTACGGCGGTATGTGCTTCCCACGGCAATGGGACGAATACCGCCATCCTTCTTGCGCAGGGCGCAAAGATTGGCCCCGTACAAAATATCAATGACGGCCTCGTGCACATTGCCAGAGAGCATGAGATTGGAAAGAGCTGTGAGCTCCTTCAAAAGCGTCTCACCGGCATCCCTCGTGCCTACACTCGTGAGGTCCTTTAGGTGTTGGGGTGACAGGCCATCCAGGCCGGCCGCAGAACCGCTTCGGAAGGAGCAAATGGCAGAGGCCAAATCACGAGCTGTAACAACCAGTGTGTTAGAATCGTGATCAGGCGGATCAGGAAAAGAAAGGTCATCTGCCGGAGTAGGGTGTTTGCTTTCCAGAACTGAAAGGGTTTCTGGAGAGCACGGCGCGATCACATCACTACTAAAAAGTAACCGGGCCGCACCTTTAATGTCACCGTCTCTTAACTTGGATTCTACATGATAGCAGATATCTTTGGATGAAAGAAATTTTGGCACTGACGGATAGGGGTGTAAATTTTGCCTAGAAAGGTTGCAGTTATTTTTAATTTGGGAAGTCAAAGATTTTTGATGAGCCAGATTTTTTTGGACGTGCAGAATCCTATAAGGGAAGGTGAGGAGTTGTTCCCAAGCACGAGGCGAGTTCTCCCTGGAGGCAAGGCGAACGCATTCTGCTAAATGTAGCGCAACTGAAGGTCTAGCTCCACGGGGAACTCGCTTAAGAACTGGCACTGAGTTTTTCAATTTCGACAAAGTTTGCCATAATGGGGAAGAAACATGGGATTCCGGAGGTGATAAGGGTAAGGGTGTTGAAATGAGGGTTGGATGTACATTCTGGGATTTGTGCACTTTCCCAACATGAACATTCAGCCCTCGCTTACCTTTAAAAAACCGTGCTTGAGTACAATGCGGGCATCTGACCAGATCAACGAAAGGTTGAGTTAAAACATCCGAATCACTGCTGCCACTCAACATGCACTTACACTTATAAATAAATTAAACATACATTATAAACACTAAACAATCAAAAATATAAAAAATAAACTTAAATAAAACGTAAAACTACATGACAGATAAAAACAGTGACAGGGATGAGTAAAATTGGGCCAATCAGGATCCAGTAACAGATTTTCGAGCAACAGGAACGCCAATAGCAGGTCAGCAGAAATAGTTGCCAGGCAACGCCTTGACAACGGGTGTTAACAATAAAAAGCCACCCGTACGTCTTGTGTCACAACGGCGGGATGTAAATCGGATGCGATGGATTTATACGATACTAGTGCTTCACACCACAAACATGTAGTCCAAGACTCCAACCCTTAATAGGTTAGGCAAGAGAGGAGTAGCAGTGGAAAATAATACATTTATTTATTTATTTATTAAATATTCGGAATGCCTTGACATGGACGTCAGTCACCGTTCCCTTATTTGATGATATAGATGTACGGACGGTCATTATCGGGTGACAAGTCTGCCGTCTGACAGCTTTTGTCAAACACAGCCAGAGCCACAGCTGACTGATAATGACTGTTTAACTCTCGCTTGACATACGAAGTTATGGACGTAATCGCCTGTTCTTTACCTGTCACTTGATAAATCCTATACCTATGTGATTTCTGCTATTTTGTGATAATAACTCATATTTATCCTCTGTTCTCTTGAGTAGATCTCATCGCAATTTTAATTCTTAATAGAGGTGGTGACGTTATTACAAAATGCTTTTATACCCACTTATAAGGCATAATTTTTTAAGTAAAGCCAAGATTCTAAGGTTATATTCAACTGTATTTGTGCCGGATATTGATATAAATTATTATTGTAATGCAGAGAATGCCTCAGAAATTGAAAACAATATTAGAATTAGAAAAGGTGTGGGTGATGTAAATCGTGCCCTACATATGTTTAATATTCTGAAGAGTACACCAACAACAGATAGCTTTTACGAAACTGTAAGAGATAACTTGTACAAAGAATTGATTGGTTTACCTAATAAAACACATCCTTCAGTCAAAGATAATATTGATCCACAAGTAATTCGTGTAATAAATGAGAAGAAAGATTTTCAAGATAAACCTCTAGAATTTAGTGAAATAACAAGAAGACTTAATTTAGTAAGAACAGATAAATTAGGACACACATGTGGCCACAAAAGCTATTACTTTCTAGGAGAACTTGCTGAGTTAGAAGAAGCATTAATTAAATACACTGTTGATAAACTTCTCAAAGAAAACTTTCAATTAATCTCAGTTCCTGATATTTTACCTAGCAATGTCTTAGAGAGTTGCGGTATGACAATAAATAATGACAGAACACAGGTAAATTTTCTTAAATATCAATTATCATGAATGGGTTTTTAGCAGAAAATTTTAAAAACATTTAATTATTCTAAAAATTTGGATAGTTTAATTAAATTTAATTATTAAAAATCTTTTAAAATATAATTATTTCACAAAAGGTTGATTACTTTAGTGTTTTTTTTTATTTCAAGATATATTCCTTAGATCCAGTCCACCATGGCCCAGATCTATATTTATCTGGTACATCAGAAATGTCCCTTGCTGGGCTGTTAATGAATACAGTTCATACTGAACAAGACTTACCACTCAAACTGGCTGCAGTGAGTAGATGCTATAGGGCAGAAACTTCTAACGTAATTGAAGAGAGAGGAATATACAGGTAATGCAATAGTAAATTCTCTAGAGGTTACAGTATTGCCAAAGTGCCCACTAAAACTACCAGGTTTTAATTTAGTTCTTTGTCAAGGTTCATAAATATGATATAACAATTTAGTGAAACCTGGAGTTGAAAAACCACTGGTGAAGTGAGTACTTTAGCCTGTAAAGAAAATATTTTTTGTTTTTTCTTTCATAAACCCATGAAAAGTTGTTTTATTTCTTGTGAATTAGAATTTTTTTAAATGTACATTGGCCACCTCTGTTTAATATGTATTATCCGCCAAACCATGCTTGACAGCCAAATACGGTGATTTGCCTGACAAGCAGCTGGCTTGATATACCTTTGAATTTTTGAATATTTTTTTGATGTGAGATTTTGTGATTTTATTTACAGAGTACATCAGTTCACTAAAGTAGAAATGTTTGCAGTTACCACACCTAGTCAATCTGAAAGTGTGCTTGAATATATAAGAACAATACAAGAAGAATTATTTGCGCCTCTAGGTTTTAACATGAGAATACTTGATATGCCACCACATGAACTAGGTGCTCCTGCTTATAGGTATGTCAGTATCTTAGATGATTTAAAATCTTATTATTGAGGTTTGAAAAGCATGCTTATTTCCTTGTGATCATCAGCTAATGTTATTATGATTTACAGGAAGTATGACATTGAAGCATGGATGCCAGGTCGGAATAATTATGGTGAAATATCAAGTTGTAGCAACTGTACAGATTACCAATCAAGGAGACTGAACATAAAATTTGACCATGGTACACAACAGAGCTTTGTTCATACATTAAATGGCACTGCATGTGCACTGCCAAGAATGTTAATAGCTCTACTAGAAACCCATCAAGATCCTAAGGGGAAAATTTATATACCTGAAATATTACAACCATACATGGATAGGAAAAAATATATCAGTAAAAACTCTTTAGTGCCAGAACTAAAACTATTGAAAATAAAGAGATAAAATGTTCCATAAATCATTTTATTTAAACCAAATTAGTAACATTATAAAAGATGCCTACTCAGTAGTCACTACAAGATAACTATTGTTCAATGAAAATTCACTTTTCTTCTCGAAATCACACAGTAAAACTCTCAAGAATATATAGGTTGTGTGTTATTTCAATATACATAATATCACTTGGATCCCTTTTGCTGCTGTTTTGAAAGCTTTTTGATTTTAGATTTGAATGACTTTATATCCACCGATGTTTCTAATGGAGTATCAATTGTATTACCTTTCTCTTCAGGTGGTATAAATGCTTTTTGTCTCTGTTCTTGTTTGGCATGTTTTGCTTGCACTTGCCTTTCTTCTTTTTCATGCCGATGTTTAGCCTTCTTTTGCTCATCTTTGAGGAAGTATTCTCCTGTAGCAAGTTCACGATCAATTTTACTCTCTTGTTGTGCTGGTGGGAATGGTGTGTAAGGTTTCTTATCAACTTTCTTCTTAGGATGTTTTCTTGGTACATTTTTACTTTTGAATGTGGGAAGAAATCTATCCCAACTCTCGTTTTTTAACCTCGGATCTTTCATTAGCTCTCTTTTAATCATTAAACTTTTAATGTTGTACATTGGATGTATGTTTTTCATTGTATCCTCTACTATACGCCTAACTTGCACCAGCCCCTTGTATGGCCCTACAGCTGAAACTGTGTTGCCTTGCACTAACACATAGCATTCGGTTAATAATTCTATAGATTTAAGAGTAACTCCATTTGGACCAATTAAACGTTGACGTCTTTTTAAGAATGTTTCCTTTTTACGTACAAATGAATTAATTTTTATAATGTCACACCCGATCTCGTCTTCTAGTACTCTTGCAGCTTGTTCGAATGGAACACTTCGGGACAAAAGTTTCATTAAATCTCTCGCTTTGATAATGATGTAAGGGTCCCATGTTTTTTTCGTGGTTTTAACGGTTATGCTACCTTCGATAAGGTCGAGTTCAGCGACTATGTAATGTTCTTTTAACACCTTTTGCACCAGAGGCCAGCATTCTTTTAAATATTGTTCTCTATACTTTGGAAAAAGGGTTGCAAATTTACTTTCTTCTAACAGACCATGTGGATTATCTTCAGGGGTAAATTTGGGAATTTTTAAAGCCCAGGCATTGTCTATTGGTCCATCATGCTGGTCTTCTTCTGTATCTTGGTTTTGCATCGTAATTAAAGTCAAAGTCCACGAGATTAATAAAAAGCAGATATCTTAGTTTAAACTTCAATTCAATTATTTATAATGGCTTCTAAGTTAAAATCTACCACATGACACGATCTCAAGTGACAAGCTGACAATTGACATATGATTGACATTAATATGACATTTGACAACCATCAACCTTGCCAATCGCCATGCTACACCATTGCCATTAATTAACGGCAGCGTCTTGAACTCATTGTTACAATAAATGAATTTTAATTTCTAAATACCCGGTGTTGCTACTTTACTATAGGGTACCTAAACAAAACGAAAACACTATAACATTTAATTTTATACAATTACCTGTCCTGTCCTAACCGTCACTGATTCATCAAACCTAAACTATAGGGACTAAAAACTTAACAAGAAGTTCAAAAAATCAGCTAAAATGAGTATCGTCGTATATTTATTATTTATATTTATTTATTTAGTTCATGTGTAATTCTTCAGCCGTAAATTTTTAAAAGATTTTTTGCCAGTTATAAAATTGTTTAAAATCTGTGTAGATTAGTACGCTTGTTTGTTTTTTACTTGGTGTTATAAAAGTAAAAAAATGGTTCTGTACTCGCGGTAACTAAGTTTTTACGGAATTTTTGTATAAGTTGAGTAGTGTGACCAGAGTGAAAACATATTATCAAACTAAAATGGTTTTGATAACATAAAGTTTTTATTATCTTTACATCAGACCTATTATGTATCTAATCAAAGCTGCCACGAGCCCGATTTTGGTGAAAACTAAAATTATAATTAGAGCTGTTTGGAATAGGTTTTCTACATATATATTCATACGTTTTTTACTTTAATGTATGAATATATATATAGTGCTATTGTTAGCAATTTTTGTTTGTTTCATGTTTAAAGCGTACACCCTGAATAGTAGAAATATTTATTTTCACGACTTTCAATTTTCTTAATTATAGACATTGACGTAACAATTTCATTGGATTAATTAATGTAATAATAAGTTATATTTCTCATCTGAACGGTATCTCGTAAAGCTAAATACAACTAATATCTATAACATATTATGTTGACAGACAGTTTAGGAATCAATAGCTTTTCTTTTACTGCACCTATATAAAATACATTTAATATTACATACTGGCATTCTGTAGTTTCAGCATCTCCAGCCGTGTTGGAATTCATAGGGTACGTAAATCTATCTGAGATATCCGCTTAAAATTCAAAACTGAAAAAAAACTATAATAAATCATTTCTTCTTTATATTATTTAAATTATTATTATTTGACAAGTCTTTAGTTTCATAGAGTATTTTTATGAATACCATATTTTTCCATTTCTTTTCGTTTCGTATTTCATTTAACTATTTTTGCCCTAGTAAAAATGAGTGTAATATTTTTATAGATATTATACTAAAAACTACTATTTCTGGCAACACAACAGGGCTTCAACGGGAGCTTACCGAAACATATTGCTGGCGATCGTTACCGAGTGCTATTTTTAAAATAGTGATGGGACACATCATTCGCGGTTTTCTCAACGGTCTTCAAAAAGGAGGAGGTTCTCAATTCGACAATTTTTTTTAAATGTTTGTCATCATCAAAATCGGTTCACCCAGTCGAAAGTTATGAGGTGAACTTTCGACTGGGTGAACGGATTTTAATGATTCTTTTTTTATTTGAAAGCTGGTGGCTTCCCGTGTGGTCAATATGAGTCGGTTTTTTCATTCTCGTTCAAAATTATGACATTTAATTAATTATTAATATTCTTGAAGCTTCCAGTTACAGGCTATAACTATATTTTATAGCGATAATAAATCATAAATAAATTATATTATATTAATAATCAGTAGTTTTTGCGAGGAGACTAAGTAGATCTCCTACATACATATTTTCTAGGAAACCTATATAAATAATTTGAAATCTTTTTAAATTATTATTTAACAAGGATTCCAACATGATAATGTGCCATGTTATTACTGCTACGATAATTTAATTAATATTTTCGTCTTTGGTTTAATGTAAAACGAAATGATCGATTCAGCATGATCATATACGTCCCTAAGCACGAAGGCCCCGACTGGCGGCGATAAGCTAGCTACTTTAGTTTGCGTTGAGAGTTTGAGACTCTTAGGTGCTAACATGCTATGGAAACTAGGAACTTATGAAAATTTCAGTTTTGTCTTAGAGTGCAGCGCCATCTAGTGTTTAACTACCCAAAATAAAAATACTGTGTTGCCATAACGTAACATAGGATGATAACGCTGGGTGACGATTTTCAACACTAACATAAAATTAAAGAATTATTTCCAAACATTGAATACAAATAAATCAATAAATTTATCGAGTAATAAACCAAGTAAATGGATGCGTTAGATCGTTTTGTTAAGTGAAATAAGCATTTTTTCATAGTTGACTTTTCATTTAAATAATGGGAATTTACTATACGTGCAATAGCAACACTTTAATTGCAAATGTCTGCCTGCGCTGGAGTACGTTAGTATTTCCATTTCTCGGGTTTAATATTTGCAATTAAATTCTGTTTGTTTCGCAAGTGCATCTAGCCACGTCGAGTTGAACCTCTGTTCCTCCGTGTCGCCGTGCCGCGTTACAATCATCCTCTTTTCGTACGAACACGTTGAGTTGAGTCCTCCTCCTCCGTGTCGCCGTTTCGAAATAAACTTGTGAAGTTTCTGTTCTGTGAACTACTGTGCATAGGCACTCTTTTGAGTTTGGACCCATAATTGCGAATAGTGCACTGAACACTGAGTGAACTTCCATCATGTCACAAAACTCTTGTTGTGTACCTGGATGTCTAGTGACTAAGAAAGATGGTATGTATTTCTTGTTTAGTAAGTCTATTTACGCTGCGTACCCTGTTCCATCTTCATAATACTTAGTGCTTCATGTTCATGAACATGACATGAGCAGAACATGTATTGACTAACTATTACCATCCGAAGCACAACTTGTCATTTCTCAACTTCGAAAAATATAAAAATTAGTCTAATCTTTTCCCATCAAGGGGAACAATAAACTATAACAAATACACAATGCACTCCTTAAAATAGATAATTACCTTTATAGCTAGATTATAACTTTGTATGAAGTTTACTAAGATATTTACGTATATTTTCTATCACCAACATCATACTTTTAAAGTATTTACACAATAGAAACACACTATTATTGGTAAACTCAATTTAGAATATAAAACTTATCATTATTATTAGCAAACATTATGCGATGAGCGCTGTGACTACTGCCTCGAAGCATATGGCTATGTGTTGCATCTCATGGCTTTGGTATACAGTCTGCTAACTTTACAACCTACATAATGAAGTACACAAATGCACATTCTTAAAACAGGTCTGCAGGTCTGGTTGAAAACCAGCACCAGGCAATCTGGCATATGCTGAACCAGAACCTTTCTAGCGCAGTAGTAGGCACACATTATTATAAATTTCCTATAAATTTATTTTGATTGTATGTGGCCACTAACTACCTGTATAAATGTTTCATTCTGCTTTCTTTCATTCACCTTAATCAAATCGGATCAAATGTTAATTTGCAACAAGTACATTATTTTTGCAAAGGTAGTAATTATATTTTGCCTGCAAGCTTCTATTATATGTTTGTATTATTATTATTTTATCAGCTATTTTATTTCCCAGGGATACCATTGCACCACTTTCCGAATCCAGATGTGTATGCAGAGAAATTTAATACTTGGATTTCAAAAATAGGCGGAGAAGTAGCTGTGATGGATAATTCAAATGTTTTTAGAAACAGACGTGTCTGTCATAAACATTTTGAAAGAATACACATGAATTCAAAAAATAGACTGAGCATGTTAGCAATTCCCGTATTATATTTACCAGGTTAGTAATATCTTAAATATTTATTAAAACATGTGTCTTATTAATTAAATTTAAAGAACATGAAACGATTTTTGGTGTATTTTTCTCATACATAATATGAATGTTTTAACTTTCAGATCAATTAGTTACTGAATCTGTTGCTATGCTGCCTGCCTTACCTACAACATCTGGTGTTCAAAGGACTCAATCGAATATTCAAATGAGAGGTTTGTATCTTATTCATAATGAGCTAAAAGCAGGAAAGCTAAAATATTGAGCTCTTCAAGAGTCATACATTGAACAAAAGCTTTTAGATAATAATTTTAGGTTCAGGATATCAAAAGACTAGGTATCTTTTCCTTATACATAATATCAACATTTTAACTTTCAGATCAATTTGTTACTGAATCTGTCACTATGCCGCCTGTGTCACCCTCAACATCTGGTGTTCAAAGGACTCAATCGAATGTTCAAATGAGAGGTTTGTATCTTATTCATAGTGAGCAAAAAGCAGGAAAGCTAAAATATTGAGCTCTTCAAGAGTCATATCCTGAATTAAAGCTTTTACAATAATTTTAGTAACAGGATATCAAAAAACTATGTACCTTTTTCATATACTTAATATCAATGTTTAAACTTTCAGATCAACTGGTTACTAAATCCGTTACTGTGCCACCTGCCTTGCCCTCAACATCTGGTGTTCAAAAGACTCAATTACAAAGACATATGAAAGGTTTGTACCTTATTTGTATATTTATATAGTTTTGTATAATTTTAACTTTTTTGTGTTTAAAAAACCGACTGCAAAATTTAAGCCGATAATAAATTATTTTTCACTTTCCTAGTAATAGAGTAAGAACTAAAACGATCAAAGTTAACATTAGCCCTTTTGTGATATAATTTTAGTTTGCTGCTTTATTTATATTTAAGCAAAATAGACCAATGTAGACATTGGTTGGATAAATTACTATATTTTACAGAGTATGTAACAATAATAAGTAACTAACTAAAAAATTAATCTTTCTTGTGCGTTTAAATTTTTTTGAAGTGTTTTGTTTTTGTTAAAATAGTAAAATAAAATATCTAAATATTGCACAGTCATAAAATTCATCTTATTAACTTAACTTTCGTCTTACTTACATTAACTTTCATTCCCTTATAAAAAGAATAGTAATGATAAAAGTTTAACAATGTACATCTGTTTACTTAAGCTATTTTTTTTTTCAGGTCTTTATGTACCCTTAACAAAACATAGAGAGTATAAATCGCTTTTAAAGCAAATGAAGAAAAGTGAAAGTATCAAGGTGGCTTTTAAGAAAAAATATTATCTTGCCAAGAAAATGACAAAAACGACAGCATTCAAAATTATGACATCAAAAATGTCTTCTACTGCCCAAATATTCTGCCAAATGCAAGTTACTCAGGGTGGCAAGAAAAAACCTGGTAGACGTTTCACACTAGATCAAAAAATTTTAGCATTATCTTTGTATAAGCCCTCGCCTAAGGCTTATCGTTTGCTAAGTCAAATGTGCGTTTTACCGAGTCGGAGAACTTTACAAAATTTACTGCACAAATTGGATTTAAAAGCTGGAGTCAATAACATAATATTTGAAAACTTAAAAAACAGAGTTGCAAAGTTGCCTGCTAATTATAGATACTGCTCATTATTGTTTGACGAGATGGCAATTGGACCAGGGCTTACACACAACAAAAAAAATGATAAATTACTCGGATTTGTCGACAATGGAGACAAAACGGAATTGGAATATTGCGACCATGTCCTTGTATTCATGGTAAGGGGAATTGTAAAAAAATACAAGCAGCCTATAGCTTACTATTATTGCAGCGGAAGCACTAAGGCTATTGAGCTAAAAGCCCAAATTAAAAATATTATTTTAAAATTGCAAGAAACTGGATTGAACGTCATTGCAACCATATGTGATCAAGGTGCCTCAAATGTGGCAGCGATAAACATGCTATTAAAAGAGACACGAGAAATGTACATAAGAAATGGTGAAGAATATCGGGACGGATTTTATAAGGTGGGAACACAAGATTTTCCCCTTATACGATCCACCTCATCTCATGAAAGGGATTAGAAATAATCTACTCACAAAAAATTTAAAATACATTTTGAAAGAAAAAGAATGCACTGCTAAATGGTCTCACATAATAGATCTATACAATAGGTGCCCAGGATACAGAGGCGTCAAACTTGTGCCTAAGCTGACAGCTCTGCACGTATTACCAAATTTAATCCCCAAGATGAGGGTGAAACACTGTACACAAGTGTTTAGTCAGTCAGTTGGGGTAGGACTTGCATGTCTAGCAGGTAATGTTTTGTTATTATTGATTAACTGTTTCGCTATCTATATTTTATATATTTTAATTGCTTAAGACTTGTCATGGCCACAATCCCACAGTGGGCAGTAGTATGCCTTCTCAATTAATACATTATAATAAATACTATTTTAACGTCTTATTGTGCATTAGAAACAGCATATTACTATAGGACTGACTGCAATAGCAAAAATAATAGCTATTTTATAAATTTTGTGGTGTGATTATATTCTAAGTTAAACAGTGGTTTTTACTGTTAAATAGGTTATATGTTCATAAAACTATTTGTTTATTGTTGCAGATATGGGAGTCCTTGATAAGGACAGTCACGAGACAGCAGACCTTTTGATGTTTTTCGACGACCTTTTCGACAGCGTGAATGGCAGCTTTAGCGATATCAAACAGGGGAAAAAGTATCGTGCAGCAGTTACCCCAACATCACCGCATCTCAATTTGTGGAATTATAGTCTCCCAGTACTGAAAACCATGAAATTTGTAAATGGTTACAAGCAAGGAGTAGTGCCTTCTTTATCCAGTTGGATTAAGACAATAGAAAGTTTTAGAAATATTGTAAAGTTTTTAAATTCGAAAGGGATCAATTCCTTATTGCTGCGAAATTTTAACCAAGATCCATTGGAGAACTTTTTTGGAGCAATTAGAGCCCATGGCTGTAGTAACATAATGCCCTCGTCGTCTGCATTTGAAGGTGCTTTTAAGACTCTTTTGATAAACAATATAACTTCTTCACATTCAGTTGGATCAAACTGCGAAAAAGATGATAGTGTTTGTCTCCAGTCGCTAAAATCTTTTTTAGCGAGTCCTGGAGATAACAACGCAGCAACTGAATGTGAAGATGAAATAGAACGGGATCATATGTGTCTCGACCTTTTAAATACAGACACAATAATAAGAAGTAAAACTCCAATGGATATTGAAAAATGCGCAGCAATTGGTTATTGCAGTGGCTGGATAGCACAAATTGCCAAAAAAAATGTGTACAAGAACTGTGTCACTTGTAGGCATGATTTGGAGGCAGAAAATATCTTAGATTTTCATAACTATATTAAAATTAAAGAATATGAAAACAAAAAGTGGTTGTGCTATCCTACTAGGGCGCTGTTTGATTTCTTTGCCCAAGTGGAACACATTTCTATAGAAATATTAAAAGAATACAGCAACAAAAATAATTTATTGAAATATATTAAATTAATCGTTACAATTAATATAAATTTAAATTTTGTAACTTGTGTTATACATAAAGATGATTTATCAAATTTTTTAATTAATAAATCTACCAAATTTTTTATTCATAACTGGTGCAAAGAAATCAACAGCATCCTCACTGGCAAAGTAACCTCTTGGGATATGAATGACCCTATGAAGGAAAAAGCTCACAGGCACTACTCGAAAAACAAAGGGAGGAAAAGGCAAAATAATGTCTAAATATTTAAATATACGAATATATTATATCACGAATAAATTTCTTAAACAATAAACTGCATTTTGTTTAGTTTTTCTTCTGTATCTGCAAGTCAAAAACAAAGCACCTGGGATTTTTTACAATAGCGTATAAATTATTGTTTACTCTTAGTGCTTTTCTAATAGTTATGTAATACATTCTATCTACATAATTGTTAGTAAAGCATTAAGGTAAGCAATAATATAAACGCTAATCAATTTCATAATTTAATCAATCTATAGTATATATACCTACCTATACGTACAGTATGTATATCTAAAACTATAAATAGGTAGCTATAGGCAAAAGATTTAGTTATCTGAACACTAGGTGGCGCTTTGTGCTGACAATTAAAAAAAAGCCAGAGCTGCCTGTCTATACCCGTATATATATTGTAGTCTTTGGGTGCTAACTAACAGAAGTCATCAACTACACTGCCGGCCAATTTTGCACTGTACCCCTTCTGGAACAGACCCTACCAGAGTTTGGACAGAAATCCAAGTTTACGTAAGTACTAGACATTTTATTTTAGTAGTAAGTTTAAAATAATAATCCTTTCCTCTTCTCTGTATGAAAATGGGTGACAATTCTCGGACATTCTAGAACTAGACACTTGTTCGTGTGTCTCATAAGATGTAATGGGAATTAGGTGAGGTAATTTACCCTAACTTAAAGAGCCGAGACGAAAAGTGGAAACATTTGTTTTTTTTACTGTGTTAATAATTTACTTAGGTAATGTCCCGGAATTCCCTGAAAAAAAAAATTGTGTTTAGAAAGTAAATTTTCTGGTCTTTTAAGTTTAGGTAAATTTCACCCAATTCTGATCGCTGCTCATGTAGTATGTCTATGTACAGAAATGTATGTGAGTACAGAAACCCGAATGACTATGATCAATTTAGGATTATACTTTATTATGTGTACTAGAATGTATTGTTGAGGCACTAAAACGCTTCATAACGTTGCGTACCCCAACATAAAATATCTTATCTGGTAAAGATACTTATCCGTTTATCAGGTATCAATACTCCAC
Organism: Craniophora ligustri; assembly: GCA_905163465.1. Classification (NCBI taxonomy): domain Eukaryota; kingdom Metazoa; phylum Arthropoda; class Insecta; order Lepidoptera; family Noctuidae; genus Craniophora; species Craniophora ligustri. The sequence goes on along the minus strand of LR990967.1, from coordinate 8,934,596 downwards.
TACAGTTAATTACAGTTAATTAGGTATAGGTAGTTGTAGGTAACAAAGCAACTTAAGATATCCTGAACGAAGACTTAGGCACAAACTAAATTTATTGTAGCTTCTTGATGTAGGTACGATTTACTATCTTACTGGAATTTTACATTGCTTCGTTCATGTCATTTCAGTTGTTACAGTAGATAAAAATAAAGCTAATGTAATAACAATGACTACATTAGCTATATTTAAGTTGAACGGGAAGTGCTTATGTGTGTTATCAAATAACATAGTAGGTATAAATTCGATTTACAATGTTAGCTTTGTTATTATTTCAAACACACTGTTTGTTCGGACTGTAACTGCACCCACTTGTAATCTAACTTGAAATAATAAATAAATAAGGTAGAAAGATTAAATAAAAATGAATGTTTCTTCGTATGTTTGCCTTCTATGTGTTTCTAAACAATTCATACGATTGTAATGAAGCTGAATTGGTGAGTTATTCTGCGTATGCCGTAGATTTTTTTTTCGGGGAATTTCCCGGACGTTCGAGACATAACATAAGAAGATTTAATATAGGTATAGGTGCCGTCACGAGTTTAGAGCGCTCGACGAAAGTAGTGGGGAGACTTGCGCATGTTGTACACTCGTGCTCACATATATTACGAAGTGTTTTTAGAAAAGTTTAATTAACTTGAATTGTCACTTTTAATGGAAAAGAAATATAAGTTTTATATAGATATTTTAAAAGAGAAAAATAAAATATAACCATGGTTTATTTTATAAACATAATAATTTATAATTTTTTTGTAGATACCTATAGAATCAATATTACATAATCAATAATAAAGTTAATGTAATGTGTACATTAATTATTGGTGTACAATAAAGTGTATTCTATCTATCTATCTATCTATAATAGATTATATTTTAAAAGACTTAAATTCTAATCGTTTGGCAATAATCCTATTCCTTCCATCAAATCGTCGTTAATTAAGGAAGTCGAAGTTTGTAGATGGATGCGACTGGAACTACTTGTTGAAAGGTAAACGGTCAAGACGATGAAAAAATACGAAAGCAATATGTGCGTGAATGTACTTTGGGCGATACACCAATATGGCGCCGGCACTGGCCGCTTCACCCTCCGCACACCACCGACCCCGCCAAACGGACCCAAAAACTGATATCTGCGCATTCAAGGCCGGCGCTCTAAACTCGTGACGGCACCTATACTTTATTAACACAGTAAAATAATTTAATTAATTTCCTCTTTTTGTTTCCCAAATTTGATACAAAACGTGTAAGTACTTAGATCCGTTTTTTATTGTTTGTCTAAAAATATTAACACGAAACGAAATAAATTAGCTCGACCAATTCACTGGCCCTATTATATTTTTGGACCCACAAGTATTTTTTAACTGAATGCTGGTGCCATATTAAGTTAACTATGAAAGTAGATAAGTATATAAAAGTGAATAAAATAAGATACTGATTTATTTCAGGTGAAAAATTACGATGGAAGAGGAGCCTCCCAAACCAGGTAAGTAAGTTATAGGGTCACTGATATCGAATAGCAGTGAGTCAATTAGTGAGTAGCTATTAGCTAATAAGCCTATATATATAAATATACCTATTATACATAATCTTATATATAAAATTCTCGTGTCACAATGTTCGTTCCCGTACTCCTTCGAAACGGCTTGACCGATTCTCATGAAATTTTGTGAGCATATTGAGTAGGTCTGAGAATCGGCCAACATCTATTTTTCATACCCCTTAGTGATAAGGGTTGTCCACCAACCCGTATAATGTGGCAAAACAACGTTTGCTGGGTCAGCTAGTAATTATGTATAATTATACAACCTGCTTCGTGGGCCTAGTGGTCGTAAGTGCGACTGCTGAGCAAGAGGTTGGATTCGATTCCCAGGTCCAAGTGTGAATTTCATGGAAAACCCTAAAGGTTTTCTATGAAATTCTCAGTAGTATCACCTTTGAGTTTTGATTTGTGCCCGGTTCATGGCGTAGAATTCATTTTTTAGAAATCACGTGATTGATTAAAGATCTATCGAATCCTAGTGTGCTATCGAATAAGGATTCATTTTACAATATTTTTTCAGGGCCTTCAAACTGGAGGGGGCGAGATGAAAGTAAAACAAGAAGGGAATATTCTTGGCGAGATAATCATCACAGCAACCGCTCTCCAAGTAATCGTATTAATCCAAGCCGAAATACAAATGTAAATCTGCAACGAACACACGTGAGGCCGTTTAGACCAAACAATGGTATGAATTTGTAAACTCGATTGGGTTGCCGATTTCACTTAGATACATATTTATGTCCTAATGTAATGCTGATAAAATGTAATAATGTTTTAGATTCAGGTGTTGTTCACCATTCTCGTTTCCTTCATCACGGGAATGGCATGAGGAGAGGCAACGAAGGTAGACCTAACATTATGAGATCGGGTCATAATAATGACAGGGTTCATTTTTTTGGATTTCGAACGTTAGAAGAAATAGCACAAGTGGATGCAAAAGATACGCTTCAAAAAGTGAACGAAAAAAGAGTAGGATTCTTAAATTTGCTAAATTCACCCATCGACAGACATGATGTTTACGTATTACTCATTGAAATTTTATCGAAAATATCTCAAACGCCTTTTGTTGAATTAAAATCCAAATTGATGTTGGATGTATGCAATTCAAATTTCATTACTTCGTTACGGAATTATTTAATGGATTTACCTTACGTGGTAAATAAAACTCAAAATAATTTGTACTGGAAAGATCAAACCGAATTCTGGAAAAACTACATAACATTTTGTGGAGATCTAGTTGATACATCTCCATCTATGGCTCTTAGGAAATGTAGAGCGCTGATAGAAAGTGTTTCAAAAACGAGTTTGGAATGTTTACACCAAAGGCATGAATTTGTATTGTCTGAAGAACTTTCGTTGAAATTGGAAAACGTACGACTTAAAATCACAACATATGGTGAAAAATATCAGGTAAGACTGAGACTATAGTTGTTATACATAAACATCTAAGTGCTGGCAATTATATGTATAACATACGATCCGACATAATTGGACACAGTGGCGTAGCGGGAGGCAGGGGGGGGGGGGGCGCAGAGGGGGCCATGACCCCGGGCAGCATAGGAAAATGGGCGGCAGCAAGAGCCACGTATTTTTTATAACACTAGGATTTAAATTTTCGGTCAGCCCCGGGCTTTAAAAACCTATGCTATGCCACTGAATCGACAACAGTATTCTGTTACAAGAACTTAACCACGGGAAAATCATTTTACTCTAATATGTAACATGAAGTTACAATCGATCAATTTAATATTTAAAACTAATTTATAATCTGATCGAGACACCCCCGAATTTGTTATTTTTATAATAAATTTTAAATTTGTTATTACTGATTGTGACAGCCGGAGGAAAAACGTAAAAGAATGGACAATGATGACCTACAACCACCAGAGGATTTTCGTGAGCTGAGCATAGTGCCGACTAGAGATGACTTATTAGATTGTAAGCCGTTCTTGCGCCCTAACATTGTCGCGGGCGGGTACAATGATGTGGAGCACTATTTAGACGTGCAGTTTAGGTTACTCCGAGAAGATTGCTTCGGACCATTCAGAGAGGGCATAAGTAAGTATGTTTGTACTTTTGATTACGTACGAGGTGGAATGAAGTTGACACACAGCTACAGGGCGTTCTGAATGATGTTTTAAAAATAAAATTTTGTACGCAGATCAATTTTTGACCGATCCCAATAAAAGAAGATACGATCACGTACGGTAAGTTGCCAACAGTTTCCTGTCTTATATAATTTCTTGTAACTGTATTTTTTATTTTTTGTATTTTATATGTGGTATTTTATTAATGAACCGTGTCTTTTTTTTAGAATATTTCATGATGTTAAATTTGTCTATCCTTATGTTAACAACTTAAAAGTCGGCGTCGTCGTACAAATCAATATGAAAAACAACAGACATTTTCATAAAATAAATTGGGCACACAACAAGAGATTCATTTTTGGTTCTTTATTGTTATTCACAAACGACCATTGCAATAGCTTCATACCGGCTACAATTCTTGATCGCGACGTAAATCTTCTATCGACTGGCAAGGTAAGTAACGCCCGTCATGCTGCTTGAGAGTAGAAATAACAAGTAATTTGTCAGCCACATATGATGTTGGTTGAAGTTCTTTTATAATAAACCTCTACTGCTTTATTGAATTGTAAATACTATGGGCACAACAACAGCCATGGAAACAACTTTAAAACTTTTTCACTGTTGACCTTACCGTTTTGGGGAATTGTCACTACAATATTAATAAACATTGTGCGACGCTCTAATCAATCCATCACTACTGGCTTGTATAATAATCGTCACAGAATATCTTGAAAATCTATGGTTATATTATAAATGTTGGATACTACTTAGTTTGGGGTTTGGGAGAAATAAAAGTTCCCAATTCGGTCACCAATGAAACAACAAGAAATTTCCGAAAGCTGTAAATATTGTCGGAACATACTTACATTTTGAATGGCCTGTAGATCTATCTATCGAAGGTTTGCGTTTGGATTATATTAAATCCGATATCATGTTTAGGTATTGCCATATAGCGCTATACAGTCAAGAACCAATGCGGGTGGTATCAGGAATATTTGCGCATTTATCAAATTCCCTATAAAAATGACCTATAAAAGAAGGCTGTTATTAACCCCCGACGCAAAAACACCGGGATCTTTTAAGTTTGAAGTGTCTGTGTGAGCGTGTGTGTATGTGGGAGTGTGTGTGTCTGTGAGTGTCTGTCTGTGGCATCGTAGCTCCCAAACGGATGAAGTTATTTTGTTTTTTTTTGTTTGAAAGGTGATTTAGTCGGGAGTGTTCTTATGGTGTGTTTTTATGTTTGACGAAAATTGGTCCAAGATAACCGCCACAAAATGTGGCGGAATCAAAATATCCAAAATATATTTTAATTAAATTAAGATAAACGCTCTTTTTCATTCCAGCTACCCGTTTCATTAATTAACACCCATGTGAACAATAGTATCTATAACGAACAGACATACACCATGATAGAAAGTGAAGTTTACTTTGAACCTTATTATTATGTATTGAAAGCACTACAAGACCAAAAATTTCCACAGCATTTACCTATGCAACAATATATAGTTAAGGTTGATGTAAGTATTATGTATAACATAAAAAATAACATCACATCCACACAGGTTTACGATCTTGGTATGATATTTAGTTTAAAATATTTTGATTTATCACGCACAGTGAACAAAACTTGCTGAGAGATTTTATTACCGATTTTAAGGCAAAGCCAACCCGTGCTAGTTTGTTATAGCATGGAGGAACGGTTACATTATATTCCAATATAGTCTCACCTCTCTCAAATCTGTAATTCCTGATTCAAAATAAACTATTTCGAATTAAGTACTGATTTGAGAGTCTTCCAATTTTTTTTAATACGGATATGAAAAATAAACCGGCGGGGAAATTTGTACCAACCTGTCATAGAACAGACATGAGTTATTCACACTTTTTACTTTACATACAAAATTGACTTGTTTGACTGACTGTGTACCTATTTCAGGTAGTTATTTAAGGGCCAAATTGGATTTTTTATGTTATGTAAATAATATCGATTTGTTATTTATTATTTATTATTCTAGCAATAACCATTTGTATTCCTTTTCAGTCGACTACAAAACCTCCCGCATATTTGACTCCTAACAAGAAGTATGTAATTGGTGATAATGAACGGCTAGAGTTATATTCAAAATTAGAATTGGACTATATGCTGGATTCTGAAAGTGATGACGAAGAAATAGATGAAGACAGCAACGAAGAAGGTGTAATTAAAGAAGTGAAGTTTAAAGTTCTACAACCTGAGACTTGGCCAACAAAAGAAGCCTTAAATTTTAACGAAAGTCAGTATGAAGCCTATCGGTTGGCGCTTACTCACGAGTTTGCTGTTATACAGGGTCCACCAGGTACTGGAAAAACTTATGTCGGCCTACAAGTAGCGAAAACGTTGTTGTGGAATGTCAAGTCTAACTCACACTGCCAAATGTTGGTTATATGTTATACAAATCATGCATTAGATCAATTTCTCGAAGAAATATCGAAAATTACCAAATCTATTGTACGCATCGGCAGCCAGTCACGTAATAAAGCTATCGAAGAGTTTAATTTAACAAATTTACGACGAAACTCTTCCCTTCCAAGTTACTTCATGGAACAAAAAAATAACATAAGAAGGTCGATTGAGAATCTGCAGAAAGCACTAGCGCATCTTGATATTTTGCAAGGCGGGGTTATCAGTGTAAATAATAACTCCATCGTAGATGTTCCTGAATTAGAATTACTCGCGGATTATTACCAAAGAATGAACGTTGGTATCGGAGATCCTTTAAAGTATTGGTTATTTCAAATGAGTTCAGATTATTGTAGGGATTTTAAAGATTGTCTGGCGGATTATGACATACTAATTAACAATGAAGAATACATTGACGAAAAGAGGACAGAAATGGTATTAGACGATGATAAACAACATGAGGAAAAAAGAAATTGGTCAGCCGTTTTTATAGAAGAAAATGCATCATTTCTTTTAAGCCATGCAAAAATCGAAATAAGAAAACTGATATCATTATATAAAAATAGTCGTGATTATAATGAGCAATACGAATTACAAAGAGCAATACAAGATCTAGATTCGAAGATCAATTTATTTAATGTAAGTTACGTACACTCTAACAGGCAATTATATTATTGTCCTGCCTATCCTACAGAAGCATCTAGTATTAATTATCTTGTTCGCATTTTAGGATATGGAGAAATATCGGTATCGAGAAATTCGTCTCAATATAAATGATAAGACTAAATTTTCCGCCATTGCAGCACAAAATAGATGGTGTTTATATTTTATGTGGATAAGGAACTTAGTCCAAGAAGTAAACGACAAAATCAGAAATTTACAGGTTAGTAGATTACGTTCAGCATTATTGTACTTATAAAGTTTTTCTGTTTGTTTGAGTTACAATATCAATTTGACGACACAAATGTCGCAGTGCCTGAGTAATCTGTTTCGAGGTTTACAATCCATGACGTAGGCAGAAATCGATTGATGTCGTACCTAATCGTGTTCGATTCCCACCGTTCCGAGGCTGGGCGTATCTAAATGATTCCCCATGTACGGTATAGGAGTCTTTAGTGTGGTGGTGAGCGTTTTTGTAAAAATGTTACACAAACACATGCACTTTATATTGCCATAGAAAAAAATAATACATACCTACACTCATTTAAAACTCTTAATGTTGGCTATCCCTATTTCAGGAATCAGCTGAACCTGCAATAACAGCATATGACGAAGCAAGAATGATGATGGACGTGGATTTGATTAAGGATAAAAGAGTTAAAGTTGTAGGAATCACTACTAGCGGTGCAGCAAGAATGCGAAAGCTGTTGCAGGCAATTGGTCCAAAAATTGGTATGGTAATTTTTATTTTGTAAAACATATAGTTTTATCATCATCTTCAACCAATGTACTCTCCCACTGCTGGGCACGGGTCTCCTTTCATCTGAGAGGGAGGCTATAGTCCACCACGCTAGCCTACCGCGGACAGCAGACCTCACACGCCATCGAGAAAATCTCTCAAGCACGCAGTTTTCCTTCACCGTTTTTGAGCATTTGATAAATAGGCACATAACTTCCCGCAAAGTAAGTGTTGCGCCTTGGGTTAGAACTCGAAGCCTTTGCCTTTCCCATTCCACTGCTTACACCACTCATAGGTTATCAGTTTATAACAATTAAAAACCTAAACAGATAGTTTACTTAAACGTAATCGAGGAGTAAAGTACCTACACTTAAAACGAATACCTACACTTAAATCATAAGTTCGTATTCTGAATTGTGCCTGTGAGAGGAGATACGATACAAGTAATTAAACTTATTTTTTTTATTGTAGACTTTGTATTCTGTTAGTTACGGCATATTTAAAGTAGATAGAAATAGAGATCATTTTGACGACGTAAATAGTGCACTTGTTCAGGTAATGCATTGGTTTACAGTTAATAATTTAGTACTAAATGCTAGAAAAACAAAATGTGTAAAGTTTAGTTTGCCTAACGTGAAAAATCTAGGACCCAACTTAATTGTCAATAAAGAAGTACTTGAGACCGTCAATTCTACAGTATTCTTAGGTATTACACTAGATGCCAAGCTTCAATGGGGCCCACATGTGTCATGCCTCGCGGGGAAACTTAGCTCCGCTGCTTATGCGGTCAGAAAGGTTAGGCAATTCACTGACGTAGACACTGCTCGACTTGTTTATTTTAGTTATGTTATGTCCTATGGAATTCTATTGTGGGGTAGAGCTGCTGATATAGAAAGTATTTTTATTTTACAAAAGCGAGCTATTCGTTCCATATATCAGCTAGGGGCTCGAGTTTCTCTTAGGGAACGTTTTAAAGACATTGGTATTTTGACTGTTGCATCGCAGTATATTTATGCCAACATAATACATATAAGGCAAAATATACATTCCTATTGTAAAAACAGTGACGTTCATAGTATTAATACACGGAATAAACATAAATTGTGTGCCCCCAGTCACCGTTTACATAAGGTACATAATTCATTTGAGGGGGTTGGTATACGTATTTATAACAGAATACCTACTGATATCTTGGATCTACCAACTGACGTACTCAAAAGTAAATAAAAAATTGCCTTATTAAGAAGGCTTATTATAATTTGAGTGACTATTTTAGTGATAACAGTAGATGGTCGCCGGATTAGTCCAAGATAGCAGTCTACTTTGTAAAATGTAATTGTTGAGATGTGTAAGTGTGAGCGGGCACATACAGAGAAATGGAGGCCAAGAGTGTGTTAATATTATCATCGGTTGTTCTGTATTTCTATATCAGTTTTTATATCTCGGCTTGGTAAAATGGATTGGTATATGCTAGCTCACATAACCATAGGTAATGATTGCACTCTATATTGTATACTGATTATAGTATTGTATAGAATCACTTATTAAATAAACAGACAGAAATGTGTGCTGGGGAGTTTGTTGCGCCGCTTCTTCTTCCCAGCAAAAACACTAGGAAGCGGTGAAGGGCGGGCGTTTTTGGGGGCTGTCTTTATTGTCGACGTTCAAAAAGAGCCATTTAAATTTGACCTACTTTGAATAAATGATATTTTGACTTTGACTTTGACTTTATTTTATTGATCTACGTGAATAATTATAGCATAAATGCCTGCATACATACTTACAGTTTTTATTTATAACATATTATATTTTCATTATTTGTAATTTTTACAGTGATTGTGGAAGAAGCTGCAGAAGTTTTGGAACAACATATTATAACGTCACTTACACGGGATTGTCAACATCTGATTCTTATAGGTATGTATTATTATAGATATGTTATTGCCTCACTAGCGACCCGACTAATACAATCGCACCCGTCAACGCCACCAACCCTATAGCCGGGATGCCGGGGCCTAGGATTCACCAAAGCATGCACCACAACCCCGGCGGCCTTCGGTCGAGCCCTAGTCGCTGGACCCCTGCTAGGAGCGAGCGAGGCATCGGTCGTCTCACATCCTCCACGTGTGACGAACACGCGCACGTGCGCCTGCGCGGAGAATGGCCCTTCTTTGTACGGGTAGCACTAAGTATTTACCTACACTACCTACCCTAGAGATCATTAATTCCGAAATCAATTGTCTCTCCCCTTATTATTGTGACCTAAAACATTCACAGGTGAAATGTGGGTAGGTATACATTGTACATCTCTGCCTAAACCTTCGGGGACGACTGGCATGATGGTGTGGATATAAATATTTAATTTAATTACAGGTGATCATCAGCAATTGCGTCCATCGGCGGCCCACATAAAACTAGCAAAGCAATACAATATCGAAGTGTCTCTATTTGAGCGCATGATCACCAACGGCATTCACAGCCGCCGGCTTAACGTACAGCACCGCATGCGGCCGGAGATCGCGGCACTCATATCGCCGCACATCTACTCTGATCTAACTAACCATCCATCCGTTGAAACATTCGATGATGTGCCAGGAATAGACAAAAATGTATACTTCTTCACCCATGATTATAAAGAAGAGGTAGGTACTGTTATAAATATAGTTTTCATCATCGTGTTACTATCTCTATCGTATGTAATGTTGTTTCAAAACCCCCGCATCTTTCCAGCAATTGAATGATGGCAACAACAGCAGAGCCAATCACAATGAAGCGGACATGACACTCGCTTTGGCAAATTATCTCATGCAACAAGGGTATTCTCCTGAAGACATAACCATTCTAGCCGCATATTCGGGGCAAATGTTTTACATGAGAAAAGTGAGTACACCTACAGGATCATAACAGAATTTCGGGTATTCATTTACGTCATAGGAGTAGTTAAGTGTACTCTTGTTATTGTGTTTGTAATAAAAAATATATCTAAATAAAAAAAAGCTTCTAAGTATCGTTAAATAAGGAAAGGTACCAAAAAGAAAATCTATTGTTTTGTGGGACATATGACCAGAGCGCTGTATCTGCTGACTGGAAAGACTTCGGTTTCTGTCTTTATGAGTGACTACAATAGTTTTCGAATAATACATTTGCAGTGTTCTTCGATGAGAAGCCAACTGTAAACTTAATAATAATAACTGAATGGTCTTGTTGTTGTGTCTTTTTTGTGAGTTTAATATACATTCACTAAAATTCGGTAGGGTAATATAAATCGCATAACGCGTCACCACTCATTTTTCTTTATTATTGCAAGTGATCCATGTACATACTGCTACAATTGTGGTGTTTATAAAACGAGTCTTGAAAAGTTAATTTCTTATTATTATTTAACTTTCATATTATCACGCCACTTATCTCTAAAGGGTTAGGCAGAGGTGTACTAAGAACGAACATATTTTGCCGGTATGTGTAGGGTCCCACGTAATAGAGGGCGAGCCTATTGGCATAAACCGGGCACGAATGCAAGCTCCAAGCTGCAACTGAAAATTTCATAGAAAATCCTAATAAATCTTTGCTCGATCTGGGAATCGAACCCAAAACCTCTTGCTCAGCAGTGGCGCTTATGACCACTATTATGATCAACGGGGCAGTATTTAACTTTCATTCAGTAATAATCATAACCAAATTTGTAACCACCAAAATCAAACGTTTCCTGTCTGATTGAGAGGGAGCTTGTTTGCCACCCGAGTGGTATAGATAAAAAAAATATAGAAGCTTAGTAATTATTTATTGGTGTTCATTAATATTTTTTGTTTCGCAGGAACGTCAGAAATATCCTATTTTATCGCAAGTAAAAATAACAGTTGTCGATAACTACCAAGGCGAAGAATCAAAAATAATTATTTTGTCACTTGTGAGGAATAACCTTGAAAACAATATTGGGTTTCTCGGAACAGAAAACAGAGTTTGCGTCGCACTCTCGCGAGCAAAACAAGGTACCTATTTATAGTATAACTGAGGTTAACGATGGTATTTGTAAATAATAACTGTGTACAATAGATCTTACCAAGCATTTCGTCTGTCTTTTATTTTACAGGATTTTATATATTTGGCAATATCAACATGCTGAAAGAAAAATCTGACTTATGGAAGAAAATAGCTTTAACATTGGAAAATAATGGCTCCATAGGAAAAGAATTGATACTGAAATGTCAGAATCATCCAGATCAAATATCAACGGTTAGTATTTACATTTTTTTTTCTTTTAAAAATTCATACTATTTTGAGCGATTCTTCATTCAAACTACTTCCATTCGGTATTGTTTACACCAGTTTATAACGAAAAATGAGATCTTGGAGAGCACCATTATTTCAATGAGTATATTGATGAGATGATGATGAGATGAATATTGATTGTTGATGAATTTATGGACACACACAAAAGTATGTGATGTATGAGGCCATGTAGGATATCCAAATGAGCACAGGTACAAAAAGAGGAGTAACAATTTCATGTATTGTCACTTGTCAGTTCTTAAAATAAGATATCCTTATATATGGAACTTTGTAGGTACTACTAACTATTAGAAGAGCGCTTTGTTTGTGTTATCCATTCATTTGCAGATATCATGTCCAGAAGATTTCAGTAAGCTACCACCAGAAGGAGGGTGCTTCGAAAAATGCAACTACCAATACGACTGTGGACATCAGTGTCTACTTTATTGCCATGGATATGACCGTAAACATGTTAACACTAAATGTTCTGTGAAATGCGAGAGGTATTTTATCGCTCATTTATTTTATAAATTGACTTCGTTTCACAATAATTTTATTGTGCCCAATACTTTACCTTTACGGTTTAATTTATTTAAGTATTTAGTCACCTTTTGTGTATCCCATCCATCCAGGAAGTTTTATGGAAAATATATGAGACTAGCTGTTGTTCGCAGCTTCGGCCGCGCAATTTAATATTAATTTCACCGCCTCACTTCGCCCGCTCGGGGTTGAATTTCAAGAAACGACGGAAACGCGTGTAATTTTATTTTTAACTACGTCAGGATCTGATGATGGGATCCCAGGGAAATCGAGGGCAAGCTTCAAATTTTATAGGCACTTTCACTTTTTTCATATATTTTCTAAAGCTGTTCAAGTATTTGCGTCTGATAATCATCATTTCATGTTGATGACCTGATGGTGGAAGGTACAACTCTCTAACGGTTAGGAATTAAAAGAAGATTCTTTCAATTATTTCTATCCAAAATCTTGTATATAACATTTCATATCTCTGACTTTAAAAATGGAGGATTTCCATACAACCATACCATAAAATTCCTTTCGTCATAAAATGCATCATCTGCCAAAATTTAAAGTTTCTTACTCCTTTGGCCCTGCGTTGATGAATCAGTCAGGACAACTTAAACTGCGTTCATAGATATTTAAATAATTACATGGTTGAACCGGAAATCGAACCCGTTACATGAGAAAAATAATCACTCTGTTGCTTGATCATACCGATCGAAAGGCTTCATCATAAGGATTATTTTTGCTAAGTATCATAGTGTCACAAATAAAATGAAGATTTCCGGTTCAACCATGTAATTATTTAAATATCTATAAATTCAGTTTATATTGTTTTTTTAATTCAAATAATGTCTTCTTTCAGTAAAATGTTCCATCAACAATATTCAAGGTACTTTCCCTCCATGTGGCATATCCGTGGGACGCCCTGTATATGTAGATAAAGTTCTTCTCTAAATCCTAAATCATGAGTAGGTAAATATAATTTCTTGAGGTAGGATAGGGAGATATATAGAAAACCAGTTAGTTAGTAGTATTAGTTTACCTACTCTATCTACACCTAGACTAGACCAGGGTAAAATATAATTTTATGAGACAACGACGAGCCCCGATAATAAAAATTGGCTAGATATGCAGGTTTGTTATACTCTTATTATATACGACGAGCTGATTCCCGCGACTTCGTCCGTGTGCAATTTAACGACGAAAAAAAGTTTCATACTAACTTACACCCCCGTTTTGCCCCCTTAAGAGGTGAATTTTCTAAAATCCTTTCTTAATGCTCCCCTAGTCATAAAAGGTTTAAAACTCTTATAGTTTAGACCCTGCGTTGATATGTCAGTCACTCTTGAGGAGCCGCAAAGGGGTATAAAAGTTCATCATCATCATCAGCCTATATTCGTCCCCTGCTGGACGTAGGCCATTATATTGTAATTTGTTTCTTATTAATGTCAATTCGGATAAATAGATGACCTGTTTTTATAGGGTGCTGTGTGACTTGGGACACGTGTGCCCGTTAAAATGTCGGGAAGAATGTGCGCCGTGCAAAGTTCTTGTATTAAAGACTTTACCCTGCGGCCACGAAATGAACGTGCCGTGTTATCGGGAGCCCGAAGACCCGGACAACATGTGTTATACTAAAGTTGATGTTACTTTACCAGATTGTGGACATAAGGTACTCAAAGCTGCAATTATTGTGTGTAAGATTTATCTATTGTGTGATGCTATGAAGTGAGATGAGACCATGTTTATGATCAATCAATAATCTAGTGCTCCGTCTATCTATCTAAGTGTCTTCGTGGGGTATGAGTATGAAAATATCTGAAGATGTTATGTTTCGCAAACTTTGAGTTCTGTAGTGAAATATCTCAGTTATTATTAAACTACACCTTCTAAGTAACTGATTTGTTTTGCAGGCGCAGAAATGTTGTTATTTGGATATAAATAAAGTGCAATGCTTCGAACCATGCGTGTACCGATTGGAATCGTGTGGCCATGTCTGTGGTCGTCATTGCCATGTGAATCAGGATCCAAACCATGAGACCGTCAGTATTCTTTAAATCTAGTTATTCGTATTTATTCAAAATCAGACATAGTTAATAGGTAGTATTAATGTGATTTTTGATAAAATAATGCAATTTTGATAAATGTGCGCGCAATCATGAAAACTGCACTATTTTCTGTTGACTTTAAATATATTTTATGTCCTGTTGCGTAAGCCTACTTAGACTTTAAAGGACTTTGTCTGAAGTGGAGAGTCACTGCAGCCTTAACATTTACTCCTATTGTAATTATATCGTCTTTCACACAATCCATTTAATGTAAATCAATGTATCCTATGATATTACATAATATTTTATATCATAAAAACATAAATTCAATTATTTTTTTCAGTACACGTGTAAAAAACCTTGCGCTCGTGCGAAAGCAGGATGTACTGCAAATCTGATCGGGGATCGAGGTGATCATCAATGCTTAAAGAAATGCTATGAGGAATGCGATAACTGTAACATCCAGGTACTGACATTTCTTTTTTCAGCTACATTAATTAATTATAACAAGGCCCTATCGGGCGCATTAGTCACCCTACTTATCCATTAGTTAAGAATGTAATTGAATGTAAACTCCTCGAATAATATTATAATCTGTGGCTGAGGTTTATAAATAAAATTAACTAGATACGAAGAGCTTTCCAAGATGGACTACAAAACATTGTTTTCAATATTTTCAATCCTGTGATTTTTGCCAGACAGTAAAGTTTTATAAGTTTATTGAAATCTAAGTTGAATTTCAACAATTTCATTTCATATCAAGTGGACGTATCAGTATGAAACATGAATCTTAAATGAAACTTATGAAACTTAAATCTAGTAGGTAAATGCTAATTTCTACCATCAGACCACCGTTCCGTCTTTGACCTTTTTACACGAAACTAAGGAACTTAAGCTTGTACATGTGTAGGTACTATGCGATTATGTGCGCTTAAATAAATGTATCTATCTAAATTACTTATAGAATATAATAAATTATTGATATTATGTTAAGGTTTCGAAAAAAAGATCAACCTGTAAACACATCGACCGCGTAGCATGCTGCAAGATAATTGACGAGATTCCTTGTAAAAAAAAATGCGCACGCCTTATGTCGTGTGGCCATTACTGCAAGAAAAACTGTTCTGAAATTTGCGGAGATTGTAAGCAAATGGTAAGTTGTTACATACATACATATACCTATAGGTAATACTCGCTCCCACTACTAGTAGTACTAGTCGTTCGTTTTCTTCCCGTTTGAGAGTTCACCACAGTGCGACTTGATAACCTTCATATGCTATCGAGAATATCTCTCAAACATGTAGGTTTTCTCAAAATGTTCTCATTCTATTTCAGCGAGTGATAAAATGTGCACGCCCATTATTTTGAATGGTCTCTCGGGACCTACGACTTCTTGAATAACGTAAACGTTATTGTTATGTCCGTATTATCAATTGTGAAAGTTGAAACACATTTATACGAATATTATAAAGCTGAAGAGTTTGTTCGAATGCGCAAATCTCAGGAACTACAGCTGTTTGCTACATAACATCGCGCTACGAGCAATATAAGCGGAGCATAAATGAAAAATATTTCATTTTCCACCCGTGCGAAGCCGGGACGGCCCGCTTGTCAAACGACAAGCGGGCCGTCCCGGCTAAACATAAACACGTCTAAATTATACGACTTATATTGATTTGTATATAAAAGTCGGGAAATGGTTGCCCATTTAAGTAATTTAGATATCTAGAGATGCTATATGACTGTTACTATGGCAAGTTTATGCTAAGAAAGTATCGGTTCCGCTGAAAATGGGATTAGATTAATTTACATAGAGATTACGGGTTCATCCCTAGTAAAGGGATACGGTCTTTTTAAAAAAAGTTTATACTAATTAAGTTTAGGAGAAAAATAAAAAGGATGAAAGCTGATTAGTGATCTAAATCAATAAATACATTTCAGGTTGTGAAAACAATACCAGAATGTAATCATAAAATTAAAGTAGAGTGTCAGAAAACAGCGACTCGAGAGCTTTGCACTAATAAGTGCACGCGTGAGCTGTCGTGTGGGCATTTATGTAAGGAACAATGTGCTGCCATCTGTGACCCGTCAAAGTGCATTGAACTCGTGTCTGACGAGGTCAAGTCTCCTTGTGGCCACTATGTCAGGCTCCCGTGCAATGCGGCAGCTTTACATGCTAAAGGTAAAACTGATAATATGCTATTGCGAATGTTTATGCCGTGTTAATAGTTTTTTGCCTCGTGGTATAGGCAACGTCACGATTTAGAAAAGTTAAATTAACTTGAGTTGTCACTTTAATGGAAAATAAATAGAAGTTTTATATAAGTATTTTAAAAGAGTAAAAAAAGTATTATTATTATAAAATAAACCACGGTTTATTTTATAATATTAAATAATACTTTTTTTTTGTAGATTCCTATAGAATCACTATTACATAATCAATTATATAATAATAATATTTATTGTGTTTAGTTGTGTCTACTTATGTAGGTATTTAAGTAGATAAGTGAGAGGCTAAGTGTGAAAGGATTGCAACAATCAACAATAAAAAAAAATACATAGGTTTACGATTTAGCGATAGCATACCTATGTTGTCAACAAATTTACATATTATTGTTTAATAAAGTGCAATTCTACATTGAAGGTGAGTTGAAGCCGGAGCAGTTGGCGCACTATTGCCGGGAGTCGTGCGGCGCCACCCTAGCTTGTAAGCACGTGTGCGGCGGCACGTGCGCACGCTGCCGGCAGGGCACCCTCCACGTACCCTGCCAGCAGACCTGCAATCAAGACAATATTTGCGGACACCAGTAAGCACGATGTCTAGTTAATTCCTCCTATATAACTAACGTTAACAGCCGCAAGCGCGTCTAACTGCAACACCATGTCGAGTGTTGGCATTGTTAATGTTAAATTTTTATTAAGAAAGAAAAATTCAAACTCAGGCGGGACTCGAACCCCCGTCTTCTGGATTGGTACTCCAGAAGACGGGGTTTCGAGTCCCGCCTGAGGTTGAATTTTTCTTTCTTAATAAAAAATTAAAAATCTTAGCTTGAAATAAGCTAAAAAATACAAAAAGATTGTTAATGTTAGTTGCCTCATTTTATTTTTTGTTGTTCGCCAACGCTATTCTAGACAACCCTTCTTTTTATAATGTAGACAGCTTTGCATCTATTTATTGTTATCATGACGTGTGCTAATTGTTTAAATATTTTTAGATGTCTGGAACCATGCAATCAAATATGCCCGCCTTGTAAGAAGCCCTGCGAGGTTAAATGCCCACATTCGCACTGCAAGAAGTTATGTGGTGAAACTTGCGTCCCCTGTCAGGTAATTTCGAATTGTATAATCTTCACCCGTTGTTCTTTTATGTTCAGACCTACCATAGCGCACCGTGATTTTTGATCATTTTTATGAATATCAAATTGTGTTGACCAATAAAATTTAGCTTCAAAAACCACAAAAGCACTTAACACTTTTATTCGGTAATAGCACACAACATTATAATAATAATTTAAAACCGTTTAACTTTACAGAGCTTTCGTGGGTTAAATACACAAATAGTTTTACTATTTATGATTTTTGCTGCGGGCTTGACTCCGCATTCGGATGAAGATCGCTACCCTTTTTAAGACACAATTGTACCGAAACACTTGTTGTAGGAGAATTGCAGTCGAAGGTGCATTCACGGCAAATGCACGCGGCGGTGTGGTGAGCCGTGCGACCGTCCGCCGTGCTCGGAGCGCTGCCCACAGCGGCTGGCGTGCGGCCACGCGTGTCGCGGGCTGTGTGGCGAGCCCTGCCCGCCCGTGTGCCACCTGTGCCACCCCAACGACTTCCCCACGGATTTCCTTGGCGATCCGTACGACGATGATGACAAGTGAGATACAACACCGAATTGTTACCTTTATATAATTATGTATGTTAGCGTTCTTCGACATACCGAATTAAGTATGTTTAAATTCAGTGGCTATGGAATATTATGATCTGTTTCGTGGTCATGGGTTTAATGGATGATTCGTTTGTATGACTTTCCCAATTTTCTTTGGGTATAGTTTAATTCTTTCCTGGAATAGTTTGTTTTTTGTAACCATTGGTTGATAGCAAATGTGGCTACTGTACCTGTGGTTCCTTGGTTCGCCCCCTATTTTATGAAAACCTATAAAATCGCAATTCGAATTGTAGCAACAACAGCGACATCTACAGTTCTATCTGTTCTGATTTTTTATTTGTTGTAATATAAACATTTTCTATTTAAGTAATGAGTGAACATAGCTTAGCGGCTTATGTAAATATCTTACTTTCAGATTCATTTTGCTCCAAGATTGCGGTCATGTGTTAGAATTGGAAACCATGGATACACTAATGCTGGGCGATCTGGATGATATAAAAATACGCAATTGCCCTATTTGTCGTAAACCGATAATAAATACTAACAGATACAAAGATAATGTTAATAACATGTTCAAAAATGAGATTAATCCTATTAAGGAACGAGTTTATGGGACAAAGAACCAAATAAATAAGAAGCTTACTGAATTACGCTCCAAAGTCTCGACGTTTTTAGTGAAATATGTAACCGTCTTGAATGGTTAGTATTTTAACATTTATACCGTATGATCAGTAGAATAAGAGCCATCTTTGGTCGGGTAATGTTATGACAATGTTATGAAAATTGTAAGTAGCGAGTGTTAGAATTACAAAATCCCTAACAACCAGTTTATCCCGGGAATATTATTAGAGTTCATGTAAAATTGGTACTAATATACAGCTGTATGTGGGTAGATTGAAAACCTAGCCTAAAAAGAAGATATAATAGACAATACAGTATGAGCTATTAAATATGTGTTTATTAGATTGAAACAGATAGTTTTGTCCGTCAATCCTACGATTACGTAAAATTTAGACCTCAAATTAATTTCGGGGTATCTAAACTGATTTTGATACACGTTTTGAAACAATCAATCTTAGTTTTAGGGAAGAATATGTACCTACCACTTTTTATAAGTTGTCCGCTTATCCATACTAATAATATAAATGCGAAAGTGTGTCTGTCTGTCTGTTACCTCTTCATGCTTTAACCGCTGAACTGATTTATATGAATTTGATATGGAGATAGTTTGAGTCTCGAGAAAGGACATAGGATATATAAATATGAATTCCGTACGCACAAAGTATTTAGTACTAGCTTATGCCCGCGAGGGCATAAGCTAGTACTAAATAATTTTAATAAATGAACTTGTTTTTATTTATTTTTCAGGTTTCAAAGAATTAAATTCCACTTTTGTAAACTTTGAAAATCTCCTACGTTCGCAACAAAAAGTGTCACTATTGATAGTGGAAATGGAATGCGTGTACTTCGATATATTTGAAATGATTGTAGAATGTTGGCATAAATATAGCACACAAACACCACAAACCACAAGCCTAATGGTAGAATTACAGAGACACATCAAAATGCTTCTCAACGTGCTTAAGATAAAGGGAAAATCTAAGATGCCTATAAAAATTAGTGAGCAGCAACAACAAGATATCGGGTATGAGATTAAACGCTTGCACATTATGGTTCAGTTTTCTCAAATACTTCATGAAGCCATTACATTGAAAAACAACCCAAAAGTCGCAGAACAAATCGAAGACACCAAAGCTGATGTATTTGCGATTTGTAAATTTAATGAAGATAAAGCTCTAGAGTCAATTAAACTATTACAAACTACGATAAAATCCAATAATGTTATATCTAAATACGAAAGGGAATTAATTGTCCAGGCTATTGGGTTGAAAGCTGGACGCTGGTTTAAATGTCCTAACGGTCATTTCTATTGTATCGGCGAATGTGGTGGAGCGAATCAGGTGAGCAAGTGTGCCGACTGTGGTGTGCCAATAGGAGGCAGCAATCACAGACTCATCGCTGACAATGCTCACGCTCCAGAAATGGATGGATCTAGTTTTCCAGCATGGTCAGAACAAAACAACATGCAGAATTTTGTCATTAATTAATCGTAATTTTACGTTTTTAAATGATGAGTCAAATAATGTGTAGCAACTAGTGCGCCCTGTGTCATCTGATCAATCTAATTATGTATATGACTGTATTTAAAAAAAAACCGTGTATGGCCAGAACAAAACCACATGATTAACTAATTATTTGTTTAGCAACACGAAAAATTGCTTTTTTTAACATAAATAATAATTAATCACTTAAATTTTTAATACATACATAACTGTCCCGAAGTGAACCGATTTAATTTATCTTTTGAACATAATTTTATGTACCTACCTATCTACTAAGGATTACATTTTGCATATTGCAAATGAGAGGAGACCCGTGCCCAGCAGTGGGACAATAATGGGTTGATGATGATTGATAGCTACAGTATTGGTGACTGAGTTCATCCTGAAATTAAAATTAATACACAATAAGATAATTATTATAATAATTATAAATAAAATTACATCGAGAATCTAAATTGCTATTCGTAGTTATAGGGTGCGTATGGTGGAATGAGGTAGTTAGTTTCGATATTAAATATCGCTTGAAAAAAAAAGCTTCCTATATTATGGGAGCGTTCAAGTATTACGTAACGCAATTTGTGAAGATTTTTGACCCCCCCTCCTCCCCTTGTAACGCACCGTAACGTTTTTCTGTACTCCTCCCACTCTCTAAACGTTACGTAACACTCAAGTGACCATTTTTACCCTAAAGTCGCGAAAAAGTATGTTACAGATTTTACCCTTGGTAGGTATAGTTTTAATTGCCTTTACGGTAATAATACTAAATAAAACAAGAGATTTTTAATCCGCAACACCGCGTATTTTGTTTATTTTTTATAAATTTTTGGCTTTACACACAATTGTTTTCATCCTTCATTCTCCTATTTTAGCTTTTAAAACGTAAATGAAAAGGGTTGCCAATTTTGGAGTTTTAATTCCCTAATTTTTTATTTAAAAAAAAACAATGTTACGTAACTTGTTGTAAGAAAGACCCCCTCCGCCCCTGTAACGCATCGTAACGTTTTACGAGACCCGGTCCCCCCAAATTGCGTTACGTATTACTTGAACGCTCCCTAAGTTTTAAAGAGCCTATTTTATAGAAACGATACTGAAGAATAGATTTGAAGTTAATACTTTATTTTATATTTTATAATATTAGTATAGACTCATTCGTGTAAACTTCTGGGTACACATTAGTCTCTAGTGATTAAGTTAAACTGTTCAACTTGTAGGATGAATATTATATGATTGTATTATTTTATTTTCGTCGACTATCTCTTTTAATATAATTTTGACATCGCCTTTTACATTAGATGCATAAAATATAATTTTATAATCGAATACATAAATAACGTGAAATGGAGCAAAAGTATAGTTTTTCAGAAGAGTACATAATTCAGTGTAAAATGCTTATATTGTTTTTAATAAAGTAATTCAATTTTATTTTACGTTTTTTTTTTGCCATTTTTTAATGAAACTTCTAACGTCAGTTTACTAAACGGATGAAGCCCTTGGGAGATCACTGTAGATTCTATACCTTTTCGCTCTGAAGACCATTCTACAAGACCGATTAAGTTGAAATTTGGTACGTACATATGAATTCCTGTGGCCTGAACATGATCGTGTAATGTAAAGGTTAAAGTGTATGTTACCCCAGTAGTAAAGTAGCATCAAGTATTTTAATCAAATGTATGATTATTATGATGGAGATGGATGGATTCCTATGCATTTATTCTTCACTCTTATAAAAAATGGCTCCTTTTTGCAACCCACCCGAGGAGGGCTAAAAAAGGCATATCTTTAAAATAATAATGGCGCCATGTTTCGTACAGCACAGTTTATTTAAGCGTTTATGTCTGTTACGACGTGTTGGGCCAGACAATACTCTCAATCCAGTCGAGGTAGCGGCTGATACGCGTGTACACGCCAGGGACGGGTGAACCGCATCCACGACCGAATGACGTCACGCCTACAAGCCGATTCAACCCATCAGCTGTTGTGCTCTGAAGTGGTCCGCCAGAATCGCCCTGTTTGAGTTTGAGGATTAAGTTTAGTTTTTTTTATCACAAAGGTTCCTAAAGGACCTTCAAAAAAATAAAAAATACCCGAAAGGTCAATAAAAATAATAACGGGTGTTAAAATAATAGGATCGGTATTGTAACTAAGAAGTAGCGTATTTGTCTCTGTAGTGTACCTGACAGGTGTCCCTGATGCCTTCAGGATCACCTGCACACATCTGGTCGGGGGAGATACCATCAGGAAGTTTGCGCCAGTTCGTATAAGATTCGCCACATTTATCGCTAGCCACAGTCGTCACGTTTGCCTTCAATAGCAAGTTACTTCTTATATTCTCTGCAAATTTAAAAACACGCCACTTTTTAATAGTAGTTTGAAACTTTGTTTTGGTAAAACTATTTGTTTACATTTATTTATTAACTGTGAGTTAATAAATCACACAACAATATCTTTGTAATTTGTATTAGTTTGTTAACAAATTGTAATCCAACTTTGTTGTTACTTTTGATCCACGTAGACTTAATAAATCACTTTAGTTTTACCTGTGGTGTGTGGTGACAGTGACAGTTAAATCACTCCAGATTATTGATTATCGTGAATTTGAAAATTTCCATAGAACTACTTTGGAGACTACTACGAATGGTAATACCGAAGTCTTGTTTAACTGCGCATTTTCAACGTCTCTTTAAATTGTCACTTTAAAATGAATTTCTTCTAGTTTATTTTTCACCAGGCTATAGTTATAATAAACTTAAATAATGTTAATATCAACTTAAATTAAATACGTACTGGTATTACTAGTTTTGCCCCATCCAGTTATTGTAAGCGGTACCTTTGGATCAGTATTTTTAGTTTCTAGACAGACTGCATTTAAATAGCTTGAAAAATGCAAGGGTTTATCTAATCTAAAAAAGAAAATACTGTATGTTGGTATTTTAAATTACAAGATGAGAATTATATAGCCAGTTAGGCGATCCACACACTGCCCCGCATCATGCAGCGCGGTGCTGCACTCTGCACTCCCACACCCCCATGCGTAGCTCCGTCGCCACGCATCCCGGAGCGTGGTGCGGGGCAGTGTGTGGATCGCCTTTTTGATACAATCCATTTTTTACGGATATTTGTGTGCATATGGAAAGGAATTAACCCTTTTAATAAAGGATTTTTTAAAGCTTGGCTTTTCTGGCGAGGACGGGGGACAACACTTTGTAAAAGCATTTCAGTGTCAATAGTAATCTCAAGTGCAAAATTTTTGGTAGCGAGATATTAGACGCCTGGCCGGTAGAAAACCCCGTTTATAACGAACAGTCTGCGTAAAACACCTAGACGGATGGTTTTGCAAAGTTTTCAGAACAATGGAGAAAGTACCAACTATACATTTTAGTCAGTTGGGAGTCCCATTTAACATCGTCAGTCGTCAACAATATAAGAGCTAGCTTTTTATAAAAGCTAGGGCTCCTTTATTATTCTGATACCTAATCTATATTTTTTTAGAAGGTACATTTTATAAATATGCTTATAGCCTATATATGTATGTATTGAAATAATTGTTATACCAAATTCTTTCTTTTTTATATCTATACGACCATTGACTTACCTTAACAACGCCAGATCATGATATTTCTCACGTCT
The DNA here is from genome assembly GCA_905163465.1 of Craniophora ligustri. Taxonomy (NCBI): domain Eukaryota; kingdom Metazoa; phylum Arthropoda; class Insecta; order Lepidoptera; family Noctuidae; genus Craniophora; species Craniophora ligustri. The sequence continues at coordinate 8,910,613 of LR990967.1, read as the reverse complement.
TGTATATCTGGGGTTCATTATGATTTGCGCTATTCTGTCATCAGTTTCAGGGTTAAATTCCTTTCCACCAATTTCGACGACGCCCCCACGGATTATTGTAGGCTGTATTCTAAAATATATTTTATTATATAAATATGAATTCTCTTTTCATTGGTCGGCAACCTGCGGCTCACGAGCGCTGTGGTTCTTTGAATGTGAAGCTACCGGCTCTTTAGTTCCAAACACAAATATTATTAATTTTACCATCGAAAAGAAAACATTAAAAAATCGTCGCTCGAGTACTATTTATTGCAGGCAATAAAATTATTTGGGTCCTTTAAAAACTTTGAAATTTAGACTTGACTTCGTTTGACCTTTTGACTCCTCCGACTCAAAAGGTTGCCGATTACAGTCTGCATAAATTTAATTACCTGTCTAAAGTGTCCACACAATGCGCAGCACTTAAGATGTAGGTTGGAGACAGCACTGAACCCCCGCAATCGAATTCATAACCGTCACCTCGGTCATATCCTAGGGCAACCTGGAATTGTATTATAAAAATGTCATCATTAAAAAAAAGACCTTCGAGCCAGCACAAGACGTGACTTCGAGTTGTGAGTTTTGCGGCCCAAACGTTGATTTTTACTCGTTTTGGAATAAAACTATCGAGTAATACCGAATGTGAATACGAACCATAAGGAACTAGTCTCTCTAGATCTGTAGTCAAAATTAGATCGCATACGTATTGATAACATTTGTAAAAATACAACTAATTATACGTTAAATTACGTTATACGAGATACATTTAGGTATATTGCTTACACTTGAAATCCCCTTGTACAGTGTTAGTTACTCTGTGCTAAAACGTTAAGTCACACAAGTAGCGTTTGGCTACAGTGACTTAACGTTTAGCATTGAAAAACAGAATCATTAATTCGAAATATGCGTGAAAATAATGCATACATGTTTATGTATGTAACAAGGTTTAATAAACAAACACACACTTAGCGTGATTGAATTGCGCATACAGGGTATCGCACCATGAACTTTGAGTCTCTGGCTGATAATAAGATTTATAATTGACCAATAACTAACATTCACTTATTCGTACTGTAAAAATAAAATAGTGTACTTGTGTATGTACTTATATTATATGTCTACCTTTTTTCATAATCTTTGTAGAACTTACAAATGTAGATATATGTATATATTACCATTCAATAGCGATATAATAATAGAGGCTAATCTATAGCCCTTATTTATTTATTTCACGGTTAGTTTATGACTGCCTTCATTATCTAGTGGTCGCTAAGTATGAGTTACTGGGTTCGATTCTATGTTCTGATCCTGTTATTGCAGTTTTTACAAGGATATTCTAAGTAGCAGCTCGGAGTTTGGATTTGTACCTGCTTAAAGGTAATCGGCTCTTTCCCATTACATGGGACCTAAAAAAAAGGCGAAATGTGGTTGCACTTCTCTGCCTGATCCTTCAGAGGTACAGGAGTGCCGCCTGATGATTATTTTATGGCATGTTGTTTTCTTTAGCATAACAATGGTACAAATGCAATTGGGCACGTGCCCGTAGCGTGTCAGTTACGAGTAGTAAGTTTGGGATACAGCCTAGTCGTCGTCATGCTGAGAGGTCATTACTGAACGCCCAATTACTATCCCACAGCTGGGTCCTTGCCCACTATTGGGACACTGAATGGGTTGTTTTGGATACCTACCCATTTATTTCTATTTGCCAAATACCTATATAAAAATATTTTTTCGTTAAAGGTCGTACTAAATTAGTAATTGTATGCAATCTCCTTTTTATCACTCTGCTTATTTATATCTTATCCCAGTCTTTTAAAAAATTATCGACCTCACACACAAACTCCCACTCCCCTTTCGCCCATTAAAGGGATGATAACAAAATTTCTTCTAAACCGGTTCAGCGGTTTAAGTGTGAAGATATAACATACGGACACACTTTCACATTTATAATATTAGTACGGATACCCAATAGCAAGTAGGGCAATAACATAAATAGATTTTTTAAAGCAATTTCATATAGACTCCATATCATTGTGTTCGGAAAACCCACCACAATTAATGACATGATAAATGACCTATATTAGTTCATTATTACTGAACTGTGATAATGATACTCAAACGTTATGAATTTATGATTAATCACAACATGACGCTTATCTTGGTGCCTAAACGACATGGCACAAATAGTTGCTGGTTTCATAAAGAAATATTTACCTCAAACAAAATACATATTGAACACGTATTAAATACGTATACACGTTCAGAACTACTATAACATCCATCGACTGGACCAAACTTCGACGTTCGATTTAAAAAACCAGAAAACACCCTGGTTACTGAAACCGGTAAGTTAACAGGGCAAACTTTAAAGACCCGATTATGGCAGTGGAATTAGGGGCTGTCTTCTATGGTAAGGGTCCCGGGTTTGAATCCCGGTAGGCGCAAATGTTTGTGTGATGAGGATGGACATTCGACCTGATTCATAGATGTTTCTATGCATAATATGTAAGTTATGAAAAAAAAAAAAGTATTTAGTGTATCAACCATCTAGTATCCGTAACACAAGCCTCGATGTCTAGATTGGAACTAGGTAGCGCTGTTATAATTTCCGGATATATATTTTACGAAAAAGTAATTGTTGCCTGAAATATTTCGCGTTAAAGGAAATGAGTAGCCAGTTGCATTGATCGTGCCTTGGTACATTGGTCTAGTTGTCGTAAGTGCGACTGCTGAGCAAGAAGTCTTGGGTTCGATTCCCAGGACGAGCATTGTTATGGGTTCTTCTATGAAATTGTCAGTAGTACCTTGGAGTTTGGATTAGTGCCCGGTTGATGGTAATAGTCTCGCCTCCTATTACATGGCACCTAAAACATACTGGCAAAATATGCGTATAAATATGAGTTCTATGAAAGACTAAAATTAAAGTAATTCTAATGAACTTTAATTACCTCGGACGAATAACTCGTTGAGTTATTAGTGGATGAGGCCGACGTGTTTACATATTCGTCTTAGGTAGGTATTAATTCAATCGAGACAAACAGAAAAACAATAATTTGTTTCGTGCCAAAGGTGACAGTGGCATCAAGTGGCAAACGGGCAGAAGGCTCACCTGATGGTAAGTGATAACCGCCGCCCATGGATATCTTAACCACCAGAGGGTTTGCAAATGCGTTGCCGGCCTTTTAGGAATGAATATGCTGTCTTCTTAGAAGTTTCTACTTGTTACGGTTCGGAAAAACCGCTGGCAACAGCTGATTAGTTGTGCGAGGCAGAAAATGCCTTAAAAATCGCGCTGTTGTAGAACGATGGACATAGAGGTGGTACGGATGGAACTTTATGTTCTGGAGCGATCTCTGATGGTGAAATTGAGCGGCAGGGATCTATCCAAACAATTCCTCGGAACACTCCCCGTGGTAATTGCGGTAGAAGATGCAGAGTGATCCAACATCTACGCAGAGGTAAATGACGAGAAACAATCCCTATAGATTTTTTCACAGAAATGACAAGGATGGTTTTTTGCCATAAGGAAAGCTTTATCCCCGATTTAAAGACAAATAAGGTAGGTAAAGGAGATGGATTCTTTTTGCATGACAAACAACAATTGAGTGTGAAATTCGTGTATCATTGCATCTGAATTTCTAAAATGATAATTCGATGGAAAGTTGTCGGAGGAGGTAGGGCATAGCGAGATTACTCGCTCAAATTTAGCTGCCCGACTGGGGAAGTACCTCCGCCTTACAGAAGATCGCAGTAAATCAACAATAGTTGTCTTTCTACGAGTGAGTAAGGTCACCAGAGCTCATTGGGGGAGTGACTATTCTGACAGCATGGGAATTCCGTTTGCTGTCAGTTCAGTAACTCCCTATTTTAAAACACCTGAACGGTGTCTAAGGGGTTTGGCAACGCATTTGCAAGCCTCTGTTGTTGCAAATGTCCATGGGCGGCGGCCATCACTTACCATCAGGTGAGCCGCCTGCTCGTTTGCCCCCTTATCACCATAAAAAAGTAATAGGATTAGTAAGGACGGCTATTGCAGTTTTCATGGATGTAGGTACTTATGAAGATACTTTGCATTGAATTATTCGTATATATGGCCTCTCATAAAGTTCCGTAAACCTTTAACTCAAGACAGTGTAGATCCCGGTCAGAAATCTAACTTAAATGTAATTTCCTGTTTGGCTTGGTACATTGAATATCGTTTCTTTATATCAGTACATTCAATCATTTTAAGTGAACGCAAGATTTTGTTACCCTGGAATCCTAATCGTTATACCCTGCCAACCAATTTACCCTTATGATGTCGGTCCGATGGTAGTTGCTCTGTGTAGAATACTGGCGTTCATCCGCATTTAGGTAGACTGGAAGGCGGTTAGGCATTTAGGGTTTTAGTTAGTTTAGTAAATAGGAATAAATGTAAAATTGTATTGTGTGTTAATTTATTGAATAAATCGATTTGTTTTTTTTTTGTGATTTAATCATTAGAATTTTAATTAACACATATTTATGAATTTTAAATTCGGATTTGGCGATCCTTGGGGGAGACTATGTAAAGTAGTGGACGTCTAAAGGTTGATGATGATGATGATGATATCAATTATGGTGCCCATAATTAATCCCCGTAATGTACGTAAGTACATCACATGCGGGGTGCTTTTGTAAAAAATGCTAATAACGTCGTCGCTATTACCTACTCGCCTTCTAACATAACAATTTCAGACAACTTTTTACAATAAAAATATATTTATTACTCTTAAGTCAATAATGGGGTTAGAAAAAATAACTTATTTCTTTACGAATTATAGTCTAATTTCGACTGCTTAGCAAGCAATAGTAATTAAATGTAGAATTGATGATATAATTTTAAAATTAACCCATTTTTGTATAAAACCAGTTCTCTTGAAAAAGGAGTTAGAAGTGGCTTCTAATGACTAAGCAAAACCTAATTGCTATGAACATCATTAAAGTATAAGGAAAACTTCAAAGTTTTTACCATATGCGGAAATTCCCCCAGAGATGCAGTTTCTCCACCCAATATATGTAAATCCAATGCAGGAATACTTGATGACGTAATTTTCTGGCATTCTAAAAAAAAACAGACAAATTACTGACAATTCTAATTTTGACTAAATAGTCTCTTTCAATGGGAATAAAGATTACTTTACGTATCAATTATTATACTGGGTTTACTTTTACCTAGTCACGAATTAAAATGAGGTTAAAAGGGTAGACACAATGGCAACACTGGAATATTTAATCTGGTTTCTGGTACTTGATTTGTTATTTACTAATTTACCATTACATCTATTCCAATAGGTTTAGCCTGGTATTATGGATATAATGTGAAGAGACTCACCTTTATCAGCTATTCTTTCTGCATTAATTCTTGTTTCAGTAGGTCCACCTGTTGAAAAGACAGCAAAATAATAAATAATATTTACGACTTAAGTGTTAGGTACACAGCAATATAACAACAATCTTACCAAATTTATTAGTGGCATGAGGACAGCACACAACTTCTTCAAACCCACTAAAACCACATCTTCTAAATTGATGGAATTTTTTTTTCTGAATTGCTCTAAAATAATTTGAAATTGAAGGGTGTTACAATAGTAATATAATATAAAGTGATAATAAAAATGTTTACACATAATATGTGTTGATTCTTACATGATAGCAGCCTCACACTTGGAAACCTCACTACATGTGCCTTCCAATGTTTGGTCATTTGTCATACAGCTATCACCAACTACAAATATTTCAATTACATCAATAATTGTAACCATGAAATCAATTGACACCACATAAAAAAATAATTGGTTACATTTCCAATTTAGCTGTAATAAGAATACAACAAGCTATTAATATAATAAACTCGTAGTTTTTAAATCGGTGAAGTAATTTAAACAAATTGAGTAAAGTGGACTTTCTTAGGAATTCACTTGAAAACACAAATATTATTATTACAAAAACACAAAGGATAATAAAGCAAATAACTACAGATAACGATATATTCGTGGTTCAGACACTCTGACCTGTACCTACTCTGTCATGTACTGATATCTAGTGAATTTTAGTGGGTTATATAGGTATATAAATAATGTAGGATGGTATGGCAAAGTTTTGTTACAAAGGTACCTACCATCTTTGGCATACACTGTTTATTGTGTTCCTCTCAAAAATAAGTTTATCTCCTATATTATTATAAAATGCATATATTGTTATCTTACCATCTTCTGAGATTGCAAAGTGTAATAAAATTATAATTAAAAATATCAGTCGCTTTTTCCACATTATGCACAAAAATATTACACCGAATAGGTAGGTATATTGGTTTCCTTAACGCTGGCACACGAAATCTTAAAAACCGGTTTATTATATTTAATATCTAAAATTTCCTTATATAAAAAGTTTTAGATGTTCTACATTACTAATAAACTTGTTACTCAAGAGAAAATATCATTACATTGGAAGTAAATGCATTTCTTTTACAAATTAAGAGAACTTTTCTAAATAAATAACTTAGGACGAATAACTCGTACGATGCGTATTCAGTCTTCTGCAGTGTGCAGTAGCTGTGCGCAGTGTAGTTGTGTTGACTAGTGTACACTGCTACCATAGATTAGAATACCTTTAACTGCTACTACTGACTCTGACGTCACTAACTGCCGATTAACGATGGTGTTGCCAAGCTTTGATATTGTTCTTCCCCAAACTTTTCGTGAAATTTCCTTAGATTAGGTACTTTATTACAATATGTTTTTTATAAACATTTATTCTAACGGTACCTAATTAATAAATTGTGGTTAGTTATTTTCATGTGCAACTACTTTCTGTTTCTGATTACAACAATCCCCCAATGTTATCGATCCCCTACATCTAGGGGAAACTATCTTAAAGTGGGCTGAAGTAACACTGATTAGTTATGTTTACTTACTGTGGTCACTAAATTGTTATTTAAAGTTTAGGTATACATAGGTATATTTCTTTTTTTTGTATTTTCTTCAATAATCTTGTTATATATCTATGGAATTTAATGTGATTCTGAAATAAATGACTTAATAATAATAATAGCCTACTACAGTATCCAAGTCTACATGCTACGGTGCTACCACACCATTTACCAGCTTAAAAAAACGAATAGTATTTACAACCCAGTGGCGTAGCGTGGCAGACGGGGCCATGGCCCCGAGCGGCATGTGATAGGGGGCGGCATCAAGTTTTTTTTTTTTTTTATACTACTAGAATAGGGGGCGGCAAATTTCCAGACGGCCCCGGTAGGCGAAAACCCACGCTACGCCACTGCTACAACCGTATAATTTAATACGAAAAAATTTGCGGTCGGGGGACTCCCGTCACTCCCTTTACGTTATTATTATGAAATTCACTCGCATTTAATTGATGTGTAAATGTTGGTAGCATTGTGCATTGGATTATTGGCAAAGCACAAAAGATTAGGTTCCGGTGTGTAAGCAACATTGCGTTGCATAATTATTATTGGCTAACGGAATATGGAGTTTTTTCATATATCCATTCAAATATTAACTCCGAGTCTTTTTATCATGTGAAGAATTTTGCGTGTGGAAATACTAATAACGTCAGAGAACTGTCAAAATGGAAAATTACTTGTTATCACATGGTAACACCAGGTACATTGATAAAACGATTGTCGGCTCCGCTGGCCGTACTGTTCTATCCGAGTGCGTAATTGCAGTTTAAAAATAGTAAATATCTTAATATCCAGTGATTTTGATAAAAGCTAAAACTTTTGTTGTGGTGTGACCGTGTTATGGAACAATTGTATTTGCAAAAGTTATCCGCGTCATGTTGTTGTATATTTACGTTTTCACTATCTACATACTTAAGGTTACTGGATTGTAATGATACCAACAACAAGGACGTAGTTTGTGAGCAGTCATCAATATGACATCCCCAGGCGGAACGAGTACACATCTTGGAATGCACTCAACGATGGCAAGCCAAATAGGAATTTCTGCCCCACCGACAGAGTTTGGTTTAACTGTGGGTGTGCCAGCCCCAACGATGGGTTATGATATTCAAGCTAGCCACAGTGGCGATTCCTCCTCCGAATCGCACTCACCAGGTATGCCAACAGCCAAAGCTAGTGACCGAGAATCTCGCATTATTGCTGAAAAACAACGCCGGAGCCAATATAACTCCCAAATAAGTCTAATTATGTCTTTGTTGTCTGATATAGTACACTCGCAACGTAAAGTTGATAAGACCAGTGTGCTAAGGCTCGCTGCCAATAAGCTTCGCAATGAACATGTATTTGGAGATACAATCAAATGTGGTCATCTAGAGACTTGGTCTTCTTCATTTTTAAAGTTTTTTGATCTTTTCGGCGGCATTATGTTTGGAGTCACATGTCGGGGCCGATTGTTTATAGTATCGCCAAATGTTCAAGAAAAGTTGGGATATTGTCATATTGATTTACTGGGGCAAGATATGTACAATTATATTCACCCAGATGACAAAGAAACTCTTCGACACCATATTTACCCTCAAGAACTTCAGACAAGTTGTGAAAGTAGATTGTTTGAACATCATCATAATTTCCATATTCGTATTATGAGGGCAGGTGCACGGTCAGACCCAGCTAGATATGAGAGGTGTCGCATTGATGGCATTTTGAGGCGATCTGACAAAGCTACTTCTAATGGTGTGCAAGATGAACAGATAATTAGAAGGCAACGTGTCAGAACCAATAGAACATTTTCATCTAGCGGAAATGATGTTGTCTTCATTGGTATGATTCACACACTGTCTAATGCTATTCCTGCTAGGATTTTACCCCCAACAGCCTATTCTGAATATTGGACAAGGCATTTAATTGATGGTCGCATAGTACAGTGTGATCAAAGTATATCATTAGCAATAGGCTATATGACTGAAGAAGTAACCGGTACTTCAGCTTTTGTGTTTATGCACAAAGAAGATGTTCGCTGGGTCATTTGTGTTTTGCGCCAAATGTATGATGAGAGCAGAGAGTTTGGTGAGTCTTATTATAGACTAATGTCGCGCTCTGGACACTTTATATACATGAGAACAAGAGGGTTTCTCGAAATTGATAGAGCAACAAAGAAAGTTCAGAGTTTTGTATGTGTTAATAGTGTTATTGGTGAAGACTATGGATGTAGGATGATGGAGGAAATGAAAAGGAAATATTCAGTGATTATTGATGTGGAGAAACAACAAACAGAGATACCCAATGCTGATGATGCACCAGTGGAGCATCCAAAACGTTTAGAGCGCATAGTCATGCATCTAGTTGAGCCTTCAGTAAATGAAAACATTGATGAGCTCAAACTAGTGCCACCTTCTAAAGAAAATATAATTTCTGCAATTCAAAATAGTGAGAAAGTTGTTCAAGAAACTGGAGTGCGATTTGACTCAAGGAAGAGGAGAAAAGTAGACTGTGATGACAATAGTGATTATTTGAAAAGACACAGTGGATTGCAAGATGTTCATGTTGATCTGTAACTTGTGAATAAGTTTTGTGATGTCTGTTCCTAAGATTGCTAAATAAGTTTCCAAAATGATTTTATTACGTAAGTAAATGGTATAAGCGACCAAATATTTTGTAGCAAGTGAACATTGAAGGAGTGATCTACATTTGTATAGCTAAGGCAGACTTTATTGACTAAATATTAACATAAACATTTTAAAGACTGTGCCTCCATGGCAATTTGACTAATGTCATTCATACAAGTAACCACAGATTAGTGATATAGTATACAAGTCACACATGAGCTGTTAGTGCTAATAAGTATCTAATCAATATATGAACCAATAATATAATTAACATGGCTTAATTAATTTGTGGATAGCTGGATTTTTATGGTAATGCAGAAATGTTCCTTTACACACATATATTATGTCATAATCTAACATTGTTTGGTTTTCATCCTAAGGAAACCATTTTGAAAGTAAACATTTTAAATTGGCATTCTGGGTTCTCTCTGTACTTAATTATGAAATGGAATTGAATGTTATATAAGTATAAAGCAAGATTCTTACCAGAGAATATCATAAACTGGCTAATTGGTTCTTCATAAGATGTAGGTTTCTGCCAAGGAAGGATATAAGAATATTGCCCCAAGTAACACTGGAGAGATCAGAGAGTAACATAATGGGATACCAATAGTAAAATATAAGAATGACCTGAATACTTGATAATATTAAATAATTGGATATTTGACACGAATGGGCTATTTGACAGTTCCAGGTTTGTGTGTTCCCCACAATCTCACCTGAGTAGCAAAGACCTTAAAAATGACTGGCTGGGGTCAGTTATACAAATGGTTTTTAATTACAGATATAGATAGATATGTAACTACAAACATTGTTATGTGACATTTTGATAATTGATAAATATACAAGACCTCTCAGATGCACTGTGGAAAAGTTCATGAAGGGACCAGACCAGGCCATCCAAATACAACCAGAATATAGCTCAATTGTTAATTATGACTTAAAAATCTTGTTAATACATAAATGTACAAAACAAATTAATTACATCTGTATGCATACTTTTAATTTAATGTCAAATGTCATCATTATAGTAGTTATACGGTATGTACCTACTCCAGATTGGAAATATCGCATTACATCTTCATAGACCTCACCTTAAAGCCACCTCCATAAACCAGGTTTTTGTTAGAGTTCAGTAGGTATAAATAATTAATTACTTCCTAATAACCTTAGGATGCCATGCCTCAAAAAAAAAAGAACTTATACAGGTTCACTTCATTGTTTGACCCGCCGGGTCTGTTGAGACCTACTTTTTCAAGAAAATGTGTAGGAATTACTTACTACCTTAGAGCTGTAAGAAATCAATATGCCAAAGTAATAAAAATGCTATAGATATACTAGTATCAAGATAATTTGGCAAGAAGCTAGGTCCCGTAGCGAAAGAAAGAAAATCTACGAAAATTTTTAATTTGCACTAATATCACACAAAAATATATGAAGCAATTTATTATTTCCACAGTATACCCAGGGGTATTAATGATAATATAACTCTGGTTCAATGGTTTTTAAGATATAAGCCTATAGCCTATATATGTACTAGTGTGGAATGGCTCGGGTGTCTCTAATGGAAGTAGGAGCCCGATATGATCCAGATGAGCCACAATCTATAAAGCAAAATTTTATCGGACCTCCTAAAATGTATAAAAATAGGAAATATACGAGTAGTATCCCATGTTGGTGAGCCAAAAACTACACTCAATTCATTTGAAAGTTAATTGATAATATGATAACAAACCAATTATATGATATGCTAATAAAACCAAGAAAGAAACTTACGCACAGCAGCCGTGCTTGTAACCTTAAGTCTATCTTTTGAATAACTGGCATACCTTTCTTTTTTCCTTTTCTTTGTCCCTCTTGATAAAAAAACACCAAAATTTTGTAATTTAATCTTTATTCAGTAGCTAGCTTAAAGAAATTATTTGCAATGTTCTACAATAATAAATAGAACATTAATTATTTCGAACGATCCATTAAAACACGCGTGTCAATAATGTATTCAAACAAATATTTGCAAGCTCATAAGCTCTCATGCTCATCTCATTTCCGTTTGCTGTCAGTTTAGTAACCTTATTTTAAGAAACCGAGACGATTTCTACAGAGTAGGCTCTTAGGCCTTAGGCAGCACGCGAGCCGTAACATCTTTGGTGTTGCAAAAGTCTACAGGCTACGGTAACCTACCACGGTTATCTTGCCAGGCTTGTTTACATGTTTACCACCCTTATGACAAAAAAAAAGATCATGGATCATGATTTCGTAACTTCAGAGCGACCAACGACCTCCCAGCAAGAACCTCAAGTGTTAGGAGTCGCTCAAATTTCCTCTCTTTCTCTTGTAACTTTTTTATCATTCTCTGCTAGACCACTTGATGCTATGCGATATGCGATAGCAACATCTCACCTATTCGCTGTACACTGTGCGATGGTAAATCTGTAACTACCATTTGTCGATTATTCAGTTTTTAACTTAAATCAGCTATATTACTTTGCTTTAAATGAGAAATTACATTTAGATTGTAAAAAATGACCACTAAACGGCTAACTTAATCAGCGCTCACTTTTGAATTACGAGGAAGAAATCAGTCCTGGCTTGTGATCCTATTTAACTCATTTTTAATTTACTTATACTTATTTAACTGTGCCAAAAAGTTATGTACTTTCTGTTGGTTTGTATTTACCGTAGTAATTATTGCCGTAAGTAGGTATAATTAAACAATTATAGTTAGTGAAATCAATAATTACTTAGCTGAAATCCATATCTCAGATCAAAACAAAATCTAATGTTTAATCCGGTTCATCTCTTATGTAGCAGAATCGATCGGGAGTGATACTGACCTATATTACATTGGTATACTAAAGTTTCCGTGCAATATCCAATTGCATTTTCTTTCTTCGTGACTGTTTATTAATAAACCCACTCAATTCGTACTTTTGTTTATCATACTGCTTTAATAAATGCCAGGACGTCTATTCTATTAGGTAAAGTTGTCTGCCAAACGCTATCTAATGTGACAAATGGTTACTTATACTTATTTTATTTAAATATGTATTATCAATCCTCGGCAAGCTAAGGTTTCAAAATAATGACAAGCAGCTATCTAGATATTACTATAATTAATATAATTTGATTATATGGTGTGATAGTTATACTGTATTTTTACATAGGGAAGCCCACGAAGAGACTGAAAAACGTATCAATCATTAAAACTAACATAATCAGCGACTTGATCCTCAAGTATATGATATAATTGAAACATAATATGTTGCATTGCTTACTGTTCATACCCAGTAACAGCGACTAGCAGCGAGCGATATACATACACATTTTAGTGTATCATCATTGCTAAGTGAGTTTTCGAGTCTATTTTTATTTTAGAATGAGTGTTCATTTGACATTGATTTTTTTGTAGCTATTTTTTTCACAAATGTAGTTCACTAAAACAGTCCAGCGAACGTATGTTCATTAAAAGGTAGATACAGTAGTATGAATAAAAATATATTATTGTATACATATATATTACAAATTTGGTCCCTAAGTCAGGCATGATTGGTATAACAATACAGTCCATGTATTACTTTACTGTACACATATATTGATAATACGTTGGTACACAACTTTGATAATATGCCGTGCCACTGTCCTAGGGTAGTAGTATGATAAAATGAATATGAATGTCCATCAAAATAACACATCGACAATGCTTGTTTTTCTAAAACAAGATGTGCTATAAGGAAGCAGGGTGTTTAATTGTGACTAAATTTATAAAATGTAGGGATGGTAAGCGTGGTGATCTGGATCGATAATAGCAACGTTTCTGACCAAGTATGTATTTAAACATTAATTATAAATCGGTAGGAAACAGGGGTGTTACGTCTGTGCTAGTCTTATAGTTGTATGGAAGATTTTCGGCAATGCTACCTACTAGTTATGAACTATATTTAAAATTATTTGAACAGAAGTAACGCAACGTTTTTCGCAGCTGTGTAAATCGAAGAGTTGAAATGTCATAATAATTTATGACATCGTGAATTTTTAAACTAGAATTTAACATAAACAAGGCCATCAGGAGGTACTCTCAATGTGCAACATAATTATGCATAATTGGTATTAACTTGATGTCACTGAAACTAAATGATATCAGTCATTTTCAGGTTGAGTAGAGTTACATGACCCAAAAAAGTAAAGTAAATTTTGAAATACGATTTCACGTTCTTTTCCGTACGTCGGTCGTTATTCTGTCCATCAACTAGAAATCCAAAATAACTTAATCCTTTTAATGACTAGGGACTTATTATAGGTAAGTTCCTATAATATTTAGGATTCTTGGTTTTTTTTTAACATCGTTATTATTAAATTAAAACGTGTACTGACTGTAAATGTTTGTTAAATTGCATCGATATTTATAATGTGTAGTAATCGAATTATGATAAACGATTAGTTACTTGTAGAAAGATCCCACTGTACATATTTTTTTAGAAATAAGAACATTTTATAGGTTATGCATGGCAGTGTAAGTAAATCATTTCATAAAAGTAAAGTTTATGCATACGTAATAATGGGATTTTAGCTAATTTCGTTTTCTTATTAATTAATTATTGATAGACTTTTGTTATATTGTAGAATTTGGATGTGCTTAAACTTTTCTGCGAAACATAATATACAATATGGGTAGATTTAGTAACATAATAATTACTTAGTTAATAATTGTTGTGAACCAAAGTATGCTTATACATCCCAAATCCTACAAATACCTAAGTTGGTTACAGATAGTTTCACACGTATGCGCCCAAAACCAACAACCATCACATTTTCTGGAATGCCTGCTAAGATAGTCATTTGTTTAGAGCTAGTTGTATAAGGTTAAGCTGTGCAATTATGATATTAGGATATTACCTGCCGTAAAAAGCCCAGGATTATAATATCAGCAGTTAGGTGTTTATTTTAGTGACTAGGGTATGTAATATCGGGTAGTTATACCGGGAGTACTTGTTGATACTTGAGCTAGGTAATTACTAATTTAAAATACTATGCGTAACCTTCAGGTTAAATAACTGTTTTGGACTTATTCAGATACCTAATGAATTAAATGAAGTAAGTACCTACTTCGATTTGCCATTAAAAATGTGTCGTGATCTCTTTTGAAAATGTTCGTCTAAGGTTTTGTAATATGTAACTGTAGACTATGGAATACAAATTGGAAGTGTATTGAATTTATCACAAATATTCAAGGCCTCTTATTTACATCAGTTATCTATATTGAAACATAATATGAAGTGATTTGGTCTACTTACCTATAGAAAAGTTTTAAGAGGTTTCTGGGGTGCAAATTCAGACGTCGCTGAAAATGTATGATTAAGATCTCTCTCAAAATTTATTGCATGTACAATAATGTCCAATTGTTTACTGTAAGTAGGTAAGTGTAAATATTTGATGTTTTTGTCCAAATATTAAATAATTATGTATTATGAATGTCTTTAAAAAGATATATAGAAAAAGCACTTACCTACTGCATCTTGTTTTGTGGAGACAAATTATGTTAAAAGATGCCTAAGAAATGTTTGTATGAAATGAAAATAGTATCTGAAATTGTGAAAAGAATTGTAGTAAAAAATGAAATCGCCATAAATTAATCTAGTACGTTACGATCATCATTATGATTATTGTATTGAATGACACGAATGCACAAAATCTTCGATTTCTCATAAAATATTTATAATTGTAAATTGAATTAAATGATGGCTATAAGGGTTGTGACAAACTAAGTAGTTAGAAGGAACTTTTGGAATTTTGAATAAGTCAAATGTATCTACAAAACGAATTATTCAGACTGTAAGTGATTGAGAGAACGTTATAAGTATTTGCCAGTGTTATGAACCGAATTTGTTGCATTCATTAATTAACTTTCAATATTGTCGACAAATGTACCCACGATTACTGATTGCCTGTTGTAAATAGATTAGTTTGGCGATTAAATTTAATTAAAGCGATAGGTAATATCTTCTTAACTATTGATGTATTTTATCTTGAACAAAATTCTTCAAATGGGATGTGTTTTACACCGATAATAATTAACTTTACCTGTTTTTATGTAAGAATGAATTAATGTTACATTGATATTACTTGATGTAATAAAAAATAAAATTGGTATCGTGTTTTTTTTTGTAGTTTAGATATCTTGTGCATCTACTTTGGTGTGTAATCTGGCTGCCTTTAAATTAAGAGTGAATCGGTTGCTTCTAGGCAAGCGTGCTGCACGGTAGACCGCAGTGTCGCTTAACATCAGGCGAACTGGCGGTCAAGCTTAAACCTATTAACAGTAAAAAAATGTAAAGTTGGGTAATTGTGTAGTGAAGTTCTCTCACAAACTACGTGCTCGTAAGTTCGCTCGCTTTGGTATCCGGGAACATTATTGGTCTTTGGCCGCCCAGTTACGCCCTGGTACTTTTGGTTGAACAAAATTGACGTTATTCAATTGAAGCTAAGTCGTATCGCATGAGCAACTACTTCCAGAAGTTCCAGATCATTTCTGCTTGTCTGATAGTTATGAGTAAGATTGGACAGTTGAATTTTAAGATTTTATCTATAGTGAATAATATCATTGGTACACAACTACTGCCCATTTCTGTTGCCCTGCTACTCATATACTTATATTATATACTTTGCTAGTAGTTTTAATATTTTATTTTTATCGTTTATAGGTCAGCGTTAATAATTAAGACAGTTGAATTTTAAAACGTCTATCGAAATCATTTATGACGATATCTTCATGCCCTTCCCTATGTTTCATCATAGGTGCGCTTGGTTAGGTGCGCCTCAAAATGGGTGCGCTTCGAGGAATACCCTGGCCAGTTAAAATGTGATTTTATTTATTATTAGATTATGCCCGCGACTTCTTCTGCGTAAAATTTGTAATTTTTCTCCCTTTTCAGGGATGATTTCCGGAATGAAAACTATCCTATGTCCTTCCCCGGGACTCAAACTATCTCTGTACCAAATTTCATCTTAATCGGGTCAGTGGTTATATCGTGAAGAGGTAACAGACAGACAGACACTTTTGCATTTATAATATTAGTATGGAAGTATGGATTTATCATACAAGGGTACTACAAGGTCTCCTGTAAAATAAATTCTATTATAGTAGACTAACCAGTAACAGTCTGAGCGGACGGCTGTTATAGCGAGATGCAACTACTTATTTACTTTAATTTATATAGTATCCCGCAGAGAAATTTATAAAAAAAAAACTTCAAAATGTATTTCACCATCATTATTGCAAAGGTAATAAGCCTAGTTATCCGTTTTGAGTTTGAGTTCGAGTCCTAGTCACGCACCTAGTAGGTACTACACAGCCCGTACAGCATCGTGAAGAAACTGCATATTTGTTCCTCAATGTCGAAGTCAAATGTTTTATTTCATTTATACCAATATAATAATATCGATGTGTGAGTTTGTCTAATTAGCTCAAAATCCGAAAGCCTGGGGTGCTTCTATTCAACACTGCTCATGTTGTACGAGTTTTGGAACTTATTCTAGGTTAACAAAGATTAATTATTAAATTATGAAGGATTTATTTATATATTGACCAATAATAAACCAGAGTTTCCGTCGAGACTTCGAGAGGTCGGTCACTAGGGTTGCCAGATTTTTTTTCAGCCTATACGGGACGAACGGTTAAATGAGCAAAACAATACGGGATTTCAGTTTTATACCCGGAATAAATAAAAAACAAAATTATTTAATTTCATAATTGAATCGGTCCCATTGTGAAAAACTAAGTACGGGTCAAATATGGGACAGATCCAGTTGAGCCGGGACATTTTAAACTTTGCCTAAAATACGGGATGTCCCGGGAAATACGGGATGTCTGGCAACGCTAGGAGTCACTTAACCAATGATCCCTGGGATTATAAATTTATAATAATATCAATATAGGTACCACGATAAAATCCGTAACAAAATATTTAGTAAGAAGAGTTTGCATTTCGCACATTTATTATCGTCGTTTTTTTATTATATTTGAACGACAAAATAACTTTGTCTACTTCCCGATATTACTTGAATTTACTACTTACTTCCGTATTTATTTCCAACTTCCACCGCATTTTAAATAAATGTTCTAGATAGCAATGTATGAATTTTAAGAGGCGGCGCGGCGCGCGGCGTCGCGATTGACGCGACTAGTTTTGTTACGTCATTGCGATTTAGGCCAAGCACGGAATGTTTCGGCGAATGGCAGCGCGGCACGGTCAGGGCCCGCTCGTCCCTGACCACGGTCAACGGCATCGTTTGAAGGTGCCCTTCGGAACGGAACCCACTCACAATATCACGTAACATCACTGTTCGTGACAAAGTAAGTAGGTACTTATGTTATAGGTTTGTATTATCATGGACGCGAAATGTGTTTTTGAGTTACTGTTATGCCAATGAAACAATATGTTTTACTGAACATTTTATATCTACAAATTGGTTACGTACGTACGAATGCATCTGCTGACTGCTGTTACACATCCATTTCCATTGTCTATGCATTATCTATATTACCTACGTACGTAATAAGTAATCTATCTTATAGGTATGTAGGTAGCTTGACGATCGATTTAATTAAATAAAAGCATTCTACGGAAGGAGCGTATTACTACAATATCATAACTAATCATGTATGTATGTAACCTACGTAACTCAAACAGCTACGCTTTATCAATACTTGCATCGCGTCGCCCGGTCGTGAACAGTCTACCAAGATAAGCGTACTACAGTTATATTACTTTTGATACAAGACTCATCGGGAGCAACAATACATGTGAAGAATTTATTACAGCCACGGGCAAAAGTATTAGGCACCCTACAGTATTGCCAGTTTTAGGGTGATTTAGTATAGGAAATGTAAATAAATGACATATATTATTATTACGATTTATTTAAGTCAAATAACTAATATCTTGTCGGTCCACCTTTTGATTTAATCACCGCAGACACTCTTTTCGGCATTGACTCTACCAGCCTAAAACATTCCTCTGGAGTAATGTTTTTCCACTCATGCTCTAACGCTGGCTGCGTTAGAGCATGAGTGATTGTTTATTATTTATCGAGTGTCTGCGGATGTTTTTCTTTAAAATGGACCATATGATTTCAATGGGATTAAGGTCCGGTGACTGTGGGGGCCAGTCCAAAAGATCGACTCTATTTTGAGCCATCCACGTCATGGTGTGTGCTGATTTGTGGCAAGTTGCGTTGTCTTGCTGGAATTTCACTCCGTCAGCATTTGTGTCACCGAAAATCTTCGTTATCGACGGAGCTAATGATGTTTCTAGGATTTCAGTGTACTTGACGCTATTCATTCGCCCTTCACATAACACCATTTCACCCACTCCTTCGGCAGCCATGCAACCCCAGAGCATTATTGAGCCCCCACCGTGTTTAACAGTGGGAACTACACATTCTGGGTTGTACTCTTCGCCCACTCTCCGCCTGACGTAAGTCACACCGGGGGTTCCAAACACCTTTGCAATAAGAAAAAATAGATTAAAATTTAGACTTCATTATTTTTCTTGCGGGAAGTGATTTTAAGAATTCTAAATTGTTTTAATGTAACACATAAAGTCAAAATTATTACCCCAAAAAAATGTTGATTCGTCTGACCAAAGTATATTGGACCAATCTTCCACAGTCCAATTTCTATGCCTGAGGGCCCACTCCAACCGATTTTTTTTATTGTGTTCCGAGAGCCAGGGCTTCTTTCTTGCTTTACAACCTTTTAATCCAGCTGTAAGAAGTCTTCTTCTCACAGTATTTGCACTTACTGGTCGGCCTTTTTCATCGGATAAATCTGCAGCGAGCTCTAAAGCAGTTTTTTTTCGGTTCTGTAGAGACTGCCTAGTTAATAATCGGTCTTCACGCTCTGTAGTTATTTTTCTTCTGCCTGTTCTTGGTCTGTTTTCATGGGTACCGGTCTCATTGAAACGATTTATTGCATATTGCACTGCGCAACGCGAGCACTTCACTTCTCGGGCTATTTTCACTTGAGACATGCCTTGTTCACTTAAAATTTTAATTTTTAGCCGTTGTTCTGCATTAAGTTCTGATTTTTTAGGCATAATTAACGGGATAGATATTATTCTTTAGGAAAAATATTGTAATAATTGCGTACGACACATGTATGTCCGCTGCAAGCACTGATAACACACTAAAATTCAAAAACTGCAAAATAGCAAATACCAAGAATGCCATCTTCAAGCACACCTGGATGTCATAAATGTTTGTCTTTGTTTTATTTCAATAAAAAAAAGCCGCCCATACAATACTAAAACCAAGAAATGCTTATCTAACCAATTTTTAGTGGAGACATTGACGAACAATAGGGGTGCCTAATACTTTTGCACGGGGCTGTATTTAATGAAATATAGTTTAACAGTTAAATTGTCAATATTACTACTAATACTAATTAATTAGGTACCTCCTACAAATTAAGTCACTTAGTTTACTTAAGGATATGCTTGGTAATTTTGTTTTAATTACTAGGCAAGTAGGTATCTCAAAAGTTCAAAATTAGTGAATTAAACTTAATTTATGCACAGAAAAACTTGTTTTTAAGGTACCTAACACAAAAGTAATGATGATGATGATAATGAACCCACTACATTACATTGGATCTTGGATCCTACATACCAACAATTGAATTGATAAATTGATGACGACTTAGTTCGACTTTCGGCGTGCGTAGGTACTGTTCCTTGTGATGGATGTGCAGGATTTAATTTTGATTTCTTGAATTAAATAATACGACAACAGATAATAATAATAATAATAATTCCGGACATTATTACACAGCGCCATCTAGTTCCGTTGTAAGCAACGAGGCTTGTGTTACGGATACTAGTTGGTTGATATACTACATAATATATTTATTTTTTTGTAAATACATACATATTATACATAGATACATCCATGACTCGGAACAAATATTGATGCTCATCACACAAATATTTGTCCCTACCGGGATTCGAACCCGGGACCCATAGCACAGCAGGCAGCGTTAACTACCGCTGAGCTAAACGGGTCGTCAAATAGATAGATAGCATTCAAAGGTCAGTTTTACAAAAAAAGCAACATTCATCGTCGAGACTTCCTAATAACAGACGTTTAAACTATCAACAGGATTTAGTATGAGACATAGCAGTGACGGGTGTATACATTAGAACCATTCTGTAATTCATGCCAGGTTACAAAATAATACCGTTCGCATTGATGTTCGGTGGAAGTGAGGCAAGGTTTATCTGGTTCGTGCTTGTCGTTCGCGCTAAAGGTGACATTGCTCGGCCGTCGACCCAAAAACTATTTTACTTTTATTCCTATTTCGTTTTCGACACGTACTTCGGAGGCATCGATCCTAAAGTAACTATATCTAAAGAGATGTTTATCGTGCCTTGGAATGTGGCCAGCTAGAAAGTCTGAAGATCAAGCTGTATCTAAATACCTATCTAAGTAAGTATAGACACCATTGATTTTCTCGATCAGTATCTTTATTTATTTATTTATTTATTTTATTACAACGGCTATCTTCAACCAATTACAGTAATTAAGAGATATTTACATCGGTACAACACATATTAAATTAAAAATAAAATACCAAAAAAAACTAAGTTAAGTCATATTTTAAGTACAAAATAATAATATAAAAAGGTTAACAAACAATACTTTCATCAATTCCTCTCGCAAAACTTCTGACATACCAATAAAATCTTCGTCCATTCATCCGCAAACAATTCGATTGTTGGATTAGAATCCAAGAGATCATTAAGCTCGGCCAGAGTGCGAGGAGTTGGTGACTTAGCACGTGAAACTGTGCGACATGTAGGCCCGGCAAACAGCCCGAGCTTTCTGCTCCTGCAGTAGTTGTCCGGGATAAGGAAGCGTGCCAGCACATCAAGCAGATCAGGAGCGTCAATGGCGTCATGGAGCGTCTTACAGGCTATTGTGAGCTGCTATTATCCTTACCTCTATCCGACAACATTCTTGCAGGGTTGCCTCGGATATAACTCGGTAGAGGTAAGGCGAGCTCGAGATCAGCTGATCTCGAGCTGCATTTAACTGCATTGATTGTCTATTTCATCAAAAAGTCATGCACTTTGAGGGCTGTTTTATTGATTGAAATGATTATAATTCGGTAACTAAATACCTATTACAGGCGCGAATCATATTTTGTTCAATGTACAGCCTGACAATGACCGGCAAATTGCAAAAAACGTACGAAAATTTGAATTTCGCGGGCTAGCGTGGAGCTTCCACCTTAATAGAAAGACCTAATAACACTGCTCGACCTGGGAATCAAACCCAAGACCTCTTGCCCGGTAGCAGCATTTATTTATCTAAATCGAAACGGGGTCATTTCACCACATTTTGCAGAATTTCAAAATAAAGCCCGGGGGTACTGATATGCCTACATATCAGTACCTCCGGGCATTATTTTGATATTCTGCAAAATGTGAATGTTGGTGCTGGAACGTACCTATTAGGTAAGTACATGCTAACACATAACGCCTGAAGCTATTCTGCTCGTGTGGCCGATCCATGTACAAGGATAATGGCTACAAGCCACCTTGAAATAAAATGTAATAATATTTACTTTTGTAATAATTAATCTTTTAGGTGCCTAGAGTTTTACAAGTAAATATTTATATACATATATATATTTTAAAACTACTGGCGTTTTGCACCATTATCTATGATCTCGGTGATCTTATGCGTCTTTGCATCATGTGATTCTAATAATGTAGATTAAAGCTAGACGCCGCAGCAGCTTTAAGATGAACTTTCATCCTAAACCAAGGACGGTTCCAGTTTACAAGTCAGAGGGGGTCATTGGCGTACCTAGGATGATCAAGGGCCTTGGGGCCTAAAAAAAAGTCATCCCGCTTAAATTATTCCACCAGCATTAATCATGGCAAGTCGTACAGGGGAATTCCCGACTAGTGTCAACTAAATATCAGATAAATGTTCTTTAATGTGATGTAAAGGCATAGTGTAATAAATTCTTATTACACTAAGGTATGGGTATGACAAAAACGCAAAGATTTAATACAAGGTGTAAAGTTTACAATAAAAATGCCTAATAGGTGTGTATTACAGTAATTCCATATAGTAAATATGGAATTATAGTGACATAGACGAATATGGTTAATATTATCGTTAAAGGTTGCAAAGTAGGTACATAAATAATCATATTTTTATTATCAGGTTTAAATTATTATTTTAAAATTGTCTTTTTAACCGACTTCTTATTAATAAGAGCATAATAAAACCTTTTTTTTTTTTTCAAATCTTTTAATTACTTTATCTATTTTTTCGGGGATTTTATCTAAACAGATATGACAAACCCATATAACATTTGATAAAAATCAACTATAAATGTGTAATCTCGTTCCCGACCACTATAGTTAGGAATGTAGAACCGTATTCAATCCATGTAACTTTTTAGCAGTCTTGGAAGACGATACAGATAATATTGATTGTATAAAACCTACAACTAGTTTATTAAATTGAAATTCGTTCATAGATGTTGTTCCGGACACAATCCATCAGTAAATGTTGCACATCTTCAATCTGATTACAGGTTGTGCATTGGGCAATTTGGAGAATAATTGTTTTTCTTATGGAGTGCAAACTTTGCAGATAACTTAAAAATAATATGACTTAAAATAGTATCCAAAGCGAAGTCTTAAAAATAAGTTTAGTAAAATTTTGTGAAAAATTTAAAAGTATCTAAAACCAAGAAGTGTTCACCACGCCCATGCCTGTACTTATTATATTAGGAAAATGGTACCTGTTTTCCATCTCCAAATTGACGGCACGCATGATATACCTACTGCTGCTGCATTCAGTCATCATTTAGCAATCGACGCCATCTATGAACTAAATATTATGTATATGAAATTTACCATCCAGATAATTCCCTAGTCCGTACTTGTAAGGAGTTTTGTATGTCTCATATTGCTAAGATCTAAGGGCAACCATAGAATTCCAACGCTAACTCTATAGACAATAACTCTATGGCACATCTCGCACGTTCCGTTCCGACCCACGGAGGTCATTTGTTTGCTAAGTCAGTATAAATTAGCAACATTGGGAAATAGTGTTGTACTCCCCTCGATGAACTCATAATGCTACCATTCTACAAGACTTCAATCTTGATTTCTCATCCAAAGTATCGAGTTGTTATCGTTAATTGTTATTTAAGTATTTATACCTACATAGGATAGGATGTGAGCATAGGTACAAAGTATTTCTGATAAGAAAACATAAACATACTTGTTCTACCTTGCTTGACACATAAAATATATTATAGATTTACTATAGTATATTTTACTAATACCAAAACACACTGATTAACTTGAAGTTGTACAAATCTGAGAAGGAAGAAGTCTATAATTCTATATGTACATATATACCTCCCTAATATTAGTTTCACTGATTCTGGCATTCAGCATTTCTTGTAAAATCCCTAAGAAAATACGTTTTACGTATTTAATATAATTAGTTGCTTTAATCCCGGAGAGGACAAAGTGGTGTGGCAGGTAGTCGATCAAGAGAGTGGTCTACCAGGTTTGACTAAAGTTCTTGTGGCATCTAATGATCGCTAAGGTTGACATTTCTAACGTCATATATTATGACGTTAGAAATTATATTGCAAGGGAAAATCGACCTGTTCCATGACATTCAAATGAACCTCAACCGCAAGGTGGTAGACCACATTTTAGGGATAGGGGCGGTAAGACCGGTCTCGAGGGCCTGACGCAGGTGCTCTTGGAGCACGGTTGGGGCACGGCGAGCGATGACCTATAGTCCGGAGGAGTCGGTTATAACCATTACGTGGAATACCCTGCATCCACGTCTCAGCACGCGCGCAGCAGCGGTATGATCTGGTCGCGTTAGTCGGAGTTAAGCTCGAGAAATAAATAGACCAAGCGTTGGAGAATCCGTGATAACACGGGGAATCCTATTTCAGTGAACCTCATTTATCAAGCAATATTCAGTTCACTGCTCGTTCAAAATTACTTACTATATCTACATATACATATATGTATATACCTACTAAAATTAACAATAAAATAATTCTATTAGCAAACAGTTGTGATTACTTTTTAATTGCTAACATTTTTTGCCTAAAAAAATTGCTGATTGAATGAATGATGAATGATAGTTTAGTAAAACAATCTAGAAATCCCGCAAATATTGATACATTGAAAATGTAGATAACAGTACAATATACACCGGTACTGACTGAAACATGAAATAGGTAATATAAGCCGGCAACGCATTTGCGAGCCCTTCGGTGTTGCAAATGTTCATTGGCGGCGATGATCACTTTCCAAACTTTCCATCAGGCTTCTGCTTTTTTCTATAAAAAAAATGTAACACTATAGTGCCCATTTTTAAGTATAAGAGTAATAGGGTGATTTCGCCTGTTTTTGGCCATTTAATCAAATGTATGAAGTTATGAACGCGAAATGATTTGTTTAAGGGTACTTTTGGTATCTTATTAAAAAATCTGATTAAGAAAGAAGAAAAACTGAACAAGCTTTTAAATCAAAAGGAACACATGGACGGGCTTGATTTCATGAGTTCGATAGCTTACATTTGGCACTTTAAAAATAATTCTTTTTTCTAAATCTGATGATTAGTGATTAATATTTTGTTTGAAGTATTAGTGGAGTTCTGGGCGTTAAAGAACCCTAAACTAAAGAAAATGTTTTTATTTATCTTAATTTTGTGCGAAAATTATAATCTGATTTATAACCATTTAAATCAATAAAACAGCCCTCAAAGTTCAAAGTGCATATAACTGTATTGATTGTCTATTTCATGAAAAAGTCATTCAATCCAATTGTATGCAATGTGAGGGTAGTGTTGATGATATTAATGATTATAATTCTGTAACTAAATGCCTATTACAGGCGCGAATCATATTTTGTTTAATGTACAGCCTGACAATGACCGGCAAATTGCAAAAAACGTACGAAAATTTGAATTTCGCGGGCTAGCGTGGAGCTTCCACCTTTAGTTAAAGTGGGTACCGGAAACACACATACACCAGCGCACAAACCTGCACAGACACACACTAACACACACAAACACACACACGCACACATACACAATTTTATTAATTTGTTTTCTGTTAGGTGTAATTTCAGAAGAAGCAAGGCAGCTCCATCACAAGTAGGTATATTTTATAACTCACTGGAGGTGCACTTAATCAATGCACGTTATGCATGTCAATTGCTTTAGAAAGAATAAATTAAACATTTTATTATTTATTCCTGTTTATATTTTTATAATTAGACGTACAAAACTATTATTATTCATTTCATAATCATAGAATTTTAATTAATTGAGTAATCTTTTTTTAATTAGATGTTATAAGAATTTAAATAAATTGTACCTACATTTACCTATTCTGTTTGTTAGGGTAATAGTATTATTGGAAGGGTATATTCATTTATAATGTTAAAACATATGGGTATTATACTTTAAAGCCCAGTCTTCATGGTCTGTATAAGGATGGAGTATGGGTCTAGAAAAGACACCTGAATTTTGCTTTGCAGTAGATATTCCATAATATAACACATCAAAATATCAAATAACTCAAAAAATATATATATAACTCAATAATATATTGTTATGTGAAGAGGTAATTTCGCAATAAGTTTTAATAAGATAATCGAGTTTCTTTCTGTTTTCATCAATATTTTTAATGTTATAATGTTCATTAAATCTCTTTGGTAAGAAAACGAAATGACGTGACAAGGGACTGCGGGCAGGTGATATAATTAAGATAATATATTAGATTTGAATAAAGTTAATGTTAAACAGATTATATAAAATATATTTCGGTACGTACATGTCGTACATGGAGTATTTTTAGAGTTTATGGAGTTTCTTGCCGGTCCTTCTCCATGAGATTAACTTCTTGGAACCGTGCAAGTCATAACGTTTTATAAATGCTTGAACAAGTTCATCTATATACAATTATACATATATAAAATCCTTTGTCCTGAATGACTGTAGGATCATCGCACAGCCTAAACCACTGATCGTAGAGACCTGAAAGTTGGAGGGTGTGTTCTTCGAATAGACATCCGATAAAAAGGGATTTTTCGAAGTTCTATCCCTAAGGGGGTGAAATAGGAGGGCAAAGTTTGTATGGAACTACTTGATTCCTTGGTTCAATCTACTTCAAATTCATAAAAATTCTTTAACAAAAAGTATGGTAGACGTTTTTCGTATTTTATCAAAATTCATCCCCTAACGGGGTTAAAAAGGGATAGAAAATTATTTTGGCGGTTATTTGTTTGGAAACTGATATCAATACTCCTTAGTGCTTTTGATTAAAATCATATTTTAGACTGTTTGAAAACTGAATCTGATTTTATTCAAAGGTGGAACTCACCAAAAAGGTTGGTATAGTGCAAATACTCTTTAGAATTGTTTGAAACTAAAAAATGAGCTCGATTTATTATTATGATTTCGATTATACCGAAAATATTCCGGATGTCAGCCTGTATGAGATTCACATAGCTCTCAAACAACGTAAGAACAACCTGGCACTGGGTGATGACGGAATTACAGCAGAGCTGCTAAAGGCGGGCGGTATACCGGTCCTTATGGCCCTTCAAAAGCTCTTTAATTCTTTGGAAAACGTCGCAGGCATGGAGCAGAAGCGTGATTGTATTGTTCTTCAAGAAAGGTGAAAACTCTTTTGAAGAACTATCGTCCTATATCGCTCCAGAGCCATGTCTATAAGTTGTTTTCGAAAGTCATCACAGACAATCGCACGCAGGTTACCGCCACTATGTCAGTTCGATTACAGGATCAGACCTCAAAACCAGCTCTTGCGTGGTGTGAGACAGGGTGACGTTATTTCCCCGAAACTGTTCACCGCTGCATTGGAGTCCAGAACCTTAAAGGTATCTTTAAGTTTCTGGACTGGGAAGGACAACATAAACGGCGAGTAGCTCACTTACCTTCGACTTGCCGATGATAGATAGTAGTCATGGCTGAGATCGCTGAACAGAGCTTAGTACTATGCTCAATGACCTCAGTAAAGGGCGCTGGAATCCACTGGATGCGGGTGGCGCATGACCGCTCGTCGTGGCGATCCTTGGGGGAGACCTATGTCCAGCAGTGGACGTCTAACAGTGATGATTGAAAACTCAGTCCAATTTAATTAAAAAAAAGTTGAATTCACCTAATAACTTGGTTTAATGCAAATACTCTTTAAAATTTTAAATCTCTACACTATAATTAACATTGTTTTATTTTATAAGTATTTAAACATTTTGACATAATAATTTATATGTTATAACACAATGAATAACGTTAAATACCAATTAAATATCCTATAAGAACCATTTTCGACGCGGACGAAGTCGCGGGTAAAAGCTAGTATGAAATAAAAACCTTTTGATATGATTTGACACCAGTCTTTCTCTGGTTTGCTGCAAGAAAACTCATCAACGCGTTACCTATATTGTTTTCGTACACTTAAAAGGAATGTTGGAAATTCAAATAAAACTACTTACCGATATTATCGGGATAAATAATAATATTTTAATGATGACGCGCGACGACGCGACACGGACGGTTCGATTCCTCAACAACATCCATCGTCTGCCCGTAGCCAGAGATGTTGTAAAGGATACGAAGCATCTTGTTTACAAAAATACTAATACTAGTTTTACAAATACTATTAATGTTACTTATATTACAGCGTCCAGTTTTTTATAGATACGCTTATATATAAGATTAATAATCGCGAAGATTTTATGACATTACGTACGTATAATTACGTATAATTTGTACGAAACACTGTGGCGCTTATGATCGTTCTTGTTAACCCAGGAAAATCTAGAATATAACGCAACTAACCGCTATATGTATTTGCAACATTGTTGCATATCTGTCACATTCATGAGATGAGAAGACTCCACTAAAACAACAAAATTATTAGTTTGTATACGAATAATGAAAAATGATCCGTAAGCGTAGCGCGGAAAATTGATTTTTCTATAACAGAGACTCCAGTATCATAAAATGTACTAAGAAGATATAAAGGTGAAGCAATTATTTATCGTATGAGAGTACTGATATTGTTCAGAATCGTGTAATTCGTGGCGTCGTATAGCGCCGATATCACAGTAGTCGAGCATGAAATCGATGGATGCAGCCGGCTGGGGAGGGCTGCTGGATTGGCCGGGAGAATCGCGGGTTGCTAGGTAACCAACTCCCGGCGCGTGTTATTATACTCTACGACTAAAACTCACTTCATTCTCATATTAAAACTGGCGGCATTGTGAAATAATACATAACAGTTATACAAACTGGATTTGACACGGAATTACACGAAGAGATAAAATTCTCATTAACAAATTCAATACTTTTTGGAGGACATTTTAGGTACTAGTCATTTTATTGTTTTTTTAAGATACTCATTAATTAGTGTTGAAGTGAGACGGGTGCGAGTTGTGCAATAATACTAATATTTAAGTACCTGAGCTATTCCACAGAGCTCCCGCGCCCTTGGCACGCGCTCCCGGTCGCCTGGGTGACGCGTGGTGAGACTGCGACCTTGTTTCTACTTCGTCATTTTGCTGCTACATATTTGATATTTGACATAATACACTCGCTCGGCTATAACAAAATTTAATATGATTTGAAAACTAATATTTTTTTAGTTATTAGTTTTTAGGTATTTTTTTTTAGTAGTTTGTTTAGAATCTACATTATCATTGTACCTATATTACTTTTTATTTGAATTCACTATAAAAGGCGAAACAATACTTTATTGAACTCAACAAGCTGCTCTTTGCATTTTTGTTTTACTAACTTTTGTAGATGCAGTGCTTTGACATTATGAAATATTGTTTCGCCTTCCTAATTATAATTGCAATCTAAATTGTATTTTAGATTAGTTGTTTTCTCTTGTTTACTAACTATCTAAAGTTTCTTACGTCTGTAATAATTGGTTATCATGTGTCACTTCAAATAATTGTGTTTTGATAATAAATTACCTAGGTATAGTTTTTCCTTTTCACACGAGTCCAACCAAAGGTTGTCTGTATGCGATTGCTATTAGCGATAAGACCGCCCATTGTAATATTTATAGTTTATAAAATTGTTCTTTATATTGGTTTTTGGTGTGCAATAAAGAATATTCTATTCTAATTAGCGTAAGGTAATAAAATGAACTTATATTTTATTGTTTTTGACATTATTTATTTCTCAAAATTATTAATCAATTAAATAGTTTTCGCCTATGAATATAACTTTTATTTTCCTAATGTAGTCGTAGATATAATTACCAGAACTATATGGATAATATCAGAAAGTGGACTGAATTATTTAGCATTTTACATAATTATGTGAACATTTTTTTAAATACACGCCATCTAGTGGTAAGTCTTTGTAAACGCAGGAATTACGTCTGTGTGTGTAAAAGACTGTATAATCAATGGCAAAAAATAACTTACATCTTTTTGTTGAATTGGGTGGCTTTTGAGGCAAAGTTATGACCAAGTTCAATAAAGCGTAATAGCCGATAGTCGCACAGACCATTCTTACGACATATTAATGCTCCGATTTTACATAAAATAAAAAAAACTAAAAATGTTGACATCAACGCCATCTAGCGTGAAAATGGCCGGGAATAGACCGTACGTTCCGCCTTAACCTGCCTCATCATTGGCAGTTTAAAACCAAATAATTTACATCAATTATGTTAAACCTCTGTATGTGACCTCGTAAGTTACTTACGAGGTCACAAATCGATCTGTTATTGCAAACTCTTTGATGGTAAATTAGCGGTATTAGCAATATTTGATTTATGTTGACGAGTTTTTGACAACACCACAGCACGATGGGGCACCGGGCGGAGCGGCTGGCTTTTGGGGGGTCCAAATGCCTGGTAGGCAAATATTGATATGGCCTACTAATGTACATATACATAGTTATTTTCCATCTGAGCGATCGTGTATAATATGTAGACAATTTGTGTAAATCTTTCTAACCAATATTTTTTTTCTAATTGTCCTAGGTACCTTTTTCTAAAGCACAAAGATTTTAAAATATTATAGATACTAACATAAACGGAAAATATGTTGTCAAGTAAGTCACAGTAATTATGCAAGGTTACCATAATTTTTCAGATAATTTGCCATTTGCATTGCAGAGAACAAATTATACTTAGTTATAATACAGATACTGTTAAGATGTATTTAACCGTGTTAAGTAGAATATCTTTGATATGACTTTTATAAAGAAACTATCATTCATTGGTAATTATTTATACAATAAAGTAAACAGAATATTAAATGTGTATCCCATGGCTAAAATCAAGTGTAAAATAGCGGTTACTAACTGGTTAAATAATTTAGATTTCGACGAAACTGAAAAGTTTATTTGCACTTAAAGTAAGTAGGCACACGCACACACATACTTACACACACACACACACACACATATACACCAATATAATATATTTGTTTAAGGTTTTTCTTTTTTCTTAACTTTTACTTGTTTTTGTAGGACATCTTGTTATGTAACGTTCCTCAAAATTCTTGCTATATAAGTACTTTTGTAGCACTAAGGAGAGAGCCTGGAGATTTGTCACACAGGTTTCGTACCTACTACAAACTCCAGCTCTCACTAAGGTGTAAACCATCCTGTATTTATTTTTCCACTTCTGTTCTATGGGTCCTGGGTTCGAATCCCGGTAGGGACAAATATTTGTGTGATGAGCATAAACATTTGTTTCCGAGTCATGGATGTATCTATGTATAATATGTATGTATTTACAAAAAAAAAGTATATATGTAGTATATCAACCGACTAGTATCCGTAACACAAGCCTCGTTGCTTAGCTCGGAACTAGATGGCGCTGTGTCATAATGTCCAGGAATATTTATTTATTTTATTATTTTATTTATTTATAAAATCAAAATTACGCAAAAACTCACAACAAACAAAACGAACTGCAAACACAAACCAGTCACAACATGATTATGCACCTAAACGCGGCGAAATATCTACTAATCTACGTTGCGTGGATGGAATTTAATGCGCCGAACATGACCGAGGTGCGCGAGAACTCCCGAACGCAGTTTATGTTTCGGTCGTAGTTTAGGCAGGTTTGCCGCCGAAACTGAAACTAAACCGGAACTAATTTTTTTTGACACTCGATAGAAACCGGAACTGAAACCGAAGTTTCGGTCGGACACTAGAATATATGTTTTATTTATTGATCAAATGTTTAACTTTAATTTAAATTTTCATATAAAAAAATATTAAACAACTTTTTTTGTACTAAAAACATTACTGATATTATTTATTTCTAATGTATGTAGTTTTATACGGGTACAACTGAACTGGTTCAAAGACTGACTGGCTGAAATGGTTTTTTATTATCAATAAGTGAAAATGTCAAAGACTGTAGAGCTATATGTAAAGATAAAAAATTAAAACTGATTATGATAACGTTTTCTTTATTTTTCTATTAAAACATGATCCTTAGAAGGAAGTTTCAGTTTCAGTTTCGGCCGAAACCGTTGCCGAAATTCGGTTTCGGTTTCGGTCGGTTACTAATATATTCACATAATACTACATTTTACATTTGAATATTTTAGAATAGTAGATTGTTACACAAGGGTCGAAAGGAATCAATTCCCATACGAGGTATGTAGAAGCCCGAGGCAGCGATTTTTGTAAATATTAATATTTTATTATCTGCTTACCACTTCATAAAGTTATGTATCTGTCCTTAGAAATTCCTGGCAAAAGATTATCGATTACTGTATTTGCCTCGTCTTTAACAGAATCTGGGGTCAACATTTCATAATCACTTGACTTATTTCACTTATTATTTATAATCAATAAAAAAAAAACTTATTTTTAATCTCAATCCGAGATTTCGATTCAGCTTACAGAGTTAGTATACCGCCAAATTATATACATAGGCTATTTAAAATTTTAATTTTGGAACACACCGCGTCAGTGTACGCGCTTTTTTTTAATGCCGTTTATACACTCACAAGACTGCAGTATTCTTAATTACGTAAGATTTTGTAGTTCTATTTTTAAAATTTATTCCCATGCTAGGGAGGAAAGCAATTAGGAAAGCATTTTCAACCCGCTACTCAAATAAACACTACTATCAGAGTATGAGAAATGAAAATGAGTAAGCAAATGTGCTTACTCATTTTATTGACAGTCAGTGGATAGTAATAGTAATTACAGACGCGCAAAATTAAAAAAAAACTCCCAAAATTCTAGGTTTCAAAGGGCGCGTCACAAATTATAAGATTCACAGCATCTTAATATATTATATAAAGCACTAGGTTTGGATGAAATGTGTGAAAAGAAGTTCGCCACGGCAATGACGGAAAAAAGCCCGCTTTGAAGATTTACTCAAATAATCTTAGAATATTCAAATCTTCCGTTTCACACTAATGTTTTAGATAAGAAATTTAAAAAAAACCATGAATTCGTCACTTGTCAAAGGTCTCGAGTTAAAACCCAAACGCGCACCTCTGACTTTTCGGAAGTTATGTGCGTATTTATCAAATGTTCAATTGGTGGATGAAAACATCGTGAGGAATCCTGCATGCTAAGTGAAGTTACTACCAACCCGGAGTAGGTGAGCGCGGTGGACTAAACATATGGCTTAATCCCTCTCAAATAAGTGGAGACCTGTGCCCGGCAGTGGAACAATATTGGGTCGAAGATGATGTTGAATACTACAAAGAAAGAAAGCAATACCTATGTTCCTTTTTATACAGAGGTGGTGTGAGTCCATTTAAATAAATAAAAAAATACTACTATTTAATTCAATTTTAGAATAATGACACGTTTACGGATTTATGAAGTACGTAAGTATTTTACGATTAGGTATTACTATTCTTAAGCAGTAGAATTTACTTCAAGCCTTGAAGTAAATAGTAATAATCGTAAAATACTTACTATAAGGTAGTGAATATTATATACAAGTTATTGTTGCGATTACGAATCATGGCCATTTCCCACAACCCCACAGAGTATGATGCTAAAATTTACAAACTAACGAATTAAATACCTGAACACTCTTCAGTATTATAGGTCTATTATTTAGGTACTTCTGATCCCAATTTCCTTGGTGTGAAATTAAAATACTCGGGCAAACATTCCTTTTTAAGAGCCAGTTACAGACAACAAAAAAAAAAAATATGACGGCCATACTTTTCCGTGTCAAAAGATTTTAAAAAAATCTGATAAACCGATTAAATTTTTGATTGTGTAGCAACCAAATATCAAAACTTTGACACGATGCCTTATACCTATCTAGTAAAATTGGAAGTATTATGTACACATAATATAATTTTAAAGCCTTCATAGTGAACATTGTTAATGATTATGACAATATTTAGTATAGTTTACGTCTGACTAAGTCTCGGGTATAATAATAGTGTCTATTTTAATTCACAAATCGTTTGTTGCGCCAATGAAGTACTTACATACAAATAGGTAGAGGTGTCAACATTGTTGCGTAGGGTGAGTCCGCCTTGGTGCAGTGTGCAACGTTTTGTACTACATAGGTAAGTATGTGCTCATATGTATAGGTAGGTACATACATATGGCATGTTTCCCGTTATGGGAACCCCACTAACAAAATTGAATGATACTTTTAAATAGTCTATGCTTTGCCGTGTACAAAGGACGACTGAAGTACTTACATCGGGCATAATATCGAAAAACAATTGTCATAAGTACCTAATCGAAACTTCTTGAATTGAACGTGTATCAGTCTGCTGAACCAAAAAATCTATATTGATTGATTGATGTCAAAAATTTATATATTTTTGACATCAATCAATCAAAAAAATCAATATAGATTTTTTTAATATCTACATTTACCAAAACTGGGAGTCAGGTAACTACTAGAAAAATATTGCACAATACTTTTTGGTGATTCTGGAGAAGTTTCTGAATGATTGCATTCAGAAACTTATACGTAACCATCTGAATCGCATTGCAAGTTCTTTGAGTTTATTAACCTTGGTTCTACTCGTTTACCCCTATGATTATGTATTTATGTTACTATGTGTTGCAACAGATCACTGCGTTATGTGTCCGTACACAGTGTCATTTAATTAATGGCATTGTCACGTTGTTATCCACGCGTTTGCATGACAGCCCGCGCGTGCGTTCCGTCCTATGTTTGAATCTTGGAATACTATTGACATGACAAAGACACAATAAAATTACTATTGCCAATCCTAACTAGGCAAGTTTAAATATGTTGTACAATTACGCAACTCTATAATCCACTTCTATTAGAGACTATAATATAATAGCCTCCAGTTTATAACCGTTATTTATAGCTATGTGATTGATAAGTTCGCATTTTTTTAATTTACATAATCGAAAGTTCTTGAATCTTGAACGCATAAATTAAGTTAGCTAACCTACACTGGCCACTGGTGATTATTTTTGGGGCTAATCGCTCTTAAGTCTCAATGAAACCGAACCGTGCCGGACTGAAAGAGAGTAGATAACCGGTTAAATTGTTTTTATAAATAATATACTTACTACTTATATACTATACTACTCGCTCGAATTGAGCTGCCCGACTGAGGAAGTACCTCCATCTTACAGAAGACCGCAGTGAATCAACAATAGTTGGCTTTCTGTGAGTAAGTTAGGTTACCAGAGCTCATTGGGGGAGTGACTACTTATTTTAATTCCGTTTGCTGTCAGTTCAGTAACTCCCTATTTTAAGAAAACTGAACGGTTTCTACGGTGTTTGGCAACGCATTTGTAAGCATCTGGTGTTGCTAATGTCTATGGGCGGCGGTCATCACTTACCATCAGGTGAGCCGCGTGCTCGTTTGCCCCCTTATCACCTTAAAAATAAAAACAATATACTAATGATAATAAAAATATTTTAACGTAAATTTTAATTAGGAAGTTTAAGGATTAATCCTGCAAGCAGCCCCAAGTTTACTGAAATGAGGAAATGAGATTCAAGATCACGATTAGTTTTAAAATTAAGCTCTTGTATTAAGCCGTCTGAACTGAACCCCAGATAGCTTAAGAGCTTAAGTTAGAATAATTTAGCTCTGCTATAAGTTTTATACGGACTAGGAGCAACGTTTAGGAGACAAATTGTAAACCGTGAACCGATATTGTATTAATGATTTTTTTTATTGGAAAACTAGTGCTTCCTCGTGGGTACTCTTTACACAATTAGTTTTTTGTACATGTGTCAATAATTGTTTTCAATATGATTTATTTTATTAAAAAAAATATATCTGCTCTGCTCCGCCGAGACCGGGTCTCGAGTTATGCCAAATATGGTCAAAATAGTATTCATTTCAGATAGCTCAGTTGTATTGCACTGTAGTGAAAAAATGAATAATGCATTCGCGACCGATGTCGGCCTTCCCGTGTGGTCGCATTAACATTAAATAAGAGCTGGAATTTTGAAATGGAACAGTACGATACGTAACGCATAAATCATTACGACGCGGTGACGCGCTTCAATTTCAAAACTGTAGTAGGTAGATATCAACTTAGAGGCCAGTTAATTTAGGCATTTACAGTAATAATATTTGTAGTTAATAGGTATAATTGCCTGATATAAGTTATATACAGTAGATATAGTTATATTTATTACATAATGGTACCACAATTTAAATTATTTAGTTTTAGGGTTGATTTTTATTAGAATAGGTTTGTTATATGTTGTCCTTTATGTGTACTTACACCAGTGTCTCTAATAGCAGTAGTGACAATGAGGTCAAGGTGTTACATGACTGCCTAAATAGTGCCTTTACTCAGGTTAAAGTTAATTTGAAAAGTTTAGGTTTGCTGCAAAAAGTGTCCACTCTTTACCAGTGGCGTAACTATAAGGTGGCAGGGCTGGCAAAATGCCACGAGCCCCCAGCCGGATGGGGCCCGGCTTGAGAAGCCGCGAGCTTTTTTTTATGTCACACAGGTGGTAAACAAGCTTACAGCCAACCAGCCCACTTGACGGTCAGAATCCTTAGTAACGACATACCATTTTTACTGGGCCCCATCCAACCCTTTCACTGCCCGGTACCCGGCTCCTGGGTCGATATTATATTAGGGCTCTGGGCATTAAATTTAATTACTTTATTTTATTTATGAAGACGTTTTGACATTCTTTTCATTTATGTCAAAAATTCCTCATAAGTCATCGTAAACCTTAAATATTGAATACCCAGAGCCTTGCTGTAATATCGACCCAAAATCGGGTTCTGGGCACTGAATGGGTTTTGCCGCGGACCTCGGATGGTATAGTTACGCCACTGCTCTTTACGTGCATACACTCACGCTTTTTGCCCATCCCAAAAATCACAGTACGCCACGTGTTAAATGGTCGTTACAGAGGTACCAATTACGCTTCGTCCACATTCAAACGTGACGTAAAAAAATATCATGACAGCAATTATGTTTAATTTAAATATTTATATCTTAATACTATTCATACTGTGTACCTATATACACCAGTAATATACTTAAATTAATACTAAAATAATATATACTTAACTTTTATCTCCAGTAGTTTGTTTTAGGTAGTTCGAAATAGATATGAGTAAAACAATTTAATATTATTTAATACTCTTTGGAATTCGTAGATATGAATATTAAGTTTTTTTTCACATTGAAACCCTTAGTAGCGGATGAAAATAAAGTTGAATAAAAAATAAAATAGGTAATTCAGAACAGTTGAAACACGTGCCAGCCAGGAGAAGAGCTTTTAATTTGAAACAGTATGTACATTAACCATTTTCCTGGAAGCACTGACTTTATGTTTTATACAAAGGATAATAATCCACTTTGGTAATATTTTAATTTTTTATGAATATATATATTTCTAAAGGTATTTCGTTAAATATTTCCTTACAAAGTAGGTACAGGTCTTCCTGCTGAAGATTTCCGTTCAATTTATTTTAAGTTTAAGATTTCCTTTAGAGAAATGTTGGCTTATTATTATTATTTATTAACATTATTATTACTATCTGGATAATCCCTGCTTCACACATGCGAGACGGCATACATACATGCACTAATGTGTCTTCATCATATCAAGCTATAGCCGTCCACTGCTGAACGTCGGCCTCCCACAAAGAGTGCCAACCATACCGGTCTTGGGCAGCTCGCATCCATCAGCTGCCAGCCACCTTCTTCAAATCATCGCCGTCGGGAAAATTATTATTTCTTCAAATACAAACCAGCTGAATTCAATATTACCCCGTCTAGTCCAAATGACTCGGGTCCCTGACCTGCCGTGACTTAAAATAAAAATAAAAGTTTAATTTGATAAAAACGTGTGATTAGGTAAGTATAATTATATTCAACAGACGTAAGAATAGCAAAGAATATAGCTAAGTAGGTACCTACCTACTCGCGATAACAGGCAACAGCCGTAAGAAATTGCATTGTACGATCAACGTTATCAGTGACGACCGACAACTTTACGCATTAGTTACCTACGATAACGAGTAACCAGTAAAGAAATGACCAAATAAATGTACCTACACATACTCGTGCGTATCCTGACGTGTACAGTACGACGGCGACGCGGCTCCCACTGACGTAGGTTCTCGGTATCATAATTAACGTTTTTTTTTTGCTAGCGTAGCAGTTTCTCTATTACAATTTACAACTGAGTTGAACATTTAATATAATTCAATATAGTCCAAGATCCCAGGGCCGCCAGACGTCACGTATTCTTTGACGAACCAAATGTGGATTATTGAGTAGTGCTAGTATGTACTAAGAACGCATGCCTACCAGCTATCTTGCCCAGTGGGCCAATTTTCAGGTATCAGGTAATCGAGGTACATACACATATTACTTACCTCACGTAAATTCTCCAAGCTGATTTTTACGTATATTTTAGGCAATATCCTTAAAAATAAGTCGCCAATACTCCCAGACACTTTCCGTCGGCCGTATTGCTTTGCAGACGCTTTAAAGCTCCCGAAGGAATTAATTAACTTCACGTAAATTATGATGCTCCATTGTTTATATCTCCACCAGACAACTATTGCGAAACCTTTTACGAGAAGACAGAGCGATCCAAGGGGCCAATCATCCCCTAGACTTCCGCATATTCGCAATCTACCTCACTCTCATGCGCGTTGATAATACCCTCACGCTCCTACCCACAGAGGCAATAAAATTGAATTAAGGGGTATGATTAGCCCTTTGGATCGGTCTGCCTCCTGTCGCAACTATTTTGAAACCTTTTACAAGAATGGAGCATCAGAATTTACGTGAAGTTAATTAATTCCTTCGGGAGCTTTAAAGCGTCTGCAAAGCAATATGGCCGACGGAAAGTGTCTGGGAGTATTGGCGACTTATTTTTAAGGATATTGCCTAAAATATACGTAAAAATCAGCTTGGAGAATTTACGTGATGTAAGTAATATTTGTATGTACCTCGATTACCTGATACCTGAAAATTGGCCCACTGGGCAAGATAGCTGGTAGGCATGCGTTCTTAGTACATACTAGCACTACTCAATAATCCACATTTGGTTCGTCAGAAAATACATGACGTCTGGCGGCCCTGGGATCTTACTCTAATATCTTTACCAAAAAAGGAAGAATCGGTGAGGAAGTAGAATAATCATCCATACTTACTTACTTACTAATATTATAAATGCGAAAATGTGTCTGTCTGTCTTTCTTTCTATCTGTCTGTTTGTTACCTCTTCACGCTATAAACGCAGAACCGATTTAAATGAATTTTGGTATAGAGATAGATTTAGTCCGGGGAAGGACGATAGTTTTCATCCTAGAAATCATCCCTTAAAAGGGAGAAGAGGGGGACGGAAGTTTGTATGCGGAATCGATCATTTCTTAAAAAATGGGAGATTTTAAATAAGCAGATTGGATAAATAACTAAGTTTACGCACACGAAGTCGCGGGCAAAAGCTAGTTATAATATAAAGCCATTGATTATTCCGCTCAGCTTTTTGATTATCTTAGCCTGTTTTTAGTAAAGTATGCAGGCACTAACTCGAAATAATGATAATAAATCTTTCTTTAACTAGCTTTACATATCTGGCTAGTGTTAATAAGGTCGGTCCTGTCCTGATGATTTTACAGCTTAAGGAATCCTAACAAGGCCCAGTCTACATATACTAAAGAGATCATCGAAATTACCCTTTGGAGGATTCAGGAAGGGCGGGGGTTTATGGGGGCTGTCTTTATTATCGTCGTTCAAAAAGAGCCAATTAAATTTGGCCTACTTTAATCAATGATATTTCGACTTCGACTTCCAAACTTAGCTAGGGGATTTACTGTTTCTTCGATAATTACAATATTCTAGAATCTTTTTCAAGTGGGTGTATGTATTCGTACAAGTTTTATAAACCAAGTTCTACAATATTTAGATCTTACTGATCAAAACTAGAATTAGCAGTGCTACATCTTTTATGCGTATATAAAGGCACTGATTGAAAGGATCTTATTCTACTTTATTGGCTTATTAGACGTTAGATACTTTAATAATAACTCAAATATTGATTATTGTTGGCCTTCGCTTAAAACACGTGGATCTCTTACATAGCGCCGTTAGCTATCGTGGAGGTTTATCATTGATCGGATTTGCTGCTTTGTATCAGTCTTATTTGATCGGTTTCCATTTAGGTAAAAGAACTAACTACTCGCTTCCAATAACTCAATAAAATTAAGGAGATTACCAATTATTAGTTTTGCCAATAAATCACCAAACTAAACATTGAATGTAACAGGTATGCTAATTATAGCATTACGTTCGTTTGTTTTAGTTGCCTTGAAAAACATTGAAATCCTTGCCAAAACTCGTACAAGAACTTGGCAATATACAGTTACAAAATACTGAAATGTTACACATTGTGCAAGTACCTATGATAAGAATGACTGCATGAATTAGATCATTATTGTATAATTAGTTATATTTTGATAAGAAATTAATGTGTTTAAATGATTCAAAAATAATTTAAAAATAATTTTCGATTACCGGCCACAAGTAACTAGCGCGCGTGTGGGTGTGTTTAAATATCTATTAAAAGCACTAAAAGGTTAAAAATAATACTTAATCTAATAAACCAGATACAGATATACCATTAACCTACATATACAATCAAGTTTAACTATTTTTGAAGTCAGTGCCATGCCAATATATAGATTATAGCATGTATGTAAAGTATTTTTTTGTTCATTATTTAGTGAGTTACATATTATAAGTCTTTAAATTATATCTAGTAATTTAACGTTTATTTGCTCAGCTCCTTTTGGAAATCGGTTAAAAACGGTAACGCAGTGCTACTTGTCTGGTACTTTATGATGGATTTAGTGTTAGAAAATCTATTTCAAAGCACGGACGGGTTGCACTTAATTTAGTGGAAAGCTGCTAGCCAAAGCGGCATTGCACCTGACAAAATTAACATTGCTTCACTCATATTTTTACCGTACCGTACCGAAAGAAACACGGTGACCGTAAAGAAAAGAGTCTAAATGTTCGAACATGGACTTTCGAAGAGTTTGTAAATAGAATGCAAATTACTGATGAGTGTAGTATGCAGTACCGTACTGTCTACGTACCAAAGATATGCATTCAGCAGGTTATTTGAAGGTAAGCAATAAACACTACAGAGCAGATTCCTGAGACAAACAACTATATCAACTAAACTATAGCAACTATACCTTTTGAAGCTCTATTTCGATTTACATAACTTTCCGCGGCCCTATGAGACAGTTTGGTATGGTAGCTTACTAATCAAGCTGTCACGCCAAACCCTGTGAAAGGCCTTCAAGATATTAGAAATTAGCCAAGTCTGTCGATGGCCTTGCATCAGATGTGGCAGTGTGTGACATACTCAATAAAATCATCAATAGACAGGTTTTAGTAAAAACTTTTGAGTTTATTAGGTTTCAGTTATATATGCCCAGAGCTTGTAGTTCAGTGCACTCTCAATAATATATTATAGGCGATACATGTACCTTTTTTTTTTTTTTTTTTTTTTTAATTGCGGAAAAATCCTTTACGGACCTTCCCGCCGCCTGGGGAGGCGACGGGGTGTGTCGGACTCCGCCCAATGTGAGCGTTTACCGACTAAAAAACCGCACCCGTCAACGCCACCAACCCGATTGCCGGGGCCATGGGATTCGCAAAAGCATGCACCACAACCCCGGCGGGCTTCGGTCCAGTTCTTATCGCTGGACCCCGGCTAGGAGCGAGGCATCGCTCGCCTCGCATCCTCCACGCAGGCGCACGTGTGACGAACACGCGCGCCGCCTACTTGGCGATACATGTACCTACATATATTGGACTTTTGGTTTTATCATTTCGCACAAACTAAGTTCCGTTGTTTTTCTTCAAGTTATTGAGCAATGAGACTGCTCGAGACCATGGGAATGGGAGGTAAGTTGTAAGGGATCGGAAACGTCAGTATATATTAAAATGATGCCAATATAGTGCGATAAAACCGCAAAAAGTTGTCAACGATGATGAAGTCACACATAATTCAGTTGATCGCTTCAACAATTAAACTACAACAGATAGATATGCAAAAGTTTTGATAAGTATCTAATCATAGTACTTGCAATCTATTCGCAATAATCTTGTCCCGCGTCGTGAGCGTTCTACTTCTAACGTTGTTAAGAAGCAGGAGTGCAATAAACTCCATCACAACGATTAAAGTATTGACTACCACAATACCCTCTGTGTTCCGTTCATTGTACCTAACGGTCTACTATGAGGAACGAGGATCCCCGCTCTTAACATGGCAAATAAAAAAAAACAGCCGTTCAAAAAAGTTCTTGAAGAAGAAGATTCAGCGTAACATGTTGGTCCGTAGAAGAAACATGCAGCCGCGGATGTTGTGAACGGAGTATAAGGCGACATATCTCCTCTAGGAAAAAGACTGTTTATGATCCTGTAACTGTCAAGACACAAATAATAGCAGTACTCTCGCATGAAAACAGCTAAATGACATATGTATTAGTTAATTTATCACATGCACAAACGGTGAGAGGCATAAGAAAACCAGCATGCTTGAGAGATTTTCTCGATAGCATTGAAGTCTACCAACACGCAGTAGGCTAGCGTGGTGGACTAATCCAGCCTAATCCCTCTCAAATGAGAGGAGACCCGTGCCAAGCAGTGGGACAATAATGGGTTGATGATGATATTACCTAGGTACACGTTTTAGGTATTCTATACATTGCCTAGGTATTGTATAGAATACCGGATTATACAGATAAAAACTACATCTATTCATTACCGACTGAACCCGTTTTAAACAAGTTAATTCAAGTTTGCGTTACGTTTTGTAATATCACCTTAGTATGTCAGTTACACACTTTTAACGCTGGCGTCAAAATGATAAATGTAGACTAGTTATTATACATATAATAAATAAAAACCTGAAACATGGACCTATTCTATAAATATTTAATGTATCGTAGTTGACAAATGTTTAGATGAAATTACTCAAGAGCACTCTTGACTAGTTAATTATTCATTCACAAAGGCAAGAGTAACATCGAATATACCTTGTAAAATATTCAATTTGTTGATGAATTACTAACGTTACTTACCTACCTACATTTTTGTCAGGTACGCATGTACCTATTTATTTATATGTTTGGGGAATTCTTTTAGGACTGTGCTTATCTCATTGAAATTACAACAGTTACAGAAGGATCAGGTGACGTTGATTGTGAATATTAATTCTCTTTTATTTTTTTACTGTTTTACTAGCTGACCCAGCAAACGTTATTTTTCCACATTTTAGGGGTTGGTGGTAGAACGGTGCACATTTTGGGTTAAAAGTATTTTTTTATGCCAAATGGTAAAAAAATATTTCATCAAAAAATAAGAAGAAAAAAAATCTGGTTCGGGACATCCTTAATATGGTTTTAAAAATAGCCTACGACCGATTCTCATCCCTACAGCTACAGCTACCCTATATATACAGAATTTCATAATAATCCATTAAGCCGTTTCGAAGGAGTAAAGCGACAAACACCGTGTCCCGAGATTTTTATAAGATTTTAAAAAAATAGTTTTCTGTAATGAGGTAAGACTGATTGACTAGCAATTTAGCTGGCATTTTAAAGACTAGAGTTTTACAAGTTAGGTAAAGTTCGAATATCTGAGGTCTGAGGAAGATCACTAGACTGATCTTCCTCAGAACAGCAGTTGTTCCTATTCGCTTGATTCACTAAAGATAATATGATATTGCATTAGGTAAGTCAACTTTCTAGCTAGAAGACTGAAAAAACATTAATCAGACCCACTACCAACGAGAAGTGGTTTTATAGTCTTT
Organism: Craniophora ligustri; assembly: GCA_905163465.1. Classification (NCBI taxonomy): domain Eukaryota; kingdom Metazoa; phylum Arthropoda; class Insecta; order Lepidoptera; family Noctuidae; genus Craniophora; species Craniophora ligustri. Next base: position 8,866,671 of record LR990967.1, on the reverse strand, counting down.
ACATTCTACATACAGCAAAACAAAATCAACAAGCCTAAGCAAAACCTTAATGAATTATATAATATATTATTTTCTCATGAATCACTGTGTACATTATTGAACCCTAATGAAGATTTGTAGTGTACTTATTGGTAACCTATTGAAATCTAGAATTTCTGTTACCCGAATCTTAAAACCCCGAAAACGGTTGGTAGAACTTTTAAAAGACAGATGTAATGAATGACAACTTTTTAAAATTCCATTTTTAATTTCTCAGGTGAATCACTAAAACCAAATTTCCAAAAAGTTTTTTTTGTTTCTCATCGTACCATTTTCCAAATAAACTATTACTAAATTTTCATAATCTTTTATTTGGTTCCCATACAATCATATTCCTGATAAACTATTGCCAGATTTTTAAAATATATATGTTTGACTCAGTAGGTTTGGTTAGGTTAGAACTGCGACCCGTCGCGTCGTACAAATGAATAAATGGGCAAATGAAATTTGGAGTTGCGTTTATATGGCAAATAAAATTTCGGAATTAAAAAAAAATGGGTTTATGAAAAAATTACCAAACGTTTTCGGGATTATGATATTCGGAATATTAAAATTCGGGATTAAGATAAGTAATTGTACTTTTTACGTTCAAGCATAGGGACAGAAACACGCGGCGTGACGACAAAATTTTATAATACGTAATTATCCAATGTCACGATGGCTTGAGTATAGGTAGGTACTTAGCTTTACTTTACTTAACCCATAGTTCGCGGGATTTCTTTTAGTCTTATAGATCTACAGGGCAGGGCGAGGACACTAACTGAAGGTTTCTTAATGGAAACTTAATTATATTGCAGATGCACTTGCGATTTCTATGCCTTTAAATTGAAAGTTATTTTACTGATGTCAAGTCAATTAGTTTCGGTTTTAATAAGATTTAACCGTTATCATTCACCTTCTATAAATAAAATCGAATATTTGTTCAGATTATTTTCCAATAACGTCGTCTCATTCTGTCCACGTGCCGCATTACAGGTACCTACGTATTTTTACTGCTGGTTTTATAATGTAACGTAATGCTAGGTACGTAGTACGGTGTATATACGTAGTCTTATCGGTCACACAGAGACGTAGATGCAATAAAAATAACACTGAAGTTATATCATGAATCATGTTAAGTATGAACGTACCTACATAGTTAGCTCTTTACCAGTCCTCATTTAATAGTTTATTATATCTATACATATATATATAAGTATAGTTACTTATACAATAACCTTAGATCTATTCTTGATATAATAATCTTTGATTTTTTTCGGGATCGGTTCCAAAGTAGGTAGGTACCTAACTAGATGCGGCTGAATAACATAATTTTACGAAGCGAACTGAACCGAAGCGACTGCCATCAGACCTTCACAAACTTATTTCTAGGTAGGAATTATATTCTTCGAAGGCCACCATTATAGTCACCACTAGGTATATTATTGGTTTTATGACCGACTAGCGACGGCTAAAGTTAGCCTCCGGACGTTTCAGGAGTAGGTACCCTCCTGTAGCCTGTGTATTTAACCATCGTAAGCGGTGAATGGTGCCAAAAATAGTCGTAGTATACCTACATACTTGCACTGCGTCAGGTGCAGGTTACCTACCTCAATCAAATTGATCAACGCGATTATTACTTCACCATAACCTTTTAGCTCCAAATCAATCGATCAAGTGATTTGAAATCTATGAAATAAAACTACTTTTTACGGATTTTATCGCGGTATATTGATATTATTTTAACAGTCAAATCCGTAAAAAGTAGTTTTATTTCAATGTCTAATATTCGCGTAAGTGTAAGAAATCAATTTGAAATCTATGTTTAAGACGATGCAACAAATGTATTCATCATCAACCCATTAATGTCCCACTGCTGGGCACGGGTCTCCTCTCAATTGAGAGGGATTAGGCTATAGTCCAAGAAATCAATCCAACAAATGTATTAGAGAGGCTTATTTTAGTCACAGATCATAATATGATTATTATAATACTATACCCTTAGATTACTCTATTTATTTGAGGGTTATTATAGGTATTTAATAAATGTGATAGGAAACCAGACGCACCCTATGCATTGATATATTATTAAGTTAATCAATGGTCCTAAGTGATCCCTAACACTGCCGGCAGACTTTCTATCCGCTGATAGTTTGGTCGGTTACACATACACAATCAGGCGAATATTAAATCGTTACAATATAACTCTATAGGTAATTACTAAATAATTAAAAGAACCAATTGGCAGATAGGAAGTCTGTGCTCAGCGGGAGCTATTCATCTAACTTTTAAGTAGTAGATAAACAACTTATATAAAACATCATGGCACACGCAATAAACGCTGTTAGCCGCCAGTTGGCTTTGGCAAATCAGAACCATGAAGTCGTGAATTTCTGCAAATTTACTTTGTTCTGCAGCAATATGCAGTTAGTAACTTTCCAACACACACACACACATGATGTGACACCACTTGAGTCATTCCCCTAAACATTAAAGTGTCAGTGACTACTTCTAAATATAATGTAATTTATATCGAATCTAAGTAAATTTTACGTATCTACCGGCGACTAGTCGACTTGCCAGACCGGAAATTTTACAAGGCCGTTGTAGTAGTTACTAATGCAAATACTGGTTATTTATTTAAATGTCACATTTTGAACTTAACTATTTACGCTAATTACTAAATATACCTTACTGTTGGTTTACGGTATAAGAAGAGCAACTGTTACATTGACGTATTTAATTTTAATTTCTAAATGAGGAAACGAAATATTTATAATAAATACTTTATCTGTTTGTACTGGCAACATTTGGTTAATGACTGGATCTGGATATTATCTATATCTTATTAACCTAATACATCCTTTATCTTAAAAAAATATTCTACCTACCCACATACAATACTGTAGTTTCCAATAATCTTAGCTGTTCATGTCAAGTGTCAGTTATTTTTATTTAAAAGTTTTTCTTGGAGGTTTTCGATAGTTTCTAACGAAGTCAATATTAATTCTCGGAAATGGATGTCAAGTCAAGATCTTCTATAATTGAAATGTTGAAAAAGGCATCTTATAGTCTCGGAAAGGTTAGTCAAATTGATTATAACTGCTAATATTATATACTAAAATAAAATAAAAAATAAAATAAAATATTAAGTGGCAGAATAATGTTTTTGAAAAGAAAAAGGATACATTTTGGATGGAAAATACTACTAGTCACGTATAAACCTACTCATTTTTAGAAATAGGTGGACATAATGATCATTCCAAAAAAATATTTATTCAATCTATCTAATCTATTGTCTCAGGAAGGTATAAATGAAAGGACAGTAAAATAGGAATTTATAAATATATTTATCGAAGGTCTGTAGGTAAATAATTGTTGTCTTGACAGAATAATGGTTTATTAAAAACTTATTTGTTCGCAGGTTTCATTTCATGATAAAAGTGGCTTGCCGGGTAGCGGTAGACAAGGTTGGTTGCTAATGTGAACTTTATTAACATTCAAAAATTATAGAACCTTCATTAAAAATCGCGGTTAATGTGTGATTTACAGATGCATTGCAAGCTGTCAAACTGGATCCTGCCGTTTTAGAAGCTCAAGTGACTGTGCATACCGAAAATAAAGCGAATGAAACTACAAACTTGAATAGTCGCAACGTTGTCATTGAAAATAAGAAAGGTAGATAGTTGTTACTAAGTGTTGTTAGACCTACTGCTAATAGTGTTTGCTAGGCTTGCCTGGCAACCGCGACATTTAGCCGTTTATCTAGTTGCGAGGCCGGACCGGACCAAATTAGGTAGGTATGTACACTAGAATAGGTACCCTGACCTCATGGGTAACCAAAGATCGAAAATAGTAGTTAGTTGTTTAATTTATTTTTCATTTGTTGACGGTTTACTTACATATAGGTGTATTCCTATTTGGAAAAGGTAATCATTATGTAACGGTGTGATGCCGTCTATGATAATTGAATGGCTATTAATTAGAATGAGAAACATCATTGCCAAAGAATTAGCAAAAAGTATTTGCTTCAAGCTTATGAACTTGATTTAGTTATTTCGACATATCGACACAGTGACACGATTAGTCTGAGCGATTATTAGAATATTATTAAAACTGCTAAAGGTAGGGTTATTTATGTCTGATGTAAAGATTTAATTAAAAATATTTTGGAATACCTCAAAATTTACAATCATGATAATAGTATACCCCTTTTGGGATATGGTTACGTTATCACTAGATTAACGTTAAACCGGAGGGTAAATATCATAGCTTTTTATAAAGTTATTAGACATTGAAGAAAAAATCCTTATTATGGAACGCGGTATCAGCATCCATAGCCATGGGCAAACTGATGACCATGGATAATTATTTTAAAGAAATGACGGAATAAAATAAAATATACGATATACCTGTCTACCTACCGCGATACAATTCGTAAATAAAAAGTAATTTTATTTCAATTATACTATTACTACTATTACTCATATTCATGTAATTATAATCTTCTTAGATAGTTTATTAAACATTACGTCACCCAATAGGGAGGTATAAATATTAATATGTACTTAACAAAAAAACATAATGAGCAATTTGTATACAATATTTTTTAATGCAAAATACGAGTTTTGCTGCGGAGTTGCGGAAATCACTACACTATGTACATATACCTATACTATGTACGTATAAATATTTGCAAAACTATTCTACTCCGAATCGGGTAATTTATACAATACTTGTAGTATAATAAAAAATACCATTAAATTCCATTTAACTTTTTTTTTCATTGTTTTAGCATAAGGTAATGTGCAGCTTTGTAGGTGCCCTTAGTAATTTATTCCCTACAATGTTGTACCTCACATGGTGGAAATAAAGTTCAAGATACTCTTAATAAAAAGACTTACTTCTACTTCTTACGCAAATAGCTATTTACATCGTAAGAGGCCTAATAACGTTAAAGATTTATTGTAATTTGTAACCGTGCTGTCAGTAATTTGCTGGTAATTTTCCAAACATCTAAATGAATGATTAATTAAGTTAAAAGAAACTAGTTTATTGATATGCCTAAGGCAAGTGAAACTATATTATTAATACATAGTTAATACGTACATTAAATAAATCTATAGAGAAAATAAGATTGAAACATTGCAAATTTTACGCAGACGAAGTCGAAAAAAAAAGATAGGCAATAATGTTACCGAAAAAAATAGCTAGGGTGTTAAAGGATTTTTGGATGCTTCCGCGGTTCGGTTGTGCGCGCGCAAGAAAAGATTGATATTAATTTAAAGAGCTCAAGAACTTAAGAATCAAGTCATCGTTTGTACCACGTTTCCTTACCAGCCAGTTAAGAAAAATGTATTGGATAAGGCTATGCTGTTAAAACCGAGGCTTACATTATCTAAATAAAAAATATAATTAAGTATATAAACTAAGTTAATTATTAATCATTGATGTAAGATTGTTTTTTTTTTATAACAAGTTCTAACTTTAATTTCGATACAAACTCGATGTACTTTTTTTCTTTGACATTTTGCTATACAGACCATTTGACACACACCTTTTTATTATTAGGTTGTTTATACTTAACGAAAGAGTGTCTTAATTCCGTATATGGATTCAGGATATTATTTTATTAATTTTACAGGCAAAGCAATTTGCAGAAATGCTCCAAAAATTTAGCTTTGCAAAAATGTTTAGTTTTCTTTATAAATTGCTATTATTTGATATTCATCGGGATAGAATTTAGGTGTTTTCACTGAGGAAGATTAATTTATTTATACCAATATATTACAATCACTTAATCGACGTCATTTCAATGACGCAGTTTTTTATGTTTTGTTTTCGCTATAAAAATAAATAACGTGTGGCTTAATACTTACCCATTTCATTATATTGTATTCTTCTATGAACAATAAGAAACAAATTATTGATAAATTGTAGCATTCTGTTTCAATAAATAAATATATTTTGTTTATGCGTAACTCTGACGATAATAAACATGACATCTTTTTTTAAAGAAGAACCCAAGCCTACCGTGCCTTCACCGACGCCGTGTCCCAAGGGTTTCAAAGATATGGTGTTACAACATGAGGCAGCCATTTTATCCTTGACTCCCCACCAATTGGACCTGCTGATGAAGTATGCTGACTTTCTGCGCAGACAAAGGATGTTCATCCAAAAGAAATCGGTAATCGTAAAATAAATGTGACTGTTTGCTGTCAGCTTAGTAACTCCCTTATTTTACAGTTTCTACAGGGTCGGCATCGCGCGAGCCACACCTCTGGTATTGCAAACGTCTATAGGTTACCGCTTGCCATCAGGTGGGCCGTAAGGTTGTTTTGCCACCATTGAAGTGTAAATGATATTTCGTAGACCACACGCAACACTTATCTTAAAATTTGCTTTTGTAGTAGACTGACTACGTATTGAGTCATTTTGGAAATTCTGTCTCTCTAGTAGACTGAATAAATTCATAATTTTTGATTATTTAAATATAAAATTGCAGAAGTTAATGATTTTGTGTCCAATGCAGTATGAGTACAATTTTTTTTTATCTCAGAGTTTCGGATGGTAAATGGCCAGCAGGCTACATGCAACTGTAAATTTATTTACAAAAAAGTGTATTTACGTATAGTAGTATATACGATTTTTTAATAAGTGACTATTTGGCTTTTATAGCTAATTTATTAATATTCCTTGACAGGAATGTGCATTTTGTAAAAACAACGGCAAGTCTTCATTTTGGTACACGTCTCATGCGTTGCGGGACGGGCGTGGACGTGTGCAGTGCCCCATCCTGCGAGGGTTCCGCTGTCCTAGATGCGGAGCCACCGGGGACCGGGCCCATACCATCAAGTACTGTCCAGATAACTCACAGATAGGTCAGTATATACATACAATAGCTTGAAATTTTCCTGTGAAAAACACGGTCTCCCCTAATATATTGGAATTTTCCACAATACCTTGAGTTCAAAACTTCGCAGAGGTTATTCGAATCTAAATTTAGACTTTCTAGAAGAAAAAATACAATATTTATTTGAAATTTCAAAATTATGGCGCTATTGTACGTATCCAGACTGCTTGGCTCTTCCTTGTAACCGAGTATCTCTAACAATGAATCTGAATTTTTGAGTGAATCTGTTCAATACTAACGGGACCTAAACACGAATATCGTTGTCGAGAAGAGGGTTTGACTGTTTAAAATTGGCTCAATAGCTATAATTATGGTTTTGGTAAGATTTCAAAATTCAAATGATTAAGAAGAACTAATTTCTATTGATTAACATAAGTTAAAGTAACATGTAAGTTTATACATGTAAGTATAAACTTACTTTAATAAGTTATACATAATTAAAAACACAATTAACTCGGAATCACGATTAGATTTTGTTTCTGGTAAAAATAAAGGGATAAAAGTGACATTTAAAATCATAATTGTAACCTATATACAGATTATTTGGGAACAAAGAATAATTTACATTCTTATGAGAAGAATTTATAACAAACGATGAGTATGTCAAAAGAACGACACTATTTAAGAACTTCTAGTATTTATTGTAGTACAAAAGTGACAAAGAAACATGCTTTCGGCCCATCTGATGTTAACATATTATTTAGTACATATAACATTAATACTCATGCAGGTTACTTTAAAACGATAGCCCGATAGTTAGTGAAATTATTTATCATACCGGAGCACAGAAAAAATTATAATAACTATCAGAAACATAAGTGATATGCTCCTTTAATCACCTCATAGACACACTGTTATTCTAGTTCAGAAACTGTACCACATATAAAGTCCGCCTGTAGATTTCTCGCCCAAACTGATTATAAACACCGACACGACGAAGTAGCTTCCATAATACATCAATAATTAGCATGCAAATATAAGTTCATAGACATAAACTAGTAAATAGTTTAACATTGTACCTTTATGAGAGAAAGAAACTATATTATTATTATTATAAGGACTCCATACTTACTACAAGTACAAACCAAATACCATACTATCAAATAATAGGGTTCGAATTTACTGGGACAGAACTATCCTGACTGAAAAAACGATACACTTTAATAGACCTGACATCATACTATTCGAAAAGATAATAAATCAGTTTACTTTATAGACATAGTAGTTCCGAACACGCATAATATAAAATCTATTATAGCTGAAAAGCTCACGACTGCAATATAACTAAAACGCCAGTGGAGAGCCTATACACATAGTACCAATAGTGATCTCATCCACAGGGGTTATACCACAGAGCCTTCAGCGGAGCTTAGATATTCTACAGGTCCCCTAACACACATTGCTCATTATCCAGTAAGCGGTACCTAATACTCAATACCTACCGAATCACTCGCAAGTTTCTCACAATAACATCCGTCTCTTCCGCTTACACCATAACCAAAACCCATTCATTTCGGGCAAGCAAATTCATAATTCACATGTTTTTATTTTAAGTAGACCAATATTACAGGTTCTGTCGAAATGTCAAATACTTGCACACTGTGCGACGTCCTTAGACTAGCTGTATCATATACTTCGTAGTCTTCTACATAGTATATACCCTCTCTTTTAAATCTGTATCATTAAGTGTGACGTTTTATAAAATTGACACTAAGTAGGATATACCTGCTTTATTGTTAATACGTTGGCTTCCTTCTATAAAATTTAGTTGCGTATAAATATGGTTTATTCCCTCTCAAATGAGCCCGTGCCCAGCAGTGGGACAATAATGGATTGTTGATGATGATGATGATAAACATGGTTTAAAGAGCTACCTTTAAAAAATATATTTGGGCTCTTTCAATATTGATGATATTCGTTCTTAATTCTTAATTGTACACACAAAAAGATAAAATATAACATAAAACAAACAATACATTTAAAGTGTTGTGCACAAAGGCGAGCTTAATTCAATTTTGAATTTTCTTCCAGCATAGCTTTGAATGAGCGAGTTTTAAAATGTATAAATAAATAAATGTTTTTAGTTTTAAACGATCTTCTCTGATTGATTCATAAACGGTTTGAATTAATTTCTAATTTGTAACATGGCTAAGTTTTTTAAAATACGAAGTAACATTTCTTGTTTTTCGACTACATGACATATATGAGGCCTTAAAGATAAGGTTTTATCAATTTGACTCTGTTTTCAATATAGTATGTATATGCGGTACACATTCAATATAAACATTAATGTGCATAAATTGTATTTTATTTTGATTAACTAGCGGTTAAATTATGTATAGAAATTCAACATATTTCGTTTTTTTTTCATGTATTTATGTCAGTTTGATTATGGCCAGCAAAGGTTTGGTCCCAAGAGTTATCGTAAAAGGTCGCAGTATCGTCGGCGTAAGACATCATCTGACAGTTTCTGATTCTTTATTGGCATACATCATTAATGTAACAAAGAAAAAGCGTAGGGCCCATAATACTACCTTCTGGGATCAATCTGAACTGACTGATATCGATCCTGCAGATGGTTTTGGAAGATTTATAACCGTGTACTGCTTATTCTAATTTATTTTCTAGTTTTCATATTACTCTCAGCTCTAACATTTTTTCCTGTTATCTATTTTATTAACAATAAATTCAATGTATCTGTGTATACAATCAGTTTTTGACTTTCCCTTTGTTAAACTGTATTGGTTTGTTAGGAATATGTTTTTATCCTCTAAAAAGTTAGACGTTTATTTAAAACCTTTTCGAAGACAAAGTACACTTGTAAATGATCTTTGCTACCATCAAAAAGGTTTACATCTGTATTGTCAATAAGGAATGAAAAATAAAGTATTGAGAATACCATCTGCCAGACATCTATTTAAATACGCCTTAATTAGATTATGTATTAATTATTTTTTTAAGAACTGTTGCTTGTTATATCGTCCCAACTCCCACCCTGCGCCGCAAGGTTGCTGATCACTCCTTCAACTTCCTTTTCAATTGTTTTCAAAAGTAAAAACGAGTTACTCGTACAATAAATTTGAAGCATCTCAAAAGGCCTGTAGTATTCATGTATATCCATGGTTTTATTGTTATTTTATTTCTGGGAATTTTATAGAATTACTTGTGTTTCTAATTATAAGCAATGCTTTATAATTTTTTTACTGTTCGTTATGTTAGCATAAATCTGCACAATATTGTGCTAAAAGGTAGAAGGGTAGAATAATATTTTGACAACACAACAAGTTCCCACTACCTTATGGAACCAAGCCTAATATTTAATTAAGTCACGTGTATTGTATTTCATACTAGTTACCTTCAAGATGCAGATTAACTATAGAAGCTATTATAAAATACTCATTATATAATTATTTAAATATTTTTGTTTCAGATACTCAAAGTAATTGTTCTGGAAATTCCATACTGTAAAATGTTGTTTTAAATATAATAAATATTTAACCGATACTCAATCAGTTTTATTATATTCCAACATTCCAAATGTTCAAGGTTAGTATTTAATTGCTATTGACGTACAATTTTTATTTCTGTAAACTTACGTACTTAACTTCACCATCAATAATAATATATGTTATATTATTATTGATGGTGAAGTTAAGTAAATTTCAGTACTATATAGCAATAGCATTAGTAAAATCCATCAGTTAATTAATTTATATTATTACTGGAACTAAGGACTGAATCGGATTATAATAGGTCTTTACCTATGAAATTGCCGTTCTGCAGTACTGGCCATTTCAAATCAAAATATTTTTTGTTTGGCTAAGAATTCTAATTTCAAATTAATTTTATTTTAAAAACATGGAATTCTTTTTCCAAAAGTAGTCATTTGTTTATTGATTAGTGTTAAATTTTGATCGCATTTCAATCTTTTTCGTCATCATGGATACGTTAAAAATTCGAGTAATTATGGAATATGAGTACCGTCGTGGCAGCAACGCGGCACAAGCGGCACGCAACGTCAACGACGTTTACGGAGCTAACACTACAAACCAACGCACCACCTGTTATTGGTTTGCTCGCTTCCGTTCTGGGAATTTCGACCTGAAAAATGAACCTCGCGGTCGTCCGAAGACTTTGGTCGACAATGACGAATTAAAGGCGATTTTGGAAGCTGATGATACACAATCGACGGCAGAATTAGTAGCAGCTTTCAACGTTAGCGTCAAAACAATATTGGTCCATTTGCGTCAAATTGGCAAGGTAAAAAAGCTTGACAAATGGGTGCCCCACGAACTCAATTATCGCCAGCGCGAAGTACGCGTCGAAACGTGCCTTGCACTGCTCGACAGACACACAAATGAAGGAATTTTGAACCGCATTGTTACCTGCGTTGAAAAATGGATCCTGTTTGATAACCGCAAGCGCTCAGCAAGTTGGTTGGATCCTGGTTCAGCACCTAAACAATGCCCTAAACGAAAGCTTACCCCTAGAAAAGTAATGGTCACTGTTTGGTGGTCTAGCGCCGGTGTTATTCATCACAGCTTCTTACCAAACGGGGTGAGCATTACTGCAGATGTGTACTGTGAAGAACTGAACACAATGATGGAGAAGCTGGCACATTTCCGACCAGCATTGGTCAATCGCTCGTCTCCGCTGCTCCTGCACGATAACGCGCGACCTCTGACGGTCTCCAAGTTGTAAGAACTGGGGTTGGAAGTTCTCCGTCATCCGCCCTACTCACCAGACCTTGCGCCTACAGACTACAACTTTTTCCAGAATTTGGATAACTTCTTGGCGGGAAAAAAATTCAATATCCGAGAGGCATTACAAAATGCCTTTGAAGAATTTGTTGCCTCCCGTCCAGCTGATTTCTTTAAGAAGGGCATCAATAAACTGCCACTGCGTTGGCAAAGATGCATTGATTACATGGGTGATTACTTCGATTAATACAAATAAAAAATACTTGAAAAAAAAATCGTTTAAATTTTTTCATACAAAACGGCAATTTCATAGGTAAAGACCTAACAATTACCTAGTAGATTTGATTTAATCCAAAGCTTACTCATTTTGTTTTACTTTTGTCTATATCCAGGGTAGGTACTAGGTACCTATTTAAACATTGTCTTTGAAAAAAACGCGACATACGATAACTGACCTCGTCTATATACGCGATTAAGGATTAGTCTTATTGTCAAGGATCTTATTAGAAAATATCTGTATCTTAATACCTCACCACCATACAGATGATGACGATCAATAAATTTCTAAATTATTCTATTTTAATGTCGGTTTCCCGGTAGCGCTGCTTGGCGTTTATTGTAACAGGTGCCAAACCAATCGTCGGTCCCACGAGTAACCTCTACTCAGGAGACTCGTGTATCCACTATTGATTTATTATACATAGTTATTTACGTTTCCAGTGTATACATTGAATTGTGTTATTTCTAAGGTCACAAACAGTTGATTGAAATGTTAGGAGGAGCGATTAGGAACTAAGAATTTATATTACTGGTTAGATTTAGAGTATAAACGCAATCTGAATAGCCTGTTAGGATTCGTAAAACTGTTATTTTAAGGTTAACTGCCTCAGTTTTAAGTATAAAGCACTTCTTAATGTCATCTTATGAATGTCGTAAAGAGCGAGTAAAGTTTTCCAAGTCAAGGATAGGCAGCGTAGTATCAGTTCAGACAGGAGTTATGCGATAAGGCATAAAAGGTCAAAAGCTGAATACATAGTGTATTGGTTACAAAAATTACACAAAGTCTATTTGAGTACAGGAACGGAGTAAGGGGGCAATCCCGTTGCTGAGAGGCGTAGGACGTTGGGATATTATTTCTCGGAAATAATTAACAGCTGCAATGGAAAATTTCAAGCTACTGAAGCGGTAAGGATCTAGCATCAATATCGAGGGCGAGTGCCTAGGTACCTACATCACTCACCGTCAATTTACGGATGATATTATTATCATGGCAATTCTAAAGCTCAACGCAATGATGGGTGGCCTCACTTGAGTCTTGTAACAAGTGGGTTTTAATATGAACACAAGACCAAAAGTCGTGTGGAACTCTCATTTAGTTGGTACTCATTCCAAAGTGGTTCTTATGTTGAGAATTCTGTTCTCGAAGTTGTTAATGAGTATGTCTACCTGAGAGGCTGGGATCCATTATCCAGTGAAGTAGATCCGACTTTAAGATAGAGGTAATTTATCGAATATATTTGGGCTGGGTGGCGTTCCATACACGTGCCCTTGCAACGTCAATTCTACAGCGTCATAAGACGAAAGCCTTTTAAAAAGAGTGTTACAATTGTTAACTTATGGCACAGATAAATGATTACTCATTACTATCGATTAATCTCGCAAACTCGCCAGTATGTATTGAAAGTAAAATACCGTCAAATATTTTCATTCGACTAAACTTCATTCGAAAGCTAGCAAGCTTTTGAATGAAGTTTAAATTAGAAAATAGACGGACCAAGCTTGAAACTAAAAAACTTTACCCACCTACTAAGCAACTACCTATGATAAAGGTCTAAAACATAGTCTATAACGGAGATACATATAGCTAGGTAATTGTGATTCGACGACCGATTTCGCACGATTTTTATCGTGAATAGAATATTATTTATATTAATTTAGTTTTATCTTCTATCAGAATACAAATAAAAATATACCCAATCAACCCAAAACCAGTGACATTATGAGTAAAAAAACTGTACTCTTAAGCACACAATACCGAGCAAATTGGACCAATTTCCGATTCTCAAAACATGCTCAAAATAACTCCTCTGAAATTAGAACTCTGGCATGCGTAAGTGGAATCAATGACTTGCTGTATCTATGTACACACGACATATTATTATTATTGATAATACGTCCTCATTAACCAACCAAAAGCCCAAAATATATCTATGTCAAAAAATAATAATAGTAATGAATTTTTTGTCTTCATTTTTCGTAATATGTAGGGTATGAATTCGTATAGTTAGGCTGAATCTTCGTACTTTGGAAATAGGTTATACATATAAATACATTTTACAATGGTATTCTTCCATCGGAGTATGATTTTGAAAACAAAGGATGCTGGAAGATATAAGAAAAACGTTAATTATTAATTCCCATTGTTGTTTTTGCCGCCGGCGTCGTGTTAGAGGCTTAATATCCAATTTACTTATAATTCCATAACAACTTTTTTTTATAAAAGTCTATAATTTGTTTATCAGTCTACATAATCAATATACATGTATTGAAGATTAATCTCGAAACTACTTCATACAAAAAAAACTGGTCCTCATTGATTTAACCTTTGGCGAAAAAATTGCCCCTGTGGTATTATTATGTCAAGACTACTAAAGATAACGTAAAGCATACGAAGAACGAAAGCAACAAATTTTTGCACACAAAAAGGCACATTTTATCAATTTTGTAAATAATTATCTAAGTAATTATGCACCAATATGATTATAAAATTAAATTATGATGCATACTTACATACTTTTCATTAACATTTGATTTCTTTGTTACGATTTCAAAATAGAAAAAATCGTATCATTTGGAGGTCAAGAGCGCAGTGCAGGTAGACATGCATTCGATTTTTTTAATAGATGTTTTTCGATCAGTCTATCACTACGTACCTAATGTCTATAATTATTGTGTAGGATGTTTGCGTAACATCCTACAGAATATGTATACACTATACACGATGTCTACGCATTATGAGACACTGCATCTAACCGTACGAGATAACGTGACACATCATCTACGTAGCTGTTACGCGATGTCAACGGAAAGTCTATGCGTCTACACAGAATTTACGCGATTCACGTAGGTACTTTGAAGGTATGCGAGTTTTACACGACGTGCATAATTATACATATAGATGCATCTACATGTGTTGGTACATACAGTTTGACTAACACTCATTAGTGAAAACACTTCCAGTGTAAAAAAAAATTAGAGCTGTGTATGTATTTAGTTTGTATCGTTATTGGTGGATATACTAGATTGTACAGCAATTAAGTATTAAATTACTCCTTTGCTCGTTACTGCCACCGCCACTGCCACCCTGGCCGCCTGACCCTCCAGCGATAAAACCAGTCCGCTTCGTTGTCATCTCTTTAAGGATTAAATTATCTAATACCCTCATTTAGTACATAAGCCTTTTTTTGTAAATAATTCATAAATAGATAAAATACATTTATTTGTTAATCGCTTAGACATTTATTTTATAACCTTGATAATTCGTTTGAATCACTTCTTGAAGTCCCATACTGTGTAAATGGCCGCTGAACAGCGGATAACGCCTTTTTTTCAAAGTCAAATCGGTACAGTACCTACAGGACAGAGCAACGCTAGGTTAGTGCGGATTTTTTCGATACGGTGCCTGTAGCGGCGCGGGCGGCGCGCGGCGTATCTATAAGGATTTTCCGCCCTTTAAAACGTACGACCCCTCGAATTAATATCGGTAATAAAATGCTACTCAGTTCAAAAAAACATGACGTATCCATAACGGGTTCCGTTATTTGCCATTTGGCTACGTAACACTAAAAAGATAGAATTTGTGAGCAAAATATGGTAGAGAACTTAAAAAAGGAACTATAAAAGAGAGATCTCATCATGCCACGGCGTAATAGCACACGACTTTTTGCTTAACCATTGCCATCACCAATTGAAAGTTACAAAACATCTTAAGCGACGACCCAATTAGTCCAACGGTAGTTAACACTGCCTGCTGTGCTATGGGTCCCGGGTTCGAATCCCGGAAGGGACAAATATTTGTGTGATGAGCATAAATATTTGTATCCGAGTCATGGATGTATCTATGTATAATATGTATGTATTTACAAAAAAAAAAAAGTATATATGTAGTATATCAACCAACTAGTATCCGTAACACAAGCCTCGTTGCTTAGCTCGGGACTAGATGGCGCTGTGTGTCATAATGTCCAGGAATATTTATTTATTTAAGTAAATGGTTATTTTTTGCTCTTTATCTCAATATAAAAACACCATACAGGTTAGTCTGTCGATTAACGGTGTTACTACTTTTTCATTCTGATATGGAAAAATGACTCAGGTAATTTGCTATTGGATTGGATTAGCATTCATTAAACGGACTTCTAGAAGTTTGCTTCTACACGTCTCTTGCCACATCTAGAGCAGAGGCTGGAGGTGCGATGGGACTTATGGGGTTTGTTCACCTAACTTCTATTCGTTATTCCCAAACATGGAAGCCACACAAAGATTGATTTCCAACGATCAAGTGACGTTAACATAAGAAGACAAAAGTCCAGTGATTTGATTCAATTTTGTATACAATGTGGAGATGACAATATGACTTTAAATGAAAACACTGGCAATACTGGTTTATAGAAACATTTGTAAACTATCAAATAAATCCGAACATGGAAATTAAAAAAAAAAAAATTTCTTACAAACTAAATAGCTTAAAACTGCAAACAAAATAAAACACCATTTATAAAAATGGTACACTGACCTGCGATAAGAATGGCAACGCAGCTTGGTTTCATTCATGTTAAAGCTGTGGCCGACGCAGCGACGTAATGTTTGGCGCCATTATTCTTATTGTTATTAATGCTCAATTACACAAATCAAATCACAGAATATTAACCAAATAGTCGGGCATCATTCACCCGCGAGTTATTCACTGATCAATTTATTATTCACAATCACTTTTCGATCACATAATTATGTCGCCAGTCATTAAATTTTTTTATTTTCAATATGTCCGCCGTGTTCTTGAATACACAAACTACACCGACGTATAATGTTATTTCTCACTCTTGATAATAGGTCACCATTAGCAGCCATTTCTTTCAATTTATTAAAAGATATTATTATTCTATTTTTTAATTCCTCAACGGTAGTAACTTCTGTTGAGTATACCTCATTCTTTATGTGACCCCACAGAAAGAAATCCAGGGGCGTGAGATCTGGTGACCTCGCTGGCCACCGCACTGGTCCAAAACGGCCAATCCACTGCTGTCCGAACATTTGAGTCAAACGCTCTCTTGCAGACACCACTGAATGAGCTGGTGCTCCATCTAACTGGTACCACATCTGCCTGTACACGTCCAGCGAAAGTTCGTCCGTGTACTCGGAAACGGATCCGTCGAGGAGTTCAATGAACTTTACAGCATTTAAATTGCCATCAATAAATACCGGACCAATAATAGTATTTCTGTGTATGCCAGCCCACACATTGACCGCAAATCTGTACTGGTGTGAAGACTCCCGTACTAGATGCGGATTCACGCGGCTCCAGTACCGAAGGTTCTGTCGGTTCCATAAACCATTCCTTGTGAATGTACTCTCGTCAGTCCACAGCACATTGTACAGGAAGTCAGGATTCTCGAGATGTTTGGTTTCCAACCAGCGACAGAAAGTTTCTCTTATTGGCTTATCTCTCGGTAACAATGCTTGTACTTTCTTGTACTTATAAGGTCTGCGTTTGTCACGTTTCAAAACTTTTTGAATAGTTTTGTGATTTACACGAAAATGTCGACCTGCATTACGCAGACTGGACGTCGGATTACGATCATAATAATTAATAACTCTTTCGTCTGAAATCACATTTGCACGTGGAGGAGCACCATCTACGTGCGGGATCAAAGATTGATTTTCCCGTATCCTCTGGACAGCTTGTACAATAGTGCGCCCGTGGGTCGGACACATACGCGTGTTCCCATACCTCTCACGGTATGTCCGTACAGCTAAAGCGGCATTACCGTGACACTCCCCATAAATTAAAATCATATCAGTGTACTCCGAAGCGGTATAATTGTAACGAGGCATGATTATTTAATAATAAAACCTTGAAACACCAAGTATTAAGCGTCTAATTTCGCAAAGTTCACTTAGCTATTTAACTAAGTACCTATAATACGTTTATGTGTCCTGTCACTATTAAAACAAAGCGTCAAATTTCGCACAACACAACACAACACAACAACAAAGATACGATAACACTCGCGCGGCGACTTCAAACGGGCGCGGGCGCATCCGAAATTCCAGAGAAAATAAAATGCGTCACAGGCAGTAAGGACGTCCGGTGACACACTGACCGCGTAACCTAGACACGTCGACAAGTAAGCAAAGAGGAAACAAGCAAACTTACCTATCTCTTTCGCACATACATATTTTGCGATTGACATGAGTGCGTAACAGGAAAGTAATAACATTTTTTCTTATCTAGCTGTGATGACACGCTTTATGACTCTTATGGCTCGGGCATAAAGTATAATTTGCATTGAGAAAATAAATTTGATAGAAAAGGCGTAGGTTTTTAAAGTGGCGAGCTGGCAACGTAAGTCGTTAACCTGTCGCGTGCTCTCCTGTTTACAAAACATCATGTCGAAAATACTTAAAATGAAAAATAATGTCCTGTGGCTAAACTACTGGATATATTCATTTGATTTTTTGTGTGACGGTTGGGAATATCATGACTTATACGAAGTTTCATTTATGATCATATTGTCCTCCCCACATTGTATAATTGTCTAAACCTTATAGACACTTTATTTCTAAGTCGGGCGTTGTTCGTGATGAAATAGGATCCGACAGGTAAAAGTGAATTTAATAATAGGAAATGTTCTCACAGCTTAACAATAGCCAACATAGGTACATGACTTTGTTTTAACGTAGTTTGTATAAATAGAGGATTCATACCATTCTGTTCTCATAACGATTATTCAATATTTAAAATTACTACTATTATATAACATTATTTACAATTACGTATATGAACATGGATTCATTAGGTAGGACGCCATAGTATAAATCTAAATATTTCTATATAATTATATATTTAAGTATAAGTGTAGTAATATGAGTAAGTTTGGAACGCGTCAAAAATAGGAAGGAAGCAGCCATTAGGTAAATGGGTATAGCGTGAGTTCGTTGACTCGTGCAAGTGTGACGATGAGCCATCGTGGTGGGGCAGGTCGCGGTCGGGGAACACTCGACATAATGCCACGTAACACCCCAAGGTCTCTGAGCTTCATAATATACAAATACATACCTATCTACACAGCCAGACTACACGCAATGCTGCTCTTTGAACAGAACATCTGAATAATTCGGCGGAACTCATAATCGAACATATATTTTAAACTTGAATATATTAATATTTAAGCTGTCATCACTAAATTATAACCACCTGTTCGTATTTAATAACATAATGCTACGTCAAGTAGTTTGGAGTTTTATTATAGGTAACTCTACCATGTAATGTCAAGAATAAATAATACTTAATACAAAGATTGAAATAATTATAAGTGAGGCGATTCTTGTAATCTTATATAATTATGTATTTAGATTCTGACATAAATTGACTACTATGTGCTTGCTTACTTCTTAGAAAAAGGCCAAATATAAATATAGGTTAATTAATGTCATTGCAGAAATAGTTATATTATCACATAAATATGTATAATGTCAACATTTACTTATATTATTATTATCAGAAACATGTTTTTAGAATTCAAGAAAGTACATATATCAACGATGTGAGCGCTAACTTTATTCTCGAATATAAATAAATTGGACTAAAGGTTAAATTGGCATCATGGTCAGCTATATACTATACTACTATATATTACATATATATATAATCAAAGCGGACGCCTAAAGACACAGGTTGGAATGACAGATATTAAATGCTGTCATTTAGATTTTAATTAATTAATAACCTTTAACGATGTATGTCGATTGCAAATTAAGCATGATGCTCACATAATAAGTGATTTAGCAAGTAGAATGCTCCCACTACTTCCTACAAACAATTAATATTAAAATACACAAACTATTGTAACATTGATAATTTAACATTTGTGTTTATGTCATTGCACACGTGTTAAGATAGACGCGTAATATCTGATAATATTATTTGGAGTTTATTTTAATTGAAATATCAAGTAATCAATATAACCTACACAATACAGCTATAGAATTTAGATTTGTTTACACAAGATAGATAACTTAAAATAATATTGAGTTTGAAGGTAAAATGTCACTAACGCCCTCTTTTGTTAATAAGAATGCAGTAATGAGTACGTTACGTGATACTAAGTTTCATTCAACGCAGGTGATGTAAGTTAAGGCGATCCGTTGACATTCTAATATCTACAGTAACGTAGAGATGGCGCTAATAGTCGCAAATGATATTTTAATGACTGAATCTTGCAGAGAAGATATGGCATGATGAAATTTAGTCATATTATTTTGCAAACATTTATTTTTATAATAGTTATAACAAAATGAATTAAACGAAGGAGTGTTGTTTAAAACACGGCATTAACAAATAACTCTGAAAATAGGAACTCTTATTGTGGGTTTCGTTTCTTTGTATAGGAATGAGAATGAGGCAGGGTAATGTGTTAGTGTCAATAGCAACGATTGTCGCGTAGCACGCTCGACGACGCGGCGCTTACGCTTGTCGCCCACAGCGCCGCCATATCGCCATCCCGTCCCAGTCAGCCACTCGTCATTTCGATGTAATAACGAGCAGTCGTGTTGCTACAGGGCTCATTGTAGTTCACACGAAAGCCCTTAATAGTGCCTTTTCAAATGTAGTCCTTTGGTGTTATACAGCGCAAAGGCTTAGTATCTGAACTTCGAGAGGAAAATCGATGAAATCGTAAGTAATTTGTTACTATTTATCATTAACTTTTATTACGAAAGCATATTGCACAATTTTCCATAGTTTTCAGGAAACAATCGCTTTTCCGAGAAAATTTTAAACTAATCCGAGTTGCTAGCATAGGTTAGTTAATTCCGATGTTGATTTTTAACTTTCTCTTCGTCAAGATGAAATTTCTCCTGCGCCTGCGACCTTTATTTTGTGAGATTAACATATAAAAACGAGGACCTTAAAATTAACGTAGATGACGTTACTGTTTAGTAAAAACTCGATAAGTGCTATAACAACGACCTCAGTTCCACTTTAAGTCATTCATAAACAGCAAGTCGGTGAGTACTATAAAAACGAGATATTTGTTTGTAGCAACGGAGTCTAGACGTCTTCTGACCCCAAATCGGTTTATGAACCGAATAACCCAGAACAATGTCCCCTAAATGTGCACGTGGTTGTTATATTTAGACCACGCCGCGTCGTGAAGCAGTCTGTCAGACTTGTTTCATTTGAGCACCAATAAGTTTGCACTTATTGTTGTGCTCAAACGAAACATAGCCAAGTTAAAATGTTTCAAACATTTGAGGTCAATTACTAGAATTTATTCAATACTCAATGATTCCTCGCACAATTACTCAGGAAACTGTTTATTTATTTCTGCCTTGAAATAAGTAAAATGCCTTTTATGTTTGGTAACGGTGGTTTTTAATTAGCTGCCTGTGTTACGGCTTGGTTAAATCTTAAACCACAGTATTTTAGGTATCAATTGCTGTTTTTGGTATCATTCCTGTTGCTAACTGATAAGATTGCTCAACCAGATAAGCAAATTGGTATGATTCATAGTTCTGTTCACTTTATCCATAATGATGAATTAATGTGACTAGCGTGCCTAATAATAGTTCTATAGCATTCTGGAAACGTTTTACAAAGGATAACACTAATAAGTATATTAATGTGTAGCAGGTAAACTTAACGTTTGCATATAGTCGAGTACGAGTAGTTAAAGGAATATAATCAATATTCCTATTGCACGTCTCTCTCGCATGATTGTACACGAGACGTGATTTTACTTCATACTAATATCCACTCGTAGGCACCTTATATAATATTTATATTATACGTTAATGATTTATACCACAGTTTCAAGCTGGCTCTGTGGCAAATTTGATCAAGGTTAGGCCAGTAAGAGAAACAAAAAGACTCGCTTTTTTAAAATTCAAGTGTAGTTGGGGTGGCAATCGCTTGGTAACTTACTGTTTATAGTACAGCCCTTTAGAGAGTGGTATTTCTTGGTCAATATAGAAGACTAACGTCACAAAACAGACTTATAAACTGTACGAAACTAAATGTTTACTTCTACATCAAGCAGCACAGGTAAAGCTAGGGCGCGATTACACCTTTTTATTTTGCGAAACGTATGACTTATACGATTATTATCCGTTTGAATCATGATAAGGATTTAGGTTTATTATAATTATTCAACGTGTATAGAGAATACTTTTGTTCAACCGTGGACGTCTATGTATTGATATGATTATGAATGTTATTTATGAAGAAGAAGAAGTGTATAATGTCAACTGCAGCAAGCAACGCAATTGCAGGCATAACAAGGAAAATTGTTTCAGTTAGCACAATTGATTTCCTGTGCGTTTGTTATCAATAAGATTCACCGGCACTACGGAAATCACATTCATATTGTTATTGGTCCATCAATTTGTTTATGAATTGTTATATTTACTTACAATCTGATATGTTATGTTTAATAACAACTACGAAAGTACGCAATGTTAATTTGTTTATTATAATTATATAGTCGTTAAACTGAAATTAGTATCTACGAGTAAAATACTTACCATCCATAGAAAGAACCTTGTAAAACGACATATGAAATAGATAGAGATGCACAAAGACTTAAAGTTCAGTCCCAATTCCCACGACACGATCCTATGCAGTAGGGTCGAGTAAACTGTACATTTTATAAAACATATAGGTACGCATCACTTTGCTTGCCAGGGACCGTTAGACCAATGAATGAGTCAGAAAATTTGCAGAGCATTAAAACCTGTTTCGATTCGTAGACGAAGCCCTAAGCTTAAAATAGGCCCTGCAAAGCCCCGTGTTCCATCATGTACCAACAATGAAACAATAACTACTTGACTTTAGTAATGTTTTATCCTGTTATCTTACATGTTTGAATGTTGAAGTACTGAGTTGATATTGTGTCATTGTCTTTCGAAACGTATTGTTTCCGTGTTGTGGGATTTGCGTTTTTATCTTCCTCTCACTTAGTATGAAAACTATGCTTTAAAATACACGATTAGCTAGACTCGCTCCGATTTTATTAAACTTTCTCATTGGGAAAACCCGGCAAACTAGACCACACTTTCCTGCTTTTACCTTGCTAATACAACAATGCAATAATGTAATCTATTTAGAGCAGATCCTTTATAATTAACCTGTTCCATTTCACTCAGGTTGTGAGGTTTTTGGCTATAGTACACCTTTTCTGGAACATACACATGTCCTAGCAGTGTTTTCTGTCACCATTTAAGCTACTGTTAATACGCACACGATTTCGATGATTTAGGGGTGCCAATGCTTTGAATATGACCTCGAGACACATGAACTTAAAGACTATGGTAATTGGTCACATCAAAGCTCTATTGTCTGGTGTTTATCAAAATGCGCCTAATACTTATAGTATAATTATTATTAAAGTACGTTACTGGAGAATAAAGACTATAGGTACCAGAGATATATTTTTGTTATTCTCGTGTCAGAAATCAGATTAAATCTCTTCATATAGTACCTACCATACATTGCAATTAGCGGCGTAGACGTAAGTAACTTCTAGTTTAATTATCATTTAGTTAAACTGACTTCAACGCGACGGCCATTTGTCCCTTTCGTGTCTATGAAAAAGTAAGAAGTGAATGTTTATAATATAGGTATAGATCTACTGTAGGAATTTCTTTGAGATGAAACCCCGTAACAGCGTTGTGGAAATTACCAAACCAATTACATAATACCTGTAGCTCCAGTATGTAGGAATTTTATCTCTACCAACATGTTTTAGTACCTAATTATTATAGGAAAAATACGTCTTCTCACATTGACACTTGTCATCTTGTTTCTGTCTCGTTAAAATTTGCACACTTTAAACGTGGTAAGTATTCTACTATTAAATATCCCCGCAGTTGTGATTGAATGCCTATTACTAGGTACTAGGTACCGTTTGAGGCCAGTGTAGGTACCTACCTATCTATTATGAATAAAAGAATACAATAACAAGTCTGAGCTCACTTCTAAAACTAATACTTGATGAAATAGGCACCTGTACCATTTTTTATTAAAGATTGTTAATCGTTTCTCTAAGTACACTGTTTAATAAAGAAGTTCACATTAGATGAGTTTATAATTATTAGGTAAGTACAAGGTTTTCAATATAATTGGTAAAAAATGCTTATAAACCCCAACTTCCGTTTAATTATATAATCTCAAATTATCATTAGAATTATAGATCATTCAGGTATCTATTTAGATGTTAATTACCTATCGATTAAAATTAAGCAGTCGTTAATAGACAGGAAATATAATTAATTTAAGGACAACATTAAAATAAGAACAGTATAATAATAAAAAAAAAACATTATGAAAACCATCAATTTATTAACAATAGTCTACTCATACTTATAAAGTCTATTTTTGCAAGTCTTTTTATAACCTTTAACACTAAAAACAAAAGCGGATGAATATTTAAATACAATATTTAAAGACCTACACACCATTATTAATCGCAACATAGTATAAATGAATCTAAAATGAGTTGAAACATTTTTGTAGTACATAATTAATTATGAATGTTTTACAAACCAGGTTCAACCCACTCAAATTCAGATTTTGAGTGCCTAAACTCCTACAGTCGTTAATTTATAGATAAATATATCCACCTACGTTGGTAGCAACGTACTACGTATATTTTGACGTCACATCAGCGAGTTATCAGTCGTCGGGAAATTATTAGCCTCAGTCTTGTGACACTACCCAGACTTACAAACTACGTCACATAACGCATATGTTGAATGAAACATATTTTTATTTTAACTTTCTTCTAACGAATGCCAAGACGAAATAAGTTATGACGAATTATGTTCTAGAATATCATTTATATTCTGAGGAGCGAGTCGTTCACTTCGCCAAATATTGAACGCTGATGAATGGCATTGAAAAAATCCCACTTAACATCTTGTTCGTTTCACTCGAATCGATTTGGAACATAGTTGATTCAATTTACACACTTCCTCTTTTGTGAAAATGAATTCTATATACCTACAGCACGTCCCTTCTTCACGCTAATTTGTTGTAAATTTCAATAATCATAATAATATCTTCTACAAATAACGTTTCATAGGTAGTGTAAAATCTGAAAAAGAAAACTTCAAACTGCTTCAATCTTCAAGCTTAGGATTATAGGAACGATCACGCTCGATTAAATCAAATGTGATTTACAAACGAAAAAAATCGAATTAAAAATAACCTTTCAATTAAGCGCGTAACAACGAAAAAGACTCGTAATCCTGTTGCCATGGTGACTATTGAATTCGCCGCGCGATAATTGATATAGGTGCCATATGAACGTAAACATAACTGAACCATTTTTTTAATGAGTCATTGTGAGGTCTACGTATTCAACAAGTTGTAATACATATGCCTATTAATTGGGCCACCTCGACGCGCCCGCGCGCTTTTAATCGTCTTCTCATCTTGGGTCTCAGATGTTTGTTTACAACGGCAGGTGATCAGCTATCGCTAATTACAAGTGTCGTGTGTCCGTCGCCCGCGCCGCCGTATATCCTACCTACACATTATTATTCCCAGACAGTTTAAGTGACCATCAGGTCGATATAAAGAATAAACGTATCAGTGAAAATCTAGACATTTAATTGTGATGTCTGATGAATATCTTGGAATGCAATTTCATTCAGAAATCCATGTAAATTTTTTTGGCCATTACGCTTCAATACTAAATACATATGTGTATCCAGCTAGGTATATCCTTGTAATAAATCAATATAAGAGTAATATGTCTTCTTATATGAATTCACAATCATTAAACAAAATTAAATACTTAATATAAAGTTGGTTATTCTGACGTGATAACATTGTATAGATACAATAAAAGTTTACATGTGAAATTCCTGGACATTCCTGGACATTATGACACAGCGCCATCTAGTTCCGAGCTAAGCAACGAGGCTTGTGTTACGGATACTAGTCGGTTGATATACTACATATATACTTTTTTTTGTAAATACATACATATTATACATAGATACATCCATGACTCGGATACAAATGTTTATGCTCATCACAGAAACATTTGTCCCTACCGGGATTCGAACCCAGGACCCATAGCGCAGCAGTCAGTGTTAACTACCGTTGGACTAATTGGGTCGTCAAATTAAGAAGTACCTAGTTACACAGTACACTTACTGTTGATTAAAGTCATTAATATTGTTTTAAATTCAACGTTACCCGTCTTCGGGGGTCTTCCCCGCTGTATTTCACACTGGACTTATATAGTACCTAAGTACCAGTAAATTAGATTACCGCTACACTATAGTGTATTTAGCATATGGGTGCCATTACGTTTTGACTTTGACTTTATAATTATAGCCAAGTACATACGTGAGAGAAGTAGGAAGTACTTGATCAATATTTAACTTCCTTCATTTGAAATTCATTGTGAATTAAGCTGCTGCGTCTAGTCAATTGCAGTCTATATTTTCATGTTTTATTTACTGTGTGGTCATATTTGAATGTGATATATTTATTAAGGTTTCCGTCTTAAAACTCACAGCATTAACCTGCAGTTTATTTATAATTGTATAACAACATAATTTATGCATAAATAAACTGATATTCAATACCGCATGTTCAGACTGCTCAATACATAAAATTTCCAAGAAAATTGCTCATATTTTTGGATCAATCTCCATAAAAACTAAAAGCTAAAAATGATTTACTCCTAAAAAAGTTGTTAAAAATTGCAGAATAAAATTACTTATAGTAAAAAAGGCCTTTGGACATATTTTTTTATTTAAATAAATTTAATCCAATACCTTTTTCGAGGTCCCAAAGCGTCTATCTAACCTTATACCAATTTGTACACAAATCAAGGGGAAAGACATAGGTAATAAGGAAAAAAAACGAATATTGAAAGAAAATTTATTTTGAACAAAGGGCCAGCGAGTTGACTGTTACGTACTTACATCACGCAATTCGTGATTTAGTGTGTCAACAAACATGTTTCCTATTTATATAAATGAGTATTTGTGTCGTTTGTTTCAGATCAATTGCGGTCTAGATCAGTCTACCGTCTCCCACAGTCTACGACAGTGTTCTATCCCGATGGGTTGAGTACGCCGACGTTTTGTGATAGTGGTCACACCACTCACGCTGTAAGTACTATACTTATTATACTATACTTTATTCAATTAACTAGTATTCATTTCTATAATAAATAAGTAAATATTAACAGGGCCAACGAACGTCATCGGATAGTGATTAGAACATCCCCTCATGGACATACATTTACAAAACATCTAACGCTATAGTTACCGTTATATTATTATGTACAAGAAAATAATGTTAGTTTATCCGTGCAGCGATAGTCTTAATTTTTGCATAGCAAATCTAGACTATTTGCATAATCATTTCCACTTACGCCTTTTTACTTATAGGGCTAGGCAGAAATTACAGAACGCCACGCGCTGCGATCTTTTCAAACTACTTTTGCTTCGTCTATATTCTTATTTTTGATTAAAAACCAAACAAGGTTAGTAATTGAATAGGAAGCACTATTGAAAGTCCTAGTAACCTCGTTTAAATTTTATATATTTTATGTTGATTCGACGCTGACCTGTTTTCATTACTAGGAAAAATGCTGATACTGATATTATTGAGAGATATAAATTATCTATTAAAGAATTTTGAAGAAGTGCTATTGCTCAAACGTGGACTCTCTTATAATACTTACTACTCGATAGTGTAGGAGATTTAGATAAGTAGCACTACTTCATCCATTCGAAATGTTCCAACAATTGTTGAGGATGAACTCATTGTTTGCCGAGGCAAGAGAGGAAAGAAGAGCTCTTTATAATTAAAATAATAAAAAGCGTTAAATATTTATTATTGATTTTTTCAATACTCAAGTATTTGAACAACAGTTAGGTTTAGTTAAATGTTAACTTTGCAATTGTTTTCAAATTATCGAGCTGTTGCCGTGTCATGCATATAAATATTAAGTAAACTTTATCGATCCGACCAAATGTATGCAGCCGCGAAAAATCCATCAAAACTAAACGGACAAAATCTTACATTTATGCTAGTTATATTATACATAATTATGGTTATGGTAAATGTTTATCATCATAAACTTGCCCCGTGCCTAAGGTGTTAAAATTATCATTATTTATAACATTTTTATCACGACAATAACAAACAATAGGACGTGTAATATTTGTTAGCAGGGTATATTTATATGTTTACAAGAATTGGGTAGTAATTCAATTAATTCTGTATTCTAACATTCTTTTATCGCCGGCACGTGTAATGTACGTAATAAAGTTACTTAATCGTAGTCTAGCCTTCAGAACTTTGAATTTAATAATACTCTGCAAATATTGATAATACGTTTCGACGATTATTTATATTCGATAGTTTTATCCATTTATTGGGAATAAAAACGACAAAGCTGTCCCAAAGTTCCAATATTCGAATACCTTCACGTCTCAAGCATCAGTACTGCGCCAAAGAATACAAATTGATTTATTGATTGCTATAGAGGTTGATAAAGATTGTTGGAGAGTACCGTGGTCGGGGTCCTGAGTCCCGCAGCCACAGCCGGCCGCGATATTGCCAGGCTGGGTCAGGTCATTGCCCTTTCATAGCATAGTGAGACATTCACTGATGCGACTGCACTTATTGAACGGAACTGTACTGCACACATTTCGATGTTATAGAAGTACAGACCTTAGATAAAATATAGATTTTATATTATTTGTGTCGGTAATACCAACTTATTCTAGTAAAATCCGCGCTCATAATATTTCGCTAAGTTAGCAAAAATCGCAGATCGCAATAAGGCCACCACATGGTAGCCTGTATCTTTTTAAATGTATGATTTATAATTGTGTGTAACTTGGTAATACATAATAATCGTCAATCTTGTTGTCATTGTTCAAGATGTGACCGACATGTTATCTAACTAAGTACATTATGTTTATAGACCGGGTTGATGTCAGTGTAGTCAATGAGCTTGTAAATTATAATTATTAATACCTACTTAATGATATACGGCGAAATTATTATCAGTTGCCTTGTTGTATTACCTGCTTCAGTCATTAATATGCAATATACGGGTTCCTTTCACCGTTACTTCTGCGTATTACCTACATTAATTTAGAATACCAAGAAGTTCATAAACATAAAAAGTAAAGTAAAGTAAAGTTTATACATAAAAATATCATTGTATAAAAGTGACATTTAACAGGCTTGATTAAGTTGATACTTATATTTTATTTAAATTAGGTACTGTTGCAAACTAATAAAACATTCAAATATGTATAACTGAAATATTTATAACTGAAATCAGATAAGAATTTGTCGAAAGACTTCAATACAAAGTCGAATGTAAATCTAAAATCACACTGTTTAGTTTGGTGTAGATTAAATTAAAATTATATATAAGGCCGGTAGCTAGCAGAGCTGTGGTAGCCTAGTGGTGTGATCAGTGGACTGAGATGTCAGAGGTCTCGAGTTCGAACCCAAGGACCACTGACTTTTCGGAAGTTATGTGCGTATTTATCACATGCTCAAACGGTGAAGGAAAACATCGTGAGGAAACCTGCATGCTTGAGAGAATTCTCGATGGCATGTGAAGTCTGCCAACCTGCAGTAGGCTAGCGTGGTGCATTATAGCCTAATTCCTCTCAATTGAGAGGAGACCCGTGCCCAGTAGTGGGACATTAATGGGTTGATGATGATAAGCCCGGTATTAAACTTGAGTGAAAGTAGGAAAGCAGAATATAGTAATACACGCATTTCTATAGAATATACCGCCGTGGAGCATGTTTCTTGAGTGAACTTTGGATGTTGTAAAAAAAAAAATTGTTCTTCGAACTCAAGTATGCGCGCGCGCCGGACGGCAGCACCGTTCTTCTATAGACAAGATTTTTTATCCAGACAGGAATTTCCGGCCGCTCGCAGTTTCACTGGGGTCGTTTGAGGTTAAAGACTTCTCAGTGATGTACTGGGAAAATATCACGCCCATGTAATCTGAGAGACCTATTATAAGATTTGTTTTCTTGTGTAAAGTACAATTTAATAATATCCTGTTTTATAACAATGGGTGTAAGGTACCTAGATATTATATCCAGATAGAAGTTATATCCAGATTTTTTTCACAGCACCATCTAGTCATTTTTCATTGCTTTGCTAGTGTAACTGATACTAGATGGTTGTTAAACTATATATATATTTTTTCAAATAAGAAAATCTATGACTTAGATATAAATCTCCATTCTCATCACACAAACATTTGCTGCCCACTACGACTCTGTCCAACGTAAGGCTACCTTAATAGCGCTGCGCTGATTAGACCATTCAAATGTAGACCGTAGAGTAGAGTCTAAAAGGTTATACCTGACATTACCATTTAGCGTAATCAGCAACGGATTGCTTTTTACCTTTTAACTATGTTTTTAGTTGCCGTTAATTCGTAAAACTGCTGTAAAACCTTTGGACGTGATCTTATCCATAACGAACGTATATAAATCAGTAATTTACTTTAAATAGTTAAATTTTATTGCTGTGGTAGCATACGTGGGTTTACGCGACATATCGCTTTAGCAATGCTACGGACGTGCCGACATTGCACTAGAAAACATCATCAAAGATACCATAGTATCTATCTACATAATTTTAAACTCAACTGAATCTTCAGCATCGAATGCCAAGGGCATGCATTTATTTATCTCTACGCAGTTACCGAAGCTACGTAAGTGTTGTTTATTATATACAAATACCGCATCGGTACATATATCTGAAGCATGTAGTAAATATATTTTTGCTGCCAGAAATAACTTCAGAGTAATGTACCATTCGCTACAGAACCACGAAGTGCCTAGGTGTGCGCATACGGCGATCCCGGCCATATTTCATGATCATGATCATGTTTCATGATCATGTTTCCATGAAAGTTTCCAACATTGAGCCTGTAAGTAGCACGTACTAGCTATGACGCAAAATAATATTTCAGTAATACGATTGCAACATTACTTGTGTAGTCAGCAACTGAATTGATACATAATAAATATATTTTTTAAATTGTGATGACTGTAGCATATCATGAATAATTAAGTACCTAAATCATTAGTTTTGTCGACAAAGCCTCAGCTACAGGTGAAAATAGTGATTAACTTTTCATTTCGAGACAACGTGTTCATCGACGTCACATCATACTTATAGATAAAATTATCTCTTATTTAATTTATATATTCAAGCCTCTATTAATATTTATGTAGGTACATATTTGAGTTAAGTCTTAAACAAACACGAGAGCTAGAAACTCTATTTCTGGAAACCATAATCATGGAAACATATCATTGTATGACATATAAAACCAACTATTTTTATTATTGAGAGAGCGAGACAGAGAGGATAGGTTAGGATGTCCAGTATTTTGCTCCATCTGGGACTTTTGACGTTTAAAACTACCATAAAATCACAGGCACGTGTGAGCATCATAAATATATAGTAGACTAGAGCATCATCATAAAATTCATAAAACCGAATGTATATTCTGTTCTTCCCGACCGTATTGATTTACTTTAGATGTGTTTACGTATTCGCCGAACGTACTTTGCAAATTCGGTTCTAATATTTATAATAAAATAACATAAATTCACTGAGTGCTACCAGAATAACTCGTCTACGATTAGGTGTTGCTCTTATTTCTGTTCCATCTCTACCGTTAAACAGAGGTTGCAGTTTTATTTGCGAGTAAGGAAATTATTTCAGTTTGCTATTTCCTTGGCCGTGAGCGTCGTATTACGATCAATCAGTCCTGTCCTCTCACGGATCTCGGGTAAGTTGATTGAAAACTAAGATGGTTGTTTAGAAATCTTTTATATACAGTCCTGTAAGGCTAGATAACACCGCGTACTTAGAGGCAATGGATGATTTGTTATTTAATAGTGTAATAGGAAGTGCGGTGGAATAGGAGCCGTGGCCTAGTTGCCATGGCGCTAAGATGCCCCGTGGTAGGTGGACGAGCCCGCTCAGGTTGCACCTTGCGTGGCGCGATAAGGACAAAGTACGGAAGCACCGACACCTAAGCCGCACCTACTCGCGCGTGGAACCGTTTAAGTGCACATGCACCAAAATGCTTTCAAAGCACTTTTCCTCTAAACATATGGAATATGATGTTGATGAACTTGGCGATTTAAAAACGATCAATGGGACTTATAACCATGCAATTTTAAAAGAATCCGCTTATAATATACATGCGTATATTATACCTATAGTATAAATTATAATGCCAGTTTAAACTGGGAACACACTACATGATTCCATGGCTATATTGATCGTTCATTGTGAATGGAAAATTTAAATGCAACGCATTCTGCTCGGCTTGCCATTGAATCCGAGACCGCCAAAGACCTAAGTAGATTATTCACCTTAAGCATGTAACTAGGTATATCGATTATTATCATTGCAGAATAAATGCATTGCAGAATGGCAATAAAATGGATTCAATTCATTTATCGTTATTAATTCAAGAATGAAGTCTTCTCGTCTGTTCTATCTATTTTTTTGTCTGTTGTTAGGTCCAGCCTGAATATAAAAAATGCAACTTACCAACTTTTGCTCCAAATACTTACTCCTTATTTAGTTTATTTTAAAATATTTTGTACTGTCCATTGGCAATATTTTTGATAAAATGCGCATGAGTGGAAATTGATTCGATAGAAATAATTGTTACCTACATTACAAAGATAGGTAGGTATAATCGAGGTATTATTAGGAGTTTGACTAACTTACTCCACGTGTAGAGTAGGTAGTGTGTAATTTCAGGTTTAGCCCATTGTTGCTAGTGCACTAGTGCTGATGGGATGCCTACATTATCTCTTGTCTATTCGTATTACACAGTGATTTTGTGTTACCGTTTACGTAGTGCTCTAATATTATAAGAATATTCGTAATATTAAAAAACTATAACTCACGCGATAACTTCAGGTGAAAAAGAAATAGTGCGAAGAGATAAAAATATTATTTGTATAAGTTAAATGTAAGTATAACATGTATTAAGATATTTATGTTTGTGACGATTCTTTCATATCAATTGAACAAATATCTCACTAATTTAAACGTTTGTATAGGAATTTCGGGACGTAAATAAGAAAAGGCGATTTATAGGAAATCCCATATTTCTTTTAAACTTATAACCTTATCTATGTAGTAGTTTTAAATTAGAAATATAATATTTTTTTTGAAAGTGTAAACTAATATTAAGCATAATAATATGAATAAATGAAGAATTATTTAACTGAATTGGGACAGCAATATTTTTTACCCTTTATTGTATAATACACATACCTATCTATAATTATGAACAACAGAGAAACAATAACAAGTACTTACATATTTAATCATGACCCTATCAAGACTTCTGTAATTACATAAAACTCATCAATAAATTCGTCAGGTGTTCAGTTTTCGTGATAAAACACTGTTAGATAGCGCGAGAGCGCAATCCATAGACATTAAAGTATCTTGTATTGATACAATGATAACTCTGTATATCTACCTGACTACTGATGCTCACGTCCCAGTTGGCATAGTGAGAACCTTTGGACACACAGTGTGTAGTGCGTGAAGCACTCTTGTCTGCGGACGCTACAAAGTTACAGGAAGAAAAGTCTTTGTAAGTAGGAGTTTCATTCTACATTCGGTGTGTCCCCGCCACTATCAGTTCCTTCCCTTCGGAATTTACTTGTTATTATCTGCAGTACTAATGTTTGTATTTCGGCGTTTGAACACACTATCCGTGGCCTGGTATTGTTTGTATTACTACGTTATGGAATAATATGATGTTGTTTCGCATCAACATAACTTAGAAGTTAGAAACATATTTTGAGATAAATGTACGTCTTCCAGTGAATTTAAAATTTAATGGAAACCGCATATTAATTATCTATCAGAACAAACTTTAGTAAAATTAAATTTTACCGTAATGCAATCGTAGGTAGGTTTAAAATATTATTCCTATTTTAGTATTATTGTTTGTTGAGTAGGTATATTGTTTTCCCGTAATTTCATAATTGTATATAGTGTAAGTAATTAAAACATCAGTTTATAGGTAACTATTTCATACTGATTATTTGATGACAAAACTCGCAAGTTCCTACAGAATTATTACATACTATAGTACACTAATTACTTAGTAGTTGCTTCGAGATAACAAAGAAAGTATGATTTTAGATTGTAACTAATTATGTCGATTCTAAAGTTTCATTGCAAATGTAACTAGCGTGCGCCTATACATATATTACGCAGATAAGTTACCAGATAAGTCTATGACCTGACGTCCCTACTTATCGTTCTGGACATGCCCTGATCACTGCCTTTCGCAATATCGACGTAGGAAGGCTTAGACGACAATGTAACACATTTATCTTAACCTTTATTCCATCTCATGATCGTTGCTGACGTAACCATTTAACTGACTATCCATTAACAGGCAGGCAGTAAGGGTGCTAAGCTATTAGATGGCTTAATATCTTCATAAATAGCTGCTTGCCTCTTTAATAACACATAAGCATAGCAGACTAGTTACAGACCTACAAACTTTTAAAATCCGATAAAGTTCAATTTGAAATGGTTACACGTCTTTTTTAAACGATTAGAGACTTACTTATAGCTTAAATATTACATAGTACTTTAACTAAGTAAGATTAAATTATTAACGAATTCCACTTGCTGTATATTTATTTAACTTGCATTTAATATTTCTTAAACATATTTTATACCCTATCTACGAGTAGGGTTTGGATACCCTAAACTATTCTATATATTACGCAGTGTACAAGACACTGGTGCCATGACGCCATTTTATCTATAAATAATATGGTTTCTTTTGTTACAGACTTAAAAAGGGAATTAATTGAAAAGTGGTGCCAAAGTACACCTTAAAAATACTTGGCCGACGAGCTATAACCAATGAAGACTCCGAGCGCAGCAATCGGAGCATTGTCACTAGTACCGTGATCACCTGGCCGTACCATCATTGTTTTGATGGTCACTCTCCCGCTGGAGAAAATTATCTATACGCACTGTCACTTCATTATTATTAAGTTTCTAAATATCTTCTTCATTTTGTAGTCTATCACTATATTTATTTATAATTCAACTTGTAATCAATTTGAACATGAGCAAGATTTTGAAAGTCGTCGGGGCCTCATGGCTCCAGACGAAAATTAGCTCCTACATACTTGGGATTCTCGGCATTCTATCAATCTTGGCCCTGTTTGTCGGACAAATTGAAAGGTTGGTATTATAGTAATAGTTACCATTAAGATCATTATTTCAAAATGCCGGAAACTAGTTCACCTTAACTAGTGGTCGTCGACAATTAGTGATTAAGTACCTATCTCATTTGTCATGGATAAATTGCATTGCGAATCAAACAAAACAAAACACAATAGGTACACCACCTGAGTACTGGTACTGAGTTACAATTAGGTACTTTACTTATCAAAAGTAAATCGAATGACGAAATTGTATAATTTACGGATTTGTTTACATATAAATTAGAAGTATGCAGATATAATATGTATTATGTTCCTACATAATACGTCATGAATTCATCATATTCGTAAAATAATTACGAAAATAAACGTGTTTTGACAAAACAGATAAAAAGTATTTAAAGACTGTTTAGATTAATATAATTAATGTTGCCTGCCATTAATATAATTTTGCATGTTGTTTCTCTACTAAAGCTTGACTACATTAATTCTTTACAGAATACAGGAAGATGGAAATTATGCAGCAACTGTATTTTTTTCTAACAAAACTGGATATCGCATCGAGTATTGGGGACAGAGCAATGAACTAGCAGACATACCCCGAGGGGTAGCACGAGCATATTTTAGAATGGACATTGATACAACTGGGTGAGAATAAAGTTAAAATGAATATGTACGTGATATTGTATAAAAATAAAGCAATGGTTGGCTGGCAGGCTCATAAAAATAAGCTATTAAGAATACCTTATTTAGTCTTGACAATAAAGAAACAACCACTAAACACGAAGAGGACAGTAATTATTGAGTAAACCATCTTTGAAGAATGTTTCTGTTTCTTTTCTTAGCCTCTTCTTCTAAATATGAAATTTTCACCCGATTTGAATAAAACCTCATAGTTTGTCCGCCGTCTAATGAGGCTCTTGTACGGACTAAAAAGCACACTGTCATATACTTACCCTATCTTCAGATCTATGGGAGTTCTGAATTCTCCAAGATCCTGACGGGATATTTTTTGTAGGTAAAGCCTGAATATATCACTGCTCATAATTAATGTAAAAAACATTTCATTTGCAGCTGGTCTGTACTGGAAATTGAGACCGATCCTTCATACTCTGACGAACACCAAGCCTACGCGGCAGGCATCGTGGAAGGTGCCTTGACGTGGTCTCTGATTCACTCACACTTGGAGAATACCATCCGGGCCAAGTGTGACAAACTGCCTTCTACAATGAAGCAGTGTGACAAATTCAGGGACGCACTGGACAAGTCTGTTGATATCTGGAAGGCACACGCCGCGGAGCGTGGTGGAGAGGACCCCTTCTGGCATCATGTAAGTTAAAGTTACATTGTAATAGTCCATTGGGCAGGGGATAATGTGGCAAAGAAAGTGCTTCAATCAGTTGGTCATATCCAAGTTTGCAAAGATATATATCCTCAGGCAATTGACAAGGTATCACATTCGATTATTGTTGTAATGTGCAAATATTATTTTACTCTATTACCATATCTATTGCGTAATCTCCAAATCGGCCTAGAATATAACAGGAATATAAATACTTCATATAATAAGTAATATTATGTCATATAAGTAACATGTTTCCTGTTTACAGGTATCTTTGTACTACACACAAATAAGTGGAATATTCACTGGTTGGAAGCATGGAATAGACCGCAGCATGAAAGAGTATGAACCCGATATATCAGACTTGTACTGGCTGAATTCCGTATCAGAAGCGATCGAAATCCAGCGCAAAATGAACATTTCTTTGGAAAACGAAGCTCTTGAAACAATTCCTCATTTATCTAGTGCCTTTTTGAGAATTGTTGATGATAAAACTCATGAAGGAACACCCACAAAAAAGCTTTATGTTTCACAAAACGCCGCTGGAAGGTGAGACACTACTAAATATTAAATTTTGCCACAATGGGGAAAAATGTTCTTGATTGGAAATAGGTGGAACGGTGCAGGTGGTAGTTAACAAGATAGACTGATGGCTTAGTTAAGGTCACTGGGAGTGGTTGAATGCGGGTGGCGTTTAACTATATTTAGTGAGTATTTACGGGGGAGACGTATTTTAGCAGACTTGATAATGGTGTAAAATCTATTCAGCCGTATTAGACGCTCATCACCATCTGATTATTAATACAAACGAACTATCAATATCAATATTTACTCAAAATTATCTTTTTTCATTTTCAGATACTCCTCAATGACTCGTATTCTGAAAAAGTATAAACTAAACTACCATACTACTGCTAAAGACGCCAACGTAGTGCCTGGAACAGCAGTCCACTTCTCAGGATACCCTGGCTCTATCACCAGCCAGGATGAATTCTATATTATCAAGGGTGATAAACATAGAATTGCTGTCACGGGCACGACTCTACGGAATTATAATAACAAACTATGGAAAGAAGTTAACATTACCGAACAAGTAAGTAATCAGAGAGATTAATACCAACTCAGCCATTAAGAGGAACACCGTTATGTCCGTTATACATATATTATAATGAAACATTAGTGATTAGCCGTTTGAATTACCTCATACTCATTTATTATTTAAAATTCGTAAAAATTCGGGACGCAGCCATAACGGTAGGCATTATTCTATAAAACTATGTATGTAGCCCATTGATTTATTATTAAATCAATGATGTAGCTACCAATACAAATTTAATTTTAGCAAGAAGATGCATCAGTCTTGCGTGCTAAGATTTATTGTATCGCGGCATATTGCTATTATTTTTATTTTTTTAATTCATAAATAAAAGGATCCGAAACATGGGGATCGTAGCCATGCCTGCTGTAAAGTTTACAGGATTCGTAGTCACGTAGAAAGAAATATACGGCGATAAAATACGTAAAACGTAGTTTTATTTTATTATATAGTATTCGCGTAAGTATAAGAAATCAGTATGATAGAAATATTATAAATATTTTCAGGTGCCTGTGGGTCCACGAGTATCAGCAGCCAACCATCTAGCAACCAATGTGAGCTCTTGGGCCCATATCCTCGCGAGCAGCAACTCGGGAACCGCAAGCAAACAATGGCTTATTGTGGACTTCAATAGGTTCGACAACCTACATTCGCTCGCACCTCGTGTCGAAGTAACCGACCCAGTCCGAAATGAGGTGGTCACTGAGAGCACTGTTGACAAGTGAGTTTCTGAGCACAGAAGTTATAAAAAATCGAATCCTATTAAATGATGAACAGATTATGGTTACATTTTCGTTCACCTACAGCGGACATAAGCAATATGTCTCATGAACATATTTATTTATTTTATTTATTAACATATGAACAATTTCGTTGTGTACCCCTATATATTTTTTCTCAGAAATGGCTCCATGAAGCAATATGTAGCTGACCAGCTAGTTTGTATAATAAACTTCAAGGTGCTTTGCCTACCTATGCTAGGGAATAGTCAATTGTATTGAATCTTTGGAAGCCTTGTACGTATGTTTTGTTATCGTTGTGTGGGTGACAGTCAGTCACTTTCTATAGACTTTATATACTTTATATAGAACATAGACACTTTATATATAAATGGGAAATAATAAGAAAACTATTTTCTTACCTTCAGGGACGTTAGACACATCGTGGTATACCGCAACAGTAACGGTCATTCTAAGGGTTTGGTGGCACTAGTAGAGCAAGTGCCAGGAAGGACCCACTCCGCTGATTTGTCTGATGCTTTCTTGGAACAGGGTTATTGGGCTACGTACGGATTACCATTTTTCAAAGTAAGTTATTTGGTTATTTTTATAAAAAAACTGAAAGCGTAAAAGTATCAATAGTGGGCCTATAATAATAGAAAAGATTTATATCGTACTAGCTGACCCAGCAAACGTTGTTTTGCCACATTATAGGGGTTGGTGGACAACCCTTATTACTAAGGGGTATGAAAAATAGATGTTGACCGATTCTCAGACCTACTCAATATGCTCACAAAATTTCATGAGAATCGGTCAAGCCGTTTCGGAGGAGTACGGGAATGAACATTGTGACACGAGAAGTTTATATACATATAAGATAAGATTAGGCCATAAACAATATTAGGTAGAATTATTGAATAGGTAAATAATTTTCGAGTAGGTACGCGATACATTTTTTTATTTTACGATTCGCCAATCATTTTATTCCTGTAACATTTTCCAGGACATTGCAGAAATAACGCATATCAATAGAATGGAAGAACAACATGGGACCATCTATTCTGAGTCGCATTCTCCACGAGCTGTGTTGTTCAAGCAGGGTTACAAGAACGCCACGACATTAGAGCGCATTGTCTTGTTAATGAGACAAAATAACCTGACGGAGGCCAACTGTACCACACGAGACACTAACGAATGTACCGGTGATGTCAACTGTATACTCGATGAGCGGGGCTATTGGTCTGTTGTCGGAGTTAGAGGTGACATCGTCGGTCTTTATAAAGAAGCTTATGGAGTTATTGACACTAAAGTCGTCAGTGGTGAGTTAGAATTTATCATACCTACTACATATATATACTTACCCAATGTCAATCGAGATAAATATCAAAACGTTAGATGCTGGTAAATCTTTATAGCTTACAACTGTTACTAAGAGAGTTAATTATAATTGCAGGAACTCTGAATGTACCCAACTTGGAGTTCACGGCGATATCCGGCCCACCATACACGGAAATACAGCCAAACGTAACTAAAACGCTAATAAACAGGGGAAACATTGCTCCTATTTATACAGAACTGATTAACAACAAGCCCGACATCAACGGCATAGAAATAAGAGATCTTGTACTACATCAACAAGAGAAAGCTGAAGAGGATAAATTAGAATTGCTGAACAAAGACCTAATAAAACCTTTCGATTGGTCAGAAAGTGAATTTAAGAATCACTCGCATCAGGGTTTACCTGAGAGGTGGGCATTTGAACTGTACTCGCCTAAATGGTCGTGGTGAATCTCCAAGCCATCATAATTTCATAATAATTTGTTTTAATTTAATTTTAAGCCCTGGTTCATCACTTCCTACTAGCTGTACACGTACTATATGCAGAAACTTTAAACCCTGTTAGTCTCTTTAGCTGGTACATCAGAAGCAATGATAAAACTGAAGTACCTATACTATGATTTAATAAAAAAAAATATATAAAATTGGATTGTAATAAAGTATCATATTTTTTTATATATTGTTGTGAGTTGATTATTACTTTCACAAGGCGGATTCACAGGTGCTTACTGCACTGGGACTTGCAGTTAACAACAAGGTTAACAAATGTTATCAAGACTTTTTTAAATATGTTATTTCGATTATGATAATCTCAGCTAAAAAGGCCAACAAGATTTTTGTTACAATTTGTAATAAGACTCGAAATTAAAAATTGCCATTTGACGTTATAAAACTTTAAATGATTTAGCATATTTGACATTTCCATCTTCATGAGCTGCTCATTCCTCAGATTTTACTGATATAAGTTCATATCGTAATTTTATTTCAATGTTTACACTAAGATAATTTATTGGATTTATGTTCGTCCTTTTATATTTGTTTGTGTATCTTTATAAGACGTGATCTGCTGTAGTTTCTGTTTATAACTCAGAACTTCCGTGTCGACTATAACCGAGAATCTTAATAAAAATAGCAATGTTTTATCTATAAGTAAACAGGTTGTATGATGTACCGATGTAAAATGAATTGTATTCGAAATCTAGATATATTCGAAAGCATCTTG
Source organism: Craniophora ligustri (assembly GCA_905163465.1). Lineage (NCBI taxonomy): Eukaryota > Metazoa > Arthropoda > Insecta > Lepidoptera > Noctuidae > Craniophora > Craniophora ligustri. The sequence continues at coordinate 8,825,782 of LR990967.1, read as the reverse complement.
ACCATTTTATGATTTTGTCCAATCTGTATTTTTTTATGTACCTAATGACACGGCGATGTACTTGAAGATGTACTTATTATTGTATACAATATTTTTAAATACTTATATCTAAATATATATTTTGTGAAGCATCATCTACGTCCATTCAAAAAGGCGCCTGTATATATTATTATGATTAATAAAAATGAAGTGACTTAAAAAATAATCGATTTTGTTCTCGAAAATAAATGTTTCCGACATATTGTACCTATGATTATTTTCTTATTCGTTATTGATATAATTTATAAGTTAATAATTATCCCTACACACACCCACTTGATATATTATTGAGGTAGGTATATAATCTTTAATCTGTTCTCTAATGCTAGTTTTAGTTTTCTAGTGAACACCAAGTTTCATACAGAGCTAACTTTACAATTTTATTGTAATATACATAGTTGTATGAAGTTGAAGTTTGCTACACAATAAATTACACACACAAGGGAAGAGAAAAAATTAGAGAATTATAAGTAATTAGTTAAGTAGTAAGTAAAGTTGATTAAGAGAGTGATGGGAATAACAGATGAGAAAATATGGGATGTTCAGGCAGGGTTTAGAAAGGGAATGGGATGTACGGACCAGGTCTTCTTAAGGTGTATAGCCGAAAAACAGCTGGCAAAGCACAAGAAAGTCTATTGCGCTTTCATTGACTTAGGGAAGGCCTATGACAGTGTATGGGGGGAAGAGTTGTGGTCAACGCTATCTAGGTATGGAGTGGCTAGACGCTTGATACAGGCACTGAAATCCCTGTACAGGGACCCTAGTGCTTGTGTTAGGTTAAATGGGGCGTACACGGACTGGTTTAACATCTCTAGAAGTGTTAGACAGGGATGTGTGGCCTCATCGTGGCTGTGCAATCCATACATGGATAGTTGTTTAGTAGATTTAAAAGAGAGTGATAGTGGACTTAGAATGAATGGAGTTACCTGTTTTCTCTATGCTGATGATCAAGTATTACTTGCATCATCGGCAGAAGAGTTGCAAGACATGGTAACAGAACAGTAATGAACGAAGCATTGAAATTAAAGGGGATGAAAATAAATGTAAGCAAGACGAAAGTTATGGTTTTTGAAAGAGAGGTAGATAGTGTATGTTGTGTGTGTGATAATAAAATAGATGGTAAGAGTGTTGAACAAGTGAATGAGTTTATTTATCTGGCCTAGTGAACATACGTTCACTAGGGATTGGCAAGATTGATGCAGATGTGGAAAGACGAGTAAATGCGGTTAATAAAGTATATGGTGCTATGCATGCGGTGATGGCTAGCCAGTCTGTTTCTAAAAAGGCACGATTGGCTATTCATAATAGTGTGCTGGTGCATGAAAGCAGAATTAATTTGGAAATACGTTCTTTGAGAAGATAGATTTAGGAATGATGTGATAAGAAAACGTTGTGGTTTAGAAGAGAACGTAGTGACAAAAGTTGAGAAGAATGTACTGAGATGGTTTGGGCATGTGGAAAGGATGAATGATAGGCGATTGACGAAAGGAATTTATAAGGCGGATGTCAGTGGAAACGCCGGGAGGCGCTCTAGAAGGACATACACCGACCTAATTGGTGAACTCCTTAAAAAAGGTCAGGTGCGCAGTACTCGTAACCGGCGCGCAAGCATGACGTGATGAATGAATGTAGACGAGGCAAAAGTGGTATGCAGGGACCGTAGCGTGTGGTATTCTGTAGTTTCTGCCAACCCCCATGGGAAAAAGGCGTGAGTGTATATGTACAAGTAATATTTTCCATAATAGGGGGTGAAATTAAATAGTTTAAAACCTATGTTATCAGATGCTAGTCTAGACTATCAAAGTAACCTTTTGGTGACCTGTAATACAGGCTTTTGTAAAAAACCTACATCAGGCACCAGTCTCTCACAATGTTGGGTTTTATGTAGCAATATTGTTAACATTAATAATTAATTAATTCTAGCTTGTGATGAGAGAAATAAATGTTGTTATTATAATCTCTGTCCACCACTATTAACGCGAGCATATATTAGGCGATTGTCCATCCATTGTGAAAGGTAAGGCCATCTGCCAGTTACCACACTAGCATCCGACAATGTGTCAAGCACGAGCAAGAAATGCGTTAAGGAACATGGTTTTTGGTAAGTTAGATCGAGGCTACTGGCTAGGCATGGGCGTACATTTCCTTTAGGGGGGCTTGGCCCCTCCTGAGGTGGGCACAGTACACCGTACGAGAAATTATAATCGGCGGCCCAATATCCTGGGGTGGGCACTGGACTAAACCAAGATCTCGAAATTTGTGGACTTTAGATGGAAACCGAGAGATGATAATGGAAAGGAATCGGCGCATTGTCTAAGTAAACCATTTTTGTAAAACCTTCTTTGATTGATATATTTTCTCCTTGATCGATAAAAATCCTGAGATAACTGCACCGAAGGGAGTATTTTAAAAGTAAGAGCTGATCCTCAAGTGTCGAGTACTGAGTCAGCGCTCTTATGAGTAGTTGAAAACTCGAGGGATAAACATTCAAGCGTTCAATACTCACGACCGTCGAACACGCGAGAAGTACGTTCAAGCATAAAATTATTGAATTTAGGATATTGTTGAAGATTGAATATTAAAAGATTATATTATTATTACAGCTTCGACCTGTTCCTGAAAAAAAAATGATTGTATTACGCATGGACATTACGACTAAGTTTTGATTATTCGCTGTGGCATAAACAGCTCTATGGATAAGAATATATTATACCTACGTCAAAATGACAATTTGTAATAAAATATTAATGTAAATTTGTTAATAATTTTATAGACTAGTTCAACATTATACAAAATAATTACTAATCGATTATAACATGGATCTTAAAGATTATAAAGGTAACCAGCTTTTGATTAAACATAGGTAATTATTTAGACTTGTGGTCGCTCACTGGTCAAAATTAGACCATAATTAATTTAAATCCTAGGTTTCTCTTAGCATATTAAAAAAAATAAAGGTATTAGCATTCTGCACTTCTTTATAAGTACCTATATAAACTAAAAGTGTGTGAAAAATGTCATACTCCTCCGCGCATTTTTCGTAAAAAGGGGTACAAAGTTTTTGTTTCACGTATTTAATCAATAAATATATAGATATTATCATATCATATAATTTATTTGCATTCCACAATGTTTTATTTCTTGTTTTTACTAAAAAAAAATTTATATTAAAACTTAAAGTCAGTCATTCAGACGAAGTTTTTTTGAAATTACTTAGCTTACTCAGGATTTTTCAAATTTACATAATTCAATATTTTACAAAAGTAACTACCTACACATGGACCTATAAAAAACCTTTTTTTATAGGTCCATGTATAGGTCCCGTCACGAGTTTAGAGCTCTGGCCTTGAATGCGCAGATATCATTTTTTGGGTCCGTTTGGCGGGGTGTGCGGTGTGCGGCGGGTGAAGCGGCCAGTGCCGGCGCCGTATTGGTGTATCGCCCAAAATACATTCACGCACATATTGCTTTCGTATTTTTTCATCGTCTTGACCTTTTACCTTTCAACAAGTAGTTCCAGTCGCATCCATCTACTAACTTCAACTTCCTTAATTAACGACGATTTGATGAAAGGAATAGGATTATTGCCAAATGATTAGAATTTAAGTTTTTTTTTAATATAATTGATTATAGATAGAATATACTTTATTGTACACCAATATTTAAAAAACACATTACATTAATTTTATTATTGATTATGTAATATTGATTCTATAGGTATCTACAAAAATAATAAATTATTATTTTTATAAAATAAACCGTGGTTATATTTTATTTTTTTCTTTTAAAATACCTATATAAAACTTCTATTTCTTTTCCATTAAAACTTTTCTAAAAACTCTTCGTAATATATGTGAGCACGAGTGTACAACATGCGCAAGTCTCCCCACTACTTTCGTCGAGCGCTCTAAACTCGTGACGGCACCTATACCTACATGATAAAAGTATTATTATGGCAAGTGATGATCTACGTAGCCGTTTTAGTCGGGCAGGGCTACCGACCGCTGTCATTGTCACATTCAATCGCACATGAACGTTATACACGATTTTTGTCATTTAGAAGAGTTGGCCTATCTATAGACGATCGAATTCGCCGCTTGTACGGGTTTAACTGCACGCGTGAAGTTCGTATTTAAATTGTTCAACATCTGTTCAAAATTAAATTGATAATATATTTGATAATGACAATGACATTGACATAATTATGTACGTCACATGTCAGTGTTAAATAAATTATTGCAATGGTATTGTTCAATAATGAACTAACTTAACTAACTACTAACTAGCTCTTCCGAGTTGTTCAGTAGTTCATTACGCCACGCTCCTTGAAATTCTTGGCTCAGTACGAAATCACTTATACGATCTAGATGGTATCGAAATTGCTAACTCTGAACAAGTTATACGAATGCATTTTCGTCAGAGTTATAAACTCTGAGGGAGAAAGGCATCCATATAACTTAAATTTTGAGCGAGAACGATTTAGATGATGAAGCACTTCTATTCTTATTTTTAGCAATAAATTATACCAATAATTGATTATATTGAAGCTGAATTGATTTTAGATCTATATTATTACCTTAGAAATTAGTGATAAACTTTCATAGAGTGAGCAGTTGCTCTGACTGAACGGCTCACTCATGAGTTAAGTACCTACTAAAGTTTAGTGTCTTGTCAATGTCAACTCTTGTCATTCATATGTCAATGACTCGATGAGTTAAAGTAAATACATGAGTCATAATAATGTGTAGTAAATATATTAATTGATATTACCCAGTTATTGTGCCAACATTTTAAGAATATCTCGTATATATTTTGTATTCTTAAAGATATAATGGATTTTTTCTTTGGGAAACAACCGACCGTTAAAGGTAAGATAGAGAGATAAACTATAGTTAACACCATTGGCCCCTGGCCCAATAAGTCTCAACATAGACATAAATATTTATCAGACCCCTACTATATACTAGGCATATCTGAAAGTTGAATGTTGCATAGGGTCTCAGAAACCTGCACCTTAGCTATTAATAGCTCTCTATTTTACACACATAAAAACATTAATAGATAAAGTAGCTAGTAATTATGATGCAAAATTGCAAAACAAAATTTAATGGCTTAGTACTTACTCTGTGCCATGAATACAACTTGGGTTAAAAAATAATAATGTATATTGTAAAAGTGTACAGAATAATTTATTATATATTTGTAGAACAACAAAGACAAAATGACCGTGAGCTTCGCAAGGCAACCAGAGATTTGGAGAGAGACAAAGCAGCATTGGAGAGAGAAGAGAAGAAACTTGTAGGTTCCCATCATTATAACTTGTTAAGTCCTTATGTCAACACTGACCCAACTTTTTCCTAACATTTTCTATTTTAGTAATATAGTAGTAAAAAGTAAAAAAAAACTGATTTCATGCTTCCTTTTTTTAGGAGATGGAAATAAAGAAAATGGCCAAGGAAGGAGATAATGAAGGTTGTAAAATATTAGCAAAACAACTAGTACAGCTGAGGAAACAGAAGACTAGGATCTATACTGCTAATAGTAAGGTAAGTACTACATAAATATGAGACATTATATAATTATTTAATATATTTTATGAAAGTTGCAAATAAGTACAGAAAAGTCAGGAGAGAAAAAAGTGTGTCCAGTACTGTTGAGGTAAAAATCTACTAATGATAAACAGCAATAATAATTTATTACATTAACTATTATTTATCTTAAACAATCATTATAACATGGACAATAATGTTGATGCTGAGACTACACAAGCAAGAACAAAATGGAGAAGGCAGACTAGGAGAGCTAAAAGAAAAGAAGAAATTGTTATTGTTCTCCGTGTTTCAGATTTCAAGTGTACAAATACAAAATAAGGCTATGGGAGCAAATATCGCGATTGCAGGAGCAATGGGCACGACTGCCAAAACTATGGACTCCATGAACAAAGTCATGAACCCACAACAAATTGCTAGGGACATGAATGCCTTTAGACAAGCCAATGCCAAGATGGATATGACAGATGAAATGAGTAAGTTTATTAAACACTATGCAAGACACAACATAAACACACTCGCCTTTTTTCACATGGGGCACCATACCATGCCATACCACTTTTCAAAATACGTAATTTTGAATTGGAATGTTTCAATATTAATTTGAAATAAATGAATGATTGAATGAATGATTAAATGAATGATAATTTATTTCTTTAAATAGATCTTTTAAAGACACTTATATGTCATAGGTAAAATTATTTTAGGACCTAGATGGCAATGGCATTTCTTAACTGACAACCTCTGAGACGAAATGCCGAAATAAACTCAGAGGATCATGGTCTTTTTTAAAGTCCAAATCTTTTTTGTTTATAATATGTGAGCCTAACAATGAGGGTTAAAGTCTGAGATGGCCTTCGAAGAAAGCACCAGTGCAGCTTTGAGTTGACCTGTCCATACTGACAGCACGCATACATCAACCATTGTTCAGCTCAACAACTAATTTTGATAAATATATTTTTTTAATTTTATTTCTATAGACATTAAAATGTGTTTACAGTCTCAGACACCCTTGACGATATAATGAATGAGTCTGGTGATGAAGAGGAAACTGAAGGAGTTGTCAATAAGGTGCTTGATGAAATAGGCATTGAAATCAGTGGAAAGGTAAAAATCTTTGTTATTATTTTCTATTAAACTAAAGAATAATAGAGAACTAAAGAGTCATAGGAGTAGAGCAGTAGAGGTAGAGCATAGCGAGATTTCTCACTCAAATTGAGCTGCCCGACTGGGAAAGTACCTCCGCCTTACAGAAGACCGCAGTGAATCATCAATAGTTGTCTTTCTGCAAGTGAGTAAGGTCACCAGAGCTCGTTGGAGGAGTGACTATTCTGACAGCATGGGAATTCCGTTTGCTGTCAGTTCAGTAACTCCCTATTTTAAGAAACCTGAATGGCTTCTAAGGGGTTTGGCAACGCATTTGCAAGCCTCTAGTGTTGCAAATGTCCATGGGCTGCGCTCATCACTTGCCATCAGGTGAGCCGCCTGCTCGTTTGCCCCATAAAAAAAAATTGGAGTTGTTTCCTGTTGCATTGTTCCATTAATGTAGTAATGTAGGAGCGTTAATTATATAAAATAATTTACTAACAAGTTTATTATGTATATATTATGTTACTGGCAATCTGTGTAATTCATATTAGGCAATAGACTTATACCAGTACTATGTCTTCAATAGCCTCTTGAGGTACTACCCAATGCGAGTTTGAGCTGTTATTGTTCATGGGTTAACTAATATATAATTTTCAAATTGACAGATGGCAGGTGCACCTTCTGTGGCTCGCAACAGGCTTGGAGAATCGACCACCACAGCAGATAAAGATCTTATGGACCAGCTAGCTAAACTCAAATCTTAGGATATTCTTATAAATTAATGTGGTGAGGTCTCTTAAACTCACCAAATTTAAAATGTATTTATTATTTCGCTAATTTGTATACAGTAATGTCACTATATTGATTAGGTACGGTTTATTAAAATCATTGCTTTATAGCCTTACAAACTTAATTTCTCATTTGATTATTCGTCATTTTTTAAATTTGGCAGGGTCTTGAGGCCAGTTTATTTAACAGACTTCCTTACTAATAAACGATACCGTATAAGCCGTGTCTCGTAAGTAGTAACACATTTTTTTACCATATTTTTTCAAATTTGTTCTTACGTAGGTTTGTTCCGTCATTTCCTCCACGATATTTTACGACCGGCTTAGTGTCCTGCTGTCACAAAAACAAAAGGCTCACCCGCTCACAAGAGGCATACACGCTGATGAACTGTGGATTTACATCAGTACATTACTACAATCTTTGTATATATTGGCGTGATGGTAAGGTGTACACATCGCGGTTATAAAACATTTATTAGTAATTGAGTAATTCATAACTATAGAAAAAATACAGTAGCTAACATAATGATTAATACATTCAAGTTTTTCAAATTAAAGTTTTTAAGTTGAAAGTATACGGTTCTTACAAGTTGATTATTTAAGTTGAATCTCCATGGGCATTGAAAAGTTTTGCTTCCAATTCTCGTATTCTATTTGAAAATTACAAAGGACTTGATATAATTAATTTTGAACTAGATCTATATATTTTTTTTTATTTTTTTAAATTTTTATTAAGAAAGAAAAATTCAACCTCAGGCGGGACTCGAACCCGCGTCTTCTGGATTGGTACTCCAGACGCTCTGCCAACTGAGCCACCGAGGTAGATCTATATACTTCATTCCCCCTTCATGTACAGAGGTTTATTTTTTCAAGTGAGTAGATATAAGGCTTAATCGGGATCTATGAGGAATACTGAAAACCGAGGAACTAAAAAAAAACAAGGAAACCTTTAACATAGATTTTTGAAATATTATAATGATTATGAAACACAGTAAAATAGTACATATTACTAGCCAAGAAACGAACCCCCAACCGATTCGATTCGAATTAAAAACATTATTAATTATGATTAGTCCATCGACACTCACTTGAAAATATACTCTATATCTAAATAGTGTATATAGTTATAGACAGTTATATAGTACAGTTATAGACTTGTTTTGATTGTGTGTAAAACTTAATGAAATTGATCATGATATGTATGCATGTTTTATATTTTTATTAATGTTGAATTATTTAAGGCTCATCAACTGTACATGTTTTTGGATTTTTCAAGAAAATTACTCGTATTTCTACCATCGCATTTTTAATTTGTATAATTATTTTAATCAATACGTGAAGTATCACGTTCTTTTTAATTAGATGTGGAAACTATAATATTTAAGTATTATAAAAGTTCTTGAGTATTAAATATTTACTAGACATAAGCCAAGTATTCAAAAAATATTGGTCAACATTTTGGTAACCGTTTTTATTCAGTTGTGGACATTATTATTGTGACATTAATAGATTGGAGACGAAAGATTTACCAAAAGTAGCTTTTGAAAAGAAATTAAAGAAAAACCGTTATTTTAAGGATAAATGACAAGTCATTTTGTTGCTTTATCTGAGGCTAAAGTTACTGTTATATTTTTTTCATACATCATCGCACTCTGCACACTATAATCACACCTATAACAACTTACATAAGGTTCATTATTAATACGTCCCATTTTTATTGTTTTGTTAATGAATGTACCTCCTTATAATGTGAAAATAAATATCTAACTGTGATATTTTTATATTATACGCTACGGGAAAGTGATGCGTTTCATTGTTATAACTATTTATATACCTACAACATTATTTACATTCCTTAATAAAATTGTTTAGCAAATTACTAAAGACTTTTTATTATTATAGAAATAGATTATACATTTTGGTACTAATCTGATGACGCAATACAACTGCGATAGCGACTATTCTAGAACCATTACTTACCCTAGTTATTATTTATTCTATAGCATGAACATCATACAACGATTAAATTGTATTTAGGTAATATTTTATGGCAGACCTTCAAATGGAGGAGTGGGTGAGCGACTTCCAAGTAACTACAATTGAAGGTAGGCTGGGCCGGTTGACCATACCATTGATATGCACAAAGCGACAAAGCTATTAACTTTAAAATTTAATTAAATTGACTCACTCTGCTATTCGATAATATCGCGGCAACCCAGAAAATCGATGACTTTGTTCATTTTGTCAGTGGAGGGCAATGTGGTATTAGACTGTGGCGCCTCGTTTCCTAACATGACGATCCCCGACCATTATTTCGATGAAGGGATCAATAATACTTTGCTTCATCATGATATGAGGCATGTGCAACAAAATAAAACAGTGTATGAGAAAACACAAAGAGATTATGTAAGTACGTAGGTACCTAGGTACTTAGATTGATTAATTCAACAACGACTTGAAGTTTTTTGATGTTCTTTAGCAATAGCTTTTCTTTGAATTTAGTTTGCGAAATTGTTATGTATTAATTAGGAATGGGTTTGTTTTAATTTCAAATTAATTTTATTTTTCTATGTGTTAGTTTCTTTAAAGTAAGTTTTCCTTTTAAGTAACGGTATAGTGGAGGGCCTTTAGCTTTATATCTCGGAATCCAGTGGCAGTCAATTAATCTTTGCAATTACAAACTTGTCCTTGGGGTTCAAGGGACTGTAGGTATAAAAATGAGAGGTGGGGGAGGGGGATTGTAGAAGGTACGACAGGAGCTGCTGATAATGCCTAACAGTACACGTTGCAACTAGCTAGACTTTATTATATTATTTTATAATATTTACATAATTACATTGAACATTTACATAATTACGAAACAATTGTGTTTTCAAACTTTCAAAATGTAGAGTAAGTTTCGACACTATACGCGACTACTTAGGCAATTTGAACATTTATTATAATGTAGAACTCCTCCTTTCAATTGAGAGGGATAAGGCTATAGTCCACCACGCTAGCCTACTGCGGGTTGGCAGACTTCACATGCCATCGAGAATTCTCTCAAGCTTGCAGGTTTCCTCACGATGTTTTCCTTCACCGTTTGAGCTTGTGATAAATACGCACATAACTTCCGAAAAGTCAGTGGTGCGCGCCTTGGGTTCGAACTCGAGACCTCTGACATATCAGTCCACTGGTCACACCGCTAGGCTACCACAGCTCTGTTTTCTTTTTTATTAAACCCTAATGATCAGGTACATTTAATGTACTTTTAATGTAACTTCACTCCTTGTAAACATGAATAGCAATAATTCATTAGTTACATTACGTACAGTGATGAATTATACCATTTTAGAATCGATATAAGCACATATTATTTTTTAAATTATTGGTCACATGTTTTCATACATTGTTTTTAAGCTATGGTTACTTAAAGTTTGTCAAAAAAAATGGTTGTCTGTAAAGTCGGTTTACTGACGATAGTTGAACGTGACAATGTCATGAAAATACTGATGGAATGGTAGCATTTTTCAAAAGAAAATTTTAATTTCATTTGTTTAATAGATTTGTATGTATATAGAGAAGGAGGTAATTGGAAATCACAATGAAATTGATCTTGTATGTATATAGAGAAGGAGGTAATTGGAAATCACAATGAAATTGATCAAGTTAGATTTATTTGTACGCATAAATACAATTATGTCAATTTTTTTTTTACAATTTAATAGTTTTTACAAGTATAAATGTGCGTTGAGCAATTGTTTTATAACTTTTAAGCATGTGTAATATTAAATTTTTTACAATCTGTGTTATTCCAATTGACACCACATTCACTTTTCACTGCACTTGATACTCGAAAACATGTAAATGTACTATAGTATAGCAGCTGTCCACGCAGACGCATCGCTCACTCAAGTAGGAGAGAGACGAATGTCGAACGCTGCCAAACGCAAAGGCCGATTGTGCTTCTTTGTCGCTCGTTCCGCGCTCTCGCTTGCACTTCAAGCCTTACATGGAACGCCTCAGAGCGAGGTAACGCCGCATGAGTCATGTTTTTTCGTGCGTGCAGCCGGCTCTATCGAATTATAAGACGTTGTCACGTCAATAAATATTTCTCACAAATTTTCCCCTAAACAATTATTCAACTCGGTTTTTTTAAAAGCTGTGTAACAGCAGTCGTACTATTAATTGATTATTTATCACCTTAGTTATGGAATTCATTAATTTATGATTGTGGTGTACAATGATGTAAAATAAGGTAAAAAAAACATCGACATTTTTTAAATAGTCGTATCTTTGGTACCATGTGATTTATATTTGTTATATATTTTTTCTTGGTTCTACCATGACCCATTTCAAGATAATCCATTCATTACCGGACACCCTGTATATAATCTTGCATTAATCTTGTCTTGACTTATTCGTCAACGCAGAGCCATAGGGGTTACAAACTTTTAATTTTGATAGGGCTTGAATTTTATGACGAAAATATCCACTAAGAGAGGGATTTTAGACATTCGGCCCTTAAGGGGGTAAAATAAGGGATAAAGGGTAGATGTATGAAACTTCATAATACAAATACAAGCTTTTGGTTAAAAATAAATAAATACACGTATTTCAGAATTAAAAAAAAAATAACCTTCTAGGAGGATAAAATAGGGGTTGAAAGTTTATATGGGGAGTCCTTCATTTTTAAAGTAAGAAGAATAAAATTTAATATTCAATCTCCTCAGCAAAAGCAAAGGCATACGTATTTAGTCGTTTTTAGAAATTGAACCCCTAACGGGCGAAATGGGGAGGAGAAATTAATATAAATGTGTGCGGTTGAAGCTGCGAGCGACAGTTATTTAGTTTTTTTTTTGCGAAATATGAGTAAATTGCAAATATTTATAAAGTATAAAATTGAAATCTTTGCTCTAAACATTTTTTCCCCTTATCCCTCTGATTTTTCAGAAAATTGTTGTTAATTTCTTTTTTTAGACAAGTACGCGCCAATTTTTTTTTACTTTTTTATTTGAGGTTTTAACAACGTACTTAGTCCAATAGTTTTTCAGACTGGCCCCGGATTCCGAGCTTTTGAACTTTTTACGGCACTCCACTAATATTCAGATATAAATAATGAAATAATCAGTACCCAATTTGATAAATTGCATGGGATATATAATCAGTTTTCAATTTTAACGATTCGTTTCACAATATACCGCGATAAGCCATAAAGAACCATAAAATATTTATTTAATTTTAACTTTCTATAAAATTTCTATAATCTTGATTTCAAGGTAATTTATTATAAAACAAATTATTAAATTAAATATTTTTTTACAGAGCTGAAAATCCTCATACTTAGCTCCTCGCGGCTAATGTTAATATTAAATACCGCCTAATTTAGGTTGACCTTTGACATCTCAGTCCACTGGTCACACCACTAGGCTACCACAGCTATGAGATGTCAAAGGTCTCGAGTTCGAACCCAAGGCACGCACCACTAACTTTTCGTAAGTTATGTGCGTATTTATCACAAGCTCAAACGGTGAAGGAAAACATCGTGAGGAAACCTACATGCTTGAGAGATTTATCTCGATGGCATGTGAAGTCTGCCAACCCGCAGTAGGCTAGCGTGGTGGACTATAGCCTAATCCCTCTCAAATGAGAGGAGACCCGTGCCCAGCAGTGGGACGTTAATGGGTTGATGATGAATTTAGGTTGTGGAGTTGAAAATAAAGAATAATAAAATTAAAATGTTCATGTTCATTTTTGGTATTTTAATGACATTTAAATTCATAGGGATTTCTAAGTACTACTGCCGCCTTTAGGTATATAATCATTAAAATGACTGCATATTGTATGTAACATAAATCCATAAATCGTTTCCCGCACAGGAGCAAGATCAACGCGATACTCTGTCATCTCAAGATGGCGACACGTGCGAGATACACGATCAGTTCTACAGAGACCACAAGCTTCTACTCGTGCTGTTCCGAGCACTCGCTGTCATGCCCATCACCAGATCGAGACCAGGTTCTTTGAACAGTATACCATAGATTGAGTTAACCCCTACGAATGCAAGCTGATCTTTAAATATGACAGTAGGTACTTACGGTTACTTACCTATTTACCAAGTCATTCCTCAAGGAAAAGGTTGAAAGGCGCGTGAATCTTATTAAGATTAAGCTTTTTCCTTGCTTAGCCTAACTGCGTATAAACAGATTAAAGGCAATATAACTAAGTATATGAGTGTGAAGCTGAGTGTGGTGACGTAGTCGGTGATGTCAATGTCCATGGTATGCGTCATATAATTAGTAGAAGCATGAATCAATGGACCCGTAGGACTTTGTTTCCAGTTACGAAGGAACATTGGAGAGATTCGTATGCGTAGACTCCAGTCGAACAGAGTTTGTTGTCGCAAAACCCTTGTATCCACTTTCCGTTTGTAATTGTTCTTCTTGTTTCTTCCGCTACACACCTTTTAAACCCTCAAAAAACATTCGATTTCGAGACCTAGTAATTTAGATATTTATTTCATAATCTCTTTCTATGGAAAGAAGGAGGTGTTAATCCCTCCGCTAGTAAAGCAGGATCCTCCGATCAGGCTAGGTTTTACGTCTGGTGGGCTACTGCCCAGCAGTTATGTCAGGTGGTTGTATATTAAATGCTATCTGCGCTTGTAATAAAAAAATCCAGTCGAATTGATAACCTCCTCCTTTTGGAAGTCGGTTAAAAAAAAGCATCGTGATTGGTGCGTTCGATATGTCAGTTTCGACACCTCTGCGTCGCTGTATACATTGTTCGAATGTAGCCAGATATCGCTACAATATTATAGTTTTTTTTTTTAATTCAAATAGCCCAGGACCTACCTTTCATTCAATATACCTTTCCTTCTTATAGAATTATAACCACACTTTACATTTAAAATGAAACTTGAATCGGTATCTGTGTAAACTGTTACCACAGGCGTGCATAATTTAGTCAAACCATCTGACTTATTTTCAAGTTATTGAATTATAAGCCTCCATGTATTGATAAAACAATTTTTGAACCATGAAATACAAAAAAAATTTTTTTGGTTACACTTTCAGGTACAATCACGTTCAGCTGGAAGTCGACAGCTACCATGTATGCCGTATGTTTCTACATCGCAGCGACGGTCGTGGTCCTCGTAGTTGGATATGAGCGCATTATGATACTGCGTTCTATCCGACGCTTCGACGACTATATATATGCTATTCTTTTCGTCATTTTCCTTGTGCCGCATTTTTGGATTCCATTTGTAGGCTGGGGCGTGGCTCATCAAGTTGCTATTTATAAAACTAACTGGGGGAAATTTCAGGTAAGCAAATGAACTGTGCTACTGTAGATAGATAGATAGAGTATTCTTTATTATACATACACCAAAATACAACAATATGGAATATACAGAAAGTACAAGGTTAAAGTATAAAGTAGTGTAGGTACGTATATTAGGAATTGAGTCGCGTTGGATGTGAATATCTCGGTGGAGGCAAATAGGCGGTTCTTCGTCGTTACGAATCACTAAATTACAATAATAAAACATATTTTGACGTTAAGTTGAGTGCCTGTTAAAAAACATCCCTTATATATTAATATAAAAATAATATACCAAATTATATCAGCAAGCTAAGTATCCATATTAAATAAACGGAAGGTGAGGTAAATAGTTTCAGTGAAATTGTAACTATCAAAGATATATCGGGGGAATATTTTTAAATATGTAAGTATACAGGTTGACTTTGAAAACTTGCGACAAAATTAAATATATAATTCTACGTGAAACCAAGAAAATTTAGAGCGTGATAATATCAGAAATGAATGAGTACTTTTTGATTCTGCAGAAAAACGTAAAAGTGGCGAAAGTGTCAAGATTATAATTCCGCGTATAGCCTTTATCTTTAATGCGTGTACGATGAACCAATGAATGAATCGTGACCTCTTCAGGAAGTTGCCGATCGACTGTCAAATCAAAACAAATCAAATTTCGTTTGTTTATATTATGCGCGGACAGGCCGGCAAGGATAAAGCGATGCGTAAGATGAGCCGAACGGTTTGGCAACATCGCGCGTCTTTACCTATTTTCTCAATGAAATAGTCAAAAATATTAAATACAATGCGTTGCCATACTTCACGTAGTATGTTCCTGTGGAAAGATGAATGATAGTCTACTCGGCGCGGTTGAATTGATACTTGAAATTTATAATTATTTTATTAAAGTTTATAATTACTTTTATTTAATTTTTAAAAACTGATAATTCATGTTTTTCTTATAAGATAACTTTAGTCTACACCATTTAAAACAAAAAAAAAAATTATGTGCTTGACAATTCAGATTCGTAAAATTACATTTTAAAATGAATGGGTAATCGTTCCTGAACCTCCCATTTTGATTTGTCGCATTCTTTCAAAGTCACCCTGTAGATAAGAAATTTAAATAAAACGATACGAAATGATCTAATATTCGTGTACATAACGTGTGTAAGCATGAATTAATTAATAGGAAAGACTATGAAAACGTTTCCCCAACATGATTGTTGAGAAGGATTTCTATGACCTAATTAACAGTTTTTTCTTTTATAGGTCAGATACTACCGCGTCACAGGTGAAAATCTCAAATTCCCTAACCTGAAGACGACAATCGTAGTTATAAGTGTGGGCTGCTTGTTGCTTGCAGTATGTTTTCTATTGAGTCTTTGTATTCTACTGGATGGGTTTCTCCTGAGACACACCACAGCTTATTACCATATCATAACGATGATCAACATGAACTGCGCGCTGTGGTACATCAATTGCAAAGGCATTAAAATCGCTTCGCAAAGTCTCTCCGAGTGTTTTCGTAGGGTAATATGTTTACTTATAATTTATTATCATATTTTCTGTTAATTAAAAACAATAGAGGTCATACGCGGAATAGACTTGCGCTCTGAGGGTAAGGCTCACTATAGAAATAATACGTACATACTTACCTATATTCTATCGAAAACATACTCGTAAATGTAATTTAAAAACTAACTTTAGCATTCCACGCTACCATCTGAGAAGCTATCTTTACACCCTTTCCGATAGGTATTTCCAAAATACAAACGTAATAGGTACACTTACAATACCTATTACGTTCAGAAATATTTCTGATAACTACAACTAAAAAAAAAACTTTGTAGTTTATGTTTCTAGGTCAACGAGAAGTTGACAGAGATTCCAAGGTACTACATAACTATATATAATATATGAATTTCAACTTCATATCATCATACATTCCTGATATTCAGAAGTAGAGCATCTTAAATTCTTAACTGACCATATGGAAGCCTGCACAGAAAATGATTTTCCCTACCAACCACTATATGGATCCTTAAAAAACTTAAGCTTAAAAGCTTGCCCAGGCCGGTAAGCTCTGTATCTTCCGTACCTACTTACCTAAATAACTGCAATTTAATATTTCTATTTGGCAGGATGTAGAAATAGAATGTTCTGCGAAACTGATATCCCGTTACCGTTACCTGTGGCTCAACTTGTCCGAATTACTTCAGTTATTGGGGAATGCTTATGCGAGGACATATTCCACTTATTGTCTTTTTATGTAAGTTAATATTGAAATAAAACTACTTTTTACGGATTTTATCGCGGTATATTTGATATTATTTTAACCCGACGTTTCGGATCCTTTACAGCATCCATGGTCACGGGCAGACTGAGGTGTTGGTCGTCTTGAAGTCATAATTACTAACAGCTACCCTACATTTTTAATTATTATTGACAATCCGATTTACACAGAACGAGCTCACCGTATCCTTCGGTCGTGCAGTTTTGTTCTTGGATTTAGATTTAATAGAATCTATGATAGGGTTCCAAGCAGGTGGTAATACCCAGCCATCTTCTCTATTGAAATTTGGGTGTTTTTTAATTTCAATAGCCTCACGAATCATCCTGGGTAGGAATCGGTTTTCTTTTGCGAGGACTTGTGGTTTATCAAATCTGATGTAATGCTGGGGTTTGTCTATGGTATGTTCACAAACTGCTGACTTCTTGGCACGGCGGTGTTTAACATCTGCTATGTGTTCTTTTATGCGGGTCCCTATGCTTCTTTTGGTTTGGCCTATGTAAGAGAGACCGCAATCACAATCGAGTTTGTATACTCCTGCATCTTGTAGAGGTATGTGACACTTGACTGATGGTAAAAACTGACTAATCTTCTTCAGCGGCTTGAAGTAGGTTTTGATTGAAGCGCGCTTCAAGATGTAGCCAATCTTGTCCGTGACTCCTCTTACATATGATAATACAGCAGGTAAGCGCTCAACTGTGGCACGTTTCACACGGTTTCTATGATGAGGGTGCGGTGTTTGGAGCTTGTTGTCATGCAGTACTTGCTTAACATGTTTAAGCTCAGCAGCCAGGTGTTGCTCATCACAGATCCCACGTGCTCTCTGAAACAATGATTTACCGACAGTAGATAACTGTGTTGGATGGTGGTGCGAGTCACAGTTTAAATATTTGTCTGTATGGGTTTTCTTACGATACACAGTGTGACTCAAGGTGTTGTTGGAGTTATGAATAACTAAAACATCTAAGAAAGCTAAAGAGTTATTTGCCTCCGACTCCATAGTGAATTGAATTTTAGTATGTATGGAGTTCAGGTGATCTAAAAATGCAGTTACTTTATGGGATGGAAGTATAGTGAAAGTATCATCCACATATCGCTTAATATCATATCGATAAAATCCGTAAAAAGTAGTTTTATTTCAATGTCTAATATTCGCGTAAGTGTACGAAATCAATAAGTTAATATTGTTTAGAAGTTATGTAGTTATTACAGATAGAATATTATTACATATTCGCTTAAATTTTAACGACAAATAATTACAACATTAATTTGGTGGTAATGTTGCAAGATAATAAAGATTGCTGTGCAAGGTCATGCGTTCAATTCCCAGGTCGAGCAGTTTTCTTGGTGTTTTTTACTATGAAATTCTCAGTAGCAGATCGGAGTTTGGATTCATACTCAGTAGATGGCATTAGGCTCGTCCCCTATTACATGGGGCCTACAACATACCGGTGAAATGTGGAAGTTCATTAGTACACCTTTCCCTAACCCTTTGGGGAAAACGTGATGATATGTTATGATGGTATTAGCAAGATTAGTGAGGCTAAGATTTTGGGCTATATGAATTTTTGTTTCATTGTCACTAGCTTCTTAAGAATTTGTAATGTCAATAGCCATCTAGAGCCACATTAACTTATTAAAGAATAACGCTACCACAACTCGAGCAACTTATTATTGTTTATTACCTTATAGAACAAGGTATTTATTGAACCCATTTACAATGATCATTTTATTACTGCCTCTGTAATCCGTCGCGCGACAAATTGCCCTACTCAATAATAGAACAGTTACTTTAAATTAGATCACCATTGTTCTTTTAGAAAATATTGTTGACAGTAGTTAGATAATAACATTAGTATTACAATGAGAATTGCTTTGATTAATTGAAATAAACAAATCGTTTAATATTTAATAGTTTATAACGTAAGAGATACGTCTGCTTGTAGTCTTTAGCCATTCTAGTACCATCATGTGTTATATATTATGTAATACACGAATATTACTATAATGATTAACATCGATCGTTTAAGGGAAAGTCATATAAAACTCAAAAATAATATATAATAAAACTACTTTTAGGTACACTCAGTATTTTTTTATGAACCCCCTAGCTATATTTGAAACGATTTTTGTTGAACTTAATCCAGGTTTGCCAACATAACGATTGCTGTTTACGGAGCTCTCTCCGAGATAGTGGACCATGGCTTCGGGTTCAGTTTCAAAGAGATGGGCTTATTTGTGGATGCAGCCTACTGCTCTACACTATTCTTCATATTCGTGGACTGCTCTCATAAATCTACCCTCACGGTAAGATATTTACAGCTAAGAGTTACCCTCCAGTCAAATATATCTTCGTTGCAAAG
The DNA here is from genome assembly GCA_905163465.1 of Craniophora ligustri. Taxonomy (NCBI): domain Eukaryota; kingdom Metazoa; phylum Arthropoda; class Insecta; order Lepidoptera; family Noctuidae; genus Craniophora; species Craniophora ligustri. The sequence goes on along the minus strand of LR990967.1, from coordinate 8,806,365 downwards.
ATATAATGTGGAATAAGTACCGTATAAAAACTTTCCGGTAGACAACTACTTATTGGACCTTTTTGAGGACGAAAATCTACTATCCATCTACAGTTTTCGGTCGAAGGTCGTTATTATTTTTCTTCAGAGCCTTGAGATGTCATTCAATGGTTTTAAAAATAGCTCAGCACTACGCAAGTTGGTCGGTTGACATTTATGTTTTAATTTTTATTATTTTTTCGAGAACGAGTCTTAGTACAATATTTACTTCCCAAAAACACCTCACAATTAGGTTTTTGTTTATTATAAATTAACTGAAACTTGCGACTTAACACAAGCAATTATACCTTCTAAGAAACGTGGATATTAAAAAGATTAAATAGAATCCCGTGCCAAGGTGAGGGCGGGCTTTGAATTGTTGACTAATAATTAATAATTATGTAACAGGAAGTAATTCAAATTTAAAATGTACCTACTTACTCAACATCTATGTTTAAGTTTGTATGTGTATGTATGTACAATTGTACATGTTAGAGATTTTATTTTTGTACGCCAACTTACAATCGGGAAGAAGACTATAAAACAAGAACGCTGTGCAGCCTGATGAGGCGATCCTCGATGATATGATGTTTGACGTATTCAGGTAACTTGACTGCATTTGCTCAAGATGCGATTTAAGTGAAATAAACAAAACTTAGACGAAGAAGTGGAGGCAAACAAGATATCTGTGTACTAATATTGAAAAGTTTATTGTCAATAGGTAGCTGCTGGTGTTCAAGACACACTGCTGTCCATCGATGTTCTAGCAGTGGACAGACCGACACAGAAAGAGGTAAAAGTAAAGCTGCTAACCTATTAGTAGGTCCTGTGTAGCATTCTCTGGGTAAAAATGTCTTAGTATACTGATGGTGCTCAAATAAATAAAAAAAATATATTAAAAGGTATTATAAGTACTTATTTAGAAGTACCCTGCGTGCCTGCAAGATTGTCACAACAGTGGGTTCTTGGTGGACTATAGATACCCCTCTCAAACTGAGAAAGAACCCTTACCCCGCAGATGGACAATAAATGGGATTATGTCAAATATGCGACAAATGTACGAACGGCCACTTATTTAAAGAGTACTAAATAAAGATAGAGATTAAGATAAAACATATTCGTCTCTATCTTTATGTAGTTGGGATCTAACATTGTTATTCAGTACGGTGCACACAACACGATGCACGTCACAAGCTAGTTGAGTTTGTATTTCACCAAAGCGCGGCGCGTAATAAGCTTCCTCATAGGAATGGAATGAAATGGAATGAAAGGTTATTAAATGCATTTACTCTTGATAAATGGCTCTCAACTTCGATTGACTAGACCCCTAAATTTTGTAGTGTACCATGCTTACACAGCTTAATATTCATGAATCGAAAATGATGTTTACACTAACCAAGTTTGAGTTAGCGGTTGACTTTACATTATTATAGTACTTAGTAGTCATATCCCGTAATTTAAACTAGGAATTAACAATAACTTGTTTTCATTCCCTTTTGAACCTTCTTGCTCGGTTTGGATATTTGATTAGCAAAAAGTGCTATCGGTTACTTTTTTACTAAAAACTTTTACTGATAAAATATTTGCTAGGAAAATTTCATAAACCATACAAACAGATTGTATGTAGTGCCTACGGCAAGTTACTGATATCTATTTACCTAAGATATCTGTTCAAAAACTTGTGTTTATTAGAATGTTTATAGCAATTTACAAAACTAACTACACAAAGAAAATTCACCTTAAACATGAAATCGTTAAAAAAAGAGGAAATACCGTAATATTTTCGGTAATACTTTATTTCGTGTCCGACTAATGATTCAACAGAAGCCATACACGATGAAAGTTGATTGTCTTTTGCTGAGAATCTAATTACGTATGTAAGTATGTGGGTATTTAAAAAGTAAGATTATTCAAAATATTTACAGATTGACCACTTTATCCAGGCTATAGAGATGAACCCCGCCGTCGTGAGTCTGAAAGGATATGCGCATGTCAACAGAGAGCTGCTTACATCGGTTAGTGCAACGACACACTTGTTGTTTTTTTTAATTCAGTCTTAGTATAGGTATGTATAAGGTAATAGATAATAACGCGTACCTATCGGAAACAGTTTACGATAGCTGTATTTATTTGTGACAGCAAACTATTGCTTAGGTACTCATTAAAAGGCTTAAATTCCCAAACAAGTAAATCAAAGTCAGTAATTTATACAAGATTTACACTTTATTACAATAAAACACTGCCTAAGCCTTTGTTTTACTACTTTATTCATACAAAATAAAACCCTTGGGGATCCGAATATAACCCGCAATACAAAACCGATAGTTTTATACTGGTGATATCGCATTTCATAGTATTTTTGGCAAGAAATTGAAAGCTCGGGTAAGTTGGAAACTTGCGGAACGTACACCCGTCCTATTAGTGTCACGACAAACGTATGTATGTGAGGCCGTCCGGCTCTCGGAATATCAATGAATATATTTTTGATATTGTGTTGTTACACGTGTAATAGAGCCTTTCGTCATGTTAAGGTATTTATTTACATAATAAGTACCTATACCAACAGACATACATAAATAGCACTTAAGGACAAAATAATAAGATATGCCTAGATATTTACTTATGCATATGCCAATTATACGAGTAGGTACATAACATTTTCAGTGAACAAACTGTTTGGCTAAACTTAGCATTTTGCTATTTGGTTTTAACTATATTCTCCAATCAAGTAATGACTAGGCCCAACCGACCGTTTGTTTGTGTTCATACACAAACAAAGATTTTATGTACTAGGTTGATGCCTACCTAGTACTTGTCTACTAGTACCTAGTAACTACTAATACCTAGTATTTGTCTTCTACTAATGTGAATAACAATTGAATTTGAAGTAAGTTAGAAATCGTTGCATCATGCAAGAAAATCCAGCCACATAATATGCCGCTAACTCTCAGCTGGAAAACATCAACTTGAGTATGATGACAAGCTGTACTTGGGTGCTAGCTATTTGGCTGATATACCTACTACGCTACTATAATGCAATAAGATATTTTTTCTGTTTCAAATTAAGAGATAGAGAATCTAGTTGTAAGATTTATATATATATTTTAATTTAATAAAATAATATAAGCTACATGGAAACCCCCACCATTTGAAAATATCGCTGTAGGTATGTGTATCAAATTAATTTTTCAGCAGAAAAATACTTCTGTTGATTTCTTTTTAATAATATGGGTTATTCCCTAGAATCAACTTGTGCGTACTTACACAACAATACGTATGTATTGTAATAGTAAAACGTTCTCAACATCAATCATTTACTTATCATCTAATGGTACAAACAACGATGACGAATCTAAAAATAGTCAGTTTCAGTAGCGTCATCGTTGAACATACCTTACTTCACGTAGAAGTCTAAACACATTGAGAATAGAATAGAATATATTTTATTTCCATAAAAAGTGATTAATGTTATGAAATATTTACAAAGAAAAGTATGTATAAATATTATTTGTTCACAGGCAATTAGCATGATAGCGATCTACTTGATTGTCCTTCTTCAGTTCAAGATCTCATTGCCTAAGGACCCGCAAATAGTTGGAACATAATTGAAGAACAAATTAGAAGGTTATCTTTTATCATTAAGTCACTATTGTATCTATATATTGTGTAACTTTAGCTTTAGAGTCCATATTCCACTGTGTAGTGATCTAACCACTATTCCATTATGATCTTTATAAATACATAGAGCACGAAACAATAATAATTATATCTTATATTGCCAAAGAATGGCATGTCTTTTATTTACACAGTTCCCTCTCCATTACTTGGCTATGTTTTACTAATAAAATTTATGATTCTATGATAAATGACCATAATAATATAATTGGAAAGAATAACCCTAGAATTTAATCTTAATTCGTAGTTAGCTAGCATTGCTAACCACTTAACTAAAAAATTTAAGTATCAAGTCGGGTTAAGGACCTATTTTGAAGTGGTCTCATCTCATTGGTATTGCTTATAATGATTACGCGTATAGTCGCTGTTCGGAGGGAGGCTGGGACGATAGGCCGCAGAGCTCGGTCACGAACGTCACCCACAATCTACCCGGAGATGTTGTGACAGCCACAATGGGGATTCATTAATCAACTTTTCCAATTTCCAACGAATCTATCTCTGTTATCAATAACTTTTGGGAAAAACCCGCTTCAACTGAGTTCTAATGGCTACAGCTATTGATTTTTGATATTGAGAATGTACGTTGATAGGTAGCAGGAATATATTATGAATGAAAGGTCATCAAACTTACCTATCATTAAAAGTACCTATTCACTAACTGAATAACCCTAGATTGAACTTTTACAGCGCATTTGTATGAAGTACTTCTCATCAATCCATATCTTGTCCCACAAGACTTAAGAAGACTTAAGAATAAATAAAATAGAATAAAATAGTAATAGAATTTCCAGACTATACATTCTAATCTATCGAGAAAATTTCTTATTTCTCTCATGGGCAAGATTTTCTCGATGGCGTTTTGAAAACAACGTGATATAAAACCTTCACCGTTTTCGCGAGTGATATGCATATACGCTATATGCAACTTTTAAGTCAGTGGCATTGAATATAAGTTTGAAATTAAAACCTTTAACTTTGCAGTTCACTAGTCACACAGCTGAGATATCATAGCTTAGTCAAGTCAAGTCATATGTTTCACATCGAACTGCACCAGTCTCATATTGATATTACATTACATACATAAATTTTAAAAAGTATCCATGGAGTTTCTTGCCGGTTCTTCTTCATAAGACCTACCTTTTGGAACCGTGCAACTAAATTCAATTAAATATGACAATTCAAAAGTCTAATTGAAATAAATTATTTGATTTGATTCAATTTCCTCGATACATACTACAAAGAATGTATTAAAATTTTAGAATATATAACGTCGAATAAACAGTTATTCGTTTATTTTGGTGAAAATGACAAATGAACCTGATATTTGTGAGAACTACGCCTACCCACTCTACGCATCACATTGTCACACTTTATGCTTGCGTTACTTGCGTACTTATGCGTATGTAAACGTTATTTACAATAAGGGTTCATTTCCACTGTGAAAAAGTAATATTCATTTATTTTTTCATTAAATCTTTAGAAAATCTACAGTGAACGATTGAAAATCCTATTGTTTCAATCGTTTTCTGTATTCAATGTTATGAAAAAAAAAAATTACTTTACTTACTGGTATGTGCATTGTGAATATTTGTGTTTGTACCTTGCACCTACGACGGGGAAGAATACTAGTTTTGGGCAACGTTTTAAGAAATGTTACTTAACAACTTAATAGATAGGTAACTAATATTGTAAATCACTCTAATAGTTACTTATGAGTATACTGAAAAAAGTCTTGTAAATTTACATTTACATCAGTTTTAGTTACAGTATTTCAGTTTTGAAATACTTTTGCATAAAAACGTAGATAAACGTCAAAGCATCGGAGTTTGTATATCCTACAAGCCCCGAGGCTTTGATCGGCGAAATATATGTAGTTCTGACTAGAGATGAAGCGTATATACTAGAACAGATCCAGGGACTAGGTATTTATCGAGACTAGGTAGCACCTATTCCCAAGTTACAAAATACTCGATCCACCTAGTCTGACTGTTCTGCACACGGCGCGGCGGCGTGCGTCGTGACATGGCACCCGAAGCCCGCGCGAATCTTGTTAGATTGCGAGCTTATATTATATTTATTATAAATAAACTTAAAAAAAAACTAAAAAGTTAAAAAAAGTAAACAAAAATTAAAAATAGGCTAAAATTTTTTATACTAATCAGTAGTATAAAAAATGAATTGAAATCTTTTAAATACGCCAACAATCTACAATAAAGATAGATATTTCACGTTGACAGTCCTAAACCTGTGTAAAGTACCGTAACCGTACTTTCAGGTATTAACATTACTAAAAAGAAACATACTATAAAGTACGCGTACTTCATGGACTAGGTGGAATAGGTAATTAGATCGAGTATTCAGGTATCACTAGCAGACTTTAACCGAAACATACTATAAAGTACGCGTACTTCATGGACTAGGTGGAATAGGTAATTAGATCGAGTATTCAGGTATCACTAGCAGACTTTAACCGAAACATACTATAAAGTACGCGTACTTCATGGACTAGGTGGAATAGGTATTTAGATCGAGTGTTTGTACGGAATCGGACTAGATGCACCTAGTATCAAATTTACCTAGTATGACTCATCTCTAGTTCTGACAATCAAACTGCGCACCTATGAAGTTATTGGCAATGCCGATGCTAATGATGCTATCTTGCTCAGTTCTGTGTTCTGTGGCTTTCCCTTTGGAAGACCTGACTTCACAGGCCGGAATTTAATTCTTGAAACAATATCTCGACACCAGCAATTTATAGTACGCCAACTGATACAGCGTACTTTACAGGAGAGGCATTTTAAAGAGAAAAAGGTGATAACTTTTATATCAATGCAGATATTTGATTGAAATTTGGCACCTTTCATATTTAATTTATGTATTATAATTCCCCATTTTTATTTTTGCTTATATATTGTATTAATATTCATTGATTTAGCGCTAGTTAGCCGTGAATACACGTAATTCCTCAATAAAATTTTACATATTACGGGATATCATAGTTCTAGTGTATAACAATAGGCATAATGTATTTAAAGCATACGATTATTTTTATAAAAGAAATGAAAATTAAAAAAATGACAAGATAAATAACTAATTAACGTTTTTTTAAGTATTTGTTACGTAAAAGTCGCTAAGTAGTGTATTTTACAAACAAACACGAACGCTCTAAACTACGCTATCTACGGGTTAGCGTATTGTACACGGAATATAAGCTAAGCGACTCAAATAAAAAAAAAAGCACTGTTTTACTGAGGTATCACTTATTACTACTAGTGATTTAAAAACGTCGCTATACATACATACATACATTCTGCCTACCCCCATGGGAAAAAGGCGTGACCTTTTTCCCATGGGGGTAGGCAGAAACTACAGAATTCCACGCACTACGGTCCCTGCATACATTGTCGCTTTACTTAACGATTTATAAAATTTCTATCTTCGTTATTTTTGTCTATGATTTTTTTATCACATATGGAAAAGCACTTTTTAAGCAACACGGCATAAAAAAACGATTTTACCTAACAGTCGAGTTAGTATAGTATAAATTGTTGGTATAGTATAGTAGTATAGTATAACTGTTGTCAGTAAAACTAAATAATAGGCTTGTGGTAAAAAAACAATTTACAATTGAGTTACATACAACTAAGAGCTGCGATAAAATATATAGTATGATGACTAAGACTCGTGAGCTCAGTGGTTATAGGGTAGGTACTTCCGTCACGATTAATTTCCACTTTAGTTAAAAGACAATAAAAGAATCGTGCTGCATGAAGACAACTGACTATCATACCCTCGTCATATCTTATCATATATATACCTAGGGACAAGTTAATGAGCCAATTACACTAATTAGGTAGGCCACATCACCCCGGGCGGCCGGTTCAACTTACAAACAATTTTTTTTTATAAGTTTTTTGTTAACTAGACTCTTCACCTTCATACAACAATTTCACATCTGATAAGAAGTATGTATCCCCCTCAATCATTAGATCGTATACCGCCCACGACTGAACATAGGGACTGAACGCCAAAAGCGCTTGATCTTCAGTTATTTTGGTTTAACATTATTGACATTAGAATGGTCCGCCAGATTAACAAAATTGTGTAAAGGGAAAATTAAATAAACAAAACAACAATACCTATTGAATAAATTCATTGTTTTATATCCGTTGGATGTATTTGGTTTAATATATTGGATTGGCATAAATTGAATTGAGTGTTATTGAAATGGCCTGTATTGACGTATTTACAATGAATAAAGATTTATCTAAACAACGAACAAAATCATAGTACAATATTTATAATGTTGTGTCATTCAATCAAAAATAAACTGGGCCTTGTTGTTGACATTAGAAATTGATATTCTAGCTAAATACTTAGAATTTAGATCTTTCGAAGAATATTATTTTGCATACTGTTTTTCATTGCCTTATCTATCAAGCAATTTAGATGTAGATAGGTATACTTACTTAAGATGTAAGATAGATATCTTACCTAAGTAGGTAGGTAATTCGTTTTTGTAATTCGAACAAATAAAAACCATCATGTGGTCAATATTCCTTACATCTTACGAAAGGACTTCAAATAATCCTACTTATTAGTTCCAATGTTCAGTATTATTAAAATGGGGATTGAACGAATTTACTATTTTAGCTGGTCTCTACAAACCTAAGTTCCTCATATAATATGTTTCCCAGTAGGAACCTAGGTATGTACCTTTTTTTTACCTACGTTCTTTATCTCTTGTGAGATGACATAGGAAAGTAATTCACGATTGTACGTTATTCAATTAGGATTTTCCTTACACAATATCGTTCAAATGATACTTTATGGAGCAGCGAAGTGGGGAAAAAAAAGTAACACGATCATTTTCCTTGAACAACTAAAAGGGAAACAGTTGTTCAGCCGTATCCAGCTCGAGAGTGGTTCCAACTTAGTATTGACGCAATATAGCGTGTGACATCACTAGGTAGCATATCTGGGAGAGATTTGTAGCACTAGTATCGTCCACGCACTTCATTGAGCGTCAAGTGCGGTTATTAACAGTCAAGAGCACTCTAGATAATGGAATTGCCTCAAAACGCATATATTTGTCACGTCACCGTGAACTGTTATCATCACACTTGTATCACAATTGTATTGATTTGTCTGCTACCGGTATCAATGCGAATGCTCTTAAACAAATATATTGCTATGCAAACACACTTCTAATACCTACACCTACACAATTATTCGCCACTAGCTTCTGCGTCCGATATAATGCTGAAAGGATAAAGGACCAAAAGAAAAATTTACGACTTCAATAAAAAAAAATATATTTCGATGTACAAGGTCCACCACGTCTACAGATGTACTGTCGTTATTTAGGTATGTACTACAAGTACTCAATAATAAAAGCTCAACAATGAGACCGAATGTCATCTACATATTATTATGATACCTATAACTACCTATATACCTGCGCACGGATAACCATTTAAACAAATTTGATAGATACTAGATAATAACCAGTATTCACGCAACAAATCTACCATAATATATTAAGGTGTGTAAGAATCTGCTAGAAGCTGGCGCCATATAATAACTGGGTTCGGAAAAAAAAACAGGTTGATATATTGTCCACACATGAGACAATATGCGAACGTTGGTGTTAGGTCAGATGACCTAACCACCAACGTATTTTCTCAATTAAGTGTTATAAATTGTTATTTTATACAATAATACCATTTAATTAAAAATATACGTTCTAAAAATATACATATTTAATAAACCCAAGTTACCCAAGCTAGCAAAGTCAGTTTTGTATAGGTAGGTACTTAAAATATTCTATACTTTTTGCTAGTAAGTGGGTAGGTAGCTATATTTTATTTTGCCTCTGCTTTTCGACAGTAAATGACAATGATTATTATAATCTAGCATGATGCGATATAATCGGTACCCCTCTACCAGGTATGCAAAGTTTTGGTAATCAATAAAAGAAGAACCAGTAACTGAATATAAGTTACAGGTTCTTCTTCTAGCTCACAAGGACATAGAACATTTTTAGGTTACCTTTAGCCTTAAGAGCCCTGTTAAAGACTACAGCATGGTTCTCTAATACAGCAAAATATGGCAAGTAGTGACAAACCAGCTAAGCTACGTCATGTAGGCATAGGTTAAATGAAATTACGCGCCCCTGCGTAGTAATATGTGTATTAAGAATACCCATATTACATCATTTTACGTCTTTCATCTGTGAAATATTTTACAAACAGTATATGTACTGAAATAAAACTACTTTTTACGGATTTTATCGCGGTATATTTTTGATATTATTTTAACCGTATAAAGTAGTTTTATTTCAATGGCTAATATTCGCGTAAGTGTACGAAATCAGTATATGTACTGTTTGTAAAATATTTAAACTGAACAGACATGTATACACATGTCTAAATCAACGATATTGAAGAATTCGGCCAAACTAGATTTAAAATCCGAATTCAAATTGTTTTAGGTACATTTTTGGTAATACAAAGTATCTAGTTGTACATTTCAAGGATTCAAGGCACGCACTTCTGGCTCTTCGAAATGAATTCCGTATGAATAATTATCACTCACTTAAAAACTGCGAGGGAATTTTAAATCATCGTTAAAAAGCCTTTTCTCAAAGAAAGAAAAAAAAACTGTCATTTCGGTCTAGGTTAGTACCTATATACTATAGTCGCACTGCTTAAATAATTCTGAAAAGAAGATCCATGCATATCTGGGGAGATTATGAGTGCGTTGGTAGGTAATAATTATTATAATACTAATTTTGATTCATCAAAATAAATTGTTTTTCCACTATCAGTATAGTTTACTAGCGTACTACGTGCTCACGCAAACGCGTTAGGTATGTCCTCCATTGCTGTGAGCTCTACGCAGAATCATTAAGAGACAGCGTTCGTCACAAGCCAAGCGGCAATTAAGAGGCCGGGCACACCGTGGTGCAAATATTAAAGAAAATATACCACTCTTCTAAGCAGTAGACTACACTCGAAACTTTCTTTACGGTTATCCGCATGATCTACTACTGTAGTCCATCTCGCACAGTACTGTTTTAGCTAGTATATATACATAAGCAAATGTTTGACTTATTAGCAAAGTACTCCAAAAAGAGTTCTCAAAAAAAAACATTAGGTACTAACTACAACTACCAACTGGTAATTCAAAATTAGTTCAAAAGTAGGTCGTTTGGATCTCTACAACTATAAAACATTTTTTCCAACAGATTACTAACGCAATACAAATTATTTAGAACAATATACTTACATATTTTTTCAAATACCCCCAATATTTGGAAGCTTATGATAGTTTTGTGATAAAACTTAATAGTTAGCTTACCAGTAGAAAATCACTCTACCTATCAGTCTACTCTTGTAGACCGCACGTGTGCTCCAGTGTTAATGAAGATGAGGCGTTCGTGACTCGCATACATTCGGACACTCAAAGACTTGCAAATGTTGACAAAATAACCGCAAGTGACCGACGTGAAATATGAAAATTTCACACGAAGTGCCACTTAATTTTATACGTGACAGATTAGGGGATACCAAAAATGCAAAACATAGGCGTTATTAACGCCGTGATGAATAAAGCGTTAATGGCGGGCTCTTTGGTTGGTACCTACTTGTAGCTATTTAGAATAATTTAATGTAAACAGAATCTTACTAGTTCAATAATTAGTTAAAGGAAATTTAGGAACTATTGATATCTAATGGGACGAAAATGATCCCTTAGAATGAATGATAGACGGTTCAAACAAGGAATTTACATTCAGATGTTAGTGGAAACGCTGGAAGTGGACGCCAAAGAAGGACATAGTAACGCACCTATTAGCGCCAGTTTAAGCCCAGTCAATTATATATATACATCTTAATAGCTCGCGTCATCTTTTTTTTCAGGTATTGAAATTAATGGTCTTTCTAACCAGATACAGAAAGTCAGTAAATATTAAATAAAAATTAAAAATACATATAAATTGATAAAAAGGTGTGTATGTCCCTATTATATATACAAAATTTTCCTCTACTAATGCTTAACAACCATTAAACAAAAAATAAGATAGTTATCTTTAAATTGATGGTTACAAATATATGATAAATATTTGCATTACAAATGCATCTATATTTTCTCTAAAACAACCCCTTGTCTATCTTTAATAGTCACTTTAAAATGTATATAGTTATATACATTTTAAAGTTATAGTTTTAGTTATTGTTTAGTTTTAGGGATGTGACGGTAATGGGTGCCGATTTTAAAGGGTAGTTATTAGGTACGTTTACGTTACCAACCTTACCTTATAAAAAAGTTTACCAATAGCGTACTATTGGTAAACTTTTTTATAAATAAAGGTCATACTCGCATATATGAAAAAAATTATGAACGTGGAACAAGCAAAATTCATTTGTCAGAATCGTGGCGTTCTGTGGTTTATGCTTACCCCTACGGGAAAAAGGTGTGAGTGTACATATGGATATATTTATTATCTCTTAGTTACTACAACTAAGAAACTTTAATATTTATTGCAGGTATATAAAGAGAAAAACGCAGTAACGAAAGTCTAGCTTGCCTACTGGTTTCTAAAGCTAGGCCCGGTTACTTAATACATAGTTCCATTCTTAAACAATGTATTCTTGTTTCTTTCTTTCGTAAAAGTTAGTTGCGAATGTTAGAGACAAAATGTCACAGGAAATGGACATTTATTACTTCGTGTAGCACTTTCCAACACTACTTTATAACAACGAATCTTTGAAATCATCATTGTTTGCCCAATTAGAAACGTCTGCATTTCTAATAAAAATCTCGAAACATTCAGAAGTGTATATGAGTCAGTGTCATTTTGCGATTTGTTTATAATATTACACATCGCAAAATTAATATTATGGTTATAACAGCTGTAATTAATTTTCTATTTGAAAGGTAAATCTGTGACTTGTGGGGCTTGTGACCTAACGTCAATGACGTTCGCTGCACGAAGGTGATGTTTACATACATACATACATACATACATAGGATCATGCCTGTTCCCTAGATGTCTATGTTCTACGACTTCTATAAGCCGGTCATCCGATCTGGTAAAATGTTGAGGGAAAGTGGATAATTTTAAAACATTGTTGGCGAACGACATTTGAATTTATTGGTGCTCATATTAATATGTTGGGTGCTTCACGGATATTACATATTATACGCAAGGTCGCGGCTTTAATAGGATGCTATGTTATTATTTACGTGATAATAGTATTAACTAGAGAAACGAATAAGCAAATTTGAGGAAAATGAAAATCGACAAGTTACTTCTGATCAACATAATGAATTGTCAAAAACATTCTTAACAAAAATAAAACCGACTTCAAAAATATTTAAAAGCACTAAAAAGTTAAAAATAATACTAAATCTAATGAACCAAATCTTCAGTAATTAACCTATAATAAAAATATCCTACCTTTAACCTACATACCTTTAACCTTTAACCATAAAATTAACCCACAATAATATTGAACTATTTTTGGAGTCGGTGCCACGCCAGTATTGTATATACATATATGAATATATGTTATACATATACATTATTTAGTTAGTTACATATTATAAGTACCTACATAAAATATAGTAATTTATCTTTGAGATATTCTTAAAAAAAACAGAAAAAATACAATTCAAACTTTTTGAACCTAGAGGTCAGGCGGTACTCTGTACTTATAACTTCTGAATAACTAAGTTAATTATTTTTTTTTAATTTAAATCAACTTTTCCAGAAATTTCATTCCTTCCTTCATTCTTTCTTTATTAAGTTTTAATTTGGTATGTCTTTAGGTGTACTTACCACAGTTTAAATAAATATTTATTATTAAAAGTATATAGGGTATGGCAGGATGTATTGGACTAGGTTGAAACGTAGCATTGATATCATTAAACCATTTGAAGAGCTAAGAGGGTCCTGCAGTGGGAATAAAACGTTCATAAATATGAATTCATGCCAAATTATTTATTCAATTATTATTAAGGTACACCAACAGCTTCTCCTCGGCTTGTACAGTTGCCAATAACAGGTGAACCAACTAAATTGATACTAATAAAACACTATAGTTGTTTTTAAGTTGACATATTAAATACTCCTTCATTAATCCAGTGCTGTATCAATCACAAGCGGCTGCTGAGGGAATTGTTATTGTGGTGGATTAGCCAAAATTTGGATTTGTACCCCGTTAATTGCCACGGCCTCGGTCCTAACTAGAAAAAATCCCTGTGCACAGTGGGTATAACATTGGTATTGTTATATACATTACATTACATACATTACATTACGTGTCATGTCAAATTTTTCTTAGTCGACTTGTATAAATTCCTTCTTTTTTCTCTATTTACTAAGGCAAAGCCCAATTCAATGTTTTTAATTTGTGTGCTGAGCTAAAAATAGTTTGTTTGCAAACTGTTTCCATTTAGAACTGTCCCCTAAACTTACCTTTTCTAAAAATGTTTTCAAACACGGTATTTACCTGCTCAGTTAATTCAATTCAGTTCATTTTAACTTTTACCTAAGTTTCCTTTCTAGCCGCGTTCCTTCGTAAAGCTAGCAGCAAAATGTGACATTCAATATTAACCAATTAGAAAAAGCAACACTAGATTATTTGAAGGTCCAATAAAATGAGCAACGCGTCAACGAAACTAGCTGATAGGGACAGGCACAGAAGATGATAATATTCATGATCATCTAACACATACTGTTTCTTGCACGAGTGAATAATTAATTAACAAAACAAAACATTAGATATGTAGCGGCAAAGAATACTTTTGGTAGATCTTCCTATCTTCAAGTCAAGTTACAATCGAAGTTACCTATTTGTTGAAGTCCTAGGAGTAGACCTCCTACCTACGCGTGCTTTAAATAAAGCCAAAAACATTTCCCAAATTCATATACAATCAGCAAACATTTACTTTTGGACTGTTTGTTTATAAAAATGAGGATGAAAAGTGGTCTGCCAAATTTTCTTAATATATGTAGGAACATAAAGAAACAATTAATAGAAATGATTTTGAGATAAATACAGAATTACTGTAAGCACGACTTTTACATGTTCATTCATTATGGATCTAAAATCAAAGCAATTCGTTAAGTTAATTTTGTGCCTGTTTAGATAAGTAAATACAGGTTAGTTACAGTTACAGTTACAGTTTGACCGGCTGGTTTAAATAGTTGAATATATATTCTATACTACTGTCGTATTTATGACATGGTCAAACGGTGAAGGAAAACATCGTGATAAAACCTGCTAGCTTGAGAGATTTTCTCGATGGCATGTGAAGTGTGCCAACCCGCAGTAGGCTAGCGTGGTGGAATATAGCCTAATCCCTCTCAAAATGAAGGAGAACCGTGCCCAGTAGTGGGACAATAATAGGTTGATGATGATTACTAGAGTACTGAAAAAACGATGTTCTTCTAATTTAAATGCTAGAGGCATAGAGTCAATTTGTTATGTCTATAGGAAAACATCATAAATAAAAATTATTATAAGCAGACTACACCAAAATCTCTGGATTGTAAGAATCCTTCGCGCTGAAATGCGATGTGACAGCCTGGCGGCTTGAAAATTATTTCGGCACAACATAACTGTGTGACTTTTAAATGCGGTTGCTGTTTAAGGGGTAGGTATAGCGTAGATTAAACAGCGATCAGAGTTAAGCAAAGATATTTATTTAACCATTAAAATTAGGGGCATATGAAACTTCATCTCTCGAAATCGCATGAAACGAAATCTCTCTACCTGAAATAGCACGTTAAACCGTAAGTTGGGCTAGTCATATAAAAATCATAAAAGGTATAGGGAAACTCAAAAACCCTACTCTATACCAGAGCTGTTTACCTCAGAGTTTAGGAGTATTGGAGTATTGATAGATGGGACATAAGTATAAAATATAGATTGATGTAATAAATAAATAATTAACAACCAATAACAACCTGATCGTTCTTATTGTCGTGAATAAACCAAAGAAAACAATGTACTTCAACTTATTTTCAAATTCGAATAACGGTACTCGGCTACATAGCAAAACATTTAAAAAATATATATCCACCAACTTTTCGCAGAATCGTATAATTAAGCAATGTTTATGTTTACTCAACAAATATATATGTATATGTTTTTCGTTGTAAAAGTCCATCATTCTTTCTGTTTTTACTTTTATGAATACAGAACAGTAGTCAATATTATTTAAAAGTTGTTTTTAAATAATATTGAGTACTGTTTCAATTCAATTACGGATTTATGAAATTATAATATCTGTACCTAATAGGCTACTCAAGTACCTTAATGATAAGAATACTTAGTACGTGAGAGAGAGATTATGATGAAAACTGTAACTGTAATAAAATCAAGGTTTAATGACCTTGGTAAGAGAGATGTAAAGAGCCTCAAGTAACTACTCAGCAGGTAGGCTATCTAGAGCTTGCTGAACACTTATTATAACCTAGTATTAAAACCATTTTGATTTGCTTTCAGTTTAGTAACTCCCTATTTTAAGAAACCTAAACAGAGTCTACAGGGTTTGGCAACGCACTTGCAAGACTTTGGTATTGCACTCCATGGGCGGCGGTGATCACTTACCTTCAGGTGAGCCTCCTGTCCGTTTGCCCCCTTAACACCATAACAAAACCATCGACTGCAAATGTCTAAAACTAACGCAAAACTTATTATAACTGGTGTCCTCCAATTATCGGCAGAATGCATTCCTGTGGCGAGCGAGCAATGCTGCTAACAAGAAATGTAAACTATTGAACTTTGACATATTTTAATCAAGCTTGCAGTCGCTGAGACAAACTAAGTGTGATCGGGAAGGTCTTGCGTTCGATTCCCAGGTCAAGCACTGTTATTGAGTTTTTCAATGAAATTCTCAGTCCCGCGCCGGAGTTGGATTCGTGCCCGATGGATGGCAATAGGCTCGCCCACTATTATATAGAACCTAAAATATACCGGCGTAACGTGGGTGTACATTATAGTACCTACACCTCTGCCTAATCCTTAGTAGAGGACAGGCGTGATGGTATGTTACGTTTGTTACTTTAGAGATATTCTTGACGAATAACACTTTGCTCGACCTGGGAATCGATATTCGGTTCGATTCCTTTAGCTCAGCAGTCGCATTTACAACCGCTAGACCAACGAGGCCGTTAAGCAGGCTCAGGTGTTGGCACCTACTAATGTACACCTACATATTGCCAGTAGGTACTTTTTAAGTCCATATGTAGTCTGAACCAGCGCGATTATAGCATATTTTTTCTAAAGCTGGGAATCCTCGGTCCGACTGCCTTGGACCGACTAGCTAGTGGGACAGTAATAGGGCCTTGTTTCTGAGGTAATATTGACACTTGAGGTAATTTAACATGTTTAAATTTAAATAAGTAATATAAATACTACACACAATTTTTAATAAATAAACTGATGAGTAGATATGCCTATAGGAATAAACAATTTAAAAGAAATAAGTAGAAATAAAAAATCATATCTTATTTCAAGTCTAAGCCTGAGACACACTCCTCTTAGGTAACATAAAATGTTTATGTAAATCACATTATTTTAAAATACTCAAATTAATCCCCGGTCCCACTTTGAAGAAAATTTATACTGCACTGATCAACAGATTAAAAAAATCAAAATGCCACAGCCACACTAGAAACAATTCTCACGCATTATAAAAACCAATCTCAAAAACGTATAAAATTAAAGTCGATAAAAAAAATGCCAAATTAATATTGTAATAACTTTTTTACATCAATTGAATAAGCTTTAATAAAACCGCAAAAAATATACAAAAACCCGTATATATGACCCTACATCTTAGGTTTAAAAAATGAATATGTTCAAAATATAATCTTGTTAATAATATAACTTACACTAATTATGATCAAGCTCTAAGCTTAGGATCGACCTATGTCTCCGTGCAAGGGGCCGGTAGCCTTTTCCCGAGAGTCATGCTGTTATATCCTCTAAAGGAGATTCTAATAATAATAAATTAGAATACGTAAAAGCGTAATAAAAATAAAAGTGCAATATTAAATAAAATTATGAAAAATCAATCAAGACGCTAACAATCAAAAATATTGTTATTTTTGATTGTTATAGTATTCAATAAAAAGGATTTATACCTTCTCTCTCCCTCCAGCAAAGCTTTACTGTGCCTGACAGGATCTATTATAATTATAATTGATCCATAGTTTTAAAGTCTATCTTCCATTTTAACTTATACACTGGATAGATGAATGCAATAAATAATTGAAATTTAAAGTAGCTCTTTGCTTCTTTAATTTAATTTTAGAATAGGTTTTTCGTACGAGATTTTTGATGAAGCATAAATAATTCATCAAATTTTCGAGAATTTGGATTATTATTTACGAAATGTTAAATTTTCAAAACTTTAATATTTTTTTTAGGTTTTAATTTAGAATAGCTCTAATTATAAATAAATCATGATTTTTCTAGAAAACCTCAAAGTACTGTATTTGTTTTAGAAATATCTTCGTCTACGTAGGTAGAGTTTAAACTCTCTGCAATTGTTGGTTGCTTGATCACTATATAAAAACCTGCTACTTAAGTATTCAGTTTAGCTTAAATGTTAATAAAACTTGTTTTAAGATAATAAAGGTTCGGAAACATCTATAAAGGAAGTTTAATTTTAAAAGAATATTAGTCTCACGGAAGTATAAGAAGATTCTAACTAACGTATATATATATTCCTTTATGTAGGTTTTTTTGAATAAGGTTTGTATGTGACACACCAGTGTCGATAATTTATAACTACTTATTTGAAAAGAAAATACGTAATATTATTATCACATGCTTGATTTCCCAACATAAAGAATCAAAAATAAATTACTTACTTAAAATTATAGATAAAACACAAATCAGACTTCGATATAACCATTTATATATTATTAACTTGTGTCTTGACTGGACTCTAGGGTAGTTTACCAGGTTATTATTGTTTAAAACATAATACATTTATTTTTTACACTTATTTGTACATTTATGAAATGTATATTTATTTAAGTGTTTTTTTTAATGAGGAGAAGTAATGCACGCGGTTGGCGGCGGAGGTAGCGACCGCCCGCCCATCCCGTCGGTCCGCCCAGCGAGCTCACGCACCGGATATATAAGGCGAGGGCGAGCCTTCAGCGGCACAACGCAACACAACCACCGACAACTACGATCTCTCTCGTTCGCGGCTACAAGTCCACAGGTTGGTACGACTTTTTTAATATTTTATTTTATTTATATAATTTAAATATTCTGTATATAATTTGCAGTGAAGTTCTTATCGATTATAAACTATATTTTAGATTAGTAAAACTATATTCTTTGTATTTTTCACACAATTTAATGGTACGTAATAATTTTTATTGGCGACTTTTTAAACGAACAGCGGCTCAATATATTTTTATCATACAATAAAGGGTGAAACTTAATCTTTTCAAATTACCATTTAATAATGAAAATACCTAACATGATTGTATTTATACGTCTATGTTACACGTCTATGTTATACCTTACATATAAATAAAGTATTAATATGTATAGAGAAAATTATGTACCTCTATTAAAGCTTATTGCACACAGGAGAGTGACATTTGTCGTATAAAATTTAATGAAGTAGGAGTGAATTATAAATTTACGACCAAATTTCGATCACTAGGTCACCTCCAGTTCTCATTCAAACTGTTGTATTCCCTAAGTTCTTATAGTTTCAGTAAGTTGTTATTATAGGTAGTAGTTTATTACTCGTCACTGTGCGAATTAGATTTCATATGCGACTATGCACAAGTTAATTTCAATAACACTTTAAATTCTATCTCAGTAGATCTTAACTCGCGTTTCTATAAGCCGATCTCATATCCGTTGGTTTATGGTTATAGCACTATTTTATTATTATATTCAATAGCTCTATATACTCTGTATAATATGGTGTATAGAAATGTTAGTCATTAAAAAAGATCAAAGATACTTTATGGTTTAATGACAAAGGTCCGCAAGATACCTGTGTGTATAAACCACATCTATTACATATAATTCCAAGGAATGATAAGAAAATAAGCTAGGTGTAACTAACTTAAATTCATTTATATTATACGTGTCACGTATTAAAATGTTTTTTTTCTACTACCTTGATACAAGCATACTTTTTCAAATAACTTTGAAGCTACCATTTCAAAAATAAAATATCGAAAGTAGTCTTCAAAGTGACTACTTTCGATATTTTATTGTTTAGTGGATTAAAATTACTATGCTGTTTTTTCCTTGCTGGTTGCTGGTAACTACGACGTTAAAATAATATCCTTAGCTACGTCTGTGAGTCTGCGAATACCTAATACGTATGTGAGATTCCTGATATCTTTATTTTTACAATCCATTGGCTCCGTTAAAAGCATTATGATATTACTGAGTTAGTCAGAGAGGTGTTATCTTACGTTTTACTCAACACGTCTTTTTGGTGCTCCATCTGAGTTTCTCTTGACATACAAAGTTATGGAACTATTATTAAGGTACCAGCTCTTACCTCTTATATAAAACGTATTGTCGCATTAGGCCCCACGAACGTACATCGTTACAATACAAAAGGGTCGCAAAAGCAATACAAAAAAACGATTGTTTGTTGAAAGGTTTCTTTATGAGTTTTTAATTTTAAAGATTACTTACCAATTGTTTAAAAATTCAAATTTAAAAGCGAACAATGGTCCCTTCGGTACGAATATGAAAATAAAATAGGTATACTCTTTCATAAACTAAGATATAAGTAATTTGAGTGCGGCTTCGACCCGTATATTATTCTATATTTAGATTAAAAATTGGTTCAGCTCAATCGTAGGCTTGATTACTTGCACGTGTAACGTTTTCCCACAACCCAGTTCTAGCGAAACTCGATCAAAACTCGCACGGAATTAAATGAAAGACAGTATGATTGATTCTACTCTTTTCATGGCCCCTGTATGTTGTCATAAATTGAAGATATATCGAGCAGTATAAACTGTCAGTTTAATTTACTTTTACGAACACCCAAACATCGGCTATTACTTAAATTAATATGTATGTACATATATATGACATCTTTATTACTCTACTTTATACACTTTACTGAGAATCAGTTAATATGATAATGATAAGTACACATTATTATTTATTAACTTATCACATCATAGAATGCCTTTGCTTTCGCTTTAACAGTAACTAACACATCTTTAATCAGTAACATAGTTTCTAGGCAAAGGAAAGAATAAAAAACTAGATAAGTCTCAACTGATAATAACTGAAGTCAGGATAGTAAATTATCGGGCCTCATATAGTAGCCGCTCATTCATATAGTTGCACTATTCTAATGATCACGGAAAAAAACGTTAATTATATTTATAAATATAATTATCATAAAGTAATGTAAAATTGTATTGACTTAGCTCAACGCAAATTTGGTCTGTAACAGTGCGTTGATGTCTTTATAATTACGTTGTCACTTATTTTGTACATGACAATGCCGATATATGACATACTACATACACTGAAAATGTACTTAGAGTCATAAAAAGCTTAAATTTGTGATCTTCAAAGAGCGCTTGGTTTAATCGAAGTATAGGGTTCAAACCCCATCACGTGTGAATGAAATAAAACGCGCTAGGCAGCGCTAGGGAAAAATATGAATAAAATAAACATTATGTAACTAGCATGAAAATATTCTCAAAATTTACCTGTTTTAACAACTTGGTCATTTAAATTTACCACTCGCTTAATTGAATGTTGTGTAGGCATGAGCAAAAATAATAGAGAAAATTGTAAAATAATACGAGAAGAATTTATAATATAATGAAACGGAATGGAATCCAAGCGTGCCTTTTATTACTTCGTGTGATAAGAGATGATGCAATTTAATATCTTCATTGAATTTTATATGATCTCTGAGCCTTCTGCATAAAATTTATTTAAAGTACATACGATTATAAAGGCTGGGAGCAAATCAATTGAAATCAGATTAAATAGCTTAAATGTCAAATAAACGTGTAATATTCAATTAGTTTTAATATACTCGTAACCCTCAAATCGGTTACGTTACTAATATGAACTTATTTTTAATAAATAAGGGGTACAATGCCACCATAACTTAAATAAATACTAGCAATGTATTACTATTTTAACTAAGTTTGAAAAAAATGCGAGCGTGAAGCTCTTTATCCCCTTATAGAGCTGAGCGGAGCGGAGCAGTGCAAAGAGAATTTAATACAATTATAATATTAGTAATGATGTAGTTTGCACCGCTCATCATACTTGAACAGGGATGCTTGGTATTTACGTGACAATATGTGGATATCGAACTTGCCCGCGAAGTTACGCTCGCCTATCAAAAACAACTCAACTACTTCGATACTTAGTATCGAATCAGGTGTATAATATTAATAAAGTAGTTGAAATAAGCGTTCGAGAATAAGTAATATAACAATAGTTAAAGTTAGACTCAACTTGCCCTTAAATTATTATTTTGTTAGTAAAATTATTAGGCGCAATGTGAACTCAAGTCCTGTACCTCCCTTAGATAAGCACCCTCAGATGAATGAAATGCTCGTTTTGTCGGCAAATAACGAAATATTATCCTCTTTTTGTCCATTCAGTTCACGTGAAATGATGCGAGGTGCCGGTGGAGCGCTGGCCTTAGCGGTCGCCGCGCTGCTCGTCTGCTGCAGTGCTGCTCTTAATCAGGTAAGCAATTATAGTGACGTCACTATACTTCCTAGCAGTACATTTACTAACATTGGGTGTATTGTGAGCGTACATACAAATCCTCAAGGCCTGCAGGATAGAAAGTTTAATTTCGTGGGGGAATAGAACCTCCAAAATACGACACAGTCCATATTCGATATATTCTAAATTCAAAATAATTCCATTACTCTATTTTTTATACTCTCCTATATTTTTTGTAAAGGTTTATAACACGTGCCATATTGATTATAACTTATTTTTTTAAAAACGATATCCTGTAAATTTTTAACATACCTGTCTATAAGTATTTAATACCTATCTCTTACCTTTATTGAAATATTATAGATTACCAGCTAATTAGTCTAACAAAGTTTCGTGGTATTTCGTTCTTGAAAACATAACATTTACTTTGTTGTTATCAGATTCTACAGATAAGTATATACCTATCTA
Source organism: Craniophora ligustri (assembly GCA_905163465.1). Taxonomy (NCBI): domain Eukaryota; kingdom Metazoa; phylum Arthropoda; class Insecta; order Lepidoptera; family Noctuidae; genus Craniophora; species Craniophora ligustri. Next base: position 8,783,473 of record LR990967.1, on the reverse strand, counting down.
CAACTTATAATATATTCTCATACATTATTAACTTTGTGACTGTACTTGCGTGTTTACACTTTAGGAAACATTGAAACATATTATTATTACTGCTTAACATCAGCAAAATATTATTATCGTGATACATAATTTAAACCATTTTAAACTTATTCGATCGAAGACAGAAAACCTTATTGAAGTCTTAGATTTCTGAGTAGTCAATTAGGCATTTTCTTGAACCACAAGGCAGTTATAGGGAGCAGTGATGCGTTTAAAATTACACAATTTTATAAAAGAAGATTTATTTTATCGAAATGTTCAAAATGGAACAAATTTCACTTTCTCTTAAATTTTTCTTTTCGTTGTAATTGTGGATCCTGTTCTACATCTTATTTAGAAAACATTGCAAAATATTAACTCACGAACCAATTCTGATTGGCTGCGGCACAACGAGAAAATATAATACAACATAAGCCTCCAATTAGATACTAATCGGTCTGTAATCAATACTATAAAAGTATTCGTTATATAATTAAAACAATTCTGTAAAAGCGTGGAGAAATAATACTGAATTAAACCTATAACATTATTCATTCATTGTTATTCCTATATGTAGAACAGAGGTACCTACTTAATAAGAGTACTTTGATTACGACGAAGTTCACAAACGCTAAAACGTTCCACTGTACCTTCTGTACCATTTAATGGTCAATCTAAACAAAATATAACCCTATTCTTGTACAGCCCTGTAAAACTTGATGATTTATTTAAGATACAGGTCGGGCTCTTTAACATCCCTAGCATTATAAAGTGTGCATATTTAATGTCTTCGGCAAGTCGGGTGCGCTCCGAGAGTCAGATAGAATAAATAAACACATGAGAACTCTGTTTATTGACTAACTTACACTAAATAAGACGCAACCACTACGGCTCTGGATCAACAAGTATATTCTCTTGTTATCTATTGAGACATCTCCTTTTGTTATTGTTATCTATAAAGAGATCTCGAACTTAGGAAATACTTCAATCCCTTTTGAAATGAGATAATTATATTAATTAAATGCCTTCGCCGTTTCCTAAAATGGACTATGAAAGCTTTATCTACGTAGTAACTGAGCAATTGGTTTCTCTGTTCCCATTCCGGGTAAGATTTAAACCAGATAAAGTAATAAACACGCCATTTGAAATAAATGTCTCCATATGAACTGAAGTTTCAGGATAAATCGATCCATAAAGGGATATAATAGAGTATAAATGAGTTATTCATACGATAGTAATTATTATTCCACCAGGAACAGGATGCGAGCAGCAGCGCCGCGGAACGCTACGATGCGAGCGGTAAGTCGGACCTTACTCCCTGGGCTCTCGCACACTACTGCACACGTTACAAACTTCTACACAAATCTTCAATATTAAATTTGTACGCACACAGTATCACCGTGTAAGCATTACACGGTGATACTTTACCTGGCACATAATAGAGCAAACTTACTCAACTGTAACCTACTTGAAAGGAACACGATCAATATTGGATTAAGATCCATGAAATAACATGTCGGGGTATCATTATTCTAATATCATTAAATATCAGACACGATAAATCAATGTAAAAGTAGAATGTTATAATAATCCTTGTTGATCGTGTATGCGCACTAAACAATAGCATAATATCGTGCACCATTGTCACCTCAAATCACAGCTGATATATTGATATCGGCAGTTCATCGACTTCCAGCATACTTTGTTGTTTATTTCATGTTCGTTCAACGTCTGATTTGATGACCAAGGATTAACACCCTGTTCAAATGGCGTCTACACAATTGCACCTAAAACATTCTCGTTCACTTCTTTATCTTAAAACACCCACATTATGTTTGTACTACGTCGAAAAATGCACTTAGTTTGTGAATAAATTATTTCTGTGCACACATTCCATTCAGGTGATGAAATATTGCACCAATCACTAAGTACGTCTCTGCACGAGATTGAATCACGAAGCTTATATACACGGTGCATACATGTTTTTTCACAAAATACGGTAAGTACTGTTCTTTCTGTTAATGCACATAAATGTCATTTAGCTTTAAAAACTTTTAAAGTTCGAATTAAACAGAAAAAAATCTAATCTTTAATTTGAATCAAATCTGGAAATTGGTGTGGTTCCAAAAATTTGCTAAACCTAGTCACTTTAAAATTACGTATTATGCACTAAATGAAGTTAACTTGAAATTGTTTCAGAATATAAACAAAAACAAGAACTTGAAGACTTTCTACGATTTCTGATTCACTACGAAAATAAGTATGAAGATCGCAACTTGAATAGCCTTGGTGGGACCTCCTTATTAGGCAGGAACCTTGGAAACCTTGGAGGCAGCTCTCTATTGGGCAGAGAGATAAATTATGGTGGACAGGGCAGAAACACTCACGGAATTGGAGGATCAAGTCTTGCTGGCAGAGCCTTTACTGGAGCCTTGAATGGAATTGGAGGATCAACTCTCCTAGGCAGAGACGTTGAAGGAGACAAAAGATACTCCAGATTCGTTGATTCCCTCGGCGGCGGCAACTTTGTACGTAACTTGGACTCTATTGGTGGAAGCAATTTTGTGAGGAACTTGGACTCTATTGGGGGGAGCAATTTTGTTAAAAAGAACCTTGATCAGCTCGGTGGACCGAACCTCGTCAAGAGGAACCTGGACTCTCTGGGCGGAAGCAACTTGGTCCGTAATCTCGACTCTATTGGCGGCGGAAACTTCGTTCGTGAACTCGACTCCATTGGAGGCCCAAACTTGGTTTAAGTAAACTTCAAACACTATCCTAGTCATTCTACCCTTATATTTTCTCATACAACGTATAAAATGTGATACCTCTACGAAAATTTTATTTATTGAATTTTTGTCATCGTTTATCATCGGTGTTGATGTTTTGAAATAAATACTTTGCAAACTTACTTTGAAGTTTATTTTTTTTCCTTTGTATTTATTCCAGCATTTCATTTTATTTCATTCGAAACAAAAAATAAACTTATTACATAGGTACTTATTAAACAGCACAATCAAAAAACACAGTTTCCACATTATTATCATAGAGTTTGAGATGCATAGATAAAATATTTTATTACATGGAAAAAAAAAATAACCTAATATTTCTTTGGTGAGACGTCTTTTTCGTTACAGTTCACTATTCACTTATTATTTACTGTAAGTATGTATATTCTGAAGCAAATATTAAACTCTAATTTTTATAATATTTTATTTAATTACAGAAAATTCTTAAAGAAATATTACTCAATCGACCACATTCCTATAACTAAAAAAAATCTTTGTGACTAAATAAATATATTCTATACCACAAACAGGTAAGATTATCAACTGGTACAACTTTACCCCTTTGTGTTTTCTTTTAATCTTGGATTACATATTATGCGTGTAGGCCACAAGAATCGTGCCGTGGACAATCTGGACAGCAGGAACTTGGTTCGAGAAGTGCGTGAAGTTCGCGCTCCTGGATATGTGCCCTATCTTGTTTCTAATCAACCCCTTCTCAGGTCAGTAAAACAAATGATATACTCTCTAACCAGGTAACCATTAAATTGTTTTATTCATGCCATCGCGCCTGTCGTCTCTGAAGGTTAAGGCAGAGGTGTGCTAATGTACACCCTCATTTCATCCGTATGTTTTAGGTCCCATGTAACAATAGAGGGCGAGCCTATTGCCATCAACCGGGCACAAATCCAAACTTCGACCAGCTATTGAGATTTATTTTTGAGATTAATTTAACCGAAAAACCCAATAACACTTTGCTATACTTAGGAATCGAGCCTAAGACCTCTTAATCAGGAGTTGCACGAAACTAGAGCAATAAAGCAGTCATTTTCTTGTGATCTACAAAGAAAACCAATTATAAAAGTTTACTTCAAAGCTTAACATTAAAGGTATTTAAAAATCTATTAACGCTCATAAAATTATTAAAAAAAATTGTAACAAGCAAAACCATTCGTAAATAAACATTTAGGAACTCATTCGTCTTGGTGTGCGCTCGACTCGGCTACAAAGCGTGAGGTCTGACTTCTCGATTAGGCAAAGTATCATTTGCCGTCAATTGGTGACGATCAACGCCCTTACCTTGAATACCGTAAACCTCTAAATGTACATCTGTCTCTTAATCTATCTTCTTTAAAATTAAATGATCGTTTGTTCTGATATCTAGAAAATGCTATGCCTAGAAAATTTAAAGTGGAACATATTATATTTTATCGTAACCATCCGTTAAGAAAATATTATTTTTATAATTTCAACTGTAAAGTTTCTTCAAGGTTGTTGTTGTTGTGTCTTCAAGTTGAAAATTCAATAAAAAAGAGCGATATCAGCTGATGTCGTGGCGGGTCGCTACATAAAACTTAAATGTTAGTCCCTAATGTGGGATTCCATTGCCTTTCTCATAATATGAGACAACCATATTTATAAACTAACATAATATTATTTCGAAAATGTAATTACTTAACCGCTCATTCACGACGCACATCAAAAATAAAAATATTAGATATCTTATTCAATAGGCAATCACGAGATTGTCTTTTACAGTGTGCCTTTACTTATGTGTGTAATATTTTATAGAAGCACCCTGCCGTAATGCATAAAATACTTTTATATTGCTTCATATATAGAGTCAAAGAGAGATCAGAGGTATTTTATAAAGCTGTGATAGCCTAGTGCTGTGACCATAGGGACTGTTGAGTCTCGACAGCTCCAATGGTCGGTACCTTACTCAGCTTAAAAAAATCAGACCAAAATGACCGATTAATCTTCAAAACTAATTGTAATATATTGGCTGTTAGTACCCACTGCAAGTTTTTTCAGAAATAATTTTTATATTTTTGAAAATATATTTTTGAAAACGAGTTCATAAGTATAGGTATCGTATAACCATAGACACAAATTTATACATATTTAAAACATCTAAACATACATATGACAATAACAATTTATATGACTAGGTACTTCCATCACGCACCTAGCGCGCGCTGTATTGGAAATTTAAAAAGTGCTCAAAGTTTCTCACGGCCATAACTTCCGTAATACTGTAAAGAATTACGAGAACTAAAGACTAATATAATGTGTGTAATGTAAACTTGTTGTAAAATAGGTTTTAGTGCAATATTCGCATGTGTTAGTAACCCTAATTCAAATATTTCAATACAATTGAACATAATATAAGTTGATAACAAAGCCTTATGCCTAATTCGTTTATGAAGATAATGAGAAAATTAAAGCTGTCGTGAACATAAGCTCTTTGTAGTTATTAAGTAAATTAAATTTATTTTCTCTGGTAGGTACCCATTAGGATCGAAGGATCGAAGCGTATTTATTACTTACATACCTAATCGAACGTACCTTGTTGTTGTCGGTCCAAATATTCCCATTTTCTAAAACGGTGAACCTCAAATATTGTTTTCTTCTCAAAACAAAGAACAGACAGCCTATATAAACACATTTTTAAATTGACGTAGATATTTATTTGGTGGAAAATCATTGTAGAGCAGTACAGATCACTGAACAAGTAAACAAACGACATTATGAAAAAATATAAACTATACGTTCAAAGTTGGTAGTTATCATTGATTTATTTTATTATTCATTTTCGTTAGTATATTTTAGTTATTATTTAATATTTAAAAAAAATAATAAGTAGTTACAGAAATTTGGATCCATAACATCAGGATATATTAACAAAAAAAGATCTACAAAAAAAAAATACCGTTAATTTTGTTAGTTAAATAAACAGTTAAATAAATAAACAAATCATATCCCACTTTTAGTAATAGTCTTCCGAAAAAGGTCTTTCCAATTCCTCTGACATAATTATGTAACAATTTTTTTTTTTTTATGTTTGTTCGGGCTAGTTATGTTTATGAATCGATTTTATTTTTAACCGACTTCAAAAGGAAGAGGTCAAGCCAAACTTAATTACTAAGTACACTCGCCGCGCGTGACCTTGAGCGGGGTGGTTTCAAACCAGGCACCGGCACCGACTTCATATTTTTAAAACTAAGAAAGGCAAACCTGTGTGAAGTTATTTTTTACTTTTTGTTTTTTAGCGCATATTTTTATTTTATATTTTGTGCTGCTTTTCCATACAGCGCCAATTTAAATTCATTGGCATTGGATGGTGGACTTAAATGTTACGAACGTGAACGTTACGTTATGCACGAACGTTCAATGTTACATTGATGAATTTCCTTAAATTCTAATAAAAAATGTATCGTTCGATTTTTAATAATCCAACGTAAAGAATGTACGTAAGGTAACGTAGATCTGTACCATTTGAATCAAGATTTTGAATAAAAATAGTGTCAATTTAAAAGGGACCTAACTCTCCTCTCATATAAAGTTTGTATCATGGTTACTTGCCTGAAGAGCTGACGAAAACTATAGTGGTACCAATAGTTAAGAGCAAGACTGGTGATGCGTCGGATAAAGGCAATTATCGGCCCATCTCGCTGGCGACAATAGTAGGTTGATTAATAACATACTCTTGCAGCACATTAAGCTAAACGATGCCCAATTTGGGTTCAGGAGTGGGTTGTCAACAGAGCGCGATCCTGTGTCTTAAGCAAGCTGTCAGATTCTACACGGAGAGGAGGATACGCGTTTTCAAGTAATAGGTGACCATACATAAAAAAAAGATTGAAAACGTATTGAAAATTGAGTTCAGGCTAATGATGCGATGGACTATGTGACGAAGCGAAACCCACTACATTTTACTTGTCACAAACTCCGAAGTACCTACAGACACAATTATCATCTATCTTATATACATATAAAAACTAGCTGACCCAGCAAACGTTGTTTTGCCACATTGGAGCCGGTGGTAGAAGGGTAAATATTTAGAATTATAAGTATTTTTGATGCTAATCATATATATATATTTTTTTAAATATTTTGTCAAAAGAAAAGAAAAGAAAAGTCTGGTGAGGGACGTCCTTATCACCTAAGGGTATAAAAAATACCCTACGACCGATTCTCAGACTTATCAAATATACATACAAAATTTCATAATAATCCACACACAAACACTGTGACACGAGATTTTTATATATAAGATCTCGTATCACAATGTTTGTCGCTGAAGTCCTCCGAAACGGCTAAACGAATTATTATGAAATTTTGAATGTATATTTGGTCGGTCTTTTAAATTATGATTTCGTAATAAAAACAATATTATTTTTTGTTACAAAATTATAAAAAAAACATTTTATATTTTACCACATGCCATATTCTTCTACAACCAACTCCTAAAATGTGGCAAAACAACGTTTGCTGGGTCAGCTAGTATGTATTTATACAAAATCCTTTGTCCTGAATGACTGTAGGATCAACGCACAGAGATTTGATTAAAATTACATTTTATTTTGACACGTGTTTGAAAACTGAATCCGATTTTAAGCAATCGAGGTTGAACAAAAGAGGTTTTAAAGCTAGTGCAATGCTGGCGATTTTTTTTTTTTTTTATATGGTGATGATATTTATCATCCAAATAAAATTGTTGGTTCTGTTTGTAATTCCAAATTAACAGCTTTCATTAAAATGCGAAAGTGTTTCTGTCCGTCCGTCTGTCTGTCTGTTTGTTACCTCTTCACGCTTAAACCACTGAACCGATTTAGATACAATTTTGTATGGAGAAAGTTTGAGTCCCAGGGAAGGACATTGGATAGTTTTTGCCCCATAAATCATCCTGTCAATAATTTCACCACTGTCGGGCACCTAAGTATGAAACTCTTTTCTGTTTACGGCGGTCATGTTGCACGTTGTACTATTGTGTCATCTGAAAAAAAACAGGAGTGTATGTTGAAAATATCATTAGGTATATCAAATGTTTTATTGACGACCTAATTGGCGCAGTGGCTGAGCAATCAGCTTGTGCGTCACGGGTTGCGGGTTCGATCCCCGCACGGAGCAAATATTTGTACGTTCTTACAGGTAGTTGTTCCGGGTCTGGACGTTTGTGTACGTGAAAATTTGTGTTTATAAAAGCACCCACGACATAGGAGAAAATCCTAGTGTGGGGCAACGTTTTTTAAAAAATAAAATAAAATAAATAAAAATAATATATAGGTACGTTTGGATTTAACTGCACTACTGCTGATAAATCGCAGCCTTTCACCACTGTCGGGCACCTAGGTATGTAACTCTTTTCTGTTTAGGGCGGTCATGTAGCACGATATATTGTGTCATCTGAAAAAAAAACAGGAGTGTATGTTGAAAATATATCAAATGTTTTATCACATATAGGTACGTTTGGATTTAACTGCACTACTAGATAGATTGCAGCCTAGCCAGGTATACGTGCAGCGTATGTTCTTAACCCTAGTATGTTCCCCAGGTCCGACGTGGATACACTCTTGGAAAACCGGAACTTCGATGAGATCGACCGGTCAAACTTGCCGCCGTTCCCCCAGAAACGTATAAACTTATTGTACGGAAACAGTAAAGTAAAAATGTCAAAGTAACTAACTAATTGTTTCAAACAGATTCACAGGCAGTTTTACCTACTCAGTATTTTCGATGAAACACAAATTAATCACAGACACCACACTTACGCGCCGCATTCAAAATTTAAATATTAACTCTTTTCTGTTTACGGCGGTCATGTAGCACGATGTACTATTGTGTCATCTGAAAAAAAATACAGGAGTGTATATTGAAAATATCATTAGGTATATCAAGTGTTTTATCACATATAAGTACGTTTGGATTTAACTGCACTACTGCTGATATATTGCAGCCTAGCCAGGTACACGTGCAGCGTATGTTCTTAACCCAAGTATGTTCCCCAGGTCCAACGTGGATACACTCTTGGAAAACCGGAACTTCGATGAGATCGACCGGTCAAACTTGCCGCCGTTCCTCCAGAAACGTCTAAACTTATTGTACGTAAACAGTAAAGTAAAAATGACAAAGTAACTAACTAATCGTTTCAAACATCGGCTTGATCCTTTGGCTCTGCGTAGTGATGTAGGATTACTCTGCATCTTCTACCGCATCTATCACGGGGAGTGTTCCGAGGAATTGTTTGGTTTGATCCCGGCTGCTGAATTTCACCATCGGACATCGCGCCAGAACTAAAAGTTCCATCCATTTTATCTCGATGTCCAGCGTTTCACAACAGTGCGGTTTTTAAGGCATTTTCTGCCTCGCACCACCGCTCTATGGAACCAGCTGTCGCCGGCGGTCTTTCCGAACCGTTACGACGTGGGAACCTTCAAGAGGAGAGTATATTCTTTATTGAAAGACCGGCAACGCATTTGCACGTCCCCTGGTGTTGCAGATGTCCATGGGCGGCGATAATCACTTACCATCATTGCAGCCTAGCCAGGTACACGTGCAGCGTATGTTCTTAACGCAAGTATGTTCCCCAGGTCCAACGTGGATACACTCTTGGAAAACCGGAACTTCGATGAGATCGACCGGTCAAACTTGCCGCCGTTCCCCCAGAAACGTCTAAACTTATTGTACGTAAACAGTAAAGTAAAAATGTCTAAGTAACTAACTTATCGTTTCAAACAGATTCACAGACAGTTTTACCTACTCAGTATTTTCGATGAAACACAAATTAATCACAGACCCCACACTTACGCGCTGCATTCAAAATTTAAATATTAGAAATGCGAAAGTGTGTCTGTCCGTCGTCTGCCTGTCTGTTACCTCTTCACGCTATAACCGCTGAACTGATTTAAATTAAATTTCGCAAGGAGATAGCTTGAGTCCCGGGGCAGGACATTGGATAGTTTTTGTCCCACAAATTATCCTGTCAATAATTTCACCACTGTCGGGCACCTAGGTATGTAACTGTTTTCTGTTTACGGCGGCCATGTAGCACGATGTACTATTGTGTCATCTGAAAAAAAACAGGAGTGTTTGTTGAAAATATCATTAGGTATACCTAATGTTTTATCATATATAGGTACGTTTGGATTTAACTGCACTACTACTGATAAATTGCAGCCTAGCCAGGTATACGTGCAGCGTATGTTCTTAACCCTAGTATGTTCCCCAGGTCCGACGTGGATACACTCTTGGAAAACCGGAACTTCGATGAGATCGACCGGTCAAACTTGCCGCCGTTCCCCCAGAAACGTATAAACTTATTGTACGGAAACAGTAAAGTAAAAATGTCAAAGTAACTAACTAATTGTTTCAAACAGATTCACAGGCAGTTTTACCTACTCAGTATTTTCGATGAAACACAAATTAATCACAGACACCACACTTACGCGCCGCATTCAAAATTTAAATATTAACTCTTTTCTGTTTACGGCGGTCATGTAGCACGATGTACTATTGTGCCATCTGAAAAAAAATACAGGAGTATATATTGAAAATATCATTAGGTATATCAAGTGTTTTATCACATATAAGTACGTTTGGATTTAACTGCACTACTGCTGATATATTGCAGCCTAGCCAGGTACACGTGCAGCGTATGTTCTTAACCCAAGTATGTTCCCCAGGTCCAACGTGGATACACTCTTGGAAAACCGGAACTTCGATGAGATCGACCGGTCAAACTTGCCGCCGTTCCTCCAGAAACGTCTAAACTTATTGTACGTAAACAGTAAAGTAAAAATGACAAAGTAACTAACTAATCGTTTCAAACATCGGCTTGATCCTTTGGCTCTGCGTAGTGATGTAGGATTACTCTGCATCTTCTACCGCATCTATCACGGGGAGTGTTCCGAGGAATTGTTTGGTTTGATCCCGGCTGCTGAATTTCACCATCGGACATCGCGCCAGAACTAAAAGTTCCATCCATTTTATCTCGATGTCCAGCGTTTCACAACAGTGCGGTTTTTAAGGCATTTTCTGCCTCGCACCACCGCTCTGTGGAACCAGCTGTCGCCGGCGGTCTTTCCGAACCGTTACGACGTGGGAACCTTCAAGAGGAGAGTATATTCTTTATTGAAAGACCGGCAACGCATTTGCACGTCCCCTGGTGTTGCAGATGTCCATGGGCGGCGATAATCACTTACCATCATTGCAGCCTAGCCAGGTACACGTGCAGCGTATGTTCTTAACGCAAGTATGTTCCCCAGGTCCAACGTGGATACACTCTTGGAAAACCGGAACTTCGATGAGATCGACCGGTCAAACTTGCCGCCGTTCCCCCAGAAACGTCTAAACTTATTGTACGTAAACAGTAAAGTAAAAATGTCTAAGTAACTAACTAATCGTTTCGAACAGATTCACAGACAGTTTTACCTACTCATTATTTTCGATGAAACACAAATTAATCACAGACCCCACACTTACGCGCCGCATTCAAAATTTAAATATTAGAAATGCGAAAGTGTCTGTCCGTCGTCTGCCTGTCTGTTACCTCTTCACGCTATAACCGCTGAACCGATTTAAATGAAATTTCATAAAGAGATAGTTTGAGTCCCGGGGCAGGACATTTGATAGTTTTTGTCCCATAAATCATCCTGTCAATAATTTCACCACTGTCGGGCACCTAGGTATGTAACTCTTTTCTGTTTACGGCAGCCATGTAGCACGATGTACTATTGTGTCATCAGAAAAAAAACAGGAGTGTTTGTTGAAAATATCATTAGGTATACCTAATGTTTTATCACATTTAAGTACGTTTGGATTTAACTGCACCACTGCTGATAAATTGCAGCCTAGCCAGGTATACGTGCAGCGTATGTTCTTAACCCAAGTATGTTCCCCAGGTCCAACGTGGATACACTCTTGGAAAACCGGAACTTCGATGAGATCGACCGATCAAACTTGCCGCCGTTCCCCCAGACGCGTCTAAACTTATTGTACGTAAACAGTAAAGTAAAAATGTCTAAGTAAACTAACTAATCGTTTCAAACAAATTCACAGGCAGTTTTACCTACTCAGTATTTTCGATGAAACACAAATTAATCACAGATCCCACACTTACGCGCCGCATTCAAAATTTAAATATTAGGTCTTTACCCATGAAATTGCCGTTTTGTATGAAAAAATTTAAACGCGTTTTTTCATGTATATTTTATTTGTATTAATCGAAATAATCACCCATGCAATCAATGCATCTTTGCCAACGCAGTGGCAGTTTATTGATGCTCTTCTTAAAGAAATCAGCTGGGAGGCAACAAATTCTTCAAAGTCATTTTGTACTGCCTCTCGGGTATTGATTTTTTTTCCCGCCAAGAAGTTATCCAAATTCTGGAAAAAGTCTGTAGGCGCAAGGTCTGGTGAGTAGGGCGGATGACGGAGAACTTCTGACCCTAGTTCTTGCAACTTGGAGACCGTCTGCTGTGCAGTATGAGGTCGTGCGTTATCGTGCAGGAGCAGCGGAGACGAGCGGTCGACCAATGCTGGTTGGAGATGTGCCAGCTTCTCCATCATTGTGTTCAGTTCTTCACAGTACACATCTACCGTAATGCTCACCCCGTTTGGTAAGAAGCTGTGATGAATCACACCGGCGCTAGACCACCAAACAGTGACCATTACTTTTCTAGGGGTAAGCTTTCGTTTAGGGCATTGTTTAGGTGCTGAACCAGGATCCAACCAACTTGCTGAGCGCTTGCGGTTATCAAACAGAATCCATTTTTCATCGCAGGTAACAATGTGGTTCAAAATTCCTTCACTTGTGTGTCTGTTGAGCAGTGCAAGACACGTTTCGACGCGTACTTCGCGCTGGCGATCATTGAGTTCGTGGGGCACCCATTTGTCAAGCTTTTTTAGAATTTTGCAAATGGACCAAAATTGTTTTGACGCTAACGTCGAAAGCTGCTGCTAATTCAGCCGTCGATTGTGTATCATTAGCTTCCACAATCGCTTTTAATTCGTCATTGTCGACCAAAGTCTTCGGACGACCGCGAGGTTCATTTTTCAGGTCGAAATTCCCAGAACGGAAGCGAGCAAACCAATAACAGGTGGTGCGTTGGTTTGTAGTGTTAGCTCCGTAAACGTCGTTGATGTTGCGTGCCGCTTGTGCCGCGTTGCTGCCACGACGGTACTCATATTCCATAATTACTCGAATTTTTAACGTATCCATGATGACGAAAAAGATTGAAATGCGATGAAAATGTGACACTAATCAATAAACAAATGACTACTTTATGAAAAAGAATTCCATGTTTTTAAAATAACCTTAATTTGAAATTAGAATTCTTAGAAAAAACAAAAATTTTTTTGTTTAGCTAATATAATAATAATAAATCTTTATTTTCAGACCAGAGATCCATAATATAGTAACATTAATTGGCACTTCCTAGAACTAAAACACGTTGAAAACAAATAAAAAAAAAAAAAAAACATAATATATCTGAGTGACGGTCTGTGTGCCGCCATCCAGTGACATATTATTTGGCCATCTACTCTGCCGGCTACAGAAGCCATGAGACTGTTGGGGCTGTCGCGCACCCGACGCGCTAGTGACGCGATTCGCGCACGCAACAACGGGCCGAAATCCGGGACGCGTGCTTCCGCGAACATCCCCGACGCGCTACAGAAGCGCGGCAACCCCAACATTACCCGGAACGCATTATTATATTGGACTCGCAGAGCCCCGTACGAGCCTAGTGTGTAACTGACCCACAGGGCGCACGTATACAATGACTGGCAGTACGCCTTAAAAAGTGTTATTTTCACTTAGCTAAGAATGGCCAGTACTGCAGAACGGCAATTTCATAGGTAAAGACCTATTATTAGAAATGCGAAAGTGTGTCTGTCCGTCGTCTGCCTGTCTGTTACCTCTTCACGCTATAACCGCTGAACCGATTTAAATGAAATTTCGTAAAGAGATAGTTTGAGTCCCGGGGCAGGACATTGGATAGTTTTTGTCCTATAAATCATCCTGTCAATAATTTCACCACTGTCGGGCACCTAGGTATGTAAATCTTTTCTATTTACGGCGGCCATGGAGCACGATGTACTATTGTATCATCTGAAAAAAAACAGGAGTGTTTGTTGAAAATATCATTAGGTATATCAAATGTTTTATCACATATAGGTACGTTTGTATTTAACTGCACTACTACTGATAAATTGCAGCCTAGCCAGGTACACGTGCAGCGTATGTTCTTAACCCAAGTATGTTCCCCAGGTCCAACGTGGATACACTCTTGGAAAACCGGAACTTCGATGAGATCGACCGGTCAAACTTGCCGCCGTTCCCCCAGAAACGTCTAAACTTATTGTACGTAAACAGTAAAGTAAAAATGACAAAGTAAACTAACTAATCGTTTAAAACAGATTCACAGACAGTTTTACCTACTCAGTATTTTTGATGAAACACAAATTAATCACAGACCCCACACTTACGCGCCGCATTCAAAATTTAAATATTAGAAATGCGAAAGTGTGTCTGTCCGTCGTCTGCCTGTCTGTTACCTCTTCACACTATAACCGCTGAACCGATTTAAATGAAATTTCGTAAAGAGATAGGTTGAGTCCCGGGGAAGGACATTGGATAGTTTTTGTCCCATAAATCATCCTGTCAATAATTTCGCCACTGTCGGGCACCGAGGTATGTAACTCTTTTCTGTTTACGGCGGTATTGTTGCACGATGTACTGATTGTGTCAACTGAAAAAAAATAGGAGTGTATGTTGAAAATATATCAAATGTTTTATCACATATAGGTACGTTTGGATTTAACTGCACTACTAGGTAGATTGCAGCCTAGCCAGGTATACGTGCAGCGTATGTTCTTAACCCAAGTATGTTCCCCAGGTCCAACGTGGATACACTCTTGGAAAACCGGAACTTCGATGAGATCGACCGATCAAACTTGCCGCCGTTCCCCCAGAAACGTCTTAACTTATTGTACGTAAACAGTAGAGTAAAAATGTCAAAGTAACTAACTAATCGTTTCAAACAGGTTCACAGACAGTTTTACCTACTCAGTATTTTTGATGAAACACAAATTAATCACAGACCCCACACTTACGCGCCGCATTCAAAATTTAAATATTATAAATGCGAAAGTGTGTCTGTCTGTCGTCTGCCTCTCTGTTACCTCTTCACGCTATAACCGCTGAACCGATTTAAATGAAATTTGGTTTGGAGATAGTTTGAGTCCGGGGAACGACATAGGATAGTTTTTATCCCGGAAATACTCTCTAAAAAGTGGTGAAAGGGTGGTGGAAGTAAAATATTTAATTTTACACAGACGAAGTCGCGGACAGAAGCTAATTATTTACATAATAAACTTGTTTGTTATTTACATCAAACTGGGCACCAATTAAAGTAGCATATAGTACTTTATTGCTTTTGTGTTTTTGAATATTTTTTTAAAGAATAATTTCACCACTGTCGGGCACCTAGGCATGTAACTGTTTTCTGTTTACGGCGGTCATGTTGCACGATGTACTATTGTGGCAAATGAAAAAAAACAGGAGTGTTTGTTGAAAGTATCATCAGGTAGGTATATCAAATGTTTTATTACATATAGATACGTTTGGATTTAACCACACTACTAGATAGATTACAGCCTATCCAGGTATACGTGCAGCGTATGTTCTTAACCCAAGTATGTTCCCCAGGTCCGACGTGGATAATCTCTTGGAAAACCGGAACTTCGATGAAATCGACCGGTCAAACTTGCCG
Organism: Craniophora ligustri; assembly: GCA_905163465.1. NCBI lineage: Eukaryota > Metazoa > Arthropoda > Insecta > Lepidoptera > Noctuidae > Craniophora > Craniophora ligustri. The sequence goes on along the minus strand of LR990967.1, from coordinate 8,767,896 downwards.
CCGTTCCCTCAGACACGTCTATACTTATTGTACGTAAACAGTAAAGTAAAAATGTCAAAGTAAACTAACTAATCGTTTCAAACAGATTCATAGACAGTTTTACCTACTCAGTATTTTTGATGAAACACAAATTAATCACAGACACCACACTTACGCGCCGCATTCAAAATTTAAATATTAGAAATGCGAAAGTGTGTCTGTCCATCGTCTGCCTGTCTGTTACCTCTTCACGCTATAACCGCTGAACCGATTTAAATGAAATTTCGTATGGGAATAGGTTAAGTCCCGGGGAACGACATTGGATAGTTTGTGTCCTATAAATCATCCTGTCAATAATTTTACCACTGTCGGGCACCTAGGTATGTAATTCTTTTCTTTTCACGGCGCTCATTTTGCACGATGTACTACTGTGTCAACTGAAGAATAAACAGGAGTGTATGTTGAAAATATCATTAGGTATATCAAATGTTTTATCACACATAGATACGTTTGGATTTAACTGCATTACTGCTGATAAATTGCAGCCTAGCCAGGTACACGTGCAGCGTATGTTCTTAACCCAAGTATGTTCCCCAGGTCCAACGTGGATACACTCTTGGAAAACCGGAACTTCGATGAGATCGACCGGTCAAACTTGCCGCCGTTCCCCCAGAAACGTCTAAACTTATTGTACGGAAACAGTAAAGTAAAAATGACAAAGTAACCAATTGTTTCAAACAGATTCACAGACAGTTTTACCTACTCAGTGTTTACGATGAAATACAAATTAATCACAGAGCCCACATTTACACACCCCATTCAAAATTTATAAATATTTTAAAAAAATGCGGAAGTGTGTCTGTCTGTCCGTCTGTCTGTCGGTATGTTACCTCTTCACGCTTAAACCGCTGAACCAATTTAGATGCAATTTTGTATGGAGATAGGTTGAGTCCCGGGGAAGGACATTGGATAGTTTGTGTCCCATAAATCATCCTGTCAATAATTTTACCACTGTCGGGTACCTAGGTATGTAACTCTTTTCTTTTCACGGCGCTCATGTTGCACGATGTACTACTGTGTCAACTGAAAAATAAACAGGAGTGTATGTTGAAAATATCATTAGGTATATCAAATGTTTTATCACATATAGGTATGTTTGGATTTAACTGCACTACTATTGATAGATTGCAGCCTAGCCAGGTACACGTGCAGCGTATGTTCTTAACCCAAGTATGTTCTCCAGGTCCGACGTGGATATAGTCTTGGAAAGGCGGAACTTCGATGAGATCGACCGGTCAAACTTGCCGTTCCCCCCCACAACTGCACATTAAAAATGTCAAAGTAGTTGTTTCAAACAGATTTAACAGATGTTTCAACAGATTATATATATATTTACTTAAAAGGCGGTCCCCATGTAAAAGTTTCTGCAATAAACTATTTTATTTTATTTCATTTTATTTTATTTTATTTAAATTTGCTGAACCAGTAAACGTTTTTTTGCCACAATACAGTTGTTAGTAAAAATTCAGGGTTATAAGTAATTTTTAATGCCAAATCATAGAAAATAAATTAAAAGAAGGTCTGGTGCAGGTGCAAGATTGAAATGGGGTTATATTCCCCAGCTGCGCTACCGGGTTATGCGCTCACAGCCATTTTTCGATACCACCGTATCACCTAGGGGTGTAAAAAATAAACTGCGTAAGATTCTCAGACCCACCAAATAAACATAAATAAAATTCAGAATAATCCATCTAGCCGTTTCAGAGGAGTTCAGGGACAAACACTCTGACACGAGATTTTATATACATATAAGATTTATTTAGATTCACAGACAGTTTTACCTACTCTGTGTTTACGATGAAACACAAATTAATCACAGAGCCCACACTTACACGCCGCATTCAAAATTGAAATTCAGCGTGTTTCAAAATGATAGTCGGACTAGGTTATTTCCGCAACTTTGTCCACGTAGAATACGCACCTTGAGTAACCTATTGCGATGTGAAGAGATATCTATTTGATAAGTTAATAGGTCAATGAATGATATTATATTCAATTTTTTTATTTTTTTTATTAAATTCAATACCTTTTTTTATACTGCATCATTGGTTTTCCCATCTTTTGCCAAAACATGGAGATTTTATGGGCTCTAGAGCACGACATACACATTAACACACGACGTTAAGTTGCCAATAAAAAATCTTTTTTTTTCTACTTCTCAATCCGCCTAAAAGCAAAACATATATGATTTTCAGATTTTTTTGTGGTCTTTGATTTATATATTCGAAACGTTACATTCAATGTTTTAGACAACCAGAAGATGGTCCGATAACTCCAAGCAGGATGACGAATCCAAAGGCCCAAACGTAGACGAGATTGACCTTTCTTCTTTACCTATCGTCGCCAGGCAAGGGTATGCAATATGTATCGATAATATCGAGAAGGTTTTATCCTCAAAATAGGAATTTCTTTAAAGAAAAGGTTCTCTTGTAAAGTGTTTTGTAAATGTAAACGTGGATTATTATTATACCTATCAGATGAGATCACCAAGACATGAGTGTTCAAAGCTGGTTCCTTTTTATCATATATTTAGCTGGATAGTGTCGTCGAGGTTCCCTTGGCTCGTCTTAGCTAGGCTGCTACCGTACCACTAGACCTGTTTTAGGTGATAATGTAGGTACTATCCTGACTAGCTGGTAAATAAGAGAGACTATTTGTATGATTTTATCGAATATTTACATCTGCAGATTTACATCTGATCATGTATACTTACCATGTTAGCTATCTTATGTCAAGTATGTATCCCAGGTCTGATCTGGACGCGTTCGTGATGAAGCGGAACTTCGACGAGATCGACCGGTCATCGATGCCGTTTCCCTACGTCACCAAACGCTTCAACCATCTGTACGGACACAACTACTTCGACATTGATACACAACAGGAGTATCAATGTCTTAGTAGTTGTTTTCGCTAGGTCCACCCACCGTCTGTACCTACTCACAGTGCTAATTATATCACACTTGAATAGTAAATTTCCGCTACTTAAGAAATACAGAATGGACACAACGAATATTCAGTAATAAACATAACACTGAATCATCGATAAAATAAATCCATGGAACTAATTATACACTAAACGGTTTGAAACTAAAATAGGTATACATATATTTAAATTCCATATGTTCTGATGTTTTACCAGTTTCAGTGTGACATGAACAGAGATCAACAACTCTAAGAAGAGGGACTAATGAAAAAGTTCAAATTTTGACAATATTGACCTTCTTGTTTTTTGCCGATGGGTTAAGATGAAGACAGACCTGGTTATATAGAATGTGTAAAATGAAATATCTGTGGGTTTTAAATATGGGAAGTAAATTACGAAATTTCTGTCATATTTTAACAATGTAGTTCTTTTACTAGTTATTTTTTTTCTTTAAATGGAAGTTTGTTCCCTAGGTCTGGCCTGGACTCGTCCGTGATGAAGCGGAACTTCGACGAGATCGACCGGTCATCGATGCCGTTCCCCTACGGCATCAAACGCTTCAACCATCTGTACGAAAACAACTACTGATACACTAAAACGTTGGAAACTAAAAAATATTTAAGTTTCCATATGTTTTAATGTATAATCATTTTCGGTCCGACATGAACATTGTCCAATAACTGATCAAAAATCTCACAACATTGACCTTCTTCTTTTTTATCATATAGGTAACGAAGAAGAAAAGATAAAAACGAAATTGTTGTGGGTGTTCAATATCAGAATTAAATTACGATATTTTGATAATGTACGAAATTTCGTTTATTAATGTTCTGACATTAATAACATAATTTCGTTATTTTAAATATATCCAGAACAGAATATTTTAATTCTTCTACTGGTTAAATTTAAAAATTTAATAAAGTAAGTCCCTACGTATGTTTTCTGTTTCCTAGGTCTAACCTGGACACGTTCATGAACAAGCGGAACTTCGATGAGATCGACCGGTCATCGATGCCGTTCCCTTACACCGCGAAACGGTTCTACCATGAAAGCAATCTAAAAAAAAGGTTCTCTTGTAACGGCTTTTGTAAATGTAAACGCAGATTATTATTATACCTATCAGATGAGATCACCAAGATATGAGTGTTCAAATAAAACGACAAAGCGCTTCGATAAAAGCTAGAAAGTGCCCATAATGTATGTAGGTACTATTCCGACTAGCTGGCAAATAGGAGAAACTAGTTGAATAATTTTATCGAATATTTACATCTGCAGATTTACATCTGATCATGTATACGTACCATGTCAGCTATCTTATGTCAAGTATGTATCCCAGGTCTGATCTGGAAGCGTTCGTGATGAAGCGGAACTTCGACGAGATCGACCGGTCATCGATGCCGTTCCCCTACGCCACCAAACGCTTCAATCATCTGTACGGACATAACTACTTCGACATTGATACACAACAGGAGTATCAATGTCTTGGTAGTTGTTTTCGCTAGGTCCACCCACCGTCTGTATCTACTCACAGTGCTTATTATATCACACTTGAATAGTAAATTTCCGCTACTTAAGAAATACAGAATGGATACCACGAATATTCAGTAATAAACATAACACTGACATGAACAGACACCAACAACTAATAAGAAGGACTAATGAAAAAGCTCAAATTTATTTTTTCTTCTTTAAATGGAAGTTTGTTCCCTAGGTCTGGCCTGGACTCTTCCGTGATGAAGCGGAACTTCGACGAAATCGACCGGTCATCGATGCCATTCCCCTACGGCACCAAACGCTTCAACCATCTGTACGAAAACAACTACTGATACACTAAAACATTGTGCAATAACTGATCAAAAATCCCAAAATATTGACCTTCTTCAATTTTACCAATCACCGACAGGCGATAGGTAACAAGAAACTCAAAGGATATAAAACGAAATATTTGCGGGTGTTCAATGTTAGAATTAAATTACGATATTTTAATAATGTACGAAATTTCGTTATTAATGTCAGTCAGATTGTAAATATACCCAGAACAGAATTTAATTATTTTACTGGTTAAATTTAATAATTTAAAAAAGTAAGTTCCTACGTATGTTCTCTGTTTCCTAGGTCTAACATGGGCACGTTCATGGACAAGCGGAACTTCGATGAGATCGACCGGTCATCGATGCCGTTCCCTTACACCGCGAAACGGTTCTACCATCTGGATGGAAACAACTATATTATGTATGTATCATCTGCATCAGTGTCAATGTTAAAGTACTAGTTACTTACTTTTACAGTAGTTACTTACGATTACTTAGAATTACTTAGAATCTAACTCAGCACCTACACCACAGTCAATTATAATTAATTTTGCGTGTTTCAAAACTATAGTCCGGTAGCCTAAATGTACAGCCGATTCAACGAATCTTCAAGAATAAATTGTGTTTGAGTTTTATATTATTAAATGTATTCATTGTTTTAGTTCTGGAAGAAGGAACGAAAAGCAGAGGGACGTACAAAAAGTTCCGAACTTTGACGAAGTTGACTCATCTATTTTACCCATCGGTTCTCGGCTGAAGCAATCTCTTGACAGCTACCCTCTGGATGCCCATAATCTATTATAAATTGAAGAACCGAGAAACCATCCTACTTATTTACGTCCATGTAGCCCGCGGAACTCAGTTTGATAATTATAGTACTAATGGTCTTTTCGTTTTCTTTTAACAATACTAAAGTTCTTATTTTTCTAAAAAAGTTTTAATGGGATCACAAACTTCTGTCACTAGTTGTTTTTACTGAACTTACATACTCTCATTGTTTCGAATTATGTCTATTTTATTGTGTCGAGCTAGTCAACTTAACCTACTTATTCTGTCAACACGTCTAGTTTAGTTAAATTATAAGATAATTATTATGATATTGGAAATTACTCTGATATTAAAAAATATAGTTAAAATTAAATTATTAAGGAGGGAGAGGTTTAAATTCTTATCAAAATACTATCGAATTTCTTTCTTAAGACTATACCTAACCTTAAATGCTTACCTTTTACATGTACATTTCTTATTAGTAGGTGATTAAAAATATTATTATTATGTATTTTAAGCAAAAACTATTACAACATCAATAAAAATTGACTGTTATAATGAGTTTTTTTAATCTTATACCTTTATGTTCTATGTATGACGATACATTCTAAGATTCAATACAAAAATACTTAGTTAATTCACATTTAGATTTGCGCAGCATACTGTATAAATTAAGAGGTCGATGTCGTTTTTCTGAATGTTCTTTAGACAAGTAATTGGTTACACAACGGGTAATAACTTGCCAAGGGCTTAGCAATTTGAACTTGCAAATAGCTTTCATAAACATATTATTTTTCACTTTGACACTGCATATATCTAGTAGGTACAATAATAATGTTAAGTGGTTAACAAATTCTTTGCTTTATATATAAATTACAACAGCATCTGGTTAAAAATCAAAACGATAAAAATGGAAATAACACAATTGTAACGCTTTCTTCGCCAGGTGCTGTGTAAAAAAATAAAAGCCTTTAACTAAATTAAACACAATGTTGTCGCTAATTATTCGAATGTGTGTGTTCATGACGTCCATCTAACTCTAAATAATCACATAGAGAGATTTCAGTTAATCAAAGTCCACGAAACGGCTCATAAAAATAAGGTGTGCCGAGATTGCGACGACAAATGGCCGATGACTAACGTTTCTAAGTAATTAAAGTTTGCGTTGTTAGAACGGAATCTAACTAAACAATCTAAACTGTGACAAATGGCCACCGGCACATCCACATTCGATTAAAAACTTGGCGAAAACACCTTTCCAAAGTAAATCAACACACTGAACTTAGTTGCTGATAGAAGCGATTTGTTTTAAATTGAATCTTACCCGTTTAGATTTAGATTTCTAATTCTATCAACCACTTTTTTCACGCATGTCATCCCCAAAGTGTTAGGCAGAGGGAAACTAATGTGCCTACACCCACATTTCGCCGATATGATTAGGTGCCATAGAATAGGAGGCAAGCGTATGCTATCAACCGGCACAAATCCAAACTCCGAGCTGCTACTGAGAATTTCATAGAAAAATCCAATGACACTGCCCGCCCTAGGAATCGAACATATGACCTCTTGGTCAGCAGTCAGACTTGCAACCAATAGACCAACGAGGCAGTATAATATCAGCGGGTCATACCGCTATAAACAAATACATAAACGCACTGCGTTGCCTCTTAATCTATCGCAGAAGATTTATTTTATTATACAAAGCTGGCTAAATTACATTTAAAAAATACGTTTTTAGGGTTCCGTAGCCATATGGCAAAAAACGGAACCCTTATAGATTCGTCATGTCTGTCCGTCTGTTTGTCCGTCCGTATGTCACAGCCACTTTTTTCCGAAACTATAAGAACTATACTGTTGAAACTTGGTAAGTAGATGTATTCTGTGAACCGCATTAAGATTTTCACACAAAATTAGAAAAAAACAATAAATTTTGGAGGTTCCCCATACTTACTACCGCATACATACAACTGAATCTAAAAAAAATTTTTTTTCAAACCCATACCTGTGGTGTATTTATGGATAGGTCGTCTAAAATTATATTGAGGTTTCTAATATCATTTACTTCTAAACTGAATAGTTTGCGCGAGAGACACTTCCAAAGTGGTAAAGTGTGTGTCCGGGGGGGACACACATTTTACCTGTAACTTCTAAAATTAGAGAATGATAAAACTAAAAAAATATATGATGTACATTACCATGCAAACTTCCAATGAAAATTGGTTTGAACAAGATCTAGTTAGTATTTTTTTTTGATACGTCATAAATCGTAAACCGCAATTTACCTTTCATTCAATTGTGTACCCACTGCTGTTTACCTAGTAAATGGTACGAAACCCTTTGTGTGTGAGTTCGACTCGCACTTTGATCTTCGTAGGCGCGAACATGACCACTTACCAAAATTTGGTAATTGGATGGTGAAGAAAAGCATAGAAAGAAAGGAACAAATTAACAAGCGTATGGTATGTTCTGTTCAGCCGATCGATATAACAGAAAATTAAAAATACACAAAATTAATGATGGAACAACACTCATCGTTTGAAAGATGAGTCCTTGGTTCAAACCCATATCAATCGAATGCAGCTTATCTCACCGTCATAATGATCTTATTCTGTGTTTTATGCAAACATAATAGTGGATGATACAAAAACCACTTACGCAAATTGTAATATGAAATTGTAACTGAGCCGTCAGCCGGCTCGTAGCCAACTCGTAACCAAACCGTAACCATCGCGTAGTCTTTCGTAGCATCACCGTTTTTAATTAAATACATACATATATGTAGGTTTAATGTGTGGACCTCTCGTTTTGTTACATCATCAAAACATTACTTACAACGCTTTAATAACACCGATATATAATATCTACATGATATTTTTTGTAGCATTTAGCCATACATCTACGTTTAAGTAGGCCCTGTATATCTTACGTTGCACTGATTCAGAACATTTGACAAAAGTTCCAAATTGTTAATGCCTATTTTCACTCTATTTTCATATTATAAAAGTATACCTAGTAATAATAAAAGCTTGCTCATAATGGTCATCCATATAAAAGGTCTATAACTAATGAGTCCACTGTTGGTGGATTCATTCAATTCATTGAAACCGAAAACCTAGTCGCACGTAAAATAATCCTACTAATAATATAAATGTGAAAGGTTGTATGGATGTTTGTTACTTTTTCATGCAAAAACCGCTTAACAGATTTGCATGAAATATTTATTATTACCTGGATTAATACACATAAGGTACTTTTTATCTATATATCATGCGGAAAAAGCCGCGGGAGGCAGCTAGTAGATAATAAAGCCACGGTAACGAGTCCGGTGAGGACGATTTGTTCAGAAAAACAAAACTATCATAGAAGGATAAACATAACGAACCCTCAAGGTCGTTTCCGTACCTGATGCCTATCGAGAATAGATTTACTGGTAATGGTTATATAATGCTTTTCAATTAAATGACCAGTCCATTTTTTCTAGACAGGCTATATATTACACGTAAAGGGCTACCAAGTAGGTAGCCCTTTACGAACATATTGCGTGAACAAACGAGTGCTAGCTTATGGTCATTAAAGGTTATATGGATATGGGAGAGTACAGAAACAAAAAAAAACTATTTAAAAGGATCCAAGTTTAAAGCAGATTGCAGTTTATCATAATGTATTGATTGGCTTTTAGCACAACATGGAACGCACAAACACACACAATACACGCAACACAGTGCTTGTTGTGTGGGTGTAAATATGAAACCGTATTTTGTATTATACAATTCATGGTAGGTTGTAAAGAAAGAGTACCTAATAAATATTTAGACATGGCTATTTGCTCTTCTAGAAAAGTAACCTCACTCAAATCTTTATATAACTATGTAACTCTTGCTTTTGAACTGAGTACTTAAAAGTGACATAGGTATACAATTATTATACATATAAAAATAATATTAAAGTATCTCTTATTTGACATGTCTGTCCTCCCAAATTCCCAAGCATTCCTTCCTAACAGTTCATAGTTTGACCTCAATATACTACTTAATATGCATCATAAGCCCGAACTTGTTGCAAGGGACTGATCGCTTGATCTCGCGCTATCATGAATCATGAATTCGACGATAGATTGGATTTAAGGGCCCGCATAAATCCAGTCTACAAATTGCCTTCTCCAAGACTTTATCAAACTTTCAACAATACGTGTAGAGCCTTCAACTTTAAATAGGAATGTCGAATGCAAACTTGAAAATTAGCGGCTTGACGACCAAAAACGAACGAATATTCTGTGATTATATTTTTTTGTTATGGCTGTTTTCGATATTCTTTTTTTAATTAAAATAGTTTCAGAGATAGAATTGATTAGTGTGCCGAATTATGTTATAAGTTATTAGGTTAACTCGATTTTTCTACTCGTAATCAACATTCAGACTGTTGTGGCGCAGTTTGGGAGAGGCCTATGTCCAGCAGTGGACTGCGATAGGCTGAGGCAATCAACTTTTTCCTTTACCTAAAGCATACCTAATATGTCGTATATTATGAGAACTTAGGGATTGGTCGCTAGGCCGAGTATGAACAAAATATATAATCAACGTGACAGACGGTTATTCAAAATAAATATTTAAGTCATACATAATCCAAAGTCTCAGAGCACGGATCTTAATGAGGTAAAAACATTGTTTATACCAATTCGGCTTTAGCCATACAGCTGGGATACCTAATAATCGTTTCTTGAATATTAGGGTGAAAATCATTTAAAATGACTAAATGAAATATGAAAATGCAACAAAAATGAAACGCGTAACAAAAAATAACAAAAATGAAATATTAGGGCTTATTTACAATGCACATTATTATCTTACTATTATTGTTTTTAAAAGGGGTTCTGCAATAAAACAGGTTATATCTCTTTTATCATTTGTTTTATGAATTAAAGAAAATCAAAATGAACATTTTTTTTTCTTACAAACATATTTTTTCTTTGGGGATAATCATAAGACATCAACGTATTATCAGTTATCTTTAAATTATCTTCATTTCTGAGAATAGTTATGTTGAGAATGTTATTCTCAGATTATAAAGTTATCTTTCTAAAACAAATCAACGATACAACAAATTAATAGGCATTATTCAACAACAGTAATTAACGTTATACACTTAAAAAAAAGGTAAAATCAACAAATTGAATATCAAACTTTGATTTTCTGACGTTTTCAACGTTTTGCTGCTGTCATTGGCATCCTAAAAAGAAAATATAGCTTAAACACAAACAGGCAGAGGGACAGACAAACAAACATAGAAAAAGTAGCAAACGAACAAGGAGCTAGCCAAACAAAGGCGTTGATTGACGGCGTGCAAATACTGATAGACTAACTGACGGATAAAAAAGTCAATTGATCAAACAAATTAACATGATATTAATTCATTATTTAATAAGATTTTTTTTTAAATCAACTGTATCAGTAGATTTTTTCAAATTTCTTATTAAATAATTATAAGTATAAACTTCTAATAAAAATTCTGGCTAAGCAAAAATACGCTCACATTCAACAAGAACAAGAGAATCACGCTCTGAATTGTCAGGAGGTTCCTGTCTCTGGAGCCCTGACCACCGGTAGCTCGGACCCTGTTCCCGATACTGGTGGGCTACTATTTAATATTTTTAAATGTATATTTTTATTTTTATATACTTCCGTTTAAAAATGTATTTTATATGTATTTAATTGAATAAATGAGAATATAATAATTCAAAGCAATGTGATCGTGACTTTACTTCATTTTTGTTATTTCATTTTTGTAACGCAACCAAAAAGTGTAACAAAGCATAACAAAAATGAAACGTGAACATAGTTTGAAAGTAGCTTCAAATATGTTAAGCCAAACAAAAATCACAATGAGTTCTAACCACCTTTCATTTCAATAAAGGTTTGTCTCACTTACTTGAGTTGGTTGAAACAAAACAATAAGTATTATAATAAGTTGGAAATTTGCTCGCCAACAAAGAAACACGCGTCATTAACTTTTTTCACTCGAGAACAAAATGGCCGACTTATATTCGTTTCTGGCATGTTATTGGCTCGTTATTAGCCTGAGTGTCCCATTTTACAATTACCATTTAATACCAAATTTTACTGTTACAAAAATGATCAAAACAATGGACATCCTTTTCTACCCAAAATTTTAATATTATAAATAACTAATATAAAATAAATTTTACCGATATCAATGGCAATCAACAAAGTCTTCGCAAAAAGTTCATTAATAATTAAATACTGCAGCTAATATATTTATTAAGATGATTTTTGTGACGCAGCCCGTGAAGTGGACAAATTATTTTGTATGGAGAATATCCAAGTTGGATGAGAAAAAAGTAATATTATTTGCTTAATACTGGCAACGAATGTGTAAATCTGTATAATGAAGCTAGACAATATATCAGAGTACTATAATAAGTACTTTTTACATATTACAAAATAATTTTACTATAAAATATCGCGGGTGGACAAATGTTGCTATCAAAATGGTCATTTTAAATGATTTTCACCCATTATTAACTTGAAACGCTGACGTCATAGCCCCATAGGACGTTATTATAGTCCCCCAGATTGAAGTCGATACACGTCTATAATTAATTTCTAAAATGCTAGTATTCAATAAATAAACATTAAGTATCCCAAATAGCACATTCCTTCGTGTATTCGTGATATCTAAAAAAAGGGAAAACAAACTTCGCTGTATAGATTCCTATAGATGATTAGCCTCGTCTCGTTGTAGCCCTGTTGATGAGGATAGTTATCTTATTGTACAAGAACTATTATCGTAGACTTGTAGGTAAATGATTAAGGGTCATTAAAGATATGTTGCTTTTTTATGCAGGGCATAGCGAGATTTCGGATTGACCTGGGGAAGTACCTCTGTCTTACAGAGGACCGCGGTAAAACAACAATAGTTGTGTTTCTGCTAGAGAGTAAGGTTGCCAGAGCTCGTTAGGTTAGGTTAGTGACTATACTGACAGTTTAGTAACTTCCCTATTTTAAGGTTAGCCGGTTACTCTCAGGCGGGCCGTAAGCGTGTTTACCATAGGTGCTCGTGGTATAAAAAAAACCTTATTTAAAATTTATGTTATAAAAATATTCACTGATAATAAAACAAGCACATTGCTAGACGGTGCAGAAGTTAAAGGTGTAACCAAAGCATATGTTTGGAAATTAACTTTATTAAACCGAAAATGTGATTTTTTTTTGCTAAATTGTGGTTTCAATTTGTTGGTTATGTTATCACAGGCTGCTTAAGTCACATTCAGAAAATGATTTATTGTGAATATAAATATCAACCTATTGAGATAGATAGGTTGATATTATACAATACACAATATTACGTTAGAGTGTTATACACTTATGCGAGTATCTAATAATTGAATATACCAATACACAAATACAAAACAGCTCTAAGTACATTCGGAGGCAATTAATCTTCCGTGTCTAACACATGGTTCCTACGTATACGACTGTTCGATGCAATCGATGCGTGACTCAATTGTTTTCAATTATATGCACCGTCAGGTGGGTACAGTACATGTAGGTAATATTCATTCATGGCTGATGCATTATCATCTGCACTCTGTAGGATAATTATTGGTAAGTTAGTAGGCTAATGGACCATAAATTATAACGCTTAATTGGTCTTATCACGTGTATCTCACGCGATTTCATACGTACGTACGAGTTCTTATATGTACCTTAAACCAGGTGATTTACTTTAAAAAACTCATACACATGAAGTTGTAAATATTTATACTCCTTATGTGGTTTTGGACACGTGTACTTATAATTCACGGGCGAGGATGGCGATCTCGATCTATATTAGGGACGCTAAAATGTTGACAGAAACTAAACTCTGGCAGGGCAATCGACTTTTATCGTATTTTACAGTGTAATTAATATCTTCAACAGGATGGCATAAATAGAGCATTTTTCATCCTCGCTTAAAGCTCTAAATATGCATGTCCATATTTTCAACCGACTTCAAAAAAAGGAGGAGATTCTCAATTCGACAGTATTTTTTTTTAAGTTTGTTACCTCGGAACTTTGTGTGTGGTAGCCTAGTGGTGTGACCAGTGGACTGAGATGTCAAAGGTCTCGAGTTCGAACCCAAGGCACGCACCACTGACTTTTCGTAAGTTATGTGCGTATTTATCACAAGCTCAAACGGTGAAGGAAAACATCGTGAGGAAACCTACATGCTTGAGAGATTTATCTCGATGGCATGTGAAGTTTGCCAACCCGCAGTAGGCTAGCGTGGTGGACTATAGCCTAATCCCTCAAATGAGAGGAGACCCGTGCCCAGCAGTGGGACGTTAATGGGTTGATGATGATGATGATGACCTCGGAACTTTGGACTGGATGAACCGATTTTGATGATTCTTCTTTATTAATCTAAAAGCTGGTGCTTCCCTTGTTGTCCTATCCATCGATTGGGTCCAGTTCTGAAAATTTGAAGTCGATTTTTTTTACAAAATTATTTATATCTACTTTTACTTATTATAGTTGAAACGATCTTCGCTAAACTTCTGCAGTTAAAATAATTTAATTACTATAAAAGTTCCGTTTCCCAAAAATCCGAAGCTATAATGAAAGTTTATGTTCTAGGAAGGAAATTTTATTTAAACCAACATGCATAATTACTGTTTTAATGAGCGTCTTGTTACAACATTAGCAAGGCATGTATGGAAACTTGTAACAACAGAAGAAACTTATAACTTTTCTATGTCAATATTTTTGCAAATAATTTTAGGCTAATAATTAACAGGGGTTGCTTTGCAATTCTATTATAATTAACTCGACGTAATAATCTAAATATCATATCAAGTGATATGATATTTAGATTATCCATAATTGCAAGGGCTTCAAGACTTGTGAACATTGTTATTATTAGAACAGAATATTGTTATTTTATTTTAAATTTTTAACAAAATTTAAAATAACCGCTAGGCATTATAAAAATAATTTCCTATGGCAACAGAAATAAATGCGACTTGCATAGGTATATAATTATTTTTCACAAAGAAGTAGTTATAAAGCCTCACTATATAAATAATATAAATTTAACATACCACAAAACCGGTATCCGCAAAGCAAGGCGGCCTTAGGGGGTGGCGAACAGGGCTATCGCCCATGGCCCTGCTCTTTCAAGGACCTCGCGCAGGAACCCAAGCAAATTAAAAAAAATATAGATGTTTTAAACTTTTTTTTTGCAAACGCATATCACTCGGGTCAGCTCGGGAGTCGGGACATAACGTTCTCCTACTCTAGAACGTAAGGCAAAGGGCTTCGCAAAGACCTGCCACCCGGAGCCTCGCAATGGGTAAGGCCGCCGGTGCTGCAAAGGGTTAGGCAGAGGGATACCGATATATGTTCATACCTACACCCGCAGTCCGCCTGCATGTTTTCAGATACAGTATAATAGAGGATGTAGAGGCCTATTGCCATTTACTGGGCATCAATCCAAACTCCGAGCTATTACCTAAACTTAATAGAAAAACTTGACTCGCACCCTCCGTAGCTGCATTTGACTGACCACTAGTTAATAAGACAAAGATTTTGAAAGTATGTATATAGAAAGACGTCAACATTTTGTAAAGCTACTTTACATAAAACCATTTATAATTTAAATAAGTGTAAATTTACTCACTGTTTTTTAATAATTATCGTTGAACTATCTCCGAGTGTCTCCACCTGAGGAAAAATCCTAGGCTGTCTGAACCAAGTTTGATTCATTAAATGCTATATTATGGTAGAGCTACTCGTTTGTTGTTCTAATCTTTGAGAAGAGTTAGAACAACAATATCTTTGTTTTGATGAAACTTTCACACCAGATGTGTGAAGGAAAAGTAGAATAGGTAGCTACATATGTTGCAAATGTTATTCTGTCCCGAAACGTAATAAAACACGGTCTAATAAGATACAGGGAATCCACCAACTATAATATTTAATAAGATAAAATAAACTTTTTACTCAGTCAAGTACCTATATAGTATAAATATTTTATTTCACTTTCGAGAAATTGTAAGAGGTTCTGGATCACTTTGTAGACGGAAATGGCCGCTTCAGAGGTTAATTGTATCAATTTACTTTCCTCGATAGAGTATTTCAATGTGTAGGTACGGTAGGGACTGAATTAAGGAAAATATTTTGTATAATATAAACAAGATTGCGTTACTTATGCGGAATAAACAAAATGAACGTTTTGTTCTATAATCATATACCAACTCAGAATGAAACTTAACTTTGCGTAGATACGCTTTTGACACGTGTATTCTCTAGAAATATTTATATGGCCCCTAACACAAGTTCAGAAAGATCCAGTGAAGGATTTTAAGTTCTTAAGTTTTGAGTAGTTGCATAACTTAGCTTAGTTACCTTCTAGTGGGCGACATTACATTTTAAAGCTCCCGGCAGACAGAAACGTGAGACGCATTGACCTACATTTTAAGTCATTAGGCGTAATGCAACGTAAAAATAATTTTACTCATGGATATCAAATTATGAAACTATTCGGAACAATTATAATGTGTGTAAATTTTAAATTCCTACCAAATACAAAAAAGATGTTTTTTTCAATAATAATACAATAACAGGAGGACTAGGACTATGCATGATATCGTTATTTCAATTCTGATGGACCTTCCCTAAATAGCGTTTAAGGGATACCTAGCAAATGCCCTGTTTACATCGTGAATGATAAACAATTACCTAACCTACAACCTAAAAATTGGAAATTAATCTCCCAAGTTTGTCTTCGCCAAAGGATTGTACACCTTAAGATTGTTGCCTTTGTACAAAATTTAATTAATTTTCGTAACACTGTTTGATTTCTGTTAACTGAAATATAGAGTACCTTCGTAGATATTTTGAAACATAGATAAGCACCCAAATTTATGGCGTTTTGTTCCATATAATATAATCAGATATAAATTATATAGGTTAATAATTCTTAAGGTATGTTCATGTATGTTTGAAGGTAAAAAATACTAATATCGAAATCTGAACATCGAATCTATATATCTCGTTTTTTTTAAATTGGTAATTTATTTTTTTTAATAATTAATCCTAATATTGAACATTCCACTTAAATCCTGCATTTCAATGAATCATCCAATATGTTACACCTACTTTTATAAAAAGTATAATTAAAGACGATTTAGGTTCTGCGATTGCATCTGTTCTCTCCGTTTTATTTTATATGCAGGATATGTGACGATACTTATGAAGAGTGACACCGTAAAACGCAGCACACCGAGACAAAGCAAAAAATTGCATTTTTAAACGCGTCAGCTGCAGGCACTGCTTGTTACCTTGTTACGACCGCTCTGTGTAGATATAAAACCGCAAGAAGTGTCAGAAAAGTATAACATTATGAGTTCAAACAAGTATTTGAAGAAACCTAAAACGTAGTGTGCGTTTTAGGTTTCTTTCATTTGATTACTGAGCTAGGAACACTTCTTTATAAAATATTTTCCTCGCGGTATAAAACACCTTTTTTTTAAAAGAAAGAGTGTTGCTAACTTTATTGTTAACGTTAAGTAAGTAAGGGCAAGGTCTGGACCTCAGGGAATGAAGAAGGAGTTCTAACGCTCAGATGTACGTGACTGTTGCAAATTTAGAGTTTGTAGTGTGTAGTAGTAGGATGTTCTAATTTCTTGGTCTAGTAGTTTAATATTTAGAATTCCCATTTGAATTTAAAACATGTAAAAAAAAATACATTATGACAGGAAGTAGAATTAATTACAAAATTTAAAACTTGATGGTCCAGTATTACTCGTACTTCTTTAATTTATAAATATATCTATATTAAAATAACTCATATAATAATTTTCCATACTATTACGATAAAGTCAAGTTTATTACCTATATCGAAATATACAAATTTAGTTAAAAGATGCCAGTTAGAATACTAAGTTGTATGTATCTAAAGTTTAAACGTCATGAGAAAAATATAATGCTTCTGAAATATAGAAGTGAGTTAGTCAAAGACGCGATCGTCTGGCGTCCACAAAACATGGCCACAAAAAGGAAATTCTGTGCTATTGTGAAGCTGTAAAAACCTAGTTTCTATGTGAATGCATGCTTTCAACGATAGGGAATAAAATAATTCCATTAGCTTAATTTGCCACTCGCAGTTTTCGCAGAGGCCTATGTCCAGCAGTGGACTGCAATTTTATTTGTGCAACTGTAATTTATCTTATATTTTCTTTTGAAGGGCAGATCTTGTATGAATCTGACTCGTATTTGACCAGTCTTTTTGTCAATACAAACCGATTCCAATGTCCATTCTAGAATCTCTACGAGTTAAAAAGGATTCAACCACTTGTTACTTGTTGTTCCGGACAAGTGCAGGGATGCGAATAGAACATGCTACCGATATACCTACCTACGAGCTACCACGTCATTTTTATATTTTCAACAATTCCATTCCATTTCAATAAATTCCATTCAACAGCTCTTGTTGTGAATTTTGCCTATCATATTTTGGGGATTGTTCTAAACATTTATTTAGTTAGCATTTTAATTTTATTATTATTTTAGTATGTATTATACACGAAGCAGTTTCTAACCCCATTTCTGAGCACCACCAATGTGTACGAGTGTAGGTTTATTGTAAGGATAAAAAGAATGTCAGACTTCTAATAAACAGCAAATATAAATAAATAAATAGAATTTATTTTGGTATCGAGTGTTTCAGGGATCAAAAAGCATCCTTAATTTGATTTGTTAGAGTTCGTCTCACTTATAACTGCGTTTGAAGCTTCGATCCCTCAAGTTTAGAAGACGTGAGACGCATGTAAGAACAATGTTTTCAAATTCAAGAGACAAAATGCCAATTAAGTTGTTATCCCCATTCGTCCTTATATTACAATTTACATTCTTAGTTTCGCTGAGATGAAATAGTTATCGATTAGGTTATTACGTCGAGCTATTTATTCTCCGAGTAGTAGTTGTATTTTCTTATGAATTCAATTAATCTATTGCTCAACTCGGATTATTTATAGCACTTATGGCAATCTTTATTGAAATACAATTTTGATTCATTTGGTTTTCTTTTGAATAGACGATAATACGGAACGTATAGATATTCGCGATTGGTGTAGTGGATGACGTTTGAAGGGGTCGCGCGTCACCCGTATTAATATTCCTATAGTCCATTCAGAGAGGTAGAGTATAGCGAGATTTCTCGCTCAAATTAAGCTGCCCGACTGGGGAAGTACCCTTACATAATACCGCAGTGAATCAACGATAGTAGTCTTCCTGCGAGTGAGTAAGGTTACCAGAGCTCGTTGGGGGAGTGACTTTGGGCGGCGGTGACCACTAACCATCAGGTGAGCCACCTGCTCGTTTGTCCCCATATCAAAAAACCCCTGTAAATTGTTATATAATTGTTCAGGATTTTTGTTTCAATATGCGGCCAGTTGTAGGTATAGATAACAATATCGGTATGATAATTGATGACGTTTTATAAAGAAATATAAGTACTTATTTGATTGGCGATATTTTTTATTGGAGACGACATACATAATACTGGAGAAAACTAGGTCTTGTAAAAAACAGGAGTACACGTTTTACGTTTTCCGACACAACATTTTAAAATAATTCCAAAAATCCTACAATTACTTCTACAACCTCTAAGGAACTACTTAGAATTCTCGACTCTAATTCAGAATTATTGTCCCTACGAGGCGCAGGGACAATACTTTTTGTTGACACCGTACTTACCAATGACAGTAAATACCTATCTCCGAAAATTGTATAGTCTCTAAAAACTACGTTTCATGTCACATGCCTATCTATTGTTATAGATTCTCATAAAAAAACGCAGAATTTCGAAAAATTTGTTATATCCATTGAGGTAGGTAACGGTAAACTAACCCACCGAACTACCAAGTATGTGAAAAAGAGTTATACCTATAATAAGTATTTACTACTTACTAAATTAATTGCTACTTTTAAGTCCGTAAAATAAAATAACCATCATCTGCCTATTTCCAAATGGCATACCTATTGCACGCAGTGTCCAATAAATTCAAATTGACCTATAAAACTTGGCAATAGAATAGTAATAGACATTCGATATCAAACAACATTATTAAAAAAGTTTATGGTAGCAACGATGTAACAGACAGCGGGGGACAATAATAACAAAAAGTAATTTCATAAGGTCAAGAAACTGAAGAACACATCATATTGTGTTACTTCTTAATGTAACAGGACATCCGCCTACCGAGGAAGTTTAAAGAATTAAAATTACTTTCAAGGTCAGATCTCCTTTTTTAAGTATAGGTATAGGTAGTTTTAGGTATAGAGTAAAGCCAAACTGGTCAGGTGTCGAATACATCGACCAGGGCCATAATTCGTAAGATACCACACAAAACTTACATACAATAATGTTACAAACACTTTCGTCCGTTAGTATTCAGATACTAACCGACGAAAAGGGGGAGGTTCTCAAGCCGAAGCGTATTTTTAGGTTTCCGTACGGCGTACCCAAAGGGTTTCAACGGAACCCTATTACTAAGCCTCCGTTGCTCATCCGCCTGTCTGTCTGTCTGTTTGTCTATCTGTCACCAGGCTCTAACTCATGAACCGTGTTAGCTAGACAGTCAAAATTTTCACAGATGATGTATTTCTGTTGCTGACTTGCCGCTATAAACGGCAACAAATACTTAAAATAAAAATAGGATCATGCAACAAACGTGATTATTTTGGCATTTTTTGCTCCGTACGGAATTACGGCTTTGGTGCGTAACTAACCCTTAGTGCGCGAGTTCGACTCGCACTTGACTGTTTTTTTTTTGTAACAAGCATATCTATTTTTATAGTATCTTGATAAAATTGTTTTTTTATTGGGCACTGGCAAGTGTATCAGAAAAAATCCCAGATATTTTAATCGCAAACTGAATTTTGTAATCCTGGACCTATTTATTTAAACTAGTGGTTGCCCACTCGATAACACCAGTTATTAATTTATATAATTTAAATATAAATTTATTTATTCAAAGTAAGGCAAGTCTTTTTGAACATCGATCGGTAATAAAGACAGCTCCAAAAACACCCGCTCTTCCATCTTCCAACTTCCTTATCGTCCTTACTTTTAACATAAACAAAATGTATTTGCATCGAATGGTGTATTTATAATTTATCGACAAGGAACAACCCAGATCTTCACCCACGTGGTGTTTTTCTATGTGTTCAGTACAAAACTTGTAGATATAATTATGTGTTATGGGTAGGTATTTATTGAATTTCATCAGTAGTTATTGAGCTAATCTTCACATGTCTTCATAGGGTCCGTTCGACTTCTATTGATTATATAGATTATTTTCATTCAATTAATATATTCATGGAAATAAATCAGCCGTAGAATAAGGTGATAAGTGATAATAATAATACTACAATAATTACTAACAACTACCTTGCATTTTTATTAATTATATTGACAAACGAATTATGGAGAACAAGGTCACTGCTTTTTTACACTGGGTGTAGATTTAAAAATTAAATCAGAACTAAATTTTCACTCTTCTACCACCAACGGTTGGTAAGTTGCTTTGTTGGTTGTGAAGAGTCAATCAGTAAATTAATATTTATTACTATTTATAGTCACCCAGTATTATCTATTAAATACACCAACACCAACTTAAGTTTGACTTTCATGATGACTCAAGACTCATCTTGAGTCATCATGAGCTAGAGCTAGACTGAGGTCTAGCTCAAAAAACTTATAGGGCTCGAGAGGACTCAGAAGACTCAAAGGACTCGGACTCACACGAGTCTGACGACTAGTCTTGAAAATCTACTCAAGTCTCGAAATGAAGACTGAAAGACTTAAGTTTCATAAAACACTATCACCAACCTGTGGCAAAACAACGTTTGCTGGGTCAGCTAGTAAATATATAAAAAATATTAAATTGCACCAAATTTACGTTTAATTTTTTTTATAACGCTAAAGAGTAGATTTTGTTGAACTGCATCATCAGAAAAAATAGTAGAAGGAAATACTTAGTGAAGACTGAACACTATGTTCCAAAATCATATTTTATTCCTGAACGCAGGTATAGTTGACATTTGCCATTTGGTCGTATTAGCTCTCTAGGCAAAACATACATCTTTAACAAGCTCTAACTAAACGAAACAATCGGTTCTCTCTTTCATTCCCACTATAAATTGAATGCTAGTAGCGCCATCCGAATCTCAAATAAATGCCAACCTTGCTAGTATTTTATTTATTAAATTTGGTAGTGTTATAGCAAATGGCATCGCATGAAAATGACAGTTTCTTCTGAAAACGATAAAATATTTTTTATCGGAATAAAACAAAGTGAATAAAGAAATTAGCAACCTTTAAAGAAGCCTAAAATTACTGAATAACTTAAAAAAAAAGTGTTCATTCAATTTATAGAATTAAAAAAATATATATCAGATGTTCTGCCTGTTACTGATTACTCTTGTGTTTATCATATAATTTGTTGTTAAAGTGGTGCAATAAAACTTACTAATATGACGGAAGGTAACGCTCCTGTAGCCATGGCTTTCGCTATTGGACTAATAGATAAATCCAAAGAGCTTCAGAAGGAGATATTAATGGAAAAATTGAGGTCTAAAACATCACAGTTTAAGAACTTAACAGAGACTTCCAAAGGCGTCCGAATGGCTTTGCTGGTACGTACTTTTATTAATCCCAAAATTTTCCACTGATCAGGGAATTCCAATAATGTTAATTAGCCATCATTTGTAAAAGAATTAATTTTACCTCTTATACTAATAATAATGCAGCTATGCATTTATGCAAGATAAATAGTACATTCTACTTTAAATATACTTTGAACTGAAATAAGTAGATAGATTTTAAAGTCACAGGCATAATTGCTGCAGAGCTAAACAGTAGTTGTGAGTAGACACACAGGATTGATTGAGGTCTTAGATTCAATACTTATATAGAGTAGTGGGATTTATTTTTCCTATTAAACATCAGCAACAGTTAAAAGCTGGCATTTATGTCATATTTAATTTTAATCTTAGGTTACTTGTTGGTATAGTTTCCATCCCATGTATATTTTTATGTATATTTTATCAAATATTTTTTATTGCTTTACTCCCCAGTACTATACCTCTAAATAAGGTGTGGTAATAATCCCAGGTGATAATAGCTGTGATAGTGGTGTGATGTGATCAGTGGATGGTGATAAGACAACACTCTGACAGATGTTGGTCTGCCTTGATTAAACTTATTCAATCAAAGCATGCACCTCTATAGCGATGTGCAATTTTATCACATTCTTGACATGCAAAAGAAAACATTGTGAGTGAAACTACAAGCCTGATAGATTGCCTTGTTTTAACCATCTTCAAAATACGAGAATATAAATTTAGTTAGTCAGCCAGTGCACGGACTGGAGTGGCTCAAATCCAGTGTCTTAGAGAGGCGATGGTTGAGCGCACGAACTTGGCCTTAAAGGCAGTCGCCGATTGGGGTGATGCCAACCTGGTTAGGTTTAACGCGGCTAAGACCCAGGCGTGCTATTCTCCACTAAGAGGAGTCTTTTCAATCTGGCTCCCACTTTTCGAGATGTGTCTGTGCCGATAGCCGGCCATCTTGAGCTTCTTGGCATCTCGGTAACACCAAATCTCAATTTTGGCTCCTATATTGAGTGCAAAGCCCAACTAGTCTCCAAAAAGCTTTGCATTCTGCTGAAGGTGAAGCGGTACTTCACGCCGGGGTAGTCGCCGCTTCGTCGTTTTTATCTGCACGGGCATGAAATCAGTTGCCTGAGTCTGTATTTCCCTATGAGTATAATTTGGGGGTCTTTATGTCACGAGTGAATAGGTGTCTTCTAGGTAAGCGTGCTTCATCTTAGACCACATCGTCACTTACCATCAGGTGAGATAGTGGTCAAACACTGACATATAAACGAAAATTTTATGATTTTTTATGTTTTTTTATATTTGTTACCTCATAACTTTTGACTTGGTGAACCGATTTTGATGATTCTTTATTTATTTCAAGCTGGTGCTTTCTGTGTGTTCCTATAAAATAATGGTAAGGATCTGAACAGTGGATCCCTGGAAAATCGAGAGAAACCCTCAAATTTACTAAGTAGATGACGCGTTTATTATTCAACCTATTACTGACAATAAAAAGTAAAAAATAAAAGAAAAAACAACTTCATACCTTTATAAAACTAAAAAGAAGTTAAAACTTTCAAGTTATGTTTTACTTTTTAGTTTCGAAGTCGGTTTTTAGTCTGCTATCCTCTTACTGGGCACATTGGACAGTAGCCTTATCCCCTTCTAATAAGAGAAGACCCATGCCCAGCTGTAAGACAATAATTAGGTTTATAATAATGATAAGCAATTCCAATGTAACACCAATTTTGATTTAGCCCTCATTTCTATATTTTGTAAATAATCCAAACTTTTACTAACTGTAGTGGAGAAGAGTGATAGATAGAAGACACATTACACTTTTATTTATTCTTAACTTTGTATGTAAATATGATTTTGATTGAAAATTATAGCAATTCCCATAATATCGCACATTATAATATATTTTTCTTAAAAATAAGCTATGAGTATGTGTGTGTAGTCATTTAATTATTTTATGGTTGCAGGACAAAAGATGGGGAATAGACAGTGCTGATCGTATGATACTACAGAAGTGCCTTGACAGTTTACAACATTGTATTAAAGTTAGCTCCCTTCAAAGTCTTATTGAACGCCTTGAGTGCTTATCTAGACAACTTGGGTATGTACATTTGAATATATCGTTGCTTAAAAACTAAAATCTGCAGTGTGATTTTAAAAATTTGTAATTAAAATTATGTGATGAATTAAATGAATGATGATTGAAATAAAACTACTTTTTACGGATTTTATCGCGGTATATTGATATATAGCTCACCGTGTCCTTCGGGCGTGCAGTTTTGTTATTGACCGAAGTACACGGTGAGCTCGTTCTGTGTAAATCGGATTGTCAATAATAATTAAAAATGTAAGTTAGCTGTTAGTAATTACAACTTCAAGACGACCAACACCTCAGTCGGCCCGTGACCATGGATGCTGTAAAGGATCCGAAACGTCGGGTTAAAATAATATCAATATACCGCGATAAAATCCGTATAAAGTAGTTTTATTTCAATGTCTAATATTCGCGTAAGTGTAAGAAATCAATAAATGAATGATGAAAAAAAAAATCGGCAAAAAATTAAAGGAATATGAATCTTCAAAAAGGTTGTTATCCACTCACAAGCAGCTGTCAAACCGCGGAAAATAGTTTTACGAGCTTTTCATTTTCCGCGGGAAATTTATACTTCGAACCTTAGCGATAAAAAACCTTGTTCTTCGTAAACTATAAAAGGTATAGGTATCTAAAAAAAAATACCCTCAAAATCTGATTATCTAAGAAACATATTAACACAAACTCAAAGAGGTTTAATACAATTCACAATTCGAAAAAAAAGGTAAACTTGAAAATAGAACTAAAATCAAATTTAAATTTCGAACACGAAAATATTGCAATTTGTTATTTCTAAACCACTTCACTTCACTTTATCTTCATGGTACCACAGGTCGTCACGAACACTTCAAATGTATAATACCCTCATAAATAAACATTAATCTCAAACAATCTCAAGTTATTATTCAACAATTGCAAGTGCAATTTTTTCATATGTATGAACTAGTTGTAAAGTCAAAAAAAATATTACAGAAAACATGCACATAGTAGATTTCGACTTAATAACGACTATATGTAGATTTAAATTCATTAGACTGACACAAGTCACATTTGAAACAGGGATGGTGGACTATTTCTCCTTATTCTAGTTACAGAGACAGCTGTCTGAACTAAATTAATATGTATCTCTTAGAAAGCCAAGAATGTAAGCTAGTCAGTTGTGGCTGTCAAGCCAAGAATGTAAGGTAGTCCTTCAGGCTTTATAAAACTGCATATCTCATGCATCCAACATACATTACATTTGAGCTGCTCCACAGAACTTACTGGTACTGATGCTTACTACAACTACACAAGCTAGTAATCATACATATATGAAACCATATTTTCATACTAATATTATAAACGCAAGATTATGTTTGTCTGTTACTTCTTCATGCTTTAACCGCTAAAGTTATTTAGATGAAATTGGGTATCAAATGTTTGTCCAGAAAATCATCCCTTAAAATGGATGGGGGGTGGAAGTTTGTATGCGGAATCGATAATTTATGAATAGAGGAAGGGTAAGAAGTAAATAAGCAGGATGATGAAAAAGTAAATTTTATAAAATTAAACTTAAGTGAGTGTAGTAGTAACGCATTACAGTATTCTAACTGGTGGAGTAAAAAAATAAGATCAACATTAATTTTAATATATCTTTACAGTGCAAGTAAATAATATAGGAAGAAAATTGAGTTTTAAAGATGTATTCTTTCGATCTGGCAATATTGTATTTATTATTTATTTCAAGACATGCTTGGCTTTCAGATATGAATAGTTAAAGAAATAAAAAACTTAAATGTAAGAGTATCATAAAAATATGTTAATAAAAAATGCTTCATACTGGCTCTGACTGTGTATTAAAATCTTGATATCTGCTTTTGTTTCAGGCTTAAATTTGTAGTGGGTACATCGGGTGTCAACCTTTTCATATCTTCTGATATGTTTTATTTGGAAATATTAGTTGAATCTTCAGGGTCAGTAAAAGATGTTAAAATTCATCATGAAGGAAAAGTAAGTTTGACTACAAACAGGTAATATAAAACTTAATTACTCAAATTATTGTATTTAATTCAATTGTAAATAAATTTGTCAATATACTTGAATTTTTTTTTAAATTATATTTTTTTGTGTTATCAGATTGAACAACAGAGTTGCGAAGAACTTGTTTCGTGTATATCTCGTGGAGATTTTGCCGATTTCACAGCTCAACTGGAAGGCTTAACTGCTGTTTATCAACTAAGCGCTGAGAAAAAAGTAACTTACGCCTCAATACCTGTTACGGGGGAAGTCCGCAGGGTGTGTAGAGTTAACACTGCCAGGGCAGTGTTGGCTTACTTTCGTCGTCCAATTACTATCTTACAAACTCTACAGAGTTTCTGAGCGATATCAATGCGGCCTGGGCAGCATCGACCCATTTTAAATTCCATTCTTTCTCATCCCAGATACTCTGTACAAAGCCCACACTGCCTGGGCGGTGCTGACTCTGTGCATCTTGCGGACATGCTTTGGACATGCAATGGTTTTATTCAGCATTATAAAATAATTAAATTATGATAAAATAATTTAAAATCCTTACGATTCTGTTTGTTTGTTTTTACAGGTAAAATGTAAAGCATTTAGTGCTCTACAGAGTTTAGAAGAAGACTTATGTACTATGAGACAACTGCAGAGTTTTATCAAGGATCCATGGGCTCAGGTTCATAAAAGTCCCATCGGTTTCTTGCAAAAGCGAAGAGGAGGTATGTCTAACAAAATACTGTGTATATTTTTTTTTCAAATGGTAAAAAGTTGAATGAATGAATGATTGAATGATTGAATGATTGAATGATTGAATGAATGATTGTTTATTTCTGTAAATAGATCTTTTTAAAGACACTTTTACAAGTCATGTACATTTTTTTTTTTAGTATCTAGTTGACATCGGCATTTCCTAACTGACGACCTCTGAGAAGAAATGCCGAAACAAACTCAGAGAATCATGGTCTCTTTTAAAGTCCAAACATTTTGGTTACAATATGTGAGCCTGACGATGTAAGTTAAAGTCTGGGATGGCCTTTTGAAGAAAGCACCAGTGCAGCTTTGAGTTGACCTGTCCATACTGACAGCACGCATACGTCAGCCATCGTTTAGCTCAAACCATTATTGTGGGAGCTTAACGACCCGACGCACGTCTATGCAAGATCAGCGGGACATTTGCGTAGGCCATTTCAAAAACCCAAAGCCGCCAGACATTAGTTTGTAAGCGTATGTTTATCTACCTACAAAGTGCTCACATTCACATAGATATGTATATTATAAATAATCCCAATGCATAAAAATCAACATAATGTCAAATATAAAATAATTATGTCAAAACATAACATTAACATAATGTCAAAAATATAAAATAAATAAAGTCAAATAATAATAATAATTAAAAATCTATAGGTATACCTATACAATTCATGTCAAGATATAAATTAATGTCAACAAAAAAAAATTAAAAAAAAATAATAATAATTAACATCAATGTCATGAAAAAATAATGTCCAAATCATAATAAATTACAGTAAAAGACGTTCGATAGCCCGGTTCATTAGAACTATTCAATCCCAAGCAGTTTTATCATCCATGTAATCTTTTAACGTATAGTAGCCTTTAGCACAAAGTCTCTGTTTGATAAAGGATTTAAATCTGCTGAGACTTAATGTCTGTACATGGGTTGGAATTTTGTTATAAAAGCGTATGCATTGACATCTAAAGGATTTACTGATTTTCTGGAGCCTAGTTGCAGGAACAACAAATTTATTCTTATTCCTAGTATTAATATTATGGATATCACAATGCTTTTCAAAGAGATTGATATTCTTGTAAGCATATAAAAGATTTTCGTAAATATACTGTGATGGAACAGTCATAATATCAATTTCTTTAAATTTCTCCCTCAGTGAATATCTGGGACTTAAGTTATAAATTGATCGAATAGCCCTTTTCTGCAACACAAAAATAGTTTGGATGTCAGCAGCATTCCCCCACAGTAGAATGCCGTATGACATCACGCTATGGAAATAACTAAAATAAACTAACCGAGCTGTATCTATATTCGTTAAATTACGAATTTTTTTAACGGCATAAGCTGCAGAACTAAGCTTCTTCGACAATTTCTCTATATGTGGGCCCCACTGAAGCTTAGCATCTAAGGTAATGCCTAGAAATACAGTGGTATCTACAAGATCCAACTCTCCACCGTTAACTAGTACACTGGTTTTAACTTGTCTGACGTTAGGCGTTGTAAACTTAATACATTTAGTTTTGTTTTCATTCAAAACTAAATTATTTGCATTGAACCAATGTACCACTTTCGAGATAGCAGTGTCCACATCGTATGTAGTTCTTTGCTGACGTTTTAGTTTAAATAAAAGCGAGGTATCGTCTGCAAACAACACTATCTCTTGATTATCTCCCATCAGATAGGGTAAATCATTAATATAAATTAGAAATAAAAAAGGGCCAAGAATTGAACCTTGCGGAACTCCCATAGTAACAACCGACCCCGGGGATCTCTTTCCATTGACGTCCACTTTCTGAATCCTCTTACCCAGGTACGAAATAAGAAGATTCAGAGAAGTGTTCCTCACGCCATAGTGGTGTAACTTCCTGATCAATGTATCGTGAAGAACGCAATCGAATGCCTTAGACAAATCGCAAAAGATACCCAAGGCATCGTGTGACTCTTCCCATGCATCAAAAATGTGACCTAGAAGTTCAACACCGGCATCGGTTGTTGAACGACCCTTGGTAAAGCCAAACTGTTTTCTATTAATTAGGTTGTTGGCGTAAAAGAAACTTTGTAATTGATCTAAAATTATTTTTTCAAAAATTTTACTGAATGTTGGTAGCACTGATATCGGTCTAAAATTAGTAGGGTCTGATGTGCTACCTGACTTAAACAAAGGTATAATCTTACTATTTTTCATAAGATCAGGGAATTTACCACTATCAATACATTGATTAAATATAAAGGATAAAGTGGGTGCTACAATGTGAATAATAAATTTGGCAACGTCAACAGAATTTCCCCACAGGTCTGCAGTTTTTTTTACATTTAGTGTATTGAAAGTTTTAATAATATCGCTACTGTTAACATGTTTAAAATTAAATTCAATAAAGCTAGCTTTTACGTTTTCCCTAAGTAGGTTCTCTGCAACAGTAGGTGATGAATTTAAGGATCTAGTGACCAGAACAGGAATACCCGTAAAGAAATTTTCAAATGCG
This sequence comes from Craniophora ligustri, assembly GCA_905163465.1. Taxonomy (NCBI): domain Eukaryota; kingdom Metazoa; phylum Arthropoda; class Insecta; order Lepidoptera; family Noctuidae; genus Craniophora; species Craniophora ligustri. Next base: position 8,738,352 of record LR990967.1, on the reverse strand, counting down.
GTGGCAACTTCTAAGTCTGATTTAATTATTTGTTCATCAATAATAAGACTATATTCACTGTTACGGCCAACAGATCTCCCTGTTTCACTGTTGATAATATTCCAGGTCATTTTAATAACATTATTACTATTTCTTATTTTCGAGCTAATATAAAGAGACTTTGCTATACAACAAACCTTCTTAAATAGTTTGGAGTAGCTTTTAACATAAGAATTAAACTCCGGGGTAGTGATATAAGTTCTTTCATTGTACAGCTCATAAAGTCTCTTCCTACTTTTATGAATACCAACAGTGGCCCATTCACTGAAAGATGCAGTTCCATTAACTCTGATCGTCTTGGGTGTAAAAGTAGAATTAAAATCTTTGCAATAAATATTAAAAAAAGAATCATAAAGCTTATTAGGGTCACTATTATAGGGTAATAAAGGTAACTTATGACTAAGTTTATTTTTAAATGCCTCCAAGCGACCATGTGTTTTTGGATTAACTGTGATATCCTTTTTTGCTACTTTTCTCTTTTCACTATGAAAACAGATCAGCTGTCCACAGTGATCGGAGTCCAGTAGGTTTATAATTTTCTTTTGATCTGGTATAATATTGGTGTAAATATTATCCAAACATGTAGCTGAAGTAGCAGTAATTCTAGTAGGCTCCAAGAATATGTTACTTAGATTGTATGACTGAAAAAGGTTGATGATTTTAATGCTGGAACCTGATTTTTCTAATAAATTAACATTGAAGTCGCCACATGTAATAATCGATTTATTTGTACTATGACAGGCTTTATAAAGCACTTCATCCATCACCGCTTCAAAACAGTCATACAGCCCAGATGGTGGCCTATATACACTTATTATAATGAACCGTTCTAATTCCACACAGGCTATCTCAATTGTTCGCTCAACAGAGAGGCTCACTATGTCCTTTCGCTCTTTAAATTTAATTTGATTATTTAATAGGATTAAGGAGCCACCATGAATGGCATTCTCTCTGCTGAATGAACTACCAACCTGGTGATTACCAAAATTAAAAATTAACTGATGGTTTTTCAGCCAATGTTCTGTGATACAAAGAATATCTATATTGTTACAATTTAAAAATAATTCAATTTCTAGTTCTTTATTCATTATTCCTTGTATATTTTGGTGCACCAGGCTGATACAATGCCTATTACCATCCATAATGCTGCACGCCGACTGACCTATGTCTACCATACAATCACTCGAGGCGCAATCATTGGTAGATGAATTAATGCAAGAGGATACCTCTGTTGTCTTACAAACTAAAATCACTTACAATGTCAGAAACAGGCTCAATAGAACCAATATGTTGAATAGCCATATTTTTGGCTAAAATATCAAAATAGTATGACAGAGACACAGCTAACTGCCTCTTACAGTACTTTGAAAGATAATACTTATCTTTCGTCAAATAAAAATAATTGCACACATAGTTATTACTGTCAATCAAATTAAATTTAGAATTATTTGTACATAATGTATGCAGAGATAGGTTAAGCCTAAATCGTATGTCATTTTCTTCCTTTGGCAAACTTTTTGAATAGGGAAATGTAAACAAAACAATGTTGTGTACATTTAGACTAGACAACTTGGTCAAAAGTTCAATCATTTTTTTTTTGTTTACATTACCTCTATTACCTACAAATATAAGGATAGTGGTGTCTGGATTAAAATTTGAGTCAATTATTTTGTTAACAATATTATTATAATCCAACCCAGGCATACAAAAATTGGTAGTTATTTGTCCCATATGATTTGACAATAACTGACCCATTCCTTGTCCAATCTCATCACTAAACATTACATATTTACTATTGGGTGTGTAGTTTTCTTTAGGTATTTTTACACAATTTTTTGTCTTTAGGGAACTATTAGACTCTAAACTAAACAAAGTATTAGGGTTACATGTCAACAGTGAATGAGATGGGGAGGTGTCCAGAGGATTCAATGACTTTGACTTTGGCATTGATTGTCTCCGCTCATGGTTACATGAACCTGCACTCACAAGCTCATTCATGGCTAACATGTACTCCTTCATTTGCATCTGTGAACTTTTATATTTATTAGTCATTGATTTTAATTTTTCATTAAGTTTATTAAGTTCACAATTTAATTGCTCAGTCTCATTTTTATGTTTCAAAGTATTATTTTTTAGTTTTAAATAATAAGCATCTAGTTTACCGAGTAAATGGAGCCGCTCTCTGTTTAATTTGACATTTTTGATGAAATACTTTTGTCTTTAATGAAATACTTTTGTCTAGTTACCATGTGGATACTTTATTTTTCTTTATAGAGGAAATCAGACCAGTTTAATGAATAACTAGCTACTATGATAAACAGATAGGGATATTTGTCACACTGTTATACAGCTTTACTTAATATACTCTGAATTTAGCCTATCCATAGCTCATCCTACTGAATATTATACAGGACTACATTACTTCAATTGGAAATGACGTAAAACCTACTACTGTATTCCAGGTCACGCTATGCGCCTCACTTATTTCGTATCTCCATACGAATTATTGGATAAAGACAAGGGCCTAAACCCACTGACGGTAGAGCTCCTCACACTTGGCAAACCGTCCGCGTCGAGCGGTCTTGCGTCGCTGGTCGTTCCTTCTCATACGCCGATAGGACATTCGGCCACTGTGCTTTTAGAAGGTTCCACGGCCAATAAGCTGCAGCTATCACCTATAATATCTGGTGGGCAGCGCCCAGGAAAAGGGTACGTATTCAATTTTTGTTTTACATACCTACATTGATCCTGTAGGAAGCTTACAAATATTATTCTGCTTTATCTGATTTTATATCTATATTTTATCTGATCTAAGCATACAGAAAAGTATTCTCATTCCTATAATAATTCATGAAAGTCACTTATTTTATGTTATAGAAAATGTATTTTTTGAGAGATGTTAACTAACTATCGGCTTAATCAACAGCTTTATTTGGTTTATATAACCGGGTATATATTGGTATAATATTTGTTTGTAGTAGCGGACCTGTATACGCCCAGTTAGTGCCTCAGAACAGCGCTATGCTGCCCGCGTGTTTCACGCTCAAGTTGTCGCAGCCCACCCCGCTATGCGCTGGACTCGCCAAACTCATACACGCCACTACAGAGGTAAGAATTATTACATACTGAAAAAACTTAAAATTAAAAAACAGATTATTTATTGGTATAGGTCGCCAAACTGCGACTGGCGGGCCACACGCGGCTCTTTGGAGGATTATTTGTGGCTCTCGATAAATAAAGCAGAGTTCCTTCTATAGATGAAACAAAAAAGCTCGTCTCACTTACAAAAAATACCAAATGAACTGCAGGGAGATAATATATAATTATGTTCGGCCCACATCTCTTTAACCTAATGAAATACGTAGTGTTAAATTCGATACTACTCTTAACATTTTTCAGGTGGAAGTTGCTGGTGATTGGGGAAATGGAAAACCCATGTTGGGTTTGGTCGCCCAACAGGCATACAACAAGCTTACTCCAGGGAAAGTTATTGAATTGAATCTCAGCAAAGGACTTTTTGTGGTTTGTACTCTGCCAATGCACAAAACACTGTAAATAGGTAAAATACTGTTCGTTGAAAATCATATTTTCGTCCCGACCATTTTATATTTTCGGCTCATTATTTAATCGCAGCTAAAGTTAGTTCAACGGAATGTCCATTAATTAAGAACTCATCAAAAATAACTGGCCACATCTGAACATTAATCACAAAAATTATCGATTCAAGTAAACAGAAAATCTCATTTAATTTACATATTGATTTGTTGGTTTGCAATTGAAGTGCATAATTGGTAATTTAGTATAGTCAGTAAACTCAGTATCACTGATTGTACTGGTTCTATATATTTTAATATGTGTATGTATGTTGTAGAACCTCCCCGAGCAAACTCAGTGTTACTTCCTGTGCGAGACGCGCGGGCTGGAGGGCTGCATGGTGTCGAGCGTGCCGTTCACGCACCCGTCGCACGTGCCGCCGCTGCTGGCGTGTCTGCGGCAGCAGGCGCTGTTCAACGCGCTCATCACAAGCTGTGTGCGCACGCAGTGTAAACAATGTCAGTATATCAATAACTAGCTGATACCCGCGACTTCGTCCGCGTGCAATTTAAGGGAAAAAATGATTTTTGCATCCTTTGCATCCCCGTTTTACTTCTTAGTGCCTACGTTATAAAAGGAACCCCTGTGTAAAATTTCAAGTTTCTAACCCTTATAGTTTAGGCCCTGCGATGATATGTCAGTCAGTCAGTCAGCTTCTTCTTTTATATATATATATATATATATACATACCCGGTTACTCAAAAGAATACAATCGATTTCGAAAGAATACAATCTAAAAAATAGTGTCAATAAATTTGAGTTCAGTGTTCATGTAAAAGCAATAATATGTTTTAAAATATAAATATAATTAAATAATATAATTAATTTAAAATATAAATAAAATAATTTTCACCATAATGTCTATTAAATGTCTTCTTATTCCGGCAAAACTTAATTTACGAACCGTCTTTCACAGTCATTGAATTGGAAAGCGTACTCATGTTCGAAGTGAGCGCTCTGTCGTGGCAGCACATCTCCATATCTCTGGAGCACCCGGGAGACGAGAGCATGGCCACTGTGGAACTAGAACTCAGTGACCCCGCCGCACCGAGAGCGTCGCTGTACACTCTACACAATGCGCCTGCAGAACACATCGACGAATACATTACCAGGGTGCTGCAGAAGACGCATTCAATACCTATCACTCTCAGGTGAGTTAAAAATATCAGCATTTAAAAAAAGGAGCGATTTTAGTCAGTTAATTTGGTTATGTAAAATCTTATATAAATAAAAATTAATATCTGAAATGTATTTTCAGATATTAATTTTTATTTATACATTTCAGAATTTAATTATTCACGTACCTACGTGCATAACTTCCGAACTTCCGCCTACACCAAATTGGATAGTTTTCTTTGATTAAATAAAAAAAAATGTAAAATTAAATAAAATCGAATGAAACGAAATATGGCGATGGTACACGGTACGATGTGCGCTGAAACATCTAGTAACTTATAATTATGAAAATGTTTATTCCCGCAGATCACTTATAAAAATCTGGGAGCGGGAAGCAGCAAGTAAACAGTTAAATGGCGGATACTCGGCTCTGGAGCCAAATTTTAGCTGTGGCCTCGGGGGGCTCGACCCGGGTGGTGACCACATCAAGCAAGAGCCAGGGACCATGCACTCGCGACCGCTGTACCCGTCAAGCGTTAACCATCCGCACCAGGGTGGTAAGTGACTTTGACTTGGGAAGTAGTTTACAAGTGGCTGCAACTACGCCAAGCATGCTTTCCATCTATAAGTAGCAGGCATCTCTCTATATGTCGCATGACTCGCGTTTTACTTCCTAATGATTTATTATTGTCTCACAGGGGCATACCTCTCTGAACAGCAACACCATCTATCTGTAATGTGTCAGGACACTACTGCTACCGACACAAAACCGCAGATCGAAGAGCGGAAATCTAAAAAAAGAAAATCCGATGATATGTGGTCTTCAAGTCAGAAGAAAGGCAAACAGGGTATCACTGAAATGATGGACTCCGATAGCGATAGTGACAATTCAGATGAATATGTCAACGAAGACGAGAATACTATAAACAGTAACTCAACAAATGATGATATAGAGGGCCGTGAATCTTCGGTTTCACAGAATGAGTTTGCGTCCGATTTAGAGCTGTCTGGTATGGACGCCACTGATGCTCTTGGTGGACAAGACAACAGAACCTTGTCCGATATGGACAACTCAAATGACGCAGACGTTGATGATATTATCCGGTTCGTATATATTTACATCGCACCTTATGTAAAAAGCTCTCAACATGCTAATAATACCGATCATGTATCAATAACAATAATTTCTTCTTTACAGGAATTCTTTTCACAAGTCTGATCACAAAAGGCAAAAACTTAAAAGTAAAGATTCCGAATTGCGTACAAGTAGGAGCTCGTCTTCCCTGCTTTTGGACTTAACCGAAGGGAAGTCCTATATGCCATCTTCGGTAAGCATAACTCCTATAGGTAGCACATCGAACACGCCTAACGCTAGTTCCGGCTCCAGTATAACTTCAATGTTATGTCTGGACAGGCGGCCTGGTATTGAAATAATTCCAATCACGGCGGCCGCACCAGCTGCTCTGCCCAGCTCAATAACAATTACACCGATAACATCATCACAAATCAAAACTCTGGATGATCGCATAAGATCTGAAAAGAAATCTAGCCGGTCGGGGGAAGAACGCAGTAAGGAGAAAAAGAAGAAGCGAAGAAGAGACGACTCGATGGGCCCACCCGAGAAGGTGCCTCCGAAGCAGGACCCACTCACTAAACCTGTTTCCGTCAGCATCAAGCCCACCGACGGATCCCCTTTACGTGCAACTTCCCCAAACTCCCTTATAAGAAAATTTAGTCCAAGTCCAACTCATGGCAGATCGGTGTCAATTACTAAATCGTTAAGTCCGAGCACTATGAAAGGAATGGGAAAGCCGTCGGGAACATCCAGTCACCACAGCAGTCCTAGACATTCTCCAGTTCAAAATAGCCCTAAACATTTACCTGGTTACTCGAGTCCAAAAAACCACAGCATCTCTTCCCCTAAGCATAACTCCTCGGGGTCGGGGAAGCCGAGCATGTCGGCGCTAAAGTCGGCAACTAGCGGTTCGCCATCAGGTAAATCTGGGACAACAGGGTATGACCTTACAAAAAAGATATCCAAAGATAGTTACGGATCAAGCTCAGCTTCATCGAGAGACAAAGAAAAGAAGCATTCCGGTCTGTCTTTTTCCAGTTCCGGTAGGAGTAGTCCCAAATTAAAAAACCCAATTAAATTGAAACAATTAGAAATAACTCCCGTTTCGTGTGATAGTCCCGTTACAGAACCACTGATATCCCCACCTAATATTGAAGTTAATAAATCAAATGCTCCGAGCCAAGCTCGTAATAGAAAAGGTTCTCTCAGCGCTGTTATAGATAAACTCAAATCTGCGCAGCACTGTGGTACCGACTCTGAGATAAGCTCAAAATCCAGCAGCTCTTCCAGTAGCGCCAAGTTTTCAGATCAAAAAACAAGTATGTCCAGTAGTGGAAAAATTAGCGATAGCAAAAATCAAGAATATATGGTAAAGCCCAGCTCCGATGGTATGAAGATTACAATCAATAAAACTAGAACGAAGGATTCTTCAAGCAGTAGTTCCAAATTAAATTACAGTAGCTCTGGATCGAAGCAATCATCACCCCAACTCACCCCGCCGAGTCAGGGTTCTCCAAAAACCCATACAGGATTAAAACCAGGAGTTATAAGTGGGCCCGCTTCCAAAAAGACTCAGGCAATGCAATCTTCAAAATCAGGCAGCGTCAATTCGGGATCAACACCACCTAAAGCTAATATGAGCCCCTCGGATTCTTCCAGTTCCGGCAACTCTAATATGCCTAAAGTGCCTTATTTAAAATCATCAAATTCAAGTAGTGCCGGTATTAACCTATCAAAATCAGCTTCTAAATCTAGTGGTTCCCCTAAAAGCAGCAGCACGGACTTAGCTAAAATAATTAGAGACAGGGAACGAGAAAAAGCAAGAACTAAACTTATGAACAATTCAGAGAAATCTATTTTCTCTTCCAAATCAGAACGTCATTCCAGCCCTAGTGGCTCTAGAGATGAAGTAGATGGAGACAGGTTTAAAACTTCCAAAGAAGCCAACTTTCTAGTAGAAGGCTTAATCAAACCTCTTGACACTAGTAAGTTTCAAATACCGAAATTGAAAAACCAAAATACTCCAGATAAAAATAGTCCGGCCGCGCAGTACGATCAGCGGTCTTTAGTCAATGATTTTGCTCGTTCATTAGAACAAAATAAATATCAGTTTCCACACTTTGACAACCCGGGCACCAGGACAACTGACTCTCTTCAGAAGTCAGCCTATCCTCTTAATGTACCGAAACCACTGCTCAACATGGGTAGCATGAGCCCTAAAACGATACCACCCGGCAAGAATGATCAGTCGGAACGGCCTCTAGAGTTTTCTAAAGCTATGGCCGACAGTATATCAAAAGGAGAAAGTCCAGTGAGAAATAAAGACGATTCGAAAGATGGTTTTTCGGCAGCTTTTCCTATATTGCCCCTGGATTTTAAAACCGAAATGGCAAAGGGATTTGCAGCTCCTAAGGGCAGCTCGGAGGACAGAAAAGGCGCTGACTCGTGCATGAAGCCACCGGCAAGCGGCGCAGTGGCACGTAGCGGGGCCACCACTCCGCAGGAGGCCGCGGAGATGTTGTTGGACTTCTCGGCATCGTCAGGCAGTAAGGTGTCGGGCATGGTGGCCGTGCGGCCGGTGTATCCGTCGTCACCGGCGCTGGCGCTACAGCTGGCTAAAAGTCCCGCGCCCTCACCTCTCGTGGCCCCTTCGCCGCACTCCAACTCGCCGTGTATCACCGACGACGAGCTCATGGATGAAGCGCTTGTAGGTCCTGGTAAATGAATACCAATGTATTATCGCCCCTCGCGCATATCAAGTTCCAACTAGTGCGAGGTTGCAAGTTCGGCGAATGAATGAATCTTGAATGTTTACCATAATTATATTGTTTGAGAAAACTCAACATTTACGATTTTTTTTGTAATTTCTTAATCGATATTTATTTATGAAGTAATTTATTCGTAATATTCTCTCTATATGTAAACTAGTTAGGTACTGATTTAAAATTACGATTTTCTTATGGTTAATGACCTCAGATATTATTTTAATGTGTAAGGGAATATGTGATTCAGTATATTTTAGTAATCGAATTTCATCTTTGTGTCATAGCAGATTACAATAATGTAAAAAGATCATTTGTATGTCCATGTATTGTTGTTAACGAAGGAACCACTTAACACAACTGCCATGAGTATAATACAATTTAGTGTACAATGTTTTTTTTTCCTATTTTAAGTGATGCAGTTATAGAATTTGATTTATAACCATTGTAAATAAATAAATTAATATAATTATGATATTAAAATGATTATATCAGTAAGGCATTTGTGCTTATAGATTTTGTAGAAATAAATACAATGAAAATCAATCACTATATACTTGTATTTTTTCTTAACTTATATAACATAAAAATACACATAAGTTACTTATAGGTGAAATAAATATCTCAACTACGTCAGTTTTATATTACCATTAATAAAATCTTAGAGAGCTAGGACGATAAAACCTGTAGTAGGGGTAGTAGACGGGAAGGCTTCTGAACGGGGCATATGGGTACCTTTGATATTGTCTTCGTATACCAAAACGGCGCCTCAGTGGTTGTTTGTGTCTCCTTCTAAATATGGGAATAGGTGCGAATCCTGCAGCAGTTTCCATTATCTCATCTTCAATTCTATCCACTAGAATATTATCTATAACGGTGTTTTGGTTCGGAGAGAGATAATCTTCGTCTTCAACTATTCTGATATCATTTTGCATATCAGGGATGTCTTCTAATGGTGTAATATTTTCTTCAATGACTACGTCAACTTCATTGTCACCATCATTCATCGTATCTTTGCTTAAATCAGGTGTAGGCAACAAATCTTCATTTGCTTCTATTTTGATAGATGTCGGATCGATTTTGGTTTGTGTATCCTCTTTAAGTTTCACTTCTGGCTCACTTTCAGACAAAGGAGGCTCATTATTACTCAAAGGTTCTTGTTTTGAAACAGGCTTTGCTATTGCACTCACAACCATAATTAATAATAAGATTATATGCGTCTTCATTTTTTCTGAAAAGAATATATGAATTGTAGTTGTAGTGGCAACAATAAAGCGTACACAATCTTAATATGTGAAATGTTTCTAGTATCTTGGTCTTATATTACAGAAGAACGGGGTCAAAGAAAGGTGTAAGGCGACTCCTTAATTATATTTGTAAATATTATCAAAAAGCCGAACGATTGGATTGTTCCAAAAAATACGTAAAATTAAACAATATGAAAAAAATAATATCGTGTACCCAACTCGCCTTTGACCATTTATTTATTCAAATGACCCCATTAAATCTTAACGGTGAGATTAGCACAGCTGAGCAATTGACTTCAGCAACCACTAATAATCGTAAAGCCTACAGGTCGTTGCTCTGGATCTTAGTAATTTTGTATGTGAGAAATTGTGTTTGTGAATGCAAACAATATAGAGATATAGAGCAAACCTTCAGTGAACTTAACAAAACTAAAATCATCAACCCATTAGTGTCCCACTGGGCTATATTTTAATTTAATTCATTTATTTCGGAACCAGTCCATATACATACAAGTAAGATTAGAAATATTCTATTCATCATCAACATCAACCCATTATTGTCCCACTGCTGGGCACGGGTCTTCTCTCATTTGAGAGGGATTAGGCTATAGTCCCCCACGCTAGCCTACTGCGGGTTGGCAGACATTACATATCATCGAGAAAATCTCTCAAGCATGCAGGTTTCCTCACGATGTTTTCCATCATCGTTTGAGCATGCAATAAATACTCACATAGCTTCCGAAAAGTCAATGGTGCGTGTCTTGGGTTTGAACTCGAGACCTCTGACATCTCAGTCACATCTCGGTCACACCGCTAGGCTACCACGGCTCTAATAAAAAAAAATCTATTCAATAATAATTAATTTCATTAACTATAGTCCAACAGTCTAGCCTACTGCGGGTTGACAGACTTCGCAGGAGTACCTATTATTTAAGTATAAAATTAAAGAAAGTACAAAATCATAGAAATAAAAAAAACATGATAAAAATTAAGACCTAATAGAACTATTGATTGCCAAATGCGGTACCAGGGACCACGTCTTTTTATTCCCTAGTCGATGCAAGCTCATTCGGATACTAAGCTACATTATCGATATTAGTACCACTAGTTTTATTAAATATGAACCTGATTACCTGTTTGTACTTACATTACTAATAGTATCTGTCAGGACACCGACTTCGTTGCGGTTGAATCACTTGTCTTTGTGGCTGGTAATTCCTTCTCTGAGCCCTTGCTTTTTCGCTGCGTTCTCTAAGTTTTTTCATGGCGAATCGCGGTAAAAAAGGATTCTGAGATTCTGCTACTTCCATCATATCGTCATCATGTAGCATCTGCTTCGGCTGTAAATTCTTGGATTCCTCAGTTGGTTTTGCGTCAGCGAATATACAAAACACAAGACAAAACAGACAAAGTAACTTGAAACTGGACATGATGATGTTTTTTAAAGATTCTTAATTCCTTATGAAGACACACTGAAGCAACGGTGGCTTATCCTATTGTATGTGACTTCGAGTAAATGTTCATGTTTTATAGGGCCGCTAGTCATTGGCCGATGACACACATCTGGTGCATCTGTTTACCCTATGGTATTTTAGGAAATATAACGGATCATACGGTCACTTCCAATTAACACGTTCTCGACTTACATTCATAGGCTGGCTGGAGGACAACGGTAAGACCTACATTGTATTATACCTAACGGACACTGAAAACAGTGACTCAACTTTCCTTCCTTTTAATATAAAATGTAGGAATCCATTTCTATGTACATACCAGGTCCTATGTATTCAATCTGAATAAATAAAAAAATATTCATCTAACACAGTTTCTAATTACAAAAATGGTGTCAGTAGTAAACATAGATATCAGCTGTTATAAAACGAATACCTACTAAATTCTGTAATATTACAGCAAATATTAAACACATTATTTGTAACAGTATATCATAACACTTTGTTAATTGAAATGCCTATAATAACATACTACATATGTACATATATGTGCCTGTAGCCGCAAAGGGTAGAGCTGCAGATGTATACCCACTCGACGTTGTGTTTATTTAATAGGGATCAACCTACTGTAATTAATCGGATAAATCTATTGCAAGAGCATTATATAAATATACACACCTAGGTATCTACCCAGATACAAACAACGCATTGGTCGACCTAGGCATAGACCGCAGGTCCGCATGCACAACAGTCGACATTGCGATCAATTGCTTAATGAGGTATTAAATACAGACGTTACTAATTACACACTTCATAATATATCTACAAATGTACCATATAATGTGTAAATAGGTCTGCCTCGTCATCACACTACAGCTGTGAAAATATTGTTACTAAGCACTACTAAGCAGTTTCGATTGCAGTATCAGCCATCATTTAAATTTTATACAGATTTCCAGACAATTACGCACGTAAGTAAATATAGATTAAAACATAAAAATTTTAGTAGTTCCGATCCACCTTTACATTTTAAAAACTACCATATTTACCTGCGGCATAGCGTTCTATCCCACTTGAAAACATGAGCAGATATGGTCTAAGATGCAACGCCCTTACGCACAAGGTGCGTATTCGCCTCAGCCTAAAATAGGCACAGTTACAAACCCTCATTACATATACTGGTAAAGAACTACTTATAACAAGCAACAGGACTTCAAATTCCTACGTATGTTTATTAAAAGCATAATTAATCTTTTTTTTTTCACACAAGATAAATCGTGCATGAAACACACTATGAATTTGAACATGGAGTGTTTATTTATAAGTCATTGTCAAGGTGGCTGTGAGTCATCAGGTCATCATAACACAGTACCTACCTATACTGAACTGTATATCACCAATCAAGTTCTGGACCTAAACAAACATGTAATTCTTGAAATATCGATATAATCACAAATCACAATAAAAACTGTTTGCACAACATTTTGCAATAAACATCATTAAAATTGAAATCCTGTGTTTGATATCTACGTATGTTGCATTTCATTAAACTAGATGTTTAAGCACCTGGTCGGGTATTATGATTATGGCATATTTAACCTACCTATCCAGGAAAAACAAACAAAGCAAGGTATTAATAAAGGCGCATAAAGTTCTATTCATAATGAAGGTAAGTACCTACTTACCTACATATTTAGATACTACATACGTAATTTTGAGTATTAATTGAAAAAACAGTGAGAGGCCCGTGCCTGCCGATCGTATAAGGAGAAATCGATATTTACTAAGGGTAATCTGGACATGTTCATTCTCCAATTAATGTGTGGTTGAACATTCATTAATAAGTAAATAGGACGTTGTTATTACACAGGGCCATCTAGTTCCGAGCTAAGTAACGAGGTTGTGTTACGGATGTTAGATAGTTTATACACTGCATATAATATTATATACTTTTTGTTTTTTGTACATAGGATACATCATGGATAGATACAAATGTTGGTGCTCAACATACCTACTATCATTTTTCCCTTCTGGGTTTCGAACCCGGGGTCACAAAAGGCAGCCTTTATAACTACGAATGCGCTAATCGGGTCGTCAAACTTGCATAATTAAATAGTAGGTACAGACCTAAAAGAAAATCACGTGAGATCTTCTTCATAGCTAGGATAGGTGTACCAGTACCAAAAAGGAATTCCATATATGCTAGAAGAGTTCAATGAAGTCTGTCAACCAGGAATAGGTAGTCATCAGAATTATCTACTTACCCAGCTGGTAAGTAGATAATTCTGATGACGGCCTGACCGATAACTGGCTTGTTTCTTGTCGCATAGTAATACAGCCAAGTGTCTATAGGTTACCTTACTGGCCCAAGTGAACCTTGAACATATTATACTGAACCTATATTATATGTATAATTTATTTATAGCCATAATAGTCATTTACTTCCACTTACGGTAAATACTTAGTACAAAAAGAAATTGACTGATGATTGATTATTCACATTATTAAAAAAAATAGTTACATACCACTATTTTATTGCAAAGGGCAAAATAATGCTGAATTTCTACCTACCTGCCTAGTCTTCCAACAGAGTATTTGTTAATAAATGGACAGACTGTTATGGAAACAGTTTCGGACACGTCTATGTCCACTTGTCCAGCAGTGGACTGCGATAGGTTGAGTTGATATAGACAACTAACGTAAGGCAACATATTCAGTACGTAGTAGGAATTATCGAAAAAACATTCAGCTTAGATAAAAGATAAAGAGTGTCTACCTCGAGCATATAGCCTTTAATATGCTTGTCCAGCAGTGGACGAATATAGACTTATGATGATGATGATGATGCTTGTTGGCTAAAATAAATGATGACTGAAGAGAATAAGGGGTTTCAAATTGGACCTTGACAAGACAAACAGAAGGTAGTTTATTTAATTTTTGTAAACTCCGTGTACGTCCAAATTATAATGAGTGGTCGTAATATGTTGTAGCCTATAGGTACCCGTATATTATCGTGTGTGCAAGCAAATCTAATAGAATATTTTTGAAGTCGTAGGTAGTATTTTTTCACATTCATATAATAAAATGAAAACGTTCGCTGACACATTAATTAATTATGATGTTATTAATCAACTGAGGAGAATTATTTAAACTGGCAACAACATTTTCCTCAACTATTTTGGGGCCAGCTTCTCGTTTACCAATACGCGATTGAATCAGTATTTTACACGAAGTTACTTCAATCAGTGTTCCATAACCATAACTGGGCTATCAATATTGCAAGGGACGCAAGGGTAAATGATAAATCATTATGATTGATTGATCAGTGTGGTGCGTAACGAGCCCCTCTGTAAACTGATAACGCTTCAGAAAATTTATATCAATAGACATAAACGTGGACTGAGGAGTTTGTCTCAACTTTTCTCTTCCCAACAAACCACAACGATGAATCTCGTGATGAAGCTCGTACGGCCTGTTTTAAATAAAGTAAAAGCCTATCTTGAATAAATGAATTGAATTGAAAATAAATGTAGGTAGGTACCTAGTGTCAGTAAATAATGTTATGGTGGGAAAACTTATACATAGAAGAAAATCTGTCTTATTTTACTATTTTAGTGTACTGTAGTCTGTACTTTGGTAAATTTGTGTTAGAAACTTCGCTGTAGTGTTTGTTACTATGCAAAAAACCTGGTTGTCTGGTGTACCAAATTGGAGGATACAAGAATAGGTACAGTTGTATTCCTTCACTATATGTAGGTATGGTTTGAAATCGTTTTGCACAGATAAAAAGAAAGCATCCTACTACCTCCTCATTATGTTATGTTTTTGTATCTGCATAAATCTGAGTCTTGGTTTCGCTCTGATAATCGCGGTTACACGTCTTAATATCTATGCGAGAGTGCAAAATGGGTCGATAGACAATGGCATAGATACTATGTTGCATATGTAAATGTTCTCTATTACCGAATACATAGATACACATAGGTAAGATGGTGCACGTGAGTCTCGGAGCATTCTATCATACGTAGAAGTCATCACATGATTGAACTGAATAAAACACGTGCGTTGATTCTGTAACGAGATAGGTATAAAAAAGTTATAGGAGCAAAACAATGTTTTGTTTTATGTGCTTATTTTCAATATTACTTTTAAATTAGTCATGATTAAATGGATACATAATGGACTAATATTATTATATTTGTCTATTAATAAATTTACACATTAGAACGTTGCCTGCATCCTAACATTTTTACTGTAGTTTGAATGAATTAGCTAAAGTCAGGAAGTCAAGTTGTGACCAGTGGACTGTGGAGTCGAAGGTCTCGAGTTCAATACCAAGTCAGGCACCACTTAATTTTTGAAGGTATGTACGTATGCATAACACTTATGTGTGAAACTTGTGAACGGCTGGGAGTTTTTTTTTCGTAGGGGGAGGAAGTCTGCCGACCTGTACTAGGCCAGCGTGGTTGACTTATCCATTTTAACGAGAGAAGATGTCAATCAGTGACACGAATCGAAACTTTAGAGTTATAGCGGGTACCATAGCCAGCACTAATGTACCTACCTAGTATTCTAATATACCTACCTAGTACCCAAGATTATATGTAGTAACTAGGTAATTAGGTATAGTTTTCATACAAACTTTCATCCCCTATTTTATCCCCTTGGGGGTAGAATTAATCAACATCCTTATCTATTATATCTTAGCGAATGCCTACGTCATAACATCTACCTGCATGCCAAATTTTAGCCCGATCCGTCCAGTGGTTGTGGCTGTGCGTTGATAGATCACTATGTCAGTCAGTCAGTCACCTTTGAGTTATAAAATCTAAATCTAATATATAAAATTCTCGTGTCACAGTTTTCGTTGCCATACTCCTCCGAAACGGCTTGACCAATTTTGATGAAATTTTTTGTGCTTATCCGGTATCTATGAGAATCGGCCAACATCTATTTTTCATCCCCCTAAAAGTTAGGGGTAGTCCACCAACCCCTATAATGTGGCAAAACAACGTTTGCTGGGTCAGCTAGTCTAATATATAAAATTCTCGTGTCACAGTTTTCATTGCCATAATCCTCCGAAACGGCTTGACCGATTTTGATGAAATTTTTTGTGCTTATCCGGTATCTATGAGAATCGGCCAACATCTATTTTTCATCCCCCTAAAAGTTAGGGGTAGTCCACCAACCCCTATAATGTGGCAAAACAACGTTTGCTGGGTCAGCTAGTATATATATATATATATATATATTCAGATTTATTTAGCATTGGTATAAATAGTTTTACCACAAAAACTTATGTGTAGGTACTTAGTTTTAACACCTTTTAAAAGGTTAGTTAAATCAGTCATAGTTCTACTTGAATTATTATAATTAGTCACTGTCCAATGAAGCATAGAGACGAGAGCTCGTAGCAGAGGGCGTAACACAAATTACAGGAAATTAATTATCTTTTTGAAGCATTGATTAATTTCGTACTTGTCCTTTGCCGCAGATAATTGTAGAAAAACTAAAAGTAACAAATATGATCATTGAACTCGAAAAAGCAATTTATATTTAAAGGACGTTCTTTTTTTTGTTGTATTAGACAAGTTACTTTATCTGCTTACGAACGCCCGCATTTTGAGTTAACTTTATGACACTAAAATATTAATACCAAATACAATCACAAGACAAATAACAAAAGGAAAATAACGGTTAAGGAAAATAAATATTTGGGGCTTTATATGTACAGACAGTTATATTATATTTCATATACAAAAGTTGATGATTAATAAAACTTTGACTACTATTTTTAAATGATTACCATAGCAAAGATATGTTTGATAGTATAAACAGAATTTATCTTTATTCGTATAGATAGGTCACACATTTCTTCGTGGAAATAACCTTTGTCTGTATCCACGTATTAATCAAACATATTATGTTAAATTTAAGAAATACAAAATTATTAAGTTAATTCACTACCTAGAAAGCGGATGTCAATAGAAACGCCACCGAAGGAGGTGCCCTATATAACTGAACTTCAAATTCGTATGAATGTGGACAAAACAAAAGTGGTATGCAGGATTCGTAGCGCTTGGCATTCTGTAGTTTCTGTCTACCCTCACGGGGAAAAGGCGTGAGTGTATGTATGTATCTAGAAAGTAGTAAAATAAAGACGCATTATTCAGAGGGGTTGTAAAATTGGATTATAATCTTAAGGTATTTAGAAAAAATCGCGCGGTTCTTCGTTTACGAGTTGTCAACAAGCTATTTCCAATTGCTAATATAAATTTGAGCAGATATGACATGAAAGGTATGAAGTAATGTGTCTACGTTGTAAAATAACTGGTTAGTGTTGCGTCAGTAGAACGAGTTAAGTTTTGGTCCGCATGCGCCTACTTTATAATTTTTAACCTTGTGCACGTGAATACATACCATATTTTTGACAGCTTAGTAATTTACTGAGATTTGTTTAACTTTTTGCATGATTTTCTCATCATCAACCCATTAATGTCCCACTGCTGGGCACGGGTCTCCTCTCAATTGAGAGGGATTAGGCTATAGTCCACCACGCTAGCCTACTGCGGGTTGGCAGACTTCACATGCCATCGAGAATTCTCTTAAGCATGCAGGTTTCCTCACGATGTTTTCCTTCACCGTTTGAGCATGTCATTTTCTGAATAAATTCAATTGAAAACTCACCTTGAAGATGCCACGGTAGTAGCATTTTCAGCCTCTTCTTTATTCTGATGCCTACCACGAAATAACATTTCAGATTTTACAGTTGTTTTTATGATTGCTCTTCCCGTCTTGAGTTAAACAACTTATAAAGAATTTACGTAAAAATATTAATATTTCACTCACTAAGTAGAGCATGCCGAAGGTTATCTATTTTATAAATGAGGAAGTTAACAACGGAACCTTAAGCCCATAGACAATTTGATATACTTTTGCAATTAAGTATTATTATACTTTTTTTTGACATTATGATAGCGCCATCAAGTTCCAAGCTAAGCAACGAGGCTTGTGTTACGAATACTAGATGGTTGATATACTACATAATATACTTTTTTTTAATATTTACATATTATACATAGATACATCCATGACTCTGAAGCAAATGTTAATGCTCATCACACAAACATTTGTCCCTACCGGGATTCGAACTCGGGACCCATAGCACAGCAGGCAGCGTTAACTACCGCTGAGCTAAACGGGTCGTCAAACACATATACATATAAATTATGTTTATAAATAGTAAAATTACAAAATATTATGATATCATAGGTATATTAGAAGATAAAAATCTCACCTGCACCAGCCGAAAGAGATTTACAAACGATTAAATAAACCGTACGTTTTTTTAAATAACATATTTTATTCTGCCTACCCTTTGCAAGTTCACTCGGAACTATGAACCAAAAATTTCTGAAGATTTTTACATCGGAATAAGATTCCTCCGACTCCTCTTAACAAATTAATATCGATCAAGATCGAGAAATTAGAAACAGTAACGGTTCTAATAGGTTTGGCAACCCTTGAAAAAATCCGTACCTAAGTAAGGAAATATAATATAGTGGCATCCTAAGTTCAATCGAAGTCTGTTTACTATAAACCACTTAATATTTATCTAACCTGTGCTAGTGACATTCTGCCAATCCGCAGTAGGCTAGCGTGATGGACTATAGCCTAATCCTTTTCATATTAGAGGAGACCCGTGCCCAGCAGCGAGACAATAATGGGTTGATGATGATGATGATGATGAAGTGACATTAGGATTACGCAAATCTGAGCTGCCTTTTACAGATAATAGGATTGCTCCAACGGATACTTCCAACGAAATAAACACTTGTGGACGTCACAGACTGGATTAGATAAACTATCTTCATCTATTCTAATATATATATTTTTGTTATTATTTTATTCCATAAATCTCCACTCCACCTTCATGTATATTATAGCAATTTTAAACTCATCCCAACACATTCATACAATCATATCGTCACTATTGCCACGACTGCCGCAAGGATTCATTTTAGGTCCTCTTAGAGCATTATAAGTTTATAACAATCAATCATTAACAATAATTTACGATGGTCACACTGACATGGCCTATGGTCACACTATGCGCTATAAGCACATAATAATTCGCATCAGATAGTTTTTTTGCGAGCAACTGTAACTTAAATCATATTATTCTAACCTTTTATACTTATTTAAGCTAAATTAACGCGACATCTGTCGCAGTATGGAGGTACCAACTTAAAGAAGCTTTTCAAGCTCTCTGTCTCACTTCAGAATCATCGTTTCAAGATTTCGCTAAGAACATCGTTCTGACAATAAGTTTAAACCATAATAAAACGTACCTACCTACTAAACGTTCCTATTTTGGTTACCTCTGTAGTTTGTGCTTTAACTAAGAATTTACCAAAATAGGTATATAGTTACCTAAAATGCGCAAAGATAGATTGCTATGTTGTTATAAAAACTAAATACTATCTAGAACAGTCTAATAACAGCAAGAGGTGTCGCAATACTTTGCTATCTCTTAAATTAGCTGTAAAAAAAAAAAAAGATTTGTTTAGTCTTAATCAGGGATGTTATGGAGCTTCGTAACCGTAACCGAAACTATCGGATATCCGAAATAAAAATATATTCGTAACCGTAACCGTATCCGTTTTCATGATTTGGATAGTTTTCGTATAAGTGCGTTGTCTAAATAAAACGACATATTTTTGACAGGTTTAATTTGGACATATTTTCGGACACAAGTTAGTAATGTAGATTCTGCAAAATGTAAACATTGTGATAAAACTTTTTCCGGATACGAGGTGACACTACTTCACTGAAACTTCATCTAATATCCGGAACCGAAACTATCCGAAACTAACGGATAATCCGAAATAATTTCATATACGTAACCGATATAATTTTATTCCTATATCCATATCCGTATCCAGATCCGAAATATCATATCCATGACATCCCTAATCTTAATTAAATAAATCTAAGCTTTATCTCTTTTCTATATTACCTAACTGATATCGGATTATCTTATTGATATAATAAATACTAGTCAGATAAAATAAATAATACAATCAGGTCCTACAGATTGTTTTCGCTATCTTGTGTTATCGGCGCCGAATGTGTGCGCGAATCTGGCGATGAAACATTTAAGCTGTCAGTCTGGCACATGTTTCTATTCAAGGTTTGCAAAGTTCATTGATTAAATGTTGACGTATGTGCCGATGGCGGCACGCTGAGGCAAGCATGTCGTGGTGCGCTCGGCACTCGAGTACACTAGATAGCCCCTGTGGCACAAGCCCGCTCACATCACATCAGTCGGTCGGCGCTTCGCCCGTTATTAGTCGTCGGTCGTCGCGGCCACACCGTCTCCGCTCCTCGAGCTACACACGCATTATCGATCGCTTTATTTATAATGTTTTGAAGCATTATAAAGAAACCACCAAACAAACCGGCCTTTATGGTGCTATCCTGTAAACGTAAATCCAGAATGTTATATAGGCGACACTAGCTACTATTAGGTACTAGCATTTTAAATTAAATTTTTGGTGAAAACTTGAACACAGTTTTTGGACAGTATTATTTTATACGAGTTTTGGTTGTTAGTGAAAACAATTTCATCATGAAGGATAAAAAGAAAAGGTAAGTTTTGTATACCTACTCGAATCATAACAACTTCAACCACAATTTCAATGGCGTTTATTCATAAATAAATTATACTTTCATTCTCTTTGGACGGTTAATGCTCTATGTTTCATACGGCCCCAATAATATCCCCCAAGGACTTGACCTAACGATGTATTCTTTGCCTTGAATAACGACAAGATGTTTACAACCTGTTTCAGTTTAACTACATTTTAGGAAATATTATTACTCAACAAGCTTGCGTAATTTTCCAATCATACTTGCATTGATTGGCACACATTTTTGGGCAGTTTTTTTTTTAGGTTTGTTTCGTTGCGACTGGATGCAATTATAAACCTTTTTAATACATATAATTAAGATATTAAATTAAAAAGGCGTGTAGTTATTTAATTGTATTAATATAAATGCCAATGAGGGCTTTTTCATGCGATTCGAATATCAGATAATAGATCGTCATTTAAAAAATAATTAATATTTATAGTTAGTAAATAAAAAATAATTGTAGTTTAAATAACTAAAAACCATTGGTAGGTAACACTTTAAGATGCACCTAGAACGCTAGCACTTGAATCTTATTCTGTGACGTTGGAAAGGTAGACAGAAGCATAACGTTATGTGATAATAATAACAGGTTAACTGCAGTACCAACCACCCATGGTCAGCGATATCAAGCCGCTTATTAAGGGTTTATACCAGGTAGTTGATTAGGATTACGACTAGCTATTCGGCATAATTATCTACTAAGTAGTTACAATTGGTTACAATATATACTGGCCAGGTTAAAAATGTTATTTGTTACTAAAAGTATGCTAGAGCAGAAAATAAAGAAATCAAGAAGTTTGCAAAAATTTCCTTAATCATTCTTTTTCGCTGCCGCGCTTTACAAGCTAGGTTGTAAACTTTCATTTCATAAGATATTTAATATAATTTTGTGACTATCCATGACAATTGTATTGCCATTAACCTAAGCAAATTTGCCTATTTCACTTTTCGATAAAATATCACAAACTTTAGCAACTTGAGACCTCGTGCATTCTTCGCTTGAACGCATCAGTGATTCAAACTTGTCCATAATTTGATTAATAGATAGAAAACTCGATTGACTTAGAGTATTCATACTAATATTATAAATACAAAAGGATGTCTGTCAGTCTAACATAGGATAGTTTTTGTACCGGGAATCATCTCTTAAAAGGAATTGATATTTCTTTATCTCCTATTTTATCTTGACTGATGAAAAAGCAGATTGGATAAAATGTGTTATTCTGCGCAGAAGAAGTCATGGGCAAAAACAAGTATTAACTAAATAAACACCAGCCTACACAAACAAAAAAAAAGAATATTTCTTTGTTACAAAATTTCTGGCAATGGTATCCCTTTTTTTGTAAAAAGGACTGAGCTGGTTTTGGTGAACCGAACCTCACGTCTGCTTGCCGTATTTTGTTATATATATCGAATCGTATCGAATGTCTTTTATATGTATTTTGACACATATAAAGACATTCGAGAGCACAATGACTGCAATCTATATACAATTATTGAAATGTTGATTGTTATTGTTATTTTTTGACGCAACGTGTTGTGTTCTAGACTTGTATGTATATCTCTAGATCATCGTACAAGTTTTATATTTTAAATTATACTGTAAGTTCTATGTATACGTAACTACCCTAGGAGCCAAGTTAAAAAAAGCGGGCGAAATTGCAAGGTAACTACAGTATAGTGTACTAGCTAGAGCTAATATTCAAAGTAGACTAAAGTAAATTAGTACAATTAGTGTATTCAAAATATTAAAAAATAGACTATTATCATCCATAAAACACATTTACTAAATATATTCATAAAACTAATGTATAATAATAAAAAAAAATTATAAAACGTAACATAATAACAGTTTATATTTATAATTAATTTTCCTACAAATAATAAATAAATAAATATTTCCGGACATTATTACACAGCGCCATCTAGTTCCGTGGTACGCAACGAGGCTTGTGTTACGGATACTAGTTGGTTGATATACTACATATATACTTTTTTTTTTTAAATACTTACATATTATACATAGATACATCCATGACTCGGAAACAAATGTTGATGCTCATCACACAAACATTTGTCCCTACCGGGATTCGAACCCGGGACCCATAGCACAGCAGGCAGCGTTAACTACCGCTGAGCTAAACAGGTCGTCAAAAAAAAATGAATACATGAATACAAATGAATTTAGCACGTCCTCCTCGTAGTGCAAGTTATTTTTAATTAAATTAAAATATACATGTATCATTATTTGTAACATAATGTATTCATTTAGTCATATAGGTATTTATTAACAGAGTGATGATAACGTGGAATTCGTACATTATTTGCGCAAGTGTGACCTCCACTTTTTAGGCTTTACGTACTTACGATTTAAAAACAAAACGGGAAGCTAAAATGTATTATAATTGTTGTACATTATGAACTCCTTATTTTTTTATATATTTGTTTAAATTTTTGTTTGATAGTATCTTGGATTTCATTTAAAATATTAGCTTGAATCATTATATATTACTAACTTCCACCCGCAGCTTTGCCTGCGCGGTATACTCGTAGACCAAACATTCTATCCAATTCCGTTGAGCGGTTTTAGCGTAAAATAGAAACAAACATACATTCATACAAACTTTCGCGTTTATAATATTTGTACGATTTAAACACAAATAACATAGCTACACAGTGCACTGTACAAGGAAAAAATATTTTTAACCAGAAAATCGACTGTACGAGATACCGGCTAAAAAATTAACTTATTCTCTATAGAATGTGGGTTCTATTTCCGTATAGAAATAACACTGATGGTAATATGATTTCCGGTGTTTTTTAATTATTAGAATGTGTACACCAGAATAACTATTACCTACACAATTATAATCAGTACATATACCTTATTATATCATCGTCTATTTTCATCAACATTCATCCATTTTGTTTTTACCTAGATGCATAATAGAATTAGACACTATAGTTAGATTCATTAGATTAGGTTTAGTATTCGACATTTTCTGATTTCAGTAACATCACCATGTTAATATTAATTAGTAGAATTAACAAAATGTCCAAATCCAAACGATACCAACCTACTATACACAATTGTGTCTTGTGAATCTTCAAGTGCAATGTGAGCGTACCTAAGCGTATTGTCGAATATCACTTCGCTTGCATCGCCATATCAGATATTTTAGGAAATAAATTGAAGGAAATATCCGTATAAAAACCCGAAGCTATTTAGACTTAAAAAAACAAAATGCCAAAAAAACAATGGTCAACATTTATGTTAATATTGAGGACTAATATTTTTATTTCGTCGACAAGGCAGCTTGCAAATTTTATACCCTGAAGGTTTATAAATCTAAAAAAAAATTAAGCCGTATGTTAATTCATTTCCCACAAGTAAGTTTAAGGAAAAGTATTCATAGCAAATAGAAGACGTTGACCTATAATTTTATAACCTGCCTTGTTTACCTAAGTTTCATCTTTGTCCTTGTTTAATTGAAAAGTACTTTGTACTTTGATTTGTCAAATTTATTAATTCACTTCAACTGTTTTTACTGGTTGCACCTACCGCAACAACAAAGCCAAGTTGTAGATGCAACTGCATTATGCTTAACTAAACTACTCAGAGTAACAATAATCACAAATTGAGGACAATGATTTAATGGTTATCCTCTCAACTCCAGAACAGACATGAGAATATATATATATTATGATTGTAGATCTATTTTCGTTATGCGATTCTGCTGAGTATTAACCGCTCAAGTATTCGGTGCTTGTGCTAACTACTTATAATTAGTTCGTGCGGGCTACCAAAATCTACTCAAAACGCATCCCTCTGGGACCTTGGGCCAGAGCCTACTTAGTAACCACTAATTTAAAGTTTAATGGCAATATACAGATTGTGTGTGTGTCTAACTAAAGTAAAAAACAAGTATATTTCCAGTCATGACAAGCGACAATAATTGCCTTTGGAACAACCTTCTGTCCATACCTTAGGTAGGTATGGACAGAAGGTCTTTTCTGCAAGAAAAACATCTCTAATCTCCCATCTTTCTGCGGTATATGATATGGATAACAAGACTACACCTAGAATTAATGACCTACCGACCAAAGTTTTGTGCACGTTACTTGTAACAGCATTGGTATTCCAAGTGAAAACTCGCATTTAAACAAGTTTGATCACTTACAAAATCACTGATTCACGCACAAAAAGATGGCGCCGCTGATTAAATTCGATACTGTAAAAAAACATGTAACTGTTGAATCAATTCATGTTATCTACATAGATAGCGATCTACCGCAATCGATGCGCTTGAAAAACTCTGCTTGACATGTTCAATCCAAGGTTGAATCTAACAAAGTCAAGTTTGGGTACATTATCATATTACTATAACTGGTGTATAAGTATCTAATTTTAGTTTTCATGTTTCGCAATTGTATGTAATAATAAATAATGACGAATATAATTATTTTGGATAAGATAAACTCAAGTTTTCATGGGACGTTCAATTGTAAAAGTACAAGAAATTAGGCCGTGACATTACACCAGTATAAATTTAACATTGAGTTTATTTTATCGACTACATCGCTTTTTTTATTTAACAAACACAGCATTGCACATGAGAATATATTATTGGCAGCCAAATACATCGCAATTATTCCGTTTATTTTATCATTAAACTACCAAAAATACCTAATTCTGCTATCTATCCCGGTTATCTGACCTCACGTGAATTGATGAAGTATCGCAAATATAAATGTAAATATAGCAGTATTCTTTGGAAAAAAATCATTTTAAATTGAGTTAAATCGTAAAGTACTACTGCAAACCTGAATTTTAACCCCTAGCTTTGGGCAAAGAAGACACGGAATCAAGACGGGTAGTTTGAACTTCAACAATTTATAAAGGAATGTAATGATGCGGAGGATTAACAGTCATAGCCGTGAAGAAGAAATTTGTTACGATTATAATTGTCATATGTCAATAGGAGTGGACAAATAAATAACAAATAAGATGTATAGGTATCTCATTTTAGATCACAATAGCTCATAGTCTGTTAGTGACGCCACCAACTGTTATTGTAAGCCAACCGTGTCTTATTACGTAACCTTGCTAGTTTACCGACCTATTGGTTTGGTGGTATTCAAATGAAGCAGGAATTCAACAATGTACAATTGCAATTCCTAAGCTTTGCATTTCTACATTCATGGTTATGTTACAAACTCACATAAACTTGATGAGAAAATTTTATAGTTCTGTGTTTTAGTACAAGTACACATACACGGGCATATCAAATGTATTGAACATAAATAACACCGCTAACTGTTCTTCTTGACACACACACACACTTCAAACAGTATTGATTTTACTGCACAAATAAGAGGAACAACTAATATAGTGCCAATACATAATGCAAATGCATTCCAACTTGACTAGTGTTATTGCCATTGTATTGTCATGTTCGTTCAGACTTTCACAGCGTTATTATACACAGCACGCATTTATAAATAAATAAATATGTTGTTAATCATAATTATATCCGTTAGAGTTTTAAGGCCCGTAAAATCGCAGTCCAAAGGTGGACATAGGCCTCCCCAAAACTGCTCCATAACACTCTGTCTTCCTCATACAGCAACATGTAGTATTTCAGTAATGGGAACTCACTAATTATATTAGAAAAACCATAATCGACTTGACTTCATGCTGAACAGTCGCGTTGTGACTACCAGACCAAAGCGAAAGCTAAGCTTTCCCTTTGGTTTGGCTTTCCCATTGTTAAAAATATTTAATTTAACATGTAGATTGGTTATACCAACCTAAAAAATATCTTAATAATAGGTTTTAATACTATAACAACTACCTAGTTAGACATATTACTATTTAAGATATCGTCAACAATATTAGTCATAGAAGGAGCAATATTAATGAATCCATCAAGTTTTTCTTCGTTTTTCCCTTATTTGTTCATGAAAATGTCACGGGACAATAAACGAATGAAACACTTATTTCCACATACAATCTGTTACATCAATGGAGTATAAGTGCTTCAAATTGGTCGTTATGATATCGCAATCATCGCAATGTCATTCAAATCAAGTGTCTCAGTAGGTAGTACATACCTATATGATATTAAAACATATAAATTTATTTGCTCCTATAAAATTCTTACCTTAAATAATTTCATCTAACGTATAAATTATAAATTATTTTGAGGTGCTGATATATCCCGTTTTTTTATACTGCAACTGTTCAGTGTAATTTAATTATGTACTGGCTTTCCCCAATTACCTACCTAGACTGCGTGTAGTAAGTTCTTGTAGCGTCTCCTAAGATAATGATTGGTACAGTCAGAATGTAGGTATCGAATTAAATTGCCCAACATTGAATTTACTATAACCAATAAAACTTAAAATCGTTAACCCCATTTAGTAAATAGAGTTCTTATGTACCTAATCATTGATTTTAAGACCCAATAAACTGTTATTGCATTAATTTCGTTGTTTATGCCAACTAGGGAAAGGATACTTATTTAATCTGATATTTATTCGATTAATAATTAATCGCAACGTTGCGCCATTGGGTCATTTAGGAAGTAAACCTTGGCATTCTTAATACAACGTTCGACGTTCTCATCTGTCAAACATATAGTTTAACCCTGAAATAAAAGGTATAAATTATAATTATTACTTAGATAACTCGGATTAGATCTTATAATTAGGTCACGAGGACGACGGCGACGCTAAGGTTGAGGATAAATAGTAGTAAGTAAGTAGTAAATATTTTTATTTTCTTGGACTTCCCACAAGATAGTGAATTCTTTTTCCCATTTTTTTATTAAACGTTTATAAACAGATGACTTAATTATATCAACGCAATGTTTCCAATTCGACTTGATTATTTTTATAATCATCATTCATCCCGGAGAATATTTAATGAGGTACTAGAAAGATGTATATCTGTTCCAGGAAAACTCATAAGTATTTAAATTGCCCGCGACCTAGCCCATTCGAAATGATGTCCTTCCACTGTATCATTGAATGACGTATGGTTCCATCGTAACGTAACTAGCAAACGGCCAGTGTTAAGGGTCAGTTTGATAACAATATTTTTATATAGATTATGTTACACCAGTCGCATCCCACTTTTACTGGAAGAAGACGTCAGGACTTAAAAGGCTCTGACCTGTGTTAGTGCCATCAAAATGGTGCTCACCATTTTCGGATTTCAAATATACTTTAAACAGAAGTTTAGGATTGTTAAGGTACAGAGGTAAGTAAACAAATTGACCTGACTTGGTAAAATATATAGAAAACAGGCCAGTCTGGCCGTGACCATGGATGCTGTAAAGTAATGAAACGTCGGGATTAGGTAGATACTACAAATATACCACGATAAAATTGTTATAAAAGAGTTTTGTTTCAATGTCTCATTTTCGCATAAGTTACTAGTAAGAAATCAGATATATCTCAAAGCATTATTATAGAGAACATATTTGTGTAAAACTACATTGTCCTGGCTACCTACTTAAAGCTTATAATTCTTTGATACTTCCTTCATTCAATAGAAGAAATATATACATAGCTTAATCATTGTTCATTGCTCATATTATAAGTTTAATGATTTACAAGTTGTAAACAAGTAGATACCTACGTTTCTCAATGTTTCTGGTTTCATTTTAAAATGATTGTGCGTAAGAAAGACTTCGTTTGTCAACAAAGTAATTGATTTAAACGATCTGTATCAATACTTATCATTATATCTTATATGTTTGCCAGTCTACGGCTGTTATACAGATATGTTTAGTTATTAAAGCACCCGGTTCAAACGTTCATAATATATTTGAACCAATACTTCATTGGTTACTCCGTAATAAATAATTGTATAATAATAAAAGACTTATTATCTGAACATTGATCGAATAACTTTTTATGAGCCTGTTTACTATTAGACTACCTAGGACAACAAAATAATTATTTTCCTTATAATTGCCATGAAAGAATTTGAAATTAAAATCTTGTGTACATTGGCAGGCGTTACGAACCATATAAATCAATCAGTATCGCTTTGTGTACCGAACGATAAAACTGATTTCGATCTAAGTAATTAATTAATTTTATGCACAGTTACAAAAAGTACGTAGGTACTCCCAAAATAAATTATGAAAAAGATATTTTTAACCCATTTTTCTCAAGGTTTTTTGCATAACCGGAGGTTGAGTGGTTAAGTATTTTGTAAATACCCTAGTAATATAATACAATAAATAACCTAGCTAAAATAGCATATTTTGCGGTAAATAAGTACCTACCTACGTAGGTAGGTAATACTTTACCTAAATTAAAAAGGTACCTTCTTAATTTATGAGAAATTTTTTGGTCTCCGCTATGTAAATAAGTACTGTTGCAACAAAAAAAACATTATCCTATTATTCAACAAACACCATTAGAAACGATTACAAGTATCTATATTTGCTATAGGGGCGCTTCGTGAGAGCTCAGCTATTACATAATCAACAATGTGAAACAAAATCATATATTTTTTTACTGTCTTCTTTAAACTTTCACTGTCAAAATGATTAAAAACAATAGTACCTAGGCACAGTATATTAATTATGCCTTAATATATTGTACTATATTACATTGTATTTATTTACAAACAATTGTTTATATGTTGACAGTAAGGGTTGTTGATGTTTGAATATTTGGCGTCTAGGCAAACCTTTTTGACTAGATAAAAAAATTGCCCTGTACTATGGGCAGGACTTGAACCGAACATTTCCAAGTTTAAGTTTTTTTTGCACCTAATGTGTGTTGCTCGGGAATAAATGTTTCTTGGGTTCTGGCTTCGCACTGCCTATCCATTGCAGTATGATAAATAATTTACTATAACCACGTATCACTATTTTTGTACCTATATAGCTTTACAAAATACTGGTTCAGCGACAGAATTTATGCATTGGTGTACGTGGTGGACGTGTTTGGCATTCGCGAACTTTCTCCATATTGAGTCCAATTCTCGTGTTATACCTACCGCCGAAAATATGAATACCGCTGGAATGTCTAACGTGGGTATCAAAAAAATAATTGATAATTTAATTTGTTGATACGGTAGACACGGTCACGAGTCACGATAGAGACCGCTTTATGTTCCTGTACCGCAAAAGCAAAGGGTCACTTTTATAGG
The DNA here is from genome assembly GCA_905163465.1 of Craniophora ligustri. NCBI lineage: Eukaryota > Metazoa > Arthropoda > Insecta > Lepidoptera > Noctuidae > Craniophora > Craniophora ligustri. The sequence continues at coordinate 8,708,197 of LR990967.1, read as the reverse complement.
TATATGGTGATATAGAACACAAGATCTTGATATTTTGGCAACATTTAATCTCTACTACCCGGTGCCAGGTGGTCTTAGAATGCGCAATACAAACGACAGGATTTCTATTTATCAGTTTTAAATAAATACACCATAAATCTTTTAAATGATCAATGCTGTATTTTGTATTTTTTTTTTGTGATATGTTTTAAAGTAACCTTAACCTTACATCTTTGGTTAACCGGGTTAGACATGAGGCGCTGCTCTAAATAGCGCACTGCACTGATAATATTAACAAACTAGTTTAAAATACTGCTAATATGAATTTAAAAAAAGAATTCATAATAATTTAGGAATTAATAAACACAAATTGTTCAAAAAACACTAAATTTACTTTAAGTTACTTATAAAGCCGTTCTAATTCTCCCCTCCTTCCAAATGTTGGAAAAAGGTCGCTTTTAATAATAAGACCGACTTTTGTATCTTGTATATTATATTAGCTCTTTCGTTGCGAATATAATGTAGGTATGATCTTTATAACAAAGGAAGGCCTTTTTTATTATTGGAGACGGTGTACAAATGATACGGACTTCTACTTTATTCTATCACAAATAACAAGTGTTCTCAACAACGTCAATATTAATTTTAGTATCAGTATTTTACTTTCTAATAACAGTGATTATGGGATTACAGCTCTACCTAAGTATATGATTCAGTGGGATCAACGTGTGTATTATTAGACAGTTTGAATGCAAATATTTTCTGAAGTGTGATAAAAAGTAAATGTTTTTATAACTAGTAATGACCGATGTTTTTTCTACACAGTGATGGAGCCCACGAAGCTATGTTGGGGGAGGGCCAAGTGCCGCAGATTGTCAGCAAGGAGACGAAGAAAGCAGACGAGTACGAGGCACTGCAGAGCTTCCTGCGAAGCATCAGCTCCACAGCCACACTTCCGCCCTACGTCAAGGGCGAGACGTACTCCTCCACTAAAGGCGTATTCAACCAGGTAAGGATATAACTCATACTCATACATCATAATTCGACTTATTCGTCAACTCGCGCGCGTGAAACTCGCGCGTCCGCGCGAGTTGGACTTTCGTATTTTTTGTCGTCAACTCGCTTACTAATAAAATTTGACGTATTTATGGACAGTCAAGTACAAAAAAGTTTTAAAACATTTAATATATGTACCTATTTTTAATGGATAAGACACTACAATTTGAGTTTAAAATAAAACTTGTTTTTATGAGAAGAGCTGTAGTAGGCTAATGGTGCTACCAGTGGACTGAGATATCAAAGGCCCGAGTTAAAACACAAAACACGCCCAAACCACTGACTTTTCGGAAGTTATGTGTGTATTTATCACATGCTCCAAACGGTGAAAGATAACATCGTTTGAGAGATTTTCTTGATGGTATATAATGTCTACCAACCTCCAGTAGGCTATATATACCATATGGTTGATGATAATAGTTTTTGTGATACCTAGTTGCATAATATAAAAAAAAGTATAAAACTGCTTATTTCCCTAATAATAATGAACAATATTACAAATCAAAAGTTAAAATAACAACATGAATTAGAATTTGGAAATAAATTCGTTAATGGTGAAGCTAACGTACGTATTTCCAAATTAGCCACTGTGGGCGAAGACGCGGGTAATAGTAAGCTATTTAAAGATTTTTGGTTTCAATCCATTTTTATTTGACTGTACTTTGACAGTGCGCGCGAGTTGACGACAAAAAAAATAGGTAAAATAGGAAAAAGCCAACTCGCGCGCGCTCGCGAGACTCGCGCGCGCGAGTTGACGAATGAGTCCATAATTCATAATTCTACTAATATTATAAATGCAAAAGTTTGTATGGATGTTTGTTACTCCTTCACGTATAAACCGCTCAACAGATTTGGATGAAATTTAGTATACGTTTAGTATACATTTAGTTTATTAACATATAGTATATTTATCTATGTTTATATATATATACTATGCAGGCAAAGTCACGGGAGGAGATTACCGTATTCGTAACCATTATTGCAATGCAACCATTCGCTTTCGAAATACTGAGACAAAAGAGTCAGCCACAGCACAGGTAACTAACCCCACATCGTGTCACGTGTGTGTCCTGTCAAGTTCAAATTGACGTAATAAATGATGCAGCCGAGCAAGCAGCTGTGTCAGGCCATCGACTCAGGGATTAATCGATAACTACATACGGTCCATTAAATCGAGTTGAGCTGCCTTTCATACAAAATGGAGTTTGGAATTGTATCGAACAGATAATAGAGTTCATAATATTCAAGCAAATGTAAAATCATGCACAAAAATTTTCGCATATCCAAATTATAAAGTTTACGTGTATCGAATATCATCATAATATTTAACATAAGATATTGGGTTTTTACAAAATCAATTCGTCATGTAGGATCATGTATAAAATGTATGTATCTTTCCTTATTACATATTTTGGTTTACATTTCTTGTTGGCAAATTGAATCTATAAACTACATTATAAATAAAACAGTAGAGAAATCTTTTGGATTTTAAATATCAGTAAGTATATTTATACTTCGATTACACTTGCCGAAATTCAGAATCGGACCTTCAGAATGTCAAAAAATAAATGAACCTCAAGCTCGTTGGTCATGCTTGCAACCACTAGACTAATGTAAGTGTTAATTACGTAAGTGAATAAGTTAAAAAGAAATTTTCTAAATCTAGTTCTCAGTACGTAACCTGCTAAATTTCACTTTCATTTTCGAGAACTCTTGTTAATTAGTATCTACCAGTGAGTGAGCGACATATTTTTTATATGTTTTGTATGTCTAAACTGCCATAACTAGCCATCACAAGTTTTAACCCCAGACGATGTGACGGCTCTATGCAAATTCCAACAACAATATTACGAAATCGACCTCAAAATTTGCATCAGTAGAAAATGCTTATCTATCTATCAACGATGTTGTATCAAATTAACAATGTCATGCTTAAAGTTGGTAATTAAATAAGAATGAATAATAACACGTATCAATATTATTTTTATGAACAGTAAGACAATGGAGTCTTCACGTTCTTGCCCCAGTATTCGATCAACTCCAGTACAAATGTAAAGTGACCTAATGAGCAATAACATTAGTTAGGTACGCTTACATCGTCATCTACTGTCTATTCTCACCCTATTGTCCCACTGCTGGGCACGGGTCCCCTCTTATTTGAGAGGAATTAAGCTATAGTGAACAACCCTAACCCAGTGCGGATTGGCAGCCTTCACACGCTATTGAGGAAATCTCTCACAGGTTTCCTCACGATGTTTTCCTCTACCGATTGACCATGTGATAAGTGAGCACGTACATTCCGAAAAATCAATAGTATTAAGTAAGTAAGGCATTAAGTTCGAACTCAAGACCTTTGAATTTCTTAACTCACTACTTACACTACACTACTCTATCTCTCAATAATTCTGCTCTGTGTTAAAGAGGTTACAAAAGAAGTAAAATCTTTTTTTTTAACATTATGTTTATTATGTATGTTTGTGCTTTATACCAAAACATTAACGCTTTAATTTAGGTATTAATAACATAAGTGCATCGCCTTCGACTTTCTCTACTTATAACAAACACAAAATGAACTTACTTTATTATACCTAATCAAATTTTGCTCGTTTTTATCAGTTATATCAACACAATATGTGTTTTATTTATTTATATTTATTAAACATTGACTCAACTCATGGGTCAACGAATTACACTTAGTTACAATCATAAATCAGAAATTTATTGCATTCATGTTGTGTACTTATAAATAAGCCTTTTCATTCAAACTTAGACACAGCAACACACAGTGTGTGGTACAGGTTTATATGTATATCTTAGCCATGACTATTTCCTTTGCCACTGTGCGGATATTGTACCTTAATTATTATTATGCGAGGTTGACATTCAAGCTAATACAAGAAACTAACAAGCAGCTGTCTAGATATAATTCATAAAGTATAAATGATACTTGGAATTAATCTATAATTTGTAGATATTGCGAAAAAATGCTGGAAGGGTGTGCTAAAATTCAATATATTATATAAATCAAGTATACATAATATGTATCACCTTTTAATTTTGCGTAACATATTGATTTCTTACACTACGTGACGTCAAAAATATGTTTTTGTTATAAGTAGGTAATTTTCCACAATTAATCAATTGAAAATTGATATCTTATATGTCTATATGGACAGTGTGTAGCATCGTGACAGCGTCCATCGTACATTCGCCAAGCATTAGTTAATTAGTCAATTTTCTTCAAGTAACGACAGCCACATGTTGACGAGAATGAGCCAATGTTTGCAAACTCCATTTATTCCAATTAAAGAAATTGTTTTTATAAGAACTGACAATAACAAGAGCCGACCGTGACAGGCGTTGGCAATGCTTGTCTTGCCCCTAGTGTATTTATAATACCAATTCAATATAATAATGGTATTATATCATGGAATTTTATTGTTAACTGGATTATCTTTACCCCTAAGAAGATTACAATATATATGTATAGAAATTGTTTTACGACTACTACTATACGGATATAGGTATACAAATTTTATCGTGGTTCAGCATCGATGCTGTAAGGGATCTGAAATGTCGGGATAAAATAATATAAATATGTAAAACCAACTAAATATGTCAATTATGTCCGTTCTCTCTCTTCAATTAGCCTCGTTGGTACTGAACTAGACCTACTCACGTTAATAATTACACATTATCACTGTCCTCATCTCATCACTTCCTGAAAGCGACGACTAAACAATGTTATAGAGGTCACTACGCTTAAATGTAATCTGCAACAGACATTTTAGTTTAAATAAAACACACTGTAAATAAATAATATTTGTAGACAAGATGTTTACAGCAGTGAATCACAAGTTAACAAAAAAATAACTAGGCAGAGCTCTAGGCATTTTGTAAATAACAGTTTATTAAATTCCTAAACAAATTATTCTAGCTTCACGATGAACTTAAGTTGTTGAATTGAATGTTGAAATGAATAATAGATTTTCGAACTAAGTAAAAACCCCAGTGGGATATACCTATCACATTATGTTATTTTAGATACCATGACGAACATGTGATTTTTGACACAGTTAATAGCCGTGTCAAAAACTGGTCAATAACCGGTAAATGACCTTGATAGATAAAAAATTGCTAATAACACGGTAGCTTGTAAAAGTTTTGTTCGCTACATGTTTTTAAATTAAATATAAACCAATTTACTCGTCCCTCTAAAGTAGGTATGACGAACCGTAAAAAAATTACATCCTACAGACAGATTTATCTTTTTAGCTTTACCTGAGTTTAACAGATTTACGGTTAGTTGCTACAACTGAGTTCACCGAACTATCTTTTGACTACATCACTCCATCCGACAGGCGTCTCGCCACTATAAGATCACGCCTATATTCTACAAGGGTAATAAAAAGGGCGCTGGTTGTATTGCTCTACAAATTGTTTTCTTATAACCTGCCCATGTAATTACGAGCAAATGTATGATAACAAATATTTATATAGGAAGTCTCGGCTGCTAATGAGGATTACCCAAAAAAGAAACCGGATGTTACATTGCTCGATCTTGGTTTTAATCGCAGAACTCACCAAACGCGCTTAGCTCAGATAATAGGTAGAACTCGATATTACAACCGGTAAGATTGTGGCTAGAATAATAATGTCCCATCATAATGTAGGTCGACACTGGTGCCGCAAAAACAAATTCTTTACTTTACATGCAATATATTATTGGTTTGTGGAACAAACCAATAGTTGTGTGTGAGTAGGTACTTAACCTACTTCCGAAAATTCGTTTACGTATTCATACACATATACTTATACCTATTTGATATAAAGACTAAAAATATTACGTGTCCCTTGACCATGACTCATTGTCAACGAACCGCATCATTTCTACGATACGTATTATCACTGATCGTCAAAACCCACATTGTTAGAAATAAATTGTAGGTCGTGACGGAATCAATAATCACGCAAGTCATGTCACATTCAAGCTGTTCACATTAATATATTCTAATCTATATACTTGTATATTATGTATATAACTTGAATTTACATACTACATTAATATTTATGAAATCCACTACTTTGGAATGTAAGATCTGGAAGGAATGTAATGAATGAATGAAAGCAACCCAAATAAACAAATAAATCAACCATATGAAATTAGGAATACATAGAAACTGAAATAGAAACCTGCACGCAGATGTTTTGAATATGATTTGACATTTGATCTAACGAAATACAATCAAATAATTTTTGACGACCTATGTGGTCTAATTAATGGTTCGAGTACCGGACTGCTGATCACGAGGTCGTGGGTTCGATTCCCACGGGACACAAATATTTATGTGATGACTATAAGTGTTTGTGTTCGTCTGGGTGTTTCCTGTGTATTATAAGTATGTATTTACAAAAAAAAGTATATAAGTATTATATCCATTGTCTAGTACCCATAGTACAAGCTCTGCTTAGTTTGGGACTAGATGGTGCTGTGTAAAATGTCCCTGAATATTTGTTATTATTATTTATCCACAAAAAATTCGGAACTTTTACGTGTTTTGAAATTGTTCACAGAATATACATGGCACTACTCGAAGTCATAGTACATAGTACATAGTAAAAATGATTATCATGAACTGCTTCCTCATGACACAGATAGAGCTAACAATCTTAATCGCGATTGTTAACTTTATTGTGGATTATTAATTTGCTTCGATAATTTTATTTAGATTAACGCTATATACCTTAAGGAAGAACCTTATCAATCAAATACATACTTTATAGCACTTCCCTGATTAAGAAATATTAATTCTCTTAAAATTAATAGGCTTTCTTGTAAACATAAAACTGCCACAATCTTATTACAAATACAACTACTGGGCGATAAAAATCTGTAATATCCGGCCCGAGCGTGGTTGATAAGTATTACTTGTATATTCGAATACACACTTCCTTGTCGATCTACGTCGACGTCATAGTAATAGGTCCATCAATTATGTTTTTATATGAGAATGTTGGGGTGATCTGACCACGCACGGTACTGATGACTGGAAGCCAAAGGCTCCAGAAATTAATATAATTGCTTATTATCCAGCCTCTTCTAAGGCCTGAATGAAGAATTCTCTCGAAGAATTCTCGAATTCTATAGAGCCAGTTTCCTTGAGACAATAATCCTATGTAGAGAGATTAGTCGTAGTTTTAAAAAACTTTAGTGCTTGGTCCGACCTAAGCATAGACAATTTATTGAACCCTGATAAAACTGTCTCCTGTTCTGCTACAGACCGTCCATAAAGTTATTCGCAATCGCCTAGTCTAGTTCAAATCAGATTATTTCATCACGTTATTTTTTTCATCACTAGTAATCGAAACATATTATGTGGCTTCTTGGCTTGAGGTACTTGTTTGTTGTTGTTTGTTGCCAACGTTAAGCAGCTTTAACTATTAATTCATTCAATTCTAACTAGAAACTCAGAGCTTAATATCGCACCTGGTTCACGGCACTAAGCTTTATCTCTTTTCTGAAGCACCTCTCCTCTTAATTCCTATAAAGGCGTGATGACACTTTACGTGGAATCATGTGTATTTCAGCAATATTTTTCATGCCTGAATTTGTTCCAGTGCCTCATAACCTGTGCAGTCCTCATCCTCGCGGCGGGGGCCGGACACCCCATCGGATTCTCTGCCGTGGCTCTACCGCAGCTCAGGATAGAGAACAGCACTATGCGGATAGACGATGAGATGGGCTCTTGGATCGGTAAGTTATAGCTCTAATAACATCGTTTTACGTGTAATTTCCAAAACCATCCCAACTCATAAAAATTAATAAAACAAGTAAAATTTACAATATAATGAAAATATAAACATTTTTTACGATAATACGTGAATTAACGAATGCAATAAGACCAAACCATGCGTCATCTCGAAATGATATATGCATAGGGGATACGTAAACGTTAACATGAACGTTCCCAGATGCTAAAAGTACTTCCTACATCCATAACTAGTGTTATAATGGTAAGTGGCTCACCTGACTTAACATCAGCGCCCATGGACATTTGCAACACCTGAAGGCTTGCAAACGCGTTGCACTCCCCTGCAGAAACCGTTTTGGTTTCTTAAAATAGGGAATTACTAAACTGACAGCAAATGCCCATGCTGTCAGAATAATCACTCCCAACGAGCTCTGGTAACCTTACTCACTCGCAGAAAGACAACTATTGTTGATTCACTGCGGTATTCTGTAAGGCGGAGGCACTTGCCCAGTCCAGGGCAGCTCATTGTGAGCGAGGAATCTTGCTATGCCCTACATCCAAAAATATACTGTAACATACCTAAAATCAGTTTTGCGCAATATTTTGCAATAGCTCTAAAATAACATGTATTACTATTTTACTAACCACTATGTATAAACCAAAATAACATAATCATAATTGCCGGAAATACATACGTAGTTGGTATTTAAATATCCATTATCGAAGATGTTACTTTTTATGTTGATAGTTCCTCACTAGTTAAGTATCATAATTATGTACACTTTGAAACGTATTTTTTTAATGATAAAAACTGGGTTCGCTGACTGGCAATGTGTATTAATATAAAATCTTTCAATAGTTGTGGGGTTTAACTTTGACCATTGAGTTAATGGTCATAATTGTAGACTCTAATATAATATGTATCACCAAATGTTTATTAACTACTAATCGTTTGCATGTTCTTTTTAACTTTTTAACATCTTTAAATTCAGTTAGTATAGTCTTTTAAGTCGAACTCTAACAAACACATATTTTCAGCACACGCGAAGGTCTTGTACCGTTAATGAGTGTAATTAGCATATCACCCAGATTTAACACTGTGTTCCTTTTGTTGAAAAACTAGGTGTTAACCTTATTCAGAAAATTATGTTTAAGAAACTGAAAACAGACATTATTGTGTATTTTACACCTGTCAACATTAGAGACTAGTTATAGTTAGACACAATACAAAAGTAAATGTACCAATCACAAATAAGGAGTGGATAAACTAAACCTAATAACCTATACAAGCTACCCAAAATACTTATCCTTAATTAACATATTCGATAAGCGATAAAAATATACCTGTTAGTGTAATATTTTTAAACGCGTAAGGCGTAATAGCAGTTTTCCAACAGAGTTACACATACACTTGGTAAATAAAACAATCAATACATTCAATGGGTCAAATTACGGTAATGATAAAAATTACAACATTCTTTATAATCCATACAGTCGTTCAATTCGTTAAATCAAGCTACCAGTGTCAATAAAATTTTGAGGTAGTCTACCTAGAGCACCCAAGAAAAGGACTTGTATGATGCGTAAGTGTCTACTAACAAATAACAAACCTTCAAGTGTCTTAATCGATTCGATATCTTTAATTTTTAAACGTTCTGTTAACAAATACATAATTATGTACATCCCAGCACTACGCTACTCAGTGCTCTTCGTGAACACAAATCTAAAAATGATTTTTAAATTTGTAAATGGACGTAGCTAAGAGGGCCTAGTTCCCACCCTAGGGCATTGGGATACCTTTTAGAAATTCTCATAGGTCGACCGTGCCCGCCCCAGAAAAAGTCTAGATATGCCAATGCGAAGAGCACCTGCCAAAAATATTGGTTGGTGCTCTTCCGGGACTAGGCTATACCAAAATAGGAGATATTATTCTTTTTTTATTAAATAATATGGTTCGAAGTTTCTCATGATACTAGAGGGTCTTGGATTTTGTTATCCAAGATGTCGATGTGATATCATTTTATTTTTATTTGGTTATCTCACGGATCCCCAAATATAGCTATATTTAAAGTCAGGTTAAAAAATAATCAAGATGGCGGTTACTACGGTAAACGGAAAAAAAAACATAAAAAAAGAAACATAAAAATATAATTTCCTAGTAACAACAACTCTATATGATTTCACGGAAAATTTAAGACGTTATCTGCATTTACCGCGACATCAGAGCCGTCATCCTACTCATCATACATCATGCAAGACTCTACTTGACCAAGGGTGGGAAGCTCATTGATAGTCCGAGCCATTTTTCAATGGCTTGGACTTGAATGTGTTTGGTTTGATTGAATCTAGGTTATCAAGGGCGCTGGGACTAAAATAATGACATCCCATTTTCCCTGTAATATATTTTTGGTTTGATATTTTTTTGGGTGAGACGAGCTTTTCTCTTTATCTTCCCCTTTCTACATATAGAAATCCTGCCTACACCCTTGCAAAATGAAAAGGGAACATTTATCAAGAGCCACAAATAATATAATCCTTCAAAATGCCACATGTAGCTCGCGACCCGCAGGTTGGCAACTCCTGTTGTAGACTATGCTTTATCCAGTAGGTACTGAAATGAGTTGCGCATTGTACTGCGACAGTATAAGTTGATTAAATGATTGATTGACATTTATACATAAGTAGACTAGCGCGTTATAAAAAAAATGTACACGTACATTGTAATGATTTTATGTCAATAAAGTACGTATATGTCAGCAGATTTTACCATTAGATAACACGAGATAGATATATAAATATGTCATTATATAAATTTCCTTATGATCATCATATCAACCGTTAGACGTCCACTGCTCTACATAGGTATATATTCATTTGTTATCACATAATACTTAAAAAAAACTGTGCTAGCATAATGGTGTGACCAGTGGACTGAGTTGTCAAAAGTTTTAAGTTCAAACCAAAGACACGCATCATTGACTTTTCGGAAAATCGGAAGTTATGTGCGGATTTTTTCAAATTCTTAAACGTTGAAGGATAACATCTTGAGGAAACCTGCATGCTTGAGATATTTTCTCGATGGCATGTGAATTTTGCCAACCTGCAGTGGGCTAATACACTAATGGGACAATAATGGGTTGATGATGGTGAATACTTAAAAATAATGGATAGAATAAATATTAGTATAATAAATATTATCCATGCCCAGCAGTAAATTGATAAGTTGACGATTATAAATAGGTAAATAAAAACTGTTGATTCTGTTGTCTATTTCATTTAATCACAATTTATCTTTAGATACAAATATGTATGTTCTTACTTTATTTCATAAAACATTTTAAAATCATGCTGACTTGTCGAAATCTGCCTTGTTCCACTCAGTTGGGTATAGCACGGGTGATTTGAAATACATTATGTAGAGTAGATCGTGACTGTGATCACCGCAACTAATTTTTTATTTAAAAAACCGTGTTTGGGCCTTGGTGGTTATAAAATAAAAGTGGACTGTAAATTTATGGTGCTGGTTTATTCGCCGTATTACAATAACTTCATGAAAAATAAGATCGTCCGACCGGGCTTGAATCTCCACGCGAGCTCTCGCAGCTATACTGTCGTGCGCCCGCGCTGACCGCCGTGGTGGGGGCGTGCGTCGGGCGGCTCCGTAAAACCGGTCAGCGCAGGGGTTTGATGTATCGCAACATGCTCCCCGGGTTGAAGGTTGGCTTCAAATTCTGGAAGGGGACACAAATTATTAAATGCCCTACGAATGGTGCCTCCTTTGGTTTTAACCTCAACCACTCTAGCAACGCCATCGCTCCCTGGATAGAGCTTTGTCACTCTTCCCAACGACCAGAGAAGAGGAGGTAGGGCTTTCTCCTTAATTAAAACAAGAGCCCCTTGCTTGAGTTCCGACCTTGACTGTTTCCATTTGGTCTTTGCTTGTAGCAAGGATACATATTCGACAGCGAAACGATTCCAAAAATGCTGTTTAATAAGCTGGATTCTTCGATATCGCTCGAGATTGTTGATGTTGGTCGTTGACACCTGTGGATGCGGTACAGACATTAATGGTCGTCCAATTAAAAAATGAGCAGGAGTCAGAGCGGAAAAATCGTGAGGGTCTGAGGAAAGTGGGGTGAGAGGACGGGAGTTTAAAATGGCTTCAATCTGAGTGAGGCAAGTCGCCATTTCCTCATAGGTGAAGTGAGTGAGTTGAAGCAACCTGCGAAGATGATGTTTGGTAGACCGTACAGCGGCCTCCGCTAAACCATTAAAGTGTGGACTATAGGCTGGCACGAATTTAAATTCAATACCTTCCTGCGCTATACGACCTTCGAGATCAGACTGGGCCAAAAACTTGGTTAACTCGTTGAAGGTGCCGACAAAGTTAGTGCCATTATCCGAAGTGATACTCGACGGTTTACCACGGCGTGACACGAAGCGATTTAAGGCAGCTATATAAGCAGCTGTAGATAGTGCTGTAACAAGTTCAAGGTGACAAGCCTTTACAGCGTTACAAATAAATATAGCCAAATAAGTTTTAATTAATCGACAGCCTCTGCCCTTTCGGTCCGCTATCAACACTGGCCCAGCATAGTCCACGGAACAATGCATAAAGGGAAATTCTAATTCCGTTCGAGATGCAGGTAACTGCCCCATCATAGGCTGAATAGTTTCGGTCTTGAACCTGCAACATCGAACACATTTATTGACAACTGACTTAGCTAAGTTCCTGCCCCCCAGGGGCCAATAAGTTTGTCTGATGGTTGCCAAAAGTAACTGTGGACCAGCGTGTAAATATTTTAAATGGAAATGATTAAATAAAATTCTACTAAAATGATGCTTACTACACATTAAAATTGGGTACTTAGTATCGTAGCTGTATGGCGAATTGCTAAGTCTGCCACCAACTCGGATAATATTCTTAGTGTCTAAGAATGGAGACATAGAAGCTAGTCTGTGTTTAATAGGCAATTTTTTCCCTTCTTTTAAAATAAAATATTCATTAGAAAACATTTCTAACTGAACCTTATGGATAATTAAATTTAATGAAGTTTGCAGCTCTGTGACTGATAGATTACCTTTTAATTTAGTTTTATTTCGGCAATTGTAATTAAATCTCTGTACATATGCTAATGATCTTTGTAAATAGGTTAAATTAGATTTACTATTAATGAATTTACATATTAAATCTTCGTTTTTATTATTTAGTGCTAGGGAACAAGAAGTTATCTCGGGTAGATCGTGCCTCTCGTTAGGCATTTTAGGCCACTCGTCTTCATTTTTTAATAAAAATGCGGGACCTGACCACCACAACGAAAAATTACTGATGGAGTCAGCCTTCACCCCCCGAGAGACAAGATCCGCCGGGTTGTCTTTCGACGGTACGTAGTTCCACGTGTGACCTTCAGTGCTTTCCTGTATCTCATGAACGCGGTTTCGTACGAAACTTTTCAACTGTAGGGGTGATGTGGTCAACCAACCCAAAACTATAGTTGAGTCACACCAAAACCTACATTTATTGATTTTCAGACTTAAAGAGGCTAGTACCTTATTACACAACCTTGCAGCCTGCAAGGCTCCGCAAAGCTCGAGGCGAGGAATCGTTGTCGGCTTTATCGGCGCTACTCTATTTTTAGAGGTTAAGAGGTGTACGGTAACTAGCCCTGATTTATGCACAGAACGAATATAAAGACAAGCGCCGTATGCTCGCTCTGATGCGTCAGAAAAAACATGAATTTCATAGGTGTCAGAATCATCGCTAAGAACCCATCGAGGAATTTTTAATTTATTAAGGCAAGGCAAAGTGTATGCAAAGGTTGACCACAGTTTTTTTATTTCGAGGGAGACTTCGTCATCCCATCCATACTGGTTGACCCACAACATCTGCATAATAACCTTGGCCTCAATAACGCAAGGGCCTACAAGACCTAACGGGTCGAATATTTGACTAATTACTGAAAGAATATGGCGTTTTGTTACCTTTTTATTAAGTTCTATATTAATTGAGAATGACAAAATGTCAGAATTACAAATCCAATGAAGGCCTAAGGTTTTGGAAGCTATATTTGTAGTAGTTTCGGAAAAGTTTAAGACTTGATCAGTATCCACTTGAGTAGGAGATAACTGTTGTAAAATTAAATTACTATTGGATCTAAATTTTCTTAAATTAAACTTTGCTAATGCTAAAGTGTCTATTACTGCCTTGCAAAGTGTAATGGTATCCGAAATAGAAGACGCCCCGCCTAAATAATCATCCATATAAAAATCCTTTTGTATTGACTCTTTCACTACATCATCGGAAGCGCTGGATGCTAAACTTACCAAACACTTGGTTGCTAAATATGGCGCAGATGCCATACCATATGTCAGTGTATTAAGCGTGTAAGTTTTTAAAGGCTCATTAGCATTATACCTAAAAATAATTTGTTGCAAAGCGCGTTGAGACGGGCTAAGTACAATCGCCCTATACATTTTTTCGATGTCTCCTGTAACAACATACTTATGTTGGCGAAAACGAATAAGAATAGAATATAAATCTTGTTGGACAGCAGGCCCAACCATCTGGATGTCATTTAATGACATACCGGACGAAGTAGCCGCTGAAGCGTCAAAGACTGTGCGAAGCTTTGTAGTAAGGCTCGACTCACGGATGACACCGTGGTGAGGCAAGAAATACTTGACCTGTTGTATATTAGAACAGGTCTCTGTGTTTACCGTCATATGGCCTAGAGTTTCATACTCTTTTATAAACTCAGTGTACCTAGCTTTGAAAGCAGGGTCATTTATGAACTTACGTTCTAGTGACATAAAGCGACATTTGGCCTTATTGTATGATTCGCCTAAGACTGAAGGATCCTTCATCAGTGGCATCGATACAATAAAACGACCGTCACTATTACGAGTAGTGTGTTCCAAGAAATGCTGCTCACAGGCACGCTCCTCGAGAGATAGCGAGTGCTTAGCTGCTACAGTGTCTAACTCCCAGAAACGAGATAAGTCTGGGTTTGGTTCCTCGTTCAAAAAATTACAAACGGGACCAGAAGTATCTGACTTCTGTTGGGGAATATATCCTGACACCAACCAACCCAATTTAGTTTCATATAATTTGGGTAAATTCTTACCCAAATCTATAGAATTTGTCTTTAAGACTGACCAAAATATGGACGCCCCAACTAAAATATCTATAGTAGCAGGCTCGTTAAAGGAAGGGTCAGCTAGATGAATTCCCGAAGGAAGGATTATATAATCAATATTTATAAAAGAAGGCGGTAAATTCCTAGTGAGCTGAGGTAAAATATGACAGTCTATAGTTGATGAATAATCGTTGTAAAGCGATTTAATAATAAGACTACAGGACTGAGTACTTTGAGAAGTATTATTGTTAATACCTGTCACCGTGGCGCTCGAACCACGTCGCGACAAACCCAGCTTACCGCAGAGAGACTCCGTCACGAAGTTGGCGGAGCTGCCATTGTCGAGCAGCACTCTGGCAAAGTGCTCGACACCCTTGCTGTCGGCTACCTTCACGCGCGCTGTGGAAAGCAAGACGGGTGGAGGGGTAGTAAGCTGTCTTGAATTGGTTGAATTGGCAAAATTATTAATAATAGGATCAGGATCTTCCGTAGCATGTAAATGTAAAAGTGTGTTATGTTTTTTCTTGCAGTATTTACATGGAACAAGATTACATTTATTTTCACTATGATTTGGTCGTAAACAGTTAAGACAAACCTTCGTATCCTTGGCCTTCTGTATACGATCCTCAATGGAAAGGGACCTAAATGAATCGCAACTAAATAAATAATGATTTTGATTACACATAGGACAATTTAATGATTTTTTATGGTTATAATTGTATTTAAGTTTATTATTGTTTATTATATTGTAATTAGAATTTTGATTATGTTTTAAATCTGAATGAAAAGTAGAATTATGCTTACTATTTTCATACTTTTGTGATTTCATGACTTTGCTTTCTTGTAGTGTCTCTAAAAGATCCGCCCTATTGCTGAGAAACGTTATAAAAATGTCAAGCGTAGGTGGATTGTCTAGAGTATTCCTATGCGATTCCCACTCCCTACGAGTGATAGTGTCAAGCTTGTCAGCCATCATATGGATAATTAACGTGTCCCAATACTTAGTTGGCTGATCTAATGTTGCCAAAGCGCGTAAGTTTTTATTAGTAACGTCAATAAGATTGCGGATGGCTTGAGATGACTCTTTATGAATTTGGTCTACCCCAAATAAGGCCTGCACATGGTTGTTTACCAAAAGTCTTTTGTTATCATATCGGCTACATAGTAATTTCCATGCAGCTGTATAATTGTCGCCTTTCACATCCAAACTATCTATCACCAACAAGGCACCATCCTTTAACGACGCACGAAGGTAGTGCAACTTATTGATGTTATCTATGTCGGACCTTGTATGTATTAATGATAAAAAAGTGTCCCTATATTCCAGCCAGTGCTGATAGTGTCCACGAAAGGTGGGCAATGATATTTTTGGCAATCTAACGCAATTGAATTTGGAACCACCTGCCTGTGCATCCTCGAAACTTGTCACAGAACCATCCTGAACCTCGCGTCGTGGAGACGGCTGCTCGCCTAGCAGGCTACGTGCCGTAGCCACCAGCGCGTGGTATTGGTTCTCGAACTGCTCTCGTTCCTTCAACTCGTCATCTATACTATCCGATAGCATCTCGATGTCATTCTGTAATTGATCAAAGTCCGCATATAAGGTATTGAATTTATCAAGCCGGCCCTCTAAATCTAAAAACTGTAAACTACTTAACTCCTTTGAACTTTTAAGCAAATTAATGTAATTATTGAAAATAGTTACTTTAGACTTTAAGGTGCCACGTTTTTTAACCAATTTATCCATTTTAGCATCGGTCATTGCACTATAAATGAAGTTAAGGCAATTAGAAAGGTAAACAATAGGTAGGCGATTCCAATAAATATAAAATGCAATAAACAAGTTTTGTAATATGTAGCTGCGAGAACAAAAGATGACCTACTTAATGCGTACGGTCCGATCAGCTGTAAGCGATAAGGATCTAACGGTGAATAGCGAGTTTGCGGTTAACACGTGCACTCGCTTTGTTAAAATTACATATATTCTTATTCTTGTGAAATGCAATATTATTTAGCTAAATGAATATTATGAGGCAATTTGAAGGCTAAATATATGAAGAAAGCACTGAGACTTAAATTAAGATATTGCGCTCACCAGAAAAAAGACATTTATGCGAAGCAAGGAAAAAGAAGTTAAGGAATAATTGGAACGGACTCACAAATGCTATATGACACCAACAGGTGTTTTCAAAACTTCGTCCTCTTGGAAGCTTGACTCGTTGCGGGTCCAAAGTCCGTGCGTGCGACCTCTAGCTGACTTTGTGTCGTAGTTGTTCCGGGGCGTGTGTCGATGCTTTGCAAGATCTTCTCAATGATTCTCCTGATGATGGTAGATGATTCTTGCGATGCTGAAGTCCACAACTGAAGGGCTCCGAAACTTCCAAAACACTCAGACAATCATGTGATGGTGATTATTACACGGCGAGAATCCTGAAGGACCATTGTTTGGGCCTTGGTGGTTATAAAATAAAAGTGGACTGTAAATTTATGGTGCTGGTTTATTCGCCGTATTACAATAACTTCATGAAAAATAAGATCGTCCGACCGGGCTTGAATCTCCACGCGAGCTCTCGCAGCTATACTGTCGTGCGCCCGCGCTGACCGCCGTGGTGGGGGCGTGCGTCGGGCGGCTCCGTAAAACCGGTCAGCGCAGGGGTTTGATGTATCGCAACAACCGTTACTAATTAATTGGTCATATTTGCCAATAGGTGTTCATGGCCGTATGAGACTGTTTATAATTATACGAAATATAGATACCTACTATATGTATCCTTACATATAGGTACCTATTTAATATTATAAATGCAAAAGTGTAAGTCTGTCTGTTACCTCTGATAGTTATTCTCTCGGAAATCATCCCTTATACCAAAGGGCGAAAAGGGGGCCGGGGGGTGCAAGTTTGTATGCGGAATCGATATTTTTTTAAGAGAGAGTAGAAATAAATTAGCATATATTATATTTTTTTATAAATATGCTTATACGCTTGCGCTTGGATACAATTACTAAATCTACGCAGAGGAAGTCGCGCGCAAAAGATAGTATTCAATATTTAAACCGACCATGATCACCGTGCGAATAAACACACATTTATAATTCATTACGATTTAGGAAAACAGATCCCTAACATGAACAATATTTTTTTCATTTCTCATCTCGGAAAGTAGTGTTTATTTGGTCCAAGTAGCGAGTGGAAAATGCTTCCTCCCACCCTTGGGCGGGAAAAACTTATAGTAATTGCTTTCCTCCCTAGGTAGGGAATAAATTTTAAAAATAGAACTAAATTTAGTTAGGCAGTCGGCTGTAAAAAATCTTACATGATTAAGAAAAAAATGCAGTCTTGTGAGTGTATAAACGGCCAGTGTAAATAAAAAAAAACGCGTGCAGTGACGCGGTGTGTTCCATAATAAAAATTTAAATATGTATATAATTTGACGGTATACTAACTCTGTAAGCTGTATCGAAATCTCCGATTAAGTCTTAATTTAAGACTAATATCTTATTAAATATGAGTTCAAGTGATTCTGAAATGTTGACCCCAGATTCTATTAAAAACGAGGCAAATAGGTACAGTAATCGTAAATCCTTCGCCAGAAATTTCTAATAAAAGATACATAAATACATACAATACTTTCTTACCTGCTCACCACTTCATAAAGTGAGACAATATTTAAAAAACTACTATTTTTTACTTTCCTTATATTCGAATCAATTCCTACTCAGACTACAGCCAGTCACAATACCTCAAATAATCTACTATAGTTCGACAGTTGACTTTGCTTCAATATCTTACTTTTCCACTATCATATATCATTAAAGATCTATTTACAGAGTTAAATATATCTTTATATTATTTTTATTATTATAATATAATATTTTTATATAATCTCTCAATTCTGATATCTTTACGCTATGACAGTCATGTTACGACTCAAATAACTGCACTCAGAAATAATAAGAAAGAAATTGATTATTTACTAACTTCTTGACAGTTGACGACGTGGAATTCGCAAAACAAATGAATAATCGCTGGACAAAAATTGTCGTCAAGTCGGGTGTTAATATTTACAAGATTACAAACAACAACGCACGCAGTAACAAGACACCGTTTGCTCACCTCATTGTCTCATATCAAAGTCCACATAACTCACAGACTCGTTTGTCATGGTTAGGAATTAAAAAAAAAACTTAACAAGATTTTGAACACACTTCAACTAAATCTTGCGACCGTAATTTTTTGCTTCATATATACATTATACTCATATATTAAGTTACTTAAATATTTTTTCTCCCTGTGCTATCTTATTCTTTTTCCATAATAATTTATGGGATTCCCATAATAATGAAAAATGTTACGTGTTATTTTAAAAGGTATGTTACCTACCTTTTAGAACAATATTTAATATTTTTCTGAAATTTTAAAAAGCTATTGTTGAATTCTAAAATACTTAATATTTTTTTGTAGGGGTGTATAAAAAACTACAAGCAAATAGGTCGTAAGTTTATTTAAAATTAAGATTATATTACTATATATGTATTTACCTACAGCGTAAATACATATATTTTAACAAGACAAACAAATTAATTATAAACATAGATAATGCATACCTAGTTGTTTACAAAATATTAACACGTGTTCTTGTCTCAGCAAAGAGTAGTTATTATTGAAACAAATTTTATTTAAATTGGTGAAGACAGCATCCAATTAACTCTAATTACCCACTGACAATGTAAAGTAATCGTCAAAGATAACAAAAAATATACCTACCTACCTACATGTCCGCAACAAGACACACAATGACAGCAAAAAACCACTTCTGAATTCTGATATTTAATTACATATTTAAATCTTATATCTCTGAAAAATAAATGAAAGGTAATCTTAATAATTCTAGAAAACTTGAATATATTACGATACCATTGATTTAATGAGTGTTTTTTTAATTAATCTATGAACGATACTATTAGGTCTTTACCTATGAAATTGCCGTTTTGTATGAAAAAATTTAAACGTTTTTTTTAATGTATTTTTTATTTGTATTAATCGAAGTAATCACCCATGCAATCAATGCATCTTTGCCAAAGCGGTGGCAGTTTATTGATGCCCTTCTTATAGAAATCAGCTGGACGGGAGGCAACAAATTCTTCAAAGGCATTTTGTACTGTCTGAATTTTTTTCCCGCCAAGAAGTTATCCAAATTCTGGAAAAAGTTGTAGTCTGTAGGCGCAAGGCCTGGTGAGTAGGGCGGATGACGGAGAACTTCCAACCCCAGTTCTTGCAACTTGGAGACCGTCTGCTGTGCAGTATGAGGTCGCGCGTTATCGTTCAGGAGCAGCGGAGACGAGCGATTGACCAATGCTGGTTGGAGATGTTCATGTTCTTCTCCATCATTGTGTTCAGTTCTTCACCGTACACATCTGCAGTAATGCTCACCCCGTTTGGTAAGAAGCTGTGATGAATCACACCGGCGCGGCGCTAGACCACCAGTGACCATTAGAACAGTGACCATTACTTTTCTAGGCGTAAGCTTTCGTTTAGGGCATTGTTTATTTGCTGAACCAGGATCCAACCAACTTGCTGAGTGCTTGCGGTTATCAAACAGAATCCATTTTTCATCGCAGGTAACAATGTGGTTCAAAATTCCTTCATTTGTGTGTCTGTTGAGCAGTGCAAGGCACGTTTCGACGCGTACTTCGCGCTGGCGATCATTGAGTTCGTGGGGCACCCATTTATCAAGCTTTTTTACCTTGCCAATTTGTCGCAAATGGACCAATATTGTTTTGACGCTAACGTCGAAAGCTGCTGCTAATTCAGCCGTCGATTGTGTCTCATCAGCTTCCACAATCGCCTTTAATTCGTCATTGTCGACCAGTCTTCGGACGACCGCGAGGTTCATTTTTCAGGTCGAAATTACCAGAACGGAAGCGCGCAAACCAATAACAGGTGGTGCGTTGATTTGTAGTGTTAGCTCCGTAAACGTCGTTGATGTTGCGTGCCGCTTGTGCCGCGTTGCTGCCAGGACGGTACTCATATTCCATAATTACTCGAATTTTTAACGTATCCATGATGACGAAAAAGATTGAAATGCGATGAAAATGTAACACTAATCAATAAACAAATGAGTACTTTTGGAAAAAGAATTCCATGTTTTTAAAATAAAATTAATTTCTAAATTAGAATTCTTAGCCAAACAAAAAATATTTTGATTTGAAATGGCCAGTACTGCAGAACGGCAATTTCATAGGTAAAGACCTATTATAATTTATAATAAATGCATGCTAAATTTCATTCAAATCTGCTGAGCGGTTTTTGCGTGAAAGAGTAACAAACATCCATCCATACGTCCATAGTTACAAACTTTCGCGTTTATAATATTAGTACGAAGTATGATACATATGTAGACCGACCAAAACCACACGGTGTGTCTTTACTTTAGCCTTTAGCTAAATATCGCCCACACGCGCGCACACACGAAATGACCGCAACGCAACCCTGTCAGTTCTAATAGGTAGCATACGATACCACTTAGTTTCATATCCAAGCAACTGCCCCAGAACAGAAATAATTTAATAGTAATATGAAATAATTTATAAAGCTAAGTATAATTTATACCTACCTACTTATTATTTACATTTTTATCACATATTCTTTCATTTTAATGTCTAATAGCACTTATACGCTAATAATTCAATTCTAATAAAAATAGAAGAAAAGAGCTGATATCGCATTTGAAACTTATTTATTTTGTTATTCACACCTTTCAAATTATCATCGTTTTATTTCTTAAGTGGTTATTATTTAGTGGTACCAATATAGTATATAGGTAGGTAATAGGTATAATAAATGCCAGATTTTTTAGTTAGTTAGTAGCTAATAATACACCTTTCTCTTTGCCATTTGTCAACTGGTTTTATTTTTTACGTAGATATTGATAATAGAATTACTAATAAAAAAAAGCAAACCGTTTTATTGTTATCAAATTTCGAATAGGAATCAATAAAACGGTTCAATGGCTGACGCACCCGTGGCGGACGCCCCCAATTCATAAACATAAACTTTGTATAAACATTTTTTTAGCTTTTGCACTAAATACAGTCAACGAAAAAGTTTCATAACTAAATTAATTTAAATATAATACATATATGACGTAGTTATTATAAACTAAATTAAATTTATTTAATTTAATTGAAAATAAAATACTGCCAACATGGCTGTTTGGTGACAATGTATCTTCAGTTTGCCCATTAAAAACAAACATTTTATATTTTATATTGTTATAATAAATTAAAGATGTGTTTTTCTTATGCGTCTTAAATTTATAATTTTTACACATGTTCTTCTTAAGTTTTTTTTTAAATATTATATTACTTTTGGGAGTTGAAGTTTAACTTGCTTAGTGTTGTACTCTATTTAGATTTTTTAAAGTTTTTACAGTTATATATTTTTAATGTTTTACAAAACAAACTAAAAACATTTCACATCAAAATGTTAGTAATTTTTAAGACTAATGGTTATTTAAGTTATTATTATACCTATAACTTCTGAGACTATTAAACTGTAGATAAAAATATAAAAAAATCTAATATCCAAATATGACGATTTTTTTTTAATTATTAAAAAAAATACAACATAAAAGCAGTTCTTTATTCGCTGTGTGAGCGACATCGCGCATAGCAAATAGGTATCATTATGATATTACACAGTTGTACTCTCAATATTAACATTTACTCGTTTTGTAAAACATTTATTTTTCCTGTCAGTACATTTGAATAGAAATCACAGGTGCGTCGGCCACTGTGGGCCTCGGCCACGAACCCATTTCGAACACTTGGCGACCACTAGATATAAAAAGGTATAGGTGCGTACGCATCATACCTTCATATTGATCACAAAAATATTAAATTGAAAATTAAAGTAAACCCCGACACAATTTGTGACAGTTATCTTGGACCGATTCATCAAACACCCAAGACCATTCCCGACTAACTGACTTTTCAAACAAAAAAATATCGACTTTCAAAGAAAAATCAAAATCGGTGCATCCGTTTCGGATCTGCCATGCCACAGATAGAAACACATATACACATACTTTTACACTACACTTTTCGTCGGGGTTAAAAATAATTTATTACAATATTAGTTTTGTTATGAATCTTGATTAACGACAAAAATGTACATTTTGAGTCACGACACATGAATAAAAAAAACCATCTACTTTAATAGATAGTGTTAGATAGGCATTAAGTCGATTAGCATTAATAAAAAAAATAATGACCACGTCATCCGTTTTATCTCGGAATTGCTGCATCATACAATTAATAATATCATCATGCAGTAAAGTTCAGCTCAGTGAAATGTGTTGTCACGTTACGTAAGGTCACGAAGATCAATGCACACACATCATGTCATTATATGATCATCTTAGCAAATCACAGCCCGAGCGTGTAGCTTAATGGTAGATAAGAAAATGCAATATTAACAAATTGTTTGACGTCCTTTGCTAGATAGATCATTATATGAGTACCAACACGTTCCAAACGTTCTCGTGCTCGCACGCCATAGCAATACGTAATGTTAGTCTAATATCATTATTGCTATAACACCATGACGGACTGTCTCGATTCTCAGTATAGTAAGGTATTGTTTCATAAAAATGTCTCTAAATAAAGCAATAGGTAACTACTTGGTATTCGAGATAATTTTGGTATAAAGAATATTAACCCTTTATAAACCTTATTGTTGCTGAATGTAATTCTTTCGTATTTTCCCATAAGTTTACTAGTATATACAATTCACTAATTAAACCGGCTATCAATCACGTTTTTATGGGGCGTGTAGCGACATCTATCTCGCCACATAAGAACTACGAACTCAGTGCGATGACGCAAGTAATCCTACATCGCGCAAGTGACATTTACACGCGAGATTGTATATATACAACCACCCAACATCAACCGTTGGGCAGTAGCCCGCCAGGCACAACACCTTGCCTGGTCGGAGGATCCTCCTTTACACGTGGAGGGATTCACACCTCCTTCCCTCCATACTGGTGACCCCGAGCTGAACATCAACGCAACCTTCGATGACCTAGCAAGCTTCGCCTTCATCACTCCTCACAGCACTCTCCAGCGCATCATCCTGCCAGCCAGCACCCTTCCGGCTTCAACCCTGACCATACGCCTGTAGCGGACGCACATGCCTGGTCAGGACCTTCAGCCGGCATCAGCAACTTGGCACAGCACACTGCACTTCGGCCGGTCTAGCAGAGCCACTCTCTCCTGGTCGACGCAGCAGCCAGCCACTACGCATCACTGCACCACCTCGACTCACTGAGGAATTCGCAGCATCACAGTCCCGACTCACCGTGGACTCACCGCAACACAGTCCCGACTCACTGCGGACTACGCGGCAACCTGTTCCGACTCACTGGAACATCACACCTGGCAC
Organism: Craniophora ligustri; assembly: GCA_905163465.1. Classification (NCBI taxonomy): domain Eukaryota; kingdom Metazoa; phylum Arthropoda; class Insecta; order Lepidoptera; family Noctuidae; genus Craniophora; species Craniophora ligustri. Next base: position 8,683,829 of record LR990967.1, on the reverse strand, counting down.
TGGCAACACGCAACAACCGTTGACTCCTCATCAGAAGATCATATCGACCTCCAGTCTCGGAGGGGAGTGATGTAGCGACATCTATCTCGCCACATAAGAACTACGAACTCAGTGCGATGACGCAAGTAATCCTACATCGCGCAAGTGACATTTACACGCGAGATTGTATATATACAACCACCCAACATCAACCGTTGGGCAGTAGCCCGCCAGGCACAACACCTTGCCTGGTCGGAGGATCCTCCTTTACACGTGGAGGGATTCACACCTCCTTCCCTCCATAGGGCGTACCTACCTATCTACGCTGATTGCGATATTTAATTGGCATATCCTTAGATTTTAAATGCTTTTGTTTTATTATTTGTATATTTTGTCAGTATAATATATTCATAGTGTTTGAGACATGCGAGACATCGGTACTAAAGTACCTAGTAGAGTTCAAGTCATAGCATGGGGATGTACTAAGAAAAGGTAGGTAGGTAGGTAATACCAAAAAATATTGTTGGGTATTTTACTAATATGTACTAAACAGTAGCACCATGTCAAATGACAGTTGTCTTTTACTATGAGTAAGTCCCTGAGTTATTTCAAGGACAGACAGACATAGACGTATTTGGCGAAACTACATTATCTATAACAGTCCCTTGTCGACCCAGGCAACCTAAAAATGGACCTAACCTAGGTTACGTACTGGACCGATTGAAAAGAAATCGACACCGCCAGTTACAGTTATTCATTTACGCATGCTAAACGCTCTTCTTTTTTTGCGCTTGACTGATAAGCATGCCTGCAGTTTATACCTACCCATTACCCACTCAACTTCTTTTATGCACAATCGTACCTACACAACAAAGCAACAAAACATTCAACGGTGACTCGGTGAACTACAATTGTTGATAAACGCGTTTTTGTGACGAGTATATGAGTTGGAGTGTTTAAAATGAGGCACGGTATACAGTATTCAATGTGCACAAAGTATTTCCAAACAAAATGAAGTAATCACTCATGACCGAGTTGTTAACAAAAATTTAACGCGTCGCTATCTTTTACGAAAGATAAGTTATTGTGAAGTCGGTTCATAAAAAATAGGGTGTTAAAAACATAAAAAATATTAATAAAATAAATAAATTTGCATTTAGGGATACCTAATATTTACTATTAATTGTATTTATTAATTGCCAAGAATCTTCTAATTTCGAAATTAATAGATCTTACAGAGTACAGTATGTAACTAGTGAACTAAGTTCAAAACTATCTTTAATCAGCCTGAGCGTATTGTATCATTAATATCTCGGTATTATCTTTTTGACATTATAAGACATGGAAAGACTTTGAGGTAATTATAGTATAATAATATAAAATCGACAAAAAATAAGTTTGCGATAACATGCCAAACAAAAACCAATGCCGAACATGGACGAAGTTGGTAATGATCAAATGACTTGTGACTTTTATAATTATTGGCTTCTTAACGAAACGGCACCTCGCTTTACAAATATTGGTAGCACATAGCTTTCCTACAGTCAAGGGTGACTATCCTAGAACCATAAATGTTTAAATAAACATTGTTTAATGTTAAAAATCTCTTTCTTTGCAGCAAGTATCCATTCTGCAGCGACGCCACTTGGGTCTATAATGTCGGGTCCAATCATGGAAGCTATAGGTAGAAAACGGACGTTACAAACGTGTACACTGCCTCTAATCGTCGGCTGGATCATCATAGGCACGGCCACACATCACGCACTGCTTCTTCTCGGCAGAATCGTGTGTGGTTTTGCCGTCGGCATAATGGCAGCGCCTTCACAGGTAATTTGAACTGTTATATGCCCACTAAATGAGTAGGTGGTATCTAATAAATATATAACATATAAGTTCAGTAATCTAGTCGATTACAAGTAAGTGATGCCATTAAATCAGTGTTTTTAATGAATGAACTCCTGAAATGAATTTTAATGAACTCCTCTAAATTCTTAAATAGACATAACTACCAACTTAATTGTGTTCACTGATGACATAAATACAGTGTTGGTTCGTCTTTCTAGCCCTTGGTCGAGACGTAAGTACTTCATATTAAGGATTACATTGCCATTTTGCAGGTGTACCTAGGTGAAATATCAGAGCCAAGACTGAGAGGACTACTGATAGGCACGCCTTTCGTTGCGTACTCGCTCGGCGTGTTATACGTGTATGCACTGGGAGGAGCATTGCCGTGGCGATCAGTGGCACATCTGTCAACGGTGCTGCCAGCACTCGCATTCCTAGCGCTCTGCTTCTCCCCGGAGAGTCCCACATGGTTGGCGCGGCGGGGGCGCTTCCACGACGCTATGGCTGCCATGTCACGCCTGCGCGGAGACCCTGACACCGTAAGTATATTTTTTAGTTAAGCATTATCAATTACCTATATTATTTACATATGAAACTGATGGCGACTGGTAGAATTAGTAACATTAGCCATAAAACCTACAAAGCTACGATTGCTCCAGTCCGATATTGAAACAGTGGGCACTCAGCAATCTCGAATATTCTAGACAAATTCAGTCAGCTGTTGACGCTGAACACAACAACCGTTTATATGTTTATTTGATTGCGATGTCGAAAACCATAGTCGACCATTTGATTGCTTGTAAAATGCCCCCTTAATAAGCTCAACAAGGAAGGAGGCACACGCTAATTGATATATCATTTTCTCGAACATGTGGCCGACAATTCAAACCGTACTTATCAGTTCAGTCAGAACTTGGTTCGTGAAGCCGTTAATTGTTGCTATTGTATTTCTAAATTGCTACGTTAGTATAAGAAAAAAAAACATACACATTTATTTAAACGCATGTACGATGTACCTAAAATTAAGGATATTAGACAGGACCATAGTCGTTGGTTAAAAATTGGTATGTAATTAACAGTCGAAGTGTGTTTGACACTTTTATTTATCCAACCAAGGGGAACCCTGTCTGATGCCTGATGAAGTATAATGGCCGAAGACATTATTCCTGTAGAGGCATAGGTCATACATTAAATGCATTTCTTCACTAGTTTTCTAACATAGCATACACATGTAAGTATGTCAAATAATACACGTACTCGCGGTGCACCTACAGATAGTGTGACAGCGATAAATGTTTAATTAGGTATTCTTAAGACATATTGTTAGTAGTACTAATCGTAATGCCTAGGTGAAAGTGTTACGGATACTATTTGGTTGATATACTTTTTTTTGTAAATACATACATATTATACATACACACACAGATACATCCATGATTTAGGTACACCTAAATACAAAATATAAGACTTAATAATAATAAAATATATAGGTAATTAAAAGTACTCGTGCCTTTATGCCTACTTAGTAAGTACCTATCTACTTAGAATACTTCGTTTAACAGCAAACGTGACTAGCTATACTTCGCCATACTAAAGAACTATTCTACACGTGCAAGTACATGTCGTTTCAAATAATATCTAGTCTATTGTGATATATTACCTAAAATTGAAAATTCTTAGGACGTCTACTAAGGTAATTATTGTGATTGTTACATAATATATGTATTTATTATTTACTTACAGGCACAACGTGAGCTCCATGAGCTGATATCGGCGAGGGAGAAAGAAAAAGCGCGTGGTGAAGAGAAAATTAATTTCTTAGCAACTGTTACCCGAGCACCAGTACTGAAGCCTCTGCTCTTGATCAACGCGTTCAACTTACTACAGATCTTGTCTGGCAGCTATGTAGTCATCTTTTACGCTGTGGATATTGTAAAAGACTCAGGAGGCGCGCTTCAGCCTACTGTACGTAGTATTACGGACTATTTACTATTTAGATATTAAGGACAAGTTTCATTAAGTAACTTTGCACTATTTGTAAATATCGCATACAAAAATACAGACGTTTGGACAGGCTAGAATTATGAACCCAGTGCGTACAGAGAACCGTATACAGACAGGAACCCGATGTGTTTGCTAGCATTTTCATTAGTCATTCATCATATTCAGCGTAGCTTTACATCGCTACCTACTAAAATGAACTGATTAGATACAAATGAAGAACAGCATTGTAGTCCTCTAAAGTTAAGGACGACTAAAGTCGCGTTTCCAACACGAATGTTAATAGGAAGTTATGTTTGATTGGCAGATGGCAGCAAACGCCAGTGCGTTAGTGAGGCTGGTGGTGACGGTGCTGGCGTGCATCCTGCTGCTGCGCGTGACGCGGCGCGCGCTCGTGCTGGTGTCGGGCGTGGGCACGGCGGTGTGCACACTGGCGCTGGCCGCCCTGCTCGCCCGAGGACCCGGCACAGGCATCACACCGCCCGCGCTCATCCTCGGCTACGTCGCCTTTAACACCCTCGGCTTCTTCCTCCTACCGGGACTCATGATCGGAGAACTACTACCCACCAAAGTCCGGGGACTGTGCGGCGGCTACATATTCTGTGTATTCAACTCCGTTCTATTCGGCTTTACGAAACTTTATCCAGTTATGAAAAATAGCATTGGCATCGCTGGAGTCTTTGGCCTTTTTGGTGCTTCATCTCTTCTTGCTACTCTAGTTCTATTTCTCCTACTTCCAGAGACAAAGGGTAAATCTCTACTACAAATAGAACAGTATTATCAAAAATCTAATATATTGTGGATCTCACGCAAAAATAGGGCGCCTGAAAGCCAAAGGGTCTGAAGTGCCTTTTTGCCAAAATGTTTTGTTGTACTTAAGGCAATCGAAATGTCAAACAAATGGTAGGTAACGTGCATTCGTTGTTAAATGACAAAAACTCGATTAAATATAACATAGCACAAAATAATTGGACATTTCAGTATATACTTATTATAGTATCGCCCGCGATCGATCTCGACAGAACTATCATAAAATGATCTGTGATAAAAGATTAAGTTCCATTTATAAAGCAAAAATAATTTTGTCTTTCAATATAATATGTAACAACTATTGCCCTTTTAATAACAATTGCATTGCATTGTAATTCATGGAAAATAATGATCACATAATTTTATAATTTAAATATAGGTATATATATTTTGAATGTACACTATTGTTACAAGTAGACCACACAGTGATATATAAATGTACTTTTAATACGTACCGTAAGCGTGCCTCAGAGGTGTGAACTAATTTATCTCAACTAAATACAGCCTGTAAGTTGTAAGTAAATCTCAATAAAACGGTTATTCCGTGTACAAGACGATGCCTTTTGTGATATACTATTTTTGTAAAATATGTAGTTCAACCAAAATCAACAACATTTTCGGTATTAAATACCTTGGTAGAGAGATTTTTATCTGTGATTTATGTAAATAACCGCTTATAAGACGTACTCGCATGACTCGCAGACATTTATTAGAATAAGAATTTAATATTAGTGATCATATAAATTTATAACACGACATTTGAAATGTTGTTTTAAAGCAACAGTTGACATACTTACTATATAATACAAAAATGTAAAGGCTCTATTGCTTCAAAACAATAAATATAATAAATAAACGTATATATTCTAGTAACTGGCACGAGAGTAACCTGCAACTGGTGTGTCTAGTACTTACACGAGTGTTAACCCCAAAAATATGATAGAATATATAATATAGCCATTACATTGTATAGTTAGAGCTGTTATTTTACTATGTACACATGGAAAATTCAAAATTGTGATAAGAATAAACCGTCGTAAAATTAACTTTGTTTACTTAATTTTAATATCCCTTAAATACTTATATCACGCAAAAGCGTACGGATCGACATGTAGAAAGGAAGTATTCTACCTAAGGTAGTATACCCTGATGGTGAATAGGGTATTTGACATAGACACATAGTTAACAAATAAATAAGTATTGTATTGAACACTATAGAATTTTAGGACCTTAAATTCTATAGTATTTTATATTTGACTTAAATTACAAATAAAAATTATTAAATATTTTATTTTCCTAAATAAAAATTAGAGTTTTTGTCATTGTCATTCCGATAAAGATTTTGGCGCATTTCATTCTCGTTTAATTAATATTTACTTGACTATTTCGTGTACAAAGTCCAGTTTCATTCGTATTGTCGAGACAGAACCCATAATATTGTACTCCATGTAGTTTTCCATGTCTTTGGGCAGCTGTAATAGAGACAAATCAGTGTTAAACAGGAAATGAATGCGTTTAAACACAATATAAATAAACAAGTTTGCTTTAACCTTTAAATTTTACTCTACTAAAGAATCATGAACGAAAAACTAATCTCTCACGTATTGTTTACTTATAGACTATTACATCGTGACGTCACGCCTTTGATTTGTCACGTGACCTAGCGTTTCAGCGGGAAATACAAAATGTAATTATTAAAACTATCTTTTTGTTATTAAAATGGCTCTAAATATAAGAGAAAGATTTGTCAAACGTATCTTTAGCGACTTTAGAACATTTTAAAGTACTTTACGAAAATCTGTCAAATACCTACCCTATTAAATTAAATTAGATATATATACTTGAACTTCCTTCCCGCCTTTAATATCTGGAAGTTTCTATAATATGCAATAATTTGCCGCTACAAAATCACCAATCCCGTAAATAACAGTACCTAACACTAAACAGACCGGGTCTTATACCTAGTGGCTGATCGCCTGTTACCATTTAAAGAGGCCAAACAAAACTAGTTTCCCACCGAGATTCCTCACACCGAAATGCTTTGAATATAATCGATATACCTATATAATTATAGTCAAAGGACGGATTAGCTATACCTTATATCTAATAGTAAATATGGACTACTTTATACAATAAATTGGGGAAAAGTATGTAATAAAAAGGAACTATACATTGAAGAGACATTTTATTAGCCTGGATACAAGTTTCGAAAAGACCAGATTAAAAAACACTAAATCATAAAATAATTAGATTAGATCGTTTCCTCTAAAACGTGATAAATAAGGTAAATGTTAAATGCCAGAATACTTTTTTTCTGAAAATATGTAACTAAGCTCAAACATAACAAAGGCCAGTGCCGTTAGAATCGCCTCTATCTCTTACATTCTAATTAATCATCAACACATTTCATAAGAACGCCCGTAAATTGGTTGATCAAATACAGATATCCATAGGTCTAATTGATTAGCCTTTTGTGCATATTAATCTGTTGGTCTCAATATAACGCCATGGTTTGATGATTGATACAAGGTGATGACATCACGAGGTGTCCGGGAGCCTTTGGTAGAGGTGCGGACGAGAGGCGCAGCCAGGACACACGTGCAGTGTGGACGACACCACGCTCTCGCACTCCCAGCAATAGAACTCGTGACATCGAGTGCAACGATATACCTGTAAACCATACTTACTCTAAGAAAATCGCTAAGCAGTACTAAGCGGGATATAATTAACCTATATACAGATTAACAAAACAATGATAAGGAATAGTTTACATATTGCAATAAAATATAATAATATTGACACCGGCACGAGTCGTGAGCATAATTATACTCAATAGTGACCAATATTGAGTATATGCATAAGTTTGACGAAATGTAACGACGACTCCGCAAACGCTTCACGTGATTGGTTCGTCAGTCGATAGGTACTCGTGGTCTATTAAGCTCACACGTGTCATTCGACTTTCACACAATAATTAAGTGCAATTTCAATGACATACGATACCATTTTATTTGCGCTTACGACTCGTGCCGATATCTATTAGATGGAGATTAGTTTAAATCACGTGTTCCGAGTTAATCTAAACTTCTCAAATCTTAAAAGGTGGATAGCATACATCAACATAAATGAGCATCAGAATCAACAGAATCATTTAAGTACCGCTGATTTTATCGTTACCCTGTCTCAGAAGTTTAATTAAAATACTTAGTAAGTAGGTAGTCAAATAATGCGTAGATCGAATTGTTTACCTCTTTTGGCATGATAATAGGTAAAAAACATTAGCCACACTTGGTTTTCATACATATCGCAGGCTTCTACGTCACTTAAAAAGACCTACTTATATGGGGCAGGATCTTCAATTATTTTCTTTTTAATTTGGTAGTTGATTTACAGCTATAGTAACTGTGGTATTGTAATAAACTCACCTGTTTATCCAAATCTGTAAAGTTCCTCAGACATGCAAAACAATATTGTGCTTGTCCCTCGTGTGGCAATTCTTCATATGGCTCAACAGGAAATAAATGATGGTATGACCTAAAAAAATGCTAACTCTCAATATATTATGTAGGCAGTGTCAAATTATTGAAACAATACTGAACAACTAGAAAATTGAAATTAAAAAAAACTTAAGAGGTGTCAAGGGACACCCGTATGGAACGAAGTTCCTTTTTACAATTCCTTCACTAATTAATCAAAAGGAACTTCATTCTATCCGGGTGTCCCTTGCTTTCTATAAGAGAAAGGGAGAGAGACAGACAGAGAAACATGCGCACGCCGCACGGCTTACAATAGCTTACTACAGCAAAAAGTGTCGTTACAACTTTTTTTTCCGTCTAGCCCCCTTTCGCAATGCGCGATAAGGAACTTCGTTCCAAAAATCTACCGATAGAGCTAATTATCTTCTTACGGCTGAACAGTTTTTCCGAAATCACAGCACTTACTAAACACACTTTCAATCAAGTTAACTCAAAACAAGGAAAATCAAAATCAATTCATCCGATTAGTAATACTAATACTAAATACTGAGATATGCAGTTAAACAGTTGTTGCGTTGGGGTTAAAAAAGTCATAAACGCCAAAACTAATCGAGTAAATGTATGAAGCATATATACCTGGCTAAATGTGGTGCGGAAGCCAGCGTGAGGCCGCAGGTGCGACACTGAGCGGGCAGCGAGCAATACTTGCTGCGGCACTGAGGACACAAGTGGCCCTCCCCACCGACACCCTCCCCATCCTCTAAATGACTGTAAAACAAACGACAAACCTAGTCAAATTATAAAAATTGAAACACAAGTACAATGTGCAGTGCAACTAGTGTTGACATTTCGAAAGAACCTGTAATATTGGTCTACTTGAAATAAAAATATTTGAATTTGAATTTGAATTTGAATTTGAATTTGAATTTGAATTTGAATTTGAATTTGAATTTGAATTTGAATTTGAATTTGAATTTGAATTTGAATTTGAATTTGAATTTGAATTTGAATTTGAATTTGAATTTGAAATTGAATTTGAATTTGAATTTGAATTTGAAATTGAATTTGAATTTGAATTTGAATTTGAATTTGAAATACATACATAATATGTGAATTGAGTTGATTTTAGAATAAGCCTTGACCAAATTATTTTTGCTTAATCCCTGATCCTCTATATCGAGCTTTATATCCACTATGACAAATATTAAACGCGTAATTGTATAATTGCGCTAATTTAAAAAATATGTATTACAACAGGAAATCAAAACGTAAATATATGTATTTGTTGCCATGTTTAAAAAACATTTTTTTTATAATTATTGTACTACTAACCACATGCATACAGTGATGGGTGGGTCAGCATTTGTACCGGGGTCCGTCTGGTTGGTCTGCGGCGTAGAGTGTGGGAAGCCCATCTTCACAAGGCCCGCGTCTAGCGCACGAGCGCGCGGAGGCGGACTCGTGGCGTCCAGCAATAACGTTCGGTAATGCACGTCGTCTAGTACTACCTGAAGACGTTTATAGCACATACAAAAAATTTGGCAACACAACCTACGTTATAATTGTCGTGATGATAGTATTAAGATTGTTTTATTTGAGTTCATAAATATATAACTTACACCATATTCTCCACCCGTATCCTGACACAGCTTTTTGCAGATTCTTATTTCTGCTGCTAACCCAATTACAGAACATCGAATTCCTTCCGTTTTTAAGGCCTAAAAAAATATATTTTTTATAGTAAGTCGTAATTATATTAGTTTTTTACCAAACCTTTTTGGGGGCATGCAAATTCTTGAAAGTATTATATCCATAATTATTTATTGCATATAGTAGTAAGTCCATATTTTTTTGAAAAAGCACTGACTATAAGTATACACACCTGAATTGTAGTAGTGATGTCACTGGGGTCACAGGTAGTGAGTGATGCAAATAATACTAGTAGTTCCCTAGAGGCATGGCCTGGCAGAGGCTTAAGGATCCGTCCTGCTAGCTCAAGGGTGTTTTGTAATGATGGCTCACCAACAAGCGCCATTTCAGTCAGTCTGTTAAATATACACTTTCAAAATTATTATTATGAATCATGTTGTTGCACGGTAACATCTTTTCTCTTGCAATGTCGCATATTACCTTATATATACATATACCTTATGTTTTAAACAAGGTTGATTTGATACTTGGAATTAATGAACATATAAAATTTTATGAACTTAACATTTCACATGATAATAACAAATGTCTTATTAACACGATAGCTGCTGAAAAATACAAATGCTATGTTTTAAATCACGTAACGCGATTGCGGCGCCAACACGCCTGGCGTGTTTTCATATTTTATGTTACGACGGGGCGGCAAAACACGCCCTGCGTGTTTCTAACGTCACTACGCCAGTACGGATTACGCGCGAGACGTGTTTTTAACCAACTTAAAAAGGAGAACTATAAAACAAAGTAAATAATTAACGCTATTTTAAATCTCATACAAATTATGAAATTAATATATTCTCTCTATGTAATGTTATTGTGAGAAATAAATTTCTTGAATCCCAATTATTATTTTTTAAACCAATATGTATATAATAACAAGCACTTTAAACTAGAGATGCAACGGATAGTTGTTTGGCCGGATACCGGATACCGGATATTCGGCCTGACCACCCGCCGAATATCCGGTATCCGGCCGCCGAATATTCGGCCGGCGGTACTATACCTACATTTTGAGTTTCGCAGGTGCGCGTCGAGCAGCTTTTGACCTGTTTTGTAGTGAACGTTCGCGCGGACACATTTCTATGCAACCAAACGAGTTTTATTATGTCATTCAAAAGTACACACGTGCTCGCGTATTTTTGTGTTAATTATGAATAACTTTTTTTTACATTTCATTTTTTACCCCCAAAATCAAGCAACTTTACTATCCGGTATCCGGCCGGATACCGGATAGTAACCGGATATTCAGTGCATCTCTACTTTAAACATATAAATTTTATTGTTGAATACAGATTTTTGCTAATACCATTAAGTGGTACCAAAGAACTTGATTTTTCAGATATTTGTTAATCAATATTCAAGCTGCAAGGGATATAGTTGTTGTCTTATCAGATCTATATATACTAATAGCTGCCTCCCATGGCTTTGCCCGCATGGTATAATCCAGATAATCAACTATTTGTATGCTAAATTTCATTGTATAAACTATTTATTGTATAATTATCATTCAAATCTGTTAAGCGGTTTTTCCGTAAAAGAGTAACAAACATCCATCCATACATCCATACTCACAACTTTCGTGTTTATAATATCAGTATGAAGTATGATATTACAATGCTGAAGAGTTTGTCTGGTTGAACGTATTAATCTCAGGAACTACTGGTTGAAATTTAAAAAAAACATTGTGTTGGATAGTGCATTTATTGAGGAAGGCTATATAACATCCCGCTATGAGCAATAAGAGTGGAGCATAAATGGAAAATGTTGTAAGAATGGAAAAATATTTACCCACTCTCTCTTCGCCGGTCAGCTTCTCTATTATAATATTGCTACTTCAAAAAACTGATAAAAACCTAGATTTTATTATGCTTTTGCTGGTTGCAATATAATTATATGTGTCAATATGGTTATTTAATAATATTAAACATACCTACCCCTGTAAAGACTTAATATGTTTTCTTACATTCCCAGAGAGCTCTGTAAGTTTTTCAGCCCTTTTGTTTTTCATCAAAATTAAACCAAGTTGGCTCAATGGATTTTGATCAAAGTACTCCTCTATAAACTTTTCAAGTAGCTGAAACATAAATAAATCTGTAAGAAATAGCAATACTCAAAATGAAGCAATAATCTCCAAAGCTCCATTTTATTACCTTAAGAGTACAAAGAAATCTAGATGGCTTGAGATCTTGTGAATTCATAGCTTCAGAACAATCTACTGCTACTAATACATGCCTCATCATACCCAGCCTCACGGGTCCACGGCGGGCCAGAACAGCCTTTCTTGCCGCTTTTTGGGCAAACTCCGCAACCAGACCTTCCACCAAACCATCTTCATCCTCTTTGATGGCTTCCCTATACAAATACTAAGGTTACTTTTACTTATTTTATTCTCTCTCTTTATTGGAACTTTATTGCAACAGCATAATTAAATCAAAAAATATATATGGTTAATAAGTTAGTAGGTCTTTTAATCATAAAAAAAAGATAACACTTAAAATGAAAGCAAAACTCACCAAGTCTTTTCATAACCTGTCTCCCACCGGTATTCTTTAGGATCCGGCTCGTCATCAGCCATTATAACTTAAGTCTTACCGATAATTTCTATCTCAAATACTTCACAATAATTAGGATTAATCTAATTATTCAAATTAACAACCGCAGTATCTTAGAATAAGTATTATATTTTTCTTTGGGTAATCCGTAAACTTGTTATTGTACGATTAGTATAAACATACACTTGTTCACAATTTCACATCAAATATAATGTCACCGTCATATTGACAATTAGGGACACGAAAAAAGTATCGATACTTTGTGGTATCGAGTACATTGCCATTCGATACTGATACTTTTGTACTCGATACTTTGCATTCCATAGTTTTACTAAATGAGTATTTATATTTATACTTTTTGGCAGGTATATTCGTATCGAATAAAAAAATCAGTTTTAAATGAGTAATCTTAGAAATTACCCATTTAAAACTTGCGACCTTACGGCTTATCTTTATAGTTATGGCAACGTCATCTAGTTTACTCGTTCTGAACCTTCTAAAACATCAAATCGATCTTTGCTTGACATTGTTCCTTCCGGTTACAGTTAAATTTCTAACTTTTCCTTCATTCATTTACTAATCAATTACTTATTCAATCACTCATTCACTGTTGTCATTTAATTTTAACGTATTCGATTTGCGCTTGGTCTCTCTGCTATACTCACCTATTGTAAAAAAATATGTTTGGACTTTATAAGAGATCATGATTCTCCGAGTTTGTTTCGGCATTTCTTCTCAGAGGTCGTCAGTTTGGAAATGCCGGTGCCATCTAGATTTTTAAAATAATGTAATACGTGACTTGTAAAATATTTATAAAATATAGAGACTTGTATTTTTTTTCATTTTACAGTTTATCATTATTTTGCTATTTGATATACCCAAATGTAATCTAAAAGTACTAACTATTATTGTATGCTGTGTAACTTCTATTTTTAAGTGATTGTACGGAAGAGAAATGGGCTTGGAACTTACACTAACCATATTATGCCTAAAGTACTAAATAATTTAATTTTGTTAAGTTAAAGTTGTATTTTTCTATTATTGTATAAAATATGTGTATCAATACCATTGGTTTCGTTATGCCCTTCCCTACTAAAGTTTATCTGATTGATATTGCTATGCTCCATGCGCATTAGGCTCTAAAAAAGTACCCGATACCTTGAAGTATCGATACTTTTGTTTCAATACTTTTTTTTCGATATTACTCATTCATGAGTACAGTATCGATACTTTCTATTCGATACCGTGTCTTAATGACAATATGAAAATACTCAATAGGTACCTACCTGCCTTTGTCAAACTATTGCTGATACAGATAATCTATATATATAAAAGGAGAAGCTGACTGACTGAATGACTGACTGACTGACTGACATATCCACGCAGGGCCTAAACTATAAGGGTTAGAAACTTGAAATTTTGCACAGGGATTCCTTTTATAACGTAGGGGAGCACTAAGAAAGGAATTTTGAAAATTCACCCCCTAAGGGGGTTAAACGGGGGTTTGAGGTTAGTATGTAACTTTGCTGTTTTTGAAGTTATTCAATTGAAATTCAGTTTTTCATTGAAAGTTATGAAACACGTGTAAATTTTTTTTTCAAAAATCATCCTTTAAAGGGTTAAAATGGGGGTGCAAAGTTAATATGAAATTTCTTTGATTTTCAATGAAACTTGGCGAGTGTAGTTTTTTATGACGTAGGCATCGGATAAGAAAGGATTTTCCGAAATTTTGCCCATAAGGGGGGGGGGGGGGGGGGGATAGGGGGACCAAGTTTTCGTATTTTATCGAAATTCAATCCCTGACGGGATTAAAAAGAGATAGAGAATTATGTTGGAGGTGATATCAATACTCCTTAGTGCTTTTGATTTAAATTACTTTTTATTTTGACACATGCTTCAAAACTCAATCCGATTTTATTCAAAAAAGGTTGAACTCACATAAAAGCTTGATGCAATGCAAATATTTTATACTCCTTAACATTGGAATTTCTGTTTGTAATTTCATATATAAAAGTATAGATACGGTAATTACACAAAAAAATAATTTCTAAAATGTTTGTCTGTCTCTCTCTTCGTTCCTTCTAATTGCTGCAACAGCTGGACCGATTTTGTAGGGACTTTCACCACCGTTATAAGGAGTAACTTAGGCTACATTAATTTAAGAAAAAGAAACGAATTAAAGTTCCGTATGACTTAAAAACGCGGGACCTGACCAATGCATGAATATGAACATTAAATTTTTCGTTAAATTTTACGCGGACGAAGTCGCGGGTAACAGCTAGTATAAAAATAAAACCGAAAAAGATAACATTGACCGATACAACGTGGTGCATTAGTAGATATCGACTTATCGTAATTACTACAAAGAAAGAAGAAAAATATTGATGCAACATCCAAGAAATCATCAAATCTGTTCTGGACTGGTAACATACTATTTTCTATCTAGATAGTTATACTATTTTTATAATTTTTCTTTAGATTATAGACTTAATCAATCGATTTTTTAGTAAGCTCACTCCATTGTAGCTTGTATCGCAGTGTCGCGTCACCAGGCGAACTGGTGGAACTGGCAGTCAAACGCAAACCTATAAAACCTTATTTAAATAATCTTGTGTCACAGAGTTAGTCGCTGAATTCCTCCGAAACAGCTTTATGGATTATTATGGAAATCTGTATGTATATTGGTAGGTATGAGAATCGGTCGTAGGCTATTTTTTACACCCCTAGATATTAAGGATCTCACTCACCAGAATGGGAGTTGCCAACACATGCTAATATTGCACTAAAGCCTACTTAATAGCAAAGCTTAGTACATTATATTAGTCTTTATTTCACGTAATTCTGTACAGTATAACAATAGTTATGACCGTGAGAAGTTTTAACCACTTTTAGATTTTCAAAATAGCGCGCGCTAGGAGCGGGACGTCAGCTGTCCCCTCGCTCCGTGCGTTCGTACCCCACGCCATACTTTAACTCATTGGCCAGCCTCGTTTTATTTTCTTTTTTGACAATTTTTTAAAAAATTTGTTATGATTTGTCATCAAAAAATACTTATAACTCTAAATGTTCACCCTTCTACCACCAACTCCTATAATGTGGCAATACAAAGTTTGCTGTATCAGCTAGTAAGTAGTAATTACTAGCTGATGCTAGTAATCAGTGCCGGATTAAGCCAGCGCAGGGCCCGTAGCAAATTCTATCATGGGGCCCTTGCTTTAGTTAGATTATCAATGTTATGGTTTTGAATAATAAAAAACTGTTAGTTACAAACGTTTTAGGGGGGGGGGGGGACCTTTTGCTCGCCCCAGATGGTGCACCGGTTTCTAGGTCGGTAGGCGTAATGGTGTGTAAGAGGTTGAACAATAAACGCGTCATCTACGTAGAAAATTTGGGGTTTTTCTCGATTTCCCAAGGATCCACTCATCAGATCCTACAATTTCTTTAAGGGACAACACGGAAAGCATCAGCTTTCATAAAAAAAAAGAAATTTCAAAATCGGTTCACCAAATCCACAGTTATGATGTAAGAAGTTGAACAATAAACGCGTCATCTACGAAGAAAATTTGAGGGTTATTCTCGATTTCCCAAGGATCCACTCATCAGTTCCTCAAAATTTTTTTATGGGACTACACGGGAAGCATCAGCTTTCATATAAAAAAAATAAATTTAAAATCAGTATACCAAATCCACAGTTATGAGGTAACGATCATAAAAAAATAAAAAAATACAGTCGAATTGATAACCTCCCCCTTTTGAAAGTCGGTTAAAAAAAGAATTTTCAAAATCGGTTCACCGAGTCGAGAGTTATAAAAAACAAATTTAAAAAAAAAAATTTTGTCCTGCGTCTACGACTCTCATTTTCACTTGTCGCCGGCTTACGACCTCTTCAGGAAGTTGCCGGGCGACTGTCAAATATAAACAAATCAAATTTCGTTTGTTTACATTATGCGCGGACAGGCCGGCAAGGACAAAGCGATGCGTAAGATGAGCCTAACGGTTTGGCAACATCGCGCGTCATTACCTATTTTCTCAATGAAATAGTTGATTGATTGATTTATTGATTGTTTATTTCTGTAAATAGATCTTTTTAAAGACACTTTTACAAGTCATGTATTTTTTTTGTATATCTAGTTAAAAATATTAAATACAATGCGTTGCCATACTTCACATAGTAAGTTCCTGTGAAATAGGTAAATGATAGTCTACTCGGCGCAGTTGAATTGATGCTTGAAATTTATAATTATTTTTATTAAAGTTTATAGTTACGTTTATAAAAATTTTTAAATCTGATAATTCATGTTTTTCTTATAAGATAACTTAGTCTACACCATTTAAAACCAAAAACAAAATGTCCTTGACAATTTAGATTCGTAAAATTACATTTTAAAATGAATGGGTAATCGTTCCTGAACCTACCATTTTGATTTGTCGCATTCTTTCAAAGTCACCCTGTATTATAAAATTTGTGTCTGCATGAATTAAAAAAAAAACACTAAATGCGTATCAAAGTATATACGGCACTTGCATAAATAAAACAATTCTTTTTTGTCTGTCTGTCTGTTTGTTTGTTCCGGCTAATCTCTGAAACGGCTTAAGACTTTCACGGATTTTTACTCGCAGATAGCTAATGTTATAAGAAGTTAGGTTACTTTATTTTAAGAAAAAGATACTGCCGCCGATAAATGAGCATCAGAAACAACAGAATCATTTAAGTTATTTTTAGCTTTTTAGTTTTGAAGTCGGTTTTTTTTAACGCAGTTTATTATTATTTTTTATAATTTTTAGTGTCTGTAATAGGTTCGTTGTATTATATGTCTCGTTGGTCTAGTGGTCATAGTGTTCGATTCCCAGGTCGAGCAGTGTTATTGGGTTTTTCTGTGAAATTCTCAGTAGCGGCTCAGAGTTTGGATTCGTGCCCGGTTAATGGCAATAGGCTCGCCACCTATTACATGGGACCTAAAACATACAGGCGAAACGAGAACGGGTGCGGGACTAAAACCGCGTGACTTGAGAACCCAGGAGCGGACTAAGTGAACATTTTTTTTCCATCAATTTTGTACGCGGACAGTCACGGGAATCAGCTAATAATAAATATATCCAGACATAACGCTACCTAAGGATACTAGCTAGATGGTTACATAGATATTTTCTTTTTTTTGTAAATATATATATATACATAGAAACATCCATGACACAGGTCAAATGTCCATGCACATCACACATTGGCCCCTATTAGGGAGTCAAACCCGGGACCCTTGCCACAGAAGGCAGCATTTAATATCGCTGCAAATGATAGAAATCTAATGAACTGATGAACTGACATGATAATTTTGGAACTAAAGTACCTATACATTTTTTTGTTGAACAAAAACTTTTGTGTCTAAGAATACTTTTGTATCAACAATTAAGGTTATTAATGTAGAAGTCTTAAAATTCCATATTTTAAGAAGTTTATTAATGAGTTTTACTAACATAAAAATACAAAAATAGTTAAAAATTATAGTATAGTTAAGTTCTCACAATAACCACTAATTGCAAATCAAGTCATGAGATTTTTATACAAGATGGCTGATACTCACATAAGCATATACTGTTAAACATTAAAAGTATTCAGTGTGTAGAATGCAGATACTTCCACTAAAAATAAATAAAATGAGCCTTAAGAATAACCATTAATTCTAAAATGTGAACAGCAATTAGAATAAATGGCTTTATGTTTATTGGAATCTCTATAATAATAAAATCAGATGTATTGTTGATACACTCAAAGATTATAATTATGTATTACTTATAGTCAATGAATATTTCAACAATATTACTGTTAAGAACTAGATTGCGTGTTATGTTGCAGAAAGCTATATCATATTTTATAACTCAAACTAATTCAGTCCAAATCCTCACAATTATTTTTATGCTTATCTGGGTTATTTATTTGGTCTTATTCAATTAACATTGCTACAAATTTGAATATTTTTTGAGCAGTTACCAAGACCCTCTGTAATTAGTTCATTGAAAAGTAAACATATTTATGAACAGCTTCCTGCATACAAACTAATTTGACAACAATTAGTCCAGTTGTTGGTTTTCATATTTTATAGCAATCACTCTGTCGCTGCCATGGCTCGTGCCTGCGCCCGCACTCTTTTATCATATTCTAATCGATTTTGACTGTAAACGAAATAAATTATTTTGTAATATTACAATCTTAGGAAATTAAGATTTTGTTCAAGATATTATTCAAAATGTATACTAACCAGTAGATTGTATAAGCTTCAGCCTGAGCAGGGTCTTTAACATTAGGTTCATTGAGTAGATCCTGAATACCAAGAAGAATCTGTTTGATTGTGATTGCAGGACGCCAATCTTTTTCTTCATCTAATAGTGATAGGCAAACTGTCCCTGATGGATAGACATTGGGATGGAAAAGTGGTGGTTCAAATTTGCATTTTGGTGGACTCGATGGGTAGTCATCTTTGAAAATCATGCGTAGCTTATACAGACCGCCTTCCCATGGTGTCTGTAAGAAAGGATTGATTACAGGATAATTATCACTGTTACTTTTTAAATTCAATAAATTTAGTTGATTAATATAATCTTTTCATTTTATTGGCAATTACTATGATGACTATTCTAAAAGTAGGTATCTAAGTTCGTAAACTTCTAGAATATACTAACCCCCTTTTTTCCAGGAATCGCACATTCCCATGTCATGAGATTTAGCGATCCATCGGGATTTTTCATCGGTCTTGCCACAAAACCCTGAAACACACAATGCTCTTCGTAACGAACTTTGAACTAAACAAACAGCAATAACCACTGGAAAACCCATAACAATACTTATGTCGCTTACAAAGGGATGGTCCTTGCGCCAAGCTTTTCTTTCTTCAGCTAAACGTGCACTTGCTATGCCCGACATGGCCTAGAATTAAGACACAGAATTTGCAAAAGGTGATGGACTTGTATGGTTTTAACACATTTAAGAAATATTCTCACCTTTTAGTGATACATACAAAGAAATAATACGAAAAAATAAATTACACGGTGCGTGAAGCGTCCCACGAAGTGATTAGTAGATGCCACAGATAATTAACACAGTAGTGTTGACTAAAGTCGATATATTTACAAGACTCAAAAGTATCGATAGTGTAAATCTGATTAAGAACATATAATATTAATAAATACTACACATTAGGGCCCGATTCTCGTGAAGTAAATTTTATTTCACATTAGGTATTTATAGTGAAAATATAAAGTCGAAAGCCTATTACAATTCTATAATACTCTTTTCCATATTTCAAAGAGTCCAGTAGGCGATGAAGAAGCTTATTTACACCTCACTGGCACTGCACCATAGACTAATATATACTATCGGCACTGCACTTTAAGTAGACTGGTAGACGGTTTTAAAGGTATTCTAATCTATGGACGGTTTGGCGAAAATCAACCATCGATTTTAGATTTTTAATTTTTTATGCAGCATTGTCTTGACAAGGGAAACGATGAATAGCTAAAGTTAAAGCTTTCGTTATCGTTCGTTAACTTATGTAATGAAAAAATAACAGTTCTATATTTAGAAATAGGCATAAGAAACAACATCATGAGTAGTAATTTTGAAAACCCAAAATGCGAACATAACAACTTACAAATAACATTATTATTTGTCGTATTTATTACGGAAAGTGCTAGCTTACATGAGACACAAGGGGAACACTGAGGTCAACTTTTTTTTTTATCGTTCATAGGTCAGCGTTGACCACTGATGGTAAGTGACGATGTGGTCTAAGATGAAGTACGCTTGCCTAGTAAATACCTATTCACCCGTGACTTGAAGACCCCCATTGTACTCATCAGGAAATACATACTCCGGCAACTGATTCCATTCCCTCGCTGTGTGGATAAAAAACGACGAAGCGAAACGCTTCGTGCGGGTTTCGGGAATTTCCACCATGAAACGGTGCCGCTTATCAGTTAGCCTGGACATAGTAGACATTATAAATAATAAAAACTCTATACGTAATTTCTTTAAAAATGAAACGTCACGGTGGCAAAATTTGAATTAAGAAAAATAAAGATTCCGAAGAAATGAGTACCATAACCTTTTTGAAGTCGGTTATTTTTTTATTTTTTTTATAGATATTTGTACCGTAATCATTTAGCCATTCGTTTTATTTGCTATTCGGATGGATATTATGTGATTAAGAGTGATAAATCATTTAAAAACATTTTACACTCTTTTGTCATCATTGTTATTCGTTTAACCGTGCGAGACGTCTATCGTCTACTCGTTGTCCGCAGCACGATCAATCTATACATATATATCTACATAACTATATAGCTGCTCGTCATGACCAATTATCAACGCAGAGCCTAAACAACAGGGTTTACAAACTTGATTTTTTTACAGATGATGCATTCTATGAGAAAAACATCCACTAAGAAAGGAATTTTAGTAATTCGAAGTAAAATTAGAGATGAAGGTTGTATGGAAATATGTCATTTTTAAAGTTGGAGATATGAAATTCAATATGCAAGTTACTGGTTAGAAATGATTAAACAGGTTTTAATCTACATACTAATCTGTTTTTCTATATTGTCATTTTATAATATTTACTAACACCACAACGCCAATCGGCCAATGTATACCTAAATTATTAATATTGTATTTTCTCTATACCTAAGTCATTATGTAAATCTTTTATGAAATAAAGGTCTCTTAAATACATTTTAAAAATCGAATCGAGGGTGAAATAACGGTTGAAAGTTTATATGGGTATATATTAACTGTAATTTTTTGAGTTAGAAAAATAACATTTTTGAAATAAACATTGAAACTCCTAAGAAAAATAACTAGTTTCGTCGTTTTTTGAAATTGAACCCCTAACGGGTGAAACTGGTAGTTGAAATTATTATTACAAATGCGCGAGCGAAGCTGCGATTAACAGCTAGTATTGGTTTATTAAGATTGATCACCCATACAACGGACATCAGCGTGGTTTTTTACTTGAATTTCATTTTAATAAATGAATTGAGTTGAGAAATTGACATTTCAAAATATTTTGATTTTTGAAAAATTATTTATTATACATCATACTAAGTAGGTAGGTACTGCTATACTTAAAAAACCAGCACAAGAGTGCTATTTCTAATTTAACTTGTTTTTTAATTCGATCTACAGTCATTCGTCGAGTTTATAGTTATTAGATAAGTAAGTACTTAGTACCTACTTACAAACTTAAAATGAAATCGTCATTTTCCAAAAACAGTCCCATAACCGGTCGTAAGTTCAGTAAGTTAGCCGGTTGTTTTTAACCGATTTCAAAAAAGGAGGAGGTTCGACTGTTTTTTTTTTTCATGTTTACCTCGTAACTTTCGACTCGGTGAACCGATTTTGAAAATTCTTTTTTTATATGAAAGTTGATGCTTTCCGTGTGGTCTCATAAAAAAATGGTGAGGATCTGATGAGTGGATCCATAGGAAATCGAGAGAAACCCTCAAATTTTCTACGTAGATGACGCATTTATTGTTCAACCTCTTACATACCATCACGCCTGTCGTCCCCGAAAGGTTAGGCAGAGGTGTACTAATGTACACCCACGTTTAGCCGGTATGTTTTAGGTCCCATGTAAATAAGGGACGAGCCAACGAGAATCTAACCACTTGAGAGCCAATGTATCAATTTTGTTTAGGCTCACGACTCACCACTGCGGGCCGGGGGATGAAGAAAAATGCGTTGTTGTGATTTGCTAATGCAAAAATGTAAGAACGATAGCCACTCCCATAGTGCGGGGATTACTCAATTTTTCGACAATAATCGATATCGATAAAATAAAAAACTTCTTATCCTGTACCTACATTTAAGAATCGATCGAATTAAGTCATCAGTATTATATTTTGATGGTAGCATTTTATAACCGTTTTCTAAAAAATAAAAATAAGATTCAAAGCTGTCAGTTGTTGGATTTTTTTGGAAACCAATTTTCCCTTTGAACAGCATTTAGCCGTTGTTCTTTCTATTCCGGGACCGTCGGGAAACTAATAAATGACATTTAAATATTACAAATTATAAATATTAATTTACATTTTATCGATATTATAATCGATATCTACAAGAAAAAGTTGTTACTGAACTATGTGTAAAGAAAGAGACGAAGGTATAGCCAAATATCTCAAGATAGAAAGAGAGGCATGCTGATGTTTACGTTTATCAACCAGTTTAACTTGAGCTCTGCATTAGAAATAATATTTATTAAAACTGTACTTTACAATGAAAAGTAATGGTTTTTTTTTATAATTAGATATCTTAGATAACTTACCACACCACCTACTGGAACAGGAAGGTATAATGTCGTATTTTTGGACGGATATGTTTTTACAAATCTCGATTATTATCACGTGCACACGGATCTAACATTTGGTCGATACTAAAATGGCCGCCCGTACCGCGGACTAACATTGGCGCTATAATGCATACGGTTCGCGACCAGGGGTCGCCCTGTATGAGCAGTCAAGTGGTTTTATAGTCTTTGGGACGAGCCTATTGCCATTGACCGGGCACGAATCCGAACTCCGAGCTGCTACTGAGAATTTCACAGAAAAACCCAATAACACTTTGCTCGACCTGGGATCGAACCCAGGACCTCTTGATCGGCAGTCGCACTGTACAGCCACTAGACCAACGAGACCTATTACAACGAACCTATTACAGACACTAAAAAGTAAAAAAAAAACTGCGTTAAAAAAACAGACTTCAAAACTAACAAGTTAAAAATAACACTACAGTCTTAACTTCTTTTTAGTTTTAAAGGTATGAAGTCGGTGCCGGTGCCTGGTTTTAAGCCACCCCGCTCAAGATCACACGCGATGAGTGCACATATCTTTACATTTGGCTTGGCACCGACTTCATACCTTTAAAACTAAAAAGAAGTTAAAACTGTAGTGTTATTTTTAACTTTTCAGTTTTGAAGTCGGTTTGTTTTGTCCCAATTTGGTCCAGTTCTGAACATTTGAAGTCGGTTTTTTTAAGTCCATAATTATTTAAGCTGGTCCTTGGAGGAGACCTATGTCCAATGGACGTCGACGAAGGTTGATGTGATGTTTTAAGCTGCTTATGATTCCAGGAATCTAAGTGATAACTTACTTGCTCCTATTGACCGAGGATAAGTTGGAGACGACTACCCTTAGGCGGATTGTTTCAGGGACCCGTTAGTCTGGTTTTCGTCTACATTAATTACAAATCCCCATAGAATATTTAGTCTAGATGAAACAACATAGCGTTTAAGGTCAATTATATAGCTTTCATGTTCAGATTCTCAGTTTATCCACGAGTCATGTTAATCTTTTATTTTACTGTGATACTTTTATACGTTTTATACGTATTTATCACATGCCCAAACTGGGAAGGAAAACATTGTAAGAAAAGATACAGCTTGTGAGATTTTCTCGCAGCCATATGAAGTCTGCCAACCCGCAATAGGCTACCTGTCCTTATCACTCTAAAATGAATGAAGATCCGTGCTAAAAAGTAGGACAGTGAATGGGTTGAATACCACAGGACAGGAATCTGACTTGTGAACGAATATGCTAAAATAGGCCAAACTTAAACCGATGTTACGGTGGTATAGTACGCCCGCTCACTTAGATACCATTGATTGTTTACCTTGCGTAGTTATAAACGATCCATTTAGTGCAGTGTAACATAGTGTGTTAATTTTTGTCTTAGGATTCAATCTGGTTTGAATGAATATTTATATGCATGAAGTATGGTATATTACAGTTGGTTGGTGTACATAATATAGTCACACGTACTGCGTCGGGAAAGATAATACTATAAGCCTGACAAGCAGAAACTTGCAATGAAATTGCACATTGCATTGTCGTAACAACCCGACCCGTAAAGCTCAGCGGTAGTTATCGCTACCTGCTGTGCTATGGGTCCCGGGTTCGAATCCCGGTATTGACAACCGACAATTGTTTGTGTGATGAGCATCAACATTTGTTTCCGAGTCATGGATATCTATGTATTAATATGTACTAGTATCTGTAACACAAGCCTCGTTGCTTACTACGGAACTAGATGGCGCAGTGTAATAATGTCCGGAAATATTATTATTATAAGATATAGGTAATTGATAATTACCCCAATAAACAATTACAATATCGTTAGATTTGGTACGGAAGGACCAATTTAATTCAATTATTTTTAGTCTAGCCCCGCGTCATATGACATTAATGAATAGGTAGACATTTACATAATTATTTGATAATAATCAATATTTTTAAAGATTCTTGATTGTCTAGATAAACACTTATTAAAAAAAGTAAAAGAAAAATAAAAAATATTTTTCTTATTTCTCTTTCTGTAATCCGGTCATACAAAGTAACTATCATGTTGCAAGATTTAGGTATACTTACCTACTTACAGACTGCTAAAAGTAAGGCGTTTACTAACGTGTTTTTCATACAATACCTAAGTACTTAAAGTTATGATTAGAGGAACACATTTTGAAGTAGGTAAGTACTATGTACTTCAAGTCATTCGTTTTAAACAGACCGATAGCCCAAGCCTAACTATGAAATAACATAATGAATGCTCTTTACTTTCTATATTTGATTACGTATAACTAAATTTATGCATTTTACATAATATGAGGTAAAATACTGAGTAATAGTTATTAAATATACAAATATTTTACATGATTTAAGGATGTCGGTGAAACATGGTGGTAAAGCACAATTGTCGGCCAGATCGAGCGGCGTCTACAAAACAGTAGGTATGTTATAGCATGCTAAATAATTGTAAAATGCTGATAGGTCGAGCAATTAGTTATCTGTCTTCTGATTGGCTGTTTGGTAAAATAAAATCAAAGAAAACAAGGTATGTCGGCGATCACTAGGTGGCGGCCCAAGCGTGTCGGCGAAACGTTTTTTATCCTCATTAGACATTCGATTGTTGATGTGATTTGTTCCGTTTTGCGTTGCATTCTCTGAAAAGTTTCATTTTAATTAAAAAAAGATTGTTTTGGTAAGTG
Organism: Craniophora ligustri; assembly: GCA_905163465.1. Lineage (NCBI taxonomy): Eukaryota > Metazoa > Arthropoda > Insecta > Lepidoptera > Noctuidae > Craniophora > Craniophora ligustri. The sequence continues at coordinate 8,658,431 of LR990967.1, read as the reverse complement.
ACATTGTCGTGATCGTATAATTTATTTACTAAATTGGTGATTAAATTTGTTAAAAACTATAAATTCTTATCATAGAAGCGTCTAATTTTAACGCTACAATGCAGTGTGATTCAATGAGCGTTGATTTGTGTCATGGTAGTTCAAATAATTATTTGATTTTAATGCAATTGTATTGAAACTGAGCACTTCAACTATTTTGTTAATATCGTTGTTATCTGTAAAACAATGGTCTACTTAATATTACTCTCATTTTATTCATTATTTGGATGACGTGAGTTGGCGGGAATTTGCCGGTGTTATGGCTGTAATGATTTGTAAGGTTATCTGCGAATGTGTAGTAGAAAACATATGCATTTATTTATTAAATACGGCACTCTTAAACATGCGTTCATTTGTAGATTTGTCTGAGTACTCGATAAATGATAATGACTTCTGTGGAAGAAAGCGAGACGCCACCAGAAGAGGTACCGGCGGGAAACCCGGAGGAATTGACTAAAAACCCAACAGCTCTTAAAGGTAAAAAGTCTAATATTACTTCATGTAATCACTGTTTCCTTTGCATTATACCAAATATTTATATTTTCAAGATGTTGTTTATCATTTGTATATAGTATAAATGTATATAGTATATATCTAATGGAAAGTATCATAATTTAGATTGATATGTAAATAGGATTATTAGGACATGTAAACAAGCTGTGCAGTGCATCTTTTATGCAATAATAAAAGCATATTCATTGCGATAACTAAGTTAAATTTAAGCTACAAAATAAGCAATTTAGCTTAACCTGTATTGTTTTATTTTTTGTATTGTATTCACTATATTACTGTAAATGGTCTTCATAATACTGAAGTAGATTGTGTGAAAAAATGTCAAACATCGTTCTAACTAAACTTTTACTATAAAATTATTATTAGATATGATCAGAGCTCAGAGCCAGTTAAGTTGCTGCCCATAGTTCAAATAACTTGTTTATTAGAGCAGCACTATGGAATTAGGATACTTGTTTTTGGATATCATATTAAATAAAAAGCAGTATACCTGTATTCTACATTATTACAATTAATTAAATATTCAGCACCAAAAAAAATTTATAAAAAAATGCAATTAAATACAAACTTAGTGTGATGTCACATTCTGTTAAAACAATAAACTAGTCACTACTACTTAAAATACAACAAAAAAAACAACTTCTTAAGTACTTAAGAATAATTCTTCTTCTTTTAGTGCCTCTCCGACTAGCGAAGATTGGCAGTCAAAAAATAATTAGCATTAGAAAAAAAAACTTATTATTTTATATTTTATCACATTTCTATGGGATATCCCTATTAAAAAGCATGTTATTATTTAATATGTTTGCATGTAGAGGCTCATGAGCAAATGGCAACACTAGATGTCCTGGTTTGTGGCCAGTGTCACTCAGCATTTCACTTTGTTGAGGAGTTCAAGGAACATAAGGATGCCAACAACTGCACAGGCAAATCTCCTGTTAGAGATAGTGTAAGTATTAAAACTATAATAAACTTTAACAAGTCATGTTATTAAAATCTTCTTGAATATAAAATTATTTTAAATGTTATGAACATTTAAGTCTTATAGGCATCTAAGGTTTATTTCGGAAACAACAATTTTATATTATTGCAATCAAAGCATCATGTTATTAAAATCTTCTTGAATATAAAATTATTTTAAATGTTATGAACATTTAAGTCTTATAGGCATCTAAGGTTTATTTCGGAAACAACAATTTTATATTATTGCAATCAAAGCACAAGTAATAGGGTTCATGTTTATTTTTGTTATGCAGAATGAAAGCAAAGCACAAGTATGGGCTTTCCTTTTATGGAAGTGTTCATCAGTCCGTGACGGATCTACAGTTAATACAGACAACAGCTGGAAGTTGTACCAACAGTGGTGTCGCATGGCAGAGGCACAGCGGACGGCTTGGATCACAGCTGGGTCTAATGTCCAGTCATTGTCCAAATTTGCACATGCTAAAGTTGTAAGTTGAATTCTTGTTGTTGAATTTATAATTTACCCAAATCTATTCCTGGTAATATTTCAGATTTTTTAAAATATTTAATTATTATAGATTTTTTTATAAGTTTAAAATAATTGAAAGAAAGACTTACTTTCAATACCAAAGTAGGGTATCACTTAAAAAACTGGCTTGGCTAACAATAGTATAGTATATTATGTATAACACTTAATGCCATCAATTATATTGTTGAACTTATATGTATTAAAAAAAACCTGTTTTTTCATGGTATTTGTCAAGGGCACACTCCAGACTAGAAGTCATCATCATCATCATCAACCCATTAATGTCCCACTGCTGGGCATGGGTCTCCTCTCATTTGAGAGGGATTAGGCTATGGTCCACCACACTAGCCTACTGCGGGCTAGACTTCACATGCCATCGAGAAATCTCTCAAGCATGTAGGTTTCCTCACAATGTTTTCCTTCCCCGTTTCAGCATGTGACAAAGACGCACATAACTTCCGAAAAGTCAGTGGTGCGTGCTCGGGTTTGAACTCGAGACCTTTAACATGTCAGTCCACTGGTCACCACAGCTCTAGATTTATGTACAAAGTAGATATGTGTAATCAGTAGACTTTTAAAATATGTTTTTTATATATTTCAGATGGAGGTAAAGACTGAAGATCAGTTAGTGCCCATTCAAACACCCGTTCAGCAAGAAGTTAAAAAACGTGGCAGACCAAGGAAAATAAAACCAGTAAATACCTACCATACTTATATTACAATATTTTGATATCATTATTCATAACACTCATTGCTAACTCACTATTGCAGGAGGACTCAGAAACACAGCCCTCAGGGGAGGAGAGTGATGACATAGTTAAAGCTAGCCCTGGATTGAAGGGTGTTCCAAAAGTACCAATAACACAAAACATTAACAAAACTAAGGTACTTTATTAAAAAAATAATCAATGTAGATGAAATAATTAGAACGTCACAAATAGAAGACAAACAAATTTAAATTTGAAAATATAAGCACATCATTTGCAGCTTTCCTAACACCATTTTCATGAAGACAACATTTTTTAATTGCTTACTACTATTCTACTTTGTGGGGCATTTGGCACTGTGTATTATTTTATCTACGAAATGCATAATCTTTTATTTCTTATAAGTTTTTTATTTATTAGGAGTTGAACGAGTCTGTGCGCAATGCCCAAGAGCGTGTACCCCCAGAAGACCGAATTGCGCGTCGAACAGAGAGGCAGGGAGATTCCACGGAAGCCGGCGAATATGTTGTAGAGAAGATCTTAGCCAAGCGCTTTAACCCGCGGCGAAAGCAGTATGAGTACTTGCTCAAATGGGAAGGATATCCTCAGTAAGTAAATGATACTGGATTAACTATGAAAAGAATTTGTGTCATTTTGATTTTCCAAAGACAAAGAACTATTAAATTGAATCAGTTAATTTGTCAGTTATACATTAAAATCTATTATCATTCTCTCTCACTTAAAAGTTAACTTTCACTTGAAATTTCAAAATTTGCAGTGAACAGAATACATGGGAGCCTGTCGAAAATATGGAGACATGTAAACATTTATTAGAAGCGTTTGAGAAACAACTTGCGCGTCAGAAAGAGCTGAAGGCACTGCGGGCTCAACAACAGCAGCAGCAACAACATCCAGTGCAGGTACACAGTTTTATTATAAACCTTTATCATTTTGTTTGCTATTTTTGTGCCTTATATCAATTTGTTATGTTTGGTAGGTGAAACAAATAAGCACGCCCTTACCTCAAGTTGTCAAGCAAGTGGTCAAGAAATCTGAAAGTCCAGCTATTACTCCATCTGGGTAAGATAATATTTTTTAGTTTAGTATAAAAGCTCCTCGTGATTTAATAAACGAGAGTATATCTAAATATTTTAGGTCTAAAGAAATTTGTTTTTAAAAATAAAATAATAAATATGTAGAATTATAAATTTTACGTGTTTGTTCAGTCGCCTCCAACGCACTAGCAAAGTTCGCGCCCTGGACCAGGTGAAAGCGTGGTGTGGTGCTGACGACGGCGAGCCTGTCGCCAAGAAAGTCAAAAAGGAGATCTCTAGTGAAGACGAAGATTATTCTGACCCTGACTCTACTAAAGGTATAATATAATCATTTTTACATTACTACACACAAGCTTGGTCACATGCTGTATGGTTTGCTTAATTTTAGTGGTCTTTTTATTCGCGTACTATCAATATTTATACATTTTAAATAGCAAGGCCCAGTACTGTTAATATAAAAATAATCTAGTAAATATTTCAGCTGACAAGAGATTGCTGAATGGCCAATCTTCGCCCAAGTCCACTCTGGACCCTGAGCTGGTGAAATCACTCGGCCTCGCTGGGAAAGGCATGCCGAATATTAAGGGTGTCATTAAAGTTGACCCTAAACATATGCCAAACCTTACTACAGGTATTTGATTGTTTGGTATGAGATTGTTGAGTTCGCTGAAGTTGCGAAAGCGATGTTTGTGCTGGCTTTGCTTTTAATATGGATACCTAGTAAATTTATTTATCTGTCTAACAGGTGTTTATATAATGTCGAAGAGTTCAGGAATTATGAAGATTGATTCACCTGGAAAATTAGGGCCTGGTCTTAACATTGATCAAGATGTGATTCGGAAACAGATATTAGCTGCTAAACAGGTATTATTGTGTTTAAGCATAATTGTATGGTTCTTGTTCATAAACGTATGAGAATAGTAAAGAATATTTTGTTTCAGAAAAAATTAGAAGAGACGAAAAAAACATCCCCAGTGCGCACACCTATGACATCTCAGGTAAAAGTTCAATTAAATTGTTATATTGTTATCAGGTGACATTATTGTTAGTTTGTTGGATTTTTAATGATTTTTGCGTAATATGTCGTACACAGATAAAGAAAACTTACGGCTCAGGAGGACAACAAGTTACTGAGAAGACCATTATTACTCCATCAGGACAAAAGATCATTCAGCGCACAATCCAAAGACCATCAGGACAAGGATCTGAAGGAAAATCTCCTGTTACCATACTAAACAAAAAACTGGCTCAGGTAATTTTAATACTTTATGAAGGTATCTGGGACATACCCAAATTACTAGAATTGTCCATGTGTGTTATTATATGTCATTAGTCCAGTCAAAATAGAATTTGAGTTAGCCATAATTCGCATAGAGCTGAAAATAGGCAGAGACGTTTAATACATGATTATAAATGATATGTCAAAAATCCCCTTCGCTTATACTTCTGCAAAAAAAAATATTCAAGGTCAAAGATGCAAAATTAAGGTTTTTTTCATTTTTCTCAAAAACGGTAACTTTTATGTAAAAATAGATGAGACAAAAGTTGTAGATCATATAATTCTCTACAAAAATGGTCCAGTCACTTTTTCTCTTACGACTTACCATTCGTGAGATATCGCGGTTTTAATCATTCGATAATACATATTTGACATAATATGCACTAAAATGCAGCCTGTACACGTCATCGGATCGGACGTTCAATATAAATGGAAATAAAGAATTATTGGTTTGTGTTACTTACACAATAAAACTTGGATAAATTGAATGAGTATTTTAAAATAACAGACTACTGTCAGTCCCTAATTCCCTTCGTTGGTAACCTTGAGTAACATTTGCTAGCTACGTCATTGTTCGATTGTGGAGGGTCGCATACCTGCTTATTTTTGAAGGAAGTAAACGAAATAACTCAGTATATACTGTTAGTTTTGAAAATTCCTTTACAGTGAGCAGACGTGCTTGTTGGTAATATTTTCAATTTTAATTTGTGCTGTTAAATAATTTTAACAAAATGTCAGAAATTTGTTTAATTTGTAATAAACCTTTGAAAGAAAGTGAAGTTGTTGTTGATCGTCGAATGAAGACTTCGATTGATGCAAGTGTTGAAAGAAAAGATAAGTTTTTTGAATACTTGAAAGACGGGAAGGTCCCGTCGCCTGGGGAGGCGACAGGGTGTGTCGGACTCTGCATGAGCGTTTACCGACTAAAAAACCGCACCCGTCAACGCCACCAACCCAATTGCCGGGGCCATGGGATTCGCAAAAGCATGCACCACAACCCCGGCGGGCTTCGGTCCAGCTCTGGTCGCTGGACCCCGGCTAGGAGCGAGGCATCGCTCGCCTCGCATCCTCAGCGCAGGCGCACGAGTGACGAACACGCGCGCCGGCTACTTGGGGCCATTTTCAGGTCGGGCGGCGGACACTAGTCGCGTCCACCCGCTGGCCACAGCTCATGGAGGCCGAAGGTCTGTTTGCGCCCTCCGGCGCCCGGTGCGTCTACTGCGGATCGGGAGAGAGGTTGTGATTTCTCTCTCCCTTTCCGCCGCCTCTTTTGCGCGCATAACTTGCTCGCAGTAAGAGGCGGCGGCATCTCACGCGTTCCCGCTCCCGACCATGGATAGGATCACGGCCGGAAGCGAGAGGTCAACGCCGACTGCCGCTATGAGTTCACGGCGCTGCTCTGCCCAAGCCGGGCCGCCTGGAGTGTGTGCTGCGCCGTGTCCTCGGGGCAACCCACGCAGTGGTGACAACCGGGCGATGGCGCCCGGCCTATGCGACACAGGTACTTGCCGAAGCACCCGTGCCCCGACAAGACCTGCGTCAGCCGGAAGCTGAGGTGGGTCTTACCGCCACTATCGTGGCGTGCCCTAGGTATGCGACTCTCCACACTCGAACAATGATGTAGCTAGCAGATGTTACTCAAGGTTACCATCGTAGGGAATTAGGGACTGACAGTAGTCTGTTATTTTAAAATACTCATTCAATTTATCCAAGTTGTATTGTGTAAGTAACACAAACCAATAATTCTTTATTTCCATTTATATTGAACGTCCGATCCGATGACGTGTACAGGCTGCATTTTAGTGCATATTATGTCAAATATGTATTATCGAATGATTAAAACCGCGATATCTCACGAATGGTAAGTCGTAAGAGAAAAAGTGACTGGACCATTTTTGTAGAGAATTATATGATCTACAACTTTTGTCTCATCTATTTTTACATAAAACTTACCGTTTTTGAGAAAAATTAAAAAAACCTTAATTTTGCATCTTTGACCTTGAATAATTTTTTTTTGCAGAAGTAGGAGCGCAGGGGATTTTTGATATATCATTTATAATCATGTATTAAACGTCTCTGCCAATTTTCAGCTCTATGTTCGCATAGAGCTGAAAATTGGCAATTTGCTGAGAGCAAATTGAAGGCAATTTGAGAGCTTGAAATTGGAAATTGGAATATGGCTAACTTATGACTTATTTTTGTCTATTTTGACTGGACTACATTGAGATTCCTGAATTGTGTAAATCGAGTGCAATAAGAAATTTTGATCCACATTGCACCCACATTACAATATTTTTTATATAATAATAATAAATGTCACAGTAGCGAAAATAGAGAAAATAACCGATTTTTTATAATTTGGTTAGACAGTTTTTAAGTTAAAGTTGTAATAGAGCTTTTGTTTAAATATCTGCTAGAGATATTGATAAATAGGTTTTTAGTTATACATAACGGGTATATTGCCTCCACAGGGTGACAGTTTACTGCGGCGTGGCGGGTCAAGTCGTGGTCGCGGTCGCGGAGGTTATTCCGTCTCTACCGCCGCCGGCAACATTGTTCGCATCCGAGACAAAGTTCCTGTCGCAGTAGAATTTGAACAGGTAAATACAAAAGTTTGTTTATATGGCTGCTAGCTTTAGCCCGCGACTTCGTCTATGTAGAATTAGTAATTTTATCCAATCAAGATCAAGAAATTACTGATTCCGCATACAAACTTTAACCCCTCTCTTCATCCTTTTTGAGGAATGATTTCTTGGACAAAAACTATGCTATGTCCTCCCTTGTCCTCAATCTCCATACTAAATTTAATTAAAATCAGTTCAGTAGTTAAAGCGTGAAGATGTTATTGACAGACAGACACACTTTCGCATTTATAATATTAAGTATGGATTTGTAAGTACTTAGTTGTTTTTAATATTTATAGCTCAGTTGAAATTAATTAATATCTATTTAATTACTACATTTTATGAGCTGGTATTTAAATAGTAAACAGTTATCTATATAAATAAAAACGAATGTTGCTAAGCGCATAACTCAAGAATCGCTCGACAATTCACATATTTTTTTTATGTTCCTTAAGGTTTTTAAACTAAAGAAAAACATTATTATGTACTAACTTTCGACAGAACGAAGTCTGTCCGGGCAGCTAGTAATGAGATAAATGAGAACATGTCGCTGGTGCCATAAAGCTGTAATCAAATGGAATCTGTGATATGTTGCAGTCGGATGCGTCTTCGGACACATCGGACGGTATCGAGGACCCGTTCCCGCGGTCGCCGGGCCCGCTGCCGCTGCCGTCGCCCGAGCGCGAGCTGACGCTGTGCCCGCTGACGGGGCGGCGCCTGGCGCGGGCGGAGGGCGAGCCCACGCCGCCGCCCACGCCGTCGCCGCCGCCCGCGCCGCCCACGCCTCCCCCGGCGGAACCGCTCGCCGCTACCATGCTTATGAAGGTATTGTTCCACTACACATCATACAGCCATTCTTTAACACCTACTGCTGTCATTTGATGAAAATTCTCAAGTACTGTGGTTGTATTTGCTAACACTAATCCCATTATTATTTCGTCATAAGTCGTTTTCAACCGACGAAACAAAAAACGGAGGAGATTCTCAAGTCGACGAGTGTATATATTTTTTTATGTATAACCACGCATAACTTTTTACAGACTAGTCCGATTTTGATAATTCTTTTTTTATTGAATAGAATATACTTTGAAGTTAGTGTCACATAAATTGGAAAAAAAATCCCTAAGGGAGGGATAATATTTATTGTTCCCTCAGAGATTTTAATGCTGAATAGTGTATTGTAAGGTAGGCCGCTATTTTAGAAGTAATAAAAAAATACAGCATGTAGTAATTAGTACATCATAGCCACAATAAATAATAAAATATATTTAATAACAAAGGAAATTAAACCGAATAAAAGACTGAAAAGCAAAAAATAATAAACTTTCATTATTTAACCTTAATAACTATATTCTTAAACTAATGTAAGTATACCTAAGTAATTTTGAGTCGGCGCCAAACAAGGAAATGAATTAATTACGTTATAATGTTTATCGCTGGAGATTTAATTAAAATTTAATGATCTTTGTTTATTGTTTGGCGCCGACTCAAAATTACTTAGGTATACTTACATTAGTATAAGAATATAGTTATCCCACCAAAAACATAAATGTAAAAAAGGAGAGCCAAGTTCAATATAAAAATTATGCATGGCTGTGGGCTTCACCGCAAAAAGAATGAATGAGTTTTCATTACATCAATAATTTTATAAAGTTTAAGAAGGCACCAAGTGGTTCGTGTAATATTACACTCGGCTCTAGCCAGTTCCTTTGCTTGAACTTGGCTTGACACGCTGCCGCTTAAGGTTAAATAATGAAATTTTATTATTTTTTGCTTTTCAGTATTTTCGGCGGCTTAATTTTTTGGTAAAAAGTTTTATTACACATATACATATTTGAGAAAAAACGGTATTTGCTGACTATTTTGCTAGCTAACTCTCATTTGCCCCGTGCTTTCTGTGATTTTGCCTGCAGCTCGGTAAGAACCAGTTAAATTGTCACACTCAAAACTTAATACCATGTCGTATTTCTTGTTAGGTGGAAATGTCCCCGGGTGGTACAACAGGCATGTTAGTACAAGGAGACGGCGCTCAACCCTCATTACCCGTACTAACAGATGAAGATGGTGTAAGTATATGACTCCTATAAACTTTACTCAATCATAAAAGTTTTTCATGATGAATTTAAAAATCTAAGACAAGTAGTTTATTGAAGTCTTACGACAAAACATTAAGATCCATTAATATACCTATAGAACCTGAAATTGATTACTACTACTACTAATTGTTCTTTGTCATGTACTTTGTCATGTTCTAGACGGAAGTGAAAGTAGAAGCCAGTGCTGTGAAACAACTGTTAGAAGGAGGTGTAGGGGTTGATGACGGCGAGGAGGTTGGATTGTTACACTCAGGTCACACTCCCATCATGATCAGAGGAGAGGATGGTGTGCTTTATCAGGTATGCCCTTCATTCTTCATGTTAACTTTTAAGATTTCATACCAGTGAAATCGGAAGTCGTCAGAGACAGATTTCGGTAGTTTATTTTCTGTACAAATCACTACTAAAATCTCATACTCACTCACTCACACACTAAATGTACTAACACTAAATAAGTGCTACCTACATTGAGACTAAAACTAATATATATTTTATAGGGAATTGGCCTAGAAATAATGTTCGTTTTAGTCTCAACTTAGGTACTACTTATTTACTGTTAGTACATTTAGTGTTACTAGACATCTAACACCTCAATCATCCCATGACCATTAATAACAGTCCAATACACGATTATAATATGTGACGATACACAACGGTAAAGCCCGTAAATAAATTGTATTTCAATATGTGCTCATGTATAACCAATTCCTACAGGTTGCCGGTGAAAACGAAGCAGGTCAAACGTTACTAGTGGCAGCGGAAGGGGTGGAGGGTGCTGTTGAAGGCGTGGAAGGCGCTGTGGAGGGTGAAGGTGACGTTATGTATGTCACCAGAGAGGATGGACAGGTCAGTGTATTTTCTTAAGCAGATTAAATACGTTGTAAATAAATTATTTTTTATATTCAAATCGCATATGAATCTGAATGGGTTTTATAGTATCTATAAACAAATGACTAAAAAAAGTCTTATGCTTTATATAATCTTATAATAAAAAAAGGTTATGACTGGTAATGAAGCTTGTTGTGGTCGTGGTTAAAAGCTTAAAATGGAATCCGCATAACTTAAATTATGGCAAATTCGCATGCGGCGACCAATCTCTGCGGAATATAGAGTAGTGCAAACTTGCCGTAGCTTCAAGTGAGTATTTCCCACAGGAGGTGTTGGCGATCGATCCGTCTCAGCTGGCGCAACTTATGCCGGGCGGCGAGGCGGCACCGGCGCTGCAGCAGGTGGCCGTGCAGGTCGAGGGCGAGCCCGGTGAGGATGCCACGCAGGTCATCGCGCAGCTGCTTCAAGCCGACCTACCCTCGCCAGGTCAGTATCACTTATTTTATCAAATTTTCAGAAAGTGTTTATAATTAATGTTTATAGTTACTTATTCCCATAAAAAATAAAACTATTAATTTATAACATTTAAGTCAAAATCATATTTTAATAGAATTTTTTGTTTAAAAATGCCGCCAATACGCCACGTTATGTCATCTGAGAGCGCGTGACATCATTTGTGGTTATAACAAAACAGCTGTATAATTTCGCGATAAGTTTTGTTTCGTGGAGTAGATTCTTTATTTGTTGATATGGAATGAAATAGAATGATAATATTACTACAAATAAATATAATGTGCTTAAATTAATTTATAATAAATATACAGCCAGAGCGAGATCATCCACAGATGACGTCACGCACTGTGCTTGGTGTTTCAGTACAGATTAAAAATATTGTAAAATAGAAATTTCAAAATTTAATTTCTTCATTTAAAAATATTAAAATTAATTATATTAAGTTACTAACTGACACAACAAACGTTTTGCCACATTATAGGGGTTGGTGGTAGAAGAGTGAAAATTTAGGATTATAAGTGTTTTTTAATGCCAAATCATAAAAAGATACAAAAAAAATGTTTTATCACAAAAGTTAAAAAATAACTGGTGAGGGACATCCTTATTACCTAGGGGTGTAAAAAATTGCCTACGATCGATTCTCAGACCTACCAAATATACATACAAAATTTCATAATAATCCGTCTAGCTGTTTCGGAGGAGTTCAGGGACAAACACCGTGGCACGAGATTTTTATATACATATAAGCATAAACAGAATATTTATTTTATCTTTGATAAATAAATAAATCAACCAACTTCGTATCTTACACAAAGTCAAGTATGACATGATATCGATTTTAAATTATGTATAAAAATTGTCGAATTGGTAGTGTAAATAATAAGAATTGGTAGTGTAAATAATAACATAAAGAAATAATTCTGCTATTTCGGAATACACCAATTGACAACACTTTTCAGTTTATGTATTATTTAATTATACTCATGAATTTAAAAGTATGTTTAGTGAATAAACTAGACATTAATAATAAATAATACACGTAGCAAGATCATCTTTGTTAAAAGTTACATAATTGATAACATTGTTGCAGGTGGTACAAGAAGAGTAGTACTTATGTTGCCTGATGGCAGCTTGACAATGACTGAACTTGACAAGGAGCAATATGAATCAATAACGGAGGCAAGCAAAGCTCAGGAATAATGGTTTTAGATTAATGAGAAATGTGTTGAATCGCGTATAGAGTAAATCAATCACAAAGAGTGATTATTTTTCAAGCCCTTGGTTTGAATGAGTGTATGTAGTCTCCTAGCTTCCACTATTTGAGTATACTGTTCTAATTACTATGGGATTTCTTAAAACAAAGGTATTGGTAAATACTTAAATGTGGATTAAAATAAGTGATACTAATGAAGATTGATACCGCGCCTGATACAATATACTGTATTGTACTATCCTTGAAGAAGTTTGGTGCTTAAGCTATGAAATCCTTCATAAATATATTGATTTAAATTATAAAAATAAAACATGGACAAATTCATTTCATTAATAAAGTTTGTAAACTGGCCTAAGATTGCGAGGTGGAACCAGCGCGTCTTGTGAATTTAGCCTACTGAAAATGTAAGATACTTTAGTTAAACACGAGACTGCATGTGTAAAAATGGTAATTAGCGTGACATTCAGTTTAATTTTTTGTTTATGAATAGAAAATAAAATTGGTATTGTATAACGAGCTGACCAAAATGATGCAGAAGGACGTTGTCTCTTCTCAATTAAATTTAAAAATAAACAAATTAATAAATAGCTTTCGAGAACAAACTTACGAATGGTTATAAGTATAACTATCCTATCATGTTAAATGTAAATATATCATGACAAAGCCACAAGGTTTTACTAATTTCGGCAATTTATGTGGGAAGCTTTTGTTTAGCTGCGATTGCTATTCTTTGACTGATCTGATGTTAATGAATGGCATATTATCAAACTCACAGATATTATCATACTATTTATTTTCGCCGCTGCGTGTGATGTCCGCGATAAGAAGTCAAGGATGTAGTTGGTTTTAAATGGGATTGTGTTAACTGCTATTCCACATGACCATATAAAATATCCATGTATTGGCAGTTAGTCTTTCTTATTGCGAAATATTGTAATTTCGCAATAAGAATATAAAGGTTACAATTGCAAATATTCTATTATTGCAGATATTTCTTTGTATATAATTATGGAAAGTTCACACAAACATAACTATGATGACAGTTAAGTATGGTACACATACTTTCTGTCCCAAGGGTATTCAATTTTAATATCTTCAAATTATTATTTATAATTGTGCCGATTAAAAAAAAAGACGGCAAACATTGTCTAATTTGTATTTGTTACCTTTTTATTCCATAAATATTCAAATTAAGCAGAGTTTACATTTTGACATAATCGATTTTTGTAAGGAAGGTTAACTATTACAAAAGCAGGCATTCAAGCAATCTGCAAACATATCATAGTATTTAAAATGTAACACTAATAGCTATTTGGGCTGGTGTACTCTAGTTACCAATACACTTGCCTTGCAATACCATCCATTGACTTTTGAATGCAACAACCCAGTAATAAATTATTCAAATCAGTATTTATTCCATCTTTTTTTATTCTTAATACTCGAGACAACAATTCTTACCAAGACAACAATTTGGTATGTAAAATATTATTGCTGAGAAAGACTTCAGTCATTTTGTAAAAGTTTAATTGAAGTTAAACTTTCACATGATTTTGTCTTTTAAATAAATCTAGATAGTTTGCTAATGTAGAAATATTGTTAACAGTACACATGCGTCATAGAGCAATAATATTATTTATTAAAGTTAAATTGTAAAAATAATGTATGGTGGCTTATACCTGCAATATCAAATTTTTGATTAAAAATCTTCATTGTAAATAGTTCATTACAAAATCGATTTAACTGCATTCTGTAAAGCAAAGGATAAATTTAAATATTAACTGAATGAAATAATAACACAAACAACATTTATGACACTACAAACTATACTATTTATTATTCATATGTTTCGGTAACGATCAGACGAGTTTTTTGACAACTTAGCATATTCGTTACGTTTTTCTGCTTCCATATTAACGCTTTTTTTAATGTTCATTCTTAATACTTCATTGTATGTATAATAATGTTCAATGAAAGTAAAGCCAACTTATGAGCCAGTTTATTTATAAAAGATTAAATACTTATACCATTTAGTAATTAAAAGGAATCACCCTGGGTTGGTCTCGACTTGTAGTATTTACTTAATTATAATAATTCTGTACTAAGAGAACCACTTGGATGTTTCTAATTATTTGACAACAACTGTTTTCTTAACATATTTTATAAATAGTAACCAGTAGTACCTTTGGTATTATGAAACTGATTTGTGATAAGTATTATTCTTTTAAGGGGGAAGGTCCACGCTAGCCCGTGAAATTCAAATTTTCGTACGTTTTTTGCAATTTGCCGGTCATTGTCAGACTGAACATTAAACGTCGTCGTAAATGTCTATTTCATGGAAAAGTCAATCAATGCAGTTATATGCACTTTGAGGGTTGATTTAAATGATTATAATTCTGTAACTAAATACCTATTACAGGCGCAAATCATATTTTGTTTAATGTTCAGTCTGACAATGACCGGCAAATTGCAAAAAACTTACGAAAATTTGAATTTCGCGGGCTAGCGTGGAGCTTCCCCCTTAATCAACTGTCAATAACAGTTCGTAAGTTGGCCTGAAAGAGACTTATAGACAATTAAGACGCGTGTAATAAATAGGTATATTATAGTTTTCTTTATTTTATTATTGTAATTTGTAATATAATGGTATAGCTATAATTAAATAGTGTTTATTAAAAACCAGATTATCTTTTATTACAAGCTTTTATTTAACTCAATACGTTTATTACATGCTTGGGCATGTATCACCAGATGTAAGTGAATCTGTTATCTGGTAGAACCAAAACCGATTTGCAGATAGAGTCTGGCAAATGAAAGTAGACACTCGAATTATTTGCAAACTTTTGATATGGCAATATTTATATTAAAGTCAAAGTTCAAAATGGCGTCTTGTTGGTAATTTGTTATGATATTAATAGCGCATTTTAACAACCCAAAAATGAATAAAACTATTATGAGTGGAGTGAGAGGGATGTTGTTTTGTATGATAGCTATATTCGAAGAAAAACAACATGAGAAAGTCGCTGAATTCAAACAGAAACAAGAATGTTTACATGTTGTGTTGGATTTCGTAGGTTAGTATGACGCTAATAACTTGATACTTGATTTGGTTTCGTAATAATTATCTTTTTCTCTATTTTAATTTATCCATCCATTGTATATATTACGTTTAACACCTTCATAATAATGCATTATAGTTATTGATCCTATGTTAATAAATGTTGTATTGTAATTTCAACAAAAATTGTTTCCTTTTACAGAAAATCTGGAGGATATAGAAGGGGTTGATAAATAGTGAAAAGTTGAAAACTTTAAAAAAACAGTGATTTAGAACAGAAAGACAGGTTAAAAACCCTCAGTAGAAGTAGTACAAGAATCAGAACTTGAAATTTCTTCAGTCACTGGTAACTTTTACTTTTATAAAAAGTATATAAATAATACGTTTTATACATGATCTGCCATTATAAATGAATGCAGCACCAGCTAACTATTCTGTTTCATCATCATCATTCTTTACAGAAGTCAGTGTTACACCATTAAAAAGAATAAAAAAAGAAGGTGCAGAAAATGAAGATATCTGGAATACCCCAGGGAAAAAACGGCCACATAAGCCCACGCTGATATGGAGTTTAGCTAAACGTAAAGTGGCAAGTAAAAATATTGCCCTGACTGCAATTGAGTTATAAAAGAGTCGTTTGAAACTATAACTCCAGAGGACTGGAATAAAAGGACCGATCATTTTATACATGTTATAAATAAATAAAAAGTAAGGGATAGAATTAGATAAAAGAATTTAGAACGTTTAATTATTTATGTAGGAAGCAGTGATTCTAGTGACTAATGAATTTTATCACGTGGATGTTTTAGATTCAGATTTTGAATATGGTGGTAGTGAATAAATCAAAATGATTATTGAATGCTTTGTTTTTTTTTCATACCTTCAGTCGTCTTTTTATTCAGTCGTAGTAAACTGTTTTTTAGAAATGTCGTATAATGTACTACAATATAATGATTTTCCAACAAATTTTTATAAAGTATCAAAATGAGTTATTCCAGGTATGTCATCCTAATTTTGGGGCTACCATGCTGATATTTTTTAAATTTGCCGCGCTTTTTCTGTGTCTACTTTCGTTTGCCAGACTCTATATAGCATCGTGTCTTTTAGCTTCATGGGAAAAAAGGCGTCGGTATTCATACACCGTGAAATTATGTATATTTCGGGATCGAAAATTTTGGACTCTATATCAATAATGGAATCCATTTATGTGAAATTTAAATAAAATAAATATATATTTTTTTAAAAAAATGTGACAGACGAACAAAAAACTAGAACGGAACTAGGATACATGGTAGCGCCACTAAATTTAACGTACTACGATTACTACGATCGATATCATTCAATGTTACTCACACATAGGGACACAACTAAGCAGTAAACCATGCCGACAAAGAGATAAAAGTCGCCCGCGCTCGCTGCCGCTAACTTACCTACACGTGTGCCTACAATCCACTCGGACGCACTATTATTACCTACAACGCTGCGCGGCGCCGCGCCGCGGAGTCGCCGCCGCCGCCGGCAGTGTGCGCTCGGCGATTTTGCGCCCGGCCGCCACTTGCCAGTTCTGAAGCAACTCGCGCGCGGTAAGGTTATGCAACCTTACTTACGTTTTACGTTGTCACGCGAAAATGTGTCGTCAGTATGAGTAATTTACGTATGAGCAATACAGATTCGATTTTTTAACTTCAAAATAAATATCTAAAAGTAACTTCCATAGATTTACACTTATTTTAAAAACTTTGCTGGGACCTAAGCTTCCATAATAATACAAAAAAAACTGATACATAATAGGGCATTATTATGTTGAAATTGTCTTTCAAATATGGTCATGTGGAAATTCCCTAATATCTGATTTTAATCTTTATCAACATTAATGTCAATTTAACGTTTTATTTTTAAACGTAGATTTTTTTAAATACCAAATAGGTGCTAAATACTTGAGTTTACATATTTATTACTTAAAAGCAAATATATTTTTTGGGTCCGTTTGGCGGGGTGGATGAAGCGGCCAGCGCCGGCGCCGTATTGGCAGTTGCTCGTCACCCAAAGTACATTCACGCACATATTGCTTTCGAATTTTTTCATCGTCTTGACCTCTTACCTTTCAACATCTACAAACTTCGACTTCCCTATCTATCTATAATCAATTATATTTAAAAAACTTTAATTCTAATCGTTTGGCAATAATCCTATTCCTTCCGTCAAATCGTCGTTAATTAAAAAGAATATACTTTATTGTACACCAATAATTAAAATACACATTACATTAATTTTATTATTGATTACGTAATATTGATTCTATCGGTATCTACAAAAAATAACAAATTATTATTTTTATAAAATAAACCGTGGTTATATTTTCTTTTAAAATAACTACATAAAACTTCTATTTCTTTTCCATTAAAAGTGACAACTCAAGTTAATTTACCTTTTCTAAAAACACTTCGTGACGATTTATGTGAGCACGAGTGTACAACATGCGCATGTCTCCCCACTACTTTCGTCGAGCGCTCAAAACTCGTGACGGTGCCTATACCTCAACTTGCGTACCTAGTTATTACCAGGTAATTATTTCCACAAACTCCTTAGATTAAACGACTATAAAAATGTAGGCTGCAAGTAATATGACTAAAAATTTTTTTTTAAGTCTCATTGTTTGTTTCCCAAAAAATCTAGGTGACTACAGTTAAGAACAAGGTTAACGGTTTCATCAGGAATATCAGGATATAAAAGAGATGAAAAGAAGATATCAAGGCCGTTGGGATGTTATTATAATATTGTAGTCTTTGATTATGACTACGGCGGACTATTGCTGAATGACACACAGATATGAAATAAAAGAACAAACAAACAAAACTCAGCATTTTATGAAAAATAATACTTTATTATTATTTAAATTATTGTATGCCCAGAAAGAGCTGATTGATGTTACACTTATTAATGTATATTTTTCTTTATATATACTCTTCTTCTTCTTCGAAGTGTCTCTCCAAAGAAGATATACTCTTTATGACATCTTAATGTTGTATTTTGTTATAGATATCTATAGATTTAATAAAATAACAAAATATTCTCAAATGATTCTTATCCATTTTATGAAATTTAATGTCCACGTTAAGTTTCAGTAAAGAATCTAAAAAACCACATGATTAGTGAAACTAGGAATAAAAATCATTGATCATTCTTTATAACCCATTAATTCACCAAATCATCAACCATTATCATATTGGATCATCCTGTCATCCATCATATATTAATACTAAAGTTTAGGCTGTATGGACTAGATTCCTTTGCCTCATCCCGAAAGGGAAGAAACGTTTTAAAAAAAAGTAGTGTCAATGTCCAATGGGGGACTTTTTGGCGGGAAAGTGAAGCGTCATGTTCAGCAGCTTTGTTTTATTTTCTAAAATTTGTGTGTTGATAAACTTTAATGCATAATAATGGTGGATTATTAACCGTTAAGTGTTTGAAAACGTGCATGAGTGTTGGCAAATGAAACAAAACAGTGTAACGTGACTTTCAAATTCTCCCAAGAAGTCCGCCTTAGGTTTCAGTAAAGAACCACATATTTACTGAAACTAGGAAAAAAACAATCATCTATCACCCTTCATAAACCATTAATTCACCCTATCATCAACCATTATCATGAATCATCCAGTCATCCATCATAAATAAAATAAAAGAATACTGAAGACTAGGCTGTATGGACTAGATTCCTTGCCTCATCTCGAAAGGGGAGAAACGTAAAAAAAAAACAATGTCAAATGGCAGTATTGTCAAGAAATAGTATATTGTCAATGTCAATCACAAGTAGGTAATGTCGGCAACTCGGCATTGTGTCGTTCGTTCGCATGTTCGTGTTCGCATAATAATTGCACCGCCAAGTGCAGACAGAAATTAAGTCTTGTACATAACAGAGATCATATACGTCATACTTATATACTTGCACATAGATCTAGTTTAACAAGTCTCTTTCCTTTTGAGAATTCAAGACTTTCTTTTATGACTACACATTTACGATGCATAATGTCACTGTTTTCTACATGGATGATTCCTATACCAACCGCAAAAAACTCTTTGAAGAGGCTATATTCCACGCTGAAAATGGCAAAGTTCTGTACATCTTGTCAGAAGAATTAAATGAACTTCCAGAACTATCTCAGGATTTAACTTCACTTAACAAACATTACATGAAAATGATTACTTTCTTATACGTGAAAAGTTTGGATTCATTAATAGAAAGCATTTCTTCACTACATGATTGGCAAAATATCCCTTCAACAATTATCTTGGACGATTTGAGTGCATACTGTAATAAATATAATTTACAAAATGCTTGTGGTATTATGGCACTTCTCAAAGATACAACAAAGTGTTGTTCAAGATTACTAAATGCACCATGTAGGCTATATATTTCTATTCCTAGAATAGTTGTAGGAGAAGACTATTGTAACATTTTAAATGATCTGTATTGTTTATGATATTATTATATAGATATTATATTTAAAATAGTTATTTCAACATTGCGTAAACTTCCTCTATTTTTTATTTTAAATCTCATCTTATTTCATGATTCACTGCCATCACATATATGTATTAAAAAGTTGCTTAAAAAGTAAAAAAAACTAGTATCAATATTTTTATTTACACAGGAATAATGGTTTACATAAATACACAGGAATGAATCATAGATATTAATGAAATCACTTTAAACACGTGTCACATCACCTAAATTTTAATACAATATAAAGTAAAAAGAATACAAAAATGGCAAAGAGAAATAAATAAAATATGTAGTAATTATGATTTCCTTTGCCCAATCTTAAAACCCGTCCCATTGTTTTACCAAGAAATCCTGAGCTCCGGTCCACATCATCATCAAGTCCTCGCAGCATTTTTTCTTGATACCGTACTTCATTGCCCAACTCAATTGATATATCTTTAAGTGAGGATATTTTCCCACTGAGTTCTTCTGCCATCCGCTCATTATCATATTCCAGAGCATCTTCTGTAGCCACTCTTGGCACAGGCTGGTACTGATACCCTTCTCGGGCACGCCGCATACTGCTTCGTCCCGCCGTTTTGATAAAATTTAATTATTCAAGCTTATAAGATCTTAAATAGTTATTTATAAGCAATATTATGGTGTGAAAGTAAGTAAATGTTAAATTGTTAAGACTTTGGTCATATCACTCATAGATCGTAAATTTTCGCAATAGATAAGATTGCAAAGCGTAATAATTTCGTTTTTTACTAATTATTAACCATAACTGTAAATACTTTATTTATTAAAACGAAGATATTCTTAATTCACAGAGGTGGATGACGATGTGACAGTTGACAGTGACAATTGACAAATCAGCAGTAGGGATGCCCAATACGATGCGATATCCCGAAATATCGACACAACGCTATATGATATATCGATATTGTATACGATATTTTGGCAATACGATGCGCCGCCGATATGATGTATCGTATTCTAAAATAATATCGCATTAACGCATCATATAAAACTATGATATTTGTTTTGTTCAGCTATTATAATCCCACTGCAGGGTAAAGGGCTCCCCCCTTTGTGCAGGGTACTGCAGGGTAAAGGGGGGAGCCCTTTACCCTGCAGTGGGATTATACCCGCCTTCCACTTCTCTCGGTTTAGGGTAGGGCCTTCTGCGGCCACTTCCCAGTAAAGGTTCGACTTGTCTCACCATCTTCTTCCAAACTATGACTTTGTTTATAATATATTATTTCTTTTGTTTATAAAAAACCTCTATACAAAATTATGGTACTCGTACTAAGATATAGGTATCTCTTATTATGAATAGACAATATATAGACAAACTTGTCTAAACAATATGAGCAGAGCTGGATTTAGTGTATAATACTTGTAAATTGTAGGTAGATTTACATTACCTTTGTAAGTGTGTATAGCCGCCAATTAAATAATTATTTATTCATTAATCTTTATATGCATTTTGCTCAATTCTAGCAACATTCATATGGTGCTAAAACTCTCACAAATCGTATATAGTATAGAAGAAAGTAATTAGTACTTTTCTTTTAGAAGTATTTTACAAATATATATATTGTAAAAATTAAAGAAATACATACCGTCTCTTTAGTTTTTACTATGTATTTTAAGGAATTCGAAGGAGAAGGAAGGGGGCAATCGAGACGGCCTGTACCTAGTCTGTAGTTTCAACTCGCCCCGAAATAATCCAGCAAAGGTCCAAATCCCACTAGATGGCTAAAAAGGCGATGGCACTCAAAATGCTACCATTTTACGTGTATGTTTTTATCATTTTATCACTACCAGTGGGCAGAGTTCTGTCTTCCGTGTTGATAAATTAGTAAAACAAAAAATAAAGCACCTACATTTTATTTCAGTTTATTTACAAAGTATTTATTTAATTGTCTAAATTTTTAAACAAAGATTTGTTACACAATTGCGGATCGCTACTACTGCTACTATGTATTTTGGGGAATGTATTGCACAATATTTTTATACTATTTTCAGTGATTTAATATTGCAAACTAGCAATCAAAATTTACATTTCTAAAGGTTCACTTTTAGCAGGTAATTTTCTACTCCTGATTCGATAAACAACATAATGTATCTTGTCGTTCATGAGAAGACATGCAAACATATCATAACCATCACATGGCACATTTCTTTAAATTAGTGTGTTTATGTCTATATCACAATAAATTGATAAAAACCGTAAAAACCCCAAAACATACAGTATTTGTATTAAATAATGAAAACTGTCACAAATGTTATTATTACATATACATTTTATGTACATTACTTTACAGTAGCATAATAATAAATTTACATTGAACTAATCAATAAATCAGTCAATTTGTATAATACAACAATAAACTCGATAAACATCTCAGTAATGTAACAAAATGGTCATAATTATTTTCAGTTCATATGCCATGAAATTTTAATTGGTTTTATATTGTGTTCGCGACTCCTGTTCGCTTACTTACTATCGGTAAATTAACAACTCGAGTTCAAGAAGTAAATTGAAGGAGTCATATTAAATGACGGGGATGCTTAATTTAGTAACAAGCCAACGCGATACAGTTTCGAAAGGCCACAGGAGGTAGGAATTGCAGATTAATCTGTGCAGGAGTTAAGTAAAATAATGATCTTCCAGCTTATGAATAATATCATATCTCTAATCAGAAATCAATATTTAAAAACGTACAATAAAAGCGACAAAGGGGCGGAGCAAACAACAGTATTATGCGTAGGATTCGAGATGTATATTAGAGTGGTTATGTAATACGGTGATGTGAAATAACGACGAAAATAAAATATCATGTCACCGTCACACTGTCCCACACACACACATTATTAACAATAGTATATAGTTATATATTTTCGAAACACTTCATCACATGAGCCTATTTTATAATTTGAAATTATTAAAATTATATTATGTGTAAACAATATAAAACGTGAAATTTTGTCAGCCTCTTATAATAGTTTTATGAAAACTATTGTTGAATCATTTTAGGAGTGCTAAGAAGAATAAAGGAATATAGATAATTTGTATTTATTTAATGATCATATTATATTATAAAAACCTAGTAGTGAAGGAATAAAGATAATTAATGGCCATCATACAAAATTATTAACTATCACAAATGTACAGACAACTATAATAATTAACGTTAAACAATGGCTTTACATTAATATTTTATAGAACATTCTAAGTATCAATTTCATAATCGTATATAGATTATTTAATAAGATTTCATACAATGTTTGATTGATTTTCCGGTTCAAAGTTTTTTACATAGATTCTCAAACATTGAAAAATTAAGTCACCAGCTACGTCGGGCACACCGTCGTGCGTTACGTTTCGGCTCGCGCGGAGCTAATAGACGACACAGTCAGGAGAGATTCATCCGGAAGCTTACCGCACCGCGCCGCTCGGCACGGACCGGCGGCGGGCGGGCGCGCGCGCTCGTCAGATGTGCACCGGCACGTGCAGCAGCAGCGCGTCGCGCCGCGGGAACTCCAGCGAGCACATCTCGCATTTGAAGGGCCCGCCCGCGTCCGGCGTCGGCTCGGCGGCCGGCCGGATGGCGCGCAGGTCGTCGGCCGGGCGGCGCGGCGGGCGGCGCCGGGCCGGCGCGGGGGGCGCGGGCGAGGCGGCGCGGGGCGCGCGGCGGCGGCGCGGCGCGGCGGGCGCGGGGCTGGCGGCCGTGTGGATCATGCGCGGGCGCGGCGCGGGCGAGGCGGCGCGGCGCCGGCGGCGGCGGCGCAGCAGGACGGCGGGCGCGCCGGACGCGCCGGACGAGGCGGAGGGCGAGCGCGAGCGCGAGGCGCGTGGCGGCGGCGGCGACGCGCCCGGCGACGGCGACGGCGAGGCGCGATCCCAGTCGCGCGGCGTCACGGGGGACTGCTCCGTCTTTAGTTTCCGCCGTCTCTTATATTTCCGCGGTCCCGTCTGGAAAATATTTCATCATATAGAAAATTCGACCAATAATTCATTTACGTTATAATTCCGAGAAACTCTATCGAAATGGTCTATTTGTAAATTGTGCAAAGACTAGCGGTACATTTCTCACCTGGGGTTGTCTCTTAAGCGCTGTATTAGCGTCACAGTGTTGTATGAGATGCTGCACCAGTTCTGCGCTGGTGTGTAATGTCCGACCACACACTACGCAACAGTACGCAGGACCACCTGGTTTTAACAAGGTTATTAGGTTATAATGAAACATTATTACTTGATAATAAAATAAAATACTTAGGTAACATAAATAAATACCTACACCTGTAAAATATGGCTTTATAATGTTGGTCATGATTATTATAAGCAGGTATATTAAAATTATACTAGTACAAAAAAAAATACAAATGCTTTGTGTGCGAGGCAACTCACCAAGCAGGAGTCGTGGGAAACCGAGAAGATCAAAGTGACACTTTGTTATTAAATTCTTAGTTGGTCGGTAAAATTGTGTTAATGAAAGTAAACTTAATTGCAAAATAAGCACAAAATGATAAGCCGTAACCTACCATTAGCACGTCTGTCAGGCGCGGAGTGGTGTGAGCGCACGTGCTCGCGCAGTACCACGCGTTGGTTGAACGCGCGAGGACACACCGCACATGCGTACGGCTTCTCTCCTGGCAACAAATTGCTACATTGTGAATAAAGCAATGATGGCCATTGTTATTTTTTATAAATAAATGAGAATTTGTGGATTACGACAATTTTTTTTACTAAGTCGTGTAGGTAATAGCTGTAGGATCAACTTTGCACATGATACAAGTCACCTATGTAGAGATTTGAGTAGCCAATCGCAAGAAAGACTTTATAGGATGACATATCTGCCATCAATTAACATTAACACGTTCGCACCTGGAAAACACACATACTGTGTTTTCGTTGACAAAACGCGAGTGCGGTACCACATTGTGCACACATCTAGTGGGTTTTCATACTTTGCATGACAAAGTGTTGCCGACTGTGCGGCTGCACACGTTTTCCGTGTATCTTACTACACTACGCCAGCACAAATTGCGCGCGAGGCATATTCGGGCGCCACACGCTTGGCAGGTACGGCCGCACTGTCATTCCCACTGTTATAATTATTTTGTTAAGACTGTGCGATCGCACACACGGTGCCAGCCGTACCTACACGTAGCGTATAAGCATTGTCGGATATTGGGAGCGACATTTGGCCGCAGCCAACGTATTCAAAATTAACTCATATTATGATAATTATAATATCAGATTCAGATATGTGCAAACATAAATTGCAACTACTTACAACTGTATAGTTTAACTCAATTAAGGGGTAATAGTAGAAACCAAATTACAATTTTGTATTATTATGAAATACTTAATATAATTATGTAGAAGAATTAGTTGTGTAGTGATTTTTACCTGTATGTATCCTCTCGTGTTTTCGCAACGTGCCACCGTCGGCAAACGCTTTCCAGCAGAATCGGCACGCGTAAGGCCTCTCGCCAGTGTGAATGCGGATGTGGATTTGCTGTGAGCTCCGAGATCCGAATACCTTTCCTATATAAGCAAACAAGAAAACACAACTGTGTTAATATTCTATTATTAAAATAAATATCTGAATATTTTTGAACCCTTATAAAGAAGAAGCAGCAAGAAACTCCACTCTGAATAGGGGAATATGCTTGTATAAAAAAAACGTACAAAATAAAGTAAGAATTGTCGTTGATATATACTATAAAAATTAACGTAAGTATAGGACCACAATATTTTTTTTTTTTTTTTTTATAATACTCACCACAAACTCTACAAGGGAATTGCCGTGAACTATTTGAGGATGACGTGTTATTTCGGCCCCTAGACATTCTTTTTAACCTGCAACAGAATAGGACCATC
Organism: Craniophora ligustri; assembly: GCA_905163465.1. Taxonomy (NCBI): domain Eukaryota; kingdom Metazoa; phylum Arthropoda; class Insecta; order Lepidoptera; family Noctuidae; genus Craniophora; species Craniophora ligustri. The sequence goes on along the minus strand of LR990967.1, from coordinate 8,632,635 downwards.
ACATTATAGGAACACGAAAAATATGCATTAAAGAAGACAGGAGAAGCAGAGTTTAGGGTTGTGTTGGTAGAGTGAGGCGCGATCGGCACTTCTGGTGTTGTAGACGCCTATACTGCGGCTGCGGTAACCGCTTACTATCAGGTGGGCTTGACTGGCACCTTTGTGGCGAAAAAAGAAACATGGTTCTCTGAAGAAATTATCAATCAGATCGTGAACGTGTTATTCAAGGAAATATGATTATTATCGATGTTACATTACCCATTTAATTTGATGTTTTTAAGAATATTTTATACACTTACTTGACTAAGCGGTCACCAACCCGCCTGCCAAGCGTGGTGACTATGGCAAACCCCCCCAATGATGAAGGTCCCAGATTTGCGGCCCCCAGTTCCCGGTAGCTGCACTATTCCTGGCCATGGTACCGGTCACGGTAACCAAACACGAGATTGACTTCGTTATATCTAACAAGCGCCAGATATTCAGAGATGTCTCAGTGATCAACAGGTTCGATACCGGTAGTGATCACCGACTGGTTAGAGGCACTCTGGATATAAAGGTCAAAATCGAACGAGCGCGCTTAACGGGGTCAACTCTTAGGCCAACGCTGCCCCAGGTCGAAGCTGGCTGCGAAAGCTTCCAGCTAGAGCTACAAAACCGATTCGCCATGTTGGAAACCACAGAGGACATAAACGACGCCACCGATGGCCTGGTACGTGTCATCCGCGAGGTGGGCTATAAATACTTTCGACCAAAGAGCAAAGGACGTAAGTCGGTACTCACAAGCGAAACTCTGGAATTGATGAGGAAACGACGAGAACTTACAAATGCCACACCGTCTGAGCGCCAGGTACTTAACAGGGAGGTGAAAAAGTTGATAAGACGCGATAATCGACGCGCGAATACCCGAACTATTGAGCAAGCCATAGAGCAAAACAAAGGCTCGAAGGTATTCGCCAAGCTGCATACCTCCCGTTGTCACCTGACGAAACTCAGAACGTCACAGGGCACTACCGTCACCTCGAAGCCAGAGATACTCGCTGAAGTCGAAAGGTTTTACGGGGACCTATACTCCCAAAAAACGTCCCCACCTCAGGCCCAACGAGTGGATGATCCGCGGGCCAGGCTTACACGCCACCGCACAGACGAGCTTCCCGACATCGACATGGGTGAGATTAGAATGGCTCTCGAACAGCTTCATAATAACAAAGCTCCGGGGGATGACGGGATAACGACGGAGTTACTCAAGGCAGGAGGAACACCTGTCTTGATCGACCTTAGCAAGCTTTTCAATTCCGTCATCCACACAGGCATAACACCGGAGGCATGGAACAGGAGCGTGGTAGTTTTATTCTTTAAAAAGGGCGATAACACGCTCCTGAAGAACTATCGCCCCATATCACTCTTGAGCCATGTTTACAAGTTGTTTTCGAGAGTTATCTCGAATCGTCTTGCCCAAAAATTCGATGACTTTCAGCCGCCAAAGCAGGCCGGGTTTCGGAAAGGCTACAGCACCGTAGACCACATACACACCCTCAGGCAGATCATTCAAAAGACAGAGGAATATAATCGGCCTCTCTGCCTAGCGTATGTGGACTACGAGAAAGCCTTCGATACCGTCGAGACCTGGGCTGTGCTGGAGTCTATGCAGAGATGCCTAGTTGACTGTCGATACGTTGAGGTGCTAAAATATCTGTACAAGGCCGCAACTATATATATATGACCGTCCAAGTACAAGACCAGAGCACAAAACCAATCCAACTGCGTCGCGGGGTAAGACAGGGAGACGTTATCTCTCCGAAACTGTGGTGCGATACGAAATGTGTGGTACGAAACGGTGATGCTAAACAGCCTTGGCGATTCTTCAAGGCGGGTGGGTCTCGGGATGAACTTGGATAAAACCAAAGTCATGTATAATGAGCATGTCATCCAGAGACCTGTATACGTGAATGGCGCTTACCTCGAGGTTGTGCAGGATTTCATATATTTAGGCCAAACTATTCAACTGGGGCGGCACAACTTCGAGAAGGAGGCGGCCAGAAGAATACGCTTGGGCTGGGCGGCATTCGGGAGGCTACGTGATATCTTTAAATCGTCGATCCCACAATCTTTGAAGACCAGAGTCTTTAACCAGTGCGTCTTACCCGTGATGACCCAGCCGATGGAGCAGACAAGTGTTAGAGTGGAGACCGCGATTGGGCAAACGTAGTGTAGGACGACCTGCGACACGATGGACCGACGATTTGAAGAAGGTGGCTGGTAGCGGATGGATGCGAGCTGCCCAAGACCGGGATGGTTGGCGCTCTTTGGGGGAGGCCTACGTTCAGCAGTGGACGGCTATAGGCTGATAATGTTACTTGACTAATATACTTTTCTTAATTAAGTATTCTATGAAGTTTGTTGTCTAATTAATAATAATTAGAGTAAACAGTTGGGCAAGTGATGCGTACCTGGGCGCGTGCGCGGCGCGCGGGCGCTCGGCGTGGCGCTCGGCGTGCGCCAGCAGCTGCAGCGCGTCCGCGAAGCCCTCGCCGCACACCTCGCACGTGTGCTCCGCCCACGCGCTGCTGCCGCTGTCGCGCCGCTTGTAGCTGCACACACCACATAACGCGCATACAATACATATGGCAACTAGCCTTCTGGCTCCCATTGCTAGGACCTGGGCAAAGATCTCCCCGCACTTCTCCATCTAAGCCGGTTGGACTCACTCTGCGTCAAAAGTGTTGAGATGGCAAAGTCATCTCTTACACACTTTATTTTGCGATGGAATCTTAAGATCATTGATAAAGATATTGAAGGTACAACAATCACCCAAAGTGCAAAAATATATAAAATGTAAAGTCCTGTGTGTGTGTTGTACCTGTGCGCGGCAGCGACGTGTCGGCGCAGCAGGTCGGCGCGCTGGAAGGCCACGCCGCACTCCTGGCAGAACAGCTCCGGCCCGCGCATCGTGTCGTACACGGCGCGGTCGCCGCCCGCCGACAGCGGCGATAGGCGGAAATCCATGTCGTCTCCTGACATTGTTACATTATATTATACTAACTGATATAATTCATAAGATAGTCTAAGCCCTGTTGCCAAATTTCATCAATTTAAGCAGTAGTTTAGACGTAAAAAGTTAACGAATAGGGGGGGGACATAACAATGTATAGTACACAATATACATACAATGATTTAAAAAAAATGGGAGAGAAAATGTTTAGAAAGAAAGATAATTGAATAGAAATTGATAATTGATAAGAGAATTGTTTAGGATTCCAGGTCAAAAGTGATTTCAGAAAAGTAAATGGAAATATCTAGTGTACTTTATTTGTTTAGTTGAGCAAATACGTCACAAAAAAAAAACATCAAGCCTATTATGAATGTAAGAATAGATAAAAAACAAGATTTTTTGGATACATTTAAATCCGTTGTAAATTTTAGAATCAGGAACTACATTTAAGTTTTAGTTTTAATATGTTGATTACGGCAAAAACTAGCAAACGCAGTATTAGTAGAACAAACAGACCTGAGTCGGAGTCGTCGTAGGGCGGGTCGGGCTGGTCGGCGCGCAGCGGCAGGTGCGGGTGGCGCTGCTGCGCGTGCGCCGCCAGCGCCTCCCGCGACCAGCACAGCTCGCCGCACGTGCTGCACTCCACCGGCGAGTCGCCGCCGTGGACCTGCGCATTCGTAACCAATACTAATGTACAGCTCTCACCTTTAGGAAGGGACCCAGCAGTTGTTTCTATATAATAATATAATAGCTGAAGCTCACGCTTTGCTGTGGCACTTATGTTTGGGTTGAATATCGTGTAAAAGATTACCTTTTCGAATTTATGAAGCTTACGCAAACCAACTCAACATTTCTATATACATATACATTCTAGCTGCCTACTGCGGCTTTGCCCGAATGGTATTTAGATAAAAACTAACCTATGTGTTAATCCAGGTAATAAAATATATGTACGCAAAATTTCATCCAAATCTGTTAAGCGGTTTTCGCATGAAGGAGCAACGAACATCCATACACACTTTCACATTTATAATATTAGTAGGATAGATATACATGATTATTTAGGTTTAGTATTTTTACTCCATTTATAGGTTTAAAATATGTTCATTTAAACTTTAAATGCACATATTATTGTAGTGCCCTCAGCTTTTCGTCTACCACAAACACAAATCGCGTCACGCTACTGCAACTTCATAAGTTAAACTTATTGAGCAGTACCGGTTTTTTAAGCTGCTGGGAAAAAATGTTAAAATATATGTAATAACAACGCAAAATTACCCTCGCGTGTGACTGCAGCGCTTTCTCTCTCGCAAAGCCGATGCCGCAGTGGCGGCACACGAACGGGCGCGAGGGGTCGCTGGGGGGCGGCGGCGGCGTGGGCGGCGAGCGCTCGGAGGGCGGCGACGGCGGCGTGGGCGGCGGCTTGGGCGGCGAGCGCGCCCGCCGCGACCACTGCTGCGTGCGCGCTGACGTCATGTTCTCCCACATGCCGTTCTGAGGTCACACCACAACACTTTATTACTAAGCTACAGCAAAATCTTTATTTATTTAATTACAACGGTTGTCCTCAACCAATTACAGTAATTAAGTTACATTTACATAGGTACAACACATAATAATATAAAAAGGTTAACAAACAATACTTTCATAAATTCCTCTCGCAATACTTCTGACATTCCAATAAATTCGTCCATTATCCGCAAACAGATCGATTGCTGGATTAGAATCCAAGAGATCATTAAGCGCGGCCAGAGTGCGAAGAATTGGTGACTTAGCGTGAAACAGTACGACATGCAGGCACAATGGTCAATGGTCCAGTTACGAGTATTTAACACCTGACTTTTTTATGGAGTTCAACGACCAAGTCGATGTATCTGTTTCCGAGGCGTCCAGTCACGGCGTTTTTCCATTAACATCCGTTGTATAAGTTCCATTTTATTAATCACCTTTGGTGAATAAGTATATCTTTTATAGCCTGGCAAATTTGCACGTGACGCTCCCATGGTCCGCGAGGGACGGTAGTGGCGGCACATGCGAAAGGGACGGGATGGTCACCTGACGGGTACGTCAGACAAAACACACAGATATCGCTACACTAAGATGAATCCGCCGATAGGAAAACATTGTGTACATTAATTTGACCTCTAATTGGGCTTCTAATGTTAATAAAACTCCCTCTATATATTGTTAGTAATATTTTAAATCTACTGCACATGACATTTAATATAACGCAATAAATTTACTTATAATCAATTTTACTCAGGGATATCTGCACACTAAATCGTAACGTAATTCGTATCGTGTGTAGCGGTATACAATACGTCATTAGGTGGTAACGTACGAATTTGCCAAACTATAAATAATCGTTCTCCAAATATGCGTAAGCCTAAATGACGTTTGTTGCTGAATCGCCTTTCAAACCATAACTTTTTTATCACACATTCTCCAATCAATCATTTCAAAGTTACATCACACCTACTTTGCAAGTATTAATGCATTTGTACTATATTTATTATAACTTTAGTATCTCTTCTACCATATGCATCTTTCATTTAAACACAAATGCTAGACACCACCGTGGATAGCCAGTCGTACCTACTATGACACAGACTGGCTAGCCATCATCATAATACCATTTCCATAATAAAATAGGCTACCTCTTCGATTGGTTCAGGATTCTTTTTTCGGCGTCCTCGTTTCTTCTTTGGTTTAACAATTTGGTTATTGTCTAGAACATCTTCTGCAACAAAATATGTAAAAATTAATTAATTAATTTTTCCGTATTTTCAAAGTGGTATTAAAATGTAACTTCTATTTTTAGAACTCACCATAATCTATGGAATCAGGGTTGTCTGGCACGAAGGCGTGCACCTTGAGGTGGTTCATAAGATCACACTTGCGCACGTAGCGCACACCACACAGGTTGCACACGTGCGGCCGATCGTTCTGGTGAGCCACCATGTGGTTCATGAGCGCTGCCTTCTTACGGAACCTGCGTGAACAGAAGTCACACGGCCAGGGTCGCATCGCTGTGTACTCATCCTGTTCAACAACAAGTTACATTACAGTAAAAGGCAGCCTTGAGCATCGAGATAATATGTTGCCTACAATATGGTTGAATACGACATTGGTACACAAAGCTACAATAGTTCACATAAAAGTCACGTCATTCTTATATTACGTAGGCAATATAAGTTATACAAATATATGCTGGTAAACTATTATAAAATAATCATATCAAAAAAGTATCGAATGAAGGCTGTAATGGTTGTTTCCCGCATCGAAACGATTTTTCTACTCTAATAATATCGAACAAAATATTTTTAAATAGTAAAAATAAAATGCATTTGCATTTAATGTAGACGTAAAGTAGGTACAACTCAAACCGCATGCGTTTTCGTTGTAAAAATACATCGATATTACCGTTAAATCGAATTCGGTCTACATAAATATGGCGCTACTGTTCGCAAGGTCTAATTATTAATTAAAACTCCCATACTACTCAAGTACTCAGCGACTTTACTCGGAGCATGCCCCACAGGATATTCGCATGCGTTTCACTGTTAACATATTAATTTTTGGCCTCCCCATTGGACTGCACAGGGTCCAGTATTAAAAACCAGTTTGATCATAAAAAAATTAAAACTTGTACATAAGGATACTTTGGAACAGACATGCATTTGTAATAAAGCATAATATCATATAACGTTATTTAAACAGATGGAAAGTTTTAAATAATGAGTAGGTACTAACTTGATCTGTTGGTAAGGGTACATCCAGTTCATTTTCTTCTTTAAGAACCAAATCTGGATGTGTCAGATGTTCCATGGGGACTTCCACTCTGAAATAGCACTAGATATTAAAGCCTACAGTAGCTATTGTAACTAAAATAACAATGTGTAAAAAACTCAAAAAATATTATTATTATTTGAATTTAAATCTGATCTATCCTACATACACTCGTTTTTTATATTCTTACACGTTAAATATAAATTGTATAAACCTAAACATAAAATTAATTACCAGAAGGAAACTAAAGACTAGAAATTAAAGGTACTTTTGGCTACTTCAACTATAGTTATGACCACAACTGTTCTAATACTGTTAGATTCCAAAGTAAGAATTTAAGATTAACAGAATTCAGTGAGTAAAAGTTTAATACCTTTCTTGTCCACCGGGAATTACCCAATCATCTGTGATGACCTCTTCAGTGACACATTCAACACTGGGGTCATCAGCTAGTTCTGCCGTTTCAGTGTAACTTACTACATCTTGTGATAAAAACATCAGGTTCTCTGCAGCCATTTGGTCTGTGCTCAATATTTCTTCTGAAGTCTGGGTGTACATTTGATTTTCAACTTTAAGCTGGTAAAACAAAAAATAACTATAAATTCCTCATTATTTTTTTAATTAAGAAACACAATTAAATTAGTGATTTATGATAATATAATACATAATTTTGAAATAAAACTGTTATACCAACAACTGTGTACTACTTTTTATAGATTTTATTGCAGTATACTATGGTTAGGCACGTCTATGACTATGGATTCTGTAAAGGATGCAAAACGTCTGGATTATCACTAAAAAGCTATGTGATTTTAAGAAAATATGTAATCATTATTATTTTATTGTATTCATATACAAATATTCATGTGGGTTTGCACATAGAATCTTTAATTTTAGAGCATTTTGTCTCACCATATTAGAATATGCTGGATGTTGAACATTTTCTAGGCCTGATATCACCTCTTCTGTTCCAACGACACTTGGACTATGCTGAAAACCAAATATTTTCTTCAGTGTTGAAGAAAATAAAATAATAAATAAGAAGAAAAAGAAAGTGTATACTGTTTATAATATAAAGCATTTAAATAATGAATGCTTATGATTCTAACATGTCCTTTTAGTCCTATTTTTAATCACACAATAAGCAAATATGAGAAAAGGCAATATTTATTGTGTTAAAAAATTATGTTTTGTAAATTAATAAAAATATCCATATCAGTTTTTAATATTTTTTTCTAAATAGTTCATCAAATATCATTGTTTAGTTAAAAGTATTCTAAGTATCCTATGGGTTACCTTGACTTCAACTTCCTCCTCCCACTGGAGGTTAAAATCCTCTGTTTCCCCATCCATAGTTAAATCCTGATTTCACTCCATTGACAGCTTTTTTTTTATCCAGAACCTTCAAAAGTTTATTTTTTATTCCAGTTTAAATATTATTTATTTCTCTAACATTTACAAAAATCACTACCATTATATTATTACCGTTATATGACTAAACCACCTAACATAATGAATCAAAAGAGACACCATTGATATTTCTTATACCTTATATAAATATATATAAGAACCCCATAAATAAATATATCAATGATATGCAATGAGGAACACTTAATAACTTTAATAGAATGTTGACACTTGACTCAAAGGCACACTCACATTTGTAGTTATTGCATTAAAAATAATATTTAAGTGAAGCAGTTGCAGCTTCATAGGGATAGATTTGTCGGTATTATATAGCTTATAATTAAAATAGCTTATCCAAGGACAATATCAATCTTCTTGTGAAATCAACCAGTTTAAACAAGAAAAGGCAACTTACAAAAGTTGCCTTTTCTTGTTTAAACTGGTGAACAAATTACTTTAGCATTATATCATAGATGTACATTAAGATCAATTTGAGCAGAGTGAACAATATTAGCTTTTGTCTATATAATCTATTTACAGTTATTACTAGTAATTGAGTTTTTTATAGTACAACTAGATTTTTATTTAATGATGACTAAGAATTTATTTAAACTATTATTTACAAGTACCAGGGAATGCCTTAAACTGTAAAATTTGTAAACTAAGATTCACAGTATTTACTTATTAGGGAATAAGAGTACATAGAGGTTCCTGTCATTATTTCTAGTACATAGTCTTGATACATCTTATAACATCCTTGAATCAAAACATCAACATAACCTTATTATTTTGTTACATTTAAGTACATAAGCACAAAAGTTTTACGTGCAACTACCAACAGTTAGTAATAAAATATAAATAATGCTCACAGCATATGTAATATTAAAGAATGAAAGCCGAAACAAAAATGGTGTCAACTTAGAACTAAAAATGTAAAAAAGCCTGATAGGTTATCCTGTCAAAGTAAAAGGTTAGTTACAGGAAACACTATATCTTCTATTAAATATTAATTAAAATGTAAATCAACCCTATATCAGCAAAAATACTACGCTCAATACGTTAATCACAGGTATTTTACATATCTATACGTTTACGTGACGCAATCATAGAACTTATCGATAGTTCATCATCGATGAAAACAATAATATAACCAAAGTCGTTACATTTTTTTGTGATGTATTTACCTGGATATTGTTTAATATTTATAGATAGACCGTTTAAGACACAAAACTGCAATCGTAAAGCTAATCTTTTCTATTGTTTGGTTATCAGACAAATGGCTATCTTCCATTTCTATTCCAACCACACCATAGACCACACCACCATGACACCATAGACAAAAACGCTTAATGTATGAACCTTTGTGATGTAGCCTTACTGTGTTTATCTGTCTGAGCCACCCTTTGAATATGAATACGAATGGATAGAAGTGCACAACTGCGACTAATAGTACGTACAAAATTACAAATAACTTCAATTACGTTTGGTGAAATATAACCCAAAGAAATAGAGACCCTCAGATTTTATCATGCAATGTAAATAAAGATAAAAGATTATTATTTGCGGTAGTTATAGTAATAAGATCAATAATTTTGACGACCCAATTAGTCCAGCGGTAGTTGGCTCTGCCTTCCGTGCTATGGGTCCCGGGTTCGAATCCCGGTAGGGACAAATGTTTGTGTGATGAGCATAAACATTCGGATCCGACTCATGGATGTATCTATGTATAATATGTATGTATTTACAAAAAAAAAGTATATATGTAGTATATCAACCAACTAGTATCCGTAACACAAGCCTCGTTGCTTAGCTCGGAACTAGATGGCGCTGTGTCATAATATCCGGGAATATTTATGTATTTAATTAACATTGATAAGAATAAACATACATATTATTATGTTTTGTAATGTAATCATCTTTAAGAATACGTAAATATGACTATTACCACCACTGACAACTTTTAGGAAAACATTATTTTTTTATATAATTTTAAACTAACTTTTAAATTATATTAAATTTTCGGAAAAAATATATCATTGTCTTTGCCGAAACTAAAATATCAGGCAGCCACCAATCAGTCATACTTATATGTAAGCATGTATTTCTTATGGCTTAATTATAGTGTTCTGGCTATATATGTATCAATAGTAAAGATACTCAATAAAGTGTAATAAACATGTCATTACACCATTGAACAACCAAAAAAATATTTATCATCTTTCATTAATCATTAATTCACCAAATCATCAACCATTATCATGTATATCATCCTGTCATCCATCATAAATGAAAGAATACTGAATACTAGGCTGTATGGGCTAGATTCTTTTGCCTTATCCTGAAAGGGAAAAAAAACTGACATTGACAGAATATTGACAATAATATCAATCATGAATCAATCAATCAATCAACAAGAATCTGACGAATGATCTTTTGACTTCGTGTACATTTAATGTTATTTTAATCATTTTAAAACTTATAAGATTATAAATAAATAGTTTATAATTAATAAATAGAATTGACATAATTTGTGGCAGAAATGGCGCAGGAATTAAAAGAACTATGTCAACTACTTTTCCCTGACTCAACTGAAGGTAAGAGGCATCATATTATTAAAGTTACGTATATTATTGTTTGGTCTAAAGTTATTTAAATAAATTCGAGTACTGACCCTTATTTTGTACTCTCTAAAAATTCTCTAAAATCGACTACTGATAATTTTATTATAAAACACCTGATAACACTCTTTTTGGTAATTTGATTGTTCAAAATCTTATTTCTTGCTTAATTTCATCATAAAACAGTAGTATACTAGAAACTATATTAAGTAACGTGTTAGAATCTGGTATTGGTTTCTGCTTAAAGGTATGTGCTTGTATGTGTTTACAAAGCTAATTTGTTTCCATCATTTACAGTAAATGCAGAATACTTCAATGATGTTACTGATTACATAAAAAAACTTGGAGCTCAAAATTGGGAATATATTCGTAAAGAACCAGAGAGACTTACAGAGGAGATGAAACAGCTAACAGAACAGACGCAAGAACTGGCCTTCACAAATTATAAGACATTTGTTGAGACTGCTGAGATTTCACATACAATAATCAATGATTTAGCAAAGTCTAAAGAATCACTTGCATCTTTCCTGGATAATACACCTATATTCTTACAAGAGTGTGATAAATTCTCACAAATCGCTGGAAACATTGTTAAAGAAAAAAGGTAAGCATATTTTAACTTAAATTATATTTTTGCTATATTTATTTGTGGAGTCCTAAAATGTTGCCCACACTCACAAGTCAGTTTTAGGAGAAATTTGCCCATTCATGATCCAAGTCCATCTGTCAATTATGTGTAATTTTCTACCTATAAACTATGTATCTCAATTTCAGCTTTATATATCAAGTAGTTTTCTGAGATGTTGTCTGTAGTCAGTGAGCAAGTGCACTTTTTACTTTTATACACATAAGTATATTATTTGCTATAGGCAAATAAAACAATTAAGACGGTTAATTTTAAAATTTTATTTTATTAAATTATTTTCAGCTGTTATAGTACAATCCGTAACCAAAGTGATAAGCTACTGGAGTTACTGGAACTGCCCTCATTAATGAGAGAGGCTCTGAATGCTGAAGACTATGAGAGTGCTCTTGACATTTTTACATTTGTTCGTAATCTGTCCAAAAGGTATTCTGAAATACCAATAGTACAGGTACGAAATTAAGACATATTGTAAATTACAAGGTATTATTCACATTGTATAGTGAATTTATTTGTAATCTGTTTTAGAACACAACCTCGGAAATAATGACTTTATGGTTTGAAACACTCTACCATCTCTTCAATCAATTACGTTATGATTTGCCACTACCTCAATGTTTACAAGTAAGTACTGAATTAAAATAAAGAATAAACTTTTTAACCTTTTTACTTTCAGAGTCTGATTACTCAGATAAATCTGTCGTCAAGTATTTAAAAGGTTGATTTTGTTAAAGTATTACCCAGTTTTACGCGAATTCGGCGAAACACGGAGTATCGCACCCCTAAATTTTCCTAACTTGCTCACTCAGTCTAGTTTATGACAGTAATATATCCATTACCCGAAGATGAATCAGCGCTAAATCCTGAACAAGCCGAAAGCGTAGTTGTTGAAGAAGTTATCTAAAATGCCCAATATTTAAATTTACAGATGGATGATGATGTTCAAAAATTTTCTGCTTTCGATTTAGTGCATTCAACACAATCAAAAGTAGAAAATTGATGATCTTATAGAAATACTTGTGCATATAGCTATTGATCAACTTGATCATTGAGACCCAGTTCAATCAAAATACTAAATGACAATTGCTAACTTAACATAGGGGTTAAAATTTTTGCTACGATCAAAAATTTAACTGGTCAGATGACATGAATAGAATTTATAAAGATTTCTACTTGAAAATAACTTAATATAGGATTAATTTGTTTTTTTTTATAATAACCTAAAATGTTGTTAAAAGAAAAATGTTTAATGAATACTTGGTTATTACAACAGTAAATTATTTTGAACCAATTATAACCATGGGGACCAATTATAATTCTATGTATTTACATATATGTAAAATTGGACCCCGACTTACGCGGTCATCGTTTGGTCCCACCTATCGCGTAGGTCCGGGGTATTACTGTATATCATTTTATTTTTCTTAGATTCTAGGCTACCTTCGTAGAGCAAATACAGTGTATAGATCCACAGATGATAATGAAGGAAGTTTGTATAAAACAAACACAAATACATCCACTTCTGATGGTCTGCATGTGCATTTTTTGAAAGCCAGAAATGCTTGGTTTGAAAAAGCCTTAGAAGATGCCAAGAACACAGAGGGTAGGTGTTATTTAGATTCCTGATAGACCAGTGCTAATGCCTTTGAAAATGGTAACAAATGAATAAAAAATATAGTAAATGGAAAAGAAGGATGTGTTTTCGGCATTAAGTCAAAATAATATTTAAATTAAAAAAATTACAGTGTGTTTTGGACATAACAAGGTAAGTTTTCACTTTCGTGAAAAAATAAGTATTTTTGTGAAAGATAAAAATAAAATGTATGAATGTGGACGAGGCAAAAGTGGTATGCAGGGACCGTACCTCGTGGCATTCTGTAGTTTCTGCCTACCCCCATAGGAAAAAGGCGTGACTGTAAAAAAATAAAAAGCAAAAAACTTTGTTATTTGAATTTTTCACATAAAGAGCCGAAGATCGAGCTCTGTGGCGTTCACTAGGGGAGGCTTACGTCCAGCAGTGGATGAATATAGGCTGATGATGATGATTATGAAAAAGTGAAAAATACAAATGTAGATATTTTTATTACCTACAACTTTTCCATTTAACTTAATTACTTATTTATATACCATAGGACTTGTAGTTTTTCTTGAAATCAAGATAAAACTGCTTTTTACCCTTAAAAACCCCCATCAACCACCCGACCTCAGGTCCCCCGTAAATTATTTTTCCTGTAATTTTTCCTATTCATCCTTCTATATTCTTGTTTAAAAAATCATCGACATTGGAGTATGAAGATAGATAAAGAAAATAAAAGCATCCTTATTGAATGCAGAGATTATAATTCTTACTTGGCAGGCATCTTTGTGTAAGGATTCACTGCTAAATAGGTAGGTACCTGACTAGTACCTAAAAAAGAAGTATCCCAAGTAGAACTAAAATCTAAGGCATGATAAAAATACTCTTTTTATCATGCCTTAGAATTGAAAATAAAAACTATATTGGTAAAAAAAATACTATTTCATGCCGATTCGTAACATTAACACAACAGCCACCACTCTAATTAATATACACTAGGTTCCATATAAAAGAATATCTTTTTCATTTTAGCGTCAGAGAGATTATTAAGAAGAATTGTAGAATTACATAGAATTCATCTTTTCAATGTTTTGACTCAACACAAGTCAATATTCCTGTCTGATTCCCAAGAATCTAAAATAAAAGATGATGAATTGACTGGTACTAGTGCTTTATCCTGTTGGTTGAAATTAAAGGTATGTAATAAAGTTCCTTAAATATTACAGTAATTCCTTAAAGTAATTACAGACTGAACTCACAAAATGTATGTATATATAATTTTATCTCATAGGTCGAAATACTGGCGCAAATATTAAATCAGGAGTTACCAAAAGAAGATGAACCGAGCTTCGAGTCACTTCTTAATCAATGCATGTACCTCTGTTTGTCTTTCGGAAGAGTTGGAGCAGACATGAGGTGTGTGTTGACACCTTTGTTCCGAAATAACATTCTTACTCAGTTTCATTGTGTACTTGATAAGGCGGATCATCAATTTGAAAATCAAATGCGATCATACAAAGTGCCAAGCATAAAGAATGTCCCGCGGCCTATAAATGAAAGCATTACAACAGCCCCACCAGAAAACTTATTGGATTACTATCCCCTAGCTGAATTATGTAATGGGATGCTTACAGTTTTGAACTCTATGAGAGTCACTGCACCATTGAATATTGTGAAGGAGGTATACAATGCTTTTAGAGAAGCTTTCAACAAAGCTGTTCAAGTATTATTATCATTCTACTACAGAGAACAACAGAGTTTTACAGATATTGAAAAACAAAACTTTATTTCTTTATGTGTGTGCTTCTCTGAAGACTTAGTTCCATACATAGCCAAATGTCTTGCACAATCTTTTCCTTCTACTCAAGTAGCAGAGCTACTGGGTGTTACATTAACTGTTCTACAAGAGAGCAGTATTTTGCACATTGATCAAAACGCCATCTGTGAACCCTTGAATTGTATAACAGGAGTAGCAGTAAACTAAGGAATATCATATTATTTAATGTATCTTATTATAATATTATTATTTAATGTATATAGTGAAATAATATGATTATTATAAAAAATACACCAGTTCAGAGTATTACAAAAATGGTTTTATTTTCTTCATAAAAAAGATAATGATTAAACTGTATAAAAGAAATTAAGGCACTGCCTCTTAACAACTAGTGAAACAATTAAAGTAACAATAAGGAATGATTACAATACTACACTTTTCTTACGTTAAATATTTGAATATTATGAGAATCGAACCCTTTTGATTCTAGATTTGCCTTCATCGTTCCTTGACACCTCAAAAAAGTGTGTGACTTTATCGATCTGTCCTAAAGACTCTATGAACTCTCTGTCGTGTGTAATAATAATGAACATGAAATTCTTCTGCAATCTTCGCTCTTGTACGATCTCACCAAGTGCCACACATAAGCTTTTAATGTTCTCCTGATCTAAATTAGTTGTAGGCTCGTCTAATGCTAGAACACCGAATCTGAAAGTGATTTTTAATGAATTATTATTTATAACCATTGAAAACTTAAACAAAGACTAACAGTGATGATTAAGTACTCAAACTGTTATTTTAAGTTTTAGTATCACTGAAATAAAATGTTCCATCTTTCTCTGTGTAAAGAGTGAAATAGGGAGCACTACATTTGCAGACTCCTTAAATTTGTGTAGTTTGAATTATTGGCCATAACATGATTAATTAATATTACGCAAATAAAGATTACCCTATTTTTAACGAGGCAAACAACAGCAACATTATACATTTCATAGAAAGTGATTGACACATAACTAGGTACTCACTTAGAGCTAAATGTTTCTGCAAGAGCTAGTCTTATTATAAGGCAGGCCAGGACCTTTTGACCTGCACTACATCTTCCTCTCATATCGATTTCAACTCCATTCTTACATTGAACGACCCTGAAAATAAGATAAAACCATAAATTGTTTTAGATAACACAAGTCGACAAATGCACGCTGATAAAGGGCGAATTATAATTGGAGAACGACTTTTTTTTCCTTTTCTTAAGTACTGGAACTTATTTTAATAGATGAAAATCTTATTTTATAGTGGCAGCAGTATAAAAATACTACCTGTATTCATATTTACGACGATCTGACTCCATTGACATACTGCCTTCAGCTTTAATGGCTATGTAGTCTATATCATTTCCACTGTAGATTTTACTCCAGAGTTCTCTGCAAAGAGAATTCAATTCACAACTTGTGAGAAGCTCTTTTATTGCGCAAATTATATTCGTATACGTTTAGTGTTTGTTACTTATAAACCAACGATTTTTTTTAAAAGTTATGTAGTACATTTTGTCAATACACTGCAATGCAATATAATGAACAACTGATTTTAATTCGCGGTTTAAATGTTGTGTGTATTGGTAGGTAGGTGTTCTTACAGTAAAAGTGGTAAATTATTTTTTAATAAAAGCTAAATTCCAACATTGATGGACAAGAAGAATAGTGCTTAGTTATATAATATAAGTATAGTTATCATATCTCTTACACCCTGTGCATCGTGTGAATATGATGTCTAGCTAAAGTAGTTTAGATGTTATCTACTATTAAATATATGTCTTACTTGATAATTAGGTTGATGCTCTCCATTTTCTTTTTATGATATTCCATGAGACACTTTTCTAAAGCAACAGAATAGTCTTTAACATCCTTGTCTAACATTTTTGTCACTTGCAATTCATAGTATTTTTCTCTATATTTTTTTTCTGTGTCTTTAGCTAACGCAGTTTTGAGGTCTGACTTATTTTTCTTCAAAGTAGTCTGTAATTTTAAGCATATGTATAAGCTAATGATATGCAGAAAGTCCATTTACATGGAGCAGTGAAATTGTAACACATGATATATAGTTTTTAGGGTAAATACTTAAATACACAAACTATAGACATAAGTAAACATAACATACAACAATAACATGTTACTGCATTGTTCAAATCGAAACTTAAGTTAGTTAAGTGATGTTTTGCATCAATTTATAGAGGGATGTTACCTGAAGTTCATCTAGGATACCATCAGTTTTGAACTTATCATTAGAAAGTTTCCTGTGTTTTTGTTGTAATGAGTCCTTTTCAGTAAGGATATCTCTGTTGACTGTGCTTAACTTTTCATTAATCTCTGCTTCTTCTTTCTCACACTCAGTTGTTTCTTTTTGTATTTCTCTTAATTTAAGGTTGTCGTTTAATTCGCGTTTATAAATCTGAAAAAAAAAATGCGTATATAGATAAATGTTTATAGATATAAACGTTTAGATATCAAATCGTGATCGTCGAGTGTTTAAAGAAAATATCCATGCTCAATGTTTTTATAAAAATCGATTTTAAAAATACAGTTGTGACTGTTTTTTTATTAATGGTGTGTTTAATAATGTTTATAAACTAAGTTTAATTTTATAGTCCATTAATTCAAGATATGACTTCACAAATCATAACTTCACTATACACATTTAAAATAAACTAAGAAAAATACTTTCTTTATGTAATAAATGATAATAATATTAAGTGAAAGCAATAAGTGTGTGATCCAACAGATCATATATTATACAGAAATAAAAAAAATACAACGATAGGGAGACTAGGGTCCAAGCTACTGGCACTCAGGGGCCTAACTGAACTTCCTAATTATTATTAATGATATCAAATATAACCTCCTTGATTAACCTCCCGGGGTATCCACTCCAGATACTCTGGTATGTGTAGGAGGTTACAGAAAATACTATTTATAAATTACCTTTTCTTTAGAAATCTCATCTTTCAAACACTCAATCCTCTTTGTTGTTGCTTGCCTATCACTCTGTATCTGCTTTAATTTATCTTCGAGTTTCTTTATTGTTTCTTCTTTCTTTGACTTTTCAAGTGGAATATTTCTTTCTATATGTTGTCTTATTTCAAGATCAATCGACTTTACCTTGTCAAATGCCACGGATATTTTATTTTTTTCGTCATTTTTGGATTCTATCTTCGCTCTAGAGAATAAAAATAAAATATTAAAGAATTAATAGCAAAATAAATCCCTAATAACTCATACTTAGGAGTCGATCGGGTGACCTGAAAACTTAACTCAAAGCAAAATCCTTATTGTTTAAAAGGGGCAACACACCATTCTATTATTTATCAAAATGCGTTTGCCACACTCGGAAATATGATACGACTGCTATCTATTTCGTACATTATGCTTATGGTTATTTATAGAAATGTAATCTAAATGGGAAAGATGTGGCTCCAGAGATTACCCTCCACATACAAACTCACAATGTATGTATTCCCTCTTTACAATAAAAGTAAAGATTATTATTGTATACCTGTTTGCCCTAACTACATCGGCTTTAGATTGTTCCTTTTCCTGAAGTGCTTCTTTAAGAGGAGTAACACTATTTTTCAATTCATTCAGTTCTTCTATTAACTTTTCCCTATCTGATTCTAGTTGTTTTTTTGTCTCTTGAAGATTAAAAATTTCTTGAACCTGTTAACATAAAATATAGTTATGTTTCAAAGTGAACCCAGTATTGAGAGGATGAATGATTGACGAAAGGAATTTAAGGCGGACGTTAGTGGCAACGTTGGGTGTGGGCAGTGGACGAGGCAAAAGCTCTATGCAGGGATCGTAGGGCGTGGCAATCCGCAGTTTCTGCCTACCCCCATGTATGTGTATATGAAACTATTTACAGGGCGCTTCGTAAATAGCACGACAGACTGCGTAATGATAATTTACGCAACTGTTCGGATTTTTTAGAAATAGACAAGTGAACTGGTAAAATGTGGGAAAATGAATAAACTCCAACAAAACTGATATTAATGTGATATACCCAACATTACTGATATACATATTGTCATTTAAGATTAAAAGAGTGCATATAGCAACTTATATTATTATATGGCTATTAACAATACCTTTTTCTGCAAGTTAAGACATTCTTCTTTCAGCTTGTTCTTTTTGACGCTTAATTGTTGCAGTTTTTTATTATGTTCATTAAGTTTCTTCTGCGCATCTTTGAGTTTTGCCTTTAAACTATTGATTTTTTGTTTTAAATCAACTTGTTTAGCTGTAGCTTCATCCAATGTCATATCTGACTCTACTGTGGAACATTGCGCTTTTATATTTTCAAACTGCAAACATACAAAAAGTTTTGATAAAAACAATTCATTTCTTATATTACTTAATAGATTCATTTAATAATTTACTTCTTTAGTGAATGTTTTAACTTCTAGATTGTATCGGTCTAGAAGCGGCATTTCTCCTTGTATTTGTTTTATTAGCTGTAGTTTCTTTTCCGGGTCTAAAAGTGACTTAGATAAGTCATCAACTTCTTCCGTTAATTTAGTTATTTTCTGAAAAGTGAAACTGAATATTAATTTAAAATACTTATTTTGGTGTAAGTAATTATTCAATTTGATTCAAGTCGATTCTTACAGTTTCAACATCAGCGAGGCGTTGCTCTATTTGTGGTTTGTCTTTTTCTTTGAATGCTTTAATCTTTTCATTCAGAGACTTCATACTCAACAGTTCATCTTTTTTAGCTTGTTCTTTTTGAAGTTCCTCTGTTACCTTCTTAAGTTCCTCAGGAACATTCATAACCTTAGTGTTGAGTTGACTTATCAACTCTGACACCTGAATTAAAATAATGTATGATTTAGATAGTAATAACATACATGTTATAATTTTAATTTAACAGTGGAGAACCATACAGTATTATTTAACTAAGTCCATTTGCGTTCCATGTACAGGAGGCCCCGGATAATTCAAGTTGTTAGTTTTTGTCTAAATAACATATTAGTACAGTACACACCTCGGACTCCGAATCAAATCCACGGTTACAAAGAGGACAACAACTATTAGCCTTCAGCTGCGTTTCGTATTTAGTGATTACAAACATCGACGACTCGAGAACATTGCGATCATCCTGGAAATAAAAAAGGTATTAAATATGATTTGGTTTCTGTGATATGTTAAAATATCCCTTTTAAAAATATGAGCAAATTAAGTAGTTGATTTATCTTTATTCATGGTGTTATAATAAATATAGATGAAATAATACGAACCTGCAGCTTTTCCACGTTAGCAATGACTTTATTTAATGTGTTATCATAAGTTGCCATGCCACAAGCCTTGTACATTTGTTCTTCTGCTTCCGTTTGTTCTTTGCAACGGTCCATTAATGTGCTACGAACATGTTTCCGTTCTTCTTCGAGCTTAGTTATCTATTGTAACAAAAAACACACCGGTATGAAGAATTATAATTTCATTATTCCATGGGCCGTTATCAAAATTGATGGCTTTATGGCTCAAGCTGTACTTAAATAATTTATAAGAGAACAAATCTCAACGCAAATGTCTTTGACGGGTCGTAAATCATATTAGTTAGTACTAATGTTTTTCAACACACTTATAGGGATAAATGTGACAAACATTTGGCGACATAGCTAGTTGTGATTATATATATATCAGCCTATTGCCGTCCACTGCTGAACGTAGGCCTCCCCCAAAGAGCGCCAACCATCCATAGTTGTGGTTAAGTTTGATTAATTAATACCAAGCTTTTAACATTGAATTGCTTCTAACAAATTAGTTTATTATATGCACAACCAAATAATATGCATCCGCTTTCCTCATCTTAATAAATAAAATAAAAAAATACTTACTTCAGTCTTCTTTTCGTTTAAAGATTTTTTTATAACATTCGATTGACTGCTTAAATTTAATTCTAACTTATTTAAAGACAGTGCGAAATCCTTTTCTGGCATACCACCTAAAAGATCTGTCAATGATGATCTATGTTTGTTCTTCAGTACGGTAAATTGTTTCTCTTTCTGCTTAAGTAAATCTTCTTTGACTTCAAGTTCTTTTAGTTTGGCACTTTGTTTTTGTAATTGTGAAATCTAAAGAATAAATTATTAGAAGCAATAATTAATTTTGAAAGAAACAGTGAATGAAATCCATACAAATAAAAAACCTTTGCATTAATTTATTACCTTCTTATCAATAATGTCTAGTTCATCTTCATGTTTCTCCAATTCCTTTTCGTCCTCGTTAATTTGCTGTTGATATTCTTCTGTGTTTAACTCCTTCTCTACTTTTTCAAATTCCCTATAATTTAAAATGAATTATTGTAATCATATTGCCAAACACTATCAAGCATTGATGGTTATTTACAATCAATATGATTGTTAGACACCACTTACTCTTCAGCAGTCTTGAATTTTTTTTCAGCGTTCTCTAAACGTACTTTGGATTCATTAGCAGCAACAATCTGTTTTTCCAATTTCGCTACTTCTTTCTTGTTCTTTTCAATGTCGTTTTCTTTCGATGATATTTGTTGATTGTGACGAAACTAAAAACAGACATACATCATTATTATTAAGATACTCAGGACATTAGATTAATAAAGTCTGAAAAAGTTTATTTGGTTGAGATATATTAACTGTTAACCTACAAGTGCTACACGGCTTTCATCAACTAATGATTGCTGTTGTTTTTCTTCTTTATCGGCTAACAATTTTAGTTCATTGAGTTCTTGTTTCAGATCTTCGACCTTTTGGGTCAGCAAATTCATTCCTTGTTGTGCTTCATCATTAGACTCAACTGTCGAAATTTCATTAACTCCTGCAAAAATATTACATTTATTTGATAAAATATTGTTCGGCCTTCTTTATATACGTCGCGATTTGTTGTTGTTATTGTAAATTACCTTAGTTCGCTACACTGCGAATCATACATAGACATAATATACAGTAAAAATAAAAATAGAAACTGAATAAGACTTATAATAGTTAATTAATTACAGGCACCCGCTTTTATACAACTTTTATAAAAAACAAATATAAAACTTTTTTATAAACCTTTACCTTAATTATTTTTGGCACCGTATTTTATAAAAAAAAACCTGTTACGATTATTTACAAATAGTGGCATAACTCGATGTTGATCTTTCGTCTAAATTTACGTAAAGAAACAAATATTGCTCAGTTATTTATTGCAAAAGCTTCAACATTTTTTTGTGTGTGCTTAATACTACATACTTTAATATTATTAAAAAAAAAATCTTACCAGCTAATTGTGCGACTTTGACAATCATTTCATTTCGGTCAATTATCTTTTTGTCATTTTGACTATCAAACAGAATTAATTTTTCAAGTCTTATTTTATTTGCATCTTTCTCATTTGCTACTCTTTGTTCCTCGTTATTGAATAATGTAATTTTTATATATGACGCCTCGAGTTCTTCTTGGTTGGCTTTCACAGTTCCTTCATAGTTACCTATAATTTAATTTGAAATGTCATTTTCATATTTAGCCATTACAAATATTTTTTTTAGTACACAAAATAATATTTTAATACATATGATGTCTTACTTATTTTTTCGCGTAATTCCGGCAAAGTACCCTCAAATATAGTTTTTATATCTTGCTTTAGCTCTTGTTCTCGTTTATGGTGGTGTTCTAGTCTGAAATATCAATAGTATCTTACTTTAGTAGTCTTCAAATGTTGACCAACAGATAGAAGAAGATAGAAGAGGTTGATAAAGATAATAGAATAACAAGCATAAAATTAATGGTCAATAGAACATTTGGCCCTTGAGCTTGATATATTATTTTTTGGTATACAAATAACATACTTCACTTTTAATTTTTCTAATTTAGTATCATAAGTGTTCAGTGTTGATTCTAGTGTTTTGATTGTCTGCAGCTGTTCTTCAACGGGTTTCAATTCTTTTTTAATTTCACATATTTTCAATTCAGTTTCTGAGATTCTAGTTTCAGTATTGATAACATCTAATTTTTTTTTATCCAATTCCTTTTTTTGTTCTTCTAGTACTTCAACCTTATCCACTATAATAATAAAAAAGAATATAATCATCTAGTCTCACTTCCACATTCTACTTTTACCATAGGTATCATGTATAGTGCTGTGATTGAATTTTAGAGTTTACAATGAACAGTTAAAATATTTCAGTATGATATGATAAAAAGATATAATTACAGCATACATGCCACAGTGTTCAATTAAGTTATAATTATTTATGCAACTGTTGTATAATAAGGGGTATTAAAACACGAATGTGGGTTTATGTGTGATAATAGTATCACATGAGTGTTTTAATACCTAATTATAACAGTTGCATACAAGACTTTATCTAGACCCATGATATGAATCCTCTATATTTGTAAACAACAAAATATATATATTTTTTCAATACTATTGTTAAGTTAAGTTTCAATACTATTTACCCGCCATCCAAAAATGGCGGGATACGACGTCAATACAAAAATTAGTTTTTTTTTAAAAAAAATTACGGCGATGTGTTAGTGAAACACGCATGCATGACAATGTTCTTTTTTTAAATTCATAGATGCCATGAGAATGTGGCTGTTCGATGATTAAAAAAGGAGTTGCATTATGAAATTTAGTACAACATTATAACACCCGTTTGGATGATATGGTTACATTACAATGACACTGGCTGTTTTAATGTCAGCAATAAGCTAACTGTTCAAGAACTTTTAAATAATAAACATTTTTATGGGCATGTTAAGTACTTACCAAGTATTTTAATATCTGTACTATAACCTTTTCTTATTTTTTTGAGGCGGTCAAAGCAATTACTATATTTATCTGAATCAAATATTTCATCAAAACGTTCTTTAACTTTTTTTCCTTCATCTAAAGGCCAGCTGGATTCTTCTTGGTGGCAAAATATCACAGCATTCAAGATTGCTTTGGACACACCTAAAGAACACCAAGAAAAAAATGGTTACTTAGTTATATTATGGGTACAAAATGTCTAAAGGATAATTAATTTATTTTTATAAGTCTGGCCACAACCATGGTTGCTATAAACAATCTTAAAGAAAGGCATTAAATTATTGAAATAAACCATTTTAACGGGTTTTATCATGGTATATTGATATTATTTTATTCTAATGTTTTGGATCATTTAAAGCATCTATGGTCAAGTGCCAGAAGTCTGGATATAATAGTATCAGTTAAAAATAATAC
Organism: Craniophora ligustri; assembly: GCA_905163465.1. Classification (NCBI taxonomy): domain Eukaryota; kingdom Metazoa; phylum Arthropoda; class Insecta; order Lepidoptera; family Noctuidae; genus Craniophora; species Craniophora ligustri. The sequence continues at coordinate 8,608,597 of LR990967.1, read as the reverse complement.
TTAATATAATAAACCTAATCTTGATTCATTACCCTATAAAAATATCCTACATACACAATCAAATTTAACTATTTTTGGAGTCAGTGCCGGTATTTTTAAATAAAAATGTTAAATTATAGTAAAATTACCCTCCATTTATGAGTTTTTTCAAGTTTATACTCACATTCACATACAAGTCATGGGTATGTGTCAGTTTGTATACATACTTAATTAAAACTTACTGATAAGAACTGAACTTCATATTTATATTGGAAAAATTTTTCTAGTATTCATATCTTATTAATGTATACTGTTATTTAAGTAATTAGCTATTACTCATACCTAAAAATCTTATTTAATTAAAAAAATCACTATGATTTATCTTGTCTTGTTTACAAAATCTTAAATCTTCACATACACAAATCCTTGGATGAAGAACAACTACTTGTGTATTGTATTCCTATGCTTCTTTTGGTTTGGCCTATTTAAGTGAGACAGCAATCACAATCAAGTTTGTAAACTCTTTGAAGTTTACAAGCTAAACACCGCCATGCCAAGAAGTTAGCAGTTTGTGGACATACCATAAACCCCAGCATTACATCAGATTTGATAAACCACACCGAATTAAAAAACACCCAAATTTCAATAGAGAAGATGGCTGGGTATTACCACCTGATTGGAACCCATCATAGATTCTATTAAATCTAAATCTAAGAACAAAACTGAACGACCAAAGGACAGGGTGAGCTCGTTCTGTGTAAATCGAATTGTCAATAATAATTAAAAATGTAAGGTAGCTGTTACTAATTATAACTTCAAGACGACCAACACCTCAGTCGGCCCATGACCATGGATGCTGTAAAGGATCCGAAACGTCGGGTTAAAATAATATCAATATACCGCGATAAAATCTGTAAAATCAATCAATCATTTATTTGTGGGACATAGGTTAAAAATAACAGATCTTAAGTTTATTTACAGTATCACTATGCTCTGCCAAATCACTGGTGTACAAATATAGAATAATGTATTATAAGTATACAGTTTAATATTATGACTTATGTGGTATTTATTTATACAACTAATTAAATTAAAATATATAACAGAAATGACCTATAAATTACCTAAAAAAATCACTTAACTATAATTGAGATACACAATATCACTTAAAACTTTTATCATCTAAGAAACTTACAATAGATTAGTAAGATTTGTCAATCAGGAACTGAAATATTTTTTTCTTAAATATGTTTATATTACTTTTAGTAAAAAGTAGTTTTATTTCAATAAATAAATATTTCCAGACATTACTACACAGCGCCATCTAGTTCCGTGGTAAGCAACGAGGCTTGTGTTATCAGAGTTAAGTTTGCAACATCAAAAAATTTTTAATGTCTTTCAACTTACCAAGTTCATCACGTAGTACTGTGTCTAGATCAGCACATCTTTTAGATATATCCTTTATTTTTCCATTCTCGTCAGTAACTGAGATTAAGGACTCCAGGGTCCTAAAAGATGCTTTCTTTTTTTGAACAACCACCTTCATAGATCTTATCACATCCAGGTTCTTGCATTGTGCATTTGTAAGCTGAAGTAAAAGGTTGAGTATTCTTATTTAAATCTATTCATGAGTTTCTCATTGAAGCATTCACTCAGTATGATTATCATATACTAGAGTAACATATTTTGATTTTGTTTTTAAAGATATTATAGTATTGTATAACATATCACCATGTTCTAATGTTATACAAGACTTTAAGTATTTAGTTATTGAATAGAAAATAATATTTATTACTGATTTTTAAAAGTAACCTGTGTGCTGTGTGCATGGAAGTAAAATATAGAAACAATTTAAGCAACTATTTTAATTTACAAAACGTTGGGTTAAAATAATATCAATATACAACAATGAAATCTGTAAAAAATTGTTTTATTTCAACTATTTTAGTGTTGAATTAAATTAAAACATTAAGAAGTATTTCTTTGTCACATAAACTGAATTTAAGGAGATAAGAATGTCCTGTGCACACTACTTCCTGTAATAAGCACATACTATCCTTGTTCATGATATCTACAAATTGTACACTGTTAATATGAAAAATAAACAGTTGAATATTTTAATTATATTCAACAATGAATGAATGAATGATCATTTACTTTAACCAAGGATCTCAGTTAATTTGGTCTGCATAATGTAAAACAAAATGACTGTAGTACCTACCATAATAATTTATTTTGTATTTTCAGGAGTTTTATCAACAGGACCTTAAAAGACATACCTTTAGTTTAATTTGTGCAAGAACTTCGGTGGTTCTATTTACTTTAGGGTCATGAACAAAACAGTCGTTTTGACCCATTCCAGGCGGCATTTGTGACGTGATTGCATATCTTAGAGCTTCAATTATAGTTGTTTTACCACATCCATTTTGTCCTAGTATCAGAGTCAAAGGACTTTCAAACGATATTCCTTGCTCATCGGCATCATCAGGTCCGAAACTTCTAATGCCCCGTATCATTAAAGATTTAACAACCGCCATAGTGCCAAATTAACTATTGCGCCAACAAGTGAAGAAATTCAGCCATAAACGGGCTATGCGGCAATCAAAGACTTTCAATGAAATGAACAAGAATACTGAACAGACACTCAGGCTCAGACAGGCGTTGACACTTTGACAGGAGGCTGAGTCGGCGGCAAGAGGAAGTCAAGTCGGCGCAATCACCAATTTAAAATTACAAAAACGCGGCTACCGCTACAGACTGACAGGTCTACAACTTTTGAGTCCATCTTTATAGTGACATTTTAGACACTGTCAAAAGAGTAATTTTTTTCACATGATTAGCATAGATAATACACTATATACTAGATGATTAGTGCGCATGAATCCTGCGAATTTTTAGCGGAGTCTTTTTTATAAACTTCAATTATTATAAGATGATGGCAGATGCTAATTAAGGAAGGATGATAAGTGAATTTTCCTCAATCGGTATGAAGAAATATCACTCTTTTAAAGAAACCTCATGAAAGCTGGATTTTGGCTCTTCTCATCCAGTTGCTGCCAGCTGTCTTCCGCAAGTCATCGCTTCACCTGGCCGGCGGCGGCGGTCGTCCTACGCTACGTTTACCGAGACGCGGTCTCCACTCAAGCACTCGTTTGCTCCAACGGTTGTCGGTTCTCCGAGAGATGTGACCGGCCCATTGCCACTTCAGCTTGCTAATCCTTTGAGCTATGTCGATAACTTTAGTTCTCTGACGGATAACTTCATTCCGGATTTTATCCTTAATAGAAATTCAGAGCATAGCTCTCTCCATAGCCCGCTGATTGACCTTAAACTTATGGACCAGTCTCACCGTCAGTGTCCACGTTTCGGCTCCGTAGGTCATAACGGGTAGGACGCACGCATTGAAGACTTTCGTCTTAAGGCACTGTGGTATGGGCATGTGGTAAGGCACTGCGCAGGCCTTTAGCCTCACTAAACTTCTGTTTCAGTTTTGCTTTACTATCTTAATATACCTGTTATTTGAAAAATTTCGAAACGAAGGCTCAAATCGTTATCACGTGAACCTCTGTAAATGAGACAGATATTTATTTATACCTGGATATCTGAGACACTGGGTAACTGGAACACCTCTCTAAGTTATAAAAATTTGCAGACCCTTGATGTCTCACTTAACCAGGTTTCACTGTATTTGTATATCAACAAACTAGTATCCGTAAGACCCATGGGCGTACCCAGGATTTGTTCAGGGGTGGGGCAAATTAATAAACTGAGTAGCAGGAAATTCAAAATTATTTTTTTTTACTGACTGGTAAGTTTTATTTACTGCAATATACCTTATTTCAATTATAACCTGCGAGAGTTCTGGCTAAATCCATTTATATCAGTCTCTGTGCCACATTATTTGTCCATGTGTCATACAACAGCTAAGCTTTACCATGAATACTACTTCTTCACCCAATTATCAGCCTATGCTGGACTGCTGGACGTAGGCCTCCCCTAGTGAACGCCACAGAGCTCGATTTTTCCCGCCAGCTTCCGCAACTACTACTTACTACCTTCCACTACCTTTGCCGGGACGCGGTCTCCCGCACACTCGTTTGTTCCAACGGTTGTGAGTCCTCCGAGAGATTTGACTGGTCCATTGCCACTTCAGCTTGCTAATCCATGGATAAACATATCCCATAGAGCGTTATTGAACAGTTTCGGTGATACGACATTCCTCTGTTTCACTCCCCTGAGTAGCAGGATATGTTTCGTTTTCTGGTTCTGTACTTAAAAAGACTGATCTGAGAGAAAAGTGAGAAAGAATCGATAGAATCGAAGGCTTTCTCCACAAAAGCAAGACACAAGGGCCGATTATACTCCTCGGTCTTCGATGTGGATGTGGTGTATGGTCCCGTAATCCCTTCTGAACTAAGCCTGTTCTGGAGACTAAAACTCGTTAAGTTTTCTTGCTAGACGATTCGAGATTACCTTCGAGAACAGCTTATAGACGTGGCTCAGAAGCGAGATGGGTATATAGTTACGCAGTAGAGATTTTCTTCTTTCTTGAAAAAATATGCTACTAAGGTTCTGTTCCACGCCTTTGGAGTTCTTGGTAAGAACAGAGTTAAACAACTTCTGAAGTTCTCGAAGTACAGGTTTGCCTGCTGCTGTCAAGAGCTCCGAAGTAACCCGTCCTCCCGCGGAACTTATCCATATTTAAGCTGCTTGAGGGCAATCTCGATCGCGTTGAGGCTGATATCTGGCAGCTCATCGGTGTAGTGGCAGGTTAAAGTGCCCCGGAAATCTTCCCTACTGGGTCAGGTTCGTGGAGCATGCGAGTGGTACAATCAGTTTTAAAAGTTCTCTATCTCGGAGAGAATCTCCGGCCTTGAAGTGACGGTGTTGCCAGACAATGTTTTCAACTTCGTCAGTTGGGGCTTTCTCAACTGCTGGGCAAAGACTTTTGACCCTTTTGGCCTTTATACGGAGTTTCTTAGAGTGACGGAGGTTTCGCCGTACTTGGTCGAACTTGCTGATGTTTCGATTGTAATGGGTGAAATGTATGTAGTGAATAAGCTGGTGATAACTGCTCAAAAACAAAACGTAGCTCTAGAGACTTAAATAATCTAGAGAATCATCAGTGATCTCTCAAGCATGCAATCCATGGCATTCTAAAATCTTCTAATAAAATAAGTTTTACTCTAAGAAGTAAGTCTATACTTTTCGACTACATTGTTTAGCGCGGTAATTTACATACACATATCAAAATTGAATTTTGAATTAAAATCTTAGCTTCAGGACAGAGTACAGGGTGGGGCAGCTGCCCCACCTTGCCCCATCGTGGGTACGCCCATGTAAGACCGTAACACAAGCCTTGTTGCTTAGTTTGAAACTAGACGGGCGGCGCGGCGGCGTTGTGTCATAATGCCCAAAAAAATATATAAATAATAATAATATAGGTAAAATGTTACAATTAAATGATTACTAATAATTATTATTAGGCTATTCCTTCCTCATTGGTTACGGCATCTGTAATTCTGCCTGTCGTCTAGAATGTCTGGAACTCTGGACATCTATTATCTGTGACTTCTGTGTTAGTGTGATCTGCATCTGCCATTGCTTGTCAAACTATGATTATTATTTATTTGTTGTTTGCATTTAGCTTTGTGATTGTAAAGTGATCGTTTGTGTAATCCATAGCTTTTCAACATTATTGTGTAAGAGACTAGAGAGACTAAAGTCTTTACGGAAAATTGTTTATTTGTTTAAGAGAAAATCAGCACCACTGTACTTATAATTTCATACAAATTTGGTTCATGTAAGTATAAAATTTCTCATCCGTAATTATATATAATATAGGTACTCTAGATTTGTTTTATATTTTATGTAATTATAATTGAATATAAAGAAAGATTTCGTAAAGACTTGGTACACTACATATACATATCTGTTTGGAAGTGTCCCTTCTAGTCTCACCAAACAGAAAAAAAAACGTCGTTTTAAATATTTATAACGAGGTTGTTACACGTGCACATATTGGATCGTAGATTCACATTGTTTTCATATGTTATAAAGACTAGTCTTAACGACCTTGTGTAAAGTGTGATATTTTTTTGTGAATCATCACTTGATGAGTCTTTGTCAAGGTTCAATACTTATTTTAATATATGATAATCTGAATAATATTAATATAAAATTATTCTACAGTAATAGTGGACATTATTAATAGATGTTAATGTAACCTACCTACATGTGTCTGTAGATAAAGTTTATATATGAAGTATGTGTCATTAGTGTGCTATGTTACACTTATGCTTAGGTGAAATTATACTAGTAACAGTTAATGTAGTTACTACATCAATTAACACCAATGAATCTGTGGTTACTAATGACATAAATATTATATTCATGCTGTTAATGTCTTACTACTAAGTTGATATGTTTAGTGTTTACAATCTGTATTTAATTTATATTTACTAAAGAGAAGACAATACTTTTCAAATGATCAACAACAATATATATTTTAACTAATTATTTCAGACTGTGCCAGTGAGTTAGTCATCTGATCATATATTATGTACTATGCCTGCATATAAAACTATTTGACCTAGATAATAAGATAAATAAAACATTGATAGTCACTTCTACACTTCATATTTTTCTTGATGGGTTATTGATATATCTATACTAATAATAATAATAAATATTCCTTGATATTATGACACAGCGCCATCTAGTTCCGAGCTAAGCAACAAGGCTTTTGTTACGGATACTAGTTGGTTGATATACTACATATATCCTTTTTTTTTAAGTACATACATATTATACATCCATGACTCGGATGACACAAACATTTGTCCTTACCGGGATTCGAACCCAGGACCCATAGCACAGCAGGCAGTGTTAACTACCTTTGGACTAATTGGGTCGTCAAAATAAAGTAGAAAAGTTTGTTTGTATGAATGTGCTAATCTCAAAAACTACCAGCCCGGTATGAAAAAAAAACTCACAATTAAAATGCTACTTAATCCTCAAGTAACATAGGCTACAATGATTACTTGAGAAAATTTGGGATTCATACTACAATTTTAATAAAGTAACCCAAGGTGTAAAAAAATGCTCTTTCGCACCAGGGACAGTGCCAGTTTAATTATATGAGAAGAAATTTAAAATTGCAATGATTCAAAACCATGCGAGCACACAGCTTGTAAAGTGATTGGTAGAGTTCATATATACATTCACGCCTTCTTCCATGGGGGTAGGCTGAAATTATAAAGTACCATGCACTAAAATCCCTGCATACATTTGCTTTGTCCACATTCATACATCTTTTTGAAAGATTTCAGCAACTAGGTTAGTGTATGTCCTTCTAGAGTGCTTTTCTCAACATGCCCAAACCATCAAAGTACCTACATTCTACCCAATTTTTACTTAAATTTTTTTTATAGTGTATGAACACTATAGAAAAAGTTTTCAAAATATGAATTAGGAAATTTTAAAACTGTGTTAACAATTATAACTGATACAGATGCATATTAATGGTAATATTTTTACAGCATAACATATGAATAATGGCATCAACCACAGTGATTGAGACTGTCACTATAACAAGACCACTTAAGGTAAGTTTCATTAATTTAATTCAAAAAAATACAGCTCAAACTAATGCTGTAATAAAAACTAAAAGTTACTCATTATAAATCTGTAATTGTTTTGTTTCTGTACATATAAGATAATGCTAATAGATTAACAAACCATTTTCACATTTTTACAAACCAGTAGGCATATTTATTGTTTCCACTTTTCTGATCTATATTTATTTCTAATTTTGATGTTCCATTGCGTTTATACATATTTATGTTCAAGAAATTGTTAATAGAAGTTTTCTTTGTGTGTAATTATATTTATTTAATGAATAGACTATATTTACATTTATTTTAAGTTATTTTGTTTATAAAAAAAATCTAACCAATAGTTTATTTTTAGTGCAGATATTTAGTGAACTCCACTTACCTGTACACACGTCTTTAATTTGAAAATTTCAAAAGCTATGTTCTGCGAAAAATATAACTCCCAGAACTCGATCGCAGCACCATCTACCCGGTCCAATTGAACAGAATCTAAACCGTTCTCGTATTCACTTGAACACACTAAAAATTTCAACAAAATAGGTCCAGCCATTTCGGAGAAGTTCAGTGACATACACACGCACATAAGATTGATACATATTATCTAAAGATAATTAATATTATGACATAAGCAAGCGGCTATAGTTCCACAGATTATCCTATTAATTATAAATAATTTACTAAACAGTTAATATAAGGCTAAATGTTTTTATTCTTTTCCATTACTTTTTTTTATGAGCAGGATGAGTAAGGTTGGAACATATTATACGGAACGATAAATAGATATATATATTAGAATAAATGTGACAACGATTAGTTAATTTTACAGCTAGTACGAAAATTATATATTTTCTGCAAAATTAAAGAGTTATGTTGTTCGTGATTCCTTAACAGGCTGTAAAAATAGATTAGTGTGTGTATAAATAGATTTTATATTGGATATTTGTATTGCTGCGTTGTAAATTAAAAGTAAAAACTTACTTTTCAATTTTGAAATATACATGTAATGTAATAATAATATTCTGCGACATTTCACACGGCACCATCTAGTCCCAAACTAAGCAGAGCTTGTACTATGGGTACTAGACAATGGATATAATACTTATATACTTTTTTTTTGTAAATACATACTTATAATACATAAGAAACACCCAGACGAACACAAACACTTATATTGATACCGTAACGATAATGATGAACGTAATGATACCTATGTCTTAATATCATACGTGTTTTCGGTTATTTACCACAGGGGATGCTATAATGTTTTACAGATACTCTTCAAGTCATATTTCTACCATGTATTAGACATCCCGATACTGCACTTGCAATATAACAAAAGGGATTATTCGCCGACCACACTCGATGCTTATTAAATATTTATCATCATTGATCCAATTTGAAATGCCTTTACTCGACATATCTTTGCGAACACCCACAAGTGCAGAAAGCCTAGTATTAGATTAGCGAGCGTAGTTTGTGTGCTGTTAGTGAAGATTGGTATCGTGATGCAAACGCACGGGAACTTGACAGCAAGCTACTTGTGGCAGCCGGGCGAATTCGCCCGCCGAATGTTGGGAGAGCGACCGTCACCAGTACCACCTACCAGGGAACTATGGCCGCCACCGCAGCAGCCCTTAAGTATAAGCACACTGCATATTGCTTACCTGCAGGATGAGCCATTACCTAGACGCGCAGCGACGCTTCCATGTCAAACTTTTCCGTCAGTTTCTGTCACCGATCAAGCCATGTGCAGCAGACCGCGCGTGTGTACGGTTGGAACTAATACAGAACCTGTTCCGACTATATTCTCCAGGCTAAGGCTTCTTTTGAAACGCCAACAAGATGAACATGACAAGACTATTATCGCAAGTGGACCACCCACTGGACGTTTGACTGCCGTACCCAGAGAAACCACTTTCGATATCAAAGAAGATAAAAACTCAGCACGGGGAGCTTTAAATGGAATAAAAAAGGCGATATCTGGTGTAAAATATCGGGTAGCTCCAGACTCTGAAGCCGTGGAAAGTCCAAAAATTGTTTATCACGTGCCTAAACCTGGCGACAGAATGACTACCACTTTTGGAGCAGAAGAGAAGAGACGTAGATGGTTCAAGTTACCTTCCCGCACTTCGTGCTCACGGCGAATGCGAGCTTTTAGCGAGTGGTGCAGACACCGCCCTCGGCGTCCTCCTAGACGGCAACCTCATCCGCCGCGCTTACAAATCACTCAGGTGTGATGATGAAGAACAGTCGTAGCTGGAGTACAAGTGTATTTCGCTAAGTGCTATATTGTGTCAAAAATAATACAGTCAGAAATATATACACATCTTAAAAATATACGACGACGGTACCTATTGAACGCTAAGCAATAATTGTGTTCGTTTTGTAGAAATATAGTTTGTAGTAGAGTTTTAGGCTAATAAATGTGTTTCCATAATCTGTGTTTTGTTGGCGCACGGGCGGGTGGACGCATGGGGTAAGAGGGGGAAGGCTGGGCGGGCGGCAGTCCCGTGTTAGGCGCCGTGACGCTCGGTCTCGCCGCCCTAGTAGTGCATCCCGCCCTAACAACGTTTCACGTACCTATACAGCCGATTATATTCGAAAGGAAACCCCAATTTATGGTTTATTGTATTTTACTTTTAAAGTTGATAGCATTTGTAGTGTGTTAAATGCGTACAAGGTGATATTTTGTGTCAAGGTATAAAACCGGCGCGACCCAATGCGCAAACCTCACGAATGGTTCTGAAAACTAGGACAAAATTTGTTTCTTTTTTTTATTTAATTACGTTCTATGGACGTCCCGTCCCACATAAATACTACCTGTCAACAATGAGTTTGTGAACCATTGAGTAGGAACTGTATGGAAAATTTACATTAACTGCTGCATGTATATATATTAATTGCCTTAAATAATAATGTTTGCGGTGACAAATTACACATAGGCCCTAATTTTATTATACCGTACGCGTTGGATTAATATCAGAGGACCACTTTATTACGTTTCTTAATTATGGATGAGTACCATCTGATCCTTTTAAATAAAAAATATCAAATTTTCATGACATTATACATACTACATTAGGTTATATGACCGTATATAACCTAATCTATTACAAAACCTAATCTTATATATAAAATTCTCGTGTCACAATGTTCGTTCCCGTACTCCTCCGAAACGGCTTGACCGATTCTCATGAAATTTTGTGAGCATATTGAGTAGGTCTGAGAATCGGCCAACATCTATTTTTCATACCCCTTAGTGATAAGGGTTGTCCACCAACCCCTATAATGTGGCAAAACAACGTTTGCTGGGTCAGCTAGTAATATAGAAAAATCCTTTACGCTTTTGTTTTCCTGATTTCTCCAACTTACTAGTAAACACGCAAGACTTTCTAGAGGCGGACACAAAAAATTTAATCTAAATCTAAAATGAGTTTTTATTAGATTATATCATTAATAAAACATTTCACAAGTTCATTTCATTAATGCAGGACGAGTATAGATAGGACCTTAAACATTAATTTTACTTGCTCTAACTAAACTGCGCTTTAGCAAAGTCGGAGCTAGATTTTTTTTAGGAAGATATAGGTTTGTGAAGGAAATTCTTACGATGAATCAAAATATGTAGCAGGTGGTAAGACAATGTGGTACAGACATTGCTGAATATGATCGTTTGGTTGCCGTTTTTGGAAATGTTGAAAATGCCATGACTAACATGAGATAACAATCTACATGCTGGAGAGATAATTTTGAAGTCATGTGAAGTCTGCCACCCCGCACTAGACCGGCCGCGGCGTGGTGGAATATATGTCGTATCCCTTCCCAGACTGGCGAATAACACAGTTTGGTTTGGTTGATGTTTAAATATAAACTTATAACGAATTTCAAAGAAAATGATTGCACAAGCTGAAAAAGTTAGCTAGAGAACATAAATATACATATCTAAAACATATTGTAGTTGCTCCCAAATAATTATTTTCCTCACATTGATATTTATGTTTCCGTTGCTTTCGTACAACCCATAAAAATAAACATTTTTCTTAAACAATGAATTATTTATCTAGCTTTGTTTGGTTTGAGGAATCTAAATAAACGATTGCTTTGCCTTTGTGGTTATGATGGTACAGTTTGTTTTATAATTGTTATTAATAGACAATGAGATCTTGTTTTTCTTTTCTCGCGTCTGAATACACTGGTCTAGAAATTACGAGTTATGATTATATAAACAACAAAACATAGTTCACGGGGAGGTCAATCAAACCTACTGTGAAAAAAATGATAATACTTTTTTTTGAGATCATGATGATCGTGACATTCAGGTTAATTATACGACAAAATACATTTGTAAAATAAAAGTGATCCAATAAATTATAATAATAAAATTTAATTTAGAGTAGCTCAGTATTTACCAACTTTATAGCTAATCCTTTCCGTCAGTTTCCCGATAACGTGACGTACACGTAGGTATATTATGCGGTTGTTATTGTCCAACAGCACTGTCACTTACGACGGGTGACCCCATTCACCAAGCTTCTCCCGAAACGCAGGGTTGTGGGTGTTGTGACCTATATTCAGACGAAACGTAGCAGGACATTCATATTTTGCCATTAATGGGGCTAATGAAGATAAGATTTTTTAGTCCTTGTCGTCGTAGAGGATCGTAATATAATTACAAGAGATGCCACTCTGATTGAATTGAACTCATTTATCAGTATTCTGCAAGCCTTAGAGCCTGATCCCTTTCAATTCTTTCGTTGACACAATCAATCACCTTTCAATCAGTAGTTTACTTAACCGCAGGAACGAGGACGATTTTTCTGTATTGGGTCTGCAAGCCAATTGACATTGATTGATTACGTTCCATGGCGCTTTGATTGAAGTCTACTTTGTAGGGAAATGTGGCCAAGTTTATTAATTTGGCAATAATAGTGACTAATATTTTATTATACTTTAAGATCACAATAATAATCAATAATACTAAAAGGCTGATGTTGTAATTGATCGTGAAGCTACAGTTCAAGCGGAGTAGTCTTGTATATCGGTGCTAGTGAAGTGATGTGTTAAGTTGTGCCCGGGATCGTGTGCTGTGGTGGCGGGCCGGTAGCAAGCGCATGCAGGGGCGCGCGGGCGCAGGCCCGGGCGGGCTCCGCTCAAACCCGCGCGCCCTCCCGCCTCCAGTTTTACCGCCACCACCTCAGTTCGCCACTGATCAAGACGAGATGCCTGCCAATCAGATTGCACAGGTCGGAACCACAACAACTTTAACCCTTACTGCAATTTGGATGACTGTACTGTTCTTATGAGCAGTCCCGGTCCCAACAATCACCAACCAGCAATCCCACCATTGGCTCTGGTGATGTGGCGTTGTGCTAGTGTTACTACCCAACTATCATAAAACCTTAGTTATACTAATAATCAGAATTTCAGGCAATAGTTTAGGCTGTTAGTATTCAGTTTTATTATTTTAATCATACAACGGTCGTACATACTGAGGACTAAAAAAATAATTGACTTTAGAATTACACTAACTTACAGTTAGTGTCATTCTAAAGCAACGAGTATCGAACCAGTTGTTTTATAGTCTTTGGTTCTAAAGTAAATTACTTTAGACTAAAAACCACTCACAGTAAGGTGTATATGGTAAGAGACAACCAAAACGGTTTGGTTTGCTTTTACAAAAAATCTTTCCTTACCTTTACCTCTCACATATACATGTGCGAATGTAAAAATGGATTTTCGATCCTTGCTTGGAATGGTTTTTAGTTGGTATTGATTACGCTAGGTGCTTTTTTATTTTACACGATTTCTTACTTTACTTACTGTATTTTACCAATAATATAGGTAATGTTATTGGTAAAATACAACAATTAATATCATGCATTTCATCTACGTACGTCGTCGTTTGTAATTGGTTCTGGTATTCAAAAAATATCTACTCAGACACTAGTCAGAAAAAATAATCTAGTATCTATACAATAAAAAAACATCATACAAAGCTCGAAGTTTAACTTTTAGTTTGTTTTGTCCTTCTCCCCTTTACGAATGTCCGGAAGAAATGAATGTGAACTCGTTCGCTTTATAATTTAATGAATAAAATCCGTCTTGATGATAAGTGCTTCCGCTCGGCTTAAACATTTGATCAATAGCTCAAATGACCCTTTTATTCAATATTTTTTTGTATGGGCAACCTCGAAGTTGGCTGCGCTTAAATCATTTGGCAAAGATGTTTAAAAAATATTCTTACAATATGTAACGTCATGTTACGTCGTTGGTTGGTTCAGAAAAATAAAGAATGCTACGTAATGTGAGTACCTACCTATTAAAAAAACCAGTGTCGTACGCAATACGTACTTAGCTTTAAAGCCGTCACGGCAATAGAGAGCTATAAGGAGCGTCGCGTGAAGTGTGCTTGGGGAGCCCAAGAGGCGGATCGTCGTCGTCTCGAACAGCTGATGGCGGTCCCCGCGGCCCCGAGCGCCGTCGGGGATTGCGATCGATGACCGCACCCCGCTTTCCCCCTCACCTCTAGACACTGTCGGACGGGTGCGTCTCACTTTCCCGCTATTCTTTCTTTGAAATATAGGTAGGTACGACATGTACCTACTTTAACGCGCACCCCATGCTGTTTGTTTTGAGTTCTATGTCTCACTTGATCTCCTAGTGATGGATGGTTGATTTTCAAGTATATTAAGTATAATTGGCTTCGTCAAATAATTTATTGTGTGTAATGACTACCTTCTTGTTTAACAATTGTTTGGGTATTTATTTTCGTTATAACTGAAATGCATTATAAAGTAAATAATAAATAATTAACAATTTCAACATGGTATATATTACTGAACCGTTCACACGAGGACATATTTTAGATCTATAAGTTCTATAGAATTTATTGAGCTTTCGAACGCTTACAATATTTTGAACCCTAGAAACGCCCATGTACTGTACTTACGCACTCAGATGCAAATTTGCGTCATTAATTACATAATTATGCATACATATCCAATAATTGTCCACCCACAACCACGTACAGCTCTCGACATATTACAGTTTAATTAATATAAAAAAAAGAGTCGAGTTTTTCATCTCATTTAGTTTTTTGGAAAACTGCGCTATTTTCAGGCACATCAGGATTCACTTATTTTGTAGGGTTAGATTTTTATCCCATTCGGAATATGGGGGTTCCACTAAATTAATTTTGCAGGTAATCGGTAATTCGCAATTTGCCTGCAGCATAGTAAATATGAATACCTAGATACACTTCATAACACATTTTGATTTTTAACCCCCAACACAAAGATAACGGGGTTTTTTTAACATTTTTAATTTTCCTCATTATAATTAGTTGTAAATAGATTTATTAATTTAGTGTTTTAATAGAAGGTATATTATTATGCAAAAGCCTGATTTTTTTATAGATATTAGTGAACATTTAACTCGAAAGATATAAATCGTATTTGTAAATCGTATGCGAGTCGTTTATATGTATCTACACTAACGGGATTTTTAAAAATGCTGATATAATGTATAATTCTAGTTATAATATATCTTAGAACTGTATTATACAATACATTTTAAGGATGGAATATAATAATAGCTAAATTATGTTCTAGGTGATAGCGCTGATATGCGGTTTGTTGGTGGTGATTCTGATGGTGTTGGGGCTAGCGTCGGCCGACTGGCTGATGGCGGCGGGCTGGAGGCAGGGCCTCTTCATGCACTGTATAGACCCTGAAGCCCCCACGCCGCTGCCCTTCGATATAACCGCACAGCCCGGCTGCTACGCTGCTAGACCCGCGCCTTATATTAAGTAAGTGGTTGGTGAGTCATGGTAAGGTCCAAAGTCAAACCATTTTATTCGGTATTCTATAGCGAAAGAGGAGGTTCTCTTTGGTGGCAGTTATTAAATTACACGTGTAGTGTAAGTTACTACTATCATTGTTATCGAGCTATGGAGTACCTGATACAGTAAATTTATGTTAATTTCACGTTATATCCATAAAATAACGTATTTAATGGGATGTTCGGATACATCATTATGCCGTGCTGAATGTCTATAGAGTTGGTAAATTATTAATTTTGCTTTTAGAATACAGTAGCCAAAGCAATAACACTAATTCAAACAAACATAAATATTTGCTTATGGCTTAATGGTAGGCGTCACGCTTTCTGAACCACGTCTTTTATTTTTATTAACAATTAGGAAAGAAAGGTAATCGGGATAAAGTAATTAAAATCAATAATTGGTATAAAACGACTTCATGTGGCCAAAGATGTCCGCACATTTTCTCCATGAGTTGCTTGTTGACATCTAATGTTAATCATCATATATTCAACAGACGAGGCAAACTGTTTTAGAGCCAGTTTGTACTTTGTTGCGGCAAAACTAACGTCAATTATTATATGTGGGTGTATATGTCGCAGGCAGATCGTATAATTGACGACCTATTTAGTCCAGCGGTGGTTAACAATGCCTTTTGTGCTATGGGTCCCGGGTTCGAATCCCGGTAGAGATAAATGTTTGTGTGATGAGCATAAACATTTGTATCCGAGTCATGGATGTATCTATGTATAATATGTGTGTATTTACAAAAATAAAGTATATACTATGTAGTATATCAACCATTCAACCACCTAGTATACTAGTATCCGTAACACAAGCCTCGTTGCTTACCACGGAACTAGATGGTGCTGTGTCATAATGTCCAGAGATATTTATAATTAAAAAAAATCGCCACTAGCCGTTTTCAAAAGCCATCAAAAACTATCACTTTCAATTTGAACGCAGTGAAGCAGTAATAGTTGTACTCATTTCTGCGAGAGAGAGTAAGGTTGCCAGAGCTCGTTAAGAGATTGACTATTTTTAACAAACCTAAAACGGTTCTTAAACAGTCGGCAACGCGCGTGGGCTATGGTAATCACTTAACATCAGGCGGGCCGTAAGCTTTTTTGCCAATTTTGTGGTATAAAAAATGTGTGTCTTTCCTTCAGAGCGGCGGCGGGGCTTTGCGTGGCGACTTTGGCGGCGGATGTGTGCGGCGCGCTGCTGACGGGGCTGGGCCTCCGCTCCGCCGACCATCGCACTAAGTTCCGTTACTACAGGTTCGCTGTGCTCGCCATGTCGCTAGCCCGTATGTATACGTATTTCTTTACTTCACAATTAATAAAAGCAGAACTTTTCATTAGTTCTCTAGAATTCTTGTCACAAACTTGTGACAGGAAAGAAAGTAATTAAACCAGAAGTTCTTTTGAAAATTAATCTAGTTCATTTTTTTCAGTAATGTGCATCTTAATAGCACTCGTGATCTATCCAGTTTGCTTTGCTGCGGAGCTAAATCTGGGTAAGTTTTATACCTACTATTTTTAACCGACGTCTAAAAGAAAGAGGTTTTCAATTCTGAGGTGGTTTTTTTTTATTAGCTCTTAATGTAAATTGAATTTTGTCAGCCATAAGGACTATAATTACTTAAGTCAATAATTTGGGACTGACAATTAAAATTATTCTGAATCTATTCGCATTAATTTTAAAATAGAACACAAATACCTCCATATTATAGCTTCTATATAATTCAGATTTATCCAATTATTTATATAAGTGGGAACTGCTCAACCACGTTTTCGCTTAACTTTCTGATCCGGATGTTTATAAGATAAAATTGAAGTTATAGTTTAGGGTGCAGTATGAAATTCTCTTTTTATCTTTATGGGTATCGGTATACAGGCAATAGGTCGGTGTGGGAGTTCGGGTGGGCATATGGCGTGGGTTGGGGTGCCGCCATTTTCCTGTTTGGCGCCGTTGTGCTGCTGCTGTGCGACAAGGAGAGTGAGGAGCTTTACTACAAGGAGCGGAAAGTAAGTAAAATTACCGCACAACTTTTACAATACCTTTATATCATATTCTAATAGAAATAAATAAAACTAGGGGTTGGGAGTGTTTGATGAGTTATTCGGGGTATTGACTAGCCCAATGTTATTGAAGTAGTATGTATGTAGTACGTAATATTTGTATCGTGCAGGTGGTGAGTGCGGAAGGCGGGGCGCGCCCCTAGGGCCGCGGGCGCCTGCCCGACCTGGTGCCGTGAGGCGCGCGCGCTCGCTAGCGCGGCGCGCGCCCCCCCCGCGCGCCCCGCGCCGCGCGCACGCTGGCTGTGAAGCGCCAGCCCCGCCCACACGCCTGACGCACCCGCACCGCCCCCGCCCCGCCCCGCCCGAACTCACCGCGACCGCTATGATTATGGATAATAATGGAACTCGATCATAAATACATAACAGATTCCGAATTAGCATGTAATGACTAAAAACAATTCTCTCAAACTGAGAGAATTGTTTTTAGTAGTATAGTTGTTTGTTATCAGTAGGATATTGATGACAACGTTCCACGTTTAGCTATAAACTTGTTGGTCGCGGCGGTCGGTCGGGTGACATTCGGGGGCAGCTCGGCTGGCGCGTGTTCGCGTTCGGTTCGACGTCGGATCGAACGCGAGCGCGACACGGCTTCGGGGAGCGACCTATCGATGCAGTTTTTGGGCCTATCGCGACAGTAGCGATGGTTCAGTTGTTTTTGTTGTTCGAAAATATCATAGTACTTGGGCTGATCAAAATTATATTTATTGTATCGCGTTGGCGAATCGTACTGAATTTTACTGTAATATTAAATATATTATTGTGCAGATAATAGCATAAATATTGTACTTGTTTTGGCTACTTCCAGTGTAAGTGCTATGATTCTTTTGTAGACATCCAGTTCGTTTTAATTTATGTGTTTCATTACTTTTTTGTATTGTGTTATCTTAATTTTGTTTTGTATCGGTTATAGCGACGGAACTAAAACGTAAGGATCTGAAAATGAAATATTAATTTGAAATTGAAATACTACTTAATGAGTGAGAATCGCCTTTTTGGGGATATTTTTTGAGATTTATATTATTAAGTGTAAGTTTATAAGTTTGGCAGCCGTTTGTCGACTCCCGGCGCAGCTCGCTCCCGCGATGGGCGGAACACATTCAGATATCTGTTTGTACTGGCGTACCTCGAATGTAATCCGTTCCAAAGAGCGTTATATTTATTCGCTTTAATTTATTGATTCGTCCTTAGTTGTGTAAATGTCGGTTTAGAATTTATTTTGTACGGCTTTTGTTGCATCTGGGGTGGCGCGTGTGCAGGTGTGTGTGGGTCGGAGTGTGCACAGTGCGTGTGCGTGTGTGTGTGCGGCGCCGGCGCGGCCTCCCGTTGGGCAGGCGACCCACTCGGACTGCTACCGCTCGCTCAAATATATTCGTATCGTGTACTACTTGCGTCTTTTGTAAAGCGAACTTGTATTTCTAGTGTTAGTGCACTACTAACTAGTGTAAGACTAAGTGACTGTACGTTTTCCTCGACCACGAGGAGTGTCGTCATCGCCCGCGTTCCGATGTTCTGGCTCTTGACCAGCCTCTAACACCGGGTGATGGTGAGATTATCGGACTATGACTAATGAGATATATAAAGGAATTAAATATATGTTTCAAATAAAGTTACCCTCTGTAGTATATATTGATGATATACGTCTCGTATTATTGAAAAAATATTTTATTCATGATTATAATAATTATACAATGAAATCATGTCTGTCTATGTATACAGATTTATATACTTAATTTTCTTTTTGTTAGTGATGTCTAGAATCTCGAATCGATTTTGTGAATCTCAAAAAAAATATTGGAATTGAAAATGATTTATAAATTATATTTTCTTAATATTTATGTAAGCTACTATTAATTGATAACGTTGTAATGATTAAATAGCAGTAATGTAAGTGTAATATATGTGGACATTGTTATAATGTTATGCCATGTGTGTTTGTCTAACACCGCAAAATTTCAACTTAAACTTCATAATTATATTGTGTAATTACAACTTAGAATGTTCTTGTGGCATGCCAACACTTTATTTTTAATGTAAGTATTCATTATGTTTGTTCAATGCATAATTTATTTTGTATCCCATTTTGAAACAATGATATCATCTTCATCATATTTTATTATATGAAAAATACTTTTTATTTACTTTAAATCTACGGTAATTTATTTGAAAGTATTGTCCTCGGCAGCTACCGGTTTAGTTATTTCTTTATTGTGATAAAATGCAGCTATGCAGTCATTGATGTATTCGATTGAGGGTTCATAATTCGATGCGTGATTTGACGTAATAAGACGCAGCTTGCATGCTTTTTATTTACAAATTCATTAAGAAGCAGACGCTTCCGTTCGCGATGTAATTTTGGTAATGGAGTGATTACCTCTGGACTAGAACGTAACAATTTTCTATTGTGTATGTGATTAGTTCCTTGGTAAAAATGAAATAATGGTTAATACTTCCAATACTGATTAATTCAAACCTTCCATTCGCGAATCCTGATATTTCGCCCTTAGTCACTACGTTTTAAGTTACACGAGTTATTTACGTAAGACATTTCATGAAGTATTACCTAAGCACCTCTAAAATGTCGGCATTTTGAAATTTATCAGTTTATACAATAAGCTTTACTTTAGAATGACATCTGATTATTTAAGTACAAGGCTAAACATTAGAATTAAGTTCATGAGGAAAAAGTAACTACTGTTGCAATCATTAGTATTAAAAATAATGAATAATTCACACTGCCATGTATCTATTAACTTTCATTTTCTTTGTAAGTATATAATTTTAATTTTACTTATACCGTGATTATTGACATTAAATTATTGAATTTCCCTAATGTAAGTAATGATGTACATTTTATATAGAAATGATAACCCCTTGTAATTCATAATAAATGACATTAGCTACTTAATTTTATGCACCTCGAATGGTACTTGGAAACTGTATTTATATCTGAGTAGGTAGTCTTTGCTGTATGAGAAAATATGTAGAAAATGTACCTTACTTTATTGTAAGTATATCTGTTTAATGGAATTTCAAAATAAAATTACTACAGTATAGTATTGTCTGTTGTTCTCATAAAATTTGTTTCGATCTTGTCAATTGGTTAATATCTTTTAAACTGATAAACTGCATTTTTCTATGTACCTATATACATAGAAAAATGCAGTTTATCCTTGACGCGATTTTCATGTATTTTTCCCACATGATTGATAGATCGGTCAATATAAACATTTTCAAAGAATGTTCAAGATTATCATTGTTATTACTTAGTTATATTTACTTTTGTATCAATTTTCTTGATTTATATTGCACTGTAAAAACAATGTCAGTTGTCCAAGTACACCCGTTATCATATTGAATTTCTATTTCCTTAGCCAAATTGATGAGTCATATCAAATGAGATTGAATAAAGTAACTAGTAAAATTGTGTGTATATTATTTTCACCTTAAAAAAACCATTACATTGTAGTGAATCTAATTAGGATCCTGTTGTATTACATATCACTCAAATTTCGAAAGTTTAGGATCAGCTAAAGCCTAAAGAGTATTTATTTTTGGATGCAGTATTAAAAGAAAATACTTGACACTGAAAAAAAAAAAACGATTTATTCATGGAAATAGCATAGGGATATTCTGTTCCCCACTAAACACTGGCATAATTTTAAATAACACATTACATTATTACAACATGATCAACATTGAATTCCTTTATGCGTGTTTTGGTTTGTGTCCATACACAATGTAGAAAAAAAAAACACAAAAATCCATCTTTAAACCTGTCATAACTATTGTAAGACGCACGGAATGCATTAGTGCGTTTGTTTGTGGTACTAATGCTTCAATTAGCGTGTACAAGGTGAAATTATTGACATTTAATGTATTGTAACACAATTATAACAAAATCGCGTGATTGTTTTAATAAGTGATACTAAATAATAATTAAGGTATAACGCTAAACTTCAACACCTGAGATTGCCTTTATGCTAGAGATTAATCTTTTGTTAGCGTCCTTGTAGTCGACGGGTAGTACATTCATTACTGTGGTTTTCAGGCGGGCTTCATCCTTAAAAAATAAAACATTTATTAGCAATGATATTTGAATGCGATTACTGTAAGCCAGATTAAGGTAGTGTGTCAATGATAATAATAACGATATATTCATATTTTGGAAATGCTGCAGTATAAATAGTGAAGATAATGGATCATGAAAAAAAATTAAACACGGGTAGGGTTGCGTTTACACGATTTCCGTAGTTTTCATTCAGACCATATACAATTTTAAGATAATTAATAATAAGGAATCAAGGATCTGTGATAGCCTAGTGGACTGTGAAAGTCATAGAAGTCATAGGTCTCGAGTTCGAACCGAAGGCACGCTGATTATTCGGAAGTTACGTGCGTATTTATCATGTGCTCAAACGGCAGAGGAAAACTCATGTGACATCTGCCAACTAGCTATGCTTGCGTGGTGCTCGCTACGATTGCCTAATCCGTCTTAAATGTGAGAAGACCCGTGCCTAGCAATGGGATAGTTGGGTTGATGATGATGATAAGGAAACAAACTGAAAATATGATAGTGTACTTACGTTGTATGTTTCCATTTTAGTGCGGAATTTGAACACGAAAGTCCTGAATTTAACTTCTTCGAACATTTGCGTGTACGCAGTCTTGTCGTGTTCGAACATTTGACCAATCTCTGCAACGTTTCTACCAAGCATCGCCTCTGCAGCTTCATTGAAGGCCGTTATTCGCTGATCACCTGTTGCATCTGATACATTTGCCTGAAAACAAATGTACAAAAGGATTTATATAACTTTGTATAGGTTTTATACAACTTCGTTTTCAAATTCTCCTAATAAACATATTTATAAAATATATTTCATATTATCCTTATATACATGGAAACAACAACTCACTTACCGATAATAGAAGTCTATATTTATAATTAGGATATTCTCGGTTGCATTTTTCACATCTAAACAGTCCATTTTCTTGATCGACTAGTTTTTTGTTGCACTGCTCTTGTGGGCAAGCTTTGTACACTGCGTTGTCGGCGAAGGTGAACGTAAGTACTCCGAGAAGACTGAAGTAGTCGCCCTTGTCGCCTGACCCGAGCTGGCGGGCCTCAGCATCGGAGAATGTGATCCATTCGTTGCTGCCGCCTGTGTAGCCACCCACTCTGTAAATTAGTTAATGACATCATATAGAACCATTTCTCCATTGACATAATTTGTTGTAATGTATATGGCTTCTTTGATTTCACGAAATAATGGAATACATACCTGTTCACCTAAATATAACGTTTTATACATGTGTAGATTCGTACGTATCGTTTTAAGGAGCATATAGTATCAAGTACAATAATTAAAACTAAAAACAATTTCATCAAATATATTACCTGGCAGAAATGTTATTAATCTCCATATCAGCACCGCCATTATCATACCAGCCTCTGAGCTTGTGGGCTTCTGGGAGATCAGGATTGAGTCTAATCATGGTGCTTGCCAAACAAGACAGGGACTTGCTACCATTGAACTCAGTCAGACGGGCGGTCTATAACATTAGAGTTTATAATAATTAATGTTAACACATTTTCACTGTGACATCAAAGTAAAACTTCTGCATAACAATGATTTAATTACCTTTACAGCTATGACTGGGTTTGTGCTACCTTCAAAGTTTTCGGCTTCCTTTCCCCACATTGTCAAGACTATCTGAAATTTTTAACAAATAACTTTGTAGTTTTATAAGCCTTTCTAAAACTTAATGTGATAAGTACCCACTGGAGTCTTGTTTCTATTTTATTGCATCAATAAAGGGGTATATAATACACAATAATGACTATTAAATCTCAAAGTAAATGTAAACTATTAAATGAATATGATAGGCAAGGCAAACATTTAAAATAATTGTAGAAGGTTTTAGAAGTCAAATTTATGATTTCTTGTTTGTAGTACATAATACAATAAACTTAAAAATATTTTCTTTCTAGCATGATGCTTAATATTCAATTACCAGATTCTAATAGTCCAAATCCAAAAATGATACTAACCGCACCACCAGAATTGTCAACTAGAGTAAGCTCCCTTTTTTTCAATAACTTTCCTGTACTTCTAGCAGTCAGCTCTTGTACGTCAGAAGCCGATTTACAAACCCCCACCACATCTAAAAGTGAAATAATTTAAGTACAATAATTTATTGTTATTATGTGCTGCTAATGTAAGCTACCTTTGGGATACTTTTTCGTAGGAACTTGACCGCCAAGTCACTATACTACTGAAAAACTAACGAAAATGCATCCAAACCCCTGTTTCATAATAAACTGTAATTAAAATTGAGATATAGACTGATTTCTTACATTTACATGAACTACTTTTTACGGATCCAGATTTGATTGCAGTTTATTTATAATAATTTGATCGTTATATGCTGTAATTACCCAAGTATATATGTATATCAACACCATATTGGATAATCCCAACTACTGCTTTTTTTATTAATATTCATTACGCAAATTAAGCAGAAGGAAATCAACATATCGTCTAGTTGTGTAGTTTTATACATCGAAAATAAAGAAAGTATTTAATTATCCACATAAAATCAGTACAAAGTAGTTTAAATTCGTTTGTATCTATACATCATTCTATTAAGTGTTATTTAAATTGAGTCTGGAGATCTGTCATACAGGTCCCGAACCCACTAGACTCCAGCTCTCACAAAGGTTACAAAGCTGATTTGACATAATATGACATGAACCAGTCTGTACCTATTTGAGAGAAATAAATCATTGTTATTATTAATTAAAATCTAAAATAGAATAGTTAAGTTTCTTACCCAGTAATGTGTCAGGGTTCTTTGTAGCAATATCATTTATAGGTATGAATTCGAATTTAATACTGGGTACACTGGAGGAGTCTTCCATACACTCAGCAACCACAGTGTTAGCATTGAATGTCATTTCATAGTCATTCTTTAAGGTGGTGTATTGTTTATTAGCTGTCTTTAGTTGACAACGACTGATGTAATAAACTTTGTCCACCTGGAAAGATATCAGTTCATATTCTAGATACCTGCGTTTTTAGAACAGCGGAATAATTAAAGTTATATGTTTCAGTGTTAAGAAGGACAAATGAACAATATTACACCAATCATTTATGTGCCAAAGATGCAAACTTTTTAAAAACTATGCTTTAGCACAATTGTGATCATACAAAATAATTTATTATGTATTTCCACATAACAGATATTAATTTTATTAGTATTCCTGAAGCTTTGAAATATAATATTTATGTTAAAGATATCACACCTGTATCATATCATAAAATTTATCACATTCATTTTTAAAGGCCGTAGCTCTTATTTCACCGCTGTCATCACACAGATCCATACTGAATAGTTTCCCTTCACCTCTGGCATTGTTCCAAGTGCGTATATCTGACTTACTCATCACGCGAGCTTTAATCACCCACCTGGATAAATAGATATCAGATTTATAAACTGAATTACTTATGTAATTGAATGATTTTATTGTATCAAATAGAGATTAAAATTAGTACAAAGAAAGAAGAGAGCATAAAGAGTACTTACTTATTCTGATAGGGGCTGAGGCTAGCAATAGGATGGGTCATCTGTGATGAAAGCAGGCTGTTATCAAGATTTGGAGCTGACATAGGAACTGCTTTTGGTACAGGAGCAGGACTGGGGCGCGGTGCAGGCGACGCCGCGGCCTGC
Source organism: Craniophora ligustri (assembly GCA_905163465.1). Classification (NCBI taxonomy): domain Eukaryota; kingdom Metazoa; phylum Arthropoda; class Insecta; order Lepidoptera; family Noctuidae; genus Craniophora; species Craniophora ligustri. The sequence continues at coordinate 8,583,371 of LR990967.1, read as the reverse complement.
GCGGGCGCTGCTGATGCTGACTCTTCAGTCCATGTTTGTGGGTTGCCTAACTTTTTGCCCACCTCATTACCCGGAGCTATTACAGTGATATCCAAGATGATCATAACACGTCTGTTGAATACAAGTGTAACATATAGTTTTAGTTTTATGCTGGTTTAGTTTTAGTTAGGAATGATTGTGGTGGAAAAGAAAATATAAAATATATGCCACATGCATAAGGAAATGTACGTTATTAATAAGTCTGTAAGTGCTATTTATTTAACCTATTTACTGTTGGTGTACTCTTTATTATAAATAAAAAGAAAGTGAGACATGTAAGTGATGAGTGACTCATGTAAGTGGAACATATAAAGTGTGCACATTTGATAAATTGAAGAGTTGAAATTATTGAATGTTTTTATATACAAATCAACATACTTCTCTCCTTTCCCAGTGTTTTTCAGCAGTGATGTTACAAAGCGGTCTATCTGCACTACACAGTAATCAGACAATTCTCCAGAGATCAGTTTATCATTTAACTGTGTGGCAAGCATTGCGAAGCTGTGGGAATGTTTTCCATCAGACACTAGCAGACGGAACCTCTCATTGGCACCGCTGCCTTGGATTTTTTTGCTACCCAAGACTTGCATTATGGGTTTGTCATAGACCCCTCCATTCATTATCACCTAAAATTAAAATAAAGTAGTTTTGTAGTAGTAGTTTAGGCTTAATTAAATCTAGGGTATACACCTGATAGTTTAAATTTATGAATATGAAATTAATTATCACTTGCATTTACAGTGAAGGAAAATATAATGATCTGAACATTTGTGTAAGCAAAATCGTACATCTTCCTTTTTTAAGCGTATGATTAAATGCATTGTTTTAAGTGTATTAGATGTGTATCAATGTTTAAATCTGCAAGAGGAGATATTCCTCTTAATCTGACAGGCCAAGCCCAGCTGTGGGAAAGCAATATAATTTTTTTACAGATTTTATAATGTGATATTAATAATTTAGATTTTTCAGGATGCATATCTAGAACTCCTAGCCTGCTCACTGGATTATATTAATATAATACCACAACATCTGTATATGACTATTTTTATTTAATTGTCCAGCTATCACTCTGGTTTCTCAAATCAATACCTATAGATAGTAGGTATTTACGTGGTTAATTCATAGGAGCTATACTTCTTTAAAATTATTCACTATTTAAAGCATGGTGTAACTTAAAACAGAATACTTATATCTCTTGTAATTGGACCATAAAATTGGTTATTGTAGTATGTATTACTACCGAACGCATTACAGTATAGGAAATAGGAACATCATAACAAGTAGGAACCTGTTGGAATATTAACAACTATTGTCTAATATATAATAATATTTATTTGTGCAAATTAGTTCAAATATTAATTTTACCGATGTTACTTGCACTAGGCTCGATATGCTTGTATACAATAATAATCAATGTGATAAAATTGTATGCTTACCTCTAGGGAACCTTCTGATAGTTTGTAGGTCATATTGGCGAATTCTATTAGCTATTTAGTCCTGATTCAAGTAAATTAATAAGTTATAGTGGAAGCTAAACAAGGAGCAAGTTCATAAGAACAAACTATACTGTAAGTTAGGGTAAATTATCTCTTTTTATTGAAAATAAGATCACAAATTTCGCAGACAGCAGCAATGGCGCGTAAATGTAACATCAAATCGGCTTTTCACTTCAAATCTCTGTCAAATGATTTTGACAGTGACGTTTATTGGGTAAAAGAATACAATGTATGTATGGAAGTCGGCAGTCGTGGGCTGTCTCCGCAGTTCTATCAGGTGGGGCTCAGCTGAGGTCATGGAACGCAGGGAGATCAGCGTACCGTAATACCGGCAGTCCTCTCTCACCATGGACTCGCAAACTTTCAGCCGCGGAGGCTTCCTTACGACTAGTTACGGCACCGTGTAACCGTTAAGAAGGATGCCCTGCACCGACGGGCTAGGTCGGTTGAGGTTGCTTGGCCCACAGGAGTTATCTTATGACCTACTGCTTCACAACAAGGCTTTTTCTATGCCCTCCATATTTGGGTTAAATCGTACCAACCTTGGCGGAATAAGGCCTTTAGAGAAATAACTAAACATTCAGGAATAAGTATTTAGAAATTTGAAATCAAAATGTGCTCAAATTAATTCACGTAGCCGTTGGGTAAATGACTAATGAGTATATTCTAAACCGACTTCTTTTTTTCTATTCTGTGAAACCGACAATAATAACGAATTATTGAGCTCTTTTTAGGATTCCGTAGCCAAATGGCAAAAAAAGGAACCCATGATTCGTCATGTCTGTCTATCTGTCCGTCCGTATGTCACAACCACTTTATTCCGAAACTATAAGAACTATATTGTTGAAACTTGGTAAGTAGATGTATTCTGTGAACTGCATTAAAATTTTCACACTAAAATAGAAAAAAAAAACCAATAAATTTGGGGTTCCCCATACTTAGAACTGAAACTCAACATTTTTTTTATCGTCAAAACGTATTTTTATGGATAGGTCTTTAAAAATGATATGGTTAATATCATTTACTTCTAAATTGAATAGTTTTCGCGAGACTTCCTAAGTGGTAAAATGTGTGTGTCCCACACACACCACTTACCCTGTAACTTCTAAAATAAGTGTATGATAAAACTAAAAAAATATATGATTTCAAACTTTCACCGACAATCGGTTTGAACAAGATCTAGTTAGTATTTTTTTTTAATACGTTTAAATCGTAAACCGCAATTTGCCTTTCATTCAATTGTGTACCCACTGCTGTTTACCTAGTCAATCGTACGGAACCCATTGTGCGTAAGGCCGACTTGCACTTGCCCGATGTTTTTTCTCTCTTAACGGTCTCGATCTCGATGTTTCGTGATATTATTATTGTGATATTTACGAACTTATCACCTATTTATATATTCGCCGTCGCCGCACCGCAACGCTGCCGCTGCTTTTTTTGAGATTTTAATGGTTTTGGCTTTTAATTTGTGATTATATTTGTTCTAACACTGAGAATGTCATAGCTTTCGCTTTATAAAAAATTGTCATAGTAAGTTCATTTTATTATACGTATTTTGTTTTCACTTCATTAATGGTCGATGTTGGAACGATATACAATACATTAAGTTGATGTTGGTACATCAACGTATCCAAGCAATACGATAAACTAAAAATAAAAAATTACAGGAGTAAAGATTTATTGATTTTCTCAAATATCTTTTCAGCCATGGGCGTACCCAGCATTTGTTAAGAGGTAAGTGAATGCTCCATCAGTTGTTGGTACTCCGAGAGAGGTGACCGGCCCATTAACAATTTAGCTTGTTAATCCTCGAAACATATCCTATAGGGCGTTAGTGAACAGATTCGGGTATGACATGATGACATTCTCTTGTCTCACTCCCCTGCGTATACGTTTAGTTCGCTGGTTCTATACTTGAACTGACATAAACGCGGCGTTATATTGAAACCTCATCACTTGTACCGCCAGTCCACTTGGCATAGTGATACCAATTGGAGTGATGAGGTTGTTTGGAGGGCTGTTTAAAAACAGCCCAGGTTTAATTGAATTAACGGCTTTCTCATTCTCCACAAAATCTAGACACAGGGGCCAAATATAAACGTCGGTCTTCTGTATAACCTGCCGCACTATGTGGATGTGGTTTATGGTTCCGTGGCCCCTTCTGAACCTAGCCTGTTTTGGAGGCTGAAACTCATCAAGTCTTCGTGCTAGACGATTCAAGATTACCTTCGAGAATAGCTTGTAGACGTGGCTCAGAAGCGAGATGAGAGATATTTCTCCTATCTCGAAAAATAATGCTATTATGCTTCTTTTCCACGCCTATGGAGTTCTCCCATCGGTAAAAATAGAGTTAAACAACTTCTGGAGTTCTCGAGTACAGGTTTGCCTGCTGCTCTCAAGAGCTCCGAAGTTACTACATCCTCCCTCGGGAGCCTTTCCATTTTTAAGCTGCTTGAGGGCAATCTCGATCTCGTCGAGGTTGGTGTCTGGCAGCTCATCGATGCAGTGGTAAGTTAATGTGGCCCGGGAATCTTCTCTACTAGGTCGTGGAATGCGAGTCCTACAATCTGTCTTAGGAGTCTCATTTTCACGGGGTTACCTCAAGGTGTCAGTCATTCTTTTAACAAGGTTTGCACTATGAAATAAAAGTATACTTTTCGACTACTACATTACGGTAACTTATAAAGTATTCATATGAATATGAAATTGTGTTTAAAAAATTTTAGCTTCGGGTCAGAGAACAGGGTGGCCTTACCCCACCGTGGGTACGCCCATGTTTCCAGCCAGTGAAAGCTTTTTTTATGAAATATACATATAATATACGACGACGACCCAATTAGTCCAACGGTAGTTAACACTGCCTGCTGTGCTATGGGTCCTGGGTTCGAATCCCGGTAGGGACAAATGTTTGTGTGATGAGCATAAACATTTGTATCCGAGTCATGGATGTATCTATGTATAATATGTATGTATTTACAAAAAAAAGTATATATGTAGTATATCAACCGACTAGTATCCGTAACACAAGCCTCGTTGCTTAGCTCGGAACTAGATGGCGTTGTGTCATAATGTCCAGGAATATTTATTTATTTATTTAATATGTTGTGCTAATAAGATGAACCTTGTATTCAAAACCTAGTAATTTATTAAATCAAAATTAGTGTTTAATTATTTTTAACCCAAATAATTAAACACTAAATTAACCTTGTATATTAAATTTCTAAACTTTAAAAATGACGGATTTCCATATAACCATTCATCCCTAATTTTAACCCGTTTGCCGTCGAGTTTCTAAAATTATTTTCTTAGTCCACTAAGAAAGGAATTTATTTAGGTATATTATGTAATTTTTATTGTGTAAAACATCCATGTTTTCGTCATAAAATGCATCAACTGTCTAAATATCAAGTTTGTAACCCCTATGGTTTAGGGTCTGCGTTGATAAATCAGTCAGTACAAACGATTATAATATATATAGATAATAGCGGTTAAGATTATATTGTAATGAGTTGATTTTTTCTAAAGGAAGGAAACTAAACAAAGATAAGATTTTTAGCATCAAAACTATTTATTTCACGTGTAATAACAATACATAAAACATCACAGCAACTTAATTATATTTCTATAACAAAATAATACTTACAACCAGAAATATCCACCTCTATTAAATATAATATCACAATTGATTTAGATTTGGATTTAATCCAATGTAATTTTACGAATGGTGTTTAAGTTGGCTATTTAATTTTAGGTTGCCATTGAAGTGACCCTAATATCAATCGATCATAAACTAGTAAATTTGGAATCTATTGTACCTGGATAAAATACTAGGTTTGATAAGAACTTTGTTTGCGATAAACCTGCAGCATCGCCTGAATACAATTTTTATTGTGTAAAAAGTCTTATGTTCATAAAACCCTTTTCCGAGCTCTAATTTCAGCCAATAAATAAAAACTATTTAAATTTAGAATCCATCGATGCTACCGACACGTCTGCGGTCGGTTTGAGGTATCAGGTACCCATAAGCGTCTCTGGCAGCCGCCACCATAGCGGCGAAGCCAGCGGTTGGACCGAGCTCCGTAGTCGCATGCCCCTTTGCTTGGAGAGATGCAATGATTGCCTGTCGAATAAAAAAAATAGATTTTAAAATTAGAACTGTATTTTCTTCAGTTGTTTCGTCGCTTTCATCTGTCACAAAGAGAACTTTTTTTTTTTTTTGTAATTTTGGCAAGTCGCTATGTGCGCAATGCCACCAACAAAAACGGGGAAACTTAATAATAATAAAATCAAATGAAAAAGAGAACTTCTATATCTCTTTTAACCAACACTAAAACAGTAAATAAATAATAGTATAAGAAATAAATACTGTAAGTAATTTCATGTAGGTAGGTACGTTATTCATCACAATACATATTGAGCAAAGATATCATTATCATAATGTAGCCCCATTTAGATAGTGTTGAGGAACCACGTTGAATGCCAAGGTTTCAATTAAGGAAAATGCCGATCGAGGGACGTCGGGCACGTAGGTATTATTTGTCAGCAAAAGACGTTTAGAATTTGTACAAAGATAAATTTTATAAAAACATTGCTGAGTAGGTAAGAGTTTACCTACTCAGAAAGGATACCGATCCGAAAATATAAGATTTTCCTATAGGTAAATAAATAAATACGTTCCGTAAATATGCCGCGAATACGAAAACCGCGAATATGGAGTGGTAATTTGTATAGGATTGTAGGAGTTACGTTCCAAGAACTCGAAATAAAAACCATATCACAATAAAAATAAATTTAATTAGATGTTTTTAAAAATTATATTTTCATTATTGTCAGGTTTATGCAAAGGTTTAAAGAATTATGTAGTAATTCGGATTTATACTCAATTAACAATTTGCCGTTTGAAAATAAGACCTCCCTAAATAAGGTGTATTATTTCAATTTTTAATCTAATTCTTTCGGTTGCAATATTCAAAGAATGCCGCAACGTTAGTAAGGGATATCGATTTCGCGAATAACGCGAAGAACGAAACAGCGAATAAGCAGCTTATACTGTACTGCATATTATTATTATTGCCCTCAACGTACTATACAGCCCGGCTGCCCTAGGCGGCCTAGCCCTACCATTATCAAAATAATATTGTCTTTATTAAAACGATAACATTGGCCCATGGTCAGGTTCCCCCTTTCCCTACTTAGTAATAACGATATAGATAATGTGGGTGCATGAGAGAGAAGCGAAAGGAGGTTTTTTTTTCATAACATATGGTTTAATATACACCTGAACTATCGTGCTATTGTCATTGGGCGAATGTCATGTTCTTACTACTTTGACACCAGCGATTGTTATTTACGGGCTGAATAGCTGTTCGTTATTGTTATTCATCACAAACACCTGTCCGTCACGCCAGGTTGCATAATTGGTCTTACTACTATTACGTGCAAATTTACATAATTAATGAGGCATTTTTTATATGAATTCCTACGAATACTGTCGGATACTAAAGTCCTCAACTCAATATATTTTATTAACAATATCGTGTACAGAATACACTCACCCCTTTCCCTTCCACGTGAAAAAATAATCATGTTCTTAGTACCTATACGTCTTCTACCTTAGTGAGTGAATGAGCGAGTGACCAATCGCTTTTGTATGTTGTATACTTCAGCTTATTTTTTTGGGGATTCAACATGAAATGTATTGAGAAGTGCATAGGTAAGTGACATCTGAATTCGAATCAGTTTTATCAATGTAATCAATCCATTATTGTCTCACTGCTGAGCACGATTATGGTGATAGCTAGTCAATTTGAGTCAGACAATAAAAGATTGCGTTTCGATTTTTAAAGCGAACAATGCGAACAAAAAACGCCAAGGTCGCATCGGTTGACAGGTATATTTTGTCGATTGGTCCACTCATAATAGGCTCACTGCTCACACTGTCATAAACAACTTTTAGCACGATTATTCACGGTAAAGGTAATTCATTGGTAATGGGGTAAAAGTGATTATGTAAAAAGCCTATGTGGAGATATAATGATTGTACCTAAACAATCATTATATCTCCACATAGGAAATGCATAAATATAGGCTTGGCGTATTAAACTGTAAACCATGACATAAATTCGAGGATGTCAAGTTTCGTTCGTATAAAATTAAATTGATTATTCACGGTCTTAGTAGCAGGTAAAATATGTATAGTATGGTTTTATCTTCCAAACTAGGTACAAGGAGACACTTTGGCCAGGTAGGTATCCTATCGTATAAGAATAACTTTTTGTCACTTTTATTTTTTTATTAAGTTAAAGGAACCCCAGTATCAGAGTGTTGGGAGAGTTGACTTTTTTATCAACAAGGTACCTATGTAAGAATTTTGAAATTTTCAATAGTACTCGTACATGGTATGTTCTGAAAAAATCTTACCGGGTTGAAGTTCGCTTCATGTTGCACCTCCATAGGTAATAGCTGATGATGCAGTCGCGGTCTCTGGACAGCGTCTGGGAGACTACTGCCTTCTAATATTGTGTGCCTGGTCATCTGAAACGGAAATAAGAAATTTCAATTGTGTTTCCATATATAAACAAAGTTTTATATTGGTCGGACTAGAGCAGTTAAATGAAATTTGCTTACAATTTCGAATTTATAGATCACATTTTTGCGAGAAGTGATCAACTGTTGGTCCTAACAAGTTTAGATTTATCTATTCCCTTACAGCCCATTATTAATAGCGTTATCATGCCCACCATGTAAAGGAAGTAAGGGAAGGTCTGTAAATAAAAATGTTGACGACTCGATTGGTGCAATGGCTGAGCTATAATAGACTTGTGCGTCACGGGTTGTGGGTTCGCTCCCCACATGGAGAAATTATTTGTAGGTAAACGTACCCACGATACAAGAGAAAACATTTTTTAAAAAGGGAATTTTAACTCGTACCAGGGCAACTTGTGTGGTAATCTTAGTACCGCCAGCCGCTCCAAGGACTAAATCCACCCTGCCATTCCGCGTCTTAACTATACTAGGCACCATAGAACTAAGTGGCTGCAGCCCAGGAGCCAGCATGTTAGCAGGCGAAGGTGGAAGACCGTATGAGGACTCCAAGTGCGGGATCGCAAAGTCATCCATCTCGTTGTTCAACATGATACCCAGGCTTTGTGACCGCCTCTGAGAACCCCATCTGTAAAAATTTAACGCCGTTCATTTTGTGAATGGTTCTGTTGGAATAAAGTTTACACAAGCTACGATCATTATTTGATAAGTGTAGTGTTTAAGTGCGTTGGTATTTCTATAAAGCCACCATTTTTAATTACGTACTTAAGTAGTTATGATATGTAGATCCGATTGTTACAAAAATTAGGGATCATAATATAAAGATAAAACAAATCCTCTACGAAAGATAAAACTAATTTAGATAAGATCATCAATAGTATATCGTACAATATAAATGTTGAAAACTATAAATCTTTTGTTCGCGTTGTTTAAAGACATGGAACAAGAATGGCATTGTTTAGATTCCGTATTGAATTATTTTCGCTTGCATTATGACATCACGGTCGTATGTCTAATCCACCGCGTACTAATTCATCGCGTTGTCTTGTAAATAAAGCGAAGTATTTTAGGAATAATAATATTGAAGCGACATTTTAAAAGATCCGTATTATTAAATAAGCTACATAGAAATATTTTGGGTGTCGTTGCAATATTCCAAATTTCCTATGCAACCTAAATTTGCGATCACAAGTCAGTTTAGCAACCGTTTATAATGGTGGTCATATTCAAATTGGGAGTTCATAAGAGAGAGTTCTATGAATAAGGTAACAGCATAGTTTAGGTACATATAATTTATGGTGCTGGTGGCTGAGACGACACTGCCGTCTGGGGCGACGACCACGATGTGTGCCGTGCCGTGGTCATCTGCGCCTTCGAACAGCGCGCCGTAGTGCTGCCAGTCAGAGTACGTCTTACTGTCGTTCACCAGCGCCCGGAATGATCGAGCCCAAGCTGGGTTCGAAAGATTGCTTTCCAACTGAAACATCAATAAGTCCCATTTAAATGCGCGTGTTTGGCTCAAAAGGATATAATCTAATTAATTTATGTTTTGAAAGAAAGAAAAAACGTTTATTTTGACATACACAGCACAGGACAACATTACAATCAGACAAACAGTTACACTGAGTATTTTTTTTTGCATAGTCGCCCTGCGCGGTGTCTGAAAAGGCCCCTATCTCAGCAAGCTTAATTAACAAGTTGCAGCACTGATTTTCAGACGGGGCCCCTCTGGTGAAGTCAATCATTAACTTAGACAGCACACCATTGAAATGTAAGGAAAATAATAAAAAGATAATAAAAGTGATTTATATGTTAAACTACATAATAAAATAAAATAAAATTTATAAATATATTTAATTGATAGATAAAAGTAACAATAAATAATTTTGATACCCATCTTATGCCCCAATAGAATAATCCTACCAAAAACATTTTCATGTAAAATGACGCCTAGACTCGCATAGTTAAAAAGTTATCAAATCTCTAAGATTCGAAATTCGAAAGGTTCTCAGGTAGGGCCAAGCTTCATGTGCGTGTGGTGTGAGGGCCACTTCGTCAAATCTTTTTGAAATTTGCCTAGGATTTAGTGAACATTCCAAAACAATTGTGAAAGTTAGAATCAGAATTGTGAAAGTCTAATAAGCGAGTTATAGCCTGTAATGTTGGGCCCTCAATCCTCACATAGAGGATTGAGGGCCCACCCGTGTGGATAAACTATGGACACTACAGAAAATGTGTTTATGGCAAAATCTAAGCTAATTCTAAACAAAATTTGTGAAAACAAGATATTATCGTAAAACACTATCCTACTTTATATATCTTCGTTCAAAATGGGCCCTCAATTCTCACAAACGCAAAAGTTTAAACACAAATAAAATTAAAACCATTAACTTACAGCTGCTGTTTGATGTCTTATACGCTACTAAATAATTTGTGAAAATTTGTGAAAACAAGAACAGGACACCACGTCTTGTGGTTTAAAAGTTGTGAGCTTCACAAAATTTGGGCCCTCAATCCTCCACTTTTTTTGGTCTTCTCGTTATTACGCTTATCATATTAAAGATAAAGGAAATCCAAAATAGTCATTAATTGTGAAAAAATTAGTGCAACAAATTGTTGTTATTTGTTACCAATAACAATTACAATAAAATTAAATATCTTGAAAATTACCGAAATCGACTATTTTTTTATTGTGTATGTGTGTAGGGTGACAATAATTTTATAATTTAACTATTGACGTCTTATGACATTACATTTTTTAAATTGCTCTCGCATACATATTACCAGTTTTTTTTTTCTTTTTCTTCCCTTCCGGGATAACTCAAAGGTATCTTATCTATACAGCCTTGGCTGTATGGACAAGATTCCTTCAGTATTTTTTATGATGTATTTAAGATGGATGATACATGATAATGGTTGATGATTTGGTGAATTAATGGTTTATGAAGGATGATAAATGTTTTTTTTTCTAGTTTCGAAAAAGATGTGGATCTTAACGTTTAATAATTCATCGAAACACAAATTTTAGAAAATAAAACACTACTGCTAAACATGTTTCGATGAATTTTAATGTGACGCTTCACTTTCCCGCCAAAAAGTCTTACCAGAATAATAACATAAAATACCTTATTTTAAAGAGTGTCTATGGAGTTTCTGGCCGGTTCTTCTCCATGAGATCACCTTCTTGAAACCGTGCACTAGAGTCATAAGTTTTTTAAATGCTTGAAAAAGTTTAAGTATATGAAATAAAAACCTTTTGATTTGATTTAATTCATTTTATATATTTTATTAGTGACGATTTTGATTATTTGGGATGGCTGTTTACTAGGGATGGCAAGATTGGCAAGATTGATGATATAAAAGGATGAGTAAATACTAAAAATAAAGCAAATAGTGCTTTTGTAAAATAAACACGATTTGCTACCCAGGATAGTGTGCTGGTAGGTACACTTAAATATGGCACAAAATATCGGTATAGCGTCGTTACTGTATAAGATTCACTGTCACCATGGATGCTAATTATTTTGTTCACTTACCGTTTGTAATTGTTTAAAATGACAAATTAAAGGCTTTCTGTATATTTTCCGCTCAGGTGATTTGATGTGCGTATGTTCATCACTGCTCAACATTGCATATTAAACAATTAAGTATGATAGATTACGATAAATACGATAACAAGGACTTCACTTCATAAATTGCAAGGTTTAGAAAAACTTTCATTGTGAGCACAACTGCCAAATTGACGGCGACGGTTTCAAGTTTTTGACGTTTTAAGATAATATTTGTTTGTAAGTGTGAGAAATTAATATTTATTCACTCAGAATATGGTAAAAATGTTATTAATAGATGATATTTAAGTTCAACACATTCGCCTTTGGAAGGCATGCGAATTGGTAAAAGTTATAATTGTTGCATTATAACTAGGAAAGAAAGAATGAAACGAACTTTTAAATCATGTTTTCACCTTAATTCTAATTACGTTTAAAAACGTTTCGTGTTTTGCTAGAGCTATTACAACATATATTATAGGATAGTTTTACCCAATTTATTCTGATTAAGTTATGGTTATAAGTAATACGCCTATAAGCCAATAGATGCCATTAAACGGTCAGTTTTACAAAAACTGATCTTCGTTGTTTATCCCGTGGAGACTTTTTGTGGTCACCCTATTTTGAAATTTACCCAATAAAATTAAACATGGTTTTTTTACACAAAAAAAGGTATTTTAATATCTTTCTGGTATTGGATTTGTTGCACAATTTTTTTCACAATTAATGACTATTTTGGATTTCCTTTATCTTTAATATGATAAGCGTAATAACGAGAAGACCAAAAAAAGTGGAGGATTGAGGGCCCAAATTTTGTGAAGCTCACAACTTTTAAACCACAAGACGTGGTGTCCTGTTCTTGTTTTCACAAATTTTCACAAAGTATTTAGTAGCGTATAAGACATCAAACAGCAGCTGTAAGTTAATGGTTTTAATTTTATTTGTGTTTAAACTTTTGCGTTTGTGAGAATTGAGGGCCCATTTTGAACGAAGATATATAAAGTAGGATAGTGTTTTACGATAATATCTTGTTTTCACAAATTTTGTTTGGCATTAGCTTAGATTTTGCCATAAACACATTTTCTGTAGTGTCCATAGTTTATCCACACGGGTGGGCCCTCAATCCTCTATGTGAGGATTGAGGGCCCAACATTACAGGCTATAACTCGCTTATTAGACTTTCACAAATTCTGATTCCAACTTTCACAATTGTTTTGGAATGTTCACTAAATCCTAGGCAAATTTCAAAAAGATTTGACGAAGTGACCCTCACACCACACGCACATCCAAGCTTCTGACTCTATACGCCCTAACTCTAACTTCACAAATTCTACAACTTAGTCAAAATAGGTGGCAGTGAGTCAGTGATGAGATCAGGGTTTTGTAGGTATCAATAACATCTAAAGTATAAGTTTAATAAATTTGCTATACACAACATATCCTTAGTTTATCTGGTACCTATAATTCAAACGCATGTTATGTGGGTTCAAAAAAACGACGAAGCGCTTCGAACAAAGGTAGGTAGCGCTTCGCTTGTCTCGTCTTGGCGGGGCCACTACCGTGCCCCAGATTTAATTAAATTAGGTATAGAATTGTTATAGTCTATTTTTGAGACATGACTGATTCCGTAGGCGTACACTAACACTCGCCTTTTCGCCACCTTAAGAGATGATTTCCGGGATAAAAACTATCCTATGTTCTTTTCCGCGACTCCAACACTCCATACCAAACATCTAAATTGGTTAAGCGGTTTTAGCGTAAAGAGATAACAGACAAACACATGCCTTCGCGGCGGTGCTTGTAGGATTAATAATAAACGTATTTTTTTTATGCAAGCATCAGAGATAGACCGATAATTTTCCTTGTCAATAAGTTAGATGACAGTTATCATAGATAGGTAGGTCTTACATTCAAGATATATTTTACTAACTATAAATATTGTGCGATTCCCATTCCAATGAATTAGTTTATTGTCAGCACCTTAATATTGATAGCTAATATTTATGTTATATACGTGTGTGTGATGATAATATTTTTAAAAGTATGTATTTCCGTATTTAATTATTTAGTGAGCTACTTTTCCTATCACCGTTTGAATTTTAAGTTTGTTGTTAGCAATGATAACCGAAGCTAGACTGTTTGTGAAATTGACGGAATTTTTGAGTAAAACTTGTTTTGTACCACTGGTTTATCTAATACGTTTCGTCTTCTATTAAAATGAAATATTACCCACATAACGCAGATAATATGTAAAATAGCTCAGTTTTTAACCGTTAATGGGGTTCAATGAATCAATGATGTGATGTAATTTCTAATAAGGTAGACGTATCACTTTCGCTGAGTAGCGTAGTTGAACTTTACGGAAGACTCCTCGTATTTTTTAATCTCTGTTTATACACATATATAAACATGCATGGTACGTGTTATTAAAATATTAGATAGTTACTAGCTGACCCAGCAAACGTTGTTTTGCCACATTTTAGGAGTTGGTGGTAGAAGAGTGAAAATTTAGAATTACAAAGTGGGCCAAAAGAAGTCATCCGAGGTTGTTTGGCTCTCATTTTTTTTCTAAATGAATAACTTCGATTATGTTTCTTTGAACCTTTAGAACTTTATTGGTCAAGTCGAGAAGATGATATCGGCCAAATGGACGTCGTCACAATTGATTGCCATACGGGCTCGTTTTATAGCATTTTTCATCACTTCGGCGAGAACTTCGAGCGACAGATTCTCGCACTCGTGTCGAATGTTGTCCTTGAGGGCTTCCAGGGTTTCGGGCTTGTTCACGAAAATACTGGACTTAAAAAAAACCCACAAAAAAAAGTCTGGAGCGGTTAAATCGGGCGATCTTGCGGGACAGTGCAAATCGCCAAAACGAAAAATGAGGCGACCCGGGAACGCCGCCTTCAGAATATCGGTTGTGGTTTGCGCAGTGTGTGCCGTTGCTCCGTCCTGTTGAAACCACATGTCCTCCAGTCCTAATTCATCTAATTGCAGCAGAAAAAACTTGGTTAACATGGCCCTGTTGTCGTATGACCAGCGTCGTTCTCGAAAAAAAATGGCTCGATGACTCCTCCAGCGTGAACAGCGTACCATGCAGTCACTTTGAGTTCCGGGGCCGACCACTTTTGGCAACGTCTCGTGTGGTCCCATACTCTTCAAGGTTGGTGGCCAAACGGCGCAGTTATTTGCGCAGTCGGTGTCGGACGACCGGGGAATCGGCGACGGAATTCGCGCTGCGCCAACACCATAGATGAATTGTTACGCAACAAAATAGACACGATTATTCCGCGTTCTTGGAGAGTGTATCGCTCCATGGCTTCTTCACTTGTATTCTACATCTGTCTAGTCCACAAATGTCAAAAAAGATTTTACATTGGCCGCTATTTGCAAAAATAAGAGCATAGAGCAATAGGGTGATTTCTTTTGGCCCACCTGTTATAAGTAATTTTTGATGCCAAATTATAAAAAAATACAAAAACATTTTTGCCAAAAAAAAGAAAAAAGAAAATTTGCCGAGGGACACGCTTATAAGCGAAGGGGTATAAAAAATTGCCTCCGACCGATCCCCAGACCTACCAAATATAGGCACATACAAAATTTCATAACAATCCGTTCAGCCGTTTCGGAGGAGTTCAGCAACGAGCACCGTGACACGAGATTTTTATATATACGAAGATATATATAAGAGGACATTAAATGGAATGATACATTATTTATACCGAAGACAAATTTTGTAGATATCTACTCGTGTAGTACAAAATCTGTATTTCTATACGCTTTAAATTAGCTTAAATTGTGTGTATGTACCTATGTAACGGAATCTTTCAGCGAGATTTTCACCCTTTTCAAAACGACCGAGCTGATTTGAAACTGCACACTTATCAATCAAGGTCCGATAAAAATGTAATAATTGTGTATAGTTTGTCCCGTTATCCTTACTATGATCCTCAAGATTAACAAAGATAAATCACAGTTCAAATAAAACACGCTTTTGTTGATAACCAAAATAAAAAGTAGAATTAGAAGCTATGTAAGAACAATGAAATCCTCTGATTTCATTGTTCTTACATAGCTAACAAGCTAATCGTTTTACGCAGTTGGTTAAGTGAAGAAACTGCATGAGAAGAGAAACGACTTAAGTAAATTAGAAAATAGTCAATACTCACACCACGAATTGCGCCAGCTAGGTTAGAGCGTGAAGGGTCTCCGAGGCCGGTGCGCTTGGCGTACGCGTACTTGAAGGTTTCGACGATGCGGTGCCAGTAGAGGTCGGAGCCGGTCGGTGCGGCCGTGCCGTCTCCTACCCAGTCGCACAGCATGTTCAGCATGAACGCCAGAACCGACCCTGACCCCGGCAGCGGGACGGAATAGAGCGTGTACTCTTCCGTCAGTGGCACTTCGATAGGCTCTTGCCATTCTACTCTAAAATGTTATTATTTTTGTTAATTTTCCGGTAGAATGAGAACCACCTCAGCAGAAAACAGAGATACACGCAAAGGTTAACATCCAGTTACATTTGCATGATTTGACAATTTGAATGACTGACAAAGTTATAGATAGATGAACGTTCATTTTAACTTTCTCTTTGTGTGAAGAATACTCAGAATGAGATGAGAACGTTGTATCTATAACTTTTGGCGAGTATGCTATCAGTATAGCTTACCTGTAATTCTTGAGGTCTTCTTCTGTTATAATGCCATCGAAATTCTGGATATCTTGAACGAACCGAGAGGTGAGGGAGCCATTGTGTATCGCCTCTGGGCCCTCCTCGGCGATGATGTCCAGCGTTCGCGCCAATACGGGTTCGGTTATGAGGTCGCCCTCGTTCCACACCTCGCCAGTCACCGCGTTCACGTATAGCTCCCTATATATATCAAATCAATAATGTAACAATCTATGTAACAACTCAGTGTTGGTGTTAAGAATAAAGTAATAATACGTAGGATTCTCACCGCATAGATGGTTCGGCCTTGATTCGGTCGCTGTAAGTCTTGAGCACGCGTGCCATGTAAGCGTTGACCCGATGTCCGCGACGGCAGAGTTCGGCCGTGGGCTTGACGAGCTCGCGCCAAGGTAGGCGTCCATAAGCCTGATGGAGAGCGCCATAGCCTCTCAGTTCCCCTGGCACGGCGATGGCGAGGCCGCCCACGGTCGAAGAAGCGTTGATGAACATATTCTCGTGCGCCGCGGCCGGAGCCCTCTCGCGAGCGTTGATCACGCGCACCTGTTGTGTTGAAGCGTCGTACACGGTGGCGAGAAAGCCCCCGCCGAGACCCATACATTGCGCGCACGCGATGCCCTCACAGAACAGTGTTGCTATCGCTGCATCCACGGCTGAACCATTTCGTTCCAGGATTTCTCTGAATAAATATTAATGTATTAATGCTCAAATATTAACAGCTTAATAAATTATTGTGCAACATTAAGCCTAAGCCCTAAGCCGGCTTAATGTTGCACATTAAGGTACTTTAGACATACCGCCCAATAGAAGCACATTCGTAGCCATTGGCGGCGACAGCTGCGCGCGGGAAGCGCGGATGGTCGGGGCCGGCCCACGGCTGCAGCACCAGCACGGCCACCAGCGCCCCGGCGACCAGCGCCGCCAACACGCTGCCCACCAAACACCACCGCCGCGACTTGCAAGTCCTGAATATGGAAAGTACCAAATTAAGAAGAAAAAAAAGCAATATTGGATAAAGTTTCTTATCCTTTCTCGATATTCCTGTCATATAATAATCAATACATAAATTAATGTTAGTACATAAAATAATTAAATTAGTGTTAAGTACTATCTAGTTTTGAGGTCAATTTGGTGTAGTTATTTTTTACTGATGATGAAGAAATGTACCAACTAAGTATACGTAATAATGCGCAGTTGTGACGTAGACCTCTGATATCTTGGCTTGATGATTAAAAATAGTATAAATAGTATGAATGAGACACGATTTTTTAAAACTTCAAAAAACTTGATAACCTTTTCCAAATAAATAAAAAAATACCTAAACCGACCGCAGCTTAGTTATTGGCTTAGAGCCAATAATTCATTCCTGTGTTTTTTACGCTGCTGAAGCAATTTATAAATTATAAGCTTCCGTTTTAATAGGTAACTCTTACCTAGGCTACAACTAGGTACATACTACGATAAGGGTTACCGTAAAGTAAACAATTATCATTCTAACCTTAATAGCTGTTAACCTATTAACATTCACAAACTTTTGACGATTTGCATCTTCATTAACATTAACATAATTTAGACGTAATAATTGTGAATTAAAACTATTTTAACACAAATTTACTCGATTAGTATTAATACAATTCCTACAAAATTTTTAATTGTCTACTAAAATACTAAAAGGCCTCCTCAAAATGACAGTTGTGTGTCATCCATGATTTTTTTTAATGTGGTCGTAAGGATTTTCACCAAAAAGTCTTATTACAGCATTCATTGAACAGTGAATAGCATGTTTGCCGCCCTCAGGCGATATTATGGTTCGTACTTATTAAAAACCTACTTGGTTACTTAGGTTTCATACTATTTGCCTTTACCCTACTTACCTATTTGGCACCTACTCCTTAGATATGTGCTGTAAATTGATGGTGTACACCAAATATACATAGGTTGGTTACCATTGATTGAATGAAAATATTTTTATTAAATCAATAAAATATATCTAATATAAAAAGGTAAAATCAATAAAGAAATATTTTATTAAATCAAACCATTGTTGATCGAAGTATAATCTTTTGTTTCGCAATGGGATCATGAAACATGCGTCAGAACTAAATCTTCATATTTATAATGTCGAAAACCCGATAAAACCTTGACCAGACTTCGTTCGACAAAGGAATAATCTAAAATATTATCGCGTTACGTGTACTTCAATCACGCTAACATCAACAAAGTAATCAGTAGGTATACTTATATTTAGTTAGAAATATTTTTCTCACTCGACTCAATTCTTATTAGTTTAAATGCACGACATACTATTGTTATGTATCCTATCTACTATCTTCGCATAGTTAATTTATCGCACGGTATTTTAAAAATATTTATATTGCATAAATCGCACGATCTTATATGTAAATACTGAGTCATAAAATGTCGCATTCATCTAATCACCGTGGAAGGCCACAAAAATTAAATACTATACCTAAGGCCTTCTGATCCTCTGTAAGTCTGTACTACTTGCAGTAGGTCCTCAACTTTTCAGTGGGTATTCAAAAAAGGATCGAGAAGATGGGACCGGTTTACTTTGCCTGTCTCTAATGTTGCAATAATAAGCGTTTGAGATATTTTGTGATGGTTAGGTCAAATCAAATCATTTATTTCAATTAGACCAATACAGGTGCTTTTGAATTGTCATATTTAATTGAATTTAGTTGCACGGTTCCAAAAGGTAGGTCTTATGGAGAAGAACCGGAAAGAAACTCCATAGATACTCTTTTTAAATTAAATACAAAATTGTTGGTTTTATTTTACAAAGATCTAAGTATGTAATGTAATATCAATATGAGACTGTTATGATGCAGTCCATTATATGGTATATTTTAATTATATGCAAACCATTATCCTCCTCATTTCTTTACTACTCCTCTACTATACCTACATCTTACATGAGTTAACATGAGTGTGATGATACAGTCAGAGTGGGCAGCTTGCTCTGGGTTTAGCATAAAACATGTGTATAACTAACTTATCACTATCTAATAATAAAGCTACTATAAAATATGGCATGGTGTAGGTGGAGATCACCATCTATGTTGAATATAAATAAGAGATGTGCTCTATAATTATATACTAGCTGCCTCCCGCGGCTTTGTCCGCATGGTATATAGATAAAAAGTAGCCTATCTGTTAATCCAGATAATAAACTGTATGTATAATGAAAATCTATTAAGCGGTTCTTGGGTGAAAGAGTAACCTCTTTCATGCAAAAATCGCGGCATTAAAATGTAATCTAAATCTTTGTACCTCTTTTTACGAAATTTGCGCGGACGGAGGAGTATGAAATTTCCCACACTTATAGTTTACATAGAAAAGGAGTGCAGAATGCGAATTTAAAAAAAGTTATGCATAACAATTAATTATGGTCGAATTTCGACCAGCGGGTGACCACTAGTTTCATTTAATAGTTCGTAGTTTTAAATACATTGGATACGTACTTCAAGCACATATAATTAATTGTAGGATTAAAAGACTGTGATTGTTGTAGTGCTCAAGTGGGATTTAGCGAATTATTACCAAGTAGCCTGTGTGTACTCGACTGTGATTCGTCTATCTAAAGCTTATAATGTCTCTTCAAAGTAAAATGAAGAAACTGAAAAACCAACACACGCACAGGACTGGATTGCTACAGCACGAGCTACTAGCGTGCTGTGTTGTGTACGGAATGAAAATGTCCCTTACACACCTATTTTCCTTGACGGTTAAAACCTTTATGGTATTTTGGTGACTATTGTACTTCCATTTTATCACTTTAATGCTGTTATAGCCCTTCCTTTTAGCACTTTTACACTTAAAAGCCCAAAAAATCTTCATAATAATGTATTCTATTTCTACTATCTAGTAATTTTGGAGAGTTCATACGCAAATAGTTAATTGTTTAGAAATAGCACCAACCCACCACTTTAATGGCTGTCAAGTTATGCAGTCATTTAAATTTACGAATTTACCATGATGTAAAACCGGATTGTGGCAGTAGTTATAATTAACAAATGCTTAGAAATTCAAGAAAAACATTTACACTTGCGTATGTATGTGTCTCAAACATGACATTGTATAATAATTATACAGCAGTGGACTGTTATAAGACGGATTGTCATGGTTGATTGATTTATACAAATCCCTCATTTTCTTGCAAGGATTAGGTATTAGCTTTTTGTATTTCTTGATGAGAATGGTGTGGTTCCGAAAGAAATGGTGTGGCGAAGACTACACTGAGAATAACATTTACATATTATTAAACAGAGAATAAATAAAATTGTTTGTTTATCAGGCATACCAAAGTTTATTATTCATTAGGAAGTAGTATGTCATGTATATGATGTATATGTATAACAATAAAACAACTTTAGCAAAAAAAAAAAAATGCTATTACACACCTGTTATTATTATTAGTCCATAAATGAATATGAAAATGATTTATTAATGATGTTATTAAATATTAATATAAATGTAAATTTAATTATTTGAATTAACTTCTCTTCCGGAGTGTATAGCAGATTTCTTTTTACTTAAATTATCTTGTAATAATACTGTCGAACTCAGTTACCTATTAGATTATATTTATTGTATTCAAATGTCAGTTAATCAAAGAGTTCGGGAGATGTAAGGTTACCTTATAATTTAATTATGTATGCTGTCCCAGTATAAACGTACCTACATGTACGAAAATATTTAGCTCAAGGTCAATAATTATAGACGCTGTCGTGAACAATTAAACCTGGAATTGCTTCACATACAAAATAGGGCATTGTTTTCGGCTAGTCATGCAAAGATTGTTACACATTACATTCATGGTGTTTGTCTTATTAAGTTACAAGTAAACTATTAGTCTATCAGTCTAGGAAAAGGGCATATATTGTCTTTGTTGGTCGGGTGGCGCAGGACCGATCGACGTCGTGTCGGTCCTTGGGGGAGACCTAGATACGGCAGTGGACGTCTAATATACTGCCAATAGTAGGTACCTACTTACTTCCTTTTTAACCGACTTCCAAAAGGAGGAGGTTATCAATTCGACAGTTTTTTTTTTTTTTTTTTTAAGTTTGTTACCTCATAGCTGTGGATTCGGTGAACCGATTTTGAAAATTCTGGTGAGGATCTGATGAGTGGATCCTTGGGAAATCGAGAGAAACCCTCAAATTTTCTACATAGATGACGCGTTTATTGTTCAACCTCTTACATACTATCACACCTGTTGTCCCCGAAGGGTTAGGCAGTGGTGTACTAATACACAGTACACCAACATTTCGCCGGTATGTTTTAGGTCCCATGTAATAGGTGGCGAGCCTATTGCCATTAACCGGGCACGAATCCAAACTCCAAGCCGCTACTGAGAATTTCACAGAAAAACCCAATAACACTTTGCTCGACCTGGGAATCGAACCCAGGACCCTTTGCTCAGCAGTTGCACTGTATGACCACTAGACCAACGAGACATATAATACAACGAACCTATTATAGACACTAAAAAGTAAAAAATAAAATAAAAACTGCGTTAAAAAAAACCGACTTCAAAACTAAAAAGTTAAAAATAACTTAATACAGTTTTAACTTCTTTTTAGTTTTAAAGGTATGAAGTCGGTGCCAGTGCCTGGTTGTACACTGCGCGATGGGTTTACAATAGTTTACATACCTTTACATTTGGCTTGGCACCGTCTTCATACCTTTAAAACTAAAAAGAAGTTAAAACTGTATTAAGTTAACTTTTTAGTTCTGAAGTCGTTTTTTTTTAACGCAGTTTTTTTACTATTTCTGTGTATGCAATATTATGGATTTGTCTATGACGACAATCTCAAATTTTGTCTTAGTCAGTGGACATCTAACGGTTGAAATGATGATGATGATCCTACAAGTTGTTTCGAATAAAGATAAGATTAGCCAACATTTTACGACATTTTATTCGGTTTACGAAATCGAAATGATGTCACTGATATTGATGTTAATGCAACTGTTGAGCTCAGAGAGACATCAAGAAATTTATAAGTGGTATGCAATACACTATATGCTAATATATTGTGATATGCTTATAAAGTATTATAGATATCTAGCAATATCTAAATTGCTAGATATCTATAATATCTCTATCTCTTATAATCTTGTATCTAAGTGATAGTGAATTATTATTATTGAAGTCTAAACCAGTTTCATTGACCATAGATTATAACCAAGAAACGTTGAAATTTACAACACGGTTGGCCTTGATCGAAATTATTTTACAAAAAAAAAAAATGGTCTACGATAGGAGGACGAACTGGAAACATAATTTAGTACCTATTTATCTTCTTCTAGTTAAATCTTATTTAATCTAGTCACCCAAAGGTGTGTGTGGTGTAACTGTACGTAATAGTGACGATGTCTGCCGATGGGTCCGTAGTGAGTATAGGATTAATAAATAATAAATAAATAAATATCTTTGGACATTATGACACAGCGCCATCTAGTTCCGTGGTAAGCAACGAGACTTGTGTTACGGATACTAGAAGGTTGATGATACACTACATAATATATAATTATTTTTTTGTATATACATATTATACATACCTATATATATACATCGATGACTCGGACACAAATTTTTATGCTGATCACACATAAACATTTGTCCCTACCGGGATTCGAACCCGGGACCCGTACCACAGAAGGCAGCGTTAACTACCGCTCGGCTCGCGGGTCGCGACCCGATTAGCTAAAACAATTTTCCGCTGTTAACGAACAACGGAAAATTGTACAATGCACGAAATATTCTACGGAACTGCCTCGTTGGTCTTGTGTTCTTACAGTGCGACTGCCAAGAGGTTTTGGGTTCGATTCCCAGGTCGAGCAAAGAGTTATTGCGCTTTTCTATGAAATTTTCTATGAAAATGAAGTAGCAGCTCGGAGTGTGGTTTTGTGCCCGGTTAATGGCAATAGGCATTAGGGGGCAACCCCTATTACATGGGATCTAAAATGTACTGGCGAAACGTGGGTATACATTAGTACACCTCTGCCTAACCTTTCGGGGATGACAGACGTGATGGTATGTATGTTATGTTATGTTATTCAACGGATACACACATGTGAATTAATTAAAACTGAATCTTAGAACAAGAATTATTTATTGAGCCGTTGTTATTTGTGTTATACAGAGTCTATACATTCGAACGTAATATCAAAAGTTACAAGTGCCACAACCGTATTTTAAGCAGTACACGGTAAGAACTAGCGATTGTTGTCGCCTTATATGTATTCTACGGAAGACTAAAAATACTTCATTTATTCTCACTTCTTAATCAGGGGATCGGATGCGTAAACGTAGCGTTCTGACGAAGTAGTTTATTTCTTAAATGACTGATTTTATTTAAGGCGAACTATTTTGATTAATATAGGTTGATGAAGAGGATGATGATAATTTATTAATTAATGTTTCAGAATAAAAATTACAGAAGTATACACATATACTGGCTGACCCAGCAAACGTTGTTTTGCCACTTTAAAGAGGTTGGTGGTAGAAGAGGGAAAATTTTGGGTTATAAGTATCTTTAATGCCAAATCATAAAAAAATACATAAATAAATTTGTCATAAAAAAAACTGGTGAGGGATATCCTTATCACCTCGAGGTCTAAAAAATAGCCTACGACCGATTCTCAGGCCTACCGAATATACATACAAAATTTCACAATAATCCGTTCATCCATTTTGGAGGAGTTCAGCGACAAACACCGTGACACGAGAGTTTTATATATAAGATTACGTACATAGTAGTCATGCCACTGAAAAATATATAAAAATACATATCCCCATATCTTTATAGCTGTGGTTAAGAGTTGCCTTTTATTTGCTGACTTTAATTACTTTAATGACAAATCGTTTTAGACTAAAATCTGTGATAATATGATAAAACACCTATTAGGTAAACGTAGATATTGAAATGCTGAAACATGCGACGTTGCATTTAACGTAATAAATCTACTTATAATAAATTATAAGAATGAACTTCAATGATAAAAAAATGCCTTGTATTCTGATACAGCTGAACAAAGCCACACAATAAGGACTAACCGAGTAACAATACCTTACAGAAATTCTGTATGTTGTTTGGATGTCTGTTACTCAATCACAAAAAATCGACAGTATCTATAGATTTAAATAAAATAGCTGGAGTAACTCATAGGTATTTTATTATCAATACTACGCAGGCGGAGTTGTGGGCGAAGGCTAGTTGTATCTTTAACTGTAGTATATATATGTTTCAGTGTTTTTTTTATGAATGCTAACCAACAAATCCTTTGTACTGATAAAATGATTATTATTGTTGTGTATTTAGTTTAAGGTTATTCTTTTTTTTTTAATTCTTTGTCTTTGATATAGGTAATTAAATTGTATATGGTTGTTGTGAACCACATATCGTTTAAATAATAACTAATTTGTATGTTTATGTTTATTTGTATGTTTTCCCTAACCATTCTTTTTATCTCGGAGTTTTTTTGTAAACACTTAAGTTAACAAACTGTACACATATTATGTTATGTGTTGATATTTGATATGTGTGTATGATATTAAATCAAATACCCAACTTACGAGGTGGGCCCGATACCCACTATTATTCGATTACATTATTTCATAATATGTATTGAAAAAACGAAAACGGCTATAAGAACTTGCTGAATAAACTTGTCCATGTATAAATAATATAAATGAAGTTATTCTTATTAATGGCATCCAACGACATTGATTTTTTAATAATAATTTATATTTTCTACACCTATAATGCTACTGTGGTAGTAATATGAATAATTTGAATACCTGCTGATTAAATGACTTTGTGATTTACGACTGGGTAATACTTACCTGCTACTCTAGGAAAATCACATAATTAAATACAGTAAAATGTAGGTAAGTTTTACATCTTTCAAAGGGATTCCCCCAATTTCTTTTTTTAGTATTTTTACGTAAGATTAAGGAAACGGGATTTTACGGAATGACGCTTTTGTGAATGATGTTATTAGGTTGTCTATGTACGTATTGTACGTTTTGTTTAGTTATATTAGTCAATGGGGGAAAAATTGAGGAAAACGTTTCGAGGAAACCATACGTTAGTTAAAACATGTCAATTTTTGACATAAATGACCGTGACTCACAGCACTGTTATGGGTAGGGGTAGGTACATGAACCATATATGTATGTATAATCATCATCATAACTAACTATCAATTTCTTTACTGTTCTACACGGGTTTAGTCTCTTCTGTTGAGAGGGGTTGGCTATAAGTATATCTAGTTCACCATGCTACATTAGTGCGGGTTGGCAGTCATCCGATTATATGAAAATTTCCCAGACATGAAGAGAATTTCACGAAGATGGATTTGAGCGCAGTATAGCGTATAGAGTAAGCGCGTTATAGGAGCGTTTATTTCTACAACTACATATGTATATACTACCTAGTCTACCAAGGAATTTTAACTAAGCCCTTAGAAACAAACGCAGAAGCGTAATTGCTGCTAATAATGATATAATGACTTGAGAGTACACATTTACAAGCAGAAACGCTCTTATTAGTATCTGACATAAGTATCTTACTAAGGCAATATACATAGGTATTATTGTTTATAATGCACAGGTAATGTTCTTAGTTATAAGTACCTACGTCTTATAAACTGATAGAGGATGAGTCTTTTGTTTTTTCAGCTAGTTGTTGCTATTATATTTAGTAGAAATAGACTTATGTCTTTACTGAAATAGGTACGTTCTTTGTTGGGTCTTAATACTGCAGCAGCATAAATAAGCAGTTGGTTATCTACCTATAACTTTTTATTTAACCATGTTTCGGCATTTTTTTGTACTGTCTTAGATTTCTTGCCTGGAAAGTTATGATTGTAGGAAAATCTTGATTCCCGAGCAGACATATTATACTGTTTTTTTATACGTTGCCCCACACTAGGATTCTTTTACTATAAAACACTCAAAAAAATATTTGCTATGTGCGCAATAAATCGCAATACCTGAGGCAAAAACCAATTGCTCGGCCACTGCATGAATCGGGTCGTCAAAAGGTTGTTGCTAAAAAACTCAAGGATCCATGAGCGTTGAATATACTCGATTCAGATATCTCTGAATTTAGGCATTTTCTGCCTGCTCTGAAGCGAAACAAATTAAGTAGGTAATATTATAATTATGTACCTAAGTAGGTATGATATTGAAGGTTTCATCAGCTGCCTGAGTAGCTGAGTCTGTATTTCCAAGGTAATATTTTCAAGGTAAGAGTGCTTTATCTTAGACTACATCGTCACCCAATGTTTTATAAAACGGGTGAGTTTAGTGTTATATAAAATTATTTCAATTAATTGAATATTTTCAAGTTCCTAGCTGCAAGGTTTACACAAGCTTAACATTGAATATTGAAATTTATTAAAAGAGCGAACAATTATTTTTTATTTAACATTGCCACAAACCACAATGAACTATACTATTCGTTTAATTAGTTTACATCAATTGCTTGCGCAAACATATTCCTATGTCTATATGTGTATATATAAGTATGTCTATCTGTTACCTCTTTAAGCTATAACTGCTGAATCGATTTAGATAAAATTTGGTTTGAGTCCCGGGAAAGGACATAGAGTAGTTTTTGTCTCGGGGCGAAAAATGAGGCAGAAGTTTGTTTGGGATATCAGTAATTTCTTAGAAAAGGGTAAAAATAAAATAAATATCTCTGCAGATTGGATACAATTATTAAATCTACGTAGAGGAAGTCGCGGGAAAAAGCTAGCAA
This sequence comes from Craniophora ligustri, assembly GCA_905163465.1. NCBI lineage: Eukaryota > Metazoa > Arthropoda > Insecta > Lepidoptera > Noctuidae > Craniophora > Craniophora ligustri. The sequence continues at coordinate 8,556,271 of LR990967.1, read as the reverse complement.
GTTCTATCACAAACTCCTCTGAAGACAAATTTATGGTATTCATGGAAATTAAACTGATGTTGAAGGTACCTATTAGAAATATGTCGCGTGTAGTGTAGCTAATAATTACCTGGTTACATCCATGATCAATTAAATCTAATTAAGTAATTAGATAATTATATGTAGGTATTGTAACTGTAATTACCTACGTCTCTACCCAATGCACCACAAATTCGCGACTCACGGTTGAACTAATGATTTTCATATTGTTTTCTTACACTTACGCGAATGGTAGACCCTAGCGGCCTGTCCCGGCTTTGCACGCGTACTCAAGGCGCTCGCTTACCCACTGCGGCAAACGTTTTGTCTGGGACTAATTTTGTCGTTTTACGCACTTAAGTTACGTACCTAGTTACCTACTTTTTAGATAATCTGGTGCTAAATGGTTTTTTAATGGTAAGTATTATTATATAGAGCATAATAATATTAGAATGGAGGCCTTGAGAAAATTTATAATGGGTAGGTACCTAATGGATCTTGTTTTGTAGCGATATTGGGCTGTTTTTGGACAATAAACTTACACATTATTACCTTAAAACGTTTGTAAAATTAAAGTGTCAAGATCAGCCAAACGTAATAAATCAACGTTGTAGCTAATTCAAAATATTTCTTTAAAATATTTATATGCAAATAAAAAATATGACATACTTGGTAGTCAACCATTTAAACATTTCAAAGAAGACTGGATTTGATTTAATATAATAAGAATCCAGTGAGGAAAAAAAATGATGAATTAAGCATCTATAAAAATATTTCGGTAGGTATCAACCGGTAATAAATTAAATGTAGACCTTTTAATTATTATCCTCATTCAATACGGTAACAATGTCTGGAAAATATTTTTTATTGAAATACTTCCCCTAATGGAAAACCCCACATGAAAACTCAATCCGATTTTATTAAAAAAAGGCTGAACTCACATAAAAGCATGGAGCAATGCAATTTTATACTCTTTAAAATTGGAATCTTTATTTGTAATTTCAATTCAAACTAAAAGTTTTTCACTAAATGCACATGAAAGTAGACTACGTAGGTTAATTTAATAGAAAGAAACGGATTAGGGTTCCTTTGGACTAAAACCGCTTGATTTAAAAACGCGGGAGCAGGGGACGTGAATGAATATGAAAATAGTTGTTAAATGTAGGTATATGGAAGTGACGAATAAATCGTATTTATAGGATTTACACGTCACTTCCGTACCTCATAAAATTTATTTATACTATTGTTTATTTTCTGGTTGTCTTCAGGTATGCATTACCTTGTAAAATACCACGATTCTCTCACTATTAAGGTTTCATTAAATTTTATAAGTGGCATTAAATCATCCAGGCAAATAGATACTACATTCTTAGTCGTCAAAGATAAACAATGAATATGGTTTTAACTGAGCTTTATGGCATTTTACATTGTCTTATATAAATTATTTACATGAGAAAATGTCGAAGTGACACGTTATAGTTATTAGAACAATGGGATTTATTAGGAAGATAAAACTTGTTTATTGAGGATTTATAAGATATAAGGATTTCAACGCGGTGTGTTGGTAGGTATTATTCAATCCCAGCGTTCGGATTTTTAGTTAAGGGCAGATTTCTGTTTTAGATCCAGGTTTCATCTCAATGCTTTCCTTCACTGTTTTAGCATAGCAACAAAAAAACTTTGGCACATAACAAAAAAGTCAATGGTAAGCCCTGCCATCGAACTCGGGACCTTCGATTATACAGTCCATTTTTTCACGTTTAGCTATAAGATCTTCATTGTTTTCATAAAGAGGAAACTTAACACCCATTATAAAATCGTACGCAGAGAGATGTATCTACGTTACGATTATACGTACTTAAGAGTTATTATTGACCTGTTCCGCCTTGCGAAGGACAGACTGAAGTTTTCCGCACTGTCGGCCAACCTCCAGTAGTTGGAGAGGCACTTCGTAGAAGAAGACGAGTTATTATGGAGTACTTAGTATACTTACTCGATACTACCATTCGACACTACTAAGTATATTTTCGTAGGAAAATGAGGGCGACCAATAATTTTATCCGATGCTTTTTATAGTACCTAGTCATGATCAAACCATGTCCCTCTGCTGGCCCAGCAGTGCTGGGTACACCTTTCCTCCCATTTTATACGCTTTTAGCCCACTACGCAAGTCTATTGCAGGTTAGCAGACATCACACCCAACGAAAAAATCTGTCTGGTATGCAGGTTTCCTCACGATTTTTCCCCCATAAATACGCACAACTTCGAAAAGTCAGTGGTGTGTGCCTTAGGTTCGATTACAAGACCTCTGGCTTCACAGTCCAAAACAACACTAGGACTACAGCTCTTGGTAAGGTACTAATGGGAGCAGTGAGCACAATGAAAGGTTGGCCTCGATTTACATTTTATCCGCTTTAGTGCTAAATAAATACATATACACAAATAATGAGCCACAAACCCTGCTCTACTTCAAGGACACCACTGCTATTTATAATTATAATTGCTTTTTAGGTAGGTAACTAAGGAAATTATTAGACAAACTTAACAGCTGTTAATAAGTAATTCCTCGAATTGTGTATACTATATAATACATTAGTATACTCGATAATACATTAGTATAGGGTCACGAGTTTAGAGCGCTCGACGAAAATAGTGGGGAGACTTGTGCATGTCGTACACTCGTGCTCACATATATTACGAAGAGTTTTTAGAAAAGTAAGATTAACTTGAGTTGTTACTTTTAATGGAAAAGAAATAGAAGTTTTATATAGGTATTTTAAAAGAGAAACATAAAATATAACCACGGTTTATTTTATAAAAATAATAATTTATTATTTTTGTAGATACCTATAGAATCAATATTACATAATCAATAATTAAATTAATGTAATGTGTTTTTTAATTATTGGTGTACAATAAAGTATATTCTATCTATCTATCTACATATAATAAATTATATTAAAAAACAATTTTAATTTGTAAACATTTGGCAATAATCCTATTCCTTTCATCAAATCGTTAATTAAGGAAGTTGAAGTTAGTAGATGGATGCGACTGGAACTACTTGTTGAAAGGTAAAAGGTCAAGACGATGAAAAAATACGAAAGCAATATGTGCGTGAATGTACTTTGGGCGATACACCAATACAGCGCCGGCACTGGCCGCTTACCCGCCGCACACCGCACACCCCGCCAAACGGACCCAAAAAATGATATCTGCGCATTCAAGGCCAGAGCTCTAAACTCGTGACGGGACCTATACAGATAATAATTAATTAATATATTGATACACCCTGTCAAAGTATGTCTGTCTGTCTTTCTGTCTGTTATCTTTTCATGATTAGGGACTTCTCACACTTATTCAGCGCTATTCAGCTTGTCTTTAGAAAACAACGAATTTGTATGGAGATGCTTACGCGTCCGTTTAGCCACAGTATAAATACGGAAGTTCAGCTTTCCGCTGCTGAACGGACGCGTACGTGTTCCATACAAAATCATTATTTTCTAAAGACATAAGCTGAATAAGTTTGAGTAGTCCCGTACCCGCTGAACTGATTTAGATGTAATTTGGTATGCAGATAGTTTGAGGGAAAGGTCCCAGGAAAGGAAATAGGATAGTTTTTGTCCCGGAAATCATCCCCTTAAAAGGGCGAAAAGGGGGTGGAAGTACGAAAGAGGAATCGATAATTTCTTAAAAGAGGGTACTGATAAGTAAGCATACATTATACATAACGCTTGTCGTCTCTGAAGAGTAAGACAGAGGTGTGTTAATGTAAAATCGGTAAAGTGAGTCCTCCTCCATTGATTTTCACAATGACCGGTTCTAACGATTACCGGCTAACTTTGACAGGTCGTCTATCCATCTCGTACAAAGTTGTGCCACATTACGTCTTCCAGAAGTGGTATCCACTCAAGAACCTTTATATCACAGTGAGTTTCAGCTTTCGGCTACGTCAAGAACTTTAGATTTTCCACGGATCTCCTAATTACTGATCCAATCTTATAGAGCAATGAAAATCATACCAAAAATTATAAATTCTAAAGGGAACTTAACATTGTAATACTGAAAGACTACAAGTGCAGATTTGTAAGAAGAATTATAATTATAGGTAAATATTTAATAACGACTCGGATTTTTTACTTTAGGTAGGTAAGTATCTACTTGTGCTGTGAGACCTTGCTTCATGCTCAATTTCATGATTCCTGGGCAAATTTAGTTTTTTATTTACTTATGAGTCGTTACGAGTCAACCATTCTATTTGTTTACTTACTTACTTATTTGTCTTGACTTGTTTATAGATCGTACTATTGATAATTGATATTACTCTATTAGCAATAAATAGCTCCGTAATAATGTAGACCTACAAATCTCCACATGATATCTTCAAGAGGGTGTTGACAACAAGTCTGGCCGACAATAAAGTAAGTCCCATATGGGGTTTGTTTTTCGTTTTTAGTTATCGTTATGTACATAGGTACTTGAATGTTTTTAAGATTGGCTAATCAATGGTTAATATTTTTGTTCTAAACATTTAGCATGGTCGTCTCTAACGTAAGTGAATATTACCTATTACTTTGTGAAATTTCGAAGAGGATAGCGAGTATAAAATATTTTCGATACTTTAATTTAATTACTTTAATATATCCCCTTTCAAATTTCTTAAAAGTCGGTATACCACTTTTAAGAAATTTCTAAATATAATATAAATGTAAATATATTTTTTCATATTGAAAAAATCTGTAGCTAGAATAGACTAAGTATTTTGAATTCCCATTGATTCCCAATATACTATAGTAGTCTTGACTTTATTATACAGTGACAGCCTAAATTATTAGATTAGGAAATATTATATATTTATATCGGTTGATATTATTTGTCACAACTCACAGGGCAGTAAAAGTCACTGTTACCGGCAGAAACAAGTAAAGATGATAATATCTTGTCACAGTGACAGACTGATATTGTAATATCTACTATTTTGATCCATAAATATGCCTCAACCCTAAAATCTAGGTATATGAGAGAGAAGTAGTTATGTCCGACTAGTCTAAGAAATAAATATCTCTGAACATTATGACCCAGCGCCATCTAGTTCCGAGTTAAGCAACGAGGCTTGAGTTTAGTGTGTAGTTTGTAGTTGTTTGTTGTTTGATATAGGTACTACATATATAGTTTTTTAGTAAATACATACATATTATACATAGATACATCCATGACTCGGATACAAACATTTATACTCGTCACACAAACATTTGTCCCTACTGGGATTCGAACCCGGGACCTATAGCACAGACTGAAGGTAGTGCTATCTACCGCTGGACTAATTGGGTCGTAAATTTTTGATAATAGCGGGTACTATTATCGAAATTCTATTTTATTCGTTTCATACGAGTAGTCATTTACTACATAGTACCTAAAGTAAATTGTTAATTATACTGTGGCAATAAATTGACGACGACGTCTGCGCAGCTATGCCTGATTTGATAAAATTATGTAACCTACGCATAATACATTTATGATGTATGAGGATTACCCAGATATGATTTACGTGAAATAACCGGTATGCATTTAATTTACTTACCAGCATGTTTAGTAATTAAATAAAACTGTCAGTATTCAACAGAAATTGTTTAAATTTAGTTATCGCTTTAAAAAAACTTAGGGGTTTTTAGGAATCGGTAGAATAATTCTTCTACCGATTACTACAAACCCCTAGGTTTCCATGAACTTAACACCAACATTGAATCATGAGTTTAATTTATTTTAACAAACTTCATTATTAGTTTATTCATTAGTCTACATAGTATTCTTTATTTGAAAATGACCACTAGACTAGCCATACATATTTTTTTTCAATTTATGTTTGCAGTGCTGGCAGTGTTTAAACCTGACCACACTAATCAATACAATAATCATAACACGCGATTAAATCGATGTGAAACCTCTATTTCCATGTTGTAAAATTATAAAAATAAATAATTTTACTATGAATACAATATATGACACTTTGTTATGAGAATGCACACGTGGTAATATGAGCAGATATTATATTTCACTTATAATTTAAATTTTATTTGAATAAAAATACGTAATATCTCACCACATGTTTGTAACTGACGACAGTCCGTGGTCACTGTCACTCACAAACTGCCGGAGTGCCTGCGAGAGCGCAGTATTGTTTGAATGTATAAGGTCGTTCGTATTGGTATACTTTCCTCTTGCGTAGGGCAATGAATCGTCTATTTACACCTTGATATACGTAGGTATCTTAACTTTCTATAAGATAAAATTGATTATATAATGATACAATTTGCAATTCCAGAGTCCAGACAGATTATCGATTTCCAATAGGTATTTACGATTGCCATGTGTTTATATCATAGTTACTGTTTCGCAGGTGGGTAAGCAGACGTTTTCATAACATTGATGTTACACATATTCATTAAAAATCGAAATAATTATTGTGATTGACTACGCAAACGATCAAACCTAGTTACCTTGAATAGCTTGGGGTCAATAATGCCGAATTAATAACGTGGGTGTAACTTGATTGATCACAATACAAATTATAAGAAGTTCCTATTTCATATTGTTACAAAAGTTACGACCGATGAAAACCTTGGGAAGATAAAAAAATGATTCAGTCAGATACCTATCAGAGCAACACATTGTAACACCTAAGCTAAACGATATTTTTTAGGACTAAATGCCATATGGCACCAAGATAGGAAAATAGCACACATTTGCTTACGTAAACAGGATGTACCTATCATATGCATATCTAAATTATATGTTAGTTCTTCATATTTCGCACTGGTTTTCCAATTTGCATAACATACCTGAATAGGAAAACATTTTACGCTACTATTATTCATCATGGGTGGCTTGATTTCTTTCTTAAAAAACCCGGTGTACAACTAAGTCCCAACCTTTACCCGTTGAGGGTTGCGCTTCCTTGAAATACAAGGCATCTTTTTAAAAGAAACACGTAGATAATTAATAAATTAAGTATATTCTAACGAAAATATTAGTTTAATTAAAAAAAACAAACTTTTCTCACCAATTTTAAATGCAATTGTATTTTTAAAATATAACTAAATATATCTAATATATACCTACATATATACATTTAAGCATTTTTTATTTACTATACATATAGGTACTTATTTCATATATGGTAAGAAAACACTAATAGGTAACCACCTATTAGTGTTTTCCACGTAGTCGGACCAAGTAGTTGATAAACCTACCGACTACTTGATTTACCTACTTTAGAGTGTCAAACTATAAGGCCAGCAAATGGCCTTTTTATGGTACATAAGTATAGTCTAAAATCCCTTGAATAATTACCTTCACCGAGCTGGTTGATGGATGAAAAGTATTTTATATCAAATTAAATATATTAATAAATATAATGGACGTGGGTTGTCTAAAAAATTTATGACCAGAGTTTGATAAATTAACAATTTAAAAATCATTATTTTTAATAAGTAGATAATTTTTTTAAGTAGATAATTACATGCCAACCGAAAATATGAAGCCTATAGAACATGCAAACGTATGGTTGATTTTTTTTCCTGTCGCTACTCTTAGGTGGCAGGCATAAACAGGAAAGTAAAACGATAGCACCGGTCTGGTTGATGCATAAAATTTATGTTAAAAAGAAGATTATTTTATTGCGAAACCGGTGGTATAAGGTAGTCTGCGTAAAAACTGTCCAGAATGCCGGTTGTCGAATTTTTTAAATTGAAACATTGTTGCGAGTGAATACGTGCAACAGAGAGGTCCCAGTTAGGGCTTCCAATACCACTTTTTTAAATCACGGTATTGATGAGCCAATACGGTATTACAAACATCAATGTAGATTGGTGTGGTTTATTGTAATGAATAGTAGGAAATTGGATTAAAATGTGCTATAATTGGGGTCTGTAACGTTATTGCTTGAGTCATATGTTCGATTAATGGAAAGTTGACTGAACGTTTGTTCGAATGGAATTTATTTATTGCGAAGCAACCTTTCATCGCCAAACCCTACTTCGAATGAACGTTTCATCGAATATTTATGAATCGAAGGACTGCCCTTTCGAATGTGTTTTAATTATTATATCAATTTTAATAATTGCAATAAAGTACGATATAGTAAGTTGCGATACGTAAAAGTGTTACATGAGATAATTATAAGTTATACCCGATATAACATACGGTTAGAGTTAAAGGTACCGTATAACTCACAGGTACATTAGACACTTTAAAATAAATTGATAATAATTCATATTCAAAAAGCAAATTCATCTGTAGTAATAGTAAAAGTCCTCCATCCTTGGTATTAGGATGTCTTAGGTAATTAAGCCAGAAGTAAAGACAAAATGATTTTCCACCATTAACCTATATTCAGATATGGCAGCGTGTTAAGTGAATTATTTCAAGTTTATTTGATGTTATTTCTTAGGACTCAAGTCAGCGCGGCAGCGATGGGACTTAACCGTTGTACTATGTAGATCAAGGGTTCCCAATCTTTTTCAGCTCGCGGCGCATTCACCAATTTAAAATTTTGCCACGGCGCGCCCTACTCTGGTTAGCTATTTGAAAAAGATTCAGTAGAAAGAAATAGGCGAATATAATGATACCCGCGAATATTTGTGGTTTTGGATACCGACAGATGTCTTTATTAAATAAATAATCGACTCACGGCGCGGCGGCGGCGGCGGCGGCGGCGGCGGCGGCGGCGCCCTTCTTTACATTCTACAGCGCACCAAGGCGCCGCGGCGCACTCTTTGGGAACCCCTGATGTAGATCATCTAGGTAACCTACTAGGTACCTAGAGTACAATTTTGTCCTTTGTACATATCTAACGAGTTTTTAAGTAGGTAAAGTGATATTACCACGGTGAACTAAGTCATGTCTCGAGTTCCAATGTAAGACACACATCAAACTTATTGCGTATATATTTGTTTTTTTAATAAAACTGCCCCACTAGCCACCATTTTCTCCTGTATAAGCAAACTGGTCATAGCCATTGCCATTAAAGTTTATCGGAAGAGCCCTGATTTCCGAGATGCACAGGGATTACTACCTAGTTTGGTAGTCAGGAGTCATAATTTTTGACCATCCTACGTTTATTAGTTATATTTATATTTAGCTCAAGGATTTTTGTACAAGGCTCTAATGTATTTAGGTAGTCCAAATAAACATTATTATTATTATCGCACCCAGCATCATTTGTTAAATTATCTTTTAGTTATTGTTTCCTGAAACAGATTGAGGGAACTTGCATGCTTGTGGGGTTTTCTACTTGGGATATTATATTACTAATCTGCAGCGTGGCGTAGATTGCCTAACCTCTGTCAATCCGACAGAAGATTTGTGACCAGCAGTGGCACAGTAAATGTAGGTACTATGACGGCACGGTGCAGTGGTCGAACGATCAGATTCTACAGCGTGTCGCGGGTTCGATCCCCGCACGGAACAAATATATCTATGTACATAGGTACCTACCTACATACTACCTGCCATACCTTCAGGTAGATGTTCCGGGTCAGGGTGAATGATTGAATTACCGTGTTGTTTTTAAAAATAAAAAAAATGGAAATCCGATTTCGACCTTTTGGGTTATTTACATATAAAATGACTATATATTAATCTCTCTGTTAGCAATTAGGATTAAATAAAACAAACAAACTTGTAAAAAAAATATTGGTTATTCGGAATAGCCTCGATACAATATTTGCTTAATACATAACAAAGTTATTATTTTGAATCTGGTAACTAAATATGATATTAATATATAAATAACAATACGGCATATCATTTACAAATCGTATATTCTAATTTTCGTCATATTCGAATGTTTCGAAATTTGTGCACAAAGAAGTTTTTATCGTTCTGAGCCGAAATCGATGAACATAACGATTGATAGTAGATAGGTTCTGGTATTAATAAGTTATTTTCGTAGGAATGTGTCTCGTTGCTGGGTAAAGGCCATTGGCGTATTTAGGGTCAATTTTCAGGGCCCAGGCCCACTGGCGTAGCTAGATGAACACGGGCCCTGGGGCCAAAAAAAGTCCCACCACTTTTTTTACAAGTCTGCTAATCAGGTTTGATAGCTCAAGATCCTGGGATAGACCATTGTGGCGCTGGTACGACCCACCTGACTACGCCCCTATACGCCTATGGTAAGGGCAGAGTAGTTCTCGATATAGAGCAGTGTCTGCGCTTGCAGTTTTTGGTTGACAGTACCTGTCTTATTAGTCAGCACCGATTTTTCAACACTGAGCGGGTTACACTCTGCTACCTTTACAAATTTCAGTTCATGGTTTGCAGCAACAGTTTGTTAGGGCCATCCTTTACATTCGGGGAGTTGAACAAAGGAGGTTGAATGGGAGAAACAGTAGTACAGTTTTGCTTATGTATACAAGACATGACAATATGTTCGCGAATAATCAACCTATCCATCTTCGATCGAACCCATCTTGTCGTTGGTACAGGCGGGAACAAGGTCAATCAAAGCCAATTAAAAACCGATATACACCCCGCCTATAGAAAATGAGCGAGATCCGTGAAGATTTTGGCACCATACGTTATAACGTTCCAGTATGGATTAGCCGGCCACACGGCCACACGGCCTGGATATTGACCTAATGTCTAGAACACGGCACTCTCCGCGCATCTGGCCGACACTATAATAGCCTACAGGATGTGTTGCGTTATTGGATGAGAACATATTTAGTTACATATACCGCGTCTGCACGATGACTACCTATAGAGCTTCTTCGTATTGTAAAATATATTTTCCAAGTTGGTCCAAGTGAGGATATACAATCAATCCAAAACAATATCTGAAAATAAATGACTGTGACAATTAAATTATGGCATGGCATAAATCCCTAAAATGGGGTTCCAGGATGACTTAAAAACACCGTTTGCACTTGCAAAGTAGTCAATTGACTATGAGTGTCAATTGTAGTCAATCAATCAAACCACAGGAGTTTATGGTTTGTATTTACCCTCACCTGTTACTAGGTAATTTTTACCAAAGAAAGAAATGGAAACATAACAGAAATGCCTTCTTTACACCAGAGCTGCATAAACTTACTCATTGCATAGGTATATTATTAAATCTATATTCGTTTTTTTTAAACAATTTATTACATATTTTGTGGAATATGTCTTTTAATATTTGTTCACTAAATACCAAATTACAATTTACAGGTAATAAAAATGGAAATTAATTAATATCCCACTACAAAGCGCGGTTTTAAAATGATTTTTAAATACTCAAGGCATTTGTCTTGACTGTATCACCAATAATCACCATAAAGCTTAATTTAAAAAAAAGTAACAATGCAAAATGTTGTTCGGAATTTGACTTTTCTAGCCGAAATTTTCTTGCGTTTAATACTGATAAACGCAGTAAGTTTATCAGTATTAAACGCAGTAAAACATATTTAGTAATTAATTTTCATACAAATTTATATCCATCGGCACGAAATATCCACTATCTTCCCACTTACAAGAATAGCAATGGTTTGCTTTCAGAGAAGATTAAGTAAAAAACTATATATTCTATAAAAAATCTCAACAATTTCATTCGTCCTCAGTATTTGGCAAAATAATTACATTTACATAAAATTACTGCTGATTACAGTAGACTTGATAAAATAATCATCAAAACAGCATACAAATATTAATGGAAAAGGTCTTTTGAAATCAGATTGAACTACAAAGAGCTCAAAGTCGATAATTGATGAACCGCCAAAGTCCAGACGAATTCTGGCGATTTGTAAACAATTTAAAACTTTACAAGACTAATGTAATCAGTAACATAAACGTGAAGATAGATTAAACTTGTGCTCAAGAATCCACCTGTAGACTGTAGAATATCAAGAAAAAGGACAAATTGCCTGTTGCATAAGATAACGAAGACTGTAAAAATAAAATACTAACTAACGTTCGTACTGTACATTAGACTACGACATAATGATGTATAGTATAGGTACGTATCGAAATTCAAATGTTAGAAGTATCTCCCAGATACATGATTTCATGCAAGTATTTATTAGATAATAAGGTGCGTTAACCCGACATTATGAATTCAGGTTTTTCTCACCTTTTCAAAGATCTAGTTAGTACCAACTAACGCCTTGAATAGAATTCAATTTCTAAAAGAAAATGCACTGTGAACCTTCGGAACACTGGGGACCCATGATTGCGGACTTAGGTTAGGAGCTAAAAGTTTGCAAAGCAAGTAGCAGCTGCAGAAACAAGACTTTCTACAGAGTATTATGTATAACAACATATATTTTAAATTAGAAATTATTCTTTTGTCTCATACGTTTCGTCAATTTGGATTGAGATAAGTTCTGTGTGACAGTGACCAAATACTAATATAACTAAAATACTTATATACATAGATTTACTGGTAAGTGCATGACGAGATGTATGAATATGGAAGGGGTATGCAGGGATGGTAGCGCATGGCATTCTGTAGTTTCTGTCTACCCCCATAGGAAAGAGGCGTGGGTGTACGTATGTATAATAAATATATTATTAACAAAAGTTTATTATTTTTATTAATCCGCACAGCGAGGGAATGGAATCAGCTGCCTGAATCTGTATTTCCCAAAGAGTATAAATTAGGTGTTTCAAGTCACAGGTGAATAGGTAGCTTCTAGGTAAGCGTGCTTTCTCTTAAGCCACGTCACTTACCATCAGGTGTGGTTAGATTATGGTCAAACACTAACCTATACTTTATAAAAAAGTAACAACCATATTCGATTCATCATCATCATTTCAACCGTTAGACGTCCACTGCTGGACATAGGTCTCCCCCAAGGATCGCCACGACGACCGGTCATATGTTGACATTAAATCATACAAGAAATATCAACACATGATCTAACGTTTTCCCGTTTCTTACTCAAGTTTTTAGACAAATACTGGATAAATGTTTGTTATCTCAGCTGCAAGTAAATAAATATTTTTATCTTTCGTATTCTACAACTCACAAGGGTATATTTGTATAGCACAAGTTTACATTTTATAACATATTTTTAAATACAAAAGGATTCGATTCTTCAGTAGTTTAGAAGTCTTATCATTACTTAGACAATATTGGGGTTAGTGTTACATCAATGATCCATAATTTCTTGTTCACTGGCATTAATTTATAAATATTACATAAACAAACTTCGAAAACTTCGCGCACTAATGAATTGTCATAAATGCGCGTGTATTATTCGAATTCAAACTTTATTACTGTGTCTTTAGAAGTCACATCGCGCATTCGTAAAATACAACATCATAATCACAAGATTGTGAACGGGATGTACTACAGGACATATTTAGTTTAATCTGTATGACAAATGTTTAACTGTATCATTTTGTGCTTGAAGATAATATTTTATAACTTCAAATGTTGATGATATTAAAGTTAAAATTAGTTAAATTATTAAAGTTCGAGTGATTTGTTTAAACTAAAAAATTTTACAATATTTTTACCTAAAGTGCTAATAATATCATTGTTTTAAACTAACTTACCATATCCTAACTACATTTCAAATGAATATAAACGTAAAAAAATTACTAACTTAAGCTACGAAGATTAGTTTTCGCTAGTCTGGTGTTCGTAACTCGTCACCGAAACAATGCTTATTAATAGGGTCCTTGTAGGAGTTCTCATGGAGAACGCTGTGGGAACTGGTACGACATTTTGTTAAACAAAGTTCGTAGTCGTCACTTAGTGAACGGAAGAGCACATTCTTTTCCGTGGACAGTTTCGATAACACGATTTCAAGCATGTGCCTCTGTGAACAGATAATTTGTTTAACATCATTTACATAGTACTCGGTTTATCAATTTAGTCTATCTAGTGTGTTATGTTTATTATGTTCCATGGTTAAGGACACAAAATCATTTTTACAAATGAATTTCATTTTGTATTTATGTAGTATATCGTAGAAAAATAAATTGCTTAGATTTCCAAATAAGCTTGGTTTGATTTCTTGGATACGCTTGCTCCAAAAAAAAATACAAAGAATATTGAAATAAATCTACTTTTTACGGATTTAATCTCGGTATATTGATGTAACCATGGATGCTGTAAAGGATCCGAAACGTCATTTTAAAATATCAATATACCGCGATTAAGTCCGTAAATAATAGATTCATTACGATGTTTAATAAATAAAAAACCGACTTCAAAAATTAAAAAGCAAAAATAACTTTATTCACTTTACACATAATATGTATACTAGCTGCATGCCGTGTCTGTGCTCGTATGGTATATGGTCCAGGTAATAAACTATCGGTATGCTAGATTTCATGCAGACTTGCGTTAAGCGGTTTTTGCGTGAAGAAGTAACAAACCATACAAACTCGCGTTTATAATATTAGTAGGACAGAAATATCCATGACTAAGGTCAAATGTCCATGTCATGTCATCACACAAACATTTGGTTCTACCGGGATTCGAACCCAGGACCCTTTATAACACAGAAGGCACTGTTAAATAACGCTGCGCTAATTGGGTCGTGGCTAATATTTGCGTAAGTGTAAGAAATCAATAAACAATACTGTTTTTTTACCTTACTGGGATCTAAACAACAAGAAACACAGTATTCATATATAATACAGCAGTTGTTATCTGAGCATGTTTCACAACTGTATCTATCAGTGAAGTCTGCATCAGTGTCGCAACAACCATTCTTGGTCACATCCATTCTTTGACACACATAACCTGAAATGCAGAGTTGTAAGTAGAACAATTATTTTTAGAGTCCAACAATAAAGCAGTAGAGCTGTGGTAGCCTATGTGACCAGTATGATCAGTGCACTGAGATGTCAAATGTGTAGAGTTCAAACCCTAGGCATGTACCACTGACTTTTCGGAAGTTATGTGCCTATTTATCACATGCTCAAATGGTGAAGGAAAACATCGTGAGGCAACCTGTATCCTCGAGACTTTCTCGATGTCACATGAAGTCTGCCAACCTGCAGTAGGCTAGCTTGGTGGACTATAGTCTGATCCCTCTGAAATGAGAGGAGACCTGTGCCCAGCAGTGGGGCAATAATGGGTTGATGGTGATGATGAAAAATAATGTATAAATGTAATAAATAAATGCCTCATTCGTCTAGTACAACTGCTGAGCAAGAGGTTTTGGGTTTGATTACCAGGCAGGCAAAGTTTTGTTGGGTTTATCTATTAAATTCTAAGTAGCAGCTTGGAGCCTTTAATTTTAAGCCTTACATCTTTATTTACAATGGAATGCTATTAAGTATTGAGTTTGGATTTGTGCCTGGTTGATGGCAATAGGCTTGCCCCTTAGCACATGGGACCTGCAACATACTGGAGAAGTGTGAGTGTTTTGATTAGAGATGCAACGGATAGCTGTTTGGCCGGATACCGGATATTCGGCCTGACCACCCGCCGAATATCCAGTATCCAGCCGCCGAATATTCGGCCGGCGCCGCGGCGGTACTATACCTACATTTTGAGTTTCGCAGGTGCGCGTCGAGCAGGTTTTGACCTGTTTCGTAGTGAACGTTCGCGTGGACACATTTCTATGCAACCAAACGAGTTTTAATCTGTCAGTACGGAGTAATTTCATTCAAAAGTACACACGTGCTCGCGTATTTTTGTGTTAATTATGACTAACTTTTTTTACATTTCATTTTTTACCCCCAAAATCAAGCAACTTTACTATTCGGTAACCGGCCGGATAGCACGTTACTATCCGGTATCCGGCCGGATAGGCCGGATACCGGATAGTAACCGGATATTCGGTGCATCTCTAGTTTTGATAAATGATTGATACTCCAAATATTGTATCAGTTACCAGTAGTGTGAAGTTAAGTAATAAAATATTCTATTTTATACTATGCAATATAATAAATACATAATTATGTGACTCCCATTATTCCTCCATAGAAGAAGTTGCCAAGTCACATCCAATAATTCATTTTCCATAACTGATAATGTATTTAAAGTTCATTTTGTATAAATAAAATTCTTACCCCTATCATCTACAAGTAACTGTTTTCCTTGAACAGAGTTCCTACATATAATATGATCTATACTATCATTATGTTCCTGAAGAGTTCTCCAAACAAATGGCTTTCTTTCGAATGATACATCTTGATAAATCATGCCTCTACTGCTGCCCTGAAAAGAGAAAATGACTGTATTAATGATAATAAAAAGTGGTAAGTGCCATCAATGAAACCAAAAGTAGTAGTAAAAAATAAAATTAATAAAGATCTTTTTTTTATGGAATAGTTACATAAGCCAACATCTGTTATTGTCATCATAAACACAATTATTACCCGACAGCTGACATTTTAATCCAAAACACTATCTCAGAAATACCTATTTTAGAAAAGAGCTTTTAAAACTTTTTAGTCTTTGGTATGCCATAACAAACCTTAAATATTACTAAAGTATATCTCCCGGTAGATACTATAAAATAAAAATATATGAATACAGGGATATGTAACTGCCTTGATATACTCAAATACGTGCTATTAAGGCAAAACACTGTAACTCGAGTTACAGTGTATTGGATTTACACATCAGACTGCCTACTCTGTATATAACCGCCTCATTGATCTAGTGGTTTTAGAGTGCAAATGCCGAAAAAGAGGTTCAATTCCTAGGTCAGGCACACTGTTATTGGGTTTCTCTATGAAATTCTCAGTAGCAGCATAGAGTTTGGATTAGTGCCCGGATAATTGCAATAGGCTTAAAAAGAAAGAGGAAAATAGAGTTGCAATCACATTTATATTATTTTTGTCTGTTGTATTTAGTGGATCAGAGCACAAATCAGGTTAATATTTTATTTTTCAAGTTTCAAATCATAAGTAAGACTATAATTTGCAACTGTTTAAAAAATGTTGAAGGGAGAATGATGATGTCAATTGCAAATTAAATAAGTTAAAGGAATACAATTTATTATAAAGTAATTTACAGTTTTTGTTTAGTTTTAGAGTACTATGAAGTATATTCTTATTACCTAGATATCTTCATTCAAAAGTCGTTTATGAGTTCAGTGTCATCTTAAAGGTATTGTATTTATAGATGTTAAATCTGGTATTAAAAATGGTGAATTCTATTTGTAGATCCCAGAGAAGTAAGTTATTATTAATAAATCTAGTTAAATGTGAAATAATACTAACCTCTCTAAGAAAGCTCACAATACAATAAGTTAACGACGACGCAAATATTATGCCCAACACTAATCGCCTTCGTATGAAACGTACTAAAGCGGCATACCACATTTTATAATTGGAATTAACACTCAACTTACTAAACCGATTACTATAATGCGGAAATAAATCGAAAAATAATAACATTTTCAAGCGTAAGAATGCCGTATATAATTCACTTTCTCCGAAGACATCTTACTTTGTTAAATGCAACCGAATTTTTCGACATAAATTTATACCAGAGGTTCGCTTTTTTTGTCAATCTAGGTAAACATTGTTATTTATTTCGAATAATGTAATGTTTGCTACATACATTCCAACTATAGATAATTCTAACAAGGAAATCGCAATCAAGCAAAGCAAGTTTATTTTAGTTTGTACTGTTTTGACGTTACCTGATTGTCACTTGAAGCAGTTTGACTTTGACATTTAATGTTTATTTTTTCTTTTCTTCCCTTTCGGGATAAGGCAAAGGAATCTAGTCCATACAGCCTAGTCTTTAGTATTTTTATAATGATGGATGACTGGTTCTGAAATTCAGAACCAACAAAACTTATTATTTATTAAATTATTATTAAATCTTTACTGCGCCTATAAAAGGCACTAAGTCGTGAGCCAAATAAATATTTTGATTTTGATATGCACGTTGTTTTCTGTCGTTAACGGATGCGAGAGCAGATGCTAATATTAAATCGTTTTTTTCGTTACGCGTTTGTCATCCTAACGTACTAACTCCTATCCAACAAAGGGGAGTCGGGGTGTGTGGGTGGTAGATATGTAGTGTTCTGCAAAATTATGAGTTCATGCAGATAATGTTATCTCATGTACAATATGCATCGAGCAGGAAGTGGATGATTAGGGACCATTGTAGGGAAGTTTGTTACCATGGACACGTATGTTTCCGCGATGTCTAATTGTATTTGAATGTCTGTAAGAAAATAAGCTTATGGTGGTAATTCCATTTTATGGATAGTACATACATACCTACTATGAAGAAGTTGTAAGACATTATATTATCCCACTGAGAAACTCTAATAAACCTGCGAAGTCCTGTCAGGCAATTGTACATCCATAAAACCATCCTGTTATAACACAGTAACATGACTTATGTATGACAATTAGTATCCGTAACACAAGCTTCGTTGCTTAGCTCGGAACTAGATGGCGCTGTGTCATAATGTCCAGAAATATTTATTTATTTATTTATACATACACATAGGAGTGTAGCACATACACACATGCATGTACAGACAGACATACACGCATTATACAGATTCACACGCACTAAACGCACTCACGCGCGCACATACACATACATACACGCACACGCATACACAAAACATACTAGGAGGCCTACCATCAACTTTTAGTTAGCCATTAAATTCCGATCCAGTTTAGGTTTTGCTTATCCGAAGCAGCTACGTGCACATATTATTAAGTTCCTGCGAATTTTAGCAATGGAATGGTTAGAAAACAGGTCGCCACTTGAGAATCTCCTCCGTTTTTTGTTTCGTCGGTTGTGTATTTCTGTTGCCGCTATAACAACAAATACTAAAAACATAATAAAATTAATATTTAAGCGGGGGCTCCCATATAACAAACGCCTTTTTTTGCTCTGCATTAATAACAGCGACAGGTAGCCGGTAAATAGTACGGAATCCTTCGTGAGCGAGTCTGATTCGCACTTGGCCGGTTTTTAGCAGTTTGTTTCTTAGCTCCCCCAATAATTACTATTACACTGTTCTCTAAATTCTGCCGTATCGTTTTTGTACATACAAAATGAAAATGTCTTTAATAATTGTTTATCGAAAAAGAAAAGTGAATTTTAATTAAGACTAAGTTCTTGCGAAAAAGCAACGCAAGAGCGGCATGGTTTCCTACTAGGCATTGGATAAATAATAACATTCATTCATATCGAGATATCTTAACATATATATGTAGATGTGTGTGTGGCAGGCACGATACTTTATTCTCAACTGCAGTCTATACTTAAAAATCAATAGAGGATTTTTACTGAATTAAATGTTTGTGGTATGATGGAAATTAAATAAGTTACAAAAACAATTGTGGTTTAAAATATATAATCAAAATATAAAACATAATTTAACATAAATTATACATTCTATCCATTCGGTTTGTAAGTACTGCCGTACATAGAGCTGCGTACCTGGTTATCCAGTTCCTGAAATATAAATATCTTCATTAAACATCAAGCAAAATTTTAATTTATAATAGTGGGTTCATCAATAATTCGTCGACAATTTAGATTTTTTTTGAAGATATTCACGCTTAGCGTGAAACTATCTTCCAACATTGTTTAATTTCTCGCGAATGTACGTAAAGCCATAAAACAAATACATATCTTGAAATTACAAATCGTGTCTCATTCCTACAAACCAACACTCCAACAAACTTAATGACTACGTCTCAGAGAGTTTACAGATTGCAATAAAAATAGTGCCGATAAACCTAATAAATTAAACTATACTGTACCTACCTATTATTAAATATTATGGAGTAATTAAACTTTCCATGAATTTACATAGAGTTTTTACAACACTGTACAATATGCTCTATGGTTTCAGAACCTATAAAGAGGATTCATATCATGGGTGTAGATAAAGTCTTATAAGCAACTGTTATAATTAGTTATTAAAACACTACTGTTGTCACACTCGGCTTCGCCTCGTGTGATAAACCCACATTCGTGTTTTAATACCCCTTATTATACAACAGTTGACAATAAACAGTGCATTACTGTCCCGTAGTAAATTATTAAAAAAGCATTATTATTTTTTTAACGTAATTATATTCTTAATTATTACATTTAACGCCATCTAGTGTCAAGTACAAAAACATAATACAGGGTTATAGGCAAAAAATGTTTTTTACTTTTCTAACAATTTACTATAATTGACCAGTAATGAAATAGGAGTAAATAAAGAGTAAAAATGTTTAGGCATGCTCCCGTTTCATCAACTTTGATGCAAGCTAGATTTTTTGCATGGTCGTGCTGGGCAGAAATCTTCCCAGCACGACCTACATATGTATCTTGGATAATTGAGAGGTATAAAATTTCTAATTAGTGGTATAAAAATAGTTTAAATTAAAAGGATTTTATTACCATCAAAAGTTATAATGAATGTGATCATGGTCGTGCTATGAAGCACAACACAATTACTGAGTATCTAATACAAACAAACTATGTATAGGTAATTGGTTAGAAATGTCCTTTGCTGCGTTAGAAATATCGGGTGGTGTGTTAACAAAGCTTGTATCACTCATTTTTGTAAACAACTTTTTTTTAATACTATTATTGAACAAAAATGGCGAGATGCGACGTCAATTCAAAAAATCGAATAAGTTTTGTTTTAATTACGGCGCTGTGGTAGTGAAACGCGCGTGCATGACAATGTTCTTTTTTTGAAATTAATAAAGATTCTATGAGAATGTGGCTGTTCGATGAGTAAAAAGGAATTGCATTATTTAGTACAACATTATAACACCCGTTTGTTTTAATGTTGGCAATAAGCTAACTATTTCAAGAACTTTTATAGAGGATTTATAGCATAGGTGTAGATATAACTACTATAAAACTGTATAAACTAACTAATATAACTAACTAATATAAAACTGTATAAAACTATTATTGTACAATAGTTAACATAGTTATGAAAAATAGTCTTTTTAATTTGCTAAAAATAGTAAGTACATAATATATACTTTGTAATAATTACCTGGCAAAGATTACTGCAGTAGGCAGGTCTACCAGGGAAGTAGTAAGGAGAACATCTTGATTCAGTCATTTTTCCACACATACAACAACGCACATTCATGTATGTGTTCGGATTCAGTGAAGTAACATTAGTTATTAGTGGTCCCGATGTCCATTGTTGGTCGACTATTTGTTTTTGCTGTAATTATGAGGAAATTCTGTTATACGTCAGGTCAACTTTATGAATTATTCTCGGAAACGCTTCAGTTGCAAATCCTTACCATTGCGTTATTTATATTTGTTCTATTGCACCACGAACGGTTCACATAATCACTGTCAGATGAAGATCGTACGTCCAGGTTTGCACAAGGAACTTCAGTTCGATAATTTTGGATTGGATGTTGAGAGTTCTGATAGTTTTGTTGCGGCTGGTTAATGATGTAGCGATTTTGAATCGGTACAGAGTTTTGGTTTGGATATGACGGTGGTGGACGATTATAATGTGAGTTGCTGTAAGGCGTTGGCACAACTGACGTGTTTCGTGTTGGAAATTCAGCATTTGGTGCATAGTTATTTTCCTTTAAATTCCATGCCGTTATGTTACCAGAGTCCTTTTGAGTGTAACTCCGCAATGTATCTGGATTAACTGTAATACATATTTGACTGCCTGGATCTCCAGAACGAAATATACACATGTTATTTTCTTTCGTATTAGTTGCAGATTGAGATTTAGGATCTTTCTCAAAAGATGGAAAAGGTACTACTTGTGGCGGACTGGTTAACAGTCGTCTTAAATTTAGGTTCTCGTTAGGCGAATCCTTTATGGCGTTCATATGAGCTTTCTTTTGTTTTGCCCATATAACTATTTCATCAAATAATTCTTGCAAATGGTGCTTTTGACATTTCCATTTCAAATATTTTGTCTCCGCCATCAATATAGTGTTATCTAAGAATTGATTTATAAATGCAGTATTATGTTCTTGTGGCAATATTATTGACTCTACCGTAGCATACGATAATTCAAAAAAATGGGATTTTATAAAGCGGTACATATAATTTTTCCTTTTATAGTATTCTTGTGCTTTCTTAGGATCAGATATATTACATTTTCTCTCATAGTAATAAAAATATTGAATTATCAGTAATAAGTGTTCAGACAACTTGTTCAATAAGTCTTCTATGAATATTTGTACTGCACTATCTTCATTGCTTTCTGGGTCGTTTCTAAGTTCATCTGTTGCACCTGACAAATCGATATCAGGAACTGTTATTTTTACATTATGTTCATGGTCAACGTCGATGATTTTGCTATTGATATTATCTTTAATTTGATTATTTGCAGTGGTGTCCATTACATTTTTACTGAATTTATCAATTTTGGTATTGCTATTGTTTTTTAAGCATTGAGATTTACATATATTTGTTTTATTTACATATTTATCGCCACAAGTATGTTTGTAACTGTTATCGTCCTCCAAATTTTCTCGTTCTCGTATACGTTCAAACGAGTCATCTATATCTTCATCGCTGTCATCAAATATCAGTGTAACATTAATTGGTTCATTAAAGTCGTACTCTGCCATCTGATTCAGAACTAAAAGAAAAGCAAATAGTTAATAAAAAATTAATAAATATATGTAGAATAACATTACACGCACTGCATTTGAGGTAGTATGTTTGCGCTGGTCGGTTGCCATAAATAGATTTAGAATGACTTGTAAACTAAGCGTTAGCTGACGTACTTGCGGTACTGAAACTATCGATATAAAAATCTTTTAAATATAATATCGAGCTAAAAAAAATTCAGGTGTATCGTTGAGGACTATGCGTCAGCTGCTCGCATGAACTTGTAAAGAAACATGTGAAGTAAAGACAAGTAATATAGTCGCCATGCTCGGAATGTGTATTGTTATTTTCATTTATCTCAATACATTATGCCTAACCGTTCAGGGATACTGGTGGCCTCATGGTGTTTAGTTATCTATAAGGTTCATTGATGTATTTTTATTAACTTGCCTGTATCCATTTTGGTTATATCTCTTTATGCTTTTTAATTTCGGGCAATACTTAGTTCTCTGTCTGCATTACCTGTAAACATAATATTTTTTTTACTATTACAACAAAATATTACGGCTGTATTTAAATAATGTGACTACCTAACATGTTATAATTAATACAAAATAAACCTTTAAAATTACTGTTATTATAAAAAATAAGAAATACAAAATCAGCTCTAAAGCTTTATCTATAAGTTCCGAGTTCCGAGTTTACACTTTCTTTGTAAGGTTTGCTTAAGCTAGTAATGTCCCTTACATTACTAACTTAAGTGTATATGAGACTCATGTACACTTCGGATCAATGGCATATAATACCATTGTATAGACGTATATATTACCATATCGTTGTGCTGTATCGAACGCATACTGTCCGCATTTCTTTACATTAATTACTATCTAGGTCGTTAAAATCGTTTTATTTTATTCCTCAATATAAAAGATGTCATGGGCGCTCAATACCTCTCAATACACTTATGTAACTATCTAAGGCTGTATGCAAGTATGCAGTATGCACATGGCATATAACACTCAATTATTGATTTTAAACGAGTGCTAAATTTGGTTCTAGATGATTATTGTGGTGAACTGTATACGATCGAAACACTGATTTTCTTCGAAATCGGTATTTATTGACGTGTGACTATGTGTGACACTTATTTATTTCAACAATACCTTTAACATTTAAACTTATAGTACACATGTTCTATTAACTTATAAAACATCTTAAGAAAATACTTATTTTACTGGATCTGGAAACAAATTGACTATTAAGCCTCATCAAAGAAAAATCCGGTATAAAGAATTTAATTCGCAAAAGAACATTCGGTACATAGTTCACTTAAAATGAGAAACTTAACATAATTATTTTTATTTCATTAATATTAAAAGAAAGGGGAAAACCTAAACGAAGTTTTGTTGATCAAGTGAAGGAAAATGTGCGATCGAGTCGTATCAAGAAGTCAAACAGAAAGCAGGATATAGAGAACAGTGGCAATTGCTCCACCGACAATAGCTGAGCTCTTAAATTAATAACAATAATAATACCTATTAAAAAGAGTAATAAAATATTTAAAGAACTATTAAAACCTTAAAAATATATTATTTCTTCTTGTCACATTTGCCCGAGCAACGCTATCAATTCGTATACAATTCACGTAAAAAAATTAACTTTAGTTAAATAAAACGATGTTTTCTTTCAAAAGTATTTTATCTAAAAAGTATTTGGAAGATACGTATTTCAGATACCTTTCCAGAAAGTTATTTGTATCTAGTAGCTGAAATACTTCAATTAAAAGTATCTTGCATTTTGAATTCCAGATAGTTTGTTTGAGTTATTCAGGTCGGATCCCCAATCCTGATCTTGTGCTGGTTATTATTATGTTTTAATTCCAGTCTGAACTACTTTAAACTTTGTCTTTCTGGTCTGATCCCCTTACTCTTTTTGACAGGTAAGTACAGTTATAAGAAAACCAGTTGTTCATCTAAAAATATTTGTCTTTATTTCTTTAAGTGTTTAAAACCTTAATAATAAAAATATATTGAAATCTGCACTCGCCAAGTCGCCACTGATTGGTTACTTCGGAATCGTTAAAGAATGGCCGCGATAATAAAATATTAAAAAGGGTTCAAACTGGCGGTTTTGTGTGAAAGAGTAACAAACAAACATCCACACGTACATACATTTAACAAACTTTCGCGTTAATAATATAAAATTACTTCTTTCAAATAATTGATTTCTTTCAAAACCACTAACAGTTAAAATAAATACCTAAATGTTATTTTTACTTTAACTTTTTGAATTTTAACGATTAACAACATTAATAAATAATAACATACTTATTTCGTTTCTATAATTGGCTAGAATAATCCCCACAATATTCAAAAAGTCCAACTGCGAAGCACTGAATCCAACTCAACAACTACATCATACGCACATACAATCACAATAGTCTTTACACAATCTTTTGGAAATTAATTTTGTATATCAATATAACCTTTAGGTATAGTCAACTAAGTAAACACTAAAATACACAGTTTTGATTGAACTAAAAGTTGATATTATCACAGCGAATGAAACACTGAATGCATGCACGTCAACGCGGTACGAACATACATGCCAAACTACTAACTAACTGGTGATAGCCACTGGTCGCGGTGGGGCGATGTGCTGGATGTGCATGGATCGCGGTGGGGCAATGTGCATGGATTGTCGTTTGGAACGGCCGCGTCCGCGCCTGTGCCGGTTATGTAAAATAATGCATTTCTGATCCACTATACTGCATAGTGGATAAAGTGGATTAATAGAGTAAAAATAACTTTGTAGATATTTATAATATACAATCGACTCTCGATAATTTGACACTCGTTTATTACTTTATATGAGTGTCTGAGTGAGTATGTGCATTTGAAAAACAACCTGGTTGTAAAAATCATTTTTCCACAACGTTGGCGTTTGCCAACCTTAGCAAAGCTTGTTTAAGAGCGGCCCGCCTGATAGTATGTGGTTATCCTATTCTATGCACGTTGTAACAACATAAGTGTCGGTCGCGAGGTGCTGACCATAATAAACCTATAATATATAATGTAATCATAAATTCATAATAAATATTCGATTTATTGGATTAAATAAATATATATTGGTCCCTTCCTTAATTTAAAGTTTTTACCATGATTATTACTAATATACAAAAAACTGATCGCTTATTTGTGTATTGTATGAAACATTTTGGTATTTTTATTATAATCATAATATTTTTTTATTCCGATGTTAGGTATATACCGGGCATTTTGCGAATATACGCATCCGCAATTGAGAAGTATCCACATCGATTTGGACTTCTGTATCCATCAAAACGGGTGTTCATGCAGATGTAATGCAAGTGAGCAAATACTACTTTGCTTGTAGACAACAATACCCGTATACATACAGGGTGTCCGGTAATGGATGGATAACCTTGAAATAGATGGTAGTAGAACTAATGGATATTCAGAAAAAAAAACAAATGGTACCAAAGATACGACTGTTTAAAAAATATCGATTTTTTTTGTTACCTTATTTGACATTATTGTATACCACGATCACAAATTAATGAATTCCATCGGTTTTTTATTGTTATAGCAATTTACGACAGCTAAGTTGATAAATAACTATAAATAGTACGACTGCTATTACACAGTTTTAAAAAAAAACCTAATTGAATTGTTGTTTTACGGGAAAATTTGTGAAAAATATTTATACGTGGGTAATTTCACCGGTATTTTTACATGGGCGAGCTTATTGCCATTAATCGGGCACGAAACCAAGCTCCGAACTGCTACTGAGAATTTCACAGAAAAACCCAATAGCACTTTAATCTACCTGGGAATCCCAGGACCCCATACCCAGGATACCCAGGACCTCTTGCTCGGCAGTCGCACTGTACGACCACTAGATCAACGAGGTTGGTAAACTTAGTAACGTTGGTGGTACGTAATTTACTCGGTACTTATTATACAGTTCGCAATATCACCTTATTAGCTTTAAGATTACAATGTTCAGGGGTTACAACACTTATTTCACTACTTGTTTCTATTAGACGTGTTCACTTGCCGCGCTGGATACAGACTGAGACCCAAGTTTTTTTTGGAACGAAGTTCCTTATCGCGCGTAAAACTTAAGACGAAAAGTTGTAACCACACTCTTTGCTATAGTAAGTTATTGTAAAAAAAGAAATACAATTTTATTACAATTCCTTCACTAATTAATCCAAAGGAACTTAGTTCCATCCGGGTGTCCCTTGACACCTCTCAAGCTTTTTTTTTATGGACTTCATTGTTATCTCGAGCTTTTACAATGTAACCGGACTTTTTGGCGTTGCACTAAACAGCGCCTCCAGCCAAGACCTAACTTAAATACTAAGCAACAGCAGCAAAGGGCGCCCCCAAATGGGACTCGGACCTCGGCTTAGGGCGCTGCTGGGAGTATAGCTAGGGACGGCTGGATCCAAGATTTTCGGCCCTTTTTATAGAAACCAACCAACCAATCACAGAGCTTTCCCGGTCTGCAGGTGTGCACATTTCTTTTGTTCTGCACATGCACATTTCTTTTTGGGAATTTATTGCCTTTTGTACCTTATTTGTACTTTTCTCTTTTGCAGCACGGCGTCCGCTACAGTTCCGATTTATACTTCAACTATACCAATAATAGTTCCAGTCCACAAATTAAACAGAGTGCCTACATTATTACTCTGCCTAACTGCTATTTATAACAGCCTGGTACAAAAATACTACGCACATAACACTATTAACGATAACTTATTACGCTCTGAAACAGACATAAACAAAATTAAGTGAGGATGACTTACATCTTGAGCTCTCTGTGTCATTTGTTACTCTAAGAACTAAGCGATTCAGATCATCGTGTATGAAAGAGACTAGCGAACAACGTGCGGAAAGCGATGTAAGAACTGAGCCAACGCAAATGATGCAACAATTTATGACTACCCAGAACACCCGCTTCGCAGTGAATCTCATATCTTAGAACTTAAAGAACAAACCACCAAAAGAGACCTCCAACACTGATTTAGTGGGTTCTATGAACAACGTTTTAGACCAGTTATCTTTCCTAGAGTTTAAGATTACAAGGCTCAAAAAGGAGCGGTTGGAAATGACTACCCAGATAGGTAATCTTGATAATAAAAATAGACAGCTTGGAACGCAAAATGATTAAAACTAGTGTTGCCCAAATTCAGTCTTGGTCTTGCAGTCTTGGTCTTGTTCTTGCGTTTTTGCAAGACCAAGACCAAGAACAAGACCGCGTATTTTTAGCAAGACCAAGACCAAGACTGACCGTGCAAGACTTGAGCAAGAACAAGACATAGCCTGCAAGACTCTTGCGTCTTGCAGCTAGGACTTAGCGCTATTTCACTGAGTAGTTAGGTGTAACAGTTCGGTGTATAGGTAGGTACGCTTAGGAATTCTATGAGACGCAAAAAACTGTATCAAAGAATATGAAAAACTGGACCTATGCGCATTACGACTAATACCATAAACATAGCGAATAAAAAATATCTATTAAAATCAAACTGAGTGCATGCATAGTTATGTTTTAACCATCGGCACTTTGATAATGCGGCATCAAAGGTTTTGTACTTACTTCTCAAAGAAATTTGCCGCTTTTCGGAAGTACATGGTTATGATACACGCGCCGGCGCGGCGACGGCTTCTTTTGAAATCTAAAACAATCGTTGCCGCCACGCCGAAATCATAACATTTGTGACACTATTTGATTGCCGCCATAGGGCGTAGGTATACTCATGCAAAATAATTTCGAATTTTTTTAAGAGTACCTACAGGTGTTCCAAAGAATAAATAAGTTTCAGAGTGCTTAGAATGAAAATGAATACATTATACTGATCACGCAAGTAGTATTATGATTAGGATAAAATGGTAAGGATAGGTAGTAGATGTCATATTAATTCATTCTAGTAAGTATATATTATAATATTGATTACTTATATGGTTTTAAACTAATTACTTAGGTACTATTATTGTACATTTAGTCATTATATTTCTTAAGTTTTTACAAGAAAAAATAGCAAAAAAGTGTTCAAATATCACCCGTTTAATAAATATTGTAGCCACTTTTAAATATACTTGAAACGTGTAAAAAAAATCTACAAAACTAATAAAATAATATAAAAAGCGTAGGTACTTACCTACTAATAAAATAAAAAGCCTGCGATAAGAGTTTTGTATTACTTACCAGCCCGAATATCTCTGAGAGAGATGATGAGAGTAAGTATTTACTAGCTGTGCTTTGGAGGTATAGTGACGTTCAGGACTTATTTATTTATTTTAAAACTTCTGTCATCAAACATACAAACGAACTCTTCAGCTTTATAATATTAGTATAGATGTACGCCAAAACATTCACTTATATGTAAAGAATAGTGATTGGCACTAATTCTATTTTATTCACGCGTCGCGTCTGTACAAGTAGGTAATATTTAGTGTGTGTTTGTACGCCGCACGCGGCATTGTTTGATTTGCGGCGGCATCCTTTTCATAGAGCCGGCACGTGGCGAGGCGGCGCGGTAGAAAGCAAGGAAACGTACTATAAATAAAGGAATTATTTTAATTCCAGTCATTTCTAATTGAGCTGTGCTTCGAGTCTAACTTAATAATTGTTTTTACTAATTCTCGTTGTTTTTTAAAAACGTATCACGTGTACAATTTAATATGAGTGACGAAGATTCAAATTATTCTAGTCCGAGTAACGAGAGTTTGAGTCACAGATCTAAAAGACCCAAAAGCAAATTTGAGGAGTTTTTCGAAATAATTCATGCATCCCAAACTGCCTTCTGTAAATTGTGCCAACATAAAAAGATTGAAATAAAAATGAAAAACAGAAACACTTCAGGCTTAAGGAAACATCTAATATCTTTCCACAAAAAGGAATCAGAAATATTTCTTCCTGTTAAACCAAAATTAAGTGGAGATATCACAAGCTTTTTAGTAACCGCTGGAAGAAGTGGACAGGTAAGAATATTTTTTTAACAGTTAAAAGAATTTTAACTCCGCGTAGCTATTCATGCGATACTTTCAAAAACGCCATTAACTTACGTAAGTATTTTTGAGTTAGTGGTGTTTTCATCTAGGGGTGCGACATATTAAGTATGTAATTATCGTCTTAAATATTTTTTATAAACACCCATATTTTCATTTAATCGGCCAGTAACAACTAAGTACTTTATTTTGGTAAATTACAGTACAGTGCAACCTTAATATAACAAATATCAATTTAACGATTTTCTCGATTTAACAACAACAAACCTCCTCCTCTTATACGCTCAAACCTAGTATGTTTTAAATAATAACACAAGATTTATTGTTTTGTTTCAGTCGGAAAACAGCAGTGACAACATCACGACAGCTACAGTTGATTGGGTGGTGAAAAAATATCTTCCCTTCTCATTTTTCGATGACGAAGCTACACAAGTATATTTTCGACGTATTTGCCCTAATATGGTGTTTCCTAAAAGGTCTACACTTAAAAGGAAAGTCAAAGAGCGATTTGAAGAGCTCCAATTGAATCTCAAGGAACGACTTCAACAATTATCATCTAAAATGTCTTTTACCATTGATGGGACGTCAATTGCTGGTAGGAGTTACTACGGGGTTACTATTCATTATATAGACAACGAATGGAAGTATCAATCTGTAGTTCTTGATTTTATACCATCACGCGGTCGACATACTGGGGAAGATATTGCAACGATTTTCCATGAATGTTTATTGGAATATGGCATAATTGATAAAATACAAGGTATCACGGTCGACAACGCAACTGCAAATACCAAATTTATGTATGAACTGGGCAAACAGCTGCCGCCACACTTTGATTCAGACAATCAACATTTCCGGTGCTTTGCTCACATTTTAAACCTTGGTGTACAAGATTTATTAAAGACCTTAGCATTACACTGTGAGTCTGACACTAACGCGCAAGATCAGCAGTACGAAGACTATGCAGACGAAACTGAGGATGAGGAAGATGAAGAATCTGCACCAAATATTGCTGACTCGCGTACATCTGTAACAAAGTTACGCAGTATTTCCAGTAAAATAAAAAGAAGTGAGATAGTGAAGAAGAAGTTTCAGTCTGCTTGTGAAGCAGCTGGCGTGCCATCAAATCTAAATGCCATTCTTGACTGTCCAACGAGATGGAATTCCACACATGATATGATTGGATTTGGTTTAAAAGTGAGAGCGGGCATTGACATATTGTGCAGTTCTGTCACCGAATTAAATGATTTTCAAATCACAGCTAATGAATGGCAGGTACTCGAAAAATTACATAAATTTCTAATAAACTTTAAACTTTTAAGTACAAAACTTGGTGGAGACAAATATGTTACATTACCGCTAGTCATTGTATCATTCAATCTCTTGCTAGATAAAATTGAATCCATGGTAAAACAGTTAGATGAGAAACCTAATCGATCTGAAGTGGATGAAAGGCTCATTCTAGCTTTCCAAGCAGCTCGAGACAAAATGCTTAAACATTACAAGAAAAGCAACTGGATTTATTGTACTTCTTTAATTTTAGACCCAAGGCATAAGGCTCAGACTTTTGACCTGACAATGTGGGGGAAGCAACTTAAAACAGAAAGTCTGCGCAAGTTCAATGAACTTTATGAAGAATATAAAAGTCTACACTCACTGAACAAATCTCTGGAATTACCAGAAAAAGAAAATAAAGTATGTGATGAAGATGAAGACGTAATAGACTTTGATAAACTCTATGAATGTCCCTCGACGTCATCTGGATCTTGTCTTCAAGGTTAGTGATAGACGAGTTGGAGGAGTACCTGACAAAACCAAGAACTGCCAGCTCGGAAGACATTTTAGATTGGTGGAGGACGCATGAGACAGAGTATCCGATTTTATCGAAAATGGCCCGTGATTTTCTCTCAATACCTGCAACTTCAGTACCTGCTGAGAGGTTATTTTCTAAAGCATCATTAGTAATTAGAAAACATAGAAATAGGTTAAGTGATGAGTCAGCCAGATGGTTACTTTGTATTAATTCTTGGTCAAAAAAATTGATATAAAGTATCATAACCTAATGATAAAGCTGTTGATTTGTGTTGTATTTTATGTTTTATTCAAATAAATGATAAATCGTAAATCTCTTTTATTAAATTTCTTATAAGTTGAGGGTTCAATCTCTTTCTAGACAGATAAGTATTGTTCTTTAAAATACAGTCAAGTTATTGTAATTAATTTGTTTTTTTACATGTTTTAGCAAATGTAAGCTTATAAATCATAAATGTTTATTAAGAAACAGTTACTTCCATGGAAAACGACATATAGGTCAGTTGATTTTTCGAATTTCTTATCAAATCTTCAGTTATTTATTAATCTGCTTGATCTTTACTATGGCTATGTTAATTCAAGCTCACAATGTTCCAATTCTAATACGTTTTTCTAAGATTTAAAGTAAACTTTAATAAATAGTAATAGACTAATAGGTAATTGCAAGACTTGCAAGACTCTTGCTGCAAGACCAAGACCAAGACCAAGACTGGGAGCGCAAGACCAAGACCAAGACCAAGACCAGGTGTATTGGCGCAAGACCAAGACCAAGACTGGCTAAGTCTCGTCTTGTTCTTGCATTTGGGCAACACTTTAAAACATTTGTGCAGATCAGATATCAGTATTTCAATTAGAGTTTTTGACTAGCACCCAATGTGAGGCTCTGCTAATAAAAGTGAAGTTAAACTATCAGAAATTCTGAGTTTACTAAGGACACTCCGCATGACTCTTAAGTCTTAAATACCCCCAGAACAGTCATGCGAAGTGTCATGCGAACCAGCCGAAACAAATAAGTCAAAATTCAAGAAGGAAATGCTGACTCTTCGAGCTGCCATCAGCTTTGCTTTGTAAATACCAAGTAGCATTATCCCATCCAAAATTTCACTCCTTACACCCACAAGGTTATAATATTAAATAAAAGACTGAAACCCCACAGGTTGCCACCTGTGCAGTTTACAATCGACCCCAAAAATTCAGTAAGTAATTCAGCGTTCAGCCGCAGGCAGCAATACACCTCAGAATGTATGCTATTAGTAACAAAACTTGAAGGTAGGGCCGCGGTTATCATTTCGATGGGAAACCATGCCTTTAATTGGGACTGTATTGAAGCCATTCTATAATCAGAATGCGCCAATAACAGAGATCTTATTTTTTATGTAATAATCTAAATGACTTATAAGCACGGGGTCGCAAAACAAGACCTTATTGACGAAATTATGGATCTCTATATGAATACAGCACAAAATACTTTACGAAATAGTCAATTCAGTAAATTTTAATATACATATGTTACCATGTACGGTTACCAGAGCTCGTTAGGGGAGTGACTATTGTCAGGTTAGTAACGGGGTAGCAAGCATAGGGGTGCTTGCTACCCCGATGCGATGCTGACGATGTGGTCGCTATCGCGCAAGCGGCACAACATAAAACCCTTTGTTAATGTAAGGAGTGAAATAATTTATCCTGTCATATATTTTATATTAGAAGTACCTTTAGAATAATTGTCCCCATTGTCCAAAATTTCCCAACCTGTACCAATCCTATAATACGAATGGTTACTTTAAAATACAATGAGATAGAAACCTATGAATTCAAAGACTGCATAACATCAAAAGGAGCTGGTTTGTAATTAAATTATTCGGCAAACGTCAATTTTATGAAGCCGATATTCTATGGAAGAAGTCTACCATAGAATAAGTATTATAGTTCTCATAGTATGATCAGCAGAATATATACATGAAATATCGCTAAAACCAATCAACACGTATTTCAACAAAACTGCTGAAGTAAGAATTAGCTGTGAAAAACATGAAGAAACAGTATGTATAAAAGGACCATATTTATTAATAGTAAAAAACTGTCAATTGAATACATATTTCGGGCATAACACTCAATAATAGCATGATAAAGATATTATAACTAATTTGGAAATTAATCAAACTGATAAGACACCCTCGAGATCAACTAAAGAGAGCTATGACCCCATGAAAATTTTAGCTAAAACTAAAACAGCCCCAGTAAAGCAAGGAAAACATAATTAATTGATTCTGTATTGTTGGATAATATGTATAATTATACTTGTCTTTATTATGATACACTACCATGATATGATATAATACCATGGGCTTCAAAATGAAGGAAGGACAGTAAACTAAGAAAAGACAAAGATAATATTAAAATCATAATCACTATACCCCAAGAAGATATCCAATATGGAAACCAGAACAAAGGATCATTATAAAACAAAAGAACATTTGCCATCGATACTAATTATCCCTTGGACAACTAAGCCAGCACGAATAATTCAGGGGAACAGGAACAAAGAACCATTAACAATCGAGGCAATATAAAAGACCTGCTCATCAACAACGGAGGACAGATCTACTATAGTACGCGCGTTATCATCTGAGTCGTCAGGTCAAAAAGTCAAAAGAGATAGGAATGTGCAGCGCGCCGGACCCTGGTTATCGATAAACGGCTACCTGAGCACGTGCTGACGATGAGTCACTAATGATCTGACTATTCTGATTGGTCGGTTTCAAATGTAATTGCAGTGTGTACTTATGTTTTTTGCTATAAATGTGTTTACTGCAATTAAATAAATACATTCACATGTTACTACTCATTGCGCACGATGGATATTTTATTTTCTAACGTTGATCTAAAGAAATTACATGGCGATATTAGCCCTCAAACTCGAACAGTGATTCACAACAATACTTTCAAGATAGCCGATGTTGAAAATCACCTCCACCGAGCCATCGATAATATCACACGAGAAGACTGGGCCAAATGTGTGAGGCATGCCGAAGAACTTCAAACCAAAGACTTACAAAAAGCTCTAATTAGACACCAAGCGCCGCTTATAATAAATTTGGCAGAAGATGAAGACTCTGATGATGAAGACACCGCAAGATTAGTTTTATTTACTAAATAATTATATAATTTATAATATAAATGTTTTTGTAATATATAATGGCTCCTTTAACGGCCACAATATGATTTGTTCTTGTTTTTT
Source organism: Craniophora ligustri (assembly GCA_905163465.1). Lineage (NCBI taxonomy): Eukaryota > Metazoa > Arthropoda > Insecta > Lepidoptera > Noctuidae > Craniophora > Craniophora ligustri. The sequence continues at coordinate 8,521,686 of LR990967.1, read as the reverse complement.
TTGTGTGTATTAAAATATTGTATATAATATTTATAGTTTAACATCAAATATTGTTAACTTGAAATTCTGTGAACAAGATACGATAATAAACGTTACTTATCGATAATATGTCTTTAATTCTTACGCCCTTCATTAGACGGCTCCATAAGACCCGTAAGTGCAAGCGAGATAGATATAGAGAAATGATTTATGGCCCTAAGACTCAGATGATAACGCGCGTAGTATAGTTACTTAGTCGCGTGTATTATGCTAAGTTATTTTAAATAATAAAATATTGTGAAAATACTAAATTTAATTATACCTACCTATTTTTTTTTAATGATTTCATACTGAGTAATTTGGACTTGGGTATGCAAGTAAATTTTTTAGGGTTCCGTACCTAAAGAGGAAAAAACGGAACCCTTATAAGATCACTTTGTTGTCCGTCTGTCTGTCTGTCCGTCTGTCTGTCAAGACCTTTTATTTCGGAAATACGTGTAGGTATCGAGTTGAAATTTAAACCGTATACTCAAGTCTACGGTCCCATGAAGTTGCGAAAGAATCAAGCTTCTAAGTTTACGCAAAAAAAAGATACGGCCGTTTAATCAGCAAAAAACGCATTTTTCGACACGCTCAAGGGAATCAAAACTCATAGGGTACTTCCCGTTGACCTAGACCTATAAAATTTGGCATTTAACATCCTTATAGACCAATAATACAAGGCAAAATCTCAAAACTGTACATTTATATTTGAATCTTAAAAAATAGGGGGTCTGAATATTGTTATAGGAATCTGAATTTCAAATTGAAGCTACTAGTTCAAATGGGGTATTACATGTAAGGGCTTGATGTGCGCATTGCAAAATAAATTTTATTTATTTTTTCCGACGCATTATTAATATATTTATCGATCTCATTGATAAATATATTTATTAATATAAAACTACAAATTAGAGCAATCCCGCGTGGTGCCGGCTTAGAATAGCACCACCCCATATCTTCCCGTGGGTGTCGTAAGAGGCGACTAAGGGATACCCGGAGGGGGGGCAGCAGCTCCCTCCGAGTATATGTATCACGCCCACCTTCTGCGATCGCCAACCCGCTTGCCAAGCGTGGCGATTATGGCAAATACCCCCCAAAATGATTGGACCAAGACGGCAACGGCCCCTAGTCCCCGGCGGCCCCGCTATCCCTCATGGCCATTGTGGTAGCGGTCGAGGTAACGGCGGGGCAGGGGGTGCGAAGAATCTCCGGCAGAGATCCAGCTACCACAGACGACGACGGATTGACCTGGCAACATACAACACGCGTACACTGCGGACGGACGATAAGATGGCGGAACTTGAGGAAGAGTTAAGCAAGGTTCGATGGGATATCGTGGGATTATCTGAAGTCCGAAGACAGGGGGAGGACACGATAATCCTGAAATCCGGTAACCTCTTATACTTCCGGGAGGGTCATCAATAGTCCCAGGGTGGTGTCGGGTTTATCGTCAACAAGTCTCTCGTCAACAACGTGTTGAAGATCGAGAGTGTGTCAACCAGGGTGGCGTACCTTATACTCAGAATCACCGAAAGGTATTCGTTGAAGGTCATACAGGTTTACGCCCCGACTTCGGCACATTCCGACGATGAGGTTGAGACTATGTATGAGGACATATCCAAAGCCATGCATAGTTCGAAATCTCACTTCACCGTTGTAATGGGAGACTTCAACGCGAAGTTGGGCAAGAGAAATGGTGATGAGCTGCGAGTGGGGCAATTTGGATTTGGGCGACGGAATCACCGGGGCCACCTATTGGCGGGTTTCATGGAGAAGGAAGGTCTCTTTATGATGAACTCCTTCTTCAGGAAGCGCGAACATAGGAAATGGACCTGGATGAGTCCCGATGGTACGACTAAAAATGAGATTGACTTCATTATGTCTACGAGGAAGCAGATATTCAATGACGTCTCAGTGATCAACTCTGTGAAAACAGGCAGTGATCACCGAATGGTCAGAGGCACATTGAATCTAAATGTAAAGCTGGAAAGACGTCGACTGATGAAGTCTATGCTCCGTCCATTACCAACCGAAATCCAAAACCTCGAAAACTTTCGGCTCCAACTACACAACCGTTTTGATTCCCTGGGAAGCGATGTTGACGATATCAGCGACAAGTTTGTGGAAGCTGTCCATACAGTCGGGTCAAACCACCTCAGACCCCGACGCACTGGTGGAACCAAAAAGATTTCCGACACAACTCTGCAGCTCATGGAGGATAGACGCAGGATGATTCTGCAGTCTTCGGCTGATCTAACTGAGTACCGGCGAGCAAACAGACAGATCTCAAAGTCTCTGAAGCGGGATATACGCCAATTTAATACAAACTGTATTAAAGAGGCGATAGACCGTAACAGAGGCTGTAAGGTTTTTGCCAGAGATCTGACTGTTGGCCGAAGCCAGTTGACGAAGCTGAAGACCGACGATGATAGAATCGTGTCATCCAAACCTGAGCTGCTGAGTGAAATCGAGCGGTTTTACGGGCAGCTATACACCTCGACACACGAACCTGTCGTGAATCTAGCGAACGACGAAAGAGCTAGATTAACCCGGCACTATACCGAAGATATCCCGGACGTCAGCCTGTATGAGATTCATATGGCTCTCAAACAGCTTAAGAACAACAATGCACCGGGTGATGACGGAATTACAGCAGAGCTGCTGAAGGCGGGTGGTAAACCGATCCTTATGGCCCTTCAAAAGCTCTTTAATTCTGTCATCCTCGATGGGAAAACGCCGCAGGCATGGAACAGAAGCGTGGTCGTATTGTTCTTCAAGAAAGGCGATAAGACTCTTTTGAAGAACTATCGTCCTATATCGCTCCTGAGCCATGTCTATAAGTTGTTTTCGAGAGTCATCACAAACAGAATCGCACGCAGGTTTGACGACTTCCAGCCTCCCGAACAAGCCGGTTTCTGGAAAGGCTTTAGTACCATAGACCACATACATACGCTACGGCAGGTTATACAGAAGACTGAGGAGTATAACTTGCCCCTTTGTTTAGCGTTTGTGGACTATGAGAAGGCCTTCGATTCGATCGAAACTTGGGCGGTACTACAGGCCTTACAGCGGTGCCAAATTGACTATCGGCACATCGAAGCGTTGAAATGTTCGTACGAAAACGCCACTATGTCAGTCCGATTACAGGATCAGACCTCAAAACCTATCCTCTTGCAGCGCGGTGTGAGACAGGGTGATGTTATTTCCCCGAAACTGTTCACCGCTTCATTAGAGGATGTCTTTAAGGTTCTGGACTGGAAAGGGCTTGGCATCAACATAAACGGCGAGTACCTCACTCACCTTCGATTTGCCGACGATATAGTAGTCATGGCTGAGACCGCTGAACAGCTTAGTACTATGCTCAATGACCTCAGCAGAGCTTCTGAACGTGTCGGTCTTAAAATGAACATGGACAAGACGAAAGTCATGTCAAATGTCCATGTTGTGCCGACTCCGGTGAAGGTCGGAAGCTCTGTTCTCGAAGTTGTCGACGATTATGTTTACCTGGGACAAAATGTCCGGTTAGGTAAGTCCAACCTAGAGAAAGAGGTTAATCGTCGAATCCAACTCGGCTGGGCAGCGTTCGGGAAGCTACGCCAAATCTTTTTGTCCCAAATAGCGCAGTGTCTCAAGACGAAAGTCTTTGACCAGTGTGTGTTGCCAGTGATGACTTATGGCACCGAAACGTGGCCGCTTACAATGGGCCTTATAAGGAAGCTCACTGTCACTCAGAGAGCGATGGAGAGGGCTATGTTAGGAGTTTCACTACGTGATCGAATCAGAAATGAGGAGATCCGTAGAAGAACCCGGGTCGCTAACATAGCCCGAAGAATCGCCAAACTCAAGTGGCAGTGGGCAGGGCACATCGCTCGAAGAACGGATGGCCGATGGGGCTTGAAGGTTCTAGAGTGGCGACCACGTACTGGAAGACGCAGTGTGGGCAGGCCCCCGGCAAGGTGGACTGACGACCTGGTGAAGGTCGCTGGAATCCACTGGATGCGGGCGGCATATGACCGGTCGTCGTGGCGATCCTTGGGGGAGACCTATGTCCAGCAGTGGACGTCTAACGGTTGAAATGATGATGAGAGCAATCCGCCATGATAAGTCGAATAATGTCAGTTTTTATACACCTACGTCGAGTTCTGATTTTTACTTCCGTTTAGGGATAAGGCAAAGGAATTTAGGCAATACATGTATTGTACTCCAGTAATTTTATAATTTATTTATGATGGCGATTTTTTTGTGTGGAACGTAAATATATAATTTGTTGAGGGTTGTAATTGATGTATTATTATTGCATTGCGGGGCCGCGTACCACATATCAAAATCAAAATATATAATTATATAATTTAGAGTTCATATTTAACACGCAAAATATATAAGCACCCAATGTTTAGTGTTGACATGCATAGAAATGACGTCACAGGCAGACGCCATGACACCAGCGAGCGTTTTGGCGTGAATTTTGAACATAAAATTAAAATGTCTATGTCTTTAATATTAAAAATATCAAATAAGGTGAATCGATTGTCTAAAATCTTAATCAGTACGGGTACAACGTCCTGATAAAGATTTTAATACAATCAATTTCCGTATAAAATGTTGGTGTAATAAGACGTTAAGACGATGATATCAAAAATAAATAACAATAAAGCAAATAACAATATCATTGTTTCATCATATTATTTTCAATGAAAATAAAATAGGTAAATGAAACAATCAATAGAATCTACATATTTCATTATCCCATTATACACATTAAAAAAAAATTGGCATCCTATTATTGACAGGCGATAGTAAAACAATGGCGTACTTTTAATCGGAAACTTAAAAGTACTAATTATTATTCAAAAAACTATCTCACGACAAAAGTTAATTGAGTCTGTTTCATAAAATATATTTTTAAATTAGATATTTAATGCTATTTCGCTTTTTGAGATACAAGCCATTTCTCAAGGTACTGTCCTTTATTAGATAAATTAAGGTACTATTTATTTATTTTCATAAACTATTTATTTAATTCTGTAACTAAACACAATCCTAAATAGGTACTATTAAATAAAAGATGGAAATTAATCATCTTTACATAAAGAGTATATTTTATATAATGACAAGCTGCAAAATTAACAACGTTGCTCGGCAACGGTGTCAAGGAGTATGCATCAGGTACCTACCAACTGAAGCTTATTAATAAAATAAATAATATCTCTGGACTATATGACACAGCGCCATCTAGTTCCGAGCTAAGCAACGAGACTTGTGTTACGGATACTAATTGGTTGATATACTACATATAGGTAGGTATACATTTTTTTGTAAATACATACATATTACAAATAGATATATCCATGAATCGGATACAAATGTTTATGCTCATCCCACAAATGTTTGTTCCAACCGGGATTCGAACCCGGGACGCATAGCCCAGAAGGCAGTGTTAACTACCGCTGGACCAAGTGGGTCGTCAAATAGTAATAGTAGGTATATTTTAATAGGATATCAAAGAAATATACGCCGCGTTTAATTTTAACGTTATAGCAAACTTCATCTAAAATACCTATTAATAATTAAAATAGGTATCTATCGAACAATTTATCATACAAAGCAATTGAAGAATATTACATAAATTATATAAAGGCTACTCGAAACGGACCAGGTAAGTAATATTGGAAAGTTGACGTGGCGCAGTCCTGTTTCCAGTCAAGTTTCCTCCAAATCATACTATGTTAAGATTTTAGCGTCCTTTTAAAAACAGTTACAACTTAAATCTATTTTTAAAATCTCAACTTGATGATAAATAATTCATTATAATAAACAGCTTATAGACATGTGCTCGTTTTTCGTTTAGGATATCCTCTGCGCCCACTTTGATGATCTTATATTTACATTAGGTACGGAACCCTCGGTGGGCGAGTCCGGCTCGCACTTGTCCGGTTTCTTTTTTAAATAAACTGGCATGAATTTGAATTCCCATTGAATGTCCAGTATAATATAGTAATTTAGACTTTATTTTGCAGTGACAACCTAATTTATAAGGTAATATATCTATTATCTATTACCTTGGTTTTCGTCACAGGGCAGTGAAAGTCACTGGTAGCGGCATCGGCAGTCACAAGTATCGAAGATATTTTGTTGCAGTGACAGACTGTGACATTTTAAAATCTAGTAGTTATATCTGACGATAAATATGTCTCAACCCTAGCAATAATATTTTGCCAAGATTAATTACATTCAAATATTAAAGTATGGTCAGAAAAAAACTCAAGTAAAAATGAGATTCAAGAAACACCAGATGATGCTAAGCTAAAGCAGTACTTACTCATGAAGCAATTATTTTCCAACCGATCATTACATCGCCTAAAATTATATATTATCCTTTTTTTAAGACCTAGAAATCTTTCAGCAACATGTTATTTTACAAGAACAGACTAGATATCTTCCTCCGTTACATACTCAAATATTACTTGAATGTAATTTACTGCTACTTTATCCACCAATCATCCTTTACCGCCTTCCCGCGAGCGAAGTTGCGGGCGACTACAGCTGTTTTCATATGCATAAATTAGTATTATTGTATGAATTTGGGTATTATTCTTTGAAGTAACAAGACATTGGTTCTAGACGACGTATCGAGGAATTTTATTGGTCTAATCCAATAAGATTATTTTATTGTGTGTGGTCACGATTTTTAAATGCCTTCACCTTATTCTGTGTGTAAGAAATATTTATTTGTGCTTAAGTTTTAAGCTGTGTTGTCACTGTCAATAATATAACATATAATCAATTCCATTATTACATTACAAATTACAGACCGATTTCCAAGCTTTGTATTATAGCAAAATTATTTGAAAAAATAGTGTATAATCAATTATACTCCGCTCTCGCTAAGACATTTAGTCCTTACCAACATGGATTCTTAAAGCGTCGGTCTACCACTTCAAACTTAGCCATATTCAATGATTTTATCACTGAAAATATGGATAATGGGAAACAGGTTGATGTCGTTTACACTGACTATAGTAAGGCGTTTGACCGAATCTGTCATCATACTCTTATTAAGAAGCTAAATTATGCTGGAATACGAGGAGACCTTCTCAGATGGTTCTCCTCTTATATTGAGAACAGGTCACAGGCTGTGGTACTTAATAATTATATGTCAGGTTGGGTCCATGTGCCTAGTGGAGTACCACAAGGTTCTCTTCTTGGGCCGCTTCTATTTGTTGTCTTTGTAAGCGACATCGACCTGTGTTTTCAGTCATCACAAGTGCTTTTATTTGCTGATGACATGAAAATATTTGCCACTATCTCTTCATATGAAGACACGTTAGCACTCCAAAGTGACTTAAATAGGCTTGAAGATTACTGCCTATCAAACAAACTTAATCTTAATCCATCTAAGTGTTCAGTATTAACATATACTAGGAAACGTGACTTCGTTGTTTCTGCATATACGTTGGGAGGACAATCTTTGCAGAGGTGCGATAGTATCCGAGACTTGGGAGTTTATCATGACTATAAATTAATTTTTGACACACATATTGACTCGGTTGTTAAAAAAGCATCTAAAATGCTTGGTTTCATAATGCGCGTATCTAAATGTTTTACCCAAACTAAAACTCTAAAAATATTGTACTGTTCCTATGTCAGAAGTCACTTAGAGTACGCGTCCCAAATTTGGAATCCACGCTATATCAAATATATTGAACGTATAGAAAACATACAAAAACGTTTCGTCAGGTATCTCTGTTTTCGTTCAATGATCCCGTATTCTTCTTCTAATTATCTTCAGCTATGTAAAAAATTTCATCTTTTACCACTTCAGAATCGACGGGAGATATCCGACTTTCTATTTCTCCTGAAAATATTGAATAGTGAAATAGATAGTCCCGAGCTCTTAGCAAAAATTTATTTTAACGTCCCATCCAGATCAATTCGTTTTCATCCGCCAATCAGTATACCTAGTGTATCTTCAAACTATAGACAGAATAGTTACATGGTGCGTGCGAGTAGAAATTTTAATAAAAAATAATTTTAAACTTCATCTAAAATACCTATTAATAATTAAAATAGGTACCTATCGAACAATTTATCATACAAAGCAATTGAAGAATATTACATAAATTATATAAAGGCTACTCGAAACGGACCAGGTAAGTAATATTGGAAAGTTGACGTGGCGCAGTCTTTTTCTGCAGGATTCAACGATTTCAATCCAAGTTTCCTCCAAATCATACTATGTTAAGATTTTAGCGTCCTTTTAAAAACAGTTACAACTTAAATCTATTTTTAAAATCTCAACTTGATGATAAATAATTCATTATAATAAACAGCTTATAGACATGTGCTCGTTTTTCGTTTAGGATATCCTCTGCGCCCACTTTGATGATCTTATATTTACATTAGGTACGGAACCCTCGGTGGGCGAGTCCGGCTCGCACTTGTCCGGTTTTTTTTTAAAATAAACTGGCATGAATTTGAATTCCCATTGAATGTCCAGTATAATATAGCAATTTAGACTTTATTTTGCAGTGACAACCTAATTTATAAGGTAATATATCTATTATCTATTACCTTGGTTTTCGTCACAGGGCAGTGAAAGTCACTGGTAGCGGCATCGGCAGTCACAAGTATCGAAGATATTTTGTTGCAGTGACAGACTGTGACATTTTAAAACCTAGTAGTTATATCTGACGATAAATATGTCTCAACCCTAGCAATAATATTTTGCCAAGATTAATTACATTCAAATATTAAAGTATGGTCAGAAAAAAACTCAAGTAAAAATGAGATTCAAGAAACACCAGATGATGCTAAGCTAAAGCAGTACTTACTCATGAAGCAATTATTTTCCAACCGATCATAACATCGCCTAAAATTATATATTATCCTTTTTTTAAGACCTAGAAATCTTTCAGCAACATGTTATTTTACAAGAACAGACTAGATATCTTCCTCCGTTACATACTCAAATATTACTTGAATGTAATTTACTGCTACTTTATCCACCAATCATCCTTTACCGCCTTCCCGCGAGCGAAGTTGCGGGCGACTACAGCTGTTTTCATATGCATAAATTAGTATTATTGTATGAATTTGGGTATTATTCTTTGAAGTAACAAGACATTGGTTCTAGACGACGTATCGAGGAATTTTATTGGTCTAATCCAATAAGATTATTTTATTGTGTGTGGTCACGATTTTTAAATGCCTTCACCTTATTCTGTGTGTAAGAAATATTTATTTGTGCTTAAGTTTTAAGCTGTGTTGTCACTGTCAATAATATAACATATAATCAATTCCATTATTACATTAAAAATTACAGACCGATTTCCAAGCTTTGTATTATAGCAAAATTATTTGAAAAAATAGTGTATAATCAATTATACTCCGCTCTCGCTAAGACATTTAGTCCTTACCAACATGGATTCTTAAAGGGTCGGTCTACCACTTCAAACTTAGCCATATTCAATGATTTTATCACTGAAAATATGGATAATGGGAAACAGGTTGATGTCGTTTACACTGACTATAGTAAGGCGTTTGACCGAATCTGTCATCATACTCTTATTAAGAAGCTAAATTATGCTGGAATACGAGGAGACCTTCTCAGATGGTTCTCCTCTTATATTGAGAACAGGTCACAGGCTGTGGTACTTAATAATTATATGTCAGGTTGGGTCCATGTGCCTAGTGGAGTACCACAAGGTTCTCTTCTTGGGCCGCTTCTATTTGTTGTCTTTGTAAGCGACATCGACCTGTGTTTTCAGTCATCACAAGTGCTTTTATTTGCTGATGACATGAAAATATTTGCCACTATCTCTTCATATGAAGACACGTTAGCACTCCAAAGTGACTTAAATAGGCTTGAAGATTACTGCCTATCAAACAAACTTAATCTTAATCCATCTAAGTGTTCAGTATTAACATATACTAGGAAACGTGACTTCGTTGTTTCTGCATATACGTTGGGAGGACAATCTTTGCAGAGGTGCGATAGTATCCGAGACTTGGGAGTTTATCATGACTATAAATTAATTTTTGACACACATATTGACTCGGTTGTTAAAAAAGCATCTAAAATGCTTGGTTTCATAATGCGCGTATCTAAATGTTTTACCCAAACTAAAACTCTAAAAATATTGTACTGTTCCTATGTCAGAAGTCACTTAGAGTACGCGTCCCAAATTTGGAATCCACGCTATATCAAATATATTGAACGTATAGAAAACATACAAAAACGTTTCGTCAGGTATCTCTGTTTTCGTTCAATGATCCCGTATTCTTCTTCTAATTATCTTCAGCTATGTAAAAAATTTCATCTTTTACCACTTCAGAATCGACGGGAGATATCCGACTTTCTATTTCTCCTGAAAATATTGAATAGTGAAATAGATAGTCCCGAGCTCTTAGCAAAAATTTATTTTAACGTCCCATCCAGATCAATTCGTTTTCATCCGCCAATCAGTATACCTAGTGTATCTTCAAACTATAGACAGAATAGTTACATGGTGCGTGCGAGTAGAAATTTTAATAACTTGTGTAAGCAGCATGACATTGACCCTTTTGTATGCAGTATCAACTCAGCTAAAAGGTGCCTTAGCCTACAATTTTTCAAGTAGTCTGTATTTGCTTGCTGTTTTGCTTACATTTATATTACTGGCTTAGTCTATATCTATAAGTGAAAACTTGTAATTGGCTGTCTGTCGTTTAAGTTATTGTTACTCTGTATTTAATAAGCTGTAAGTTTTCCATGCATGAAATAAATAAATAAATAAATAAATTATAATATTATTGAATATTATACTGAAATTGATTGTGTTCGTTGAAGACCCCCAATTCTAATTAATAACTCTACAGATTTCGATCGTAAATTCTATGAACTTTCGAAGCAATTAGAACAAGACTATTTTACAACGTGTTTATTACGCAGTTGTTATAAATTAACTTGTTGCTATAGGTTTTAGTAGGTCTTGAAAAGAGAATATTATGAATTCTAATGATTATGTAAGAGTTTCAATTATTAGTACGTATTAATAAATATTTTATGAGAATGATCATTAGCGCTATTAAAGTCTAGATAATTTGAATTATGTTGAAATATCTAAACAGAGTCTGTTTATAAGTGTGTAACGGCTCGAAAGCTGGCGTCGGTAGGTGCGGGAGACACTTGATTTAGACACACTTCGACAAACACAATTGAGACAATTTCGGAACCTATACCGGAACTATTATCGAATGAGCGTTACAAGTAATATTAGTTAAGACACTCAAGGTTACTGACTGGAATGCTGTTACTGACTAACTGAGGTCAGGAGGAGAGGTGGTGACTATTTATAGATCACGTCATTATTAACATTGTAAACTTTACGGAACCTTTTATAATACCTGAGCTTATTAGATCACACGTACCTATCATGTGAAAATTTGATATTTAAGAATAAACAGTCAAAGGGATTTAGCTACATCAAGAACATTTGCCTACTCTATGATTAAAAAAAATATCAAACTGAATTCAACTTCTTTACTTTTCCTCCAAGTTCAGTCAGTCGTGTTACGTGTACCAAAAATATTTGACGTACGAACCCAAACACTTGTTAGAGTGATCACGCTAATAAGATCAAGATACGAAGGTGTAATGTTTATCGTTTTCAGGTTTTCAGTCATCGTCCGGCCGTCGGGCGCGCTTCACGGTTTTCAGGAATTGAGGAAAAGCGCGCGAATATTCCGTTACGTATTATGTTGTTGTAACAAAAGTTGGTGAACATTTAACAGCCTTTTACTATTATGTGAAGTGATCTTAATAGAAGTTTATAGTAGCTTACTATTATAAACCACACGAGTGGCCAATAAATAGTTCTTTTTTGTTATGAGTTGTCCATTTGGTTGTTTTAAGATTTTGTAGGTATTATTATTATACTAAGTACTCGACAACGTAGGAGGATACTAAATGATATTTACAGTTTATATTTTATATGAATTGTATCATATCTTCATGTAGTTAAATAAGACACTAAACTGATTACCTAATATTAATATCATAATATTTACATTGAATTATAACAATGGTTGGTTAGGATTGGCGACAAACACGCTGCCAAAAATAATTATAGATACAAGTTAAAATTCTTTTAAATTTTCATTAAATACCTACGGTAGTCGCACACAGTGAGACACACAAAATAAATGTTTGATTCGATACGATACCCTTACTCCACTTTTCATCCTTATATTATTTTACCCTAAGGCCTGAATAAGTATTTTATGAATTAGTCTACCATTTTTTGTATTTATCATTACAAAAATGAACTATAACTATAGATAATATACGAACATAAAATTCCAGTGAAGACCTATTCTATTGGAAGCAGAATAAATTAACAGTAGCGAGAAGATACTAAAAATGAGAGGTGAGTATTATAGTTCTACACACAAAACCCCATAGAGCGCATAGTTTCTGTTTTTGAATTATAAAAATGATCACACAAGACTTTCTAGTGGTTTTACAAAACTGCTGCTGGTGACCAGGTAAATGAGGCGCTATGCAGTTAAAAAGCCGCAGAGTTCAAAAACACAAAGATTGTTTCTACGTCAATTAGGGTGCGAGCTGCATGTAACCGGTGTATTTAACTGTTGAATAATGTTTTGTCGATATTATAACGATCCTTTTATTATATTATTATATATTATAATAATATAATAAAATAAATAAATATATTATTATAAATGTTAGGTAATTACATGAATGAATATGAACGAGGCAAAAGTGGTATGCAGGTATACATTATACGAACTTACCGCTTACTATATCGCATTTGTTCATATGTTTGTTCGTTATTCATTCATTCATAATTTTATTTCAAAGCCGCCAGTTTTAACGGGAACTACAATAAATATAATCTAGTTTCAAAAGGATATTTTTTATTACTGAGTAAATTGTACATATTATTTTGTAGCATACCTTACCGATGCAAAAACCTTTTAAAACCTTAAACGTTACTTACGTTTATTGAATTTACTTTATTTATGACAGAGCGAATCTTTATGATACGTGAGAGCCTTTGCGAGTCATACCGACGTTACCTACCTCTTATTTGATATTGAAAAAAGAAAGCAAGCGTCGTTCTCTTTAATCAAAAGCATTTTAAGAATACTTCGAAGTTAAACGTAACGTAAATACTTCAAAAATATATTTGAGATTGCAAAGTCAATTTAGGTGCTTTAAAGATAATAAAGTTCGAAATCGCTCTTTTTCATTGAGTAGGAAAATTATTAATATTTTTTTTAATTCTGAGTAATGCAAAATCAAACGTATAAAAGTGAGTTCTAGCTTGTATTTGTTACTGGCGCTAATGGTATGAGGCTAAGATATTTTTAGGGATGGAAGCATAGGTCTTGAAGTCCATAATGTGGGGCGCATGGTGCACGTTCTATCTTTATCCTTTTTAAAAATAAAATGGTAATAAGTACAATAAGAATAATCCAGACCATTTCGAATAATACTAGATTCATCTATAAAAAATTTTCAAAATTTTTCAGGCTTCCGGACTTGGGATTATTTGAATACTAAAATATTCACCTGAATCTGGCGTAGTGTTTTATTTAAACACACTGCACCATCATACAAGTTAACTCAACACAACAATCACAATTTAACAAGCTAAATCTTATATTTTCATCACATACAAAAATTATCCATCCTGCTACTTAAAAACGTATGAAAGAGACTGGGTAACACAGGGTTACCTTAGTGTAAGCTTCAATTCAATTATTATTTGTATCTTTTATTTTAGTATTTTTTCTAAACCAAACGTCTTGCAAACGTCCATAGGCTACGGTAACCGGTAACCATCTGGCGGGTTGTATGCTTTTTTGCCAACCTTAATAAAAATAAATATTAAAAAAATCGCGTAAGTTTTAGAAATCAGTAGAATTACAGTATTTATTCATATATTTTCTCTCTGCCAAATCACGCTTCTTCAACTCTCAAGAGAGCCAACAAATGGATATGATATTTAATGTTGTGTATTACGAAATTGAAAACTGTTGTTTCCGGGATTCGGAAGCGAGATCTTAGGTACGAATTACTCTTACTAGGTGTCTATGTCACGCAGCCATTGGGGCGCCGCCGTCATAACTAAGATGATGATAGTACCTACTGGTAAAGATTTTATTTACTTACTACCTATTTACAATTAAACCTTTATAAAAGTGGAACAAAAATCTAAGATTACAATAAAATTACAAAAATCTAGATTAACACAAATAGATTTCTTGTACACAAAATTAGTATCTACTGGATAAAATTGATTGATTTATAAATTTAAAATTATTTTTGTAAAATTTGCGGTCACTACATACATACATATACATACACTCACGCCTTTTTCCCATGGGGGTAGGCAGAAACTACAGAATACCACGCGCGATCCCTGCATACCACTTTTGCCTCGTCCGCATTCATATATCTCGTTACGAGTGCTGCGCACCTGACCTTTTTGAATGAGTTCACCAATTAGGTCGGTGTATGTTCTTCTAGGGTGCCCGCCCGGCGTTAACTGACATCCGCCTGATAAATTCCTTTCGTCAATCGCCTATCATTCATCCTCTCAACATGCCCAAACCATCTCAGTACATGCTTCTCAATTTTTGTCAGTAATTCGTCTTTCAAACCACAACGTTTTCTTATCACACCATTCCTCAATCTATCATTCAAAGTTGCGGCTCGTATTCTAATGAAATGGTTTTATGAATGGTATTTATTTATAAAAATACTATAGTGAAATCCTATTTCAAATAAACAACCGGTAGTGGTTTGATTGATGATATTCTTCGTTCCTGGAAATCATGATCGTTTCATCAAAATTTATACCTTGATTAAAACAATAACAGACCTCAAAGTACCTTAGGATAATAGATCTTGGTAACCAGTAACACATTTATATTTGGACGTTAGCTGTTTTACCAATAGTCATCTTCACCTTAGGATTTCATGTTTCTTATTCTGAACCAATATTTTGACAGTAACACCGGTTTTAGAAGTGGAGAAAAACACACATTGGGCCCCACACTTCAGTGTCTGTCCAGCTACCAAGCCAGTATTCAAATTCAATTCATTTATTTCGGGTAGCTAGGCCCATTGAACAATTACAGACATTAAATTAATTATATACCTATACTATAATAAAATACAATAATAATTATAGAATTTAAATACAATACAATAGAGATAGATATATACAAATATAAGTATAAGTATTCGATGATATTTCTTGTCTTCTCTTAAGCGACGATTGTGTTCTAGTAGTTCCCTACAGACGCGTCCGGTTATTAGAAAATAAGTCACATCACTATTGTAGAGAAGTATAGTATAGCGAGAATTCTCGCTTAAGTTGAACTGCCCGATTAGGGAACTACCTCCGCCTTACAGAAGACCGCGGTGAAATGAGTAAGCAAGGTGGGTAGAGTTAGTACGAGAGTGACTATTTTTGCTATCAGTGTAGTAACTCCCATATTTTAGGAAGCCTATATATAACGGTTTTTACAGGATTGGTAACGCGCGGGCTACACCTTTGATTGTTGCAAACTTATATTATTATATTGTTCTCAATTTTAAGCTACACAAAATTTACACAGACTACCTACTTCATAATACCGGTGTAGAATCTAACAAGCCTCAGCCATATTTAGTTCCTGATTTATTGTCACCCTACTTCATAACATATATACAAGAAATAAATAAATGTCAATTTTTTTATTTAAATGCCAACATTTTGTAAATAATTTCTACAAAATATTATATTATTATGGTTTGTTTTGGTTCACGAAGTATAAAGATAAATAAGTTTGACAGCGGGAGAGCCCAAAATTAATTCAGGTTTTACAAAAAAAACTACAATTAGTAGTAGAATCACAAATTTTGGTACGCAGGTTCCTTCCAAGTTCTACTAAATCTTTACAAAATATCTCGCCAGTCACATGAGGGATTTCAAAGATTTTCAATTAAACAATATCTTACCTGAGGGCCATCTTTGTGTTTGAATAAAATAAAACTGAAAACTTTTTACAATCTGTTTAATGTTAACATCTCTTCCACTCAGCATCAACAAATATGGTGACACCAAATGTCACGTGCTCATGTACTGTACGTGCGCTGTGTGCCACACAAATTGTATAATACTTCCGCAAATCAACAAATATGGTGACACCAAATGTCACGTGCTCATGTACTGTACGTGCGCTGTGTGCCACACAAATTGTATAATACTTCCGCAAATAATTCCGAAGAATCAATAAGCAAAATCTGCCGTAATCGGTCTTGCGAGTCTACTCGACCGGCAGTGAGAAATCCATCAATCCAATGTCCAAACACCCTAGCTTCCCACCCATTCTCCATCTGTTGCCTTAGGTCTCCTGGTAGCACACTTCTCACACCTATATAGATAGATATATCCTTACAAAAGGGTTGACATATTGCTTGGGCTAGGGAATTAGGGAGTGTAGGGAACGTTAGGCGTAGGCTACGTGCGTGTACTTTCACTGGCTCACTACTGTGCCCAGTTACATACCCGTGCGGATAGCGTACTTTAGGTCACTAGCATTTCACTACGTACGAGCGTGGATTTTGGATACTACCGTAATCAGGTTCCCGCCCGTACAGTTGTGATCGTTAGAAAGTAGTCGAAATATACTTAATTGGATTCGAACTGGTACAAAGACAACTATTAAATATATACAAAAATATACTACAGGTTCCTGGAGTTTTCCTAACTTTCATTTTACAAATCCGTCTGAGCTCCAATATAAACTGAATAATTAATTCATTAGATTAAAAACTAGAATATACATTTCGAAAATACTACAAAGTTTGTATATCGATCTCTTAAAACAATGGTTTTATCGAAATATTGTCGAAAGAAAGTTTGCCTACAAACTTCAGTCGAAATTCATCATTGTATTTTAAAACACGGGTACCGCTCGGTAATTGCCTCGTGCTAGGAATATCAAGGTACTTACCCTTTGAGGGACTTTACAAAGGACTATTGTAGCGTAGCTGCATTACGCGGCTTCCGCTCAGAGCTCAAGGGTTAATCCAGTTCCCAAGGCTAATGAAGAGTGACGTAATGTATGTTCTCTAGTGGGTATGCACTCAAAGGTTTATTGCTTTGAAGTTTAAAGCGATGCGGGGCTAGGAAAAATATTGCCAATAACTGAATTCTGTACTCATGCATCTCAATTAAGAGCTTCTATGGGTTAATATTTTCCTCTCTACAGAAACCTCTACGGTCTACATTTCTTCAGTGGACAGGCAGCCTTAGTTCGATTTATGGTTAGCACAGACTTCGTAGCTTCCCCCCCATTCCGGGGTTCTTGGCTCGTCGTGCTCGGGGGGCTTAGTAGCCGCGGAGGGTCGCGACTCCGCGGCGAAGCGAAGTGGAACCCCGAGAGGTCGGGCCGCTCCGACACGGGCTTTCCCCACGAAGCCTGGTTGTAGAGTGGCCCTGTCGCGGGCACCTGCGGGTGTGACCAGCCCAGCAGGTTGCCTGCGACGAGGCGGAAGCTGCCGTTCCAGCAGGATGCCTGCGTAGGTTGCGGTGTCGTATGGGAGGCACCGCAACTGAGGCGGGCCGCGGTGTCATATGGGAGGCACCGCGGCTGAAGGTTTTCTGGTAAGGTGACTAAAAAACCGCACCCGTCAACACCACTAGCCCTATTGCCGGGGCCATGGGATTCGTGAAAGCATGCACCACAGCCCCGGCGAGCTTCGGTCCAGCTCTGGTCGCTAGATCCCGGCTGGGAGCGAGGCGTTCTTCGCCTCGCATCCTCCACGCAGGCGCACTTGGGACGAATACGCGCGCCGCCTACTTGGGGCCATTCTCAGGTCGGGCGGCTGACTCCCCTAGTCGCACCCGCTCGCTGGCCACAGCTTATGGAGGCCGAGGGTTAGTTTGCGCCCTCCGGCGCCCGGTGTGTCTACTGCGGGTGTTGTGATTTCTCTCTTTCCTTTCCGCCGCCTCTTTTGCGCGCATTACTTGCTCGCAGTAAGAAGCGGGCGGCATCCCACGCGCTCTCGCTCCCGACCATGGATAGAATCATAGCCGGAAGCGAGAGGTCACCGCCGACTGCCGCTACGAGTTCACGGCGCTGCTCAGCCCAGGCCGGGCAAGCCTGGAGCGTTTGCTGCGCCGTGTCCTCAGGGCAGCCCACACAGTGGTGACATCCGGGCGATGGCTCCCGGCCTATGCGACACAGGTACTTGCCGAAGCACCCATGCCCAGACAAGACCTGCGTCAGCCGGAAGCTGAGGGCGCCGTGGCGCCTCTCAAGCCACTCCTCCGTGATAGGTCTTATCGCCACTACCGTGGCGTGCCCTTGACTTAAGTGCCTAGAGTACCGAACTGGACCACAACTAAAAAAGGAAAGTTCTTTTCGAAAAAAATAATAACTTCAGAAATTTTAAGAGAACATTTGTACAATCACGCCTAATCAAAGGGTTAGGTAGTAATGTACTGTTGAGCACCCACAGTTTTTTATTAGGGTCTCATATAGGTACAATATATTTTTAACGTGACAATTAGTAAACATATAGTGAAAAACTGCATACAATTCAAAGTTAGGTAATCAAGTAAATAAACAAAAGATTAGGAACGAAAGATACTGGTAATCTGGCAAACAGTTTATGCTTTAAATTTCTATTTCTGACAACGAATCGTGATGCAAGTGTATTTGCACATTCAACTCATATAAAACAATACTTATAACAATATCTTCTAAGGGACCTACTTTGCCACAAATTAATTCTCAATATCCCCATTTAGATGACTATTTATGGGGATTTGTTAACACATACGTGAGACGTCAATGTTTTATCTAAACAATTGAACGTGACAAACCAATTCACGGGAAATTGACGAGTAGACCTTCTAATCATAGTTACCTAACTATATTTAACACTAAACTGAAAATAGCTCAACACACAACACGTATAAGAGTTTCAGAAAATGTTTTGCTGTATATCTATCCACTTATCCATTATAGAGTAGATATTGTGGAAATTCTTGTTTTAAAGTTGTAATTGTACAGTCAATACATACATCCGATTATAACATCAAGACAATGAACATGCCCGTAACCATGAAAGCTGAATATTCCGAAACGTCGGGATTAAATAACATCAATATCACAACCCAATTATTGTACCACGGGTCTCATCTCATTAGGCTAGTCTAGTGCGGGGTCGCAGACCTTCACATGTAATTGTGAAAATCGCTCTAGCATGCGGGTTTTCTCAGATGTGTTCCTTCACCGATTGAGCATGTGATAAATGTTTCTCAGATCGAACAATAGTGAAATTCTTTCTTCAATGTGAAAAAATAAAGTATATGACGGTACTAAGAATTTCACTAAGAAAATTAGGTCATTAACTCGTTGGTATACCTCTGCTTACCACTCCTGAGACACAAGCGTGTTGATATTATACGTTGTCATTGTAGTGTTTGTAAGTGTAAGTTTTATTAATATAATAAGAATTGATGATCAAAGGCTACACATTAATCTAGCAAACAGCAAGGGCAAGGCACTAACCAAAATCGAATCTGTCATTTTAACAATCGAATTTCAAATATACATAATATGTACACAATATTTTCGTTTACATTATGCCAGTATAAGCGGGATAAATTCTTATTACTCGAACCTCTACGGTGTAGGTTTCGCTAGCTCTATTATTGTTCTATGATTTCTAGTGGCAATTTGGTTTATGGGGTTGATAGTGCCACCATTAAGTCAATCTGGAACATGTCCTTAATTAAATTGCTACGACAAAAGAGCTTTACAATCGTGTGGATATACTCGCAATATTTCGTTTATTTCTCTCAAAAAGGTACATTAGGAACATTTAGGAACTAAATAATGTGCAGCTTAATCTAACACCTTGATGAGAGCTGGAGTTTGTACTAGGTACGGAACCTGTGTGACAGATCACCAGGATGGAAAGGAATGAGGTAATGGAAAGACTCCTAATGGATCAACTGGAGCAAGAACGTGAATTCTTTGATAAGTACTTTTAATTCCGATATTCTCGAATAGTCCACAAGAGATGTAATCGTCTATGATTGGATAAGCCTTGCTCAGTCACTGTTGTAATTACAATATTTCTAATTGTATTACAAGACTTGACTACGTATCGTTGGAGGATATTGTGAGATATCTGGTATCAACGAGTACTTGCTCTTATGTGAACATGAGACATTGTAAATATTAGTTTTTAATTAATTTAAGATCTGTATAATGTGTTTTTAATTTTATCGTCTTATATTGATATTATTATGATACTAATAATCTTACATTTAAAATTAATCTCCGCCACAAACAGAAATTTTAATGAAATTAAGTTTCAGTTTTCTTTTTCTTTCAGTATTCTTATAATATTATACTTTTAATATTATACTTATAATATTTTACCTATATTGTTTTACAATGCTTTAACAGCCTTCAAAAAGCTCTAAGCTTTTGTTGTTTACAAAAAACATAATAATTACATTTAGTTTATTTAAAGAATTATCAGTAGGTAAGATATGTTTCTTCCCAAAAGATGCAAACACTTAGTAGCATCTTTAATTGCATACAATATTCAATCTGTGATAGTACCCATACCAAAGACTAGGTTAGTTACTGACGAATCAGTATCAACTAGTTATTCTACTGATACTGAGATAAATTGTTTAAACTTTTACAACCGACAATAGAGAGGCAGAACCATATTTTATTATATCACCAGAACATAAATCGCTTCTCTGGCAAAATATTAGATATTGAACTTTTAGTGGATAAATATTCTATAGATATATTGTGTTTTTGTGAAACCTGGTTGAAACCAGATACCATGCAATTTAATATAAATGACTTCACGGTGGCCAGTGCATACAATAGACTTTCAGCCATGGGTGGTGGAACTCTAATACTTTGTAAGAATAACTTAAAGTTTAAAGAACGCAAGGACATCACCTCTTGCTCTGTTGATCGCCTTTGTGAGTTAGCATGTGCAGAAGTAGGTAACTATATTATTATATGTGTGTATAGACCGCCGGCATCAAACTTTGCTACATTCTTGTTAGTAATGGAAGAAGTTTTCAGAAAAGTTTTTAAATGTAAGAAACATATTGTTGTTTGTGGGGATTTTAATATTGATATTATAATTGAATCGCCGGAAGTAAGCAAATTTCTTGCTTTATTTAATTCTTTTAATTTAAAGCATATTTTTGATAAACCCACTAGAATTACCCCCACTACTCGCACTTGTATTGATAATATTTTTGTGAATTGCGCAGTCCAAGGCTCTTCTTTAGTTAGCGGTGTTAGGTCGGACCATATGGGACAGTTAATTTCGGTAGAAAATGTTAAAAATACGCGGCTGAGTAAAACTATATCAGTTAGACCTTTAACGGAAAATAAATTAGACTCTCTGCAAAATGCTATTAAAATTAAATTACTCAACACAAAATTCACATTGAATACCCCCGATAAAATGTACTGTAAATTATTCCATATAATATGTGAAGCATTTAATAAATCATGCCCCATAATAAAGGCTCCATTACGCAATAAAACTAAATTTAATCAATGGGCCACTACAGGTATTAGGAAAAGTAGAGATGTGCTTTATAAGCTATATTATGATAAGTCATTGACCTCCGACCCCAATTTTCATAATTATGTTCGGAAATATTCTAAATGCTTTAAAAAAGTATGTACGCTAGCTAAATCAAAACTTATTAGTAATAAAATTAATAAATCTGATAATAAAATTAAAGCTGTGTGGAATATCATTAACACGGAGACTGGAAGGGGGAAAAAACAGGGCTCCGATCTGATTCTTAAAATAAACAATAAAGTAGTCTCAGATAAAATTGAAGTCGTAAATTCGCTCGAACAATATTTTACCAATATTCCCATCGAGGTGACAAAGTCATTGCACTCGTCGTCTGTATTAGCTGAATCTCTAGTGAAACAATTTGTTGCTAGAGATATACCAAATTTTGATTTCTTTCAAGTTTCAGCTCATATGGTAAAAAAAGCATTTAAAAGTATAAATATGAAAAAAACGGAAGACCTATGGGGCATATCTGTTAAAGTAATTAATTCAATCATAGACAATATTGCTCCAATACTTGCAAATATATTTAATGTTAGCGTCAAGTCGGGAACCTTCCCTGATTTAATGAAAGAAAGTAAAGTTATTCCAATTTTTAAATCAGGTTGCAAGATGAATCCCTCAAACTATAGGCCGATTTCTGTTCTTCCAACGTTAAGTAAAGTCTTTGAGAAACTGATGCTCGAGCAAATGGTAGCACATTTTCAGAAATATAATATTTTGCATGACAGACAGTACGGCTTCACCAAAGGTAGATCGACGTCTGATGCAGGCACGAAGTTAGTCTCTCACATTTTAGATGCTTGGGAGGGATCGCAGGATGCTATAGGTATCTTCTGTGATCTTTCTAAAGCTTTCGATTGCGTTGATCACAACACGCTTGTCCGTAAACTCAGCTACTACGGAGTACGAGGGCTTTCTCTAGAGCTTGTCTCTTCCTACCTTTCAGAAAGACGTCAGAAAGTTAGTATAGACGGAGTCACTTCCTTAGGGTCTATTGTTAAAATGGGTGTTCCCCAAGGTTCAATTTTAGGTCCTTTTCTCTTTCTGGCGTACATAAATGATCTTCCCTACATGATGTCAGATTTGTCTAATATTGTATTGTTTGCTGACGACACCTCACTAATCTTTAAAATCAGTAGGAAAGATCGCGTACTTCTAGATGTTAATAAGAGCCTAGCAACGCTATCTAAATGGTTTGATGCGAATAACTTACTTCTAAATGCTAGTAAAACAAAATGTTTAAGATTCGCGTTACCGAACGTTCCTCAAGGCGAAACTAATTTAATGCTCGAAGGCAGCAAACTCGAGTTAGTTAACGAAACTATATTCCTTGGTATTACAGTGGATTACAAATTACAGTGGGGGCCTCATATCTCAGCTCTTTCTAGTAGGTTAAGTTCTGCTGCCTATGCAGTAAGAAAAATTAAACAAGTCACTGACATACCTACAGCTAGATTGGTATACTTCGCATACTTTCACAGCATCATGTCATATGGCATCCTTCTGTGGGGTTCAGCTGCGGACGTGGATTCTATTTTTATCTTACAGAAAAGGGCCATCCGCGCAATCTACGACATGGGCCCCCGCGAATCCTTAAGAGAAGTCTTTAAAAATATTAATATACTCACACTTCCGTCACTCTATATACTTGAAAATATTATGTACGTCCGGAAAAACCATCTACAGTTTAACATCAATAGTGACTATCATAACATTAATACTAGGAATAAACATAAATTAGTAGTGCCTAAATATAGACTTACAAAAACTAATAAATCATTTCTAGGGAATTGTATACGCTTTTATAATAAACTACCTAAATGTGTCACCGATCTCACCGGCAAGAAATTTAAAAATCATGTGAAATCTGTTCTTGTCAAGAAAGCCTATTATAAAATCAAGGACTATGTTGACGATAGGAATGTGTGGATGTAGATACTGTTGTGCATGTGGCCTCCCTGGTACCGTGAGGTTGTTTCTATTACAAAAACGTTGTCTTTTTAAAGACATAGCTTGTAGCATTTTATTATGGCGTATTTCACGCCCCTATTCAATTGTTATAATTTTGTAAATGTGAGTTCAGTGTATTGTTCAGTCTAGAGAATTATACTTACCATATCACTTTTTTTTATATCTTTGACCATTGACATCTCAAGACATGAATTTTTTACATTGACCTCGCATAATTATTACCAAAATAATGTAACAATACCTTCTTTTTAAAAAGAGTGTCTATGGAGTTTCTTGCCGGTTCTTCTCCATGAGATCAACTTCTTGGAACCGTGCAACTAGAGTCATAACGTTTTATAAATGCTTGAAAAAGTTCATATGAAATAAAAACCTTTTGATTTTGATTTTTTTGATATATGTTTTTCACTTAACGTTGAAAAAGAAACCATTATTTTTATTTACTCTATTAGGTTCTATAGGATACAGCGTCATGAGCTAAGCAACGAGGTTTGTGTCAAGTGTACTAGACGATTGATGTACTACATAGTTTTTTTTTGTAAATTATACATACATATATTAAAACTAGCGGCCCTATTTCTTAAACTTCATCTAAGCTCCGCTCATATTGGTCCTAGCGTGATGTTCTACAGCCTATAATCTG
Organism: Craniophora ligustri; assembly: GCA_905163465.1. Lineage (NCBI taxonomy): Eukaryota > Metazoa > Arthropoda > Insecta > Lepidoptera > Noctuidae > Craniophora > Craniophora ligustri. The sequence continues at coordinate 8,497,402 of LR990967.1, read as the reverse complement.
CCTCGATAAATGGCCTATCCAACACAATTTTTTTTTCAATTCCAGCCTGTAGTTCCTGACATTAGCGCGTTCAAACAAACTCTTCAGATTTATTATATTAGTATTGATTAGTATAATAAGAAATATCCATGACTCAGGTCAAATGTTCAATACATACTCATTACAAAAAAAATGATACTACCGGGATTCGGACCCTTGCCATAGAAGCTAGGCTTTAATACCGAGTATTAATATACTCATCGAGTAATAATACTATTATACTTATGACCCGATATATAACTATTATTTTAAGAAGTGTGACAGTTTTATTTAATCAATTATAATAATATAATAATAATATTTTTTTGTTTAAATTCTTTTACAAAAGGTTTACATTTTTTCGGCAATAAAATTTAATTGTACGTTAGGGTATATTAATGTCTTAATAGTAAGTAATAAAACTAAAGCTTTTATGATAGTTTCATATAGATAACATTATTCGTAACTTTAGAGATGTGTAGCGACCTGCCTGAACTCGGTTTGTATAAACCTGTGTTTCAGGTAAGGCTCGACCGAGATGGGTTTTTTGTTCTCGGCCGAGACCGAGACCGAGACCGAGAATATAGTAATATCTCGGCCGAGACCGAGAACCGATACCGAGAATAGAAAAATATATTAAAACTTCATTAACAATATTTACAGCTGAAATAAGACTAAGCTATTTGGGGGATCAATTTATAAAAATACTTAAATAATTGAGAGCGATATGTTTACGGAAATTCTGATTAATGCCAATAGTGACGCCCAGATATTTCACGTGGTCAGCATTAATTAAAAGTGGGACAAGTGGGTGCGCCAAAGTTCACCTAAAATTTCAACTACGATAATTGGAAATCCGAAAATGTTCTTCCTAACATTTTTCATCCTAACAATCACAATTCCTAATTACTTTGTCTCTAATGTTAATAATTACGAAGCATTCAACTTCATAATGTCAGTAGCAATAAACAACTATTATACTTTTATTTGTTTTCCTATATTTTCTCCACATAACCATCGTTCATACTATTATTCAAAGTCATATCTTTTTTGTTTAGATTTCTTTTTATTCATAATAATCAATATTATATACATTAATTTTGCGTAACTTTGTTTTCACATAACTTGTAGGTATAGAATAATAGTACCGCACTCACTAATTATATGAATTGGTTTTTTGTTTTTATTAATTAAAGCATCTTCTTTAATTTTATTTATAGCGGTGTGTACCTGCATAGATAATAGTAAATCTTTAGGAATATATTTTTAAGCAATAACACTTTACGCTTATACCACGGTACTATTTATAGTCATTGGTTTAAGTTAAGTTGGAACTGCGACTATAACGCACGAGCCGAGCGAGCAAAACCAGAGAGGACTCTGGTTTTGCTCGCTCCAATCATTCAGTCAAGTTCCAGAAACGAATCGGTCCTATTCCTAATTATTGGTTTAGGTTAGGTTAGAACTGTGTCCACAACGCACTAGCCGAGCGTGCCGCGGTAGCGGCCGGCGAAGTGCCAGAACCGAATTGAAATTGAAATTTCATTAAAACTAGAAATATCATCTTATACCCACATATATTTTTTATTACACTTTGTAAATGTTTCTTTCTGAGTATGAGTGAAAATATTATGGTGAGTATGTTTAGGGATAAAAGCGTTATGATAAAAAACTGTAGGAGTCTAAATATATTTACATTAATGATGTTATTGATTAAAATTTTCGGAAACATCAGTGTTATGAGCATCGCCGGTAGCACTACAAATAGTATGAATGAAAACTTTAGGATGAAAATTTTTAGGAAGAATGATCATTCGGATTACAAATAGTTAGGAAGAATAATTTCGGGTAAAGAACTTTAGGTGAGCCAATATGGACCCGGGACAAGTACATGCGTGCTACAATTGTAATATTAATCATCTTTAGTTTTAAGGCTACGTAAGCATTTTTTTATTTCAAGATGAGCATATTTGCTGAGTAAGAAAAACAGGTTATTGATCAATAAGCGATAAGTTTTTACAAATTTGATTAAATTTAAAGATTCTCGGCAAAACTTGGCATGTCCGAACTGCTGGCAATCGAAACACCTCGTGACTATTGTGAAGTCTCTCACAGGGCATGATGTCCAATTTATAAAAATGCGGCTTTCATTTAATAGCATTCGTATGCTAGCTGCTACTTCTACAATGTAGTTGCAGGTCGGGAGTTCTTTCTTGCCTGATTTGTGGCTCAATTTTATGTTTTCTAAGAAGGACTCCCGGCTTATATTGGGCTCCTTGTCAGAAAGGTTTCAATAATATGATATTATTGTTCACAGCAATCTCAGAAGCTCTGGTATTGTTCAGCGTGGTGACGGTCGTGACTCCCAGGTTCCAGTTCCACGGCAGGAACGCGTCTGACGCGTCAGGGAGCAAGTCCTGTTTGCTAGGAGAACACACAGCCAGAGCCCACTGCGTAAAGTCGCAGTATCGTCTCATTTGTAAGGATGGCTTTTCTAAATACTGGATAAGAGGAGTACAGTAAGTAAAAGCGTCATACTACCCAACTTATTTGCTCTAGAAAATTGCAAATCAACACCGATTTCAGAGTGTTTTTTTGATAAATGATCTGTAAATTTGTAGAACGGCAATTCCCTAACTCAATTTTACACCGTTGAAGTGTTTTTAAAACAAAGATTGGCAAACGGTCAAGAATAATGTTGTTAGGTACATACACGTGCGAACATTCATTCAATCCTGACTATTTACGCACATGATTGCACGTGTATACACGTCACATTGGTAATATATTATAGTAGTAGGGATTGGGTATCGGAAACTAGTCTAGTGATCAGAGTATGCTTACATTCCAAATGTGTTATAATATTTATGTTCGATTCGCATATTTATGTCCAAGAAATAAACGTCAATAAACTGTTTTTAATGAGACTCAATAATAAGTAACTGAAAATACTTGCAATGCCTCTCACACTGGCGCATTCGTTTTTAGATAAATTTTATCACGCCTGTAGTCTCTATTTTCTCCCACATTTTGCCGTTATGTACACACTGGTACAATTATAGTGCAACTTTGTATTATTTAACTTGAAATATTTCTCGCCACATTTTTGTCACGTACGAGTTCAAATAACCAATTAGGTTTCGTACTTAAATTATAAAATAAATAAAAACCACCTAACGATGAGGGTTCACCCAACTCATTGTCCCTTGATCTAGTATAAAAGAGGTAGATCGTACCACATAAGATGATTCCTAGTATCGCCATCTAACATGTACTATTGTACCCCAGAGTATTTGACATTACAGTATTGAACACAATGTAAAGTTAGTGATTAAATTGTGTAACCAGTAGCCGAGCATTTTATTAGATTGCACCCCAACGAGTGAAATAAAATCATTCGCAAGCTTGCGGCTGAATTAACTACCTATTGTAATTTTACCGTATATTTCACTCGTCTAATATAGACATTTTAACTTAATTTTATTATATTATGAAGATAAAAACAAATAACAATTAAAAGTACAATACTGTGTTATACTTATTATAATTAGAATTACTTGCCAACAAGCTTTGTAAAATATAATACAAACATGGAGTTTTATTGTATACTTAGGCACAGCTTAAATAATATTACCTTTGACTATACCTACCGATATTATATGTTTTATGATATCCGAGCTGCTGTTGAGAATTATGTACATTGAAAGCTCAATAACCTTTGCTCGGCTTGGGAATTGAATCCAATACAAGAAGAGTTCTTAAAATCGATTCCCAGGTCAGCAACAGGCACACTTACGATCACTGGACTAACGAGGCAATTAATGATTTAGTTGCATAAAGTATCAAATAGAAACCTTCCGCTGAAAATCTGTAGGGGCTAATTGTTGTGAAGAGGATGATGAAAGTTGCAAAGAATTTGGGCTTTCATTTCATTTTTAAATTTTCATACCATATAAAGACTCAGATACAAAATTCGTTTAATCCGTGAAGGTCCTATGAGGAATTCATGAGTTCCTTTTTCGAGGACGCAATGAATCTTCTTTCAGATCTGTCGGCACTTTCTTGTTGTTTGGCTTTTTCAAAACATCGAAGCAAACAATGCAAACGATTCGCTATGCTCTACCTCTCAACAATCCTCTAAAATAATATTAACATAAAATTATGCACATTTACCGACATACCAACAACAACATATAATCCAAGAAATCATATGTATACTAAATTATTGATAGTTCTATGATTATTATGCTTTGTAAACAAGGGTTGAAGCTGAAAACCAGCGCTTGAAAACCCCAAGTGGGGCTTAAACATAAGCTGACGCTCAAACCTTCGCGTTCAGTGTTATAGTTATTTTGTAATTAATTATTATTATTATTGTAATATTAGCTAATTTAAAACAATCAATCTCTATTCTATTCTACTAAGTAGTGCTGGTATTTCCTAAATGATGACCTCAGAGAGGAAACATCGATAAATCTCGTTCATCATCATCATCATCGTGAGGAAACATCGATAAATCTCGGAGAATGATGGTTTAATAAAAAAAATAGATTATAATTTGCGAGAATAAATTCTAATGTAAGACAATGTCTCAAATATGATTACTGCTGAGATTACCAAAATATGCCTAACTGCGTTTCTTGTGGAGTCAACCAATCGGGATAAGGCGACCGTGGTGAACTATAAGCTTACCAGAAAGGAAAACTTGTGCTCATTAGTAGCTTATACTATTCGATAACAACGATGTTCACGTCTACTACTTCAGTCTAAATTTATCTTCTTTTAAACCAATAAGAAAGAATCCTCAATGAATTTACCCGTGAAGTTATGTTGCGGTTGACAGTCGTCATTTCCCATCACTTGCAGAGAAACGGCACGTTGACGTCATTACATCGACGCAGTGCCTCTATTTTATGACCGCGTAGAGTAAAGCACCCCTTGGAACGTCCTATGCATTTGTTTGTTTCACTTTCTATTATAAAACTATAAAAAAACAACGTTATCTTTATTTAATATGGTGCTGTTTACTAAGCCTTATTGGATCCATGCAAATTATAAATAAATTAATGAAATGATTATTACTAAGATTGGAATGGGCCAATATGATCATCATAACCATGATGATTTACTGTTTCTACGTACCCACAATTCGCTAATCCTACGTGGCTACGCCTAATACCATTTATCGGGCACTAATCTAAACTCCGAGCTTTTTTGAGAATTTAATATATAACATCATAAGTGCGAGATAATGGATCGAATACTCACTCGCACTCGCAGCCTCTTGGGACCTCTGGATCGATTTTTGGCAATCTAAACGACAAGGCGGTATACTTAGGTAAAATAAATATACTAAAGCGCGGTGGAAATAACAGAAATAAATCTTTTTGATGTGACTGTCTAGAAGCCGTTTTGGTCTAACGGATGATGATGATGAACGTAATATACACGACATTAAAAATTGAGTACTTGAGTTCGTACAAAAGCATAGTATCCTTCTAAAATTTTAAAATACTTGCATCACAGCCAATGTATCAACTTGGGTGTGCACACAATGATTTCAAAGAATTATTAAATTATTAAGATTGAATAGATAGAAATATGGATTTCTACTAGTTAATTAAACCTTATTGATTTAGAGTTAATTTCTTGATAATATAATTATAGATACATTCATTATCGATCAAAGTACTTAAATGGAACGATGCTTAAAAAAAAATTCTAAAATCAAAAATATTTCTCGCCACTTACGTCAAGACCAACTGCCTCGTTGGTGGTGGCCTCCAGGCTAAGCATAGTGTTATTCGGTTTTTAACCGACTTCCAAAAGGAGGAGATTATCAATATATATATTTTTTTATATTTGTTACCTCATAACTGTGGATTCGGTGAACCGATCTTCAAAATTCTTTTTTTATACGAAAGCTGATGTTTTCCGTGTGGTCCCATAAAAAATGGTGAAGATCTGATGAGTGGATCCTTGGGAAATCGAGAGAAACCCTCAAATTTTCTACGTAGATGACGCGTTTATTGTTCAATCTCTTACATACTATCACGCCTGTTGACCCCGAAAGGTTAGGCAGAGGTGTACTAATGTACTAATGTACACCCACGTTTTGCTGGTATGTTTTAGGTCCCATGTAATAGGTGGCGAGCCTATTGCCATTAACCGGGCACGAATCCAAACTCCGAGCTGCTACTGAGAATTTCACAGAAAAACCCAATAACACTTTGTTCGACCTGGGAATCGAACCCAGGACCTCTTGCTCGGCAGTCGCACTGTATGACCACTAGACCAACGAGACATACATATAATACAACGAACCTATTACAGACACTAAAAAGTAAAAATAAAAATAAAAAACTGCGTTAAAAAAACTAAAAAGTTAAAAATAACTTAATACAGTTTTAACTTCTTTTTAGTTTTAAAGGTATGAAGACGGTGCCAATCTAAACGTTTTATATGTATAATGAAGAGCCTGTAGGCATACAAAAAGATATTGCTCTGCAAAATGCGTATTGTCACATGTATATTATTGTATCGCTATTTATAGAAGAGTGGAGCTGGTCACGATGTGCCGAGATAAATAATTATTTCATCTGCATCTGTCGTTCCTTGCACCGTGCATGCGGCTACCATCCAATCTTGGGTCAAAGTCGTTAGCTGCTAATATATTATACGTGTCATTATTATACCAGCTTTATTGTATTTTTAGGAGATAATCCAAATTACATAGAGTTATTTTCTAGGAGGGAGATAACGCATCTTCGACTGCTGACCTGGCCTGGAGAGTGTTTCAACGTGTCACGTCTACAGCATTACTATCCTGAGCTCCTCGTATTGGAATTTATCAATTCTACCAGCCTGAAAAAGTTCACGGGCCACTTCAACGCTGCTGCAAAGATTGAGGTTTGTATTCTTCGTCTGCCGATAGTATAAAGCAATAAATCCACGTCTGAGCGTTTTGTCACAAAGTCGAGAAAATATGCGTAATGATACGGACTACACTGTATAATGCTCTTACCTTATAGTTTCTAGGGCCACACCTGAGAAATGTCGTTCCTTATTATACTCAATGCATTCACTACTCACTAACTATTGAGGTAACATGTTTAGAAATTTGTTGTGGGAAGATATCATCAGCTGATATCGTAATCAAACTCAATCTATACAGAATATCAAACAAAACATTAAACAATCCTATTAGCGATTTGGTTCGACATGTCTCATAAAAAAAAGTGGTAGTGTAATATTTACTAACGGAGACTAGTACCCTACAGCGGGAAGGCAAGTGATTTGGTGATGAATCTTGTAGATATTAAACTGACAACACATACTACATAAATTTATGTTCGCCGAACTATTAGCTATCAGCGACAAACAATTGCTAATAAACTCGGAGATATGTCTTCAAGATCTCGCCGGCAAGAATATGTGACTACTTAAACCCAAATCGTCACTTAGAAATATTTTGTTACTGATATCTTATTTCATAAAACTTGTTAATGCTGTATCTAAACTACACATTTTTTTATGCTATACACTAATAAATATATTTTTTACTGTAAAAAACCCAAACCACACACAAAAAATGCATAAAATACACACAAATACACTTATCCTCCCCACTACATCGGGGGGCACGGCAGTGCCCCCGCCAAGTCGAGCGCGAAGCAAACACTGCCGTACCATCCTTTACTGGAACCATTTCGCCGCATTTTCAGGCCCCTATTTGAGAACCTCTGGATAAGACCAGAACGCAGAAATTTTCGTCATCCAGTAAGCTATAATTACATACGTAAAATCCAAAATTTCAAGTCTGTAGGTCATTTAGTTCCGAAGTTAAGCGAAAGCAAAGTTTCGCATTTACGACACTCACTCACTCATGATCATCAAAATAGAACTCGTACTTCCCATAAACTCAGAGAGCTGAAATTTGGTACAGAGTTAGGGTTTAATGGCCACATAAAGGGAAAACTATAAAAACTAGGATAATCGAAGATCTGGAGTACCTGGTGACCCTGATTAGAAAACACAAGAGCCCAACCAAACTATTAGAGATCGACATACCGCTTGGTTATTGAATCAACGTTTTCCAAGTGGTAATTTTCCATCGTCAATGGGTAGCGGTTCTCGCGACAGATTGGTGCAATGGTGTCATGGAGCACCTGGTTTTGTACCCTTGTGTGCCCTTCAACGGCCAAGTCACACAAAATTAACTATAATAATAAAGAAATCGCAGTAAGGAACCATATACTTGGCACGACTTTGACTAGATTTCATTGCTTTTTAGAGACAAACAAGCAGCTCCATCGAGGCTTGGCTAGTTTTTTACAGAATGTTTTTGGTGGGATCATATTTACAGAAATGTGATGTAATTCACGAGTACCATATATCAAAATGATCAAAACCATTGTTTCCGTTAGTTCATTACAAATGGCTAATATAAATAGCCATTTGTAATGAACTATGACCATCATGACCTTGACAACCATAATCTCGAAAACTCTTTCTCTTGTGACCCGCACGAATGCATTAAATATATTAATTCCGACAGTAGCATAAAATTATTGCACATAAATATACGTTGTGTTAATAAAAATTTCGATAGTCTTCAAGCCTTGTTATGCGTAATTAACCTTGATCTTGACATTATTATTTCGAGCGAGTGCTGGCTGAGTAAGGTGTATAACCTCCCAGTATTAAACGGATACCAGCCGCACTCCACAAAAAACATAACAAATCAAAATGATTGCGTAATAGTCTACACTAAAATTGGATTAGACGTCACGGTCTGGGAACCATACCTAAGTTATGCGAATAGGCATGATGACAATAACCTATAATCACTAAAATAATGATTTTACCGAATGAAATAAGATTCAAGGGTATCGAAAACTGTATTATTTTCATTTTTTAACGTGTGATTGATTAATATTTAATAAAATAAAAACAATAAAATACAGCATTCCGCCATGAGTCACGAACACCAATCAGAGCGAATTACGTCCCTTGTAATTAGAACTACTACTACGCGTAACGTCATACTCCACGTCAATTTCTTTTCGTTCGAGCTTACTCTCTGTACTATCAAATTGTTTTCACCTGCGTTCATCGAGTTAATTGTGGTCCCCAAAGATCTGACTAATCCTAGTTTTATAATCGCAAAACAAACTAGAAATGGAACAAGGATTTACCAAGGCAAATAACTCTAATTTGCCTAGAGTTGACTTGTTGATGTTGGAAGAATTTCTGTCTTCAAACAAAGACTTCTGTTCCGCAGAATTTAAAACATCAAAACTTGCGTGTAAGTATATATTATAAATAATAAACAGTAGATTATTCAAATTATACAAACATTTTAAAACTGCATTTCGAGGTAGTATTAGAGGTTATTTAATACCCATATAAGTTTGTTATTATCAGTGTATTTACATCACATGATACTACACAAAATTGGCCATATCGTTTGGCAGCTGGAATACAAATAATGAAACCCATTAAGATAAACATTGGTGAATATTCAAGAGGTGAAATCTAACCTTAAATCGATTAATTTATTGATTAAACCTCCAGTAAGGACAAATCATTATAAAATCCACAAAATAAAGTAAAAACCTTTAAACCTTACGTCAAAATGATCTTCACTGAATGATGGATCTCGCCGTACGAGATTAAGCCATTAACAAGCCACATAACATATTTCGAATTGTTTTGTTGTGTGGAACGTAAATATATAATTTGTTGGGAGTTTTTATTGACGTATTATTGCACTAAGGGACCGCGCACCACTTATAGAATTTAGGATTCATATTAAACACGCAAAATAACTGTATTATAGTATTAGCACCTTATATTTAGTGTTGACATACAATGGCGTGACGTCACAGGCGGACGCCATGACAGCAGCGAGCGTTTTGGCGTGAATTTTGAACATAAAATTAAAATGTCTATTTCCTTCCATAAAACCCATATTTTTTCCAAAATAAAGATATGGTTTTTAAATAGTACATACTTCCGAACATAAGAGCACAGTTTTTCAAAATCAGTCATCATGCCTATTGTCTAGTATGTCAAATTGAAAATAAGCTCACGGTTCTAGCGGTATATCGCTCTCCATCGAATAGCACTAAAGATCAGTTCGATAGCTTTTTGACTAGTCTGAATAATGTTTATACTGAATTATCGAACTCCACCAACATCACAACTGTTGGTGACTTGAATATTGACATCAAGAAATTTACAAAATATACCAACTATCCTTATGATTTCAAGTACAAACCCAACACGAAACAAGAATTTCACTATATCTCGGGCCAATCTTGACGACATTAAGGAAGAAATAGAAAACACAAATTTCGCGGACATTTACAAAATTGAAGATGCCAATATAGCTATGAATAAACTTATTACATTACTATCATCAATAATATCCAAACATACTAAACACATCAAAGTACCTAGTTGTTTTCTAGAACCATAAAACCGTGGATAACCCCAGGTCTCCTAAAATGTATTAAGCATCGAGATAAACTACATACACGGGTTACCTACACGCGATATCGAAACTATTGTAATACGCTACTACGGAAATTAAAGAGAACATATGAGAAGAGTGAAATAGAAAAGTCCAAAAATAATCCAAAAGCTCTATGGAGAACAATTAAACAAAAAACTGATACTAGTAAAATATGCTCAAGCCCCGTTGAACTGCTAAAAATATGTGACAACCCTAAGGCTTCCCTAAACAATGTCTGTTCCTTCTTCAGTAACATAGATAAAAACATGGCAGCATAAATACAAAATGACCCAAATAAAAGGCGGCCAAACCGTGACATCCCACGCGTTGGCGAAAATAACACATTGAAGTCACCGGCCAATTCACTCGTTATACAAAAAGTTGATGAATGTGATGTAGAATCCATTATAATGCAGTTACGTAATGACTGTGCTGTAGGCTGGGATGGAATATCAGCATCGCTCCTTAAGACATGTCGGCACGCATTGGTATCACCGACAACATATATCTGCAATCTTTGCATAGATACAGGAGTATTTCCAGATACTTTAAAGAAGGCCATAGTCCCTTCAATCTATAAGGGAGGAAAGAGGAACTGTGTCGATAATTACAGGCCTATATCAGTGCTGCCATCACTTTCAAAGATTCTTGAGCGGATTCTTAGCAAACATCTAAGAAGTTTTCTTAATAAGTATAAAATTATAGCAGATAATCAGTACGGATTCCGCTCAGGAGTCTCCACTGAAGACGCTGTGGTAAATTTAACGCAATACATTGCTAAAACACTGGACAGCAGGCTTTCGACACAGTTTCTATTCCCATCCTTATATCAAAGCTAGAGTATTTGGGTGTACGAGGCATAGCACTAGAGATCTTCAAAGATTACCTGAGTAATAGCAGCCAGCGAGTTAAAATAGACTCTAGCTATAGTGATGAAGAGGTTTTGTCTTACGGTATACCTCAAGGAAGCATACTGGGTCCCACGCTATTTGTAATCTACATAAACGACCTCTGTAGTAGGTCAATCCCATCTTCTAAGATTTATGCATATGCCGATGACACAGCGATTCTAGTTCAAGCGCGTTCTTGGGAAGACGTGAAAGCGAAGGCGGAATTTGCACTATCTGCTATAATGAACTGGCTTGACCTAAATTTGCTGACACTGAATCTAAATAAAACTTATTATATACCCTTTACTATCCGCCGTAACACCAAACCCACAAATACCTTCACGATAACAGCTCACTCATGTCAGAATCAGTTGGTATTATGCTCATGCCCTACCATTGTTAAAGCTAATAGCGTGAAATATCTAGGTGTGCATATTGATGATGGGTTAAGATGGGAAAAACACCTAGATACACTTACAAATAGAATACTTCGTCTTATTCACATTTTCAAATCTCTCCGTGAATCTGCTGGGTTTGACACTCTTAAAATGGTATACTTCTTATATGCCAATCGATCATTGGATATTGCATAACTGCATGGGGTGGAGCAGCAAAGACTTGTATTCTGAGAGCAGAGAGGGCACAGAGAGCAGTGCTTAAAGTTATGATTAAGAAACCACATAGATACCCAACAACGCAACTATACACTGACTGCAAAGTATTAACAGTTCGACAGCTCTTTGTTCTTCATTCTGTTCTCAGAATACATGGCAGCTTACCACCTTTTATCCCTTGGAAGAGAATATGTGTTCCCTCAGGTGTACAACACAACACGTCATTTGCAAAACATCAATTCTATGTCCTGAGTATTCATATATATAAAAAACTACAGAAGGAGCTAGACATAATTGACTTAAATAAATATAAAGTTAAATCGAAGACTACGGATTGGCTCATGCAGCAAGACTACATATATCAAAACAGAATCCTTACTAGCATACATCACTTAAAATGTCCCCAACACACATTCATGCACCATTATTACTATTACAGTCACATAATTACTTCACCCTATCCACAGACACGCTTGCACAAAAACACTTACACCACAAACACACACAGAAACAGACACACACACACTCACACACACACTCACACACACTCACACACAATCACATACCTATCCACCTTACTAACTACTCGGAACTCATTAAACTGCTATTCCAAATATTGTTAATGTTAATCTACACTTAAATTGGTAGATCTATACGCGTTCATTCTCATTAAGACACCTAAACTAACTGTCTGGCCAAACACTGTCTCTTAAGATACAGGTCTCCTAGTTTAAGACACAGGGTTTACAAATTTTGTTAAATAACTTGTATGTGTGACCTACCATCTTATGTCTAATCTGTATATTACTTTTGGATGAATAAACATTTTTTTATTTTGTACCTACGCGACAGCCAACTATTATCTTAGCTATATAGCTAAGATAATAGTTGGCTGTCGCGTAGGTACAAAAATACCTTTATTCGTCGAACTCGTAAAGCAAATTGTCTCGATTATATTCTAATAGATTGCGTTGCTGCTATTTGTATAGAATTTCTATCATCTCACATCAAACGAAATGTGTTATTGAAGCTTCAAAAACAGGGAAACCATTTATTGCTATTTACTTCTTCGGAACATATTTTGTACTCTTGGAGATATTGTATTATCAGTCCGTGAAAGTAAATAAATTGTCTTTGCTAAAGCTTATATATTATTATTTTCTAGCTATTCCGCGCGACAACGTTTGCGTTAAACTTTTTGCTTCAAAATTATATTATTACTACCTGACCCAGCAAACGTTGTTTTGCCACATTATACGGGTTGGTGGTAGAAGAGTGAAAATTTAGTGTTATACGTATTTTTAGTGCCAAATCATAAAAAAAGTCTGGTGAGGGACATACTTATCACTTCGGGATGTAAAAAATAGCTTAAAACCGATTCTCAGACCTGCCAAATATACATACAAAATTTCATAATAATCCGTCTAGCTGTTTCGAAGGAGTTTAGCGACAAACACCGTGACACGAGTTTTTTATATATTAGATTTTCTAAACATAAAGCAACTTAATTCTGTGCCAAATTTTGTTTAGCGGGGAGCCTCATGTTTTTTTTGCTCCGATCCCTATACACCGTGAAATTATGACTATTGCGGGGTCGAAAATTTTGGACTCTATATCAATAATGGAATCTATTTATGTAAAATTTAAATAAAATAAAGATATGTAGGCGTACCCGCCTTTAGACATCAAACCTCATTTGATGGTGACAATACCTCTTTACATTAAACCTCATTAGACGTATTAAAACGAACACCTAGCTCTGGTGAGGTGGCCATCTTATGTTATCTAACAGTTAAGTTTTAATGTTGAGAAGTGCGCTCGCAACCACGTACTCGGTGGACGTTTATCTTAATAACAAATAATCAGTGATCAGTGACTATTTAGTGCTAGATTGAATTATTAGCGATCATAATTAAATGATACACATACGTGCTATTTCGTTCAAATGTCACCTCCTTACCCGATAATCCACGCCCATCTAAACATGCACCAATTCTGATAATAGTCGAAAGACTTTAGATATATTTTTTTATAAAAAAAACAACGAACAAAAAACTAGAACGAAACGAGGATACATGGTAACGCCACTAAATTTAACGTACTAGGATTACTACGATCGATATCATTCAATGTTACTCACACAGGTACACAACTAACACAACTAAGCAGTAAACCATGCCGACAAAGACATAAAAGCCGCCCGCGCTCGCTGCCGCTAACTTACCTACACGTGTGCCGACAATCCACTCGGACGCACTACCTATTATTACCTGCCACGCTGCGCGGCGCCGCAGTGTCGCCGCCGCGTCGGCGGCGAGCGCTCGGCGATGTTGCGCCCGGTCGCCAGTTCTGCTGCAACTCGCGCGCGGTAAGGTTATGCAACCTTACTTACGATTTACGTTGTCACGCGAAAATGTGTCGTCAGTACGAATATACGAACGCGGAGTACTCAGCAATTGTTCAGCTGTACTGTGCACAATGAACATTAATGGACTCTCGTGAATCCATAGTTAATACGGGAAGACCATCACCAAGTTTAGTGCTAATGTGTAGGTAGTTATTATAACGGCCAATTAATAGTGACTATTTTCATTAAACGCTATCTAACAGCTCGTTTTAGACATGTTATAAACGATAATATTATCGGAGCTGGCTGTTAGATGATATCCCTGTAGCGTACTTAGCAGGGATTTACTATCAGCATGATGGCTGCCCCGCTCATTATTCAAGTGTAGTGCCTACCGAAACACTCAGTTCGGTGATAGGTGGATAGGCCGCGGTGGTCCCGGACTGAACGCCTTTGGACTTTTTCTTGTTGTCGGAAATCAAAAGACTTGTTTATACCCGTGAACATGAAAATCGTGACGAGTTACGCAGTGCGATAGTGGACGCCTTTGATAGAGTGAAAAGTGACAGAGACACGTTAAGAAAGCTAAAAGACAATAGTATAAACCGGGCACGTTTGTGTATTGAACGCGGCGGACTCCATTTCGTCGTCGTAAATAAACTTTTTGCAGGTAACTTGTATGTAAAGTTGATTATTTTGTAAAAAGCTCCAATTTTTTAAATACGCCTGAAATACCTACCCAGTCTCTTGAGTGTTTCAGCTATCTGTTTTAATATTGATACAGTAAATACCTAAAATTATGTTCAAGTAAAGTATTTCTGGCGGTCCTAAGCTCATGGAATGTATGAAGGAGAAATTGGAGTACAATTTATTCCGTGAAAATATTGCCGCAATGATTGGCGCAGGAGCTGTACGAGCGACTGCTGCGCAAGGCGTCGCGAGTTCGATCCTTGCTCGGAAAAAAAATGTATGATCTGCAGGTAATTGTTCTAGGTCTGTGTGTGTGTTAACTCTTTGCTTGAGGCAAAGTTAAAAAAAAAATAAGGTTTTTTTAAAACTATGTACACAAAGCAAAACAGACCGGTATGCAGGGCACACCAACGTAGATGTTAGTGTGCGTAAACTCAATGCGTTCATTACTTCGCCTATTTACTAGTGTTACCTTTAAATTAACCCGTTGTCCACGCACACATTTGCAATTTCTTGTCATTTTAAAGTTACAGGGAATATGATGCATAAATTTAGCTAATAAATCAGCCTCCACTGTGGCGCATTAGTTGAGCGTGCGAACAATACTTCTTGTCGCCGGCACCGTAAGATCGAATCTTATTACCAACGGCTCAACTTTTTGTATGTTTTAAAAGATATTTTACATTTGTTTGTTCAATTCATTGTATAGTATTAGCAAGTCTTCTTTATATTTGGTTTGGATTATATTAATGGTCTACCCTCTAAAAATGACAAATCATAATATGCTAGTAGTTTAATTTCATCGTCATAATGCTATTGACTATCGAGCTTTTGTTACGTTTTTAGACATTATACCCTGCGTATTTTGAGAAGTGCTATTATTTGTGAATCAATATGAATCACTTAACTACACTTTTAAGAGCTGAGATAACTATTTTGCATGCGCAAAACGTTTCAATTAGTGAAATTGCGAGGCGTTTAAAGATATCGGTGAGTAACAAAATATTATTATTACGTTTAGAAGTTTATTATGTTTCAATAATACACATCTTGTTTATTGATGTTTTATGTAACAATATTTAATTATTGTTCACAGAGAAGAACTGTGCAATTGTGGGTCCATCGTTATGCAGATTCGGGAAGCATTGATCCTTGCCGACCGGGACCAAAGGCTGGATTTGCATATACAGACACCAATGCACGGCACCGTGATATAGTTGCTACGCATTTGGCTGAGCCCTTCCTCACTACTCGTTCCACGGCGACTAAACATGACGTGACGTTACAAACTGTGCGGAACCACTTGCGTGCAGCTGGTGTGAAATGTCGTAGGCCAGCCAAGAAAATATTACTGTCTGATATTCACATGCAAAACCGGGTTCGCTTCGCAAGAGAATATTTGGATTTTGATTGGTGCAATAATATAGTTATATTTAGCGATGAAAAATGTTTTAAGTCGGACAAGGACGGTCGTAAAATATTATGGCGAAAAGATGGTGAACGCTATAACAAAAAAAATATTATTCCATGCAGGTCTAGTGGCCGCATTACGTTGGGTTATTGGGGATGGATGTCATCAATGGGTCCCGGTGAATTAGTGCAGGTAGGGGGTCGCAATACCAGTCAAGGTTACTTGGATGTTTTACAAAACGTGATGCTACCAACTGTGTGTGTTGCATACCCGCAAGAACATATTTACTTCGTGCATGATAACTGCGCTGTGCATCGCGCGCGACTCGTGCAAAGTTGGTTAAACTTCCAAGAAAACTTTACTGTTATTGAATGGCCATCAAAAAGTTCTGACCTGAACCCCATTGAAAACCTATGGGGTCACATGGTGCTAAACTGGGACTCATCTGAAGTCAGGTCCAAATTAAATTTAGACGATGTCGTTACCTCGTCATGGGAATCGTTTCGTGGCTCTGATTTGTGCTGGAATATGGTTGCTAGCATGAGGACACGTTTGCAACAAGTAATAGATAGTGATGGCGCACCAATCGGCTATTAAAAATATCAAGGGGTAATTTGTATTACATGATTGATGTTATTGTTAGTGAGATTACAATTTAGGGTCGCCAGTATCTTATTATCTAACTTACTAACATGTTTATTCATATCATTAATAAATAAATTACCCTCTTGAATATGAAAAACAAAGTGAATTCTTGTCCCACTTAGAATATTTGTCATGAACCATACTTTATAATTTGTATTTATAATTTAAAAAAACCATGTCAATAAATATTGTTGTTATCATATTACACATTGTTTAATATTTTCTTCCATATATCATTTTTTCTAGAATAATGTTCTTATTATCAGGTAAATAACAAAAATAAAAATTAAACAAAACGAAAAAAAATAATGATAATAATGCAAAAAGTTAGTGCCGGGCCGGCGTGATTTGATCTTAAGACTATTGTCACACCAACTGCTTGCATATACACCTATGCCACGGTATCAGTGGATAATAATTTTGAATTTATACTTCATATTCTTTGTTTCATATATAATGTGAAGCAACAAAAAATTGCAAGTGTGTGCGTGGACAACGGGTTATTGTAAAGCTAACACTAGTAAATAGGCGAAGTAATAACGCGTTGAGTTTACGCACACCAACATCTACGTTGGTGTGCCCTGTATACCGGTCTGTTTTGCTTTGTGTACCTACTTAACCTAGTTACCTACTTAATTTTTAATCCCTTTTATTTAATTAGAATGTAGGTTCTACGTTCGTATCTCGTATCAGCTGATTAAATTCAGCAACTAAGCGCCAACCTTGTCGTATTTTAATTTATACCTAGATAGGTAAGTTACGTAGATAGGTGTAAGGTAATACTTACCATCAATTTCGTCGCCATCTGCATCGTATTGCTAAATAAAATTTATTTCAATAATAAAATGACATCAATAAAGTACTGACCTACTAGCTTTTAAATAACGCGTAAGTACTTATTAGTACTTATTCGCTCGGGCAGTCGATTAGTACCAGCTGACTGGCGTTCGGGTCATTGCCCCGATGCCCGCGCCGCCCGTCCCGCCTTCACCGCCGCCGCCGCCGCGCGCGTCTTTGATAAGTAGCAAGGTGGCGATTTTGCATGAAATATTGGTGCACTACTACTAGCAAACTCGATCAAGTGAAAATATTCTTTTCACTTGCCAATTTTTTTATTATAAACAGTAGAGTTAATCTAAGACTTTTTATTAGTTCTACTAATTATCATAAGTTTCCCACCTTTCGGTTCCGAAACGACTACAATTTCACGGTGTATGTATATACTTACAATATATAGAATGTGCTTTACTGTACCTTTGATCAAAATAAGCTTTGTTTAATTGCGTTTTTTTTCTAATTTATGGGAGTGACAACAACGTTAGGTACATTTCTCGAAGCCTTGTCACTGCAAACATATATCGCTCTTAATACCGTTGATATAATGATGAGTCGTGTATTTAGGTTACTGAAAAAAACATTCTTACTATGTACGAAATAACTATTTTTATGCCTGAATAGATAAACTTACCTACTTATATGACTAGAGTCTAAGGAAAATTAGTATTCGTCTGACAGCTCATGTCACATTTTTTATTAATCTTGATTCTGAATGATAATAAGACGATGCTATAATATAATGTATTATGTCTGTAATAGAGTAGTATTTAGATATGTACACTTAATTATTTGTTAATATCTATGTCGCGTATAAATCTTTCTAGAAGGTATCCGTAACACAAGCCTTGTTACTTAGCTCGGAAATGTGTTATAATAAGATACAATCTGTCTTTTCTTAGAACAAATTATTTAAACAAAATTAACATGATTGAAATGATATTAATATGATTCTCTTACAGAAACTGACTATCCACGGTCTGATGTCACTATGGGAGGTGCCAGCGGAGGTGGTGATTAATACTCTGCATCTTCAAGAGATGGATCTTCGAGGAAATATGCTGAGACATATCAAATTGCCTCTATTGACAGGGCCAAAAAATTTGCAACGCCTTTATTTAGCAGGTAAAGTATAATTATAATTATTTTATTATATACTTGTCTGTTCGTAGTCACTTCGAGTCATTTATTTTATTTCAGGAAAAAATATTGAATATTTAATAATAAAATATTTAAAAAATAAATAAATATTTAAAAATTTTTAAAATTATTGGTCACCTATGTTTTCATACATTTTTTTTAAGCTATGGTTGCTTAAAGTTTTTTGAAATAAATATTTTTCACAAATTTTCCCCTAAAACCATAATTTAACTAAGTTTTTTAAAAAGCTGTGTAATAGCAGTCATATTATTTATAGCTTATCTATTAGCTTAGTTATCATAAATTGCTATAACAATAAAAAACCGATGGAATTCATTAATTTGTGATCGTGGTGTACAATAATGTAAAATAAGGTAACAAAAAACATCGATATTTTTTAAACAGTCGTATCTTTGGTACCATTTGTTTTTTTTTTTTTTTCTCAATGGCCATTAGTTCTACTACGACCCATTTCAAGGTTATCCATTCATTACCGGACACCCTGTATATTAGGTACATTATAAGAAAAATACATTGACATTTGGAATGCTAACCAATTTTGACAAATCGCTTAGCGCTACGGTATTAAAGGCTGCCTTCTATGTTAACCATTTAATATCCGTAACACAAGCCGGAACTAAATTTCGTTGGATTATTATGTCGGGATATAATCAATAAGTCAATTTAACTTTATACATTATTACAGTCTATTTTACGCTGCATTATTTATTCCTTTTTTTTAATTCGGCATGAGCCTGATAATTGCCAATAGGATGGTTGTCAATAGAACGTTTTCCTTAAAAATATTGGTAAACGGTTGTGGGTTCCCAATAAGGTCTATCTGTGTTGTGTTTATGTACATAATTATT
The DNA here is from genome assembly GCA_905163465.1 of Craniophora ligustri. NCBI lineage: Eukaryota > Metazoa > Arthropoda > Insecta > Lepidoptera > Noctuidae > Craniophora > Craniophora ligustri. The sequence continues at coordinate 8,477,425 of LR990967.1, read as the reverse complement.
TCGCCTATTATGCTGTTATTATTCTTGTAAATACAAGTACCTATATTGTGTTTTCTCTTGTGTGCTTAATTTTACATAATAAATAGGTAAAGTTTTAATGAAATTCCGTTTGCGTATTGCGAAAGGCCTAACTTAAAATCTTTGAGATTTTTTTCGATTGTAGGTACTATCTCATTTTTGATGTCATAAAATCTTTATAATATAGCTGATGTTTCAGCTACTGCGCCTATCGTGCCCCTCAACGTTTATAAATAGTCTATTCTTAACGTAATTGTATACATAGGTTTTATTTGTACAAATTTACGTTATTACGTAATTTAGATACACAATCATGCCTGTATTCCAGTACCTATATAATATTTATCTTTGACCTAAAAAGTTTTAGGTATACGGTAAGCAGTGTGTTAAAGCTCTATGTGAAGTGAACCTGTTTTTATATTATCCGTTGTGAAATGAAATATCTATTTATCGTAGATATTATAGAGCGAAAACCAACTTTCCTAAGAATCAATGACTGGACCTCTGGTATAACAAAGACTGCGATATACACCAGTATTTTTATACGTAATAGTTATTTATGTACGTGCAAATAAATTGTCCGGACACATTTATTTATTAGCTATACTAATTCATTTGTTGCGGCAAAAGATTATTAGCAGATGCTATTTCCCAATGGAATTCCATTCTATGACATGATATTCACGCATGAGTAAATACATCTTCATCTTAAGAAGGTATATACTGGATATTTGAGTCCCATAGTGACACAGTGTTATTATTAATAGTAAGTCGTGGAAATTTCACCTATTATACCAAAAATAATTGTTATGTCTTTACAGGCGGTTAGTTATTGGCTAATGAAATAAGACTGTGGAATGATTACAGGTATATGTAGGTGGGTTATGCCAGGCGGATGAAATGAGAACAGTGAAATACATACCAACAGTACACTTACTACTGAATCAATGTATTTATATTGAATATCAATAAATTTAAAGCGCCTTAAGTCTACTGCTCTTGGTTCTGTTTACACGGGTTTAAAACACACTTTACTTAAACGTGAGAAGTAATATAGTGTTCAATCAGCTACGGTGACTATACGAACTTGCAGGGTTGAAGTTGCATTCTCCTTATGCATAAATATGGAAGCAGAATAAGCAACGTTGTTTGACTTAACATGGCATGTTATCGCTGGTATTTTCTCCCTTTTTATCGGTGAATAGCTCCGCTTCATGTGAACCAATTGTTATACAACTCGAAATGGTTGGTCGCAGCAAATCAACCGAACGCCCCTTAAGCACGTATACTCACTATACGGTATAAGTAATGGCATACTAAAGCAGCCGCGTTTGTGCTTTCAAATTATTTACTGTATTACACAAAAATAGATGGTAACCGGATTAATACAAGACGGCTCATTATTCAGTAATAATTCTTAAAATATGTACATAGGTACTTTTGTATGCATATATCATTTTATAACGCGTTTGTCTTGTATACAATGTATAACGTCAGTTTTATTTTTCAAATGAATTGATTATATACGTAGGTGTCGTATATAGCTCATATAGTCATAGTCCTTAATATTTAATAGAATCATTATAATATTATATACTATAGGAGGCCGTAATAGGAGCTATTATATTTACTATAAATTGAGGTTCAATAATGTCACACAGGTAAATAAATAAATAAATGTATTGTGGAACTGATAACAGTTCCACAGTTAAAATTTTATATTTGGATATAAATCCAAACATAAAAGTTTTGACCACTTACCAAATTCTTTTACACCTCTTTTCTATTTGATTCAAAGCCCAGTTGGAAACCCAACTTTTGCCGTTAATGTCGATGATAATTTCTACATCCGAAAATCTATTACAAACTTTATTATTTCGTTATAACGAAATTCTACTTTTTCCCTCAAACTATTAATTGCTATTAATACATATTTGATAGTTTTATACTTTGTAGCTGGAATCTGAGTACTTATAGCAAACTAATTAGGTTTATATTAACTAAGCATAAAAATCAACTTTATTGCGAAAATAATATATTTTCTCTAGGCAACGTGAAATAAAAATATCCTTAATCATATAAGATCGGAGCAAAAGGATTTGCGTATTTTTCATACAAAGAAAATTTCTTTTTAGATATATTTTTTTATTTATTTATAATTTGTATGCGCCGTTTTGATCGATGACTTGTTGCCGTCTTGTGGGTAGTGCCATGATCTGCTGTAAAAATGTTGAGATATTTGATCAAATAAATCTGACAGGTAGTTTTCAGTTTTCTTTTGAGGTTCATTTTATGATTCCTGTTTCTATCGCTTCAGGACCGAAACAGGACTCATATAATGAAAATCTGATGGAGCAACATCAGGGCTATACGGAGGATGCATCAACACATCCCAGCCAAGCTCTCTTCAATTTTTTGCTGAGTGGGGCTATAGATGAATGCGGTTTGGCATTGTTTTTTTCTACTTTACTAAGTAATATTTGTTTTCTTTCACCGGACCAACGGGTTCCTATATAGAGTATATTCCACTATTTTTTGTAGAGCATTCCAAATGTAGATATGCGTATCAAAAGTACATCAGAAATTTTATTTTATTTCCATCGACAAAAGCATTAAAAAGGACTTTAATTACGACTGAATCATGATTTGAATTTTCGCGCAAAAACGGTAGCCGGCTTGTGACGTCACTCCGATTGTTTTTAGAAAAATTGTAATCTACAAAACATCAAGAGGGTGTATTTTTAAATAGATTTTGATAAAAATAATATTGATTTCTATTTAAAAACATGCAATATTTTTTTGACTCAGCCTCATCCAGTCTCGACCTAAGCAACGAGGTTGGTATATGTATAACGGATACTAAATGGTTGTAAAACTACGTCATACTTTCACGTTTATTATATTAAGTATTCATATGGATAGAAAATGGACAATGGGCCGGTTACATCTCTCGGAGAACCGACAACCGTTGGAGCAAAACGAGTTCTTGAGTGGAGACCACGTCCGGCCAGGTGGAGCGACGACTTGCGCCGCTGCTGCAGCTGGCAGTGACTGGACGAAAAGAGCCGAAGATCGAGCTCTGTGGCGTTCACTGGGGGAGGCCTACGTCCAGCAGTGGACGAATATAGGCTGATGATGATGATGATGATGGATAGAAATATCCATAACACAGGTGGGTAGGTAGGTATCATGGATACCTACCTACCCACCTAGTCACACAAATATTATTTTTTATACCGCTGCCTTAATCGGGTAATAAAATATTGATAGTATTTAGTAGTAGTAAAAAACGATTTGATATGATAAGATGTTGGCACATGAACTATCTTCAAATAAAACGCTCTTGTAGGAGACAATCGGTTCCATTTTAAAAATAGAAACAGTGAAAACAATAACTTTAAAAAAAAAGAAAAACCAGCTTCAAAAACTAAAAAGCAAAAAATAACCTTTTTTTAGTTTTAAAGGTATGAAGTCGGTGCCGATGATGTGGTGGTTTTAACCACCCCGCTCAAGGTCACTCGTGGTGAGTGTACTTACTATTACGTTTGGCTGGGCACCGACTTCATACCTTTAAAACTAAAAAAAGGTAAAACTGTATGAAGTTATTTTTTGCTTTTTAGTTTTTGAAGCTGGTTTTGCTTTTTTTTTAAAGTTAATTTATTTTTTTCTTTTTAGTGTTGTATATATTAAACTTTTCGTATCAGATAAGAAATCTAATAGCCTGAAATAATACAACTATCGATCCATATATAATTATGAAAGATTTTTCCTTCAACTCCTAACCGTTGAGGAGTTGTACCTTCCATCATCAGATCATTACATTACATAAGATGTTGATTTTCAGATGTAAATGCTTGAACAGCTTTGGAGAATACATGTAAATGTAATAAATGCTTATAACTGAAAGAATTTTCTTTTAAATCTTATCTGTTGAGGAGTTCTACCTTCCGTCATCAGCTCATCAACATCAAATGATGATTATCAAACACAAATACTGGAACAATTTTAGTAAATATATTAATAAGAACGTGATCATTGCCTATAAAATTTGAGGGTTGCCCTCGATTTCCCTAGGATCCACTCATCAGATCCTGATGTGGTTACAATGGGACCATCTGTGAAGTATACCCTTTTAAACAAAAAAAGAATTTTGCAAATCGGTCCAGGCGTTTTTAAGTAATTCGTGAACATAAAAAAAAAAAAACAACCGACGAATTGAGAACCTCCTCCTTTTTGAAGTCGGTTAAAAAGCAGCCAGCGACTACTCTAAGTTTTAATCAAACTACAGAAACACTATGCTTTTCTGGAAAAGTTTTAATTGAAAACTTGTAATCGTTCTTTTAAGTGCAGCTTTTAATTTTTAAAACTGCATTTTGTAAATTTATTACAAAAATATATTAATGTCACTTCACACGTCGTACTTGAAGTACGACGTGCGAAGTTGAAACATTGGAGCACAAAAAATAATACATCTTAGGTAATAAAATGAAACGTAATAAAGTGCGTAATTTATTTAAGAATAAGGGTCAAAATTGACTGAAGGAATATTTTTTCAATTGTCTTTAAGTGCCACCCACTGATTTCTTAAGAGGCTCAATAACACGTGTGTGAGTACTCCTTGATATTATATTTTTAAACTAGCTGATGCTCGCAGCTTTGCCCGCGCATACTCCCGTCATTTAATACTAATTTCTCCTCCTCATTTCGCCCGTTATGGGGTGAATATCTAAAAACGACGAAACACTCATGCATTTATTTTTGATGAGAAGCTTGCATATTAAATTTCATTCTTCTTTACGAATGACGGACTTCCCATATTAACTTTCAAACCCCTATTTCACCTCTTAAAGGGTCGCTATAAAAAAATCCCGATATACGTGTTTAATTATTTCTAACCAAAAACTTGTATATTAAATTTCTTGTCTCTTAAAAAAAACGGATTTAAAATAACGGATTTCCATATAACTGTTAATCCCTTATTTTACCCCTTTAGGGGTCGAAATTCTAAAATTCCTTTCTTAGCGGATGTTTTCATCATAAGATGCAACATCTGTCAAAATTTCGAGTTTGTAAAGGGTTTAAGGCTTTGCGTTGATGAATCAGTCAGTCAGGACAAACGATTATATATATATAATAATATAGATGGATAGATAATTCTGTAAAAGTATTAGCGTACCTTTCAGAGTGAGAGGGATGGGGAGAGAGTAGTTGTAATTTTTAAAATATGAACGTATATTATTTATTAATTGCCAAAGACCAATGAAGATTTGCCTTAAAAATTGCTGCAAGACGTATTATAAATTCCCTAGTCGAGACGAGTCGTTATTATAAGTTTTTGGGATTTTCTATGAAATTTTCAATAACCGTTCGGAATTCGGCCAGCGACCTACGCGCTGGTATGTAGATATTTTTCTCATTAGAATTTTTTTTTTAAGCCGAGCCACCCAATTTAAATTCACAAAGCACGATACTAAAACAATCGATATTGCCTACTGTCTCAAAAAATAAAATTGTTTTCTTTTACTAACGCGAATATTTAGGCATTTAAAGTTACTTCTGAAGGTATTTTGATATTATAATACCAAAGTTTCGGATTTTTTACGTCAATAAAAAGGATAGTAATATTGTTGTAAATTGCATAACAGAACTCAATATTGTTAATATAATAACATAACTATTTCATTATTGACTCGGTATTCGCCAACAAAATATATTCGATTCAGTACATCTACGTATCAGAAACGTGTTTTATTATTATATTTATTACTTTATCAAAACCAACTTCAAAAACTAAAAAGCAAAAAATAACTTCATACAGTTTGACCTTTTTTTTAGTTTTAAAGGTATGAAGCCGGTGCCAAGCCAAACGTAACAGTAAGTACATTCACTGCGAGTGACCTTGAGCGAGGTGGTTAAAACCACCAAATCATCGGCACCGACTTCATACCTTTAAAACTAAAAAAAAGGTCAAACTGTATGAAGTTATTTTTTGCTTTTTAGTTTTTGAAGTTGGTTTTTCTTTTTTTTTAAAGTTAATTTATTTTTTTCTTTTTAGTGTTGTATATATATTAAATTTTTCATATCAGGTCAATCTAACAGCCTGAAAGAATACAACTATCGATCCATATATACTTATAATAATGAAAGATTTTTCCTTCAACTCCTAACCGTTGAGGAGTTGTACCTTCCATCATCAGATCATTACATGAGATGGTGATTTTCAAATGCAAATACTTGAACAGCTTTGGAGAATACATGTAAATGTAATAAATGCCTATAACTGAAAGAATTTTCTTTTAACTCTTAACTGTTGAGGAGTTCTACCTTCCACCATCAGCTCATCAACATCAAATGATGATTATCAGACGCAAATACTGGAACAATTTCAGTAAATATATTCAAAACGTGATAATTGCCTATAAAATTTGAGGGTTGCCCTCGATTTTCCTGGGATCCCATCATCAGATCATGATGTGGTCACAATGGGACCAACTGTGAAGTCTACCCTTTTAAACAAGATTCCGACGAATTGAGAACCTCCTCCTTTTTGAAGTCGGTTAAAAAAAAAGATTCCGACGAATTGAGAACCTCCTCCTTTTTGAAGTCGGTTAAAAAAGAGAACGAATAAATTTTTATATTCGGTTTTATTTTACCTATTGATCACTAGATATGAACGTTGCGGACGGCATACGGCACTGATCCTTGTCTAAATCTATGGCGGAGGCTTTTGTTCAGTATTGTATGATTTTGGGTACATACAATGATGATTATCAACACCTACTATAAATCGAGAATAGTTAATCTAAATGGGTAGCAAACTGTATAATTCATCATAATTTAAAAATCATGACTTATGATAAAATGGCTAACAGTTAGCGTCATTGCTACAATAAATACTATAGTACTATAATAACTATAGAGTGGGAAATGCAATAATTTTGTTATTCGCAGGTAACAATTGGGATTGTAGCGACGGTGGTCTGGACTGGTTGGCAATGGAGTCCGAAAATGGAACCGTGAGAAAAAAAATTGTGGACTACGACGATCTTGTATGTCACCAGCAACTGTATAGGGGCAAGCCGCTGAACAAAGTCATGGATATTATTCGGGTAAGTTCGATGACTTGTGAATACGGCAAAGACTATTTTTTTTAAATATGTTTCTTTTTTTTTAGGCTGATTACGTTATCAGTCAGTTATGTACTACCTACTACAGATGTCAGCAAGAGATATTAAAGCAGCAACTGTACATTAACCCATCTTAAACAGTTTAATATTTAAACTATGATGGCACCTGATATCACATTGTAACCTTTAAAACAAAAAATCATAAAATCATTACACGATTATACTTAGATTAAAAACTTAATCTCACGCTGACTGATATCAGCAAAATATTGAACCTATATCCTCAAATGACACTTAGAACTAATAGAATACAGACAGCATCATTATGCATACATATGTATGTATACTGTATACAAAAATGTGTTCTGTAAACACAATACAGTAAATTACAGTCTATGACTGAAATCGCGATATTTTTCTTTAGTCTATTTTAAGAATCAAGTTACAATTAAGTTACTGATAACTTAATTGATGCAATTAGTCGCTCGCTTTGTTCCTATATATACTCGTACGTTTTATTTTATCCGCTAATCTATCCATAAAGAGTAATCTTGAAACATCATACTCGCCGCGCAAACATTTAATTTTCCGTTTTGTAAGTTTATGGTGCCATAAATTTTCTATCTTTTCCAAAACAGACGTATAACGACTTGGTAAATTAGTTAATAATATATATGGTTAGTCGAATATTGAGCACAATGTGAATTATTTAAAGTATTCAGTATTATTTATTGTTCACATATCAATCTATGTACACTGTGCTTGGTAAAGGTGTCTTTTCAAAATAATGGGAGTTATAGTTATAGCCTTCTTCGGGCACCAGTCTCTCACAAATGTTTAAAATTTTCTATATTAGATTAAGCACTTTCTGTACTGTAATCAACATTTGTGATGAGAAATAAATTTATTATTTATTTATTTATTTATTTATAGTTATCAGGTTGAAGACTTCATATTATACCGTCGAGATTCTCCACCATCGTCTCCATCATTGATTATTTTTAATACGTTCATGATTAATGGATATTTAGAGGTTAGTTGGCAGTCTAAAGTCATATGTGTCATATGTGCATGTATGTCTTCGATTATTTCTAATCACCGTCACAAATTGTGTTAATAAACAATATTTTACCTCGCACTCAGGGTGATGTGGTGGTAAATTTTGACAGTGGTCACAAAATATAAATCAATCAGATGTAATCAGTACACTACCGGCACTTGATACGATATGAAAGTAATCTTATACAGACATATTGTTAAGAAAATGAGATAAAGTGCGATAAGACATTACAAGAAAATTTATTCTGATTTCTGTTATCTTATATCTGTCTATATTAGTAATATTACCTAGGTTACGTTAGGATATAATTCGCTGTTATCTTTATATTTTTTTTTATTAATCCTATGCAAGGTGCAAATCCAAAAGAATTCGAATGAATTTTATAGAAAAAACTCAATAATACTTTGTTCGACCTAGGAATCAAACCTAGGACCTCACGCATAGTAGACATGCTTGCGACCACTGCACCAATACGGAAAATATTTATTAATGAATTCAGGGTGCCTGAACTGTATTTGTACTGCAAATGACTGATCCACTTTTATAAGTTTTGATAAACATAACCAGTATGTAAAAGTACTGAATGACATTCGAATAAAATAAATAGTTTAAATCAATATATCTCTTGCTTGTAAAGTAGGTTATTAAATAGGCAATAAGTGTAAAGAGTTACAAAATTAATGTTATAATGATATGTAAATACAAATAATAATAACAATTCACGCAAATGATATAAAAAATAATAATAAAAATTCAAAATGCAAATGATATTCTTGATTAATTATACAATTTCTGACTAAATGTTTATAGACAAAGTAAATACCCTTAATCACTATTTCAATAAATTTGTCATTATCAGTATACTTCAACTGAATTCATGAATAAAAATGTTTGTACACCAATTACAAAATTAAATTAGTTTTGTATAAATGGCGACTGGGAAAATCGACCTTCTCTGCCGCGCTTTCAATTGGACGCCGAATAAATTCGTTCGCAACACAAAGCCAGCGAAGAGATTTCTACAAATTAAAGTCTTAACATAATTATTACAATAATAGATCTATATGCTCCACCTCATATTAAGCCTACAAAATTAAAATATGTTTTAAAATTATAGTTATACATATTGTAAACAACAAATAACACAAAGAATAATAAGTACTTCTATGTTTATAATTCAAAATTAACCTTTAATTTCTATAAAAAAAAAATATATTATAAAATCTCTTGTCTGTGAGCTACCTCTAGAAAAGTAGGAGTCCTCTTCTAAAAAACCTATAGTAAGTTCGCTTTTGGTGGTACATTTAGGGATGGGGGGTTTAGTTGGGAGAGAGAAAAAAGCGATTCAATCTTGATTGAAAGACACCCCGATTACATTGATCGGGAAATATCGACTCGAACAGATTCTGGAATGGATCCGAAACATCTGGATATAATAATATCATTGTACCACTGTAATTTTCTGTCCATTCAGATTTTCTATATCGATCTGACCTTTTTCTACCTATCGGACCACCGTGTGAATGTATAATTATGTATATTAAATGCGGTAACAACTGTCAATGTCAAAAGAGCTATTATATATTTTAACGCTTACTATCAATAATAGATTGGTTTATTGTCTTAGTTATAAGCCCTTGCGTACAAGCAATGTAACCCATTACTGGAATAGGAAGAGCCTGTTAGTTACTGGATATTTTAATTTTAAATTGTAACTTTAAGCCAAGATTCCAAGCGACGCATTTTATTGCAAATAGTTTTCTGTTGGAACTCGGACATTCTTTGAAAAGTTGTATAATATAAAATGGGATATTAAATTTCGATCGAATTATATTTCGATGCTTCACTAATTAAAAAAGAAACCATTCTCCATTAAATTATTAGTAAAGTTTCTAGTTCAATAGTGACGTTATAGCCTAGTGATTTAGCCACGTATCGTTCAAAGGTGGAGTACGCTTCCGAAGCACAACTTTATGACTTTTCGTCAACATGTGGAATCATGTGCGTATTAATAAAAAAATAATGATTCCTTGCATCATCGGTGAAGAAAAGGACCGTGGGGATACCTACACATTCGAGAGATTTTCTCGAGGGTGTATCTGCTAACCGGCTAGGACACCTTGGTAGCCGATAGACTATTATTCCAAGATGAAGGGAACCATCTTGTAACAGACATAGAACAGACAGAACAAGGTCATCCCATTAGGACGATGATGACCTTGTTCTATGTCTTATAAACCGAAGGAGCAAGATGCAGACTATTATGTTTGGGAATACATATTTTATTCATTATCATTTATCATGTATCTAGTTTTGCTTTCGCGGCGGTGCCAGTTGTCCAACGAACGGGAGCAAAACTTTGAAATGAGTATACTCCAGACTTGAGTTTAAATTACCTACTTTAATTGAAACTAAAAACTAAACTTTTCTCCAACTAATGTAGAACAATTACTGTGGTGGCGGGACTAGGAATGGAAATCTTGAGGGCCTGGTTTTATACATGGAACATGGTAATAGAGAGTGGGGACAGAATTAGTCACTTGCTTATCGCATAGGTGTTGGAGATGTCAGGCGTAACGAATTTGTTGGTTGGTGATAGTGGTATCAGTTCTTGGAAAATTAATAGGATGCGTAATAAAAAGAGGATTAAGATTAGGTGTAAATTAAGCATCTGATGGGTAATCAAATGTGGAATGTGATTAAGAATAGATAAGAATAAATTTTGGGATATGAAGGTGATAAGGTCACCGAATTTACATAATAAAATATGAAATTTAGATGACAAATTAGATAATAAAACATGAAATTTATGTGAAAGGTTACTAGGTCACATGGTCACGTGACTATATGTACAGAAGCCTTGATCTAGTATAAAATGTACCATGTTTATGCAAAATTTGAGGTAGATTGAACCAAAGAATCATGTTTCCCATTTCCCTTTTTCATCCCCTTAGGTGTATTACAAAAGATCATTTCTAGTACTAAAACATACATGTTAAAAAAATTTACTCAGATAAAAATGTTGCCGTTCATCACACATTTGTCCCTACCGGAATTAGGACCCGGAACCCATACCACAGAATGCAGCATTAACTACCTCTGGGCTAATTGGGTCATCACCTTTCCCTTACGTATCATAAATATTTGAAAGCTTTAATCCATATGTATATAACAATTACTTGTCCTGGTTGAACATATAGTTTGAAATAAAAACCTTTTTTTCTTGAATAGGTATTACACTACTGAATCCGTCAAAGTGATATAAGTAATCTGTTTCGCAGACAATGCGTCATACGTGCCCCGATCCTTGTGCATGTACAATGACGCACGTGGTGTCGGATGCCGCTGGCGCTGTGATCCCGCTCATCACCGTCGACTGCTCCAACAGGCAGCTGGACACACCCCCTCCAGAACTCCCCCCCGGCACCACCACACTTCGACTTGAGGGCAACAAGGTAAAATGGTACGAAGATTTTTTTGATGTTTCATACTACATAATCACTGCTTGACAAAAATATGTTGGGTGGATTGAATGGCGATGACATATTCCAACGTCATGTCAAGTGCCAACAAACGCCACACTTAATAGTCGCAAATTAATACGTCATCAACATAATTTAAGAACTCACTCACACTCATTTCTAAATCTGGAGTGAAATACTTTTTGTAAACGTGGTGTAACTTGAGTGATATGAAGGGGGTATGAAATGACTTGAGTGGCGTGAAGTGATCTCCGATGATGATAGGTTACAGAATACTTTAAGTGGCAGCCGAAGCAAGGGTGAGGTCAAAGTGGGGTGGCTATAGGCATGCCATCATTAAAACTGAAGTGTATTTTGTAATGTTACGTTAGTTACTAGATTTATCTCTTTTATTAGAAACATAATGAAGGTATTATTAGTAACAGGCTACGTCATACCAATATGATTTCGTCGCAGTTCCTAGTTTTAACTGGAACGTAACGTTTGGAGGTTTAGATGTTTGTCACTCAATCACGCAAAAACGACTGTAAAGATTTGGATGATATTTGGCAAAACTAAATATTTTCTTACCTCGATCAACAAACACAACAGCGCGAAAGCTAGTTTAATAATCCTACTTCCTACTAGTATTATAAACGTGAAAGTTTGTAAGTATGGATGAATGTATGGATGTTTGTTACTCTTTCACGCAAAAACCGCATTCGTTTATATACAATATAAACGAATATCTTAGGAGTAATCGTAAAAAAATCATCACACTGGGCTACCACAGCTCTTTATCGCGTTCGATGTGTCATGTCAGTTTTGATAGGTTCTCCGTTGCTATGTACGTTGTTGCTATGTAGCGACATAGACGTCGCTATACACATAGTCACCTATATTTATTTATTTATTTATTCTATGGAAACGAGGGCGAAATGAGGAGGAGAAATTAGTATTAAATTGCGCGGGCGAAGCTGCGAGCATCAGCTAGTATATTATAAAATACTCACCCTCTTTTAAAAAAATAAAATTTGTTGATAAATAATGTGACCAATATCACTTTGTTCTTTTGTGTATAATGATATCCTATTAATATGAAACTTGGTCGCCATATATGTGTTTATGGGGTACTAATGACGCTAATAGTGTATTGTTTTTCACCAACAAAGGCTATTCTTTGGTGGGCCTGTTTATTTAAGCCAAATATAGTCCAAGTAATTAGTTTCAAGTTTCATTCACTTTTGTTATTACAAACTTTATAAGCATAGTTATACGTACAAAATTAATAATACGACTTCGTAATATGAAACTAAGTTGATTAGCTGGTGTTTTGCATATTACTGTACTTGCAGTTAATCGACTTTCCTTTAACCACTGCAAAATGTTTTTATACATTTTCTTATCATCATAAATGCAGATGTTTTAATATCGATACCTAGTTCAACTCTTTTTTCAATCATCTAATTGTGCAAAATACTTTTACATGTACATATATGTCTCGGTAGTTAAAGATGTGCTGTATTGTAGCTCAATATTTTTTGCATAGATATAATATATGCGCATGTCAAAATCCAAATTTTTATTTGGTAGCTCTGTCATATTATAAGCACAATTACACTTTTCTTGTTAATTCAAATAAACCCAACATATAGGTACCTGTAATAATTCTATAGATGTGGCTGTAAACATAAAATATTATTATTTAAATATAGTCATGGTTTAGAATATCAAACCGAATCTATTTCACCTATTTTTAGTAGTACACAAACATGTCCAAAAGGGACTTGTAGAAGTGTCGCTGAGAGGTTTATTTGTAGAAATTAATTTCACTTACCGTAATCCGCCTCAATCGATCGATTAAGCCGCGATTGATTGGTTTATGTACCTTACATCCTACTAATATATAAACGCAAAAGTATGTAAGTATGGACGGATGGATGGATGGATGAATCTTTGTTACCCTTTCACGCAAAAACTGCTTAGCAGATTTGAATGAAATTTAGCGGTCATATAGTTTATTACCTGGATTAACACATAGGCTACTTTTTATCTAATATGCCATGCGAGCAAAGCCGCGGGAGGCAGATAGTTAAAAATAATAAGGTTCAAGTCAAACACTTCGGGAAAGAAGCAAACATCGTCGACACGTCTAATATGTAACCTTAAAGTTAGGTACTCATTCTCTGCTTGAGGTCAAATTTATTCAGGGTCAGCCCATTACGTTTCGTTTTCGTCTTTATCGGCTGTCATCCCTTTTTTTACTTCCTTTACTTGCCATATATCGTTATTCACACAATCCGAGCGAAGTTTTCTTCAGTCTGTCACTTTCCTTGTCCGGCATTTACACATAACCCTTTTCACACTTACGCAATACATATAAATATTTAGGTACATGTGATTCCAAGGTTGAATGAATGTTTATTTACATAAATAATGTCATATACACATGCTAGTCTACCAAAATAGTGTTCGTATTGTAGTTCGTAAGTATTGTTTTGATGTCTGATTTGAGGTACTCGCTACCAGAAACAATTTTTGCGTATATTTTAATCGCTAGTGTCGCCTTCGTTTTTATATACGGTCTATATATATATGATTTTTCTATCTTTTTTTCTTTGAAATGATCACCAAATATTATAAATTTCTAAATGTTTTTATTACCTTTGTGCGAGTAGTTTTGATAGGTCTAAACAAAATGATATAGGTACCTGTAATATTTACTTGAGACGTAGGTAATATTATTTCGACGTCAAACCAAAACTGAAGAAAGGTTTTATTCTCAAAGCTCCCGCCTGACTTAAAACAGTTTATTTGTTCTCATCTCATTTAGTAAAGATTTCTTATCAATGGTAAGTAATTGCTTTTTTTAGTTATTTATCTTCTTTAACGACATAATAGATCTTACGTAAAAGGTTCTTTCTCTCCTATAAATGCGATAGTCGATTCTGTTCGATTGCTAGAGCCAGTACGATCACGGTACCGTCCGATATAGACGGCTAATACTCAATTACATACATTCCATCCCAACATAGTGTTGCCAAAGTCACTTTGCATGTGAGTCAAAGGGAGGTAGAGCGTGAGGTAGATAGTGAGAATTTTCGCTCAAATGGAGCTGCTTGACTGGGGAGGTGACTAGTGACCTGGGAATAGTCGCATTTAGGACCGTTGGACGAGCCAGTCGACTCAGGCAATTGATATCACGGTCATTTTGGAAGATATTTTTAGATCATCTTCTTGGAAGATCACATGTTGACCATTTTGTTAGTTTGTTTATTAGGCACTATATAAAAAATATAAATATTTCTGGACATTTGGTTGCCATACAACATTTCTGAGAAGTCTTTGAGGTGTACCTACATTCCGAGAAGTTATTAAGTATTGTTTTACAATAACATAGTCGAATATGATACGGTTTATGTTTAGGTACTCGACAGACCCTATTTTTGGTTTAGGCACATTTATCAAAATCGGTCAATATGTTGAGGAGGAGAACAATTACTTGATACGCATACTAGAATTTGAATTAGTAGATTACATTTTGTCAAAAAGAGAACACAGAATTTGTACACATTCATTTTTTATGCGCCAATCCCAAATAAACAGACAAAACAGAGCCGATCATGTAAAAAAAAAGGTATGTTTTAAAATTATTTTCGTTAACAGACTTAGTTACTTCATTAAAACTTTTATGATAAAAGAAAAAAAGTAATGCATTATACAATGCAATCGTGAAATGTGCTCTTAGCGTAATTAATTGCACTATAGTAAACCAAAGTCGCCTGTAGTTGACGTGGCAATGTCAGCTCATTTCATATAGATTAGATTCAATTAGCAAAAGATCTGCAAGGCTAAGGAAATTGAGATCTTTTGTGATTGGATTGCATGGGGTATGGGCGGACGTTTTCAGACGATCGCATGCATGGATGTTGTAATGTAATGTTGGCTCAGATAAATCGTGCAGGTGCTGGTCGACAGAGCATTTTTAAAAAAATCCAAAAGCGCCATGTTTATGGCGCCTATAATTTCTATTCTCTTTCATTCCAGTTTTCTCGCTTTTGTGCCTCTCGTACTTCCATTCCGCATACTTTTTCTTTCTCATATCCATCCTCATACATTCTCCCACTTTAATACTAGCTAGTTTACTCTTATTAATTATTTTATTTTATGCATCTTATTTATTGGGGTAAATAAAGCTACTGAACGCTTCTTTTATTTACAATGTTTCTTACTTAAATTATTGATACTTATACTCTATCTTATCTTAATTACTCTTATTTTTATTATCTAAATACACTTAAATACTTATTTTCTATTTATTATTTTACTGCTTACTTGTACAATTATTATCACTTATTTCTATGCCTCTAGTTTTATATATACAATATAAAGTGAAGCATAGTTGTTATGCTGTTTTATTTCTGTTTATTACGCTTGTGGCCACATTCTCGCAGTATTCCAAGAATATTTTCCTGCATTTGCCACTCATCACAACCCCCACACTATCTCTCGTCAGAACGGATTGTTGATATTCCAGTTCGTGTCTTTCCCTTAGAAAATTTGGGCAATCTAATAAAATATGCTATACACTTTCCGTCGCAGGCACACGATGGGAACCTACCGTGCCCCGATAGTATTTGTGTGAGGACGCCTGTTGGTTGCACCTGTTTCACAATGCGGAAGGCCGCAATAGCGTCCAGAAGGAACATCTTCGTCACAAAGGCCGTCTCGCCAAACATAAATCTCCGATTCCATTCATCAAGTGATCCCATTCGGATCTGACTTCTGAGGTCGATAGAGCATTAGCTTTGCGAGGCCGTCCGGTGAATTTTCTCCTCCAGTCACTGCAAGGCTAAAAGCTTACTAGTACACCCAGTTACTATTAGGAGATGCAAAATAACCATTCCATTTAACCATCCAATTTGTCGCCTATTTAATGATGATTCACTGTCGCAATACAACCAATGCTCTTTATGTGTCTGTCAATTTAAACACTATAATTTAATACGATAATTATGCACATAATTTGATACGATAGTTATGCACATGGGTAGTTCCAATTAATATCTTGATTCTTGTTTTCTTCTTCTAGAGCTAAATAATGACTAACTTTAATAGCATAATATTTAGCCTGAGTGCCTGAGTTGCAGGATCGATTCCCGCTCATAAATAATATTATTTCTACCTACGATCTACTGATGGGGTTTTCGGGTCTGGGCCTCATCAGTTTTTTTTATTATATCCGAATGGTACATGTTTTATTTGAGTGCCGCACTGTGTATAACACAAGTTGTATTTTCAAAATTTTATATTTTTTATTACGAGACTATTTTACAGCCATAAGTTAGGTTTAAGAAATAAATGAATAAATAAATATATCCCGATATTGATGGATTGAGGGTGTTCTTAAAATTACCATTTAAAATTATACGATTTTGTGATATGATTTTATAAAGGACAAGGTTTGATTAAGGTTGACTTGAAATGCCTGCATTGATTGACGGATCTAGTTTTGCTCCCCGAACTTGGGAGCCCTGAGATTTTGTTAGTATTTATATTAGGAACACACGTACATATTTATATTTTTATTCGCCCCTATCTACTAGGGTTTAGTTTTTATCCCTTTCTCAGAGAAGTCAACAAAAACGGATAGGAAAAAATGTTCGAATGTTAAATTTCTATAAATCTTGTTGCCATACTAAAATTTCTGAGAAGTCTTTGAGGTAGGTACCTATACCGAGAAGTTATTATTTTACGACGTTGAAAACGAATATGATATGGTTTATGTTTCTGACAGCGTGCCGCGTTTTGTGGTAAGTACGCGACAAAATAGAAGAAACTTAATTTTGTTTTCGTGAGAGTTGTCTTAGTAACACAGTTACGTAACGTGGTAACTGTTACTAAGACAACTTCGTCGACCACAAGACAAACGGGTCTTGTGGTCGTTCGTTCGACTGCAAAGCAAGAGGTGTTAGGTTTGATACCCAGGTCAAGCAAAGTGTTATTGGGTTGTTCTATGAAACTCTCAGCAGCAGTTTGGAGTTCGGATACGTTCAATAGGCTCGCCTCCTATTACGTGGGACCTAAAACATATTGGCGACGTGTGGGTGTATATATAAAACCTAACAACGAGCTGTTTTCAGGGTCCATCATTTGAACCATGCGTGTCTAACAAATGCTTAACTCTCTCGTTGTTCATAAGACCTTTGTTCATTAGACATTAATTTTAAGTCTGTTTTGGGGATTCATTCAAGGAGATTATGTATTAAACAATGCCCGCTCTATCTACATAAATACATATATGTATATCGACTTTCAACATTTTCATTCACGTATTCTGTCATCATCATCAACCCATTAATGTCCCACTGCTGGGCACGGGTCTCCTCTCAATTGAGAGGGATTAGGCTGTAGTCCTAGTAGTATTCTGTAATAGCCTTATATAGGTATTATATATTTTTTATTCGCAGTTGAATACGATTCGAACCATGTTACACAATCCTCAGTACAAGCAGCTAGCTGATCTGTACTTGGACAACAACAGCATATCGGCTGTTAAGGAGTTGGAAGGAACTGAATGGTTTTCAAATTTCCGAGTGCTGAGTCTTCGCGGGAATTTGTTGAAACAGGTATCTTTTTTTTTCATATTTTTTCACTAACTAGTAATTTATTAGGAGTGTTTGTTTAAAGAAGTTTTGTACTAAGTAATGTGCTTTTTTTGTGTGCGTGGTTTTTGATGCAAGCAGTTTCGTTTTTCAACACTACGTAGAAAAAGGTAGAAGTTTTTTCAAATTTTAACATTTTACATAGTTTTCTGAGAATACCTATAAACAATCCTGTATCAAAATACGTGTAAAATTGGTTTAGTTATTTAAGTTATAAAAAAAATTATTAACACCCATTTTTTTAATTTAAGTAACCAAAATAATATCTATAATTCAAGGTTTGTTTAAAAAATCTAACATTGTCTTTAAAATTTGACTTTGTTCTGTTTTAAATGTCAAGTTGTATCTGAAAATATAACAATTAATTTAGTTTCATTATAGATTAAAACGTAAAACCAAGTTTGAAAGTGATGTGTTAAAATTATATACATACAATGTTTCGATCACTGTCTTAAGCAAGGGTATAAACACTATAAACATAGAATAAATAACACTTAGAAGATGAGACTGGCAGATATTCCATGGGAAAGTAATAAATAAACATCCTTGATGTTCCCTTCCTAATTATACTGCAGAGAAATTATCTGCGTTAGAATATTAAATTATACCAACAAGTTTTAATGGTTATTAGTACTCACGTGTTTGTGTAACATAACGACGGGCGGCGGTGTGGTGAAGCTTTAGAGCTGCGGCGTATCGCTTAAACAGGTGAACTGTTACGACCCGTGTTTTCTTAGTAAGTCACCTGAACTAACCACATAAATATGCAACTACATTAGGTAAATACCTGATATACAATACACATATTAACGTAATACCTGGTATTACGTTATGTATTGTGTTTTGTACCACTTTGTTACACGAAGCAGCTCCCACTATAGATCAAGTCAACGAGTCCTTTTTTTTAAGCGAACAATCGCCAACACCAACCAGCCTTGTCTTCTCTCGCATTCTCTCTGCCGTCACACGATCGCCACACCACCGCCACCCAGGAGGTGCGGCAGACGTTCCATGAGAATTATCTGCCTTATATATAAAAGCTTTATTCTGTAATTCATTAAAACATAACAGTCTATTGAGGTTACATAAACTGTTTTCATTAAACAATATTTTCTTTTTGGTTTGGCATATTATCTCCATAAATTGGTGAAAATCACCAGGGAACTGCCAATTGGAATAGGACATTTTTGTTTTTACCGTTACTCAATGACTGTAAAATAGATGTCGCAAATGAGAAAACTGCTTTCCAACCTTCAAAAACTCGTTACAAAGTTTGTAACAGTGGGTGTTATTAAAATATTATTATGTAATAAAATGAGCAGTTTTAACAAGGTAGAACTAAATAGAGTAAGACTTGTCATTTATCTGTTTGGGTTGTCAGAATACCTATATAATAATAATATTCCTGGACATTATGACATAGCGCCATCTAGTTCCGAGCTAAGCAACGAGGCTTGTGTTACGGATACTAGTCGGTTGATATACTACATATATACTTTTATTTTGTAAATATATACATATTATACATAGATACATCCATGACTCGGATACAAATGTTTATGCTTATCGCACAAACATTTGACCCTACCGGGATTCGAACCCGGGACCCATAGCACAGCAGGCAGTGTTAACTACCTTTGGACTAATTGGGTCGTCAATTAGTCGAAGTGCGTATGCGTAGCCGCAGCGGAAGAAGTTGGAATTTCATAATTTGAGTTTAGCAGATTTTAAATGTATGATGTGTGTAATTGTGTAGGTATAGTAAGTGAGTAAAAAATGTTTTTATTCATCAAAAACTGTTGCCGCTGCGACAACGTTGTTCCAGCGGAACCTTATTTATCCCATCGATGTAGAAAAAAAAAATATTCAAGAATTTGTAGATGACGAGAGGGTAGACGTCTAAATGAAATTTGTATGATATAAAACAGCGAAGATATTCAAGTTTCCGATGCGGCCACGATTGGCCATTTACTAGATTCCATATAAAATGCTCAAAGCGTTTTATATGGCTGTTGATTTTAGCATACATTGTTTTGAATTTGTTTATAACGTTTGTAAAAACAGATAAAAAAATGACGTGTGGCACTCGGAGACTGCTGCGGTAAAGCTATTTCATAGCATTTTTTATCAACTTATGCAATTATAATTATTTATCAGTTTGTACACAAATTATACGAGTACAGATATTCACTGTTGTACATAGATAATAAATACCTATACACCTATATACTTTCTCACAAACAGCTAATTACGTATTCGTTCGATTTCGGAGCAGCTCGTCTCGATTCGTGCGAGCTTCGTTGAGTCGTACCATGAATTAAATACAAAGAGGCTTAACGCCGAAACTCTGAGCAGGCACGATAGAAGCTATGCAATAGCTTAAAAAAAAAGTATCATCGCTGTGCCGCTTATGTTATTTTCATTACGGAATTTCTGGATTCGGTCTCCGCGCTCAAGGCCCGCGATAGAAGCTATGCAATAGCTTAAAGACATACTATTCGGAAGATATACTTGTAAAAGTAAAATAAAGTTATTAAGTCCTAATACTTAAAATATGCACAATAGAGTCTAGTTAATAAAACGTATACATACCTTGCAAGATTCTACAATGTCTTGCCAATTATCATTGATGTACTCTTAGTAATTAATGAGCTGTGGGATAATTAACCTGCCTATTTAAATGATGAAATTCCAACTTTTTCCGCTGGATAACGCACACGGTAGCATGACTGTTAGAGGTGCGGAGCGGTATGGAACGATGCTGAGATGTGATGTTTTTTGTGTGATATGATAAAAAAGCCCGAGAAAGAGGTCAATACAATTTAAAATTTATGTTATACCAGGTACTAATTTGGATTATCTTTGCAGATCCCTGTGTACGCCTTCGACAAAGCGTTTCAAGTGAACAACAATATAATGCACGTGTTTCTGGGTGAAAACCCCTGGCGGTGCGATTGCCACTACATACCTCGCTTCCAAAGTTTGCTGATGAAGTACAAGCGAGTGATTCGTGATCTATCTGATATCAGGTGTTCTAAATCGAATGACAAGAAGACATCGCTTGCACAGGTACGTTGGTTGGTATTGGTCACAAAACAGATATTCGAAGAAGTTATTCGTTGGTTTGCAATAAAAATATATTGTGATTGTTGAGATATAAACTATCCTATCTCTCAATTCGGACCAAACTTTAGGGAATGTGTATAGTGTCATTAAAATCGTTTCATTCGTTTAGAAGTTTATCGCGGACAAACAGTGTGACGAGATTCGTGATGGGGAAACCGACCGACAGACAAATTGATCCTCATAATTTACACAACTGATTCAGTAGACTACCTTCGTTTAGCTTTTTTTTAGCAGAGAGAGTTAATGTAGCTGATTAATTGTTTCAGTAATAACCGTAATCATAATATAGTATATTTTTTGAAGTTCTTTAACCTATATTTCTATAAAGGAACTAGCTGACCCAGCAAACGTTGTTTTGCCACATTATAGGGGATGGTAGTAGAAGAGTGAAAATTTAAAGTTATAAGTATTTTTAATGCGAAATCATAAAAAAATACAAAAACCTGTGTGAGTGAAATCCTTATCACCTAGGGCTGTAAAAAATAACCTACGACCGATTCTCAGACCTACCAAATATACATACAAAATTTCATAATAATCCGTCTAGCCGTTTCGGAGGAGTTCAGCGACAAACACCATGACGCGGGATTTTTATACAGAAGATTATGTAAAGCCTAATACAATATTATTATACACCCACGTACAGGAAAATTGCACATTTCTATTGCAATATTCTCTTCATACGGATGTATACTTATTTGTACTTTTAGAGAGACAGGTAGACAATTTCAAACATACAGATTATTTTTCGCAGAAATGTAGTGCATCCGTGTTCCGTGTTCTCTTTACATGGTTAAATATTACTTTGTATATGTCTTCGCTGGTCAGTTTATTTGTTGATATACATATGGTTATTATATATGTATAGTTATGTAACTTTGGATAATCTTAGACAAGAATGTCACATTATTTAATATAAATGTTGCGTATTTAAAAATCCGTAAATCATAAATTAGTGACACCTAATTAACGTCAAATTCGTTTCGCATGAATAAGTTTTACGATCATATTTTATTACTTTAGTAGGTATGACCAGCCTTGAGAAAAGGATTACCCCCACAGAGATTTTCCTAAGAAATCATTTCTAGTTTGTCGTCTCTGATAACTGTTGTACCTTAGTTATAAGCGTAGTCGCTAAATTACGTCGTCAACCTGAGTAAATTATTTCTCGCCTTGATCCTCGACACCGCAAGTCCACGACTCATACTTAACTATATGCTTATCTATAAACATAAATATGATAAGTCCGGAAGAATTTCTCGAAATTATAGTGAAAACTGCGTAGTCTAGAAAAATAAAAACTCCTTAACCGCATACACAAACAGGCGCGGAAAGTGTGTAAATAAGTGCATTTATTTTTCTGTTATACACAGATCATTAGACACTACGGTCAGATTTCATGCAATGAGCGGCTAATTCGACGACATCGTGTTTCATTAATACATTTATTTGTTCAGCAGGAAACCTTTATGTTGATGCAGCCCGTAATAAATTATCATTTTACTTTTAGCTTCGAATTGTTCACGCTTGTATCGTGGGTATTATTACAAGCACGTATTGAATATGCACAAATTCGCTACATGCTCAGGCCCGACACAACTGTTCTATCTGTAGATCCTACAAATGTATACGCCCTGCTAGAAGCGAACCCGTAGCTTGTAGCTAATCGTTCACTCGACTACTAGGTAGGTACGCCAATGGAACTACAAAATCCACAGAGAAATTCAGATTCATATCAGCGAGGTTTAACATTAATTAGCTCCCCGCTGTTTAGATCTCTATTTCATACATTATGCAAAGATGTTTGTTAAGTGTTGTGCGCATGTTGTAAGTTAAGATTTTTACTTTATTCATGATCCTGCATATATTATTTGGGAGGGTATTTTCATCATTTAGGTATCAACAATGCATTGACCTAAGTATTAACTTAAGAACTGTAGATATGGTATTCATTATAGAAATATTAACCTAAATTCAGAGTTAGACTAACGCTGCCACTGTACCGCATCGTCCGTATTTGATCGCAACTTGTTCAGTTTAATTCAGTAATATATCTCTAAAGTGTCAGTAAGACATTCTTGATTTAATATCATTGACAAATGGATTGTGGGGCTCAGGTCGATGTTGTTTACACACATTATAACAAGGCATATTGACAGAATTGATCACGCTATTTTGAAAACGAAGCTTTTAAACAATACCATAAGAGGAAATCTTCTGATCTTCGCTGGTTTTCATCTTATTTAGAAAAAAGGTGTCAAGCCCTCGTTGTTGATTATATTTCCAGTTGGGTTCCAGCACCCAGTGGTATGCCTCAGGGCTCGTTGATGGGGCCCCTACTCTTTAATCTACTTAAACGACATTGACTCTTGCTTCCTCAGTTCCAGGCTACTTTATTTTGCTGATGATATGAAAATATTTTCATCGATATAATCAACTCAGGACACTGATTCACTTCAATCTGACTTGGCCCACCTAGATGAATATTGTCGGATCAATAAATTAGACCTTAACCCAAAAAAGTGTTCAGTAGTCTCTTTTAGTAGGAAACGTCTTCCATTGTTGTCAGAGTTAAAACTGAATAGGCATCATTTGCCTAGGTGGGATGGAGTGCGTGACTTAGGTGTCTATCACGATTCAAGCTTTTTTGATGCCCATATTAAAGAAATATTAACTAAGGCCTCTAAATCACTAGGATTTGTAATGCGACCCGCGGAATGTTTTAAACGAGCTAAGACGTTAAAATATTTACATTTTAATGTGCCCCAAAGATCGGTTAGATTCAATCCGCCTATTTGTGCGGGGGGTGCACTCATCTAATTACAGGTAAAACTCGTATTTCTTGCGAGCGAGCGAAGATTATAATAGTATTTGTAGGGAATATTTGTTTGACATGTTTATTACAAAAAACTATAAGGTACGCATATATTGATATACTAAACCTTAACTTTTCCCAATAGTTAATCTACATATTCTTTTCGAAACCTTTTATAATAATCGTGATTTATTGGTGATTGTTAAAAAAGTCTATCGTTTTTTGTTACTAACCGTGAGAACCTGTAATTGGCTTGGTGTAGCATAAGCTAGTTAGTAAAACTATCTGTGTAGCTGTTGGTTTTCCTATATGAAATAAACAAATTGTTAACATCGTTTATTTTTGTTTCAGATCAGCAGTATACCTCTAGGAAACATCTGTGGAAGCGAGGATGTAATGCCTATAAGTCTTATAAATATTGTCAATTTAGTTTTATTAGCTTTAATTTTATTAGTGTTAGGAAGATTCCTCTATGATTGGCAGAGTTATAAAAATACAGGCAAACTACCGTGGTTATCCTCAATATTACCTTAACTGAATAATATCATAGCTACTCTACGCTATTAGATTATTTGCTTCAGAAATAATCGTTGAATTTACATCACATTAGATAGAAGTATATAAATCAGAGCCTATTATACTGTCAAAGCTACGCATTGTTGAATATTATTTATTTTTAGAATATAAATACATATTAAGTTCAAATTTAAACACAAACCTTGTAAACATTACCCTTTTAATATTACTTAAATAAAGATTACCTATATTTAACTAATTCATCTATTTAGATGGTACGGACAAATGCATGGGAAATGTATTAGAGTAAGAATAGATAGAGAGAAATAGAAAGGAGACAGAATAATAATAATTAACGGTTTCATATGTAAGAACATAATTTGTTTTTAACATAAAGCTTTTGGTAGTTAATTTAAATAAAATAATGTATTGAATTCTCCATAAGTTGTTTATTTTAAGTAGATATCCAATGCCTAATCCTAGGTCACATAATATATCATACCATCACGCCTATCGTCCCTTAAGGTTTAGGCAGAGGTATATTAATGTACACTTCACATTTCGCTGGGATGTTTCTTAGGTCCCATGTAATAGGGGGCGAGTCCATTGCCATGAACTGGGTACGAATCCTAAACATCGATCTGAAGCATAGAAAAACTCCAGTAACACTTTGCTCAGCAGTCACAAACATACGATTACTAGACCAACGACGTAGTCCTTAGCCACATAATAATTATTACATCGTAAAGACAGCCACTCTTCACTTCCCATCAATGTCCCTCGACGAAGTTCCATGGTCTTCCTCCCATAGTCCATTGTGTAGTTTGTTCTTTTAAGTAATTAAATTTGACAGCTGACAGTTCAACGCACGATGGGACGTCCGATGCGAGATGTAATAATATTAAAAGTATTGTGTAGGCATAGTACGAGTGGCTATTTTAATCCAATGAAGATTAAATCTTGGATTGGATTAAATATATATAAAATAAAATAAGCGTCTACCAGTGAAATACGAAATTTGTATTTGACTGGTGGCCGTGTTTACTTCACGCAAACATAAACGCGTTGAACAAAGATGTTGCCTTGCTTATGTAGTAATTGGAATCGGAAAGTTTATAAAGATTGGCAGTGGAAATCAAATTTTCTTAAGGGTATAAACTTAGATCAATCTGTCTACGTGGTTTGGTAGATCGAGCAGTATACTACTAGAGCCTGTATACATTTTTTTATATATCTATTGATTATAGATTCATTTCCCTGTTTGTATATTATACAAATTCAGTTTATCATAAGATGTAAGCAGACAAATAGCGCAGAACTATGGCAATCGTATGTATGTATCCCAGGAAACTCTGTCCAGAGTTATTTTTCACTGCAGAACCTTCTCGGAATGGCCTGAATTGTAATGTAATAAATACGTACAAAAAACACTATTTAAAAGCCTGTCTTGAATAAATAAATAAATATTCCCGGACATTATGACACAGCGCCATCTAGTTCCAAGCTAAGCAACGAGGCTTGTGTTACGGATACTAGTTTTGGTTGCTATACTACATATATACTTTTTTTTTGTAAATACATACATATTAAACATAGATACATCCATGACTCGGAAACAAATATTTATGCTCATCACACAAACATTTTTCCCTACCGGGATTCGAACCCGGGACCCATAGCACAGAAGGCAGTGTCAACTACTGCTGGACTAATTGGGTAATTATTATAGTTTATTCTATTGAATAAACTATAGACAATTTTTATTATATGTTACGCGGGTAATATAGAAGACAGGCTCAGACGAACTGACAAAGAGTTAAAATCTCTTCAGCACATCATGTAGTACTCTTTTGTCTTCCGTTCTTCAGACCTTCCCCTTAAGAAAACAAATGATAAAGGACGCCAATTATAGAGCTTCAATCCATTCATACTTCAGTCCTTTTACACAATAACGAGCCTCGAGTGAATAAGAATCCTTATGTTCTAGCTTTATATAAATGATCAAAGTTCGACGGTAAATTCTTTGTTGTTAGATAAATTGTTTTTTCTTTCAACATATAGGTATTTTTGGGTGAAGAGGAAACAATTTGTCTAATATGTTTTTATGTGATGGAATCTTCAAAACTATAAATATTATAGAAAATAATAATAATGATATTCACATAAATACGTACTTACTTTACTGTATATTTTTATAATAAAAATGTACAGTATTACCGCTTACCTATATGAATTTATATGAAGTCTCGGGAATTAAAGAACTGATACTCCATAGGTACTACGATTTTCATCAGTGCCCTCTACATATAAACTAATATGACTGCGTTTATGAACACAATTTTTGACATAAAAAAATGCCCGAATTCGGAACAATTACCTCCTACAAATACTTGCTCCGTGCGGGGTTCGAACTCACAACCCGTGACACACAAGACGATCGTTCAGCTACTGTGCCAATCGAGTCATCCTGTGATCTGCTTTTCTATTTTTATTAATCCAATATATGTTAAAAGTAATTGAAAATGTTGGTCGACCACAAATATGTATGTTCCGTATCGCCGTGACCTTTTAGGACCTTTTGAAAGATTTATATTTTCTAATAATACTTAGACAATATACCTATAGTTATATACGTAAGGTGGTTACTTTCTGTAGCATTCAAATCCCAAAATAAAAATTTCCTCAATACCATTACCAACCCACTTTACTGTCCCACTACTGGGTACGAGTCTCCTCCTATACTATGGCTGTAAACCACCACGCTAACCAGCACGCTAGCCTAGCTGATATCGTCGGTATTGGGAGGCAATAGATCTCACAACTCGATAACAACCGAAGATGCCTACAGCTCCAATAGAAGATATCAGTCAAGTTCTACACAACCAAGGACATTGCTGGCAAACTAAAATCTATAATACTGACACTGAATAGGCACCAATATATCGTGCTCCCATATACTTATATAACATAAGTTTTCCTGTTCTTACCTAAGCTTCACCAATATATTTACCTATTTCCTTGTCTTTGTTCTTGTATTGACGCAAATAAATTGAGCAGTAGTAAATAATTCGGAAATTACGATTTGACTGGAAGACATAATAGGTACCTCAGTTTAGTGCAACCTCGAATAACCGTAAACTTTTCATAAAAAAGAAAACAGCATATCACACACTGTCTTAGTACCTAATGAAAAATGAACGGTTAACAGTTTTTTGTATTCTACGCGAAGGATGGCAAGCAAGCTTACGGCCTCCCTGATGATAGTTACCGTAGCCTATAAACGTTTGAAACACCAGGCATATCATTTACGCGTTGCTAACCCTGTATTAGTTAATAAACCTATACTATACTATTTCTAGGCCAATAGCTCGCGTCCACTTAGAACAAATATTTCAGCATAGTAGTCATAAATCCGAAAGCTCTTGTGCGTGAGCTACATTGTGTTAGTTCATATAGTGGCTCTAAGTCACCGGGGTCAGCCATACCTACAATTACTTAGTGTAAGTATAAAGATCATACTTACCTACGAAGTAAAACAAATATATCATATTACACGCGCGTCACCAGAGCGGGTCGACACGTACATTTATCAGAAACTGATACAAAATACCTTAATGCTCATCATACGCCTACCTAATTTATTATCATAAAGAATTTTACGCGCCGCTTGGCTTATGTTTTATTAGAATACAGAAATAATGGTACGCGACCAAAAAAAATGTCTTTGTGTTTAATGGATCGTATGCAGACCTAATCAACAGCTCTAGTTCTATCTCAAAATCGTTTCGAGATCATAGGTACCTACTCTAATCTATAAAAACACCACACTTCGATAGTAAACACAAAATTTAAAATGAATACATTATGATATGTAATTATTCGCGCTCACGGATCCCGAATATACAATTATTTTAGGATTCGGATAAGTCTTTATAACCTCCAAATGCTGTTTTTTAAATGTCTTCAATATACAGACACAGGTTTTCAATAACTATACTATTGTTAAGAATAGATACAGAATATTACACTGTTTTGCGAACCGAACATCTGTAAATTCAGATGCGGAATTAGGTATTCGTGTATTGTATGTTAAAAAAAAAACGACGACCCAAATCCAACTTCTACGAAATTTATTAGATTGTTTACGCATGGATCAATTAATCCGATGATATTCCAATTCTCAGAATATTATCTATATTTATACTAGTAAAATCATTTGTCCTGAATGACTAGGATCCACACACAGCCTAAAGCACTGATCGCAGAGACCTAAAACTTGCAGGGTGTGTTTTTGGTATGCTGTAGGCATCTGATATGAAAGGATTTTGCAAAGTTCTATCCCTAAGGGGATGAAAGGGGAGGGGGGGGGGGTCACTCGCACATAGTTAATGTAATGTAAAATAAACTAATTAAGGTTCTGCGGGATTAAAACCGCGTGACTTAAGAACGCGGTAGCGGGCGAAGTGAATGATTATGAACATTTGTTTCATTCAATTGCACGCAGAAGAAGTCACGGAAATCAGCTAATCTAATATATACTTTCGTATAAACGTATAAAAAAGTTATTAAGATTAATCCAATACAAACATATTATAAATGCGTAAGTCTGTCTGTCTGACTTTCTCTGTCTAGGTATATGTTAAGTCTTCACGCTGAACCTATTTACATTTTAGATGGGTAATTCTACGCAGACAAAATCGCAGGCAAAAACTAGTATATTATTTATAAGCAGGCAAACCAGACAATTTTCTCGATAAAAGTTTTTTTCTTCGTATTTTATTTTCATTGTCGAGCCATATGTTATTATTTTAAGTATTAAATTTAATGCTTTGCAACTATACATCTTTAACACCCATTAATATTATCTATAGCGTCAAAGATAATGAATCTATATGTTAGACAATCAATTATATATTGACTACTCTTGTATTTTTAGAAGGCAAGATCTTAACTAAAGTATTTATATTTTTACTAAAATACTCAGCTTAAACAAGTCTGACGTTATACAAAAAAAAACATGTGGAAGAATCCAGGTTTACAAAAACACTACTAACACACCCATAAGAATAATGTCAAGTCACTCTTCCTATTGAACACACAATTATCTGATGGATCACTATTTGAAAAATGATTGTATTGGATGTAATCTAAGTAAGATTTGTGTTGTATACTGTAATTGTCGAGGGTAAAATTTCGCTAAACATATTTATTTCCTTCAATGCTTACGTTCAAAGTTTTCGTATTCCAGGAAAACGTTTGCATTACAAAGAAAACGGAACTTTTTTCAAGAAAATATTGTGCGGGAAAAGGTACAAAACGAACGAACTTTTATTTAATGAATTGACGAAATATTATGTTTTCTTCGAATTTGTACCTACTTCGACTTAATTACAAAATTAATAAAAATTTAATGGTTTTTTTTTTAAATGTTAAATGTTCTTTAAAGATCTCCGTAGATTTAATACATTTATAATCATTTTAATCAAACTCGAAGACCATGCTTAGTTTCCAAGTAAAGCAAAAATGAAGCATGCTCTATTGTGTATGTATACTCATTTTCACAAATAAAGTATCTTGTATCTTAATCCCTTTGCCAGTTCAGTCGTGATGGTATGTTAGTATATTATGTTATGTTCGTCGTACACGTTGTCAACATTGAAAGGGATATTAAGTAATATCGCCGATCACTGATTTATAAACTAGTGACCGTTTACTTGAGTGCAATATACTTTGTTATATCTAGATAACTATTGTATTGATGACCTTTATTTATATCAAGATATTACACAACTACGCCATCATGCAATAAAATACAAAAATAAACTAAACAAATATTTGTAAAGTAAACAAACACACAGAGTATTATGTTATGACGCAATTTGGAGAGAGCCCTATGTTCAGCACTGGACTGCGATAGGCTGAGTGGATTGAAACGAACACACATATTTGGTTTCTTCTCTCTTTGACAGTGAGGTTACTGCGTGAATAAAAATATTGATACATATTTTGACCACCACTCAATGCAGTAAATTTTAAACTAAAGTACTTACTACAAATTGCCTTCCACTACTTGTCATCATCATCAACCCTATAATAAAATTATCTTCTCATTGCTGGGCAAGAGTCTCCTCTCTTCTTTGAGAGAGATAAGGCTATAACCTACCAAGTTAGCTTAGTGCGGGTTTGCAGACTTCACGTGCCATTGACAAGATTTCTTAGGCATGCAAGTCTCTCCTGGTATATAACTTCGAAAAGTCAGTGGTGCGAGTACTTGCAGTCCTTGGGATCGAACTCAGGCTTTTGAGTTTACAGTCAATTGGTCACACTATTAAATCGCTCTACTACCTCTATAATAATGTATGCCACTTTGCAAAAAAAAGAGATATAATAACCCGTTGCCTGATATGAACGCCCGTAACAATTACACGCTCGTAAAATTTTGAACTATTCGTCAACATACTTTGGTACGAGTATTATTTTAATATTATGATACTAACAAAGGGGAAGTTCAAAAGTCAATAAATGCATGTGTTTTTGTTTACGTTCAACGTTCGGTTTACATAATATTATCAATTCAACATAAAACAAACAAAACATACTATTACGCCTGTCAAAATCAAAATATTAGAATATTCAAAGTAGGCCAAATTTAATTGGCTCTTTTTGAACGTCGATAATAGAGACAGCCTCCAAAAACGCCCGCCCTTCACCGCTTCTCGTGTTTTTGCTTGGAAGAAGAAGCGGCGCAACAAACTCCCCAGCAACACAGTTCTGTCTGTTTATTAATTAAATGATTCTATACAATATCGTTCTATATAATATATTAAATATAATACTATATTTTTTTTTTTTTTTGGGACTTGCCCACCACCCAAATCCCTACTACTGCAACTCCTGTAAACCAGGATCAACAATAGTAACTATCCAGAAAATCGTCGAGACAATGAAGTCCGACGTGTCCCAGGGGAATGATTTTAACTGTCTTGGAACCCGCAGCGAAATTAATCATGAAGTTATATAGGAGGAGTAAGAAAAATATCAGTTTTTTCACTTCCCTCCTTATCAAGCGAGAGACAGAATAGAATTTACATGTCATTGATATGAGAACAGATGTTTACAACTGAGTTAAGCCCAGTTGCCAGGCACCACGGATGATAAATTAATAAGTTATGGGTCCTAATAATGTGAGCTATTATATCTGATTCCAATAATAGGTATGGCAAAAACGCTTAAACGCACGGAAATTCATCCTAGTCGCAACAAGGTCCGAGTAATAAATCACCCCAGATATAATTTGCAAACTATCGAGCATAATATTGCGTTCACTTTGCCATAGACTACACTCTCATTATAAGATAATACTATATAATATATTCTATACAATGCTGTCTCCGAAGGGTAAGACAGGGGTATACTAGTGTACACCCGCAGTTGCCTGGTATGTTGTAGGTCCCATAGTTGGCGAGCCTATTGGCATCAACGGGACACGAGTCCAAACTTCGAGCAGCTGCTGAAAATATCATAAAAACAAAATGTAACTTTTTGCTCCACTTGGGAATCGGATCCAAGACCTCTTTCTCAGCAGTCACGTTTACAGCCTCTGGGGATGACAGGCATGGTGGTATAATTATGGATGTGATATGCTTGTATTTTTGAAACGTTTATTCTTAAAGTGTTATACTAAACTATCTCTCGGTAGCTTCGTCTGCATTTCACGTCGTGTGCACAAAGCGTCGTCACATGGAGGATAATTTCTTCTTGAGTTTACATTAATATAGCTTTTTTATTAGTGTACTGATTGCGATGAAACAAGTTAAATATGTTCCTTCAGCTTACACTACATTTTCCAATAAGATAATAATTATATATTTCCTCACATTAATCTAGTCATCTCATGGGTAAGGTGGACCGACGACCTGGTATATAGGTATAGGTCGCTGGAATCCACTGGATGCAGGTGACGCAGTACTGGTTGTCATAGTGATCCTTAAGGAAACCTAGGTATGTCCAGCAGAGACATCTAACAGTTCCAAAAAGATGTTCGAGTAGTGAAGAGTCGGTCTAAATTCCATAAAAAATCTTTTCAACAAATTTAGATTCGGTCACGGACATTTGGACGAACATGTTTTAAGAAATAAGACGACTAGGTACGTGTTCTCCTTCAAGATTCATAATAAGATAAATTTTCTCCTGACTTATTTAGTAAGCTTTTGAGGTAAGTATTATCACAAAAGCTCTTTCAAGATATCTTTTTTATTACTTGTAGGTTTACCTGGTTATTAAATTTTTCATCAAAATTTCTAACAATATAAAAATAAAATAAAATTAATAAAAAATTTAAAACAATATAGGTATGTAGCAACTCTAATTTCTTTAAAAAAAGGACTTACGATATTAATTTTATATAAAACTCTTAGTTTTATGACTTTATATTTTTATTATATTTTGATTATTTGCC
This sequence comes from Craniophora ligustri, assembly GCA_905163465.1. NCBI lineage: Eukaryota > Metazoa > Arthropoda > Insecta > Lepidoptera > Noctuidae > Craniophora > Craniophora ligustri. The sequence goes on along the minus strand of LR990967.1, from coordinate 8,444,179 downwards.
AAATAGAGCATATAAATAATTTTCATTTTACTTCGGATGTAATGTAATTAATTGAGCCGCCCAGTTAGGGAAACACCTCCACCTTACAATAATATTTATTTTTACGAGTGGGTAAGGTTGCCGGAGCTTGTTAGGGATGTGACTACTCTGGGGCCAGCGGATGATGACCTGCTGCCACGCCGTACAACTTGGCCGCATAGCCTACGTTTATGGCTTACACTGCTCATTGACCGTTTATTGTCCGTGAAGTACACTTTAAAAAAACATAAATAAATAATAAGTAGTTATATTAGCTGCATGGAGCAAAAAGGTTTTTACAGAATCGGCAACGCGCGATTGTATATGATACAGTAACCGTTTAAAATGAAGCGGGCTGTACGCTTGTTTGTAACGTTCGTTGTACTTACACAAAAAAGACTACCTATTAAAATGTACAAGGAAATATATTTTATGTATATGGAATATTCCTGAGGGTGCTCCGGCCTCGGCCGCACGTAATGGTTAGTTAATTAAATGAGTCGGTATACGGTTTAAAGCAGTCTGCTCGCTGTTAGTTCCCAATGTTTGAACAAGCTTTCATAAATGGAGTTTACTCATCAGCGTTACGAAAAAATTTCTTCTTTAATTATCATGTTTTAAAGAATATGTAACGTTTCACTTTATGCTGACGATCTTATTATCTTACGCATAGGTCTACTTAAATACCAACTATAAATAGTTTTAAATTACCTCCATATACGTCAAATATTTGACTAGTTCTTACAATATACATAAACAATTGCATTTGTTAGTCGCTGCACCAACAACAGCTACTATTAACTAAGGGTCTGTCTTGCGTTATTTAAGGAGAACTATAAATCTCAATTCAACTATACACGAATTAATACAAAAAAGCTTTTAATACGGTGTGTTATTTGTTAAATGTAATAAATCAATACTTTAACAAGCAAGGACTAGCCATTGTTTACTAATATTCGTTATTGAAATCCTTAGAAATGTCTTTTGTCTACATTTTAACCTACCTATTTCGAAGAACGAGATTGCAACTTTGAATGAAATTTGAGTCCTAGTTTACATTTAGTTTCTTAATATTAGTGTCAGCAATCTTAAGAAACTGTTTTGATATTATCAATTTACTGAGTATTGCATTATGGTTTCTCATGACTATCATAATTTTGTTGTTTACGTTCGCATTATGATTGATGTTTAGCGTTTCATAGAACATTGAATTGGACACGGGTCATCAGGTTACGATGTATATGAAATAATATATCAGCTATAATTATACATACGTGTCAGTATACAGGCTGGTTATTGTTCAATATAATATTTTCTAATAGTGTATACTTACGACGTGATATACCCTCCTGTGTACTTAGCAAATACGTTTATATCCAATTATATTCACAAAAAATATAATAAATTGATCTTTCAAGATCGCTTGCTATAATAATATTATTATAGACATAAAAATTAAGAATGCGTACTGAGGTTTACCAAATTCGGATAAATAATTTTTAATCCAAATAAGAAGTACAGCTTATTACTGTAGTCTTGTAGAAATGTACCCGGAATATTTCTTTTCTCTTAGCGGCGGATTTATAATGTTTTGTACTTAGCTTAGAAACGAAAAAGAGCCGTCCTTGGTAACGTATACTCAAATAATTTTGTATATTAACTTTATTATAATCTTCTAGGTACATTATGAACGTCGTAATAACAGACCGTTTCACTTGAAACCACGCCTGTTATAATCAAGTCGATCACTTACCTACAACACAAGTAACTACCGTCTTGTTTTCAAGTCATTGTCTTATCATCATCATCATCAACAACCCATTATTGTCCCACTGCTGGGAACGGCTCTCCTCTAATTTGAGAGAGATTAGGCTATAGTCTACCACGCTAGCCTACTGCGGGTTGGTAGACTTAACATGCCATAAAAAAATCTCTCAAGCATGCAGATTTCCTCACGATGTTTTCCTTTACCGGTTGAGCATGTGATAAATATGCGCATAACTTCCGAAAAGTCTGTGGTGCGTGGCCAGAGATTGACCTTTGACATTTGACACAGCCCACTGTATCCAGTGGACTGAGATCACTAGGCTACCACAGCTTTTTGTTACCACGGCATTGTCTTATACATTTGTTAATTTATTGACTTAATTAACTAGAACGGCCGCAGGGCACTTGCACTAATAGGACGCCAGCACGTCCAGCTCTCACACTGACTTCTCACAATTTCACCTAACGACGTCACAAAGTATTTCGAGGAATTCCTTTTTATTATCAATGGTTTTCTTAAGTCATTAACCATTATTAGGAAAAGCAGGGGACCCAGAATCGAGCGTTGGCTTACCCCAAACGCGTATGACAAGGACTCTTTCCGATTCCAAACGTAATCAGCGAGGATAAGAAGTATAGGAGCAACTCGGATGAAGATAAATTTCGCTACTGAGATGCCATTATTAACCCTGTTGAAAGCCTTTTTAAAGTCTAAGTAGACTACGTCCACCTGGCGGCCTCGGTCCGATCGACCGTAAGTTATGGTTATATATTCAACAAGAGTCAGCAAATTGACTTAATGACTTTTTTGGGCTAAAGCGATGCTGCTCATTACAAAGATGCTTATCAATTTGATGGTATAAATAGCTATGTAGGTTGATTACAAAGACTTTCGATAGAAGATGATAAAATAGCTATAAGACGGTATTCCTCTACTAAAGTCGTCTGTGTACTTTTTGGAATTGGTACCACTGTAGAGTTTCCATTGACATGAATAAGTCTAATCTATATAAATGAAAATAAACATTTATATATATTTTTCCTCTATGCATTCCTAAACCTGATCTGAATCACAAATTAAAAAAAAAAACTGTATGTAGGGCTGTCCCTTGGATCGAGAAAGCAGTGCTTTACATGGACTGTTGCCTTATTTCAGGAGATTTCAGGAAGTAGTTCGTCGTATCTGTACAGGTTTCCTGCGTTCGTTGATCCTTTATTGTCTGGAGTGCATGTTGGTCACATAGGTGATACGACGCTGTAGGACAGAATCCATATGTTGCAGCAAAAAATGGACATAGGTACGTATCGGATGGTGCAGCTGTGTGTGAAGAAGTAACTGTCCTAAAGAGCCAAGCGACGATATTGAGTGAGTACTTTTTGAGTACTTTTTGAGTACTTTTTACTTTTGAGTGAGTAAAAACTATGCTAGCAGATGTATAGGCAGCTTCCTTCAGTAAGACCTTAATTATTCGAAAGGTGCGACCTCGGGAGAGAGCTGATCCAAGTCAAGAAGAGGCGTTGAGGAGCAATTGCCCCAGCTCTTGACATGCCGAAAGTCTGCCTGCATAATTTAACTCAGGGTGAGCAGAACACGTTGAGTCACGGGCTATCAGATCGGGGATTCTCTCTCTCCAACTAAGTGAACCCAGGGAAGACAATGGCGCAGTAACCACATGTTTCTGTGCACAGTGAAGTTTAGCGAGACCCCTTTACAGTCTCATAGGAGTGTGCCTTTTAGGCATTGCGCAGGGGATTAGAGATCGTGAGTGCTTCTGTGAGCTGCATAACCCACGGCCCCTTTTCTTGTGCGAATGCTGGTCACCTGGATACTTTTAGAGAAGTAAAATTATAAACATTCCAAACTCTTCCTCAGGGGATTCGAGTGCCTTTTAATGGTTTCCCTGTCGATGAAAAAAAGAAGGATAGGTAGTATAGACACTTAATGCTACCCGTGCAAAGAGAGGGGAGGTGAAAGCTAGTAGTTATAGCTTTTATTAAAGCAAAAATTTAATAACGTGCAAAATAGACGTAGTATGTAATAATCTAACAACATTTTATTTTTTAAATCTACGACGAAAAATCAGCAGAATAAATAATTTGATTGTTATTACAGTTTTAATTGAAGCGTTCTATGATAATTAAATTTCCTTTTTATTACTCTTGGAGAGGCACCCCTTAAAAAATAAATCATATTTTAGTAACAATCACGTTATTGAGTTATGTATCTACTTACTTATTTTGTTTTTATATTTCGAAATTAAAAAATACTATAATTTACCTCGGTGGGGTGTAAATACAGTCTTATTAGCTACTGAATTGGTTTAAATGTAAAAATATATGTTCTAAAGATCCTTCTGAGAGAGACCTTCCAATATAGGAGGAGCTGTGGTAGCCTAGTGGTGAGACCAGTGGACTGAGATGTCAAAGTCTTGACACCCAAGGCACGCACCATTGACTTTACGGAAGTTATGTGCGATTTTATCACATGCTCAAACGGCGAAGGAAAACCGAAGGAGAACCGTGCCCAGCAGTGGGACAATAATGGGTTGGTGATGATGATGAATTTCAGGCCTAACAGTCCTACTACCAAATTTAATATTGTTTCCCCTAATAGTAATTGTGTAGGTGTAGAAACCTATTACCCGTGAATGTAAGACGTGAAGAGACTATGTATTCAAATGAAACGCAAATATACATAATATGTAAGTATATATTTCGTTTAAGTTCTAAGAATATTTCTTAGATCTAAAAACGAGGTCAGTGATATCCAATTTTGTTTTAGGAGAATCTTTTTTTCTTACGGAACACATTCATATAATAATGGGTGGGTGACACGATTATCATTTAGCAGTTTGCAGAAGGGACACATCCTGAGGTATCATTTCTATTATTTAACAACTTAATTTTTATTACTTTGTTCTTTTTGTGAAATCACGTTCAGGCTTCAGAGAGCACGTGGGATCTGTGATCAGGGAAAACTGGCTGCAGACATGCCAAACAAGTACTACATGAGAACAAGCTACGAACACCACGCCCTCATAAATTTGTTTGCAATTGCGGTCTTTCTTATATAGGCCGAACTAACAGGCGTAAAAGAACATAAATAATGTAGCTGATATGCAACAACGCTTTTCCAAAAAGACAGCAGTTTGTGAACACTCCATACAATAGAGGAGATAGCTGGGTAGGTACTACCACCAGTTTGGGACACATCACACCTAGATTTTATTAAATCTAAATCAAAATCATACTTTTAACACCATACTGTGTATAAAATGCGCTTTGTCAATAAATTAATTTAATAGTAACTCATATTTGTAATAAGAAATGTTTGTGTAATATATTTTTTGCTGTTGTGTTAAAACATGTTTTCCTACCTACTTAGTGCGCAATCAAAACCTACGTTCTTAATAAGGTGACACGTGAAATCAAATAAAAAGCTGAGCGTGTTTATTAATAAATTAGTTTGCTTATGTTAGAGTTTGTTGAACTGTTGTTAGAAGTATTTACTTGTAGGTGGTAGTAGATGCTATACTCCTTTTATATTATAGGTTATGACGAAGGGCGACAAGGACTCTAAGCTCTCTGGGGAGAAAGATTCTTGCAAGAAAATTACGCATCGCTAAACGTAGCGTGGGATGCGTCCAACTAAAGGGTAGGGTACTAGGGTTACGGTATGGTACGTTCCTGGTTGAGGTTAAAAGTAATGACTTTTCTTCAAGGTCATATGCTGGCCGTACGTCATTGCGTATATGGAACTGGACTGGAAGAAATCTATGTGTGATTATTCTGTTCTTTGACTGATGGGACGGCATTGCATGGACTAGGATTGTATAGCTTAGTATATCATCATAGCTCTTTTCACGTTAAAGATTTAGGGTACACGAGGCAATCATTACTATCGTTACGTATTAAAAAGCCTGTTTGACTATAGACTTCAAATCTAAACATTTCCAAATCTAATTTAAACGTACATAAAGCCTTAACATAACATAAATAACAGCCCGAGGGCTGAAAATACATCGACTTATGTTCTATCTTTGGTAGTAAATTTAAGCTTGATTTAAAATTGAATAGGTAATGACACAGTAGGTATAGTACCTACTGTTTCATTACCTATTCAATTAAGGAAACCAAAATATGCTTTTCGTCATCATCATCATCATCCTCATCAACCCATTAACATCCCACTGTTGGGCACGGGTCTCCTCTCATTTGAGAGGGATCAGGCTATAGTCCACCACGCTAGCCTACTGCGGGTTGGCAGACTTCACAATCTTCACATGCCACCGAGACAAATCTTTCAAGCATGCAGGGTTTTTTCACGATGCTTTCCTTCACCGTTTGAGCTTGTGTTAAATACGCACATAACTTCCGAAAAGCCTTGGATTCGAACTCGAGACCTTTGACATCTCAGTCCACTGGTCACACCACTAGGCTAACCTCTACCACAATCAGCTTCTCAAAAACACATTCCCCCATACTTCTTAACTGCAAAAATAAGTTTATAATCATAATATATTCCTTTATTCACCTGTCTTTTAACCTGTTCTCATAATTTCAGGTCAATAGGAACAATCCTATAGCCTTTTTATTGCATCGGCTTAGAAGGTTGATTTTTTATAGCCGCAAGCTCCATATTTGACCGACTCGATGGGCCGGGCATTCGGACAACTAACTGCTCCTTTAAGTGTTCAGTGTTTCGGTTTCGAGTTGTAGTGTTGGTAAAAAATATGATTTGTGAATACCTTGTTTTTTTTAATTTACTAACTTCTGCCAATCTATGGACCCGTTAACATTAACCAGACGCTATAGTACTGATTATCCTATTAGGTGATGTATTTTTCTATACGTGCGCTAAGATAAAAGAACCCTATTTATTAATAAGGTTACAGACACGTTCTATTTCTTTTTCTGACTTTAAATTTAACAATAAATTTGATATAATAATATATTTTATATTATATAATTTCATCCGTTAGTAACTTCCCAACGTTTATTCCGCTTTCTAAAGAAAATAGGGTCAAGATAACTAAAGGACAGAAAGTTTTTTTTTTCAAATTCAAATATTTTTATTTCAAGTAGACCAATATTACAGGTTCTTTCGAAATGTCAACACTAGTTGCACGGTTCCAAAAAGTAGGTCTTATGGAGAAGAACCGGCAAGAAACTCCATAGATACTCTTTTAAATAATTCGTTATATTTACAATTTTCGTTTTTAATATTAATATTAGAATAATGCAGTCTGATGTGAAACGCATGAGTTATTCACTAGCACTAAAAAAATCAAATAAAATAATTATAATATAAAACCCGGATGCCATGACATGTATAAGCCGACCAGCCCCAACTGACAGCACCCGTTCACGAGCATGACGTGTGTATCAGCGTCGCTCTACTCAACCATGATATAGGGAATAAAGGGACCCGACACACAACGCCACCATCAGCAGGACATTTGAGAGAGCATGACAAGCCCAGACTGCCTGGCCAAAATGTCTACCAGTAGGTATGCATTTTTCATTTCGCAAAGCAACATCGAAGCCAACATTAATCTCATATTTTACAGGAAATTTTACAAAATCTAAAATAAATTTTGAAATAAAATAAAACTATTGTAACTAAAGTTACATGCATGTCAGTTAAAAGTGTATAAATTAAAATAATAAAATGTCAAGATAATAAAATCATAATTGTGCAAATTTCAAAATTATAAATGATAAAAATATAATGTCAAGAATATAATAATAATCATAAACATGTTTTGATAGCCCGGTTCATCAGAACTATTCAATCCCAAGCACTATTATCATCCATGTAGTCTTTCAACGTATAATAACCTTGAGAACAAAGTCTCCGTTTAATAATAGATTTAAATTTGCTTAGACTTAATTTTTGATAATGTGTTGGAATTTTGTTGTACAAGCGTATGCATTGACATTTAAATGATTTACTTATTTTTTGGAGCCTAGTTGCAGGAACAATAAATTTATTTTTATTCCTGGTATTAACACTATGAATATCACAACGTTTTTTAAAAAGATTGATACGCCTGTGTGCATACAACAAATTCTCATAAATGTATTGTGATGGAACAGTCATAATATCAATCTCCTTAAATTTATCCCTCAGCGAATACTTGGGACTTAATTTATAAATTGACCGAATAGCCCTTTTCTGCAGCACAAATATTGTTTGGATGTCAGCAGCATTCCCCCACAGTAGAATGCCGTATGACATCACGCTATGAAAATAACTAAAATACACTAACCGAGCTGTTTCTACATCAGTTAAACTACGGATTTTCTTTACAGCATAAGCTGCAGAACTGAGCTGAGAAAAAAGTAATCCTCAAGTAAAGCACTATTATTCTGTTTAACTGCATTTAAAGACTATTTATTTTGGTTGTGTTAGCGGACTAGATAAAAACTGATTTACGCAAACAGAAATCGTATCTTTATTTCAGATTTGAAGCTACTTTAGTTTTAAATTTGGTGGGCCGCATTAAAAGGTCAAATACGTCCCACGGGATTTGAAAAATAATGTATGTTATATTTTCGCTATTCGAACAGGGAATCCTAAAAATGTTATGTTTTCTCAGGACTTGTTGATGGGTGTATGAAATTTATATGACAAGTCAACCAACTCGACTCGTTCCTGTCTCATAAATTTCATATAAGTATATATCCTTTTTTTTGTATTGTAGCCTAGCTAGGAGTTTCTCTCCTGTGACGTAGGTGCGCTTACAAATACTTATTTTCACATATTCATATCGTTTATTTGCATTCCACAATGTTAATAAAGATGGTAACAAACAATCTTATGTTAGACCCAATTATGGACCCTGTAGGGCACAACAAATATTACACTAAATATCTATCATGTTTAGTGTAATATTTGTTGTATCACATAGGCAAACAGCAAGAATATCTAGATTTGATGTTGAAAACATATGGAATCTAGTCAATAATTGTGTTAAGTATAGGCCATTCAAATACATTATCATACTTGGAATATATATATATATATAGAATCTATATATAGAATCTATAAATATTTTGGAAATTACAATAATATTTATCAAAGTGTTTTTGTTATGTTATAATCACCGTAGAACGAACCGCTCATATCATTGCTTTGACTTTGACAATTTGAATGTAACTGGCACGTAATGTAACGTGATTTTCAAATTCTACTAAGAAGGCCGAGTTAAGTTTAAGTAAAAAACAACTTTTAGAGAAACTAGGGGATAAAAATCATTTATCATTCTTCATAAACCATTAATTCACCAAATCATCAACCATTATCATGTATCATCCTGTTATCCATCTTATTTAAAATAAAAAAATATTGCAGACCAGAAATTGTCTCCTTTTATATCCCGTGAGGAGGCGCGCCTATTTTTATAACACGGAAAGGCGCGCGGGAGCAATTTGCTCACACCACTTTAAACGCTCATATATCTATCGTTGTATTACTAATTGGCTTATAATGCATTTATATCAATAAAACAAGGTTTAATCATTAAGAAAATAAGTATTTTAATTAAAACTATGAAACAAAAATTAAATTCTTAATTTTTTGGTAGTCTTCATAAAAGTCTAATTAAAAATGTTATATAACAAAAAAATTAAAAAAATACTATTCTATGAGATCTTGAAAAATCTGCCTTTTGAAACATACTAAACACATATATGTGGTATGTTCGGTGCAGAGTAATTGCTTGCACGAAGTGCACGCTTTTTTTGAGCGTCTATTCTTACGTCTTGGACATGTAGCACAGAATCCGCTTGACCTAGCGTCTGCAATAGGTCTAAGAGTCGGAACAAAACGCTCCATTAGTAACTTGAGATCTGATGATATGTTCTCCATGCAAATCCGGCGTGTAATATGTGGTTTTACAAGCTCCAACGCCACTTTTTGTAGGAACTTTCGTCTTCCGATAGCAATGTTTGTGTTAGATTTTTGCGCGGCTTTGCTCGCATGGTATATAGATAAAAAGTAGCCTATGTGTTAATCCCGGTAATAATCTATATGTATGCAAAATTTCGGTCAAATCTGTTGAGCGGTTTTTGCGTGAAAAAGTAACAAACATCCATCCATACATACATCCATACTAACAAACTTTCGCGTTTATAATATTAGTAGGATTTGAGCATTTGTCATGTTATCATCAACTGTCAATTCCTACATCGTCAATATTTCGATCGATTTCGTCGATTCTGTTCTCCATACTCAGGATCCGGATCCAACTCTTCACAAGAATCCTCTTCCAACCACGCACAAATTTGAGCTGGCTGTCGATCGTCCATTTTTGATGTTTAATACAACTAAAACAATATACATATATATATTAAAAAATATAACAACAGAGTGTCTACATAATAATTAAACAATATAATACAAAAATAACGAAACAATACTTAGTAAAATACAATAATACTTTTTTTATTGGAAAAATAAATACTTACACGGATGGGCGCGTGATGAGCAAAATTCCGCAGAATGGTACACGGCTGTCACAAGCGCTCTGCTGCGCGGTCGCAACGGACCTAACGAACACGAGAGTTGCGTCAGGGGGGAGAGGAAGAATAGTTAGGAAGGTATCTAAGCGCTCGAAACGCTATGACGTCGGTATCACTAAAAAAAATTCAATTTAATTTTTGTGTGAGCAAAATGCTCATAGCGCGCCTCCTCACGGGATATTTAAATTACTTATTTATATTATTTTATTGCTAGGTATGGTTTTTCGTGCTCACTTATATTGCACACCTACCATCACGCCTGTTTTCCCCGAAGGGTTAGGCAGAGGTGTACTAATATACACCCACAATTTGCCGATATGTTTTAGGGCCCATGTAATAGAGGGCGAGCATATCGCCATCAACCGGGCACGTATCCAAACTTCGAGCTGCTACTGAAAATTTAATAGAAAACCCAATAACACTTTGCTCGACCTGGGAATCGAACCCAGGACCTCTTGTTCGGCAGTCACACTGTACAACCACCCAACCTACGAGGCAGTTAGTCCGTGTCATATACCTTACTTATATTGAAATTTCCATAATTTATTTCTTAGCCAATGCGTTAGGAAAACCTTTGTTCTAAATTTCATATTTTTTTGTAGTTTTGACTGTGTGGATAGATCAGTCAGTTATAAATAGGTACGTACTTGTATTTATAAAACGCTATGAGTAGGTTCATATAATTTTTTCCAGAACGAATGTTCCTTCCCCCAGAATAGTCCAGAATTGTCCAGTGTTCACCCCAGAAAGTTAGGCCGATTAGAATGGGATTGACCCACCGTAGGTGCCCCAGGATCAATCAAAAAGGTCATCATGAAAACTTTAGGTTGGGGTGATGAATCTAATATTGGAATTCAGTAGTAACAAAGAGACCGAAAGTGCGGTGCGGAGACGCCCCGGGGTTAAGTGTACGAAGCTTACCAGTTTTTAGTTTTTTAGCTACCGCTAAAGAGCTAAAAAAAGAAAGGTCATCAAATTTAGTTGTTCAAAATTTTTTGTAACTGGTCTGGAAATGAATGGTGAGGGATGACCTTTTTTCCCTAGGGAAAAGTCTAGGTACGCCCAAATATTGTCCAGTGTCAGCCGTAGGCCGAGTTTCTATTTCTAGGATAAAATAAATTCCACTACCAGTCAAGTCTGCAACGCCATCTGCCAGATATATTCTACATTACATTAGTTTTAAGTTATTCACTCCACCTTACTGAATAATTGTAAGTTGTGTTGGCAGCGTTTACACAAGTTTCGTTTTAGTTCTACTGTTAAAATATAGATGTCGTTGATTCCAAAATCACTCGATGGATGTTTTTATTCTTGTGTGTTATTTATTATTGCTGACTTGCTGATATAATTATAGTAATTTAAAGCAATGAGCTATATAGAAAACCCTAATCTATAAAGTTATTACATGTACCTAATAAAGTAAATAATTAGTAGGTAATAAATTTAGGGTTAAGTAGATATTAGGGATATATTAGATTGGGTTTTGCTATTTTTAAGTATGATCAGATCAGACAGTTAGCCATTACTTACCAAAGTACGCTAATGTGTTTTAAAACAAATAAAAATCGAAATGGGAGTCTATTTAAATAATACAAGTATGAACTCTATAAAACTATTCCAGTTATTTAAGTAGTTTGTCATTATCACTATCGACTAAGCTTGATTTAAACCAAAATATAATAATTTATACAAAATCTAAGAGCAATGTGACCTCTTTGCTGAGCGTAGGTAATGGCAAAATAATATAGGGTTGTTATTCAGAAGATTATTGGATATTCTCTGATGGCATTAAAAAAACCTGCTGTCAGCTAATATTCGAAATGTCAGTATTGTATTGTCATTTCAGGCACAAAATATGAATTGAATTACTTTGAATAAATTACTTTATTTTAATTCACATGATTTATCATTAATAAGCCCCTTGTTGAGGCTTCGAAGCTGATTCGGTAATGACTAAATTATTTGTGAATTAATCTTTGTACAAAATGGACACCAAAGTTAATGAATCCGGCATGGAAGCCGGTGATAAATTTTTGATGGTAGTTTTTGAGCGGAAACAATCGTTAAATAGTAAGATAGATGCTGAACTTCAGAAGAAATTAAACTTCGAAAGACGAATATACAAGCAAATGGCCGTCGACCTCGCTAAGGAAACTACTAAAAAGAAAGTTGCCGTAATTTGTTCAGAATTTGAAAACCCAAAGGAAATATCTCATATTGTTGATGCGCTAAAGTATGCAAATAAGAAAGAAAACCTTGCTACAGAGAAATTTCTCATTGATGTAGAATCTATGGTCGATAAATTTAAACTAGAGCTTGAAAAAATGCAGTCCCTGTTTAGTAAAATTTTAAAGAATCTGCCAGAAATCCAGGTTGAAAATTATGCTATCAAATCTTGCTAATACCATGAATCCTACCAGTGCCTATAAGAATTTTAATAGTAATGTATTGTTAGTTTGGGCAAAATCTTTGATCTATAAATAGCAATCCAAAATAATAATTTTAGCTGTCTTTGAAGATTCAATTTAAGAATGAAATAAAGACCATTAAAACTCCATAATTGTAATTTTCTTTACTTTACGTTTTCATTGCTTTAAAAGGATTTTCAATTTTCTGTCTCACTGCTGGGCTCGTGCCTGGTTTTATAGAGAAGTTGGGCGTATAGTCCACTATACTGGGCTAGTGCTGGTTGACAGACCCCACACACTATTGAAAAAATCGTTCAGCCTGCTGTGAAGAAAGCTACTGACTGCAGAGTCTGAAGATTTCTAGCATTCATATGAATAATCTTATTATTTAAGCATTACATTACATTACGCTTAGCAATTGCAGTTGTCAATGGATATTCGCAACATGAAATGAATCACTTATACAAATCTATAATAATTTGGAATGCCTTACTATAATGTCATTGCTAATCTTAACTATACTGGGAACAAAAGACTGTTCTGGAACTGCATAATATTACGATGAGCTTTCAGTCATGTGGATTAATTCCCATCCAAAAAGAACCTAAAAGAAAAAATGTTTCTCGCCAAATTCAAACGGTTCTATAACATTTTACGTTAAGGGTCTTCGACAATCTTTATTGGCCGTCACCGAAATAAGCTGAAAGGTTGAAACTGGATCCTAAGGTCCCTTAATAGTTAAACATAATTTGTATATACAAAGTTATTTTGGTAAAAAATCTATATGCCACATTTACTTGACTTATTAGTAGTATTATAGGTAGGTACGCAATTTATACACTCAACTTCTGTGCATATACCTAGTTATACCTAACTATTGTGTTTCGGGTGTAACTCAAAATATTGTTGTATTTATAACAGATCTGTCAAAAGCGATGCACGTTAGTGTGAAAACTTTAATACTGCTAATCGCAGTATTAAATTTTTCTATTGCGATCTATTTTACATTTTTCAAAATTTTAATACACAAGAATATTGCGAGCAATTACATAAGTGTGAAATGAGTATAGGTACAGCAGCAAATTATACTAAATAAGTATATGAGAAAGATGTTAGGTCATGAAAGTTCCCAAAGCGGAAACTGAAATCATGAACATTGAAGCCACATTAAATTCAATGTCGTAATTGAGTGCGCCATTTTGCCAATAAATTTTACTAGAAGTGATTTATCTTGAAAGCCTTCACTTCGTTTCGGAGACATCCGGTCGAGTCCACTGTCGAACATGGCGAAAGTATTAAGGTTTTGATAATGTACCCAGAATACATGTACTTTTATTTTTAGTTTAGGGGCAAAAATCAAGAGCTGAACTCTGTGTACAAAAAATTTTAGACCATATGTTTGTAATTCATAAATAGATTTATTAACAAGCAATATTTCATTTCAATTCATTCTGTTTGGAAGGCAATGATGGGTAAGTTTTATCGATCTAATATTTTAACTCAACATGAAATTCGTATCGTCTTAGTGGTAGTATTAAGTAACAAACGAATTGTATCCATTTAAATTAAATCCTTAGCACTTGCATGCATCCAATAGTGTGCCACTTCTCAGGCAAACATCAGAAAGCATTTCTATAAAGTTAATAAGCAGTGCCAATAGGTTCAAAGCATTATATCGATAATAAAGCTGTGACTCAAAGAAATAAAGTCACGAAAAAATCCGATTTACGGTACCTAATTTTACTTTACTGTCAAGAATTTCCTATCTGACTAATCGAATAATAAGACAGTATTATGTACAATCGCGCACAAAACACCAATAAATCGAGTTTGGTGGCGATATATCACATCGGTGGCAGCTGAGCTGAGTCGGCAAGAGGTTGCAGATAATGACGTCATCCGTTCGCGGGGATGTACGTACAATGCCTTCATTATACCCTAACAGCTTGCTTACCATTGTGCCGACTGTCTGCTAGCTAATGGAAATAGACCGCTACCAGTTGGTACTGACATCCAGTCCATTCGAGTATTTTTAGCTGTGTACGGAATTTTAGACGCCGTTGTTTAATTCAGTGGTTTTTTTTGTATGGCTCTGAGAATAGTTATCTAATAGATACGTCTTTTGTAAATAATACAGAAACCAGAGTACATTCAATACATGTGTCTTGTCTTTTATATGATTCATTATTAGTGTCTTGTTCAAATTTGTTTCAGCTTGATAAACTAAATTATGTACTTATAATATTAGCAAGACTATCGGCCTGATAAAGAAAGACAGAGGCGTACATTCCTACTATATAATTTATAATATATGTATATAACTTTTTTCTTAAGGGCTTGAACGTCAGGGATATTAGAATAAAGATGACAAAAGCACAATATTTAACCTTTGTCCCTTGAACAATAGGAAGCCACCCTTATTGGTCTGGGTCGGGAGAAAGTAAATTACACCGCTTCTTCGTTACTGAATGTGGAATAACTACGTTTTTTAAAAAAACGAGCAATATCCATTTAATATTTTCTTAAGTGCGGAATATCATGAAGACACTTTAAAATGATTCTAATAGTAGGTGTCCCAGAATTTGTCTAATTACTATGTTATCGTTTAATTAGGGTTATATGAATTCATTCAATAAATAAATTTCAGTCCTAATGTCACTTTTGGTTGAAAATTATTAATATGAATTAATTATTATAAAACGTTATGAGGTAAAAATATCTTTTACCTTATAATTCTTAACAAGTAAAAGCTGGAAAATATCGTTATGAACGACATTTAAAATATGAAGGTCTATTTATTTGCCTACTCACCTATTTATTTTAATTGCTTTGTGGAAAAACTCAGTCCTTTTTTTCACAAAGCAATTAAATTAATCCACATGGTATGTTGTGGCAATTTTTATTTAATTTGTAGAAGGCATATTTTATAGAAGCGTAGGCACGTACAGACTATCAAAACTTTAACAAGTTGTAGAGATGTAGATTGGTATATGCGCATAATTTATAGTATTGGCATTCTGTAGTTTCTGCCTACCCCCATGGGAAAAAGGCGTGAGTGTATGTATGTTTATAGTCTTGTTTACGGATCAATGTCAAAGAAGATTCAAATTATTTTATTTCAATTTGAAATGCGCTTGGAACTGAACGTACTCGTGAACCCTAAACGTAAAAACAAGTTTAATGAAAGCAAATAAAAGGTAGCTTTGACACAAACAATGACGATTATAAACTACACAACTTGAGAAAAAAAAGTTTAATCTATTATGAGACAATATTTCGACTATGGAGAAGATTTAAACCGGTAGCCAGTACAAATTCCGACTTGACCGTGATCTGGAACTTCTAACTAGTGATCCACATTTTCTAGTCAATAATATCATTGCGAGTATAACTCTTTTCGATACCAAATAAAACAAAAACCAATAAAAGGCTAACAAAGCAAAATAACTAATACGCAACGTTGCTTATTTAATTCATTATGCCGCATAATATTTCGTTAACTCTGGAAAGATTCAAAAGCTTTCAGACATGTCCCTATTAAAGCCTTCACCGGCGCAGGTGGAAGTTATAATGCACTTTCAAGTTTTAGTTAACTTTGAAGATATGAACAAGTTTTCAGTGGCGTGCTTCCATTCTTATTTGTTTTATGACCCACCACGTGGGCCGGAATCGTAAAGATTACGAATATAAACTAGGTAGAATATCTACGGCGTCTGCGACAGTTAATGTTATCTGTCTATTATTACATGGCTATGGCGCTTCCTTCAAAATACTACTTTAAATGTTGACTTACAATTGTGCTACTCACAATATAATGTATTCCGAAATGGCCGGACTTTTAAGAGAGAGCATGTTTTAAGATTTCTTCTTAGAGGTCGTCACTTAGGAAAAAAAAGGTTGCCATCTTATATAAAAAACTTTAACAAAGATCTATTAATAAAAATAAATGATTCTATTTATATTTATAGAATCATTTTAAACAAATTTTAATGTTTTTTTGGGTAAACGACGCCATTTTTACGTTGGCGTTTTCTACTCGGTACATTGCTAATTGATATTTGACAAAAACTTAATCATAATCTATTTTAATGTCTTAACATTTAGACCATACAAAAAAGTCTCAATATTTCGAATTGAAAACCGATAATCCCAACAGATGGCGGACTTGATCCACCACTATATAAAGATGAAATCGACACGTTCCATAATAGTCTTATGAAACATCATAACTAGATGTTGGTCAATATTTCTGGTCCCACGAGTGATTGATATCATCGCTAGGACATAGGTAATGTCGTGTCATCAATCACATTTGTCCTTGGCATTGGCAGATTAATGGAGTGCGCTCGATCAATCCGTTTTATTGGGAATAGAACGGTATTACTGTGTAGCAACTAACGCTTGTATTTTTGCCCATGTTTGTGGAAACCTAATTGGAAGGATTTGTCAGTTAACAAGGTTGTCGGAAATGTTTATATTTATGTATACAGTGAATTTTAGTGCTTAATGTAACGTGGTCGCTGAAACTAGCTAAGTACTATTTTTGGTTTTTACGTATATGAAATGAAAAAGAGCCAATTAAAGTTGTCCTACTATGAATTAATTATATTTGAATAAGAATTAGTTTTGATCGATCATAATATTAGCTGGTAATCGCGCAATTAACTATTTAAATTAAGTCTCTATTTTGTATAACCACGTTGACGTAAAAATAACAAATAGTTAAAAAATATTTAAGAATTATAAGGAACTGAAACTTACAGGTAATAAGTTATTAAAGTATAAGAAACACGTTCTCCGATAACCAAGACACGATATTTGAAAGATGCGATCAAATTACCGAACTTTGATTTTCCTATCTGTTTATACCAAATATTGGATACGTGTGGCTCGTGTAGTTTCAGAGACATTAATTAAAGGAGGCTGCCAGCACAAGAAGGCGCCTCTACGAGATCAGACAAGCAACAACACATGTCCAAAATAACTAGAACCTTCACGTCTCAACTATTGCATCAAAGACCGCACTTTCTTAAGAAAACATCAGATAGTTGGGGGTCGGAGTAAAATGGTAGATCCCAGTACACATGCGTCCAATAGATTAGTTTAATTATAACACTCCCCTAATAAATGACACTATCTTTACAATGCTTAAGTTGGAAATTCTCCACGGAATTATCATGTTAATAATTTTATTAATTTACTTGTAAAATAAAGCAGCTGTCATTCCCTGCAAACCGAGGTACTTGGCTGCTTACATATTTTCAAACAATAATCCATAACCGATCGCTAGTTTAGGCAAAATAAAAATAAGTCGTGTTTAAAAATAATAAAAAAACTTGTATCAGACATCCAATTTTCAGAACGTACGCAGACAGTGAAAAGTTTTAAGCGTACTGTATTTTATATGTTGTGCGATTGACAAATACCGCCCGTTGTCATCGATCACAGGCACTGAACAGGAACAGATAAATTGATGAAGCATTTTTCGAAATCGGCTCCGAACGTGGAACGTGAAATGTCGGTATCGGGGCGACATAATAGGGACTCATGTATTACGCAAAGTCATGTTTATCTCGACATCAGTTTTCCACAGCGATATAGAATTGGTCGTATCAAATGGCTTTGATATTTCAATGACAACAGAGGAATAGAAATAAGTATAGCACCACTGCATACTGACAGTATTTGTATCGATAACATTATGTAAGTACCTACTTTTTACTTTGTACGTCTGAAATTCAATAGGTAACTTACGTTTTCTGAGGAACTAACCACTACGTTAACAGTTAATCACGACGGACAAATAACAATTCGTTAGAAGTGTAAAGTTAAATCGTCATTAGCACGTTTATAGTCAACCGCATTACCCTCTAGCGGATTGGCAGACTTCACACGAGCGCCGCCTAGACAATTCCTCGCGCATCCACTCTAGCTCACGATGTTTTCCATCGCATTAAAAGCGAGTGGTAATTAATATGCACTCGTTTCAGAAATTCAGAAGCTCATGTTTTGGGTTCATTAAATTTATTGGGCACTCGGATTAAATGAGTATTTACAATAAATTTACCGAATTGAAATCCAACTATTTACATTTTCTTATTATTAATTTCAATGTCACGCAACCTAGAAAACTTCATCTACGAACGATTCCATAAGGCTTGTACACATAGCGGTATCGTATTTTGTGTAAGAAGCTTGCTCTGCTTACAATGCAGTTAACTCTGAGTAGCCACTTATGTTTCACCCACTCGACTGGCTAATGCGTCTAGAATCTGAGTAACAAGACTATTATGTAAACTGAGAAAGTAACGAGAAGGTAGATATCTGTGATACAATAATTACCTTTTCTCGGACTTGGATTGAGTTTGTAGTCGTACTAAAATATGTTTAGGCAATCTTATTTAAATTATACGGAAAGGATGCCGATCTACAATCTAGATTGTAAAATTTGTTACAATACCTAATTCGGTAACTTAATAATTTGGTATAGTCTGTATAATAGTAGTAGTCTGTGTTCCGTCATCAACATGTGATCTATTTGTGTACTTTTGCTGTCGAACGAATTTGAAGGTACTCAACATACATACATAGGTACTAAGTTATTCATTATTTCTGCCACACAGAAACGTAAGTATTAACCTAACAAAAAAACCGTTATCTCACTTTAAAAATATATAAAAATCCAGTCTAGCATTTTCGAAAGATCCACATGCAATCCTGCATTACAGTGGGGCATTTATCTGCAGGCTAAGAGCACCAGTAAGACGTACTTAAGAGCTAAACCAGTTCGGACAGGCTGCCCCTATCAGTGTGCCCAACGGGCAGGGCTTACGTGCCCCTAATAGATATTCTATGTACCAGTACTACACGACTGTGTCATACGATAACTCTTAAGTGCCGTGAAATGGGTTGTTTGCCAAAGTATTACGATAGTGACAACTTGTTCTTTTTCTGCTGTTTTTTTGAAAAGGGTTTTTGTAAGTATGATAGCTTAAAAATACTCAGTATTATGTTAATCGGTGAAGGTTGTTTATTTGTGTTTGCGTATAATGTTATAAGTTGTACAGGGTCTGTATTTATTAAGTTCTTCTGTGACTGTAATATAGTGAACAGTATTATATAGTTTGTTAGCTTGATATTTTTTGTATACAAGTTATTATACTATTTATTTTTATATTCATATGTATAATCATCCTGTACGTATGTATGTCGCTGAGCTCCTCCTAAATGGCTGGGTCAATTTGATGTTTTTTTTTGTGTGTGGGTCCTCGTATAGATTAGATTTACAATTGAACCTGGCGGCGCTGTTATACACATCAAGAAAAATTACAGGAGACGCCTGCCGTGTTCTCTATCAGATACACAGGCTGTGGTGAAAATATGACCATAAAATAATGTATATTTAAAATGATTTATATTATTATTTTTATGGTCGGAAATTATTGGTTTGAATTAGAGAACACTATTATAGGACCACGGACCAGCATGATACCTGATTGTACTACAATACTTTAAAATCTTTTTACATAAATAGGAACTTTGCATATTATTGTGACTGAAGTAAAGAAAGAAGTAAAATTATTTTTTTTGTAATAATTGTATCCAAAATAATAATAACATATATTTTTATTTAATTTGTTTTTACTTTTTCGCAGGCATAGAATACGGTATTTAAAATTCCCTATGTATTCAGACAATGACAATGACACACATATACATATATATTATTAACTATTATACAATTTTTTACAAATTTTACGCTCCAAATCTTTTCTAGCATCCATGATCACGAGCAGATGTGACCACAGATGCTGTAAAGAGACCGAAGCATCAGAAATAAATTATATCAATATCACGCGATGAATCAGTAAAAAGCAGTTTCATTCCAATGTAATATTGTTGATCCTATGTATTAAGTTCCTAATAATAGGAATGTCTTTTACTACACTACAATAGCAGTCGTATTTACGGCTATAATGAGGGTGTAGTCAATATAAATATGATTGGTATTTTCTTGTATGACGTTCTGTCATTATTACCAATAAACTTCTAGTTACTCTACTTTGTTATAAAGTATGAACATTTTAAAAAAGGCCGGTGGACCATTCACAAAGATTATGTATATGTTTGACTAAAAATATCTTCAATTGCAGAATAAAATTTAAAGATTACAAGCAGTGGTCATATTGATACGAAGTTCAATGATTTAAAATGTTGTTAATAATTAATATACCGTAAAGGTCCAAAGTATTGGAGTATCCACTCTATTAGGGAACGAAGAATCATCGCAAAACGAAAACGCCTAAGAGATTTTCCCGATGGCATGTGAACTCTGACAATCCGCACGAGGCTAACGTGGTGGACTATAGCCTAATAATAATAATAGAGACCCAGGCCCAGTAGTGGGACCCTTTTAACATTGTATAGCAAATATATTATATTTATAACTAAAATAATATGTTCTCTCATTTGGCGACCATGAAAATGACAAGGACAGGTAGCAGTAATATAAGATACCCCTTTTCAATGGTTAATGAAAATGGGCATATGCATTACCTACAGACGGATGAAGCGCCTAAGTATTACGTTTAGCCGACAGTTAGGCGATGACTGACGGCCTTATAATTAACCTTGTCTCGGTGTTTCTATTTTTATTGTGTATGACAGGCTTGGTTTTGAAGATAATATCGAGTTTTTGTTGTAGGTTAAAATATCTAAGTAGTGTTAGCAAAGTGATAAGAATATATGTAGACTTAAAATAAATTTTAAATCATTGGCATGTAGCTACTTATTTAAAATCGTGTTTGTATCTTGAGTTAACTTGCAAACTTGAGAGATGTTAATTCTTGAAGAAAACTAGTCTAACAATAATCTAAGGGAAAATGCCAGAGTGCAAGAGCACATGCATTCCGGCCTCGTATAATTCGTTAGCAGAGTTTTAATCGCGATGTTTTCCTTTATTGTTTTACAGCATGATGAGTAATAGCTAAATGGTCTGTATTGCTTTCAATTTCGCATCCAAAGAACATACCT
Organism: Craniophora ligustri; assembly: GCA_905163465.1. Taxonomy (NCBI): domain Eukaryota; kingdom Metazoa; phylum Arthropoda; class Insecta; order Lepidoptera; family Noctuidae; genus Craniophora; species Craniophora ligustri. The sequence continues at coordinate 8,422,427 of LR990967.1, read as the reverse complement.
CTGACTTTTCTAACAATAAATTCTTAAGTTATTCATAAGTTGGTGGCATTGTCTTTGTCGATCCATAATATACGGTTTATACATAACCTAATGTATATACAGTATGCGTGTTTACAGAAACTACTCTAATAAAAAACGTTAATTAAAATTCAGCTTAGCAAATGAAGAAAATCACCACTAAATGGAATCAGATTCGATCTTCTACATACAGCATCTTTTTTTCATTTTTATTTAGAACGTAATGAAACATGTAGCGTTGAACATCTGAGGGGCAAAGAAACGGAAACGTCTGTATCGGCTAATCAGTAATTAAGAAGATAAACATTGAGCGTTCGCTGTATTTTCCAGTGGATCGCTAAAAGCAGAGGTTCATCCGGGACACTGAAACAATAGCAGTTTATTTATATTTGCACAGCTAAGTCTTTCCGTGAAAGCTCGTTAAGAGGACAAAGCCATTCTGTTTATTAGCTCTCACCTGGCCCTTTTGTTATTATTATGAAGCAGACAAAGATTTTCAAAAGAAACACAACGTTTTAATGTAATTTCGACCATTTTCCGGTTTAACATTAATGTTTATGGAGAAGAGATATGTGGAGACAATAATTTCAGTTGCGATTAAATTTTATTTTATTATCGAGCATGTAAACCTTGTAAATAGTTGGTGATAAAATAAACCAAGTTTACAACTGTTGTTGATAACTTTTGTTTTAGTAATAACAAAATTGTAATTTTCTTAATAACAAAATCATATTTTCTCATTATTACCCAGTGCGGAAAATCTGTTCTGTGAACTACTTATTTCTTTCTAAAGAAGTTGCTATTATGTATTAAGCAAATATGTTTTTTACCAGGTCCAGTTACAACACGCAAAAAACATCAATCAGTAATTCCTCATTTTGTATGCTATGCAATTTTATCTTTTATATATATTAGATATATAGATTTGTACGTCATAGATTTGGTGCGAGAAGCGGCTGCTCAGTGTGTGGTCCTTGGGTCTATTCCCAGGTTGACGATAATGCAGAATGCTAATGGTGTTTATGTATGATTTTTTAGCAGAAGCTCGGAAGTTTGAAAAGAAGTTTGGAATTGTGCCTGGTACAAGGCGATATATCTAGTTTTTAGAAACTAAAGTATTACCTAGAGAAAACTGCGGTAATATTATACTTCAATGCATATATAATACTTTTAGGAGTACAGGCTCGGTTGGTATGTTGTATAGGCATGTAATCGCTAAGCACAAAATACGAAATAAATGGAATTTACAGAAATGCTAAACATAGGGGTGTGACTGAGCCGCGTTTCATTAGGGAGAAGTCAATTACAGGGAAAGCCGCTGAGAACATATGGTGGGTCATATTTCAACTCAAATAACGTTCACTTTGCCTGATATCGTGAATGAAAAAAATTTCATTAATGGTAAATGAGAAACATAAAATGTGTCGTAAATATTCGTTTTATTTTCGCCTGTGTTTTATTTGGTAGATATGGTGTGTCAGTAGTCATTTTAATTTTATGGAAAATTGTAACGTTGAATGAATTATTTAATACCTCTGCATTCTGTGGAGGTTGGGCGGCCATGCATCGCAACATTTTTCTTTTACCCTAGTCTGGAAAACTTTACTTTATTTACTTAACAATTACGCTTTTACGGATTTACGAATACTTGAAGAGTAATTCTGTAGGTACTTATGTGTATCCACGATTCAAGGAATCTTTGAAGTGGTTAGTAATAGACGGGCCCAAACAATGAAATTTTGTGTGACTTTAATTAAATTTTAATTAGAAATTGAGTTCAGGATTTTACGTTCACATGCTCATGATTTGACGAGAAGTTAATAAGGGCCATTATCTAGTATACAAATAATACAGGTTCAACATTCATATTTAAAGCAGCTTTAATTCATCAATAAAATCGAATTCTTATTCAATTATTGACTAAATTAAAAATCAAAGTCCCGACGGCGTGGCGGAGTAATTAATATTCACAATTTCATAAAATCAATTAAAATTTTAAGATCAAAGGGATTTGTAGCTTTCACTTGCTTTGAGCTAGGAGTCAGACATTTAAGGTCTACAAAGTATTAGGCTTCGTCTCAATGGGCGACAAGTTACTTATCAGATGTATTGCAAAGATATAGGCAACTTCCCAATATCGTCTTAGTCACTTAAGAGAGGTAAAGTGTGGAGCCAATTTTTCTCATTTTTGAATCATTTTTCATTGATTCTCCGCTCGTATTGGTCGTTACGTGACGTTATATAGCCCATAGTCTTCCTCGATAAATGGGCTATCTAGCACTAAGATAACATTTTTTTTGTCAATTGGAACCAGTAGATCTTCATATTATTAGTGCGTTCAACCAAACAAACAAAAATTCTTTAGCTTTAGAATATTAGTACAGATTTAACCGATTAAAAATATCTTCGGTTTGAAAAACCTTATATAATTTGGTACCCTTTTTTCATGCGATCGGTCACCAATTAGGACGAGGCTTTATGTATTTGCGACTGTGCCTAATTGTATTATAAATTGAATTTGATTCGATGTAGAAGTTTAAACGCTTAGCGAAAACATAAATTGAGTTTTTGCTTGAATTGAGATTCAAAATCAAATAAGATTTTCATCAATAGGTGTGCCCAGATATTAGTTTGTTTAGTTTGAACTTAAATATTGGATTACTAAATTGATTAGATAATATTGGAATTAAACTTAGAAGGCTTGGAAGAGCTTTATAAAATATATGTATTTCGGAGAGCCAGGAGAGCCCACAGGGTTGCGATCATTAGACACGCCATTCTCATCACGCATCTTGTTGGGTTAAGAAATAAATCTTTAATAAATAATAATAATAATTCGCTAGTCAATGATGTTGACAATTCATCGGATGGGAAATGATGCCGTCCGTGAGCTACTCTGCAACTGCACCCCATGGACCTATATAGGTCCATGCTGCACCCATCCAAATTCTCCATCATCGTAACCATGACAACCACCAAACATTCTTAATAACTAACAAGCTGCTTATTGTCACGAGTGACAACTAATGGCCAGTTTAGGTAACATCTAGCTATAAATAAATAAAAAGGTTAGGTTATAAAGGTTGCAAATTAAAATAGAACCAAAGAATCCATTGTTCAGATTGGTAAAATGACGTTTCGTTTTAATGTCTTTCACCATAATTATAAGATTATCAATTTTATTTCTGTTAAAGGGTTAAGAAAGATCTGAATATATATTTTTTAAGTTTACTGAGTTACTGAAAATCATTATAAGTAATTATTATCATAAAATGTACATATTTAGTTCATCGATATGTTCAAGTGTACTTGAGAACGTCCTAATGTCAAGCACTGTTTGCTACTTGACAGCTGTCAGTTCGCCTGGGAATACTGACATTTCCATATGGAACACTCCTTAGTGCCCCATCTGAATCGTAGATACTCTATCACTAATCTGCGATGTGTGTATATACCTAACAGCAAAGAGAATATATTTTTTAAATATTTAAATATTTAAAAAAAAAAAAATATTTTCTAATATTTGTCTGACAAAATTGTAAACTTAGTAGTTGCAACAGAAAATGCCCCTAAACGTGAACTTCAATATGTTGAGTTGTTCACCCCATCGCTGGGTTTTATAACGAGGGAAATAGCTCGTTCCTAACACGTTCGTGGCGTAGTTAGGGCCTTCGTAGATCTTTTTTTCTTTTTTTCCAATGGGTGTATGTTGGAGTCCACTTTTAATCAAGCGCGTGGCTGGTCGTAGCAAATATACCAAGCGCATGCATAAATGAAAAATCTATTTGAGCAAAAATATAGCTCCATTTTGTAATGTTACAGGTTCGGATTTTAATAATTGGCACTCATTTTATCAATGAGCAGAACGCCCGCGGTGTTGGCAAGGCTGCGCGAACCTCCGTTTATTAATTTTTATCGGTTTTTACACGAACTTCAAAATCAAAGAAAATTGTGTAGATTGACGACCTGTTTAGCTCGGTGGTAGTTAACGTTGCCTGCTGTTCTATGGGTCTTGGGTTCGAATCCCGGTAGGGACAAATGTATGTGTGATGAGCATTAACATTTGTATCCGAGTCATGGATGTATCTATGTATAATATGTATGTATTTACAAAAAAAAGTATATATGTAGTATATCAACCATCTAGTATCCGTAACACAAGCCTCGTTGCTTACCACGGAACTAGATGGCGCTGTGTAATAATGTCTGGAAATTTTTATTTATTTATTTATTTTATTGTTCTTTTGATCTATAAAGCTACCATTGTTCATGGCTTATTATCAGCATAATGAATCCAATCGGGCGCATCGTTAATAATAAAGAAGAATTAAAGATAACATTTCTTTTATATATTGATTTCTTACACTTACGCGAATATTAGACATTGAAATAAAACTTTTATCTTTTATAACTGATATCTGATCATAAATCTGGTGCGCTGTGATTTCTAAAGCTTGTGATTCTTAAATATTATTCAAAATTACTTTCAAATTGGTATAACTGGTTTAATTTGAAATATTAAATTGGTATAACTGGTTTAATTTGAAATATTATTTTTTTTTATTTAACCTTTTATGTTTATATAAATCAAACGTAGCTATGATAAATAATAGCTAAAGATCACTCATTAACTACCTACGAAATATCGAAAGCAACTTGAGTTATGAAGCTGATATTTTCCTAATAGGTAGTTTATGAGTAACAAACGTCAGAGTTTAGGAATTTAAACTTTAAGTGGGAGGGAACAAGGGCATAGCTGCGGGCCTGACTTATAAAGCTAAAATTTTTCACGTGAGTCGTTTATCCGCGTTGCACGAGGTGTTAATATTATAATTACATTGTAACCTTTTTACTTTCATCCATAGATTGTAATTACTTCAACGAATACTTTGTCGATAGTGTCAAATAATACGTAAATAGCTATAGATAGGATTTAATTATTACGAATTCTAGATTTCTTTTAAGTAACAGTTCAATAACTTTTACGAAAGTCATTTTACAGGTGAATAAACATGGAAAACTTGAAGGGCTTGCTCGCTACTGTCGAAATCATGGATCAAACTGATGCGTTGCTGAATGCTGTTTTTGATCTGACTAAGGATTCGGACTGTAAGTTTTTGTTCAATTAAATGAGGTATTGCTCCAGTCACTGAAGCATAAATAACGGGTCAGTCTCGGAATAAATAAATAATTATATCTGCACACTATGACGCAGCGCCATCTAGTTCCGTCGTAAGCAACGAGGCTTGTGTTACGGATACTAGAAAGTTGATACAGACCTTTTTATTGTAAATACATGCGTATTATACATAGATACATCCGTGACTCGGATGCAAATTATTATACTCATCACACAAACATTTGTCCTTACGGGATTGGAACATGGGACCCGTAGCACAGAAGGCAGCGTTAACCACCGCTGGGCTAGTCGGGAATGTGAGATACTTTCTCGTTACTGATTTTTTTAAAATTGCACTAGCAAGTTCTTATGTATTGTGGGTATCATTTCCAAACACAAAAAAAAAATACTTGTTTATATATTTTGTTCCGTGCGGGGAAGGAATGGCGATACGCGGCACAAGGGCAATGGCTCAAGCGCAGCACCAACCGTGCCGTCGAAAGATAATAAACTGGAAACTTGTATATACTTTGACGTTCTAAGTATTTGTCTACAGTGTTTGGTAGATAACTAGTAACATAATTAGAGCTATAGCAAACAATATGTTTGTAACAAATGAATTTGGTGACAATTGAACTTCAATAACTGAGAGCGCAGGCACAAGATTAGTTGTGACTTTTGGGACAAATTTTAAAATGCCAAAATGAAGTTGTATTCAAGTTTCCAGCTTCTTACCTCACAGTCTAAGGTTAGTCACCAATTAGACTAGACTATACGGTCTGACTGGGGCGGATGGAGAACATACTGGCTGTCTATTAAAAACATAGATATCACGATCCGCAGGGGGACCGAAAACTGGACATGGTTTGAAAATAGATTTAATAAAAAATAATCCCAAAGTGGGTTTTAAACAATTTTCCTCGATATACAAGTGATATGCGTACCATGGTTTGCAGCAGCAACCAGCGTTGGCGCATGCGTACCAGAGCCAGTCCATACTGTGGATGCAGATGATGCACTGCCCGTTCAGTCCATCGATTGCAATGATGGCGGTGAGTGGCAATATTTCAAATTATTTTTACGTTAAATCGCCTCTATATTGCTTTTTCCCACTTTGACGGTTTTTTAGGAAACTAGCCTGTAGGTATTCACTTTTTTGTTTTTTTTTTGTGCTATTCTCTGTGTACACATGCAAAGATAAAATTTCACTCATAACTCCAAGAATATTGAATTTCTGAGAATGCAATTTGGGACATAAAATTCTTAAACTGCACTTATTCATAATAATCTGATTTAGTCTAAGATATTCCAATATAATATGCAATTACACATGTCCTTTCCAAAGAGTTGGCAAAGGTGTACTTACATATGTACATTTACATTTCGCTAGTATGTCTAAGGTCCCAAATAATAAGGGATGAGCCTATCGGCATCAACCAGGAATAAATCGAAACTTCGAGCTGCTACTGAGAATTTCATAGAAAAACCCAATTACACTGCTTGACCTGGGAATCGTACCCAAGACCTCTTGCTCAGCAGTCGCATTACGACTAAAACTACGAGGCAGTCTAAGATACTTTATATAACAATAAAGTTATATTTATTAAAACTAAGGTGTAATATTGCGACTAATATAACGCTCGGTCGGGGGCGGATGGTGCAGACGCATCGCGTCCGGCGGGCCGTGCGCCCGGCGTCCTCCACAGATTACGTATCAAATAGATGAGACACTCCACTCTACTTACACGAAATGTAATTCAATTAGTGGAGCATCTAGATGCAATTATCTATTATTGATCTACATTGGTTTAATGAAAATTGCTTCGGTGCATGGCATTGTGGATAATCAGATTGCCCTCGGCTCTCTCTGCTTGTGTGTAAGTAACTGCGTTAACGACTTGATACTATTTTTAAGAAGCGGCAATTCGGACTAAATGGCATGGACTTGATCAGTGGACTTGCACGCAACCGCCTTCACTAATATAATCGTATTATTTGATAAATTTATTTATGAATATACCTAATTATATTGTACACAAAAAGGCTATCGAATTAATATTGCTTCACTCCTGTAAAAAAATTAAGATCATAAAGTTCTATACTTTTCATAAAGTTCTATTATTCTAGATGTTTTATAAGTCGTTAGATATATACAACATTATATCGTTATAAATCCATTTATTCCTCTGTATAGTCCGTCCGTGCTGGGTACGCTAGCCCAGAGCGGGTTGGCAGTTTTCACATAGGAACGTTATAATTTCTCAGAAAGGTTCCTTACAATTCTCCCTGACAGTTAAATCATGTGTCCGTAAATCAGTAGTTCTTGGGATCCAAGACCATTGGCTTTGCAGTCTACTATTCATACCACTAGGATATCATAGCTAGCTAGCACATTATTCTATACAATAAGAAACTATATGTAGATATATCTATTTTGTTGTACAGAACCTACTCAAAACATACAACAACATTCTAGTCTTTGCCTCACCACCCCCGAGTAATTCCACGGCAAGTTAGCGATTTATTATCGACTCACTTCAACGCGGCTACGTCGGATGCGATAGTTTATAGTTCTCGCTACTGTTACTTACCGCCCTCGCCGCTCACCTTCCACCGTGCAAACCTATGTAAATCTAGATACCATTAGCTTCAGAGCGAACGTAATTAGTTTTAATGTTGTCTGTCTAGAACAGGGTGTTTGTATGGATGAAAGTATTTTACAAAAAATATGCACGGTAATGCCACATAGAAAACTAAGAGAAAAGAAGTTTTCTTGATTATTCCCACCTTATCACTTAATTTTGTCTACAAAGTCTTTGTTTTTTTCTAAACTTGGGCAAAGTTTAGAAAAAAACACACTAGGATTTTCTCTTGTGTCGTGGGTGCGTTTACAAACACAAATTTTCACATACACAAACGCCCAGACCCGGAACAACTACCTGTGGAACGTACAAATATTTGCTACGTGCGGGGATCGAACCCGCAAGCCGGTCGCGCAGCCTCTGGACCAATCTAGTCGTCAGTTATTATACCTACATAATGTATAGATTTTCTGAACTCAATTTTAATCTTTTACGTTATATTTATATTTATTTTATATTGAAGCGTTTTCCAATATTCGAGCTTAATATATTCGGTTCGTTGAAGAGTGTATTCAATAAGATTCAATTCAAACAATAAATACCAGATGATAATTTAAAGCGAAACCAGCGATGTTTAATTTCAATAAAATCAGAATATTTTAGCATTCATTTCAATATCGTGTACAAACAATACAGATATATGTAAATACTAAAATAATATTAAACGGTACAAGTTTTTCTATTAATAAAATAACATTTCGTTGTTTAGCCGCTAAATTCAGCTTAGTCGCCCTCCATTATCAAAAGTAAATAAAGCATAAAGCTGAAATTATTTCCACTCTTAAACGAAACGGTGGTGGCCAATGATGATTCTGCAGTTCTAAAAGCGTATTTGAACAATAGTATGTGCCAGGAAAATTGTTTTTCATATCGATAGTCGAACAAAAATGTGTGTGGTCATTGATATTGATTATAGTTGATTGACAAGTAGGTTCAGTAAGTATAATACTAATGTATTGGAAATGGATAGTTCTATCAGTAGAAACTATTATGATCATGAAATGATTTTGGAAAAATGACCATATTTGTACCAGTACCTAAGTAACCTTTCAAAGTTAGCGTTATTTTCAAATCCGTCTTCTATTAACACGCAATGTTGAGTCTGAAAATTTTCGACATGTAAAAAGGCGGGTTTGGACTTGAGTTTACGAAGCAAAAAATCGGTCGACAATTTATTCGTGGGTGGGTTGGGCATCACTAATCGGCGTCATCAATCAGCTCGTCCCGCGATCGGATCAACTGACGGACAACCCCCGCCCCGCTACCCGGCGCGCGTCCCTCGCCACACCTCATCTCACACCCTGTTAATAGGACCTACCGGACTAGACCTGCTGAAATTGGGTTTGGGAATTCTAAATTTAGTTTTTATTATTGTTTCGGACGGTCGGCTTCTAAAGCGCTGCGTCCCGGGATGTCTCCCCTACTTGTGCCGACGTACTAATGTTTTGTAGCACGCCGGCCTGTTCACTATTCCGAGGGCTTAATGAAACACACTTTTTCTGTTGCAACTTCGTCGCGAGAACACACTACTTCGGAAATTTCGGGAACTACTGGAACTGACTACTACGGTACAAATTCACGATTACTATTGTACTATTGATCTTTACCGGCACGAGGCCCTCTAAAAATGGTCTTTATTTTGCCCCAATTCACTACATATTTTCATTTCAGTTCTCGCGACTTTGACTTATTTGTAGCGGATCTACTGTATACTTATATATGTATATGTATAATAAATAATAATTGTGCACTAAAATAAATATGTGTTTATATATGTATTAAATAAACTTAGGTATATAATAAACATATTGTATTAAAGTTAAACATAAAATAACATTGTTAATAAAAATAAAATAATATTGTATGGTCGAGTAGGACAAGCGATCCTACTTTCTTATTAGATATTTTGTACACGATGTATTAGAATTTACTAGAAATAGGGAACCGGTTCGGTCACCGCGGCGGCGAGGTGGCCGTGCGCTTGCGCACACGGCCGCGCCGCCAGTCGAATACGATTGTCTACGCGAAGTGCATGTCGCTCGCGCCTCCGTCGGTGATATACGAACCAGCTGATCCGCTGTACGCTATCGTTTAGCATAACCTTATTTTAGTGCTTAAGCTAAGTCTCGCTTGTGCTTTTAACTGGACTGTAATTTCACCTATCGCTCTGTTCTCCTTCTTTCTTACTACTCTTGAACTTGTCAACTGTACTTTCTGTGTGACTGTGGACTATCTTCAATAAACTATATTTTCTGTAAGCCGTGTTATTCTATCTCTCTACTACACAAACGCTTCATATTTATTCATGTTTCTATTTATTTATACATACATAAGTACTCTCAAAATATTACATAATGTTGTTTCTTTCTTATTTTAAACAGGTACAAGGTTATTTTCAAGGGATTACAAATATAACAACAGTTTTGTCGGCGTCGGCCGCATTCCGCGTACAATTTTACAGTTTAACTTTAATTATTTCGTAATCTGAGAGGTTATCTATCCTACTTGTAATTATTTTTATTCACAAACAACATATATTAACAAAATAAACAACAATCAAACTTATTCTACTAATAATTATTTAAAAATCAACAGAAATCAAACATTGTGTAAAAAATATCATAGTAATCCGAGGTCTGGGGTGTCGCCGACAGTCTCCCCCTCGTGCGAAGCACCATCTTCTGCTTGCGGCGACTCCACAGGCACGATCGCGACGACTCCGGAACTGGGTCGCCTCATCACGCCTCCCGCCGTTGCGACGTCCACCACTCGGACTTGACCGTCCGCACCTGGGTACACTTGCGCGATGGTTCCCTTTGGCCAGCAGCATCGGGGTAAGGTATGGTCCCCGACGACGACTATGTCTCCCACTTGGAGAGCGCGTGCGGTCTCTGATCCTGATGTCTTGCGGGGAAGTAAAGTGAGCAGATATTCGCGCACCCACTTACTCCAAAATTGGTCGGCCAAGCGTTGTGCTGTCTTCCAAGTGTTGGGGCCGACCATATCTCCTTCGTTGAAGATGCCGACGCTAGTTGCACCGCACGATCGCCCGATCAAGAAGTGGTTGGGCGTTAGAGCTTCTTCTTCTAACGGCTGCAGGTCGGTTAGTGGTCGTGAGTTTACCACATGTTCCGCCTCCAGGAGTAGTGTGTGTAGGACTTCTTCTTTAGGATGTCTTTCCCGCAGCGTAGTGGTTAGTGCGTTTTTAATGGAGCGCACTAGACGTTCCCACGCGCCGCCCATGTTCGGTGCACCCGGAGGAATGAATTTCCAGGTGATTCGCAGATGCTGAGTTGCTGCAGCCAGTTCTGAAGTTCGTAGAGCTTCCATCACTTCCTTTAGTTCCCTGTTGGCCCCCACGAAGTTTGTTCCGTTGTCGCTGAATATGGACCTCAGGCGTGCCTCTCCTCGCGATGAATCTTCGCAGTGCCATTATCATGGAGTCCGTTGATAGGGAAGATGCTATCTCGATGTGGACAGCTCTCACTGTGAGACATGTGAAGAGAGCTCCCCATCGTTTTTCATGTCTTCGTCCGATTGTCACTGTCATGGGGCCGAAGTAATCCACCGCTGTATTGTGAAACGGTGGTGTTCCGTGTCGCAGGCGTTCTATCGGCAGGTCTCCTTCTGGCAAAACCTTCGGTTTCTCTCGGTATACTCGGCACCATTGACAGCTGCTGGCCAGAGAGCGAAGTGTCGTTCGTAGTCCTAAGACGTAATACCTCTGGCGTATTTCGTTCATCACAGTCAGATGATTACCATGATTGAACTTCCTATGATAGTGTTCTATTATCAGCTTGCCAATCTTGTGTCGTCCGTCTATGATCATCGGACTCTTGTATTGGTTGCAGACTCCTTTCACGGCATTGATTCTTCCGCGCAGCTGTATGACGTCATTTTCCAGCTCGACGTCTATCCTCTTCAATCTGCTGCTTCTTGGTAGTTGCTCTTTCTTCGTTCTCCTTCAGCCTCGTATATTCTTCGTTGAAGCTTTCACGTTGACATCTTCGAATCAACAGTTTTTCCGCTTGTTCCATAAATGATTCTTCTATCACTAAGTATTTTCTAATTGGTTTCTTATTGATTCTGATTCTGGTTGATCTGTTTTCCATCTTGCGTGTTTTATTCCAATTGGGATCTGTGAGCTTTTTCTTGCGGCGTATACTTTTCCGGGTCTGCACAGCATCAAGAATTGCAGCACCCTCGCCGTTGCTCGCAACAATCTCGTCCAACTGGAGAACCGCTCAGGATCAGGAGTTATTTCTTCATTCTTCGTGATTATTGCTGCTGTGATATGGGATTCTTTTTCTTCTCCTGTCTTCGGAATCTGCGTGGCTATGGGTTTAGGCCACTCTTCTCTCGGCGCGCGCAGGAAGGCAGGTCCGACGAACCATCTGTGGTTCACGTCGAAATTGAGCGGTGTTTTCCTGGTAGCGTCATCGGCTGGGTTCATCGCGGTCCGTACCCATCTCCACTGTTGAGGCCGCGTGGTTTCTTCTATCTCCGCTAGCCGATGAGCGACGAATGTCTTGAAGGTTCTTGGGTCCGTTTTGATCCAGGCGAGGACAGTGGTTGTGTCCGTCCAGTATGTGACATCATTCGTGACCAGTTCTAGCTCCTTGGTGATGGTCGATGCTAGTCTGGTGGCTAGAAGTGCAGCTTGTAGTTCTAGGCGAGGAATAGATATGGGCTTCAGTGGAGTGACTTTGGCCTTGGCAGCTATCAGGGTGACGTTTTTCGTTGCAGATCTCCAGTATGCTGCCGCCGCGAATGCTGTCTCGCTTGCGTCGCAGAACACGTGCAGCTCCCCCTCGGTGTGATCTGGGGCTATGCACCTAGGCACGAGCAAGTGTTGGAGTATCTTCAGTGAGGCCAAGTACTTGCACCAGTTTTCATATTCCCGCGGTTTCACTTCTTCATCCCAGTCAATCGCGCTTATCCATATGTCTTGTAGTAACTTCTTTCCCTGAATTAGGACGGGTATGATGAGTCCCATCGGGTCGAACGTTGACATCACAGCGCTGGTGGCTTGTCTCTTCGTAGGCGGTGCGTTCCCGTTCGCTACTTGCTGAGGGATATTTCTTAAATTTGTGTTGAATCCCAAGGCGTCTTCTGTTATATGCCACTTCATGCCGAGAGTCTTCTCTTCTTTGTTGATAATGGAAACTTCGTTCTTCCTGTCTTCGGCTTGGGATATAAATTTAGCAGAGACTGGCTGTCTGTTTGATGACCAGCCTCTCAGCTCGAAGCCAGCTTTCTTGTGAATCTGGTCGACTTCAGATGCTATTCGCCGGGCTTTATCTTCATCTCTAAAACTCTGCAGGTAGTCATCCATGTAATGGTTCCGGACCACCGCTTGAGTTGCTTCTGGGTATTGACTCTTCATCTCCTCGGCGTTCCTATTTTTGATATAAATCGCCGTGCAGGGTGATGACGTCGCTCCAAACATTACTGAAGTCATTCTGTATTCGCGATATGGTTCTTCTTTACTATTTCTCCATAAGAAACGCAAGTAGTCTCTATCTTCTGGGCGTATTCTTATCTGAAGGAACATCTCCTTTATGTCTGCAGCTATGGCGACTGGACCCTCCCGGAACCGCAGCAGGACCCCGAACAATGATTGTAGCAGGTCCGGGCCAGGTAGCAGCATATCGTTCAAACTCTTGCCGCCGGCTTTCGCTGCTGCGTCGAACACGACTCTGAGTTTCTTCTTCTGTGGAAGCACGACGGAGAAGTGCGGTAAGTACCATTTCTTCATATTTTTTGTTTCAGGTGCTTCTTCTGCGTACTTCTGGTCTAGCAGATTCTTCATCTGTGCGGTGTATGCTGTATTCAATTCTACGCTCTTATCCAGCTTCTTTTCCAGCGTGTACAGGCGTCTCTCGGCTAGGCTGCGGCTCTCAGGTATTGTTTCATTTTCCTTTTTCCACAGCAGGCCGACTTCAAATCTTCCGTCTTCCAGGCGCCTACTGGTGTTCTCCAGGATCTTGAGGGCTCTTGCATCAGCATCTGTGCTGGGTCGCTTCGGTGCCACTCCGAGTGACTCGATGGAGAAGTGGTACTTCATCAACTGGTTCAAGTCTTCATCTTCTCCTGCTTCGTTCAGGTGGGCGCACACGTCGACGAAGTTGACTGCTCTGGTGTCACAGCCATGTAGCACCCAACCGAGGGTGGTCATTGATGCTACAGGTTGGCCTGCTTTACCTCTCTTCATCGATCTGGTAACTATGAGCTCCCAATTGTCTTGCCCGATGAGGAGTTTGGGCGTCTGCTCTTCGTAGCACACTTGCCGCGCGATGTCCTTGAGATGCGGGTATTGATTTATGTTTACCTCTGTGAGCCGCTGAGGAGACAGGTGCAGCTTGTCGATGGTTCTTACTCCTCTCAGCGTTGCCACTTTGTTATGATGAACACCTTTTATCTTCAAATGTAACCTTCTGGAGTTGGGGTTCAATATGCACTTCCCGCCAACTGTTTGAAGTGCGAATGCTTCCGTAGGGCCTTCCACGCCTAAGTCCTTTGCGATGGTAGAGTCCAACAAAGAGATTGTAGACCCTTCGTCGAGCAGGGCGAGCACTGTCGTAGAGTGTTTGGGACCGAATAATTCAACTGGTATCATCTTAAGGTAAGCTTTGTTCACCTTCGCTGCTGTTAGGTTTGTGGTGAGCTCGGTCAGCTGACTTGGCTCCGTTTGCTGTTCTGTGTGAGTGTGAGCGCACTGCTGATCGGGACTGGTAGGGGTGCGTCCTTCGTCAGCATGTAGTAAGCGGTGGTGCCACCTCTTACATATAGCACAGCTTGGTCTCTTGCATGCATCTTTACGGTGTCTGCTACGTAGACATTTGAAGCACAGTTTCAGCTTTTTCACTATCTCCCATCGGTCTTGCGTTGATGCGTTCAAAAACTTTCTACAGTCTGTGAGGTAATGTCCCTCCTCACAGTGAGGACAAGTAATTTTATAGTCTCTTACTTGCGTTGTATTTTCCTTCACTGCGTGGGTGGCGAACTTGTTGAATACGCGCCGGCCTTTGTCCTTGTTCTCAGGTGTAGCGAAGGCTCCACATCTGTCGGCTTCTCTGTTCAAAAATTCCGCAATCTTCACCATCTCTGGCAGGTGGTCGTCGGCGTCGGCGGCGTAGTCATACCACCGATACTTTATCACTGTTGGTAATTTATCAATAATAATCTTTACCATTTCCGGAGAGTGTAGGTACTGCGGCTTGGAGAGTCCTTTGATGGCTGCCACACTATTGTTCACTTGATCCGCGAACACACATATATCGCGAGCACTGTCCGACGGTTTCACCATAACTTTCAGTTTATCAAGTTCGTATAACACTAGCGCGTCCGGTCGTCCGAAGCGCCGCTGCAATGCTTGCATCACTTCACTAGGCGAACAGTCTGAATAGAGCAGGCTTTTTATGGCCTCCCTCGCTGAGTTTTTCACTGCTTTCCTTATTCTCGCTATGTTCTGCACGTCGTTAAACATAGGCGCGGTATCTTCATACACTATCTTGAAAGCCATCCATTCTGATATGTTGCCATCGAAGTAAGGTAGCTCGTGTATATACTTCGGCGGCTGCTGACGTGTGTTCAATGCTTTCACTATTTCATGCGCGAATACGGCGATGTCACTTTTCTTGCTTTCACTTTTTTCTGTATTTCGGTTGTCTCGGTGACGCCGCTGATCTTCATTATCCATGATAATTTCTTCACATACGGTAGTCTGCACCCAGTTCTGAACGTGCGCGGCGCGGTCTTCAGGTTCTCTGTCTTCATCGGAACTAACAGCATCTTCATATTGTGCGCGTTCAAGTCTAGCTCGTGCGAGTGTCGCTTCAGCCTTGATTCGTTCCAACTCTAGGCGCGCTAACTCTTCCTTAGCTTCTAGTTCCCTTTTTCTTGATCTCGTTGACCTCACCGAAGGCGCGCGCGGGGGGCCCATCGGTACCATAGTCATGTTAGAGCCCCACTCTTTGTTCTTAATTGGTTGATCTCGTATCTTGCTTTGTTCAGTATGTTGAGACGCCGTTGTTTTTTTTTTTTTTTTTGAATGGCATTCTTTGTTAGCTCGAGGGAGCTTTTACAATGTAACCGGACTTTTTTGGCGAAGCACCAGATAGTGCCTCCAGCCAAGGCTTAACTTAGAATTTAAGCAACAGCAGCTAAGGGCGCCCCCGAATGGGGCTCGGACCTCGGCTTAGGGCGTTGCTGAGAGGACAGCTAGGGACGGCTGGATCATGGATTTGATTATTTTGGGACGAATTTAAAGCTACAGGCTCGGCGCGGGCCGGCTCGAGCAAGGGACGGGAGGGAACGTTTACTGGACGTCGCGACGGGCCTCGCCGGCGAGGACGATATTTAGGTAGACGTGTGTGGGAGTGTGAGAGTGCTGGTCTCGGGATTTGACTCTTGGAGAAGAGTGGTTTCGTCGTCTGGATAAGAGAGGACATGTCTGGGGCGGCGTACCGAACTGATCGCGGAGGGCCTATAGTCGGTGCACTGGACTAACAAGGGATTCGGGTGATGGGGGACGCGATCGAAGTATCGTTTCGAAGCACGTTTTAGGTACTGCTTGATGGTGGGCAGTTTTAAGTCTACATGAAGCTGCTTATTGCGCACGAACCACGGGGCATCCGTGGCCTTACGCATGAAGCGGTTCTGTATGACTTGCATACGATTTATGCTGGGACCGTCGATGTGTGCGAATACGATACTCGAGTAGGTCATGATGGGGCGGATGCACATCGAGTAGATTCTCACCTTACACCTAAGGGACAATTTACTCCGTGCATTGAGGATAGAGTGCAGACGACCGAGAGCGAGGGTGGCGCGTCCGCGCACCGACCTTATGTGCTCACGGAACGTAAGCTTCCTGTCTAGTATTACGCCCAGGTATTTGGCTTGCTTTTCCCATGGGATTTGCTTGCCGAATAGGGAAATCGGAGGGACTGGGGTGGAAAAATGATTCTCTTTCTTGCGATGAAAGAGGACAGCTGCGCTCTTGGTGGGATTCACCTCAACCCTCCATTTCCTAAACCACTCGCCGAGGGCGGTGACTGAGGATTGGAGGATTTTGGCGATGTGAACCGGACTAGTGCCGGTATAATATATAGCCGTGTCGTCGGCGAATAGAGCTAATCGTGTTTTGCCTTTTTTAGGGATATCGCTAGTGTATAGCGTGAAGAGGAGGGGTGATAACACTGAGCCTTGAGGGACTCCGGCGCTTATCGGGTGAGGAGACGACATGGCGCCGCCTTCAATACGATAGCAAAAGCTACGGTTCGATAAAAAGTCCCGAATGATAAGCACGAGACGGTCTGGCACGTTGAGGGAGTACAGCTTGTATATTAAGCCGTTGTGCCAAACTTTATCGAAAGCTTTCGCTACGTCGAAGAATAGCATGCCCGTCATACAACCGCGCTGGAATCCAGCACTGATGTGTTCGACGATGCGATGCACTTGTTGTGGGCAAGAATGTTTGGTGCGGAAACCAAACTGCTCGTCTGGGAGAAGATGATTAGATTCGGCAAAATCCTTAAGTCGGGAGTAGATAAGCCTTTCGTAGATCTTCCCAAGTACGTTGAGAAGACTAATGGGGCGATAGCTGGTAGGCTCGGAGCGGGGTTTGCCCGGTTTGTGGATACCGATGACGGTAGCGCATTTCCAGGTTTGCGGGAAGATGTTATTGCTTAATGCCGCATTGAAGATGCTGGTCATTAGCATGATGAGCTGAGCGGGGAATAGTTTGACCACCTTATTGGTGATACCATCTGATCCGGGGGATTTCCTGGGGCGTAATTTTTTAACGATTGACTGGACTTCCTCGGGGGTGACGGGGGGGACAGGGTCGTCGACTTGAGCTTGGGTGCCTACTGGGGTTAGTGGAGGAGGGGGCGGGAGAGCGGCTCTTCGTTCGACCTCGGCGTTCACCTTGTCGAGGTGAGCCTGGAGGACCGGTTGAGTGCTGGGGGAGCATTGAGCCTCTAGACTGTCGGCTAGGCATTCGGTCTTTTCATCATCCTCAAAGGCGGGGCTTTGATTCGGACGATTTAGTGGGGGCATAGCGGACACGTAGTCGGTCTTTAGCTTCCGAGCGAGTTGCCAGAAGGCTAGGTGAGTCGGCTCCAGGTCGCTCAACATACTGTCCCAGCGAGATTCGCGTACTTCACAAATGCGTTTCTTTACAGCACGCACGCCGTTGTTCTAGTCGTCTCACTATCCTGTGTTGTTTGGGTGGTACAAGTAGTGCCGCTTGTAACCGTGGTCTCGGTGCCCGACGTAGTCGCCGTCATCGACTCGGTTGCGCCGTCCGAATTCTCTTCCGCTGATGTCTCAGCGCGGCGTGGCGCGCCCTTGTTCGATCTTGTAATCGGCATCTTGATGTCTTCACTGTAGCACTCGAATATAGATCCGGCTCGAAGGACCAACTGTTTCGGACGGTCGGCTTCTAAAGCGCTGCGTCCCGGGATGTCTCCCCTATTTGTGCCGACGTACTAATGTTTTGTAGCACGCCGGCCTGTTCACTATTCCGAGGGCTTAATGAAACACACTTTTTCTGTTGCAACTTCGTCGCGAGAACACACTACTTCGGAAAGGGAACTACTGGAACTGACTACTACGGTACAAATTCACGATTACTATTGTACTATTGATCTTTACCGGCACGAGGCCCTCTAAAAATGGTCTTTATTTTGCCCCAATTCACTACATATTTTCATTTCAGTTCTCGCGACTTTGACTTATTTATTCATGTTTCTATTTATTTATACATACATAAGTACTCTCAAAATATTACATAATGTTGTTTCTTTCTTATTTTAAACAGGTACAAGGTTATTTTCAAGGGATTACAAATATAACAACAGTTTTGTCGGCGTCGGCCGCATTCCGCGTACAATTTTACAGTTTAACTTTAATGTTCTATCCTACTTGTAATTATTTTTATTCACAAACAACATATATTAACAAAATAAACAACAATCAAACTTATTCTACTAATAATTATTTAAAAATCAACAGAAATCAAACATTGTGTAAAAAATATCATAGTAATCCGAGGTCTGGGGTGTCGCCGACAATTATACTATAGAAAATCTAAAATAGCATCAAAGGTTAGAAAAAATGAGAGATGCGCCATTTGTTAGCTGTAGTTGGACATTATTGGATTCTGAATTTAAATAAATAAGTAACTCAGTGATTATAAAACTGATAAAAACATTAAACACAAAAAGCACAGAATTATTAAACACTGCCTGATACTAAAACAGGAGAAAAATATGGCAGAGAAAATAGTTAAAGACATCCAAGCGTTTTATGAGGTGGAAACAAAGAATGCTTGAAATTTCATCCGCATAATATTTGACAAAGCCAATGTTTACCTGAGTCGTTGGGTTGGCCGTTCTGTTATCTATGACAACAGTCTGCCGGGCTTGTCGCGTCGTACGCACTGAAATATTCCCGGTAAACTCACCGACGTAGTATTTATGTCGTTGTGATAGGGTTCAAATCAATTTTGCGCAAAACAATCGCCTATAGTGAACCTTCGCGCTTCGCTGACATGGGTAATGTTTGCACCCGTCTCCGAATTGATTTACCCACATCCACAAATGTCACGGTTTTTCGCGCCGAGATCGACTATTATTGGAATATGAATATGTCTACAAATATTGTTCCTTTTTTTCGAAGTTTTTGTAGCGTAATGTAGGTATATATATTTTTTTAAGCATTCATCAGGCATTGCTTCACTGTCTAGTGAGCCTTCCCTCTAGTTCGATATAGTTAAATAATTATATATTTCGGTAGTTATAGGTATGTGTGGCTTTACACTGTAGCACCCAGTTTACTACCAGCAGTTTTCACTTGAATGTTATCCAGGTTTTGATAAAATAATTGGTAAAAATTTCTTCGACAATGACTTTTCAATGCTAGTTGTATGCATTTATTTACGGACTGACAACAATATTATATTTTACATAATAAATTGTCAGGCATGCGCAATGATAATGGTAAAAGACAAGGACAATCAACTTTACATTGGACTTGACTCCTGAAACAAAATCTATCAAAATGAGAGTCTTAAAAGCTAATACTATTTTGTAAAATACATCACGTACATTAAAACAGTTTTCACATTTTAGTAAAATCGATAAAGATATAACATTATCAAAACTTTACCTGACTTGGCGCACTTTTACAACCCTCGCCTGATATTCTGAATTCTGAAGACAAAGCGTCAAGTTCTATAGTTTTAATACTTCAAAGAATAAGCTTTCGAATAGTAGAAACTCTATTTAAATTATCGGCAGACTTATGGAGAAGTTTTATTCTAATACTTTGCACGTAGTTTGTACAAATGCAAAGTGTAAAATATGATTGCTAGGAGCAAGTATGAGTAAAGGGAATTCATATTTTAAGAGGTACTTAAAATATTCAAATATAATAAATTTTATCACCATCATCATCGTCGTTTTAATGAATAGATTATTATTATTGGTTCTAAGTGATTCATTAACACAGAGCCAGAGCCTAAACTATTTAAAATTGGGTTTTAGCCCCACT
This sequence comes from Craniophora ligustri, assembly GCA_905163465.1. Classification (NCBI taxonomy): domain Eukaryota; kingdom Metazoa; phylum Arthropoda; class Insecta; order Lepidoptera; family Noctuidae; genus Craniophora; species Craniophora ligustri. The sequence continues at coordinate 8,402,087 of LR990967.1, read as the reverse complement.
GCTGATTGATGCATTTTATGTTGGTAATATTTATTAAGGAATGATTTAATTTCTAATACTATAAGAGAGGCAAAACAAGGGATGTATGGATATTGCTCTTTTTAAAACTTCGTCAAAAAGATTCTGGTTACTAATATAAGTATACGGCACGTTTTGACATTTCCGTAAAATTTACCCCCAACTGGGGTTGAAAGTTTTATGGGAAAATTGTCGCTTTCGAAGGACGAAGGATGAAATTAAATATTAAAGTTTGCGGGGTAGAAATAAAAGCTTATGTGGTTCGTCGTTTGTGAAAACTCAGTCCCAAACCGGAGGAAGAGGGTTGTATTACTTGTATAAAATTAACAATATTTGTAGGTAAGATAGGTAGGTACTCGGGGAAGTAAATTAAAGGCGTGAATCGATAGCGAGCGTAACGGCGGTTAACAGAGAAGGTGTCCGCTTATAAATACATATATCATAACATTATAATAATCCCCTATGTGGATCAACATAAACATATCCCAGTAGGTATCATAAATATACGACATATGTTTCAACCAACCATCCCTTTTTTTAGGACATTTGCCTACAATTTGATCCTACCCACTTTAAATAAGCAAGGAGTTAAAATATGTACTCAATACATAGTAGTAATGAGAAAATACCAAAGGCATTCTCCTCTCTCAACTGCACCGAATACCTCCAATAAAGATAATTGAAAATTAAGTAATTGTTTGTTTACATTTTGTCTCTTATCTAAATGAATGCTTTTAGGAATTACATGCTTTTTTTTATTCCAGAACGAGCTATACTGGCTGGCTATGTCTCATTAATGAGGCAATGTATTGAGCTAGCTGAAAAAGTTGGAGCGGCTAAAGCTTAAGTCACGTTGTCCTTATCCACGAATGTATAAGTTTTTAATAAACGGGTTTTAGTTCTCATTTATTATTTAGTTTTGTTATTGATGTTTTGTTTTTACTTAGAACGTCGGGTCGTCTTTTACACAATAATAGATAGATTGAGGATGTTTTTATTAGTAACAACGTTACTGTATGGTTACGTCTAAAACAAGTGATAACATTTTTAAAATATTTAAGTACCTACCGTACTAGCTTTCATATGTTTGCCAAATTTTATTCATGCAACAAATATCCATACATACGTACATACTTTTGCGTTGATAATATTAATAAGATAATTAATCGATCGAGTTTTTATTACTCTGTTTGTATTGTTTAATTTTATTGTCCTGAAATATTATTAGTATTAAATTAATATTATTATATTATATTATTATTATTTAATATTATTTTAAAATATTATATCGTCTTATATGTAGTAGTAGTCTGAGAAAGAACTGATTACATAGATCTACTTTCTTAGCACTTGTTTGACAGCGCTAATCAAATCAACCTACATACATATATGTATTTCAAAGACTATAAATTTAATTTAAATAAGTGTTCTCATAAATATATTTATATTATAATTTATAATGTCTCACATAAATATATTTATCAATATAATTCTGTTAATATTTTTAATTAAGTAACAGTTTACAGATAAATTGAAAGCTGATGAATGTACCATATGCCCGATACCGTAGTAAATTCCCTTGTCGAAGTAAAATCGATCAATATTGGAAAACTTGTGTACCCTAAGGCAAGCAGACGGAACTGTATTTTTTGTGATCCCACCCCATACGTCAGCGAAAAAACACTTCAAGTATCCATTTTCATTTTCGAACCCCATCGGGCTCGAATAACCGTTTTAAAATCCAATATTGTTATATTTTAGTTTTGTTTTGATCCAAACCGTATATTGGTAACCAGAGACTATGCGTTTGGCTCAGTGGACGAACGATTGGTATTCCCACACTTGATAAGTAATTGTATAACCGATGCAGTATTGTTCTGGATCTAGGCGTTTGTATATGTGCGAATTAGTATTTGTAAACGTTTGTGTGATAAAACTGAATACTTGCCAAATTTTATGAAAATCTGTTTAGCGGTTTAGGCGTGAACAAGTAAACCCAACTAATTATAATATATACGTATAGTATAATTACGGCACATACAGCCGGCGCTATAATTGCTGTAATTATAGCCGTTACAATTTCTGCCCTTGGTTTTTTTTCTATTATATGTCGATTTTATCAGCACTGTTCGTATCAAAAATAAAGTTACTAAGAATTTTTCGTAAGAAAACTTGCATGGTTTAGAGACTTTTTCGATTGCAAATGCAGTCTGCTAAACTGCACTCTCAAATGAGAGGAAACCCGTACCCAGCAATGGGATAATAATTGGGCTGCTGACGATTAATTTTAGCCATATTATTGGCGCAATATTTGTATTCTATTCTTACATCATCATCACCCTGGCTTCACACGCTGTTGAATATGGAACCATACATACATAACATCCTGTATTGGTCCTATTATATTTTCACCCCTACACCCCACTATTTAAGGGGCATCGGCTAACTGCTGGGGTATTGAACACTCTTCTTCAAAATTACACATTCAGCTAAAATGTTAGAATTTAAAATTGAAATGATTGAATTTAGTTTTTCTGCGAATTGCCTCAAGCATTAAATAAATCCGCCTGTATCTAGTAAAGGTGCGGTCATAGGAAACTGCCAAATTTTGAGACTTCAGTACACAAATTCTATAATGTTGTCACTTCTACGTATATTTACATCGATGTTTGCGATAAAATTATATCAATATACCGCACCTGCCACTAATATAATGCTTATGATAGTAATGGCAAACAGCTGCCGGCGGGCTTTATATCATGAACATGTTTATTTAAGACTCTTTTACTTAGGGACTTAGCTTTTATTTTGTCCTGGTAAGAAGATGTAACCGAGCTTAGGTACATTATATTAAGAGGACAGTGTTTACATAATAGGTACATACACACACTCACGCCTTTATCTCCAGGGGGAAGGCAGAAACTGCAGAATACCAGGTGCTATAATCCCTGCATACACTTTAGCTTCATCCACATTTATACATCTTGTCATGCATGCGCGCCGGTTACGTATACCTGCTCCGTACCTGACCTTTTTGAAGGATTTGGAGGTCACCAATTGGGTCGGTGTATGTAATAATGTTTACTCATGGTATAGTGAGGAAAATCTTCATGGATCCTACCTCTCCTACTAATCTCACTCGTATTGACAACCAATCGCACTTGCCGCCCTTGTAGATCAATGGCGGCAAGTGCGATCCGATGCCGTCAGGTTCATGTGACAGCCGACTGTGGTCAGGCGGTGAACTCCGCCACCATAGGTCTGTATGTCTGACAGGGTTTCTCGCCCTTATGTGAAGTCTGTCAATCCACACTAGCCCTGCGTTGTGTGCACTATCCACATGCTTTTCGTTCCAAGAGGAGACCTGTGGAGGAGAAGGCATGTGCCCAGTTGTGTGGAACAAAGGCTAATGTGCATTTTTAGCGCTGTTTGTTTACAATCCTATTTTTCTTCAAAACATGCTGCGGTTGAAGACACCGAGTAGCTTATACTGTATGACAGTTACTTACCAGAATACGCTAATAACCTCCAAGGTATTTATTTGTAAAAAAGAAATATTAGCCTAGAGTTAATATTGCTTTTGTTGTAACACGTTTATTGGCATCAGTAGATACTTATTGAATAAAATTACGCGTATGGACAGTAAATTTCGAACTTAAAACTCATTAAGTTATTTATCTAATAAAAAGGATAAGATTGCTTTAGCGCCAATTTATTCGTTTGCGTCAATGCGGAATGGGCCGACTTTATGAATGTACCTTTTGAAAAATAAACATTTGTATAAAACGGTACCCACTAATGATGTATGTTTTGCTATTCTGTGTTAAAAAAGGCGAACATTTTACAAAAAGTAATACCTACCTAATAGAGAATACGATTGATATTTCAACTCATTATGCGCAATCAATTTGTCTTGTGCCTTTTACTAATAGAAGTGAAAAATGCTCTTCATAATTCACACGTGAAAGGGGTTTTTACAAAGAAAAGATAAAGAATGAGATGCGTGTTTTTGTAACGAAGGTGACATTTGTGACCTTAAAGTAAGGTCAAGCAAAGTGTTATCAAAATGAAAAATAATTGCTTCAAATGAAAAAAATCGGCAACCCGATAAATCTGATTGAGCATGAACATTTGATCTGAGTTATGGATGTATCTATGTATTATAATATTTCAGTATTTACAAAAAAATATCTATGTAGTTTATCAACTATTTAGTATCCGTAACACAAGTTCTCGTTGCTTGCCTCGGAACTAGATGGCGCTGTGTCAGAATACCCGGACATATTTAATAAATATTTTTTCTATAAGTATTTAAAAGAAATAGTTACTAAAACAGTAAATGGCAATTGGCCCACCTCTTACTGTATGAATTAAAATATATCCTTAAATTACAGATAAATTTAATAATTTTTTCTTACTCGAGCTTCTATACCTACCTATCTATTATATTACTAGATTACATATATCTATATACATAATTATTATTATAGTTTATTATTATTTCCTAATTATGTTCCTAAAACAACTGACAAAATACACTGAGAATATTTCCTATAGACGATTCGAATTATTATTAATATTATTTTACCTGAACAATAATTTACTTTACACCAGGCGGTATTTACAAAGGGTTTCTTTGGAAATAATTCAGAGCTTTCGCCGTAGACAATCAATTGCTCGAAGAAAATGTTCGAATATTCGAAATTACAGGCGGCAAACAATATACCCGCTGTGAATGACAATCTATTCATAAAGAATGTATCTGTAATTGCCTACGTCGAGGTCAGGTAGGTATCCGTTTTGAAAAGGGGCCCCGTCTTTTATTCCCTTCTCTCCTTGATTTTCCGGTGCAGAACAAAAGCTATGGTGCCATAAATGAGACCTCCAACTCTGTTCTGTTGTCCTGATTAGATATACCTACTTGTATTACCTACATGATTAGGAAAGTGATGTTTTGGTTTAAAAAATATCCATGATTAATGCATTGTGAGTTTATATTGCGTTTGTACATACGTAGATATATATGAGATTATATGTCTAATATGGATTTAAACTTTATGTGTTGTTAATACGCAGCTGATATCAGATCAAAGAGATCGTTTATAATCTTAAAATATATTTAACTTTATAAAGTTACTAACACAGTTTTATATTAATTATATATTTATATATTACTTCGTAAGGTATATATGTATGGACCATATTTGCCTGATAATAAAGAAATAAATAAATCTTTTTGGTCTATATGGGACCTAAAACATACCGACGAAATGTGGATGTGCATTAGTAGACCTCTACCTAACCCTTTGCGAGCGACAGGAGTAATGGTCCTCTACCTACACCTCTGCCTTATCCTTGGGGATGAGAGGCGTGATGGAAACATTTATATATATTTCTTTTTTAATTTTATAACCTTTGTTACGTACAATATAATATGAGGTAAATTTAATTAAAACTTATATAGTACGTACTTACTTTCGCGCAAGTATATAAAATTTCAATCAAGTTGGATACTTATTATATTTCGTATTTTTATAACTGTGTGTTAAGATACTGCGATTAAAATGTCTGTCCTTTCGTAAATTCAAACATAATACTGTCCTTTTTCCTGTCTCCTGTTAAAAAAAACATGGTAGCCGTTGTAACCCTTCTGAGCAAACTACGGGATTTTGTGTCCCTAAATAAACATAACGCATTCTTTGCAAATCCTCAACACGCAGAACATTTGTCATTTCTTTTTCTACGAACATGGGTAATATACATAGATGTGACGTGCTAGGGGGAAACTAAATCTTTAGGGGTTTTCGTAAATGCACCTCAGACAAGATATCATATGGTAGGATTCTTTTCTGTTATTGTTTATGGTTGTTTTATTTATAAAAATAAGTGATGTTGACGTTTAACACTACAATAACACTATTCCTTAGTTTTTATTTTATATTGATAAATTATAGACAGTTAATATATCCTCAGATGACTGTCTGAACAGGCAAATGATCGGCTTTTGCGCTATGAGTGGCTGGTTTGATCCCCGCATTGAACGAATATTTATTTGTATGGCCTGTAGGTACAGGTTTTGGGTCTGCGAATTCGTGTGTGTATGTTTGTTTTTAATTGGATTAAAAATATAGAAAATTACATTAAGGAAACTTTGAGAAAAGGATTAATTAAAAAAAAAACTAGGAACTGAATAAAGCCATATTTCTAACCGGTGGATGTTACTACAATTTATATTCCGTTTAAGCTACCTTGATACCTACTTTGGAACGTGGTACAGGGTATAATTTAGATTTAATGGTGCAGAAGATATTATAAGCTACTTCTCTATATAAGGCATGATGAATCGGCCTAAAGTTGAGAATTTTGTTAAGTTTCAAGTATCCCGTTGGTCGTCGTTCGGGAAAAGCGCACTGGAGTGTTTCTTTATGACGAAACTTGAAGGAATTTTTGAAATATCGATTCGGGTTCCATTCATAAACTTTGCGTTCTATATTTAGAATTTATTAATAAAACTCGAACTGAAGACATCCCGTTGTTCTGTGTGAATCCCCTGAATATTACTTTCCTTTGTGAATCTGATTAATATCTGTCTTAATATTGTATCGGGATATTTTAATATCAGCTGTTTTGGTTGCAGAGGCCTGGGACTTAGCACTCTTTCAGAGTAAACTGACATATATAGGCTAGGTTATTCGTTCAAACACGATAATTTATTTATTTATGTAATAGGGACAAGAAACAGTTACTTGTTAATTGAAATAAAACTACTTTTTACGGATTTTATTGTGGTATATTGATATTATTTTAACCCGACGTTTCGGATCCTTTACAGCATCCATGGTCACAGGCCGACTGAGGTGTTGGTCGTCTTGAAGTTATAATTACTAACAGCTGCCTTACATTTTCAAATATTATTGACAATCCGATTTACACAGAACGAGCTCATCGTGCTGTAAAGGATCCGAAACGTCGGGTTAAAATATTATCAATATACCGCTATAAAATCCGTAAAAAGTAGTTTTATTTCAATCTCTAATATTCGCGCAAGTGTAAAAAATCAATAAATTACTTGTTAATATGATATAATGAGATTCTTAAAGATCGTCAACAAAATAGTAATAATAGTCATGGCCAATTTATTAAACCTTGGACAGATATCTCAAAAAATATTCAATTCAACTTTCTTTTCTTTTCATTGTTACGATTTTGACATCATTGTAATTTTCCTTAAACATTTGATACAGAGGTTTTAATTTTAACATATAATATTAACGTTATTGTACTAAGGGGCTTAGGTACAATTAGGTAAATTCATTAGTTATTCGACGCTTATTTAATTACTACATCGGTATTTGGAACTTGTGACAAAGGTACAACGCCTTGTCTGTAATCTGTGAGTTAGGTCTTGTTAGGTGCCAATCTAAAACTTTATAAAACTCAAATACCTTATCCTGACGAATCATGTAGGTATACCTTATATTGATGAGTAGAAAATTTGCATAGGTGCACGCCACTTGGAAAATATTGTTTTTTTAGCGCATTAAACAAAAATGATTTTACATTCGGCGCTTTAAGTTAATACAAAATACCTTTTATCCATCCCTTCCTAACTTTATGTACCGTACCATACCCCGCAATTTGTTGTAACTTGCACGGTCCTTCACTTTACACACACAAACAAAACCAAAACACTCATTTACACGTGTATCTATCTGTACACGTTTAAATGAGTGTTCGTCGACATCTTTCTTACATAGTTGTAAGAAGGCATGTAGCGTCTAGGATATATATGTAGTACCTATAGGTAGATATACGTTTGGATGTGTATGTAAAATAAAATAAAGCAAATAATTAATTTGCAGTTTTCTGAAGACTATTCAAAACCTAATAATCATTCTTTCCTTAGATACCAATGCAAAATATTTTACAAAACGAACTAAAGCTCTAAACAGACTTGATTCATTTTAAAACAGTGTTGCTACACTTTTAATGTAGATGTTGTCGACTCGCCACATATCACGTGTTTCTCGTTCAGTGCAAACAAGCAACTAACACTGGACTCATATGAGGGTAAATCTGTTACAGCGTCGGATGGTGCTCTCAAAGGATATTCTCCATACAGCCATCGGCAAATATTTGTCACTCTCTTTGTTTCCATTCAGCGAACATTCTTCACTCTAGTTTCGGACGTTTGTGATAGACAAAATATTATTAGAATGTTTTTCAGTGCTTGTTTTTACACTCCCGAATACAGATAAAAATTAGGCAGTGGTTATTAAGATAGCTTTCGGTAGCAAGGGATCCGGATTTGGATTTTTGGTAGTGTGATAAGCACGGATATTTGGAGTCACGGATTATTCTATAATATTTATGTATTTGCAAAGTAGTATCTATGTCGTCAAATAGTCAGTAGTAAAATGTCCGTATATATTATATTTTTTTTAATATAATATTACTAGCTGACCCAGCAAACGTTATTTTGCCACATTATATGTGTTGGTGATAGAAGAGTGAAAATTTCAAAAAGCCAAATCATAAAAAAGTACAAAAAAATGATTTGTCTCAAAAAAAAAGTCAGGTAAGGGATATCCTTATTACCTAGGGGTGTAAAAAATACGACCCTACGGCCGATTCTCAGACCTACCAAATATACGTACGAAATTTCATAATAGTTGGTCTAGCCGTTTCGGAGGAGTTCAGCGGCAAACACTGTGACACGAGATTTTTATATATAAGAAGATTTAGCTCTAGTTACGTCACCATATATGACGACTTTAATTTCATAGAGCTAAGATTTGATAAAATTTACAATCCGATTTACTCAGAACGAGCTCACCGTGTCCAAGAACAAAACTGCACGACCGAAGGACACGGTGAGCTCGTTCTGTGTAAATCGGATTGTCAATAATAATTGAAAATGTAAGGTAGCTGTTATTAGTTATAACTTCAAGACGACCATCACCTCAGTCGGCCCGTGACCATGGATGCTGTAAAGGATCCCAAACGTCGGGTTAAAATAATATCAATAAACCGCGATAAAATCCGTAAAAAGTAGTTTTATTTCAATGTCTAATATTCGCGTAAGTGTAAGAATTCAATAAATATTGATGAAGTGTAAATAAAAAAAACCTATTGCAACATTATATCTATGAAGCTATAAAGTGTATCATTGTGTTCTGAGTTTTCCTGTTTTTGTGTGTTATCGGCAGGCGGCGCTGGTGACGCGACTAACGACCGATGTCGACGTCTCAGTGAAATGTCACCATGATTTATTTGCCGAACTATGAACGAATATACGCCTGAGATATTTAGATATAGTGTCGAGGGACGAAATGAGGTTGCGAAATACTGCAAAATAAAAGTTTTAATATCTTCATAGAATAAATACGGACGATGATTCCTTTGTTATCTGACCTATATCAAAAAGCTGGTATACTTTGTTTATTTTTTATCATAGATTACCTGGAACGCTAGGGTAGGCGGGAGTGGATATTGTATGTTTGGGGTTGTTAAACTCTCATATTTATCATAACCTTGACGGGCCTAACGGAGCTTTGAACTGCGCGTGTGATGAACACGCCAACCGAGGCTTGAGGTCAGATGCTTCCCTTCGATTCTTCTATTTGCTCTCTTGCTGCAAACAAGCAAGTGTTTGTTTGCAGTAAGAGCTAGTGAAAATATGGTATCCTGAATAGGTGGTCCAAATGGTAAACCCTAATGTTTGTATAAATATTACTTCAGTATATAAATACTACCTATATCTTTTGCATAGTACTCGAAAATTCAAACCGAAAGAGCCGCCATCAAACATCATCAAACTAATTTTGAATTAGTCCTTGTCGAGAATTTCGATTCATATTCATTGGTATTAGCGACTTTGATACACAGTATTCACATTTCTGTGGCGCGTTGAATTTTCGATAACCACGCGGGCCACTTATTTCGAGCAAATTTGTGTACCGACGTGTTCAAAATTGGAACGCAGAAATTTTCCGTTTATTTCGATAGGGGGGAATTCTGGGAACGGGGCGTAATTCGTTCTGGATTAATTTTTAATCCTTTCTAATGTAAAAGTTGTGCGGTATATTTTGTATGAAATTATTATTTTATTGAAGAGGGGGCTGGTAAGTGTGAAGTAGGTTTAATTCACAGCTGATTAAAGAGATTGGGATTTGTTTCATTTCGCTACATTTACATGGGCTTAAGGTGACAAATTTATTCACTGTTCATTAATATTCTGTTATGAGACGTTCTTGTACTAATGAAATGGCCAAGCCACATATATTTTACTATGGCATTGTAGAACAAAGGCGTGTTGCTTCAGAAGCTTGGCTCTACATGAGGTCTTGTAACTTTTTGAAAATGCGAGTATGGTCTCGTCTTGGCATCATTTAACATGAAAATATGTTTGGTGGGATGGAGATTTCAGTTACAGTATTTGATTGGATATTTGGATTTGTGCTTGGTTAATGGCAAGAGGCTATTGCGCTCTAAATCTGGACTCCCACACTGGCGAACTGTGAGAGTACACCGATGCTCCTCTACCTAAGCCTTTGGGGATACTAGGTGTGATGGCATGTTATGTAAGTGATACTGGTCACAATAAAGAGTGATTATGTAGTATTTTTTAACCCAACATCATGAGCCATATCAAATTAAAAAATATACACTCACGCGCTCTTGGAATTGTAAAAAAAGCCTGAATATAAATTCGAGAGGTGAGATGAATTGATAAAAAATCATTGATAGAATTCGTTTCAGGCAATGTGTGAAATTTATAAATTAATGAAAATAAAATATAGATGATAATAAATGTGAAAAGTGAATAAATTTAATACAAAATTTAGTGTGAATAAGATTGCCCTTTTTTCTATTCTTTTATTTTGTTATACAAAACCTTAAGTTATGAAGATACTAACGGTTTGGGCTGTTCTAAATTAAATCTGTGCCTAAATTAAAACATATTTTTTACATATTTTTATAATCCGTCCATTAAACTTTAAATTAAATAATATAGCACATTTTGTAATAATAATCTTCTCTCTTCTTTTTTTAATAATAATATTCAGACTGGTTTTTATAATTAATTTTAAAATAAATACAATTTTTTTTAACAGAAATTTGTACGGCAGCAGCATTACGACTTGCGAGGTAAAATAATATGATGTACTATAATTTATAATGTACTCTATTTCTTTTGGCTAAAGATATTAGCAAATGTATCATTAACATTTCATACAATATAATAAAGTTAATTGAGTAGTGGGACGAGGGTCAAATGTGTCATATAAAACTATTCGCGAAAGCTAAGCAGTAATAAGTAAAGTTAATAGTTTAATCCAATTCATATGACCGTATATCTGGGGCTCAGACATCTAAATTACCATATATACGTGTGAATAATTTTAATTAAAATACACATCAATTATCTCCAACACAATTACAGTCCCACCAACTGGTTATTGTCTCTCGGGTCTCCTGTTCAATTGGCAGAGATTAGATTTAGTACACCTTGCTGGTATAACTCAGGTTGTAGTCCAGATTTTGCATGTTTCATCGACAAAATCTTTCAGTTCTACAGGTTTTCTAACAGGTTCACTCACACAATTCATAATTTCAGGGAGTGATAAAATTTTTACTTGAATGATAAGGATTTCAAATAAAACTCTTGTGGCCTAATGGTTTGACCAGTGGACTGTGAAGCCAATGGTTTCGAGTTCAAACTCAAAGCCCGCTGCATTAACTAGGCTTTTGAAGCTATATGCTTATACATTACATGCTTAGACGGTGAAGGAAAACATCGCGAGGAAACCAGCATGCCTGAGAGATTTTCTCGACACCGTGCGACTAATTAAATCTGCGAACCCGTACTAGGCTAGCGTGGTGGACTATAGCCTAATCCCTATCAAATGAGAGCAGACCAGTACCCAGCAGTGGAGGTGATGATGAAATTATTCATAAAGCCAGGGATTTTGCTTTAACCGGATATCAACAGACGTTGAGGTCGAATACTCCGTTATCATAACATAACTAGACTATTACTGCTTTTGTAAATGGACGAAAACTAATCAAGCAAATGAATTGAATCAATTGTGTTAGTACCGACGGTCCACGGTACGGACAAACTAGATACCTACCGACGGTCCACGGGCGAATTCCGGCTCAAACGATTTTGATCCGGCCCTTCTAATGCCTACAGATATTAAACAGTGAGTGCTTTTACGTACGTTGTGCTGATTGTTTGCTGTATTTACTTTTTAGTTTACATTACATTATTAATAAACAATTGTAGCAAGTAACGTACTTATTGATATGATTTTATATGCACAAACAAATTAAAATAGAGACTTCTGACAAAACCTTTATACTGTTTTCAAGACATTTATTGAAAAGTTTTGTTGGTGTTTTTCGTAAAATATTCTTTGAGATAATATTGAACATACGCAAAACTTCATTGTTCTAAACATTCATCAAAAAATATATGGTTATCAGCTAGATGACGTCCACTGCTGGATATAAGCAAATATTTTCCAAACATTTATATATTGTAGCGATTGAACCATTACCACCCTTATTTCACGTGATAGAGTGGAAAGTTTTTTGATTACTTATAAACCTATATTCACCTTTACTCGTATTTTTTTCTTTTATTGCTTTCCAGATAATTGAATTTAAAATTAAAACTTTACTTGCCAGTCTTGCCAGTTGTGAAATATGACGTCGGATACAGACGCATAAATCTACTAGAATGGCGTGTCGACAATTGAAAACGGCATGTTAATACCGTGCCGATTTGTGTAATGCTGGTTTGCAGTTTATAACCAATAGCTACAGTTAGCCAGCGTTGTGGTATCAACAACTGGTAAACGTATCGCTAAACACCTGTGCTAATGGCTGTCATTAACGAGAATCGTGATTTGGTTACTGGATGAAATGGGCTCTGTGGTCGGGAGCTGTCTACAACTTTTGTTGTTCGTGAGGCTTAATTAAACGTGAATTGGGATTATTCAGCCAGATTACATGACACTGTACATTATTGTGAGTGTACATTATTTATTTATGTAGGACACATCCAATACTGTAGTAGGTACATTGTTCAACAAAGGAAGCAATTGACAGATTGTAAACTCGTTAGTAATATGTACTTACTCCCAAAGTATACTAAAATACAAAGCAGTAGAAACGTTTCACTAAAAAAAAACAAATATCGTTTGTACTACAACTACTGTGGAACAAATTAATGGAAGTCGCATTTTGTATTAAAAATAAATATTCCTGGACACTATGACACAGCACTATCTAGTTCCGTGGTAAGCAACGAGGCTTGTGTTACGGATACTAGTTGGTTGATATACTACATATATACTATTTTTTTTTGTAAATACATACATATTAGACATAAATACATCCATGACTCGGAAACAAATGTATATGCTCATCACACAAACATTTGTCCCTACCGGGATTCGAACCCAGGACCCATAGAATAGAAGGCAGCGCTAACTACCGCTGGACTAATTGGGTCGTATTACAGTATCAGTCATCAGATTTTTTCTTCACGTATAGACTTTTATCTTAGCATGTGAAATGCACATAAATAAGAATAACAAAGAAAATATAACAAGAACCACAAAGCTACTACCACAAATCCTTTGAGGTATTTCCTTATATTAATAATTCAGGGGCCGTCACACGTAATCGAAATTATAATTCTTTATAGGCATTGCGTTCGTAATCTCTGAAGCTTATCCTACTCTGTTATTCTATTAAAAGGTAGGATTACAGCTACAATCAAGGAAATTGAAATTTTAATAAACAGTTTAATTTCGCCGTCGGGTTGTCGCCGATTCAATATGGTATTATAAAGTATTATGAAGTTAACTCGGGCTATTTCTTTGCAGACTTTCATATCGTAAACCCGTCGGTGGCAGCTTATAACAGTTAAATCATAACTGTTATATGTAATAACTCATTATATAAGTTGTTTTATACTTTGATTGTATTTATAACTTTCGGCTGAGAGAAAAATTGTAGCCAGAAGTGGAACAGTAAATTGGTTAGTGATTGAAGGAAATATGCTAATTGTTGTTTTGTGTGTGCTTGTTTTTGGTCCGCCAATTCGTAGAGAAATCAATTGTTGTCAACAATTTATTGGGATATGGATATTTCCATAAAATCCATTCACATTTCATCAAATTTTACAACCTACGATATTTTGGTCTGTAATACCTACCATCTGTCTATCTATATTGAACAAAACATAATCAAACTTATGTTGGTAAATGGTTAGATGTTTCCGCTTTTATGGAGAAAATCTTAATTATAGAACGTGCAGTGGATGGGGCTATGTACATTGCAAAGTGTATTAGACAAAGTTCGGGCGAGAGGTCGATAGGTGCGACCGTACACGTGAATTAACTGGAATCGACTAAATTAAATGCCAGCCAAGCGTATACAATCTCACGAACACGGATACAAGAAACTGTTACCTACTACACAGTACCTTTGGTTTGAACTGTCTCTGGCACTGATTTTACCATCATCATCATCATATCACATCTATACAGATACTATACATGACACTCATTTACCGTCATTGTTGACGAAACTTGTCGTGATGACACGTTAATGTTGCTCAAGTGTATAGGATAGGGGTGCCGTAAATAACTGTTGTACCTAAGTTGGATGGAGGCTTTGTCTCGACAGGAGAATTTAACGATAAATGCTGGAAGTTCTTATTTTTAGGGGAGAAATATACAGTTTTGAGCGTCAATTTAAGGCGATGGTAAGCACCAATGCATGTCAAATCTACGTAGTATTCATTCTGCCATGTAGAGATGTACCTATATAGGCAGGTTTGCTGTATAACCCTTGATTAATTGAATTTTCCAAAAATTTTCCAATTCATTCGCGCACTCTAGTTAGTAAAGATAGGCGACATGAAAACCGCTAGAAAAGTTATGCCAACACGCCGTTTTGGGTTTTATTTTAACTGTTGCAATGCGGTTTTATTTCGTGGTATTCGCATCGTATGATGTAGAAATAGCACAGTGAACTGTGAAACCTGCAACATGGTGTTGGATTTTATTTATTTGGAGCCGACTATCAGATAAAATATATGGTAAAGGGATTGGCGACCTAGCTGCCGGCTATGCATCACTTAGTGTATGAACTACGAATATATCGGGCATGGGCTAAACTAATCTGTATAAAAATTCAATTGAGTGCAGGTGAAAAGCATGGAGGCATTCTAGGCTTTTGCTATGTTTATTTTGAAGTATGCCTGTTGGTAAATTTGATATCCTCGCTAAATAAACTAAATTCAATATAGAAAAAGGTTCGATAAATATCGAGTCATTTTACCAGAATGCGAAGATTTAAGTGATTAAAAACCTTTACTAAAACTCACCAAACCCTTATAAGGATGCAGCCTTTATTACCGTTGCGCTAATCGGATCAACTTCTAAACTTATTAACGTCTATATAACTTTTCGGTTATTTTTTTCATAAGAGTATACATACATATATGTATGTACATATAAGACTGTGATTGCTAAAATATGTAAGCTGAATGAATTGTATTATGTCGTGTTTGTGTCAAATTAATGGAAGGAGGGTGTGTGCAAGGAAGCATATTTTCAACTCAACCGCCTCGGCGTCGTTTCGTTAACGCCCCGCTGACGTTCCGCATCACCGACACAACCATAATAATTACTAATATACATCGTTATTTTGAAAGAAGGAAAGGAGTTTTATTGCCAGTATTTTTCCTCAGAGGCGATCAGCCGAGAGACGAATGGACAGTACAAATATATTGTCAAATGTAGGATTTTACTACGTAATGACTAGGTACAATAAAATTGATAATGTATAATTGGATTCTTACATTCTGCTTTGGTAAAGTTAGTGTAATCCTATTGGGCACATTCTATTTTATCGATTCAATCTTAGTTGGCTCCAATAACGTTGGTACTGATGTTGGTCATATTACCTGGTCTGGTTGGTTACTGTTGAATCTGGCGCGAAACAGTTTATTTTATTACTAACTAGATTTTACCTGTAACTTCGCCTTCGTAAAATTTGTAATTTTATGCAATTAAAGTACATCGCATACAATTAATAGTAGTACAATTAAAGTAAATTAAATCTGTTTATTAACCGACTTCAAAAAGGAGGATTTTCGGTACAAAAACTATGTCTTTCCCCGAGATTCAAACTATCTCCACACCAAATTTCATCTTTATCAGTTTAGCGGTTAAAGCGTGGAGTGGTAACAGAAAACATACTGTCGCATTTATAATATTAGTATCCATATGGATAGGACGGTTATCCGTCCAAAAAATAATCACATCATTCTGCGTGAGGGTATTTAAATTAAGGATTTGTTTATTCGGGTTAAGCATATCCAGTATCTCTAGATGCGCAAGTATAGGTGAGCGGGCGATCTAAGCAAGGTTCTCTAGTCACGTTCGCTACGTTTATCGCGGACACGTTCACTGACTGTAATAAAAACTTCTCTAAAATGAAATATTTAATGCCACCCCGTCTGAGTGCTGCTCATGCTCATGTTTCAGGCGCTTCAATGAACAAGCGTGTTTATTTTTAAAATAAACTCTCACGGTTTATACACAGGTGCCTTTATAATCTGTGAGATGTGTCGTGTTTGGATAAGGCGATTTTTGGTGTCGGAATTTTTGATGTTGACGCTCCGCAGGAAGCTTTTCCTTGGTGGGAAATTTGGCGAGATTGTGTCTTATTTATCTTTATCAGTAGATATGAATTTCATTTATGGAAAGTTTGAATAATAAGAAAGATTTAAAGATAAAAATATTAATACCAAATGTTAATTTTGTCCATCTGTAGTTATTTTCAGATTTTAGTCAAAATATACAACTTTGGCTAAAATTGTATAATCATCAACTATTTGACACGTAATACATTTACCATCAGCACTTCGTTCACCTCAGAGTGAATTGTTTATACTAGAATAAATTACTTGGTCTAGTAAAGGATTAAATTCTTAAGGTATAAGTGCTTGTTTATATTAAAAAATTGCAAATTTTGAGATATAGAAAAATCGTTTATACTAAGTTTAATAAAATGTCTGTTCTTCCGAAAATATCAAAATAAGATTGTGCAGCTGGCATTGATTTTGACAAGCTATTCATTTATCTTCGTTCATAAAAAAATGAGACAGCCGCAATCATAAATTGCCTACATTCTATTACAACTTCTCTAGGTGGGTATCAACTTATTTCGAAATGAATACGGAATCCAAAGTTCCCGAGCGGTGTAAATTAAATATGTTAAAGTCGGGTCAGACTACTAATACCTGAAATTAGAGTTCATAGAAAATTACCAAATGTAAAGTCCCCACAGAAGCCAAATGAAGGCACAAGTTGTACAGCACAAACATGCTGGTCAAATATTAATTCAGGTCACATTTGCCGCTCCGAATGTCCGTGTTTGCAGAGATACAACTTTCGGGCCATCGAATTTAGAATGGTTTACTTTGGACCTTGTGTATTTGACTATTTATGTAAATTTAATTTGACTTGGTAACGCGGGGCGGGTGCACTAGACATGGCGCCGCCCGACAAGCCGCTTGCGTAATCCGATATTTTACGCACCGGTTCCAATTAGTACGAGGTATATTTCCTTTGAAACATACTCACACATACAAACTGTATAAGTAGGCAACTAGCGTATTACTTTTGATTACTTCCAAAACTGACTATACGAGTAATTTTTGGGAACCACACAAGTAAAATACATCCATTTATAATCATAAGATGAAGAAGAAATATATCTTAAAAAGTTTAGATAAATATATCTTAAACAGCTTAGTTCACTAGCATAAGTAAGTAAGTACATAATAATGACAGTGATATTATTACTGTATTAGAGTATTGTATTGTATTACAGTTGAATGCTTTATTGTGAGATAAACAATTATTTCAAGCGACGATGATGAAATTGATAGCTAGACGTTGGTCCGTAGTGAGATGGGCAGGTTTAATCTCAGTTTGCATGTGGGAACCGAAGCATTAACAAAGGGCAATAAGCCAACAATCCGCAATTTGATCGCTGTCTGTGAGAAGCCTGACAGATGATAGCCTTACGTGTCGTCGACTAAGAGCTGTATCAGGCTATTGAATTAATAATTTCCGCCTGTTATTATGTTTACCTGTCTATTGCAATCTATACATATTAATATCTAAACAAGGAATCAATAAATCATTTAAACAGGAATTTTTTGAAACTATAGCCTTGAAATATACTATAGCCTGTGTTTTATGCATGGATTAGGAAAGGTAAGTTCGGTTTTTAGTAAATGTGAGTTCGATATCGGCGTGTCTCGTGCTTCCCCAGGCGGCTTGATTTCAACAGGATTTTTCGCAGTTTAAAAAAGGTATGGTAAGATTTAGGGAGATTCCCACGAGATTGGAAAGAGCAAAATTAACACGAGAATCGTTGCGGGGTATAGCTACATAGGTATGTAGAATCTCCCTAGAGTTATTTATTTGATTATTGTGTTTGATTATTGTGATTATTGTGTGGTAATGGTTCTGTCCCAACATTTGGTATGTAGGGACTAATCATTATAAAAAAAATATAACTTGTTTATGACTGCCCAAGACCGGGATGGTTGGGGCTCTTTGGGGGAGGCCTACGTTCAGCAGTGGACGTCAATAGGCTGATATAGTCGAAACAAACTTTATAAAATCAGCTGCTTCCCTATTTAAAAACCTGTGAATTCTTTGTTACTTTTAAAAGAAAGAATCGAGTGCTTTTACGTTTCAATTCTTCAAAAAACTTTCTTAATATGATTAAAAACACAACATGAATATATACACTAGATTGACTTTAGCAACAATTGTCGTCATATTTCTACAAATACATTATCATGGTGGTATTTTAAACGGCCATACTAAACGAAATGTAATAATTATGCGGCAAATTATTATTCAAATAATATGCCAGATGGCCGTTTAAAATCGTACCCATGCCACTACATAATTCAGTTATAGCATCCAAAATGTTGCCTGTAACACAACAGTGTTCTTTAATTGACACATTTAGTACATTAGTAATATTAGCATACACGAATTTGCAACTATACTGGTAGAGCTTTAGTGAATTTAGATCAAATGATTTACATAACACTAGGTTTTGCTCGCAACTTCGTTCTTGTTGATATTTTTGCGTTAGTTGTCTCAAGAGTTGTCTCAAGAGACAAATTTAATATAGTTATAATTAAATGTACCTACGTAAACATTTATATTTTATTTCGTACTCAGTTCCCGGTGAATTTTTGATGAACGATTTGGTACATCAATAGTAAAGTAAAAATTTTGTGGTTTCACACTAGGATTTTCTCCTGTGTCGTGGGTGCGTTTACAAACACATATGTATACAATATACATATAGTATATATACAGCATATATTCATACATATGTATCGCATTATTGAAGTATATCAGTTCGTATATTATACGTCCAGTAGAGGCGGGCCGTTAGTGATCAGTAAATCAAATCGATTCACATTCAGAGTAATAAATCGTTAGTTTTTTGTTGGAATTGCGACTATTTCATCCATTGTGGAGTTTGAACAATGCAGGCTATACAACATTAGTTACGCTTGTAAATTCTAAATGGTTCTGTAGAGGAGTCGATTTACTTTGTTATCACGATTTACAAAGTACTAATATCTAAATATCCATACTAATATTATAAATGCAAAATATGTCTGTCTGTCTGTCACTTCTTCACGCTTTAATCACCGTATCATAATCTTATGATCCCTAAGTTGTAAGTTAATACATACCTCCATATCCATACCATAATAAAATAAAATATGCGAAAATGTGTCTGTCTGTTACCTCCTCACGCTATAACCGCTGTACCGATTTAGATGAAATTTTGGTACGGAGATAGATTGAGTCCCAGAAAGACAGGATTTCTTTGATCTATGATCATAACTTGAAAGTGCGAAACGGAGGAAGGAAGTTTGTATTCGGAAAAGAGGATAGTAATAAATTAATAAGCTGGTTGATAAAGAAGCGGATTCGATAAAATTACTAATTCTGCACAGTCGAAGTCCCAGGCAAGAGCTAGTCAACTATGTATGACTTATGTACCTACTAATGGTATAAAATCCAAAAGAGGTTTTTAATATCAATGACAGTGGTTTTAATAAACGCCTTGTCGAAACAGTAACAAATCCTCTTCCAATACAAAATGAATGATATTTTATCATTGAAGATGAAATTTCCTTTTAGTAAAAGTTATATAATATACTAGATTTCTGTTAAGATATTTATTATAAGAAAAGCTTAGAGTTGAACAAACGAAATAATACTTGAGAATATCCTATTGAGAAAGGCTTTTTTGTTTGGAAACGAAATTTATTTATTTGTACATCATTAAAAGTTCTTCTGTTGGCGATTTTATTAATTAACAATTCATCTATCTATACAATATATTTTTACGGGAAAATTGCACTTTGTATGTAGGTAGGTAGGTACTCCTATATATTAAGGTAATGTATGATTTTATATTTTGGTGTACAATAAAGCATATTCTATCTATCTATCTATCCTTCTTAGGAAGGATAAGAGATTTAGCATACCTAATTAAAGTTTATAATATCAACAATAATCTTAATTTTTTTTTATGAATTACACTAGAATTTCGGCCTCGCAATTAAGGCACGTTAATACCTATGTAACCACGTAATAACCTACTTTATGTTAATTTTGTCATTTTGGTTAGGCTTCTTGTTGATTTGCTGTTGCTTCAGTTGAATAAACTAGATGCGTTGGTACCTACATTTATATATGTTAAAATACATTTTATTTTAAACTAGCTGACCCAGCAAACGTTGTTTTGCCACATTATAGGGGTTAGTGGCAGTATTTTTTAATGTCAAATCTTTAAAAAAAATACTAAAAATGTTTTGTTAAAAAGAAACATTATTGCCTACAACTTTGCCATTTTTCTTTTCATAGGGCTTGTAGTTCTGCCGGAAATCGAGATAAATCGTTTTTTACCCTTAAAAACGCACACCCATCCACTTCCCAACCTCAGATCACCCGTATTTTTTTTCCTGTAATTTTATTTGTGATATTATATTTTCTTTCTCTTCCAAAAAGTTTCATCCTACGATAATTTCTTTTCACTTATTACCATTTTCAAAAGCTTTTGCACTAATAACAATATTTCAACATTTTGAAAGGGTTTTTGTGTTGGGTCTGTGTCGTTTGTCGGTCGTTGTCTTGGTTGTCTCTTGGTTTGGATGTCGTGCAAAAGTCAATAAAAGGTCGTTTAAGTCTCTAAAATATCGTCGTGTTTCATAAGTTCAAAAAGACGCAACATTTAAACATATGTGCAGTATACTTGCCACCACCCGTTCAACAGCAAACATTAAACAAATTCTTGGATAAAGTAACCTCAATAATAGACGAAACAGGTAATAAAACACTCATAGCTGGTGACTTCAATCTCGGATTCATTAGTTGGGAGATGGACAGCACTACACCACAATCAATAAATACGAAGGCATCTAACTACAATAACTCACTGGGATACTCTCTCGTTGATTGCTTATCTCTAAACAACTTAGACCAATTAAACTACGTAAAGAATCACCAAGGTAAATCTCTAGACCTAATATTATCTAACTTTCAAGGTGCAATCGTTCAAGAATGCGATAAACCATTGTCTACGGTAGATCGTTATCACCCACCATTGTGTATTAAAATAGCTAACTTGTCACTTATGTTACTTAAACCGAAGCTCAATGTAAAATATAACTTTCTTAAAGCCAACTATGAAATAATTAATGAAAAAATAAAACAGATTAGCTGGATTGAAAGATTTACCCATTGCCAGGATGTCAATGCTATGGTAGAAGTGTTGTATAATACCCTGGAAAATATCAACCAAACAACAGTACCTAAAAGCAAAATAAAACATAATAAATACCCAAAATGGTTTACTAGGTCCCTTATAAATGTTTTGAATGAGAAAGAGAAGCTAAGAAGACGCTATAAAAAGTATAACAATCCTCGTGATAGTTACGAATATAAATTGTTGAGCCAGCGGGTAAACAAATTGATAAAAAATAGCTACAACAACTACGTAAGGAATATTGAGAAGGGCATAACCCAGGACCCTAAACATTTCTGGTCTTTTATCAAAACTAAAAAGTCAAATCTAGTGAAATACCGTCGGAAGTAAAGTTGGAGGGCACAGTGGCTAGTTCTGGAAACGACATATGTGATCTTTTTGGGCACTTTTTCTCCTCTACTTTTATTACATCGGGTGAATTTGATTGCGAGCAGTATTCTCAAAAAACGAACCTGTTTCCTCAAAATACATTAGGCATAGTTACTTTCTCCGAAAAGGATGTGCTAAGAGAAATAAAAAAGTTAAATGTCTGCAAATGTGCCGGCCCTGATGGTTTTCCACCTCTCTTTGTCAAAAGGTGTGCAGTTAGTCTGTCTTTTCCTCTTAAAATAATCTTTAATCAGTCAATAAATACTTCTCAATTTCCCGATTTGTGGAAGCATGCACACGTAGTGCCCGTTTTAAAAAAAGGAGAGGCTAGTCAAGTAAAAAATTATAGACCTATTTCTATCTTGTCAATATTCTCGAAAGTATTCGAATCTCTCCTATATCCCATTTTAATATCTCATTCCAAGATAGAGATAGCTCCCCAACAGCATGGGTTTTGTTCTCATAAACAACTCCACTACAACTAACTTAGCCCATTACGTCAATGATCTTAGTAATTTAGTGGATTCGCAGAAAGTAGTCGACTCTATTTACACTGACTTTAGCAGTGCCTTCGACAAAGTGGACCACAAAATATTACTACAAAAGCTTGCAAACCTTGGCGTTTTTGGTAAACTTCTCTCTTGGTTTAAATCATACTTAAATGATAGAAAACAGAGAGTTGTGGTAAAGGGCTATAGATCCTTGCTTTACTCTTCAACATCCGGAGTTCCACAAGGTTCTCACTTGGGTCCGATACTGTTTATTATATTTGTGAACGACATAGTAAGCTGTATCAAACATAGTTCCTGTTCAATTTTTGCTGATGATGTGAAATTGTATAAGGTGATTGACTGCTACACAGATACCGAACTACTTCAAGATGACCTAAATTCAGTACATCACTGGTGTGCGGAAAACTATATGTCCTTGAACGCCGATAAATGTTACAGCATCACATTCACAAAAAAGCGTATAACGCATCTGTCTTCTTATTCGATCAATGGAAAGGTGCTGCAAAAAGTCAATACAATTCGTGACTTAGGAGTTCTTCTTGATAGCAAACTCACTTTTATACCCCACATTGACTCTATTGTTACCAGGGCATCCAAAACACTGGGATTTGTAAAGAGGACTTGTTTTGATTTTCGAACTACCCAGGCTTTATCAGTACTCTACAACACACTTGTACGCAGTACTTTAGAATACGCATCGCCTGTGTGGAATCCCATCTATACTACACATGTGAACCGAATTGAACGTATACAGAAAAACTTCACACGTTATCTGTGTTACAAATCTAAAAGCAGCCCACGGGATGCCGATTACTCAGGAAGGCTCAGCCACTTCAATATGATATCTTTAGAAAGACGTAGGCAAGCAAACGATTTGGTACTACTATATAAAATCATCCATGGGTCTGTACAAGTCCCGGGTCTTCTTGCCGAGGTAAATATATCTGTTCCCCGTTACTGTAGATAGATAGATAGATAGAGTATTCTTTATTGTACACAAAGAAATACACACAACAAAATGGAATAAACAAATCTTAAAAGTACAATTGGCCCTGTACCCTTAGATCCGATCGCAAGCTAAACATGTTCGCTCCTCACACGGCTAAAACTAATCTCGGTCGCTCGGCACCTATGAATCGTCTTATGAGAACTTATAACGAGTATTGTACACGTTCTGATAGCATCGACATCTATGCTAACGATCTATCACAATTTCGTAGAAAATTACTGACAATTTTAAATTGATAAAATTATAAATGGTACCCTTACTTCCAACTTCTGTCACTATTTTTAGATTTAACAATATTTTTTATTTTTGTTATTAGCCTCAAATAATGTTATTATTCTGATTAGTTTTAATTTTATTTCACATTTATATAATAATTCTTTGATTTAATACTTAATTGTTATCTGTAAGTGCTGTGCATACCTTTAAGTGACATATTCACTCTACTTAGTAAGCTATAAGATTAATCCAAAAATGTATTAGTGGATAAGTCGTTGGTGTGCCATAAATAAATAAATAAATAAATAAATAAGTTCTGGGTGTAGCCAAGTAATGGGTCAATTTAATATTCCTTGAATTTGGTTACTCGCGCTCACCGCTTGACGTGTATGTATGTAAAGTTCTGAGCTCTGAGCATAGGATATTGGTGGATAGATAAAAAATATAAAAATAACAAAAAAAGTATTAGGTTAAGTTCAGTAGTTTTTTTATTCGTCCTGGTCACTCGCACATACCTTTGGCTTTTGCACTAATAACAATATTTCATATTTAACATACATTATTTCATAATAATCCGTCTAGCCGTTTCGTAGGAGTTCAGGGACAAACACTGTGACGCGAGATTTTTATATATAAGATTAATTTTTAACTATTAAAAGACAGTTATGTCTGTGATTTTTTACCACAAGCTTTAGCTTGCAATTAAAAAATATATATTCTAATTCAATAACCATAGGGGAGCATGCCCAAATCTACACGTAATCTGCAACCCTCGTTGCAAAATTGATCGCGGTCATTAATAATGCCTAACCTAACCTAAAACTGAACCGCAATGACAAATTACGGGCACAACTGAGCCTTGCATGCCCTTAACATATAACTGGGATGATTTTTCAATCCGCACCCATTATCTAGCGATTACAAGGGTGGGTCCAGACAGATTTGGGATGTTTTTGCGCGTTTTCGCGTAGCGCTGACAGGGGGGCGCGCGGGGCGTAACGACCCGCCATGATTTATTGACGTCACTGGCGAGCTGTTATTTTTTAAACCCCGTTTTATCTTAAACGTTTTTCGATCAACGGTCTATGAGATTAACGGTGGTGTGACGTTACGTAAAGGGTGGGTCTCCGGATAAAGAAACGTTGGTATACCTATTATTTTTCCAAATGCGTGTGTAAGCGATATCGTTTACTTCCATTTTCCTTCATCCTCTAGCCTTTTACCTTTTTCCGAACCTTTTTCAGTGCCAATACAATAGTTATGCGACACTCGAATGGCTAAAACGTTGCCCTGTTAATCGACAAGTTGTGCATTAGATTCGTATATTTGTCAGGACTAGATACCCACTTGAATTGATATATAGAATTTTACTTGTAGTGTAAAATTGTAGATAATCACTTGTGCTTTATACGAGGGTTTAAAAGAGACTGTGAGTTTATTTAGTAGTTGTATTAGTTAAAAAAAAAAGCTTTTTAAATAATACACATTACTTTTAAATGTAATAGTTGTATTGCCGTGAGATCTCGCTTACTGACTGAATGTTTTAGTGTCAACTAGAAGTACGTATCTACCTAAATAAAAAGGCACGTAATGTTACGTGTAGATTCATATCCATGCGACAATCACTGCCTTGATTAGGTACGCCGGATGATCATTTATAGGTATTATGATATGTTATCGTTATTATACACTGATATATACACAAGTTAAAATATCACAATATTTCACATGAAACATGAAGTATATCGTGACATGTTTCTTTATTGTTAGCGCTTACACCGCCGATAAATCTTTAGATTTTGAAGATATTTTGTACTTTTGACATACGTCAAACACATGTCAAACATGTTGACATATATTTTGATGCCAATGTGAGTTCTATATACTTGCTGCCATTAGTGTGATACTATCATCAATATATTGTTTGGAATGATCTTCGTCTTTACCTGCTCGTAAGTTGTAATGGCTACAAAACGGGTACATGAACCGATCAATCGCCACATTAAGCGCTATTCATCGATTGCTGTAGAGCTCTACGACAAATGGACGTACCGATTTCCGCGTGAATACGTCGTTATCCACCGCAAGGTGGCGTTTCTTGTAGTGATAAAATATATCCACAGAGTCCAATGAATTTACATAATATTTCAATACCTATATGGAAATAAGTGCTATTTTAGAAACATATGTAAGTTTCGAATTTAAATAACGTATTTAACAACAAAGCTGTTATTACTGATTATACTGATTTAATTTATCATATTATTACTCAGAGAGAATTAATAAAAATATTCAATGTTCTTATACAAAATAATATAAAAAATATAATAAGTACACAATTTGTGTCACTTAAAGCTGTTGAATGTAAAATCTGTAATTTACCGAATAGAATAGATTTAAAACTAAAAAGTATTCTTTGTGTTATATGTATATATTGGCCATTCCCACATTCTTCATCATTTCAACCCATTATTGCCCCACTGCTGGGCACGGGTCACCTCTCATTTGAGAGGGATTAGGCTATAGTCCACCACGCTAGCCTATTGCGGGTTGGCAGACTTCACATGCCATCGAGAAAATCTCTCAAGCATGCAGGTTTCCTCACGATGTTTTCCTTCACCGTTTGAGCATGTGATAAATGGGCACATAACTTCCGAAAAGTCAGTGGTGCGTGCCTTGGATTTGAACTCAAGACCTCTGATATCTCAGTCCACTGGTGACACTGCTAGGCTACCACAGCTCACTGCCCGCATTACCAAGCCTACATTTATACATTCCCACATTAACAAGCCTTAATGAGAGGGGTAAATATAGCAGTATCAAATGATATACGTCCACATATAACTGGTATATTGTACCTAAATTGATAGATATAATCATAGAAAAAGTATGAAGGTAACCTACTTATATGTGGATGCTGGCATAATTATATATAGCTTTCCATTTCTTCAATAGGTACGTCAACGGCTTATAATAATCCTAGATTTAATAGGTCACGCTATTTGTATACAAAAAAAGTCTTTGATACTCAAAAATCGACCGAACTAACAAAAAAAAAAAATAGTTATCATTCGGAAAATTATGCTTTCTCAACTCAAAACAATCTTCGATGAAAAACATGACGAGGGTCTTGAAGTTTCTTTGGCGATCGGCAATCCTAACTTTAATATTCGCATAATGCTCCAATTATACGAATGATAACCTTCACATTTACCGACAAGCATCTCGTTATTTCGGTCAGAATAATAAATAAAACATCAGTCAAATAATTCGTTCATTCACTTCGGCGGTTGAATTTTGATTCGAACAGACCCGACTCTTCTCAATTTACTTTACATGCAAGAGACACTGGAGCGGTGATAGCTTATTCATATTAATTTTTCTACCGCAAAATAGATTCTGACCATTAATAAGTTTAAAAGGTTAGTTAAAGTGAGATGATATTTTTAACTGCGACTCTATATAATTTAATAAATTATACACATACATTATTTAAAATGATTTTGCTCGGAAGCTTAACATAATGAGTTTGAATATTAAACGATTCGTTTAGCGTTATATAATTGTAGTATTTTAAAGACTGGTTGGGTTACACTGGTGGGAACACCTTACTATTGTTTTACAATAAGTATTAATTTGATTTAATACCTCTTTTACCGTCTTTTATCAACATTCGTCTTTTATTCATTAACAGACACATAACTAGCTACGATTTCCACTTATTTGAGAGGGATTAGACTATTGTCTATCAAGGCTAGCCTAGTGACTGCTAAGACAACACACGCCATTGATAAAATCTCTCAGTCATGCAGGATTCCTCAAGACTTTTTCCTTTACTGTTTGAGCATGTGCAAATACGCAAATAACTAGGAAAAAATATTTTTGGTTCTATAAAATTTGTTAAAAATTTCATATATCTATACCTAATAAATTTTAATATATTGTCATGAAATTTACTTTGAAAATCTGCACGGACTAATCTCTTTTTTTACGTTCAAATAGATATTTCAATAAGTTACTAAGCTCTACATCCGAATATTTTTATCCTCTAAATTGGCTTCAAATATCCTTCTGTAGGAGCCACGTAGTGCCCAATCAGGGATCTCGTTTCTTTCTTCATTAGAGCTGGATCAAAAAGCTTATTCCGCTTAAATTAAATTGGTTCAATAATCCAAGCTCAGCGATAGTTGCTTTGTTCAATGAAGCCAGTTCAAACGCGTTTCTAAAAAAAGAAAATACGGTGCATGCAATCAACCGTCCCCGCTACGATTAGCTCACAAAAGCCGATGACACGTAGTCACCATTTTATTATGCCTATGTGCATTTTGTGTGTACCTAGCTTGTTATTTTAAATTGGATGTGCAATACGAGAGTAATCGAATAATCGACGTGTTTATACTCGTTGGTCTCATGTCTCTTTGTTATTCTCTGCTGATACAGTGCATTTAGATTGAAAGACACACATAAAATCCGCAATTAATATAATCATTCAATATCTATAGTCTTTCGCTGTTCGGTATGCATAGGCCTTTAAAATGTACTGAAAAAGAAACTAGCATTTTCGCTGGAATACTCAATTATATTTTAATCTCGGATAGTTCAAAGATGCAAAAATGCTTGTAATGTTCGAAATTCTCAAAATTCTTGCTTTCTGAATTATTTCATTGCAATGAAATATGTTCGCAATGTTGAACTTAACTTTAGTCTTATATTTACTGCAAGAACTTAGGTGCTCTCAGATTCTAAATTGTCTACAATGAAAGTGCATAACAAACTTGAGAATTTATATATGTAGCTATCAGGTAGTCAACATTTTATTTTACTTATTTATTTATGGTTCGTATATGAAAAGGTTAGTTAATTAACTATTCGATTATTCGTTGGGAATTACTCTGATAAATATTGTCTCTAAATTGGAGATAATGACGTGTTTTTTTATCAGAAGTTGTTCGCTACAATAATTGCAAAAAAAATACAGACTGGGGCAATGTATCTATTACCCCGTTGTGAAATATTTAAATAAAGTATTAAGAAAAGTACCTATTTCGCAGTTTTTTCTTACACACCTATACAACTTTCATAGGCCCGGGTATGAGACTAAAAAAGTTGACTTTAAAAAATACCACTACTTTCTATTGTGCGTTCGTAATATAATTTAAAAAGTGGTAATATCAAGGTGGCAAGTTCTGCGGGACGTCGATTTCATCAGGCTTACAAACATAATGTGGGACAAGTTAGCAACGCGGGCGTCCGCTTCAAATTTCGTAATACTTTAAGCAAACTTGTGAAGCAAAGTTAGCGAGTTGTCGAACGAACAGGTGCTGCATCGAATACGTTCTGATATTCAGTGGATCATGCACATAGAAATGAGCGGACGTGCCTTTGATGTCCTGCACATTATACTGTCAAAGGATATGCATTACGTTTCGTTACCCGACGAAAAGCTTTAGTATTGTATATGAAACTGAATTTTATTTTTCTCTAACAACGTTGTGACAGGGTTACGATCTGCCTTCTTATTGTTTTATGAACTAGAAATGGTACACTTTTAACATTACGGAGCAAATATGTGTATAACCTATAGACGGTTTAGGCATTTGTGTATATTAATGCGGGTCCAAATCTGAGCACGTGCACGAAAATAGCGAAAATATGGTTATGTCTGTGAGCGGTTAACGAGTAGTTCACGTGTATGTAATAATGTCTTCTCGGAGACACGAACAATGCGGTTCGTGGGCACTCGGTGCAACAAACACGGGCGTGCGTAAAGTGTCGTGTCCGTGTCCATTCTTGGCGCGTATCTTGCATGGTTCGTGCGCAGGTATGGAGCCTTGAACACTTGTGCTCAGTTATCTGGTGATATTTATTTTATATTTCTTCTGCCTATGTGCTATTCTTTGTTTTGCTTCACGACCAGTTTTCCTTAGGCAGTGATTTAAACTTCAATTAGTGACAAACAAAATCCAAGCTGCAATTTTTTAAATTTTTTTTATTTACCAATACATACAATGTTTTTACAGGTATTATTAGACCCAATGCAACATGTAGTTATTGGACAATATTGTTCTATCTATCTATCTAAATTAATGCTAGGTGACTTAATGCAACCCTCTCAAATTCCGCCAACGTACAATTGAATATATCTAATTTTTGCGATACATGGTTTAGGATGTTAATTGCTCTAACCAGTGGTGCAAACTTCAATATTATATTAGTACGCAGTATATAAAATCGATATAGTACGGGGTCTCGTCTAGCGATTTGTATTTCTACGTCGGACGTACGTTCATGGTATGCAGGGCGCCGCTTTGGGGGTGGCAGTGCAGTTCGAACGAGATAACGAACCCGTTCGAGAGCTACGTGCCTTTCCTGACTTCGTCTGTCAAACTTTGGATTGATTATTTTGTCAAATATATCTGCGATAACTGAGGGTGACTTCCTGAGGGTACCACTAAGTATCTGAAATCAAATATTAAGTAAGTATCTTTAGGTTAACATTTCATTCTAGATTGTCAGATTTTTTTGTACCTACAGTGGCAGTGTTTAAAAAGAAACGAATGCAGTTGCCTTTTGTCTGGTATCAATTAAAACACTCAAAGATAAAAACGAAACAGCATCTTGGATGGCTTAATTAAAACTATAATTCGCCTAGATACCTAACATTTGGGTCGCACCGGTTAAACTATAATTAAATCTAGGATGAATCTTGTACAGCAAGTAAGTAAAACTTATAATTTAATCTTGGATATAGAATCCTTAGCAATAATATAAAAAAATCAATGTAGGTAGTCCGTTACCAGAGCGACTATAACCCGAGATTTGTCATTACAATGTTCTAATAACGTCTATTCGTTTCAACTGACGGCGAAAAAAAACAAAAGACAAAGCTTAATAGCTTGGCCGGGTCGGGCGAATACTGTAGCTTATTTATAAAGAACAAAGCTGATTAAATTGCTGTTGAGACCGAAGAGATGCTCTTTATTGGAGCGCTCGGCTGTGGTCGGGGGCGGTCGAGATCCTCTACACGTCATGGATTTTCTCCCGCGAGGTATGTGCTGGTTAAATGTTTTGGCTAAGAATATACATTTTTTAACACGCTTTGATGAGTTTCTCTCGGCTTGTTTTTTTGAATAACGCAAGTCTTGATATTTGAGCTGGTTCGTCCGGTTTTCTTCATCCTTCCGTTGCTACATAGGTAGGTACGTGCAGTATCTACGTTTTTAATTACTCTTCGCGCAAAGAATTCTTTGGTGAAAAAGAATAGTTAATCTTTCTCCAGTCTAGAACAGTTTATGTTGTTGAGTTAGCTATAAAATGTAAATAATAAAATGAAAAATTTGGCGTGATAAATATTCATAAAATTTCATATGTCATGCCGTCGGTGGATGGGACACGGCAATCATTAATCATTCTTATTGTTATAGATTTGTTGTTACAATATTTTTATATTCGTTTGGGACGTGGGGAGCATGTGCTTGAAGTATGGCCGCCCGACAGTAGCAACCTATAACAATATACGCGGATATTTTTCACGTTATATTCAAGCATTTTTGTTTCATATATTGTTGGTTGATACATAACATCGATATTCGGTAATTTGGGCAATATTAGTCGCATACTGGTATCTATGCTTATTTACTAAAATATTGTAAATAAAAGTACTTAATTTAAAAAAAAAACTCCATACTGATTTTACTAAGGCTTGCAATGTTTTGTTATAGAAAATTGAATTATGTATTCCCTAGGAATAATGTAATTTATACCTACTAGGTACGTTTTATAAAGGAGTAACTATAATCTGAATATTTATCGGTACCTACTGCAAAAACAAAAAAGGTAAAGATTGATGGAACATATTCACAGCAGAAAATATTGTATAAGGAACCTTCTATTTTAAAATAAATAGCTACCTCGTTAACTCAATATTTTATTAAAATGCAGATTCAGGGTAGTAGGTTGAGAGTACATGCAAAGTAAGGTGGCGCTGCAAGTAAATTGGTACTTATGTCTCGACTCGGCTAAAGGTTGATGAATGGGTATAAATCCCGTATATGTACAGGAGAAGCCGAGGAAATTTATCCAGGCCTCCGGGGAAGAATGGGTCATCGCATAAAATCAAAGGGGCTAGATTGCAAAGTAGGCCGTTATTTGTAACTAGTTGGTAGTGAACTATGTGATAAAGTTTGATTAATTCAATCTCTACGTAAATTATGTTTGGTCCTAAAATAAATTTGATTGAGTTTACGTATAAGTACTGAACGTGGATAAGAACAAACTGGTGGTGTTCAATTAACAATAAATTAAAGCAATAGAAAGAGGCTCTTTTATTGGTTTCAATGATCAGCTTAAAGTAATACTAAGCAGATAAATAAATAAATATTTCTAGACATTATGAGACAGCACCATCTAGTTCCAAGCTAAGCAACGAGTCTTGTGTTGTTTGATATACTACATATATACTTTTTTTTGTAAATACATACATATTATACATAAATACATCCATGACTCGGTTGTTTATACTCATCACACAAACATTTGTTCCTACTGGGATTCGAACCCAAGACCCATAGCAAAGAAGGCAGTGTTAACTACCGCTGTACTAATTTGGTCGTCATAAAATTTATATTAGAGGTGTATTTTTTGTTTATGAATAACTGGTACCTAATATTATATGAAAAGAGCAACGAACGGTGTTTGGATATCAACCCTATGTCACGTTAAACTATTTTAATCCCCTATTATAAACTGTCATTTAAATAAACAATTTTTTACGCGTTAGTGGTTCATTTCCATTTGCAATATTTTCGTATCTTGTTTCATTTATTGAAATTTTTGTTAAATAATGAGCGGAAGTCATTTAGTAGTAAGTCGTGTATCTTATCATTGATATATTGTATTCAATTGTAGTGATTAAGCGTAAAGATATAAGTTCTAATTTAAAAACAGCGCAGCGTTATTGCATTTTTTTGTCAAGAATCAAGCTTGCCAGGTTGAAGGCAAAACACTCACTAAAACATAAACCTAACCAAATAAGCCTCGGGCGATACACACATTTGTTTACCCATTTGAAGAGCATAGACGTATAACAATGTACAATAAAGGCTATAATGCAACAACCCCATGATAGGTAACTATTATGTCAAGGGAATAGTGTCGGCATCCTGGTGCTAATAACAACATACTGCTAATTGCGATCACCAATCCGTCTGTGTGGTAATTACGACAACATCCATTACGATTGTATTGGAATGCCTACGGCTAGAAATAGACCTTAATAGGTTGACATAAGATATGAAAATTGTAGTAATATTGTATAAGAAGTATCAATATCGGAAATGTAGTTAATACGAGATTGCTTGATTTTAGAATATGTAACCATTTATTATTATTATTTATTATATACTACATACAATGTATAGTAGAAACATGCAAACCAATATAATCATCAACATGATACTACGCACACACCGTGTCAATTGGATAATTCTTTTGTTTTTGTCAGACAGTTTCAAGTCTTGTGTTCCGTAAGTTTATATTATTTTAAACTCCTTGAGTTATTTTTTTTTCAGTAAAATTAGCCTTCACTTTAAGTGTAGCACAATGCAAGATATAGCCCACATGGCGTCATGTCCAGTGGATCTTAATACCAGTGCTGTAGTAAATGGCTAGCCTAGCTGCTATCGAAAACTGTTATGTTTGTCACACTAAGAAGGAAAACCTTCTTTATTTATATTATACCTATCACTGTAGATTTATTCGCTTTCATCACTCAATTGTGAATCCTATTGCAAATGCATGAATGTATCTTACCTTTAGCAATGTGCATTACTGCTGTATGCGGGATAGCGTGGCCGGTCGTAGATTATGGGATTAATGTGCGCCTCCGATCTCTAACTAACGTGGCCAGGCATAAAGGCAAATATTATCCGCCTGAAATAGTATGAGACTTTGGCTGCCATAGGCGGCTTTACGGTGAAATATAATGATTATTTAGTATCAAACGCTAGTGATCCACGCTTTAAATCGCGTTGTCAATATTTACTCATTAAAATTGATTGTATATAAGTAGGTAATACATATACGGAATTGATGTTTTATTTTTTCCGATAAACGTTTTTCATTTTGTTAGAATACACACACAGCGATAAAGAGTGATAATTAAACTCTACCACCAAGCATGCTTTGTTGACTTTTATAATATAATAGTTATATACGTTTTTTAACCGCGTGCGGAAAAGAAGCTACGCACACTAAGGCCTTATTTGAACAAATAACTACTTATGATCAGATTTGATAATAATCTATGACGATATCTGTCGATATCGAATCTATGAATATATCTTGGCACAATAAGGCAGTGTCTAAGTGTAAAGTAAATTTGCCTTTAAATATCATACCTATGTATTACAGTGGCTAGAAAAAAAGGACTAAATAAAATATAAAACTTCAAAGAATGCATAAAGCATTTTATTCAAACACTACAATAATATATTGTAAATTTGTAATTGTAAAACTATGTCTGAAGGCACAAAATTACATAATATGGGTACCTCGTTTTGGTTTCGCTAACATGGAGGGCTTGTTCGGAGTAGGCAAAGCGGCACCTGTGCACAAAATAAACGGCAATGGGAACGTGTTTGCGAATTCGTGCACAAATTACATGCATTTTATTATAACGACACAGAGGATTTGTGATTATACGTGAAAATCTTTTGAACTTTATTCGCCTTGTAATAAGAAACATATATTTCGAATTCTGCTCCTGTGAGTTCTGTGCGAAGTGTTATTAGATTACGTAATTTAAATATCGTTATTGTTCTTGTGAGCAACATTACAAGTTTTTCTATTTTACTAATGGATACCAGGCGTATACTAATACGCAAAAAATAGTTTATTTGTATATTTTCTCTTTTTTATATATTTAACCATCTTTATTTACCTTTTTAATAAAACCGTTGTGGCACAGCGGTTAGGTGGTATCAAAGGCTATAATAGACATTAGGTAGATTTTTTTTCAAATATGCCTTACAATATGGCAGATAACTTTTTTGTACAAAGAGTTAAATCAGAAATAAGGTTGTAATCAGAAGTAAAGTTGCTAAATCAGAAAGAAGTTTTTCATCTCCCTGCAATTTTGCTACGTTAAGTACGTCATTAACCTAGATAATTCTCACACTGCCAACTCCAATCAAAATAACATTGGACAAAATAATAACGTTATAACTCTACGGTTATTTTAATTATAAGCTTAATTGGCAATTGGCAAGAAAATAAACATTGGATTTAAATACTAAAATACATTAATTTCATCATTAACGTAGTTTATAACTCTCGTAATTTTGTTGTTATTTATTTAATATTATTCTGAATGGAGTAGGTATATAATGTACTTCACAACTAGGTATTATACACGATAAATAGTCTATGTTCTCTGCCATGATGAAATCTATCTCTTTGTTTCATTCTATCAAATCTGTTTTGCAAAAGGCATTTGATTATTTTTTTCAGTTCTTTTTATTTATTTACTGTCTGATATAGTAGGTACTTTATTTACTTCTACTAATACTAGTAGCATATAATTTCAATTGGGAATATTTGGAGTTAGTAATTAATGAAAAAAAATCATGAAAAAATATCTTTTTATGCTTATTACACATACGACTGCAAAATACGTAAAACATCAGTCCCTTTTTTACTAGCAATAATGAATGTACAAAAAATAAGGCGCTGATTTATATGTAGGAGTGCCGAAAAAATAAAGGGTAGGGTTGGGTAAGTGGCATAAACAAAGAAAGGTCTACACTCAACATTAGGCTCGAGCAGAATTGGAAATTAAGTGAAGCGAGTGGATCGCTAATAAACGGTAGGTACTGTATCCTTACATACATATATATGTAGGTTTACACTTAATGCATACCTTCACATGAACTTAATATCAACATCATACTGGCGTATTGGAAGCCTTCTGTCTTTCATCACCTATAGGAACATAGGTACCTGTCCACGAACATATCGTAAGTACATCTATTTTTCGCTTTCAACCACTGATCGCTGACAAGTCGGTATGGCTTTTCTAGCTGCTGTATATACACACACTAGCTTTTAGCTAGTGTGTATCAAATAATAAATAACATCTACAGGTATATTTGTTCCCAATTAATTTTAGTATGTCTCCATGTGGCGCTATATTTCAGAACTTATCCTACACAGTATAATTGCAAATTCCAATATCCAGCGTAGTACCAAAGTTATTATTTGCAGCGGGCACTTTGTATGCACTAAGTGCTTTAATTGCTTACAATATTCAATCTGTGATACTACCCATACCAAAGACTAGGTTAGTTAGTGACGAATCAGTATCAACTAGTTATTCTACTGATACTGTGATAGATTGTTTAAACTTCTACAACCGACAATAGAGAGGCATAATAATGTTTTATTATATCACCAGAATATAAATCGCTTCTCTGGCAAAATTTTGGATATAGAACTTTTAGTAGATAAATATTTTATCGACATCCTATGTTTTTGTGAAACCTGGTTGAAACCAGATACTATGCAATTTAATGTAAATGACTTCACGGTTGCCAGTGCGTACAATAGACTTTCAGCCGCGGGTGGTGGAACTCTAATACTTTGTAAGAATAATTTGAAGTTTAAAGAACGCAAGGACATCACCTGTTGCTCTATTGATCGCCTTTGTGAGGTAGCATGTGCAGAAGTAGGTAACTATATTATTATATGTGTGTATAGACCACCAGCCTCTAACTTTGCTACATTCTTGTCAGTAATGGAAGAAGTTTTCAGGAAGATTTTTAAATGCAATAAACATATTGTTGTTTGTGGGGATTTTAATATTGATATTTTAATTGAATCGCCTGAAGTAAGCAAATTTCTAGCCTTATTTGAATCTTTTAATTTAAAAAACATTTTTGATAAACCAACTAGAATTACCCCATCTACTAGCACTTGTATTGATAATATTTTTGTGAATTGTGCAGTCCAAGGCTCTTCTTTAGTTAGCGGTGTTAGGTCGGACCATATGGGACAGCTAATTTCGGTAGAAACTATAAAAAATACGCGGACGAGTAAAAATATATCAGTTAGACCCTTAACAGCAAATAAATTAGACTCTCTGCAAGATATTATTAAAATACAATTACAAAATACTAAATTCACGTCAATTAGCCCTGATAAAATTTACAGTAAATTATTCCATATAATATGTGAAGCATTTAATAAATCTTGCCCTATTATAAAGGCTTCATTACGAAGTAAAAGTAAATTTAATGAATGGGCTACTACAGGTATAAGGAAAAGTAGAGATGTGCTCTATGAACTCTATTATGAAAAATCATTGACCTCCGATCCAAATTTCCATAATTATGTTCAGAAGTACTCTAAATGTTTTAAAAGAGTATGCACATTAGCTAAATCAAAACTTATCAGTAATAAAATTAATAAGTCTGATAATAAAATTAAAGCTGTATGGAATATTATTAATACTGAGACTGGGAAAGGGAAGAAACAGGGCTCCGATCTGATTCTTAAAATAAATAACAAAGTAGTCTCAGACAAAACTGAAGTCGCGAACTCGCTCGAACGATATTTTACCAATATTCCCATCGAGGTGACAAAGTCATTACATTCATCATCTTTATTAGCTGAATCTCTAGTGAAACAATTTGTTGCTAGAGATATACCGAATTTTGATTTCTCTCAGGTTTCAGCTCTTACGGTAAAAAAAGCTTTTAGAAGTCTAAATATGAAAAATACGGAAGATCTATGGGGCATATCTGTTAAAGTAATAAATTCAATCATAGACAATATTGCTCCAATACTTGCAAATATATTTAATGTTAGCGTAAAATCGGGAACCTTCCCTGATTTAATGAAGGAAAGTAAAGTTATTCCAATTTTTAAATCAGGTTGCAAGATGGATCCCTCTAACTATAGACCGATTTCTGTTCTTCCAACGTTAAGTAAAGTTTTCGAAAAACTGATGCTCGAGCAAATGATAGCACATTTTCAAAAATATAATATTTTACATAACAGACAGTATGGCTTCACCAAAGGTAGATCGACGTCTGATGCAGGTACGAAGTTAGTCTCTCACATTTTAGATGCTTGGGAGGGGTCACAGGATGCCATAGGTATCTTCTGTGATCTTTCTAAAGCTTTCGATTGCGTTGATCACAACACGCTTATCCGTAAACTCAGCTACTACGGAGTACGAGGGCTTTCTTTAGAGCTCGTTTCTTCCTATCTCACAGAAAGACGTCAAAAAGTTAGTATAGACGGAGTCACTTCCTTAGGGTCTATTGTTAGAATGGGTGTACCCCAGGGTTCAATTTTAGGTCCTTTTCTTTTTCTAGCTTACATAAATGATCTTCCCTACATGATGTCAGATTTGGCTAATATTGTATTGTTTGCTGACGATACATCACTAATTTTTAAAATCGATAGAAAAGATCGCGTTCTTCTGAATGTTAATAAGAGCCTAGAAACGTTATCTAAATGGTTTGATGCGAATAACCTACTTCTGAATGCTAATAAAACTAAATGTCTAAAATTCGCGTTACCTAACGTTTCTCAAAGCGATACTAATTTAATGCTTAACGACAGCAAACTCGAGTTAGTTAATGAAACTGTTTTCCTTGGTATTACTGTTGATTACAAATTACAGTGGGGGCCACATATCTCATCTCTATCTAGAAGGTTAAGTTCTGCTGCCTATGCAGTGAGGAAAATTAAGCAAGTCACTGATGTACCTACAGCTAGACTTGTATACTTTGCTTACTTTCACAGCATTATGTCATATGGCATCCTTCTATGGGGTTCAGCTGCGGACGTTGATTCTATATTTATCCTACAGAAAAGGGCCATCCGCGCAATCTACGATATGGGCCCCCGCGATTCCTTAAGAGAAGTGTTTAAAAATATAAATATACTTACACTTCCGTCACTGTATATTCTCGAAAATATTTTGTATGTCCGGAAAAACCAGGATAAATTTAACATCAATAGTGACTACCATAGCGTTAATACTAGGAATAAACATAAATTAGTGGTACCTAAATTTAGACTTACTAAAACAAATAAATCATTTCTATGGAACTGTGTACGTTTTTATAATAAACTGCCGAAATCTGTCACCGATCTCACTGGCAAGAAATTTAAAAATCATGTGAAATCTGTTCTTGTCAAGAAAGCCTATTACAAAATTAAGGACTATGTTGACGATGGAAATGTATGGAGTTAAATACGGAAGTGCTTGTGGCCTCCCTGGTACCCTGAGGTTGTTTTTCATTAATATTGTAAAATAATTGTTGTTTTCATTAATATTTTTTGTAAAATCTTACTGTAAATGTTAGGTCAATGTAGTTAATGTCTGAAGAATTATGCATACGGTATTATTTTATTTTGTTCTTACTAATTTGACTATTGACGATTTAAGACATTACATACATTACATTTTTTACATTGACCTCGCACACAATTGCCTGAACATTGTATTCAATACCCATTATTTTAAAAGAGTGTCTATGGAGTTTCTTGCCGGTTCTTCTCCATAAGATCGACTTCTTGGAACCGTGCAACTAGAATCATAACGTTTTAAAAGTGCTTGAAAAAGTTTATTTGAAATAAAAACCTTTTGATTTGATTTGATTTGAGTCGTTAATTATTCAGTACTCTTACACCTGACGCGTTCGGTTCAGTAAAAAGCAATGGTTAAGAGCTTTGTTAATAACTTCTGAACTAACTTCACATTAAATATTCTCAGATAGTTTATACTTCTTGAGAAATTTAAAATGAAAGATGTTTCAACTGACTTGTAGGTACGACTGTTTTGTTAGGTACGGTTTGTTCTATATATATAAAATATATATATTTAGTTCGATTTAGTGAACAATTAATTAGTTTCTATGGGTAATAGGTAATAATAATAATATAATTTTTATATTTTTCTTTTTATCTTTCTTTTTTTAAAGTCCCTATAGACTTAGAGTCAAACATAACATCAACATAATGTCAAAATAAAAAAAAAACTTAAATAATTGAAAATAATTATAATTCCTTATTGTCCTAAAGACTACATGTTATTTTGGCTATCCCCTAGGACACACACTAGTATTCTCTGTGTCGTGGTATCTAGTCCCTGAGACACTTGTAAAAATAAATTGACAAGATTTCAAATAATATTTGCAGAGTAACACAGCTGCCCCTTCGCTATAAGTTATTTATTCAGCTTTTACGACTTGACGTTGAGATTAATTAGTTGAGCACCCATCAAAATGGTAATTAAAATCGCTAGTGAAGCAAAATACATGTAAAGAGAAAAGTTTTAAGAGTTTATTTTAATCGGTGTCTTTAAAGATCACACTTATTTTATGGCCTTTATTATTTTAAGTGAAATGTGCTGTAAATTAGAATATACAACTAGGATCAGTATTCTATTGAGTCAGTTGAAAATTATACCCGCAAAACAGGCAAGATGATAATTATTATTATATCTGCTCTCATACAAAATTTGTATTATATAAATATATTGCATAAGTAGAGATAAATACCTACTGGAAACGCGTCTTAAATACAACCTTCACGTAGATACAAATAAATACCACTATGCGTGAATTTTCGCATACAGAAAAAAATGAATCATATAGGTACCTATGTATTTGTGTAAGGTAAATAAAAACCACAACAGTACTCTCGTATCATCAATTATTACAGGTTAGGAGGCTGTGACTGGCTACTTTCATAATTGCTTCAGAAGTAACGACGCGATGAGTTGGCCAAATGACGCGTTAATCGGATGGGGCTAAAGTAGAGGAAAATTGCTATAAGTTATGCAATTCCTATACGCACCATTAGCTCCAGCCTCCAGGCCTCCAGACAGGGAGTTTAGTGCTCAACACTTACTGCAAGAGAAATATTTATAAGCTGTTCTGTTGTGAACAGTTCTGCAATTGTACCTCAAAATAAAAATCTATTTATTGTGTTTGCGAAATCAGCGGCAGAAAATTATAATTCCCATTTTAAGAAAAATCAATTAGTAGTTTTCTAAATAGCCTTCATTATCAGATTTGTTCTTGAACTATATAATTTGATAATAAATCATTAGTTAGTTTTCCAAGAAGCCAGCTCTGAAAATATACTTATTTTATATGCTAAAAGGATAGCAAACCGGCTTGCAACCCGCCAAATGGTAAACGGTTCGCAACTCTAGAGGTGTCGCTCACACGTTGCCGACCCTGAAAAATAACGCCAATTTCGGAATGTGACAAGGAATTTGCGAGTGGCTGTTAATTAACAAATTATTTATAAATAATACATCAATATATTATAAATAATACAAATAAATATAATGTACTAGTGATTACATTTTTTTATTTCTTTTTAAGCATTTTTTGTATTTGTGCAGCGAACTGTTAATGAGAATTATTTTGATTTCTTACCTTTATTTATTACCTGTTAATAATAACTTAAGTGCTAAAATTTCATTTAGAGATAAATGCCACTCCGGGGATAGGACATATTATACCACCCCTCGTTTAAAAAAAGTTATTTTGTACAAATACTACAAATAGTTAGTACCTAATATGTAATATAAGTCATCATAACAGGAAGTGAATCGTCCATCATTGTATAAAGCCACAATGTATCTGAAATTCATTAATCATCAGGTGTCCCACATTCCCATCATAGTACGAAAGGTTACGTCCCATTAATGAGTGACTAGTAGTAAAACGAAACGAGGTTCAGCGCAAGACATTACGACATCGTAAAGTAACGTAACTGACGCGCAAGTACATCTCCTCTGACTTTTACTTGGTAGTTCTAGTGCCCTTGTCAAGAAACAGTTTATATACGCATGGTTATGTGCGCCTAGTACAATGAATTCTAGTTTTTCATGTGGTTCAACAACTTTTCTTTTGTTTTCTAAGGTAATTTTTACGTTAATATCTACTACAGTTAATTCTTTATTTTTTCAATTTTTTTTGTGTTATATTTTTTTCGGTAGTTATGTGGGTTTATCACATACTCAAACGGTGGAGGAAAAACATCGTGAGGCAACCTGTGAAGTCTGCCAACACGCAGTAGGCTAGTGTGGTGGAATAATCAATCCCTCTCAAATGTGAGGACGCCCGAGCTCAGCATTGTGACAATAATTGGGATCATGATTTTTATTTATTTAAATACTCCTTACATCTCTCTTTACAGCGGACCCAATGCGATACGATGATGGTGATGATAATCTATTCTTAATACAATATAAAGATTGAAAGATTATGAGCTCAGCCAGGTTTGAGATAGAAATATATGTGTTCTATGTTGGAATTAAACTCATGACCCGCAGTAGGCGTAATGCTTCAGTTGATTTGTTTTAAAAATAATAATTTAGGACTACACAATTTACGCATAAAATCAAGAATTACAAATTTTCGGATTAAGACGGAGTAAGGATTTTTTTAATAGCTTTTTCATCTCAACTGATCTTTGTTCATAAAAAGTCTACAATAATTAATCAAAACGAAGTAGAAAAAATATTTATATGCTCTTTTACACTGGATTGGAACTGAAAATGAATCGTTCTAAAAGAGAACCTTTTTACAATATAAACAAAAATAAATTACAAAATCTATATGATTTTTTATACGATCAAAGTATCTAGCAACATGTTTGTATCTAAAGTCTATCTGAAATATATGCAAATTTTCCAAACTCGTAGAAGAAAAGTTGTTAGTTAATTCGATAAAAATATACTCTTCATAAAAATATACCTACTCGGTATAAAGTTCCAGGTGTCTTTTGTTTTGCGAGTCCCCCTGCTTTTGTTTTGCTCGGCAGTTCATTGACACTGGTTCCACACGATTTTCTCACGACTGATATCCAAGGCACTAAGCGTTTCTGTCGTTAAATTAATAGTCACAGAGCTTGAGGGGCGTTTATACGAAATCTTTTAAATAAAGTTAGTACGTGATCTCCCGCAGCAGCGGCCCTGCCAAATGGTGCAACAACAGATTTTTGTAATGTTCGATGCTGGTAAGCGGGGTCTGGACCAAAGCCAATTCGGCCATCGATTTACAAGTTCACTTTATGTTTTCCTGATACTTTCCGTACTAGACAAAATACGGGGGGCACTTCCGTTTGTTTGTTGTGTACACGAAAATCTTCTTGTAATGTACTTGTTTATTTATTTTGTTTTAATTTATGCTGACGATTTGGTTGTCTGTAGGCGGATTGTTCTTATTGCCGACCATG
The DNA here is from genome assembly GCA_905163465.1 of Craniophora ligustri. Classification (NCBI taxonomy): domain Eukaryota; kingdom Metazoa; phylum Arthropoda; class Insecta; order Lepidoptera; family Noctuidae; genus Craniophora; species Craniophora ligustri. Next base: position 8,358,785 of record LR990967.1, on the reverse strand, counting down.
GCTGCTTTGTTCACTTTAATAAGTATTTTTATCATAGATTTATACAATAATTTGTAGTAAAGTAGATAAATGATAAATAGCTACATATATTGTGATGACCTTTACCAACGTTTTTGTAAAGTGTATTAGATTTATGCTTTGAATTCAAATATCCTATAATTATATACACAAAATTTTGATAGACTTTCATGATTATAAGATATTATTATGTATGTGTTCATGATTTAGAAATTTAAATTTTGTAACTATTGCGGATCATGTAAAAGAGCAGTACATTTCTAGTTGTAATTTATTATTATTATTTAATATTGTATGCTGTAATCTCTTAATCCATAGTAAAATAAAAAAATACAAAACTTCTGAATATTAGCTAAACATTTTACTTATTCCGTTCTTCTACACCACCCTCATTATCTTACAGGTGGATACAATTATTACAATTCCATTCGTGGATTGGAAATGATAGAGGTTCCCTCCACTGGATCACCAATCACGTAAACAATTCAAGGAAAATCAATAAAGACTTGTCAAGCTATCTTCTTGCAAAAAAAACTCTGTGCGATTTTGACATGAGAAATTTGTGCCTACACAATTATGCCTAGGTACTCACTAGGTACTTGCGTATTTACTGAATTGAAAGCCTCTTCAGTATCGTATACAATATAAACCCATTTATTGTCCCAAAGCTGCTACTGCGGGTAGGCAGACTTCATATGCCATCGACAAACTTTTAGCATCGTTATTTTATGTATATCACAGTCAAATAGTATTAGTATTATTAGTAATACAGCGAGTTTCAGCCGCATTCAATCCGGCTAATCATTACAACGCCGCATTACGAAACGGCGTTGTTTTGCAAAACTACTAGCCGTAATGTAAAACGGCGGATTACACTATTTGGCGGCGACATATACATATACCACCAAACTTACTTATTTATAAAGAAAAATATGTTGGTGTTATCAAGCTTAGTTACCACACATACCTCTAAGACGGGCAATTACAGAGAGTGGTTTTGCGTGTATCGTACTTATATTTGTCCAAATTCATCCCGTATACATAATATAATAAGCAGTTATTACTATTTAGGGACACAAAAACATTAAATGTCTTAAATTCAGGAACGTAGAAGTTTGTAAGAAGAAACATTGAAATTATGCTGCCTACTGTTATTTTACTGTGTAAGTTTAGAAAATATAAAATTATGTAAGGGTATTTGAGTAAAGTTAATAAAGATTTTTAGGTAAATTTAGAATAAAGCTGGTTAGATACTTGGTTTACGTCTCAGATAAGTGATCCGTGATTTTTAATAAAAAAATCATTTAAACACTTTTCATAGTCAAATTCCCAATTAGTCAAACGGTAGTTAACACTGCCTGTTGTGCTATGGATCCCGGGTTCGAATCCCGGTAGGGACAAATGTTTGTGTGATGAACATAAACATTTGTATCCGAATCATGGATGTATCTATGTGTGTATTTACAAAAAAAGGTATAAAATATATGTGGTATATCAACTACGATATGACTAGTTTCTGTAACACAAGCCTCGTTGCATAGCTCGGAACTAGATGGTGCTGTGTCATAATGTCCAGGAATATTTATTTATTATTAAGTATATATTTTAGATGACGTAATTTCCTAACTGACGACATCTGAAAAGAAATCCTAAATTCATCATGGATTCTTTTAAGGTACATACTCGTAGTTTATAATATGTAAGTCGAACAATATAGGTCATCGTCTGAAAATACCTTTTCATCGGCAATTTCATCAGCCATCGTGTCTCAACCATTATTTAGGGAGATCAACGACCCGACGCATGTCAATGCCAGGTTGGTGGACCGTACTTGCGTAAGCCGTTTGAAAATTCCAAATGCGCCGAATATTAAAAGCTTGTACCTACGTGTATCTAACCTACATACTTAGTACTCGTTCACATTTACATGGATCTCTTTGACTTTGAATATGGTTGAGGGTTACAATACACCATGCACTATTTCATACTTAATGACAATCAAACTTTATACGAGTTAGTTGAGTATTTAGTTGGGGTCCTTAACATATAAATAAATAAATAAATAAATATTCATAAGCACATGATTTTGAATAGTTAAAGATGCCTACTTGGTAGTTGTGGGCAATACAGCACATCACTAGGCTATCACTGTACTAAGCATTATTTAAATACTAGAATATTGCAACAATTACGCCGAAGGGACTATGGAACATGTACCCACGCTAAATGTGTACGAGTTTCTGAGAAATTCACCTTTAATACGTCTGTTATATGTATCGAACCTTAGCCGAGGGTGGGACTTAAGCAGGATATACTAAAACAGTTCTTCGAAGCTAATGTCGTTGAGAACATCACAGTTTCTATTCCGTTGGAAAACGTTTTAATGGCAGCAGAGACAGTTCATGTTTGAACCTAGCGGGTACTAAAGCGTTTATTAAAGCCGGTATTCGCGTTTCGCTCGAAGTAACTAAACGTGGCACGACTAAGCTGCTTACATCGAATTAAATGTATTTGTCAGTGTAATTTAGGTAGGTATAGGTTTGACGGTACGATTGGTACTGTGGATGTTTGATTGGTTCCTGTGCTAAATATCCCACATGGAAAAAAAAACATTTGTATAGCCAATTGGTAGGTAGGTATAAACGTTGATAAGATAACACAAAAATCTAATGGGCTGCCTCTCAAATCAAGAGGTTAGGCTAGTCTTTATTATTTGGTCACATATCTATTGTTCGTAAAGACAAAGACTTGATTTTATCAAATGAATAGTAGCGAGCTATAGTACTTAGTTCTAGATAAACAACAATAACTATTAAGTTATACAGACAATATAAAAAATAATGTTTACTACATCCTAGAATAATATCTTTATAGGAAGGAAACTCCCGATGTAGACAAAAAGTCAGATTTTAGACGCTATTTGTTAGGTAAAGCGATCCGACAGTAAAATATGGGGATCATTAATTGAATCGCAATATTGCTTCAACAAAACAAAGGCGGCTGTGAATGACAAATTTGTATCGTCCTGGAAGTCCCCAGTTGCTTACGAAATTTGATGGAACCCGCCCCTTAGCGCGCGACCCTAAAATAATGAATGAAATCCTAAGCGGCTCCCGACCTAAGATATAATTTAACATTTTTCTTGATTTGTCAAACAGCCTGGGTCTTAATGAGAATAAAAATGTGCGTAATGAATTATTTCAATACAACATTTTAAGCTTCTTGCGTAATGCTTCAATTTCAATTACAGTAGCTACTGTGTAGCTTGAGAAAAATAATTTAATATAAAAAATGGGGCTGTACTTCAAATGGAAATGGGATGCTGTATAGACAGTTAAACTCGCGGAGTTTCTAAAATTTTGATAATGTTTTAAGTCAATTATTACACTTTTGTAGGCTTTAAAGTTAGGCTTTATTTGTTACCTGATTAACATTTGATTTATGTACCTCTGTAAAAGCATCCATTATATAAGAATGGGTTAAATTTTGGTTTAATATAGTGGTTTTAAGTCGTTTTTATGTCTTGTAATATAATAGGAATATGTTTTTAGTAAATAAATACAAAAAACCTTACATGAACAAAGAAACTCACTTGGTTGGTACCAGCATTAAACATTATCATAAGTAGGGTTTTCCTAAAATAAATTGTCTTCACAAACTCGCGCCTACCTCTAACAATACAAACTGGAAGAACGTAGAAAAACATAACTCATAATAAACACTATATTGCACTTAGCATAAGCTTTTGTTAAGCATACAACGAACGATCAACTAAGAAATTTCACTACGTAACCGAAACGCGAATGAGATCTTGAAACTTGCGTTGAAACTAAGATCCTGTTGAAGAGGAATTTATGCAAATGAATTTCGTCTTAGTTGATGGAATGCATTGTACCAGTATATCACAGTGTATAATGTAGTGGAAAAATATAGTTTAATGGAACATGCGCCTTGAGATGTGTAGGAATGATATTCATATGGAACTGTAAATTTATAACATGGACTAAAATAATGAATTAGAATGTTATGCACCAACATCGTATTATTGTCTTTATTGACGAACATCTTCTAAAAGGACAGGTCTATTGTATAGGCAGCCACCGCATGTGTATAACAAGATGTGACAATGAAGTCGAAAGAAAAGTGGTATGTAGGTAGGGTAGTATACATAGTGTACATAGAGTTCTGTATATATTATTATTATGTTAACACGATTTTCCCACGGGAATAGATAACATTTCATACGTAATTATTTATGTTTTTACACGATTATATGAACCTAATTATGAACTTAGATACGTTAATTTACAGTATTTTCTTGCATTGGTTAGTGATTAAAGTATTAAAACCAAGTTAGTAATTACTTGCTTATTGTATCTACTTTAAATCATTCAGCGATCCATATCTCTAAATTAAATGGGATGGTTCCCATTAAGGATACTAAGTAACATAAAGCCTTGATAAAATATTTCTTAAATTAAAATTAAATTATGTTTCTAAAACAACAACAACTTTCTACCCAATAAAGGAAATGGAATCCCCGGGCTTTGGGAAATGTAAACATTTTTCGGATTATTTCAACTTCTTTGTAACTTTTCCATTTTTCATTCAAGGCCACGATCAATCTCGTTTGAGTAGAATTGGCAAAATTCTAATTTACAACTTTATAAATTCGTTTGGAGCTGGTATTTAAAATATGTGCCTATATTTTCTAAAACGCGTTTGATATTCAAATTTATTAGAAGCTCGAACGCATTTGCAGTTTAGTTTTGTGGTGTAACGCCGCGCGTCGTGCTATAAATCTGCTGGTACCGTTGGAGGCTAATAGCGTGCACCTGTCACACGCGTGTGGAATTCGGAAAGGTATTTTTGCTATCAGTACCACTTTGACGGAACCATGACGGGACTGCGGCCATTACAACGCGGCAACGCGACAATATTCTGCATACGAATGTTTGCAGCTGCGCATCGTACAAGTCTGCTTCTGAGCTTTTGGATCGTACTTTTGGCTATAGCCAGGTGTTGCAATGCAGGAAAACATTTGGTATTTAGAGTAATGGAGCATGCTCTGCTCTATTACATGAATAAAAAAACGTATAATGCTGAATATTTTAATAAAGTGTAAAGTAGAAGATAAAAGTATAAGAGTAATTGATAGTGCTTGATTGTAACAATAAGAGTTTGCTCGAAAGATCAGTTATTTCAAAGATCTCACACCAAACAAAAGAAAAATTAAACCTTTAGGAGCACTCGTGGATACCTGTTTATCCGTCTGCCACAGTGTTTGTTTCTGTAACATTTGCTTCAGTATCATGATAGGAAATAAAGAAGCTTTTTTGAAATCTGAGTCACGTTGGCAGATGTTATATATACACCTTTAGTGTACAAAAATGCTACCCAAAACACACCGACATCATCAATATTTTCTACCACAAGATAATGTAGGTATCATCGACTGCTAGAACCTGTCTAAATCTTGGAAAGCTGATATTCTTAAAGGTTAGATAAATTGTAGTTGCACTTACGTTAAATTATAAAATCTAATTTTATATAATGTTTCTTGGGCAAGTCTTTAAAGATATTTTCCAAAGTAGCCGGACAGTTTGGAAGTGTTTAACATCTTGCTAGACATTGTTGTAGATTAGGATCTGTTCTATACTATTCTGTAAACCTAGCATTATCCAAGAGGCCCAAATATAACGTATTTGGGCCTTTTTAATAATGGTAGGTTAGAAGCAAGTTTGTAAGTATGGATGGATGTTTGTTATTCTTTCACGCAAAACCGGCTTATCAGATTTGAATGAAATTTAGCATACATAAAGTTTATTACCTGGATTAACACATAGGCTACTTTTTATTAAGATAACATGCGGGCAAAGCCGCGGGAAGCAGCTATCTTGTTAGAAACGTGAGACAGGGCAAGTGATACACTTCGTAGTTGAATACGCACTGACGTTTAGTCGCAGACGCAAATGGCGGTTATTGAGGACAACGACTACATCAAGCCATCTGTATGCAAATATACAACACATATGATAAGGATCATAAGAACGTCGTTGGAAACGTTGTGGCACGTAAATAGTAAACTATATTGTAGAGTTCAGGACTTTTTTAAATATGTAGAGTTTGATGTATTGCTTACTTTAACAAGATAAGCTGTATAAATATTATCGCGAGGCACTTACAGATGTCCATAATAACAAGTCTAGATTCAATTTATCTTTGGGGCCTTTTTTCAGCTGTCCCAATTTGAGACTAGTGAATGTTTTGGTTCTAAGATATAATATGACTGCTTTATCGGCCGCAGTGCTATGCAATGCACGGTAATGGCCTATTTTATTTGAAGTTTTTTCGTATGGAATCCATGAGAGTTCCATTTGCATAAACGGATTTTTTAATTTATTTATTATTAAAAAAATATTACAATTATCTTATAACTAAACAATTTTAGTACTTTATGTAATCAGATTAATAATAAATCCATTTTGTTATAACCACCAGCTATAAATCTCAACTCTACAAATTTCATCATATAAGATATAAAGGCCTTATCTCTCTTAAATGAGTGGAGCCCCGGGCCTACTAATGGAACAATAATTGATGGGGACGAAAATATAGACATGTTAAGTAAGATTCACATAAAGAAAAAAGAAAATAAATAGAAATGTCGTAATGTTCTCAAAGCGATGATAGTAATATCTGTTTCCAAGAATCTTCGCAAAAACTTTTGCGTACAATGTTTTATACTTCGGCAATTCACTTAATCTTAGGCGTGTGTGTTATGACTTATTTATGCAGTGTTAGTTTAGTAAAAGCTAATAAATTAACATTTTAACATTACCCTATGCTAATAGACTAGATTTTTTAATAATGAAGAGTAGGTGGTACCTACTCATAATTAGTAGAATTCCTTGATCTGTTGCCTTGTTTGTGCGTTGTTGTGTGTGAGTGTTAATACCTATGGATTTGTCATCTATCTGAATATTATTTTAATTTTGATGGGCACGAGTCTCCTTCCATTTGAAAGGAATTAGGTTATAGCTCACCGCGCTAGCCTACTGCGGGTTGGCGTCCTACTGCTAGATTTTATCGTATATGCCCGTAACCATGGATGCTGTAAAGGATTAAAACGTATCCTCGTTACATACCTCGATAATACCCGGCTAAAAGGAGTTTTAATAAAAATATATATACATATATACAAAAAAATACTGCCATGTTTTGGATTCAATCGCAGATAGTAACATTTTATTGAGTTTTGCTATGAAATCCTCAGTAGACTTTGGAATGCAGGTTTGTGTCTGATTAATAACAATAAACTCACCATCTATAGTCAAATATTGGGAATAATAATTAGCTATACATTAGTACTGCTCAGCCTAACCTGTAAAAGCGGTATACAGTGGTTTTACAATAACTGAGCATACATAAAACCAAATTATCTTCATATTCACCGCATATATCAAACTTATTAGGCTATATGTATTGGTAACTGAATAAACAAATATTTGTGTGAGAGCTACCAAATGCCGAATGTTATTACGCCACTTCTCTATATGGCAACACATGTACGGAGCATAAATTCCGTACTGCACGTTAAAATTAGAAATGTAAGCTCGGTGCCGTGAAATATGTGCCTGTAAAATGTATACCGTATTATATTTTGTAACCAACAATTGTTTTTATACGTAACCAAATAGTACACATACTTTTTTATATACCTACCATCTTTTTGTTACGCATTACTTGGTTTTTTGTTCCGAGTAAAACTGAATTTTGGACGACCAGTTGTCACAAATCTTGGGTTGATTCATCATCCACCAAGATGAGATTAAGAGGGATTAGGTTTGACCTTTGATATCTCAGTTCATTGGTCACACTACTAGGCTACTCTGCTACAACAGTCTTTGGGTTGAATGTTTGATAATAATACATTTTGGATACTCTTTTATGCCAGTACTTTGGGAAATACATTAAAAAGGTCGCTACAGAATGTAGTATTGTCCAAGATAAACATCCAGACGTTAGTCTGTAGTACGTTTGTACTTCAGATTCACAAAGGATACTAGAACGTACATTTGAATTGCCTACTAGAAGAACGAAAAAGGACAATGGTAATCATTTTCTTTTCAGCATTCGCCTAATATTTGTCAATTTTTATTTTAGTTTTAATGGCCACATTGTTTGGATAAATAACGAAAATTGGACGAGGAGATTTGGAAGAGGCCTGCAACTAACATAAACATTTTTGTTTAGTGAAATCTTAGTCTTGATTCACCTAAAACCTACTCAGAAAACACTGAAACTATCTTGAAAGTAAATCAAACGTTAGAAAAGCTATAAAAAGATTAATTTCCGAAATTCAAAACGGGTCGCGTGTGTTTTTACGTCGCAATACATCCAGCTCATTGTATGCGCGTGGATAGTGAAATCCGCAGAAATCTCATCTGGTCGGACGCGGGTGTTGCGTCGCAGCCCGGCCACAGTCGATTTCGTAACATAAAGACATATCAATCAAATGTTCTTAAATTGTTCTTGCAGTACTAACGAATAGATTAATTGTACCACAAGTATATCATGTAAAAAAGCGTTTATTTGTGGCCGGGCCACAACGTATACGTTGCAGCCCGGCCACGTGTATATTTTCTGGTAGGATGCCCAGAATGTTCTTAGATATAAACCAAATAAATGTTCCTTTTATGTTGCAGTTTGCTGCAGTTTAATCAAGTTCATTCTTTCCATCGTTACCCACGTCTCGTTATCTGGAGATAGCCGTACGTGGTACAAAACTTTTCAATCAGGGATATCTTGATTAAAATATCGTTATGAAAGAGTGTCATAGGTAAAGTTTTAAAGTACTCATTTTGTAAGTGTTTGGGTTTGTACGTATAGCATTTTTTTTTTTAAATTATTTTTTACGTTAAAATACCTAGATATGCGGTTATTGTGTAGGCATGTTCGGAGGAGGAATGAATGAAGATTAATAATAGAGATATATAATACACTATACCTATCAAAAAGGTAGTTTAAATTAATTACTTTAGATCATATTCCCAACCTTTTTCCGTTTTTATTTATTTCTTAATCAACATCATCATCATTAATGGATTATAGTGGGGAAAGGATATTGAATCGATATTGCTTCTTTTTTAATAACATTTAGGTACGGACGGCTTGAAGGTCATTCACCCCTCGGTCGCCCGCCGCCGGCGACTGCCTTTCGAGCGCTCTACGTGAGGCTCCTAACGAGAGAGAGACGAGAGAGTAAAAAACTGATTTGCCTTAAAAAAACATGCCAGTTATTTTAACACAGGTGTCATGTCACCTATTACATATTCTGAACACCTTAAAAATTTGGCCAGATCCTTTATATGACCTTCTACAAATTTCTCTGTACATATGGTAACTAAATGCATGCCAACGATTCCGGCTTTGATGTTATTTGTGTGTATTTGAGTAAGTGCCTGGATAGCATGGCACCCGATAGATGGTGCAGCGCTTGAGTTCTGCGGAAAGATAGGATAATATTTGGTGGGTGTACTTGTATCTATATAGTTACATACTAGTGAACCCAACAGATTGTATACTGTTTATACAAAACTAAGTGAAGACAACCGTTAGTAAATTTTTTTGCCTTTGTTCTTTCTAGAATTGTTGTCAAGAACAATTGTTGAAACAAATAAAAAGTAATATTAAATATTTACTTCAATAACTAATTACCTAAGCTTACGACTGCAAGTCTAGCACTGCTTCAACATTTTGTGATCGTGAAAACTTTGTGAATAGTAATTAGATCTTAGTAAATACTGTAAATTGAAACAACTTGCTTTTAAACATAGCACTTTAGCTTTTATTTTACTTGTAAATAAGTCTTAAATTAAAAGAGTTGTTAGTAGACTTTCAGTAGGTACATTAGAATTAATCTTGTTTGCTGATTCAGTCTTCGCCGGAGGCTTTCATTCCTAGAACATCGGCGAAACATCAGTAATGATTCGTAATTTCTTTGTTGTAATACTTCACAAGATTCTTTTGAATACAAAACAATCTTCAGCGTTCCCTAACTGGAATTCTTTTTGGGACAAAAAAGTCAACGGTGCAGAAATGTTTGGGGAGAGAATATTTACAACGGTTCGATTATGATGTTTCATACTAACTGAATTACTTATACCAATCATAAATTCAGTTTAAACAAAAATACATATACAATACATCACACTTTGGGTTCAATTTCTTACATATTATATTCATTATTTTCATAATATACATACTCAATATTGTAATTTTTCCTTTTCTTAAATTAGCTAGAGCCAGGGATCAATAGATGGCGTTCAATTCACAAATAATTAGTTGTGAAGGTCATGCGAAGCTTCGAAACATCCAGCTTGTAATATTGACTATTGATCATGTAGATAATATCAGCTTGGGAATGTGATATTGGACTTAGAGATGATGGTACATATTTATGTCACTGTAACTTCGTAATATCTGGCTGCAAAATCTAAGTATCACCATTACAAACATACAACTTCAGTTATATTAAATTCTGTGGTCGTATGCGACACGCCGTGAAACCGCTCGGTACGTGTGGAAGGGCGCTAAGACTGCGAGCTTAGTGATTTCGTACAGCGAAATGATTTAGTAAGTCGCGTCGGGCCCGCTCGCGTCCTGTCGCGTGCCATTGTTTCACCTCATCATGATTCTCCAGACGTACGCTTTGGTTTGTTCTGCTTGAGTCTCTATTTAAATAGTCAATTATACAAAATATTGCAAGTATATGAGGAAACAGTGGGTGGAACTTTCTGATATGAGATTTGTGCTACGTCGGGAACGGGTTGACCAGCATCTAGATATTCTAATTCGTTCATGCAACCCATAAATATACTAGTATAGGTATGTTCATATGCGTACTGTAGATATTTTTTCTGACAAAAAAAAACAAATTATATAGGTACCTATTTAATATTTATTTACCAAATAAACTACTAAAAAGTCGGTCATTTTATCCTTGACATGAAGACGAAAAATTCCCTTTAAGATACGCTTACCTGAATTTAATTAAAGTAAAGGCAACTTAATCCAAGGATTTTTTAAATTGGAGGGTACTCTACTCTGAGGTATTTAGAAATTTACGAGCAATTTACATTTTTTTACTACAAAAAGATTTTTCAATTGTGATATTAATTTCGTGTAAAGATTTGTCTCGTGTAAAGACATTTCGTCATTAAATGCCTGCCGTAATAATTAGTTAGGTTTACGTCGGACCTGATTCTCACGCTAGCTATACACATTTTTATATACTTTTCCATTTAATAATTTTTAAAACACTTCAACATTTTAAATAAAAAACGCAAAGAAACAGAAGTGATAATTATTATTATAATTACAAGATAAGTGGGTACCAATATTGTAAAAATAATATATGCACATAATATATTAATGTACCTAATAACATAATGAGACGTCGATTTTGTTATATTGGGCAATGGACTTTAAAGAATAAATATCCTGCAAAAACAATACTTAGGTACTTAGTATACTTAGATAGATAATTTCGCTATAATCACAACGTTCCGTTACAATATAATAAGATAAAAACTTGATTGAATTTCAACTTTAGCTCAATAAATCAACTAGTGTCAGATAAGTTTACTGTCATCAATTTCACGGTGCGGCATTAATCATCAGTCAAATTACGAATACAAACATTATTTGTTCGCGGGTTCGAAGCGGAAAAGCCGTTTTAAACAAATGGCTGGTCGCGTTGCCTGCGTTACGTTAGGAACTGTAGCGTGTTTATAACAATTTCATGGGTTACCTGAGAATTCTCCTTAACCGACTTAAAAGCTTTTAGGTTTCCTTTTCTTTATACTCGGCGACTACGAGTCGTAAAGTCATGGCTATTTAATAGCCCTTAACTTTCCTCAATAATTGGGATTTCAACTGCAAAAATATTTTCCAAATTGGCTAGTAGTGCAGCATTCAAACAAACAAACACTTCAGTTTTATTACAATGTAGATTATTGCTAGGTGGCCGTTGAAAAAATTGCTGTTTTACGTAATATTGACGTCGCTTTTTCGTACCTACTAGTTTTGTTGACAAAATCGTTATCTACTTACATAGTACTCAAAGAATTGCTAGCAGACAACATTTTTGAGTGAAGTTAGCTTTTGTAGTTTCTCTCACAATTTGGTATTACTAGCTGCTGCGTCTACAGCTCCGCTTGCGTTAAGGACTAGAATTTACATTATATCATAAATACACAGAGAGTTGCCACATGGATGCTCTGATTTTAAAATCAATCGAATCATTAAAAAAACCCGTACCTTGAAATAGGTATCGGCTTTTTCTGGTTATTTTATTCAGATTAGAACATCAATGTCAATGTTAGTCTCTGATATTTGGATGTCAGTCACAACTTTTATTTTTTACGTCGACGTCTACGTTGACTTTGACGTAGGCTCTGATATTTGTTTTCCAGTGTCAATATCTTGGTAGAATCGTCCACCTTGTTAGTCAATTACATCTCCGTAGCTAGAAGGATACAATTAGGGTGAAAGTGACTAAAATTAACTTTAAGGAATATCCAGTCCAGTTATCTATTGGCCAATAACTATTCCTTTATAAGATCTATAACTCTGTATCAAAGTTTTTTTAGTTTTTTCTCTTTTTAAGCGCTGACAAATATAGGTACCTTGTTGAATATTGGCGTCGCTTATTGGGGACATTTATTTCGCTGGTATTTGATTAACGTTTTTTGAGAGATTTGACTAAAAAATGTGACTATTTAATAAGTAAAAGTGTTAAAATATTGAATTACCTAAAGGAATTTGTTTGCGTTCCCCAATTCTATTCAATTTAAAGGTCACGTTTAATATAGGTATTTAGAAAAACAAAAAACAAGTAAGCTAGGTTTTTCACTAAATTTTTGCCGAGTATCTTTATTTGAAATAATGAACAAGTAATAACTAAATTTATGAGATAAATCACTTAATATTTTGACTATCCCTACATTTTATTTGCGTTATTTTATTAAAATTAAAATTAATTAAATTGGAAGCCAATTTTGATTTAGACCACTATAGGTTAGCTGCCTACCTACCTTTTATGACACAAATACAGACGAATGATGACAACAAAGTCAAATCACCAAGAAATTTTATTTCACAAATTCTGTGTGGGGGTGAGAAGAAAATCTTTCCCGTTTTTCGTCTGCTATTAGTGTATGTTTGTGAGGTTTGTTAAAGAACCTTATTTCGCTATACAAAGGGCCCGTGCCTTGGAATAATGAGGTTCTCACAAGAGTGCACTTGAGCTCGTTCCTCCTATTTCAAACTTGACTTTACAGCATCAAGACATGAGATGTAAAAAACTTTTAGTGGGACTTGTTTGTATGAGTGCTGTTATATTAAGTTTCGGGAAAAGACTATTGTTAAATTGTCTGTCTTTACTACGATATTTTAGGCTGTGATAGCCTGGTGGTTAAACCAGCCAGCAGTGGACTGTAAAGTCCAAGGTCTCAATTCCGAGCTACGCACCACTGATTTTTTGAAGTTATGTGTGTATTTATCACATGCTTAAACAGTGATGGGAAGCATCCTGAGAAAATCTGCGTCTTGAGAGATTATATGCGCGTGCGAAGTTCCCCAACCCTCACTGGGATGTTGCCGCAAGCGTGATGGATTAGTAATTTCAAATATATTATAATTTATCTATCAGTAAACATTATGTAAAAGTAAATGAATAAATAATGAGTATAAAAGAGCACCTTAGGGTTAACTCTTTAGATTTTAAATCCTCACGAGATAAGTTATACCTATATTATTACATGTATTATAAATCAATCTACACAGAGGAAATGTTTGTATTAGACCTTTCTTTGTCTATATCCAAACAATATCCGTACACGCCACCCCATCAAACACATTTATCCTAAACCTTCAACATGTATGTAGACATCTATACCCACAGAACTACGAAATGCTTTGTAAAACATCAAAGCATTGTCTGATAAAGTACCAATACAAAAATATATTACGCTCCGATTTCTCAAACGTTTACCTGTAACGATTTATTTTTCTATTATCCTTACAGTTGTGTCGGATCAATACGGAATTCGACAGAAATGTTGTATCATTGTTTATGGAAAGTCATTCAATCAGGATGTACAATGGGGAACATATCGTTCACGTCTTGTGTAGTCTCGTTAATCTTAATCTTGCTATCTGCGCGGTCACGGCCCACTTAGTTGAATGACGTGGAATCATAAGTATTTTTGAAGCGAAATGTTTGTTGAGTAATCTGAAACCATAGTACAATTATTTAATAGGTTTCATTTTTGTTACGTTTAGTGACAAGGATAGCGCTGTATAGCATGTAGAGCGGCATCCCTTTCTAATCACAAATAATGATTTGATTAACATAGTAGTTCAATATCTGTATTGTGTTGCTGGAAGTTTTGGAACTATATCTATATATTTTGATTAAAATAGACACAAACTTTCATAAATAAATCTAATATTCGTAACCTCCTAAATTCCTACAGGAAACGAACCCAAGGCATGTGGAAAAAACAGACTGATTGCTTTACCACCTGCGCCAAAATCAATAAAGCATACTAACTCACGATATTGTACTTATATTCATTCTAAATTTGTCTATACATGCACTTAAAGCAAGCAAAAACAGAATGCAGACACCAAAAAAGCGAATATATTTTTTAAAGCCAAACTAACGGCGGCTAATAGAAAACTGTAATGAATCAAAGGACTGTTGCGTAGTTCAGATAGCTTTTTCCTGTCACGGTAAAACACGGTCTTATTATCACAAACGTCGTGTTATTTCCTCAGACAAGGTTAGCGGTACTTACGAAACTATATATGTAATTTTATTTATCTACATACCAATCAGAAAGTCTTGTCAGTCGCATGTCGAGCGACAAAGGATGCGTTTCCGTATGCGACGCGCATCTCAGTTCCTTTTGAACTCCGTGAAATAAAAATGCTAGTTTCAACATTAATGTAACGTCGCATACGATTGTAGTTCTATTCTGAGTTTGTGCGTTTCATTTTGACTTATACTAACGTCTGTCTCTATAATAAGTCTTTAAGTTTTTAAATTGCTCATTATCATATCAAACTTGGGTTTTTCAAAATATTTATTGTCAAAAATTCTTAGTCCTTAGTCTAGTGCCGCAAGTGCGATTGCTGAGTAAGTCTTGGGTTCAATTCTCAGTCGAAGCAAGGTGTTATTGGGTTTCTATGTAACTCGGAATCTGGATTCGTGCCCGGTTGATGGCAATAGGCTTGCCCCCCACCACTCCAACATATCCACAAAATGTGGGTGTACATTAATACACCCCGGACTTACCCTTTGTGGCCGACAAATTGGCGTGATAGTATATAGATAGATAGGTTTTGTTTTAAGAGGTAATATTGTTATAAAATATAGGCAAATATTGTTAGTACAGATGGTTGTTAATATAAGCACGTAACTTGCTTTAATATTAATATTTTGATCACAGCTTCTGTATTCATCAAAATAATGTATTATTATCTATATTTGCTAATACATTATCATAGGTATAATACGAGTACGCTAGTTAAATATCGTGTGTTATTTATCTCAAGTGGAATGGTTTAGCGTTATTCCAAAACACTAACTGTTTAGCTATATAGCTAATAATTATGTTCGTTTACCATACGTAATTGAACCACGACACGTTTGGAGAGAAAACATGAGTTGTTAACACATTATGTATAAACGGTATAACAATGTAACACAATACTTTGGCACAAATACAAGCAATTATGTTCTCATAACGTGTTTGTTATTATCTATGATGACATTGCTAACACACGCACACGCAGAAAATATACGCACACACATACATCGCTTATATCCGTATGCGTTTATATATTTAAGTGCTGGTACAGACTAAGCTGCAAACCGCAGCTACTGCGTGGCCACAAGTCGCCACAAGTTGTGGTCGACAGTCCACATGCATTTTCTATGAGCTTCGTGCAAATTCGGCATTCGTCGCGTCCGGGTAAGTTTGAAAGCTGGCTGCGTCTTGAGCTAATTTTGGGCAGTGTTTTCGGTTGCGAGTTATAGATTTAACTAATGGTAACT
Source organism: Craniophora ligustri (assembly GCA_905163465.1). NCBI lineage: Eukaryota > Metazoa > Arthropoda > Insecta > Lepidoptera > Noctuidae > Craniophora > Craniophora ligustri. Next base: position 8,342,638 of record LR990967.1, on the reverse strand, counting down.
ATAAGTTTGTGCCAGCTACACGACACTGCACTAATTTAACGTATGGTCTGGTCTATATATAGTCCTTTTACCAATAGATGACAGCCCGCATAGTTGCAGCTTCTTCTTCAGTATTTAGTTCATCCTAAAATATTTATAGATAAAGAATCTATAGGTACGTAATTTTTTTTTATGAACAATGTGTTAGCGAACTAACGAACGATTTGAAAACAAATAAATGATTTAATTTAATAATGTTCGACATTCTAAATAAAATACCAATATTCCTGAAGGTTTAGTCAGAAGTGAAGTAATGTACCTACAACTAAAATTATATGGTATAAAGTAACCTAACAGTCGATTTGTGTTCACTGACTTACAAGCCTGTTCGTGCGAACAGAATCATCAACGGACTTAATGAAACGGCTCCGCGTAGAATAGCACTTTCGACGATCGTTCAAATCGTGCAAACAGTCTATAAATTCTTATCGATATCGATTTTACAATCAAAAAAGTATGGGTCCGTGTTTCCTTATTTCTTTTCCGCATTTAAACTTGAGAATTATTCGATTAATCCCCTGTGCGTAGGGCCCATTCTCTTCATCTCCGAGTTAAAAACTGACGCAGCCGTCGCTTCATTCAGAGGTTTTCCTCCTTTCACACTTTTTGTGCGAGTTCGCGTGACACTTCATTTATAATTCTGCTTAATCCAAGTGAGTGAGTTCTTACCGAATGAATTTGTAATGTAAAGATTAATGATATATCCTACGAGCTCTTTCAAACCGTTCTCTAACTGCTATTCCTTATCATATTTATCAAACCATACAGCTCCATTGTAATGTCGAACCTAAGAGTGTTTTTCAGCCCACGCTATTTGGGGATTATCAAGTATCAAATTGTGTGGAACGCAAACAGTTTTTTGTAACACAAACAGGGCTTTAACCGATCCGTGTCCCTTATTGAAATGTTATGTTCAGACTTGGGAGTAAATTTAATTGTCGAAGTTCAGATTGAAAAAGTTACAGGCGGTCGCATAATTCCACAAAACGAACCTCGGTGCCCGCGGCGTAATTATTAGATATGTTTGTTTTGTACAATTTGGTTAATGTAGCTGGTGCCTGCGCTGGCAGAGTTTTATGACTGAAATTCGGGAACCTCTTTAAACGTAGGTGGAAATTATTTCTTCAACTTTTATTACTTTCCCCTTAATATAACTTTTTAAGCTGCGTTTGCATTAAGTCTAACAGGGTAACGTCGAGGTTGTTGCCTGGACGATTATTTGTGTGTTTGGGCTTTAAACATTAATTATGTGCAAGTAAATTGTTACTTAGTAGGTACTACGTAAATAGCTTAACTTGGTATATAAAGATAATCATAATGGATCAACCTTTGAGAGCAAGCTACCTAATAAAAGTAACATAAAAGTATATTAAGGTGCCCAAGAGCCTTAAGTGCGTTTATTTGTATCTAAGTTAAATACGTTTTCTAAATGTACGTAGAGTAAAGCTTCCAATAACGGGTTCATGTAAAAAGGAACTCTTTGTTATATGATTTATTGGAACGATTTTCAATAATCCAGGGCCCATTCCCTTGGCGGGCGTTAAATTTCGATGAAATGGGCAAAAAATTGTATAATATGAGCACAAAAAGGCCTTCGGAAACTTTTATACAAAAGAAAAATTTGTATAAACTATGATTAGATGTTATAGAAGGGTAAGAAGTGGCACATTTGCAATTCCAATTATGCGCTAGTCATAAAGGTACATACATACCATCTCGCTCGTGTTGCCTGAAGGGATAGACAGAAGTGTACCGACTGATGGTATAACATTTCGGATCTGAGATATTAGATAAAATATGAGGTAGGGTATAACGAGATTCCTCGCTCAAATTGTGTTGTCCGACTGGGGAAGTAAGAGGTAATTCTCCAGCTTTACAGAAAACCGCAGTGAAATAACAATAAATATGTTTCTGCGAGTGAGTGAGGTTATCAGAGCTCGTTCGGGGTGTGACTATTCTGACAGCATGGGAGTTTTGTTTGCTATCAGTTTAGTTACTCCTTTATTTTGGGAAGCCTAGACAGTTTCTATAGACAGCTCTGGTGTTGCAAACGTCTAAGTTTAGGCTACGGTAACCGCTTACCATCAGGTGGACCGTGTGCTTGCTTGCCACCCTTGTGAAACAAAAAAATAACTGTTATAAAGAATTTCATAGAAAACCTCGATAACAATTCGAAACCTTTGTCTTTAAACTCCACTGTTCACATCTCTAAACTATCACAGCTTTTATCAACGCAAACTAAAATGCAACAAACCGCAACAGCTTATAGGTATTGTATTCTTCGTGCAATTTTACGTTTTACAATTTAAAATAAAAAAAATAATTCATGGCGCGTCAATGGCATGCAATAAATTGGGGTAAAAATTGCTAAAACACACGGTTCACAGTAACAAGTTTGCCCAACGTTTTCATGTACAGGGTGTCCATTACGCGAACAATCCAGCTGCGGCTGAATTTAATCCATTTAACTGCATAACGCCGGCAAAGTTATCTCTCTGAATATGTGTGTAAAATCAGCCCTGGTTTAATGAGTCCAAAATAACGTTACAGTATGCGGTCTGCTTATTTGCATGACGTGTTTTTCTCAATTTGTTAATGTTGTAAATAATTAATTTGTTTGTCATGTTGACACATTTTTGGACATTTAATTGGTATAGTGTAATAATTACCATTTAACAGCAGATAGGCTGCTGTTAAATGTTTATTATTATACTATATTGGTAGAAAATATAATGAGAAACGAGATAACCGCCAACTCGCGCTAGGCTAGTGTGTTAGACTAGAGCATAACCCTTCTCAAAAGAGAAAGAATCCGTCCAGCAGTGGGACAATAGATCTAGATAGATGAGATAACTACCACTCCTTTTTTTACCCCTAAAAGCATGATTTCCGGGATAAAGTACTATGCGTTGTTCTTATACTGGACTCAAACTATCACCTAATTTCATCTAAGTCGATTCAGCGGTTTAAGCGTGAGGAGGTTACAGACAGACTGATATACTTTCGCATTTATAATATTGGTATGGATTTCATTCTATTCGTCAGACGTGACATTTTATTTGAAATGTTTCAATTGCAAATACGTATTTATCTAGTAACAAACAAGGAATACAATATGAGCTTACACTAGAACTACCGTGAAATATATCGGAGCACTTTTCCATCAGAATGATATAATAAAACTTATCAATTGAAAAATGGAAACTATTTGATCTACTTTAATCCCAGTATGTCGTGGATGGAGCGAAGGAATGAAACTAGAAATGTCTAACGAGATTTTATTTTTGAAAAGAAACACGAAAACGCTATTTATTGCGAGTTCTCTATTTGATTTGCTTTGCTTCGGCCGGGTTTTGAAGTGTGCAGAAGGATTAAAGCAAAGAAAAATATCTATTTAGCTCCTATTCTAGTTTGTAGTTCTAAGCGTGGAGCGAATTAAAGTATCCAGACGGAGTTTGTTAGATATTTCTGGTACGTGAGTTCTAACAAAGAAAAGAGTCTAATACAATTTAAAATCGAATACAAAACCAATTAAATTAAGTTACTAGCGAACTTAAGAATCCAATTTAAGTGTATCTACATATCTGTTATCAATGTTTTAATATTTACACTTACAAATGCTCAAAATAGTATATATGTTGTACAAGTATCATCATCATCATCACATCAACCGTTAGACGTCCACTGCTGGATATAGGTCTGCCCCAAGGATCGCTACGATGATCGGTCATGCGCCGCCCGCATCCAGTGGATTCCAGTACGTGGTTGTGGTACCTTTACCAGGTCGTCAGTTCACCTTGCTGGGGGCCTGCCCACCCTGCGTCTTCCAGTACGTGGTCGCCACTCTAGAACTTTCAAGCCCCATCGACCGTCCGGTCTATGTTCAGGGCACATCGCTCGAAGAACGGACGGCCGATGTATAAGTATGCAGAAGGATAATTATGCAATTAATGTATCCAATATTTTGGTTATCTATTTTGTATTTGTATTTTTACAGTATATTTAATAAAAAAACTGGAATTTGTTGTTCTAGACTTATGTCTAGACGCACTAGACAAACGATGCAGTGAGACAACATTTTTTTTAATAAATGGTATTAGGAGACAAACGGGCAGGAGGTAAGTGATCACGTGATGGTAAGTGATCACCGCCGGCCGTGAACATCTGCAACACCAGAGACAATCAGGAAAGCATATGCTCTCTTCGTATAGATTCCCTGGTCATAACGATCTCCATTAAGGTTTAAAAATCTTAAGTTTTGTTAGTTGGTAACACGTACCGTTATTGGCTAGTTAGTATTCCACGTTAGTAACGACTTACCTGGGGAAAACAGACTATAATTGGCTTATATACGCTGACTAACAATGTGCCTCAGTTTATGCGCTGATTACACACAATCGAGATATACTACTACGAGAATACTTCACGTATTATGACAATAAAACAGTAGGTACAACAACGACTAAACTATATAGGAACAAGACATAATATATAGATAGATAGATAAAATATATAGCGGTTAATGGTAATAGATCACCCATTCCTTTATTATTAAGATTTAAAATATTTTTTTACAACAACAAAATCTTGCTTTATCGACAGTCATATAAGGTTCATATTGAAATGATTCACGCTTCGTTAAATCCAAGTGTTTTAAATCATAATTTACTTATGAAAACTTATATAATATTATTGATTCACGCGGTCCAGCAGTTTTATGCTTTGATATAGTTTAGAAGAATCTATGATGCGGTTCTGAGCAAGGTAGTAGGACTCATCCATCTTTTCTATTAATATTTGAATGTATTTTGATTTTCAATAGCCTCACGAATAATCATAAGTGGGAATCAGTTTTATTTGACAAGAACTTTTGTTTTATCAAGTCTGGTATAATAGATTCATTATACCATACCTTAGAACGGCGGTGTTTAAAATCAGCCATGTCTTTTTTGTACTTGAGAATAAAACGGAAACGGTATTTTTATTTCAATACACTTTATTCTACAAAAAACATAGCATAGAAACGTAAATTCGATGAGTGTATTTTTTATTCATGTGAATCCATATACTTAATAATATGGATGGGACGGAACAAGAGCTTGTCGGGACCTGTAAATGGAATATTCGCGTTCAAATTTCAATTTCCTAGTAGTAACAGCTATCCTGATTTAAGCTGACGACGTAATAACTGTATTTCATAATACATATTATGGATTTTATAAATGATTTTTGGATTAATAATGGATTTGATCTTGTATATCTTCATAAATAATGTAAAACAGTTTAATATTTTCAATTTATTTAAATTATCTTCCTTGAGATTTGTAAAAAAAATAACATCTATATTTTTCGTATTCTCTAATAGGAAATCTAAAATACTTCCTTTTTACAAGGATGAATCCATAAAAAAATGTTATAATAGAAACAAAGATGAATGAAGAAGAGGTAGGGGTAGGTTGAGACAGAGATACATTACACATATCACAAAGGGACTGAATATCACCACGTGTTAAGGAATTGAGTACTGTAGAAGGAGCTGACACAGCAAGAGTACAACATAATGAAAGAGAGAAACGGACCTGAACCAAGAAAATAATGGAAAATCTGCTTTTATTGCAAGTGCTTAATATTTCTTAATTCATTCTTAATAACCTTTTGCTTCAAATTGTCTTAAATCTATACTGGAACATTATAAAGCTGAAGAGTTTGTTTCTTTGAACGCGCTAATCTCAGGAACTACTGGTTGGAATTGAAAACATATTTTTGTATTGGACAGTCCATGTATATATTTATAGTTATATAATTATAACATCACGCTACCATCACGAATGTCTTAAATATAGTTATATAATATAACATTCATAAGAAACGGGAAAAAATATTAAATGTCAACAAGACTAATAGGAGCGCACTCTTTCGGCCTTAGGTGACGGAGACAAAGTTGCAAGGGTCAGCCAGTATGTTTATATCCACAATACCGATATCAAGACGTATATACACATACAAATCTTCTCATAATATTAATATTATCGTTTTTATGGAGCCATTTATAGAGAAATGGGACCTCCGAAATATCTACTTACTGCGTTTTGTAAGAAAATTTATGTTTTTATTTTACTGACACTTGATGAGTCATAAACTTTGAATTGCGCCTTATAATAAAATTTAATGACGCCATTTCGCAAATATTCTGTTTGTCAAACATTCTATTAAAAGGTCGTATTTTTTAAATCATAAAGAGTTTGACGCATCCTTTCTTTAATGCTTCCTTCTCGTTTTAGTATGGTGCTCATATTTTATAGGAGTATTCATCAATTATGGATATTATTTGCATCTTCGATATAATATAGTATATAGCTTAACATGGCTTAAAATTTAAAGTAATTTTGACCACAAAATTTGGTCTCTGGGAACTGTCGTGATACCAAATAAATGTCGAGCTATTTCTATTATATTTTTAATAATGAAATGAAATATTTGTAACACTAGGGTATAAAAATTACACGTACGTTGTCATTCCGAGATTACATTTGTTCTGTTGTTTATAATCACTATCAGTTAGTGATTATAAACAATCAATAATTAGATTTCCCTCTTACAGCAATTCGAATTAATATTGACTACTGAACATAAATATTAATATTAAAATAGCTTGTAGGCTTAAATTTAGGAATTAATGTATAATATATGCCTTTGTGGCCTTTTACTACGATATAGTGCCATCTAAATAAACTATATTTATAATGAAGGCTTAAAATCTAAACCAAAGAAGTTTTCCAAACATGATACTTCGATTTAAGACAAACAGATCATTAAAAGTAGCGAAACTGTTCGCTTTGTAAAACATGAAGAGCCGAGAGACTATTAAAGCTTACAGAGCCAGTCCGTTCAAACCATTCAACGGGATTACATGTAACTTTAAAATGTGGTTGAATAGAGATTGCCTGATTAGAGATATAATACAATTAGCTCTTAATACTTCGCGCGATTTTGCTTGAAGCACTCGAGAATTGTGTTTACAAAGTAATCTCATTTGGATTCTGATATTTCACAGATTTTGATGGCTTTTTATCTTTATATGCGTTTATGTTAGGATATAGTAAATGTTAATATTTTATAATGAAAATATTGGTTGCGTTTAATTTTATGAATATTGATGATAGACGTGTAAAAATTAAACGGAAGGCCAACTTTTTTAATAATGGCTTCCTCTTAATTGTACAAAATAGCCTGTATAATATATAATAGTAATAAAATGTTAGCTATTGGAAATTCGGAGGAGTACTACGGTGAAGTAATAATTTAAGTTAATATTTTTTTTAGATCATAGCGGCCTTATTCCAAAAAGAGACGAATATTTACTTTTTTATATTATAATATACAAAAGATATAACTTATGAGAAGGAACTATTTGCGCTCTAAGATGTTCTGTTAAACAACATTTGCACATGTCATTTCCATTCAACCTAATAACCTCAAAAGACAAATACATCAATTTTTTAATCGCTACACCACAACTTGTTATAACCAATAAATAATTCAGGACTTAGTCAAACAGGCAGTGAGCAAGCTAGAAAATATGCAGAGTAACGACCAACGACCCATTTTTATAGTTTCCTGCCTGGAGTATAAATTAAACCAGCTGTGTAATGCTGACGTAGTCAGTTGATTCATGTTCAAAAACTTCCACGATGTTCTTAATTCTATTTCTTTAATGAAATTCATTACATAATGCAAAAAGAACACGTCAAAATACATACACTCACGCTTTTTACCTACGATTCCTTCATACCACTTTTGCTTCGTCCACATTCATACATCTCGTCATGTATAATTACTTAATCATATACGTGCCGGTTATGAGTAGGTAACTACTGCACATCATTTTGAAAATAATTGAAAAAATATATTATTCTGAAAATTTCCTAATAAAATAAAATTGATGACATTGATACGTTTTGTGTGTAAGGAGTATTAATACTGTTAGTTATTCCGTCTAACAAGTCAAGTACAAGTATTCACTTGACGTAGAAATTAAACAAGGTAAAATAAAACACCATCGTTGAAGCTACACAGTTCGCACTAACTAATTTTACTTTCATTATATATAATACTAGTAAATACCTGTTGTATATCTAGCCGCTATCTTATTCATACTGTAGGTTCCCGGGTTATGCAGGGTAACCAAGTGGCCGCATTATGCGACAGTGGCGCTCTCTGGGCCAAGTGGCAGCACTAAGGTGCTATATGAGTTGTGCACATTCCGTATAGCACACAGTTTTCCTTAAAAGGGAAATAAAACTATTTTTTTAAAATAATATGTTTTCGAGAGTTTTTAAATTGTTATTTATCGTAAAATATAGATCAATGTACCGTATTAGTATCTAATAAAAAGTCTAATTAATTTTATAAGTTTACAATTATAAGCTGCAGTTTGTTTAGTAAGGTGGATGGATATATTATTATACCTATGCAAAGGTACAATGCAATAAGATGTATTAAGAACAATCATTCCTAATACATAATGTCTCCTAACGCGCGTTTATCATTCGACCAAATGATATGCGGTAAATATACATAAATACTTATTGGTGATAGTAGATCCCTATAATATCATGAATAAAAAAGTTAGTAACAAAACCATACAGCTAATTAATATAAAGGAAATTCTCACAATATCGGTAAAAAATGAGACTAACGCAGGTACCGCGACCTGGATGACTAATTATGTAGGTAATTATCTATCCACTTGTACCTTAAAAGCTGTCAAATACCTGTACCTGTAACGTTCCATATCCGAATCACTTAGTCACGTAAGATGAAAGCATATATCAAGCGGTATCAAAGGATCTATGGAGCCCTAATCAGGTGTATCGCTCACTAATGATCCGATCTCAACGTTAATCCGGTTCCAGCCGGTTGGAGCAGGGCCACTTTTTCTCGTTAATCCCTTCATTAGCGCGTCTGCTTACAGCTTTCCAAACATACTATGGTTTTGGGACATTTTGAGGACGTTAAATAGCGTCGGTATTTCTTTTTTTCCAACTAGCTACCACTCTACAAATATTTCAATGAACTAAATGGCTGGTTGAAATAAACTGACGCTTAAGTAAGTCAACTTAATCCTGGTATTACTTGGTTCTATCTTTCTCGGTTCAGTAAAGAGGTCAGTATAATATTTCAAGTATATTTTCCGAGTTTCTTGTTAGTATGCCATTTTCTTGAGACGCGGCATCTGGTTTAGCAAATTGGTAGTTAACCGGAGTTATGAAGTCATATTATACGCAATCTCAATATCTCAATCAATATCTTTACAAGTAAGATGTATTTTCCTTATTTTTTTGCCTCTGAATTATTTTTTCATTTTACGTTATATGGTATGACATCTAGTAGGTTTTTAGCTATGAAAAAGAAATCCAAATAATCCTTTGTATGATAAAATGGCAATGTAAGTTAAAGTAGAGAACTAGTTTTAATTCCATATCTACACATATCGTAGAATTTATCTATAATCAATAATCCATCTATTACTAAAGCTTATTCAACCGACGGTTAAAGTTAATTCTGACAATCAAATCTAGGAACGAGCGTTTCATTCCGGCCCGGTCCGGTTCGCTAGCGTCCAGCATTCGGACGAGTACGGCTGTAATATTTTATAGATATTGGACCGCGTTTTCTGTCATTATCGTAAAAGGAGCGTCAGCAAGAAAACTATTCCCTCCCCTCTATTACTTTCATAATACTTAAGTGGATCCGATACTTGCGTAAAGGAAATTGAATCATTTATTGTAACGGCATAATACTGCTTTATCAGATAGGTTTCGGATGAACATGCCTATGATTGTTTACTACAAAAGATACGAGCTAACCCTTGCTCCAAGAGAATTGTACGCTCGAATCATATCGATATCCATATGTCTAATCAATTTCTTGTGTACAATAAAATGTTATCTGGCAGAAAACAAGAATAGGATTTGCTGTGGTTGAAATTCTTGAAATGAAACAAATTATTTATTTATTTTTATTTGTAAAGACTAGCTGAGTCCCGTGGTACTGCCTGGGTCGATGTAGTTTTTCCCGATCCTGTGGGAATTAACTTTAAGCTGTTCTTGCTAAAGTTTAACCCTTTAGATAGTAATCTACGTGAGAATTTACAAGTTCGTAGACTGTCTAGTTTTGAGATTGAATTTATTAGTGGGCTATGTATTTCGCTTTCATTAATATAAATTAGTTTACTGTGAATGGTATTACATACATTTTTTGTGAAAGATTGACTAAAATATTTTATACTAATTAAACATAGCTGTCGTTTCCCTTAGTAACATGGCAAATTATCGAACAATATTCATATGAAACACAATTTTATTCGGTATTAAAGACATAAATTGGTGGGTAAACCGAGCTCGCGCGGCCTCAACCATGAAATCATAAAATCAGAACTACAAAGTGGGTGGAACGTCAGGCGTCATGCGGTATGCGTCACACATTAATCTATGTACAGGGTGCGCCACTTGCAACTGTCCGACAAAATCCGCATGCGGTGGCCGACAGAGTAAAGCCCACCAAAAGCAGCTTTGAGTTTGTCCCTGAACGGATTAAAAGCACAAAGTTTGTTGAATGCAATTTTAAAATGAAACTTTCGTAAGCAAGTGCATTCTATTATGTAACATATTGATTCGTTTATTTTGTAAGCTTCCCTCCAAGGAGCTTATTGTAAAAAAGGTTTTACTTTACGAATATTATATCATGATGTAATATGTAACTATTTGATCCTACATACGTACGTGTGGCGGGCAAAACCTATCAAAGTTCAATATATTTTATCAATCAACATACACACATACGCGTTAGTTTTGAGTACCGACCCTGTAATTGCAAGTCTTTGCGCAAGTTGTATCATAAAAAATATCGAAAATCAATTTTCTTCAAAACGCTCACGTACGCTTACGCTTAATCATATACCTAGGTATAACACACGTCTCGGCTTTGATTTCATAGAAACTTCACGTTCGGATACGTCAAACACAACGACTTCACATTAAGCAACAATAAAAAACATGCATCAGCGCGATGTCATCTCAAAATCAGAAAGCTTTTAATTTTCTTTTTATCGCGTTCGACAAAGTTTTTCCATTTGCTCCGATTCTTGTATCGGCGACGTTACCGCAGGCAACTTTTTCATTTTCTCTACTCATGTTACTTTATACGAGTGTTCGCTTCAGCCAGAAAGCCTCCTTTTGAGCAACACATATTGACAACTTTTCATCACAAACCAAAATTTTCACACATACGATTTCGTTCATTTGCATCAACACCTCTCTTTGTCGAAAGCTGATAAAGTTATTGTTCAAAATAAATGGAATAAGTGACCGTCCGCTTGTCATTATGCCGTTGCGCTGCGGTTGGCTTTTTGTATTTAAATCGTTCTGCTAAACTCGTTGATATTCAACGTTCACCTACCTTATTTGAGTTTCGGTTTTATTGCAAGTGTATTCTGAATTGTTTCAATTTCATTTATATAGAAAGTGGGTTCATTTTATATAAAGTAAATCAAATGAAATTGACTTTTAACTGAAATTGAATTAAAATGACCCGAATATTACCTATTGTGCTATATTATCGATAGCAAACTACATTTTCCGAGGTCGATCTACGGATGGGTGGCCAGTTAACCACTCTTAACATATTGAGTCTCACCGTGCCTCGGATGTGTTAAACTATTGGTACCCGTTATTCCGAGAATACTTTTGACAATCGTTAGTGGTAGTCAGAAACCTGAAACCAAACGGCCAGTTTATCTTTTAGATGTCCGTTTCGCCCAGAGTTGCAAAAGTGTCAGGGCACGCCACGATAGTGGCGGTAAGACCCATCATGGAGGATTGGCTTGAGAGGCGCTACGGCGCCCTCAGCTTCCGGATGATGCAGGTCTTGTTTGGGCATGGGTGCTTTGGCAAGTACCTGTGTCGCATAGGCCGGGAGCCATCGCCCGGTTGTCACCATTGCGTAGGTTGTCCCGAGGACACGGCACAGCACACACTCCAGGCCTGCCCGGCCTGGACAGAGCAGCGCCGTGAACTCATAGCGGCAGTCGGCGGTGACCTCTCGCTTCCGGCCGTGATCCTATCCATGGTCGGGAGCGAGAACGCGTGGGATGCCGCCGCCTCTTACTGCGAGCAAGTTATGCGCGCAAAAGAGGCGGCGGAAAGGGGGAGAGAAATCACAACCTCTCTCCCGATCCGCAGTAGACGCAGCGGGCGCCGGAGGGCGCTAACAGACCTCCGGCATCCATAAGCTGTGGCCAGCGGGTGGGCGCGACCAGGGGAGTCCGCCGCCCGAACTGGTAATGGCCCCAAGTAGGCGGCGCGCGTGTTCGTCACACGTGCGCCTGCGCGGAGGATGCGAGGCGAACTATGCCTCGCTTCTAGCCGGGGTCCAGCGATAAGAGCTGGACCGAAGCCCGCCGGGGTTGTGGTGCATGCTTTTGCGAATCCCATGGCCCCGGCAATAGGTTTAGTGGCGTTGACGGGTGCGGTTTTTTAGTCGGTAAACGCTTAAGCGGAGTCCGACACACCCCGTCGCCTCCCAGGCGATGGGACGGACCGTAAAGGATTTTTCCGCACTTTAAAAAAAAAAGGTTGCAAAAGTGTGATGGCAATCGTTTCTAGTTAAATTTGGATACTCCTCCGCTTTTATAATGAAACTTGTAGAATGAGAATTAACTATGTAAGAGTTAGCTATATAGTTAAAATAAATTTGAAAGGAGATATTTATATTATACTGATTTTTTATATACAAAGCGTATAGTTACGAGCTATCACCGTGGAATTTGATTTAAATTGTGTTACAGATACTACAATGGTGAATAAAGCACATCTATGTATATGTTTACGTAAATTCGTAGGTACATAATAATTATATGTTGCGATATTCGACTTGTCAGTTTGTTATTAACAATTGATAACATTTTATTGTTAATGAAATTACTTTTTTGATTTTGGAATTTAGCAAAATAAAATTTCACTAAAAAACCATCATACAAAATAATGTTAAAATAAAAAAAATGTTTTAAATCGCATGTGATGAACTCCTACAGAAGTAGACAATGGTTTTATTAAAAAGTCATATTTTTACATAAAAGGGTAGTTTAGAAACTGTATTTTAGTCTTGTCAGCGTCTCTTGAAAATTATTTGATGAAATCACGCTAGAAGGTGGCAATTTCCATTCTATCTGGCGATAGTTTACTTCAAGCTGTCTTCGGCGGGAAGTTGGGCATACTTGGAGGCGACTCATCACTTATTACGACCCCAACTATCCTGCGGAAAAATGATGTAGAGTCTTCAGACACAGGGGGTCGTAGCTCCATAACGGTAGTTTCAATTTAATACTTTTTGTCTGTGATATGTCGCAGATGTTTGTTGTTTGTTTCTTTTTGCAATTAAGTAAAAATTTACTTTATAATTAAAGGTTCGGTACGTTGACTAACTTTTTTCAGATTATAATATGCTATTATGTATTGTGGATAACATATACAATTAAGTGCAAACATTAGAGATATTGAGATTTTCTTTTTTCTGTAGTAGGTTAAAAATACGGCTGGATATAAAAGTAAAAATATAATTAATAATACATATATCCGGACATTTTATATAGCGTTACCCCGATAATTAACTAGATAAATAACGAGTTTATGATACTAGAAGGTCGAAACTTATAAAGTCTTATTATACATAATATATTATAATATATACCCATCCCTAACTGAGTAATTTCTTTGCTCAACTAACAAGCATTTGCTACCGAGATTCAAACCTGGAAATCTTATCATGGAAAGCAGCATTAATACTGCTGCGCTAATTTGATCATTTTTTACATAATATTTAGGTGCACAATTATTAGCATTTTCAAAGTCAGTATGAGCATATTTTCTTTACTTAATCCAGTATGTAGAAAGTAGACGCCGACACAGTCTCTGTGATAATCTCAGTTCTCCTTTATACGCGTACAAACATTTAATCAAAGTAACTATTCGCTTCTGGGTGTACTCTTTGAGCTAATTTCTTTGGTAACTATGAACCTTGCAGCGTACAGCTTATGTAATGTACCTACAATAGAAACCTTACTGTAAAACAGAACTAGAGTACATACATATATGGGTTGTTTTACCATGAATTAACAGTAAATATATTAGGTAATAATTGGTTTGTCATGGGAGGAAAAGTAATGGGTTTTAACTAGCTTTAGATCATCATCCACCCGATTATTGTCCCATTGCTGGGAACGGGTGGGCACTCTTACTTGTGAGAGATTAGCCTATAATCCACTACGCTAGCCTACTGCGGGTTATCAGACTGAGAAAATATCCAGGCATGCAGGTTTCTATACAATATATTCCTTCACCGTTTTAGCATATGATAAATACGCACTCACTCAGAATCAAACTTCGGACGTGACTTTACAGTCACACCATTAGGTTATCATAGCGGTGTTACTATAAAAACTTGTAGAAATCGGTTAAACTGTATTTTTAGATGAAAAGGAAATTGTTATTTTTTTCTCTCTTTTATTTTATTCAATTGTATATAATTAAAAAATGGTGACTCGCCATTCACAAAATGAAAATTCACGAACACCAAAACCCAGAACTATCAAAACATACAGAGAGTAAAAAGGTAAAAGCAAACAATCCTTATTGTGAGACTTCGGAGTATATCTGTCTGTATATTTTTTGTTTATATCAACAGCGAGTCTTTCATCAAACGCAACATGATCTCGAAGCAGATAAACAAGTAGTAAAACCATTCAATTTCAGAAATATCTCACCACCTGTCGGCGCATCATGGCAGCCGTCATTTCATCAACTTTTAGAGCCGTGAATTCCCTATCCCACTTGGAAAACTTATCATTCAAGCGCACTCGAACTTCGCTTGCTCTCGTAGGTATCTCTTCAAAGTTAGCACGTAGCGTTTTACACAAATGTGTACCTTAATCGCGTAGAAATAGAGTCTGACTGGAAGAAGATTTTTTAAATTATATGTATATTTTTTCAAACTGCTTACTACGTAATATCTTTGTAATTCATTTTTGTTATTTTAACCCCTGACGCAAAATGAGGGGTGTCATAAATTTTACGTGTGTATCTAAGCCTCCTCCATTTCTAAATGTATGAACTGATATTTATTTAGTTATTTCGTTGAAAAGGTGACTTGATCAAGACTGTTAGCAATAGTTCACAAAAATATTACATTCAGCCGTTTCCAGATTAGTTTATGAGGTACAGAACTTTTTAAAATATGTAGATTTTTAGTATAATTTATCCTAAGCGATGCATTTAGAAAAAGAGCCGAAGATCAAGCTCTGTGGTGTTCACTAGGGGAGGCCTACATCCAGCAGTCAACGAATATGGGCTAATGATGAAGATAATAATGCATTTATGGAGTTTTTTCAAGGTGTTATAAAAATATTTTTCAAACCAATAATTTGTTATTAACTGATCGGTTATGAAATGTTGTTAACTCTCATTCTGTTCTGAAAAGAAGACTATACATGTGCCTTTCTGCTATGCCAAACTTCCTCGCAGTAGACTTTTGAAATATTGTTATTGGTCGAGGTAGCTATTTTGTTTTATATATATGTGATTCTAGCAATTTCCTTTGAAGCCTTATAGTAATTTTAACATGTGTATGTTGTTAAAGAGTATTCAATAGCGTTTTTATGATTTACTAATTACGTATATAGAAAATAGATGCTCTTCTAGTAACTTTACATCTACACTCCGTATTCCGATTCGAATTGCGAAGTTGGTAGTACGTTGTAATTCCGATGCACTTCCAAGATAACTTTCTAGATCGTGCGGGGACCAAAACGACCTGACAAAGTTCCGCCACCTAGTCCTTCATATTGTAACATTGTATTTAAGCGTTCAAATAATCAGCCATCTTCAAAATGAAAGGTATTCCGCTCTCATCCTCTTTGCTTTTACGTAGAACAATTTGAAAGAAACGGACATGACTTGCGTGCCTTAAATGCCAAAGTACTTTCCCTTAATTAATTTGTGAATTGGTATGTTCATTGGAACTGAAAGTTTTTCATAACTCACGCTTTGTGGATATTAGATTGGTAGACTCTGGATAATATATGGTCTGGTGGTTAGATCGTTAACATTATACTTGTCAAAAATGTTCTATTTTTTTAAAATGATCGTTCATTATCAAGAGTGTATGGCGAACTTGCACTCACGATTCTCCTCTTAGTTTGACAGGCTCTCCATTATACTGGCTGGCAGATTTCACATAGCAGTAAAATCATGTCTCAGGCGTTCAATCTTCATCACGATATTTCCCTTCTCTGTGATACGAGTGATAATTTATTTATCACTAATACAAGCTGTAATTTCAAAAAAAATAAAGGAGTGGGAGTGTTTTTTGATTTCGATAAAAAGTCGACGATGTCTTAGGTATATAGATATACGTTGAGGCACAATCAGCTGTATATATAGTTATATGATGACCTAATTTTGCATAATAACCAAAAAGAAAGTCCTTGGTCATGGGGACGTGCTTATGATGAAGTACATTCCTGAGTTGTGAGAGATTCATAAAGCAACGCCAAGACACCTTGAGTGACTTTAGTACCTCTCCAGTTATTGTTTGATATTATTCAAGTTTCCTAATGATGGAACGTGTTACAGATACATAAGGTTTACTTTCCAATGTAATTTGTAGAAACGCAGAGTTCATTGTTATTTTTCTTTTACGAAATTACCCATGTTTGGGGAGTACAGATCTCATTATTTAACTGAATTATAACTACAGCTTGGTTGTCATTACATTATAAATATGGTTGACTTTTAATATATAGATATTATAGATTATTATATATGATTGGATCCGTCTGTCTTCTGTCACAACTATTTTGAAACCCTTTACAATTCTTGTAAAGCATCATAATTTACGTGAAGTTAAGTAATTCCTTTGGGAGCTTTAAAGCGTACGCAAAGCAATAAGGCCGACGGAAAGTGTCTGGGAGTATTGGCGACTTATTTTTAAGGATATTGCCTAAAATATACGTAAAAATCAGCTTGGAGAATTTACGTGAGGTGAGTAATATTTGTATGTACCTTGATTACCTGATACCTGAAAATTGCCCCACTAAGCAAGCTAGCTGCTAGGCATACGATCTTAGTACATACTAACACTACTCAATCATCCACATTTGGTTCGTCAGAAAATACGTGACGTCTGGTGGCCCTGGGATCTTACTCTATAAATATTGTAACTACTTTTTTATAATATTTTTTATGATAAAGAAAACACTATAGATTACGGTAGCCCTAAATCGGGATAAACTATTAATCGTGGTCTTTGATCTTTGTCTTTTATGTTATAAAAATTTCACCGCGATGTAGATAAATATCATATCCTTTCATTACTTTACAGTACTTTATTCAATCCTACAACCCCATCATATCTTAAAGAACGTTTCGAGTTCATCTGTGACACACATTCGCGGTCCTTACGGTCATCAGAAAACCTAAATTTGAAGATACCAGCGCATTCCACAAGATTCTTTGACCACTCCTTTACAGTTCAGGCCTCTCGATTGTGGAATGCACTGCCACTATCTATAAGACGTGCACAGACATTGGCTGCATTTAGGAAATTGGTAAAAGAACATTACTTGACTGTTTAGACAATTGAAACTAAGTATGTATTGTATTTATTAATATTAGTATTAGGTATATTTTATGTATGTATTATGTATATAGTGTAATAGGTATATATGTATGTGTATTATATCCTAGTGTATGTTAAAATATATATTTACTATTTGGGTACATCGCCAACTACTCGTTTTTTTCCTTCATTCAATTCTTGTCCATCCAATGGTTGTCTGGAAGAAATTGCTCTTAGCAATAAGACCGCCAATTGTACTTACCGCTGTATTACTGATTGTATTTCATATTTTGTCTGTTTTGGTTATGTACAATAAAGAATATTCTATCTATCTATCTATCTAGATAAAGTATTTTTTTATTTATTTATGTGTTTTTTCAACCTTAATACCAACCAACTTTAATACTTTAAATTGTAAAAAATCTATATTAAAAACCATTTAAAAGACGGAGATAGAAAAACTGTGCTAATAATCAGCTGTCCAGATGGTTTCAATATTGAAAAAAAATGCCAACAAATAGCAACTCCATTCTTCATTAGAATATCAAGCTAGAGACACATGTCCGACGTTATCATGTGCTTAAATTTACAAGCTTATTGCTGCAACTTTTTGCCAAAATTCTCAAAGTATTTTCCAAGTGGGTCCCACAAAATGTCTAACAAGAACAGTGTACAACTAGGCGGGACGGGGTGAGACAGGCTTGACAGCCAGCGCGAGGACTGGCCCGTATTAGCACGGAAACATATAAGTGGAAATTACGAGGACAGCTTTGTATCGTAGTATAAAAATTAAGGTCTCTTAAAATATTAGTCTTATATGACATGAATCACGCTTGCAACATTGAGAACCAGTGTTGATTCTATATTTATTTGATTGTTGAAATTATTGAGTATTTTTATTCATATTGTCCTTCGAACCAGAAGTTTTTTCGGAGCTTAGTACCACGTACAATTAGGCTGTGGAAATAATTACTTGCCGAGGTGTTCTTAAACGACGTCAGCATGGGGTTCATCATAAAGAAGTAAAATGCTTTTACAGGATCGGCAACGCGCGAACGATATCTCTGGTGCTGAAATCTTCCTTAGGCAACAGTAATTGCTTACCATCAAGCCAGCCGTAACAATTAATAATGTTACATGGCAGCATATTAAACAATTTATATATTTGACAATGCGTTTGATCTCCTCTCTCGTAGACAAACTGTAAGTATGTGATGGGTATACATCATTCATTACACCTCTTCTTAATCCTGTCAAGGAAACGGACTTGATAGTATCAGGTCTCATATAATCTCCAACGGGAAACCATTTAGTAACAGAGATTTTTGATTTAAAAAGCACAGAATAACGCTATCAATTAAAATTATCGCCTTTTACCGTACGAGCGAATAGTCATCATAACACATAAAAACAAAGACACAATAAGTCCACTCAGAATCAGTGGCACTTGTGTTACGACCATTATTTCACTCGCACATCGTACTCTATTGCTAAGTCGAGACGACTGCATAAGCCGCAGCTGACAACTCAGTCGGTCCCTTTCCAATTTGCGTTCGAATAAATGGAAACGCTCGAATCGCATAAATGAAAACGGTGGAACAAATTGATTTCTCACTCAAACAGAACCGTGCACAGAACAACCTATTACACTTTCTATTTTGTGTTGTATTCTAAAAATGTATCGCAATAATAAGTTTGTAGTGTCAATCTGCGTTGAAAAGTTCCAGCGAAAAATTTGCGCATTTTTTTATGAAATTGAAAAGTTGGCGCTTGGAATTTTTGTGACTTGTTTGTACAAGTTTGTATTTTATCAATTTAAGTTTTGTTTTTGAATCAACTTCTACGTGTAAAATATATAACATAGTCTTACTGGAGCAGTTAATAAAACAATATTTTAATATTGTCATAAAAAAAAATATACTATTTAATTGAGGATGGGGTCCTCACGGTGGTATTAAAAGCAGTTTTCAATGACCCAGATTCGAATCCCGGTAAGAGCAAATATTTGTTTTATTAGCATGGATATTTGTACCCGAGCCATGTTTCTATGTACATATAATTAATTATTACTTCGCTCGGCTAATCCATTATTCGAAAACAAAAGCTGTGTCTATTAATGTAGTTAAATTTGCACTCGTTTCACAATGGATTCTAACTCAAAACATAAAAATATATTATTTCGTCGTATTTATGTATGTTATCTTTAAAAACAAACAGATATCAACCCGTTTTGTTCCAGTCAGAATACTATTGTTTTTATGCGTTATTTAAACATTTTCCCTGTCTACTGTCCAGCCACTCAATACAGTTTATCTACCAAATTCTCTATCGTTTACGACCCTCTATTCAAAACATCTATAAATCAATACAAAAGGTAAATACTAAAGATATATTATGTAAATTTATCTTCATATAAGAACCCGACAAAACTAGTTTCCCAAGGTCCCGTCGACCTCACTCCGTTTAGGGACAGTAATTCCCTATTTACAAAACTTATACAACAACCGATAATTTTGGCAATAAATCAGACAACTTGTTAACTGAACTGTCACTAGAAAATACGTCCAAAATTCTCCCTCAGTATGTACATAATGTAAAAATAAAGGGACCCTTTGTCGTTACGTGATCGTCAGGCAAGCATCACGCACGAACCGGCCGTAGCCAACGGAGCGTTGACAAATGCCTAATTGAATTTTCAACCACGATATTGTGTCCTTGTCAAAAAGATTTATACAAGATCCAGCGGCTACCTTTATTTCCCAGCCTGGTAGAGTAAATCGTTTTTTTTAAACACGTCAGATATCAATTATAATTAGTTAAATACTGTGATAGCCAAGTGATGTGAAAACTGTGAATTCAACATTCTCGAGTTCGATCAAAGGCTCTACTAGTTTTACGGAATTACGTGAAGTCTGCCAACATTCACAAGCGTGATGGACTATAGTCTAGTTCCACTCAAACTTCACACACCATCGAGACAATCTCTCAAGCATGCAGGTTTGTTCATGATGTTTTCCTTGAGCATTGAAGCATGTGATAAATACAAACATGACTTCGAAAAGTTAGCGGTGCGTGCTCTGGGGTTGGAACTCGAGACCTTTGACATCCAGTCCACACTAGGCTACCACAGTTCTTCCATGAAATGAAATGAAATGTGATTATAGAATTTTATTTCAGTTATCAGATATATCCATTGATATGAAGAACCACTTTGATCGTTAATACTTTAATCCTTAATCCATTTATCTAAGTCCACTGTCATTTTTACTTTTTTGTGTCGTTGCTCTGTGAAATAGATGCAAAATAAAGTGGTTGAGTCTACCGTAGGTAATGATTTATTAATAAGCGCTTACTTCATCGAAGAAAAATAAGCAATATCGGATCTATTATATATTTTTATTAATTTATATTTTTCAATTTATAATATTATCATGCCTGTTTCTCGGTAGGAGAAAGGCAAAGAATATTCAGTAGGTACTCATATACTCCCATATCTTGCCAGTATGCGTTTATGTAACAAAAAGGCGTTTGTATATTTTCATAAAATCTTATTTACAACCATTGAAGTTTAATTTCACAACAAAGTACCTACAACCTACATGCAATATACATTTTTAATTCTGAAATATTGCAGTAATTGTAAAAATACTTTAACGCTATTTAGGTTGCATACACATCATACTCGCTGAATGTTCACTACAATAATACGCACGTGTAATTTCGCTGCACGTTATACGAAGATTTATACGAACAGGAATAAATAATGTGCGCAGAACACACGAATTAATTTCCCGTTAACGGATTCCCGTTTGT
Organism: Craniophora ligustri; assembly: GCA_905163465.1. Lineage (NCBI taxonomy): Eukaryota > Metazoa > Arthropoda > Insecta > Lepidoptera > Noctuidae > Craniophora > Craniophora ligustri. The sequence goes on along the minus strand of LR990967.1, from coordinate 8,321,113 downwards.
ATCCTCTCAATATTTTTTATTATAAGTTTCAAATCTGTTTTCGTTTTTATTAAAAACGAAGTCAACTGGATGTGCCATTATTTTATTGAATGTTAGGATAAGATGTTAGTAGATACGCGTTTTCATAGTCATGGTCAAATTCCATCATTAGCATCAAACGAAAACACAAGAGTTTATTTTTATACAGTTTTTAAATACATATTACAAAATGTAATACATCAATTTTGACAACTGATAGTAAGATCATAATGGTTGTTCGACCAATGAATTTGATATCCATTTGTCTAAATAACAACAAATATTTTTCCAGAAACATTATTCATAAATATATAATTTGTGTGGTGCAACCCTTTTACACATAACATGACGTAATGTAGGAAGCAAATTGAACATCTTAAGCCCAGAAAAATAAAATTTACCGCCTAAATAAACACGCCATCCACCAATGAGCGTACTCGCTTTCACTCCGAATTTCCCGAACGTAGACAAAAACGAATCGACAAATGTTCAGTCATGTATAAACCCACATTATTACTTGTCAATTCAAGTAACGAGATTCCTCTTACAGGCGATATTCGGAACAATTCAAGGCTGACCCGAATTTCTGAATACGGAAAGCCTAGCTCTTGAAGGCCTGAGGAGGCTTCAGTTAATTGAAAGAGATCGCCCCACACTACTTCACGTTGAGAGTGAACAAACTATGTGATGCCACTTACTTCAGCTGTGTGGGATGTGTTTTAGGCTTTAAAAGATCAGTCCCTTAAATCGAATATTGAATGTTCTCTTACAATGCCGTTGGAGATTGAATTCTATTCGAAGTTGGTATAGGTAGTATTTACTGATGTAAATAATTTCAACACAAATTATATTCGTGGGATAGCCTCCGAAGAGATGGATGGCTGATCTGGTTAAAGTAGATGGAAGTTGTCCGGGAGGCTTTTGTCCAGCAGTGGCCTAGATTTGCTCAATTTATCGTGGCGCTCCCCCCATTCAAGCAACAGACATATTTTTCAACAAACCCAGCATAATAAGCAAAAGGTTTAGTATTTTTATTTACTTTTTGTTTTTTATTTTGTAAAGATTATTATTTTCAATTATTTTTATATGTTTAATATAGATATACACGGCTTGGTTGTACATTGTAAGTTTATATTTTATGAATAAATGAATATGATGATGATAAATTAAATAATATGAAAAAAAAACAATCGGTCACATGGACCTAGGTATGTATAGTATCTTATCATCGTCATGATAATTTCAGCTAAACTAAATGACATCCACTGCAGCACATGAACCTCCCGCAAGGATTTCCACTAAGACCTGACAACTACTGCTATACTGTTTCGATATATTCACACTATGTTTTCAAACGAATATCCTATTATTAAATTTGTAACAGCATTTCAGACTTCGCTAGCTTCTTGAGATGTCAAACGTAGATATTTTATTTAAAGTAAGAAGTTGAATATTTAAGTACGTAACAATTGTTGAATAAAAGGAGCGCATTTAAAATGATTGGAAGTTAATAATTTTAAGTAATATTCGCAACGATTCTCTAAATAAATATTTTTGTTTTAGTTAAGTATTTATAATAAATATTTACAAAACATTGACGGTTAAACTCAACATAAAGAAATTATTATCACAGGGCCACATCTTACTTATTATTTTATACTTAGCATTAAACAAACTGAATTAAGGTAAAATGTTTTTATAGCTCTTCTACGAAATACACGCAATAAAGTCATTATTAGAAGGTATGTATTTGTAATACGTTTTAAATTAAATTCACATAGAAGCTCATAAAGCCACTTAGTAATCGCTCAATGTATCGGAGTAAAACAACTATGATTATTTTCAAAGAAAGGTGAAATGTGTTCAATTTGCTATACAATAGCTTTTCGAGAACGTTGTTTTTTCTAGCAAAATTACGGTACGATACCTATTCTTACTTTAATTGAATGTACTAGAATTCATATTTAATGCCATCAAGTACAAATAATAAACAGTTTTGTTTACTTATATACTATAGGAGATATACTAAAGCATTATATACTACTGCAGGTTCAAGATAGCTGATTTTCACGTCTAGGTTAATGGGAATACACTTCACCGCGATTCTTGTGTTTTTATATATATACCAGTGTTTTTATGTATATTTATAATTTTGCATATAGTTAAATACGTAATGTTACATGCAACATTTGAAATTTTATAACGAAGAAAAGAGCATAACCTTGCAATTTCCTTTGAATAAACTAAGATGTGCCACAAAAATTTGAGTGTCTCATTCATATTTACGATTACATCGGATCGCGTTACATACCTCAATATTTTCTTGTTCCAATATTATTTTATCAGAGGGAGGCGCTTTCCGGAGAGACGCTTATTCTTCAAAGCCTGTTTCGAGAGCTAGTCGTAAAGTTTATGAGCGTGAATGACTGTGCCGGGGTCAAACGGGCTGGGATCCCGTACCAAACGGGAATTCCGTTTATAACACTATTCTGTTCTAAGATAAGGTGACTCCCGTAAGCCTTACTATGGCGTCTTTAAGGTGCACACGTTCCGTTATATGGTGGAGATAGAACATTAATCTTTGTGAGATATTGGAGCTACCAGCTCTTGGCAAATGGAATTGCTATTATAAAGAGATGAGACTCATTTGCGTTTCTTGTCTATACATTTACCGGAACGGTTAACTCGTTCGCAGATAAAAGGAGTTACGGTTTGTTTATTCATAATATTTTATTTTCTGTTGAGCGTAAATCAACGCATGGACCGACAGAATAATTAATTACTTACAGTAGGTAGTAGGTGCGAATAGTAAAAGGATGAGGAAATTTCTCATTTGTGTATTGCTAGTAGGTATAAGTATGTTTTATAAGAGCGATTTCTTTATGAAGTTAATAATTTTATTTCTTATATTTCAAAGGATGACAGTGTTTATTAATAGGTTCATGAAAAAATCTTTACTAATATCTGTAGCTAGTAGACTGTTGTCTCCTTAAGACAGACAATGTGACCAAAAAATTTGACCTCTTAAAGCTTCTGGTTTGTCAACCTGGAGTATGTAGGGTCAAGTCTAGCCCAATCCAATCCAATCCAATCCAAACAAAACTATCTCGCAAGTTTAAGGGCGCCTTCACACTGGGCGTAGGCGTTCTATGAACGTATGCACAGCGCAGACGCCGCGACGTGAGCGTCGTGTTGTCGCAGCGTACATGAATACTCTGCTTAAGCGCCGCAGGTGCGCGACGTATACGCCGCGTTACTGCGGTGTCATGTATAATAGAGCATTACCACCCTTATTAAACTTTTAAAAGAAGAAGAAATTGTAATCTTCAGATAGTACCTACAACTTGGTATCGGTATAAATGGAAACTTATATATTTATTGGTATTTTATTTATACAAAAGTGAAAGCTCGTAGTGAGATAATAGCGCGTTACTATATATACATATCAGGTTAGGTAGCCCTTGTTGCTTTTAATTGGTGGATTTCTCATAATTTTTAACAATTCCTGATGACGCAATTAATGCAGCGGTACTAAATGGTACCTTCTATAATAAGGGACCCGGGTTCCCAGCAATACCAGCAGGGACACATGTTTAATATTATGTACCTACGTATTTACAAAAAATAAAACAATGTAGCAAATCAACTATTTAGTATATCTAACAAAAACGTCGTTGCTTAGCTCGGAACTAGATGGCGCTGTGTTATAATGGATATGTTTATTTATCCCAAGGGCGTTGTTGGCCCACCCCTAGCCGTCGCATTAGTCTCGATTGACCCTCGAATACCTTCTGATGACCACTGCCTTTCATGTCTTAGTATCACTATGTAACTGGGTTGCAGATATACTCTTGAATAGCGGAATCTGTGGAATAGATACACCAATGGCCATTGAAACCTCGAGGACAAACGCGGTGTCCCTGGTATAGCAAAATTAGTTTCTATGTTACGTCAGCCGTATTTACACAATACATACAATTATTGTGATGCTTATGTTAAAAGTATACATTGAAAGTAGGCATTCCCGGGCGTTAGTGTTGTTTTAAGTTTTAAGCATAATTCAATAAAATCGATGACCAAGTTTGATTTGTCGGTATGTTTTGGTTACAACCATAAAGTCATATTTTCTTCAAATATACGAATAATATTAATTTATGTTGTATTTATTATTTATGTCAACGGAACTCAAAATAATATCATCACTAACCCATTATTGTCCCACTGCTGGGCACGAGCCTCCTCCACCTATCATAATTATATTGGATTATGTTAAAACAAATATAATAAATATGGATATGATTTTGAAAAATATTTACACCTTTTTAAACGGTATTATTTAGCTTGCCCTGATTATTTATTTAACAGTAAACCTTACTTAGTTACTGACCAAATATATGAATAATATTCAGACATGAGTTTACAAATAAATTCTTTTTCATTTAAAGACATATCCGATCAATTCGAAACTCGTGTCAATGAATTCTCAAACATCGATAGTGTTAAATTAACTTGTTAATTATGATAAGAAAAGTTAACTAATTGACACGGATTATGAAAATTTTTAATTTTTACCTATGTACAATTTGAGGTTATAACTCTACCATAAAAATATAATACAAATACCTACCACGTTTGCGCACTTAAAGTATTTGAGTAATGTTATTACCTATAATCGTGTGCGTCTATTAGGGTTACAAATTGTTTTTTTTTTCAGGTAGATTAAGCAAATAACCGGTACTCTGCTCACGCAATCTGGCCCTAATGGCGCGTTAAGATGTGACTTAAACAACTCGATGACTTGATAGAATTTGCTTCGAAGCCGCTTCGAATTGACAACTGCGATGATACGACGGTTTTGTGTTCGAAATTGATCACTTGTAAGTACTTAAAATTTGCGGCCATTTTGGATTATTGGAATTGATTTCCTTACATATGATTTTAATTACTTTTCATTATATTAAAATGTAGAAGCGATTCCAAAATGGTTTTTTACATTGTAATGTACAATAATATGTCCCATGATAAAATTATATATGTTCATGATAGCTCGATCATAATATAATTTAGATTTCCACATGAATAAACGCATTGATAGCTTATATGTAACAACAGACGAGACTATTGGCACATAACAGGGCACAAATTCTAATTCCTAGCTGCTACTGAGAATTCAAACCTTCAACGTTCAACTTGTGAATCGATCCCAGAACCACATAATCAGCAACCGGCTTTAATCACTACACCACTCACAGCACTTAAGTGAATAGTGAGTCGATATTACGTCTCAATAATCTAAGTGACTTAACGACCCTTAATCGTGCATAGAGTGATATACATTCATATTGCTCGTTCATTCTTCGCGGAGTACAGTTCTGTTGAAACAGTGTTGATGGGAAAAGTTTTGTTATTGTACTTATTGTGGGCTTTCTGTAACGTGTGTGAGAATCTGAACACCTGGTTGCGGGATTTGAGAAAGTTCCGTGTGCTTTACAAACAATTTTTCTTGTACCTATACTAAAACCAGGCAATGTTTGCATTGTCATTTGTTTAAGTTTGAGATGTGTATTTTTTTGTAAACTATACCATGGTTATGGATCGTTGAACAAAACTACTTTCTACGGATTCTATTGTGACCTGTGACCCGAATAAAATCTGTAAAAAGCAGTTTTATTTCAATGTCTAATATTCGCGTACGTCTAAATAATCAATATGTGTTCATTTGAATTGAACTTTAACTCAAAATAAGTTTTAGCTGGCTATATTATGATTAAGGATGGCGAGACACCAAAAGTGCCTTCAGATAATAATATTCTTTTCAAGGTTTGTCTAATCCGTTTCTCCTTTAAAATAAAGTCGCCAAAATGAAATAACATTAAGTATTTGGGTGAGTAATTTCACCTGATGGTTTTTCTTTAAAAACATTTTTGCGGCCTTAATAATGTACGTATATTTTCCCGCTAAGCCCTCAAGGGATTTAAATTTTTAAGTACTATAAACAACCCTAACGGATTACTGTAGTTGCAGATCCGATAATCCTTCACGTGGGCCGGGTGATACCTGCAAAACTTTATTTCTGACGTGTACGTAACAAATCGATCGCTATGTCTTTCCACACACGAACGATTTAAACGACTTTGGCTGGTATTAAATATAGTTTGAGTTTTGATTTTATTTACTAATTTACTCTCGCTATAATTTAATTTTACAAAGATTTAGGTTGTATCGTATCGTATTAGTTGCTAATAATACAAGTCATATTTTTTTCAACTTTTTTATCATAACTACTTGAAAGTAAGTTATCAAAGTAACATTGTCAGCAATAGCAATACATAATTATGCATCTTCAATTTTATAAGCTCACAGAGTTTCTTCTACAAAAATCTACTTTTAAAATCTAAAATCAATAACAAAGTTCCATCTGAACAGCTACATACAAGAAAACCATTTAATAAAAAACCCCGGCACAATACATTATTGCATGTGTAGACTACCCACACACGCAGTGGTGACAGGGTATAAAAATTGCTGATAATCTTTAACTTTGCCCTTGACATACTCACTACAAATAGTGTATTACTCAAGTTGCTATCATCATAATAATCACTTGGGAAATATCCACTTATAAACTAAAATTTACCCATATAGACTGTCCCCCGACAAACCGTTTGCAACTAATAGTCCTCGGGGAAATATGGAAGAGAGGTATCACAAATTTATTTCTCTTCTATTGTAATAGTTTTCCGCCCCTGTTCCTTATCTCCCCTTTGTCGTGCGATTAGTCGTACGTGCGACTGTAACATTTATTCGGCGATTTGCAGCGGACAGCCCCCAATGCTAGTAGTGATTGATATTAATTGTTTTAGCCATCGGCTTATTAACTGCATGAACTGATATGTTTCAATATAAACTAAACTATTGGAATTTCTAGGAAGAACCTGTGATTCATATAAAATAATTTAGGTTTTTGTCCCTTGCGAGAGTAGAAATCGAGCCCCATAGCTCAATTTTCATTTAAAATAATCTATGTAATAAATGTGTGATTACTTTTTTTTTAATCTGTTCGACATATTAAATTTGCTTTGTTGGTTTCAGGATCTTATTATAAATTAGCTAGTTTTCTGGCTAAGTTTAAAGTTATCATATAACGTTCTCTCAGGTTGTTTGTTAATAAAATTAATTACATCAGCTGCGTTTATCAATTTAAGAGTTCAGCTCTTGTCAGTGGAGCAACCGTTTCTGACTGCTGCTTTCCATTTTACCTCATAATATGACCTCCCTTCCCTTCAATTTCTCCATAAAAATCGTATAGATCTTCCTCTCCCTCCTTTTCTTTCAATTTCACCTTCTAGTATGGCTCTAAAGAGTCGTATCGTATATTTAGTCGAAATTATTCAATTTTATCTTCTTTCCAAGTAATCGCATCAGTCGTCAATTTGTAGCAGACTTAACCCCCCAGTACGGTTGGTTGGTATTAATTGTAAAAATTACTTGGTTGTTAGCTACACCAACTAATCTGGGCGGCACGTATGCCATGCAACAGTGACGCACGGAACTTCTTATTTATTGTCTGGTAATTTCTTGAAATTATCCACGATTTCGGAAAGAATATAGAAACTTTTGCGATTTAGTAGTTTTGATGAATCAGGTGAGCTATTTTTTCTCGATGATTCAGTTGTTTGACTTTTTTGTTTTCAGTACAAAACGTAGATTTAAATAGTAAATGTTTACATTTACACAGTAAATTCTCTACCAGATTGAAATTTCAGATAGATTAAAGCATACACTGGGTTGTCTTATTTTGCAAGCGTAGATAGATATCCAGCCAGATGCTGGATAAAAAATATCCATTAAAATATATCCAATAAAATGTAAATTAATTATACTAAATCATCAGTTTTTTAAAAGAAATTTTGTAGATATTTCGCAAGTCTTGCAAATTGAATATAAATATTAATAAGCTTTTATACATATTTTGCTTTGAAAGACTTGTACAATGCACTTTTGAACAATATCAATGTCAATTTCAGTATTCATATTTTACATCAAAAGTCTTTGATGGCTTTAAGTACGTATTTAAACGCGATGTATCAAACTGCATAACAAATATACAGTAACAAAATATTTACTTAAAATATCGAATCAAGTTTTACATATTTTTAATGTCAATGACTTACGGCACTGAAACGTGGCTGCTTACATAGGCTTATAAGGAAGCTATGTTAGGAGTTTCATTACGTGATCGAATCAGAAATGAGGAGATTCGTAGAAGAACCCGGGTGGTTGACATAGCCCGGAGAATCGCCAAACTCTAGTGGCAGTGAGCAGGGCACATCGCTCGACGGACAGCCGATTGGGCTTGAAGGTTCTAGAGTGGCAACCACGTACTGGAATACGCAGCGTGGGTAGGTCCCTGGTTAGGTGAACTGACGACCTGGTAAAGGTCGGTGGAATCCGCTGGATGCGGGCGGCGCATGACCGGTCATCGTGGCGATTCTTAGGGGAGGCCTATCTAGGGCCCAGCAGTGCCCATCTAACGGTTGATATGAAGATGATGATAATGAATGTCAATGGACTGTGTATTACTGTTTAATCAAATTGCTACGTGTTAATTTGACAACTCCACCTATTGTATACATAGTATATATTATACTCTAAGACATCCTAAATACGAATCTGTGATAGTCTAGTGTGACCAGTGGAAAATGAACTCAAGTTAAGTGCATATTTATCACATACTTGAACGTGAAGGAAAACATCGCGAGAAAACCTGCATGCCTGAGAAAAATTCTCGATTGTGTGTTAAGGCTAGCATGGTGGATTATAGTCTAAAACCACAGAAAACCACAGAACCATCTTACTTCTGTGTTTAGTAAATACACATAGGATCACCAGATCCTATATGTATTTACTAAAGAATGATGAATACATCAAATCACTGATTTATAAATCTTTCGTTGTTGCTGAGAAAAATAACACAAAATTAATCTTTCATTCATCTCAAACGCTAAATATAAAGTAAGATTGATCTGAGGGATCAAAAATCTTAAGTTATAAATCCAAATATAATTAAAATAAACATTTCCAAAAAAAATATCACTGAATTAAAAAAATATATTTAATCGTAAATATGAACTGATTCCCGCGAATTTACTTAAAACTTCAGTCTTAAACAATAACATCACAGTTTTCCGCGTTTAACTGCTTTCATTTGCATTTGCAAACAATCTGACAATATACAAGAGTATTGACAAGTCTGTAACGGATAGAGTAAATGGATAATGTAACTTTAATATTGATCTGCTTTTTCAATTATAATAATGGTAAAATATACATAATTATACAAATATAAAAATATACCTAATGTAAATTAAAAAAGCCATAGAAGCGGTATGCAGGGACTGTAGCGCGTGGCATTCTGTAGTTTCTGCCTACCCCCATGGGAAAAAGGCGTGAGTGTATGTATGTATGTATCTATATATATTTAGCGGTGTTAGGTCGGACCATATGGGACAGCTAATTTCGGTAGAAACTATAAAAAATACGCGGACGAGTAAAAATATATCAGTTAGACCCTTAACAGCAAATAAATTAGACTCTCTGCAAGATATTATTAAAATACAATTACAAAATACTAAATTCACGTCAATTAGCCCTGATAAAATTTACAGTAAATTATTCTATATAATATGTGAAGCATTTAATAAATCTTGCCCTGTTATAAAGGCTTCATTACGAAGTAAAAGTAAATTTAATGAATGGGCTACTACAGGTATAAGGAAAAGTAGAGATGTGCTCTATGAACTCTATTATGAAAAATCATTGACCTCCGATCCAAATTTCCATAATTATGTTCGGAAGTACTCTAAATGTTTTAAAAGAGTATGCACATTAGCTAAATCAAAACTTATCAGTAATAAAATTAATAAGTCTGATAATAAAATTAAAGCTGTATGGAATATTATTAATACTGAGACTGGGAAAGGGAAGAAACAGGGCTCCGATCTGATTCTTAAAATAAATAACAAAGTAGTCTCAGACAAAACTGAAGTCGCGAACTCGCTCGAACGATATTTTACCAATATTCCCATCGAGGTGACAAAGTCATTACATTCATCATCTTTATTAGCTGAATCTCTAGTGAAACAATTTGTTGCTAGAGATATACCGAATTTTGATTTCTCTCAGGTCTCAGCTCTTACGGTAAAAAAAGCTTTTAGAAGTCTAAATATGAAAAATACGGAAGATCTATGGGGCATATCTGTTAAAGTAATAAATTCAATCATAGACAGTATTGCTCCAATACTTGCAAATATATTTAATGTTAGCGTAAAATCGGGAACCTTCCCTGATTTAATGAAGGAAAGTAAAGTTATTCCAATTTTTAAATCAGGTTGCAAGATGGATCCCTCTAACTATAGACCGATTTCTGTTCTTCCAACGTTAAGTAAAGTTTTCGAAAAACTGATGCTCGAGCAAATGATAGCACATTTTCAAAAATATAATATTTTACATAACAGACAGTATGGCTTCACCAAAGGTAGATCGACGTCTGATGCAGGTACGAAGTTAGTCTCTCACATTTTAGATGCTTGGGAGGGGTCACAGGATGCCATAGGTATCTTCTGTGATCTTTCTAAAGCTTTCGATTGCGTTGATCACAACACGCTTATCCGTAAACTCAGCTACTACGGAGTACGAGGGCTTTCTTTAGAGCTTGTTTCTTCCTATCTCAGAGAAAGACGTCAAAAAGTTAGTATAGACGGAGTCACTTCCTTAGGGTCTATTGTTAGAATGGGTGTACCCCAGGGTTCAATTTTAGGTCCTTTTCTTTTTCTAGCTTACATAAATGATCTTCCCTACATGATGTCAGATTTGGCTAATATTGTATTGTTTGCTGACGATACATCACTAATTTTTAAAATCGATAGAAAAGATCGCGTTCTTCTGAATGTTAATAAGAGCCTAGAAACGTTATCTAAATGGTTTGATGCGAATAACCTACTTCTGAATGCTAATAAAACTAAATGTCTAAAATTCGCGTTACCTAACGTTTCTCAAAGCGATACTAATTTAATGCTTAACGACAGCAAACTCGAGTTAGTTAATGAAACTGTTTTCCTTGGTATTACTGTTGATTACAAATTACAGTGGGGGCCATATATCTCATCTCTATCTAGAAGGTTAAGTTCTGCTGCCTATGCAGTGAGGAAAATTAAGCAAGTCACTGATGTACCTACAGCTAGACTTGTATACTTTGCTTACTTTCACAGCATTATGTCATATGGCATCCTTCTATGGGGTTCAGCTGCGGACGTTGATTCTATATTTATCCTACAGAAAAGGGCCATCCGCGCAATCTACGATATGGGCCCCCGCGATTCCTTAAGAGAAGTGTTTAAAAATATAAATATACTTACACTTCCGTCACTGTATATTCTCGAAAATATTTTGTATGTCCGGAAAAACCAGGATAAATTTAACATCAATAGTGACTACCATAGCGTTAATACTAGGAATAAACATAAATTAGTGGTACCTAAATTTAGACTTACAAAAACTAATAAATCATTTCTAGGGAACTGTGTACGTTTTTATAATAAACTGCCGAAATCTGTCACCGATCTCACTGGCAAGAAATTTAAAAATCACGTGAAATCTGTTCTTGTCAAGAAAGCCTATTACAAAATTAAGGACTATGTTGACGATGGAAATGTATGGAGTTAAATACGGAAGTGCTTGTGGCCTCCCTGGTACCCTGAGGTTGTTTTTCATTAATATTGTAAAATAATTGTTGTTTTCATTAATATTTTTTGTAAATGTTAGGTCAATGTAGTTAATGTCTGAAGAATTATGCATACGGTATTATTTTATTTTGTTCTTACTAATTTGACTATTGACGATTTAAGACATTACATACATTACATTTTTTACATTGACCTCGCACACCATTGCCTGAACATTGTATTCAATACCCATTATTTTAAAAGAGTGTCTATGGAGTTTCTTGCCGGTTCTTCTCCATAAGATCGACTTCTTGGAACCGTGCAACTAGAATCATAACGTTTTAAAAGTGCTTGAAAAAGTTTATTTGAAATAAAAACCTTTTGATTTTGATTGATTTTGATTATAAATTAAAAAAAATTAAACCATGCAAAGAAACTGCTAATTATTTGCTGTATCATCTACGTAATAGTAGGTACCTAATTCTAAAATAAAATACCTAGTTGACTTTAGGACCTTTTTTTTGTTAACAGGGGTGACACCCTCAAATATCACCAGGTCTTTGGGAAAGAGTCTAAGAAGTACCTATGGGAGATTTACTTTACTATTAACCAACCCGTCACAATCAGCACATGAACGGTGTCTAGCAAAATGCAATATTATCCACTGTCATCTGAGTAAATTTAAAATAATACTTTTTATTAGCCGGGATTGATGTTTGAAATGAAATAAATACGATTCTCAAAGAGTCTTTAATTTCTCGCAATAATACCTATGTATTTGTAGACTAGAATCAATCTCGTTTAATCTTGATACACGATATTGAGAGCTGGATTTATTTCTCAAATTGGGGTTTTATTTCTTATAACGATTCGATATATCAAATAACAGTTAATAAACACGTTTCAGTAAGCAATTAAATCGCCCAATCAAAATGACAATTATTTTATCTGACTAGATAGATTCTAGAGATGTCTGCCAAATCCCATTTCACCCTTAACACTACATAATTTATTGTAGTAATGAGTTTATTAAAAATAAATATCTATTCGTCTTTCTATTTTAAAATTAATTTGTGATGTATTTATCATATTTATGTAATAATTGTCTTATACAGTATGATATATTATGTTTGTGAACCTCTGATTATTTTTCTTCTACATATAAATAATAATAAAAATATTTGTCAATAATGTGTCACAAAAATGTAGCAACTGAATAAAATATATATTTATAGATCAAATTTTAGTGAAATTATCAAATAGTATTAAATTTGTTGCTACTCATTATTTTTATGGAAAAATTTACCTGCCTCCAGCGTGCTAAATGCCTGACATTTTTGCCAACTAAGCTACCGAGTACCTCATTTACAAAATTGGCTGAAGCAGATTTGAGGCACGGTTCAGGGCAAAGTACGGTACAAAAATCTGAGCATATAAAATGTACAAAAACAGAAAAAAACTTGCTAACAGTTGTTTATTTCACAATTACACCAAATGTGTAAGCCTACCGAAATTATTGTGATTATACGGGCTTTCGTCCCCACGGAAGTTTTTAATCCAACCCCCACATTTCCAGAGACACATTAATGAGAAAATAACACCTCATTACCTGCCCCTATTTCGTTCTCAAAGTTAGATTGAATAAAAGGTTTTATACGTATATTACTGTCGAAAGTTTATGATTTAATTTCATTGCATTTAGTCCTGGTTTTTAATTAAGTCGCTTAGTTAACACAGTTTTTCGTGTAGATTAGAAAAATAAAATATATTTTTCGTAGAAAGTCTACCTAATTTGATTTTCGTAGCGATTTACCTTCTTTATTAATTGTAAACTTTGGTATAACGAATTTAAGCTGTAAATTAATTACAAACTTCAATGTAAGGTAATAAAATTTGACGGTGCAGTTGGACCAGTAGCCGAATAATCGTTTTCTGTACCATGGGTTTTCCGCGTAAAACAACATATAGGTATGTGGTCTGGGTATATCGGTTTTTGTGAATATGTGTTACGTAAATATGATATTCAAAATCTCTTAACTCCTAATAACAATTCTACTAATAATTCTAATCTCTTCTATCTGATCTTTTCTAGCTTTACATAGCTAGAAAAGATTGGTTTCCATTCTACATAGGGTCTCGCACAAAATATATAGCAGTATCTACTTGCTAAATATCAGTATTTTACACGAAGTAACTGGTAACATAAATTCAATTACTGAGTAATACCGATACACTGAAGGTAAACTGGTTCTCACAAACCATTATTTAAGTTTTTCTTATGATAATCAAGACCTACGGCTTCATATGCTCTCAAATGCTATAAAGGACGTGCGGGTGTTATGAATAGATTGACTTCATTTGTGATAGCTTAATCAGCATATTATTACTTAGCTACGATTCCCTTGATTTATAATATGTTCTGTTCTACTGAATATTTTATAAAAACATCGCCCACTATTTTCTTTATAAAAACACTCAAACCTAGAATAACTATCCATAGATCTCACAATTATTTGTCCAACCAAGCGATGTATTTATATATAACAGACATTGAGCCGAAAAATATACGATCAAAACCAATTAACTAACCATTACTTTACCTTCCATTCTATTAATAATTATGAGAAAATTGCGCCAGCCAAATGAGGCAGATTCAACATTGTTCCACCACCCAATTTCAGTGTGGAACGTACTTCTGCAATTTATGATAGGACACGTGTGAAGCGGCCCGCGGTTTTAATATCTGTTGTAAATTAGACTGAGCGAGTGGATACTGCACAAATTGGCTTGTTGTATGCTCTTATTTACTTTATTGTTCTAAAAACGTATTTTGATGTTATGGCTGTTGTTTATGAGGCGGTAGAAAATTGTACTAGTGAAAAGAACGAAATTCACATGACCGAATGAGTGACGAATATGCATGTAGGTGTAGGGGTAGGAGTATTCTAAATACTTGATGGACTATGTGCAGAACAGTATGATTAAAACGGGAGTGAGTGATGAGGTCATGATCAACCGGAATGATTGAATAAACAGGATATACTGTATAGGCCCCAAATAAAATGTAAATCAGTTTGAATAGGTGAGTTACACCAACCAGAGGATTGCCTACAAATTATGCCATTGGTACACAAGGAGTATTCTGAGAATTACATATCAGGCACCTATAGATTTACTCCCGCAATGCTGCATGTGCGTTTAACTTATACGAAACGATCAATAAAATAAGCAATGAAATTGAATTCTGAATGAAATAGTATTATGATCCCGGACATTTTAATTTTTATACTGGTTTACGGACTTTGCAGAATACTTTTTATATTTCGTTCTGTTATTTTTTCTTTTGTGTAAAAAATTTTAGATTTATTCACTAAGCTATCACTTTCGCGTATGACAAGCTTAACCATAATAAACGATTGAATATTGACCAAAGCATGCACAAATTCACAAAGCTGCCTGCTGATTGGGGGTTGTTTCTGCGTTGATGACATTATAATGCTATTACTGACCTACATTCAAGAGTTGTATTTGCGATTTCAGTAATGAGTGAATCTGAAACGGTTTGATATGCTGATAATATTTTTAAGCATTTTAAGCATTTTTTTATATAACAATAAACTTAAATTCATATAAGTAGTGATTTATCAAGGCAGAACTTTAACTATTGGGGCTAAAAACTAAAATTTGGAATTGAATACTTTAATTTTATATTATAAGCATCCAGCATCCATTGTAAGTTATGATTTAAATACGGGATACACCGTTATATCTTGTGTATGTCTAATTCATTATTATGTGTCTTTGAACATTTTACCTCGAAGATGGTGACATAAGAGTACCTACTTTGTAATATTATACTTTCTTCAACAACCTATAATAATTAGGCCTAGTGGTAGTGCTATGCTGCGAACCTTCGGGTAGTAGCCGAATGGGCCGGCACGTCCGGGGAAGGACCACTCTCTCACAGTAAAACCGTCGTGAAGTGGCAGTTACACTGTCGCCTTTCGTTCGGTCTGTGAGAGTCCCGGCGGCCCACTCCCCCTTCCCTCTCTCCTATGATAGTGCAAGATGCAGTACGAATACCCCAGGAGGGTACCACCAGCGTAAATCGTTGTGGAGAATCCCTCCCTGGACGTCCACGCTCAGGTCGTACGCCACCTGAGCGTGGACGCCCAGGCTGCCCTTCGTACTCTGGGGGGGGCAATTTTGTGCTATCATCTCCAACTAGGGGTAAACGGAGCAGGCAACTTAAGGCTACCCCTTCGACCCTTGCTGTGGATTTCTGCAACATTAGGGGGCTGAACTCCAACTTGCACGCCGTACACTTTCACCTTGAGACGGCGAAGCCGGCCTTGCTCTTTCTCACCGAGACGCAGATATGCACTCCGGCTGACACCTCTTTCCTCTCCTACCCGGGGTACAAACTGGAGCATTCCTTTGTGCCGCGGGCTGGGGTGTGCGTATACGTCAGAGAGGATATCTGTTATCGTCGCCTCGGGAGCCTTGAAGGACGGGACCTATCCATCCTCTGGCTGCGCGTAGACTGCGACGACCATCCCCGCATTTACGCGTGCCTGTATAGGTCCCATAGCGGCATTACCGAAACTGATCGACTCATTGAGCACATACAAATGGCTACAGATTCTGTGCTGCAGCAGATCCCATCCGCAGAGATCGTGATTCTAGGTGACTTTAACGCCCACCACGCCGAATGGCTTAGTTCACGCACTACCGATCATGCGGGGAGATCTGTTTGCGATTTCGCCTTGGCATATGATTTGACACAACTGGTTGCCTCGCCAACGCGAATCCCAGATGTGGAGGATCATTTACCTTCCCTGTTGGACCTTCTGTTGACCTCTCATCCGGATGGCTACCTGGTTTCCGTCGATCCTCCTCTTGGTTCGTCGGACCACTGCCTCGTTCGGAGTACGGTGCCAGTTGCGCGCTTAACACGGCCTCGCTTTGCGGGCTGCCGCCGTATATGGCACTACAGGTCAGCGGATTGGGACGGGATGCGGTCATTCTTTGCATCCTACCCATGGGGGCGGATTTGCTTCTCGCCGGATGATCCAGACGTCGTTGCTGACTCTGTCACCGATGTGGTGCTGCAGGGTATGGAACTCTTTATTCCGTTCTCTGCGGTGCCCATCGGTGGCAGATCCCAGCCTTGGTATGGTCGTTCCTGCATGACGGCACTATGCCGAAAGCGGGAATGCTACCGGGCCTGGGCTAACGCATCGGCGTCTAGTGATGTAAATACCAGCGCACTTAAAAAGGAGTATAACTCTGCCTCTAGGTCCTTCAAAAGTGCTATTGCTAAGGCGAAGTCGGAGCACATTGGCAGAATTGGCGACAGACTGGCACGTCTCCCGTCGGGAACCCGTGCGTTTTGGTCTCTCGCCAAGGCTGTCTTAGGGAATTTCTGTCAGCCATCCTTTCCGCCCCTACACACGGAGAATGACTCGCTGGCCCATACCGCGAAAGAGAAAGCCGATCTTTTGGGCTCTCTCTTCGCGTCCAACTCGACCCTGGATGACCAAGGAAACTCACCACCGACAATCCCGCGGTGCGATACCACGATGCCGGAGATTACGTTCCGGCAAAGTGCAGTTCGCAAAGCACTTTTTTCCTTGGACATTCACAAGTCGAGTGGGCCCGATGGCATCCCTCCGATCGTGTTGCGGACATGTGCTCCAGAGTTGGCACCGGTTTTAACGCGTCTTTTCCGACACTCCTACGAATTAGGCATAGTCCCGAAATCCTGGAAGGCCGCTTTAGTGCACCCGATCCCTAAAAAGGGCAATCGCTCGGATCCGTCCAATTACAGGCCTATAGCAATCACTTCCTTGTTCTCCAAGATAATGGAGACCATTATCAACTGCCAGCTCCTGCGATACCTGGAAGAGCACCAGCTGATTAGTGACCGCCAGTACGGCTTTCGTCGGGGTCGGTCAGCTGGTGATCTTCTAGTCTACCTAACGCATAGATGGGCGGAGGCAGTTGAGAGCAAGGGAGAGGCGCTTGCAGCTAGTCTGGATATGGCGAAGGCCTTTGATCGGGTGTGGCACAAAGCGCTTCTGTCGAAGTTGCCTTCTTTTGGGCTTCCCGAGAAATTGTGCGACTGGGTCACCAGTTTTTTGGCAGGTCGGAGCATCAAGGTCGTCGTTGACGGTGCATGCTCTGATCCTAAATTTGTCAATGCTGGTGTTCCACAAGGCTGTGTCCTGTCTCCTACCCTGTTTCTTCTGCATATCAATGACATGTTGCATATCAGCAACATTCATTGCTATGCAGACGACAGCACTGTGGATGCCGTGTTCACTGGCCGAGCAAACATTTCTCGGGAATGCGTCGTTGAGTGTCGGAACAAACTTGTGTCTGAAGTCGAGTCTTTGCTCACCAAAGTCTCGGACTGGGGTAGACTTAACTTAGTCCAATTCAACCCCAAAAAGACACAGGTTTGCGCGTTAACCGCTAAGAAGTCACCATTCGTCGTAACTCCTAATTTTGAGAACACTCCCTTATCCGCCACAGCCAGCATCGGAATACTTGGTGTCGACATCTCGAGCAACGTCCAGTTCCGCGGTCAACTGGAAAGTAAGGCCAAATTGGCCTCAAAGAAGCTTGGTGTGCTCAGCAAGGCGAGACGGTACTTCACGTCGGCGCAGCGCCTAAATCTCTATAAGGCGCAGATCCGGCCCCACGTGGAGTACTGTTCTCATCTCTGGGCGGGGGCCCCCCAGTACCAGCTACTTCCATTTGACCGAATCCAACGAAGGGCGGCTCGAGTTGTCGATGATCAGGCTCTTTCCGATCGGCTTGATCCTTTGGCTCTGCGTAGAGATGTTGGATCACTCTGCATCTTCTACCGCATCTATCACGGGGAGTGTTCCGAGGAATTGTTTGGTTTGATCCCGGCCGCTGAATTTCACCATCGGACATCGCGCCAGAACTCAAAGTTCCATCCATTTTGTCTCGATGTCCAGCGTTCCACAACAGTGCGGTTTTTGAGGCATTTTCTGCCTCGCACCACCGCTCTGTGGAACCAGCTGTCGCCGGCGGTCTTTCCGAACCGTTACGACGTGGGAACCTTCAAGAGGAGAGTATATTCTTTATTAAAAGGCCGGCAACGCATTTGCACGTCCCCTGGTGTTGCAGATGTCCATGGGCGGCGGTAATCACTTACCATCAGGTGAGCCTCCTGCCCGTTTGCCCCCTTATTTCCATAAAAAAAAAAAAAAAAAAAGGCATAATTGCAATGTAAATATAAATGTACCACAGGCCACAGGTCTATTCACCATTCCGGAGTTCTGTCCCACAATGTAGTCACTAATGATTGGCTAACTAAGCCAGGCAGTGAACGTTGGATTACTTAATGCAACTGACTGGGTAGTAGCTACAAACGACCACGATTCTGATGACTAAAAATTCCTGAAAATCAGAACGTAGAAACTAATTACATTGTAAGTCTGTTCAATATGCATATAGGATTAAAATATATATGTAAAAATTGTATGTACTTAGTAAAATTTGCCTTTAAACTTATTTATTATTTACCGCAGTAATTCAGTTTTATGACTTAAACTTTTATGCATGCATTTGTGAATGTTAACAAATTATCTTCAAATTTTTTAACTAGGCTTGCCAATTTAATGACTCAGGCGGCCATTTTTAAAGTGAACCTTTGTCTTTGTCTGTATATATAGAAAAACAAAACAAGAAATATCTTTTATCTGCTTAGCTTTATATACAAATATCATCTCAAATATGGCATATTTGAATTTTCACATGTACTGTATTTATATTTCATTCCTTAATCATTTTACCAGGGCCTAAGAAATTATCACGGTGACCCCATCATTGTTGGGAAAAGGTTACAAGGATGATGATCATTTTGTGAAAGTAGGTAACTAATTATATTATTATTTATTCATGAATCCAATTAGTACGGGATGACAAACTAGGCGACTTCCTTATTTAATTTTCAGTTTTCGTGAAACACAAAGTGAATAAAATGTACTTTTTATTACACGTATCCTTCATAACTGTACCCGGCTAACAAAACAAGACAAACAGCATTTGTTACGTATCTATTGTGGACTTTATA
The DNA here is from genome assembly GCA_905163465.1 of Craniophora ligustri. NCBI lineage: Eukaryota > Metazoa > Arthropoda > Insecta > Lepidoptera > Noctuidae > Craniophora > Craniophora ligustri. The sequence goes on along the minus strand of LR990967.1, from coordinate 8,301,262 downwards.
CCCAAAAAGCCAACAACATCATGCATAAACTGCTTTTACTCAGTGACCCGTCCAAAGCCAGCCGCTAATCTAAATGAAGCTGTGTTTTGAAGAACAAAAGGTGTATTATCATTTGGTCGGATGGCCACGTCAACTCTTATTAAGTTCGCCTGGTAAGCTTCTTATCAGGCAGTGTATGGTAAAGATAAAGCGAACGCCAATGCTCGCTGTCTGCTGGAATGCATTCAGTGTAATCGTGTACAGCGGTGATTTCGCTTTATTTTCTATCTTATGCCATGCTTTAATAGAAGATTTAGTTGCTGATCAAATAAATTTGCTTCTTCTGTCTAATATAAATACGATTGGCATTGAATTGTTTCGTAATCTTGTATTGGTTATTTGTCGTAATATGTTGTCGTGTTCATCATAATATAAGATTTTTAATGTAAGCATTAAAGTATAATGCACTTTGTGATACGCCCCTATTGTGACATATGAAAATTGGAAATATATGATTAATTGGTATATTATAATTCCTTTAAATAATTTTGCACAAAACAAAACGAGATGACAAAAGATATACTTGCATCCGTACCTGTCTGTGCCAGTAAGGTGGAAGACTATTTCAGGGGGTTTAATGCATGAAATTTGACAGCAATACCCCCTCTCTCGCCCCTAGCTCTTCTCGCACCAATATTATTAAGCTGGCCCACCTCACCGTAAATTAATAGAGGTAATTGTGGCGTACAGTTTAAATGAGTAAAAACTGCTCGGAACATTCAATTATTCGGTTCGGTTGAGAAAATAAAGCACAAGGGTGAGAGCTGAAAGGGACATTGTTTTAGTTCTGATTGCGTGGTTATTGAAATTATGTAGGTAATTAGTGGAAGGGATATCTGGTGCACAGATTGTTAACGTTTTATGGGTATTATTTTTTATGAGTATAAATGGCTGATGAACGTGACATATTTTGTGTTATTGGTAATAGTTGCAACTTTATAGCTGGCTGCGTATTTTATAAATAACAATGATATTAATTCTAAAACAAAATTGACGGTTATTATTTTATGGCGCCATTTAGCATTTGTGGTTTGTAGTACGAATAGGTATTAGATTAAGTTTTTTTTATTTCATACATAATTATATGTATAATGAAACGTTCGATAACCTGGGCAAAAATTTTCATGCTCTCTCACACAAAAAATGCAGGGGCTCCAAACCCTAAATATATACATACATACACTAAACATACGAACTTTACTTTAATCAGGTTGTCAATATTGTAATGTTATTGGTTAACTAGTAAGCAATAGCAGCTTAAATTGTCAATCTTAATATCGGTTATATAAATTGAAGACTACATTAAATAAATACAATTTTACCTAGCTTATTTTTTCAAACTTTTCATCAATTTATGAGTATTGTAATGTAATTTCCGAAGCTAACTTAATGCTTCTACGCCACTGTAATTCGTTTAAGCTGAGAACGCTACTGAAGAATGTTATCGGGATTATATGAATATTCAAACCAAGTAATCACATCAACGTAAATACGGTTAATAACGAGTCTTCTTCATTATTTAATTCTGGCAGTTTTAAGGGATGGAATAGGATGATTTTCTCTTTATTCACATATTGGTTTAGGTTGGCAGCGACTTTCTAAATTAGAGTAGAAATTATTATCATGAACTTGCTTGCTCTCTCCCTACTGGAGACAGATATCCTCTAGATTTGTGTGAGGTTAGGATTATAACCATCCTTTGTGGCCTAGTGCTAAGTAGTCTGATTTCGCACAACTCTAGAAAGCCTATTAGGTATGTACGATGATTCCTCAGGTTTTTTATGTTTTCCTTAACTGTTCAAGCGAAGCATTCCATAAGTCAGAGTCGCGTGCCTTAGATTGAAACTAAGTTGTGAGTTCGCGCTAAGCTAAGTTTTGTACTAAAGATACTAGTTGTACAATACAAAGGTATGTATGTTTTTTGTAATTAAGATTTGTTAACTTCGTCAATTACTCCTGACTTAGATACAAATAACCGCGATCGTGACACAAGTATTTATCCTATTTTCAATTGATCCCTGAACCCTAGGGTCGCTTAGTAACGCTGCACTCGGCTCAGCATGTGGTATTTAAAAAAAAATAGTTTATAATATTCTTTTTTTTTGTTTTCCTATGTGGCGGATATTCATTAATTATTACATAGGTAGGTACAATAAAATTTAATATTCGGTTAGCTGTTTTTTGAGTCGCAGCATTAGATATTTCAAAAAAATATATCAGTTTCATATTAAAAAAAAAAACAATATGAAACTGTAATTGTAGTTTGACAAAACGTAAATTATTTTTACAGTTTAATGATTATTTTATTTCGAGTTCCACGTCATAGTTAGTTAGCTGTTGTTATAGTCAAGTGCTGTGAAAGTTAAAGGTGTCGAGTTCAGTTCGGGAGGACATTGTGCGGAAAACTGCTCGCATTAGAGATTTTTTTAGATGGTAGGTGAAGTCCGCTAACTCGCAGTAGGCTAGCACGGTGGATAATATCAATACAAACGAGAAATGAAAATGAAAGGAGTTGGGAGACCCATTCTGAGCAATAGGACAGTAATTGGGTTGTTGATGATAATTACAGTTAGAGATGCACCACAATTATATTGCTTTACGTTTTCAATTTATTTTAATTTTTGAGTAAATTAAGTTTCTTGATTTAAACAGACACCAGCTACTGACCATAACACTCTAAACATCGGAACCGATTTGTTCCGATGTTTTGAGTGTTTCGCTATGAAATTTTGACTTACTTTATGATTTTACTAACAATTTATGGAGTTAAAAAAACGTTTTTTTAATCCTATTAACTTCTTTTTCCTCTTAAGCCATGCCTCTGTGTGGAGCTCTAGCAATTAGTACAAAGATTTAGTAGTACCGATGAAGAATCCGACTGATGAGTCTAGCAAGTTAGGATACCTCAGCAGACTTAGTCAATTTCAATTACATTAGCAAGAACTTGTTTCTGACCCGGCTTTTGTTTGAATTTTCCAATATTTAAACGGGTGATCTTGAAGTCATATTTACAATGTATTGCATTAGTATCTCTATATACTCAACTAAAATGTTCTTCAACTAGATTTCAAACTAATAGGTATTTAAAAAGTTTCTTAATTAAATAAGAACTGTGTTACAAACACATCTTTTTGTTCTCTCTTCATGAGATAAACCGTTTACCGTTTTATTTATTGTATATAAAATTAAATTAGGCTCAAGGGATAGATGGTGCATATTCATATCCATATCAACTCCCTCTAAATTTTATTGATTTAGAAACTTATATACGGTAAATTTTTACAAAAAAAATGTTGTAGATCTTCACTTAGAAGATCTACAACATTTTTTGACATCTGTTAAGACCAAATCATTGTTGTCAAAACAATTATAATTGCCTTATTAAGAACCGTAGAATACTAAGACAGATTATGTATGTAATATAAAGTTATATATTTTTATGGACGAGCAATACCAGAGGTGCCGCTTGCGTGTTGTCAACTCTATAAAAACCTTTTCACGCCCTTTTTTAAGAACTCAAAGAATGGGGATAGTTTTATATTTCCTAAAACTTGGGAGTTACTATATGTACATAATTCCCATGTTGTAAGAATAGTCAGTCTTCTAACGAGCTCAGGAAGCCTTACGCGCTTGCAGATAAACCTATTGTTGTATCACTGCAGTCTTTCATATTTTCTTAGGCAAGAAAATTAATACCTTCGGCAGGGATCAAACTATTGAACTCTGTGGGAAACTCTAGCTAATGGCTTATCAATGTACATAGATTGATAAATCGGTTTACACAAAAGTGAGTTGCTATAACGACATAATTCACAAATTATATCGAACTTAAAATGTTTAACATAATATACACGTGCAAAAGCAATCGAAAACTTATGTATATAAAGAATATGGTTAACATTCAAACTTATCGACGCACAGGGGAAATAAACGAGGAAATGAGAAATGTCGTTTATGTTTCAAGTGGCATCTTCATGATACTCAGTATCTACGTATCTACAATGGTGAAGACAAAAGTGGTGGTACGGTACATGGATTGATGAAGATGTTTTTGTTATATAAAATTAAAGTTTTGAACAAAGAAACGAATTTATTTGTTTCTTAGTTCCAGTTTCAACGGTAATCCTCCCAATATGGATTGCACTGTGTTGCTACCGTGATTTATCTCCAGTTGCCTCTTGGTGGATGCTGCTGGTACGACGGTGAACTTGTGCAGTAACGCCGCAAGCCCTGCTAGAGACTGCATCTCACCCAGTCGAGCACCTAAAGTAAAAAAATATATTTAACTATAGAGATTAAGGTAGTATTTTTTTTACCATCGTCATTAATTTACATCTAGCTACTTTTGGACATAGATTTGTATTAGTAATCCTCATGAAACTCGATCTCCAATCTTCGTTCTAAGCTCTTCAGTTGCCATTTGCAAGTTGGCACTCCACTTTTAGTTCTCCTGCTTTACTTATACCTGGACGCGGTTTCCAATTACACAATTAAAACGATAAATGTATTTTATAAATAAATATGATAGTACCCTATTGTATCAGTATAATAACAGCGATAAGACGGTTAGGGTTACCAACATTTTGCAGCGCTTAACCTAAATACGAACAAAACAACTGTCACTTACCTATACATGATCTGGGCCCTTCACCAAATGGCATATAAGTATACCTACGCCTTTCTGAAGTATCGTTAAATCTGTCTGGTATAAACTCGGAGGGGTTATCAAAGTACTTCCCATCAAGGTGGATAGCTTGGACTGGAATTATAATCTTGACTCCAGGATCAAGAGTGATGCCTAACTCTGGGATGGTATACTTTCTTGCGCATACTCTGTGTAGTGTCCCCACAGGTGGAAACATCCTCAAACCCTCTTTAAATCCATTACTCAGTGATGTCATTTCAGCTATAGAGTCATAGCACAATTTGTTGTCATAATTTGCAAGAACTCTATCAATTTCTTCCTGTATCTTAGCTTGTTCTTTTGGGTGGAAAGCTAGTTGGTGTAGAACATAACTATTTGCTGATGATGAAGTTTCAAACCCTGCTGCAAAGAACAAAAAAACCTGGGCCACCATAATTTTATGATCAAACTCTATTTCTACCATTTCTGGTTTTCCATTCTCACTTATGTTCTCCACAGATTCTCCTATCATTTTTCCTTTTCCTTCTAATTCCAAAAGAAGATCAATGAAATCATTGCGACCTATTGGTTTATTATTTCTTTGCTTAAGAATATTTAAAAATATCTCTTCTATAGAATTAAATAAGAATGTTTCATGCAGTGCTTTTTGAGTAAGCATCCTGAAATTGGGGAATAGATCATATAATGCCACAATCATATATTTTCTCAAAGAGCACCCAAATACTTTTCTGCCTAATTCTCTGAAGAGAGAATGCTCATTATTAATTGTGTTCATTTGTATGCCGAAGCCACAGGCGCCTATAAATTCAGTTGTAAACCGCGCCTGCAGTTCTCGAACATCACAGTGTCCACCTTGACACACAATCTGTTCACCAAGGCTCTGCAGTTTCTCGGCACACTGTACCACTAGCGGAAACATATTCTTCAGTTTAGCGGTCGTGAATGTCGGTGTGAGGCGTTGTCTTACTAACTTCCAGATATCACCATCAACATGAAAAAGGTTATAAAATACAGGCTCCACTTTTGGATCCCTTCCCAGTCCTCTTGGGTAAAAATACGCGAAATCAACATTCAAGATCCTTCTGATTATATCCAGGTCTCGAATGACAAGCTCTGGTGTAGTGCCTCTGTACAAGCCTACCACTCTTTCATCGGGATACTTGTTGTATATCTCGGAGGAAACTTCAACAATGCTTTTCTTAGCCATGAAGTTTTCAAACAGTGTACCGAAGATTGGCATTGGTTTTTCATGTTTCACATTGCACTTATACCAGTAGTCATGGTTCTTCGTAGAAAAGTAATACAATAACAAAAGTATTACCAGCAGCAGTAGCAACATTATATTTACTTCCCGCGCGTTTCAGTGCGACTGAATTCCACGTAGTTTATTGCTTAATATTTATATTCTTATGTCTATTAGTATAAGATATAAATAAACATTAATTTATTTATTTGCTGCAACATGAGTGGATTACAATTTAATACAGAGATAATGTATAATATCTCTGTATTGCTATACACTAAATGGATTTAATTTTTTTAAACTACTTTTCATGCCGTGAAGAGCGTACAAAAGATAGTATTAATGTGTTTTGACCCTGTGATTTGTTGACAGTCTTTTAAAATGCAATTTTTAATGGGAATTGCAGAAGCTTAAAATTGAATGGTAAGTAATTAAGCACGATTAGGATGCGTTATATAAGCACTTTGTCTCTCTTGGATTCGCCAGTTAAAAATTGTATCCTCCTCAATATTATTTCCTAGTTCGGTACATACATATATACCACACGTATGCAACCGAATACCGTTGCATAAGTTTGGTACACCTATTTTTAATTCCAACTTATGGGATGACCCCTGGATAGCTCGCAGTGACACCAAATGACATGAATATATCGACGGAGTTATACACTGATATTCTGCTTGTTATTTCGTCCAAGATTTTTTTATATATTTTCGCAACAGTCTCAGTTTTTTTGGTGGTAGAATGTTCTTCCACAGAACTAATTTTCGTCATGAATATTGTGTTGCAGATTAGAATACAATATAATATAATAAAATTGGCATGAGAAAATGATCATACCTTCATGGTCGGTTTTGAGACAGCCATTACATTACCATGCACTCATCCCACACGATCTAAGTTTACGTTGTTGATACCGTCAACAACCCTCCCTAAGCAATCAAAACGGTTGTGTAGCTGGTGCCGAAAGTTTTCAAGATTTTGGAATTCGGTTGGTAATGGACGGAGCGTAGACTTCATCAGTTGACGTCTTTCCAGTGTTACATTCATGTGGGGATGGGCTTACCAGTATCTCATATTATCGTCAATATCTTTATGGAAGATTTTGAGGAGAAAGCTTTGCAATTTGCCCCTGTAACACCAAGGTTCTACAAGCGCGATATTTTCACAATACTACCATCACATAAAGTCACTGCATTTTTAGACCATCTGAACACATGAATCACACAAAGTAAAATTCAATTTACTATGGAGCCCGAGGCAAATAACTCTTTAGCTTTCTTAGATGTTTTAGTTATTTGTAACTCTAACAATACCTTGAGTCACACTGTGTATTGAAAACCATACCAACACAGTTATCTACCGTGCGTAAATCTTTATTTAAGACAACGCGTGGGATCTGTGGTGAGCAACACCTGGCGGCAGAGCTAAAGATGGCTGGGTATTAACCACCTGTTTGGAACCACAATCTAAATCCAAGAACAAAACTACACGACCGGACAGTGAGCTCGTTCTGTGTAAAACGGATTGTTAATAATAATTAAAAATATAAAGGAGCTGTTAGTAATTATAACTTCAAGATGACCAACACCTCAATCTGCCCGTGACAATGGATGCAGTAAAGGATCCGAAATGTCGGGTTAAAATAATAGTAAGTGTAAGAAATCAATATATCTATGCAATAAAGATATGCGCTATCAGTCTATACAATAAAATACTCGTATATTGTATTGACTGATAGCGCAGTTATCGCATAATTGAAGAGGATTGGATAAACTGCAAGTGCATACGACGGCCGCAACCGCCCGGTTATACTAAAGTAAACACTCACTTTGTTATTGCTGAACCTTTTAAAATATGTCGGCGTAGGAAGGCCTTCATCGGAATTCATCGTGTATTCAGTTGTAGTGACGTATTTTCGATCGGGAAGCCTCATCTTCTGGCTTTTCATTATAATCAGATACTGCACACTATTTGGGCAGATTACAAGTGATTCGTCACAGACGTCATGGTGCACTTGCGGTTCCCGTTCAACTCGTCTCTAAAAACAAGATACCCGCTCCGCTTTCTGTCACACGACGCTTCGCTAGTGTCTTTGACAACAGCCACTCCCAATTGTACAAATGATATAGTGTAAAGAACAATGTTTACTACTTCAACTATCAAAAGCGATAAAACTTTGTAGGTATGCAGAATTCATTTGTTACTACTAAATATGCATTCATACTATAATATTACAAATGCGGAACTCGGTTTACCTTTCTGTCCGCCTGTAACCTCTTCACGCTTAAAGCGCTGGACCGGTTTAAATAAAATTTTATATGGTGATAGTTTGAGTCCTGGGGAAGGACATAGTACATAATTATTTTGTCCCGGAAATCATCCCTTAAAAGCGAAAAATTAATAAAGGGTAGAAATACAATCGTAAAAATAATAAGCCGATTGGATAAAAGCACAAACAAACAATAAACTATATACATAAAATACCAAAATTACAGTCATTTGAATAACAAACCAACCAAGAACAATAAAGAATTATAAGATCCAATGGAAATTAAACTTTTTCTTAGGTACAACAATTCGGGGTAAGCCATAAACTTCGTGGAAATTCTAAAGGGAAACATTTGGAACCAGTACAAAGGCGACTTGATAATATTGCGGTAACTCCATTCAGTGTACTGTAATCATCTCCCATTCCCAATTTCTAAAACTTTTTTCATCTTTGTTCACATCTGTTTGCGCGCTTTGCTTACCATCTTTTGATTTGCGTGACGGCTACTACCAAGATATTTTGTTTATAAAAATATCATGACAATCTAAATACATAAGTGAGAAGATTATTACAAGGTACAGTTAGTAGTAACTCTGGAAAATTACAAAATTAAAGGCAATGCGGGACAACACTTTACAATGCAAACCTTTGCAGTACCTTCAAAATTACTATTTATAATAATAATAATCTAAACTATTGGGAGAATTAGTTTTGAAGAGCGTAGTCATAATAATCATTTTTTTTTTAAGTGAATAACTGTAGATACATTATGCTTTTTGAAAAACGTATTTTCACTACAACATGATTCACATGGCTGCTCTCTAGTTTTATGGTGTGCCTATGCTTGCGTTGTGATATGTGATCGACTGTTAAAATCGTTATACTTGTTTTTTACTTTTTACGCAGTCGGGTTTTTTGATTTTAAGTAATTTAACGATTTTAACAGTCGGGACCCATAAAAAATCCGGTTTCCTAATAATGGGTACCGACTGTAAAAATCATTTACACATTTTTTACTTTTCACGCAGTCGGATTTTTTTATTTTAATTAATTTTATTTTATTTGTCAGTTTTTAATTAGGGTCACATGAGAGCTGGTGTACCCTAGCGGTAAGACCAGTGCACTGAAATTTCAGAGGTCTCGAGTTCAAACCCAAGGCACGCACCACTGACTTTTCGGAAGTTATGTGCATATTTATCACATGCTCAAACGGTGAAGGAAAACATCGTGAGGAAACTTGCATGCTTGAAAGATTTTCTCGATGGCATGTAATGTTTGCCAACCCGCAGTAGTCTAGCGTGGCGGAATATAGCCTAATCACTCTCAAATGAGAGGAAATCAGTGCCTAGCAGTGAAACTATAATGGGTTGATGATGATGATGAATTAGGGTCAGTAACTTAAAAAGGATTTTCAAATACCTATTCAATGATACCCAACTTGACATAGTAAAATATTCGTACTTAACTGAGAAGCGAGGTAGGGTATACACCAGTGTAATTCCAGCCCGGTTTTCAAAATTCAGAATTTCAAACCGTTTAATATGAATTAAAAACATATAAGTATGAAGTAGGTACTTGATTCATAATCGTTCCAAAATTAGTATCGATTTTGCACGAGTACAATGTACTAATATGGAATTGGTTTCAATAAAAAAAAGTACTATTTTACTGGGTAGATACACACACATATTTTTATTTTAAATCTGTAGAATTATAATACTTCTCCGTATTTTTTGGGAGTCAATATAAATGGCAAAATATGTATGAATTTACCTGGAAACTTCAATATTCAATTTCATGCTTCTTGTAGAGATTGAAAGTCCATGTATATGAATTTCCAACCTCTATTTTATCTGTGAAAACGCCAAAATATATACGTATGTCGTCATAAATTTTTAACCTGCAGCTTATAAACGAATTTATATGCTTTGAAAATGACAGTTTTTTATATAACCTTTCATTCTTTATTTTAACCTTTTAGGGGTAGAATTTTCATAATATTTTCATAGCATAAAATAAAATGCATCAGCTACCAAACATTGTTAAATTGTCACCAAGTTTTGAGCCCTAGCGGTTTAAACTCTGTGTTAATGAAGCAATCAATCAATTAGTCAGGGAAAGTTATTGTTTTCTTCATTGTCACTAAAATGTAAGCAATAGAACAAGTAAGAAAGTCGGTTATTTGACAAGCAATCAAGTTACCATAACACAATAGCAACAGCGCCGTGCCTAAGTTTAATAGTTTTTGTTCCAGGACTGGTGAGCATGAAATGGGAGAATCGCTTCAGTTGTTCTCAACAAATTCAGAACATATTTGACGTAAGTTGTTATATTTTAATGTTATACATGTTTGAAGATTTTTTGTGGCTGATTTGCGGGGTTTTGTGTGCACGGGTGGGAGATTCATTGGGATTGATTATTGCTTCAGAGAGCTGAAGACACTGCAATTTTTTTTAATTTTAACATCACAATTCATTTCCCCGCGCGCGCTCGCATAGCGGTAACACGTATCAAGCTGTACTCTCGTTATAAAAAATCGTAACTGGGGAAAAAGTTGATGTCTGCAGTCTAAACATATATCGTTGTATAGCTAGTCAAACGAGTGTCACGGTGCACAAAACAGTTCATCAATCCATCAAACCATACCGAAGTTATCATCGTTTTTCTAAATACCAACTGCTAAATTATTCAAATAAACACCAGCGGCGCACGAGTGATCGTCGAGCAACAGTGGATGACGTAGCAAATAAGGTCATTGACCGGCGGCGCGGGAGCGAGACAACGCACTCTGTCGCATGAAGGACACACCTCCACCTGCCGTTCGGGCATCTCGGGAGCTATTCGGAAACAATAGTTGAGTAGTGGAACGCGAAGATTATTATTTGAGCGTACTCGGCGACCTGTAGTGTAACATAAACACTTTCTATTACTGAGTGAGTTGAGCTGCTTATCTAATTCTTTTTATAAATTGCAAACCTTCTGCCTTCAATTGCTAAATAGTTTTAAATTTTAATAAATATAAACTGCTTCTGGATATAGTTGATTCCTACCACTATGCTCTCTGGTATTAAACGCACGCCTCCTCCTTCACCAAAGCCTCTACACGCTTCCGAGCCAAATTTAGCCTCGAGTACTAATACAAATAATAATAACAATATAAACATAACTCAAAGAAAAAGAAAACGTGATGAGGATGAATGGGAAAGAATGGAGGTAATGATGCAAGATATGAAGGGGATGTTTTCAGAGCTAGTTAATAAACAGAGTGCACAAAATAGTAAAATAGATGTTCTACAATTGGCTCTCGAGGATATACGGTCCCAAAACGTTATGATCAGTTCCCAAAACTGTGAAATCCAAAAGACCATCTCGTTTCTATCTGAAAAATATGATGATACTCTGGTAGAAATCAACAAATTAAGAGTTGAATGTAGCAGTAACCACAAAATAATAAAAGAGCTCGAAGCTAAGGTAGACTTCCTAGAAAAGCAACAAAAGGTGGCCTGTCTTGAAATTAAAAACCTACCGGTGAAAACCCCCGAAACAAGTGTCTCTCTGTCCGAAACTGTTAAAAAGCTGGGCCAAGTCGTCAATCAGCCTGTGAATTCAACAGAAATTAAAAATATCTTCCGTTTCAAGAGCAAGTCTGGTACAATAGGTGCAGTTATGGTAGAATTTACGTCGGCAGCCATCAAAGAACAGTTTCTAAACTCATCTCGAGACTTCAATAAACGTAACAAAGACAATCGCCTAAACACTACCCACCTATTAGAAAAAGGACCCAGACTTCCTATATACATTAATGAAGTACTGACGGCAATGACTAGACGCTTGCACTACAACGCGCGAGTACTTTCGAAAGAATGCGGCTATGAGCAATGTTGGATTAAGAATGGAAAGGTATATATACGGGTAAAAGATGGTCTGCCTAGCCTCCTCATTAAATCTGACGAAGATCTCGCAAAACTCCGTAAGAAAAAATGACTAGAACAGAACTTATTACTGCATGTTAATTTTTTAATAAATATCTTACTAACGTTAGTTCTAGGCTACAATATAAACATTACACTAATACACAAAACTAATTTCAAATTCTACTATACACACATACAATACATTACACAATTAAGGCTATTACTTAAACCAACAACATCTACACAATACTACAACATACATATCATATATACAAAAAGGTTAACTATTAATATCTCATCGAATATACCTAAATACAAACGGACTACTAATGACAAAAATCAAAATAAATTATCATTACGAGTATTCTGTACCGGTGTAAATCTTATATATATGGTATTGAGTTACAAATTAAATCGAAATGTCAAAGTGAAATTATCCTATATTAAAATTCAATAGTACACAAAATAATATAAATAATTTAGATGCTGTCTCCGTGTCAGAATCATCATTTTGTGACCTGGAAAACTGTACCCCTAAAAATTTCACAATAAACCAATCACTTAAAATTATTAATCAAAACATAAGAAGTATAAACAAAAACATAACAGGATTTATGACCACACTTGTTAGAACAAAACTTGAATGGGACATAATTACACTAACTGAGTGTTGGCTCCCCACTACCCACAATATCCCAGAGTTGACGAACTATAACTTTTTCCTAACCACAAATAATCGTACGCAAAATGAAGGTGTAGTCGTCTACGTGCATAAACAACTGCAACCCATTGTAAAGGAGCCACTATTATTAGATGCCAACTGCGTCCAATTAATAATTGACACAACTACTGTCCTCTTAGTGATATACCGCCCACCTGGATACAAAGACCTAAGTAATTTTCTAAATTCTCTTAATATAATCTTAAATGGACTATCTCAGTATAACAATATAATTATAACAGGGGACATAAATATTAATATACACGAACAGTCTAATGACGCCGTTAAAAATACTTATCTAAACTTACTGGCTACACACGGCTTGCTGCCTGCTCACACGATACCAACGCGGCAAAACGCATGCTTAGATCACATTATGCTGAAAACTTTGCTACCTGCTTCAACTATGGTCGCACATTCTGCTCTAACGGACCACGAGACGGTTATGTTATTTTTGTCAAAATGCATGTCTAAATTAATCGCGAAAAAGTATTATGTCCGTATTAATTACGATCAACTAGACATAGACTTAAAACAACTAGATTTTAGTGAGGTATACAATACTCAGGATCCTCACATAGCGGGGGAAACAATAATTCGGCTAATAAAACACGCAATAGACGTAAACTCCAAGACTGTTAAGCTTCCAAACCGTAAACAATCATTAAAACCTTGGATTACGCCTGGCTTACTACGGTGCATTCGACATCGGGACACATTGCATAAAAAATCCAAACAGGCGCCGGAAAATGAGGTTTTAAAAATTTCATTCACACGGTACAGAAACTATCGTTGTAAATTATTAAGAAACATCAAAATTGAATTTGAAAATAAAGAAATTAAAAAAGCTGGTAAAAACCCTAAATCTGCCTGATATACTATTTATAGCGGACCATAACAGGTCCGCTATAAATAGTATATCAGGCAGATCAACAAAGAAAGTCAATACATCATCACGATTATTAGCTTCATCGGGTCCACCGCAACACTCCATAAACTATGTAAATTATTTTTTTGTTAAAATTGGTGAAAAATTAGCTAAAAATATAAAGCCCAGCCCAAACTCAGAATTAAAGGTAAACCTTCCCAAAACGCCGAAGTCAATGGTTATGCTTCCAACTGACGAAGAAGAGATAAGTAAAATACTAAAATCACTTCGTAATAACTGTAGTGCAGGATGGGATGGGATATCCAGTGACCTTTTGAAAAAGCATGAAAACGCAATTGTGCCACCGCTGACGTATATATGTAATCTTGCCCTCTCCACGGGAAAATTTCCTAATGTGTTTAAAAAAGCAATAATCCATCCGTTCTATAAGAGTGGGGACAGAGACTGTGTTGATAATTATAGACCGATAGCTGAACTCACAGCGTTTTCAAAAATTTTAGAACGGGTAATGAACAAACGACTAATGAGCTACTTAGAAAATAATAACTTCATTGCATCGACACAATTTGGTTTTCGCTCCGGTAAATCGACCTGTGATGCAGTGCACGAACTTACAGATCATATAGTCACTAAAATGGATAGTGGGGATAAAGTTTTGGGCATATTTTTGGATCTTGCGAAGGCATTCGATACGGTTTCTGTCCCAATTCTTATAGATAAGATGGAACACCTGGGAATCAGAGGACTGCCCCTGGATCTTTTTAAGGATTACCTAAGTGAGCGCACCCAGAGAGTGAAAATAGATGAATTCATCAGTAAAGAGCAAACACTTACCTATGGAACTCCACAAGGATCGGTCCTTGGACCTACACTCTTCCTCATCTACATCAACGACCTGGGTATGCTCGATCTCACTAACGGCAAAATTATTAGTTTCGCTGATGACACTGCACTTTTGTTTAGCGCAAGGTCTTGGGATGATGTTTACCTACATGCACAATCTGGGTGCAATATAGTGCACAAGTGGCTTCAAAGTAATAGATTAACTCTTAATACTACCAAAACGCAATACATGACGTTCTGTCTAAAAACCAATGGACCAACTAAAGCTATTGTAGCTCACACTTGTACAGAAGCACTTACAACCAGCTGTGACTGTGCAACTCTCTCTAAGGCAGATAAAGTAAAGTACCTTGGAATAATAATTGATAATAACCTAAGATTTCAAGAGCACATAAACACCCTGAGTACTAGATTGCGTAAACTCATATTTATATTTAGAACACTAAGACACGTAGTCGATAAAGAAGTCTTGAAATCAGTCTACTTTGCCCTCGCTCAGTCCATAATAAGTTACTGCATTACTTCCTGGGGTGGGGCACCAAAAACTTCCCTACTGGGACTGGAAAGAACTCAAAGGGCTATCCTGAAGGTCTCATCCTTTCGACCATATCGATATCCCACTGAACAGTTATACAAAGAGAGTAAAGTCCTAACAGTGCGACAACTATTCGTGCTACACATTGTATTAAAACAACACTCTCTTATAGTTTATGACCCGTTGTTGTCTAGTGGGAAAAGACGGTACAACCCCGTGCAACGTCTTCACCTTAATAAAAAAACTACCTTTATTAAACGATTCTTTAGTCATTTGGGTGGCTATCTTTATAATAAAACACACAAATTATTAAATATATTTAAACTCACAAAATATAAATGTAAAGAGAGGGTAACTGAGTGGCTATTAAAACTGAACGATGATGAAACCGAGTATTTACTTTCTACGATATTGTAATAATTCCTTAGCAACCACAAACACATACACACACACTTACACCACGCACATATACAAACACTTCATGCATATACACAAACTTATATTTTATACTAAAATTACATTTTTCTTAAAATAAACATATTGTTTTTATATAAAGTTATTTCATATCTTACTACGCTGTCAGCGCTTTACTACTAAATCTAAGAAATGAATATGTTAAGGGGTGGGAACCTGGTGTCCTGAAATACAGGCCTAGAGCCTAGCTTAGGCACCAGTCTCCTACAATATATTATTATCAGAACTATGTTGTATACTTACCTAAACTGTATGTTATCAGCTGTATATTGTAGTGAGAAAATAAACTATTATTATTATTACAATTAATAATTATACGTAATAATTAATAAATAAAATGGCAGTTGGAAAATTATATTTCTTCTATTTTTAGCAATGTTTCTGTAGCTCGTACATAGAATTATCTGAAAATCCTATATAAAACTATAATTTTAACGATTTTGATGAGAAAATAAATTTATTTTTTACTATTATAATTCCTGTTTTTATTGACGTAGGCAGAGACGAGTCGCACTTATGACCTATTATATTTATTATATATATTTTACGTGTAGTCCTTATAACGTTTATTGTTAGAACCATCCCAAAACCTTGATTTTAATAACTAAACCAAACGTGTCAGGTGTTCACCTCAGTCATATTGTTTAGTATTCTATGGTCAACGTGTACATAAAACTGGGACTTTGGTACATCGTAAAACTTAAATGGCAGACACGAGTCTAACATTAGTTCAGCAATCCCTGTTGATAATAAACGTAGGCTTAATAATTGGTTAAATGGTGGTTTTAAGGAAAATTAGTTTAATCACGCAGTATAGTACATATTTTGTAAAGATTTTTTGTAGTATTTTTGTATATTTTAGCTTGAAGTAAACAACTTACGGGTTAGGGGCGTTGAGCCTCCTTCAACAACAATAAGGTTCGTATGAAAGACGAGAAACAAACTAACTGACTCACTGGCCAACATAATTTCTTAAATCTCTTGAAATAAAATAGGTTGTATGTTAGCATAGCTAAACTCGAAATACTGTTCTTAAAACTCTCGGCCAAACCCGCTGGCAGCTCTTTTATTCGAACCAACTGGGTTGTGCATAATGTGCTTTTTCCTTTTTATTTGATTCGTCATCATCAACCCATTGACGGTCCCACTACCCACGAAATTGACGATACTACAATTAGTATTACATACATTTATGTTCAATAGAAGACTGTTATACATTTTTAAGAATCGAAAACATAATAATAATTTAAATCTGATTGTCACTCCATAACAATATTCGATAATCGTGACCTAGATAAAAAACTGTAGCATTTAAAAGTTTAATATCAGGGATTCTTTAACGTATTCTCGTCTCAAACATGTCGGTGATTGGTCGAACAGGGCTGCAAGTGTCTACCTACGTGATTCGGAAGCAAATTTTGGAGAATTGGGTACAGTCAGCAAAAATATTAAGTATACAAATAGGCAGCTGCTAACTTCTTCCCTTACAAATCTCTGCAAAATTTTAGAGGACATATTCGTAATGTTTTTTTTAAACTAATATGTTCATTAATATAGATTCTTGTATTCATATTTCTAATTATGTTGGAAGTAAATTTGAAGATGTTACACGTTATATAGTAACGACAGTTCGCGACATGGAGCATACATATGTACATGTTATGTACGTATATTCACCCGCAGGCTTAATTTTTTTGCCGTGTGTACATCTTGTACTTGTATCTGAGTAAGTTTTACGTCGGATTTTACTACTGCAACGTGATTGATACAGCGTCGAATTACTTGGGGAGTCACTTTTATTGCTGAAGTCTTTGTGAATAGGAATCGGCCTTGTTTAAAATTTTAAAGAGGTCTCTGTTGTAACAACTGTGAAACTATTTCTTACAATGTTTTATCACGAGCTGAGTTTGAGATCTGATAATGTTTTTTTTTTAAATAAATTATTGGAATGTCATTCTGTCACTGGTAACCTGTTTGCTGTCCCTTGAAACTTCATTATCGAGCTCTTTGAGCTCCTTTTAAATAAAGAAAATAAATAATGTATACTACGATAAATTCTCTCAGTACCTATTTCTCACACAAGACTTTATTTACAGAATTAATATTTATAAAAATCAAAGAGGATAAAGTAAAAGTAGTATACTAGAACTACAGCACATGGAATGTTACTGGCTCACGCTGCAGGATGAGATCGATCTAAAAATGGACCAAAACAATGTTACCTCCTTTGTTCCAACACATAAATCAATCGATCGACCCAATAACCATTTGGCTGTCCCTGGCTGCTACTGCATTAATGAGCTAGCTATTAAGTAAATTACTTTTACGATATAACATGATATGAAGGCTCGCTAGAAGATCTGTGAAGATAATTTCAGGAATACCGGCTATGTTAGTTATATAAAAATTGATTTTTTCTATCCTGTATGTAAATTATACGCTGGACTAAATGACGACCCATTTAGTCCAGCGGTAGTTAACACTGCCTTCTCTGCTATGGGTCCCGGGTGCGAATCCCGGTAGGGACAAATGTTTGTGTGATGAGCATAAACATTTGTATCCGAGTAATGGATATATCTATGTATAATATGTATGTATTTATAAAAAAATAAGTATATAAGTAGTATATCAACCAACTAGCATCCGTAACACAAGCCAAACAATGCTTAGCTCGGAACTAGATGGCGCTCTGTCATAATGTCCAGAAATATTTATTTATTTAAATGCTTGAACAAAATGAAGAAACAGGGGCTCATGGCAAAGTAATTACCAGGTCAATCAATCGATCTGTAAGGATAAGTTTCGCCATTCGAGGACTTCGATGGATTGGTGGCTATTAATAATACATTTGATGTATGTTTCTAAAAGCACTTCTAGCGTCGACAACAGTTATCATACAAAAACCAAGGCTATCGTTAGTGGTACTAGTTTACCCTTCGGATTCCGTTATTGGCCAGAAATCAATAATATTTAGTTCTGCGACGCGACTTTCGAAATCCCAACTAAACAAATATTTATAAAATGAACAAAGATTTATTGACTTTATACTGGAAGACGATATTCTTTTAATATATTTTTTTCTGAAAAGTCGTAGATTTAAAAATATTTTAAGTTGTCATCATCATCAACCCATTATTGTCCCACTGCTAGGCACGGGTCTCCACTCATTTGAGAGGGATTAGGCTATAGTCCACCACGCTAGCCTACTGCGGGTTGGTAGACTTCACATGCCATCAAGAAAATCTTGATGGCACGATCGAGAAAATCTCTTAAGCATGCACCTGCATGCTTAAGAGATTTTCAGGAAACCTTTCCTCACGATGTTTTCCTTCACCGTTTGAGCATGCGATAAGTACGCACATAACTTCAGAAAAGTCACTGGTGCGTGCCTCGGGTTTGAACTCGAGACCTTAGGCATCTCAGTCCACTGGTCTCACCACTAGGCTACCACAGCTCAGTGTGGTATTTTAAGTTATAATGAACAGAAATTGTGTTAGAATATTATTTATAGTCCTGTCTATGCCAGTATCGGATCAGTTGGTCCATGATCCAACAAATATTACAAACAGCTTGCCTCCCAGATTGTGTGTCTAACACACTTCGGGTACATTATTGTTCGATTGCTACGCAAGCGTGTAGTGTACCGTTCACATTTGAAGCTTAGGAGCACACTCGTGTGGCCTGCAAAATTTAATACTGTATATTCTGAGAGCGATTTGGGAGAGGTCTGTCTACCCGTAGATTGATTTATAGGAGTCCGGGGGCCTTCGACGCATTCCTATTCTCTGTTAATGGAAATCGTAACGGGGTGTCCTTTTCATTTTCTACCAATGACTACGGCCGATGTTATAAAAAAGTTTGAAGTAATTTTTTCTTTACGTTTATTTTTATTGTTCCACTTTCTCTTTCGTATCGTTCCGACTTGTTCTTTAATTTAAATACATAAACTGGCTAAGCTAGATTAATAATAAGAAACATAAAAGCTTAAACAATAGAATAATTTTTAGATAATTTGTAAGTTTCTCTTCACATAGTTTTTTTTAATGTTAAGTTGCTATTATTGATTTTAGTAAAGAGTTATTGTGCTTTAATAATGCGACGCCTTTATTTAAATTACAATTAACCAGTCTAATAGGTTAATATATAGATAAATTATCTACTGGATATTAATTTTAATTACTTCGTCTTCTTAATTAAAAGGTAAATATTGTATCATTGTAAATATTAAATTGAAGCATTGGGTACTATGTCGATAGGGTATTATTATAGGGTATATAATAATGCCCTATCGTCGTATAAGTAGCTACACACAAAGAGGTTGGTCACCGGAACCCGTCACTGAAGAGATATTGCAGTTCCTATAGAATGTTCGAAATATGTATGTATACGGTATACTATTCGAAATACATTCAAAACATGAATGAGATTTCACGATACGTTACGTACTATTTCGTCTTGTCAAAAAGCTTTGACAAGACGAAATAGTACGTAACTTGCCTTGTAGTTTCTATTCAAATTTGATTCCCAAGTCCGACAAACTATTATTGGAAATTAATGCTGTTAGAAGTTCGGATTTTGCTGCATGTTCTACACATGGCTTAGACGACCCAATTAGTCCAACGGTAGTTAACACTGACTGCTGCGCTATGGGTCCTGGGTTCGAATCCCGGTAGGGACAAATGTTTGTGTGATGAGCATAAACATTTGTATCCGAGTCATGGATGTATCTATGTATAATATGTATGTATTTACAAAAAAAAAGTATATATGTAGTATATCAACCGACTAGTATCCGTAACACAAGCCTCGTTGCTTAGCTCGGAACTAGATGGCGCTGTGTCATAATGTCCAGGAATATTTATTTATTTATTTATGGCTTCGTTTTACATGCGCGTAAAAACAATATAAGTACACCGGCTTTTCTTTATCTGTGGGAATAAACATGCGTGACTATTAATGTTTTTTGTTACTAAAATTCTGCTGCAGCCCGTAACCATGAAACCAACTGAAATCTGATCCTGAGTTCTAAACTTAGCATAACTTAAGCATATTAAGTTATTTATTTACTGCTTAAAATATTTAATAAAAATATAACTTCTATACGTATTGGATTAAATCAACCTTGATCAAATAATTTCACCTTTAATAATACTTGAATAGTACCTTTATCATATGAGTTGATTAATCTAATATGTTGCCAATTCATTAAAACAATATTGCGAATTTAACAAAAATCCGGGGGTCTGATCTATTGCCGTGTATAATAAACATTTCTTTTCAATTTATTTTACATGCAATATTTAGGGTATTCTAGTACTATGTACTACTGGTAACGCTACTAGGCTATGACCTAAGAGCGTGACCAGTGAACTATGATGTCTAAGATGGAATTCAATTTCAAGCCACGCACCACCGCTCTACCGTCTTTAAAGATACGCGAGTATTCGTACTGAAATGGTGAAAAACAATATCGTGAAGAAATCTGCCTGAAAGATTTCTCGACGGTGTTTGAAATCGGCCAACTAGCACACGTCTAGCATAGTAGACTAGGCTTAATCGGTCCCAAAAAAGATGGGTTCATGATGACGATAGTTATTTTATATTTGTGCTTTATTAGTTAAATATAGTGTCATAACGAGATTTA
This sequence comes from Craniophora ligustri, assembly GCA_905163465.1. Classification (NCBI taxonomy): domain Eukaryota; kingdom Metazoa; phylum Arthropoda; class Insecta; order Lepidoptera; family Noctuidae; genus Craniophora; species Craniophora ligustri. The sequence continues at coordinate 8,280,043 of LR990967.1, read as the reverse complement.
TGAATCACACATATATTAACTAGACGTAAACACCAAATAACGAACAATAATATCCCAATGCTTAAACCTGTCTCCAGCAATCGAGAGCATAATATACCGTACTTAAGTAAGCAAACAGAATACTTCTAAATGATTTATTGAAGGCTCCTTCCATTGTGGCGGGGATCCCTCGCACGAGCTAAATATCAATGACAGTAAGAAAGATTTATTATGTTTCGCAAGAAACACCGTGGAGCAAGTTCCACTGCAGTTGGCTAACCGATAACTTTGAACCGAAGTCGGTATTTAAGAGCCTTTAATCTATTCTACGTAGACGTTCGAGACGGGAAAATGTATGCATATTTTTGCAAATAAATTGCCAGGATTTGTAGTCAGTGCCATTTGTTTTTAAGCTTTTCCATTCCTATTCAATTATGGCGATGGCTAATTAGGTGTGTAAGTATTTCTATGAAGTTTTTTATACAAATTTACAATTACGTGTCATAAATGAGGCTTCGATACCTCGACGATAACCAAGGCTTGGTTGAGGTCAGCCCAGTCAGCCCAGATACGTCTGAACAATATTTAAATTTATCTCGAAACGATAGCCACCACTTGCCTCGTAATTACTAGGAAATACCGATATCCTAACATTTAACTAGTTTTCGGGTTTCCGATTACTACAGGTATCGATAAATCATTTTTTTTAAATATTTCCCCACACTATGATTTTCTGAGAAAATTGTGTTTGTAAACACAAACACAATTTTTCACATACCTACACAAACACCCAGACTCGGAACAACTACCTGTAGAACGTACAAATATTTGCTCCGTGCGGGGATCGAACCCGCAAAACGTGACGCACAAGCCAGTCGCTCAACCTCTGCGCCAATCAGGTCGTCATTATAGATGGGTTTTGTAAGAAAACTGCCTACCAACAGCTAGTTAAGACAATGACTTGTGTTCTCTATTGTAAAAACAGCTTTATTACGTCTGAATTAGATTCACTTCCATATCCGATACACAAACTATTCTATTTTTAAAGCATTTATACAGACTTTGTGACGAGTAGAAGGTGGTCTAGATAATCAAGATTATAAAGTTCTTTGTACCCAACATTTATATACATTTCCTTGCCATTTTTGTACGTTTGACGGATAAAAATAATACCTACTACATCTACTGTAGGTAATCCAAACAAACCGAGCTTTTACTATGATTGATAAGGTAATTACCAGGGTCTAATTATGCTACAACATTGAATGAACACGTTGTATTAATTAGCCTTAAATTAGCGTAATAGCTGCTGTTGAATAGTAAATGCGTGTGTTAAATAATTTACAGGTGTACGTGAATTACCGGTGAATGATTAAAGGGATAAATATAATATTTTGTACATAGGCAATAATGTAGCCATTAATAGACAGTTAAAGAGGCGCAATACATTCTATAGGTACACAATGACAAATCGTTTTGTGGGTTGCAATACAAAATTGATTCAAATTTGAAATATGCATACACCTTCTCAATAATTATTATTTTTACATATACCTATATTTTGAAGACGACTTTATAATAATATTATTCCTGCAATGTCTTAGGAGCTCCCGTAAATCTCACGTTAGCGGATGTCTACCAGGCGTTTAAAAACAACATTTAAATCGACAGTTGATTTCTTTTTAGGGTATAACGTCGCTTCTTTCCCCATAGGAATTGCCAAAGGTGTATTGATGTGATGAGCTACAGTTTGCTGATATGATTTTAAATCCTATATAACAGGGTGTAAGCCAATCCGTTAGATAAATCCGTTAGAATAACGGATTTGTCTCGTTAATCGGACATTGTATTTTTTATATCATATAATTTTGAACAATGATTATAAATAATCATTTGTAATCATAAATAAATACGCACACTTCAGTATAAAGTCTGCATTATACAGGAAACTACTGAAACGCTGCATAATCCTCGGTAGGACCCAAAAATAGTGACCTTTTCACTATGAGAGCGATTCAAAGAGGCAGCATTATATTAGAGGACTACTTAAAATTGAGTAGCATTTAAGTATTTGACCATTAGGTATTCAAATGATCATATTATTGATATGAAGCTTAAAGCAGTAGGTAGGATGAAATGGCTGAGCTCCCCAGCCAATAGAAGTACGTACGTATAATACCCATACTCTAACGGGCGCTGAGATAAGTTCAATTCAGCCTTAATCCACTCCGACGAAGCAATTGACCTATGAAAGGATACAATAGGCACAATAATGGAGTGGGTATTTTCCAAAGAGTTCCCTTTTACGATAATTGCTTACGGCCTTTTAGTAGCTTCGGATCTGAAGTGCTGAGATTTACGTCTGAACAACTATTTAGAGGTTTAAAACTTAATATCGATTAGTTTCAGGGACTGTCTCTGCAACAAGATAGTCATGTCGTGTGTAAAAAAATACATAATTATTTTAATTGTGATTCAAGACTTAACGTAACATACTCGAACCTTCAGACAGAGAGGTGGATAAATGTATAGGTTAGAGTTTTCCGGTATATTTTACGGTGTTACTTAATAATCGGAGAGTAAAACTCTGAATTGCTTCTATGAATTTAATAATCGTCGTGGCGTTTAGCTAGAAACCAATTTCAGGACCTTCCATGCCATGATAAGCGACAAGGGAGAGACTATCCTTTTAAGTATTAAGTAATCAAAAGAGCCACTGCATTGTGGAAGCTCATTTTCTCAGAAAACTATGTATTCACAGAATTAACTTTCAATGAATAAGAAGGATTATGTTATTATTAAAACATGCATGCTACAAGTACGCTAGCTTCCTTGCCTCTCAAGTTCCGTATTCAACGAGCTTAAAATTCCTCTTAAAAATAATGTTAACAAAAGCTAACCACGATCCGATAATCCTTCTAATTTTGAACGGAAAATTCGAAAACCCGTATGCCATGGTATAAAGAGGTCGTTTAGCAAAGAAGAAAATGCGATTAAATTAAATTTCCGCTAGTAGGAAGTCTCAAAGGGCTTTTCGATAGCTGCAATATCTTAAGCCGTCTCTAAAGGTCTGGCTATCGCCGTCTTGCCTTTTCTACAGCGAGCCTTTTCATGTAGTAGTTTAGCCTTAGGGCGCGTTTACACGAGAACGAATTGCTTGTTTTTTGTTGGGGAAAAACAGAGCGTAATTTTGTGTGTACTTCACACGCGAAGCTGTCATGAAATGAATGAAGGGTTGCGAAATACGTTACGCGATTTTGGGTTATGTTTATCTATTTCTTTTTTGTTAGACGTGTTTGCAAAGAGGAATACAGGCTAAATATATTTTGATGATTCTTATTTTCTGTTTTTATTTATCAAAGGAAATTGTGTTCATTTTATGAGTCTACCTACCTACGTCGACTCGCTTTCCCTATTCGCCACTATACTAAAAACACAATAAGTTTCCCTCCCTTTAATGCATAATTCAATATTGATTAGTAGATTCTGGAATATTAAAACTATTAAATGTCTGAATTGAAGTGATTTTCAAAATTTTTAACTACTATTAAAATTAATACATACACGAGAAAAAATACACGACTATCGGTAAACATAATATTGAATTCTAAAATGTTAACAGGTTTATGTTCTCAGAACATTAGGACAACAACAACTATAAGATCTTAAGCCTTAGCTTAAGATCTTATAGTTACAATGAGTGGGCCTGTTCCCATTACCGAGCGAAATTCAATTTCTAAGCTCAATTAAGTTCATATAAAACTCCAATAACACTACGTTTGACCTAGGACTTGAACTAAGGGACCTTTAAAAGCATTTGGAGCATAGGTAAGGACTAAGACAGAATAAATCAAGTTTAGCTTAACAAATAGTTATGAGAACTAATAGTAGTGAGATCTTTGTGAAAGTATCTTGCATGACGTAAAAGATCAATCGAAGCCCTTCTGTGGAATGTTTGTGTGATGAACTTGGACATTTCTGAGTCATGGATGTTTATTTGAAATATTGTATGAATTTTCAAAAAAAATGTATAGGATCAACTATCTAGTACCTGTTTCACAAGCTTTGTTGCTTATGCTTATTCGGAACTACATGGCACGGTGTTATGATGTCCGAATTAAATAAATTTTTAGTTAATTATTATATCTAAAATGTGATAGTCTAGTGGACTGTAAAGTAAAAGGTCTCAACTTTGATCCCAAAGCACGCACCACTACCCAACCTGCATGCTTGAGAGAATTTCTCAATAGCGTGTCGAGTCTGCCAACCAGCACTTGGCCTAGTCTCGTTCAAATGAGAAGAGACCCGTATTTCCGAAAATCTAGGTTTTGCGTATATTAACTTGTCAGTCGATATATTGATTTCTTACACTTACGCGAATATTAGACATTGAAATAAAACTACAACGTCGGGTTAAAATAATATCAATATACCTCGATAAAATCCGCAAAAAGTAGTTTTATTTCATTGGCAGTCGATAGTCATAATAATTATCACAAGGCTTTCCATATTTCAGTTGAACTTAATAACGTAAATATAGCCAAGTAAAGTTATTAATAAGGCAAACACCGTGATAAAACCGTCATACATATAGCCTTTGTGGAAGTGCTTGATTTTGTTTTCGAATCAGTGTAAGCAGCGCTGTAAGCTATGGTGTGATGCCCCTCATTTCTGAAACTGTTTCAATACCCATTATGTATTCTGGACGTTCTATACCTCATTAGTTAAGTAATCCGCTTTGTTGAGTAGAGTTTATCTCTATAATATAGCTCGTTGCTAAGTAAAATAGAATATTAAACGTTTTGTTATAATCAATGTCTTAAATAATTGTGGTTCATATTGTGCAGCATAATTTATCAAATATTCGATAGTACGAAAAGTACTATCTTTATATTACACATTGAGCTAAAAAACTGCCTCGTTGGTCTAGGGGTTATACAGTGCGACTGCCGGAGCAAGAGGTCCTGCGTTTGATTTCCCGGTCGAGCAAAGTGTTATTTGGTTTTTCTGTAAAATTCACAGTAGCAGCTCGGAGTTTGGATTCGTGTCCGGTTAATGGTAATAGGCTCGCCCCCTATTACATGGGACCTAAAACATACCGTCAAAACCTGGGTATACATTAATACACCTCTGCCTAACCTTTCCGGGACGACAGGCGTGATGGTATGTATGTATTGAGCTAAACCTACTCTTTTATGATTCTTCATATTATGTTACAGCATCTATAGGCACGGGCAGAACAACATTGGATATACAATATACATAGTAATATTCGATATACACATACATAGCTGTTTGCCACAAAGAAGCGATTTAATCAAAAATATTTTTCTTAAGTAGCGATTGTATTCTCTTTATTTACTACTATAACATGCAACATCTAAATAAAATATGGATAGCTAATACAGAATTACTCGCTATCCATTCAGCCGGTAGACGTCTGTTACGCTCCACGCTTCCTGTCTTAACAGTTTTCACATTTGCTCTCGGGTTGTTTCCTGTACGATAGCGACTGTAGACAGATGCTATTTATGTTCTAGCTGTTTACATTATCTTTTGTTGAAGCCTTTAAATTGCAGGTTGGTTTAATTATGAGAATTATTTACTTTTATAATACGATTTCATTCGCGGAGAAGTCTTAATGTATCAAGAATAGTTACTCAACCAACGATAGAAGCCTAAGTAACCCAACTCTACGGATCGATTATTAAATATTGTTTTGTTAGTGTTTCATAACGCGATTATTATACACTAGCGGCCCGCCCCAGCTTCGCCCGGGTAGATTATAAATATTAAATAAATTATAAACACAATAATTTTTTTCTTACGGATCCCTAATTATTTTTAAAATAAAATACTTATAGCCTATGTTCAACACGGGTAGCGTAGCATTCTAGTTGTGAAATAATTATTCAAGTCGGTCCAGTAGTTTCGGAGCCTATTCAATGCAAACAAACAAACAATCAAATCTTTCCTCTTTATAATATTTCGTATATATTAAAATAAATCAAGTTTTTACATATTACGCGGTATATTGATGTTATTTTATCCCGACGTTTTCCTTGACTATGTTGAAAAGGATTCTAAACGTCGATATTAAATAATATCAATATTCTAGTAGAACTATATTTCGACGTGGTTACTGCACCAGGAGGTTTTAGCCTAATCAAGACACTAGGGCCACCGAGTGACATTAAAGCCATACATTGCCAAACTCGCAGTTATCAAGTAGCGGATTGGAGAAGAAACACCTTACATAATTTGGTGGTGTATGTGCACGTCTTAGTTCTGTCAAGCGATATGTTTTAGTTCTGTATAACTGATCTTATTGTGATTTAGTCTCAATTTAAATAAATTGGAAACGGACTCCTTCTCTACATAAATGTACTAGGAAGCGACAGATGACCGAGCGTTTTAAGGGTGGTCCTGTATTTATTGTTATATTGACGAGCAAACAAAAGGGATTAAACGTCATCGTAGAATTTGAATTATTATGATTGATTGTTTGAGTCAACATTACCCATTTGCCATTAGTCTGTTCTACAACAGTAGAAGGATAAATGTTGGTTCAAACATAAATAGCACAGTCCGAGCTTACCGTACAATTTACCAATGTGTGGGTAATTACATGCTTCTAGAACACATACTCTATGATTTAAAGAGTGATGACAGTGGGTATCAATATAATCTAGTTACTAAATGTTTCAATAAAATCAAACTGTTACTAAAAGTAGTTTCAACACCAACAGAATAAATTTAAGGTGATAGTGTGATTGAGGAATATTTATCGTAAGAAATGTTACCTACATTATTTTGGTTTGATATTTATGCGTAAGTGTAAGTATTGTTTAAAAAAAAGAAACTTAACCTGCAGAATTCATAGAATTTCAATTAACTTTGAACATAATTACCCGTTGTTGTTTAACCAAGAAACATGTCACGACCTCCTACAATTTTTATACCAACATAAGACACCCAAGTTTCTTTTATTTATAGTTCACAATAAGTCAGGAACTAACTGATAAAAGAGCTATTGAAATAATATTGAGATAGATTTATGTAGTTTACATACATAAAAATATTACATAATAGGTTCGAGCAAAACTCATAGAATTGCCTTTAAATAAATAGTTGGAAAGTACCATCTTTTGCCAATTGTAACTTCACTAAGCTATTTTATATCTCTGTACTTGATATCTACGATCTAAGTCCCATCCATTTGCCCCTAAGTCTGTGTTACACCCCCCTACTGTAAATGCGACGCAGAAAGAATGATCACGGGCTAATACTGCTTCGAAATGGTGAATAGCCGAACGGCCATGCAGTTTTATTGCAGTCCTTCAGAAGAATTGGCCGGCGGATTGTATGGCGAAACTGTCGGTGTTTTAGATAAAATTGACTACTTTTTGATAGTTGGTACTCATACATTGATGTGAGAATTGGACTTAAATAAAATTGAAGCTTAAATTAGACGAGAGTGGAATGTTGGCGTGTTTATCGGTGATAACTTTGACAAGAGTGTTTATCCTGCGGCCATATATTGTTTGATGTGCGTAAAAGATACCTATACTTTCTTTCTTCTTTTACTGTTTGTTAGTGCGTCTCATCATCGCAAAAAAATAAATGAATTTAAATTATCTTTTCTCATTATTACGCCTGTATTGGCTAAAAGGTTAGGTAGGAGTGTTTTGTTTTACATAACTTATTAAAAACAACTTTATTTTTGAATGTCAACATAATATTTCAAATGTGATTATTTTAGTTGGTATCTAGTAATTTGATTATATATTTGGCTGTGTAAAAAAATCCGTAATAAGATAAAAATGAAGAAGGCTTTTCTGATTTGATCACTTCTTTTACAAAGAATAGATAGGTTGTTCGTGTGCAGAAAATTAAGGAAAAGCAGTCTCAACATCATTACCTACATAATTATACTGTGTACATAATTCATGCACAAATACATACGTAAGCTTAATCTATAATGTTAACTGCCAATGTTTATATAGATATTGTACTACATAGTCTAAAAATAGTCCAAACTGAATAAATACGTCGACAAGTCGTCACAAGTCCAAATGTCAAGGCTACCCTTTATTATGATTTCGATAAACTCTTGACAAGGGTGATCCTTTATTATTATGTTATTGCTCCCAAGGGAATAGAAGAGGCCAAGTACGCTTATTATAAGATCATTCAAATTGCTAGATAATAGTCATAACAAATGAAGCATAAGATGTTTTTCTTATTAAACCAATTTGGAGAAATTGCAAAAAAAATATATATACGAAGTTGGATTTGAAAAGTACTTATCCTCATTATTATATCAATCAATAAACGTCCACTGCTGGACATTGGTTACGACGACTTGTTCTGCGCAACACTCATACAACTTATTTCAGGGAGCTAGACCAGAACGTGGGTTCACCTTGCCTTGAAAAGTACTTCAAACTAAAATAAAATAAAAATGAGCAAACATAATTATTGTGATACATTATAGGTATTATACATGAATATTTTACTTATTATAAGAAATGTTTTATATCCAGCACAGACTCTACATCATGTTCATTACATTTTGGTGTAGCTACTGATTTGTCAAAACATGTTAAGCAGACAGTTGTGAATTCTGTCAGCTAACATGTTCAGAATCATGTTGCGGTCAGCTCTGATCCGTTACCAGTGACGCTGCATGCTTACGCATTGTAGTGCTTCTAAAAATAATCTGAATGAAAATGACGCACACGTGATTGCAACCTCACTAGTTTTCTGAAACGTTTATTAAATTTGAAATTCATGATACGAATTTATTTTCCAAATAGTTTATTTAGTACCTAAAAGGCAGGCTACGGCCAAGTAAAGTTATGAACTAGTTATGGTATAAGAAAACTTGGGTATAACAAACCTCAAATTGTCAAAACTGGTGTTAAAAATTAAACCTAGCAACAGTATTTTAAACAATAGTAACTAAGATATTCAAGAAGTATAGAAATACCCAGTTAGTCCAGCGGTAGTTAACACTGCCTTCTGTGCTATGGGTCCCGGGTTCGAATCCCGGTAGGGACAAATGTTTGTGTGATGAGCATGAACATTTGTATCCGAGTCATGGATGTATCTATCTATAATATGTATGTATTTACAAAAAAAAAAGTATATATGTAGTATATCAACCAGCTAGTATCCGTAACACAAGCCTCGTTGCTTAGCACGGAACTAGATGGCGCTGTGTGTCATAATGTCCAGGAATATTTATTTATTTATTTAATGCCTTAGGTATACTTAATTCATACAAATGATTTATCTTACTATATATAATATGTATATATATGGATAACTACAAAAGCTAAATATCTAGAAAAGGTACCAGTTCCTTAAGTAAGTAGGTGTACCTTTTCTATATATTTTGGTTTATTAACAATATGATAGACATCACGCCTTGTACCCGCGGGGAAACTTAGAGACATACAAATGTATTCCGAATTTTCGCTGGTATGTTTTAGGTTCAATTTAATAGCGGACTGTCAATAATTTAAACTCCAAGTTCGCTACTGTAAATTGATTTGACAAACTCGATATTATTTTTGTTTAACTTTCGAATTACATGTTTCAATATAATTTTATCATCACATATTCGGTCCGTTTGTTAAGTACAACAGAATATTAAATCGATTGCATATACTACGTAAGGGTCGACGTTCCAAAAATACCATCTGTTATGTTTGTAACGTTTCAGTTACTTTCGGTAGCAACAAATTGTTTCCCGTAGCCTTACGCATTGCAGTGAACCTTTCGACCCGTTGATGGTGACGGCCAGTGCGGAAAAATCAATCTGTAATGCTATATATTTTGATTTCCAGATCAGTGAGAAAAGAGGAAAAGATATGTGGAAAATAATATTATTTAGATAGATTTCATTATGAAAAAAAAAACTAGTGGTTGTTTGGTGGTCGAAATTTGTCAAAAACAAATGTTTCCAAATTATTTTTTGTACATAAAACTACAGCTCGCCAAATAGAGAAAAAAAGGTACTGAAATGTTTTGTCCTTGCGTATTTGTGGAAAGATAAATCGAATCATTCTACAAATACAAATTTGTACTGTTTTTTTTTCTCTATTTGTCGAGCCACTCATTGTCACTTTTGCCGTTTACGTAAACTACTGTTTAAATAAGTAATTCGTTATTCGATTTGACTGTATTCTTTCATTAAATTACATTATGAAGTAAAATATAAGGGCAATAGAAAAAGAGAATATTCTGTAATATGTGAATTAGAAAAAGAAAACAACGCTGAAGTAAATATTTACTTTTTAGGGCTCAATTATTATTAATTTATTTCAGATCATATCACAAGATCCATAATATGTTGTTAGTAAAAGTCTTAAAACCTTATGTAAGCAAGAACACTCTAATTATAAATACAAAATTAAAACGGCTGCACACGTAGGTGTCAGCCGTTTTGTATCCAATGAACTTGACATTGCTATTAACATCATCGGTATTAATACGATATAAATAAGTACCTAGATCTACTGAGTCAAATCCGATAGCAGGCGATTGCCTATCGCTATCGACCGGAGAAGGATCTAAAGTCGGAGCTTCTACTGAGAATATCGTACAAAAACAAATAGACAATAACGCTTTTAGTCGCCCTGTAAAATTATATTCTGGAACTTATACTCAGAAGCCGTGCTTGAAATCGAACATAGAACAAAGAGGGAGAAAACATTTTATTTATTTATTTTTTGGGTTGCCAACAGTTATTACAATGTTTTTTAGATTAGAGTTATATAGACACTTACAGGCAAACACCGCATGTATGATTAAGATGACTATACAGTAAAAAAAATATTAACAAAACAAAAAAAATAGAAACAGTATGATTTAGATATTAAGTACATACTTATTTTACAGACATAAAGTGTAGTTTAAGAGTGTTTCGAAATTTATAGAGTGTATTTTTGTGTATGTCAAAGGAACCTCTGCACTCGTTATAAAGCTTTAAAATTCTAGAAATCAACGAATTTTGACACAATACAGTTTTTTCTGACAGAAACACTTAAAGGTTTAATGGTATATCGAGGATTATCTACTTGGTACAGTAAACCGACATGCATAAGTTTCACCGAATACCTATAAATAAAATTTTATTAAGAAAGAAAAATTCAACCTCAGGCGGGACTCGAACCCGCGTCTTCTGGATTGGTACTCCAGACGCTCTGCCAACTGAGCCACCGAGGTATCCGCCTGATGTGTTGAATTTTTCTTTCTTTATGTTACTTATATGTCTTTACGGCGACATAGCAACATCGATTGGACAATTCTGTCCAACCCAGAATTCTTCCTTTACAGCGAGTAGATTCCGGATGATATTGCATTACCTTTATACAATCTTTTTGTATTTTTTAGCTTATTTCTTAATAAAAATTTAAAAATCTTAGCTTGAAATAAGCTAAAAAATACAAAAAAAACCTATAAATAAAATCAATCACCGAAGACCTCTAGGGTTGAATAGCTGCTGGCATCCAGTAACAATTTATGTTCTAAAGTGTTTTAATGCTTATATATTTATATAATTATGAGTATTAGACATTGCCAGAAATAATTTTTTTACGAATTTTATCGCGGTGTATGCATATTGTTTTATCCTGTCTTTTTGGAACCTTTGAACGTCCTTGGTGACGGGCAGACGGAGGTATCTTGATGCTACTATAATTACTATATATACTTTATAGACAACTCCAGGGTTATTGCATACTTCGGTATATGGTTTATTCAATCTGATTTATACATCTATGATCTGTGACAAGGTAATCTCATGCTTATACACTTACGCATCACATACCCACGTCAGATTTTTAATGAAAAAACTTTGCTACATTTCAATTAGTATACTTTCAAAGACTGTAATTTTCCGACGTTAACGAGTTTAATTTTATCGAAAATTAATTGCGACATCTTCATTGAAAAGTTTTCACTCAACTTTGATACCTTCCTAAATTTTCCTTCGGCGAAACTTTGACAATACAGAGTATCTAGAGAGAACTCGGAGGGGGTGACTGGGTAACTGTGACGTAGGAGTAAATCTTAAGCAAATTTTGTCTTCAATCACCCGTTGAAACCTTTTACTGGATTGCCAAAACATTATTAAGAAAGTTGCCACCTTATTTTGCGCGCGTTTAATTATTCCGAATCAATAAAAGCGTTGGAAGCTTGTGATGTTATTATCTTGCGTTAGAATAAGACGAGTTTATTCTGCAAGCTGCGTGACATGTGCAATATATTGTAACAAAAATATGTGGTTGCAGATTAATTCTTTGAAAAAATAAGAATTAAAGGGCTTTGTCGCTTAACTACCATATCGCTCCGTTAAAAAAATACAATGTTTATTACAATTTTACGAAAATCGAGAATGGTTTCATAGCTGCCAATACCTATAAATGAGTATTATGCAAGTACCCTGCTGTGTAGTTAATTAAAATCTTGTCAAAAGAATAATATGCAATCGATATCTTATGCATGCACCTAATTACTGATTCACTTCACAAATATACCTGTCACTATTATGTACACGCGTATGGCTAAAAGGATAGACAGAATAGTACTGTACATCAGTACTATTCTCACACAGTTCATCGACATGTTATAGGGGCAAGTTTGGTATTGAAATTTACTAGGCATATGTAGATCCAAATTATGACTTACAGGAAAATCTGAAAATGTTATAGATAATACCTTAATCTCGCCTTGCTTGACCAGGTAATGGAACCTTTTTACTTAACAGCCAAATAATGGCGACTAAACCAACGAAACAGTTTGATATTTTAATCAAAACACAGAAAGCAAACAACTTCATTGTTACGTTTATGTTTTCATACTCTTTTGTTAAGTGAAAATGGAGTACTCATGTTCCTTGTAAGTTCCACAGCTGTCGAGTTAACTTCACAATGTATTGTTTCGAATTATCTGTCAGTCTTCGCAAATCGAGCCAGCCTTATCGATTAAATGTCGAGTTCTATGCGAATGGCATGAAGCAATAAATATTACAGTGAATTTTAAGTCCAATTAAAATGTGGGCACGTGCTGTGCGATTTTTTTTAAATTACTTTTTTTTTTCAAGTTTGTTTATTGCTCGTCTTAGTGATTTATTTGAAAAATAAAGATTATCAAGCTGTATATACCTGTTACCTTAAGTTGTAATTTATTTATATGTTAGACGTTTTGTCAAATCTAATTAATGAACTAAATTTATATTATGAGTAAATTACAATGTATATTTATATTAAAATTAAAATCACTCATATTATCTGTTTAGTAGTTTCCAAATCCGTTGAATACAAATTATCATTAGGGATTACAAGTTTAAATCGCTTCTATGTGTATGGGCATGAGAGAAGTTGTGCGTCAGCCGTTGCGTGTGTGAGTAAATCACCATTAGTGTGTACATCATTTACAAGCCCAAAAATGTTACTTTCCCGCTTCCTCTCGCGGGCCTCTTGTAAGTGGTGAGGGTGTGTGCGTGAGCCACCCTATTCCGATAGGTTCGCGAGCTCAATGTAGATGTGTAGGTGAACGGTCCGGGCTCGCGTAGCCCCCGCCAGTGGCGAGCCGGCCGTAGCGGCACTACGACGCGTCTACGCCGTAGCAAACGCGCTCGCATCTGTCCCCCTACCCACATCATCGGACAATAGGACCGGCGACGATTCGTGGCGTTTTGTTATTTTTTTGTTAGATGTGAATAAAAACGACTCTTTGTGACATTTTATTCGTAAAAAGCGGAGACAATATGCTGAAGGGACCCCCTTTGTCCTCAAAAGAGACGGTTATTAAGGCGGCACTATGTAATTTTTGAACATTAATTTGCTGAAATGATAGCTTACAAATTGGGACAGTTTAGTCGTGTTGCGGTAGATTGAGTGGGATTGAGGTAGCCACTGCGGGATTCAATATTGTGTATAAATTAATAAGAGGCCAGTTTTGGCGTATTATTATAATCCATGTGACACTAGTGTTGGTGTAACGTAATAAATATAAGACTGTTGTTCACCGAGTGCTGGAATGGAGTTTGTATTTCTGCTTTCACAAATACAAATGTAAGGTAAACAGTTGAACGTTTTGACACACTTTTCATCTTCCAGCATCCTTTATAATATTTAGTTTTAACTTTATTCTCTCTCTTCTTTTATTCTTTGTTGTGTTCTTACTTATACGTTTATATAATTAATTTAATATGTACCTCTATGTAAATATGTGACTGTAATGAAATGAGAATTTCCAATAATATTTGAGAGTATAATAATATAGATAAATAATTAATTAACTGATTTGGCGCGCGTTTTCTCAACTATATAAAATAATATAAATAGTATAAGAAGAAGAAAGAAGTGCGTACGTTTCTAAATAAATATCTAAATTATTTATTATACATTTGTACTAATAACTTTATAGTTGATAATAAAAAAAGGTAAAATAGTCTTACATTAAATAAATTAAAGAATTATCAACTGGTATTTAAACTATCAATCAACTTATTTTGCAACTTTAGAATTCTACTTCAAACGTACTAAGATTTATCTCGGTGCTCGATCTTAAAGAACTCTCACATTACGGTTTCTCAACATTTTTGTGTCGTTCGAGTCTCTAAGGAACGTTTTAAAGAGCTTCACTTACGGAATATGGGGTTTAAACACGTTTTAAAAGACTAGGGGCACAACAAAAGACGGGGATTATGTTGAACGGGTATATAAGATGGATAAAAAGACGCAGTGAATAACATTATGCTATGATCTTCATCATCAAATGATTTACTGTACCACTGCTGGGCCCCTCTTATTTGAGTGGGATTGGGGTACAGTCTGCCAATCATACTAGGTGTTTGGTACAAGTAGTATGGATTGGCGGATTTCACTCGCAAAAAATCTCTCATACATGCAGTTTATCCCGAGGTGATTTCCTTCATTACAGAGCCTATGATAAATACGGAAAGTCAGAGGTGCGTTTGTTGGCACCTCGGAATTGAACTCGAGACGTTTGACTTTATACTCCATCCCTTATTACCATCGCGCCTTTAATTTCTAAAAATTCCCTCAGTTATTCAACTTGAATCTACTTTAAGCAGCAGATATTTAAGTAATTAAATATTTAGTCACAGCATGCATCACAATCGTATATTTAGTCGCTACACGTCGGTTATTTTAACAAACACCACGAGTAAACAATGATTGAGAATCAATCAATTAACAAAGTCTAGTCTATAGAGGCACCCAAGTTCAGACTTAGGAACTTTCAGGAAGAAATGGTAGCGTTTGCAACGAGCGTGCTACTTTCCACTATAGTGCACGTTACACACTAGTGATGTGTGTAACATGTTTGTTGCAGACACACTAACAGCACCATCTAATATCTGCTTCAATTTATTCATATACAAGATATCAATGACACGTTTTTGTCGACTGTGACTGACTTGAATGTGGCACTGAAAGGGATTTATAGAAAACACGAGCACGCGGTGCACCGCTCGACACGCTTCACGGTCCGTAAAAATGTAACATGTTACTACATTAGTGACATGTTACATTACGTAGTAACTTAGGTTCTATTCACATGACACAGATCTGTAATCAAGCTTTAAAGAAACGTTCAAATCCTTCCCGGTAATAATTAACAATATACTCCGTTAAGCAGAAAATTATATTTTATAGAAGATATTACGAAAATAAGCTTATTTCGTTATTTATAACAGTTAATAATGGATAAATTTTGCAGTCAGTTGAGTAGGTTATTTTTGATGTGCTATATGTATAAAAATACTTATTTGAGATTAAGACGGCGTATAGAAAATGAAGCTTTAATATTCTGATGCTGGTAAAGAGACTAAATAAGTCTCTTTGGCCCTGAATTATAGGGCATACGCCTGTCAAGTTAACGTTGAGCGACACAATACAATGAAAGTTTTAGGCATTGTCATCACTGGGCAACAAAAATATAACACGCAGCTCGTGTAGCTCCGAGGTCACTGGGCATCGCCAGACTGCGCCCGACAATTTATCAGCTTCGTGCCAGTTGCCTCCTGTCATCACCATGTTGCTCTCGGGACGTATACTGTAATGCTACGACTTATATATCCATGTCAGGCATATGTATATAATATGTAGTTATAGACCGAAAAGTGTCACTGCAATGAGGCTTAATCGTTTGAAATCCCTGCTTGAAGCTCTACCGTAGCGTGCAGTCTTTGAAATATAAAATAATTTGTTCCTGTTATAAAATGATTTTTACAAACATGCGAATAATACAAAGAAAGTAGAATTTGCCCTATCATTCACCACTAACTATTGGCTTAAGGTATTTTATCGTTCGAAAATTTATGTTCTGTTAAGTCCAGACTTACTAAAATTACATGTGCTTGCATCTTAGGAATATAATATGGACACCTTTGCACATGTTTACGAGTGGTTAGCGAGCAGTTCGCGTGCAAGTTATGATGTCCTCTCACAGACACGAATATTACGGTACGGGGACATGGCATGCGTCAGAGCGACTTGCACGCGCGTGCACAATGTGAGGCGACCATAGCCATAGTGAATCAAGGCGAGTAGTATGCACGCTACGTGTGCAAGTGTAGGCCTGCGTGCCTTAACTAGACGTGGATTGCGTAGCACTGCGGGATGTTTTACTTAGTAATGTTGCACTTGTCTTTGTCTTTTGGTTGAAGACCTTAGTCGCTAGTGGCGCTAACTGGCCAGGCCACTTTAAAACCAAAATGTCGTTGCAATAGTTCCGGTGTAAAATAACCACTAATATTGAGCACTTTTTAAAACCGGTTTCTTCAATGATCGAAATGAAGGGAATAAGGCAATAATTCAGTCTTCTCATCACCATCATATTTTTACCCCAACTGTTTTAAGGTCAGTTTGTCATCTAACCAGACGTAGCTGATTATATTAATAATACTAATATATAGCATATGCCATCAGAGTTTTTTAACCAAATTACTATACCGGTAAAACTTATCTAAAACATGAACTGATTGTCAGGCTTTCTGTATTTCTGACTACCATTCGATAGGTAAGCGGTATGACAAAACGGTACCTACCTAAGGCTTACGGTGCTAAAAAACATCTTGGCAGACGCAGTTTATCCTTAAGGATCGATTGATCAGCATGTTTATTACAACCACCTTCATATTTTCATTTCATTAATAGCAATATAATATAGTAAGGTTGCTCCAAAATATTTCAGCAAGACCGCACAATATTCACCGATTACAGAGGACAAGATATCGCGATTTTGTCCACCTAGTCGATGTATAGCTTATTTATGCAACAGTCTAGTCTAGCTTTTATATGCCTAGGGTGGTACAGCTCCAAAAAGCGGGGTAATATCCGTAGTAACCTCGCCGGATTGTTTCGAAATATTTTGTAAAACTCTTTTAATTTAAGCCTCGTTAGATTCTCTCTTGTTTGTTTGTGTGTTCCATTTAGTTGGAAATGTTTTGTTGCGCAATTGTTACTTCTCTGTACACTCCATGTCCATACGTTGTTGCTATTATGGTTTTATATGTTCCTCGTTAAGTGGATATACATGGGTGTAGGGGGGGCAGCTGCCCCCCCTAATTGAGCGATCGGTGACTAGTAAACTGTATGGTCCAGTGAAATTACTCTTGACTGATGTGTGATTAAATTCTCTACCGCACATTTTTTTCTTTATCTGCCTCCCTCTATATAAAATTTAAGATTAGTTGCATTATTAAATAAGTAGTATTAAGTTATCTATAAGGTGCTGTGGTAGCCTAGCGGTGTGACCAGTGGACTGAGACGTCAAAGGTTTCGAGTTCGAACCCAAGGCACGCACCACTGACTTTTCGTAAGCTATGTGCGTATTTATAACAAGTTCAAACGGTGAAGGAAAACATCGTGAGGAAACCTGCATGCTTGAGATATTTGTCTTGATGGCATGTGAAGTCTGCCAACCCGCAGTAGGCTAGCGTGGTGGACTATAGCCTAATCCCTCTCAAATGAGAGGAGACCCGTGCCCAGCAGTGGGACGTTAATGGGTTGATGATGATGAAGTTATCTATACTTAGATCGAGTCACCTTTCCAACTTAAAACCTAAACCCAAATCAGTTTATCTCTTTGTAATCTACAATGTCACAAATACACATATAAACGATAGACTTATTACACCCCTCTTTTCCAGACGAGGGTTAGAAACAATTTGTGATTATAATGTGACAACTCGATTAGCATTATGGTTGAGCAATTGGCCCATGCGCCATAAATAGCTCGCTCGATAGATTCGTGAAATCAATATTTGTATGAACATTGCTAACGGATTGAGAATGATCGTTTTATAGCATTTTGAAATATACATTTGTTGTACAATATTATTTTAAATATAGAAGAAAGTTGAGTCTGTAATAAAATAGTCGAGTGTAAATAAATATAGTATCTGGACATTATAAATCTGCCATCTTGTTATGGGTACAAGCAATTATGCTAGTATTTTCGATGTTAGACGGTACGGTGATACACGACACATGGAGATATTATTTTACCACGCGTGGGTTATGTGCAATAAGCTTCTGTAATACCTAGAATCTAAAAAACGTACAGGCGATCTGTGGGAGTATCTTCTTATATGCCTACTCATAGTAGCATGATGGTATGTTATGTTTTATTCATTTGACCTACAGCTTACATAAAAGTTACATAGGAAAGGGGTTTGGGATTATAATCAATAAAATATAGTGAGTAGGTAAATTCAACAATGTTATAATGTTTTATCTACTAGGTAATGAATAAAATATTTTGAAGGAATTTCAATTTATTTATCAAAACATTGGTTTAATTATATTATCATTATTACCTACTAATATTAAATGAGAATACTTTTTTAGGGATTTATCGGGGTCTATTGATATTATCTAAAAGGTGATTTTTCCGACCTTGGGTTATAGTATTATATCAGTTTTATTTGTACGAATGTTATGTACCTTCTAATACTTCTCAATGCCGTGACGACCCAATTGGCCCAGCAGTAGTTAACGCTGCCTTGTCATCAGCGCATTGTGTAAGTGGCCTAGAGTTCGATCACAAAACATTACTTTCGATGTTATATGCGATTTTATCACATCATACTTTAACGGTAAAACTTGTTTGTGAAAGATTTCCTTCATAGCTAGCGTGATGTACTATTAACTCTGAATAACCCTTTTAAATGAGAGCTGAGTCGTAGTCGAGAGTAAATGGTTTAACGATGATACATAAATGATAACGATGATATGTGTACCTACATAAAAAAGATTAGCATCTTAGTACTAAATGAGGTCACAGTAAATGTAGTCACAGGTCACAGTAAAGTAATAGCACCTACAACATATTGTACTAAGTCATATTATAATACGTACAATAAAATATTTTAGAAACCAGATATTTTCGGCAATCTTGCTGCAAAGTATTTCTGCATAAGTTGCATAGAAATTCCATTATAAGATTAGCATAAAATTCAAACATCAGGTATGTTCTGATTGTCATGCAAATCTGCAAACCCCTTACAAAACCACTGAAACATTTTTGTTATGTCATCAGGGGTAAAATATAAAGGTACAGTTGATATCTTGCCAGATTATATTGCCAGGGTCTTCAGTGAATAGTGATATTGAGCATTACAAGGGAAAAAATATGAATTTAATAGACAATAAGGTTAGCTAGGAACCGTCACAAATAGCACCTACCACTTTTCATGCCTATTGACTGTTATATAATCCAGCAGTAAAGGAAAAAAAAATCCAAGACACCTGCATTCACAAGAAACTTTTTTCGACGATGGTGTGTAAAGTCTCCCAACTCGGTGGCGTGAGAGAAGACCTGTGTTCACCGGTAGGAATAAGATTCATCTCTGTATCAAAATTACCACCATTAATAATAATAATAATATACCCGAACATTATGACATAGCGCCATCTAGTACCGTGGTGAGAAGCGACGCTTGTGTTATATACGGATACTAGAAGGTTGATATACTTCAAATATACTTTTATGAATACATACTTATTATACATAGCTACATCCATGACTCGGATACAAATGTTAATGCTCATCACACAAACATTTGTCCCTACCGGGATTCGCACCCGGGACCTGTTCCACAGAAGGCAGCGTTAACTACCGCTGGGCTGATATGGTCAAAAATCGTTGTGTTAATATAATGTTTCTAACGTAATAGATTTAATGCCAACAGTTAAAACTTAATCCTTTGACCAATCGATACCTGTTCAGTTCACCCAGTACTTGTCTATAACTGACGGAGAGAAATTCTTTTGAAATACCGAAGGCCAAGAATGTTTTACGAAGTTGAGCCAAGTTTGTAAAATGAAGAAATACGTATTTCTTCAGCTTCACCTTTATTTTTCTCGAAGAATTTATGTAAGGTTTTACTTCGCTTGCTATTTTATGGAGTAATACAGGTAAATGTTACCAGTGCCTACAATTAATAAAGACGATACTTTATAATTGTACTAGAAAAAAAAAATACCTACAAGAACTCAAACTTGCAGAATCCAATTTGGTCCACATTGTATAAATTACGATTACGTTAAACTTTAAGTATAATGTAATGAGAAATTATGACATGAAAATGCACAAAAGCACTCAAAACTTCATTTTACTGAACTTGGCTGGAGTGGATTTTTAAGATGATATACATATATTATGTATATTTCAAGACAAAAAAAGCTAGCTCGTTATAAAAACTTCATAGTTATTGGTTGGTTTTTTGGTGTAATATAATAGTACAGTCCCATCACTAATAATAAAATACTATTAATAAATCAATACTCTAAATTCAAAATTCAAATTCAAATTTATTTATTGTTGACCATATTATATTGATTTCTTACACTTACGTTAAACATCTTTTGCGACACATTAAGCATCAGCTACATAACAGCTAGCACATTATTTGATCAATATAATGCGTCTGCGGAACCTTGTTCCGTCTCGTATTAAATGTCAAGTTTTGATAAACAGAACCTAAACGCCAGGGTGATCATTTTACGAAATCGTTTAGTACAAAACTAAAAGGACCATTAAAACAAAAGAAGGCAGAAGGAAAGATGGGTCTTCAGTGTTCTTCATTAAACAAAAATCATTGATCAATATTATCAACGACCACGTAAGGCATGAGATGAGTCTATATCATATAGAAAGGTACATACATTGCAACTTTTTTTTCAAGTCAGATTCGTTAATATTATGCTGACACAAATAAAGGTTGGCGATTATAGCCACAGGCAACGTTACTATTATTACTATTCGCCGGGAAATCAAGCCAACAAGAAATATTTGCTTCGCCTAGAAACGGGCTTCATATCCGTTAAATATTGGACATTGACCTCGAAAAGACCGTTGTATCAATAGTATTAACGATTATTTATCTTAGATTTGAGATACATAATATAGAAAAAAAAGTGATAGATTAGCGGTGTGACTAGCGAACTATGAAGTCAAAAGTCTTAAGTTCAAACTCAAGGCATGGACCACTGACTTTTCGAATTAGGTACTTTTTGTATTTATCTCATGCTCAAACGGTGAAATAAAACACCCTGAGGAAATTACAGTACATACGATGTTGACAGCAATGTTGTCAGAGAGTAGACCTGTGCCTAGCAGCGACACAATAAATGGGTTGATGATGACGAGATAAATAATTATTTTTTAATTTTAAATTTAAATAACTTGAAGTGGTACATTGAAGTTGTAGTGCAAGCGCGACTAAGTCGACTAAGTACAATTTTTTATTGGTTTTTTAATGAAATTCTTAATATAACAAACATGTACATGGCTGAGGGAATACATTAGTAATCCTCTGCCTAACCTATGGGGGATTCAGGGTTAATGGTGTGTTATGAATTTAAATAATATTTTGTGAGGTATACAATACTTGTAGTATTGAAAATGTATATCTTATCTACACTATAGATGTAGGGTCAGACCCCTTAAAGTTTCCATGACCACTGTTGGCTTGCTAAGGTTTCTGAAGTAGATTAACTTCCTCTAATTCTGAGAATATGAAATAAATAACTGGACATCGTTACACGGCAGCTAAGCAACGAGGCTTCATAGTATACCAGATGTTTGATAAAATACATAGATTTGGTTTTGTTAATACGCACATATTATACACAAATAATCTATGGCTCAAGTAAAACGCCTGATGTTCATCACCCAAATATGAGCCTCTACCGAGATTCAAAGCCAGAACCCTTAACCATAGAAAAGAGTCTTAATTCTCTTCTCTTCTCAGTCGTTTCGCTCTTGGCAGAGCGGTCATGGTCACGTTGAGGCGTCCACTTTAGTGTTAGAGGCGGACACAGCTCTCTTCACAATCTCCTGCCATCTCTTTCTATAGACTGTCTGGTGCAGTCTAAACACGGTTTCCCACTCACACAGATCTCACTTGATCAGTCCAGCGCATAGATGATCTGCCACGTGATCTAGTTCCCTCTACTCTCAGAGTCTTAATTACCGATACGCTAAACGGGCTATCAAAGTATGATATAAAATCTCACCATACTTCAAAATACCTTTTGTTTACCGTCATGGTGTTATGTATTCACAGTTAGATTGGTCTTATACTTCGCGTGAATTAAAACGGTATTTCTACGGATTTTAGAGCGGTTGATTTGATATTATTTTAATCCCGAAGTTTTGGATCCCTTACTGCATCCATTGGAATTCGCCCATAAATATGAATGCTGTGAAGAAGTCGTTTTATATTAACTGGTATGGTATTACTGGTATATTGGTAATTTACAATAATAACTCCAATTCTAGTAATGAAAAAGCCAATAACGGTTAGCCTGAACTGAAATATTGGAACCAATAAACAACAATTTATATATTATGTTTGCGTATGCAGAGAGAGTAGCCTTTTCCCAAGACATCAGTAATACAGAAAATACCGTACTATTTGTCGGAGCAAGTCACAATATCTATATAGCCTCTAGCTATGAAAGTAAACAAGCACACCAAGAAAAAATCGTTGAGACAGTATTAATATGATATGTACCTTCATATTTAATGCCCCGTTAAAATTAAAAATTACATAAATCTATATATATAAACATGAATCCCTATTACCCTTGGTCACGGCATCACGCGTGAACGACGACACCGATTTTGATCAATTTTGGAATTGGTAAAGAATGAACCTTGGAGAAGTATATAGGCTACTTTTTATCAACTTACCGCGTGAGTGGAGCCGCGGGCGGAAGGTAATAAACAAATAAAATAAAATAAAATAAACATAATATTATATCACAAATTCAGTTTTAATTCAATTCAGACTTAAAACTTTATAGATCAGCCACGGCTTATAAATGACTTTATAAATTTATATATTATGTTACATATATGTATGTATTAGCCTTTTGCAGTCCACTGCTGAACGTAGGCCTCCCCCAAAGATAGCGAACCAGTAGTAAGTATCATACCGCCCAAGACCAGGTCTCGGGCGGTATGATACTTACTACTTAATTTCTAAATACTTTTTGGTCTGTCACGTCGTTGTGTGTGTACATTAGTACACCTCTGCCTATCTAGTAACCGTTGTTATGTACATAATATATACTAGTACCTTCTATTAATTGTGCCATACATTAATAGATCAGATAGGTTTTGTTGTAATATCCCTATGTTATGTAAAATACCTTATGGTGGAATCGTAACCAACGTCGTCACTTCTGTACTTTTCATAGGAATTTATATCTCAGAATAATTAAACTTTGTGTAATGTACCATGCGCGTCGTTAGCATGTATATTGTTGTAATTAAAAGCATAGCTGGTAAAATAGATGAACCAAATCCGTATGAAACAAATCTCGTATCAGAAAATTTAAATCTGTCAAAAATAATACTAAGTGTTATTATGTTGCATGTGATACTATAATAAAATCGTATTTAAAAATAAACCAAACCATAGGAAACATACGAAGCCACAGGTAAAATTTATTTACAATCCAGTTAAAAAGCGCATTTATTCAATAAAAATAAAATGTAACAAGTACTTTATAAGTGAACAGTATCAGTGAATTTGTTTGAATTGAACCTGTTTGCGAAGTAGACTATTCTATTGACATTCGCTGGACGTTTACTTTACTGTCCTCGAGCCAATATAGGCTTTAAACGAGATTTAAAATAAAAATGGCTCTCTGTGCATTGATACTTGCGCTACCGTTTGAATATTCTGTTTCGAATTAAATTAAGTTTTTTTGCAGCACTTTTGTAGTTTGAAGCGTTTCAGTGATTTAAAATATTCTGATGTGAACTTTAATTAACTACAGTTTTTAAAGTACCAACCGGTTAATATTTAAAGCTTTTTAATCGAGATCAATAAAAGTCATCATATTTTATATATGTCTAATGTTTGTTTTCAAACTGAAAGCAGTTTGAAAACAAACAAAATTGAAGAAAAAAATTGAGTGATCGGCTTCTGCGCCGCGTGCGGCGGGTTTGATCCCCGCACGAAACAAATATGATGTATCTATATGTATGGCCTACATAGCTGTAAGTATGTTCTGGGTCTGGATGATTGAGTATTGTGAATATTTGTATTTGTAAACGCATCCATGATAGGATAAATTCTTAGAGTAGCAACGTTAAAAAAAATATAGTCATTGATTACATTTTCTAAAAACAGCATAAATAAATTAAAAATTACACGTTACTGTTTTTACAAATCGAAATCAATTGAAACAAGTGTGTATTATTGGATGAGGGTGCGGCAAAAACTTGTGGTTTGACCATCCGATTCTAATTGTAAAAACCACAAATCGTACGGATTAAAGGAAAACTTCCAAATTGCAAATAAAGGTTTGCTAATATGTTACTCTGTATGTATTTAATATTTCAACGGTCTTTTTAGATTTATATTGCCTGTATTTATGTTACACTTCATTCTAAAGTCATTCTAAAATAAGATACTGTGAACCCATTATGCCTGTACCATTAAAGGGTAAAGTAAACTTCGATCGTTCACAAAGATTTTCTTAAAAAAATCTTTTAGTAGTTTGCTCGTTTTACGAACCTAGTACCTTACATACAATATTTTTGGTTGCGATTATCAAAATCAATTACTAATTGCATGGCATTTCTTTCTTTATTTGTACAAACAGTAAAAAACGTAGTTAATCACCATTGTACAAACAGAAAAATATATAATATAAAACAGTTGCTATTACTGCAGGCAATTCTGTTCAATGGACACCCCATCGGCATCCAGAAAACATGGAAAGATTTCATAGCAAAAATAGTTGGGGCATGCTAGCCAATGCCGTGGTCAGGCAGAAGCGCCTTTTACGTGTTACGCTACAAAGAATGCGATCATTGTACCTGCTGAATGTCACCTCGCACTGCTTCCTACCGATGCTCCTTGAATCGAGAAAATTGAATTGAGTCCGCACCTATTCCACTTTTGAAAATGTCTTTTATAAGGTACACGAAAGTCTTACTTGTTACCAAGAACCAATAAGTCGAATGTCAAAGATTTGTTTCGAACGTTTCGACGGATATATTGGGTTTCAGTAAGGATTGTGATTTTCTGGTGTAATTTAATCGATTGAATTGTTGTTTATGGTAGTGTCTTTTTCGTGGTTAAACACGGGTTTGGTAAGTGGGGAATAACAAAACAAATATAGGTAAAATATATCAACTTTTGCCTCCGACTTCGTCCGCGTATCGTTTAAGACTATATTCCTTCAATTACAACTGTAGTCTATCTGTATAGTATATCTTATCTGCCTTTCTCCATGGCCCAAATAATCTCAAGGTTTACCAAAAATTCATAAATTAAATTGAAATTGGTTCAACATTTTAGACGTGAAATATTTAGATATTTTGTCTTTGTAACCATTTTTAACATAATTTTAGGACGGGGTATATCTTATGATACAAACGGAAATACTCACACAAAATCAACACGGACTTTGCAAAACATTTGAACCAATTTGTTTGGGATGTTATTTTAAAATGAAACCCCGTGAAATAAATAACAAACCAACGATCTCTAATAAAATTACCGGCATAGGAAACCGGGACGAGTTATTAATAAAGATATTATAATTTCCCTCCCAGTTATGAGTGCGAACGGCCATCCGTTACGCAATTAAAACACACGAAATGGTTTCATGTCCATTGAGATTTGCATACAGATATGTGATTATAGCCAAAATGGGTTTATATTATGGATATAATGCGTACCAAAAAAATATTACGGCTTGGAATAGGTATATGGGATTTTATTGCTCCAAAATCCGATTTGAAGCCAGCGGTATAGCTTTTTATGATGTAATTTTTATAACTCATATAATATATTTTAAATTAGAAAAGGACACCTCTGTCCATGGCATGGAATGGAATGAAATGGCTGTAAATGATTTGAATCATCGGGATTAAAATATTATCAATACACCACGATAAAATTCGTAAAATCCTAAAATTGGCTACCATATGAATATTAAGCGATTAATTGAATAATAATATCCATTATTGTTCTACAAATCTTACAAATATCATATGAATTCTGCGCTAGGTATGTTGCTTATTCACTCGTTAATAAGTATAAGCTAGGTCAATGTCCCAATATGTTTACTCAGTTTTGTATGTATCAATTAGGTACTTTCTATATCTAAATACCCATAAACTATAACTATATATCTGTGTTTCTATTATTAATTTCTTTGAAAAGTTATCATGAACTGGCGAAAGAAATGAATAGGAACGAACAAAGTAGTAGAAAAGTATTTCTCAGTAGGTTTTGAAAAGGTCAATTCTAGTCGCTTCATATTAAACGTTTGTGGGAGACCTTATATTATGAGCGCATTTGAAAAATGATATGTTTCATTAAAATAGTATTGGCAGGTTCTATTCCGCTCTTTTAACGGAGTATTGCGAGATTGTATGGTTTCAAATACGGGTAAATTAAAATGATAAATGAGTTGTTAAGCTGTAATTATTTTATTAGGTAGTATGACTTGACTTAGTACCCCTCTTTCTTTAATATCCCAAAGCAGTGCTAGCCTATATCATTTAGTATCATTTAAAACCTAGTCTTCAACTAAAGGTAGTCTAAAAATAACCACCTAGTGAATACATTAATAAAAGTGCCTCAAGACATTCAAACCTCAATGTCATTTACTAAATAAAAGATTCTTTAAAAGATCGTCTTTCTATAAAAGGTTTCGGACATTGAATGTCCGCTAAACAGGTCAATGTACGCGATGCCAGACATCCTATTTGATAAAGTTGGTCGCCGCGACGCGACTAAATAATGCCTCCTAGAACTTAATTTAAGTAGCAAATAGTAATACAATTTGTTTTAGACTTGTAATAATGATTGATAAGTAAAATTATTGAGTAATATCGTAAAATGTACAATATAATAAATACATATTTAATTACCTAGATCATTCTTCATTGGTTTAGTGTTCTTAGGCGAAGCTACATAGCTTGATGCTAGGGTTTTATTCCCAAGTCTCATTATTTTTGTATATTATGAATGCAGTATTTATAAATCATGATTGCTTTCCCAAATGTTTATCTACATATTTTGTGATTTCATCAAGAGTATTTGCTGCTGAGAATATCATAGAAAATCCCAAAGAAAATGTTGGTTGAATTAACTTCACGCTTTGCAGTTTTATATAAACACCCGTATAAAATAATATATAAACCATATAAGCGTTGGTTGTTTAGTGTGTGAAGTCTTTCAATTCCGTCGCCATCACAGCGTAAAATGAAAATAAAATAGTACCCGCTAGTTGCAGTTTCCTCACCGCAGTTTAGCGTCTAGACTTTAGCATTGTTCTTATTACACTTAGTTTATTACAAGGAGACCATTTCTTAGCATGTTCTTTTGAATATTATAAATACTTACAATCGTGATTTTTTGCACAATCGGAGTAGGTAGAAACTAATAATACCTTGCGTAGGCAAGGCACTTCTGATTTGCTAGACATTTATATGTGCAGTCTTGGTATGTTTTTTAAAATATTGTTGTTTTATACAACTATTAAGATTTTAAGTTTAATTGTAATAATTAATTCAACAAATGCATATTTACAATGAAAGTAATTTAGTTGATATTGTTTTGCCTAAAAACATACCTATTGAAAGACAAAGAGATTTCATAGCAATCTGTCACTACCCTTTTTTTATGCTGTTGGTATTAAAAACGTAGCTCAAAAGATTTTAGAAAACATAATGAAATTCATATTATGTTTTCTTAAATTTTCCGTATTTTAAATTCGTCAAAGAAACAATACAAATGGGTAATTTAGGGAGAAGAGAGGAGATATATCTGGGGAAGTGTCTACACACTTCCTCAGTCCATCACAATCAATCATATCAATATCAACACATAACAAAATAAATACACGGCTTGTTTAATCTACTAGTATACTCCGTACATAACTCTATCACTTCAAGAATTGAATTATAACCGTACATAACTGAATTCTGTGTCAAATAGCAAGAGACATCCATCCCGGAGTCAGTTAGTAGGTCAATACCGAGACAGCAACGGCTTTCGAGCAATCACGGGTCAGACTTCAGTAATGTCACCAACGGAATCTAATGGGGCAATTTGGACTTTGACGGAATTTAGTGATCTGTGTTAATTGTTTGTGTGTGTAAGTGTCACTGAGTGAGAGTGAGTGAGTGATATTTTATTTCCTTATTGAAATAAGTCAGTCTTTAGAGTATACGATGATGTACACTGAACTTATAATGACGCCAAATATGATACTTTTGCCTTCAATATAAGCTTTATTTTAATACCTGTGTACGTATTCAAGAAGCAATAAACTTTACATAGTCCTAGTAATATTATTTGTTTTTGAATAAAGGGGGTTGACATATTATTAAGTAAGTTTTTGCTGTGGTCAAGCACAAACAGCACGGCACAGCAACACGCAATCCAAGTAAATACATATTCTGCTTCTGTCCTTCAAACACAAAAGATAGAACATGATGGTGGTAACGTTTCAAGTAGATTATAATGTCCTAACATTAAGCATGGCTTGCTGGGCAAGAATGTGGTTGAAAACGATTTAGATTATAGATTATATATTATAATATTCTCGATTGCCACAAGAATGGAAAAGAGAAATTCGATATTCTAATCTAAATATATTATATATGAGTTCTCCTGAACACATATCAGTTCGAAGGAAAATAAAGGTTTGTTTTGTGTTTTGCGGTTCTCGGCACCTCTAATAATATACTAATATAAATAAAATAGCTATAATGTGATACGATACGATTCTATGAAAAAAGTAGCTCTCAATAACATTTAAATCGATATTACTAAAGAAGATTACGTTTCAATGTGTATTCACTTAAACGATTATTACCTATAGGCGTGCACTTAATAGGTGTACACTTCCAGGTATTACATTTACAAGCGATTGCTGCACAATTGAGCAAATGGTTTCCATGAAACGTTTTTTTTTAAACGTTTTTATTGTGGACTATGCATAGCATTTTCTTGACGTTATCCGATATCAAAATTTATCTATTTTTGTATAGTTATTCTGTGTGTTTTTCTGTTAAACGACTTTGTAGAAAAGGAAGAGTATCAAAGTTTTTCTGTATGTTTTTTTTTATAAAAATACACTTATTAGATTATACTTATTTGTGAAATGTATGGTTACTAGATCGGGTTTTTGAAAACCAAATTAAAATATATATTTTAGAACTGAATTTTGTATTATAGGTGTGGGTGGTTATGTGCCTCGGTGCGATTATCAGAAAAAAAAGACTGTCTTTTGGTATTATATATATATAGATTTCAAGTATAACTTCTAAAATTATTAAACCTCACCTAATCTAAACCTTTGGAACGACAGGCGTGATGGTATATTAATTATAGGCAAGGTAGCGACTCTACATCAACATAATTATTTAATTACATTATAAAAAATAATTATTATATTAAATTAACATAGTTTTTTTATTATGTATCTAGAAGTGATAACTTGTTATTGACTGTCTGGATACTAGTATGATTACTGTTATGTTAAGTTAGCTGTAAGTTTTCCATGAATCAAATAAATAATTATGTGATGACGAATAGACTGATTATTATTATTAACGATGGGTATGTCAGTACATCACGTTAAACTTCAAGAATATAATCTGTAATGGAAAAGAGGCATCTTATAAGTTAATAATTAAGTACTAAGAAAAAGCATATTTTTTCATGTTCCACAGATTGCGTATGTAGATAGATGTGTATGAAATCACAATATAGATATAAAAATCCGCAAACTGATATAAAAATATGTTTCTATTCATACAAGCAATAGCGATATAATGTTACGACAGTTTCGTCTATTCAGCGGGGTAGTTCAATAGACTATCTATAACATAAACATATCAAGATTTCGGTGAAATAGGCGCTTCAGCGAATATCAATGATTTTAGTTGACAGTTAACGATAACGTACGAATTTACTATAGATTGGTTTATGTTTATAATTTCATCGTACATACTTCTACAGTAGTAGTACTACTATCTAGTAAGATACTAGGTAATAGGTGAAAATATTCATGACATTTCACGAAATATACAATGACTTTTTTGGCATTAACCGTTTTATTGATTATGTATTTTATTGTTTTGGAATTAATATTAATTCATCAATTTAATAAGACTGAATACCCGTAGTTCTCTGACCAAATCAAACTGCCATGACAGACCTGCGATAGTCTAGTGTATAACCAGCGGAATGAGATGTCACAGGCCTCGAGTTGTGCCCAAGGCACCACTGAGTTTTCGAAAGTTAAGTACCTACGTATTTATCACATACTCAAATGGTGAAGGAAAATATCGTTAGGAAACCTGCATGCTTAAGAGATTTCTTCGAAGGCGTGTGAAGTCTGCCAACCCACAGTACTGTAGTCAAGCGTAGTACCTGAGCCCTCTCAAATGAAATGACCTGTGCCCAGTAGTGGTATAATATTAGATTGATGATGACCAGATAATCACTGCAAAATTTCTGGGTCAGAATTTCTGATAACATTGATACTGATCAAAGCTACAGTTTCTAAATGAAAACTATAAAATCATCAGCCTATCTGACCAGACACATTGAGTTCCTTTTATAAAAATCCTGTACACGAAGCGGCCATTTTAAAAAAAAAAACAACCTCGCTATTTACTCAGTAATTAAAACGCTGGGTGGTCTTTACGACCAGCTGCAAAATGTTCTATTACATTCAGAAAACGTCGTTTAAAAATAAAAACATTTTTTTAAAACTCTTATTATTCACGTAAATATACCTCGGTATGAATTATGCATGACATAAAAAAGATAATGAAGTTGCCAGCAAAATAAAATATTGAATTACATTTTATGATGTCACTGGCCATCTTGGTTGACATTAATATGCACTCTTGTGTCTATGATTTTTTTTTGTCTTATGTCTCATCTATTGTTACGTCCATTCTCCGAAAATGTTTTAAAAACAGGAGAAGCTTGAGTGAGTAATTATGAATTTAATTAATACATGGTAATCAATTATTGCCAACAATTATATTATACCTATACTACGTTTGGCAAAACTTACAATTAAAACCTTACCGCCATATAAATAAAAACGATAAACAAAATCAAAAGTATTTTTACTTTCTAGTTTAAATCACTTTACTACGATTTGACAGTGAAAAACTGCAAATCAAATATTCAGTCAGCTCTGTTTAATGTATAATTTTCATAGTAACTGCTGCACGTTCTAATTCATTAAAACAAAAAGAAACCCAGCCTATAAATTATAAGGCATATTATCAATTATTAATTAAACAATCTAGATCCGTCTTGAAGCCAAAATAGCTAGAAACCTTATACGTATAATATATTATAATTCACTATCTAAGAAAAACATAAATAACACGTAAAAAACTCGACCGGTGCCGGAATATCTTGAAGCAAACATGTGAATAGGCATCAGTAGGTACTATACATTTTCATACCACTTAAAATAGCTTTGATCATAAATACACAAAAACTGTCGAAAGGAACCCCAGGGCGATGGTTATCGATCAACTGACCGTGTACGGACCCTCGCAGGGACGAATGGGCGCCCTTTGTAATCAAAACAGTAATCAAACAGCATGAATTGGGAGGAACGAGTCAAAACTTTATGTGAATTTTAAATACCCCACAGTATGAATAGTCCTGCCCTAAATTATATTGATTTTTTAACAAGCGTTTAATATATGGGATTATGTTGTAACTATTTTGCATGTCTATGAATAGAACCCTCTTTCTAAGTTTAAATTAGGATAGAGTTTTATTACGCCAACTGTTGTGTATGGGGATTGAATGATTGTGATGGATTTATGATGAGCTATTGTTAGACAGATTTCAAGCTTGATTACGATTTTGTTTAGCTCGTAATTTGATATGATCGTATTTTACTAATTTCCTTTCAGTGCTAGATGTAAAGTGGTATTTTTTAAGTAGTGTTTAGTTTTATATCACGAATTTCAACTTACTAACTACTTTACATTTGAAGATATTTGTCAATTTTGGAGTACATTATTTGATATTTACTGATTTTAATGTTTTTTTATTCATAGTTTTGTAAAATAGACCTTTAAAAAAGACTAATAAATTTTATCAATGCTCTTGCGTGAAAATAAGTTATAATACATAATAAATGTACACAGCCCTGCGATTTTTTAATTTAAGTTTTATTTATTTATTCAAGTTTCACCTACAGTTATTACAGATATAATTTATTAATTATACTTAACATTTCATGCCTCTGGATAACCACTTGTTACAGTAATTCATAATAATTATGTTATTTTTAATAAGCAGACAGTAATAACAATGATATAAATGCTCAATCAAAACACAGCTGAATAATACATGTGGGTACTCTATTGAGTAGGTAACTTGTATATTATAATTATGTATATCAACACGTTAATTTGGAGAGCAAAGGTAAGCTTCAAAAACAAAAATAAAAAAAAACTGCATCAATTGAGCTGACATTTTGATACGATCAAAGACTATAAAACCAACTCGTTGGATACGATACACCCGCTTCAAAGATTGTTTTTATTTTTAATCACAATATACCACAGCGAAGCGTAGCAGGCCACAGCTGCTAGTGTTATAGTCCAAGATCCCAGGGCCGCCAGACGTCACGTATTTTCTGACGAACCAAATGTGGATTATTGAGTAGTGCTAGTATGTACTAAGAACGCATGCCTACCAGTTATCTTGCCTAGTGGGCCAATTTTCACGTATCAGGTAATCAAGGTACACACAAATATTACTTACCTCACGTAAATTCTCCAAGCTGATTTTTACGTATATTGTAGGCAATATCCTTAAAAATAAGTCGCCAATACTCCCAGACACTTTCCGTCGGCCGTATTGCTTTGCAGACGCTTTAAAGCTCCCGAAGAAATTAATCAACTTCACGTAAATTATGATGTTCCATTCTAGTAACAGGTTTCAAAATAGTTGTGACAGATGACAGACCGATCATAGGAGCCAATCATCCCCCTAATTCAATTTTAATGCCACTGTGGGTTGGAGCGTGAGGGTATTATCAACGCGCATGAGAGTGAGCCAGATTGCGAATATGCGGAAGTCTAGGGGATGATTGGCCCCTTGGATCGCTCTGTCTTCTCGTAAAAGGTTTCGAAATAGTTGTCTGGTGGAGATATAAACAATGGAGCATCATAATTTACGTGAAGTTAATTAATTCCTTCGGGAGCTTTAAAGCGTCTGCAAAGCAATACGGCCGACGGAAAGTGTCTGGGAGTATTGGCGACTTATTTTTAAGGATATTGCCTACAATATACGTAAAAATCAGCTTGGAGAATTTACGTGAGGTAGGTAATATTTGTATGTACCTTGATTACCTGATACCTGAAAATTGGCCCACTAGGCAAGTTAGCTAGTAGGCATGCGTTCTTAGTACATACTAGCACTACTCAATAATCCACATTTGGTTCGTCAGAAAATACGTGACGTCTGGCGGCCCTGGGATCTTACTCTATTACATAAAGCCACGTTGCGCATATTCAAATAATGATTATATTTTTATGTATACAACCTCATTGCAGTAGTCGGACTGCATCGCAATCCGTTTTTAGCCATTAAAGTCCCAGTAAAACCAACACGTTCAGTTCATCCTACATTATTATTAAAAAAAGCTGAGAAAATAACATTATGAAAGTAAATCCTCGTATTAAAAGGAGTGTTCGCGCAGTGTTGTCGCACCCGGCCTTAATCTGGCGACCCGCTTCGTTCGCCAACCAATTATCTACGTGAAATAGTGTCCGTATTAGGAGCACTTACTTTGTACAGGATTAAACCGGATTACGCTAACTGTAAGTAGCTGTCTGTGCTGGTATTCAGTCGGAAATAACAGTATTAGATGAAACAATCATTTGGCTGTACCCAATGACGACTCCAGCTAAATTGTTTGCACTAATTTTATTTGGATTGCCGAGTAGTGAAATGGACTTGAACAAAGTCTTCGTCTACACGAGCTTGATGAGAATTAAATGTACTGTTATCGCTTGGAAAGCTATCGCTTGAACTCATTACTAGAATACATCGCTGAAAATAAACACTAGAAATACAGTTGTACATGTAACAACTTCATGGAAAAACAGACGGACCATCAATAATCCATATAATAATATTACGTGATTATAGCGGACATATTATATTACTATCAGTTATTATAAATTAATTTAAATATTAATATGTATGTGGAAAATACTATAAAAAGTATAAATGATTTAACTGATCACATATGAACATTAAATATTATTATTATATTACTTTATATGAATTGTGTTCCATAAATAAGATAAGGGTATTTATTTTTAGACCTTTTGATACAAACCCAGAACTAACTCGTCACAATAGATATTCCCATCAACCATTGATGTCACATTTAGTCTGGTGAAAAATAAGCCTTAATGCCATATCCTATAAATCGTGTTTCGGAAAAATACATTGTAAGTGGGTTACGTAACGATATACTCATATTATGGGCTGTTTGTGGGACAGAAATCTCTTTACGTAATGGTTCCCACACGGCTCCTTATTTTAAGGATACACGCGATATAGCAAAATGTTTTCGCAAAACAGCTCGCCCGTTTTACTGTATTGACATAGATAATGTACTTTGAAACCAGTGAGACGGTGGCGGGGACGTAGCGGCACCCAAGGGAGGTTTTTCTAAAACAAAGCCGTGAAAGCAAGGGAAGATTAGAAACGATATACTTTACCAAAGCCGTGATGTTCGCTGGAAAATATCTTAACGGACGTCGCCGCGAGAGCTTAGATAACAGACAAGGTCAGAAACCAAGGACACGAGGAAATATCTATTACCTTTTTTATAAGGATTTTGCCTCTTAGTAAATATCACAACGGATGATATTGTTTATGTACTATCTAGAAGATATTTTGTAGATAATTGGTTTATCACAAAAAGAAAATCCAATTAAACTAAGTGAAATTGTTACTATTGACTACCGATAATTATAATTGAAATGTTTCATCAGTACCATTATTCTCTTTCTGTCTCACTCTGGTTCCAGTTTATTATTTCCATCCATCCTGATAAGCTGTATTCTCATTATTTTCTTCCTTTTCAATCATATAATCCTTCACAAAATCTATTTCTTTTTGGTGTACCTCTATCTTGTCTTGAAAGTATTTTAGTTAGTTGATAATGGTTGTATAGAAATACCAAAGAATGGAATTATTAAATTGAATGAAATTATTAAATAATATCCAATTTGATATTACCAGCCGTATAATTATGAGATCTTGATTGATCTTATTCATGAGCTTTTTGCCGAATGCGATATAGCCAATAAGTAAGTGCCTACGAAAAATCATGGTCTTATAAAGTATCTAGACACCAAAAAAATCAAAATCAGATGTGGCTTTTTAGCCACTTATTTACGCCCTCTCGCTTGCTTGTTTTGTTTAGAAGCCCTTGGCACCATGTGGCGCTGTAAAAACAGACCGACTCAAACCATCCCCTTTAATCCAGGACACACAGCCGTTTGTACACCCTTCACTCATTTGCATAAGTCCTGTCCGTCATAAGATGGGTTGTAAAACTTTAATGAGACTTTTTGATGGCAGCTCTCACAGATTTAATTGGATTAAATGGGATTATAATGATTGACGTAGCATCTACGGAAATCGAAAAAAATACTGGTGGTTATTTTTTATTTTTAGGTATCTTTGTATTTCTATATTGTTTGGTATTTCTATAAATATTTTTCTGTTATGGACAGACTTTGGTGCCTACTTATTTGGTCCTTCGGCACTAAAATAATGTGGTCCTTTTATACGGAATATGATGGACAATTTGGTCAGTTAACTATTACTAGCGTCAAGCGTGGATCACTTTATATGCGAGAAAGTATACTCGTCACGTTCCCCTCTCATTTGAATATGTTAATCCTTTACGATTTAGCATTTCAGATGGAGAAACTATAGCCCATAATCCTAAAATAAGTTTTTGTGAAATACCTAAGTGACAAACTGTGTTCACGTATATAAATTTGAGAACAGTCGTTTGAAGTGTAAAAATAGCAAACTGATTATACAACTGAATCGAAATTGCCATC
This sequence comes from Craniophora ligustri, assembly GCA_905163465.1. Taxonomy (NCBI): domain Eukaryota; kingdom Metazoa; phylum Arthropoda; class Insecta; order Lepidoptera; family Noctuidae; genus Craniophora; species Craniophora ligustri. The sequence continues at coordinate 8,243,386 of LR990967.1, read as the reverse complement.
GAAACTTTTATTACCTTCTTTATATCTAACTCTATTGGTTAGAAATACAAAAATGGCTACAATTGGCTAAAAAGCGACATCACGCCACAAGTTCATCCAATAAATATTCCTAACTGCCGTTTCGCAAGGAAACAAATGCTCGAAAACACAATGATGGCCGTCGACAAAATACAATACTGCTCAGAACAAGTGAAGCGTGTCCGACATATTCTGTTTGTTGTGAAAATTGTGGGGCTCATGTTTTTCTCATGTTGCGCATATTTCTTAGAAGGTTGTTTGTTCGGTAATCGTCGTAATCGCTGTTATACAGACTATTTGTTAGAAATGTTTTAACTGACCGGAAAGTGTGGGGCACACGGCGAGTTTATTTGTTTATCGCGGCAGAAGTATTCATATAACAAATAGATTCCGCAGGATAATTTAATATAAGTTTCATTGAATTAATATTCATAATGGAAGTTTGAGTATAATAAAATTTCGCCAATAATTTTTATGTAATCGTAACAGATTATTGTTACGACGAGTATCGTGATAATATATCATAAATTACTTGTAGCCAACAAGAAATTTCGTGATCCTAAATTCATGACGAAGTTGTTTTCCTGTAGGAAAATATAAGACGAGAAACGATATATTACCCAGGCATTGATAAAGCGCCCTTCGGCAATCCATAATTTCTGAGAAAATTATTCCCTGGTAACTTATTCCCACAACATTAATTCGTATAAGTTTCAAGGAAAGTTTCTTTTTTACAATACATAAGCATGCTGTCGAATCGAAGTGACGTAAATTTTATTTGAAATAAGGAAAATATGGCTTCCCTTGGGACTCAGGAATTATTTTCTTCGTTTTATCTCAGTTTGCGAGTAAAGAATAATGTCAGCGTTCCGTCGGCGTCGGTCAGCAAAGTAACCGAAATGGAACGTTATCTTTATAGGCGGTGCCTACGCCTATTATACTGCTATAGTTTTTCCTTAGAGTTTTGTAGATAACTAGTGGCTATATATTGGAAACCGTAGGTATTAGATGTGTAATATATCTTCTATCGAGCTTAATAAAGACGACATGCCTTGCTCGGGAAGGGGCTAACCAAAGTTTGCAGATGAAAAATGTCGATCTATTTTTCTCCGTCGTCCGCGTAATTTGGATCATGTGGTTGGTTGCGCGATTGCGCACTGGAGAGATTATAATAAAGTTAGGAAAGTCTGAAAGGTCATTAATTTTACACATCATTTTATAGACATTGATGGAAAACACCGGTTGTTTTGCATCTTGAGAGTGTTTTTGCTCAATTGAGTAAATTACATTTGTAGATTGTTTGGTGCTCCGTGCAATAATATAATTTAAACTTACTTTCTTTCTTGAAAGCTATAAGATATGAACCTACTTGTATTGGGAGGATGATTGAATCGTGATTTCTCATTTTTATGTCCTCTCTATTTCCCTGAGTTCTTAAACGACATCACATTAACTTTTCATTAAGCGTGGAATTCGTCTAGCTCTCTTGCCTTTTATTAAAATTGACATGGCGTTGTATATTTCCTCCTGTATTTTCAATTGCTTTATTATTGTTGATTATTCCAATTAGTAAATAATAATATGATGTTTATGCTAGTCGTATAATATTCGAACTTATTTATTGTATATTCGGCAAGCCCATTCAATATTGTGAAAAAATAAAAAAGGATTCGTACCGGTCAATTTAAGACGATGAATTTGGATATACAACGGACCAAATCCGGAGCAGAAAAAATATTTCAAAATGTGCCTTCCTACTTTGCCTAACATGCCGTAGAGAATCGGGAATAACAACTTAGAAGAACACTTCGTTACGGAGGAAATGCGAGGGCAAACGATCTCAGTGACAAGGCTCCAAAATGAAATTTGCAAAAGAAAATCTGCATTCATTTAAATTTTTGCTGTTGAGAAGATTTTGTTGATTAATGAAGTACAATGCGTTCGCAGTTACGTCACAAAATATTGTCATTGGAGCTTTCGCAAATGGAATTGCCGTGTTTCGGAGCGAGCGTCTTGTCACGTCTTTGTATGCTACAATACATTTAATATCCTATTATCCAAGTATATTTGCAAAGGGAACGTAATAATAATGCTTTTGTCGTAAATTAAACTAGGTATCATAAACTGTAGCATTTTATTAAGGTATTATGTATGAATATTTTTTCGTTTACAATCTTTTGCTTTGTTTATTGCAAAATATAATTATTTATCTAACGTCTCCTCTATTATAGTACGTCCCTATCGTTGGCAATATTGCAGTTATACTAACAACTGCTTTATATTGTATGTATGTATATATATTTTATAACGAAGACCGAAGAATTTTGAAACTCGTCATTCCTTTTAATAATTATAATCCAAATAATCCTCATCTCCCCTTCGGCAATCTCAAATTTCAATCACAAACAAATTATTTGCTCGACTGATCTGATACAAAACTGGATGTACCTACTATACAGCCACGGTTTTCAATAAGAAACTTATTTGTACGGAGATTGGCCTACATCAGGGATTTAACTGAATGCAGAGGGTATTTTGCTCTCAGGTCAGACGTAGAGGTATTTAGGAAATTTGCATACGATACTATCGGGAGTGAATCTAACGAAGAAACTTTTGGGACCCTATTATGTTATTGTGCGCTCAGCCTAATTATGTATGGAAGGTTCGCGAACCTTTTACATCGATAACACTGATTGTGTTTGCTTTAATTTTAATTACAAGAGATTTTAGTTTCCGGATTAAGTGATTGTGTAATCGTTTATTGATTGCGTTATCTTTAAACATACATAAACCGTTGATTTTCCATTAATGAAAATTTTATAGCATAGAAATAAGCTACAGTGTATATGTTAATTGGACGCTTCGTTAAAGCGTGGCGTATCGTTAGCTAGACTGGCAAGAATTGCCAATACACATATACATACAATATTTATTAACTTGACCTTTTTTGCAAAATGTATGAGCAGTTAAATGTCTATACAACAATAATAGTAAGTCCCTATAGAATGAGCTTGTTTTATAGTCAAAGCGTTCACAGGTCGCCTCAACGTCTATCAAATATGTCTGCGAAGATGTCTGATTTTAAAATAGACCATGGTTCTTTTAATTACGATATTTCTTCTTGAAGCTCATCAGTTACTTATAAAAGCGTTCTTAAAATTATCCATTTATAGAAATCAAATATCATTTACACAAGATAGATATAATATTATATTCATTCAAAGAGAATCATCAACAGCTGCAATATCAGTGCGTTTAACAATTTAGCTTTCAATAGGTAGCCTGATAATAATGCCAGGTTAGCTAAACAAAACGCACAGTAAGCTTCTATCAATTTTGAAATTAATAATCAACATCCTAGTAAATTATGAAACAAATAATACACGAAGTCGCATTTCACGCTGTTTAGTATTCAGGAAACATAGAGCAGAGCTCGCTGGCCATGCAGCAAACAACTGGCTTTTATTGTACTACCCACTTATAAGTAATAAAATTATATGGGTTGTGGGTCAATATACGCTCTACTCGTGCATTACTCCAGTCGATTGTCGATTTATGCAGTACCTATGTATGTGTATACTACACACAAAATCTGTGAATATTTTATGCTTTATTTATTTATTGGTCTGGAGTTAAATATAGGTACATAACACACAAATGAAACCAATATAAATGTATATGTGTCTCTGACTTTACGCAATCATTTGCAGATTAATTATTATCACTTGCTATGAAACGAAGGAATCTAGCTACTGAGAGGAAAAGTGCATGCCTGAATGATGTCTCAGAATGATCTCGATGCCATTTGTAGTTTGTTAAGTAGGTTCGCTGTCTAAGTATTAATTAGCCAGCGAAATGGCCTACAGCCTGACTCCTCACGTTCCTAGAGAACCCGTGCCCACCTATAAGACAGTAAAATAGTTGATATTTCGATAGATTTGATAAATATAAATTATTGAATCAAGTTTTTCCAAAAGAGTACTTTTTTTTTTTTTTTTTTTATGGTGATAAGGCGGCAAACGAGCAGGCGGCTCCCCTGATGGTAAGTGATGACCGCCGCCCATGGACATTTGAAACACCAGTGGCTTGCAAATGCGTTGCCAAACCCCTTAGAAACCGTTCAGGTTTCTTAAAATAGGGAGTTACTGAACTGACAGCAAACGGAATTCCCATGCTGTCAGAATAGTCACTCCCCCAATGAGCTCTGGTAACCTTACTCACTCGCAGAAAAACAACTTGTTGATTCACTGCGGTCTTCTGTAAGGCGGAGGTACTTCCCCAGTCGGGCAGCTCAATTTGAGCGAGAAATCTCGCTATGCCCTACCTCCTACAAGACAACTCTGTCAAATATTCAGATTACTCGATGACATCCAAAAACGAGATAAAAATTAAATATTGCATTGTCTCTATAGCTGTAATACTAATTAAAATGAAGATCCGAGTGCTCACAATGTTTAATTAAAACGTGTGGTTTAAACATTTTCGTTTAAAATTTTAACAGCATTGCAATAAATCAATCAAATGTAAAATTCATTGGGCAGCGCTGACATACATTTGCAGACTACAAATACACTAAAAGATTACACACATACATAAGCAAAACTGCAATGTAAATTATACATAAATTCTACAAACTGCAAGACTAGTTTTAATCAGATTGAAGAATTTAAAACTAACGACAACTATCATAAAGTCAAGTTTCCAACTGGACTTACTTTTAACGAGACAAGATGAATATATTTCAAGAATGTTCCTCCGCTTTGCCTCATCTGCGGTTGCCGTTGAATAATGGTCGACATTAATAAACAGGAATGGTTTGCTCCACAAAGTTGAAGTAAGATCGTATAAGAAGATATAATTAATTACCGTCTATAAGTAGAGGGAGACAGAAACTATCACTTAGGATTGAGTAGGATTGTGACGTGCGGAAGGTGCACCCATCTCAACTGTCGCAATTTATGGCGACCATGTGTTATGTAATGAATTATGTTGCTGTGTGACATGTTTGTGTGTCGCATATGCTTGTTACTGCTATGTCACTAGTTCCGACTGTCACGCATATTAGCAATCCAGAGTTGTCATGGGCAGTGGGCAGTTGATAATTTTAAAACGATATCCGATATAATTATTTGAATGCAGATTTAATTTTCAAATCACAATACACTATTTAATTTATTTCTTGCTCATACAGTAAAGAAAAACATCGTAAGGAAACTTGTCAGCTTCCGTGGCAGTAAGAGTCCCATGCATATGGGATATGGAATATTTAATAAATTGATGATCGTGATGCTGCCAGAAGATTAAGTAATATAGAATATCGTAGAATTAGGTCGATTAACAACAACCAATACTAAATAAGACATGTATTTTGAATAGAAAAAAATAATGGATTGAAATAGTATTATTATACATTATTATATTATTATAAAATGCCGCATCTGTAAAAAGCATGCATAATGTGAGCTTGGTGGATATTGTACATTTATAGAGACTGATACTATTATTTCAATTATGTGAATAGTAATATCATAATATTATTATGCAGATTTATTATCTAGAAGTACTTTTAATACGGATTTAGTAATTACATATCAGGAACTAATTCATAGGAGATGATTGGGTAACGTAGCTACAATAATAATTATGTATCTATATTATGTTATTAATAAACATATTGGTATTAGTGCGTCTGTTATTAATTATCTTGACGTGATGGAGCATACATAATTAAGGGAAACTATCATATTAAGTTACATCAAATTTATACATTATTCTGGTTTAGTCATTCTGGTTATAAACGCTGCTCCTAATACTAAACGCGCGGTGCTGATTTAATACCGATTTGGAAAATTTATGGAAATATAAGTATTTTTTTATGTTGTTATTTTTGAAAAAAAAAACACAAAATAGGGATGTCCGTCCATGGATGCATGGCTCAGAAGGCACGGTAAGCCATTCCAGCCATCCCTATCATAAGTGGTTGCCAGAAATCCGAAAACCAGTTTATTCTTAAATATTATTGTTTTACCAGGAAATTAAATAAAATTTCTAACACAACTAGCTGTTCACGTTACGTACGTGCTGAAACATAATAAAATAAACGAAGAAAACACACACCAGCATTTAGTTTTTTTTTTAAACACCGCACTAGCTTTGAGCTTTCGCCAAAAAAGTTTGTTAGGTTTTCAGCGACCGCGAACGGACGTTGTCGACCTCAGTAACTCATAGTTCCCCAATCTGTTACTGGGACACTGGGATTTATGCAAATTGATAAAGTAGTTGGAAAGTGCAGTATATTATAGAGTCGTTTGGAATTGGTTCGGAGTAGACCGGCTATCGGCTGTCTTCTAATGTACATATATGGCATAATTTAATTGTGTGTTCACCTAATTTGTTAGACATGTTATGCTATGTTAGATATCATCATCAACCCATTTACTTACCTATTACTAGGAATGGATCTCCTCGCATTTGAGAAGGATTAGGCTATAGTCAGACTTCTCTCTCAGGCGTACAAGTTTACTCACGGTAGTTTTCCTTCCCCGCTTGAGCACGTGATGAATATGCACGTAACCTCGATTATGGTGGCAGTCAGCTGGTCACACAAATTTTAAATACCTTTTAAAAATATGAAAGGAAATGACAAGTTTATTTTTAAGTTTATAATTATTCTGTTCTTCTTTTAAAAATAGTTTATCATCTACCTTAAAAAGCGTTTAGAAACGTAACTTTTATTTAAGATAGTTGTTACTATAACTAATAATGGCACTTTAAGGTAAGACTGAGAAATGATCATACGATTATACATAAGACCTGAGAACTCCTCGAAGATATAGATGATCTGAAGAGCAATAAGTTACCTTTAATCTCGGAATTAATATTCAACCGCAGATTTCGTTTTTGAATAGTTTTGATATGACCTACTTATATTTAACCCGATAAAATGTGTTAGGTGTACGCGTAGGTGTAAAAAAAATGTATTTTAGCAAACATAATTAAAATAGGTTCCTTATTATCAAAGATAAAATACTACACACATAAAAATACACTGCAATTGAGAATCTCCATAATTCTGTGAAGTCGGCTAGAAACAAAATTAATAGAGGTCCTAAATGTAGAGCGCACTTATGACTTAGGGGTTCCAAAACCACAGGACTGAAATAATTCAACTAGATCGGCTTACCGCTTCAGAGACAGACGAGAACCTAGCTTAGGGGCGGGAGCCATAAGGGTGCTTGTGACACTATCATATCAGTACACTCCTTTATACTCAAGTGTAGCGGTAAGTTTATGTATCAGTTCACGAATAAATTCTTAAATATAGACAAAGTGGTTGGAAATAGGCGATGTAGAAAATTATGATGGACATTTAGGATTTTATCCATATCAGATTTGTTTATGACAAAGGGATTTGTATTTATAGTTAAGCGATGTTAAAATTAATATCTCCCCCCCCCCCCTATATAGAATTCTGGCTTAGCCCTTGGTACATATTATGTCTATCTTCTATCATAGGGCCTTGTGGATAGTTAATAAACACGTTAATAAGTTATAAGGTAGATAAAGGATCAGGAAGCTTCATAAGAAAAAAAAAATCTCGATCGTACCTAAGCTCAGTGAAATTGACATTTATTAAAACATTTATAATGTACAGTAATCGATTAAAAAAACTATAAAATACTTATTTCATTATAAAAATACTATTAGAGTCTCTAATCTGCTATTGTGAGTTGATATACTAGACTTTTTAATCTTATAACACTTACTTCTTAAACACGTTACTTTGCAATCTGAGAACCAAACGTAGAAATTCTTATATAACTACTCAAACATTTTCTTAGAAAATACAATGTTTATGTACTACGGCTAAATCAAATTCTTGGTCCAATCTGTTACTGAATATTTCAATTTATGCAAATTAATAAAATAGTTCACGGACAAGCGCAGTGCAGCCCGAGGCTACGCGAGCGGCGACCTGATTGAAGTGGCTGAATCGGATTTGATGACAAAGAGGAATGCTGTTTGCATTTAGGAAATCATAGCTTTATTGGTATCCTAGATATTGGTAGGCGTCCATTTGTTCTCAATTGTCAGGATTAATGTCTAGTGTTTTGTAACACATATGTATTTCGGTATGTAGGATTGTATTCTTTCAATCTGAAAATTGAAATCCCGGTTACTCCAGCGTAGTTAACGTTGCCTTTTGTGCTACAAGTCCTGGGTTAGGATCCCGGTAGGGACAAATGTTTGTGTGATGAACATCAACATTTGTTTCCGGGTTATGGATGTATCTATTTATAATGTGTATGTATTTACAAAAAAAATATGTATCTACGTATTATATCAACTATCTAGTATCCGTAACACAAGCATCTTTGCTTAGCTCCGAACTAGATGGCGCTGTGTCATAATATCCGGGTATATTATTATTATTATTTATTTATTATTAAAAAAACAACAATGTTTTTTACACGAGTTAATGATAGCTATTATTATCATCTTTTATCGATTATGTAATACTTGAGAAGTTCCCTTTAATGCAAATCACTAACTATAGTTAATTAATACTAATATAAATACGTATACTGTGCCTACGACAGAATTTAAGGGCTTGTAGCTTATAGGTTATATTTAGGTATATTAATATATTGATTTCTACTTGTCCTATGTAGGTTTGTCGTTGCTTTATTTCACGTCAACACTTTTTTCAGGGGTAACCTAAATCTCAACAACATAACTTGACATTAGTAGGTTAATGTGAGAAAGAAAAGCCGTCCTCTCCTACTATGAAAAAGTTATGCACGCTAATAAAGTGGCAGAGCGGGATAGAGAGGCATCCAACTCTCTCTCCCTCTCTCTATCTCTCTCGAAGAGGTTCAACGATTGAGTTCCACTAAAATCACTTGAAATTTCGTCGTCATGCATATTTTTACGACTCCCAAATGCATAATAGGATAGGTTATAGGTTAAGTATGACATACATACTCTATCATGCTACGCTATTGCTACGGTTTCTTTTAAAATTTTCACTATGAAATTAATAGCTTTCTTTATCTATAAAATTTTGGATTTTCGTATCAACAATAATATATTTAAATGGAAATTATGCTGACGTTATGTTGGGACATTCTTTAAATGAGCAAATTTATTTAATTTCCAGTAGATTCCACAAAAATGGTTTCATAATCGCCGCATTGTATTGTACAAAGCCACGCTACTGCAGTTTTAAGTGCTCTTTGCACGTAACGTAACAAAGTGTACCATTGTGTACCTAATTACATTAGCCTACATAATGTCCCATATTTGACCCAGTCATAAGCGGCTCAATTACTTACAACCACTTCAAATCTATTCATGTATGCTTACAGCGAGTTGAGGGTTGTAAACTTGCATCTTCTCTTCAGCATGTAAGTAGAGGAGTTCCGCAGGGGTCTATTCTAGGCCCATTACTGTTCATATTATATAGTACCGATATCACTAAGTGTGTCACTAACTGTAATTTCCATTTATATGCAGATGACCTCCAGTTATATCTGTCTTTTCATCCGGAATTATGTAATGAGGCTGCAAACAAAATAAATAAAGACTTAGATGCAATCTCAAATTGGTCAAAGAAAAATTGTCTTGTACTAAACCCTCAAAAATCAAAATTTCTAATTATGGGCTCAAGAGCCACAATTGTCAAAATCAATTTTCATACTCCGAATGTCAAGATAGATGGCTGCTCCCTGGAGCAAGTCACTGAAGCTCGCAATCTTGGTGTGGTCTTTGATGGGCAATTGCAGTTTGAAACTCATGTGAGGGAAGCTGTACGCAACTGTTTTTACCGTCTAAAGCTGCTGTATAGGATTCGCCCCTACATTAGTGTTGATATGCGTATAGTGCTATGTGAATCACTCATATTATCCAAGCTTAATTATGCTGACACTGTGTATGGGGCCTGCTTGCTCGGTAAAACGGAGAGGCTCATCCAGCGTGTGCAAAATGCTTGTGCTCGGTTCTGCTATCATATACCACCGCGGTCACATGTTACCCCCTTTTTAAACAGTGGGAGCATGATGAAGATGTTGTCACGCAGAAGGCTCCATCTGGCTACTTTGTTGTTTGGTACCATTATGACTGGCAGGCCAGAATACCTCTATAAAAAATTAACGTGGTCCAAAGTATCTAATAAGTACCATACCAGAGCATCATCTTATCTCATGACCACTCCAAGACATAGGTCTGCTGCGTTTAGAGGTAGTTTTAAATACGCTGCAACCCGCTGCTGGAATAATCTGCCGCCACCATTTCGAGCCCTGAAATCAGTACTCAGTTTTAGACACATGTACAAAAAGTATCTGCTAACCGTACAAAAACAAGAACAGTGACAAGTATATGAACTTACTTTAGGTTATGCACATTAACTGTGATGGCAAAATATATCTTCAGCAGCTGGTCTTCTTTCGCATAATACACAAATGTCTTGTTTTCTTTTTTGGTTTTATTTTCATCATATTTATATGTATTACTAAAATTTTTACACAATCATAGCGGACTCATTGCACAAACAAAACTAAAAACTAAGCATCATGTACACTTCCTACTCTAAAACATAATACACTTTCTACATTTATAAACAATTTACGCCAGACTATATAACTTCTATATATTTTTCCATACACAATTTTTATATTTATTTATGAAATATTTGTTTGTTTGAATGCCATATATTGTAATAATAATAAGTTTTATAAGACTGCGTCTCTCGTTTGACGTCTCTCTTTATTTGTCATAGACAAATGTAGTGGAGGCGCGGATGAGTCGTTGCGGAAGCGGCACAGATTATGCACTCTAAATAGGTATTTCATTTTATTTGTTATATATCTAAGTAATTACAATATACATTTTTTCTACAGTTACTTTCTACACCAGTGCACTTGTATCGCGATGGCATGGTTCTTTATATTGTTTTATATTATTTTATTTTACTATACTGACTGTCCCAGACCACATCAGCGGGCCCTATCAGAATATCAGCGCTGCAGCTAAATTGCTTGCTGCAGCATAGTGCTGAGATAGGGACCTTTTCTGACATCGCACACTTGGTTAATTTTAGAACTAGGTACCAAAATTAATTGTTTGTGTCTTGCCTTGTTTTGTGATTGTCAGAATAAATTTTCTTTCTTTCTTTTCTTTACAGCCAACTGTTCTAAGGCTGTGTAATACTTCACTTTTATTAAAGACATTTCTAGAATTTCCTTGCCTCTCTCATAAACGCGCTCGCCTTGAATATGTACTTTGTTTTTTTTTTAAATCAACCTTGTAAACAAACGTTAACAAAGTAAGCATCGAAAAGAATGCCGTCTATTCTGTACAAAGGAATTTTATTTTATTTGTAGGGGCAACCATGAATAAGCTACTGTGAAGTAGAATAATTAAATAGTTCCAGTACAAGAATATTTCCAGTTCAAATAAAAAATACACTGAGAAGGACTCAATTTGTTCAGCTTTGCAGTGAGGTGGCATTTAAATAGCGTGATTATTTTTAAACCGCTGCCTTCATTTGTCATGGGGTGATCGGTCTCGAGCAGGGTTTCCGTGCTCACAGTTTTTGTTACCGATCATTATCAACACTTATTTACTCATTAATTTATCACTGTCTAACAAATTATTTCGGCAAGGGATCGATGACCTAATTAGAGGGTAACCATCGAAAAATGTTTTGAAGGATATTTTAACTCAGTATTATATTGAAACGGAAACCTTTTGTCTCTTTTTCTAACATGTACAATACACTCCTTATTATAATATAGTAATTATGTTTACTACACCTCTCAGTGAACAAAGGGGTTAATAATGGTAATTGAATATCCCAAACCATTACAAAATGAAACGGACTGACGTTAAAATTCAGCCATCAATGGGATTTAGTGCAGTAAATACAGCGTCATGTCCAAGCTCGCAGTTCAAACGTTATCTACCTATGCACATACTCACCCGACGGGCCATCCAATTGGTTTTACATTTCAACGTATTATCTGCATCGCTTTTATAATAGAATTGCAAATTTAAACCCTTTATAAGCGCTCTGCATTTGAGAACACAAATTTGCTTTTACGTAAATTTGCATTGTTGTGTCACAGTTGTGGTAACTTCCGAAGCGCCTAGTCGTACAAATGGCAAGGTTATTAGTACGGCAAGGGTAAGTGTATCTGTCTCTTTCGCTCTTTATAGGTATTATTAAGAATCTACTTTCCGCTATATTGGGCTTTCGTAGTAGGTATTGTTTTTATGTCTAATTTACCTACGGCACCCCTGTAATAAGTACTGGTAAAGTTTTATTAAGCGAGCTTCATGTATTTTGAAGTAGGTGTACTACGTATGCAATCGTTTATCATATTAAGATCTAATTAAAGATAATTATTTGCACGAAGTTTTCAACATAATTAAATGTGGAAATAATTATTTTAATTTCAGTTTTGTTTTGTTCATACGACTATAACTTAAAGTAATTAAATACGGTATAAACTGAAAGTAGTACCTTCATTTAATATTTTTTTCATTATACAAAAAGGAATATTTTTAGGTAAATTTTCCAATGTTCAACGGAACCGGAGTTATTACTAAAACGAATTATGAACAAAACACTTATTTTTCACAAAACCCGCTTCAAGATTAAAACCGAGATTTGAATTCCTGATTTCGCTAAAGGATTGAAATGAAGGAATTTAGGAAAATTTACATTTGAACGCCGAAGGGTGCGACGGATTACAAGCGCTTATGAACATTTCTATTCAGGTTATGGTGGTGCCCAACATAAAACTGGTAGCGTATATTCAATTATCCATATTATATCGCTACGATTTTCTTATAATTTGATTGGAGGTAGGGCATAGCGAGATTCCTCGCTCAAATTGAGCTGCCCGACTGAGGAAGTACCTCCGCCTTACAGAATACCGCAGTGAATCAACAATAGTTGTCTTTCTGCAAGTGAGTAAGGTTACCAGAGCTCGTTGGGGAGTGACTATTCTGATAGCATGGGCATTCCATTTGCTGTCAGTCTAGTAATTCCCTATTTTAAGAAACCAAAACGATTTCTGCAGGGTTTAGCAACGCATTTGCTAGCCTTCAGGTGTTGCAAATGTCCATGGGCGGCGGTGATCACTTACCATCAGGTGAGCCGCCTGCTAGTTTGCCCCCTTATCGCAATAATAAAAATATCATTCAAAATAATTATCATTTACGCAAGTCCCTCTACTGGGGACGGGACACCAGCAATTTATACTACGCTAACTCATAAAAGTGTACTTTACAGAAGAGGCATTTAAAGAAAAATGATAAGAAAAAAATGTTATAACTTTCATATTAATTTAGATATTTCTTTGAAAGGTAATATATAATAAAAATTATTCACTACAATTTCCCATTTTAATTATTGTATTTTTTCATCGAATAATTGATATACTAGTTGCTATAAGTTGTTTCGATTTATTTAAGAAGCAACACAGTGTCCTTTTCTGGAATAAGTTCTATCATTGAAACTCTTTCAAAGAGACAGGATATCTTTAGAGAAGAAACTGAAGTTTCCTGAAAAGAAAAGAAGACTCACTATCTCAGAAATGACCAAGCTTCAAGGAATATCGCACTGTTAAGCAAAGTTATTTTATGTTACACTTGATGTAAGATAAAATAATACTGCTCGACCTGGGAATCGAACCCAATACCTATTGCTCAGCGGTCGCACTTTATGACCACCAATGAGATATTCCAAATCTAGTTAATTATTACACACCTAAATACGTAATACAGAAAAATATACAGTTGATTTCAATATTCACACTACCTGCTCCGCTGAGCAGAAACAAAGGACAAATCATACAACGGGAACGTATATGTATGAGCTCGGTAAGTGTGAAGCAGAATCGACCTCTCGTAAGTGGGGCAATACATTCACCCACCCTTTCCGACATGTGTGGAGACCATAAATTACATCGCGCACCTGTAAGTGCTAGATCATGCCTAGATAAAGAAATGTATATGAAACTAATTTATGATTTTGTTATATGCGCCCTGGGATTACCGGTATGGATTTATGAGTATTTGTAAAGGTATTGCGATGTAAGGACCCTTTTTCTGTCTCTAGGGCGTACAGTTATCATCGTCAGACCATTTTCTGATCCATTGCTTGTAACGGGCATCCTTTCAAGTTAATGTTAAGCTATCACACTGGACTGAGAAATGACAGGCCAGACAGTTGTTACTATCTACATAGACATGAGCTATTTTTTATTCCATTATAAGTATCTAGGTACTTACTATACTACAATAAAATATAAAATTTAATCAATCATGTGATTATTTTGACGACCCATTTATTCCAGCGGTAGTTAACACTGCCTTCTGTTCTATGGGTCCTGGGTTCGAATCCCAGTAGGGACAAATGTTTGTGTGATGAGCAAAAACATTTGTATCCGAGTCATGGATGGTTGTATGTATAATATGTATGCATTTACAATAAAAAAAGGAAATAATATAATAGTATATCAACCAACTAGTATCCGTAACACAAGCCTTGTTGCTTAGCTCGGAACTAGATGGCGCTGTGTCATAATGTCTAGGAATATTATTGGGTCCCGAATAATTAAAATATGTTGGCGAGGTAGCGCCGCGCAGTCAATGTGGATTATTTATGATCATGTTATCATATATTATGTATTTGCCATATTATTATAGCTTTTTCAATATCCGTTCGGTAGTTTTTACTTGAAAGATCAACAAACATCTTCACATTAACACAAAATTAATATTAAAATTAAGCGCCAGCCTTCTGGGCACTCTACCCCCTGACCACAAAGTGGACGAACTTTTTGATTTACTTTGGTCATATTTTTCGTTTTCTTTTATGCATTTAGTAATTAGTTTAGAGTAGAAAGATATATGTATTATAATATTTATACTTTTTATTTAGAGTAAATATAAAACATTCTATTTTACTATGTAAGTACGTAGGTGAAACACGTGGCAATCAAATAAGTCTACCCTCGCTTTTGTTTTAAATATAGTGTATGTAGGTATGCCCTTTAATCTATAAAAAAGGGACACGGCGTGAATATCAGAAATATGCAATAAAAAGCAGTAAATTTTATAAATATATTATTATTTGTGTAATTAGGTACTTACAACAAAAAGCAAAATATTTATTTGATCTTTATAATTGTGCGTTTCACATGCGTTTCTTTTATAACTTTGGGGAGCACTTTTAAAATTCACCCCCTAAGGATTCACTATCAGTCAGCTTCTTAAAAAGGATTAATAAGCAGTGTTAAACTGATTTATATTTTGTATGGACTTTGGGATTAAGTTGTGTGTACTTAGTACGCATAAATTATTGTAGTGTGATTAAATAGGATTAAACAATGTTTGTTTATATGTATAATCGGATTGGTACCAATCGTTTTATAGAGGGATTATGATAATATATGGGGTTTTTTTACGTGTAGATATTATTAATAAATAATATGTAATTAAATACATAATAATATGTAATATATATCAATCAATTATATTAGTATAGTAGAAGATAATATAAATTACCCGTATCAACGAAATATCAATCTAATTTAAATTGCGTTTGAGATTACATTTTGTATCACATACGAACAGATGAGCGGTTCAGTACGTTGATAGGACCAAAGTAGAAACAAGTGATTCATTCAATGTCACCGAGGGGACGGAATCAACGATATTATGTGTATATTCAATTCAGTGAATTGAAAACTTAAACATACTCCTATTTTGATTCATTGTTATACAGAAAAGTATATAAGTTTATGTAACATAAAACCAGTGTTAATGGTACTAATGTTCTGAATTTTTAGAATAATAGCTTTTTGATATTTTTAATATATTAGAAAGAGACAGATAGAGAGTGAGACAAGAGTCAAATGAAGTCATAATGGTTATTAGTAGACTCCGTAACCTGTCGTATTTCCTGCTTACCAAAAGTAACATTTGTACCACCAATTCGCAAATCAGTTCTGGGATATATTAATCCTCGACATAGTTTCGAAATAGGAGACCTATTTCGAAGCTATGTCGAGGATACAATTAATGTACTGGGTCAGTATCTTTAGTTTAAAGTTTAGTACTTTTTGCAAATACTTGATAATTCATAATATAACTCCATTGTAATAATAATAATATTTTGTCTTTTTATTACTAGCTCCTAAGTAAAGAAGGCTTACAAATGTATAAATATATTATGTATATGTCCTGTAACTAGTACACTAATTATCTGTGCAATTAGTTCAAGACACATATTTTTAATATTGTTCTATTAATACTGTTACAACTGTTGATAAACCTAAGCAATAAAATAAAAGAAGCCATGTTAAGACACGTATTGCCAAAAATACAATCACATTATAACAATATAAATTATTAGTAAATCAATTATTACTCTGACCAAGTCATTAATAAATACTCAATTACTTTTCAATTACTCAGTATCGAGGCGTATAACAAAGTATAACTTGGCTTATTTTAATAAATAATTGTCAGATATATTGAGCGCGTAAATCAATATGATTCAATCATGACCGCATGATTTAAACGCTGCATTTTCGTGGTTTTATGGTTTTTTAATAAATTCTAATTTACGACGGGTGTTTAAATGTGTTTTATTACTTACGTGTACGTTACGTGTTTTAGTTGAGAGGGGAATTGAATAAGATTGTTTTAAATTGTTTATGTAGTTTACCGATCTGCCCCAGGCGTAATAACGTTTTATGTAATTATTAAGCTATACAAAATTTAACATTATTATTATTTTTGTTTCAGGTACTAATACAACAAAGTGGCATCACGAACAAAATGTTGTGACAAATACCGCGTGGAACAATTGGGGACTTAAAAATGTGTCACCCAAAGAATTCCCTAGATGTGACCAGCAATAGAACTTTTTTATTCATAATAGTGTTGCTATCGTTAAAACTGTGTAGTCCTCAGGACTTAAACGAGGAGTTTGTTAACGAGGATAGTATAGAAACTTTGGCAGATATTAGTATGGTGGTGCCAGTGAAAACGGGGAAGTTCCCCAGAAACGTTGGGGTGGCGACGCCTTGTAGAATGAGTGAGCTGCTGTGCGATACTGGCCAATGTATATCTCTGGACAAGTATTGCAACGGAGAGGACGACTGCGGGGATAAGAGCGACGAGCCTAAGTCCTGTACACGTAAGTACAACACTATTAAGTCCCTTATATATATAAAGTCACTAGTTTATTGAATGAAGATTGTTTAAGATTACTGCTGTGTCTTGTGCTTCCTGAGAACGAACTATGTTATACGAATATGTAAGAAAACATGTTGGTATTTTCAACTAAGATACCAAAATCGATATTCAACTGATATAAGTTATAAAAATAGTACCTTAAGTTATATCTTAAATACTTTTTTTCTTTCAAGTATTTTGTAGTGGTAGACGGCATTAGGTTCATAATTGACACCCTCTAAGAAGAAATTCAGAGAATTGTGGTTTATTTTAAAAGTACAGACATTTCGGCAAACGTATTTGAGGTATAATATAAGTTAGATCTACTTTAAGTTGACTTGTCCTCAATATATGAAAATCGTAGAACAAAAATCTAAATAAAAAAAAAAATTACAATCATAGATTGATGCATTGTTTTCCTTGACGTCATCATTCTTGTAAAAATCATCAATTTACTAAACAATGAAGGTACCAATAAATTACTTTGTTAAAACATATTAGGGGGAGAAAAACGAACACATAATATACGGTGTTGAGAATAAAATCAAATATGTAACTCGTAAAAGTAATATGTGAAGTTAAAGAAGTCGAACAAAAAGGCGCGCGAATAAATCTTTAGAAAGTCATTTTAGGTCATTCAAACGCATTTTTAATATGTCTCCCCTTCTCGGTTTGCTGACATCTGTCACAAAAGAAAAGGTAGCAAAGGAGGCTAAGGACTGCGAGCCTTAAAGCAAGCGCCTTTGTGAGAGGGCGGAGATAATATCATGTGTGTACATAAAATATTACAAGTGACGAAATGAAACGACTCTAAGCGATACTAATATTACTTGGAAACGTATTTATAACTACGTTTCCAAATACTTATTTATTGTTCCATTTCTGTAGAGCCATATCAATCTTTTATCAATCAAACTTAAAATCGGAGAGATTAGGCTATTTACGCACTTGCCTAGTGAAAGATGATACCTACACTTCATAAGTTTCGTTAATTATATCGCATTTTTTTTTCTTGTTTCGTCACAGTGGTTTAAGAGAAAGGCAAGAATACGCACTTAATTTCTTTAAGCTAGGGATGCTTGCTTTGAATCTGAACTCATGATACAACATATTAATTAGCTGTTTCCTTTAAATGTATTAATTATAATGAGTATGTGGTATGAACTTGCTGACTGAATAACCTAATATTTACCTGTCGTAAACTAGTATAGTGTTGATGATGGAGAAGAATACTATTATATTGTAAATCAATTAATCATACGACGATGTTAATAACAGTGACATCTAATTCCCTAAGATGGCTCATACACTACACTACATTTTACCTTATACATTAATATTATACATACAACGTGAAAACATCCACAACGCAGGCAGGTACAAATTTCAATGCTCTTCACATGTACCGAGACCGGGGCACGGAGCCGGGACTACTCCTATAACAGGCAACCTTAATGCCGCTGCACTGAATGGGTCATCTTCTTTTGTTTCGTTGACGCGTTTACCTACACAAACATATTCTCGTAAGAACTGCCTATAGACGGTACCAATACCTTTATGGAGAATATTTTATGGGGTTAAATTTCGTCCCTCAACCGCTTCTGAAATCGCTATTCTCCGAGCCACGAATGCTTCGTCGCATGGCAGTGGAGTGGCTGTGTCAGCGATGGACAGACTTGGCTCCTTTTTGCCTTTTATGTAATATTCATCCCCTGGAGTTATGCGGAGACTCCGCCAAAACATATTACACAATATGTTTATGGATTTACGTAATCGTTAGGTTGGAGCGGTAGTGTATCGCATCTGCATTATTTGGTCGAGGATTGAATATTCTATGGATAATTTAAACTATCTATCTCTGTATATTTTCCCTAGTTATTATTATATTTCAATGTTTTTAATTGTAAATAACATTATTTCGTTTTAATCGCTGATGTACACAATCATGCATGGATCTCTTGAAGAATTAAAGTTCACTGATGTACCTAAGTATAACTTCTGTTTTCGAGCCCCATGTATTAGAATGTGAGCCACCTGTCCCCCAATACGAAACCTCAACAAACAAACAAAATTCTTAGATTTATCTCAACCAGCAGTAATATTAATGTATGTACTATGTCTCTCTTATTCATCGAAATCAGAATATCCGCAGCATGCGACGATAACAAATAATACTTTAAGAGTTTTAACTATAGTTGAAATAATGTGTTATATGTCCGTTCTTAAAGTGTTAACCTTTTCACAGGTCATACTAAAAATAGGCCAATGTACTCAAGGCCGCTTATTCCCTTTTTTCTCGTAACTACAATAAAAAGAATGAACGGGAGAGAAGTTATTACGTAGCTGACCTTTTTGAAGGACATTTACCAATAGGTCAGCGATAGTCCTCGTAGGCATTTATTTATAATGGATTTTGGAAGAGATTTATGAAAAGGGATTTTTTATTCGGAACATGATAAATCGAACAAAATATATTTATTTCAATGTACTTTCTTATATTTACTTCTTTACAATATCCAATACTTCAACAGCACATGGATTGATGATACTTATGTAAAATTACTATCAATATAATAGCAATCATTTCCATTTGTTCAAATGTCTTCTTTCAATATTTTCATGTAGTTTAAATTGTTTGTTCAGTGACCACAATATGTAAAAAAGTTAGAATTATTTGTTTGAATCGTGTACTTATAATTTTGTATGAAAATATGTGAGTGAGTAATATTTGTTTAATCATATTTTATCGTCAATTTATAATTAATCCGTGTTTTGAAATTAGAAATAGAGTTTGTTAATAGACAAACACAGAGTTTTCATTATGAACCAAAGTAATATTCCATGAAGCTTTTATTTTGGGTAAACCTAATCTACAACAGAATAAAGACGAAGCTAAATGAAGCAATATTAGTAGCAATAATCGCCGTCTACATTAGTCGAATAAGTTTTTAGAGCTTCAAGACAATGTGGCTTGGGCACATTTGCTCGACCATAGCACTATCACTGATCCCCAATATAAATAAACTCTCGTGAAAAGCATGCCTTAATCTGCCTCGCGCCGTTTCACCAAAACGACTCCCATTCCCGCTCGTAAAATACGTTTTTGCTCTAAAAATGTCTGCAACGATAATTGTCTTATATAAAAGAACTTGAAGAAGTACTCACAAAGGGAATTGAAAGAAGTAGATTACAATGAGTTTGTTCGGTTCCATTCCTCAAGGGAGTTGGTGCATCGGAATGATGCAGACCGCGAACGGAGCTACGAATTACATTTTTATTGAGCGAAATGTATAGAAATTGTACTGAAACAATAGAAAAGGAGACCTCAGGCGGGCTCGAGTCCCGCCTGAGGTTGAATTTTTCTTTCTTAATAAAAAATTTAAAAATCTTAGCTTGAAATAAGCTAAAAAATACAAAAAGATTGTATAATAGAAAAGGAGTTCAATTGTACTTGACTTAGTTTGTGTTGCAGAATTAAATCGATTCCTGGTAACTTTCTGCACAGTACTGGTTTCAAATGAAAAAAATAAACTTAAAAAGTTTTGACTCACCTGTTTGTTTTTAAAACTAAGCATGATTATATAGTTTAATAAAACACAGCTGATTACCTCCAAGAATGAGAAGAGTTAGGTAATAATTCACCACAAGACTTCACGTCATCGATCGTAGAAAATCTCTCAGACATGTTAGTGTCTTGATGTTTACGCCCGAAGGCTGATTCTTGACTATGACTTGCGAAGGGGGGAGTTGCGTACAGCAATATATACCAAAATTTGTCTGAAGCAATCACAGACGCAGGAAACATTATTGTTATACGTAACATCATCGTAAATATACGTAAAGTCATCTTCCACCGAAACTACTGAGGGTGTAACCGTTCAGAAATTATACAGATAACTATAAGTCTACATAATATTGGCTAAAAAATAATATTTTTCTAACACAGTCCTCCCAATGCTATGAATATTTTAGCTCGCTAAACACACACGGTATCTCTGTTAGGGTTCCGTGACTAATGACACTCCATTTTGTAAACACCGCCACGGTAAACTTAACACCTTATTAAACGCAGGTTTTTTTTGTTAATTGTAGCTATATTTTGGCTTAATGACCACCTACGTGGGTACGATAAAAGCGAAAGCTCGTTTCCAGCCGCCCGGTATAATTAAAGAAGGTTTATTGTCCGCCTCAGTCTTTGAGTGGTTGCTATTTAAATTTTCACGATGTTTGCACGAATATTTCCTGAGGCTATTAGGTGAATTTTTTTCGGCTAACTTCCTTTGGTAGAGTCAAATTTTGTTTTTGTTGATATATAATTTATAATGTGTTGCGCATGAATATACATAAGTACAAAAATGAATGTCAAATCATATCAGTGTGAATCAAATTAAGTCTATATTTGATATAAATACGTTACTACATACAATAATTAATACAATAGTTAATACATACATATAAAAAAAACAATAAGTAATTGATTTCATACAGTTACGCGGAGATATTTCTGCGCGTTTTATCTCCATATATTCATAATGCTGTATGGGATCTGTAAAAGATAGTTTGATTTATGAAATTATTTGTTACAACAGTCTGAAGTCTATTAAGACTACTACTACATCTCTACTACTACATAATTATGCACAGCTCAACAGAGTCCAGGGCACAAGAAAACTTAATCAGGTTGTCATACTTGCTTGTGAGAACAAGAAATTCTTCTGATCTTTGAGAACAATGATAGAGTTTTATTAATGAGGAGCTATACTATCTTAATTCTATTTCTATGGTTTTAGAGGTCAAATAAGTTTTTCTCGTTTAATGGTTACCTAGGCGTAATTCTTATATAAATTTAGAGTAGCCTACTTTTTACTTAGCTTTTTTTACTGCGAACCATTTTTTTAGATTCTGAATTCAATTCTTAGATCAAAAAAAAATGTTCTGGGTTTAATTAGCTTGAGGTAAAATTTGCATCCAGGTGGCAATAGGCTCGCGTAATAAAATACCCAAAAAATATGAGAGTACATTAGGCTCACATTCGCATTATACTTCCGAGGCAGTAATGATAAAAAATCTTCACTTTTATTACCAAATTAGTTGTTAAAATATAATATTTTTAGTGAAGAGCTTTCAGTTAAATATAAATACAATACCTTCCCAATGAAAGCGTAAGATAAATACAATTGTTTCGTTGAAGGTAAATATTTTGATTTAAAAATAAATACAGTAGGTACCCCTTATTTCCTGGACTTTGTTAAGTTGTGTACTATTTCTCTAAGATCACCATTACCAGTATAGAAATGGATGTCATGGATTCTTGGGCTAGATTCGTTCTCAGTTTTAGATCCATGCATGTTTTTTACTTTTTCATAGATGTATCTATGAACATAAAATAATCTTGGACCCAGAATGTGTCCTGTAAGATACAACAACAAAAGAAGTTTAAATCTGCATGAAGCGTACTATTGCTACGGATAATAAAAATGACCTGATATGGAAATCAACAGACGTTGTTTTAATCACCATCAATTGAAGAATCAATTGGAGAATCAAAATCAGGCAATATGAGCGAATCGACTAAGAATTTCATTATTAACAGTTTTTTTTTCATTCATTATTGTAATTTATTTCAATGAAATAAAATTCTGTACAAAGAACATCACTAGTCATTGCTTCAATGGTCTCGATTCCACACGCAAATATCTTGCCTGGAGTCAATGCCCTGATTCCCTCAAGTAGAATGTTATTGAAATTGTCTTTGGTTATTTTATTGGTACGTTTAAGATTTTTGGCCGGCAATTGGCTCACCTTCTAATACATAGGGTTCAACTGAACATACTCTTGGTGTATATCAGTACTCCTCACCCTAATCTTTTGAAGACACATGCGTGATGCTAGGTTACGTTATGTTATATAACAAGTAATTACATGCCCCAAGTTTATCCCGCTATGTAACATGTCACCGCTTGCTTTGTAGGTATGAGACAGTACTGTAATACAACTTGCTCCTAACAAAGTCTCCGTGAATTCTGGAATTTCTCCTTAAACCGTCTGCAAGACTGTAAACTATCATGCGTTATTCAATGTAACTCCCTCATATGTTTATGAATTTTATCTTTCGGCGTCATCGTTTTAAAGTTTTAGAAAGTTTTCTATTATAGCTTCCTGATTAGATTTGTCGTACATAGAACCACTCAGAAAGATTAGGATAAACTCTATTAGGCAGTGATTTTTATTATAGCCTGTATAGTTGTATACACTATTGAACTTTTCATTATTGATACTTACTATGCTGCTTTAATGCCTACTGTTGGGCACGGGTTTCTTTTATTTTTAGAGGGACTATACAATAATCCAGCACACTAACCTAATGCGAGTTGGAACACGCCATTGAAGAAATCATTCAGATATACTATAAATTTGCTGATGAAGTAAGCATAACCCATGACATAAAAGTCAAATGTGTCAAGTATGTGCCGAGGTACTCACCGCTGATATTTTGTTTTTTGGGTTTATCACTTGTTGAGACGGTAAAGGAAAAATAAAATAGTCAACTCTTGGATTTAAAAGTAGAGCTGGAGTATATTTTTATTTATTTAGATAAAGCGAGCACGCCTAGCAAGCTTCATCTCGGTCAACATACTTTCAAATGTATTTTTCATATGCCAATTATTTTCAAAAGAATAGTACATTCATTGGCTCTTTTTATTTTTATTTGCGATTAAATATGTAAACGGGCCACTCAACGGAGGTTTTAAATAAAATCAATTCGATTCTGTAAATGAATACTCTTGTTGAAAACCAACGCAAAAATATATTTACACAAACTAAAATTAGGTCAGGTGCAACAAAAAACGGAACGCTACGGATATTTCAACATTTTTTTAAATACGCAGAATTGGGCTCAGTTGCCGGCAAAACTCGTCTGCAAAAAGCTTAAATTATAATGATCCTTATTACGTAGACCTGTTTCTATCAAAAAACATGGAAAAAAATAATGAGAGCGTAATGAGAAATGTACTTGCCGCTGATCATTCCTGTGAAGTATATACACTAATAACATCACCTAGTATTATATTAAATAGGTAGTAGGTACTTACAAAGATTGAGCTTATCAATAGTATGGAGAGACATGTCTTGGCCTAGTATAATTTTCGTTTTATGAGTTTGCTTGTGTCAGTTTAGGAGAATTTTCGTAGTTGATTTAAAAGTAATTTTCTTTTGAGGATATAGCTCAGATTTGAATGACAATGTGAAATAAAAAGACAGAAAGTAAGACTCACTTTGTTTCTTTCATTAATCTGGGAGATTTGTTTTAGACCTTATTTTATATTTTTTAGGGTTCCGAAATCAGCTAAAACCTTTAAAGCTTAGGTATGTTTCCATCCGTCGGTCCGCCGTTTAGCTTAAAAACCCTTAGTAGGTACATGAAAACTGTAATCGGGCATACACATCAATCCCGCCGCCAAAACGGTAAAATCTTGAAATTAAAAGTATTTCTTATGTAATCTCTCTTACACGTAAAATAGGGATGTTGTTTAATTTCGGCTCGCGACAGTCACTGAATAAGACTAAAAAATATTTCGGGTATGTGTATGTGAATACAACTTTTCGGTTCAGCGATTTGTTTGTGAAATATTAAGCTTTTTTATTGTGCACTTTTGTTTAAGTTACGTATCTCCTCTGTTTTATGCTAAATAATATTTAGTAGTATATACATGTGTATGTATAACGAACTTAAATGGAAAACTATCTCAGCTAAGTAGTCTATATAAGTTAACAAGTAGGTAATTGTCCACTAACGAGCAACTAGGAACTTACTCTGCGCGTGTTTTGATAAGCATTTGGTTAGTTAGGTTTGTTTTGTCAAGAACGGGAATTTGAAGTTCTCTGAAAGCAATTTTAGCTCAAAAACAATAAATAGGTACGTAAATGCAACGGTTCTTAAATGACTACATGTTTTTTGTATCATCTATAGGAAAGCGTTTGATCACAATCTCACCTGATGGTAAGTGGCGATTTGGTCTAAGATGAAGCACGCTTAGCTAGTTTGATACAAATACAGAACTTTGATTCTGAATTGAGAATACTTGTAGTAACCATATATCACGTACGAATAAGATTCTTGCGGGCGTAAACGCAACTGGAAAGAAAATATTGTTGTAAGGCATCGTTTCAAAAAAATGCTTCAAACCCGTGTGCGGAATTTTCTAAATTGCCAATCCCTGTCTCGAACATTTCGTCGATTGAGATAGGTGACCGGCAAATGGGGACAAATCGTGAAACCCATCCGATCACGTAGGTATAAGAGGACAGCTCAAGAATCTGGATCAGTGACGTAAGCAGGGGTCGTGAACCTAAAGTCCGAACATTTTGTTAAAATACTCTGCGGAAAGTGCAATGTAATGTATGTGCTCGTAAGTTCTCTAAAGTATTTAGGAAAGTGTTTAAGTTTATTTTATTTTCTTTTCACATAAAACTACTTTATACAAATTTTAACAGGCTATCTGCCCGTGACCACGGATGCTGTAAATGACGCGGTATTAAACCAATAGTATGACGTTATGAGAGCCGTGGTAGCCTAGTGGTGTGACCAGTGGACTGTGATGTCAAAGGTCTCGAGTTCAAACCCTGCCACGCTGCGCGTCCCACCACTGACTTTTCGGAAGTTATGTGCGTATTTATCACATACTCAAACGGTGAAGGAAAAACAGAAAGTATATTTTGTTTCAGTGGACTGAACTTTTTAATGAACTAAAGAATAAAATAAAAAATATTTCTTGGAATAATATAGTCTTGTAAAATAATCTTGTAATATTCTATTTCAGGAGTGTACATGATTTAGTCTCAATACAATTCGAGTTACAAAATTAGAATTAGAGTTAGAATCTGCGTGTCATAACATGGACACATAATTCTTTGAAATAACAAAACCAAAAAGTGATTATACTATCCGTACGTGGTCATACCCAAATAGTGGCGAAAGGATAATTAACTACACCGCGAATGTTAACGTAACACAGAAACGAGGTTGCATATAAATTACAGTACAATACGTGCAGTCTCGTTTTGTGATGTACAATCAGCAAAATTCGTGCTAGTACATTTTACACCCTTATTATTATAAACATAAGAGCTGAAAATGGCGTACCTCTTAGTTTTCTATTTGCACATTGAGCCTTAACAGAATATTCAGTATGCTGTTGTAAAATATTCACCAGTTTATAATTAAATACTTATTCATATTTTATAATCATTATAGGAAACTATTTGTGCTTATAGAGTTATCAGCAGGTTGATCGATGTTTTTATGACACAATCTGCCATCACACATGAATTACATATTTATAGTCCCTATACATTGCAAAGCTTGGGATCGCCAGCATAGAAGCCGATTGCTCGACTACAGTGCCAATCAAGCTATAATATTAAAAGTCTCAAGGGTTTGAATGGAATAAATGTAAAATTGAATCAATGGGCGATCGTTACAATTCAGCTACGATAGCGTAGCTCGCTGCTACGCCGTAGCAATATTGTAGATATTGTCATTATAGAAAACGTAATTTTAAAAGCTATCTTCACACAATATTGAGTGTTTGAAGTGAAGAGGTACGAAAGCCCATACTCTAGGATGTTTTTATTTTACAACTAGCCTTCCCCGCGGCTCCGCCAACGGAGTATGTTGAAAAAAATATATTTTACTGCAGTAAAATTGAGCCTTTATTTTAAATTAAACCTCTGGCAATACGTCGGTAAAAACTGCATTAAATTCCATGTAGTAGTTTTTTCGTGGAGTAAGGACCTACCTATATAATAATATATACAATGGTTTTGGATTATTTGGCTCTAAAGGTGCGTACAAACTTAGTAACATGTTATGTAATTTGTGTTTTATAACACGTCCACATTACGTAACATACGAAAATTGTTATATAACAATGTTACGAAATGTGGACGTGTTATAAAACATAAGTGATATAACATGTTACGCACCGTAATAAAGATTTTCTTCAATATTTATAATGTATAGATACTTATTGTATTAAATGTCAATATGAATCGTTACAGAAACGCGATAAATGTTTAATTAATTATCTAGATAACACCACCGACTGATGTCGACATACTAAACGCTTATGTATTTCAATATAAACACTGCTTTGGCGAGGTGTACTGGCAAAATAATAATTATTCTCTCCACAAATGTTCACGTTACACACACTGGTTCGTACATAATTAGTGTTGGACACAGACACTCTGTTACAGTCTCAACAAGACCGGTTTATGACCTACATTGTTGTGTCAATCTTTGTTAAGTTTATACGCTACTGGACGGAATCTCGTGAGCTTTAAATTTAGTATATTTATTTAATGTTCAACTAATCTCGTTTTAATGTGCGGAATAAAGTTATTTGAAATTAATTGAGAACTGTGATAAATAACTCAAACTACTCTATAGTTTGAGTCACAAAACTCTCCTCTATAAATATATATATATATATATTCGGTCATTTTTACACAGCGCCATCTAGTTTTGAACTAAAGAACAAGGCTGTGTGCTTGTGTTACGGATACTAGATGGTTGATGTACTAAATACATACATACCTATAGAAATATCTATGATTCAAGTACAAATACCGGGATTCAAACCCTGGACCCCTACCGCAGAAGGTAGCATTTAATATTGCTGCGCTAATCGCATCGGCAAATAACCAATCAAATTCTTTTGAATGCTTTAGTAGTTTATTCACACTAAATAAATGGAAAAAATAAAGTCATTACGCGCGTTTAACTACTTGGGCGCTAGTAATGACTCGATGTGTGGTAATTAGGGCTCCTAGATACGAATCCTGGTAAAGTCAAATTTTTCTTGCGTTCGCCCATTATATTTGGTATAGATTCTAAGGGTGTACAAAAATAATACATCATGACTACCTCTCCACCAATTTTATGTTGTTTACTTAATATTTGTAAGAGTATTGAAAAAACAGTGAGCCGTCACGGGACGCCTGGCAGATGTGAAACATCGACATTATTTTGTAAAAGTAATATGCAAAAAAGAACATATTGTGATATTCACTCTCTAAATTACACGGTCAGACATTTTATTATCAGAAAAATAATTTGTTTTCAAGTAAAACACAGGTTATGTTTTCCCTGTATCGTTTTTGGCGTTCTTTTTTATTATTAATTACTCTAAAAAAAATATATGTGTTAAAAGAAACATATTAACACAAACTCAAAGAGGTTTAATACAATTCACAATTCGAAAAAAAGAGGCAAACTTGACAATAGAACTAAATCAAATTTAAATTTCGTTGCGACGCTTTCGCCACGCCAGAAATCGGTTTTACGTGCGGCTATAGATGTTTCACGTCAAAAAGTATAAATGTAATTAATTGAACTATCAATTGGCACGTGTCGTACTAGTTCAGGGCAATAACCTCCGCAAATTCAAACTATCTCGAACCAAGTTCTGTTGTCGTACGTATGGTAGATAAATCTAGCGATCGTTCTGGAAACTTCTCGATTTCTTTGATAGCATCTAACATTTAAAAAGAAGTCTCACTTAGTAAGCGGACGTTTTATTTCCCATTTTCTCGTATACCAACCTACTATCGTTCGGCAATCGCAAACGCTTGCCAGTATGCCTATTCTGGAACCATCGCCGTCTAACTTTCGGAAGAACAATTTCGTTCCCATTCTACGAAAACTTTAGCGAGTACTAACTGCGTTCTCACTAAAATGTCTCAATTATGTTCGCTAAGCAAACACTTCCTTTTGCGTCATTCGCTCCTGGTGCGTTTGCATAGCTTCAGGTGATTATTTTCGGTTCTACGTACTGAGAACAAACTAAAATGCTGTTAGATACAACATTAAGACATGTATCAACAATTTAGCGGACTGGGTTGTCTTTAGAAACTTGAAGTATGTCGATTTCATAAAAAAACTTGATGCACTCCGCGTATTAAGACGTTAAAGTACCTACTTATGTATACCATAATTCATAGTTCATAGTCTGTCATCGCTATATAAATAGATTCTTACTAAAAAAAAGTTCAATACATGAACATTCCACTAATTCAACAATTTAGTATTCAGCTATAATTCTCAGGCCTAGAATCAAATTCCCAGAAATAACTTTGATACATTTTGATTCTCGCTACTAGCTAGTTACTACGATTTTTTCTCAAAAGAAAACCATACAACCCTTTCATGCTCGAAAGTGCGCGCTTGGAAATTATGTAACCAACCAGGTGTAAACAGATTGTAATATAATCAAAAATTTTAAGGATTTCAATTCATTTTCCAAAATTGTTAATTAAATAAGAGTTGAACTACAGACAGGTATCTACCGAACTAAAGCAACGTAACAGTGTCGGCGGCTCGTCTTTCACTTAAAAGTTACGCAACAAACAAAACTTCCGTATCTAAGTTATATTTTACGAAATAAACCAAACAAATTAGGCAATATCATTTTACGTAATTAAGCGGTGGAGTTGTTTTGATATTTCGCGTTTGCCTAACCGAAAACAAAGGCGGTACATTAACACGAACAATGATTCCGGCCCGAAGTGTACACTTGTCTTATGCTATGTAATGCGCTGTCAGTGAAGACAAAAGGCGCGGTTTTTTTTTAAAGATCGTAAAATATGGCCGCGGTCCATTGTGCGCGGGACTCTTTATTCACAACCTTTTTCCTACTCATTTCCCTATTTTTATTCTGAAAGGATTAACAATAGTACAGGTACGGCGGAGTATTTTATAATTACTCGCATAAATTTAGGGCACACGTATTTCGTTTGAATTTTTGAGCACATTTTTATTTAGGTTGTTAGTATATTTGTTATTACAAGAAAAGCTGATTGTTTTATAAAATGTTACAGGTGTTTTCAGTAAGTTTGGAATGCGAGTGTAGTATTTACGCGAATATTGCTTTCATCAATATGTCAATCACATTAATTGCATTCCGTGTAAACTCGCTTATACGGTAGCTGCTGACGTCTATAACTGTACCGATGGCCGATGGAATTAATGTGTCTGTAAAATACTTTTTAATTAAGTATTTTATCGGAATTTGTTGATATTATTAAATCCTGTCGTTTCGAATCCATTCATCCAATCCATCCAATCCACGGTCATGGAATGATAAAACGTGACACGTTGTTTTATTTCAATATCTAGATCTTTTGAAAACACTAACGACATAAAACTTTCTTATCGTGCGCTGCAAAACTTAATTACTAGTTAAGTGCGAAAATCAGGTGTTTCTGTGATATTTAACTAACCTGAATATTGTTTGACGTGGCTAACTTTAAGTAAGTCTTTGTTCAATTGTCCAGTAACTAGCATAATTATCTAATGCAGGATGTGTGTTTAGACGGTCGCAAATCGTAATTCCGAATGTAGGTGCAATGTTAACACATAGCATTTGCAAACTCAATTATGGCAGCTTAGTCCTTCATATACATATACATTAACAATTATATATAATCAGCTGCATTAAGCTAAATACATAACATAATGCGTTATGTATTTAGCTATAATTACTGTTACTGTGTAACCTCCGTTTGTTTTGACAGTTCCATGTGAAAAACTTATATAATACTGCATGACCTACAAATAGAACTGTAATATAATTAAAGGTATCTGATAATAATTATAACTATAAAATAGAAATAATGTAGTATGCAGGGATCGTAGCACGTAACTTCTTCTAGTTTCTGTTCACCCCCATGGGGAAAACGCGTGAGAATATCTACATATATGTGTAGGTGTGTAATATAAATAGCCGTGATAACCTAGTGGTGAGTCCAGTGGATTGTGAAGTCAAAGGTTCGAGTTCAACCCTATGGCTTTTCTAAATTATGTGCGTATTTATCATGTGCTCAAACGGTAAAGGATAACATCGTTAGGAAACCTGCACACCTGACGATTTTTCTCAATGGCGTGTGAACTCTATCAACCCATACTGGGCAAGCGTGGCGTTTTTTAGCTTCCTTCGTCCTTCTTAAATATGAGCAGAAAAACTGTAAATAGGTTGATGACGACTATAAAAGATCTTCTAATAGATTCATCAAAATCTATGCACTTTATTAAATAAAATCCTCTTCACTCCTGAATTTATTTTAATATGTAGCTTGCTAGATAATCAAATTACCGTATGAGATAAAATCACAGGCGATGTCTAGACTTTAGACTTCCCTGTTTTCCTTCACGGAATATTAAACAATTATGTCATTTTGGAAGACTGTTTTTGGTCGTGCCAAAAGTTATGTAGACTTTAACGTAATGTGTATTTAATGTTATAGCTGTTTATAGCATCTTATACTTATTATTTTTAAGTTGTTTTGAATTTTACTCGAATTTACGTGTTAGTGGTGTTGTATGAAATAAACGTATCTGTATAACTTGATAAGAAATATTTTTATCACAATTCAGAGAATGTTAGTTACAACTAATAAAAAAATCTAAACACAATTTACGTGTTGGTCATAAAAAAATATAATGCGCCCAAAAATAATTATAATATAAGCAGTTTTTTAAATTTTCAGGGTATATAGAGATATCAATTAGTAACGATAGATGATATAATGTATATGATTTTATTGATTTCTCAATTATATTTTCTTGTTACAGCTTGCAACAGAACGTACATGGGTGACGTGGGTCGCACGTACGAATTAGAGGTGCGGAGACCACGCGAGGATCACCTCCCATTCGTATGCCATCTCAACTTCACCGCCATGGGAGGCAACTACGGGGACATTATACAGGTATTTAGAAATGGCTACGTGATCCAAATCCTTAGTATACCCCCGTCAAACCGATCGCTCTGAACTAGTATGTGATTGCCATCCGAAATCGGAAGATTGTGCTTCAGCGGGGCGAGGGATCATTTTGATGCCATAATGTATAAATGGTATTAATGTGATGTATATTTCGTTTATACCACTAGCTAAAGTGTCCGATCCCTACCTACTTAGACCATTCATTGAAAAATAAAACATTACTAGATAATGAAATAATAATAATGCATAACTACTCAACGGTTGATCGCTACAAGGGAAGTCAAAGTACTAAGCAATATTCTATGAAATTCTTTGTAGCTTAGTGTTAAGAATTATAGACTAGAATAGAATAGAATAGTTCTAATGAACCGGGCTATCGAACGTCTTTTACTGTAATTTATTATGATTTGGACATAATTTTTTCATGACATTGATGTTAATTATTATTATTAGTTTTTAAAATTTTTTTGTTGACATTAATTTATATCTTGACATGAATTGTATAGGTATACCTATAGATTTTTAATTATTATTATTATTTGACTTTATTTATTTTATATTTTTGACATTATGTTAATGTTATGTTTTGACATAATTATTTTATATTTGACATTATGTTGATTTTTATGCATTGGGATTATTTATAATATACATATCTATGTGAATGTGAGCACTTTGTAGGTAGATAAACATACGCTTACAAACTAATGTCTGGCGGCTTTGGGTTTTTGAAATGGCCTACGCAAATGTCCCGCTGATCTTGCATAGACGTGCGTCGGGTCGTTAAGCTCCCACAATAATGGTTTGAGCTAAACGATGGCTGACGTATGCGTGCTGTCAGTATGGACAGGTCAACTCAAAGCTGCACTGGTGCTTTCTTCAAAAGGCCATCTCAGACTTTAACCTACATAGTCAGGCTCACATATTGTAACCAAAATGTTTGGACTTTAAAAGAGACCATGATTCTCTGAGTTTGTTTCGGCATTTCTTCTCAGAGGTCGTCAGTTAGGAAATGCCGATGTCAACTAGATACTAAAAAAAAAATGTACATGACTTGTAAAAGTGTCTTTAAAAAGATCTATTTACAGAAATAAACAATCATCAATCATCATCATCAATCATCAGACCTTATGTCCTAAGAGGTTAGGTACCTTGGTTGTATCTATCATATTATGAGCAATAACACCATTGTAGTTTTATTATAATCTCCCATATTCTCCAAGTAATTTTAAAGTATTTTAGAATCTCAAGTGTAAATATTTCTTATCTTAAACATGAAAGTAAAGAAAAGATTTTCCTATTTATTTTATTTTTCATAAATATATAAACACGCTAAGCTTACAAATCATGACGCGGTCACGAGATTTACATTATAAGGCCCAAATCGGTTTG
Organism: Craniophora ligustri; assembly: GCA_905163465.1. Classification (NCBI taxonomy): domain Eukaryota; kingdom Metazoa; phylum Arthropoda; class Insecta; order Lepidoptera; family Noctuidae; genus Craniophora; species Craniophora ligustri. The sequence continues at coordinate 8,209,936 of LR990967.1, read as the reverse complement.
GCATGCTTTCATTCCATTAAATATAAATTCACAAAACTCTATGTAGAATTCTTAGAACATTTATATAACATTAAAAAAACAAATTATTGTTGGACTAAACACGATATTTTGTAATTCTTTATACAAGTTACTTTTCTAGAAATATAATATGACATTTTCGTTGTTAAAACGCACACGTATAAATTTTGGGGTTGGTAACATTAAAAAGGAAACGTATAGACAAACGAGCTCATTAAAAATATACGCTTCACTGAAGTTACTGTCTTATTCTCACAAAGGCTTATAGCTTTCTTCTTATTGCGACGTCATCTAGATTGCAGGTTGGTTGATCATTAGAACGATCTCAACTTTGTTAATTGTCAGTCGGGACAGGATTTTTTCAATTCTAACCCTTATAGACGATGCTACCTTGACTTTACACTTGATCTTTCGGAGCCCGTCAGCGCCATCTGTTGTTAACCTGTGAAACTTTTTTAGTTTCGAATATTCTAGGCTTTCCGATTTTGCTTCGCCCGTAGAGATAGATATAAGAGAGAAATTGCCTTCATTCTTAAATCAAGGTTATTCTGAGAGTTAGGTAGGTAGTATACTAATGCTTAATATTAATACATAATTGAGGTATTAATATCTTACTAGATTACTTTTCTGTTATGGATCTGAAGCATTTTATTTGACTTAAAATTTGAATGAGGTCATTCTTGTTTCCGATTTTTATACATGTTGTACCTATATATAATGAATATCATTATTTAGGAATCAATTATGTTTGATACAATAAAGAAGGAATATCATTATTATCCTCACCCGTACCTATTATATGCATGCAGTAAATCTGAAGACAAGGCTGTTCTGTATCTAGAAAATATTTAATATTTTATTGGGGTCACCTGGACCTATGGAACTGATAAGAGTTTCATTAAATAAGTAGGAGGATTAACAGTTTATTATCTCTAGTTATGTACCAGTAAATAGGCATTATTACGATATCAATTTCATTATGTACATAATTAGTTATTGATATTGTGCGATTGTGATACTTTCGCGATGCAGAACTAGCCCGTGATTTATTCAATTTGTCACATCAATGTTCTTTGCTACATCATAATTTGCGTAAATAATGCTCTTTTCTAATAATAAACCTTTGTTCCAGCTAACTTTCGACACGTTCACAGTAGGCAAGTTCGTGTCTTTCACATCAGACGGTTGTCCGGATGGACACATGACGATTGTGGAGCGGGCGCCTTCACCGCCCACCGGACAGTGGTGCGGTTCAGCATGGGGCTACACTGTGTACTTCTCAGAGTCAGATTCGATTAATATGACCTTGAGATTGGACAGACTGAGTCAGCAGGTGAGTTTAAACTTGAGAAATGTCATTACTGTAGTGTTAATAAAAATTACTGGGGTCTTGTGAAATATCATTGTACCAATGAGATTCAGAAAACAACCTGAAAGCTAATTCTGACGTTACAAAGGTGCATGTTGTGAAAATACCTCTGGGAAGTCATATATCTAACTTTGAATAAATTGGCTAGTGTAGCTATAGGCACTATTGTAATTATTTTATACATTTTCATTTTCATCGAATCCCTAATAGTACGTATATTATAATTACAGGAATTTATTATTAGAATAATTTTCATTCATGATTAACCTTCGCAGGTATAAAAGAGGTTTTGTTCAAAATTGGTCTTCGAAATTTTTCCGTCCTGTAAAGTGTGGGTAAACGCTCATTAAAAAGAAAGAGAGGTAAAATATGAGCTTCCTTTGTGGAGAGAATTTAATGTAGGCATGAAAAATCCCACACACGTATGGATACTTAGAAAGGGAACACGTAGGTATAGGGTTTAACGTACAATTTGTTAACACAACAAACTGACGCGTTTAATTAGAGTTTTTGCTCTCAGCGAAGTTAATCCGTATAAATGAACAACAGTATTTATCTTCATTAAGAGTCACTTACTAAGCATCCCTTTGTGTTTTACTGACGTGATGTAACTAACTACACGTTTTCGCCTGTGACTTGACTAATATTCCACATCGCCCCGCTTTTAACGCTTCGCTGCCTTTCCTTTATCTCGTTTTAGCAGCCGTATTATGTGCACTAAGGGTTGAACTTTCGATCAATTAATTAGGCGACGATTACGGACACCCTCCCGGGACCGCAGGATAAGGATACCTCCCTATTACAATAATGTTATTGGGTACCGCCTTAATTCCTTAATTTAATAACGGGAATTTCGTTTCGGAACCATTTAATACATTTCGGATGGCTCCCTAAATTTTGTTAATGCGCTCCGCCTTTTATCTCTTACTAATATTTTCCTTTTGAAGCGAATCTTTCGCGAATATAATTTTGCTCTCCTAATTGATTAATGACTCGTTTTCAATAAGGCAGAAGTTGAAAAATTTTGATTATTTTCGATGATACTTTTAGTGCTTCTTGTGAAATGCTCGTAATTATATTTATTTAATGGTCCACAATTGGAACTCAGAATGAAGTAATATCATTGATAAATACAATAATTGGAGATGCCCTTAAACATTCAAATACTCATTAGTAGCAATCTTTTAACATAATTTCTAATTTTATCTTTTTATCTTTCTATTTACGCCATATAAATATTTCTTCTTTAATCTGTACATAATACAATATCTACACGTACTTGAAATAATACTACTTTTAGAAGGTTTGCCTAGTATTCACGGAAGTGTAACAAAGCAGTATAATTTTATGTGTGTTCTTCAAATTATAATATGAATATTTTGTCCCAGGGCGTTGGCTACAATTTCGATTTCAAGCTGGCTTACAAGTTTTTGAGGCGAACTGAAGCGAGATTACGGTATGGTAACGCTACTGTTGGTGCGTGGAGAGGAGAGAGAGTACCAGGGACCTATTGCGACAGGATACTGAGTGACTGCGACCTTAGAGCCTGTCGCATCCAGTCACCGAACTTTCCCGGCGTATATCCGCGTAATGCAACTTGTACATACCGCATTGAACACACTAAGGTAAGTAAAACACAAATATAATGAGTAAAGCGAGTACAAATCACGAAAACGCGTAAATTCATTTAAATTTGAAACATATCAATGTTATAAGAGTCACATTGCATTGTGTGTCATCGTTAAATGATTTTACTACACCGACCGACCGAGTTTTGTTTTAATTTATTTATTTTTTAGGGGTCTTAAAGTAACGTGGGTATTGGCAAGTATTGAACTGAAGGCTGCATTACGCAATGTTAGTTAAAGCATAAATAATAATAATACAGGAGTTTATCAAAAAGTGTTGGCATAAAAATCTATGTAACAACACAATTTTTTTATTTTTTATTGTAACTATTATTTGTACTAGATTTTTAAGAATCTGTTGTATAGGATAGAAAAACCCCTACACTAAGCCAAAAGCAGCCACGAAACAAATACTGAATTCATTAATGTATGTATACATATATGCATTCATACCTTGAGCTAAAAGTTATTAACGTGTATAATATTATTATGTATATCGTTATTAGTACCTACATCTCATATCAAACGATACCATTGTGTTATTTCGATATATTGTAGCTACCCCAATAACATTATTAATCAACAATTGCTATTACCAATATCACAATGACAATAAAGCTAGAATACCAACCTCAGATAGATAATTACAGCACAGATTATAATATTATATCTGTATTTATTTATTACGGTCTAGGTATTAAGGCATACCTAGATTCAGAAATTAACCTCCAAAGAGCTAGACATTGTAATATCTATGAATAATGGATATCTCCGACTATACTGTATCATTTTATCGTTATTATACTAATGCACGTTACTAAAATATGAATGAGGTCTTATAAATAGACACAAGAGGCTCGGCTAAGTAATAAGCACGTTGATCAATCGATTTATGAGGTTAAGTTACGTCAGTTCAGTCCAGTCTGTCAGTTCATCAGTTCATAACACGTCTACTCTACTCCATGCAAAAAAATGTCAATTGTTAGTGGTAGTCAACCAGTTTAGGCTGACAATCAGTTTAGCTTTATTAACTAGGTGGACTTAAAGCTGACCTTAAAATTTTTGGGAAAAGGCAGGAGAAGAGTCTTGTAAATGGGCTACACTCAACAAATTCACGACATCAGTTTACTTCGAAGTTTATTTTATGGTAATAAAACCTGTTAACTGACCTGAACAATTATACGATAAAATATTCATGTCAGCAATTGTCATAATAATTCAGAGTACTGACTCATATTCATGTTGTAATTGTGACATTGTATACGATTTAATAGTCAACGACAATCTACATAAACTAACATTACATTACAGGTTGGTGGATGGAGTACTTTAAAAATAAAGTTGTACCTCAAACCAACATTAAAACAAAGGACAAAAACATGTTTTGTTTTAGTAAATAAATCGTAAACAGGAGATGCGTAATGTGGCCTTCGTGTGGTTCTTTGTGTTAATATTTAATATAAAATTCACACCAAACTGCGTAACAGTTACACCTGAAATGTACATAATAAATGCCGGCTACGTAAGGGTTGAAAGTTTTTTCGCAAACCTAAAATGTACTTTAGCGCTTCGTTAATAGAGTTTATATTAGTTTCTTTCTTTGCAGATACCAGCCGATAAACATGTTTTAGTAGCAGTAAGACAAACGAATAGTCACAAAATACATATCAAAGACCAAATAGTGAAGTACGATAGGAGTCAGCGCGTCTTGAAGTGAGTACACTAAAACTTTGGACGTAGATAAGTTTTGCTGACGCTACAGTTTTGTTTGCGTTTAAGTCTTGTATTTAATTTCGTAACTACAATTTTGAAGTACCTTTAGAACAGTTATATGACTATGGACTTCTAAATTCGAAGTCATGAGTTGACCATCGCCTTTAATTATTTTCGAAATCATGTGTGTATAGAGAGCGGGATGAATCTTGAACTCTGAGCATATGAGACTATTACCACATAGTATGTATTTTCAAACAAAAACACCCTACTCGTTTCTTTCACACAGAGCTCAAGATCCGTACCGAGCACTATTTATTATCACTAGCTTAAACGGTAAAGGAAAACATCGTGAGGAAACACGCAAGTAAGGGATTTTTATCGAAAGGACTTAAAGTGCGAAGATTACTTTCCGTAGTAGGCCAGTGTGGTCGCCTATGCTTGAACTCTCAACCTGATAAATAGGTTGACGATTATTACATCATCAAAACAAAGTACAGAAGTAATTGTATGACAAATTTGAGTATAAAATAGTTAGCTTAAAATAATTGCCCATATAATGAGCTTTCCGTGTGCTGGAAAAAAGGGAAGGGTCACTTTCTCTATGAAAATTACTAACACCATAGTAACGTCATCACAAAACTTACGCTTGAGTGAAACCCTTATGACAGTACACCCCTACATTAGGACACACCATTACTCATGCCAGATAATAATCATAATTACCACAATGTAATATAGATTAATGGTCCAAAACTAGTGTCTAATTTGTAAACGCACTGTCTCGCTCGTTGAAACGAACTTCCATTTGTTAGGCTAATAATGTTGACAAATTCTGTCCGAGACATTTTGGGGACGTTATTTACGCCTGATTTAAGAAGTTAGAGAGGCGTTCGAGCGCGAACGGAGATGAGCAAATTAGACTTTAGTTCTCAACCGATTTATTAAAATCTGAGGAGCTTAGTCATTTTTAGTGAAAGTCCAATTGATTTTCAGGTCAATATTTTTTTGCAATTTAGTTAAACTTACCTAATGGACTATTAAACTTGATCTATTGAAGCTAGATCTTAAAAAACAATACGATTTTCATTGGATTTTTAATAGATTGATTTTATTTTTTTTACTATTATATTGATATTATTTTAAACTCGATGGTTCGGATTTTTAATGTCTGTTACGAGACTGTTTTTTTTTAAATGTTGCGAAAGTAAATAAGTAATAAACTCTAATTTACCTTGTCTGAATAAAATCAAATTATTAAGTAATAAGTTATGATATTTGTTCCACATATCTCTGATCATTCCGCGTATCATTATGCCTATCTGATTATAATTTTACAATGATAATATTTCTACTAAAATTACCTATAAAACTTGTCGATTCCACTAATCCATTAAACTATCCTAGGATTTGGGACCAATGCAATGTGGTGCAAGATTACCTCACGGTATGGGACGGACCCACTAGAGATTCGCCCGTACTGGTGCGCCTTTGTGGAGGAGATGCGGTCCCTGATATTGTCAGTAGAGGACCCAATATGTTACTGGAGTTCCATACATCGCCGTACGATAATCCCTTTCACCCGGTGCCGCTGAGCTACCTGCCCGGATTCGAGCTTGAAGTACAGGTGAGATTTTAGGATATTGAATATTACCTTTACAGTGTGTGAATGGTGCGACAACGGATTTTATTCTCTGCTTTGGTTTTTTTCCGGAATTTATCAGTGTTGCGTTGGAAACGTATGGTTTTATAATTAAAATATTTGTGAGCTAAGGAATTTAGTGTGAAGTTCACGATAAAATTAATATATGAACAAGTATCGTGAGACACCTGTAGTTTAAGGTACATATACGATACAGTAGAAACTGGATTAGCGCAGTAGACGAATTGCAGGTACGATCCCCGCACGAATCAAATATTTGTGTTATGCTATCTATAGATGTTTCGGGTCTGGCGCAAGTGAATGCGAAAAAATGGTGTTTGTATTGCACCCACAATGCACGAGAAAACCGGATAAGGAGAAAAATTATTAAAAAAAAAAACAAAAAATATCTAAATTTTTGTTCTTGAAATCAAGATCTGGAGCTTTTAAAATATATATTAGAAACTTTTTATAAAAAACCTATCATATTATACATTAGTATGTCGACCGAATTTATTTTGCCACTTCATATAAAATAGAATGGAAATTCGATTAGCTTACATAGTTAAAGAAATTGGTTCACTTCGGAATCCACACTGCAGCACTGAAGCTGATTGCATTTTGTTCCGTATAAAGCGCAGTCGACGAAAGTTCTAGCTTTCTACACTTAAATAAAAATTTTATTGGAAATTAAAAATTCCTTTATACATCATTGTACCTAAGAATTAGAGGTACTTAGTATATTACTAAGAAGAAAGACGGAAGAATTTAATAGTAATTCAGAATTTTAAAACATGATGATTTCATTCTTTACAGTTCAGATTATTTTTTGTAATCAATTGTCTGGGCGGCGCTACCTACTGGTTCCAATAATGCGACTAAGCCATCCAAGGACCCAATCAAATGCTCACAAAATAACATGAAAACCTGTGCAGTCGTTTAGGAGGAATACTGACTTCCTAATTGGCTTATCTGATATCCAATGTACATTGATTTAATATGTTAATTCAAAAACAATTACTGTAATTAATGAGATAGCTATTCTGATAGATTATTATGCAAATTGTGTTGTAGGCAATGATAATAATTTAATGTGTGATTGATATGACAAATTTATTGTATAAATATAACCGTTTTGAAAGAGGACCTCAAAGTTAAATGACAATTAAAAGTACCTATGTATAGTTGATTGAACTGAACACAGATCAATCAACTTTTCGAAGTTACTTGCTTATTTATCACATGTTACGTGCTTATTATTCACCACAAAACAAAGGAGATTTCCTTAATTACGTGTGAAGTCTGCCAACCCTCACGAGGTGCGTGGTTCACTATTGCCTAATCTAAAGACATTGCATTGCATTGATTGAGATTCATTTGAAAGCAAATGAGAGGAGACCCGTGCCTAGCAGTAGGACAGTAAAATTGGGTTGATGGTTATAGTAGTTTGCAATAATGCATTATCTTGTACAGGTTCTGTATGTGGAGAAGGATTCCCATTCGTACGTGCGTTCGGACGGCCGCTGTCGATTTGTTCTGCGCTCATCGGATAAAACGAGCGGAGTATTGAGGAACCCGAGACATTCCCTACCACCGAACACTTCATGTGTTTACTATTTCCAGGTAAGAACTGATTTAGATATTTAAGGACAAGATGTTTCTATTTACGGTAACATTTTTGGTTTTTATATACAGTATTTGTCAGGTAATATAACGAGACAACTATTCAGCGTTGAATGTAAAAAGAATTATAATAATATCTACTGAAAAATAATTTCCTTACTAATTAACTGGCCCGGTAGTTTTGGTTGTTATGTAGTACCTAAATACCAGTTTTATATATTGATTTAAAGTATTAAAATTCATTTATATTAATCGAAGTGACTTCTGATTCCTAGGGTCGTGCAAATGAAATAGTGTGGGTGTCGTTTGTGAAGTACCATTCAGCTGGAACGGAGCCCGCTGGCTTCGATCAACAAAAGGACTGCTCATCTCAGCTGACGATATGGGATGGTGCTGCCCCTGATGCCGATTTGGATCGAAAGGTATTTTTATTCAAACTAAAATAATTAATGTACTTGTTTAACTATAGCAGTTTTCAATGGCGTGAGTTTTAAAGTTCATTTTGGTGTTACAAGCACGTGCCTACCATTAAAAATATATAAAGAACACATACATAATAGTCTATTGATAATAATATAGAAACTGTAATAAAAGTCTCGTTGCGTTAGCTTAAAACTAGATGGCGGCGTTGTGAAAAAATATCGAGATATTTTCTTTTAATTTCGATTTAAATGTATTTGAACGTACATACTCATGCCTAATAAATTGTGTTGTATTGTATTATAATATTACCTTCCTTGTAGGTTTCATTTCAAACTTCAAAGTCAAGTGAATCATCTTCTAAGTTTTCTTTTTTGGCAAAGAAATTTTATTTGCTTGTCGACTTGTAAGCATAAATTTCTACTCAATAATAGAATTGTGTTGCTTGATCCTTACTTGATCCTTATTTGTAGCAGATTGGAGTTTGGTTTCGTACGGGGTTGATGGTTACAAGATCGCCCCCTATTACGTTGGACCTAAAACAAAGATTTAGACCAAATCAAGCAATTTGGGAATATTTTTTTTATCATAGTAATAATATATTTATTGCATTCATCCTTACTTTATATCCTTACTATTATTAATTATTATTATTTAATTAATATTAAAAATGCGAAAGTGTAATTCTGTCTAACTGTTTGTTACCTCTTCACACTTAAACCGTTGGACCGATTGAGATGAAATTTTGTATGGAGATATTTTTAGTCTCGGGAAAGGACATAGGGTAATTTTTGTCCCGGAAATAATCCCTTACAAGGGGGAAAAGGAGAGTGGAAATAAAATTACTTATTTAACGCAGACGAAGTCGCGGGCAAAAGCCAGTATAGTATAAAGGTGTTATGTAAAAATAAATATTTCACCCTGTTACGACACAACTACATACATATGTACTTATTTATAATCTTTCTTACTTCTGCGGCACACATATAGATAGCGCGATACACGATAGCCCTTAAAATACAAGAAAAATTATTACACGAAGGAATTACTATCATTATATTATTCTGTTGGTAACACGTAACTGTTAACACTATTGTATTTTATATACTATGTATACGTATTCACTGAAGCCTTTATTCTTAAGATTAATTCCCTAGGTACCTAACTTGAAGCTCAGGATTCCATTACTTCGAAGTACAAAGGCATGATTGATATACGCTACCGGTATGACTTATCTACAACAGCGCAGATTAATCTTTGTACCATAAGGAGATAAACTAATACTCCGTAGTATAGAGGAATGAACGTCTTAACACTACTGTTATAGGTACTTATATTCTTAAATTTATTATTTTTCTTAAGTTAAGACAAAGAAATTTAACCGTATTGTCTCATCGATTACAAAAACGGAAAATAATCGAATAAATACCGAACCCAATATAATTGTATTTTTCGTAGGTATATTATTTAGATGTAGGTAAAATTTATTAGAATTGTATTAGCACATTTTTTCCAAAATACGATATCAAACTAATTGGAAAATCATTATTCATATAATATGGGTGTAATATTTCGTAAAAAAAACCCGACTTCAAATGTTAGAACTGGACTGAATTCAAATGAGCCTACACGGAAGCACCAGCTTTCAAATAACAAAAAAAAACATCAAAAATCAAAAGGTAACAAACATTTAAAAAATACAATCGAATTGAGAACCTCCTCCTTTTCTGAGTCGGTGAAAAACAACATTACTGATCATATTCATCTAAAGAAAATGTCAGTAGTGAAAACATGAGCCCTAGTAGCCAAGTTTCAATTGCATGTTGAGAAAATATCGACGCTTCGAAACGATATGTATATAAGAATGACCGAACGTAAGACAGACCAAACCGAAAAACGATATATTTATTAACCAAGAAAGATTTATATCTAACATAGGTTTGTGTCTAGGCGATAAATTTTTATAATTCAAGAAATATAACTCTAAGATATTACAATATTAATTTACCCGACTTAACCATTTGGATGTTCAACTACCGAACCTCGTGACCAATAAAACAGTCGTACTAGTACATATATAGTCACTTTACTCTTACAATAGGTACCGTGTAGTGGAGCGCAGAAGCGAATTTTATATGAGGCTATATTTTTAAAAAGTAAAGAGAAGTACCGTCTGACTCTCGTTAGGTTATTCACAGCATAAAGAACACGTTTTATATGCGACGGAACGGCGGTCGTAGCTTAGCGAGCGAATTAAAAATTGTGTATCATTGTCGGTGATTATTATTGGATACATAATAATAAGCCGCCTCGTTGTTCCAGAGGTCATTAGTGTGACTGCTGAGCAAGAAGTCTTGGGTTCGATTCGTAGGTCGAGCAAAGTGTCATTATTAGGTGTTTCTATGAAATTCTCTGTAGCAGCTCGGTGTTTGATTTCGTGCCCAGTTGGTGGTGACAGAAATGCCCCCTATTACATGCGGGACACCTAAAACAAATATTCTGACAAAATCAAGCAGTCTAAGAATATTTTTGCCAAAATTTTTAAGTGGTTTCAAATACATTTTTAGAATATTTTCATGGATATTTAGCTGTCTTCATAATGAGTAGAATATTTATCTCGTAAATGAGCGTGGTATAAGATTTATACTCGAGACAAGGTCGAAATATAACATTTTGAATGATAATTGCCGGTTTTACTGTGTCGCTAAAAAATGTGCGACCATTTATAATATCATATCTATAAAATCAGCTGAGATGACAGAAATATTACTTAGCCTTATTTTCTATTTAGAATTTGGCTACGTCATCATATACTACGTGAATAACGCATGTTTTTTTATTGTTTTTAAGTTTCCTGTTTTTAAGTTCCTTCCTCATTGGTCTATTAGGCTGCTAGCGCGGGTGTTTAGTATGTAGTTGTACGTTTCATTTTCAAGTGAAGAAAAAATCATTTGCAGCATAAAAATGGGTTTCTGATGAGTATCAAGCAAAAGGCTTGCTTTTTTAATAATGTTAACTAAAAAAACTTACCTATAAGCGTATTGTACGAGTAAATTAGTATAATTACACGGTTGCCTACCCTTTTCTTTATAAACTTATGATGATATGTTACATTGTTTTTTTTTGAATAGCAGTTTCAATTCCCGTATGGATCAAATTTCTTCTTGGACCATGGATTCTGGATTTGGGAGTTTATGCATGTGAATTCAGTTCTCATAAAAGTAGCCACGATACACGAGAAAATAATTCCCCTTGTTCACTTCTTGAATAAAAAAAATAATACATTTTATTTGCAAGTTTAAAAAGTTGGATATACGATCACCGATCTCTGTGTGAGGCAGTCGCGTTCCAAACATTTGAATAAACAAATGCTTCTAATGACACAAAAGAAATCTGCAAGTCATAAAACATTAAGGGAAAAAAAGTAGAGTACCCCACAGTATGTCATCTGGTTTCCCAAATAACACAGTAAATCCACATACAACTGTTATTGTCTAACTTCCATACTTATCGAAAACAAATTCTTGGCGTTCGCGCAATAAAAACAAAATATTTAAATTGTTATCGCATACCGAATCACAATACCGGCTCGTTCGTATAAAATTTTATAGTACATGAATTTAAATGGTAAAAAGTTCCGAGCCAACGTGTATCGTAATGAAATGTGGATTAAGTTTAGCATGTACTGAGTTAAACTTTCGCACTGCGCAAGACTAACCCGATGATACAAGTACGAAGCGATATAGAATTGGGCGGCATTCTCACAGGCTTTATTCGAACCATTTCACTTTGCCAACTACCTCAACCTCCCACTTGACGTCGGCAGCCAAACATTAATTTTCTTTAATGTGTCTGAGCACTTTTACCGAGTTCCACCGACTGCAGTGCGGTGTTTCGTTTCATTCATTCGGGATTCCTCAGTTTACATTAATAATGGATAAGCGGTTCTAGTTCAACTTATTTTTTGTTGGCACTTTAATCAGAAAAGTTTTTCCGTTCGCTCGCAGATAGGTACACTATGTAAATGGTGTTGCAGAGTTGAATAACTAAATAGTTTATTCAGGGCCATTTCAGTTTTCTTTCAATTTACATTAAAATTAAAAAAGGTGCTTTAAATCGATCAATACCGGTGTATCTCTAATATTTCAATATTTCTATTACCTTAACATTACAAAAACAACTATATTGATAGGAACTTAAAACTATGACATGATTGACAGACAATTGCTTACGTAGCAATCTGGAGTAACTGTTTTTTAGTTTTAATCTCCTCCATAATATCCTGGTTTGCTGAAAAAGAATAATTCATTTTGCACATGGTTCATTCCAATGCTTCGTACAGTACCTACGAATATTTTGTCAAGTAATTTTATGTCAGTTGAAATCATATGGTATGGATATTAGAATTATGGATATCCTTGTGCAGAGGCTTGAAGCCATAGGAATAAGAGGTACGGCCCTTTGCCTCTTCGAGAGCTATCTTCGGGGAAGGAAGCAACAGGTTAAGATAGAAAACTCTTACAGTGAAGAGGAGGACGTTGTTTTTGGCGTCCCACAAGGGAGTGTGCTCGGCCCGACGCTGTTCCTGGTGTACATAAATGACCTATGTAACCTCGGGGACAGCGGTGGGAAGATCTTCTCCTACGCAGATGATACAGCCGTTGTCTTTTCTGGTCAATCATGGGAGATAGTGCACCAAAAAGCTGAACGTGGCCTAACTATTATTGTAGACTGGTTAAAATCTAACCTTCTAACCTTAAACATCACAAAAACGAACTTCATCTGTTTTTCCCCAAGTGCAAAATCGAAACCAAGTGCAGACTTTGACATAACAATCCGCGAGAGTCTCTTAAGCGGAAAATTTCAAAGTCTACAACGAGTCACCTCCACTAGATACTTGGGTATTGTTATTGATGAGTGTTTATCGTGGCAGGCACAGATCGATGCTATTGTATCTCGTGTTAGGACATTGATATGGATTTTCAAAACCCTTCGCTATGTGATGCCTCCGGACGTACTTAATAAAATTTATCTTGCGCTGGCACAATCTGTCATAACATACTGCATTCCGGTTTGGGGAGGAGCCGCCAAAACTAAGTTACTTGAGCTCGAAAGAGCCCAGCGGTCACTATTAAAAGTCATGTATTTTAAACCGTACAGGTATCCGACAAACTGCCTATATAGTATGTGCGGTTTACTAACAGTAAGGCAGCTATATCTATTAAACATGACTTTATACTTGCATAAATCTACACCACTTAACCCAGTAGACCAAAGTAAAAGACGTCATAATATGGTGGCGCACTCATCGCGGGTTCGCACGGCTTTTGCAGAGCGTCAGTATGTTGCTCAATCTGCCTTTGTGTATAATAAAATAAATTCAAAATTAAAATTCCATCCGGAGGCTCAACATAAATGCAAGAAAATCATAGATGTCTGGTTAAAAACATTAACATACGAGGAAATTGAACAATTATTGATCAGACCATGCTAAAATAGGAATACCTAAAAAGACCAGAGACACAAACAGTCACGCACAAACACACCCTCACACACGCACACACATTCACACACAAACAAACGCGCGGGCGCGTGCTCGCACACACACACACACATACATAAACAAAAGAGCTGCTTTCTTGACAGTATCATTTTTATATAGCATAGTTTTTCGTTCTTAATTTGCATTATGTTTTCTTTTCTTTAGTTTATTAGTCTCCATTATGTGAATGTAAAATAGGGAAGTAGCGAGTTGGCCCCAACACAAGTATTTACTAATAACTTAATGGGGCTGCCTCATAATATACTATTGTAATGATTTTGGAACAATAAACAATTTTATTATTTATTATTATTATTAGATTCTGTACCCGCTACCCGCAGTAACGGATCGTCACGTACATCGACAAGAAGATGATCACATCCACGTCTAAATTGCAATAATTTAATGTATAAAACTACAACTCTCTTGTTAAACAAAATTTAATGATTTTGGCGATTTTTGATGTGGCTAAAGTAATTATTTATGAGTTAAATTAATTTTGACCGGGACACGTTTTCAAAAACAGATGAAATGAGTAAACAGATGACAGTCTCGCAAATTGAAAAGATTCACATGCACCCAAAGAGTTCCATTTTCGAATTGCTTAGTACCAACCCTAAAACAATGCTTTTCTCCCAAACAGCTGGACATGAGTGACAAGAAGTCTCGCCTTGGGTTGTTTTGTCGTGAAGAGTCGCCGCGACTTTGTGACCATGCTCTTCTCTCCAACGCGACCAGGGCGACCCGCCCCTGCGCCCCGTCTGAGAGCTACATTACTACTGGGAACGCGCTCACTATACTCCAAGTAAGTATACAATTAGCTCTGATTTACACATGCTACTTAGACGCTAGATAACAGGCTATCCCTTGAGAAAATCGCTACAATAAGCGGATTACATCGCACTTAAGCGGTTAGTGTGAACGAATAACGAACGTTTATTTAAATTGTAGGCTTAATAGCGACAAATTATTTATTTATGACTGGAGTATTCCTTTACATTATTAATTTCGTTGCGGCGAATAAAGAAAAATAATTTATCATGTTAAGCATCTTTTCAACAAGTTTTTTTATACAATTTTCAAGGGTCACATTGATAGGACAAAAGGTAATCGAATTGTTAGTGGTCTAATGGTGATTAATGACGTGTCAAAAGTTTTAACAAAGACCTATTTTTGTGTGTAAAGTCGATATCTAGGAGACAATAGATATCATTAAAAGGCTTAAGATTCTTTAGCAGGGTTTTTCTACATTAATAGTAAATACCTATTGTATATTTTTATTTGAATAAAAAATATAATCATAATGTAAATCAAGTGTATTAATTTTTAATTCAAAATTTCGCGTCTTTCGTAAATAGGTAAGTGAAGGATCCAAATGGTAAATAATTCTAATAATATTAATTTTATACTGCGATGAAATCTGTAAGAAACTGCTTTATTTAACATTGCCTGTAGTTTTGTCAAATTCAAATACCAAAATAATTTAACTAAAAGAATGACTACTTACGCTGCGAGCCAAAAACACATAATGTAAACTAGCAGATAACTTCATCACTGAAAAAAATAGGACTGTAATTAAATCAAACAAAATACCACAATCAAATACTTGTCAAACCTCACATTATCTACTGGTGCAAATATTTGAACTACTTTTTCGGTAACCTATAAAAAATTATGTGACAGGCAGATGTTTTGCCGAATACAACTGGAGCGCATTCCATAGAAGTGAGGTAGAACAGTCATGAATTTAGAAGCAGTGAGCTAAAACATGTCACGTGCATTTGAAACCTTATAGTGCGAGTGGTTCTCGCGAATTTTTCATGTCTTTTCTCATATTGTTGGATGAATTACTGAGGATGAGTTTTAGAATGTATATACAAGATTGTAATGGAAGGCAGAACGCAGAGTGAGTCGTACATAATGTACTTAGAAATGTTTCCGTGTACAAGATATTGCAATATTGTGTTGCTTCATATATTATGTAGTTAATAATAGAAACAAGTCACACCTTCCACAAGCAAAGAAAAATATTTTTAATCGTCTTTTTGATACTAAAATAATTCTTTACATTTATTATTACTAGCCGCTACGCGCAATATTTTACGTTCATTAATAATCCACCCTCAAATCTGGAGACAATAATATAAATCCGATAAACATGATTTCTCCATTATACCCCCGCATATATCAAACTCGCTATATTTATTCCGATATCGGCCCGATACTCTGACATTCAAAACAGCAATCCACGCGGGAGTGACTGTCTATTGTTTCCTTGTCTCCCTCGCCACTGGCCTTTCAACCGTATTCCCTCGGCTTGATATAACTTTTCTGGCGTGTGAAACATCCATAGCGGCCAGGATAGATAAGTCACGCGCTACTCCCGTTGCATTTGCCATAGTGAATAATGCAAGGAGAACGTGCTAGTTCTCTCTTCTCACAATGATAGAATGCTTTAGTGTTGTCACGTTATTTGAAGTGTTAGGAGCGTCGCAGGATGAAACACGTACGAAAGTGTTTGTAAAACTGAGATTTATTGCGTCTCATCACTCGTTATGGCTGTTTTATTTTCTCGGCGATGTTTTGCATAAACTCAAACAGTTGAATGCGGTGACGTTTATTGTGAATATTGAAGATTACTACATAGATGAATAGTGCTATTTAATTATGCCTACATAAGTAACACCTATCAAGTAGGCACCTATCAATATAGGTATCTATTGATAGGTGCCCACTTCTTTATATTTTTTGTTTCATTATAATTATTTCGAAACCGCGGGCATTGAAACTCGTGATTTAATAGAATTGATTTCAATACCGAATTTTCTGATAAGCTCATTTCTCATTTCACTAGTGCGAAGCATTTGCTTTTGCTATTGGATTTAAATGAACACATACAATTATTATAAAGACTTGTATAAAACAATTTGTTGCATATTAAGGACAAGAAGTAAATATTTAAAAAGTGCAACAATCTATTTATGACAATCTTCGCGTACAATAATTAGAAAAACTAAAGCATTGTTGTTAGTATTCTACGCAGTTGTTCCACAACTGGAATACGCCCTAGTTAATATAGGAAACCTGGTCTTAAGCAAGTTGTTAAAGTCACTAGTTGAGAACTGCTTTATTATTCAATATTAAATTCAACAGAGGAAGGACTGAACCAAGTTTCTAACTAAATATTTGAAGTTTTACTACACCACGCTGTTTCACTCTACCGTGAAGCCGACCTTGGCAGTACGCTACATATAATGTGGATACAAGTCTCAACCTTTACACTAAATTACTTCTTAGATTATTATAGATGATATAGGTTTTACATATTAGAGTAGTATTTACTGTAGCATGAAATTACAAAATTGTTACGTGCAGGTATAGAAATAAAAGTTACTTTGCTATATTTTCCAGTTATTTAGGTAATAGTATGAAGAAGTACCATTAGCGTACTCAATTTTATTTTCTTTCGCAGGAACTACGCCAAGGATCAGCACTTTACCCAGTCTCTTTTGTTCTTCGCTACGAATTCGTAGACGTGAGTGAACAAGGCCAGCCACTGGTAGACTCACAGTCAGCTTGCGATAGAGTGTTCAAATCTGCCCAGACCTATTCTGGTAGATTTCAAGCTCCTCGAGCAATCTTTTACTACGGTAGGGGTGGTGCGCAAAACCTTACTTGCATTCTAAGGTAAGATTTATATCTAAAAACAAATAAAGATATTTCAGAGTTTATAATATGACAAGGTGAATGGGTGAAGCAAAAGTTGTATGTAAGGGTCGAATAAGTGGCGTTCTGTAGTTTACACCTACCTTTACGGGGAAACGATGCAAATATAGGAGTGATATTGAAAATATGATAATGTTTCAGATTTGAAGCCAAACAAGGAGAAAGAATACAGTTGACATTCACGAGCACATACTTCGGAAATAAATATTGTAATACATACAAAGACTCACGTACAAGTCGTTGGAAATGCGATAGGCCTGTGAAAAGAACAATTGGGGGTGAAGGTCTTGCACAAATTATAATAACAGAATATCCTTGGGAAGGAGTACCCATACAAAGAGACTGTATTTGCACAAACAGATCTGAACCCCTAAATATACATACATTAACCGCTCCAGTTGTTGAAATTAACTTCACTGTAACAATGATGAATATTACTGAAGATTACGATGACTTTACTTTTGAAGGTGAATATAAATTTGTTCCAACTGGGCCAGGTGATGAAACGGTCTGTTCAACAGGATGGGGCAAGAGACGATTAAGAGGTAGTAGTGGAGAAATAAGGCTATTTGACAAAAGACAGGTACCAGTAGCACCTGAAGTTGTAGGAGATAGACATGTTATATCAGAAAGTGTGAGAGCAGAAGTTGCATGTGTTCATAGGCCTTGGTTGATTGAACCTGGAGGTGATGAAGTGACTCCTGTACAAGGAAGATACTTATACGTCAAAATTCCTGGGTTTGAAGTATCACCGTCATCACCTTTCTGTAATACTCCAAATCGGTTGTATATTTATGAAGCCCAAGATACATCATACTCGAAAGAAGTATGCCCAGATAGTACGAATGTCATAGAATTATATTCACCAGGATGGAAATCTTCTCAAACAACACTTGAGACATCTCTGAAACCCCATGCTAGAAGCTACGTAATCGACTTTCTACAACATGAGCAAGCTGACTATTCGATAAAATGGATCGAGTTGATGAAGAAACCATCGTTTGAACATGACCCGGACACCAACATTATTCCCCCGCCTGTATCATTAGAATGTCGTTACAGGTAAGTGTTCCCATTACTTCTTCTATGAATTTCACTACAAATGTATTGCAATGTTCGGATATTAATATTGATTTTATTTTTTTATTTAGCTGTCCGGAATTGAATGCCTGTATACCCATTGCCCTCTGGTGTGACGGCAGTGCCCACTGTCCTTCAGGCTACGATGAAGATGACTCTAATTGTTCGTTCAGGATATCTCTGCCTCCGCCATATGTCGCTGCTGCCGCTGGAGTCGGTCTCCTAATTTGTGCCATTTTCGTTGCCCTTTGTGCATGTAAAAGACGCCGAAGAAAAGACAAAGAATTTAAAGCACGCCTTGATGGTGCTTTACCGCCTGAGGAAAGACCGTTTGACCGCGCTAAAACGAACGGCGTTCCTGAAGCAGCTCGTCAATACGCAACAGTGCAGAAATACGCGACGATAGATAAGTACAGCTTAAGTCAGAAATATAGTGCAGGGTTGAACGACGCTCGTTACTATGACGAGGTGGCACAAAGGGATAAGCTCGCGGATACAAGGTACGCTAGTTTAGGTCGAGCTGGTCGAGGTATGCGAGTCGAGAACTCAAGAGGCAACGGTTCAAGAAGAGCGATGCCTGAGTTGGGTTACCCAGACTTGAAAGATGGTTTCTGTTGACCCTCCCCGGATCTCATAGAAACAACTGTTTAACGTTTACAGCGTTAACATTTAACAGATTTCTTTTTATGTAAACATTAGATTGAAGACTGAATTTGGCGAAAGTGCCTACTTTAACATTTGATCAATAGAAATTCAGATTCGAAATTGTGCTGCAAAATTTGCTTCTATTGTTAGGTAATTTGTTTTATACTGAGACGAAGACTACGACTATGACTTTGTACATTATTGTGTAAATAAAAAAAAACATTAAATAAGTTTTAATAGCAGGCGTCAGATACTTAATATACTTTGCATCAAATCTCACAGTAATTTTACTCTCATCAAATAACATATCTAAATGTACATAAAACGCTTGACAATACAATTTTAGATACAAAATAAAATCATTTTAAAATGTTAGTAGTATGAGTGGTTAGTGACTGAACCCTGAACAATAGAATAAATTTTCTTGTGTGTAAACTACATTATGTTATTGAGTAACTTCATGTTTTGATATTTTCCTACAACAATCGGGAGTGGAACTATCTAATGTGGGCCAGTTAGCAATTGAAGTCTAAAATTCAATTTCTTTTCTAAAAAAATATTTTTTTTGGACCATATACTTATTTGGCATTTGACCTTGGTCTCATTTTAAATGTTCAAGTATTGTTTTTTAATGGCCCACAGTGTTTTTTTCACTTCCAATATACATTGTAATGACACTAGAAATAAAAATGAAAATGTGATATAGGTTGTAAAAATGTAGGTATCTAAGCGTTCACAGAATGTATAACTAAAATTAGTAATTCCTTTTGTGTATAAAATTAATTAAGGTTGTAACTAACTAGATATTGGTTGTACATAAATTATAGATTAAGATTTTTAAAGTCTGTAATTATTTCCAGGTAAAAGGAAGATTAAAGTCATTTCTAAAAATCAATATTGAAATTTTTATTTAATAACCATTTCGTATAAATGAAAAACTATTTGTTTGTATGATTGCTATTCACACACGCAAACACAGTTGAATGAATTTGGATGAAGCTCGGCACACAGATAGATATATTTTACCGATAGATTTTACTACCCCAACGAATAAATAGGTTACGTATTATCAATATAACATGCGGGCGGAGCTGCAGTTAGAAGTTTGAAAAGCTTTTCTTATTTTATTAGACATGTTCTTCGTGACCCAAAAACTCCCTTATGAAGTTAAATAAACCAAAAAAAGCATGGATCAAAATGATAAATGTAACAATATTTTTAATCTTTTACACAAAGAAAAAACCACACAAGGCGAGCAAAATACTAACATAAAGCATGAATTACACTTCCATCTTTTACACCTGTAAAAATCTCAGTACGGCTTAAAAAGTATACCAAGATAATGAATAGAACGTCTGTTTCGCAACAAAGAAACAAGGCAAATATACCTCGACAACGACAGTTTTTTTTATTTAGTACACAAAAAATGAGACACATTTCGCTTCATTGGGGTCGTGATATAACAGTAAGACTCCCTACGTTCTTATAATATTTCAGTCCTGTTATAATTCTTTTGTAAATTATAGCTTTGTATTAAATTACTTTATGCGTCCCCGTCACGGAATAATGTGAACATTATGTCACAAATTCCTTTGATCGTTAAAAATGCCTGACTTTTCGTGAACAAGTTTTCATCGATAACAAGGTTTAACGTTACATATAGATGCATTGAACAAAAATGTTAAAGAATTTTGTCAGAATACATTATAAAAATGTAAGGATAATTCAAGACTGCCTCGCTTTCAAATTGAGGTTTCAGTAATTGTGAGATGCTCTTTGTTTTATCAACCTGAATTCTTAAAAGACGCGCTACATTCAAAAGCAGGACACGTGAACAGTAAGGCAGTTTTCGCCGTGAAAATCTACGGTTTTCTAATATATTACCGATGTCATTCAGTCATTGCTGTATAATTTTGGTAAAGTATAAGCTGTGGTAGCAGTGTGATCATTAGACTGAGGTGTCGAGTTCAAACCCAAGGCACCACTGACTTTTCGGAAGTTATGCGGGTATTTATCACATGCTCAAACGGTGAAGGTAAACATCGTGAGGAAACCATGTTTGAGAAATTTTCTCGATGGCATTTAATGTCTGCCAACCCACAGTAGACTAGCGTGGTGGACTATAATGTGTAATAAATGGCGGCGTGTGGAGACCCGTACCCACGCACGTGGGACAATTATAATGGGTTCATGATGTACAATTTTGCAGTCATATAATTTAATAAGCTTCCGTAGTTGTTCATACGACTTTCGTAAAAGACACTGCAAGTTCAAGGGCAAAAAACTCTCTCATAGTATTTATAAAATCAACCTAACTTATAATTATACGTATGGTTAAAGTATTCTAAATTAGTTTATAGGTGCTATTATAATAAAAACTATTAACACTCTCATTTTGCGTAATCCGCTCGTCCATCTTCAGGATGGACATCATAAAATAAGTAAATACCAAGCTCATCTGAGCAGGTACGCAACGTCACTAATTTGTATTTGTCTCGTCGAATAATTAGATTATAGGCTCAGGCTGCATTAGCCTGTCCACTTCGCTGGGGTAACGAGCGCCGCGCAAACTAAATTATCTGATGAACTAATTAAAGCTCGGATCGAAACAGTACTGGGTAACAACAAGTGAAATCCCTGGGAAGTCCACGATTACGGCTTGTAGCATGGCTTTTGATTTTGTGTTGTTGTTCATAATATATTCGTATTCCCGATACTAAATAATAATAAATAACTAAACTAATAAAATGAGATCTAAAGATAATGAAGACTATAAATAGAAGTATAGAATAAACTTTTGTTGCATACCAAAAAGTAATAACAACTAAGAAAGGATATACCCATATATTTTATGCGGTACTAAATAAGTTAATATACTACTTCTACTTACCAGCATTATTCTATGAGTTTTAGTAGTCTGCAGAACGAAGAAGCCGGTACACTGTATTTTATTTTCTCAGTTTTAAATTAAGATAGCGACTACCTTTATTCGCATTTACTTCGTTACTTCAAATAAAATATTTCTCATGTTTTTATGCTCCGCATTTTGCCTTCAGACTGTAACTTACTGAACTAAGATAAATGAAAATACTTGACGTAAGTTTCAGGCGGACTAACCCGTCCAGTTATCCACAAGCCAAACCAGTTATTCTGAGAATTTGAAATTTAAGGAATGTTCCTAATTTACGTTGTAGGCGCTTCGTAAACACGATGCCTTGGATATTCAAGACCAAAAGGGTAACCGCACTGCAACTACATTATAATGAAACTACGTGGTTGCGTAGTTTCGGGCGCCACATATTTTATGGCCTCGCTGCCAAAGTTACTCATTCTCTTTGGTAAAGATACTTAAAACATATGACTTAGTACGTGCTAATAACTCTCATCATTATAGAGAGCAATGCAAAGTCGTATCTGTCAAACTAAGTAATAACTAGTATTATAGCTACAGGTAGGCAGGTAAAATGAAGTACCCAATTGATATATAAAATAATTGATGATAGCTTCATGATGTGATGAATTGATTTATGTATTCTGACCAGATTTTTTTCTTCATCGCTATATTTAATAGAAGCCTCCATTACGCCATTGAACTACGAGTTCAACAGGTGTTTTGTTAAGTTTAGCAGTTACAGCGCATGGTACCTACTGAGGCAGGAAACTTAGGTAATATTTTCATATGAAATGCATCACTACAAATGATTAGAAAAAAAAAGTACATGATCAAAAATTTTGTTAAAAAATTTTTGCTAAATACTATCATCATCTGTATGATTCAATGGGATATTTTACATTCATTATTATCCTCGAGTTTTACATTTCCTCTTCACTTTAACGTGGACGTTTTATAATATCTATGAAATAAAATAAGAATAACATATAATATAAAAGCTACTTTTTGTATTATAATTATGTTATTTTTATTTATTTGGATTGACCACAAGTACTTGAAAATATTTTAGTCAAGTCATTTTACTGAAATATTATCAAGAATTTAATTCAATTTATTGAAAATATATTTCTGCAGCCCTAAGATACTGTATTGTATTATTCAAATAGAACCGACAACAAAGGACTTACAGGTTCATTGAGCAGCTTTAGTAAGTAGATAATTGAGCATGACAGAACAGCATTGTATATAATAATTCTATGTACCTACGTATATAGCTTATATATCAACTATTGTACCCATACATGTACTGAACGGCAATGCATTAATTGCTTATTATGTGTGCCAAGCTTACCATAATAAACTTGATTGGTTCACCTGAGGCCCAAGTGAACTAAATAGGTTCAACGAAGTAAAGTAGAGCGATTATTGACAATTTCGACACGTATATAAGATACTGTCTGTCAAACAAGTGTCAAAAATGACAGTTGACATTTCAATGAGGCTAGTTTGATTTAGAAAACTTGGGCGCTTAATTCAATACATACGATTATTTATTCTCTAAGAACTAGATATAATAAAAACTCCAACGGTCCGGGCGGTCTGAGCCGTCGCGCCATACGTTTTGCTCGTTCGTGAATGGTGTTATCAGCGGAGACACCAGTTCCAAAAGTTTAAGATAGATAGGTTCATCGTAATTTCCCCAGTCAGTCGGCTCTAAAGTTAATTCCTTCAATAAATTAATGTCAGTGAGTTGCGATCTTTCAAGCAACCAATCTTTACACCACTTTCTTTTTTTTAACACTAGCCAAATCGCTACGGGAGATAAATAAAACTCATATTCTCAATCGAAGTTCATTATGAGCACGTCCGGTGCTGTCAACGCATACACTCAAAATGATCAAATGGAACGGCTCGCTGGCGCTTCGTGAATGCCATGAATATGGCTCGGCGTGACTTCGAGTATCGAGCCCATGGCGCGAAGGCCATATGGATCGCTCGTGAATGGCCACCATAACATACAGTTTCAACACCAAGTTTTCATTTTTCATGCCATTCCGTATTCATGAGTTCCAAAAACTCAATCATGCAGGATTTCTCACGATGTTTTCCTTCACCGTTTGAGCCGCACATAGCTTTGTAGTCAGTGATCGTGCATGCCTCGGTATTGAACTCAAGACCGTTGATTTCAAAGTCCAATGGTCACACCGCTAGACTATCAAACTTTTTTCTGAAACCTAAATACATAGAAATACTAAAAAGTCGATAAAACTTTAATCAAAAGATTTAAGTCAGTATAAGCGGGTTGGGTAGCAAGGCCGTCCTTAATAAAACCTAGCTTACATAGTTGCGTGATTCAAAGGTGTTCAAAAATAAATAAACGTAATCCTTAAGCCACATGCACGACTTAATTTACTTCAGCAAAATAAAAGCAGTAGGTACACTGAGCTGATTGAAAATAATTTCTTAGGTGTTGTTATCGAGTAAAAGAGAAAATAAGTTACATTAATACGAGGTGTAGGAATGTGTACGAGGCAAAAGTTTTATGCAGGGACCGTAGCGCGTAGCATTTTGTAGTTTCTGCCTACCCCCATGGGAAAAAGGCGTGAATGTATGTATGTATTAATACATTCCTCTTTATTGCTCTTTCTGTACTATTACAATGTGGTTGGCACAATATTTAAAATCTTTACTTACTGAAGAGCAGATGATACAAAAGATTTAATATTTTCGGCAATATTTGTGTAAAATAATCGATCCTTACAAGGCGAATAAAACTTTATCTAAAATCTATCAACATAAAGTAGAAAAAGGACTGAGCAGAGTAATAAGTACCTAAGTGTAGATTTACAAAAACGACAAACTCCTGCAAATGAAAATTGTTCCCCTTAACAATAATAGAATATAAAGATTTTTGAAAATAAAACTCTTAGTTAAATAAACACTGTATCAATTTAACTGTCGAGCGTGAGGTTCTCAAATTAATTGCCATATCGAAACCTTGAAATGAAAAGTAACAGTTTGTAAACAAAAGGATTCTTGAAAGAAGGAAGGTAAGAATAAGCACACCTGTGCTTTATTCTTGCAGAATACAGGCAATTTTTATGCAAATTTATCATTTAAGAATCCCAATTGCTTGCTGGTAAATAGACTTGTAAATCTGATAAACACCTGCTGTGTGTAGACGCAAATCCCTGCGCCACACAGACCACTATCTCTCACAGAGAGTTCAGCATCCTTTACTTAGAGATACAACACAAGGTGAGCGCGTACCGTTCAAAGAAACAAAACCACTTACTCGTAATGGCCCCGATACGAGTTACGTGACAGAAGTGTGAACAAGCTTTACCGACCACGCGTACCAATTTCTAAATTCAAATTCAAACAAAAATAAACAACCCATATTCTCAGCACAGGTGCACTTTTCAAATAGAATGTGGGAACAAAATTGATTGTATAGGGCCGTTTTCCATTTAGATATGGAAATTCCAACAGTGTGTATGACACCGCACCGAGGCTCGTTTGTAAAAAATATTCCACCGGCAATGTGTCCGCACATGAATTTTTGCTTTTAACGAGAATGTATAATGGCGGGAATTATAGTAGCTGTTTTATGCGCATTTAAAGTAATGATATGCCTCTTTATTGCATGTTGATGTCACAAATGGTAAATATTTTTGCTGTCAGAAATAATTGTGATGTATTGTAGCTAATTGAAGAAGTATGTCAAACCATTACACTAGATTATGCTCTCATTACCATCTCAATAGCCTTTTTCCAGATTCGTTTTGATGATGTTCCAGACTTCCCAACCCGATTTTGAACTTTGAAACTGGATGGATGGCATTTTGGTTGGATATACAAGATGCGGTACAGATGGATTAACGTTTTTTCTGAGGCAAGACCAGCATGGATACCCATTTATACACTAACCTCAACAGGGGCATTTCACCTTACAAATGCAGTGGTACTCTACTGTAGTATATTATAATTATGTACTGTCATCATGAACCCATTATTGTCCCACTGCTGAGCTCGGGTTTCCTCTCATTTGAGAGGGATTAGGCTGTAGTTCACCACGCTAGAATACTACGGGTTGGCAGACTTCACAAGCATTCGAGAAAATCTCTCAAAAATGGAAGTTTCCTCACGATTTTTTCCTTCACCGTTTGAGCATGTGATAAATATTTTCGTTGCATTGGGTTTGAACTCGAGACCTTTGACATCTCAGTTCACTGGTCGAACCACAAGGCTACTGTGGCTCTCTTATGTTCTATAATTGCAATTAATTGTTGATTTAAACTGAAATTGTAAATAATGTCATTTATTTTTATAAAATGCGAATTCCCCTCAATTATGTTAATTCTAGTCACTATATAAAAATATTAGTCTGTGCTTTAAATCTGTTTATATTTATTACGTTTACTTATTGCGTCCATTAATAAAAACTTTTAATTGCAATAATCCATTTAGCAGCTTAGACTTAATGAAATAATATAATAAAGCTGCTTAATTATGCACGAAAGGTCGAATTCTTTACATTAGCCACACATAATCAAATTATGCTTTAAATTGGATAAAAAATTTACAGAAATTGGCTTCAACCAGCCATGCCAGCTCCAACGTATGCTGATCTTATCAGTAACTTACATACTATGCCTTAAATGGCAGCTTCAGAGAGCGGTTCAGATAAAATACTTATAAATACACCAACATCCATCGTACGTCCATCCATACTTAATATTATATATGCGAAAGTGTGTCTGCCTGTTACCTCTTCACACTTGAACCAATGAACCGAATTAGAAGAAATTTGGTACAAATATAATAGTTTGTATTCCCGGAAAAATAGTTTTTTGACCCTAAATGAAGCCTAAAAAGGCGAAAAGGGGATGGAACTTTGTATGCGGTATTGATAATTTGTTACAGTACAGGTTGGATACGATAACTAATTCTACGCGGACAAAGTCGGGGCAAATGCTAGTAAAAATACCATTTTCATTACCATTTTCATCATTACAAATTATCATTTCTACTTGATTTTACAAAAATCGGAAATAGATTACATCAAAACATAAAATACCCAATAACACTTGACTCAACCTGGGCATTGAACCCAAGAGCTCAGCAGTCGTACTAACGACCATAAGAATAATAAAGCTAAAAAATAATTATGTAATTTAAATTATAATGTTATTAATCATACTCATATTTTTGAAGTTGACTGTACGTTCTCTAGAAATAGAACCGCACACCAATCAAGTGAGTGCTTTCTGTCATTTTGTTATTTATGGTTTTATAAAACCCGACCGAAAGGAAAACCGATGACCGGTTGAAATGAAAGCATTATTTTCTCATTCAAATTGGAAATCTCAATCAACTTTTTAACTCCAATAAATTACGGGAAATTTTTGTCTGAACTTTGGGATGCCATTGAGTGAATTTTGTTATGACAACTACTCGGTTTTACTTATTGACAGAAAACATAAGGTGTCGACATTTTATAATATGTACTGCTTTTTCTCCAGTAAAAATGATAGTTTACGTTCCTTCTGATTTTGGTAAGTAGGCCTAAATTCACACATTCAGATGGTTTAACCTTGTTGTCATCAAATGAGTTTATGACTGATGATTATTAGTATAGTAGGTACATTATGTATATTTAAAGTAAACTTAACTTACGGTTTTAATTATGTTGTTTTAATCCCGACGTTTCGGATCGACCATGAATGCTGTAAAGGATCCAAAATGAATTGGGAAAATGCACCTGTAGTTAGGATTAAAATATTATCATAAAATCCCTAAGAAGTAGTTCAATTGCTTTTGTTATTATGTAGCGGGTAATTTCCATTTTTTTAATATAAATATAATTCTGAATTATTATTGTCCTCTGATTATTAATTTAGATGACAATAATAATGTAGAATTAATAATAATTAGTTTTTAAATTTCTAGTAGGTCTCCAAGATATGTTTTAAATCGATGACAAAAATGAATTTCCACCAAAATGTGTTAATATAATCAATTACACCTAACTCCTTTTCTTATGACGAAAGTTTTCTATCAAAAGCATACATTATTTTTTAACAGATCTAACACACCACACATTTACAGTACACAATTGATATTTTTTATGGCGGTCGTGACAAAATACATAAAAACTTTACTGTCGCCGACCACTTTTAAGAGGCAAAAGAGGTGGACGCTTTAGTACGATATTCTGCGGAATAACTGAACCGCACCAGGATACCAATGTATGGTAGTAGGTATTCATATTAGTTTTATTCTAAATTAGAGATCCATTCATACATACTAATATTATGAATGCGAAAGTGTGTCTTTCTTTCTTTGTATGTCTGTTTAACCGATTTAAATATCCCAAGAAAGGACATTCTTAGGATAGTTTTTGTATCGGAAATCATCCCTTAAAGGGCAAAACCAGGGTGCGAGCTTGTACGCGGGATCAATGATTTTTTAAGAGAGTCGTGGGCAAAAGGAAATTTTAAATTAATGACATACGATCACATTTTACAAACAACGTATTCGTCTGTCTATGCAACAATATTTGCGAAAGAACCTTTTTTGACGAAAATTTGTCAAACTTCAATGTGTCAAACCAGAGAAGCCGGATACCAGGGTAAAATTAAATACAATGAATAGGCATAGGCATTAACCATAAAAGGATTCAACAATATTTAGGTACAAATATAGGTACGTCCTAAATATTTACACCAGGATAAAGTAAAACAGTCGCTTAATATTCTCTCAAAATATTAAAAATAAAACTGGTTCCCTTTTTCAGAGCAGTAGCCCAATTTTCTATTAATTTGTTTTGCCTTCAACTTGTCAAAATTTAATAAAAATATCTGAGACTACAACAGATTTTCCTTCTAAGCGAGAGTGTTTTGTGAATAACAATTACGAGAGTATGATGTTGATATTTTTATGCATTTTTGTTATTTTATTGTTTAAGTACTACATTTTTCATTATGGTACCATCTACAGGCTAAAGGTACATTTACTATTCACAACTCCTAGCTCTTCTGCGGCTTCTTATCGAAACGCGGCCGAATTTCCATATTGTATATAAGTGACTGCTGTTAGACATTCTCAATCATACATGGCTATGGACATTACGACACAGCGCCATCTAGCTCCGAGCTAAGCGACGAGATTTGTTTTACGAATACTAGATGGTTGATATACCACATAGATTTTTTTGTTGTAAATACTGTCCACAATCCTGATTTCCAGGCATGGATGAGGCGTATTACAACAAAATATACATATTATATAATGTCCGTAATGTATGTATAATATACGATCACCCAGAATAATAATCGTTTGTTGTACACACGATTATTAATAAATCATAGGTGTTCGTATGATCGATGGCATGACCTGCTCTTTAAGGCTTGTGTGATCTTGATAAAATAAGAACAGTCAGTCTGTGAATGGGTGGGTATTTACCACGAGTTCTTCGTCAAAACAGTACTTAGCTAACCTATTCACGCCAGTATTAGTATGTCTATACTCTCTCATATTAATTAAAACAGCTGAGCTAGAACACAAAGCTCATCCCAAACCAAATCTCAAACCACATATGAATTAATTAGCTAAAAATATACCAGGTGCAATTAATGACGGGGTAGTAAACTTTTTTTTTGGTTATCGGCTGAAATATACATACATATAGTGAGATAAAATAAAATAATCAATAAACGTTATAAAACCACTATTTCTATTAACTTAATTATAATTCAAATAATATATTGGACATAATGTCCATTTGTTGTTGCATACCATTCGGTTAGCTTACTATTAATTAGTAATACATTAAAATAATGAATGCGTCAATTATTATAATGGGTAGATTAATATCGAAAATTAAGCTTAGTTTCGCTGTAATTGCAATTACATAAAGGCCATTGTAATAATAATATAGGATACCATCGCGCTTATATTCCTGATAGGATAAGCACATAAACATATATTTATTAAAATTCGATATAACTTTTTAATTTAGCGAAAAAAAATTGTTTTGCTATAAAATAAATTAAAAAACAGTGCGCTGTCACGGGACACCTGGCAGATGTGAAACATCGACATTATTTTGTAAAAGTAATATGCAGAAAAGAATATATTGTGATAGGAACTAAATATGTATTACGTTTTTTTTCCACATCAAGAATATATGTGTTAAAAGAAACATATTAACACAAACTCAAAGAGGTTTAATACAATTCACAATTCGAAAAAAAAGGTAAACTTGAAAATAGAACTAAAATCAAATTTAAATTTCGTGGCGACGCGTCGCCACGCCAGAAATCGGTTTTACGTGCGGCTATAGATGTTGCACATCAAAAAGTCAATCGGAAACTGACTTGTGACGTCACCGCCAATAAGAAACGTGAAATATCCTTATATGTTTAAAATTGTTACCCTATTCGCCAATTAATTTTGATAAATTTAGCATATAAAAAACAGAATGAAATATAAAATGGGTTGAATTATAAGTAAGGTAGTACCTATTCCAATATTACATACCTAGTTATATTGCTTATTGTAATATAAAAATATAACACTTTGCTATACACCTAAGTACAAATTAAAGGGCATAATGAAACGTATCATTCGATCGAATGAACATTATTTCTCTTTGATGTTGCTGTTAAATGAATATTCCGACGCGGTACGTATTATTTCGTTAATTACAAGCATTATGGAATGCAATGCGGTCTGTTAATTTCCGCTCGACTCATATTGTAGTGTTGTACTTATATCCCAGCTGTAGTGACACAGTATGTGATTGTGTCGTTAGGATATTGCCATTCGTGTGTCATTATTTGGGCATGTATGTATTTTGTAGGTTAGGTACATGGGACGAGTTTGGCGCACAATGTTTTATTTATGTAAGCTTTCAGTGAGGTGAAATGAATAACAACATTCGTAACCGGTAAATATTATGAAAGATAATGTATATATTCTCAATATATAATTATATACATACATACTATCTCGTTTGTATCCTCAGAAGATTAGGTAGAAGAGTACTTAGGGACTTCTACAGTTCACTGCAACGTTTTGAAGTCCTAGGTAATGGGAGGCAAGTCTATTGTTAAGTGAGAATTTCTTAGTTAAAACCCATGAATAACTTGGACGACCTACAAATTAGACTCTAAACCAACTAGAATTGGAACAATGATACTTAAATCTCATAATCATAAACAATTTATGAAGTCAACGGTTGTGTATCAATTAGTTATTTTTAATTTACTTCAAATTAACGACAGGACTTCTAAAAAAAACTCTAATATCGAATTTTAAATTATTTTAATTGCTAATTTTCACATCAATCGTAATAATAAATATCTTTTGAAAGAGTTAAGAATTATTAGTTTTTTTGAGTCTTATCTTATAAAGATACCATTGCAGACAACCAGGCAGAAATGCGAAAGCTAATTAGAGTTTTCCTTGTAAACCAAAATTTCCAATGCAAAAATAAAACCGTACATTGTTTTTAACTCTAGAAGTACAACTACGATTAGAAAGACTAAATAATGTAGGTACGTACTAGTACGGATTTCTGCGAGTGAAGCTGCAGGCACCAAAACAGTTTTTGCGTCCTCCAAATGGAACCCTTCCGGTAAACGAGAAGTTATTCGGGCGTAACATGAACTTTCGAGTAAATGTAGCATGTGTTTAACCACAACCATAATTTTAACGTAACGACCTTCTACGTGAGAGAGATAAGTCGAAGTTTTCGACAGGGAAGGTATTCCTACTAAGCTTTATCGCACGCACGTCGGAAGAAATTTTAATGAATGTACTATAGTTAGTGAAAGATTTATTAGGTTGGCAGTATTGCGTGCGTAGATGGATTAGTGTCGCGTGATTTATAAATGAACCTTAATGACATCGTTAACCCTTTGTATTTTTAACGATTTTTGATTGTGTCATATCGGATGGGATTGAGTAGGGTCGCTGTGTAATGAGGTGTGAGGTTATCAGCCTGACCGTTTGACGAAATTGCGTAAGTTGACAGTTTTTTGTCGCAAACATAAGTTGCTATTAATGGAAATTTATTATTTTATTTAAGAATATAGATAACTACTTCCTCATAGGATTATCGGTTGCAACTGGTTGAACATCCTGGATTCGATTCTATCTTGGTTTTCTGTGATGATATGTGTGTAAATAATAACAGACTGCTGGTTGGATTATTACTTCTCAGCTAAGTTATACGTACGAACACGTCTAGGTTATCTCTGCCTTACCCTTAAAAAACTAAAGTGTGACGTTTTCTATTTCTATTCCTTTGAAAAACCTATCCTACAAACGTTGGTACTTCGTATTCTAACAGCAAGGACTGAGTCCTGAGTTCTTGACTAGTCTAGTAAAATCGACCTGTATATATAATTTATAGTAATATTACTTCCACGCGGGAATGCACTTGCGAAATATATCGCAGAGCCAGTCAATCAGTTACTGCACCAGACGGGACCTTGAATATTATGATGTGTTACCTAGTAATCATATTATTATTAGATATTTTAATAAAGTGGTATTAAATTATGTCAACATAAGTAGGTACGTACCCCGAGAAAATCCGTAATAAGTGGTTTTCAATTCACTGAATTACATAATTACTTAATTGTAGGTTTACCAAAATACCGACAAATTTGTACCGACTAAAAGATCATTCAACTCTTTCTTGAATAATGAATATAATTTGTATTTCTGAGAACAGCAAATAAGCGAAGCGGTTGCAAATAACTTTCTTAGAAAGGTAATGTTACTTTCTTCTTACCTATTTACCATACTCGGCAGGCAAACTAAAATATCTGTAAGTATTTTATTACTTTTTGTAGGTAGGTAAGGATAAAACGAAGAAGTAAGAACATCAGATTCTGGTTTTTTTTTACCTCTCACATAATCTATTGACAGCCATAGAGCCATTTCGACTACCCAATCAGCGCATCGGTATTAAACACCTATTCTATGGCAAGGGTCTCGTGTTTCAATCCCGATCGGAGTTGATATTTATATAATAAGTATTGACCTGAGTCATTGATGTTTCTATTATATGTATTTACAAATATATATATATATATGTATATTATGTATCTACGTAGTGTATGAAACATGAACATCCGTAACATAAGCTTTATTTAGTTTAGAACTAGACGGCGCCAGTCATAATCTCATTTATCAACCACTTACCAAGTAGGCGGAGGTTTTCATATTAATTAAAAAAAATAACTAATACACCTTACTTTATCTTTTGATTACTTCATCCAGTAATCTTATTCTGTTGGCTAAATAAATAAATAAAGGTGATATTAATACCACTGGTATTTGAACAAAGGCTTCGACAATTTAGAATACATTTGACATGGTGTGGTATTTTTGTCAAAATTATTTAGATTAATTTATAAAATAGCATACCATCACGCCTGTCGTCGCCGAAAGGTTAAACAGAGGTGTAGTACTATACACCCACGTTTCGCCGGTATGTTTTAGGCCCCTGTAATAGCGGGCGAGACCACCTGGGAATCGAACCCAAGACCTCTTGCTCTGCAGTCACACTGTATGACCACTAGACCAACGCAGCAGTTATAATAGAACAATAAAATATTACTATGTTAAACTAACTTATTTCTTTTCCGCTACGCTTGCCAAGAAGACATTTCAAAACCATTTTTCACACTTAAAATTATCTTAAATCTAACAAAGAGGGTGATTATTGAATAAATCCACCTGGTATCCAAATTTCAATTACGCATTAACATTAGCTCCTTTTAAAAGCGAGGGATGCACCCTCCGGGGAATTGTAATTATCTATTCGGGCCCCAATCGGTTCTTACCGAACCTTTCACTCGTAATCTTTGTTAGGTACATCTATTTTACAAATTGCAAACATCTAAAGTTTTGCCCTTATGTGTCAATCTAACTTTAATCATTTCAAACGATACCATTTGAATTTCTAGTGAATAGTTTTTGTTTTATACTGTCGAGGATACATTTACAAACACACAATTCTCACAAACATATATAACTCCAACTGTAAGCAATTTTAAAAGAAAGAAGAAAGAATAACAATATTAAATGAAACTAAGAGCTGCTTACCTTTTAAATAGTTAACGATACTTCAAACATACACATAATAAAATTGTACCTGAAAAAAAAACTTACTTTTACCTCAACGGAATAGTTGCAAGCGCATCTGCTCGGCATCCTAAGTAACACTCCTGGTCCTGCAGCAAGTGCTGTTGGAGTTGTCTACTATTCAAGACTCCTCTGCTTTCCCCTTCGAGGTCAAAGAGCACTTGCAAAACGAACAGCAAAAAATATCTACTAATTAAAACCGACACCACACCAAAAAGAAACGAAATATCATAACATCAAGTTAGCTGCTTAATTCGACGTGACGGCTTTACGCATAAAGTACACTAAAACCCATTCGATGCAATGCCTGCCGCCGCTAAACGTTCAAACGGCCCGTCACCTCATGACGTCACCAGTCTATTACAACCACAAAATTGTACGCGTAGGTAGTTCCTTCCCTAACGTTATCACTTAAAATTCTTAATACACTCACAAATGTTCTCAACACCGTGAAATTCGTTTCACATCCCCCAACGAAATGTCAAACGCTCAGAGAACCTCCTTGAGTGCCGTAAGAGGGTCGATTCGACCCCTTGGCAGATCTAACCAGTAATCCGTCGAAACCGAAGGGTCACTTTCCAATTACATAATTGTCTACTCGAGCGCAATGTGCGTTCTCCAATTGCGGTGAAATGCCAATAATTATACAAGCATTGATGAGAACCCCCTCCAGTCCTCCTTTTCGGGAAGTAGATTGAAAACTTTCTCTTGAACTCCATTTCCAGATTGTGCAAAATGTTGTTTAATTTGTCTATGACATTTTTAATAGGTTAGGCTTAAGCCCGGTTAATGACCGATAGATCTCCAATCAAAGTAAAGATTCCAACGTAAAAAGCCCTACTTGGTATTAGCGAACGATAACAACTTATAAGCCAAAGAGGTATTTTAATAATCAATTTTCTATTTACCTGACATTTCTCGTACTCTGCTATTTTCATCACTAGATAGACAGACATTAGTATTCCCCGGTTTAGTTATCCTTCAACTACTGTTAAACCTTTAAATGAACCGCACCTTAATATAATATTCTAAATGATTCGTATATACATAGTAACCACTTACATATGTTTTCCAATAAACTAACGGATAATCCGTCTTGCTTAACCACGATAATGCGAACACAACTAAACTACCCTACGTAACTTGAATAACATTTTCGAAATTGTTTCTATGGGGAGTTAGAAACCACGAGTAGCGCCGTAGGGCGATTTCCTAGAAACCCCTGTACATAAGTTACAAGTTTTATCATTAACACTTCACTGGAAACAGCGAAGGTTGAAACCGTCCGTTCCGCCGTCACTGTTCAGCTGAAATATCGATAAGGGTGGTCTAAAATATTGAAAGCATTAAAAGCATGGAATGGTTTTTGCTATTCTTGTTTGAAACTGGAGCAACACCTTGATTTATTGGCCTTGAATTCTCCGTCGCAGCGTCCGACCAACTTTACTAATTAAGAGAAAGATTAATTTCCCTTTTCCCTTAAACAATTTCCTTTTAAAGTTATAACACTTAGAAACTTTTTTTTGGTTTATAAAAATAATCTGATTCTTCTTCAAATCTTGGTAAAAATATTTAGTGAATATTTACAAGATATTTTTTCCTGGAACACAACGCAAGAACTATTATCATCATCATTATCCAGAATCGTCTTTTGAAGAAACCATACGTACTCCGAAACACTTAAATATTTATAATCTAAGAAACATATTTTTAATAAAAAAACACAATGATTTGCAAATAATATTGTATTAAAGCACACCAGATGATTGACGTAACTGCGTTGGCATATTAATGTCATATTTGGTAATCGAAGCGATAATATTGTATCCAGATAGTAGTGGGATATGGGTAACTATATTTTAATGACCTAAGCTTAAAACTTAAAATTAAGATAAGTAAAATATTATTCAGATATATCTTAAATTTATTTATTTATATATATCAAAAAACCAAATATTGCAAGTTACATAGTACGGTGGTCGCTTCATGTAAGATACACCCTAACATAAATAAAAAAAAACCTAGAGTAACGATGATACTAATACTATTCGTTTGAATATTTATATTTGTTTATTTAGGTATTCTTGTCATCGTAATCATTTATTTAGCTGATAGCAGTTCACTGGATTGCTACGATGATTGGTTTTGTGCCACCTTCATCCAGCGACTTCCAGCGACCT
Organism: Craniophora ligustri; assembly: GCA_905163465.1. Lineage (NCBI taxonomy): Eukaryota > Metazoa > Arthropoda > Insecta > Lepidoptera > Noctuidae > Craniophora > Craniophora ligustri. The sequence goes on along the minus strand of LR990967.1, from coordinate 8,173,292 downwards.
TTGTTGGTTGTCAGGTCAGCGTTCCACGTGTTGGGGGCCTACCCACGCTTATTCTTCTATATATACACGGTCGTTCAGCAAAACCGTTTGGTCTTTGGACGCTATTCTCTGCCCACTGCAACATAAGCTTGGCTTTTCTTCGGGATTTATCAGTGACCCGGGTTTTTCACCTTATATTTTCCCGTGGGTGTCGTAAGAGGCAACTGACACTGCTGCCCACCCTCCGATACTAAGGGATGTATCGGAGGGTGGGCAGCAGTGCCTTCCAAGTAAAACGCCTACCAAAATGCATAATCTCACCCCTTATGAATGCTTGTAGGAACACGAAAATATACAATCTCACTAAATGCCACATTATTCGACATTCTTCGAAAGTTTTTCTGTAAAGTATCCTGTGAATATGTGCGTGATGACAAGTTTCAAGTAGAAATTTAATATAGGTACTTATCAAGCATACAGTAACGTGTATTGTTGCCATTACGATGTAAAAAAATACGGATAAAACAATAATTGTTGTGATTACGACACAATGTCTAAATAAAATCCAACAATGCATAGTGTTGCGTGAACACAAGCTGTTCGTAACAGTTACAATAACGCAACAATTTTTAACGTTATTTACACAAACGTTTTAACGTTAAAGCCTTAGTCTTTGATCCCTAATGATACAATGAAGGTACACTAACACGCCATAAACTCATTTGCTGGCGACTCCCTAATCTTGGCTTCCAGTGTATTTAGTTTCTCATTTATGAACATTGCTAGCGTGGAGCTCGCCTCGTATATAATTATTAATATAGGCTTAGAGCTATAATGAACCACAAAGCTCCATATATTGTGTACTATTTTGATTGCCAGCTGTGTAATTTGGAACTACTAACTACAAATTATAATGACAATCACGGTTTAGATAATGATGTTTGATGATCCATTTTGCGATAATTTGATACTTTCGAGCATTTTTATTCCTCGTTAAGTTAAATATTTTAGTTTAGATTCTTGTTAGATAGGTTGTGTATAGAATGTGTGATTTATGTCACCATCAAACTTACATAACGTAGGAATAAGAAAATAATGTATTTTTTTTTCAACGTAATAATATTTTGCCCTAGACAAAAAATCCAGGATCCAACTTGACACGCCAACCGCTTCACGTCGTTGACCGAAAATACCAAGGTTTACCTGACCTCTCAAACAGAAGCAGCAGTTTTCAACAGGTTCCGAGATTGGCGGTGAAACCTTTAACCCATTACTGATGCTCATTAATAGAATGGTTTTAGTCGCAGTGACATCATAACCGGAAAATTACTGTATGGTATGTTCAGCAGTATGAGCAGGTAAGTTCGATACGTACAAATGTGATCTCCTTGGAAAAATTAAGTAGATTGAAAACAGATCCAAAAATAGATAGGAAAAGGCTTAGATATAATTATAGCAAGTATGTATATGGCATGTGGTAATAGTGTCACCTAGAAACATGTTAACTGGCAACACGGGTTCATAACCCGCACTGGGTGTTTGTGTTTGTGAAAAATTTGGAGTTTGTTAGAGAAAATCCTAGTTGGGGGCTATGCTTAAAAAAATATTATAGGTTTAATATATTTGATTTATTTTCGTTGATACAGACATTTTAGCACGGGAAATAATAATATGCATCTACCTCATGTAAGAATAATGATTACCTAGTGTGATTCTAGATTGATTAGCGAGATTACATCCATTAGCACAAGGTTAATAAAAATTAAACATTTGTAATCAATGTCTCTCATATAACAAAAAAAGAACTGGTTTACCCAAACCGATGTTCAACCAAAAATCGATTGCATATCTGAACTTTCACGAGGCTGGAAACAAATTTGCTGGCCTGAACATGTGCACGGATATACCCCGGACACGGTTACTGGCGGAGCTGCAGTGAGCGGAAACGAAAGAACTCATTTGTAGCAGCCAAATGCCAGATAGTTCCGAACCCGTTGGTCCCTGAACTTTTTTCGCACTGGACATAAAATATTAGGTATCTAGAAAAAGAAAAAATAACTTTAAGCAACTGCTAATGATTATTTGAATATAACCAAATTAAAGCATTCATATTATTTGTATTGTTGAATATTTCTAACTCATCTTACCTGTTACAACTATAAGGGTTGAAGATACCTCTAAGTAATTCCTATTAATTACTGGAAATGATACCCAGAAAAGTATGTAAAATACTGGATTTTGAAACAAAAATGCTATCCTGTATTCTGACATAAGACTCAAACTATCTCCATAACAAATGTTGTCTAAATTGGTTTAGTGGTTTAAGCGTGAAGAGGTAATAAACACACAGATATACAGACATTTATGATATGAGTATAGATAATACTCCAAATAATATTTCCGTTAATGAAATCTTTATCATAAATGAGTAAATTTATGTAATTTCAAACAAAAAAAGTTTCGTTTAAAAAGGTTTAGCAGCAACAAAATTTTAAGTGAAAATAGGTTGATCGACCTATCTACTGTCCCATATTTGTTATATTATTTTAGCTTATTTTCTTTTTTATTAACAATTATTTTGTTTTCGCTTCTATATATACAAATAATAATAATAATAAATATTTCTGGACATTATGACACAACGCCATCTAGTTATATTCAAGCGATCTTCGTATCTTATGCAAACGTTGTGGGATAGGCAACAACATCCTGATAATCTGGCATTATTAAGATATTGTACTAATAGATTTTACTACATATTAATATATCTGATAAATTAATTAATTTATTCATCAAGCTGTATGTTTCTTTGGCAACGTTGAATTTAAAATTTATTTTCTTTATTATTATTAATGTGAGTTACAATCTACCTATCGAATCGACAACGATTTGAAACAAAATGTATGAGAATAAATATGAACGCCAGATTTATCGTAAGCTTATGTGGGACCGGCAGAATTTGTTTCGTTGTCTACAAATATCAACATATATAATTATGAATGACTACTTGGCCAAGGAGATATTTGAAGTAAATTTATTTATTTTAATGATAATTAAAATGCTAATATAAGCAGCAATATTAAAGTTCTGTTTATTTCGAAAGATGTTCAAATGTTAATGTTTCACCTAGAACTTTATAACTGAGGGTAATTTTTTATTGCAAAATTAAAAGAAAACAGCAAACATTAAAAGCATTTCAGTTAACTTCATTTTTCTAATATCGCCGTGGAGACTATATAACAAAAGTTTGCAGCTACGCTATGCGTTTAACTTTGTAGAGACTTCATTTCTGTGCCACTGTATGCCATATTCGTGGCAACTAGGTGTTATAAATGAGCTCATTTTTCTGGCGAGAGACTTTTTATGGATATTGTTTTGCTTAATAATATTTTCAAGTGCTACTATGGCATTATGCAAGCAATCTTAAAACTCGTTTTAAACGCGAAGCAAAAGCGCAGATAGAGCTATTTCAAGCAGATGTAAATAATAGATTATTAAGCACGCCGCGAAAAGTAATTTACAAGTGTTTTGGAGATGATTTATAATGTTTTTATACTGAAATATGAATGAAATAATAGTCATATTTTGTAATAATTTAATGGAATTGTTATGAGGTAGTAAGTGCTCCATTAAAAATACATTTATTCTTTTTATCGCGATTCTATAGACATTCCCAAAAGGCGTCAATATTTTACATGTGCTTAGAAGCTTGTATTGTGTCACAGTATAATACCTATTTAGATAAGTAGTATATTATTCATACATATGTAGATGAACTGTTACTGTGCAACCAATCAACGTAATTATTCATGGCATAATTAATGGTGATTGAGTGGGTACTGGGGCGATGAGCAGGGTAGGAGGTGTCGTATCATACCCATGGGATCTTTCCTCATGGGGTTGCCAATTTGTTGAGAGCAATGTATATTAATGTGAAGATGAAAGATTGATGAACTAGTGACTATTATTGTAGAAGATATACCTAATATATAAAATTCTCGTGTCACAGTTTTCGTTGCCATACTCCTCCGAAACGGCTTGGCCGATTTTGATGAAATTTTTTGTGCTTATCCGGTATCTATGAGAATCGGCCAACATCTATTTTTCATCCCCCTTAAAGTTAGGGGTAGTCCACCAACCCCTATAATGTGGCAAAACAACGTTTGCTAGGTCAGCTAGTTTTATATATAAAACAGCATTAATTTGATTTTAAATAAAGAAATATATCGCGATATTATGGCACAGTGCTATCTAGTTTTAAGCTAATCAACGAACCTCGTTGCATGCATATTTCTCTTTGTGTTATGGATATTAGATGTTGGATACACTAAATTAAAAAAAGATATAAATACATACATACATATGAGTTACAAGTTATGTTTGAAATCAATAGTTCTCTATCAATGAAAAACAATCATAAAATCGATACGCAATTGGAGAAGAGCTCATGTAACATCCATATACCAAAAAACAGTCAAATTGACTCCTCCTTTTCGTGGATTCGGCTACTAATATTATAACACAATACATAAAAACTTTATGATCCTTTATGGAAATCCTCGTGTGCTATTCGGTTGATAAGAGAATACTTTGCATTCAGTCTATGAATCAGTAAAGTATAATAATAATAATAGTATAATATAATAATAAATAAAAAAACGCTTTTTAGTGACAGGTCCCTTCTTACTTCTCATACGGTCGTAATTAGTTTAGATTTTATGATATGTAGTGTAATGCTTTGCGTTGCCGCTATAATATAGCAGTTCAAACTCAAGGCACGCACCACTGACTTTTCAGAAGTTATGTGCGCATTTATCACATGCTCAATTGGTGAAAGAAAACATTGTGCGGAAACCTGCATGCTTGAGAGATTTCCTCGATGGCATGTGAAATCTGCCAACCCACTGTAATCCCTCTCATATGAGAGGACCCGTGCCCAGCGGTGAGTCAATAATGGGTTGATGATGCATGACTTCTGGGATGACAGTCGTGATAGTATGTACATATATTATATTGGTACATCATAATATTACCCACAAATAAAAAAAATCACAGCCTCTCACATATTTGCTATCAAGAAGCTGAGAGCAAATCTTATAAAATGAGAGTAAAGTTTTTAACCCTTTTAAGGGGTCGTTCGCGTTATTGTATTTCATCCATGTTTCTATAAAAAACGTTCAACCAGCAAGTTATAGCTGGGAGCAAGTTCTCAGACGAATATTTTTTATTTTTCTTTTTTAAGAAATTTGCGAATGTTGTGCTGTTCCCGGGGGTATTCTCTGAACTTTCTTGTTTCGATGCCTTTTCAGCGATATATTGGCATGCCGTTGTTTTATTTACTGGGCGATTCTTTTGTTAGCACATGTACGTAGTGCGTCCTACATCTGTACTCGGATTTGGAATGAAGTACGATCTTTTATTTGATTTTCATTCTCCATCACTTGTAGGGTTGGCAACATTTTTCAACTAATATACCGGACATTTTACCATCTAATCACGAGCTAAACAACGAAGCTTGTGTTATGGATACTAGACAGTTAATTAGATACCTTAATTTTTATTATTACATGATTGACTTTGACACAGATACAAATGTTCAGTCAACAAAGTTGAATCATGACCCACTTTGACTATATTCCGTTTGCAACCGTCAAAATAACAAAGATTTCCCTCCTTTACAGAGCATGTCGCACTTAAGACGTTTTAAATATTAAGCAAGACATGTCAATACGTATCTAGATTCATGCAATTTTAATCTTTGTCATTAGTCTCTGCAATAGATCATATTTTAGATAAAGCATTAATAATCATATTTTGAATCCAAACTCTTTGGAATTGACTATAACTCGTTATTAATGTTTTTTTTTTCAAAACCATGTGCCGAACTCTTTCGATTATAAAATGACAGAGTCAAAAAGTCACTCTGAAATTGGTGTCAATAATTTAGATGACAATAAAATATAATAATTCGTTCATATTTATATCGTATAATGGCAGAACATACGTTTACTCGCACTCTGTATTTTGCGGCACGTTACATCGTTTGTCTACAAAAGATAAGGAATCATTTGCACTCTACTGGACTGCATCACGCTAAGAAAGTCGACCGATGATAACCGGAGGTGTAGGCGAGCTGAGTCAGATTTCGTCTCATGCGAATGCAATGAGTTGTATGGATTTGTTAGAAGAAACTATGTTACCGACGACGCGACGGTGCGAATGGTTTGCCCGCGAGAAGAAGTTCCAAGCTTCTTCCAAGGAAGTAAGAAGTTTATTATGTGCATACGACCAGAGTTGTGTCGAACGAATGAGTGGTTTAGCCAGCATCCAATAGTTACACTAATATCCTGAGTGTCTAAATCCCCGGATTTAAAGTCTTAAATCCAATTGAAAAATATGGGGTTTGATGGCCCAAATGTGGTATAACAGGAATGACAGGACCAAGCAAGCAATTGAGCAATGAAATTTGGGATTTTATAAGAGGAAGTGATATTTGCAGTCATCCTACTGCATCAATGCGTTCGAGACTATTGGCTGTCATTGCAAGCAATGGTGGTTACGCTCGATATTAACTATTGTCAAATAATAATGTGTTCAACACTATAATATTTTATATTCAACACTATATTTTTTTATTTTCAATTATATATTTTTATAATTTATATTATATCCTATAGCATTACCGTATAAGTTGGTTAATAAATAAATATTACAAATAAAACAATATTATTGAAGCGTTTTACTTCCCCTTCCTATGATTGCCTTATCGCGCTTTACAAACGAAATTCAGAAAAAATATTTAAGCTGAACGCATGTTAAAATAAATCAAGTAAGATTAAAAACACATTGATTTTAGTATGCTTCGTATTTATTTTATACTAGCTTTTGCCCGCGAAAAAACATTTTAATCGGTCAGTGGTTATAGCGTGAAGAGGTAACAAGCATACAGTCAGACAGACGCACTTTCGCATTTATAATAATAATAAAAAATATTAATAAATAATAAGTAAGTAAAGTAAGTATGGATGGCGTGCGGTGTATGCATTCAGCTTTATACCGCACTCGTGTGTAAAAGCTCTTAACCAAGATGGAAACTGCAACTGATAATTCTGTGTATTAATGACAGATAACAAGGTTGTTACCATGGACACGTATGTTTACGCGAATGTCGACCTAATCGTATTTGAATGTCTGTAAGAAAATAAGCTTATGGTGGGTCATGATTCAATTTTGTTGATTGTTCATACTAAAATATCAGAACCTCACGATTAGTTTCAGTGTATGTATGTATGTAGTATATTTCTGCACAATTATGCACATTTCTGCGCTTTTCACCTTGTAGTTACCGCGCTTTCGGGTAGAAGTACATCTGAATGAATCAGTAAAATATAATATATTATTTTATGAACTTCAAGAGTCTATTTAAATTCTAGCCCTGAACCGTATAGAGTACCCCAGGGTGCTTTATTTATTTTATTTTATTATTATTATGTTGACGGGTGCGGTTTTTTAGTCGGTAAACGCTCATGCGGAGTCCGACACACTCCGTCGTCTCCGCAGGCGACAGGAAGGTCCGTAAAGGATTTTTCCGCACTTAAAAAAAAAAGAAAGGGTGCTTCCTTTTGCGAATAAGTCAAGCATTTTCGAGGTTATTGTTGAATCCTCTTAGAATACGAGGGGTTCCTGCGCTAATCAACAGCGGAATCGGAAACGTCTATAGAAATAATAATATGCATGAATGTACAAAATATAATTAATATTTTGTTCATTTGATTTTACCTAATGAAAATCTTAAAAATTGTTTTAATAGCATACTCGCTGACCCGGAACAATACGGAAAGTCATCAAAAAATGGCTTATACCTTCATTATATATTATAAAAAAAATCGGTGAGCTGTTTAGGAGAAGTCATCGCAAGTCAGACATTTCATTACTATGACATATTTAAATAACGGGATATTTTATTTTGGCCTGGACATACTCATGCTCATTGAGCTCATATGATACAAATATATTTACCGCGCTGGTATCGAACTCGACCGAACAATTAATTAATGGCGAAGAACTTGATCGTTCAGCCACAACACCAATCATCACAATTATTGTTACAGTTAGCACAAGAAAAGTAATTTAATAAAATGTTCAACGTGGGTGGAAAAGCGAAAACCATCCTCCGCCCACTTTTAAAACATCTGTTCTGTGCTCTATTTAAAGATGATGCCATTTCCTATCTTTTTATATCTTCTACAAACTTTATATATAAAATATAATTTCTATTTCCACGAGCTGTAAGATTCTTATATACACTTAATCAATTAAATTGTGTCTCTTTATTTCAAAACAGGCATCCGAATTGACCAATGTGTCAATTCTGTTTACAACAGTAGATAATTCATGGTAAACTGTACTCTTTTTATTTTAGCAAAATGTACATCTTTTTTATATTTTACCTAATTCAAACTAATAAAAAAAATAGTATTATGTTTTTTCTACCGTCTACCGCTATACCAAATATCTTTTATTTTACCTAGTTTCAAATATACAGTAAACATTACAAATTTCTATTGAAGTTCGAGTCTCGGTGGAAGATAATGAACGGAGTACACTTAGAAAGCAATAATGTCTGTAGACTCGAAGTTCTATCGAGTTCATTGAGAACTCTTGTTGTATTTAAACAACAATTCACCGGGACTTTGTGAGGGCACTAACATTCAAACGAATTAATACGTTTTGTGTCTCTGCTATCATTCTTGAACTCTCGAAATTCGGTTTTTGAAGAAGAGATTGCTCTTCTTTTGTTTAAATTAGTTCGGAATAATCTGTTTTAAATTGCAGTTGCGAGTCTTATTCGTATACGCAATCAATAAAAAGTTAGAACAAATTATACACCATAAAATCAAACTTGTACACTCAATGGGGTCGGTAAAGCTATACTCATATAAACCTACCTATAAATGAGTATTCTAGTATGTTTTTAGATCCTATAAAATAGTGAATCTATTGCCATTAACTGGTTAGAAATCCATGTTTACCTACTGCTTCGACTTTTAAATAACTAATAACACCTCGATTGAGTTTGTGATTAGCAGGATCCAATGATTAGCAGGTGGGTTTTCAAGTAAGGTACCAATGTGGTTAAGAAAATAATACATTTGTACAAAAACAGAGTTTTATTTAACTACAATATCAAATACTTATTTCCTATCTACTAACCTCAATAAATTTTCTTTATTCGCCATAACAATCGAGTATGAAAGTATTTATAGACACACACATGCGCATAATTGTATTATGCGCATAAAATATACGTAGACAATCGAACAAGGCTCCGCCGCACGCACATTGAATTCAGATCAACCAAACCCCCCTGATGGCGTTTTGATGTCATCTGTAGCGGACTGTCTATGCACATCGTATTGTTTCTTTTTTATCCAACTTCAGTTCAGTTTTTCTGACATCTTATTAAATTTGTATTCCAAAGAAAACTGTGAGTTTATCTACTATTATTCTGTTTGTCACTTACAAAGTATTTTATTCAATAATCTGCTTAGAATTTTCTTAGTATTTTTGAACAATTTCTTATGTTTCTTCGACAGACTTAGATATTTAAAATGAACTGTCAACTGTCAACCAATTACAGTTTTCCAATTTTCTTTTATCATAGCAGCTTACTAAAAAATCTAAAAATAAGTTCAAAGAATGAGATGGAATTTAGTTTTTTTTTTAAACTTATCTTATGATTACGTAGATTCTAGGTCTAGGTAGTCGTAAGATTAACACATGATTATAATTATTATTGAAAATCTACTCTTCATGGATGACTATGGACGCTGTAAAATCCATAACGTTGGGATTAAAATTATATAAATATAACACAATAAAATCTATATTAAAGAGTTCGGTATCGGTTTCATGTAATTTTGCTATAGGTAATAAACTAATATTGGTAAAATTTAATTATTTAGTTAATGAAGACGGACAAAAATAATATTTCTCCGCGTTTTTCTGTCTATTAATACCGATAATATTAAAATGAATTTGAAAAATATGTTTCTCGAAATGATTTTTAACAATGAATCTTTAATTGTCTGTTCAACTGATATCGACAATAATGTTCTGTAAGAATGATCGTAAGGTCAATATAAGCCATTATTCCAAAAAAACGTATTGCCAGTGAGGTTATTTTTATCTTCATTTTCCACTAGCGGTCCCTCTACAAGTAGTTAAGCATGATTTAAAAAGGCGATTGTCTTATTCGAATAAATCTAAATTGTGTCAGGTTCATGCAAAGTGAATAAACGAGTTGTTTCACTCATTGTGGTCCGTTCGCAACTGGGCCGCCCGTGTTCGCACCTAATTACTAAATAGCTTAATGGATGGAACGGTCTCATTAGACCGGAGTGGAGTGGCGTTTAGAAAGATATTCTATAGCCATTGGCAGGGAATAAGGCCGCACATTTGCAGTTGCTTCATCGGGAAATTATGCTTTGAAAGCTACTTTTTTAAACACGAAGCGACGACGCGAGGTGTTAACACGTGCGGTTGTACTCCTTTCAGCCAGCTTCTTTTGTAGTTGCTAATTTTGATGTCGTTTTTTATGCGACCCCTCCGTGGAGAAGAGCCAAAAAAATCTCGCTTTAAATGCAAATTTTTATTTACATTATGATACAAGCAGGAAATATTTTTTCCTATAACAATATCTTTTACCTATGAAAATCGTAGTTGTACTACAACTATGATTTGTATAAAAAAACATTTCACGTGGTTTGTCCGTGATTAACTTTTCAAGTAATGAACCAATTTTTGTGAAACTGCTTACTATGTGTTGTATGGTCTCAAAATTATCTCATTTCTTATTAATGAAGTAATCATTTCGGGCATTAGGGAGACAAAATTAGGAGCACAGCAGCTAGTCATTTATGTAGGATTACAGTAATCAAATTTCATGAATGTAAACCTAACAGTGAGTCATTGTTTATCCATATAAATTTGATATCCATAAAAGTGACGTTAGTTTACTCAAGATTTTTTTATCGGTACTTTTTTGCAGCGTCGGCTCCCGACGCAAGATTTGTGTCCACTGCATACGGTAACTTTGGTACACCCAGCTAGAGATTTATGGGGCCGAAATTTCAGTTACAATGGATGTTGGTTGTGACTATTTTGCTCTCGACTCGGCTGCATGCTGTTTTCTTGTGGTACGTGAAATTTGTTGCGTATTTCAAAGGAAAAATCACACAAACTTCATGGGACGTATTTTAGTGTGTAACATCGTTTGGGTAAAACTGTTCTTTCTTTTGTTCGTTCATTGACTATAATATACATAATCATAAAAGTCTTACTTAATTATTTAGAAGCTTTTTTTATTTTTATTTATAGTTGTTTTAACTTAGGTACTTATTTCTTATACTTACACGAATGAACAAAACTTTAAATGAAACTTCATTTTACGGATTTATATCCAATTATCAAAAGATATGGATCCATTTGCTCATAAAACTAAATAAGCTGATAAAGCATAATGCTATAAATTATCTTAAACTACGGTTTTAAAATAATATCAACATACTGTTATAAAATCTGTAAAAAATACTTATATTATTGTAGCCTATCTTCGCATCAAAAATTACTTAAACAATTCTTATCTTGCTCATCAGTTTGCCATTGTTTTCTGATATTCCAAACACGAGCAAACTCGGATGTCAACTTTGTTTTCAGAATGTAAATTATAAATCTATTATCCGAATTTCCAAGGGTCCGTTTGAGTTGAGAGCTCCTCCTTGAAGAATGATAACGAAGTGTCGATACGAAAATTTGCCCAAAGTTTCTCAGTCCCTTCTTGTTTATTTGTGTCTAGATTTGAATATCTTAACAAGACAAAGCAAACAGTCGAACGAAGATTCCTCGACAAACAATTATTTTTAATTTCGTCAATTTTCTTTTGACGAACGGAACCAGCTGCGCGTGTGTTATTTTAATTATTAAAGGTGATACTTTCGTAACAAAAAGGAAAGCAATTTAAAATTTTGTTCGAGTTTCTATTTCGTTTTTTCTTTGTTTAAACAGATGTCTTTATTTTTAATTAGATTTTCACTTTTGTTCTATTTTTAATTAGCTTAATTGGTTGTGAATTTCGGCATGAAATTATTTTATGAATCCTTCTAAAATATTTATGGGATAAGAACTGTACCATAAAAACCGTGTGTGTATCAACGTTTTGTATCATCTATTGATAAAAATTTATACATTTTCTCCAGACACGCTATGAAATTCAAAATTCATTTCTCATATTTACTCCTCTTGGGTACACATTCATGTAATTAAGATAACACACTACCTACTAAACTAGCAATATTGCTAATAGTACCTACTCTACAGTCTTTAAGTCACACAAATTAATTAGACAAAAAAACAATCAGATTTTTTCATACATAATATACAGAAGAATCATATATCATTTGCAAAATTCAACTCATGACTGGGTACTAGATATGTAATTTAGGATTTACGCTCAAATGAATAAACTATAAGAACAATACATTTGCTCGTAGCCTTCTCAAATACCTCTTCGTATTAAATTTATATAAAATCAAATCATTGAATTCGAGAGGCATTCATTATTTCGACGTTGTCGTCTACAATACTTATTGTGTTAATACTACAAAAGGACTCGAAAATTTGGTTTTGCTTATTAATAATAAATTTAATTCCAGTTGTGTTTCAATTGACAACAAATGACATTCGAGAAGACAGACTTCTTGAACTAATTATTTCTAAAAAGCATTACCGATTTATTTATTAATTTTTAATTTTTACCGAACTAAGTTTAATATTGTGATGGATGTTTGGCGGTAACAAATAATAATACTTAGCCATTATTTCCTTAAAGATTCATGAAAAAAGTGGAAAAATCGTAATCGTAATCATACCGCATAACACTCTTCAGGGAAACTGGTAGTTATGAATTCGGGTGTCTGACTCCTACTACCTTTGTTCTTCATACAAAAAAATAAGCACCCATCTATTTACTGACACCGCTGGACGCAGCTTAACTTTATAGATTGATTAATCAGATTTTTTTTACTTACCTTATTAATACATCACAAAATATTCTTACAACAGTTGTGAAAAGTTTATACACCAAACGGGCCCTAAGATAGACTGCCACAATCTGTCTTAGGGCCCGTTTGGTGGTAAGCAGTTTCCGTAGCCTAAAGACGTTCGCTCGCGCGCTGCCAGCCCTGTACATATGTATGGTTTTGGTTACAAGAATAACTGTTATGTTTTTAACTGTAGCTCCCGGACTATAATTGCTTCAAAAGCCATTACGCCCCAAGATTCTTGTTAAGTGACCGCAGAATTATTAAATAATTTACCAAAAGCAACCATTTCATTATTAAATAACTTACCAAAGTTTACAACTGAACTGAAGTCAATATACTTAGTCTATTTTATTCCAATGATATTTCTATTCTATTTTAGACTTCGGTGAATAACCTTTTGGCGATAGGCCATTTCAAAAAGGTCCATCGTAAGTCGTAGACGAAGTGGTGTGAAATTTTATATCAAGAACATTTTGTTGGAGTGTTATCACTTCAAGTTTAATATGTGCGTTTTATGATCTTCGAGTGCACACAAATTAAAATAATATTATAAGTTAAGCTAGACTTAGTGAATTGGAATCAAAAACTACTTGAAGAAGTTAGCTTGTCATTTTACTTATAAGAAGAGTAAAATATTAGGTTAATTAAAGAGTGTCTCTTTAGTCTAGAGTTCGTAATAGGGGGTGAGTGCAAGGTCCCTCATTCATAGATTCAGTAAGTAGGTAATTGTACAGGGCTTTACAGGAAACCTCAACACCTGTATCTTGGAAGCCGATCTCTTAGCCGCTCGCTAGTACCTATATATATGTTATAAATATTACTGTTTTGAAAACATCCCCATTTTCGAACAAACTTAATTCTACACTGGAAGCCATCAAATACATAGTTTAAACGTACGTTTTCATATATAAATTTATTGGTCGTAGAATCCGAATATTATCGATATAAGAGTGTATTAAATTATCAGTTGATACTAAACTGGCGTTCTAAGTGCATTGGCAACACTTGAACTGTAGTAATTTCATAGTGTTATTAATCATAATAATACATTGATTTTATACTTTTTTTTAAATACCCGCCACTCTGTAATTTTCTCCTATGTTGTGGGTGCGTTTATAGACACACATTTTCAGACACAGAGCAACTATTTGTGCGGGATCAAACCCGAAATCCGTGACATACAAGCCGATTGCTCAGTCACTGAGCCAATCGAGTCGTCAAAACTAAATAATGAATAATGAATGATGAAAATAATTTTGTCATAATTATTTTCCTACACACCAACCTACCTTATTGAGTAATTAATCATAATTCAGATAAAATATTTGCATAGTTATTATTAATAATATCTGGATTTAAGTAGTATTTATTTAGTTTTATACGTGCTTATTTTTCAAAATACTGCACCAGAATAAATTAGTTACCAAATTTAATAAATAATTGATGTAAATTAAGTGGTGTTAACTGGTTCACATTATATTTTAAGTCATTACAATACTATTCTAAGTAAATATCGTATATATGATATAAAACTCTATCAAACTTTGTATTTAAATCTATTATTCAAATTTCAAATTTATTATTTATTTATAATTATTTAAGTGTAAAATATAAAAGAAAACTATTCAAGGTCATTGTAGTGAACTATTTTATATATAATCTGCCTAAATAGCGTTATTCTTCTCAACCATAAGGAGTTTAAGTTCTGTTCTCACAATATAGGTACACCTAAATTAATGAGAAAGAGAGTTTTGATAAATGAAGTAACCACAAAATAAATTCCAAAGCATGATGTCACGCAGACCTTTGTATAGAATAGATATTGATTGGCAAAGCATCATAATTGTTTAATAAGAATGACAGAAAAATAAATATACTACATACTTCGACCGTTAATAAAACGTAATGGTTTCGTTACAAAGAATATTTTCGAACTCAATTTTGAGTCAACTGTTGAAGTGGCCAGTTAAACAGGCAACGTGGCGGAGCAATTTTGTATATTGACATCAAAGAGGGCCCGCGTCAACCGTTTGTTATGCAAATAGAAAGCGGTAGTTACGGTTGAAGGGTAAGCCACTTAGTTTGAAGATATTCATGCAAGCAAAGCTCAAAAACGAGCAAGGATTTTCTTTAAAATTTATTATGAAATATTACTATATTATATATATTTACTCAAATATTTGTTGTTATAAATTCACATAATTTATAACTCATACAAGCCATATTTAGGGAAAATTTGACGTGGGTAGGCATCCTACAATTCATCTACGAACCTGCCAAAATTTTTAAAAGATATTAAGTCTATTAAAAAATGAGATTGATTTAAAATATCTACTGTTTTTTTTATTTTGTGATTAAATTTAAGTTAGTGTTAGTAATACTTTGCTGTAATAATTATTATGATATACTAGATATAAATATAAAAGGTGGTTATGGAAGGAAGGTGACAGCCTAGCGGTCAAAGGTAAGGATACTTTTGACTTCACCTTTGACCGTGGTTCAATCCAAAGGCACGACTGACTTTTCAGACCCCTGATTTTTCAAAGTTACGCGCGTATTAATCACATGCACAAACGGTCAAGGAAAAATGGCTTGCAGATAAACTACGGTTTAATCGCCCTCAAATGAGATGAGACTCTTACCCAGCATTGGGACAAAACTGAAAAAGATGAGATAGAAATATCAGAAGAATTGTAAACTATACCATGTATAGAATTCATTGTAAAGAATTTCTGTCTTTTCTCTTGTCTGTTTTTTTTTCTGTTTAAAGAATAATATCACTACCATTTTTATACAACAAGAGTGCAATATCATGCTTGCAATAAATATAAAACGACCGCAAATCAAGGGGAAGGTTCCGTCGAAAATGATTTTAAAGAACAGACTCCATTCATTTGCGTAGCAAGTGACATTTAAATTGACTAATATATCAGCTAAATTGCAAGCTTTATGCTTCTTCACGAAGTCAACGTTTGTTTATTTAATATCGTCTATGGTGCTTATTAATGGCTATTTGAGTACTAAATACTTTAAAATACTGCTATCTGCGACTGTATTTGCATAAATCCTCTTTTTGATTCCCTTAGAGAATATATTAATATTCTTTCCTCTTGGTGATATAAAAAACATAATTAAAAAGAACTTTAAATTTGTTGGTTTATTAAAAAACTTTTATCATGACTTTTGTCCGTATAAGTCGACAAATTTAAATGTTATATTTAAACGCAACGCAACGCAAACGTTATTCAACTCGTCTACTAAATACTGTATAATAATTATTAAGAATATTTCATGTACCTAATACAAGTTATAATATTAATAATCCTATAAATATTATAAACGCGAAAGTTTTTAAGTATGGATGGATGGATGTTTGTTACTCTTTCACGCAAAAACCGCTTAACAGATTTTAATGAAATTAGCATACGTATAGTTTATTACCTGGATTAACACATAGGCTACTTTTTATTTATATGCCATGCGGGCGAAGCCACGTGAGGCAACTAGTCTGATATAAATAAAAGAAACATAAACATGTTTTTATAGCAAAATGAAACATTGAGTACAATCATTTACAAAATTTTATTTCGAAACTTCTTTTTTCACGTTAGAAAATGCAAAATGCACACATACACAGTCTTCTATTACGTATGTAAATTGCTGGCACTCACACGTTTGTGAAATGATTACCTGCGTCTCGTTACTATAAAGGTATGTGTGGTCAGGTTGTGTGGACCAAAGAATTCCTGTGTCAATGTGAAGTCACATTTGTGGAGTAAACAATTGTGTATGAGGACAGCTTAAATTTCATAGAATGGAATTGAAGATGGCCATTGAGGTAATAGGGATGTTTTGGCCGGTTTTACAGACGAAAACCTCACTCGAGATCACGTAACGTTTTCATAGCACTGGAAAATTCCAAATATATTACCTGCGACCGTTGCATTGTTGAGAATAGAAGTTGTGTGGAGACGACATTTTTACTGTAAAGATTTTTATTTATGAGTAATGTTATGGCCTAGAACTAACATTTGTACACATTTTACAGAGATTCTTTCATTTGATTTTATATTTTGCTAGTTACCTTACATAAATCAGTGTGATATTAAAAGAGAAAGCTCAAAAATTAAACATATAAAATGAAAGAATGTACGAAAAAATGTACAACTTAACATAATTACCATAGCTTAAAAATACAAGCAGAACTATAAAAGTCACACCGAACTGCCACTCGCTCTATTTTGCCAAAAAATAGCAAGTACAGTGAAGCACTCAACAGTTCCACAATAAGCTTATTAAGTACAATCGCATCCACGACAGCGTAAGGCCGTTCAAGACTAGCGCACGTGTGCCCGCCGCGGAATTTCCTCGTTGCATTTACCGCTGATGACGCGTCCCGCCATTACCTACGGGACCGTCCTAGCAATTTTATATTTCGCTCGCAATATCGTGCTGGTTGTCACACCGTTTGATAGATTATCTTGTACAGCGATATTTTATAGATTAAAAGTGCAAAATGGGGAGGCGGTGTCATCGTACGTGATGCCTGTTTTTGGTAGCAATTTTGTTGTGAAATATGATTTAGTTCAAATATTTTCAAACACAATATTAAAACCACTCCTATTTTCTCTTATAAAATTATAATGATATATCATAGCAACTCTTGAAGGAATATAGCTGCATCATTTATCACGCATATTTAAAGTAGATTAATCTCTTTGTATTGAAGAATACACAGAAAAAAAGCTATTACAGTCGTTCTTATTTTAAAATGCATAATAAATGTTTGTATATCGATGGCTTGAATCCAATATAGCATAAAGACATAACTGCATTGGTAACAGAATTCGAATTTACGTATGCAAATCTAGTCAGACATCGAAAAGACAATCAAGAAAAAAAATAAAGCAATGCAGGTCTGGCTTTCCAATCCAGTTTACAGCTTAAAATGATATACAGAACTCTTTTGCGTTTCCGCCGGTGCGGCCCCCAATCTGAAACGGCCATAACTCACTCATTCCCCACGTTCTGTGTTTTATCAAATTTACACGTTTCCAAAATCCAATCCGGTAGTGTTGAACGAAAAATGTCACTGCAAAATAAGACTTCATAATACAAGAGGAACGTGGCCGAGCCAATATGCTGACGTTGTTACTAGGAGGAACACTTGAAACTCGATTTTCACCGCACCGGAGGAGTGGCGAAATTTATAAGTAGCTCCGATTGGTTTATACTGACATTTAGTGCTTAGATTAAGTTTGGCAGATGTATGGTTGAATGTACCGACTTATTTTAATACTGTGAACTGGAGATATTTGCAAAATTATACGTGGGGATGGGACACTACTACTCTCTTAAAAAAATATTATTGTATTGTGTTAAAAATGTCAAATGAGTTATTAAATTAAAAGTTATATCATCGTTTAAGGTTTTTTTTAAATATAATGAGTTTCAAATAATATATGAACAATACCGATCGATACATACATGAAAGCGATTGATGATTACATTAATATATTTGTTTAGTTTGTGGGTGATAGGTATCTAATTTTTTCTGCGTTTTGGTAAAATTTGGAAATATTCTATTAAATTCGGATTTATTTTCAAAAGTAGTCAATTATGTAAGTTATATCTATAATATAAATATCTCTATCAAAACTTAGTAAATTGGACAGTTTTTTGGCACCGCCATAAAATTTGCTAAATCCTTTATTTGACCTTTCATGTACAATTACGAGTTGTATAAAGGTAGGTATTATAGGATTAAAAACTTTTTGACAAGAAAACTATCTGCAATTATTTATGTGAAATAAAATTAACGAAAGAAAAGTTCTAAATAGTTTCATGATGATTCGAAACTTTAGCTAGATCGTTCTCAGAGTTTTGGAACAAAAAAGTTTTCTTAGGTATCTTATTTTATGTCTAAGTTCTGTAAGCGATTTCCATACAATTTTATTTTTGACTGATTCCAGTGAAGAAATTAAATTACTTTTTGTCTGAGACTAAAACTATTTTGTTAAAATTAGATTACGTTGTTTGAAAGGCTTCATGAAAAATAAAATAGCTTTGTATTGGAATGAATTACGGTGAAAATTTCTATTTTTTTCAACGTTGTTTCTGAATTATAATTTTTCTGTACAATGAATGTACTTGTCACTGTTTGCACAAACTTGAATATTCAGATGAAGAAAACTATTAACCGTAGGCTGGTGGTTGAGCATGAAGTTCCGAGTACTATTCCCTGAAACAGTGTTATTAGGTACAACCCAATTAGTCCAGCAGTATTTAACACTGCCTTTTGTGCTATGGGTCCCGGGTTCGAATCCCGGTAGGGACAAATGTTTGTGAGATGAACATTAACAATTTTGTATCCGAGTCATGGATGTATCTATGTATAATATCTATGTATGTATTTACAAAAAAAAAGTATATGTATAATGTAATATATCAACCAACTAGTATCCGTAACACAAGCCTCGTTGCTTAGCTTGGAACTTGGTGGCGCTGTGTGTCATAATGTCCAGGAATATTTATTTATTTATTTTAATTATCTTGCAGTCTACCTTCGTATTAATCCTATATTTGGGAAATGAGGGCTGATTGTCCTTAATACAGGCTACTTTGTAACCTGGCTAGGGCATCAAATCTGATTATCCATTATTACTTATTCAAATGTTATTCATATCTTAGTTATTAATATTTTAATTTGTAACAGACTGTACCATTATTTTTGTGAAGAATAAATAAATAAATAAAAATAAATTAATTAAATTCTCAGTAGCAGTTCGTAGCTGGGATTTTTCCCGGTTAATAGGAATAGGCTTGCCCCCTACATAGATCCTTAAAACTACACTAGCAAGCTGTTGGTGTTTACGAGGATAAATTTGGAATAGTGTGTTAGTTTTTTAAAGATCTATGTGACTCGTTTCATAGCTTTTAAGCGAATAATTCGTGAGATACCGTGAAATGTGTGAAGAAATAAAGTGCGTGAAATTTTAGATTTATCTACGGATAAATTACACTTAACTCCTAAATTAGTGATCCATTCGGCTTTAACCTTTTATATAAAGAGAAAAAAATATGTTTCATTTAGTAATTGAAGAAGCATTTTCCGTCACTATAATTAGTGATTCCATTTGAAAATGTCGACGCTATTGATGGAAAAGTAGCGATTAAAAATTCAACCAAGTCTATTGGAATAAAACGTTTATAACAAGAAAGAAGAATACAAGAGGTTTATGTCTCTAAGGAATTGTTGATAGAATGCAGAATGTGTGTGATAAAGGACCAAATTTGACACCTATTTCTAATCTAATATTTCTATATTATTGCGCACTATTTATAAACATTGTTTTGTCAGTGAATAAGTGTCCTTGGCTTTTCGAAATTAAATAAACACAATAATATTCAAGAATCAGTGGTACGTGCATAGGGATTTAACTAAAAATCTTTGTCTTACCAATCCACTGGTCATGCGACTAGCCTTTATACCAAATACCAAATCATGAATAATTATTACCTAAGCATTAAATGAAGTCGTCTTCCAAAATGAGGAATAAATCCGATGATATATTTATATCAACCAGTTTTTTTTCTGTTACTACCAGTAAAGCAACTACCAAAACTCGAATACGAACAGCCATTAAAACATACTTTCGTTAACGCATTGTAATCAATCGATGTATGACAAGCGTTTACCTCTAGTGTTGATAATGACGACGTCGATTCTCCAAACTGATAAGAACATAAAGGTTTTTTGCAATAAGCTTACTATTAGCCTTTATTACTTTATAACGTAAAGCTCTTATTGGCTTGTTCTGTTTTCAACTGATGCACCTTTTTGTTTAGCACACTCAATTATGGTCGACCGCTCACACGATGATGCACCGCGCTGGTCAGTGTCAGTTATCGACCACTATGGTCGGATATAAATGAACTTTAAATGTATATTTGGAAGGATTAAATTAACTTCACGATTATTCAATAATAATGTCCTTTTTTTTGGTTACGTGCGAATCTATCACATGCTCAACGGTAGAGGAAAATATCGTAACAAACCTTATGCTTAAGATAATTTCTAAATAGCGTGTAAGGTAAACCCATACTAGGCTAGCGTCGTGGACCTATAGCCCAATCCTTCTAAAATGAGGGGATACCAATGCCCAGCGGTGGGGCAATAATATGCGTTCGTAGTAAAAAATTGGTTTTGCCAATCTTTTTCCTATACTAACCTTCAAATTCATACAACATAATATCACTTTTATTTATAGCTGTGGTAGCCTAGTGGTGTGACCAGTGGACTGAGATGTCAAAGGTCTCGAGTTCGAACCCAAGGCACGCACCACTAACTTTTCGTAAGTTATGTGCGTATTTATCACAAGCTCAAACGGTGAAGGAAAACATCGTGAGGAAACCGACATGCTTGAGAGATTTATCTCGATGGCATGTGAAGTCTGCCAACCCGCAGTAGGCTAGCGTGGTGGACTATAGCCTAATCCCTCTCAAATGAGAGGAGACCCGTGCCCAGCAGTGGGACGTTAATGGGTTGATGATGAATATCACTTTTATCACACCAAAGATAAAAAAAATACCAGCAATAATTAATATTGCTTTTCCCTCACGAAGCGCACAATTTTCCTGTGATACGCGATCGGCTTTTTTGCCTTATTTACAGATAGGTAGTTTTCCTGCTGTGTTTCAGCAGTCATGGTTGCGCCGCGCTATAAATAAACCCTCCGGAAACATGACAAACAATTGTATTGAACACAAAAATAAACAGCGCTTCGACTAAATGCCTCATCGATAGTGTAGGGAAAAAAGTATACACAATATACGAACGCGTATATGTTATGTTATTGTGAATATGTTTATATTGTCATTGAATAGTTACCTACACGAAAATAAGTACTTAGAATATGTTATAATTGAATAATTGCTAACCTATAAATACTACTAGATCATATCATTGATAAATAGTGATAATGTAACTTCCACGGCCGCGTTAGCGCAGTGGTTGAAACAGTGGCGTAGTGTGGGTATTTGCCGCCCGGGGCCGTCTGGAAATTTGCCGCTCCCTTTTCTAGTAGTGTAAAATATAATATTAACGAACCGGGGCCGTAGCGCGTGGCATTCTGTAGTTTCTGCCTACCCTCATGAGAAAAAGGCGTAAGTGTATGTATGTAAAAACGACGTGGCACTTGATGCCGCCCCCTTTCATACGCCGCTCCGGACCAGGGCCTCCTTTGCCCCCCCCCCCCCCCTCATCAGTAATCAGAATCAGTATCAGTTGTTATTATTATTATTAATCATTTATTTCAGACCAAAAGTCCATAAATTGTTAGTAACAATGATCTTAATCTATTGTTAGTAATTTAATATAATATAAATAAATAATAAACCTAATAATATAAATAAATAATAAAACTAATTCTACTTTACAGTCTACATCGCGTGCAGTCTAATCCAATGGCCCAACATTGGACTGTCCCATTTATCACACAATACGCTCAAGATGCTGTGCGAACTGCCACGCATTCTGCGGAGGAGGGAAGCGCAACGTTTGCGCATGATTGCGTGGAAACCATCAACTCTGGCCTCCGCAAACATGCCTGATGCACTACAAAATCGCGGCAGGCCACTCAACATTCTGAACGCATTGTTGTATTGAACACGCAGGGCGCTGTATGCCCTCTGCGTATAGTCGACCCACAGAGCGCATGTGTAAAAGGACTGGCAATAGGCTCTAAAGAGAGTAGTTTTAACGTCCCTTGTACACCGCGCAAATCTGCGGATCAGCATATTACATCGGACAGCCAGCGCCCTGCGCTCCCGTTCAATGTCCATGTTGTCATTAAGATCCTCGGTGACCCAGTGACCCAGGTACTTGAAATGAGACACTCTAGTCAATGGTGAATTACAAATAGTAACTTGTGGCACATTCGAGTAACATTTGGTGCCCGCCTTAAAGACAAGTAACTCACTCTTTTTAGCATTGTACCTGAGCCCATGAGCTGCCGCATAATCTTCACACTTTCTTAGGAGCCACCTGAGACCGCTGATCGATGGACACAGCAACACCATATCATCTGCGTAACTTATATTATTAACACAAGTACCGTCAATGTGACATCCTATATGAGTGCTGCTGAGTTCATCAATCAGTCGATTGATGTACAAATTAAATAGGCGTGGTGAGGTTATCCCCCCCTGCCTCACCCCACACTCTGACCTGTACACATTTGATAGTGCTCCCGCCCACTTAACACTGTTTGTCTGATTGTTGTACCAATACATAAGCAAAGAAATTACTGACCTGTCAACACTGCTTTCCTTCCTCAGCTTTTCCCAAAGTGTTTCATATTGTACCAGGTCGAACGCCTTGGACAAATCGAGGAAGCACGCATTAACTGGTGTCTTCCTAGCTGTATAGTATTGGACCGTTTGCTTGAGACAAAGAATCGCGGTTTCTGTCGATAGGCCGGGCCTAAAACCGAATTGCGCATCATGAATTTTGATGTTATTCGCCATGTGTGTATCAAGCAGACAGTCCAACACCTTAGCTGTAATTGTAGCCAACGAAATTGGCCTGTAATTAGAAGGGTCCGCAGTATCACCAGTCCTATTTTTTATGATTGGTACAACAATCGTTTTTATAAGATCACTCGGCAGGTACGAGTGACTCATACAGAGGGTAAAAAACATGGATAATACCCTGGGTAGGTGTACTCCAGCATGTCGCAGGTGCTCAACAGTTAGGTGATCATGTCCTGGAGATTTCCCTCTAACCATGTTTTTTATTACATTGGAAACCTCCCTTGTGGAAAACTTTACATTATTCTCCAAGGAGATATCCCCGTTGTCGGGCACCGTTGACAGGACTGATGCCCCTGGCTTTGAAAGTGGCTCAACTTTAAAGTGACTAACAAACATGTCGGCAATATCTTTAGAGTTACATAGTCCAGCCACACTCACTGGTAGACTCTGCTTGGGACTCATCTTACTGGTATTTTTCCAAAATTTTCCGAAATCCTTTGATTCATGACTTTTTGCTATTATGTCTAATTTAATTTGGGATTGATTGTTACGACACCATTTCAATTTTGATTTAAAACAACTACGAGTTTCGCGCATTTTACCATAGATATTTCCCGTAGTTGGCCTACCATATAAATTCCACATCAAAAACGCAAGCCGAGCCTCACAATGAGCGCTTTTTACATGTTTATTCCATCCTATCAATGGTTTATATTTTCGCTTCTGCATAATTATAGCACTACGTTCAGCAGACTCTATAAGAATACAAATAACTTTTTTGTACATGTCATCTAAAATGACCCTGTGTTGAGGGATCTCACACATTTTATCAGCACACTTAGAAAATTCTGAGGGAAAATTTATTTCACGCAAACCTGAGTGACATAAATTCTGATACAATTTTACCTGATTAATATCCCGTTCCCCCCATACAACATTATTCGTGTATGCATCAAAATTTACAATGTTTGGTTCAATTAATTTTAGGTTACATTCCATTTGAATAGGTAAGTGATCAGACCAATAACAATCATATAACACCTGCGCACTAATTATCGTACGCCGCGCGGTTTCTGTAACGACACAGTGGTCGAGCCAGCGCTTGCACCCGTGAGCTTCACTCACATACGTATACGCGTCATTTGGTAGCAGTTCGATATCCGCGCAAGCCCAACACTGTTCCCCACAGAATGTTACTAATTCATTATAAAATAATTCATTTATATGAGCATTATAATCTCCTAACATATATACGCACTGAATATTACTACTTTCTGTAATGGCATACATTTCGCTCAAACAGTCAGTAAATTCAATTAAATTGTCACTAGAGTTGGTTGGCATGTATACCGAGAAAATAAGAATATCGCGATCTAATAGTTTCACTTTGATTGCCACAAGACGTACACTATTACACTGAATAACACTCACCGATGTAAATAAACTTTTCCGCCAAAGCAAGGCCACTCCTCCGTAAGGCCTACCCTGAAGTAGACCAGCTGATGTGTCGATGGCTGAAGTTCCGGTATAGGCAAAATCATCGTGAATGCTTCCCAAGAAACCTAAATCATTTGGCACTAACCAAGTTTCTTGTAATGCGATTACGTCAGCTGATACACACAGCCGTCTAATACATCCCACCGACGATTTCACACCTCTGCAATTAAAACTGACAATTTTAACAGATCTATCCATTTTTACTTGGTGTATTATTTTTATTCTGCGTCTCATCTGTGTCTTTTCTGTTTGTCCTAAAATGTATGAAACGGCGATAGGTAACTCCTTCTGGCCAAAAATCTTCAGTCATAATAATATCTTCCTTTCGCTTAGGAATATAGATCTTATAACTATGATAATCTTTAGTCAGTTTCATGTTCATTTTCTCAACATTGACATGTAAATCAGTTTTTTCTTTTATGTATGCAATTATGTCTTCTGTAGATACTTCTTTGTCTACATTGGATATATAAATGGGTATTTTAATATCTGCAGCTTTGAAATTTACTTCTGACTTTAGAATAGCCTTTCCTTTATTTCCATGAAATCTTTTCTTTTTCTGTACTAAAATCCATTCATCATTTTTATCACACGGCGGCTGCGTTTTGGTTTTCAAAGCATTGGCAAACGACTGGTTTTTTTCAATGTGTTTCGTGTTCGGGGCGACCGTATGTCTCATTCCTGTCGCTTGCTCTAACGTAGGCGCAATCACAGTGGCCGGTAAGCGATGCGTCACCGCGCAGTCCTGCACGCTCGCCGTGTTTACAACTGCTGCGTCGGTATTTACAGTCTTACCGTTGGTTTGATTTTCTCGTCTACCCTCCGCCAAAGAAGAACTCAATAACGGACTATTTGGCATGGATAATACAGTATCATAACTGTTTGACTTTTCAAATGGGGAAATAACAAAACCGCCTCTTTTAGTATTTACCTGGTTAACGTATTGATTATTCGTAACTGAGGCTGCTTTAAGCACTTCCAATTCACTTCTCCTTTTCTTGTAATATTTCGCCTCGATGTAGGCAGAGAGTCAAATAGTAAACTCTTTGCCTTGGTTATATCATCTTCGGTAAAAGCACTCGCACATATTTTTCCAATACTTACTTCGTCCATCACGTCTAACTTGTTACAGACGAAAGACAGTACCTCGTTTATGACCACATTACAGTTGGAACATTTCAACACTTTCGATGACACTGTCGCCATCGTTTTACGTATCTACGATAAGTATAGTCTAAAACTCGCGACAAAAGCACGTCCATTTACGATGAGCGTGCGCGCAAGACTCTGATGTTGTGCCATCATTAATTTACCTATTTACGAGTACTCTCCCACTACTAAGATGGAATATCCTCTCTTGGAGCATGTGATAAATACTCAGGTCTAAAAAAACCATTGGTGCATGCCTCAGGATTGAACTCGAGACCTTGGACGTCGACTGGTTACACCACTAGGGTTCTTTTTTATATTGTCACACAAAAAACCAAATAAGTTTTGGTCGATCTGGAACTCGAACATAAAACCTCACGCTTACTAAGCAAGGTTTCGAATAGTACTACTCATTATACTTCAGTCAAAATACAAAACAATAGTGACAAGACAATGTATTGTATAAACACGTCTCTCTCAACGCTCGTCTCTCTCTTTATTCAAATCACATATTATCAAACAATCAATTCACGTAGACGTCTTTCAATGACTTGCGGGCATCGTGTGGCACGGGGCGGACAGGGCCCCGGTGGGCTTTGACACGAACGTGCCAGCTCTATAACGTTGATTGCATTTATTCTATGACGTGGGCCCATCTAGGGGCAAAGCTCGGCTGAGCATAATGACGCGCCCCAGGCGTATGGTACGATCAGAAATTCCCTTGTTAATAGATTTCTGTGAGTCGATTCCTGTCAATTATGTTCGGACGTTCGAGAAACTGGGGCTTACTAGAAAATCAATTCGCTATTGTTCTTTCTAGGATTCTTTATAGGTTGGATAGCTTATAAGAATCAAGACGAATTAATTTGAATAAAATGTAAGCTTCTTTGTAAAGTGGTTGAATACGTTTTTAACAAAGTATTTATATATTAAGCGGTTTGTTTTTAATGTTTTTTTTATATTTGAATTACATTTCATAAAAATCAAATATCAAGAAAAAACAGCACCGTTAATTGAATGAAAAATATAAAAAGTTATAGCTTATGTAGTAATAGATACAATAATTTTATTATTCATTAGTATCAATCTATTTTCTATTACTCTGCTGGGCACTCTCAAAATGACAAGGGTTAAGTTCACTGCGCGGGCTTAGAGCGGGTTGGCAGATCACATACCGTCAAGATATCACTCAGGTATATATTTGGTAACAGTTACATATGCAACGAGTCTCGTTATCACAAACACTAAATACATACGAAGATATCATACATGTAGCCGCTTTCCGTGGCAAGGAGTTTAAATAGTAAATACTAGCTTTTTTATGACATTTTCAGCAACATTTCAGAGGTTTTATTCTCGCCCCGTATTATAATATGGAACGTAAAAAAATACCATCGCTTTGTGGTTGTATATTAGCTTACCTCTGCCTAACGCTTTGGGGATATATGTAAGTATGATGGTATGACTTGATTGTAATGTGTATGAAATATTATTTATTTTATACTTTGCCTAGGTATTCTATACAATACTGAACGTGTAGCCGGTAATGTACTTAGCCAGAAGAATTTTTAGTATCACTTTAATTTTATTGTGATTTTTCATTTTATTGTGAAATTGGTTCTGGCGCAGGGGATCATAGTTTTAACTTAACCTTAGGTTAGGTTAGTTTTACACATTGCCGGTGCAACAACAGGTGCTCTATACAATCCCTAGGAATTGTATACATTACCTAGGTACGAATAAACTTACTAAATACACTCGCATACCAAAGTTTATGATAAACATCTTATACGTCTTTACCCTTGAGGATGTTAAGTTTGAGCGAACTTAAAAACTCGCGTGGAGTCATTCTGTATATACAGTTCCCGTGGGATGCTAACTTACCTAAGCGGTTGGGTTAAAAAGTAGCCAATTTCTTTTTTTCTCTCTTTTCTCTAGCACTTTCAGCCACTCCTCGGAGACTTGGTAAAATAAAGGTTCTTCTCCAACTTTGTCAGCCGAGCGGGTGGTGTTCAATTGTCATTTGTTTTTAATTCGATGGTATTATAAAAGTTTATTCAATTGGTGCAATTTTTTTTTTATAAGAATAAAATATATTATGTATTTATTTCAAGTTATAAGACTTATTTGTTAGTACTAATATCAATGGTTCATCTTATTGTTTGCAATGTATGATCGCCGTTCCACTCAGTGAAAGGTGGCACAGCAATGATTATTATACTTACAAAGTAACTTATTCGGGATTATGGCCAGTATACTGTTGGAACTAGTCCCTACCCTGCATGCCAAGGATGCACCTCAATGCATTTGAGCATTTTTGTAAAGTAACAATCCACTCTCGCCTCATCAAACATCCCCGTTGCGAGACACTTAGACCGATTAGAGATACTAAGACCACATTCAATTGCTGTTTTTTTTTCATACTCTTGTTGTCCAATTCTCATCATGAGAGATCATGAAAAGTAAAGAAAAACACTCCTGTATTTTGATTATTTTTATTGTATTGACTTGAATAGCACACAAAACAAATTTACATAGCCTGTACTTTCAGATATTTTATTTTATTAAACAAATGTAGACCTTTGATCAATTATAATTTTTTTAAAGTATTCAAAACGTCCGAAGAAAAACGGTGTCGAAAGTGCGATAAAATCCCGTAAAACACAGTTTTTTTTCAACAAAAACATATGCCCTAGTTTATAAAATACCAGGTGCTAATCAGCGAACATAATGCTTCGATTCTTCTCAAAGAAAAACATCTAAAACATAATTAATTAACCGATAAAAATACTCGTATAACAAAGAAAAGAGCACTCAATGCAATACCAATTCACTTAATTAGAAAGTATCGATAAACGAGCGTTGTTGCCAGCTTTTATTTTATTTACAGTTCTCAAAACAGTTAAGATGAGGGTGTTGTGTGAAATCGGCAGAATATATTTATTAGGTATTGTGAATATCAAATGTGTGTGTTCACACACATATGCAAATCTGAAAAAATACCGGCACAAAATATCAAAAGATGAACAATAGTCACCATCTAATTTGTAAGGTTTTTTACTGCATCTGTTAGTGTGATTTGATCAAACCTTGCAGGCCAAGTTGGAATATTCCAAGGTATCAACGTAAGGTGTGGTATCACGTAAATAAAAATTACGGTTTTGAATGTAAGTATGAGAATATCATCTTCATCAATGCATTTACTTTCCCACTGCTGGGCACGGGTCTCTAAAGTATTAGAATATGAATCTATCACGCTAGTTGTACTCACACGGAGTCCGGAAAAAATCTCAAGCAAGCAGGTTCCCTTACGATATTGTCCTTCACCGTTTGAGCAAGTAAAAAAAACACACGTAAGTGCAAGAAGTCATTGGTGCATGCCTCAGGATTAAACTTGAGACATTGACTTCACAGTCCACTAGTTACATCACTAGGCCACTGCTTACACAGGTACATATAAGATTATGAACATACTATTTATAGATCATCTATAAATTCAGGCTAGTTTTATTCGAATTGATGAAAATCCTACCTTAATGTACAGGCTCAATTTCTAGTCTCGTTATGCAAGTGGCATTAGCAGTCTATGTGCTCCCAATCACCGAACCGAGGCCGCGGGTTGGTGATATTCCGAGAGGCTGAACACGGGGATTGTGGATGACATAATGCGTCCTTTCGATTGTGCTGGGTTCGAATGCATTAACCCCATTGAAAACGAATACAGATTATACTAATATCGACTGCTAATCGAATCAGAGATTAAATGCGTGTGGATTCATGTAGAACACATGGATTTGTTGATGTGTTCTACATGGGTTACGTACGTTGGGAGAGCCTTATGTCCAGTAATGCCCCGAAGAGAGGTTCATTGGTTAAAGAAATAATGTAAAGATTCTTAATTAATATGTATAGGGCAATGCAGGTATATTTTATAGATTACTATCTGTACAACGGGTGCGCTTATATAATACATCCAAATATTAGTGTCTATGCGGTAGTAGTATCTTCAAATGAAGAATAAATTAAATTTATTTTTTGTTAATATTAATTCAGTGGCAATTTGGCAAACTTGTGTGTAAATGTGTTTATCCAGTAATTATATTATATCCCGTCAAACTATTATACAATAATGTTAGAATATTACAACTTAATATCAATTCAACCCCGTGACGTGAAGCCTATCGCTAAGCCACTCTGCCAATCGTGTCGTTGAAATGAAAAAGAAACAAAAATTATATTACTTTTACTATTGAAATGAAATTTTAACAAAACTATACAGCTATTGAAAAGTAATGTCTCTTAACCTTCAATCAAGATCAATCTGAAAACTTAATCAGTTGGTATTATATTATTATGACTTTACTTTGGCTTTACTTGACTCTTATCGCTAAATAATGTACAAAAATATCTTGCGGTATTAAAATACGCGTATCAAGATTTCCCCTACTTAATAAGCAAAAGAAAATTTCTCACGAAAATAAACACTTAATATTTGGAGGTACATAAAAAATCCATTCCACTTTGTCAAGTTCAGAGAAGTTAAATTTAAAATCAACTGGCAACATCTCTCTTTCGAAATCAAATTATTTTGCCACTGTGAAAAATGGCGAAAACATTTTTTCTCCTTTTGATCTCAGAAAACATTGCGTCCAATATTTTGAGTAAACATCAATTTGGCGTAATGACCTTGTATAATATTGTCAAATGATTTAAATAATGTTCGGAAATTCAAATAAGGAATTGCGTGGGCCGTGTTTGGACCTCATTAGTTACAGTTTAAGAGCACAAAGGTTTGGTTCACAAAGAAGTCTGCACGCTATAGAGCATGACGAGACATCGTATTACGGGGATTTTAATTGTATCGGGTAAAATTTTATTATGGACTTAACTTAATTTCAAGCAAATGTTACCGGAAAAAAACGATAATATTATGATTTATATAATTTGACGTCTTTTTAATCACATTTATTTGTGTTGTGTAGGTAATATTACTTTCTCGTTGCTTTGTTGTATAAGTTGAATGTGATTTTATGTAGTGTTAGGTTCTTGCTGCTATTGTAATTTTATAAAAAGATCGTATTTTAAGAATTCAGTTGTATCATCATCATCATCAACCCGTTATCGACCCATTGCTGGGTACGAATTTCCTCTCATTTGAGAGGGATTAGGCTATAGTCCACGGTCCACCTCGCTAGCCTACTGCAGGTTGGCCCACGCTAGTCTACTGCGGTTTAGTTGTATACATAAGAATCCTCCCGGAAATATCGATCACACTTCGGCCAAACCTAGGGGACCCCGCAGTGTATTGATTATGATATTTTATTATCTCGTAAATAAACGCACACATTCACATGTTTGCAGACTTTATTTAATTTATGAAGTAGGTTGGAATTTAAAATCTGTTGATTCTTTTTGACAAATAAATAGAAGCATACCAGTCACATTTTAGTTTATTTGCACATAGTTTTAATTAATGCGTGACCATGGATGCTGTTAATGATCCGAAACGTATAGTTAAAATAAAGTAAATATACCGCCATAAAATCCGTACAAAGTAGTTTTATTTCTAATATAAAATATGTTACGTGTTATGTTACACCTGGGCAGAATGAAAGCCGACCAACATACGTAGTAGCCGGTGTGCGAGAAGTTGCAAAATGGTTTGGAAAATTATAATATTACCGTCAAACTTGCCCAACTTTTAAACTAAAACATTTACGATTAGCCCCCGATGTTATCCCTAAATTTAGCTAAAAACACGGCTACTTACACGTTAAACGCCGCGCCAAACTTCTTGGTTAATAAGGTTCGCGCTATCGGAACTCTAAACAAGATTAGTTACGTGTTGACGCATAAACCGAAAACGATTTCGACACATTTCTCTAGTCTATAAAAATCTAGGTTTGTGGTTTAGCAAGGAAATAAAATTTAAAGCCACAATAAAAGCGACGACTCGTGTTGTGTGTTGAATAGGAATGTTGTCATAATATTTTTATAAATTTTAGCGGCTAATTTTAAGGCGTGCGGGGATTACTTACGACTTACTTAGATACTGTCAAATTATGACATTATTTTTTAAATCAACTTTAGCTTAGCATTTAATGAAAAAAAAATACATTAAATTTTGTGTATTAGACAATGATAGGTAGTTGACTAAATACTTCACTTTATAAAAGCATAAAAGTAATTAAAATTTTCGCAGAACATTGTGTTAGTAAAATTTGATCCTCAAGTTAACGTTATAAAAGTAAACGTAAACTTAAAACCTAATAAAAAAAAATGGTTTTGTTATTATTTGAATAACGCAACCATTTAACTTAATCAAACCGCGTAATTTTTTAATGAAAGAAATTTATCGAGCGTCAATTAGTTGAGTATACACTTCCGCGGATTTCAAAAACGCATTGAGAAAATGTAAAGTGGCGTGATATAGTTTAGATTGTGCCCTAGATTTCCGTTATACAGCCACAGAATAATCAACGTAGAGAAGGTTAACTCTATACAACTAAAAAATACACTAGCACGCACACATATACACAGGCAAACGTTTGCGTGTACTTTGGTTACAACAATCGAGAGTCTTGATTCGAGGTTTTCGTACGTACGCGTGGAGTACGCGTCTATGTGTGCCTGGGCTTTTATTGCTCTTTGTTTGAATTCAACCTTCTGTATGTATTTATTTTGTGCTTTAACATAGTTGGTAGCCATTTTAGTTTTCAGGTCGCCACCGCAACTGCGCTCGCGTGGTTGTATTTGCATGCTCGTAATAAAGCAATAAAATATTTTTCGCGTGGCCACTAGTTCATTTCATGCAGCCAGTCTTGAAGAAGTTAAGGAGTTCTTATATAATGCATATAAATAGTATTTGTTATATGTGTAATATGTCGTATAATGGTGTTGCTCTCTGGCCAGAATAATAAGTTGGTATCTTGCGTATATTTTGTTTAACTGGTTTATATTTCCTATATAATTTAAGTTTCATGTATTCCCTGGATAACCGATTGCGACAAAATAAAAAGAGTACTTCCCATGTATGGAGATAGCCATAGAATATATAATACATGTAGCCAAACGCCAAAGTTTCACCATGAAGTTTCATTTATAATCTCTTTCTATATAAAAACGCAGTAGATTCATATAGAATCATATTGACAATTCAAAAGTAATATTGTAGAATTGAAGAAAAAAGACTTTTTATTTTGACAGTCCTCGAATTATGATCGGATGCACCTGATACGCACGTACTCTTATCAAAACCTAAAGGTCATTCAATTTATTATTTTTTCACTCTTTAAAAGTCCATTTATATCGTTGTCATGTTCAAATGAACAAACGGTTACAAATAAAACAATTTTGGTACAGATGTTTTAAAACTCAGTATATTTCTGCATAATGATATTGCAATCCATCCAGTTTACCTCAAAGCGACAGATGGACTCAGTTATCCGACGGATACAGTCGGTATGTACTCGAGCTATAACAAAAGCGTTACCGACGACATCCCGACACATTCATTATTCAGTACCGCACATATTTACCGTTTCTTTGTCTCGAAACGCAAACGCAGTTCGTGTACAATCGTACATAGCGCTTGTAACATACGTACACAACGTGTTATAAGCATGTTTATGATTGCTAATGGAAGCTGGTGGAGCAAAGATGCTGCGGTACATGAAAGACACTTAAAAATATTATAAAAGCAAAAGTATGTCTGTTACCTATGCGCGTTTAATACAGGTTTTATGTAGAACAAATTTTGTATGAGTCCCGGTGAAGGTAAAAACTAGTTTTTATCTAGAAAATCATCTCTAAAGGGGCAAAAAGAGAGTGGATGTTTGTATGCGGTTAGCAGTATCGATAATTTCTTAAAAGAGTGAGAGAATGAGAATTTACTTAGTTTTAATTTATGTGGGATTTTAATCATATAAAATGAATATATTAACTTTTACCAAGTTAATTATTAATACTAATAATTTGATGGACGATTGTAGGTATTATGCCTACAGTACGCGAGGAATCTGTATAGGTCCCGTTTTATGGGAGGTGATATACCTTAATAATAGGGGATACAAATCCATATACATTTAAAACGAGGCAGTTTCTACAAATTTGCTGTTCATAAAGAGACCAATACTCTGCTCGACCTTCGAATTGAACTCAGAACCTTGGTTTTGAAGAAGATTTATTAGTTCAATCTCATTCTAATACCAAAATAAAATGTCATTAAATTAAAAGATGTAAAGTTATATGAAATCCTTTTCAGACACATTATACAGAACCCTTTGGTTGATACAAAACAAATCTTAAACTTTCTCTTAAATTAATTCGTGCAGTCTTCGTTCAATGTTTCCTGTATAAAAAAATAATGAAATAGTTTTTTTTTTCGAAATTACTATGATAGAGTAAATTATATTTTTTATAATACAAACTTACATTTCCTAACGTTGATTTAAACGTGGTAGGTGCAATTGATACAAAATTATACCCATGTAATTTGAATTATTGATTTCCCAATAGTAATTTAAATTATTAAAATATTAATTATATCAATTTTAGTGGTTATCGATCAAGTTGTATTAATTTTATGTGAGGAATGCCGCCGGCAAGCCGCTAGTTTTAAATTAAACATATCGGGTAATAAATTATCGTTGAACGGTTTAAATTAATTTCAGTTAAATTTTGGTGTACTTGTTACAATTTATTTACCTTGACATGCAATTCAACAGGAACACGAAACCATGACTATTTTTGATTCAGAAATTAAAAGCATACAATCAGTTCTAATCCAAGTATTACCTACTTTAAAATGAATTATAATTGTTGTAAATTCAATTTAATTTGTGTTAAATTAGGTGCTACGGATTTTCGATGTAGTCATTCGTATGCTCGAGTCGTAGCACCTCGTAGATCCTCGTAGCGGCTCGTAGACTCGTAGCCGACACGCGTCACGAGCGCGCTCGAACGTCAGTTCTGTCGCCTCGGGCACTCCTAGTACCCTTTTGTGTAAATGTCGAATTTATTTTACTTGAATTGCTAATCGATAAGTAGAATAAATGGGCTTAATAGTCGTAGCAACAATTGAATCTGAACGTGTTGTGAATGTGCCCCACATTTATAGTTTCAAATTAATTTTGATCACCTACATACCTATTGAAGTATTTCAGAAAATCCATTTAAATTTACTGTTAATCAATATTTTATGGATAAACGTAAATAATAATAGATTTAGAAACTACGCCACCTAGTTCCGAGCTAAGCAATGAGGCTAGTGTTACGGATACTATGTATTATATATGGATATATATAGTTGATCCATAGTTTTTGTTGCTGCTGTAAATACATACGTATTATAGTATAATACATAAAACATCCATGACTCAGGTACAAATGTCTATGCTCGTTACATAAACATTAAAACACAGGACTTACCAAAGAGTTGGTAAGTCCTGGGTTTCGCAAAACATTCATTTATTTCATGAATATAAAATACGATTTATTTTATATATCCATGCTTTATTTTAAAATAAAGACAATTTAATTTACTTTTATTCAAATAAATAATACAAGTTGAGCTCACACAATTATTATAATAATAGGCATCATATCTCTACATAACACTAAGCACATTCTAATGTTTTCGTACTCAAAACTAAATCTTATAACGCTCCCCAATCAGCAGGCAGTCGGGATAATCTAAATTGGGCAAACAAAATCGTCAGAACGGTTGTTTTACTAGTAATAATTCTACGTCTGCCATTGCCAAGAGTTTGGCAACGCGGCAACATTTATCTGCTTGTCTGAAATCATAACTTACTGTCTTCTTTGATCAAATCTATCAAGCTGTAATAATATTATGGAAAAACTGCTTTGTATTTTTTTCCGAATTTAATTATTTACTAATCGTGACTTGCGAATTTTCAACTTTGCCAATTGAATTCTCTTTCACTCTTAACATGAAGGTGTTTTGATTTTTATTTTGACAATACACAGAACAGAGGATCTAATCGTTTAGTGGCGTAAAGCGTGAGCTAAGTCACGGAGAACGCGCGTTCAAGTCCTGACCAAGGACTTTTTTTATAGAAATATCCATGACTCAGTTATAATAATCAGCACTCACCACTGGAGGCAGTATTTAATACCACTTCACTAATCAGATCGTCATAATATAGTTCTGGTCAACTAATAAAAACTAAAAAATAAACAAACTTAAATCTTAGGGCATCCACGAGGCATGGTATTTATGTATGTATACTCCTAGAGTCGGCAACGCGTGATCGATATCTCTGGAGTTGCAAACATCCATATATGGTTACAGGCCTAACATCTAGCGGGCTGTAAGCTCGTTTGCCTCCTCATGGTTTATTTAAATAAATAAGTAAGGGTAATAAGGTCTCATATAAAAAAAAACAATTACTGATCTGAATCTGAATCCCCACACAAGCAGTCCGCTTTATGATACAGGCTTTAAATTCATACCTTGCAATTGGATACATGGAAAATCATATTTCAAAAAAATATTGGACCTTGCGATGTATTCGTTCGCACTCCAATTAAAAATTAATGGTTATGGCGAGGTTTGCACAGTTGCTGCACATGTCATAGTCATGTCATTTCCAACGTTCCATTTCCAATTAGTTTCGCGTTTAAGTTCGACATGATGATCATGAAGAGCAACATTTGCAATGATTACAATTTATTTTATAATATAATGCAACTAATTTATTGTTAAGGATTACGTTATTGATCTGGTAGTTACAAACGTGATGGCAGATTTTAAAGTAATGAGTTCGATAAGTAGGTAGAGCAAAGTGTTATTTGAGTTTTCTATAAATTTCTCCCGGAGTCCAGCACCTAATATTACTGGATTTTATAAAAATGCTGGTAAACTGAGAGTGTTAACCAAGAGTTCACCAGTACCAGATTATAATTATGTTATCATTATATTGTGTCGATGATAAAGGACCAAACAAAAAGAGGTCAGTAGTCAAAGGTGTATATAGGTATTTTATTTATTTAATTGAATAATATAAATACCAATCAAACTTAATTTAAATATTAAATAATAAAATAAACATAAAAGCAGAACTGTATACACGACTCATTCAGGCATATTCAAGCATACATACAGGTGTTGTATACGTGTTGTCAGAATAGGCCGTAGTAACGAAGACATGACAGCTTATAATCTGTCTTCTAGTTACATGTTCTACAACTATTTAGCTATGGAAGGAGTGGGGGTGATTAATTCGTGGATACCGATTACTTAGACAACCTTATAATCAGTAACCAACCGTATAATCCAAAAGCACGTTCAGAAACTCGATCTGATTGGTTTAAATCAATACCCGATTACCGATTCAAAACGAATGAATGTGAATTATTTTATAATAATGAGAAAATGTCTTGGGCGCCATTAAATTCACAATATTTTTCTTTCGAGGTAAATATGACTGAATTCAATTAGCATTAATGGTGAGTATAAGTGGTTATTACATGTCGGTTTGAAAACTGTGTTTCTGCATCGGTGACGTCAAACGTTAATCACAATAACCTATTTCGCTTCCGTATAACGTTATGTACTCAATTGATAATTTGTCGGCATTGTATTGCTGATATATATAACTGTAGAAAGAAATATAAAATTTAAGATTAGTTATAAATTTAAAGCATGTAAGTTGGTAGTTAAAGCAAGACAATTATAAACATATCTTGAGGTGGATCTATGTTAGTTTTAAAACATAATAAGTAATATTTAAAGTCGAGTATATAAATTGCATATCAAAAAAGAAATGAAACCAGTAAAATAAATAAATACAAAACATACAAACGGAGAAACTCATTGGAACATTGACTTGTGAGGTGAGCATGATGTTACTAAGCTGTGACATCACTTATCAGTATTCGCACATTATTTAAAAACATTAAACTGCAAATAACAAAGAAGTAGGGTCAAGGTGACAAAAAAAAACGTATCATCAAATAAAATTGTTATCACGTCGTCTGTAACACATGTTGCCGCAACAGTATTACACTTTGATTTTGTTTGAAGTTCCTTCAGTGTCATGAAACTGAAAACATTACACACATCTATACATTGCGACGATATTCTTACTCATACACTCAAATACTCGTTTTTTAATGTAACAGTAGGTACTAGAACCGGTTGGAATACTCGTACGTACTGCTAACATGGAAATAATACTTTTTGTTAAAGTAAAATGTTTGTTCCAAACGACCTTCGACCGTAACTTACAAATCTACCCACAAAATCTCTATTATCTATGTAGATTAAATGTGTTTAGCTCTTTCAAAGCGTCCCTTAACCGAATTTTATCTAAATATAAATCCAAGGAAATTGTCTTGGAACACGACAACACAACAAATGCAAATTGAGAGACGGACCACTGTATGATCTACTTGGAATTTAATGCGCCATGAAATTACGTATTTACCTACTTACCTAGTCAATAGGAAAATTGGTTTCTACATCCCAGTTGTCCATTCGGTGCAGAAGCGATTGGCGTTTGACAGCCGGGACTTTTCCGGCACGGAATTATACGCGGGATCAATCAGATTATTGTGATCGTTTGATCTCTTTTGTTAATAGGCCTATAGAATATAGGCGCTGGGATTTTGTGGTTGGTTGTTTTGGGTTTGATTCTCTTGTTTGTTTTGATTTGTAGCGTGAGAAAGGTATTTACTCTTTATTGCTGTGTCATTATTTTTATATGGAATCTATATATTTATTATATTTGTGGATATGATAGGTGGCGTAGTTTTTTATACCATAGGTTAAATAACATGTAGTTTCAGTATTTTTGATGAGAGAAAAAGTGCTTGTAAACAGCCACGATACATAGAAATTCAAGTGCGGTGTAATTTTCTATGATCTCATATATCTGTACGATACATGATTTATTAAAAACACAATGACATGTATTAAATTGGCTTACTTTTTAATACAGCTTAGTAGTGTATATAGTTCGGATAGCGGAACACAGAAAAATAATAGAATATAAAAAACAGAATTCTGTAAATATCCTTTAGATTTTTTCCGTTGTTCAGACACATAAAATCGTAATAATTTTCAGCTTCGCCGTCGGTTGGCTTACTGCTATTATCATCGATTCCCTTGGATTGCCATCAATCACGTTGCCCTATATAAAATCGGGTACAATTAATAATTTATACCTCGTCGGCGAAGTAAGTAAAGAAAGTTTTCTGCTGTCAATTTTTTCGTTTGGTGCCTTTGAAAAATTAGTAGTCATCAAAGGTTCAGAGAGGGGATCATAAATTTTAGGGTGGTACCTTCGTGATTTCATTCGCTTTCCCCTTAGAACACGGGGCGAATACGATAAATTATTCCCATCAATAATACCCTGGCAACATTGTGTCAACAACATTCTACACTGATGGTATTTGTACCCATTTATTTAGGTATCCTAAGCAGCTGTTGGATGGCGCCATAACGTCTGCTCTTCTTACCATTGATTGTTTGGTATATAGTAAGTTATTTTACGAGTTTGAATATCAATGGAGCGTAGAAATTCAATTGAAATCATAAAATGTCAGAAGTATTTATGAATAAAGATTTACTATCATAGATATTTCACTACAGTTTGTCCAAATACTTTATGTTCTGACCAGGAGCTATATATTACTAAATTTACATGACGTTAATTATTTCTAAATATCTATTATAATTGCATTAAATAGCAAATTTATTATATATATACATATTTTTGATCTCCATTTACCAGACACAGGTGGTAATCTGTGTTGTTCTGTGAACTACGAGTGTTTAGAAAAACCTAGGTATAATTTAATCCACTTGGAAATAGATTTAAGGACGACTCACTCAGCAGCTGCACTTACGCGAAGTACGTGGAAGTGAAAAGTATTTTCATTATTTCAGTCTTAAATAATAATGTTGAACAATGTACATTCACAAAACCCACTATTTAACTTTAATATTGGATTACGTAATGTCTTAGATGAAGTAACATTCTGAACCTAAACATAAAACAAAGTTATGTTCAAAAATATCATACAATATCTTATCTAACCCACATCCGTTGCGGAATCCTAAAAAAGGAAACAATGTTTATTACTTTACCCAAAATTAGTTTTCTTTTTTATTATACGCTACCATAAATAAACCTGCCAAAGTTAACTAAAACCCACTCGTCCTTTTATTCTGGAAGAAAAGAGCTTTTTACCTGCGGGAATACCTTATATGTTTAACGAGAAAACTGGTCGTGGATCGGTTTGAAATTTCAAGTGTACATACCCCTTTCAGGGTTCAATCGGAATAACCACAAAACATTCCGATCCTATTTTCGATTCCTGTCACACCGCCCCCATCACGGGGTCGGGAGAGCCGGGACGGGGCCGAGGTAGGTACAGACCACTTTCAATGCGTATTCAGAAGGCGTCTGTACCCCGAACTCGTGTGCTGTGATCGTATATGATTTCCACAGCGAAAGATTAATAACTTGTTTAAGACTTAACATTTTGTATTGAGAATTTT
Organism: Craniophora ligustri; assembly: GCA_905163465.1. Lineage (NCBI taxonomy): Eukaryota > Metazoa > Arthropoda > Insecta > Lepidoptera > Noctuidae > Craniophora > Craniophora ligustri. Next base: position 8,132,501 of record LR990967.1, on the reverse strand, counting down.
CATCGGTGGACTTTGTATAGATTGGCAAAAGGTGTAATTAAAATTTTGTGGTTTTGACAAACTTTTTGTACTTATTATTATTGCTGCGTCATTGGATTATTTAATTTATTAATAGTAGCTATATAGTCTTGAATAAGGCGAGTTTTCAATGTTCATGCAGAATATTTTATGTTTCATTTTTATGATAATCAGAGACTTTATTTTTCCACTTTCTAGTAATTAATGTATCCGAAAACAAAAAAAAAACTTAAACATAGCAGATCTAAACACGTATCTATTTATATCAGAGAAAACGCGATTTCTTCCTTCTGATTAGTTTTACATAAGAAGCTATTTACTTACTACGTTAACATGGATCTTGTGTAGAATTTAGAGGTGTTAGTACAAATTGAAAACAATATATAGATAAAGCGTACCTGTGTTACTTTGCTACGTGTCTGATAGGCTGAAGCAGATTGCGTTTGAAAACGATTTGAGGATATACAGCTAATCTTCTTATATATAAAAATCTCTCGTTACTGTGTTTGTCGCTGAACTCCTCCGAAACGGGTAGACGGATTATTATGACACTTTGAATGTATATTTGATAGGTCTAAGAATCGGTCTTAGGCAATTTTTTACATCCCTAGGTGATAAGGATCCCTCCCACACTAGATTTTCTTTTTTATTTATTGCCAAACATATATTTGCATTTTTATTTATGTATTGGCATAAAAAATACTTATAAGTTATAACCCATATAAAAATACTAATAATTAACTGAAAATTTATTTCACTCATCTACCATCAACCCCTAAACTGTGGCAAAACAGCGTTTGCTGGGTCAGCTAGTATATATGTAATATAAAGTTGGTGTTTGAATTTCCTTGATTCTGTTTTTCATATAGTACCTAAACACGTAATCATCATCATCGTCATCATATCAAGGCTTCCCCCAAGGATTGTCGCGACAACATCCAGTGGATTTCAGTGAGCTTTACCAGATCTTCGGTCTACATTGTTAGTGGTTAAAGTATGAGGAACTAAGTTCGATTCTCAGGTCAGAGTTATTAAAATTTCGATTTGTAGTTATAGATTCACTAGTACGTCACATGCAGTGTACATTGTTACAACTAATAGGTATATAGTATATGTAGGTATCTAGTATTTCATTGGTTTTGACTCTGAAGAGTTTTGGATTAGATACTCTTGTATGTGGCATAGAAGATAGATGGAATGAGAATAGGGAATCCTCGTAAGCGTTAACACATCTAATGGTGATAAAACTCTAAGTACTCTAAAAAATTTCAGAAAATATGTTTTTTGCGTGTTAAAATTGGATATGGGTAAAAAAGGTAGTTTTACAATTTTTTATTGTTAAAAAGCGATCTCAAGTTACCAATTAAACATTTCGTCTATATATGGCTCCATAAATAAATAAATGAGTTTAGTAGGTAAATTTCCCAAAAGCTATATGTAAAATTATCTATAGGTACACGACTAAACCCGACGAGGAGACTCTGTAAGGCACATTTGGCGATCACGCACCAGGGACGAATCGTTTAGCTTTACAAATTGAAAGAACGACTCATCGATCAATAGTAAACGATTGAAAACGTACATTCAATGTACTTACTCTGTGTTTAAATTAAAGAGAAATGTAAAACATGTTTTATTTATCCCTGCAGTTACAGGAAAAAATCTGATTCTCGTATTTATTCCTGTAAATAAAACATTCGATATCTGAAATAAACTCTGTAGCAAGAGCAATTCTTACTAAGCCCTAAAAGAATTTCAATATGACAAAAAGAAATAGTTGTTCAAATAAATATCCTAGGGTTTCCATGTTATTAAAACATTTCACGCGTCAACCCTCACTTTGGCCACGGCTTGGAGTGGAATCAATATAGATGCTTTTCGTATTCCGTATCACGTAGAATCAATTTAAGAACTCCTGCTGCGGGTCAACGGATATTTATGAAGATAACTTCAATTTATAGAGATTGCTTTGCGTTCTTTACACCGCCGAGCAAAGTAATGGTGGCGCAGCCGTGTGTTGTTTTAAGTATACGATATCTTACCGCAAATGACTCTGGGGATCTTATTTATTATAAACGGCTACACGTTGGTAATGTCGCATTTGTATGTAATTGGTTCTAATCGTGCAGTTGTCGTGCAAAATCGTTGCTTAAGTAAGACATATAGTTTCGTGAGAGTTGGAATCTCACGTACGTGGACAACAATTGACTACCAGTCAATTACTCTGATGATCGTTAAGTGACCTTTACTTTTATCTGTAAAAAAGATCTTAAGTCTTTGCCAATAAAACTTACTATTGTGTCTCTTACACTCGATAGTAAGGTTTATTATTAATTGGTAGTTTATTTAGCAGTAATTCTCTACTGCGTCAATTGCCATGGTATGTGATGCTCTAATTTATATACCTTGTACATGTCTTGAATTTTAACATGTATTTTAAAAAGTACACAAAAGCGGTAAGTTACCTTCTGCCGACACGCTGGAGTTAAATGCGCGCTATGTCTGCTATTAACAGTCATCTGCAACTAATACCGTGTTGACTCTTAAAAGTCTTGTCTTTTCCTATTTTTACTTTAAATACTTTTTCTTTATAATGAGAATTTTAGAGTACTTATATTTTCTTTAAACGACTACGTTTAAAGAATATTTGTTTAGTTTGTCATCATTATTTAGTAATAATGATGACAAACTAAACAAATTACTACAATACTACTACAAAAAAATACACTACAATAAACATAAAAAAAGAGACCGTTTTAGACAGCTAGATTTTAGGTGCATTGGACTAAACATATTTATACAGAATATTTAAATTTGCTTGTTTGAGTGATATATATAGGTACTATACTATACTATACCATAGTATACTATACTTATATGTATTATATAAATTTTAAATAGGATATAATATTAGTTTACTTTTGAGTTGTAGTTATAATTTTTAAGGTGGATTAATTTAGTTTAATAAAACAACTTTGGCGAACAAAACGTACCCATATACTTAAAACACTCTTGTGTTAGTAAGTCTCCTACTAAATCAATAAAAGATATAGATAATTCCCACTAGTCGATATATAATATAGAGTTAGGTAAACTAGTTCGAGAAATCGAAAAGCCACTATAATTATTCAAACCCCAACGTAGTCAGTCATAAGTGCGTCACGTTCCATTAAATTCACGTTGACTGTTTTCTAAAAGTATATATTGCCGACAGGAAATTTAGTACCCGATATTTTATAGCACCTCCCTTAAGTAGGTTTCTTGAGGCACTCGCTTTCTGTTCTTATTGTTTGTGTCGGAAAGTATAAAAAAGTACACTTCATTCATGTCAACGTGTAATGTCATTCATAATTGTGCGAGCACGTAATTAATATTGTTTTTTTTTTATTTCTTTAAAAACTTAAGTTAAGTGTCAATATTGTTTGAGGTTTTTGGAAAGTTATACAGTCATGATTCCGGACATTATTATCATTGTCCAGCCATTATATGTCAGGCTTGGGTTACAAACACTTAGATATGTTTTTTTTAATTACATACATATTATACAGAGATTTTTTGGAACGAAAAAAAATCCGCTTGAATAATGAATAGTTAACTATAAGATAAAAAGGAAAACCGACATCCATAAATTAAAACCTACACATTTGTTGTTTTTTTTTGTTTTGTTTGTTATAGACCAGTCTAGCATGTCTTTGAGCATGTGGTTACTTAGATCCTTTCATTTCGAGTTAAGTAAAAAATAAAGCACATCGCTTCGTAAATTAAAACATCCTCTTAATTTATAAACACGATACACCCCAACATCGTTTTTGCATTTGTTCCCCCAATTTTTATCAAATAGAAAACGGTAAGAACCCTCCAAGAAAATCTTCCAATAAAAGAGCCGTGTGCAAATAATGCATGTTACGGGTTGGTATTCAGGTACTATGTTAAGTGCACGAACCCACGAATAAGTAAAATACTTTGTTTAAAATTAAATAATATTATCAATAGTTGACCTCAAAGTTGACATGCACCTTTTGTGTACTTAACCCAAATAATAAAAAAATACCAGGTCATTTCAGTAACTGCTATCTGAACTGAATAAACCTATTTTTTTATTAGTCATTCTTGAATAGGTAGTTGTTATAGAAGTAGGCATTTATTTTATGAAATAGATTGGCACTTATAATTGAAACTTGCATAGTAACATAATATATTCGAGTTGATGATTTTCAAAACATGTTTCAAGATTTCAATGCTATACATATTACCTCAATGGCTTCGGCAGATTTTGGAGCTCACGTAATGCACTTTGCGATGTCACTTTTTCCGATGTTTGACTCCCCTCGTTTTGGCCAAGTGCTAAATGTATTAGTTTCGCATCGTCTATTCTGAATGTATCATAAATAACGCTTTAACATCGGGTATTAGTGTATTAGTAGGGGAATGTCCAGATGTTTCCTGATAATAAAGTAGCGAGTGAAAAGTAATTTGTTGGAGTAGATACAATAGTTCTGATATACCAACTTTTTGCATTATTAATAAGATGTTTTTTGTTTTATTTAATATCGACAAAATGTAGCAAAGATATATTAATAATAATATTATTAATTATGTTATAAATCAAATTATTATTTGAGACCAATAATTGAAATAAATGACTTATAATATTGTCCGTAGTTTATTCATATTTTTTCATTTCGATTGATCCTTTACACCGGCCGGGCATAACGGGCATACATAGTTTTATTTCAATATCCAGTATTTTTTTAAGTGTAAGAAATCAGACTAATAAGTGTTAGATGGTCCCCGAACAAACTTAACGCTAACAGTTTCCGGACTTATGAGGATAAGATTACGACGTGAGATTTTTTCTGCAAATCATCTCTCAATATTGCTGCTGATAAGTTGGGGATGTTAAATGGGTTTTATATCGTAAAGGTTGGTTTACAATACTTACCTTACCCCTCGCCTTCCCCTGTATAATATCATGGCTTTACGGGAAGCGTAATAGCCACCTAACCATGATTTCATTATATATGTAACCACTGTCGATAAATCTTAATTAAATAAATAAAAATGATTATGGTAGATTGGTGATATTGGTGCAATCTTATTACAATTGAATTCTGAAGAATGAAGCCAACAGATCTTATTATGATATCGGAGAAACAGAAAAGAACGTCAAAACAACTTATACATCTTATATTTCTGTATGGCTATAGTCCTCCAAGCTAGCCTAGTGTGGATCAACGGATCTAGACAATTTCTCAGGTACTTGAGCGTCTGTGATTTATCTACTCAGTCCACTAAGCTATCACTGCTATATTTCAGAAACCCAAATCCTTACTTAATATTATAAATACGAAAGTGTGTCTAACCGTCTGTCTATCTGCCTGTCTGTCTGTCTCTCGGTTACTTTTTCACGCTTTAACCGCAGAACCGATTTAGATGAAATTTGGTATGGAGATAGTTTGAGTCCCGGGGAAGGACATAGGATTATCCCTGAAAACAACCCTTAAAACGGTGAAAATGGGTTGGAAGAAAAGTGCTTAAAAAGGGAAGAAATAAAAAAAAAACAATTTCATGCAGACGAAGTCGCGGGCATAATTAAGTAAATATATACATAAATACGATTTACTTTCACCACATCATGACACGCCAAAACACGCTACTATGTTTCTCCCTTAATAAATACACGAGAGTGATATACAACAATGTATAGTGGGCATATTTGTAAATGCAGAACTAAATACCTGAGCCGTTGTTGCGACGACAGCGCCGAACAATGCGGACGAGTGAACCCCATTACTTATATTCTTTCCAAAATATTCCGCTCCTCAAATTTGGAAAGGGAACAAATGCTCTTAGCAATGTGGTACGGTAATGTACGCCGGCCCCCTGAATTTTTCATTCCCTTGTGGCTCGACAACTAAGCATTACCAAAATTGCGTCATATTTCTTTTCCAACACATACTGAAGGGGAATAGTTAGGTGAATTGCTCCTTTACGGACTGAAACGAGGATGTTAGTGGAGATAATTTATTTTTGCAAATACTGTGCGGGTGATGTTAATTGTAATACTTGAGAATTAGTGTGACAGTTGGTTTAGCTACACAAATATATATACCTATGATTTATATCGCGATATACCTATGTATACCTATATGTCGCGATATACCGTTTCTTTTTATATGTATATAAAAAAAAACGTCAAAGAAAGGTATTAATAGAGTAATATGATTTAAATTCTAACGTTTCAAATCGACCTTACGGATACACTCAGAGTCTCAAGTATGTCTGAGTAAAAATGTACTTTTATTTCCATGTTTTTTATAAAATAATTTATCAAAGGTAAAAAAGATGATGATTTTATCGTTAAGAAATTGTATCAAACTAATATAAACTTCTTTTGAGGTTTACTTCATAATCTGCTTCTTATACACGTTTAATTACTGCTGAAGACGAGAGTAATAACATCAATCTTGATGCTTAATTTAATCAGGATACAGCGTAAACAAAGTCAAAAATAACTTTAACTTTATAAATTCGGTTATACTTTGTACTAAAAACATTGCTATTTATTTTTAAACAGAAGCCGGTAATAAAACAAAAACGAATGTTAATGATAGAATTAATTAGACATTTTGTAAATAGCTAAATATTTTCGCAAAATGTCATGTTGTTTAGAATTGATAATAAAATCACCCTTGTTTATTTTCAACCAATTACTTACCACCAGACCATTAACTCACTGATTCCTACTCATAAACAATATTAACTACCTTTTTAATTAGACTAAAACGTGTGGTCTAAGTGTTCATTTACCCAAGGAGGGGAAAAAGCGTAAACACCGTTAAGTAGTTTAAAACACACTTCAGTGCCCTTTTTAATGTGATTTACCCCACATGCAATAAAAACACAAGTGCCGTGTTTATACCTAATTAAAACGATTCCGCTATGTGATGTGAACTTGTATTCACATTAAATATGGTGTAGAAAAAAAAATGTATTTACTACCTTTGTATCACATATTTCAAATAGTTTATAATGTTTTAAGTAACAGAAATTTTAAAATATTTATAATAGCAACTATAAATAACAAGTATGATATGTCTTATTTTATAAATTATGAGAAAGGTATTAAATATTATGATTAGAAATCGAGTAACTTTTAAAAGATTTCACTGTAGTGTCATTTTTAAACCACACGAATCTTTTACATAGAAATGTTATAGAAATTGATTGAACCTGGATTAAAATAATCAGAGACAAAAGAAAGAAACAGAAAGTCAAATCATTCTTCATTCCAAATGATATAAAAAAAATACAATTAACCGCTAGACAAAGCATGATATCTATAGGTAGGTAGATATTGTATACATATCACATTACTTTCTGTTGCCATGGTAACGTATTGGAGTTCACTCACACTCATCCGTTCGCCACTAATAAATAAGAACTCATCAATAAGTGAAGACTTCTCGGTATCTTCGGCAACAGCGTTCATTCGTCAATGTTTACTGCGGGTTTTTCTTATTCAGGAATTTACTTATTCATAGCCTCGGTTAAGATATTTATGTACCTATTGTTGGAGGTATCTACATAGGCAGCTTGCATTTATATTGTTATTATTGTATAATATTTAGTCGGTGAGTAATGAAAAATAATATTTGAATAAGGGGTTAAGATTCTCGACGTACGACAAGATTTAAAACCAGCAATTGTAAAAATAAAACATTCAAAGATCAAATAGTGAATCTAACTAAGATTGAAATTGTGCAAAGTACCTTTTAAATTAGACTTCATTTGCGACAAGATCGACACCCACTCGTCAAATTAATTAGTGAAAAAAATCTATGACTAAAAGTGATTGAATATTTATTTTTATCTACTTATCTTTTTCCAGTTTTTTAGAGGTTTTATGCGGAAGTAAGTTTGACAGACCCAACATGGGAATTTAATAACGAAAGATTTTCAAGCAAATAATTATGAAATAAATAATGATAAATTAATAGTATACTTATAGAAAAAGTTGCCAAAATTCGGTGTTTTGAGAAACAGTCGTAAAACTATTGACGTGATTTGTAGTGTTTATATCATACCAGCCAGAGTCGTATTTACCCGGACTGAATTGCTACTAGAATCTTAATAATTCTGCCTTAGATTGCATACAACACAAATGCAAAAATATTGCGTTATTACATCGTTATTAAATTAGTTAAGGCTTAACAAACATACGAAATACAAAATATACTAAAGCTTCCAATTAAAAGTAAATTTCGCTCCGTCCAATAATCTAAATCATTATTTTCAAGTAATCAAGAATATACCACAAAAAAGCATAAACTAACAGAAAAGATCTGCAGCAAACGTTACCCTTGGACAGGGGCTAAATGTTCCATGAAATTACCTCAGCATTTTGCTAGCAATGAAGCTCGTTTCTGCTGGACAATTCTGGCTTTATTCGCTCTAGGTGATCTCTTTAACTGTATAACAAAATTTCTACTAGCCCGTGTAATGTGATTTATTTTTGTAGCAGTAAAAATTTAATGATGAAATCGTATTATTATTGTCAAATAGGTACTTAAAAGTTAAAAATAGTCTTATAATGCACTTGATTCATGAAAAGCTCTGAAGTAAAAATAGTTGAGAAATTGCAATTATGTGGTAAAGCACTAAGATAAGAAAGAGTAGAAGCTCGATAATTTCTGAATACCACATACTTTTACTGGATTCACTAGTAACTAGACACAGCCTGTTGTTATTTGAGAGGAGTAATCCATCTGGTGGACTGTAGGCTACCATTCCTAATATTAGGCAAAAATTCTGGAATTCATAGAACGAATAAAACAAAAACTGTTAAGATATTCTTAGACACCCTGGGTAAGTCCTTAATTTAGTAATTGCGAATTAATATGCAAATTCATAATTTTCTAACTTAATATATAAATATTTGACGTGCACTGAGCGTTATTAGCTGTATTATATAGCAAAATATGCAACTGCATATTGTTTTCAAAATTATTTTAAACATTCAAACAAATCTATTGTTTAAAGCTCAGAACTGTAATTAAACTTGCTCCCAACTAAAACAGATTGTTTTAATTAGAACATGATAAATGTGAAAAGTTTCCTTGTCGTAATTCGACGGTAAGTTATCACAGGTGTCGATGGAACATGCAAGGATGCGATCCTTGCGGATTAGACCTTGTATCAGATTAGACAAATATCGTAGAGACTGTCAAAATATCTATTAAATATTTTCAGGGTTTAGTGATAATTCCTGCTTTATAAAATACAAAATTTAAATAAGTTTTATATTATATCGTTTTATTAAATTTTATGAAGGTTGGTTAGTTGCCTATTTACTACGAAGACGCACACCACGGTTGGTGCTTTTTGGGGGAGGCCTACGTTAAGCAGTGGACGGCAATAGGTTGATATAGATGCACAGGCCTACAGGTTCCGGGTTTGAGTATTTGTGTGTACGACAAAGGAGAAATTCCTAGTGTGGGCAACCTTTTTGTTTTAAATACCAAATGAATTCGATTTCACTGTAGCTGAAATTTGGCTGGTTGTATGTAGGTGACGTCATTTGAGAACGGATATTTGGAAATTTTAACATTAAGGAAGGAAATTGAATGTTAAGGCGGGCTTTCAATATCGCGGTTGACCTTTAAAAACCCTTGGGAAGTCTTAACAAACGGTTTCTCCTTCAATGAAATCAGTATTTTTTATATATTTTATTTACCGTTTTTTTGTGAATTATGAATATCCTCTATGGACTCTTGCTACACACAATTAAACTTCAAACACCATCAAACTCTTCATGCTGTAGATATTATGTGAATAAAAGTTCATTGACGACCCAATTAGTCCAACGGTAGTTAACACTGCCTGCTATAGGTCCCGGGTTTGAATCTTGGTAGGGACAAATGTATGCGAGTCATGGATGTATCTATGTATAATATGTATGTATTTACAAATAAAAAGTATATATGTAGTATATCAACCGACTAGTATCCGTAACACAAGCCTCGTTGCTTAACTCAGAACTAGATGGCGCCGTGTCATAATGTCCAGGAATATTTATTTATTTATTTATCACATTCTTTGTTCCTTTTAACAGTATTAATAAGGCTGCTTGTAAGCGATCAGTTTTTTGTAAACGTCATGTGTTTTTTTATGAAGAAATAGGTATTATTAGAAGCATCAATGGATTATAAATCAGATACTCCAATTATTATGATATGCGTTACCAGGAAAACAGAACATGACTTAACATTACGACCATTACTAGTTCACTGGCAAGCCTGATGATTACAGCTTTATCCTTGCCAGATCGTTCTTCGTTACGGCCCATGAGGATATCCTATAGCGGACATTAAGCGTTGGTACGAGAACAAGATTGTATCGAATTTACGTGACCTACATAAATAAATAGGTCAAATCACAGTTCTATTCAATTAAAGAATATGTATCTAATGTTTGATTCATCATTAACTTATTATCTGTCCCACTGTTGGAGGTAAGTTAGTGCCAATTGGGCTTGACACACCTAAGCAATCTCGACAAAATCTTCGAAATTTACAGATTTGTTCACAGTTCGTGAATTATTTTGTGACACAACTTGATAACTGTTTGCTGGTGTATTGTCAGGTTAATTTATGGGTGTCAGTACCAAATATCAAAGCAATAATACTACTAATGACCTGGGAACCGAGCCTTAAGAATAAGCCCCCTGTGTACGTAACGGTGCGTACAAACTTAGTAGCATGTTCTATAACATGTGTCTTATAACACGCCCACAATCCCACATTACGTAACATTGTAATATAACAATTTTCGTACGACACTGTAGTTGTATATATATAACAATGTTACGTAATATGGACGTGTTATAAAACACAAGTTACATAACATGTTACTAAGTTTGTACGTTAGCTGTAGTGAAATGAATAACGGTTCCATTATTATTCGTCCCACAAAATGTATTTATCTAAACACAAAACCAAAATATTTCGGAAGGCAGACATTTCCATTGGCGTCGGAATAAATTACAAACTCACTTAATTTTGTGTTGTCTGGTAATCCCCACAATAATTTCTTTCAAGGCCTTCATTTCAATCTGGCGAAACTCAGTACCATTGAGGATTAAGCATGATTTACGAGACTAAAGGAATTATTAAGAAATAATGAGTATTATAAAAGATGGCTCGTCTTTATTAATAGATAAATACGAGTTATCTTCTTTAAATATGAAAAAATGGTGAGCATTATTTCTGTGAACAGCAGGGAATTTTCTTTTTAGCGAAGAGTTATCATGTGTTAGATCAAATATTTTTTGCAAGAAAACATAATTATTTAAACATTTTACTTGCTTTTAATTCAACTCAAACTGTGAATGAGATCATTAATCTATACTTTATTCTAAAACGTGAATTAGAGTAAAGTGAAATTTACCTAAATAGATATAATTGAACTTTATACAAATAAAAATACAAAATAAATACAAATATTTTTTTTAATATTTTCAGTGATTTCTTAATCTCTCAAGGAGTAAGGAGTTTTGTAAAGGACCTATTTGAATCTTGGTTAAAGTTAAGTTTCTGAACTACTATGGAATACTTAAAAAACAACTGGATAATTTAGCCTAGATGAATATTGTTCCATCTAAATGACGAATACTAAATGTATCACACAAATCTATCATAATCACATTTATCGGAATACTGATCAAAGACCTCGACGTCACGAATGTGTCGATTCATTTCCTATCAATCCTTAAGAACTGCATTTCATTACAAAAGGAAGCGGCGTTCAAGTTGTCGGGAAGGAATCATAGATGGCGTGACAGACGTAATCGACTATCGCCTGACAATACACTACTGACAGGTGCTGTCACTTTGAAAAGTGAGGGAAACAGCTGTAGGTACGTGGCCCAGTTAGTAACTACCATTTAGTTCAAAATTTGTTATTATTCTATGTTTTTAAAAGAAAATTATTACGAAGACTGTTCTGCGATATAAAAATCCTAAATTTTCGATTGAAAAATAAGCGGTAGGGATAGGGGTCTTTTTCCCACGGCAAACACAAAAATTAAAATTAAAATCGGTCAAACCGTTACGGAAGAGTGCAACTACAAACACCATGTCACCAATAAATTAATGAATCTCAGCAATAATTCAAATAACTAGTTTATATAATTATCATATATAATATAGCTAACATATCTACGATAATTCACAGAACAATATTTAAATAATATATAATAACGTTTACACTAAATAACACGGTATTTTAAACACTTGTATCAACATTAAAATACACAGGCCATTAGTGTCAGTGAATAACAGTTAATATGCCAGCAAATCAGAAATAAACTGGGTGTGTGGAGGGCAAATTTTACGAACTTGTTGTCAGTTGGGGCCGCAAATCAACTTAGCCAGCGCACGCTACTGCACACTACTTTAAACTACGTTACACGATCGATTTGGAATTTCTAACTTAGCCGTTACTAAGCCTGGCTTTAGTTCATAGAATGAGATCACGATCATAATATATATAAAGTGATTTTTATATACCAAATAAATAAAATGTCGTAATAGCTCGTTAATCAAAAAAAAATCTGTTAGCTTTGGAAATTATTACGAAGTCTTTTCTTAGTGATTTGTTGTTATAGGTATATTTACAAAATAATAAAAGTTGTGTTTTAACCTTCTAGTTTCCGTAACATTGTTATTTTATATGGAATTATTTTTTAAGCCGAATACCTGCCTAGAAATGTGTCGGTACGTAACTCTAAAATTATAGTGCCAAAAATGTATAATATATAACAGTCATCATCATCATCATCATCAGCCTATATTCGTCCACTGCTGCGTCCGTATATAACAGTCGCACATGATTAATTATTATCTTTGAAATTATCAAATGGGATTATTTTGATAATTTTGGACCTGTATGCTTATAAAACAAGATAAAAAACATATTCAATTTCGTTTACGAACTGTATATTATTTTTTCACTTCAAAAGTTACTTCACTGTCTACATGTGATTACTTGTAGCTATTAATCCAAAATAGGAAATCCCCAAAATTCTATAAAGTATAAAAAATATACGAATTTACTAATGTTTCAAACAAAACATTCTTGTTACCAAGTAACAATGGTAGATATGTGAGCGCTTGCTAATTGAGTAATTCCTTTAAGACGTTCGTTATGATTATCAACTAGGACAGACTCCCCGGGGTGAAACTTTGCGAAGTACTTAGCACTTCTCTTCTGAATACGTGTGATATGTAGGTGCCTACGCTGCGGTGGAACGAGGCGTTGAACGCCGATGTAGGAAGAATTTCAAGGAGCAGAATTTATATTATTTATTTTAGGATGAAACGTAGCGTCATATAATATGGTACCTGATGGTAAGTGATTTGTGATTTTTCTTTCTATTACTTGTTTCCGTAAAAATATAGCTTAAAATATATGCTGTTTTTTATTATACATTTAATTTACGTAAAGGGTTATTTATTATATGTATAAAGGTATTACTATTGACGTTTCAAGACATTACATTTTTTACATTGACCTCGCATACTTATTACCAAAATAATGTAACAATACCCATTCTTTTATTTATTTAAAGAGTGTCTATGGAGTTTTCTTACCGGTTCTTTTTCATGAGATCAACTTCTTGGAACCACCATGCAACTAGAGTCTTACGTTTTATAAAAATGCTTGAAAAAGTTCATTTGAAATAAAACCTTTTGATTTGTTTTGTTTTAAATTAATTCATTATGAAAAATAGGGCACAAAATGGTGTTTTTTATTACCATTTCAATTACATTAAATACTTTGGTTGCAAACCTTTAAAAAGCTTAATTAATTTAATAACTCCAAAAAACACTTTAAATAAATCCAAATTATATTGCAATTTGTTATAATACCAACTAAAACAAGTTCACAGACAAAAATATTGCCGACAAAACTAGCAACATTACGTAGTACATTCGCTTCACCCCCATTTTCCGTAGTTGATCGGTAGTTACAAAGTTATTTCGTAACTTCTAGTTCCCAACACAATGACATAAGGGGCGTCGCTTTGAAGCCACTTCCGTTTTCTGCGTTACTGTTATTAGACAGACGCTCCGCTCAATTTCTATGCCATTTTACAGGAAGGTGGGGATATAATAGAGTTTCTAGATATTGATATCTGAGTACATCTCTTACGGTAGAAGCTATATTAAAGTCGTTAGCAGTTTCAGTTGAAGATTTGTTAAGGACTTACAAGTTGCCATGAAGGACGAAGTTTAGATTAATTGATTCTGTCTCGAGTACCTACGATTTTGGTTTATTTATTTACTAATAATTGTGCTATCTTATTGAATAAAATTATATCATAGACTTTCTCTGGTGCATTGATAACTCACCAAAGTCAGACGTATGTAATCATATGTACTACAAAATAAAAAAATAATAGTTTTAACGAATAGAAGGTCAATTTAGTCTATCATATGCATATTTATTATGGTTTATTTTCCTATGTTAATTTTTGTAAATATTATTATCATTATGAGTATTTTAATTTCACATTCACATCAATACCCATTATTTAAAAAAGCTTTGTATGGTGTTTTCCAATAAATGCAACATCTTCTGCAATGCACACTCAATTGCCAAAAAACATAACTCACTTGTACCACTCGGCAATATTTTGATTTTCTCAAAAGGCAATCAATTCAAACAAATCACTTAAACGTAATCAAATAATAAGTGCAGACTCAGACTGCGAGGCGCCACGCGTTTCTACGCCTTGTTTTCATAAACATAAAAGCTAGTAATAAATCTTCGGTACTGATACATGTAACATTGGGAAGCTCTTGTGATACCAATAGTCGCGGTGTTGTTGTTAGAGCACGTTGCTGAGTAAGGGAGGCTGTACACTATGGTGTAACGCAAGAAATGAGATACCTGTAAATACAAATTTTATGTTTTTATTGTATACTTACCACTAATATATAAGATATAATCATAATATACACTTCTTTATGCCCATAACTTCGTCTGCGTAAAACCTTTTACCCTGGAATCTTTATTTTTGGAATGAAAACAATCGTATAGGTGTAGGTAACCAATTTCATCCAATTCGATTCTGCGGTTAAAGCGGAAACAGGCAACAGATAGACTGACAGATTTACTTTCGCATTAAATTTATAATATTAGTAAAATGAATACACATTGTGTATAAAAAATCTTCTTCATTGTTGATTGGAGCTTTATGTTCTATTTTATTTTACATATATCTGTCGTAACCATCTTTTAGTTTACTAACTTGTTGTTATTTTGTATGCAAGAATTTGTGCCTTTAAAGACGTTGACGATACAGATATAATCCTCATTTCAGGCACATACGTAGGGGCATTCCGTTTAGTTGTGGAAGGTAAAAAGAAAGAAAATGTATTGGACTTTTTACAAATATTGAACTTATATAATAGTTGCATAAACATCACAAGCTTAAGTCGATAAGGACCGGTTTTATATATCAGGCTACAGCTCAAATTTCCTTGCGTAATATCCGACAAAATTGCAGGGATCATTTAATTTTGGAGATAAAAAGTGAAGCAGTTTTTTCATACACATTTTTATGAGTCATATAAAATTCGCTGAAAAAGGTCCGAACAAAAAACAGTTTCTATGGTGTTGAAAACTGATAACTCCGCTGTTACAAAAAAAATATAATAATGACAGGCTTTCACAAACCCTACAAAAGAAGGAACAAAAAGAGGAAGATCGGAGCATAGACGGAAGGATGACTTGAAAACAATAGCAGGAACCACATGGAAAGTTCACAATCAAATTTATGGAATGGGCCTGGGGAAGGCCAATGCTGAAAACCAAAACAAATAAATTAGCGATGTCTACATTTCAGTGTAAAATACTGGCAATCCGCCCAAGATTTGTATGGGTAGCAGAGCATATACATATATTCAAAACCTAAATAAATTTTAAACCTAAACCTTCCTCATGAATCGCCACGTCTATTGGTCAAAATTGCATGAAATTCGTTCCATACTTTTCGAGTTTATTGCGTTCAAATAGATAGACAAATGCGGTGAACTTTGTTTTTTATATTTTAGTGATAGTGATTATACCTACATATACAAAACTACTTTTGTATATTGTATATTATTGTATTTTATATATATACAGAACTACTACTAAGTTTGTTACTAAAGGCTATTTGAATTAAATGAGAATGTAATTATGTAGGTAGACTGACGGGGTTAAGACTTTTCTTAGAAAAATGATCTTGCAACATTATGCAGTTGACGCACGGCATTACTTGCTGCTATATTGATACCATGACGAGCAGTGTAGTAAAATAAATAAATATATCCAGACATTATTACACAGCGCCATCTAGTTTCGAGCTAAGCTACAAGGCTTGTGTTAGGGATACTAAATGTTTGATACACTACATAGATTATTTTTAGGGTTCCGTACCCAAACGGTAAAATCGGGACCCTATTACTAAGACTTCGCTATCCGTCCGTCCGTTTGTACATCCGCCTGTCCGTCACCACGCTTTATCTCAAAAACCGCAATATTGAAATTTTTACAAATTATGTATTTCTGTTGCCGCTATTACAAAAAATACTAAAAACAAAATAAAATAAATATTTAAGGAGGCCTCTCAAACAAAAAACGCGATATTTTTGCCAAATTTTGTAGGGAACCCTTCGTGCGCGAGTCCGACTCGCACTTGTTTTGTAAAAACATACACAGCATATATAGAAATATCCATGACTCAGGTACAGATATCCGTGATCATCCCACAAACATTAGTCCCTACCGGGATTCGAATTAGCCTTTAATACCGCTGCGTTAAAGGGGTAGTGAAGTAATTAATTGTTTTCTTCAGTCTTCTTGTATCATCTTGCGTTGTAAGCCGGTGTCAGGCAACCTTAAGCTTGGCAATCGTCCGAGGTGCAGTGACGACGCGCGGCGCCACTTGTCGCTACAGCACACATGTCGTAAGACGATTGCATCGGTACTCTCACTATGATTAGTGATGTAATGTTTTCTAGTTTACTTTATTTTATCGAGGGTTTTTATATATTTTTCTCATATCATCCTTAATTCTTAAGTTATAATACGGACGAATGTAAATATTAATTTTAATAAAAATGGTTGTTTTAATTAAATACATTCTTTACCACCATCTAAGTCGGGTGTAAAATTGTGACATACCAATTAGGTAAAAAAGACAATAAAAATAAACCCTTTGAAATTTATAAAATAAAAACAACTGGAACAGATTTAAAACCATCATGTTGATTGCAGTGCAAATCCTCCTACACCGAAACAATCGAATAGATTACAATGGGAACCGTAATCGTAAATCTAAATATCGATAAAACTGTAACATTTGATAGGGGATCACTAGTGTAGTCCCAGAACGGTAATGCAACTGTATCCAATTCGTTATCTGATCCGACTTGGATTTGTCGCCGTCTCAACACACAATGGTGCTACACCACTGTTGTGTGAGATTAAATATTTTTGTTTACTTTTCAAATATTTGATGCTATGGACTCTGGCTCTTAAAATCTTTCGTTCCAATAACAATCACATCGTTTATCGTTCTTTATATTCAATATTGACACTACCTCCAGTTGATTCTTTATGGTCGACTAATATTTTATAGCTTACAATTAGTCAAATAGTAGATACATTTTCTTTTTCATCAATACCTATAAGTTTTCTTTGGTAATAAACTCCTAATAAAATATATATTCGCATACCAGGCTTTCAAAAAACATGCTTCCTATTATCAAATTTTGAATAAAAAACCCCATGCAAAATAAAAATGAAAGCAAAATCCCTGATTCAACACCAGTAATTTCGATCAACATTTTTCACATGAACAACAGGAACCCGATTACCGAATGAATTCGTTAAAATTTACATCGCAAACACCAAACATCAATTTCATTAGCAAACAGCATTAATCTCAGTAGCGATATGTAATAACAACGTTATATTTACTCAGTAATTGCCTTCGGGTATGCGTGTAATTAAGCAGATAGTTGTTTGTCGCAGCAAATTAATCGATTACCTTATCGTTTAATAAGGAACATCTCTATTTTTTACTTATAAAGTCTAGCTGAAATAGCTGTTAATGGAAATTAACACTGGTCAAGACCAAGTGTTGTTTCCTTTATTTTTTATGTTAAATAAAAACAAAAAAGAAATCACAGGAAACATACAACTTAATTTTTTTGTTAACCAGTGTAATGCATAAGTATAATTGTGTAAGTATTTTGAAATAAATTTTGTCAACTAAAGGAAACAAATAAACGAAAGAAAAAAGAAAGGAGCATGTTTGTCCAAAAATATTTTTTAAATGCCATCGCCAGAACACATTGAATTAGTACCCTACATAGCAACAGGCATACCATTCCTACGGACCGTGTAATTTCTTAAAACAATGCTTTCTTATCGCACAATAGCTAACAAAAGGCATCAAAAAGGAGAGCTGTCCCAATGGCCCAGAATTTAAGATTAATTTTTTCACGTGACCTCGAGATAAAGTTTCCAAGGCAATAACAAAGGCCCTACCTTAATGTAACCGGTAAAAAATTTAATGTAAAGAACGATGAAAGGTTACGTAAAAACGCTTACGAAGCTTATACTTAACGTTCCGAATTGACGCGAAGCAAGAAAAAAAAACTTCATAAAAAGACACCGAAGTCAGTAAATTTTTGATATAGGGAGGTACTTTTGAGGATTCGGTAAAGTTTCGGTCAAGGGCTGTATAGCTTTACGACTTTCGAATAAAAAACAAGGTTCGAATAAAATTGTAAAAGTAAACGCGGCGAATATCAATAAAATTAGTTTTATGTCCCCAATACGAGTATCGGAAACTTTTAATATTTTTATCGAATAAAATGTGCATTTATGGGAAATTTTATTGGAATTATACGTGTTTAACGAGCTTCTTATTCTGTTGGCAAAATAAACTACTAATAAGTATATCATCATCATCCTAATTATTTACCCATTGCTGGGCACGTCTCCTCTCATTTCAGAATGGGTAGGTCCATCACGTTAGCCTAGTCATTGTTGGCCGATTTCACGTGCCATCGACAGAATCTCGCATGTAGGTTTCCTCATGATGTTTTCCTTCAATATTTGAGTATGTAGGAAATTTGCACATGAATTTAAAATGTCAGTGGTACGTGCCTTGCGATCAAAATTAGGACTTTTGACTGCACAGTCTACTAGTCACACTATACTAAGCTATCACCGACATGACATTATTGAATTAGGATGCCGCTCTTAATTACATTATAATATCTTGAAGTAGGTAGTATGATAGTGTTGTGTGGCAGGTCGTTGAGCTCCTTCTCATATGGTTGAACTACACGGTAACTACTCATGTTTGCTAGGAGTCGTTACTAGTAACTCAGAATGGCTATAACTCTTTCCTCAGAAAACAAATTGGTTACCATGATTCTCCGACCAAACTTTATAATTTTTTCAGCTAAGGTATATCAATTATAAATACCAAATTCTACATAAGTTTAGGTACCTATATAGATATTTAAATAGTAAAATTCTGTGAAATTCTCAGTGTTTTTTTCTATGAAATTCTCAATAGCAGCTAGGAGGTTGAAGTGTACCCAAGTGACAACAGGCTCACCCTCTATTTCATGGGACCTAAAACATACTGGCAAAATAAAGGTGTACATTCGTACAGCTCTGCTTGATCCTTCGGGGATGAAGGTCATGGTGGTATGTTATGATAAAATAGAGGTACCAGTATCTTTCTTTCTTATATTTATGTCAATATAAGGTCTATTATTCAAATGTATACCCCACTGAAGATGATAATACCTGCTTTAAAGTGGAAGCTCCACGCTAGCCCGCGAAATTCAAATTTTCGTACGTTTTTTGCAATTTATCGGTATTTGTCAGGCTGTACTATCAACTTCAATAGTGCATAAGCACGCTAAGGATTACATTGCTATGAACTGTACGAACTAGCAAACCAGTGTGTGTGTGCGTGGGCGTGTATGAGTCTATGTCTCAACATAGATAACAAACACAAATGAACTGTCGCTACACTACGCGAAATATCACTATATATCTGTTGCATTTATAATCCACGTCACGGTGTTCTAACCATTCCATTGCTAAAGTTCGCAGAAACTTAATATGTGCTCGTAGTTGCTTGCGCTAGGCAATGGATTCAAATTCAAACCTATCTGAGTTCAAATCTTATTTACAACGTGAGGATGTTTTTGTTTCTTTGAAATCATAAAATATTAGTATTAGGCAGAAACTTGTTTTATATGTTTATCTATAATGTATTAATTATAAATAACTTAATACTATTTTTTAATAATAAGCATGAATACATTATTCTTATTATTATTAAGAAGTTAAATATTAGTATTAAATATGATTTTTATTTATCTTTTTGGTGTTGGGGGGGTGGAAATAAGAAAGTCTGTTGAATGAAAACAATCAATTTTATTTGTTTTATTTATTTTAAAAAATAGTAATCTTCTATGATAATTGTGACGTCACATTCCTACTTAGATAAAAATAGTTCATTTGTAACCGTTCATAACAGTTTTGTTGTATACCCACATAGTGAAAATAATACCTTAACAAAAAAGGGTATTCTAATAACACAGATATAATTGTTAATACACACTTCTTATAGGTTTAATATATGATTTACACTTAATGAAAATTATTTCTTATGTAACGTCATAATAAATGTATTGAGGTTATAGCTTAAGTGTTCATTTTCTTAGCGAAAAGAGGATTGAAACTAAACCTCAATTTAGGATTGTTAATTTTTTATAGATAATTATGTTAATATTACATTTTTTTTATTGACAAGTAATTATTTAAACCAAAACATCTAGGTATTAATATTCTGTATAACCCCCATTATTTTCAAGTAAATGATTTCGCATGGACCCTAAAATGTTAGCACATATTTCGGTTCCTTATATTTTCCCACACCTCCATACAATGGGTTTTTAACTGGTTCGTAATCGCTCTTGTTTCTATGTTTCCTCTTAATAGCTGGTCTTCTGTGATGTAAACCCTCAGCGTGGAGGGCACGGTTTGCAATAAGTGTCTAATAATTTCGCAGTGTCTCGTTGGTAATAAGCGACGACGGCCTTCAACTTCACCGTATCCACAAACTAACAATATTCCTCTAAAACAAAATAGAATACATATATATTAGAATATATACCTATATATATATATATATTTATATATAGTTATATATATATATATAACTATATATATATATAAAACTGATCTACAAATGCAATAAATATATAATATACATTATATTACACACTAGCACTACTCATGATTGACAATCTTAGGTAACATTCCAAATAAAAGTTTAGCTTAAGTTACAATTATTTAATATTACAATACTCACATTCAGTCCGGTTTCATCAGATATTTGTGTTCTTTTAAGAACACTTTTATGCAATGCAATAATAGTTGGCCTATTTATATTTGTTCTCGCCCTATTGTCTATTTATATTTGCCTGCATTTTGAGAATAAATATAATACTGCTATTTATTAAACCACACGTCACTAAACAAAGCTACACATTAACTTAACACTAACAACTGCGACCAAACGCCAGCGTTCACGTCGATCACGTTAAATATTTGTCTAACTGATATTCATGACTACCCCACACAAATCTAAATCTTTACGTTGTTTTTTATGATCTACCGTACTAACTTGACGAAATGTGTGCATAAAGCGTGCGAGATAAAGAATATTATATTTCTGTCTCATTACTACCAATCGAGTAAAATCTTACAAAAAGTTTATAATTACCGCGTGAGATTCGAACTCACAGCTCACTGATTCTAATATGTGTGTGTAAACAGTTTACTGCTAGGTCATTTTCACTCATATTACGTTGAAATTATGAACTAGAATCACTTGTTAGACAACTAAGATGATGCTTGAAAATAGACGGTCGTAAGTCAAACTTAACGTCAAGCAATCGCTTTGCGGGAATGCCTATGCACTTTTGGAACTGGCCGTACATTGAACAAAATATGATTAGCGCCTGTAATAGGTATTTAGTTACAGAATTATAATCATTAATATCATCAATACAACGCTCACATTGCATATAATTGGATTGAATGACTTTTTCATAAAATAGACAATCAATACAGTTATATGCACTTTGAGGGCTGTTTTATTGATTTAAATGATTATAATTCTGTAACTAAATACTTATTACAGGTGCGAATTATATTTTGTTCAATGTACAGCCTGACAATGACCGGCAAATTGCAAAAAACGTACGAAAATTTTTATTTCGCGGGCTAGCGTGCAGCTTCCACCTTAATGTTTTGGAATGAATAATATGCACGAGTAAATGCACATCATGGTACTTTATGGTCGGTATTAAGGTTCCGCGATGTGTACTAAATATCGTTTATCTGGGTTGGTATAGAGCTTATCGATAAGAAAGCCACCCATCAAAATAGCACAATAAAAATGAATCGCCCGAGATTCTATCAAAACATAATCACATTTCACCTACCAAAACAACGAAATTCCAAAATCTTTGAACATCTAAAAACAAAACTTTGTTCTGATAACCCTAGATCTTGATTATAGTTCAGCTCAAACGCGCCCCGTACTTAATTTATGCGTGATTACCCTATCAAGTAGGCCTATAGAAACTTTGTTTACAGCTACCATATCTTAACTTACCTCTGTTTACGAAGGGAAGAGGTATCAGGTAGGGAAATTTAGGGGGTCTGTACTATCATTAATCCCTGGAGACAATGTAGTTAACGATGACCCACTTTATCTATATTTCTTGAGGCCACAGTTCCCAGTATGATTAGTTGATCTGATATTGAACAGGATAATATACCTATTACTTTTAGTGTTAACAAATCTCAAAGACTAAATTTAAAACAGCTGCGTCTCCTTTGTTATATGTGATTAGGAATTTTAGATTCAGCCTAAAGTTAGTTTATATTTAACATACACACATGACATGACCACCAGAATGACTTGCAGTACTTTGATCCAGATCCAGATCTCTTGTAATAAGAGTTCAGCAGTACTCTTTGCTTTGTTTGTTAGTTTCAGCTTGAACTTATGATTAGTGCCCAATATGGCACTAATCATAAGTTCAAGCTGAAACAAAATTTTGTATAAAATTCCAACAAATACTTCGGTTGGTCTACGTCTTACACTTCGCATTATTCTCCTTAATAAAATGTGTCCAGCATTTCAGATGATAAAAAAATAACTGATATGGTTTTATAATATTTATGTATATTTTTTCCTAGTAATGAGAACCTTCAGTTGAAGGTACTAAACTTCACTCGAAGTAGATTCTGTCATGAAAATTTTGTTTGTTTTTATGAAGATTGTGTGTATGGATTTCAGCCGCTCGGCATATCCGACAGTCACAAAATTCACGAAAAATTTTAGCAAACTTCTAGTATAACACGGTTTTTGACAACATTCTTTTAATTGCTTTCGACGGCAGGTTTTGCGGTGCCAATACCAGGCCAAATCCCACGGGACTTTTTTTTTGGCTTCACCAATTTTGTTAGTATGTCGGTTCTCTGATTGTTTTCTCTCCAAATATATGTATATTGTATGTAAATATGGTTTATTGTTTTACTTATTTGTTATTTTCACATTCATATTTTTTATTAAATCTTTTATGGAATGACGCATGGAGTGAATAGTGGTAATCACATTGAAACCGCCTCTTAATTATTTCTTTATACTGGAACGTAACGAATAGAATTCATATCGACAAACAACCGAACTTGTTATTGCATGTCCTTTGGTCTGTGCCAGTGACTTTGAAGACAGGACTACGCGTTAATTAAAAGATCACCTTAGTATAGTAAAGTCGTGTAATAATTTATTGGCATAGAGTCCGACATACAATTCCGATAACAAAACACATTTGTAACTACCTTGTTTTATTATTGTTGTACATACATGAAAAAAAAACTGTAAAATAATGTTTTATTTATTATAAGTTACAAATCATCGCTTGTAATTAAATACACGTATTAGGAATTCAAAATGTCATAGTCTTCGGAAGTTGTTGGGGTACCGCGATGAATAATAATGGTCTCACCTCACCGCACCGCTCCAGTTTACATTGTAAATCTGCTGCGTCGTGTAAACAACCGTTTGTAATTAACATTTTAGTAGGCGAGTGTATTATTAACGTATTTCCACGTTTAATTAGTATGTCTACAATATATTTATATAACGTTTTAAGGAAAATTATCAAGTTG
The DNA here is from genome assembly GCA_905163465.1 of Craniophora ligustri. Classification (NCBI taxonomy): domain Eukaryota; kingdom Metazoa; phylum Arthropoda; class Insecta; order Lepidoptera; family Noctuidae; genus Craniophora; species Craniophora ligustri. Next base: position 8,108,144 of record LR990967.1, on the reverse strand, counting down.
TTCCGTCCTTGATTAGTTTATGAATTTTAGATGGAGTTTATTACGTAGGTAGTACTTTTGATTACGGGTTTAGAGTTAGGTGGAGGTTTCTGAAATTTTAACTTTAAAATTAATTATTTTAAACCTATTTATTGATAAACATTTTTTCTAGCTTATTTGGATTATATTTTAATTAGGGCTAGACTTGAACTAATTAGGCATTGGCTCATAAATATCTTCGCGAAATCTCCTTATTATCGGACACAATCAATATTCCGCTTAACGAAAATCGTACCTTTGATCTTCGATGTAAAGGTACTTGCCAACAAAAGGCTAATCAAATTGTGTTATGAAAAAAATATTTAAGTAAGTAAATTAGATTTCGTTCCACCTTTGCCATTTCGTTTAAAAACGAAATATCTTTGCGATCTTCTCATTGTGTACTTCAATAGAAATTTAGGAAGCAAATAGGTATTATTACTTAAGTGCTTATTAAAATTTCAGCTACCGTGTTTTATAATTTTCTGATCAAACATTAAATTTAACAACTCTTAAAATAATATATCATCTTTGTATCAGAAACATTTAAGTTATTGAATTGAATATGAATTGAAATGAATTCGAATATGATGATACAAAGCAAAAAAATAATTGAAAATATAGATGCAAAAAAGTTGACTACTTTGCGAATCGAATCATCACTGTACAATACATGATAGTGTAGCTGAGCAATTGGCTTGTGCGTCATGGGTTGCGTGTTTGATCTCCGCACTGAACATGAATTTGTACAATCTACAGGTAGTTGTTCTGGGTTTGGGTGCTTGTGTATGTATGTATTTGTAAAAATGATTGTGTGTAACACCCACAACACCGAAAAAAATCTTAGAGTGCGACTAGTCTTTTAAAAAGATGTTGCTTATTTATGTTTCTCTTAGGTATATCGAAGTTGCTGTAATAAGGTCTATTATTGAGTTTTATAATTTTCATGAGGTATTACCCCAAAATACGGCTAGCAGTAACATTAAATTGATATTAGGTGCAAGTGTAAAGCTGTTTTATTTCCCCTACATTAGCTATTAGTTTTCGCACTTACAGTTCTCAGGGGGAAAGATTTATTAATGGCGTTGCCACAGGTACACCTTCAGGAATAAAAATAAAACACATTTTAAGTGCGGTAAAGATGTAATAAATAACTGATGTTAAATTGACTGTGAAGAGCTTATGGCCCCGAAACTCGAAACAAAAGGGAAATTGGCTTGTTTCTCCATTGATTTTGAATGGGTGGAAATAAAAATGATTTTGAATTAATATTCTATAGGAATAAGAAGGAAATAATAGAAAAGTTAGGATGAAGTGTTTAAAATGATATGTTTATGTAAATAATAGAGTATTCTTTAATCTGAATTTTTTAATCTGAATGATTATCGAGCTAATATCTCTAACGCGTTTGGGCCTTGGTGGTTATAAAATAAAAGTGGACTGTAAATTTATGGTGCTGGTTTATTCGCCGTATTACAATAACTTCATGAAAAATAAGATCGTCCGACCGGGCTTGAATCTCCACGCGAGCTCTCGCAGCTATACTGTCGTGCGCCCGCGCTGACCGCCGTGGTGGGGGCGTGCGTCGGGCGGCTCCGTAAAACCGGTCAGCGCAGGGCTTTGATGTATCGCAACATGCTCCCCGGGTTGAAGGTTGGCTTCAAATTCTGGAAGGGGACACAAATTATTAAATGCCCTGCGAATGGTGCCTCCTTTGGTTTTAACCTCAACCACTCTAGCAACGCCATCGCTCCCTGGATAGAGCTTTGTCACTCTTCCCAACGACCAGAGAAGAGGAGGTAGGGCTTTCTCCTTAATTAAAACAAGAGCCCCTTGCTTGAGTTCCGACCTTGACTGTTTCCATTTGGTCTTTGCTTGTAGCAAGGATACATATTCGACAGCGAAACGATTCCAAAAATGCTGTTTAATAAGCTGGATTCTTCGATATCGCTCGAGATTGTTGATGTTGGTCGTTGACACCTGTGGATGCGGTACAGACATTAATGGTCGTCCAATTAAAAAATGAGCAGGAGTCAGAGCGGAAAAATCGTGAGGGTCTGAGGAAAGTGGGGTGAGAGGACGGGAGTTTAAAATGGCTTCAATCTGAGTGAGGCAAGTCGCCATTTCCTCATAGGTGAAGTGAGTGAGTTGAAGCAACCTGCGAAGATGATGTTTGGTAGACCGTACAGCGGCCTCCGCTAAACCATTAAAGTGTGGACTATAGGCTGGCACGAATTTAAATTCAATACCTTCCTGCGCTATACGACCTTCGAGATCAGACTGGGCCAAAAACTTGGTTAACTCGTTGAAGGTGCCGACAAAGTTAGTGCCATTATCCGAAGTGATACTCGACGGTTTACCACGGCGTGACACGAAGCGATTTAAGGCAGCTATATAAGCAGCTGTAGATAGTGCTGTAACAAGTTCAAGGTGACAAGCCTTTACAGCGTTACAAATAAATATAGCCAAATAAGTTTTAATTAATCGACAGCCTCTGCCCTTTCGGTCCGCTATCAACACTGGCCCAGCATAGTCCACGGAACAATGCATAAAGGGAAATTCTAATTCCGTTCGAGATGCAGGTAACTGCCCCATCATAGGCTGAATAGTTTCGGTCTTGAACCTGCAACATCGAACACATTTATTGACAACTGACTTAGCTAAGTTCCTGCCCCCTAGGGGCCAATAAGTTTGTCTGATGGTTGCCAAAAGTAACTGTGGACCAGCGTGTAAATATTTTAAATGGAAATGATTAAATAAAATTCTACTAAAATGATGCTTACTACACATTAAAATTGGGTACTTAGTATCGTAGCTGTATGGCGAATTGCTAAGTCTGCCACCAACTCGGATAATATTCTTAGTGTCTAAGAATGGAGACATAGAAGCTAGTCTGTGTTTAATAGGCAATTTTTTCCCTTCTTTTAAAATAAAATATTCATTAGAAAACATTTCTAACTGAACCTTATGGATAATTAAATTTAATGAAGTTTGCAGCTCTGTGACTGATAGATTACCTTTTAATTTAGTTTTATTTCGGCAATTGTAATTAAATCTCTGTACATATGCTAATGATCTTTGTAAATAGGTTAAATTAGATTTACTATTAATGAATTTACATATTAAATCTTCGTTTTTATTATTTAGTGCTAGGGAACAAGAAGTTATCTCGGGTAGATCGTGCCTCTCGTTAGGCATTTTAGGCCACTCGTCTTCATTTTTTAATAAAAATGCGGGACCTGACCACCACAACGAAAAATTACTGATGGAGTCAGCCTTCACCCCCCGAGAGACAAGATCCGCCGGGTTGTCTTTCGACGGTACGTAGTTCCACGTGTGACCTTCAGTGCTTTCCTGTATCTCATGAACGCGGTTTCGTACGAAACTTTTCAACTGTAGGGGTGATGTGGTCAACCAACCCAAAACTATAGTTGAGTCACACCAAAACCTACATTTATTGATTTTCAGACTTAAAGAGGCTAGTACCTTGTTACACAACCTTGCAGCCTGCAAGGCTCCGCAAAGCTCGAGGCGAGGAATCGTTGTCGGCTTTATCGGCGCTACTCTATTTTTAGAGGTTAAGAGGTGTACGGTAACTAGCCCTGATTTATGCACAGAACGAATATAAAGACAAGCGCCGTATGCTCGCTCTGATGCGTCAGAAAAAACATGAATTTCATAGGTGTCAGAATCATCGCTAAGAACCCATCGAGGAATTTTTAATTTATTAAGGCAAGGCAAAGTGTATGCAAAGGTTGACCACAGTTTTTTTATTTCGAGGGAGACTTCGTCATCCCATCCATACTGGTTGACCCACAACATCTGCATAATAACCTTGGCCTCAATAACGCAAGGGCCTACAAGACCTAACGGGTCGAATATTTGACTAATTACTGAAAGAATATGGCGTTTTGTTACCTTTTTATTAAGTTCTATATTAATTGAGAATGACAAAATGTCAGAATTACAAATCCAATGAAGGCCTAAGGTTTTGGAAGCTATATTTGTAGTAGTTTCGGAAAAGTTTAAGACTTGATCAGTATCCACTTGAGTAGGAGATAACTGTTGTAAAATTAAATTACTATTGGATCTAAATTTTCTTAAATTAAACTTTGCTAATGCTAAAGTGTCTATTACTGCCTTGCAAAGTGTAATGGTATCCGAAATAGAAGACGCCCCGCCTAAATAATCATCCATATAAAAATCCTTTTGTATTGACTCTTTCACTACATCATCGGAAGCGCTGGATGCTAAACTTACCAAACACTTGGTTGCTAAATATGGCGCAGATGCCATACCATATGTCAGTGTATTAAGCGTGTAAGTTTTTAAAGGCTCATTAGCATTATACCTAAAAATAATTTGTTGCAAAGCGCGTTGAGACGGGCTAAGTACAATCGCCCTATACATTTTTTCGATGTCTCCTGTAACAACATACTTATGTTGGCGAAAACGAATAAGAATAGAATATAAATCTTGTTGGACAGTAGGCCCAACCATCTGGATGTCATTTAATGACATACCGGACGAAGTAGCCGCTGAAGCGTCAAAGACTGTGCGAAGCTTTGTAGTAAGGCTCGACTCACGGATGACACCGTGGTGAGGCAAGAAATACTTGACCTGTTGTATATTAGAACAGGTCTCTGTGTTTACCGTCATATGGCCTAGAGTTTCATACTCTTTTATAAACTCAGTGTACCTAGCTTTGAAAGCAGGGTCATTTATGAACTTACGTTCTAGTGACATAAAGCGACATTTGGCCTTATTGTATGATTCGCCTAAGACTGAAGGATCCTTCATCAGTGGCATCGATACAATAAAACGACCGTCACTATTACGAGTAGTGTGTTCCAAGAAATGCTGCTCACAGGCACGCTCCTCGAGAGATAGCGAGTGCTTAGCTGCTACAGTGTCTAACTCCCAGAAACGAGATAAGTCTGGGTTTGGTTCCTCGTTCAAAAAATTACAAACGGGACCAGAAGTATCTGACTTCTGTTGGGGAATAAATCCTGACACCAACCAACCCAATTTAGTTTCATATAATTTGGGTAAATTCTTACCCAAATCTATAGAATTTGTCTTTAAGACTGACCAAAATATGGACGCCCCAACTAAAATATCTATAGTAGCAGGCTCGTTAAAGGAAGGGTCAGCTAGATGAATTCCCGAAGGAAGGGTTATATAATCAATATTTATAAAAGAAGGCGGTAAATTCCTAGTGAGCTGAGGTAAAATATGACAGTCTATAGTTGATGAATAATCGTTGTAAAGCGATTTAATAATAAGACTACAGGACTGAGTACTTTGAGAAGTATTATTGTTAATACCTGTCACCGTGGCGCTCGAACCACGTCGCGACAAACCCAGCTTACCGCAGAGAGACTCCGTCACGAAGTTGGCGGAGCTGCCATTGTCGAGCAGCACTCTGGCAAAGTGCTCGACACCCTTGCTGTCGGCTACCTTCACGCGCGCTGTGGAAAGCAAGACGGGTGGAGGGGTAGTAAGCTGTCTTGAATTGGTTGAATTGGCAAAATTATTAATAATAGGATCAGGATCTTCCGTAGCATGTAAATGTAAAAGTGTGTTATGTTTTTTCTTGCAGTATTTACATGGAACAAGATTACATTTATTTTCACTATGATTTGGTCGTAAACAGTTAAGACAAACCTTCGTATCCTTGGCCTTCTGTATACGATCCTCAATGGAAAGGGACCTAAATGAATCGCAACTAAATAAATAATGATTTTGATTACACATAGGACAATTTAATGATTTTTTATAGTTATAATTGTATTTAAGTTTATTATTGTTTATTATATTGTAATTAGAATTTTGATTATGTTTTAAATCTGAATGAAAAGTAGAATTATGCTTACTATTTTCATACTTTTGTGATTTCATGACTTTGCTTTCTTGTAGTGTCTCTAAAAGATCTGCCCTATTGCTGAGAAACGTTATAAAAATGTCAAGCGTAGGTGGATTGTCTAGAGTATTCCTATGCGATTCCCACTCCCTACGAGTGATAGTGTCAAGCTTGTCAGCCATCATATGGATAATTAACGTGTCCCAATACTTAGTTGGCTGATCTAATGTTGCCAAAGCGCGTAAGTTTTTATTAGTAACGTCAATAAGATTGCGGATGGCTTGAGATGACTCTTTATGAATTTGGTCTACCCCAAATAAGGCCTGCACATGGTTGTTTACCAAAAGTCTTTTGTTATCATATCGGCTACATAGTAATTTCCATGCAGCTGTATAATTGTCGCCTTTCACATCCAAACTATCTATCACCAACAAGGCACTATCCTTTAACGACGCACGAAGGTAGTGCAACTTATTGATGTTATCTATGTCGGACCTTGTATGTATTAATGATAAAAAAGTGTCCCTATATTCCAGCCAGTGCTGATAGTGTCCACGAAAGGTGGGCAATGATATTTTTGGCAATCTAACGCAATTGAATTTGGAACCACCTGCCTGTGCATCCTCGAAACTTGTCACAGAACCATCCTGAACCTCGCGTCGTGGAGACGGCTGCTCGCCTAGCAGGCTACGTGCCGTAGCCACCAGCGCGTGGTATTGGTTCTCGAACTGCTCTCGTTCCTTCAACTCGTCATCTATACTATCCGATAGCATCTCGATGTCATTCTGTAATTGATCAAAGTCCGCATATAAGGTATTGAATTTATCAAGCCGGCCCTCTAAATCTAAAAACTGTAAACTACTTAACTCCTTTGAACTTTTAAGCAAATTAATGTAATTATTGAAAATAGTTACTTTAGACTTTAAGGTGCCACGTTTTTTAACCAATTTATCCATTTTAGCATCGGTCATTGCACTATAAATGAAGTTAAGGCAATTAGAAAGGTAAACAATAGGTAGGCGATTCCAATAAATATAAAATGCAATAAACAAGTTTTGTAATATGTAGCTGCGAGAACAAAAGATGACCTACTTAATGCGTACGGTCCGATCAGCTGTAAGCGATAAGGATCTAACGGTGAATAGCGAGTTTGCGGTTAACACGTGCACTCGCTTTGTTAAAATTACATATATTTTTATTCTTGTGAAATGCAATATTATTTAGCTAAATGAATATTATGAGGCAATTTGAAGGCTAAATATATGAAGAAAGCACTGAGACTTAAATTAAGATATTGCGCTCACCAGAAAAAAGACATTTATGCGAAGCAAGGAAAAAGAAGTTAAGGAATAATTGGAACGGACTCACAAATGCTATATGACACCAACAGGTGTTTTCAAAACTTCGTCCTCTTGGAAGCTTGACTCGTTGCGGGTCCAAAGTCCGTGCGTGCGACCTCTAGCTGACTTTGTGTCGTAGTTGTTCCGGGGCGTGTGTCGATGCTTTGCAAGATCTTCTCAATGATTCTCCTGATGATGGTAGATGATTCTTGCGATGCTGAAGTCCACAACTGAAGGGCTCCGAAACTTCCAAAACACTCAGACAATCATGTGATGGTGATTATTACACGGCGAGAATCCTGAAGGACCATTGTTTGGGCCTTGGTGGTTATAAAATAAAAGTGGACTGTAAATTTATGGTGCTGGTTTATTCGCCGTATTACAATAACTTCATGAAAAATAAGATCGTCCGACCGGGCTTGAATCTCCACGCGAGCTCTCGCAGCTATACTGTCGTGCGCCCGCGCTGACCGCCGTGGTGGGGGCGTGCGTCGGGCGGCTCCGTAAAACCGGTCAGCGCAGGGCTTTGATGTATCGCAACAGTCGGGTTCAATACCAGAGTGGTTACAGAACAGACAGCCGTTTGAATAACAGGCGAGATGATAAGCAGTTGCGACACTGGTTTAATTATTGGTAAAGCGCTAAATTATTATCATAAGCACGAAACGTGAAAACCTAATAAATAAATCTAGGTACACGGCTCTGGGACTATTGAATACCATTTCTCATGATATACTGAACTTTGTTATTATCATAACGGCTTGAAATGATATACTGAGCTTGTTTTGACTCACGTGCGGTATCCATGAAATGGAAAAGTTGTAAGGATACAATACGAATATATACTACACCAAGAGAAAGTTCGAGTTTACCTCTTATAGAAAGCTTTCGTGGTATTTATCGGCTATCAATGTGGCATGTAATCGTAGTAATTGAAACTTTTATCTCGATAAGATGATAATTATTAGAAGGACTTTGAACTGTAAAAAACTACGCGAGTTCAAACAAGTGGACCTTATGACAATAATGAAAAGAAGTCCTGTTTATACTCTTTTACATAAATTAATTATTAAAATATTAATTGGTCACAGTTTACTATTTTGTTTTAACAATCTCAAAAATTCAGGAAAAAAGCCTTCCAAGAAAAAAACGAACAATGTTTTCACTGTCAAACTGATAAGCAGGGTTTTTTTCGCAGAATTGAAAAAAGATGATCATAATAAGGTAATTAAAATGTTGTAGCTACGAACTGGCAAACACACTTAAAATTATCACGATATTGCCTAATATATTTACACTTAATCTGACAAGAAGAATCATATCATAATAATTGTGGGTAAAAAAGTTCTCCGTTCCAAGAATTTCGCGATACAAACCGACGGAGAGACGTATAAATATTTATTGTACAGGTGGTATAAACCGCTCGAGGATATTGGAGGATAAATTGATTGTTCGGGGTCGGTTTTCCATTTAGATATGGAAATTTCCGGGATTGTGTACGAAAATCTTCGATTTTACCTTTTTTTTCAACAAATCACGCTAAGAGCGACCGCTGGATTTTAGACGCTTTTCAATATTCGCAATTTGAGTGCATGATTTTCCTGAACAGTTAGAATTAAGGTTGTATTCATTTATTTAATTACTGTAAACAGCTTACATTTATTTATGCATAATTTTTTTTATACTTACCTGACGATTTGCATATTTATCAGATGCTCGAATGGCGAGGGGAAATATCGTAAAGAAACCAGCATGCATGCTTGAGACATTTTATCGATGATGAGTAAAATTTGTCAATCGGGCTAGAAGAGAGGACACTAATGAGAAGAAACCCTTGCCCAGCAGTGGGAGAATAATTGGGTTGATGATGATGACAATGCGTATTAAAACGTTTTGAATAATAGGCCCCGATAAGTATAATGCATTTACTGGTCTGTAAGTTCCAAGATGCTTTGTTAGATTAAAGAGTTCGGAACGCATTACGTTACACGTTAAATACGTGCCTTTTAAGCAATAGCTCAAAGTAAAACTATAATAGAAAATACCAGTTACAACCTCCTCACAATTCAGTTTCTGCCGCATCCATAAAATATATACAGCCATCACAAATTTATTTATGTTCGGTTATTGTACGCCGTGTCCCAGTGATCGTAATAAAATATAGCGTTTACATCCGTGGCCCACAAGAGACGACATTCAAACAAACGTGACCCTTTCGACACCATATTATTAGATTCAGAACAAGCGTACCTAACATAAACAATGGACAAACGATCGAATGCCAAAATAAAGGGTTCGTCCATACGAAATTAATTCAATAAGGGTCATTGTTGTGTCTTTCTTTACATCTTTAAGTTTGATCGTTCAGATGTTTCATTTCACTCTTATTCGGTTACTGTTTGACTTTTTCGCTTATAAGTGAAATTGGAGATTGAAATTGTGCCTCTAACTCGGCCCGCGATTGCTCGCCTCAAACTTTCCAAGTTTTGATATCATATTACTCAGCGTTTTTTAGATATTGCCTTTTCAATAACAATATATTATTCCTTATTTTATCGACAGTTTTACTAGTTTTCGAAGAATAAAGACGTTTTTAAATCATTTATAACTGTCGCTTCAATATTTTAGAGTTGGATAAGGGTCTCATTTAAAAACTGAATTAGGTACTGTAAATTTGGTTTAGTGGCATTTATGACCAATTTGTGATCATTTTTTTCAATAAATCAATACGTATAATCTCTGCTATAGACAAGGATATATTAGTAAAACTTACACACCAGTAACCGAAATGCCCCAAAACCAAATTGGAACGAATGTCTGCAAGTTATATACTAATTAGACGACGACGCAAGAAGTTTATACGTTCAGTACGCCTCCTTAGAGTGTCGAAATTAGAGTTAAACTAAACTTGTTTACCTTTCTGCAGAGCTGTTTATATGAAAGTTTGCAAATACGCCACCTCGGGGTAGTAAGATTTTGCTAAAAGTGCCATGCCCAAAGTTTGCCTAGTTCTCCCATGCCTCAAAGTAGTTAAGTAATTTGTATAAAATTGTTTTACTTGAACAAGTTTTGCATCTGCTCCCGTTTTCTGTGGCTATCATAAAAGCTATATGCGCCAAACAAGTTGTTTTGGAAAACTATTTGGTATGCTAGTATTGTTTCTAGATAACAACTTTGCTAGAATTCCTTTAACGGCTTCAGTACCCCAGAAGTATGTTAGGAGCAGCGCTGCTTGAAACACGAGCATGACCCATGAAATATGATGACGGGCCCCCGCGCCATTTCACCACTGCCCAGACCACACTATGTTTAAGCTGTTATTTGGGTTGTAAAAGATAGATGGCGCTATTCAATCTGTAAAGCGCCATCTCTCTCTGACAGCCTAAATAATACTGCTTAAACATGATGTGGCGGTTGTTTTTATTGATACATAATTATATAGTAGCCTGATACTTTTGAATCAGTTTTAGTTTGGTTGACTTTAGTAAGTAACTATATAATAAAAATAAAAGATATATTTCTTTTAATTGAAACATCAAGCCAAATAAAAAATTAAGTCGTTTTTGAGTCTATCGATTACAAACAAACACCAAAAACAAATACTGTCCATTTAATAATTTTAGTTTAGGTAACACGTCTTTTCAATTAAGTAGTCGAGCGACTGTTTGTTGCGCTACGCGTCACATTTTGGTCTCCCCGGATCCAATGCTTTTTCTAGGTCTTGTAAGAATTGTAGATATTTATAAAGGCCCCAATACAGAAGAAATTCTAATGTAAAGTGTACAAAATAAATAAGGTTCATAACCTAATTATTTCATAAATTAATTAGACCTTAATTGCGTACTAAGTCTACGTTTACGTCGGCAGTATACGTGCCTATGATAACATGTTTTATCTTTCTCTTTTACGCGCTTGTAAAGACAAGACTATATCCTTAAGAATATACGGACATAGATATAGATGTATATACCTATATGTATGTACGCCTTCACAACGGTGTCCTTTACATAAAAGGTAAACAAAAATATATAAAGGTGACTTTCGTCGTTACAAATCAATCACAATGTCAACACATGTTTTTCCACAATTTTGGTAAGGAAATGGCTTGCTCTGTGGTGTTCGCTTGGGAAGCCCTAAGTCCTACGTAATAATAGTTACCTATTATGTTGTTCATCCACTACACTTTACATAGCACATCATCCCAGTATCTTTGAAAGTGGTTAGACAGAGGTGTACAAGTGTAGACTCACCAGTTTGCCAGTATATTTTAAGTCCCATGTAAAATAGCGGGCGGCACAAATGTAAACTACGACTTGTACTTGAAGATTTCTTAAAAAATAACAATAGGTAGTTACTACTCGATAAGTAAATCGAACCTAGAACCATACGCTCGGGAGTCACGCTTACAATTGCTAGATAAATGAACTGATGGTGAATGTAACATCAACTTTTTTATATAAATTCAATCATATCAAAACTCAGTTACAAAATATCTTATACATTTTGCAATTTTCACAATTTCTTACAAAATTATTGGAAGTGAGGAAAACTTCCACCCTTACATTTTGTTTCTATTCAATCAATTCTTGGGCTCAACGCAGGCTGCCAACTGTCTGTTATGAAAATACGTTTGAGATATAGACTTCGGATTTTATTAACTTTGAGAAATTAATCTCCCTAACATTTTTCTTTTTTTGGATAATACTTGGGTTATTTTATTAAGATGTGTAAGGTACTGTATTAGTATCTCAAAGTAACTAATTTATTTTTTACACTCACGCAAATATTAGACATTGAAATAAAACTAGTTTTAGTCTACCCGTGACCTACTGCCAAGAATTCAAATCGTCGGGAGTAGAATAATATCAATAAATATCGTCATGAAATCCGAAAAAAGTACATCGTATTATTTTAATATGTATAAGATAATTGTAAATATTTGTTTTATTACTACATGTCTCTTTTAAGTAATGGTTTTTACTAAAAATAACTCTAAGTAAAAGTAAGTCGCCGACTTCAAGTCACTTTATTCATTTATTATAAATTATTACTGTCTAACGTTTTTACGTTAGACAGTAATAACTGGAATAACAGATAACTGGAAACTATGAAATAAAATCGCTATGAACATTTCATAATAACATGTAACAAAATAATAATACGTCAAATATTCTAAATATAGACGTAAAAGATCACATTTCAATATACTATCTAAGGACATCGGTTTTTATATCAAAACTAACATCAAAGGTATACATTATATTTAAAAAACGCTTTGTTAATATCAAAAGCATTGGTATATCGCTCCTACGCATTGTTATTCTACCAAAAAATAACTAGTCACGCCACATCCATGCCTTATCTATAGAAATATAGGAAACGTGACGTCACCGTATTTTCCTGTTGAAATTTCCGCCACTTGGATAAAGATTAGGTTATGTATATCTTTACGATCTAACTTTATTCGGTTACGTGGAAGTGAAAGCGGAAAAATATCACGTGAAAGACGTAAATGACGAATTATATTTATTTTTGTAAATAAATCTCGTCGGCGATACTGCGTGTTTTGTACTAGATATCGACATTTTTTACCTCTGAGTTGAAACAAACTCAGATAGCCTTAATCTATTTTAAAGTCTAGAATTTATGGATGTACTAGTTACGTCGATTATATAGATGTACAAAAAGCTTATGACAAGGTAATAATACTCTGATGATCTATAAAAAGTATATTTGTTTCATAGACTATAATTATACATACATACATAATTATACTCACGCATTGTTCCCATGGGGGTAGGCAGAAACAACAGAATGCCACGCGCAAAGCAAAATAAAAGACTATAAAAGTGAACAAAATTTTAAATCTATAAAGAGAAAGTAAATTGTCTTGTTTAAAAAACAAAGCAACAAAATGAAAGTGCACTGTAAAGTAGTCATAGTAAAAACCTTTCTATAAATACCTTCAATTAACAAGTCTCTCGAGTAGTCCATCGTGTTGTTGTTGAATTATAGATGAGTTCCGAAGAAAAATAATTACTTACCGGGGACTACTTAAGTTTAATTATTTCCGAACAATTCAGTCGGTAGCTTCGAAATGCCACCCTACGAACGAACGAACGAACGAAAGAACCTTTCAACGGGGACCAATTAGGAAAAGTAGGTGCCTACAATGCGTTCCGATAGATCAATAAATTATTAACTTGACTACAAAGGACACGTTTGATAGCAATAAGTGGCGGGAATATACATTTGGTTACTTAATGTATCTATTTAATAGTTTTATGTATTTTTTTAGTTGGTGGCAATTAAACATGTTGTTTACTTATTTACATGAAAACCTCCTTGGTTGATTTTGTGTCGTATCCTGAGTTAATACATAGACTGGTATATTTAGTCAATAATGTCGTCAGAAACTAAAATTGTATACATAGTAAAATAATACCAAAAAAATCCTTGTAGTTGCAATTTCACGTACTAATATCTAGGTAAACAAAAATGTTATTCTATCAAATAATAAATACCAATCTATTGTCTATATAGACTGGTATTTATCATTTAAGTAAAATTTAAGTAAAAGCAGTATTACAGCACATTTCGCTTTAACAATTTTTCTTGAAAAATTCGTTTCAATCATAACGGTCAAGTAAATCTCACCGTCTCGCGAAATAAACGCGATTTATTTTACATATTTTTATTAAATTCCAGAGCTATTACTTGTTAACTCAAGGTTTACTTCTACAATTAACCGCATTATTTATCTACACTTTATGTACATATAGATTTATTAGGAATAGTATTTACTTAAATTATCATTTCAACCGTTAGATGTCCACTGCTAGACATAGTTCTCCCCCAAGGTTTGCCACTTTTTTTTTTACTTAAATAAAAATTATAAATTATATAAAATATATACAGAATATAAAAATATTCAACAAGAAAGGTGTCTTCAACAAGACATGTAGAAAACACCTTTCTTGCTGAATTAATAATAGTTACAATTATTTACGCGAGAAGAAACAATTTATAAATTGTTTCTTCTAACGTAAATATTTTTTCAAAAAAATACGGGATGACATGATTAATAGCCGCCGCCACTTCAAAATCTGACGCAATTAAATATAATGTTAAAGTACTTTCTCTCAATCTATATTAAATAAAGTCTAAAGTAAGACACACTTCAAAGGGTGCTATGGACCTTTTAGCATGTACTTAAAGTTCTATTTTCAAATTCCAATCTTTAATTTTAATGTAGCCTATACATATTGCTTAAGCTAAATCAGGCATATCGTTTGATATCGCCGAACGTAGCCAGCTATTAGTTAAGGGCTCGAAGCATGTTACAGGCATTAGAAGTGTTGCACTTACATCACGTTCGTACAACTAAAATAATAGTGATCATTTTACTATGAACTAAATTTTCCATCTCACTTTCCACCACTTTCACACCGGGCATGAATCCAAACTCTGAGCTGCTACTATTTTTATAAATTATTTTATTGTTATTTTTTTTTGTGTGCATATGTGCGTCACGTTCACGCGAATAAACTGTTTTTCTTTTTTTCTTTCTTCTACTAGGAATTTCATAGAAATACCCAATAACACTTTGCTCGACCTGCAAATCAAAATCAAGACTTTTTGCTCAGCTTTCGATGACCACCGAACCAACAAGGCAGTTTCTAACGCACTCCCTTAATTTATCATATATTTAAAAGCGACAACAGTTAGCTACCATATTTATGTGCTGTAGCGTGTACTTCAAATCACGTATGGTGTAAGTAAATTCGTCGCACATACTGCTCGTGTGTCCCAAAGTGATAGAGATGTAGGCAATGCTATCTGCTAATTGCTCACACCACCTCTGGCTACAGCACAGTGCGGTTTCAATACAAAAGCCCTATTGACGTGAAATGGTGAGGGTTAATACGTAAAACGAACCGGACTAGATACTGAACGGACGATTTCAAATTGATTAGTATCGACGCTATGTAAAGTAAGCACAGAAGATATTCAACCTAAATAATTTATCTGGGTGGTATAGAAATGATGGTTAACTAGTATGAAACCATGAGAATTAACTGTAGGAGACAATAAATTAATATATTTGTATTAGTAGTAGGTAAATTTCGATATACCCCTGGCGATATCATCCAACCGAAATTTATAAAACTTTAATGTAGGTAATAGAGCATATAATTATTATTTATAGCATTCTTCTTTTTCCTTTTATTATTGTTGAAAACGAATCACCTAGCGAGATTTCTTGCTTAAATTGAGCTGTCCAACTGGGGAAGTACCTCCGCCTTACAGAAGACCGCAGTGAATCAACAATAGCTGTCTTTCTGCAAGTGGGTATGGTTACAGGTGCGTACAGATTACATAACATAGCATTTTATTAATTTTTGCAACAATGTTATGTAACGCATACGCGTGAATAGGAATGAAGACGGTACTGTCATAGTTGTGCTTGCTTTTTATTGTTATTTATATCGATATAGGTAGATGTTTAAAGAAATTAATCTTAAGTAACTTAGTATCTTTATTTTTGTTATAAATGGTTTTTGTGTTATATGATTTTAAGTAATCTAAAGAATTTAGGTATCTCTTTTGAAGAATTTTTAGATAGGAGTTTAAGATTTTTATGATTTATTTGGCTATAAGTTGTATAATTGTTTTCTTTAGAATAAAATTAAACTTAAGATTCATTTAGAGCATTCATTTTTTATTAAATTTTTGGCAAAAACTCGAAATGTTTGCGTGTGAAAGACCTATTTGATAAACAAAAAAAATAAGCGTCCAAGAATGATATCTACTTGGAACTACTACTATAAAACATGATTTCGCCGTATGTAAATCCCTAGTAGGGTTCAAAATTCTGTTCACATCGCACCGTCCTAAGTATGTAGGTACTGCTTAATTTTATCTTATGTAACCGTGAGGGAAAGCTAAATCCGGATTAATTAATTCTGAACTCTGAAAGTGTGTTGAATTCAACCCGCCCGATAATATCGTGCAGCACATATTGTGCCCTCTGCTTTTAGTACATTGAGTATTACCTATAAAGATATGTAGACTCTCAAGACTCCTCGTCTTTAGAGATCAATATGATTTATGAACATGATATTGTACAAGTAATTAGTGTCTGTCTATAATTACTAAAAAGTTGACGTCCGTCAATATATCTTATTATTTAATTTTGGATAGTGATGATCGTTGTTCAAAATTAAGGTAGTGGATCTATATTATGAAGACGAGTAAGGCCTTCTTATTCTCTTTTTTTCACTGTTGGAGCTTGGAGGTTGGATTTATAAATGAAAATGACGGTGATCGGCAAACTTTAGGTGCACATAAGTACTCTAGTTGGTACATAATAACAACAACACAAAGTACATCGTTCAATAAATTATTCCGCAGTAAATGCATACGTTGCTGTACTGAACGTCAATCGAAAACAGCTACAAAGTACGTCACTTTAAAACCTAAGTTGAGAACGTCAATAAAACCTATGAAGGGGAAGTGTTGGGAACACGGTCGGCACAGGTGTTGCATTTCCAATTTAGCATCGCACCGAACGCAAGGATGTGCGCCGGTGATTTTCATTTCCCGAACAAGCCACATGGCACATGCGGCCATTACGCCGCAAGCGTATTGCGCGGCCGGACTTTTGAGTTGTTGATTAAAATGTATGCGTCGGATGTCAACTTAACGCGGGTTTTGTCATTCGGAACGCGTGACGTCACCTGATCCGTTTTTACAATTAAATTTAGTTTCGATAAACAATTACATAGTATTACATATTTTACTAACACCTTCAATAAAAATATATGACAAAAACAAAACAACAAAAGTTCAACATAATTAATTGTTATGTAATCCTATAGATTATTCGATTATTAGATGCAAAGATCTACAGAAAAGTAAGATAAAAACACTACTTGCCGTAAAAAAAATATGCCTTAAGCGAATGAGAAATCCTGACTGAAAAGACAGGCTGTCAGTGGCAAGAACAAAAGTTAACATTTCAACTACTCTGGTATCTATTGTTTTGTTTGAGCTATGAAGCGGCGGCGGCGGAACGCTACTCGTTTCGGGCCAACTTCCTTTTGGAAAAACTTCAAGAAAGCATCCCATCTCGGTTTGTGAGAAGATTGCGAAATATTTCTGTCCCCGCGGTGTCATTTGCCTAACTTTCCAGTTTGAGTAAGCTTAAAACCTCCAAGTTTTTGCGCTGAGAATGCTTTTAAAGTTTTTTCTGATGCAACATTTTTATATTTGGACGGGAATATTCTCTAACAATAAGCGCAAACAACTTTTTTCTTTAAACAGTACGTTAATGCGTTGCCACGGGAGCGGTCGGTTCAAGGTCTCTTTACCTACGTTCTTTGTCAATTATTTTTGCGGTTTTCTCTGAATGCGGGACGTTAGGCAAGGAGCCCGATTATTGTGAATAAACCTGTTAATTAAAATCTCGTCATTTAATAACGAAATGAGGTTCTAATTAAATCTTGTGTTTGTAGATTTTATGTGTTCCTCCGGCCTTGCGATATTAAAAAGGTGCCCGAATAAAATGCTTGCTTTTTTATTTTTGAAACGCAAATGGATTGAATATTTAAATGAATTTATTCCCTGGCATACACAAACAATTTTTATTATACCACGGATTTCGATTGTCTTGCATAATAATGTATTGTATCGATACGCTTCATATAAAAATAATCATAAAAGTTTTGCAAACCGATTATCCAAAGTGAACGAGAGCTAAAAAATGATTTTGTTCAGTTCAGCAATAAATGTAATGGATTTAGCAATTGTTTTTGTGAAAAACGTTTTGTATTCGTATTTGATGTTTTCTGAACTATGACTTGACAAAATATATAAATTAATCGAGCCAGTAACGTATTTGATTACTCAGCACAGTCTTTATTTAACTACAATAAGATGGGAAAAACTCGAGTATGTATATATAATTATTTAATTTACTATAGTGCAAGTAAGTATAATGAACGGGTTTATTGCTATATTATTTGCACAAATTCAAACCTGCTGGGAATTTACTTGCAAAAAACTCAGCAACATTTTCTTAGATCTGGGAATTGGTTTAAGATAATGATTAACATCATTATCATCATCAACAATTTACTGTCACACTACTGGGCGTGGGGTTCCTATCAGAAAACGTATTAGTTTATATAATAGTCCACCACGATTGCCTTGTGCGGGTTGGCAAAATTATGAAAATATATTGAAATTATTGGAATGTAGGTTTCTTTCTGTTTGAGTACCTATGATCAATGCATAGCTCCGAAAAGGCAGGGCGTGCATAGGGATCGAACTAAAGACCTTTAACTTCAGTCCTCTTGTCTTTATGATAATAATCTAATATTATTGATTAACATAGTAATTAAGTATTCAGCTTGCAGTCTCATAAAATAAAAAAAATATAAAATGCCAAATTTATGTCTTTCTGGAAGATAATGTGGCAAACATGTAATTCTAACAAAGTTGACATTTTTATTTAGGCCAAAAGAATTACTGTTGGGTAAAAAAGAGTTGAGCCTCATACAGTTCACGAGTTTACGCGATAAATAAAAGATAATGGCCCATTTCTTGGAGATATTATTATGAAAAAATGAGATTCTCTATTGTGAGCTTGTCTATTGGGAATGCTTTCGTTATTGATATGATGGATGAATTTAAGAATAAAACCTCGCTAGAATTAACTTAGTTATTATTGATTTTATTATGGAGTTTTATTTTTATATACTGGTCGTGCATTTTATTGCTTTAAAAAACCATTTTTAACCAAGATCTTTTATTTTATGTCTTAATGCTAGGAACGGATCGCGTCTCATTGGAGTAGGGTAAGGATAACCGTACGAGCCTAGTGCGGGTTAGCAGATTTTACACACCACCGAGAAAATCTATGAGGAATGCAGGTTTCGTCACGATATTATGATTTTCCTTCATCGTTTGAGCACGCACATAGCGAAAATTCAGTGGTGCGTGGTTTGGGATCGAATTTAAGACCTTTGACTTACCAGTACACCAGTCACACGAGTAGGCTAACACAGCTGTTTTAATATAATTGTTTTAATGTAATCAATGGATGGGTTTGATTAAATTTAAAGTTTATTTTCTTCTTTGTAAGGTCTTTTAATACAAGAAGCTTGTTAAAAAAAATGATTTTTTACTAATATTTTTAATGAATTAAATAAATTTTAAATATTTTAAAATAGAACGCGTGACATAGCTTATTGGCTAAATTCAGTTACAGAACATTTAGTAAAAGATGAATTACATACATTTACATATCCAGTCTTCCTTTGCAAATACGTACAAAGCCAATTTAGCGATAACGAGTGCTCGATTTTAATTAGACGTTATAATTTTGACTCCGACTCAACTGTGGCACGAATTTGTGCGTGATTCAAAACCATCCAATCAGCATACAGGGATGTTAATCCTCGTATCAGTTGGTTCAGCGTTATGGAACAACGTCATGAAGTGCTTGGAGCGATTGTTACAAATTAAGTGCAAACAAGTCGCAATGGGAGAGTGTTTGCGAAATTTCCGTTTTTATTTCTTGGTAGTATTTGGTACACGTGACAGATGATACGGACAAATGTGCCTGATTTCGTGAATTTACAAAGTGTATTAGTTTTGTGATAATATACATATTTATATATGAGTTTATGCAGAAGATCGAATGGCTGACGGGTGAACGTAGGCTGATGATGATGCTATTTATATACCAATACACACAGAAAAAACTCTACCTCTTTTTATGATGTGGCCTCATCATGGATTGAATGATTTATATGGAGGAAAATTGAATAAAGTTAAAAGTGACGATTTTATAATATACCAGCGAATTTCGACCGTAATTCAACAGTCGAAATATGCTGACGTAATCATTTATGTGTAAGAATTTTCATTACATGTGAATTATGATGTGTATTACTTAATATAAGTAGTTATATATTATATTCTACCACCGTTTCATAGTGAATATATTTACAGTGTCGGTGAAATAGCATGTTACTACTGATGATGATGATCGGTGAAATGACTATGACATTCACTAATTAAGCCAATGTAATGCATATAAAAATTAGCAATACAGCGTTTAGCAACTTGACTTCTTTCAACCACAACATTTTAGCTTATTAAGTGTTTACCCATCCTTTTCTAAACTGAAAACAACTTTGGAAGACATATTTACTATAACTACAAGTTAAACCGCGTTTAAGCTCCCAAATGGAACTTTACGTCCAGTAATTAAAAACTTAAGACCTAGATTTTGCTGGGGCACCGAAATTTTATTTCGTCAAGTTAACATGGCTTTGCTGGGAAAGCTAAAAGTTGTACTTAGTTTAGTTTCTAGTGTTATATAGTCTTGTATACGCAGCTTTCACTAAATACCACTACATTAATCCACTGATTGCTTGCAATCAAGCAAATATGAGAAATAGAATACACAATTTTTATAGGACTTTAATGCGATTATCCGCAATGATTAATAATTTCATAAAGGCGCTATAACCTACGGGCTAAGTTTCAAATACATAACTAACAATTTTAACTTAAAGTCACATGTGATTGGACATCATTTAAAACACATCGTCACTTACCAATCCGGTGAGATTATGGTCAAACACTAAGGCGATCCACACACTGCACCGCATCATGCAGCGTGGCGTGGAAGTGCGTGATCTAACGTTGTTCGCAAGGACCTTCGTTTATATAGAAACACACCAAAAACACATTCACGCGCGGGATTGCAGGTCACGCGTCTACACGCAGTCCCGCGCGTGGTGCAACACACAATGTATGGCACATTGAGATCTGCAGTATCGTGCGTGATTTTGACAAAGCCAGATGTACTATTTCGAAATGGATCTCGATATTGCTCGATTACTTAATATTCGAAATGAAGTGAAGCAATTTAAAATAATTCTGAACAATTCATCGATCTTGTTCGTACAAAAGATATCTTCTACAGACCCGATTTCTTCTAATTTGATTACACATAAATAAGCAGATAATATAACTCAGCATCCTGAGTTCGAAATTAATAACCATTTTTTGTATAAAAAACAATGCTCTCAATGGATATCTAAGACATCTGCACGTTTGGGCGGAGAAATAACACACACGCGCAATAATGCGCACTCGCGCACCCGCATGCGTGGCTCCGTCGCCACGCATCCTGGAGCGCGGTGCATGGCAGTGTGTGCATCACCTAATATATCTAAGGTTAAAAAAATATATTTTGTATAGTGCAAATAACGTTTTATTTACAGGATATATGTATAGAGGCCACGTGTTCCATGCCCAAATTAATTTATCATATTACGAGTATCTAGTACGTAATTAATCCCTCGCTGAGTAATCACCAGCGATCAAAATAATTGAAGCATACTAAGCTACATATTGATTATGTAAGTAATATAGTACTATAATGTATGCACATTATGTGCAGTACCTATTAAAAAACAAATGGAATAGGTAAATGAAAAAGGTTTTGCTGCTATCGTCGTTTAACGCGCATGAATTTTCAGTCCTTATTAAATAATATTTCTTTTCTATTCGTTTGTTGTAATTTTGTAGTAATGGTATCTAGGGAGAATTATTAATTATATTAGGTGTTTATTGGATATTAGAAGCAACCGTTACAAATTTCAAAAGCAACGGACTAAAAGGATAGTATTGTGTATACCTATTCGGAATTGTTACATATTATGTATCAATATAGTTCAGTAATTGAGTTGCTGAGGTCCGACGACAGTATTAAACGTTTTTTTTTATAAATTACGAACTGATTGATAATTTAGCCACTTCTGGATAGACTGGAAACTGATCCGAACATACTTAATTGGGAAAATGGCTCAGTTTGTTGAAATAGGTACTTTTAGTGTAATACTAAGTTCAAAAATGTACATAAATATTGCTTGTTAATCTAGTAGACGTAAGTGCGAGTGCGAGTGCGAGTGCTAAGTAAAAGGTCTCAGGTCTATGAAATTCTCAGTAGCAGCTCAGAGTTTCGACGTAAACGGTTTATGGCATTAGGTTCGCCCCCTATTACATGGGAGCTAAAACCAGCGAATGTGGATGTAGCCTAAAGCCTCCTTCGGGGACGACGGACGTGATGGCATGCATGTTAAAAATATGTACAAAGTACCAGAAAAAATCTACGCGATAAAAAAGTCCTTTCCATAATGTATGTGAATCAAAAATATTATGCAAATTCCTTGTTAGTACTTGCAAATGAGTTCTGAAGAACTCGTTTAGTTTGATTAGTTCAGTTCAAAGTAAATAAGAACGTATCAGTTTGTTCTATGTTATGTACAAGTAACTTTTACGTATCTCCAATTTAATTTAATGTTCTCAGTTTCCACAGTAACTTTATAAAATTGACTCTTTAGAGTTACTTAGCTGAAAGTAACTTCTATCTTCACTTCTACTGGATGTGGTAGTACTTAAGTGTGATATACATACAGTTGTGATAACTTATTTTTTTTATTTTCTGGCTATTAGTAACCAGAAAATAAAAAAAATAAGTTAAAAATGGCCTAAGTCATTATGATTCATTTTCAAACATCTGTTAAAGTTAAAACTTGTTTTTAAGATGACAAAATTATCTCTATCAAAGCGGTCAGATGCGTAGTACTCAGGATCGTGGTGCATAGGGTTCTGTAGTTTCTGCCAAACTCTATGGGAAATGGGCGTAAGTACCTATATATACGTATGTATGAAATGAGTTAAAAAAAAAAACAAATATAAATATTTATATTCATAATATATTTTATATCTACAAATTTAATGTTTCGAATTTTAATTCGCGCACAGTTTTATTTAGTTTTTTTTTAAATCAGTTATTCAGCCGCATTTATAGTCTGTTTGCATCGACCTACTATGATCAGCGTGATAAAAACTAAATGTAAGCCAATATTTTTAGTTGACGATTTCGTTTTAGTCTATAACCAATCGTATTGGCGGTATTTGGTCGTAAACTAAATATACCTAATATAAACGAATATTTTCGATTAACAAAAATACGATGAAGGACGTACCCGACTATAAACTCTGAAGATACAAAACTATTTATCTTTTTAGTTTTAATAAACAACCGAAACTGAACCCATTCACAACGGAAATTTGAAACGGTTTTGGAATTATATATATTGTTTTCATACACGAGAATGGCAACCAAGCTTACGGCTAGCCTGATGATAAGCGGTTAACACAGCCTATGAGTGTTTGCAACACTAGAGATAACGGTCGCGCGTTGCCAACCCTAAAATAAAAAGCTATAAAAGTATCAAAGCTACTCAGTTGTGATACATTTTTGGCCTCTTATGTATCAATAAATTTGCACATTGACAAATGAAAAGCATGAATAGATTTTGATTCAGTAAACCACTTATTACCGTGGTTCAGCGTGAACATCAAACCAAATTTTCCAGCCATTAATTAGCACAAAATGCATCGAACAGTATAGATATTACCAATAGCTTTCGAACATTTCTGTGCATACGATGTAGGAATTTATTCCTATTTAATGAAAACTGCGATTTAATGAAAATTGGATTTACACACACAAGTTCGAATAAATACCGATCTTCTATATAAAAGCGAAATTTGTATTTCACTCACTAATTGCAAAGTTATTCAATATAAACGAAACAAATTTTAAATATGACTGTTACTTTGTTGAAATCTTTATAACTATTATATGGTTTTAAATATCCACTGAGAAAATAATTAGTGAAATTCCCACAGCATTGGGGAAAATTAGATCAACAATGAATTTATTATTTTAAGGACTAAGTAAGTAGGACTTTCTTTGTTTTCTCTTATGTTTTTAAAAGTTATGATACATAACCACTTAGATATACTTATACTACAATTATTAGGTTGTTTGGGTAATTATAATAATCAACAACTTGTTATGAGATATTCTTGAGATCACCGACTTAATGTGTACCTACTGAGTTTAGACTTAGATTGCTCATGAATACGGATTTCAATTGAATCCGATTCCAACACCAGTCAGGTATTCTTAGAAAATATCACGTGACTAATCACGCATTCTACAAGCGAATTACAGCCGTAATACTACTTATTAATACGGTGGTATATATATTACATCATTGTCTTTATCTATACTTCGATGCATACTTACTTACTTACTATCCATATTTCCATACTTTTATAATATTATAAATGCGAAAGTGTGTCTGTCTGTCTGTTATCTGTCTGTTACCTCTTCACGCTATAACCGCTAAACCGATTTAGATGAAAATTGGTGTATAGAGATAGTTTGAGTTACGGGGAAGGACATAGGATAGTTTTCATCCCGGAAATCATCCCTTAAACGTGGAAAAAGGTGGGTGGAAGTAAAATTACTAATTTTACGCAGACGAAGTCGCGGGCAAAAGCTATTAGTAATAAAAGATTTTCAACGATCTACATAGTCACATTAAAACATGTGTCTATTATAAACTGAAACACAAGCACAGTACGTATATATCCGTGCTTGATATTAGCATTAACCGTTTGAATCAATCGAGTTTTTAATTTAGAGAGAACATTTATTTTCGTAATTCGTTAACCGAACTTTTCTGATCATGTCCGAGTTCTATACGTTAATTAAGGTACACAATATAATAAAATAAGGACGGGGTATCAAAATATATGTACAAAAGTCATGTTTCACCTCGAAAAAAAAAAACGGTTAAACTTCTGCCTGCTTTGTTGATTTCATCTCAAATTCGCGCAGCATTCTGCCTTATATCTTAAAGTTCGAGCCTATAGGTTTTGTATGTAGGTACGAAATAAGGCTCTATTGTTCTCTCTAGATTACTGAGTAATTCGAATACTGTTTCTTTGCCAGACAGCTTAGTACTTTTGTTATTACGTTTTGTTAAATTAGTGCCGGTAATTGTGAGCTTCATCAAATTACACACTGAAACTAAATCACTGTGTTTATGTTTTGGTATTATGTAAGTAATTTTGATGTAACTGAAGGTATGGTACGAATAAGTTTAGGTCCGTTATATCATTTTAAGCACAACAGAATTTTAACCACAACACTGCTTAGCTTCCATATACATATTTATATAAATCTTCTTTAAATATATCTTTAGAAGACACATTTAGAAATCATACATAAGATGTTTTTGGGATCGAGATGGCATTACCATCTCAAGGGCGACCTCTAAAAGACATGCCGAACAAACTTAAAGATACATAGGTCTCTTGTGGAAATACAGTGCTTCTCTAGACTAAGGAATGCCTAATAATTCTTAAGTTGTTTTTGTTTTAGTAGCGTCACAAGAAGAGGACTCGCCTGTAACTTTACTTTGTCACACAACCACACTGCAATATTCTTTCTCAACAATATGCTTTCTATGCTCTTTGTATTCAAACTCTGTGAAATATAAAAATAAATTTGCCAAAGCAACACGCACTATCTTGTTGTTCTGGAGACACTGATTTATTCACAAATTGTATGCAAACGAACGTTTTATACGTGGTTACAATGATAAGGCGTTTTATGTTAGGTCTTCTGGTTGAATTAAGTGGAATGTTAATTATTGGCATTCAAGTTAAGTTTTAATGTGACAATAGGAGCAGCTGTGGTAGCCTAGTGGTGTGACCGAGATGGGCTGAGATGTCAAATGTCTCGAGTTCAAACCCAGGCACGCACCACTGACTTTTCGGAAGTTATGTGCGTAATTATCACATGCTCAAACGCTGAAAGAAAACATCGTGAGGAAACCTGCATGCTTGTGAGATTTTCTCGATGGCATGTGAAGTCTGCCAACTCGCAGTAGGCTAGAATGGTGGTCTATAGCCTAATCCCTCTCATTAGAGGAGACTAAGAGACCCGTACATTACGACAATAATGGGTTGATGATGATGATGAAGTTAAATTCTAGTGGGCTATTCGTTTTCAGATATATTTCGTATTTTATAGTTCTAATGATGGACATTGTGATAACTGTCAATATGCCTAAAGTAATATTATAAATATTTCCATCCATGATAGGTTTTCTCAAGTGCTATTTTGGCCTTGTCACACAGGATTTATTTGCTCTTCAAGTAAGAAATCTAGAGAATATTGTCAGAGCGGACATATTTCAAATTCAAATTCAAATCATTTATTTCAAGTACACCGGTATTGCAGGTGATTTTGAATTGTCAAACTAGTTGCTTGGGTCCAAAAAGTAGGTCGTTTCGAGAAGAACCGTCAAGAAACATAGATACTCTTTTAAATAAATACAAATTACAATAAAGGAAGTCAATTCCTTTACAATGTATATAATTATGTATATATGCAACATCAATATGAGAATAATGCAAGTGAACATTGTAAGTGAATGCAATCTATGCTTAGACCGCTAGTTACAAATTAATAACTTAAAATTTTGATTACACCTCTATAACTCTCCTATAACCATTTTGAATTTTCTTATATATTTTTTAATGTCCGCATATATTACATTATTAATTAACCATTACGATAAATAATATTATTTGCATAAAATTAGCATTAATATTTTTTTCTACCCTTAATTATCGTCCATGAACCTAAAGTCAGGATTAAAATAAGAGATGAATAGGTATACGTAGGTACCGCGATAAAAATCCGTAAATACTATTTATATTTCTACATCGAGTTTTAAATACTCCGAGTAATGGCTCAGATTTGTTTAACTTAGTCAATCAATCCTGTACGTTTGTGGATCAGTCGATATGTTTTCTGAAGGGGGAACTGAATCCGTATTAGTGGTATTAATTAATACTTGATGGCATACTGGAATTGTATTATGAATTTACGATAGGATTTGCGTTGAGAATAATAATAGTGTTATGTAATAATCTGAGTATTTGGATGTTAAATACATTACCAGGTACCTATTGACGTGATATTTGTAATAAAATGCAAATTAATACCAGGAATACTGACACAACTGGCGTATTGACGGCGTGATCGGCTTCTGCGATATAAGTAGTAGGTTTGATTTCTGCACATTTTTTTATAATATATGGCTAGTTGGCTAGGTTTCGGTGTATTTGACAAATTGTATTCATAAACGTACCCATGATACAAGACACAATATTTTTGAGTTCACTGCCGTTTTGTTTTTTGGTAGACAATTCATAAGTTTCCCTATAAACTGCATTACGTATTCTTATATTGGTATAACAAATATTGTAAGCCAATTTATTTTGCAATGTACATTTTATTTAAAAAAACTATCTGAGAACTTTTTCACTAAGACCTACTTTTTGGAACCCAGCAAATAGTTTTGATAATTGAAAAGTACCTGTAATATTGGTCTAATGTTAAGAACATAGTATTAAGAAATATTTTTCTCCAGTATAAAGTACCTACGAGTATTATATAACAAAATAACGGTCATCAATAAAAATAAATGAACCCGTAAAATTCAGCCAACAATCAAAATTCCTAACATAGCAAGACAAACGCGGCGTTTAGACCGCATATCTGTGCGGTCCAGAATGTGAAAAGTAAAGAATTTCAGTAATGCACGCCAGCGCCACCGCGGCGCTCGCCGGAACCATCAGGGAGGATGTGTCCCTGCTATCTTGTGACACAAGCACTCTTATACTCTTGCACTACTTATTTATGAGCGCAATAAGAATAAAATAAACCTGTTTGACAAATTACAGTTATCATTGCATAAAAATATGTATCTTCTTTATCTCTTGTGACTTATATAACATTAGTGTAATAGATAGAAGATAGGATATTCTTTATTGTACATAACCAAAAAAGACAAAAATATGAAATACTTACAATAATAAAAGTACAATTGGCGGTCTTATTGCTAAGAGCAATTTCTTCCAGATAACCATTGGATGGACAAGAGTTGAATGAAAGGAAAAACGAGTATTACTGAATATTCAATACTCAATATTACACTAATGTTATGTACTGAATATTGAATCCAAATAACAGAAAGACATACAGATCGCAAAAATAATAAAAAATGCTGTTACTTACATTTTAGCCTAACGCGGCGTAATTTTTTATATGAATTCAAAGCTCTGTACCTAATATTCTTTTTAATCTTAATACTTATAGAATTCAAATCTAATAAAAACAGATTTATGACCGATTTTCTCGATTCAAACAGTCCCAAAGGTTTAATTTCCGTCCATTTAAATGAAGTGAATATTTATCTGCAGGATAATTTAACGAAATTTCTGGAACAGAATTCGTTAAAGAATATTATTTGTGATTTTTATTAAATCAAAATATTAAAAGGGTTAGGTTAAATAAAACTTATTTTTAAAGATTAATAGAATACTGAGACGGATTTTTTTTTCTTGTGTATTCTCACGTGGATTAAACAAATGGTGGGTGTTATATTTCTAGCCACCTAATAATCATATATACATAGGTTTGACACAATCATCGTATTTGGATCTATAGAACTTTCATTAAAGTAATTATCTGTGAGAAATAATAACTACCTCATTGGTCTTGTAGTCTCAAGAGATCAAGCAGTTTTAGTGGGCTTGATATTTGGATTTAGGATGGATGATAAATGGCAATAGGCTCGCTGATAATGATGACAATTTACAAAAATATTATTAACTAGTGCCCGGCCAGCTTTACACTGGTAGATATAAGTAGGTATTCAATCAATTATAAACTTTTTTTTTATAGTTTACATTGTATAAAGCTTTTCCATCATAAATTTCCACTCGTACTGGTTCCATTGCCCGTACACAAACCTTGAAGAATACTGTCGAAGTAGTAAGTGTGAGTAAGTGTTGAAATGAGTTACATTAATGTTGGGTAAATTTGCTAGGGTTGGCACAGGGCGTATTATGTTATTGTAGGGCGACTTACGACGGCTTTAATGGATTACCTTCTGGTTGAGGCTGTCAGCTTCAACCCTCCGGGGAGGCGAGCAGAGGGCGGCACAATGCACGTCAAAAATATATTCAGAGCAGAATATTGAGTAGTTTCGGGTTGTATTGACGTTGTTGGTATCGTTACGGTATACAATCTTTGTGAGACTGAATAGTCTGTTATTCATAATTTTGTATATTTATTTCAAGAATCTTGTATAACACTTAATCGATCTATGTCTAAAAAAACACTTTTATCTCTTTATGGTCGTAACACAAACCACTCGGTGTCGCCTATTGATTTCACAAGTCGCCTTTTAAACAATAATAAAACAAAATCAAATTCATACCATGCAACAGACAAACAAACACACAGGCGCACACGTTGTACCTATAATACACTATTTTTTCGTTAACATTTCAGTTAAAAAGAAATACAAGTAAAAATGTACCCTTTTTTATCTGAAAGCTCACTAGAACATAAATCATCTTATGATAATTTTTATGAGAAGAATTCACGTAATTATGGAAGATTTGTTAAGCTAGCACTAAATTAAGTTTCATAAATTTAATTTATTAGCTAAATCCCTAATTTAAAACCTAAATTCAAAAGGTGATCCTTTTCTTGTAATTGAACGAGCATACTTTGGGCGTCAGTCAAGCGAATTCATGCCGAATGCTCTCGGGAATAAGAGGTGATCTGCTTAATGTTGGCGTTGATTTTCACCTCATGGATTTACGATGACATTTAGGCACTTCGACGTAAGTGATTAAAATTGAACGAATGGGTCCATATAATACCTTTAGTTACCGACAATATAGTCACTTTTCAGAGGCATCACTTGAAACTTTAAAAGCCGTTTATTAAAGATTAATTTTGAATACGTATTACATTATCATCACGCCTATATTCTTAGAAGAGTAGACAGAGGTCATACTGGTGTGCACCTACTAGTTCCATGTAATAAGAAGCAAATTATTGCTATTAATTGGGCATGACAGTAAATTTCGATGTCTCTGAGAATATCATACAAAATCTCAGTATTTTTGACCGCTTAGGAACATTTAGACCAAAAACACAGTTATTATATAAAATACAGGGTTCTTACATAATATACGGTTGGTGTGTTTTGCAATTGCGAGCTAAGAACTTGTTACTCAAACTCTTAAGAAGTTATAAATAAAAAAACAGACAAAGTAGAAAAACGATTCTATTAAACATACTCTCAAGTTGAGAGCACCTTCTTGGTAAGAACTTGGAGTGCTTCTAAAAGTATTTGAAGTAAAGCCGTAGCAATACGGATTTTTATGATGCCAGCAAAGATGGGTTTTTAGTTTTTAGCAGACGATACAAAATTTCAAAGCTTTCCGAAAATGGCTATTGATACTCTTTGATCCTTTTTTATAGCATCCAATTATAGGAAAAGATTTTGACATTAATATTTTTCTTTTATTGTAAACTAGAACACAAACATATAGACCTTAAAATGCAAAGTAAGTAGATCAGATACTATTTGTTTTCCTTGACTTTTTTTTAACGGAATTGTATTTGGTTTCAAAGTGTGTTTTAAAGTAGGTATTTATAAGGTGACTTATTCTCTATTTTCGCCATACATGTACAAAAATCTAGATAAATTGTCTGAAACAACTTTGCTGGACACACTTGTTCTCAAAATAATATTCATTTTTACTACAGAGGATGATGAAAGATTTTATTACGTCGCAGTTGGATGCTACGCTTTTTTATTTGACCGGCAGAATCCCGTTTGGTGGTGGCCTACATCGTAAAAGAAACGTATAATCCAAGGTTTCTATCCTTCCTAGGATCAGTGGATAAAGCTAGATGGAATTCCTGAAAACATTTTATTTTACTGTTGCTTATTTTAGTGTAATTGAATTTGTAGCGTTCGTGAGGTAGTAATAATTTATAAGTGTGCCTAGCCAAGTTAAAAAATAGCCGTGGGTAGAGAACTGAAGTAGATTATGTTTTATGTATTAATCATGTGATTTTTCAATAGGGGGAAGTAGAAACTACAGATTATAATGTTACAATTATTGTGCAGGTTAATTTAAGTACACACTGTTCACAGATTTTTTCACCCACAAACGTTCGCCGAGGTAAAAATGATTGCATTGCTTCTTTTACCCTGAGTACTGTTATTTCAATAATATCTTCTTTAATAACAGTTTTTAATTCGTACGTAATATAATTTAAAATAAAATACAAACCAAAATACTTAACAGTGAGTGGGTATCATAAAGTCATAAATACTTAGGTAGGTACTCTGAAACAACACTAAACAAATTTCTATACCAAAAATGTGAAAAGCTTATTCTATGAAGATCATAAATCTTATAATTTGAACATTCTTAAAACTTTTCTTTTTGAGACAATAACCATTATTAACATTAATGGATGATTTTATACAATAATAAAAAGTATTTTACTTTAAAAGCAGTCACTAGAAACTTTACAACTCCGTAAAGCCTCTCTTATCGATGAAAAAGAAAGGATTAAAGTTAGTAAACAAACATAAATAACGACAAGTTCTTTGTCTTAGATAGATGTAAAACTTTTTATCGCAGGTAAACATTGTTAAATAAATATCTTTATCTCCCATTTGTCGTTGGAAAAACGGAAAAGTGAGATATTGTAAGAAAATTATACAAATATTTGGATCTGATTTCTATATCTTACGTAGCACAGTAAAAATATTTACTTAGACGAAGACTTTATAGTCCAAGATCCCAGGGCCGCCAGACGTCACGTATTTTCTGACGAACCAAACGTGGATTATTTAATAGTGCTAGTCTGTACTAAGAACGCATGCCTACCGGCTATCTTGCCTAGTGGGCCAATTTTCAGGTATCAGGTAATCAAGGTACATACAAATATTACTGACCTCACGTAAATTCTCCAAGCTGATTTTTACGTATATTTTAGGCAATATCCTTAAAAATTTGTCGCCAATACTCCCAGACACTTTCCGTCGGCCGTATTGCTTTGCAGACGCTTTAAAGCTCCCGAAGGAATTAATTAACTTCACGTAAATTATGATGCTACATTGTATATATCTCCACCAGACAACTATTTCGAAACCTTTTACGAGAAGACAGAGCGATCCAAGGGGCCAATCATCCCCTAGACATCCGCATATTCGCAATCTGCCTCACTCTCATGCGCGTTGATAATACCCTCACGCTCTTACCCACAGAGGCATTAAAATTGAATTAAGGGGTATGATCTTTTTGTATTTTTTAGCTTATTTCAAGCTAAGATTTTTAAATTTTTTATTAAGAAAGAAAAATTCAACCTCAGGCGGGACTCGAACCCGCGTCTTCCGGATTGGTACTCCAGACGCTCTGCCAACTGAGCCACCGAGGTATCCGAGGTATTTTTCTTTCTTAATAAAAAATTAAAAAAAAAAAAATTTAAGGGGTATGATTAGCCTTTTGGATCGGTCTGCCTCCTGTCACAACTATTTTGAAACCTTTTACAAGAATGGAGCATCAGAATTTACGTGAAGTTAATTAATTCCTTCGGGAGCTTTAAAGCGTCTGCAAAGCAATACGGCCGACGGAAAGTGTCTGGGAGTATTGGCGACTTATTTTTAAGGAATATCCTTAAAAATAAGTCGCCAAAAAAATATACGTAAAAATCAGCTCGGAGAATTTACGTGAGGTAAGTAATATTTGTATGTACCTTGATTACCTGATACCTGAAAATTAGCCCACCAGGCAAGATAGCTGGTAGGCATGCGTTCTTAGTACATACTAGCACTACTCAATAATCCACATTTGGTTCGTCAGAAAATACGTGACGTCTGGCGGCCCTGGGATCTTACTCTATTACCTTTATAGATAAAAAATATTATCACGTCACATTTCATCATATTATTATCATATCGTTGCCGGGTGCATTTGTACGTCCTCTAGTAATGAAGATGTCCATAGGCGGCGGTGATCACTTACCATCAGGTGATGCGTCCTGCCGTCAATTGATATCTGCTTAGGCGGGCTTTCAATTTACATAAATAAAAATGTGCAAGAGAGAGATGGGTGCGCGCTAAACTGTTTATAGGTAAGTATAACTAAAATCATTGACTTAACCCTTCGATGTATTTTTTTAAATACATAATAGACACATGTAATAGAGACATGTAAGTCAAGTCAATTTATTTATTAAAACAATTAATTTACGTACCCACAGTGAAATATAACTTCAAGTCAATTAGTCTTACACGGTTCTAGTAACTGACGTTAATTACTGACGTTAAATGACTTTAATTAAATTAAATTTGGTAACAGCTCAAGGAGCAGTGTGGCTGAGTACGAATTCTAGATGTACTTTTTGTTATAAAGATATTCTATCAAAAAATATGAAACCGTATTTGAGCTCAATTAATATGTCCTCAAATGTGTGTATTGAATATTGCTTATCAATGGGAGCAACCAATTTTTATATAATGATGATTCAAGTAATGAATATAATATACTTATCTGCCAATTCAATAGGCATATTCATGAATAGTTAATTGAATTATGAAATTTCCTGTTGTAATCATTTAAATAATATTCGAAATCAATCTAGTACTTTAATAGGCTCTAAAACCTAAACCAAATATTGGTTTCCAATTAATTTCAACAAATTTCTATTAAGGTTATATTGAAATAAGCTATTTCTCCCTAAGAAATTATTTTAGTGTAAATTTGTAAGTGTTGGCAGTTCTTTAACGGTACTTTCCCACTGGTGAAACGAGATGTAGCGAACATTTTTGACTACCCGATTAGTCCAGCGGTAGTTAACGCTGCCTTCTGTGTACGGGTCCCGGGTACGAAACCCCGGTAGGGACAATTGTTTGTGTGATGAGCATCAACATTTATATCGGAGCCATGGATGTATCTATGTATAATTAGTATGTATTTACAAAAAGAAGTATTTTTTTTATCCGTAACACGAGGCTCGTTGCATACCCCGGAACTGGACCGCGCTGTGTCATAGTGTTCAGATATATTTATATATTTATTTGGCATTTTTTCATTCTTTGGAGGCATGGCTTTGGTTGAGATGATTTTGACTGGCAACTGGATGTGCGACACAATGGCTCTGATTTTACGGCACAATATATTTATGGAAGGAAAGAAGGATATTATGACTTTTGGGTGTGTGGGTAAAGTTAATGTATTTTTTTCAACGAGATGTATTAGCACTGCTGTCGACATCAACCCATTTTATTTTACATTTATTAAATTTACATAATTTTGTAAAAAAATACGATACTCTTGCGAATTGCACAACACATTCTATAACTATCATCAACGATCTATGTCTATTAAAAGTAAGTATAAAGGCACTGAGACTTTACTAACTAAATCATTTGCCTTGCGATAGTCACTGGACTGTTGTACCTTCCTCATATACATTTATGTATATCTTATATCAGATAAACTAATATAGTAGACACAAAAAAAATATATAGGTCGATGAGATTTCAATTTTTTCTCAATCCTCGCATCGCTTAGCCTGTGGAATGGTACCTTTATGAGATTATTGTAGTAATTTATAAAAGCTGCAAAAATTCTATGCTAAATCATTAACATAGTTTCGATAATTATTATAATCAGATTCTAATCACTATCAAAACCCAATTTTCTTGATCTAAATCAAACTAGTTATGTGCTTTAATTATAACACATAATCGCCCAAATCAAGACACCTAATTGATTAATTAACCTGGGTGTTTAAATGTACACAGTACCGTACATACATGGTACGGTACTTTGTCAACAAAACTGTTACGGGTGACTAAACAGCATGAAATAAAGTCACTTTCTATTTGTATATACGCATACCTAGACTACTATGATATTCAAGTTAGGTTTTATAATTATTTTATGGCCCACGTGCACGATATCCAAAGAAAAAAAACTATCTTTTTCTGCATAAACTTTTGCGCAAAAATAATTATATTTCCAGCATGACAGTCCTGTGACGTGGCTGTGTTTTGACGTCAACATCCTGTTATGCTGTGCTCAACAAAGGCATCATCCAATCAAAATACGTTACGTCAGCTACCCACCAAATTGGTAACTAAAGAGCTCTCTTCTACCGGTAACGTTGATATGAGTAAATACAACACATCCATTAAAATATCCAACAATAAAATAATAGAACATCAATTTAAATTAATAACTACAAATCCAATTTAAAAAAAATACATTTGTCACAATAAAATCAGTTTGTTTTTCCTACTTTTGAACAACACTAGTAATCAACTAAGAACTCGTAAGTAAACTCCCCCTAACTACTAGTTTAATAATTATAGGTTCTGGGGTAGTAACTTCGGGTCTTGTTAACGAATTATTCGAATATTGATGTCAAACGCGTAATTGTTGGGTTCCGTCATCTTTAGCCGCTGAATAATGTATCTTGTTTAGGCTCGTATGTTAGTTTAGGATGATATTTTGATGAAATACCAAATGCTAATGCCCACAGAACAATCTTAGCTGTTGATTAATGTGGGTACGGCTCCGCATATACCTGTCTTTATAAATTATTTACAAGCGTCCGTTGTTAATATGGACCTCATAATTTTATTATAAATGTAAGTGTTGATTTCTAACGTTGACGAATTATACAGCACATACAACATAATGAACATAGGTAATTATGTACAATAATTAATTAAATGTATAATTTATCTTCTCTAATAGTGTCTCACATCAAAATTAAACGCAAATAATTACAAATAAATTCGATTTTAATGTGTAGTGTTTAGTACATAGATACACTAAGGTTGGCCCCACGTTTTTTTCACCTATTGACTCGTACGAACTAAGTTACAAAAAACTGAACACAGGATTAGATCGTACGCAGTGTAGCACACTCAGAGGATCAGGATAGTTTGTATAGAGTCGTACGAATTCGAAATTTAATGACAAAATCTAATTTACCTGCTTCAATTGCTTAATTTTACTAATAACTATGGTTATTAAATGTGATACGAGAGATGATATGATATTATGTATGAAAAGGCACCTAATGCGTGAAAATGTTACAATAAAAAATATTTAAACTACGAACCAACAGGCAATCATATATGAACAGAACATCCAGTCATGCCAGTCATAGCCATTTGTTTGACAATCGGGATCGACGGATTAACATGCGCTCCAAAACATACAGGTTTTGATACGTAAAGTAGAATCACTGTAATATGTAATTTCAATACAACTCCGAAAAAATAAAACTTATTCAGAGAACACTAGACTAAGGATTCAAACTTCGATGAAATAAATAATCCCATAGCCAATTAATTTTTGGTTAAAACTACCAAACAATTACATCACACCATTGAAACGCGAACACTAACTTGAAGTTGTACATTTAGTAAGTTATCTTTAATAAATAAATATTTAAATAAATAAATATTTCTGGACATTATTACACAGCGCCATCTAGTTCCGTGGTAAGCAACGAGGCTTGTGTTACGGACACTAGATGGTTGATACTACATATATACTTTTTTTGTAAATACATACATAGATACATCCAAGACTCGGATACAAATGTTGATGCTCATCACCTAAACATTTGTCACTACCGGGATTCGACTGTGCAAGTCACTTAGTACAATGAAAACTGAATGCAATAGCAAATTTTATTTGAAAGCCTACAATACTGCAATAAAGGCTGCCTTCAGTATTTAAATAAAGCACGCTTGGTTTTACCATGCGCCTGGGAAATCAATGATCCGGACTCATTTGGAGCCACTCCGCCGTTGACCTACTAAAAGAACTCTGTTGTACAACGAAAATTAATAAAGTGAAAAGTTGAATAACTATTGAATAAATGTTTTATAAGCAAAATTCGTATTGTTTAAAATATAATAAGATTTACATTCAGACGTTGTTAAAAGGCAACATCTCATATTTTGTAAGTAAATATCACAGTCCACTCGACATATGCCTTACCCAAACTGCTCCTTCCTCAAGTATATCTTCATCCTATCATATCCTTTATTTTTTAGGTCATCAGTTTTTTCAATGCCAATGTTTCTACGGATATGTATGCGTACAGAAATTACATATTGTTAT
Organism: Craniophora ligustri; assembly: GCA_905163465.1. Taxonomy (NCBI): domain Eukaryota; kingdom Metazoa; phylum Arthropoda; class Insecta; order Lepidoptera; family Noctuidae; genus Craniophora; species Craniophora ligustri. The sequence continues at coordinate 8,070,932 of LR990967.1, read as the reverse complement.
AATATGATACTTTGCCTAGAGATCGTAACTTTTCATCAAATCTTTTGTTTAAATATTTGATAATAGGTAATTCTTCCTTAAATAAATATGAAAATACATTTGCATTGGCTACATTAACAAGCTTCTTTTATTTTAATAAAAGGGTTGAAACAAAGTACATTCGGTATAAGAAAATGATTTCAATTTCCGATGTTTCATTCCCTAAAAACCGTTGCAATATTTTTGAGTCAACACCTGAACGCTGAGCAAACACAAACTAAAAGCAAAACGACAACAATGGCCGCCGTCGCTGGCTTCATTTTTAGCGGGAAAGGAAAAATATGATGAGTAAACTGAAGTGCGGATGTCCAACAAAGTGTTTTCAGAGAACGACGAGGAGGAGAAATTAGTACTAAAGCTGGTCCACCACCAGTATTACTGCGTATTGTAATTAAACTTCATCAACCGACCATGAAATGAACATGGATGAACTGATCATCAAATCATCATCATAATATATAATAATAGGCAGTGACTATTTCCCCTCTTTCTCGAAATGTTATGCTTATTATAGTGAGAGCTGCGTCATTGGGACCGTCTATTAGCCGCACATGTCTAATAACTTCCAGTGACCAGTTGTTACTCGTCCATCAATCTCGTTGTAAACCACTTTATACTGAGAAGACATGTCTCTTTACGAGATCGAATGTGAATTGACAAAATCCATAGATTGAACGTTACTAATATTACTGAAAAAAATGGTTATCCAATTAATAGTAGAATGGCTGATCACCTGGTGCAAAAGAAAATTCTTGAGACTAATCATCAGAAAATACACCGTAGCGTGGCCAATTTGGTAAAGGTTGCTGGAAGTTCTTTAATACTTTAGTCTTGATGTTTATTTCTGAACAAATCAATCCCGTAAAATTTGGAATCCAATTTTGTATACACTTTAGCAACGGAGCAACCAATTTCTTTTAAAATATCTCTGCTAAAGTTAATCACATTAAAACGTAGAAAAAGTCTTCGTCATTTTATGTTGAGAATTCTTTATAACTGAAGAAGGTCGGGCAAAGTAAATATTTGGTTTATACTCGTATACGCCGTATTTCATTTGGTATATTATTTAATTTACTTTAACAGGTAAAATTCATTCACAAGTTTATTATGATGGAATAGCAGGCATTAATCTTACACAGACAGGCACAGTCTTTGTTAAGTCATGAGGATGAATTCAGGACCTCATTTCAATTAGATTATAAAAAATAATTATATACCTATGTATTTATGCTTTATTTTTATAATATTATTTGTATACTTTTTAAATCAAATCATCTTTTCTCTTTGAATACAATGCCAGCACGGGGCATGCTGGCATTGTATTCCCTACGCTAACCTTAAAGGACTTAACACTTAAAGGGCTTTTGGAGCGGAATTATATCGGAACGAAGCGACAACTCAGGTAAATCTACACTGCAAGCAATGCAAACTTAAAACAAAGCCTTGAGCGAGTCTTTGTGGCAATAAGGACCAAATTGTCTTGAGTCACCACAAGCTCGCCTTACCATCACCATTTTTGCCTTGCGGTTTGTGCACTAAGTATTATAGACCTAGCGATACATTTTTTGTTTTACAGTCGTATTTTTATAATTTTATCTACACCAATGCTATAAATCCACTATACAATTTCTTGAAACAGTTAGCTTATTGCCAACATTAAAACAGCCAGTGTCATAATAACCATAATATCATCCAAACGGGTGTTATAATGTTGTACTAAATTTCATAATGCAACTCCTTTTTTACTCATCGAACAGCCACATTCTCATGGCATCTTTATGAATTTCAAAAAAAGAACATTGTCATGCACGCGCGTTTCACTACCAAAGCGCCGTAATTTAAATAAAAACTTATTCGAATTTTGGAATTGACATCGTATCCCGCCATCTTTGTTTCAATAATAGTATTGAAAAAAATAGATATTTTGTTGTTTACAATTAAGAAGATTCATATTATGGGTGTAGATAAAGTCTTGTATGCAACTGTTATAATTAGGTATTAAAACACTTATGTAATACTATTATCACACTCGGCTTCGCCTCGTGTGATAAACCCACGAGGGAAGGAGGTGGTAATCCCTCCACTGGTAAAGGAGGATCCTCCGACCAGGCGTGGTGTTGTGCCTGGCGGGCTACTGCCCAACGGTTGATGTTGGGTGGTTGTATATATACAATCTCGCGTGTAAATGTCACTTGCGCGATGTAGGATTAGTAGTTCGAATGTAGCTTGATAGATGTCGCTACACCCCTTATTATACAACAGTTGCATAAATAACCATAACAATCCGTCATACATCTCGTCTGTCATTATCGTCTTATAATGAGATAAAGCTTGTTCCATAGAGTGTTATTATTATTTTTATAATATACATTTTGACGACCCGATTAGTCCAGCTGTAGTTAACGCGCCTTCTGTGCTACAGATCGTGGGTTCAAATCCCGGTAGGGACAAATGTTTGTGTAATGAGCATGAACATTTGTATCCTAGTCATGGATCTATGTATAATATATATGTATTTACAAAAAAAGTTTATATGTATGTAGTATATCAACCAACTAGTATCCGTAACACAAACCTTTTCGCTTAGCTTAGAACTAAATGGCGCTGTGTCATAATGTCCAGAAATATTTAATTATTTATTTACTGCGCATACAAGAAAGCAAAAAATATAATTAAATAACTTCTAGTAGGGTACCATGGTGATCGTTTACTTATAGTAAACTACCAGATAACCAGGAGGATTATGTGTTTTGTAATAATAATGAATTAGCACGCAGTAGGTACCAAGTAACTATCAATCATCGTTTCGCCGTTATGTTAATTCTATGGGCCGAGCCTATTACCGTTAATTATATAATAACTCCATACTCCTAGCTGCAACTGAAAAATACACAGAAAAACGCCATAACACTCTGCTTGGCCTAGGAATCGATTACAGCACCCCATGCACAGCATAGGCACTCGTTTCCCTATCCATGACTCAAAAGCCGATCGCTAAACCACTGCGCCAAACACCATTCATTTACTAGTCACAAGATATGCATAAAACTAGTACGACCAATGCCTACAAAAGTTTTGGTCTAAACCGCAACACACTGGCCGACTTTGAACTTATGTTTTAGAACAGCTATAATTACGGTAGGAAGTTATGTGTGCTGGTGTATTTAATGGTCTCGGGCCACCAATACGTCACGGCGGGGCGCCCGGGGGCAGCGTAAAACACGCCTGCTAAGACCCGAAACCCACCTGTGCTCCTATCCTATAAATAAGTACCTACGCTCACCGCACTCCCGTAGGGACAATTTATTCTATTTATTTATGAAGTGAAATCGTGAAAAATATCGTCATTATACTTACATTATGACTAGGTATGTTATTTGTTACTGTGGTAAATTTTCCGGGAAAATGATGATTAAAAATACAGTTTGAGTTTAGGAACCCTCAAGCTTATAATTACAATTTGTATTTTGATATTTTCATTGTAAAGTAAATTGTTGAGGTGAGTTAAAACTCCCATTCTGTCTCTTTTGAAAATTGTATCATACTCAAATAAATAAGGTTACATAAAATGAGCCTTAAATCTTCTTACTAAAGTATGACAGCCTTATTTGTAAAGCCAACACTGAGAAATCACATAACAGCGAAATGCTCGGAAATTTTAAGTTCAAAATAAGGATTAACTGAATTGCGGTGGAAAGAGAAATGCGGTTATTTTATAAGCTTATCTCGTAAGGAATCGCGTTGAATCTGTGGTCGACAATGGACGTGGTTTGTACATGGGCTGAACAGTTTTTGGCAACGCAAAAGTCCCTTGTAAAACCCTCTTTGAATTAGAAACGGTAGAAAAAACTCGAATTCTATATTACTCGAGAATAATGCCGACGTACACGAACCTCTCAAAAAAATACATCAGTGAAAATTGTTTTCCGCCCGGAGCTAGAATGTTTGCGAAGATTACTTTCACTGATCGTCCGCGGCGGACGATTTTCTTACTTTATGAGACGAACAGGCGAAGCAAAGAGGTGAAAATAGTTCCGCTGGGTAATAGGAGTCCTTGAATTTTGCGTCACTTTTTTGTATAGTACTTATATCGGCTCTGCAATAGGGGATTGACGTGGCAAGGTGAATACGTCAGCCAATCCCTGGTCGTATTTCATTATTAGTTATAAAAAGTTCTCCCTCGTGAGACAAGAACTCATTTTGTAAGCATGAAAATGAATGCAATGCTGTTTTTCTATATCTACGTTTTATTTTATTTTATTTTGTATCTCAAACAAAACATCTATGCTATTTTATTTATACATTAAATTTTCTGAGGTCGAAAGGAAATAACTAAATAACCCAGTTTAATACAAAATCGCTTTAAAGGCCACAACGTAGATTTAGGATAAATACCTACAGGAGCCTTTAAAGGTTCAGATACTAGATAAACAGATTTCACTTTACCGTCAACGTTAAGATCCTTAAGGTTACACTACTAAGGTCTTGAAAGGACCTTATGGCGATAAACAGAATAGTTTCCAATTACCAAAAAATGTACAGTCAGCCGTCAAAAAACCTAACCCTTTTTGTGGTTCGATCGAAATAAAACGAGGCGGCCGCTTTGCCAGATTCAAACTATAGTTAGGGCCCGGCCGCTACGTCGCATTCAAGCACAAAATGGAAAACCCGGAAAGGTACCCCAAGGACCGAGTGAGGCTCTTTATGTAAATTCACAGTGTACAAAAGGTGGAGTAATGTGAGAGAGAGATTGGGATTCTTTGTTTTCACGCTCCAGAGTTGAGCCGAACTAAACTCGATCGACACAATTTATAAATAAAAATTTCACCATTCCGGAATTGAAGACAAACACGCTGAAACTCAAACATGGCATATTTTTGCTTGAGCCGGCTCAATTTCCGTAGAATAATAGGAGTAGGTTACACACGGAATATTTATTACAAACATTACAGCGTTTTGGATAAAATGTTAACGAGTCTGATAAAAATAGGCATAATATTATTACGTAGATCATACATAACACAATATATTATATTCTGTACAAAACATATCTGTTTTATTCTTCCATTTCTATTAATTTTTTGAGATTTTTTTGTTTGTGAACCTGCTTAACAATCATTTGTAAGTCGATCCATGAAAACAGTTTCAAACAAAATATCTGATGACTCTTAATAAGGCCAAAAACTAACGTAATATAGCAAAAATAGAACGAAAACTTGAACCATCCTAGTTCAGGTTTACGTTGTATTTTAGAGTCAATGCGTAATCGGAGCAACATAATTGTAATAGACCGCCAAACGTAGCCCAGGGACGGCAAGTTATGGACCGGACTGTAACTGCGTATATCGGTATCGAAATGCTCCCAGCGGACGACCCTAGATACTAGATACGTATCTACGATACAATCCGTAATATAATAAACATAATATAGACCTGTCTATATATTAAATTATCTAGGATTATATTGTTCGATATTTTTGTTGCAAATAGATACTTAAGTACATTTAACGTCAAAGAATAAGTGCATACGTCGAGAATATTATTTAATATATATATATAATGTTAATAGTTTTTACATACTATATTAAAGTGGTTAAAGTCATGGAGATGGGCAAATGAAAAGAAAATAGTTCAAGTAACGATCTGTGAAATTCGATGGAACTTGTAGGAACTTTTTTTAATACTCATTCATTGTGATAAGTTTTTGTCAAAGAAAATATTTGAAAATTTGATACAATATTTTCTTTGTGAATGTAGATATTTGGTAAGTACTCTGATTCCAGATATCTTTAGAAATTCACAGAGATAGCATAAAAAATCATAATAAAAAGAAAGTACCCGACAACTGTATACGATTCAAGCCTTTTGTAGTTTGTATTGATATTTAAAAAAAATACTAGGTACGTTGTTATCTAGGTTATAATATCGAACGTATAATTTTTTTACGTATAATACTTGATTAGATTTTAGTACCTATTAAAAATATAACTATAGGTCAGTTAACAAAACCTAACGAACCAAAAAGGATAGAATCGAATAACTTTCCTTTATTAATAGTTCTGATTATAATCAATCAGGTCCCCTATTAACAACAGTTTTTGTCTTTAATATGGAATTTAATTGGAATATGGAATTCATGATGAAATTCTTCACGATATTCTTCTCAAAATATATATCCGAAATCTTATTAGACCTGTTTTTGAAACATAATTATTATTTATATGGAGGAAAGATGTACGATGAAGTTACCATTAAAAAACAAACACATTATTGTATTCGTATCACGTAGTAACGCGGATATGATATCCGGTGAGCTTATATACATATAATGGATTTATACAGGGAATATATAAAAAAATGAATTTTGGATCGTTAAATAGAGCACTGCCGGTAGGCCATACAAATATTTGTTACGCCCAGCTATCAAAACAGAGACCCGTGGAGCAGCAACCAATCGCTCAGTCACTTCACACAATAGTGTCGTTCAAAATAATGTTGCTGTAGACGCTTCAATAACAATTCACTAATTCATAAAGGAGATGAAAGGAGGTTCACTAAATTCATACAAATATTTCAAATGCGTAAGTATGTCTGTCCGTCTGTTATCTCTTCGCGCTTTAACAGCTGAGTCGATTCAGATGAAATTGGCATAGAAATAGTTAAAGCTTCGGAAAGGTACATCAAAAAAAATCCTACCGCAAATCATCCCTCAAAAGGGCTAAAGGGGGGCTTTAGCCCTATATAATAAAGGTATAATTCCTAAAAGAGGAGGTAAATAAATAAATAAATGGTTTGGTAATAAAATTTCTCATTGAACGCAGGCAAAGTCGCGTGCAGGAGCTAGTCTATGGTACGACACAATAACGTTCTACATGTATGTACACGACTATAGAACACTTACAAACTAAGTAAGTTGAAATTTCGCGTGTTCCCGACGAATATCGGCACCCTACCGTGATTGGCAGCAAGATAGTAATATTATTATTAATATACTCGTTTGAGAACGTCTTAATACCCCTTTGCGTACTTGTTTCATCGTTAAGGGGGGTCGTTATAAAATCACTTACATTGAAGTGATTTAGTCTACCTTCGTATGAAATACTCAGAATGTATGATCAAGTTGTAATTGTATTGGAGATTTATAAATTTTAATAAATATACTGTAAAAACAATTTTCGCGAGTATCTTATTCAGGTTCCATATCCGGTTGGGAAAAAAGTTATTTGTTTTTTATGTTTGCATTCTTGCTTTATTCGTTATGGCAATAGACTCGCCTACCATCAATTACTAAACAAAATATTTAATAAAGTGAAATAATTTTAATCGGTATTATTTCTTGTATAAAATTCCTAATTTTAAAATATTAATTTAATTAAAAATATTTACTTAGTGAGAACTAAGTATTTTTCCTAGGTTGAACATCAACCCTGTAGTCTCCAAGGGTCGAGTGGAGATGTACCGATTTACTCATTACTAGGCACAAACTCCCAGCTAATACTGTTTCACTGTGTTAATTGAACCCTAGGCTAGCCTTAAGGCACCACAACTTGTAGTTAATAACTTGGAAGCCAATGTGCCAAACATACAGTCATTGGAGCAAACACAAACTTTAAACAATTTCCCATCGCAGCACACAACAAATTATATGAAATTTCAAGTGTTTATTCAGCGAGAATGCTTCGTCAACCCTTAGTAGTAGTGGTTACTACCTTTGTTCCCAAAACAGAACTGTAGTCCTCATCTTAGTGATAGTTGAAGCGAAACATCTAGTTTCAATAGTTGGCTCAAATTGGACGGCTGAATCTAAAATGGGTAACTATGTGTGGCCGTATTTTGGATGAATAAGCTTTGTTTAGAAGGTACATCGTTACAGGCTTAGTGGTTTGTCAAAAGCCTTTGTTCGTCATACTTTGTATCTAGAAGGGAATATTTAAAAGCATTGTAAAGCTTTCTTCAATAACATTTTTATTTATAAGCTACTTGTAAATTTTAAACATATTCTAACCACACAAAAACGACTACCTTAATACTTCCATATTACTAAATGTTTACATAGGTATAAGCCAAATAAAGTCTTTCATACCTAGGTTAGTGTTGACGAACTACGGGCTCTAAGCTGGGAGATTACGCAATGTGTTTTTTACCTAGCTTATTACGTAAAGAATAATATATTTTAGAATACCATTAATATAATTTGACGCGACAAATGACATCATTCGTCGGGCGGTAAGGAAACCAAAAATAATGAAGTACGCCAAACCCGTTTGATATGTGGGGATATTATAAATACGGCTTAATAATCTCGGGAATGTGACGTTGCTGATGCTGACGTCACGAGCGACAGTTGATGTGAGCCTCAAGCGACATTCTGTCGACGTATATCGCGGAACCCCTCGCGTAATATAAACGCGTATTACTCGCACGTTGTATTCTGTCATTCTGTTTCGGATATCAACTCTGCATAATGGGTGTATGCCGCACTATGCATCAAACATATAGGTAACTTATATTCATTGTAATAGGTATCTTTTTGCAATAGACAATCTATTAAATGCTGATTTCTATTCCTGAAATTAGTAAATGGATCTTCAATTCATCTTTAACCTTTTAAATGGTGGTACAAAGACCTGAATTACTTACCACAGTCCTGTCACTCAAACACACACTGTCCGTAAGTTTTTTAAAGTTGTTACTATGACAGTGATCTAATAGCGATATTTAACATGGCTCCCATTTCTGGGACGCAGTTACAAAAATAATATATTCTTTTTGTAACGGCGTCCATTATAATAAGTATTAATACTATGTTATAGTCCACCACGAGCTTAGTGCAAGCTGGTAGACTTTACACGCCGTCGAAAATTTTCCCTGGCTAAAAGTTTCCTCACTATGTTTTCTTTCAACATTTTAATATGTAAGAATGAAGGCAAGGAATGTGTACCTCGGGATTGAAATCGAAACCTATGACTTAAAAGTCTATGAGTAACCATAAGGATAACACAAAAAATCCATAACACTTTATATCGTTCGGTGTACATCAAAATTCCTTGCCTTAACTTTCGAGCATTCAAGCATGATATTTTTTTGTAACAAAAAGTTACAAATTAATTTTACACATAAACGCTGTAGGTCTATATTTCTTACCAACCTAAGTAAGTATTAATTTAAACAAGTTTATTTAATACTTACTGAACGTTTCATTCGTGAATAAATATAACAAACTTCTTAAAATATTTTTATAAGGGTATATTATTTTAATTTAATGTTTCGCATAAGTAATAAAAATCTGCCGCATTTATTTAGATCTATAGAAGATTACAAAAAGTTTCGTTTAAGACCGGGGCTTATAATATTTATGATAATAATATAGCAGCTGTGTAAGACATTTAAGAGAAATCGGTGTACAAAATTGTTTAATATAGACAACGCGAAAAAGATAGTGGATATTTTTGATTAATGTTTGTAGTTTTTCACCACTAGTGACTCATTTGTGTAAGAAAATTTATCAAACTTAGCCAAGGGCCAAGGCTACCGTAAAAAGGTTCATAATTGTCGTCACCTTATTATGAGCCTATGGACGTCCACTGCTGAACAAAAGTTTCCCCATAGATGGCCGCTCGAATCCAATACCTTCTAGCGACCATCAACCAGCAGTCCACAACCGGACCATTCATTTAAAATAAAGTAGTAGTAAGAAATAAAAATCAGTCTAAATAAGGATCATAGGTACATGCCTACACTGAAAGTCAGATTAGACTAAATTAGTTAATTATGATAAATATACTCCAAAATAAACCATCAATTCCTATTGAATATACCGACTAATATATGTATAGGTACACCTATACCTATTTATAAACACATACGTATAAGTAATATCAAGGAAAAAAATGCTTTGTTCTAAAACTGTCATCTGTACCGTGTGTCGCCGTCGCTTCCCTTGAGAGTTGATATTATTTTTTGAAAGGATATTTTTATTTTCTCTGAAGACCCGACAAAATAAAGAAACATGCTTTCATTTGAAGGAATCGTTATAAAAACGGCTTTTTACCTGTCATCGATGTCTGTTTGTGATTAAACTTTTGTTATACTGACATCTTTTGTCACATTTTGGGCTTTGCCAGTGTAATTATTTACCAAAATTACATGTATAAATATAGACTTAGTACAAGGAACGGCTTATTAAAATGTCCAGACAATTGAACTATACTATAGTGACACACGAATTTCCAACCAATTTTTTGGGGTTCTTATAAAAGGGAATGACATGATTTCTATGGGGTCGGCAATCTTCTTCTTCTTCGTGTCGATGGAACATGAATGTCGTCAAATTTAATACCTACATTTTAGTAAATATGGCCATTAAATCTGACGAGCCCAGAATGATGCCACATTTACGGCACTTGCAGTGGCAAACCAAAGGTCTCTCGACGTGCAGGTGTTGGGGCACGAAGGGCATGAAAGTAGGTGCGACATGGTTTGGGGGCCAATACCACATCGACAGGCCATCCCTGTTTCGTCAATGTAATCCGACCTGTTCATGTCATATTTACTTCTACCCACTTGAGTCCGGAGTCGGTTTAGTGACTTCCATGTGGGCCAGGGGAGATCGAAACCAGAAGGAAGCTTTTCTTCAGGATGTATGGTATTAGCTGGAGGGGGGAACCTTTTTTTCCACAGTGAAAGCCGGGCTTCATCTGGACAACCCGACACGGCCTCCGTCGCTTTGAGGAAACTATGTCGGCTTTTTAAACGTTGTGTCGCCAGGTAGACACCAAACATCGGGTGTCTTGTATCAGAAAGCTGTTTTTGTCTATCGTCGACAATGGGCGAGTGACACCTCTGGTGTTGCAAACTTTCAACTTCCAACTTATACGAAAAATAAGGGTTTTTCGGTACTATAGCGACCGTGTCGATAGCCTAGGTCTGATTACCACATTCAGAACCTAGGCTTGATCTTCGAAACGATCTGCGTACACTGTTAATTTAGCCACCCTTTATTTAGTAGTCCTAATAATTAAAGGCGTTGTGTTGCTACCAACGTCAGTAGTAGTTAGTAATGGAATAACCATAAAGTAGTGAAATCGTAGTGAAATAACAGAATAGGTTGATGACTACGATCGTAGGTCGTTATAAAATATCAATGAAGAGAATGATTAAATATTCTCTTCATTGATATTTTGTAACCAACACATTTCAGAGAAAATAAATTAAATTAATCATTCTGGACCCCCAAACACTAATGCAATGAAATTCTAGTAGCCTTTACTACTCATTGCCCTCTGTATGGGTAGGGGTCATGAATACTGGTAGCAGTTGTTTGTTTTGACTTGTTTAGCTTACCCACAAGCTTTTCGAACACATGACTACTGCATGTGGCTTTGAATGGAACTGAAGCATTTAGTATTAATAGTAGTTTGAGTACCCAGTCACAGCCACCGGGTAACGGGTCTTTCAAAGTATCGTTAAACATACGTCATTACTACAAAGTCTCAGATAATCCTGCTAAAGTCAATAACGACGATATTCACTAGACGAAAATACTTGGCGTATGATTGATGAAATATAGATACCGCAGATCTACAAATACCGCAAAGTGTTTATAATATATTTTTGTCTGTGGATATGCAGAGCTCCGTTTCTATTAGGCATAAATTCATATTCATCTAGAAAAAAGATGTCAAGTCTAAGGGTAGCATATTATTTAGTCGCTATCATATAAATTAGTTTTTTTTGTAAGGGGATTAGGAATTGTTTTTTAACAACGCAATTTAATATCAAACCAGTTTCGTTAAAGTATTCTTACTAAGCTAATGTTATTAAAGGTCTCTCAAATGATCTTACAAAGAGAAACAGACGTCAAAAAACTTGGCTAATAAAAATAACACACCACTGTAACATTCTTGTTACTAAAACTTATGCGGAGTAACATCATCAAACTTTCTGTTGGAAAGTTTTCCACTTCATACTATTATTACAGCTATGTTCAGAATGCGTTACGAGCATTTGCTGTTACACATCTATGTAATTATATATCTGTGGGAACGCTTGAAATGATAAACAATGCGAAAGAATGATAGCGTAGCAGAATGGTGGCTCGACGAACCCGCATTCTGATGTGGTTTATGTTTATTTTCGATTTCACTTCACTTAGTACACGCGAAGGAGGGTTATAAGATTAAATTTGATGAAACAGATGAAACGTAAACATTTTAATAAGAAAATTGGATGTCTTGCGCGTTCAAGACAATTTTGAAATGGGAATGCGGTTTTTAATCAGTTCGCAAAAGAAATGTAGCACGCTTAAATATGGCAAAATTGAAATAAAAATGAAAAAATGTGTTCACAAGCTTATATTATAAATAGTTCTTGAAATATAAGTTAAGTATTTACATAATTGTTATAAGTGTCGCTAAAAATTTCGACAATGTTATGTATTTTTTTATATAAAAGGTTAGGGTATGTCTGTCCAGGATAAAATTTATCTCGTGGTTAGATTTTATTAAAATCTGATCATCAGTTTAAGTGTAAAATAGCAACAGACAAACAGAGTTATTTTCAGATTTATAATATTTGTATGGATTATATAGATTTAATACTATCCGTAAACAAATTTTTTACATATTAATGATCTCTTACCATGTCTTTTTTGCTGACTGTAAATAATACATTACGTTTGAGATAGAGTTATCTGAATATTATACGTATACTGTATCTATATGTTGCTTTTAACTCACATAAGGGCATATGATAATTTTGCATACATTTTAACATTCTGTTGTCAGTAAACGCAAAATGCAGATGCGTACTATTTTCCTCACAGTAAATCTGTTTTATAATTTCGCATTTTGTAAGTACAATAATACTATGAGCGAATCAGTGGAAGTTTTAAGGTGTGTTATATTTAAGTGTTCTGTATTTCTTTTCAAGGTGACGTTAAAACCAATGATGATCAAAAATCTACAATACCGATGTCACTATTTGAGTTTTTAAATGAAAATAAATATGGGCATAATGTGAATATTCCTGCTTTTTTAATAGCACCGATTATAATAGTGCCTAAACTACAAAAAAATTTGTCAAAGTCAGAAAATAATGCTAAACTTCAAGAACTTCGAAAGGAAGAGAATCGTAAAAATAATGGAATTGTTCAGAAAACTACACTGAATAAAAGAAAAACAGAAGAAGAAATCGGTGATATTGAAATAAATTTAAGACAAGCATTAAACACAAGAAACAATGAATCAATGATAAATACAACCACAGAAATTCCCAATGACATGGTACTTAAAAATAATACAGGAAACATAACTGAAACAACTGAAAGTACCACATCTAAAGTAACTACTATACTAGAAAATAATCTTCAAGGAAACGTCACATTTTTACCTACTAGTACTGAATCTGGTGGAATTTATCCAACTGCTGCGTATGACGATCAAACTGTGAATACTTTGACAATAACTAATGTACCACCAGATTATTTTTTGCTACCACCTTTATTAGATGAAGAATGGAAGAATTTTACAGTTGCCACCGATATAAATATTGTTAATAATAATATCACAATTCCATTTATAAATTCAGACAATTCTACTTCATCTCCATTAGTAAATGAGAGTGACAGTTCAATAAAAGGTCCCTATTCAGCAGCATTGTACCATAATTCTGAGATTGATCAGTTATCAATTACGACAAATTCTTATACAAATGAATCACCTTTGCCGCCGCCACAAGATGATCGATGGAGTAGCTTCGGTTCATCGGGGGAAACGGTTCGGATGTCAAATGAATTCAGACCATTAGCAGGTTTGTATTACGATGGATTTTTGCATAGACCCCTCCCTAGAAACCCTGGTTTTGTTCCGTATAATCAGTATTTACTTTATTAGCTGTAATATTCGTTACATAGTTTGCTACAGCTTAGATTATTCGTATCCCTTTTTCTTTACATATATTTAGTATAGCAGAAATGTGTTATTAATTTATACAAGCTAGAAACTAAAAAATATGTTAACAATTTGTTATTTTTTTATTAAAGCTCTTGTTATTCGTTGAAGCTCGAAAGTCGATACGCATTTGAATAGATGCAAAATAAAGAGTATGAGCCACTAGAATCACTCGCTAACTATGTATATGACAGGGTTCTCACATTTCCATCATGGTAGCGTCATAAAATTCGAACAAAGCCGGTAACTACTGCAACTCGACAAGGCTCTAAAATTGGTATTGTCTGTACATACTCGTAAAGAAGCATCGGCTTTTGTGTTTCGAGTGATGTTTGTAACATTGTTAGTTGAAGATCGACACTAAATTAGTGATGTTTTATAGCGGGTTGCAACTCGATTTGTTTTAGTATGTTCGCCGTTTTAGAACGTCATAAAACTGTGATCACAAATTCTTAATACAATGTTGTTCTTTAGTAAATAATAATATGTAGTTTCTAAAACTAAATTAAGATTCTGTTTTAAATCTATGATATGTATTTTTTAACACTAAAGCTTAAAGATAACCCAGACGTACTCTGTCTTCGTTTATTTATATTATTCTATGGTTATATTGCTTAATTTTGAATGGTGATTTCAGAAAAAGTAAGGTATAATCATAGATAGATATTATTTGTACACCATATAAAAAGTTAAAATCATGTTAATATAACAGAAATTTGGGAAATATTAAAAAAAAATCCTCACAAATTGCACGTGTAATACGAGTTTTTTATTATTCTTACAATAAAAAATATTATTAAAGAAAATTACTATGCAGTGTCTTCCAAATGTTTTTTTGGTCCCGTACCTCAAAAAAAATCACAGACCCTTTATAGGATCACTTCGTTGACCGTCCGATCGTCTCTACCAAAATAATGGAGAACAACCTTTAGTTAGCTTGCCAATATATCCAAAGATTTAAGAATTATTCTATTAAAATGTTGTTTATTCGTCACTTTCATTTATATTATTTAAAAAAAGTCTTAGGTACTGTTTACCCAAAACCTATCTACACATAAAAAAAACAAGTCTATTATTAAAATCTTATCAACAGACTTTAATTGTCTTTATAATGAGGTGGACCATCAATATTCAAAGTAAGTATTTGTCTCTCCAAACAGTCCCTTGATAAATCGCCGTGCAGAATACGAAATTGGGGGACAGAACTTCACGCATTGACCCCTTTTTAAAGGTTAATGTCTTGTGTCTCCCGGCGTATCACCTGAATACTAATATCTTGTGACACTTTTTTACACTAGTCACCGTAATGGGCGATTATAAGTTCCATGTTCTAAGAAAACAATTTGAAATACGAATATTATATTTATCACTAGCCGGAACTGACTTCGTAACTGTACTAAAATTGAGTAAAATCTTTCGTAATTTGTTTGTCTGTCGATTGCTCGCGACTGTACACTAATCTAGACGGAAAGAATTCAGACCATTCACCAATGACGATGCAGACGTTGACGTCATCGTGTTGCATTTGGCCATTGACCAACCCAATCTCACTTGTACATTTATATGTTATGAGGAACGATCACAATAAAATAAGTAAAAAAGAACACGGACCCCGGACGCTCTCTTTTGGTTACAACTGTACAAACCGTGTGTGAACAGTAAAATAAATTTTTATTAAAAACTGTATCTATCGGTAGGAGCTACAGATAAAATATTAGCTAATTTGTTAAGACTCAATTTATTTAATTTATTTATTTTATGTTACAGGTATGACTAAGACTTGTTAATAATCCCAACATTAAAAAATTAAACAAAAAAATAAGTGTTATGTTATATTTTTAAATCTTTATTGCACGTTGTTTCATAAAATAATGTGTATGGGTTACCTAAGCATAACGAAAAATATTGCAATAGTTAGCAACAAAAAACGAACGTGCTTTGTGACTTTCAAAGATTTTTTAATGACTTTCTACTAAAATTGATAACGGTCTTACAATTTTTAAGTTCTAGAAGAAAAACTAACACTTTCTTAGAGTTTTAGTTCACCGCAGTCGAGGTAGTAAAAGAAAATTCATTTATTCTTTCTTTCTGGTCTTGAGAAAGTATTACAGGTTCATACCAACATCATAACTTTTAAAAAGTTTTAACTACTGAACTGATATTTTATTTTGTGTATATTTTTGTAGCATGTTGTATTATTTATTTATATATCATTCCTTCTCTGACTTATAATTTAGGCTTGAGACTCAAAATATAATATATACCTTATTAAAAACTATATACTGATATAACTCGCTCTATTACTTATTGAGAAACGTACAGCTATCTTCTATTATAACATATACTGAAACCAAAGAATTACGATACCAGTTAATGGTTCATTCTTATTCGGTAAACATTTTTACATTCCTCGATCGAAAGCCAATTTGATTCAAAAACAAAAATTGCTACATAATACGCTTAGAGCAAAGCTTGTTACGCAAAATTTACTACAAAGTATGTTCTAATTTCAAACGGTTCGCCGGTGGTAAGCGCATTCCGACTGCAGTATGCAGAGCGAATTTTCTCGAATATTCTCAACTCGTTTATTGTTGGCTACCTACATTTTCCCTTTTAACCTTTTAGCGTTTTATTGCGGCGTATCGCTTTAATCTGTTGCTTTAGTTAGGGGTCTACTGCTTCTGAACTACGAGGTATGTGGAATGTTGAGTACATTTTTGTTCAACCTTTGATGGTTACGTTAATATGTATTCGAAGAGTAGTTTTTTTAAGATCGTTTTATTTCGCTAGACTCAAAACACCCAAATGTTTGAAATAATATTGGACTTAATTTAAAATATAATTACTCTATTATATTTTCCATTAAGTCAAATAATAACATCATCACGATAATACAATGACCAGAACTAGAGCCCATTATTGAATCCAATTTTATTTTTGATTCCTTTCATTAAGTATGTAAGTACAATAAATGCTATTTATGTTTATGGATCTTATTAAAAAATGGGGGAAAGTAATACGTTGCCAGGCTATAAATGGTGAGTGTCTAGCATGTGCGCAATCAGACGGAAAAAAATAAGAAGTCGAAACTATTTTAAATGGAAATGTCACAAAGCAAAGTAAGCCAAATTATACCACTAAAACTCTAGTCCCAACAAGTTTCTAACGAAGAGTTGAAAATATTAACAATATAATCAATTCTGGACTGTAAGCGGACTCCCGATTTTCTATTTTTGTAGTTCCATTCAACTCCATTGTGTTTCTATTAAGTTAAGCCGAGGCAATTTTTCTAATCGACTTTCTAGGTAGTAATGGTTTTTATATTGTGTACCCTACAGCTTTAGCTCGAACTACATAGGGAGCTGCAAAAATGGTTAATTGAAAAACAAAATCAGTGAAACAAGAGCTGAGTGCTCGTACGGAGTAAGTCCCAGTCCAACAAAAAAGGAGCCCAAGATACAAATACGTAATTCTAATAATACGCTTTTCTTGGTAACGGATTTCTTAAACAAATGTGAAATAGGAGAAAAGAAGATAAGCAATAATTTACATTCGACAGTGATGTGTAGATATAATAATAAACTAAAACGTATTATCTTCGAAATTTTCAAATAAATAAAAAAGTAGGTATATTTTTACAAAGTAGCCTATGGATATACTATTCTTAGCATAAATCGCATTTTTTCATATTTCGGAGATCAGGTTAAGCCATGAAACACTAGTCATATTAAGTAGGTATCTACCTAATATAAATCTGGCTAACAAAACGTTGTCTAATAAAGTACAAGTCTGATAGCTTTGCTCAGTCTAAAATACTAATATTAATTCGTGAAGGAACTGATTGTTACAAAAATGTATACATAATTACATATACACGGTGGGTAATCAACAGTAAATTCGTATCAAATACGTAACCCTTCAATACAGGCACGGTCATAATAACATCAAGCAAAAATACGAAAATCGGCACCCATCAAAACCAGCCGATACAAAACACCTCTCGGAATAATTTTATTCCAACACATCGAATGGTAATGAAATCTTAGCTTCAGATACAGCGGCGGCTTATTGAGCGACGTAGCACTCGCGTCCCCAATGCGGTATTACATATGATTTATCTCATAGGGCGGGGTATTCAGCGTGTTCCTCAGATAACTTTTACACACCATTCATGTGTACCTAACCCTGAATGTGAATGTTTGAAGAGTCTGCGATATGATTTATTGGTCTTAGCATATGGTTGCAAGAGCGGCTTTCATTTCTTACGAAGTTTCGGGGTTAAAGGCGTGTGTATGATATGTGTATACAATAGTGGTATTTTTAGTTATAAAATATTGTTCTAGAACATACTATCACTCTTGTGTTTCTTAAGAGGTTAGTTGCTGCTGTTTAAAAGAGTGTAATTATCATAGAATGAATAGGATAATGAAACGGTAAAGTTTAGAAACCTTTTCTAGAACAATAATGAAAATAACCAATACCTGAAATTTTAATAAAGGAAAACCAGTTGAAAGCATCTGAAGTATCATGTTAACATTTACGTTTATCCAAGGAAACGAAGGCGTTTTGTATTCAGTTACCGTCCCTAGATGGCGTTGAATATTATCACGAGTTTCTTCCCAACAAAAATAACGAATTCAGTATGATGTTCAACAATAAGCAGTTACCATAACACAGCCAAATCTTTGCATAAAGGGATACAAACGCCACGATTACTCTGAAATACAAGAATATTATACCCTAGATATTTTGAATGAGCAAAATGAGGTGAGTGAATGAATTTTATAATTACTTGCGCGCCACTCAGTCCCTTCGGCGGTTCCGGCCCAATGTTAAATTAATTTCTGTCTACACACTGTAGGAATTATACAGCTTACATTGGGTTTCAAAATGAATAAACGGTACGTTTGCAAAGAATATCCTATAATATGTGTTATTTGTTCGTCAAACAAATAATGTGGAATTTTCAGAAAGCTAATTCTGGTCATTAGATAAATATGTACTTAGGACGAGTAATTACATTGTATTATTATCATGTTAGACAGGCATAATAATAATGTTATATAACGGGTTTTGTAAACAAGCATATTAGATTGACGTAACATTTCAGGCTGCTACATAAAAATCCTATGGAAATTTTAATAAAACTACCAGATTGAGAATCTCGTTCAAGCGATTTTGAAAAATATAATTAGTTTTTACACATATAAACTAATTTAACAACATGCACTAAGCTATATTATGTATTGCCTATGTCAGAAATCACCGAAATTAATTGAACAACGTCAAAACCACAAATTCAGTTCATCTAATATTAAATCATAATCCATTCAATTTATTACGATTAATGCAAATAAATTTGTTGGTCGTAGATTAGTTGGATAAATGTTGATTTTAGAATTATGT
The DNA here is from genome assembly GCA_905163465.1 of Craniophora ligustri. NCBI lineage: Eukaryota > Metazoa > Arthropoda > Insecta > Lepidoptera > Noctuidae > Craniophora > Craniophora ligustri. The sequence continues at coordinate 8,051,538 of LR990967.1, read as the reverse complement.
GGTGTAGTGGATTCGTAGTGTGGTTTGGTAGCTGTCAAAATTGTGGTAGATATACATAGATATATTAAAACACGTACTATATCAATGTAGGGAAAACCTGTGATAATCTAGTGGTGTGATCAGGCACGTACCCGATGACTATTAGAAGTTACATACGTGTGTATTTATCACAGTCTCAAACGGTGAAGTGAACGGTGAATAAAATACCACAAGGCACTATCTAAATCACAACTGGCGTAGTAGGCGATAGCCTAATTCCTTTCAAATCAGAGGGAAATGAAGATCCGTGCCAGTGGGTTGATGATTGTAACAAGATTGGTTACAATAGAAAGAAAATCCTTTAAATTATTTAAAAAAACTAAGAAACGTGAAAGAGTTGGTGTTCCATTCCATTATTATTTACACGCTTTTTGAGCATTATTTTATTGTCCAATAAGTAAAAAAAAATTTTTACTGTTTCTTGCTAATATCCGTACTAACAGAATAACAGAGTTACAAGAAACAAAGCTCTACTATCTAAAAATAATGTATGTTTATTTGTAACTTGGTTTATTAAATATGTACCTATCCTGAGGGCAATTACAAACAATTTTTTTAAACGCAACAACTTGAACACACACAGGACAAACTGCTAGCAGATCGTACAAATATTCGTCGTTCGGGCACCGAATCTACAACCCAGGACTCAGAATCTACTCACTCAGCCACTACACTAAACGACTTATCGAAATATGAATAAAATGTTTCTTAACTTGGTTTTGAACATTAATTTGATAAAAAGGCACCAATTTCCTGAATACATCAAAAACACGTGCGCCTAGGCAGAAAACTCCTTCAAACTTTTAACAACCCCCTCTTTGAAATGGTGTTTGCCGCGAAAAAGCAATTGAAAATTTCAAATTAAAGGTCTTTGCTAAACTTTTAATAACTTAAAGAAACTAGTTACAGACAAAATAGAAAATCGAGTGTTAGAGGACCAAAACATATACACGATATTGTATAGGTATTGTTACGATCGTGTGTGGTTGAATACTGATGATACTTGGTAGGTAGTAAGCTAAATTGCTATCCATCTATCTATAGTTCTAGATCCAATACTAGAGCAAGTAATAGGTATTTTGTTTCAATGCGTATAGGAACATATTCCCACAATGTCTATAACAGTGTTTGTTATACGTCATATTTGCAAAAAAATAATTCCAAGAGTTTGGTAAAAAATCCAAAGTCAGGCGCAGATTGACCTAATCTTGATTGTTAGATAGGGTCCAAATCGTTGAGATTAAAATAATATCAATCTAGCACAATTTAATAAAAAAAAGTTCTATATCAATGTCTGATATTCGAGTAAGGTGTCAGAATACATAATGAAAAGAAACAATAAACACTTTATAAATAGGATGTGGTCTCACACAGAAAATTAATTTCTTCACCACTCGAGTTCAATTAGTGTACCTATGATTGTTTCGTGCAATTTGCGAGATTGTTACACACACGAAACTAGTACACTTTTAGTGCCGCAGAAGCACGAAAGAACTGGAATATTCACGGTGTACCCTTTTTTGAAAGAACGCTATTAAAATACGTTATTTTGTACGAGACTCGGAACTATGCATTTGCCAAGTTTAAATTACGCTTTTGAACGCACATCTCACACTTTTGTTGTCTCCACTGTTCGTTGATAGTATATAAAAATGGACCCGAGCCCAATTGTAATAAATGGTTATTGAGTAACCATTGCTCATGTTGATAGTTATTAAGTGCTTACTTTGTTAACTCTTCATTAAGTGAAATATTCTAAAGTGTAGAATATTTAGATATTGCTAACCAGACCCGTGCCCAGCAGTGGGTCGATAACGGAATGATGATGATTAACTAAAAAGTTTCTTAGAGCATCGGAGTAGAGCATAGCTATCTATCGCGAGTAGAATAGTGTATTGTACTACCTACCTATGAGCAAAGTGAGAAGTGGTGCCGTCGTCATAATGTTACCAAAGACGATCTTCTCCGCCGCTGATGTTAACATCAGCCACCCAGACTGCGTGCTAACAACTGAAATTCCTTGAAGTATCCGCACTCCAATCAAAATATTTTGTATAAGTAAGCAGTAAATAAAGACGTTCAATACAATAATATTCTGTCTCATTAAAATCTGTTTCAATATCCCACGGTATTTCCAACTCGCGACGATGTAGTTATGCCGGGAATATTTCTTAAAATATTCATTTCAACAATGACACTAACAGAGTTATTTCAGTTCAGCTCTGTATGGAGCGGCGAAAAGCTGAAATTTTTAGCATTGTCCGACCGGCATGACTAACGAGAATTCTTGAAGCGCGACGTTGTTAGTAAAACTGATTCTTGGAGCTGCAATAAAATGTATATGTATAAATTCAGCATCCTTCTATCTATATATTCACACCTCCATGATAATACTATACAATTTACTATTAATATTATAAATGCCAAATTATATCTGTCTGAATGTAACCTCTTAAGGATTTAACCGCTGAACCGGTTAATATGAAATTTGGCATGAAGATAATTTGAGTCCCGAGAAAGGACATTAAATACTTTTTCCCGGAAATCATCCCTTGAATAAAGGATAGAAGTTTGTATGCGGAATCGATAATTTCTTAAAAGACAAGGATAAGAAATATATAAACAAATTGGATAAAATTACTAGTTCTACCCAGACAAAGTCCAAGGCAAAAGCTAAAAGTAATTAACTAAAAGTGATAGGTCACTCACTCATCGACTAAAGATGTCATATCGAAAACAAGTTCACGTCAGCTGCTAAGCAAAGATTTATAGACATTTCAACTTGAAGGGATGGGCGCGAGCCGCGGCGTTGACCTAAGAAGCTGAAATTTGCCTAGTATGTATTTTAAAATTTGAACTTTAGGAACAAAATAATGGTAAGCGATGCGTAAAAAGCTATGGTCACCAACTAGGTATGTATGTATAAAGGTTTACATGTGCAACTCATGCGTATTATTATACAAAGTACAGAGTGGATGATGTTAAGTAATCAATTAACAAAAATTGTTACAGCCGTCGGTCTAAATTATATCGGTTAAAAACCGTATTATTCAAGAATTTCAATTACAATTAAGCCGAGCTGAGTACATACAACGTAATTATAATATTGTAATCTAATTTCAAATAACGTTAAACCTATATTTTTTAAATACAGAACGTTTGGCACAGAAAAAAGCAATAAAATGGTTTCGCCGTTTAAATCGGAACATCACACAAAAAGCTTCGATATTTGATAAATATGGCTCTGATGGAATATAAATTAAATAAGTCGTAGGATCTCCACGCTGAGATTTTTATTGATGGCCGTAATTTATTTGAACGGCACCCGCAGTGTGCTTCGGGAGAAATATGAAAGGCATTACAGCAAAAAGGCCTCTCCGAATTTATGAGCATCTCTTTCGTTGTTTGATAACGTTCGAGTTTTTGAGGGGAGACGAGAGGAGTTCCATTTTTGAACCACTTCAATGTTTAGAATACGCTCGTTGTACGATATGTTTTTTTTTTCACAGCATCTTCTAGTTCCGATCTAAACAACGGTACGATATGTTTTTTTTTTCACAGCATCTTCTAGTTCCGATCTAAGCAACGAGGCTTCTGGGATACTAGATGGTTCATACACCATAGGTACATACACAATACATATACATTTTTGCAAATATATACAAATATCCATAACTCAGGTACCTAATGTCCATGCTCATCAACCAAACATTTGCCTCTACCGTGATTCGAACCAAGGACCCTTACAATAAAAGACACCTTTTAATACTGCTGCGCTAACTAGGTCATCAAATATAAGTATAAGGTTTAATCAATAACTACTTACCTACTTCTTTTTCTTAATTCCACACGGGAGGAAACTGGGTCCGAACGCACAACCCTAAAGCGCTGAAACCGATCATTCAGCAACTAACTGCAATCAAAGAAACGTTGAATTACAATTAACTTGGGTGTATAAAGATTTAGCAACTTGCAATGACATACTTTATTATTATTAAATTAATTAACATTTTCCTACACATCTTTTCTAAGTAGATTCATCAACATTTCAAATTAATTTTAGATAGGTTTAGAAACTACACGGCTAATAAAAATTGAGGCGTCCTATTTAAACGGATATATTTAATAACAAGTTCCTTAGCGTCTAGAGTATTAACGGCAGCTAACTCTTATCGATTGGTTTAGTACGCCTCGTGGAGGACTTCTAACTAAATTACAAGTTAGCAACGAACTATGTTAAATCCCAATAATTGCTACTTGTACTCGGCTAGCATAAACGCCAAGGAGTTTGTCGGGTTACTTTATAACCTTAGTTTCTATAATATAGGTAGGTATATTTTGGGGGCTGTCTTTATTGTCGACGTTCAAAAAGAGCCAATTAAATTTGGCCTACTTTGAATAAAATAAATTATATTTTGACTTTGAGTCAAAAAGACACGAAGATAGAGGTGTGGAAGAAGATTGGGGAGGCCTTTGCCCTGCAGTGGGAAGCTAGAGGCTAATAATAATAATAAATTACCTATTACGGCTTATAAAAAAATGACGTCCTTAATAGGCTAATTAAATGAGTCAAAAACATGTCCTCTAAACTAAAATAAATAATATTTTTTATTTTCATTCATTTTATTTCATTTACTGTCCCATACCTAGTGCAGGTTGGTAGACTTCACTCACCATCGAGAAATTCTCTCATGTATGCTGATTTCTCACAATGTTTTCCTGTACCGTTTGAGCGTGTGACAAATCATGCACGTAACTTTGCTAAGTAAGTGGCGCGTGTCTGGGGCTCGAACTCGAGATCTTTGTCTTGACAGTCCACGGGTCGCACTATTAGGCTATTACAATATTTTTATTTTACCAGACATTCTGTCAAATTGCTAACAATCACAAATTAACAAATGTTTCTAATATAATTATAATTGCACCTACGACAATTTGTAACATACGTACCTATAACTCTTATAATCTACAGTCTCATAAGAGCTAAGGAAGCAATACAAATATCCACATTTTTATTCGCCTAACTAAAACATACACACGTGGCACGAGTGAGTCAAAACGCTACATATACATTCGTAATTAATTTCCCAGGTGTGCTGTAAACAACTACAGAACCCTATTCCGTGTTTATACGTCTTCCCCGGCCACTTTTATGAACATATTAAGTTGTCAAACGTTAAATTTTGTTTGGTTTGCACGCATTGTCTTGGATTGCGGGCTTGCATATTTTATAGTATTGCTCCGATAAATTGTTATTTTTCTGAAAGTATAAGTATCTCCTTTTTTCAATTAAACGGTTTCAATTAAAAAATTGCAATAGCCATTATAATTTCACATAATTGACTGGATTAAATTGAATGAGCTTTGAACGCTGCCTGCTGTGCTATGGGTTCCGGGTTCGAATCCTGATAGGGACAAATGTTTGTGTGATGAGCATAAACATTTGTATCCGAGTCATGGATGTATCTATGTATAATATGTATGTATTTACAAAAAAAAATAAGTATATATGTAGTATATCAACCAACTAGTATCCGTAACACAAGCCTCGTTGCTTAGCTCGGAACTAGATGGCGCTGTGTGTCATCATGTCCAGGAATATTTATATTTATATTTATTTATATACGCTATGTGTATATCTTAGATCTCGTGTAGTAAATAGGCGAGAATTTTGATAACAATTAGTCACAAACCCAACCCTCAAACTGAGAGCAAAATACCTCAATATTTCAAATAAAATCTTGCGATCACTAGATCAATAAAATATTAAATTAAACCTTTCCTAAAAAAAAAATAAGTATTTTCTATTTTGGGAAAACCTTAGCTATATCATTAGACTTGTTTGCCCATAAATCTACAATTTCCTTTAAAAAGAATTTCAAACTGGGGAACCACCAAAATAAAAAAAACCTTCCAATTTTAAATTTTTTTTAATTTTTTTAATTTACACCATTTTTCCAATTTTAATTAATTTACACCATACATGCTATCGCGATCCCTTCCGTACTTGGTCTAATGAGCGAGATAGAAGGACGTGAGAGATTAATGTCTCCCCGTCAGACTAGGGGAGAAAGAATAAAACAAAATCTAGCTTCCATACAATTTACTTAGAGGAAAGTGCATTACATGCACGACATAGTTCCAGGAAGTTGTTGCAGAATAAAAGTTGGCTAAAAAGACTGCAGACTGGACTTCGTCGTAAGGGTTTAAAAACCACATGCTTGTACAGGTTTTGTGTACTGTAACTCGTTTAAATGTTTAGAAAAAATATACCTTGTTTGTTTGTTCAGGACTTTATTATTTACGAAAAACATTTGATTCGCTTCCATGACAGTTTCTAAGAATATTTTTAACTACTAAGTGCTTTGCCCAATGATATTCTGCAGGCAGGTACCAGGATACCATATTATAGAAGAGTTACTGTATACTCGAGTTGCTTAAACTTGTAGATAATAATTGATTGACGTCCAAAGTTCGCCGGTATTTTTTAAATTACTGCGTAATAGAAGGCAAATCAATCGCCATGATCGGGGTCGTAATACGGACACAAAGTTGGTTCTATAAGAGTTCTATAAAAACTCGACGATGCTTAACCCAAGAATCGTAACCAAGACTTAACGTAACTGCACTTAAGATAGTCAGACGAGTACCTATTACTAACATGTTACAATAATACATCAAGTTTAAGCCTGAAACTTTTAACAGACGAAACACACTAGAGTGAAAGATCATTGTATTAATTAAACGTTAAAGTTCATATTTACACTGCCAAATAGCTAGAATATATAAATATAAAAGAAATGAATGTATGACAGCATCTATTTCTTTACCATAATAACCGACCTTTTTAATGTTTTACAGCTGCACGGCATAATGTGTTAACAGGTTATATAATGGCTGAAGGACTCGGTACTACTCTCGCTAGGCTAGTTGCATCCATATCTGTGTACGGGTGACACTTGAATGCCATTCAACGCTAACGAGCTCCGATAAATATCGAGCGATTACCAGATAAGCCTTCGCTATATTTCCAATCAATATTGAGATATACATCATTATGTAGTTCTTAAGTTCAAAAATAGATGCGATTTTTTTTCTTTTACTGCACTTCAGTATGTACCGATTAAAATGTATTTACTTATGACAGGTAGACTTAATGATTGATATAAATAAAAATGAATGTTGCTAATCGCATAACTCGACAATGGCCCGACAAATTCGATATTTTTTTTGTATGCTCCTTAAGACCCACGGAAGGTTTTAAAACTAAAAAAAATACATAACAAAGTCTGCCCGGGCAGCTAGTATAAAATAAAATGTTTTAATGTTAAAGCATTTCAGTAAAATTGTGCGATGTTTTAACTATTATTTGTTTAAATAAGCGTCCGTAAGATCTTATCGGTATGCTTTTATTCAATATTTTAGTCTTTAAAACATGTTTTTAATCTGTTTAGTTGAACGCAAAGCAACGTTTAGTTCTTCCGGTAATTGATAGACCTATATTTTACCAGAAGAACTTTCATAAACACAAACCAATCATGGAACGATTATCTTCTAAGAAAAGCAAGTCATATCAAGTCATGCGATACAATATTATGGCCACAATTATTAACATACTACGTAAGTCGTAAAATTGACGGCTGCTGGGGCAGGATATTTTTCTTGTGTGGAGAACAGGCGATGCACCTTGTTTCCATTTTCGGTGAAGTGAACAGATAATAATAATAATTTAATTTATTGTTTCACAGTATATACAGACATGTGGTTCAATTTATGTATACATGGTGTTAGCTACAATTATGTACGGCTATCATCAAAATAGGAAAACCTGTGCTATAACCAGCAACCTTCCAGTGACACAATTTATATACAAACTACTAAGTCCTATATAAATAAGTTTATAATACCAAAAGAAACAATAGCTTGTTAAATTATTAATGCAGATAATTAGCTCTAAGTAACCGCTCAAATAAATCCGGAAACAAAAAAATCTCTTCATAATTAACTTAACATTTGCTCTCTTGTAAAAAAGTTAAGTGGATGCCATAAATTCTATTTTCTTCTAGATTTATAAGAAATAAAAAGGGAATTCACGAGAAGTCCCGAAACTTTTTTGAAGAGTTCTCAACTTAAGCATTAGAGAGGAAATTATCGTGGCCCAGAGGTATAATTTCTGAAGTTTTGTGCTGAGCCGCTTTGGCCAACGCGGGCAACTTTTTAATGTATACTGAATTTTGGGCACTGGTGTGATATCGAGTTCTCTTTACTCAATGTCAGATGCGTAAAATGTTACACATAATTCCTATTATGGGTTACTAATGTATGTTGGCAATGAAAAATAAAAACAAATTACAAACATGATAAAAAAGGGGAACAAACCATGCGTGAGAATGTCAATGAACGAAGCGATGAAAGTTTATCTGGACCATAGGCTTGCCATGTACAGCTGTGGTAGCCTAGCGGTGTGACCAGTGGATTCAGACGTCAAAGGTTTCGAGTTCGAACCCAAGGCACGCACCACTGACTTTTCGGAAGTTATGTGCGTATTTATCACAAGCTCAAACGATGAAGGAAAACATCGTGAGGAAACCTGCAGGCTTGAGAGATTTGTCTTGATAGCATGTGAAGTCTGCCAACCCGCAGTAGGCTAGCGTGGTGGACTATAGCTTAATCCCTCTCATATGAGAGGAGACCCGTGCCCAGCAGTGGGACGTTAATTGGTTGATGATGATAGGCTTGCTATGTAGTCACATCTTTTTAGGGTTCCGTAGGCAAATGGCAAAAAACGGAACCCTTATAGATTCGTCATGTCTGTCTGTCCGTCCGTATTTCACAGCCACTTTTTTCCGAAACTATAAGAACTATACTGTTGAAACTTGGTAAGTATTTAACTATAATTTTGCGAAGTAAATAAATTATTTTATTTTATTATTAGAGCTTAAAAAAATAATTAATGCGATTTAATTTGATTTGTTATTTGATAAAATTACTATTACTAATGTATAATATTATAATTCTTATAGTTTTTACAGTATCCAGTTATTATACATAATATACTTATACGAAAAAAACTTACAAGAAATCGTAGATAGCGACGTTGTCGTATCCTATTTAGTGAAGATGCATATCTCAGATATGTTCAGGGTATGGCAGGCATGCTACCCGCAGACTACACTAATTACCGTGCACATACGATCCTCAGTAGCCGGGGAGGACCAGCTTAATTGACACCACGACGGATGTCACTTAGCAACGATTCCGTTGTCTCGCCATACAAATTAGATAGATATGTCTATTACATTTCTTTGTTAATAAGATTGTATGGGTTTTACGTGAGTCATTTGTCTTCACATTCATTCATGGTTTATGTTATCGTTTGTAAGTTTTGTCTATCCTAGTCCGAAAAGAGTTGTGCCTAGCAGTGAGGCATTAAATGGGTTGAAAATAATTAGTTCGTGTTATTAGAATTTCCTTTATCTAGTACTCCAAACACTCTGCGATATCTCTACTTCTGTACTACAGTTATAGATTTCATTAGCCCAAAGTGGTTTGCCATCTCCATAGGCTCGCCATTTAGGTCTTAATTTAATTAGGGAAAAGATTTTATTGTTTGTGACCTACCATGTTTATGTTTGTGTGTGAAAGGTACTGCTAAAAACGCAAAGCACTATTCCTTACTAATCTACAACTACTAGATCAGTTTTTTTCCTATAGTTAGGTAAAATACCTATATACGTACTTCAACACTTTCCAATAGCAACTTTTTTATCTTTCAAACCATCTTACAGCAATATAAATCTCCAAATATTCCTTCCCTCAATATTAAATCATGACACTGCAGCGCCATCTATCAAGAGCAAAATACAACAAAAAACAAGAACACCATTATCCATTTCCACAACTAGCAAGCGGAGAGATATTTATCTTAATAATCGTGAGTACAGAAGCTATATATTAGAACGCTATCAGTAGATGGTACAAACGATTGTTTTCCGGATGTAAGAGACATGACGTTAAAATAAATAAAGCCGTGTACAGCACTCGATTTCCTATATTCCGCCGCTTCCGTTCCAGTTTGCTAGTAGAAAAGATATTTTCTCGCCTCACAGCCAGCTTATCAAAACCTGGAAATAATGATAAAGTTGAAACGCTTGCTTTGGCGAAGTATTTATTGCTATTATTTATTTGTCTCTGGATGATATCGTATACCAACATCAGACTGATCTCAGTGAAATAAAATAGGATCATATTTTTTGGTGCAAAAATAAAATACTGCCATTAAGTTCTACAGACTTGTGAGAATTACCGACTCATCGAAATATAACGTACCATCACGCCTGTCGTGAAAATTGGCTTTACATTAGTATATACACATTTTGCTGGTGTGTTTTAGGTCCCACGTTATAGAGGGTGAGCCTGTGCACATTAACCGGGCTACTGAGAATTTCATAGAAAAGCACTAATGAACTAACGAGGCTAAAAATATTTTTATCTTATATTCAGATAAAAAGAAAAACATTTTGAGACATTGGAAAATTCTAAGTGGATTGATTGTCTCACATTTTAAAGAAAGAAATTTTTATATGCATAAAAAGGAAAGATATGAAGGCGATTGACATAGAACAGAGAAAAATAGCGCCGGTTCCATAGGCAGGCCATTATGCAAGTCAAATAGAGAATGCATATGATAACTGGAGGCATAATTAAATACATGAAATAAGTATGCAATGAATGTAAATGACAAGAAAAAACGGTTCTTATTACAGTTCGCGATTAAATACTTAAATTATTTAATCCCGAAAGTTTCCGCATGTGGATTTTGTAAAGAATAATACCAATATATCATTAAACAATCCATACAACAGTGTGTTATTTCTAGTGTTTCTTTATGTATAGTGTTTATGTAAGAAAATGGTAAATTCAAACATAAACCGGCAAAGTTCAATAGACATCGGTACCTCGTAGCTTAAAGATGATATTTAACCATAGCTACATCCCGCTGGATGTAGAATAATACCCAGCTACGTTATTTAATACAGATTTACTAGCAACCAGTATATTACAAGCTAAAATAGTAAATGTCATAGTCAAACTCCTAAACCTAATCTGTAAACCTAACTCTAAAATGGAAACAGTAGTTAGGCACTTACGTATCGGCTCCCAATAGTTTGTGTCTATTTGGTCAAACTTAGTGACATTAAAGTTAGTGCAAACAAGAAATAGGTCGAGCCAAGCCCGCATCTAAAGCAGGCCAAATTACAACTGACTAAGAACTTAGACACATACAAGTTTAAACAGAGTAATATTAAGGCTGTTAAGTAGCTACACACACATGTCCAAATTGCTTAAGTAATATTTATGCGCAAACGTAATTAAGTTTTACGGGTTTTGTCCACAGCGCAACCTCTTAAAGGGTACTTTACAAACAACTTGGTTTATAGGCGTTAATTAAAATTATGGTGACAGATTTTCAAACGAAATTAATACTATTATTTTAAGTGTTTAAGATATGTTTTCCAAATCTTACACCACACACAAAATAATAGTTCTGACCAAAGATTTTCCAAGCAACACAATATAATGTAAAATAATAATTGTGTCATTTAGTTATTTATATTAACCACTAAATTATCTTATTGCACATAGGGAATTACATGTCCAGAGAATAAAATTAATTATGAACCCGTACATGATTTCAAAAAGTCCAACGTGAAACCTATGCATCACAGGCTTGACAGTCTGTGGTCGAAACAGTAAGCTATTATTGTTTACCAAATAATAGCACACAATACTATAACATCTGCAATAAACACAGTATAATCTTCATTTAGAAGCTGGTCCGACCTACTAGAGGCGTACAAAGCAATGTTGTTTGTATGTGGCGAGTGATCCAATGTACCGACATCCGAGTCAGCCAATAACGAACCCGAGTGGTGTCTGTGTAATGCACTTGCTCCCATCGGCTAGTGCTGCAACACTGTGAAACTTTTTACATAAATTACTGCTAATATATTGGTGCTGGTGCAGTATTAAATATTGAAAAAGTTGCTGTGTTTTCTTGCACTAAACTTGTTTAATATTATAGGTGTGTTATTATAAAGAAGAAGGAGAACGAGCTCCTATTCTTTATATGTTATAAAGAATAGGAGCTCGTGGCTTAAATCAATTGATCTGTAAGGTTAAGGTGCGCTAGTTGAGGTTAGTCTATGGATGGGTGATCGTTCTCATCATATCGAAACACCTCCACACCTTAGTGCATAGTACAAATTTAAGTCATGAGGTAAAAGTCTAAGATTTAATTTGTTAACCGAAACATACTAATACCTAAGTTGATTATTAAGTTGTTATTTAATTTTGTAAAATTTAAAAAGAGATAACCAATTTTTAATTGAATTTGTCTTCTAACCAATTTACTGAACTTTCGTAATATTAATACCACGCCGCAGGCTGGTATGGTTACCGCAATAAGATGTAATCATGACCCATAATAATATGTTGGTTGTACCGTATCTAATCCTTTGGCCGGACCCATGGGAAGTATGGTCGGTAAATGTGGCTTGATACCAGATGTTTTGGTGGCCAAATTTACACCTTCCTTTAGGGGAAGAAACAGGGTTTCCAGACCAGTGCAAAATTTCCCTCTACGATAAGTATTCTTTGGTTCCATATTCCTACACCTGGATATGCTACGCCTAGTTTATACTCAAAAGCAACTGTATATTTTGTCAAGCATAACATTTTAACTGCAGTGTCAACGAAAAGTAATTAAATTTCAGTGTTGCAAAAAACACTGTTTTTTGTGTTTTTTCGTGATTTATGATGCGGGGGTTTCGTTTAAATTACTTGTGTACCTACAAACTATGGAGTCAAAACTAGAAAAAAGCTTAAACTATCGTTTAAGTAGACGAGGAATACACTTGCTGAGGCTAAGCTGTCTCGTTGGTGTAGTGGTTGTAAGTGCGACTGCTGAGCTGTTTTTAAGTTTTTAATTCCCTGGTCGAACATACCTACTGCAACATATTGGGCTTTTCTGTGAAATTTTCAGTAGCAGCTCGGAGTTTAGAAGGTAGAATTGAAGGAAACAGAGGAAGTGGAAGACCTAGACGAAGTTTTGTTGATCAAGTGAAGAAAAAAGTGGGGATCGAGTCGTACCAAGAAGTCAAACAGAAAGCAGGTGATAGAGAACAGTGGCAATTGCTCCGCCGACAAAAGCTGAGCTCTTAAATTAATAATAATAATAATAGCTCGGAGTTTGAATTTGTGCCCGGTTGGTAGCAATATATATCTACCATTATTGACGACCCAATTAGTCCAGCGGTAGTTAACACTGCCTTCTGTGCTAAGGGTCCCGGGTTCGAATCCCGGTAGGGACAAATGTTTGTGTGATGAGCATAAACATGTAGATGTATATAATATGTAGGTATTTATATGTAGTATATCAATCAACTAGTATCCGTATCACAAGCCTCGTTGCTTAGCTCGGAAATAGGTGGCACTGTGAGTCATTATGTCCAGAAATATTTATTTATTTACCTTTGTCTAATCTTTCGGCGACAACAGGCTTGTACATATGTAAAAATATGCAGCCAATAAATGCAGTTTGTCTGAAAAAAAAAACCAACTATAGGGCAGGAACTGGATATATCGTTAACGGAACAAGGCGTTAGCCGATAAACGCATCGAGAGCTTGTTAAATAATGTAAGAGAAGAGTAATTGAAGAGATCTTCAATGAAATTGTTAGATATAGGACATTGTTTGCTGTGTGTGATACCATTATCTACGAATAAACACGTCTATTAAAATTTTGTAAATTTTAAGCTAGTAAAATATTTTTTACTGCCTCGTTGGTCGAGTGACAGAGCGACTGCCAAGCAAAAGGTCCTGGGTTCGATTCCCAGGTCGAGCAAAGTGTTATTGGGTTTTTCTATGTAGCAGCTCGGAGTTTGGATTCGTGCCCGGTTAATGGCAATAGGCTCACCCCCTATTACATGGGACCTAAAACATACCGGCGAAATGTGGGTGTACATTAATACACATCTACCTAACACTTCGGGGACGACGGGCGTGATGGTATGTTATGTTAAAAATAATGAAGTGTATGGAAAAGAATGTGTATGGTAAAAATAATGAAGATTGGATTAGCTACCTAGATATATTATTATAATAGAACATTCTAGTACGGTGCATCGTGGTTTATCAGTTACCACATGGTTGTAAGCCTATGTCCAACAATGAAACTAATGACTAAAAGTTATTCCTGCGCCATTTAAGTGGACAAGTGTACGTGTGACTGCAAGCCGTTCACATTTGCGACGTAGCGTGACGGCCAGAAGGACCACAATACGTTACTAAGCCAGCAATTACTCACAGCTAATGTACGACAATGTGTAGCCTGTAATCTTGACGCATGCATACGCGTGATTCTAATAGAATCAAGATTCGAAACTCTGTTTTTTTTTACATAGTCGTGCCAGATTTTTGTGATTTATTTTAAGAAACCCTTTTAACAAAACCTATTTAACCTTTGTAAATAAATTTATTAAAAAATAATCGAGGTATTTAAATTTATAACTACATTACCATTTCTTGAGAGCTAGCCTGAGCCTAAAATAATCGAGCAATTTCGAAACTAACTTATTGATTATGCTATACTAAAATTCAAAGATTTAGTAACTCAAGGTTATTTTTTTATTGGTATTCGTTATTTGGTACCAGCTTAAACTAAGCTAATATCCAAAGTAGTTACAACAAATATGTAAAATAAAAATTGATGTCTATATAACGACACATACAATACATAAAATGGATTCTATGATAAATAATGTATACAGTTATACACATCTATTGTTCCTATTGACCCAAGCCATCAGGAATCAATTACTTTATATACACCTATTGGAGTCCGATGGTTGATAGTAAATACACAATGGCAACTAGTCTAAGGTGTTGCAGTCTGTCTTAGGATAGACCACCGTACTGTATCCTTTGTAGGTATCGTGCAAATTATGCTCCAACAGCTATCTTGATAGTGTTGTTTGTTTGTCACAGTAATTACTGTACATCAAGAGACATGCATGCATTGTTTGATGATAATTATTCTGAATGGTTCTACTAAAATAGAGTTGTATTTATTAGTGATGAAAAAACGTTTTATAAATTAAGTAAATACTCTATAGTAGATGATGACTGACTGAATATCTCTCAAGCACGCAGGTTTCCTCACGATGTTTCCCTTCACCGTTTGACCATGTGATAAATACGCACATAACTTCCGAAAAGTCTGTGGTGCGTGCCTTGGGTTTGAACTCAAGACCTTTGACATCGTAATCCACTGGTCTCACCATCAGGCTACCACAGCTCACCCCCTATTAAAATATACCAATAAAATGTGGGTGTACATTAGTACACCTCTACCTTCGGGTACGACAGCTATATATGTATGTTAGGTATGTAAATAACCAAACACTTAACTAGATTAAAACTATATCACTCGTTCGTTTATAAGCAAAAACGTATAGTAATCGTTTTTGCTTTTATACTACATTTTATGATTGAATTGTGTTTTACAATAGTTTTATTAACAAAGTTTCATCTCCAGGCATGATATTTAAAAATTCAAACCTTATTCAATTTGAATTTAACAAACATCTGCATCTGTTTTTGATGTGGCAATCAATTTGTGTTTGTAACGAGAATTATACAATGGTAAGTCAACGATTTAAAATGTACCTATTGTATTATTTTTGTTTTTTTTTATATTTGTTTCTTTCAATGATTATCTGTCATTATTTTTTTTTCTATGACTTGCCACAAAATATTACGTCAAAGAATGGATCTATATAAAGTGATGATACCTACTTCGCTTTAGGTAAATCTATCGACCTAAATTTTCGTAAATCTGCAGATGCAAGCGTACCTACATAAAAAAATAACACAAATTGCTGTGGGAGCTTCAGCATTTTCCTCTGTGGCGTGATTGCGTTAACTAAAAATTTATAACATACAACTTACCTTTTGACCTAGATGTATGGGCTATGTCTAAGGACTAGCTATGTATAAATATTTGTTCTGTGCGAAGATTAAAATTGACCGTGGTGTAGAATTACTCTGCCAGTCACTCTCCCAGTTATATTATCAAATGGGTTCATGGGAAAAAAACATGTGTAACATGCAAATATGTATGTAATTATTAATAATGTATTTTACTGATATGTTCGCTGCTATAAAATGTTACAAAAGGGGCTGCGTATTAATAATAATAATATGAATAAATTAATGTGTATGAAAATGGATGCTACATTGCGAATGACATTGACGGCCGACGGTCATTCCTGTGTCATGTTAACCGGAACCCGAATATGTCAACTCTTGCTTTAAACATTCAAAAACCCTGTGACAAATTTTCGGTAACAACATAATATAGTGATTTTCTACCTCAATTTCCTTGTGACTGCAAACTTGATTCGATTCAAATCAGTGAGCAAAGTTTTACTGAGATTTTCTATTGCAAAATTCTCTTTTGCATAGTACAATAGTTACATCTTTACAACTATCATGACGTAAATATGTACAATTACGTCACGTTGGAGAATCGAGAATTACGAATCTGGTGTAACCTTTCCACTTTTTTTAAGCTAAGTTTAACTAACCTCTTCAGCTCATTGGCTTCTAGTATTCTTACGCCCAAATTACTATAAATCAAGTACTGATGAATGCTTTGTTTAAATTAGAGTAATATTATTCGTAATATTAGAGTAATATTATAGTTTTTGACGACCCGTTTAGCTCAGCGGTAGTTAGCGCTGCCTGTTGTGCTATGGGTCCCGGGTTAGAATCCCGGTAGGGACAATATATGTAGTATATCAACCATCTAGTATCCGTCACACAAGCCTCGTTGCTTACCACGGAACTAGATGGCGCTGTGTAATAATGTCCGGAAATATTTATTATTTATTTATTTATTTAATATTGGTACTTTTGAAGTATCAAAACTAGATGCATGGTTTCAAAAAGTAGATAGTAGTAGGTTTTAAAAAAAATGTCGTAGATACTCTTTTAAATATAACAAAATGCAATGGCTTCATTTGTAATGTCATGTGTGTTAAGAATCAGTTAGGTATATAAACTGACGTTTGAATTTTGACTTTTGGAAGCTCAAAACACAGTTTGTAGAAAACATATTTGAGATCAATCAGATTAGAAGACGTATTTATCGATATTTGTTCCCGTCGAAGTAGATTGCGATTGGCGACAGTGAGATATGATCCTTTCTTGTTAAATTATATTATCAATTACTTTCGGTTCAATGGGTCGTGATTGTTATCTTTTGTGCTATTCTCTTGACGAAACGATACGGACGTTGTTAATATACAGCCTTTATTGACTCTTTGTTCTAATTTAGTTGCCTTTGGTTCGGAGTTAAATTGTATTAAGGCGGCTTCATTAAGGATTGCGATCATTAAAGATAATAATAGATAATCCGTAAAAGTTCTTTCAGGGTCTTACGTAAGAGATTTTTGTCTTAATAAAAACGAAGATGTTTTGGCAATGATACGATTTTTTTTATAGAATAAGTTCATTAATAATGAATTGTTTTTGATGAGGAATATTGAAGATAAGATATATTGTAATTTATCGTCGTAAATATAGTATGGAGGTTCCGGAAAGTGACGACTTCATCGCCCATCGTAGCTTAACATGCATTCGATGTCAGTCTATGAAGAATTCTCTCTTTTTGATTCTGTCTTTGTCGGCAAAGTGCATGGCTATGTACCTCAAAGGGCAAATGTCTGGTCCCTTGAAATCTAGTGACGTAACTATTTTATCGATTTATTCAAATAACAAAGCAAATAAATTGACTTTTAACCTTATTGGTATAGCTTATAAGTTATACAATATGTAAGTAGTTATTTCGTAGTAAAACAATTAGCCGGTCACTAGTCAAGAGGTCAATAGAGGTTAATTTCCCAGGGGGCGTGGTACGGTATCTCCTTACAACATTATTTATATGTTTTGCTTGTAAACATTGATTTTGTATAAGGTTAAGTGATTGTGAAGGAACAATAGTATGTCAATAAGAGGAAGATCATGTTAGTTGTTGATGGTAGCAGTACTTAACGTACGTATTTGATAGTAAGAGTTCAACATGACGTACCATCACGCCTGGCGTCCCCGAAGCGTTAGGCAAAGATGTTACTAATGTACACATGTAAAAAGGGGCGAGCCTATTGCCATCAACCGGCCAGGAATCCGAACTCCGAGCTGCTACTAAAACATTAATAGAAAAATCCAATAACACTTTGCTCGACCTGGGAATCGAACCCAAGACCTCTAGCTCAGCAGTGGCACTTTACGACTACTAGACCAACGAGGTAGTTATGAGTTCAAATAGAGATATTTAAAATGACGGTATTGTATGCTTAATCTATATACAGCCCCGCTGCAACGCACATATCTCCTCTAATTCGAGAGAGATTAGGCTACTAAAATTCATTTTATGAGTAGGTAGGATTACCTAGAGTGGTGACCATGTACTGGAAGACGCAGCGTGGCCAGGCCCCCAGCAACGTGGACTGACGACTTCGCTGGAATCCACTGGATGCGGGCGATATTTATGACCGGTCGTCGCGGCGATCCTTGGGGGAGACCTTTGTCCAGCAGTGGACGTCTAACGGTTGATGTGATGAATTACCTACTATTTGTGACGCATGCAAGATTCGTCATGACGTCACTATGTGATAAATATGTCATTTTGAAAAGTCAATGGTCAGCTTTAGGATCGATCTCACCTCCGACTTAACAGCCCATTCCTATTGACCATACTATGTACTATGCCATGACAGTTAGTGATATGTACAATAACTAGCAACAAATTGAACACGTGTCGATAATTTACACAGATTATGACATCTAAATTAAATTTCGAATAATCATGGACTGATTGATCACTTGCGATTGTGCAATCAATGTGACCAATCAGCCGCACAGGTGATTATCATTCATGGAACACATAATTTTGCGGTTCAAATTGAATGGGCTGACATTTGATGTCACATTAATCGCTAGATTACCGATTCCAATGATATTTGATTAGCTGTTATTGAGGATTACAATGTAGAAGCCGCGAGATATGATAGTTCCCGTATCACTATTGTTTAGAACAATCAATGGTGGTTACATGTTTAATGTGTGGTCAATTTGAAAGCTTGGAAGGAGACCGAATGATAGATAAAGCGGTGCATTAAGACATTAATAATTTTGTTACTTTCATAAAATATAGGTATTTGGTAATTTAATCTATATAAACTATGTGTACGTAGTACTCATAGTAATGCCGTGCATGTTAGACAAAATGTATGAATGTGGACGAGGCAAAAATGGTAGCGCATGGCATTCTGTAGTTTCTGCCTACATCCATGGGAGAATGTCGTGATTCTAATATGTATTGAGATAGTTTTGCTAGTTGCTAAAGACGGACCAAAATATACTCAGGTTTAGAAAATATACTACCTTTAGAAAATATCGGATATTATATATCTAATTTTTACTTGTCTTAAGTCATCTTTTGTAATAAATAGTTTCCAGTTTAAGCGTAACTCATATTTACAATTTTATAAATAGCACGAAAGCTCAGGCGAGACTGCATAAGAGCACACTGAGGTTCAGTTTTTCTCATTTTAGCTAGTGAACACTCCATATCAGTAACAGGTGTGGCACATAACTTAACGTTACGAACAGCAAGAGTGGTGCAGAACGAAATTGCGAACACTATGTCACATAACTTAGCACTAGATGAAGGTTTAGAGCAAACCTTAGAAAAAACGAGCCATGCTGTGAATTGGTAGTTTAATATAATTTAAAGCAATATAGATTCTGGATCTAAATATATTTGTGAGTCCCGATCAGTTGTTAATGAATAAAATTTTAAAAAAAATACTTTTTTTGAATAGTCGCTGCGATGACGAAGCGAAAGGGACCTGCCAAAATAGTAAAGGTGAAAATCTAGTGTCTACTAATGTAGGTTCTGGTTAGGGGTAACCTAATTTAGTGAAAGAATGTACCTACTTATACAAAATGGGACGAGAATAATAATGACAACGCCAAGGAATCTATTAGAAAAACATTGATTAAAAATTAAGGGCGCTGCAATGATTAAATTTTAATATAACTTGTACATCGCCATCTCTTATCTAACGGTCAGTGAATTCTTTCCGTACCTGGGTAATATTTTAAACGTAGAATATAAGGCAAATATATACAGCGTAGGTAAACTTGCTAATATTATGTAATTATTTTGCCTCTAGAGTGTGTTTTATTTTCCACTGCTAATTTGTGCAAGTATAGGGCTTACGAGAGTAAATTAATTTTAGCAGACCAGAAAACAATTCACAGTAACTTTTATTGCCAAGAAACTGTGTCTAACATAAATACAAAGTAAAATAAAGATGTCAGGACAAACAACATCGTAAATGGAGCGAGGTTTTGGACCGTTCCGCCGGTAAGACAAGATAGAGATCTTGGACAAGAAAAGGGGGCTGTTGCCCAGCAATGAGACGGATTGTTGGCTCAAAATGACAAATAGAAGTCATAAATATAACACCAAATCTGTTTGTCGACATTATCCCTTGTAGCAAAACCATTTATTTCTTTTCTTATATATATTTCAGGTATTGTTTAGACTTGGCCGTCAAGAATATAATTTGAAACTATGCTTGTAATCTTATCGCTGAATATTATGATAGCAAATAAAAATTGCTTTCGAAAAACTAGTACAACTCGTAGATCTTGAGACACTTTAGAATCTTAGAACCCAAATGGGGCGAGTCGATTATTATAAAACTAGACATATATACAAACAGATTTAGTATAAAGTACATACTATTTCTGATAGACTTCTCAAAAAAATATTTACTCTAAAGTTATATCTAAATATATCAAGTCTTACCTTCTTAAGTTATGCGTCGTAGCCATCAAGTTAAAATTAATAGAATAGTCTACAGTAGTTTATATCTTAAGCTCAATTAAGGTTTACAAAGCTAATAAATTCAAAGTTTTAATTAATTGATGGTAGAGTTGTTTTTGTTAAATTATATTTGCGAGCTAGTAGAGTTAAAAAGGTCAACCAAGCTTTTAAACAAGCGATATACCCTATCAAATTATTAAAATAATAAAATTTGTTATTTAAAATTTATTGTATTTTACTGATACCAATAACAATTAAATAGGGATTGAAACGTCTGTATATAAATTGCTTTACCACTTTTCATTGGTTATTTTATAACATTAAAACATCACACCTTTTTTACTTTATCTCTTCATACAAAACTAACGATAAACTTGTCTGGTAATTAATTTTTTCCAAAACTTAAATGGTACAAATCTGTCAGGATAAGGTACTATTGTTTCACTTGTATTTATAGCTATATGTATGTTTGTATGTATGTAATCGTCATACTACAGTATATATTTAACAGTCAATTTCATAATAGAGATTTACCCAGAATTTTGGACTTAAGTCCTTTTTTTATGGTGATAAGGGGGCAAACGAGCAGGCGGCTCACCTGATGGTAAGTGATGACCGCCGCCCATGGACATTTGCAACACCTGAGGCTTGCAAATGCGTTGCCAAACCCCTTAGAAACCGTTCAGGTTTCTTAAAATAGGGAGTTACTGAACTGACAGCAAACGGAATTTCCATTCTGTCAGAATAGTCACCCCCCAATGAGCTCTGGTAACCTTACTCACTCGCAGAAAGACAACTATTTTTGATTCACTGCGGTCTTCTGTAAGGCGGAGGCACTTCCCCAGTTCAATTTGAGCGAGAAACCTCGCTATACCCTGCTTCCTCCAAAGAGTCCTATAATAATATTTTAAAAGTCTCAAAACAAACGCATATGAATTCAAACGTAACATCGCTGCATTGGTTCAAGTGATAAAATTGTAGAACACCCAGTTCTTTTGTAACGACAATGTTTTTAACTTAAACAGGTACGAGTTGGCAAGTAGTGGCGTTGCTTTGCCGCGGGAGTTTGCCATCCAGTGGCTGGGACGTAAACTTGCTACGAAGTTGATTGCTCCACAACCGCACTCGACACAAGTTTTAGCCTGATTTCTATACTGCGTCTTTGGGGACCTCATTCATGACTCCATTCAGTTACGTTGTTATTTGCTTTTATTACTTCAAGAAGTTTTTCATTTATGTATCTTTATATTAATATTTTTTTCATCATATTTTCACAGGGTATAAGACATCTTAGAAGAAAAAATATATTAGTCGTATCACCACCAACCCATTTACTTTCCCACTGCTGGGCAAGTTAGTGGTGACCGTTTGGAGTGAACGGAAAATCTTTGACTACACACCTAGTTACTGGTCATATCTTATGTATAATTTTATCGAATCATGAAACTCAAAATAAATGCGTCCCGGAAGCACGCCAACATGACCAAAGTTGATGAGAATAAACCTTATCCAAAACAAACCTTACTTACATATGTGATGTTTTTCGAAGCGTAATTTCGGGAAGTATCGATTCGTAGTAGCGTGATTTCCTGGTGTAGCGATTCAGTTACTATGTTTACCTTTTACCTACGGTTCGATAATTCCATATCATTAGGTACATATATATTTACATATACATACCATCACGCCTGTCGTCCCCAAAGGGTTAGGCAGAGGTGCATTATTGTACGTCCACGTTTTGCCGGAATGTTTTAGGTCCCATGTAATAGGGGGCAAGCCTATTGCCATTACCCGGGCACAAATCCAAACTCAAAGCCGCTACTGAGAATTTTATAGAAAAACCTTTGCTCGACCTGGGAATCGAACAAAAGAGCTCTTGCTCGGCAGTCGCACTGTACGACCACTACACCAACGAATGCCTCGTTGGTCTAGTAGTGATTTATGTTTATCATTATATTATTTAATCAATTTTAATTTGAATTTTAGTCATAATAAAATCTTATAAAGCTGGAAGACCTAAGCAATAATTTATAATGATAACTTATGACTATATACCGAAGTCTTAGTTTAAGTTGAAAATAATTGTTCCAGCAATTTTTTTCATAAAAATATCCTGTTACAAGTAAATAGGTTAATTACAAAGCTAGTCTGAGAATGTTTGAGCTTCGAACAAAAATGGCTTATACAGGAATTAAAAACTCATTACAATTAGCGAGGAACTGCCGAGACTAATTCGTGTAGGCAACGGTTCGTGTAAAGCAAATTTTTAAATGTCTACTACACGTTTTTAGTTCAATTCTTTTGAAACCTACATTTCGGAACAGCGCAACTACATTTGAGAGTTCAAAAGTGCCTGTAATATTGCTTAAATTGAAATAATATATTATTTTGACTTGTTAACATAGGTAGTTTCCAAAAAAAATAAAGGGGTTTTCCTTGTTTTTTACATGTATTAAGTAAGTATAAATACTTATAATATTACACACGAAAATGAATATTATTGCACATTTTTATTCTGTATTGTGAGTGCGTCAACAAATTTATATATCTGCTGTATCCGGAACAACTGGTTTAAGAGCTTTTATAATTGTTTATATCGATTACCTACTTTGATCGTTACACAATGGCATCATGACTAATAGCACTCTCGATCTTCTCATGATTCTTGTCTTTATACATATATGGCATTGTACAATCAACCTTATAGAGTAAGATCCCAGGGCCGCCAGACGTCACGTATTTTCTGACCAACCAAATGTGGGTTATTGAGTAGTGCTAGTATGTACTAAGAAGGCATGCCTACTAGCTAACTTGCCTATTGGGCCAATTTTCAGGTATCAGGTAATCAAGGTACATACAAATATTACTTACCTCACGTAAATTCTCCAAGCTGATTTTTACGTATATTGTAGGCAATATCCTTACAAATAAGTCGCCAATACTCCCAGACACTTTCCGTCGGCCGTATTGCTTTGCAGACGCTTTAAAGCTCCCGAAGGAATTAATTAACTTCACGTAAATTATGAGAAGTGGAATTTCAAATATATTCAGAGGTACAATAAAAATGAAAACGTCTTCAGAGTAGTTCAAATAAAGCATCTAATAAATAATAAGTCTAGTCTCAAAGTAATAATCACGCAGTATGAATACTCAATACTTTATTGCATATTTCATAATGTACAGAAATATGTAAATAATAATCAAGTCTGCTACAGAGTAATGCCAAGTTTTATTAGCTTGGACTAAAAAACTTGGCAGCTTGTAACCCTACTTATGAAGTTTCATTTTAGTACAAATATTTCCGTACGACAGATTTTATTGTTCGTATCAAAATTAACCATCGAAATTTTCGTTTGTGCTAGTTTTGTTAATAGGAAGCCATTTATTATTAAGTCATGTATTGCTTTTTACATTAACTCTAATTCACCGGCAGAATGGTAATAATTAAATAATGTTTATATACAGCGATAAAATAAATAAAAATTGTTTCAATATCATGTATCTTCCCAGAAATTAAATGGGCAAAAATACTTGCTACTAGAAAATTTCAAGTCTGGTCGCCCGCCCGCCTAGTGGTCAAAATACGACCGAACTTAATTTAATTTGAAGTTGTTTTAGATTTTATTATTTCTAGACTCCTTATTAATTTATAAACGTTATCTTTGTTTAATCTCAAAGTGCTTTTTGTGTGAAATAAGCTCCGAAAGGGGTTCATAGTTTTGTACATAATATAGATTACCTACGGGTAGTAATTAGAAAAGTGACTGGTGCGTGTTGAAACAGTAAAAACCTACTCACGGGCTCAAGCCTCGCCTCCAGTTGTATTTTCCTTCCTTTTTAGAGGACATCCATACTTCCATACTTTAATATCATAATTGCGAAAGTGTGTCTGCCTGTCCGTTACCTTATCCTGCTATAACCGCTGAACCAATTTGGATGAAATTTGGTTTAGAGTTAGTTTTCATCCCGGAAACCATCTTATATAAGGAAGAAGGATCGGTCGATCTCGACACGTAATTGTTCTGGGTTAGGGTGAAATTTGTTTACAAACGCACCCACGATACGAAGAATAAAATCCAAAATTATAATAATAAAATAATATTAGGTGACGAAAAATTACATAATCCCATATTCACCATAATAAGGGGAGATAGGTTTAAAGTCTAACAAGCTAACTAGTGCAGAGAGTGTGACTTCGAGAAAATCACTCAGACATGGAGGTTTCCTTTATCGGTTCAGCAAGTGATTTTGCACAGTGATATGACCACATGTATTTGATACAGTATCATATATCAACAAAAGTGTGCTTTAATATAAAAACAATAAGGAATAATTGTTACTTAACATGTTACACAAAAATTAAAACGGTACTTTTTTAGCAACAAAGTGAAAACAGCGAATTAGATTGGAACTGATTAAATTTTTTTAGAAAATCATAATTTATAATTAATTAATGACCACGCAAATTTTACAAACATTTAATAATAGATAACGTTAAATTATGAAACCAAAACAAAAATTCTGTAACAGAAACTGAGTAAATTCTTAGCTAAAAGAATTTTAAGTTATGTGAGCTGTTTATTTCATGCTATATTTTCGGCCTAAAATATGTTCATGGCATTCAGCCGACGGCCTACAAAACGATCTTGAAAATTCCCTAATGCTGCTAATCTTATTTTAATTTATATGTTAATTCATTCTCAGCATACTATCTATAATATTCCGGCTAAATGTTCAGACTTCCACAAACTTTTTTGAGATATTTTAATATTATAGCAATCTTGCTTCTTTCCCCTTTTATAACCTCGACTTTTATCTTTAATTCCGCAGACATGCCATAGGAACGCAATGATTACGGGGGAGAATGGGGTGGGAAAAACAGAAAGAAAAATGTATAATGAAGTCCCGTCGAAGCCCGCTTTCCCCTGCTTTATTGCCATTCTTTAAATCTAATCAAGGGTTACACTTTGTAACGATAGATAAATGAAAATCGCAAATTTATCCGACGGATTACGGTCCCATCAGTGGAGATGCGATATCATAATTCTTGACGTAAGGTCTCATAAAGTTACAAAGTTTGATACTATTATTTTGCTATATTCATTTTTTTTATCGGTCTTGAGTACTTATCTGCCTATACGGTATCAGAATGTATGAAAAATACGACTTGTAAAGAATTATTTGGCAAGAACACTGCTTTTTGCTTGAAAAATAATGATTATGATAAAATTTAACATTAAACTTTTTTGATACATTTAATGTATGTTGATAATAAGTGTTAACGTTGCCAAAAAATATAAACTGTACTCAGCAAATTCTCTACTGTCACCTTAACGTGCCCCACTATTCATACCATCACTTAAAATGGTCCCAATAAATGGCTTGCAAGTACTTCGCCTTTCCGTCCTCTCTTTGAACAAAGTAATTATGTTCCAGGAAGAAATGGTCACAAGAAAATTCCCCGTTTCCTTCAGAATTAAAATAAAATACGACTAAAAAGTTTAATAAAAATTACACACTTTTAACCCTAAAGTTTTGTCGGTTTAATTTTATTAAGTTCTTCTTGATGCAAAACTTCAAAGGTTGTTCGTTTCAAATATAGAAAGGTCTTTTAACTCAATTGTTTATTGCTGCAACGTTCCAATTACAAATACTTTATAAAAATAAACAAAGTTCGCTATTAAAGTACGGAACGTTTATTAACTTTCTTGCGTATTGCGTATTTTAACACGTAGTTGCGTAATTTAGTACTTATGTATTTCTTATACTTACGTGAACAAATATTTATTGGGAACTGAAATAAAATATAGCACATCTATTTATATGGTATTTTGTAATTGTATTTCATAATTTGAGCCGTCTAGTTTTGCTAATAATATTCTGGCTTTCTTAGATTATAGTACTATATGTTTCTATTACCGCAATAAATAAAATTACCGAAAATTATTCGGGACACATTCTCCGTTGCCGGTTTTAGATTAATTTTTTTGCTGTGCATAATTATGTATGTATCTGATATGTAATGATTGTATTTAGTTTGATATCAAACAATGGTTGAAATAAAAAAAATGGCTACTTAATAATAGTTGCTTTTATAAAACAATAAAACGGTACTAAACTGTTTTTTGGTTTTATATTAGGCTATTATATTAATACAGAAGACACTAGAAATTGTAAAACCAAAAAAAAATATTAGTTTTGTTGGTGTAAAAAATCAACCATTATTTAGCAGCCATTTTTTAATTTCATCCAATGTTTGAAATCACAATCATGACCACATACGTAATGTGTCTATTCGCATAATGTTTACGAGTGTACATGTAATGGTCACAATAGTGTCGACATCGCACATACGGCGGTACAGTCGAGCGCAGGAGTATCTCCTAGTTAATTACCATCACTTGACACTTGGCTTCGTACCACTACCTGTTAGCTAATTGACAGTGGGACGGCCCGACAACCAAAGCCGGGAAACGGATTTACCGCTAGATTTTCCCCTTCGAATGGTCTGATTTGTAACATACTTGACGTAAAAATACACTGTAGCACATTGTTTGCGGTGGAACGGATATTTTTACTACCTTGGTTCGATTTTTTTGTCTATTATATGTAGACTTAATCAGAAAGTGAATATAAAAAAAGGATATAAGGAAAAGTAGATGTATCAATAAATTACGGTTTAATTAATTTTATAGCGCTGGGACGATGTGCAGTTTATTATTCTGAATAAAAAGATTATTATTATTATACTCACTTAAATCATCCTATCCTCATTATTAACTGAACTGAAAACGAAAACTAGAAAGAAAGAAGAAAGAAAGAAAATTTATTCTGACAATCACAAAACAAGGCAAGACACAAACAATTAATTTTGGTACCTAGTTCTAAAATTAACCAAGTGTGCGATGTCAGAAAAGGTCCCTATCTAAGCACTGTGCTGCAGCAAGCAATTTAGCTGCAGCGCTGATATTCTGATAGGGCCCGCTGATGTGGTCTGGGACAGTCAGTATAGTAAAATAAAATAATATAAAACAATATTAAGAACCATGCCATCGCGATACAAGTGCACTGGTGTAGAAAGTAACTGTAGAAAAAATGTATATTGTAATTACTTAGATATATAACAAATAAAATGAAATACCTATTTAGAGTGCATAATCTGTGCCGCTTCCGCAACGACTCATCCGCGCCTCCACTACATTTGTCTATGACAAATAAAGAGAGACGTCAAACGAGAGACGCAGTCTTATAAAACTTATTATTATTACAATATATGGCATCCAAACAAACAAATATTTCATAAATAAATATAAAAATTGTGTATGGAAAAATATATAGAAGTTATATAGTCTGGCGTAAATTGTTTATAAATGTAGAAAGTGTATTATGTTTTAGAGTAGGAAGTGTTGATGCTTAGTTTTTAGTTTTGTTTGTGCAATGAGTCCGCTATGATTGTGTAAAAATTTTAGTAATACATATAAATATGATGAAAATAAAACCAAAAAAGAAAACAAGACATTTGTGTATTATGCGAAAGAAGACCAGCTGCTGAAGATATATTTTGCCATCACAGTTAATGTGCATAACCTAAGTAAGTTCATATACTTGTCACTGTTCTTGTTTTTGTACGGTTAGCAGATACTTTTTGTACATGTGTCTAAAACTGAGTACTGATTAAAACTGAGTACTGATTGTTTAAGGCTAGGCTATATTTAGGAAACCTAAATGTTTCCCTAAATATAGCCTAGGTTTTAATTTTTTAATTTACAAAACCTTTACCAACAGCAAACCCAATCATTTGCTCTGCTTCCAATTTTTCTTTCAAATTCCTCAACACTGTGTTTTATTGTGTCGAATGAAATACACTGCAACGGCGGACGGGCGGACGGGGGGAGAGTGTACTTTTGTACTTATACTCTGTGAATAATTCCCGGGTACCCAGTAATAGATTTCGAAAAAGCGGAACCAAAGTCAACCATAAATCCGGCAGCGAATGACGAAATGAATAGCTATTTAAATATCAGAATACGACAGCAAAGGGTTGGCTATATATACAGTAGGTTTTTTATATTTACCAGCTTTTTTTAGTACTTTTAGGCCAGACTATAAATGGATTGACGTGGGATTAGTTTCTTTTTCAAATGTGAGGCGTTAAGCTAGAAAGCATCTGCAAATTAATCACTTAGTAATTATGAATGCGCACTAGAGTTTGAAGTGAGATGCATTCCTAGGATTCGAGCTTGAGATGTATGACAATAGTCATAGAACTTAGTAATTGATTTTCAAGATATTGCAATTACAATGTTTGGATTGAAAGTCGTATTACTTACCTATCACTTTACAAGCTATCGCTATTTATAAGCTATCTAAAGATGCTTTTGAGCGAAGAATTCTCATAAATTTTATGCTCAATTTTCAACACAAATCTATACATAGACCGATATTAAAATGGCCGCAATTTAGTTCGTCCTGTATAAAAACTAACCATTAAAAAGTGACGAGAAACTCCACCATTTTCTTGTTTCCATTTAATTAAACTGGAAATTCAGAGTCATGGTCGGAAGCGAACTGGCCGGAATAGCTAAGCTCACTTGAAAAAAATATCTAGTTTAGCTTTGCAAATGAGATTAAGTCTTATGTCAGTGTTGCTCTTTATTTAGTAAGCCAGCATTTTGTCAGTGTTTTAAAATATATTCTTTTTTAAATCTTGGTACTGCATCTTTACTGTGGAAGCACTATTTATTTTTTATTTTTCTGGTATGTTGGTTTATATAAAAGCTTATAAGGCAATGATTGCGGTAAGGAATACTTTTTCTAACCTTTCTAATTGATAATTTAAATTAAAACGATAGTATATTAGATGTTTATAATTATAAACCTATAAGTTTTTTTGTAAACATAAATAATTACGTACAAAGTACCTGTAAGCTGTACAAATATTTGGTACTTGCCGAATTCAGACCTGCGATTTTTGTTACAGAGGTCGATTGTTCAGCCTCTGTGCAAGTGCCGTGAAATATAATGTAGGTAATATTAATCTCATTTGTGAAGTGAAATAAACTGAAATTAATTAAATTCCACCTAAGCTAAATGTTACAAACCTCATTAGTCACACATCGATAACAAAAGAAGTAATTAAAACAAACAAACGTAACCGCAAGTAGGACATTCATAAGCATTGGTATGAGCGCGGCGATAAAACCTAACAGGTACGCTCAGCGTTAATTAAATACAACCGTGCGGCACGTGTTGCCTCAGGACATATTAATCCCCACGCTACCTAGGCATCTGAAATCAGAACAAAACAGCCTTTGTCGCAGAGGTTAAGATTAACGGCAAGGTACAATTTTATTAGCATTTTTTCCTCTTTCCGGGTGCCAAGCTCATTTCCTCTCCTCTAATTTATAGCCGCGGCATTCGGAAGCCGTGAAATTAGTAATATCAAGTAACAGTCATAACCCCCCTCTTTTCGTATTTGCTTCGAGGAAATTTAATTTCGGTATTCGATTAAGTCGAATTAAAAAATGTTTCACGTTGGTAAAATATTTTATAACAGATTAAATCGTCAGCTTGAAGTAGATGACTGTAATCTGTGCTTAAAGCGAAAAGTAATTTTAGCCTTCCGTGTAATCCTTCTCTAATTTTAGTGACCGGGTTTTGAATATCAGATTTTTTAGGAAAGGTAAGCATATAAGTCTTACTATTTATAAAATATATAGGTAGTTTGAATTTTATTATTTGTATACAAGGAATATCATAAAAAAGTCCAATGAATAGTTCATGGCCTTTAAAGTAGATTAAATATTGCATAGTGCATTTACAGCTTGCAAATAGTAAATTTTTGATAAAAATATTGTTTCTTTAAAAATATTAAGTGTTGAGCAAAAACTTATTATTATTATAATAAGTTTCTTAATTTCAATTCGGCTAGTTGCCATTATTGTAAGGTTTAATTGTTACACTTATTTTATGAACTGAACAAAAAAAGAAATATATTTAATACATATTTTGGTTCATCAATTAATGCCAATGAGTAAGTTACTTTCTTAATTAATAATAATTACTAATACTTCTATCCATTACATTTGTAATTACATCAAAGCACTTACTTCTATACATCATCTTTCCAATAATAATTAATTTAACTGTACCTAATCTGCTATTCTCAGTGAATATTTGTAAAAAAACATTTCTCGGTATGAGATATTTTTTTTTAATAATATTATAAATATTGTCCAGCTCGTTGTATCTGTATTTTTTAAATTTCGCGGTAAACTTCACTTGCGTGATTCAGGACTCGCTTATTGTTTTACTCCTAGTTCCTCATGTAGACGCTTCACTTTTCATTTAAGAAATCAATTTTGATGAAGTCCTGATTACCCAGAAGCTACCGCATCACTTCAAAGAAACTACATTTGTATCCTTCAATCAAAATCGAAGCCATCTGTATCTTACTTGGCCAGCCAACTCGTGCATTACCAAAATTGCTCGGAACCCATTTTACTTTATCCTATTCAGTAAGATACACTTTGTAGCGACTTGCAAACCACTCATATTTAAGTGAATGATTTATGTTGAAGTAAAAATTTTTACGAAACTATGAATCTGACTTTCATCTTTGCATCCTGGAAGAAATTAGATTTATTTTTATGACTAGGCAACGCAATAGGTTTATTTAATTAGTTTTGAAAAATTGATACGGAGGTAGCTTGAATCCTGGATTTTGTCTCAGAAATTCATTGTAAATGTACATGTACTTTAGTACCTTCCGCTTACTGTGTATGCATATTTAATATTATGTATGTAGTATATACATACATACACATTGATAAATCCTCGGTTTAATGCAACAGAAATATGAAGAAAAACTTTTTATTTAATAGAGGCAGTTTGCATCGACGCTGAGGGCTTAATGACGCCATATTTACGGATTACATGGACGGGATAGAATGTAAAAAAAAATCTCCCAAACATTTTGCGCAGATGGTGAACTGAATTAACCGCAAACTTGGGCCATTATTAATTCTGTTTTCGTGTAGCCGACGGCTAATGTTTCAACGGGCTTATTATTGGGAAATTCTTTAATGACTATTAATGTAACGATCACGCCATGGCTTCGGGCACGCGACCACGAATAAGAACAAATTATATCAAAGTTCAATGCACTTTTGACTTCAATTGGGTTAAGCGTATTATAAGTTCCGTGCTCGCTTTGCACAGGTTAACTTGGAGAAACTAAAATCGCGAAGTATTTCAATTATCTGATAGTTTCCTGTTGTGCAAAATTGAAAAATACAATGAATCAGTGTATATATATTTTAGAGTTGTAGACGGATGAAAGTTGATTAATAATATTATGTAGGTATATTTTGTAAGTTATTTTAATTGGTTTATATAACAAGAAATGAATAACAAATAATACCACTAGGGAATCATTATGTTAGTGTAAGAATAAACTACGTGAAAGTAGTACCTAAACATGTCTTAAAAAGTGTTAAGAATATATGGGTAAAAAACACCCATTGAAATAACTTGCTTTGTAAATTATTTTTTATTATAATACCTAAACAGGTATTGTATAAAAAACCTTTTTTTACACCAGAATCTCTCACTCAAAATCATAAAATATGTTACTTCAGCATTATATTTTATCGACTTAGGTACAAAATACTCAAACTACACAAGAGAAATGAAATTTAAAAATTTATCACCTAAACAACTGCTATAAAGTACGTGAGTCGGAACTCAGAACCCTCACCCCGCCATAAATAGTTATCTAATACCCTATGCATCCGATACAAAAAAAACGTCAAGTGTGAATGCTCCGACTTGTGATGTTGAATCTACCCACAGATAAGAAGTACCTTTATCCCATTCATGTCTCTACACATACGACCATTTTTCATGTCTTTGTTGGCCCGCAATAGGCATTAGGGGCGACAGTGCCGCTCACTATCCCTCCTCAACGAGATTTAATATATTTTTTAAATTTCGAACTAGGCACATGTATTTCCCGATGCGCCTGTTCCCATGACTGATGCTTGTTATTGAGAGATTTGTTTAAAAAAATTGTTTATGAAATATTACCATCGACAAGTTAAACCATCTATCAAAATATGACATCCGCAATTTTTTGTTGTGGAATTTAAAATCGGGGCTCAAAATTGAATCTTTTGTTTGTGTAATAGAGGTTTTTTTATTTATATATACCTACCTACGACAGATATAAGTCGTTTTTAAGTATTTGTTTATTTTATAAATTACTAATATCGTTTGTGGTTGAAATTTAATCAATATTATTTATAGCAATTTTAATTTAATTAGGCATGTACTTGCTCGATGAAAATGTGTTTATTTGACTGGAATACTGGATAAAGCGCTTTGTACAAATAAATCATGTGTAAAAACCAAATTTATATGATTACTTTTTGCAAGCTTTTATTTATCAATTCAATTTATTCATAAATTGGTTTGTCGAGAGTGACTGATCAATCAACGCACAGCCTAAACTACTAAATACTAAAACCATTAAAAAAAATTACATGGGGTTAATCACCGGTCGACAGCTTGTAAATACTTAAATATATGAAATACTTTCATTGTAGCAGTATGTAATTACAGTTTAAAAATAAAGCGTTAGTTTTTCTTATTTTTTTTATACGCTCCTAAATAAACAATTACCTAAGCCCGTGACGCCAACTTACGGTAAAATGCTATCTAGTAGAAGTTTTTGTGATTGCATATTCAATTTGTTAATTAATTTTATTCACCAAATCTTTTCATTTAGGTACTTCACTATTACCTATGTAAAATTTCTAAGACTTCTTTCATCATTCAGTTACTTACTAACTCAATATTTCCACTCCACAAAGTCGGAATTGGCCTTTGGGAAAAATATAAAACGGTCCAACTTGATTAAATGACGAATTGGGCGGACCTCGCGTCGTTAAACTCCTCATTAATTTCTTTTCAACTTTAATTCCCCCGTAAAACTGTTGTGTCAACAAGGTTCTATGTAAAGAAACAGATGTACTTGCTAAAATATGACTTCTACAATTGGTTACAGTATAACTAGTGAGCAGATTTATAGTTTAAATTAGAATACGTTGAAGGGATCAAACAAGCTCTCTAGCTTGGTTGATCTCGATAGATACCGATCCCAAAATTATGATTATGAAGAGTCATAATCATAATTTTGGGATCGGTAAAATATTTACTATATATTAATATGTTATATTACTAGTACTTTGCGAATTTTACGGGCAAACATACCTACTGACAGACTCTTTTTAACCGACTTCAAAAAGGAGGAGGTTCTCAATTCGTCGGAATCTTTTTTTTTATGTATGTTCACGAATTACTTAAAAACGCCTGGACCGATTTGCAAAATTCTTTTTTTGTTTAAAAGGGTAGAGTTCACAGTTGGTCCCAACCAGTTGTGACCACATCATGATCTGATGATGGGATCCCAGGAAAATCGAGGGCAATCCTCAAATTTTATAGGCAATTATCACGTTTTGAATATATTTACTGAAATTGTTCCAGTATTTGCGTCTGATAATCATCATTTGATGTTGATGAGCTGATGGTGGAAGGTAGAAGTCCTCAACAGTTAAGAGTTAAAAGAAAATTCTTTCAGTTATAGACATTTATTGCATTTACATGTATTCTCCAAAGCTGTTCAAGTATTTGCATTTGAAAGCACCATCAACTGATGATGGAAGGTAGAACTCCTCAACAGTTAAGAGTTAAAAGAAAATTCTTTCAGTTATAGGCATTTATTACATTTACATGTATTCTAAAGCTGTTCAAGTATTTGCATTTGAAAATCACCATCTCATGTAATGATCTGATGATGGAAGGTACAACTCCTCAACGGTTAGGAGTTGAAGGAAAAATCTTTCATAATTATAAGTATATATGGATCGATAGTTGTATTCTTTAAGGCTGTTAGATTGACCTGATATGAAAAGTTTAATATATACAACACTAAAAAGAAAAAATAAATTAACTTTTAAAAAAAAGTAAAACCAACTTCAAAAACTAAAAACCAAAAAATAACTTCTGCCGATGATGTGGTGGTTTTAACCACCTCGCTCAAGGTCACTCGCAGTGAGTGTACTTACTATTACGTTTGCCTTGGCACCGGCTTCATACCTTTAAAACTAAAAAAAAGGTCAATCTGTATGAAGTTATTTTTTGCTTTTTAGTTTTTGAAGTTGGTTTTTCTTTTTTTTTAAAGTTAATTATTTCATATGCTACATTAATGATTTTATAATTAAGTAATAGTTATATATATTATTATACTTAGATTGCCCAAATCGCATGAGTTTGAATGATTAATTATATTATGGAATCTACTGACTGATAGAAAATAATTATTATAAGATACATACTTCAACCATTCTTAATGCAGTAGAAGTTTCGAAAAACGAAATAAGTCCGTATAATCTGAAGAATTGTGTAAGATGTAGAAGGTTTATTGTCTAATATCAGCAACATTGTACGATTGGATGAATATGAAATAAAATTTCATATTATTCGATTGCACAATTTGATACATACTTGTACCCTTTATTATACACTTGTGATATAATTTGGCAATAATATATGTGAGTAATAATTATTTGAAGCTTAATGCGTCGACGACTTTTTAGTTGCATTTATGGTAATGGAGATAACTATTAATATTAATATAAGGTTTTTGAAGTTATGTTTCAATCATACCTATAGCTTAAATAATAGTTCTCTCATGAAATAATTTCTTTGTTTTAGCAGTAACCTCTAAAAAGTCTCTATAGGTATATAAGTGTTATAAAAAACATCATTTGCAATAAAATTTTATTTAACTAGTTAATAACAACACCTTGGTATATAATGTATAATCCATTCTTTTATCCACACTAATATTATAAATGCGAAAGTGTCTTTCTGTCTGTCTGTTACCTCTTCACACTATAACCGCTGAACTGATTTAGATGAAATATGATATAGAGGTAGTTCGAGTCCCAGGGAAGGACATAAGATAGTTTTCATCCCGGAAATCATCCCTTAAAAGGGGGAAAAGGGGGTGGAAATAAATTACTAATTTTACGCAGACGAAGTTGCGGGCAAAAGCTATTATAAAATAAAAATAACAATTTTTATTTCGTACTTTAAATTACTCTTTTCCGATTCAAAAACAAACAAAAATGATTAGTCGGTATATTTCATATGCAACCGCTTTTGCTTTCACTCGTATTATGACATTAATTATATTTAGCAATACTTCTGTATTCAGAAGTTCTCATTGGTGGACAGAAGATCCATACATAATAATTATATTGTTAAGAAAAAAACGAGTAAACATGTACATTTGTCTATCTTTAACCGCATTCACCTGACTAACGTAGGCCACACGTAGTTATACGTGTGGCGTTTGCGTTTGCGTTAAAACTTCACTCGCTCAGAGATATGCTCAAAATCGTGCAGGTGAATATGAACAATACAGTGCAACAGTGCTACTGAACTTACGACCTTTGATTGGAGGATTCTACAGGTGGATTTTGTTTAACTAAAGATTATATTATATTTGGGATACAAAGATTAATGATTAATGATTAATTATCACATGCTCAAAACAGTGAAGGAAAACATCGTGAGGAAACCTGCATGCTTGAGAGAATTCTCGATGGCATGTGAAGTCTGCCAACCCGCAGTAGGCTAGCGTGGTGGACTATAGCCTAATCCCTCTCAATTGAGAGGAGACCCGTGCCCAGCAGTGGGACATTAATGGGTTGATGATGATGATGAAGATTAATATTCTGTTAGATAAATAATTATGTTATTTAATTAGGTCGTCCAGTGTGCTAAAGTTACCATAAAATAAAAAAGAGCATAAGTAATTATATCTGGCATATACACGGAAACATGTAAAATATACCGATTTAAAATTATGTAACAGTTATGATACCTATGTATCGGGAAAGATGTAAATATCAGCTTTTAACATTAAACTTCCATCATGTAGGTTCGTGAATTTCAGTTTAATAATGAATTAAACAATGATATTCTGTTTAAAAAAGAAATAAGACATTATAATATTATCTACTCTGGCGAAGTCAGTACTCAAAGATGGTACAAGTGAAAAACCTGAAAATATACATTTATATTGTAATACGAGTAGGTAAATAAATATATCAGTATGCATAACTTCTTAGTGTCCGATTGCATGTCACAAACAATGTTCAAATTGGTCCACGCCTTTAGGAGGAGTTCAGTGACATACGTAAGGAAAATTCTATATAAATATATAGTATATTAAATGTAGTATTGCATTTACCAGAAATGTATAAAGAGTAAAGGAAACAGAAACGTTTTTAATTCCAAACAACTTCAACATAATTACTTTGTCGTCGAGCATGGTCAATATTTCATTGTTATTATCAAAGTTAGCTTTATTTCGTACAATTGGTTCTAGCACTTTATACAATTTATTGTTAGGTCTACGTATATGTACCGTATGTTACTTACTTTATGTTTTTAATTAACTAATTATAATGAGATTCGTATATTTTATTTCTATTATACAGGGTTAGTTGGAAAACACAAACAACCTCGCAGGCCTAGATAGCTAACATCGTAAGCAACAACTTTTGTTCTACGAGTTCTGCCATAACTCAATACATGAAAAAAAAATGATATTTCAAGTTTCTGTTGTATGACACACGAATATTATAAGTCTGTAGTTTCATTCATAAAGAAGGACGACGTGACTCTCGCGCTATTTATAAAGGCTTCAACACACTACTGCTTAAAAATGTTTACAAGTATTAGTAAACAGTTGTTAAGAAACATACGATCATAATATTAGAAAAAGATTTCTTGTTAGATAATGTTAGTGAACATTTCTGAGCAAAATTGTTAGTTAACAAATTGCAAAATAAAACATTTGTTATCATTTGTTTGTAAATTTATACCCAGGCCACGGCAGGGGCAATCCAAACTGCAGGCAAACTGATTTTTCAAATGTTATAAACCTTTGTTAACAATTTCCTCCGGTGTAGGAGCACTTAAAACAGTTAACAATTCTTAATAGAATGTAGCAATGCCTAACATTTTTTAGTAAGTGTATTAGTGTAGCAGCACCTTAATAATACACAATATTCGCCAGTTAACTACCTATACCTATGTCAAATACTCGCCGCCTTTGTAGAAGCGGGACGCCTGTTGTGTCGATGTTTATACATATTATAAAATAGTAAAGAATGCAATATTATTACAAGATAAATATTAAATAATAAAAAAAAAATGGATATTTGTACTGAGACTAATTAATATTATAATTTTTTTTTTAAATAGATAATACAGCGACAGCGAGTCACTGTCGCTATCGTCACCTACGCTAATGACAAGGCTTTCTAAACCTAATTAACGATTATACAATTACCCTTGTAGTGTTATTTATTAAATTATTAATTTACGCACATTTCAATAAATAAACTAGGTACCACGCCAGCGCTCTCTGAGGGATCGATAAGTGAGGCACCGCACGCGGCTGTCCCGCGGCTGCCCCTCTCTGATTTTAGCTCGTACGACCACGAATGGGTTTGTGGGCAGGCAGTGAGTACATACCTACACTGAGTCCACAATCGCTTCATACTTTACCTGGCTCCATTTAACTATTAAAAGCAAATAAATCATGCGTAGGTATGTAGATTAGGTATCTTAACTTTCAAAGTATGTGAAGATGATTTACGTAATCGTTTGTTAACGCTTTCCACAGTTTAGTTAAACTACTTACTTAATATCAGCTGGGCGCTTACCTACCTACCTAACTGTCATGTGTGTTACGTTAAAACGAACCATTGAAAGACAAGCAAATATCTACTTACGTCTCTGAAACAACTGGTAGCCTAAAAAACGAGACTTCACTGTTTAATGTTGAATTTAAAGATCCGTCACTGAACACGTATTTTTTGTTGCTTCATTTTTGCACAAAATAGTTCTAACTTCAAATACGCAGTTGCACTGATGTGAGATATCGTGTCCCTTAGCGGTGTCGCGCACTTTTTATGTAGATAGGTTTCTGTAACTATCTGTTTTTTTTAATAACACTCAAGGTATAACCCAACAACACATCGATCGAAATGGCGACGGAAGGAAACATACAACGTGACGCGCGCGCATCTTGGCCGACGGCTGGCTGCTAACTAGGTCAATCGGACAATCGGTCAAGTTCAAAGCTAGCACTCGCAATGCGCCCCCCTTTCTCCGCGTCCCGCGGGGTTTTTACTATGTGCATAGAGTTAGGAAGCGCGTAAAGATATCATGAAATAAATATTTGGTTTTGTATGAAATAAAAAAAAATGAAATCAATGAAATTATTGAAAGTCGTAGAACAAAAGTTGTTGCTTATGATGTTAGCTATCTAGTCCTGCGAGGTTGTTTGTATTTTCCAACTAACCCTGTATATGTGAGTAGGGTCGGCAATATTTGAAAATGTAAGCAGAGGGGAAATATAATACCTACGACTTTAGTTTGTGCCTTTAATTAGGATAAGAAATGTTACACACAAACGAACGTTTGTAGACTATGTCGTTATTCGTGGTGATATTTTCTTTATGAAAGTGATAATATAATGTTTATCTAATTTTTATGTATACAATTTCTAACGCTAAATTAATCGGGAAAGATTTTTGTTTATAAATATTACCTATATCAGAATGAAATCAATATTATAACAATATCCAGTTTTAATGAATTAATATAAGATTAAGAAGGTTCTGATTTTTAATGAACCAACTGAAGTTTCATCAGACCTCCTTATCTAACAGGTCACGCTTGACATAAAACAACAATGTAATGTACGTACCTTCTGTAATATAATGTAATATAGTTTTAGTCCTGTAAGACATTGTTATTACAAGCACGCTGTATTGTCATAATAGTAAAGATTTGTTTCACGTCAATTATTTTGCCTAGAAATGCTTAAATGAACATCGATATTAAATTTTTCGTAAGAAACTTATTACATTCTAATATAACTTATGCTTATGTATAAGTTATATTATAATGTAAAAACACATAAGTCATTGTTTATTTGGAAACTTACAAGTATACTAGCAATATACAATATTATATTGCTTTTTCACATAAAGGTAGCCAGAAACTACAGAACGCCACGCGCTATACAACTTTTGCTTAGTTTACACACATACACATAATGTCATGCATGCGCGCCTTTTACCAGTACTACATATCTGATCTTTTTTGAAGAAGTTCACCAATTAGATCAATGTATTATAAATTATCCTTCAATGTATACTTACAACATTTCAGTTTCTTACAAACTGACTTTTCTAAGAATGTATTACAGCTGAAAGCTCAACAAAATTAATTAGATGATAGTGTTGCGCCTTTTAGGTCTTAGGAGCTCAGCTCTAGATAGCGAGATAGGCCTGTAATTCAATTTAGCCAACGTGACTATACGTCACAGTCAATAAGCCGTTGAGCATGCATTTTCAACAACACGTAACGGCTAGCATGTCTAAATTAATGTCGGCAAACTGTAGGCTAACAACACACAAATCACACCACCTCCTATTATTTATCGGTGTAGCGATCTTTTTAAAGTTTCGTTTTTTTTTTGAACACGCTAAGGTAACATTAAAGTTTCGTGGTGCATTACCAGTCGTAGCGTGAGTCGCGTGCCGGTTAAGAAGTATTTTTTTAATGCGATGTCATTATAATAATAGCTTATTTATTGCTGAAAAAGCTTGGAAAATAAGTAAAAAATATCAAGGGGATGCACGGGTTCATGTGATAAATTAGAATAAGAAAAGTATATGATTAGAGATACGAAGGCGTATGGGGGGTAATAACATTTTGTGGCCACGATTTATCTTTTTTTACTTAGTTTTAACATATTTTAATTTGTCAGCGAAGCGTAGGTTTCCGTTTGAGAGAGTTTAGGGTAAATAGTTCACGACGCTAGCCTAGTGCGGAATGAGACACTTCTCACGCCATTGAGAACATCTTTCAGGCATGCAGGTTTCTTGTTTTTCCACTCCGTTTGAGCATGTGAAATCAGTGTCACATGCCTTGGGATCAAATTTGAGTCAAAATACAAATAAGAAAATCAAACATCTTTTGATCAGTTGTTAAAGCAGCTTTTTTACAAAACTGTACCAAAATTAATATTTGTATTATCTGAATTCGAATAATATCATAGTCATAAACATAGTTTCATTACGAAACTATGTTTGATCTACCATTACCATTACTACGTTTCTATAAAGATTTAGTTTCCACTGGCCTCTTTAATAGGGATCATTTTCAATAATAAACATCAGCAGTAGTTTTTTAAACATAGCATCTAAATTATCATACTGTATTTGTATGTTTTGCATCTTGAGGCTTAAAAAGAGAGTATTTCTTCCCTAATAGGGACACCGAAACAAACCATCATCACATCAACCGTTAGACGTCCACTGCTGAACATAGGTCTCCCCCAAGGATCGCCACGACGACCGGTCATGCGTCGCCCCCATCTAGTGGATTCCAGCGACCTTCACCAGGTCGTCAGTCCATCTTGGCGGGGGCCTGCCCACGAAACATACATTATAAAAATTCAAATTCAACAGCAAAATTCCTCAGGCCTCCCACCGTTAAATCTTATTATATTAACTGCGTCGCTAGGGTTAAATTATTCAAAACGATTCCAAGTTATTCTTTGTTGTGGATCAAAGTTTAAAAAAGGAATCTTGAATTATCTACCATCGTTGCTCTTGGGCAGCACTCATAAAAAGTGGGCAGATCCACGACACCGAGGCGACGTGACTGCGATATGCCCGTGTTTAATTTTGAAACGGACGGAGGCG
This sequence comes from Craniophora ligustri, assembly GCA_905163465.1. Taxonomy (NCBI): domain Eukaryota; kingdom Metazoa; phylum Arthropoda; class Insecta; order Lepidoptera; family Noctuidae; genus Craniophora; species Craniophora ligustri. The sequence continues at coordinate 8,009,675 of LR990967.1, read as the reverse complement.
AGAGATTTTAATGAGAGATCAGGTTTTTCAATTATCCCCACTTCTTTTCACGAAGTTTTACGTCAGATTTTTATCGGCTCGGTACTTTTATGAGTACTAGAGCATCCAGAAATTGTATAACCTTGGATAAGTCACGGCAGCATTATAATTTATTGGTCTGAAGAAATACCAATTTTGATAACAGTGGAAATATTTAACAGGTTTTCTGTTTGCTTTTTTAAATCAATTGTTTTTGTTGAAAAACTCAGTTTAAAAAATAATGGGTTGGGTGAAATTATAGTACATAAAGGGAGTCAATCACCGTACTTCGAACGTGGCGTATCAAAAGGTTGTTTGAAATCGAAATACGATTTTCACCTTCGTAATCCATGAAGAAAGTTGGCAATAAGACATATTATGCCTCGAGATCATTTTCACGAAGATCTAACTTTTTATCTACGTTAATATTATAATTAAAATGATGAATGATTAATATAATGAATTGATAATGCTTAAAAGATTTCCAAGGTTTATTTTGGGAGCATAAATATCACTTAATACCGTCACCTTTCTGTAGAAACCATCTAACATACCTAAATACTGTATACTAAGAAAACCAGACACATCAAAGTAACTTGAAAACTCGGGGATTATTGGATTTATTTATTTTCGTCTTTTCACCTTGAGGTCAGATAAAAGGAGCTTTTATGTCCCTTTACCGAGCATAAATAAGTACATATTTCGAGTTAAATAATTCCGACAGACCTGAAAACTTTTTGATGCAGACAAGTTATTTCTGACTTCATGAGTTTCATCAAAGGAGAGGAGTTGATGCTCGCTTGTAGAAAAAAAGTTACAGGTGTAATTGATACTTCTGTTCTGCTGATGCTGTCCAATTAATCTTATATATTCGATGACCCGTTTTGCTCAGCCGTAGTTAATGCTGCTTGCTGTGCTAAGGATCCCGGGTTCGAATCCCGGTAGGGACAAATGTTTGTGTGATGAGCAATAATTAACATTTGATCCCGAGTTATGGATGTATAATGTATGTATTTACAAAAAAAAAAGTATATATGTAGTATATCAACCATCTAGTATTCGTAATACAAGCCTCGTTGCTTAGCTTGAAAGTAGACGGCGCTGTGTTACAATGTCCAGAAATATATTTAAAAAAAAAATCGAAACGTTAGCAACTGATACATACAGAGGAGGCCATAGACGCTGCATTGTAAATCGATGGTAATAAATACCATAAAAATCAAGAATAATGATTCAACTGAAACCCTTTTGAGCGACATCTCATAAACAGCAGATCTCAAAAATCAACATGACCTACCTATGTAAAACAATATCTATATTTAACGAATAAAGATTGTAATTATGAATAATATAAAAAAAGCTTTACAACGTGTAATCCTATTTTATTACCTTTGCCTTTACCTTTTCAGTTCAGTTTCTATTTTGAAACTCTTTTAAAATATCTAAAAGGCTGAGCAAATAAAAACAATTGAAAGGAATGAACAAAAGGATGCTAAAAAGTTTTTTTTATTGAGAATTGGTACGCTTGACGTGTGTCCAGGGCTATATTTTAATGGACGAATTTGGAAAAATATAGAACAGAATATACAAGGGTAGTATATAAAACTTTGAGCTTGAGTTTTTCAAGCAATATTTGGACTCCACATAGCTTTTACTGTCCCACTATTGGGCACGGGTCTCCTCCACATTAAAGAAGGATAAGGTCGAGATAAGGTCGCTACGCTAGCATAGTTCTGTAAGTAGGCAGACTTCATACGCCATCGAGAAAATCTCTCAGTTATGTATGATTCTTCATTATGTTTTCTTTCATCATTTGAGCTTGTATGCATTCATAAATTCAAATATTCAGTAGTGTGTGTCTAACATAGGTCCTTTATTATAATAGTTCACTGACACGTTACTAGCTTATCAAAAACTTAACTTTTGCTATGGAAATTTATATTAGACGATATTTTTTTCTTTTCAAATAATATCTAACGTTTCCTCTATTCATCCAAACACACGTATGTTTAATTCACGCCGTAAACAGCGCCACCTATCTCTTAACACGTTTTTGCTCGTGCTAAATAAGACCGTAGATATCGCGGTCACTGCCAGTTTTTGTGCGGACGATAAATGACGCTTCTTGAACACAGAGCACATTGTTTGTTGACCACTGCCGTGTTTATGGCCCAGAAACGACACGATGCCACTAAATAAGATTTATTCACACTTTACGCCACGACTTTACACCGCATTATAGTTTAGTTGACGGTGAAATACCAGTTATTAAGTACATATTGTATTGCATGCTCAAGTTCAAAAGTTTGCGTGGAAACAAGTTTAATTTATTATTAATATTAGGTCTATTATCTGACTGCAAAATTATTTCTTTAAGATTAATATAATAAGTTATCGTAACACCAATTTGAATAAATTAGCCGAGAGAGACGAAAAAATTGAAAAAAATGCTTATTTTAAGGTTATTTAATAAAGACTTAGAACTGATTTTCTATTCATCTGAATGGAAAAAAGTCTAACTTTGGTTTTTGAATGGCTGTCACAATTTTGACAGTAATTGTATTTCGATTTAATTTCCTTTTTTTGTTATTATTTAGTATAATTTACATGATTTCTCTTATATTGTTTTCACGAATAGTAACAATTCTTCACAATAAAAGAATGTTACAATTCATATGAATGCCAAAAATAATTTCCTTTCGTTAAATGTTTGTAATTTGACGAATCATTTTGGTTTAAGAGTTTCTTATTAAGTGAAGTACGGCTAACTGCTCCTTATGTTTTTACTTTCGTAATTACTTTTTAAACCCCAATATTTTAAAATCTTTTCCTAATTTAAAAGGCCTTAAAGTGCTTCTTAGTGCTTCCTTGTCCATACACTTTACCTTTTACCAGTTTCTCAACGAAGACATAGTTTTAATTGGACTCCTTCCGCGTTGCTTTAAGGTCTCCTAATTGAATTTTTTGCATTTTAAATTTGAAAGCACTTAATTTGGAAGTTAAGATTAATTCACCTCATTATACGTTATAAAGGAGTTAAGAACTTAAATGAACTCTTACTTGATCTTTATTCAATTCCTAAAGAGTCTAACTCTTTCGGTAAAAAGACAACTACTGAGACAAAAAAATAAAAAGTAAGGATAGTTGAAGATAGTAAAAGCATAATCACTTTAAACGTATAAGCGAAATGTCAATAAAAATTCAAATTAGACCAAAGCTTGAATAAATGCAGCCGCAAATTCTAGACAATCCGCTTTAAAACCTTACGTAGCTTCCTTATTACATTTGCATATGCTAACACAAAAGCTTACAATGCATCATGTAACAAAGTAACTGGTTACAATAAAAACTAATAAAAGCCAGCTAAAGCGCACAACAACGCCACATCACTAGTCACGGAAGGCTGTTGCAAAAACCCAATTAAAACTTACCTAATACGAACGTGAACGAAACTATTTCTTTTGTCCCATTGCTGTGATTGAACTGACTCAATGTACCCTATCTATATGAATGTAAGTAAAGGGCCCTTTCGAGCATCTCAATTTCCGCGGGACGAGTTTCGGAACTCTTAGAGCTAGATAACGCTGCCACTGGACGTAATTGTGATTTGTTTCTTTTTTCTTTCTTAGCACTAGCTATAGAAGTTCTTTTTTAAATGTTCGTTTAGCGATTTCACTTGTTCAATTAATTATAACGTTGATTTGCCAGATCAATAAATTTATTTAGGTAGATTTTCATATTTTTTAAATAGGGATTCTATTTCTCTGCTTATATCAAATCGATTACAGATATTCATGTCATAGAGTGCGTGGCAAAGTTTAAAAGCAATATCGCAAAGTCGTAAAGAAGCGTTGATGTCGATAAAGATAGTAGAACATTTGGGATTCAAAGATCGCGATAAAAACACCAATACGTTCCCAATCCGGTGACCATTTCATACAATAAATCAGAGTCTACTTTCGAAGCCTGGTGAGGCCCTTTCCATGTCCAGAAGCCACACAAATCGAGATTTAGGCCGACAGATCTTGCTTCATGACTTAAACAAAGGTTTTGAAATAAAAACGAAATATTAACTTTATATTGCGATCTTTTTATCATGTTAGGTCAGTCATTCTCTTATATATTATGTGAAGACCGAAGTTTTATTTAAACTATGATATTAGAAATCAGGCTTGATCGGCAATTGCAAAAGTTGAAGCAATAGTAAAATTTCAATACTTTTGGTTCTAGTACAGAATCATTAATTGCCGAAGTAGCCGTACCAGAAAGTGTTTAAGCAGTTTTGTTTAGGTTGTAATGAGAGGTAGCACTATTGTATCTGTAAAGCGCCATCACTTTGTTATGAATAGAAACTCGTGGTAATCCAAAATTCGGATGGAACAAGTAATCTAAATTGTCGGGAAATCTGCCAACCCGCATTACTAGACCCGACTAGTGTAGAGGATTATAGCCTAATCTCCCACAAAATGAGAGAAGATCCGTGCCCAGCAGTGGGACAGTTAATGGGTTGATGATGTGCTTAATGTATTTATAATTCTTCTCCAGAAACAAAAAAGTAATAAAACTAATTGAATTCACATTTCACAACTTATCAATTAAATTAAAAGAACTTTTCTCCAAAATGGAAACGAAAAAAATCAAAGATAGTAATATATTATGTGCCCTACTTTAAGGATGATATATTTACAATACAGAATAAACATTCTGAACAAATTGAGTTCTGCGCGCGACTTGGCCAACGCCCAGAGCAAACCTCTTTCGGTTATATCTGATCCCTGGTCATAACGCTAAAGCTCAAAACTTCACAAATGACACCGCAATAATTCACAAGTTAATGTCAAATATGGAACATGTTTGAAATTTGTACCACCATCAATTATTATTATTATTGGCGTCTGCTGTTTCGTTCGGTATTTTCAAAAGACATATGCTTCGTTTAATAAATTACTTATTTATTTCACTTTATCATGTTTTAACCAATCACCAATAATAATAATTCATTGATTAGGGACATCTAATTATAAAAAAATACCTAAAAGAACATTTATAATAACTACGACCAACGAGGTCATTGGTCTAGTGGTCGTAAAGTGCGAGCAAGAGGTTTCAGGTTTGGTTCCCAGGTCGTGCAAAAAGATTTTGGGTTTTTCGACGAAATTCTCAATAGCAGCTCGGAATTGCGATGCATGCCTGGTTAATGGCAATAAGCTCGCCTCCTATAACTGGGACTAAAATGTGTGTAGACATTGGTACACCTCTGCCTAATGCTTCGGGGACAACAGTTATGTGACATTTATAATGTCTGATATAAAAATAGATTACTCTCGTCCCTCTAATATTCTCATCATCATCACCATCTAATATACAGCAACGCATTTGTATGTCCTCTGGTGTGACAGATCCATCCATGGACATCTGATGTCCATGGCCGGATCTTGCCAAACGGGCAAAGGCCACTTATATACATAAAAAGAAAAAAAAATCTACTTAAAGCAGAAATTACTAAATGACATTTAATAAATAACGTCTTAAAGTGACAGCGTGAGTTCCTAATGCCTCCGGTGTTGCTGTTCAGGTACTACGGTCTTCACTAGTCTACTAGTTTAGTACCTTAGTGATAAAATAAAAACAATTTTCATCGAGGCCGTAAAGTGATTTATTTCAATATAATCACCGTTATTTTTTTCTTCTTTCCACAAAATTACATAAAAACTATCCAAATATCCAATTATAAAAGCTCTAAAGTAGTTACTAGAAAATCGAAACATACTGCAATAAAAACGCGGTCCCACTCGGCCTACGTGTTGGCACAGTGACAAAAATTCATTAAATGTTTTTCAAAATTGAACACTTCAATTTTAGTTCATTTTTTATCTGTATTACTTCGTCCATATCAAGTAAAATGAAAAAATATTTTATTTCCTAGTAGCATGGTAGAAAATAAATTGAGAGATGAAAACATAATGTGTGTCACTCATTCATATTAAGGTGTCATTCAAATATGACATCTAAAACAAACAAACAAAAATATTCTATAATGTACAGTTAAAACGTACGAAGAAGAATGGATAGAAAATTGTCTTGAATTTATGTTTCTTGGTTAGTAAAAACTTACGCAGCTACTAAGCTTTTTATTTTAATTCATATTTGCAACTCAGGGTTTAGATTCGTGCCCGTTTACTGGCCATAAATCCGTCATAGATCAGCCATATTATACAGGATTTAAATAGATACCTGTGAACTGGTAAATATGAGTAAACCTCTGCCCTAATCCTTTGGGAATACAGGCGAGATGGTGTGCTATGTTGTTTCTGGCGAGTATTCGTAAATCATTGCATCGTTTATCTTTTCTTTCAGGTATAAATAGATCGGTCCGTTTATTCCCCTGGGTGACATTAAATGTCCGTTTCAGGGATTTCATGGAAACGTACCTACGTTGAAAATTAATAGAAAATAATATTGAAGGAAAAGATCACCTGTTACCATGGGATTCTTTTATTGGAGCATTTATTCTGATTTATGTAAGTATATGAAAAGCAGCTTAATGAAAAAAAAATCCACCAACTAAAACTTCAATAAGAGTTCAATAAATTATTTATTTATAATTTTTCTCCCGTTTGGACAATAACGATTTTCAAATACAAATTACTGAGTATAAACTGAAATAGATTTATATAGATAAAAACTACGGAACACAAGATACTAATAAAATTAAATAAGTTTTAAAAAACGACTGCATTTATCTGATGCAGTATTTTTATACAACTTTTTTGTTCATCTTGAGAGATGAAAGATGAAAAAACAAAAACAATAAAGCATTTCGACGTGCAAATATCACTTGTAGCGTTTTCTTGGAGGAGATAGGGTTGAGACAGTGTCGTACATAGATAGATACAATATACACAGTATATTTTATCAAGTTCCGTATGCCGCATATAAAGTGAGTAATATGTGAGCCCGTCTCGCATGATCTCAGTTTCGTGTCAGTATCAAACAAAAGCCGGATAGTCTTTGTGAAGGAGGAACAGTTGAATAATACATTTCACTTGAGTTTTAACATGACACCTATTCTTTGTATTCCACTCGTCATCGTCACTAGACACTGACGTATGAACACGTACACACATACATAATGTATCTACACTTATATGTGTGTGTGTGTGAGCAAAGCAATGAAAATATTTGGGTGTTTGAATTGAATTGAATTGAAACCTCGTTGAATTGCATTTACCTACTTGTTTTACCTGTTTGTCTGGTATTTTTTTCTTGTCATAAGTTCTGTTTCAATATAAAACGTATATATTTAATTTTGTAATTAAACAATATCAAACTTCTATCAAATAATATAAAAATATCAAACTTCGTCGTTTTTCAGAATGAGTAACTCTGCTGAACTTATAAGATAATTCGAATTTTGCTTAAAATTAATTTCGAATTTATTAAATTGATAATGTGCTCCAAAAATATATTACAACTTTATTGTTTCAAACTCCACTGTGAAAAGATATTATTCTCGTTGTGCTTTTACTGTGCTACTCAATTTCAATCATTATATCACAATTGAAATGTCACGATGACAAGAATTTTAAATACTACTTTTCATGTATTTTATCCCGGTATATTTTTTTTATTTCTTTTATTATCTGATTTATTTAGGGGCTTATAGTCACAAGTAAGACCGTGCCAGCCCCATCGATAAATATTTTAAAGAGCTGTGATAGCCTAGCGGTATGACCAGTGGACGTCAAAGGTCTCGTGTTCGAACCCAAAGCACGCACCACTGACTTTTCGGAAGTTATGTGCGTATTTATCACAAGCTCAATCAGTGAAGGAAAACACATCATGAGAAAACCTGCATGCTTGAGAGATTTGTCTTGATAGCATGTGAAGGCTGCCAATCCACAGTAGGCTAGCGTGGTGGACTATAGCCTAATCCCTCTCAAATGAGAGGAGACTCGTGCCCAGCCGTGGGACGTTAATGGGTTGATGATAATTATTTCAATGCATTGGTGTAGCCTTTGCAATTTAAGTTTAATGTATTTGTAAATTTGGAGCTTTACTCGGCCGTACCGTAACGTCCACAGTGTAAAATTATTTGCGGCAGTTTAATTATTTCCAACTAAAATAACACGTCCAAATACAGTACAAAAAACAGCAGCCAATATACTAACATTAATTGAATCGTTACTAATTTGCAAACAATAGATATTTGTCTCTCTATATGCCTGTTTGGTCCATATGATATAGATTTTATAACGATAGCCCGCGGACAATACAAATTATTTCATCTGGAAAATAGACATGATTTTATTCATCACGTACAACGTTCATCTCTCTCTTTTTTTGTAAAACATTTAGTGGGTTACTTTCTGTTATTGTTTTATTTGAAATTTATTGAGATTTTTAATTTGTGTGGTGTATTAAGACGGTATTCTCGAAGGGTGCCGTTGAAAAGTGCTGATGTACATTTATAGATCATGGGTATATTTTTTATTCAGAGATAAATATGAATTAAACTTGCTACAACATACAAATATATTTGTGCATGTATAAAAATATCATGAGGCCATTGTGTGTGTGCTATATTATTACTTATTAAAACCTATAATTCTGAAGTCTTATTTGGTACTAAGAAATCTCATAGAAGACACTTTATCAATTGCAAAATAGGATAAAAATTGGTTTTAAATCCACCCTGACCACACAAATACTAGATTTTGTCAAAGCTTTGTAGTAATACCTACACAATTCAAGATTATATCAAATCTGTTGAGATGAACAGGATACTAGATATTCAATATATTGCATCCGACGTGATTTCCTTGGCAAGTGGGTGAAATATATATGATATTGTGGTAACACTGAAATATTTGTGCTAAAAATAGAATTTTGAACTATTATATTCAGGTTCTTCAACGGCGGAAACCCTCATCTGAGCATTTATTTTCACAAACCTACCTACACACACTTGATTCGAGATCTTAGCACGTGGCATTATGTTGATTCTGCCAACCCCATGGGAAAATGGCGCGAGTGTATAAAAGTATTAAATAAGATTTTTTTTAATCGTTGTAAGCTGACGTCACCAAGATATTAGATACTTCAGGTTTTTTGTATTTTTGAAGTCACTAATATTTTGGCGACTTCGACGAGAAAAGCAATAATGGGAACTAGTAGAGACTGAAAAAAATATTCATTTTCAATGGCTCTGTAACAACAGCATCAAGAACTTTTTGATGTATTTTTTTTAACCGACTTCAAAAAGAGGCGGTTGTATGTTCCACATATTTAAAATAAGATTGACAACATTACCACATTATGTAAATAATACTATATAATTTGTAAAGTCAAATATATCCGTACTTGTACCTATGTTATTCTATCGATAGGTGACCAGGACAGCATATGTCCTCGTTGTGCTACACTGACCTACCGGTAAATAGTATACTATACGAAGATTCCTTACGACTATTTTATTATAGATATCTAGAATTTTATTTAGAATTAAGCTATACAATATATCTACATTTCGCCCTGGGTTTTCTCACAAAAATTATTTTACTTGGCAAAAAGAACCCATACATTTTATATTAGAATTTTGTCGGATCAAACTTAATATCTACCTACATTTCGCTAGCAGATGCGCTCCTCTGACACATACCTAATATCTGACATTGTGCAGCAAGGTAGGTACTTAATCATATCAATGGAACTAAATTCGAATTATTTTGACGAGGAAAATTATCAATGTATACCGTATCTTCCCCTACCCTTAATTTGTCAAAAAAAAGACCGCAGGCACACCAATCTTAAGGTTGACTTGATAGCTTTACTTTCTATAATTTAAAATCTTTTATCTAAGAAAAACTCTCTGGTATAATGATTTATTTCTTTTCAGGGGTAACTCGTAAATCAATCACTGAAATTCGTGCTCGGTCTGTTTTAAGCGATTTTTTTAGAGAAAAGTTTAATTCCACTGAGATATTCGTATTCAAGTTTTTTCTTTGTCAATAATTAAGTGTCTTTTAAGTATTTGAATATAAATTTGTCCTGTATAGTGGTATACACTATACTGGTTTATAACTTAAATGCTAGTTTTAGTATTGTGAGTAAAAATTGAGGACTCGATTAGCACAGTGGCTGAGCAATCAGCTTTTGCGTCATGAGTCGGGGGTTTGATCTCCGCACGAAACGAGTCTGGGCGTTGGTGTAAATATAAATAAAATCAACCGTTTCATACTATTTAATTTATTGTTTTGTGGTATAAATACGAAAATATCAAGATACCACTTCAATATAATTCTATATATTTTATAATCAGACTCACCATAACAATCCTGAACATCAAAGCGCTATAGTATCTTGGGGTATACATAAGACAACGTCCTTATATCAAGGGGCGTCGGCAAACACCTAGCGTGCAAGCGGCATTTGTCAACTTCACGGACAAGGAACTCGTGCCATACACGGCTCTTCGGACAACACGACACTGCAACATTATAGGTGCTACAGAGTATTAATAAGACAATCTGTGAAATAAAACGACCTTTACACGATATTTATCGGGGTATATCAATAATATTTTGATCCCGACGTTTTGAAACGTCAATATAATATCAATTTGCCGCGATGCTTTTTTTTATAAAATTGTTTCATTTCAAAGTCTAATATTCGCGTCAGTTCAAACTGTTTATCAATATGTAAACCTAATTTGATTTTATGTGTATGATATCGTTTGTATACGAACAATTATCTAGCGTGAGCTTGGATTTACAGAACAATGTAATGACTCTATGTATATCTTTAGGGACCTAAATTAAAACCTACTGGGAAACAGTATAATTATCAGTACACAACAATTCTTTGTTTTATTTTACGTTGGGTCCGTTGGTCCGTAGAAATATAAACAGTTTTCGCTCGTAGTCTATATCTTTCTTAATACTTAAACATTCGAACGGAGGCTCCTACATCTAAAGATGCTATCTCGAGTATCGAATCAATCAGACGACACGTGTAAAGGGGACTCGAAAACACTCGCGCCTTCTCGAAACGCAGACAGCGTTTAAAATAATGATGTATGGAGGTGCATTTTTGTGCGTTACAATTATCTTATACACTAAAATACCTAACTGGATATGAGTACTCAAAAAAATGCCTGTTTGACTGATGTCTCGTTATACGATGCGCAAATGTCGGTCTTGAAGTTCTGGTTTCGATTACCAGGTAGAAAAAGTAGTATAGGTTTTCTACAAAAACCTTAGTTACAGCTCAAAGTTTTGATCTATTTCCCGGTTACTGGCTATGGTGTAACATATTTTACTTACTCGTAAAAACACACGTAGATCATTGTATATATGTATGCGTAGATCAGTTTACGCTTGACCAAATTATCACGTTTGCCATGCCAAATACCAACTGTAGTCTCATGAAATTTAGACTTTACAACTTCACAGCCCATTCATTGCCCATTCAGTCATTGGTCCCAATAGTATGCAATCACAGCTACCAACAGAATTATAATCCCCTTGAAAACGGTTGATTTGTCAAAGGGATTTACTAGAGATATTTTTTCCATAGAACCCTACAAAATTTGTTATGCAAATGGAAAAGCCTTATTACACTTCCTTAATTATTTCACAGGCTTTACCCAAGCACAAAGTCCCTCTAATATTTTATGACGTAATTTAAAAGACTGTCTTTGAAAATGAGTTTTAAGACGTCCTTTACGAAAGATAATTTCCCTCCATTGTTTTACATTCTGTTGAAATCTCGGGCCCTGATTAGTAGTACCAAAATAAAATTTGTTGGAGAAAGAATTTTACCTGAAGGTAAAGTGGAGAGGATTGCAACAAAGGGGGCTCTTGCAAAAGCCCCGGAATTTAAAAAGCTAATAGACGGCAATGGGCAAGATATAATTGGGTGTAATAATCTTTAATGGATATCGAGATGAAATGTAATTAACAGGACGGTTTTACTATGATGTACATATATACCTATATAATATATGTATTAAATGAAGTAGGTGTATAGAATAAACCTTACATATTTTATATTAATATAGACTACTATGTCATATTTTTCATTCAAACTTAATTATCGAACTCCTTACACTTGTGCGAATAAAACAACATATAAACAAAATAGTTCTGGGTTCGATTCCCAGGTCAAGCAAAGTGTTAGGTATTGGGTTTCTCTATGAAATTCTCAGTAGCAGCTCGGAGTTTGGTTTCGTGCCCGGCTGACAATAGGCAATAGGCTGGCCCCCTATAGGATAACATAGGGCCTGAACATACTGGCGAAATGCAGGTGTACGTTAGTACACCTCTGCCTAACACTTCGGGGATGACAGGCGTAATAATATGTGCGTGTATTAAATAAAACTGCTGTAAATAACCATTTACCCTTAAGATTTTTTATATTTTTTATTTGTACAACTAACTACTAACAGTTTCCAGATTAGATGGATCCTAGATTCTTGCACGACAATTGGATCTGACGGTAGAAATTTGTCTCCGAGGCACGAAAGCGATGTGTTATTACATTAACAATGAAAGATGCAGCTTAACTTTTCAAATCGATAAATTTCCTCGGCTTTTTTTTTCCCGCGAGCCCCTTATTTTCGTTCAAATGTAGCTAAGTAGGTACCTAAATAACAGAATTGATGTCCGATAAGGCTTGAGTGCATCCGCAAAGTTTTTCTGAGACCTTTTTTTATCGCGGTAAAGACAAATCACGCGAAATTTTTAGGGATTACCTACATGCGTACGAAACATTTTATCGGACGCAGCAAGAAAGTTTTTTTTTTCAAAGATATCTAAAACCTTGGATCTTCCAATAGAAGTTACAACAAACTTTCGCTTCCTGCTGCTTAAACAACATCTACTTTTTCTTTACGTATCGCAGTAAATAATCTACTCTGTACCATCTTTTCGTAGCGGTCGTGATAAAAATTGGACCATTAATAACAACCTTATGTAGACACAAGTAGGACTTCTCAGCGTGCCATCTTAGGTTTGATAAACTGCCTCGTTGGTCTAGTGCTTGATAGTTCAACTGCTGAGCAAGAGATTTTGGGTTCAATTCCCAGGTCAACCAGTGTTACTTGGGGTTTTCTATGAAATGTTTAGTAACACATCGAAGTTCAGGTTCGTACCCGATGGCAATAAGCTGCCCCCCTATTATATGTGAGTGAACATTAGTACTAACTCTTTGGGGACGACAGGCGTGAGCTAGTGCCAGGGCCAGTGCTATTATATGAGACCTAAAAACCTACGAGGGATCTTTGGTAAGTACGTAAGTATACCTATACCAAACCATCACCTATATTTGGGATGCAGGAATTATACTATATACAATTATGTATGTATATTGTATACATATAATAAACATCTGTTTATTAATATACCAGCAAAGCTATTAGAGTAATTAGAATTAAGGTGAACAAAACATTAATTTTCTTTTATGAAGGTTGGGCTAATTAAAAAGCTAAAAAGTCATAATAAGATGTGCTTTTCATCAAAAGAAAAAAGTAATAAAGCATATAAATAAAAATGCGGTATAATTGCGACTTCGTTTTTTAACCAACAAAGGAGAATATTTTATGTACGTCTGTATGTTTCTTTTATGTACGAGCAAATTTACCGATATCTTTGTTGGTTGGGACTGATTTTAATTATTAATTATTTTCTTTTGCTTTGATTTCAGTATGGAGTCTAGTCGTGTGTTCCATGGCATGCACCACTGAACTTAGAACCCTACACTCAGTATCCGTAATTCGGACCACTAAACCAATGAGACAGCTACCAAACCTTGAATTATTCTTTATGTCAAAATAACTATTAATATTAACTTTATACACATATTATTATTATGGCGGTTCCTACTCCGCGTTCGATTCTCGCGGGTTCGATTCCCGCACCGAACAAATATTCTGCATTGTAAATATTTGTGTATGTAAACGTATCCGCGACATTGCAGAAATTTCTAGTATAGGACAATGTTTTTGCAAAAGAAAAAATATAGGTACCAAACTCAAAACTACACACGAAATGTGGAAGTACCCCAATACGAGCATGTCGGAGTCACTCTTACCCGCTAGTTAAGTAAAGATTGGATATATTTTTTCTGTAGCTATGCAAACATCAATCCTTTTACGCATTGGTATGCAGGCAGCGTGGGTCGAAATGCAAAACACTTACCCTCGGTAGAGTTCAAAGCATAAACTTTTTCTGTCCCAAACATTATTCCAGTCTCGTAGTTCTGCTTTGCGTGTTTGAGGTTTGAAGTATTTTTCGGTTGAGCCCTGGTTTCATTAAAAAGTTTCTCGCACAACTAATATTCGAAGTGATTGAGTAGCTTTCAATTGCGACGTAGAAATTGTAAATGACTTTTGTTTTAAATTGTTCACTATGAATCTATACTGGTTCTGGAGTATGATATAGATTGTATTCAAATTTGAATCATCGTCACTTATCCATTTACTGTCCCTCTATTGAGCACGGGTTTCCTCTCATTTGAGAGGGATTAGGCACCACGCTTTTGAGCTGTGTGCTCAAAAGTCACTTAGACTTTTGAGCACACAGCTCAAATCAATCGAGAAAATCTTTAAGGTTTCTTCACGATGTTTTCCTTCACTGTTGGGTTTGATAAAAATATGATGTTGTATAGCTTTTGCTTTGAATAGTCGAGAATATTCTATAATATCATATGTATACTATTATAAACCTACAAACCAGAAACAACACTTATATTTTATTATATGTTGCCATATACACTTCTGCAAAGAACCACAATACATAGGTAATAAGTAATTACACAATTGGTACTTATTCGTTCGTTGCGGCTGCACTATAAGCTAATTTAGACGTAGCTAAGTTGATAAGTCAGTGAGCTAGTCAGCTCAGAGCAAGTTAGTGTGGTGCGAGTGTGGTTCTACACTAAGACAAATACATAGTAAAGTCAACTGTGAACTTAACTTGCCAGCAGATGTCCCTAAAACAGAGCCTGTACACAGGGTGGTTATTTATTAGATAACTAATCGTGTTGTCAGTTTAATTAATCCACACGTATTTTATTAAAACAATTAGCGAAATGACTACTAATAAGAAAATATTAACTTACACTACCACAAACTCTTACATTACATTACATAGACTTAGGAGTATTAAACATGTAGTAGGTAATCTAGGCACTGGTTGTGGATAATAAAACAGCTCCTGGCCTTAAAAACACTGGAATTATTCTGGAAAGTAGTAAAGCAGTAAGTAAACTTCTGCCTGTATATGTATAGACGTGATGGTATGGTAAACATTACGTTAAAATATTTCAAAATTACAGCCCGATATTTGTTAAGCAAATTGAACATTACTTTATTACTTATTTCTATAGAAATCTTTTAAGTTCAGAAGGTTATATGACTGAATTATATGAAATTTATTTTCCTTCAATAGGCTTTGTAACCTAACCGTTGAAAACGGCAATAAACCAATCGATACGACGATAAAATTGCTCGTTAACGTTGATGAAGGAAAACA
The DNA here is from genome assembly GCA_905163465.1 of Craniophora ligustri. Taxonomy (NCBI): domain Eukaryota; kingdom Metazoa; phylum Arthropoda; class Insecta; order Lepidoptera; family Noctuidae; genus Craniophora; species Craniophora ligustri. The sequence goes on along the minus strand of LR990967.1, from coordinate 7,994,124 downwards.
ATTAGTAAACTGGAAAAAATATAATAAAACTTCAAACACTGAAGTGTAATTAACTTAGCTTGAAGTAGCTAACAGCTAATTTAGACTGACACGGAAAATAATGGCCAAGTTTGGCAGTGTGATTTTATACCTGCATCGTAAAGTTTTTACCAGAACTGCATAATTAACTTAAGTTTATTGTTGTGAATTTACATTTTTTTAGTCTGCGACAGTGTGGGCGGAATATCCGAAACTTTTTTAGTTTAAATTTTAACTTGAATTATTGCATATAAGTTCACGTCCGCGGGGTATGTAGATAAAAAGTAACCTATGCGACAATCCAAGTAATAAATTTCCATCAAAATTCCGTCTATTATTACGTATCCGGTAACATGCACATTTTCACATTTACAATATTAGTAAGATTGATAAATAATAGCACCATTATTATTCACTCACAAGCCCGATTTAGCAATCGGTGGCAAACGATATAAATCTATTTTATGTTGCCATGTCTAGTTGATTTCCCTGTACTAAAAAAAGGCGAAAGGGCAAAGATTTCTGTTAGTTTTTACAATTTCACGCTATGCGATTTCAGTTAGTTCGCCAACGGAGACTGTACAAGGGAGATCGCAGATTTACTTCAAACTTGATGGCTTCTCTAGAGGGAAATCAGTAGATGGAGCATCATTGTAACATGATTCATTCGAAAAGCTACCGCAAATGTATCTTCTGACTTAAAATAGTTTTCATTTCGCGATAGAGAATAGGTACATATGGGGTGATTTTTTTTCTTTCTTTCACTAGTTGGCTAAGATTTTTTTAACATGATAAATATCACCTTTCAAAAAAGTTTCGGTCACTTCGTTCTTCGGTCACACAATTTTTACGGTAACTTTTATGTTTTGCTCTTTAAATTTACGTCGAATTAACGTACGACGTTTCTTCGACGTAGATTTAAAGAGCATTTTTTTGTCTAATTTTAACTTATGTAATTAATTTTAAAATATATCCCTGACATTTAGAGTAGGTACATCATAGAAATATAGATTTCAAATTAAATTCTAAATAATAACTTTGTTGTCGCCACACTACCTACCTTTACATACACGTTCAACTACTTGAATGCTATACGACTACGCAACCAGTTTTTAATCGTTGAATGACTGCTTCCTTAAAATACGATTTAATTTTATTCCTCTTACTTAAGAGGACGGACGGATTTTGATTTCACTTTTTCTCAATAAAATTATTACAGATACGATAGAAAATTAATAGTTTAAACTTCCAGAGACTCAGTAGACCGCTGTAAGCTTTAAAAATTTATAAATAAATCATTTTTAATTTACTTCCAAAAATTGCCTTATCGGGTACCAAAGTCAACACGGTCGCATTTTCCTTGTTTGGACTATACACACAAGACATACAAACATTGGCATCAATATATTAATATAATATGTAGGTATACATATACATATGTATACCTACATATTACATATACATGTATTAACGATCCCTTCAACCGCACACAAACTGATATAGATTATCAAACCCTGGCCCTTATTCGTTCAAAGCCTTTATCGAACACGAACCTTAGAACACTTCAAAACAAAGAAAAGGTCGGATAAGAAGATTACAGTGCCGTCGCTAAGATGAAAAATGAAAAAAGAAAAATATAACATTTATATACTCTAAACGATTGAATGGAAATTCAACGCTAAATGAATTTACATTTTCAAGATTATCATTATATTGAATTTGAATAGATCTTTGGAACATCGTTATCGATTTCGAAAATAAGGTAGGGAGCTGTCAAAAATAATTCCATTTTTATGTGAGGGGTTCTCAAGAATGGGGGGAGAGACCCTCCTCGTTATTTCGTCTTCGTGTGCTCTGTGGCGGCTTTTTCAAGCTAAATGATATGTTTTAAATTGCAATTTACATTCGATTATTATGACAGTAACAACAGAATGTAAAAGCGAGCAAAAGATTTCAACAAACCAAACAAATGACGATCGATGTGCACATGTTAGGCATACAACTTTACGTAAATTTATTTTTGAATGTTCTTAAATTAAAAGAGCTTTTCTAACAGACTGTATTTTACTTTTCATTATTAATATTATATTATTATAGGTACGTCAAAGATGTACAATACATAAGTATTGCGATTATAAATTATTTTCCCAGGTATAAAAGAATTTTAAACTTTATTCACGTCTTTCCAATATTGACTTCGTTATTCAAAATCTATTAAGTTTTAATGAACTGTTTCAGAAAATATTCCATTGAATTATAATATGGCAATAAAAGCTATTTTATTTTGTGTTCGTAAATTTCAAAAGCACGATGTTGACTCAAATGCTGATAACAATATATAGATAACGAATTTACTTCGTAAGCTGAGTGTAGCAATAAATTAAAATTCCTAATGGGTTTTTTAATTTTTTTTTTTTAGGAACCATTAATTTGATAATCCTGTAGAAAAAGATACGCAAACTAAAAGAATAAGTAACTTTATACGACTTTTAATGTTTTTTACCACCAATATATTAGGTATTTAAGAAAAATATATCAACATTTGTAATGAACAGCCAAATTAGAAAATAAATAAAAATAAAATATAAAAATACCTTAAAAGTTTCATTCCCAAAAATAATTCTTATAATTATGTAATTATTATATATGTATATACTAGGAACTATTGTGGATACTGTTAGTATAGTTATATTGAAATTGCACGGGAATCAGCTAAAATACGAAAATACGAAAATTGTGTGCACGTAAATTATCTGTTGTGGCAAGTAGCATGGTAATGGACTAATGTAATTAAAATATTTTAATTACAATTTCTGGTAAATTTTAACCCTACAGTGCATGGTTTTATTACACGCGGTTAACAAAATAAATGAATCCCGACATATTCATAAAATAAATAAATATTGCTATTGAATGAATATAATTAGTGTTGTTTCACTTTAAGTTATATAGTAATTACATACACAATTTAATGTGTAACTGAATAAGAAAAATGGTCTATTGTAAATAGGATACGCGGACAGTGTTTCGTGCTCCAGTTTTTAAAGAAAATATGAGAAAAAAAAACAAACACACGTATGTCGAAACAAATTATTTAATTTTGCGGTTCAAAAACATTTCCTGCGATATTCTCCAACTACAAATAAATGTAAATTGGTAATCATAAAACAATATCATTAACACAAACTGTAACGTTTGAATTTTTAACTTTATTTATAAAGGAAATCTTCCTTGTTGCCATATTTTATGATTCTAGGTAAATGTGAAACACATGTACCTACAATGGTATTATAATTATGGTGTTACATCGTATGGTGGTTTTGATTTGACACGTATGTCAAAATAGGTTAAAATTTGGTAGGTTTAAATTCCCTTTAATTGATTTTTTTATACCACAACGCAAACAAGCATTCGGCCGAGCTGATGGTAACCGTTTACCGTAGCCTATAGATGTTTGCAATACCGAAGATGTCGGTTGCGGGTTGCCGACCCTGTAGAAACCGTTTCTAATGAAAAAATGGGGGAGTTACTAAACTGACGGGAAACGGTATTCCCATGCTGTCAGAATAACCACTCTAGTTGGTTGTACACATTTACATAGAAGCTTGATTTTTACAAAGCTCTAATGTGCCTCAGGCTTATATATTTTATATTCATTTCAACTTGATACCTCCACGCATTACTGAGAAATAGGGTCTTGACTGACCCAACGGACGGACGAACATGAAATGATCGTACAAGGGTTATGTTTTCTTTTCTTTTCGGATACCTACATAATCTTAAAAAGGAAATTCTATATAGCTATCGATTGTAGTACCCTAAATTACTCTCGAAACTTAAGGAGGTAGGTATATTCGAGTAAAAAAACTAAAAGAAAATGTTTGTTTGTGACAAATATTTTTTTTTATATAAAATTGATATTTAATTTGACATCACATCCATCTGCACGCACCACAGTCATTTCGGAAGCTATGAGCAATGTGCATAATAATCACATGCTCAAAGGGTGAAGGAAAACAACTTGAGGAATTTGTATGCCTAAGAGGTGTAAAGTCTGCCAACCCGCACTAGCCTAACGTGGTAGACCATAGCCTAATCCCTCTCAAATGTCAGGAGACCATTGTGTATAGCCGTGGGACATTAAATGGCTTGATGACCTTTCTAGTGGTATGTATATTTAAAATTATAATTTAATTGTGTTAAATATTACTAAACCTTAATTTGAATTTATTAACATAGGACTCCTTTTTTCTAAAATTAAAACAATTGTGCGCGTACGTCTTATTGAATATTAATGAAAACGTCATCACACGTATAATAAATATGAGTTAATAATAAATAAATAACGATCGTATTTTATTTTATACGATTGAACAAGACATTGAAACAAACATGAACTCTAAGAAAATTAACGAGAACCGTGAACCACTCAATACAAATTGTTATCCTTAAATTGTACCAACAAGTGCTACCGTGCTATCGGCCGGCCACGTAATTCCATTAATGTTTACTAACAGTATCCACAATAGTTCCTAGTATAAAATTTAATCTGAAAAGAATCGCCAAATCTCAGAAATCTAGCAAAATCATTCCGTGTGAGTGAAATCTTACATACATGGGTGGGTACCCAAATTGCGCGAAGGCACGGTTCTTTAAAATATTGCTTTAGTCGACTTTTCGAAGGGTAGTAAAGGGTGAACTTTTCTTTACCAGGAACAGCACGATTCATGGGATTAAACTAAATCTTTCGGCTCCATAATGTTGTGTTGTTCACCGACGGTAGTTATTCAAAAACGAACAACAAAGAAATACCCAGTAGCCTGAAGGCGAACGAAATTCATACGTAACGCAATATTTTTCTACTTGACAAAATAATAGCATTATAACAAACAGATTCAAAATACACGATTACAAAACCGACTTATTTTAATAAGAAAACAGGGAAAAAATACTTGAAAACACAATACATTCTTGTACGTATATAAGTGTGCTAATAAACGAGGTAGAACGTCGACCTAGCCCTTTCATCTGGCGCTGGCCGTAAATCTAGCGTACAGGGAAGTGCTCCAGTGATGTATTCTCAACATTAATGGAATTACGTGGCCGGCCGATAGCACGGTAGCACTTGTTGGTACAATTTAAGGATAACAATTTGTATTGAGTGGTTCACGGTTCTCGTTAATTTTCTTAGAGTTCATGTTTGTTTCAATGTCTTGTTCAATCGTATAAAATAAAATACGATCGTTATTTATTTATTATTAACTCATATTTATTATACGTGTGATGACGTTTTCATTAATATTCAATAAGACGTACGCGCACAATTGTTTTAATTTTAGAAAAAAGGAGTCCTATGTTAATAAATTCAAATTAAGGTTTAGTAATATTTAACACAATTAAATTATAATTTTAAATATACATACCACTAGAAAGGTCATCAAGCCATTTAATGTCCCACGGCTATACACAATGGTCTCCTGACATTTGAGAGGGATTAGGCTATGGTCTACCACGTTAGGCTAGTGCGGGTTGGCAGACTTTACACCTCTTAGGCATACAAATTCCTCAAGTTGTTTTCCTTCACCCTTTGAGCATGTGATTATTATGCACATTGCTCATAGCTTCCGAAATGACTGTGGTGCGTGCAGATGGATGTGATGTCAAATTAAATATCAATTTTATATAAAAAAAAATATTTGTCACAAACAAACATTTTCTTTTAGTTTTTTTACTCGAATATACCTACCTCCTTAAGTTTCGAGAGTAATTTAGGGTACTACAATCGATAGCTATATAGAATTTCCTTTTTAAGATTATGTAGGTATCCGAAAAGAAAAGAAAACATAACCCTTGTACGATCATTTCATGTTCGTCCGTCCGTTGGGTCAGTCAAGACCCTATTTCTCAGTAATGCGTGGAGGTATCAAGTTGAAATGAATATAAAATATATAAGCCTGAGGCACATTAGAGCTTTGTAAAAATCAAGCTTCTATGTAAATGTGTACAACCAACTAGAGTGGTTATTCTGACAGCATGGGAATACCGTTTCCCGTCAGTTTAGTAACTCCCCCATTTTTTCATTAGAAACGGTTTCTACAGGGTCGGCAACCCGCAACCGACATCTTCGGTATTGCAAACATCTATAGGCTACGGTAAACGGTTACCATCAGCTCGGCCGAATGCTTGTTTGCGTTGTGGTATAAAAAAATCAATTAAAGGGAATTTAAACCTACCAAATTTTAACCTATTTTGACATACGTGTCAAATCAAAACCACCATACGATGTAACACCATAATTATAATACCATTGTAGGTACATGTGTTTCACATTTACCTAGAATCATAAAATATGGCAACAAGGAAGATTTCCTTTATAAATAAAGTTAAAAATTCAAACGTTACAGTTTGTGTTAATGATATTGTTTTATGATTACCAATTTACATTTATTTGTAGTTGGAGAATATCGCAGGAAATGTTTTTGAACCGCAAAATTAAATAATTTGTTTCGACATACGTGTGTTTGTTTTTTTTTCTCATATTTTCTTTAAAAACTGGAGCACGAAACACTGTCCGCGTATCCTATTTACAATAGACCATTTTTCTTATTCAGTTACACATTAAATTGTGTATGTAATTACTATATAACTTAAAGTGAAACAACACTAATTATATTCATTCAATAGCAATATTTATTTATTTTATGAATATGTCGGGATTCATTTATTTTGTTAACCGCGTGTAATAAAACCATGCACTGTAGGGTTAAAATTTACCAGAAATTGTAATTAAAATATTTTAATTACATTAGTCCATTACCATGCTACTTGCCACAACAGATAATTTACGTGCACACAATTTTCGTATTTTCGTATTTTAGCTGATTCCCGTGCAATTTCAATATAACAAATAAAAAAACTGCACACAAGAAGTCTTGGGTTCGATTTCCAGGTCGAGCACAGTGTTGTTGTGATTTTCTATAAAATTCTCAGTAGCGGCTTGTAGTTTCCATACATGCGCGGTTGATGGCAATAGATTCGCCCCCCCTCCCTATTACATGAGACCTAAAAAATACTGGCAAAATGTAGGTGTACATTAATACACCTCTCCTAATTCTTTTTTCTAGTGATTTTAATAAGTTATTAGTTTAGCTACTAACCAGTTTATACGCAGTAACCTATTTTACAGGAGCTGATGACCACGGGTCACCTTGCTGGTCTAATGCGAGATAACAAACTTAACAAGCCGATAACAGAATTTTCACTTTTTTCCAGCTGTATGAGTTTCAGAGTATTGATTATATATTAAAGGTTTCTAAGTCGGAGATAAATACCGCAGCGTATTTTCTGAGTATGCCATAATGTACTTATAGGTACCGCTAGGACTAGGAATACTCTTCCACAAGCATAGATTTCAATCACCAGTTTCCGTCGGCATTGGGTGATAGAAATATGATGATGAAAAAAAATTACTTCAGGATGAAATCGAGTACATACATACACTGCCATTACTATTCATTCGAACTCGGAAAATACATAATTGTTTATTTCACCAAATACTGACCCAAAATTTTAAGAATTAGCATTCTTTTTCCTATTTCTGTGTAAGTCTCTTAAATGGTCTCAGGTAACTCAACTAAAAGCGAGCTCTTAGTGTTTAGGGCGCAAAATAAAATGTACGATATTGTTCCACCGGTTAACTTAGGCAGAGTTCCGCTGAAAAGAGTTACGCGTTTTAAATACTTGGGGCACTGGGTCACCGATAGGCTGTCGGATGACAATGATATAGAAAGGGAACGTAGAGCTTTGGCAGTCAGGTGTAATATGCTGGCTCGTAGGTTTGCGCGTTGCACGCGAGAAGTGAAAATAACACTTTTTAAGGCGTACTGCCAGTCACTGTATACGTGCGCCCTGTGGGTCAGTTACACACTAGGCTCGTACGGGGCTTTGCGAGTCCAATATAATAATGCCTTCCGGGTTATGTTGGGGTTGCCGCGCTTCTGTAGCGCGTCGGGGATGTTCGCGGAAGCACGCGTCCCGGATTTCGGCTCGTTATTGCGTGCGCGAATCGCGTCGGGTGCGCGACAGCCCCAACAGTCTCGTGGCTTAAGTAGCCGGCAGAGTAGATGGTCAAATAATGTGTCACTGGATAGCGCACAGACCGTCACTCAGATATATTATGTAATTATTATTATTTTATTTTTTTATTTTTATTACGTGTTTTAGTTCTAGGAATTAATGTTACTATATTATGGATCTCTGGTCTGAAAATAAAGATTTATTATTATTATTATTATTATTAAACCGTTTTAATAAAGATCTAATATAAGTCTAATATAACAACAATATTGGTTTGGTATCCTTTCACAATTTATTTTTGAGCTCATCAATATTTATCCTATTAGGAAGCTTAGAAGCTCTTGCGTAACTCAAAAGAAAAAAAAATAGTATACTAGCAAGTCCGGTTGAACTTGGAACTTTCAAAAAGTTACAACACATTTCAGTTGCATTGAAATATACAAAAATACTTTAAAATTTAAATTATTATTTTCATATACCACAACCCTCTCTTCAACTAATTCGTGATGTGGCTGACACAAGATCATAAGTTTTTTTTTAATTTAAATGGTGCAACCAAAAATGTCAATGCGATAGAAATGCCTAAATAGGATTATTTAAATACGTTGTAGTTCGGCTTTTCTTAATAATGTGTTTTTTTTTTCATTTGAATAAGTTTCTTCTTTAAAATAACGATAAAGGTAGATTTAAAACCGTAACATTCACAATAAACTTATAAAAGAGTATAGGTATGATGTTTTTGTTTATGAGTGCTGAAAATCTTTTCCGTGCAACAACTAAAATCTTTGCAATAATATATACAATGTGGGCCCTAATATGTGTAAACGATTGCAATAGAGCGCACGATAAATTGCGTTCCCCTTTCATCATTCAGGTGTAGAACGCGACGTAATACCCGGTACAATTTTTGTAAATCCTCAAAGTACGGGGGATTCAATCCCGGAATACAGCGATGCTCCTTTGAACGCGCATCCGTGTTTCAAAAAAACGTGAAAATGTGGTCCTTTTGCAAAAAAATAGTAAAACACATACAAAAACCGTTAATGAACAACATAAAGCGCTTACTATCTAACATGTAACAGTATTTGTATGCGATCACATTTAGCTTTGCAGTCTCGAAATTAAAGAGTAAAAAATAAAAAGGGACTTTACTTTAAATTCTTTTTTGGTCCTTTGATACGACTTTTTTGACACTAGCGCTAGGAACGTAAATATAGGCGAATATGAAAATTTTAATATCCTCAAGACAGGCGGAACTCTTGCTCTCAAAAGGTCGTGCCTTCAATATTTTATGAACACTTAAAACTAAATTAGATTTTTTCCTGAGTTTGAACAAAATATTCCACGATAAAACACCTTCTACGAGTTATGGCGTAAAGTTTCTGTAGGCAAAACTTTTGTAATTATACAATCTTTACAATTAGTTTGTGCTTGTGCTTGAACAGTTTTAATTTAATAACCATGCTCAAAATGACTCATGTATTAAAGTCTATTAAAAAAACTTTAATTTTAATACTTCTCATTTAATTATATCTTTATACTAATTCGTTCTTCATTAATAACTTTCTCATTTTAATTTATAAGAAATGCCAAAATGAAATATTTACATCATTTTGAAAATGAAAAGCATATTAAGTTATTATCCATTAATATCCATAGTACTTTGTCTTTGATATGCTGAGTATTTAAATAAAACTCTTTGAACATGAGTGATATTATACATTTTTTAAATATTAATATATGAAGGAATTTATTTTTCAAAATAGCATATTTTAAAGAAAATATAAAAAGCCTAACGAAAATAAAATGTATTTTTATTCAAATTTGATTTATTATGGTATTATAAAAAGACAGCGACGCCTCAATATAAGATAAAAACAAAATATTTTGAGTTGTGAATTAGTTACCTTATTTTATAAATTACAAGAAAAGACAATTATAATAGTATACTACACATAAACGATTACTACAAACAATCAATATGTTTGTGCAGATTATTTCAAATACAGTTGCTTGTGAATATTTCTAATCCAAAAATGATATAGCTATTTATTTCTAAGTAAATCGCATTCCTAATTTCCTAGAAAGTGATCATTTTTGTGCGCATGAAATTAAAAAATAGGGAATATGATTATAATTATCTCTTTATATATTAAATAAACTAAGAAGTCGTGAAGAAGAAAAATATTATTTATATAAAATATTCTCTCCCGCCACGTAAATTGACCAAAGTTAAACAGTCTTCATAAAGTGCTCAAGTACTTACTCGGTCTGACTTTTAATAATTTTTTAATTAAATATATATTTTGATAAAAATATTTATTAAGAACTTTACCTAATAAACTGTATCTACCATAAAATGAGTTTTGGTAACTTCAGTTCTTTTCAGTTTGGATATTGAGTATTTTAGTTGAAATATTACTATGGATACACATAGCGTTAAACAACAATAATGCTATAGGATTAAACGAACTATTAATTTAATTATATTTTTTATCATTCATACATTTTTTTACAATTAATGTAAATTTTATATAATTTTAATAAATATTGTTTTATGACATCATCATAAAACCAAGCTTACACTAAATTTACTAATTGCTTAATTGACCAAAGCGACTGATATTGGTGTATGCGTTCTTTTTATAGGTACCAGACGGTGGCAATCAAACCTGCGGCCCGCACGATGGGCCCTTCGATGCCCGACGTTTTCAACACCTTTGCTCGCGCGTTCCCGTCCCCATAAAAAACGATTCAGTTTCTTAAAATATAGGTATAGGTAACTTGCAGTCGCGGGTAGGCTGGCGACCACACGATTATATATGAATATACCTACGTAAATAGATATATATTTCTCAAATGCACTTGTATAATCCAATACTTGGGCACCAAAGTATATACTGATTCAAAAAGCCCGCAGAAGGCAGTCTTAAAACCGCTGCTTTCTTTGAATCGCCAGAATGCACCAAAACATTGGTATTCATTACGAAGTGAAACGACAATATTAAAAGCACGTTGTACATTCTAACTCTGTTTAGGTGCTCGACAACTAGGTTCCTTACTCAAGCTAAGTTCAACAACTAACTCATCATGTATTTCAAACTTCTCTATTGTATAACAAGAGCGGTTAATCCCGCTATACTGTTGCCGATCTCAATACATTCCGGAATTTCGAACTTAGGTTATTACAAAATGTTAGTGAATTAAAGGAAGGACTATGGTTCGAGCGTGCTTGCTGACCGAGTCTGAAAATTCATTTCATACCCGTTTATTTGGGTTTGTTTAGAATTTTCGGAAGTGTATTTAGTGGTGCGTTTGCACGCGCGCTACGCCCTGTCCGGCACGCCACGCCGCGCCGCTCTGGAAGCAACGTGGACATATTAGCACGGCGCGTATTTATATATGAGCTGTAGTAGCGTAATGTTGTAACCAGTGGACTGAGATGTCAAAGATCTCGAGTTTAAACCCAAGGCACCACTGACATTTCGGAAGTTATGTGCGTATTTATCACATGTTCTACCGGTGAAGGAAAACATTTTGAGGAAACCTGCATGCTTGAGAGAATTTCCCGATGGCTTGTAAAGTCTGCCTACCCGCAGTAGGCTAGCATGGTAGACTTTAGTCTAATCCCTCTATAATAACAGGAGACCCGTGCCCAGCAGTGACACAATAATGGGTTGATGATTATGTATTTATATGACCACTTTTACTGAGAAAAACGAATGGATAGCCGACGAATCGAAAGCAAAAAAATATATTGAAAAAAAACACTAAAATAAACTAATTAATTCAGGTTATCTGCGTTCACCACAAAATGACACTCAATAAATAACCGTCGTCACGTCACGTGGGCAAACGTATTAGGTATTTGAAGAACAAATAAAACAGTTTATACTTGAATTATTTTAAAAGCAATAAATCTACGTAAAATTATATTTTACCTAAAGAATTCGTCAATTGCAGGTATCAATTTCACATGTGTAAATGAAAGTATAAATTTTGTGGTATGTTTCTTAGTTGATCTGCAATAGGATCTTATAACAAATTTCGTTATTCTTATTCATATTAATAGAAATATAAATAGCGATTTGTATATACTATCAAATATGAAATATTCACCATTTCTTTATACAATTTAATGAGATCTATGATAACATAAGGTACATTAAGTTTGTTTTCAAAAAAGCTATACTTTTCGTGATCAAAATAATTATATTAGAACAAAAGTATTTTTTGCTGGAATTGACCACAAATCTTTAAAAGGCGAACTATTATAATAATACAAACCCGTTTAAGCCGACAAATAAAAATAGAATAATGTGTCCAATACGAACTATGCTTGAATACAAACGAGATGTTAAAATAAACCAACTGAACATCGAGCAAGTGAAGCACAGCTCAGCATATCCGGGTTACAAGATCCGGTCAGATTTGGGCCACATCTAATCGCCAAATACACGGATATTCCATTTGCATTGCATCCGGATCACGCAACTAGTCGAAGTTCATCCAAACGTAAACTATCAGGTTTAACTAGTAGGTATAATGATAACGCGGCGTGATATTACTGGATTAAAAAACAATAAAAAGGAATAATATATTTTTCTCTTAGATATGATTCTCTCGTGGACACGTATATTGGGTAATTGGGTTGGTGTATTAGCAAAATCCCAACGACTTGATGTTTGGATTTTTGCCTGGTTAAAAGCTAAACGAAACGTTAAATATATTTTGACATGTGACTGTTCAATATGGCATTTTGTTGAAATGTTACATAACACACCATCACACTTGCCGGATGGATCAGACATAAGTATACTAATTCACACACACATATCGGCAGTATGTTTCTGGTCTTATGTAATAGGACTATCCAATACAAACCCCGAACTGCTAAACCTACTGCTCGACCTGGGAATCCACCCAAGACCTCTTGTTCAATAGTCGCACTTATAACCACTAGACCACTAGACTCGCAGGCATGTTGAAATGTTTTTGTAGAGTTTACTTTGTGTTTTGTTTTTTAATCCGACTTCAAACTAGGAGGAGGTTATCAATTCGACTGTACTTTTTTAGTTTTATGTTTGTTACTTCATAACTTTCGACCGGGTGAACTGATGTTGATGGTTCTTTTTTATTTGAAAGCTGGTGCTTTTTGTGTGGTCCCGTTTCAATTTGGTCCAGTTTTGACATTTGAAGTCGGTTTTTTTATTTCTAATAAATGTTAGTTTTTATAATGCCATATAGCCATCCAGTAATAATAAATATTGCAGGATGGCATAGAAAGATTATTATATTAAATATAAATGTGTTAAAAAATAAAAATAAAGTTATTCAATACAATACATATAATCAGTTATAATATCTATTTGATAGAAAATGTAGCATCGTTTTAGATAACCAAGACATACCTGTAATATATCAAAACAAATAGTGATTCAAAACGTTTTGTATGCATGACCGATCCAAGCCAAAAGACCGGACGTTTCAGAGATATGAACTACGTACGTGGAATGCAAAAGGACATACGGATAAACAACTGCTAATATTTAGATAAGGACCTCCATTCGCAAAACGTGTACACAGAGTAGTAAGTCTATGGAGTAAAATGAGAGGAGTACGTATGTATTTTATGCGGTGCGAAATAAAACTGTTCGAATTATTAAAATAAAAAATATATTTTTATGATGAATACAACCCAGTGGGGCTTGATTTTTGGGTATTGGGTAATAAACCGATATAAAATACAGACAAAGCACGAAAATTAAGCTATCTACTTACTTTATAATTTGGTTCATTAATTTGGCAAAGTTGCAATTAGAGCAAAATCTGATACGTAAGCAAGTATCAGATGTTGCTTTTAATAATTATCATATCAAGCATAAATCGTGACGAGCAATGATGATAAAAAAATAACTTGAAATGGTAGCAACTTTTTATGATAAGCATGGTTGATATCATCTTTAATTAGTAAAAAAAGACACGACGTAAGTAATAATGAACATAGTAAAAATAAGGTTAGTAACTGGCACGCATGCATGGCAATATGTATGAATGTGGACGCATTTCGATCTTTTTTTTCAACATAATGATTTTGGACATATTATTTGATTCTTAAAGCTGGAGGTAGATATATATTTTTTAAATATATGCTCATACTCCATTATTTTTTTACTCTGTGACCCCGTATGACCAACAAAGTTAAGGCTGAAACAGATAAGAGAAACCGTAAAACATACGTGCTTTCTTTGTACTTACATCAAAACGATGAGGTTTTTTGCTTATATTGTCGTAAAATTTGTGCACGAGCTTGAGGGAATTTTAAGTGCGCCGTAACCGCTGTGTAATGGAACTGAGGGAGTTAATGATAGAGATAGGATGCAGTTGACATATTGCGAGCGTTTGGGGAATTCTGGAAAGGGCAAAGGAAAGGAAAAGGTCATCCAGATCCCTCATTTTTATTTCGGTCTCAAACGGTGAAGGGAAACATCGTGATGAAACCTGCATGCTTGAAAGATTTTCTCAATGGCGGTCGTATAAAGTCTACCAATCCGCAGGTAGGCTAGCGTAGTGGACTATAGCCTAATCCTTCACAAATGAAAGACCCGGACCCAGCGTGAGACAATATTTTTTTTAAATGTTTATAATGATAAGACATATAATATAACTATATAGACTAGACTTTATACACAGTATCGTGATTATTTTAGTGTAATTATGAAGTCTCCTACTTTAAACACAGTCTTACAGTTAAAATTAACTTCAAGTTGAATCAATCAACGTGCAATCATAAACTTTCTTGGGAGTTTCTTGCGTGTAACTTTGCCGTATCCCAACCGGCGGTTAGATTGAAGTTAAAGTTATATAGGTGACAGTTTGTTTAAAGCAAAAATAATCTAGGGTGTTTACGCAGTGTTTGGGAAATTCGTGAAAAAATTTTTTCCGCAACAATTTACAAGTTACATAGTTTGGTAACGACTTTTGTCAGAAATACAAAAGGAGAGAAAAATAATGTTATGGACGTGTAAATTGAATTAAAGTTTATACGATAAAGATTATACTATGTATGTTTTAATTTAAGGTATAATGTAGGTATGAGTGATTATTACTTTTTTTTTATGGAAATAAGGGGGCAAACGGGCAGGAGGCTCACCTGATGGTAAGTGATCACCGCCGCCCATGGACATCTGCAACACCAGGGGACGTGCAAATGCGTTGCCGGCCTTTCAATAAAGAATATACTCTCCTCTTGAAGGTTCCCACGTCGTAACGGTTCGGAAAGACCGCCGGCGACAGCTGGTTCCACAGAGCGGTGGTGCGAGGCAGAAAATGCCTTAAAAACCGCACTGTTGTGGAACGCTGGACATCGAGATAAAATGGATGGAACTTTGAGTTCTGGCGCGATGTCCGATGGTGAAATTCAGCGGCCGGGATCAAACCAAACAATTCCTCGGAACACTCCCCGTGATAGATGCGGTAAAAGATGCAGAGTGATCCAACATCTCTACGCAGAGCCAAAGGATCGAGCCGATCGGAAAGAGCCTGATCATCGACAACTCGAGCTGCCCTTCGTTGGATTCGGTCAAATGGAAGTAGCTGGTACTGAGGGGCTCCCGCCCGGTGCCGGTGCCAACTCTGGAGCACATGTCCGCAACACGATCGGAGGGATGCCATCAGGCCCACTCGACTTGTGAATGTCCAAGGAAAAAAGTGCTTTGCGAACTGCACTTTTCCGGAACTTAATCTCGGGCATCGTGGTATCGCACCGCGGGATTGTCGGTGGTGAGTTTCCTTGGTCATCCAGGGTCGAGTTGGACGCGAAGAGAGAGCCCAAAAGATCGGCTTTCTCTTTCGCGGTATGGGCCAGCGAGTCATTCTCCGTGTGTAGGGGCGGAAAGGATGGCTGACAGAAATTCCCTAAGACAGCCTTGGCGATAGACCAAAACGCACGGGTTCCCGACGGGAGACGTGCCAGTCTGTCGCCAATTCTGCCAATGTGCTCCGACTTCGCCTTAGCAATAGCACTTTTGAAGGACCTAGAGGCAGAGTTATACTCCTTTTTAAGTGCGCTGGTATTTACATCACTAGACGCGAGGCGTTAGCCTAGGCCTGGTAGCATTCTCGCTTTCGGCACAGTGCCGTCATGCAGGAACGACCTTACCAAGGCTGGACCGCCACCGATGGGCACCGCAGAGAACGGAATAAAGAGTTCCATACCCTGCAGCACCACATCGGTGACAGTGTCAGCAACGACGTCTGGATCATCCGGCGAGAAGCAAATCCGCCCCCATGGGTAGGATGCAAAGAATGACCGCATCCCGTCCCAATCCGCTGACCTGTAGTGCCATATACGGCGGCAGCCCGCAAAGCGAGGCCGTGTTAAGCGCGCAACTGGCACCGTACTCCGAACGAGGCAGTGGTCCGACGAACCAAGAGGAGGATCGACGGAAACCAGGTAGCCATCCGGATGAGAGGTCAACAGAAGGTCCAACAGGGAAGGTAAATGATCCTCCACATCTGGGATTCGCGTTGGCGAGGCAACCAGTTGTGTCAAATCATATGCCAAGGCGAAATCGCAATAAGATCTCCCCGCATGATCGGTGGTGCGTGAACTAAGCCATTCGGCGTGATGGGCGTTAAAGTCGCCTAGAATCACGATCTCTGCGGATGGGATCTGCTGCAGCACAGAATCTGTAGCCATTTGTATGTGCTCAATGAGTCGATCAGTTTCGGTATTGCCGCTATGGGACTTATACAGGCACGCATAAATGCGGGGATGGTCGTCGCAGTCTACGCGCAGCCAGAGGATGGATAGGTCCCGTCCTTCAAGGCTCCCGAGGCGACGAGAACAGATATCCTCTCTGACATATACGCACACCTCAGCCCGCGGTACAAAGGAATGCTCCAGTTTGTACCCCGGGGGTACAAAGGAATGCTCCAGTTTGTACCCCGGGTAGGAGAGTAAAAAAGGTGTCAGCCGGAGTGCATATCTGCGTCTCGGTGAGAAAGAGCAAGGCCGGCTTCGCCGTCTCAAGGTGAAAGTGTACGGCGTGCAAGTTGGAGTTCAGCCCCCTAATGTTGCAGAAATCCACAGCAAGGGTGGAAGGGGTAGCCTTAAGTTGCCTGCTCCGTTTACCCCTAGTTGGAGATGATAGCACAAAATTGCCCCCCCCCAGAGTACGAAGGGCAGCCTGGGCGTCCACGCTCAGGTGGTGTACGACCTGAGCGTGGACGTCCAGGGAGGGATTCTCCACAACGATTTACGCTGGTGGTACCCTCCTGGGGTATTCGTACTGCATCTTGCACTATCATAGGAGAGAGGGGAGGGGGAGTGGGCCGCCGGGACTCTCACAGACCGAACGAAAGGCGACAGTGTAACTGCCACTTCACGACGGTTTTACTGTGAGAGAGTGGTCCTTCCCCGGACGTGCCGGCCCATTCGGCTACTACCCGAAGGTTGGCAGCATAGCACTACCACTAGAAAACTTAACATCTTCTATTGAGTTTTTATTATTAGTATAGTTTTTTTTATTTAAATCGTTGCCCTTCTAGAAACTTCTCCTGGGTCGAGGGTGCGTTCACAAGCACAAATATTCAAAATACACAAACACCCACACCCGTAACAACTGCCCAAACTACCCACACTTTAACTGTTTTTACGGTGCAGAGATTGATCCTGTGACACGAGGCGGAGAAGCCGATCGCTGGATCACTGCCCAACCGTGACGCAAATATTAACACATATTATCTGAAGAAGACGGATATCTACTACAACCTGTAAACCTAGTTCCTTTCTTCCATCCTTCATCATCAAACGATTATAGTCCCACTGCTGGGCAAGGGTCTCCTCTTATTTGAAAGTGTAGGATTAAATTAAACCGACACCTACATAGCTAATTATTTATTACTTTATCAGGCACTTTTCTGCTACATCACATTGCTACATCCTTTATTTAACATAATATGTGAAATAAAGGATGTAGCAATTATTTATGTTTGAAGTTACAACTAAATTAGATAAGTGAAGCAAATAATGTAGCAATTATTGACGCAATATATTTCGGGAAACTCTGCATGCTTGACTAACAACTAGGAGGTTGACCAGCCATCCAAAAGTCAGGATCGCTGGTCAAGAAAAATATTTTGTTTCTAAATATATATCCTATGTAGCAATTATATATTATATGAAGCAAATATAAGCAATTATGTAGCAATTTTCTAATCAACTCTCATATATTAACGCCATAGACAACCAGCCATACTGACGCTCACAGTGGTGACGTGCCGTGGGCTTGAACTCGAGACCTTTTTACATCTCAGTCCAGTCGTCACACCACTAAACTACGACAGCTCATCCATCCTTCGATACTTTAAATTATATTATTCTGTTATTATACAAAATACAAAGTACTGCAGTTAAATTATACAAGTGAGACAAAAATTCAAATCGGTGTGTGTATAATATTTCATAAATCTAATAACTTATTCGTGTTGGAAAAGTTGCAAGTTCTGGAGACGTTGCTATCTGCCAGCAATCTTGCATCCCAGTCACATCTGATTTGGCAACGGCAGTGTCTGCGTTTATCAGCAGGTATTCTTCACAAATGTACCGAGAAATCTTGGCTCGAACAAACCCTGATAAAACTGAACAGCAAGAATAACACTGCACCATCTTATGCTTGGTGAATTTAACTGTGTAGAAAATTAGTGCCAAGCCTTTTGTTTATTACAGTATATTTATTATATTATGCGTGGGCATAATTAATGATAGAGATAGGATGACTGTGGAGTCAATAATAATGAAATTAATAAATTCAAATATATTCTTACCCCATACCTACATATTCAAATTTTACAAAAACATAATTATGCGTTATTATTTTATTCGTGGAAAACTAAACATTTGAAAAAAGTATTAACTGAAAAAATAGAAGTTTATAATAATTATATTTTTTTACAAAACTACCAAGATAGTAGTCGTCATCACAGACTAACACCAACTGTTTTCTCTATGAGACGCTACCTGACCACTGATTTCAGTAAAAATATATCCTCAATATTATCTATCGGATTTATAGGCTATAAGCACACACATACCAGAACAGGACAGTATGGCTAAATAAAAATATAATAATATCTACTTTATTATTATAATGTCACTTGAATACTTTGATGGATTGTCAACCCTTTGCCCGTCTACTTGTTGCTTGGTCCAAAAGTAAAACCTCTACCTCCGTCAACGACTTTCAGGAGATAAGCCTGTGACATATTTTTTATTAAGGCAACAAAACAGCCAGACAAATAAATAAAAGATAATTTTCTTTTGTGTTCAAAAACTTTTGCGTTTAGAATAAGTATTACATTTATGTTTATTGTAACCATTTGTGTTTACGTATACTCACTTATATGGCGTAGACTGATAGGCAATCTTATATCCGTAAGTAATGCCTGATATATAACTCAGTAAATAAAATAAAAAATTATAGCTTTGTTTAATCAGAACTGATAATTATTTATTACAACTATATTCCTTCGTTCAACGATAAAGAAGAAGTCTGTTGTAAGTTGTGTAATAGAAACCAATGGTTTTACGGAACTTTAGAGAAACGAGCGAGTGAAAACCAACAGAATACTAAACTTAAGTCCTATTCTCACGAAGAAAATCAACTTTAATACTTCAAAGCAAGTGAGTTCAGCACTATCCGATCAACGCGAGAAAAATCGAATAGAAACGTCCATTTTGAAATTTGTCAACCCAAATGCTATTCGAGAGCGTCTACGTTCACTGAATGTAATAACAAAATTTCATAATATACGAAACGACAGGTACAGGTAGTTACAAAACTGAAATCTTCGAAGGAGCACGTAACATTTTCATGGCACTTGGTGCAAAAGTTCGCGAAGTAACGTCAACTACATAAATGCTATTGCTAAGGAGGTAAGTTCTTAAGTTTTTTGTTATTTACAAATTATGTAAAATTTCCAAATTATGCAAATATTTTTTTTGTTTTACTCTCACGTTTCGAAATATCAATTGAAACCTTTAACTTCGTACCTACGTCCAAACATTTATAATTTTCTAGCCATTGCCAGCGGCTTAGCCAGTTGAAAATAAAATAATAATAACATATAAAATGATAACTAATTAATAGCTACTTAATAGTCGTTGCTATGATTAGTCAAACGGTTGAAATGATGATGATGATGAGTCGTTGCTATTATTTTTTTTTTAAATTGATTTCCGATGTCTTTGCTAAGTAATATTTATGAAAATTTCGTTGGAGTAATTTATATTCGTCTATTTAATGTTCAGTCTGTCCTAACAGTTATCGTTATCAAAACCAATAACTTTAATAAACAAACTGGTTGCAAATACATTGTATAAACTGTAGTACCCCAGAATACAATAGCCCGTGGTCGTACCGCAATGATTGAATGTTTCACTCAGAACGTTGTTAATAGTTGGCAGACTGGCATGCTTTGAGATGAAGCGCCAAACTCCCGGCGCTTAATGAAAAGCCAGTTTCAAAACAGATGTCAGACCTCTTCCTTAGACAAAATTTGTCAAATTGTGACTTGATTACGTCAAAAAGTGAACTGTGACAGATCTTTTTTACTATAAATACCTATATATATTTATTCATAAATTATAATTATTATTCATTTTAGAAGTTAATTAGAAATCCAATAATATTATATTCGATATATGATTCGATATCGATTTATAATATGATATCGAATCTGATATTGAACATAACTTAGTCATATTATTTTTATTATTGTATTGTTCAATAATGCATTAAGCGATACAATTTGTAGATAAAATAATAATACAATTATACAATACATCTGCGTTTATACTTATTTGTTTATTTTCAATAAAATTTAAGTCTTGTTTACCTCCATGCGTATCAATCTCCCCATATCTTGTAAACAAAGAAACGGAAACTGACCTCACCTATCCTCATTAAATAACAAACTATAAATGTTGCAATTAAATATTTTTAAATAGTCATGCATAATGCACAATAATTAAATAGTGCTAGAAGCGCAATTATCCATAGCCTTTTTGCCCTCTCGAGTCCTTTATGTTCTACTCAACGAACGAAGACATAGTTTTAATTGGAGTCGTTCCGAAGCACGCAAAGAGTCTTTTAATTAAAATTTTAACTCTTGATATTTTAAAAGAGTATGATGACTCAGTATCCACTGGTATCACTTGTAAGTTCCGCTTCGAATATTTTTCTTTATGAATTCTTTAGATCCTTACGTCGGGGATAGTCGGGCATTTGGAGAGGAAGTTGCTTAAGCGGTTTTTGAAATTAATAATAGTGTTGGCTTTACTTAAGCGTCTTTAAAACGCAATGTAACTTTGAGTTCATATAATTATAGTTTTATTTATATGAGATGAGTATATACATCGTAATTCATCAGGATCATTCTAAGACACCCATGACCATCGTTAGTGGTAGTCAGAGACTCGAAAATCAAGTTTATACTTATCAATTAATTAACTTGAGGACCCGATCATCGCAACATTTTTTTACCGCGAGTTCTAATAATAATAGGGGTAGATATTTTTGCAATAAGCATGGACATTTGTCACTCGGTCTGTTTCTAGGTATAAAATGTATTCTATGTATTACCAAAAAAATATTATATGCTGCATCAAAAATCTTGTATTTGTCACATAAGCTTCATTGCTTAGCTCAGAACTATATACATATTTATTTGAGTCATAATAATATACTTAATTATATAAAATGACAAAATATTGTTTCTTGCTTTTCCTAGCTAGCGTAAACATAAAAAAACTGTCACGTAGACTTGTAAAAATATTACAATCTTTTCAGATTCCGCACATTTGCAAACTTCTAGATTAACTGGCCACGTAAAATGCAGAAGACATTTCAGCGTAGAAACTGTACAACTTTCACACAAGTCCGTGATTTATTATTGTAGTAAACTATCTGAGTATTTAGTCTGGTGGTTTGAGCATCACTGCTATCAGCATTTCAAGTTTCTATAAACTTTTACCTAGCTATTAGTTGGTAAGCAATTACTCGCTCAACTGGTAGGAATACACAACTATTGTGAAGCGCAATTGTCATGAAAATGTAGCTGCATCGATCACGACTTTTCAAGTGAATGGAGTTCTTATCGTTCTCGTCTGTAATTTATTTAATTTATAAGGATACAGTTGTTGAGTTTTGAATAAAGTTAAAACTTTTTAGTCTACTATTATGTTAGTTGTAAATTATTGATAATAAAGACTTCGTCGACAGAATGTGTCTTCTTGTATATTGTCTAATTACTTAAACGATAACCAACTTTATATCACCCGCAATTTACTTTCCATGCGACCGAATCGAATATTTAAGAGGAGAGGTACTTAAATTTGTGTAGCATTTTAGTACCTACTTGGTCACATAAGTTAGCAAACTGACTTACTGCTTGTGTGGCTTACGTGTAGGTATAGACGAAGCGCCTAAACGATTAAACACTACTTAAATACGTAATTACGTTTCACTGCAAAGAGTTCGAAAAATTAAGTACTTTCTACGCCAATTTTAATTACCATCGCCGACGTCATGGTACTCGTTAGTGGGTTAGTTTTTTAACTGCACTTAAACTTACTGGCAACAAGAGTTAATGATAAGCCCGGAATCCGCCGGTTAGTAACCCAAAATTGTAAGTACTAAACAATTTTCCCGAATGAATTACGGTCCTTTTAACTGATGATAAAAGCACTTGTCATAAAATGTTGCTTTACGATATTATAGAAAGTCGTAAAACGAACTTTGTTTGTGCATAAACAGGACCGCCAGGGCTAATTACGTTTCATAGTGGGTACCGTAAAACTCATTATTTTGATTTCTAAAATGTTTTAAAGTAGCTTCAAATAACAGTGTTTTAATTAAACAGATGCGGTCTTGGGTTCATAATTAAGGGAGGCGTCTATTCCTCTTACTTTTCCGTTTTTTTCTTCATCTTTGATATAACA
This sequence comes from Craniophora ligustri, assembly GCA_905163465.1. Taxonomy (NCBI): domain Eukaryota; kingdom Metazoa; phylum Arthropoda; class Insecta; order Lepidoptera; family Noctuidae; genus Craniophora; species Craniophora ligustri. The sequence goes on along the minus strand of LR990967.1, from coordinate 7,971,026 downwards.
TGTAAGTTATATAAAAGAAAGTGGTGTTTGATAAAGGTATCTACTATTGAACATGGATTCTAGCTACATATTACCAAATAATTATATTTTAAATATACTTGGTAATCTTATAGAGAAGATTGTTATAATGTATTTATGTTTAAACAAACAATACAACCTCTTGCATCATTAGATACTTAAAATGGACATCTATAATTGAGACATTCTAATTATTTTTGTATTTTTTTTTTTATTTAAAATTTTTTTTTTAATATAGTGTGATGATACTTTTACAAGTCATTTATAAGTTTTTTCGGAACTAGATATTGTCGACATTTCCTAACTGTGAAAATAACTCAGAAAATCAAATTATATTTTATGTTCCGGAGATGTTGGTTAACTACATATTATGTCTGAAACGAATTGTTAAGGTCTACGTTTAAAATAAACTTTCGAAAAAAAAGTTGAATGGTCCATGTTGACAGCACGCATATTATATCAGCCATCGTGTAGGCCAACAATAATGAAGGGGGTTGGTTCACTGACCCGACGCTCGACAATGCAAGATTGCTCGATTGGTACAAAATACGGTAGCAACAAAATAAACTAATAAAGCGGATGAATTACAATATTTTTCAAGGTGCAGACCGTTAAATGTTTTGCTCAAGCACTGGCAGGTATAATTCAATTTAATTTGGGGGAGTAGGGTTGATTATAAATTTAATTTATGTGAGCCGTGACGTCAGATGGGCCCCTGCTTGTTATTCGCAGGGCGTGCAATTTATCGACTGTCCTGATGAAAGCTGACAGTGTAGCCTTTATAAAATTGTACGAGAACAGATTGTATTACGTTCCTCGATGATTGTTTTTCTCATTTTCAATTAATTTGTACCTTATAGTAGTAATATTAGAGTCCATAATTAGTAAAAATGTTGTAAAATTGGTTTAGTGGAGTACAGCTCTGAAAGAACAAGTGTAATTTTTATTAAAAATACGTGCTTAATATGTGGTTTACACCGACAATTAAAAAAAAATAACGGTTGGCTATTATAAAAATTGCCAACAAAACTAATTACTTTTATTTTTGGAACTACCCTCTGTGTTGGATGTCTCAGATTTTAATCCCGGTAAGGGAAAATGTTTATATGACTAGTGAAGCATGTTGATTTAAGATTATTAATATGAAAAATCATGAAATCATAATAAATCTGTCATGAATCGCTTATAAAATTTGCGGTCCATGTGACGCTGTGTGCACATGACACGCTGTTAACTTACGAATTTTACGCAAAAAAGTCAATATATGAAGAAAATATTAAATATGAAAAAGCTAGTAATATAAGTTATAAAAACTGTGCTCATAATTGTAACGGGTAAAGTTGCAACACTGCATCAGTCTTTATAAAGTCAGCTAGAATAATACGTTTTATTACACTCAGCCATCCCTAAGGGCTGAACTGAGAAACTAATCAAGTCTAGAATAAATAAATCTGTATTACATTTTTCTTGCGTTGCGTTGCCTCTCTATTACCCAGACTACGTTTTTCATCTTTCTTTGTAACAACCTTACAAGTTGCAACAATACAATACACTATTTTAAAAAGTAAATTATATTAGCTAAGTTAGTAAGTTTTATTTATCGAACAGCCACATTCCGCCTACGACTCCACCCACGTGGTAGGTTGATAAGAAGTACTCTATATCCTTCTCCAAGGCTCTGTCTTTACATACCAAATTTGATCAAAATCGGTTCAGTTGTTCACGCGTGATGCATGACCAAGGGAAATAGGGATTCATTTTTAAATATAGATTGTTGCAGAATTCCGAAAGAAATAATAGATTTTAAGCGTAAAATCAGCGGCGCCATTTAGCTGTCGCGTAGGCCCCTCATAGCCAACACATAGCTTTCGTAGACGCGGCGAAGGCAGCACCTAGACGCCGCCGCCGCCGCGCCGTGTCGACCGACTCCGACGTTGAATAAGTTTTACTACTATAATTATGTAACCTTTGCTTTAAACTGGTAAATAACAAAAGTTTAAAAGTTAAGCAGCTTTTACGTAAAGGTTTCAAAACGGCTATGTCAGTGGGAAGTATTAAAGAGGTCGCTTCTGAAGGACAAATGCTCTCATCATATTAATGACGTTCCTCGAAAAGGTCAGGTGCGTAGTCCTTACACCGACAGGTTTCGCGAAAATATGCATGAATATGGAAAATATGGGAAGAGGTTTTAATAATCGTATGACGAGAGTACAAAGAAGAAGATTAGATGAGTAGTTGCCTATTTTATGATCATAAAAACGTTATCTGAATCATTGGTCTTATTTTCGCACTAATGGACGTGATATTCTGATTTAAATTGTAAACTCGAGCAAATTGTTATTTGGTTTATCTTTTTTTAGCTTTAAATGCTACGGGCGGCTTGGATTTTAAATCAGTATGTATTAAAACTGTGATAGGCCCTCACAGCTTTGCTATATGTGTTTAAGAGTTATGATCCCACTGATTAAATCACTATTTATCTAAGCACTATGAAATTTAGATCTCATTGCAAGTTCAAATGTAAGGTACGCACCACTGATGTCACAAAGTTACGTTGGTATGTATTTTTTAAATAGTGGTAACCTGATGAAAATGACTGCTCGCAGGAGTCTCCACCTTGCTTCCCTTATCTTTGATGTAGTTCTCACAAAAAAAACCCGAGGATTTATATAAGAAGCTGACTTGGTCGCGTGTTCACAACAAACATTATACAACGGTATCAACTTACCTTCTGAATACACCCAGACAGCACAGCTGCCTTTCGTGGCAGTTTTAGATTTACTGCTATTCGCTGCTGGAACGATCTGCTACCCCCGATACGTGCTTCTAAAACAATTAACACCTTTAAGATGAAGTATAAACAATATTTGTTATGCAAACAAAAGTCTATTGTATGAAAAGCATAATGCAGGTAAGTACTCACTTATGGTCTATTCACGGATGGTAAAGGTGGCATTAAGCTAAATTTAGCACTATCGGGTAGCAGCAAATTCTTCACTAATTAGTTTGAATTAAATTCTCGGAAATCACCGTACACATACATACTCACACAATCACACACGTATTTACATAGCTATTCACAATATTTACTGATTATATTATTACACATAAACAAAATACACACAGATCTTGTCTATCTTATAGTTTTCTTTCAGTTCTTCTATTTCTTTTTCACAAGTGCAAGCGCATAATGGCGTCCCTTCGTTTGTCAATTTAATGGCAAAGGATAGGGGAGCGCTAGCGGACTGAGCACAGATAAAAAAACAATATTAGTTTCTTAGATGACTCGTAATTTTATTTAACTATTGCTAATTAATCATATAGATATAGTTTATTTTGATAAAGAAATATTTATTTATTTAGTACTATATTAGTTATATTTTTACATTTATTCGCATTTGCCCGTGATGTTACACTGCCTAGTCCTATCAGAAAACCAGCGCTGCAGCATTGATTCATTAGTGCTGTAGCAATACGCTGATACGCTTTTTCGGGCTAACCAAATTTGATTTATTTTATAATGTCTATGTTTTGTTTTTAAACGGTTTTTTTGATTTTTATTTTATGTGTTACCTAAAGAGGTCAGAAATAAATGTGTTTGTTTGTTTCTTTCTTACTTTCTATATATCACATGCTCAAACGAACCTAGATGCCCAATAAGATTCACGTGAGCATGTGAAATCTGCCAACCCTAACTAGGCCCGAGCCTAGCATTGGGACATTGAATCGGTTGATGATGATCACGGATTTGTGCTTTGTTAAAAGGTGCGCCCTCTATTACATCAGAACAAAAATATACCAGCAAACTTTGGGTAAAATGTATCCCATGCCTATCCCTTTGGGCATACATACGTGATGGTAAGTTATATTTCCATTAACTAGCTATTACAAAATCTCACTAAATATTTAGTTTTCACATTATAATTTACAAATGAGACTCACGGGAGTACATTTTAAGTAACAATTTCACAACTAATGACCTTTTAATATTACCCTTGTTAGTTGGTACAACCTGCGTTTTGTTGAATTATACCAGTACAATATTCATTAACATCAAATGAATTAAGGATTATTTACATATAAATAAGTTTGTAGGGTCAATGATCTCACGAATGCCCTTTCATATTAGTTGTCACAACATAATAAGAAATTTTTCCTTGTTCGATTTATACACCTTTTTTGGACTTTATATCAATAATGGAATCTATTTATGTAAAATTTCAATAAAATAAAGATATTTTTTTTTTATAAAAAATGTGATAGACGAACAAAAAACTAAAACAAAACGAGGATACATGGTAACGCCACAAAATTTAACGTACTACGATTACTACGATCGATATAATTCAATGTTACTCACACATAGGTACACAACTAACACAACTAAGCCACAGTATAAATATACAAACAGTATGGAAACTAAGCCTAGTTGAAGAAATAAATACCTACGCTCCGTTAAAGCGACAGGGTTGTTACTTTTAATGTTTTTGATAATTCATTTTATTAAAACATTTCTGTTGTGTAGTGATCAATCAATCGAATTGAAATAACTGGCTTAAAAATACCATTCAAATAGGTAAGGTATTTAAATTGTATTTATGAGCTAGTTTAAACACAGAAAATAGTTTATTATTAACACACAACAATTTGTAGAACTTTGTTATTACGGCCATTAACCGGGCGCGAATGTAAACTCCGAGCTATCGGCTTCAACACCCTCGAAAACCAAGAAAACGACATCCTTGACGAAAAAAAATATTGCAACCGCCGTCTTGGATTTACATTGTGACAGCACTATCGGCTTCAACACCCTCGAAAACCATGAAAAAGACATCCATGACGAGAAAAAATATTGAAGCCGCCATATTGGATTTACATTGTGACAGCACTATCGGCTTCAACACCCTCGAAAACCATGAAAACGACATCCTTGACGAAAAAATATATTGCAGCCGCCATCTTGGATTTAACATAACCATCAACTTTAAATACTCTCAAAACCGCCTCCATTTTGTATTTACAAATAAGTTCACTAATTCATTATAAACGATCGCACGGACTTATAATTTGAAAATTACAATAACAATTAATACATAATATTTTCTTATATTTCAACATCAAGCAGGAAGTTTAAAATATGATAGCTCCGGTTTTGATGAAACCGAGTTCAAACAGCCGTATGCTGTGCAATACGATCGTGGCATTTTAAAAAAGATAGCGGAGGTAAACTAGACGCGACTACTCGTCTCGATGTGGCACTCGCTACTGCCAGCACTGCGAGAACCCCTTCGAGCTCTCGTATATGCGTATGTTTGTGTGAGTGTGCAAATTCGAGCGTTTGTTCGTAGTTTCCGTACTGTTCCCTATTTATACTGTGACTAAGCAGTAAAGCATGCCGACAAAGACATAAAAGCCGCCCGCGCTCGCTGCCGCTAACTTACCTACACATTTGTCGACAATCCACTCGGACGCACTACCTATTATTACCTACGACGCTGCGCGGCGGCGGCGCCGTGCGGTGCGGGCGCTAGTTCTGCTGCAACTCGCGCGCGGTAAGGTGCATGCAACCTTACTTACGATTTACGTTGTCACGCGAAAATGTGTCGTCAGTACGAATATACGAACGCGAAGTACTTAGCAATTGTTCAGCTGTATGTACTGTTCACATTAATGGAATCTCGTGAATCCATACTAAATACGGGAAGACCATCACCAAGTTCAGTTTAGTGCTAATGTGTAGGCAGGTATTATAACGGCCAATTAATAGTGACTTTTTTCATTGAAGGCTATCTAACAGCTCGTTTTTAGACATTTTACAAACGGTAATATCGGAGCTGTTAGATGATATCCCTGTAGCGTACTAAGCAGGGATTTACTGTCAGCATGATGGCAGCCCCGCTCATTATTCAAGTATAGTGCGTGCGTACCTAAACACTCAGTTCGGTGATAGGTGGACAGGCCGCGGCGATCCCGAGGCTTGGCCGCCTAGAACTTAACTTCTTTGGACTTTTCCTTGTTGTCGGAAATCAAATCTTGTTTATACCCGTGAACATGAAAATCGTGACGAGTTACACAGTGTGATAGTGGACGCCTTTGATGTAGTGAAAAGTAACAGAAATACGTTAAGAAAGCTAAAATACAATAGTATAAAACTGGCACGTTTGTGTAATGAACGCGGCAGACTCCATTTTGAGCAGTTGCTTCGGTACAGGGAAGTGTAAATAAACTTTTTGCAGGTACCTAACTTGTATGTAAAGTTGATTATTTTGTAAATAGCTCCAATTTTTTAAATACGCCTGAAATACCTACCCAGTCACTTGACTGTTTCAGCTATCTGTTTTTAATATTGAAGCAGTCAATACCTAAAGTTAATTATTGAAAATTTATGTTCAAGTAAAGTATTTCTGGCGGTCCTAATCCCGTGGAATGTATGAAGGAGAAATTTGAGTACAATTTACGTTATTCCATGAAATTGTTGCCGCAATGATTGGCGCAGCGGCTGTACAAGCGACTGCTGCGCAAGGGGTCTCGAGTTCGATCCTCGCTCGGAAAAAAAATTATGATCTGCAGGTAATTGTTTTAGGTCTGTGTGTGTGTGTGTTAACTCTTTGCTTGGGGCAAAGTTTAAAAAGGTTCTTTTAAAGCTATGATAATACCTATCATCATCATCATCATCATCAGCCTATATTCGTCCACTGCTGGACGTAGGCCTCCCCTAGTGAACGCCACCTAATGATAATACCTATGTACCAACTTAATTTTTAATCCCTTTTATTTAATTAGAATGTAGGTTTTACGTTCGTATCTCGTGTCAGCTGATTCGCTAAGCGCCAAGCTTGTCGTATTTCAATTTATACCTAGATAGGTAAGTTAAGTAGATAGGTGTAAGTAGATACTTGCCATCAATTTCGTCGCCATCTGCATCGTATTGCTAAATACAATTTATTTCAATAATAAAATGACATCAATCAAGTACTGACCTACTAGCTTTTAAGAAACGCGTAAGTACTTAAATATTAGAACTTATTCGCTCGGACAGCCGTTTAGTACCAGCTGACTGGCGTTCGGGTCATTGCCCCGCCGCCGCGCGTCTTTGATAAGTAGCGAGTTGGCGACTGCGGCCGATTTTGAATGAAATATTGGTGCACTATTACTAGCAAACTCGATCAAGTGAAAATATTATTTTCATTTCCCAACTTTTTTATTATAAACAGCAGAGTTAATCTAAGACTTTTTATTAGTTCTACTAATTATCATAAGTTCCCACCTTTCGGTTCCACAATGACTACAAATTCACGGTGTATATCAAATATCAGTAATCAAAGATCGATTTATCTTTATATTTAACAATGAATCCCTATTTCCCTTGGTCACGGCATCACGCGTGAACGACTGAACCAATTTTGATCAATTTTGGTAATGATAAAGACGGAACCTTGGAGAAGGATATAGGGTACTTTTTATCAACCTACCACGTGGGCGGAGCCGCGGGTGAAAGCTAGTATTTTATCAATAGTTATTTTACTGCTTATTGATACTTATTTTATTGCGGTAATCACCGATAACATCTTGAACCTAGTATATAAAAATGCATAACAGATAAAAATATAAAATCATCCCACTTACCTGAGAGTCGACCTGTGCCAAGCTGTGGGGTATGTTGGGCACAGGTTTTCTCTCAGCACGTAAAGGATTAATTTAGCACCCACATTAATCTAATTCGGGTTGGAGAACTTGAAATGCCATCATGAAAATCCGTCGGGCATGCAGATTTCTTCACCATATCCCTTCACCGTTTCAGCGATTAATAAATAAGAATTCACGCCTTAGATTCGATCTTGAGACCTAAAATTTGGAAACCTCTGGTCCTATTATTCAGCTATCACTGCGCTTAAAAAACCGGCGGGAACTGTATGTCTTACATATTATACAAAAAAAGTAATAAATACGAAGTGTATATTATATTTCCAATCCATTATTTTAATTTAAATAATATCTATCTGGGATCGTACCACTTTATTTTTCTAAAACACTGTAGCAGAATAAATTGTAAGCCAATCTAATTTATCGATGTTAATAATAAAATTGTGTAAACTATATTTTGTTTTAGAACAGTAGGTATTGCAGAAAAATGCGAGTTTATTTTTACCTACGCAATGAATATATTTGACCTTTGACACTTAATCAATGACTACGTTTTTATTGGCAATACGGTTTCCGCTGGCCTTCTAAAGATAAAAACTCTTAAGTAATATCTTCATCTTATATTTATATGAGGTATCAAATAAATTCCGAAACAGAATTGCACTACGGCAAAGTTACGATAATAGTCTAGAATAGTCCTAGCCAAAACTAACCGTACTTATAAGTAAATGTGGTTGGAATAAATCTCTAAATCGTTTGGCAAATACATACGACCTCCGTATAGAAAGACTTTAATCACTATAATGTCGGCGTGTAAGGTGCATTAGAAAAATTGCTTGTATTAATACCTCTTAAGCTGAATTGGAAACGTAGGTAGAAATGCTTGAATTTTGATGAATGTAAATACTTCGAAGGTAGGAATAGGTGTGTGAAAGAAAAACTGCTTCGTGTGAAGGTGTTGTTATAATGCACTTTATTACACGTATCTTATAGAAGAGGAAATAGTTAGTAGTATATTTTATTAGAATGAAACATAAAAATGTATTTCTATAAGACAGTGCAGAATATGAATAAGTATGGCGTTATTCTCAATGTGTTATTTAAAACTACCCAACTAAAAACATTTTTTTATTATTATCAATGATATAACAAACTATAGATACGTTACCCGCTCTCTAAAATGGCAACAAGAAATCAAGGCAATTGCCGGGATCGCGCTTAGTGACGCACCAACCAGCGTTGCGAGGGTACGTTCCGTAAAAATAATTTGTGCTTAATAGTTTTATACTTCCTGAGACCAAGATGCCTTCATGTGTTTACAAATTATACTACAACAGTGAAAGATAAAAATGTGTCTTTCCCTTTCTTTGCACAAATTAGTTGCTGTCGCTATTTTGCATAGCCGTAATGTTCGTGCATGACGTGTCTATATAATAATATGTCATTGATAATATCATATTTTTAATCACGTCAAAAGAACTTAATTTAACAAATGGTAAATTTTATTCTGGTTTAAGTTTTCAAACCGATTCCATAAAAAGAGAGAAGGTTTTTAATTTAACTATAAGTGCAGGTGAAAGGCGGTCCCTTATTGACTTATATCGTAGATATTGAAATCCAAAAGATTTATTTCCAGAAATAAATACATAATTTATCATGTAAAAGTTATAATTGGTTTATAATATACAACATACACACAGCCATATCGCGGTCATACCCAGCGGGAATACCCCCACTAATTAAGCAACGAATTTTTATTAAAACATTCTGAAAATGATAACGAGATATCATTTCCGGTGAGCCAGTACCATTATACCGGCTGTAAGATAGTCATCTACAGAATGGCGTTTCATTTACGAGAACAAAGGGATAAATCAAAATAAAGGGCTGTTCTCGAGTTCTTTTAACTCTCTGTTGAAAATCTCTGTTATGACAGTCAGAATTTAATTTGCCATTATAAATTCGTACCTTCCTAATTAAAGGTTCACAGTTCCTAAAATGGAACTAGAATTTATTTCATTCTAGTTGTTTTGTTTTATTTAATTAGCAGTCCGTATAGAGTAGTGGTTCAAGTGAACTTATTAGGTGTCCTACGTTTGATACTTAACATTGTGATATTGGGATTATCTGTGGAATAACGTCAGTACGTTATTCCACAGATAATCCTTATAAGATGAATTTGTGTTTGGTTACCATTGCCTGTATTACAAGGAATCAAAAAACAGAGTCAAATATATAAATAAACAGTACGCTTATTGCCGAAGCTATAAAAGCGTACTGATATATATTATGTTAATACAAGCTGCAGAAGTTGTGATAGCTTCTAAACAGCTGTGGTAGCCCGGCGAGAGCTGTGGTAGCCTAGTGGTGACACCAGTGCACTGAGATGTCAAAGGTCTCGAGTTCAAACCTATGGCGCGCACCACGACTATTCGCAAGTTATGTGCGTATTTATCACATGCTCAAACGGTGAAGGAAAACATCGTGAGGAATCCTGCAGAAAGTATGGCGTGTGAAGTCTGCCAACAGTACGTCTTCTGTCTGTGTAAGACACACAGTAGGCTAGCGTGGTGGACTATAGCCTAATCCCTCTCAAATGAAAGAAGCAGTAGCCTGCACCAAAAAACAACTACTAGTCCACTCGGTTAATTCAATGACACACCTCTCCTTACATTAGTTATGGACGTAACATTCCAAATTCCACTACAGAATCGACCTGCTTCAATTTCAAAAGCTGCTTGCTTTACTACCTATACAAAAACCGTCGGCCGCGTAACCGGGGCAACGGGCATCTTTGCTTAAAAATTCAATATGGCTAAAACGTACTTGGACTGTGGGATATATCACGTGGAAGCAATTTGAACACCTCTACGGCAGCACTAAACGTTATTTATGGTAAGCCACGGTACTCAGTGGATAGTCCACATTGAGTTTCAAAGGATTTTCGGCAGTAACGGGTTTTATTATCGGCATTGTCACATACTTATTGTGCCGCCTAATGCTTTGGCCAACTTTGATGTTGACTCATTTGTGCTATAAACTGAGATAAAGAGTTAATCTCTCACGTTTAGTTTAGTATAAAATGCTACTAATGTTAGACACTACCAATATAATATCGTTAAGATTAACATCAATTACCGACTGACTTAGGGTGTCTCAACCTTTTAGTAATAAACGCGTGATGGTAAGATATATCTATATAATCGCTAGTTACTGCGTAAAAGTCATTGTTTTATCTCCTAATGACTTATGGATAATCAACACGAAAAGCCATCCATTATCACTGTTTTTGAAGAAATAATAATGATGAAACGTACAAATAAAGTAATAGACGGTATCAAATCCTCCTTAATAAAGATAATCTTCTAAAACTAATCACCAAATGGATACTGAAGCGAACACGGAACTCTAATTTTCCACAGCAGTTTCGATCAGCTCATCCGCTTAGATAGACAGGGAAACTTAGCTCCCGTAACAATCCGTCCGGCAACATTAGTCAAACTCGGCTTAATACTGCCCAAAATAGACTTAATGTAATCCCCTGAAATAATAATGAATTAGATTGCTAGAGATGAGCAACACCGTCAAATTGAGTCATTCCCCACATCACTATTGCAGACACCTTTCAGATCGATTCAAAGAATTTTCACTCAATAGAAATTCTAGACGTGTTTCAAGAATGAGTTGACAATGAATATATATAGACTCATAGTATGTCAGACTTACATTAAGCGCTGCCAAATAGATTGAATTCTCGGCTTATGGTAACAACGTATACATTCTCAAACGACTTAAAATAAATCCTAGATGCGATCGTGAAATAGATATGAAGAGACAAAGTTTGTCCTACACTGAGGAATGGATTTTGCAAATATTTATATTTTCCTCATACTACGGGTTTATCGGCCTATAGTAGGATGAAATGAAAATACATTTATCTAAGTTAAATCATAGTCGATTCTACGTATTACTTTTGGAACCTTAAACAACATTTCAAATTTAACTACGTGGAATGTGAGTAAGTAGTCTTTGAAATAAAACTACTTTTACGGAATTTACCGCGACTGTGCATTGAAACAGGCAGACTATTCCTAACTATAAATGATGTAAACGATCCGACAGGATAATCCATAAAAAATAGTTTTACAATTTGCGTAAATATAATAAAATAGTATTTGAGTACTCTTTAACACACATCTACCTAAATTTATACAGATGCAGACAAAAAATAATCTAATGTCTATTCTATACTACCTATTATAAAACCGTAAACAAACTGAGTTGAATTCATTTGAAATTTCTGTGAAAAGCGGGTTATTAGATATTTATTGTACATAGTTTGACGAAAATATGTTATACGAAGACTCGTACACATGAAATACGATTATACCTAGCTAGTCGTCATCGTTACAAATTCTAATAAAACTTTCTGTATCTACGTAAGCCGTGCTATCTATGTTCAACAGGCAAATATTAAATTCAAATCCCTCACTCTCCAAGGTGTCTATTCTCACGCCATAGTTTATTTGCATCTCAGTATTTCTTAGCTACGTGAAAAAGCACGCAATGAATAAGTTAGGAGACGGCCACGGACGCGGGGTCACCGACAAAAGCGGGAACAACAAGCGAAGCTCAACCCTTGAGACAAAAGAAAACTCTTCGACTAACGATGTACCCGCTCCCACTTGACACCCGACGAACGCTGCTACCATTTTGGGGATTAATTTTTAACATGTAGCTATTTTTATAGCTGTTTTTGCGCTCAATAGGATATTATTTTTTGTCGTGGCTTTGAAGGTTGCTGATATTTTTATATTTTCAGTTGGTGTCTATTGTCTATGTATGTGTATTTATGTTAAGCAGGTTTTTGCAAGTAATTTCAATTAAAACAGACTATGTAATTCAATCAGACTGAACAGATAAACTGCTGGGTAGATTTTCAAATGGTTTTATTATATAACATACAGATACCAAATTACTATAATTCAATATATGAGTGACCCACCTAAATTAAAACGCAAAGAAAAAGTGTAAAATAATATTTACTACACAAGTTATTCATAATTATTTACAATAACTGATATATGATCTACTTATACTTGTTATTAGAAGTCTGTAGTCTTTACCTACTGTCGGTATCTTTTTATATTAATTTTCAGATCTCTCCTTAGTATGACAGAAACAGGTAATTCTGGCAAGCATTATTCTCTCACCAGAAAACTAGAATGCTACTTTACACAGTTAACTCAGCATTCCTGTCACATTTAGCCCATCAGTACCTACTATAGAAAACCGATTTCAAACCCTGAGCCGGACACAAGTGGCGCCTCCCAGATCTGCCTGGCATTCGTCCAACCTAATATTTTTACCAAATAAGTTTTTCAAACTAGGCATTGGTATTAGTTCCTTTCAATATTTTAGGAATAGGTAATACTATACTATAGAGTTTGTATTCTTTTGGTTTTCAAAAAGGTATAAATTTAACTAACCTAACCGTGTTGCCTGAAATCCTCATAAACATTTATAAGAAAACATCATTTAATAAAATAAAATCTACAATATCTACAGAGCCCCAACGTTTTTCTACATAATGCAAAGCCTTATAAAGTGAACAAACCAAATTAACAAACGTTACATCCATTATTCCGAAATCAATTCTCGTTTCAGTATCCGTAGCTATTAGTTATAAGTGTTAAATTTCCCTGTATCCGTACCAACTACGTTACCTACTACAAACCAGTGTTCGAATGTAAGCATTAACATACCGTGTAACACGGGTTCTATGTTACTAATTAAATTAAGCAATTAGTCCAGTTTCACGCTAAATGAGAACTAAAATAATTTAATAAACTAACAAAGCAACACATGAAATGTCCTCGAAATTGAAACACAATAATCCAGTTATGTTACTTCCAGTTGCTTGAAGTCAAACAGGAACACATTGCAATAACATCGTATCTACTCTGTACAAATAGAAGATAAAGTACTAAGAGAAAATGTTATCAAGTAAGAAATCGAACAGAGCCTGCAATAAGCGAGTGCCATAAAAACCTACAACATTAACAAGTCGTCTGGGAATAAAACCACGTTATAGCGAGTCAGTGTTAGCAACAACCCATTCACAAACATGAACAATGAAAATACGAGCACATACCTCCATACTAGTGTGTTTATATGACTTCGATACACTATGCCGGTTGCCGCGAAAGCAACATTATTAGAAAAAAATATTCTTTACACAATTTTTATACTATATACATTCGATGATATTGTTATAACGTCTTTTTTACTGTCCATTATATCTTTTACACAAGAATGGTAGCGAAAACATCTCATCTTCCATTGCATTGGCGTAAAAGCTAGTTTCTGGCTAGCTAGGTTAAAAGACCTGTGAAGTTTGACTGCACCATAAGATTCTGTATTTAATAGTTTCCCAAATATATCATTCTATTATTTCATTTTAAGTGGTGAGTTACTACTAAAACTGTGCGTGTATTGATAAATTGGCATCTATTTAATTATAGGTAATTTAGCCAAGCAAGCCCCGATGGATATCTGGATGTCTGTCTGTAGTAACAAAAAGTTATAAGTTAAACCATAATTTCAGTGTTTGTTTGACCTGAATTTTTACATCCCCGGATCCATCAGGTACAATATATTGCAAATACATATACAATGCAATATTATTATAATATGAAACCAATCTGATGTCAAAACTGATGATCATGCGAAGCTTTGTAATTAAACAACGCAACCCGGTCAAATTGTGGCTCGTTGGACTCGTCTTGACAAATATTCTGGTTTTGTATAATATCCAGAGTCTCGCGATATTATCATCATCCACAGCCTTTCTGATCCCACTGCTGGGTATAGGCCTCTTTCCATGCATGCCATTCGCTTCGGTCCTGTGCCAATCTCATCCAGATTCGACCCGCAAACTGAGCGATGTCGTCGACTATTATATAAAATAAATGCATATTTATAATAACTATATAATAATATAATTTAAGTATTAGTATTTTAATATAAAATTATGTTAAAAAATGTTTATTACATAACGGGCGTCCGAGAGACTTACTGAGTGAGTACTACTCAGCTTACCACTACGAGGATACTTACATGTGTAATTTTCCGTTTAATTAAATTTCATTTATGATAAGCAATTTTTTTACAACTTTATGAAGTCTGGACACTGTAATGCAGTGATTTCACACTCGCCACCTGTACAAAACTAAATAAAAACCCACCACAAAAATCATAATTAAACTCCTTAAAAGGGGTAAACCAACAGATGTTAAGTTAAAAAATATGGTAATTGTTAAAATTAAACAAGCAATCTCATTGTGTACCAAACGGGGGCCGACTCGATGGCGTTCCGTGAAAATGGGCTATTGCCTCTAAATGTACCAAGTTTAAACAATGATTAGAATCTGGATTTATAGTAATTTGCAATGTAAATGTTAATGGAATCGGTTTATGAGCTCCTTCGAAAATATGGCCTTAATCCACTTAAGGTTATTTTTATTCGATTCGAGATATAGATAAGTTAGCGTTTGGTATCGAGTCATAATCAACAGTGCCGTTATCTAAACTCGTTTGGTTGGAAGCCTTTGTAGGCTTAGGTTTAAATCGCTCCTGAATCTATTTAGAACAAATTTATTTCAGTTCGTGCCTGTTTAGCTTTTCACTTACTCGAAGTATGTATAAAACGTCGGTGTTATGAGTTCGATAGGAAATAATGCAGGTATATTAGTTTCCAACTTCAAGCACATCTCGGGAATTTTCTTTTTTTTCTTTCGCTTTTGATTTCTTTACTCAACTGCCCTTTGTATGTGTGATAATAACCTGACCCTGCAAGTGGTACGGAACCACTGATGGTAATTTTTAACCAACTTCAAAAAAGGAGGAGGTTATCAATTCGACTGTATTTTATTAATTTATTTTTTTATGTTTGTTAGGTACATCATTAATTTCAACTGGTGAACCGATTTTGATTTTTTATGGGAAAGCTGGTACTTCCCGTGTGGTCCCATTTCAATTTGGTCCAGTTCTGACCTTGAAATTGGTTTTTTTTTCGAGAGAATTATTAGATTAAGTTTGGTCAATCAATCATCACCTCAAGACTCCTGAAGTTGTCGATCCCAGTTCTTGTGCTAGTGCTAATAATATTGACCTTTGGGAGCCACGAAAACCTCACAACAGGAGCACTAGGAATATCCATCCATTTTGTCCAGTAATTTTGTTGCACACGTCAGGTGGCAGTAAGTTCGTATAATATACCCACCGATTTATATTTAATCGCATGTGGTTAACAGGAAGCAGACCCGACATCGGAAAAGACGTACCTATATATAATGATGATCATAAAGATACTGCAGCTCTTTATTGTAGTCAACTATTTATATACTTTAGAATGCTATTCTCCTAATCGGTTGTAAAATAGGTAACATATTAGTAAGTAGTTCGCCTTTATCAGACTTAGAATACTTTCTTTTTGAGGTATTATATTGTAAGAACACGATTGTCACGCCCCGCAACGCATTCATCGAATCTGCTCCTATAGATGTAAATTAGGAAGAAAATTCAAAAGAGCACTTAGTTTTAAACCGGAATCGGGCCACTTCAAGTATTAATTGCTTTTGGTGGCTCATTGCGAGTCAGATCTGTGGGAGTGAGATGCAAATTACGCAAAACTTTGCAACTACCCTACTTTTCTAACGGAAATGTGAAAACTTTCATGAAAAACAACGCCCGCGGAATAGAAAACCTACAGTTTAACAAAAAACTGTGTTTTATTTTTCAGTTTTCCGTTATTTAAGTTTGGACAAATTGAGGGTTTTCTTTTGAAAAATCTCTTGAAATTGTAACACACTTAGGTATTGTTTACGAATGAAAAAGTAAGTATATGTAATTTAATAATGCCAGTCTATTCGCTTCACGTGATATTTTGAAACGAAACAAAATGTCTCCATATTTATATCAAATTACTTCTAACTTAATAAATGTAGTACCTACGTAATTTAAAATGTTAAATAAAAGGAAAAATGTTCCGTCTTATTTATGAAAAGTCGAATGCAGTAATAGGTTAAGTACCTACTTCCAACAAATCTGCACCATTTAAGTACTAAGTCTAGGTACCGTAGGAATTTATTACGTAGGTATTTATTTAACTTGGTCTTAAAAATGTTTAAGATCAGTATTCTGGTTGTTTCTTAACGATTTGACTATTTAACCCACCTGACATGCGCACTACGTGATAATGACTTGTTGTAATTTGTGGTCCCGGGTCATTACCTCGGCACGAGACATGATACAACACAAATACTGGATCAATTTTAGTAAATCTATTAAAAATTATGACGTGGCTCTGTATGAGTGCCTCAAATATATTCATATTAATAATTATTATCGATATCTAAATTATATAGAAGATCATACTGCGGAAAGAAGCATAAATACTCAATATTATATTCAATTTTTTTTTAACTTATACTGGTTTTCCCACTATTGGACAAATGTCTAGCTAATTTCCATCAATTAATTTCGGTCTGTTTATTGGATCATTCTCACTAGTTCCATCGAAATGAAACCCATGAAACTAGTGAGAATTAATTTGTCTCAGTAGTTCCATGGGATTTAGCATTGGAACTAGTGAGAACAGATCTTTATCATAGTTCCAGTGCAAATTTATCCCACGGAACTACTGAGACAAATATAATAAAAGTAATATGATAGAAGACGGTTTACAGAATATTGGGCCGCATTAGTCGAAATAGTTGCGAAAAAACTGGAATGATAAATAAATTAGATAGATAAGACTGCTGAACAGCTGAATTTGAAGCACTAGACAATAAGTCTCAACTCATAACTCAAAATAAATAATACGTCAACAACTCATTGCGATATCAAAACCGAATTCACAAAAAACAAGCGCTACAGTTCGAATAAAATAATTTATTCGTACAGTAGCATTGTAAAAACAGAATGTTCGAACAGCGGATACAAATAATAATTTCCAAAATTAATCCCCAATTAAAACTGAGAAAGATATTGGAAATGTAATTTACGTTATGGCACGTATTTCGTTGAACAAGGAGTTAATTAGTAAAATGCAACTGCGGGCTCACCACTGGGTTTCGTGCCATGTCATCCATTTCCAATGCGTACATGGGGCTAATGAGAACGTAAATATTTCAATATGGATGTCGATATTTTATTGATAACTGCGTCGGTTGCAACTTACAGAACGTGCAATGTAACTGGCGTGATGTGATATTAATTGGTGAAGTCTGGACGAGTACATGAGTGTATTGACGCGTGACATGATCAGTTCTATGGTGTTTCAATTTAAATTGATTCCACTAACTATTCATTAATTAAAATTGTGTGTAAAGTGGTATTGGTGTAGGTAGATAAACTATAGCTTAATGTGTCTTTCAACCCAATTAAAGCCACAGTGCTAGTCCTAAGTCGTCTTATTTCAGATAGATAAAGCTATAGAAGTGTGTATATGCATAAATAATAATCACCTGTAGTCTACAGACTAATCTTAGATTTCTGACCATTAAGAAATCAACCAGCTTAAATCGACTAACAGAATATTTTGGAAATGTGTACGGCAGTTTGGTGAAAATACAATTTTATTTTATTTACAAATGGAAACAGTTCTCTAATGCGTCCTTAAGTGTCGTATGCATAAGTTTGGCAAACAGACATTGAAAACTCCACATACGCTCTTTCAAACTGCTATTGAATTCAGAGCAATCAATATATGTATTCGTATCAGTCCCCGTCCCATAGTACTCATCAATAATGCATTACAGGTAAGATTATTAATAATTCCCTATCGCTAAAACGTTTCTCTTGCAGAACAAATAAACAAAATACAAACAGTACCTACCAACCCTAAAATCTGTCTAATAAGTACCCTTATCAACAAGTTTATCTCCACGGCAACTATTCAATTGCCTAAAAAGATTAAAACTATGAATCGGAAGGGTTAAATCAAAGTTAAAATCAATTAGGGAAACTTCTAATTGAAACCTCATTTTGGGAATAAACTAAAAGTTAGACAAATCTCAGTGGACAGGTACTTTCGCAACCTGTCAAGTCAAATCGGAGCGGATTTAGATTAATATTATAATACTTTTAACTAAAATGGGCTAGGCAGGGAAATAGGCGTATTCCTTCGGGGACATGTTGATCATATTCATCGGACCTGTAACCCGACAACAGGGCAAGGATAGCCATATGGATGGATGCAAGTCTGACTAACCCCTTACTTTATACATGCACTTTTACATACATACACACACTCACGCCTTTTTCACATCAGGGTAGGCAGAAACTATAGAATGCCACCCGCTACGGCCTACGATCTTTGCATACCACTTTTGCCTAGTTCACATTTGTACATCTTGCCATAATTATATGTCAACCAAATGTGTGCATATTTTTTTTCTGAAATAAAAATCATAATTTCGATACTTCTAAATACGACTATCCGATTCGGTCTTAGGTAAGTACTAAATTTTTTAATTCGAAAAATTTCTGATCTTAGGCAAACCTAAGATCAGAAATTTTAAAAATTGTCTATTAAAGAATACTGAGATTATGAGATCATTATCACTTGAGTTCTTAAAACAAATGATAAACAAGCCCTGGGGTTTTATCATATCTTATCTTTTTAATTAAATAACACATCACCACATGTAAAATCAGTGTCGTTTGTAAGATTATAACCTGTTCTGCGAGTGTCTTAAATTATTTTCCTTCTCACAGCTTGACTGATATTTACTAATTGTATTTTTTTTATTTATTTATTTATTTATTCTTTATGCACAAAATAAAAAAAAATACATTGTACAAAGGCGGACTTTATGCCATAGGCATTTTCTGCCAGTCTACCTTGGGGTGATGCAGATATATAGCATAGTAGATGCATCCTGAATGTGATTAGTGAAGCATCTATAAATAAATACATACATAGATACATGCATTCATCCACACATACATAAATACATACATACGTAATATAACGAATATATACATATACGTCACTTTGATAGATTCTGTAACCCTGTATCGATATTCGAATTCCAATAAAAGAGAATCATATCTGAATACCTACTTAAATTCTTATTTGAATAAGATAATCCCAAAAACATTAAATAACAATAAAGCTATAATAATTATATGAGTTTTTTTATTACTTTAATTCTCAAATTCGTAGGAAAAATTACAAAAATATACCCATAATCAACGAAATAAAGCAATCAACAAAAATTTTCCTTATATTTGTTTCACTATAGAGACAATACAATTGAGAGAATTTTCTTTTTCCTCCACAGGTGACCCTTTCACTGCCCAGTACCCGGCTCCTGGGTCGATATTATATCCTAATATAATATCGACCCAGGAGCCGGGTACTGGGCAGTGAAAGGGTCACCTATAATAAAGTAATTAAATCCAATGCCCAGAGCCCTAGCTCTGGGCATTGGATTTAATTACTTTATTATATTTATGAAGACGTTTTGACATTCTTTTCATTTATGTCTAAATGTCTTCTTATGTATAAATATATACCTTAAATATTGAATGCCCAGAGCCTTGCTATAATGTCGACCCGGAATCGGGTGCTGGGCACAGAATGGGGTTAAAGTCCTTATTTTCATTAGAAGACTACACTAACTACTAAATAAAGTCAACACTCATATAGCTGTATATTATAGATTACATGGATAGGTACTATATAATATTATTTCTTATGAAACCGACGTGTTGGTACAATATTCCAATTATCACGTTATTAGATTGTTAATTGAAAAAACAATATCCGGGCTACGAACACGAAACTACCCGCCAGCTATCACAAAAACTCATATATTTTGGGAGACAGGCGTATTCGCTATTTTCCCTAACAATATTAAGTATAATTCGTATGCAGTATTGCCGGCTGCCTTATTATATACGCGATAAACAATAATAGTGATCATCGCGCACATAAAGCGATATTTTAGTAGGTGTACTGCGTGACAAAAGTGCCCGTTTTCACGCAACTGTTTGCTTATTGTGTTTTGTTGTAGAATTCTCTACTTGACTGTACGATGGAAAAGTATGGGTGTGACTGTGGGATTTTCAATCTTTATTTACAATAATAATATAATTTAAACTTCATTATTGATGCACGACATCCGTTATATATTTGAATATCCATAAAAAAGAAATTAGTCAAAGCTTAGAATTTATAATTAATTGTAATTGCCCAGCAAAAAGTTCGAATTCATCCAACGTTTTAAATATTTGCGAATATTTTTACCTGTAATTTTAATTTTAAAAAACGTACTTCATTCATTACAATTATCATAATCATCAATCAATTTACTGCTCCAAGATCTCCTATCGTATGAGAAGCATCCAAGCATTTCTGTCTGCTCAGAAAAACCCAATAAAACTTTGCTCGTAGCGAACCCAAGATCTCTAGTTCAGCAGCCGCTAGACCAATGAGGTTGTTACCTATTTAAAACAAGATCTAAAAAAAACTTGAAACCACCGTTAAATATAATCGAAACTTGCATACAAATCTTTCGTCCGATCGACATTTCCCCCTTTACCACCCTGTTCTCTTATCTTCTTATTAAAATAAATATTCTGAGACAGACTTATATTATGGATCATCGCGAAATCCTTACTGGGGAGAATTTCTTACACCGAGATTGTTTCAAAAGTAAAAAGATCACTCCTGTTTTAAAATTAAGGTTTAAATTTTTTTTTGTTCCTCGTACTCTATAAAATAGGGATATTTATCTAAAGAAGGCAAAAATGTCTCTTGAATGATAAATTAAAAAGTAAATAATTATGATGGTTTTCCCCAACATTGTAAAAGGAGATCTACAATACTAATGAAAACCGTAATTACTTTTCACTTAATGAATAAAAGTATTTATATTATTAAGTGTCAGGTGCTATGAGTTGTTTGTGGAAACATAAATTCAAGATAGTACATTGAGAATGTTTAACTTGAGATAATTATACTGTTTGTAGAAGTTATTTACAATTGAATTTAATGTGAGTGTGGCTGATACACATCAACTAAGGAAGATTCAAAAACATGTTGTTACTAACTACTGTCTATTTCGACAATCATTAACATCGGGGGCGTAGCTCAGATGGTAGAGCGCTCGCTTAGCATGCGAGAGGTACCGGGATCGATACCCGGCGCCTCCAAGGACATCTTTTTGTAAACATTCTTTTTTTACTCTTGGTTGTTAATGAATAAGTTAATAAGAGAAAAAATCCTTTCTATGTATATTTCCGCTACATCGTTATTTGTTACTTATTTCATAATGATTATTAAAACTATGAAATGATAACTAGACATGAATGATTGACGATAATTGACGTCACACACAAATATAAAAAATACGATGGGCATAATTATGATCTTATGAGATACATTTTATTTAAATAAATTTATATTACCTCCTTTATAAATATTTTCAAGTCGTAACACCTCATCACGCCCTATTACTATTAAAAAATCTATCTTTTAAAATCTAGGTATTATCAATTATTTAATTTCATATAATCATTTATAGTTACTTCCAAGATTTTCCTATTTATTGTGTGTTTTCCTTAACTCTTAACTAGGATATAAATAAAAAATTACAAAGATAACATAACATTTAATAAATGTAAAAATATTATTTTTCTGTACAGAATATAGGCACGAATAAAAAATAGAAACTTCTAAGAAAATGCAGGTATTCCCGTGATACTTCTGCCTAATATCAGCGCATGAATATCATGCGTTCCTTCATAAGTATTAACTGCTTCCAGATTCATTACGTGCCTTATAATATGGTATTCATCTGATACTCCATTACCACCTAGCATGTCCCTGGCACTTCTCGCAATATCCAACGCTTTACCACAATTATTTCTTTTCAATAAGGAAATCATATCAGGAGCTGCCTTGTCCTCGTCCTTCAAGCGACCGACTCGTAAACATCCTTGCAAACCAAGAGCTATCTCTGTCATCATGTCTGCCAGTTTCTTCTGTATAATCTGGTTGGCAGCGAGCGGTCTCCCAAATTGTTTCCTATCTAATGTGTACTGACGGGCGATCCGCAAACATGTCTCAGCCGCACCGAGAGCGCCCCAAGCGATCCCATATCGCGCGTTATTGAGACATCCGAACGGCCCCTTCAGGCCCACTACGTTGGGCAATAAATTGTCCTCGGGTATAGCTACTTCGTCGAGCAATATCATGCCCGTAGCCGACGCTCGCAAAGAAAATTTCCCATTGATTTTAGGAGTATCGAGACCCTTTTTAACTTGCGAACGTTCGACGATAAAACCCCGAACTTTGTCTTCTTCGTTTTTAGCCCACACAATAAGTATGTCTGCGATAGGAGAGTTCGTGATCCATGTCTTAGAGCCTGATAGTACGTAAGTTTTATTTTTAGCATCGTACTTAGCTCTAGTTACTAAGCCACCAGCATCGCTACCAAAATTTGGTTCTGTTAAGCCAAAACATCCTACTAATTCTCCTGTAGCCATTCTTGGTAAATACTTTTGTTTCTGTTCCTCAGATCCGTACATGTATATAGCCCCCATTGCTAAGCTACTTTGAACACTCATCGCTGATCTGTAAGCTGAGTCAATACCATCCAATTCTCTTGTCATCAATCCGTATGTAACTGAAGAGACGCCTGCGCAGGCATAGCCCTTAATAGTGCATCCAAGTGCTCCCAATTCACCCAGCTCTTTATAAATTTCTCTATCAAACACTTCATTTCTATTCGCTTCGATTATTCTCGGCAATAATTTCTCGTTGCAATAGGCTTTGAACGAGTCCCTTATCGCCTTTTCGTCATCATGTAATTGTCCATCTAAATTCAGTGGATCCTCCCAGTTGAATGTAACTTTTGCATGTTTTGAGCCTGTGGTTGACAATGTTCTTATGTTTAGCGTGTTTTTACACAAAAACAACAATTTACTAGACACCGGCAGAGCCATTATGAATGATTCAACAGTTCGTACACAAATAGAGTAGCAAAACACCGACTATAAGTTGTTTACTGTTCTTTGTTTTTCATAAATATGACGCACAAATACTTTGAATGAACTATTTTTATATCATAACTTGGTATCACTACAGTTCCTTTTAAAATAAGGTCTAATTTACACTTTTTTATACTGACACAGTCATTTTAATTAAAAATACGTCCAATTCATAACCTCTCTACTGACCTACAAGCCACAACACAGATTGTTAAAGTAGCGCTCACTACTATCTTCACATCGGTGAACTTTGCGTCACTCTGTGTGCTCTGTGTAACTCGTGCGCATGTGTGAGTCGTTATCTAATTTCCATGCGCCTGTTATGTGGATATATTTATACTATTCCGGCCTTTAGTTACCGTAAAACAAGGTCGTTATTAGCTTGTTTAAGAAACAAATGACAAATACAACCTTTGTCTTGTTATTATTCTTAATTCTTATCTAGTTTCAAATATAATAAAGAAAATGTTTAATAATAAATATATGTAAGATACAAATAATTATTAACAGTCGCAAGGTCAAATGAAAGCAAGTGGATATTTCTATGTGAGTGTGAGTGAAATAGCCAGTTTCTTTTAAATCGCGTTATTTTTACATATCTACATTTTTACACTAGGGGAGGCCTACGGGCAGCAGCGAACGAATATGGGCTGATGTCTTTTTTGATAATATAAACATTTGCTCGGTACAGCAATCGTTTTGGTGTTGTTCACACCATTTAATTTTATAATTTGTAGTATTCTGTTTTGAGGGTTAAATAATTTGGCACACAATTCACTTCAATCCATTTACAGTTCCAATGCTGAGGTCGAGTCTCTTTTCAAGTTGAGATGGATAAAACTAAACTAACTACGCTTGCAGGTTTCCTCACGATGTTTTCTTTCACCATTTTTGTCCAGACTGCATTATTGTTCTTATAGAATTCTTTATCAAGCAACGCATTCTATAGACTGCTTTAAAAAAAATCTTAACGTGTAAGAGAAAAACAAAAATCTGGAATGCCCAAGTAAAAGTTTAATTTGCTGCAAAAATACAGAGAAACTTCTCCTAGACTAGAGCATAGTTTAAACAGCTCACATTCCGTTGAGTGCAGTTATTACATACTTAGGTGCATTTTCAAAGAGCGAAAGAGACTTAGCAGTTGAGATTACGTAATATTGTTATGAGAATAATAATTGTACATCCGAGCAACTAATTAGTTATTTAAGCGTATATAAGTTTAAGGCTGTGTTTCAACGATAGTATTAATTTTCTCTCCACTTGTGTAGACTTACATATGTCAGAATAATTGTAAATATGTAGTTATATGGCCATTTACCAACCCTTCCTAATGACAGATATCTCAGGCCGCCCCTGTAGTTAGTTGTGAAACTAGTTTGTTGTTGATCGTAAATAAACTAATAATTGAATTAAATGAATGAATTCTATAGGTACGTGTTTTTGTAAACGTAATTATCTATACTTTATACTAATCTATATCTATAGGTAGGTACTAATATTATAAACCTGAAGAGTTTGTTTGTTGTTATAGATTATCACGCTGCGACCAAAAGGAGCGGAGCATTAATGAAGTTTAAAAAAATAATTTAAACCCGTGTGAAGCCGGGACGGGCCGCTAGTCCTTTATATAATCAGAACTAGGTATCAATGTAATTCCATATAATATTAATCAAAAATATTCTATGGAATTATAGGATTGGAAAAGCTTATTAAATAATAAATATATTGTATTTTTAACACATTGCTATTTATAAGTTTTAACAATGATTACGCATCATTTTATATCAGTACTTCCATAAATAAGTTCAGCGGGTATTAAAAACTCATTTAAAATTAACCTTAAACTGCTTTTAATTATAAACTTTCATTAAGATCTAACTAATTAGGTCAGCCTATTCGGAAAATAAATATCTAGAAGCAATCTACCACGAAGTTCCTTCGCAGTCTAAAATTGAACATAGCAATGTTTTATTAAACGTAAAGCTGTTATTAGTAATATTGCAGGCGCTTTTTGCATATTATATCTTTGCATTTAGTTGCTATAGTCAATATATTATTTTCTGTATCATTAATTACGCATACCATCACGTTTTTTTACTCCCAAGGGGTTAGTTAGAGACTTACACCCATATTTTAAGTATAACGCAATAATATTGCCCGCACTTACATTACAACCCGGAGCTGCTACTGAGAGTTTAATACAAAAACTCAATCATAATTGTTTCATACTCTACTCAAACCGGATTCAACAGCTGAACTCACACAAGTAGAGATAGGTACCTAGTTACTCATCGTACCTTCAACGCATATAGTGCACTACCACTTCAGCTTGATCCATCATCATCAACCTATATACTGTCCCAACGCTGGGCACGGGTCTCTTTTAATTTGAGAAGGATTAGGCCATATTCCACTACTATAGCAGACTTCACCAGTCCTAGATTAGCCTAGAAGCAATTGAAGGAATTGCTAAGGGCCAGACACGACCGAGAAAAAACAAGCGTACGAAAGTTAAAGCAATTTCAATATCCATGCGCTCAACCCACTATACCACTTTTAAAGTTATTTTGGCAATATAAGTGGGTTGAGCATTTTTTAGGCCCAGCGCCCGCGATTTTAGGAGATTTTTAGGGCATCAAGTGACTTTAATCCGGCACTAGACTTCACACGCCATCGAAAGAATCTTTCAGCCGTGGAGGTTAATTTATTATTTTTCCTTCACCGTTTGAGCATGTGAAAAATACGCACATAACGTAATTGAACTCGAGACCTTTGAGTCTGACATCCACAATCCACTGGTGATCCAAAACCTCTTTCAGCTCTTTTGCTGGCTTATTCTGTATGATATATCGGCCATTCTAGTTCTCGTCTTCCATTTAACCCATTGACCGCCACGTCAATAACGAAAATCTGTGTTCTTTACGCCAAGCGACAAATTCCTTCTTTCATAATAATCACGACAAAAGTAAATATCGATAAAACATCTATTTATACTTTTGCCGTGCTGATTTTCGGCATGCCATGCTGTCGGTAGCGTCGAAAGTAGGTACGTTATAATTTGACGTCCATAGACGTCCGTGGTGATCAAAAGGTTAATGATTAGATTCCACTAAATTAATACCCAATAACTTTATTATCATCTGAGGTACCTACTAAAACTATAAGACAAACCCACCTATCTACCTAATGTCTATATGCAGTGTACTTAGCTAACATCCCTGTTAATCCCTTCAACTAATCTAAATGTGTTTGTTTTAGCATTGGGTCTACCACAATAGATCAACGGGGTTGTATTTGATCCCACGACCTTTGAATCAGTAGTCAGGCTCTGTTGTTTGAAATTGATTACTTTAGTTTGAGAATGATATCGTATTGAGTTTCTCAAATAATTGATCAATCAATTTGAAATAGGACTTATGTTTATTGGTCTGGTGGGTTTCCGATTCAAATTTCTGTGCATACATGAAATACAATATATATATATATATATATTTAATGGTTTTAGCTGATAAAAAATACCGTATTACTTGCTACGAGTAATAAAAGAGCAAAAGTATTTTTTCTTAATTATTGTTTTTTTCTTCTTTTCTCGTCACTTTAATTTAACTTAATAGTCTGTAATTACTGATAAAAACATAAATATATTCAAGTGTTTATGTGTACAGAAGTCCTTGTCTTTCAGCAACTAATTAGCATAAAACAACATGGTAAAGAAAAATAGCAGGTGAATTTGCATAATTAATTTAAAATATAAAACATATCCTTCTACAAATCACCTATAAAGGCGGTACGTGGGGTTAAGTAATCGCGAAACAACTCATAAAAAATGTAGACAAATTAGGAGCACCACACAGCGCAGCCGCGTGTGGACAGCGTGTCCATTTATTTACGCCCTAGGACAAAAACCGCAGCGTGCAGCGTTATGAATGCGAGTAGCGTTGCAGGTCGCAAACAACAATGCTTTAAGCTTTCTCTTTGCGTACGAGTGAAATATTTAATTTAAACTAGCTTACAGGAACGTGCCATAACATATTGCATATTATTCCTGTATTGTGACTTTTTAGGGTTTCGCACAAAACAAATCAAAACACACACGTAACGGCAACATTGTTTATCACTTTCTTCTTATTCACTGCATTTATTTTATTTATTTATTTATTTATGCATTATATGAGTCTTTCATTATTACTATTTATCTACAAGCATATTCAAAACCTACACCTTTATTTTCAATCTTTAAAGCAAACAGTACCTAGAATAATAAAAACATACCTACATAAAGTCACTAAACATAACAAATATAATATGATATGATTATAATCAAAAACATGATCAAATTATCTTGAGGTTAGATTTATTTAGAACCACGAGATAATTATTATATTAATTATATTAGGTATAACTACTCAGAAATATAAATTTCTCTCATACGGAACCCTAAGACCGCTAATGAAATTCACAGTGACGCAATAGTTCTGTATTAATATATTGTATTTTAATTAAAACACATGTGTAGCATAATTAATAAAAAATTAAAGGGTATCTCAGGGTAAAGTTATTCTCTAATAAACCATAATATATATAAAGAGCAGACATTCTATCGACTGATATAATTTGATCGGATTCTTTAGTAGATTAGATTATAGAGTAAGAAGATGTATACTAGGTTACAAGGACCTATCTATAGGTCGATAGAATCCTGTGATCAGCGGGGTGTAAGTGATTTTGTTGAACTTATTGAATTTAATATTTTCTGTATTTCTGGTTTGGATAGCTAAATTATATAATAGGTAAAAATGAAAGTATTGAGTAGGAATTCAGATAGTTTGGAGAGCAGACCAAAGAAAAGATGAATTTATTATATGGGAATGATAAGGCTAAAAGTGAAGGTATTAATGGAATGCCATCCGGCAAATATATCTATATAGAAATAGAAGAAAAATACATACAAGGCGATAAAGTAGATTGACATAAAGGCAGAACGATGATGAACGTAACTCAGAAAAATTACTACGACCATATCCAATCTCCAACAGAATTCGATCTTATTGTAACTGAGCCGCTATTTCTTCGTGACTTCAGCGTAATTTCATAGACAAAATTAAACGCCTATGTGTGTTACACCCGACGATAACACTGCAAGTACACAACATCGCGACCCCCTCTATAAATAGAAAATAGATGTACCAATATTATACATTCCGTTTCAATGGAAACAGTAATAAATAATAGCAAATATATCGACGTTCGCACAACATCAAACAAAAGGGCCATCATAACAATATAAAAGGTATTTATCTAGATACACCGGTTGCCTTATATCATCCGATTTTCTCAACAATAGAGATGCTCGTAACACAGGGGGATGGGTCTTCTATAAATTATTCACTGTCTATTTGCATGACAAACGACAAGAGAGTAGTGAAGGTCTAAGACCTTTAATGGCGACTCTTCGGCCCTGTTAACTATATTTACACCACTCCATCCTCTCACACTTCTAGAGTCACTCTTTAATGGTCCACTGATTTTCGCCAGTCATATGCAAATTTCAGATTAGCATACATTTTATTCGGAGCTCCTATTTTAACCAACAGAAATTATGATAATATTTAAAACGCAAATTTTCATCTTAATTGTTATTGCTATAAGCTTTTGTGTTGGCGCTTCTTATTTAAAGGGAAATATACTGTCATTTTAATGGAGCTGCTTAGGTATTTAAATCCCGTTGTTACTTTAGTGATAAAACGACAAGTCTTCACACGATATCAAGGAAAATACACTTTAAATACAGATTATAAAGTTAATCCAAAACCTTTCATTTCCCTTAAACTCTGTTATGGAACTTATGGATTACTACTAAATGCCAGCCACGCCATTAAAAATAACAGAAACCATCCATTTACCATTGAAAATCCATAATTTACCATTAAATGAAAAAAATATTACACCAAGGTCGAGGCAATCTGTTTAACTGTTTACGTAGTATTTTTTCAGCCTACACCAGTTCGCTATAGATTTAAGGTACCTCTGTCAAGTCAGAGCCACAGGAGATTAATAACAAGCTGTGGCAGTAACTCGATCTAGACATAAGTCCATAAAGTGAATTATCGATATTCCGCATATTGTATGTGTATGCAACAGTGATGTTTAATTATTTACTTAAAATTTATATTGATATGTCTTTATACTTTTTCTCTTATTATTTAGTTAGGTACTAACCTATTTACAATAATAGGCCTTTAATGTAAGAAAACTTTAATTTTTGAGACCAAATTATAATAAATAATATAACTCAAGTTACAAAAGTTTTACTAAAACGTTAATTGGCATAAGTCTCCCCTCAAAATCATCAGAATTAGTCCACGCCAGCTTATTGCCGGTTGCCGCCCAATAGCATGTATAAACGTACCTATAATTACTTTCATACATAAGCATACATTCGTGTTTTAAATTTCAGAGGAGAAAATTCGATTATAGAATAAGTTCTAATTAACTTTTTATGGTTTTAATTGCTGCGTTTATTGATTGGCCATTGCTACACATCTTTAATGACTGCAAAATACCTACAATATGACACGTCAGATAAAGCGACATTTCAAAATTAGAACGTCGGGATTGGGATGTCTTCACAATTTCACAAACATAAATGGAATAGTCGTGTAGTTCGAGAGTCTAGAAATACGAGATAATCTCGGTAGGGTACCATCTAAGTCGTAGTATGAAATTGGTTTCACTGTTAGCGTAAAGCATCTTAAAAATAGAAAAGATTAAATATCAAAGGAGTTCCCATGCAGGAAATATTTTTGCGCTGAGTATGGATATATTTTCTGTTTGTACGTTTAAGTTAACATTGTTGTTCTGGGACCTAAAAAATATAAAGAGTAGATTAGTACCTACTACCTACCCTACCTACTAATCTGCCTACTCTTTCATACATACGTGATGGTATGTATTGTATAGTGTAGAACCTAATCATCGATATTGGAACATTTATGCACAGTGTTCGGACTGTATCAATAACATTTCTATTTATTGAAGTGAAACTTCTTTATCGGGGTTGGAAAAAAAATTTGTGTAACATTTTTGCGTTACGCGCCATCTTTATTTGAATAAGTAACCATAGCAACATGATGTTTGTTTGACAACTAAAAACTATACCTTTTCCAATACACCAAGACCATTTGTTTTTCTATTGAGAACTTGCTATTGGTTGAGACATCGACGTTTTGATAAATAGAAGATTATGATTGGTTCCCACTATTATTTGGAACTGACAGAGCTACAAATCGAAGACTATTAATTCAAACGCTCTTTTTAAATTCAATGTTATTCAAGTAGATACCATAATTACCTATATCAATAATCATAAAATACAGTTGGAAAACAACTAGTTTAACTAATGCATGTCTATTATAATAAAAGCCTTTTGCATAAACTTTATCTAATTTAGCTTTATTCAACCAATTTCTGTGAAGTTGTAAATAGTAAATCATTTTTCGAAAAATTATGTCATATAGCAGTTTCACTTCTTACGTGTGTACACTAATACACATAATTTTTTTACATCAATATCACCGTTAATTAATTTCTCACTGTTAACTAACAGGGTTTCTTATGCTGGAAACTTTAATCAAATCGTATTTTCACCCATTAGAAACCCTTTTCTGAGAGTTTTGATAGTAAAGGGCGTAGTTATAATTAGTTTTGCCTTAATAACAGATATCATTTATATGAATTATAAATTCTGTACTGTAATATATTAAAAATATACGGACATTATTACACAGCGCTATCAAGTTCCGAGCTAAGCAACGAGGCTTGTGTAACGAATACTAGATGATTGATAGTTTTTAAAGTAAATAACTGCATTTTCCAAATGTTGTCGCGCTGTGTATGGTGTATCTACCTACCCCTTTTTTTAAGAGCGGAAAATCCTTTCCGGACCTTCATGTCGCCCCAGGAGCCGACAGGGTGTGTCGGGCTCCGCTTGAGCGTTAACCGACTAAAAAACCGCACCCGTCAATGCCACCAACCCTATTGCCGGGGCCATGGGATTCGCAAAAGCATGCACTACAACCCCGGCGGGCTTCGGTCCAGCTCTTATCGCTGGACTCCGGCTAGGAGCGAGGCATCGCTCGCCTCACATCCTCCGCGCAGGCGCACGTGTGACGAACACGCGCGCCACCTACTTGGGGCCATTTTCAGGTCGGGCGGCGGACTCCCCTAGTCGCACCCACCCGCGGGCCACAGCTCATGGAGGCCGGAGGTCTGTTTGCGCCCTCCGGCGCCCGGTGCGTCTAGGTGCGCGTGTCCGGTGCGGGTCGGGAGAAAGGTTGTGATTTCTCTCTCACTTTCCGCCACCTCTTTTGCGTGCACAACTTGCTCGCAGTAAGAGGCGGCGGCCTCCCACGCATTCCCGCTCCCGACCATGGATAGGATCACGACTGGAAGCGAGAGGTCACCGCCGACTGCCGCTATGAGTTCACGGTGCTGCCCTGCCCAGGCCGGGCAGACCTGGAGTGTGTGCTGCGCCGTGTCCTCAGGGCAGCCCATGCAGTGGTGACAACCGGGCGATGGCTCCCGGCCTATGCGACACATCTACCTACCCTTGGCACATCCGCTGACGTACAAAGCACAACTCACCAACTAATAAAAGTTCAGAAAGTTTTTAAAATTGGCTACTTGGAGTAAAAACAATAAAACAACCATTACGAAATTCGAGAATTGAACTTTTTGCGAATAGGAAACTTTTAAATTCGCGAGACTGTCATTTGTTCTTATTGTGGTAATACAACAAATTAAAGTCATGAAAAAGTTGATTCTATTTTTTTTCCATACTTTTCGCTGTGGATTTAGTAAATAAAAAAATACTATTTTACCATTGGAATGACATACATGCATTATATAAAATGTTTTGTACCTACATCTAAAGGTAAAGGTACGGATTTAAAGAAAAACGTAAAATTATATTTAAAGTAGGTATGTACCTATTATATATACCTAAGCTAAACTTAAATCTATCATAAAATATACACAATCATATTTTAAAATTAAAAATTACACACTTTTCTAGAGTTATTGCTACTTCAATATCCTGACAGGTGACGAAACCTGTTGTATTGCTATGAACCAGAGAAAAGCACATTGGGTCTTTCTTTTTGATGACTCGCTGAGACTCCGAATACTTCGAGCACTGACAAAAATATGTGCGCTGTTTTCTTTAAAAATTCAGAACATTACCCTACAGTGCTTTGAAATGAAAGGACAGTAATTACAGACCAGTACCTAAACAGCCTACTGTACAACGTTCCTAGAGTGTTACAAAAAGTTCGCGAACGACAATACGACCGTACGACAATAGAGTGTCCGTACATTTCGTAGAGATAACTAATCCATATATGAAAGTTCCTATACGAGAGCTGCGGTAGCCTAGTGGTGTGACCAGTGGACTGACATGTCAAAGCTCTCGAGTTCGAACCCGGGCACGCACCACTGACTTTTCGGAAGTTATGTGCGTTTTTATCACATGCTCAAACGATGAAGGGAAACATCGTGAGGAAACCTGCATGCTTGAGAGATTTCTCGATGGCATGTGAAGTCTACCAACCCGCAGTAGGCTAGCGTGGTGGACTATAGCTCTGTTAATATATAAGTCTGAAATGCGTAAATTATTATCCATCCGCTATACAGTCTGAACCTGGCACTATGTGAGTCTTCTTATTACCAAATAATAAAATAAGCTTATAGAATTTCGATTCCCATGACTTGAAGCATCTAAGCGTCCAATGGTTGACAAAAATAGTTCCGACGAATGCAGAAACCTCTAACTTCAAAAATCAATAAGTAATCAAAAAATAATCTGTTCTTATTTATCAAAATACAGATACATTTATTACCTACAAATACGTCAACCGTCAACGTTGCCATTTTACTCTACAACCTCCGTTTGCCCTTTTGCAAGCCTTTTCAGATCTACTTCTTTCTCTCCTCTATGTTACCACAAGAAAATTTATTGCCGAAATCACAAGACCAAGTATAAACGAAACCTTACTGCGATTTATTACCAATTAATACAAACGCGAAAATTGAGGCAACGCCCCGTCAGATCCGCTATATCGGTACAGATTAATGTAATCTGTTATAATTAGGCTACACCCAGAGATTGCCTCCCTGGAGCCACGGATTTAATTGATTAATTTGGTATGAAAAGCTTCAGAGTCCTTGCCTGTTCAGTATTAGGATATTTTAACAAAAAACGTCCTCTATTTATAGTATGTACTACCTGTCTATATACATATATAAGGAACTACAAAATTGTGCATTTTTGTGTTATTGAAGACGTAGAATTTGTATAAGGAACTTAAGTAATATAGACAGTGCTTAAAAATGAGTTATTATGCAGTAGTTTTCATAAAAAACACTTATACTTAATTCAGATATATTATGTAGATTTTATTTTATTCCAAGCCAAATACCTACCTCCTTTTTTTGTAGTGTGGCACTAGTTATATCTTCGTTCGAATTTCAAGTAATAAATGCTAGGGAATACATAAATATGATAATGTATAATTAATGGTGAATGAATGGTTAATGAAGTATGATTTTTTACTAGTTTCAGTAAAGTTATGGTTCTTTACTGAAACTTAACGTGGACCTCTTGGGAGAATTTGAAAGTCACTTTACACTGTTTTTTTTCATTTGCCAACACTCACGCACGTTTACGAACGCTCAAGTGATAATACCTAATCCACCATTATAATACATTAAAATTCATCGAGACACAAATTTTAGAAAATTAAATTAAGCTGCTAAACATGACGTTTCAATTTCCCGCCAAAAAGTCCCAAATACTTCTTTTAATCCGTTTAAAATTTCTGCCACAGGTTATTTCCACTCACTCCAATTGATATTGTACCTATAAGTTTTCTGTGTCATCATTCCTACAAGTTGAGAGTTGTTTTTCTTTTAGTAAGAAGTTAATATTGAAATAACGTCACGCAATGGTAAAGTAGTGCCTTTTAAGTCTATGTAGTTATCGTATCAAGTTTGTGATATTAAAATGTCATGCTTTTATTCAAACTTCTAACAAAATTCGTAACAAAACTGTCAACGAAATACAATGAATTCAAAAATATTAATACCTATATTATAACGTACTGTTTAGAAAAGGGACAGAATTTCGTGTCGGTTGGTCCTATATTCTTGCATCGTAATTTTCACTTGCTGAACTCCCGAACAAATTAATGTTAAAACAAATTTCAATTCAACCCATTACTTTGAAGTTTGTAAGTTTATAATTTACTGTCAAATTTTGTTACAGCCAAACTTTAACAATGAGGCGTTTGACATTTTGTATATAAACGTGATACATTGTATGCTCTTGGATTGTTTGTTCTATCAATATTATGTATATGTATTGAGTTTATTCATATAACAACATTTCCTTCAAATGTTTTACTTTAAACTTACTCGAGGTTGTCTTTTGTTAAATGTTGGAACACCTTTTTACTTGCTTTTGTAATTAAAAAGAAACATGATTTTATATACAGCTGCTTAGCATTATTATCAAGGTTTTATTTAAATACCTGAGGTAGAAGTCTACGCCGGATTTTTTTAAATCTAAAGTAACCAGATGGAATAGTAAAAACCTATTTGTGTCTGAAAAACAGTTGTCGCATATCTACGTCAACTGCTGCTGCTGCATATACATACTTATTATTTATTACCTTTGTACACCTATGTACAATATATATGCAGTAAAGTTAAACTACATAATTTCTAATAAGAGAGACATAATTTAAGGTAATTAGTTAAAAGATAAAAAGTAAAAAAAAATTAAAAAGGACACGGTCAACA
Source organism: Craniophora ligustri (assembly GCA_905163465.1). Classification (NCBI taxonomy): domain Eukaryota; kingdom Metazoa; phylum Arthropoda; class Insecta; order Lepidoptera; family Noctuidae; genus Craniophora; species Craniophora ligustri. Next base: position 7,935,443 of record LR990967.1, on the reverse strand, counting down.
TGAAAAAGTCTTTTGCTTTTATTTTAATATATTTATTACATACTACTTAATTTTATCAAAAAACCTAATAAAAAATGACAAAGTAGTCTGTATTTTTTTAAATACTTTAGTTTATAATATCACATAAGCTTTCTGATCATGTTAAACAGCCAAAGCAGTTCCACTGTTGAGCATAGATTCTTAAGCATAGACAAATAAAAAATGGTAGGAATTATGATTTAGTGATTGCATTGAAACAAATAAAATGATTCGTAGTAAACTACGTTCTAAGCATGACTCATAGACACTTCATATATGGAATAGACTTCCTGCAGCATGCGCCAACACTACCAGAAACATCACTTTCAATATTTAGTAGTTGACTTTAACATGCTAAAAAGAGAATGAAGGAACTGAAAAAATAGGTTTCATAAACTATCTGGTGCGCCACCAATCGCACATTTCATATGAGTTCATAGCGTACATTCTGTACGCTCCTGTATACATTACGCAGTAACTCCACAAACGGAACCTCCTCGCTAAAACTGATATAATATCACAAAAGGCTCGCACAACATTCCGCATTCAATTCCACACAGTACATCACGGTATTGTGACGGGTATAAATATCGTTTTTGTTCGGGCCCGCCAAGCAAAAAGTTCCACACAACGCTAGGACATACACGGCTCGCATAAAAAGCGTACGCGGATGTTACATACAATTACATAAATAACGTAGGTATTATAATATAAGGTTGTTATTTTTCGTACATTCAGATGAGACTATTGTCAGATATGGCTTACGGCTAACTCACTGAATATAACTTCTTAAATAAAATAAGAAGAAGCAACAAAAATCTGCCGTTTCGGGGTTGTATAAAAGTTTACATTCATACGTTAAAAAAGAAATATGTTCGAGTTATTCATGAATAAAGCTAGAAGTAAGATGAAGCGTTTCATTCGTCCTAATAGTATTTTCAGTAATCCATTAGTTTCAGTTTTAGCAGTTATTCAATTTATAATTTGATTGGAATAGAAATGAAAATTCATGCTAAATTGTGTGGCTACACAGTTTAGCATGAATTTTCCATTCCATTACAATAGGATATACATGCCAAATTGTGTTTTTTTCCTGAAAAATATAATCATACATGCCAAATTGTGTTTTTTTCCTGAAAAATATATTCTAAAGAATAAAAACGTATTTGGAGACGCCAAGAACCTGTTTGAGTATTTAGTCAATGTTTAAAATCACCATATCCTAATATTGTACAAAGTAAATATAAATTATTACAAAAAAGAATAACTATACCTAATCATGAAAATAGGTAGTTGCCCTAAGAGTTTTAACATAAAATATAACTTGATAATTTGAAGTATTCCCGTTTTAGCACCAATTTTTAGAGCACCTATGCATTGAGCACCAAAGGTATTCCCATTTGAGCACCAATCAATATAATAGCTTGGTGCTCAATGGGGAACAATAAAAAATATTCAACTTTATTCCCTTTTGAGCACCAACGCACCTACCTGCGCAGTAGCTTTTAGTGATCGGGTGTATAATAATGAAACATACCGATAAAAGGTCAGGCAGTACTTTTATTATCATATTAATTTTAGGAAACTAAATAATAATTATTTCTATTTTCATATATCATTACTGGCCCACCTTTTTTACTCATAGTGTAGCTTATGGCTGCGTTGCTTGAACCAGGCTTGAATTATATTGTTTATATTAATTTGCCACTCACGTAATTACACTCAGTAAAAAAAATTTTACATAAAAATCTTATCACTCTAAACATCAGTTCGGTATGCACAAAAATTAGATAATTAAAAAAATATTTGCAAACATACAAGTTAGACGTAAACAAGTTCCGGAACAGTTCGGTTTTATTCGTCACAACTCGGGTTACTCGAGATATCCCGACAAACGGTAAGGGTGGCGCGCGCGCTGTCCGCTAACGGCTCTCCCAATTTAACTATTCTTAATAATAACATGAAAATACCGATTTTTTACAGCTACAGTTTGGTAGATAAAATTAAAGAAGGGGAAATTTATTGTGATATTAATAATAATAACGACTATGTATTAAGTTAGTCTGTGCATGTTAATATTTGTGTCTGTAAACGAAGCCGTTTTTTAAGAAAAAAATGTTAGTTAAATGTTGATATCATATTAACTATTAAATTATAACATTCTGCAAATAAAACTGTTGATTTTTATCGATATGATTTATTATTATACACCCGATCACTCGAAGCTACTGCGCAGGTAGGTGCGTTGGTGCTCAAAAGGGAATAAAGTTGAATATTTTTTATTGTTCCCCATTGAGCACCAAGCTATTATATTGATTGGTGCTCAAATGGGAATACCTTTGGTGCTCAATGCATAGGTGCTCTAAAAATTGGTGCTAAAACGGGAATACTCCAATAATTTAACTTTCAAATGTCACAATAAAAACTTGTTTCAGAATAAGATGTTATATCATGACTGTATACTCGCGTAATTAATGCGAGCCAGTAACAAATACTATTTTTTATACGAAAGACATAAAAAGAAACTAATGAAAAGAAGCCAGAACCTAAAACTTTTCTATTTATCACGACTTTATACAGTTTTTTTTATTTCATTATGCTCGCAGCACATTTATCCGGCATGTCTTACATCTCTCGGATAAATGTGAGGGCGGATTCCGTTCCTTTGGATAGAACCAACTCGCAGACATCCCTTTGAGAACTCTGATCTTAAATTGATTGGGGTTCTACCTGCAGAGCTGCAATACGTTACCTTACAGTACCTTGTCGTTCTGTATGTGTAGGTACAACATTATATATAAAACATGGCGAAGTTGTTCGATCAGATATTTACTTCTATTCTATTATAGGGCATCAGAGGAGCCCCAGCAATCAGCATACGACCCTCATCACATCTGCGAAAAGATGTCCAATGCTGAATCAAAGTATTTTCACGAAAGTTCCACAACATATTTTTTTACACCACACGAGTGGCATACTACTGGGGTACAGCCCGCCTGATGATAAGCGGCATAGACATATATACTATCGGAATGTAATCTTAGCTTATGAACGTTTGCAACACCAGAAGTGTCACTCACGCGTTACCGACATTGCCTGCATCCTATAATTTCCAGGTCCGTCAGCATTAGTGTTTTAAAGAATTATTTTTACTGTTGAACTCACTCGATATGACAAAAAGAAGACCATACAATGTATGTACATCTATGTAAATACTAAGTTTCTATTATACTGTTTAATGTTGTGTGAATGTTGAAGAAGAAATAGTGACATCCTTACAAATTCTTTGCGTCGTTAAATTTAAAAATATGTAGTTGACTAATTGAATTATGCAACGTACAAGCTTTTCCAGTAAGTTACCGAGAAATGTTGGTTTATATTCATATAATTACAGTAGTAAAAGTGTTAGTTTTGCAACGTTATTTAAGCTTATCATAGCAAATATAACATTTATTCGAGTTTTGTATACATTAATTCTTATTTTTCGAAGTATTTACTACTACAATCACCTCAAAATAGCAGCTACCGTGTTCACTCCAAAATTTAAAATACGTCATTTCAAAATCAAAATATAATTTATTCAAAGTAGCCCAAATTTAATTGGCTCTTTTTGAACGTCGACAATAAAGATAGCCCCCAAAAACGCCCGCCCTTCACCGCTTCCTAGTGTTTTTGCTGGGTTGAGAAGCGGCGCAACTATCTCCTCAGCAACACAGTTCTGTCTGTTAATTAATTACATTTTATAGTAACTAGGTATTTATGGGTAAATTTTATAAAAAGGTTATAATTATAATGAAAATAAAAATTCTACTTAGTAGGTACCTACATATTTTCTCACTAACTTAGGATCAATTTTAGTTTTCAGAAAACTATGATACCCTATTTGTTTTGCAAATTATCATATTTATTCCTAGATCGCAATAATTTCGAAACAGTAGTTCAAGCGTAGGTACATCACTACTCTTCTACGTAACACTCGAAGGCATACAAGCGTGTAATAAATCAAACAATATAGCAATAGAATAAAGCAGCAAATACCATTTTGTTCTGGTGTTATATCGATTAACAATAATTAAAATGGTGGTTGCACCTAGTTATTACGAAAATAATATACGTAATTTAACTAATGGAAAACATATAGGTAGTAGGTATATCTACACAAAGTAACAAATCGAATACAAACAAATTTCAATCCAAATAGCACAATCTCTATGACGTTCTAGACTGATTTTCATTTCCTGAGTGCTCGCATTGGCGTTAATTCCCTTCTGAACGTCGGCCAGATTGCAAAGTTTTAATTGCAAACTCTTAATGAGGTAGGCCTGGCCTCGAAATAGTCCAATGTCGCCTATCTGTAGTCTACGCTAAATGCACTGCGGCGAATAATTGCTTTTATGTCATCGCCAGATAAAATTAATACTAATTAGGTTGAGTTAAGTTCTTCTTCTGCATCATTTTTAATTCATTAATTAAGCAACTGAAGAATGCCTTGAAATATATGTATACGTTGTTGATCTAATACGTTATTTAAAGAGTTTATTAAAGAGAAGTAGGTATAATATTAAAGTTAAAGTTATTAAATAGGTTAGTTTTGCTGAAGTTTTTTCTTGGATTTTTAAAATACATATATTTATATATATATTCGGGCATAATTACCTGTGTACTTATGCCGCATCATCTAGTTTTGAAGTAAGACAACGAACCCTACATAAATATATTTTAGTTTCAATTATCATCACACAATTACTCGTTACTACCTATTGGAATTTAACCGCAAAAATAAACGATTTACTTTTTGATTTTATACGTGAAAACAATGCTTTTGATTTAAAACTATCCAAGAGTGGTCTACTGTTTCCAAATACATATATATAGAAGTTTCCATATACAATTGTATACTGCACATAGGTTACCAATATTGTGCACACATTCTAATGTTATTATAGCAGTCTACACCAATTCTGAGATGTGTAATGGGGTTTAAGCTTAGTGGGCCGAAACACAGCCCATCAAGGTAGATTCTAAGCTTGCAGATTGCTTAATTGAGTACATATGTCGTATCTGTAATTAATTATATCGAACTCCTTCAAATCAGCCCAGGGAATGTTTAGAGAGAATGTTTCAATCATTTACATAGAAGTCATTAGAAACGGAAGGCAAGCGATGAGAACAAGTAAATGTTTACAAATTGACTTCAACAAAACTACAATGCTATTGTTGTCATGCAGTCGGGTGAAATCTACGTCGTTGTTTTGCATTTGTTTTGCGTTGTTATGAATCAGGAGTAGGTACTATGCAAAATCCATGGTCACATGAAAACTAGATGTTTAAGACAACAGAGATTATAATAGATATGGTTTTATGTTTTTAATGATTGTAGCGTAAAAAAAGAGAACATATTAGATCTTCTCTTTTTTTATTTACTATTATTATCCGGTTTGATTCTATCAGCAAACTCCAAAGAAACTCTTAAAAGTGACATTTATAAAAAAAACATAATTAAGCTTTTTTTAAAACATTATTTAAGCTTTAACAACAACTTTCAAATTGATATAAAATCCACCTTTAAATCCCTTACAATTTGGGGCCGAAAATCTACGAGTACATAACAGGTATCAACAGATAAGACAAAAAACGGATACGCAAACTCATGGTAGCCGGTCGTCGCCAGCATGTTGATTTTAATTTGCGTTCTGTCCAAACGATGTTAGTTTTACATTTTACCTTTCAGGGACCCAGACAGACGATAAATTAGTAACACGTGTGTGCATACGTTACTTTTGCCTGGAACGTACGAAAATCGATGCTTAATCAAGGTACACTCCGTTTGTGGAGAAATTGCAGAGTAGTGGATTTCCTACCTGTAAACGTATGATGGTTTCAATGCTGATTTAACAGGTGTAATCAGTAAATATGTCTGAGTAGGTACCTATCTATAGTAATATTTTAAAGAGCAAAGATTTGTATTTTTATATGTTTGCAACGAATAAACTGAAAAGTACTGGACCGTCATCATTAGAACTGCTACATTGCTGCTATTCCCGAGTAACATAGGCTATGTTACCAGAAAAAAAATGAGATAAAACAAATATCCACCCGTGCGGAGCCCGGGCGGGCTGCTAGTAGTAATATATAGCATACGACTTTGCAATGTGTATTGTATCTAGCATACGTTAGGGCATTGATTTGGTTGTCAAGTCGAGCATTGTTTTCAAGTTTTTTTAAGTAATTCTCAGTAGCAGTATGGTTTTTTGGGTTTGTTGGCAATATACTCGCCTCAATGGTAGTCCAATGTCGTAGTCGCACAGTCCGCAAATCATGTTGTTGCTAGTTTCGTCGTAGAATAGTTGTTGATTCTAAACTCAGATTACAACTTGGCCAGGGGAGCAATACTCTGCTGCCTTATGAATACGGGTGAAGTACTAATTTATCACATTCGTGTATTATCAACACGATCCTAGAGGGTTGCCTCCCTATCTACCTACAACGAGTCGAACTTGGACCAGAACAGAAATTGGCATTTAATAAAGCAACTATGACTATATACTGGTGGCTTCTATGGAATGCTTTAAAGTATAATATTTAATCTTATCATCACGAAAATGATTCCTATAATTATAACTATAGATAACCTTTTGAACTTGACAATACAAGATGCTATCATATAAAGTATTTTGTTACTACAATATGTGCAAAATAGTGGTATCTTAACGTCACTTAATAACTTTATTTAATGCAGAATATGTTACATATTTACTTGTAAATTACATATTAAGGTCGCGTCCTAACATGGGAATTATCAGTGTTTGTATGCTTAACCCTTCAGACAACACAAGCGTGATTCAACATGATATGTATCACGAAAATCCCTCAATAATACGTCTCTTTATAATTTTTATTACATGTAACCCAACTTTATATGGCAACAAATCCTACTAATATTCTAAACGCGAAATTTTGTAAGTATGGATGGACTGATGGATCTTTGTTACTCTTTCACGCAAAAACCGCTTAACAGATTTGAACGAAATTTAACTTGCATATAGTTTATTAGCTGGATTAAAAAACACATAGGCTACTTTTTATCTATATACCATGCGGGCAAAGCCGCAGGAGGCAGCTAGTCTTATATATTTAATAGGATTCATTTGAAATAATGAAGATATGTTAAAGAAAGATCTAAGGTTCCGACGCGCTAGTACTCACAAGAAAAATAAAAACTAAGTGCGTACCTCGGTTAATGAAAGTCTGAGTACACATAAAAGAGCCCTGCAATCTCAGACTGTCGCATTCGAAATTCATAAGTCAGTCACAGGCCTCGCACACAGCAAGCTTTCTCCCGGTGCTGGACAAAAGACTCGCCCCAACTCCGCCTTGTTCAAACACCAATGTACCGTTCAAATATTTGTCTAATTATAATCTGTGGTTAGTTTCAGCTCCAGTATTACGGCCAACCTTTGCTTTATTGAAGGAATTTTCAAATTAGAAAATTGAAGATTATGACGATCTAGTACTACACAGGTTACAATAAGACTATTAATATTAAATGGTCTTACTTGCAAAATTTCATTTTTATTTTTTGACTTATAAATCGCATTATTATGACCATACAACTTAACATTAATTTAAATATGATTTTTTCATTATAACAGTGGAATAACGAAAGAGAATTAGTAGTCTTTGTTAGTATTGATACAATAAGGTATATTTTTGTTCAGCCAATATCATCCTACTGCAGGGCAAAGGCCTATCCGCGTTCCATTTCTCTCGGTCTTTGGTAGATATATTAGCAACGACAATTCACTTTAAACATATTTATGTATTAGTCCACGTCTGTACGAGTGTGCCTATTTATATCGGAGTGAACGTCCAGTCCACCCGAAAGTGGCTGAACATCAGTATATTACACTTGACATAAATCAGGTTTCTGAATAACCACCAACGAGTTTATCATCAGTATTCGTACGACCAACACGACTTGAAGTCTAAAGCCGGAAATAGGTGGATCTCAATGTGTTAAGAATGATCCCATCCATAGTTTGATTAGTATGATTATTACTGAGCTACAAAACTTCAACATTTTGTGATTAAACAATAAACAAAACCAACTAACTAGCAGCAAAAATAAAAGTAAAAATATTTAACAAATTTATTTAGTATCACAAATTTGTTTGATATAATCATAATTAAATAGAATACCTACTTAATTATTTTATAATTCGAAGGTCTAAGCCAATGTTCTAAATTTAATTTTAGATGCGCGACGATGACTTTCTCAATATTATCTTTTAAAGTAGTAATGTGCAGTAACTTTACGCTTGCTTTTTCTTTTGTTTTTTATTGTCTTTCGTTATCAATAAGCTTAATAAAACTATCGATACTTTGGACATTACGTATACAGCTGCCAGCACTAGCATTAAAATGATAGCGTAAACATCTATCATATTATATGCAATCCAACTCATTTGTGTAGCAGGATTTTTCATATACCCCGCACCATTGTTTCGAATAACATATTCAATCCAAAACATAGCTGTGTCCAAGGCGCTCAAAGGTCTATCTTTAAATCGTTTTGATAATTCTTTAGCCTTCTTCCGATAAGAATCATCAGTGAGTAGTTCGTGTATTGTTTTAGATAAGCTTTCTTCAGTAATGTCGTGGTATTCTAAAATCTTTCCGAAGCCCTGGTATTGTACTTGTAACAAGTTGTTGTACTGATCACCATAAATTGGTACTCCAATTATTGGCACTCCGTGGAAGATGGCTTCTTGTGTGCCTATTAGTCCACCGTGTGATATGAACACTCTTATGTTTGGATGAGCTGCAAAAATATTAGAATAGGGCATTAGATTATTTGGAAAGAATTAAAAGTAAAATTTTGTTGCACAAAAAGTGTATTTGAAAATACCATTCCGAATAATGGTGATTAAAAAATAACCTTTGAAATATAGCATCCATATTTATTTTTACGAATATATTTATGCAAACCAACCAGTAGGTACTTATGGCAAAAGGTAGGTGCATGGTATAATACATTTTAATTTTAATTTATTTTCCTTGTATGTTATGGTGTGTAATATTAATAGTTATTTGTAACGTTTATACTAGGTACTAATTAACGTAACGTAGTTCTAACATCATAAAATAAGTAAACAAATAGATCAACAAAGTAGCCTCTTGGAATAATACATCTTAGGTCATCTTTAAGATATGTCGTGTTTAAAGCCTTTGAACATTATATGTACTTACAAAGAATTTCTTTCTGCGGCAACCATTTTCTAACAATAAGATTGTCGGGTTTGTTTTTCAATTTGTCGTCTTCCCATTTCCACAGTACAGTCTGATTCAGTTTCCTGAACACGTTGAGTACTGCGTTCCTTTTCTCCTCTGGCAACTCTGAGCTACGTACATTTGAACCGAAGTTCATATATACAGCCCCATGTTTAGCATTGTCTAATACTTTTTGAAGGTCCTAAAAATTAAAACGCTAATGTAATGTAATTTGAGATTGGGTGTCACTAGATGGCGCTGAATTCAATCTATGCGACTAATACCGCTGACAGAATTTAGTTTTGGTATTTCGCAACCTGTAGTACCTACAATAAATGTTGGCATTATACAACTGAAGAATGATAATACCTACAACAAAGACAAAGATGGGAAATTGAACGTCATTGACAAGAAGCAACATAGATGTCAATTTGCATAATTCTAGACCTACTATTAGATTCATCTTTATACGGGTGTCCGGTAATGAATGGATAACCTTGAAATGGGTCATAGTAGAACTAATGGCCATTCAGAAGAAAAATACAAAAAAAATAAAAAACAACCAAAGATACGATTTTTATTACGATTATACGATTATTATACACCACCATCACAAATTAATGAATTCCATCGGGTTTTTATTGTTATAGCAATTTACGATAACTAAGCTAATAGATAAGCTATAAATAATATGACTGCTATTACACAGCTTTTTAAAAAACCTTGTTGAATTATAGTTTTAGGGGAAAATTTGTGAAAAATATTTATTTTGACAAACTTTAAGCAACCAATTCCTAGGTTCAATCTACTTCAAATTTTGCATAAACATGGTCACAAAATGTATGGTCCACTTTTTTGTATTTTATCGAAATTCATCCCCTAACGGGGTTAAAAAGGGATAGAATATTATTTTGAGGGTGATTTGCTTCAAAGTTGATATCAATACTCCTATGCTTTTGATTTAAATTATATTATATTTTGACTTATGTTCGAAAACTGAATCCGATGTTATTCATAAAAGGTTGAACTCACCAAAAGGTTTGTGCAATGAAAATACTCTTTAAAATTGAAATGTCTGTTCGTAATTGCAAGTTAACAGCTTTTTACTAAATGTATTACAGTACTAACATCAAAAATCATTTTTTATTTTTGTGTTTGACGTAGTCTGAAGTGGCTGGACCGATTTTGATGGGACTATGACTCGTAAATAGTTAATGTTATAAGGAGCAGTAGCTGAGCGTACTTTAATTTAAGAAAAAGAAACGATTAGTTAGTTAATCCGCGGGTCTAAAACCGCGTAAATTAAGAACGCGGGAGCGGGTGAAGTGAATGAATATGAACATTATTTTGACAACCCACCGCCTAAACTGGTGATCGTAGAGACCTGAAACTTGGAGGGCGTGTTTTTTGTATAGCGAAGGCATCCGACAAGAAAGGATATTCCGAAATTCTACCCCGATGTGGGTGAAAAAGGGGGCAATGTTTGTATCGGACAACGTGATTCAATAAAATTACTAATTCTACGCGGACGAACTCGGGGGCAAACGCTAGTCTTTTTATGTAATCTTTTGTCTCTTTTTATGATGAAAAACGATGAGTTCATTTTATTTCTACACTTATACTACGGACTGTAGTCTAATCTACATTTCAAATCACTAAAAATAAAAATCTACTGGCTTGGTTGTTAGTGATGAATAAATATTTATGTACGTTATATGATTATTCAAATGCTTAGTACGGTTTCTATCAAACAAGGATTATAAACGTCATGATTAAAGTAATATCTAAAGTTATATTCACGTATCAGGGAGTGGTGGTATTCTTTTTAATACAAATAAGGGGGCTACCGAGGGTTAACAAGGGAGGCTCACCTGATGGTAAGTGATCACCGCCACCTATAAACATTCGCAACACCAGAGAGCTTGCAAATTAAGGATATCCACGGCTTACGAATTATGCGCATAAGAGTCCCATGAGAGTCGTAAACCCCTATAAGTTACGAAACTGCAAGTGGTTTGGAACCGTGCCTAGAATGTTGAAATTGCATAGTTTTGTGTCTACTATCAAGACAAAATATGCATACACATAAAATTACTAGCTTTGGGAATTTCCCTTCTTAGCTGACAATGTCCGTACATCCTACAAATAATACATGTCATTAGACAGATTTGTTATCATTTACGTAACGTGTGGTTTTAGCGTAACAATGTTATAACTATTATTATAAATCGTCTATGCAATGTTTTATAATTATTCGTCTAGATTAGCAATACAATTTTAATTAACCGGTACCTTGCAACAGACTTATAAAAACAATACCAACCAAAATTAAAATAAATTTTAAATCTAATGTCCTTGGTGATGCTATTCTATTTAAAATCCGTGTTGCATTAATAAAGTTAGTTTAAAAACAAAAATCCACTTTATCTTTAGCATAAAATAAGCTTAGCTAACACGTTTTATACATTAAAGTATTATAGGCACTAATATTTTGAGTTACCTAACTAGCTCCACCGCGCGGTTTCCTGTTCAGTTTTTTTGTATGCTAGATATTAGATAACTTTTATATAAAAAGATTTTCAAACCCGACTGGCTATCAGTTTTTTTTTATGGTGATAAGGGGGCAAACGGGCAGGCGGCTCACCTAATGGTAAGTGACGACCGCCGCCCATAGACATTTGCAACACCAGAGGCTTGCAAATGCGTTGCCAAACCCCTTAGAAACCGTTCTGGTTTCTTAAAATAGGGAGTTACTAAACTGACAGTAAACGGAATTCCCATGCTATCAGTATAGTCACTCCCCTAATGTGCTCTGGTAACCTTACTCACTCACAGAAAGACAACTATTGTTGATTCACTGCGGCCTGTAAGCCTGTAAGGCGGAGGTACTTCCCCAGTCGGGCAGCTCAATTTGAGCTAGAAATCTCGCTATACCCTACCTCCTATAAGGTAAAGAAAAGTCAGTAAAAAAGAACAAGTTTTTCAGTATTATATTATTAGTAGGTAAATGTATATATTACGGGTCAGCTTAAATAAATTAAGAACTTTATTTGTAGCAAAACTTTAGTTGGTTCTTAGAAACAATAAAAAATTATTAGAAAAATGGTCGGGTCTGTTGTAAAAATAATTGTTACCTACATTAATTTTTAAGAATGAAAGTAGCCGTTTTATATGTATTTTGTGGTTAGATTATCAGTTTTAGTCTTATAATATGCAGTTGGATGTCATTATTTTACAACACAATTCCCACCGAATATTGCATGGCATCTTGAGAGCGGCCAATCTCCACTGAATTTTAGGGAATATATGCTTTTATATGGTACGGTGGGTTCCAGAAGTCCATAGGCATTCTCGCAAAGCGATAGCTTGACGTCAAGTTTGCCTTACGACCTATTTTCATGCATCATTATAGTCGTATAATAAGTGATTCTAGTTCATAATTTCAACGTAATATGAGTGAAAATGACCTAGCAGTTAAGGTGTATGCACACATATATAAGAATCAGTGAAATGTGAGTTCGAATATCACGCGGTACTTATAAACTTTTTGTAAGATTTTACTCGATTGGAAGTAATGAGACAGAAATATAGTATTCTTTATCTAGCACGCTTTATGCACACATTTCGCCAAGTAAGTACGGTAGATGATAAAAAACTACGTAAAGACTTAAATTTGCGTGGGGTAGTGAGATGAGTTTTACGAATATTTAACGTGATCGATATGAACGTTGGCGTTTGGTTGCAGTTGTTAATGTTAATGTGTAGTTTTGGTTAGTAACGTGCGGTTTAATGAATAGCTGTATTATACGTATTCTCAAAATGCAGGCCAATATAAATAGACAATAGGGCGAGAACAAATATAAATAGTGCGACTATTATTGCGTTGCATTAAAGTGTTCTTAATAGAACACAAATATCTGATGAAACCGGACTGAAAGTGAGTATTATAATATTAATTAATTGTAACTTAAGCTTTTATTTGAAATGCTTTGTTACCTAACATTGTTTTGATTGTTTTGGTGACATATGAATTTCTTATTCTTTTTATTGTGTTTTATCAATCATGAGGCCTAAAAGTAAATGATATGCCTATAACTAGTGTATAATATAATAATATATTATATATTTATGTTTATTATATATATTGTAGTATATGTATAGTATATAATATTAACTGTAGTATTTTGTTATAGCCGCCTAATTTATATATTCTTTTTGGTTTTAGAGGAATACTGTTAGTTTGTGGATACAGTGAAGTCGAAGGCCGTGGCTTATAATACCAAAGTGCAACCAAATGGTTTCACACCAACGAGACACTGTGGAATTATTAGACACTTATTGCAAACTGTTCACCGTGCTCTCCACGCTGAGGGTTTACATCACAGAAAACCAGCTTACAAGAAGAAAGACATAAAGAAGAGCGATTACGAAACAGTTAAAAACCCATAGAATTTAAGGAACCGAAAAATGTGCTAACGAAATATTAATACCAATATGTTTTGGTTTAAATAATTAGACGGTGTTAGTAAAAAAATTGTAATATTAACATAATTATCTGTAATTGATTAACAATCCTAAATTGAGGTTTAGTTTCAATCCTCTTTTCGCCAAGAAAATGAACACTTAAGCTATAACCTCAATACATTTATTATGACGTTACATAAGAAATCATTTTCATTAAGTGTAAATCATATATTAACCCTATAAGAAGTGTGTATTAACAATTTATATTTGTGTTATGAGAATATACTTTTTTGTTAAGGTATTATGAATTCACTAAGTGGGTATACTACAAAAATATTACGAACGAACAAATTTTTTATCTAATTAGGAATGTGACGTCACAATTATTATAAAAGATTATTATTAAAAAAAAAACGAATAAATGTGTGTTATCAATCAGCAGACTTTCTCATTTCCACCCCGCAACACCAAAAAGATAAAATAAAAATAATATTTAATAAATAGTAAAATAACAACACACATACTAATATTTAAATTCTTAATAATAATATTAAGAATAACGTATTCATGCTTATTATTAAAAAAAAATAATAGCATGAATATATTATACATAAACATAACCTGGCTACAACAAATATTTTATGGTTTCAAAGAAACAAAAACAACCACACGTAAATGAGACTCGAACTCAGACCAGAATGAACACGGAACACATGCCCACGCACACACACACTAGCTGTATCGTGCTCGCTTCATAGCAATGTAAACCTTAGCGTGCCTATGGACAATTGAATTCGTTTGTACATACTGTAAAAAATATCCAGAACCAATAAGCTACAATATCAATAAATATTAGAGGAAAAAATAGCAATCATACGGGCGCTTTAAATACTGCGTTTTTGCGCGCTTGGCGTGACGTCACAGTCTAGAAAACAGTCAACTTTATCACTACTGACTATGGAAAAACACAAAAAATGTACTTAATTACTGCAAATATGTACCATATCCGTTTCAACTAGTTGGAGTAGTTTTTTTTTTTATCTGGGGGCACGGCAGTGCCCCCGCCAAGTCGAGCAAAAAAAAAAGCGGCACGGCCGTACTATCTTTTCTCGAACCAATTCAGGCCATTTTAGACCCCCTATAACTTCGTTGTGGATTAAACTAGAAGCTTGAATTTTTATCACTCAAGAATGCATTGTGGGAATACGGCATATTTCAAATTTCATTCAATTTGAACCCGTAGTTTAGGAATAATAACTAGTCAAACTTTCTTAATTTTGTTTAATTTTGTCACTCACTGACTGACCGATCATCAAAACTCTAAGGTACTTCTAGCAGACATAGAAGCTTCAGATTTAGAATAAAATGCGTGTTTAGTGTACAAATAAAGGGAAAACTAAAATATCTTGCGATTTCAGTCCAGTTTTTTAGTTTCACTAACTGCATAAATAACTTTGTATTCCTATATACATATATAGGATTACAAAGTTACATTTGCGTTGCATTTAGAATGAATCGTAATTATAGAATAATAGGTGTAGATAGGTAACTAGATATAATTTTATGTTTAACAATCATCATAATTTCAGCTAAATCCAGCGGATTCCAGCGACCTTTACCAGGTTGTCGGTCCACCTTGCCGGAGGCCTAGATAAGCTGTGACTTCCTGATCGCAGTTGCCACTTTAGAAACTTCGAGCCCTACCGGCCTTCAGTTCTTCGGAGCAATGTGCCCTGCCCACTGCCACTTGAGTTTGGCGTTTCTTTTGGGCTAGGTCAGTGACCCGGGTATTTCTACGGATCTTCTCATTTCTGATACGATCGCGTAGTGAAACTCCTAACATAGCCTTCTCCACCGCTCTATGAATGACTATCAGCTTTCATAAAAGGCCCATTGTTAGCGGCCACGTCTCGGTGCCGCAACTCATTACTGGTAACACACACTCGTCAAACACTGTCTTCTATAGACACTGTGCTATTTGGGAGAAAATGAATTGGCATATCTTCCCGAACATTACCCAGCCGAGATGGGTCCGACGATTGAACTCTTTCTAAGAAGTTGGACTTACCTACCACGTAAACGCAATCGTCAACAACTTCGAGGACAGAGCTACCGACCTTCAGCGGAGTTCTAGCCAATACAACATGGATATTCAACATCACTTTCGTCTTGTTCATGTTCGTTTTAAGGTTAAAGGTAACAGGTTCGATTCCCAGGTCGAGCAAAGTGTTATTGGGTTTTTCTGTGAAATTCTCAGTAGCAGCTCGAAGTTTGGATTCGTGCCCGGTTAATGGCAATAGGCTCGCCTAAAACATACCGGTGAAACGTGGGTGTACATTAGTACACCTCTGCCTAAACTTTCGGGGACAACAGGCGTGATAGTATGTAAGAGGTTGAACAATAAACGCGTCATCTGCGTATAAAATATGAGGGTTTCTGTCAATTTCTCCAGGATCCACTCATCAAATCCTCACCAGTTTTATGGAACCACACAGGAAGCATCAGCATTCATATAAAAAAATAATTTTAAAAATCGGTTCACCCAATCCACAGTTATGAGGTGGTAACAAACATAAAAAAAATAAAAAAATACAGTCGAATTGACTAACTCATCCTTTTGGAAGTCGGTTAAAAAAAGAAAAACTTACAGAGAGTGGGCTTTAAAAGATGGGCGGAAATAAATAATTGTAGGACTATCTACAAAAAGAAATGAGATGCCATCAAAAACATACCTGTAAAAAACCCAAGTCGCGCAATTCAGTTCTCCTACCGTAAAAAGTTGTGAAATCCAAGTAATACCAAGTCGGTTAATTTATTCAGTCCCTACTTTTAGATTTAGATTGACTTGGGCATCGCATGGAAACACAAAGTATCTCACAAGTGCTACATATTATCCTTACTAATATTATAAACGCGAGAGTTTGTAAGTACGAATGGATGGATGTATGGATGGATGTTTGTTACTTTTTCACGCAAAAACCGATTAACACATTTGAATGAAATTTAGCATACCTACATATAGTTTATTACCTGTATGGAGGGAAGGAGGTGGTAGTCCCTCCATTGGAAAAGGAGGATCCTCCGACCAGGCGAGGTGTTGTGCCTGGCGGGCTACTGCCCAACGGTTTTGTTGGGTGGTTGTATATATGCAATCTCGCGTGCACATGTCACTTGCGCGATGTAGGATTAACTGCGTCATCGCGCTGAGTACGTAGTCCTAATGTGGCGAGATAGATGTCGCCACATCACTCCCCTCCGAGACCGGAGGTCGATACTTCTGTTGAAGAGTCAGCGGTTTGTTGCGTGTTGCCAGTGCCAGGTGTGATGTTCCAGTGAGTCGGAACAGGTTACCGCGTAGTCCGCAGTGAGTCGGGACTGTGTTGCGGTGAGTCCACGGTGAGTCGGGACTGTGATGCTGCGAATTCCTCAGTGAGTCGAGGTGGTGCAGTGATGCGTAGTGGCTGGCTGCTGCGTCGACCAGGAGAGAGTGGCTCTGCTAGATGACCGGCCGAAGTGCAGTGTGCTGTGCCAAGTTGCTAATGCTGGCTGAAGGTCCTGACCAGGCATGTGCGTCCGCTACAGGCGTATGGTCAGGGTTGAAGCCGGAGGGTTGCTGGCTGGCAGGTTGATGCCCTGGAGAGTGCTGTGAGGAGTGATGAAGGCGAAGCTTGCTGGTCATCGAAGGTTGCGTTGATGTTCAGCTCGGGGTCACCAGTATGGAGGGAAGGAGGTGGTAGTCCCTCCATTGGAAAAGGAGGATCCTCCGACCAGGCGAGGTGTTGTGCCTGGCGGGCTACTGCCCAACGGTTTTGTTGGGTGGTTGTATATATGCAATCTCGCGTGCACATGTCACTTGCGCGATGTAGGATTAACTGCGTCATCGCGCTGAGTACGTAGTCCTAATGTGGCGAGATAGATGTCGCCACACCTGGATTAACACGTAGGCTACTTTTTATCTATATACCATGCGGGCAAAGCCACAGGAGGCAGCGAGTATTAAATAAGTTTGTTTATTGCGATGCCCAAGTCAATCTAAATCTAAAAGTAGGGACTGAATAAATAAACCGACTTGGTATTACTTGGATCTCACAACTTTTTACGGTAGGAGAACTGAATTGCGCGACTTGGGTTTTTTACAGGTATGTTTTTGATGGCATAAATATTTTCGTTCTCAAAAATAATATCACGTTAAAATATAAATCACGTAATTAATTCTAAAGCAATAAAATATATAAAATAATATTTGATTCTCATTTGAATCCACGCATATTTAATATTGACTGAGTTGATTAATTGCCACTTCGAGACAAAACTTTTCCAAATCAATTCCTGGGTAATAAATGGAAAAAAACAGGAAGATTGTTGAAGTTACAGTTTATTACTTATGATCGAAAGAATAAATTATTTATCCGGGTTTTAGTTTTTGACTAAATAAGTAAGTACTTCTAATAATCACCATGGGTTTGCTATCGAAGGCTTAAAAGGAATTGATCAGGTCCATTCCTTTCATCATCATCATCAACTCATTTACTGTTTCACTGTTGGGTCGCCTCTTATTTGAGGAGGATTAAGCTTGCAATCCACCACGCTCGCCTAGTGTGGATTCACAGAACAACATTCAAACACTCAGATTTCCGTTTGAGCATGTGATAAATAAGCACGTAACTTTGAAATTTCAGTGTTTTGGGTATGAACTCAAGACATTCGACTTCATAGACGGACAGACTGGTCACACCAATAAACTTTCACAGCTAGTTGATTCCTTAAAAAAATGTCTGCTGCCATTTCTTCATTAAAAAGAGATTACTTTAATATACACTAGTAAAATGTTTACTACAAATGTAATATAATGTACTCGTAGATATCATTTAACAAATGAAAAAGGTCAATAGTACGGTCAAGATATGGCACGTGGAGAATATTTTGACAACAGATTACGAAGCAATTATATATTATCGTATTATATTTTATTATACTATCACTTGATAGTCTTAGATCGTATAAGTCATTTATTATAAAAGTTGTCGTGAAATGATACGTCCATTGAAGGCCAGGATTCGCAGTCTTGACTGCGTAATAATTCATTACTAATATAAACTTAATTAAAAGATTTTTTGTTTGTTTGCATTGAATATGCTCAAAAACTGAGTATATTTCTCACTATTAGAACGCTTCGTTATCCGCGATGAACATTGTTTATTGAATTTATTTAAATAACCATTAGTTTATTATTAGGAACCGTAAGTATAAAAACGTCAATAATGTATACTATGAAAAATTTACCAAAAAACTGTTACCGTGATGCTTCTAGAAGTTTATATTTTTTTATTAAAAACCGGTACGAGCCGCTGTTTATGAAAAGTGTCCACGGAAGTCGACTTTTATATGACAATCCAAATCCAACATGTAGCCAATAAATTATAATAGGTAACTGATTGGCAAACCTTTTATCATAATAATGAAGACAGTATTATAGTACTTGCAGATAATAATTAATGACTTACCTCTGGCAATCGATTTTCACTTTTTGACAAGTGCAATCCACCAATTTCCACTATATTCGGAAGGTATGCTGCAGGGACATCAAAACTAAAATGTCCGTTAATTAGAATCAAGGAAGTATTTTGTTGCAACTCGTACAAACTCGGTACAGGTTTCGGTAAGTCTGAGAAGTACTTCCTCACGAGTGTTTCCTAATCTTCTAAATACCAGTACCTCCAATAAATATATTGGTATACAGTGAAATACAAATTCCTCAGTCTTGCTGTAAGCGATGTCGGTTCTCTGACGGCTAGAAAATCTGAGATTAATGTGGCCAATTGTAGCGGGTTTCTCGTTACTATATTATGTCTCATGCAGTTTCCATATGTAGTGACAAGCACTAAAGGCGCGTTATATTTGTGGGCTAACACAAACATAGCTTCTTGGAAGAACTGTTCACTGATGACCAGGTCAAATTTTGTGTTCTCCGCGAACAGATTCTTGACTTGTGTTGAGTTTAGCGTCAGTTCTGTAAAAGCTAGACCACCTTTCCACAGGATTTGCTTATGAAATTCCTCACCTGATTTTTCTACCATTTCGAAAACGTTTGGTCTGGAGCCTCCTAAAAATAATGATAGTGGGTTTGTCAATCATACGTTATTATATTTGCTGAAATAACGAAAAGATTCTATTGTCGGCACGAGTCGTGAGCACAGATTTTAGAAGTAAAAGCCATTTTACGCATGTACGCTTTCGGCCAAATTTGTTCCGTATCGGTTTACCGTTCAGAAACTATCGTGTGCGGCCTCGGCGCCCCTCGCCATCGTCATTCCGTCAAAAAGTTCAATTAAATTATCTAAAATAATGTGTACCTAACTACTGTGAGCAAAAAATCATATATGTAAAAATATCAAAATTAAATTAATACTGGATGGTAATTAGATTTTTTATCACACCCGTTTCTTATTTTGTCCCACAACTGGCCAATGATATATTAACATAATGAGATGGATTTGGTCTATAGTCTTCCATGCTATTTAAAGTGGGTGGCCAATTTTTACTAGCCCACGTAATGAAGAGAAAATTCATTTTAAAGTATCAATTCGCCCGAACATAATAGTTGTAAAGAAGAAATACTTTTCGCAGTGTGTCCGCTGTCCATGTTCAATCAAGTGAATATTTCAACAAATGCTTATAAATTAATTTAGATAAATTTACAAGTTATTCATATGTAACTTATTAGTGCTTTGACTAAAATAATTAGTTTTAAACATAAACAGCGTGTCGTGTATATTATTTCTATAGTATCTTTATATAGTAGGTAAGTCGCAAACAAAGTAATTTGCTAGTTTATTGATACACTTTGATATTTTGGTCATATGTCAGTAATACTCGTAGAATTCACACATTAGCTTATACTAAACATTTCACTCGCAAAAAAATATTGTCAAAATCTTACCAATTAAATCCCAAATCTCCTTTTCATCCACTTTGTATTGATGATAGTTTGGCGGAGGATCTTTGTGCAAGTGTCCAGTTATAACAGACACATTATGTCCTCTATTAGCAAGTTCCAATCCAATAGGTTTTAACATATTATAATGAGATTTAGATGTAAAAGGCACGACATACAAAATATTTGCGGCATCGCAGTAATTCGCCACAACCAAGAAAAACAAAACCCACCTAAAGGTATACTGAAAAAAAATCGTTCTTATTTTAAAACTTTTCCACAAGTTATGACATTAAAAATAAATAGATTCAGAGACACTAACCATTTTGAATGTAGAACTAATTTATATTTGTTTTTTTTAAATAAAATTAAGACGCTTGATTTTAAGTGAGCACTACCAACTCGCACAGATACATGTCACTAAAGTGTCGATCACCGACTTAAGTATTTATGGAGCGTTAGGCATATTATATTATGTAGACATAATTATAGATGAGTGTACGAGTACCAGAGAACTTGAACTTATCCAACCAGCTAGCAATACACGTGAGAAATATACAGCGAATATTATATTTTATTTAAATTATATGGAGGTATGTAGAGGAGGTATTAATAATAAATGGTTTGTGTTTAAATGCCGCCCAAAAATGTACCTATTTTACTACCAATAAAATTCGAAAAGTTCACCAAAATAGATAAATGGTCACCAAATTACGTTTCCTAAAATATCATCAAATAAATCAAATTTTTCTTATGTAGGTCACCAAAAAAAAGACCTTACAACCTAACTCAGCTAACAAGACTTCTGTCACAATTTTTGACTTTATTTGGTGACCATTTATCTATTTTCGGAAGCAAAATGAATATTTTTACAATGCGTGCAATTATTTTGATGTTTGTTTGATTATTTTGGATCATAGTATGATTTACTTTCTTGTACATAGTATGATTGTCTTTCTTTGGGTTATTTATTTTATTTGGTGCTTAGGCTTATTTATTTGGTGCTTAGGCTTAGGGTCTTAAAAATATTTCTGGTGACCGTTTAAATTATAATCAGAATGAATTAGGTTCTATAGAATAGATTTCAAAAATTGTACTCTGTTCTTGATTAGTTTTTTGAAGATTGCTTTATGAGTTAGCTGACCATATTGTTTATAAAGTGAAAAAATGATTAGGTACGTGAATTTTTGACCTCGTAAAAGAATTAAATATGTTCGTATAATACGACAAAATTTATACACTACAAACGTAAGCTGTAACCATACTAGACCGTGTTCGTATAAAAAATACAACGCGTAATTTCAGATATTTAACTTTTTTTTTCAAAATATATAATCTTAATCAAGACAAACATAAAAAGATTGTTTCTTACTTGCCACCACTATTATTTCATCCTACTATATTTTTTATTGGTTTCAAAAATGATCGACACTGGTCTATATAATGTCAAAAGATATTACTATGTAGTAGGTATAGCACTTGACGCACATTTAAGATTTACAGCAGTTTAAAGAATGTTGTTACGGAAATAAAAAACTGAGATAATATTCGGATTCAAAGGTCATACAAAATGTGGGACATTCATATTATAATAGTTTGTATTATCACGTCTTTTAGATTTGGTTGCACGCAAGTAAATAGATATTAATTATCTTATTAATTATTAGCTTTTACCCGCGAATTAGTAATTGTATATGTATTCGATAAGAGATTATCAAATCCGCATATAAACTAGCACCCCATTTTTCGTCCTTTTGGGGATGATTTCCGGGACTAAAACCATCATAAGTCTATCGTTTACTTAAATTATCTCCAAACAAAATTTCATGTAAATCGGTTCAGCCGTTTAAGCATAAAGAGGTAACATCTGTCAGTTACCTCTTCACGCAGACGGACGGACTTTTGCATTGGTAATATTATAAGTATGAATTAGTATGGATATGGATGGTACAAGTTATCACATTATATATATAAAACTTAAGTAATTCGCCTTTGAGATTATACTTATTAACTTGAAGTAGCACGGGATATGTGCTGCCATCTTATACTATTCTAGAGCAACAATTAAAAAAAATATATGCGTCCTTATGTTGGTATCCCATACACGTTTTGTGTGGTTGGTATCGCGCACGAAAATTTCAAATCGAAAATTTGTGTATTGAGATTTTTTGAGTTTTTTAGTGGTTTCTTAGTGTTGATCATGGGAAAACAAAAACGCTACGACGAGGAGGAGTATTTAGCTCAGGAAATTAGAAAATTGGAGAAAAAGATGTATCGTGTTTGTCGTAGACAGCGCAGCCATAGTACTAGTTCGGCTTCCAAACAGAATCAATATACTGATAAAGATCAGTACCCAGAATAATTGCAACGGGCTCCGCAAAACGAAGGTTGGTAATATTTCAAATCTTGAACAAGAAAACATCGCCAACAGGCGCTGAAGCCATCACCTACCTACTTTTTTCTGACAGAACAAAATGTTCAAATTATCAATTTAATTTTATTTTGATACTTAGTGCTTATGAGTTTAGTCTGTAAGACTAATACCGTCCTGTAATGTAGGAACCTTAGTTCAATCTGTAAGGTTGATCACTGTACACTAGGTAGCACGATAAAATTCTAGAACATAGTTCGAGAGACTATGTTGTGAATTTGTGTTTGTGGGCGAAACTGATAATAAATTCTATCTAGAGTACAAACCGTGAGTTTGTATCAAGATTTTGTACATATGCGTAAGACTCTAGAACATATTCTGAGAGATATATCATGAGTTTATACCTACTTTCTGTTAAAAACCGAGGTTCAAATGATTCTAGAGTACAAACCATGAGTTTGTATGACGAATTGACTAAAAACTATTGGTCTATTGTTTTTCAGGCACCCTATTTGGTGAAGTTATGTTTCTGTCCGATTCAACCTCACATTAAAAGCAGCCCGATGAACTATTGCTAGCAAGTGGACTGATATTCTAGTTAATGGCTTAAAGGATGAAACAAAAAAGGATCTATTGAATATAGTGTACCTAACAATTTAAAATCAGCCCAGGCTCCAACACTTAATCCTGAAATTAGAGCAGCGGTTAATGAAGGTGCTCTGAAGAGAGACATCATATTAGCGGACAAACAGAAGGTATTATCTTGTATCACAACCGGTGTAGCCAACACAATTACTACTGTCTTACAAACTAGTTCTTACGGTGAGGAGATTAAATGTCAGACATTAAAATATCTTAGTGATGCCGGCAGACTTTTGTGTCACACACATTACACTGAGACACAAACAAGAAGAAACTATTTGCTGTCCTGCCTCAACAAAAAAATTAAGGATAATGTGAAGAAGCTTAAACGTGATCACTTACTATTTGGTAAATATCTCCTAGATAATTTAAAATCTATGAAAGCCATTATAAGAACAGGCACCGACTTAAAACCTACAGTTGCCAAACCGAAATCGCCACCCAAAAATATTCAACAAAAAGAACGGACGTCGAGGTCTTTAAACTGGAGGGGCCCGCCAGCGCCACAGTCGAAACCTCGCCGCATGCTACTGAGAGAGACCGCGACCACTGGTGGGCGCAAGCAGCTACCAGTGTGGCGTGCGATGGATCGCCGCGTTCCACGGCAACACAATCGAATCCCACGGCGCTAACCGAAGTGGACAACTACAACACACAGGCGGGTAAATTAAAGTTCTTCTATCATAATTGCTTGCAAATCACAAATGATCCTGTGGTGTTAACATGGGTTAACGGTTTGAAAATTCCGGTTTCAAGCAATATATCACAGACGAAATATTATCCACATAATCCTAAGTCTGATGCAGATGAACTACACATGTCTAAAGAAATTAATAATGTTCTTAGTATTGGTGCCATAAGCATATGCGAACCATGTCATTGTGATGGTAAATTTTTATCCAATATTTTCCTTGTTAAGAAAAGTAATGGGAAAAATAGATTCATCTTAAATTTAAAATCATTAAATAGATTCATCATTGCACTGCATTTACTTGAAGATTACAGAACTGCTATGAGACTAATTTCAAAACATAGTTACATGTGTGTTCTATTGACCTTAAGGATGCATATTTTTCTATTAATGTTCACAGTGACTCTAGAATTTTTTTGCGATTCTGTTGGTTGGGGAAGCTGTATGAATTTCAAGTTTTACCATTTGGTATTAATATAGCACCTTACGGGTTTACAAAAATTATGCGTCCAGTAATGCAATTTCTTCGTAAACAAGGCTTACTGTCCGTTATTTATTTAGATGATATCCTTTTATTCGGGAATACATATATAGATTGTAAAAACAACTTTGAAATTACACAAAAAATTCTTCAATCATTAGGTTTAACAATAAACCGAAAAAAAAAATGTGTTAGTATACCTAGCCAAACTGCAACTTTTTTAGGCTTTGTTCTCAATTCCGAGAAACTCACGATTAGCATTCCTGTTGAAAAGAAACGTAT
Organism: Craniophora ligustri; assembly: GCA_905163465.1. Classification (NCBI taxonomy): domain Eukaryota; kingdom Metazoa; phylum Arthropoda; class Insecta; order Lepidoptera; family Noctuidae; genus Craniophora; species Craniophora ligustri. The sequence goes on along the minus strand of LR990967.1, from coordinate 7,910,290 downwards.
AATAAAAGATAAACTTTTACATTTCCCTAACTTAAAAAGATGTAAGTTGCATTGTTTTGCTCATTTGATAGGATTGTTGATATCAATTTGCCCAGCCACGCAGTATGGCTGGTTATACACAAAATCGAGAGAACTAAGTATCTTAGTTTAAAACAGAAAGATGATTACAATCAATATATTAAATTTACCTCTTTCTTTACGGGAAGACTTTGACTGGGGGATTAATAATATTGACAATTGCGCCAGCCCTATTCGATCAGGCGATTGTAAGCTGGAAATATACTCAGGTGCGCCTCGAAGTGGTTGGGGTGTCAGTTGCTCTGGCCAAACGGCCAGCGGACAATGGTCTAATGAGGAATTATCGCAGCATATTCATTTTTTAGAACTAATGGCTGCATTCTTTGGTCTGAAGATCTTCGCAAATGATTATCGTAACTGTAAAATACTTTCACGAATTAACAATTCCAGTGCAATTTCTTATATCAATAGGATGATTGGCATACAATTTCCTTATCTGAACTCTGTAGGTCGCGACATTTGGCACTGGTGCAAAGAGCGACGGTTGTGTGTATTCGCTTCCTATATTAGTTCTAAGGATAACTACATCGCAGACGTGGAATCCCGCCGCATACATGCTGATGTTGAGTGGAAGCTCGCTGACGATGCTTTTCGAGTTATTTGTAAAAGATTAAATCGGCCTGAAATCGATTTGTTTGCGAGTAGATTAAATAAGAAATGTTCCAAATTTGTTTCTTGAGACCCAGAACCATTTAGGGTGGATGCTTTCACTTAGGAATGGTCTAATATTTTTTTCTACGCATTTCCTCCATTTTGTTTAATTTTAAAAGTTTTCAAAAAAATATTCTTGATGAGGCTGAAGGTATAGTTGAGTCCCTCACGACCTTAGTATCCACCTTTCAGGAAGTTGCTAACTACTAGTCTAATTGAATTTACACCTAACAAAACATGATTGTCATCTCCTTATAGTGTGGAACACAAATTGCAATAGAGGCTTACCCTGGTTTGCCGGAGTATTGTCAGGCAAGCATTTCTGATGCAAGGCTCCCCTCCAGATGCTATGGATGTTAGCATCTTTAGCTGGTAACACTTTAAAACTATATAACACTGTTTTTAAACGATGGTTTACCTTCTGCCAGGATAAAAACTTAAATTTATTTCAAGCATCAGTTACTAACGTATCAGATTTCTTAGTTAATCTTTAGATGGATATTTGTGAGCCGAGAGGAGGTTATCGCTTAAAGTCGAGCATTGTTGATCAGGTTTTTTAAAGTTATTCTCAGTAGCAGTATAGTGTTTGCGTTTGTTCCCTATTTATGGTGATAGACTCAATAGTAGTCTAATGTCGTAGTCGCACAGTCACGAAAGTCATTCTAGCACGCAGATCATGTGGTTACTAGTTTCGTTGTAGAATAGTTGTTGATTCTAAACTCAGATTACAACTTGGCCAGGGGAGCAATACTCTTCTGTCTACCATCGGGATACGGCGAAACAGAACCGGATTAAGGTAGCTGGATGCCCTAAGAAATCTTGAGCGGTGGGGCTAAAAACAAATTACCAAAACATAACCACGACAAGTTTAAAAGTGGGCTGAGCTTTTTTTAGCCTCAGCACCCCTTGATTGTCCGTATTAATTCTCGGTCATGTGCCCCCTAGACGGGATGCCCAAAGCAATTGCTTAAATAGGTTATGGGCTAATCCAGGACTGGGGCGAAATACTATCTTATCACATTCGTGTATTATCAACACTATCTCAGAAGGTGGCTTGGCTGTCTACCTAACAAGAGGACGCACAGTTTAGCAACGTGTATAAAATGGCAATTTAATAAAGAAACTATGACTTTATACTATTGATTTCTAAGGAATGCTTAAAAGTATAAATATTTACTCTTGTCTCCACATAAATGATTCCTATAGTTGTAACTATAGATAACCTTTCGAACTTGACAATACAAGATGCTATCATATAAAGCATTTCATTACCTTGTTATATATCGGTATCATAAAGTCTCCCAATAACTTTATCTAATGCAGAATATGTTACATATTTACAATGATCGACTTGTAAATTACATAATAAGGTCGCGTCCTATAATGGGACTTATCAGTGTTTGTATGCTTAACCATCCAGATAACACAAGCGTGATTCAACATGATATTATGTATCTCAAAAATCCCTTGATAATACGTCTCTTTATAAATATTAAGTCCAAACCAACTTCATGCAGCAACCAATCTTATATATTTAAGGATTCACTTCAAGTAATATGAAGACATGTTAAAGAAAGACCTTAGGTTCTGAGGCGCTAGTACTCATAATAAAAATAAAAACAAAGTGCATACCCCTGTTAATGAAAGTCTGAGTACACATGAAAGAGCCTTGCAATCTCAGACTGTCGCATTCGAAATTCATAAGTCAGTCACAGGCCTCGCACACCGCAAGCTTTCTCCCGGTGCTGGACAAAAGACTCGCCCCAACTCCGCCTTGTTCAAACACCAATGTACCGTTCAAATATTTGTCTAATTATAATCTGTGGTTAGTTTTAGCTACCGTATTGCGGCTGGCCTTTGCTTTATTGAAGCAATTTCCAAATTAGAAAATTGAAGATTATGACGATCAAGTACTACACGGGTTTACAATAAGACTATTAATATTTAATGGTCTTACTCACAAATTTTCATTTTTATTTTTTGACATATAAATTGCATTAATATAACCATAAAACTCAACATTTATTTAAATATTATTTTTTTATTATAACAGTTGAATAACGAAAGAGAATCTTCGTTAGTATTGATACAATAAGGTATATTTTTGTTCAGCGAATATCATCCCACTGCAGGGCAAAGGCCTCCCTATCCGCCTTCCATTTCTCTCGGTCTTTGGTAGATATATTAGCAACGACAATTCACTTTTAACATATTTATGTATTAGTCCACGTCTGTACAAGTGTGCTTATTTATATCGGAGTGAACTTCCAGTCTTCCCGAAAGTGGCTGAACATCAGCATATTATTTCTTGACTTAACTCAGGTTTCCGAATAACCACCGACGAATTTATCATGGGTATTCGTACGACCAACATGACTTGAAGTCAAATCCCGGGGACAGGTGGATCTCAACGTGTTAAGAATGGTCCCATCCATAGTCTGACCTCGCCAGTTGCAGCTTAACCTTACAGATGGTTTGATCAGTGTGGTTACTACATAGCCAGTAAACTTCAATATTTGGTATGCTTGATGAATATATAATAAACAAAAAGCAACTCGCAACAAAAAAACAAGTAAAAATATTTAACAAATTTAATTAATATCACAAGTTTGTTTTACACCTGTATTCATGAATACTTTACGCTCGCTTTTTCTTTTGTTTTTTATTTTCTTTCTTTATCAATAAGTTTAATAAAACTATCGATACTTTGGATATTACGTACACAGCTGCCAGCACTAGTATTAAAATGAAAGCGTAAACATCTATCATAGTATATGCAATCCAACTCATTTGTGTAGCGGGGTTTTTCATATATCCTGCACCATTGTTTCGAATAACATATTCAATCCAAAACATAGCTGTGTCCAAGGCGCTCAAAGGTCTATCTTTAAATCGTTTTGATAATTCTTTAGCCTTCTTCCGATAAGAATCATCAGTGAGTAGTTCGTGTATTGTTTTAGATAAGCTTTCTTCAGTAATGTCGTGGTATTCTAAAATCTTTCCGAAGCCCTGGTATTGTACTTGCAACAAGTTGTTGTACTGATCCGCATAAATTGGTACTCCAATTATTGGCACTCCGTGGAAAGTGGCTTCTTGTGTGCCTATTAGTCCACCGTGTGATATGAACACTCTTATGTTTGGATGAGCTGCAAAAATATTAGAATAGGGTATTACATTATTTTGAAAGAATTGACAGTTGACTTTCATTCCCAAAAAAGTGTATTTGTAATTGCCATTTAAAATTTCGTGCTTTTGGAGCATTTGAAGGGTTATTAACAGATTTTAAAATTGTAATGCTTACAAATATTAACACACATTACTTACTAATTCCAAATAGAATAATCAATTTTAATATTTTCTTTGTATAGTTTGTAATATTGTAAGTGTTACTTAGTTATAATGTTTATACTAAGTACTAATCATAGTCTTAAATTAATCATTAAATAAGTAAACAGACAGTTCAACAAAGTACCCTCTTGGAATAATAAATTGTAGGTCCTCTTTAAGGTATGTCGTGTTCAACGCCTTTAAACATTATATGTACTTACAAAGAATTTCTTTCTGCGGCAACCATTTCCTAACAATAAGATTGTCGGGTTTGTTTTCCAATTTGTCGTCTTCCCATTTCCACAGTACAGTCTGATTCAGTTTCCTGAACACGTTGAGTACTGCGTTCCTTTTCTCCTCCGGCAACTCTGAGCTTCGTACATTTGAGCCGAAGTTCATATATACAGCCCCATGTTTTGCACTGTCTAATACTTTTTGAAGATCCTAAAAATTAAGATGCATTGAATTTGAATTTAGAGTGTCACTAGATTGCACTGGTTTCAATCTACGCGACTAAAACGGCGGACAGAATTTTAATATTAGTATTTTGTAACCTGTAGTACAAATTAATAAACCTGTAGTACAAATAATATTGACATTATACAACTGAAGAATAATAATACCTACAACAAAGACAAAGATGGGAAATTGTACGTCATTGACAACAAGGAAACCATTTTAACTAAACGTTTTATACAACAATAGATGTCAATTTGCATAATTCTTTACTAGTATTAGATTCATCTTAGTATATAATCACTTGCCTCTATTTAAGTAGGAAAACAATGAGTTGGTTTTATTTCTATACCTACCTATTCTAAGGTATGTATCTACATTAAAATTCAAAATTCTATCGGCTTGGTTGTTATTGTTGAATTCATATTTATATTATTTATTATTATTTTATTGCATAGTATGGTTTTTATAGGTTTTAATTGTGGATTATCCTCAGGAGCTATACTAATTCTTAAGCTACATGCGACTACTTCACTTTTTTGAGTTAGTATGTCTACTAACACAAACAGTAAAGTGAGATATGTCTATCTAAAATATTTTTATACATAGTAACCATTAAATACCAGATTCCTAATAAATTGGTAGCAATTATTTAAATAAGATTAAAATTAAAAAGATTTTTGGAAAATATATAAATATATTAATAATTAATATTTAATGTAAATGTCGGGCCATAACACATTATAAACATTAAATATTAAGTCATTAAGTATATATTTTATAATATTACTTTTTACGAATTTATTAGCTTAATTTTACGTTCTCATTGTAACTAAAACTTGGTCTTGACCGTAGCTGCTACGGTGAAAGGATTCTAAACGTCAGAATTAAAGTAATACCGTAAAATCATTAAACGTTATTTAATGTAAACTCCTAAAATTATATTCATGTGAGCGTAATTGATGTCATCAGGGGGCGATGGTATTTTTCTATGGATAAAAGGGGTCAAACAGGCACGAAGCTCATAATCAAATTAACAATATCCACGGCTTACGAATTATGCGCATAAGAGTCCCGTAAGAGTCGTAAACCCCTATAAGTTACGAAACTGTATGTGGTTTCGAACCGTGCCTAAAATGATTAAAATTGCATAGTTTTGTGTCTACTATCAAGACAAAATATGCATACATATAAAATTACTAGCTTTGGGAATTTCCCTTCGTAGCTGACAATGTCTGTACATCCTACAAATAATACATGTCATTAGACAGATTTGTTATCATTTACGTAACGTGTGGTTTTAGCGTAACAGTGTAATAACCACGAGAATTATTCTTATAAATTATTCGTCTAGAAAACCGGCACCAAACAACAGACTTATAAAAACAAAAAAATAAAATTAATTATTTTAAATCTAAATGTACTCGGTGCTGCCATGCACCTTATTAATGCATCCGTGTTGCATTATTAAGGTTAGTTTAGAAACAAAAAGCCACTTATCTTTAGCATCAAATAAGCTTAGCTAATAAATAATCGCATAGCAACAGATATTTAAATATTTAATTATACATGATGATAATAGGCACTAATATTTTGAGTTACCTAACTAGCTTGGTCACACGGTTTCCTGCTCATTATTTTTGTATGGTTGATATTAGATAAACTATAATTATTATTATCTTCCTCAAGCATTCGGCTAAAACATTCAAAAAGAGTTTCAACCCCAACTGGCAACAAACAAGCTTCTCAGTATTCTTTTATTAGTAAATGTATATCACGGGTTAGATTTTTTTTGTTGACAATGACGATACCAGTACGAATTAGATTGAATCATAAATTAAGGACTTTATTTGTAGCGAGACTTTAGTTGGTTCTTAGAAACAATTACTATGGCAAAAATAGTCGGTTCTGTTGTAAAAATATTTTAAGAAAGGATGTAGCCGTCTATTTTGTGGTTAGAAACCTAGTTTTAGTCTAATCATGTGGTTGGATGTCACTATCTTAAGCAACACGATTTCCGCCAGAAAAAGTACCGAATATGGTTAAGCACTGAATTGTAGAAAATATGCTTTTATTTTATTTTTTAGTAACTGTACCTTTTTTTTACCACGCACATCCGTTTCAACTAGTTTGAGTAGTTTTTTTTAATAATTATTTCCTTTGTCAATGATAATAAAATAAAAATATAAGTCAAGTAATTAATTCTAAAGCAATAAAATTTCTAAAAAGAATATTTAAGTCTCATTAGAATCCATACATATTTAATATTGACTGAGTTTATTGATTGCCACTTCGAGACAAAACTTTTCCAAATCAATTCCTGGGTTGGAAAAAACAGTAAGATGTTACAGTTTATTACTTAAGATCGAAAGAATACTTCTGATAATCAACGTAGGTTTGATAGACATAGTTTAATTTGAGAAGGATTAGGCTATAATCTACCACGCTCGCTTAGTGTGGGTTGGCAGATAGCACAAGCCATCGAGAACAACATTCAAACACGCAGATTTCCTCACGATGTTTTCCTTTGCCGTTTGAGCATGTAATAAATAAGCACGTAACTTTGAAATTTCAGTGTTTTGGGTATGAACTCAAGACATTCGATTTCATACAAAGACAATGGTCAAGACCACTAGATTTTCACAGCTGGTTGAGTCACGTTAATACACGCTAGTAAAATGTTTACTACAAATGTAATATATGTATGTAGTCGTAGATATCATTTATCAAATGAAAAGGGTCAATAGTACGGTCAAGATATAGCACGTGGAGAATATTTATGACAACATGACGAAGCAATTATATATTATCGCATTATATTTTATTATACTACTAGCTTCTGCCCGCGACTTCGTACGCGGATCCTGTTGCTTATGCCAGCGAAAACGGGATCGTCAAAATCGAAGATCTGAAACGTCTGATGTCGAAATCTAAAAGCCCGGGGACGGGGAAACAAAGGGTTGTGCGAGACGATTCGAGACTTTCCAGATCTTTCATTTTTGTAAGTCAACAGGAAATGCCCATTATGTACTTTCCCACCTGAGCAACACATATCGTTTGTTTCTTTTTGCAATTTAACAGCTTCACAAAAAGTACTATTTTGAACCATACCTCCGATGGCGGAATATGTGGCGGGGTCAATTATAGGAGTATACGTAAATGCACTCCGTTCCTCATCAACCCAAGGAAGGTCGCCATGCCCTACGGCTATGTCTTGAGACACATCCGATTCTTCAGATGATATCGACATTCTGTTCAGAGGAGTCGAAGACGATCAGATTTCACACATTCGTTGCGCTCTTCTTCTGTCTCTTCATGCCGTACAATTCGTTCTCCCTCACTTTCTAACTGTTTATGTATATTTTGTTGTGTGCGTGTTCGGGACAATGTATTATAACCTCGATCAGCAGTTAGTCGCGCATCACGTTCATAACTCGTTTCAAAAAACCTGTTAGTAGATCAGATGTCCGAATACGCTGAGAACTCAAGCGTAATTCTGTATCGGTAATTCTGTACGTTTCCGATTCGCGAGACGATGCATGTCGCTCACGATCAGCGGAAAGTCACGCATCATGTTCCGTACTTGTCTCTAGAGACCTAGACGCAGATTCGTAGATACGCTGAGAACTCAAGTGCAATTCTCTATCCATGAACGTCTCCGACTCGAGAGACAATGCGTGATGTTCACAATCAGCGGTCAGCGCATCATATTCTTCAATGGTCTCTAGAGACCTGGATGTAGATGCGTAAATACGCTAAGAATGCAGGCGTGCTTCGCGATCTGAGGTTTCCACGGAGCGAGGTGCAGCCTGATGTTCTCGTACAGCATCAAGTCTCTCCTCGGTAGATTCTTGGGATTGTATGATCCTCAATCGTTTAGCTCGTTTGGAACATTGGGAAAGATTTGACCTCTTTTTAGGCATGGTTATAGTTTTATTGTGACGATAGCTGATCAATTAAAGTGACTGGTCCCCTGCGTTACCGGGTACGCTACCGTGTCACGAAGATAAATGGAAAACCAATTTAAACACTCAAATAACATAAACCAGCCTGAAGAATAATTTAGAAAATTATTTACTAAATAAAAAAAAATGGTAGTTTTGGCCAGTAGTATTTTTCAATGATATACCATCGTCATATACCTAATATACAGTAAAATTTGTGACAGCTTTGATTTCCACATCGGATGTCTGATCTTCGATTTTTATAAGTCAGCATGAAATGCCCATCAGACCGAACAACTTTTGCTAAGATGTCATTCCTATATATGTTACGGTGTAGCTGGGCTCTTGGAGATCCAGATCAGGTATTCCAGATCTTCAAATTTATTATCTCAGCAGAATGTGCTCATCATTTGGAACATTTTTTGCTATGTTACCATTTTTGTATCTCTTATAGTTTAGCTGGTCTCTTGCGGTTCTGCATCAGGTGTTTAAGTTTCCAAGATAAATTATAGCCTATATGTTGCCCAGACTTAATACCTATACAACAACAAAAAAATCATTCAAATCCGGCCAGTAGTTCCGAAGATTAGCGTGTACAAACAAACAGACAAACAGACAGAATTTTTTTTTTGGATTCTTGCTCTCTTACTGTTCCTAAAGCCCCCTCAATATTTTTTTTTAAATATATTCAATGTACAGACACAGTTTTTTTACTGTTTTATTATATGTATAGATCACTTGATAATCCACATTCGGATGTTAATCTTTAAGTCATTTATAAAAGTTGTGAAATTACACGTCCATTGAAGGCCAGGATTTGCAGACAAGATAATAATGGTAACTCAAATAAGTGGTTTAAATTTATCCGCGATCCATTAAATTCCCTACAAACCTGTACATACATGTTTTCATTATTAATCTAAACTTAATTAAAAGATTTTTTGTTTATTTGCATTGAATATGCTCCGAAACTACTGGGCCGATCTGAATATTTTTCTCACTATTAGAATGCTTCGTATCCGTGATGAACATTGGTTATTGAATTTATTTAAATAACCATCAGGGATCCTTAGGTATGAAAACGTCAATAATGTAACCTATACTGTGAAAAAATTACCAAAAAACTGTTACCGTGATGTTTCTAGACGTTTGTATTTTTTTAAATCTCAAAGTCGGGGACTTTTATATGACAATCAAAAATGTAGCCAATAAATTATAATAACTAACTGACTGGCAAACTTTTTTATCAGATTATTAAAGACGGTAATACTCCTAGCTGATAATAATAAATCACTTACCTCTGGCAATCGATTATCACTTTTTGACAAATGTAATCCACCAACTTCCACTATATTTGGAAGGTATGCCGCAGGGACATCGAAACTAAAATGTCCGTTAATAAGAATCAAGGAAGCATTTTGTTGCAACTCGTACAAACTCGGTACAGGTTTCGGTAAATCTGGGAAGTACTTCCTCACGAGTGTTTCCTGATCTTCTAAATACCAGTACCTCCAATAAATATATTCGTAAACAGTGAAATACAAATTCCTCAGTCTTGCTGCAAACGATGTCGGTTCTCTGACGTCTAGAAACTCGGAGATTACTGTGGCCAATTGTAGGGGGTTCCTAGTTACAATGTTATGTCTCATGCAGTTGCCATATGTAGTGACAAGCACTAAAGGCGCGTTATATTTGTGGGCTAACACAAACATAGCTTCTTGGAAGAACTGTTCACTGATGACCAGGTCGAATTTGGTGTTCTCCGCGAACAGATTCTTGACTTGTGTTGAGTTTAGCGTCAGTTCTGTAAAAGCTAGACCACCTTTCCACAGGATTTGCTTATGAAATTCCTCTGCTGATATTTCTACCATTTCGAAAACGTTTGGTCTGGAGCCTCCTAAAAATAATGATAATGGGTTTGTCAATCATACGTTATTATATTTATCAAATAACAAAAAGATACCAATTAGGAAGGAACTTGTTCTATGTGTACCTACTAGAGTTACACGTGAACGATCGTAAATGATTGTTCAATTAAATTATCATAAAATAACGTGTACCTAACTACTGTGAGCAAAAAATATGTAAAGATATACCAAATTAATTTAATACTGTATAGTAATTAGATTTTTTATTACTCCTCTTCTTATTCCGTTCCACAACTGGGAAATAATATAGTTACTTAATGAAAAGGATTTAGTCTATAGTCTTCTATGCTATTTAAAGCGGGTGGCCAAATTTTACCAGCCCACATAATGAAGAGAAAATTCCTTTTAATGTATCAATTCACATCATAATGGTTGTAAAGAAAAAATACTTTTTACAATGTCCATGTTCAATCAAGTGGATATTTCTAGAAATGCATCAAATTAAATTAGATGGAATTTATAAGCTTCTCTATAGCTCTAATCTGTAACTTATTTCTGCTTTGAGGAAAATAATTAGTTTTAATAATGAACTGCGTGTCGTGTATAGTATAGCATAGTCATATATCAGTAACACTCGTAGAATTCACACATTAGCAAATGCTAAACGTTTCAATAGCAAAAAAAAAATTTTCAAAATCTTACCAATTAAATCCCAAATCTCCTTTTCATCCACTTTGTATTGATGATAGTTTGGCGGTGGATCTTTATGCAAGTGTCCAGTTATAACAGACACATTATGTCCTCTATTAGCAAGTTCCAATCCAATAGGTTTTAACATATTATAATGAGATTTAGATGTAAAAGGCACGACATATAAAATATTTGCGGCATCACAGTAATTCGCCACAACCAAGAAAAATAAAACACACCTAAAGGTATACTGAAAAAAAAACGTTCTTATTTTAAAACTTTTGCCACAAGTTATGAGATTAAAAAGAAATATATTCACAGACACTAACCATTTTGAATTTAAAACTATCGTATATTTGTATTAAAAAAACATAATTTTAAACGCTTGATTTAACGTGAGCACTACCAACTCGCACAGATACATGTCACTAAAGTGTCGATCACCGACTTAAGTATTTATGGAGCGTTAGGCATATTATATTATGTAGACATAATTATAGATGAGTGTACGAGTACCAGAGAACTTGTGAATATTATATTTTATTTAAATTATATGGAGGTAGGTTGAGGAGGTATTAAAAGTAAATTAGGTTCTATAGAATAGATTTCAAAAAATGTATCTGGTCTTGATTAGTTTTTTGAAGATTGCTTTATGAGTGGTAGAATTCATTTCAAATATAAATATCTGATTTTTTTAGGTGATAGAATTGATCTCAAGTTTACAAAATATATTTTCACTTATAAAGTTGTTAGCTGACCATTATTGTTTATAAAGTGAAAAAATAATTACGCGAAGTTTTGACCTCGTAAAACAATTAAATATGTTCGTATAATACGACAAAATATATACACTACAAACGTAAGCTGTAACTAGACTATACTAGACTACTGTGTTCGTAAAAATACAACGCCATATTTTCAGATACCTATTTGTATTTTTTTTTTCCAGATATTAAAATTAATCCAGAGATACAAAAAAAACATAGTTTCTTACTTGCCACCACTGTCAAACAATATTACTATGTAGTGTAGCAATAGTTGACCTTGATATGTAGTTACGGAAATAAAAACTAAGATAATATTAGGATACAAAGGTCACACATACACATGTACATACATACATCATTGCGTATGAAAAATAGTAATATAAAATGTAGGTACATACATATTATAATACATACCATCACTTTTAGATTTGGTTGCACATAAGTAAATAAACATCGTCTTATTAATTATTAGCTTTCACCCGCGACTGCGTTGAATTAGTAATTGTATTGAACCTGCTTATTTATTTGTCTCCTATTTTTGGAAATTATCGATTCCGCATATAAACCTTCACCCCACTTTTCGTCCTTTAGGGGACGATTTCCGGGACTAAAACTATAAGTCCTTTCCCGGGACTTAAACTATCTCCAAACAAAAAAATCATCTAAATTGGTTCAGCGGTTTAAGCGTAAAGAGGTAACATCAGAATCTGTCAGTTACCTCTTGAAGCAAAGACAGACAGACGGTATTATTATAAGTATGGATTAGTATGGATATGGATGATACAAGTTATCAGATTATATGTATACATTACTAGCTTTTTCCCGCGACTTCGTCCGCGTAGAATTATTAATTTTATTTAATCTGCTGATTAATTTCTTACTTCCGCATACAAACTTGCACCCTATTTTTGCCCATTTATGATTTCCGGAACATCTAAATATATTCAGCGTGAAGACCAAACAGACAAATAGAGAAAGACACATTGGATTTATTGGATTAATCTTAATAACTTTTTTATACGAAGGTATATACTGGATTAGATGTTTCCCGCCACTTCGTCTGCGTGTAATTTTAACGAACAAAAAACTGTTCATATTAATTATTCACTTCGCTTGCTCCCACGTTCTTAAGTCACGCGGAACCCTTATTCGTTTTATTTCTTAAGTTACAGTTAATAGCTAAGTTATTCCTTGTAACATTAGCTAACTGCGAGTGAGAGTAAAAATCGGTCCGGCCGTTTCAGAGATTAGCCGACACAAACAAACAGATAACAATTTTAAAATTGATATTTATTTGTCAGCTGTACCGTATATACTTACATATTATACATTTAGTTAATAGAAGTTACAAAATGACAATCCAATTCTAAAGGGTATTTGTATGGCACCAAGCTTATAAGTGAGTTCAACCTTTTGAAAATCGGATTCAGTTTTAAAACGTGTCAAAATTAAATTTAATTAAAATTTAAAGCACAAAGTAGTACCGATATCAACTTTGAAGCAAATCACCCCAAATATAACTTTCTACCCTTTTTTACACGTTAAGGGATGAATGTCAATAAAATACTAAACACGTCTTCCATTAAATCTGTTAAAGAATGTTTGTGCAAAATTTGAAGTAGATTGAACCAAGGAATAACGTTGTTCCATACTAACTTGGCCCCCCTTTTTCACCCCCTTGGGATAGGATTTCGAAAAATCCCTTCTTATCGGATGTCTACGTCATTCGAAGAACACACCCTCCAAGTTTCAGGTCTCTCTGATCAGTGGTTTAGGCTGTGCGATGATCCTACAGTCATTCATGACAAAGGATTTTATATATATAGATTATACCTGCATATTTGACAAATGCACCAGTGGTTTTAAAAAATAAACACATGTGTTATAAAAGTACTTAGGTGGAAATATTTTTATTCTGCCGTAATTCTGTTTTTTGGAACACATTAATTATTGTCACGAGCAGCCGGACCATTGGTCAATTGAACAATTACCTACACCTTTCTATGAATTCAATTGCAAAGAGTTGCTAAGTGCACCCAATATATTATTCAAAGCTTCGAACGTCCTCTGCCCTACCTCTGCCTAAAAATCATTTGTCTTTGGTTTTTTTACATTTCCCCCGCGTGATTCTTTCACAGCGCATGTTACGCTACCCTAAATACTCTCAATGTGAAATCATTGCTAATATATTTCAATTCATACATAGGAAATCTAAAATCTAAAATCTTCTAGTATACAAACATATAAAAATATAATATAGTAATATGTATATAAATGTAAGTATCTATCTATCTATTTTGCTTTAACAAATATTCTATGACAATTTTATTTTTAGTATAGTGCGCAATACCACAGACTATAATTATATTATTACAGTAGTGATTACACTACTGTGATGATATAATTATATTGTGTGGTACGTGTGGTATAATTATAATAATATAAGGTACCCTATATTTATTAGGTATTAAGTACTTAAGTTTTTGTTGGTAATTTTCTGTCTGTCACCACAATCAGTGCTACCCAAACGTAATACCAGCTTCATCATATTTCTGACCCTATCATAACTTTAATTGTTCTAATGACACATTCAACTGAATATAATTATAATTTTGAGGGTAAAGGTTTTCCCATTAAATACAATTGAATACTCGTAGTCTATGATAACAATTATGATACCCTTTAATTGTTATCCACGCTCATATACGAATAATTGTATTCTAACAATGGTTCAGAGGAACCATTGTTAGAATTAAAACAAAATAGAGATTTTGTTGAGACAAGTGTCGGCAAAAGATGATAACAATATTAAGGAAGGTTTAGGCAAGAAATATTAATTATTTAACATAATAATAGCTTGGACTCCCCTTGTTCCGTCCACGGGTTTGAAAACTGTCCTAATGTCGCAATTTTCTCTTTGTTTTCTGTGTATCTATGCTAATTCAGCTAAATTATAACATAACATGAAATGATACACTCATATTAAATAAAGGGTTTTAATAAAATACTTTTTAGATTGGAACTAATTTTATTATTATTGTCATGTAGAATTTTCTGAAAACAGCGTCATCTATGACTATCCTAATGAAGTAACAACTCCGCGCAGAATGAACTGCGCTATTTCTTTGCTTTATTCACCCTATTACAACGGTGTACTATTACTTACAATAAGTCATTTAGTATCCGAGCAGTATAGGCTCTTACTTGTGTCTAGTTATAAAAAATAAATAAGGTTTAAATAACAACTATAAAATATTCCCAACAATAAAAACACAATATTTGGCCGCTGTGCGGTGCACTTGGTGTGGCCATTTCTTTTCGTTATGATAGTTGTATTCAATGCAGAAGTTAAGCAGTTCCAACAGCCAGAAAACAATCCAACTACCTACAAGCATTTCTGTTTTCCTTCACCGTATTTAAATTTAATAAAATATCTAAGTGTGATAAAATATATAACTCGAAACATTACGTAAACTAGTGCTCCTAGAATAACAAATATGAAAACATAAACATCAAGCATATTATAAGCAATCCAACTAAGTTTAAGACTAGGACTCTTCATATGATTAGCTCCCTTATTCCTCATAACATATTCAATCCAAAACACAGCAGTTTGTAGCGGTGTCATGGGCCTGTCTTTGAATGTCTGTGATAGTTCTTTAGCTCTATTTAAATACGTATCATCATTCAAAAATGCAAGTATAAGACGTTCAAGGTTTTCTTCATTAATATTATCGTATAATAAAGTAGCCCCAATGCCAGCTTCTTCTGCCTTATTTAAATTCTTATATTGGTCGCCATAGACTGGTAAGCCAATAATTGGTACTCCGTGGTATACGGCTTCTAGCGTTCCCATTACACCACCGTGTGACAGGAATACTTTAATGTTTGGATGTGCTACAAAAAAAATGTATATACATAATTATATCACCTAAACTCATTTTTTTATCATTTATCACATGCTCAAATGGTGAAGGAAAACGTCGTGAGGAAATCTGCATGCATTTTCTCAATGGCTGTGAAGTCTGCCAATCCGTACTTGGCTAGTGTGATGGTCTATAGCCTGATCCCTCTCAAATGAGAGGAGGCTCGTGCCCAGCATTGGGAAAGTGAATGGGATGATGGATCAATTCCATAATTTCACTTACACAAAATTTCCTTCTGGGGAAACCATTTTCGCACAATAACGTTAACCGGCTTTTCATCTAAAGTATCCATTTCCCACTTCCAAAGAACAGTATGATTAAGTTTTTTAAAAACGTTTAAAAATGCTTTCTTCTTTTCTTCTGGTAGTTCTGAGCTACGTACATTAGATCCAAAGTTCACATAAACTACTCCATGAGCAGATTCATCTAAGATTTTTTGGAGGTCCTGAAAAAAACAATCAAAATAATACAGAATTAAGTATTTGCTTACAACACCTTTTATTTTATGGTCTCAAATGGTATTTCATGATGTTTTTTGAAATACTAAAATTGACTTCCTTGTGTACTCGGTTGAAATTCGTAATTAAATTCTAAATCTGATGAGCTAGATTTAAAACGAGCTCAGAACAGGTTGAATTTGCTGGAAAATTATGTTGTACCTACGATTTGAATTTGGACGTAGACCTTTTTCATGAGTTTGGTTTAGTACTCAAATGATTACTTACGTCTGGTAGTTGAGAATTACTCTCTGACAAATGTAAACCACCAATTTCCACAATATTGGGAAGGAATGCAACAGGAGATTGAAATGAGAAGTGACTATTCAGCAACAATAATGATGCATTTTGCTGCAGTTCATACAGACTTGGTACTGGTTGCGGTAAATTCGGAATGTATTTCTCAACTAATTCTTCTTGTTTCTTCAAAAACCAAAATCGCCACCAGAAATATTCATATAAAGTCAGATAAAAGTTTCTCAAACGTCCCCAAAAACTGGTTAGATCATTGACATCTAAATACTCAAAGCTTGTTGTTGCTAATTGCAATGGATTGCCAGTAATCAAGTTATGTTTAGCGCAATTTACAAGAGTATATATTAGAACTAAAGGAGCATTATACTTGTGTGCCAAAACGTATGTGGCTTCCTGGAAAAATACTTCACTGATTACTAAATCAAAAGACCTGTTCTCTGCTAACAGCTTTTGAACTGCTCGTGTTTTTAAAGAACTTTCGATTAATGCTAATCCTCCTTTCCAGAGAACTTCTTTATGTAAGATCTCAGCTGAATATTCCGTCATCGTAAAAACATTAGGACGCTCACCTCCTGCAACGCAAACGTAAGTCTAACGTAAATTGACGTACTTATATTCAATAGACTGCTATATTTGCTCATTATAATTATTGCATGCAAGACTGTTAGGCATAAGGTCCTGTTTTGAATTTCCATGTCAAGTTTGCTTGATTGCTGTGTTACTGGGTTTTCTATAAAATCTACTACTCTACTGAGCAGCTGGGTTCTTGAAATTATGCCCGTTAATGGCAAACATGAGCCTTTATTGTATTTGTCTTCTAAATATGCAGATGAATGTTCTAAAGAATTTAAACGAAAGTATTCATCGGTATAACAATGTGAAAACAAATATATTAATAGAAGTAAGTCCGTAATAGTCTTGTTACCCACCATGACCTGGTGATATGTAAGAGGATGATCCTTTTCTTGATGTGCGGTGATGACAGTCACATTGTGTCCTCTACGTGCCAGCTCGAGACCTATTGGCCTTTGCATTATATAATGCGACTTAATCGAGTAAGGAATCACATAGAGTATATTCGCACATTGGCAGCATGTAACCACTGACAGAAGGACACTTAAGACAAGCATTTTGAATCAAGTAAATGTTAAATAACGTTTTTGTTTGAACATCAGTGACATTTATACATCGACTCGAGTAAATATTTTGCCGAAACATTATGTTCTACTTTGTAATTAAATACAAGATAAGGTGAGTTACGTTTGACACTCATATTGTAATTCTAAAAATAAAAACAATGTCAAGTGTTTATTCCACTATCACTTTGGGAAGGAATAAATTATAATCATGATCTGACATAAATACAGTAAGCGCTCCTAATTACATATATATATCGTCACAATGAGTTCCCTGTGACGATATGGTCAGTTAGGAAATGCCGATGTCAACTAGATACTAAAAAAAATATTACATGACTTGTAAAAGTGTCTTTAAAAAGATCTATTTACAGAAATAAACAATCATTCATCATTCATTCATTCGATACACTAATACGTGTTGAAGAGTTCCTCGACACGTGTTTTCGCAAAATAAAGCCCGATTTAATTAATTATACTGATATATTCTGATAACTAAAATAATAATAATATACCCAGACATTATGACACAGCGCCATCTATGTGGTTCCGAGCTAAGCAACGAGGCTTGTGTTACGGATACTAGATAGTTGATACAATAAATAGATTTGTTTTGTAATTACATACATGTTATACATAGATACATCCATGACTCGTAAACAAATGTTGATGCTCATCACACAAACATTTGTCCCTACCGGGATTCGAACCCAGAACCCGTAGTACACAAGGCAGAGTTAACTACCGCTGGACTAATCGGGTCGTCAACTATCTTATAAATAGTTTGTAAATTGTGTTTTTGGTGGAATATAGTGATTAAGCAATCCAATTGAAGTCTGCGTGAAACAGGCATATGATTCATGTGGGTGCCAACCCTAACACAGTTTTTGTAGTGTGCCGAATTCTACAAGTATCCGAATCTTTTAAGCAGTTGTTGCATGAAATGGTAACAAACATCCCCACATAATTATATACATCCATACAAACTTTCGCTTTATAATATTAGTGGTATAATATACGTATAAAAGTCAAATAAAATTAAATAGACAAGCCAAGAGATACTAGGTATGCATTTCCATCGTGAATGTCATTATGCCAAAAACCCTAGAGAGGTCATTCATCACAGTGGCGTGGGGGGGGGGGGGCGCAGAGCATGGCATGGTTTTTTTTATACTACTAGAATAGGGGGTAGCAAATTTCCAGACGGCCCCGGGCGGCGATAACCCACGCTACGCCACTGATTCATCATAAGCCATACATTAATTATTCGGTATTTGTGTAGGTATAGGTGCGATTTAGTTCACTATTCGGATATGAGTACATCAACCCACTCATCTAACCTTATTTGAATTTAAAAAAAAACTTCATCACATCATCAACCGTTAGACTTCCACTGCTGGACATAGGTCTCCCCCACAAGGATCGCCACGACGACTAGTTAGAAATGCCGGCGCCGTTTAAAAAAAACCTTAGTTAAAAAAAATTCACTAGCCGCGGATAAATTGACTTTTTACTTTACTACTTTTTTTTACCGGTTTTACTTTAATATTTTATAACACTCATCTTAGTAGTTTCTTCTTGTCAAAGCATTGCCATTTAAAAAAATTTAATCTAATTAAACTACTTTAATCTAGAATGCTAACAATTACCTAAATACATTCAGGTTACAATTTAACTTATTTAAACAGGTTTTTATCTAAAGTTTAATTTTATACAATAAAAAGTACCGTTACGGCTATAAAAAAAATATATATGCAGTTAGTGACGTCTAGAGTAAATCTAAATATTCACGCCTTTTTCCCATAGGGTTAGACATGAACTATAGAATGCCACGCGCTTCGATCCCTGCATACCACTTTTGCCTCGTTCACATTCATACATCTTGTCATGCATGCGCGCCGGTTACGAGAACCTACTGTGCACCAGACCTTTTTGAAGGAGTTCACCATTTAAATCAGTGTATTTCCTGCTAAGGCGCCACCTCTCGGCGTTTCCACTAACATTCGTCTTATAAATTCCATCATTCATCCTCCCAATATGCTTAAACCATCTAAGTACACTCTTTTCAATTATTGACACAGTATATATATACGCATTGAAGGTAATCAAACTTTACTTTAATTTTACATTAATTAGAGTGCAGATTATTCTATGTCAAACTGCAGAGCGGCCCATCACACTGTTTCTAGGAAAATAGGACCAAAGTAAAAACTGCATTGGGACCGACAAAAACGCCGGAATAGTTCTTATTTAAGTCATACAATAATAAGGTAAAATGTAGTTAATGTAGGTAGGTACTTGCAACATTGTAATTTTTACTTGACTTATTAAGGACGCTGTTACATTTTCGACGAACTCAAATTTAGGTATTTAGAGTCGCACACAGCAACATTACGGACACGCACACATTGAACCACTGAGCGCTCGATTTTATACATCGCTTAAATAATCTTGATCCTTGTTATTATTTCTTATTTTTATTTGAATTGATTCAGAATGTTTAGTGATCGTACTATTTTCGTGATAATTAAGTTATTTGCTACCTGGTGACCTATTGTACATTCGATACGAATTACTTTACGTTTGGTCTGCAGATATCCCTAAGTAAAATATCTTAAAGATTAATTTATTTCGTTATATGTGAAATCAATGCGCTGTAATGCATTCACAATAGACCATAGGTCATTTTGCTATATCTCATTAATTAAGATTAATATGTATTTATGTTTTTAAAAGTAAAAAAAAACATAATGGAAAAATATTCGTTTACCTTTATTAATGAAAACTAGAACTACAATAAGAAAACTAAATTTAGTTAAAAAGCCACGAAAAACTTAGTCCGCCATAATATTGGATTTAGAGTGATGTTGCAATATTTTTAAAGTTATTCACAGCAAGCCTATAATTTCATATCCATATTGTAGGAAAGCATAAAAATGTAGAAATTGTATTTAGAGAGACGTCATTTTATTTTTTGAGTTATTTTTAGTAAGTTTTTGATCCCCATGTTGTATAGTGCATCACAAATAACTAGTCCGCCATGGGTGTTCCGGAATGACGTCACACAACTAAACATCCTTGTTTTTTAAAATTAAATTTAAAAGACTTTTGGAGAAGCATCTAGTGGACAGCATGTAATATGTTGTCCACTGGATGTTTCTTCATCAAATTAACTACCTAAAATGAGACTCAACAGTGTCCGCAGAAAAACTGTTCAAAACAGTTTTGTGGACCATTATACATATATTTTAAGATTATAAATATTGAAATAAAACTACTTTTTACGGATTTTATCGCGGTATATTTGATATTATTTTAACATGCATATATGCATTATAAATATGTTTAATAAATAAAAAAATAAAAATAAAAATAATAATCCAAACATGTCTATATAAAATTTCAGCTCAATCGGTTGAAGATTCAAAATTGACTTGCAAGAATCCACCCGAACAAACATAATTAAGTAGTTAAATATATACATTGCAAATTAATAAAAAGATTGTCAAAAGTTTACGGTCAGAGATAGGCTTGTATAGTTCACGTACTAAGTACTAATAAGAATTAATCCCGACACTGACAAGAACAAACTATTCCTTTTCCTTATTATTACATCATTCTTTTAGTACTACGTCGTTCGTTCGAGATGTCAGTATTCTTAGTCTCTGGTTCTGAACGAGTAGTCGCAAGCTACAAGCTAGTAAATTTAAAATTTTAAACAACAGTCTGCGGTAAAAACTACACATACGTATACCAAAAAATACTTGATAATAAAATTTACAATAACATGATACCTATATTTCATTTTAAATTTAACTCAGAATATATTTTCAAATAAAAATAATAACATTCTACAAGGCTTAATAAAATTGAAAATATCTAGATTATTATAATTTATAGTTAAAAAAAATGAAAAACGTGCAATAAATGAAATAAAATAAAAATACATAAACATATCTAAAACAAATATAGAAATACTTATTATAAAATAATTATATTATACGATACTATTGATACATATTTTAATGATACAATTTAATTTAATATACCTATATAGTTTTTATCTTATTTGACAAAGAGCGCCTTCATCCTCTCTCCTATTAAAAATATATATTGCTGTGCCCGATAGGGTCCATAATTGATCCAATGTTTAACATGCCTACCAACTAATGTACACATTATGAAATGCAATAAAGAATTGAGTAATTGAGTAACTGTAGGACTGTAGACACTTGAAATACTCGAAACGCTACTAAACGAGCGGGAGCGATATAAAATCAGTGTATGAATAAGTGGGATGCATGATAATATTTCATATAAAGAATAATCGGGTATTGTAAGAATTATAGGCAAAACCTGCAAAGTATGAAGGAATATAAAATGTAAGTCACTATATACTGTACTATGGTACTGTTGTAGGTGGTACTAATAGTACCAGAAGACAGAACTAGTACATCTGAAAGTTTTACCTACTAGTACAGTCATTAAGTGGCCGAGTAAGAACAAGCCTAGTCAGGGAACACCCGTCAGGAACGGAGTTGACATCTTAACCCCACCCATCAAGTCTCGACCTCACTAAACAAATGCTTAACCCTACCCATCCTTTTCTTGGACTCACCTACAGACTCTTAATCCCAATTATTCTCGCCTTGTTTTAGTAAAATTTGATCTCACCCATCCATTTCTTCACCTGTCCAACAGTTGCTTAATCTCACCCATCTATTAGTAGGGGAGCCCACGATGCTAAATGTGGATTTACTCGAGCGTCGCGAAAACCTATTAGAATTGGTAGATTAGATGATAGGAAGAAAAAATTGTCCTGTAATGTTTTCACTTTTAGTGGTGGGGGAAGCGCATACAGATTTTCAAAATTTTTAAACGAGAAACAGTGACATACGCGCGACTGTTATTGATATTTTTCAGGCGGCAACATGTCGGTTAACCAAAATATATAGTAATGTGACGATTTTCGAAGTGGACGCTATGCGGGAGGGGTCAAAAATTAAAAAAGAAAAAAAAAATAGTCCGGCGCGTCAGATTTTCAAAGGGGGTGTTCAGTGGGTGTTACAGATACTGTCATTTCTTATTCTGACGATTTGGAAGTGTACTAAGCTCGCAGCGAATTGACAAAAATTTTAAATCTTCGATTTTGATCTTAATTATCATTTTTTATTGCACCCAGCTTGCGAAAATCGTCAGATTATACTTTTTGGTTATTCTGGTATTATTACCTCTAACATATATACAACAACGACCGCGCTCGAGTGAGTCCAGTTTTTACAACTTTGTTACCCTCCCACCCCTTCAGGTTACGCTTGAATCGTCAGATTAGCGAATATGGTGCTCCTTAGCAAGTAATTAACCTCCCCTATCTTAACCTGACGCGCTCGAGTATTTCAAATAGTTGTTTTTTTTTTTCGGGTCCCCTGAGTACACCCACCACTGTTAAGGACTCATACTGGCTGCAGGTACTTATCAATATGTAAGGTATCTTCCCTTATATTAATCTGCCGCGCTCGAGTAAATCCAAAAATCCCTTCTAGGGCTCCCCTACTATATTTGTTTACTTGCCCAACAGCAGCTTGACCCTACCCATCTACTTTCAGGCCTAATCTAAATCACAGGTTTCAAATGACTTAACCCCACCCATCCATTTCTTCACCTGCCCAACAGCTGCTTAACCTCACCCATCTATTTTTTTACTTGCCCAACAGCAGCTTAACCCTACCCATCTACTTTCAGGCCTAATCTAAATCACAGGTTTAATATGACTTAACTCCACCCATCCATTTCTCAACCTTGTTAACGACTGCTTAGCCGTTAGTATCCAAATCCCGATCTTATTCATCAATCCCTAAATAACATTCTGATAATAAATTTAATAATATTATTAAAGTCGTATGTACTTTTATTTAGGTTTGAAAAAGTATCAACATCTTCCGGTCACGATAAACGACTATACGAGTGTATGACACAGACTTTTTCGTAATTTATTTTTTGCGACAGAGCGATACGCACATGCTTCCACAAGCGCGTCTGAGCGCGGAATGAAAGTCCGCGAGTGAAAAATGTATGAAGAAATTTGCAAGCGTTCATATTTTTGCTGTTTATTGAAAAATGTAATGATTTAGGTACAAAATAATTAATCGAACGTATAGAGGACTATATATGCCGTAATTTTATATAATTTTGATGATAAAATATGCTCTAAGTTTACTTTAAAATGGTACGTAATCTGACCCTATTTTTATACATTTTCTGTGATTATTGTGATGGTGAAAACGGATTTATGGGAAAAATTTGTATGATGTTATACAATTTTTGTGATGCCATTCTGAAGATGAATAGATTACCTTTAAATTGAGACCATAATATCTTCACATATATAATTGCTTATACATTAAAATTGTACCTGAAAAACACCGTTATTTGTAGAAAATTGTAATAGCGTCCTTAAGTTGTTTGAGCAAACCATCCTGACTGTAAGACAGTCCAGTGTATGTTTATTTTTCTACCAATAAACGTATTGGAGGTTTCAATCCTAGGAGTTGGTTTGTGAGAAACTTAGTGCGGATCGATGATACAGGAGAAAATCATAGTGTATGCAGTCTTATAGAATAATAATTATATTATATTATATCTACATGGGGTATAGAAAAGGAACAACATAAAGAAAATTCTAAAATAAAACGACTAAAATTAGTGCGTATTAACACATTATAATTTTTATTGATACATTTTAATTATAAAATCTAATGTATTATTATTTTTACTCATTATTTTCTTACAGTAACAATATATGTTATTAAAAAATATAAAGCTATTCACAAAGTTAACGCTTTCGATTGTAAGAACTTACGTACCCGAAATGTTTCTTTTTAAATTCATTAAGTACACTTGGACGGAATTAGATCGATATTAAAATTAAATTAGTAAAGCTCTATGACTTTTTACATGATAACGAAGCTCCTTATCAGTTATTGTGTGTGACAATAAAGTTAGATAACTTACTAACTAAAGCGTTTCAAAGATTCAGTCTGTGTATGACTTTGATTCATTTAGTATATTCGAAAAAATATGGCAGATTAAACATTTAAAATTAATTTCCTTTAATGTTATACAAGTTACTAATAATCTCTTATTTTCTCAATTACTTTATAATTATTACTTCTCCGTTCCGAGTACAATGGGCCGTGCTTAGAATCGTAAACCAGCGGTGAGGAGCGGATACCGTTTTCTATATACTTGGGACTCGATATTGGTTCTCCTTTGTACCCTCTGCTTTTCGTAACCGAGTTGATTTCCCGTGACTCGATTATCTCTTTTGAGCGACCGTCCCTAGACGGCACAATCTTCTTACTAACGGTTTCTACGGTATCGGTAACGCTGGGACGTTCGGGATCACCTGAGCGTGTGGTGTACCTATACGTCTCAGAATAGTTATCGCTACTATTGCTTCCCCGCCTTATCGTCGGCGACTTTATCCTCGTATCGAGCCGGGACACGAAGGGGCTCGTTTCCCTATTGAGCGATTCCGTCTTATATAGAGGAGTTTTCCTTTCTTCGGAGATACGGTCTTTATAATGTGGCGACGGTGTATTGTATCGAGGCGATATTCTGCTGCCATCGGATTCGTCGTCAGCGTGCAATGTTTGATATAATTCCGGCGCTCGCTCACGAAGCCCTTTAAGGAATATCTTTTTCTTGTCAGTTTCGTCGTAAGATTTGCTGAAACCGTTTGTATGTCCATTGGTTATTGGAGTTGTTTTACCATATCTGGCTCCAAATAGGCCGTCACGTCTGCGTTCTGTTTCGCGCGATACAGCATCGGCGAGGTCGCGTTGACTGCGGTTTATGATGGATACAATTCCTGGACTTTTCAACTGCTCTGGGGTTTCATCGAGCCGGCTCAGATGGGGGTTTGATTTATACATAGTTGAGTAATTGCGATTCATAGTAGAAACGTAGCGAGGGTGGGTCTCCTGTTCAGGAGCTCCCATAGCAAAACTCTTGCTCCTGTTAAGAGCTTTGTATGTGCGCGCTGGCTTTGCAGGTCCTGGTGGGTATCCGTTGATTTTACTGTCTGGCACGCCTGTAACGTTGTTCGAGATATTCACGGCACTGCTGGACCGTTTGTTGGGTGTAAGCCGGTGCCAATATTTACTGGAACTAGGTTTCTGGGGTTCGGTGGTTTTTTCTTTGCGATCGTGAAGTTTCCTCGGCAAAGTCTGGGCACTGCGTGCGTGCTCCTCTTCGGGCTCGATGTTCGGATTCAGTCGACTTGTAGAGTGACTGAATCGACCCAGCGTGTTCGAAAATTGACCCCTGAAATCATTACAGAAACAATTGAATATTTTTTTATATAATCCGCTTTAAAGATATATTGGCATTTCGTGATGTTGTAATGAGGCGGGCCCACGTACAATTATTGTGTTGTATGTAAGTCGCAAAAACTCGTAATCTTGTTGGTGTTCTGATAATTGGATTCAATGGGGAATCTCGTCCCACGCGCTTAACGACCATGCTTTGTTTACGTATGCTAAGACGGCTTTGTTAAGGCCTAATCAAATTTGTATACAGTTGAATTTAGGACTAGAAATATTTTTTGTTAGTTTAGTTGCCTTGTATATTTCAAAAGAGACCCGAGGCGGTCCATTCATGTGCGTACAAAACAGCGGAAGTCAATATGTCTATTGTAATTTGCAAAAATAATTATAACACACTAATTTACATACACCAACCTCCACCTATACATTGACAGGTGTTTATTAAGAACATTTTCTAGCCGTGAGTCACTTGTCGGCGTCTCATACTTCTCAATAAAGACTGTTTCACTTGACAAACACTAGTGACTCACATACACTAAATAAGGGTTTCTTTGCAAGTAAAGTCTTATTTACCCTTAATAGGTAATACCCATGGACGGCGACGAATGTATAAGGCAATATATGCGTAAGTAATAAGAACGTGGCTTTAATTAACGGTATATGAGTTCTGTGATTGATTGGAGAAACTATTGTCGTGTCTGGTAATAAAAGTGAAAATAATTGTCTTTGTCTTCGAATTAGTTTCAATTGAATGAGGTTTCTACCCTCGTAACACTTACCTATCTATAGAGATTAATTTATTGATCTTGCGCGAATTATGACTTTTACATGAGTCAATTGTTTGTGCAGTGTTTTTACGCAAGTACCTACTTTCAGTTAGCCAAAAAAAATATGTGGCTTTTCGAAACTTGTAAGTATGTAGGTAGGTATCATTTAATGTCAATATTTAAAAACTTTCTAAAACTATATATATCTCCAAGTCCCTTGTTTGAAATTAATATTGTAATCATATGCAAGCGCTGAATCAAAATTATTCTGAATTACTTTAAAATGCACAATTGCTTGACCTTGAAATATCTTTGTAAATTTAGGATTATCAATATTAAGTTAGACGTCGGTGCACGTCCGTGTAATAATATATTTAAATTACAATAACATATTCAAATAAATTCATGCTACTTTAATCAACTCACATAATACCTTATAAGTTAAAACGCAACAAATGCCGTGCAAATTTGCATATACGTATAATTAGTCCTTGCATAGGTAACGCTATGGCCCTAGTAGTTACATAGGCACTGCGTGACATTAGCTTTAAAGTAATCTGTGACATGTATTTTGATGCTGGTCTGATGAGTATATTTTGGTCCTTTGTTAAATTGCTCACATTTTATATAATAGAAACTTTGGTTTTTTGGGCATTGGTTTCCGCATATCTGTATTTTCAAATGCTAATGCATGCATAATTATCAGTTTTAATTTAACTGCATATAGAATAATAGTACTTAGAGTACTTTTAAAGCTTTATCTTAGAATAAATTATTACTAAACATGTGAGCCGTCAATATTTTGTAATAGTGTAATTTTATGGCATCATAACGGAATTCATGTCGGTCACAAGAGAATAGAGTAGGTACCTAATATGACTAGGTTATGACTAGTAATAGATAATTGCTTTATTGGAATGGAGACTTTCAACTTTCAGCTTGATAAAAAGACTTGTGTCGACAGGTATATTAAATCACGATATAAATACAATACTGCTGTGACATAACAATAGTTTTATACTTTTAGTCGCAAAAAATATTTATTGTATATGTAGGTACTAACATAACACATACGTAAATAAATAATATAAACGCATATACTACTAAACTAATACCATAACATTTAAATAAATTATACAGCCATTAGACACGATCCTTAAATTCTTAACCAGTTAGGAAATACTAAGAATTTTCTTTGATAAATAAAACCTCGAAAACTTATTCTTTCTTTATTTACAATAGCTTCAAGAAAATGGCACTAATGAGTTCTACTGTTCATTGTAATCTATACTAAGCCTAAGAATGTGACTGCAAGGTAAATCTACCTACCTAATGTACCGTCCATGTAAACAATAGAACAAACATAGTTCATGTTGTGTTGAAACAACTACTCATACATAACACAAATAATCTTTTGAAAATAGTGCGTTTTGCCACAATTTACGACACCTTGTCCAACCCACATGTTCCAACTTAAGCATATTCTAACTTTATTATTATCGGCTTCTAGCTGAACACCGTAACTTTATGATAATATAACATATATTATGTATAAACACAAAGCATTAATTAAAGGTTTGGTAGATTTTAATGTAGGTGGACGTGGTCTGGTAGTAGGACAAGCTTCTATTTAAGGTTCATTGGGTAATATTTTTTTATGAAAATTGAATATAGATATTAATCTAATATCATATCTAAATGTACACTACCAAAAACGACAAAGCACGCGAGAGGCTGTTTTATATGATGCCATATATGAAGCGACACATTTTTATCACTATGGTTAATTAATTTTATTATTGTTTTGATGACTATAGGAAGTAGCTAATAGCTCACCTTTCGCGGTGATCGCGGGCGTCGGCGGTGGCTGCGCGTCTCGAACTGCCCTCGTACTTGTGCTCTCGGCCGTAGATGCTGGGCGCGAAGGGGTCCTCCCCGAGGTAGTAGCGGTGTGGCGGCGCTACGGGGGGCGCCAGCTCGCCACCGTACTGCTTGTATGTCCGCGACGAGTGCTCGGGCGACGGAGTCCGCGAGTTACGCCACCGAGCACGACGCTCCGCAGACGCTGAACGAATCTTCCCTACCAACTTCCGAATTGAATTTCCGATCGCCGAACCCACAGACTTACGCGCCGGTGAAGGTCGCCGACCGTTTTCAGCAAATCGAGTCTTCTGATTTTGTTTACGCTCGTCCCGATCCCGTCGCCTTGGAGGTGTGCGATCCCTATCTGAACTTTCACGCCTTTCCCTTGGAGGAGAGTAATCCGGTGGAGGCTCCACGGCTGCCTCTTCGCGACTGTCACGCGATCTTCCCGAATTTTCGTTTCTGGATGAACTCCTGTAGCCGCTATCGTAACGGTGCTCTTCAGACAGTCTTTGTTTCGTTTGTCGTTTTCGTTCAGGCGCAATTGGCCGGTAGTCGTCCTCAACAGAGGGCTCGCGGAATGAGCGCTCAGCTTCTAGTGGTCGGAAAGGCGAGCCGCGCGGTGGACTGTGCATTGTTGACGACGAAACGTAGGCGGAATCGTCGCGCGAGGGCGGGTGACGCCGGCCGATAGGTGACGACCTCCCCTGCGGCGAGTCGCGCTTCCCGTACACATGTCTAGGAGACGAGCCATTTAGTCGATCGTCACTAGCATATGGTGAACGCACTGCTGGTGGTGACGGTGATGAGCTACGTGGTTCTGGCATCCTGGGTTTGCTGGCGCGTCGTTGCGACCAGTCTGCAACACCCTTGAAGTAACCACCAGTCCTGTTCACTGGTACTGCCGGTCGTTCGTCTGAGGGCGTCGACGATTTCGTTTTACGAAGAACTCGATCGCCATACACGGGTGGTGGTGGCACAGATGATGTTTTTCCGTAATAGCCTTCGTCTTCAGCTTTTTTTGTGTAGAAGGCAGGTTCGGGTCTCTGACCAATCTCTTCGGCGATGGAGTCGTGAGATGAGCGCGAATCACTGCCAAAGTGGTTCTCGAGCCACTTTGATGTTTCTTTCTTGCGTGTTTCTTCCTCTATGTCGTAGTCGAGAGGACGTTTGTAATCCTTGTCGTGTTCTGAAAACAGAATGAAATATGAGCGCGGAACGATACGACGGCGGCGCGGGCGCGCGCGCTGCGTCTCACTGTGGAGTGTGCGCCCGCGTCGCATCCTCTGCCACACGCCATGGCGTAATCATTCAGTCAATAAGTTTGCCAAACTACCGAAGGTCAATGCAATGTATACACGAGACAACTTTACTTAACCACTACGAGACATTATCGTGCATATTATTCACTGAATGATAATTTCTAGGTCAGTATTGCTTTGCGTTATGTTTATGGTGTTATGTAATTATTGTCAGCTTCGGTGGTCATTTAACTAAGACGGCAAGACAACTATTGTATTTACATCGCTATTCTTAACATTATCGCCATGTAAGGAATTATCAGAGGGAATAATTGTGATCACTGGCAACAATATTATTGTTAGATAAGTATTATGGATAGGAAATATGACGCCGGCAAGGCCTATGAAGTAAATGAGGTTTACCTTGTAAATCAGAAACGCTTAAAACCTACGTAAACATATACTTATTAACTACTCTAAGCCCATGGGCTATAGTCTACCACAATGTCTTAGTGCAGTTTGGTAAACTACAAATATCCTCAAAAAATACAAAAAAAATTGAAAGTCAATTATGTGGTTTGGATTTGAACTTCAGATCCGTGACTTCACAGTCACTATAAGTCAGTATAAATAAAAAATATACAAGTGCGGACATCTTAATACAATGACTAATGAAAAAAAATACTTATGACTTCGCAGTAGTCTATTCCTGTTTTTAAAACTTATTAACAACCATAAAATATACAGCTACGAAGGTATATATAGGTACCTATATGGTTTTAATTATATTATAATAATATATTCGATTTAAATAAATTTTGATAGTCACCGTCGGATCGTGCGAGTCTATAAATATAATTCCGCTACGGCAAGATTGACAAGTCAACAACATTACGACATGATTTGCGGATCCGGGCGATCCTCGCAATCAAGTTTACACGCCCTATAAGCTTCACGTCATTGCGAAAACTGTGATTAAATACGCATTAATGTGGAAATTTATCTGCTATATGCATCGCTTCTGCAACTGTAAGATCATTGGGCCAGTAAATTACCCATTGAGAGTAAACCGGCAGTCATATTTCATAGGTACCACCTGCTTGAATTATATTTTATAACTAACTGAACTACATAAAATCTTTAAGTCCAATAAGATATTGAGAAATCATTGACAAACGAAGATTACTTCATTAAAATAAAACATTTGCTAATTTTTCTTGCAAATATAGCAAATTTCCTAAACATAAGATCAGAAGCTATAATTGCAATCTATATTTGCATCCTTTAAAAAACGAATATGACAGACAGTTCATATAGGTATGTACTTATATCGATATTCATCGATTAAACCATGTATAAAATGAGTACCTATCATACAATGATATCTGAAAATCATTATCATGAGTATTGTTGTACATCATTATAATGATATTGTTTCTAAAATACAGTGCAATCGCTTGCGAGGAATAAACGTTATAATGAATTTTATCGCACCGATGCGAGCGTACAAGTTTTACGATTTACTTTTGAATCCTATGTAACTTCAGGATGTAAACAAGTAAGACAACCGATTTTGCTATCAAAATAATTGCAAATATGAAGAACGGAAGCAAAATCAATAATTAAAATTACAAGGTATGGGACGGGTCAAATCTAAATAACTTTAACGTCTATTTTCATTTATTTAATTTTAATATAAATAATTTAAAGAGAAACTGCCCATTATTTTCACATACCTACTAACAGAAAATATTAAATATTTTTCAGATAATTAATAATAAATATCTTGACACTTTTACTCAGATCTATGACTAAATCCGAACTTGGCATGAGGCTTTAGTTACAGCTACTAGATTATTCATAAGCTACGTATATATATTTTTTTAATATATACATTATATGTATTAAAAAAATATATATAGAAACCACCCTGATATCAGGTACAATCAAATCCAGGGTTTAATAACGCTGCGCTAATCAGAATCATCATTATAGTATTTATAACGTCGTTAAAGCGACATGTCCTTTAAAATATAACTGTTATATTCACAGCACAACCAAACGTCACACACCATTCAACATACCAGTTGTGCAAATAATACACCATATTATATACATATAAACATTCAATCAACGTCGTATGAGTCACTATGGGTAACCTAAGTTATGTTTTCTGAACTTTAATGTTTTATCACAGCATTCAATGCTAAAAACTTCTTTGTTCTCTTTTGTTATTTAAGACTAATTTCGCCTGCACTGCAATGCGTGTAACATGACGTCAACATAAATTCTGTTAACTGATACATAAGCGAAGCACGAATAGCACATAGCTTTCGATCTTTGCTTGGAATTTACTTCGGACGATGAAAGGAGTTCGTGTAATATTTAACGACTACCACCATGGTCACAGAATAATTAATAGAACTAAGTACCTACAGAACGGGCTCAACAGAACGTAATTAATATAACACAAAGTGAGACTAAATCGCGAAGTATTCTGACTGTTTGAATACAATTTAATTAAAAAGTGTTTAAACAGTGCATTACAACACTTTTTAGTTAAAAGTGAAAAACACTTTTTAATAAAAAAATGTTTAAAATACCTATTTATTTTTCACAAGGTATAGTAATGATTAAAAAGTCGTTTTATTCCAGCTGCACAAACATTTATGTCTGTGACATTACAGTCATTATTTATTGTCTGTTTTCCATTCAATGTATTTGCACGAATCAGTCGAGTAACCATACTGTTGATAGATATTGAAGGCGTGAATAATCAGAAAAAATATCAATCCATCACACGTGTCGGTCAAAGACATTACAATATTGTGGGCGTCATATAATATATTGTATAGGTATATTTATTTTTTGTTTTCTTTCATATTCTGTTTTCGTTCACTTTTATATTTAGATTGCAGTTCAATCTTGAATCAAAAGAACAAGACTTTTCTCATAATGTTATTTTCCATACCGAGACATTTAGCGATCCTTAAACCAAATATTTCTGCGGTGTACCGAAGAAGACGAAGAAAAAAAAAAGACCTGATTAACGGAGCTAACCTTTCAATTATCCAAAAACGTATTGTTCTAAAAATTACCACTAAAATAACAGATTACGGTAAAACCTTAAAGCACAGCGGTCATGTCACAACCGTCTTCACGGAGTGCAGAGCGTAGGCTCAATGACTGTCCTTATGCAGTAGGTTGATGGACATGTAGCATTAAATTGGCCACTTAAACTCTCGTTTTAACGTGGCACGTGTGTTTACTAACTCCTTAATTGTTCGCAAAACAATTTGCTTGCCAGATTTGTAAGGGAAAGTGAATAGAAGGACTCATACTGCGTCATTGAGATTACAGTTTACGCCTTACAGTTTTTCATATAAGTATGTGCCAACATAGACGTTGCATTGCGTACAATATTTCCAGTAAAAGATAAATCTACATTTTAATTCAAGAGAGATCTAATGATTTGTTATATAATTTCTTCTTGTAACTTTATTGTGTTGGAATGTTAAACTCTAAAGTGAGTTTCTTTAATCAATCTTAGGTCAAAGTTGTGTTGTATTTATATTCATTTAACTTCAGATGTAGCTCTACCTGTAAATTAATAAAAAGCCACAAAGACCAGCAGTGGAATTTGCGATCACTAGACTTGAAAAGGCTGTCTTCAAAACACGATTTAGAACTTAAGTAGGTATTTCCAAATTCTAGGACAGGTTGGTACTTTAATTTTCACATGCCGTCAAAATAATCTCACAAGTTATGTAAGTTTCCTCACGTGATACGCTAAAAGTTCTTAAAGTCAGTGGTGAATCTGAAATGTCACCATTGTCCATACCACTAGACTTTCACAGTTTAGCACTTAGCACTGAAGCTAAACTAAATAATGCAAAGATTCTTTTATGACCTACCTACTTGACAGAAGAATGCGTATGTTTGGTATATGTCACGCATGTGCCAGGAAGTCTCGTCCTTCGAGTCTATTATGGGCATCCTACGTACAATGCGTGGGATTCTAACAGTCCTGGTAATTCATTTCCTTAATGGTTACCGACTGGCTGCATAAGAAACAATCCGACAAAGACAACTGAAGAATAAATTGTGTATTGTATAAATTTGTATTCATGTTTTTTTTTTTATTATTGTGGTACTTTTTGTACGTTTGTTATTGAATAATAGAAAAACAATCACCACGATCATATAGGCGTTCAGTTCGTTTAAGCAGAGGTGTACTATTCTTCACCTGATGGAGGCGAGCTTATTTCCATTAACTGACCACAATTCCAATTCCCATCATAGAAAACCCCAATCTATACGCTCGGCAACTTTGCATGGAACCTAGCACCAATAAGGTTATACATATGAGGGAATAATGTGTCAGATCTCAAATAATTCAACACCATATTTTATTGTGTTAATATGAATTACCTGTATAGATTGGTTAATTTTTGAAGCATTTTTTTATCAGCTATGCAAAGGAGAGCTTATATGTAACTCAGACACCAGCTCACATATTCTAGCCTGTGAACACTATAAATCTTCAAATAAATATAAATGATACTCCTTAAATAACTAGTAGTCTGCTTTAGTAAGAAGGAATCATCATTCTCATTA
The DNA here is from genome assembly GCA_905163465.1 of Craniophora ligustri. NCBI lineage: Eukaryota > Metazoa > Arthropoda > Insecta > Lepidoptera > Noctuidae > Craniophora > Craniophora ligustri. The sequence goes on along the minus strand of LR990967.1, from coordinate 7,875,880 downwards.
TTGTCTAATGATAATATTCGTACACATGTTATGATAAATCTGAGTTGATATAGCCCAGCTAATGATATCTGGTACACGAACTTCGACACCTTGAGAAGTAATTTGTTCATGTCTCATTTACCTAATAATTTGACTGGTTATATTATCCTTAAAATCGAATCATATTAATTATCAGTGTTTGGCAGTGCTGTGTTACTTCCCCAGACTAATTTAGCAGCAGAGTCCTAACTAAACCGCAACCTATAGATTAATGCCTTTTATCACTTGCATAAATCATTAGAGGAGTGACGATTCTAACAGCATGGCATTTTTTTATTTTATGTATGTTTGTAGTAATTAGCGCTCCCTATTTTTAGGGTTCTTAAATAATGGGAGAGAAAAAGCTTCTACAGGGTCGTCAACGTGCGAGCTACGCCTTTGGTATTGCAAATGTATATATGCTACTGTCACTGCTTACAATCAGGCAAGCCGTTACCTTGTTTGCCAACCTAGTGTTATATAAAAAATCAAGATAGCAAAGGCCACAAGGCTCTGATCATTAGTATTTTTTCCTCAATACATCATCTAAAGCGTCCGAATTCAAGATGGTTGTACAAATGTCCTTTGCAACTAGGAAGAGCATTCAACAGAGCTCGTATATCACACACGGTCGGACCAAGTCGATCGATCAACGTGAACACAAACACAAAAGCCGACACACAGGCTAACTGGCGACAAGGCCGATATCTGTTCTACTTCTCACTGCCTCACGAGATGTGTATTTTGTCAGAACTATGAATAAATTATGTGTTCGAAATGTTTATGATGGATATTCGAATATTGCGTTCAAATTTATTGCTACTGTTTCTGTAGGCGAATTGATATTTAGAAATATTTTAGATAGCGTGTCAGTATGACGAAACTAGGATTTCATTGAAAATATCAGTCTTAATTTAACAAGTCAAAGGCTTGTGAAGGGCTTGATTGTGTACAAGATCGTGCTGCAAAAGATGATCTCTTATTGAATAATGAAACAATGTAGGTAATTTTTTTAAGCAATATTTATAACTTGTTATAAATAATATGTTCGTATTGGGTCTTTAAACCATTTAATTAACTGCAAATAAATCTACATCTCTACATATAATATTAATAGATTAGCCAACATTACTGTTGCCTTACCTTAGGCTAAATAGTGGTAAGAACTGATAACGTAGTATGGATAAACTGCCAAACCTTGAATTCGAAACCTAGGTACATCTGACTTATCGAAAGCATTCCTATCGTTTAAACGATTTATCGTGAGGTAACATGCATAGGCCTGATTTTCTCAACGTGTAGAAGGCTTGCCGGCTTCTCCATAAGACCTGCTACTTGAAACCTTACAACTAGTTTCAAAGAAATATTAGTCTACTTTTTTTTTTTTAAATGATTTTGAGTTTATTGGGGCCTCATAAAAAGTTCACGGGAACAGCCGTGGGAAAGTAAATGGGTTGATGATGAGATAGCCACATCATGACGTGGGTCAGGCGAAGGTTTGGCCCTCAATTAGTGATACTTACGTCCAAACGCGACTATCTAATCCTGGCTTTATAACGACGATATTACTTCTTAATTGAAGGTATAATTATTTCATTGCGAGTCTGTACGACTGGTATCTGCCCACGGCGCCTGCCCATAATTTATTCTATGAACTTTTAAGGTAACTAGTTATTGCGAATAAAGTTAGTAACCACATACCGTGATGTTGCGTGTTCTACAATCAATCTCATTGGCTGTTAGAAATACTAATATTTTATTCAGCCTATCAGAATTTAGTTATTATCATGTTAAATGGCTGCGGTTGATACAAATGTTCAACATAATTAAAATTCTACTTTGATTCAGGTATGCGTACATGAAATAAATTGCGCATTATTTATTTGTTTTATAAGTAGCTTTTTAATGCTCTAGCGTGTATTGAATTATATTAAGATTAGTTTTTTATTCAACAGGACTATTTTTTTTTTAATTATCTTACACTAGAGTTATGCTTGCATAGCAAGCTATGCTTGCATAGCAAGCATAACTCTCGTGTATACTTAGGCCATTCTGATATCAAATATCAGAATGGCCTAAGTATATACTATAGGTTTGTAGCTATCCTTGGGGATAGTAGGTTCATCAATATTTCAAAATTTGTATTTATAAACACAACCATTGATATATTTCGACTCATGAATCAGATATACAAAATTACCTATAGGCACAATATTACCTACCAACTTTATCAGAACTTTTTTAAAAATTTTTAGAATACCTTTGGTACTAATGGGTCTAAGGCTAACCTAAGAGATCTATAGAATCTACCTAGTACGTCGTATTTAGAATCTTGACTAGTACAATTATTATGTTAATATAATATTGTCTTTTAAGTTCTTGAGGCAAAATTATTAAGACAATAACGAGATTAATACCTACTCGTCATTAGTAAAAAAAATCTTAACTATAAAAGTACAACTTTCAGAAAAAAAATTACACCAATGTCGGTAGGAACTTTTTTCACACGGAACTATTTGGCCACCAAGGCTGACTTGACAATAAAAATGGCTACAGTTCGACCATCGATCCATTAGCATAACTATATGTCGCATCGAAGACACAGGTTGATTCTTATGAATGAACTTATTTAGTCAAATGAATTTGAATGGCGATATCAAGAACGTAAATTAAAGAAATGATTATGTAACCCATTTGTTATTTTACATTAATAATGATGTTCAAAAATTAACTTTTTATGAATAAAGGAATGGTTGGAATCTTGGGTGAATACGTATAATAGGTATGTACGTATAGGTATAATAGTAGGTAAGTAGTTATTTGATATATTACAATGTTAACTTAAGTTTCGTATTGATTTCTTACACTTACGCGAATATTAGACATTGAAATAAAACTATTGATATTATTTTAACCCGACGCGGACGTTTCGAATCCTTTACAGCATCCATGGTCACGGGAAGACTTAAGTGTTGGTCGTCTTGAAGTTATAATTACTAACAGCTACCCTACATTTTTGTATGTAAGTATGTAGTAGTATTTGTATTTTTGTTTGGATGCTGTAAAGGATCCGAAACGTCGGGTTAAAATAATATCAAAAATATACCGCGATAAAATCCGTAAAAAGTAGTTTTATTTCAACTTAAGTCTCAGTTAACAGTTATATGTATTTCTCTAACTATTACACAATTACTACGTACGTGAACCTCACATTAAAAACTTTATTATAAAACTATATTACACTGCCATCTGTTTAAATGTACAGATACTACTACAATACTGTGCAAAACGATAATGTCTGAAAACTTAAAAGAGCGCCATCTATCAACGAGTAGTTAAACTTATTTTCAAAGCCATCTGGCGGTAAAATAACGAACTAATTAGTTGTATATCTTACCGGCGTGACGGAGACGGCGCTGGCGACGCATTCTTACTGACAAACTATCCCAGTCGTCATCCATGTTTGGCTGTCCTTCTCTCTCAACTGCAACAGAAAAAACGCTCACTTGGCGAATCAGTCTAAAAAAAATTTTTTTATCACTTCAATTCACACCCAATTAAATCTATTATATCAAGAACTTTATTTATTTATTTATTAACTATGGACAACTTACAGCTAAAACAAACAGAATTAAAAATAGTATGTGTGACTGACAGCCAATTAAAAGTCATCACTTCTAAAAACAGATTAGAAAGAAAAAGAGTGCGAGCAACACAACACAACCACAAAAAAGAAAGGAGCAAAAATAACAATATAACATTCAAGCTCGAACTAAATTCTCATTTTATATAAATAACAACCTGAACATACAAAATTTTAATTAAAAAAGCTAAGGCTCATGCACTTTCTGGCCGAGGACACACCCGTTATGAATGGGTCAAAATCATGCTGCTTACACATGTCATTAAAGTTTCTACTTGCACGCACTATAAATGAATTTTGCCTGTAATTCGTTGAGGCAAATGGAATACACAACGGTGCATTCCGATCGAGAGAGAGATCGATACAAATATTGAAAATAGTGGTGTGGCCAATTTGCAGTGCCGGATTAAGGTATTTGGATGCCTTTAGCAATCATCTTCCTAAAATCGAAGGTCGTGGGGCTAAAAGAAGCAAAGCTCATCTCATTCTCTTGCACTACACTAATGACAATGATGAAATGACATACCTTCTTCAGTGCGAGAGCGTGAATTGATCTGCGTAGCGACTCGCAGGCCGCCCGCCATGTGATCAGTACTCTGTTCTAGATCGACCCGCTTCCGCCTCTCCGTGCCACTGGTCTCTTCTATCACGCTCTTGTCACTCGGCAGGGATTTCGCCTGACGAACAAAGATGTATTAATCTTTTTGTATTTTTAAGCTTATTTCAAGCTAAGATTTTTAAATTTTTTTATTAAGAAAGAAAAATTCAACCTCAGGCGGGACTCGAACCCGCGTCTTCTGGATCGGTACTCCAGACGCTCTGCCAACTGAGCCACCGAGGTATCCGCCTGATGTGTTGAATTTTTCTTTCTTTATGTTACTTATGTCTTTACGGCGACATAGCAACATCGATTGGACAATTCTGCCCAACCCAGAATTCTCCCTTTACAGCGAGTAGATTCCGGATGATATTGCATTACCTTTATGCAATCTTTATGTATTTTTATAAAAAAAAAAAAATATTTAAAGATGTATTAATTATCATATAACCAAGGAAGCCAAACTTTGTGTATGGGCAAATTCGTATTTGCCGTTAAATTAAAACAAAATAGAGGAATTAATATAATGTTAACTACTTTGTCACTACCAGGATTGGTTAACAGCGGTTCAGAATGCCCAGGGTACACCACCACCGAACAAGCATTATATTTCACCATTCGTAGAAGTACATAAACAATATAACGCGTTTCATGAAATTGAGTATTCTAGGATTCACAACGGATAGCTAAGGACAGGTTTCTGACGAGATAAACCGGGCTTAAACCAAGTTATCTGCAACATGTTAGAGTGGCCACTTTTCCCACAATAACTTGATGTTGTTGAACATCAGTATTTAACGCGAAATGATTATTATCAGAGCTACAGTTCCTATTGACTAAGCTACACCAAACTATGCTTAGGATAATTAAAACTAGGCAATGTGAAACTCTGGACATCTATGGATAATTTACGTTACGAACAGCAATTCATCAATCACTAAGGTAATTTATTATTGTAACAAAGGAACGTAATAACTGCTGTAATATTACCTCGTCTTTAGACAATTCTTCGTCGCAGACTCGTTCTTGCTCTTTGGTGTGTCGTGTCTCCGTCACTATCGTGCCATCTGGACGCAGCGCCCGGAGTTCCTCCTGCAAACCAAATGACTACAGTTAGGTATGCACGGGTTATAATAGAAAGGCCTATTTATTCAATATATGTATGCAACGTCACGATCTGTGACTGCAAGCACACACTGAAACTGCTATTATCGCAATGAGCATGTTAGGTCTTAGGATCGCTGATTTCAAATGAATTTATTTATAGAATTTGTATTCCCACAGCCAACTAAGAATATCAGATCATTATATGGTGCACACCCTTTTCAGGAAGACGTGCCAACGTGTTATGTGATTCATCGCAGTGTACTGACAGTCTTATGAATTTTACAGTGGACTGTAATACCTTCCTCAATCCAGTCAGAAGAAAACTTTAGCTTGTCAACTGCTTCAATTACAAATCATGCGAGGGTCACTTAATTTTTTATTAATCAAGCCTTTTTATTTTGAGTTACAAATGTATGTAGCTGTCAGATTTTTGTAAAAAATCGCTTAATAAGTACCTTTTTCAGAAAATTGGTTTCGAACACGGAAATAAATAAATTACTGCTTCTTACGAAGTTTTTAGTAATTGAATGAACGGTATAAGGACGTATAGAAGACAAAAACAAACAAACATCACTGTATATACAAATTTAAGCATTGCTACGTTGACTCATACAATTTGCGCAAAATCTCAGACAAGAAATGGATACATAATTTAAGAACAATGCCAATGTAATCCTATCCGTGTTTATTAAGTTACTTTAAAAACAAGAAATAGTTATTTATTACCGAGATACCAGATAGCTCCACGTCTATATATGTACATTTAATTTCCCAATTCTGTTTAAGATATCTAAGAAATCAATGGATATAATTACGAGATGCAGTCTTATTTATCCACTGTTGTAAATAAATAAGACTATTTATTTTTACATTTAGAGTACCTAAGCGGTAAAACTGAAATTTTGAACGTCGGTGGAGTATGTGTCAAACATTATGTAAATACGACAAAATAGGTTAAAAATACAGTGACAACTGTTAAGCTGCAATGTATGTAATATGTTAATTTTTGTTTACTTTTGAGTCGATACCTTCTAGTATTCAGTCATCCCTGACCTACAAACACTCTTTTTGACTTGACTTTGTAGTTGCAGACTGATAAATTACTTTAGTTGCTTGTGTTGCTTTCAGATGTTTCTCTTCTGGTAACATGAAACGTTCCACTAAATGTAGCTGAAGTATTCTTAGGTATTAGCAGTTCCTCATTTCGAAACCTAAATATTATTTTCTAATGGCATACATTTCTGTCCATCTTTTCCGTCTGTTCCGTCTTTTTCTGTTCCATATAGAAGTTACTCACCGTGTCATCAGTAGTGATGGTAGTGTTATAAGCGATGGTATCCTTCACAAGCTTGGGGCCGCGCGGCACGAGTGCGAGCTGGTGTTCCGTCTGCGACTTCAGAGCATCGCGGATATCTTCCTCAGGGGTCTCATTCACAGCCGCTATTAAAGCCTGAAACAAAAGAAATTTCCTTATTTATTCTGTGGTCTTCAACTTAAATTTTACATAACAAATATTCGTCGTAAAGTAGTATTACTCGTCAAGCGAAAGCATTGTCAGTATCAAAAGGTTATTCTACAGCTAAGACTGGCTGAAAGAGAAACAGGAAAACGTTGCGTTTGTCAAAAGTGTCACCGGCAAACTGTCAAATAGTACGATGACCGAAAGTTTATTTTACAAAAAAGCAGCGAATTACTGGGCTAATGTGCCAGCGACCGTCGACGGAGTGCTCGGCGGATTTGGCCACATTTCAAACATCGACGTCGAGGGATCCAGAGCGTTCTTAGACGAAATACTATCCTTCGAAAATCCTCCGGCAACTAAATTAGCTCTCGATTGCGGAGCAGGAATAGGAAGAGTCAGCAAGTACGTATTAATACCACGGTTTGAAAAGGTCGATTTAGTCGAGCAAGATGAAAAGTTCATTAACACCGCCAAAGAATTCATCGGTAAAGACAAAGATAAGATAGGAACACTGTATCCAATCGGTCTTCAGAATTTCAAGCCGCAAAAAACCTACGACGTGATTTGGTGCCAGTGGGTGGTGGGGCATTTAAAGGATTATGACTTAATTGATTTTTTCGAGAGATGCCGACTTTCTTTGAACGAAAACGGTGTAATTGTCGTTAAGGATAATATAGCATCTCAAGAATTAGAATATGATGAAGATGATTCGTCCGTAACACGCCCTTTATCTCTAATGACAATACTTTTTAAAGAAGCTAAACTGAAAATAGTCAAGACTACTATCCAAAAAGGATTCCCAGAAGATATTTATCCGGTGCACTCTTTTGCTTTGATTCCTATGTAGTAATAAATTTATATAGATTATACATAATTATAGTATTGATATAATAAAGTATACATAGATAAACAGCATTAAATCCTCCAACTTTATTATTGAGCGTTAGAACCTATTACCAACAGGTTTCATTTACGACTCTAGTTGGATATTTATTCATACAACTGTCTTAATACAACTGAGTTTATCTTAGTTAAAGTAGTGAATCGTGGCCCGAATTCGTGATAGTGTCGTTTAGGATCCCGGGCGTGCCGAGGCTTCGCAACCTAGTCGCAAGTGCATTCACTGTTTTGGTGTTAAGTTACGAAATACTTGCGTCAGAAGCCGCAAGGACTTCGAAATTTGATCTATTAGCTGTAGAACTTAAAGCTTGATATCGAATATTTTCTAATACTAATCATAGTAATAATTACTGTCTATAATGGACCATTTAAGTATCATCTAAAGAGGCAATAAAATTCGTACATCTATTAGGCATAAGATATCACAGCCGATAATGACTTATAGGTAAAGGATTTCAAATTGATGTAAGATCCGTGCAATGATGGTGTACCTCTGATAATTAGCTGTTGAACGAGCGATGATGTTCAATCAAAGAACAGTTACCGATGAATATCGCACGGCGCTCTATTATTAGGGCCGCGTCAATCTCCACAGTATAGTATCAAACTTGCCCAGCAATTTCGAATTACAGTTACATTCCGAAATAATGGAATGTTCAGTCTGTAGTACGATATAAGTACGAATTTTTCGGTATCCGGCGCTTAATTTCCTGTACTTTTAATCAACATCAGCTCGCCTTGAAATTAAACTGTTAAGTACGGCCTCGGAGGATGCAAAAGCTAAATGGAGATAACAAATTAAATGTCACAAGTCACCAAGTGACTGTGTCGTTATTTCTGTCGATGACCAAACATGACCTGTGTGTATCGACGTTCACCAAAGATCAGTAGATGTGTTTACAATTTCTTTTCACGTAGCTCAGTTAAAATGTAACGTTACTTATATATGTGTATTCTCATTGAGTATACCTATCTACGAGTCACGAATAGCTGTAAATTTATTGGTATTTACTATTGAAAAAAAATTGCTTTGAGTATTATAATTACTGAGTTACGTATATTTAAGTGTACACTTGAGATTGCGGTCCACGCTTAGATAATACGAATTCTCATGACGCGGTCATTGCCCTGCTATCTCGAAATTAGATGCCTTTTTGCTTAAAGTGGAACCATGAGGTCGGATGAAACTTATTAAAAAAATAATTAACTTTTAATGACTCTGCAGACGTGTGATAAGTAGTACTTTTGCTTGTGACTAAAACGAAAATGAAAGAAATATAAATTTAAATTAAACTATTCTCAACTGAATTGAGATTGTGTTTATTAATTAATCGTTAAACTCTTGATTGTGTTTTTATTTTCACGTAGAATTTATACTGAATTTCAGCCCTGACATTCCAAGTAAAAGAACAATTATTCTTATCCATGCTATAATCCTTTAACTTGCAATGAAATCAGGTTGTCATTTCCGTTGTATAACAAAAAAAAAATGTTGCTATGCATTTTAAAGCACAACACAAACATAGACACTTTATTTTTATCTGAAAAAACTAGCTGTGATTACATTAACTGTATGTTATTACTACATAGCTGCTGTGCTGTGTAACTTCGTCAGCCTAAGCCTAAAATTACTATTATTATAAACATTATTATTACACATTCAGATGCTGTGGTTTCTAATTACCTACTTCCACTGAATACACGGTTTCCGATGACGATGCTATTAGTAACAAAAAGTGTCCGCGTTTGTGGAGCCCCTTAGATAATCGTGGCAACGTGACTTGGGAAGAGAGTGGCTGTTGACTTGCAAATATGCAAGATCACGCATGAATCCTACTTTAGTATTTACGCTACTGTGAGTAAAGGCACGTGGAGTTCGAAGCAGGTCACAAGAAAATATGCAATTTACGTGCCAGTTGGAAGGCTATTTTGAAGGTTTAGATTGAATATAAGTTTCCCTAGGTACATTTTAAGAAAATAATATTTCATTATTTATTGTGATGTTGCAGCATGAAGATATGAAAATTATTGGACTAAGGGCTTATTTCAAAATTCTTATGTTCCAATAATAAAACTCTTTACTGGTTAACCGACTTCAAGCAACTATTGCCGCTGGCAGGCTGGGGAACTAAAACTATTTCAATATACTACGAAAAAAACCGTAAAAATAAATATTATTTTTATATCTAATGTTCGCGTAAGTGATATGAAATCAGTATGAATGTCTATTACCATAATTGTTCAATAAAACTTATCGTTAGCAAAGTAATGTTCGCAAACATAAAATACGAGAGAACTAAGCAAGGGCGGAGATCAATTAACGTTCTTATTCTAAATTAACATATATTACAAGAATACTGTTATGAATATGATAAATAAATAATTCTAACTCATAAAAAAGGGTCATTGACCTCGTAAGAATCATCTAAGTTAAATATACAAGATACAAGTAGGTAATGCTTATTTGAACTAGTGCCATTTCTAATCGCTTCATAATATAAAATGATTACGTGTCTCGTACGCATAGTTAATTAAAATGATATTTACTTTTCATTATCAACAATCAAGTCAATAAGTAAAAGTTACAAGGAATTAAGTATGTCGATGTCCGACCGGCCGACAGTGTTGGCTCGCGGGCGCGAGATATTTTTCAACACATTTTTTAGAACAGAGGTATTCAACCTACGGTAACAGTTTCAGCATGCAGGAAATTATTATTTTGTATTTCCCCATTGAAAAAAGCTTTTATTTGTCACTTCCAAAAGTCAGTAAGAGTTCTTTATTGTTTTATTTAGGTTTGTACTAAATTGAACCCTAATCATAGTCTCTTTTTACTACTCTTTCTTTCAAATCATATTTATATTTTCTATTTGTACTTAAAATAAATATTAGCGGTATATATAAAATACTTTTCAACTGACCACCAACATTCAAAATCAATTAAAATGTTTAGCATCCCTGTTGTGGAACATTGATTTTCATCTTAATATCTGTAACATTATAATCTGGCAGATTATTATGTGAGAATACTTTCGTGAAAGGCATTTTTGCAAGCTTGAATTCAGAATTTGAGAACAATTACGGCTTATTTTTTCAGTTTCTTTATGTATATGTATTTTTAATAAACTTATTATTAAAGAAGAAAAAATAGCATCTCAATATATATATAATATAGCTTCTCAATAACCGTTGAAATTGCCAGACGCTATTGTAGTTACAAAATGACATCACAAGCTCTTCCCTATGACTACTTGTTTCGTAGCATGATTTATCCACGGCATCGGCTCGAAGATTTATCTAACATGTGACTGTCCCGTGACATTGATTTAATTGAATATTGTGCCGCTCCTCATTACAAAATAAGAGCAACATTAAATTACCTCGATGCAATGAAGTGGCTAGTGGGAGAAAACACGAAAATCCACTTAGTAGCTACCCGCTGTGACAACTTACCCTGAATTAAGATTGTATCGTGCGAACTGTATCTTAACTACAAACTACTCAACTTTGTAGTAAAAAGATCAATGTTTAATTAAGTGCGATTTATCTGAAGGGAACAGACGTTGTGTTGTGTTTGTTTCGCAGCTGTGTTCTGCGCCGCCGTTGTTTTTTTTTTTGCAAGCTTTGCTTGTGTCGCTAAGACATTTTGTGTTACTAAGTAAAGCAATTGAGAAACTACCCAAGACTTCATAAAGTCAACTTTTATAAACCATAACAAATAACTCGGAAATACGATTAAAATATGTATTTTTTGCATTCAAACCCCTAACCTCCACTAATTCATGTTATATAAAAGAAATTGTAGGGCAAAAGTTGTGTATCGTGATTTTTTGCATTTTTCAACTCTATAATAACGTTTATTTACATCATAATTTCAAATATTATAAAATAAGTAACATTATATAATATAAATACTAATATTATAATTATGTATGTAATAATATTTTATCTTCTATATTATGATATATTGTTGTATGTGGTCCTTGTTATCTCAACTAAAAAGATGACGTATGCTTTAAATTTAGTTTAGTAAAAATTCAGTTATAAGGCTCAAGATATTCCAAACATTTATTTATGAAATAACACACCACCAGTTGGTACCGAGGCCTACTAACCTCAATAAATTTAATACAATTGCGATAATGAGCAACTAAGATTTTTTCCATTCCCATGTTTACCGTAAAAAAATATAACAATAAAGAGAAATTATGTATGTACAGGGCTTTTTTAACTTCAAACAAAAGCCGTACGCTTATACGTTTGAATTTAGCAAGATGTATTAAAGATATTATTTATATAAAAAAAAAAAAACAATTTCATTAATAACGGTTTTGTCTCCTTACGAAGTTAGCATGTAATGTTGACGGTTGGACGCTTATCCACTGTCACTAACTCAATTAATCTATGCATGTATTAAAAAACCATTTCAAAACATAAAAACGACATGCCTATTTGTCTATTGCAAGCTTATTAGCATGGAATTATAAAGATAATTTCCTCTGGGATATGAGATTGATGTATCGTGTGTGTCAGCTATCGGCAGATTGTCACGCGATAGTTGTCCAACACATTAGTGGCCGGCAATTAACGATAAAACACTGGCAACTAATTAAATAAAGCTATATATGTGTTTTATGCTTTATATTTTTATCAAATATCTTAATGGTCTCTCTTACATCTGTTATATAATCTTTTTTTGGTTTTAGGGAAATCCTGGTATTATCCTGGAAATTTGTAACATGTATTTGATTCGATGTTCTATAGATACAGTTGCGAATCGTATACACTATAGGCTGATTTATTCTCGTATATATTTTACTCAATTATGGATTTAGCTTTATTTAATTTGGCTTTCAGAAGACGAGCTTAATATATTAATTAAAGTTGTTGATAAATCTCCTAACAGGAGTGACAAAACAAAAGAGTTAGTATACACTGCAAATGTAAATGATACAGCACAAATATCTCGGAACTGGCCAAAAATATTCGTTTTAAAAACAAAAACGGACGAAACCGGCGACAGATTTGTGTATATGATAATTTTTTGCTTCGACTTCTCAGAAAGTAAAATATTACATCCTAATATGGTGTTTTACATTACTGTAATTTGCTGAGTTTCCTTATTATTTTGACAATTTAGTATAAATGTAATAAGAGGAATGATTGTTATCTTGAGCAACTAAAAAAACTTAGTAAAAACACACATTTGTCACGGTATAATTCCATGTTTGCTTGCACGTTTATTCAAATGTTAAAAACTGCGCAAGATTTGTAACGGCTTTCATTACTTTCGATGAACTTTTTGGTAGTTATACATTCTTGAGGTAAAACGCTGCCAGTTATAATAGTACTGGATTTCTTAGTAGGTATCTAAGATTTGTTGATAAGTACTTAAAGGAGTCTTATCTACCTATGTTTTTTTTGCCTTAACCATACTTACACATTTTTAGATTATTCTCAAAACTCAACGGGTAACAAAAAGCTCTATAAAAAATAAGAAGGAATACCCTCATTACTAAGAAAACCACGAAGCATGTACAATGTACATATGTATAATACTTTTAACGTTCCAACTTTGCAGAGAGTGGTTTTTATGAAGCTTCTAGTATAATTATATTACTAGAAGCTCCATTACTAGAAGAAAAGAATCTGCGACGGCGATACTGAACAAATTAGCTTCGGAAAATTAGAAAAAAGGTAGAGTCGTGGATCAATGTGTCTTGTATTTCTAAATACTACTACCCTTTCTATCACTGAAACGTATCTGCATTATACACATTATTCTAATCTTGAACAGCAAAACAGCGGAACTATTACATAATTTCCATATCAAATAAACACAGTTCACAACCGTAACATTTTAGAATGGCTCGACCACTATCAACTATAACTATCGCATACCGTAAAAGCTTATAACTATAATAAAATAAAACAAGATAGTCGCTAATGAGTCCCTTGTATTTATCTTATAGAAAACCCACGCACATTACGTCTACCGTGTAGCTCATTCATATCCAGCCTCTACGAATCTAAGAACCCAGTAAATTAAGCTGACTATAAAGTGACTATCAGGACTTTCGAGATAGCGACGAATATATCTATAATTTTATTCGGCTTATAATTTAGACTAACTAAATCTATAATCATAAATTTAGTATAATCCTTTATTTTTATGACAGTTATAAAACAAATCCAAGATTGTTACCCACTGCTAGATATATTAGAAACGCGTAAAGCATAATTGGCTAAGACAGACTTGAGCAGATTTATTTATGTATTAGATATTATTTTTAGATTTGAAATAACGTTTCTTTTTCATTCGTTTGAAGAAAAAATCCGTCAAATAAACGCGTAAGCTTATGAAATGTTTAAATGGTATAAAGGTCACAAGTAATGCTATTGAAGTTTCTGTTATAGCTCAGAAGCTGATTTGGACACTGGAAGTACATGGATACCTATGTACACTTTTCCTTACCGCTTCGGGATTAGGATACAGAATGAGGACTTTAGGATACAGAAAAGTAACCTTAGGATAAGAAAATAAAAATATTACTTTCAGTACACAATTACTTAGATGTGTTTTATACAGATAGATTACATTTCGTGATCTTTACATGATTATTATAATAACATAATTATTATTATAATATCATTATTATAATAATAATAACATAACTTTAATCTTTTATTACACTTTAACGTTTTTAACTTTCTTTTCCCATTCAATATAGGTACTTATTTATTCAAGAATCAGTAGATAATAAATAAACGTAATTTCCAAGCAAATTATTATGAGCTTTTAGCAAAAGGGACGCGTCTAAGCTATAACTCGCTGCAAATAAGCAATACCTGCGCCGTGTATCAAGTTGAAGTGCTTTCAATCATTTTATTCAAGTTTTTTTTATTAATATTAAATACAGGTACCTACATATATTAATATGTAATAATAAATGCTAGGATCATGTCGTTACCAGGAAATATTTTGTGTCGATTAATTTTTCATATAGAAATATAAGTAGCTTTGGGAAAAATACTGACATTTAACCGCATTTGGGTAAGTTGGAAATCAGGGTAGATAGGTAAGACTAGGCAGAAGAAAACAATGTTTCCATTTTATCATTATACTAAGCATGTACGTAAAACAGTTTATATAGCTATGTAAATAAATTTGTACCCTTTTTTTTCTTTATAAATATTTTATCGGTACTGATAAAGAAATATTCCCATGAAAACATCGACCAGACAGCATGTTTACAGACAGTAAATACCTATGTTTTAAATTAATAACCCTCCTAATCACCATTAAGCATAGTGTTGAATGATAGGGGAAGCCTGAGAAGTAATACTCGTAAATAAATAAAATAAAATAAAAAAACAATTGAAGATATTTTATCTTAATATCGTATATAACAAATAATACTCTTTTCCTCAATAATTAATATGCCTATTCATAATTATCCGTTCGTTATTCATTTAGTTGATTCAGTCAATATATTCTATAATTATGTTAAGTAGAACCTAAGTTGACTTCAGCTTTATAGATGTTAGCCTCAAATCCATACATCCTACCAGTCTTAACATTAGTTACGATTAAACTGTCTACTAAACAGTTGAACAACAAAACCTGTGCAGAATATCCGCATATAATAATGCAATATGCTTTGAAACCCGTCCCTCTATTGCAAAATTCAATAGAATATTGTATAATAGTAAAAGCATAAGACATACTTGGTAGATTTCCTGCCTTTCAATTTAATTAATTGTATAAAAAAACAAATACATACCTAAATATAGGTTATAGATGCCTATATGCTGTCATACCATCACGCCTGTCGTCCACGAAAGGTTAGGCAGAGGTGTACTAATGTACACCCACGTTTCGCCGGTATGTTTTAGATCCCATGTCCCATGGGGGCGAGCCTATTGAAGCTGATATATAGGAATGTACTGCTTTATGTGCACGTATCATCATCATCATCATGTCAGCTAGAGGATGATGCCATGCATATATTAGGTACTGCTCTTCTTAGTTTTATGAAAGTTTTTCAAGATATTAGCCACCTGATTTCTTTTATAATAAGGCATTGCAAGTATATCCCAGATACTCAACTCAAATCCCACAAAAAACATTTTTAATTTCTCGATTTGCTTGTATGCCATCACATTCACAAGTTTTCGCCTCTGTTAATGGGAGCCTAGTCTATATGTTAGGTTATCTTATGAATCGGCGTACCGTCGAGACTTTCTCGAGACATCTGCCGTGGCTCCTGATTGAACACGCGATACTGAGCGTAAAATACTTAGAAATAATTTCACAATCATTCAACTAGCGTCTACCTTTTTGTCCCGTCCATAAAGCAGATAAAATCTTGGCTAGATAGTGCTTTAGACACACGGTTAAATGATGTCACCGAGGAAATTCTTCATCTTACTTCGCAGCTTTTAGTTTTATTTTGAATCTAATTTTTACTTATTTAAGGTATTAAAATATTTATCTGCTTTATGGACGGGACAAAAAGGCAGACGCCAGTGATTGTGAAATTATTTATTTATTAATAACTGCCAAAAACCTGTTGCATGGGTCTAGATAATTAGTAAATAATATTATTTGTTAGCTAAGACGAAAATAACATTATATCTAATCAATCAAGACTAACTCCCTAAATTTATGTTCTGTAATGAAAAGGGTACAAATATAAGGATAATGCTCAACTTTTTTTATAGAAACGCCAGATGTATGGGAAGAGGATGTAATAATTATTAAAAGGAAAATTAATTTTTGAAAAAAATATAACAAATTTAATGAAAAATACTAGACAGTAAAACTAACTATTCCTAGACTTTATAAATGTAGCAAACATTTTCATTGGCATCTGCCTATTTTACCTACATATTTGTAAAGGTAGCATTCTAATAGAAATACATATAATGGAGAGCACCCCCAAGTTTTCGTACAGTAAAATTAATTTCAAATGAAATAATTTATTTTGTTTTAAGTATTTTTTTATATATTATCATGCATCTTGACCAAGCTTATGAAAGCGTGCTAAAAACTGCTAAGTGCGTCTGCAGCATTATTTAAGCCTTTTACAAAGTAAGCATCTATAGTGAATCTGCAGCGCAGTCTCGCCAACGACCGACCTTCGCAGTCGGCTGGAAGTCACCGACGGACAGTCTTTTTTTCTTTTCGCACAAAGTATTATAGGAATAATTTATTACTTTAATGTATATTGAAATAGCAATTTATAATAAAACGATGGTTAAAACTGGCTTACGCAGGGTGGTCGCACAAAATTAAAGACTATAATTTTACTTGTTTTAATATGTTTTCTACGTGCGCCGTTGGCCTCAGAAAAAAATGGCAAAAAAAGAACTTGCATTCCTTTTCTATAGGAATGAATAATAGCACTATAAAAATGTGATCATTTTACGTGGTACAATCGACAGGTATACAGGTGGGGTCGAGCAC
This sequence comes from Craniophora ligustri, assembly GCA_905163465.1. Taxonomy (NCBI): domain Eukaryota; kingdom Metazoa; phylum Arthropoda; class Insecta; order Lepidoptera; family Noctuidae; genus Craniophora; species Craniophora ligustri. Next base: position 7,858,683 of record LR990967.1, on the reverse strand, counting down.
GCCACGATTCTTGAGATATCTAAGTTGTGCATCGGCCTTGAGAAAGCCGCCGCTTGCTGCCGCTCGCTCCGCGCGCTGACCTTTCCGCTCCTCTCCACCCAGCGTAGTTATTTATTGCTATCGAACGCGTGATAAATCCGCAGCATCTGTGTCGTGTATATCCGTGTTGTCTTCAACGAAATGAGTAACGAATTGTTTCGCGGCGCTGCTTTAGTAGCATTCTATGACAACTGCGGTGACACCAAGTCATGAGCTGCCTCGTAATATTGATTTATACTTATCGCTTGCTTTGATTTATTTAGTGCTGACGCGGGATGACTCTCAGTAAGGCAACTACTGAAACGTAAAGGTGATGTATTGAAGAACGATACCAGTCAAGTATATATTCCCAAGACATTTTCGTAGACGCTACATATAAACGTAAACGACGTTTGGTGCCGTGGAAATGTAAACAAGAATTTCGTGAACGTTGAACGGCGCACTAAACCGATCTAAGTTTCGCAACATCTTTATTTACATTCCCCGTAGGTACTTAATTGGCAGGAACAGTTACAATTTATGATATCAATTTCGACATACGGTACGTACCTTGTTGCTTGAAACGACTTAGAATATAGTTGGCTATTCCCGCTGGGCCTTGGTCTTGTCCGGGCTTCTCAAGATCCACTATCAACTTTCAACTTTGTACCGCTTGTTGCTGCTCCGTCGTTTTATCAACAATATAACGTTATTTATAGGGTCCCATATTGGCGTTTACATGATTTATGAGATGAACTTGAAAGACATGAAACGAGGAACTAAACGTAGTGTCGTTATCTCTAACAATATTTGTAGGAATAAAATGCATTAGTCGTTAGCAACCTCTGTTTATGAAACTGGAAACTGCCGCGACTGGTTCAGTCACAGCGCGCGCTCGGTCCCTAGACAAGCAATAAGTCAAGTGCTCTCTTCCGCAGCATGCAATTTTATCAAACTTGAATAGGGAGAAACTGCTCATTACTGGTAGCCTACATAAGTTGCGAAGAAAAGAAATTGCCGGGACCTTGTCCAATAAGTTGGTGGAGAAATTACTTGTTCGGGGAGTCTGCAAGGTGAGCGAGTCACCGGTATGGTCTGTGAAAGTTATTACTGGTGCGATGGACAAGTGTTTGCGCGCGCGCCGGTTTGCTAACGCAGACCTAAACATTTAATTGAACAACTTTTTATACATATCTACCTATTATTTATTTATCATGAAAATGATAATGAACTGATAAAATGAAAGTGTGAAGGCTGTGCTAGAAATAGATGTCGTCAGCTTGTTGCGATGTGTTGAGCAAATAATTAAAATTGCTTGACTGGCCAATCCATGTACCAAAACTAATGTATGATTTTAGATTTACAAAAGTCGTATCATCTTGTTATATCATTATTATGATAACTGCACAGAACGACATTTAGAGACTTCAGACAGAAAAGCGGCGAATAAATCTTGTAGATAAGATAGAATACATTTCCATAGGTATATAGTTAATACGAAATGAGAGATCGCGATAAAGATATAAATTAGTCCGCATTATGATCAATTTCTCACATAATTCCATACCTCGTATTAGACAACGCGACGGTATGTCTCCATTGTTTGTCGGACATGTTCCCACGGACGACAAAAACATTTGCAGCGTAATCACGAGTCCTTGACAATCACATTGACGGTGCCCGATGTTAACGCGATGTCTTATGCGGCCGCACAGTTAAAGGAATCCAATTTATTTATTTAACACTAGTAAATAAGTTTGAGTATGCATTAAATTGTTCAAAGTAATAGCTGTTACCTATGTTTTATGGATTGACGTGAATGTCTTTCTTTAATAATCGTCTAAGATGATGGCCCTTTCTATTTAGCTATAAATTGTCGAGTTAGGTACTTCCTTCATTAATGACTTATAAACAACATTCCACAGTTTTACGGTAAAACGGTATTTAAATTCCGGTATAAAAATGCACTCCTAAATTTGGTTTTATATTAACCGTAAAGTGACACAAATTGTAGGTACATATTATTCTTTACAACAAATTTTAATGTTCAGTCACATTAACCCACATACAACGCTTTGTGAAAATGTATTTTGAATCCACAATTTTTGAATTCACGGTCAGGGTTCTATCAGAGTTAGTCAAATATCGACTCAAATCGAATCAGTATTCATTCATCGTCCTTTTTGATCACGTAGGCACATACCTACTGTTCCACGAATAATTGCAATGGCAGTTTGTTTTGTTTGTTAGCATACAACCACAGACCCGCCACACATAATATCATTTGTATTCTATATCGATAACTATTGGGAACGCAGTATTTTACGAGCGTTCGTAGACGCAGGCAGTTCCAGCATTAGAATAAACAAAATCGATATAAATTTTGATGCAAACAGCACTAAAGTTGGCGATATTGTGGCAGTTTTGAAACAGTATTGTGACATTCTAGTAATGTCCCGATAGTGTAATGTTTTCAACAAATACTTTGTTTGGAAATTTATGTTACATAAGTTGACATTAAGATAACAAAATAGACTTGGAATTAGACTTGGAATTAGACTTTTAAGACAAGACAAGTTCTGAATGTATAATATTTGGACAAGTAACAGTTATATTGCAATATTCAGTACTATGTACCTATTTAATAATTCAAAATTTATCACACACATTAAATCATTATAAAAATTAAATTATTAAATTTTGCTTTGGTGAAATATAAATTATAAAGTTTTCGTGTCTTGTGTGAGGTAATAATAACTTTTGGTAAATGACATAATATTTTCGTAAATAAGTCTCTAAATAAAATTTCCCATCATCGTCATATTTATAAATAAACAAAACTGAAGCAGTGCAACACGCTGGGAAAATACTTGAAGAACTTAAACCGATCCCAACATATCAACTCGTAACAAATTAAGTGCCAATACCATTAACTTAATTAGTGACGCACACAGCGCAAATAACTTTTTTATACAATTCAATAACGTCTTTGATTGAAGTGGATCAATTTTATTACATTTTGTTTTATTCGCTCCGATGCCTGTGTACTTTGAGAAGTACTTAAAAGCCAGAAGGTGAGCATTTTAGAATAGTTGCACGTTCATTCGGTGGACGGAGGTAGGTTCTAGGCGCCACCGTAATTAGATTAAACGATTCTCTTGAATTACACGAATGTACATACTCAGACTATACAATAAAAAGCATGGCACAGGATACCGTCTGAACCAGGTTTAGCTACCAATGAATGACGAGTCTACTGACACTTGCAGGTTACAATTCTGTGGGAAAAGAAGACTGATTTCTTTATGCATACTTATCTCCAAGTATTATTGTTTGCGTCAACTTAAAAGAAACATTCGTTCTTATTACATTAGGTAGGTACGGTTGCCATTGTATTAGCACCAAATATTCAAACATGAATAAGCTAAAAGTATTTTGAAGTAGTTACAAGTATTGTATATAAGTTGTATTTAATTATTTATATTTTTACTTTATATAGATATCAGAGTAGATATATAGTAGATATCAGATTATCATCAAGCTATAAATCTTCAACGACATTTACATAAATGTACTAATATAAATACATTTCTCGTATTAATTGCCCCTCTGAGTACCCATAAGTTCACATGGATATCATTCACACCAATAAACAATGACAAGTGGGAAGGTCTTTATGCGCATGCGCATAACCGTACTATAGGAAGTACAATCGCATTAACGGTGCTGTTAACTATTGCGAGCTATATTCAGAGCACGTTTATAAATATCCGAGTATTCTTATACTAATACCGATATCTATCATACATTCCTACGAGCGATTTAACAAACATAATCAACCTTTAATATTTATAGGACTTAATTGTATGTCAACATGTAGAGTTACTTTATCAATATATTTTATCCGGGTGTATTAAAAAAACTTTTACAATTGCCGAAATTCAAGACTACCGAACGAGGGACGAATAGTCGTTTTCCAAGCTACGTAGGTTTGATACCAACATTATAGAAATATTATATATTTGTAGGGCCTCCATTTAATGTGTCTATGATCTCAGTTGATCCCTGTTGTAACTTATGACTGTCTGGATGGGTAGTAAGAAACCACTAAGGCCAAAATATTCTCAGAATATTGGGAAGCCCAAAATTTTTTTCTAGGTTCGGAAAAGACTCGGAAGATGATAAAAGAGAAAATCCTAGCGTCGCTATGTTATGATACTTTAAAAAAATCTGTTTAGCTCATTCTAAACAGTCACTTTTGTTATCAACAAAATCAATGTTTAAACCAATGCTTTCACACGATGTAATAAGAAATCGAACCATGATTCGCTGTCTATAAATTTCTGATTCTTATCCCAAGTGATATTGCAATTTCATTATAGCAACTGCATATCTCTTAACAAACTAAGATAAGAATATCTAAACCGAAATGCTAGACGATCGCATACATATTCTATTTCATAAATTTTGCGAGTTAGCATTGAACATTTACATTCAGGCAGAACACTAGAACTATTAGTTATTTGTGTCGCGAGCTCCCGGTGCGGACAAGATAATATGTGATAACTCCGCCAACTCCCATACAATGGAGATATTGTCATACAAATGATTTGAATTACTTGCCTCCAAGCATGTGCTTATACACTTGCACAGTCTCTTTGCATAATATTTGTTTGCATACAGATTATATAAATCGAAATATCTATGTTGTGAATTTCAAGCTAATATGAATCATAAACATATAAATGCATATCCCATACAAAACTATGGAAGGAATGATGTATGTAGTAGTTATCCTCTAAACAAAGAATAACTACTTATAAAAGTTATCTTACAATATCTAATAAAAGTCGCATAATATATTTCCTGTGTGTTTCCTATGTATTATAAGTATGTATTTACAAAAAAAGTATATAAGTATTATATCCATTGTCTAGTACCCATAGTACAAGCTCTGCTTAGTTTGGGACTAGATGGTGCTGTGTAAAAAATGTCCCTGAATATTTATTTATTTATTTTATTATATTTTTATTAGCATAAAATTTGATACGTAAATATACAAACCCCTTAATTGTTACGTAACTATACCTATAACACTTCTTAAGTGAGATAACGCTCAGAAATAAAAACATAGTTTTAAATTTAAGTAAAATCTTCCTTTCTAACTGAGCTATAAAAATTATAACCCATTGTCTAATAAGTTCACGTAACACAGTTAAACCAGCCACACACCGCTATGTAAATCAATTTGTTGGTGCTGTTATTCACAGGGAAACGAAACACTTCCGAATGAAACTTCCAGTGGAACTCTACGCAAAACCTTTAATAACTCGTAATTTAACCATTTTGTCGCACACACGAATAACTAACAATGTAGAGAAGAGACCACGCCAGTACTATACATCTAACAGTTAGTAGTTAGCTGGTAGTTACAGAGCCGCCCCGCTGCATGACTAACAAAGTTTCGTTTATTTCGTTTTAGCTACATGAGTAGGTAATGCGAGCAATGCTAAATGCATTTAATCTATTTGCTCAGGATCTTCCTAAGGCACATTACCTACCATCCAATTTGCATTAAAATCACATTTTCTTACACGTCATCGCAATCGCTTTAGTTTATGCACACCGCTTTCTATGATAATAATTAATGCAGCAGTTCTCCTTAACTGTCACGATACACTTGACTACAATGTCTATTGACAACATAACTCGAGTATCAATTACGTATTGAATGGCCTTTGCGATTACAATCTCAGCTATTGAACTGTGTTCTAACGCTGAGGTTGGGCTTGCCTTCACGAACATAAACGTATAATTATTTATCGTTACTTTATTACTTTGTTTTCATTTGAGGTTCTTTAATTGATTTCGTTGAGCAGTTTACATCGTAACGACGTGGAATACCACCAGGGTTAGTTACGAAACGTAATTTCTTGGCTGTTACGGAATATTATGTAAAAAGAGGTAAATACATACATACATTCCTGCTGATTCTATCTGCGCTTTCAGATTAATCTTGCGATCTGTCTCCTGGTTGCATTTTATATAGCTTTCACCAACTTGAAAGCGAATTTCGGCCGAATTTTGTACATGTTTATTTTACTCAATCAAAATCACTGTATGTGACTGCATGACATTCTACCTCTGTGCCAATTATCCAGATCATTCAGCCGAAACGGTTGTTAAATTACAAATATTCGTGATATTAATAACAAACATTTTATCGAGTATCGTTAAATTTCCACTACGGCTTACACTTTAAACCTGCATGGAAAAATATTTATTTACCATCCCACTTCAAAAGTATGTTCAACCACAGACATCGTAAAACGCAGCTCTGTTTAAGTTCTTAAACCAGCCAATTAAGTTTCTTGAACATTAAACTAGTCTGCGCTAGTAACTCTCCACAAATATGCGCTTCACTTTACATTCCCACATGTCAACGGGTGACAATGGGATGGCGAGGTTGCTCACCTCAATTGTACCGGCTTGGTACACCGCAACTATCTAATACTGTGACGTCGCATAATTAGAACCGATTGTACTCAATGATACTGTATGTCTTATGAAGTCCAATGATCAACATGATCACGTGACGACTAATTGACAACTTAACTTTTCTATAGTATTATGTATATCGAACGATTAATGTGTGTATAGTCACATGGTTTTTATAGAAAATGACAAATTACCTTCCACACATATTGCCGTAGAAGAACTTTTATTTACACGCTAATTGCGTTAACGGGTCATTGTTTAAGTGTATAAGGTGTTGTTAATTGATGATAAATACGGGCATTTCGCTGTCCATGCTTATACAATGATAGTTCAGGCTGTGGAGGTTGACAAGTGAACAATAGACAACCCGGTAGACACAATGACTAACTGCTTAGGGGTTAGCAAAACATTTATTGTAGAAATCCATTTTAGCGCTAACGGTTTTGTTTTCAATCTCACAACTAATAGAATTAAATATTTATTTCGATTAAAATCCGTTTGTAATTTATCTGTGTTTACCGTTAAAAGAACAGCATATGTACGTCTAATTATGGCCTCAAGAATAAACTTTCATGAACATTAAGTACTACACAGAGCTTATTCTCGCATTTAAATTACCAAAACACCATGTGAATAACATTTTGATGACAATATCTTCTAATTCGGACCTAAAAACGTGACCAAGACAAGCAATAAAATCTTAAAAATTATATGATTATCATCTTTCAGAATATTAGGATTTCGCAAAAACAAAGGAAACGGTCGGTGTTACCAACCCATACATCAATCTTTCACGTTGGAAAAACTGCTTTTATCTCACAAAACCCTTCAATTTTTCGATTACAAAGTGTGATGACTTTAGTAACCATGTTACGGCACTATATGCACTATTAATTGATTCTTAGTCAACCTAATCACATTAAATGCGGCCAGTGCAGTAGTAAATCTGAAGCAATGCTACATTCCAACTAAGCACAAGTATCGGAATGCCAGCAAACAGGGCGTGTCATATACGTATATACTGTTTACAAAACACCAGACAACTTGTAAACGTCTAGATCATATAATTTATGCTATCAATTAATTTTATACCTATCTGGTTTAATATATTTGCTAAAAGAACGAGAATTTATAGTAATATATTTGATATATTGGTCCTAAGTAGCTAATGCCAAAACGGGACTACGATAATATGTGATAAGCTCCATAGTTTTATTTCAATATTTAATATTTGCTTGTTAGAAATCAGTATGGAAACTGTTATATCATATTATCAAAATATTTGAAAGAAGATTTGAATAAAATTATGATCATAGAAAGAAGACACAGATTAATTCGTAATGACTAGGAAAACTGCATCGTAGTGAAAAAAAGAAAGATTTTTATTACTAAGAAATAGCTAATTTTCTTTTAAATATACTCGATAATTGTGTATAGTCCAGTTCAACCTCTAAAATAAAATTCAATCTCTAGATCAACGGTTATTAGTATGAACAAATGGATATTTTAATCAGCACGGAACAGGTGTCTGCGTAAACAGCGTTACTAATGCGTGTAAATAATACTCTAATCTGTTCATCAAGTTGAGCGATAGTTTGTGAATGAGTGAACAATTTTCCGGAGTGTAACCGCGTTCATTCACTCTCGGCGTCGCGTGCCGTGACGTTATCCAACCCTAACAACTCACAACACATGTTATGTAAAGACTGACTTTATAATTTAGACATGTGACATAAACACCAGTCAAAGTGATAAGCTTATTAACGGACTTCAGATGGCGTTTGTCTGGGTGTGTTTTTGTGTCATTTACCGATATCTTCGTTAGATCTAGATCCGATTTGAACGTTTATTTTCCGTCGAGTTCAGTATTGCTTCAAGGTTCATATTAATGTCATTAGTATTAAAATTAATTCTATCGATATCTACGACGACTTTTAAACTCCATTTGTGTTGTATTTATTTCGTTATTAAAACGTTTATTGTGCTCTATAGTGCATTTATTAAATATCTATCCATTACAGTCGTTATTCTTGTTGTTTTTTTAAAATAAACTGATTATTAATAGTAGAAGCATTTTATAAGATAATTATTATACATAATCTTCTGTTTGCTTAGTAGTTTTTACTTTATATTTGTAGTTGGCAAGTCTTTTTCTACCAACATATATTTTGTATAAGTTGTCAAAACTGAAATTCAGCTAATTTTATTTTGTCGTTATACAAACAATGGAAGATTATTATTTAAAATATATCAAATGATTGGTTTAACATTCTTATTGGAACAAAGAGCAGCTGGTCTATCAGGAAGCAAATAATGACTGGAAAACCGCTATTAGATGTAAATAGAAGAAACACATTACGCAATCAAAGAATCTATTCCAATAAATCTTTCAAGTACGATGGGCTAGCTCCTAACACAACCGCAAAGTGGACAAGATCATAGTCTGTGGTTAATTTATTAAAAATATAACATTACATGACAGGTTCCCGACCTGTTATAAAACCACAGACAATGTAATATAATTATACCAGAGATTTATTACAAAAATATCAATATCGATATAGTTATACGATTTGAAGACGATGGCTGTCATTGATCTCTTAAGATAAAACACAATATACCGTCACTCCTGTATCCTTGATGGGTTACGCAGAGGTGTACTGGTGATAGCAGTTTGCCTTACTCTGAGATTTAATAGAAAAACGCAATCCTTTCTTCAATTCGACTTAGGAATCGAGTTCCCTCTGCATCCTGACTGTGTCCCGGCCTAACGAGATATTTTAATTGTAATGTGTTTAGGCGCATGAAATTTGACAACCTTTTCTAGTATGGCGGACTATAGCCAAACCCCTCAAGTGAGAGTAGAGCCGTGGAACAGAATGGGTTGACGAAAAGTATATGTAACTGAATTTTATTTTTTCCTTTCTCATTCTACATAACCTCATTAGACTGTCTAGCTGGTAGTCTAGCCGACGGATATTTTAACTAAATTATACATAAACTATCGACCATCATTCATTATTCATGTAGTAACAGCTTACAAATATTCGTTTGTGTATATTAACAGTCACATTGTATACTTGGCAAATGTCAAAGATCGCGCATAATATTCTATAATATTTTCCATACATCAGTTTCATTTCTATTCGGAAGTTATCTAAATGCAAATTGCAATTAAACGATTTTTAAAATTTACTACCATTATTCTTTTATAATAGAAATAATAAATAAATAGAAGTACCATTTGGAAAACTTTGAGTTAATGTCCATTTTGAACCTTGTCTGTCATCTAAAATAGGATTAAAACTTCGTCATTCGGCATTTTAATTTATTATTTATATCATTGAATTATTTAAGGCTTAAAGTTTTGAAACTTGACATGCTATCTATAATACAATCAGCAAGATACCTATATTCTTATAGATTTAATCCTCAGGTATTATGTAAACGGTACCATTCACAACGGATAATGGAAGATAAATACGATATGAATAAATGCAAGCGTACTTACTTACTAGACCGGCTTCTAATGGCCACATTCTTTATACTAACTTGGTATTTCTGTTAAAAGGAAAAAAGGTGTAATTGCCATAAACAAGATACAATAAAGTAGGAAATTTATTTAAAAATATTTAGGCTGTGATTGATTACAGTTACAGCTGACATAGAATTTGAATAATGCTAGCCCATGTAAAGCCTAAAATTACAACGATCCTATATCTCAAAGTTGATCAAACTACATACAGTGCGCAAAGTTTCATTAAAACCAGTACATTTGTTCAGAAGTTTATCGTGGACAAACAAGGTGACAGGATTTTGTTTATGTATCAAGACGTATAATATGACGTTGAAGATATTATTTCTGCCTCAGCCTTAATGAACCAACCGATTCTTTTTATACTTCAGTTCTATCACTTCAATATTTCTCGTTGTTTTTCATCCACGACTAATTGGTGGACCGACTATGTCGTGTGTCAAATGCAACAACCTTCGCACTTTCACCTCCACAGCCTCTTAGAATTACGGTTCGCCCATTCAATCGACTGTTTCCACTAAAATATGCAGTCGGAGAACTGACCCGGCTAGGAACTAAAGGGTATTTATTGTTTCCTCGTAGTGGTCTTGAGAAAACCAAGAAGACTAATTGTTTACTTAAGATCCTGAATTCCTTCCCAAGGATTTAGTAAGAAATAACAGTCAATATTAATTTATTAATGTGAATAGAATGCAGTATTCTGTTAGAAACCTTCTATGACGCTATAAAAAGCCATTATGCACGTGTTATATGAATTGATTAATAGCTATAATTAAATAATTCATGCTCTGGAAAATGAAACATATTTCTTATGCTATGTCATTCTTAACAAAAAATACACAGAGACGCAGGATGTAACGGCCCTTACAGGGCTTATAATGCCCTTATACCATTTCCATGTGGATATTTAGAAAAAACAACGTAAGACTACTGTTGAATTGATTATAAGTAGTATCATACTGCTGATTATAAATCCAAAAGTGTTGTTCAATGAATACTGACTTATAAATTATGTATTCGCCACTTTTAAAACGTTCAAATACAAATTCTTGACCACTCACTGTTCACATAACTTCAATGCAAACCAAATTGAAAACTTTCCGACTTCAGCACGTATTTCTAATTACATACAGCAAAACATAGGCTGTTTGAAACCACGAACAAACGAAATTACGAGCTGAGCTCAGCGCGAAACTGAATTGTGTGATTACATTGTTTACATTGGTATCGTAACTTTTCAAGTAAAGCCCGTTTTAATGTTTTAACGAATACAGTTAACTGCGGTTCGACGGTTTATTTAAATTAATTTTCAACGCTGTTTTACCCACGCGTAACTGACTTAACGAGCTATATATTTTATATACTTATTAACTTTCATGTAGCACATTCATCTTTATGTTTGTTTACAGTTTTTCTTACGGGATTTTTTTACGTCCGCAATGTTTTAGGTTAACCAAGTTTCATATAGTTCTTGATAAAGATATTTCTATTCATAATTTACATAATAGAACAATTTACCTTAACAGTTAAACCTAAAATCATTGAATATTTTCATTTTGTATGAGAATCAGTGAAGTTTACAATATAATTTCAGTGGATTAGATTTCTCGTCCAAGTTATACGGTATACGGCTATATAAGTCTTGCGTCTATGTGTCGATAACATTTAAGAGCAGTCGTAAACTTGTCACTTTCGTCGTGAAATCCACTGTAGTGTGTTTGATAGCTGTAACGTTTAATGATTGAATTTATAAGCTAATATAGTTAACAGTTAACTTGATCCCGATGGAAAGTCCGTTAACTGGTGAGAACTTTATATTATTGGAAAATAAATAATCTTCATCTTATCGAGTCAATTGTTGAACAATGTTTGAGTAATATGAAACCACCACCACACGGGTCTTAAGTTAGTTTCAAGCACGAACAGGTACCTACTGTGTATTGTGTATTTGTGTTGATATTCGCACTGTACAGGATAGAGTGCTAGCAGATCCTTAAAATTTAAATCTTATGATCCAATCGTATAACCACAAAAATTTATTTATATTATTCACATTAATATAATGATATATTTCATAGTCATTTTAATCTAACTTGTAAGCCAGCTTACGCTGGTGCCTAAGAGCTCTTAGGCGCCAGCGTCTGAGCAAAACAAAATAAACACTTATATTTTTACCGCATTAATTAAACTGGTGAACATTCAATGTCAATTATACTATATTATGCAAAAAGTTATTGAAAATAGTATAAAATATTAGATATCTGCGTACTTAACATCTACCTACTTGTACAAATAATATTCTTTATATTTATTTAGTACTTGTATTTTTATCTTGATGAAAACACCAACTGTTATATAAATCTATTACTATTTCAAATGTGATTTTCGTTTAGTTGCATAGCACATCATATGCAAATTTGCAACGGGAATTTTATTATCAAGATTAACAGTTATACAATATACTATGTATGTATATTATGCACCTACTAATTTCTATATTGTTCGGAAATAATGGAACAATTCGTAATTGATTCCTTTCACTATGAGAATATTACATATTCCAAAGTTTACCACAACAAAATCCCTAAAAAGTAATTTATATTTATAATAATTACTATAAGACTTAACTTTAAAAAAAGAAGAGTTTTGAAAAAGAAGTTTCGTTTGCAAATATCAAATCAGTAGTGCTATATATCATTTAAAATTTCTAACGATTTACTACGGACTACATTATTTAGTTTAGTTGTAGAAGCTGGATTAAAAATCTCATCATCATCATCAGCCTATATTAAAAATCTCAGTAGAACAAAATTGTTTATATGGGTTTAATCTGAAGCAGTTTACCTACTTCTAAAAAGTATTAGTATGACAAAAACATAAAAAAATTAAACTTTTTTTTGAAGTCGCTTTGTGAATAATTTCGAATGACAATAATGAATAATTCGATTTGATAAATTTAGCCGGCGCAAACACTTTATAATTACTCAGACAAAATCATAAAAAACATGTCGCAGTAGTAAATAAGTGTTATGCAGGAAACTTCTAATTTATTAATCCTTTTTGCTTGCTCTCCTAGAGCATGTGGGAACTTTCTTTGGAGTCTCTGTAATATCCGCTTCATTGCGGATGATTCGTTCTTGCAAAACATATTTACACCTCGGTACTATCGGTTCTCGATAGAAAAATGTAACAATGCCTTCCCTTATTTGTTTTCTATAGTCAGATAACACCCGATCGATTTATATAGTGTGAGAATATTGTTGTATGGAATTGTGTGCTAGTTGTGTTATCATCAGGTAATTAAATATCATAATTGCGGATGTTTGAAATCCAAATAGAAAATTCAATGCACGAATAAAGAATTCCAATACCTATAAGATGGATATGTGACTTATGAATATTATTCGATAATAATAAAAAACATTAACCTAGCAAAATTATGTATTTCCTAAGGCAAGTCTATTCATAAATATGAAGCGAATATTGACATAAACAGTTCGCGAAACGACCACCAGCAGTTATACAAATTTATTGATTATCGATAGCCGCTCGTGTGCCATCACTCAATACTAAATCGAGTTTTAATCGAGAACTATTATTTATTTGAAGCGATTAAAGCGGATCTACGTGGGTTTGTGATTAACTGAGAAGCGAAGGGCCCAACCGCTCGCGGGTTGCGGGCGACAACTCGCCGCTTCCTCATTGCACTGTCGGTGGTTATTGCGCCTGCGCAGCGGTGCCGCGCAATCGTCAAGTTCATTTCTCAGGGTTGTCTGTGTTTCGTTCAAAATTGAATGCTTAAGTTATCAATCGTATGAGCAATGCGGTAATTTAATACATTCACTATTTATCCGAAAATACCTTTAAACGTGTTTATTATATTAGTACAGTTTTGATTCAATTCGCACTGTGCCGATTTAATTACGCAATCAACTCCGCAATTTCATCGTCTAGGTTACCTATAAATGTAGGTGCATAGGTTACACATCCAATTAAATCTTAAGAAATAGGTGGATAGAATATAAAACAATTATGACTGAAAACCTCACAAACTTGTTTTATAACAATTACTTTTAGACACCAATTTTCTGGTATAAAACACCAAAAGCTTTAATATCCCAATATAGTAAATTATCCGTTACACGACAGGTCAATTTCGTACGTGGAAAACGAACAATTGTTCAAATTAAATATTTGATTACAGTTACCTTTACAGTAGATTAGAGGTCAATAACTCCTAATAACGGTATTGTTTAGTAAACTGCATTACACGGAATGAACTAGACACACATTTTAGTACATGCTATAGGGAAATATTGACAACAAATGATCGTTATTGTTCTACAATTTATACCCATACATTGTACTGTTTTCTAAATCGGGGTAATATATTAGTTAATCTACGCCAATAAATACAAAGTTAATTTTGGTTCCGCATCTTTAAAAAAACTAAAAATCTCTACGAAACGTAACTTCGTAAAAGTTGTTCAAATTATCAACGACTTTTGTTCTAACATCATTCTTCTGTAAAATCAAAAAATATATCACGAAATAATTATATAAATTTCAAAAGTAGGCACGTGCCGTGAAGATTAGGCTACTTCCCATTTGGTAAACTTCCCATCTGGTAAACCTCAAATTATACCTACTAAAAAGTTGCGTTTGGTAAACATTTCGTTATTTCATACATTTATTCCCATTTGGTTAGTATTTTTATTTTGTATGGTACAGTCAATGTCAAATTAATATTGAAATTAGATCAGTGACTTATATGTAAGAACAGAGCTAAAGTTGGGGTTTAGGACTTCCGATATCATACAGCAACTTTTTTAAAGTGGGCAATTTTGATTTGAATTAAGGAACATTATTGTTTAATTATGTTGTTACCATTAACTTTGTTAAAAATAATTGTTTAAAAACATTGATTTTTCAATTTGTAGTCAATTTTTTATGTTATTTCTTTATGTTATTGTTTATTTTTAAAGTTGATTTTGTATGTTGATGTCTTGTGTGATGAAAAATTGAAAGAACTGATAAATCTTGTCATTGAAGTGTTATTTTTCTTGATTTTTTAACAAATTATCAAAAGTTGCTTGTACTTATCACTTTTTTCTTTTTATTGATTTTGAACTGTGTAGTGTAGTCTATTTTTTATGTTATTATACCAAATCTGTGATTATTGTTATTTTTTATTTTTGTCGGTTTTACAGGTAGTTGTCTTGTATTATAAAAAATTGAAAGAACTGATAAAACTTGTCATTGAAGTAGTCAAATCAAACTGTGATTTTTCGTATTTTAACAAATTTTTAAGAATTGCTTGTATCACTTTATAATTTCTTGTTTTTTATTGATTTTTAACTTTATAGTATAGTCTTTTTTATGTTATTATACCAAATCTGTGATCTTTGTTTATTATTAAAATTGATTTTGCATGTAGATAATTTGTGTTATAAAAATTGACAGAACTGATAAAACTTGTCATTGAAGATTTCAAATCGAACTGTGATTTTTCTTATATTTTTTAACAAATTATCAAGAATTGTTTGTGTGCCATTTATTATTTCTGTTTTTAAGTTTCAATGTGTATAATATATATACATAATCTGACTATTGTACCTGTTATTAATAATATATGAATGTTAAATTATCAGTTTCGTGTTTTCTTTTTTACTTGACTGTACCCATTTCAACTGAAAGTTTACCAAATGGGAAACAACACTTATAATTACTGAAATGTTTACGAAATGGGATTAAATGTATGAAATATAAAAAGTTTACCAAACGCAACTTTTTAGTAGGTATTATTTGAGGTTTACCAAATGGGAAGTTTACCAAATGGGAAGTAGCCGAAGATTAGGATGTTGATTTGGTACTAAGAAAGCATTGAATAGTTTTAAAATACACCAAGTAGATTTAATGTTTATAAACAGGAAATATGCTTTAAATGTGGGTACAAAAACAGAAATTTATTTTTAAACGCTTACAAGTAGGTACATAATCTATGTCCTATTAAAACCGTCATTAATTTATAGATGTCAAGCTAAATCGACGTATGATTATTTTGAATGTTGCCATAATGCATTCTCGTTATGGCAAGGAAATGTACTGTTATTTACGATTATATTACTTTAGTAGACAGTTAACTTGAAGATGAATTTTCCTTATTTTGATAATCACTGAGGAATTCGTAGACAAGTCGACCCGACTTGTCTATTGACCCGAATTGTTACTTATACCTGAAAGAATCCAGGAACTCACGTTCAACTTTACATACTTATATAATAAATAATAGATATATTATATCGTAATTCGTACCTCAATAATGGCACGCAATCTGATATTACGTTTACTTGTTGGTACCTATACAATCCAATCAATAAACATAAGATTTTAATTAAAAGGTCGTTTTATTATTGCGAATATATGTTACCAAATTAATAACTTATCCGGTTGTATTAATTTAATGTTTTGAGCTTCAATATAGTCCGAAATTATTTTTATTGGACCAAATTGTATCTTGTTTTTCGTATGATTAGTCAGCATGTGTACAAATTAACATTACGTAACTGACTTTCACTGGCAGCACCATTCTTCTGTTTATTCATTCCAATTAGCATCAAAAAAGTAGCACTAGGTATTCTATTTTCAAACTGAGGTAGTTACGTCACACGTTTCCAAAGACTGACCAATACGTCTCGCTGATTGGTCAGTCATCTCGCCTCTCTTGTTCAGTCATCTACATGTGAAATTAATTTCACGGTTTCAGAGTGTTACATATTAAATTTTATAACTTGCGTGCGTTGGTATCGAGGTCACAGTTTTACGGGAGAAATTATTCTATTGTTCTAACAGTTTGATATACTTGCGATATTTTAAGTAAAACATTTCTCTTTTCTTGCCTTTTTAACCGACTTCCAAAAGGAGGAGGTTATCAATTCGACTGTATTTTGTTTTTTTTTTGTTTGTTACCTCATAACTGTGGATTGGGTGAACCGATTTTGAAAATTTTTTTTTGATGTGAAAGCTGAAACTTCCCATGTGGTCCCATAAAAAATGGTGAGGATCTGATGAGTGGATCCTTGGGAAATCGAGAGAAACCCTCAAATTTTCTACATACGTAGAAAATTTTCTACGCGTTCATTGTTCAACTTCTTACATACTATCACGCCTGTTGTCCCCGAAGGGTTAGGCAGTGGTGTACTAATGTACACCAACATTTCGCCGGTATGTTTTAGGTCCCATGTAATAGGTGGCGAGCCTATTGCCATTAACCGGGCACGAATCAAAACTCCGAGCCGCTACTGAGAATTTCACATAAAAACTCAATAACACTTTGCTCGACCTGGGAATCGAACCCAGGGCCTTTTGCTCGGCAGTCGCACTGTATGACCACTAGACCAACGAGACATATAATACAACGAACCTATTACAGACACTAAAAAGTAAAAAATAAAATAAAAAACTGCATTAAAAAAAACCGACTTCAAAACTAAAAATTTAAAAATAACTTAATACAGTTTTAACTTCTTTTTAGTTTTAAAGGTATGAAGTCGGTGCCAGTGCCGGGTTGTACACTGCGCGATGGGTTTACATACCTTTACATTTGGCTTGGTACCGTCTTCATACCTTTAAAACTAAAAAGAAGTTAAAATTGTATTAAGTTATTTTTAACTTTTTAGTTTTATACGCGGTTTTTTTATGGTTGAACTGAACGTAAAAATAGATTAAATAAATCTTAACTAAACTCTATGACTTAAGACTTGCTTAGGAGTAGAACAAGAATATAAACCTGCCTTGCGCTCAAATCTATTCTCACGCTGTCTAATAATTTTGAACTATACATTTTAATGGCTTCAGTAAAATATCCAACATCAAATAAACACACTATTATCGCACAGAGTAAGCAGGTACAATCTCTAAACCTCAGTTATTCGATACACTATATATCGAATAACAGGCTTTCATTAAAGAAGAGGCACAAAAAATACCACTCACCGATACAAAGCTTTCTTACTAATGAACACGAACTTAGTTCGTTGGTATCTATGACCGCTGTCACGGCAGTTGCACGTTTTAATTTATCTTTTTGGCATCCGAGTTGCCAAAACGGAACACTGGGCGATATTGTTTCAGTATTAATGTACTAATACATTACTCAGTGTTTCGACAGGAACTACATATTATGTAATTTATTATATTTCTGTACTATCATGATAATATAATATCGTAGTGGAATAAAAAACCATGGCAAATGCTACTAGATTAGGCAGCGTTATGTTTCATGTTTTTTATAATATTAAACTGAAAGACTCAAGTTAATGATCCATTGAAATAAAAATTGTTTTTAATACTTTTAGCACGGTAGGTATATTAATATTAAGTGATCAATGTCCAGCAGTGGGTGTCAAATGGTAGATATGATGATGATATTAATATTATCGAATCCAAATCGATGTTTCGGATCCTTTACACCATCCATGGTTACGAGCAGACTGAGGTCTTCACGTCGGCGCAGCGCCTAAATCTCTATAAGGCGCAGATCCGGCCCCACGTGGAGTACTGTTCTCATCTCTGGGCGGGGGCCCCCCAGTACCAGCTACTTCCATTTGACCGAATCCAACGAAGGGCGGCTCGAGTTGTCGATGATCAGGCTCTTTCCGATCGGCTTGATCCTTTGGCTCTGCGTAGAGATGTTGGATCACTCTGCATCTTCTACCGCATCTATCACGGGGAGTGTTCCGAGGAATTGTTTGGTTTGATCCCGGCCGCTGAATTTCACCATCGGACATCGCGCCAGAACTCAAAGTTCCATCCATTTTGTCTCGATGTCCAGCGTTCCACAACAGTGCGGTTTTTGAGGCATTTTCTGCCTCGCACCACCGCTCTGTGGAACCAGCTGTCGCCGGCGGTCTTTCCGAACCGTTACGACGTGGGAACCTTCAAGAGGAGAGTATATTCTTTATTAAAAGGCCGGCAACGCATTTGCACGTCCCCTGGTGTTGCAGATGTCCATGGGCGGCGGTAATCACTTACCATCAGGTGAGCCTCCTGCCCGTTTGCCCCCTTATTTCCATAAAAAAAAAAAAAAAAAAGAGGTGTTGGGTGTCTTGATACATATAATTACTATGAGCTACTTTACATTTTTCTTCTTTCTGCTTCGTGTACAGGATCCACATCACGTCGATATTAAATAATATCAATACACCGCAATAAAATCAATGCAATAATAAAATCAAATTTATTTCAATGTCTAGTATTCGCATAAATATGAGGCAGGCATTGATTATTATTAAACAGTTTTTCGAAGAATAAAAGTACCTAAATGGCAGATTGAAAATGTACACTACAGCGTAAACATGCCATTAGTAATCATAATAACACCAAGTAAGTACTTACTATAAAACAATCTGTATAATATTTTTAACCTTTAAACTATGAAGCGAACATTAACCTCATGTTATGACTAGATTGAGGTTAATTAAAATAATTTATGCGGTACACACACAGGGACACGACTCGTACCTCGAACTCTTGACATTGACGAGGAATTTAAACATAAAACCTTCTTCAATCAGCTATGTAACGATTAAAAAAAAACGTATTCCAAACTATACCTCCCACGAACAAATTTGCAAAGAGGTTTTTATCACACTTAAGTCGCATACTGTTTTGGTTGGATGTGGGTAAGCTAAATTTTTGGCATTATACCAAATAACCGAACTAAAAAAGTAAACCAAATAACTTTTGATTACTAAATATGTCAAGCCTACTGCCTTGTTAAGTATAAACTAGTTAAGGTACGTTTCACAATTGTTCTAGTTTCCGCTTTTATTATATAATTTCAATGAAAATGTGTTCCACGTCAATTCTCTACCTATTAATTAGAAAACGACCCATTGTTTTAGGCTCTCAAAGTGGAGGGCCAGTTTACAGGCGTTTTATGATTTAACGCAGATTTATTTTACGATACAATACGGGTTGTGCCCGCAATCGAGGCATATTACACAAGGCTATATTATAATAATCTTGCTTTGTATCCCGAGGAAGATATGTGTGCGAGAAATACATAAACAACGGTAAAAGATCCAGTTATTTCCCTCAACACTTATTACATTTATCGGTGGCACTTCCAATGGCCTACAGCTGGTCATTTATCAAACAGGACTGGAGACCGGAGACTGTCTAATCTGTAACTTGAGTCAACAGTTAGTCGACCAATAGAGAAGGAATATAACTTTACTCAATACAAATAAAAAGATGCAAATTGAATTATAAAATATACTTTCATAAAATTCTCGTACTAGAAATGTTTAAAATAGACATCTTAAAATTCTACGCAACATTTTTTATTTTATTTGAAACATATTTTTCCAACAACAGAAATGACAGTACCTACTATATTTTTAATTTATTACATAGAGGTTGACTGAAAGCTATTCGAAGTTTGAAGAATAACAAACCGGCCAGCATTCTTTGCAATCTATTGGTCGATAAAAAACTAAATCAAATTGGAATTGGAACGTGATTTAGAATGCTGTGTCACGTCATGAACTACCGGCGCCGCGTCAATACGCAGAATAGCACTTGCCGTGACGAATTAGTCCGATTGTGAAATTATGTTGATTGAAGACACGGTATCTTAATAGAAAGACATTAACGTAACTATTTATTCATTTGTAATACCGATAAAAAAGTTTTCTTTTCCACTGAAAACTATTATGTATTCTGGCAAAATTGCCAATTTGAATTCTCTGTTGATCTACGTCTGTAAAAAACTGACTGTAAAACTGATGTCTCATTTATTCAATTTTCGTAAATCCGATCCGGTATCGGTATCTATATATAATCTACTATCTACTATACATATAAAAATGTTAAGTATGGTTCAAAATCTCAAAAATTTCTCCACCAATTGAGCTCCAATTTTGACAGGATATACAACCTCCTTCAACTCAATGCAAATTTGATTATCAATAAATGATTACACTACATATAGGTACGACAAAGCCTGTCTCCCCCGAAGGGTTTTTTTTTTTAAAAATTGATTTCTTGTATTTTCAGAAATTTAGGTTTTGTTTCGCATTATAGTTTAGTTACGACAGCTCACGTGATTTGATACGTTTGCTGCCGTAACTCCAAATGTCGCATTATTAAAAAACTGATCTCATTTCGGGTTGGTAGGGAAGATATACAGATTCGATGGATATAAATATACGTTATATATGCATTATATATATATTTTGTTCAAGTGCCATTGCAGGCTTTTAATTTTGAATAAATATGACTTGCGAGTTTCGTATAGCTTGCTAGTGCGTCTTCTTAATGTATACCCACATTTCGCCGGTATGTGTTTGGTTAGTTCTCCGGGCAGGAAACCAAACTCCGAGCTGTTACTGATAATTTCCTAGAAAAAGTTACAGTTTTCCCGACCTGTTAGTCGGACCACTAGATCAACAGACATTAAAATGTTCATAAATCAATCAATAGTTCAAATTGGAATACTCCTTCGATTGACCAGAGATTACACTATCCAACCCTAAAACGATTCACACTTGCAACTCGTGGCGTTCAACCCGCGCACTGCTTATGTCGAGTTACAAAGGCAATAAGTCGCGTCCCGGCGGTGGCCGCGCGTCCGCCGCGCCGCGCCGCTCCGGGGGCTAATCAACCGTAGCGAACGCTTCCAAGCCTTTTGTTTTTGATGCCGACAACTTGAGGAGTGCTCCGGTTTTCTCTAACGTCTAATTGTGGCGAATATTGTTGTTTGTGTTGTTCGAAATTTGAAATATAAACTTATTTTGCAGACACAATTGATTCCCAAACTGTATAGCAGTTTAAAGCGCTGTTTAATTATTTTGTAATTACAATATGACTTAAATAGTTTGCGAAAAGAATACCTACATTGGTATTTTTAAGTAGGTATATAATATATCTTAAGTTCACTGGAGATTTGTTTGGTAATTTACCTGTGGATGGCAATATAAAAACTGCCAAACTATATAAGTCATATACCTAATAATCACAAAATAATGAAATTTGTCATTAAATTGCTTATCAAAATAGCTTCACATGCAATCACCTATTCAACATGAAAAACTACGCATAATACGTGATAAAATGATATAATAGAACGACTTAATTATCGCAATATATCAACTATTGTAATTGGGAATGTCTTCAATAGTCGTATGATGTAAACGAAAATTAATAATAGACACATTAGGCTAAACGTTATCGCTCTGTTGCGTAACAAGATCGATGATGGCGACGCAACGTGCAACGCAACAGACGATAGCATCTACGACGCTTACCTATGACACCCACTGAGATAGCAATCAGTGCGAGTACGAACAAACTTTCACGCACGCCTACGAACTATTTGAGCAACGGTTTTTTTATTTGCGAAGCATTTGAAACTTCCAATTTCGAATTTGAAACTCGAGACTCCAAACTTTGAAACAAAACACTGTAAATGATATTTAGCTACATTTATATCATGGTCTTCGTCAACTATCAAATTCGAAATTCAACATGTTGTATTTAATTTTGTGAATTGAATATTACAGTTTCAGGCTGTATAAAGAAATAATGAAGTCGCTATGTGCTTAATTATTTATTATAAAATAACATACGCTACGAAATATTAAAGTACATACATAATTAAATATGTTTTATTTGATAGATATTTTAAAAACTTAATACAGCTGAAGGTGTAAGTACAAAACAAAACTTGTCCTTGAAGCCACAGCTGGCTAGCTGTAAATTAATGTATTATGAAAGTCAGACAGACTAATTTGAAAATACACGAACATGTTCCAAAGTTAAACAAAAAAGT
Source organism: Craniophora ligustri (assembly GCA_905163465.1). Taxonomy (NCBI): domain Eukaryota; kingdom Metazoa; phylum Arthropoda; class Insecta; order Lepidoptera; family Noctuidae; genus Craniophora; species Craniophora ligustri. Next base: position 7,835,797 of record LR990967.1, on the reverse strand, counting down.
TGTTAATTCGTGTGAACCGCGATTCGTTATGGGAAACGTGCCGCGAAAACTAGAGGAATCAAGTTTTGGCACAACTTTTATAAATCTCGATGCAGACTTGCAACGATGACTTTTTTTGCGCATTCGGTTTTAAAACTATTTTAATGATATGTTAAGGGACAACAGGGTCTCGAGGAGATTTAGAGACCATCTAAAAAATAGAACAGCATAACGACTCAGGACCTACGGACTAAAAATATATCGATGTTACAGCTTGTGTTTTAAATCTTAATGAAACAGATATTCGATTTTAAATTTCGATTCATAAGCCGTCAATCGTCGATTATAATCGTTTCGAAAGCCACGAATAGGTCTTTGCAAAGCTGAGACTACATAGCAAAATTATGAGAGCCGAGTGAAATCAATACACACCCGATTATCTTAATTCAGCTCCAACTAACAATTTCTCGAGCTAAATCGAAAGTTACGCATTTCACCTATCTACAATATCAAGATAACAACGGGCTGTAAATCTTGGTAAGGATTTAATTGACACATTTGCTAAGCGCAAACGTCATTATGAATGAATGGCGGCTGCTTATCTCGGGGTAACTACCAGCTTCGTAAGTCGTAACGAGGGACAGCATTATGAATATCGATAATGCGTTATTCTCATACGTAATCGGCGAAGTCGGAGGCAATATCATCGATAAGTGTCGGCTTGGGGGCACCGCATCCCTATACATCAGCGAGATACGATCTAGCCCTGTGTCGCTCGCAATAAACTGTGCAATTATGTGATGATATACTTTAGTAAGGATATCACTGATAATTACACTCCTGGTGTCTGGAGTTCAGTAAACAATTCTAGACTCGTAAATACTTCCTGATGATAAAAATATGCATTGCTGTAGAAATAAATTGTATTTTATACCAAATGTATTTTGATTTTAAAGAAATTAGGACTCAATTGAACTTAAAGAAATTTGTTAAATTGTCATTCAAAATATAGTACGATTTCACTATCGATTTTTTATACCAACGACCAACTAAAATATATTTAACATTTCTTCTAGGTATAGCAGTCTAATATTGACATGGAGAACAAATTATACTTCTTTATTAGACACGTACGAACGAAATGACTATAGTAATGGACCTCGTTTCGATAGAAGAAACTTTTTTATTGACTGTCTACTTAGTTTAATATGTAGAAATTGCGAAATTGTTTACAATCTTCGAGAACGGACGTAAAAAAGGAAGGTATTTTGTTTTGTATTGATGTGAAACAACAAGAGCACAAAATTTACTGTAAAACTTTCAACTTTAACTTCATTTTGTAGAATTTTATGCCTTTATACTAATAAATACCTACGTGAAGAAAAACTTTGTACCCCTTTTCAACCATATTGCGACGAAATACATCTGAGGTATAGTATCACTAAAGATTATATGGAAAAGGATCGCAATAGAAAAAAAACCAATGAATTCGGACCCACCGACTACTACTCGTACATCGTATACAGATATGAAAATTATTCCAAAACAACTACAGAGTTTTAAAATCAACTTATTCACTTGTAATTGAACAATAATAGTCAGATTGGAAAAGCGCGTAACTAAATAAACAGATAGGCCGTGAAGTTTATCGATAATGTTTACATCTCTTAAATATAAAGGCCCACACACTAAAACACTTTCTCCGTTTTATCCCTTCTTCGAGTGTAGTATAGCCTTAAAAACATTATGGCCTAATGCAATAATCGTAACCGAAATTTTCTAACTTGTTTACTTTTACAAAACATCAGAATGGGCGGCTTGCCTTTCTTCGTTCGTTGACCGACGACGTCCATTCAAGGCCAGGTGACGGCCAATTATAAACATTTAATTTACGCTTATTACAAGAAACTAAGTACACATTTTTTTATGTAATATGATTACTTTTTAACTACTACGTCTACCGCAGGTTAGGTTTAATGGGACTATTTAAATTATATTTATAATATGATTTCCATAGTTTTATGTTCAAACTGTCATTAACCGCAGTAATCAATTATTGAGTGTTTTTTTTATTATAATATCTAATTGATTAATAATATTACAATATTCTTAATAGCCTTTTTATTTATGCATTTAGGTAGGTACTAGGTATGTTTTATCTGATCGAGAGGGCAGTAGGTGCGTTGCACAGATTGTTGCCTAATCTCGGGGGACCGCGGGAAGAAGTTCGTCGCCTCTATGCAGGGGTCGTACGATCGATGGCGCTGTATGGTGCACCTGTTTGGTCACGAAGACTGTCAGGCGTCCGACGCTGCCGGACTAAAGTTCATAGGCTCCAGCGAAAAATGGCCATTCGTATTGCACGAGGTTATCGAACGATATCTTTTGAGGCGGCAACTCTCCTGGCGCGCTTTCCGCCGCTGGACATCTTGGCGGATATGGACGAACGAGTCTACGACCAGATCCACGCTGCCCGCCAAAGCGGCGATAGTGTGCCGGGAAGACACTTTGAAAGGCTGAGGCGGCTAGAGCGGCAACGCGCACTTGAGCGGTGGCGCGAGCGACTATTGGAGCCTCAATATTCAGGCAAACGTGTTGTCGAGGCGATCCTGCCGAACTTGGAAGCCTGGCTGAAAAGAGAGGAGCGCATTTCCTATAGGCTCACCCAGGTGCTCACCGGGCATGGTTGCTTTGGTGAGTACCTGAATAGGATTGGGAGAGAGGCCACGGCGAATTGTCACCACTGCGGATGCCAACTGGACTCCGCACAACATACGCTCCAGGAATGCCCGGCATGGACGTCTGAGCGACGGGTCCTTGTCGCTTAGATTGGACGAGACCTGTCTCTGCCAGCTGTAGTGAGAGCTATGCTGGCAGATACAGAAAACTGGAAAGAGGTGGCCTCCTTCTGTGAAATTGTGATGGTTCAGAAGGAGGCAGCTGAGCGGAATCGAGAGAGGGCCAATCCCGCTCGAAGAAGAACGCGTCGAGGTGGCAACCGCCTTGGCACCTGACACGCCGAAACCCCGCTTGCTTAACATAATTAAAGTCGAGCGGGGCCTTTGGGGTCATGGACGCTCAGATTGGGGACACTGTGCGCCCACTAAATGATCCCAGGGAAGACAGTAGCACAGTGGTCACGTGTTGTTGTGAGCAGTGACTTGAGGGAGACACCCTTAGTCTCCCTAGGGATGTGCCTTTTAGGCGTCGCACAGGGGGTTCCGGAGCTGGTCTCTTAAGAGGACCCGGGACCTCCATTTTTGTGCAGATGGTGGCCACCGGGGTGGTTTTAGTGAGGTAAAAATCCCACACTACCCGGTCTCTTCCCCAGGCCGGGTGCCTTTTGAAGGTTTCCACACCGAAAACAAAAAAAAAAAAAAAGGTATGTTTTATCTATTTAGCCGGTTGTAGATTTAGATTTTGTGTACATGTATAATATACATTCAGTATTAGTTGTACCCAGTCACGATTTGCTGTAGCACATTGCATTAACACGAAAAATAGATAAACGCTATCTTTGAAGCGTATTGTCAAAATATGTGTTCAATGCAGAACTCTTTGAGTTATTCAAGGGACTAACACTTATGGACTTAATATTTTTTATAAATGTATATAATAAACAATCTATGTAATTGTTTAACAAATCTCGACCGATATCAATAGGTAATTACACAAACATTTATTTTAAACAAAACAGTCGTACAGGATATGTCACATAAAAATAAATTATGTTCTTTCCGCTTTTAACACATTCCACAATCTCGTCTAAAAATATATTCAAATCACGTTTCTTAGATATTAATCAAAATTAAAACATTTGTATGCCAAGCCCGTACCACATAAACCATAGTTATGTCTATTCTAATTTGAATTAATCATTACTAATAAATGGAAATCACGTTGAATAACTTTACTATTCACCGAAATGTTTTATTCATTTATATAATCTAATTGTTCATAATTGACGCACCTTTCGTCTGAATACATTTGACAGTAACGATTAAACATGGCGGATTAATTCTTTAAAATTTAAATCAACTCGTATGTCACAAATCAATCAATAATTATTGGTTATAGAAAAGCTATTTTAATTATAGAAAATATAAGTCATAAAATCGAATAGCAATTGATATTCATAATGAAAATTTAATCAAATCTATGATTCATCACGATTTATGCAGAAAGGAAGGTCTAAGTTGTTAAAACATTAATGGTGTCACAGAGAAGCAAGTTCCTATAGCAATGTGTATATACATATTCATATTATGCATAATTTTGACATTTACCCTTGCAATAAATACATTACTGACTACTATAGAAATTTTTCTTTAGTTTCGTGGGTGTGTTTACAAACAGAACGTTTGTATGCTAATTCAGAATATGTTAGTCTATTCGATAGTAATTATATTCTATACATATGTAATTTTTCATCAACTGCTCATTCCTTACTGATTAATTGATATTTTTTATTATGAGTCGAATCATACTTCGCCTCATAATAAACCGAATGCAACGGAATCGATCATTGAGTTATCAAATACGAATAAAAAGCGAGTAAAGTTTATTGAGTAACTTTCTTCTATCCGTTTGAAGCGGGTGCAAGGCGTGCGTTCATTTTTGCCGGCGCTTACGTAAGCCGGTCGTCAAGCCGCGTCATGCCGCGTCAGCGGTCATTATCACATCGTTGTCGGCGAGATGTTAAACAGACTGTTACATACAATTGGCTTTCCTTTTACGTTTTATGGGGAAAAATTGAAAATGTGTCGCAAAACTATTGGTCGTTATCGAATTGCAATAAAATGTATATTATAATATTATTAGCAAGTAGCTGTAACGATTTTGGTGATAGTATTTTTTAAATATATTTTGGCAGCTTATTTACTTGTTTCACTCTCCATTCTTCTGAAGATATCGTCACAAATTACAATTTATAATATTTTTCTGTTATGTAATTAGATTACTTTAGTACATGTAATTTCGTAACGTAATAATAAAATGAATTATATAATCATATAATTCACCGAAAATCTTCAACTAATTTCTGACAAATTTCAATTTATTTCAATGATTTTAAACACATTCATCATTCTAATTAACAACTGCTTAACCACATTAGATTTTTTACCTAAGCAACGTCCATTACAATGTTGTTACGGATTAGGCAAGTAGTATGTATTTCTAAAATATATTACTTAAGACTTATTTAACACATTTTAACATATAACGGCCAGCTTTCAAGAAACATCAGTGCGGCGCTTTTACGACTTTTCACTATTCTTAAACAGAAAGTTGTGAAACTACAGGCTATTATTCTATGTGCACTTGTGCAGATTTCTTCAGCTTCATTATGCAGACTATAAAATAATAGTATGGTGAGTTGATGATTAATTCTTCAATAGTTTACTGCTTATACTTTTCTTGCTGCCCTTCAGTCAGTATGCGGTTGCAAGACAAGCTAATCAAACTATTATACTATTCATGGCAAATGGTTACTACCTACCTATCGACGTTTGCAACACCTGACGTGTCGCTCGCGCATTGCTTACTCTGTAAAAACCGTTTAGGTTTTTAAAAATATATTATTTAAGAAACATTAACATTCATAATTCATAAACGTTGAAAAATAAGAGACCAAAAAAAACGTCTACCATTTCCTAGTGTTTCAACTGGCAACAAGAAACAAGGTCTTCAATTAATTATCTTTATAGGCTAGTAGTATATAAATCATTACAGTATTTTATTTAGTAAGTTCATCTAGTAGCCGGTGGCATTTATCGAAAATATCACAGAGCTCCCTTCGTACCCGTCCTCTGCTAAATCAGCACAAAGGCGATCGACTTAAGGGAAAGCATAAACAACTAAGACATGCCTTACCTAATTTTATTTTAGAATATACTAGAAAGAAAACTTGATGGCAACTATGTAGGTATATTCAGTCTTTATATAGTAACTTTACAGCTTAGCTCTAAGCTGTAAAGTTACTGGATATCCATCACAGTATTCGCCATAAGTTTTCATAGAATATATTTAGGTAACTCAACCGCTCAATTGAAGGTTTTTCTACTTACCAGCTTTCCGCTGTTTTTTTATAATTCTGGCTAGTTTTTACCTAATACTGTATTCGAGCTTAATAATATCAGCTTTCAGATATTATTATAAGTTTAAATCTATTTATATTCCATCTTTGAATTCATTTGATGCCTAGTGTATATCCTCACACTGTTAAAGCCGTCACAGACACAGTCAGGTTTTGCCATACCATTATTTTCACCATAAAGAAGCAGTTGACAGATCAGTGTCGTCATGGCTTTTAGACATTTAGGTTAGAACATAGTCTGTTCCTATTTAAATCTTATTCACGAGTCATGTAGAGTCACGCTCTTATTTTTCCCACGGCATACCTACCTACTTATTTTTATATACTTACATAAAAATATACCTATTAATTAGAATTAACAAAAGAAAGGTAATTTAATGTGCGTTGAACGGTTCTAAAACAGTTTGAATTATAATTTTCATCTAAAATTCATCTAAAAGTTTTTAAACCATTATAGTTCCTCCCAAATTATGTGTCATAAAATTTTATCACTTGATGCTGTGCACTTTCTGTAAGATAGATTCGTTCCTAATAATTACTGTCTTGTGAAAGTTGTTTTGTCGACTTGTGGTGTGTATCCATTACTACTGTATTCGCACGAAACTTTTCAACCCTTGCGCGACTTTTAAGGGTTTATTTCAAGCTGAAATATACATAATCTTATTACGTTATTTTAATTATAAGCATTAAGTATATATTATTAAATACCTAGGTACTATAAATGAAATTACGTAAGTTCTAGTACTCTCGTGATTATAATGGAATTAGGTGACATATAAAAGTCTTTAAGGCTCAAATATCACACGAAGAGTCAGGGAGTACCATAGTTAGGCCCTTAATATTCCCGTGTGACATTATAAGAGATGGCCCTTAAGGACGTCGCTTCCCCACCCCGCTCATCCTCACCCCCGCACCCCTCGTCCGCCGGTCCGACGAGATCCAACAAGCAAGAATGCTGGTCCACGCAAGTGGTTCGCTTTCGAAATAACTCGCCACTCGCTAACATTTCTTTCGTGTTGAATGTTAAGTCGCGTAATTTGTTAGCATATGTAATATATATATTATATACCTATATAGATATTGTCCATTCGAGTTTTAATTATATGTAGGTACATTGTACATACATTCCTATATATCAATGTGTGGTAATGTTAGATAAATAGTTAAGTAAGTGGTTTAGTTTACGCAAATTGATTCACTGATGCAGTTGTTAAGTAAAATGTGTTTTATTTTTATTGTAAAAGGAGCTTAATTACAATGATGTTAAATACTTATAGATGAATGAAACAACTGACTGATGAAATTAGATATAGTTTCGTATTACCTTGCATCAAATCGTAAACACTCATTGTTCTAAAGCAGTTTTTGATTCATATTTCATTCACCTACACTAGCTAAATTATTTATAAACATTCTTTAAATACAATAAGGTGTTATATAAATATGATAACAGTTGTTATAACTTGTTATATTTTATTTTTATACTCCTGTTTAATAAAAAACGTGTTTATTCATATTCGGTAATAGATTTGGCATGTAATAAAGAGTTTTCAATTGTTTCCTATTGCATGCATTGAAGGATAAAGTTTTATTTGAATATAACTGTTATTGTTTATTTATAATGTCAAATAGGTAGGTACACTTTAGTGGTATAAATTATATTATGTATTTATATTATGAATACGTATTTGGCAGATATTTAAGCAAAGTTATAAACACTATATATACATTATTATTAAAGGACTTTTATTTGCAAAAGTTAAACGAAATAATAAACTATCTACCTACATACGTGTTTGACATAAGTTTATTCAGGCATTATAAGTAACGAGATAAAAATTCAAGTCATCTAACTAAATTGACATAAGGTTTTATTGAATGTAACCATTAACTTAAATTATTATTACATAATTGTAAATATGTCATAACATAATCACCTATATTGAATCAAATGAAAATATTTGATTTTATTAGATTTAAACAAATAGTGTTCACAGCGGTCAAGTTAATTTGATTATTATTTAATATTGTCAATCAGCTGCCATGTAAATATAAAGACCTATTTAATAAAAAACACTTTACCAATTAATGATATAGCAAATTGCAGTTCTAATTAATGTACCTTACAGTTATATAACCTTGAAAATAACGTGGTGCATTTTGATTTTTATTTCATATTATTATATAAAGTAGATTTTATATTTTACAATAATAATTACATATGACGTCATCGAATTAATGTGTCTACTCAGTCGTTGCAAAATGATAAATTGATATATAATTTGATATCCCCAGTTATTCTATAATAATACCCCAGACGGACATACTTCTCAACTTCCTAGAAACCTGAAAGATAATTTACAAAACAGGATAGCCGGTATCCGGTTATCTGCCTGATGTATTCTTATCCACGCAAATTATACTCATTAAGTGCCTTCCATCACGCAACATCTAATGTAAATATTGTAGGACTACTGAAGATTACCTACAGCAGCGTATTTATGACCGTCAATAAAACGTTCATAAACAATATCAGTTATAATTTATGGGCTTAAAACTCGTAATACAGTTAAATGTCACTCACCTTTTCGAAGGAATTTTGACAACAAAAATATATATTTACAAAATGTCACTTTTATACAAAAATCCAGAAAGACACAACACTATTCACATGTTAAAATTCCAGTTCCACTGCAGAATATAAAAATAAATATACTTCAAACAAAAGAAACTTCAATACGGTTGAAAATAGCAGTTTTCGTAGCATTCGGAGTGCAAAAGAGTTCAACGAGTGAACGAGCTCTCTCTTGGCAGGCTCGCGGTATACTGAACCCGTTCGCGAGGCCGTACACTATCTCCTCGTACAACTTAAGGTACCTGATAACGCATACCTAACAACCATCTTGATACTTTGCCTTTATACTTCTATAAATAGTAAACATTTTCAATTCAGCCGCGCTCATATTAGAATTGAGTATTATTTTTTTCAACATGACCAAACAGTATTTACTTGGCACTAGTGTGGTTGCCGCCTCCGATTGATACAATCATGAGCAAAATGTAAATGGTTCTTAATAAACGACGCACCGCAAGTGCACTAAGTTAACCTTTTTATCGGGAGCTTTAAGCTCGGCGGTGAGTTAAATAAAGTGGTTTCTAAATATAAACGGCGTATCTGGACGCGCCATTGGCAGGTGCGAGCCTACGCGTCGCGCTTTTTTGCCACCATCTCTATTTTTTATTACATTTTGTATTTTTTTAAAGGGACAATTTTATAATTAAAGCTCGTGCGTTTATCGTGGGCCGAGAGAAGTTTTACCGAGAAACTGTGGTCGATGATATCTATATCTTATCCCGCCGACTTAGTACTACAAAATAGTCATTAATTTTATTTATTAACAATGTCTACAACATATTATTTTCTCGTTGTTTATAATTAAAATGATGTTTAACTGCTCCTGTGCAGATAATGTCACGATTCGGATATATAAATAGAGATAACATCAGCAATTTGATAAAAAATCAAATTACATTCATAAATAAAATTAATTGCAGTTAACATTTATTGTGTAATATTGTTTAACTTGCCACTCTACCTTTCGTAACTAATTACAGTCAATCAACTAAATAAATGTTGAGGAAAAGCTCGCATTTTAATTACACGTAACTTCTAACATACGGGTCCATCGAATGAAATTACTAGACTGGCATCTAGAGAAGCCATAGATACATAACAATTAAATAAAAGTAGAGTCAACAGACGGAGCGGGGGGCGACGGGAGCGGTAATTAAAAAGAGCGTAATGCGCGTATGGTCCCACGGCCCGTTACCGTTATCGCGAACATAGCCGATGAAACTGAGGAAATATTGTATTAGTACGACACAAGCGATAGAAGCAAGCGTTTTACTATTCCTTTATAGAATTGTAGTAATATTTGTGAGTAATATGAGCTGTGGTAGCCGAGCGGTGTGACCAGTGGACTGAGATGTCAGAGGTCTCGAGTTCGAACCCAAGACACGCACCACTGACTTTTCGGAAGTTATGTGCGTATTTATCACACGCTCAAACGGTGAAGGAAAACATCGTGAGGAAACCTGCATGCTTGAGAGAATTCTCGATGGCATGTGAAGTCTGCCAACCCGCAGTAGGCTAGCGTGGTAGACTATAGCCTAATCCCTCTCAACTGAGAGGAGACCCGTGCCCAGCAGTGGGACCTTAATGGGTTGATGATGATGATATTTGTGTATGTGTGTGTTATCATATCAACGTATGTATTTTAGTTGTGTGCCTCTGCTATATTTTCTCAATTGTTTCCTTTTGTTTACTACTTTCAATTACTGCTCGTCATGTTGATATACCTAATTGTAATTCCGTCCCTCTACTTCTCTGTTTATGAAATATTTTATGAAATGTTATTGACGCCGACAGTTATCGCGATTTTAATATAAACGCCTATTTTGACAACTGCAATAGATAACTTCGCTGTCAAGTAGTAATAAAATGTAAGTTTAGTCTGAGGGTTTTATAGACATTTTCGTTGTACAATCTCAGGTTTAAGTTTTATATCAATTTTATTATTCAATAGATACAAAACCCTAAGTGAAGTCGTCAAGTAAATTGTGGTTCTGTCCACAATTTATTTGACGGCTTCACTAGAAATTCTCCTCTTTAGCTCAAAATAAATACCAACCTGCTTGAGTGATTGTCGGCCTTAGATTTGTATTTCGTCGATTTTGACCAACATTTGTCGAACCAATTCCTCTCAACTTTTTTTAACTTATCCATGCATAACAACTCTACTCTCGTATAACTACGTTAAAAAATGTTTAATAAAACGTTTATGTTTCAAACTTTCCGCTACATATTCATTATAATGTTTGTAAATAAATATACTTACCGTAATATTCATATTTTACGGCACACACCAACTTTGTGTTATATGTAGTATGTGCTTACATTTTAACACATTTCTATTTCACCTTTATGTACCTAATCTGAGATATTATTTTGCGTCATCAACCTTTTAATTAAGGACGTTCTCAACTCATAAATAAGTGGCACATATTTAACGGTAACGTGGTTTTTTATTCAAACATTTATTTATTCATCAGAGTACATACTATACTTAATTTTAATGAAATGAGCGTAATAAATGTATCCAATTCTTTAGGCATATGCCTCATAACGGCGTTAGAGTTCGCATTATTAAGTCAAAATAATCATATATAATAGTCCCCTTTAAACTGAAAACATTTTTTTTTTAGTTAGTCAAACATCTACAAATGTAACAGAAGTTTAAAAAACGTATAATAAATGTTTGCTACAACAAATTATATATACTAGAACTTAGAACTGATGAACAAAACAAGATATTTTTATATTATATCATTGAAAACACATGACATGGCATGTTTTTTAAACAAACATTGAACTTGCTCTTTTTTTTTAAATTAGCAATAGGTAAATGTGTTTTAGCTGAATTTCAAAATATATAAACTCGAACCTTTTTATGCAAAATATTACGAGACTAAGGACTCAAGAACGCCTAATTATTTTAAAGTAGATTGCAGAATCTTAATCATTTTTTAAAACGTTAAAATGGTGTTTTTACACAAATAATTATTTGAATATAAACAATTCAACAACTATTCAACAATTCAAATAATTATTTAATTATTATATTTCATAATTATTTGAATTGTTTATATTTAACAACATCCATGACTTAAATGCAAATGTCCACGCGCATCCCACAAATGTCTACCCACTTGTAACTCGTTTCTATTAATAATATATTTACATAGTTTTTTAACCATTTAGTATCGGTGATAAATTGGAACTTGACGACACTGTCCGGATGTATTAATATTTTTAAATTATGTTAGCTGTTGCTATACGTTTATTTGTATATTTATGTCAGAGAGCGCTTGAACACTAATAATCACACATCATGATCTCATAATTTTGACATTTCCACAATGGGTTCAGTGGAATGTTTACAAAGAATAGAACAAGTGGCTAAGTAAAGCGATATCAATAGAAAGCCGTGACAGTTTCCACGACACGCATCGGGGTCGCCCATTGTGCAGCGGTTATTGCCTACGTTTCTGTATAATTGCACCATTGGGTACTTCAAGATGTATGAAAAAGCTCGGTATAGTTTATAAATTCTGTTTCATTAAGTTTGAAATAATAATAAGGTTCATAAATATAGAAATGTATTACAAATTCAAGCAATGTTCTCAATGTTGTCAATTGTTTATTCCACTAGGGCAAAACTTTGAAAAGTTATTGATTGCCTTGATTCGCCTCGGGATAGAATTGAACACCTATGACTTAACACCGTAGTGTATTGAAACGCTTAAGTCAATTCAAATGTTTTTCCTTTTTAGAAAACAAATTAAACAAGTCCACAAAACGTTGCCAAAACGTCAAAATTTAATCAATTATGAACTTTTGAGCTGAGGCAATTTAAGCTTCGGGGATTTGCAATAGATTTCATTGTGCTTTTATATTCCAGGAATTTATGTGTTTTATGGACTGTCGAGGAGGATTGAACCTTAGTTTTTTGGAAATAACAATTTCTCTTTGAGTACTTTCAATTATTTATAACCGGAATCGTATAAAATTCTCTCACGTAGTTCTCACTTTATAAAACTCTGTATTATATTATGAGAATACATCGTTTGAATAATAATTGAAACAATACAATCTTATTACGTATGCAAGCCTCCTGAGCTTTCTGTACATGATTTAGGTATTAGTCATTCACTGGCATAGATCAATAGCTAGTCGGTGAACATTTAAGCTAACGATCGTTATCTCTGTCGAACTATCGATTGACAAACGATTTATTATCGGTTATTCCAATATTCCAATCTTAACTACGTATTGGCGCAGGGTGACTTGCGTGAAGAAAACGGAAAATATAAAAGAACATATTACATATATTTCTAATCAGCCATTTCTGCCATTTAATGTATATTAAATGAGTTTTTAGCAGCTCGTTCCTCGACACAACCTTTCTCAATATGTCAGTGTGGGTGTTGAGATTTACCCTATTAAAGGCAAAATTATTCTTAAATTATGTGGTGTATTTAATATTTATAATTCAAAGACAGGTACAAAATATACAACGAATTTAACAATACAATAAATTAAATTGTCTAATTAAACATGTTGGCTAAGGATTACACGTAAAATGAGTTCACGTAATAATTGTCTTTAAATAAAATAGAACAACTTCCTAACATTATACACATGTGAAACGGCTTGCTAAACCTCAGTATAATGCAGTAATAGCTTACAAGCAGAGAACAGAAGGGCGGCACCTGGATATCGTTACTTGTTTAGTAAGCAGTAGGCTCGATGAAATACATTGCCAGTTTGCCACTTTTAACCCTATGCCATTAATAATAAGGATGAAAAGTGATCGACAGCTAAGATTGTACTTCTATTGCTTATTTGAGGAAATTGCCATGTACGACAAGGATGTGAATTCCCACTCTTGTTTAAAGATAAGGGATGTTTTATGGATAGGATACTACAATAAATTATCTAAATGCACTTAACACGATCCTAAAACCAAATACATAACTGCGCTGCGTAACGTTTCATCTTGTCAAATATTTACACATTTATACGAAGCGAAGAGGAATCTTATTGTATAAGTGGTACTCATGGCCTAAACCATAGCCATAGTACCATACACTACATATATTTATTATTATGATCAGGTCTATAATAAAATATTTCCAAGACCTATTGTTCTCTTTTCATATGCCTATAAAAAAAACGTCCTTATCTAAGTGGGGAGGCAGCCCTGACAACTCGGAAACGCAAGCGATGCCGCGCCGCACAAAGGAGCGGGATTTAACGCACAAAGTATTGTACATCCTCACGGAATATATTGCCGCAGCACGCTTACGAATAGGCGTGGTAGCTAGTTCTCGCTGCACAGGAACGCATTTGAAATGACATTACGTATGGAAAATTAAGTGTCTCACTGTGCACGTGGGTGACTTATTTTGTGATCCAGAAGACTCGCTGAACACGTATTTAAAAACGAATATTAGAACAGTAAATAAATAAATGTCTATGTCTTTGTCAGTTAGATTTGGGTTTTGATTTATGATAAAAGGTTGTATGTTATAAATTATTAATGTAAAAATACATAAGTATTTTTGTTTTTATAAGTCGAGTCAAGAAAAATTAACACTTATTTACCTACTACACAACTAACACAGTAGGTACCCATTATATTTGTATATTTCAATATCTTTTTAAATTCCTATTTCTTTTACTATGTCTATTTTGCAATCTCATCTCAACTATATAAACATTTTCACCAATAAATAAATAACTATTTTAAAATCCTAGCAGATAAAGATATCCGCAATATGACTTCGTTAAAAAAAATAAGGCTTTATCCGCACGGGAAATAAAACCAAAACACGTTAATAGAAAAAAATAATTGCTTGTAAATTAAACCTTAAACGGACAATAAGGTTCTTCTTCTTCCTGAAAACACCACAGCATAGTCAAATAAAATGTATATGATACAAAACAATACCGTTTGTAAAGAAATATTTCATCACCAACTGTTATTAAGAACTTCTTCATAACATTTTATTTTTAAAACAACCTTGTTATAAATATGTGGTCTTATCTTAAATTCGCTGAATCTAGATTCTAGAACATAAAAACACAGGTGACATTAACTAATACGTGGACCGGACTATAAAAGGTCCAACCTTCAAACGACAATTCCAAAATGGTGGTTATAATATGACGTAATAGGATGCATTATTATAATACCAACATGCATTTGCATTTTTTATTAACGCATTGTAGATAAAACCTAATTCCATAAAGAGCTACATGCAAATTATTTAAATGTCAGTTCTGTTTACATTGAAATCTTTATTGAAAGACATAGTTTAATGTAGCAGAATGAATTCATTAATTTACTTTGGGGGATCATCCCCCAAAGTAAATTAATGAATTCATTATCTACGCGTTAATCGTCTTATCTAGAATCATGATTATTTACACAAATAAAATTCAGCTAGATTGCAATAAAAACTATATTAGCAATTTGCATATTTCAAATTTCAAATTCTTATCTTTATTTAGGTAATAAAATAGCGGGATTATGGAACATAAGTTCCATACAACTATACAATGTATAGTTATCTATACATACATACTTCTAGTCTAATATAATAAAGAGAATAGATTTCATTTTTTGTATTGAATATGCTTCGTATCTACCGGATCGATCCGAGCATTAGAATTCTACATTATGTGTGGAGTTAATTTTTTTAAATATTTATTCTGTAAATACCTATATTGGGTAGGTATTTATTGAAACTGCCGCTGTGTGGCCAATAAAAGCGAAGAAAATATCGTGTCTAATGCGGGTCTGTGATTGTAAGTCGGTGCCTATATTATTAAATAGACCATATCTTGCAATCTGTCGGCCCTGAATGGATAATAACGCGGAGTCCGGCCGACTCTTCTATTACGAATAGGACCTCACTCCCGCCCCTTGCCCTGCCAACAAGGATTGAACCTAGTTCTTAACTCTAATTGCTTACATGTTTTTGCGATTTGGATTCACTCTTTGATAGGGCTGTTAAAGTTTTTAGAGACTCAGCGATCTCACCGTGACCATAAAACATATAACTTTATACAATCTTATTATTAATTGCGAAACATTGTATGTAGCCTAGAAGCCTTACATAATTTTCCAATATTCATTTACACTTGCCACGCTTTATTAATTTTTTATAGGATGAAACGTTTAACCACTATAACTAGCCTTCGTAACATAGTAGGTACTTAGATTTTAATCTAAATAATTATTTTAAAACTTAAATCGAAGAGAACGATAGAAATCAATTTAAGCTCACATCCGCTTAATTAAATAATGTTATGCGGAAAGGTATTTTCGCTTGTCGTTTGAATTTAACACAACTAATTACTGTTCAAGTAATACATTGTAGTATTATAGCCCTTTATATGCAGTCTTAAGTATTATTGCGTGAAGTGTGTGAAAACATCTCTCATTTTTATGATAAGGATTGAATACCACTATTAAGTTTAACACTAAACCTAATTTACATAAAATTCCTTCAGTTATTTACAGTCTATACCTACTTCATATTCACTAGTTGAAGAACACACACAGATTAAGAAGACTGAAATACCTGTCCCAAACCCGGTCTTCAATACATTCATCATCGCATCATTTGAATAGCCCTCTAAATTGCTTGACGCACGCGAATCATCGATTTGTAGTTTTTTTTTACATTGCTTTCGATAGCACTCTCGATGAAAATAAATTAACGTCTCGATAACATTGTAAAAAGCTCTTCGTAAGCTGCTATGTAATTGTATCAAAATGTTACTTTGTAACAGCTATCTTATAAATAGTTGTGGCTTTAATTTCGCGCAATTTCAGTAGAAGTTATTATAGCAAAATAAAATGTTAGGGCATGATGAGGCCCACGATAATTGATGCGCAAAAAAGAATAATTGAAATATCTACGTATATTTTTTAAAGCATTGTCCATTCTAAACTTAGCATTGTAACTTGATGGAATTTTGCCAAGCAATGTTTTGTCTTCCCGTAATCAGATTCGTATGCTCATTTGCCCTTTATTTGAAAAGTACATACCTACATAATATTTATAGCGTACCCAAAAACTGAAATGACTGACAAATGTCAAAAATATAATTTTATTTTCTTTGCGCAAAATTACTGAATAACTCAACTTAAGTTTCGTAATGTTACATAAATGGAGACGAGAGTAAAACTTAAAAGAAATTACTGTACATTATACAATTTTCATTAGCATTGCACAAACTTTCAATAGTCTGGTAAAACAAGGAAATCTGTATCTTTTTCCCGAAAACCCAAAATATTAATTGTGATACTAAAATTACTTGTAAACAAATATTTATCGACTATTTGACCTGTTTCGAAACATTAATAGCTAACATAATATGTACATAAAATAATCACAATAAACAACATTTAAGTGTTGCACCTAGTAATAATAATTAAAGACAAGTCATGAACTGTTTGAACTGGGTACTTAAAACAATTACAGTTTACAATATAATCATTAATTTAGATAAAGCACTAAAACTACAACGTAATAACTTCAAAGTTAAGTATTTGAAGGTACTATTTGTATCAAAGAATAATAAAATATATTTATAAATGGTGTGGTGATCCATCGCTGGACGTTGGCCAAAATAGTATATGTATGCACGTCCTATGCATAAGAGTTGCTAAAACATAAAGCCATTTTTCACAAGTACCACGGTCCATATTACAACACTGGGCGGCTACATTTACAACAAGCCTCAAATAGACCCGTTCAGAATGCCCTCAAACTAACTGCATTGAATCAAAATGTCAAATTAAAACATTATTATTATCCGCTAACAGGACCTGTGGGGTACGTCAATGATCCAGTAAATGTCAAGAACGAACGCTATTCGTACTGTCGACTGTGGAACAACCATGGCACCCATAAATATTCCACCGACATTACAGTTTCTAGAACTCATTCGATTAACGGTGAAATCGATAAAACAATTCACTCGATATCTGAACACATAACTGTATTAAAGTAATATGCACTGATTCAATTATACGTTTAAGTGCAAAAATGATCTGCTTATTATCTTACAATACAACTTTAGCAAAACAAAGGAATATAATAAAGTTGTAGGTAACTACTAAATGCTAATCGATATTTCTTTAATCGAGTGGGATTGTGGGTACTGCTCTAACCAAAATGCTCGTTTAATTGAATAAAGGCTTTCGTAATTACCTTTAACTTTATATTGAGAAGTACCTACTATCGGCACATTTTTGATTAATCTATAAAATGCCCGCACAGCCCCTTTTGTTCTAAAAGGTCAAGGTCGATAATATACACTTACAAAATATTCATTGACGATTGGAAACAAAACAACAACAATTCGCAGCGAACAAAGATCCGCAAACGAGTAGTACGGTCAGAATAAAAGTAAGTATATAAACACAATCGACTGTAAAGGAAATAATTAATCTTATGATGCAATAAGCTCTGATGAAGTGTGCTTTTAATTTTATCAAAATAATTAATGGAAGAGCAACATTCGGCGATTTCATTACAAGAACAATACATTAAGGCTATGAGAAAATAAACAGCATCTATACTTGCTTGGAAAAGACATTTCATGTATAATTAATTGAACTAAAAAAGGCCGACTTCAAAAATAAAAAATATTTAATTACTTTTAACATTTTTAGTTTTTTTTAGGTCGGTTTATATGCTTATTTATTGTTCATATATTAATTCGATCCTGACCTGATCGCAATGGGACCACCTGGAAAGTGTTATCTGTCTAATCTGAATCTTCTCTGTCTAAATGTGCCCAATCGCCTGCAAGTAATCGGTGTACCTACATAAAAAAAGATTCCGTTAAAATGAGAGTCTTCTCCTCTTATTGAAATCGCATTAAATGCAATATAAAGATACAGCCGTACTTTCAAATCCTGTAATTCAAAAGTCAATTCTAAATTTGCTTAGCGTTCAAATCGTCCATATAAATATTAATGCGGAGAGCATCAGCGGCTACACGCAATGCGGTCTGCAGGTATTCATAATCTTTGACAAAGAACAGGTCCCATAGTAGGAGATAATTTTTCGTAACATCACCTCGTAGAGGCTAGATATCTAAGATTGGATCTTGGAGGTGATCACATGAATTCTTGGGCACACCGCACAGGGCTTGTAGATGTTATCTAAACATCTTAAATTATTGTCCTGAGAGCAGCTACTCGGCTCTCATCTAGCGTTATAATCGCGGAGTTGAATAGAAAATTCACCTGAACCTAACGTTGGATGAGGCAATCGATGTTCGATCGTATAAAACGTCAAATGGCAAACATATTTTCAATTTATCTGGAACATTTGATTAGTATGCACGATAGCTGTTAGTTCGTAAACATGTTTAGAGCGCATTGACTACTACAAAGACCGCGGCTTCTTATAGTATTTATATTTATGTGTGCTTTTCAAAGTAATTTTGAAACGAACCAGATATCTTAAACACCGCATAAATATTCCAGAATTTAAGGCTTGCGTGTTGCCGAAATTAGCTCTCATTACAAGATACACAACGGATGACATCATGCCGTCACAATCTCGTGTTATGTGCAAAAAAGGCCACATCCAAGAAGTTTCGCAGCATTTTGTAAATGTGAAGCACATATTTTGTGGTTTTATTGCTATTCGCGTTGAAAGCACGGCGGGCACTCCTACTAATGCTCGGCGTAAGGTCAAATTACTAGCCGACGTTGCAAAGCCGAGTGCTTAGATAGGCACTGTTCAAATTGCGTCGAATAAAAAAATAGGTTTAGTGAGATTGCAAGCGTTTCCAATTGACTTTTACATCGGGAACGCGAACAAGCCCTATTCAATCGCAATAATATAGTTATATTTTCTTTTTCTTACAATACAATTGTATTGTAATTTAACAAAAATTGTATTCGTGATCGTCATTAGAACATGGTATAAATCTAATTAGATTAAACTCATATTTAAAACCGGACTTCATATACAAATCATACTAGTAATTTCTTTGGCTAGTTATCAATGCGTATGTGTGTAACAATAAATAAGATCTTTGAACATGATGAATGGTTCTACCAATGGTTAATTTGGCAGTGACGTCATTGTTGTGGGAAGAATGTAGCCGGACCGCCTATTACGAATAAGGGTGTTCGAGATGAGTCGTTAAAAGAGTGGAGTTATTGCCCGTTAGCTTCGGGCGACACGCAAATGCGCCGGCGCAAATGGGCGATCACTTTCGTTTGAACATCACTTTCGGTGTCGCAATAGCCTCCTATATACGGACACAATCTGGGTCGAATGTGCAGAGGCCGAAATTGTAATTCCGACAATGTAGATACCCTTATTGCGCGGTTGCATTGATAAGTTTTGCTGCATTGTAATACTAATTTACCAGTTTTGTAATTTGTTTAAACTCCTAATTTCAATTTTATGCGATTTGCATGCGCAAGTAAAGCCATGACGAGAGTTTTTGCCGTCAGTTAAATATTATCTCATCAGCTCTCGTTTCTAAATTAGTGTCGGATTTTAAACGCATCGGCAAACAACACCAATCGCAGTCACCTTAAGTAAATATTCAGATGTTTGGAGACATACGTATATTATTGCTTTGTTATTTTAAATGTTTTTGTTGAGAACGGTATGAAATTTTGATACAACTGGAACCTAAAAATTTAATTCCGAAATGTCCCATACTTGCCGTAGAACCGTATAAATATTAAGAAGGTTCTTAGACTGTAGTATTGCAGCAATAAGCGGTTTTAGCACGTAAATAAAATAATTTGATCATTTTAGCGGCACACAGCTCCGCCGCCGCCGCTGCACCGCACAAGTGCAGTTTGCTCAGCGATTGCAACATGTATGGGTCACGGATCAAAACAACAACTTGTGAACGAACCAAATGTAAAGCGCTGAAGCTGCTTCTTGTTGTTTTCTTAAGATATAGTTATGTTATTATTTGTAATATTAAATAAATTCAGCTTCACTATTTTGCCAGCTATCCTTGATGCCTAGGAATTTCGTTTACTACCTAATTACGGAAAACAATGCTAAATAAAATACTAAATGTGAAAAATGCGACACGGTGAGCTCGTTCTGTGTAAATCGGATTGTCAATAATAATGGAAATGTAAGGTAGCTGTTAGTAATTATAACTTCAAGACGACCAACACCTCAGTCGGTCCGTGACGGGTTAAAATAATATCAATATACTGCGATAAAATCCGTAAAAAGTAGTTTATTTCAATGAGTCAAATAAGCTTTACCTAATAAAATTCATACATGCGTTCATGTATATACGCACATAGAAATTGCTTTATCCACAATATTTGATTAGAGTGCAGGTGGAACTCACATCCTAGTGTAAAAGAATATAATAAAAAACAATTAAATATCATCTCGAATCCTTATAGCCACCATAAGAAAATCATCAAACTCACGCGCAGAACAAAGCGCTTTCCGATGCGCAAACGCAGCGCGTGGGCGCGGCGCCCGCGGCGACCTATCTCCGTGAACAAATTATAATTTCAAAATCCCCATCGATTTATGTGGATGTTCATCTGAATAAACCGATGCACCATTTTACACTTGGTATCTTACTATTGTTTCTCGAACGAAGAAGAAAAAAAATATTGACAATATCTATCTAGGATTAACAATGTCGCTAAGGTATAATAAAATAGCACAGAATTATGTTAGGCAGATTATTTTGTGTGGGTATATTCAATATTTTATATGAATATTTGTGTCCTGTGGCGTTAGGACATAGTGCGAACGAATGACAAAAGTAGAGCTTTCAATTTTCTAAATATATTGTATCGATACTTTAATCGATTCTAGGACAATCAATATTCGACAATTGATTGCATCCCATGGTTCGCTTATGTATTTATGACTCGTCCTGCGTCGAATTTAGCCACCTGGTGACCACTTCCAAGCTCCAATACTCTACTGTATTGGTTTATGAGGAAAATAGACAAGGCAACATATTTTTACTAAGATATAGAGTTTGTGAAGTTTAGGCCTTGTAGAGTTAGGCCGTGTCAAGTCAGAAGCTTAATTGGCTCTACGTGAGATCTGATAACCTTTTGACAGTGCGCGTCCTAGCGTCATTTTACATGAAAATTATTTTGGTGGGATTTCATTTCCCAGATACGTCCTTTGGAATAAAAAGTACTATTTTGTACATTGATAGTGATTTTATTAAAGGCAACGTGTAGTTACCCAGTCGTTGAATTTGGTAGCATAAACGAAAGAAGTGAAAAAAAGAAAAGTGAGGGTCTTTGTTTGCAGTTTGAATTTAGAACGTACGTATGGACGGTGTCTATGCTCCAAGTTCAATAATGGGCGAGTAGATATTATTTTTGTCTTCATTCCTTTAAAGGTTTACCAATTAGTCTAAATCAGTTAAATATGTCTGGCCATCTCGGAAAACCAAAATAAATCATAGCTAAGTACCATTGGTAAGAATCATTTAGAGTTAAGTTTATGTTACACGTAAATAATAGGTGCTATTTCGTACTTTCTCATTACAAGAACAACAAAAATCGTTTCGTGGGCGTTACGAACAGAAAAATAAGCTAGTGCTGTACCTACTCGGATCGTGAATCACTCGCATGAATGTAGTTCTTGTTATTCGAAACCTTCGACAACTGGCTGGCTGATGTTAAAGGCAACTTTGTATTTTAAAAATGGAATGCTGAAATTTGTTTTATTTTGAATTGTTCTTTTTATTAATCCTGTGTTCACAAATAAATGTTAACAAGCATTGGTAAAGTATTATGTACCTACTTTAAATATTTCAATTTTTTATCTCAATTATGACGGTTGAATTTTTCGAATGTTGTTGCGTAGGTAGGTACAATGTTTAATCCGACTAAAATAAATCGATTAATTAAAACTTATTTTTAACCGACTTCAAAAAGGAGGAGGTTCTCAATTCGTCGGAATCTTTTTTTTATGTATGTTCACGAATTACTTCAAAACGCCTGGATCGATTTGCAAAATTTTTTTTTTGTTTAAAAGGGTATACTTCACAGATGGTCCCATTGTAACCACATTACGATCTGATGATGGGATCCCAGGGAAATCGAGGGCAACCCTCAAATTTTATAGGCAATTATCACGTTTTGAATACATTTACTAAAATTGTTCCAGTATTTGTGTCTGATAATCATCATTTGAGGTTGATGAGCTGATGATGGAAGGTAGTACTCCTCAACAGTTAAGATTTAAAAGAAAATTCTTTCAGTTATAAGCATTTATTACATTTACATGTATTCTCCAAATCTGTTCAAGTATTTGCATCTGAAAATCAACTTCTCATGTAATGATCTGATGATGGAAGGTACAACTCCTCAACGGTTAGGAGTTGAAGGGAAAATCTTTCATAATTATAAGTATATATGGATCGATAGTTGTATTCTTTCAGGCTATTAGATTGACCTGATATGAAAAGTTTAATATATACAACACTAAAAAGAATAAAATAAATTAACTTTTTAAAAAAAGAAAAACCAACTTCAAAAACTAAAAAAGAAAAACCAACTTCAAAAACTTAAAAGCAAAAAATAACTTCATACAGTTTTACCTTTTTTTTAGTTTTAAAGGTATGAAGTTGGTGCCAAGCCAAACGTAATAGTAAGTACACCCACCACGAGTGACCTTGAGCAGGGTGATTAAAACCACCACATCATCGGCACCGACTTCATACCTTTAAAACTAAAAAAAAGGTAAAACTGTATGAAGTTATTTTTTGCTTTTTAGTTTTTGAAGTTGGTTTTTCTTTTTTTTTAAAGTTAATTTATTTTATTCTTTTTAGTGTTGTATATATTAAACTTTTCATATCAGGTCAATCTAATAGCCTGAAAGAATACAACTATCGATCCATATATACTTATAATTATGAAAGATTTTCCCTTCAACTCCTAACCGTTGAGGAGTTGTACCTTCCATCATCAGATCATTACATGAGAAGTTGATTTTCAGATGCAAATACTTGAACAGCTTTGGAGAATACATGTAAATGTAATAAATGCTTATAACTGAAAGAATTTTCTTTTAAATCTTAACTGTTGAGGAGTACTACCTTCCATCATCAGCTCATCAACCTCAAATGATGATTATCAGACACAAATACTGGAACAATTTTAGTAAATATATTCAAAATGTGATAATTGCCTATAAAATTTGAGGGTTGCCCTCGATTTCCCTGGGATCCCATCATCAGATCGTGATGTGGTTACAATGGGACCATCTGTGAAGTATACCCTTTTAAACAAAAAAAAAATTTTGCAAATCGATCCAGGCGTTTTGAAGTAATTCGTGAACATACATAAAAAAAAGATTCCGACGAATTAAGAACCTCCTCCTTTTTGAAGTCGGTTAAAAAGCAAAAAATAACTTCATACAGTTTTACCTTTTTTTTAGTTTTAAAGGTATGAAGTCGGTGCCGATGATGTGGTGGTTTTAATCACCCTGCTCAAGGTCACTCGTGGTGAGTGTACTTACTATTACGTTTGGCTTGGCACCAACTTCATACCTTTAAAACTAAAAAAAAGGTAAAACTGTATGAAGTTATTTTTTGCTTTTTAGTTTTCATGGCTGCAGCAGGTCTTTTTTTTTAAATCGTTTCACTTACACAAACGTCCAGACCCGAAATTACTATCTGAAGGTTGTTCAGATAATGGTACCGATGTGGATCAAATCCGCAATCTGTGGCACAGAATCCGGTCGGTGTGTCAAAATGTCATTAAATATTTATGCAACTAAAGTTTTAACATTTCATAAAGGCTTGAAAAGGTTTATTTGAAATAGGTATATACATTTTGATTGATTGCTAAAATAATGATTATCAGTTTCCTGCCAAATATCAAATGTCGTGTTTAGTCAAAAATAACTTAAATATACAGAATTAAATATTTCAAAAAACTACTTAACTAAAAACACAAATAAAATCAAACTATAAATAAAACCTGTCCAATAGGACTTTACACAAAATGTTTTGCAAATAACAAAACACTTCATAAGCTCTCGCGGAGCTTAACGCCGGTTGGGCAACCCGATTGCCTTCACAAAGCCGCGACCTCCGCCTGTAGTGCGGAAATCACGTAACCGATATACCGAGTGCCAATACCGACACTTGGGAAGGAATGGGCACAGCCATTGGCACACATTGATTGATTGGTGATTCAGGAGAATAGCGCGTAACCAATTTTAATGACGACCTTCTATTAATTTGATGACACGATTTGGGAGCAATTGGCGCTCGATCTACCAGGGATTCATAGCCGCATAGATGTAATATTAATATTATTTAGCTTACGAATATTTATTACGGACTGCGAAGTTTGTGTAAATATCAGAATTTGTGTTTAATTGCCCTTCGTCCCGAAATGTGGTGTTTGAACTTATTCTACATGAAATACTACTTTTTGAGGATTTATAGCAATATATTGATATTATTTAATCCCAAAGCATTCTAAGTTTGTGACTGCCGTGAATATGGATGCTGTAAAGGATGTGCGTCGCG
This sequence comes from Craniophora ligustri, assembly GCA_905163465.1. Lineage (NCBI taxonomy): Eukaryota > Metazoa > Arthropoda > Insecta > Lepidoptera > Noctuidae > Craniophora > Craniophora ligustri. The sequence continues at coordinate 7,810,553 of LR990967.1, read as the reverse complement.
ATAATACAATATCAGTATAACGCGATAAAATCAGTGAAATACAGTTTTATATCACTATGTGTGTCTAATATTCACGTAAGTGTAAAAAATCGGCGGTATAATTGTACAGCTTAGTTATAAAAAATAAAAGCAAAATTCCTTAGATTTTGTAACGATGAATTATTTCCTCTCGACGCCGACGTCACGCAAACTTGATTGAGTTTAACCACACCACATTATGTTCATTTAGATGAAGTCTTTGGAAATATATTCTAATACTTGAGTAACTTCCTTACCTATTGCGTATTCCATTTTTTGTTGATTATTAAATAGTATGTTATATAAAGCAATAAAGTATGTAATCTGTATGCAAGCTGCGGTAGCCTAGTGGTGTGACCAGTGGACTGAGATGTCAAAGGTCTTGAGTTCAAACCCAAGGCATGCACTGACTTTTTGGGAGTTATGTACGTATTTATCACATGCTCAAACGGTGAAGGAAAATTTCGCGAGAAAAAGGCTGCTTTTCATCTTTAGACCATGCAAAGCCGCGGGTAGAACCTAGTCTAATAGTCTCACTTCAAATCTTTAATGGGTGATACAATACATGTAATTACTCACATCAAACAATTAGTTGAAATCCTTTATTCCAGTTATTACGTTCAACAAAAGTCAATTAAAGTAACATTTATTATACAATATTATTTACTACGAGTATTGCGTAAGATTGCAGAGATCTAAGAGGAAATGGCTTAATAAGACTAGCATTTTTTATAGTATTATATTTGACGTTATTCTATTAATTCAGTCGGCAGAAGAGGCAGACCTAAACATATTTTTTTATTGAAGTAACATTATTTCCGAGACATATTAATATTATTTTAATCCCGTTCGTAGTACGACGTACATTCGTAATTGGAAGTCTGGAGTTCTGGACGCGTATAAAGTATCAAATATTATATGCAATACGTAGAAACTACATACTGGTACAATATTTTGTACTAGTATGTATTAACTGTTATTTTTATATCATACGAACAGTTTACAATTTGTCCAAATCCATAATAATATTATAAATGCAAAAGCGCCTACAACCGCTATAAACACGCTATAACCGCAGAACCGATTTAGATGAAATTTGGTACAGATAGTTTGTGTCCCGGGGAAGGACATAGGATAGTTCTTGTTTTTTTTTGCGGATAAAATTACTAACTTTACGTAGACGAAGTCGCGGGCAAAAGGTAGCTATAACTATAAAATAATAATCCTTACACTTTATGGTGACGTGAATACGTTTAACTTTCTATAGAACCTTGTGAATACTACTCCAAGTAAAAACTGATCTAAATAATTAGGTACGCCTGTAGTCCGACCTCAAATTGGTTTTCATTTTTGGTACTTAGCTTTTTATAGCGTTTCGTATATGTAGTTTATAAATCCCATCACTATTCAGTCGTGGATTTGCAAAAGACAGCCCACTATACCACACGATATAAACATTTACATCATTTACTTGGAATTAGAATAAAAATATACTTGGTTAAGGAATGTACCTGCCTGAACACAACATGTGGGTATTGGTATTTTGTTAGAAGCAAATAAAAAGTATATTCTAAATAAACTAATCAAATCACGCAAGCCAATAACGCCACTATCTCAAAGCCAGTACTACCAACTTCGCAAAACATAAATTCGAGCCACGATTAGGCATAGGCAGTATAAGTGGAGTGAACTAAAAATAGTGCTTATCACCGCAGAAACAGCCAACAGAATAAGACGAGTACCGCTTCCCATGACTCCATTAGCGTGTATCAGCCGGTATCGAACCCGCGGCCGCGAGGTATCGAATCCCGACACCTCGACATGTCCCCCAACATCTTACGGCGTGAGATAAGCCCCATCATCTAAAAGCTAAAAGCGCCAGTAAATTGCAGCCATCAAGCTAGTTTGACGTTGGTTATTGAATTCGCGTGTGTGTCCTAAGCTTGGGAACGGTACATTCTTGTGTCTACGGTCATTTCTCTATTTATGGTCTTATCTTATATTCATACTAATTTGTACTTAATGGTGGGAGAGTATCCCATAAACTATAAATCCAAAGATATTTTCTCTAGCAAACAGCATACGCAATTCAGAAACATATTTAATATTGACGCTGAATTAATCTCTTAAGGTTTTCAACTCTAAAACTGAGACCATCTTCCATCATAAAATCTATTCCTGTTCCGAGTTTAATACCTAAGTAGATCATATACTCAAATAAGTTATTAATTGAATCATGTAAATCAAGTATTACAATTATAGTTCTAGATGGTTTATTTCCAATGTTAATTTATTAATAATTTTATTCTTGGAATTATCAGTCATAAAAGTTATAAATATTATTGCCAATACCGATGCTAATAGCTGTATATTATAGTGTCAACGTTTGCAAAACCAACGGCAAATGAAATTCTAGAAGTAATTTTAAATGAAACTCACGTCATGAGTAGTATCTCCCTTGTGTATCCGCTCCTCCGTCTCCTGGACGCGCTCGGTGACGTTCCTGGTCAGCACGCGCTTGTCGTGACTCTCACGCACCTTCCCGTCAGGGTTTGCGACCACCAGTGACGTCACCAACACCTTAGCCCCGGCTGGAGCGATCTCACCACCTATTAGGGGACCGTCCACTTCTGCGAAGGGAGAGATATTGTATTAATTTAAATATGAGAAAATATTTTAAGTAAGACAATAAAGTGAATTCGTAGATTATCTTTCTGAATAGTTTTCTGAAACAGCTGAAGAAGTATAACATTAGGAAGATACAATAGAAAAATATAGGTACCTACTATGTATTATTCAATCGCGATATCGATTCGCGTAAAAAATATGACCCCACATAAAATCAAATCATTATCTACTAGAAATGCAATTTTTTTTAAACAAAAATGAGAGTAAATCATTATTATAGAGCTTATTTATTTACCATCAGGTGGCGCACCGATGGCCCCGCCGACTTCATTTTCCAACGCTTCTTCGCCAATCTGGTCGTCTGGTACCCGATGCTGTCAATAAGATAATAAAAGCAATTAATTATATTTAGGTAAGTGCTAATCATTAAAGGGGCTAAGAAATCACGCTGATGAATCGATCTGTGAGGTTGAACTGTATCTATCTAGGCCAATCTATGGATGGGTGACCATCATCGTCTAGACCCCCCAGTCTCTTAGGAACTCTAAGCCGTCGCGTCTGCCCGGTGGTCGCTTTGACAGCTTTCTTTACGATCGATTATGTTGGGCGTGCTAAGTATTCATATTATAAGGAACTTTATACTACACTCGCAGCCAGCTTTTGAAAGAGAAAATTTAAAAGAAGCTTGTTGATAAATCATCTATAATATATAAGTAGGCACCTCAGTCTGCTGATAATTGGTGGTGTGTGTGTCTTCATTGACAGAGGTAGATATTTTGGGCCCCGAGTCGCTGAGGATTCGGCCATCCTCTAATATCAGCTCGCGCTTTACTCTGGTCGCGATTTGACGGGTCGTAGTCACTTCGCTTTTTTTCCGCGTCACCCATTCTTCTGCAAATTATAGGAAAAATTAAAATAAATATTTAACTCAAAAATATTTTTCATGACACATGGTGGAATAAAACTACAAACCTTCTTTGGTTGTTGCTATTGTATCCCCCGGCTCGGCCTGTAACAAATAAAAACAAACATTACTAATATGAAAATCATTGGTACGCGTTAGTCACTTTCCGTACAGCGCCATCTCTTACCGAGTAGCTGAACTTATACAAGTCGTAGTTAGTATGGTTTGGTGGGTCTGCCATAAACTGCAGTAATACTCGCGGCCGTCGCTTGATGGCGCCATGATCACTCAATGTGAAGACTGTCACCATTAAATTTCATAAAATAAATACTATTCACGGACAATTACACTACACTAAATCAGTCACAGTTTATTGCTATTGTTTATTTATCATTATTTTATTTTCCACACAATCTTCACTTTAGAATATTGTCTAAACATTATTCGCACGTAATAAACAACACTGAACAAAATATTTTTCTTTTTAGTACCTACTTACGTCGTAATTCACGAGGAAAAACTGAAGCAGCGATTACCTATCGTGTATTCTAGCGCCGCGTTAATAATCGACTGAAGGAAAATCAAGGCTTAGCTGTAATTTAATTAATGAGCCGTGGATTAACATTTTCTTTTGGCACACAATGCTGTAGTAACGCAATGAGTATTCCGTTCGTACGCCTTCGCTTCCGTTGGGACCAAACGTTATATTGAACTCTTTATACTATAAAGTATTTAAAGAATTCAATTGAATTTTTCACAACAATTTAAAACTTAAGTATTTATAAATAGGTATTTAATTAATATGTAATGTGTCATTATCAAAAGCCTACACAGCGATTAGTAAAACCTTCCTCGAAAGAAATTGATTCCCTACCAACATTTTCTGCTCACCGATTTCCTAAACCCCAACGAAGCGTGACTAACAAAATCATAGAAGCTCTCAAGTACATTCAAGTGCTCGAGGCCTTCATCCCTATTTGAATTTTACGGTAGGTAAATTTTTCAAGAGTCTGCCTACATTAATAACGGTCTGTAGAACAGGGTATATTCAAAGTTACATAGTCTATGAATCACATTGATTATAAACGACACGGAAAGTTTTTCCACTTGTGTGCTCCGTTGGGGGAAGTAGAAAATGTTGCACGTGACGGAAATAGTTATTAGCACGACAAATGCGAATAATATCACCGTCAAGAAATAATGATGAGAAGGGGAAAGTATTCTTTATTGCTTAACGAGTTTGTATAAAATGAACAATATTGGCGTAAAGTATTGGTGTCTTTATTACTTTTCAACACGAGTAGTTGAATCAAGTAATTTTATAAATGCGATAGAGTATTTGTTTGGCTATTTGCTTAACTAAACAGTTTATAATAAACTTTATAATGGGTAACACGTTTCTCCTGGTATCTGATTACTTGTAGTTATGAATTTTTTTGTGACGAAATCTAAAATTATAAATGTTCTATAAATCTCTTTATAGTATACACTATCACCACGTCTAAAACGATACAAATAAATAAATAATAAATAAATAAATATTCCTGGACATTATGACACACAGCGACATCTAGTCCGAAGCTAAGCAACGAGGCTTGTGTTACGGATACTAGTTGGTTGATATACTACATATATACTTTTTTTTGTAAATACATACATATTATACATAGATACATCCATGACTCGGATACAAATGTTTATGCTCATCACACAAACATTTGTCCCTACCGGGATTCGAACCCGGGACCCTTAGCACAGAAGGCAGTGTTAACTACCGCTGGACTAACTGGGTCGAAATGCGATGCCAAATCCCTAACTTAACATGTCAAAACCATGAAATACATAGGTACCTATACCATACAAATCATAACAAATCTCTCCTTTCAACACATGTCCCAAAGTCCCAAAGCACTTCACTCAATTTCAATTATCTATTCATCTGATAACATCAAAAAGTGACTTATACTTACAGCCCGTTGGACCGGGGTCCGTACAAAACGTTCCGATTGACAAATTGTTACGTTACAATGATATATTACCACATCAGCCACTTCTGTACCTCCCATACATATAATGTGGCACACGTGACATGATGCGTTTTGAAACTAAATTGTCTACCAATCGAACTGTATACTAAGTATTAAATACAATAAATCACTATTTTTGATCGGATTTAAAGAAGATTGCTCGTAACACTTTTTTAATCCAAGTTTGTAACTGTTGTTGAACAAATATTCTTACAAATAAAAGATTCTATTCTATTCTATAATGCTTTCTGATAACGAGACATTCTTATTAAAATAAATTTACATTTTACGAATTGTACCGCGGTATGTTGATATTAATATAATTCGTCGTTTCAGATATTTTACAGCATTCATGGTAACCAACAGTTTGAGGTGTTGGTTGTCTTGATGTTATAATTATAATTACTATTACTAAGACATTCAGAATAATTAATGTTACTTTTGTCAACTCCGTTTTGGTTTCATAATGCTTGAAATTTCTATGCAAATGTATCAATTAAAAGTAATTGTCTGGTCAAAAAGCGTGACAAAAATTAGAGATTTATTTATTTTAATTTCTACTAGTCTTCTAAGTGTTGAAACCATGCAAAAAATATTCGTATATTTTGGACCAATTGCAAATAGATTATATAGAGTACATTCCTGAATAGAAATTGAATTAGGGTGATTACCTTTAGATTTAATATAAATGCTAAAGCGGTGAAGGAAAACATTGTATGGAATCCTGCATACCCGTATTTTTTTCATGATGGCATATAAAGTCCATCAACCCACACTAGGATAACGTGGTGGATATAGCCTTAACCTTCTCAAAACGAGTAGGAATTCTGTGCCCAGCAGTGGGACACTACATAGGTTGATTACCTTTACTTCACATTGCAAATAAATAAACACGCAGGAAGCACTACCGTGGTGTGTCAATTTATACTGGGCAAGTGAGCATGTACATATGTATACACCTACACGTGTAGACTATATCGTGTCTTCACTACTCTATTGAGTGTAATGGATGGATGTGCACTCTAATGATTACATACACGTTTGTGTTGGTATAAATGACAACATGATAATATATCGTTTGGCAATAGCTACTCAAGAATATGTTACTGTCTAATACGTATATTTACTGAGATCAGAGATTGCCAAATGGTCGAAATATCGTATTTTGATATTATTTTAATTCTTGTATTCCTTCTTTAAGTAAACTTACACAATGCCAAACGTCACACCCCTTCGTATGCGCAATATGATCAAAAAGGGGTCCAATATTGTTCTCTATAGATTTAGTGAATGTAGATAGCAAACCTAATGATCGTTCTTTGCTCTGACAAACGCTAATTCACCTATACCTGGAACAAATACTTCATCATCAACCCATTACCGTCCCACTGCGTCCCACATTAGAGAGGGATTGGCCTATAGTCCACCACACTGGCCTACTGCGGGTTGAAAAATCTCTAAAGCATGCAGGTTTCCTCACGTTGTTTTCCTTCACCGTTTGAGCATGTGATAAATGGAATATGGAACAAATTTTTTTTTATGATGAAAAAGGGGCAAACGTGCATGCGGCTCACCTGATGGTAAGTGATGACCGCCGCCCATAGACATTTGCAACACCAGAAGCTTGCAAATGCGTTGCCAAACCCCTTAGAAACCGTTCAGGTTTCTTAAAATAGGGAGTTACTGAACTGACAGGAAACGGAATTCCCATGCCATCAGAATAGTCACTCCCTCAATGAGCTCTGGTAACCTTACTCACTCGCAGAAAGACAACTATTGTTGATTCACTGCGGTCTTCTGTAAGGCGGAGGTACTTCCCCAGTCGGGCAGCTCAATTTGAGCGAGAAATCTCGCTATGCCCTACCTCCTACAAAATACCTGGGACCATGTAAATACTTGTTCCGTATAAATCCTCGACCCGTGCCATACAACTCGATCGGTTAACCTCGCCGCTATTCGACTCGTCTAATTTATTTACAATCGCTTTGTGGTTAATTTATGTAGGTACACAGTTTAAAATAATTACTATGATAAATAATTTGTCTTAAATGTTTCATTATTACTTTATCAATAATTATAAGTATATTATGCATAACTCAGTTGTTATTTTCTATATATTATTTTAAACTTATAGAATTGAATTGTAATACCTCTGAGGGTTTTTTTTCAGTTGCCTATATGCCTAATCCTTTTACTGACTATATTTATGTAGCTAGTATTTTCAGAAAGAATCAGTTACAATGTCAGAATGCCGATTGGCATCTGCCAAGCGTTTGTCATGTTGTGAATGATTCATGTATTGTTGTATATCGCGGGTACTTGCCGATTGCCAATCAATCGTCATCATTTCTGACATCAGGTGAACCACCTGTACTGACCTCACACTTGCAGAAACGTCATAATTACATGCGTAACATGCTACTTAGTCTATCAGTACCTAATACTGATGTAGTCTGGTTGATGAGAAATGATAAATTATTTATGCGATAACTTAGACCTATATTCGCGAAAGTAAGTTAGAGTTTGATATAAAAATACTTTGTACGGATTTTATCGCGATATATTGATTATTTGTCTTTAAAAAAACCTTTCGCCCCTGATTATCCGTAATTTGTTTTAATGAAAATATTTCTAACTACACAGCTCACTTAGTTATACTCCCTCAGGGAACCTATAGTACCACCAAGTAGGATCAACAATGAAGCATAAAACCTACAACTATCATAAAACAGGTGAAAATATATACAAACTGTAAATAAATTAAATAGTTAACGAATTTCGACCCCCAACTGCGCATGAACAATTAACCTGCCAGCCACCTACTAATCTACAGCGTTTAAAAAACCGCTAGTGAACACGACACATCTAACAGGCAATTAATTACGTGCTATCACCCCATCGGCATATAAACAAATTAACACATTAGTAGGTGTCACTGGCGGAGGCCGCGCCCTTGTGCCCACCGCAGCGCGACGACCGAGGCCGCTGCAATCCGGTACATTGTGATGCGCAAACTCCACCGGGCTCACCGGACTGCACCGTGCACCGTATTGTTCGCTGCTCACACTTAATTCGGTCATGGCTTTTGCACCCGCTTTTGTAAAGTAATTTGTGATATGATATTGATACGGGTGTTTGTTGCTGTTGGGTTTAATTGTTTTTGTTTGACTTCACTTTATTGGGAAAGCAAACGGTTACCATTTAAAGATAATTAAAAAAATGTAACAGTACACAGATACATTTTCCACAAATGAATTCACTTAAGAGTAGCTAATCACGACAAAAGGTTATGAGCTTACAATAACAGGCGATGATATGTTTTTATAAAGTAGTTTTTTAATTCTTTAAAAAAAAATTTAAACGTTACGCCTCACTTATATTTTCTCCTGTGTCGTAAGTGCGTTTACAAACACAAATTTTCACATACACAAACGCTCAGACCCGGAACAGTAGATTCTACAAATAATTGCTCCATGCGGGGATCGCACCCGCAACCCACGACGCACAAGCCGAGCGCTTAGACACTGAGCCAATAATCAAGTTGTCAAAGCAGTTCGGAATCGTAAGCGTTTTTTTGATTGCAACAAATACTGTGGAAGTTTCTAAGGAAACTTTTGAAATACATACTTCAACTGAAAACATAATTTAAATGTTTTACTTTAATGCTGCTATATTGTAGTGATAATCCCATCAAAATTCTCCAAGACTGGCAATTATCAGGCGACCTTGTTTAAACGAGGGAATATCTATTAGTAAGTACAATTAAATATACCTAGGTACTATTATCTAGAATAGTAATCATTTTAATTACAACATTAAAGCTTTAAATGAACTCATTTTTAAAGTAAAAATGTCCAAGCATGTTGACAGCCCAAGAAAATTGCTTTTTAGATTACAAATTCCCCAAAATTATGAACATAAAACATATAGAAATTAAGCAGCTTTTTACGGATTTTATCGCATGTAATAATATTAATATTATATTTTATGTTATAAAAAGTAGTTTATTTAATTGAACGATTAAGTATTATTATTATGATCAGAGAATCAAACTAATCGCGTATGATCCAAACTACTAATATCTAGTGTAATGTATGTTTTCGTAGTAAATTTGACGCGTAGCTAAATTTAATGAAACGTAATATTCAAACGTAAGTATTTTTTGGACATACTTATAACAAAAACATGTTTTAAAATGACTGTTATTTTATTTTATGATAACGATGTTGATTTTTGTATTCCGAGCAAAGTATACCTATATTTACATAAATTTACCATTCTTTAGTACCTAAATGTGAAATTTATTATCGTAAAAATACGTTTAATAGGAATTATGACCTCTTGTTGCGTATAAAATATTTCGGTCTATATTCAAGGTTCATAATTATGTATAAATCCTGTATTTTTTACTATAAAGCACGCTTTTAACCTTTCGAAAGTTATTATAATGTTTATTGGAAACAAGTTCGTTCAACTTGTTCAATTAATAAATAAGCTCAATGGTGCAGAGGAACGACCTACGGTGTAGGTATCGGTCGGTGCATAAAGCCTGTTACACTACCTTGATTTATTTATCGTCACGATATCGTGAACATAGCAGATTCGAGAAGATTAAAAAAATAATTAGCTTGCAGTCCCAAGTGGCCAACCTTACACCTCTGACTTTTCGAGTATAAGAAGGAGAACCTTCACTCCTTTCCTGTTGACTTATATACCTCTTGATAAGTTTTTAAATTACAAACAGGTCAAAGAGGGTCTACCTCTTTGACCACATAATTATGTAGTTTTAGCAAAATTTGGCTTAGCGACAGAATATTTTGTAAGTTTGTAACGCTCACATTAACGAACGTATACCCGCTGTACGCTTAAAAAATACCTCCGACATACAAACAACTAAGCAGAAATAATACAGTGGCTGACTACGAATTGATAAGTCAAAAAACTTTACCTAGGCACATCTCTGACTTTAAGACATCATATAAATATTAATAATAATTAATTATATAATATCTGTTAAACGTTGTGAAGAAAACCTGTATGCCCTAGAATTTTTCTCAGCGTGTAACATCTCATCCAAGTGCCAAACTGCTAGCATGGCGGACTATAGCATAGTGGACTATAGCCTAAATAATACTCCCTCGTTTTAAGAAGAGGCCTCTTCCTAACAATGGGGTGGCCTTTAAAGCCAGGTGGTCTAACACAAACATTGTTGTGTCATTAAGGATGTCAAGTATTGCAGTTATTTTTATGTGTAATTTAGCCACAAGCTATATAGCTAACAAATAGTTTGTTTACGTCAACAATTAAGAAATCCATATTTGGCCAGTTGTTTATTGAAACATTTTATAAAGATATTGTCGTACATATGCCTATATTTGTCATAGACAGCTGTTATTTTTTGAAACGGCGCCCTTTTACTTAACCTTATAATATTTGCCGAACACTAATAACTGGACTTACTCAGTATCATTAAGTAAGCTGTGGTAACCTAGTCGTGTGACCAGTGGACTGAGATGTCAAAGATCTCAAGTTCAAGGTACGCACCGCTAACATTTCTAAGTTATGTGGGTATTTATCACATGCTCAAACGGTGAAGAAAAGCATCGTGAAGAAACCAACATGCCTGAAAGATTTTCTCGATAGACTAGCATGGTGTTCTATTGCCTAATCTCTCTCAAATGAGAGGAGACCCGCGCCCAGCAGTGCGACAGTAAATGGATTAATGATGAATGTCGTCAAAATGTTTTCACCGTTGTCCTAGTGACCTGCAGGGTGAGAGGCACAGAAAACGTCCCTTGTTTCTCGCGAGTAACGCTTAGGGCTACCGCGGCTATCTCGCTCGGCCATCAATTCGGACATACGCCTGACCGAAACAATGTGGTGTTTAGGACTCCGCGTACAATACAATATTTAGACTGCCGCTAATGGTGAGTATCGCCTTGTATATAGGGTTGCCTAACAGTAAATATTAATAAAAAAAGTAACCACCTCGTTGGTCTAGTGTTAGTAAGTACGACTGCTGAGCAAAAGGTCTTGGGTTTGTTCTCAGGTTAACCAAAGTTTTTTTTATGAAATTCAGTAGCAGCTCGGAGTATGGATTCGTGCCTTTTTGCTAGCAATAGGCTCGCCCACTAATACTTGACTGTTATCATAATAAACCATCTTGACTATCGTCCCTGAGGGGTTAGGCAGAGGTGTACTAATGTAGTAATATATACCCACATTTTGCTGGGAGGTTTTAAGTCCCATGTAATAGGGGGCGAGCCTATTGCCATCAACCGAGCTTGAATCCAAACTCCTACTAAGAATTTGATACAAAAACCTAACATACCAACTACACAAATATTATGAGAACTAACTTTATCTAGTACCCGTCAAAAACAATATACTCATCAAATGAAATCCCAACGGTACATTACAAATTACAAACACTAAATTTACAAAGGGACCTCACACAACACGAGCTGCAAACAGTCCTCGAAGCCTCAGACAGCCCTACAGCTAGGCCCGGGCCGCACACAATGGGAGCTATCGCGGAGCAATCTCGACGTTCCACCCGGTGTAATGGAACGGGGCGGTGTAACAGATCATAAACATTGACAGGAGACGTACTCAAGGTCCCCCCCTGTCTACGTACTGCGAACTCGCATAGCTCTCCAGTAATCAATCACAACTTATTACAGCGAGTAGGTCGACGGCAATAGAAACAAAAGAATTTCGAAATCGCTTTAAGCGCTCTCTTTAGATTGAGTGTGCTAGATAAGTAATGTTTTATATAAATTTATATAAGTATGGCTCAAAAGCCCTTTATTCAACTGTTATTATTTGAATAAAATATCAGAGTTGTTAATTTTGATATGACATAAGTTATATTTCATGGAATGCGGATTTTATCTTATGCTTTCACCACCACAAATTGAACACAGTTTAAACGTAAATGTTGCTCTATTAGTTTTAGCACGCGGTACGTGTAAAGGATTTTCGCATATAAAGACCAAACTAACCACTTTCTAGCGCGGCTCTGGAAAACAGGCTTTATATGTTACAAGCTTTAACCGTATTGATTTATGAACTTTTTTTGAACTTGAAATTTTGTGATATTTAAGCATTCATCCCCTAAGAAATGATTGTCGGAAATTAACAACGGCTAGTGTTTTATAAAGCTATCTTAGCATTGAAAAATATGGTACAACGACAAACAAAAAGTTACAAGTTTAAGTAACTATTCGTATTGCGTATTTTTGCGTTCTGTACCTAAAGGTAGTAAGATTTCAATCTACGTGGATTTAAAAATAAGTTGCGATCACGTATTTTTTTGTATCTATGTCAGTGAGATAACGATCTGACACTGCGATATTGTTTAGAAGAAACATTAAGCGCTGCCTCAGCCTAAATAAATAAATAACAACATTATTACACAGCGATATGTAGTTCTGAGTTAAGCTACCATGTTTGGTACACTACATTGTTTTTTTTATTTTGCCCGCGGCTTCGTCTGCGTAAAATTTGTAATTTTAGCCGGATTTCCGGGAAGACAACTATCCAATGGACTCAAACTATCTCTATACTAAATTTCATCTAAATGGGTTCAGCGGTTATAGAGTAAAGAGGTAACAGACAGACGACACACTTTGCGTCGCGAAATACCATTGCATGTGCATCTATCAACATTTTTAGTTTTCTGATTGTTCTGAAACAATATTAAACATCTTATAGGGCGATGTCAAACATATCACTATTTAATTTTCAAAACATGCCTCTGTCTTTGATTTAGTGGTTGTAAGCGCGGCTGCCGAGCGAGATTTCCTCTCGTCTTTTTTTTCAGAATAAGCAATGCGCCATTGCGGTATTCCTCAGAGTTAGGATTTTTTTCCGGTTAATGGCAATAAGATTTAATATATTCCGGAATCGAGAGTGCACACTACATCTTTGCCCAGTCCTTTAGGGGGAAAAAGCATGGTGTAGGTATGGTTCATACCATAAACAGACAAGTATAAAACGAAATAATTTTCACACAAAACCAAAAAATATAGAACGGCCTCTCCCTTCTTAAGTGTAGCGCCGTTTAAACGTATTGTAAGTACAATAAGTTCAAGACGACATAAACACTATATGCATCCAGTCATCGTAGGCAGTATGAGGACTCAACGCCCACAATTTAAACGAGCCATAAAAAGATAACGTCTTTATTAATATTCATTATATGCCCATCAATATCTCAACAAGGAAGTTAATTTAAAAAATGCACCCAATGTAATTATGCATTTTTCCTTACAAAACTGCGTTGTCCGACCGTAAGTATTTACGAAACTGGCCGGTAAGGTCACGCCAAATATAATCACAAAATAGTTCCTTCACTCGTAAAAGGTTAACGGTCCCCTTCGATTGTATGTGATTTTTCTTTAATAGCAGATTGTCTTAAATACTTATTAAAGAGAATAACTGATATTGGTGTGTTCTTTGAGATTCATTTAAGTGAAGTATGGATATTTTTATTAGGATCATTTCATTTCAGCTAAATGAAGTCAATAGTAAATAATGAAGCTAGATATAGGATTCCTTTAGGGGAAGCCCAAGGATGAACAATGATGATGATGATTCTTTGGAGAGTGTTTTTTGATATCTAGTAACCAATGAAAAGCTTTTACAAATTAATTTTAATTAAGATTTATGTGAGCTAGATCTACCTCAAGGATACCTAGTTGAATCTATTATAGTGTAGGTACCTGTCTTAGTTTGAATTGTAAGTTTACGTTATTAACCTTATTCAGCCTGTTTAAAAAACAAATAAAGTACGGAATTCAGAAACACAAATAACGCGTAAAATATAAATAATGATGTAATTATTTATTACTTATTTACGTATAACGAGTACAGTAACAAATTACGATCGCGACCGTGGCATGACCGGAACCGACATGACTTTATAAATTAATAAATGTCAATCCGCATTAATTTGAACAGCAATTATACTGATTGTAATTTATTTATAAATATGTAATTAATTATTTAAGCTATCAATGGTCTAGAGATTATGAAAGCAGCCGCCGAGCGGGTTATCAGGGGTTGTAAAGTTGTTTAGTTTGCGATTTATATTACCTTACCTTCTTGGACCTTGGTCCTGTAAATGACAATAAGGTTACCCCCTATTACCTAAGACCTTAAAAAATATTTAGTTCTAAAGTACTTTTCATCTGATTAAGCTGCGTTTGGACAACTAAGTATATAGTTTATTGGTTACTTCAACGCCAAAATTTTGGAACTACAGTAACAGAGGGTGAGCCTATTGCCATTAACCGGACACAAATCCCAACTCCGAGCTATGTTAATTCCAACAAAGAGGCAGTAGTTCTCTAAATTTATTTTTTTATCTAAACGTATTAAATATGTAAGTTAGTATACAAGCTAACTTACAATAATAAAATACGCCTAAAATACAAGACAAAAGCATTAATATTTGTTATAGTTCCATTAACGATCGATCGATTACAGAGACAATTCTCTTTAATCAATAGATCGATCATTATGTACCACTTGTCCGCAATATGTTTCTAAGCAGGTTTGAAAACGAGAGTAGGTACCTATGTAGTGTTGTGAGCGATGTGGCCCATTGACCGGACACCTGACCCTTCGACTGAGCAAGGCCATTCACTCATTCGCTCTTAGTTGATCGTACTACGATACCATTATATTATGGCACCACCAAATTCAAATTTATTTTCGTTTTAAAAGTTTTTGGCAAATGCTTTGTGTTTTAGTGAATCGCTCCTGCGCAAAAACCTTTCTGCCTTCTCGATTAATAGTTCTACGAGAGCTATATGTCTCGGAGAGTACCTATATGAGAGTACTACGCACCACTGACTTCGTGAAGCTATGTGAGAATTATGCTATGCTCAAAGGGTGTAGAAAATTATCGTGAGGAAACCTACTTTCCGGAGTACTTTTCTTGGTCGCATCTGATCTGAACATTGCGGTTCCGAACTATGAACTATATACATATATAGCCTTTCAAGTGAGAGAAAAGCCATAGCCACCAGCGTAATCGTAGATAAATAAGTAGATGAGAGATGTCAACACAATAGTCTATTATTTAGGTAGTGGGTAACAAAACGAAATACCCTTAAAATATTCTTAGACCACATCTTATCTTGAAAACAGTACATAATTATTTTTTCTGTCATTGAAACTACGTCTGTACGGAATCAACAAAATTATTAATAGCTGTATCAATGACAAATTTATTAGACAAAGTATTAAATTATTTGTGTCGTATTTCTAAACTTTTATGGAATGCTGCTCGAGCTCACGTATAACACAACCTAAAGCGATGAAAACTTATTAAATACACATCCTGGCGCTGGGTACTAGCATATAAATGTACTCTATCAAAATAAGGCTGGCCGTACGGAATACTAATACGAAGCTAACAGGTCGGTCTCGAGACAATGCACCGTGCGCATGCACATAACAATATTAATAGATCGCTATTACGTGACCATGTATCATGTACTCGCTTTGTCTTCTACGTAACTCGATGAATCGATTCATGCTTCGATGATGCATTCGATTGTAGCTATGCTTTTGTTTCGTTGTTTTTCCTGATAGCTATTTGGGTTACACTTTTTGTTGGGGGTTTTCCGACGTATGAGTAGGTAATGAATGACTCATATATTCATACAACATTTCAAAAAGATTTAATAATGAGATAGAAATTAATATTTTAAAATAAATGTTCCATTTCTTTGAAAGAGTGATGTTCATTTTCAAAACCCATTTATTACAAGTTATCAGAAATCACGAATATTCTACAAAATCCCATTGATTTAAGGAACATTTTAATTCGAAATGACCACCAAACAAAAACAGTTTCATATTCAAACCACCCTAAATTAAATTACAGATAATTGATATACATATTAAGCTAAATAAAAAAAGAATTGGCAATACATCTATCAAGAAAACCGATTCTCTGTATGTGGCCACAAGCGGCGCTTGAGTGGCCATATGTATCAAGTTTCGCACTGAGTCACCGCAAGGCGATCCCGGTTGCAAGGTGACTGCACTGCCTAATACGGTTCCATTACAAACCTTCAACTTTTCAAAGACATTTCGTATTAAATAACACATAAATTTGAATGATTATGACACATTTCGAGTCATGCTTCAATAAATATGTAATATTGATTGCTAAATCTCATAGGAACACCGGTAGTTTCAGTTGAATCTCTATTTGTATGATCAAAGAGAATGTCGAAAAATTACCCATGGGTAATACAAATGTAAGTAAACAAACTTCTTTTTCTCACTCCCGAAGCATACTGAATAATTGTTTCCCCAAAGGAAACGGTTATTTGGCTTATAGAAAAGCCGGAATATTGACAACTTATATTTCCTGAAAACCTTTAGTCTCTATTATAGAAATAAATAAAACCAAAATCTGATGATGACTTGTCCATACAATTAAATTAACTTTATATTATTCATGTAGGTACTAGGTACTGACAATGTTCTACGACATACATATTTGGAGTGAACAAAATGGTGAGTGGAATAAGGCAGTTATCAGACTGTCCTGGAGGCCAGGTCAAATCATCAGTCACTGTCCCACTAAGATTTACTTCGAAACACACCTTTGCTTTTAAGGAAATATTAGATTATAAGTTCTGTTGAAATTCAAATACAATATTAGGACCTTGGTCCTTAGTAAATTTAAATAATTCGCGATTGTATGAAACTTTAAAATAACAATCTTAAAAAAAGAACTCAGGTGTATATAAAGGTCAAAAAACTTTTCAAAAACGGAATACGTTATTGACAAAGCTACTCTTACATCTTGATCGATTTTTTTAATGTGAGAAAAAATCAAGACTACAATAGATATTCTACCATATTTTAGACGTGTCTAATTTCTTTTGTTAGACAAGGTATCCGACTATTTCAAATAATGTACGAAATAATTAATTAATTATATCAATTGCCGAAACAGTTAAAGAGAACATCATAAAGGAAATCTATATTCTTGAGAGATTTTTTCGATGGCATGTACTTGTCAACCTACATTAGGATACTGTGGTAGACTAGGTAACGGAATCATTAATATTGAACCCGATCTTTCAAGTGAACTAGGTCCCAATATGACCTTGATTAAAGGTTATTTTTGTCGTGAATGGCAGATTCACAGGCACAACACAGATAAAAGATATATTTACAGGCATATGTGAAAGGGCAGACCTTTTATAAAGTCTTAATTACCGAAGGCGACCTTTCAAAGTGCCTCGAGAACATCAGTGTCATTAGTTACGAGTATAAGCTTTTTTACTAGATTGTGGCGAGGTAAAAATGAGGGTAACGACTTGTCTGATTTATGGGTATGTTCATACATCCGTTTATCGTTACATGCGAAACAACTTGTCATCGTATAGATGCAGTATTTAGATTACATTTTAAAAATTGATGCGCAAATAATGTTTCTTTGCGAGGGAAACGAAATTCTCGAAACTAAACTGATATTTGTGTAATTTGATTTTAGTTTAGGTTAGTTACCAAAACTAAAACTGAATTACCTAAACTTTTAATCTTAGATGCTGAAAATCCTCATGGAGAGGATGATCCTCACCACGCGGGGAGGTGACGGGGTATGTTAGACTCTATCCAGATTGGGTGACAGTATCTACATCATACTAAAAGCTGCACTCGCCAATACCAACACTTTTGCAGGAGCCATGGGATCTTCAAATGCATTCACCGCGTCCTCCGAGGGAAGAAATCTAACCCTACTCTACCAGAAGAAATTGTATGCTGAAAAGTACTGCCTTTTTTTTCAATCCTTTGTCTTGCCCCGTAATAGAACCACCTGTTCTGTCTCATCACGGGTCTCCTCACGCCGTGATGAACCATAACTTTATCTGAAGTAATCATGTTCTGTAGGTATTTAAATTATACATATAGATACGTATAAAATAGATGCCTATAAAACCCGTCTAAGAATTTAAATAATGTTGAACTTAAACCGGAATTAATATTAATTAATTTTTCATTAAACGATAGCAAAAGTTGATTTCTTACACTTACACAAATATTAAGGCATACGGATTTCTGTCGGTATATGATTAATAGTATAATTTTATTCCCGACTTTTCTGATCATTCACGATCACAGGGAAACTTACAAATAAAATCAATATACTGTGATAAAATAAGTAAAAAGTAGTACTATATCAACAGCATAAGTTATTTGGTTTACGTTGGCAACTAAATATAAACATGAAGTAGTTATTTATTGGCGATTCTAAGTTCTGACACTTCACAGCGTATGATGCAAGCGTGTATAAATGCGGGTGACTCCACGTGACAGGTTTTTGCCGTGATCTATGGCTTGCACGTGAGACAAACAGTCTTACATAATTATATACGAGCTGGATTGCATTAATGCTGAGTCTAAACAAAACGTGAGTTAGAAAATTATCATAAAATATCTCCTCGTCGTATTAATACTATCTACTTGATGGCCGTTGGCAATCGTAGCCCATGGAAGCTAGTAAGGGGAATTAATCACGTGTTACCACCTTGAATGTTACTTCACCATCATTATTATTCAACTCCATACTGTCCCACTCCTGGATAGGTACGGGTTTTCTGTCATTCAGTAGGGATGAGACTACATTCCACCGCACTAGTGTAGTGCAAATTGGCGGACTTTACACAACATCAAGACAATCTGGTGTTAGCAGTAGATTATTTAGAAGTACGGTACTTCTCCTTCAATCAACGGAATAGGAGAGTCCTATAACTAAATCATGTGCTCGATTCTGTATTTCCCGAACGTATGTACTGGCGTATAGGACAATGCGCCAATGCGATTACATCGTGACTATTGATTCGCGCTTACAAGAAAATCTCAGTCACGTCTAAAGGTAACAATACAGCTTAGAATACAGACCAATACGGAAAGTTTTAGTGTGATATATGTATCTCTTGCACTAAGCAGTTCTTAATTACATTCTAGCAATTCTCCAGGAACTAGAATTTGATTAAGATCGAGCGTTTTGACCAAAAATGTTAGCAAGTAGTAATTGAATTTTCAAAATCATAAAATGAAGGCGAACTGCTACAATTAATTTCATAGAAAAATACAACAACACTTTACTGGATCTGGTAATCGGACCCAAACCCTCTGCTAAGCCGTCGAGCTTGCGTCCACTGAACCATTGCGGCAGTCTTGACTTATAAATTACTTTATATGTAGATAAGTAGTACTACGTAGTACGTGAATGTAAATTGTGAAGCTACATGGTGTGGAAGAATACAGCATTCATTTAAGAATGCCGTTTTTTGGTCGTGAAAGCGAGCTTGGGAACTTTTTTTATTAGACATTTGCAAGAATTAATGCTACGTTTTTTGTTATAGTAATTACGCAAGCGTAATTGAAACTCATCACTTATTATTAGATAATTATATGTGTAGTACTTAGTATATCTTTATTTATTTCAAACTATGTATTATCCTATTTGCAAATAGAATATACTACTATTGTAAATAATTGCAATACAGTGAGATATTTTAAGCTCTGATAAAGATCTAGTTGTAGACCCATATTACTACGACTCAATAACATTGACCATCTACAAATTGTTTCTCTTACCATAGAACTCTATGTTATCTCCCTGTGTATAGATCATTATGTTTCATCACATTGTCTTTCACCATTATAGCAAATGATAATCAATTTACAATACCCCTATGATTTCAAAAAGTCAAGGTATTGATTAATTTGTTAATTAACACATTAATACGGCAAATATTTTTTCTTTCTTTATGGCAATCAATCGATTTTTACTGCAAAAGTTAATTAACATTACAAGACACATAAATTCAAAATTAGCGTTTGTGGACTACTAAAATGTGGTGTGTAAAAAAATGGGTGAAGTTTATACCCAGTAGGTACCTAATTACTTTTTAAATTTCTTATTTAAAGTAGGTAGAAAATTAATTATCTTTACTCATTGAACATAAAACCCGCGTGAAAATCTCACACGAAAACTCCATACTTTTTAAATAAAGAATAACCTTTCATCTACTAAATTTTACTTAATTTGAGGTGGTGTAGAAATGCGGTAGTTAACTTGTTGGAATTTACATAAAACGGCGCTCCCACGGCGGCGCGGGCGCAAGGTGAACCAGCTATTCTTAATTTATCGCTGCTAGGCCCTATGTGCGTGAATGGTATTGCGTAATACCAAATACACACTATCGTTAATATGTTATACATATTCTTTTTTAAGTGTATCTTCATGTCCACTCGAAAATTTACCTAACATCCTCCGGTAAAGGAAAAAGATTATGTCGCAAGTGAGATACTTCGTACTAGTTGTGATGTCGGCTTTTGCTTTAGCGGTATTGCTCAATAACTGGGCAATTGGAAATTAACTGACAATGTCCATAATTCTTAATGTTACTTACTGCTTTATGTTCATAATCTTAGTGTCCATAATTGTTAATATCTATCTATAGAATTCGTATCATCCGTAAACGACGGCATAACGTGCTCTCTTAGGCACGAAGGAGTCTCTCATCTATAGAATGACAGTGACAAGTGCAGTTATAGAAGGGAAGTAAATTTATGAGGTACCTACTCTTTGTGATTATCCATTAAAGTCCCTTATAATATTGACAATATTTTTATTTAAAAGACTATAATCAGAATAGTCGTCTTATTATTATAATCTAATTAATTCCGACCGTTCTTTAATAGATCTTTCTTACGATATGTACATATTCTTAAAGGCACTTATTAAAGTCTCTTTGGAACATGCATCAGACTTATTAAAGTCATGTTTTTACCACCAGATGTCGCCGATGGCTAACTAACACTGCATTTATGTTTCGACGTACATCGTAAATTATCAGTAATGTATGTTTTACTATAATAATACGCCTGAAGTGGCATGATGATACTGTCTATTATTGTTATTAAGCAACTAACCTTTAAGTGAGATGGATTTACGACCAAGGTTACACTGGACGTAGGTAATAGGTGATATAATGATTGTAATTTACATGTGAACACGCAGCTTTATACTCAAAGTGTATTATGAATGTTGGTTTTTATGTCTATTTTACAGGATTTGGTATTGAATTAAGAGGATTTTGAAAGTCTATAGTCTAATTGCACGATTGGAGCACTAGCACCACGATCGGATTTTATACCACTACTTCTGAGTTTGATATCTGCACAGACTGAATTATTATCTTGCAGATAGTTGATTTGGTTGAGTGTGCTATATAAACTATTTATGCAAGAATTTGTGTCTGTGAACGCGTTCACGATGCGCGAGAAAGTTTTAATATCATCTTATTATTAAAAGAAATGTGAGTAGCTACTCGTATGTAACTACTGTTTATACGCTGTATTATGTTACTATATTTACTTGCAGTCATATAATTTCCACCTATTTATAGTGGTGTTCTTTACAATATCCGCCGAGGTTATCCTTTATATGTTAGTATAACCAGAGACTAGACATAATAGACTTTGTATTACAATATTTACCATAAGTACTTGTCAATCTTAAACTAGTGACTGAAGAACATTAGATGTACATATACATATGTTATACAAATTATCAAACTAGCACGTTGTTGCTATAAGTTTGTTGCAATTGGATTGTGCTGCCAAGTTCGTTTGGTCGAGGATACCGTATTGTCAATTCTATATTAGCCTAAAAAATATATGATAAGACTAGAGAAATGACTAGTCCAAGGAGACAGAGGTCTCAATGTAAACCCGTGTAAGCTACTCCTGTTTGCCGCCGGTTAATATGGTACACTCAATACTAAATACATCTACAGATTTCCATTCCAACTATGCAATTAGGATGATGTTGACGCGTCAGTGAAGCAAGCAAGACCTATGAGATAGAATAAAGAACCACGAACATATCGAATTGCGGAGACAGTGAGGTGTGTGCCATATGGACTATTAGTTATTCCATACCCGTATGCTTATTACCCACTTTGCTTTAGTGGATAAAATAATATAATCTCCGTTTTTTAAGCGTTTGGCTTCCGTTCATTTGTATTCAGTTTCTAATAAACTAAGAAACAATACACGGACACTCGAGAACTTCCGAGTGGAGACGCAAATTGAAACGCTTTAAAATAAAATAAAAAAACGTACTAATTACTTTTTCATTGAGTATCTCACCGTGTGTAGTTAAGGAAACTAATTTTATAATGTAATTAAATATATCAAAAATGCTTATAATGACAGATCAGATTAGAAACGGATATGTTTCATTTACAATAATATCTAAATCGTAAAACATTTCAAGCTATTTCATAAATAATATTTTCATTCAGTCGGTAATTAACAGCGTCCGCGTTCCAGTAAATAAACATAAACCCACAAAACGTAATTGACACGTCATTAATGTATCTTATAAGGTATATTACGACGTCTAAACCTCACTATTTAATTAAGTAATCTCCTTTTAAAGAACTGTAGCGTAAAATCGTATCGTAGCCACCGAAAAGTTGAGCCCACAGCTAAAAAAACTATATCCGTGAGTAAATCAATGTCGTGACCGATCCAATACTTCAACATTCGTGAGAAAATCGCACCCAAACATCCAACACGTTAACTACGTAATTAGATCGCTCTCAATTATAAAAATAAGCCAAGGCCTCTTTGCAACAAACCGTTACACACGCAAATGATTCACGGTTGCGTTTCAATAAAAAATACAAATATATTTTTTACGATCCTTTAAAAATTTAACGATAAATCACAATAGTAGGTTTGCATCATAAATTCGACACTAAAATCGAATCATCACTTCACATATGTAGATATGCAGTCACGATCGGACTCACTGGCAATTATCACTTATGTCGTTATCGACAAATATGGCGTGTGACTGATTTGTATATGTTTTTAATTTGGTCCGTGATAACTCGCGGCAAACGCATCGGCGAGAAGGCCGCGCGTCGGAAGCTGTGAACAAACTAAACTACTAAGCTATTGTATGCAGGTGGATTGTACTACGTCCGTTTGCCTTATTATGGCCATTTTCCATTCACACAGTGGGGCAATCCGCTCGCTTAGCCGACTTCAATACGTGTCGCAGACTCGCCGTGTGCCACACACTCCACAGAAGCGTTTCGGATTTCGGCAATATCTGTTCAAATCGCATGTCAAGGCGATAAGGAATTAGCATAGCGAATTGATGTTCAAACTCTATGAGTGTGTAACTGTGCGATTTTGTGCTATTACTTCAATGTACTTCTCAATTTATTTGTACGTGCAAATTGATTTGGAGTCACATTTTATTTCTAAGATATTTCGGAATCGCTAAAATGCTATGCAATGCCACGTTTGGATAGACACTCAACACTCCAATTATTTTCCATCCAAGGCCCTATAGAAACAATATGGTTGAATTTCATTATTACTTAGATCTTAAATAAACCTAAGAAATAATATTATAATAGAAGATATTAAGTATAATACACAATAAAAAATTAGTTGCACTTGTGCGTGTGAACAATCCCTGATTCTTAAGCACGTTTCCGTTTGTATGTACACACAAGCAGACCATACCTAAGTACAACAGTATATCGTCATCGTTAAATCTGTAGTAGAATTTACTGAAAAACCTGCATAATATTAAATGAAATTTAATTGGAATTCGCTAGACGAAAGCCAACATATGTTGAGGAAACCCACACGTAAATAATAAATACTAACAAACCTAATGGCCTGTAAACGTCAATAGGAACCTCACGTTTTGCACGAAATGCCGATACAACGTCACACTGTAATCACGGTACATAGTGGAAAACCGTAGGAACAGGTGCAAAAATACTGAAAGTATTTATAATCACCCATCAATCACCACGCCTGTATCGCTGGTGTGATGCCCAGGTGAGCCAAATTTTACTGGTTTTTTTTAATAAATCTTATATGCTATTAATTACTGTTCAATCCAAATTGGACCCCCAATTAATAGCAATAAACTCGCCCCCTGTCCTACCTGTTAATGAGACCTAAATACATATTGGCTACGTGTATGAACTTCCACACCCTCTGCCTACCCCTTAGGAGATAGATGTGTGGACAAAGAGTAGTATAATATGAGTTCTTATAATTCACTTTTTGAAAGACCAACCACAATTATTATGCTGACGCACACTTAGCCAAAAATATTATACGTTTTTTTAAATATGGCATTTTATATAAGGTTATATAAACTAACCAGTAAATGTAATTAAAGTAACATATAATGTTTCGCCTAATGATAATATAATATTAAATAATGATATCAGTCTTACTTTCATATGCTAAAAAGTTTCGCGGTCAGTAACGCCATCTATCGACGACACATTGAACTTTATTGTCATGCATGAGTTTTTCCAATAGTTTTCTTCTCTGTTCATACATTTGTTGCGATTTCATATTAGCATAAATGAGGCACGCACCTGCTGAACGTGAAGTTCTGGGTTTGATTCCCATTTACTCAATAGAGCAAAGTATTAAAGGGTATGAAATTCTCACTCGTGGGGTGGACTTTGAATGTGTGCTTGGTTTAGGGCAATATGCTCGCCCCCTATTACATGGAACTTTAAAACATACCTACCAGCGAACTGTTGATTGATATCAGCACACGACTGCCTTATCCTTTGTGGATATAAGCGTGAGGATGTGATGGCATGTTGAGCTCTGAGTCACTCAGTTCTGCTACACATCTTCCATAAACATAGTAACTATTGATTATCTCAAAATAATGTAATGCAATACATATAATGTACTGTATGTGTAATTAGCTTAGTGACTAAACGATCCACAACAGGTTGAGGGTTAATTTCTGAACGTAAGTAATCTTTATGTGGTCACACAAACATCTTAACAACGGCACGAAGTTTTACTGCCTCCAATTAGAGATAGAATAGAAGAAAGGAGCTAATAATATACTAGAATTACTAGAAGATTTTTTTATAGTAGTTACTTTTATTGTTTGGTACTTATTAATGAGATCATATTTCCTTTCAAATTCATATATTCACTAAGTTTCTTCGTGTGGCCACATTTTTTAGCACAAATATCAATATTAGCTTCGGCCCGCGACTTTGCCCATGTGTTAAATCGATAAAGTCCTATGTAGTCCTAGTAATCTAGGGCATCAGCCATTTCTGCGAGATTGAGTATCAAGCCTTCATATTTATAAAATTAGTAGAGTTTACTGCCATGTTGGCCTAGTGGTTGTAAATTGTGACTGCTGAGCAAGAGAACTAACTGTCTTGGGTTCAATTTCCAGATGTAAAGTGTTATCAGTTTTTTAAAGATATTCCCAGTAGCAGGTCGTTGTTTGGGTAAGTGCCCGGTTGGAGGTAATGAACTCGCCCCCTATTACAAGGGACCTAAATAAAACATACCGGCGAAATGTGGGTGCCTCAGCCTAACCCTATGGGTATGACAGGCGTGATGGTATGTTATGTAAGATTAGTAAATACTCACGGTGGCTAAAGCCTCCTCATATGTGGCGGCGTGCAGCGGAGGCGACGCGGGTGGCGTCTCGCGGGACACGGCTGTTATAGGCATGTCAGCGCATTACTGGACTACTGTGGACAAAACACAAACAATTATCAATGGGGCATAAGGGGTTAATTAAGGGAATATCCTTAGCTTAGCCTGTGATGTCCAAATGTAATTTAATTAAGTCAATTGCACTATACACCTACTGAAGCTGTGGCAGGTGAAATGTTTCAAGTTCGAACCAGAAGCATGCATCACTGACTTTTCTAACGGGCTCCTCAAACGATGAATGCCTGATTTTGTCGATGGTGTATGAAGTCTATCAACCCATTCAGGGCTACCATCGTGGACATAGTAAGTCACTATAGCATTGGGATGGTAAATGAGCTGATTATTACGTTTACGTGTTGATAATTTCGTAACTTCGCTCTTCGCAACATCATCCTCTTTATCATCGTAAATTATTAGGCACTTTTGACCGCGAGTAGTTAGGAATCGTATTTACTGGCAGTAAAATCGACTAAATAACTTCATTTTGATTGTAATGTTTTATGTTTTGAACGTGCTGTTTAATAATTGTGGAACTTGCCATAGTGATTTTGCATAAGTAACTGAATAATAAAAAAAAGTTTTAACAGATGTCACTAAATAGCCCCCTCAGCACAGGCCATCAAAATCTACCCGCACCATATGGAAAACCCTTTAGTTCTACAAGTTAAAAAACCTTAATCTACAATCTCCAAGTTTAAATGGTACTTGAATGATCATCTCAATAGATACAGTCATTACTTTACCTAAATAATAATATACAACACCACGTAGTCTTTGAATTTAATAACTTAGAATATAATAGAATGACATTAATAACGACACTTGTTCAATCCAATACTGTATTAATAATATATGTTTCATGAGTCTAAACAATAGATTAATATACATTGCTACTCCAGCGCATAAATCTCCGAGCGTCAATAAGATAAGAATAACAATGTAACGTGTTGCAAATTCGGAATATCTGGTTGTTGATCAAACGTTGGTGTGTTGGTTCACAATGGCTCTTGACCTTGGCTTGAGTGTGGCGTCGATGTGACGACTGTGTAAACACACATTACCATACTCGAAGACAGCGTGACTAAGTGTGTACTGACATTAGCAGGGGTGTATTCTTAAGTCATGTTATGGCTAAGATACTTTTTCCTCACATAAATATTTTGGGGAGTCTATCTAAAAAATCCAAGAACATACTCTGTGCTTCGATATACAGAATAGCCCATCGTATCTAATCTCAAAAGCGTTACTGATAACTGATGATTGTGGTTTATATTAGTATATTAATTAACCGGCTAAAGATTAGTCAGCTTCTAGTTTCGACAACTTCTTAGAATGGTGCTAAATCAGACGATAGCACTCTTCTAAATAATTTTAATCTTTGAATTCCCAAATTCAGTTCTTATCATCTAAATATATATTTTTTAATCAATATCCAGTACAGGCAGTTGATATCACAGATGTTCAAACTTATCTTAAAGCTATTTATTTAAAAGGAGCTCAAATTAATCCAGTACCTCTTGTCAACAACATTCATCGCGGTAATGAATCTCAATTTGTTCAATTTCTATTTCAAGCGTGAAGCTAATTGTCCATGATTAATTAAAACATTGTTATTTCAAGGTTTAACCCGAAGCCCCGAGGGCCTAAATACATTCATCAAATACTTCATTGTTTCGTTTCGTTATCGGAAAACGAGATGAATATTTGGAAACAATAAATATCCCAATTATTTTCTGCTTCATAGTATAAGTAGGTATCTGACATGTGGTACTGATTAGGTTATATACATCGAAAATTATGAAGTTTTTATTCATTACTATTTTATAGGCTTGAGAAATTATTTGCTTTTTTTTTCACCTCAACTTGACAGCAAATATCTTGACAGTAGACTTCATTCAGCATATTTCATAAATCATAAAAATCACAATGAATATTTTTTATGCGAAACATTGTCAAAATCCTGTCGAGTGACTTCGGATGACTGTCACATGCAAATAAATGTTGTATTTAATCTGAAATTTATTATAATGAAATTCTACACGATACAAGGGGTCATCGGCATTGGTATCCGTTACCCTCTGACGGTTGAATCGATGATATCGAGTGATTTGACAATACGCCCCTGTGCTGTGGCGTACTGATGTGAACGATATAGACATGTGAGCAGTGAGACGTGAGATCGATAAAGTTATTCGTACTAAAAATAAAATGGTATACTGTACTTGATTACATTATGTTGTGTTAAAATGGTGTGAGCTCCACCGATTTGGAGGGCAATTCTTTAACAATAGAATACTTTTAAAGAATTTTTTTTTTCAATATTGATCTATAAGAAAACATTTCTGAAAATATTCCTGAATGTCAAAATCTAATTTTGCCAGCCGGTTATTCACCATAATCCACCATGGACAGTTCAACTTAAAGATGCTATGGTGCTTTCTTCTAAATTCACAAACTCAATCAATCAAAACATATTGTAAACCAAATGTCTGCACGTTAAAAGATACCACTATTGAGACAGTTGGTTTCGGCATTTCTTCTCAGAGGTCTTCCGTTAGGAAATGTGTACGCTATCTAAATACAAAAGAAAATAAAGATGACTTGGAATAGTGTCCTCAAAAGATCTATTTACATAAATAAATATAATTTGTCATCAATACCTCTACTTCTCCGAATTTTCTAAACGAGCCACAGTTAATTTAAATCAAAGCAATAAATATAATATACTTACGGTGCATCCAATTCTCAGCAGTTCCTTTTAAACCCCAACTGACCTACTCGAATGAATACCAATAAATTACCCGTACGGTGCATCGTATCATAAAATAGATGAACATCTTACAATACCTCAGCGATATATTTTATGACTGATAAGTCTATTATTTGTGGAAGCTTAGTTACAAAAGACGATATCTGATTGTAAACGTTTGATTATTCATAAGAAATGGAACTAAAATAATATTTACATTAAATTAAGAAGAACCGCTAGTTAGATCTAGAATGATAGACTCAAGCATATGGCAGATTTTGGGTCAGCAGCGAGCAATACCTCTGAAGTTGCGAACGTCCGTAGGGTACGGTAACACTTTATCATCGGACGAGATATAAGCTTGTGTACCACCTTCGTAGGCAAAAAACATCTAAAATAAACCCTGGGACGACCACAGGGCTTCATTTTAAGTATTTCAGATAATATATATATTTATACTATATATCATCTACAAAGGATGTGGTTAATGATGTATGTGCTATAATCAAATTAAGTATTTCAATAAGTCCGCGTGAGATACCAGTAAAATATAGATTTATTCAAACTTCTGAATATAATTTATCATCTTTTCTATATCAATCATCCATCACGCATCAAACAATGATTACAAAAAAATTAAGACTAAAACTTAAAAATTGGTCTAAAACGTCACAGTAACCATGCCATACAAAACTTATTATAAAAAAGATACAACGTCATTTCAAGATATATAAATATAAAGACAAAAACATACAGCGCCATCTAGTTTCGAGTTAGTCAACGAGACTTGTGTTACGGGTAAAAGACCGATTATAATCGGTCTTTACATTAGTTATTTATTACATAGTTTTTTATAATACATACATATTATTCACATATTTTAGCTAAGAACTTCAATATTCACTACAAAACATTGGCCATTGCCAGGATTGAACTCCATTCTCTTATCACGTGAGGTAGCTTTAATACCGCAGATCTAATCCAACGGTTGATGGAAGTAGCTTAGGTACCCTTTAATGAAGAGATTAATGTCCAACTATACTTCCACCACCTACAGGGAACCTGCTCACCTTTGGCGCGGCTTCAAGTCTATCTTAGATCTAGCCATCAACATTCCGTAAGCATCGTTTCCTCATTACTACTTTACTCACGATGCATTGACATAATAATGACTTGAATGAACAATATGTTTACAAATGGAATTCAATTTACGACATCTACCAACATTTTTAATAATTTAAGTTATCTAATTTTTTTAATCCTGATTATTGATATAGTGTTGACGGATGTAATTGTATGTTGCATGCGCAACTCCTGACGAGAAAAGTGTTTATTGGATTTCCATGTTACCAAATTCTCTCTACCATTCCGAAATTTCGAGTTACACTTAACACTTTTTTTCGTTAAGTGCTTTAAAGCTCCCTTTATAGGTCCCTTGGTAATTCATTATAGTTAGGCCTACGTTCAGCAGTGGACGGCTATAGGCTGATAAGAGAGAAAGAGGCCTAGTGATGAAGATGCACCATGGATCTCGAAGAAAACTAATTTGAAACTACTTTAATTGGGCCTGACATTAAAGTTAATATAACACAAAACGCTTATAAGTTATTTCTTAAGAATATTTAAAATAACATCTGATTTAAGAAGAAATAAATGAAAAGTTAAAGAATATTTTATTATTAAATGACAAGTTTGACACTCCCCATGTTTATTCACTACAGAATTACCTAATAAAGAATGAAAGAAAAATCATTTTTTGATGCAAACACATACATACATCATCATTTTATTTTATTTTATTTTATTTTATTTTATTTTATTTTATTTTATTTTATTTTATTTTATTTTATTTTATTTTATTTTATTTTATTTTATTTTATTTTATTTTATTTTATTTTATTTTATTTTATTTTATTTTATTTTATTTTATTTTATTTTATTTTATTTTATTTTATTTGGGAAAACAAACAATTGTACAATGCAGATTACAAGATAAAACTTATATACTAAGTTGGTTAAAGTACAATCCACAACGTTTCCACAGATTACAAGTTGGATATGGATACAGTGAAGGTACATATATTTGGTTAGAGGTATCTTATATACTATATCTATTAATAAATTAAGTTGCTAAGACTACTCAACACTCTATAACTATACGCTACACTAGGTCACTGTCAACATTTCTCTTCAGGCATTCTACAATTTCTTTTTTAAAAGTTTGTCGAGGCAGGGCAAATATATCTACTTCATTAAAGTTTTTGTTAAAAATGTTGACTAATCTATGGAGTGGCGCCCGTTCACCCGCGTTCGTACGACATGGAGCCGTCGCAAAAAGCGGGCGATCGCGCGTCACTCGCCTTATAACTGTACGAGGCACAATATAATATATATTATTGATCAAGTTGATCATCAGCTAGACTTCATAATTACAAGCCCTTTGGTACCGATGGCCGCAGAACAAAGTTTCCCTTTCCTATATTCTCAGAATCAGAAGGTGTAACGACATTTTTCACGACTGTGACGTGGACATATTTTCATGCAGCATCTCGAAGTTTAAAAGAGCTTTGCTCAATAAAATGTAATTTATGCTCAATAATGTTTCAATCATATTTTGTTTGTGTGTATATGTGTTTTTTTTTAAATATGTTTTTCTTATGTATTTTTAGTTAATCTTTTAATTCAGTCTTATTTAATTTTTATAATTTTAATTTTATCTTATTTAATTTTTAATTTTTATTTTATCTTATTGAGTTTCATTGTGATTATAACAGATTTTTATTGATGATATTATTAATTAATCACATTCTTATCCATCTTTATATTTAATTATTATTGTATAGCGAGTTCAACATAAAATGCTGTGCTTACCTGTAATTTAGATGCACGCAACGCTATTGAATTTGTAAATAATTTGTATTATGAATGTCTTTGTGTGTATTTAGTTGGTTTGCCTAAATAAATAAATAAATACAAAATTAAATAATAGAAGTAGAATATGTTTATTATATAAAAATTAAATAAAACAATATAGGAGACCGAAACGTTATTGCGAGAGTCATATGTTCGATTAATGGAAAGTCGACTGAACGTTTGTTCGAATCTTTTTATTTCACTAAGCAACTACTCTACTGTCAATTTCTTCAGTATTACAATTTACATGACTAACCTGGATTCATCCCTGCTCTTTTAATTTGCGCAGGTGTAACCATTAATTCATGCAGGTATATTTCTTTTGCTCATTCCAATCTTGATGTACATTAGTTTATTATTAAACATCAATACTGGTAATCATCTTCATATCTCGCATGCGATCGATATCCGCTCAATTTATCGATAAAGAAATACGTTCAACCTTTTAGTCTATATAAGGACTGCACATAAATCATTCGACCTCATAAGTTCCAGAAAGGAAACTTGCTCAGAAACTCTTTCTTTATATTTTGATGCTTATTGAACTTTTGTGTAAGTGATATGAATGTTGGCGAAATGGCTTAGTATTGATTTTATTATTTCGGATGATTTTATTATAAGAAGTATTGTTATATTGTTATAGTTCCTACATGTGTGTTCTCGACACATGTAGGTACTATTAGAAAACCGTCAAACTTAGATTATTTTTTTAAAATTGTAGGCAATACCTGGAGCATTTCATGGAATTGAAAAAATGTTAAGCTCTGTATCGATTAACTGTTCGCTAAGACAAGTACTTTGCCACAGTTATATTAACAGTCCGAAAAGTGCGAGTCGGACTCGCGCACGAAGGGTTCCGTACAAAATTAGGCAAAAAAAAACGTTTTTTGTATTGCCCCCCTTAAATATTTATTTTATTTTTAGTATTTTTGTTATAGCGGCAACAGAAATACATAATTTGTGAAAATTTCAACTGTCTAGCTATTGAGGTACTTGAGATACAGCCTGGTGACAGACAGACGGACGGACAGACAGCAAAGTCTTAGTATATTAATAGGGTCCCGTTTTTACCCTTAGGGTACGGAACCCTAAAAAGACTTCACCCACATCTAAAAAGAGAAACCATTATGGGGTTTAGTTTGGTAACATTTGCATTGTTGTTTTGAAGACCAAATTTCCCATCAACCCCAACACTGAGCGTTACACAGAAAATAGTCATAGGTACGTGTTTACCAAGCTAAGCTATAATGACACCTAGCCTTCTCTAAATTAGGTTAAGTGTTAAACAGTTGAAGAGCTGCCAATGTCGAGACTATTTTGGAATCGGCGATAGACTCACATACGAGTTACGACCTCCTTTCCTTAAAGTGTTACAATACTTATTTGTGTTCAGGTATTAACGGTTATATTAACTGTTGATTAATATCGTTTATTGTTATCAATAAATCTCGGTATTTATGGTAAAGTTTATGAATCATCTTTCTCCAAGTCTTTTTCGAACTGATGATAGAGGGGAGCCCCCCTCTATAGCCCCCCACCAGTATTTTTACACGAAGTAATTGTCATCAGATATCAGCGATCCATAACTGAGCAATACCGATATTATACCGATAAAGTTTCAGGGTTTTCGTCTTGCAGGCTAGTCATTCTTCTTCTTTTTATCGTGTCAATGGCTAATCAATGGCGTTGCTAGGCTCTAGGCAACCCCTACAGTGTATCATAAATATTCGTATAAGAACCGGTACTGATGGCTAGATATGCATCGGGCATGGAGGACTCGAGATGAAAAAAAACGACTGCAAATGTCAGAACTGGACCAAATTGAAATGGGACCGTAAGCTCCAGCTCTCAAATAAAAAAGAATTTTCAAAATCAGTTCACCCAGTCGAAAGTAATGAGGTAACAAACATAAAAATGTACAGTCGAATCGAGAACCTCCTCCTTTTTTGAAGTCGGTTAAAAATGGTCATCACCAGTCCATAGACTGATCTCGGCAGGTGCACCTTATAGATAGATTAATCAATGTGATTATAATTATCTATAATTGACGTCTAAGCCGATAATTTATGAATCAAATCTTTTCAAATTCTGCAAAATATAGTCGTATAAATAAACATTCTAACGAATAAAGACCTAATCATATTCTTCAATCTGCATAAAAAAATAAAACGTTTAAACTCATACATAAGATTAGCAAGTATATGAGGTAATCAACCATATCTAATAAATACACTAATTCAACTTAATGAACAAACCTACCAATCATAATGCAACACATTTTCTATTCTGATACACAACAAGTGAAGTTATGTGATAATTGAAATTTCATCAGCCGATTTAGGTAACCGCTCATTGTTGATCGATGTTATGAACATGAATAACAAACACGACTCGTCGGTTTTGTACAAGAATTGATTTAATACTAATGGGCACTTCATATTATATTGTACTTACATCATTTAACTAAAGATAAACCTACAATGTTACGAAATACAAGGCGATAATTCAATTTATGATAGTACTTACCTATTAATAGCTAGTGTAGTCACTAGCCTTGTGACATGTGGAAATAACGTTCAAGATATATTTTTTTAAATTACAAATTTCATTAAAGCGGATTGCAAGGCATGCATTCATTTTTACATTGTTGATGACAAAAAGAAATAAATACCTAAACAAATTTTACTGTTTTTTAATGCACGAGTACGACAATGAATTGTTACAGCATGGTGTAAATTTTATGTTTGTAGAAAGTATCTTTGAAGACAGACTAGACTTGTACATAGCTTTATTGGCTTAGCTATATTAGCTGTGTATGTACCTGTGTATCGTGTTTTGCACTTGTCTGGTGCCTGCTTAACGCAACCTCAAAACCAATTTAACCAAACGTGTACAATTACGACTTACGAACGATTATAACATAATTTCGCAATTACATTACATCTATAAGTGCTTATAGAATCAACCGTCCAGGCGTGTCCCATACGAGCTACGACTGGTTCTCACAAAATATGCGTAGGAGTCTACCAAAAGATGCGTTTGCGCAAGAAACTCCTCCAACCAATTGATCGACGCAGTACTCTCCCGTGAAATAATCAATGTTAATTGTTCGATACAACTGACTAATTAAGCGTGAAGGCTAAAAGATTTTGCTTATTGTTGAAGCGATTTCATACTGCGAATTGTGCGAGCCTTTACTAGTTGTAAACAAACGTAAAAAACGTTTAACTACGATATAGTTCGGTATGCGTTATCTATGCTAATTTTAGAACACTACGAGAGTTGCTATCGGGGCTTAAAAAGATTTAACATAGTGTTTTGACTCTATAATAGATAAGATCAATTTATTCATAGTGACGGGCGTAACTAGTTTCAATTCAATCGCCCACCTATTGCAATCAGTAACCTCCACGCATTATATACATTGTTTTTGATAATACCGACACATTACCAACCTGTTCTACTTGTCCTACAAGTACAAATAAGCCATCATATCTAAAGATCTCGATTGTACAATCGAAGTTACAGTCATTGTGATGCTCAATTTGTCATCCAAGCTATCGGGCTGCATCCGAACACTTGTAGAGCTCTTCGATTTACGAAATCCCACCAAACTCGATACTGCATTCGGTATTAATAAATAATTCATGATTTCTCGATCGCACAATAGGGTTTTGCGGAATAATATGTATTTTTATGCAATTTAGCGCGGGAAATGTTATGAAATAAATATTGAACATCGGTAATTCTTATCTACTTACAGGATGATCGATTATCATAAGAACCTCAAAACCCAATTCTTTTGAAGCAGTATGATACTTAATAATTCGTTATACTCTTTAATAACTTGTCAAGAAAAGTTAAGTAAACGCTATAAATTAAAAAATGCAAACATATTGACTATTAATTCAAACGTTCTATCAGTTTATATTGTAATAAAACGTTTGTGAGTATTATTGTATGAATCAAAGAGCTACAAAGTCATTTTTCATAAACATATAAAACGTTGATTAAACATGTTTTCTGACAGGTCATATTTCAAAAGTTACGTTATTGTTTTTCTAGACTTCTAGCACCGCTAAATTTCTAAAGCATCCAAGATTCTTTACGACGTTTATGATTTTGAAAAATTACGCGATGGTCTCGAAAATTCGAGATAAATAACATATACATACATACACTCACGCCTTTTTCCCACGTGGGTAGGCAGAAACTACACAATGCCACGCGCTGCGGTCCCTGCATACCACTTTTGCGTCGTCCACATAACATAACACATAACATAGTCATATAACTCGTTAAATATTTATTCCAAAAGACATAACAGTGCGTACTTTTATTAAAGTACTTATGTAAATGTACTATTGTACGTAATCGATCATTTTATAACTTAAGTACTCTATGTATGAATGTACCTACACCATTAATGTTATTTATAACATAAACTTTATGTTCCAATTAGTTGAAATGATAAACAGATTTAACTATTATGACAACTAATAAATTAATTTTAATTTAGTTACGCAACTAATGGGTACTTATATAACTAAATTTAAATAAATTTATAGCGAAATCATTGAGTATCGACATGAATAAATTGAATTTAGAGTATTAGTGTAATAATTTACATTTTTTAGTGATTTATTATTAATAAATAACAGGTTATCGATCACATTTGAAAGTCAAATCTTCTCCAATTTTGAACAAAAAGTCGTAGATGTTTGCCATTGCGCAAATGAATTAATTTACAAAATCAGTGAAGATCAAATACGTTTCAAAAGAAAAATAGTTGTATAATGACACTAATGATATCACCATCAACCCATACTGTCCCACTGCTGGGCAAGGGTCTATCTTAATTGAGAGGGATTTGATTATTCCACCATGCTAGCCTAGTGTGGGTTAGTAGACATCACACGCCATCGAGATATTCTCTCATGCAAACAATTCATATACGCACGTAATTTTGAAAAGTCAGTGTTAGTCAGCGTACCTAGAAATCGAATTCGTGGCCTTTTATTTAACAGTCCACCTCACCTCTTACTACGGTTAACGAAATATTTAAATAAAATAACAATTCATATAATAAACGTATAATTTATATTTTTTTTTATCTAATAAATAAATTACATTTCGTAAACAGTAACTCTCTAAAGCCGCTAATAATAATGCGTATTTACTTAAATTGCGTGGTAATATTATAGAAAAAATATCAACTCAGTATAAAGTTTACATCATAAGCGTGTTTTGGTATAAGCCATATTCCATATTACGCCCTTAATTCCTTAATCCTCAATCAAATAACCCAAGCTATTTGAATAATTCGTAAATTAAATAGCATTATTGCCATAGGTAATATTTCACCGCAAAGCACGTAACAACTTAGTGTTAACTAAATAGCTCCGACCACGCATATGCGGTGGAACAAACTGCTTATATCAGTTTAATTCGATCTGATTTACACCTTTGCACCCTGTTTATAAATACAACTCTTTATTTTTTGTATCAGCAGTACCGTTTAACTTTTTTAAGTAGTGCGAGTTCCATAGTAATTATAAATCATTCGGGAACATATGCCTGAGCATCTATTCCCAAAGGTTTAGGCAGAGGAATGCGTGGTGTACATCCATAGATTGCCAGTATCTTTTTAAGGTCTCACAAAGTTTAAACTCCGAGCTGCTACTAAAAATTCTTAGATATTCCAGAAAACCACTATCCGGAAATCAAACATAAAACGTCACGCCTAGAAGCCGCATTTGGGACCTCAATGAGTCGATTTAAGTGTCAATTATACCTTTAAGCTATCTTGCTGATATTTTATCATCCATACTAATATTATAAATGCGAAAGTGTGTCTGTCTACACATACATAGGATAGTTTTCATTCCGGAAATCATCCCCTAAAGGAGGTGGAAATAAAAGTTACAAATCTTACGCAGACGAAGTCACGAGCAAAAGCTAGTCTATTAATAAAGTTAACTTTACTTCGAATGTTCGAATCAAGCACACAAGGACAGGACAGGACTCTACAAAAGCCAAGTCTAAACGCAGCCCACCCACGGCATAGTGAAAGTTTACCAAAGACGATATAGCAGTTTCCAAGTTAGTACTTAATTAAGCATCTATTTACAGAGCTGCGCACATCACTAGCGCTTTGTTTTGCTCAAGCCGAAGACATATACGCATCTCGTTAACATTACATCACAGATTATGTAAACGTTTTGACAAGCCTAGTCGTGTCATCTCTATTAATAAATTATGTAGATTTTAAACCAGCGTTACACGACCCCTGCAATGTTCAGCAATAAATTACTGTTACTACACATACCGAGGTCATTTAATGATGGTGTTAATGCGTCTTTATACGTGGGAAAAACATACGTATGACATTAGTTTAACTAGTTCGACACTATGTTTTATGCAGATAGAACGGATATGGGTTAGTCGGCTACACACGTTTTTCCAATTAGATTTCATAATTGCTTGACGCGCGGCTTAGCGATCTTATTAAATTTTGCATCTGTTGATGAATGTCTAGGCGATTTGTTAGGTTTCATTTGTGTTGAATGTAATCATTTTAATCAAGTAGTCTTAGCTAATTATAGTAAGTGATGTTCTGTGGGATAACACCATTCAAAGACTGACGATCATGAATCATCCACAATGAATTCAAACAGAAATTTGTAATAGGAAAGAGTCTATGCTGAACTATTAATACAAATCCAAACTCCGATTTTATGAGAACTTTACAGATAACTTTAATAGCAATGCTACATCTGGGGTTCAATACTAGACACATAATAAATAAAACAATAATGAACATTGTCGTTCGACTAATCGTGTATATATGCCCCCATAGAAATTGTATAGAACCTCTTGCCCACAATCACCGATGACCACCTAGTACCTAACCTTTTCAATAAAAGGAAAAGCTATGTTGCAATACATTATAAGTTAAGTTCCCATATAAATAAAGTCGTTAATACGATAGTACGACGTTACAATGTGTCTGTTTGCGTGTTTGTTCGATTCACACGTCCTTTAATGTCAGTTTTTGTAAATACCAACGCTGGTTATTGATCTGTCCATGAAAACAATGTAAACAAATCTATGTAGGTACCTAATTTATCGTATATTAATTCGCGTATTTATAATAAATAATGAATACGACTTAAATCATTTCAATTAATTGAATATAAGTATTAAGACTTCATAAGATACATGACATATTGTTTACCGTGAATCTTTATTTCATAAATTATTGAATTAATCAATTCAACAAGTTATGAAATAATTTTTAATTTTAATTGAATTAATCAATTCAATAACTTATGAAAGAAGAGTAGTAAACCCAATCGGATATATCTACAAAATAATCATACGACGACAGGGTTTTGTTTGATTAATGAAAAATGAACCTAAAAATATGTCTAATAAAAAATATGTAATAATAAAATATGTAATTCACTGAACTAGTGGTGGCTTGAGATCGTCGTCTACACTACAAGTCACGGGATCGTTTTCATGCGCCTGGGGCAAATACTTTTATGATCTACAATTATTTTTTCCAAGTCAAGGACTTTTTGTATCTGACAATTTAAGTTTGAGAGAACAGACACGAGAAAATCCTAGTAAAAATCAGTAAAAAAAAAATCAATTTAATTAAACATTAAACTAAAATTAAATCTATACCCACAACACATTAGCTCATTAGCCTCATTCGGTATTCCATGAGGTCGGTTGACACTGAGAACAATAAACCTTCACGTTTCGCGAATTACGTGGGTTATTTCGACTCATAGGGTCATGTCTGTTAGCCTCGACATTGCCGACGAATGCCGAGGGTTTCCGAGGAATGCCAACACCGTCGCGACATTCGCGCGTGCCACGAATATAGAAATAAAACGGTTCTAACAGTTCAATGCCGTCATGCGGATTTACCCGTTGATACATTTCATTCATGGTTTGTATTTCATTCAGGAGTTACACGTACCTACGTACGTACTTAGTAGGTACATATTTCAGGATTAATTCAGCATCTTCAACTATGTGTTTACTGTTGCGCTAGCCTGGGTACTTGGTTGGCCGACTTCAGACGCTATCGAGAAAATCTAAAATTTCCTCATGAGATTTTCCTTCACCATATGAGCATGTAATAAAGCATGTGACTTTGAAAAGTTAGTAGTGCATTGTTGAACTGAAGACCTCTGAGTTCACAATCCAGCAGAAGCACATATGAAGTCACAGCAAAGCTCAGAATTAATTAGGCGTAGATAATTTGTTATTAAAAAAACCGATATAAATATTAACAGAGTGTTTAGACACAAAAAACGTAAAGAAGAAATATGCACCTGCAGAACTACTTTTAGTACTTATACGAGTATGTTTTTTTTTATAAGAAGAGTTCAAGCAACCTCCGTACTATAAACTATTTTACCAGGGGTAAAACAAAGTCTCACATATTAAAGTTGATCCCACACTTAGTTAAATTCTATATGAAAATGACTAACCATATTGACTCAGCTATGTACTTGTACAAACCTTCGCAGAAAACCATGAAATTGGCCGACAATTCGCATGACGTAAACTCCTTGCACAACACCCACTATGGGAGATTTTTCCTTGATAGGCGATAAGGTATTTTTGAGAAAACATTCCTAACCGTGATACATGCCTTAATCGACCTTGAAGATGTTCCTATGAATTATGTGTCAAGGAGCTGCAGATTCGGGGTTTCTTAATGTCAACATTTTTTTCCCGGTAGGTAATATTTAACTACCGGGGAAAAAAAGCTTTAGAAATCTTTAAATTTTTAACAAAACCGAAATGTCGGTTTTGGTTTATTCCTAGTTTTTAAAGTCAGTTTTCTGCCATTGTATCGGGATGATATTGTGTAAATTTATTATTATAACTATATAATTTATAACTAAGTATATAGGTATTATTAGAATTGACCCCAGTGCAAAAACACGGAATGTTTCATTTTAAAATACTTATAGTGAGAGAATAATTCAGATCATTCTAATATTTTCGGAGCCTATTCAATGCAAACAAACAAAACATTTTATATTTATAACATTCGTATAAGTAGATAAAAACATAAGCCAAATATTGTTTTTCTTGTATTGCGTGGTAGTGTTTGTAGACACAAACGCCAAAACCCCGGAACACCAAGTGGGCACCGAGTCTGAGACCCTAGATGCCGATCACTTGTATGTAGATATCTCGTCTATTATAGTTACCTATCTGATGACATAGCTCTAGCATTAAATTTACCTTACATTAATAATGGTAGCGATGTGCATGAGTAGCTAAACAGCAATAACAGTGACAAGGTCAACGCGGTCACATCGCGAGTGTCGACCATCCTCTGAAGGTCTGGGCTGAGGTCTCTGTGTCACTAGGAAAACCTAGTGTCTTTACTTAATCATTAAGAATGACCTGACAATATATCAGTCACAAGATATGCTCTACAGCCAAGGAAACATGGAAATTAAATACCCTGTATCCAGAATAAAAGCTATAAGGGGTCCTACAAGTACCTAAAGCAAGATCCGAACTTCATAGAAAAAAGTGTAGAGGAATATTTAAAACAATTGGAAACTCTAAACGATGCCGCGACGATTCGAAACATGTGACAGATTAGATAAGAAAGCTCCCACAGGTTAAAATTACAATTGACAAAATACAAAATAAGTTTTAAGTTTATAAACGAGAATTATTGATTTTTAAGATTTTTCTTTATTATGAATCGAAATCGAATTTATTCAATCGAGTTCGATTTACGTTAATTAATCGATTTAAATAAAAGGTTGTGAATCTTCGATTATCAAATTTTTGCATCGGTATAGAATAATAACTATATCTTCCTACATATTCACGCCAACTCCTTTATCTAATGGTGGACTATTTAATTGAAATTGCTTTAATACGTTATAAAATACGAGTTTCGAACGTGTCCTTCATCGAACACCAGTAAACCTATAAATCGCAATTTTACTGACAAACATTAACACAACAACAACAACACAAATCGTAGAGGAAATTTTCATCCATAACGCATTCCGAAGCATCCTGGCAACTTCCGTTGGATATTCAATCTGAATTTATTCAATGCTCGAAAGCATCGTGTTTTATTATTTTGTAGGATATTTAATCGAATTTCAAGCATGACTTATAAGTACTATTTCCACTTGCTTTCTTTGCGAGAATAGAAAGAGGCCTAATATAGTACCCACGAAATATTTATGAACTAACATAAAAAGATGTTCGCTTGAAGAAAGGCGAATCATTTAAAAACACATACCAGATCAATGATTACCAGAATCAAATTTATACTTTTTAAACCAAAAGTCAAGTGTGACGAACTATATCTTATGTCAAAATAATGGTACTCACAATGGAGGGTTTGTTTGTTTTATCATCCATCCTAACATTCCCATCCCTCCCAAAATAAATCATTACCTACACACTGACTAATTTAAACGACAACGCAGCATAAATCAGTCGGACGTAAATGATTAAAAAACCGTCATTTAACCGTAGCTAATGTTTGTAATACGTATGTCATTACAATGTTTGTATACTTTGCCGCTAAGCATGGTAATTATAAAAACAAAACCGCCAACAATAGTCCAAACGATTTGTCATTATATTTTTAAGTAAATTCTTACGGTCAATCGTCATCACTCGTAAATAGATACATCTTGCGGTTCCATATAAAATGTTATAGCTTAGAATCTCATTACACATGCGTTTGTATTTGTAGATTCACTTTGGGTGTACATAATTAATCAATTAAACATAAATTGGTCTTCCGAACTTTTTGTTGCAGATACGATCCAAATTTGCAATTAAAATTAATGAAATTATTATTTATTTGAATCATTAATCAAAGAACAGCAATTTGTCTAGTCGCTATATTTTATAATCGTAATATTTCAGTTTTGTTTACCAAGACGTTGAACCAGTCTTCTAAGCCAATAAATAAGACTGTTTTAAAGTTTAATTAAGTTGAGTAATCAAGTGAGTTTAGAATTTTAATTATTTAATAAATCATTGTAGTATTAACTGCCTCGTTGGTCTATTAATGGTAAGAGCGAATGTTGAGCAATAGGTCTTGGGTTCGATTCCCAAGTTGAGCAAAGTGTTATTGGGTTTTTCTATTTAATTCGCAGAAACAGCTCGAAGTTTAGATTCGTGCCCGTTTGATGGCGCACTTTATTACATGGGACAGTGAACATACCAACAAAATGTGTGTGTAAATATTAATACACCTCTGCCTAATCCTTCCGGGACGACAAGCATGATGGTATATAAA
Organism: Craniophora ligustri; assembly: GCA_905163465.1. Classification (NCBI taxonomy): domain Eukaryota; kingdom Metazoa; phylum Arthropoda; class Insecta; order Lepidoptera; family Noctuidae; genus Craniophora; species Craniophora ligustri. The sequence continues at coordinate 7,767,414 of LR990967.1, read as the reverse complement.
TGTATCATTATCAAATCTTGCAACAGTCTCCACCATCACACTATATTTTCCGATCAAAAGGTAAACATAAAACGATTCCTAGAACATATTAAGTAAGAATACTTGAGATACATCATCATTCTCGGCACGAAACCACAAGCAGGCCCTTAAAACCGTTATTAACACCACAACTCACAAGGCAAACCGGAACCACTAGCGAATTAATGAAATCGACTGTACTCCGCCAGGGTATAATACGTTCTCTGCTAAATAACGAGGTGCCTCGTAATAGTTGTAACCAATGCTAGGGTTGTGCCAGTAAATTATCAGCTAGCATCGCGCAAGGAATGCGCTCAATGTTCAGTCCCACTAGCTCCGAACTGCACTGGTCACAGCACTTTAAAAGGATATAACGGGGAATTTCCGATTTTATATTTATATTAATAGGTGCTATAATTGTAATTAATATTAGTGTAAAACATGCAATGATCTCGGTTCATCACTAAATTAAAGGTTTAGTTGATTTGGCTTGGTGGTACGTTCTAACGACACACCGGGCTGTTTATAACTCTTGCGTGCAGAGATACTTCTTCTTAAATTCTGGTTGATTTTTTATCTGTTTTGCCTTTAAATCTAGCATATATTACATATTATATAAGGAGAAAAAACATTAAAAAATCTATTTTAAGAAAATGTCTGTGTATAATTACGAAATTTTTATTTTCTATCCCAATCATAATCAACTATTAGCGGAAATTTGGTTATTTATTTAAAATAGGTGAAAATTTTCATTAATTAATTGTCGGTCATTAGCGTATGTGAACTACGCTTCATGAATGCAAACATTCTTCGGATGTCGATGACACGGAGCGTTGGATAACATTTGTCTGTTGACTTTTGTAAGTTCCGGAGAACGCCAATAATGAAGAAACCATTTTATTATAGGTCCAATAATTATGATGAAGAATTATGTTCATTATATAATATAAACATGAAGGAATGAGTTGTTATAACGATTCATAAATAACATCGAATAATCGGAAGTGAAGGGCTTAAAGTAAATAGAAATGTTGTCAAAGTGTTAAATATTATAAGCACTTCTTTAAGCAATTTTTATTAATTTAAGCAGTTAGCGCACACTTACAATTACTATGTACTTCTAAATGGTATATTTATAAATGGACTGTGTTACATTAAACAGTCTAAATATAAACTAGTCAAAACAAAATAGGGCCCACGTGGTTTTTATCATTGAAAATTAAAACTGATAGAAAAATGTATTTTTTATAGGTAGATATGTTGAGGGTAAAGTGTTGTTAATTGTCTAAACCAATCAAATTATGAAAGCAACTTTAATTTCCTTAACAATACACATAAAAATTAAAAATTAAAATTTACCGTAAAAAAGTGATTTTGACAATTTTGTTTTTTTTTTACTCAAACGAATATGTTTGGCCACACAGGGGTATCTTTAGTATCGAGTGGGTCCTCCTCGGTTACTTACGCACTCTCTGAGCCTGTTTGGGACACTTTCAATCAAACGGGTGATATTTTCCTGGGGTATTTGCTCCCAGCACATTTTTAAAGCGTTTATGAGCTCCTGTTGACTGTGCACTTCACTATAATTTTCTTTTAGGCTTCTTTTCAACTGGTCCCATAAATGTTCGATCGGGTTGAGATCGGGGCTCATTGCTGGCCATGGTAAAACAGAGATATTGGCTTCAGATAGTGCCCGCTGAGTTAGGCGAGCCGTATGCGCACGTGCATTATCCTGCATAAGAATGAAATTGTTGCCCACTCGTTGTGCATAGGGAGTGATATGAGGTCGGACCACACGCTCGACGTACCTGGCAGCAGTTACGGTACCCTCGTTTAAAATTTCCAACTCTGTTTTACCCATTAAACTTATTCCCCCCCACACCATAACACTGGGCCCCCCAAACCGATCAGTCTCGTGGATACAAGGTGTGGTAAAACGTTCGCCTTCTCTTCTCCACACTCGTACGCGTCTGTCATCACTATAAAACTTAACTTTACTCTCATCTGTGAAGAGTACAGTCCTCCAATTGTCCATAGTCCAGTCCAAATGCTCACGTGCGAACCTTAGACGAGCTGCACGATGAGCCCTCGTAAGTTTAATGCGAACAACACGCATTCTGGATCGTTGTCCATCTTCATGGAGTCTGTTGCGGATCGTTTGGTCGCTTACCCGCGTACCAGTGGCTTGCCGGAGTCGGTTTTGTAAAGCACGGGCAGTAACGGTGCGCTCTCGACGGGATGATAAACGAAGGTATCGATCCTCTTGAACAGTTGTGGATCGTGTTCTTCCTGATCCAGGTCTTCTAGCTACACTGCCAGTCTCTTGATACCGTTCCCACACATTCCTGATAGCTCGCCGCGATACTCCCAGTCGTACTGCTACTGCTCGCTGAGACTCTCCCTCTTGCAGCAATACCACTGCTCTTGAAGCAGTTTCCATGCTCATATGGTTCCGAATACGTGGCATTACAATTTGCTCTAATGATTCAATTAAAAAAATAGTTAAACAAAACAAGAAGCGCCTGTAACAATAGTCGGAACACAACTGAATAACAAATTGTGCATAGGGTGATTTAAACTTAATTTGTTTATGTCTCGCCACTTGAGGGTAAGAATTAAAAAAATGTTGTTTAAAAGAATGATAAGAACTCATAAACTTCTAAGTGTTACGGTAAAACACTTGAACTTGCCCATAAATAAGTTTGAAGTAACATGCCAACACTTTTTGTGAATAAATCGTGGTGGGCCCTATTTTGTTTTGAGTAGTTTATTTTATAAAATAACTAGCTAGCTATAGAAATATATATTTATAATAATCAGATGACTTTTAAAAATGAAAAATATACAGTTAATATCTGTATATTAACTGTATATTTTTCAGTCCAGCACCCAAATCTCCCAAGGATTAAGTAACTGAATAACGATGATGGCCCACCACTTGCGGGTATATTTTTAAATCCCATTTAAGTTTTCAAACTAATAAATACTGAGGATTTTATCATAACACTGCTTGGAACCGAAGCCAGAGCTTTCAGCACTTTAAGCTCAACAACCACGCTTAACCACCACTTAACCGTAGTATTTTTTACAAATGGAGAGCAGAGTACCGCATCAAAATTAACTAAATGATAGGACTCGTTAAATTTGATTATTTGTAAAATAATTTTGCTTCACGCATTCGTATTCTCAGTTCTAATAACTCAGATCGCCACATTTGTTGCATGGCCACCTAATGCGTTTATAAGAACTTATTTCCTCCAAGCAGCTAAATACACAAGTAACATAGTAGAATGACAAAGTTTCTAAGAAAACGATTGCTTATCATGCGCGGATGTGACTAACATAAATCCTGTCCAAGTTTTTACGATTATTAGTCTTACTTCATATACACACGACCATATTATGTTGGCTCGTGTCAATACCTTGTACACGATAATCGGTATTATATCATCGGCAATACAGATCATAATTGTCTAAAATTTCTAAGTTTGATCGGCGATTTTGACATCGAAATAACTCGATAAAGAAAATGCCTTCAATCGATGGTACTATTTGAATAATCAAATAGCAAAAACAGTCTAATTAAACATTCATGTACAGCTATCTATCTATACAAATATGGCGCATATTTTTTGTCTGTTTGTTATGAGGTAATTCAGCGTAATTTACGTATCATATCAAAGGTGTTCTGAATGCGGGCCTCCCAATGACCGCTGCTAATTAACGGTCAAAGGGGAAATATGATGATACTTAAGATTTAACTTTTTTAGTTAGTTTATTATTTGTTTGAATTACTTTGTATAAAATATAATATGGACTTTATTTATTGCAACCAAACAACATATGTTCCGCATCAAATGAATACCAGTATCCAAAAAAATCTTATTTATTTTCTTTACTTATCATAGCGACCTTGTATAGCTGTTGACATTCACACCTAATGTCAGAGATCAATGTACTGAAAATAGTTTATACTTTTTATTATCTGTGAAACAATACAAATCTGTATGATCGACAAGATGCGCCTACGCACAACCGACGAACAAACCGTGGTCATTATTCTTCAATATAATCTAATATAATAACGCCTCTGCCAATGTTTTGTATCCCTTTTTTGTTAATATATGACTAATAATTATGTCGAGACGTATAAAAATGATAGTTCTGTAATAATAATAGCACGTATTCGTGATTATAATGTTACTGTAATAGTTCATTTATGCATCTAATGTATACTTTATTCAAAGATTGTTTATGTGGTTTGAATTGCGAAAACTCATTAAATATCGTGAAAATTATATTTGTAAATGGCTTCTGCTCGTAATGATACAACCAGATATCGTAGGAAAATATACCTACGACGTAATGACGTATTAGCAAAAACTTCACAGATCACACAGTTGAAATAAATGTATTTTATCGTTTACATTTCGGATCGTAGTCATGGGCATAAAATAATGAGTATAATGCAATAAAATACGTAAAAAGTAGTCTTATTTCATTGAGATTTTTTTTTTAACTGTTTAATATTCGAAGTATAAAAATACACGTTTGTTTAAACAATAATATTACTGAAACACATCTTCATCAACCCAATTATTGGCCATAGGCTGGGTATGGGTCCCCTCATTTGAGAGAGATTAGGCTTCTGTCCACCATGCTAGCCTAGTGCAGGTGGCCGACTTCATATGTTTTCCTTCGCCGTTTGAACATGTATGGAGATATGTTGAATCCCGAAGAAGGATACAGGATAGTTTTTGTTTCGGAAATCATCTCTTAAAAGGTCAAAAAGGGGGGGGGGGGTGGAAATTTGTATGCGAAATTGGTAATTTCATAAAAAAGAGTAGAAATAAAAAAGTTGTCTAATTAAAAGTAGCTGGGATGAAATTACTGATTCGAGCGTCTGCTTCGACAAAAGTTGCGGACAAAAGCTAGTGTTATAAAGTTTAATGTTACAGCTGACTTCTAGGTTTTATAGAAGAGAATATATTGATTGCATACTTTTTGCTGAATTAATAGATTCTCTTTAAGAATGTTTGCCCACGATGAACTCGTAAACTAATGAACCAATTATGATTATATTGTACACACGATGCACAAAGTTGCGAGCACAGCAGCTACTATATTATAAAGACGATGAAGAATTTCACATCTTCAGTCTTCAACTAAACAAAGCCGAACACGACAGCACCAAGATGTTTGTATTCTATCCACAGTCGGACACAAATAGTTTTCAACGGCTTTAGATACATATAACGCGCACAGACAATGGGCGTCGCGGGTAACGCAATGGTTACAGCTGATCGGTCGGCTCGGTGTTTCCTGCGCCCGCGCCGCACGGGCCGCGACATCCGCTGTACGCACTGACGAAAGCCATTTTAGACGTTTAATTGACTTTGTAATTACTATCAATATAGGAGCTGTTGGCTTGGTTCATTACTTTTATAGTATTAGCGCAGGACGAACCATAAAAGAGCATGCTGTTACGTAGTCACTATGTGTAGACAGATTTGATTTTCAGCTCGAGTATTAAAGGTTTTTAAATTGGACTGATTTACTGACTGACCATAATTCTTATACATATATAAAATTCAGATATGCAATGTTCTTAAATTTGTCTTCTTTAAACAGCTCTACATATATTAATGTTTTTTTGGAGGCACTTAGATCTTAGTTCGCTAGTAGGCAAGTGTTGTTGTAAGCAATGCTCCTTAAAGTATAGTAAGGGCTTTTTAATGTGGGTTAACATTGGTTCAGATCTGCCTAACTGCAGAACTATACACAGTCGTGATGGTATGTGCCAGTTTTTATAGGTTTTTATTGTGTTACTAACAAACAGTATATGGATTACGTATAAAATAATGTCTGTAATTTCTGATTAATGTAGGGATAGAGCGTTCAAAGCCTTACTATTTGAGTACACGGAACACCGGAACACGGTACACCATAACGCACTATAATTGACTTGCTAATTACGAGTAATATATACTTATGGAAAACAGTACAAAGACGATAAATGCCTCTTAATCGGTATGTATGTAATGTTAATCAATAGGAACATACAATGCATTTGCGATGTACAATCCGCATTAGTAAAATAGCCGTACTGCTATACCAACATACCTCGAAGTGTTTCATCGCCATAGGATAGGGTAACCAACCTTTAATGGTTTATCCATATAATATATAATTGTGTAAACTAAAAAATCATCGCGGAAAAGTGATTAACATTGGAACTACTTAATTCGACTTCTATATTTATAAATTTTCCCAGAATAGGAGAATTCGTAGAATTTTAATCTCCGATAATAATTAATTCTTGCCACAAGAATATCCAACAAAAAATATTACAAGATGTTAAAAATACGACGAGTGTCAGCGTACAGCATTTTGATTGACAGTAGTATGAAATTGTCATTTCAAGTTGCATTTTCCACTAAAAAATCGGTATCTTCACGGATTTATCAAATAATTAATTACTTCTACTCATCCTATTAAACAATCTGATTAATTCACAGTAAGTCCACGTGCTTCAGGCAACATGTATTAGCATAATCACATATTCAATGTTATAGCATTATGTTAATATTTCAACATAACCTGCCTAGAGCGACACCTCCGTCCATGAACACTGTGCTTCACATGCCATCGAATCATTATGTCATTCCTAAGCATAACTGAGTTAGCGAAGACGGAAAAACTTTGGTGAAAATGCGTCAGTATACCTTATATACATACCTATATGTGTTAAGTAGCGATTGTTTATGTAGTCATAATAAACGGTGACTTATTATTTACAATGCTTCATCATAATATACGTTACAAAGTCAATGTTTTATTTCAATGAAGCCCATACTTTTAAATGATTAAAAACTAGTTTCAAATATGTATAATGGAGAAAAATCGGCAAGATACTTTTAATTTATATTTTTGGCCAACTAATGTTTAAATTATACAGATTGATTAAAATGATAGCTTTAATAGGATGGATGGGTTAAACTTCGAAGAAATAAGAAACAGCATATATATTATTTATACATATATTGTTATAAAATATCCATTCCGACCAATCCCGAGATAAGACACATCGTATGTAACGTACCAAAATACAATTTAGATGACTTATTTACCAAAAACATGTGTAATTGATACCATCTTCGCGCCGCAAAAAATGTGTAATGATAATATCGTGTATTCGTATAGCATGTTAGCGAATGCATAATTAAGTAATTACAAACCTTATTACAATAAAAAAACCACAGATTTACTACACAAATCACACTTCAAAACAGCGGCACAGTTTTACGAACTTTCAGTCACTACACTGAAAACAATGAAAATTATACACAGATTATCTAAATTGAGCTACACAAACTATGTTAATGATGGCACTAACATTCCGACACGTACGGTTTATTGTTTCACGTTTTACAAGGACTTTTCATTCAGAAAAATGTTTAAAACGTATCGGTGGAAATCGATGGTGTTGATCGATCGCACACGCGGTCGCAAGCGAGAGGGAGACACTACACTATGACACCGGCAGCACCGTGCCTCGTGTAGTGCGCAAGAGTGGGGGCCGCGAGGACCAAAATGGAAAACTGCGTGGACGCAGGCCTCTACAGTGACGGATTAAGGTAACGCGAGCCTTCGTAGCATATTGATAAAGTGATTGTGACGCTACACACCTGCGAAATAAAGCTGGAAAATTATGGTTTATGTCCTAATTTCTTTGTACTTAATATGTTAAGAAATATACAACCTGAAATTCAATTAAAAATAATCGATAAACATTAAAATTAATAATATTATTAAAATTACTACTAGTTAAGGACTTACTAGCTTTAGGAAATATAAATTGGTATTACATATTTAATTAAAATTTATTTGAGAAAATTATGATTAACAAGAACATTACACAACCAGGAGATAATTTCATCTAACAGAAATTTTATATTCGTTATTTCAAAACGTTCCTTAAAAGCTCTGCAGCCGTGTGTTTATGCAACATTTCCTATTCAGTTAATCCGACCCTGGTTTACAACTTTAATATCTTATTTAAATTAACCGTCGACAGTGTTTCGCATTAAACATTGCTATGGGGAACAATCTGGTTATACTACATTAGGAACCGGTTTTGAAAACATCTTTATAGTTTTTTCTTTACCTGTGATGCTCGAATAAGCAACATTAATTCCATAAATACCTTTTAGGATATTATGTCAGCAACTTCGGTATTGGTATCCGTACTACGTATAGATATATATATAAATATATATATACGTAGAATATATGTAGTTATGTATTTTTGCGTGCGAGGCTCTTTGATATACCAAACAGATAAGTCTCTTTGTACCAAAAAAAATACAATTTCTACTAGGTATATTATACTCATTTTATATATAAAATATCTTACTAAACAAGTTAATAATCATAATCCAAAAACATGTTCTGTATAATATGATATATTATCATAATGGAATTAGTAATAGTAGGCACAAGTAAGAGGCCCACACATATGACAACTTCGGTTGATAAAACAAAAAATATAATTGGTTTAATACCGCCCCCGATTGACTCAGCAAGAATGTTGTTTTGCCTTACAACTTTGTTATGAGAAAGACTCGTCTTACCTTTCAGCTTCTGAATTTTAACAATGCAATCAGATGGAGAAATAAATAATAAATACCCACTGTGTCATCATATTTGTGTCTAAATTAATTATAACAATAACCAAAATAATATATATGTATTTAAATAAAACTACTGTTTACGGATTTTATCGCGGTGTAATGAATACTATTTCTATCCTGAAGTTTCGGACACTATAATATGGGCAAAAGCAGACTGGTGACCTCAATGACTAATATTCGTGTAAGTGTAAAGAATCTACAATGAATTTAATTGGAATATTCTTGTATGTTTGTTAGTAATATTTTTGAGAAATTTGAGAAATTTTACATTAAGGGAATAATTTTATACAATTTATTATTATTTTAAAGTATGCCCTTTAATGCCGAAACCTTCATTTGATATTAAATAAAAAGGAAAAGCTTATTAAATACCAAGTCAAGCAATATTGCAAGAAATAAGTTTCTCAATATCATATAAATCAGGAACATTTGAATGTTGACACGATTAATGTGGGTTTGTGGAGGCAGAGGTGTCAATGAGCACTTTAAACATTACTTATACGGATATTTATTCTTTTAATTATCGCTTTATATTCGGAGATGAATGCTATGCTTGGGATAATCTGTGACATACATACATTACACGTGTAGCCCCAAGCAAATAAAACAGAAGGCCACGTAAAGTCCATAAAACATAATGATATAAAGTCACCCTTGTATTTCCCCAAGGATTAATATACATTTTATATTAGTTCGAGAATATTTTTAACTTATTAAAAATATTCTCGAACTAATATAAAATGTAACGGTATGCATAATAATCCCACGCAATAGGGGCGATCTAATTCATATTATTATTATTAATTTAAGAGTTCAGTTCTTGTCGGTGTAGCAATCGCCACTGTTGTCTATCTCCTGCTTTCTGTTTGACTTCATGATACGACTTGATTCCCACTTTTTCCTTCACTTGGTCAACGAAATTTCGTCTAGGACTTCCCCTTCCTCTCTTTCCTTCAATTCTACCTTCTAGTATGGTTCTAAAGAAGTCGTCGTGTCGTATCAAATAGCCAAACATCTTCCCTCTCCTATTCTCTATGGTTCTTAATAGCTGTCTATTTTAATTCATATTAATTACCTAATCCTAATTCTATAATAAAATTATAACTATGATTTATTATCCTCTGAAACTGTTCTCTACTAGGAAGGCCCAAACAAGATGCTGATAAAGATCAGTATTTTAGATGAAGCGACTACCATCAACCTCCAAAACCCGATACCTGGATAATGCCGAGAGCCTGAGGATACACTGCAAGGATTTTCGGTTTTCTGACGTGGTAACGACTGTGATAGGTATTTGTATGACAACCATGACAGATGACTAACGTGCTCTCCGAAGCATTGAGGGGTTTCGATGTATTGAGATTGAGAATAATCACCCATCCGTAGACTGGCCTCGGAAGCCGCAGCTCAACTTTACTGATCAATTGGTTTTTACTTAGCTCGTATAATTGTTATTTATCTTTTTAGCACAACTAAGAAAAAAAATATTAATCGAATTAGAAATATCAATGCTGTAAAACGGCAACTTTAGCCCACAGACACTGTAACATGACTAATTAGTATTACTCGCGTATTGCTGCGATGTAACTGGCGTCTGATTAGTTCCGTAACTTCATTTGACGTTTTGCAGTTTCTGCTTACCCCTGCGGGAAAAAGGCAGAGTGTAAATACAATATAATATAAATCCATTATATTTAATTATTTACATCTATATTTAACCTTAGGCTTTCTTGTACGTAAAACTGTATACAAATAAATGACTCACCAAACAACAATAAAAAATTACCATGAATAAAACAAGTCCTTATATTATAGCTATGATCTTCGAAAGCAAATGGACACTCGATATAACACCCACATTAAAACAATGACGGTATTATGTGGTAAAGCGCTACCATTATTCAACTATTATTCATATTTACACCAAACATTGTCAAAACTGTAATATTCGTCTATTATTAAGTCAACTTATAATGGAGTAGGAAACTTGCAAAAGAGGCACATTTAAGACGGTCCGGTGGGAGGGACGGCTGCCCACCGCTCTTGTTTATCACCGCGGCCCCAGATGCATGGCAATGAGGCGTGGGCGCGATTCTGCATAAACATTACCAACTATGTCATAATCCAAGTCGCCAACTCGGTAATTCTTCGTTCAATCGACTTGTCCTCTTGTCTATACATAGTCGTACACTTAGCTTTGTTATGATTCTGTTTTTATCTAAAAGGAACGTTTCGATTCGAATCTACTCTATACAATAAAGCTTTCAAATCAAAATTGATTTATGGATTTATAATGTGCATGTCATTTTACCACAAATATCAATAAACTGGAATCTGAAACAATTAATGTGTTGACGATTTATATATTATCTCACTTTAGGCAGTTATTATCGTATTAGAGTTAAGAAATATCGAGATGTTAATAAAGATTTAAATTAATTTTTATTGTTATAACTAGAATTAGCCCCGAGAAAATTTAATTTCATCATCAACTCGATTAATAACGCCCTCTCAAATGAAATATTGGTGGACAGCCCCACCAGGCTAGGGTGGTGGACTATAGCCTAATCCTTCTCAAATGATCCTGACCCTCCAAACTCGAGGGAAGTCTCGATAGCGTGTGAACTCACACGCTATAGAGAAAATCTACCATGTTTGCAGGTTTCCTCACGATGTTTTCCTTCGTCGTTTGAGCATGCGATAAATACGCACAAAACTTCGAAAAGCCAGCGGTGAGTGCCTTGGGATTGAACTCGAAACTTGATATCTCAGTCCACTGGTCACACCACTAGGGTACACCTACGTCATATTAAATTTTTAAGGAGAAAATGGAAAATTACTTCACTGCATATACACCTTCTCAAAGAAATCACTTGTGCGAAAAATATAATGGAATGTTTTGATGATAATGTTATAAACTCGTCTCGGATTTCGAGGTAGGTGTGCTAAAATGGCGTCTAACATCCACCCACATGAGCACATAAAATTACAATACATGAATACAATTTTATGTGTTGAATTATATTGTGTGTTTATATTATGAACGTCTTCCGGGGTCAGGTAATTTCCTAGAGTATGTACTCAGATAGCTGTACATTTTATTGCTGAATTCCATTTTCTACAATCGACCATTAAATATTTATTTAAATACTACAATTATATGGGTAGGTGTCATCTAAGTGCTTATGCTTCCGGTACTCCGCCCATAGCATTATTTTAACCCACAATTACATTTCTTAACGGATTACTTATCTACTTTTATCACAAGTGATTTCACTTATTACGGTATCATTGAAATTACCTCATCAAAAAGCGTGTAGTAAGATCTAGGCGCCTTCGATAGCTAAATACAATCTTATTTTATAGCACCATGGTGGTCGGAGCAATAACAATTAAATACGCTTATACTGGCAAGATATAAACAAACATTAATATTTAAAATACGATTATAAAATATGACTATAAGAGTGAATTCTCAATGGCAAATACAGTTATTTAGGGCTTCGGCTTTGCTGTTGGTTGTACTAATAACATAAATAGTTTAATCCTTAAACCGCGTTAACATCAATATCCCGGACTACAGTGTTCTAATATTACGATACATTAACTAAACATCGCTGATTCGCTGCTCGTTCCTCCTCTTCATACATAAATTCTTTTAAAATATTTTCCTCAGTAATCGGAATATCCGAATCATTAGCAGTACACAAACATTATAAAAAATGACCTACCACCAAGATACATCATAACAGTCGGAAAGAATCACTGAGTCAGTGCGATCATTTTGTTTTGTCGTGCACTCCTACAAATGGACATCAGGCATATCTTGATGGACTGTGGCTAAGCGGTAAGCTTGAGAAAACATTTCATTTGCAATTCCGAGATGCACATGTGTATTTTGTATTTTCTTTACAGATTATGGTAATCCGCCGACAAATGCTGACGACGCGGAATGTTTTCTAAGTTTCTGTAGATGTAAGTATTAACATTATGTGTACTTTTGTGTTATCTTTAATTTGATTTTGTGTTTAAAACATTTCCATTTTCATTACAAATAACAACACTGCAATAGTCATTCAAATTGCCTTAGACTAAAGTTATAGTGTTAATGTCCAATTAAACTACGCGGTGAGCATTACGGAAACATACATCACATGCGTGAATAATAGGCGGCTCATAACCGAAGGCGCACGACAAACACAATTATGTTTTACAATGGGAACATATTAATAATAATCCTTTACACCTGAATGCGCAATGTACGCGCTTCGTCGCACAAATCGATTAATGAGAGCATGTGTAAAGGACAATGTGCACTTAAATAAATAATTCACGCGCAAACGTAGCTTTTGTTTTTAGATGATTATCTGGACACCCACCAACAGCCAATCAAAATTCATGTTTCCTGCGATTAGTAGGTAACAGTGCTATTCATATTACTTACAATTCTACATACAAACTTAAAGCACCCGCCATCACAATGTGTTCTAGTCTGTGCATATTAATGTCAACATCTGTAAAATAACATGTTCAAAATACGGTACATGCTACATCATACTATAATGCGACAGTTTTAACGATGACCATAGTTTTAAAAGGACATAACGACTTCCTGCAGCTATTAATCTTGAAAAGGTATTCTGTTAATTGACACCAATCGACTAAGTTTCTCTTTTTGAAGTTTGGTCTTTATTGGTTACAATAGTTATGCAACGTCCTGCAATAATTAATTTAAGCAGCGTTTAATACCTCAACAATATACCTACATCAGTATTGACCCAAAAGGCAAGAGACAGTTGGTCGAAGCTACCGAGTCTTAGATCCGAAGTTACCGAGCGGATCGTCAAATCCTACTGGTGTAGGAATGCCACTATTGACAACTGTTCCAAAATGCTTTTTTTTCCCAAAGCCATCATAACAAAATGTGACATGAATTACCTCAAAATACGGATTTGATTTTAATGTGTTATTTCTTTCGACTTCAAAATTATTTTTTACTAGCAATAATTATTACCTCTTACATATTATTATACGATTTTTATTCTAAACCAAGTTATGACTGACTTGGCAACCCTTGATTCTTTCATAAAAAAACAAAGTATGTAAGCACTTGGCAACATTTTTTCCGGTGTATGACCATTTTGTATACATATAATTTGGGCTTGGTAACGACGTCTGCAGACTAATTGGATGTGGGCCGTATTTTTTATCAGCGCACCTACTATTAGATTTGCAAGTAGCTTGTGTTTCTATATAACTAGTTAATATTGTTGTGTACATGTATAAATATTTATGTCCTGTATTGTTACCACAATATCCACGATTTTTCCCAATCTCGTGACTTTCTGAAAATCCTGTTTTAGTGCATGACACCATATCAATACTGCCAAATCAATTTGTAGGCTTTATAGCTTTTGAAGTGTTGTATTTAGTCATTGAAGGACTGAGTTATTGGAGTTGGCGTTTACAACATAAATAATGAACTATCAAAAACTAATCTTTTTAAAACAATATTATATTTAATTGGTATTGGAATAATAAACTTAATAATTAATTTTAAAGAAACTATATTCGAAGCCATTGGTAGTAGGTACTTGATAAATCAAATGTAATGTGTTCGACGTCTTAACAGACGTTCTCTTTAAATTACAAAATCGACAATTTGCTAGTTATTTAGATAATTAAGAATTTGTATATACTATAAGTTTACTGTTTATGATCATAATAAATGTGTTGAGCAATAATTCTAATCCATTTGAAGCGTGTCTATAATTATGAGACATTCACAAAAATAATATATCTGTTTAATTTTATACATCTTTATTGTAAGTTCGTTACAAAACGCCCACTGATTGCCTAAAGCTATAGTCTTGTCGATTGAGAGCAATAACTTATAATTCTTGCTTTATTAAAGTTTACTATTAATCAAAACGAAATTCAAATCGTTGTTTCAGTTTAATCTACGTTTATATGTACAACAAAAATAAAATTATATTTTATACGATATTACTATATTCATTATTTTAAATGCTTCCTTTGTTGATTTTCGCTCAGGCTTCGGTACTTAATTATATGTTTTATTAATAATAGACTATATTATAGAAATTGTATTTAAACATAATTTTCAGCGCTGTCATCATTACAGCCGTCTAACTTCACCACGTAGATGTTATTCTAGAGATGTGTATTGGAATCAAATATCTCAAGTTCGATCTCAAAGCATGAATTACTGACTTTTAGAAGTCCACATTTGTCACAAATTTAAACAGTGAAATAAAAAACCGTGAGGAATCCTGTTTGCCTGGGAGATTTTCTCGACTGCGTGACGTGTGAAGTCTGCCACAATTCAAACCGCATTGGGCTACCGTGGTGGACTTAGCCTTTTTTTTAAGTGCGGAAACATCCTTTAAGGACCGTCCCGCCGCCTGGGGAGGCGACGGTGTGTCTCGGACTCCACCCAATGTGAGCGTTTACCGATTAAATAACCGCACCCGTCAACGCCACCAACCCTATTGCCGGGGCCATAGAATTCGCAAAAGCATGCACCACAACCCCGGCGGGGTGGTGGATTTAGCCTAATTCCTCTAGTGATAGAGAAATCTCATACCTACCTAGTATTGAGTCAGTGAGTTGGTTAATAGGAGAATAATTTAACCGTATCCACGACGACCACATGATAAAATACAATTCAGAATACAAAATACGTTATTATTTTAAAATAACAAGATTGTATAAGCTTAGACCATTTAAATTTGTAAACCAGTTGGTCTTCTTCGCCTCCTTCAATTCAAGGCCTTCATAACGTGTAAGTTACGATAGTTTATTGCTTGTTGTACGATTGTTTAATCAGCTGTCGAAAGTGAGATGCGCGGGAGTGTGACAACACGCCGCGGCCGGTGACAGACTAAAGGTCAGAAGCACGGTAATGTTAAGTGTTTGTATTACGGATTGTTTTGCAATGGATTGTTTTATTTATTATCTATATAACTGGGCATGTAATCTACTGTGGAGTAATAAGTTGTTAAGTCGAGAGTACACAGCGAGAAGACACTGTGTAATAGGTTCATAGGTAGTTCAATCCTAAGTAACGGCGGTTGTGTTACGGATAGATCCTTGATAAATACGCTATTACTGTGAATATATTTTACTTGTAGTTTTTTTCACAAACATATTAATGCTATATACATTGAGATTAAATAATATCATTATCCATACTAAGATTAGAAGATTATATCCCTAGAAGTAGTTTTATTTCAATGTCCAATATTGGCTTAAGTGTAAGAAATCAATATAATATGTAGTAGGACTGCAGGTTCCTATAGTATTCAATTTACGAAATAAAACTGATATGATATTGATATTTGACATGTAGTTGTGCAAATAAAGCATGACATTCTACTAATAGGTATATTTAATGCTTTACTATATTTGACGTGTAATAGTGCAAATAAGGTACTGACATTCTCTTAAATGAATGATCTATAGATTGATCGACTTTAATGACTACTTGATCATTTTATGTTTGTTCGTGTCCTTGCGATACCGAATACAGCAAGGTTTTACAGGTAGGTATTACAATTAGATTTGACAAGACGAAAATCACAACTGCCTCTGATATTTAATTATTATACTTATTATCAATGTTTTTCAATCCAAATGTACAGTATATTGAATATATAATTCGTCACAGTAAGTCCCTGCTACTTTAACTCCTGTAAGCCAGGCTCAACAATTCAGAAAATCGTCTAGACACAGTCCAGAGTTGATTAATATTTAAGTACTAGAAAAATTGTTAGTAGTCATAGTCACATCCATAAAAATGCTACGATGTTTGCTTTAATAAAGCCTTTATTATGCTATTCTTCGACTTGATTTCATTTACAAAGCGTCGAAAGGGATACAGGTTAAAAAGGACTATATCCTTGTGTAATAATAAAAACTTAATCTAGGAAAACTTAACTCTACACTTTGATTGAGGCCCTTAAGCGTTACTCTTACTTCGATTGTTTACTATATAGTGAACAGCGCTCAAAGAATTAGGTACTTCTTTATACATTTAAAAAACTGTAAAAAAGTATGTATATGTAAGTATTAAAGTGTAATTTTCATTGTAATAACATTAAAGCGAATTGAAACAATAAAAAATATATTATTTGTTCAGAAACCCATTAAATATTGGATCACTTATTTCAATAATAATATATTTATTTGCGGTCTTATTTGCTATTAATATCCCGTCCCTTACCTTATACCTACACCGCATTCTTGTGTTACGGTATTTTTTTAAACAGTTGAGTAAATATTTTATGGTACCCTGATATAATATTTGGGCTGTCCATTAAATTAATTTGGTATGTAATATGCTAATAACGGTTTTAAACGTAATCGTTGAATCTCCTCTCGGTAGCACAATGACTGTAATCAAAGTTTTCCTGTTTGTTAATATAATACAGACAGTCCTCTTAACAACTTTGTAAGATATTTATATTGATAAAATTCTTTAGAAATATTTTCTTTTTTATGCTGAAATTTATTAGGCTTTTTTATTACCAGTGCTTTCTACAGAGCTGTTAGAATAACGGTGTTTCGGTAATGTTTCATTTTATTATCGATAAAGGATGGATTTTTTTTATTATAGTTATGATAAATAAATACATACGACATAGCGCCATCTAGTAACGACGCTTGTGTTACGGATACTAGATGGTTTTTTTTTTTACGTGCTGCAATGTATTTCTCTTCAAGAATGCACTTGAAAAATGAATTCCTTTTAGAACGTGACCGGGCTAAGATTATTAGATTGTTTAAACCCCAGGCCGACGTTTGGGAGGAACTCTTAGACGAATGGCAAATAAGGTGGGATTCTTCTACTAAGGGCCGCCATCTCCACCAATTCTTTCCATCCGTCCGTGAGCGGCTGAAGAGGACTTGGTTGGAGGTGGACCACTGTGTTGCCCAATTCCTCACAGGACACGGCAACTTTAAAAGTAAATTGTTTTCATTTAAGCTTGTCTCCTCACCATTGTATAACCGTGAATGCGAGCAATCTGCACATCATATCCTGTGGGAGTGTAGTCTATGGCAAAGTGAACGCAATATTATGTTCGATAGTTTGCAAATTATATCTGGGGTGATTTATTACTCGGACCTTGTTGCGACTAGGATGAATTTCCGTGCGTTTAAGCGTTTTTGCCATACCTATTATTGGAATCAGATATAATAGCTCACAGTATTAGGACCCATAACTTATTAATTTATCATCCGTGGTGCCTGGCAACTGGGCTTAACCCAGTTGTAAACATCTGTTCTCATATCAATGGCATGTAAATTCTATTCTGTCTCTCGCTTGATAAGGAGGGAAGTGAAAAAAACTGCGGGTTCCAAGACAGTTAAAATCATTCCCCTGGGACACGCCGGAGTTCATTGTCTCGACGATTTTCTGGATAGTTACTATTGTTGATCCTGGTTTACAGGAGTTGCAGTAGTAGGGATTTGGGTGGTGGGCAAGTCCCTTTAAAAAAAAAAAACTAGATGGTTGATATACTACATATATACCTACTTTATTTTACATCCATGTATCAGAAACAAATATTGATGCTCATCACGAAAACATTTGCCCCTACCGGGATTCGTACCCGGGACCTATAGAACAGAATGTAGGGTTTACTACCGCTGAACTAATCGGGTAGTAAATTACTGCCGTCCACTAACTAAAAGGCAGCTAAGTGCAAAAAGTAGTTTTCGAGAAAACGCAAAAATAAGTGGGAATTAATGTCTCTTGAAAAGTATGCTACCTAGGAACAAGGTTGCAAGTTATATACGTAGGCATAGTCTTATTGCACAATATGTGATATATTGCATTCATTTATTTTCAAGCACATTTTATTTAAATTCATTTTCTAACTTGTAGCTAAGCATTATTTTTCAATCAATCAGATATAATAGCTCACATTATTAGGACCCATAACTTATTAATTTATCATCTGTGGTGCCTGGCAACTGGGCTTAACTCAGTTGTAAACATCTGTTCTCATATCAATGACATGTAAATTCTATTCTGTCTCTCGCTTGATAAGGAGGGAAGTGAAAAAAAAACTGATATTTTTCTTACTCCTCCTATATAACTTCATGATTAATTTCGCTGCGGGTTCCAAGACAGTTAAAATCATTCCCCTGGGACACGTCGGACTTCATTGTCTCGACGATTTTCTGGATAGTTACTATTGTTGATCCTGGTTTACAGGAGTTGCAGTAGTAGGGATTTGGGTGGTGGGCAAGTAAGCATTATTTTTCATTTTTACATAATATACTGCACTATAAGGCCGCTAACCATACCTTAACTGCTTTATAGTAAAGCAAGTTCTTGTAGCCACCACGTCTTGTACTTATAGTAAAAGTTATCAAAATATACTTAGTTATAAAGCAGTTAAAGGATTTTAACAGACTTATAGCCTAGTAACTAACACTTGGAAGACTTACTTTGCTTACTTAGAAAGCAGTTATGGGATTCATAATGCATGGGATGATGACAGGGTTAAGGTAATCTTTGTAGATGTTTTATAAATTCATTGTTAGGAAAAACTATGATGGAAAATCTTTCATCATCATCATCATCACATCAACCGTTAGACGTCCACTGCTGGACATAGGATCCGTGGAAAATTATTGTTCATACACAATTCGATGTAATTTTTAGCTTGTAAATATTTTCTCCCTCTGACTTTTTAAAATTTTACTAATTAGAAATCCAACCCTTTATTTAATTATTCATTAAATATAATAAAACTTAATATCTAATAGTCAATCCTATCGTATATTTCAATATTAAAAACAGATTCTTATAAAAATGCTGCAGAAGACATACACAGTATAAGGTGTACTTATACTATGGACCTTACAGTTAATATTAAATCTCCAAATCTCTATTTATTTTTCAATATCCGTACCTATTGCGAACGTTGACCAAATATGTTAGTAAATAATTACATACTAATATAAGCCAACCTATGACTAATCGCGGTTTCATTTTCCATAATATTTATTCGAATTGGAAACTAATACGAGTATTGAAAACGGGTATGTCTATATAGGGATGAGCGTATGCCAGAACAAGAATTGCCTTCGAAAATACCAATCGGAGCAACAAGTTGGCAATACTTCTGAATCGCCCACACGAGTATATTAAGGTTGTCAGTTTTACAATAAACTGCTGTTTTGTAAACAAAGTATGTTACGAACGGAGAGCAAAGCATAACGTAGCGTATTTTTATTATTTGATCCAATTGTATTCGACTCGATTCGGATATGATTCGATTGCGGTCACTTTCGCGTCTCAAATCGGCTAGGATACAGTAAACAACACTTTAGGTACTGCTGTTTTACATATTCAAAAATTATTCAATGACCAAATGCAGTCAATATATTCTTAAGCCATGAGACATTCAATGACTTGAACGAATATAATAAACTATATCGATTTAGTGCAGTTTCAAAAATTATCTTGCAACTCCTGTAGATTAGTATATTTTCAATATCAACCCACATGAAATAGTGAGTTAGTTCAATAAACTAAACAGGTTGATAAATAATTCTAATGATTTCGAACCATAATTTTAATAATTCAAGCTAAAATTTAAAGCCTAGCAATTTATATTACCAAATCCATTGCCCTACTTTTATCCATAATTTTAAGTAATAGCTGGTTGTTATGCATACATAATTTATAATCGCTTGATTGGCTTCAAACCTTAGGCCTGTTGCAAACCTGTTAAGGCCTAATTGCTGCCTTGTAATCGTTCATAATCCTTCGTTCAGCCGTTGGTATTTAACATAAAAAAGTAGAGTACAGAAATGTACTCGTAATTTGCACTTGTCGAATCCCGTAACAAAGTGTGTAACCTATTTGGTTGAATTTCATTTAAATATTTATCACTATAAAAATTGCATTGCCATGTATATATATCATATAATGATTAATTATATATATATATATATAAGTCGCCCTATCTTGATAGAAACTTCGCTAATCCTACACCCCTAGGTAAATGATCAATCAACATTACCTAACATAAAGTGGTCATAAATAAAATTCTTGATCTCATCATTTCTTTTGGAACAATCGACATGGTCAAGAAAATTACCTACACGTGTGTCATGAATATTATCGAATTTAGACCGATTTTGAACACAATATAATAGATCTAAATTATTTATTTATCAGCTCGTCATCACTATCAATATAGGTATAATGGATATAAATTCACAGTGCACATGTAGTTTAAGATGAGCCCGATTTGCAATATAAAAAATTAAGCCTAAACAGAAAATGCTCGACATATACTTGAAGATCTATAACCTACTCTACATACAAAATGTAACAACTGTGGTTCGGAATATAAAGTCCAAAACGAACGGGATTGATACCACCAATATCTTAACCGGGACATTAATTATTCAATTAGGAAATCAAACGTCGGATTAAATGGAATAGCTTGAAGCATTTCAGTGAGGAATTACTTGTTGTAACATTACACTGTATCCCGGCTTGGAGTTGCGTGGGCCGTCGTTCAAACTGCTTTATGGACAAGTGAAATACAGGGCATTCAAACAAATTCCTATAAACTCTTATCGTTGATCGAGTTTCGTATAAATTATATTAAACATCGTTGGCTTAGTACTTTAGATACGTAGGACGTGAATGCTAACGAGCTTGGTATTAGTATTGCAATATTTAATCGGTTTGTTAATATCCTTTTACGGTTAACGATAGTTACGTAAATAGGTACTTAATCTATAATAAATTTTAGAGAAGATACAATTATTGATAGTAAATTTTGTTAAATTAATATTACGAGGTAATTTTCCATTGCATCAATAGGTACCGCAACTGATTTCACGACGCATATAATGCTCGAGGATATAAAGGAAGGACTTACTTTTTACCTAATAAAATTAATAAAACCGCGTTCATCACAAAATGATAAATATTATGATTTATGACACGGAACAAATTCAATATTGAACTCGTGATTATAAACAATGAAGATATAAGAAATACTGCTCACCATATAAGGTCAACAAGGTCACGATAGCAAAACAAGGAGAATTAAAGTAATACACAAAACGCAAAACTTTTTTACCGTTAGCACAATGCAATCCAATGACAATGCACAAATTGAAAAATAAATGCCTCAGTCATTTGGGGCGTTAAAACAATCGACAGTCACCTAAATACAGAACCTGAACACTTCACAAATGTATGACAATGATCTCATTACACCCACACGCACAAAAACGTGGTTATACAAGATTGCGATGGCCTACAACAAGTCCTTAGACGATTATGTAGTCATGTCAAAAACACGTCGCACTTCGCAGGTTCCCTATATGGTGCAATCTGCACTAGGCCGACAATGTAAGGTCAATACCACGCTACCAAAAATGGTGACGGCCATTAAGGTGAATGACAGTAATGCCACTTCAGCGGGGCGTTGAATTGTGTGGACTAGCCGGAAGTAAAAATAATATTTATTACTTGACATTAAGGTCGACATTTGGTCTGATATAATTTGTAATCTCCCCCTAATTGTAATTACTGATCCTTTTTAACCTCTACCGTATGTATTCAAAGTATACATAGATCCTTATGTTCTTATCCAATTTTATTTTATTACAAATAAGTAGTATTAGTTTAATAGAAATGTAAGGCAATCACATAGATACAGAGAACCACTAACTTCGAATACTTACAATAAACCAAATATAAGAGCACAATCAGTCATAATATTAGGTTGCTATTCAACCTAATATTATGATTCATTTTGCTTATATTATGAATATTTGGTTTATTGTACAGGCTTGACTGATACGACTACACACCAAAATCCAAACAGAATAGAAACATCCAGTAACACGTAGCAGTTACAAGAAAGCTAACAGAACTGTTACAATCTTGTTAAGCTAGAGAAGAAACACGCCTATCTCTGTGAACAAACTTTCTAGAGACAATTATATAGCCAATCCCTAAACATAAACTTGGATGTAGGTACCACTTAAGTAAAAAGCTCACAGCAAGAGTTTAAAAACACTTTATGGAGTACTTATAAAGAGCTATTATTCTGTTTGATAGCTGTTTAATATCCCAGCGTAAACAAAACACGTCGCAGATGATAAACCGTAGTCGCAGGCGCGTGGGCCGACGTTTGTGTGCAAATTGGGAACAGCAACATGTGGCAGAAAAATATTATAAACATTAGTCACAACAACCGGTAGTTCTAGACAATAATGATTAACTCATTCGTGACACTTAGAAAAGCTTTGTATCATACCTAGACTACTAAATAAATTAATATTTAAAATATTTTTAGGAATCAACAAACGATGCGTTATTCAATACTAAAGTTGCAGAAATGTTGAGGACAGTAGGTACGTACCTACTTAATATCGTAATACTTATTATTATACTAAATGTTTGATATATAGGGAATGAAACACTCCATCCGATCACCAACGGGTCTGATAAAAGTTGTGTATCGATAGAAAACTAAACATATAAAAATTGATCCGAATAAAATAAAGACAACGGTAATGTAAAATTCCGAAATACATAGGTTATAGAGCACATAAGTAAACATATAATATACTACCTGACATCTCTCGAACCCTACAATGAGACTCTTTATTCGTGCGGAATCGAACTTTTACAACGCGCAAAGTAGCAACATTAAAAAAATACGCAATACAATATATATACAGCGCGCTGCGTGAGACATTATTATGATGTGTGCTATCTTCATAATTATATGCGTATTATTGTTCTGTTAGTCATTCTCCCGTTGTCAAGTTTATGGCCGAAACTTTTTGAAACGAATTTAACTCCTATATTAGAAGTATTAACATATCCAATTGTAAATATCATAACATTATGATCTAAAGAATGGCATATTTTGATGTCGTTGTGCGTCGATGTCTTTAAATGTAATTTGCTATTAATCGTAATTCATCATCATCAACCCATTATTGTCCCACTGCTGGCCACGGGTATTAATCGTAATTACTATGAGCAAAACTATGCCAAGATAAAATATAAAAAAGGTTGTCAAAAATCAAGTTCTAAGTTCTACCCACTAAAATTTAAATACAAAAATCCCAAGATTACGCACTTCGAATCTCAAAAAATAAAAAAGTCTGTAAAAAAGCGCAGTGCGCTTATTTTAATTAGTATCACGTTGCTGCAGTCACTACATGGTTTAAATTTATAATGATGTTTAAAATGCAACTTAATAGGTATAAGTTGAAATTTTGTATTAAGTCAATCAGAACTTATCTACTAATCGATTAGCCCAGCGGTAGTTATCGCTGCTTTCTGTGCTATGGGTCCCGGGATCGAATCCCGGTATAGACATCAAGGTTTGTGTGATGAGCATCAATATTTGTATCCGAGAAAGATATTTATTTATATAGCGATTTAACACGAAGGGTTACAAATTGACTCGCTCTCCAACCTCGACCACTTGAATGTTTTACATGGAAATTTTCACAATGCTGCGTTGTTGTTCTAGTGGTCGCAAGTCCGACTGCCGATCATAAGATCTTGGGTTGGAGGTCGAGTTGCTAGGTCAAGAAGACTGTTATTGGGTTTTTCTATGAAATTCTCAGTAGCACCTCAGAGTTAGGATTCGTGCCTGCCAATAGGCTCGCCCCTTATTACAATGGGACTAAAACATACCAGTGAAATGTGGGTGTATATTAGAACACCTCTGCCTAACGACAGTTGGGATGTTATGTTATGAATGTGAGCCTTCTGACTAACGTTGTTCATATTTAACTAAGCTTAAATTATCTAATTTATACAGATTTCGTGAAAGAATGTATAAATGAATAAACCAGTGATTCTTAATTAAGTAGTTATGTTGCTTATAGAATTAACTAAAATAATTTCTTTGGAGATATCTTTTTTTAAATAAATATTCAGATATAATTAAGTCATTTACAACTTCAGGTATTTAAAGTGTCTTATATTTTATTTTGGGTAATCTCTTTGTTACCGAATAGTCCTCATCTTACCTGTGTATTCATCATCAACACAATGACTAATTGTTCGACACAGGCTTCCAATCAGAATTGAAAGAGGTAAATATATCTTCAAGCACCCATAACGATATACTATTACCATCCTTTATTTCTGACTAGGTCCTATATGTTTGTATCTTGCCTGCAATTATCTTCTCGTCTAAGGATTAGTGGAGTCACAGGTAAAGAATTACATTTTTTTTATAATGTTTTCATTCTCCAAAGTCGTGACTGGTTGTCCAGGCCTAGAACAGGTTGACTTAACCGTACGTTCAGAAGAGAGAGCGAGTGATAATAAACTCACACATCATTGAGAACTTAAAGCTCCTGTATAAATGAAACCTATAAATTAAAAACAAAAATAAGTATTTACAATATAAAACATACAAAAAACACAACTAAATCTCGTCGGAAATTGTTCAAAAGCTCAGCCATACTTTAACAATGTCAAATACCTCATGTTTGTTACTTGCGTGTAATCAGTGGCTTTTAATCGCCCCGTATGGCCCATCATCCAGGCGACAGCTATATCAGATCGTCTGCAAACAAAGCGTTCGTCCTCTCAACGTAAGGTCGTTATACTGACAGACTATACGTCTTGTCACTGTAACGTTGTTTTTGCAAAAAGGAGAATATAATCAATTAGTTAGACAAATGATGAGGTCTGAAACGACTCAATGTTTTGTGGGCGGTACGGAAAATATTGGTAAACATTTTGCAACGCAAATATGATTTCTTTGTTATATAAAATAGAATAGGTTCACATATCTACTACTTCTGATTAAACTATTAACACTTATGAAAAAAAATACTGTACCTACGAGTATAACATAAAAATAAATACACTGTTAGTACCATCACAATCATCATCATCATCACAATAAAAACTATAAATTCTACAGTAACAGAATCAGGCGATCTATCAAAGTAAATAGCAAGGTACTAAAAGGAATTTACTCTGATCATAGTGGGTATTGCGTCGTCTAAGTATGCATAAAGCTTGGAACGGAAATGTTTACCCTAAACACTAATAGGATAATAGCCCCTTTTAAGACTGTCGACATAACTACTTTAGCTACCCGTTATGGTTAACTAAGCCAATAAATCTCAATATTATGACCTGTATTTGTAAGTAGCAGTAGGTATGAAAAAAAGAATGAAAATGTAAAAAAACTAAACTATTTTAGGCATGATTATCATGCCCACGTAAGCTATAAATTGACAAGTACAGAAGCTATCAAGAAAAATGACTTTGATTATAGTGCAAATCCGTGTAACCATGGACTAATATATACTATCGCGTGTAACTAGCTATAACGTATATATACACTCACACCTATTTCCCATAGGGTAGGCAGAAACTACAGAATGCCACGCGCTACGATCCCTGTTTACCTTTACCTCGTCCACATTCATTCATCATGTCATGCATGCGCGCCGGTCACCAAGGAGTATTTAATGCATATTTATGAAAATAGCTAAATTTTTATTAGGTATAAGTTATTCCTTTGATAAATTCCGAATAATAGTTATAACTTCAAAACAGCGCCATCTATTACACGATGTGGTTGCATCCACTCAACAACAGATGGCGTTGTAATCAATATGAAACATTATTAAATTATATAAGAGATGGCGTTAGTAATACAATTGATGGTAATAAACGCATAATTATGTCGTCTGACTCGGGTAACAAAGAATTGTTTTCCTAAATTGTTATTGTTACCTTGACTTTTAAAAATAAAAACACAACACTATTAGTTGACAGAAACTGATGGAAGCTACACGGTCGGATATGGAGCAGTATAAGGGAAGATTTAAATTAGACCGGTCTGTGTCCGGGCCGGACCGAGGCCGGGGCGGGGCCGAGAGGAGCGGTATAGACGAGCGTTCTCCGGGCCCGGACGCGAAACGGATCATGCACTGTGAAATATCAACTGTGGACATTTGTTGCAGATGGCTTGCATATGCGTTGCCAACCCCTGCAGAAACCGTTTAAGTTCCGTAAAGTAGGAAATTACTTAACTGACAGCAAATGGAATGCCCATGCTGTCAAAATAGTCGCTCCCCTAACGAGCTCTGGTAACCTTGCCCACTTGCAGAAATACAACTATTGTTGATTCACTGCGGTCTTCTATAAGGCGGAGGTACTTCCGCAGACAGCTCAATTTGAGCGAGGGATCTCTCTATGCCTTGCCTCTCAAAAAAGCTTAACCTTTAACGAATATCTTTCGGTGATTCTGAGCTTATGGTACACTACCCTGGTCGATACACTCTAGATCTTCAACGTTATTGACGAGGGACTTGTTGACAATAAACCTGCCATCACCTTGGGAGGCTGGGAGGCAGCTGAGACCTTTCATACTTTCTGGAGGCTCAATTTTCTGGTGAACAGCGGGACTGTTGATGGCCTCCAGAAAGTATAAAAGGTTACCAGATTTCACGTCCTCTCTCCCTCTCTTCAAACTTCAGATAATCCAACAATATACCATGAATCAAAACCAATTTTTTATACTAATAAGAGCATTGAAATATTTTTATTAATTTAATTTCATGAAAACTGAATGATTGATATAAACCATAATAAAGACTCATTCGAAAATAAAAACACGTATTGTAATGGTTTATTAATGTCCTAATTAAACCTGTGTTTAATACCGCGTGATCACGGTATTGGCCAGACTAATACCGGTATTGTTCAGGGTATTGAAAATGTCCGGTATTTGGAAGCCCTACTACACCTACACGTATCTGGGAGTCGTCCCAAGGTTAGACATAGGTGCAGTCACGCCTGTCATATTTTCTTACTCCAAGACCGTCAACATCATTCCGCTGGGACATGTTGATCCAAGACGAACTATTGTTGATCCTGGCTTACAGTAGTAGGGAATTAGGGTGACGGGCACGTCCCAATAAAAAAAATTGAAAAACGCCTGTCTAGGCGTGATGGTATATACTTATATACTATGTAACTGTATATAATAATAAATGTTAAGACGCTAATCATGATCCGGCGCAACTAGAGCTGTGCCAATCGTCATTTATTATTAACTCACGCCTGTTGCACTAAATAATAAGTGAAAGTAACATGTCATCACATGTCTCGAGCTCGGTAGTTAGTTGAAGTTGAAACATGACTCAGATTTCTAGCACGCGGCTACACTGTGGCTGTCGTATCAAGAACATTACTTTTTAGAATACCAATGAAACGGGCCAATTTTGAAGATTGATTAATTTCGGCATGATGGCGGTATTTTGTGTGTAAAATAACCATTTACACCTTTCGTCTATGGTAGTTAAATTTTGTTTAGACTCTTGTTTTACATTTTAGATACAGCAATAACTCCGTTACTTCTATGAAGTGTATGTACCTACTACAATGCTCTATCGTATAAAATTGGAAGTAAGCAGGACGTAGACAATTACGTTCCATAATTAGTACGTTACTTTGATTGTGATTAGTAATGATTATTTTTTAACGGACTATTTGCTATTTTATTTACCCAAAGATTGACTAGTAAAGGTCATATTACATATGTGCTCAAATTATAAGTAGGTAAATAAATGAAGTAAATATAAGGGAAGTAGATAATACTTGCCTCTTAAATCTCGGAAATAACAATCACGATTTTTGCAACTGGATTTAAAAAATTCTAATTCTTCGCGAGAAATTTTAAAAATTAACCCATTGTTCTTTGCCCAAAACAAAATCAGCTATCTCCCATTGATGGTCTCGTCAAAATCGGTCACGCATTTTCTAAGATTAACCGAAATAAACACACAGATAGATTTAGGTACATACTCCTAACGGTTCGTATTTATACCTAGTAAATATAGTTACAGCAGGACTTAAATAAATAAAACTAAATACGCTCTCTGTCTGGCTCTCACATACAACGGAACTCAGATAAACTGCTTGTCGCTGGTGTTTCATGCAGTTGTGTTATTGCTAGTAACACTCTCATATATCTAGTGATAATTGAATCCTACCATCACAAGCTGGGTTTTGTTGACTTCTAGAAAACGAATCTTTTCTTAGCATACGTAGAATCCGTTTTATGTTTTATATCCTTGGCTGTCCTCCCACGGATTCCACGAATTTAGCGTGCCGTTATTTTAAAAGTATCTTAAACTAGTTCGTTCATATTTATAATATATTTACCTACATATATTTTTATTAAAATAGAAAATTCCTTAGTGGTCAGCTTCCATTCAAAACTCCATTAGGTACAATAAGCTATTTATCCACCGACTAGATTTTATTTCAACCACCTTTATCCAAAACTGACACCTAAGACCGAACACCGAGACTCAGTTTAATATGACCGCAGA
Organism: Craniophora ligustri; assembly: GCA_905163465.1. Lineage (NCBI taxonomy): Eukaryota > Metazoa > Arthropoda > Insecta > Lepidoptera > Noctuidae > Craniophora > Craniophora ligustri. The sequence continues at coordinate 7,738,300 of LR990967.1, read as the reverse complement.
TATGGCCAGAGCTGAAAGTTATGTAAACCACAGGCGCGCTCAAATGCCGGTAGAAATAAATGCAATCTGGGCTTGGGAAGCAAACAAGGTTTAGAATCGGTTCGCTCAGAATAACCGCTTTTAAAAATGTGTGATAAAGTATAGAGATAGGGATTTTACTTTCATACCTACTTGTTTCGAAACAGAAACTAGGATATAAAAACTATCAATCAAATAAGTAAAAAACTGGTTTCATCTCCATGTAATTTTGTTTTTAACCTTTAGTTTCATAAGCATTGATGACTGACTAAGATAAAACAAATAGAGATGACAGATTTTATATTGACTGCAACCTTTAGCTATATAAGGCACTGTAGTTGTTCTACAAAAGTGGCTTAGATTTCATATCATTAAATGTGTATAGTAGGTAAATATAATTTAAATGGCTCGGAAACAGGCGTTGTGGATGTGTGTAATAGAATTAGAAACACTACGAGTTCTAAACTATAAAAAATAATTGTCGAAAAAATGAATTGAATGTTTCAAAAATTTATTAGAAATTCATTTTGTTTTTATAAATGGAAACCAACGTTTGTCTGTAAAATATTACAAAAGCTAAACAATACAATCAATTTTAACAATTTTCTTGCATGATGCGTCCCTATTATTGAAATCGGTAAGTTCTGAGTTCAAATGTACCTAAACGTAAAAAAATATCAACAATGCATTTCATTATAGAATAATAAATCAATAATTACTTAACCTTGCCAATCAGATTTTAATTAGCTGATTATAATGAGTAGGTATTTTTAACGAAACCTCATCTCTGACCAAGCAAAAAATGAATGTAAAATAAAATCACAAACGGATACCCCGTTTAACTGTAAAAATAAAATGTTATACCGTGCATCGGATATTCAAAGCGCGGTTGAGTGCATTTTATACCTACGTAGGTAATTGTATTTTACGTTTCCTGTTATGCCATATTTGAACGTAGAAAGCCCATAGAATCATATTGAAATAAAATACGTATACAGTAAAAATATTTATTATGAACAAAAAATATGCATGCCTCCAACAGGAACGAAAATAATAAATGCATATCATGAACATTATGCAAACCAGCACAAAAAATATGCAATTAATTAACACAACATTGAGGTATTAGGTCATGGAGTCATAGTTAAATCAAACGTCACTTTACATTTAATTTTTTTTAGCAACCAAGGCATTCATTCTCTTGTAAACGAGGACAGCAAGGAGACCGTTCACGATATAGGTGGAAACACAGACGATGCATAGGTCGTGGAGTACAAAAGCCAGAAGATACGCCAGATACACACACATGGGTAGCGATGTTGCTGTAAACACGAATAGCGCACGGGCTACCGGCAGTTGGTCGAATGTTGCTGAAATACACAAGAAAGATAGGATTAATATACGTACCGTTAACTTGTCCAGAAGATGGGAGTCGTGAGAAATATCTACATCTACGTAATGGCTAAGGTAGTTAAATTATGCGCGCCGAGAATTTTATTCATAATCGGTTCGGTTAATGGGTACTAATGTATCCTAACGCCCGGCTGAATAATGTATTTAATTGTACATCACAGACTGTGAAAATCGACTACAATACATAGTTTTTAATGTTTTGTATTATCCATAGATATGAATGTAACCCTATACCGGACACCATATGACAAATGTTATTATCTAATTCAAACGTAAAACATAGAACTTCGTAATTATAAGTTCCTAAGCTCTTACATTATTTAATGGCTCATAAAATCAAATCAAGCATAGAGCAATTACAATGACAGATTATGACCACTCAACACAACAAAAGAGATCAAACAAAGCGACTGTGGCTTATTTCAATATCAGACTGAAATAACACAATGCCCACTACAATTCCGAGCATTTACGAGCGTGTTTCACGGAATTAACATTTTAGCGAAGCAATAAAACCTCACGCAAACCCTCTAAATATTCAAATAGAGAGAGATTTTATTGTTATAGACCGTAATGGTATATATTGAGAATATTAAATAATTCAAATTAGACTTTCTCATGATATCTACTGAATGCAGTTGATATTTAGGAATACAGACTATACAGAGAGATCCTGATTAAACACAGACGTTAATTAAGTTGCGTATTAGGTAAATACATTTGTTATCACTTACCGCTAAACTAATAACAATGATAACACGAAACCAATGAAACTAACGAGCTCAAATTGCTACGAGTACATTTTCCCTAAACGTGTAAATCATATTGGCACGTAACATTTCGCACTTCCCAGGAGTGTGTACACTATGTACGAATGTTAGCCCATTGCGATAACAGTTATTCACGGCTCGTGAGCTACCAAATAAGCTTAGAGTCAGCACAAGCGCGATGTTTCGAAATATTTTTCTCTTGGTAAAGTCACGAAGCCGACATCGGCAAGGCAACCACGAATTGCATTGAAGTGCAAATTGCACGCCGCAGAACGACGCTACCGGTGCATCGTAATGCGATGCCGAGTTTATAGACATAACCACTGTCATTACTGCTAATCTGCCTGCATCACTCGTTAGTTACAATATCTCCCTAGACTCTATAGAATTACTTTTATATTTAACCATGACAAGAAACACGATTCGATTTACCATCTATTACACGATGTGGTTGCATCCACTCAACAACAGATGGCGTTGTAATCAATATGAAACATTATTAAATTATATAAGAGATGGCGTTAGTAATACAATTGATGGTAATAAACGCATAATTATGTCGTCTGACTCGGGTAACAAAGAATTGTTTTCCTAAATTGTTATTGTTACCTTGACTTTTAAAAATAAAAACACAACACTATTAGTTGACAGAAACTGATGGAAGCTACACGGTCGGATATGGAGCAGTATAAGGGAAGATTTAAATTAGACCGGTCTGTGTCCGGGCCGGACCGAGGCCGGGGCGGGGCCGAGAGGAGCGGTATAGACGAGCGTTCTCCGGGCCCGGACGCGAAACGGATCATGCACTGTGAAATATCAACTGTGGACATTTGTTGCAGATGGCTTGCATATGCGTTGCCAACCCCTGCAGAAACCGTTTAAGTTCCGTAAAGTAGGAAATTACTTAACTGACAGCAAATGGAATGCCCATGCTGTCAAAATAGTCGCTCCCCTAACGAGCTCTGGTAACCTTGCCCACTTGCAGAAATACAACTATTGTTGATTCACTGCGGTCTTCTATAAGGCGGAGGTACTTCCGCAGACAGCTCAATTTGAGCGAGGGATCTCTCTATGCCTTGCCTCTCAAAAAAGCTTAACCTTTAACGAATATCTTTCGGTGATTCTGAGCTTATGGTACACTACCCTGGTCGATACACTCTAGATCTTCAACGTTATTGACGAGGGACTTGTTGACAATAAACCTGCCATCACCTTGGGAGGCTGGGAGGCAGCTGAGACCTTTCATACTTTCTGGAGGCTCAATTTTCTGGTGAACAGCGGGACTGTTGATGGCCTCCAGAAAGTATAAAAGGTTACCAGATTTCACGTCCTCTCTCCCTCTCTTCAAACTTCAGATAATCCAACAATATACCATGAATCAAAACCAATTTTTTATACTAATAAGAGCATTGAAATATTTTTATTAATTTAATTTCATGAAAACTGAATGATTGATATAAACCATAATAAAGACTCATTCGAAAATAAAAACACGTATTGTAATGGTTTATTAATGTCCTAATTAAACCTGTGTTTAATACCGCGTGATCACGGTATTGGCCAGACTAATACCGGTATTGTTCAGGGTATTGAAAATGTCCGGTATTTGGAAGCCCTACTACACCTACACGTATCTGGGAGTCGTCCCAAGGTTAGACATAGGTGCAGTCACGCCTGTCATATTTTCTTACTCCAAGACCGTCAACATCATTCCGCTGGGACATGTTGATCCAAGACGAACTATTGTTGATCCTGGCTTACAGTAGTAGGGAATTAGGGTGACGGGCACGTCCCAATAAAAAAAATTGAAAAACGCCTGTCTAGGCGTGATGGTATATACTTATATACTATGTAACTGTATATAATAATAAATGTTAAGACGCTAATCATGATCCGGCGCAACTAGAGCTGTGCCAATCGTCATTTATTATTAACTCACGCCTGTTGCACTAAATAATAAGTGAAAGTAACATGTCATCACATGTCTCGAGCTCGGTAGTTAGTTGAAGTTGAAACATGACTCAGATTTCTAGCACGCGGCTACACTGTGGCTGTCGTATCAAGAACATTACTTTTTAGAATACCAATGAAACGGGCCAATTTTGAAGATTGATTAATTTCGGCATGATGGCGGTATTTTGTGTGTAAAATAACCATTTACACCTTTCGTCTATGGTAGTTAAATTTTGTTTAGACTCTTGTTTTACATTTTAGATACAGCAATAACTCCGTTACTTCTATGAAGTGTATGTACCTACTACAATGCTCTATCGTATAAAATTGGAAGTAAGCAGGACGTAGACAATTACGTTCCATAATTAGTACGTTACTTTGATTGTGATTAGTAATGATTATTTTTTAACGGACTATTTGCTATTTTATTTACCCAAAGATTGACTAGTAAAGGTCATATTACATATGTGCTCAAATTATAAGTAGGTAAATAAATGAAGTAAATATAAGGGAAGTAGATAATACTTGCCTCTTAAATCTCGGAAATAACAATCACGATTTTTGCAACTGGATTTAAAAAATTCTAATTCTTCGCGAGAAATTTTAAAAATTAACCCATTGTTCTTTGCCCAAAACAAAATCAGCTATCTCCCATTGATGGTCTCGTCAAAATCGGTCACGCATTTTCTAAGATTAACCGAAATAAACACACAGATAGATTTAGGTACATACTCCTAACGGTTCGTATTTATACCTAGTAAATATAGTTACAGCAGGACTTAAATAAATAAAACTAAATACGCTCTCTGTCTGGCTCTCACATACAACGGAACTCAGATAAACTGCTTGTCGCTGGTGTTTCATGCAGTTGTGTTATTGCTAGTAACACTCTCATATATCTAGTGATAATTGAATCCTACCATCACAAGCTGGGTTTTGTTGACTTCTAGAAAACGAATCTTTTCTTAGCATACGTAGAATCCGTTTTATGTTTTATATCCTTGGCTGTCCTCCCACGGATTCCACGAATTTAGCGTGCCGTTATTTTAAAAGTATCTTAAACTAGTTCGTTCATATTTATAATATATTTACCTACATATATTTTTATTAAAATAGAAAATTCCTTAGTGGTCAGCTTCCATTCAAAACTCCATTAGGTACAATAAGCTATTTATCCACCGACTAGATTTTATTTCAACCACCTTTATCCAAAACTGACACCTAAGACCGAACACCGAGACTCAGTTTAATATGACCGCAGATATGGCCAGAGCTGAAAGTTATGTAAACCACAGGCGCGCTCAAATGCCGGTAGAAATAAATGCAATCTGGGCTTGGGAAGCAAACAAGGTTTAGAATCGGTTCGCTCAGAATAACCGCTTTTAAAAATGTGTGATAAAGTATAGAGATAGGGATTTTACTTTCATACCTACTTGTTTCGAAACAGAAACTAGGATATAAAAACTATCAATCAAATAAGTAAAAAACTGGTTTCATCTCCATGTAATTTTGTTTTTAACCTTTAGTTTCATAAGCATTGATGACTGACTAAGATAAAACAAATAGAGATGACAGATTTTATATTGACTGCAACCTTTAGCTATATAAGGCACTGTAGTTGTTCTACAAAAGTGGCTTAGATTTCATATCATTAAATGTGTATAGTAGGTAAATATAATTTAAATGGCTCGGAAACAGGCGTTGTGGATGTGTGTAATAGAATTAGAAACACTACGAGTTCTAAACTATAAAAAATAATTGTCGAAAAAATGAATTGAATGTTTCAAAAATTTATTAGAAATTCATTTTGTTTTTATAAATGGAAACCAACGTTTGTCTGTAAAATATTACAAAAGCTAAACAATACAATCAATTTTAACAATTTTCTTGCATGATGCGTCCCTATTATTGAAATCGGTAAGTTCTGAGTTCAAATGTACCTAAACGTAAAAAAATATCAACAATGCATTTCATTATAGAATAATAAATCAATAATTACTTAACCTTGCCAATCAGATTTTAATTAGCTGATTATAATGAGTAGGTATTTTTAACGAAACCTCATCTCTGACCAAGCAAAAAATGAATGTAAAATAAAATCACAAACGGATACCCCGTTTAACTGTAAAAATAAAATGTTATACCGTGCATCGGATATTCAAAGCGCGGTTGAGTGCATTTTATACCTACGTAGGTAATTGTATTTTACGTTTCCTGTTATGCCATATTTGAACGTAGAAAGCCCATAGAATCATATTGAAATAAAATACGTATACAGTAAAAATATTTATTATGAACAAAAAATATGCATGCCTCCAACAGGAACGAAAATAATAAATGCATATCATGAACATTATGCAAACCAGCACAAAAAATATGCAATTAATTAACACAACATTGAGGTATTAGGTCATGGAGTCATAGTTAAATCAAACGTCACTTTACATTTAATTTTTTTTAGCAACCAAGGCATTCATTCTCTTGTAAACGAGGACAGCAAGGAGACCGTTCACGATATAGGTGGAAACACAGACGATGCATAGGTCGTGGAGTACAAAAGCCAGAAGATACGCCAGATACACACACATGGGTAGCGATGTTGCTGTAAACACGAATAGCGCACGGGCTACCGGCAGTTGGTCGAATGTTGCTGAAATACACAAGAAAGATAGGATTAATATACGTACCGTTAACTTGTCCAGAAGATGGGAGTCGTGAGAAATATCTACATCTACGTAATGGCTAAGGTAGTTAAATTATGCGCGCCGAGAATTTTATTCATAATCGGTTCGGTTAATGGGTACTAATGTATCCTAACGCCCGGCTGAATAATGTATTTAATTGTACATCACAGACTGTGAAAATCGACTACAATACATAGTTTTTAATGTTTTGTATTATCCATAGATATGAATGTAACCCTATACCGGACACCATATGACAAATGTTATTATCTAATTCAAACGTAAAACATAGAACTTCGTAATTATAAGTTCCTAAGCTCTTACATTATTTAATGGCTCATAAAATCAAATCAAGCATAGAGCAATTACAATGACAGATTATGACCACTCAACACAACAAAAGAGATCAAACAAAGCGACTGTGGCTTATTTCAATATCAGACTGAAATAACACAATGCCCACTACAATTCCGAGCATTTACGAGCGTGTTTCACGGAATTAACATTTTAGCGAAGCAATAAAACCTCACGCAAACCCTCTAAATATTCAAATAGAGAGAGATTTTATTGTTATAGACCGTAATGGTATATATTGAGAATATTAAATAATTCAAATTAGACTTTCTCATGATATCTACTGAATGCAGTTGATATTTAGGAATACAGACTATACAGAGAGATCCTGATTAAACACAGACGTTAATTAAGTTGCGTATTAGGTAAATACATTTGTTATCACTTACCGCTAAACTAATAACAATGATAACACGAAACCAATGAAACTAACGAGCTCAAATTGCTACGAGTACATTTTCCCTAAACGTGTAAATCATATTGGCACGTAACATTTCGCACTTCCCAGGAGTGTGTACACTATGTACGAATGTTAGCCCATTGCGATAACAGTTATTCACGGCTCGTGAGCTACCAAATAAGCTTAGAGTCAGCACAAGCGCGATGTTTCGAAATATTTTTCTCTTGGTAAAGTCACGAAGCCGACATCGGCAAGGCAACCACGAATTGCATTGAAGTGCAAATTGCACGCCGCAGAACGACGCTACCGGTGCATCGTAATGCGATGCCGAGTTTATAGACATAACCACTGTCATTACTGCTAATCTGCCTGCATCACTCGTTAGTTACAATATCTCCCTAGACTCTATAGAATTACTTTTATATTTAACCATGACAAGAAACACGATTCGATTTACGGGTCAATTTTTAATAAGACATGCATAAAAACAACTTGATATACTTAGTTGACATCTTTATTTATCTAATTAATTGCTTTTTTCTTTTCTGTACAAATGGCAGCTTTACTGGCGATTGTATCTTAATGTCGTAAAAGCTAATAGCGTTTAATATTTTATTGGATTCGGTTAGATCTAAAGAATAATGGCTGCATTAATGTGCTTTAGATATCTCACGCAGATGTTCTAAAGAGTGGGTTAACGTCGTTAACTTTAGTAGAGTTTTATTGTTAAATTCTGCGAAACAAAAAACGGGTCAGATAGCTCAATAAAAGTAATAATAATTTTATATACGTACATAAAAATATAATGAGGCAGTAGAACACTATTCCGTAGACACAGTTGGGAATCTTTAGCGCTGAATCTTTTGGTAACAACCCAAAGCCTTTTGAAAATCTGAAATGAGATATAACAATGAATTTTAGACAACCTGTTACTGCTTCGCACTATATATATAAATTCCTGTTATCGGGACAGAAAGTATTTCGAATAATCAATGTAAATATACCTGTTACCTATTATTTTTAATATATTTAAACAGACAAAAAAAATATAAATAAGTTCTGTTGGCTATACTATAATGCTATTTTAATGGAAATATTTTCAAAGCAGGCACAGGTAAACCCCACCACGTCTACAGTATTATTGACTAATATGTATATATTTATTTATAACAGCAGGTATATTTTTAAACAAATAAATTAGGTACACCTATTCATATTTTTTTCATTTCAAAGAGTATGAACTGGCCTTTCTATACCACACACGTTCTCAATAGTAATTTGTTGATGTGCATATCTTGTATTAGAACCGCGAATGGCGCATTGCTTTCCCCTTGTAGGTACTTAATAATTATTAGCTTGTGAACTTACTCGGAAGAAAGCACACGTGAGCAGCTTGCATACTCAGATATATCGCATAGAGCCTTGTAACCTGGATGTGTCTCCACTGCCATCTCTACGTACATTGCATAAGTGGACAACAGAATGCCTGCAATGCTGGTCAACACTACGGCGCGGTCTAGTGATTTCGGCTTCATGTTTACCTAGAAATTCATTTATAAGTTATTATCTAGCATTAACAATCAGATACATTTTTAGTATTAAACTGTTCAGAATGGTTAAGTTTGTTATGTAGCAGAAAGAAGATAGATACACCGTACAGCGCAAAAATAAGTATATACTCATTAACTTGGCAATTTATCACAGAAATCATACCATGCCACCACACGCGCTACTTTCGCTAAAAGGTGGATTGTTGATCTTAGATCGAAAGAAGCAAGATACCCCATGTATATACTAAGTAATATTTAGATAATATGATATAAGTAGTACCTTTATAACTATTTTTTTAAATCAGGCCGTCCTATTCCATCTTCGTACGGGATGTAAAAAGGTACTCTACTCTTCTACTCTACTACACATGTTTTTTATAAGTAGATCAGAACTATCCAAATAACTCCCATTGAAACCCTTCAAAAGAATGCATTGATGAAAAAACTCATCAGGATCAGTTAAAACTTAAACTATTTAAGATTAGAAACAATTACTAGTTGCAACACATACTTACATAATATAAATTTATATAAATACTGTGAAACTGTGTATGCATTATGAATTAATAAAACAGAAATCAATTTCACGTCGTGTATATTTAAGCTGCCAATACAAACTGTGATTGTAATTTATTCGTTACATATTGATAATGTTCTCCTATTTTATTATAACTTCATACATATTCATGAATACCTACTGGCTTTTAATATTTCCACAATTCTGTAATTTTAAGTACAGATATGCTTATATTAATTGAATCATCATACACTCTAAATGTCATAATAATCATATACTTAAGTGAGTGCTAATTTATTATAATTGTGGATTTATAAATAATACTGTTTTTATTAAGTTTCAGCCAAATCGATGCATAAATAAATTAAATAAAATCTCTTAAAATTAAATAAGATATATTTAAATGAGGAAGAGAAGGAAGAGGCTGCATGTTCTTTAAAGCAACAGCGGTTAAAAAAGGAAATAAAGTTTTAGCCATTTAGTCCAGGTTCGTTTTGCCACCTCTTCGTGTACACGCGGTATAATAACCGGAGTATGGTTTACAAAAAAATAAAGGAGAATAAACAATGAAACCCCGTGGGAGGTCTAACGTTTAGTTAACACAAACCGCTAAAACATTAAACATTAATCATATTTAGCACTCGATCCACACACGAGATGTTTTAAAAATAAATACATACACGCTTTTTAATAGCCATAAGGGTAAGCAGAACTCTATAGAACAACTCGACTATCTATGACTCTTGCACTGCCTGGCTTCTTTTGCAGGTATATTTACATACAAATTGTAAAACAGCAAAAATAAAACTCGCTTTTATAGACATGATAGGTATTGTTTTTATGCGTTATTATTATGTAATTATCAACATCGTTTTACGAAGCTGACATTCACAGAATGACGACCGGTCGGCAAGTTGAAGGTGTATAATTATTTACACAAAATATTTATTAAACCACAAACCTTAATAACAACGTGATACTGATAAGACACACAAAATTAAACTCTTACACTCTTAATTAACACAATAATAAATGTTAATTTATTTTTGTCTACGTATCGTCTTCTGACATAATCTACTTAAATCTTGTTTCAATCGATAACACACGAGTTCCGTTTATAATATCTCAAGCTCAACTGAACGAACTGAATCTTTAATGCCGTGTGATAAGTGTATGTATATTATACATAAATTATTGAAGGTGTGTATAATGACATCAACGTGTTTAAGAACTATGAACCAAGCAAACAGGTTATAAAGAGCCTTGTGAAACGGTAATTGAAGATTAATTTAGATACAGGAAACGTTAAAACCTCATAGTATTATTTTAGACTATAAAAAATATGTATAACCACCTATACAATAAATCTTTATTTATACACATAAGTAAATATAAGTTTTATAAGCTCTTTAGGGGTCTACATTACCTATTCAGACCTTTAGTAGAAACCAATGATTTCAACAGCACCCGATTAATCATATGAATAATTGATTTTTAGTGTTTTAAAGTTAAGCGTAACCGCCAACCCTTTAAGTGTACCCTTTAAGTCGTAGCAAGGGCGGATCTCCTGAGCTGGGTTCAGGTCGACTAAAAACTACTTTTTAGTTAGAAATGGCAAGTTTAAGTCTGTAACAAGTGACAAGACCATGTGACGCATTCGACTCGTAGGCGTAGATCAGATAGATAAGTAGGAGCCGGGCCCAGGCCTACAACTACTTTTGAAATTGAAACTTGACGGGAATTTCGCTATATTTAAAGTTAGACTCCAATGGTGCGATAATTTAAGTGGGATGACCTTTTTTTAGGCCCTCTATTTTATTTAATTTTTATAAGAATCAGCATTTTTAAGAGTGAACATGTCATTAACAAGCTTAATTTAAGGTAACTTGATACAGTTTTGGAGAGAGCTAAGTTGGCAATTCCCCACGAATCAGAATCAGAAATGAGAAGACCAATAGAAATACGCGAGTTTGCTACGGAGACTGATAGGGTCTTGAAGGGAAACTTCTTCCAACCAAATAGGCAGACGCCCTGGCAAATATTCCAAAAAATATGAAAATCCATCCTTTGTTTAGGGGTGGACGCTTTTTTCCTAACATTATAATGATGATGGCATGCTATTATCTATATTTTCTAGCAGTAGGTACATACATACCGCCACGTCTGTCCTCCCTGAAGGATCAGGCAGTGGCGTACACCCTCATTTCGCTTGTGTCGCGATGTGCTTAGATCCCATGTAATAGGGGGCGAGCCTATTGCCATCAACTGAATACGAATTTAAACTTCGAGCTGCTACTAAGAATTTCATAGTAAAACCCAATAACACTTTTCTCGACCTGGAAATGGAACCTCAGCTCTGCAGTCACGACGACTTGACCAACGAGGTAGCAGTAGGTACAGGATAAAAATGCGCTCAGACAGAATAATAACGACAATTTTTCAAAGGATTTAAATTGGAGAGTTATTTATTAAATAGGTACCTAAGTTATAATAACTTTAATTGAAACTGAAGTAAATCAAGACATAAATAATCATCAAACCCGAAAGTTTAGACAAAACCCATCACGGCAGTGTTCGCCCAACCTACAAAACAGTCAAAGTTAAAAATAGCGCATTTTTGTTGAAACTTTTTGTATTTCATATTTTCACCGGTAACTCTAATAAGTACAGCTAGAAGAGTACCTAACATGGATTATAGTCAATATCATCCCTTCATCAGCAATACATAATTATTTGCTATTCAAAACGCCAAGACGATATTTATCGGTTCATTGAACAGTACAACTAACAGCGGTATCCCTACTGATGAATTTTACTAATTTATTGACCACTTAGATGAACAGAAAATGTAATCCCAATACACAGTTCTAAAGAATTTTATGAAGTTAAATTAGGTTGGCCGCTAGATACTTTGTTATTCTTATAAGATTTAGAAAAAATACATCTCTACCCTAGGGTAGACTGTAAAGTTTGAGATTATTATTTTGTAAGTAGGGAAATAGCTATCGACCTATGTCCAGCATTAGACGTGTAACGGTTGAAATGATGAAATAGCTATCTACCCTCTTACGAAAATCTGAAACTTAGGTTCGGTTAAGTTACTAATTTAATAATAATAATAAAATAAAACATACAAATTTCTAATTATTTGTGCACAACTTCATACAAAGACAATCCTAGATTATTTATAAAAAAAAAGATAAAATAACTTCACAGCAGGGCATCATAAAAATGTAATGTTACTAGATTAAAAAAAGTAACAATAAATAATTATATTTTTTTATTAAGTTTTGATAAATAAAAAAACATTCAGTGTCTGTCATTTAAAACGTGAACGCGACGAAACAACATAACATTTAGAACATTTGAATCACCGAAATGTCAAAATCGACACATGCAGTCAACACCAACTTCATTTTATTATTTCTTTTCAGATATATAATTTTACATTCATTGTTGGCACAGTGCATAAAAGAAGAGTTAACTGTAGAGATATGTTAACACTGAGAACCACAGAGTGCTATTAGTTGGAAAACGTCTGTACCAAACAAGATCTATTCCTTCATAAAATACCAACATAAAAAACAAAATTGACGTATCCTTAGTGATATGGATTGAAGTATCTCGTTATAATAATAATATGTTTAGGACACAATGGCGTATTATATAAATCATATATTAATGAGAGACTAATTAATAAACGTAGATATATTCAAATAATCTAGTATTCGAAATGATTATTACTAACGAAAAAAGGGACAGCCTTACCAGTTAGAAGAGTATGACCCAGCGCCACATTGCCAATGACGCCCAGTATCGCGGAATGTCTGTGCGTTAGGTTGGCAGTACTGTGTTTAGTTCACCATCGCGACCGCAACGGAGCGTTGGCGTCGTGTAACACCTTTCATTGTATTGACTATTGACTGATTCTGAACACAGAGAATAATGTATAAAGTTAATTTATCGTATTATTGTCTTAGTTCTTGTTAAAATAGATAGTAGTATGTTTTAGTTTAAGTGGAATAATGCCTCCATTTACGTGAATGTGAAAGAAAGCAGCCCGTGGAGTGCTACGCGGCCATTTTACTTGCAATGCGGCAACGGTGTACGATCCGCCATTGGAAACGGCCAGTGTCTTTTACTGAGTGCACGATTTGTATTTTGTTGAATAACGCGGCGTAGGAACAACGGATAACCATGTGTGATAAAAGTGTAGTGCGGACTTTAGTGTAGTGAAGCACGGTGGTCGGGTGTTTCGAATAATGTGTGAACGATGGAAAACGAAGTGAAGCAGCGCAATCAGAGAAATAGGCGAAGGGAGCGGGCACAGCGCATGCAAGCACAGCGAGAGAGCAAAGTTAAGGATGGAGACAGCGGCGAGGACGAGTCTCCAACGAGAGAGAAGCCGCCTCGTCCTCCTGCCAGGAGGAAGAAGTCGCGGGAGCCGCTGGGAGAGGAGGACATCATCGATGGTTTCGCCATAATGGCATTTCGCACATATGAAGATCTCGAGGTGAGCAATTTATGTGCTGAAAAGTTTCGAATCCTGTTTTAGGAACTAGGTATACATTTATGATATCAAAAATTATGAGAATTTAGTCGTGCCCATTCGCTACATTGCATTGTGCCGTTCCTAAAAACCAATTATTTTATTTACAAGAATAACTTTTCGTTGTTTACATTTGCATTTAACCTGCAATCTTGTAATTATAACTCTTGTCTTGGTCTAAAATAATGCTAATTATCTAGTGTCGTGATGACGACATTTGTATTATCGTCATTAATGTTGTTGCTGCTGTCAATCAACAAACTTGTTAAATTTCTAATAAAAATTTAAAGAATGGAACAAAGTCAGTACATTGCGACATAAAGACTCAATACCTATCCCATTATAAAAAACAGCTCTGTGTAATCGCTTTGGATGTCGACTCGGAAGTGCATTGACCCAACGAATGAACCCTGCATGTAAAAAGTAGATAGTGAAATTTTGTTATTTACGTAAATGAAAGTAGGTCTTTTTATACTTTGATGAAAATAAAACCTGTATTCATCGAGTGTGGTATTATCTATACAAATATGTAGCGGTTATGTATTATGTAGTGAGCAGCTGACTGTCGGCGGGCGCGCCTGTCGGCTCGCACAGCGCCGTACTCGGCGAGCGAGGTGCAGCCGCGGTCTCCCACAAAGTGTAAATTTGGTCTAAGTGGCTTTCGCTCGTTTGTGCTCATTTATCGCGGCGTCCTCGAATAGCAATATGTTATGTACGTTGAAGTCTCGTATGTGTACAATAAAACTACATTCCCCGCTATCGTTTTAAATTATGGCGACAGGCTCGCCGTTTGTGGCTCGTTGGAGCGGCGCGCGCGTATATTAAAGGTTCGAACAGGTTCCTTTGCTCCTATTTAATTCACCACATACGTGGTGTGCAATGCTTATGCAATTTCTACTTACAATGCCTGTAAGTGAATTTCTTCTCAAGAACATAATTATAAACTTAACATACAAAAGCGCATGTAGGTACATCTTTAAAACAAAGTACCTACTTTATATATTATTTTATGTGCAATACCTATAAATAATCGATAATTCTTGTATTGATGTCTTATTAGAAACTATGTAAATTATTATTATACATATACATATTTTTAAGAATAGTAAGATGGTGTGATATATGTACCTATATAAAAGTAAGTGGGAAGTTAATATGAAAGAAATATCTTAAACCTAAACATGGAAGATATACATGTTATATGCTTCGAAGGTATTTATTTCTGTAATTGACAATATAATCGTGTATTAATTTATTGCCCAAGCTTTATACCTACTTGGTTTCCCTTACCTTATTTATTTGAATTATGTAATTTCGGGAATAAGTACATACCTATATAATTTTGATAGGTGCCTATCAAGATTCAAAGTAATTTAATAAATAGGTAGATACTTAGTTTAAAAAAAAAATTACACAAATATCCATTATTAGTAGTAAATAACTATACCCAATAGTATTGTATCAACGATTTGGCTATGCACATTTGATAAAGATCATAAACTTTATTTATGTTAACGCACTTTATCGCAAAACTATTATACATTTACTTATGTATTGGTAAGATAAGATCGTTGATATAAAGATCTATATTATGTTATTTTACTAACGTAAATTTTTTTAAATCGATTTTGCGATTGACCTTCTATTTAATCAATAATGTTGTCAATAAATTATTGAACAAATTTGGACGAACACCCGATTCGACAAAAAAACAAAGGTTATATTTTATTGTTGAGACTTGCATTGCTTCACATGTACGGTTTATTTTAGCCGCTGCTTATAGTTCATAGCATTTTAATTTATAGTTATGTGTTTATGACATTGTTGTGATCCTTACTATTAATATTTTATTGTGTATCATTTTTAATGTGCAATACTCAAGAATGCATTGCATTCAAGTTTACGTTTAGGTATATAATTCCTTGAAGCCAAATCGGTGTAATATCGAGATATGAAATGCGTGCATCATACATTCAGAGTTCGTCACCAGCCGCGAGACTAAGCGGACGCGTTCTAGTATTCGCTATAATGATACATCTCTAAACAAGTACAATAAATATTTTTTGCGACGTCAGTCGAAAAAGTGTGTCGCGTGTGACTTGTAGGTTGCAACTAACTAAGTTACCTACTTACTAATATTGTGCAAAATGTATTAACCATTGTATAGACAATAAATAAAGTGTTTCGGCTATGTCTAACCCAGACTTCAGCCCGTTTGGACGTAGCCAGTTAGTACGGCGAAGCCCTCCGCCGACGCCTACCAGACCATTACCCCCGAGTGCCCGAAATGTACCTGAACCCACGGTCAGCGATTTACCATCTGAAGTTATTCCTACGCCGGAGATCCAGAAATGGATGGGATCGATAGATGGCATTCTGAACGATATCTGCACTATTGTCGCTGAAGGGAAAATGAACTCAGAACAGAAGCTCCGCGTGTCCAATCTTTGCCGGAAAGTTTCAAATGGCACATCACAGATGGCAGTTCTATACCAGGCGCTAAAACAAAAAACTATCCAGGCCCACAGCACGATTCAGCACCTACAGAGTCAGCAGACCGTTGCTACTTCAATACAGCAGTTCAAAGAAGTTGTTGAAACACAACTAGCTCCCACAGAAAAAACTTCTTACGCTACCATGGTGAAGAAAGGAGCTGACAATTTTGTGCGTCCTGCAAATTTAAGTTCTGTCGCCATATATCCCAGCGATAAGACCAAAACCAGCGACGACACTAAGTCTCTCGTCCAAAAGATCATCTCACCAGGAGAACTTAGGCTGCATGTCCGTGGCATGAGAAGAGTGAGAAATGGGGGCGTTCTAATCAGCACTGATTGTAAAGGCGACATAGACAAACTTAAAAATTCAGAGAAACTAGTTTCGTCGGGCCTCACAATAGAAGAACCTCCTAAACGCCGCCCTAGAATAGCTATAATTGGTGTCCCTGTAGCCCTTACTGAAAAAGAGGTTTTTAATTGTATTTATGAGCAAAACCTCTCTGACAAGTTGCCGAATACAAATCAAGAGTCATTTATGGAGAACATCAAGTTGAGCCATAAATCAGGCAAGAAAGACCTCTCTACCTGCAACTATATTGTACAAGTAACTGCTAGTATACGAAAGATGCTGATTCATCAAAGCCGAATTTTCATAAACTGGACATCATGCCCTGTGAGAGATTTCACTATAGTCACCAGGTGCTTCAATTGCCAGCAGTTCGGTCATGCGGCCAAATTTTGCCGAGAATCAAGTCCTACATGCAACCACTGTGGGGAGTCTGGACACTCCTTCAAAGAATGCACTGCAGCATCTACTTCTCCGCAATGTGCGACGTGCAAACGTTTTAAGAGGAAATGTGACCATCCAACAGGTGATGTAAGCTGTCCGGCGCGCATATATGCAGAGGCGAACTATATTAACTCCATAGATTATGAAGGGTCCTAAAGCTGACATCGAATACTTTAAGTAAATTAATCAACTTTGTGAAAATTCATCGCTTATTGATCATTAACCTGTTTTACTAACTACAAATATACTAACCTAGAAAAAAAAAATGTTTACGTAGCTTTATTAAAACTAACATGACTAATGTTGTAATTTGTAGTACACATGTACTTGTCCCACTTTATTATAAGCTGACCATTGAAATATCTTCTGTGCATCACTGATTTTCCGTAAACACATCGATGGCAATTATTATGTATTGTTTATTTTATTTTATATTTTATTAATCATCGCATCGTATCGCATAGCTTAGTCTTATTTCATCTATAATAATAAAGAAGAAAATTGATAATTTAAATTATAAGGAAAAGTATTATATTGCTCATAATTAATTATCATGTAAAGTGATAGCCTGAGACACAGGTTTCTACTAACCTAGTTCGGGCAGGTCGCGACATATATCTAGAGTTACGAATATTGTTATCTTGTATGCACCTTTAAAATAAATAATTTAGTTTTTGTTATTATTAAGACACTAATATACCCTTCCTTACTATTAAACATTATTGCTAAAGAAATGTACACCTTTTTTGTAAAAGAATTTAAATAAAGATTATTATTATTATTATTATTATTTACGGCTTTGCACCTCTGAGACAGATATTATAGAACACCACGTGCTATGAGGTGAATATATTTGTTCAACGATTCAAGATAGTGTCATTTACAAGAATATAGTATCAACTTATTTTTATTTTATATCGAATTCGGTATTTTATTTTGTCTAAGATATATTTCGAGCTGTTATAATAACAGATTATCTACATACCTACATACCTGTATGTATAACCTTCTGATCTTATTGCACCATCACAAAGTTATGGTCTAGAAAACAAATAAAAAACCCCAGTAGGTAGGTAGTAGAGCGACACCTTTGGTGTTGCAAACATCTATAGGTACGGTAACCGCTTACCATCAGGTGGGCCGACTGCTTGTTTGCCACCCCTATGACATAAATTAAAAAACATTGTTGTGAATGTACGCAATATAATTTTATAAATTAAGTAAATCTCTATCTTTTTAACCGTATTTTTTTCCGAGCGTAAAGATATGGTCATGGTGGATAAAATAACAGTTAGGTACTTACAATCGAGCGTGACGATGTCGTCTGACGCTTGTTGAGCGACAACGACAATCGACTTTTGAATCAACAATTACTTTGGTGCCAACTTATTATGTTCCCACGGTATAAGTACCTCAAGTTTTCAATGTCATAGAATAATTCATATCAATGACTTCTGAGATATGCACTTTAAATATTCAAAATTGCATTGGTCAGAAAAATAAAAAACCTCATTTTGTAGAAAATCCATTGAACTACCTAATTTCGTCTGCATAACTAGGTAGGTACTTAGTGTTGCAATGGAAAAAGAAAGTGACGCCCTTCGAGCAAAATTTTTAATTTTTTTTGGTTAGCCGTTATGTAGTTGTTCATATAATCGTGTTGGAAACGGTTGAACCAATTTCAATTAAACATACATATAGGTAGTAAGATAAGAATGATGTCGACTATATTAGCCTTCGTTTTCAAACAGACTGCATTGAAATCGTTTGATCACTTTATGCAACGTGTAATTGCATATACCTACTGATAAACGTTCTTAACGTCACACATAAATTTCCAAACTTATTGCAACTCGTTTACGTAAGGACTGAGATAGTGCGCTAAGTGTAGATAATATTAAAATTTGTAACTAAGTGAGAAGTGGTTATTACTTACGGTTTACTATTCTACTATTACATCTCACTAGCTCGGAAAGTCTATTGTTCGAAACCTGCGTGCAAAAAACATCGGAACTTTAATTCAAATAACATTTAGACTAGTTCTGTCTAATTTTATAGAAATTGCGCGCGCTGTCGTATGAAATTTATAAAAAATATTTTTAAAAATCCAAATATAGCTTAATGTTAATAAGTACACACAATAGATATGCAGCGCGAGTCTAAAAAGGTACCTATTCTATTTACCTATAATTTATTTTGTCTGTTTCTTTGTATTTCTTTATAGATTATGTTTCTGATCCTCTGTGTCCCTCGGGGGTTATTCGTAAACAGTCTCAGTCAAATAAAGATCACGGAAATGTTACAGAAAGCATAACAATAATTAATAACATTCGACAAGACGATAAAATGTCAAGCAGCCTGTCATTGCGGCGTTACTGCCACGAACGATGCCAACTTGCATTCATCTGATAGTTTCCGTTTTATTTTAACTAATAACTAGCTCCTCTTGCCATTTACTATTGTATTTATAGTATACTGTATTGTATACTGTGTGTGTAGTCTATTCTGATGCTGCATCAGTACTGTTAAAACATTTTAAATAAATAAGATAAGCTTATTTTAATAACTTGCTAATATAAATTCATTTCATATTGTTGTAGCATTGTAAGTCAACATCTCAAACATACGATTATCACTAATAATATAAAATTTATATTATTAGTGATAATCGTATGTTTGATGTTGATGTTGACTTACAATGCTACAACGTTATTTTATGAGTATTAATGGATTACAAAAAAAGGCGTACAATACGTAAGATAACAAAATATTGAAAACAATTGAATATTATATAATTCATTCGTGTGTCGTTTAAATTACACTTCACACTAAATAACATATTTTAAGGATGTTCACAAATGAAAGAGTCACGCTTAAACTCTGTAAAATGCTTTTACGTGGCAATCACGACGGTGTTACTGCACACTCTTACTTAGTAAATCACCAAGTAATAAATATTAACGTTACTAATCTATTGATTTCTTACACTTACGCGAATATTAGACATTGAAATAAAACTACTTTTTACGGATTTTCTTGTGGTATATTGATATTATGTTAACCCGACGTTTCGGATCCTTTACAGCATCCATGGTCATGGGCCGACTTACTGATCTGCTAGAATTTAGCCACTAAAATGACAAAGGGATTTACCTACTTATATTTATATTTTTTTAGAAATTTGTTCTGTTTATTAATAGCTCGTGCCTTCAGGATTTACTCATAGGACAATTACGATAATTACATTACTTTTACATTGTTTTAACAAAACCTTTGCCAACTTTAACCAAAATAAAGAAATAAGATTTCCTTAAATGCTATGTACATATCTCAATCACCTAAGTACCTACCAATCTAAAGATGGGAAGACAAAAGGCATGTGTAGTGTACACATTTTTTATACAAAAACAATATAGTTTGCCTGAGCAGACAAGCCACAACGACGGGGAGCATCGATGTCTTGTGCACAGTACACCCCCCTTTGACCCATCCCCTTGTAGTATTCCCTTGTGCACAATGTTAGCACGTTGTGACATAAATGCTTACCTGAGTAAAGTTGAAACTACATCGTTTATTTTTATTACCGCTCAATAAACCCACGATTTAGCTTTTATTTAGCCTAATTTGATTTCTGATTCGAGTGCCCAGGTATGGGTGGGTGGTGTTACATTTTATTAT
The DNA here is from genome assembly GCA_905163465.1 of Craniophora ligustri. Taxonomy (NCBI): domain Eukaryota; kingdom Metazoa; phylum Arthropoda; class Insecta; order Lepidoptera; family Noctuidae; genus Craniophora; species Craniophora ligustri. The sequence goes on along the minus strand of LR990967.1, from coordinate 7,717,129 downwards.
GTACTATGTAATTAGCAAATGTTGGCAAGAATAGAGTGATTGGTTTCGTAAACACGGCAGCCTAATCATTTATACTTATTACTTAATAACATATCATATTACAGCTCTTATAATTCCAAAACCTGTTATTAAAATATATTATTCTTATGTATTTAAATTAATATATCCACATCATTAATCGTGCTAGAAAAAAATCAGAAATCAATAGGTTCACAGATTTTCGTACGTAGGTCTACTACGATATACTTCCCCAATACAAAACTACTTAACACGGGAGTAGGTGGTTGGCAGGCAGTAAATTGTATGAATTAAACCGATCCGCCGACAACCCGATGTTGCGGGAATTCTCGACCTTGACCGCAGTTGAGTAGATTATGTGTTGATTGTTACCAGATATTTGACCTGCAATTTAAATGATATCATAACTGATATTTCATTTAATAATATAGGTAGTACCTATATTACTTAATACCAGTAATGATAATTATACCTAATTTGTGATTTACTGTAACAATTGTGTAATAAACTTGATAATGCCTACAATGCAACAAAATAATCACTCGCTTTTAATATTTGCCTGCGAGATGACTAATTATGTTTATTTAAATTTAATTTGAAGTAATATTATTATTTTAACGAATGTTATTTTCATTCGACGTTTCGGATCCTTTACAGCATAATATCAATACCTCGATAAAATCCGTAAAAACAGTTTTATTTCTATGTCTAATATTCGCGTAACTGTAAGAAGTGTAAAAGTGAATTCAATTAACACCACAAACCACAAAATTTTCATGGACTTTTAAAAGTTCGTACAATTTTATTGTGTACATAGTTTATTTGTCTTTCCTCCTATATTCTGCCGACAACTCGTGCACTCCGCACTCCACTTGTAGTTTCAATGCATCTGGCAGCAATATTTACTTGCGAAAGATCTTTACTGCTGCGGAAAATCTACGTTCCTTTGATAACACTACGATAAGTTGTTTGGCTTGTGTACCGTTTCACTTTACGTAATTGAATATAAATATTGGTTTTGTAGAAACTTTATATCGAAATTAATGAATATAATCAAACCGCTTCTAATGTTATTAGACCCATAAAGGAGTTATGGTGAGGTTTTAAGAGTATGCAGATAATTTATTAAGTAGTTGGCGTGGAAAATCAAATAATTATTGTAGTTGCTTGCACCCATGATTATGAATAGTAAACGTATCGTATATTTTTATATATTATATTTTAAATTAAATCGACTATAAAAAATACACAACAATATAACATCTTCAATACAATTAAATTAATACAGGACTACCTTCATGCAGCAAATAAAATTGTTGCAATTATTCGCATAACGATGAAAAACAAATACTTATACCTACATATCGTCGTAATGAGAACCTCCTCCTTTTTGAAGTCGCTTGAAACTGCATTCACAATTCCTGTTAAATTAAACAATGTTTGATATATCCCGAGTTATGACAATGTTATATGAACAGCTGTTTCATTGTTTTAACTTTATGGTGCATATTTAAATTAAAATTTGAGCAAATATAATTGTTATTTTCCAAGAAACACTGGAAGCATCAAAATGAATATAAGGTTTTTGATTTGAGTACCTATCAGAGATCAAAGAAAATAAAATGTCGTACAATCCAGATTTTAATGGTAAACGTATTACCCACTCGAGAGACTCGTTATAAGATGTGCAAAGTGCCCCAAGTGGCAAGAATCGCGATGTCGCTGGAGAGCGGCGGCGGCGGCGCCGACGTCAGGGGATATTCGGCGACGGGCGGCTGTGGGGTAGTCGCGACGTATCTCGGCGATCTGCCCGCAATCGACCGTGCAGCCTCTCGGCCATCGCGATTTCATAGCTTTAAGAGTCTTGTAAAAGCCAATGTGAATTATATCGCTAAGGTTGCCTCTACTTATGTCTCCCCTTGACTAAACAATTAATTGCACCCTCAGATTCTGTATCGTATGTTGTAATAGAACTAATATGCCATGTATTATTTTATTTTGTTTAAGTACTCATTACAATCAAATAACAAACTGTAGCACCCAAAAATTTACATTATTGTATATGTATAACTGTTAATAAATTAAGTTGAGCTTATTTATATATATAATTTGAAATTTACCAACTTGTAATAAAACATTAATCATAATGGTAACTTACAATATTAACACGTTTCTCCATAACTTTATATTCCGTTTACTTACGTAATAACTTTCCCATATCATACTAACAATGGTAGAGCTTTGTATTCAATAGCTTTGTTTGGTATTTGAAAGCTCATTAATATTTTCTACTGTTCCATCTTATCATAACTTCTAAATAAATTCATGAATCAACTAAATTATGAGTAAAATTATGGGGTGTGACAGACACAAAAACACATCTTATACTTATTTCACGAGTGGAGTAGAAAAAAAAAACATTTTAATTGTTTGAATCAAGATCAATGTCTGAATCAGAATCAATCATCAATAAAAAATAGCTTGTATGTAAATAAATGTAATGTGAAATGATGTTACTTATTTTGTTGATGGGCGACAATAATACGTAGGAACTTCGTTATTATCATCAATCCATTATTGTTCCACTGCTGGGCACGGGTCTCCACTCATTTTAGGGGGGATTAGGCTATAGTCCACCACGCTAGCCAAATGCGGGTTGGTAGACTTCACATGCCATCGAGAAAATCTCTCAAGCATGCAGGATCTCACTATGTTTTCCTTCACCGTTTGAGCTTGTGATAAATACGCACATCATTTCCGAAAGTCAGTGGTGCGTGCTCAGGTTAGAACTCGAGACCTTTGACATGTCAGTCCACTGGTCTCACCACTAAGCTACCACAGCTCTTCGATTCGCACTTCTTTAGCGTTACACAAATATTCTTAGTGCCGCTATAGCAGTTTCGTATATCGCACGCTATAACTGATTAAGTGATTACTGATTACAATGTGAGTTTAGGACATGTTTGAAAAAGAAAACTGGAATAAGTACAATATATCCGGACAACATTATACCCTCCATGGTTCTGAACTAAGCAGCTGTTATAATTAAATGTCATTATTAATTATATGTCACGTTATAATTACATACAAATTACACATAATGGGTGATGGTCATGAGTCATGACTCATGGGTCATCCATGACCCGGATATTAGATGTCTTGCTTCATCGTAATCATTCTTCTACTGAGATTTCAACTAACCATGTGGCCGCGGCTCTAATCGGGTCCTCATATGAATGAATTAAACACGAGGTTAGACACAATCTCTTAAAAGAGAACATTTCTAAAATCATGCTAATGTTACACTTGAAGGTTAGTCAGTTTGATCGTTGTCTTTACACTTTAATCGATTCACTAAAATAACTATACATACTTTATAACATAATTCATGCGTTGATTTCGAAAAAAATATTTATTTCTGTTTATTTTGTGTTGATTATATACCGTGAACCGAGTATTAGCGCTGAATGCGCGACATAATATAAACATTAGTAAACACGTCAGCCAAAGCAAATTTTTACTGAACCGAGAAGTTGTTAGCTATGCGACGGTGTCGGCCAAGAGCGGTCATATCACTGCACCGTTACAACTGATCCGATTAATAAACAGTGAGACGCATTTTGATATTATTTCTGAAAATAAATGGTTTTTAACCCACAGACTTCATAAAATCATCTCGGATTTATTTTCAACTATTTAGGTAGGTATACTTTCAGTCTACCAAGATGCAGCTGCATATCAATATTTTACACAAAGTTACTATCATCAAGGTTTCCTTTTATTAGCACATAATTATGTTCTAGTATAATATAATAAAGTCATTCCATTAATATCTAAAACGATAAAAACAGAATCATGTCATTTGTTAAAATTCGCATGCTATTAGTTTACTTTTAAAAAGGTATATTTTATTAATTTAGCTTATTGTGTAATAAAATAATGTATAAAATAAAAGTACTATGTACGTGAAAAACTTGGAATGATTTCTTGACAGAACGAGAAGCAAATATTTAAATTATAAGCAAAGCAAGGCTAGTCATAAACTACACATCTTATTTCATGGAATGCCACATCATGTTACTTTACATGAAAACCACCTAGTCTTTATTCCCTGGACATTTTGAGCGTGTGGCAGTTGACAAGCCAGGTAATCGTTTTGTGGCACGCGACATTCATTTACAAACATTTCGATTACATCCCTTCATATTTGTTTTCACGCGCCACTATTCACCCTATTCAATTATACGAGTATAAGCTATCGGGGATATTTGTTTCACTCGCGTTCGCGATTTGCTTTAAATATTCATTCGAACATTTATATCGTTGCTGATAATATTCAATTCAGAATACATTTTGTATAGTGATTCTAACCAAGATAGTTTTGTTTTTATTAATGAAACTACATTACTGTCTTTATCTTTACCTGAGTCATACCTTGATTCATATATATAACATTACACAATACACTACGTATATCCGCAGTACTATAATAGTTATTTAACCGTCATCTTTAAGAACTCATGATTCGTTTTACCTGCATAATAGTCGACTACCAAGTGGAAATATGTAGTTCTTTTGTTAAAAGTTTTTGCTAGATTTTTTGTGCCACTCGACGTTCCCTGTTAAACAACTAAGTATTTTTTCTTTCGGCTTCGGGATAATTCTTACAACAATAATTGTTTTCTAAACATCATATGTATCCGGCACGTTGTGGTTTCTTTTGATACTTTACTTGTTCCAATTATGGCACCTTTTTGCCTAAGCAATATACAAAATTCACGTATAGTAGTAGGTTCAATACGGCTGTTGAAGAACGCCTGATTGAATCCAAAATGATACACACTATTATTAAAATAAAATAAATATAAATAAATGACAGTAATTACAGTTTAAATGATTATTCCTAGTTAATTAAGCACAGTTGCTGCTGCTTCTAAATGATTTAAATTGCAGATGAAAATATTGTTACCTGGGGCGAGTTAATTATTCAGTATCTACCTACTATAGCCGTGTTGGCTCAGCGAAGGCGGGTTCCACTACCCACTGACCTTTTACGATATTTAAACACTTTGAGTAGTTTATCCTGCTTTATTTTTATTGCTACTAATAAAAAGCTAGGTTTTATTTGACTTAAGTATTTTATTATCATCCATAAGCCATCACCTCATAAAATTAATCCAGATAGGATTACTTTCATTAGACAAGTGTCTTAGTCGAGGTGTATAGAACACGTTCGGCTTCGGTTCGTATCATGTTAGATTCTGGATGCTGGCCAACTAAGTTGCAACTAGTATAATATAATAATACTATATCAAAAAGCAAGTAAACCCAAATAATAACCAAGTCTGGCCCTAATTTTGTAGCTCCCATTTTGTACAGGAAAGGAACGATGCTGAGCACCTGTAAACCTGTTTATGTAGTCCATAAAATTACATTATGTTCAACCTATTAGAAAAGTGGTATAATCGTTCATTATCACGCAGTTAAGTATCTTATCCGCGCCGAGCTACCTTGCCTCGGCTTGTCTGATGACTTAATTAATGACCCGCCGTGTCGCTGTTAATTAAACAGCCCAGGCAAATTGGAGCTCTTTCCGTGAGCCTGCGGCTGCTACCATATTAAAAACAAAATGCAATTTGGTGTGCACCACACAACCCGCAAGTTAAATTGTGATTAACGCACAAGGTCGCTACCAACGTTAGTTATAAAGTACGAAGTAGTAAAGACATCACCGTACTAATGAAAACGGAAACGTAACCTTACTTATTTCAAAGAATATTGCGATTATGAGGTTTAAAAGATATAAAGAAATAGATACATTGTGCAATCAATACGAAGTGCCAAACTTGTCATGTAAATACATATACCCATACATAATGTTATAGTCCACAATGGTTATGATGATATTCGAGTTCGGTTTATTGAATTGAACCGGTATTATAATATTTCCAAATATTGATTAGCGTTGTTTGTTATTAATCAGAAAACGCATGCATAAATTATATTTATTAAATGTATATAACAACACTCTTGTAGCTTGTTAAACTGCAAACAACATTGGCGACTGCTCGCGCTGTCTGTTTAGCGAGGTAATTGAGCATGTAGTGAACATTCCCGGTCTCATCTCCGAATATAATTTTGAATTCAACCAACAGAAAATAATTTTGAACTGTAATTTCTACAGTGCGGATGACAGGTTATTTGGTGAGCAAACAGGCATAATTTAATTACGCGCTTATTACAAACTACAATATGAAAATATGTACCTGGCAGGTTTACAAAAATTTTAGCTATATTCATAAAAAAATCCCTTGACTGTCTTAAGTTTTAAATAAAAATTAAACGTATTTCCAAAATCAAAGCAAGCTAAGTAATTATATCCATAAATATAGTTCTAAAGTATCATATTTGAAATTTGCCACGATTGAAACACCTCTACTAAGTTGTATAATTAATTATGGTACATTAAGTAACTGATTAAATTTAAATTCGACGACTAGTTTTTTTTGAACAGTGGGAATGGGTGGGTGCCTTAATAATATATATATTCATGAGCTGAAGTAACAAATTACTGTAAATGACAGTAAATGCCAATTAGGTATTATGTTATATTTCTTTATAACGGTGGTATCAGTACTGTCACATTAGTGATTAATATGTTGTTGAGTCAATTACAGCAAATGACCGGTGTCGGCGAGCCGGCCGGCGCGCTGCGACCGGTTGTGGCGTAGGTATGTGATTACCTTGCAGCCTACTGAGTTATTGACCGGCGCTAATTATTTGACAGCGTCTTGTAAACACTAAACGTGACATTTAAACAATGTTAACATGTTAATTGCTGAATCACGACACTTGGACGTTACTTTGTTATTTGTAAGTTAGTAACTTATAAACGATCAAGAATTATGGTTGGTTTGGTCATAAGAAAATATACTAAATTTTGTTATGCTCGGTGGCATCTACGTAAGTATGTAGTATCGAACAACCGCTTTTCCCACGGGGGTAACGCCCCGTCGTCGGCAGAAATATAGCTCGCCCGATTTCTGTGAATTCGTGATAACTTTTTTATGAGGCTGAAATGAATTGTATAAAATCTTTTGTGGAAGTCACAAAGTTCTCGAGAGAATTTTGCTTTCGTCGCAGTCCTGAAGAGATTTATTTCGTGTAAAATGAAGTTTACTCTTCATTTATTTTTCTTTTATTATCTTGTGTGGGTTATATTAATCTAGTGTGTAAAGAAAAGATTTGTGTTGGATTTGTATTTTATGTTTTTTTTTTAAATTAACCTACTTGTACCCATTACAAAATACTTTTGCCTAAGTAAATATTTTGACTAAGTAGCTTAGGATTATTTTTTGTCAAGTTTATTAAGGGTACCTACGAAACTAATACCTACTAAAGTAACCCAAAACCTTGTCCTATAAAAACCCTTACATCGTTTATCCTACGAATACTTTATAATAGAACAAAATAAAATACTGTTATAGTTTTAGAAAACATATCCAATATCCACAGCAAGCTTCACGCTATCATATTATGACCAACTATCTATATGTGTGTATAACTACATACTTCATTTTTGTTTAAATAGTTATTAGAAACGTAATTCGTACCTCAATATTAATTCTTATCCAAATAAATGACTTCGTACCTACCTGTAAATTACGTTTTGAATCATTCAAATTAGACATTCCATTCCAAATATCATATCATAATCGTGGCAACAACCATCACCGGCCCGCAGCCCAGCTTTCTTACATTCTGCCTGTTCCTATGATACGAGTACCTACAACAAATATGACTATATCTCTTAAAAAAACTGTGGCTTCGATATAGTTTGCCCTAACATAAGTAAAGGATTATTGACAAAGGTGAAACAATGCTTCGATTTTGGACCTATTTTTCCTATGGACAATTATGTACCTATTTGCAGAAATCAGAATTATTGTCTTTCATATCCATCATACAATGCAATAATTTGTATGTAAGCCATAGTGGCTTACTTACTAACTGGCAGGCACTAATTACTCAGATTTAAATGTAAAACAAATAGCTTCTCCTGGCTTTTATTTCAATAATGTTTAAACCCCGCGAAGCCGGGGATAGACTACTTACTAGTCGTTTATAAATATAGTCAGATCCTTAAAACTTGAAAACCGGTTGATCCTATTGTTACTAAAACATCCACTTAGCGCTTCTTTTTGTAGTAGTAGTATTGTTACCCATTTTATATCTTTTCACTGGTATTTTAACGAAACAACTGCTACCGCACTATTATGTCATATAATTCGGTTAATGTTTACAAATGGTGTGAGTTATCAGCTGTAGGTGTTGAACGTGTAGTTGGTTGTTATTATTTATTAACATTGAGTGGTCACGGCAACACGTGTCATTTGATGGCACGAGCCACTTTACATAAAATCATAGCTTTAGTTCGTAACCTTAAGTTTTGTTCCCAGTCCGAAAGCTGACTAAATACTCTCACACCAATTTACCACACCCCTCGAGCTATTTAATCGAGGGTGAAGGGGTTACGCTTGTACTATTGTTAATTCGCCCTTAGCGTTTAATGTTTTGTAGTTTGACTAAAGAATATTTTTATAACATCTTGACTTTTTCTGTACCTTCCGTGAATAATATGGAGTGTACTAATAAAAATAAATTAGTATTTTATTAATAATATTTACCTAAAGTTAGTAATTTAAAATTATCCTAATTCGGAGTTGGTATATCTCTCATTAAATCAATACAAAAGTTGACTTTACAGTGTGAAAGGTCGAATAAGTGTCTTATTACTACACCAAGCTATACCTGTTTTAATAAAAATGTGGTGAGATACACAATATAAGTATTGAGATAAAAATAATTTCTAGTAGTATAAGTAAGGTTTTGAGAAATCGTAAACTATTGTCAAAATTATCTTATAGTTAACTCAATACATTTCATTCGAAACAAAGCGCTACATTCATTTCCATTTATCTCGATATAAATTCATTACTACAAGATTTGTTACCTATTACATTTATATCATATAGATATTTTATAGAACAGGAAATCTCATACTGATTGTCAACTGCTAGTTTATTTTATCTGATATGGAGGGCGAGGGACGCCTCGTTCAATTCACCCCTTATTATGTCAGAGCTGCCAAACAATATCAACCAAATATATCCCCTGCAAATTGTTTAAACGCAGTTGAGCATGTTTTACGCGCACGTTTTCTTTTTATGAATTTAATATGAATAAATTTCAGATTTCAGTTCTGTATTTTAAATAATATTCAGCGCATGACGCAACAAGAATTTTATTTGCTATGATGTTTTCAAAGCATCATCGGTAAGTTGAAAACTGGTAACATAAGAAGCGCACTATTTAGGTGGCGCATTCTTGACGTTGAGCGTTCTACTAAACTAAACTAAACGAGACTATGATAAAGAGAAACCACATACCTAACTTAAACGTGAAAATCTACGCTTTTACTCTATAGTATAATATTATCTGTTGCACAACAGCGTACAGCCTTCTATATCCTAACAACGTAAAGTTAAAGGGATGCATGTCTGAATCACAAACGATAAAGTCGCTTAATTCATAGGTTTTTACTTTACAGAAGTATTAAAAATATTTTAACGTCATCTATGTTTACAATTTTATTTCAGTATATTATATTAACATCATAATAATTAATTTCTATCATTGTTAACAGGCTGCTGTTAAATGCGCTTCCTCTCCTCGCACAAATGCTCTGTCGACCAAACCTCGCTTGCCTTTGGCGGCGCTGGCGGCCGACTCTGGGCGAAATCATCCGCCCAACAACGTCAACTCTCATGTAAGTAATAAGCATTAGTGTCATCCGTGTCGTAGATCTGACGTGTATGTCAAACAAATGTGCTGCTAGTCTGCTGTCATTCTAGGGCGCTAATGGTGCGCTAGCGCATTTTAGAACTGTGGTAGAAATATGTATGTTACGCATGTTTTGTTTGTGTTTGTTTCCACTAGTAGACGTATCGTAGACATAACACAGTACATTCGTGTTTGTGTAATAACCGTATATTATTTCTGATTTTAACATGATCATAGCGTAGCAAATACCACCAATGTAAATAGTTCTAGCACTCATTTCCTTATTCAACTTGACAATAAAAATACACGTTGTTAATATTGTTCGTAACTGTTCTGACAACGCAGCTAAGTTAATTCTGTTGGATGATCTCACACGTCTAAATGCAGCGAATCTAAATCTGTAAGCCATCGAACGTGCCTCTTCCGGGGTCCGCTTTCTCGCCAAACTCATAAAACGTATGCAAACTACCAATCGACTTGTCAACGCGTTTCACCTCATCTTCAAGTAGGATATTAAATCAACATCTGCAAATGCATATTCTGTTTTCTTGATTTAAATAGTTTACGAACCATTAAGCGTTGAGTTGCCAAAACGCAAGCTTAGCCCGTTTGACATCGATTCAAAATTGAAAACACCTCTTCTCTTTTTAATGTGAACTGATGATATTTAATATTCATTCTGTTCAGTAGAAATACGCTAAATACTGCAGTTTTTTTATGATGTGTTACTAAATATTTAGGACACGACACCTCGATTGTAGAGAAAGTAAGACGGAATTCCATCACAATGAAGTGCATTGTGACAGAATTCCGTCTTACTTACTACTAAATATAATCTTGAAAAGAATGAAGTCCAGAATGTCGTCCGTTACAGACTGTCAAAGCGTATTAAATGTGCAAATATGTATTAGAATCTCTGTTTGTGTTAAATTTTAGAAGCAAAAGTTGTATGCAAGGCATTCAATACTTTCTACCGCATTTAAATATATGTATATCTGTTTAATATATATACAAGTTGAAATCACCAACAGGAAATGATTAATGTAGAATTGAAATTGTACCAAAAATAACTTTAACAAAGCAATATCCACGTTGAAAGAAAAATTATTAATTCAACGGGTCAGTCTGCAATGCAATGGCAGATGCCGCCCATTCATGGCAGGCTTGACTATTTAATTGGTAGCCATGAAATCTTCATTAGAGGATCTGATGGGGTTTTACAACTTTTTTTTTCTCTTTAGTATCAGCAGACTCGTGAATCTTAAAGAAGACTGTCAAAAATGCAAATGACGCTATCGTAATGTGAGGTTGAAGCGAAAAGCGTAAAATACAATATAAATAAAACATATAAATATGCCAGCTGTTAATGAATGCGATGCCTCTTTTATTTGATAAGAACTGAGAATTAAATCCTTGAGTTATTCGGTACATTTTAAAGAACAAAGATAATAAGTATACTAAATAAGTAAAATCGTTATTAAAAATAATATGTCAATATTATGTTCTGCTTAATATTCTTATCGGGTTCGCGAAAATCGAATATTTATTTCTTCACTCGACGACGCGTGTGCTTGAGTTCTAAATAGGGTCACATTTCTGATTCGAAAGGAGCACTCTGAGCGGAATGCGAGCAGTTTACCCTGTGTGCTCCCCCGTGAATTTCGACAGTTCGCCGACGCCAGCCAAGATATGTCGCAATCCCATCCAATTTGCCTCCCGCCGCTCATGCTGTTGCTCGAATAAAGCGGAAAATCTTGCTCCGCAGCGAGCTGCCGCCAGAATAAATTATGTCAGCTTCAATATCAAACTGTCGGGTAAACGAAAAGCGCGTATAAAATTTTAAGCCTGATGATAATCGTAAAGCAAACAATCCAACGGTAATTAAGTGCTGTTTTAATAAAACAATGAAAGTTATTTTATAAATCTCTGATTACCACTGTAAATGGTGCAGTGCAGCAGTGTGGTTGTTTTATTAGGCGTCCACTTGCTTGCAGTATACCAACTATATCACTGTTTAAACAATATCTAGAGTTGAGCGGGGAATGAGCACGATCGTTTGGCACGAGCTGGGAACGCGCCGCTCCGTTGCGGCGGCGGCGTCGGCTAATAGCTCTTCACAGATTCAATTTGTCGTCGAATAGAATATAGCCTCCCGGTGCGCACTACGCGATCATTAAGTTACGTTCTCGTCTCCGACGACGAGCCAGTAAAATTCGCTTCAAACACCTACCACTCAAGCCAACTAGCTTCTAACTTTAATTTAATTTGCCTTCAAATTAGTTGAGTAATTGACTTAGTGCGACCTCACTTACCAAAGACTTCATTACACTTAACATTAAGATTTTCATGCTGTATGTTATCGTTCCTGACTATGGGTTAAAATATTCAGTGTAATCTGTATGACATTATACTGTGTACCCAACTTGAACAACGAACTGAATTTCTAGGGTAAGTTGTATAAACTCTTTGTTTGAAGGTTTTATATAAACCCTCTCCTTTTATTTACCTTAATCCTTTTCTAAGTTTTCAATAGGGAAAGCTTAATACACCTGAGCATCTTCCGTGATTTACATTACATGCTCATATATAGCGGGGTTTCTACGTTAACATGAAATTGGTTGCGGCGGACTTGGATTGGTTTCGACAGAAGAGCGTCCTTATTGTGTTGTCTCCGGGAGAGCTGGCGTATCGCCACGAACGCGACACGCTGCCAATGCCAAATGTTTTTTATTCCCCCTTTCTGGACGATATTGCCGTTTGCTTACGTCGCCCTCACTTGCCTTATCTAAAACGACAATCTGGTAGCATCGTCCATAGTTCAATAAAACTACGTTTATATATTTCTTCTATGTTTATATTGCACACCTGTCCTGTACTTAAATATAATTGCAAATACATACTTAATGATATCTTAATTGGCTATTCCTATTGGATAATCTTCTACAAGGCATTGAGTATACGTATAATTATGTGATGCACTTTATAATATTATTTTAGAGTTGAGATTGTTTTAGAGTTTTTATATTCATATAATCGTTGATTTATTTGCGACTACATTGATGGCGGACCACTGATAATAAAAATTACGAAAGAACTACTAGCTCTTGTATCTTGTATACTTAAATGTGTACTTACTTTATGAAGTGAGACATGATATTTAACTTATAGTTAAGCCTACCAGCTCTAAGCCAGTGCGGTGGCCTCAATTAGCCCCTCTTATTTAAATAATATTGCAAGTAATGCTTTCAATTTAAATAAACGACGCCCCACAATAATTAAATTCAATGATTAAATTAAACGGTTATTTGCAAAGAGCTATCCAATTTTAATGGATTTATTGGTAAATCATGTCTTTATCGAATTGTAATTGAAATTGGACGATGGGTCACAATTTAACAACTCGTAATATCTCATCAGTGAACTGTGCAAAACTCAATAATAATATCATATGAATTGTGATATCCGCACGTTACAACTTGTACACCCTGCTGAATTTATTAATTAAAATACAACAGGCAATCGCTCATAACTGTTTATTGCACGTTGCATAATATATATCACTATATCTAATTACATATGCAACTATGAGAGTGCGCTGCTCAAATTAATAAAATAAGTAATGTTAAATTAAATTTATTTATATTCAAGTGGGCATGTACATTATTTTATATATAACAACTGTTATCGATACTTTTATTGCAATTCACAATATTTCCAATTTAAATAGGTATTTTTATGCGTTCACTTTGACACACATTTTAAATATTATTGTGAATTTGATTATTTACATAAAAATAGGCCACCGTTTCTCAATAAATTGATAAAAATAAAACTGACATTACTTTACTTTACTTTACATTCTATTCTATTCATTTATAATGATTATTTTCAGAGTTAACACTAATCATTATAAATGAATAGAATATAGATACAAATTGTATTCATAACCTTACATTGTTAAGTAATACTACATCACAAATAAAATAATTCCGTCAGAAAACCACCCTTTAATTATGTCTGCAGCCGCCTAGGTTTTTGAAAATAAGGGAGTTACTAAAACTACAGCAAACGCATTTCCCATGCTGCCAGTATAGTCCCTCCCCAAACGAGCGCTGGTAGCCTTGCTCGCAGAAAGATAAGTATTGTTCAATCACTGCGGACTTCTGTGAGGCGGAAGTACTTCCCCAGTCGGGCATCTCAATTTGAGCAAAGAATCGCCCTATGCCCTACTAGAGATTGCAAACCGGGCCCGGCCATTTATACCAGGCCCGGTGGCCGGGCCCGGTAGGTACGAGAACTGCAGCACGGAAGCCCCAACTTGTAGAAAATTGGCATGGCAAGTTGCCGTTCTCTCGCGCACCTCTCACCCCTGCTCGCTGTATGCGTGTTTTCTTTTCTTCTCTTAGTCACAGTATAATTTCTACTGTGACTTAGTCGACGTTTGTCCTTGGTTGACGAAGTATGTGTGTTGCTCTGTCATTCCGTCGCCGCCGCAAGCACAGCAAGACTAGTTTATTATAGCTACTTTCATAGCATCATATCTTACGGAATATTGCTGTGGGGCCGTGCTGCAGACATAGAATCAGTCTTCTACTGCAGAAAAGAGCAATAAGAGCCATTAATAACCTAAGTACTCGTGATTCACTCAGGGAACTCTTTAAAGAAATAAATATTATGACAGTGCCCTGTCAGTAGGTATATCTTTGAAAATATAATGTACATTAGGAAAAATATATCACATCATACGAAAAAATGTGAACTGCATAATTATAATACTAGATATAAGTCAAAATTAATGAAGCCACAACTTCGTCGCACTAAAGTCCATACCTCTTTTAAATTTGTGGATATGGTTAAAACTAAAGCTACCAAAGTGTATCTATCGAAGTTGATAAGACAAGTTTAGCACATTAGGCTGCGTTATTAGTTTCTTATTCTAATATAATAAAGGTTTTCAAATACATAGTTACATTAGTATTAGTAATTAACTTTAAGCAACTAGGTATTTCTCTTTACTCTGTATTGTATGTACGTAGTAACTAACTAATTCTGTATTAAAAACTCGTAATTTTGAGACTGATTAAGACTGACTAGTGTTGATTTGCTATTCGTCGTCGACGAATGGTACCGGACCCGGCCGGGTTGAGAAACATACCGGGTTGCAATCCCTATGCCCTACCTCTCAAACTTCCGCTTAGACAATTCGCCTATAAAATACCACAGCTTTTTCTCTCTATTATATGACCGTATTGCTTGTGTACCTGGTTGTCAACGCGCGACAAGAGGAATTACGTGCTACGACATAAATAAATTATGCAATACGTCACTTAACATAACTACACCCTTTCACCTAGTAACGTAGAGACTAGCGCGCCAAACTCTACCTATCGATAGTGTTTACAAAACGATTCATGATAAACATCAGAATCATTGATATTTCCAGCCACAGGAATTGTATTATGTCATGCGTATTATCATCTGACATCCAGTATTAAAACGAACTCGAGAGTGCATAACCACTGGTGTGCCTGTTCATGAAAAATGTAATTGAATGATTTATCTCGTTGGTCACGTTTCGCTGCCATATGGACTTCTCATGAATAAGTAATGTTCGGCTGCGGTCGTTGTTTCAATTAGCGGTTGTGTCGACGGTCGGGCACGACTGCTTCCCGCCAACCACTCGCCACAGCGCGACTGTACAGAAATCAAAACCATTGTTTTGAAGATATAGTTTGCAATTTCTTTAAATTGCCATTGAATAGATATATATATGTACATCGTGTAAACAAAACGTTCAAGTATTGCAGTATTCAAAAAGATTCCTTCATTAAAAACATTAACCTTCAAGGGTTTATTTTTTTATGTATCGAAACCAGACTAAATGATTATAATAAATGTCTGATCGATTTAAAGCTATTTCCGAAAATTGCGCTTGTCTCCCGCTGTTTTACACAGTTAAGGCAACATTAATGCCGAAAAAATAATATAATGCTCCCTTATGTGATTATTCATATAAAAATATATTTCAGGCAAGGTACTTCTATACATACATAGAATACTGACATGCATACCCAAAATAATAGTAAATATAGCACTGTCAATAAATAAATATATAAACATTATGATTCAATAATGTTAAACTTATTCCATGTCATTAACATTGACTTTATTGAATACAACTGGACTTAAAATCAAGAAACGTAAAGTAATATAAATACTTAAAGAAAAAAATTAAAGTAAAAAATAAAATACTACTCACCGATCATCTTTGTATCGGTTTATATGCCCTCCTCCACCAGTCTTCCCCTAAGGCATTTAAGACGATAGGAGGACAACCCATCCAAAAGGTAGATCGCTAGAAAAAATAAGCACTGCTTAATTATAACGTCCGCGACCATATGGATCTTAAAATTCGCGGTCTTAAGTATTAGACCGCGTGTCAAAGATTGAGACAATTTAGATGTTTGATTGATTATGTGTAGTGTATGCTTTTAATTGCGAAAGTAATTATGTGACAACAATCCCCTTCGTTACATCTATACAAGACACGACCTATTCAAGGATTTAGACTATTTAGACGGATCTCACTTGACTAAGTCGGATTAAATTGATATGTGCGACGCTGCTTAACCCGTTTTATATATGTAAAGGGTCGGGAAAGCAATCCCTTTTATTAGACGTGGAGACATAATCTTGCGCGTGTCTTTTTGTTGTCTATTATGGGAGCTGAACATCTCAACTTTTTATTGTTTTTGTCATTTTCATAAACTATTTAAGATGCTGTTTAGGAAGGGTTGGTTATGATAATATCTTATATTATCTTCTTAGTATTATGGCAATATTTTTTTATCTCATAATGTTCAAAGTTATTGTTTGACATCGAAAGTCTTTGATAAAAAGCTGAGTATGCTAATTCTACTAACTTTTAAGATTTTATTCCGGTTGACGACCGTTTCCGGAAATCATCTCGTTTACATAAACCTAAACCAGCCGCAAGCAATGGTCTCTACACTTGTACTGTTCACGGATACGACTTGGATTGCATTGCCACATAAATTCTCTGATTTGCTTTGGTAAAACATACCTGTTCTGAATCGATCGGATTACGAGTTATACAATGTGGAGATGACAATATGACTTTAAATGAAAACACTGGCAATACTGGTTTATAGAAACATTTGTAAACTATCAAATAAATCCGAACATGGAAATTAAAAAAAAAAAAATTTTCTTACAAACTAAATAGCTTAAAACTGCAAACAAAATAAAACACCATTTATAAAAATGGTACACTGACCTGCGATAAGAATGGCAACGCAGCTTGGTTTCATTCATGTTAAAGCTGTGGCCGACGCAGCGACGTAATGTTTGGCGCCATTATTCTTATTGTTATTAATGCTCAATTACACAAATCAAATCACAGAATATTAACCAAATAGTCGGGCATCATTCACCCGCGAGTTATTCACTGATCAATTTATTATTCACAATCACTTTTCGATCACATAATTATGTCGCCAGTCATTAAATTTTTTTATTTTCAATATGTCCGCCGTGTTCTTGAATACACAAACTACACCGACGTATAATGTTATTTCTCACTCTTGATAATAGGTCTCACGGTATGTCCGTACAGCTAAAGCGGCATTACCGTGACACTCCCCATAAATTAAAATCATATCAGTGTACTCCGAAGCGGTATAATTGTAACGAGGCATGATTATTTAATAATAAAACCTTGAAACACCAAGTATTAAGCGTCTAATTTCGCAAAGTTCACTTAGCTATTTAACTAAGTACCTATAATACGTTTATGTGTCCTGTCACTATTAAAACAAAGCGTCAAATTTCGCACAACACAACAACAAAGATACGATAACACTCGCGCGGCGACTTCAAACGGGCGCGGGCGCATCCGAAATTCCAGAGAAAATAAAATGCGTCACAGGCAGTAAGGACGTCCGGTGACACACTGACCGCGTAACCTAGACACGTCGACAAGTAAG
Organism: Craniophora ligustri; assembly: GCA_905163465.1. NCBI lineage: Eukaryota > Metazoa > Arthropoda > Insecta > Lepidoptera > Noctuidae > Craniophora > Craniophora ligustri. The sequence continues at coordinate 7,699,262 of LR990967.1, read as the reverse complement.
CAAAGAGGAAACAAGCAAACTTACCTATCTCTTTCGCACATACATATTTTCTTATCTAGCTGTGATGACACGCTTTATGACTCTTATGGCTCGGGCATAAAGTATAATTTGCATTGAGAAAATAAATTTGATAGAAAAGGCGTAGGTTTTTAAAGTGGCGAGCTGGCAACGTAAGTCGTTAACCTGTCGCGTGCTCTCCTGTTTACAAAACATCATGTCGAAAATACTTAAAATGAAAAATAATGTCCTGTGGCTAAACTACTGGATATATTCATTTGATTTTTTGTGTGACGGTTGGGAATATCATGACTTATACGAAGTTTCATTTATGATCATATTGTCCTCCCCACATTGTATAAAATACTGTTTCTCATCCCATAGGAATTCCATTTTGTCAATAACTAAATTTAATCTCTGAAATCAGTAAAGCTATTTCATGATTAGGGGGCGTTCATTGCCAAGGGATTGTCAAACAGTGTTATCCATCCATTTACGGAGTTATGTTCGTAATGTTTTCTTTTAGCAGTTTTCTTCAACGTTCGTCGCTTAGTATCGCAGTTGCTTCCCTCGCTTGAACGAGCGCCTTTCGTACCCTACCGTAAAATAGACGCGAAATGTGATAAATGGAAAACTCTTTTTATTGTCGGGACCCGGGACACGTTACGTTATGGGTCGGCTCCACTCATCCCGCCCGCACCCTCGCTTTCCCGGCCCGTCTTATCAAGTTTTCTTATATCCTAGTTACCGCTCAATTTTGTGAGCCTTATATAAAAAGCTTTTCCTTTGCTCCCCTATTTGCAAAAGATTTGCTCTTAAGGTATACACGAATCACTATCACTTAAATGCGTGAGATAGCTTACGCTTTTCTTACCCTGTTAAATAAGGGTCTGGTATATAAATTGACCCTGCATTTCTTTTATTCAGGGTATTACGCTGCTTCAAGACGCTGGTACGTCGGATGACAGTGGACGTGCGTCAGAAAGACTAACGGGTAGTTCGGTGGCGCCCCGCGATCCCGATTCTTCCCGTGATCGTCTTAGTGACGTAAGTATTTTAATCTTACATCACTTTACGGCCAGTTCACCAAAACTAGTTGAGTCTTTGTGCGAAGTACTTATCTTCAGCAATTAACTTTCCCTAAAGACCTTTTCATAAAACTTTCCTATCTACAAAATTCACGAAAAAATACTGATATCATTTACATCCTGTTCGTTCTGTTTACTCTGCCACAAGTAATACCGTCTGTATGTGTCGTGCTTTATATAAAAATAAACATCAAGTTTTAATGAGGTGCATGTACAAATTCACTTAGTGTTGTGATTGCAATGAGTGTTAGATCGTAAAATAAAAATATAAATGTCTTCTATTTTGTTGCATATCTTCTCGTCTCTCCTTTTGTTTTTAACTTTTTAAAGGAAAAGTTACGATTTTATGAAGATCGCTTATTCTCTTCGCTATGTTACTTAGTCGAGTGTTAGGAGAGACGGGACAAACTTCACCACCCCTAGTCACTCCAATCCACTCATATGTTCGCTTTCTCTCTCCTGCCTACAGGCCAGTAGCCGCTGTAGTTCCGGAAAAGGCTATATCGTGAGTATTATCAATGTTGTCCGTTTGCTGTGTAGTACATTTTTATTAGTTTCTTCTCGCACGAATCTTATCACTACATAAAACCATGATGCATGAGCATATCCGATGTAGAGATTTGTTATTAAAATAAGTAATAATGCTATTTTAAATATACCCCATTATGCAAATAAATGTAGGTATGATACTAACACAGTATAAATCAATAGGGCCTATGAATAACATGAATGAATTAAAATTGAAATAACCCTTGTCTGTTGGAAAAGACATGTAATAGCTATAATTCTCTATTACTGTGTGCAAATTTACCCAGATCACGCAACACACATAGACCCTGTTCGATATTCGGCGCGTATCGCAGCTAAATCACGAGATTTGTCGAGGCGGTGCCGTTCCGTACTACATAACATTACCTGCGCCCGTCCTGAATACTTCATGTTCTGTATTTATTTGAAATTGTAATATCTCAGCCTGATCCCTTGTTGTTTCCCCCGGCGTGAACTTACTTCATAAATAACGCGTAACGTATTCGTCGATTTATGTTGCGATAATAGTCTTCTTCCCCTGTGTTTATTGAACTTTTATAAAATGATTTTATGGTGACATGCAAATTACGTTCATCATTGCCAAACAGATCATTACTATCTCTGTAATTATGTTCGGTTAATAATAATAACTAACATTTCAAGAAAATCACCTCATTTTGCAATATATGTATAATTACATATCTACTGTTTAAAATAAATGCACGCTTGGTTTTGGGTACAAGGTTTATTCTTTTGTAATTAATTCTATGGATTTATGTGGTATGAGTTATCTGGCAGCTTTCAGATAATTTGGGCTTCAATAATAAACAGCTCCGGATGGTAGTAAAATTGTACCTTAACAGTCAACGTGCATGATCTTATATCATCAGCCTATAGCCGTCCACTGCTGAACGTAGGCCTCCCCCAAAGAGCGCCAACCATCCCGGTCTTGGGCAGCTCGCATCCATCCGCTGCCAGCCACCTTCTTCAAATCGTCGGTCCATCGTGTCGCAGGTCGTCCCACACTACGTTTGCCCAATCGCGGTCTCCACTCTAACACTTGTCTGCTCCATCGGCTGTCCGTCCGTCTGCAGACATGGCCGGCCCACTTCCACTTCAGCGTGCATATTCTACGAGCAATGTCGGTGACTTTAGTTCTTTGGCGAATGACTTCGTTGCGAATTCTATCCACCAAAGAAACCCCATGATCTTAGCTAACGTTAATTTCCTCTGAACTCTATTTACACCACATTTTTTATTCAAATATTGTTTTCTCCTTTTACAGTGTGATAGCGAAGGCGACGATGACAAGGCAAGTACTTTAATATTAATATTTCCTTTTGAAACTTCTCAGTTAATGTTTCTAAACGATATTTACGAATCGCGTAAATTAATTAAACCAGTCTCAAACTCCTCGACTCTTTGAAAGTTGGAAAAGTTGAAACAGAGCGAAATAAATGTCCGTGTAATGTAAGTGGCGAAGTTGCTCGTTCCCGGCTTATTACCCGGTCGGACTTGCCAGTACACAGTGATTAATCTCGCGAGGCGGAACGCCATGTTCTAAGCACCTGTTTACAAAATAGTTTAGTAGAATTGTGGGTTTAATGGTTTGATCTTGATTTCTCAATATCTATGCCCATAAAAAGCTCAATACTTAATAAGTGAGATATGGAGGGGTAATACCAATTCAGCTTTGTACTCGGACCGTTCACGCTCTAGTGGGTTAAGTAACTCGTCAACAGGTTGTGAAATGTGAATCAAAAGCGGCCAGAGTTTAAGCGTTGAGCGCTCTCCGACGCGTGTCAACGTGGCAAAGGGCGCTGATTACGCGCCGTCGCTCTGTTCAGTAATTACTAGATTGGCGCAGTCTGGAAGTACCCGTAATTAAATACATTACACCGCCCTTAACAGAACTAGTAACTGGCAGGTGCGATTTGTGATCAAATGTTCTTAATCTTAAATACGAAACACGTTGACCAAACTGGCACTAGTAGGTTATTTCGTAAATAGATTTTCAATATAATTTAATCAAATCAATGAATTATAACTAAATCAATGATGGTAGGTGTTTATACCAAACTTTGTTTAAATAATTATGTGTTCTATGACATGTCATAAAAGTTAAAATATTTAGTTTTACTTCTTCTAGAAAACTTTAGCTAAGATCAAGACAAATAGTAAAGATCATATTAATCTTAGGCCAATTAAAGGTATCCACAGACACAAACGAATTAAATTGTAAAGTCTTATTTTTTAATCAGATTCCCGCGGAATAAACATGTTTAGTTGTAGTTATTACGAAGTATTTAACAAAAGCGAACTATAAGACCAATCTACGACAGCAGTTCTTTAAAAGACTGATACCATTGTTCGAGCGGCCGCAACCCCGACTCGTCCGTTCCCCTTAATCTAATTATCTGGCCGCTTCGCTGCCTGCTCCGGACGAAACACCCCACCCTCAGTTTCTCTCAATTTTCTCCGGAGAACTAAGTATAAGTATTTTATTAGGCAATCCACCCCTTGATGTTCAATGGAATTTCAGATTTTGAATAGCCTGCTTCTAGGTTATAATGAAAATGTTAAAACAAAGACACACTAAACTGCTCAGTGTGTTCATTCTCAATATACTAAAATTTGTGTAAATAAATACATTTTCATGTGTGCATTACCTCAGCGGAAAAAGTTCGAATTTCAATATTTGCCAATCTAAGCTAATACTAATACGAAGATAATGCATCTCCTTTAACTGTCAAACCTAATCGAATATGAAGTCGAACGGCACAATAATGGCAGTAAATGGATATCTTAGTTGGAAATCAGTCTCCGGTCTGTGTTGTGCCGTAGTCGATTAATTAAATTATCTCGTGAAGTTGACAGCGCTGAGCATGTCGCTCGAGGCATCGGAAGCTGGGAGCGATTTGAAGGTGAGAGCGGGTACCGTGGTATCGCTCGGCTGCTATTGCTCGATACACTTAGCTAGAGCGCCATCGCCACTAACTCAATCTGATTCCACTTGGGCTATTTGCACTCTGAGTTCAATTATGCTTCCACTTTGATATGCAAATCCGGCCGCGTTTGGCTAATTACTTAGACGCTAACTTCCGTAACATCATTTCAAACGCCAGCCTACTGTGTAGGTACACTTGTTGTAACCATAGCAGAATTGGCATGTAATGAAATGTAATAATTTCGCAGTTTTTTTTTATTGCGATAAGGGGGCAAACAAGCAGGCGGCTCACCTGATGGTAAGTGATCACCGCCGCCCATGGACATTTGCAACACCTGAAGGCTTACAAATGCGTTGCATACCCCTGCAGAAACCGTTTTAGTTTCTTACAATAGGGAATTACTAAACTGACAGCAAATGGAATGCCCATGCTGTCAGAATAGTCACTCCCCAACGAGCTCTGGTAACCTTACTCACTCGCAGAAAGACAACTATTGTTGATTCACTGCGGTATTCTGTAAGGCGGAGGTACTTCCCCAGTCGGGCAGCAGTAAAAAGTATTTTTTACACTTTCCATGTATGTATCTATTAATTAAGTATGTGTTAGTTTAATTAGTTTCATCTATGTTATTATTAATTCTCTTTCTTAATATATAAATATATGTGTATCCTATGTATTTTATCATACTATATTTATTGATTTCCAATTTTAAATTAATCTACCGGAACCCCAGAATGGGTGAAGGCCTCCTCCAGTGACTCCCATTTGTCCCTGTCTTCAGCTACTTTTGTCCAGTTTGGACCAGCTATCGCTTTGATATCATCTTCCCATCTTGTTATAGGTCTACCTTTTGTTCTTTTGCCTAGTGGTCCATTCCAGAAAGTTACTTTTTTGGTCCACCTTTGATCTGTTTGCCGGGCAACATGTCCTGCCCATTTCCATTTCAATTTTTTTGCGTAACTTAAAGCATTTGTTACTTTTGTTATTTTCCTTATTTTAGTATGGCGTATTTTGTCTAATTTCTTTATATTTAACATGCTTCCTTCGAGTCCAATCCAATGTATATAAAGCAAGTAATACCTATTACACAAATACTGTACTCCTGGCTAAACGTGTTTAGTTTGAAGCTCATCTTCATCATATCACTTCTGGTCGATTTAAGCGGGTCGTGAGACCACGATCGAGTGAAGTGTGTAATCTGTTCACACGTGGGGGTTCGTCTGCCCAATGTTGCTTATATTGGTTAATGAAAGATTAATAAATAAAAGAATGCACAAATGAAGGAAATTCAAACTATTAAACGTTCATTTCTTTTGTCGTGTTGAATGTGCACAAGTGTTATACTTTGCAAAATTTACCTTACGCAAAGCTGCCTCGGTTAATTGAAAGAGCTTCTTTCGTTTGGTGTAATATTTTACTGCAGTCTGTGCCTCGTTGAGGTAACAGCAAAACGGTCTCGCTCCGACACACCAGTTATCTTTAGTGCTTTCTCCTGAGGCGGCCGCTTACGACTCCTTTTAGAACTCGTTTTAGAAGCAACAAGAAAATAATTTAATCTTCTTTACGGAATCGAAACATAAATTTGTTTTCAACATTATCTTAATCGCTACTTCTCTTTTATCATCTTTCAGCGTTGGCTTATTTCTTGAAATTCTTTTTACTTTCATTTCCTTTGCAAAGAGTGCTTTTTCAAATCAGCAATTACGGTAAAATTTGATTTGAATTGTGGCGAAATTGTGTTGGCTTTTCTACATAGATTAAAATATGATTCCGCGAATATTTCTTTTTATGAACTTTTGTTAACATTTAAATTACAATAGACCTAATGAAATGTAATGGTCTTCATGTTTTATATATTAAAAATGAATGTTAAGCTTGGCAGTGAGTTCAGTGTGGTGTACCCACATGTACCGCAATAAATCGGCCGCACCCACGGCGACGGCGCTGCGGCACACGAGATAAGGGTCACCGCAACACCATTAAGTACTACAATGTCATAGTCCCGCCGATCAACTACATAAACTCCTCACCGCCCACTACCTTAATACACTTTATGACTTCTCGCACCTACTAACGTTTCATTTCCATCCATCGAAGAGCTACTTACCGTTGTCTTCTATAAATACCAGCTAAATTTAATACATCTATACTATAATTATAATAAACTACTAAACTTGCTGGGTACGTGATTAACATAATGTTTCTAGAATGTTCTACTTTTGTCTTGTAAACGAGCATAAAGTGAAAGAACAAATTGCGAGTTTCCCCAGTATTTTCCTCGCTCGGAAAAATATATGTTTTATTAAAGCTCGGCATTTCCGAGAGCGAGGCAACCCTCGGGGCGAGGGTGGGGGTTGGTTCAGAGGGATGAGTTCAGCGGGGCGCGCCAGTGTATAACAGACAGTAGAGGGATATAAAACATATTTACGCGCCTATAAAGTACTCTCGTACGCTCGCTCTCCACCATTTTCTTTTGTTCCTTGCTCGCAGCCAATGATAATGCTTTCTCCCGTTCGGCTAAACTTATTTCTCTGCCGTCTTATCTGGCTTTTCTTCGGCACTTTTATTTATAACCAAAGTGGTGAAATGTAACAACGTGAAGTAAACGATTTTGGGTTCAGTTTGCTTTTTGACATCTTGTTTCTCGCTAAAGATTTACCTTTGTTGCTTTGTTTTTAGTTGTGTTATTATTTTATTTCTTTGCAGTCTTTTTTACTGTTTATTTGTTATTGCTATAGGTATACATAAATAGTAATTAAGTAAAGGTGGAATATAGCTTAAGTAAACTTTTCGCGTAAGACCTATTAGCCGATAAATATATATTTTTAACTTCACTCAAACCTAAGCAAATGTCGTAGAGCTCCCTAAATTATGATTGAGCTACACGATGACTGATACATGTGTGCCTGTATGCCGTCATTGGAACAGGTCAATACACAGCAGGACGCATTCCCAAACGCGTTGCTTTATATTGCTAGATATTTTACTATTTATTTCGAACTTTCTTTTTAGAGCTCGTCAGTTCAAAAATCCTGGTTAGTTCTGTTGTCCGAATACTGTTTAAGAAAGTAGCTTGTAGAAATAACTTTTTACTTAAGATAATCATTCGTTCGAATGACGATGATGATGTTCGATGACTGCATTTATGTTTTCACTAAAATAAAATATAAAAAGATGTTGAGTGTCGGCTAGAAAAAAACAACAGACACGCTTAAAGAGTTGAACCTATTCAGAACAAGTAGAACAGAAGCCAGTGTTAATAGTGAAGTGAGAGGAGTGTCTTAATCTTGCGCTACAGTGAGGCTCAGAACCGTAACCCCTTACGTAGGTGAGAGGGTGTAATAACAAGAGTCGCCCGTTCCCCGCTACCCCACCCTTTAGTCGCCCGCAGGCTCACCCGCTCGCAAAGTTCTACGGAGATTCCTATTACTCCGTCGTGCTCCAGTCTAACCGGCTTGACTTAGATAAGACCTAACTTGCAACGATGCAAACTGAACCTTAAACAATAGTGCTTACATCTCTCAGATTGCAAACCTTTGTTTCATTCTAAACGTAGACTTATTCCTATCTGTTGGCGATGTAAACAAGAAATATAGAGTCAATGTGTTCGCATTTATTATTATACGATATATAAACTATAACACAAATAGATTTTATTCTAAGAGTAAAATAAAAGCTAACTACTTCGAAAATGTTTTGCAAGTCCAAGCGAACTTCATTGTTGCTATTTTCGAATGTGTGCCCTACACAAAGAGACGTAGTCAAAGGGCCGTAATCATCTGTAGGCAGCTGAGTGTCAGCACTCGACGCCGAGGTCGGGATATCTCTTGACGGATCAGCAGCTCACTCGGGATGTACTCTGTGATTCCGTTTGTCACTGCTCCCAACTGCGGCTGCGGTCTGAGCTCCCGTTCTGATAAACGCATATCAACGTGCTTTGAATGCGAAGCGCATTTAACCATTAAAGCCGAACAGAAGCTTACCGCTATTGGTTTAATTTAGCACGATAATGATATCGTAATGTTACGTTACATTTTAATATCAAATATGATCGGAAAAACAATCTGCTAAAGCATGTACCGCATTGTTTTAGTCAGGATCTAAATATTTGAAGCTTATTTGAGAGTTGATATTAAAAATTGTTCAAAGCTCAGGTTTTTATTCAAATTTAAAAACATCAACCATATTTCGTAACACAAAAATACTAGATTCGACTATATAGCGTTTTATTAGCGTTCGTTGAATTTAGTAACATTGCAAAAATCTTTGTATGTCGAATTCGTTCTGTTGACACTTATTGTTTACTTTATGTAGCTAGCTAATCAAACAAATATATTCTTTAAATTTAAAGCATTCATTTGGTTATCCGATATTAAACCAAAGAAGTATAAAAGATTACCTTATTTGTTGCGGAATTCATTTGAATGTATCTCGGGGCAGAATATATCAACAGGAACATGGTACGGTGCGGCACACACGACATGTTACGCAGATAAGCCCCTCGGCTATTTGCACGTCGTCGTAGTCGTGTGTGCGACCTGGCCCGGCCGTAATTAGCCAACCGCAAAGTTCGTCGGAATGTTACACGAACGAACACCCCACGACACTACAGAACCTAAATTATACTAGTCCCATGGAGCCGATAAGCTTTGTCGGCTCGTTGCGTTATTTTATTTGTGTTTGATTTCTGAAATAAAAATGCGTTTTGGTTACACAACATTTACTAGAAAAGTATACCGTGCAGTTTTATGAGAAAAGCTTAAATAAATAATAATAGAAATGGAATGGTGACTTCAATAAAGTCTCTAGAAATTTAAATAAAAAATACTCTAATAAATCTGTATAGATCTAAATTAATATTTCTTTTCATTTTCTATCAATTAATAGGAAATACCAATACATTGTATATGTATTGGTATTAATTATTCATTAAGTAACAGTAAGAATTTTTAAAACCATATATAAAACAACGGTTTGTACCTCAGCAGTTGTTTATACCCGTAGGTCATTAGTGGCCCGACGAACCGGGCAAACAAACATGTTACGCGACGACATATGATAAAGTAGTAGAAATACACCCTACCATCTGACTAACTGTTCAACGACTGTTTATAATTTAGCTATCTTCGCGGCAACGAAGTTTTGTATAAACTTAATACAACTAATTTAATAACCTCTTATTAACTTTGATACTTTTATACTTCTAGTCTTATGACCCACTTACGATTATCAAAAATCACGAAATTAATTTTATAATATTGTTATTAGAATTAAATAAAAAGATGAGCCTATTTTTTGTATACAATACACAAACTAAAGATATAATTTCAGGGAATGATTATAAAGTAATCCTTAGTTAAAGGAGACGAGGGGGTGTAAGGTGTACAAATACCGCAGCGCTCCCACACCGCTACACAGATTGAATACTTTCTAGATGTAGATATTCAACCAACCTGTCGCCCGATCTTAAATTAAGCTTGCCATGTTAATTATATGTTAGGATTCACAATCCATTTTAAGTTTTAATGGTTATATTTTAGTCTTAGGGAATTGCTAAGACAGCCATAAATATTACGAGTAGGTATACTTAGATTTGAATAAGTGACTGTGTGCGTATGTGTATTATAAATAAATTTCATCAAATATCATCTCTCAAAGAACACGAATTGTAAATAAGTAATCATCAGTAGTCATAAAAAAATATACGCACTAATTAAAATCTAGCATGATTCAGTGTTGTTGTTAGTAGGTACTCTACTCCAAAGAAAATTAATACATATAATATGCGCAACTTGCAAATGTATCACTAGATAATATCAAATAAAATACACAAAAGCCTAATTCACAATTTACATCGTGAAACAAAGCATTCTTCTAAACCCATAAAAATGCTAAATAGCGTGATTATCTTGTTCTAAGTGCCAAATAGTGTTTATATTGTATTTACCCCACGTCGTACAATAAATTATTTTCCTTATCGATGCCGACACGCCGTTATCGTCCCCATCTCACTTTTACTCGACTCCCACGCCTTCGATCACGACCACCGTTTATAGTAATTTGTCGTCAAATCCATTAATCCTGCACTTAATTCCCTTCACTGGCGTATTTTTTGTTGAATGTAAATATTTATTAATGTCGCTTTATTATTACTACGATCATGTTTTATAAGATTTATCACGTACCTTATACGTATTTATCACATAATTATTTATTTATACTTTTATGTATAATCTGAGCACATTATGACACTATAATATGAACTCTTATACTTGGATTTTGCGACCCTTTAGTGTTCGTTGTAGTGTCGGATTATATTGCTCTTTATGCGACGAGCGAGATGCGTCTGCCACTTTGTTATTTTATACTTCGTCTCGGGGCGACTTTATGCATCGCCTCATTGCTCTTCGCCGTTTCGCTTAGTTTCCCCTCTCTATTTTCAACTCATGTTACCCAAAAATTTATTTTGAAACAAGTGATCTGCCGACATAGCACGTCGTTGCTTTTAAATTATTCATGTTGATTTTTAATTGTGTCGGTCGGGTTTAGATAACGTATATGGTTTCGAGTAACCTTTTCTATTATTCTATAAAAGGTCAAATTTTATGACAAATACCTATGTCAGAACCAATTACATATTAGAAATGCCTAGAATTGCAAATTACTTAAAGATTAATCAATATTTTCAAATTTACAAAATCCATTTTCTTTATTTCTACAAAAACAAAATAAGTGGGCATACGATCGCAAAAAAACTTAATAACACGAACCACCCACAATTTTATTGTCGGCGCTCCGTTTACAAACGCTCAGAAACAAACTACATTTTTATACGGAGAGCAAACAAAATGAGTTAGTGGTGCCGTAGAGTCGCTTTTCCCCGTATTTCCAGCGAACGAGCTTGAAAATTCGCTTTAATACCTTTGTTCCACAGGGCTTTACAGCTCTCATGTTTCGCAGAAATATTTTCCGAGCGCAGGTTTACTTTTGCTATGTGTGAATATTCTCCACTCCATTTCGTCCCTTGTATAAATATTCTTGTTTCATTTTTTTTATTCAGTTTCTATTTAGAAAACTTCGGCGTGCCTTCTTAAGAATAAGAAGAACTCATACTGCAGAAATATCAGTGTTATGATATTATAAATTAACAATAATATGTGATTAATGTAAGTATTAAATAGTATTTAATAAAAAAATAATTAAACAAGAATATTTTAAAATTTAATAGTTACATTCTAATAAGTAATAGTGGATTAAATAGAAAAGCACAACTGACAAATCAGTTTGTTAAGTGTTTCAGGTATGATCGCTCCCATTGCGGAATTAAATAAAATTATAGAACCTCCCGTTTCAGTTTATTCATTACACAACCCACAGCGGGCGGCGCGGGTTGGCAGTGGGGGCGCCCACCCTCACTCCACTCGCTTTATGAATATAACCTCGACAAAATACCCCTAAAATTGCACTGTTTTTATTATGTTCTCTCTTTATCTCTTTTGGTTTGTTGCTCGTTTTTACGACGATTATATTTTATTAGAGAATAAAGCAAATAATAGAGTCAACCGTGATTAAGCACGCTTCATAATATGGTAATAGGCATAACTCATTGATCCTACTGTTTATTTTGAGTTGAAAGCATTTATTTAACCTTTACAATAGTAATTAATTACCTATCATAACTTTTACAGTCGTAATATTACATGACGAGAATTAAATAATAATTGTTAAAACTGTCAGTGGTGACACATTGAAATATCCAACGTTATTTTTCTGTATCATTAAACAGAAACATTATTTAGATGCCAAATAGTTCGCGAGAGCGATAAAACAAAGCGGCTGGCAAACAACCAAGTCGCGCAAAGCAACACGAGTGGATGGGCGCGCGATTCGCAACGCGAACACTGGTTACTAGTTACTACCGTCGTGTAACCATGTCGCCTCATGCCTCGTACGTACTCCGTGCTTAGCTCAGATTTGCATGGATACATTTTAAATGGAGCCGCCAGATCGCAATTACACTTCCTTTGAGCTTGCGGAATGCGTTATGTATGACATTCAATTCAATTTGGCGCACAAAGCCCGCGTCGAAATTCTCTTTCTCTTTGACCGGATCCTCTTATGCAACAACGCTTTGTTGGTGAAATAGCTTCCAAAGTTAACAGCCTAGTTTTGATGATATTAGAAAATGTTTCTGTATGTTGGATAAACTGCTACTGGATGTTTTTGCATTCATATTTGTACATACAATTACACCCAAATCCGATGTATTCATTATACATAATTATTCTAACAGGATAGGTATCTATATCTATATTGAATAGGCAAATGGTATACGACGAATTGAACAGTTAAGGCGCTACTCTAAACTCTGTTGGCAGTGTGCTATGTCTGTGGCATGTCGGACGTGTCCACCTGGTCCGTGGGCGTACACATATCACCGCCTCTCTTTGAAGTATAACAACACACACATGCTTCGTTTCATTGTTATTTGCAACACATTCAACCTATATGTATAATAATAATTATATTTTAGGTGGATCGCGGTCCCGGTCCCAAAAGCCGCACGACCCAAGTTAAAGTCAAATGGCGAATAAAATAATAGGTTACTATTTCATTATAGGGAGATTAACGAGACTGTAGTAGCTAACATTAAAACGGATAGAGCCTCAAATTCAAATTCAAACTCTTTATTGCGAACTAAGTGTACAAAATTTTACAGATGTTAACTGTTAACAATTAGTAGGTTCTTAAAACTTAGTTGCCTGTTAAGGCCTCATCAGCTACATCTGCAGAACAAAGCTCATAAAAAAACCATTCATATGATTACCAATGTCATAATTATGGTTATCATTATGACATTAAAATTATGTGAAAGTAGTATCGTACAGTGTCATATTTAAAATGTATACTTACACCCAATCAAGGTACGTAACTTAAACCTAAAAACGGTTCGAAGAAGTAAAAATACAAACACAAAATCGTATGTAAATATTATATGGCAGGGTTAAGTCGTTGTTAATTAATTTAAGCCGAGCGAGGTGAGGCTCGATTAGCGGAATAAATTGGGCTTGCGGCGGGCACAATCCCCGGCGCAGTAAACAGCGCCGACAACAAAGGCAACTCGGCAGCCGCCCCTGCGCGGGAGAGGCGAGCTTAATGCTTACTCATTATTTATTCACATCTATAACGAGATTGTCAGTGCTCCCTGTCCCCGCCTGCTTCTCTACAACTACCTCGCTTATTTCAGCTCTACTCGTCTTTGCAGTAATTTATTTACCTTCTCTCACTCATACTTAAATTTTCTTTTCCCTTGTGTACTAAAGTTTAAAATTTTTAGTTCTTTCTCTAAAATTACGATCGAGCAATATAAATTCAAGCGGTCGGTGCTTGAATTTAATAAAATATTTTCCCGAAGATGGTACTCTTTTATTTAAGTACATGCATATTTTATGAATACTCTCTATGAGCGCCTCCCGATTGTACAAAACATGGTCACATGCTCATACTAGTACTTTTTGGAAAATCAATATTCGCTAAACAGTTAGCAAAGTCCCCTTCAGCGAAGCTGTATTTGTGTTTCTGCACTTCAACACAGTTTGATAAGGTTTCTCTATCATTTAGAGAAAGTTAATATATTATTATAATTATTATATTTATATTACTACTAACTGACCCAGCAAACTTTTTTTTGTCACATTATAGGTGTTGATAGTAGAAGAATGAAAAATTAGGGTTATAAGTATTTTTAATGCCAAATCATTAAAAAAATACAAGAATGTTTTGTCAAATAAAAATAAAAAAAACCTGGTGAGGGACATCCTTATCGCCTAGGGGTGTAAATAATAGCCTACTACCGATTCTCGGACCTATTAAATATACAAACAAAATTTTCATAATAGTCCGTCTAGCCGTTTCGGAGGAGTTCAGCGACAAACATCGTGACACGAGATTTTTATATATAAAATAATGCACTGATGCGCAGTCGATTCGGGTTGTAATAGGTTGTTGGTAATAGGTACCTTTATTATTTTTTAAGTGGTTCGTTCGTCCGATGAAACTAGAGACTCAACGAGACACCTTTGTAGTGCAACAATGAAGAGTATATAATACGTTAGTTAGCATTTTCTTAATTTTTATCAATTCTCAAGAAAATACACCTAATTGGAGTCCGGAGGTTTCATTCACTGTAACGCTAGTAATTGCAGCAATTGATTATCATTCGTTGTGATATTCTATATTTTTACGGCACCAATCCATGCGAAGGCGTTTTCTCAATCTTTGAAAGTAATATTACACTTTTATTCAAAAGATATGAAAGCGGCGGAGCACTTGCAAACAGCTAGATAATGCCCTCAGATACTCAACGTGGTCGTTGAAAATTTTATGTCTCCTCGCGCTGCATCCTCCACTGCAGCTCCCACCCGCATCTGTAATTTCTACACCCTCTTCAACCCTCGTACTACATTTTACTTTAGGTAAATTCTGTTGTTTGTATATTTTAATATTTATAATATTTTTAACTTGATATTTTGGATTGCATTATTTCTATGCCCTGTTAAGCTCTGTTATAGTTTGTTAACTCTAATATTACATATTCACATGTAAAGCTTAAAAAAATAAAGAAAAACTATCGTCATGTCGATTGCTCATCACTATTCTGATTGCGCAGATATATGT
The DNA here is from genome assembly GCA_905163465.1 of Craniophora ligustri. Lineage (NCBI taxonomy): Eukaryota > Metazoa > Arthropoda > Insecta > Lepidoptera > Noctuidae > Craniophora > Craniophora ligustri. Next base: position 7,684,024 of record LR990967.1, on the reverse strand, counting down.
AAGTCACATTTGTATGTCTTGTGCGTTACTTTGCATTCGCTTTGTTGTGCGTCCGCGTCTTCTGTTCTGCAGAAACACTTTCAAATTTTTGCCGCTTTCTATTCTCCATACTTAGCTTTACTAAACGCTTAATTGTATACTGTTTTTAATACCTACTCCTGATTCACAACGGCTATATAAAATACGATAAGACTACTGCAGCAAGCTACTGCATAGCCACAAATCTCTTCAATATGTATATTTCTTGATTGATATCTCAAAAACATGCTCTCGTCGTATCCGCATCCGCATATCGCAAAGTTCACGTAAAATATGAGTCGTTTCAACACTCGTAGGTACGAGTTTTAATGAGTAACTTACTATAAAGTGAGTAAATTAAATAAAATACTTGAATGTTTTCAATTTCCACAAATCATAATTTTCTATTTATTTCTCCACAACATGTAAATTTCGACAAAGCAGATGTGCATTATTGTCTTGCCAAGTTTCGCTCGTTTAGAAAACGTCCTGAAATAACAATATGTATTTGTAACGGAAAGAATATTTTATTTTACAAAATATACTTGATACACTGAGGGAACGATACAAAAACGCAATCCGACAATACGTTTACCGCAAATTGAATGAGGCTCGAAATAAATCCTGCGGTCGTTGTCTGACTCTCAATGCCAGTACCTCCCGTTCGTATATCTCACCCTTGTTTGTCGTTGTTGGGGTTTCATTCGAATAAATACATCCATGTGATTTCATTGTTCTACGTTTAGTCTCTCGTAAATCATAATAGGAAGTGCTCTTATTTTTTAAATAAACAGGTAACAGCTTTGTCTATTCAGTCTAATTTCTTACTACGTTCCAGTACCGACCAAATAAAAAGTATCAAGTGCCATACAGCTTTGTGCGACCGTAAGTGTTAATTACTGTTGTCATTCTGCAAGTGGGTGGTTAGCAAATGTTGTCTCGTTTGTACGTAATATATAATGATTATATAATTCCACCGCTGAGACTGTAACTACCTCAACTGACGCAACATTGTTTGGATAATAAATTATTATGCCTTGAAGCGTTCTTAACGGGCGGCTAAATCGATAACTGTCGTTTTTATTGCAACATTAACAAGCTTTGCGAGAGGCGTTGTGGTCATTTCAATCTGTTTAATCAATGCTCTGCCGCACTGACATAACCTAATTGTGCGTTGTTTTTAATAATAAACAACCTAACATTGAATTTTCATTTCCAGTTCGTCCTATAACATGTATTTAAAAAAATATGGAAGGATTATGTAAAATATTTAGGAAAAATAATATTTTTTTAAAACTCCATTTTGTTTATAAATGTAAACCATAGGTTAGTTTAGCTTGGGACAACAAACTGTAATAACCTTGATATATTTAAAGCAATCCCTTCATTATATTTCTTTCACAATTATATTTAGAATTTATTCAAATATTTCCTGACAAACCAAAAAACAGGTTCATTTTAGTTAAATAACAATATTGTGTTAAGAATATATGTCCTGAAATGGTTTTAGTTCAATTTTTATGGTTTAATTAAAAAACCTTTACTCATTTTTATTGCTATGGAAAGTGGGGAAAACTAGAGGAAAAAATCAACAGCACGGCTGTCGCGAACGAGCGAATTTCCGGCTCACTGCCGTTTCGGGACGTTTCAATTTTACAAAATACAAACTTTTGCCCTCTGGCTCGTAACAATTGCTTCATTCCAATTTATTGCGTGAAATTGAATATAATCAAAGTTTGTTAACACTAAATTTTATTCTTGTACTCACTATGTTGTGATTGGCATCCATATCCCTAAATAGAATACAATATAAGTTATACGAAGTATGTTAATACGACACGACTGCCATCTGATCTACGCAACTTGTTTACTATAACATTTCACATCCTAAAGTTTAAACCGATCGTAATGTTTTTCCGGTTTCTGTCTGTCCACTGTCTAGGTTTTCGTATGTCAAAAAATGCGTTACCAATTTACGTATTTTTTTCAACAAGTTAGCATAAGCGGTATGAATTCGAGAGGTATATCTGGTAATTAAACTAATAAGCCAATTTCTTCTCGATGAAAGATTAGTAAATAAACATTTCCTATTCCCACACTTAAGTTCTTATAACATTGAAAACTAACAATGACACGATTTTTAAAATTATTTTTATACCAAAAGTTTCGTTGTTATCTATAGAATTCAGTCTCGAGCCAGCAACGCATTTTTGAGCATTGCAATTTCTGTATTTAAATTAGACAAAAATAAAATAATGTCTGAATAGGTACATATATTATAGTCTAAATATATGTAAAAACAACTTAAAGCAGTCCCTGAATCTTGACCATGTCGCGAGATCGCACCCAATTGATGTTTCGGGATTGATTTCGTAAAATATCTCGAGATCAAGATTGCATTCCCTATTCATGTCATTTTAATTTCCCCTCGGTAAGAACGTGAGATTACAATTTCCCGCAATAATAATCTGTTCCTTTCATTGGAAAAACTCTACATAAGAAGTATGAACGAATACAGCGTATACTGTTTGTGCATGGTTTTTGTTGACATTTAGCTTATCAGTGCTGTCCATTATACATTTTATTAATAATGGGTAAAGGTTTTCTACTCTCAATGGAATGATAAGGATAAGTGGAAAACTGATATTTTTCTTACTCCTATAGGCCAGTTAAAATCGTTCCCCTGGGACACGTTGGACATCATTGTCGCGACGATTATCTGGATTGTTACTATTGTTCATCCTGGTTTACAGGAGTTGTAGTAGCCGACAACAGGATTTGGGTGGTGGACAAATCCCAAAAAAATACTCAATCGAAATAAGTAATAATACAAAGCGGTAGAGTAGTTAGTAAACAAAGCTACTCTAACTACTAACTCTAAGCTCAATACTAACGATGGTTAATTTTACGGTAGATTCGTATGCCAAGTACTCATTTAGAACCTACAATATAAATTTATCACTAATACAGTAAATTGAGTTAATCATGACTACCCAACATCCTCTATCGCACTGATCGTTGGTATTGCATTAATCGTAGTCGTAAAGCAATAAGTTATAAAACGAATATAAATATATCGTTTTATGGTTATTTTACTGCTTTTCGCGAATGTGTTATTACAGCCGACGGAAGCTATGCGTTTCACAGTATGTACCTGAGTTATGTTATGCCATAAAAACTACCTACTATTATACGTACACCAGTGGTGAAGGCTAAATGAGCGAACATTGGAAAACGTTAAGTTATTCTAAAATAAATATGAAAATAATTTACATGTCAAAGTATTGAATATTAGATTTACTCACATAGATATAATTGTAATAAAATAAAATAAAGGTAAATATTATTTCTATGCTCAAACGATTATTTTTATTCCTTCAATAGTTTTTGTTAATTTAAAGTTTCATAGAACTTGCCTACGTGTTTCAAAACAAGCTTTATTATAACCATGATTAAATTTTACTCTAAGAATATAGAATAACAAAACAATAATAAAGGTAATAAAGGCTAACAGTAATGTTCCATGTTATATTATACAGTTAAATTCTGTAATTTAATTAGGTATAAAAATATATTTTTGACATAGCTTCCCCCACGTAAATTTGTATCTGTCGCCTTTTACATGATGTGTAGAGCAAAAAATATGCAACGAGATGGTATGTTGGGCGGGCGGCGGGCGGCGCGTGCGCGAGAGAGGCGCGGGGCGCGGGCAACAGCGGCCGACGACCGGCTGCGGACCGCGCCGCACTCTCGCCCCGCACGTCAGGCGGACTGTTTGTCGTCTGTCATTGAATCTTCTTTGTCTTGAATACGATCGTACATTGTTATTTTTGTTCTGATGAACTGATAGCGAAACTCTTGGAAACCTACTGTTATTTGGATTACAGTGTAAAAGGATTGCAGTGACACCTAGTGGATATTATCTATTATGTATTTATTTATTAATTCTGTTTAATATTGAGTGCATTGACAAAGTTGATTGTAACTAATAAACAAGGTGTTTACAGTATATCAAAGTGATTGTGACAACAGTTTAGTTACAGTGAAAAGTGATAACTTGGTTAGGTGTGAATGGTAAATGTTTTTGTAAAAACAAAGTTTGTAGTTTCGCCAAAAGTCGACTAAAGTCACCATAGTGAGGATCAAAGATTCGCCTAAAAACAATGCAGAAGGCAGCAGCAAAAAGGAAAACAAGAAAAAAAACAACAAACAAAAGGCGGAAGGTAACGGGTCGGTGACGGGGAATAAGAACGAAAAATCAACTACTACTTTTAAGCCAGATAAGGAAGGCAAAAGACCATCGCCAGCCAAGAATGTATCAGAACACGAGGTAATAATTAAGTAATGAGGTTATTGAAACTCGTTATGTCGGAATAAATGGATTTTACCATCAAAGTTATAATCGAGAAACGATTTATACAAAGTTTTGTTATGTGAGCGATCCGTTTAGGAATTCGGCGAGCCAACGGCCCATTTCGTTGGCTTTTGTTGGCATACCGGCTTGCTGATCCTGCAGAGTATTTTTTATTTTTTGTCTTTACGAATCGTGGCGTCTTCGCCGTTGACAATAGCGCGGAATTAAGATTTCAAACATGCCTACAGCCCTCCCTATCTAGCAAGCTAATTATTATCTTCAAAAGCTTTTTTTTTTACTTACCAGTCCATTGGCGAGTTTTTAAACTTTCGGTACTGTTTAAAACTACCGCCTAGTTTGTCTACTTGTTATAAGTACAAAACAGCAGTTTTGTGCATGAGATCTTGGGTTCGATACCCAGGTTATTGTTGTTATTGAGTTTTTCTATGAAATTCTCAATACTAGCTTCGAATTTGGATTCGTGGACGGTTCATTGCAATAGGCTCTCCTCCCATAAAACAAACAACCTTAAACATACCGGCGAAATGTGTTGTAATCAATACATTTCGCCCAAAGGTTGGGCAGAGGTGTACCGATGTACACCTCTGCCTAACCTTTTGGGGACGACAGGCGTGATCGTTTTTATGTATACTTTGGGTAATTGGAGTACCCTTCACTTTCTTTGCCAATACTAGCCGCTAAACAAACGGCCGATGCGTGGTTAGCATATAAATAATTATTTTATTGATTGTAACTATTACATATTTGCAATTCCTATTAAAATGCATATTAATCGTCACATCTTACGTGACTAGCATCATATCCATTTACCCTAGTTTATAGAGATTAATTCGAACAATGAAAACTACCTACTCTAGAAATAATATCTGATTTACCTACACATATTATATATTTGCTTTGAAAAACCAATGGAATGGTGATTGCGAGTGGTCACGAACTATCAAAACGCAAACGATCTTAGTTGGCCGAACTAAAGTTATACATATATACACAATGAGACTTGTTTCTGCTAAGAATAATTACTTAAGCAGGGTTTTGAGACGCTTTTACCACTTACCAAATGCCCTGCTACTTATCACTATTTAGTCCATAAAATCAACACTGCGCATGTTGCTAGGCATCAACATTATCCTCTTGTCTAACTTCAGTTCGTCCAACTTAGATCTAGCAAACTGTAAATAGGTTCTACAAGTCTTACAAGTACTCGTACTAAAAACATTATTATAGCTATCACTTTCTCCGGACCGAATAGGCCAGACTAGACTTCTGACACATTACAACTGATGTTTTAATTTATTTAAAACAAAATTAAGTTGAAATTAGTAGCTATTTAAATGTTAATTAAACCCGGGTAAGATATACTAAGAAAAAAAAACAAAGATATGGAGGATCATCATTTATTTTTGGTGAGACCGAGAGTAAACATTGGAATTGGTTATTCATTTAAAGAATTTACCTCAATATACGATAAGACTACAAAAATATTAACACACCAATAACACGCACTCTTATTAGTGTGTAATTAATATTTTTATGGTACATATTTGTGAAAAAAAAAATATTTTTACGACGAAAGTACTGCACTTTACTATTGATAGTAAAGTACAACAATTGTACCTATACTTGATTGTCCATTTTACGCAACCTTATAGTCGTTTCAGGAGTGAAATCCGCCACTCATAGACTGCTGCATCATACATATATACTTATTTTTATATCTATATAATGCGTATGTAAAATGGTTTTGAAATAATTATATTTTTAATATCGTCTACGGTATTGTTCAATACGATGCGGGAAACTTATAAATGACGTGTGTGCAATCTCCTGAAAGTCTTCGGGTCGCAACATTTGGGACTAAAGCCTATTATTTAGGGAGAGAAATGTTCGTATAAAAACTCCTTTTACAGACCTTCAAGAGTTCAAATAAATTAAACAACAAAAACAGTAACTAACCTAAACTCGGTAATTGTACCAGGGTCCGCTTCGTCGTCGTGTCTCTTATATAATTGTAAAAGACAGATTAAACTTAATATATTTCATGCTGAGCTAAAATAATATTGTAAAAATTAAACTGACTTAATTGTATCATTTGAATTATGCGCATATAATTAATAAATAATTATTCTTTTCACACTAACTAGTTTAACAATGATCGCGTCGTTAATTCACTTAATTATAGTCAATTACTGCTATTACTCTGTTAACACATACGCTTCTATAAATATTTATATGTATAAGCATAGAAAAACGTACACATACAACCTCCTATAAGTACCTACACTATATTATATGCATCAATCACATTGAGAACTAAATATGTTCTCAATGTGGTGAAATCTTTATTTCTATTTAAAATATAATTCTTTACAAAATAACAATTGTTTGTTATTTAATACACTACAATATAATATTGCTATTAGTTTTACATAAAAAAACATGTAGCTTTTTGTTCCACTAATAGAACATTAAATATAATCTATATGTGCAATCGTAAAAGCAATAACCTATACTTGATTTTGTTATGCATCGAACGTTGTTAGGAACGAAAATTGGCATGCAGTGTTTAATTCAGGTCATGATCACATAACTTGGTGCCTGCGCATATTTAACTCTTACCTAAAATATGCTCGGATAGAATCTTGTCCAAAACGTCGATTGAATATTAGATAACTGCATTGATTGTCACTTTGAGGGCTGTCCCTCCCAGACATTTTTTTATTTTTTTTTTGACAAAACTTTTTTTTGTGTTTTTATTATGATTTGGCATTAAGAAAATACTAATAACCCGCAATTTTCAATCTTCTACCACCGACCCCTATAATGTGGCAAAATGTTTACTGATTCAGCTAGTATATTATCTATTTTTTTAATCTTGTCTCATCTTGAGAAGGGTTTGGTTATACCTATTATGGTTTGGTCTTCTAAACATCATACGCCATTAAAAATGTGTTCAGTTAATATCTCTTACAATATACCTCATATTTGTTACAAGAACCGAATAACTTACCAGGAAACTTATGGTCTTTAGTATTAGATGCACTTTAGTAGACCTGAACCGTATTCGCTAATTAATATTACATTTTTGTTACACAAGCACACATTAACGGATTTCATGAAGTAATTAAAAACCAATCGCGACATCAGCTCAGTAGCTATAACATATTATATACTTCTAACACATTTTCTAAGATATTCAATTTTTTAAAACATATAAGGATGGTAGCGGTTTTAATTTTATTTTATTGATATATTTATTTATGTTGATTGCGGTTCCTTTGGATATCATTAAATATGGACAATACGCAAAACCATGTGCCTAAATGTCAAGATTATGCAAATAAATATTAACTGTATTTAACTTTATCTAATCGTTCAGAATAGAAAATACTATTCGATGAATAAAATGTACCCTAACAAACTGGTCTACTAAAAAAAATACTGTTCCAAATTCTTAACTTAATAGTATTTAACCCCACCATCAATAACTACTATGAAAGAATTACTACTGAATATATTTATTATGACACCTAGCTTTTGTAATATTTAAATATACTTATTAAACCTAAAACACCGCAGGGGAGGCACATCTTGGTGTACCTAAACATGCTTGAAGATGAAATTCTCCTTGAATTTTAAGTCCCATCCTATTAAAAGTTTGTGAAAGTATTAGAATTTGGAATGAGGGGCAAAAAGCTATCATGCCATTTTTTCCAACGCTCCCTATTTCCAACACTAAGTGAGGAGGAGGTGGGTAAAACGGCCCCCAGGCTGGGATCGCCAGATTATGCTTCGCTGTTTTGAATTTGAATTACGAATTAATTAATATACCATCAGAAAGTTCATTGATATAAAGTTCGATTTTTTACTTTGTGTAGGTGTGCAACGTTCCAAATGTATAAATATATTATTTTATCCCCTACCTTGATTTAATTAATCTTAACGATTCTAGTAATGAATTTGATAAATAAAACAAAAGTTGTAACAACATTTTTGCGTTGCTACCGAAGCAACCCAGCTACGCAAAGAACTAAAAAGTTTTGTAGTGTAAATATTCTTAGTTTATTTTGACAACGTTGACTAATGCGGTCGTTTATTTTTATGGCAGATTTATTTACAGTCGCGTGTATTTTCTTCGAAGGTGGGCTCAGCAGAACTATTATTACTTGACGACACGACATCAGTCATCGTGCTAATCGTACTGAATTTTTATTATCTTTTATGTAACATTTTTTCACAGTTTTGACAACCAGCCAATGTTTGTCCTCATTAGTAGACAGCCTATTATTTCTTAACACCGAGGTTATACACTCACTTCTCATTAATTCTGTGGATATTCCGTCAATAAGCATAGTATAGTTAATTTAGCCCAAAGAGACAGCAGAGACTAGTGGGTGACGGTACCTTTGAATGTCCTTATTCAACTATGAGGCCGGACGCAAAGCCGCCAATGCGCGCAGCACCGCGCCGCCGCTAGGCCGGGTGCCGGCATGCGGCAAGCGGCACGACACTCGCCCGTCTGGCACGCGCGGCCCATACTTGATTTATCACTCCATTGTTGCGGAGCGACGACCCACCCCCACCGGATAAGGCTAAACATTCAATTGCCGGAACGCACCCGAAACGATTTGTTCCCCTTACATTATCGATTGCCTATTTCTTCCGGTAGCGCCGCCCGACACTGCCGGCCGGTATTTAAAAAATTTGATTCAGTGAAAGGAATGTTGGAATTTATGCATCTATGACAAAATTGTTAAATTGCATAATGCAATATAATTAGTATCGTTGGTATTTGTATACCTAGTTATTAATCTCATTAATTACAAACAGCATTTCGATTCATTCCCGATTATTATAAAATTAAACCCGTGCTTATAATAAAATAGTACTTTATAAAATCAACTGAGCCAGCCTAAATCTTTAAGAGACAATGCCACTTTAATTGTATCCATCGTAAAAGGCGTGGTTAGCTAGCTAGTTTTATAGAGTCGTTCTCGGCGCTAGCTCGTAAATACCACAAGGTAATTACTTTCCATTCCCTTTAAATACTTGAAACCCGCGTCGTAAAATAAATAAACTTTTATTGTTTTAGAAATTGCTAGCATTTATTACGTTTTGTTAAACTATTATATTTGTAATTGAATGAACACTCGAATTAAATGTAAATGTGTCAAACAAGTAGTTTTTAACAAATTTAAATGCTTATGAAATGGTTATATTGAAGTATTGATTGGCAGCAAATTTAATTATTTTTTGTAGTTTTATTAGTTACCTAATGTTACTATTACCTAATTACTGTTGTCACGCGTAGGTATACTTAAACGGCAACCGACAACACTAGCCAGCATTTTTTAACTTAAATAAGTACTCTAATCATGTAATATTTTTCAATCCCTGTCAGACATTGAACAATCGCATTTTATAAATAAACGACCACGCAAATGACTGGATTGCTGATGTGACAATTTTTTTCCATAGATAATAAAATATGTTCACATAACTATGGGTCATTATCATTCATAGTCGGAGTTTCATCATTCATAGCTAAATTCAATGGGATCATTTGAATTTAAGCTTTGTTGCGTTAGATTATTCCATGAATCAGAAATAAACAATACGCTAGTTCGTAAATATTGTAATAAAAGTGGTTGTATATGAGATAGATATAAAAGCAGAATGAGAAACTTCCATTGGATCGTATATATATAATTATATATGTAATAATACATACTTACGACATGATTAGTATTCACACTATGTACGTCTATTGTTCAAACTTAACACAATAACCGCCTTCGGGTTTTTCGTATTCATTAGATGAAGATGAAATCACGTACGACATAAAGTCATGCTAATGAGCTATATATATGTGTATATGTATCTGCCTTTAATTAATACATAAGTTAGTACTAACTTGTTTTTAGACAGATAGCTACAATAAAAGTTATATTTTTAATTTTTTTTTCTACATCATGTACGTACGGTACGGTAATTATTCAATGTAACTTGTTTAAAATAAATAATTATAAGAGACTCAAGTTGAAATAAATCATTTGAGTTTGAATTCATTTATAAAGGTGCGTACAAACTTAGTAACATGTTATATAACTTGTGTTTTATAACACGTCCACATTATGTGACATTGTTTTTCACCATTGTAACATAAAACGATACTGTACAAATTAGAGTAAGTTGTATAACAATGTTATGTCATCATCATCATCATTAACTCATTAATGTCCTACTGCTGGGCACGGGTCTCCTCTCAATTGAGAGGGATTAGGCCATAGTCCACCACGCTAGCCTACTGCGGGTTGGCAGACTTCACATGCCATCGATATTTCTCTCAAGCATGCAGGTTTCCTTCACCACACGATGTTATGTAACAAATAAAAGTACATTGTCGTTTGTCGTTCGCGTATAAGTTATATAACATTGTTGCAAAAATCAATAACAAGTTGTATAACTTGCTATTATAACACGTTTTATAATATTCAGTGTCCATATTACTGAAACATGTTATATAACAATGTTTTATTACATGCAAATTTGTACGTACCTTAACAACAAAAATACCATGGCTATATCTATTTTAAATCTTAAATTTACTTTTTGTTCCAGGCGAGTCCTGAAAATAGCAGAAATGCTTCTCCAAGATACCACGATGCGTCGATGGAAGATGTAAGTTTTGTACTAGCCCTATGTATCATATCAGAAGAAGAAAAACCAAACTAATCTGCGTATACTCGTAATATTTTCAGGCATCGGACACAGGCTCTCTGTTCCGGGTGACAGGGGCGGCCACTACAGGCGGTGCTGCTAAAAGCGAACTGGTGGCGAGGGGTGGAAGCGGCGGCGCGCTCGCTCTGTCGCGCGCGCCTGTAGGGGGCAGTGCAAGTCCCGCACCGGCGCCACTGCCTCAGCCTGCGCCATCGCCTGCGCCTGCAGCACTACCTCCACCAGCGCTGCCACCGCCGCCTTTCCGTGCTGACACACCGCACCGACCCAATAGCGCGCACATTCCTGCTCTCGATGGTCACGCCGCAACTCAAATCCCAGCGCGGCCTGTCGGTGCAGCTGGACCAGACACACCTGAACGTCCCGCCAGTAACAGCAAGTTGCAGCCTGGCGCTAGGGCTTCAGCAGACAGCCCGACTCCCGCCCCACCCGCTCCACCTGCCCCCTCTCCACTCTTCCCTACGCATACCGCCTACCAATCTCAGTCTCAATCGCATTCTGCAGCTGCATTGCCAGACTACCGGCACACTAACCATGAAACGCGAACCGAGCCTTCTGAAGATCCTCCAGCGCCCCTGGACCTCCACACACATCACACAGCGCACCACACGTCCCGGCCGCCGCACCTTGCATCTAGCCCGGCGTTAGCGCCTCATCCTAGTCTGCAGAGCCGCGTCCCACACTCACAGGCGCATCCCGTGATGCCTGGCCATGACGTTCGAAATCCTCCAGTCGCAGCTCAGCCTCATCCCTCCGTTCCTACCTCGTTTTCGAACCGCGTCAATGGCGTGTCGCAAAGCGTAACGCCACATTCGGCACCTTCTTCAATTCCGAGCTGTCTTCCGAGTCAAACTCTTACAGGACGGTCGCTCTCTCCGGCGGCGCCGACCTCTCGACCCTACCCTACCCCGTCGATCGGGTCTAGTCATGTAAACTCCAGTATAAGTTCCAGTATTCACGGTCATTCAATAGCTTACCAGAGTCAGTCGAGTTTACAGAAACATTCCGTTCAACCTGTATATGCTAACCGACCGTCACATCTCGCTCCCTTCAGTATATCCAATCACATTTCCTCGAGTCACATTCAACCCTCTGCGGCAAATCAACCTCCAGTCCCACATATGAGCCATCCAATAAACAATCATTCCGTTACAAGTCTCTCCAGTCACCTTCCTGTGAATAACCCCAGTTCCTTACCAACTTCGACGCCAAATCACATTGGTCCTCCTTCTACTACAAGTACCACAATGTCTTCTTTCACCCCAAGCCTTAAATCACATCCGGGTGTTAATATACTACAACAACCGACCTCTATTGCCACGCCAGTGTCTTCTCACATGCCGAGCAATAATCATGTGGATTCATTACCCACATCAAGTTGTCCACCTAATAATGTGACGCCGGTGTCGACAAGTAGCATTGTCAGTATAAACAGCAACCACACCCTTGTACCTCCCGTCGTCGATTCGAGGCAACCGGCATCGTGTGACTTGCCTATGCGTACCGAGAGTCCAATAGTGTCTTCAACTCTTGCTTCCAATGGTTATCCGCCTCCAGCTGTGTACACTGGATCTTCATACCCTCCGTTATACGCGCCATATGCCACCACATTGCAACACAGTCCATACCTACCCCCCGCAGCGGCTTCACCAAGGAACTCAGCTGACACAGTGCGTACTTATGTTATTTTTATATTTTGAAAGGAAAAAAATACGGAGTGAAATCTTGTCTAAAAATATGGAAGTTGAAGCAAACGAGACATGAAAGTATATGTTGGCAAAATACAATCATTGCGAAGTATGTTTGGCGAAACAGGTATATTGAGGAATCGTGTTGTTATGGTGCTGTGGACCCGATGTGGTGCAAATAGTTTTAATTAAAGAGCAATATTGTTTGAATATACTAAGAGAATGAATGACAGGCGATTAACAGTGGAATTTCTAAAAACAGTGGTCCTAAAAGACCTATTTTATCCTTGGTCTCTAAAAATATTTAAAAAATGACAAGCAAGGTAAGTACAGTATGATAAAATATGACAAAATGTTTTATAATCAAATAAAGTCAAAACCTGTTTGTTCTGTTTTTGATGTGACGGCCTAACGTATTGATCTGAATGAAATATAACGTTTACCTTCGTTGTATGAATGTGCATAAAGTAAATCATAACATGTATATTTGTGACCATCTGAAGTGCTTTTGTTCATAAAACTTATTCGATTGCATTTTTACAGAGAACAAGTTTATCCGCATCCCCTCTGGTTGCCCCGAAGACACCAAAGGGTGTGCGTCCTCACACGCCGGGCTCCACAGGCGCGGCGGGCGCGGCGCTCTCATATTCCCCACGCGGACACAGTCCAAACAGGGAACGCGAAAGTTTTAGGTATATATTACATATTCAGTACATGACCAATAGTCCAACCTGCAATTGTATTTAGCATTTTTTGCGAATTTAGTAAAACAAAGCAACAACGCCATATAGTTAATTTTCTTTCTATCAATCTCAAAAATATGGCTTTTATTTTTATGCTTAACTCGTCAAAGAACTAATTTTAGACACAATAGAAAAATAATTTTTGTCGGACACCAGTACTCCTATATCAATGAACAAAAGTATATGTTTGATTTAACATGTCAATACTATTTTGATTATAGCAATATCAGCAGTTTGTCACGCAGCACGCCTGCGTCAGTGCCCTCGTCTGTGCCGTCGCATGCTCCCTCGCTCGTGGCACCGCTCACCGCTCCATTGGCCACTCCGCTCGCTGCGCCGTTACCGGTGAGATTTCTTATCACCCGTATTTGAAGTTATTACAGAGAATACTATGTGTAATATGTATATATTGTATATTACACGAAGTATAGATAATTCAAACGTAATAGGCTATATCTATGTGTATACAGTGTACTGTATACACACTATTTGTACTGCGCGATAAATTGTATAAACTAAATACTATAAGTTGTGTAATTTTGTACTTTAAGGTTCGGACAGAAAGACATGAACTGTATAAACCTCAGGGTCCCCTGCCGGTGTCGCTGGCTGGGCTGCCCCCCGCGCTGCCGGGCCCGCTGGGCGCCCCGCTGGCGGCGCCCACGCCCACGCCGGCCGCGCCCACCGCGCCGCACCTCACGCACTCGCTCGCGCCCGTGCCCACCGTGCCCAGCATCAGCTCCAGTGCCAAACCGCCTGCGCACTGGGGGGTGACGTGAGTACACATTATATTGTTTGTGACATGATTAGCCCAGCGGTAGTTAGTTAGGTAGGCGGTGCTGTGCTACGGGTCCCGGGTTCGAATCCCGGTAGGGACAAATGTTTGTGTGATGAGCATAAAAGCATTTGTATCCGAGTCATGGATGTATCTATGTATAATATGTATGTTTTTACAAAAAAAAATATATTTAAGTAGTATATCAACCTTCTAGTATGCGTAAAGAAGCAGAGCAGGTCTCTGCCTCGTTGCTTACCACAGCACTACGGTGCACTACGGTGCTGTGTCATAATGTCCAGATGTATTTATTATATATGACTGTCAAATGTTTATAATGACCTGAAATTCACAAAAACATCAGTTTAAATTCAATCAGCTTTTATTATAGTATTTTTATAATTATCGCTTCCTTTTGTATCACTATCGTTTATATCTTGCTTTATTGCCCGCGTACATCGTACAAAAGAGCTACGTCGACGCACTTGTGAAATAAAGATGTAATTTTAGAGTTTCCCTCCTCTTCATTTTATTGTATTTTGATAAGTGTAGTTGATAGGATCCATAAAATCCTATGGATTTATGTTAATAAAATGTTTGGTTACATGTTTGCATATTTGTAATAACGCGATTGTGGCATATTTTCCAGCAGGCCGACCGGTGCGGAGCGTCCCTCAGGGTTCGCGCCCGCTCCTCCGCTGTTTGGTGCACCACTCGCGCCACCTAATCCGAATCCATTCTCTGCTGAATCACTCTTCCAAAGTAGTAAGTTGTGTTGATCTTATAAAAATATATTTTTCATCTTTATCGACATTGCTATTCTGTGCTGAGCCAGTTCCACCAACGTACCTAAAAATCTTATATATAAAATATCTCGTCTCACGGTGTTTGTCACTGAACTCCTCCGAAACGGCTAGACGGATTATTATGAAATTTTGTATGTATATTTCGTAGGTCTGAGAATCGGTCGTAAGCTATTTATGACACCCCTAGGTGAAAAGGATGTCCCTCGCCAGACTTTTTTTTAATTTTTTTTGACAAAATATTTTTTTTTTATGATTTGGCATCAAAAAATACTTATAAACCCTACATTTTCACTCTTCTAACACCAACTCCTAAAATGTGGCAAAACAACGTTTGCTGGGTCAGCTAGTACTTACATAAAAACCTCTTATCGGGGAATCCATATTTAAGGTAGAATTAAATGTACAAAAATATATAATACTTTACAGGCCCGGGTGCGGATCTTCTGCGACGCGAGCTGGACAACCGATTCCTAGCAGCAGCGGGCGCCGTGACGGCCGTCCGAACCGAGATGCATCACCATCAACACCAGCATCAACACACGCACGTGCACCAGCACCCGCCGCCGCACCAGCCGCACGCGCCGCAGCCGCCCCAGCCGCACCCGCACCCGCACCAACTACTGGTGCCCCACGCGCCACTCGTAAGTACTCGCTCGTGTCACAGCACCAGCACCAACACACGCACGTGCACCTGCCGCCGCACCCGCACCCGCACCAACTACTGGTGCCCCACGCGCCACTCGTAAGTACTCGCTCGTGTCACAGCACCAGCACCAACACACGCACGTGCACCTGCCGCCGCACCCGCACCCGCACCAACTGCTGGTGCCCCACGCGCCACTCGTAAGTACTCGCTCGTGTCACAGCACCAGCACCAACACACGCACGTGCACCTGCCGCCGCACCCGCACCAACTGCTGGTGCCCCACGCGCCACTCGTAAGTACTCGCTCGTGTCACAGCACCAGCACCAACACACGCACGTGCACCTGCCGCCGCACCCGCACCCGCACCAACTGCTGGTGCCCCACGCGCCACTCGTAAGTACTCGCTCGTGTCACAGCACCAGCACCAACACACGCACGTGCAGCTACCGCCGCACCCGCACCCGCACCCGCACCAACTGCTGGTGCCCCACGCGCCACTCCTAAGTACTCGCTCGTGTCACAGCACCAGCACCAACACACGCACGTGCACCTGCCGCCGCACCCGCACCAACTGCTGGTGCCCCACGCGCCACTCCTAAGTACTCGCTCGTGTCACAGCACCAGCACCAACTTACGCACGTGCACCTGCCGCCGCACCCGCACCAACTGCTGGTGCCCCACGCGCCACTCGTAAGTACTCGCTCGTGTCACAGCACCAGCACCAACACACGCACGTGCACCTGCCGCCGCACCCGCACTCGCACCAACTGCTGGTGCCCCACGCGCCACTCGTAAGTACTCGCTCGTGTCACAGCACCAGCACCAACACACGCACGTGCACCTGCCGCCGCACCCGCACCCGCACCAACTGCTGGTGCCCCACGCGCCACTCGTAAGTACTCGCTCGTGTCACAGCACCAGCAACAACACACGCACGTGCACCTGCCGCCGCACCCGCACCCGCACCAACTGCTGGTGCCCCACGCGCCACTCGTAAGTACTCGCTCGTGTCACAGCACCAGCAACAACACACGCACGTGCACCTGCCGCCGCACCCGCACCCGCACCAACTGCTGGTGCCCCACGCGCCACTCGTAAGTACTCGCTCGTGTCACAGCACCAGCAACAACACACGCACGTGCACCTGCCGCCGCACCCGCACCCGCACCAACTGCTGGTGCCCCACGCGCCACTCATAAGTACTCGCTCGTGTCCGTAAGTAGTTGTTTGTGTATGTAGGCATTTGTATTTGTATAATTAACAAAATCATTTACGATCCTTGGGGGAGACCTACGTCCTCCAGTGGACGTCTAATGGTTGATGTGCTGATGATGATGATGAATAAAATTATTCGCCTTTGTTTTCAGTTCAAGGATGTAAGCAAAATGTCATCACTGTATCGCAGCGGACTTGGCCTCGGCTACCCGTATTCGACGAGTCTACTGCACCCCACCGGCCCCTACGTGCCTCCGACACCACTTACCACATATGCACCTAAGGTAAAATAGCAATCTCAAGACCTTTTACCCTGGAATTGTTCTCATAACTTGATATTTAAAGCTCATTAAGTGTCAGACAATTCTAACACAAGAGAAATAACAAGATTTTATAATTCATTTGAATCACAATAACAATAACAAATTCAAATTACTTAGATCTAGTAATAATTATACGATAAATCGAAGTTAGTAGTTTAATAAATTTTGTAAAAAGATAAACTAACTCTTTAAATGTAATGTCTTCTTTATTATGTCATATTATTAATTAATTTCTTTACTGACAGTTTTTCTTCAAAACTTGCTTACGCTTATTTTACGTTTTAATTTGCTCCAATCATTAACCCTGCATCGCATAATGTTAACAGCCCGTAGTGTCAGCCGCAAGCGACTCCGCCTCTAAACTACCACCACGTCCCGCTGTCGCGGTAGGTTTCCTTCTTAGCACTACATTACTTGTGAATGTCAGGATGGTTGCATCACTTACTTTTGCTACCTCGTAATTAACGAAAAGATTAAATGAATAAAGTGGCCACCAAATCTATATCAGTTATCAGGTTAGCTGGCTACTTACTGGCTACTTACTTTGATACAACTTTTAGAAAGGATTAATCACTTGGTTTTGTCACCCTGGCAGTCACTATTACTTCATGCATGCTACTGTTTTTCAATTTGTTGAACTCAACCCGCTGGTACGCTGGAAGAGTTATGATTGATTATATGACACCCTTATTAAATTACAATCTTTATCGAACAGAAAACCGGAAAATGGAACGCGATGCACGTGAGGATCGCTTGGGAGATCTACAACCACCAGCAGAAAGAGAAGACCGGCGGCAGCGGCGTGGCGGGCGGCGGCGACAAGGACAAGCTGCGCGCCTTCCCCGCGCCCGCGCCCCCGCCGCCCGCCTACCGCTCGCCCTACGAGCTGCCGCCCTCGCCCTACCTGCCGCACCACCCGCACCTAGGTACGCTCCGCCGCTACGAGCCCGGCCTGCCCGCGCCCGCGCCCGCCGCCTCTCACCGAGCTGTGCGCGTTTCAGGCGTGTCACCGTTCGGGCGGTACGGGCCCGCCGCCTACCCCGGCGCGCCCCCCTTCGGGCTCACGGCGTACGGGCGCGAGCTGGCGCTGTCCTCCTCGCTGCACGGCGTGCACCACGCGCCGCCGCTGGGCGCCCTGCACGACGCCTGGCGCGGCGTGCGCCCGCCCACGCCGCAGGCCGCCGCCGAGGCGCGCCGCGACCACGAGGAGCGCGAGCGCGCGCGCCGCGAGCGGGACGAGCGCGACCGCCGCGAGCGCGACGAGCGCGAGCGCCGCAAGGCGCGCGAGCAGCGCGACCAGCGCGACCGCGAGCTCGAGCGGGCGCGGGCGCGCTCTCCGCTGCGCAACGGCGCGCCCGACGCCGTCAAGGACGAGCGCAAAGAGCCGCCGCGCCACGCGCCGCCGTCGCTACCCGCCTACCCGCCGCCGCCGCCCTGGGACCCCTACCGCACGTTCGATCCCCTTCAACATATGCGTTTCGCGCCGATCGTAGAAGCGGCCATTCGCGCCGAAGAAGACCGCGCCAAGATGTTGAGTGCGTACGCGCACCACCAGCAGCTGAAGTCGAGCCCGCTGCTGCACCGCGGGCTGCCGCCGCACGCGCCGCTGCCGCCGCTGGGCTCGCACGCGCCGCTGGCCCCGCTGGCGCCGCTGGCCCCGCCGCTGGCGCCGCTCGCGCCGCTGGACCTGCTCAAGAAGGAGGAGCCGCGATGATAGCGATGCGGCGCAACCGCCGTGTCGCCGTGTGTAAATAGAGTAGCGTAAACGACGTCGCAAGTGAGAGTACGACTAATTTAATGTATATCGTTTCGCATTATCGGTTTAGAGAATTATTTATTGTAACGTCGCTTACAGTTTACAGAATGACGGTTATCGGTTCCGTCGACCCGTCTCGTTGATATAGTTTCGTTTGGTGAACAGTGAGGTCGTGTGAAAGGATCGACGGGAGACGAATCGGAGAGGGTGGTGCGAGCGTGCACGCTTTCTCGACATGTGCAATATTGGACGAGAACACTGGGCGCTCGTCGCCGCCGGCCTGTACACTACTGCTTGTTTATTTACATGAAAATATCTATCGAGTTGTTATTGTGACCATTATTAGTTAATTATACATGAAAATTGCTGATATTGTGAAGGATAGGATTATTGGAATCACTATCGATATAATTATACATATTTATATATACTTATAAATAAACTGTAAATATTAGTATGTAAATTAGCGTTAAAATATAGAATTGGTTTATTTAACGTCATACAAAAGAAAATCCCATAAATTATTATTGCATCGGGAGTTTAATTTACACTTCCGTTAAAAATCTCAATGGTTTTTCAATTGTACCAGTGGAGTTTTATTTATTTATTTATACTCCTATTAGTGAACACAATTTCAGTTATAGCAGTTATTTCATTATAATGCATTTAAAATATGTGATATTATTGTATTGTGGAATACATTTTGTCTGACTTCAAAGTAGTGTCTTCTCACGTATCTAGATGTAACAGTAATAAAATAATAATTGAGTTTGTATTTGTC
This sequence comes from Craniophora ligustri, assembly GCA_905163465.1. Taxonomy (NCBI): domain Eukaryota; kingdom Metazoa; phylum Arthropoda; class Insecta; order Lepidoptera; family Noctuidae; genus Craniophora; species Craniophora ligustri. Next base: position 7,664,160 of record LR990967.1, on the reverse strand, counting down.
ATTAATCATGTTTATTGTTCCAAATTGTATTTTTGAATAAACAGATCAATGTCAATCCATTACATATTTGTTTAGTGACCATATCATGACATTATGCTAAAAACTCTTGTGCCATTAAATGAATTTTGAAATCAAGGGCATCAAGTCAGACAAAATTGAATTTAGAATGTATCTAACATATAAATAGTTTGTTTTTCAAAATCTCAAGAATGATTCAGAATTATAATATTATAGTTTATTCAAACAAAATCAATCTGGATACTAAAAAGTAAATGAAAGCTTGGTGCGATTCAGAAAATACCATTAAAACTTTTGATTTTTATACCAATTACATTTTTTTATGTCCCTTTCCTTATCCTGAAGAAGTTTGCAGATATTAAAATGTTATTAAATTTACTATTTACTGTGCATCGTTGAAAAGATGACTTAATTCTAAATTAATTATTTAATTTAGCATTTATTTTATCATAATGAAATTAATAATTAATTTCAAGGTTTCAGTAGTAGTTATGAGTGTTTATTTTATCCCTTGGATAAAAAAAGCTTCAATATTTTTTTTCACTGCAAACCTATGTACATCTTTATAAGGCAGACTTGACAGCGTATCTCTTTAGTAGTGTTTATGGTCGGTGTAGTTCGACTTTGACGCAGTTTCTTAATAGGGGATTACATTGCTCATCAAATACCAGAAACATGCTTGGTTTAAAGCATTTTCCTGACGTATCCTTTGGTGTGTTAGACGTATAAAAAATGTTATGTTACCCGTAAAGTCATCATAAACACATTTAACTGATTAAAATTTTATTAAATTCACTACGATTTCGGAAAAAAGAAAAAGTATGAAGCCCTTTTCTTCTTACTTTTTATAGTAAAATTAATATTAAGATAAAATGCGTAAATTGGGCTTTGGACTCAATGTAGGAGCCATAGTTGAGACTTCGTAATACAGAGATACCAAGAAGCCTCCATAAGATACTGGATTTCCGCCCCTCCAGTCCTTACACAGTATAGCTCTCTGCAACTGTGCTATCACCACTCACCCATACACCCAGTGTGTGATGTTTCACCAGATCGTCGATATGCAGCAAAAATAAAGTTGCAGAGATCACATATCCCCGGGGGAGGCATGAATAGGGTCAGACAAGTAGTCATCAACTCACAATGACCGATCCCTCAGAGAATCTGAAATCCAGGCACATAGACCAACAGGCAGACCTTACGATGGAAGCCTGCCGATAAGGCTGTCATACTAAACCCTATCAAAAGCCATAGAGATGTCCAGATTGGAGATCTCCATGTTTCTAGATGATCTCACACAGGATGTATGTGGAAGACGCTGGATGATCCCCAGATGACCAATTTCTGCGAAATCTGTACTATCGGTCATTCAATCTATGCCAGGAGCCTGGTTTTTAGGACACGTTCCATCGTCAATCTTGCAGAGTATGGAAGTGACTGAAATTGGCCAAAAGTTATTAGGGTCGGGACGATTGCTCTTTTTAAGCACTGGTTGCATGTTGGCAAGCTTTTATGATTTCGGAACCTGATCATTTGCTGGAACCCTATCCTAGCCACTACCTTCCTTCGCGTCTAGCGTAGCGTTTTCGTTCCACTAGTCCGATCAAAAAGGAGGTCACGGAGACGCCGATAGCAGATATCGTCGCGGGTGTACATGGGTGTATATGCACACGCCTTAGCCTTAAGTTTGTGACCAAGAATCTTCGTCTCCGTAAGCACGCCTCAAATGTTTGCGAAATGCACCTTCACAAGAGGGAGGGCTGATGCTGGGCCACGCTTCTGTTGTTTTTTGCTCTCATTTATTAGGTCCTGAAGGTAGGAAGACGGCAGTGAAAATAGGATTATTGACTCTTTAACATCCAGACGCACACGAGGATACCACACCCATGGGTCTAGCCTGGACTGCGCGGACGCCCGAGCCCCCCTGTGGATGTGGCGCAAATCGGGATTTTTCCTATCTTTGCCAGTCCGCGGGACAGCCTTTCGCGAGCGGCTAGTTTGCTACTTGGGTCCCCTAGTAAATGCGGTTGGCGCGCGGTGCACCGTGCCTTGGTTACCATGCGCGGTTTCCCGACGCGGTGTGTTCAGTGCGCGTCAGACTTGTGAGCATTTATCGATACAACCGTTCCGACCCGTCTTCCTTCAATAGCTACACTGACCAACGTGACCAACGTGATGAAAGTTGCACGGGTCCGCTTGGCAGCCGAAGCCTTCAACCCTGATTGCTCCTTCCTCCAGCATCACCCAGGAGTCATGTTTGGGCCATCTTAGGTTAAGTCCCAAGGACGCGTACAATATGAGCCCCGTAATACCTAACATTGTATACAGAAACAAAAAAAAAATAGGCATGACTATTTTTTTTATTTTTTTCATTTAATATTTCATACCTCATAGGTATCAATAGGGTATTGAAGGTATTTTTTCTTAAATAAAATACTATATCGTTACTTAATGGGGCGCCAACTCTAATTGGCCCGGGGCGCCCAATCTGTAAATACGCCTCTGGTACAGTGACAGGAGTGGATACAATTTCATAAACCGATAACGAGGTATCTGCGTAACATTATTCACAAAAACACTACTGTGAACGACCTGAGAACATATATATGAAATACCCTTTTACATATTATAGAACATTATAAAAACATTTTTTGAAAACATCGGTTCCGCTAAGCCTAGGAAAGTTTAAATAGCTCTTACCTTCAACAGAAAATCAACTTGTACATAAAGATTTTCAATGCTCAACCGAATTTTCATGCTATAATTGACTTTACTATTAATTCTAACGCGTTGTTTAGTAAAACACAGACTTTTCGATGACCAAAATTTTTACGTAACGGCGTTTTTATCCAGTCGAGGATTCCTTGAACTGCCCCCACTATCTTCTGAATCTTTAGTTTTTTAATCTAATCTAGGTTGCTTAGGACAAAATTATATCTATGCACTGCCTCTAAAGACGTACGTTTCAACTAGCTGTTGCGATTTGAAACATTAGAAAAACTATGATTTTTCGTACTAAAAGTAGTCACACCCGCACACTGCTCTTTACAAAGTTTGACAAGTAAGTATTCGACTATACTTTCCGGGGTTAGTATTGCATTTGCTGCGGATGCACGAATTTGTAGGTCAGTAACAACTCGAGGCTTACCCCTTAAATAATACGTAATTTTAGTAAAGATTTATTATATTCGGCATAAGTGGAATACCTGTCGGATTCTGCACACACACATATAACCTTATGCAGAATGCTTGCGATACCCACAGATCGTGGGCATAACTTTTATAAATCTTACTTTAAGTTAGGTCATGTACGTGTGGTGCTAGTCCACTCGCTAAGTCAGGTATGGTCTTCACCCTTGAGACCACGACTTACGCGAGCAAGGCATTCACCATGCTCCCAAAGATTAAGGGAACCAGCCTTATAGACTTCCTCGCACGACCGATGTGTCGACATCATGAGTTTATTGGGTAATGTAAAATCTAGGGTTTCCTTCTATAATTATCGCCTCATGTACAATCAACAAAATTGAATCATGACCCACCATAAGCTTATTTTCTTACAAACATTCAAATACGATTAGGTCGACATTCGCGTAAACATACGTGCCCATGGTAACAACCTTGTTATAATAATAATAATAATAACCCCACCGCCGTATCTCTACGTTGTCGACGTGGTGGGGCTTGAGTGCTTCAATGATCTTTGGAGCTACGCCGGTAGAGCTACTCATGCCGGATAGGTTCAAGGTGAGAAGCCTGACTAAGAGAGATACAATCCAAAGCCAAGGTGAAACAGCATACGCCGAGGGCTTCATGGCTAGGGGAGGGCTTAGTCTTTAGTATGCGAACTCTGGACAATAGGGGACCTCCAGTTTCATGTACCCTTGCCACGGTGAATGCAGGGCTCTGCCGTGGTCGACCGAAAGTCCCTAGCTACTCGTGGGATTAATATGATTACTAGATCTAAAACAAAGAAAGTTATTCAGGCTAATGTGCCACTTATAGATGACAACCACACGCAGGTTTCTTCATCGTCTTCCACGATATCGCTTATCCAATCAATTTCATCATCGTCACAATTCATCTGCGTTTCTCCAACACCGTCAACATCAACTAGTATAAAGTCAGCGGATGTTGCACAGGAGACAATTTTCGTCGACAAACCTGTGCCCACCACTAGTACTGTAACAACCCGTAGGAAATGGAGTAGTGAAATGAATGAATTTATCCTACGTACCTATCTTAACCTAACTAATATGGAAACAGACATCAACGCATATCTTTCACCTCTTCACGTTAAATTTTTAGAAAAATATCCCAACATGCAAGTAAGCCGACAAAGAATAGGAGACCAACGTAGAGCTATAGTCCAAAAGAAATTACTACCACAAACCAAAATAAATCAAATTTACGATGACGTTAGAGAAGAATTACAATTAATCCATACTCATATACAACAACACTCTACACAATTACAAATATCAACCAATACACAACCAACACAGCGCATGAAATGGACAAACGCATATAATGAAACAATAATGAGAATATACTATAAAATTACACAACTCGAGACTAATAAGACTGCTTACAGAAAGGCACTACACGAAGAGTTTATAAGCCTTTATCCAAGCTTCGCACACATTACAGAACAAAGGTTATCGGACCAAAGGAGAGCCATTATTAATAATAATTACATTAATAACGCTAGACTAGCAGAAATTAAAAAACAAGTAGCTGAAGAATTACAGTATAGAAATACGCAAACAGAAATCATTCATAATATTCAACCTAATACATACATACAAAATAGTCTAGAACACGCTGATAACTACGGTTTGACGCTAAACACTCAAAATACAAATATAAACATTCGCTCTGACACACCAATTAACACTCAAACAACAAATTTTCTCTCAACCAACAGTATAGACAGTGATATAGTAGCACAAACACCCTTAGACACCCACAATATGGAAAACATACAAATAGAAGACAATTTCCTAAAAAATATAGATACTGGACAAACTGACTCTACGCCGATTCATTCTAATAACATAGAAACTAACCCAGACATAGAGAACACATTTCAACAAGCTCAATTGTACTTTGCCGATACTCACCCCACAAATAGACCATACATCCCCAAACAAAAAACATCTAGAAAGTTTATTGCCATCGTAACATACATTAACAATATTATATTTCCCAAGTACACCAATGTAAATTCTGATTTCATCACCTTGCAGACCATAATATATTGTGGTGCATGGACAGCAGCTAAATGCAATGGAGCAAAAATATCACACATTCCGCAAAATGAGAATCTTACGCGATCAAAAAGAAAGCCAAATTGGCAAATTAGATTAGAAAAGAAAATAGGAAGCTTAAGAGCAAATATAGGTAGATTAACACAATACATTAGGGGTAACCGAAGTAGTAAAGTAGTAGCTGCAGTAGAAGCAATTAAAACTAAATATGAAAATCACGCACAATATGAAAACTCAAACACTGAAATGGTACATTTTTTAGACACATTAAAACAAAAACTTAATGCTGCATCGAGTAGACTTAAAAGGTATATAACATGTACAAACCGTAAAGCTCAAAATGCTAAGTTCGTCAACAACGAAAAGAACTTCTATAGAAATTTAACATCAACAAACACAGACAACTCCAATCAAAACTTACAGACACCTCCTGCAGATACACTTAGAAATTTTTGGGCTGACATATGGGAAAATCCTGTACTTCACAACCATCATGCAGACTATATTAATGAAACGGCAACAGATATAACACACATGGAATTTGAATTTATTCCGATAGAAACATTCATAGACGTCATCAAGCGCACACATAATTGGAAATCGCCAGGCTCAGACAATATTCATAACTACTGGTACAAAAAATTTACAAACCTCCATCCATATATTCACAATCACCTAAACACATTTATTCAATCGCCACAATTACTACCTACATACATAACACACGGAGTCACATACATGATTCCCAAGGACAAAAATGACACCCTTAACCCAGCCAAATACAGACCAATTACTTGCCTTCAAACCATCTACAAAATCCTGACCGCCTGTATAAGTGAAGAAGTTTACAAACATCTAATCAATAATGATATATTAGCCGAGCAACAAAAAGGATGTCGTAAGAATAGCCAAGGATGCAAAGAACAACTTACCATAGACGCAATTATTATGAACAATGCAGTTAAAAATAAAAAAGACATCTGTACAATGTTTATTGATTACCAGAAAGCCTTTGATTCCGTCCCACATAGTTGGCTATTACATGTATTAAATCTTTACAAAATTCACCCAACATTAATTTCATTCCTAAAAACTTCCATGCTGAATTGGCAAACTGTCCTAAAAATAAACCAGGCCTCAACAACACTGACCACGGAGCCAATTTTTATTCAACGTGGAATTTTTCAAGGAGATGCCCTGAGTCCTCTATGGTTCTGCTTGGCTCTTAATCCCCTTTCATATTTATTAAATAAAACTAGCACAGGATTCACACTAACCAACAATGACACACATTATACACTATCACATTTAATGTACATGGACGACATTAAACTTTACGCAAGTGATACCATTAGTTTAAACAAATTAGCAGACATAACACAACAATTTTCACAAGATATTCGCATGCAGTTTGGAGTAGATAAATGCAAAATGTTTTCCGTCACTAAAGGTAAAATTGAATACAATAGGTACACACTCGAATCCGGAGAATCAATTGAGCCTATGGATGAACAAAGCACTTACAAGTACCTAGGCTTTAAGCAGTCTAGACAGATACATCAAAAAACTACTAAACAAGAAATGCTCAAAAAATTCTCTCACCGCCTTAATTTAGTTTTAAAAACGCAACTCAACTCCAAATGTATAATAAAAGCAATCAATACATTTGCGATACCCATACTCACGTACTCTTTCGGAATAATACAATGGTCGAAAACTGATATTAAACAACTACAACGCACTATCAATACTCACCTTACCAAACACAGGAAACACCATCCTAAATCATGCCTACAGAGACTTACATTACCACGCCAAGAAGGGGGCAGAGGGCTGATAGATGTTCACAATTTACACAACAAACAAATAATTTCACTCAGAGCTTACTTCCATGATAAAGCTGCACATTCACCACTACATAAACACATTATAGAAACAGACAAAAAACTAACACCGCTTAACCTACAAGATAAAAATACACAAATAAATGAACACCTCATAAGTACACAACAAAAACACACATTATGGTCTGATAAAGCCCTGCATGGCAGACATCGAGCCTACCTGAGCCTACCACACGTCGACAAAGATAAGTCGAACGAATGGCTTAGACGCGGTGAGTTGTTTCCGGAAACGGAAGGCTTTATGCTCGCAATTCAAGACCAAATTATAGTAACTCGCAACTACAGAAAATACATCATAAAAGACCCTAACCAACCGACTGACTTATGCAGACACTGCAACAGTGCTTCTGAAACTATTCAGCATATTACAGGAGCCTGTAAATCTTTAGCACAAACAGACTACAAACACCGCCATGATCAAGTGGCTTCAATCATACATCAACACCTAGCATACAAACACAAGCTTATACTTGACATGAACCCGTATTATAAGTATAAACCCGAAACCGTATTAGAAAATAGGCACCTTAAAATTTATTGGGATAGAACGATTATAACTGACAAAACCATCCATTACAATAGGCCAGATATCACCGTACATGATAAAACCAACAAAACAGTTTATTTAATTGACATCGCTATACCTAATTCACACAATATCCAAAGTACAATATCTGAAAAATTAAATAAATATCAAGATCTCGCCATAGAAATCAAAACTCAGTGGAGAGCAGAAACTGTACATATAGTCCCTATAGTCCTTTCATCAACAGGTATCGTTCCAAAATCTCTCACGGAAAGCCTCAACATATTGGACATGCCTACCTACACACTCCATATGCTTCAGAAAGCTACTATTCTTAACACCTGTCGCATCACCCGGAAATTTCTATCATCTTCTACACTATCTTCCACATTTTCAATATAAACCCTCCCTCACAAGCTTGGCTATGGCCCGCATGTGAAGTTAATTAAACTCTCCCATAAAGGAGAAGAAAAATAAATAAAATCTGAAAATAATAATAATAATAATAACGTTTATTTGGACTAAACACATTCGAGCCTTGTACAACAATTCTTAAGAGCTAAATATAAAATACAGCTATTAAACATAGGCTGCTAAAACTTAATGACTCCTGACTTCCAAACTAGGTATATATACCTGTATCTCGGAAATCAGGGCTCTTCCGGTAATAATAGTTTATGTTATTTATTTTTAACAATAAAAACAATTTAAGGCGTTAGGTATGTTTAAACAAAAAATAGAAATAGAGAGAAGAAAAGAACAACTTAAATATATGAAATCCAGTTAGTTATGATTTATGTAGCTTGACGACAATTTTAATGGTGTGTAATAGTATGTATGACTGAGGGTCAAACAAGAGAATGGAATAATGTGGTATGTGGGAGTAAGATGTGTATGAATGAGTGTATGTATAAGTGTATGTATGTAAGAGTATGAGTAGAAGTATCTCCGGTTGTGGTTAGTTTTGAACGTATAAAATAGTTTCCGTGTCATTATAATCTAGGTATAGGAGCCATTTGGTGACAATTTTTTTGCATTTATGCTTCGTAAAAGGATATATATGTGTTATCTGTCATTAATACACAGAATTATCAGTTGCAGTCTCCATTTTGGTTAAGAGGTTTGACACACGAGTGCGGTATAAAGCTGAATGCATACACCGCACGCCATCCATACTTACTTTACTTACTTAATATTTTTTATTATTATTATAAATGCGAAAGTGTGTACGTCTGTCTGTATGTTTGTTAGATCTTCACGCTATAACCACTGACCCGATTAAGATGTTTTTTTTATATAAACTATATATATTTTATATAAACCCCGGGGAAGGACATAGGATAGTTTTCATCTCGGAAGTCATCCCTTAAAAGAGAGAAAAGGGGAGTGGAAGTTTGTTAGGTAGGTTCAGATGACAAGCGCTCAACGCGCGTTTTGATAACGCGCGTTTACAACTACATACATTTTATTCAGGCCGTACACATGCTAACGCGCGTTTTAGTAACGCGCGCGTTCAACGCTGCGCTAGCGCTCGACTGTTGTCAGCGCGCGTCAACGCCGCTTTGAGATCATTGGTTTTCTAAGTTTCCGTTCCGTTCAGTTGAGCGCACAGAGTACATTTATATATACGGAAAGTTGAGCGCGCGCTTTCGACGCGGATAGACGTATTTTAGGGTTCGTCAAGTTCGTCCGAAATGGAAACCGGAGCTTTTAATATGGAATTATTAATTGATGAAATAGAGAAACGTCCTGCGATATGGGACATGACAAGTAGCGATTATTCAGATAAGAATTTGAGAAGACGGGCTTGGGAAGAACCCGTCCTTATATTTTGTGAAGGACATGCCAATGAAGAAAAGAAGAAAATATTATGTGAGTATACATATTTATTTACGTTTACAATCGGTTTGTGTTACAAGTTAAATATAACGATCCTGCCAATCTACTTTTCCTTCATTAATGAAATAGTTTGTTAAATGTACTCGAACATTATCCGCCTGTCGCACAGCACGTCCGGTATAATGTGAGGCTAGATTTTCCAGGGGTGGCGTATAAAGTGTGTCTTCAAAATTGTAGCCATCCCTGATTCTGACATAATTATTTAGTGTACATATCGCTTTTACGATCTTTTCTGCAAAACCGATGTTAACATCTAACGGCCTGTGTAAAATGCGCCATTTATTGCACATTATGCCAAAAGTACATTCAACATACCGGCGTGCTAATGTCAAACGGTAATTAAATATTTTTTTAGCATAAGTTAGTGACCTTCCCCCATATGGACGCATTAAATTCTCCATCATGCCAAAAGCTTCATCAGCCACTATCACATATGGCAACGTTGTCGGTCTATTTTGTATTAACAATGCCTTTGGCTCAGGTAGATCTAATGACCTTTCTGTCAGCTTTTTGTACAATGAAGAATTCTTGAATATACCTGAGTCACTGTTTTTACCGTAGGCACCTATGTCAACCCACACAAAACAATAGTTTGCATCCGCTAGCGCCAATAAAACTAGCGAAAAATAATTTTTATAGTTATAATACATAGAACCCGTGTGTTCAGGCTGGATTAACCGTATATGTTTCCCGTCCAAGGCTCCCAAACAATTGGGAAACTTTGAGTTCTTTTCAAATATCGTGGGTATTTCACACCACTTTTCTTTCGTTGGTTCACTCATAACAACGGGCCTTAATTTTTTCCAAATAGTTTCACATACATGTGGTATTATAGAAGCCACAGTAGATTTGCCAATTCTATAGTCGTAGCTTAATGTCCCAAATGAACATCCAATGGCCAAATATCTGGAAACAAACATAAACTATTACTAAATACTGTTTTTTTTTTCAGCGTCATCCCTGCAAAAAAAGTGGAAGAGTTTACGGGATAATTATATGAGAGAGGTGAAGAAAATAAAGACTGTCAAATCTGGATCAGGAGCTTCCAAAACTTCGACATATATTCATTATAATAGACTACGATTTCTACAGGCATCAATTGCCAACAAAGATACAGAAAGTAGTTTCGATGCAGATAATGCATCAACTTCGTCAGTGGTTGCTGAAGTAGAAATAAGTTCTGGCTTTAAGAGTCCTAAATCTACTTCAAGAAAAAAACAAAAATTAAATCCTGCTGATGAAAGATTTGCAAACATATTAGAGCAGAGTTTAGCACAGAAAAATGTGTCTCATCCAAAAGAAGATGACGATGAAGACAAGCTGTTTTGTTTGTCACTCGTTAAAGAGATTAAAAAAATTCCGGAATATAGGCGACTTCAAACTAAAATTGCCATTTATAATTTAATTTTGCAAAACCAAAATGAATTTCAAGGACCACAACAACAGACATATGAAAATCAAAATTACCCGGTATCACAACGAAGAAATTATTCATCACAAGAGCAGCGTCATCAGTCATCAGCTTCTGTTGAAGGCTTTCGTTATCATGATTATAGATCACAGCAGTCTAGTGTGTCAAATAATTTTGCACATTATGGTTATACTACAGCAATGGGGTCTCCATCGCCAGTAACACCTACTCCATCGCCAGCACCAACTAATGTCAGCAATGAATCAGAGTTAGAGTTATTCTGCGAGTAACAAAATGTTATTTTTTCTTTAAAAAAATTGTTCCTAAACAAGTTGATTTGATTTATTTGATTTATAGATTATGTTGATTATTAAAAAACTTACCTCAATGTAATTATGAGTTTTTCTTCCGGTGAAATGCTATATCGCACAGCGTTTTTATCTGCTACGAGTTCATCGTTTATGAGAGTCAGTAAGTCATCAAATGACTTGATGGACATTCTGAAGTAGTTAAAGAATTTGGGCTCAAATTGCCTTAACTTAGGATATAAAATAATGTACTGACTTTCAGTCAGCCTGGTTGACAAAATTGGGTGAACCCAATATCTCCGTCTTCTGTTGTGTCGTTTCTGCCGTCTGTATAAAATCACCGATAAAACTGTTTCTACGTCCATCTTCGACAAATGTAGAACTCAAACTGGCCGCAACAACGCGCGTTTAACGCCTGACAAGCGCGCACCATGTGAACACTATACAAAAATTCAACGCGCGTTCAACGCGCGCTGAGCGCTTGTCATCTGAACCTAATAAAATTACTAATTTAACGCAGACGTAGTCGCGGGCAAAAGCTAGTATAAAATAAATACGACGCGTACTAAAATCAATGCGTTTTTAATCTTGATTTATTTTAACATGAGTTCAGCTTAAATATTCTATCTGAATTTCGTTTGTAAAGTGCGTTAAGGCAATCATAGGAAGGGGCAGTAAAACGCTTCAATAATATTTTTTTATTTGTAATATTTATTTATTAACCAACTTATACGGTAATGCAATAGGATATTATATAAATTATAAAGATATATAATTGAAAATAACAAACAATTATGATATTATTATAGTGTTGAACACATTATTATTTGACAATAGTTAATATCGATTGCAAGCAATGGTGGTTACCATTGCTTGCAATAACAGCCAATAGTCTCGAACGCATTGATGCAATAGGATAACTGCAAATATCACTTCCTCTTATAAAATCCCAAATTTCATTGCTCAATTGTTTGCTTGGTCCTCTCATTCCTGTTGTAAGCATTGTGTAATTGCAGATATGTATAATTAATTATTTTGTGTATCTGTATCGATATTAATATCATATCGATACTAATATCGATACAAATGTTCCATCTATTTGGTTTGTATATTAGTTTGTAAATGTCAATGTCAGAACTCGTTGAATGAATGACTTGTCTAAGTGATCTGTGGAATATCATTCGATGTAACTGTCATTTCATTATAAAATTGTCATTCTATTACGAGACGTTGATCAGACACGTTGTTAATAACTTTGTGAAATAAATCGAGAAATATTGCTATAATCCTAGTGTTTTATTGAAATATTAGATGTGATATTTCAACTCAGAAGTGGGATGAACAAGGCCTTCTGAAAATTTTACTGAAATAATATATATTCGAGCGTACCTAAACAGAAACGACAGCTACACCGCCTTGTCAAAATAAGGCAATGGACGCACAGTCGACTGGAAGTAAACGCTGCAGCAGAAGCCATGTGTCACGAGTAGAAAAGTATCGTCGTAAAAGACAGTGTTCAACTCAAAGCCATTCTTCGGAGGATGAGGGTACCAGAGACAAAACGAATCGAACTAATCGTTCTTTAGAGCGACAGTGCAGCCGACTTAAACGTCAGAAAGGTCATTCTTCTGAACGAAGTGACAGTCGTTCTCGTGAGAAGAGGAGTGATCGTCATCGTAAGAAGGGGAGGAGCAGCCGTATTCGTGGAAGGAGACGGAGGTTTTCTCGTGAGAGGATGAGCAGCAGTTCATGCGAAAGTAGAAGGAGTTCCTCGCGCCGCCATCTTCGTGAGCACCGAAGCAGCCGAAGCCGGAGTCGTCGTCGGCAGAGCAGGCCGAGCAGTCGGCACTACGGACGAAGGTACGGTTCGACTGATGAACCCTCTGCGCGGAATGAACAGGTACATCACTCTAGAGTCATTAGTCATAATGAAACTTCCGCATTACTATCTGAATTGTTGAAGTCATTAGTGAACAGTCGTCCGGAAGGCAATAAATTCCCTATGCTTGGTAATGTTATACCTGAGTTTGACCCCATGATTAAGGGACAGACTGTTCATACATGGCTCAGTAAAGTCGATGAATGTTCGCGGTTGTATAAATGGGGTGATGACCAAATAATACATTATGCGTTACCCAAATTGACCGGTGTTGCGAAGACTTGGTATCAAGCCTTACCTACTATGTCCTTTTCATGGACCGAATGAAAACATAAACTCACAGAATCCTTCCCCAGTAGCGATGATTATGCCGAAATGTTAACAGAAATGCTATCTAAGCGTGTCAAATATAGCGAGTCACTCGAACTTTATTATTATGAGAAAATTAATCTACTAAATAGATGCGAAATAGTAGGTAAACGAGCAGTCGATTGCATACTTTACGGTATCGACGATAGATCGCTAAGGTTAGGTGCAAAGGCTGCGAAATGCCAGGAGCCCGAACAAGTGTTAAAATACTTTCAATCTATCAAGCAACAGCCTCGAGAATTAGAAAAATCTAAATTTACATATACCGACAAACGAACTGTAACATCAAACGGTAGTAATGTTAATAAAATTACAAATAACGACCCTAAAACTAAAATGCAGTCAAATAATTCTGTTGTGTGCTACAATTGTAATGAACCCGGTCATTTTAGTTTTAAGTGTACTAAGAAAATATTAAAATGTACAATCTGTAACAAGTTGGGGCATATGGCTATTAATTGTCCAAGGTTACCCTCCGATAATAATTCCAAAGTGGATAAACCCAATGAAAGGAATGTTTTGCGGGTTGATAGGGGTCACTTAGACGATTGTAAATATATAGTGTCACTTAAACTTAATGGCATCCCTCTCACTGGATATGTAGACTTAGGTAGTCAGTGTACTTTAATACGTCGTAGTGATGCTCAAAATTTAGGAATTACGTGGGATACTAATGATTATTTGCCTGTCATGCGAGGCATAGGTAATAACATTGTAGTTCCTTTAGGTGTAACGACGGTTAGGGTAGAAATACAAAATATTGAAGAGCAAGTCGAAGTGTATGTTGTACATGACGACGTCATTAAGTATTCGGTGTTGATAGGCCATAGTTTCACTGAAAAACCTAATGTAACAATAACGAAGACCAATGACAGACTCATTTTTGAAAGGGATATAGCGCATAAATTTTGTTTAATATTAACTGAGGACGTTACTTTGAAGCCTATGAAAATGTGTGTAGTTCGAGTGTCATGTAATGACACCTATTCAGGTCCTATTTATGTCAATGGGTCACTGCGAGGTGAACCAAATAACGAGTTTTATCTATTACCGGGTGAATATGAGGTCGCTAATGGTCATGGCTCCTTATTGATACAGAATGTTTCTGATAATTTAATATTTTTAGAAAAGGGGTCATTATTAACTCGAACTCGCCGAGTAGATCGTATTATGAATGTCAACATATTGGATTTTGACAATCGCGAGTCTACTGATTCACTAAACTATGACCAATCCTTGTCAACTGAGGAAGTTGATCGATTGAAGTGCCTGTTAAAAAAATATGAAGAATGTTTTTCAAACAGTCTAAGCGATCTGGGTTACACAAACGTAACTGAAATGGTCATAGAGTTAAACGATAGTCAGCCCGTTGTTTACCGCCCTTACAGGCTTTCTTATACTGAACGAGATCTAGTGCGATCAATGGTGCAAGAAATGGTTGAGTCGGATATAGTATGTGAATCGAAGTCTCCGTACGCAAGTCCGATTTTGCTAGTAAAAAAAAAACTGGTGAGAAAAGATTGTGCGTGGACTATAGAGCCCTGAACAACAAGACCAAGAAGGAACATTATCCTCTACCGCTAATCGATGACCAGTTAGATAGGTTAGCTGGGCACTCTTTATTTATCACGCTTGATTGCGCATCAGGGTATTATCAGATACCTGTAGCAGAAGAGTCCCAAGAAAAAACTGCTTTTGTGACACCCGACGGTCAGTACCAGTTTAAGCGCATGCCGTTTGGACTGGCTAATGCACCGTCGGTTTTTCAAAGGGCAATGAACAAAATCTTACCGAAGTCTAAAGTTGACTTCGTTCTCATTTTTATGGATGACATATTAATTCCAGCAAAATCGTTTCAGGAAGGGTTAACTAGATTAGAACAAGTTTTAAGACTATTGTTGGATGCAGGGTTAACTTTAAAATTAAGCAAGTGTCATTTTTTCTATAAGGAGATAGACTTTCTTGGTTTTGAGGTAAATGGTAGTGGAATTAGACCGGGGTCTCGTAAGACGGATGCTATATCTAAATTTCCTGAGCCTAGAAACGTGCACGATTTTAGACGCTTTATCGGTTTGGCTAGTTTCTTCCGGCGCTTCGTGAAGGATTTTGCACTCATTGCGAGGCCTCTGACGGATTTGTTAAGGTTAAACTTTGATTGGAAATGGGAAGACAGTCACAAAAATGCTTTTGAACTACTGAAACAAAAACTAGTAGACCGACCTATTTTGGCACTGTATGACGCGACTGTCGAAACCGAACTTCACACTGATGCCTGCAAACTAGGCGTTGCGGGTATATTAATGCAAAAGCAAAGCGATGGGGTACTTAGACCAGTTGCTTATTATAGTCGAAAGACGACCGGTGACGAACAGAAATTACACTCCTTCGAATTAGAAACTTTAGCAGTAATCGCTTCTCTAAAACGATTTAGGGTATATTTATTGGGACTTAAGTTTAAAATTATAACCGATTGTAGTGCATTGCGTACTACGTTAACTAAAAGAGACCTTATACCACGTATTTCACGGTGGTGGATTCAGTTGCAGGAGTATGACTGTGAAATTGAATATCGACCCGGGACACGTATGGGTCATGTAGATGCTCTTAGTCGCGCTCCTGTGACTGAACCACTACCTGGTGACGAAGATTGTGAAGTACTTGATGTCTTAAAAGTAGAATTAAAGGATTGGATTAGTACGGTACAAGAGAATGATGACGAAATAAAAAGAATTAAGGAGGTTTTACAGGATCCGGAAAGTAAAGTCGTAGTAGATATCTATAAAAATTATCAGCTTAAGGGTGGTTACGTATATAAAATCGTTGATAATGGAATTCGGTGGGTAGTCCCTCGCGCGGTAAGATGGCAGGTTCTAAAAATGAATCATGATGATGTAGGGCATTTTGGATTCGATAAAACGCTAAATCGCCTGCAAAGCATATTATGGTTTCCCAAAGTGCGTCGATTCACCAAGAAGTATGTATCCGCATGTATAAAGTGCGCTCATCATAAGGCTCCTGAAGGTCGTAAGGAAGGAATGATGCATCCTATACCCAAACTTGAGATAACGTTCCACACGTTACACGCTGACCACTTAGGTCCTTTCGTTCGTTCTAGGAGAGGTAATACATATATATTAGTAATAATAGATGCATTTACAAAATTTATAAATATTAGACCGGTCAGAGATACTAAAAGCTCCACGACAGTCAAAATTTTTAAAGAACACTTCTGTTATTTTGGAACGCCGTCTCGCCTTATAACAGATCGTGGAACTAGTTTTACTAGCGCAAAGTTTAAGACATTTGTAAATGAGTTGGGTATAAAACACATACTCAACGCTGTAGCTACTCCTAGAGCGAACGGGCAGGTTGAGCGATTTAATCGAACAATATTGGATGCGCTAGGAACGAAATGTCATGGGAAAAAGGATAACTTGTGGGATGATCATGTAGGTGACGTACAGTTGGGCTTAAACACTACTATAAATAAAACTACCGGTAAAAGCCCTGCTGAATTATTATTTGGATGTAGACTAATAAGCAGCTCAGAAAATATATTGAATGACGTCATGGTTGAGGTAACTGATCGAATTACGGGTGAGGATCTAAATAAGATGCGGGAAGAAACTAAAGATCGCATAGAAGAGCAGCAGCGTAGGGCAAAGAGAGAGTTCGATCGCCATCGAAAATCAGTTACGACATATAAGGTAGGCGATCTTGTTAAAGTACAGCGCACGATATATGATAAAGAACAGATGGGCAAGTCAAAGAAATTAGTGTCAAAATTTAATGGGCCGTATCGTATTATAAAAATATTAGATAACGATAGATTTGTAATTAAAGATACACCGTTGACCAGGAAGGGGAATAAAAATTATGAGAATATAGTATCAATTGATAAAATACACCCATGGTTAGCTTTTAAAAACATTTCAAGTGAGGCTAGTGATAGTGATAAGAGCATTAATGATACGGAGGAAGCAGATAAAGATAGTAATGCGGAGTAAATTACTGGTGTGAAATGAAATACGTATTATGATTTTATATTAAATTAATGTTTAATTTATAATTATTGCTTGTAAAATTATTGAATATTACGATTTAGAATTAGAAAATGATATATCGATAAATTAGCCATAAATAAATGATTATCTAAAGTACAGGCTATGAGCGGTCAGTACAACGGCATAGATGGTCGTAGATTGTAGCAGACTATGATCATGGGTAATCCGTGTCATAGGCTATGAGCGATCAGTGCTAAAGTACAGATGGTCGTAGATCATAGTAGACTGTACAGAATTGTGAATTGAACTGTAATTAGAGTTTGACTACGAGCAGTCAGTGCGGAGGCGTAGATGACCGTAGATTGTAGTAGACTGTGTTCATAGATCCTTGACATAGGCTATGAGCGGCCAGCGCCTTGGCATAGATGACTGTAGATCGTAGTAGACTAAGCATGTTTCTTGTAAAATCTAAATACATGAGCTATGAGCGACTAGCGTGCAGATTCACGTAGATGGCCGTAGATCATAGTAGATCATGATATGATTGATTGGAAGTAATAAATCTATAACCTATCTTATTGGTAGTATTAATGTAATTAACTAAGTTATTCATTCTTATTAATATTATTGTTTTGTATGTTCCTTAATCTATTTTGTAAAACGTGAGAGGACTCACCGGAATAAGGATGGCCGAGCTGTAAGCATTGTGTAATTGCAGATATGTATAATTAATTATTTTGTGTATCTGTATCGATATTAATATCATATCGATACTAATATCGATACAAATGTTCCATCTATTTGGTTTGTATATTAGTTTGTAAATGTCAATGTCAGAACTCGTTGAATGAATGACTTGTCTAAGTGATCTGTGGAATATCATTCGATGTAACTGTCATTTCATTATAAAATTGTCATTCTATTACGAGACGTTGATCAGACACGTTGTTAATAACTTTGTGAAATAAATCGAGAAATATTGCTATAATCCTAGTGTTTTATTGAAATATTAGATGTGATATTTCACTGTTATACCACATTTGGGCCATCAAACCCCATATTTTTCAATTGGATTTAAGACTTTAAATCCGGGGATTAGGCGGTGAGGGTATTAGTGTAACTATTGGATGCTGGCTAAACCACTCTTTCGTTCGACACAACTCTGGGTCGTATGCACTCCACAGTTACCATGAACATAATAAACTTCTTGCTTGGAACTTCATCTCGCGGGTAAACCATTCGCACCGTCGCGTCGTCGGTAACATAGTTTCTTCTAACAAATCCATACAACTCATTGCATTCGCATGAGAAGAAATCTGACTCAGCTCGCCTACACCTCCGGTTCTCATCATCGGTCGACTTTCTTAGCGTGATGCAGTCCAGTAGAGTGCAAATGATTCCTTATCTTTTGTAGACAAACGAAGTAACGTGCCGCAAAATACCGAGTGCGAGTAAACGGATATTCTGTCATTATACGATATAAATATGAACAAATTATATCTTATTGTCATAGAAATTATTGACACCAATTTCAGAGTGACTTTTTGACTCTGTCATTTTATAATCAAAAGAGTTCGGCACATGGTTTTGAAAAAAAAATACATTAATTACGAGTTATAGTTAATGCCAAAGAGTTTGGATTCAAAATATGATTATTAATGCTTTATCTAAAATATGATCTATTGCAGTAATGACAAAGATTAAAATTGCATGGACCTAGAAGCATATTGACATGTGTTCGCGCCTACGACATCGCGCTCCTTGAACCGGTTGCCGGGGGGAAAGTGCGGGACGCGCGGAGGGCGGCGTCGCCAGCGCGGCGTTGTCTCAATATCACTCGTCACTCGTCTCTGCCGTCCACCAAGGCGGACGTGCTACTGTCTTTTTACTATTTATACATGTAATTTTAATATTTACAATATACATCGTTGTTACCATCATCTCCGAATTTTACTTACACCTTATGTCCTCGCTGACATAAACTGGCGCCCCCGGGTGGGCTCGAACCGGACGTAAAACACACCAGCACGACAGAGCAGACGGCCATTTTACGGACGGAGGTCAACCAAGGGCAAGGCAACGGGACTTCCAACACGAGAGCGCACCGGCCTCAACCAGAGATCATCATCGCTACGCTTCGTGTTCATCATCCTGTCCAAGGGGAGTGTCGTGAGCCTGCTTTTTCTTACCTTAGCCTACCTACCTAATTCTTAGCCTCATTTCATAAAATATTGCCTAGCTATCATCTTGCATCATCTATTTTTCAAGCTTTTCTTTGCGTATAATTATCTAATCCCTGATTGTTTATAAAAATATTGCCTACCTCTTTTACCTATTTCGCAATATATACAGTCACTGAGCCTCCTTTGTGCACTATTGCCATTTTTTACTCCTATCGCATTAAAATATTACTAGCTATGCACCTAGCTATTATTCTAAACCATCTGCCTACGCATATTTCATTTCTGCATTGCAGTTAAAATATCATTTGTTAACCGGGCGCTGTGATTCAGCGTGAGATGCGGCCGAATAGCAAACCGGTTTTCTACTATGCAGCTGCGGCCTGTCCTCTAGCCGCCGCGATAACAAAAGGAGCGTAAGCAGTTCGCAATATTTATTAATTGTTTACATCTTTAACTCATTAGTAATTTAACTTGTGGTTTTCGACTCCAGATTTTTATTCACTTTATGTAACATTACAAATATAATTGGCTCATCCTATCACCATAATCTTATTTTCTTTAAAGTTTTGAATTTTATAGCTTAATAATGTCAGTTTCAAAGCCAACGTCTGTGGAGTATACTGTTGAACTTAGTGTTGCTAAAGTCAAACGTAGCTCAATTAAGGGTCAATTAACATTATTTCACAACCAATTAACTGAATTAAATGAATTAGTACCTTTGGATTCGGTCGATTTTAACAAATTAACTTTAAAGGTGGATAAATTTTTGGAGTTGTCATCTAAATTTGATCAGCTGCAATCCCAAATAGAAGTTTTAAACGCAGAGAATCTATCAGATGAATTAAAGGAAAGAGGACTTATTGAAGACAAACTTCAAACTTGTATTGCAACTGCACAAAATATCCTAAAATTGTCAGAGGTCAAAGAAACCAGTCCAGATGATACCATCCAGACTATAGCAACTGCAAATCATTCATGCTGTAATGGCAATCATGATAGCATGGGATTTAAGTTGCCACAGATTAAAATAAGTAAGTTTGACGGTTCATTCTTTAAGTGGCTGGAGTTCCACGATACTTTCTTACAGTTGATACATCTGAATAGCAAAATTAAACCTATTCACAAATTTTATTATTTATGCTCATATCTCGAAGGCGAAGCCGCTCGTGTTATTCAGAACTTGGAGGTTTCAAATGATAATTATAGGGAGGCATGGAATATTTTGTGTGAGAGATACAACAATAAACCTCAACTTATTTATAACCATATGAACGCTTTATTTACAATTGATCCCATACAACGCGAGTCTGATAAGGCCCTTCGTTTTCTGGGTGACCATTTGTCTAAAAATCTTCGTGCTTTGAAAACTTTAGGTCAACCCACCGATCACTGGGACACAATAGTCATTCATTTGGCTGTAACCAAGCTTGATCAGGCTACCCGCATAAAATGGGAAGAATATAACAACAGTTTAACTGAGATACCTTCACTAGATAATTTTAGAAGTTTCTTAACTTCACGTGCAAATGTATTAGAAATGTTATATCGATCTAAAAGGGATAAACAACAAAAGAATTCATCTTCATTCAAACAAAATAATCAACTTAAACCTGAAACTCATACAAAGACTTTTGCTATTTTAGCTGACAACAATCAACGGTCGTGCGTCGTCTGCCAGGGCAAGCATAGTATATTTGACTGCAGTGGGTTCAAGGCCATGTCTATTGATGAGAAGTGGGCATGCGTCGTGAAGCTGAAACTGTGCCACAACTGCTTGCGCGCTGATCACCATGTCACCTGCTGCCGCCTGGGCGGCTGTCGTGTATGTAGGAGACGACACAACACAATTCTTCATAAACACTCTACAAACACATCACCATCATCATCAACATTATCATCATCATCTAGTCTAGCTGACACCGTCAGTGCTGAAGGACCATCATCATCTTCTATCGTCATGGCAGCGACATCATCCTCTGAAACGCTTCTTTCCACGGCTATGATCGATATCATTAATCCCCATACTAAGAAAATAGAAACTGTTAGAGCCCTACTCGATAGTGGAAGTCAGTCTTCTTTTATTACTAACGGCCTAAGGCTACGTCTTCAGCTGACTTCTCTCTCTGCAGGTACTACAACCATCTTAGGTATAGGGGACACTTCTTGTAGGATCATACCGGAGCGATGTTCTGCTGAGATAAAATCAAAACAAACCGCTTTTACCTGTACACATAACTTCTTAGTGTTACCACATATAACTAGCAACCTTCCTAAACGACACTTTGATCTGTCGATGTTTAGTTTACCAACTTCTTTAAAATTAGCAGATCCCACATTTAATCAGCCATCAAATGTAGATGTACTCTTAGGAGCTGACATATTTTGGCATCTTCTTAACTCCGAACAACGTCATTTAGGGCCCAATTTACCTATCTTACATAAATCAAAGTTAGGATGGCTGATAGCTGGGCCTTTAACTATATCTAATTCTCTTAAAGGTCAAGTAACTTCATGTAACGTTGCAACTTATGGCAATGAAGATTTGCATGACAGTCTCACAAAATTCTGGGAGTATGAAGATTTTCCTGATGTAAATAAATCTAAGAAAATTATTACTGAATGTGAGCGGCACTTTGTTGATTATACTCACCGACTTAAAAGTGGTAGATTCTGTGTCAGGCTCCCACTCATAGATTCTCCAAATTGTTTAGGAGACTCTTTTCATCTTGCAAAGAAACGATTTTTTAATTTAGAAAAACGTTTTAAACGAAATCCAGAGCTAAAGGAAATGTATTCAAATTTTATTAAAGAATATCGCGATTTAGGCCATCTTTCTGAAGCACCAGTCCAAAAACCATCTATCTCATATTTTCTGCCTCATCACGCAGTTTTTAAAGAAAATAGTGAATCAACAAAGTTACGTGTAGTTTTTGATGCTTCAGCACAAACTTCATCAGGTTTTTCAATTAATGATCTGCAAATGGTAGGTCCCAATATTCAGGATTCATTGTTTAACATCTTGTTGCGTTTTCGTCATTATAAATATGTTTTGTCAGGCGATATTGAAAAACAATATCGTCAAATAATTTTAAATGAATTGGATAGAGACTTGCAAATTATATTGTGGCGTGAGCAGGAAGATCATCCTCTCCGCTCTCTTAGGTTAAATACCGTAACATATGGCTTTGCAAGTGCTAGTTTTTTGTCTGCAAGGTGTTTGTGGCAGTTAGGGGAAGAATCCACTGATTTACTTGTTAGACAGATAATTCAGACTGATTTCTATTGCGACGATTTGCTTTGTGGTGCCGATACAGAATCTGATTTGTTGCGCATTAAAGAATCTGTAGTTAATGTCCTGATGCAAGGATGTTTCAATTTGCGCAAATTTCGTTCAAATTCAACTGATATTATAAATTCAGAAATTAAAAACACAGAGACAAATTCTTTAGCTCTTAGTTCATCTTGCCATACATTAGGTTTAGGATGGCATCCTTCTAAAGATAGTCTTCATTTTAATATCGATGAAAGCTCTCCAAATCCTGTTACAAAACGTACAATATTATCCACAACATTCAAAATATTCGATCCTTTGGGTTTGTTAACCCTATGTACCATTAAACCCAAAATTCTTTTACAAAGGCTATGGGCTCTCAAAATTGACTGGGATGATCCGGTCCCTGTAAAAATAAGGCAAACATGGGCACAATTCATAGACAATATTAAATACCTTAAGCTCCTTAATATACCTAGGAATACTTTATCAGATTCAACCAACTTTCTAGAATTGCACACATTCTGCGATGCTTCTCAGGCAGCTTATGGCGCCTGTGTCTATATCAAGTCCACGTCTATCTCAGGTAAACAAGCATGTAATCTATTATGTGCAAAATCCCGTGTCGCTCCTATAAAATCCACCACGGTACCTCGCTTGGAGCTGTGTGCAGCCTTACTTGGTGCCCGCTTGAGTGCTACTGTAAATTCAGCTCTTCGTAAACCAATAACAAGGAATATTTTTTGGTCCGACTCCTCTGTTGTCTTAGCATGGCTAAATTCATGTCCGACTAAATTTAAAACATTTATTGCAAATCGTGTCTCAGCTGTACAAGAGCTGACTAAGGGTTCTTCGTGGCGTTACGTGCCTACAGCACACAATCCTGCCGATCTCGCTTCACGTGGGGTGGATCCTCACCAAGTTCAATCTGAGACAAAATGGTGGCACGGACCTAGATACTTACTAGAACCAGAAGAAAATTGGCCTACACTTAATAATAAAAAAGAAATTATTGAATTACCAGAATTAAAAAAATCCTTTTTTGTTAATGTCGAATCTGCCAGCTCCTTAATAGATTTTGATAAATACTCATATTTTAAAAGGTTACAGCGTATCATGGCATATGTGTTACGTTTTATAAATAATTGTAAAAATATAAAATTAACAGGCCAGCTCAGTCTCAAGGAACTTGAGAATTCATTAACCATTTTAGTAAAACAGTCGCAGCAACAATCGTTCTCTAAAGAAATTACAACAATACTTACCAACAAATCCTTAAGTCCAAAATCAAACCTCTCTGCTCTAACGCCATTTATTGATGCTCATGGTCTCTTGCGGGTAGGAGGTAGGATACGTAAATGTAATTTAGACTACACAAATAAACATCCTTTATTATTATGCGCTAAACATACATTTACCAAGCTCATCATGAATCACGAACACATACGTCTCTTGCATGCGGCACCGCAGCTCATGTTGTCATCGGTGCGCGAGCAGTTCTGGATCATCGGGGGTAGGGACTTGGCACGACGCACGGCACGTAAATGTATTACGTGTAGTCGTCTTAATGCTAAAACAATGACAAACATTATGGGCGACTTACCTTCACAGCGCCTTGTTCCAGACTTCCCATTTTCTGCTGTAGCTATCGATTTTGGTGGGCCATTCTTAATAACCGACCGTCGTGGACGTGGCTGCAAGATTACGAAATGCTACCTATGTCTTTTTATATGCCTTCGATTTAAATGTATTCATTTGGAAGCTGTAAGTGAGTTGTCAAAGGATTCATTCATACTTTCTCTAAGACGCTTTATCTCACGACGTGGCAAGCCGAAGGAAATATTTTGTGATAACGGCAGGAATTTTGTAGCGGCTGCCAGAGAGATTAACGAATTCTTCAAACAATATTCTGATTCTATAGCGGGGTTTGCAGCTGACCAAGACATTAACTTCATTTTTTCACCTGCTTACGCTCCCCATTTTAACGGCTATGCAGAGGCAGGCATTAAGTCAGCAAAATTTCATGTTAAGCGCATTTTAGGCAATACTCATCTTACCTTTGAGGAACTTTCAACTTTGTTCTCTCAAGTGGAGGCCATCCTTAATAGTAGACCCATCTCTCCCCTATCCTCGTCGCCTAATGATTACGCAGCGCTCACACCAGGACACTTTATCCTTGGCAGGTCACTGACATCACTTCCATCGCCGGCCCTACTCGATCGCGATCCAAGAGGATTGGACAGATTCAGGCTACTTGAACAAATGAGGCAACATTTTTGGCAGCGGTGGCAGGCAGAATATGTGACAGAACTTCAACATCGCTGTAAATGGAAGACGCGGAGCAAGGACTTACAAGAGGGAGACCTTGTTCTCGTAAAGGACGATGCGCTGCCACCATTGTTATGGCGCCTAGGAAGAGTATCCAAATTGTATCCTGGTGCCGACGGGGTTCCACGAGTTGCCGACGTCAAGATACCAAAGGGAACCATTCGACGTGCTCTAAATCGATTATGTCTCCTCTTCAATGACTCTTGAAAGCCAGCTTTCAAGGGCCCCCAGGATGTTCGCGCCTACGACATCGCGCTCCTTGAACCGGTTGCCGGGGGGAAAGTGCGGGACGCGCGGAGGGCGGCGTCGCCAGCGCGGCGTTGTCTCAATATCACTCGTCACTCGTCTCTGCCGTCCACCAAGGCGGACGTGCTACTGTCTTTTTACTATTTATACATGTAATTTTAATATTTACAATATACATCGTTGTTACCATCATCTCCGAATTTTACTTACACCTTATGTCCTCGCTGACAACATGTCTTGCTTAATATTTAAAACGTCCTAAGTGCGACATGCTCTGTAAAGAAGGGAAATCTTTGTTATTTTGACGGTTGCAAACGGATTATAGTCAAAGTGGGTCATGATTCAATTTTGTTGACTGTACTTATAGGCATCACCTGTACTAAATTACATTACCAAACCCTTACAGGCGTCACCTGTTTCTGGACTACCAGGCATCATCTGGTAACATCACAACTAAATGCAAACGTCATTGCAAAGTCCTTATAGGCGTCACCTGTTTCCAGAAACAGGTGACGCGTACCAGACTACCAGGCATCATCTGGTAACATCACAACTAAATGCAAACGTCATTGCAAAGTCCTTATAGGCGTCACCTGTTTCCAGAAACAGGTGACGCGTACCAGACTACCAGGCATCATCTGGTAACATCACAACTAAATGCAAACGTCATTGCAAAGTCCTTATAGGCGTCACCTGTTTCCAGAAACAGGTGACGCGTACCAGACTACCAGGCATCATCTGGTAACATCACAACTAAATACAGACGTCATTGCAAAGTCCTCACAGGCGTCACCTGTTTCTGGACTACCAGGCATCATCTGGTAACATCTTTGTAAATGTAGGTAGGTATTCCTTGATCGTGTTACATTCTCCTTCTATGATAATTCATGCAAATAATTACATTAAGTCGCTACTGTGTTTAAAAATCTCAGCTGGTTGGCGGGGGTACTTACATAATCGCGACCCTGGCGATGGCCGGCTTTATTTACCAGGTCACAATCATCGGCTCATTTGGTGATGGTATAGGTATTACATACATTATATATCGGATTAACGAACTAAATATTTTTCCAATCAATTTAATGATCAGAAAATTCTGTTTACATTAATTTCGTCTTTTTAATGACCCATAATGCTTAATATCATTATCCGTTGAACATTATTAAACGGTATAAATTAAGTTTACCAGCAATGTTGCTTCCGTATCGTAATAATTTTAGTGTCCATTTAATGATCAGCATTAAAATACATCAACTCTATAATACATACTGCATACATATCCTACGAAATATCTTTTTATTTCTTTGGTGCCAACCGGCAGTATGCCTGCTTACGTGAACTAGGTTTATATGTATTAATATATTACACATTGCATGCACAGTTACAAGTAGTTTACTTGAGGGATACCAATATAATATAATATCCGTTCCCCCTTTTTATAACCTTTATTAATTTTTGTTACAATAAAATTGTCTCGTATACCTTCTTCAATATAAGATAACATTTTGTTTTCTCAATTAAAATGTCAAAACGCTATTACTATAAACCATTCTCTCCACCGTCAAATATGATACATATTTCATCGTAAAATAATTTTGTCAGACATTTTTTATAAAATTATTTTGTTTTACTCACGGTTAACAATTAATCCTCGTCGCCATTTATGTACGATCTACGCTGTATCCATGTATGTATTTGGCTCGCCTACGCATCACCACGTGCTTTTCAGCTGACCGTCGGACACTGACTGCCCCACCCCGCACACACCTTTTGACGTATGCGCTCGAGACAATACATAAGCATCTACCCTCATCCACTACACGTTCGAAAGCTCAATAAATTCTATACAACTTATAGATCAAAAATATATCCTCATGTGAACGGTTCAGTAATATGTACCATACATAAGGCATTAATATGTGATCACCTTGGCTTCAATAATATCTGAGCAGGTTAAGCTTCATATTTTCTTATGGAAAGTCAATTATGTACCTGAATAAATAAGATCTAGGTAGTTTATATTGTTACAGAAACGAAAGTAGTTTCCATTATTTACCACGCGTTTGCTTTTTTTAAGTTTTTAAAATTATTAATCCCGCCAGTGACAAATAAAGTTGCAAATTCCTTCACAGGTTAAACAGGAATTGTTTAGATATTATTGTATTCATCTGTTGATCTGTGCATACATATTTTTGAATCCTACACTGCTCTTGTAATAATGTGCTTTTGGATGTAAACATATTACTGAAAAAAAGCAGTGACATTAACGAATCAAAATTTGACCACAATTACTTGATTTGATACTTACAGTTGTCACATTGTTATGAACTTTGTTGACGTTAATATATTTTTGAACCCTAGAAATGCTCATATATTAATGAACTCGACTGTACTTCATGTTCACGCCATCGATTATGTGAAATGATCTGCCACCTCCTATGAAAAATAAGATGTGTGTAAACTGTTAAAAAGATAAATATAAACACTACTCAAAAGACAACTTGCTGCTGAGAAACTGAAACATTCGTGCTGGAAAAATCTTAAACTTGGAGGTTTTTTCAGAATTAATCAAAAGACATAATAGCGTAAATAAAAGACGAATTCGACTACATCACTCAATGAACACCTCAATCTCTTAAAACGCACGCATACGCATACACTACGTATACCCACTTATAGTAATCATTATCTTAAGGAAACAATGGGTTTAAGGAAACAATGGGTCCAGGTGAAAAACAGCGTCAAGTGACGTGACGTAGGTACTTGTCATCATCCCGTTAGTGTCCCACTGCTGGGCACGGGTCTCCTCTCATTAGGGACGGATTAGGCACAGAGTACATTTATATATACGGAAAGGATTAGGCTTCAGTCCACCACGCTACCCTACTGCGGGTTGGCAGACTTCACATGCCATTGAGAAAATCTCTTAAGCATACAGGTTTCCTCGCGATGTTTTCCCTCACCGTTTGAGCATATTTTATGATAAATACGCACATAACTTCCGAAAAGTCCGTGGTACGTGCCTTGGGTTTGAACTCGAGACCTTTGACATTTCATTCCACGAGATTCGATAGTTACATAAATCGACTTTTTGAAGTAGGTATACATACTCTTTCTTTCAAGACTTTAATATATGAAGTATCTCAGAGTGCGAATATATATCAAAAAGCGAATTGGTGCTATAAACAGTGGTTTCTAACCAATTAAATAATAAAGGGATATGCCATAAAGGCGATTTTGTAGGTTTGAGTTTAATCAATGCAATGGCTTTTATTACTTGTTAACAAAGGAAATTTTTTGGAAAGGTTTTCTACTGTTGAAACACAATAAGTAGAAATAGCAGATTTATGTAATAATATTGTGTTATAGTATCATCATCAACCCATTATTGTCCCACTGCTGGGCACGGGTCTCCTCTCATTTGAGAAGGATTAGGCTATAGTCCACCACGCTAGCCTACTGCGGGTTGGCGGACTTCACATGCCATCGAGAAGATCTCTCAAGCATGCAGGTTTCCTCACGATGTTTTCCTTCACCGTTTGAGCATGTGATAAATACGCACATAACTTCCGAAAAGTCCGTGGTACGTGCCTTGGGTTTGAACTCGAGACCTTTGACATTTCATTCCACGAGATTCGATAGTTACATAAATCGACTTTTTGAAGTAGGTATACATACTCTTTCTTTCAAGACTTTAATATATGAAGTATCTCAGAGTGCGAATATAATAGGACTGTTTTACATTAAAATAAAACAGTTATTATGTGCCGAAAGAAAGACACAGCGTTTATGTGAAGAAGCTGTCTATGATCTTGCCATCAAGGAGCATATTTAGTTAAAAACATACCTGTTTGTCTCTGTTTACTGAAGTTACCATGAATTCCATCCGGCAGGGGCGCTGCGTCCTTCCCGCGCGTCCGTTGATTCACTTCATAGTGTCTTCACTCACCAGCCAGGCCCTTGCTCTAACGCTGTGTCTTTCTTTCGGCACATAATAACTGTTTTATTTTAATGTAAAACAGTCCTATTATATGCCTAGTCGAAAGACACAGCGTTTATGTGAAGACTTGTTTGATATCTGCTGGTGATGGTAACTGCAAACGCTATGTGAATTGGATATAAATGTGTAAAATACCAAGAATTGTTTCTCATACTTTAAACATTTATTCTTATTAATAATCAATTATTATTTTTTCTAACATTATATAACAAAATATAAGTAAGAATTATAAACGACTCATTTATATAGTTATATATTATTATGTAGTATGGTTATCTACTACTACAATAAACAAAATGTTATTAATTAAGATATTATAATAATTTGGCACTCAGTCTCATGATCATTAACAATCAATATTATAAAAAAGGTGCATCTACAGTAGATGCTAATTAAGATCAATTCTATATTTGTAATTATCAATTAAAATATAAACTCTAGACACATGAGAAATTTGATCTAAGTAAATCCTCATTTTTATCTTTCTGAATGATTTCCCTGCAATGAAATAAAATCTTCTTAAAGTTTTATCACTTTTCCAATTGCCTGTTTTTAGTCTTTCTTCAATTACAATGTACATTTTTCCACCAGCCTTTGAATGCTACTGCAGCTCTAATACTCCCTGGTGGTGCACTTATGCCTACTGCTTTAAAAACAAATTTAACCCATCCTGCAATTAGGGTTCTAGTAGTTGGCTTAACTTACCCTTTAAGAGGAATAAATAAATAAACTGGATATATTACTATTTACCCGACTATGCTGCGAAGTCTAAATTAATTGTTTGATATGTCTTACAGGACATATATGTACAGGGCATTTGGGTGTTTCACCAATGACCATCCTGACTGCCTGTAATGGCTTGAATCTGTTATTATCCAAACCTGGACCACAGCACAATGATGTCCTCTTCTTCTATGCAGTTGTTTTGAGATATGTCTAGTAAGGTAAGGTCATGTATTCTTGGACCTGATGCTAAGAGCAAAATTAATGCAGTTCTTCTATATGTATATATCAAAAAGCGAATTGGTGCTATAAACAGTGGTTTCTAACCAATTAAATAATAAAGGGATATGCCATAAAGGCGATTTTGTAGGTTTGAGTTTAATCAATGCAATGGCTTTTATTACTTGTTAACAAAGGAAATTTTTTTGAAAGGTTTTCTACTGTTGAAACACAATAAGTAGAAATAGCAGATTTATGTAATAATATTGTGTTATAGTATATATAACACAATATTATTGTATATAGTGTATATTATATATACATATACACTATAAAATAGTTCTAAATAAAGATTTGTTACAAAACCTTGCAACATCTCTGCCATCTGGATTTTTATTATTAACATTATTTGTGGTGGAAAATGCTAACCACCTGTTTATAGGGGTTTTGTATGTGTTTAGAGTGCTAGTTCGCCAACTGCTACTCAATAATTGTATTTCCTCTCTATTCCAGTTTGAGAGCTGACCCCCCCCCCCCCCCATTTTGGGAGGTTTGATTCAGGTTTGGAAGGACAATTTGTCCACCTGTGGGGGACCTAGACCTGTTGTTTGATCGATTAGATTCTGCTGCAGATCCAATGTTGGCAATGGATCTGCTAGGGCTCTGGCTTTGAGGTCGGTTAACCCAAAGTACTGGTCCCAATGTGGGACTATTAAGGTGAACATTCCCTTGGCTTTGTTCAAATGTGCCAGTACCCAAGGGACTAGATTGGCTGGGGGAAAACCCAGCCCAACTGACAGTTCCAATTTTGACTGGAGGCGTCGCAGAAAACTGCTGACCCATCTGTCGAGTCCCAGGTTACGTACCGCGGGACGACTGCGGTTTCTTCTGATGCAAACAAGTATATGTCTGGCACGCCCTATTTTTTGAATATTGCCACCCTGGCTTGGATTTGCAGATGCCACTTGGGCACAGGCTTTCCTTTTGAGAGGTGGTCTGCAATCCTGTTTAACCTCCCTAAGAGGTAAGAAGCCGACAGCGTTATGTTGAGCTGCTCGGTCAAGTGAAGGAGTTTGTCTGTTAGGCCCAACAGGGGTAAGGAATGGGTACTCCCTTCGTTCCTTATGTAGGCTATCAGGGTGCGATTGTCTGAGTGTACCAGTACGTGTGCACCCCTCATGTCTGCACCTTGTTGAGATAAGGCTGCATACACGGCATACATCTCCTTCACATTGGAGTGCCACTTTAGCTGGCGAGGACTCCAATTGCCCGACAACATTGTGTTGTTCAGGTGTGCTCCCCAGCCCGCGTCCGCCGCGTCTGTGGTTGCACTTTTAACCTTGCATTTTTTAGCCACTTTAGTAACTCTACTCAAGAGTCTACTAGAGGAGGTAACATCCTCTCTTGCCTTGGTCTGCCTCCTCTGAATGATTTTAGTAAAATCGGTGTTCTGCGATAGTGCAGGTGACCATTCAGTGTCGCTAAATTGGTAAAGTTTATTATACCCAGCCATTTCTGTACCTTCCGGAGACAGGCCATTTTCTTTTACAATAAATTGGTTGACATTTCTGTTATATTCAGTACTTTTTTGACAGGAAGAGATATTAAATTGGATTTTGTGTTCCATGTCATGCCTAAGTATTCTAGTTACTGAGTTGGGGTGAAAAGTGATTATTGATAATTCACTTGCCAACCCAACTTTATCAGGGTTCTACAAGCTTTGCTTGGTTTTGATTGGTTAAATAAACTATTAATAATTAATAAATGAAAATTAATTTTTATCCTTATGCCCTGTCTCTGAAGGATTTCCGCAATCCAATTGGTAACAGAAGCGAAAGAGTGAGGGGCTGATGAAAGACCGAAGGTTAGGGCTGCTTACTGCAATATCTCGCCTCCATATATTATACGTAGAAAACACCTGTGGGTTTCCTTTATGCATAAATGGAAGTAGGCTTGGTAGAGGTCGATTTTTATCATCCAGTCCTGATCTTGAAGGAACAGAATAATATCCACTCGAGAAATGAGTTGGAAATGACGAGTTGAGACATGCATATTCAGTTTTCTTAAATTGAATATGAGTTGTACTCCTCGTCTGGGTTTTTATCAAAATCATCTTTGAATGAAAACCCGGTGCGGTTAATTTTAGTTTCTCTAAAATGCCCACTTCCTTGAGTTCGCTTATGACTTGTGTCATTTTTGCTGATTGCTTTGTAGCAAATCTGGTTATTATTTTCTTGCAAGGATATTGCACGGGAGGTTTTGTTAAAAAAGGGTATACAGCCCCTGGCTATAAAATTTTGAACATATTTGCTCGCCCTCAGCTGTGCTCATATCTGAACATGGTACCCCCCTTGAATATCCTGCTTTGATAGTCACTTGTCTTTATTAATGTTGGAGTTGTCATGGGAGTCTGTGAGACAGGGGAATATTTTATATGATAGTTATTATAGTAATTTTTTTTTAACTTTTGATTTATTTTCCTTATCAAATTTTCTTGATTTAGACGACTATTTAATTTTTTTTTTTATTTTTTTTTTTATTTAAGTTAGTATTATTACTGTCACTAAATTTATTTTTATTCTTTAAATAACTTGGCATGTTTAGCCACACCTGGGATCTCCCCAAAGAGTATACCAGCGGAATACGAGCATCCCTATTAATTAGGTGTTTCAAACTGGGTGGAATGTTTTGAAACGCAATTTTTAAATTGACATTGTTTATTTCTTTTAGAATACGGTCACATATAACCTCAATACATTCTGCCTATTTTGCGCAATTAACCTGCATACATGACTCCATATTTTTATATGATGGAGATAACAGACCAAATATTTCTGTAAATTTACCCGAGTTTGCATTAAGTTCCGTACCTGCATTAGAAGCCTAATCTATGACGTCCTGTAAACCATTTACTTAAATAGTTGTCGACTATGTAAGACTGCATTCGATAATCCCGCTAGTAAATGTTCAGTATTAGTTAATAATCTGTTCCCTTATTTAAATGACAGAGCTCCTCATCTAATTTCAGACCTGTAAATCTCACAATCACATCGCTACTCCGGGTAGCGAAGTGAGCCTGTAATGCTTTTTTATATCTTATGCCTTTCCAAGCTTGCGAGTTAGACTGTTGTAAATTACTGATTTCCGCTAATTTACTTGGGTCAGCACTAGGTATGAAGTTATTATTAACTTTCCTAATGACATATTAGTTGTAGGTATAAAAGAAAAAATTGTTTCGGACATCTTGGAATGGCCGGCATTATCTGAACTATTATGAGTTTTGTTACTATTTAATGCATTTAGGTATGATGGAATCTGAGCTACGCACTCTGAAAGGAAATCGACTTGATTTATTGGCGAGTCTTAACAGGTTTCGACCTGCTTCGACATCCGCCTGGATCTATTGTTTGGTGGTGGGTACCCAAAACCCTCCTCATCTTCTGAAGATGAGGAAGAGCTGCTGCTTTCTATTGAGCTACAGCTCCTAGCACTTCGCCCTCCCTCGGGAGCGACGACTTGCGCATCGGAAGCCTCCGACTGATTCATAAGTACAAGTAGGTACTCACCTAACTGCCGCTAACGACGACACCCACACACACTACATTAAACTTATGCGATAAAGCACTTATTTCAGCTAAAAAAATAAAAAATCAAAGTAGGAAAACTTAGTTCTCACTTTTATAACTTTGGAAAATTTTCGCTCCTTACGCGACGAAAATCACAAACGCTATGAAGTGAATCAACGGACGCGCGGGAAGGACGCTCGACCCCTGCCGGAAATTCATGGTAACTTCAGTAAACAGAGACAAACAGGTATGTTTTTAACTAAATATGCTCCTTGATGGCAAGATCATAGACAGCTTCTTCACATAAACGCTGTCTTTCGACTAGGCATATAATAGGCAAAAAGATAACAACAATACCTACGACACAGCTGTTTTGTTTAAACGCCAGTTCCTTTTATTGTAGTACGGCTTTCTGCCGGTAGTTAGCGCCAAAACAAATACTAGTACATCGGTCAAATCTTCAAGGTAATCCCCCTAAGGTGGAAGCTTCACAGTAGCCCGCGAAATTTAAATTTTCGTACGTTTTTTGCAATTTGCCGGTCATTGTCAGAACATTAAACAAAATATGATTCGCGCCTGTAATAGATATTTAGTTACAGAATTATAATCATTTAAATAAACAAAACAGCCCTCAAAGTGCATATAACTGTATTGATTGTCTATTTCATGAATAAAATGAAAAAAATTGCGTTAAAAAAATCGACTTCAAAACTAAAAAGTTAAAAATAACTTAATACAGTTTTAACTTCTTTTTAGTTTTAAAGGTATGAAGACGGTGCCAAGCCAAATGTTAAGGTATGTAAACCCATCACGCAGTGTACAACCAGGCACTGGCACCGACTTCATACCTTTAAAACTAAAAAGAAGTTAAAACTGTATTAAGTTAATTTTAACTTTTTAGTTTTGAAGTCGGTTTTTTTTAACGCAGTTTTTTATTTATTTTATTTTTTACTTTTTAGTGTCTGTAATAGGTTCGTTGTATTATGTCTCGTTGGTCTAGTGGTCATACAGTGCGACTGCCGAGCATAAGGTCCTGGGTTCGATTCCCAAGTCGAGCAGTGTTATTGGGTTTTCTGTGAAATTCTCAGTAGCTATTCGGAGTTTGGATTCGTGCCCGGTTAATGGCAATAGGCTCGCCACCTATGGGACCTAAAACATACCAGCGAAATGTTGGTGTACATTAGTACACCACTGCCTAACCCTTCGGGGACAACAGGCGTGATAGTAAGTAAGAGGTTGAATAATAAACGCGTCATCTATGTAGAAAATTTGAGGATTTCTCTCGATTTCCCAAGGATCCACTCATCAGATCCTAAAAATTTTTTTATGGGACCACATGGGAAGCTTCAGCTTTCATATCAAAAAAGAATTTTCAAAATCGGTTCACCCAATCCACAGTTATGATGTAACAAATATAAAAAAAAAATACAGTCGAATTGATAACCTCCTCCTTTTGGAAATCGGTTAAATAGTCAATCAATGCAGTTATATGCACTTTGATATTTATAAGCTCATTAGCGCTTTTGATATTTATAAGCTCATGGGCAGCTCTTATTCATCTTATTTCATTGCAATGATAAAATAAAACAGAAATATATTATGCTTCAACTAACAGCATTTATTTACTGCAACTGAGGAAATAATATTTATAAATATAAAATCATCTACTATTAATTGATAGGTTATTCACTTCCTGTACCATATTTGCAGTGTTTTCATTCGTTTTACTTTTTTCTGTAATTGAAGGATTCCATAGAGCAAAGCTTCAGCTGTTGGCGGACATCCAGGTACGTAAATATCAACAGGCACTATACGATCGCAGCCTCTGAAAATTTAATGTAATCCATGAATGATCAGGTTCCTAAAGTTTCTATAGGGTTTAACAAAAATGATTTATAAGTCTAACAAATACTGAAGACCCATTAGATTATGACTTCCAATATTTCTGACATCCACTTGATCTAATGAAGATGGTTGTTAGGATCAACTGGAAAATACTACATTGTAGGAGGTCCTAGTCATCATTAAATAAATAAAAGATGTCACTTCCAGTGTATGGAAAACCAATACTGTTCAAGTTTTATGTGAAGCAAAAACTTTGTACCCCTTTTTAAGAAAATTGGACAGATGGAATATGTAATTTCCTACACTTATAATTTAAGTATATAGGGAAGGAGTGTAGACTGTTTATATTTTTATTAAATAATGTATGAAATAAACTTATAATTTAAATTAATTATTTTGACCACTGGGTGACCACTATCAAGTTTAATATATAAACTCTTTCTATTCATATTAAATTAAAAATGAAATCATGTGCCTTCTATAATACCACAAACAGCACAGCTATCTAAGAGATGTGTATTAATTTGATTTATTTTAGGTTGTGTGTTAAGATGCAAAATATATTTCTCCAGTATCAGAAATTTGTTCCCTTATCATAATAGGTTGAAATGGGTAATATGGCATAACTTTGTTGATTACTTACCTTACAACTGAGTATGAGTAATGGTAGTAACCACCACCATTAGCACAGCTGCCCATAGAAATAACCCACCGTGGGTCAGGCATCTGATCATAGACTTTCCTCAATGCAGGTGCCATTTTGTTTGTCAGTGTGCCGGCAACAATCATTACATCTGACTGCCTTGGAGAGGCACGGAACACTACACCATACCTAAAATATAACATAAACTAGTTTATATTTTATTATTAAATTTAATTTTAGGTTGCATGTACATTTAGTAAGTTTTCTAGATGCTATAAAGAACTACTGAAATTACAGCTAGTATTGCTGATTACACCAATATAAATAAAGTTATGGAAAAAACAAAAATAACGATTTGTGCGCAATAATGTTTAACAATGTACCTGTCCATGTCATAGCGAGGAGCAGCGATGTGCATCATCTCCACAGCACAACAAGCCAAGCCAAAGGTCATGGGCCATATTGAGCCCTTTCTTCCCCAATTCAACAAGTCGTCAAGTCGAGCTACTGCCATCTCAGCCATGTTACTAGCATCTTGAAATGGTGAATATGGTCTAGTTTCATTCGGTTTTGGAGCCGGTAAATGGGTTTGTCTTATTTGATCTACGATGGGCGCAAAACCTCCCTTCTTAACTACAGATAAAAGCGTTGAAGGAGCTGTAACTCCCAAAGCTTTAATCGCCTGCATCTTGTCTGAAAAATACGTAAACAGAAAACTACACTTGACATTGTAAACATTCAATAAGGTATTTCTACAGGATTAACGGCTAGTGCACTTACAGTATCAATGCATTAATCTGCGATAATTAAAATAGATTAAATACGTAGTTACACTTAGAAACCTAAAAATGATTGAAGAAAAATCTATTATAGTGGATGTCAATTTTACGTAATTTAGGTTCAGGGTGCATTCATAGAACGAAATTGAGATAAAAATTATATCAGTTAATAATTGATTAATTTAATTCCGTATTTTGAAAGGAACAGTAGGTAATATTTTTTTATTTTAAATAAAAATGTATTTTACCTTTAAATACAACCGAGATCAAGGTTAAATAATAATTTAAAAAATTGAGATATATCCTGCTTTGTAAACCGATAATCTAATGTCACGCGATTTTTTTTAGCGACTAATATTGACTCAGAATAAGGATGTTTTAATAGTATGTACGTCGTCCATGGACGTATCCTAAGGTCCGCCTCTTCAGGCGTGGACTACGGTTTACCATCGTAAACCGTAGCCACTCACTCGCCACCCCGGAAAAGTTTTTCGGAGAAAATTGAAATTTTCCGACCTTAGCGATAAAAACACTCGTTTTTCGCACTCTTCAAGAATCTATCAAAACAAAAGATACCCTCAAAAAGCTGAATTATTAAGCAACAAACTTATCTAAACATAGAGAGGTTTAATTATAATTCTCAATTCGAAAAAAAAGGTTAAACATGAGACAAGAAAAAAAATCACGAAATCCAAAGAACAAATCTCGAAGGCGTAAAATATCAATATTGTTATTCTTAAACTACTTGACTTTATCACAACATTGTAGCACTATTCGTCACGACCACTTCAATACCAAATACCCTCATAAATAAACATTAATCTCAAATTACTGACGACATGTTTATGTTCCGCCGGAACATAAAAAATGATCTCTGCCTGAGAAAACATAAAAAAGTGGCCGCCGCCGGAACAGTTCCGGCGGCGGCCACTTGACACGCAAAATGTAAACAAAAAACTTTGATAATTTTTTTTGCTTACATTTGCTTCAAGTAGTGTTGTAAACCATTTTTTTGTCGTTGGTTATATCGATTGAGAATGTATCTATGAAACTATTTTAAAACAAAACGCGTTAGTCGATTTAAAAAAAATAAAAATCCTAACTCTGTTCGTGACGTCGCATCTTTGGGTATCATGGTACCCGCGGACGCGCCAGTGGGTAGTCCATGAATATTTATAATTCACTAGCGCGCTGCTCAACCTGTAAAAAACTTTTGACTTACTTCCTTTATTTAAGAACCCCAAAAAATAGAGAGCGCTATAAGTTTTTATTCTAATCGGTTTTCTTGAAATATAGTAGAACATGAACACCTCGGGACAATCGGGACACAGGTGGTTTTTGAGTTGGTGGGCTGAGTGCCTACACTTGGGAAAGACATGCATGTTTGTAGAGATAGGTAAAAAAAAAAAAAAAAAATTATAAATGACGTTTTTCCTGGATTAAACATATCTATGACAAAAAATGTTGATAGAAAAACTAGATTTTGACTACGAAAGAAAAAAGCTAAACAAATATTTCATGGAAAAATATGAATGACAATCTATAAACTTCACGTTAGAAAATTTACCTACGAAAGACTAGGCGGTATGGTCGAAAGACT
The DNA here is from genome assembly GCA_905163465.1 of Craniophora ligustri. Lineage (NCBI taxonomy): Eukaryota > Metazoa > Arthropoda > Insecta > Lepidoptera > Noctuidae > Craniophora > Craniophora ligustri. The sequence goes on along the minus strand of LR990967.1, from coordinate 7,625,169 downwards.
TTAGCCTGCCCAATGGGTGAAAAAAAAAATTGACGATTTGAATTTGACATTTTTGACATTTGTTTCCGAAATTTAATATTTGTTGATTATATTCAAACATTCCGAATATAAATCACATTGTACAGAAGCATTTTATTTATGAACTGTGAAGTGAATAGCGTGAATTCTTAAATATATATCGTGAAGACAATGGCTATAAACTTGAAGAAGGTAGTTTTCTAGTATTTTATTGACAGTTTTTTATACAAGTTAATATTTTTTTGTATCCAGTATATATCCGCTCCTAAGGCGACTCTCTGACCAATAACTTCTTATTATGTTATTATAGAAAGTGACTCAATCTATTGATTCTATAATATCTGCCTGAGAAAGATTTCTCAGGCATTCATTCGTAGATACGAATGATTATAAATTCATAGTGTATTTATTGTTACAGGAAAGAAAGTGGTTTAAACCAATGTTTGAATTGGATGAGGAGACACCACCAAAAAAGATCAAAAATATAATCCAAAAAGATCTTGAAAACGTTCAGCCTTTAAAAAGTGACGAGCAGGTAACAAAGAGGAAATGTATACAAAATTTTTGTTGTATATTGACTACCTGAAGACAACACCGACTTACTGTTTGCAGGTATTTGATACAAATGTTTCAATTAATAAAGCTGTCGCCATATCAGACCACAAACATTGGATGAAAACTTTTGAGCCAGTTAATGTCGAAGACTTAGCTATTCACAATAAAAAGGTTCAAGAAGTAGAAGAATGGATAAAGACTGTGATCAACAACAATAATAGTGATATTCTTCTTATGACTGGGCCAGTTGGATGTGGGAAGACCATCACTTTACATGTGCTAGCAGCCAAATATAATATTAGGATATCAGAATGGATTACTCCTCTAGACATAGATATGCCTTCAGAAAATGGTAGTTTCTTTAGAATTTTTAGAATACATTTAGATTTGACACATAAGCTGCTTAGCCGATTCGTTGTGATGTCCAATTTGTCAGCTGTGGCGCTGAACAAAAATACTGACATGCCAAACACCATACAATTAGATGACACCCCGTGCAGGTTAAATAATGGCACGGGAGACATGCCATCAATGAATCGTTGACATTAATGTTGCCTGCTGTGCTATGGGTCCCCAGGTTCGAATCTCGGTAGGGACATATTTATGTTTGTGTGATGACCATTAACATTTATTTCTGAGTCATGTATGTATCTATGTATAAATTAAGTACGTATTTACTAAAAGAAAGTTTATTATTAGCTTGGAACTAGATGGCGCTGTGTCATATGTCCAGAAATATTTATTATAAAAATAATTATAATTTTTATTAACTATCATAAAACCTATGAATGAATTTTTTGTAATTTTTGCAAAAAAACTGAGGCAAAATCAAAATTTGCTTACCACAATAGGTAGCAGTGTATGCATTAGAAGGATCTGCCTTTGTAGGCCTGACAGCAGCTAGCATCAGGTATATTGATATTATTTTAATCCCGACATTCTAGAACCAGCATTTAATTGTGGACAGACCAAGGTGTTGGGTGCCTCAATGATATAATTAATTACTTTAAGATTTTTAAATGATTAACAGTCTGATTTACCCAGTAAAAGCTCAGCATATTCTTTGGTATTCCAGTTTTGTGCTTGAATTTAGATTTAAATAGAACTATGATGGTATCTCAGCTTTTGTAACGCTTTCTCTGTATTGCAAATTGGGTATTTTTTAGTTTTCTTACCGTATAAGCTTTTTCTCGCAAGCAGTTGTGTAGTATTTGCAAACTGCAGATAATAATGTATTATAGAGACTGCAATAACTATCACCTTAGTACATTCCTGCATCTTGTATAAAAATTGTAAATGTAAAATGTCAAGATTCAAATTATATCAATATAATGCAATAAATTCTACTATAGATATGATAATAGACTTTAATATGAATTTGACCTTTGGAAACATTCCATCTATTTTGATCACCCATGTATTTTTTAGGGGAATATAATTATAAGCAAAGACAATCTGCAAAATTTCTGGACTTTATATTAAATGCTGCAAATTACACATCTCTGTTAGATAATAATAGTACAAAGTTAGTACTTATAGAAGATTTTCCTAACACTTTTCTCAGAACACCTTCAGAATTTACAGAAGTATTGCAGTAAGTTTAATGTTCATAAATAATTTAACTTATAAAGAATTTTAATTTATACATAAATGTCCTTTATTCTTATTATATTCTTTGTTTTATTTAATTTTCAGTCAATATAGGCAAAGGGCAAAGTCACCCATAGTGTTCATTTGTTCAGAATCCCACACAGACAACAAGAATTCAGCTCCTAATATCTTCACACCAGGTTTAAAAGAGCAATTCAACATACATCATATAATGTAAGTGTATTAAATACTCTATTGGGTAACCATTTACAAGTTCAGTGAATATTTAAATACTACTACACTACCACTATATTAGCCACTACTTATTTGACGACCCATTTAGCTCAGCGGTAGTTAACACGTTGGCTGCTGAAAAACACACACGCTGTGTTTTGACTCACATAACGCGAGTGCGGCGCCAACACGCCTGGATGGCGTGTTTTCATATTTTGTGCTACGACTGGGCGGCAAAACACGCCCTGCGTGTTTTTAACATCGCTACGCCAGTACGGATTACGCGCGAGGCGTGTTTTAAACCGACTTCAAAAAAGAAGGAAGTTATCAATTCGACCGTATTTTTATATCTTTATTACAATATAATATATTGTTCTACATATATTTTTTTATCTTCCTTTCGTAGGTATTTAATTCTAATCAGCTTTTACGAAAAATAAATCGACATAATGTCGTAGTGTTAACAAATTTAATAACAAACGCCTTCATAAAATTCGAAGAAAACAAAGTAAAATATTCTACAAAGGATTCTGCGGTATTAAAAAATACACATCTGCGTTTTATTGTTGAATAAAGAACTTAGTAGGTGATTGTTTTGCACAAAATATATCGTAAAATAATTCTAAGTACCCAATTGTTTTATGCACTCAAAAATAAAAGACAATGAATGGTTACTATTACTACTATTATTATTATTACTATTACTATATGCGCTCCCCCACCCAAAACACACCAGGTGTGTTTTGGCCGCACTGTTGGTCGGAATACAAAATGTGTTCCGGCCGTGCGGGCGCTCACGCCATCCAGGCGCGTAAACAGCCGCACCGTAGGTTAGCGCGCGCTATGTTAGGCCGCAGCCAACGTGTTAACTCTGCCTGCTGTTCTATGGCACGTCTATCAGGTTCGAATCCTGGTAGAGACAAATATTTGTGTGATGAGCATACACATATTTGTATCCTAGTCATGGATGTATCTATGTATAGTATATATATTTACAAAAAAAAAGTATATATCAACCAACCAACCAACCAACTAGTATCTAGTTGGTTGATATACTACATATCAACCAACTAGATACTAGTTGGTTGATATACTACATATCAACCAACTAGATAGTAGTTGGTTGGTTGGTTGATATATACTTTTTTTTTGTAAATATATATATACATACATAGATACATCCATGACTATCTAGTTCCGAGCTATGTCCAGAAATATTTATTTATTATTTATTAGCCACTGATACCCATTGATAATTTTGCACTATTTACAAATTACATGTTATACAGGTTCAACAGTGTGGCTCCAACAAATTTGAAATTAGCATTAAAACGAGTTGCTAATATAATAAGTAAGAAGCATACAACAGTGTACAATTGCCCAACAGCTGATGTGATAGAATGTGTAGTCAATTCTTCAGCAGGGGACGTCAGATCGGCGGTTTTAAATTTACATTTTGCATGCTTAAAAGGTCATTACAATTTTAATTATTAATATTTATTTATTTAACAACATATGATATGACAATATGATTTCTTGTAATTTAAAATAACATTGTCGCTTCTGGTATTGTTGTGTTGTGTATATGTCTCGTCGAATCGCCCTGTAAAGGGTTGAAATAATTCATATTCAATTGTTCTGCATCAAGCCCTGTTGAAGCACTGTGATATAACTTTGCGATGCATATCCTCATCTCTAACCATTGTTTCGAGACAAGTTCATAAGCATCACCCTTTTAGTTACCTATATAAGTACCGTTTTCTCATAATGTATGGCATTATTATAATTTTTTATAGTGGTAATTTTGGAATTATAGGAGGATCAAAACAAAATATGGATACTAGTATTGTACAAGAGAAAGAATTAAAAACAAAAAATATAAAGAAGAAAAAAGTTTCAAGTAAATTCATGTCACTAGGGAAAGATCAAACAGTGAGCATCTTACATGGTGTTGGGAGAGTGTTAAATCCTAAAGGTATGTTGTTGTGAGATATATTAAATAAGATATTTTATCATGATTAATCTTAATTGAATTTTGTCACTGTAGTTATAGACACAGAACGTGGAAATAAAAAATTAACACACACACCTGAAGATGTAATCGAACAGTTCATTAGTCAACCTATTTCATTTGTAAACTTTTTGGGAGAAAACTACTTGCCTCACTTCTCAAATATTGATCATGTGGACAAAGCTGCTTCTGCCTTGAGTGATGCAGATTTCATGCTTGCTGAATGGAGGGTAATTACTTTTAGTTAATGTTTTATTATACTAGACCTTTATAATTTTTTTACACATTTAGTGTACTTGAACTACTTAGTATCCATTAGCAGTTGTTATCTGATAACTTGAAATTGGAACCATAATCCAAGTATTCAATAGACTTTATCTAAGTATACAAAATTTGAAGCAGTAACTGGCACATTTTTGCATGTCTCACATGGAACAACCGTTTTTCTTAGATTTCCATTTCTTAAGGAATTTTGTTATCTTCGCTGACATTCTCTTCCATACTTACTTTATAATTAATTTAAGTTTATTTATATGCATAGTTTTTTGCTTTTTTAGTTTAGCATATTTTCATATTAGCCATCGACTATAATCAGCAGCTGCGTGATCATGACCATATGATCTGTGCAAGGCATTCTCATACCCATCCAGTCACTGCCAGCAACCTTACACAATCAGTTTTACAATACATTATTCTTTGCTAAAATAATAAATTGTTTCAGGAAAAAATGTGTCAAGAATATGGTTTGTATACTGCAGTAGCCAGTTTGATGCTTGCAAATGAAGCACCCATTTCAGCATGGAATCCAGTAAGGGGACCAAAACATATGAAAATACAATATCCGTATGTACTTAAGTAACTACTGACTTTGTCGTCATTGTATTTTACGAATGTAGCTTTTAATCACAAAACATTTTAAATTAATTTTAAGCACACATTTCTGTTATTAATGCGACAATTCAGTGATGTCACTATTTGTTTCAGGTCTATAAACGAGCTGGTATTATTAGAAGAAAATAATTTGTACAAAGGAAAAGTTTTAGTCACTGATTATCAAACTTATTGTAAAATTATTGGAAGTAAAACTGGACTATAATGCAAACTCTTTTAAAACTCATTAACGTCATCTTCATTATCTCGTTATCGTGTTAAACTCATAGTATATATAATACCTATAATCTGTAAGGAGTTATCAAGTAATAAATCAAATACAAAAACATTCTTACAATATTATTATTACTTAACAGGTCCATTTTGAAATGCAGACAATTTTCTATTTGGCATTGGGAACAGGATCTTTGGATCTGGGAATAAATATTAAAATCTGATTACTAATACAATTTATTAGTAGAAAAGTCATCCTGAGGATATTACAAATATATGTTTACACTTCACACTGCATTAGTCATTTTTATTTTCATACAGGTTATCTGCATTGCTCACTCACTCAGTTGTTCCCATTTTGCAAGCTTTTATAACAAGAAACATCGCCGTTAAAATAATTATTCAAATAATAATGTAGTCATAACACTAATACTTACCTGCTCAATAGCTCACCATTATCTAATCAAGTCTACAATACAAACATACTGACATCGATCACTTGATGAGTTAAAGATGGGAAGTAAATTATTACTTACCTTCAGTGTCATTTCTTGAGTGTATAGTTTTTTACCAACATTTGGATAAACAACAAAAATCAGGGGTCAAAACTTCAGTAAAGTTGTGTCAGTGTATTGCATGCATAGCATGTAAGGTGCTTGTTAGTGTGTTTGTATAAATGTGTGTGGAGGAGTTATCGGGAGGAGGAGGAGGAGGACCTGGAGCGTCGGCGGCGCGGTGCCGCGCGCGGCGAGCGGGAGCGCGAGCGGCGTCTCCGCGGCGGGGAGCGCCGCCGGGGTAGCGGGCTGCGGCGTCGGTACCTGCAGAAATCAGAAAGCGTGTTACACCTTCAATATTTAACTACTAGTGGTAGCGTCAAGCTACCACTAGCGTGGTAGCGTATGTCAACACAAATATTGGCGTCCGGCGGGTCAGTTTTTACCAAAAGGACTAGCAATGTTTCGACTACTTTATGTTAGCAGAAATTAGATTGAGAGTGATCTCAATTAACCATTTGTTTAAGTTTTGAGTTATTTTGTTTAACTATAATGAAAATAATATGGAAATATTACATGTAAATTGCTGCAAACTCATTATAGTTTTTATAATTTTAGTAGTTTCATGTCCACACATGAGTCTCATACTGATATCTATTATATACACAAAACAATAACGTCCGATGTTTTCCTTCACCGTTTGAGCATGTGATAAGTACGCACATAACTTCCGAAAGGTTAGTGGTGCGTGCCTTTGTTTTGAACTTAATACCTCTGACATCTCAGTCCACTATTCACACCACTAGGCTACCACAGCTCATCGCTTATAGGTATTATGGACAAATGTAATTTTTTTTGGGCTAATTTTTTTGGGCTAATTGCTATTTTCGACACATATACCTTTCATATGGACATAACTATTGCAAATTCATCATTTCGACATTCAACATTTATTTAGTTTACAAACACTGTAGTGAATGCCTTAAACTAACCGAGGAGGTGAGTGCCGTCGAGGTGGGGCATGTCTTGGTGGTGGTGGGCGAGGTGATGGTCGCCGAGGACGCGACGGTATCAGCACCGGAGCTGCGGTTATCTCTTGACCGTCAATTTGACCTACAATAATAGTCATATAATAATTAAATACAAAAAGCATGAAAATTCACCACAATAATTTAATTATTATGGTTTTGTATGCAGTATTGTGTTGATGGCAGCATACATTTTTATATTCCAAAAGGAAGCTAAGTACCAATCGATAGAGCCTGATCTGTTAGATGAATGGTTTAAAACCTAGAACCTTTAAAATGTAAAACTAATTTTGGGCAAAAATATTTAAATTAATAAAATTACCTCCATCCATGTGTTTCATGGCATTCTCTGCCTCATCTGCATTACTGAACTCAACATATGCATATCCTCGTCCATTATGTGGATGTAATCTATCCATGGGGAACTCAACTGCCTTGACAGTACCATATGTTGAGAATATTTCAAGAATATGATCTCTAGAAACATTTAATGTCAAGCGACCAATATGAATTCTGGTGGGTCGCGGCGGAGGGGAGCGCTCGCGCTTTTTGCGGCCTGGGGATCTAAACAATAAAAATGAGCAAATTTAGAAAAAAAGTGTAAAGGTGATATAATTATATACCTAAACTTTTATTATATCTCACATTTTTGTCTATCAAATATTGTTGTTCCCAATCTGATGGTAATATAGTCTGTTTATTCAGTTCTAATGTTATGAAAAACTGCCTTATTGGTCTACTGGTCCCAAATGCAACTGCTTTTTGTAAATACATACATATTATACATAGATACATCCATAACTCGGACTCAAATGTTTATACTCATCACACAAACATTTGTCTCTACTGGAATTCGAACCAGGGCCCCCATAGCACAGAAGGCAGTGTTAACTGTCGCTGGACTATTTGGGTTGTTTCCCATAGCAGCTCGGAGTTTCGATTTGTGCCTGGTGGATGGCAATAGGCTCGCCCCCTATTACATGGGAGATAAAACATACCTGTGAAATGTAAAAAACCTCTGAAAACCTTGCCTAATCCTTTGGGGACGGTGTGACGCTATGTTACATAAAAAAATAAAAACAAACAAAAATTGGTTTCACACTTTTTAGTTCAAAATGATATCACATCTTGGTGATGATGTTATGCAGCTTACTGCTCCATCAGCATTTTAATATTCTAGCACGTGTTAATTTCAGCATTTGATAAACTTTTATAATTATTATTTTAATTTGATTTGATTGGAAATTATTAATTCAGTTGTATTATTAGAGATAAATATGTCACTAAATACTGTGTTGATGTATACTTTCCTTTACAAATTAACCTCTAAATTGAACAATAACAACAAACAATAGAATAAGTTCTATTGTTTATTGTATATTGTATATGTTATAGTATTCTTTTATTTATTATGTAAGCATAATAAATAAAAGAATACTCTTTATATCTCAAATAAATACAATATTATTATCAACTTTTATAAAATTCATTTTCATTAACATATTATAAAATTGGTCAACCATGGACCATAAGCTTTCTCTTTTGGCAGTACTGTTTTACCAATAATCTAGTTGGATTGTAAGATAATTGTAAAAATACAAATACCTATTTATAGAATAAATGAAAGTGATGCTCCACTTACCTATCATGCTTCTCCTTGCTTTTTCCTTTATCATTGGCTGAAGGTGCAGCTAATTTCTTTTTGTCACCTAATGGCGATCTGTCTCTTACTTTATCTCTATCAGGTTCACGTCGATCTTTGACAGGGCTTTTATTTGGTGAAGTTCTAAAATTATAGAAAAGTTTCATAAAAAACGAGATTAACATTTGTTAAAAGCATACAACAACTGCATCATATATTTAAAAATATAGTTAGCATCTGTAGCTTACATAATTTAACTACCTAGGTTTATTGTTTACTATCCTATGCCATTTAATTCTTTTATCTTTCAGGTAATGCAGGAGATAACAGTTTTTTTAATTTAATTTATGGAGTAAACCTGGTTTCTAGATCTACATATTTGAAATTATTATTCTGTAACTTAATAAACTTTATTAATATACTTGGCAAATGTCTGAATAATGATAAAAGCCCATACACTTACTTCTTTTTCTGTCTGGAGCGATCATTGTTGCTACTACTGCTACTCGATGAGCTAGAAGATGAGGACGAGCGCGAGGAGCTGCCGGAACTACTCGAAGATGACCGGGAGGAGGAGCGAGATGAACTGCTCTCTGACGAACTGTTTAATAAACCATTGTTACCATCGCACTGTGTTACGATCACAAGATAATTTTGTTTATTATCACATTCAATCAAGTGCCCATAACCTAACTTATCAACAACAAAATTTTGAGAGTAATTATACCATTTGCAATAGAGTATACGTGTTATACCTGCCACTAGATTCACTGCTACTAGATCCCGAATCACCTTTTTTCTTCTTGTTTTCCCGTGGTTTTTTCTTGTCTTTATCAGACGCCGCCGATGGCGACTTTGTTCGCGCCCTGAAATCAATTTTTCAGTAAGTATTTGAGCTTTAATTATGATTAAGATGTTTAAATAAAGAGAAAAATTAAATACACACATTTGAAAGCTTTATCGTGACCAGATTAGTTTTCACACACAAAATAATTATATTTTAGCGTCGGTCGCTGTAAAAAATCATTGAACGATTATAGTGAATTAGACCTAGATGTGAATTTATGATTGTGAACAATGAATGAGAGTAAGTGAGTAATATAGTATATAGTCTATGGATTGATATAATATTTTTCCCAAGGCCTATGCCGCGTACAGACCGAGGACAACGAACGAACGAACAAATAGGTTTCGCTTTGGTTTGCCTTAATTAGATGGACATTTTCAATAATAATATATAAAATATATAAATAAATTTACCATTTCTGAAAATTAATATATAAGTAACTGTAATAAAAATTATAAAAAAATCCGAACAACCACAACTGAAACCTGGTAGTTACATTATATTACTAGCTTTTATCAGCGGCTTTGTTCGCATGTTATAGATAACCTATTTATTAATCCAGGTGATACGCTATTTGTATGCCAAATTCCATCCAAGTCCGGTTTTTGCGTGAACGAGTAACAAACACTTACACTTACATCCATATAATACAAACTTTCGCGTTTACAATTTATTATTTATGTAACATAGAAATAATAAAGGTTAAATAAATAAATAACATATTTAGTACAACGGTCAACGGAAATAATATGGCAGCTACTTTTTCAGATATTTCAAGAACAGATAAAAATTGGCATTTTCATTTAATTGAATGAAAATGTATACCGTAGTTTATCAAACTTTATTATTTGTTCATACCTATATTTCTATTTTTTAAGTTCATAATGTAAGAATTAAAACAAAAATATGCATAAATATTTATATGGATTTTTGTTGTAAATTGTTTGTCAGGATAGTTATCTAAAGGTGCGTACAGATTTAGTAACATGTATAACTTGTGTTTTATAACACGACCACATTACGTAACATTTTATTCAACATTGCAACCTAACACTATTATATACAAACAAATTAGAATAACAATGTCACGCTCATAAGTTATATAAAATTGTTGCTAAAATGAATAACATGTTAAATAACAATGTTATACAACATCCGTGTCCACATTACTGAAACATGTTATGTTACTTAATCTGTACGCACCATAAGATAGATTCGTTATGAAGTTCTTACTTAAACAGCTATGCCTAATAGTGTCATCATCTATACATATATAATCGGTTGTCCTGACTGATTCATCAACGCAGAGCCTAAATTATAGGGGTTAACTTGAAATTTTGATAGATAATGCATTTTGTGACCAAAATATCCCCTACAAAAGGAATTTTAGAAGTACCCCAAGGGGGTAAAATCAGGGTAAACGGCTGCTACGAGCAAGCTAGAGCTAGAGGTATGAAATTTCATATACAAGCTTTTGGTTAAAAATAAATAAATACGTATTTCAGGGTTTTCAATACCTAATTAACCTAAGGTAAAATAGGGGTTGAGAGTTTATATGATGAGTCCTTCATTTTTAAAGTAAGAAGAATAAAATTTAATAATTTCGTACTTTTTCTAAATTGAACCCCTGACGGGCGAAATGGAGTGGAGAAATTAGTATAAAATTGCGCGGTTGAAGCTGCGATCGACAGTTATTTTTAGTTATTCTTATGCCAAATTTTTTGATCTACCCGTGACCATGGTACGTGGACGTACTATGGCGTGACCAGGTAGAATTCGAATTCGTAATTTTGCAATTTAGTTTTGTTTTGGTAGCTTTTAAAAAAAAATAAGTTAAGAAATTTTTAATATTATAAGCAAAATATTAAAAAATTCTCAAAATATTTTGACTAAATAATAAAGGCAAACTTATTGTTGTAAGAAAATAATATCTTTACCTACCTTTTCATAGATTCTGAAAGGATATATTCTTTAAAACAAATAAACAGTCGATTGATTGCGAATTGTGGTAATCACTCTGCGAGGGCTGGTAGCCGTTAAGTGACCGAAATGATTAGCAATAGGCCCCCTGCTGGGCGACAGGACCCGCCCATTAGCGCAATGGGAAGCCAGTGTTGCATTTAAGAGAGTTCGCCCACTCCCCCCATTGTGCCCTCTTCAGCCCTTCCTGATAGATAATAAAATATGTACGTTTAAGGACATTCAGGATTAAGGACATTTGTAATAAATAACGTTTTTAATCATTATAATTAAGGGAAAATAACATAAATCCTTTTACCCCTAAACCACTGAACAGATTTTGAACAAAATAATAGAAGTTGTCTATAAAAATAAGTTAAAATGAAAAATTTAACATGGATGAAGTTTTGATTAATAGGTAGTTTAATATACCTACCAGTAGGCTATATTTTTGTTTTATTTTCTATAGGCTGAGCGGTGTTGAGTGGAGGCTCTCTCATCTAGAATTGGGCTATTGACTCCAAAAACATAATATAATATAATAAATAATATATATAAATAATATAATAAAATTATATATCTTATTTTAAACGAAAGCTAATAAACCCTTCCTCTTTATTATATGTATTAGTACATACTTATATTATGTCCACACCCCACATACATTTAATACCTCTATGCAATTAATACTTACGTTTCATATTTTTACTCAATACATTTTACTTAGACCATTAGTACAGGTGATTTTGAAGTAGGTAGGTAGGTACATAAAAGTCTTATCTACTGCAAAACCAAATAATTACATCTAAAATATATAATGAATACGTGTTTACTGTTTACGAGAAGTTGTAAGGGATTATATTTATCTCACAATAAATTTACTACCTATTGCTGTTATGATTATCGGTTATTTGATGGCGGCACTTTATGGGTTTAACTTTGAATATCATTACAGTATAGTTGCACTTATGTAGCTCATGAAAAACCCCATAATCAAACTATATCATCGCCTACACACTGATAGGTAGTTCTACGTACTTAATCCCACAATTTGATAACAGTGCCGTTTTGTTACTATTACTCATAAGTGATATTTTCAGTAGGAAATAATGTGCAGGTACATCTACCTAACATAGACGTACTTTTAGCATAGCATACACAGCACATACTTAAAGTACCAACATAAGTCAATTAATCAAATAAACAATCAAGAGATTTATTTTAGCATTAAGTACCTTCACAATATTAGGACACTTACAGTTATAATTTTATTAAAGTATACACATAGTACTCTAGGTTGGCGCTCTTTGGGGGAGGCCTACGTTCAGCAGTGGACGGCTATAGGCTGATGATGATGATGATGATACACATAGTGGATCAAAATGTAATTAGTAGGAGGAAATATTTTAAATGTTAAAGGAAGTAGTCCTTTAACATTTAAAATATTTACTCCTTATTAATTTCCTAGATCGTAGAATATATACGTAATTTTAGGCTTTCCAGTAGTTACTGCTATTGCATTGGGTGAGAAATGCTATGGGCAAACATTTTAACGTTGGTTATTTATTTTTATTATAAATTACATTAAGTAATGAACATAAGTCTCGAATCTATTTCAATCTACGCGTAATATTACTTCTCTGCGCTTCCCACGTTTATAATAATTTTATTATGATTAATTCATTCCCGGTATAAAGCTTTAAGGCATAAAATATCTACTTAAGCTGTTGTTTGCAATAACTATTAATAAAAGTAAACTTGGTCTAGTTTTAAATTTGACCGGTATTGTCTGGAAGGAGAATTAAAAGCTTAGTTTAGCTTAAAGGTTAATATGTATGTCGTAAATCGTAACTGTATTTTACCTTGTCCGCGAACAAGGTACTATTTTGTGAGTTTAAATGCCTACAGAAAGAAAAACCATAATAAATACCGAATGGAGTTTTAAACTTGCTAGAGGATATGTTTAAGACGCTGAACTGAAAAAGATTAGGCATAAACGTGAGTACATCTCACACTTAAGATTTGCCGACGATGTTGTCCTCATGTCGGAGTCGCAGCAGGATCTCGAGCGAATGCTGACTGACCTAGATGACGCCTCTCGACGTATCAGCCTGGGATGAACATGGATAAAACCAAGGTCATATTCAACAGCCTAGGTACAAGATCGGTCGTTGTAAATGGTGTATCTCTGGCAGATAATGCAATTAGGTAGAAACAACTTTGAGAGAGAAGCCGATAGGAGGATTCAGCTGGGGTGTGCAGCATTCGGTAAACTTCGTCAGGTCTTCTCGTCACCCATACCACAGTGCCTTAAGACGAAAGTCTTTAATGCGTGCGTCCTACCCGTTATGACCTATAGGGCCGACACGCGGACACTCGCGGTGAGACTGGTCCATAAGTTTAAGGTCGCTCAGCGAGCTATGGAGAGAGCTATGCTCGGAGTTTCTCTGAGGTATAAAATCCAGAATGAAGTTATCCGTCAGAGAACTAAAGTTACCGACATAGCTCAAAGGATTAGCAAGCTGAAGTGGCAATGGGCCGGTCACATCTCTCGGAGAACCGACAATCGTTGGAGCAAACGAGTGCTTGAGTGGAGACCGCGTCTCGGCAAACGTAGTGTAGGACGACCGCCGGCCAGGTGGAGCGACGACTTGCGGAAGGCAGCTAGCAGCAACTGGATGAGAAGAGCCGAAGATCGAGCTCGAGCAGCTTCGCCCGCGCAATTTAATTCTATAAATAAATATCGGACTCAAATTACTGTACCTACCTGTGCACCAGAGATGTAATTGCTAAGTGTATCCTAAATAGACAGTATGACGCCCTTGATCTCCAAATAAAAAAGTATACATTATCGTACACATATATAGTTACATCTAAGAGAAAGGCACAGGTTTTTTTTAAGAAAATTATAGCAAATGACACTGAAATTATATTATACAGTTCATCTGTTACTATTCGGTACACCGCTCCAAATACCGAACACCCACGCAAAAATAAACATGCATAAGCCGCGCGTGTGAGTGGCCACGTATGGGCTCCTTGTGTGTATCCCACGGGATTTCATTGATGGAAATCCTTTTGTACGGATAAAAAATGGTTTTCTAATGATCAGTCACATTTGTCGAATGTATAAGCGATTGTAAAATAGCTTAATATTTTTATAGTAAGAAGAGGTTAGTTACTTTATATTTGTTAAGTTCTTTATATTTCAACGACGACAGCTTGTTACGACATATTATTATTTTTTTTTATATTATTGAAATTTTTACGTACCAATGTTTAAATATGATACCATTTTCTTTAAGATGACCTACCTTTAAAAATGATAGATTGTAGGTAAGTATTTGTCAGCGGGGCGTGGCTAAGTAGACGAAACTATCTCTTCTCTTACTTTTGAGAACATTCGTGTGTTGAATTTTGCAAAAAAAAATTTGCACGCACATACGTTTATCCACCTGACTTGAATACTAAATATGTATACTTATGCTATTTTCAATATTTACATCATTAATCTACGGTAAATTGACAGGATTCACAAGAGATCTACACGTAAATAAATGTTTATAAATGGTGAAATGTTATATTCCAGAGCTCTATTAATATAATATTATTGGAGAACACTTAACCGACTTTTTAACAGACTTCAATAACCGCGGTTATATGTTCCGATGTTTGTTTTTTTATGGATATTCACCGATTATTCCGCCAACTGTAAACAGGTTCCAAAAAAATATTTTTGTTCCGTAGAGTATTCTCCCAAGATGGTCCCATTTTGACCACGTCAGGATCTAGGATTACTTTAGTAGTAGTATTTGCGTTTGATAAGTATTATATCATGTGGGTAAAACGTGGTGATGGAAGGTACAACTCCTTAACGGTTAGGAGTTGAAGGATAATTCTTTCAAAATTATACATAAATATGGACCAATAGTTGTTTTCTTTCAGGCTATTAATTTGACCCGATGATAGAAGGTAAATGTCATTAACGTTTTTGAGTTAGGTTGAAAAATTATCGTGTACTATTTTCGTTTAAGTTTAATATTTTCTTTAGCTTTAAGCTCTTCCTTATTATCTATCACAATTTGACGCTGTTTCTTTATACAAGTAGGTTACATCTTTAGTTAGCCTACCCATCTTTTATAATTTAAAAATTCAGTCACTAAAAATAAATAAATAAAGCATTTAAACTAAAAAAAACCGACTTCAAAAATATTTAAAACCACTAAAAAGTTAAAAATTATACTAAATTTAATAAACCAAATCATCACTAATTAACCTATAAAAATATCCTATCTTTAACCTGCATACACAATAAAATATAATTATTTTTGGAGTCGGTGCCAAGCCAAACAACGATAAATTACTATATTTTATGGACTTATAATAGGTAACCAACTAAATAATTAACAAAAAAGAAAATACTATAGGTATATGTATAATATATTTATATGTATGACTACATCCGACCGGTACAAGATCTTTTATATCAAAATATAACTCAAACCTGTCCGGTTAATATTTTCAACTTGCCACATAAGCTATTTCATTACTACATAATATTTATTTAACATGCTTCAGTTAATCTATTAATAGTGTTTCACTATAACAAACAACGTGTAGCATTGTGTGCGTTGAATGATTTTTTCAAAACAAACAACGTCGTGTAGATGCACACACTGGGCGGCCTTTCGGTATAAAGGCTTGGGCGGCGCGCTTATCGCCCTATATAATCACAAGAGCTTTCGCGCTTCACTACTGCCTCCGGTTACCGACCAAATTGTATCAAACGAATATTAAATACAAATTTATTCAAAGATAAGTGAACATATATTGCAGTTTGTTGACAAGTTTGTAGCACACGCGAATTCATTGTATTTTGTGAGTATTTCTTATTTTATTACAATTTTAATAATATTTAATATAAAAAGAAAGGATTGTTAGTCTTTCTAAGGCAATTAATAACCGGCTGGGAAAATGTGATTTCCTTATAATTAAAAAATAGATATTCAGTGTAATAAAGTAGATATATACATATGTATGTATGTATTGTTTGGTCCATACTTATTATGTGATAAACTACGTAAACTTTTCGTCACAGTTATCATTTTTAATTTGTGTGCAGTGAAAAATATTTTTTAATCTCAGTTTTGCTAGCATAAACATAGTTCGGCTTTTTTAATACAACATAATATAATCATTTGTAAAAATATCTACAAAACAAAAACATACAATATAAAATCAATCAAAACTGGTGTTAAAAACTGTAACTTTTTGCAAAGATTAAGGTATGGGAAGTGACAAGAGTGGATATTTTGTGTTTAAGTTTATTTTGCTTGTATAATGAGTAATAAGCTTATATGTACATTAATTAGCGATTAGAATTTACTTACCGACCTACACTTTGTAAGAAAAACTAAAATGCAAGAATATTCTTTTGGTTCTGTTGATTTTCTTGTTTTTTTTTTGGGTTAAATGTGAAGTATACTGTAGTTTTGGTTAATATTTTATTTAATGGACATATTTTTATGTATATATTTTATGCTGTGTATATAATAATAATAAAAAATACCTGAATAGACGTCTATTCTATTATATTTAATTAAACAATTAATATAATCTATTTTTATTATTAATATAGATAATGTTATCGGCATTACTTTTTTTTCATACTAGTTACATATATTTTTGCTATAAGTGCGTCTCTTGGTTACTAGTACTCGTAGAACTACTGCGGTATATCAAAATATGTTAGAAAAATACATAATATACTATATAGGTATATAAGAGGGAGATAAACATTGTCCGAAGCGTTACTATTATAATACTGTTCAAGAAGAAATAAGAGAAATAAACTTGTCATTCGCTGATCAAACAGGCTTAAACTTGAGACAACGAGGATCAACTCGCTTTACCACGCCCAGCAACTTGTTATTGATACTTTTATTACTATCATCATTGTTTTAAGCTTACGACGAAAATAGGTTAAAATAAAAGTTATCATTACAACGATTTATAGATCAATAATTATTGATCTATAAATCGAAATATTATAATTAGAATAAGTTATATATTTAATTACAGTAGGATTGTGTATGAAATATAAAAATCAAGTATTTCTCCTAGGCTCACGGGATTGTCGACATATTGTAGGTGGTCCAACCAGTAATGATTATGTCGGTATTAGTTATGCTACATGGTTTAACAGCCTCTCGTAAATACGCCTTTGTTAAGCAGTTAAGTTTACACAAAGACTTACAGCTAAACACGGTGTTTATCATTAGGATCTTTACCTACTCTATTAGAGATCTTTTTCACTGTCTACTTAAAACTTAGATAAATGATTATTCATTTTGTAATTTGTATTTTTTTTAAAGAATAACTATGGATTTTCTTAACGACTATTCTCCATAAGACCTACATTATGGAACCGTGCGTAGTTTTGGTAATTAAAAAACAAGTAAGGTTGTTGTAATTTATATGAAAGAAAGGACTTTATTTATTTCAAAATTAAAATAATGTTTGTGAAAACAATAAATAAATATGGAATAGGATTTCAACTTAAATAAAATAAAAGTTACTAGGTAGTTGTACTACAAGAACAATAATATTCTCTTCATATTATGTCAGTTAGGGTCATGGGATTCAATTGAAAACTAAATTGTATAGGTATTCCAATCTCCGTTTGATATAGTTGCCTTATATTTCCACATTTATGAGTTCATATAGCATAATATATAGAACATGTACCTAATTAAAATGTTGTTGTTATTATGTATGTGATTTGCCCGATCTGGGGGCACGGTAGTGGCCCTACCAAGATGAGCCAAGTGAAGCTTAAGGGCACTACCAACATTTTTCTACATACACATGTGCGTAAGGTAAAAAATGTATTCACTGTTCATTACTTTTCCGTTACACCATAGTTCTTGTAGTAAGGAAATGGCCAAGCTAAATATTTTGACTAAGGTGTTGAGTATGACTAACCTAGCTTCACAAAGTTAGGTCTTTTAGAGTTAAGGCGTGTAGAGCCAGAAGTTTGGCTCTACATGAGATCTGATAACTTTTTGACTGTGCGAGTCTTGGCGTCATTTTACATGAAAATGTTTTTGGTAGGATATAAATAATTCCAGGAAAATGAAAAGTAGTCAAACGTTTCAATCAGCGCTACATCTGGTACAGTTTTATCAGTTTCATCACTTTTATCTATTCTTTTCACGAGCGACCCGGCCTGGCTTTGTACTGGTAGATATTTAATACCTAATGGTTTTTTAAATAAAATAAAACTTGTTTATCACAGATTATGTAGCATTGTAATGGGTAAAATAATTATTTAGAGAGAGAATAAATGTTCTCATGTAAGTGAATTGTTAAATTCTTATGAGAAATAAATGTGTCTCAAACCTCATTTCGATTGGTCCTGTAGTTTCGGAGCCTGTTCAATACAAACAAACAAAAAATTTAATCTTTCTTCTTTATAATATTAGTATATTACATTATTTATTTATTAACAAAACAAATTATGCTATATCTGAACAAATTTCGAAAACAAAATATAGTTAACAATGTAAATACCTATTTGGCAATTAATACTATTTTCATGTTGCTTTATTTTTTATTGCCCAAACCAATTAAAGTCGAGACGTATACGTATACATTAAATATATCTTTCTGCGATTATAAACACATGTTGAAGGTTTTTGCACTAAGCAAAGGGCTATTGGGTTTTTCTGTGAAATTCTCAGTATGTCAGGGTTGAGAATTGAGTATTGTCATCTACCTATGACTCAATACTCAATTCTAGGACCTAAAACATACTGGAAAATGTGCGGGTGTGTGGGTGTAAACTACACCTCTGTATTACCCTTCGAGGACGGCAGGGTGATGTTATGAAACGCAATTACAGCCGTAAATATTTTATCATCATCAACCCATTATTGTCCAATTGGTAGGACGGGTTTCCTCTTATTTAAGGGGGATTAAGCGATAGTCTTTGACATCTCAGTCCACTAGGCTACTACAGCTCTTAAACATAACACAGCACTAATTAATTAATATTAGTGTTTATATTCTCGTCTGCAGGGATGTGTTGTGTGATGACCATCCAGCGATGATGTGCACTCCCGCCGCGCTGTTGCTACTGGCTGTCACCGGCGCGCTCGCCGCTCCTGCCATGTACGACGACTACTCGGTAAGATCGTAGCAATCAAATTATATAAATACTTTCCCGGATCAACCACTACCAGTATCACCTACAAGCCATACAACAACTATGAGTAAGCCTCCATTGTAAAACCCGGAGTACCGATATACACGGTTATCCCCGGGTACTTTGGCAGTGATGAAAGTTACAGGCGTCGAAATCGGTACCTGCTTGTTAGAAACTGCAAATAGTACGACTGCTGTCAATCTCTCAAGTTTCCAACAATTAACATCAATAATGACTGTTTAAGTGACATTAATACTGGAATAAACATAAATTAGTGATACCTTAATTTAGACTAACTAAAACAAATAAGTAAATAATTTTATATGATTTTATAAATAATAAATAAACTACCGACATCCGTCATAGTTTTCATATCAAAGTGGAAAGAATAGATGAAAGTCCAGAGTGTGTCGGACGATCATTTATTATTTGAGTTTCTGGGTTTCATTATTATAAATTGTTTTAGGATGACAACCGTCCTTCGCGCGACCACTCAAGTCCCAAGAAGCGCGACCACCGCAGAGTTAAATGCTAAAACTTTGATATTCATCCTTTTATTCATAGCCTTGCATCCTTTTCATAGGAGGTAGTCCCCCAAAAGCGAGCAGCGCTAGTGTTAGACCGCCTGTTGGTGGCGCTGCAGAAGGCGCTGCACGAAGACAACGGCTCACAGCGCGGGTACGACCGACTGGACCCCAACGGACCGCGCACCGCGCCGCTCCGGCTAGCCGACGATGAGATGAATGACCTGGTTCGATAAATATATATTAGTCACTATACATTCATTACACATACGCGCATATTGTCACAGGTAGGAATCGGGGCTTCTCGTGACTATAGATTCTAGAAAGGATCCGAAACGTCGTAGTGATTAAACCCGTAAAAAGTAATTAAAATAAATAAATAAATAAATATTTCCGGACATTATGACACAGCGCCATCTAGTTCCGAGCTAAGCAACTAGGCTTGTGTTACGGATACTAGATGGTTGATATACTACATATATAGTTTTTTTTTGTAAATACATACATATTATACATAGATACATCCATGACTCGGATACAAATGTTTATGCTCATCACACAAACATTTGTCCCTACCGGGATTCGAACCCGGGACCCATAGCACAGCAGGCAGCGTTAACTACCGCTGAGCTAAACAGGTCGTCAATTTTTATTTATCCGTCTAACATTCGCGTCAGTGTAAGAGATAGCCTATTATTACTTTAATTATTTATTTATTATTACCGACATTACTTTTTTGTGGCATTTACTTTTGACCTTTCGCAACCATAAGGATAAGTGGTTTTCATGTTACAGGACAACTAACAGTCTAGAAGACGTTGTTTTTTTATACATAAATGAAAGTGCTTCGAATACATCGTAAACGTAAATAAAATTTATTGAACATTACGACGGGCAAAAATGTCTTTGACATGCATAAGCGATATATGTATATAAGTACTTGGTTAAACATCTAGAAAGATGTGGAGTGCAAAGCCACTTAAACGCGCTACATAGCCTGTTTGCATTTATGGCATTCTCGTAGGCTTGCTAGTCTTGCTACGCTTTCATGAAATATCCAAGTGAAATTAAATAAAAGCATTCATATATCTATTAATTAGTGATAGTGGTAATATCAATCAATGACAACATTGTGCGTATGATCTACTTACTTTTAGATATTAAATTAATACTTTTACACAATATAATATAAATTCTTAATTTTTCTCTTCTCTTGTTGTTATCAAAGAACAAAGGAAAATTGGACCCAAAGATAAATGAAAAAAATTAAAAATTCAGCTAACTGTAGTCCAAAGTTTACATACTTACATATTTTGTAGCAAGCGTAGCATATTTCGTAGCAGAACAGTAGGCGTGCTACGAAATTAGCTAACAGTTTACAGCAGTTCGTAGCCTTGCTACGTATTCGTAGAAGTTTGATTTCTTAGTAATAATCCAAAGATTGTCTATAAGTTGTTGTTGAAGACATGACACATAAAGGTAATACTTTGATAGCGAGATCAGTACCTATGAATATTTAGACATAAATGTACATATATTTTTTTGATGACGTCCTTAAACTTTACGATACTATTATAAGTAGCTGATCGGATTATATGTCATGGTTCAAGTGTACGATCCCTGTATTGTTTAAATAGCTGCATGGCCTACAATTGTGCAACTACATGTGTTTGTATCTGTAACAATTTGTATCAAATGCACTCATGACACAGGAGGAATTCCCAGAGTGTGACAACAGAAAAAATACATGATTATGTCTGGGAAATTCGTGAAAGGGGCAATTAGCGTGTATCATCATCATCAACCAATTAACGTCCCACTGCTGGGCACGGGTCTCCTCTCAATTGAGAAGGATTAGGCTATAGTCCACCACGCTAGCCTACTGCGGGTTGGCAGACTTCACATGCCATCGAGAATTCTCTCAAGCATGCAGGTTTCCTCACGATGTTTTCCTTCACTGTTTGAGCATGTGATAAATACGCACATAACTTCCGAAAAGTCAGTGGTGCGTGCCTTGGGTTCGAACTCGAGACCTCTGACATCTCAGTCCACTGGTCACACCGCTAGGCTACCACAGCTCTTCATTAGCGTGTATACAACATAATAAATTACTAAAGAATGACGAATAATAAACGTGTTAACGATATCTGTTTGTTTGATAGAGTGCACTTCAGCGGCGCGGCAGCGGTAACGGGCGCGGCAGAGTGCTGCGTTGTTACTTCAACGCGGTTACATGTTTCTAAACACGTGCTTACTAACTATTACGAAAAGAATAACATAGTTTTAAATTATTTCTAAGTAAACATAATAAATATGTATTGCATAATAACTGTATAAGTACCTACATATAACTCTTTAATTAATATTTATTTAAATTAGGCCTGTTATTTGTTTTGTTAGGAGTAATAAATAATATATATTGTAAAAAAAAGCAGTAAATCAATCATATACCTATTAATATATATTTTAAATGAGCATTCCCCAATGTAATGTATAACTTTAAATTGGTACAGAATTTGTATACCCGTCAGAAGGTGACCAAAAGGACTCTAATTTTACATGTAATATTTTTTTTAATCCATTATAATGTGGTATCGATTTTATGGAACTAATTACGGGTTCATTGGTCTGTTGACTGGATTCTGAGTATCAATAGGGTGAACCTTCAAATGAATTCTAAATCATACAATGCTGATCATATGCCTTTAAACTGATACTTTTGGCCTCAGGATGTATCACTATTTGTTTTCGTTCTACGAATTGATTGCGTGTAAATATTCAATAAAATTTTGTTGCAATAACTTGTTGCTTTATTTAGTAAATACTATGCTCGATTTTCTCTCTGGACGCGAATCGATCACGGAGAATATACTTTGTTACCTCATATGTCCTACATATATTATATTTTTATTTGTGTAAGTACAGCATACATATATTATCCATATAATACTCGGGCTGTGGAATAAGCTACCTGCCGATGGTTTTTTTAAAGCTCTTCTTAAAAAAATTAGACAAAAGTGAGCGATACCTTATTTGTGGTTAAATATTAAGTAATTTATGTACATATTTAGATTAACATGAATTAGTTTTAACATTTAACTACATTAGGAATAGCCTAGTTGGGTGTTTACGTTTAGTAGTACACCTAAGGCAACTTAGCCTAGTTACTTAAACTAAGTTTTCTCTAAGGTCCTAGAAATGGATTAATAGTATAAGGTTGTAAACACACAATCTCTGATAACATTCAGTTAATATCCATGATAGTTTTATTTAATGATTTATAAATAACAAAGCCAATACAGCATCCTTAGCTATCTTTCAAATGCCTGGTTGGTCTAGTTGTGGTAAGTGTGATTGCTGAGCAAGAGGTCTAAGGTTCGATTCCCAGGTCGAGCGAAGTGTTATTGGCTTTTTCTATGAAATTCTCAATAGCAGCTCGCGGAGTTTGGACTCGTGGTTGTTGGCAATAGGTTCGTCCCCTATTACATGGGACCTAAAACACACTGGCTAAATGTTGATACAACTCTGCCTTACCCTTCGGGGACGAAAGGCGTGATGGTATGATATGTTATTTAATTTACTATGGAATACAACGCTATCCTAAACTATTTGTTATATTTAAACTATCGAGTTAGATCTACTCAATTTGAGCTTTCATACAGTTAGTATTTTTTATTTAGTTTACAATTCACTGGTGGATATCTGGGGGCACGGAAGTGCCCCCGCCAAGTCGTGCAAAAAAAAAAGCGGCACGGCCGTACTATCTTTTCTCGTAAAATATACAAATCGGTAGTCTATGACTGCCTTAAAATCGTACATCCGCTCGTGTTGTTCATTACACGTGAATATTATTCAGATTATGTTTAGACTTAAACAAACAAATTAAAACACCGCGTGACGTATGATATGTAATACGCTCCATACGAAGCCGGTGAACCATGACCTGTTTTGTTAGGATTATTATTTTCAAAATACACAGAACTCGAAACAGCTTTTTTTTCTTTTGATACGAGAATCGTTTCCATGTTTTCATTCAAGTGCTTAATGTCAGAAAGTTGTTGTGTTCAATATACACGGAACATATTTTTTTTTGTTTTGCTCAGCGATGGTATTTGGATAGATTTGAAGTGCCAGAAACGCTGCAGCAGATATTTTTGGCTCGTACAATTGTTTTTTTTTGCATTTTTATCGAGTCAGTTTCGGATTTTTATTTCTTACTTTAAACTGCAATTATTTCTGCTATTTCTGGATCAATACCTTAGACACTTATTTTTAAATTACAGTTATCGAAAACAAGTTTTCAAAATAATAGTGGATTCTTCGTTTAGCTCTAGTAAGATATACTACTACTTATTAAAATGAGACGACATAAACAATTCAGCAAAATTAAATCACTATTTTATTTAATTGCTTTTGTGGAATCTGTAGAAAAAAAATATAATAACTAAACATCATAATATTAATTAAAATGAGGTAAACACTACTTCGACAGCGCTAAAAATCAAGCTTAGTAAAGTAATTCAGCATCTGCCTTGACCTTATGAAAACATAAACGCCGGCTATAATTTACAGCAGAGGTGACATAATAAGAGCCCTAAATTATTTGAGATATAACAGGACAGCTAAGAGGGTTGTTCACCAAATGTTCCGGAGCAAAAAGGACTGAGCAAGGTTTTAGGTTTTTTATTAAGATCCCTGCGTATTTGATAGGTAGGACTGCGGTCTTTCCGATCTTTTCGTTAAAAATCATGGGTTTTTAAGATCGAGATTGGGTATTTTTTTGTAGCATTTGGATGATAACGGGAATAAACTTTATTATGGGTATATATTGAGTATACGTACTTTGAATAGCAGTGTGAGGCAAGTCATTATAAAAAACAATTTTAACTTTTGGAACCAAGTTGAATGTACCTAATGAAGTAATAAAATCATCATCAACCTAATTATTGTCCCACAGCTAGGCTGGGTCTCCCCTCATTTGGGAATGATTAGGATATAGTCCACAATACTAGCCAGCTGCGAGTTGGATAACTTTCCCCTCACCGTTTGAGCATGTGATAAATACGCACAAAAATGTGTACACTTGAATGAAATTTGTGTGGGCTTCAGATCATATTTGCCTACTACGCAGATTATTGAAACTAAGTTTAATAAAAAAGAATGAAAAAGATTGACTGGCCGAAGAAACCCTGCGAGGAAACTAAATACTAGGTAAACTATAGATTTTGGTAAGTCGCTATATAATGCGGCCACATCTTTTGGTAACATTTAAAATTTGTACAAATACAAATTCCAATATTATCTATGTGATGTATGTAATTGTAGTCTTATCAACAAAGAATTGATTATAAATATAGACGAATACTCGATTTCAATTAAATAGACATCTATCGTCAAAGTGTAGCACTTGAGAACCGTATGTGAGAGGAACAAGGACTATATTATCTTAGTTGTTCTACGGACCTCGTACCGCTGTACAAAAGCTTTGCCTTCTGAAATAACGTAACGAAGCTAGATGGTGCTACTTGTCATTAGAAATAGTTCTTATTGAACAAAAACCAATGTATTATTATTTCAATATGTAAATAATAATATGATTGTGTGTAATATGTAACATTGGTGTGTGTTTAATATTATCAAGTGTTTTTAAGGGAATATTTTTTTTCTTGATAACACAATTTCCCATTGAAATTATATTAACATTTTGGTGTTTCTTTTTACCTATGATCACATCATCAGTTTTTAATCCCCGTGCGTAAGAAAAAGATAAATATGTTTTTTATAACATAAAACATCGCATAAATTAAAACTACATACATTCTTCAACCATATTTATTTGATGTATTGATATTAGAATATAGCGCTCGATAATATAGCTTGTACATATTACGGTGTAAAATAGAAAGTTGGCAAATCAATAGGAAATTGAAAAGAAATGACATGCAATGTTTATCGCATGATAGATTTTTTATCGCATGATGTCTGATGGAATAAAGGCAGTCATCCTTGAAAAGCACAACATTCTATAGACTTATCGATGGCACGCGTTCCACGTTCTGACAGCCGTGCCTTTCTTTATGAGTCGAACAAAAGTGTGCGGTAGAAAAGCTCCATCCCATGATACACTGATACAGGGAAGTTTGTCTCAAATGTGCGTGGGATCTGGATTTGAAGAATTTAAAATTTTAACGACGTCTCGGATAGACTTGTCAAAATAAACACACATTCGGCTTTCACTATACTTCGTTTTTGTTGCTTTGGTCCTCAGTTTACTTATTTTCTTTGTTCTTCACCTTTATGGAAGCGTACGGATCTTCTGGGAAAAATTTACTGTATTATCCATTCTACCATATATCATCTATTTTGAACGTAGCTCTGAATGATCGGGCCTGGGTATAAGCTACCCTACCGATCTGCTTTGGAGGTCTCAGTATCCGCAAAATTTCCAGTATTGGTTTACCAGCATTTTTGTCATCGGTCCATAGTACTGAAAAATTTACTAGGTTCTATTTCCTAGCTCCATCTTTGCTTCTTTTTACATAATCTACATGGCCAAGGCTAAGAATGCCTGGAAAATTATTTGCCCAAACACAAATTCTCGAGCTAACCCTTTTTTCCAGAGACTTTGGGATGAGCCGCTCTGCAGTTTGATACGGAATGAGCTTATTGATACGTCAATCAATACTGCAGAGCGTGCTAGCCTGGCTGTGGGTAAATGGGAGTCGGGTCTTTGGCTACACGCCCTTCCATCGTTCAATATAGGTACCATACTGGATGACTCGACCTTCCGGAGCACTGCTGCTTTACGCTTGACGAAAATATATAAATGTATTAAATAGTTTTTTTTTCGAGCCGTTTGGGGTTGAAACGCTTGGGTCATGGGGTCCGAGTGCCTTAGCGCTTTTTAAAGAGATATCGAAACGCTTGGTTGACATTTCACGTGACCCGAAGGCTGGCCTATATTTCGGACAAAGAATTAGCATGGCCATTCAACGTGGCAATGCCGCCAGTCCACTGGGCACTCTACCTCCTGACAGCGACGGGGACGAGTTTTTTGACGCCCTATAACATAAAATATATATTTTATCTATTTATTTTTAAATTTGTAAATAGTCCTTTTTAATTAATTTACTGTATAATGTGCTTTTAGTTGAATGTCTTGTTACTACAAATTAATTATTTAAAAAAGTATACATTATTAGGTTTTAACCAAAAACTTTAACTATGTATACATATTCTGAATACCTATTTCTAACAACGATTTAGAAGATAAAATGTTTAAAAGAGAATATTTTTGAAACTCTTTGACCAAATAAATTTATTAAATGTCATATTTAGTGGCTACGTAGAATTAAACAATAAAAGAAGTAAGCAAATTTCGTTAATAGACTGCATTTCATTAAATATGTTTCTAGTATTCTATACAATACATAGGCAATGTATAGAATACCTGGGGCGTCCAGGCAACGAATTCACAATAAAATGAAATCACAATAAATATAACTTGTAAGTAAAAATTCTTCTGGCTATG
Source organism: Craniophora ligustri (assembly GCA_905163465.1). Classification (NCBI taxonomy): domain Eukaryota; kingdom Metazoa; phylum Arthropoda; class Insecta; order Lepidoptera; family Noctuidae; genus Craniophora; species Craniophora ligustri. The sequence continues at coordinate 7,597,426 of LR990967.1, read as the reverse complement.
TGTGGCTGGCTGCACATTCGGTATTGTGTAGAATAAGTACCTAGGTAAAGTATAAAAGAAATAATATTTTATACATTACCTACACGTTTCAGGTATTCTAGACATTGCTTAGGTATTGTATAGAATACCGGATTATACAGATTATTCGGTAACATATACACGAGATAACCTATGTACAATACTTGTAAAATTAGACAGACGTGAACCACGATCAGTATTAACTATTAAAGAACGAGTAACTTAATCTAGCTCTGAATATTGAATATATTTTTTTAAGATATGTATGTTGAGATTTAGTGAAATTATGAAATTATTTAATTTAAATGTCGATTATGTATGTCTTGTGAAAATACAGAGTTAGGATAGAGCTGAATGTAATTTTCGATCGTGTGACAGTGACGTCTCCTGCCATACAAATACTTCACTAGGTACCTTCTTTATTTAAAAGTTTACACAGGTTTTAGAAATTTTATAAGTAACTGGTATGTACTTCGTTAACATACCATCACGCCTATCCTCCCCGAAAGGCAGAGGCAGAGGTGTACTAATGTACACCTACGTTTCGCCGGTATGTTTTATTATATATAAATATATCTTTTAAAGACCTATACCTATTTATAAAGAATTTGTTATGTGACTTTCTATAATACGTGTAGTACCAGTTTCCAGGAACTACCCATAGAAGCCGTTAGAAACATAATTATGTAAGTGAAAATTAATCGATGTAAGTTCCTAGGCAGAACTGCGGGTAACTGCTATAACTAATGTGTATTTTCCCTTATAAATATTCTGGAATTTATTGGTTGGTTTAGTTTGAGATATGTTGCGTAGTTAGACATCAATAAAGCTAGAGAACTTTCTCTAGTCACGGTTATGCCTTTTACGTGTTTTTGCTAGTACTAATTTAAGGTAATAATCGGTAGTTAACTGTACCAGCGTATAAAAGAGCTCCCGACGCGTGACCTAATAGCATCATAGGGCTGCGGCTAACAAATAATTTATATATACATATATTAGTTTTGGACATATTTTCTTTTTTATATCATTATAATCAGAATATATTTTTTACTGGGAGATTTTGAGATCAGTTCTCTAATTACCGTTTGGTAAAGACAAAGAGATAGTATTTGGAAGCTTTTAGTAAATGGGTCTATGGAATTGGTTACTTTTATTTGACTCATACCAATAAATAATCTGAGACTAACCCTGACCCACATAATTCCTGTATAGTAACGCTTTCAATAAAAACAGAGATTACTAAAACTACAATAAGTGATGGTGGCAATACGAACTATAAGTATATATATACAATTAGAATGAACTAAGTAATCAAGACCTACCTAATAAATATATCATATACCTTGGCGACCCGTTTAGCTCAGCGGTAGTTAACGCTGTCTGCTGTGCTATGGGTCCCGGGTTCGATGTGATGAGAATCAACATTTATTCCCGAGCCATGGATGTATCTATGTATAATATGTATGTATTTACAAAAAAAAAAGTATATATGTAGTATATCAAACAACTAGTATCCGTAACACAAGCCTCGTTGCTTACCACGGAACTAGATGGCGCTGTGTCATAATGTCCAGGAATATTTATTTATTTATTATTTATTTACCTACTAGGTAGACAATATTAGGTAGGTGTTGAGTAAACTAAGATCACATTACCAGCTGAATATGGACAAAGAAAACATGAAGTTTACCTACTAATCTGTGCCTACCAATTTGTTGTTCCTTTTGTGAAATTATATTTGGGTATATTTGCCGTAGTGTGGCTTTGACCTTAGTCCCACCCAACCCTCGTTTTGGCCCGGAGCTAACAAAATTATCGTGCATTTATTAACTTTCAGGGTTATTATCATCCCATTTTCTCCAAATCAAATAAATACGGCTATTAGTTACGTAATAAGTTCTATCACCCCAATTACATATTTATACATGATTTACATTTCAATTATTAATAATAATTAAAAACAGATTGACGTGTTTATAACAAATACCTCAAAGTATGTCATTATCAGTTAGACGTTTACCTATCCTAATCTGTCTACAGGTTAGGGTAACCAAATGAAGGGAGGACATCACAGGATGTGATATCTATTTATACTGTTCTGTAATTTACGCATGTAATAAAGCACACATTCTGAAAAGTATCAAAAAGCTAACTAGGTCGACCTCTGAAGCGTTAATTTAAAGATAATTGCGTGTAAACTGTGCATGTTTGCTACGTACTGCACAGCATAAAAACCGCTTTAAAATATTTTTATAAATGCTTAGTTATTATAGTATTATTCCAGTTCCATACACCTCATCAACCCGTTTACTGTTCCACTGCTGGTACTGGTCTTCTCTTATTTGAGGAGAATAAGGCTACACTACTATAATATATATATATTCTGAAGATGGTCGGACTTCGCACGATATATCTATACATGCGAAATATAAAATATATATGTATTTTATTATATATATTTATAATTATTTCGTAATGTCCGGAAAAATATTTATATTGATATTTATAAACATTTCAGAAAATAATGTGTATTTCTACAAACTGAAAGGATTCTATATTTTTACAAACGACCTATAGGTATCTTTTTCATAGGACTTCTAGTATGTATAGTTAGTATTCTGTAGACTCTACAGAATACTATAATTTAAGATACTTCCACCTTTAAAAGCCTTTTACTTTTATAAGGATTGTAAAAGTAGGTTTGGCACTTGGACACATAAACTTAAAGTGTATTAAGAGGTGTTTAAAGTTGTTTTTTGAGTTTTTACCAATGGCCCGTTAGATATTTAAACATTGAATAAGAAACTAGCCATTAGGTTTTTTTTATTTATCTACCCAAAGGGTAAAAGCGGGACCCTATTACTAAGACTTCGCTGTCTGTCCGTCCGTCTGTCCGTCACCAGGCTGTATCTCAAGAACCGCGATAACTAGACAGTTGAAATTTTCACAAATTATGAATTTCTGTTGCCGCTATAACAAAAAATACCAAAAACATATATATATATATATACATACCAAATAAAATAAATATTTAAGGGGGCTCCCATTAAACAACCGCGATAATAATGCCTAATTTTGTACGGAACCCTTCGTGCGCGAGTCCGACTCGCACTTGGCCGGTTTTATTATAAATGTATATGAATAATATTAGAATCGTATAACGAAAAACCGTAAGTACATGTATCAGTAAGCCGCAAAGAATTCAATTAAGCGTTAAACCTGAGAACAGTGGCCAGATGTATATTGCTATTCGACTCTCGATATAAGGCCGTTGAAAATTCTGTTGAAAATGTAATTTAAACATCCATAGCCCCACGAAAACAGTACCAAGTATTACCTTTTTGAGTATCTTAAATTGTGAACTATAATACTTCGTTTTATTTCGTAAAAGAAGAGAGAATAAGAGTGTCAAAAAAAATAGCGTATATATTTTTTCTACTCTTAAATTTTATACTATTGATTTACTGCTGTGGTATATATAGTCTAGTGGTGTGACTAGTGGACTGAGATGTCAAAGGTCTCGAGTTCAAACTGGAATTTATGTGCGTATTTATCACATGCTGAAACGGTGAAGGACAACATCGTGAGGAAACCTGCATGGTTGGCATGTGAAGTCTGCCAACCCGCAGTAGACTAGCGTGGTGGACTATAGCCTAATCCATCATCCATCACAAATGGGAGGAGACCCATGCCCATCAGTGGAAAAATAATGGGTTGATGATGATGATGATGATTTCCTGCTGAAGATTTACCTATTGGGTTCCTTTAAAGAAATATTATACAATATTGAAGTACATATTGTGGTATTAGAAGAACACGAGTTATTTTTGTCGCTAAAGAGCTAGTAAACAGCACAACTTACTAACCCTAAACTTGTAAACTCGCAACCAGTTGCAACTTTTGCTAAAGTCGCAACGCAATTAGAGCTATCAACTTAATTAGCGTTTAGGGAAACTAGTTCAAAGCTGTTAATGAGAATTACAAGCTTAATCTTCACATTATTTAAACCCGATTCCCACATCTAAAAGCAGAATAATAGTAGGATAATAAATTAGGTAGCTAGGTAGTATGGTAGGATAGGTGGATAAGCAAGTACGTACCTACATACCTACCTACATATCTGCCTGCCGGATACACACAGGTAATTCCTTACTCTTGTGAAGCCCGGCTAGACAATGCTAGTATTCCATAAGAAAACTATATACATATAGGTAATATATTTGACTTAATCTAAGTATTATAGAAATCAGTTAGTAATAACTAACAGGATTCATTTTTCATAAATAAACATCATTCATCTATTTAGCGTAAATTTGATTACAATAACACATATTTACCGCGTAATGACGTAATGTAATTATACTTCTATCTCAAATGGTACAGGATCTTGGCAGATATTGCCATAATCAATCATTATATTTGACACGAGGGTAGTGATCGCCGTGATCGGAGTGTCAAGTTTGGGTGTAAGTAAACATCCCTGCTCAATTTTTAGATATTTTTATAGCAGTCTCAAAAATTGGGGAATCAGAGCGCTGACTCGGAGACGAAGGGAATGAAGGTTCACAAAACCTGCCTGCTTAATTAAGCGGGCTCATTGAGGTTATAGACGTTCAGGTTTGGAATTATGTTCGAACTGAGTGACTTTAATGATAGTAGCACTAGTCACGCACTGATGCACCAAGGTTTAGGGGAGACCCCTTTAAGTCTTCCTAGTGATGTGCCTTTTAGGAATTGCATAGGAGGTTCCGGAGCCGATTTTGTAATTGGACCTCTCTTCGAGCGCTTATAGTGACAGCATTAGACGACGACCTTTTCACGCTACCTTATCATATAACTTGATATGCCTTCAATAATAATTTTATATGCCAACGATATTAATATCTATTTGTAGAATGCGCCACGCGCCAATGTCAGTACACATCAAATTGGCAAAGAACTTGTTATGAATCTGCAATATGTGTACGTGACAGTCACCTGGTATCAATTATCCGACTTGTTGAAGACGTCATCTGATCGCATCGCGCGGCTGATTGGGTGATGCGATACTCTGCGATACAGCGCTGGCAGGCAACGTGAGTCGTGGGCTGGGACGCACGCCATTACCTATATATATGAAATGAGGAAGTCTTGAATCCCTCACATTAAAATACTTATATGTATTTCCTTTTTTTACAATAACTCCAATTAAGGCATTTAAGGATTTACTTTGGATGACGTACTACGACACATTATTCGGTTCAATAAAATCGGTCAACTTTCTACGATGCATACCATTCTATAGAGAAATTTGGGCTGACTAACAGATATACCTACGTATAAACTATAAGTTGAAAATATTTACCGGTGTTAAAAGTATTTTTGGTAATTAATAGCCCGCTCATCAACATAAAAATATCAGTTAATTATACAAAAAAGTTATCATCAACTACTTTAATATGATATTCAGTTGTATTTTTAAATGAGAAAATATATCTTGAGAGAAACATAAACAGAGTATTTCAAATACCTTAGTTCCTTTGATGTATTTCTTGTAGTCATAGTCATGGCCGTCGTACTGAAAAATTGCTCGTTAACTTATGTAAAGGTGGACTTTTGCCTCCTTGTAGTTATTTAAAATGGAGCAAAATACATATGATTTCTTTTTTTTTCTATTATGAGAGATAGGAAAATGAATTTTTTGGTTCGGTATTTCCACGTTTAGAGTTGAAATAGAAAGCTTAGCTAAATAAAATAACAGTATCTTGCATGAAATATGGCATTACAAAACTTGAGTATTTTTATACTTAAGGGTAAGTTGGTCGGTATGTCAATGGTTTTAGTGCTACACGTGCAAAAACCGGCCGGTTGGCGTTAGTAACATATTTAAAGTAAACATACTATCTTAATAGTGAAAACCATGTGAAGATCTTTACATAAGAACATACCTAAATCAAGTATAGGATAAACACATTTGCCACACCAATTAACAGTGTTAATACTATCTAAATCCTTTTTGGTCACCTCGGGGAATTCAATTTGCAAAACTTATATTGGTAAGAGCAATTTAATTGACCAACAGTACATATTTAAATATTGACCTTCATGTCTTGATTGCCCTCGCGTCCCTCGACGGCTTGTCCTACATTATTTAAGCCCTGTTTATGTAATTATAATTATCCCAGTGCAATCCATTTTTAAAGGAAAAAATAGTGGAATTTAATCTATTAATACCTACTATTTCGATAAGCGCGAGATAAAGTTATTACTAAGTATCTGAATTTTAGTTTGTTAAGTCGGTACATAAAAATTTAAGCAACCAATTCTAAAGAAAAGTAGGGAACGACAGATCCTTTCTTATTTTTCTTGCAATTGAATTGCAATTTTCTCAATGAAAATATATTATAATTTCTATGCACAAGAAGTGCTTATCGTGTAATCATTTATACCAAGTTATCCCGACATCCAGGGCCGAAAAGTATGCGGCAGTATATTTAAAACCGAGAATAGACGGCCGTGCCTATGAATTACCCCGTTTTTATATTTGATATGCACCTTCCAATTTTAACGTTCGATAGTATCCATAGTCAGCCCCAAGACTTATTAATAATTTTACTCAATCAATTTAATGTTAGTGACAAAAAATAAGTATTTTTGTTATCATGTATCATTACTTAGCAGTGTGATGTGCATGATAAAATATGATTGATTTAGCAAGATACTTATGTAAGGTTTAGTACCTTAATTAAGAAAGTTGTCCTTGTAAATACATATATAGTGACTAATTATTATAGAAGGACTTGCGTTTCGTTGAGTATTTTATAGTGCCATTCCATAGGTATATTATAATAATAAACTTTCCTATAACTGGGTCCAGTTCCAGCTTGAAGTATGCTACAAGTTTCTAAAAATAATAATAATCTTAAGTACTGATTCTGCTAGTTAGCATATACTCTATTATAAAATATAAATAAACCTGTAGTTGTAGAAAACTATTTGCCTCCAATGGCGGCTATGCATCCGGCACAGATGGGCTGACGGAAACACTGCTTCGTATCAAAAAGGAAATAATAATATTTTCCACTAATAAAAGCACAGATAAAACACATTTAGTCTGACTCATAAGAATAAAAGTTTGGTTAGAATATGTAAATTTCACTGAGAATTTAACATATAATACCATCACGCCTTTAGCCCTGAAGGGTTAAGCAGTGGTGTACTGACGAATAGCACGGCTCGACCTGGGTCTCGAACCTAAGACCTCAGACTCGGCAGTCGCTTATGACCACTTGCCAAGGAAGCAGTTATGTATATGTATTTATTATATATCTACGTATGTTCACTGAGATTTTTTTAATAATTTAATTTCATATAATATAATTTAATTATGCTTAAATAGGATCTTCTAATCAAGTCTTAACTATGTAAAACAGGAATTAAGATTAACAAACAAATTTAAGATGCTTCAGTAGCGAGCAAGGAGCTTGCTGTGATTATAAAAAAAGAGTTTTTGTTTATCAGACATTTGCGTTTTATTTTTATTGGTCATATTTCGCAACAATATCGATAAACCTAGTAGGTGGGCCCGGCTCGAATATGCTTTTCTCCACTTATATCCTTACAGTTAAACACTTTATCACCCATTTTACCAAAAGCCATTCCTCTTAGTTATTAAATGAGGCCGGGTGTATAAGATATCAATATTGTAAGTCGAAGTATATATATATATATATATATACCTATTTGATTTTAAATCGAAAATAAGGTAAGTATTTGCTTTTTTAAAACGCCTTTTTAAAATAAAATGCATTTTTAATCACAATTGACAAAATAAGAAAAGTTCCAATTACTCGACGAAGTTATTCCCAATTATCTTTAAAAATTTTAAAACAATTTTCAATACACATACTGATATTCGTACATAAGTAGAACAAACCTAAGGTACCCCGCAGGAAAGTTACGGAGTCGTATGAGAATCGTTTTTACAAGTCGTAAATAGTAAGTGGATTGTAATGGACTCAATCAAAGCCCCGTGAAGGCGGGAAAAAGATCAGTTCTAACAACGTTATACATATTTATGTGATACAGAAAGCCACAAAAACGCTACGTCGATTTACATGAATATAACATCTTGTTTTCTCAATCTGAAATCTAAAATAACATTTACGTCACATCACATCCGTAAATGTAAATCTCAAGGTTCAGTCATTTCAATTACTTTTGTATTAAATATGTGCACATGAGGTTTTGAAAGAACGCCTCCCTCGTTCCAGTAATATTAAAAAAGGGACATAATTGATTTGTTTATCTCTTTTATATTTTTGATTAAATTGAAGTAGGCTCGATACCAACCGATTTACTGCCTCCCTGTTGAGCATGAGTCTGTTCTCAGAACGAGATACCATGGAGGTAGCCTAGTGTAGGTTAGCAGACATCACACACCGTCGAGAAAATCTCACTGGCTTCAAAGTTTCCTCAGAATATTTGCCTTTATGGGTTAAGATTCGATAACTTGACTCGATTTGATCGACTTGACTCGATTCGTATAACTTGGCAGTCATTCCTGCAACCCATGAGGCTTGCAAATTCGTTACCAAACCCCTTAGAAACCGTTCAGGTTTGTTAAAATAGGGAGTTACTGAACTGACAGCAAACGGAATTCCCATGCTGTCAGAATAGTCACTCCCCAATGAGCTCTGGTAACTTTACTCACTCGCAGAATGACAATTATTGTTGATTCACTACGGTCTTCTGTAAGGTAAACTAACTTTGCTTTTCTATAACTACAGTTTCTAAATAAATAACTATCTTTTTATTTTACTTTGTGGTTTTATAATTTCAAAAATTAAACAATAGCCATCGGCGTTCCTGCAAGTGCATAAGCATAAATGTATTGACGCTCAATTATTAGTACGTACAATTAATTAAAACCGAGTTGTATAAGTTAATTAACCATAAAATAACACGTTTTCTTGTATACATATACATATAAACAGCTACGTAATCTAAAGTTTGAAGAAACAATTTTAGAAATGAAGTTCCTCAACACGCGAAATTACTCTAGTTTTCAGTTGATAGAACACGGCGTTGCTGCGCTGGTGGCATTACTCTGTATAGAGAAATGAACTACGAACTCTCAACATACTTTCCTATAAATGACTTGATAGTTTAATAAAATATTATTATGCAGAAGCCAAATAAGGGTGACTATAACGTGAAGCCAAAAGACACTAATATTAATGTTGGTTTAGAAATATGTAGAGATGGAAAGAGAATTAAATCCTATTACCTATATATTGCTAAGCTCAAACTTATTTTTCGTAGACTTACGATAAAAATATTTAGACATTCGATTTCATATACACAACGTTCCATCCATCCATCAACCCATTACTGTCCCACTGCTGGGCACTGTCTCCTCTCATTTGAGACGGATTAGGCTAAGTCCACCACGCTAGCCGCTAAAATCTCTCAAGCATGCAGGTTTTCTCGTAATGTCTGAGCATGTGATAACTACGCACATAACTTGGGTTTGAGCTCGAGACCTTTGACATCTCAGTCCACTGGTCTCACCACGAGGCTACCACAGCTCTCCCACAAAGTTCGTTCTCAGGGAATTCCCGAGAACGAAAAACGTTCCCGAGACGAGAACACCTCCTTACATACATACATACATATACTCACGCCTTTTTCCCATGGGGGTAGGCAGAAACTACAGAATGCCCCGCGCTACGGTCCCTGCATACCACTTTTGCCTCGTCCACATTCATACATCTCGTCATGCACGCGCGCCGGTTATGAGTACAGCGTACCCGACCTTTTTGAAGGAGTTCACCAATTAGGTCGGTGTATGTCCTTCTAGGGCGCCCCCTCCCGGCGTTTCCACTAACATCCGTCTTATAAATTCCTTTCGTCAATCGCCTATCATTCATCCTTTCAACATGCCCAAACCATCTAAGTACATTCTTCTCAACTTTTGTCACTACGTCGTCTTTCAAACCACAACGTTTGAAAGACGACCACAACACCTCCTTGTCATATATTATTCGACCGCTAAGGATATATAACCAATTAAATTTTTGGACAAATCACATTTTACATCTAATGTCTCACGGTGACAATTTATGATTGGTGTTGCTATGATTTAGAGACAAGGAATACCGTTTACCATCTGGTAAATAGTCAGTAAAGTTTATGCAACTTTAGTATTATTAGGTACCTATAAAATAAAACACACAATTGGGATAAATACATACTTAATGGTATACCTTGTGTGACGCCAATAAAATCTAAGCAAAAAATCAGAGCGGTATTAATTTACTTAAATCACGCTGTTATTATTGTTTTCTCCAATAGTAGGTACTAAAAGTGCGTATAACATGCTGCCCCTAGGATACCCTTTTAAAGCACTCACGATCCATTATAAATTATTGCGGTGGTCGTATATGACTGTTAACATTAACTTTTATTAGTAGGTAGGTAGGAGGTGATCGGGAAATTGGAAACATTTTAAAACTGTACATAATTGAGATCCTAACCAATGGTTAAAATTAAAACCTTTATATATTTAGATAAGAAGGGAATTCTGTTTTTCAATTTATTGGCGTGTGGTGTCAAAAGTTCGAACTCGTGAGGGAATATTTGACAGATTTCACTGCTTTAAAAAAAAAAAATTTTTTTACAATTTCCTTTCCCTTTGTGCAGCACGGAAGATTATTTCAATTTATCTGCTAAAACAAGCAAACTGCAAAGAGCAGTTTAATAGTCTAACAAATAGTATAATGCAAATTCACATGCAATAAAAGAAGTTTCAGACTTTATCATTTATTATGTTCAAAGCGCGGGCTTCTCGGTTGCGTTGTGGCGGTATACATGTATAAATGATATGTATATGTCATTGTATTCCTTGTAATTAAATATGTACGTTGAGGTTTCATTCGCTCTCGGATACAGACAGACAAACGGTTGCGGAGTGGTCGTTGACAGTGTAAATTATATTTTTGCAACTGTTAAGGTACATCTACTTAGGTTTTTTTGGTTGTTGTGTTAAATGCATTTGAAGTTGTGTTTATTGTTTAAATGTGTTTATTGGGTCTGTCTCTTTGTCCCTTAATAAGTTCAGTTCCATTCGTTGACAGACAAAAAACAAGATAAATATTTTGTTCCATTTTTTTCGAGTAATTGGCTGGTAGCTATAAATCTCATCTACGTCAAACAGTCCCTAAGTATATATAAACTAAGATTAAATTATTTTACTGAACCTTCATATAATTAATAAATATATAGATTATACGGTGTACGTGTATTTCTTGGATAACTTGAGATATTTTTTAATGAATGTCATAAGCCTTTAACCTTCTTTAAGTGCCGTATGTAGTATTCTCTCCAATTTATCTATTTCAGTTCTAGATGTCTATAAATGTAAGCATAATTCCTACGATCACTGTTACTTCTCCGTCCCTTGATAACGTAAGAAGGTACCTTCTTCCATTATTCACAGATGTGACATGGAGTCATATCAAACAGATAAACCCATTCGATAGGATAGCCTGATAGGATTAGATAAATGTATTGTTTAATACATACATCATTGAAGCGAATACAGTAGATATTTATTTATATACGAAGGTCTTTTTCCCTTTGTAGGTTCCATTAAGTGAAATTCGGGTCTTAATGTTGGGAACATTAAATATAAATTCATAATCGTAGCCATATCTTTGTATGGGTTATATTTCTGAATAAATTATCACTAAAATGATACTGCACTAATTGAGACTACCGCAATGTGAATAGATGAACTTCAAAAGATTAAAGAATACAATACTTAGGTACTTTTTTACTTTTTAAATCCTAAATAGATGTTTTGGGCATATAATATTACTACAATATAATAATTTATCTGTAATAAGCAGCCTTTTCGCTAAGCTTCACATTTGTAGAACTTTAGATTTTTTTGTAGATTTTATGACGTGTGTCCCTTAACTAACGCGGAAGGCTGGATATATATGAAGAAGTTTAGGTAGGTATCTTATTTTTTCATTGAGTCTAGTTTGAAACGATCAATTTGAATCTCTTTTACCTAGTTATCTCTAGTGGTGTAAGTATATATGTAAATAAATAATTTAGTGAGTTGGTGATTATGTGAAATTTTGATATTGGAAAGCTGGAATTTGGTATTTTGTATAGAAAATATGGAGATCAAAGTAAAGTATGGGTAGTATACCGTTTCCAAATTCGACACTCGAACAAATAATACTAACGTGTTTGAAGCGGATCCTATTATTAACGTGAAAGACAACAAACTGTCAATACAAAGTGTGACCATTACATTTTATGATATCGAATTCTATTAGGCACGTCAAATGTAGGTTCTAAAATCATACCTTAACCAATTTGTATTATTATTCGTTGATCACGTTCATCAAATAGTAATTAGGACTATTTTAATATATGAACCTTAAAAAATTATAATCTAATTCTTATTTCATACATAAAAATATGTTTGTTGGGTCACGCGCAGTGAAGAACTTCCGTAGTTGCCCGTTGATTAATTAATCAGTGTAATTACACTAGTTTACAAAAATCAACATTTTATCTGTTGCTGTGAATTTTGTGGGTTATATTATTCACTTAGGACAAATCAAATTTAACAAATCTACCGTCAAAAGTTTTTGTACAGCTCGAGTTTCTTTGTTGTTGACTTACTTATGGACAATTTACGAAATATACTCAATTTAGTAATTTAGTATTTTTAGTAATCCTAGAATCCTTAATTACGGGGCCACCAATAAAACATTATAAGTAAGAGTAAACAGTATTTCAATTTTAAATGACTCTACGTAATTACTATGGTTTAATAAGAGATTTAGGTAGAGATGATTGAATAACGGCAAGCAAAACATTGGGAAACTCTGTTAAAATACCCAACGTCTTGCTTGATACATATGCCTCTATACTAATATTATAAAGAGGCTTTTATTGTTTGTTTGTTTGTTTGCATTAATTAGGATCCGAAATGACTGAAAATAATTAGGGATCCGTATGGAAAATTCGATTGAAGTTTATATTTATAAATATTTATTCCATACTTAAATCTATCCATGCGCGGGTGGGGCGGGCCGCTAGTAACGTAAAATACCAATTAAATATCATACGACAACCATTTTCGACGGGGACGAAGTCGCGGGTAAAAGCTAGTATATACATATGTACGTATAGTCTGTTTATGTTTTTTATAGAACTGTTTATACATTTATTTGAATACCTACATTAATTTAATCTAATTGGAGTTAAAGGAAAGGTATTGTGTAGTACGTCTAAAGAAAACTCAAACAAAGGTAAAAATGCTTTAACAATACACACATTTTAAACAACATTGTTAGTCTATAACATAAAAAGTATACCATAACCTGCCTTAACAAAGATTAAGTGCAGATACGCTTAATCTATGTTTTGTTACTGTCAAATGATGCTGTCGTATTAATGGGAAAGATGCATAACATCAATTAAATCCACCTTTGTTTAAAATAAGGTGAAAAAGATGCTCAGTACCTAATAATCTGTGCACATACATGACTATTTGGGGCACCACTAAGCAAGTAATCTATGTATTTTTTATCTACTAGTAACAAAATGAGATCGCAAATCCGTACATGAGTGTTTAGGATTACGTAGTGGCTAATTCTCATAACACGCACGTTTAGTCGCCTTTGGCGATGCCCAAAGAAAGAGAGCATTCAGCTTTACTTTTGTAAACATAAACGAACCCTTTTCTCCGTGTGTGTAACCTTTTTCGAACCGATTACAGCGACTAGCGGTTGTAATAATTAAGTTTATTGAATAGACAAACTCGTCTACTGACTAATCCTAGATTCCAGGATATACAACGATTTTGTTTACTGTCATATACTTAACATACCATATTGATATCCTCGAAGGTTTAGGCAAGAAATAACTACTGATGTAAAGCGGGACGAGCCGAGCGGGACGAGTGTACTTAGTTCAAGGCCTTAAATCTAGCACTAATGTTTGGCAGTGATTCCTTCGCCTATCTTCAGTATTCTAGTGACGCGACGTAGTAATGTTTAGTTATAAAGGCTCGCAGGAAATAAGCCTAGTGCGGAATAAAGTTTCTTAAGAAATAAACATATACTAAAGAACTACAGAACTATATGGTTTTAATTTTACCACTTGTAAACACATGCTGACCAGGATATATGTATATCGATACAGTAGATAAAAGCTTTACGAGAGCTTCATGTGATTGAGCCTATTTGTCATTTTTATCTTTATAGTTTACACAAGCATAATCGGTGCTCGCCATTCACACCCGAAATTGTTATTAAAGCCTATCATGTCATATTGACAGATAATTTTATCACGGCGTTGATGTATTACCTCATGGCAGCTAACAATCCCATTAGAGGGATGTTGACCGTACTGAAATTGTAGGAAGACTATTTTGTTGTTATCGCCCCCTTTGTCGAATTATAGGTATACATCTTATAATATAAAAATCTCGTGTCACGGTGTTGGTCGCTGAACTTCTCCGAAACGGCTTGACGGATTATTATGAATTTTTGTATGTATATTTGGTAAGTCTGAGAATTGGTTGTAGGCTATTTTTTATACCCTAGGTGATATGGATGTCCCTCGCCAGGTTTTTTTGACAATTTTATTTTTTATTTTTTATGATTTGGCACTAAAAATACTTACAATCCTTAATTTTCACTCTTCTACCACCTACCCCTATAATATGGCAAAACAATGTTTGCTGGGCCCGCTAGCCTAATATATAAAAATCTAGTATCACGGTGGAACTGAACTCCTCCGAAACGGCTTGATACATTGATGAAATTTTATACGTATATTTGGTAGGTATGAGATTCGGTCGTAGGCTATTTTATATATATTAAGTAGATAAATGATATAATTTAGTACAATACTTGGCATCAATCCCGGTACAAGATGTCCTAAAATAAAAATCCCATTGCCCAACTGCGGACACAGGGACAAGGAAGGTTAATAACAATAATAATATAATCTTTCTATCACAATATCTGATATTACGATGTATGGGCTTCTTGGGTATAACAATAAACTAAAAAATATGTTAAGCTTAAAACGGTTAATTAATTATTATAGTACAATGTCTCAGATCTATGTAAATATATAAATATCTATGAATACATTAATTTGCAATGAACAATTTCAGAAATTAAGGTTATATAATATATAATTTATACAAAACCTTTAAATTTAAAGTGGAAGGATGCTATATTTGTATTTGATTAGTTCATTAACAAATCTCTTACGTAAAAGTAAAACCAAGCCAATATAATTAATTATACGCTTAATTTATCATTAATTGACCAAAGTCCTGCTGAAATTCGTAACTTCGTAGCAGCGTCGTAGCGCCCTACGGCACCTACGCAAGTGAAACACGCGGCGTAGCTTAGTACCGCATCGCTATATAAACCGCGCCGACACCTCTCACCGTTCATTTGCTTTCAAAAACATCGAGAGAGACCACGAGAGCAGAACATACAGCCTCAAGCACTTGCAACTGTGATCGTTGTTAGTTACACGTTCACGTCAACCAGTCAACGGCATATTTTATTTTTCGCGGCTGTATTGATAAGGTAAGATTTATTTATAACTATGTATATATATTTTTTAAGTTGTACAGGTACATTATATGCATAAATCATTTTTTTTAATACGTAACATATTTATTGCTACGGTTTTGTCTTGGTCGTGGTTAATTATTATCAACAGATAACTTTAAAACAAGATATGGTATACTTTTGTATTTATAAAGTTTATTTCTTTTATGATCATGATTTTTTGAGTCTTAACTGATTGAAGAGCATTAATGTTTAATATATCACCATTTTTGTTTCCTAATATTTAATTAAATTTTGTCTGTTGCCTCTATTAAAACTAAAATTGTAATTATAAAGTGTCACCGCACAATTAAAATCTTAAATGGCCTACTTATTACATAACAATAGGAAAACTTTATTAATATTAAGTTAGAGCAACTGTTAAGCAACTTCACTTTACAACACTTTCAAACGCCCGTAAAATACTTCGGAAACTTATGCGGGGTGATGAAATAATAAATATTATGAATATTAATGTATGTACGAGCGTAACGAAAACCTCAGTTGACGTGTCTTTATTTATACATGATCTATACACATGACTGACATATCAATGCAACTATAAGGGTCAGAAAGTTAAGATTTTGCAAAATACCTTTCATAATTTGAGGAGCAAAGGGTTTTTGAAAATTCTCCCCCTAAGGGGGTGAAACGGGGTTGCAAATTCAGTATGAAACTTTGCCATTTTTCGTTAAATTGCACGCGAACGAAGTCGCGGGAATCAGCTAGTATTGAATATTATCTCAATTACAATTCAATAAATGGCTAGATTAAGCTCCATCTTTAAAAACTGTAGAAAAGCAGTATGAAATTAAATTGTTTTCCTAACTGATATAAATTAATAAAATAATTTGTAAAAGCCAAGGTTCAAGAGATTCAGATTCAATTTTTCCGGATCAAAAAATGACCTGTCAATATTTTATTCAATTACTTGATCAACTAAACTCAATAATATGTTTTCGTCGGATTATTTCAGGTACCTGTTTTTTAATTTTAATGTTATGTATGTTCGTACAAAAACGGATGATAACCCTTATAGGATTACTCATGTTGCTATCCGTCACTGCCAGTTAATTTAAAATGAATTTACAAAAACCAATCGTATTAAAATTTTATTTGTGAATTCCTGTATATTTTTGAAAATTAAAAATCGTTGTATTTGACATATCAAATTAAATGTGGTGATATTTTATTTTTATTTTAATCTCCGGAATTTTGACTTCGTCTAAAACAAAATGGTAATCTCAACTTGGGAGAACACGTTTTGCAACTACAATAATAAATTAACCAACTTAATACCATATGAACCCTGATTAAGTCGGGTATTTCACTTTTTTTTTTCAAACCACCATGATTCAGTTACAGAATTTGCTCACCTGAAATTCTGTAAATCAAATCATAACATCCAAGGCCTTAAATAAGAGAAATACTGAAAAAATAATTAGACAGCTATCAACATACTTTATGTATAATTAAATATATCGTATATACCTTTTAAAACTGATGCTTTAATTACATAGGAAATTAGGTATATAAAAATATTTGTCATGATAAAATTTTACACATTCTTGTTATTTGTGAAAAGCGTAGTATCGTACTTTTCGCGGAAATTCAGAAACAGTTTTCTATCTACAGACAATGACTCGGATATTGTTAATGACAGCACTTTACACCGGGGCTTACCGTTAAGTAAAAATGCATGGGAAAGGGTTGGTTTAATAAAATCCCCATTCCAATATTACATTCTATTTGTATACCATTGAATTTTTACTAACACTATTGGATGTTGAGGTTAATCTAATCGCCCACTGTTGGTCATACAATTTTGGATATTAGTTTTCTATGTTACAGCGCAATGATATTATGCCTATTCATCCACTATTTTCTTACTCAAGACGGGCAAAAACCTAGAGCAATAAAATATAATAATATTCCTGGACGTTATGAAACAGCGCCATCTAGTTCCGTGGTAGGCAACGAGGCTTGTGTTACGAATATTAGTTGGTTGATATACTACATATATACTTTTTTTTTGTAAATACATACATGTATAATATTATACATAGATACATCCATGACTCGGAAACAAATGTTGATGCTCATCACACAAACATTTGTCCCTACCGGGATTCGAACCCAGGACCCATAGCACAGCAGGCAGCGTTAACTACCGCTGAGCTAAACTGGTCGTCATTATAGACGTTAAATTAACACAAATTAAAGTTCCATAATATAATAACACGTATGTATCCAACGAGGGTTAAGTGTAGTTGACAGTTTGCCGATATTTTTTTGTAATTGGGTGAAACACTTGTTTTTAACCTGACACGATTCTCATTTACTGAGATGAGAGAGTATTATAGAAAAAGTCACAAAAAATTTCTCCAACCTGGGAATACAACCCAAAAACTCACTCGAAAACTTTTAAATTTAGTGGAAATAAAAGCGGTATATCGTAAAATTAGTATATTTTTGCATAACATAAACGATTTCATTATGAATTTTGATGTTATGCAAACTCTATGTACCTATATATTATACTAAATTTAAATATCACAAATGTATGCACTCTTGTTGGGAAAATAAAGATGATAAAAACGGGAATATTGTACCATATTTCTCCGTAATAGAGTCATAATTTCTTACTTATGTAGTGATTGTGACCATAAAAGTTATTATCAATTATTTGCATTCTGAACATGTCAGAAAAAATACTGCTTCCGTGGTAAAATAGATATCCTAACGTTAGAAAAAATGGAACAGCAAATGAGTTTTATTAGTAGTGAGTATATTGATAGCATAGTGAGTCAAAAACATATTTGTATTCCTCAGTAGATACACATTATTTATTATACATTAATGGAAAAAATTGTGGTAACTTTACCGATGCGGCTCAAACTATACTACCTTTTTTAGTGCGAGCGTGTTTCTGCATCCAAAAAGTTGTTGATGAACTCTCATTTTTTAGACCAATCCGTTTAGATTCTGCATGGGACGCGCATACAATATAGTCATTAGCAACCGCTTCAAAACTAGACTTTGTATAAAAAATATTTTGAATTACATTTGTTTTTATGCTGCGAATGCCAGTATAAATTGCAATATGGTAATTCGTAAGATGTTAATTAAAATACATTTCAACTCTACTGGTGTACAGTTTCACTAAAGCTGAAGCAATTAATAAATAGATTTTTAAACTTATCCCACGCACGCATCGGGATTTTAATACAATATCGATGTTAATCAAAACAACTTAACGTTTTACTATCAGTTTTCATTTCTGGCCTGCTCATCCAAGTAGTCACAGGGGATCTAGTCCCTTAAATCATCCAGAGTCCTGTGAGAACTAACAATCTCCGATTACGGGGCATTAATTAGGTACAATGTACTATACAATGCACTGAATTACCTCTAGATGGATTCTGTTACGCAAATTGGATGCAAATATCAGGTACAAAAATATAATGATCAAATAAAATATTTTTTATGTTGAATTAAAGCATGTGTTTGACAGTTTCGCTCAACTCATCCAATCAGGCAATATATGAAAGCGTAAAATTACCGTATGTTCAACTGTAGTTTACGCGAAGCGATTGTTATCTGCAAATCCAATTACTGAAGGACGCCAAATCGAATGCAATCGGCGGGAGTTATATTTAATTTTCACTAACCAAACCAAACACAAACAAAAATGCTAAAGTTGTAACTGAAAAATTATACTCTGAAAGTCATTAAACTTAATTAAAGGGTTCATTTTCACGCTAAGTTTTCCAGCCTTCAGATTTCTCCAATATTACCAAGACTTACTCGGTGTGATTTCCTTTCCTGACGGTTAAATGTTCGTTTCAAGGCACCGAACTCTATTTATAGTTATTACCACTATAATTAATTCATAGGATCACTTACAAGTTGTGCGAGAACCCGTCCTTGCCATGCACTCGCCGTTGGTACGTTCAGTAATTTCCGGCTTTTATCTGGAAAAGCGAAGGGCAGTAATTAATATTCGAAACCTATAAAAAATATGCAGTTTGGCACAGTTTTTCATCCATTGTAAAATTTATACGCATTTTTGCAAACGGAGAAACATTTACATTAAAAATGTTGTTATAATACCATTTTGCTTCCTAGAGTAACCTCTAATTACATAAATGTCAGTGACTTTTCTGTAATTAGAGCTCGATCAAGCTACAAAACTTTTTAATAAATTAACTTCGATAAGTTAAAGGTACATATAACTGGTAAAATCTGTGATATTCAAAGAAAAACTCTTAAAAGAATCGGGTTTTATCGGCCGGACTGTATGTGTAATTGAACGTGTAATAATAGCAAACTCGATCTACTTTTATTACATTATCAACTTACTTATGCCTATATAATACAATATAAAATAAATACGTTCCCTTCAAAGCGGGTTACTCGACCTGTAATTGGATAAATTTGTTTTCTCTCATCGATGTCCAACGTAAGTCCTTGAGTATATTACATTTGCGTCGCACAAACTCAGCAGGAAAGGGCTTTCTAAATTCGTATTTAATATTGCTTGCCAACCTAAGCAAAACAGACCCTATCAATTTTATGCCTAAATAGATGTGAATTCTATCAAATACATATTGTATAACGGAATATAAATTGGGGTCCCGCACCCGACATTGTTTAAAATAAAAGAACCGAGCTTTCCCTTAAAAAATATGGTCTCGGGGTTATTTGCGATACGAGTAAGTACATTCAAATAACCAATAGTTCAAAAAGTTCAGTGTAATTTATGAGGAAGAAAAAACATTTCTAAACATTGAGGAATCTTTAGAAGAAACTAAAAAAGTTGCTACACTACATATTTGTTATACAAAGTTAACACTAGGGATAACATTGAAGAACTATTTCATTATTCAATCGAATGGGTACGACATACCGACAAATCCTACATAATATTTGAACCTATATCGAAACTTCTTTATTGTTGGAACCTTTTAAGTTATAACAGCTACAACGGACGACACTTTTTGCTCAAACTTCAAAAAGGTTCATATGCAAACTGACTAAGAAGGGTCATTTTCTTGGAAAAATATCTCGTCACTCAGTGCGTGTAGGTTTTACTTCTACAAAGTGAATCGTTATGAGGAGGGTTAACACAGATGTGCACGTACCATAAATACAAACTAACATGCTACGTCTTGATCTACTTCCTGCAGAAATGTTTATCGAACTTGGAAGCTTATTTATACGGCCTTTATGATCAATATACCTAGCACTTTATTGTCTTTCACCCGTATTATTTTAACGAAGTTACTATATTTATGACTACCTAAATATTGCAGTTCTGCTTTATGGCTTTCAACTTGCTTTCAAATTTAAAGTCAATCGTATATTCATTTTGTTACATTTGACATTGTGTAGTTATTATTATTCTAACTGCTGTGCCCGGAAATGTATCAAATCAACATCATATCATATGCATACGGTTTTTATGATTTTCTACTATTCAAAATACAATCTGTGCGCTACATGGCTCAGGACTCAGGAAGCAATAATGAAGCAATCAATTTTATTTGTAGACGAACGAAGATTGAATATAACTAGAAAGCATTTGCATGAATGAATGATTTTAATAGGTATTCATATCTAAATTTAAAGTAAACTTGTAGGCGTATTTCACTAGAGCTGCCTTGGCATGACTTAATACAAAAAGTGTAAAATTTAATAAAAAATCTTTTGATAGGAACCAAAACGTTAGGTTAGAATTAAATGCAAAATAATATTTAGAGGATTATTATCTATAATTTGTTGGTAATCATTTGTTGCTTCTAAACTGTTAAAAATATCTACTTGTATATTAAACTATTTTTCATTAGCAATCTTTGACCAAGCTTTGATACTTAAACGTTTACCGATAAAACTGTGCTAAGCAAAAAATTTGCTCTGATAGAAGAGAATCTAATCCAGATTAGTCACAAAAGAATGCCATTGAAACATCATTATCATCATCATCAACCCATTATTGTCCCACTGCTGGGTATGGGTCTTCGCTCATTTGAGAGGGATTAAGCTATAGTCCACCACACTAGCCTACTGCGGGTTGGCAACCTTTACATGCTACCAATAAAATCTGTTAATCATGCATGTTTCGTTACGATATTTTCCCATACCGTTTGAGCATGTGATAAATACGCACATAACTTCCGAAAAGTCAGCGGTGCGTGCCTTGCGTTTGAACTCGACCTTTAATATCTCAGTCCACTGATCACACCACTAGGCTACCACAGACTCACATAATTATACCACACGATTAATGGGTATTGATGTTATCGTAAAGTACCTATTTGCCATCGTTTTTGAAGCGATAAAAGTCTACGCACCAAAATTGAAAACAAGTCTTGTAATTTTTAGATACAGATTCAAATTTAATGGTGGATATGGCCAATTTCCCCCCATCATCATCGTATTTGAATTAATAAAGGAAAAGTCCGATCTTAAACTCCGAAATGTAAAGGTCCATGTGCCGACGCTATACGTTCCTGTCACACCGGGTTAATTTTGAATCCTAACATAGACTGAGTTGCGGGCACAGCAGTGAGTAAATAAATAAAGGAGACATTGTTACAAAGACACAAGCTATACATTCTATATTATAAAGGCATATAAACTTAAGTACCTATTCAATGACAAGTTATTCAAATGAAGCTAATGTGCCATTAAAAAACGCTAAAAGCTTATTGCACCAATATTTAACAACATGCAAGACGAGAACGCTTTACTTTAAGCATCCTATTCGTTCAGCTTGATCGCTTTTGCATATTAATACGATGTCGCTCACTCTATCTACCATTAGACGGTGTCTACATGTACTTATTTACACACATAGAAGCTAATAAAACGGAATGATGCCATTCAGCGGGATTCAAATTGGCTCATTACCATGATTGAACGGGGGTTCGATTTTCAATCTCATTTCACAAAATACATTTCATTTTAAAGTAGGAAAATACAAGTCATATTCACTATCCTAGTTTAGTCTACATGGTATTTGTACCTATATCTCTTTTTTTGACGTCAAGTAAAAGTACGATAAAATCACCTACTTTCTTATAATGCGACAAAATCATCACTGAGGTAATCTTTAAGTGTATATTTGCGCTATATGTGTATAGTGAGAAAATGGTCTCTAGAATGAGTCTGGTTTGGGTTGTACTGGGCTAATAAGAAGCCAGCTGAATTTTGTTCAAACATATTACGAAGCCGAGATTTGTTCCGCATGTAATAACGTATACGCCATGTTATTTACATACTACGTAAAACAGACGATATTCATGCCTCACTGAACTTCTTGGAGCAGATATAAGGCTTATTTTCACCCATTGAGACATATTTACTGCTGTACTAGAGCCACCGCCAAAAAAGGGTTAACAAAAGAAAACGACGGATATGTAACTAAGATTAACTTAAGGTGCCTTGCTAGGTGTATGTACATATAATTATTATTCAAATGCAAACAAAAATATACACTAGAAATGATTCTACTGTCGATGAAAAATCATCATTTACAAAAAGTTCAGGCTCTACATGTTATGGAACAAAACGATTCCTATTTAATAACTCAATGATATTCCTTATCTATAAACCCGCATGATTTCTGTAAGCGCATATTGTCATGCTTCTGTTCACCGATCCTTACCTACTAAAGAAACAAAGTTTTTTGGGATTCATCAAAGAGTCAACAACATCCCTACTCTGTTTTTGATCCGTATCCTTTTTCTGTTTCACATAATTAAGTTGTAGCACAGTTAAATTAATGTCAGTATAACTTACACAGCTACTTAACTATTACAAACTATGTAGGTACATCGTTCCGATATCATAAATATTTTTTTGTACATACCTATGTATATAATGTATATGAACACAATCATATTCGTCTGCCTGTCTTCAAGGAAGATTTTCCTGTGAGACTGCTATAAGCAGGCATCTAACTGAAATTGTATTAATATTTAATACTGAAAATATATTTATTGTATTCCCATTATCCAGATAGTATTATCCATGTGGGCCATATCCATAATCAATATTTTTCTGTAAATTCATTTCGAAATTCAAACTTTAGAGTATTTATCATAGTGTTGGTATTATTACAAACCTTTTGACAAAATTTTTGACGACCCAGTTAGTCCAGCGGTAGTTAACACTGCCTTCTGTGCTATGGGTCCCGGGTTCGAATCCCGGTAGGGACAAATGTTTGTGTGATAAGCATGAACATTTGTATCCGAGTCATGGATGTATCTATGTATAATATGTAGGTATTTACAAAAAAAAAAAGTATATATGTAGTATATCAACCAGCTAGTATCCGTAACACAAGCCTCGTTGCTAAGCACGGAACTAGATGGCGCTGTGTGCCATAATGTCCAGGAATATTTATATTTATTTATTATTATTTTATTACATATTTGAACGAGACTAATAGTTCTACTTTGATCACGGAATTCGAAAATGGAACTCTGTGGGCACATCACGTTACTTTTTTAATTAACGAGAATGACATTTGCATTTTCACTGACGCGTCTTTTCAAAACTTGTGTCACTATTAAAATGACGGATGTGCCAGTGTGCGGTGTCGTAAACTTATAAAAAAGTTTAATGCAGGATAGTCATTGGCAGTCTATAATAAATATTTCTATCTGCAAAATGGGTCTTTCCTTTTTAGGATTCCGTAGCCAACTGCCAAAAATGGAACCCTTATAGATTCGTCATGTCTGTCTGTCCGTCCGTATGTCACAGCCACTTTTTTCCGAAACTATAAGAACTATACTATTGAAACTTGGTAATTAGATGTATTCTGTGAACCGCATTAAGATTTTCACTCAAAAATAGAAAAAAAAAACAATAAAATTTAGGGGTTCCCCATACTTAGAACTGAAACTCAAAAATGTGTATGTGATATATCTAAAAACAATATAATTATGATGTACATTACTATGCAAACTTCTACCGAAAATTGGTTTGAACAAGATCTAGTTAGTATTTTTTTTAATACGTCATAAATCGTAAACCGCAATTTACCTTCTCTTATTCTCGGGAAATAAAAATAATCGTACTCAAAATATAAGTATTGTTTTTACAATATTTTAGTTACAATGTTCCAGTCGAGTCTTTTGTAAAAGTCGATGTGCGCATATCTATTGTTTTTACACGAAAAAGAGTCTGGGAATGGAAATTTTAACAATGGCTACATTTTGTGCAGTTATTCGTCTCCAGTACACTGACTCTTTTCACGTAGGTACTACCGACGCAATGCTTAGTGTATTTCTTTAGGTAAAAATGTATCGATAAATAGTGTCTCACATATCCAATTATTTGTCAAGGCGATTCCAAATCCGTGGGGTGACCGTAATTTGCGCGCTTTGTGATACGAACCCCCACAGGGATGTTATGAAGACGTATGAGAAAGGTTATACCTTCAACCTTTATAATAGCTACATTTTTTTTTTCAATGTATCGCTATAAAAATGATCAATTACGTCGTAGGCGGGATTTTAGATTTTGTAAATCCATGAATATAAAGAAAAATGTCTGTCTTTGACGATATTTGCACATTAACCTTGGCCCACGTTCTTTACCTACTAAACTCCATAAGACATCCATAAACAGTTTAACGTCAGATTTATATATACCTTTGTTAAAGCATATTGTAGCTTTAATTGGGAATGCACAAAATTGCCGGTAAATGTTAATAGAGATGTACTCTTAACAACATTTAAATAAATATGGGAAAGTTTGCTCACAATACCGTGGAGGTGTGTGTTCAACAATCATACCTAATTAATTATTAGTAGTATAGTTAGATTGCAGCAAATGTGAAATAAACATTTATAGAATATGTAACTACGTAACGTTAGTTTTAACTTCATACAAATTAAGAGAAAGTCGTTATAATTCGTGTGTGGGTTTATCTTTTTAATAACAATATTTAGAATTCAGATATTATGTAGTACTTTCCAGTCAAATAACCTTAATTACCAAGAAATTTACAGGTGGAGTATTTAATTTTTAAAAAAGCTTATTTGTAAGTAAATACTCTCGTCATATTCATATAAATAAAGTATACTTTATTTATATGTGCTAAAAATTAATGTTATAACATTAATTTGTAGCACATGAGTTTATTTGTCGTGTGTCTGACGTGTTGACATCGGTGAAGGAGATCCGGGTAAATAAAACAATGTGAAATCGCCCGACTGTCCAGCCCAGACCTACCGAGTGACCCCTAACTTATGCAAATGTAAGGGCGTTGCGTATACCACCCAAACATATCTTTCACGTCTCCTACGCAATCCGTAATAAAGCACAAATAAAAGTAGAAATAAATAAGCTGGTAAGCAATAACGTTGATGAACAGACGAGCGTTAAAAAGTCACTATTAAAAGTTAAGTGTATCTTAAAGGTTAATTTGAAAATTAGGTTTTATGTTGTTCTCGTTTTTTTTTTAAACGTAACCTCTTACTAAAGTTTTCTCCTGTGTCGTGAGTGCGTTTCCAAACACAAATTTTACATACCTACATTTAATAGGTTATTTATTTATATCGCAGATTTATTAGTGACTTTGCAATCATCAAAATTTCCTCATTGAAGTTCTTTGCTTACTTCTTTTACTTCTGTCTAAGAAGTAGACAGAAGTAAAATAATGTCACGAATATTTATTTAGGCACTTTAATGTTAAATTTATTATTTTTTACGATGCAGATTTTGAAATGGGAGAAACAACAAAATACCTAAGATTGTTTGGAATATTTCTATTTCAATTTTAAAACAGAAATAATAATTCTCTGCTTGAAATCACAAACGTAGGTACAATTTTTTAAATCGTAAAGTCAAACTTGCTTAGATGAAAATTCTATTTAGTTTCTTTATAACATATAACTACAATATATAACTCTCCAATCTCGTGAAGTCTGAATGATATCCAATGTTTACCTTGGAAATCTTTATAATGAAGTTATTGAAGTTCGTTCAAGAAAATAATAAATACTCTATATTGAGTCAAGGTAACATTAGTAGTAGAGTGTTCGAATGTTCAAAAACTATGTATAAAAAGGGAAGCTCGTGAATAGAAATTAAGCAAAAATAAAAAAAGGCTGAAACTCAGAACTATTTTCTTTGCCTATTACTAATGCATTATCTAAACAACCCAAACTGAAACAAAGTCTCTATTGCTTAAGACAACTCTATTATTCTATAATTTTCTACTGTTAGTATTACTGAAACTTGAACGTCTATTTGTATGTTTTCTATTCTATACAGCCTGCGGATGTTTACGACCAGCTTACTCGAATTAATCTCTTATAAAGTGTATCTATAATATAAATAGTTATTAACATTTCAAACGATGGTCTAATAATAAACACTAGTAAATATTATTACAGCCGGTCCTTTGATACAAACATAAGTTTATGATTGGAAACTGTTGTGTATTTATTGCTGATAAACCTACCTGAGCGGCTGAGAATCAGACGTGTTTGTTTCCATTATCTATAACGAGAATATCGTGCCACAGGCCTCGGTCATAAAGTATCACGTCACTTAAAGATTTTATGAGGTCAGCCCTTAAGTAAGTGGTTTTACTACTACTACTGATGTGACGAGGTCTTTACGAAAACAAGGAAAACACCTTTTTACCATTATTTACCCTACCCTCTGAACGTACAATCTATGAACGCTGTTGTCTATCGAAAAAATATTCTTATCTAGCTTTATTATTTTTTATCAAGTATAGGCAAGCGTTAGATCACAATCTCACCTGATGGTAAGTGACGATGTGGTCTTAGACGAAGCACGCTTACCTAGAAGAAACCTGTACACTCGTGACTTGAAGACCCCCAAATTGTACTTATTTATTTATTTATTTATTAAAACACAGCCACATCACATGCATTACACTTTGCTAAAAACAACTATGTATAATAAAAACAGGACCAATGCACATGACAATTAAGGCATACATAGCACTCACAATAATTATGCTAAAGTACTCATCGGGAAACAAAGAATTATGTTAATTTAATAAATAATGGTGTTAAAAGTAAAATAAAGTGTATCAACAGACTTTTGTCACTTATTGTAAAGATGAAAGAAACATGTAACAGGATTCACAGACAGTAAATATGTTTTATTTTTCAAACGTTACAGTGTTTTTAGTATGATATATGTATATTTTTATTATTATGAATAATTTAAAATATTTAGAACAAAAAAGTAATAGGTAATCATTATTTAACTATGTAAATACAATATCTAGTTCATGAAACTGGTACACTCACTTTAAAGATTAACTATTAGAGAATAGTTATTTTCCCAAATAAGCTTGTTCTTCCATCGTACCGGTATAAGCTAAGTAATTTTGTTAATGCCGTGATGAAACCTTTTGCCATATTGGTAACACAGCAATAGCATAGGTCCTTACATTTCATATATTGACAATCAGAATTTAATTCACTGCACTGCACTGTTCACAATAATTAAAGTACCTAATTTAGAGAGTCAGAACTCTGCGTGGTGCTTAGTTCGTTCACGGGATTATCACCAGTTTACCAAATATTAGAAACGGTAATGTAGTAAATGAAATTACTGAATAATTGAGACATAACAACTGACCTCTCAAGGTGGAGGTGGTGTTAATTTAGTACACTGGCTACGGTTATAGTTTAACATAATAATAATATTCTTTATTGACATAATTGGCACTGTTACATTAGGGGCTCTTCTAATACCTGCGCTAGTTAGAAACTGTATTACAGATGTTAGTATCTTCCCCTTTTTATATTGACAATATTTATATTACTTCAATAAAACACATAAAACAATTTAATAATTTTAGAGTCGAATTATTGTGTCTGTGTCTCTCTGATAGGTGAGACTGTGTATGTATGTGTTTGAGGGTGCATGTGTGTATGTGTGTGAGGGTGCATGTGTGTATGTGTGTGTGTGTGTGTGTATGTGTCCGTGTGTGTGTATGTGTGAATCAATCTTGTTTTCACCCCACAGTATAATTTTATTTTTAATTTGACATAAGATAGATGTTTCGTTTTGTACGACAAGAAGTTTATTATAAAGTCTAGGTGCGGGTCGTATGCTAGTTCCCACCTTAAGTTTAAAATGTAACAAATTTAAATCAAAAACATGAAAAAAATAATACAACTTAATTAAATATATGTAACAAATTTACTAATCTGATTAGGTATTTGGCAGGCAGGAGCATAACAATGAAATCGAGCGCGTACAATGTGTACCTGGCTGTCGTCGCCGCTGCATTAGCGTTGTTGTTCGTCACAGTCAATGCTGCACCCATGGTAAGTTCTAATGTACCTAACCTACCTACATAAGTAAGGTGTAACTATAGTCATTATATATTATTTTATTTATTTACAGATTTTTGAAGTGAAACTTCTTTATCGGGGTTGGAAAAAAATTTAGTGTAAAATTTTTGCGTTACGCGCCATCTTTATTTGAATAGGTAACCATAGCAACATGATGTTTGTTTGACAACTGAAAACTATACCTTTTCCAATACACCAAGACCATTTGTTTTTCTATTGAGAACTTGCTATTGGTTGTGACATCGACGTTTTGATAAATAGAAGATTATGATTGGTTCCCACTATTATTTGGAACTGACAGAACTACAAATTGAAGACTATTCATTCAAACGCTCTTTTTAAATTCAATGTTATTCGAGTAGATACCATCATTATATCAATAATCATAAAATACAGTTGGAAAACAATTAGTTTAACCAATGCATGTCTATGATAATAAAAGCCTTTTGCATAAACTTTATCTAATTTAGCTTTATTCAACCAATTTCTGTGAAGTTGTAAATAGTAAATCATTTTTCGAAAAATGATGTCATAAAGCAGTTTCACTTCTTACGTGTGTACACTAATACACACACACTTTTTTTTTTAATAGGCTGTGCACCCAACATAACATGTAATTATATTATTAGACAAAGACCATTCTGTATTTAAATTAAGGTTAATAAACAATTAAAATATGTAGGTGTTGCTATATATAGCTTAGGATGATAAAAAATCATCTAAAGTTCTAAGTTAAAAAAGGGGCCTAGTTACATTTCAGGACCTGCGCAAGCAATAGTTTTAGAGTGACAAGACAATATAACACTAGCTAATAAGATAAAATAAATAATTTGTTGCTTCAAAAAATACAGAATAGGTACATGTTAAATAATTACTTCCACATACATATACATAGGTATTTATTTAAAGATAATTTTTGAACGTTTTGTTACCAGAAAATGTACCCCAAAAATCCCTTATTATTAAAAACCATTATTGTTGGAACGTTAATAATGC
Organism: Craniophora ligustri; assembly: GCA_905163465.1. Classification (NCBI taxonomy): domain Eukaryota; kingdom Metazoa; phylum Arthropoda; class Insecta; order Lepidoptera; family Noctuidae; genus Craniophora; species Craniophora ligustri. The sequence goes on along the minus strand of LR990967.1, from coordinate 7,567,407 downwards.
AACGTGTTAATAACGTATTACTGCCCGGCAACCACAAAAGCTAATTTGCAAGCGTAAACATTGCTTCTAAATGACAACACGAGGGTACGCCTGAATGAAAGTCTATTTCATGTCATTCACAAAAGCATTGTTGTTGTTTTAAAATACGGATACAATTTAATTGAGACAACCTCGTGGTAAAAAATAGATTTACATATATTGTTTTGCTACCTGCGTACATATATATCTCGCATATATAGTTATAAACATAGAAGAATTAAGTCAAAATAAATAGTACTATTATCATAAAGTAATAAAATATAAACGCTTGCCACCAAATATTTGTGGCAACTTAAAATAAATCATTACATATTTTAAGATGAAAAGATAACCAAAGTTTGATCAATCTATTTAATTGTTTTAAAATGACTATTAATGAAAAATGTACCAAATAACTTACCATAAAACATAATTATATGAAACCAGATACCATGGAGCAATTATTAATATCATAATAATTAAAAATGGGTTACAGAGCACCCATCTTTCAAACCCCTGTTCTGACGAGTCTTATATTACATTAAAACTAAATTAATGTTAAAGGTCCTGTAAATTTTGATCTTTAGCTCAATTTGCTTAACGAAATTTCTAAAAGCTCATTTTACACTTTGTGTACTGAAGTAAATTATTTCATTGAATGACTACCGAATATTATTGCAGAACTTTAAACATTTGTACGAATAACCATTGAAAAAAAATAAAAAAGTATATTTCCTTAGTGCCTTCCTAGTAACAATACTGACATATGTAAATCCGTAAAGGAAGTAATGATGCTTATGGATTGAGTACGCTTATTGATTTCTAATAGCCTTCTAGGTTATAGTACCTAACTACAACTAATATATAGACTTCTATTTTGACTTTACAATTAGTGTAGTTTTATGTATCATTAAATAAATTATTCAATTGTATTAAAAATTATCAGTTTGATTGTTTGATTTGAACATGATGTGTGGGCAATGAGTAGGTGGGTTTCTGTGTAGGATGATTCGCTTAATACTCAATACATTTATTGCACTCCACAAGTTACATAGATGTTACGGCAAATGTAGGAATCGAATAGCTTCTACTAACAGGCGTCTAATGTGAAACTAATAGCTTACTGTGTACACCAATGGTAAATGGGTCGGTGCATATGCTCATCTGAATGTTGTTTGATTAGGAGGCGGAGGACGAGCCGTCAGAGAACACTCTAGTGGCGCATCCGGACGGTGACATGGAACTGTCAGGCCCGTGGGACGCCATCAACACCGCAGCCCTGCGCAAGCTTCTGCTGCAACTTGACACTGAGGAGAGGTAAATACTTATCGACTAGTGGACATACATTTTTACTATAAGTAGGACTCCATGCTTCTTTTTCTTTAGATTCTTTATACATACAGACACTCATATCTTTGGCTATAAGGGTAGGCAGAAACTACAGAACGCCACGCGCTACGATCCCTGGATACCAATTTTACTTCGTCCACATTCATACATCTTGTTTATTCATATTCATACATTTGTATATGTATATATGCATGCTCGTTACGAATATCAAATATATATATAGTTGAAACAAATTAAGCACCAGAAAGATTATAATGGTTATGTTCCTTTTCGGATGTAATGCAGAAATTGATTGTAATGCACTAAAATCTGAATAAAAAAATTTAATCACTATAATAATACTCAAAGTTGTTGTAAGTAATTACCTCATAAACGTTGTATAGTGTGGAGGGTATGCCCAAGTGTGAAGTTCAATCTATTAGCGCGAGAGTTTAAGTTACTTTGTGTTTTGCTCTCCCCAGCCTTCGTTAAGTAGTAGGTAGCCGCCTGAAAACTAAACCTGCTTTCACAATATTGGACATCGTAAAAGTATCCTCTTAACTAAAGATACAACGGGACACCAGTGTTACAGGAAACATATTATTATGTCAAAGGTGTGACCACAAGAGTTACTTTATGTATAAGTTTGGAGGATAAATTTAAATCATAAAAAAAATTGAACAAGGAAAATGAAAATAAATTTAATAAAATTAAATTTAATGTTGCGGTAATCTTAACGTTTTAAATTAATCTCGATTCTCGATTGGATAATTTAAAATAAGTAGTTATTCAAACTTATGTTATTGCCAATGCCATAAGTTACAAAACCTCAATAGGATTATCAGAACATTAGAAGTGTATTTTAAAAGTTCTAATAAAGGTTTCTTATGTTAAACATCTTTGCGAAAGATACGAGATTAAGTTAAAACAAATGTACGGAACGATATCAAAGGTAATCCTTTAAAAGATCTTTTTTCGGTCGCTTACTAAGTAACGTATCTATAATATGGAGATAGGTCGTCATATAATATGTAGGTGCCTTTAAGATGCGGGGCTGAATTTAATAAATTATCATAAAGGCAGGATAATGTCGCATTTAGTTTGGGGCGGTGGCTTTATTTTATACAGCTAGCTAACTTTTATATAAGATGAAAAAAATTTGGTTATAATCCAAAGTAGATACAACACCTACATACAAATAGATCCTGTTAGTATATTGTTATACCATATTATAATCAAGAAATTCACAATGATTAACTTTGTACAATTAGTAATTCCTGAGTATTATGTAAGCAGGATTGCACCCCTTCCTCTGCCATCTTGTACAACAAATTAGCTTGCGTGGTAACATTTGTACCACTTATAAGGGTTTACTAATCGAAGTGGCTCATACAAGTCGCAGCCAATTAACTGAATGATTCCGTTGCACTTTCATTGCATAACATAATTTGTTTTTGTTACAAGCAAATTATATTAAGAACTTCGGCTATGATTCCTAACGGAGTGCTTCAAAGATTTTTTGCTGAAAATCTCAGCAGCAGCTCGGTGTTCAAATTCGTTCCCGGTTGATGGCAATAGGCTCGCTCCCTGCTACATAGGACAACATACCAGTGTAATGTGGGTGTACATTAATATACCTGTGCCTAACCATTCAAAGTCTACAGGCGTGAGGTATGTTATTTATTTGAAATCAGAAAAATATGCAAAGTGCCACAGATCTGGTTTAACCAATGCCTCTTCTTTATAAATGTAATCATTCAAATTATAATCCAATCTCAATGAATGATTTATAACTTAGCCTTTGACGCCGTGAAAACGAAAACGAGGGGAAAATCTGTTTAAATATTGATTGAAACTGTGTAAGTCTTAATTAAAATTCTAATTAAAAACGTTTAGTTCCTTCATTAAACTGAATTTATATGATTTTAATTAATTAGTAAGTCTTGTCTCTGCGGTTTTTTAAACGTTACCCTACACTATGATTTATCCTGTGTCGTAGGTGGGTTCATAAACTTCACATACACAACCGCCCAGATAACTACAAATATTTGATTCATGCGGGGACCGTACCTGCAACCCGTGACGACGTACATGCCCATTGCTCAGCCACTGCGGCAATCTATGGTCATTGTATCCTAAAACCTAACGGTTTGTAGGACATTTCAGACGCCTTAAATGATCAAGCATACTTGTTTATTTATATATACTTTTTTTTTTAAGGATGAATAGGGTGACCCGCTCGTGGCCTCAGGCTGAGCCCCGCGGCTGGGGACTGCGCGCAATCGACGGGCGGCTGGCGCGCCAGTGGCGAGCTGACAAGAGGCAGGTGCGCTTCCGCCAGTGCTACTTCAACCCCATCTCCTGCTTCCGCAAGTGAACGCCACCAACACAACGACGCATCGACCCTATGACCTAGTTGTACAGTAGTCAAGGTTCACGTAATTTCGTGATTTTCTCTATAAACAACATAGAAAATAATCTGGTGTAACAATTCAATGCCCACATTGTGAAACCCTCGCATGAACTTATTAACACTGTCAAATTATTTATATTACTTAACAGAAGTTGGGGCCGTTTCATGATGCGGTAATTGATCATCACAAGTAAACTAAGTAAATAGACCATACATTCAATGTAAATAAAATAATGTAGCCATTTTAATGTCAACTAAGGTATTAATAGTCAAAACTTATGTAATAAAAATAGTCTCTTTAATATACCTTCTCGCGTTATTAGAAGCCAAAATTTATGTAATATGTACTAATATACAATGTAATGTTGACCGTATAAGAAGACTTCTTCTTAATTAATGTGTTTATCCCTTTACTCGGTAACAGTGTTCATGGCGCTAACTACCATTACTTACAAATATCCACCTTAGTACATCGTGTCTAGTCATAGAGAATACTTATTGTCTATAATATAGGTCGTGGCAAATATATATTAGGGTTTTTCATTTTTCCCTTTCCAGTAATTTCGAATTATATACAATTTTATGTTTTTATTAAAAAGTATATTTTAACACTAAATTATAGACCTATATAAAATCTACTGTAGGTAAGTGTTATTAATACAAATAAAGATATAATCAATGAAATAAACTTTTGTTTGTCAAATAATCTTTTATTTTCTTGTTGTATATATCTTATCTTATCGCAATTACGTTATCTAGGAGACATTATGACGACAACAAGGTACCGGGCGTACGAGCATAAGCACCAAAGGTCCACATTGAGGAAATAAAAATATGTATACCTAAAAAAGCCAAAGAATTCCAAAAATTGTAATAGGTAAAGAATAACCTATTACTTAATATAGCAATGACAGCTTAACCACTCGCTCGCTTTGAGATTTACATGCTGCCCAAAATCTTTATACTGAAAGACAAAGCTTATTTTATGCTGTTTGGAGGTAATTACTTGGATATTTCCGCCCTTAAAAAAGGTAATTAATTGCAAGAGTTATACCATGTTAGACTTCTGCAATCTGCCAATAAAGGCAATTGTTGTTTGTAGCTGCAATCTTACTTACATAACAACACACAAATTTCTTTGCACGCCATTAATTTGTTAAGTCTGGGAACGTCAAATATGCTTTCGCTCGATAAAAATATAATACCTAGTAGGACAGATGTATCAGCTGATGGATCACCACGAGCCGTCCACACGTGTGTACGTCGATCAGTTTATGTTCATTATCGAAAGATGCAACTCTTACGTTTATTTAATACTTTGAATTACTACTTAAGTACCTATATAGCTCACTTAAAATTTCCTAGGTGCTCATGTTGTTAGCCACTTCAAATGTTTTTACGAATGCTGCGCAAAGTAAGTATGTATATGAATTAAACCGCAATAAGCACGTGTGTACTCTGATGCGTCGTCGAACGTGCGGACAGACAACAGGCGTCCGCGTTGTCAACCAACAACAATCAGATTCGAGACGGACGCATCTGCGGACGTTAATTACCTACAACAGACGCGCAAATTACCCCTCTATACATCAGCGGATGCTTCCGAAGTCTGCAGATGCATATGTGTGTAGAGGAGGCTTCAGAAAAAGTAGCCTGATGAAGTTCTAATGTACACATAGTCTCTTAGAGTGTTTTCAGGTCCTGTATTATTAGGGGGACCTATGTGACCGAACACAATCCGAACTTTAAACAGCTACTAGTACGACTAGCTAGTCCCCAGCGCCGTACTGGCGTAACCTTCAGGCACTTCTAGACTAAGACAAACAGGACGTGACAAATTATAGTAAAGATAAAGAGAGAGAAGTAAAAATGTTTTTATATAAGACCAAGCTTAGAAAAACGATGTATGTCAGATGCATATCTACTTAATTTGCACTAGTAAGATTTCAGATTAAAGGATAAATTTGAGTTATTCTGATCAAACATTCTATTAACAGTTTTTTATGATATTTTTTTTAGAATTATAGTTATGATGTACAGTTATTTGATTAGAAAATTAGATTCATACTTCAAGATATATTAGATAGTTCCTTGTTAGTTTATAGGTACCTACAAGAATTCACCATTTACCTATTTCTGTCTGATATAGTTGGATTAAATGCAAATTTTTTGGGTCGGTGTTTCCTCCGATTGATTAACCGACGTATAAAAGGCAACATTAGCAACACAAATGATCTTAACGTTGTTCCAGTAATCCACAGAATTCAAATAACGTTGATCCTTTCAAAATGCCTCGGAGTAAACGAACCGCGTTTAATACCCAGGGGCTGGAAGGCTATTAGGCATTGCGTTCAAAATTTTCCATTACATTTTTTCACCATCACAACTCTTCATTGTCATGAGATAGGGATGTCTGTACTCGCTATTTGCATAAGGTAATCGAATTTTCCTTATGTACAATCAGTTTTAATATTGATTCATATTATTACTTAGGCCGTAGGTTCCCCTTGGAAGTTTTATTTAAAAATATAAATGATAATTTTGCATAACTAATACCTATTATTTAATGAAATTAAACTTAATAGCAATAATATAATAAACTGACAATTGACTTCCTCTTATATGCTAAGACTAGATTTTGCCCGCGACTTCGTCTGCGTAGAATTAGTAATTTATATCCAACCTGCTTATTTATTTCTATTTTATTTTAAGAAATTAGATTTCGCAAACAAACCTGCACCTCAGTTATCGCCTATTTAAGAGGTGAATTTCGGGAAAAAACTAAAACAAATCCAATATCCTTCCTCAGGCCTCGTATTATCTCCATACAAAATTTCATCTAAATCGATTCAGGGGTTAAAGCGTGAAGACGTGGCATACAAACAGAAAACCAGGCACACATTCACATTTATGATATTAGTATTGACTATGAAAAAATATGTTCGTATTGATTCACTTCGCCCACTCCTGCGTTCAGTTTTAAACGCGGTTTTAGTCCCGTGAAACCCATTGGTGTCCCGCCACGCAATCTTTTTCGTCAATGAAGGTAAGATACTCCTTATAACATTAACTATCTGCGAGTGAAAAGCCCGTCAAAATCGGTCAAGCTGTTTCAGAGATTAGCGGGAATATATGAATTTAGTGAAAAGCTGTTAATTTAAAACTACAAACAGACACTACAATATTATTTGTATGATACTTAAACACAGTTTTATTTGATAGAGAGATTTCTTAGTCAATGTTATTGAGTACTAGCTGTTGCTCGCGCAATTTAATACTAATTTTCACACCTCATTTCACCCGTTAGGGGTTGAATGAGTTATTTCTAACCAAAAACTTGTATATTAAATGATTCAGTTTTCAAACATGTGTCAAAATAAAAAGGTATTTTAATCAAAAGCACTACGGAGTAAATTCTGATATCAACTTCGAAGCAAATCACCCCCATAATAATTTTCTATCTCTTAAGGGGATAGAGCTGTGGTATCCGAGCGGTGTGAACAGTGGACTGAGATGTCAGAGGTCTCGAGTTCGAACCCAAGGCACGCACCACTGACTTTTCGGAAGTTATGTGCGTATTTAACACATGCTTAAACGGTGAAGGAAAACATCGTGAGGAAACCTGCATGCTTGAGAGAATTCTCGATGGCATGTGAAGTCTGCCAACCCGCAGTAGGCTAGCGTGGTAGACTATAGCCTAATCCCTCTCAATTGAGAGGAGACCCGTGCCCAGCAGTGGGACATTAATGGGTTGATGATGATGATGATGAAGGGGATAGATAATTATTATAATTTCGAGAAAATACGTCAGCTAGCATACCTACTATAAAATTCAATATTTTTATTAACGTACTAGCTGCCCCGGCGAACTTCGTACCGCCTAACACTCAATTAATGTCGTGTTAACTTTTACTTAAACTTAAATTAATATATTGACTTCTTACACTTACGCGAATATTTGACATTGAAATGAAACACTAAAAATGCATCAATAGTTTATTAAGATAAAAAAAAACAATAAAGTTACAAACATTATATTGTACCTATTACATATATTTCAATGATATAGTCGTATTGTCTACGCGTCATCATTATTACATCATAAAACCGAGCGCCACAGACGACTCAGCGACGGTTGGCGTAACTTCCAACTTGGCCGCAGCGCGGCGCCACTACAGCAGTCGCACCTTAACTCGCTTGATATACGACACGACGATACGTTTAACTTTTACTGTACTATTTTTTACCTAAATTTTAATTATACGCATTATACGCTATCGAAGAAGAACTTTCATTCACATCCAAACATAATTTGGACCTTCGAACCGGATGCATCACAAGAATCGACGCGACCAGCATAAATCGGACGCTCGAGACCAGTATCCAGCCACCAGCAGGACCAGCATAAAACGGTCAGACCAATCATCCTTCTTTATCCTTCCATTTTACCAGTTTCCAGGGCTCAATTTGTGTTAATATTGTGTGTTTATTCGCGAGTGTGCAATTTTAACGTGAAACGTTTATATCAGTGTCGCATACCCGCAGTTTAAAATATCGTCATTTGTTCTAGAAAAAGTTTTCTTTGTCTTCCACAAACTTCAAAATGTCCAAGGGTAAGCATACTCCAGTTTATGATAGTAGTGATGAGGAAATTCGAGAATTAAATAAAAAGCGGGGTATTGTGCGGGGAAAATTTACACTATTTGTAAAATACGTTGATTCTGTAGACAAATTGTCTGTTAGCGAATTGATTAAAACAGAATTACAAACACGTTTACAAAAGGCTGATATCTTACATCAGCAGTTTTCGGAAATTCAAGATGAAATAGACTTAAAACAATCTGATAGTCAACAATTTGATAAAGAGTTAATTGAGAGAGAAATCTTTGAAAATCAGTATTATGCATATGTGTCTAAAGCTAAGTGTATCTTAAACGAAGATAACGGTCAAATTCAAAATTCTTCTAAAGTTTCTTGTAAAGTAAAATTGCCAACAATTTCGTTACCTTCCTTTGACGGTTCATACGATCATTGGTTGGAGTACCGTGATACATACTTATCTCTTATCCATAATTCAAAAGAAATAGATAATATTCAAAAATTCCATTATCTACGCTCTTCTCTCACTGGCAGTGCATTATTAGTCATTAAATCATTAGAATTTTCATCCGAGAACTATATCATAGCTTGGGATTTATTAGAAAACAGATTTAACAATAATAGATTACTTGTGCAAAACCACGTCAAAGCTTTGTTTTCTATTCCGTCGCTAAATAAAGAATCATCCGTTCAGATTCGTAAATTAATAGATAATGTTTTAAAAAATATACGTGCCCTCAATAACCTCGGTGAGCCAACCGAGTCTTGGGACACCTTAATTATTTATTTAATGACTTCGAAATTAGATCCATCTACAGAACGAGAATGGGAAACTCACAAAAGTACTATTATTAACAGTCAAAATCAGTCAAACTCACGATTATCTCTTAACGATTTTATAAAATTTTTAAAGAATAGGGCCGACGTACTTGAAACCATTTATTTGACACATGGTAAAGTAACTAGTTCGGTTGATGGTAACATAAAAAAGACTTCGTATCAACCTAATAAATCGCATAGCTTCATATCGACGCAAAATAAACAAAATAATTCGCATTCCAAACGTACCCGTAATTGCATAATGTGTCACGCTAATCATCCGCTTTATTCGTGTGATTCATTTTTGAATTTATGTATCAAAGACAAAATAAAGTTCATTGACGACAAGAAACTTTGTCGTAATTGCTTACGCGCAGGCCACACGGCAACCGAGTGTTGGTTCGGTTCCTGTCGGTCGTGTAATAAGAAACACAACAGTCTAATTCACAGTGATAACAGTGCCAGCATGAGCACGTCCACATTGTCAGCTGTTGCACTTAATTCATCACCATTGCAAGAAGTAGGTAGTCCTAGTACAGACACTACATTATTGCAATCTGTATCTCACACAGCAAATACGCTTAAAATTGGGCAAAAGGGCATTACTCATTCATTATTAGAGACTGTACTATTGTCCACAGCTTTAGTTGAGGTTGCAGATAAAAGTAATCAATTTCACACTACCCGCGCTTTATTAGATAATGGTAGCCAGCATTGTTTTATTGCTGAATCATTATGTAAACGGTTAAATCTTAATTTATTACAGTCCACTGTTCAAGTGTCCGGAGTAGGTAATTCGGTGACTCATTCCACACAATCATGTGAAATTAATATGAAATCTAAAACTACAGAATACAGTACGCGCTTTAAATGTTTAGTTTTATCCCAAATCACAGCTCAATTGCCATCTTTAGGTACAAGGTCACACATAGAAATCCCTGACAATGTACAATTAGCAGACCCTCACTTTTATTTAACATCAGAAATAGAAGTATTAATAGGAGCCGACAAATTTTGGGAGCTGTTAAACGACGGATTAATTCGTTTAAGTAGTGGTCCATACCTACAAAATACCAAGTTAGGTTGGATAATATCTGGTTCATTGATCAATAATAGAATATCACGTAGTAATCGAGTGCAGTGTAATTACTCACAAACATTAGACGGTCAATTAAGAAAATTCTGGGAACTAGAAGAAATCACTACGCAAAATAATTATACAAAAGAGGAGTCCGTATGCGAAAACCTGTTTACACAAAGTACATATCGCGACAATGCAGGTCGGTTTTTTGTACGCATTCCATTAGCTGAGTCCAGTGACACACTTGGTGATTCGTACACGCTCGCACTAAACCGTTTTAATGCACTTGAGCGTAAATTAGATAGATGTACACCGGAATATAAAAAAATATATTGCGATTTCATGAATGAATATTTAAGTTTGGGGCATATGAGTCGTATTAATCAATATTCATCACCAAATTATTTTTTACCCCATCACGGTGTTTTAAGAGAACATAGCAGCACAACCAAACTGAGAGTAGTTTTCGATGGAAGTGCGAAATCAACTTCAGGAAAGTCGCTTAACGACATCCAATTCATTGGGCCCAGTTTACACAATGATGTTCTTTCTATTTTATTACGTTTTCGACAATTTCGATTTGTTGCATGTGCGGACGTCGAAAAAATGTATCGGCAAATTAATATTCAACCCGATCAAAGGCATCTTCAATTAATTCTTTGGCGTGAAAATAAATCAAATGATCTCGGTGTATATCAGCTTAATACTGTAACATATGGTACCGCTTCCGCGCCTTATCTAAGCATTCGATGCATCAAACAGCTGGCTTCTGAATGCAAAGATGACGTAATAAAACAGGTAATAGACGAAGATTTATTTGTCGATGATTTGATAACCGGTCATGATGATAAACAATGTTTATTAGATATATGCGCTAAGGTTACTGATGTTTTAAAATCTGGATGCTTTCATTTACGAAAATGGATGTTCAATTCAGAAACTTGTTTAACAAATTACACAAAGGAATTATCTTTAGGCGAAAATTGCTTAACAAAGACTCTGGGTCTTGGTTGGTTACATTCTTTAGATATATTGCACTTTACTACTAAGATTGATCCAAACGTGGGTAATATTACTAAACGCGTCATTTTATCAATGATCTCTCAGGTATACGATCCGCTAGGGTTATTAGCGCCTTCAATAATAATCGCTAAAATACTTTTACAGAAATTATGGCTGTGTAAGTTGAGTTGGGACGATCCGATACCTAACGATATTTTATTAACGTGGCAAAACTTTATTAATAAGTTTCAATATTTACAAAATATACAAATTCCTCGCCATGTTAGGGGACAATATACAAAATATACAGATTTACATATATTCACGGATGCCTCGCAAGATGCATATGGTGCATGCGCATACATTAGTACGTACGACGACAACTCACCGGTGACAATAAGGTTACTCTGTGCGAAGAGTAAAGTCGCACCTATAAAACCGGTGACAATACCGCGACTTGAGTTGTGCGGAGCTTTAGTTGGTGCCAAGTTATATAAAAAAATTGTTGATTCATGGAGATTAAATTTTGATCATGTATATTTTTGGTCTGACTCAACTATAGTCATAAATTGGATAAAAATGACACCAAATTTATTAAAACAGTTTGTTCAAAACAGAGTTGTTCAAATTAATGAGTTGACTGGTGAGTTGCCTTGGTTGCATGTTGCTGGCAAAGACAACCCGGCTGATCTTTTGTCGCGCGGGCTTGCACTCGACGCGCTTCAAGTTTCAGACATTTGGTGGCACGGGCCAGCATTCCTAAGCGAGTATACAACCTATTCTAATGCAATTAATGACAATGAAATAACTAATTTTAATCATTTACCTGAACTAAAATCAAATATTAATTCTTTATTTACACAATCAAATTATACTAGTATCTTTACCTTTGAACGTTTTTCAAATTTTAACCGCATGAGACGTGCAGCTGCCTATGTGTTACGATTTATCGATAATTCGCGCATTAAGATTAAATCAAACCGTAACTATGGCGCGCTCATACCTGATGAAATAAATAAATCAACTTTGGTTTTAGTCCGTGTTGCGCAGCAAATGTCATTTCCCGATATATATATCGCTTTATTAAATAAGTTACCGTTTAAACAGACACGGAATATATCCAGTCTTGACGTATTTTTAGACTCCGAACGCGTTATTAGAGTAGGAGGCAGACTTGTCAATTCTGAAACCCTTTCGTACAACAAAAAACACCCTATATTGTTATGTTCTAAACATATCTTCACTCGGCTTTTATTTAAATTTGAACATGAGCGTCTGCTTCACGCTGGTCCACAGCTGCTAATGGCTACTGTGAGAGACAGTTGGTGGCCACTTAAGGCTCGTGATTTAGCAAAACAAACTGTACATAAGTGCACATCATGTACTCGTCAGAGAGGGAAGACATTCTCCGTCAAAATGGGTAATTTGCCTGTTGAAAGACTAGAGCCAGGGTACCCATTTATACGCTGCGGTGTGGATTATGCTGGACCTATGTTCATATTGAATCGGAAAGGAAGGGGATCAAAACTAGAAAAATGTTATGTGTGTCTTTTTATTTGCTTCACTACTCGTGCGGTACACTTAGAATTAGTCACGAGCTTAACTTCTGAGGCATATTTACTGGCTTTAAAGAGGTTTATTTCACGTCGCGGGAAACCCGCACAAATATTTTCTGATAACGGGAAAACATTTATAGGCGCGTTAAAGGAATTTTCTCATTTTCTAAATACATCAGAAAACGACATTTTAAATTTTACTACGGGTGAAAATATTAATTTTAATTTTATTCCTCCCTATTCGCCACACTTTGGTGGTTTGTGGGAGGCAGGAGTAAAATCATTCAAATATCATCTGCGTCGGGTAGGGAACGCAAACCTCACCTATGAGGAATATTCCACATTATTGACACAAATTGAGGCTGTCCTTAACTCCAGACCCATGTATCCTATGTCTTCAGACCCCAACGACCTACTCCCTCTAACACCAGGCCACTTCCTGATTGGTCGGCCGCTCGTCGCACCTGCGTATGAAGACCTCACAACTGCAAACACCTCACGCCTGGTCCGCTACGAGCGTGTTGAGCAAATGCGGCAGAACTTCTGGAGGCGTTGGTCGCAAGAATATATTTCGGAGTTGCAGACTAGGACAAAATGGCAGACCAACCATGACACAATAGTACCCAATACCCTGGTGCTTATAAAAGACGACAACCTGCCACCCTTAAAATGGCGTCTTGGAAGAGTTATACGCACTTCAATAGGCAAGGATGGACTTGCACGTGTAGCTGACATCAAAACAGCTGACGGCATCATAAAAAGGTCATATCCGAAATTGTGTCCTCTCCTGAAGGAAGACGAACATTAATATACTAAGCTACATCTTCGTTGGAGATCCCGGCGAGATTCGTTGGAGGCTGTTGCTCCAAGGCGGGGGGCATGTCTACGCGTCATCATTATTACATCATAAAACCGAGCGCCACAGACGACTCAGCGACGGTTGGCGTAACTTCCAACTTGGCCGCAGCGCGGCGCCACTACAGCAGTCGCACCTTAACTCGCTTGATATACGACACGACGATACGTTTAACTTTTACTGTACTATTTTTTACCTAAATTTTAATTATACGCATTATACGCTATCGAAGAAGAACTTTCATTCACATCCAAACACGTATCAATACTATATGTATATTTTTCTGCATGGGTTGCTCTCGGGTCGATTCTCATCGTTAAAGCACCAAATGCGTGCCGTTGCAACTATTTGTTTGGTTTAGATTTCGAAGTATGATGACTTAAATTATGCGGAAGTCAGTACTTAAAAGCTCAATGGGGTAGTTTGTGGGTTCATCTTCGTTTGTTACACAACCAATAGAAATACACGAATGAGACAGAGTACCAACGATTCGATTCGAATTACGAAGTTTAAGTTTATCCACAGCTTTGTTCTTAGCTATTCAGTTGCTCGCTCAGTTAACTATTTGTTATTTTTGTGGTTAACAATGATGTTCGGGAATATTTAGTTGATCAGTTCATCTTTCTATAAGCAACAAAAACTATTATTTTCTGCCAACTGAAATTTCTTTACACAGCGCCTCAGATTTGATGATTCATGCGGCATGCGTTTATTTCATCGACAGCAGTCGATCTTGGATTGACTGGTATGTTTAGTGGAAATCGCGGACTGTAAAATCATTGCGCCTTAAAACCATCTTGAGTTTTCAATGTTCACTCAGTCATCGCAGTTCACGTATGTAACTTGATAGCGCGTAATTTCATCGTTGGTATTGGAGGTTTGGCTGCCGCAAACCGCCCATGTGGCTGCCTTTCGTGACATATTTGCAGATGTGTTTAATAGATTTTACCACCGAATTGCAGTAACTACTCAACGGTACAATGTGTCTTGAAAGTTTTGGAAAGAAATAGCAATGGAAAAATATGGAAGAATCTACGTGTTTTTGACCACGACATTGTTGTGACAGTTCGACCATTATCATTGAGTAATCAACGCTGATGTGAAGACAGTTGATAACCATCGTTTCCAGTGATGGACTTCAGCATCAATGTTCGGGGATAACGTTTACATCAGTTGCTGCCAACCATGCACAGTATGTGGGGGTTGATGGCGCCACACGAATCATGAATCATATTCGTAATAACAATATCAAGTCGGTTGGTACTGATCTGGAATATCGGTACATATTATATCACCTTTTTGGTCTGGTTCAATTACTTCAACTTACCAAATAAAAACGTGTGCATGCAGCAAACCTCGTTTTTGGCATTTGATTGTATATATCTTCATAGATCCTCAAAGATGCGTAGCTTAACAATGTTGTTCGTCAGTGACTGGGTTTTTTGTTTGAAGACACGTGTGGTAATTTCGTACTAATCACTTGAAGTTTGTTTAAACAATTTCCATCCATTTCGGATTTTACGTGCCTAAAGGTGTAGAATAAATCTGGCCAACCGTAGCGACGAACGTACGTCATAGCATCTTACATGAATATCAATCGACCAACATAAGCTGCATCTCTCTCTGTAGGTACTTATTGCAATGCGTAAATAGAGATATTTCATGTGAACGCAGTTTAGCTTGTTTCAAGTTAAGCGATCCTTTTCGATTTTGACATACATGTCGATCGACGCAATAAAGCTAAATTCCATAAAATAATTGTCTGCATTTCATAATATGATATGCGTATAATATTCATCGAGTTAACTTCTTTTGTACTTCCCTCACCTGAAATAATAACAAAGACATAAATAACTTAGTAGTAAGACTCACATCAATTCCCTGAATGACAGAACCGTCTTATCACTAACTCCCCGAAGGTTACATGTATTTTATTCAAAACAGGTTAAGATAGATTATTTAAGATAGTTTGCCCGCTGCCTTTTGGCAGTATTTTCTAAACAAACACGTCCTTATTGCTTCCTACGAATACCCGGGACAACATTCGACCAACGGCCGGCTGAGTGGCAAATCTATGTATGATCAAAACAAAAACTATGATATTGATACTCACTATTCAATGGATTTTTCATTTTGATGTTAAAGTGATAACCATGGTCTCCTGATCCTGGTCTGCTAGAACATTATGGGGTTGGGTATTGCAACGGTTCATATAAATGGTGTATTTCATTTATTTATCCAGTATCGCGTCGTGTAAGTACAATATCTTGTGTTTCCAATAATACAATCAGGATTGCAGGTATTCCAGCCGGTCGTGTATCCGCCCTGATCGATCATCACTTTGATATGCGTTCACACGTAGTTTTTTACAATAGTGTATTATTTGCTGCAGATCTTAAGATGAGATCATTTCTCGTTACCAACCGACGATATTTCTTTCTTCTTCATTGGATAGATTCGCAATGTTCCGAAGCCTAATTGCATTATTTTAATTTGTTGGAAAATATTAGATTATCTAGGTCGCGGGAAGTCAAATGTAAAGAAATATTCCGAAATATGGAACTATTAAACGATATTTTCAGCAGACAATCTGTCAATCGCACCAACTGTCGTAATATAACAGGTATGTCAGTATTTTTCTTTTTCTTTTGTAATGTAAACTGATAAGGTTAGATTAAAAGCGTTAATATAGGTAGTCTTTAATTCTTTATTGTACACAAAAGATAAAACAATACAAATGAAACAATACATTTAAAGTTTTGTGCACAAAGGCGAGCTTAATTCAAGACTGAATTTTCTTCCAGCAAACCTTTGAGTGAGAGAGTTTTAAAAGGAAGAGTAAAAAGACAAAGTGTACACTAATAATAAAGAAATTCCACTTAGCATATGAGTAAACAAATAAATAGATACATATATATAGCTATATAACTAAATAAATAAATATGTACAAATATATATACATATATTTATATATATATATATATTATAATATATCGACAAATTATTGTGACAGAAAATGCTCCCTAGTTTTTCTCCTGAAAATGTCCAGAGAAGGGCTAGCACGTAACGAGTGTGGCAGAGAATTCCATAAACGCACTGCTTTTACAGTAAATGAACTGTCATAGCAACTGGAAGAATGTGCCGGAGTCCGCAAGAAAAGGGAAGAACTTCTACGGCAGAGTTTGTCCCTCGGGACAAGGTACTCAAAACGCTCTCGGAAGTTTTTTATTTTTTTTAAATGTTCTGCGTTACTTTTTTATTTTTTTTTCCCTGTAAAAACCTTCTACAAAGTATTTGGTAACATATAAAAAAAGATGAACGAATTCTGTGAAACCGTTTTCAAGTTAAGTCATGACAAAGAGAAATAGGGGCTCATTTTTATATGTATAGATATTAATCTATACATATAATAAAACAGTAAAAAAACTGTCTGTACATTGAATATATTTAAAAAAAATTATTGAGGGGGCTTTAGGAACAGTAAGAGAGCACGAATCCAAAAAAAAAATTCTGTCTGTTTGTTTGTTTGTTTGTACACGCTAATCTTCGGAACTATTGGCCGGATTTGAATGTTTTTTGTTGTTGTTGTATAGGTATTAAGTCTGGGCAACATATAGGCTATAATTTACCTTGGAAACTTGAACACCTGATGCAGAACCGCAAGAGACCAGCTAAACTATAAGAGATACAAAAATGGTACCATAGCATGATGAGCATCTTCTGCTGAGAGAATATATTTGAAGATCTGGAAGACCTGATGTGGAACTCCAAGAGCCCAGCTACACCGTAACACATATAGGAATGACATCTTAGCAAAACATTTTACTGACTTATAAAAATCGAAGATCAGACATCCGATGTGGAAATCAAAGCTGTCACTAATTTTACTGTATATTATAAAATAGCATAAGCGAGTGCCTCCACGCGGTGAAGGCAGTCACAGTTTAGGACTGATTTTTGATGACGATGGTATATCATTGAAAAATAGATACCACTGGCCAAAACTAGCATTTATTTTTTATTTTATTTAGTAAATATTCTTCTAAAATATTCTTCAGGATGGTTTATGTTATTTGAGTGTTTAAATTCGTTTTCCATTTATTTTCGTAA
This sequence comes from Craniophora ligustri, assembly GCA_905163465.1. Lineage (NCBI taxonomy): Eukaryota > Metazoa > Arthropoda > Insecta > Lepidoptera > Noctuidae > Craniophora > Craniophora ligustri. Next base: position 7,549,624 of record LR990967.1, on the reverse strand, counting down.
CACGGTAGCCTACCCGGTAACGCAGGGGAGCAGTCACTTTAATTGATCAGCTATCTTCACAATAAAACTATAACCATGCCTAGAAAGAGGTCAAATCTTTCCCAATGTTCCAAACGAGCTAAACGATTGAGGATCATACAATCCCAAGAATCTACCGAGGAGCGTCAGGAGAGACTTGATTCTGTACGAAAACATCAGGCTGCAACTCGCTCCGTGGAAACCTCTTCAGATCGCGAAGTACGCCTGCATTCTCAGCGTATTTACGCATCTACATCCAGGTCTCTAGAGACCATTGAAGAATATGATGCGCGACTGACCACTGATTGTGAACGTCACGCATTGTCTCGCGAGTCGGAGACGTTCATGGATAGAGGATTGCACTTGAGTTCTCAGCGTATTTACGAATCTGCTTCTAGGTCTCTAGAGACAAATGTACGGAACATGATGCGTGACTGTCTGCTGCTCGTAAGCGACATGCATTGTCTCGCGAATCGGAAACGTTTACCGATACAGAATCACGCTTGAGTTCTCAGCGTATTCGCACATCTGATCTACTAACTGGTTTTTTGAAACGAGTTATAATGATAATAATAATGTTATGAACGTGATGCGCGACTAACTGCTGATCGAGGTTATCATACATTGTCCCGAACACGCACACAACAAAATATACATAATCAGTTAGAAAGTGAGGGAGAAAGAATTGGTGGAGTACGGCATGAAGAGACAGAAGAAGAGCGCAACGAATGTTTAAATTCTGATCGTCTTCGACTCCTCTGAACAGAATGTCGATATCATCTGAAGAATTGGATATGTTTCAAGACATAGCCATAGGGCATGGCGACCTTCCTTGGGTTGATGAGGAACGGAGTGCATTTACGTATACTCCTATAATTGACCCCGCCACATATTCCGCCATCGGAGGTATGGTTCAAAATAGTACTTTGTGAAGCTCTTAAATGGCAAAAAGAAACAAACGATATGTGTTGCTCAGGTGGGAAATTACATAATGGGTATTTCCTGTTGACTTACAAAAATGAAAGATCTGGAACGTCTCGAATCGCGCAACCCGTTGTTTTCCCGTCCCCGGGCTTTTAGAATTCCACATCAGACGTTTCAGATCTTCGATTTTGACGATCCCATTTTCGCTGGCATAAGCAACAGGATCCGCATACGAAGTCGCGGGCAGAAGCTAGTACGTAATATATACGTGCAGCCGTTGTTGAAGCTGTTTTCTGTGGCATGAGAACAGTGACTCTTCACACATTTATCTTTACCTTTAACATTTTTATCTAAGTCATTGTACCTATAAGTATTTACAAAAAAAAATATAGTGTACTAGCTGTTACCCGCGACTTCGTCCGCGTAAAATTTAACGAAAAATTTAATGTTCATATACCTGCATTGGTCAAGTCCCGCGTTTTTAGGTCATACGGAACTTTAATTCGTTTCTTGTTCTTAAATTAAAGTGGCCTAAGTTACTCCTTATAATGATGGTGAAAGTCCCTACAAAATCTGTCCAGCTGTTGCAGCAATTAGAAGGAACGAAGAGAGAGACAGACAAACATTTTAGAAATTATTTTTTTGTGTAATTACCGTATCTATACTTTTATATATGAAATTACAAACAGAAATTCCAATTTTAAGGAGTATAAAATATTTGCATTGCATCAAGCTTTTATGTGAGTTCAACCTCTTTTGAATAAAATCGGATTGAGTTTTGAAGCATGTGTCAAAATAAAAAGTAATTTAAATCAAAAGCACTAAGGAGTATTGATATCACCTCCAACATAATTCTCTATCTCTTTTTAATCCCGTCAGGGAATTTCGATAAAATACGAAATAAGTCTTCCATCAATTCTGTTAAAGAATGTTTATGCAAAATTTGAAGTAGATTGGACCAAGGAATCACGTTGTCTCGTACAAACTTGGTCCCCCTATGGACAAAATTTTGGAAAATCTTTTCTTATCGGATACTACGTCATACAAAGACTACACTCGCCAAGTTTCATTGAAAATCAAAGAAATTTCATATTAACTTTGCACCCCCATTTTACCCCTTTAAAGGATGATTTTAGAAAAAATATTTTACACGCGTTTCATATCTTTCAATGAAAAACCTTCAAACTGAATCTCAATTGAATAACTTCAAAAACAGCAAAGTTACATACTAACCTTACACCCCCGTTTTACCCTCTTAGGGGTGAATTTTCAAAATTCCTTTCTTAGTGCTCCCCTACGATAAAAAAGGAATCCCTGTGCAAAATTTCAAGATTCTAACCCTTATAGTTTAGGCCCTTGGACCAAGAAATCACGTTGTCTCGTACAAACTTGGTCCCCCCCCCCCTTATGGGCAAAATTTCGGAAAATCCTTTCTTATCGGATGCCTACGTCATACAAAGACTACACTCGCCAAGTTTCATTGAAAATCAAAGAAATTTCATATTAACTTTGCACCCCCATTTTACCCCTTTAAAGGATGACTTTTGAAAAAACATTTTACACGTGTTTCATAACTTTCAATGAAAAACCTTCAAACTGAATTTCAATTGAATAACTTCAAAAACAGCAAAGTTACATACTAACCTTAAACCCCCGTATTACCCCCTTAGGGGGTGAATTTTCAAAAGTCATTCAGTCAGTCAGCTTCTCCTTTTATATATATAATATAGATTAACCCAACTCAACACCAGCCTTGTTGCATAGCTCGCAACGAGATGGCAGTGTTTAATAACGTCCAGATACATATACAGTATTTATTTTATTTATTTATCGCTAGGACTGAGTTTGGTTGAATAGCGAATTAAAAACTTTGCCGTTTCTTCCTCGCCTTTGCTAGAGTAGATATTGGCTATTTAGAAATAAGCTGTAACTTATGCAGAGGGCATTGGATGGGCCAAGCCTCGGATGATATTATATAAATATATAAAATCCCAAATTAATTGATCCCTGAGACTACTAGAGAGGCTGACATACCTCTCCGAATTTGAAAACTGAAGTAGCAATGGTCGGGTCACATCGCTTGTAAAACCGATAACCATTAGAACAAGAGTTCTGGTATGGAGACTATACCGTTAGACGCTTACACCGGGCTAGGTGGACTGGTGACCTACGAAACTTGACTGGAAATTTGGAACAATGCTATATTGGGGGCCTCGGGGCAGCGCTATGGGTACTACTGTTAGAGAGTAGTCTAACGCTGATGACAACGACAAGGATTAATTACTTATTAGTGGAATAGACGTCTCTATATTATATTCTCAACTACACGAGGCTCTCTTGAGCTCAATGTAATTAAGCTCCCCAGGGGAAATATATGACTAAACGGCAGGTGACTAAACAGAACAAATACCATTAGGGTACCAATTGTACAACACGAGGCTGATTCCATTGTTTACCGGCTAAACTAATTTAGTTTCAGTGTATCATAATATAATGATAATATTTATTGACATAATTGGCACTGTTACATTATGGGATCCTCTAACCTGCGCTAGTTAGAAACTGTCTTACAAGTGTTATCATGTGCATGTATATTTTCCTGAGTATCGGTTGTAGGCTATTTTTAACGCCCCCAGGTGATAAGGATGTCCCTTACTTTTTTTTTTCTTTTTTTTGACAAAGTATTTTGTCACAATTTTTTTTTTATGATTCGGCATCAAAACACACTTATAAGTTATAACCCTAAATTTTCACTCTTTCACCACCAGCCCCTATAATGAAGCAAAACAACGTTGGATGGGTCAGCTAGTAATAGATATACTACTAACTCATTCCATTCACATACATGCTTGCTGTGTTTGCCGCCTAATATTGTACACTTAGTTTTAACCATAGTCTGTATAAATCATATGTATTATTGTAACAATTGTAGGTAAACCAATAAATAAATAAATAAATAAATAGTGAATGTGAATGAGTTAATTGCGAATTATTACACAATAAATTTTTTGACATTTATTTTTTTGACGTCACGATTGGCGTACCTACCGGCTGGGCAAGCGGCTACGGGTTTGACGATTGCATGTATAATTAGCCGATACTTTAAAAACGTGTCATACAAGCAAAGAGACAATTAGTGTTCGCTTTTTGATAAACTTTAAATATCAATAAATAAATAACACGTGCCAATAAACATTAACGACGCTGAAGGACGCCAAGTCAGTTAACCGAATTAAATGAGCCCTATTTATTCCCCATGAAACAGAAAATCAGCAAATGGTTACCATTATATCCACAGGGGTTCAAACCGCTGTCGCGTCATGGCAATCAAAGTTATTTATTGTATCATTCATCTTATTTGATTTCCAAAGGACCATAAATAGGTCAAGTAATATTCGTAGTAAACATGATTAGGTACTTATTTTAGTAATAATATTATCTACCCAAACGTCAAATGATGTTAAAAATTGTATATTTTTTTATACCATGGAGGTGGGAAACCAGCTTAGTTACAGCTTGTCCGATGGCAATATTGCCTTAGCGTCTGTAACACCAGAGGTGACCTACGTACCATAAAACGTACGAAATAAATATTATAATCCTTAATAATCCTACATATTATAATATTGACACGTCATGCACGAACATTACGGCTATGAAAAATGGCGATAGCGACTAATTTGTGCGAAGAAAGGGAAAGACACATTTTTATATTTCACTGTTGTAGTGTAATTTGTGCATTGTCTATAAACTCATGAAGGCATATTGTTCTCAGGAAGTATAAAACTTAAAATATTAAGCACGAATTATTTTTACGGAACGTACCGTCGCGTCGCAACGCTGCCGCGCTGGTTAGTGCGCACAGAACATATATACCCCTAAAGGGGTTGGTGCGTCTCTAAGCGCGATCCCGGCAATTGCCTTGATTTCTTGTTGCCATTTTAGAGGGCGGGTAACGTATCTGTAGTTTATATACAATGTGGGGAGGACAATATGATCATAAATGAAACTTCGTATAAGTCATGATATTCCCAACCGTCACACAAAAAATCAAATGAATATATCCAGTAGTTTAGCCACAGGACATTATTTTTCATTTTAAGTATTTTCGACATGATGTTTTGTAAACAGGAGAGCACGCGACAGGTTAACGACTTACGTTGCCAGCTCGCCACTTTAAAAACCTACGCCTTTTCTATCAAATTTATTTTCTCAATGCAAATTATACTTTATGCCCGAGCCATAAGAGTCATAAAGCGTGTCATCACAGCTAGATAAGAAAATATGTATGTGCGAAAGAGATAGGTAAGTTTGCTTGTTTCCTCTTTGCTTACTTGTCGACGTGTCTAGGTTACGCGGTCAGTGTGTCACCGGACGTCCTTACTGCCTGTGACGCATTTTATTTTCTCTGGAATTTCGGATGCGCCCGCGCCCGTTTGAAGTCGCCGCGCGAGTGTTATCGTATCTTTGTTGTTGTGTTGTGTTGTGTTGTGCGAAATTTGACGCTTTGTTTTAATAGTGACAGGACACATAAACGTATTATAGGTACTTAGTTAAATAGCTAAGTGAACTTTGCGAAATTAGACGCTTAATACTTGGTGTTTCAAGGTTTTATTATTAAATAATCATGCCTCGTTACAATTATACCGCTTCGGAGTACACTGATATGATTTTAATTTATGGGGAGTGTCACGGTAATGCCGCTTTAGCTGTACGGACATACCGTGAGACCTATTATCAAGAGTGAGAAATAACATTATACGTCGGTGTAGTTTGTGTATTCAAGAACACGGCGGACATATTGAAAATAAAAAAATTTAATGACTGGCGACATAATTATGTGATCGAAAAGTGATTGTGAATAATAAATTGATCAGTGAATAACTCGCGGGTGAATGATGCCCGACTATTTGGTTAATATTCTGTGATTTGATTTGTGTAATTGAGCATTAATAACAATAAGAATAATGGCGCCAAACATTACGTCGCTGCGTCGGCCACAGCTTTAACATGAATGAAACCAAGCTGCGTTGCCATTCTTATCGCAGGTCAGTGTACCATTTTTATAAATGGTGTTTTATTTTGTTTGCAGTTTTAAGCTATTTAGTTTGTAAGAAAATTTTTTTTTTTTAATTTCCATGTTCGGATTTATTTGATAGTTTACAAATGTTTCTATAAACCAGTATTGCCAGTGTTTTCATTTAAAGTCATATTGTCATCTCCACATTGTATAATTGCAAGCATCACTTTGCATTTATTTTTAGATGTTTATCGAGAAAATAATGATAATCATTATTTTCTAGATAAACATCTAGAAATAAATGCAAAGTGATGCTTGTGACTAGTAATCATCATAGCCGGTTAATAGCTATCTTACTCGAAAATAATCTTTATTCATCACTATACTTAACTTTGTTATAAAATAAGGATAAAATTATTTCAGGTCCTTTAATCAAAAAATCATTATCATAGTGACTTGGCATTTTATGAACTATTTCAAGTCGGGTAATAATCGCTTAGATTGACAACAAATTGCTTTCTAAAAGATATTATATTCTTGGGCGAAATATATAGGCACTTAAGTCTTAAAATTTTAGGACACTTATAATAGTTTTATTTGAAGTTAGTAGTATACTTGTCTAAACGTAAGTATATAACTTAGTAATTGAAAAAGTAGAGAAAAGGTCTAGGTCATTTCGTGTCATCATGAAACTTAGAAAATTTTACTTACATAGTTAGGTTATTATGGTATGGTATGGTAGTATACCCATAATATTTTTATCCATCATACATTTTAATAATAATAATAATAATATTTATTGTTTAAACTAGGACCAGATTACATGTACAAAAATACAATAAGTACAGGCATACATAGTTTCTTAATCTAGTAATCTAGTATTTTAATATCAACATCGTCGTTGTTCATAGTTACCTACCTCAAACATATTAATTATTCGGTAGTCATCTAAGTGTAGATGTAATGTAAGTAAATGTAAGTACGTGGGTAAGCGCATATCTTTGCAAAATAAAAAGAGATAAAAAAAATAGAAGCGACCTCGCTTTTCAGTTCTTAATTTAGGTAAACGGTAGGTTACCTTACATTTTAGACTAGAAATTGGTAAGTATTTTTTAGATATAACTTTCAAGGCAATACCCACGGAATAAGAATCATTTATACGGTTTAAACAAGGCCTATTATTAAGGGCGGATTGAAGAGAACTTTGGCTGACTGATCAAACTTTTAATGAACAATCTGTGAGTAGGGTAGGGTCACGTGTTCAAACGTAACTGGAAAAACATTTTAGACCACGTTGTGTCGTGTAACATGTGAATATTAGGCACACAACGCAACGTGGTTAAAATATACAAAAAATGTTTGCATGTTTAGGAACCCAACACCTACACCAACATTTACAACAAGTACAAGTAAATATCAAACTAATATTACTTATAGTTACTACGCGTACTAACATGGTATTTGTGTACCCGCCACAATACTACTCGTAGAACAAGCTACAAAAATTGAATGATCACTCAATTACATACTGACTACCTCCTTACTCGGTAGGTATAAATTAAAGCCGGTTTCAATCACCAGGCGATCTCTAATATCCCGTATAGTTTACCCAGAACAAATAGACAGCCATTTTTTAAAGTTGGTGTTTTGGTATAGTAAGTGTCGTATTAGTTTCATGTTGTAAATTGTGAAAAACTGTTCGATGTTACAACAAGACGCTTCAAATTTATTTATTTGTATTATTATACATACAAAATATGATATATAGGTTTGACGACCTCTGTGGTCTAGTGGTTCGAGTACCGGACTGCTGATCACGAGGTCGTGGGTTCGATTCCCGCAGGACACAAATATTTATGTGATGAATATAGGTGTTTGTGTTCGTCTGGGTGTTTCCTATGTATTATAAGTATGTATTTACAAAAAAAAAGTATATAAGTATTATATCCATTGTCTAGTTACCCATAGTACAAGCTCTGCTTAGTTTGGGACTAGATGGTGCTGTGTGAAATGTCGCAGAATATTTATTATTATTTATTATTTATTACTAATACCTAATATCCAATCCAATCCTAATATCTAATACCTGATGAAATAGTGAAAATTAATTTTCAAACAAATTATTCAGCAATATAGCAATCGCAAATTTTAATACTGGCTTAGTAGATGGGTAATCTATGAGATTTTCAAGGAATTTCTGAACCAAAATCAAGGTTAAGGTAAGATTTACATTCAAATATCCAGATCAATTATTATATTAATTGAATTCTGTTTTTTTTCATATGGTCGTATATACCTACTTTATCACCAAAATTTCTAGTCCTTGCCATTTCAAATTTCGGACTATTTCCAATTTCTCTATGAAGCCCTATCCTAAAAGTGCATGAAGCTTAGAAACCTTCAAATACGGCACAAATTAAACTACTGTGACTTTCGAGACAATCAAATGAGGCTGGCCAATGTTTTTTTCTATTTGTACTGAAGTAATCTAGAAGAAAATACAAGAACATCTGCATTATTTTATATTCGCAAAGATAGCCGAGATAATAGCAACCAAAGTGCGCATTTTGGCGAAGAATTATTTAAAAACGCACGCGTCCGCTCAACGCTCTGCCCTAACAACAATAGTTGGACATATGGTCTTGTGAGGTTTTTTGTAGTTATTAACATGTTATTTAATATTGTAGAACATACATATTTTTATTCTATCTTCAATAGCTTCCGCAGCGTATGCAACGGAAGCTATCAACGAGGAATACTTTTTCTGAATCCGTTTTTGCAACATTTTTCATTTTTGCTCCGCTGCTTTTAGCGGTTCAGTAGTTTCGGAGCCTATTCAATGCAAACAAGCAAACAAACAAACAATAAAATCTTTCCCCTTTATAATTTTAGTATATATAAGTAAACGTACCGCCTATCTATTTTTTTAGAAGGACTTTTGTGAAAGTTTTATCACTTAATGATAGCCACGTACTTTCTCCCTCCTCAAAAGACTCAGCTTAAAAAAATCAGATCAAAATGACCGATTATCTTCAAAACTAATGTAAAGTGTACTTAGGCTATTTGCTGTATTGTACGTGCCTACTGCAAGTTTTTTCACAATAAACATTTTTATATTTTCGACATGATATTTTTGAAAACATGTTCATCATATAGGTATCGTATACCCTAATCTAAAGAAACATATGACATTGAAATACTTTATCGGTTTTTAACAAATCGATAAATACAGATGACAATAAATAAATAAATAGATCACACACACCTACAGAGCACCATCTCGTCACGGGGTAAGCAAATAGGCCTGTGTTACGGATACTAAAAGGTTGATAGAGGTACTACTTATATACTTACTTTTTTTGTTAATAGGTACATCCATTTTATACTTATAAAAATCCATGACCCGGATGCAAACGTTGATGCTCATCACACAAACATTTGTCCCTACAGGGATTAGAACCCGGGACCCACGCAGCGTTAGCTACCGCTGGGCTAGTCGGGTCGTCAAATAATAATAATTTATATGAATAGGTTTATACTTGCGTATGTTGCAAATAACAACTATCGGAAATACCTAACGTCCGAAGTTATATGGTCCATTCAATGACGTTAAATTCGGTTTTGACCTTGATACATATATGTTTTACATATATATATATTTTATATTCAAGGCCCGCGATAGAAGCAATGCAATATATAAAATTTAAATGTGCTCAAAACTTCTCACTTGCGTCCTCTGAGAAATGTAATTTGAAATGTAACTTTTCAATGGACTAAATACTAAATATAGGTATTGTAGGATTCTTCATACGATGAAGAATCATCCCGAAAGTTGAACGCTGTTAGACCGCTGTAAAGTCCGTTCTGTCACAACACAACATTGTTATTGGCAGAAAGCTCAATATCGACTGTATAACAGAAGTCTTTCTACTAATCTACTTCTATCACTACTACCTACTACCTATATTTTATATTGTAGCTCTATTTCTATAACTGCTCTGCTGTCTGATACTTAGTATTATTAGACTGGGCACAAACGTTCGGTTTCCGAATTAGATTTCCTGATCAGGATTTCAGATTCGGAATTTCATGAGATTAGCGCAAACGTCCGGTTTTTTTATTCGGAATTTTATACGACCAGTACGTGTAGAGACGTTCATGAAAGCACATACACACGCGAAATCATGAACGGCGAAGACGAATTGATTGCTATTGCACTTTTACTGGTGCTAAACAAGAAGAAGAGGATACGTCGTTACTATTATATGCATCCGTTGTGTGTATATATTATACGTCCGTTGAATACTCTGAGATTAACAGACAGTCAATTCTATCTCAAAAGAGCTAAATTACGAGCACACCCAGAAGAATTCTTCAAATATTACATTACAGGATGTCAATGAAATTCATTGTATAACGGGGCTCGAGCGGATCTGAATTGAAATTTCCGTGCGTGTGCGGCGGACGCGCCAAAATGTACGCGAGCGCTGCGTTCGGGATGACGTCATTAGGTTTTTTCCGCTCTAACGATCCGAACGCACCGAACCGAACATTAGGTATTTTTTCCGTTCGGAAAAAATACTATAATGTGCGCCTTGTTGAATATTTTGTATGTGAGCAGAGCATTCAGGTTTCCGGATCTGAATTCCTGATCTGAAAACTTAATTCGGAAACCGAACGTCTGTGGCCGACCTTAGAATGTACTCTGTCTGTGTTATCTGTGTAGTATATTATCTATGGCGGTAATATTGTTTCATTCATTCATTTCATTTAACGGGCGGGCATTGAAATTACCACTTTAAAGTTTTAGGTGCTACAGCAAATTTTCATGTTAAAAATTTCAAAACAAATCAATGAAAATGGGAGACGATTTGCTTCCAGATAGTGGAAATACGCAAACGCAAACCCAAAACTCGCAAATTGATTGGAGTCAGCAAAACACTCCATCTTTCATTCCTACGATATGGGGTAGATTGTATTCTACAAAAGTTGCAATTGCTGGGAAACATTGTTGGAAAAATGCTCAATGCCCCGAATATTTTGGTAAGAATTCCGTCATGATTTTGTTACAAAACTGTATTTAAAAAAATAAATTATATCAAGAGTTATCGTTTGGTTTGACCCATCAGTGTTCTTCACTCTTCATTCCAGTGAGCATAAATGAAATCATCAAAGTCGTGATTCTCTTGTCTTGATATAATTATGTACAAAGTATTGCAATTATTAGCTGGACATCAAAACACCTAACCACAGAAAGCCGAGCTTTTTATTGTCAGGTGTTTTAAACTTGGCATAGCAATCATACTATTTGTTTTTATCATCTTATAAAAATTCTTAACAAAATCCAAGTTAAAATTACATTAATTGTTGCTCACTGTATCCTCTTTTTATCCCTCTTTTCTACTATTGATCTTATATATGGCTCATATAACATAATCCAATGATAATCATTGAAATTGAGTGAAAACTGTTGTGTACTCCTTCATATGCTGTTAATCTTATTGCCATTATTATCTATACAAAAATGCAGCAGACTGGAACAGACAAACCATGTAACCATATCTATGTCTTAATATTTTTGTCTTTTATATAGATCTCATACAACCAGAATTTACTTTGGGGAGGGCTCTTAATTGTACATTTGCAGTAAGAAAAAATATGATAAAAGAAAATATTATTAATAATATCAGCAAACAACACTTCATCATAAAACGAGACATGTCGTAAGTACTCTGTATAAAAACATACAACTCATAAAATAAATCAATTAATAATATGATATACCTTTTTTATTTTCGTAATTTATTTCAGTGAACTTCTCTGCCCTGCTATAATAACAGACCTTTCATACAATGGCACTTATGTTAATGGCGAGAAGATAGGAAAAGGATGCTGCCGTGTTTTAGATGATAAAGATGAGATATCAGTTACACATCCTGTTGTTAAAAGTTTGTATTTCAATAAGCTAATTTTGTTATTTCTATATTTGGTAACAGATATCAACCTAAAACCAAATTGTTACAAACCTTTTTCTATTATTTTTCAATTTAAGTTTTTTTTATTGTTGTTTTCAGTTTTTATTTTTAAAGACTTGCTGAAAAACGAGCAAGATCAAGTTCCTAAAGAAATATCCAAAAAGTATTATATTTCAAGGACACTGGGACAAGGCGCCTGTGGCTTAGTTAAACTAGTTTATGACAAAGTACTGCTTTATACTTTTTTTTTAATTCGTGTCAAATGCATCATATCATTCAAATTATTCATAATTTTAATTTTAGGTGAAATGCGCAAAATATGCTATGAAAATAATTAAAAAGTGCAAATTGACAAATGGACAAATTAACCATTTGAATGACCCAGAGAAAATTATGAATGAGATCAATATAATGAAAGCAGTTAGACATGTAAGTAACTGTAATACTTGTTTAGTATACAATATTAATCATGATTATACAAATAATCATACATGATGATGCCATGCATACAGGTCCATTTGTATAGCATGCATACAAGTTTGAATTGAATAATTTTGAAATATAAGGTCATATTACCTGTAAGCTCTTTACTCATGCATTTTTTGTACTTTAAACTTGTAGTGAGCTGTGAGCATGAAAATTAAACTAATTTTGTTTTTTCTAGCCCTGTATAATCACAACAGAAGAAGTCTTTGACTCACGTGATGCTGTTTTTATTATCCTTGAACTAATGCAAGGAGGGGAACTATTTGACAGGATCACTAAACAGGGACATTTGTCAGAAAACTACACTAGATTTTTGTTCAGACAAATGGTTCTTGCTGTTAAATACCTCCATTCCCAAGGCATCACTCATAGAGATCTAAAGGTAGTTGTTCTAATGTAGACTTTAATAGCTGTAGCTTATTTTGCAATGTCTTACCTATATCTGAACAGCTTCTCACCTGTTTATGATACTTGAAATTACTATAGTATTTTTAATAAACTGCTTCAAGTTATGTTCTGTGTTAATTCTTTACTTATTTAAGTGGTTCTTGTAATATTTGAAATGTATGTTAATCATAATATTACAATTTGTGTAAAGTTACATTGTATTACATGTGCTATGACTTGTGGACTTAAAATAACTTATCTGGCTTTCTATTTACCAATATTATCAATTTCAGCCCGAGAATGTATTGCTAGAGAGTCAACATGATGACACTTTAGTCAAAATAACGGACTTTGGATTGAGTAAGTTTGTTGGAGAACATACTTTCATGAAGACTATGTGCGGAACTCCATTATATTTAGCACCAGAGGTGCTCAGGGCAAATGGACAAAGAAGCTATGGCCCAGAAGTAGATGTTTGGAGTTTGGGAGTTATATTTTTTGTATGGTAAGAAACTTTTCTTGTTAATGAATTCTATTTGAATAATTTCAGGGCTACCTAGCCTAGCACGCTTTTCATTAGGTTATTTTCTTATGACTTCCACAAAATGTGAATAAAAGAAACTAAATTAATTTGTTTTACTTTACAGTCTAGTTGGATATTTGCCCTTTTCAACAGACTACAAAGATATGTCCCTCAAGGATCAAATTTTGAATGGAAGGTACAGGTTCTCACAGGCACACTGGAGAGGAATCAGTTTGCAGGCCAAACTGCTCATGAAAAGAATGCTAACAGTGCAAGTTGACAGAAGAATCACACTCAATCAAATCCTACGTCATAGCTGGATGCAGGTAACTACATATTATATTATTGGTTTAATTGTGGCAAGTATAGGCACAACTTAATAATATGTATTTTTTTTACAGGACAATGACGTCATTATTAGAGTGGAAAAATTACTTTCCCATAAGCAAGTAATGAAAGGTATGACGCAACTGACGGTATCATCTTTATGTGAAGATGATGAGAATGGCAACTCGGACACAGTCACGGTAATAAGACTAGTGGCAACTAGTAAACGTGCTCGGAGTGACACTTTCAGCTCCTGTGAACCAATGCCTAAGAAACTACGAGTTGGTATTTCCTCTGAAAAACATAATGACACTACATCTACTAACAGCTACTGTTCTGATGATTAATCTGACATTGCCAATTTGATATAATTACAGGTTCTTCACTGTATACAATTATGATACTTTAACTAATTTGTGACAATTGTGACCATACATTCCAATGTGCATTTTTGGAAGATAATTCATTAACGACGGGTATTTTTTGAGTTTTAGATACCATTTTTAATTATTGTTGTTTTTAATTAGAATTATTCTAATGTTGTTCGACAAGGACATGTGATATTTTTTTTAATTAGTCTTATGTGACGGTTCTGTTAAATGATACTGATATTTGATTAGTATACTGAGTATCAGAATAATGGATAAAAATAAGTGTCCACACAATTACGATCTGTTCGATTTTATGATAGTCTAATGTTTTATTTTATAGAATGCATGTAAAGTAATTGCATTGTTTTCTTTAAGTGCCATAATTATGACTTGTGCATTAAATAATCTTATTAGTAATTGCAGCTTCAAATTATTTTTTGATAAATATTACTAATCTGAACATTGCAGAAGTTTGCACATGGTCTATTTTTACGTAATCTAATTGATTTAGAGATTACCAGTGAGTTTGTTGTTATTGTCTTTAGATGTGTATGAATAATTTTAATTACTAAAGTTTTATGTAAGTGTAAGTACTGATTCCCGCCTCTGATACCACCGGCTTAGTTTTACATGATGATAGTTGGAGATATTGTTGATTTTTGTAATGATAATTGGTTAAATGGTCATTAAAACGGATATTATCAAAAATAAGTTATATTTTTATTTCAATTCCATGAGATGCTATGTACATAGTTACGTACAAACACAATGTAATTATTAAGTATTTGAATTTTTTGACAAACATTAAATTTATTCAGTCTTCTACAATATTCAATACAGTTTAACTTTGTCCATCTAAAAAGAAATGCTTGAAATATAAATAATTATTGTTAACATTATTAACATTCCTCACATATTATTGCGCAACATTCTCAAACATAAGATCATTGATAAACAAAACATCCACACTTTCGGTGTCTTAAAAACATACAAAAAAGTGCTTTGGTCTTATTTCATCACATCTCTCCAGTAACTACACAGACAATATTGATGTTAAAAATGAAACTTAAATGGTAGCTGTAAGTTCGAATAAGATGTGACTCTTGTTACATTATAATTCGTAAATATGTATCAATTTTGTCAGGCTGGTAGTTTAGAAACTCGTTGCAACTGCAACTTGCATGTTAAATATTCACTAATGATTTAAATTAACATCGCACATGAATTGCATACAGGATCATTTTCAAAGGATACAGCAATGCCTGCGGTAATATCAAAAATATTGATCTCATATACATTTTTGAACGCGAAAATAAACTACCCATGTTCTCCTTAACATGTTAATTTTGAGTATTTTGCAAGACGAAAAAATAGATATTGTATTTAAAACGATTTCCTTTTTAGATTAGTATACCGATTTCGAATAATCCTGTTACGATAGTCATAAAAAACTAAGTAAACATGCTTCTATAAAAATCTTTACACATAATAACAACCTTATGATCGTTATCGAATACTAGATACAAGAAGGTTTAAGACTTATACTTTTTAAACCAAACCATTCGTTTATAACGTGTAAAAGAATCTACTAGGAACTTCACATGACAAAAAAATGTTAAACTGCATGAATATTTTCATACTAGAACACTGTTCTCACGACATAGTAAACAAAACATTATTCGTATATTTCGCATTGATAAATTACAAATAAAAATGTGCTATAATTAACAATTAGATAATGTAGTATTTATTAAGTAACAAAACATTTGAGGTAATTAAAAACCAACCTGAGAAAGGATTAATGAAGTATGAATATTATGTACTTTAAATTAATTTGTTTATAATTATTATCATAAATTGCAAAATATCTAGAACGAATCGCTATTTTTTCGTTTCTAACAGGCACATGGCTTCTTAATTAAATAGGTAACAGCAACTACTGTGATGCCTAGTTTCTAACTACTTAATCACACAGACGTTTTCCCAATATAACATAACCAACCCTCTTTTTAGCAACATGCCTTACTCAGTCTTATAAAATAATTGTGTTTCAATAAAATTACTGTAATTATTTTAACTCTCCTTTAGGTAATGCAACCGGAAATTACTTGCGACTACTATAAATAATTATTTGATCATTGATTTTAAATAATAATGTATAAACACAATTTTGTTACAAACTTAGGTTCTATAACCAAGGAATGTTATCTTTGGTTATATTTCAGAACAGATGATTGATTCAATTATTAACGAAAAGGCAACCTAATTATAGTTATTTCACTGGAACACCATACTCTGTACCGAGAGTCTTTAACAGTCCTCCCACTTTTGTAACACAGAGGTAATTTTTATCCAACAATACAATATCAATACCATCACATCACTATTCACCTCCAGATACCTCTTCTTGTGCTGAACTATGGGAAGGCTCAGCAGTTCGCGCCTCTGATTCTGTAAAATAAATAATTATTATGTTATTATCTTTTCCAAACAATATGTAGTCCCTGCAGTGTGCCCAGACATTGTCACCAAGCCACCAAGTGATGCGAACGAGCAGTGCACAGCAAGCAAGCTCTTTTTTAATTGACGTGGGGAACTCACCTACCACGCTACTACATTACTTTTGCAGTAACTGAAACAATGTGAACACTTTCAGTAACATTTGCCAAGCCTTGACGAGTATGCCAAATAAGCAAAATATAGCTCTATTCTATGAGTGATTATTATATTTCATTCTGAAAATGGCTCCATATCGTTTATGACTATACATATACTCTCTTTACAAACGCGCGTAGAAATTATAACGAAATGATACTATCATTTCTGATTATCTGACAAGTAAGCGTGTACTAAATCATGTGCATAACTGTCTAACTCTGAACTCACCAAAGTTATCAAACTATTTATATAAAACTCACCAGCAATAGCTCGTTCTACTTTTAATTTGTCTCTGACGATGTATATAGCAGTTAACAAGAAGAATATTCCTCCGATGACTTCAACGAAACACGTAACAAACAAGGCATACTGTAACGACTGGAATTGCACTACCGGCGTAGGATTCTCACCTACAGGTGACAAGGATATCTTCAAAAACTCCGATATCTGTAATCAAAGATAAGTACTATAAAAAAAAAATTACACTTTAACCTATGTTATTGCACCGGATCCTTCTTCGCAATATCTTATTTTAATCCGATAAGTACAGTTGAGTTCATTAATATACTGGCATTGCCAAGGGTTCAAAATATTGTAAGAGTTCGAAAGCTCAATAAATTCTATACAACTAATAGATCAAAAATATATCCTTATATGAACGGTTCAGTAATATGTACCATGCTTATGGCATTAATATGTGATCACCTTGGCTTCAATAATATCTGAGCAGGCTAAGCTTCATATTTTTTTATGGAAAGTCAATTATATACCTTAATAAATAAGATCTAGTTTATATTGTTACAGAAATGACAGTAGTTTCCATTATTTAAACCGCGTTTGATTTTTTTAAGTTTTTAAAATTATTAATCCAGCCAGTTACAAATAATGTTGCAAACTCCTTCACCATGCAATTTTAAGATTGCTAGTAACATCATCTTTATGCCGAAGTATTAAGGTTGAACAGGAATTGTTTAGATATTATTGTATTCATCTGTGCATACATATTTGTGAATCCTACATCGTCCATGTAATAATGTGCTTTTGGCTGGAAACATACACCGTGAAATTATAACTATTGCTGGGACGAAAATTTTGGACTCTATATCAATAATGGAATCCATTTATGTGAAATTTAAATGAAATAAAGATATTTTTTTTTATTAAAAAATGTGACAGACATACAAAAAACTAGAACGAAACCAGGATACATGGTAACGCCACTAAATTTAACGTACTACGATTACTACGATCGATATCATTCAATGTTACTCACACATAGGTACACAACTAACACAACTAAGCAGTAAAGCATGCCGACAAAGACATAAAAGCCGCCCGCGCGCTGCCGCTAACTTACCTACACATTTGCCGACAATCCACTCGGGCGCACTACCTATTATTACCTACCACGCTGAGCGGCGGCGGCGCCGCAGTGTCGCGCCCGCCGCAGTGTCGCCGCCGGCGGCGTGCGGGCCGGGCGCTAGTTCTACTGTGACTCGCGCGCGGTAAGATTTACGTTGTCACGCGCGGTAAGATTTACGTTGTCACGCGAAAATGTGTCGTCAGTACGAATATACGACCGCGAAGTACTTAGCAATTGTTCAGCTGTACTGTGCACATTAATGGACTCTCGTGAATCCATACTTAGTACGGGAAGACCATCACCAAGTTCAGTTTAGTGCTACTGTGTAGGCAGTTATTATAACGGCCAATTAATAGTGACTATTTTCATTGAACGCTATCTAACAGCTCGTTTTTAGACATGTTATAAACGATAATATCGGGGCTGGCTGTTAGATGATATCCCTGTAGCGTACTTAGCAGGGATTTACTATCAGCATGATGGCTGCCCCGCTCATTATTCAAGTGTAGTGCGTGCCTACCTAAACACTCAGTTCGGTGATAGGTGGATAGGCCACGGCGGTGGTCCCGTGGCTTGGCCGCCTAGGAGCCCGGTCTGAACGCCTTTGGACTTTTTCTTGTTGTCGGAAATCAAAAGACTCGTTTATACCCGTGAACATGAAAATCGTGACGAGTTACGCAGTGCGATAGTGGACGCCTTTGATAGAATGAAAAGTGACAGAGACACGTTAAGAAAGCTAAAAGACAATAGTATAAAACGGGCACGTTTGTGTATTGAACGCGGCGGACTCCACTTCGTCGTCGTAAATAAACTTTTAGCAGGTAACTTGTATGTAAAGTAGATTATTTTTGTAAAAAGCTCCAATTTTTTAAATACGCCTGAAATACCTACCCAGTCTCTTGACTGTTTCAGCTATCTGTTTTTAATATTGATACAGTAAATACCTAAAACTATGTTCAAGTAAAGTATTTCTGGCGGTCCTAAGCTCGTGGAATGTATGAAGGAGAAATTGGAGTACAATTTATTCCGTGAAAATGTTGCCGCAATGATTGGCGCAGCGGCTGTACGAGTGACTGCTGCGCAAGGCGTCGCGAGTTCGATCCTTGCTCAGAAAAAAAATGTATGATCTGCAGGTAATTGTTCTAGGTCTGTGTGTGTGTGTGTTAAATCTTTGCTTGGGGCAAAATTACAAAAAAAAGGTTTTTTTAAAGCTATGTACCTACTTAATTTTTTATCCCTTTTATTTAATTGGAGGTAATACGTAGATAGGTGTAAAGTAATACTTACCATCAATTTCGTCGCCATCTGCATCGTATTGCTAAATACAATTTATTTCAATAATAAAATTACATCAATAAAGTACTGACCTACTACTTTTAAATAACGCGTAAGTACTTATTAGTACTTTACTTATTCGCTCGGACAGCCGCTATCCGTTTAGTACCAGCTGACTGGCGGGCGTTCGGGTCATTGAACCCGCCGCCCGCGCCGTCCTCGCGAGGCGGCTTCAGAGTAGCGAGCTAGCGACTGCGGCCGATTTTGAATGAAATATTGGTGCACTACTACTAGCAAACTCGATCAAGTGAAAATATTCTTTTCACTTGCCAACTTTTTTATTATAAACAGTAGAGTTAATCTAAGACTTTTTTTTGTTCTACTAATTATCATAAGTTTCCCACCTTTCGGTTCCACAACGACTACAATTTCACGGTGTATTACTGAAAAATAGCAATCACATATTAACGAATAAAAATTTGCCCACAATTTAATGATACTTACAGTTGTCACATTGTTATGAAGTTTGTTAACGTTAATATATTTTTGAACCCTAGAAATGCTCATAATTATATGAATGAACTCGACTGTACACAAAAAAAAAGAGTCTGGAATTACTGCGGAAACATTAACCGTACCTACTTATCTATCCAGTACCAACAAAATACCCATTTTGCTACAGCAGCATTATCATCATCCATTTAATTGGTATATCGGATATGACGTTTACCCTAATTATTACTGCGTTTATTTGACGCATAATTAAAATTGAAGTGAACAATTTTAAGACTTATTGTTGATAAATGCCATACCTACACTAATCTGATGACTCTCAATGTTTTCTTTACTTTGCCTCAATGTTTGTAAAAAAAGATTGGTATAATGTGCAACAGAAAGAAATAGAAATAACATTATGCATTATAAAGGGTTCTTACCAATCCTACTAAATAGGGACTTCCAGCGTCACCAAACATGTGCGATATTAAAATTTGAAAAGCTTCTGCTGTAGAACGTCTCGGCGGAATCACCACATACTGAAATATGATAAACAGGTGTTAGCAGCTACACAATATAACTACGTCATTATCCTCACACACACGCTTCTTATGTGACAATCACCAAATTGCGAACAGATCTACAGGCAAATTACATGCAACTAGTCATACCAACTATTTTTATAACTAACTCGCAAACATCGGATTCAGTATTCTACAATATAAGAAAATACTTTAAAATTTTGTTGGTTCTTATGACATTCAAATAAATAAAAGTCAGCGTACCGATTGATATAAGCGCCATCTGTACTTTCTGTAAGTTATTGCGTTCTTGCGCATAAAGGATATGCACGAATGGTATTAATACTGTGAGCTTATATCAATAGATGGCGCTGTTACACACATTGAAATCGGTCACCGAGCTAGAAAGATCTAAAAATATTCCAATGAGACGACAAGTTTCGAAAACAGTTCATCACAACTAGGCAATGGTGAGCCGTCAATATGTGCTAATGAGTGACTGAATCTAAATATCATAATATACAAAGCAAATAAATACATAAATATTTTAAAAATATATACGTATATAAATCATGCATGCACCAAAATACGATCAAATAAAAAGACCAACAAAACTGGTATAAGAAAAAAATAGCGAGTAACACACAACAAAATAAAATAAAATCCACCTCAATAGGCCGCCCCCGAATGCTGTTGGTTAACAGCAGAACCGACAGCATGCCAGAGGCGTCCCTGCGGTCGGGGTCTCTTACCAGCAACATATCGGCTATTATTGCCCAGTTGAGATTCAAAGTGACTTCGCCAATAAACATAAGGAAGAACGGCGCGTAGAAGCAGCCCTGCGTGAGGACGATGGCGAGCGTCATGGCGGGCGCGGACAGCAGCAGCCCTACGCCGCAGATGACGGGGTGCGCGCGCGGCCAGCGCTTGCGTAGCGACGTGCCCAGCCACGCGCCCAGCGGCACGCCCAACAGCCCCGCCGCCATCGTGATCACGCCGAACGTTAGCGACACCCTTCGTGCAAAGTATCGGACCGGTCAGCACATGCACCAATTACATAGGTTCTGGGAACCTTCGCATAAATATCTGCATTCATCTTTAAATATTGTCGCTTTTCTTAGATAGTTTTACGTATTGCTCATACATATTTTGGGAGCGGCCAATTAGTTACAGACAAGATGTGTCTTTTGTGAAGTCTCACAAAAACTTCATAAACTACCTTACCATTAACAAAATGTGTACTTATGGTATTAATTAAAATGTTCACAAGACTTTAATGGCCACTTAAATACTCAAACGTGACTCAATTTTAGGGTCAATTTACTATAGGTTAGGTTAGGTTACTTATAAACTTTTCGCATTCCCGTTTTATTTTTTCCATTTATATTTGTAAATAAATTGAAACATAAAAATATGTTAACTAGTTAAGTACCTATTTGGGTTAGATAGATGAAGTATTTATATTATATCTGAAGTGAAATCAGGAAATGTCAAAGTTAATTTTCGATGTAGCCATTGCCAAATTTTAATTTATTCGAACGTAAAACCATACAACTGCTAAACATTTATCGATTTGAAAGAATTTTGAAGTGTTATCCATTTTAGTTGTTTTTTTACCATTCGTTTTAATATTATTATTTTATAACATGGTTTTTTGTGTAAATCAAGATGAAATCGAATAATTTGTGATTTCGAGAATTACATCTCAGATATAATAAACATGTAATGAGATAGAATTCATGCTTGTGTTTTCATTATAATAAAATAAATGAGTATGTTTATATTATAAATAAGTAAAAAAAAATGCAATTCCTTAACAAACATGATTGAAGCTTCTTGTGCAATTATGTATTATCGAAGCGGCATTCTCTATAAATATAGCATCGTGATGAGATGAACAACAATTACAATGAAGTACTGCGACACCGCGCCATCTCATTGGAATATTTTCTTCAGATTCAGTTCAGGCCGGTGATCGATTTCTGCTTTAAATAACTTGCATACACTGACGAGTATGCAAGTGGAGTGCCGGGAAAGTGTCTCTTCGTACTATAAACTAATCATTTCAAAGTATTACTTTCCTGGTAATCCGATAAAGACAGAAAGCGCTCACCAGTATAATATCAGCCACGATCGACCAAGTGAGGTTGAGGGTGGTCATGCCGAGGAATATGAGGAGGTAACTGAAGGCGACGTAGCCGCAGCCGACGGTGATCAGCGCGAAGTAGATGAGCGGCGCGGAGGCGAGCAGCGCGAAGCCGCAGATGAGCGGGTCGCAGTCGGGCGCCCGCGCGCGCAGCCGCGTGGCCAGCCCAGAGCCCAGCGGCACGCCCAGCGCGCCCGCCGCCATGCCCACCAGCCCGAACTTGTACGACACGCTGCCACCGCGACCATCACACACATTACCACACTCATCACTCATGCTTCTAACCGTACGTTCTATTGTGGACACACTAACACGAATAGTAGGTAAACTTCGTGTAAATGTGAGAAAAACCAAAGTAACGTATCAATATTAATTTAATTGTGGAGATCGAACCACAAGACTGTGCTCTCTTCTGACAGAACCACGGAATTATAAAATTTCGTACGCGTTTGAAACTTATCAAGCGTTCTTGTTGTGTTGACACTCACCCTTCTATAGTAATATTGACACCTGGTTGCATGCTAAGGCCTAGAAAGATGAACTGCGGACCCCACCACGCGAGAGCGCCTGTCACGAACGCTACGCATGTGAACGCGAGCGTGGACAGCATGAACGAAGGACTGAAACATATCACGTTATTATGAACATGGTTAATTTTAAACAGACATTTATTATGGGAGCCCCATAGTAGACGAAACTAAAAGATATCCGATATAAAAATATATCTTAACCGATGCTGACATAAAAATTTAAAATAAAATATAGGCTTAAAATAAATTTACAGTCCGACGACTGTAAATTTGTGTAAAAGTCTGCATAACCAGTAATTATTTATTTATATAATCTACTTTAGGCAATCAAATTAAAACTGGATCACGGACAATTTGCAGTTGACTCTGCGCAGCATAAAAACGGAATTATATCGTTCGAATATCGATTTGTTACCTTCAACCACAGGGGATATACTAACATAAATGAATACGTCAAAACCATCTTTAGCGCGGCAACTAATTATGCTAATGAAATACTTACTTCCTAACGAGAGCGCGGATGTCTTCGTTGTAAGTAGTGGGTTTCATTTGACTCTCCTCGGCTTGTCCCCGTTTCGGGTCTTGCATCACCCAATATATTAGACCCACAGCCACAATGGCGAGAAATGGCGTAACTCGAAGACCCCAGCGCCAGTTGCCGCCTACGGCCCCCGCCAAAGACCCGACTATGTAGCCGAGACCACTGAAATATTGATAAAAAAATATATACATATATGAAAGTTAAGTTGATTTCTATAAATTTGATAATTTTAATTAGTTACAGTAAAAGATAATAAATATCCGCTATTGATTCTCTAAACAACTGATTAAGAGATTTAATTAAAAAAATGGATTACGACTTAGAGTTAAAAAGTACAATAATCCATTAGATATTATTGCTCTCGATACGCTTAGAATAAAATGCGACCGTATGACTACTTCTTGTTAAAAGACGTACATTACTGATATAGAGGCTAAGATTACTTCAAATTCGATTTTTTTCTGCAGCTACGTAAAGAGAGGTGGAGTCAGTAACTATCCTAGTACTATGACAGATGGTACTAATTGCTCGGGAAATATTAATAAAATATGTAATTATTATATAGTATCTCATTCCCGCTGATTATAATCTTCGCTGATTCATTAATACGGGGAATTTTTCCGACCCAATGGAACCAAACCAAGATTGTGCCTATTTTTAAAAGCGGTGATCGGACTGACTATTGCAATTCTCTTAATACTCGCAAAAAAAAATTAAGCCTTTGTATGTCCTGTACCGTCGAGACATTTATCTCAATTAATAATAGTAAGCCAATACGGGTTTAGGAAGGATAAATCAACAGCTACCAATTTAGTGACTTATGATTAGAGTATTGCTGAAGCGGTTGATCAGGGTGTCCAGGTTGACGCAGTCTACACTGACTTCAGTAAAGAATTTGACACAGTCGATCACGTAATACTCGTTAAAAATGTTTGGCGTGTCAGATCCCTTGCTGAGTTGGTTTTAATCATATCTGTCTGGGCGGATGCTTAAGGTTGTATAGTCAATGGCTGTAATTTGGATTTTTACATTGCTAATTCGAGAATCTCCAGGGATCTCTCTTGGGCCCATATTTATTTACCCTTTTTATCAATGATGTACATATAGAGTATATTAGAGTTTGGAAGCACTTACGTTAGCTGACGACCCTAAAGCTATCATAAATATGTATTAAAGACTCGCTGACTCAGGCATCGTTTCAGAGTGATTTAAACCGGCTGATTAGTTGGTGCGAGCTTAATAAAATTTCCTTAAACGCAAAGAAGTGGAAGCACATTAAATTCACGAAGGAAAAGTATGCTTACGTACAGATAAATTTAAATGGAGAACTTCTCGAAAAAGTTGACACCTAGGCGTTCAGTTTGAAAAAAGTTAAGTTTTGTACAACGTACCGACTATATTTTAATTAAAACAACAAAAATACTTGGGTTTATTATAAGACAACATTATCATTTGTCAGACAACATTGCTGTTCGTAGTGCGTAGCCGCACAAGGATTACGAATTGGACATTGACTTATTTCACACATCAGTACCTGCCCTGAAAAAAGTAGTAAAATTCATAGTAGGTTTATTTATGTGTAGTTGCCAGCAATCAACTATTAAACAGTAATTTATTGAATTTATTTTCTTAATTTAATACTGAACCTCATTTATTTATTGATTTAACCCAAGTTTTATATGTACATATAATAAATTCAGTGATTATTTCATATAAAAACTGCGTATAATGTAGTGCATGCAGTACTTTTATAAGTAATGGGGCACATAGACTATGTTAGACTTGAGTTTTGATGTAACAGTGTAACCTATTGTTGAAGAGCCAAAATAAATAAATAAATCTTATAAATAAAAATCTCATATCATAGTCGTTGTCGCTGAACTCCACCGAAACGGCTGGACGGATTATTTTGAATTTTTGTATGTATGTATATTTGGCAGGGCTGAGAATCGGTCGTAGACTATCTTTTACACCCCTAGGTGATAAGGATATCCCTGACCAGACGTTTTTGACAAATAATTTTTTTGTATTTTTTTTATAATTTGGCATCAAAAAAATACTTATAACCCAAACATTTTACTCTTCTACCATCAACCCCATTTTTTAATAGTGATACTTTGGTCTAGCATTTAAGTTTTTTGCCAGGTATTTAATATTACGCTCATTTAAAAGTGACGATAGGTGCTATGGATAGGGAATGTCCCCATGTATTTTAAAGTATGTGGCAAAACAACGATTGCCGGGCCAGCTAGTAAATGAATAAATTAGATGATCAATCCCTGGTTTGTTGAACAGGCTATGTGTACAACTATTATTTTCATAATAAATAAGTACCTATGGCTTTTGGCGTAACTCTTCTACTTGATATACTTCATTAATTCCCATAAGATACCTAAATACAACCAACTTAGTAACTTCATATCCTACATGCACGACAGGCACGATATACTTATGTATCATACACATACATAATTTGTAATAATTTATAAGAAACATTTATTCAGGCCTCTAACATAGGTCCAGTATACAAAAGAATACTTTGAAATACATAACAACGTCCCCGTACGTGATATATTAAGTAACTGTGCATTTAAGAAAGAAACGTGACGAGCAATAAATCAAATGAACAAAAGCAAGAGCATTTCTTTTCTTGCAACAAGATGTTTTAAATTTTTCATTAAATGTATATTCCAATATTCTAAGTCAATATTCTGGTCTTAGATATGAGTCTGGATTTGAGAGGCTTTGGTGCACCCCGCTAACCAAGTGCGGTAGGTAGATATCACACGCACTACAAAAAATCACTCAGACATGCTCAGGTTTCCTCACGATGTCTTCCTTCACCGTTCGAGCATTGAGATAAATTCGAACCTTTTTTCGAAATTTCGGTTACGCGTGCCTTGTGATCGAACTCGATACTCATACTTCCTGAGAATATAAGCAGTTACAGTACAGACTAGGAGCTACTTTGGACGACTTGCCTCATACCAACAATTTTGTAAAAGCGTCAATCAGTACACCTGTATAGAATTATTGATGTAAAATATGTATATATTACCTGCCAACGGGTATAGCGAAGTAGAAGATGGCCAACATCTTGGAGCGCATATTGCCCACGAAGAGATCGCTGATTATAGTAGGCGCGATGGTGGAGTACGACGCCTCGCCGATACCCACTAAGCCGCGAAAGAAGGTGAACAACACGTAGTGCTAAAATGTAGAAAAAACCGTTCATAAAATATTCAGGAAGGATTTGTAATCGATTGTTGATTTGAATTTTACGGTGAGTTAATGCCTGTGCTAGATTGATTAACAGCGCTTGATTTATGTAAAAACTTTTACTCAAATTATAATTTTATCTTTTTATTAAATATACTATCGAGGAATATCTCGCGTTTCAGTAAAATTATAAAAGCAAACCACTTACTTCTATGAAAGAGCCGAGGAAGGTGGTCAAACCCCATAGTGCCACTCCAAATGTCATAATGGCGCGCCTCGAGTATCTATCACCGAGGTAACCGAATATTGGCGCAAACACCATGTATGCCACCACAAAAACGGTCTGCAGGAACCCAGCTTTGTCATCTCCGATGTTGAACTCTTTTTTGACATCACCCAGCACACCTAAAAATAGATAAAACACTTCGTTACTCACACGCGTTTGTCATTCCTGTAGTTTTATTACGGTCAACGCATTAAGCGCACCGACACAGTCATACTAATATATATATATATATATATATATATATATTGCAGACCCCTATAGAAAGTGAAAAATATATCCACCGGTATTTAATGTTACAATGAGAAAGTTTCCCACTAGTGCTTATGAGGTTTAGTATTATTGTAGTTAGTTAGGTATAGTAGTATTATTTAAGTAAACAATATTTGTGCCACAACACAACATTATGTATGGATTTAGCGGGCTATTATTATCCCTAACTCGACTTCAAAGCGCGATTTTAATTACTACGTACTTTAATATAATATTAATAACCAAAAGAAACCAATATCACATTCTGACTTTTTTTATGGAACTGTACTGGTCTGATCCATGTAGCGAATTTTTTTCACCACCACCACGTTTGCTACTGTTGGGTATGGGTCATTTCTCAAAATATCTAGCAATTTCATATCTAAGTTATTTATTGTATAGCCTGGAAGATAGATGAACAACCCGGGAGTGCTGAGTCACCTGAAACTTAATGTACCAGATCGATATGTGTGGCGGCGCCGGCGCCCGCGGCTGCTAGCTGTGCCAGTCGCCAGAACCAATCTGCTAGCGAAAGGGGAGCTTTCGCTAGCAGATTGGTTCTGTTCACCAATATAATCCATATAGTGAATGAAGTTCACGACAGGATAGACATATTCTCTTGCAATTCGAGTGAACTCGCAAAAATTCTCTTAAATTTAGTAAGTTAGTTATAAAGTCTATGCTTTTGTATAGTAGCTAAATATTATACGTGTGTTAATATAATAATGTACATATGTGTTAGGTATCGTTAATATTAAATTTTATATAATGTTTAAATATATATATTTATAAATAGTATAGTTGATGGCCACACTGTCGCATTAGGTTTAAGTCCTGTAATGGTAGTGTTAAGTTGAAATAATAAATAAATAAATTATTTATTATTTTAATTATCAGGCTAAAAATGTAACATACTTATAAAAATATAAATCTTAGCAACAAATATTTTTAGCAAACTTGTAAAGGTGATTGGCCTCACACATTCGCCAATAAGACACGGTGCAGAAACATAAATTGCGGTGAGACGATGTTCTGCCGAAAGATAACTGAGCACTGGCGCAACTTGTGTGCAACGTGACGGGTTCAAGAGATAATATATTTCCAGCCCACAGGTAATTGGGTGTGGTTTGTACGCAAAATAGTACCTACTGCCCGATAAAAGTAACTAAATAGGCTAACATGGGTTTGATAATACGATAAACACAACGTATAAATGTAAACTGTATGTTACCATAAGTCGACATCAACATAAGACGCGTTAAGTAATCGATTAAATTTACATAAAACGACTAACTTGATTCAATTACCATAAAATATTACAGGTCACGATTTAGTCCGACGTAAAAGTGTACAACTTTTATTGAAATACATACTTTTATTTAAATAAAAGTTGTGCTTTCAATGTATATTTTAGGGCAAATATAATCCCTTGAGAGATGCGGTGAATGTATTCATGCCCTCGGCGATAGTGCAAGGGTAAGCAAGGACATGCCAATTCATATATATTACTTAATTTCAGATACTAATGTTAATTATATTCTATCTATATATCCAAATTCGTCACAAATATACTAATGTATATAATTTAGTGTGCAAGTGTGTTTTACAGTTGATAGGAGACCAACACATTACATACAATCAAAATATTTCTTAGATAAAATAAAGATATGGATAGAATTGTTTTTTTTTTTAATATCACAATCAAACAAAATAATATTGTCGACCTCTGTATAAAACCCGTATCATTTTGACACCTCCATATATCATTGCTTTTATTACAGAGTCCCTATTATTTGCCCCCTTCGCCGCCGCCCGTCGCCGTTATTTGTTGATGCCCTCGCTTTTATTTAGTCCACGTTTAAATGCTTTTATATATTTTCTATACGTTTTTTTTATAAAGTAGAGTGACATTCTCTCTACTGTATAACACTTATAATATCTAAGTGCTTGTTTACACAGAACTATTCACGTGACCGTTTTTAAAAGATTGGTTTGAACGAAGTGTAATTTAACGTTTCGTGAGTTTTTGTACCTAGTGCTGGTAAGATATCAGGGAGAACGTATTTTAATCGTGCTGAATTTAGCAAGACCTTCATTATAGGGGGATATTCAGGATAAGATGGTACATTTAATTATATGTAGATTTTATTTATAATAGAATAAAAAAACCATCAGTTATTTTAACTAACTAACACTAACTAAACCATCATTATTTTTCCTTTTACACAATAATAGCTCAAACTCAATTAAATTACATAATGGCACTACAGTGGTGTGATGTGACGTCAGCTGATATGGTGTGTCATGATATAACGCGCCAACAATTCACGGTCGGGTCACGGTTATACTAATTACATGTGCAAAGACTCCATATTCCAAGCTTATGAACATTATATGAAAATGATTATTATAAGAAGCAGAAGATTTATATTATACTTCAATAGTACCTATCCATCATCATCAACCCATTATTATCCCACTGCTAGGTACGGGTCTTCTCTCATTTGAGGGATATAGGCTATAGTCCACCACGCTAGTTTCCTCACGATGTTTTCCTTCACCGTTTGAGCATGTGATAAATACGCACATAACTTACGAAAAATCAGTGGTGCGTGCCTTGGATTTGAACTGGGGGTATTTCTACCACTTTGTCCGTGCATATCAAAGTATATAGATAGTATAAAACTTACATCGGAATGCAATTATTTTCTTCTCATCTTTTTTCATGATATTTTTTATAATTATTTATTCACATAAATTTAAATTGTAAGCAGGAAATAAAATTAAACCCACAGTTGAAGCTCAGCTCGTACCACAAATAGATGCCAATAAAAATGCACGCATCGCACTATACGGGGAATTGATTTTAATTTATTGTTCTTCTCGTTTAAAAAAATATTGCTCTTGCGACTTCTATCTAAAGGATGAATATCACTGGATAATTTATACTTGGTTGTAAAAAATACGATGGCATATAATTATATTATAATTGGTTAAATTTACTTTCTATGACAAATTGGGAACCACTTACCTCATCAAAGTGACAAAATAAGAAACCGTCTGTCAGGGTTCTTTGACTTTGAAATTTAAGAAGATCTAATTTTAACTACGTGCCGTTCATAACGCTGGCCTAAGCCGTACCTACATTGTATTTTTGTCTTAGATGTACTGAACTGTGATATTTTTTTTGATGCTACATTGTGCAATCAATCTTACCTCCCAATTATGTCTAGAGATTAGTTCCGTTTGAACTTCAGAGACAACTTTTTTTTATATCATGACCTTAACTACTACCTAATACCTATTAGTACTTGTAATGGATTTTCAGCACTAGCACAGATAAATTTGAACCCCGTCATTATCATCAGGCTCCCCCCCTAATAAGAAATTGGGGATTTCATAGGTGCCTAGCCATATTATTATAGAATTTGAGCGTCAACGTTATCAAACATACCATAGCTGTACGAATGCTTAACGCAGTTCTTTAATTTGAGTGAATATTGTTTATACGTTTATAATCGATATCACTGCCTTCATCATTATGACTATTACAGTGACCTTCATAGTTTGTGGGCGTGTTGGGTAGCGCGGCGTGGCGTGGCGCGTCGCGCGATCATACAGTATTACGGACACGCTACGTCACCATGTCTAGTGGTCGCGTGGCGGCAGCACTGGCGCACGAACAGATTGTTTGCCCGCTAGATATCACACCGGCATCGTGCATCACGCCACCACACCAACCAATCAGCATTGGGAGATTCGTGGCGCGAACTGCAAAACATATTAGACAGCGGCTCATGACGACAGCACACGGTATTTTCTCGGTCATGACATTATGACGAAACTCGACGTTTATTTATATCCATCAAAATATTGTTGCCGACTTGCTAACCTATGTAAAAATTCAGTTACCAAACAATGTGGGAAAGTTTACACAAATGACACAAGTGTCGTTATATAATACAGCAAGTAGGAGAAAGAAAAATACCACACTGCGCTATGATAAGCTGAATCGTGTTGTATCCATCAGTACATAGGCTATACAGAGGCACCGACATGAAGGAAAATTCAATACTCATCGTTAATGAAAAATGGAGATTGAATGCCAAAACTCATTTCCACTGAATAGTTATTCGATTATACTGAGTGGGGATGTGTTTGTGGGGTGTGAGGTATTCTGGGGATGGGGCAAAACAACTTGAATTCACAATAATAAGCCAGAAAATACATATGCGCGTAGACCGGTGCTTATTTTTTCCAACTCAAGATTTATATCTCATGCTATTCGTTTTTTGCTGTGTGCGATAAGGTTCTACTTTTTATAGTGCGTCTAAAAACTGGGCTGAGCCTGTCATACTATACGTCAACATCAGAGCAATATCTAGTTGTTGTTTTGGAAACCTTAATCTCGTTTTAGGGGTTGCTTTTGAACATAATTATGTATGTCGTTGTTTTGACCACTGTAGAGACTTATAAAACAACAGTGAATAACGGAGAGTGCTGGCAGCTCGTACAGTTACGTATAAACTACTTTAATACGCCTTACAGATTTCACGACACCAAAAATAAATATTACATAATTTAGTAAAAAAATGTTTTATCTACTGGCGAAATAACGGTCCGTATATGCATAGTGTACTTCAGGTATATTATATTCAACCTAACCATCAAAGTAATAGTTTATCTTCGAAATACATAGTTTCAAATATATGTCTCTTTAGAAACAGTTAAAACCGTTTTGTATTTATAGTCTGATTAGCTTTCAGAGCTAGAGCGTCTGCCAAGTGTGTAAACGGGGTGGCAATACATTAAGTGTGTCAATATTAGTGTTATTATCTAACAGGCGTTTACTTATCTGTTAACGGCTACATTTTCGCTTTTATCTATAAACTATAATGCAATTTGCTCTTTAAATATCATCGTCATCGAAAATCAATCAAAAGAAACATGATAATACCTATGAACCGAACGATAGCTGCACAACATGCATAATATGTAACAAAAATATAATAATAATGCAAAACTTGCCTCAGACTTTATGAGAAAGGCATTAGGTAGATCATAAAAAATAATTTCAGTACGCCATTTTCTCATCTAGTATCAAGTTACACAGTAAATACTCTAAATACGGCAAACACTGAACTAAATGCATAGGTTACTCAAAAAGAAGTTATATTGGCTTGCCATTCGTCACCCAAGTCAACCAACGCGACCTACTGCAGTAGTTACGTAAGAAATATTAGAACTCTGCAAACATTTGCTAACCCAAAGATAAGACACGGTAAGTCACGGATTAAGATCCTAACAGGACAAAACAGATTCCACTAGTCTAGCTACCTGATATTATGTTCAGAAATGCACTATCACGCTGCATACTCATATTAAGTTAATTACATTACAATATCCTAAATAAAAAACGTAGACATTGTGAAACGGAATGGTCACTGGACCAATTAGGTTAAGGCCTTTTCGACAATAATGTATTGTCTTTAGTATTTGTAAAGAAAACATACGTAAGTAGTATTGATTGCGTGCATTTCTATTAGAATTTCCGGCTATATATTATAAAAAGTATTTGTGTACCATATACATATACTTACTTTTTATAATGTACAGTATTTATAATTATGTTGTAACGGAATATAGCAGGTGAACTGTCGATACCAGGAATACAACGTAATGCAACCTGGACGTATCCACTTTCACAGAACGTAGTGTCTGCCAGACTAAATTGTTCAGTGAGGAGGTACTGTTTCATCAATTAATGAAGGATAAGTTTCGTAACACATTATAAATATAAAAAATTAACTGTATAATTAATCTACTTTTAATATTACTGTTTCAGCGTATCGAATTTTCTTTAACTGAAAAGTGTACTTTATATTGGATTATGAATTTAGCAGAAGTTACTTAAATCTGTGCGTAAGCCTTTTGAGATAAATGCATAATGCTATTATATGATAATGCTATATATTACTATGTATTCAAGAATGGAGAAATTACTCTAATCTTTGATGGACTGACATAAAAAAGTAATAGTGTTGTATTGTTATGACTTGAATTAGGGTTAATAGTGATTGAAATTAACTGCAATATTCCCTGAGGTAATTAATAAAAAGTTATAGCTTTAACAATAAATCGAGGAGACAAAAGATAGCAAGAAACGGTTAACTTCAATTGTTATAAACAAAGAAAGTCTGTTCGATGCAGAGCAATTCAGAGCAATTATAAAGAAGAGTTCACTAACATTAACATCCTCTTATCAGTTTAATAATATTATATTCTCAGCTGTTTATTTATAAATAATATCCGAGTAATGGTCAGTTTCTAACTTATTTGTTCAGCTACAGTTGCTTTAGTTGTAGCCAAAAGTCCATTCATAGGTACTTAGCAAATTTGGTAATCTGAAAGAATAATTAGCGAGTTTACTTAAAACTTCCAATTTCACTAGTATAGATTACGACTAACAAATTCGTGAAATTAAACATAATTTCTAATATTAGCTTCGCTAGCCCAAGTTTTACCTATGAAAAATTGAAACTCACGATCAGTAGGATTAACACTCAACAGTCGATCACAGATCTATTTCGAGAATATTGGCATTTATCTACTATTTTATCGCTATAACTTGACAATAGCGAATATTCACCAAACCATTTACTACACCGTTTAAAATAATCTGGTGAATTATAAAGATACTTTCATTAACTTAAGAATCATTTAAAGTATAATCTAATTACATTCATGCATTAATTATCAAGCGATTAGAGGCGAGAGGTAAGTCATAAGAATAATATTGTCAGAAAGCGAAAACACTAACACTGATAGTAACTTTCATTTGCACAAGTGTGGATAGTAAAACGAGAAGTGGATAACTGCATGTCTCAACAAAGACAACAATGGCTTGTTGATTCTTCCATCTCGTTTACGTACTTAGTCTTACTAGTATTATAAATAAATATGCGAAAGCTTGTTTAGACAATTTTTTACATAGGCTAGGCTCTTTATGGACACACCAACACACGGGCAAAGCCACCGGTTGAAGCATAAAATAGAAAAGAGGTAGATAAATTGAATCTAAAAATTAAATTCCATTGATTTGAATAAAAAATAACAACTAATGGATATAGGTGTTGTAGTAACCGCAGATAGAAAAACAACAGCCTTGGCGGTTTTTAGTAAGTGTATGACGAAATACCAAGTAACAATTATTATCATCACAAACGGAATGGTGTTTTAATCGTATGACTTTGAAGAGGTGACGCAGGTAGTTGAAAATTGTATAAGCCGCGATCAAATCTTTAAACATTTTTTAACCCATGTGGTCGTTTAACTGTGTTACCTATGTTTTGTTTTTTAAGATGGAAAAACAAAGACTGCTGGACAGAATGATATCGGTGTATAAAATCTGAAACGACATAACTAGTATGTGATTTCAATAAAATATAGCCATCCAAACACAACTCTGTGGTTGTGTTTTAAAAACTCTGCAAGCCTTTTTTCATTCGTTACTATGTGTACGAACCATCTGGGACCTACATTCCTAGCTATTCCATAATTTGTATTTTATGATAGCCCGGTTTCAGTAGGCACTTATGAAATATTGTTTGGATATTGAAATGCTCGCGTTCAGACCGCACCTAGGCGGTAACTTATTCGTTAAGCATATTGAAACCAGATTTCACTATCGGTGGTGGTACCCGTATCCTATCTACTACAAACATTTATCCACTTGATTATGACATGGTTTGCTTATTGCTGGAATATGTCGTAATAAATCCACATGCATATCGCGTACCTACTGTATTTTTAGCAGAAGGTATCCAGAGTTCTTAATGAAACAATATGACAATTTCAACATTCAATTGGGAATATCGCGTTCGCTTCATATGCAATATTATAAAATTAGAGATACAATCATTCAAAACCGGATGAGATGTTCCAATGTGGAATCAATTTTCCAATTATTACGATAATGTAAAGAAATAATTACATGTGAATGTATTTTAATGACACCAAAATGAAACTTAGTAGTTGTGTTCATTACTAATAGAAACATAGCTATCCAGAAATATATTGATTAACTAATTATACATGACATAGACCTTTTATCATTTCCTATCGATATTGTAATAGTGGAAAGTTCCGAACGTTGATTTATATGATGTTACGTTTTCGATCCGCGAGAATATTTTAGAAAGACAGTTATAAAGCTATGTCGTTTTGTGTACTTATCTTAATTACACAAAACGGCTGACTCACCGCTAGTGACTAACGAGTTAACCTAATGGTAATTTTGAGCTTAAAATTAAATAAGCTTTTAAAAGTTTTCGTCATTATGCTGCTGTAGTATCTCTAAACTCAGAACTAATTGGCCCCAAGTGGAGACTCAATGAGCACTTGAAACGTGGCCTGGTACGCAGGCGAGCGAAGCCGCGGCATCGTTAGTTATTACGCGCAGCTGCATCATATCGAATCAAAGCAGCCACTGTTGAAAATGCACTGGCTAGACTGCTTGCTCTACCACTTGCCGACTTATTGTCCGTATCAGTCATTCCATGACAATGTATATGTTTTGTTTAAAATTACTAATTACTTTTATTTTGTGTTTATATTCATCTAATCTATTTATTGTTTAAATTGACATTAGTGATACCAAAATAACGTGATAGCCTTCATTTTAAATTTAATTTATTTTCGATTCAAGATTCAATAAAATATTAAAATCCATCAATATAAATCCATAATCTACTCATCTGTTAGTTACCTAACTACTAAAGTATTCCAACTCTTCCTAACTCTAAAAGAACCACACAACCGTACAAAAGTATAGCAGGCCTATATTGTATTGCCTATATTACGAAGTATTCTTTTAGTTTGACGATAGTAGTTTGATTCAAATCAAACTACTATCGTCAAACTAAAAGAATGCCTTTAAAATTAAATTAATTGTTAAAACTGAAAATAAAAGCTGCTAGTCTCTTTGATAATGATCTGATCGCTTTTAAAATCCTAAGGTCCATTTGCCTGCGACAAATAATATTAAGTATGGGTAATTAAACACATGTTAAATAAACACCACTTACACAACAGATCTATTGCAGTATTCTGTATACTGCTTTCTTTTACGTAACATTGTTACAAAGCGCAAAGATATACCAAGCTAATTCTGGTTGTTTTGCCTGTTTAACATTAACACTCGTATTCTTAGTAATCCTCTTTGATTCCTAACCACATGATACTAAAACCGCTCCATTAATGGCTATACATAATTAAAGAGATTGCTTTTAAGTTCAGTTCTCAAGTACCATCTATGCCGACGGCAAATGTCTTTTTTATTGTAACCAATTCTAGTCTTTTACTTTTAAAACTAAACGATGGACGGACCGAGATCTTTTACGATTTATCGGGTACTTGGACTTCACAATTGCAGCTTAGGAGAAATTGCTTTACCGCAGTCAATCCTACGTATTACATTTCCATTTACACTTATAACTCAACACAGTATGTGACTCTGCTAGTCTCAATCTTAACGATTAGTTATTTCAAAAAGGACCTTTATAATTCACCGACTTAAAAAACGAAGGAGTCTAAATAAATGCTCATTAGCTGTGGAACAATTTCGTTAAAAAAACCCAAAGTAAAAAGCAAATTTCTGTTTTATACAACAACTTAGATATTCTAGATTTTTGAAGTAGATGCCACTTTGTTACTTTAATAGCGAATTTGAAACCAGTTTCTTAGCACCGACTTCATAAATCAAGTTTATCTAAATTGTTGTAGGTATAACACGTTTATATTTTCCTTTTTTGTAAATATGCTTGATATTTTTTTAGATCTGTATAGAATAAATGTGTACACTCTATATAGGTATAGTTAGTGTTTCATTCAAATATTACGTAACATCTAAATTGTTAACCATATTGATTCATTAAAAAGTTGCCCTTAAAAATACATTATTTTTCACCCCTCTCTAGTGTTACTTACATGGTATTAACCAAAAGCTTTCGCATATTTCATTTATTAAACGATGTGCACACACCAGCTCCCCTAAATAGGGATCACAGGATCCCCTTTTAAACAAAATAAATAATTTCATTTCCCGTGCTGCAAAATCATAGATGTGTATGTATATTGTTTTTAAACGAAAACGATAAATTAATAGAGTTAAATATAGACAATTCCAAAAATTTTAAACATAATAAAAAGAAACCTCCGCAACCATAGTTGTTAAAGACAGACAAACTGTCTCATGTTGACAAAACGGTCGTCTTACAAGAACAAGATTCATAAAACAAGTGACCAATAGGTAATACTCATATGGACACTGACTCATCTTTGAGCAATCAAAGAAAATCAAAATAATAATCATTCATATTTGATAACCTTCGTAAATTAGTACTGCGCTAACAAAGTATGATGCGATAATAAAATGGTAAAAAATAAGCAAACAATGAAACGACGAGTGATTGTTATCTCAATATCAACCTTAATCACAAGACAATCATCGGCCTAGGACCATCGTAACCAACTAGCTCTAAATATTTACTTTTATTAAAATGCCTTTTTTATTCATTTCTGTTACGTTGATTCTATATTTCATATTCTTGTTGTCATGGTGGCCCGTTGGTTTTTTTTTTTAATTAATATTACCTACCCATAAAAACAAGTTGTATAATGCACTTGTAGTGTAGTATAATGACTTGCAGTGTCAGTAATCATATTTTTTATCATATTCATGGTGCGTTGTATTGGGCAAAGTGAACCTTGTGTCATGATTATTTTAGATTTTAATCAAGACAACAAAATTCGTACCGGTGTTTTAATGTTGTGGTGGCAACTTGTAAATTGCCCCATGGGAATATCATATCAACCCTCTGCACACTCTGCGAAATACAGTCCAATGATAAAAAAAGTAATTAATCTGTGTTATGTTATTATAAAACTTATTTTAACTCTTTGTACTTTTATAATATTTCTCATCAAACACACAATTTGTATCGAAATTATTATTGTCCAATATTCCTGGACAACTTATTATTATTTTAAACAATTAATAACTATTTCCAAAAACATAACGCCTGTTCCATATTAAAAGGGGCGACATTGTATTCAGAGAGGTAATCCCACGCACGTGAGTAGACACTGGAGATTAGTTCTCTGATTACATGACATCGAACCACCCTGAGCGGTTAACATTAATTCAAAGAAATTTATTGACGTCTAATACTAACTTTCATGTTATGAACCACGTATTTAACCATCAATAATGAAGTTTATATGAATATATTTATTTAGGGTGACAAAGGCAATGACTACTCATATTCGGAGACTCGCCTAAGGTTGACATATTTCAACGTATACAACTTTACATAGCATAAGAGTTATTAAGTTCAAATTGTTTAACCTATTCACACGACGCGACGTCACTGTTAAAGCCTCTTACCGCCCACGAAACATTCCTTCCTTTATATGCTTTTAGAGGTCCTGGGTGATTTGAAACCCAAGTCAATGACATCGTTCGTGGCTTAACTAAAAATGTAAACATTACGAAGGCAGGGCTCGGAATACATTGCGTAACAGGATTATTTTGTCTAGGAATTTTAAGTAGCGAGCGCTTAAGATAAAAAAGGTTTATTAACTAATTCTATTTCATAGCTTGCTCGTGACGCAAGAAGATATAAAATAACATAAAATTGGATGAAAAAATGACAATATTCAAAAATGAAGTTCCTAGAGACGTTTTGAAATCATGAAAAATGTAGGTCACCGTAGGTAACATTGTTTTTACTTTTTCGCTATGATCACAGTTATCGTCGTTTAATTTGAAAATGATATAAAGTTGGTGTTGAATTTGTTATACAATTAAAATATGGTATAATAATAGGTCCGTAACGTTATTGCGAGAGTCCTATGTTCGATTAACGGAAAGTGGACTGAGATTGTTCGAATGGAATTTATTGAGAAGCAACCTTTCATCGCCAAACGCTACTTCGAATGACCCATTCATCGAAGATTAATTAATCGATGGGCTGCTCTTTCGAATGAGTTTTAGTTAGTATATAGGGTAACGCTCGCAATAATATTACGGACCCCAATAACGGAAACCATGAAAATAAAAACCTGTTCAGAGCGTGTTTGCATTGCAGTCTGCATCCGATCCGAAACGAGAAACATCCGGGTCAAAGTTGCCGTAAGATTGCACATTGAGTCGTATCTAATATTCGATTTAAACTGGACGTACTTTTTGAACTTCAATTATATCTAAGATTTAAGTAATAATAAGCACTGAGATGTGTTCCTCAAAATACACTTAACCTAATCCTGTCGTGACAAACATTGTCATCGATTAATAATGCGCAAAGTAATAAGTTAAGTGCCTGCGAGCTGCTTCAATATCGAGGTGTGATGACAATGACAACATTATGATTAATTAGAGTGGAGTTAACATAATAATCACCTTGTAAATAATGTTTCTTAGCTGCTTTAGTTTGGTTATCTATCTGTCTTTGATGATTTAATCAAAGGCACTCAAAAATTATCACCATCGGTGCATTTAAATGTGAGTTTGTGCTACGAGCCTCTACGAACCTCTTTTCATAATCTTCTCTGATCAAATCTTCTATATTTTTTAAAGTTTTATCAAATAATCAGCGATTTTTTATCTAGTTCCTATCGTAATCAGAAGGCCCGCCTGGTCCCTGGTATTATGTGTAACCTAAGAGAATGGCAACCAATCTCGAAACATTTTAGGTAGAATAGGCGCTTTGGTATTTATGAAGAGATAATATTGTTAAAATTTTTAGTAGACCAAATGCATTTTTGATAAAATATGATACCGATACCGATGACATTACTATTTTACGTTTAAGTATCCATATTTGGTCCATTAATCAGATCGACAGACATTCGATGGATGACTTAATCAGTCAAGAACCACGTAATAAATTATTGTGGTATGACTAAGTATCGTGACTATAATTAGGTGGGGTATATTTATAAATTATTGTTTAAAAAGTTTCCTTGTTTCATGTTACTATGTTGATCAGTGTATTACCGTTTATATATCTATATACAGGGAGTTTCATGTAAGGTGTCAAGCTGATGCAAGGTGATAGAAGACTACCTTACCTATCGATTGGACTCGATGTATGTTCCGCGATTTTTTCTAGTTTTCGAGTTAGAATTTTTTATTCATTTTTTCTAAAAAAATCCGATTGAGCGACTTTAAAAATGTATATCTTTTTTTGTAATATCATACATAAAATAATCATATTCCCCACATAATTAAAAGTTAAACAAATTTTGATCGAAAATGAGTAATTTACGTACGAGTAAATAGGAACTTCTACTTCAAAATAAAAATTTTAAAAGTAACTTTCGTAGATTCAAACTTATTTTAAAAACTGTGCGGAGACCTAAGATTCCATATTAATACAAAAAAACAGATACTGAATAGGGCATTATTTGTTGAAATTTTCCTTTAAAAGTGGTGAAGTGGAAATTCCCTAATTTTCTGATTTTATTCTTTACTAACATTAATGTCAATTAACGTTAGAAATTTTAATATTTGAATGTCTTACAGTTAAAAGTTCGAGATAAAGGGTGAAATAGGGGTTAAAGTTTATATGGGAAGTCTGTCATTTTTAAAGTAAAAACAATGAAATTTTATATTCAAGCTCCTCAACAAAAATAAATGCAGCATACGTGTTTCGTCGTTTTTGGAAATTCATGGCGATGTTTTAGGATAATATCGGAGGATAATATGGTATAATATAATATCGTAATTCCCGTTCGTAAAATCAACAATCGTTTCTGTAAAACTAAAATCATCTACGAGTGTATTTTTTTCAAATGTAAAAAAAAACGTTCGGAAGTTTGCCGATAAATAAATATGAGGATTAGTGACGTGTTTTTGTTTATGAATGATATCCAACGCGGTGACGCTCTTTCTTTCATTTATTGACATTGAGACTTGACTAATAATATAAACAACATATATTATTTAGGTACCTATGGTTAGTCTAAATATAATGTTAGTGTTCTCAATAGACACAGATGCACGCAACAAAGCTCAAAATTATTATTATGAATGAATAAGGAAGAAATGGATGAAAGAACTCATTGTCTAAGAAATAAACTATACTTTCATACTTTTTATTGATTTAGATACATACCCTTTGGTACATTGTTTATTCCTATACATATGTAGGTAAATAAATTTGCCAATGTTTTTTATTGAATATGTTTGGTTTTGTGTTATCTTATAATCATATGAGATAACCAATATGTTTGATAATGGAATATAATATTATCTATTTGCCTTCCATTCATTCATTTGACTCCCAGATTGTAACTATACATCAACCTTTACTCTCTGATATATTTAGTTCCACTTCATGGGGATGTGAAGCATGATAGCATAATGTGTATGTGTATAACAAAATGCAATATCCACCTTCAGACCTTATTTGTCAACCCACTATGTAGATAAAGTTGAGAACACACCATGAGAAGATAGATACCTTAGTGAAACCAGAAATTGAGATGATGTGACAAACTAAGTTCTGAAATGGACTCCTCATGTTTACAGGAGGAGCCAAGTTTGAGCTACCATCTAGGAATTGAGGTATAGATAATATGATTAGATCATAAAAAGTGAAAAGAAAGGTAGCCAACCAGTACATACTAGGTCACTTTGGTAAAGCTCACTATGTGACAGTGGTTCAAGTGTGGAAGTGGGACAGTAATTAGAACACTGAATTGAATAATAATCCTGTATAATTAAAAATGGGTAGCAGTATGCAGCCAACTGCTTCAACAACAAACTGTGATCACAATTTAATAGCTGATATAATACTGTAGTGTAGTTAGAAATAAGCAATTCCATGACATACTGAATTAGACATACTAGCCTGGCTGATGGTTAAAATATTAATTAATATTATTAAATATGAAACAGTGTTGCTTATTAGAAAATATTATATTATTATTATTAGAATATCTGATGAGATTTATTTGGTACTGCAGAGTTTTACCTATTAATATTTTCTTGCCAGATAATTATGTCCAATCATTTTCAATTGACATTAAATAAATTTGTTTCTTTATCAATTGAAAGTAAACTATATTCTAAGTTGGTGCAAATTCTTGTTAAATTTCAACCAACTTAAAATTTTCATGTATTATTAATAAACCCAGATGTAACTGAACAATTAGAATATTGTTTTAGATAAATTGTTAAAAGAAATATGCTGAAATTATTACATATAAAAAGATAATACTTCAAGGATATTTCTCCTATTCATTGTATTAATTTAGTTTTACAATTAATTACATTTTAAAAGAATACCAACAAATAGGAAACAGGAAACAAATTGCATCCTATTGTATTCTTATTGGAGATTAGAGAATGAGTGGCATTCATTTTGGTATTAAGTAATCCAATATGAAAACAATATTTACTTAATAATAAATCTTAAAGCTTATTGTACAAAATATTTTGCTCTGCCCTAGCAGAGTTCATACTTACTTGTAATTAAT
Source organism: Craniophora ligustri (assembly GCA_905163465.1). NCBI lineage: Eukaryota > Metazoa > Arthropoda > Insecta > Lepidoptera > Noctuidae > Craniophora > Craniophora ligustri. The sequence continues at coordinate 7,506,767 of LR990967.1, read as the reverse complement.
TGGGTATGTTTACCTTGAAAAAATCCTGAATGAAGTCAACTGATATGTCATATGTGACTGCTACTCAAAGTCACACAGCCTGATTTCTGCTTGTCTAAGAGGTAAGGTGAAAGTAAGAAAATTAAGGTACTATGTAGTTTATCAAACTCACCCGCCAGGGTAAATCTGTCCATGTAGTTGATGAGGTTAACGAAGCACAGTATTCCGACAGTCATATATTCGACGAATGTTACTTCACTCAAACGATCTCTTCTAGTCTGTTTCTCCTGCAGCAGCGCTGTAGCCGAATCATTATCACTGTTTATAACAAGCTGCTGATTTGAAGTGTTTGGGGTTATACCACTCTGGTCCATGTTTCTTAATTATAAAACCAAAAAATGAAATTAATATTTTCTATCAAATTGCTAACTAACACCTTCAAGAAATGATGTATGGCAAAATATTGATGTCTAAGAAGTAACTTAAAAATGAAACACCTTTTATTATACTACTTAGTTACTAATCGCAATCAATATAAATTATATATAAAATACTGTAAAAGGATAATAAATAATAGGAACTCAAATCATGATTTGACGTTACGCTCACTCGATAAGACACATCAACGATAGTGACGTGAATAATTTTTGACGACCGAATCAGAGCACAGCGAAATTACAGACTACATACAACCACAGAGTACGGTATACAATCAGACTAAACCACAGAATATATATTGGACTAAACAGGTCGTTATAATCTAATTGCTAACAATACTGCAGTATGCCCGTTTGCACCCAAAAAGTCTATAGTATCTTTGACATAATGCAAATAAAAAATATATATTAATCTAGAGCAATATTATAGTAGGGGAGGAGCCCCCGATGCTGAATAATGATTTACTCGGGCGTCGCGGAAGTCTAAAAAAATGGTCCTATAATGTTTCCACTTTTAGTGGTGGAGGAAGCGTCTACAGATTTTCAAAATTTTTAAACAAGAATCAGTGACATGGATCTACAAGAAAAAAAATTAGACGTGCGCGTCAGATTTTCAAAGAGGGTGTTCAGTGGGTGTTACAGGTTACTCTCATTTCTTATTCTGACGATTTGGAAGTGTAGCAAGCTCGTAGCGAATTTTAGAAAATTTATAATCTTCGATTTTGATCTTAATTACCATTTTTTATTACTATTATTATTTATATAAATACAACAACGATCGCGCTCAAGTAAACCTAAATTTTGACTACAAACTGAAATATGTATTTGTCTCTGTCTTTTACAAAAATCAGCTGAGATAATCGCTCCGCACACGCGAGAGGAACAGCGTTTTCTTCGCTCACGCCAACTAAAATACTGCGGCAGGCCGATAAAGACCTGTTCCGCTATATACAGATGTACACATATATTTACTATAAAATATAACGGAGATAGAACGCTTACAAAGAGAATACCTTCCATTTTGAATAGTTTGTTGATATAAGAAGTGAAAATAATATATAAATAATAATAATAAATGATAAAGTTTTTAAAAATAACGAAATATTTTCGAAATATCCAATTTATTATCATGTTTTTGTCGAATTCCAGTTAAAAATAGCGACGGCGAAAGGGAAGAAAAGAAAAAAAAAGGCTCAACTGTGCTGTCATCTATCAAGTGTCATCTCTCACTGAGTCGCTGTCTAGCTAGTGTCTTTCCAATTTATATCCCACGTAACATAAATTTTATAAAATACATTTTATTGATTTAGAAAAATATACTATAATATTATAATTATTAGAACTCTATATTTTAAATTATAATAATATCTAGTCTGAGTACTAGTTCAGTATTGAACTGGACACCCGTATATATATTGTAGTCTTTGACACCAGTTCTATTATTCTTAGTAAACAATACTATTAGCATTATTAGGTACATAGTATTCAGTTTTCTGCTTACATTATACTCATTTTCTCTAATAGTAAAGATAAACAGCTGTTTTAAATTTTAGTTACAATGACTAGAACACTATTCTTCATAGTTTTTATTTGTATGTCTTTATGTTATGCTAAAAAAGCTAATAATGAAGAGAAGCCGGCTTGGGCGAAAAAGGACATCAGAGACTTCAGCGATGCTGATATGGAGAGGTAAAAAACCATTTTTGCATAAAAATACAATAGTCACATTAACATTGTTATTGTAGGTACATATTATCAGGTGTGCTGGCTTACTGGTTGATAAGCTCCCTATAATAATGAACATAATTGTGTATAATAACATTATATTGTTATATTCCCAACATATTCCTAATATCACAGTATTTTTATTAAATATTAGTCTTGGCCCACCCTGAACTCAGGTTATACAATTAGATGTAGTTATTTTAACCAGAACCTACTCAAAAGATCACACCTAATACTTGTGTAATAAATCGAATCATATCTTCCATTTCATATGAAACTTGACAGACACTTAACTGAAAATATTCTCTATAATATTAGTGAAAATTATTGCAATAAGTAAATAAAAACAACTGAAACATTAACTAGAATTTTCGTTGCTGTCTATTTATTTTTAGACTTTTTGATCAATGGGAAGAAGATGAGGAACCACTACCTGAAGATGAATTACCAGAGCATCTCCGAAAACCACCATCAATAGACTTCACCAAACTTGATATGTCTAAACCAGAAAATGTATTACAAGCCACAAAGAAAGGGCAAACTTTGATGATGTTTGTATCTGTAGCCAACAATCCTTCAAAAGCAAGAACTGAAGAAGTAACTAAAATATGGCAAACCAGTTTATGGAGTAACCATATACAGGTTGAAAGGTTTGTGCCAAATTCATTTTTAATAGTTTTTACAAGTGTTCAATTGGTGTAAATTTCCAATATATTATTTTTTATTGACTTGTTATATAGGCTAATGATAATAATAATAATAATAATAATAATAATCTTTATTTAAATTCTTTTACAAAAAAGGTGTACATTTCTTTAGCAATAATGTTTAATAGTAAGGTAGCGTATATTAGTGTCTTAATAATCACAAAAACTAAATTATTTATTTTAAAGGTGCATACAAGATAACAATATTCGTAACTCTAGATATATGTCGCGACCTGCCTGAACTAGGTTAGTAGAAACCTGTGTCTCAGGCTATCACTTTACATGATAATTAATTATGAGCAATATAATACTATTCCTTATAATTTAAATTAACAATTTTCTTCTTTATTATTATAGATGAAATAAGACTAAACTATGCGATGCGATGCGATGATTAATAAAATATAAAATAAAATAAACAATACATAATAATTGCCATCGATGTGTTTACGGAAATTCAGTGATGCACAGATATTTCAATGGTCAGCTTATAATAAAGTGGGACAAGTACATGTGTACTACAAATTACAACATTAGTCATGTTAATTTTAATAAAGCTACGTAAACATTTTTTTTTCTAGGTTATTATATTTGTAGTTAGTAAAACAGGTTAATTAATGATCAATAAGCGATGAATTTTCACAAAGTTGATTAATTTACTTAAAGTATTCAATGTCAGCTTTAGGACCCTTCATAATCTATGGAGTTAATATAGTTCGCCTCTGCATATATGCGCGCGGGACAGCTTACATCACCTGTTGGATGGTCACATTTCCTCTTAAAGCGTTTGCATGTCGCACATTGCGGAGAAGTAGATGCTGCAGTGCATTCTTTGAAGGAGTGTCCAGACTCCCCACAGTGGTTGCATGTAGGACTTGATTCTCGGCAAAATTTGGCCGCATGACCGAACTGTTGGCAATTGAAGCACCTGGTGACTATAGTGAAATCTCTCACAGGGCATGATGTCCAGTTTATGAAAATTCGGCTTTGATGAATCAGCATCTTTCGTATACTAGCAGTTACTTGTACAATATAGTTGCAGGTAGAGAGGTCTTTCTTGCCTGATTTATGGCTCAACTTGATGTTCTGCATAAATGACTCTCGATTTGTATTCGGCAACTTGTCAGAGAGGTTTTGTTCATAAATACAATTAAAAACCTCTTTTTCAGTAAGGGCTACAGGGACACCAATTATAGCTACTCTAGGGCGGCGTTTAGGAGGTTCTTCTATTGTGAGGCCCGACGAAACTAGTTTCTCTGAATTTTTAAGTTTGTCTATGTCGCCTTTACAATCAGTGCTGATTAGAACGCCCCCATTTCTCACTCTTCTCATGCCACGGACATGCAGCCTAAGTTCTCCTGGTGAGATGATCTTTTGGACGAGAGACTTAGTGTCGTCGCTGGTTTTGGTCTTATCGCTGGGATATATGGCGACAGAACTTAAATTTGCAGGACGCACAAAATTGTCTGCTCCTTTCTTCACCATGGTAGCGTAAGAAGTTTTTTCTGTGGGAGCTAGTTGTGTTTCAACAACTTCTTTGAACTGCTGTATTGAAGTAGCAACGTTCTGCTGACTCTGTAGGTGCTGAATCGTGCTGTGGGCCTGGATAGTTTTTTGTTTTAGCGCCTGGTATAGAACTGCCATCTGTGATGTGCCATTTGAAACTTTCCGGCAAAGATTGGACACGCGGAGCTTCTGTTCTGAGTTCATTTTCCCTTCAGCGACAATAGTGCAGATATCGTTCAGAATGCCATCTATCGATCCCATCCATTTCTGGATCTCCGGCGTAGGAATAACTTCAGATGGTAAATCGCTGACCGTGGATTCAGGTACATTTCGGGCACTCGGGGGTAATGGTCTGGTAGGCGTCGGCGGAGGGCTTCGCCGTACTAACTGGCTACGTCCAAACGGGCTGAAGTCTGGGTTAGACATAGCCGAAACACTTTATTTATTGTCTATACAATGGTTAATACATTTTGCACAATATTAGTAAGTAGGTAACTTAGTTAGTTGCAACCTACAAGTCACACGCGACACACTTTTTCGACTGACGTCGCAAAAAATATTTATTGTACTTGTTTAGAGATATATCATTATAGCGAATACTAGAACGCGTCCGCTTAGTCTCGCGGCTGGTAAAGCAATGATGATGATTGTCTTGTTATAGTTGTAGCAAAAAAAAACATATACTATTAATGATGTTGTTCATGTATGATAAAACATTCATATATTATGAAGTTCATAAAAAAACTTTACATAGTGACTATTTGTATCTAGTTCCTTCTATATATTGATTACCAATCTATCAATTTTCACTGCTAGTAATGGACCTTAGTTATTAGCTAAAACACAAGCAACATTAACAGATTTCAAATTGTCAATGTTTTTTCAGTGCCAACTAGGACTTATATTCATTTCAATTATATATTTTATGGGGGAGACCTATGTCCAGCAGTGGACATCTAACGGTTGAAGTGATGATGATGATTTATTTTATTAAAAATATATGCTTACCTATATACATTCTATGCTACAACAACTTTATCTCTTTCAGGTATCTTGTAGCTGATGATAGAGCGATATTTATGTTCAAAGATGGGTCCCAGGCATGGACAGCTAAAGAATTTCTTATAGAACAGGAAGAATTAAAGGAAGTACAGCTGGAAAGCCAAACTTACCCAGGAAAGAAACCTGATGTCAAAAATAAGGCAGTTCGTGATGAGTTATAATACTGTATTTTTTTTACTCATTCGCATTTACAGCATAATTTGTAGTGGATGACTACAAATCCTACTTGGTAATTTCGGGTCTATAAATCATATTTTTATATTAATTTTAAATAGGTACCTAAATACAGATTAAAAAAATAGTTTTGTTACTTAATGTTTTTTGATCTGTATTTTCCACTCACAACTGTGAAATGTAAAAATGTTGAAACAACTACTTTTTCCGGATTTTATTGTGGTGTATTGATATTATTAAATCCTGAAATTTAAGATCTCAACTTGATGCTTATAAAATCAGTAAAAAGTAGTTATATTTGGATGTCTATATTTTTTTTTATTGACTGATAAGAAGTGTATATGTTACTTGTGAGTTGCATAATTTGAGTGTCAAGTACATAAACTAAATTTTGTAAATAAAAAAAACCAATATTTTACACAGTATTTTATTCAAAATAGAACCTTACAATTCGTCTGGTGGAATATATAAAAGACTGATAACTCTTTCAACAATAAGATAATCCTCAAAAAGCATCTGTGGCACGGAAATGTTCTTCATCTATAGTTGAATAAATGTGGCCTTCACCGCACATCCACTCCAAAATGTTTCTGTAATAAAAAAATTATCATATAAATATTCAATTATTATATAAATATTCAATTATAACTGACCCTAATCAGCAATAATGGATGATGCTATAAGCTTACTAGTTAGCTTCCAACTGCTAATTTAACACAGATAATTAAGGATGCTATTACATTTTTCTACAAATAACGGTGCTTTTCAGGTACCATTTTAATGTATAAGCAATCACACATGTGAAGATAATATGGTCTCAATTTAAAGGTAATCTATTCATCTTTAGATTGGCATCACTAAAATAATAAAACATCATACTAATTTTTCCCATAAATCCGTTTTCACCATCTCAATAATCACAGAAAAATAGGGTCTGATTAGGTAGCATTTTAAGTAAACTTAGTGCATATTTTATCTTCAAAATTATATAAAATTACGGCACATGTATACTCTATACCGGAGGTTCCCAAAGTGTGCGCCGTAGAAAGTAAAGAGGGGCGCCGCCGTGAGTCGATTATTTACTTAATAAAGACATCTATCACTATCCAAAACCACAAATATTCGCGGGTATCATTACATTCGCCTATTTCTTTCTACTGAATCTTTTTTTTCAAATAGCTAATCAGAGTAGGGCGCCGCCGCCGCCGCGCCGTGGCAAAATTCTAAATTGGTGAATGCGCCGCGAGCTGAAAAAGATTGGGAACCCCTGCTCTATACGTTTAGCTAATTATTTTGTACCTATATCATTAAATGTTTCAATAAACAGTAAAAATATGAATGCTTGCAAATTTCTTCATAAATTTTTCACTCGCGGTTCATCATTCCGCTTGTTGAAAGATGTGCGTATCGCTCTGTCGCAAAAAATAAATTACGAAAAAGTCTTATACACTCATACAGTCGTTTATCGGGACCGGAAGGAGTTGATACTTTTTCGAACCTAAATAAAAGTATATACGACTTTAATAGTATTATTAAATTTATTATCAGAATGTGATTTAGGAATTTTTGAATAAGATCGGGATTTGGATATTAATGGCTAAGTATTCGTTGACAAGGATGTAAAATGGATGGGTGGGGTTAAGTTCTAGTAAACCTGTGATTTAGATTAGGCCTGAAAGTAGATGGGTAGGGTTAGCAGCTTAACCCTACCCACGGTACCACAGATGGGAAAGTTAACAAATAGATGGGTGAGGTTAAGCAGCTGTTGGGAAGGTTAAGAAATGGATGAGTGATATCAAATTTTACTAAAACAAGGCAAGAATAAGTGGGGTTAAGAGTCTGTGCGTGAGTTCAAGAAAAAAAAAATTTTGCTGAAAAAGGGGCTTGCTGAGAATAACTCTAAAAATATTGAAACATCGCTCTAAATCTAATATGGCGAACTAAGTTTTTAGTGTTTTTTTTAACTAAATTTCGTTTTCTTATTGTTATTTTATTTCTTGTATGCATACTTCTAGTTTTCATTTTGAATGAGTAATACGGGTAAACAAATAAATTTCCACTGATTTTTTATTATTAAAAATATAAATACATATTAATAATAGTTTTTGAGATATAGCAAAATAGACAGAGTCTAAGAGTATAAGAATGTATTATACAGCGCATTGACTTCACATTCAACAAAACGAAATAAATTAATCTTTAAGCAATTTTACTTAGAGATATCTGCAGCCCAATCGTAAAGTAATTCGTATCGTATGTAGCGGCCTACAATGCGTCGTCAGGTAGCAAATAACCTATTTATCACGAAAATAGTACAATCACCAAATGCACTTATAAAGTTCCAACTAAACTTTCTGACTCAATTCAAATAAAAATAAGAAATAATAACAAGTATCAAGATTATTTAAGCGATGTGTAAAATCGAGGGCTCAGTGGTCTCAATGTGTGCCTATCCATAATGTTGTTGTGTGAGACTCTAGATTGAATTTGAATTGAGTTCGTTGAAAATGTAACAACATCCTTAAATTGGCAGATATGACAAATGACGTGATCTGTGGGTGACCCATTAGATTTTCTGTCTCATGTGAGACAAGCAACCAAAATTAGTTTCTTAATTTTTTATAGTAGGTAATTAATATACTAACTCAAACTCCACTTGTGACATACGATCTTTCAGTGTGCTGTACATGTCTACTTTGCTGATACCCTGTTCTAAGGTGGAAGCTCTGATCAGGTTGAATACCATCATTTGTCGAGGATTGAGGCCATTTACTGATGCACTATTTTCAGTTACTCCAACCATTGAGTTAGCCGGCAGACCACTTGTAAATGTTGAGTCATTCTTGACAACTTTCTCCTGTTTCAAAAAAGAAAAACCTTCAAGTAAATATGTCACCAGTATTTGAAAAGCATAGATCTATTAAATTTGGGTTAAAAATAGTATGGAATATTTTATAATTCTTCAATTACCTTTTTAGAATCTGCTTCCATTTTCAGTCTATTTTGGATGCAGTGTAAATAGTGGAATGTGATTGCATTTACATCTATTATAGGCATTATTTTAAATGTCATCAGTACTTTTTTCCCCTTGTTAGTTTTCACAGTGCCATATACTTGAACATAATCATTCACTTCCACCTTTGGTGTTGCTTTATCCTGTAAAAGTAGAATAAAATTATAGTAATTTCTAAAATCACAAAAACCTAATATTCAGACAATAAATATAAGCCACAAATAAACATGAACAAGAGAAAAAAATTACATCTTCATCTGCTGCCTCTTGGTCTAACCAAAGAACAGCTCGCATCCTGCCTGTAAGGTCTTGAATAGTGTAAGTGATTTTGGTGCTTTGCATTCGTATGTTCCTTACGCGAGCTACAATGGAGACAATTTGAATCTCAGTACCCCATATTTTTACACCATCATCCCCACTGTGTAGTGCCTGCCTGATGACTACTGGTGCGGTGCGCGATGCTCTTCTGCCCTGCATTTGCAAACAACATTAAGTTTAAAAAGTAGATGAATCACCAACTACTGGCCTGTATGTTTGAATATTATCGCTTACTTGTTTTGGAGCCTGATTTGGTGTATTTACATTTCCAAATTGGTTAGGGGAATTGAAAAACCCTCCACCGACTGCCGACTGATCTATAAAACACATTAGAATTTGAATATGATTAAATATAATAATGAAAAGCGGTAGCTGTTCGCCAGTGTATCGTGAAATGAAAATACTTACCGTTCCACATTTTAGCAACAAAACGTTTATAGATTTTGATATGAATTAAATTCAATGTTTATATTATAAACGTATTTAGATAAATTTCAGAATATTAGATTGCTCGTTTCAATTCTTTCATTATGGTAGGCGCGGGAATAGTTGATTGTCAATTCGGTTACGGTTTGTTACTATTGACTTTGACATTGACATTTGATTTATTTCTAAATGCAAAGCATAAAGCGCCTTATTCACGGTTCATCTTGCTTGAACCATGCAGACACGACGTAAAAAATCAGTGAATAGTTTCAACGTAGGTTTTTTAGCTTTGAAAAAATGCAGTAAAAACTTATTTATTTATTTAACTATTTATGTACACACAATAATTACAACAATACATTAAAGGAATAGGAAAAACAAAGTACAAAGGTATAGGTGCCGTCACGAGTTTAGAGCGCTCGACGAAAGTAGTGGGGAGACTTGCGCATGTCGTACACTCGTGCTCACATATATTACGAAGCGTTTTTAGAAAAATTAAATTAACTTGAGTTGTCACTTGTAATGGAAAAGAAAAATAAGTTTTATATAGGTATTTTAAAAGAGAAAAATAAAATATAACCACGGTTTATTTTATAAAAATAATAATTTATATTTTTTGTAGATACGCATAGAATCAATATTACATAATCAATAATAAAATTAATGTAATGTGTATTTTAATTATTGGTGTACAATAAAGTATATTCTATCTATGTATAATCAAATAATCAATTATAGGACTGTTTTACATTAAAATAAAACAGTTATTATGTGCCGAAAGAAAGACACAGCGTTTATGTGAAGAAGCTGTCTATGATCTTGCCATCAAGGAGCATATTTAGTTAAAAACATACCTGTTTGTCTCTGTTTTTATGAAGTTACCATGAATTCCATCCGGCAGGGGCGCTGCGTCCTTCCCGCGCGTCCGTTGATTCACTTCATAGTGTCTTCACTCACCAGCAAGGCCCTTGCTCTAACGCTGTGTCTTTCTTTCGGCACATAATAACTGTTTTATTTTAATGTAAAACAGTCCTATTATATGCCTAGTCGAAAGACACAGCGTTTATGTGAAGACTTGTTTGATATCTGCTGGTGATGGTAACTGCAAACGCTATGTGAATTGGATATAAATGTGTAAAATACCAAGAATTGTTTCTCATACTTTAAACATTTATTCTTATTAATAATCAATTATTATTTTTTCTAACATTATAGGACTGTTTTACATTAAAATAAAACAGTTATTATGTGCCGAAAGAAAGACACAGCGTTTATGTGAAGAAGCTGTCTATGATCTTGCCATCAAGGAGCATATTTAGTTAAAAACATACCTGTTTGTCTCTGTTTACTGAAGTTACCATGAATTCCATCCGGCAGGGGCGCTGCGTCCTTCCCGCGCGTCCGTTGATTCACTTCATAGTGTCTTCACTCACCAGCCAGGCCCTTGCTCTAACGCTGTGTCTTTCTTTCGGCACATAATAACTGTTTTATTTTAATGTAAAACAGTCCTATTATATGCCTAGTCGAAAGACACAGCGTTTATGTGAAGACTTGTTTGATATCTGCTGGTGATGGTAACTGCAAACGCTATGTGAATTGGATATAAATGTGTAAAATACCAAGAATTGTTTCTCATACTTTAAACATTTATTCTTATTAATAATCAATTATTATTTTTTCTAACATTATATAACAAAATATAAGTAAGAATTATAAACGACTCATTTATATAGTTATATATTATTATGTAGTATGGTTATCTACTACTACAATAAACAAAATGTTATTAATTAAGATATTATAATAATTTGGCACTCAGTCTCATGATCATTAACAATCAATATTATAAAAAAGGTGCATCTACAGTAGATGCTAATTAAGATCAATTCTATATTTGTAATTATCAATTAAAATATAAACTCTAGACACATGAGAAATTTGATCTAAGTAAATCCTCATTTTTATCTTTCTGAATGATTTCCCTGCAATGAAATAAAATCTTCTTAAAGTTTTATCACTTTTCCAATTGCCTGTTTTTAGTCTTTCTTCAATTACAATGTACATTTTTCCACCAGCCTTTGAATGCTACTGCAGCTCTAATACTCCCTGGTGGTGCACTTATGCCTACTGCTTTAAAAACAATTTTAACCCATCCTGCAATTAGGGTTCTAGTAGTTGGCTTAACTTACCCTTTAAGAGGAATAAATAAATAAACTGGATATATTACTATTTACCCGACTATGCTGCGAAGTCTAAATTAATTGTTTGATATGTCTTACAGGACATATATGTACAGGGCATTTGGGTGTTTCACCAATGACCATCCTGACTGCCTGTAATGGCTTGAATCTGTTATTATCCAAACCTGGACCACCGCACAATGATGTCCTCTTCTTCTATGCAGTTGTTTTGAGATATGTCTAGTAAGGTAAGGTCATGTATTCTTGGACCTGATGCTAAGAGCAAAATTAATGCAGTTCTTCTATATGTATATATCAAAAAGCGAATTGGTGCTATAAACAGTGGTTTCTAACCAATTAAATAATAAAGGGATATGCCATAAAGGCGATTTTGTAGGTTTGAGTTTAATCAATGCAATGGCTTTTATTACTTGTTAACAAAGGAAATTTTTTGGAAAGGTTTTCTACTGTTGAAACACAATAAGTAGAAATAGCAGATTTATGTAATAATATTGTGTTATAGTATATATAACACAATATTATTGTATATAGTGTATATTATATATACATATACACTATAAAATAGTTCTAAATAAAGATTTGTTACAAAACCTTGCAACATCTCTGCCATCTGGATTTTTATTATTAACATTATTTGTGGTGGAAAATGCTAACCACCTGTTTATAGGGGTTTTGTATGTGTTTAGAGTGCTAGTTCGCCAACTGCTACTCAATAATTGTATTTCCTCTCTATTCCAGTTTGAGAGCTGACCCCCCCCCCCCCATTTTGGGAGGTTTGATTCAGGTTTGGAAGGACAATTTGTCCACCTGTGGGGGACCTAGACCTGTTGTTTGATCGATTAGATTCTGCTGTAGATCCAATGTTGGCAATGGATCTGCTAGGGCTCTGGCTTTGAGGTCGGTTAACCCAAAGTACTGGTCCCAATGTGGGACTATTAAGGTGAACATTCCCTTGGCTTTGTTCAAATGTGCCAGTACCCAAGGGACTAGATTGGGTGGGGGAAAACCCAGCCCAACTGACAGTTCCAATTTTGACTGGAGGCGTCGCAGAAAACTGCTGACCCATCTGTCGAGTCCCAGGTTACGTACCGCGGGACGACTGCGGTTTCTTTTGATGCAAACAAGTATATGTCTGGCACGCCCTATTTTTTGAATATTGCCACCCTGGCTTGGATTTGCAGATGCCACTTGGGCACAGGCTTTCCTCTTGAGAGGTGGTCTGCAATCCTGTTTAACCTCCCTAAGAGGTAAGAAGCCGACAGCGTTATGTTGAGCTGCTCGGTCAAGTGAAGGAGTTTGTCTGTTAGGCCCAACAGGGGTAAGGAACGGGTACTCCCTTCGTTCCTTATGTAGGCTATCAGGGTGCGATTGTCTGAGTGTACCAGTACGTGTGCACCCCTCATGTCTGCACCTTGTTGTGATAAGGCTGCATACACGGCATACATCTCCTTCACATTGGAGTGCCACTTTAGCTGGCGAGGACTCCAATTGCCCGACAACATTGTGTTGTTCAGGTGTGCTCCCCAGCCCGCGTCCGCCGCGTCTGTGGTTGCACTTTTAACCTTGCATTTTTTAGCCACTTTAGTAACTCTACTCAAGAGTCTACTAGAGGAGGTAACATCCTCTCTTGCCTTGGTCTGCCTCCTCTGAATGATTTTAGTAAAATCGGTGTTCTGCGATAGTGCAGGTGACCATTCAGTGTCGCTAAATTGGTAAAGTTTATTATACCCAGCCATTTCTGTACCTTCCGGAGACAGGCCATTTTCTTTTACAATAAATTGGTTGACATTTCTGTTATATTCAGTACTTTTTTGACAGGAAGAGATATTAAATTGGATTTTGTGTTCCATGTCATGCCTAAGTATTCTAGTTACTGAGTTGGGGTGAAAAGTGATTATTGATAATTCACTTGCCAACCCAACTTTATCAGGGTTCTACAAGCTTTGCTTGGTTTTGATTGGTTAAATAAACTATTAATAATTAATAAATGAAAATTAATTTTTATCCTTATGCCCTGTCTCTGAAGGATTTCCGCAATCCAATTGGTAACAGAAGCGAAAGAGTGAGGGGCTGATGAAAGACCGAAGGTTAGGGCTGTTTACTGCAATATCTCGCCTCCATATATTATACGTAGAAAACACCTGTGGGTTTCCTTTATGCATAAATGGAAGTAGGCTTGGTAGAGGTCGATTTTTATCATCCAGTCCTGATCTTGAAGGAACAGAATAATATCCACTCGAGAAATGAGTTGGAAATGACGAGTTGAGACATGCATATTCAGTTTTCTTAAATTGAATATGAGTTGTACTCCTCGTCTGGGTTTTTATCAAAATCATCTTTGAATGAAAACCCGGTGCGGTTAATTTTAGTTTCTCTAAAATGCCCACTTCCTTGAGTTCGCTTATGACTTGTGTCATTTTTGCTGATTGCTTTGTAGCAAATCTGGTTATTATTTTCTTGCAAGGATATTGCACGGGAGGTTTTGTTAAAAAAGGGTATACAGCCCCTGGCTATAAAATTTTGAACATATTTGCTCACCCTCAGCTGTGCTCATATCTGAACATGGTACCCCCCTTGAATATCCTGCTTTGATAGTCACTTGTCTTTATTAATGTCGGAGTTGTCATGGGAGTCTGTGAGACAGGGGAATATTTTATATGATAGTTATTATAGTAATTTCTCTCAACTTTTGATTTATTTTCCTTATCAAATTTTCTTGATTTAGAGGACCATTTAATTTTTTTTTTTATTTTTTTTTTTTTTATTTAAGTTAGTATTATTACTGTCACTAAATTTATTTTTATTCTTTAAATAACTTGGCATGTTTAGCCACACCTGGGATCTCCCCACAGAGTATACCAGCGGAATACGAGCATCCCTATTAATTAGGTGTTTCAAACTGGGTGGAATGTTTTGAAACGCAATTTTTAAATTGACATTGTTTATTTCTTTTAGAATACGGTCACATATAACCTCAATACATTCTGCCTATTTTGCGCAATTAACCTGCATACATGACTCCATATTTTTATATGATGGAGATAACAGACCAAATATTTCTGTAAATTTACCCGAGTTTGCATTAAGTTCCGTACCTGCATTAGAAGCCTAATCTATGACGTCCTGTAAACCATTTACTTAAATAGTTGTCGACTATGTAAGACTGCATTCGATAATCCCGCTAGTAAATGTTCAGTATTAGTTAATAATCTGTTCCCTTATTTAAATGACAGAGCTCCTCATCTAATTTCAGACCTGTAAATCTCACAATCACATCGCTACTCCGGGTAGCGAAGTGAGCCTGTAATGCTTTTTTATATCTTATGCCTTTCCAAGCTTGCGAGTTAGACTGTTGTAAATTACTGATTTCCGCTAATTTACTTGGGTCAGCACTAGGTATAAAGTTATTATTAACTTTCCTAATGACATATTAGTAGTAGGTATAAAAGAAAAAATTGTTTCGGACATCTTGGAATGGCCGGCATTATCTGAACTATTATGAGTTTTGTTACTATTTAATGCATTTAGGTATGATGGAATCTGAGCTACGCACTCTGAAAGGAAATCGACTTGATTTATTGGCGAGTCTTAACAGGATTCGACCTGCTTCGACATCCGCCTGGATCTATTGTTTGGTGGTGGGTCCGCAAAACCCTCCTCATCTTCTGAAGATGAGGAAGAGCTGCTGCTTTCTATTGAGCTAGAGCTCCTAGCACTTCGCCCTCCCTCGGGAGCGACGACTTGCGCATCGGAAGCCTCCGACTGATTCATAAGTATAAGTAGGTACTCACCTAACTGCCGCTAACGACGACACCCACACACACTACATTAAACTTATGCGATAAAGCACTTATTTCAGCTAAATAAATAAAAAATCAAAGTAGGAACACTTAGTTCTCACTTTTACAACTTTGGAAAATTTTCGCTCCTTACGCGTCGAAAATCACAAACGCTATGAAGTGAATCAACGGACGCGCGGGAAGGAAGCAGCGCCCCTGCCGGATGGAATTCATGGTAACTTCAGTAAACAGAGACAAACAGGTATGTTTTTAACTAAATATGCTCCTTGATGGCAAGATCATAGACAGCTTCTTCACATAAACGCTGTGTCTTTCGACTAGGCATATAATATAACAAAATATAAGTAAGAATTATAAACGACTCATTTATATAGTTATATATTATTATGTAGTATGGTTATCTACTACTACAATAAACAAAATGTTATTAATTAAGATATTATAATAATTTGGCACTCAGTCTCATGATCATTAACAATCAATATTATAAAAAAGGTGCATCTACAGTAGATGCTAATTAAGATCAATTCTATATTTGTAATTATCAATTAAAATATAAACTCTAGACACTTGAGAAATTTGATCTAAGTAAATCCTCATTTTTATCTTTCTGAATGATTTCCCTGCAATGAAATAAAATCTTAAAGTTTTATCACTTTTCCAATTGCCTGTTTTTAGCCTTTCTTCAATTACAATGTACATTTTTCCACCAGCCTTTGAATGCTACTGCAGCTCTAATACTCCCTGGTGGTGCACTTATGTCCACTGCTCTAAAAACAAATTTAACCCATCCTGCAATTAGGGTTCTAGTAGTTGGCTTAACTTACCCTTTAAGAGGAATAAATAAATAAACTGGATATATTACTATTTACCCGACTATGCTGCGTCTAAATTAATTGTTTGATATGTTTTACAGGACATATATGTACAGGGCATTTGGGTGTTTCACCAATGACCATCCTGACTGCCTGTAATGGCTTGAATCTGTTATTATCCAAACCTGGACCACAGCACAATGATGTCCTCTTCTTCTATGCAGTTGTTTTGAGATATGTCTAGTAAGGTAAGGTCATGTATTCTTGGACCTGATGCTAAGAGCAAAATTAATGCAGTTCTTCTATATGTATATATCAAAAAGCGAATTGGTGCTATAAACAGTGGTTTCTAACCAATTAAATAATAAAGGGATATGCCATAAAGGCGATTTTGTAGGTTTGAGTTTAATCAATGCAATGGCTTTTATTACTTGTTAAAAAAGGAAATTTTTTGGAAAGGTTTTCTACTGTTGAAACACAATAAGTAGAAATAGCAGATTTATGTAATAATATTGTGTTATAGTATATATAACACAATATTATTGTATATAGTGTATATTATATATACATATACACTATAAAATAGTTCTAAATAAGGATTTGTTACAAAACCTTGCAACATCTCTGCCATCTGGATTTTTATTATTAACATTATTTGTGGTGGAAAATGCTAACCACCTGTTTATAGGGGTTTTGTATGTGTTTAGAGTGCTAGTTCGCCAACTGCTACTCAATAATTGTATTTCCTCTCTATTCCAGTTTGAGAGCTGATCCCCCCCCCCCAATTTTGGGAGGTTTGATTCCGGTTTGGAAGGACAATTTGTCCACCTGTGGGGGACCTAGACCTGTTGTTTGATCGATTAGATTCTGCTGCAGATCCAATGTTGGCAATGGATCTGCTAGGGCTCTGGCTTTGAGGTCGGTTAACCCAAAGTACTGGTCCCAATGTGGGACTATTAAGGTGAACATTCCCTTGGCTTTGTTCAAATGTGCCAGTACCCAAGGGACTAGATTGGGTGGGGGAAAACCCAGCCCAACTGACAGTTCCAATTTTGACTGGAGGCGTCGCAGAAAACTGCTGACCCATCTGTCGAGTCCCAGGTTACGTACCGCGGGACGACTGCGGTTTCTTTTGATGCAAACAAGTATATGTCTGGCACGCCCTATTTTTTGAATATTGCCACCCTGGCTTGGATTTGCAGATGCCACTTGGGCACAGGCTTTCCTCTTGAGAGGTGGTCTGCAATCCTGTTTAACCTCCCTAAGAGGTAAGAAGCCGACAGCGTTATGTTGAGCTGCTCGGTCAAGTGAAGGAGTTTGTCTGTTAGGCCCAACAGGGGTAAGGAACGGGTACTCCCTTCGTTCCTTATGTAGGCTATCAGGGTGCGATTGTCTGAGTGTACCAGTACGTGTGCACCCCTCATGTCTGCACCTTGTTGTGATAAGGCTGCATACACGGCATACATCTCCTTCACATTGGAGTGCCACTTTAGCTGGCGAGGACTCCAATTGCCCGACAACATTGTGTTGTTCAGGTGTGCTCCCCAGCCCGCGTCCGCCGCGTCTGTGGTTGCACTTTTAACCTTGCATTTTTTAGCCACTTTAGTAACTCTACTCAAGAGTCTACTAGAGGAGGTAACATCCTCTCTTGCCTTGGTCTGCCTCCTCTGAATGATTTTAGTAAAATCGGTGTTCTGCGATAGTGCAGGTGACCATTCAGTGTCGCTAAATTGGTAAAGTTTATTATACCCAGCCATTTCTGTACCTTCCGGAGACAGGCCATTTTCTTTTACAATAAATTGGTTGACATTTCTGTTATATTCAGTACTTTTTTGACAGGAAGAGATATTAAATTGGATTTTGTGTTCCATGTCATGCCTAAGTATTCTAGTTACTGAGTTGGGGTGAAAAGTGATTATTGATAATTCACTTGCCAACCCAACTTTATCAGGGTTCTACAAGCTTTGCTTGGTTTTGATTGGTTAAATAAACTATTAATAATTAATAAATGAAAATTAATTTTTATCCTTATGCCCTGTCTCCGAAGGATTTCCGCAATCCAATTGGTAACAGAAGCGAAAGAGTGAGGGGCTGATGAAAGACCGAAGGTTAGGGCTGTTTACTGCAATATCTCGCCTCCATATATTATACGTAGAAAACACCTGTGGGTTTCCTTTATGCATAAATGGAAGTAGGCTTGGTAGAGGTCGATTTTTATCATCCAGTCCTGATCTTGAAGGAACAGAATAATATCCACTCGAGAAATGAGTTGGAAATTACGAGTTGAGACATGCATATTCAGTTTTCTTAAATTGAATATGAATTGTACTCCTCGTCTGGGTTTTTATCAAAATCATCTTTGAATGAAAACCCGGTGCGGTTAATTTTAGTTTCTCTAAAATGCCCACTTCCTTGAGTTCGCTTATGACTTGTGTCATTTTTGCTGATTGCTTTGTAGCAAATCTGGTTATTATTTTCTTGCAAGGATATTGCACGGGAGGTTTTGTTAAAAAAGGGTATACAGCCCCTGGCTATAAAATTTTGAACATATTTGCTCGCCCTCAGCTGTGCTCATATCTGAACATGGTACCCCCCTTGAATATCCTGCTTTGATAGTCACTTGTCTTTATTAATGTTGGAGTTGTCATGGGAGTCTGTGAGACAGGGGAATATTTTATATGATAGTTATTATAGTAATTTTTCTCAACTTTTGATTTATTTTCCTTATCAAATATTCTTGATTTAGAGGACTATTTAATTTTTTTTTTTTTTTTTTATTTAAGTTAGTATTATTACTGTCACTAAATTTATTTTTATTCTTTAAATAACTTGGCATGTTTAGCCACACCTGGGATCTCCCCAAAGAGTATACCAGCGGAATACGAGCATCCCTATTAATTAGGTGTTTCAAACTGGGTGGAATGTTTTGAAACGCAATTTTTAAATTGACATTGTTTATTTCTTTTAGAATACGGTCACATATAACCTCAATACATTCTGCCTATTTTGCGCAATTAACCTGCATACATGACTTCATATTTTTATATGATGGAGAAAACAGACCAAATATTTCTGTAAATTTACCCGAGTTTGCATTAAGTTCCGTACCTGCATTAGAAGCCTAATCTATGACGTCCTGTAAACCATTTACTTAAATAGTTGTCGACTATGTAAGACTGCATTCGATAATCCCGCTAGTAAATGTTCAGTATTAGTTAATAATCTGTTCCCTTATTTAAATGACAGAGCTCCTCATCTAATTTCAGACCTGTAAATCTCACAATCACATCGCTACTCCGGGTAGCGAAGTGAGCCTGTAATGCTTTTTTATATCTTATGCCTTTCCAAGCTTGCGAGTTAGACTGTTGTAAATTACTGATTTCCGCTAATTTACTTGGGTCAGCACTAGGTATAAAGTTATTATTAACTTTTCTAATGACATATTAGTAGTAGGTATAAAAGAAAAAATTGTTTCGGACATCTTGGAATGGCCGGCATTATCTGAACTATTATGAGTTTTGTTACTATTTAATGCATTTAGGTATGATGGAATCTGAGCTACGCACTCTGAAAGGAAATCGACTTGATTTATTGGCGAGTCTTAACAGGATTCGACCTGCTTCGACATCCGCCTGGATCTATTGTTTGGTGGTGGGTCCGCAAAACCCTCCTCATCTTCTGAAGATGAGGAAGAGCTGCTGCTTTCTATTGAGCTAGAGCTCCTAGCACTTCGCCCTCCCTCGGGAGCGACGACTTGCGCATCGGAAGCCTCCGACTGATTCATAAGTATAAGTAGGTACTCACCTAACTGCCGCTAACGACGACACCCACACACACTACATTAAACTTATGCGATAAAGCACTTATTTCAGCTAAATAAATAAAAAATCAAAGTAGGAACACTTAGTTCTCACTTTTACAACTTTGGAAAATTTTCGCTCCTTACGCGACGAAAATCACAAACGCTATGAAGTGAATCAACGGACGCGCGGGAAGGACGCAGCGCCCCTGCCGGATGGAATTCATGGTAACTTCATAAAAACAGAGACAAACAGGTATGTTTTTAACTAAATATGCTCCTTGATGGCAAGATCATAGACAGCTTCTTCACATAAACGCTGTGTCTTTCGACTAGGCATATAATATTTAAAAAAACTTAAATTCTAATCGTTTGGCAATAATCCTATTCCTTCCATCAAATCGTCGTTAATTAAGGAAGTCGAAGTTTATAGATGGATGCGACTGGAACTACTTATTAAAAGGTAAAAGGTCAAGATGATGGAAAAATACGAAAGCAATATGTGCGTGAATGTACTTAGGGCGATACACCAATACGGCGCCGGCACTGGCCGCTTCACCCTCCGCACACCGCCCACCCCGCCAAACGGACCCAAAAACTGATATCTGCGCATTCAAGGCCAGCGCTCTAAACTCGTGACGGCAACTATAATGCTTATTCCTACAGAAATCTCTTCCAGCATACCTGCGACAGGAGAATTGAACACATAGACATGCAGATAGTGTGCATAACAATAGAAAAAGAAATTTAAATACATAAAATAAGTTAAAATATATCATATAAAATAAAAATATATATGCAAATAAAATATACATAATAAAAACAAAAAAGTAAATAAACGGACCAATTTTCAGAAAGTGTTTTAAATTAATCTTCATGGTTACTTATACCTATTAAGAATACTTTTCATTTACCTATAAAACGTTTTAGGTACTCAAAATCATAATATTTTAATATTGTTTCTTTAAAAATGCCGCCTAAACGTCACGTTATGTCATCTGAGAGCGCGTAATGTCATCTGTGGTCTTAACAAAACAGCGTCTAGTAGATTCTTTTGTTGTTAAGGAATGAAAATGTAATAACTACAAATAAATATAATGTGCTTAAATTAACTTGTAGTAAATATACATTGTGTAATGCGAGAGGTTATAATTACGAGAGCACCCACAGCAGATTACATCAATTCAATTAAATTTTTTATAATGGCAAACTATGCCGATGTCGACAATTCTGCCAATGTCAAAAGTGCCATGGAGAAGCGTGCGTCATAAAAGGATCTACCTATATACGTATACGTATAGAATACGTATTCGCGACTCATCTCTTTGCGAGTGCGGCATAGAGGAGGGTAGTTTGGAACACCTATTTTTTAACTGTCCTTAAAACAACCCAGCCCTTGATCTTTATAGCTGTTTACCAAAATTAAAAATCCCTTTACCTATTTACCTCCCTTCCCTCCTAACCCATCCTTCCCCAGAACTCCTTGAGTTGGTTATGTCTTTTTTACAGACTAATAATATCAAACTATGATGTATCTTATTATTATCTTCAGTACTTTGTATTTATTTGATTTAAAACTTTATAATTATTTGTTTTTACGTTTGTTAGTTCCGTTTATTTACCAATGTCAGCAATTTTTTTCAGAACACTCTTCCGCTACAAAATTAAGGTCATCTTTTTTTATAGGACGCACGCTTCTCCATGGCACTTTTGACATTGGCATAAATAATTGTCGACATCGGCTTAGCTTGCCATTATAAATAATTGAATTGAAAAGGTAGATGACGTCACGTACATGCTTGCTTCAGTACAGATTAAAAACATTGTAAAAAACAAAAATTAAAAATATTGTAAAAAACAAAATTATATATTTATGTACATTTTAGATTTTAACCTGATTACTGTGTCGGATTAACAGAATAGGGGATTCTGTGGTTAAAGCTGACAGCAATTTTCTGTTAATAGGACTGTTTTACATTAAAATAAAACAGTTATTATGTGCCGAAAGAAAGACACAGCGTTTATGTGAAGAAGCTGTCTATGATCTTGCCATCAAGGAGCATATTTAGTTAAAAACATACCTGTTTGTCTCTGTTTACTGAAGTTACCATGAATTCCATCCGGCAGGGGCGCTGCGTCCTTCCCGCGCGTCCGTTGATTCACTTCATAGTGTCTTCACTCACCAGCCAGGCCCTTGCTCTAACGCTGTGTCTTTCTTTCGGCACATAATAACTGTTTTATTTTAATGTAAAACAGTCCTATTATATGCCTAGTCGAAAGACACAGCGTTTATGTGAAGACTTGTTTGATATCTGCTGGTGATGGTAACTGCAAACGCTATGTGAATTGGATATAAATGTGTAAAATACCAAGAATTGTTTCTCATACTTTAAACATTTATTCTTATTAATAATCAATTATTATTTTTTCTAACATTATATAACAAAATATAAGTAAGAATTATAAACGACTCATTTATATAGTTATATATTATTATGTAGTATGGTTATCTACTACTACAATAAACAAAATGTTATTAATTAAGATATTATAATAATTTGGCACTCAGTCTCATGATCATTAACAATCAATATTATAAAAAAGGTGCATCTACAGTAGATGCTAATTAAGATCAATTCTATATTTGTAATTATCAATTAAAATATAAACTCTAGACACATGAGAAATTTGATCTAAGTAAATCCTCATTTTTATCTTTCTGAATGATTTCCCTGCAATGAAATAAAATCTTCTTAAAGTTTTATCACTTTTCCAATTGCCTGTTTTTAGTCTTTCTTCAATTACAATGTACATTTTTCCACCAGCCTTTGAATGCTACTGCAGCTCTAATACTACCTGGTGGTGCACTTATGCCTACTGCTTTAAAAACAAATTTAACCCATCCTGCAATTAGGGTTCTAGTAGTTGGCTTAACTTACCCTTTAAGAGGAATAAATAAATAAACTGGATATATTACTATTTACCCGACTATGCTGCGAAGTCTAAATTAATTGTTTGATATGTCTTACAGGACATATATGTGCAGGGCATTTGGGTGTTTCACCAATGACCATCCTGACTGCCTGTAATGGCTTGAATCTGTTATTATCCAAACCTGGACCACAGCACAATGATGTCCTCTTCTTCTATGCAGTTGTTTTGAGATATGTCTAGTAAGGTAAGGTCATGTATTCTTGGACCTGATGCTAAGAGCAAAATTAATGCAGTTCTTCTATATGTATATATCAAAAAGCGAATTGGTGCTATAAACAGTGGTTTCTAACCAATTAAATAATAAAGGGATATGCCATAAAGGCGATTTTGTAGGTTTGAGTTTAATCAATGCAATGGCTTTTATTACTTGTTAACAAAGGAAATTTTTTTGGAAAGGTTTTCTACTGTTGAAACACAATAAGTAGAAATAGCAGATTTATGTAATAATATTGTGTTATAGTATATATAACACAATATTATTGTATATAGTGTATATTATATATACATATACACTATAAAATAGTTCTAAATAAAGATTTGTTACAAAACCTTGCAACATCTCTGCCATCTGGATTTTTATTATTAACATTATTTGTGGTGGAAAATGCTAACCACCTGTTTATAGGGGTTTTGTATGTGTTTAGAGTGCTAGTTCGCCAACTGCTACTCAATAATTGTATTTCCTCTCTATTCCAGTTTGAGAGCTGACCCCCCCCCCCCATTTTGGGAGGTTTGATTCAGGTTTGGAAGGACAATTTGTCCACCTGTGGGGGACCTAGACCTGTTGTTTGATCGATTAGATTCTGCTGCAGATCCAATGTTGGCAATGGATCTGCTAGGGCTCTGGCTTTGAGGTCGGTTAACCCAAGGTACTGGTCCCAATGTGGGACTATTAAGGTGAACATTCCCTTGGCTTTGTTCAAATGTGCCAGTACCCAAGGGACTAGATTGGGTGGGGGAAAACCCAGCCCAACTGACAGTTCCAATTTTGACTGGAGGCGTCGCAGAAAACTGCTGACCCATCTGTCGAGTCCCAGGTTACGTACCGCGGGACGACTGCGGTTTCTTTTGATGCAAACAAGTATATGTCTGGCACGCCCTATTTTTTGAATATTGCCACCCTGGCTTGGATTTGCAGATGCCACTTGGGCACAGGCTTTCCTCTTGAGAGGTTGGTCTGCAATCCTGTTTAACCTCCCTAAGAGGTAAGAAGCCGACAGCGTTATGTTGAGCTGCTCGGTCAAGTGAAGGAGTTTGTCTGTTAGGCCCAACAGGGGTAAGGAACGGGTACTCCCTTCGTTCCTTATGTAGGCTATCAGGGTGCGATTGTCTGAGTGTACCAGTACGTGTGCACCCCTCATGTCTGCACCTTGTTGTGATAAGGCTGCATACACGGCATACATCTCCTTCACATTGGAGTGCCACTTTAGCTGGCGAGGACTCCAATTGCCCGACAACATTGTGTTGTTCAGGTGTGCTCCCCAGCCCGCGTCCGCCGCGTCTGTGGTTGCACTTTTAACCTTGCATTTTTAAGCCACTTTAGTAACTCTACTCAAGAGTCTACTAGAGGAGGTAACATCCTCTCTTGCCTTGGTCTGCCTCCTCTGAATGATTTTAGTAAAATCGGTGTTCTGCGATAGTGCAGGTGACCATTCAGTGTCGCTAAATTGGTAAAGTTTATTATACCCAGCCATTTCTGTACCTTCCGGAGACAGGCCATTTTCTTTTACAATAAATTGGTTGACATTTCTGTTATATTCAGTACTTTTTTGACAGGAAGAGATATTAAATTGGATTTTGTGTTCCATGTCATGCCTAAGTATTCTAGTTACTGAGTTGGGGTGAAAAGTGATTATTGATAATTCACTTGCCAACCCAACTTTATCAGGGTTCTACAAGCTTTGCTTGGTTTTGATTGGTTAAATAAACTATTAATAATTAATAAATGAAAATTAATTTTTATCCTTATGCCCTGTCTCTGAAGGATTTCCGCAATCCAATTGGTAACAGAAGCGAAAGAGTGAGGGGCTGATGAAAGACCGAAGGTTAGGGCTGTTTACTGCAATATCTCGCCTCCATATATTATACGTAGAAAACACCTGTGGGTTTCCTTTATGCATAAATGGAAGTAGGCTTGGTAGAGGTCGATTTTTATCATCCAGTCCTGATCTTGAAGGAACAGAATAATATCCACTCGAGAAATGAGTTGGAAATGACGAGTTGAGACATGCATATTCAGTTTTCTTAAATTGAATATGAATTGTACTCCTCGTCTGGGTTTTTATCAAAATCATCTTTGAATGAAAACCCGGTGCGGTTAATTTTAGTTTCTCTAAAATGCCCACTTCCTTGAGTTCGCTTATGACTTGTGTCATTTTTGCTGATTGCTTTGTAGCAAATCTGGTTATTATTTTCTTGCAAGGATATTGCACGGGAGGTTTTGTTAAAAAAGGGTATACAGCCCCTGGCTATAAAATTTTGAACATATTTGCTCACCCTCAGCTGTGCTCATATCTGAACATGGTACCCCCCTTGAATATCCTGCTTTGATAGTCACTTGTCTTTATTAATGTTGGAGTTGTCATGGGAGTCTGTGAGACAGGGGAATATTTTATATGATAGTTATTATAGTAATTTCTCTCAACTTTTGATTTATTTTCCTTATCAAATTTTCTTGATTTAGAGGACCATTTAATTTTTTTTAATTTTTTTTTATTTAAGTTAGTATTATTACTGTCACTAAATTTATTTTTATTCTTTAAATAACTTGGCATGTTTAGCCACACCTGGGATCTCCCCAAAGAGTATACCAGCGGAATACGAGCATCCCTATTAATTAGGTGTTTCAAACTGGGTGGAATGTTTTGAAACACAATTTTTAAATTGACATTGTTTATTTCTTTTAGAATACGGTCACATATAACCTCAATACATTCTGCCTATTTTGCGCAATTAACCTGCATACATGACTCCATATTTTTATATGATGGAGATAACAGACCAAATATTTCTGTAAATTTACCCGAGTTTGCATTAAGTTCCGTACCTGCATTAGAAGCCTAATCTATGACGTCCTGTAAACCATTTACTTAAATAGTTGTCGACTATGTAAGACTGCATTCGATAATCCCGCTAGTAAATGTTCAGTATTAGTTAATAATCTGTTCCCTTATTTAAATGACAGAGCTCCTCATCTAATTTCAGACCTGTAAATCTCACAATCACATCGCTACTCCGGGTAGCGAAGTGAGCCTGTAATGCTTTTTTATATCTTATGCCTTTCCAAGCTTGCGAGTTAGACTGTTGTAAATTACTGATTTCCGCTAATTTACTTGGGTCAGCACTAGGTATAAAGTTATTATTAACTTTCCTAATGACATATTAGTAGTAGGTATAAAAGAAAAAATTGTTTCGGACATCTTGGAATGGCCGGCATTATCTGAACTATTATGAGTTTTGTTACTATTTAATGCATTTAGGTATGATGGAATCTGAGCTACGCACTCTGAAAGGAAATCGACTTGATTTATTGGCGAGTCTTAACAGGATTCGACCTGCTTCGACATCCGCCTGGATCTATTGTTTGGTGGTGGGTCCGCAAAACCCTCCTCATCTTCTGAAGATGAGGAAGAGCTGCTGCTTTCTATTGAGCTAGAGCTCCTAGCACTTCGCCCTCCCTCGGGAGCGACGACTTGCGCATCGGAAGCCTCCGACTGATTCATAAGTATAAGTAGGTACTCACCTAACTGCCGCTAACGACGACACCCACACACACTACATTAAACTTATGCGATAAAGCACTTATTTCAGCTAAATAAATAAAAAATCAAAGTAGGAACACTTAGTTCTCACTTTTACAACTTTGGAAAATTTTCGCTCCTTACGCGACGAAAATCACAAACGCTATGGAGTGAATCAACGGACGCGCGGGAAGGACGCAGCGCCCCTGCCGGATGGAATTCATGGTAACTTCAGTAAACAGAGACAAACAGGTATGTTTTTAACTAAATATGCTCCTTGATGGCAAGATCATAGACAGCTTCTTCACATAAACGCTGTGTCTTTCGACTAGGCATATAATAATAAATTATCTTTAATACTCTATGGTCCATGTCTATGGTTCTGTTTATTTTCTTATTTTTGAATTTTGTGGATATCAAACATACTTAAATAAAAAAAGTACTCTGTGATATCAAAGATCCAGTTAATAACCAGATAGATTTTTTATAGCCCTTGTTTTAGTCTTTAATTTTAACATTAAAGTGTGATTTATATGTATTCTCATGGCTTGTAATTCATTTCATACTGGAAAATATTACATTACTTTTAAAAGAGGTTTCGAAGACAGCAAGAAAGATGTGACTGTAACAATCGACAAACTTTTTGAAACTGATACTTTGGTGGGTTTATTTTACATTTTAGACATACAATTTTAGAAGAATATAAAGCATTTAATATTTTAATAAGCACTTTAAACCAATAGGCATGTATAAGGATGTTAAAGATGATTGATAAATACACAGGCTATTGCTAGTGTTACAATCTGAAGTATCTGCCTACATTATTGTGAGCAATGTGTATAGTTTTTTGAAATGTAGGTTTTGTTTCAGAGAATATCATTATCCGATGATGATGACCCATCATTTTTATGTGTACTAACCATAACGCGAATGGACTATGAAGACTTAAAGAAGCAACAAGGCCTTCTTGTGGATTTTGACAACTTCCCATCACAGCTTGTAAGGCTGTTACAGCAATGCGCTTCAAACAACATGTACTTGAGTCTAAAATTTAATTTATTACTCATTTTGTTTAACATGTATTAAGATGGAAATATGCATCGCTTTTAAAATCCAAAATTGTATTGAAATGAATCTCCTTTTGCTAGATTTCATCCTGAAATTATGCCATTTGCTATGATATAATTAAATCTGTAAAAACATTGTAAATTTCTTAAATTGCTTTTTACAGAATCTAAAATACAATTTCACAACAATTTTTTTTTGTATTTAGTGTAATTTCTCTGCTAAAGTCTACAAGCAAATTAATAACTTTTAAAAATTGTTATTTATATGTAAGATGTGCGGCACCTGCAAACACACACGTAAAAGTAATTGAAGGATTCTATTGTTATAAGTATCCCATATTTTATTATTATGTTCTACTTTTATCAAACAAATCCTACTATTTGAACATATTCAAAATGCTATCACAACTGAAAAATATTCTGACAATACCAAATCTTAGTGTGAGCAATTTTGTTTTTTATTAAAATACTCCTCACTGTCACCTTTTAATAATAGAAGATAATCTTGTGATTTGCTATTCTTAATATTGTCCTATTCCAGGTTTTTGATAATGCAACAAAAGAACCCAGTGCAATATTACTTGGAGGTGGTTGAGCATAATGAATTTAAGAAACTTGTACATTTATCACTCAAGACAGGACCGGCTACAGATGCTGATATCAAACAACATATGGCTGAAACAATAATTAAGATAAAGGTGACTACTGTTACTTCATTATTATTCCTGTTAATGTGCCATATATCAACTGTAATGGTAAAATAATTTACTACCAGTAGGTCAGGCTTGGTATGACTTAATATTGTTACATAAATCTGTACCTTTGTTCAAAATTAATATTATTAATATTAACATAAATAATCTGGTGTGATTAATGCTGAGATATTTCATTAGATCTTTATTCATTGGCAACAGTACCTTCTTCTTTTATTTTTGTAATTTGTTGTTAAATGTTTTACCATACTAAGCAACTTACCACAGATATAGGTATATTAAATTAATTGTTTTCGGGCTGTTTGTATTTCATGTTTACATTTACAGAAAAGTTTGACTTCATTCAAAAGCTTAGCAATGAGTAAAGAGGCACTATTAAATGATAAATGTATTAATATGGATAGAAAATTAAATGAATTGACTCATGCTCTGGCAAAGATGGAAGAAGACAAGTTGAAATGTGAAATGGAGTTCAGAGAATCTTTGAATCAAGAAAAAGAAAAGATAATGCAGGTAAATGTGACTATGTATATCAAACAAGTTTAGTGCAAACAAAACTATAGGTGTTTTAAATAAATATAATAAAAGTTTTATTTGTATGTGGGGAATAAAAGAAAGGCAACCAATCATATTATCAAATAAAATGCAGAACACAAAATATTCAAAGTAAACATATTACTGAAATTTATAATGCATGTGCTCAAATTACTCCAATTTGCTGGAAATATAGTAATCTTTTTAAATATGACAACATCATCATTGGCTTTACAACACAAAATGTATGTCTTACAATTTGGCAAATACAATAAACACCAATGATTGTCTTGCTGACTTTTATCAATTTTATCATATTATGTGCAATTTAATATTCACTAACAATGCTTACAGGAAAAAACATTATGGCAGCAAAATGCTGAATTGAATATGAAGACACAGCTTACTGCCTATCAAGATAATCTTAGCAAGAAAGACAAACATATAGATGAAATAAATTCTCACTGTAAACAGCAGCGTGACACTATAATACAGTTAGAAAATCAATTAAGGTAATATTAATTTAATTCAATAGGGTTGGTGGCGTTGATGGGTGCGGTTTTTTAGTCGGTAAACGCTCAAGCGGAGTCCGACCCACCCTATCGCCTCCCCAGGCGATGGGACGGTCCGTAAAGGATTCTCCGCACATAAAAAAGGTAGACTGGTAGAAAATGCCAATGGCATTAAGTCCGCCTTTGTACAATGTATTTTTATTTTGTGCTAATAGAATAAATAAATAAATAAGTATCCAATAGATTTTCGTTTAGTTTTTGAGGATGTAAAATAAAATAAAAAAATACTTTTAAAGTTCTAGACACTCGAAACTCTTTCAAATCCTTGTTTAATCTATTCTGAAATAAAAAAACAGTAACAGTAATGCTTGTCACATAATTATTAGATATTGATTTCATTATTATAATTGTGTTATAATTAATATTATAATTGTGTACATTATTATCTTGTGTTTCTATCTGGAAAATCAGAAATGTCCTAGTAATAAGTTTGTAGCAGTTATGCTGAATAGTTTCGATAATGGTAATATATATGTTGCAGGGAATATTACATGTTAATTTATAGATGTGTAGTGACTAAAGAATTTAAATATTTTCAGTGAAAAAAGTCAATGCTTAAATATGTTGGAGAAAGAAGTTCAAAAAACACATATTGAAGTGGCAACACTGAAAGCAAAAAATGCTACATTAGAAAAAGATGTCATGGATAAAGAAAAACAATATCATCAAATAAATTCCAAATGCATTTATTTAGAAAAGGTATGTTCACTTCTTCTTCTTCTTATCGTGTCAATAGCTAAACAATATTTAATTAATAAGAAGCCACTGCAATGCCGTTAGGCGACAGATCGTCTCTCGTGCAGGTTCACTCAAATAAAGTTATTAGTAAAAATTTCTTAACACTTTGAATAATTCTCATTTACTGTTGTTGTTTATGTTTACAGACTGTCAAGGATAACACCGATTTGATAAAGGAATTGAATAGCTCTCTGCAACTAGTAAAGAAAGAAAAGGTAATTATACCATATTTATTTATTTAAACCAGTGTTGTTTAAATACTAGATATAGCATTTACTACTTGAGCAGTTGGCCTTATACTTATATTATGGTATTACTTTTCTTTGTTCACAGTCTAGTTTAGAAGAACGGTTAGCTTTAAGTGAATCTCTAGTAAATAGGAATAATGATGCTGTACATACAACATCAGAGCAGCTCCTAAAGGCAAATCAAATTATTTCAAAACAAAACATTGACCTTATAGAAATGAAGGAAAAGGTAATGAAGCACATTACTACCTGTCAATTTATTATTTATATACATAATTATTATACAAAAAAAACTTATTGATTATAATAAAAAAAAGGTTTTTAATTTAATAAAGTATATAACGCAACTTGTTCCCTATACCTTTTTTAGCTGCTAACATTCTACCAATCAAATATTTTCAGCTGTTGTGTAGGACAGCTATAGCATTAGAACAAGAAAAAGTCATAGAAGGCAATACTAAAGAAATGGAGGAACTTAGAGAGCAAATTAGTAAAACAAATGAGTGTATGGACAAAATGCAAAAAGAATTTAATGATCTGAAGCAAAAGTATGAATCAAATGAGAAAACTCTTAAAGAAAGAGATGAAACTATAAAGAATAATAATATGAGTGAGACATTTTTTAAATTATTATAGTTCCTGTTTAATGCAAAAAGATAGAATAATGTTAAAAGATAGAATAATGTGAAAGATATAATGTTGCAAATCAATAGGGTAAAAAAAACAAAAGTAACCCATATTTTTTTTTAGGTAGTTTATAAAGTCGACGACCCAATTAGTCGAGCGGTAGTTAACACTGCCTTCTGTGCTGTGGGTCCCGGGTTCGAATCCCGGTAGGAACAAATGTTTGTGTGATGAGCATCAACATTTGTATCCAAGTCATGGATGTATCTATGTATAATATGTATGTATTTACAACAAAAAAAAAGTATATATGTAGTATATCAACCAACTAGTATCCGTAATGATGGCGCTGTGTAATAATGTCCGGAAATAATTATTTATTATTATTTATAATAAACTTTTGCTAAATAATTTCTTACTAACGTAATATGCTTGCTGTACATTCTCAATGTCCAGGTATACTATTTTAAATAATGTTGCAGTAATCCAATGGCTTCATAAAAAACTGGACAACGTGGAACCCGCCGATTTATCTCAAAGTAGGCAAAGATTTGGGATTCAAACAGCCACAAGTTCCACGCCATACTTTCTTGCCAGAAATAAAAATAATACAGACTCATCGCATGGTATATCTGAAGAATCTATTGACTTTTATGGTACTTCGAAGTAAGTATAATAAGACTTAAATAAGTCCTTGCTAGAAATAGGAACCAGCTGTCGCCGGCGGTCTTTCCGAACCGTTACGACGTGGGAACCTTCAAGAGGAGAGTATATTCTTTATTGAAAGGCCG
This sequence comes from Craniophora ligustri, assembly GCA_905163465.1. Lineage (NCBI taxonomy): Eukaryota > Metazoa > Arthropoda > Insecta > Lepidoptera > Noctuidae > Craniophora > Craniophora ligustri. The sequence goes on along the minus strand of LR990967.1, from coordinate 7,474,784 downwards.
GCAACGCATTTGCACGGCCCCTGGTGTTGCAGATGTCCATGGGCGGAGGTAATCACTTACCATCAGGTGAGCCTCCTGCCCGTTTGCCCCCTTATTTCCATAAAAAAAAAAAACAAACACTTATTTTTAATTTTATTTTGTTATTTGTGTAAGGGCGTCAAATTCAGAAGAGTCGCCAGCTCCTGTAATGCAAGAAAAAGGCATTGACGTGGGACTAGATCCAAAGTATCTACAACCTTCAGAAAATGAGTACGGCGCGCGAGGTAAATGTTATTACTACATATTGAAAATGCTGTTGTTTGTTTGTGTATATTTATTTGCTCAGCTAACTGCATCCATTATATATATATATATATTTCTATTACATTATTTTATTTGGTTACAGGTACAATAACAAAGCCTAATAACCCAATAGGCAAAGAAAATGTGAATATAAATTTACCAAAAGTCAACTACAGAGAAAAAAAAACTGCACGGGGATCTACTTATCGTGCAACGCCTGTCTCGGCTTATTTTCCGTAAAAATGTATTTATGTCTCATTACCATATCCAACGTCATTAGTGCAATAAATAATAATATAATTTAGTAGTTTATATAATACAAGTATTGTACTTTTAGTTTAGTTTACTCCCTTACCAACTCACGTTTGAAGTAAAACCATTGCGATGAGATTTTTTTTATATGAACGATTTATGTAGCGCTTAGTGACGTCACGCTATGTTCGCTGTGCGGCTATGCGAACTTCTGCATTTGATAAAGTCATTGAAGACTCGTGATAATGGAGCACAGCACAAATATACTCTACCGTTTCGCACTACGTCCGATCAGAATCCGTGAAAATACGATCCTGAGTACCTAGGCGTAGAACTACTTACATTGTATGGTGGTTCACGCACTAGATCTGATGTCCGTCATCCATGAATCTCTATTTTGGAGAACAACAGATGCGCACTGCGTCCGAACCGATTCCCAGGTGCTTACGAGTAGAGAGGCTGAAGGGCGAGAGTGGGGGTTTCATGTGGTCTCACGAGCGGGTGATATAAAGCACAGAATCCTTTTAAAATTAGGACGATATGACGTTTCTCCTATCCCCAAATACGCTGAAAGAACTCATAATCAATCATTTGAATGCACTGCTGATTCGGACCGGACGTAGTGCAAAACCGCTTTTATACGAATATTTAAGAAGACTTTTTACGCGTTGTTGCATATTGTTATTAGCATATAATTCTACGTAGAATATGTGTAAGTATATGAGCTTTTACATTATTTTGCTTTTTTTTCTGAGATCCAAAATAGACATTCAAATTGAGAAGCTCCTCCTTTTCGAAGTCGGTTAAAAATGAAATTATCTGTTCCGAATACAAACTTATCGGCCTTTTGAGGATGATTTCCGGGATAAAATCCTATCACCTTCCCCGGGACTAACAAAAAAACGGGGATAAAATCCGAATTTTAAGCTTAAATCTGCGGTTTTAGCGTAAAGAGGTAACATATAGACCGATAGACAGACACATTTTCTCATTTATAATAATTATAATTATTACCTATACTGCCGTCCTTATCATAAACAACGCACTTGCTTGTCGGTAACTTTCGAGTAAATCGCGTTTAAAGTTTTTTTTGTTTTTTTTTTGTTTTCTTTGATACCTTTAAATGTGAACTTTGCATGTGCGGTACTATATTTAAATAATAAGTTAATTTAATATTTTAAAATACGAAAAATTGTTTAAGACTACTAAACATGGACTGCAGTATATTAATGTACTAAGCATAATCAACGCATGTGTGTCTATTGCGTGGTTTATGTCTAGGAAATATATTTTGTGATGTTTATGACTAGCAAAAATAATGGAATTACTTATACGTCAGTATACATTTAGAACGAATATGTTGCAAATGTGTTTATTATGACTAGCTAATAATGGTAAGAGGAGCTCACACGCGTTTAGTTTTATGTAGATTATATAAAATCCTTTGTCCTGAATGACTGTAGGATCATCGCACAGCCTAAACCACTGATCGTAGAGACCTGAAAGGTGGGGGTGTGTTCTTCGAATTAGGTAGACATCCGATAAGAAGGGATTTTTCGAACTTCTATTCCTAAGGGGGTGAAAAGGGGGAGCAAGGTTTGTATGAACAATGTGACTCCTTGGTTCAATCTACTTCAAATTTTGCAAAAACAGTCTTTAACAGAATTGATGGAAGATGTGTTTCGTATTTTATTGAAATTCACCACCCAACGGGATTAAAAAGGGATAGAAAATTACTTCCGGGGAGATTTGCTTCGAAGTTGATATCAATACTACTTAGGAGATTGACGACCTGATTGGCGCGGTGGCTGAGCAATCGGCATGTGTGTCACGGGTTGCGGGTTCGATCCTCGCACGGAGCAAATATTTGTACGTTCTATAGGTAGTTGTTCCGGGTCTGGGTGTTTGTGAAAAATTGTGTTTGTAAACGCACCACGACACGGGAGAAAATCCTAGTGTGGGGCAACCTTTTTTTTTTTTAAGTATAGATCTGAAAAGCTTTTGATTAAAATAACATTTTAGTTTGACACTTGTTTGAAATCTGAATCCGATTTTATTAAAAAAAGGTTAAACAGAAGAGGTTTTAAAAGCTGGTGCAGTCCAAATACTGTTTAAAATTGGCACAGACAGAACTCTCTCAATCAATTAAAAATCAATTAATTTTATCATATACTTAAATTTAATTTTAGTTTCTGTTTCTAATTTGAAATTAATATACTTATAGGTACGTTACCTACTTACATCAAAAAGTCATTTTTTAATTTTTGTATTATCAAAATATAGCAGCTAATTTCTGAAACGACGGGACTTTCACTCGCAATAAGCAATATCTTACCTTAATTAAAGAAAAAGATTGTGGGCGGATTGGGGTTCCACGGGACTAAAACCGCGTGACTTAAAAACGCAGGAGCGGGCGAATCTTTTCGTCGTCAATACTAATATAGTAATATTATAAATGCGAAAGTATGTCTGTATTTCTGTATGACTGTCCTCTTCACGCTTTAATCGCTAAACCGAATTAGATGAAATTTAGTATGGATATAGTTTGAGACCTGAGGATGGACATAGGATATAGTTTTTGGCCCGAAAATCCTCTTAAATAGGGAAAAAAGCAAAAAAGGGCAAAAAAAATCGCGTTTGTTGTATCGGAGCCCCTCTTAAATATTTAATTTATTTTGTTTTTGGTATTTGTTGTCATAGTGGCAACAGAAATACATAATTTGTGAAAATTTCAACTGTCTAGCTATCGCGGTTCTTGAGAAACAGCCTGGTGTCGGATAGACGGACGGACGGACAGACAGCGAAGTCTTAGTAAACCCTAAAAATCTGTCATTTCGAGTTAAATATTTGACATCAGGAACAGATAAATTATACCAAAAATGTTTTCTGTTTTCTGGCATAATTCACGTTGCTAATTATAAACGCCAATAGTACCAAATGCGTTACTTATGCTTAGTATTATCATCGATCTTAATTCTGAGTAAAAATAGTCATAAAAAACGCATGTTTGTTTACGATGCTTATTACTGGCACATATAGAATATTAGATTATGATTTTTCACCGCAAAGTCACATTACGATTCTTTTGACTAGTAATAAGTTTGGAATGGATCAAATGCGCTGTTAATGAATAACAAAATAATTAAAACTATAACAGATACTAAAAATTAAGTGATTGATCCTGGTAGATCTCGTTTTGGTGATTCCGAATATACTTCTAACTCAATTTCGACAAAAATGTCGATTGCATTGTTTATGATAAGGACGGAAGTATAGGCTTTCGATTCGATCGAAACTTATGCGGTACTACAGGCTTTACAGCGGTGTTTGTATGAAAACGCCATAATGTCAGTTCGATTACACGATCAGACCTATCCTCTTGCAGCGTGGTATGAGACAAGTGACGTTATTTCCCCGGAACTGTTAGTAGTGTATAATTAGAGAGTTCTGGATCACGCGCTCGAGCGACGCGAGAGCAAGTCTTCTATCGTGATTCATAATGTAGATTGAGTATTGTGTTTCATTCACAGTAGACCGCTTGATACAGGATCTCCAAATGTTTTATCAGTCCGATCGGTTGTTGTGTGTATCATTATCTGGTATCGAACTGATATAGCGAAGCAAAAATTATCGTGCGCACTTAAATACAATAAACAACAATATCATGTTCGATTGCCGCTAAGCGTTGCATCGAAACGATGCATAGCCTACTCACCTCGCTGCGCTCGGTTCGCGATGCAGAACGCCCCAATATTACCCTTATTTTATAGACCTTAATCCTAAAGCCTTAGTCATATGTTAGTTTCCAACAATAATTAGACAGAGCGTCTGGAGTACTTATCCAGAAGACGCGGGTTCGAGTCCCGCCTGAGGTTGAATTTTTCTTTCTTAATAAAAAATTTAACAATAATTACTTCGAAATTTTAATTAAAACAATATTTGTTATTAGAATTTCATCTCTATTATCTCTACACTTAAAGTCGATTTTATTTTATTAATTTCTCATACTGAACTCGCAATGTGAATGCTTTCGAATACTCTAAGGAAACTGTTTACACAGCACTTTATCCATATTAAAGTTTTGGAGACAACTTGAGACGAAAATCGTAAAAGGAATGAGGTGACAATTAACTCTGGCGGAATACATACATACAATCTTAAAAGAACCCAATAAAATGAGACCTCTGGTAGTTATTTGTCATATACATATAGAGAAATGTTGCCTTATTCTTTAAACTCTCAAGTCATAAACGCCGTGTTAAATATGGCGACTCGGTGGCGCAGTGGCTGAGCGATCGGCTTGTACGTCACAGCGTCACGGGTTGCGGGTTCGATCCCCGCACGGAGCAAATATTTGTACGTTCTACAGGTAGTTGTTCCGGGTCTGGGTGTTTGTGTATGTGAAAATATATGTTTGTAAACGCACCCACGACACAGGAGAAAATCCTAGTGTGGGGCAACGTTTTTTTTAAGAACTAAGCTCTCCTGCTCATTTTAATGTAAATGGAAAGAGATGGCAATGGATTCCAAAGTGATTTTTGTTATAAAACTCGTAATACGATTTAATTTAATTTTATGTTATAATCAATATATTATTATTATACACTACTTTTCACTGCTGCATTGGAGAATATCTTTAAGGTTCTGGACTGGAAACGGCTTGGTATCAACATAAACGACGAGTACTTCACTCACCTTCGATTAGCCGATAATATAGTAGTCATGGCTGTGATGAAATGAAATGATTGTAAATGATGATTGTTTATTTCTGTAAATAGATCTTTTTAAAGACACTGTTACAAGTCATGTACATTTCCTAACTGACGACCTCTGAGAAGAGAGAAGAAATGCCGAAACAAACTCGGAGAATCATGGTCTCTTTTAAAGTCCAAATATTTTGGTTTCAATATGTGAGCCTGACAACTACATTAAAATTGAATTAAGGGGGATGATTAGCCCTTTGGATCGGTCTGCCTCCTGTCACAACTATTTTGAAACCTTTTACAAGAATGGAGCATCATAATTTACGTGAAGTTAATTAATTCCTTCGCGAGCTTTAAAGCGTCTGCAAAGCAATACGGCCGACGGAAAGTGTTTGGGAGTATTGGCGACTTATTTTTAAGGATATTGCCTAAAACATACGTAAAAATCAGCTTGGAGAATTTACGTGAGGTAAGTAATATTTGTATGTACCTTGATTACCTGATACCTGAAAATTGGCCCACTAGGCAAGATAGCTGGTAGGCATGCGTTCTTAGTACATACTAGCACTACTCAATAATCCACATTTGGTTCGTCAGAAAATACGTGACGTCTGGCGGCCCTGGGATCTTGGACTAAAAGTCAATTAATAATAATTCAAATGGCACGATAAAAAAAACATGTCCAAACTATCATAAATTACAGTAAAAAAAACGTTCGATAGCCTGGTTCATTAGAATAAGAACAAGCAGTTATAACGTCCATGTAATCTTTTAACGTACGTGAGACTTTTTGCTGCGAGAGACTTTGTGATAAAGGCTACTTGCCTCTAGCACAAAGTCTCTGTATTTGCTGCTTGATGAGCTTCCACCTTAAATGTCAATGTATACGTTTTTATAACAAAGATGGGTTGGCCCATGTACAAACATTAAGTCTCAGCAAATACAGAGACTTTGTGCTAGAGGCAAGTAGCCTTTATCACAAAGTCTCTGTATTTGCTGAGACTTAATGTTTGTACATGGGCCAAACCATCTTTGTTATAAAAACGTATACATTGACATTTAAGGTGGAAGCTCCACGCTAGCCCGCGAAATTCAAATTTTCGTACGTTTTTTGCAATTTGCCGGTCATTGTCAGGCTGTACATTGAACAAAATATGATTCGCGCTTGTAATAGCTATTTAGTTACAGAATTATAATAATTAATATCATCAATACAACCCTCACACTGCATACAATTGGATTGAATGACTTTTTCATGAAATAGACAATCAATACAGTTATATGCACTTTGAGGGCTGTTATATTGATTTAAATTATTATAATTCTGTATTGCAAAAAACGTACGAAAATTTGAGTTTCGCGGGCTTGCGCGGAGCTTCCACCTTAAAGGATTTACTTATTTTCTGGAGCCTAGTTGCAGGAACAATAAATTTATTCTTATTCCTAGTATTAATATTATGGATATCACAATGCTTTTCAAAGAAATTGATATTCTAGTGAGCATATAAAAGATTTTCGTAAATATATTGTGATGAAACAGTAATAATATCAATCTCTTTAAATTTGTCCCTCAGTGAATGTCTGGGCTTAATTTATAATTATTTTTTTTCATTCAAAAGTAAATTATTTGCATTGAACCAATGTACCACTTTCGAGATAGCAGTGTCCACATCGTATGTAGTCCTTTGCTGACGTTTTAGTTTAAATAAAAGCGAGGTATCATCTGCAAACAACACTATCTCTTGATTATCTCCCATCAGATAGGGTAAGTCATTAATATATATTAGGAATAAAAAAGGGCAAAGAATTGAACCTTGCGGAACTCCCATAGTAACTACTGACCTCGGAGATTTCTTTCCCTTGACGTCCACCTTCTGAATCCTCTTACCCAGGTACGAAATAAGAAGATTCAGAGAAGTGTTCCTCGCGCCATAGTGGTGTAACTTCCTGATGAATGTTTCGTGAAGAACGCAATCAAATGCCTTAGACAAATCGCAAAAGATACCCAAGGCATCGTGTGACTCTTCCCATGCATCAAAAATGTGACCTAGAAGTTCAACGCAACAGAAGTTCAACGGCTGTTGAACGACCCTTGTTTAAGCCAAACTGTTTTCTATTAATTAGGTTGTTGACGTAAAAGAAACTTTGTGATTGTTCTAATTTTTTTTTTTTTATGTTTCTGACTGTTGGTAGCACTGATATCGGTCTAAAATTAGTAGGGTCTGATGTGCTACCTGACATAAACAAAAGTATAATCTTACTAGGTTTCACAAGATCAGGGGGTCTACTCTAATTCGACGAACAACGAAGTTTCGGATGAAATTTCGCGTGTTACCTACCACGGTTCCATTCGTTCACGAAATTTCATACGATCGAAAATTGTTGACATTTAGATTCTCTAAACCTACTCTAATACATAATTCGTTCGACCGAAAATTGCAATTTGACAGACGATTACTCGGAATTTCATCTGTCAGTAGACGAAACCAAGTGTTACGTTTTCATTTTCGTTTGTGTTAATTTTGTGAGATATTTGATTGAAATGGCTTCAAAAACTTTTAATCGAGGCTGCTCTACGTGGACAATGTTTAGAGCGTAGAAGAAACCGCCGCCGCCTGCGCAATCCACTAAATATTGAAAATATTCCTGACACGAGTTTGTTGGAAATAGTGCCTCTATTACCTCCAAAAGCAAGGCGTCATGGAATGGAGCCCACAGGTAAGGTAGTATTTATTTTGTAGTATAATATTCTTCAATAAAAATTAGCATTTCACTGTTCATAATCCTAAAACAATTTCAGATAGTTGCCTTGCAGACTGCCTTGGTTTATGCCCGAAATAGTTACCAAGGTGCTGCCCTAAAGCTACTCTCTGACCTGATGTGGGGCAAATGCACCCCATATAATAAGGAAGTACATAAAATTCCCACAAAATAGCAATGAAAGGAATCTTAGTAAGTAGCAGTATGTACTTACATATTATTTAGTTCAACTTTGTATTGGATGAATATTAAGTACCTACATCACCAATTTTGCAGATTTTATGAGAAATATGGGCTTCCTGGTGTGATTGGGTGCATCAATTGTACTCACATTGGAATTGTTAGATCTTCTGAACATGAGGAACAATAGTTTAATCAGAAACATTTTTCATTCCCATAAAATACAAGTGGTGAGTTAAAGAACAACATATCAATGGATATATTGTCTACTGGTTTATCCTAAATTAAATTATATTCTTTTCCACATGTGCAACAGTGATTGCTACATCACAAATTTGGATGCTTCATTTGGTGGAGCAATACATGATGCTTATATTTAAAGAGAGTATGACATAAGAAGATATGTGAACTCCAAGCTGAAAGAAGCATGCAGGTTCCCTCTGCCTGTCCCTTAAGCTCAACCTCTACAGGCAGGTTGCAGGACAAGAAATGTATTAGTGCAAATGGGAAAGCAATAGGTAGGACATAGAACTGTATCCTAACTATTCCTTTCCAACTCTTGCTCAAGCATTATATTTAGTAATGTTTATAACTTTCATTATATATTTTATTATATTTCCCTCTATTATCTATTTTCACTTATTTTTAATAAAAGAAAACAATTATTGTTTAGTTTATGAGAATGTTTTATTTACTTTAACCTATTTAAGAACTAATACATATTATACTGATCTAACTTCTATCTATTTCCTCTATTCAATCTAACTTTTGGACCATAGGAAGTAAGATTATAAACTATGGTCAATAAGTTCACTCAGAACTCCACACAACTGCAATAGCTCTAGCTGACACCAGCCAGCTGTGTTCCTGATTGTTTCTTGGTCTACATGCACCTCTTCATATTGATACAATATGCTTCAGACATCAGAGCCAGCAGCACATTGTCTCCTAGAATGTGTAGGTGGTGAAGCTGCAAAACAATGTTCCAATTTAAATAGGTATTTAGCTCAACAAAAACTGCATAAGCCTCTTGATAGGGTTCAGTAAATATTGTTATCTTATTATTTTCATTATAAATATAGAGGTATGAAACTATAATATTGTCAAGTATTATACTCTTAACATTTATTACACAAAATAGATATAATTTACTAGCATTTGCCCAGCAAGACTTGTTGTGGTAATATAATTTGCAGTCAACAAATTAACAATTTGTTTTTATGTGACATTCAAATAATTCATTGCTAATGTTGAATCTGTATTTTGAATGAAATAATATTGAATCATGTACATTTTTTTTATGATAGCTTTACTGAAAATACTACAAATAGTAAATACTTGCAAAATGTTGATGTCCCAGATTCTTGTAACACAGGTGAAAGACTTGTAGGTTCTGATACTTGTCTGTCTTCCTGGTTGGGTTTCTAGCTGAACTGTTTTGTGCAACGTCCATAGGATTTAGCATATTGCGCACTTCTCTCAGCTCATCAAAGAAATTGAGAAGGGTATAAATTAGCCGAACCCGTATGTGAAGCCATTTGAAACTGAAAAGATGATCAAGCGGTTATTATTATGAACAAACGATGTTTTCTGTAGTAGTCAAAAACCAAATAATTATGTATATACATGAAATTTACTTCCAACGTTTTAAATTCCAAAACGACCGTTGGGGACCCAAAATGAGGATGAAACGAACGTACAACTTGAAACTTTCATACGGAACGTGTATCGCGATTGTGAAGAATGTAAAAAACTCTTGGAAACATGATTTATTGAGAAACAAACTACAGAAAAATTTTCAAAGAATTCAAACAAAAACCTACGTTGACAATGTCGTAGGGATGTAAAATAATCGATTTAAATCTATTATTATTTTCTTATAATCGATTTTTTATTTTTTATTTTTATACTTACATTGTTCAATATTTAGTATATAGATTATATAAATTGAGTCTTTAAATCGATTTTCAAAAAAAGCTAGTATTTAAGTGACGGATGCGTTAAGGTTAAGTTTTTTTAATTCTCATTTAATATTTGTATTTTACACTAAGTAGTCAAATGTAATATAGGATCAATCCTATATTACATTTGACTTTTTTTTATTTGATTTATATTTTAGTTTTTGAGACATTAAGTTTGTCATTTTGCTGGGATGCTCCTCATTTCATTTTTATTATAATAAATAAAACGTTTAATACTAATAAAATTTGTATCAACAATGCTATTTGGTTTCCTAATTCCTTACCTTGAAATTTTAAAGGAACCATTGCCTTTCATTGTTTGTTTTGAATTAGTTATTTTTTTATTTATATAATTTTATTTGATTTTAATCCGATAAATTGTTAATATGAATCTCTCAGGTTTAATAGGACTGTTTTACATTAAAATAAAACAGTTATTATGTGCCGAAAGAAAGACACAGCGTTTATGTGAAGAAGCTGTCTATGATCTTGCCATCAAGGAGCATATTTAGTTAAAAACATACCTGTTTGTCTCTGTTTTTCTGAAGTTACCATGAATTCCATCCGGCAGGGGCGCTGCGTCCTTCCCGCGCGTCCGTTGATTCACTTCATAGTGTCTTCACTCACCAGCAAGGCCCTTGCTCTAACGCTGTGTCTTTCTTTCGGCACATAATAACTGTTTTATTTTAATGTAAAACAGTCCTATTATATGCCTAGTCGAAAGACACAGCGTTTATGTGAAGACTTGTTTGATATCTGCTGGTGATGGTAACTGCAAACGCTATGTGAATTGGATATAAATGTATAAAATACCAAGAATTGTTTCTTATAGATTAAACATTTATTCTTATTAATAATCAATTATTATTTTTTCTAACATTATATAACAAAATATAAGTAAGAATTATAAACGACTCATTTATATAGTTACTATATTATTATGTAGTATGGTTATCTACTACTACAATAAACAAAATGTTATTAATTAAGATATTATAATAATTTGGCACTCAGTCTCATGATCATTAACAATCAATATTATAAAAAGGGTGCATCTACAGTAGATGCTAATTAAGATCAATTCTATATTTGTAATTATCAATTAAAATATAAACTCTAGACACTTGAGAAATTTGATCTAAGTAAATCCTCATTCTTATCTTTCTGAATGATTTCCCTGCAATGAAATAAAATCTAAAAGTTTTATCACTTTTCCAATTGCCTGTTTTTATTCTTTCTTCAATTACAATGTACATTTTTCCACCAGCCTTTGAATGCTACTGCAGCTCTAATACTCCCTGGTGGTGCACTTATGCCTACTGCTTTAAAAACCAATTTAACCCACCCTGCAATGAGGGTTCTAGTAGCTGGCTTAACTTACCCTTTAAGAGGAATAAATAAATAAACTGGATATATTACTATTTACCCGACTATGTTGAGAAGTCTAAATTAATTGTTTGATATGTCTTACAGGACATATATGTGCATTTGGGTGTTTCACCAATGACCATCCTGACTGCCTGTAATGGCTTGAATCTGTTATTATCCAAACCTGGACCACAGCACAATGATGTCCTCTTCTTCTATGCAGTTGTTTTGAGATATGTCTAGTAAGGTAAGGTCATGTATTCTTGGACCTGATGCTAAGAGCAAAATTAATGCAGTTCTTCTATATATATCAAAAAACGAATTGGTGCAATAAACAGTGGTTTCTAACCAATTAAATAATAAAGGCATATGCCATAAAGGCGATTTTGTAGGTTTGAGTTTAATCAATGCAATGGCTTTTATTACTTGTTAACAAAGGGAATTTTTTGGAAAGGTTTTCTATGGTTGAAGCACAATAAGTAGAAATAGCAGATTTATGTAATAATATTGTGTTATAGTACAATATTATTGTATATTTTTTGTATATAGTGTATATTGTATATTATATATATATACACTATAAAATAGTTTTAAATAAAGATTTGCTAAAAAACCTTGCAACATCTCTGCCATCTGGATTTTTATTATTAACATTATATGTGGTGGAAAATGCTAACCACCTGTTTATAGGGGTTTTGTATGTGGTTTAGAGTGCTAGTTCGCCAACTGCTACTCAATAATTGTATTTCCTCTCTATTCCAGTTTGAGAGCAGATCACCCCTCCCCCCCCCCCAATTCTGGGAGGCTTGAATTTTTCAAGCTTGGAAGGATAATTTGTCCACCTGTGGGGGACCTAGACCTGTTGTTTGATCGATTAGATTCTGCTGCAGATCCAATATTGGCAATAGATCTGCTAGGGCTCTGGCTTTGAGGTTGGTTAACCAAAAGTACTGGTCCCAATGTGGGACTATTCAGGTGAACATTCCCTTGGCTTTGTTCAAATGTGCCAGTACCCAAGGGACTAGATTGGGTGGGGGAGAACCCAGCCCAACTGACAGTTCCAATTTTGAAGGAAGGCGTCGCAGAAAACTGCTGACCCATCTGTCGAGTCCCAGGTTACGTACCGCGGGAGGACTGCGGTTTCTTTTGATGCAAACAAGTCTATGTCTGGCACGCCCTATTTTTTGAATATTGTAAGCCACCCTGGCTTGGATTTGCAGATGCCACTTGGGCACAGGCTTTCCTCTTGAGAGGTGATCTGCAATCCTGTTTAACCTCCCTGAGAGGTAAGAAGCCGACAGCGTTATGTTGAGCTGCTCGGTCAAGTGAAGGAGTTTGTCTGTTAGGCCCAACAGGGGTAAGGAACGGGTACCCCCTTCGTTCCTTATGTAGGCTATCAGGGTGCGATTGTCTGAGTGTACCAGTACGTGTGCACCCCTCATGTCTGCACCTTGTTGTGATAAGGCTGCATACACGGCATACATCTCCTTCACATTGGAGTGCCACTTTAGCTGGCGAGGACTCCAATTGCCCGACAACATTATGTTGTTCAGGTGTGCTCCCCAGCCCGCGTCCGCCGCGTCTGTGGTTGCACTTTTAATCTTGCATTTTTAGCCACTTTAGTAACTCTACTCAAGAGTCTACTAGAGGAGGTAACATCCTCTTTTGCCTTGGTCTGCCTCCTCTGAATGATTTTAGTAAAATCGGTGTTCTGCGATAGTGCAGGTGACCATTCAGTGTCGCTAAATTGGCAAGGTTTATTATACCCAGCCCTTTCTGTACCTTCCGGAGACAGGCCATTTTCTTTTACAATAAATTGGTTGACATTTCTGTTATATTCAGTACTTTTTTGACAGGAAGAGATATTAAATTGGATTTTGTGTTCCATGTCATGCCTAAGTATTCTAGTTACTGAGTTGGGGTGAAAAGTGATTATTGATAATTCACTTGCCAACCCAACTTTATCAAGGTTCTACAAGCTTTGCTTGGTTAAATAAACTATTGATAATTAATAAATAAAAAATTAATTATTATCCTTATGCCCTGTCTCCGAAGGATTTCCGCAATCCAATTGGTAACAGAAGCGAAAGAGTGAGGGGCTGATGAAAGACCGAAGGTTAGGGCTGTTTACTGCAATATCTCGCCTCCATATATTATACGTAGAAAACGCCTGTGGGTTTCCTTTATGCATAAATGGAAGTAGGCTTGGTGGAGGTCGATTTTTATCATCCAGTCCTGATCTTGAAGGAACAGAATAATATCCACTCGAGAAATGAGTTGGGAATGACGAGTTGAGACATGCATAATCAGTTTTCTTAAATTGAATATGAGTTGTACTCCTCGTCTGGGTTTTTATCAAAATCATCTTTGAATGAAAACCCGGTGCGGTTAATTTTAGTTTCTCTAAAATGACCACTTCCTTGAGTTCGCTTATGACTTGTGTCATTTTTGCTGATTGCTTTGTAGCAAATCTGGTTATTATTTTCTTGCAAGGATATTGCACGGGAGGTTTTGATAAAAAGGGTATACAGCCCATGGCTATAAAATTTTGAACATATTTGCTCGCCCTCAGCTGTGCTCATGTCTGAACATGGTACCCCCCTTGAATATCCTGCATTGATAGTCACTTGTCTTTATTAATGTTGGAGTTGTCATGGGAGTCTGTGAGACAGGGGAATATGATATATATTCCCCTGACTTAGATTTTATATGATAGTTATTATAGTAATTATTTCTCAACTTTTGATTTATTTTCCTTATCAAATTTTCTTGATTTAGAGGACTATTAAATTTTTTAATTTAAGTTAGTATTATTACTGTCACTAAATTTATTTTTATTCTTTAAATAACTTGGCATGTTTAGCCTCACCTGGGATATCCCCAAAGAGTATACCAGCGGAATACGAGCATCCCTATTAATTAGGTGTTTCAAATTGGGTGGAATGTTTTGAAACGCAATTTTTAAATTGACATTGTTTATTTCTTTTAGAATACGGTCACATCTAACCTCAATACATTCTGCCTATTTTGTGCAATTAACCTGCATACATGACTCCATGTTTTTATATGATGGAGATAACAGACCAAATATTTCTGTAAATTTACCTGAGTTTGCATTCAGTTCCGTACCTGCATTAGAAGCCTAATATATGACGTCCTGTAACCATTTTTTATATAGTTGTCGACTATGTAAGACTGCATTCGATAATCCCGCTAGTAAATGTTCAGTATTAGTTAATTGTTCCCTTATTTAAAAGACAGAGCTCCTCATCTAATTTCAGACCTGTAAATCTCACAATCACATCGCTACTCCGGGTAGCGAAGTGAGCCTGTAATGCTTTTTTATATCTTATGCCTTTCCAAGCTTGCGAGTTAGACTGTTGTAAATAACTGATTTCCGCTAATTTACTTGGGTCAGCACTAGGTATAATTTTATTGTCATCAAGTTATTATTAACTTTCCTAATGACATATTAGTTGTAGGTATAAAAAAAAAAATTTTGTTTCGGACATCTTGGAATGGCCGGCATTATCTAAAATATTATTAGTTTTGTTACTATTTAATGCATTTAGGTATGAAGGAATCTGAGCTACGCACTTAAAGGAAATCGACTTGATTTATTAGCGAGTCTTAACAGGTTCCGACCTGCTTCGACTTGCGCCTGGATCTTTTGTTTGGTGGTGGGTCCGCAAAACCCTTCTCATCTACTGAAGATGAGGAAGAGCTGCTGCTTTCTATTGAGCTAGAGCTCCTAGCACTTCGCCCTCCCTCGGGAGCGACGACTTGCGCAACGGAAGCCTCCGACTGATTCATAAGTACAAGTAGGTACTCACCTGACTGCCGCTAACGACGACACCCACACACACTACATTAAACTTATGCGATAAAGCACTTATTTCAGCTAAAAAAAATAAAAAATCAAAGTAGGAACACTTAGTTCTCACTTTTACAACTTTGGAAAATTTTCGCTCCTTAAGCGACGAAAATCACAAACGCTATGAAGTGAATCAACGGACGCGCGGGAAGGACGCAGCGCCCCTGCCGGATGGAATTCATGGTAACTTCAGAAAAACAGAGACAAACAGGTATGTTTTTAACTAAATATGCTCCTTGATGGCAAGATCATAGACAGCTTCTTCACATAAACGCTGTGTCTTTCGACTAGGCATATAATATCAGAAATCGTTTTTAAAAATCGATTAATTTTGAATAGAGAAAAAACAATTTTTATTTAATCGATTCTTTCAATTAATCTCACATCCCTACAATGTTGACAGTTTATGACATTTGATGATTATGCTGATATTTTAGGTTGTCGTTCGATACTACCCATCGTTGGTATGAAATAGTACTACATAGATTAGTCGGTTATGAAAGGGTTTTTTGTAGTGTCTCGATAAATTTAATCGAAAATTGAATTTTTACTGTATATTTATATTTTCTGCTAAAATATTTCACAAAACACATGATTAATACAATGTTGAATACAATAGTTAATACAATATTAAGTTCATGAAAATAAAGCCTAAGCGTTTTTTAAATTTAAGTCAAAGTAAAAACCGTAATTTACGATAGATGACATCTAAAAAATCGATATAATATTGTTCAATCCGTTGGTTCACGAAAATTGTCTATTGCATCCGCACTTCATATGCCGAAACGAAAAAGAAATAGAGTAAGGTCAATCACGAAATTTCGTTTCAAGTTCGGTCGTTTACGAAGTTTCGTTGCGGAGAAAGAGAGTTGACGCCCAGGGCATTTACCATTATCAATACGCTGATTAAATATAAAGGATAAAGTGGGTGCTACAATGTGAATAATATAAATGTGGCAACGTCAACAGAATTTCCCCACAGGTCTGCAGTTTTTTTTTACATTTAGCGTATTGAACGTTTTAATAATATCGCTATTGTTAACATGCTTAAAATTAATTCAATAAAGCTAGCTTTTACGTTTTTCCTAGGTAGGTTCTCTGCCTACCTATGAAAAACGTAAAAGCTTACGTAGATCCTTAAACTCATCGGTGATGAGTTTAAGGATCTAGTGACCACAACAGGAATACCCGTAAAGAAATTTTCAAATGCGGTGGCGACTTCCAAGTCTGAAACTGATGACTTATGGCAGCGAAATGTGGCCGCTTATAATAGGCCTTACAAGGAAGCTCACTGTCACTCAGAGAGCGATGGAGAAGGATATGTTAGGATAGGAGTTTCAATACATGATCGAATCAGAAATAAGGAGATCCGTAGAAAAACCCAGGTTGCTGACCTAGCCCGAAGAATCGCCAAACTCAAGTGGCAGTGGGCACGGCACATCGCTCGAAGAACGGACGGCCGATGAGGCTTAAAGGTTCTAGAATGGCGACCATGTACTGGAGAACGCAGCGTGGGCAGGCCCCCAGCAAGGTGGACTGACGACTGGTAAAGGTCGCTGGAATCCACTAGATGCGGGCGGCACATGACCGGTCGTCGTGGCGATCCTTGGGGGTACCTATGTCTAGCAGTGGACATCTAACGGTTGATGTGATGGTGATGATAATGTGTAATTCAGAGGTAGAACTCTGAATAATACATTTGACCCGTGATGATGGTTGATTAAATCGTGGCACTCAGAATATTAACCATAAATTTTGCCTGTGGAGACAAAGAGTGACAGATGAGAGACGTCATTGACGACATGACGGATGACGGATAATATCTGAATAATCAAGAAAATGAGAATATTAGTGGTTAGTGGGATTGTTCGGGCGGGTAACGTTATCATTATTTTGTTTGAGTGAATCATTATATTATTTTGCACTATTTAAGTATTTGCTGGGTGCTCATCACCGTGACTAACGCAAAGGGGATAGCGCTATGTTTTAGTTTTCAAATGATGCTAGTGATACCGACGTTGGGTGTTATACTTCTCTCTGAAAAAATAATGTAATAAAATTGTACTGTGAAAAGCTGAAAATAACATACAGCAT
Source organism: Craniophora ligustri (assembly GCA_905163465.1). Lineage (NCBI taxonomy): Eukaryota > Metazoa > Arthropoda > Insecta > Lepidoptera > Noctuidae > Craniophora > Craniophora ligustri. The sequence continues at coordinate 7,457,310 of LR990967.1, read as the reverse complement.
AATGCCGTTTGATTTTTTGTGTTGTGTGAGGCCCGGTGTCGAAGATATTGTGGAATTAGATTATTCACATCAGTCACTGGTAGATTTTCCTACTGAAGTTTTTGTGTACGAAAGAACGCTCGAAACTCTGCTTTGCCAGAGTAATCGTGTTATTGAACTCCCACGCCAACTATTCATGTGCCATGGCTTAAAATATTTGGATCTTAGTGATAATGAAGTATCAGCGTTGCCTGCAGCCATATCGTCACTTGTAAATCTTCAACACCTAAACATAAGCAGAAACACTTTGACATCAGTACCAGAGACTATGAAAGCACTTAAGTATCTGGCATTCTTAGATCTCAGTGTTAATCCCCTGGAGAAACTACCAGATGCTATTACAAATCTTACTGCACTACAAGAATTGTATCTTAACGACACATACTTAGAGTATCTCCCTGGTAACTTTGGACGGTTAGCAAATTTAAGAATACTTGAATTAAGAGACAATTATTTAATGATATTACCTAAATCATTGTCACGTTCAACTGAATTACAGAGATTAGATATTGGACAAAATGATTTTCAGCAATTCCCAGAAGTGATTGGTAGATTTGTAAAGCTAAGAGAATTATGGATTGATAACAATAGCTTGACATGCATTACATCTGTGTTAAAACCATTAGAAAACTTGATACATTTGGAGGCCAGTAATAACATGATTGAAGAACTTGCTCCTGAAATTGGATATTGCACCCAGTTAGTAGATATCACATTGTCATTAAATATCTTGACACAGCTCCCAGATAGCATTGGTCAACTTAGTAACTTAGCTACACTAAAATTAGATAATAATAGGTTATATTCAATACCAGAGAGTATAGGACAGCTGGGAAATCTTGAAGAATTAATGCTCATGTGTAATTATTTGGATAAAATACCATCTTCCATTGGACTCCTGAGAAAATTGAAATATTTAAACATTGATGATAATATGTTGACATCAATTCCTCCTGAAATAGGAAGCTGTACTAAATTGTCTGTACTATCTTTAAGATCAAATAAATTGATTAGAGTCCCGCCAGAGGTAGGCCATTTAACTTCTCTAAGAGTGTTAAACTTAGTAAGGAACTCATTGAGTTATCTTCCTCAGTCCTTGTTGAATTGTGATAATTTAGTAGCCCTCTGGCTGTCGGAAAACCAAAGCAAACCCTTAGTGCCTATGCATTCTGAAGTAGATCCTCAGACATATGAACAAGTCCTGACTTGTTTCCTCTTCCCCCAAGTGCCTTTAACTCCCATTGAAATGAAATTGGATACTGAGAAATCAGAAAATGTAGAAGCTAATTCCTCAGCCCGCCATATTAGTTTTGTTGACATGAAAGCAGCCCCCAAAGTTGCAGAGAAACCAGGGCAGTTAAGAAGAGCTCCAACACCATATCCTAAAGAATTAAGAGCATTAGCAAAGCATGCTAGAAACATACATAAGGATGGTACACAAGATGTTTCACCTCCTATGCAAAATGCAGTACACATTAAAGCTGCTAAAATTACACCCACTTTACAACAAAGATTTGCATCGGATAATAAATTGGAAATAGAAACCGCCGGTAAAAGTGATTTGGGAGGCTCAAATAAAGATCCTATGAAGATTTCTGTTTATGATAATCTTCCACCTGAGAATGCTTATGACAAACCTTTAGATCTTTCTTATGAGCAGGATAAAAGTTACAAAAGTGTGGACCATGCTTTGTACCCTGAAGGTTCTGGCACTTCAAACAATGATTTTAAAGGAGAAAGTGGGGATAGTTATCTTTTGCCGCAAAGGCAATATACCACAAAGCAGTCTGACAAATACAGTTCAAGACAAGATATGGATCAAGCTAATATACCACTACCCCAGAATATCTACCGGGGCCATTTAGAGCTTAAAAACTATCAATTGCCAAATGATGTGGCCTATAGAGCTGGCATAGACGAATCTCATAGTAGATTGCAGAGATTAAGTATAAGTTCTCAAGAAAGACCAAATAATGAAACAATATTATCACCTCATTTTAGTGAAAATTCATATAATAGCAGAACAGTGATGGAAACTGTTCCACCTTTTGAATCCATGTATGTGAGGAAAGATCACATATGCCACTCTATGTCAGAAAACAATTACCATGAAAGTATATATGACAGTGACAGCTGTGCACACAGCAAGGACAAAATATATGGTCAGCGAAATTATGATGCTTTTAATTATCACTCACATGGGAATCGTGATTTGCCAAGTCCTAGATTACATACTGTTAGTCAAGTAGTTAGTTCAACAACTATGCCAAATTTAAGTAGTTACAGTAATGTTTATCCCAGTTCTGTTGTGGAAAGACATGATTATTTACCATCTCTTCATCAGACACAGACACCAAACTCCAATATTTATGGGATTACAGCATCAAGCCCTACATATGTATCATCACAGTCTCCAGAACTGTATTCACCAACAGGGCATACTAATACAACTAATCCCTATCGAATGGCTACCACACCATTGATATCAGATGATGGAAGTTACAGTCATGTGCATTCTCCAACTAGCCAAAACATGTATGATTTATATGATACCATGCCAGCTTCACCTAATCCTCCGAGTGTGGGCAACCACCGACATAGTCCAAGTATTTCAGAGCCTGTTTATGGTAGAGGCCAACCTCCGCCTTACCATATCGCAGCTCCGTACACGAAACACGCACAGTATTTTAATGGAACAGGCGGATAGTGGTGACTCAAACGCGGAAAACCGCGTAACTTGAAAATGCACTCCAGTGAACGTTTTTAAATGACTGTTTTATATAATTGATTTTATGTTCTGTATATGCAATTTAAATGTGATATAATTATGTAAAGTAATGTTGTAGTCGAAACTAATATTAAGGTGCTAAAGGATGGATCATAATTATTGGGCTTAGGCTCAAAACTTCCACTTCTTGAAATGTTTACCTGTCGCAAAACGCTCTCATTTCGCAATAACTCTTTACTAGGACATTTCTAAAGACTGTCCCTTTGACCATGAGAGGTGTCGATTTTAATATCTGCTGCAACGATATAATCAAAATGATATTTTTATGTGCGCCAATGCGAGCGTGAAGGAAGAGCCTACTGCGAAGTATTTAAACCTGTAGTATTTAAAGCTACTCTGCTGAGAACTCTTTAAAGTTGTAGCTTACCTAATATTTTTTTTTATTTTCATCCTGAGTAGTTATTAAGTAATTAGGTAATGTTTTTATTGTTATTATATTTTTTAGTTTTATTGCATAAATTTGCATAACAAGGCAAGAGTAGTGGACATTTTACAAAAAGGGCATTTTAGTAAAAGAAAGTGGGTATTATGAAAGGGATAATCTATGTTGTGTGGTATGTTTGTAAAAGGGATATTATATCGAATATTGAATTTTACAAATGGTGCACTCTATGAAGTGGAAGATTTGAGCATATGCTAAAATTGTTGTTGGAGTATCATTCAAAAGAATTAACTATTTTTAAAGGTTGAATTTATTCAAGTGTAAATTGAAAAGATGTATGTCTTTTTATTAGGGTTTTAATTCTAATAGCGCGCATTTAGAACACGGTAGGTACTGATTCAGTACGACATGTAACAACTATGTTGTTCCAAAAATGACACTTAGTATGTCATAAAGTTATAAATAATACAAATTCGGATTTTTTATAATAGCTTGATTGGAAAGTACGTCTGATATTGTATCGGTAACAGAATAAGTAAATTAAATTTATGTTACATTATCGGTAGGGCGGCATTGTCGATAATGTATTTATATAAGTACGTCTAGGGTACCTTTACCAAATCTATCGAGATATAGTATTATGAAAAATAGACAAATCAACTATATATATATATATATATATATATATATATATATATATATAGTTCGCAGGAATAGATCCCTGCGGACTTTGTAAGAACTGTAGTACTGTGCCTACATTGTACCTACAAGCACTGCTACGATCATTGAACATGACATATTACAAATCTACTTACTTGAGTGGCGTATGTGCCCCTAAACTATATTTTAAGGGCCTAGTTTCCGAATAGGCTACAGCTGGACGTTGTACATACCTAAATTTTATATAAGTAACAACATGGTGTTGTAATTAGTGTCTATGATATATTTTTTTAATTGTGTGATAATTGTGAATTTATGATAAAATTTAATACTTATTTACTTAACGACTAAGAACACGACATGAACTAATAAGGATCATACTGATTTAGATTTTATCTTATTCGGGGGCACTAGGTTGTGGGCTATAGGTACTTTTAATTTACTTTTTGGTGTTGGTTTAACGACTTGTTTCGACCTCTCTTACGTTGCGTTTACCCTAGTCATATCGCAATGAGGAAAGGGCGAGGTATATGTAGTTATATCTAGTCCGTTGTTGCAAGTTGCAATATAAGATTCTGCTCATGTTTCTGGTAATTTAATAATAATAATAATAATAATCATTTATTTATTTTCTCTCCACAACATTATACACAGAATAATACAAAAATGGGCAATGAACAAGATAAAAGCTTACATTAATGTGTACATAATATTGTGGGAGACTGGTGCCCAAACTAGGCGGAAGCCTGTATTTCAGGTCACCAGGTCTCCTACCCCAGACTGTTGGTTCTATTTAAGTAAGCTGAGTAGTGAACAGTTAGTACAGGAATTTGAGTAGGAACTCCGCTCAAATCATGTTAAATGCATTTTTTCTACATATGGAAGTACTTGTGGATAGCGGCTCCCTATTGTTGATGTTACAGGGCACACCATGCTCAGTGTAAAGTGCGCATGGTGTCGTTAACCATATTTTGAGAATTCATAATAATTACACCACCGCCCTTTAGTGCGCGAGTGCCCTGTGTGGCACTCTCGAATCTGTAACGGACGGATTAAGATCGTCGCCTGCCGTATCAGTTTTATGACTTCTATACTGGTTATAATGTGTAGCAATATACAAATTGAATCTAGAATTGTACCGATTGTTATAATAATTGTCGATTTTATCGTCACTCGCTTTCATCACATATGAAGCTGCATTTTGTATTGAAATAGTATTCAAGCCATGTAGTTAGTTTACTTTTAATTTTTCATACGATATGCTAATATAATATTTATTACCAGTTATAGATAAGTAACAACTATGTAAAGATTTTATATTATATTTTATAATGATGCGTACATTTATTCTTAACTATATATTATGTTCATAATTATGAGCACAGGCTAAGCAGGCCGCGAATATAAAACCTAAATATATATTATATAATATTGATATTTCCTACCGGAAAACTCCGATAATATTGTGAGCGAGATCATTACTTTATTTAAGACACTTCATTTACTTTAGACAAGTAGGGATAGGTAGGTACTTCAGACGGCAAACAAGTGGCGTTGTTATTGACCGGTGAGCAGTTCTTTTGACTAGCGCTGGAAACGTTCTCAGATTGATCGAATAGTTTTTTCAGGTGCATAACTTATCTAAATAACCAATGTTTACAACACCTAGATTTTGTGCGTACCTAACTGACTGAGATCTTAAATTTTTGAATGATAAAAATGCTTTTTTACACATCCTATCCGTCCTCGTACACTTCATCCATTTTTAGTTTGCTTAAGACTATTCTCGTTCTTTTTGGATTAGCTTTTTTCTGCGAGTATGCATAAACATATCTGGTATTATAAGTAAATTTTTTACCGCATCGGTATTTATTATTGTCGCACAACTTAATCTACCTAATTATAATACGTACTTGGAAACAAATTACGGCCGCTCGAAAATGCAATGATTATAAATTATGGAGGTATTCAATATTAAAATAAATTAAACAGAGGGCGTATTTACTTAAGTATATATTTTTTGGTGACACAAAACTTTATAGCTACATTAATATCGCATAATCTATTTACTGTTAATGTTATTTCTACTAAGCACGTATTGTATAAATAATTTATAACTTTATACAAGTGTTGGTCGTATCGGGTCAAAATGGAACCAGTAAAAGTGAGCCACGTGACGAGTAACTAACAAGAGCGATTCAATTTATTTTTGGAATTTTGATTCTTGACTATCGTGTTTCCAGTTCTACGACAAGCATCTAGTATATCATGCTAATTATTTTTGATACTATATATTCACCGCATTACTGCCGGCTTTTGGGGAAGAAGTATACAAGAGTGTATATGCTAAGATGTGTAAGATCTATTAAATGGCAAATTTTATAGAGATTAAAAGCTAATTCTGTTTTAGTCAATAATTGTAACATTATGTTGCTTGTTGTAGATTAATACCTGACAATGTATTTTTTGTAATGTTTATTTATACCTATAATAATAATAATTTTATTTTATATTCAGTACCTGTGACCTGTAAAAATAAACAATAGATTCTTGTGTAGTAAATAGCTCTCTATTATTCTATTAGCTAGTAAATAGTATATATTATTTAAATGTGTATGAGTAGGTAGTGTAAAATATAGAAATAGATTAGGTACAAATATCTGATTATCAGCGACATTAATTAATTATTACAATTTGAAAATTTTTAGATGTTTTGATATTTATTAGAATTTCTGGAGAATGTTATACATAGTTAAATTATATTAGGATTGGTATAGATATGACATGCCCATAATTTCCTGGATTCTACTTTTCATATTGGTACTTAACTGTAGTTAATACATAATATTGGTCTGATTTTTGTTGACATAATCAGATTATAAATTATGTTCATAGTATATTATAAAATATTAACCTGTTAAAGTTGTTGCCTTCAAAAGTGCGTGTAATTTAAACTTTATGACAGAAAAATGGCAAATCACTCTATGCGCATTCGTATAACGTATGCAACAGCTATACACTACCTATATGTAACTCCTTAAGTATTTGACCTAAAGCGAATACGTTTTTCTATACATGTTATTCTAACTTCTAAGACGACGCATGTTACATTCTGTAACATGAGATACTTTCTATGAACCGAGCCAATTTCATAAATATTTTTTATTTTAATATTTATTTACATATAAATTAGCACAGAGTATACTGCCACTTCTTTATTATAAAAATAACTTTGAATAAAAGGAAATGTACTTTTTCTAAGAATCTTAACTTTATTTTACAAAACAATACCTACCTGTATAATTTGTCAAATTTTCGTGTAAAAAAAACTTGTACCTATTTCGCATAAAATAACTGAATAAATATTTTTATAATATTTCAAATTACTTTATTTTCAGACCATTTTATCTTACGATATCCATAAATTTTTATTGTGCCGAAAATTCCCCCGAACACCGCCGCATACACGGCGGCGGCGCACGGTGGGCTGAAAATCGGCTTTCATAGACTTAGGGATTTCAATTTGCAAGTACCGGATTTTTTGCCGGATATCGCTTCTATTAGTTATTACTATATTCAAAAATGACACCCAACTTAATTCTGCACAAAAACGAAGGAATTATATTTTTTTTACGAAAAATTTGTATGAAGCTGGTATGAAAAAGTTAATTATCTCGTAAACAGCAAGGAAAACCGTAATATCCTTACAGGTGGTTATAGTACTAATTATTTATGATTTTTTGACATATGTCATATAATGGTAATCGCTGCTGTTTTTTTTTTAAATCGTCAAAATATTTTTATTTATTTTTACATATGAAACGGTTCCTTTTAGCGTTTAAGTTGAGGTACACAGACTTTTAACAACACGTAACATAAAACATCATCACCCCTATATTCCCGAAGGAAGGAAAGAAGAAGAAAGAAAGAATTCAGAGGTTTATAGTGCATCCACACTTACACAACTATGTTTGAGCTAGATATTTATCAATGCAAACTGAGTTTTAGTCTGGCTTGTCATCCCTACACGCACGTATAAATTGTATGGAATGTCTGCTACGTATTGCGTACAGGCTCGACTTCAAACGGTGGGCAGCGAGAAGAAATAAGGACAAAGAAATGTTGCAGAACAGAAAAAAGATTATACAAAATAAACTCAAAGATCAGCTCAATCTATTGATTGATATTGTAAAACAAGGCTCTGGAACTACCAATGACGGGAATACCGCTAGAAAGTTTTTCGAGTTTCCCAATAAAACCGCAGCTATTACCGGGTTGGACGAAGATTTTATTAAAAGATTTGCTGTGATTTTGCAAGCAATAACATCTCGCGCGAAGATCGACGTCATAAAATTTTAAGATTTTGCCCGCAAACCAACTGAAAATTATGTGGAATTGTACGATTGGTACTACATGTCCTCAACCGTACATAAATTATTAATTCATGGTGCTGACATAATCGAGCAAAATGATATTGTAACGATTGGGACTCTCTCGGAAGAAGCCTCAGAGTCTCGAAACAAAGATTTTAGGAGGTTCCGGGAACATCATTCGCGGAAAAGAAGCAGGCAAGATTCTAATCAAGATATTTTAAATATGCTTGTTGTTTCTTCGGATCCTTTCCTAAGTGCACAAAGGCCTAAATTAGATGCCAAGAGAAAGCAGACCTTTTAAACTCTCGACTTGATTCAGTTTCAGGAAAGTGAGTTCGAGTTTTTAGATGTATCCAATCTGGATTCTGACTCAGAATTGGAGTCGGACTCTAATTCTGAGTCAGAATAAAAGAAACGAGAGTGATAAGGAAAATGTTTAATATTTGTTTTTTTTTTCTATTTTTAAAATATTTTTCTTTTTTTTATATATTCTTAATATTTGGGTCAATAACATTCTTCATAAATAAGAATGTTCTTAATTCATTCACTAAAAGGAACCCTTTCATATGTAGAAATAAATAAAAATATTTTGACGATTTTTTAAAAAAAATTAGCAGCGATAACCGTTATATGACATATGTCAAAAAATCATAAATAATTAGTACTATAACCACCTGTAAGGATATTACGGTTTTCCTTGCTGTTTACGAGATAATTAACTTTTTAATACTAGCTTCATACAAATTTTTCTTAAAAAAAATATAATTCCTTCGTTTTTGTGCAGAATTAAGTCGGGTGTCATTTTTTAATATAGTAATAACTAATAGAAGCGATATCCGGCAAAAAATCCGGCACTTGCAAATTGAAATCCCTAAGTCTATGAAAGCCGATTTTCAGCCCACCGTGCGGCGCACAGTGTAGGAATTGCGCAAACTAGGGGGATTTAAATCAAAATACGAATATCTATTAATTGATAATATAGTAGCACCTATTTATACCTAAGACCATACTGGTCACGGCTACATATTAGAAATTTTTGTACCTAGGATAGAAAAAAATATATAAATTCTTAAAGTGGGGACATAATAATCATTGTACAGTTTCAATACGAACAACAATATTAATGTGCCATTTTCACTTGAGATTACGGATCAAATAAACGTAAAATCATGTTTATTGGTTTAATATCGTATTGTGTATATCTTTAAGCATAAGTTAGAGTGTATTTTATTTAAGTAATATTTAAACATTGATCTAATAACATCATTTGAAAGGAGAGTTAAATTAAGCATATTTTCAGAGATAATTAGTAAAATAAAAGGTGTATAAAAAAAATTGCCCTCAATATCCCGGTGTTTTAATAGCGTTAGTTTATAGTTTAGAGTCTTAACTTATAAGAACAATTGACAAAACTTGCGATTTTTTGCGACCGTCATACATAATTTTTCAGATTTCAGAATGACCACCGAAATTACAAAATAAGCATTTTTTTGTACATATTTAGACCTCAAATGCGAAAAAGGAGCGAATTAATGCTATTTATACTGTTATAATAGTTAATCACCCTCATCTACAATTTTCAGAAAGTGCTATAAATTAAATTAGGTTTTTTTAAGGAGGTTGTTTATCGAAAAATGGACAGCAAGCGGTAGCCATTGTGCAGGCTTTTTAAACAAGAAAATAACTTGATTGATGCATTAAATTACCAGATAATGTTATAAATGAAATATCATGTACATTGTGGCCATTCACCTGGAAGACCACACTAAAGTTTTGTAGAATATTGCGATAAAACCAAAAAACGCAAAGTTCAGGATCTAACTAATATCGTCTACTAGTCCTGAAGAAAATACGATTGCACATGAATATAACCTTCGAAAAGCAGGTAAAGGGGCCTCTGCAGGTATCATAAAAGGAAATTCTATGAGGTAACCTAAGAGAGGTCCTGTCATTTAAAGCATACGTAAAATAATTATTAGCGAAGGCTCTCAAGTGACTATGTCGGTCGATTAAGCATTGAGCATGATGGGAGATGCTGATTTATCAAGACATCAATATGGTTAAAAACTTATTGCCATATAAACCTACATAAACAAAAGTTTTATTTATAAAAAAAAAAAAAATTATAAAACTTTATTTTTATTCAATATTTAATTATTGTTAATTATTTGAATACCAATCAATATTAGTTTTTAACTTGTATCTTTTATTAAATACAATTTGGAATTAAATCCCCCTAGATTGCGCAATTCCCACACTGTGCGGCGGCGCAATTTAATTCCAAATTGTTTTAAATAAAAGATACATGTTAAAAACTAATATTGATTGGTGTTCAAATAATTAACAATACTTAAATATTTATTAAAAATTAAGTTTTATTATAAAAAAAACCCATATAATTAAATTTTGTAAACACAACTTTTGTTTGTGTAGGTTTATATGGCAATAAGTTTTTAACCATATTGATGGCTGGATAAATCACCATCTACCATCATGCTCAATGCTTCATCGACCGACACAGTCACTTGAGAGCTTTCGCTAATAATTCTTTTACGTATGCTTAAATGACGGAACCTCTCATAAGTGACCTCATAGAAATTCCTTTTACGATACCTGCATTGGCCCTTTTACCTGCTTTTCGGAGGTTATATTAATGTGCAATCGTATTTTCTTCAGGACTACTACACGATTATACGTAGACGATATTAGTTAGATCCTGAACTTTGCGTCTTTTAGTTTTATCGCAACATTCTATAAAACTTTTGTGTGGTCTTCCTGGTGAATGACCATAATATAGATGATATTTCATTTAAAATATTGTCTGGTAATTTAATGCATTCATTCAATCAAGTTATATTCTTGTTTAAAAAGCCTGTATAATGACTACCGCTTGCTGTCCATTTTAGTTAAATTTGTTGCGTAACCACCTTAAAAAACCTAATTTAATTTATAGCACCTTTTGAAAATTGTACATGGGGGCAATTACCTATTATAAAAGTATGAATAGCATCAATTCGCTCCTTTATCGTATTTGAGGTCATGTGCAAAAAATTTGTTATTTTGTAATTTCGGCGGTCATTCTGAAATCTGAAAAATGATATATGACGGTCGCACCAAATAGCAAGTTTTATCAATTGTTCTTAAAAGTTCAGACTCTAAACTATAAAGTAACGCTATTAAAACACCGAGATATTTAGGTAATTTTTTTTATACATTTTATTTTGCAAATTATCTCAAAAACATTTTTTAATTTAACTCTGCTTTCAAGTGATGTTATTAGATGATCCGTAATCTCAAGTGAAGATGATACATTAATATTGTTGTTCGTATTGAAACTGTGCAACGATTATTATATCCCCTCTTTAAGAACTTATATTTTTTTTATCCTACGTACAAGAATTTCTAATATGTAGCTGTGATAAGTATGGTCTTAGGTATAAATAGGTAGATACCTATCACTTTACAGATATTCATATTTTGATATAAATCCCCCTAGACTGTGCGCAATTCCTACACTGTGCGGCGGCGCGTTTGTCAGAATCGTATCCATTAAAACTGCATCTGTCCTCCGTCACCCTGTCGTATGGGTTATGTAATGCGTACATCCACTACCACCTAGACAGGCTGTGTTTCAGCTCGAATTGCTGGATCCCGCTTACAAGTTGGCAGACTGCCTTTAAAGGTGCGTGTGGAATGTAAACGCGATTTCTACCAGTATCCGCCAGGTTCGCCATTGGGGGCAAGGGGTTTGCGTTTTCTGGATATTTAGACGGTGGTGATTGCAAGAAGAGGATCACGACCGACGGCGAAAGAAGGCCACTCACTCACAAGCTCGGCAGCTATAAGGTCGGGTTAGCCTGATAATTTGTTATTATTGGGCATTGGCTCCCGGCCCATGTGATAGAGGTAGATACTTAGATCAACTGGAAGATGCGCCGTTCGAACTCTCCTATCACGTCCGCGGTAGCGGTTGGCTCGTCCCAAGCTCTGCGGCCAATGAGAGCGCTGAACGCGTTTAGAGTCGGAAGCGACTTTTCCAAAATCGCAGCAACATACATTCAGGCAAGCAGATAGACAGAGTTTCAAACATAATAGCTTCGGGCTGGGACTAATATAAATAAATAAATAATAAATAATAAATGAATAAATAAATATTCAGGGACATTTTTACACAGCACCATCTAGTCCCAAACTAAGCAGAGCTTGTACTATGGGTACTAGACAATGGATATAATACTTATATACTTTTTTTTTTTTTTTTTGTAAATACATACTTATAATACATAGGAAACACCCAGACGAACACAAACACTTATATTCATCACATAAATATTTGTGTCCTGTGGGAATCGAACCCACGACCTCGTGATCAGCAGTCCGGTACTCGAACCACTAGACCACATAGGTCGTCAATATAATTTCTGAAAGGTTATGTAGATACTCATGTAGGTACATCTACAGTTTGCCGGTTACCCTGGTAAGGTTATCGGGTACTCTGTAATATGAGATAAGCATTGCCGTATATATTATTGGTCACAAATCCAAACTTTTCAAACAAAAGAGAATTTCTTACAGAAAAGTTTATGACAATATTTAGCCTGGAAACCGAACCACGGTCCTCACGCTTAGCCAGTGCCGGCTAGAGTAAGAAGAGTGGTTACTCTAGGTGCCAGATGGCAAGGATCATCTTGTCGTAGCCTGAAACCGTCTTTTAGCCATAGGTTCTCTATTTGTATTGGACCGTTCCTTATAATAAGGTTCATAAAATATTGTCCCTACACACTTAACCAGTACCTATAAATTTAAAAATACAATTAAGGAATGGCTCCTCATTCAATCATACTCAACAACAGAAAATCTAAAAGTTCTAGTATAATTCAGTGTCCTAAACCGTACTTAGCTTGGAACAGTCACACATACCACACACACATACAACACAAATATACACAGATCTTTATATAAATATGTTATATATATTTATAGGTATACATTTTTTAATTGTTTTTCCTTTCGTTCGTTTATATACTCGCATTTGTATAATGTAAAGAACATATTGTGTATCTGACGGATGTGTACCTGACGATCTGTATGTCTATTTTGTTATTTTGTTTGTGGTGTGAAATATACGAATATTATTATTATTATTACCTTCTTACATTTAAAATTTTGAATTTATGTGAAGTGAAAGCTTCGAGCATAGAGCGCCGATAAACAATCTCTCCCTACCATGATCAAGAACTAGAGTCGGCGTTGCGATTAGAAGCCGCATTTGAAACCACTAAGCGAATGAGGCAGTTTCAGAGACAGGTATAAAAATTACTAGTTAGAAACACCTGTTAGGTTAGAGACACGGTGTTCATCAAAGCAACTCGGTATTTCTTTGACGATTAGATGGCGCAATAGAAACATCCTAAAAGGTGCCGTTAAAATGCATATTGAATATTTTTAATATCTTTTCCGGACATTATTACAAAGCGCCATCTAGTTCCGTGGTAAGAAATGAGGCTTGTGTTACGGATACTAGTTGGTTGATATACTAAATATATGCGAAAGTGCATCTGTCTTTTTTCCGTCTGTCTGTTACTTCACGCTATAACCGCTGAACCGATTTGCATGAAATTTGGTATGGAGATAGTTTGAGTCCTGGGGAAGGACATAGGAAAATATATAAGAACTCATACATGTCCGACAGGAAGGACGTGCATGAATTTTATCCCGGAAATCAACCCTCAAAAAGGTGAAAAGGGGGATGGAAAATAAGTGCTTAGAAGAGGGTATAAATAAATAAGCAGATTGGATAAAAATACTAATGCAATGCAGACGAAGTCATGGGTAAAAGCTAGTAATAAATATAACTGAAGGGTTTACCCGGATGACTACGGGTCGACCATACGTCCCACACTAAATAGAAGTTCATCATCTTCCAAGTTAGTGACATGCGGTCCAGTCTCTTGGCGTCGTTGCGTGCTAAGCTGAGTTTATTTGGTTTTTCTAAGACAGGCACGCCTATAATACCGTGATGTGCCGGATTAAGGTAACTGGATGCCCTAAGCAATCCTCTTAAAATCTAGGGCGGCATGGTTAAAAAAAGGTCCCACTTGTATTACCAAAACATATCAAGACAACCTTTAAAAGTGGGGTGAGCTTGTTTTAGCCCCAGCACATTAATTCTCGGTCGCATGCCCCCCTAGACAGGCTGCCCTAAGCAATTGTTTAATAGCTTATGGGCTAATACAGGACTGCGTGATGCACTAAGCGACCTACACTCTTACTCCAGGAGAGGCTATCGATAGCTTCACCACCATAACCCCATATTTAGAAACGCCCATGCGTATCTAGACTGCAAGGGTTACTTGGCCCCAGCCAGTGTAGGTGGGCACCAACGAGTATCTAACCACTTGAGAGCCAATGTTCTAATTTTGTTTAGGCTCACGACTCACCACTGCGGGCCGGGGGACGAAGAAAAATGCGTTGTTGTGATTGGCTAATGCAACAATGTAAGAACGATAGCCCCACCCGTAGTGCGGTACTACTCAATTTTTCGACAATTATCGATATCGATAAAATCTTCTTATTGGAATAATAAGAAGATTTTAATAGTTGTTGATTGACCATTGTACAGGTACAGTGGTAAATCAAATAAATTACGATATAAACTCAGGTGTAAATAAATAAAATAGTGATAGAAAGAAAGAAAGAAAAGTGGTTTATTTTAGACTCGCACGGGACTTGTCATTAAAATACAAAATATAGAACAAAAAATATTTGGCGAACACATAACTAATTATGTGAACTAAAAAAAAACATACATAATATATAAATATACATTATAGATTTACTAGCTGTACCTGTATTTTAAATATTATTTTAAACTTTTATTGATTTTTAAAATGAATTAATTTAGTGTAAGTTTATATATAAATATTGTTACTTTTAACAGTACTGGTACAGTATTAGTAAAAGCTTGGCGGTCCCTACCATGCAAGGTATGAGCTAAAATTGATATACGTAGCATTAAGGTCTACATGTCACATATACGGATCACAGTTCAATTTTTACTTATTTTAGCAGTCTTTAAGACTGCTTGAACCCTTATCGTTTCGAATAAAAGACCCGTGTCCAGGACTTAGGAATAAACTAAATCATCATCATCATCAACCCATTTGACGTCCCACTGCTGGGCACAGGTCTGCTCTCATTTGAGAGGGATAAGGCTATAGCCTTGTGCTAGCATGGTGGACTATAGTCCACCATGCTAGCCCACTGTGGGTTGGCAGACTTCACATGCCATCAAGACAAATCTCTCAAGGATACAGGTTTCCTCACAATATTTTCCTTCACCGTTTGAGGTTGTGATAAATACGCACTTTCGAAAAGTCAGTGGTGTGTGCCTTAGGTTCGAACTCGAGACCTTCGACATCTCAGTCCACTGGTCACACCTCTAGGCTACCACATCTATCTATCATCTATAATAACATGATAATAAAACAATAAACGAATTATATTATGGTTATTTATATTATATGGTTAAATGGCAGTAAATAAACTTACCAAAACAGGTAAAAATAGGGTCGGCACAGCTGAACTAAATAAACGGCGTCTATTTTTTAAAGGTTCAAAGCAATCAGTTGTGAAGTGCCTTGAACAAATAACGCTATATTTTGTTGGAAACCAATTTTCCCTTTAAACAGTATTTAGCCATTTTTCTTTATATTCCAGAACCGTCGGAAAACTAAAAAAATTACAAGTAAATAATATCAATTATAAATATTAATTTACATTTTATCGATATTATAATTTATAATCGATATCTACAAGAAAACGTTGTCACTGAACTATAGTGTAAAGAAAGAGACAAAAGTATAGCCAAATGTCTCAAGATAGAGAGAGAGACAGACATTTTATCAACCAGCTTAAGTTGAGCTCTGCATTAGAAATACAAAAAGCAAAATTTTTTACTTACCGATGAAAAGTAATGCCATCTTTTTTATAATTAGATGTTTTAGATGATTTTCCACACCACCTAATGGAACAGAAAGGCATAATGTCGTATTTTTGGACGGATACGTTTTTTAAATCTCGATTAATATCACGCACATACGGATCTAATACCTGGTCGATACTAAAATGGCCGGCCGTACTGCGGACTAACATTGGCGCTATAATACCTAACGTTGGTGAGCATAGGTCGCCCTGTATGAGCAGTCAAGTGGTTTTATAGTTTTTGGTGGGCACGGACCACCCGGCCTCCCCGCATATACGCCCATGACCATAACTAAATGTACGATGCTTGCAAGGCCCCAAACGTATCTACTCAAGTTTTAGGCAGTAAACTGACGTGCTTATAATAAATAGATTTCATGGACCTGCTTTGAAACAAACCTGCTCGAGCAAGTGTTATACTATCGGACAGCAATTTATATCAAATGTGAAACATTATCGCAAATAATCATGAACTTAAAAAAATACAAGCCTTTTTTATATTAACCTTCCAAGACCTGTTTGACTCAGAATCAAACTGGACTCTACATGTTCTATAAGAAGAGATGTCTCGAGACTTTCGGGTCCTTGTTTAACACTCAGTGTCAATAAATAATGCCACTGTGTACATATTATAAGGCATTCATCATAATCAATCGTCAGGTTTTATTGAAATTGAAATTTCTTAGTTTTGTGAATATATAATAGTCAAAATTGATGAAATTTATATTTAAACTATCCGTAAATTGGCCCATTACGGTACCGAATAGTAACCCTTATATTACTATATGTAGATAGGCACTATAATATTGACAAGCACAATTGAAAAGGTTGAAACAATAAAGGACAAGTTAAAACTTTTAATTTCAAAATTAAATCATCATTATAAACAAATGATGTCAAAGGCAGTATGTAGGTTTAATGTAAGTCAGGTCACTTATATAACTAGAGATCTAGGCCAGCAAAAATCACTGGCTCGTTGGTCAGCTCGTTAACGATTTGCGGTTGACCCAGTTCTGCGATCATTGTTCTCACTTCATCTGAGAGCAAACTGTTGTATTGCTATCGATCTACTCCTAGACTATAAGTAATAGGTAAGGATGCACCTTACTACCTATACATGGCACATTTTTATTCCTAAGTTCTGAAAGTTGTGCAGAATATGTACATTTTTGCGTGTAGGTTAGGAAAAAGAACTGAATCATATTTGATGGTGTTGTTGTGCAGATGTGTTTAACGATTCACATTAATGGACAAGAAGTTGTTTTGTACTTGAACTTGAGATTTTAATTCGTCGATGGCCGGTTTGGTTCTGAAGCGCCGACGTCCACAGTCTCACAGTCAGTTGCGTCTAACTGAAGTTGATTATTTATTATTAACGCACCTATGATCGCTTTAAAAACGTAATTCTAGCCGCGTAGCTGTGTGTGATAGGTTTATGCATTTAAGATTGCAACCTATGCTCCTATAGCCTACGGGCATACTGTTCTCTAAACTAGGCCAAACTCGAATATAGTACAAACCTATTTCAGCAAAAATACTTCGTGAACACTTGTTGTGCTTTGTTATACATACCTACCTTATACCTAGTTATGGACTACCAAGGTAGACAGGAAACGGATGTGTTGGAATGTATATGTAGAGGTACCTATAGGATGTGAATTTTTCCAGCTTATTTTAAATGATCGGTATTAAAATTTCTTATAAAAAATATAAATATATATTCCAATAATATTAATAATACCAATTAAATTTATTTATTTCAGGCCGATTCTATAATAGATATATCGCACAAATATGACTGTTCGTACCCTACCTATCAAGAAATCGATTAGTTGCGCGCGCCGACTTATCTTTGGTATAACAGTTGGACTAAGTCCACGCAAATATAGTCAGCTGGCTTTTTACCATCACCAGGTACTGTTTAAAGCTCAAGTACTCAAATGTTTGTGAAGTGTTTCCGGGAATAGTTACCTAGATACTTTTTGATTAACCTATAAGTATGGTTGTAGACGTAGTTGACTTACCTAAATTACTTCCGCGTATTGATGGTACTTAGTTATACTAGTGGAATCCGTGTGGATCCAAATATAGCTGTACCAATAATGATTGTTTAAAATCTATTAATAACGCATTTTTAGGGAAAAGGTTGTTCGTATAAAGGACTGTGAACTTATCTCCCTTCAGAATACTAGATACCTACTTACTTAATTCAAATTTTGTTTAAGGTTTTCATAAGGATTATATTTTCCTATATTCATCATGCCGGGGGCCAGGCATAAAATCTTAGGACACGTCCTATCTGGATTTTGCCACAAAATGAATCGTCGTAAGCCGATATATACGGATACCATGGATACCCCATTGAATCGATGTCTCACTACCTTGGACATAACGTTACTAGGTGAGTACCTATTTACTAATAAGTTATGTGCCCTCATGGACATCATGTTAATTTGACGTAATAGTAGTATTTTCTAAGAAAGTAATGTTACCCATGTATGTAGGTATATACCATAGAAAGTGCAGTTAATACTCGCAAGTGCAATCTTTTCCTGAGATTTCATTTAAGTGAAGCCAAGAAATTCCCGTTCATAAAACTTACAAAGCTTGGCGAGTACTCAGTCTCAGTACCAACCAAATTTATTTTTTATAAGACTTATGAAGATCTAGATATCCTAGATATCCTACGTACTTATTTTTTTTTAATGGTACTTGAAATGGCAATTACGATGATACAAAATTGCACCAAACAGGTCATATTTTAAGATGATTTTACTCTTCTAGACTCTTTATCAAAATTTGTCTCGGGGACTTCGCTGTAGTCGGGTCCATGATTGCAGCGAAGTTCCAATGCATGGCATGGTAAAGATTATTCACAACCAAAGCGATAACGCGAATTTAGCGCCAGACGTGTGTCTATTAAGACAGTCAGACGTGGGACTATGAAGCGAATTAACCCCCACTTACCTATCCTAGCCTTATAGTCGGGCATTCGACCCGAAATCGGGACAAAATGAAAACTTAACGAAGTGTTACACATACAATAATATTTTTTATTCTCTGTTTGACGGTATTATTTAATACATTTTCGTGCATAAAACACACAGAAAAAAATTTACCCCATTCCGATGTTGATTAAGTTTTCTATTATAATTTTATCACAAAAAAGCTGACTTCACCACCAGCATTCCAATGAAATAAAATCATTAAAATCGGTTCACTCAGTCGAAAGTTATGACGTAAAAAACTTAAAAAAATACAGTCGAATTACGAACCTTTTTTGAAGTCGGTTAAAAATGGGTTTTATTTTAGATTGTTTTTATAGGGTAAAAAGTTTGAACAATTTAAATAAGAGAATGAGAATTGAGATACTTTTACATAAGATGTAGGTAGATATAATGTTTCTACAAAAAGTCGAATAACTTTCAATGAGCCTTTAGGAGAGATGAGGCGTAATACGCCTTAAGTTAAGTAACATCGTATAATTGATACGGGTGATAGTCACATTCCGATTTATAACACTTAGGTTACATGATACGTAGATCACTTTTAAACCCGAACTCTGTATTCTACTTTTACTTAGTAACTTAAAGCATTATTTATAGATCCCGGTTAATAGGTTTAATAAGTCTTACCTACCTACTTGTATGTGTGTTTTGTAGGGAGAACCCGCAGCGATCGTTGTGCCAGGTGGCGAGTCCCCACAAAAAGTGAGGAGGTAGTTGTAAAAGGCAGCTAGTAGAGCCTATCACGTCACCAATACCACGAGTGCAGATCATGCCCTATAACTATTTATTTTATTTTAGGTGTGGGTCATATGGTCGGGGCTGGTATATACGTGCTAACAGGAACTGTTGCTAGATACATGGCAGGACCAGCAACTGCCCTTAGTTTTCTGCTGGCTGGAATAACATCTACCTTAGCTGCTCTTTGCTATGCCGAATTCGGAACTAGAATTCCGAGAGCAGGGAGTGCATACGCATACACATACGTCAGTATCGGTGAATTTTGGGCATTTATCATTGGCTGGAACATCGTTCTAGAATATATGATAGGTAAGGCCGGCTCAATAACATGGATTTAATATTCCTACTTATGTGAAAATATTTTGACCCGCCATTTGTTGCATTTCAGGTGCAGCTTCTGTGGCTAGAGCTTGGTCAGGGTACCTAGACGCAATGTTAGATGGCGCAATAAGCAATGCTACCGTTTCGATTACCGGTGAAATGCATGAAACTCTTTTGAGTAGATATCCAGATGTCTTAGCATTCCTCATATGTATTGTAGCATCTCTAATTCTTGCAGTTGGTGTCAAAACTTCAGCTTATATTAATAACGGTCTTACGATTTTGAACCTTTTAGTAATTTCCCTTGTGATATTCCTCGGTTTCTATTACGCTGATCTCAATAACTGGTCCGCAAAGAATGGTGGATTTATGCCATATGGCGTGAGTGGCGTGTTAACAGGAGCAGCGACGTGTTTTTACGCATTTGTGGGCTTTGATAGTATTTCGGCATCGAGTGAGGAAGCCAAAGATCCATCACGTTCAATCCCTATCGCCACATTACTCTCAATGGCACTTGTTGCGTTTGGTTACATTCTGGTTGCTGTGGCTTTAACTTTAATGGTCCCGTATCAGAGCATTAATCCCGAAGCCGCTTTACCAGCAGCTCTTGGCGCAGTCCATGCAGATTGGGCTAAGTACGCTGTTGCGGTTGGAGCAGTATGCGGGATGACGACAACTCTCCTAGGCTCCTTATTCTCTCTACCACGTTGTTTGTATGCTATGTCCGCAGATGGTCTTCTCTTCGGTTTTCTGAGTGACATAAATAATAAGTCACAGATTCCAGTTGTTAATTTGATTATATCGGGTTTGTCGTCGGCCTTTATAGCTCTTTTGTTTGATCTGGAGAAGCTCGTGGAGTTTATGTCGATTGGAACGCTGTTAGCTTACACCATAGTTAGTGCAGCAGTGATCATTTTGCGGTACCAGCCCGTTCCAGCTATGGACGATAAGTGTTTCGGAATTCCACAACTGGACTCTCCTGGTGACCGTGAAGATAGCTCTGCAACTGGAACTCCAGCTACTGACGGAGGTTCATCGTCTTCAGAGGTAGTTAAAGCTCTCATATAACTAGAATTTCTATAAATCTAATATAATATTTGGAAACTAATTTGTCCAATGGCTGTTCCAGATGTTTGAAGCTTTGACTGTTGGCCGACTTCGTGCGCATTATGCGTGGTTGGAACCCCTGGCAGGTGGCAGAGCTCCTGGGGCCGCCGTTACAAGCTGTGTCTACACATTCACTGCTGCTGCAGCTGCTTTATGTGCTCATAACCATTTCTTAGCGGAGCCTGCTGGCCTTTGGGCATTACTTCCAGATTTCGTCCTCAGTTTCATAATAGTTGCGTGTAAGTTGTAGACTACATCATCTGCTTCTCTCTCTTTAAACTATATTCTTTTAATAGAATGTCACATATTTCTCCCATGTACTTAATTGATCGGGAAATAATTTTCAGGTTTGGTGATAATCTGGGCACATCAACAAAGTCCGACGCGGCTGCCGTTCCGTGTGCCCTGGGTGCCACTGTTACCAGCAGTCAGCGTTATGCTTAACGTCGAGCTCATGATCAACCTCAACTCACTAACCTGGGCCCGATTCGCTATTTGGATGACTTTCGGTTAGTTTCATATTGCGTCATAACTTATCTGCCAAAATATTAAAACTTTTCCACCAGAATTTATATGTCGCCAGTCGGTATCACCCAATAGATGTGGATGAATAGACTAGACAATAGAGATACCCACTTATAAAGTTCTGATTTGATGCAAAATATAACGGTATCTGTGATGATTTTTAGCTAGCTAAAATGCATTAGAACTTGTGATTCCAAAATTTTACCTATGCATAATAATAATTGAGTCTATTCATATTTCATAGCATTTTATAATATTTTTCAGGCCTTCTGCTATATTTCTTGTATGGCGTCCACCATAGCAAATTAGGTGAGGGTATCACCGGTCTCCTGTCGCGGTCAGCCAGTGGGGGTGGACAAAGCGGCGGGTGGGGGGCTGTCGAGAAGACCAGCGCTATCGCCCGCCGCGTCGGACGCTTCGCGCGCGGCAGCAAAGGCGATGACCGCAAACCCATCATCTGCGACGACGAATTGTCTAGGCGCGAACCGTGATTCTAAATCTGTATTTATATTTGGTTTTTCTCGTTTGTCATTTTCTAGTCTTGCCAGCTTGTTTTTGCAAATGAATTACTACAAATGTGGCTATTTTATCACTGCGATCTCGATTTGGCGCGATAACGGACTGCTGACTAGAGTAATGATGTGATTGTATCAGCATATCTTATCATGCTTTAAAGTTGCGCTTGTTTCATAAGTGTTTTTAAATGTACCTGTTGTACCCATACGGCATTCACAATTAATTTAACAGTAATCCGTTATGTCTATCTGTTGAAGGGTAGTGTTATGGTTCCAAACTGGGTGCCACTAAGTGCGGTATTTCGGGCATAAACAGCACAACATGTAGGTAGTACATATTTGTATATGTTAAAATATAATAATATTCTGTAATATTATAAATCTATTTATTAATGAAATTTCGCTAAGATAACAAATTATGCATAAAAGAACAAACGCACGATAGTTATGGTGCTTCTAATTTTTACCTGATAATTTTGTTCCATCAATTCGATAGAGATTGAGTGGTGTTTCAATGCGTTTAGTTGTACAAGCTACTTCATCAAATACATGTAACTGTAGAAACTAGAAAGTTAAGCTTGTAAAATAAATAGTATAGCTATTTTGGGTATGAATAATAAGTAGAAACTCAATTCTCAAATACAAGTCTTGCCTATAAAAATATATTAACTGCAATGGTTAGCGCTCAGTGTATATTTTGTTAAGTCAGTTGAAATTAATTTTGTAGTATGTTTTTAGAGGATTGTCAAAAGCTGTGAGATTCATTAAGATTATTGGTATAATTTTACTTGATTTCTTAGTAATAATATATTATTACAATTATCCTTGTAATTGTGTAGTAGCTGCAGTCATACCGCTGATATTGTCTTGCGTTTCATGATTTCATGAGTGCTCAGAAATAGAATTTCTTTAATTTCATGAAATCTGATGATTTAAAGAAAACGAAGGAAAATTTTTATATCATTTTTATTGTCAAACAAAACTCATGTCATTGTGCCATATTGATGTCAAGTTCAACAGGGTCAATTAATGTATAAAAGCTATAGAATGCGATGATTGCATTAAATCCCGAACTTAACAGTGAAAGGTTTTTTTTTACTTTGGATGTAGAGAAAAATCAAAGTGAAACTTACGTACGGGAAAAACTGATTTGTAACATATTATGGAGAAGAGAGAAGAGAGAACATAATTATGATTTACAGATTTTGGAATAGTTGTAAACATACTTTATTATTTATTTAAATAGGGGATCGGACAAATTTTCAGAAAGTGTTTTAAAGTAATCTTCATTGTTACTTATTACCATAAAAACTATTTATTTATAAAGTTTTAGGTACTCAAAATCATATTTTAATATTTTGTTTTAAAATGCCGCCAAAACGTCACGTAATGTCATCTGACAACGCGTGACGTCATCTGTGGTCATAAAAGCTGTATGGGCATAAGTTCGCGAGAAGTTTTGGTTCGTCGAGTAAATTCTTTATTTGTTGTGTAATGTTAGAGGTTATATTTACGAGATCATTCACAGATGACGTCACGTAATCTGCCGTCGTAATTAAAAAGGGCATAACTAACATTCAGTAAATATTGAGAAAATAGAGTTTGAATATTTTTTTAGTTTTTATTGAAAAAAACACCCATAAACTATGTTTTCCGAAATTTTGCGAATGGCAATACTTGCATTTATATAGTACATATAAGACCATAGTATATTTTTTATTTTATTTTAATGCATAAAATAGATAATTAGCTTATTTTATTTCATCTTAACATAAAAATTAAGTTATACATTATAATATTACGTTTAAAAGGCACAAACAACAAATTGTGCCTTTTTAATGTAAAATTTTGAGGATTTTTTTATAATGTTACATAGAAAAGGCACATATATTCAATTGTGCCTTTTCACTGTATTATTATTCGTATAGATTTATACAGTAAAATATTAGAAACTTGCTGTGCCTCGCGGTTTTACCTGCTTAGTTCCCGTTCCCGTGGAAATTTCGGAATAAAAACTAGCCTATGAACTTGCTCAAGCTTTACACTACACAGATAGTCTAGAGCCTGAGGTTCATTAAAAATTCATTAGAATCTGGTCAGTCAATATTAAGTAGGGAAGTAGAGGTAACTTCTTAATAAATAAAATAAAGTAGTTACAAGAAAATCAGACGTTTATTTCAAAAAGTTAACAAAATAAATATCATATTATTAAAGTAGGAACCTTCAATCATAATTAGAAACTATAATAATTAACTAAGTTATTAACATTTTAATCAAAATCTCGAATTAAAATTGAGCTACAAAATTGCCCACCCCAACTATAATTTTTATTACTAGAAATGCGTCTTAGCACAAAATTATTTTCCATAAAAAATCAAGTAAGACAACCAAATCAAGTAAGAAATATAAACAATATTTATCAAAATAAAGAAAATGAACCTAGTTTTCAGAAACATTAATAATTATTATAACACATGTAGTACAGCAACAATCCATCTTCACACAACCGGGCCAACTTTTAACATTTACAAGGGGGTCAAACAGGAAGATCCTCTGTCTCCAAAGCTTTTCACTAGCACCCCTTAGGAGGTCTTCCTCAAGCTGGCTGACAGATGGGCAAACAAAGGAATCGATATCGGAGGGCGAAGACTGACGAACCTGCGCTTTGCTGATGACATTGTGCTGTTCTCAACATCACCAGCAGAACTCGGCACAATGCTCGCGGATCTTAAACTCGCCAGCCTTGGGGTTGGCCTAGAGATGAACATGTCAAAGACCAAAGTTATGTCTAATAGCACCAAGAGACCAATTAAAGTCGATGGCGTGGAAATAGCGCATGCCCAAGAATACTTATACCTGGGCCAAATAGTCTCTTTTCAGGCAAGACAAGACAAGGAAGTTGAAAGACGAGTTGAAAATGCTTGGAGGAGCTATTGGTCCTTAAAAACCTTCATGAAAGGGTGCCTACCTATGAAACATAAAAGGAAATTAATGGACATGTGCATCCTCCCCATTCTTACTTACGGTGCCCAAACTTGGTCTTCGACAGAAAGTCAAAAGGTCAAACTCAAGGTTTGCCAAACAGCAATGGAGCGTAGTATTCTGGGAGTTAAATTGACCGACCGGATCCGAAACAGTATACTGCACTCCAAAACTAAGATCGCCGACGTCGCCCAGAAAGCTGCCTAACTTAAGTGGGACTGGGCAGGCCATATTAGCCGCATGCCAGACCAGAACTGGGTTTAATAACAACTAAGTGGCATCCCACTTCCAGGCGACGACGAGGACGCCCAAGTCGTCGGTGGCGGGACAATTTGGATAAATTTCAACCAGACTGGTCCACAGTCGCGTGCAACTAACTGGCATGGAAGAAGAGGGGGGAGGCCTTTGCTCAATTTTGGGACAGTTCGGGCTAAAATAATAAAATAACAAATAGTCTATCAACTACTATGTAGTTTTATCACAATCATAAACTAGAATCAACTTCTTATTATTAGTAATGGCACTATGTATCAAATTTCTTTGAAAAAAAGTATCTTCTAAAATATTTTAACAAAATTAAAAAAACTATCTCTGGTAAAACAAAAATACTAAATTTTAAATGATGCGTGGACTCGTCGTGACACGTTAGGCACAACTGGCGTAATCTCTCGTGTATCTCGCTCACCGCACTTCATCCCTCTTTAGAAATGTTAAATAGTAAAGGCATAACCGCCAGTGTGCCTATTTTTATGTATAAATTTTAAAGCGTAGGGTAAATAGAAAAGACACAACTGCCAGTTGTGACTTTGCTTCTAGATTTCTTGCTGAGGTGTCGGTATACAAAAAATTGCACAATTGCCACATAAGCCCTTCATATTTGGCATGCGCCAATTATGCCTTTTCTATTAAATATTTTAAAAACATAAATGTGAAGTAGAAGACATATATCACGTTGTGACCTTTTTCTATACAAAATCTTAATAAATGGTGCAGTTGTGCCCTTTAAGCTTAAGCTATCTTTGTTTGTTTTATTGCTAGAAATACACAAAAAATTGAGCAGATAGGCCTTTTTTTCCTGATTCCGAATATGTGTATAACTCAATTTCGATAAAAATGTTAGTTGTGCCCTTTTTTGTTAACACGGCAGTAATGTGCTTAGTATTTCAGTACAGATTAAAAAAATTGTAAAACCAAAATTTTATTTCTTCATTTAAAAATATTTAAATTTATTATATTAAGTTATTATTCTTTATATAATCGCAAAACAGTATATTTAATTTATCTAAGTTCATTTTAGATTTTAACTTGATTACTGTCTGTCTGATCCCCATTATACAAGTGCACGTGTACGTTTCGGTGAAATTAAATTAATTCTTTCACAATCAACTAACTATGTATAGATGTTACTTCCAGAAATTGTACCAAAAAGTTACGTTTTTGCATATTTTTTTTTATTGTTAGAATTTATGAGACAGTTGCAAGTTATTCCTTGGCACAAAGTGTATTAGATTATATATACAGCATTATAACGGGTTTATTATGAATTTATGGCGCAACATTTACCTTAAAACTATAGTTGTTAATAATATGTATATTTTAAGAGTTGATGTGTACATAAACAAATTATAATAATACGCCACATGGTTTTTTGCTATTCCCTGTACTTCATATAAACATATAACTTAGATAATATACATATATACAGAAACATATAGCAGCAATGAAAATTTGTACTGTAGACAAAAATACAATAGAAATCCTTAACTAGTAGTTTTTGTACGCTGTACAGTAATACTTAAACAATATGAATTGGACGTAAACAAGTTTAAAGTAATCACGCTCAAAGCAATTACAATATTATCATAAAACATGGTAATTTAAAATTAAAATAATTTTCATTTAATACTATCTAAATTCTAACAGATACCTTAAATATGTCGGCTGTCGACCTAAATAAATTATATAAACTGTAATATTGGATCACTTATTGCTCATTTATTAAATAATATACATTTTATAGTGGGGCAGGTAATTTTTAACTTTTTAAAATTTGAAGTTTTAATATGTATTTCGAAAAGAGGTGATTCGTGTCAAATAGGTTATCGATGCATTTACTAATTATATTTCAAATAATGTTAAGGTAGAGGAAGTATATTTTAACCACTTATTTCAACAATTTAATTGATGCTGTGAATTACAGGAAATAAATAGCAAGGCAATTGGATAAGAAAATTGTAGGACTTTAATCTTTTGTGACTTGTGTGTAACATTGAGTAAGTGTGGCAACTAGTATAATCTATACTTCCTGTACTAAAATTATTTAGGAAATTACATGGAACATTTATAAGAAAGTATTCATTTTCACACCTGAATATCAAATTGATTGTAAGTAGTATTATGTGAAGTTAGAAAGTTCATACACCCTGTCTTTCGGTCTTAGACTACCTAAGTTACTTTTGTATTCCATGTCTCTTTAATAGATCAGGTGAAATTGGGGCACATTGGGACACCTGTCTATATAATATTCTTCAAAATTAAATTCCTCGAGTAATTCCCAACTTAACCGTTATGGGGTAATAAAGAAGGTAGTCTCGTTTTTACATTACAACAGATTACGCGCCTCTTGTGCTAAAAAGTAGTTGCAAAACTTGGTCTAATATTTATATATTTATATTAAGTATAAATTCACAATAAATTATTTGATATTAAATTATCTTGGAAAAGGTTGAGACATATAAATTGTAAATTTGATGGTATCTTTTTCGAAATTAACAGTGGTAGGTACTAATATTAAAAATAAAAAAGATTTACGAATAACGAATTGCTCTATTGTAGGAAGATTGTAAGAAAAAATTCAGAAGAAATATTTCTGAAATTACTTTTACATTATATACATATATTGCAGAATAAAGAGATTCAGTCTTATCTGTTATATCGGTTGATTTGCCACGCCGACGGGGGAAGCCGCTGTAGTTTGTTGATAGTTGGCTTTCCCCATTGAAGCCACAGGAAGCCGGCGACTAAACACAGCGCAGTTTCTATATAGTACCCGTCCACGCGTACGTTGCATGTACCACCGCTCGATTTACACAACTGCGAACAGGAAAACATATAAATAAATGTACCGAGGTAAGTAGAGACGAGTTCTTGTGACTACAACTCGTATAACATATTATTTTTTATAGGTAAACTACCTATAAATAATATGTAACTGTATTTCATATATATTTAACTAGCTGATGCTCGCAGTTTCACCCGCTCAATTTAGTACTAATTTCTTCCCCTCATTTCGCCCGTTAGGAGTTGAATTTCCAAAAAACTACGAAATACGTGAGCATTTATTTTTGCTGAGGAACTTGAATATTAACAGACTCCCCATTTCAACTCCTATTTCACCCTCTTAGAGGGTTAATTTATAAAAACCCTGAAATACGTGATTATTTATTTTTAATCCAAAGCTTGTATATAAAATGTCATATACCTCTAACTTTGAAAATAACGAATTTCCGTACAACCATTTATCCCTTAATTTACCCCCTTAGAGGTCGAATTTCTAAAATTCCTTTCTTAGTCAAAATTTCAAGTTTGTAACCCCTATGGTTCAGGTTCTGCGTTGATGAATCAGTCAGAACAAACGATTATAAATGTACAGATACATAGATGACTGTATTATTTGTTGCTCATTTTCCTGTTCTACAGTGTACTCATCACGATTGGAATAGTTTATTGATACATATATGTAATTTAAGGTAGGTATAATATGTATGTATTTACATAAAATAGTATCGTTGCTTAGATCGGAACTAGATGGCGCAGCGTCATAATGTCTGGATATATTTATTTATTTAGCACATGGAGGACTTACTAGTCTCTCTTATATTTTATTACTTACATCTGTTTCCAGCTGTGACGAGCAAGTGTTGTCACTAAGTTCTGGGAGTGAGCAACTCTTGAAGGTAAGATGGTCGATGGCCCATAGTGACAGTGTGTTCGGCCAGTTAGTCCCCAGGTTCGATATTGTGTTTAGGAATGTCATGTAAGTGCCACCCACGGCAGGGTCTGACACTTTCGCGAAAAATGCCATCACCGCCACAAACATGCAGTATAAACACGCCTGAAATAATAATTTAAGACTAATATACTTCTCATCAAATTCGTTGTTAAATAGTTTATTAAGTATCCAGGCTAATATGCTATCAACTTCAATCTTTGTAATGTAAATTCAGGAAGTTGGTAGCTTAAGTCTTTAATAAGTTATATTAAAGTAACTTCGTGCTAAATAAAAACATTAATAAATTTATAGGAAATAGGTAATTTATATTGGCTTCTTCGGCCTCAAAAGGATAATTACTCCTTCACGCAAACGAAAGTTTGTTGGATGTTTGCGTGAAGGAGTAACAACTCCTTCACGGAAAAATCGCTTAACAGATTTGGATGAAATTTAACATACAGTTTAGTACCTGGATTAACACATAGGCTAGGCTTTTTATCTATATACTATGCGGGTAAAGTGTATTATGGTGTCAATGAATATTTTTATTTTATTATTATTATTAAAGCCGCGGGAGGCAGCTAATAATTCATTTTGCTATCTCCAATTAAATAAACAAATGAACCAATCACTTAATAAAGGTTTGTAAAAAGAAATTAGTCAAGTTATTTTTATACATTTTTCATTTTCGTTATTTCTTTACATTTATTTAAGCTTACTGTTCTCATGTAGCATACCTGTTGGAAGGTGTAAAGCGTCATCAAAACGAGCAGGTAGGAGTAGGACGGGCCGGAGGAGCCCAGCAGCGAGGGCGTGAGCGCCACCAGCCCCGCGGCCAGCGGCCCCACCAGCAGCCGCAGTGGAAACGCGCGCAGCCATAGCGACAGCGGCGTGGGACCAGTTGTGTGTTTCGCTAAGATCTTAATTTACAACACAGTACCTACAGTTCGCGGCACGTAAGGGGGCAACAGATTTTTGTAGAAGGGGAAGTTGGCACATGTAAAATCTATGAAATTGTGCATCCGCGAACTTCCCCCACTACAAAATCTGTGGCCAACTCATGTGCCGGTAACTATACTTAGTATATTCCTTTTGAACATATAATATTTTCATTGTCAATTTACATAATTATTTTCACTATGCAATTATTCAATTAAACATTTTTATTTATAATTTAATATAACATACCGTCGCTGACGCTAGTCGTTCTCGAAGGGTTAGGCAGAGGTATACTAGTGTACAGTTGACCAAAAATGTGGTCTACCTCCTTACGGTTGAAGTTCATTTGAACGTCATGGAACAACTAGGTCGATTTTCCCTTAGATATGTAAACCTTAGACATAATGAGGCTCGCCAATATTTTTTTCTAAATATGCCGAAGTAATCTTGAAGAAAATACAAGAACTTCTGTATTTTTACGTTTTTTTTATTCGCAACGATAGCCGAGATAATAGCAATCAAAGTGCGCAATTTCACGCAGAATTATTTAAAATCGCACGCGCATTTCACCGTTGTTTTATGTCTCATGTAATAGGGCGCTGCCTATTACCATCAACCAGGCATGAATCCAAACTCCGAGCTGATATATTGAGAATTTCATAGATAAACTCAATAACACTACTCTACTCAGGAAGACTACTATTGAACCGAAGACTCTTGCTCAGCAGTCGCACTTACGACCATTAGACCAATAAGGTGCGTCATTGGTCTAATAATTTATAATGCGAATTGTATACTATTTTTATTATATATATAATCTGCAACATGCTTCGTCAACTTAACAATAATGTCTGCAAGTCACAACTAAATATAACTGCAGCAAGCATAGTTCAAGTAAACAATTTTGTTGAAATTCTGGTACTGATTCCATCAAGCCTTTTTTGTTTATGTGTTGTTTATACTAACCAATGGCATCACGATTTGTACAGGCACTAGTGGTATGGCTAGTAGGGCCAGGTCTTCTTTCGGCACTCCAGCCTCTACAAGTTTCAATCCTGATACCGCGTCACTGGCGCAGAATCCGAGCTAAAACGTAAGAGATACATATAATTATAATAAAACAAAAAACGTGGGCAAAGTTTGCACATCGAATATATGTACTTAACAATGTGTTTCGAGGATGTCTGGGTAGACGTAAAAATCAACGATGTAGTCTTTAAAATGCGATACGATGTTTAAATTGAATAGTTTATGGTTTAATTTAATGGTCTGTATAAATACCTAATACTCGTAATATAAATAACTAACTCATCGCAATGGAACAAGTAGATCTTGACATCTCGATTGTATGTAGGGCAAAATAACTAAGGTCATAAGGTAAATTAACTGTTGTACAAAGTAGGTATTCACGTTTACCTATCCTTTCAAGCTAAAAAAATACTACTACAGCTTCTTAGCGAACGTCTTAAAGGTACATTAGTCGCAGTCCCGAAATAACGATTAAACTATAAATATAATATAATAAGTATATTTATATTATAGTCTTAAATTCAAAAGAAAATTAATTCTTTCGGTTGGCGTGAAAATACACATAAATAATTCATTTTCATGAAAAAAAGTCAGATAATTGTTTTTCCTTTAAGGGCGCGATAAGTTTGCTACTTTTTATGGAATAATGAATATATTTCAATAAAACTTGTGAAAGAGCCAGTTAGGTTAGTAAATAGTACTTAGGGCGGAGTATAGCATTACAATGAAAGATTACAAGCTTTAGGAATACTTCTATAAGTTATTGACTTATATTGATAAAGTGAAATGAGTAATGAATAAAATTTACCTTAGCTGTAAACAAGACCAAAGCCAAAGTGCGTACCGAAGGCAATTTCATAATTGTGTACAGCTGTTTATAAGCTGTTACAACATCACTAAAACCTTTCACATTATTATCTTTGGTGTTGGCAGATTCATTCGTCTCATGTTTGAATACAGCTATGAATGTAGTGGTGATAATAAACATCCACCCCCAAAAGAGAAGGAAGCTGGCTAATGTAACAAGACCAGTTTCTTCTGGTTCACTTCTCAGGTACTTGTTGCAGAAGTATGGAGATTCCAGAGCCAGGAACATCACATATCCAAGAAAGAAACCAGCTGTCTGGCCCACAGTGTTACATGTTGAGGCATGTCCAACATTACACCTGGAAAATGGAAAATAAATAGAGATTATTATATGGTTATGTGTATAATATAATGATTATTATATACATTTATATAACTAATTTTAGTTTAGCAGTGGGTATCATTTGGCAGATATCTTGAAAAGTAAACTAATTTGTAAAAAAAATATGCATTTTGACTAATAAAATTAGTTAACAAAATCATATTTAACATTAAAATAACTAATGAATTACTATAAAAAATAAGGAACTTAATTTTATATGAAAATTCTAAATATTGGCTTCAAAACCCATATGAATTTTTAATAAAATCTATGCAGTGGTTATTGGGTAATGAAACAAGATGGTTTTGGGGCATGAAATCAAGCAATACTGAGGAGGTGTCTTCACAATCTATTGTCTACCACTGCTGAGCATTGGTCTTCTTTTATGTAAGAGGGATTAGGCCACCATTCACCATGCCAGCTTAGTATGGATTGGCAGATTCTATATGCCATAGAACAAAATCTCTATGGCATGCAGCTTTCCTCTCTCAATATTTTTTTTCGCCATTGGTTGATATTTTTGACTTGACATTCTAACCCTGTGCAGCTTTGCATTTTAATAATACCATACATAAGAACTTTAGTTTATCTAACCTTTTCAGCATTGTAAGAGCCCATCCATCAACTGCTATATCTTGGGTTGCAGCTAGGAAGTTTAAGAAAAGGAATGACATAGTCAAAATAGTCATTGAGGGAGCAACTTCATCAGATCCGAGCCAAGCAGTCACACTGTTGGACATGATGATCATCACTATCCCAATTAAATATTGGACTGGCACTAGCCACGTTTTCCGCCGACCAAATTCTGGCCAAAAAAGAGCATCTACTACAGGTGCCCATAATAACTTCAAACTGAATGGCCAGTTGACAAAACTAAATTCAGCCTGAAAATTAAATTGTTGTTATAATATATTTTGATATACAGTAAATCAGACAACCTGGTATGTAATGATTGAATAATAAGTTTGGAACTGTTAAGATATTGGATAAAGGGTTGGCTTCAATGGTGTAGAAATTACGTAGATGTACAATTTTATATTTCTTATTACACCAAACTACCTATATAA
Source organism: Craniophora ligustri (assembly GCA_905163465.1). Lineage (NCBI taxonomy): Eukaryota > Metazoa > Arthropoda > Insecta > Lepidoptera > Noctuidae > Craniophora > Craniophora ligustri. Next base: position 7,423,674 of record LR990967.1, on the reverse strand, counting down.
GAAAATATACATAAAAAAAACTATTATAGATTTTAGGGGTGAGTAGCAAATATGGAACCCCCACAGATAACCTGTAGATTTAATATTACTTTTAATAATCATGAATTAGGCAGTTAATTTTACCACATGTATTTCTAAATGCTTGAGCAATCAATAAAGTACCTACCGGTAATTAAAAAGAACTCATTATAATTTTTAATTACTACTCCATGCACTTTTGAGCAGTTTTATGGATGTCAGAATCGTATAAAAAGAGTTTCCCTGGCTTAAAACTCTATGCAGAATTAATTAACAGCAATAATAAAATATAAACTTACTTGTTGTGTATAAGTTATGCCTCGATTTTGAAGAAGCATAGGTACTGCTCCCACGAGCCCTAATGGTATACCCTGAAGAGTATATAGGAATAATAGAACAGCGATGTTTAATTCATCTCCTTTTATATTGCTGCGAACGTCGTTAGATGAATTTTCACCATTTTCAATCAATTCCTCCTTTTCAGGCGATTGCTTACGTTTCGTTAACGGCATGACTGAATCAAGTATAGCCTGAAAATGAATTAGAAAATAAATAAAAGTATTTTATGACACTACCAATCTTACAAATACACGTCATTGAATATAGTTCTGTTAGTGGTCTTTACAAACCTTAATTTTGGTCGAAATAAAATTTTCTATACCAATAGTTAGTTGTGCTTTGTTATGAAAGATAATAGGTACGATTAACCATTCATATATTCAATAATTTAACCCAGCGCAAGTGAAATATTTGGAAACATGCGAGCACTCTTTGTAACGTCACGCACAGTCAATGAGCAAACAAGACTTGATTTGATTGAGAAATTCGCTGCGGTCTAGAGCAACTACAAATTGTCAAAATATTAAACCTCAACATTGTCAAATTGACAATGTCAATCTGTCAGGGTAAAAATTTGGAAAAAAAGCAAATCTTATAAATAAACTAGTTGACCCAGCAAACGTTGTTTTGCCACATTATAGGGGTTGGTGGATTTTTTATGAGTGTAGGCCGCTTTATATCTGCCGCCCCATATGAGTCAGTCAGTGTGACACGAGAATTCTTATATATAAAATTCTCGTGTCAGTCTCTTTGAGTAGGTCTGAGAATCGGCCAAAATCTATTTTTCATACCCCTTAGCAGTCCTGGATTTGTCAATAGGCCGTATAGGCTGCGGCCTAGGGGCGGCAGCGTCCTAGGGGCGACAGATTTCAGAGGAATTTAACTTTAGTGTTTAGTGCCTTCACTCATATGAGGTGGCAGATATAAAATGGCCTACACTCACAAAAAATATAAATCCGACACTGCTCCCGGCGTGCGTGCATGACTCATGAGGAGATGTATGAATGTGGACGAGGCAAAGGTGGTATGCAGGGACCGTAGCGCGTGGTATTCTGTAGTTTCTGCCTACCCCTATGGGAAAAAGGCATGCATGAGTGTATGTATGTATGTATGTATGTTAAGTATGTTATAAAGGATAATTAACGATTTTTTAATTTGTAAACACCCAGAGGTCAGAAGAACCATTTTATATAAGGATCAAAGAGAGAGATTAGTAAACTGCCTTAAAATTTATTTAAGAAAGTCAACATGTAAGTGAATATTTCAAGCGCTCTAAGTATTTAGAATTTGTTCCTGACGTCACATCGAGCCGCGCCAACGCGTCGACGGGGCCCGAGACGCCCACCTTCGGGTCACTCAGAAGACTCGCTTCGACGCTAACGCACCGCGCACACGCATACGGTCGTCTTCACTGTTTTTGCACTTAGCGTTTACAATAAATTACAGTCATATCGAAGTCTTTTATTACGAGACGACAGCGACATATCTGGAGCTTGGCATTCAAACAGATTCGTTTCGCGCAATACCCACGACTTTACGAACCCACACGTCATCAAGCTTCCTTAATAAAACAGCATGGTGCAAAGCAAACTCGAAGCTAGCGAGTGTGTATCTTAGCAACTATCTTTTGGGTAACTTTGAGAGGACAAATTGACTGTCCTGAGGTCCACAAGCTCCTCTATCAACTATATGTGCCTGGCAACTTCTTTGCTCATCGTAGGAGATGCCGACACTATTTATTGTTCGCGAAGCCGTTGTAACACTAACTGTAACTAACACTGTCGGTAGAGTTCAGTGTCGTTCTTTTTCAACATCCCTAGCCGTCAATGTCATTTGTAATTGACCGCGAGGATTTTAATTTTCCAAAATGTCAGTATTATCATGTTTGGTTTTGGTACGAGTATTTTTGTGAATAGCCTAAAGCCTTTAAATTGCTAATTAATGGGTTCAATAGCACGTTCCTGTTCTTTAAGGTGTTTGCTAGATTCTCATGCACCTATAAAATTAATTCACAATGTAGAAACAATAATTGGTCGCAGCAAAACAACAAAAATTACAGATCAGGCTTGTTCTCGCCGGCAACGTGAGTGAAAAAATACTGTACATACTAATAGTGCCTCCATGAGTGACGATACAAATTATAAAGTGTAAATGTTCATGTCAGCATACCCTAGTTATTGAAAGGCAAATCACTTGCGACCTGCTGACTGAGCAATCTGACCAGTTACCACGGCACCTTTATTTAGTAGCTCGACGAAATACGAATTAGATTGACGCTGACTCCCTAGCGAAATTTGATCTGAAATTTCTATTATTCTTAATATTTATTATCTTTAATATTTAGTAAGGAAAGTTGCCATATCAAGATTATTATAATATTAATGATTAATTAATAATTGTTCCAGTGCAGTTTTAAATTCTTACTTTTTTCTTTAACAGTTTCTCTCAAAGCAGATTGTGAGGAATGCTTGGTTCAAATCAAACAGCTGGGAGTAAATAACTCTGGTCTTGATGGGTTTGCCTTAACAAGAAATCAGGAATACAAAGTAGAACATGGATCTCGAATAGAAATCTTGTTAAATAATTATATTCACATTATAGAGTTTGAGCCACCACCTGATAGTTGTGAAATAACACCAAAACCTGGCAATAAAAGAAAATTGAAAGAAGATGAAGAATGTTCTAGAAAAAGAATAAGTTTGATAAAGGATACTGTATCAGAAATACCTGCAAACATAAAAATAGCAATGGAAAATGTCTGGGAAGATATTGATAGAGGTGAAGTCTATGTGTTTACTTCCAAAGGCGTCAAATCTAGTCATAAAATAGCTGCTTTTGATATGGATGGTACTTTGATTAAGACAAAATCTGGTAAAGTGCATCCTGTTGATACCAATGACTGGCAAATAGCTTTCCCAACCATTCAACAGAAGTTAAAAGAACATATAGCCCTGGATTATAAGTTAGTTATATTAAGTAATCAAGCCCCAATAGGCAATGGGCGAGTCAATATAGACGACTTTAAGAAGAAAATTGAAAATATTGTAACAAAGTTAAATGTACCTTTTCAAGTGTATCTAGCTACTGGCAAAGGATTTTATAGGAAACCAACTACTGGAATGTGGAAAGTTTTATCAGAACAGGTAATGTAAACAGCAATTTATTTATTTTAATTCAAATAAATACTAGAGAAATCTTTAACAGCATCCAAAACGTCAGGTTAAAATAATATCAATATACGGCAGTAAAATCCGTAAAAAGTAGTTTTATTTTAATGTCTAATATTCACGTAAGTGTAAGAAATCATTATGTAAAATTTCTTATTTCAGAAGAATGATGGCTTAGACATAGATATGGCCCATAGCTTTTATTGTGGTGATGCTGCAGGTAGAGTAGCTAATTGGGCCCCCAGCAAGAAGAAAGATCATTCAATGGCAGACAAACTTATGGCTGAAAATCTTGGCCTTCGGTTTTACACACCAGAACAATTTTTCCTTGGACACTCAATAGCCAATGTCCCAATGGCCAAACCAGATTTTAATCCCAAAGAGCTTAGCTCTGTAGATTTTAACCACCACCTAATCAGGAAAGAAAAAGAGGTAAGACTATTATTATTTAAATATTTTTAAAATACTGGGATTTGGAACATTTATTTTTGGAAGTCTGTTCTTTTTAGATACTTGTTTTGGTTGGGTTCCCTGCTAGTGGAAAATCTTTTTTGGCAAAACAAATTGAAAAAAAATCTGGATACAACTATGTTGCAGTATGTAGGGACGTCCTTGGTTCATGGCAAAAATGTGCTGCTGAAGCAACTAAGCTGCTGCAGGTTAGTAGTATGTTGTAGTTCTGTTTAGATTTTCCGAAGCAACATTTTAACATTGCTTCGTAGTATTCTACTACCCACTGTGGTTTTAATAACTTTTATTCAGAGACCACTCTCATTTTATTGGTCATGATTTTATATTGTATTGGTCTTCTGGAGGTCGCTATGGCATTTAGAGAGAGTACAAATCTCACTTATCTTCCTTTGGATTTGCCAAGCGGCGGTAATAAATTCTAGGGTATATCTACGAATGCTTATACTGAGCTTTACTTCATCAAGAGAAAAGGAGAATAAACATACTATATAGTACACCACGAATTTGAAACTACGACCAGAGATTTGTGTAAGCTATAACTGTGATAGTTATAGCTTATACAAATCTCTGGTCCATTATCCAATATCCATTGATATTATTGCATTATTGGACGTAATTTCATGATTATTAAAGGCGTGCTGTGTGCTTTGATTGCTGACAGATTCGGCAATATAACTTTATGGATTCACCGTAATACAAAAAAATAGTTTTATTGACAAGTTGCCTGGCACTCAATTTGACTGGCATACAATTTGACACTTTTTATGACATTGTTATAGCAAGGGAAAAGTGTTGTAGTGGACAGCACCAATCCAGACAAAGAATCGCGCGGGCGCTGGGTGTCGCTCGCGAAAGACATGAAAGTGGACTGCCGATGCGTGAGGATGACGACGAGCATGGCCCACGCAAAGCACAACAACAAGTTCCGGGAACTCATGAAAATCAATCACATTCCAATCAAAGACATTGTTTACCACACTTACAAGTAAGTAAACTTTGATTGAGAGTGGATTCTGAAAAATGTCAGTGTATTTTCCCTGCCTGCATATGAGCTTGTAGGTCTGTAAAAAATTATTGTGTGTAAAGTGAAAATATTTTTCTCACGCGTTTTATAAACGTTTTTTTATTAAAAGTTAAAGAGAATATGATACAATTTATATTTTACTACATATTTTAAAAGCAGGACTTAGTTCTTGTAATTGGATTTCATGTGTGAGCTCAGTCCAAATAACTAGAAAAGCCATACATATTCGTGAAATGTTATAATAATAATAATATAATTTTTTGTTCCAGAAATAAATTTATTGAACCCACAACCAGTGAAGGTTTCAAAGAAATAATTAATATGAATTTCAACCCTGCATTCGAAGATAAAGAAGCTGAGAAGATATATAGAATGCACTTGTTAGAAAAATAATATCTTAAATAATGTTACTGTGAAATAAAACAATTACTAATTGTGAGGCGAATCAGCATTTTTATTGCTAAATTAAACACGACTATGACTATTTCTATAACATCGTGTAGGCCGAATTACGTATCTATGTATAATAACAATGCTATTTATTATTACTGTAACTTGAAAATTATTTAATGGTTTAAAATTCAAACATCTCGTCAACGGTTACGTCTTATTCCATATAATTATTCTTGGGTATAACACTTTTTTTTATAGAAATCTTGACTTTATTTACAATCTACAACTATGAACTTTAGTGAAAAAATAATACAATATTTTTTTAACTAAATCTTTACAGTGGCTAATTGCATCAGTCAAAGCGTGTATTCATGGCTATAGCGAAATGGACGGATGAATTTTTGCTATATTTACAATCACACGTTATTATGATTAAATTTTATAAATCACGACAGCAACAAGCTAGCATTTTATAACAAGCTAAAATTTTATTATTAGCGACGTCACAATATAAGAATATCTAAGTACATGTACACAGGTACATTTACAAAAAAAATATACCAGATTACGTTCTGATATCATTATAAAAATAGCAACAACAATCACTGGTATGGTTTCTACATAGTTTTGGTACGAGAATACTATTTTACATTTGTAAAATTTTTCGTGGCCCAATGTGCAAAATCATTTTTAGGTACTGGTTTATTTATTTACTTACATTTAACTACAATATTCCGTAAATAATACCTACTTAAGTACATGAAAGTGACAACATACCTACAGGGAACAGACAAAACACAAAATACACACACACACCACTTTACTACATAATATAACACACACATTGCGTTGTGTGAAATTCACCCCTTCACAAGACAAAAATATCTAATATTGGATAGATTTTTGTTTATGTTTTCCCTTCTAGACTTGTTTTGCTTCCTTGATGGGTAATTTACACAACAGTAGGTATAAATTTACCAGTACGTAGAATATAATAGGTATAGGTAGCTAATTATATAGATGAAATTTATAGGAAGATGGGTAGGTATAGTGACTGCTATTGCCTACTGTAATTATTTGTAATCATTTTCATTAAGTATGTTATATTAACCGTGAAATCTTATCATTAAATTCCGTAGCAATTGTATTGATTTTACAGATTGCATTTATCAATATGTCATGTAGCATGAGATTAAGGGGTGATGATAATAATGGCATCAGCTTGTTGTCATTCTCCATCAGGATCTAATTCTTCATCCTCCGCGTCTAATAGGTTATCCAGACTCGAATCCGAGTCATCTTCATGTCATCTGGAATATTAAGTTTGGTTATTTTTAAGTTTTGTAGAGTGTTCTGTTGTATTTCTACAAATTCATTTCTGAATTAATTTCGATTTACTTTTTTTATCAAGTTAATGTTATAATGACACTTTTGCTATTTCGAGAATGGAATAAATAAAAATTAATTAAATTAAACATTTGTTGAACCGAGTCATGGATGTATTTATGTATAATATGTATGTATTTACAAAAAAAAGTATATTTGTAGTATATCAACCATCTAGTATCCGTAACACAAGCTTCGTTGCTTACCACGGAGCTAGAGGGCGCTGTGTAATTGATGTCCAGAAATATATATATTTATCATTATCACTGATCGATATTGATAATAATTGAAGTTCTGCACTTATGCATTTCTGTAGTTGTCGTGGCCTAAGAATAGCAAGGTGATACTTATACTTATCTACTTTTCTATCCAACTTATAAATAACGTTTAGTCTCGTTCCAAGTTAAGAAGATATCAATGGCGCGTGCGGGAGCATGTGGGAGGCACGGATGCTCTTCATCGAAACCTATCTAGTTATATTCGTACCTGGCTATATACACGGTGTCGATGTGTGCCAGACGGGCGCCAGTGAGGGGTACAGTGGCCGACACGGGTCGGAGTTTGTTTCGCTCCATGGCACTGCGAGCTTGCTGCACTGCTAGGTCGCCACACCAACGCTCGCAGCGAGCGTATATCACTACACCTAGAATTCATTAAAACATTTTAGGAAAGTTATGTTAGTCATAATTGTTTCGTAAAGCATGCCACTGAGCTAAATGAAGGATATTATTTATGATAAAGGCTTACCAGCGCCTGCAAAAAGTGTTATAGCTGGCCAAGAATCTAGCAGCAACGGTGTGAGGAACAGTAAGGCAGTTAGCATGGTAATAGGCCCCTGTATGCTTTGCGCCTTCCTCATACCCAAGTTATGGGCAGGTTGCCAAGCGCACATAAAGGTTCCAGAAAGCCATACTGCAAAAAACGTAATTTAATTTATTTTAATCTAGTGGTCGTACAATGCGAGAGCCGAGCAAGAGGTTTTGGGTTCGATTCACAGGTCGAGCAAAGTGTTCTCGGGTTTTTCTATGAAATTCTCAGTAGCAGCTCGGAGTTTGGATTCTTGCCCGGTTAATGACAATAAGCTCGCCCCCTATTACATGGGACCTAAGATATTACCGGCGAAACGTGGGTGTACATTAGTACAACTCTGCCAAACCTTTCGGGGACTACAGGCGTGATGGTATGTTATGTGTTTAAAATGAGATTAACTGTAGGAGTTTTTATAATTGTAATTGTATACCTTAAAATAAAAGTTAAACTACTTTATACGGATTTTATCGCCGTATACCTATTGTTACTATTTTAACCTGTAAGTGTAAGAAATCAATATGTTTAGGTACTTTAAGTTACGGTAATGTGTAATGGGCGAACAAATATTCTTACGTGGTATCCCAGTAGCGAACATTGGCAGTCTGATGGCTTCGTTGCAGAAGGCTGCCGCTATCAAAGCGTCGGCTACTAATTGTATGAGAGCGCCGGCTGCCGAGAAGCGTGCACCGCGGACACATGGCGGAGAGGGCGCACTCGACTCCGGGACTGATGTCACCACCTTGAAAATATTTCTGAGGTTGTTACGGCTTTAACAAATATTTTTTCCAATAATTAATAATACCTCTCTTAGAAATTTGATCCAATATGGCATTAGTTGTAGCAAAAATGGGATTTATGAAATAATTAGTTTTAATGCAAAATGCATTACTTAGCTACGGAAACATAATTACCCTATCACATGCATTACCTACCGGCTTAGCTTCAATTCTCCGAAATTACGTAGATGACACGCGTAAATTTGAAAAGTACCCAAGTGATTTTCCGGCTAACCTACCTATCCCAAATTCTCTTTTATTTTTATGTCTTAGGTAATTCACTCCAAAGACTTATAATATTATTATACTGTATTCTTTAAAGTAATATTTTAGTGCTTCTGTTGAGTTGAGTGAGTTTACTAAGTGCTTACGTTATGTTACCTTGATCTTATGGGCTTAGAAAAAACGTTCTCACTTGTATTCTGTCCCTGTATTCCTTCACCACAGCGTCAATATCTGTGGAGTCGTCGCCCGAAGACAGCTCTTGCTCGCTGGCTTCGGCGTCAGATCCTACATCGACAATTTCGGCCGTGGCCATCGGTACCCTGCCGCTACTCAGCATTGGGTCATTCTCTTCCGTTTGACAACCGGCGTATTCATCGAGAAGTAGGCACTCGCGTTCTTCCGTTTCTGATAAGAAAGATAACGGCATTGACACTGGTTGTCCCAGCAAACACTGTTTTGCCACATATTACATTATTACTAGTGAATATCTGTGGATGAACGTAAAAATACTAATGTTACTATAAAAAAATAGGGGTTGGAGTTTATGGTTACAGGTATCTAAGTAGTAATTTTCAGTTCTAGTAATTTTGCAGCATTTAATGAGATGATTTAAAATAATAAACAATTTGATTCTAAAGAGCAATGTTGTTAGGTTTAAAATTGGGGATGTAAAAATTATAACACCTTTAGTCACTTTTGATTTGATACTCTCCAGGGTCTTGGTGTGGCGGATAGCAGATGGAATAAACCAGAGACCGCGTTTAGTTTTACTTCCAGACGCTTTCGATCCGCGCGCAGCATCCCTGCCTAAACGCTTGTATTCAATATCTGCAATAATGGTATTTGTTAGTGAATTGGGAAACTTGGTAGTAATTAAATAGTCTTTGGAAAAGTAAAAAGTGTTGACACTCACCTCCGGCTTCCTTTTGTTCGGCAGTTGGTACGCATCGCATAATAATAAAATGTAGGGCCTGTATAGATATGCCAAGCAAATGGCTCGCGTTCATAAGAGTTATCATATGTGACAGGGGACACGCAAATGCAAGTATCGCTGCCAAACTTCCTGTAAAGTGTAAATAATACATCAATTAAGGCCTCACCCACACAAATAAGAATCAGGACTGTAATTTGATGATTCTAGTTAGTAGTTACGTGATTAAGCGAAAACCAGTTATGAGTTATCCCAGTGTATAACGGTTGGGTTGCTAAATGACATCATCCCTGATTTATTCGCTCGTTATTACTAATTGGAAGGACGACTGACGCCTAGTATTATATACTACTAATTTAATTAAATGCAATTAACGTATACTTTATACAAACCAGCAGTGAAAACAGCAAGGACTGGGCTTCCAGTGGTGGTACTCTCATAAGTCATTGACCTGGTCAGTACTTTCCATTCAGGCGAAGCCAGGCCAACTAGGACAGTAAAGAGTAAGGGGCATAGTTCCGTCAGAGCAAGACATATGCCAGCCACGGTCACAGCGGCCAGTACAGGACAGACCCAGCCTGCAGCCCTGGCTTCTAGAAGAGTGGTGACAGGCAATGCTGCATCGATACTGTTCCTGTAATAAAACTACTTATTAGCTAACGGAAAAGACTTGATAAATATCAATTTACTTGTTCCTTTGTAGAATGGTGTCTACTTACCCTTTTAACATATTAGTGTAGAGGAAACATAATCCGGATAGTACTATAGTGGGTAGTCCAATCATAAGGAAAAGATTTTTCTTGAGAGTTCCATTGTCTTTTGGAAGTACCACATTGAAGGCGTAAGATATTGGTGCTCCTGCTGCAAATAGCTGAAAATAATAAATACAGACTATTCTATCATGCTATCTAAGTCTCTTTGTTATTCAAGATATTTGTATAAGTAATTCGAGACGATAGAATCGAAGGCTGTGCCATATCTTACCTCATATACAGTAATCGGGATTGGCATATTAATATTGGCAATGTCGAAGTTAATAAGACCAAATATAGCAAAGAACTGGCTGAATATGTATAGCAGAATTAACAGCATAAAGGTAAACATCATACTCTCCTGAAATAAAAATAATTACTGGTTTAATACAAAAGAAAATACTTCCTTAATTATATTGAGAAGCTACAGTGTCAAGTTTGCCAAATAATATCGATTGTATGTTTAGACTAAACTGTTTTATTCCCATAATTACATGAGTACTTAGATCTATTGTCAAAATTAGGTATGTAGGTAAATTAATAAAGTTCATAATTTGTCGGTTCCACCTTTTCTGCAAAGTACTAACTTGTAAAAAATTACATCACCTTTTATAGATCGTGAATCTAAAGTTAGTATAATAAATATTCTCACTTCAAGTCCGCACATGAACATGGCGCAAACAACCATGACGACGGTGACTCCGAGTACGTCAGGCCAGGGTTCCCCGAGGGCCCGGGTCTCGTAGCCAAACAACCACCGCCTGGTGCGGCCGCCGGTCACATGGTCTGCTGTAGCACTCAGGATACGGGCACAGATCGCAACCGCCACCAGGTGCGACAGGAAAGTCATCCACATCGCCATGAAGTCAGCGAAGGAACGCAAGTTGCGCTCCCTGCGACCTCTTGACGTTTTAGACGGTGGAAGTATCTCAGCAAGCTTTTTTAAATCTTTACATGTAAAGGCTGTAAGTAAATTAATTGATATTACTAAATATTGTATTTTCTCCTGTTTTATTGAAAAAAATGCCCCATGCAAGCCTTCCTTCTATATAGTGTGGGAAGAGTGACTTTTCAAACATGCATTCTCTCAGATACAAAGAAGGTCATACTGATGCTGGTACCGAGTGGGTATCGAATAAGCAACCCATTGAAATTTGAGCAGAAACCACTGTGTTTATCATACTGTCAAAGTAATCGATTTAAATAACAAATGAGGTCAAAAAACTATATTTGCTACATAGAAAAAAAGGAAACAGACAACTGTTGGTTGTTTGAATCATAGTTTGAATAGGTGACATATCCTCATTCTTTTTGTATGCCTTATCGCTACAGCTTGTGGGTTGTTTTTATAATGGTATGTAAACCTTGGAAAATTAGGACTCACTGGCTACAGTGATGAATATGGCCAGTAGCATGACGGCGGGCACCGCGCAGTAGCTGGAGTTGGCAGCAGCCAGCGGCGCCAGGAGGAGCGCGCCGAGCGTCCACCGCGCGCCGCACGCCTCGCCGCCGCTGAGCGCGCTCAGAGCTTTGCTCATCTTACTTCGCTCGGTCCTTTCACTTGTCATGTTCGAGGTTCTGTAATTATACGTAATAACATACTTTAAATTCTAATCTTCAAAATCAGTTTTAGATTTAGAGAGGTAGCTTCATAAACAAAACACATTTATAAGCCCAAACAGGGAGAAGATATAAAAACTATAATGATCACGTAACAACAGAGAGGGCAAAGTGAATGCTTTTGCTTCTGACAAACCTTTTGACGAGCGTCGATGAGATAATGCGAGTAGATTACATGTTTACAGAAAAAGTTAAATTACAGTTATCTTATCAACAGTGACATGAAGGAAATCATATATATGTAGCGTCCAACGTATAATTTTCGCAAAGTTCACTTTTCGTGTTACATAAAATACATTTCTGAATATAAACTTAAAGACCATTATTAAGTATATTGAGAAAATGTCCCTTACAAATTAAACCTTAGACTTAATTTTAATATAAAATTCCTATGTAATTATTTCTCAATGGAAAACATTATTTTAGCTCACCTCCCGCCGTTGATGTAAAGATATACAACAAAATTGGTTTTCCGTACCTGGTTTAACATTTACGTAATTCGGTACCGAATTATAGCATACTTAAAACTTTTGCAGAAGCTAACCAATATAATAACATTAGATAACTTACCATTGTCGCAACGTAATAACAAATTATATTAACAGCACTTTCGGTGATACCTTCAGTATTGCACCAATTCACTACATTTTCAATAAATTATACTAATCACGTTTCTATATTCTTTAGAAACAAGATTTTGGGTTTTTGTGTGTAAATTTGCAGTGACTGCCGGTAAATAAGGTCGTGTTTTCATGTTAATGCGACAAACGAGAGAACGGTAGAGCTATAGCTGCTTCTTTGTTGTCTCACTCGCGATCGATACGGGATATCGGCTGGGGTGACCATTCTCACGTCCTCGCGGGAAAGCCTACAAACATATCATTTATAAATTTGAGAGTTAATATTATTAGAACTTTGTGGTTTGTTGGTGGTCCTCTTTTAATAAGTACATGCTTTATTATGCCGATTAGGAAGTTTAATAGTATTCAGTGGCAATACCTGTGACTAAACCTTAATGATTTTTAAATAGTTTGGCAAGTCTAGTTGTAGTTTCAAGTCTTTTTGCTAGGTGATGTACAAAAAAATTAAAACCATCGAAAACTAGGATAAGTATTTGCATAATTTATGGATACTCTATAATTGTCTAATAGTCTCTAATTTTCTAAGGTTTCCTTTTAAACGGTGTTCTTGTCGCGTAAACATTTGCTGTTGATATTATTTCTTAAGCCTTGTTAGTTGAATATTATCTTCTTTTGAAAGGCTAAACCGGAGGAAAAGAAGAATCTTATCCATATTACAGATTTAATGAGTAACATTGAAAAAATCTACATCAGCGTTGTTAGTTAGTTTTGTTCGGATTTTGATGTTATATTATTATTTTATTTATTTATTAAACATATTTATAATCTTAAAATATAAGTATAATGGTCCACAAAACTGTTTTGAACAGTTTGTCTGCGGACACAGTTGAGTCTCATTTTAGGTAGTTAATTTGATGAAGAAACATCCAGTGGACAACATATTACATGCTGTCCACTAGATGCTTCCCCAAAAGTCTTTTAAATTTATTTTTATTCTGTTCAGTTCTTATATCCGCAGGCAAACTATTCAAAACGTAAGGTATTCTCTTTTTGAGCGTTCTATCTCCGTAGTAGCTATGCATTCTGGGTACATCAAATTTACCCGAAGATATTGCTCTTGTACCATAATTATGTGACACACGTGATAAATTATGCTCCTGCTTGCCATGGTTATTAATTAATAGTATGTATTTATGTTTTAAATGGGCCGGTAAAATTCTGCATATTTTAAATAATTGACTATAATTGTTTTTACATCTATTTTTAGTTTTATTATTTACAAGTAGTTTTAAGAATCTAATTTGTAGTGTCTCTGTTTTATCTATATAAGTTTTAAAAGTTAAGCCATAGCAATCAAGAGCATAAGTCACTATAGGTTCAACCAATGATTTATATAAACATTTGAGAGTAGTACTAGGTACTCGGAAACTTAAGTGATAAAATTTGCCTAATAATATTCTTAATTTATCGCATATGTAATCTACATGAAGTGACCAGGAGAATTTTTCATCGACCTTCATTCCAAGGTAAGTTACACAGTTGACTTTTTCAATAGGTTTACAGTTACAATTAATAAGGTTATTGTGATAACAAGAAAAACAATGCGTTATAATTGAAGGCGGTGTTCCAATTGGAGGCAAATAAGGTGAGTGAATAATAATTATTTAGTTTTGTCAGCATTTAATACAATTCCGTTGTCATATGACCATTTTACTACGGCATCTACATCCTGCTGTACTAAGCGACAGGTCTCCGCTAAGTCGGTGCCGGCGCGCAGTGTGCACAGATCGTCCGCGTACATATATGCTGAGCTGTGAAGCAGCACGCCACATAGGCTATTAACGTGCATCAGGTAACACACAGGACCACATCCTGATCCTTGTGGTACGCCGCACCGGACTTCTCCCTCATCACTGAGGCTGTCGCCGACCTTCACGCTGTAGTAGCGCGCAGTGAGGTAGTCACGGAACCAGTTGTTCAGTGGCTCGCTCACCCCACACTCCTCCATCGCTTTTAAAAGTGTATCAGTTTCCAAAGTATCAAAAGCCTTTTTAAAGTCGTAAAATAATGCTACTACAAACTTCTTTTCCGATAAATAAGTATTTATTTCATCAGTAAAATTAGATAACAAGGTATTTGTGCTTTTAAAATTTGTGCTTTTAAAGTATTTCTTACTTGACCAGCTATAGTAAAATAAGAAAGAAGAAAGATTTCTTAATTTGAAAAATCTTGTATACGATTTTCTGACATAGGTACTAGAAAGGGCTTAGTCAATTTATTTTATTTATTTATTTATAGTTAATTAAAACGATTGTCATTATTCAAGAATCTAGTTTAGGCCTCGAAAAATCTTACTTGCCACGTAATATAGGAATTTACAGGCGTAAGAGGTTAATCCAATTATACCATCTGACTCAATGTTCCTCATTGTAGTTCACGGAAGAATTTACTCGCGGCATAAATGAGTCGCGATCGAATTTCAGACAAACAATTTAATTGAAGCTTGTTAACAGTTATAACAATATGGCTTTTTTGGTGTCTGGAGATTTCATATTGGAGTCAAAGCCAAACCATTTATAGTACTAATGTGGCAAATACAACTAGTTATTTTGTTTTTTAATTGTTTATGTTATTTTCGTATTCTGTAGGAATAATGTGGAATCGCGTTAGAGATGTTTATATTGCGAGAGTCTGAGAGTGAAGCTGAATGACTTAGCACTACACGTCGTCTCAGTAATTCTCAGAACGGCGATAAGCTCAGCTTATTAGACGACCCGTTTAGCTCAGTGGTAGTTAACGCTGCCTGCTGTGCTATGGGTTCAAATCCCGGTAGGGACTAATGTTCGTGTGATGAACATCAACATTTGTATCCGAGTCATGGATGTATAATATGTATGTATTTCCAAAAAAAAAGTATATATGTTATATCAACCATCTAGTATCCGTAACACAAGCCTCGTTGCTTACCACGGAACTAGATGGCGGTGTGTAATAATGTCAGGAAATTATTTATTTATTTATGGAGGCTGGAGCTCATTACTAAGTATCCTCCAAAGTATAATGTAATTTCTAAGTATTCAAAGAGCGGATGTCGTTATTTACGGTCATGAACTTTGACGGCCAATAGCGACCTTGACCTCATCATGCTTGATTTGGTCAAGGTCGCTGTTGGCCGTCATCTATGGGTAATGCTTTACCCAAAGCGCGAGGGGTAGTGGTGATCAAACCTGTTTTTATTTTTACATAGGTTTTGCTCACTTCCAGCGATTGATAAATTGATTCTAATAAATCGATGAATGTTGAAAGTTGCCTTTTTTATTTAATAATTTTAGTATATGTATGTAGTATACAAAAATCCAAAAAAACATATTATTTTTATAGTATTAGTCATCCATTATAAAGTACCTAGATCAATCTGACTGTAACTTTATCAATTAATTAACGCAAAAAATGATTTGAAAGTGAAATGTAAAGTTATACCTAATACTCATAATTTATACGATAGGCAAACTAGCAGTGTAGAAAATAATTTATTTACAGCTATTTTACGTGACTGGTACTGGACTGGTGCGCCGCTCAGCGCAGAGCGGACAACAAAAGCCTCATATCTTATCTTACTAAGAATAGACCATTGTTCTATCACCGTTGAACAAAGCATCACAGATTATTAGATACCTATAATTATAATTACTTATATTAAAAAAAGTGTGTGGACTATAGCCTAATCTTTCTCAATTGAGAGGAGACCCGTGCCCAGCAGTGGGACATTAATGGGTTGATGATGAAAAATAGTTACCACCCTACTGTTTATTTTAATTCCGTAATGAATAAAGTTCATGTAGGTTCAGTGACTATTTTGAGATAATCCCGATGAATTTATTTCTTTCAAAATATACCTATAGCAAAAGGATTTAGCAGAGGTGTTCTTCGTTCGATGTACAACGTGCAATAAGAAAACACTATAGACAATTTCTTAACCCAAAAAAACATTAGGATTAGGCAGAGCTGTATTATTTTCATTTGAAGTAAAAAAATTCGCGTGCAATGACGCGAATGGACAATTTTTTTATTTATATTTTTTTATTTTATACAGATAGTAGACCAAAAACCGAAAGGTAAAACGAGTCATTAGCAATCAATGAAGTAACTAGGGACACTAGGGTTGCATGATAGTTTGTATAAAAAATGTGCAAGCACTGTTAGTTTCTATCACGCCTCCCGTCTGGATGCTCGCCGGCGCCGGGAAGAAAGCGAGTAGGCGTCCATACTTTATAAATGCTGGGTTCCCGGCTATCCAGACATTCCTCAGAACAACTAAGCGCCAACTGGACGTAAACTCGGAAGAAAAACGATTCTAATAAATTATTTTATCAAAAAGTTTTCCAGTGTTTGTGAAAATGAAATTACACTGTATATGCTTAGTTTTTGGAATTATATTGTGCTCAATTTCTTTGTGTGAGGCATTCCCGTTTCGAGCGGGAAAAATAGATTATGTGAGTATGAACTTAACATAATTATGTAGTTATTTATATTAAATACCTACTGAACAATAGTTTATGGTGATACAATAATTGTTCTCGTAAGTACCTAGGTAACGAGTATACGTTTAATAATTTTGTTACTTTATAGTTTTCATTCTTATTTATATTTTAATTTTAATATAGTTCATGATAATATCCCTAAAAGTTTAGCACTGCGGTAATTATATATAAAATTTTATAATACGAATATTATAATACTGATATTGTACTCAATATCAGTATTATAATTAAGTATTATAATTAGGTAATTTCTGCGGTGATAGAAGATATGTATTTTAAATTAAGTATACGTTTATTAACATCTTTTGTGATATTAATGCGGTATTTATAGTGCTTATTTTGAAACATAATATCGTGTTATATTAGTATATATTGAATATTTAAAACTTAGTTAAGCATCTTTCATACTTATATAAAATCAAATATGACCTAAAACGTCTTTTCATTTACGAGTGCTTATTCATTCTTCATCTTTACGTTCATGATTGCGCCTTTCATCTAGGACATAAATACCTATTTTTTCTGACTGCTCATTAAGATTGCAGATTGGTAGTTATAGCGGCTATAATTTGGCAGTTTTTATTAATAATGACACTATCACTACAAATTAAATAATAACATTCTTATTTTCTTAATCCTAGATTCACTTGTAGCAAAACTCATATTATAATATATTTACTTATACTCTGATGGATCGCGTATTTGTAGCTATGGCAAATAAATTAATTAGTAATAGTACTACGTAGTTCGTAGCAATGGCCTACGAGCTACGGGAAATCAAAGTTAGAATTTTTGTAACCGTGATCGTTTTCTGCTACGCGGGATCCTATGTACATATTTTGATGAATGGCGTACAGGAAGTACTCATATGATTTTATTTCGAAAAAGTGTTTCAAGGATTATTTATTTTCTTAATATAATGTGACTTACATTTTAGCTCTTGTAATGAAATATAATGTATTATTTATAGTAACATCAGTGCTCAATATTATTAATTCATATCTTAAATCGCCCAGCATATGCATATGCGACTGAATATCGCATATGCGATATCCAGTCGGCACGCATATACTTAGATCTCGAGGATCAAGTTTTTAATTTGTTTTAGATGGAAGCGATTCGCCGCATGCAGCAGATTCCGCAATGGCACTGCATGAGATACAGGAAGTTCCATCTCCACGGGCACTGCAGCCGCTGGCTGCTGATGAGGCGGACTTGATACTCCAGTTCCTCACCAAGACATTGGAGAATTTGAAAACAATCTTACGATCACATCATTTTTGGGCATAGCATTATATAAATTATTAAATCACCTCTGGGGCTTTGGAAAAAAACAGAACACGTAGGTATATGTATTTCTTCATTTTATCATCTTTAATCGGGAATTCTTAATTTTTTTTAATTTAAGAGGCGTAATTAATCAATATGTCACTTTCACTGTCAACTTTTAGTTTATCGAAATTGTTGGCTAAACTTCGGGACCTTCTTTTAGGTGTTTAAGAATTTTTACGATATTTACTACACTTTAAATTAGAAGTAGGCTTTCGGAATTGTTAAAATACTTTTACATATCTGTATATATATATATATATATATATATATATATATATATGTATGTATATATATATATAAGGTCCCGAAGTTTAGCCAATATATGTATATATATATATATCCTGTGAATTAGTACGTAGGATTTAGATTAATAGAATTAAGGGAAATGTTTTAAGTCTCCTACTTTATAAAATCATCAAAATATATAAGGGCAAAAAAAAAAAAAAATTACGAATTTCTGAATTTAGATTATTTTTTGGATCGTATTTACAATATAGATACAGACCACAGAATGCATCGATATTGTATAATGGTTGTTGTTGTAAAAATCTCCTTTCATATCTTGTTATAGATTGGTAATATTTATGTAATAAGGAGAAGGTAGATTACAACACAAACATTCTCTTGTAGAACATATATTATAATACTTAGATATTGGATTAACTCAACAAACAGAGTTTCCTGATGCCTTTCCTTTATAATTATTGGTTGTAGTGATCGGCTTAAATATTTAAATACTTTTACTTAGCAATAAAGTGTTCTGTCATGTTTTATCGCCGTAAACTCTCAAATTATACTTAAATGTTGGGCACAAAACAAATGAAAAGGTAATAAAATGGCAGCGCCTGCAGAAGGTACGATATCACACCGTACCATCACGCCTGTGACCCTAAAGCGCTAGGTAGAAGTTCTTTGTTATTTACCGGTTTAAAATTCGAATCGCTGCTGAGAATTTCTAGTAAAACCTAATGCCATCTAGCTTGATTTATGAATAAATATGGTACACTACATTTAGCTGCCGCAGTTATTATCATAACACCAATGAAATAATTACCGAGTGATTAATAATAATATTTGTAACTGAATTTTCTATTGCTTATTTATTTTAATAATTTGAACTCTATAAAAATTATATAGAAACTCCATATAGGTTTAAAAAAGAAATCTATTCTCCACCATTGCTATTTTTATTATAATAAGAATTCATGGCTGAAAACTTATCAGTTATTTGTACTTACTTTAATGATTTCTCCTTATCTCATGTCTTTTTTTTTCTAAATATAATCATAGACAATTGTACTCATGTAGAATCGTAATGGCCAAATTTAACTGTTATATTACTAAGAATATCTTTGTTTTAATCTTAATCTATGACCTTTGTAAACGCCTTACTTGTTTAAGTACTTATAATCGAACTTATCAGTATTATATTACCAAATTTTTAACGATAAGTAAATTTATATTGTGAAATTAGTAGTAGTAAAATATTGCTACTTAATATTCTGGATGTTATAATAAACATAGCAAGTGCTCTAAGTATATGCGTTTTACTAAATCCTGCTATACAATGACTCCATAAAGTTTTGTAGTGTTTGAAATTTGTTGTAGCGTTTTTTGTGGCGAGAGCGAACTTAAAACAAGATTGTTAAATAAAAGTTCTAAAATCTGGCCTTTTAAAGTTACGCAATAATAAAGTCGTTATGCACTCTCATATAATTGAGTACCTAAAATTATTCGAGATGGATAGTCGCCTGTCTGTAGAGAGCAATGGGTTCTTACATCGAGTCTAAAGTCTAACCGATGTCTTCCTGTACCAACTGGTAACGGGGCCAGTCCCAGAAAGTGCACACACATGTACCTATTAGTCCGGTCGGTGACTCGACCGTTTCGTAATGAAGTACTTCTGAATCATGTTACATTATCGTGATATAACGTTTGAGATGTGTCACGGTATATTGAGGCACCGAATTAATGAGGAAATTACTATGTTAATTTGTTAACGTCATTCTACCAGAATATCACAGAAAAACCCAATAATATTTAGCTCGAGCTAGGTATCGAACCCAAGACCTTTACGACTAGTAGACCAACGAGGCAGTTTATTAAAGTAACCAAAAAAATAGTATATAAAAATAGTAAAAAAAAATAACATTCAATTGTATATTTGCAGTAATTATTTACGGATAGAGCGAAAAAAGCAATATCACTACACCAGCGATGTAACAAAGTGCACATGTGCTTTGAATCCGATTATTTTATGAAGATAGAGCAAAAACGATCACAAAGGAAAGTGTCTCAAGTGTCGGATTTAATGGTTCTGTACGTACAAAGTTAATTCTTCAACTTCATATCCATAAATTAAATAGAAAGTTGTTTGTCAGTTTTTTTTAAAGATTGGGACATCCTATAATAATAATACGGACGGATTCCACTCGAGTGATATGCTCCTTGTGGTGCACTGTTCACGCCGTTTTGTGGTCCAGTTTCATCAAGTTGGGGTAATTGTTGCGAAACAGTCGAGGCGGCTTTTACAGCCTCCGCATTCTCTCTCTTTTTCCTTTCTCTCCAAACGTTGCTAATAAATCGGACGGTGAAGAAGAAAAAGAGTTCCACAAAGCTGAGTAAACTAGCGCCCACGAAAAGCCCTGTTGTACCTCCCACTGACACTGAAAATAATTTAATACCAAAAAAATATAATTAGCCACGTACCTTCTCCTGGTAGGGATATACATATAAGTTGAAAGATTTCTATTAGGTATCAGCTGTTAAGGGAATAGAATACCTAGAACATACAGCTATTATAGGTATATTTATTATTATAGTTTAGCTATTTACTTTGTGCGTGAGTACCTATTAGATTAGTGTAAGATACGTTGAATAGCTATCATGTAAATATGAAAAGGTTGACCTCGCCTGACTGTCTCGAACTGAGATGAAAATTGAAACTTTTACTATTTGTGTAAATAATAAAGAAAAGGGTCTACTATCATCTGAATAAAATACCTAATATTATGGCATCATGGATTCTCACCAACTAAATCAAGTCGACTCCTGACAACATTCCTTTTGAATTTTTCAGTTGGTAAATATGCCAGTACAATTTCAACCGGTGCCCTTTTTTTATTAGCTTTGCCTTTAAGTCTGAAATAAATAACATTAATGGCCGATGAGAAATTAAACAAAGGACAACACTTTAGTGTGGTTGTTGTAGAACAAACGAATTAAATTGTAATATAGAAGGATGTAAAAGCTAAATTGAGAAAAAGACATGATAGATCGATCACCAAGAAGATCGCTTAAATTATTTATAAAATTATAATTGTATGGCCAAAATTTAATTGCCTTACAATTATAATAAATATAAGTAGGTATATTGAAAAAGGTTTAAAAGTCTTACAGAAGAGTCACATCTTTGATAACAGTGATCTCTGTTTCATTACAAGAAGGCAGACAGTTACACGAGAGCCCAGGGCGGTTCGCCCAGGGTGGTTTCAATAAAGTCAGATGATTTGACATTGTGTTAAGACAGTCCATTCCTGATATATTGCATCGCGTTTCTTCGGCTGAAATGATAAGCTGACATAAAAATTATAATATAATATACTTAATCCAAAAAATATTGCCATTATTTTAATTCAGTATAATACTGACCAGTGCTTTTGTAAACTAAATTAGTAATATTATAGAAACAAACATGAACTGAACATGAATTTGTGTCTCAATCGATGATCGCATTCGTGTGCAATTCAATCTGCGCTATATAAATTACTGAAGGATATTTACTATATTTAATGGATAAAAGCAAAGTTTATTTAGATGCTGTAATTAAAATACGAAATTTCACATGAACATAGTGCATATAACAACAACTATATTCAATTTTATTGGCACCTGACAGCTTAATTCAGCGGGAACGTGTGCAAGCATTTAAGGTTCTATCGATTTCATCAAGTACGTAATAAGCACGTAACCATCGCGGTTAGGTCGGTGTTGGTTGAATGACGAGAAGTTCATTCAAAATTAAACTCACTTGTGCCGAGTATAAAATGGTCGTTGCATTGGCACATGTCGAGCTGGGCTTGCTTGCGGCAGAGGACAGTGCAGGCGCTGTATGAGTAGTAAGGATACAGTCCTCCTTCGTTTTCATGATGGAAACGGCATGCGCGTTGTTCTGTTGTCGTCTCCGTTATCAGAGGATCATTTTCTATATTCCTCACTGACAGTAAACGGCTAAGCAAATGTAATATTTAATTAACACCCTTTTTATTTTATTTCGACTTCAAATTTACGACATATGCGAATACAATAGGAAATATAGTGCATCCGTTATAAACTTATCGGGTATGATATTGTAGGTAGGTACTTACTAAGCGAAGAGTTAAATGCACTTATTCTGAAAAGAGTGTCTGAGGAGCTTCTTGTCGGATTTTTATCCATAGGAACATCATTTGATACCGTGCAACTAGAGTCCTAAAGTATCTTATTACTTGTAAAAGTTTTTGTAAATTTAATATACGCTACTTTAAATCGGACGAATAGTTCCGAAGTTTATCGCGGATAATATCATCAATGTGACAAGATTTTTTCATAAAAGAGGGATATTTTGTGTAGAGTTGATACTTTTCACTTACCGATAGTTAAAGCCAACCTGTATCTTTAAAGTAGAAGATTGTAGTGTTGTTATAGTTGGCACCTCATCTTCGCCCAGGGTGTACATCTAATAAATAAAAGGTAAAATTTACTGTCACGACTTTATAAAACTCATGTTGCTGAGTTTTATAATGTCGTGTCATCTCAGTAGAATCCTGATAATATGAACTCAAGAAAATTAATAATATAATATATGTAGAAACAGTAGTCACGTTAGCCTGAACCTACCATTGATGTTAAAGTCACAACGAATTTAATTACACTGTGAAGATTATTCAAGTTGTTGACCATTGGGTATGGATGAGGTTTTCTGAAATATAACGTCATTTTATGAGGTAAAATTACGTAGCTGGCCTAATTTAAAAATAAGTGAACCCAATGATATACAATCACATTACTTTGTTTGTATAGAATTCAGTATAAAGCAGGGTCCCATGTCGGTTTCAATGGGCTGGAAATACTCGCAGCATGGAAATTTTATATCATTATAAGTACAGTTCTGCACAATCTTATTGCAACTGCTTCGCACCAGGTTTGCGTAGTAGCTATAGTTAGACATTGGACATAAAGGATCAGGGTTTTCTTCGTGTAAGCAAGTATTAGCAAGGACGTAGGCAGTTCCACGAAAATATGCTATTTCTTTAAGTGCGTCTTCTAAATCCAACAAATGTCCTGGAGGCCAAATACTGAAAAAAAAAATTATTTAATCAAAAGTTTGCTTATTAAAAGATTCACACGTCAGGCACAAGTTTACACACATTTAAAATGAGTATCATACTTAGCTGTATTTACTACGGAAAACACGACAAGGGTAGCAATAAGCTCACGGTCCGACTGATTGAAAGCGGTTACCGTTGCCAACAGACGCTCGCAATACCAGAAGCGTCGCTAGCGTGTTGCCACTTGCCGACCATGTGGAAATAGTTTTAAGTTTCTTAAAATCGGGGAGTTTATTATACTGACAGCAAATGCTGTCAGAATAGTCACTCTCCTAGTGAGCTCTGGCGACCTTACTCACTCGGAGAAATACAACCTAGGTAATATTGTTTCATTGCGGTCTTCTGTTAGGCGGTGATCATCTGTACCTCACCAATCAGGCAGCTCAATTCGAGCGAGAAAACTCGCTATGTGCTACCTCTCTAAATTCATATGTTATGAACGTTTCTTATTATATATTTTACTTACACCATTGTATTATAAATAAACATTGTAATTAGAAGGAGCGAGGTGTACTAGCACGGGAATCGTCGTTTATTCTATTTTTTAGGATACACAACTTCTACTATATCTTTTGAAAATAAAGTTTCTTATTATAAAATAAAACAATTATTTCAACACTCACGTATCCGATACGTTGAATAATTTATGGTTATTAAACATTTCACAAAGAGCCACTGCCGGCATTTTTGTATCCCAATCAGTGTACGTAGTCTCTAGGCCGAAGCTAATGGGGCTCAGGACGAAGGCATCCCATGCCGAGATGATGAGAAGTGCTGACCCATACCAGGATAGAAATACTAGGACCAACCACACCAATCTATTAAATAAAACAATATAATGATCAATATGGGTAATTTTAATGAAGACATTTATTTCAGTAAATATATATATTTTTAAAGGGTGTAGATACCGAAACAAAGCCTCTCTGTCTTTGGTTTCTTAAAATCCGGGCATTTAACATAACAACTGTCATTTAAACAATGGCGATCAACATTATAAATGGTTCTAGTTACCGCGCCTTAGTAGCCTTTGAGTTGTAGTGTGGATATACATATAATTGCTTAGGTAACTTACCTTTCGGACCAGTGTTTGCTACTGTCGGCAATGAAATGTATACCAGCAAACGTACAGTTAGCACAATAATCCGTAATCAACTCTTTACATATCGTCGTTTTAGTTTTAGACATTTTGACTACACCTAATCAAACATTGTGTATTTGCACTGGTCGTGGTCTCGATATGGCCGATGAACGCAATATACATAGTCATTAAATGTAACACCAGTTGTTCGTGTTGTGCAAACACTGTGAATTATTAATAATCAATTATATAAAATTTTATAATGTCATAATATTACAGCGCAACAGCGGATACGCGTGTCCAAGGTCATTCCGTCCATTTGGAATAAAACAACCTCGTGTATGTTATTGTTTTGTTTACTTTCAACAATAGGTCACGGTTCCCATTAGAAAACTAACAAATACTTGGACGAACATAATGATTTTAATATGCTACATGCTTAACCTAATAATCTTATATTAATTTTATTTACAAGTTTTTTTTTAAATTATTCTAATTTAATTTTACAATAACCTAAAGTAGGATGCATCATTTATTGTAAAGCCTCTTTAACTTAGATATACAAGTCCATCAAACATAAATACAAAGGTACTTCCGAGTTATGCATTCCAAGTTCTTTCAATTGCAAAGAAATAGAGAGCAACTTGCATAAAAGCTTTTACTAATCCAAAAGGTATAATATATACTGACAAAATGGATTACATTTATGTCAATGTTGAATCGTTTGCATTAATATTAAAAGTGAATTGGTCTCGTAAATTCATAACCTCAAAACCGTTTTTAGAATTCCCCAATTATGTCACATTAAAACCTGACTCATATTTTATACATAAGTATACAATACTACAACTAAGTACATAATACAATTCAATACTATCTACAAATACTGTAGGATATCATGGTTGTGGTAATAAGATGAGTCATAAAATTCTCGTTCGTCCCAGTTTTCAGGAAAAGCAATAGGGATTTTGTTGAGGTAATGGTCGTCTTCTAATTCAGGCGGAAATGCTTTTCTTGGGATCAGGCCAGCGTGTGTAAGTATTTTGTATATTTCTTTGCGCGGCACATCGTGAGCATCTCGTGCGTAAACCTTTAAAAATCAAAATAAAACATAGGTAAAGTAATGCTGGAAATCTGTAAAATATGAAATAGTCATAAAACAACAATCAGAAGCTCAAAAGATTTTTACTTTTCTGATAGCTCTATTATTTTTACATCTCTAATTTCTTGGCATTTACTGATGGAATAAAACTATTAAAAAATCTAGTTGCTTTTTATTACTTTAAGATCAATTAAAGCCACTTTAAAAAAAAACCTATTATTATGTAGTCAATCCAAGGCAGTCAGTCAGTGTGTAATAATAGTAGTAGGTAAAAAGAACTATAGGTACACTTTTTTTTCTCTTACAAGTTTTTCCCCCTTATGCAGTAGACTGGTTAGTGGCAAAATTTGCAGCAGGTGCGGGTTACGTAACGCTGGGCTACGTAGTCTTGGATGAAGACGTTCTTCCTCCAGCCGTATCGCGACCACGTCAGGGTGTGGGGGCGGCAGACACTTCACTAACCACGTGCAGGTTGTCAGCAGCAACACCAAGGACTTCATCTTCTGTAGTGTGATCTACGAATGTATAGTGGTATCATTTTTTTTAGATCAATTAATTAAATCTGGACGTTCTTTAATTTTTCGTAAATACAGTATTTATTTGTTGTGTTTTCCAGTAATCTGAGATTTACCTAATAGAGTAAGATCCCAGGGCCACCAGACGTCACGTATTTTCTGACGAACCAAATGTGGGTTATTGAGTAGTGCTAGTATGTACTAAGAACGCATGCCTACTAGCTAACTTGCCTAGTGGGCCAATTTTCAGGTATCAGGTAATCAAGGTACATACAAATATTACTTACCTCACGTAAATTCTCCAAGCTGATTTTTACGTATATTGTAGGCAATATCCTTAAAAATAAGTCGCCAACACTCCCAGACACTTTCCGTCGGCCGTATTGCTTTGCAGACGCTTTAAAGCTCCCGAAGGAATTAATTAACTTCACGTAAATTATGATGCTCCATTGTTTATATCTCCACCAGACAACTATTTCGAAACCTTTTACGAGAAGACAGAGCGATCCAAGGGGCCAATCATCCCCTAGACTTCCGCATATTCGCAATCTGGCTCACTCTCATGCGCGTTGATAATACCCTCACGCTCCTACCCACAGTGGCATTAAAATTGAATTAAGGGGGATGATTGGCTCCTATGATCGGTCTGTCATCTGTCACAACTATTTTGAAACCTTTTACTAGAATGGAACATCATAATTTACGTGAAGTTGATTAATTCCTTCGGGAGCTTTAAAGCGTCTGCAAAGCAATACGGCCGACGGAAAGTGTCTGGGAGTATTGGCGACTTATTTTTAAGGATATTAAATAAATAAATAAAATAAATATTCCTGGACATTATGACACACAGCGCCATCTAGTTCCGTGCTAAGCAACGAGGCTTGTGTTACGGATACTAGCTGGTTGATATACTACATATATACTTTTTTTTTTTGTAAATACATACATATTATAGATAGATACATCCATGACTCGGATACAAATGTTCATGCTCATCACACAAACATTTGTCCCTACCGGGATTCGAACCCGGGACCCATAGCACAGAAGGCAGTGTTAACTACCGCTGGACTAACTGGGTCGTCTAATATTGCCTACAATATACGTAAAAATTAGCTTGGAGAATTTACGTGAGGTAAGTAATATTTGTGTGTACCTTGATTACCTGATACCTGAAAATTGGCCCACTAGGCAAGATAGCTGGTAGGCATGCGTTCTTAGTACATACTAGCACTACTCAATAATCCACATTTGGTTCGTCAGAAAATACGTGACGTCTGGCGGCCCTGGGATCTTGGACTATAAGTATTGTCCTTTCCGTAAAGTTTTTTATTTCTTTTATTTTCGTTTCGTTATAAAGCAAAAGAAGGTCATACAGTGAAGTCCTCAGTATGTTTTTTCCTTTGTCACTATGACAAAAGATTATTGATATTCGAATTATGATAATTTTCTTCTTGTAGGTCTAGCTAAAGTTGTGGTCATATCTCTTTTTTAATAATCGACCACGTAGCGACCATTAGATACATATCGACAAGTGCACCCACGTAAGGATTATAAAAGGTGGGCTGTATTTAGATTTTACTGTATTTATTCCACTTTTGCGTAAAAAATTATAAACCTATTAAGTATAAGCCTAAATTCTCAAACTCGTGACTAAAAAATTATAGGGTAAGTAGGAGCCCTAGTCACCCCTCACCTCGGTTGCCAACGATTTGTTGAGTGGTGAGGACGGGTTACGTTTGTATATAATATGTACTTACTCCCCGCGGCGAACTTGACGAACACGTCAATAATTTAAAAGTCGGATGTCAATGGAAACGCCGGTAAGGGGCGCCCTAGAAGGACATAACTATATCGATCTAATTGGTGTATCCTTCAAAAAGATGAAATCAAAAAATTTAAAAAGGGATGTTCAGCTAATAACATAATATATAAAAAAGTTTACCTATTAAGCTAATAATATATTTGTTATGTATGTTATTTGTTGAACATTCCATTTTGATTTTATTAAATATTTCATTTACTCTAACAAAAATCCTAGGTTAAAACAGGGGTAATATAGTAAATAATAACCTAGGTGCAGTTAAGCTTAAGGCAAGCTTAGTGCAGTTCCCAGGGGAACTATCTAAACTATTTAAACGAATATGAATTCTAGCCTCACCTACTATCCGTGCTGACATTATACTAACATTGACAATATATCTACTTACTTTCAGAAAAAAATATAATGACACTGCCTAATGATGTAATCCAACACAGAATTCTGCTTAGTTTAGTAACTATGCTCATGACTAGATCAGCGCAACTTATTATTGTAGCTCATGATCTCCATTTTGTAAGTTAAGGATTGGTAAAATACCTCGTTTTTCTAGTGGTCATAAGTGCGACTGCTAGGCAAGAGGTTTTGGGTTCGATTCCCAGGTCGAACAAAGTGTTATTAGGTTATTCTATCAAATTCCCAATAGCAGCTCAGAGTTTGGATTCGTGCCCCGTTGATGAGAATAGACTCGCCCACTATTAAATAAAACCTACCAGCAATATGTGGGTGTACATTAGTACCCCTCTGCCTGACGTTCCGGGACGACAGGCGTAACAGAGTATTGGTAGATTAATAAACAGAAGTTGCTTTCAAGTAGTCGATCATATTTCAACGACTATACAGTAACTTTCCACGGAGACGCAACTTTGCACTTGACACTAATAAATAAGTACTACCTACATATTTGTACAGCTACTCTTAGAAGAGTAATTCTACGTTCGTTAGTAATATCCACGTGCTCACGAACTATGATCCAAGGTCGACGTACCAAAACATAACATACTTTCAAATCATCAGCGGATTCAACGGACAATCGAAACGCAGCGGTTGGTCAACATTCGAGAATAAACGCACACATAAACCTTTTACCTTTACAAAACGAATCGCTTTAAACTCGCAGTTACAAAACAAAATGTTTGTGTGATGCTAGTCTGAAACAAGGTAATATGGATAACCAATCCAATTGTACGTTATTTATTTTATACCTTATTTATCTGGCAGTAAAAACTTTGGGTGATGCTATAGTATTCTGATATCAAAGGTTCATTCATTTATAAAAACTCTATACATAATGTTTCCTATATATAAATATATATATTTAAAAAAACACACACAATATATAGTAATTATAAGTAAGTTAAGTAATTAATTAATCTTAATGCGTCGCATGCATTATACATATTTATAATATGCAATGCATCATTGTTTTCATTATATTGAAAGGTTTAAACTTCCAAGTACTCATCTAAGGTCTACAAATTCCGCGGTCATGACCCCAAAATATTGTTTATTTAAGTAATTAATTAATCTTAATGCGTCGCATGCATTATACATATTTATAATATGCAATGCATCATTGTTTTCATTATATTGAAAGGTTTAAACTTCCAAGTACTCATCTAAGGTCTACAAATTCCGCGGTCATGACCCCAAAATATTGTTTATTTTGGCATACTCTTAAGTTTGATATCATGATTCCATAAAAAATCCTATAAGATTAAAAATTTTATCGACTATACTACGTAATATATTGTATAGGTATATATTTTATATCATGGAGGGTTCGGAATATTGGTGTTAATTTATATCTTACTAACCAAAATCATTTGACACGAACACTATTTACTCGGAGCCTGTTAATTGATTGTTAAGGAGGATAATTTAACTATTATAAACAAGACACAAGTTGACAATAATTTTTACCTTACCTTTCAAATGTGTTTTTCAATTTATCCCAACTGATGGTAAAACACAAAAAAAATATGATCAAAAATTTATCGATAGGAACTCTTCAATTTGTTTCAGCACTTTTCACTATTTTACGGGACACAAACTTCGATATAATAACGCGATAACGTATGTGTGAAAGCCGGTGTCTTTGGGAAAGGCTGATTAACATTTGCAACGAGGAGGCGCTAGTCGCTAAGAGAATGGACGCCGACGCCTGCAACCTACCACCACCGCACGAGTCTTGCGCTGGACATATCAGAATTAGGTAGTATTCATTACAAAATATAAGGTTAATAACATATTATGAGAACAATGGCTTACAACCTTTCTGATGTTAGCTTAGCTATAATCCGTCAGTGTACCCATACTCCTCGTCGAGTATAGTGCAAAAAAGGGACTACAATAATGGATTGTTTGTGTGAACTGCTTTATCTAATTATCTCTTAATAACTATTTGATTTCGAATCACAGTGGCAAATAGCAGTGGGCAGGGCATATCGCTGGAAGAACGGATAGCCGATGGGGCCTGGGGATGGGGGAAGGTTCTAGAGTGGCGACCGCGTACTGGAAGACGCAGCGTGGGTAGGCCCCGGCAAGGTGGATTGATAAAGGTCACTGGAATCCACTGGATGCGAGCGGCGCATGAACGGTCGTCGTGACGATCCTTGGGGAGACTTTGTCCAGTAGAGAATGTCTAACGGTTGATGTGATGATGATTTGATGCTTAGCTCGGAACTATTTGCTTGGCGCTGTCATAATGTCCAGAAACATTTATTTATTATTATTATTTATTTATTTTGTACTGACTATGTTCTAAGGCTAGGAAACGAAAGTCTGTAGTTTACAAGTTTAGTTTATATTTTTGCAACAATAATCGAATTGTTAGACAAGTCCCTGGTTATTCTTATTAAAATAATAATAAAAAAACTATATACTATTTACGCTTCTAAGATAATTGTAAATTAAAAATACACAAAATTATCTAAAATATTTTTTTGAGTATAATACAGATGACCAGACTGTAAATCAGTTTTTTTAATCCTTAATTATAAAGCATAGGTTCTTAAACTTTGCCATCCCCATTAACAGATGTCAATCAACTAATGCTAATACTCTAGTTGATAGAATATATGTGCTATTGTGAAAGTAATAAAGAATACCAAGATTACCAAGTAATCGTAAACACATCAATACCAAGGTCAACGTAATCAGAATTAAGTTTATTAGTGTAAGATACAATTAAAAACACATTATACAGATCTTAAAAAAAAAAAAAAAAAAAGAAGTTATCAGAATTATTTGCCTTCATAAATTCTGCCTCTTATGGTCGACTTTGTAATTAAATCTTTTATATGAGGAAATTTAGAACAGATACGTCAGAAGTATAAGAATAACGGGATTCAAATATATTTATATGTATATTGTAATATGAAAATGGACAAGTGTCGAGTACTGAACAGTCGTAACCGAATTAAAAAAAAAAAAATTATCTAGACTTCTGGCGATTAATATAGGTATGTATATTAATATAATGTATACTTACGTACAATATACATATGTATACCAAACGCTCAATGTAACTACGGATGAGCGTTTATAGTACCTACGTTAAAAATATTTGTTATTTATCATATAGTTTTTTATTTCATGATAATTCATTTATGATGCCCAGACCAAAGGAAATAGGGATCCATTTTTATATAGAGATAGATAGATAAGATCCATCTCTGTGCAGACGATCTGCAGTTATATCGGCATTTTACTCTTATGAAATTAGAACTGCCATTGCAGCGATAAATAATGATCTTAGAGCTGTTAGTCAGTGGCCTAGGTCATTCGGCATCCATATAAATCCCAAAAAGTCTAACGCCATGATTATTGGTAGCAGCGTAATGGGTTAGATATGACATCTCTTCCGCCCATCTTGCTTGATGACATGCCAATCGTCTATACGAACACGACAAAAAATCTTGGGGTCAACACTGACGGCAATTTGTCCTGGAAGGCTCATATTGGCGAAGTTAAAAAAAAGGTTAATTATACTTTCCACATGTCTCCAGAGCTTCTTGCTTTTGTGAACCAAAATCACCATCGCTCAAACACTGCTACAACCCATATTAGAACTATGCTGATTTCTGCTACTTGCTACTGAGGAGCTCTTGAATAAACTTGAGCGCTTGCAAAATCTATGTATACGATTTATTGTGAATCTTCGCAAGTATGATCATATCTCGCAGTTTTTCAAGGATATCAAGTGGCTCCGCCTCCGCAGGAATACTTAGATATTATGTCTCCTTTTCAATATACTTCACAATCCCTCATATCCAGGGTGGATATGAGGGATTGTGACACCTTCGGGAGCGTTTCTCTTTTGTTCACAAACCTAATGATCTGCTATTCAACATTTATATTCTATGTATATAAAAGGAGAAGCTGACTGGCTTACTGACAAATCCACGCAGGGCCTAAACTATATGGCTTCGAAACTTGAAACTGTTCAGCGGTTTATAACGTAGGGGAGCACTAAGAAAGTTTTTTTTTGGAATTCACCCCCTAAGAGGGTAAAACGGGGGTGAAAACTTAGTATGAAACTTTGCCGTTTTTGAAGTTATTCGAATGATTTTTTTTTCGTTAAGTTGCACGCGGAAGTTGCGGGAATCAGCTAGTGTTTAATAAATAAACGTTGAATAGCATTATTTTATGACCTTATACCAATAACAATATAATTATACAGCTTATTATTACGCTATTTAGCTAAATAGCTGTTTATCTTGTGAACAAAATATATACAGCTAGCGTTTCCGTTTTAATTATTTGTATGTGGTACCTTACAGAACATGCAACATACCGGCAAAAATACTGTTTGCTTTGATTGCTAATTGTTGCAACGATAGTATAATTTATTGGCTTTATATCAACAAAGTTTGTAGTTAACTGCGTATATATAATAGTGTATCTTCAGTATAGTTATGGCGGGTTACATTTGCGAAAAAGTATTTATATTAAACACAATAGTATTACAGTTATTGATCTCATTGGTCCCTCATGCGCAGTTACGTGTTTCTCTGTTCTTGTGGCATAAAAATCAAAGGTAAGTCACGTTGCATCCAAGATTTTACCTTTCTAAGTTTCAATATAAAATGTATGGGTTAAATAATTGATTTATCACCGTAGCCCTATATGATCACTAGTATCTCTACATGTTACGTGTTTATATGTTTTTTTTGTTGAGTAATGTTAAAAAGTTTGTTCATAAAAGTAATTAAAGACTGAGTTTTATAAATCATTAATGTTGTAAACTTTTATCCATATTGTTAACATTAGG
Organism: Craniophora ligustri; assembly: GCA_905163465.1. Classification (NCBI taxonomy): domain Eukaryota; kingdom Metazoa; phylum Arthropoda; class Insecta; order Lepidoptera; family Noctuidae; genus Craniophora; species Craniophora ligustri. Next base: position 7,390,147 of record LR990967.1, on the reverse strand, counting down.
TCAAGTACGGCTACAGTTTAAATCGATATGCCAGGTATAATTGCTCACAGAGAAAGCAATTTAACGTAGTCCTGTATCAATGTTGATTAAGTGGTAGCTAGCGCAGCCGCCGAGTGTGAACCTTAGGATTCGAATCCCAGGTAGAATAAACTATAAAAATAAACTAAATTAATTTAAATATATTTTCTAGTATTTCATGCAAAAAACAAATGTAATGTAATATATTTAAACTACAAACAAACGTATGTGAAAGTGTCAAGTGTCTAAAACAAAGTTTTAGCGTGTATAAGTTATCTGATAAGATTTCTACCTGCTGTCAACGGATGTATTTGAAATCGCAAATCCCGGGGAGTATTTTTATTTCATTTAATACATTGCACAACACATCCCATCTCATTATCATATTATTATAACACAGCTCGTTATTAATACGAGCCACGTCAATTACACACCGGCGCAGTTTATGTCTCCTTTTGCTTGACTATTTGTGGAAGCAAAATCGACGACAAAAACATTTTGCCCAGACACGAAATAACACTGCAAACTGACTTGTCATACTAGATACCACATAAATAACACACATCATTCATTCCTAAAATATAATATTAAATATATGCCAATTTAATATATTACAAATAAATTCCTTCAACTTACCCACTTGAATTAATAATATATACTCTCATTCGAATTTATTTAGTTATATTATTTTTAACAGACCTGTTTTTTTTTTCTTTGGGTCAGAGTGTCACCTTGTTAATAACTTTTCTCTTAATTTCCCCTTTAGTTCCATACTTCTCACCTTTTTAACATATTTTTTTTTATCTCTTTTGTTTATTAATCTTTTTCTTCACTACAGTAACTTCAACTTACTCAAACTTAGTTACTCAGTTATCATCTTTAGTAAGTGCTTAGCATCTCATTTCAAATTCTAGGTGACTCACCAGGCAAGATAATGATGACTCGCAGAACAGCTGCTAAAGATATGGAGGACAAACTGAGAGTAGCATTGAAGGAACTTGAGTCCTCAAAACTCCTGTGCAAACAGTTGTTACAGGAAAGAGATGACACCTCATTGAAAAATCAACTGGCTGAGTTACACATAGAACATATGGACTTACTCGACCAACATAATAAATTAACGGAAGTTGTGTCTACATTTCAACCCTGTACGGACACCTATGAGCAGGCTCTTATGCATATAACCAACTTGGAACTACAACTATGTGAAGCCAATAGGACTATATCTGCATTAGAGACCATGAAAGACACTGAGCAGTCCTCTAACACCCAAAGACTGTTTGATGAGTTGGTATGTAGTAGGTCTATTACTCCCACTAGTGACCTCACCAGTTATTACCACTATTGACTTGACCTGTGATGATACCATAACCCAATGTCCACCATTATTAAGCCATAATAAATTTAAAAAATATATAAAGGTTAAAAAGTTAATAAAGCGGTGTCATATAGCAATTAAACAAGTAAAATTTTATAAAAGTAAGCTTTGTACACGAAAAGACCGTATTAATTTAATAAATAAAATTAAAAGATATTCTTATGAACTAGAGCATAGTAGGGTTATGTATGATGTTGACACACATCAATTACAGGATGCATTACAACATAAGGAGAACTTGTTACAGGATATATTTAACAAGTATGAGGCTACTCAAAAACAACTGAGTGAGCGTATGCTGCAGGCCAGTGAGCTGGTGGATCTGGTCAGGTACAGCGCAGAAAGGTATGAGTCCCTGACTAACAACCTCTCTTGCAGCTGTGCCTGTTCAGTTCCCCCTCCAAACCCTGAGCTCGACGCCCCCTCCCTTATACCATCAGTACTGTCTCCTCTGCCAACAAGTAATTCTGCTGTAAATTCTGTTAGCATTAAAAATGAAGAGGATAGTAATTATAATTCTACTAAAACTTGCCATATTTTTTCTGATAGATTTGGACAGGGTTATGGTAGTCTGCTTAGTCAATATTGCAATCACAGAATTATTAATTATTGTTCACCAGATGCCAGCTATTGTAATATAATTAGGAATTTAAAATTGACTCAACTTAACTGTGACTCTTCTGTCATATTGCTGTATGGTGACAGTCTAGCTGTTAAAAAACGGGACATTGAAGAAAATGTCAACATTATGTTAAGTCTATCGACACAAACTGGATGTCAGTTTATTATATGTGCGTTACCATACTCAAGCAGTTTGACAGATGATCAGAACAAACATATACACACCCTTAATATGTTTATGTATAACATATCATGTCATCATGACTCAATTTTATTTTTTGATACTAACATATTTATAAGATGTTTTATACTAACAAAATACAATATGTACCTTCCTTTTAGTTATAAGCGACAAATTGCTAAACTTTTAGCATTTAATTTACAATTTAACAAGTTTACACATGATGTAAACAAAACTTATTGTAATAATAATATTACAGTTACTTTACACTCTAGTGATAAACCTGTTTGTTTGTCTCCACTGCCACTTACTTTAAACTGACAGTGGCGACAACAGATGGGCTTCATGAATTGATAATTGTTCATCAAAACATGCAAGGCCTATCCGGCAAGGAGTTAGAATTAAGTTTGTTCATGGAACACCATGAGGTTCAGATTATGTGTTTAACTGAACACTGGTGTAAAAATTTTAAAATTAATTATATTAACAATGAACATTATACTGTACAGAGTGCGTTCATAAGAGAAGAAGCTATACATGGCGGGTCATTGATTATTGTTTTGAATAGTTTAAAATGTAAAGAACGCAAAGATATCTTGAATCTTTCTGTTGAGCGCACTATTGAGTTGTCTTGTGTTGAACTGGAGTATTTCGTGGTAATATGCGTGTACCGCCCGCCTTCAGGTGACTTTAATTGTTTCGAAAAAGTAATGGAGGAATCTCTTAACAAAATAAAATCACATAAGAAAGGGATAATAGTGTGTGGAGACTTTAATGTCAATTTATTAGAAAAAACTTCCTTAAGTACTAGATTAATAAACTTATTTAAATCATTTAATTTAAAATATATTTTTATGGAGCCTACTAGAATTACAGCGTCATCCTCCACTTGCTTAGATAATATATTTAGCGACCGTGATGCAACAAACGCATTAGTTATTAACGATTTAACATCTGATCACTGTGGACAAATAGCTAGGTTTAATAAATTGCCTGATAAGAAATTATCCAAAATTACTTGCAGACCATTAACAAAAAGCAAAATTAATAAATTCAAAGCCAAGGTAGATACTAATGTCCATCCTTCATTATTGCAGCACGACAGTCCGGATGTTATGTATAGTAATATATTTAAAGTTATAAATAATGAGTTTTTGGGCACCTTCACGACGAAAACAATAGAATCCAAGGGTACCACTAAATTCAACGAGTGGGCAACCCCGGGTATTTATAAGAGTAGAGCTAAATTGTATGAGTTATATGAGTTAAAAAATCATAAATTTGATGCATCCTTTGTAGATTATGTAAGAAAATATTCAAAATTGTTTAAAAAAGTTTGTAGAGTAGCCAAGTCAATTTATCTGAGTAATAAAATTAAAAACTCTGATAATAAAATTAAGGCAACTTGGAATGTTATCAATAAAGAATCTGGAAAAATTGTAAAACATGTCAATAAATTTGAGATAATTGAAAACAACAGGATGCTTAATAAAGATCTAGATGTAGCACACGCCTTTAATAGTTTCTTTGCCAGCATACCTATAACTACAACCAGTTGCTTAGGTTCTTCTGCAATCGAGGCTGAAAATCTACTTCGCAGAAGTGTGCCCAAGTCTCAAGCCACTTTTGCGTTTCACCACGTCACCCCTAGTGAAATAGTAAATACATTTAAATCCCTGAAGTTAAAAAAAACGGGTGACTTATGGGACATGTCCGTCACTGTCTTAAAATCAGTGATAGATATCCTCGCTCCCTATTTAGTTGTCATATTTAATAAATGTATCGACTTAGGTACTTTTCCAGACCTCATGAAATATAGTAAAATAATCCCATTATTTAAATCCGGAAATAAAAACGATCTCTGTAATTTTAGACCCATATCCATTTTGCCAACTATTAGTAAAATTTTTGAAAAACTTTTATTAAAGCAATTACTTAGATATTTTAACGTAAACAGCCTCCTTCACTCTGAACAATATGGTTTCACACAGGGTCGTTCAACAACGGACGCAGGAGTTGCATTACTGAAGCACATATTTGACGCTTGGGAGAATTCACAGAACGCCATTGGTGTATTCTGTGATCTTTCGAAAGCGTTTGATTGTGTCCATCATACAACACTTATTTGCAAACTTGCTCATTATGGGATACAAAATAAGGCTCTAAATGTCCTAATTTCTTATTTAAGTGATAGAATGCAGATTGTGGACATTAATAATACAAAATTATCTGGATTGTCAGTGCAGTTGGGTGTACCACAGGGCTCAATTTTGGGCCCTTTCCTTTTTCTAATATATATAAATGATTTTCCACATTATCTACAATCCATGTGTGATGTAGTGCTATTTGCTGATGACACTTCGCTTATTTTTAAAGTAGACAGAAATAGGGATAGTTTTGACGATGTAAATAGTGCACTAGTTCAGGTAATGCATTGGTTTACAGTAAATAATTTGGTACTTAATGCTAAAAAAACGAAATGTGTAAAGTTTAGTTTGCCCAATGTAAAAAATCTAGGACCCAACTTAATTGTCAATAAAGAAAGTGGGGCAGAGCCACCGATATAGAAAGTATTTTTATTTTACAAAAGAGAGCTATTCGTTCCATATATCAGTTAAGTGCTAGAGTTTCTCTTAGGGAACGTTTTAAAGAAATTGGAGTAATGACAGTTGCATCACAGTATATTTATGCCAACATAATATATATAAGGCAAAATATACATTCCTATTGTAAAAATAGTGACATTCATAATATTAACACGCGAAATAAACATAAATTATGCGCTCCTAGTCACCGTTTACATAAGGTGCATAATTCATTTGAGGGAGTCGGTATACGTATTTATAATAGAATATCTAGTGACATTTTGAATCTACCGACTGTCGCTTTTAAACGTAAAATAAAAGATTGTCTTATCAAGAAGGCATATTATAATTTAAATGACTATTTTAGTGACAGTACAAGATGGTCACCGGATTGACCCAAGACAACTCACTATTGTAACTTGTTAAAACGTGTTATTACATGTGAGCGGGCACATACAGACAAATGGAGGCTAAGTGTGTATTAAAATATTCATAATTATATATTTTTATTGGTAAAATGGATTTGTGTATGCTAGCTCACATAATAATAATAATTTAGCTGATTCGATAAACTGTGTACCAATTGATTCATTGTAATATTGTATAGAATCGTTAAATTAATTAACAGACAGAACTGTGTTGTTGGGGAGTTTGTTGCGCCGCTTCTTCTTCCCAACAAAAACACTAGGAAGCGGTGAAGGGCGGGCGTTTTGGGGGCTGTCTTTATTGTCGACGTTCAAAAAGAGCCAATTAAATTTGACCTACTTTGAATAAATGATATTTTGATTTTGATTTTTGATTTTATATATTCGATTATATTCGATTTAATAGTGAAGCATACGTTCGATTTGATGTTGGAGTATAGGTACCTACTTCTGCCGAACCTTTCGGGGAATACAGGCGTGATACTATTGAAAAGCGTTCAGAAGGGGAGTCAGGAAAATAGGCAGCAATAGTTCACAATCAATTTATTACTTTCACTTCACCAGATTATTGTCTAATCAAACGTATTCACCGTGCTTCACACTTCAACGTTCGCATTCGAATGACGGGCTATTACTCGGTATGTTTGACACTGACTGTCGCCTTCCATATCTGTCAGTGTCAAACACACCGAACTGTCAGAATCATTTTATTTAACTACCCACAAAATTATGGGATAAAATATGTCGGTCAATTGAATGAACGTAACAGTCGGCCATCCGTCACAGTAACGAGCCCCTTCGTTAAGGCTTATTTATTTGTAATAAATAGTTTACATTGAATGTATCTGTTAAGTTCTATACTATTCATTACTTAAGATTCTCATTACAATACAACATAAATCATATCAAAATATATCACTTGAAGTCGTGCAAGAGGAGTTACTTCTATTCTTTCACTACCATCTTGCTCGAAGTCGCTATCCCTATCATATCAGTACAGCTCGCAAAGAGGCAGCTACTTCTATTCTTTCGCCACCACCTTGTACTCGCTAACATCTTATCACTACAGCCCACAAGTGGATAGCTACTTCTATTCTTTCACCACCAACTTGATAGGCTTGTCATACATAACACTCATGCTGAGCTCACATCCGCTCGACATGTGTGTTATGCCGACAGTTTCGCTTTACAATTTTTAATATCTATTATCATCACAAACAACAATAGCATGATAAAGTAGGTAACTAAGTAATTTAATCAGCGTCGCTTTCATCACTTGAGGAACAAGCGGGGGCGTTGAAACTCATCCACGGATAAATTTTATCGCAGGACACTACATTTTCATATGACTTACCCTTTCTTGTGAGCGGTGTATCGACGATGAGGTATCGATCGTTAGGAAGTATGCTTTTAATTCGGTACGGGCCTTGGCATTTAGGTTCTAATTTCTTTGATTTCCCTGATCCCCCTGTTATATTTCTTACTACTCTGACTAAATCACCTATTTTAAATTCTGTAACCCTTTTGCGACTCTTATCAAATCTTTCTTTAGACTTTATTTGACTACTTTCTATTCGCTCATGTGCATTCGCTCTTATATTATCAATGTCTTCACCCTTTTCACTTTCATCTACTTCCTCAGATATAGTGTTAAGTATTCCGTGAGCCGGATTTCCTATTTTGCGCCCGAACAATAATTCAGTAGGTGTTCTCTTGGTAATATCATGCACCGCGGTGTTTATACCTAACTGAACGTCTGGCAACCATACGTCCCAAGTATCCTCGGCTTTCCCATGAGTCATACTGCCTAACGAAGCTAGAATAGTTCGGTTGCACCGCTCTACTTGGCCATTTGCGCGTGGAGTTGCGACTGCATTGAGAATGTGTTTAGCTCCGACCGATTGTATAAATGCCCTAAACTTCTTACTGGTAAAGCTCGTCCCACGATCAGTTATGAGACGCTTTGGTGGACCAAACAAACTAAAATACGTTTTAAAGACCTTAATGCTCGCCTTGGTTTTAGTACTTCGAACTGCTGACAGGTACACGTACTTAGTGAAGGCATCAATGATAACGAGTATGTAGGTGTTACCGCGTTTACTTTTGGGGAAAGGACCAAGATGATCTGCGTGCAGCGTGTGAAGTGGCACACCTACTTTCGGGATTGGGTGTAAAGCACCCTCCTTAGATCCCGATGGGATCTTGTGATGTGCGCACTCTAAACACGCCATGACGTATTTTCGGATAAATTTCCTCATCTTCGGGAACCAGAACAGAGACTTTATTCGCTGCAGGGTTTTCTCAAAGCCAAAATGACCTACTTCATCATGATTGGCCTTGAGAACCTGCCAACGAACTCCTCTTGGCACCAGCCATCTCAATTCACCATTCTCAACGACTCGGAATACCCGTCCGTTTTTGACTTGATATTCTTTGTGAATGGCAGCAATCTTAGAGGTTTCAGGATCCTGCAGGATATCTTTTATGCGTTTAACCTCTTCATCTGCTGATTGAACAGTTGTGACCCAGTCATCAACTTTTACAGCCATTATGTCCAATACGTGAACTGATTCTTGCTCTACTACAGTGGCTCCTCTGCTCAACGCGTCTACATGTGACATTTTCTCGCCTGGACGGTACTCGATGTCACAATCATACTCTAGGAATTGTATCCACCAACGCGAAATACGAGGCACCAGGTCACGTTTTGTGAAGGTGGATCGTAGAGCATTACAATCCGACACTATCGTAAATTTTATACCTAAGAGATATGTCCGGAATTTATTGAGTGCACTTACGACTGCGAGTGTCTCGAGCTCAAAAGAATGGAGCTTTTGCTCGTCAGGGCTAGTTTGGCGACTATAATATGACACAGGCTTCCACGGATCATTCCCTAACCTCTGCAGTAGAATACCACCTAGCCCAAACTTACTTGCATCAGTGTGCAATTGCGTTTCCGCGCTGTGATCGTATAGTGCAAGCACTGGTCGTTCTGTAAGAACCTTCTTGAGAGTGTCAAAAGAAGTTTGCTGGGTCTCCGCCCACTGCCAGACTCCATCCTTTTTGAGCAACTCTGTCAAAGGTTTGGCTATGAGAGCGAAGCCCCTAACGAACCTACGGAAAAACCCAGCTAAGCCGAGAAACCTTCTAACATCGTTTTGATTTTGTGGAACGGGAAACTTTGACACCGCTTGGATTTTCTGTTCTCCAGGTCGTATGCCTGATTTGTCAACCTCATAACCAAGGAAAACAATATTCTCTAAAAAGAACCGACACTTTTCCATTTTAAGGGTTAACCCAGCTTCGTGTAACAGCTGCAAGACTTGCTCTAGACGTTGCAGTCCTTCTTCGAAGGTTTTAGAAGGAATTAAAATATCATCCATATATATAATTACATATGGAACCCTGGCTTTATTGAGGATTTTATGCATTACCCGCTGAAATATAGCAGGTGCATTTGCCAATCCGAAGGGCATACGATTATACTCGTATTGCCCATCGGGCGTGACAAATGCGGTTTTCTCCCTAGATTCTTCTGCAATAGGTATTTGGTGGTACCCTGAGGCCAAATCGAGCGTCGTAAACAAAGAATGCCCTGAGAGTTGGTCAAGAAGGTCCTCTATGCGTGGAAGCGGGTAGTGGTCGCGCTTTGTGCGCCTGTTTAATGCGCGGTAATCCACGCACAATCTCTTTTCACCCGACTTCTTTTGCACAAGTACTATAGGACTAGCATAGGGTGAACTTGATTCCCGTACTATGCCATTTTGGACCATTTCATCGACCATATTTTGAACATATTTTCGCTCTGAGTGTGACAGCCTATATGGCCTATAGACAACCGGAGTAGAATCTAAAAGGTGTATTTTCATCTCAGTAATGGTAGTAAAGCCTAAGTCGTGTAAACCCGTACTAAAACAAAACTTATATTTTGTCAGTAAGTCCTGACACCGTTGCTTCTCACCAAGTGTGAGTTGGGTTCCAAAATTTACGTCAATTTGAGAAGTAGAAGCAACCTGATATGTATTTAAAATATCTAGTGTAGTATTTCGAGACACAACTCTTGCCCTAGAAATGAGAGAACCTCGCTCAAAACGAAGAGTTTGAGAACCAATATTTTGAACTAGTACACGTCCGACACCATTACACAACTGGTACTCACCAGGAAGTAAATAGTATTCCATTCCTGGTTTTCCCCTTATTGATCCACCTACATAAATGTTGCCACTATAAGTACCGCCGCCAGAACTAACGACTATCGCTTTAAGCTTACCGATCTCGACAATAATGTCATCAACGGTTATCAGAGTTAATTTGACGACTTTATCAAATTCGACAGTTTCGAACAGCAGCTCGGAAGCGGTTTTGACCAGTCTCAGTCCAGGCCGTTCCGTAAAGCTATGCCCAAGCAAAACTGGCATATTAATGACCGAATCATCAACGACAAGTACTTCTACCTTTTCTTCTCTAACGTTTTGTACCTCGACGCAGACAAATGCTTTACCGATAGGTAGGTAGGTAACATTACCTAGTCCCCTCAGTAAGGGGCCCTGTACCGCCTCCCATTTGATATTTAACTTGTGTGCATCGTTCGCCCGGATTAACGTAGCCTGACTACCCAAGTCTACCAGACAAGAAGTATCTACGCCATTTATTTTAATACCTATCTTATATTTATCATCTTCGATGTCATCGATAGCAACCTCAAGTACGTTCTTAGTTCTATTTTGAGATGGATTAGTTTGAACACTACTGTTAGAGTTAGGTCCATCAGCATTAGTCTTTTTAGGACAATTACTTGAGTTATGACCTAGGAAATTGCAAGCAGTACATTTATTTATAGGCTTACGACATTGCCAGCTCATGTGTCCAGGATCATTACAGTTGAAACAAGTCACACTACCCTTAGATCGACTCCTTATCGCGCCATTTTGGCGCTGAGACGTACTAGTCGAGGCTGAGCTAAAGTTTAAAGATCGCGTATCTTTCGATTGAGTATCCCTCTTAAACTCATGGACATCTCGGGGTTGTTGATTTCTAACCGTTTTGAAAAATTCTAAGGTTTCCTCAGGCTTATCAAACTTCCCAGCCTGCGCACTCAACCGAACACCTTTATCCTCTATACCGAATATAATGCAGTCCACCGCTTGTTTCCCAAATATTTTACAACGGTTAAGTAAGTTAATTTTAGAGAAATAATACAATTCTAGCGATTCGCCAGGGCGTGCCCTTCTGTTGAGCATTTCCGTCAGTAATTCCGCGTAGTTTTCAGTTGACGGAAAGGATTCCTTCAACAGACTCTTCCATTTCAACCACGTATGCTTAATAGAAGGCAGGCCCTGATACCAAGTTTTGGCATGTCCGGTCAATTTGGGTAGGGCATAGTGGACCGTTTGTTTGTCGTTCCAATTGTAAATTTCAGCACACTCATCAACTTTGTTTAACCAGATATCGATTGTTTGTTCCTTAGACAGTGGATCAAACTCAGGTATAACGCTATTTAATGTCGACGAAAGAAACGGTTCACGATCCCTATTCTTAAAAATATTAACAAATTCTTCAAAAAAATCAGTACGATCAGAATACCTCGATCTCTTGCGTTCCGGGCTCCTTACGTCAGCTCTAGGAGGGGTGGATACTTCCCGCGGGCGCGTAGAAACTAGCCTGTCTCTAGTTGACACGTCAGTACCCCTGCGACGTTCATTTCGCCTTGACAGTTCCTCCTCTAGAAGACGCAACCTCTGATACAAGTCTTCATCATTGTTTGATTCCCCGTGACCTAAGTTAGGGATGTGACGATCGCTGCCTTGCTGCCGAGTGCGGCTGTGGCATAGTTGTTTCCTTACCCCTCCGTCATTACGACTTCGACTCCTACTCCGTTCATATCGGGTATTACCTCGTTGGCTGTCGCTCCTAGTACGGCTTCGGCTACAACGATCACCCTCACGAGCTCTTGGACTTCGCCCCTCTGGTTGGGTAGAATGTCTTGAGGGAGTTTCTCGCCTACGCTGACCAATTTCCTCATGATCGTTCATCTTCTATGGTGGGCGTTTCAAAAACGGTATGTTTTTGATGGTGATCCCACTTCTGAACTGAAAAGCGTTCAGAAGGGGAGTCAGGAAAATAGGCAGCAATAGTTCACAATCAATTTATTACTTTCACTTCACCAGATTATTGTCTAATCAAACGTATTCACCGTGCTTCACACTTCAACGTTCGCATTCGAATGACGGGCTATTACTCGGTATGTTTGACACTGACTGTCGCCTTCCATATCTGTCAGTGTCAAACACACCGAACTGTCAGAATCATTTTATTTAACTACCCACAAAATTATGGGATAAAATATGTCGGTCAATTGAATGAACGTAACACTATGTAAAAGTGGATCTCTGCCTCCAAAGCCTCCACAGATATTGATTATGTAACATTTTTGAGTAGATTTTTTTTCGGTCATTATTACACAGTGCCATCTAGTTCCGTGGTAAGCAACGAGGTTTGTGTTACGGACACTAGTTGGTTGATATAGTACATATGTACTTTTTTTTGTAAATACATGCATAGATACATGATGACTCGGATACAAATGTTGATGGTCATCACACAAACATTTGTCCCTACCGGGATTCGAACCCAGAACCTATATAGCACAGAAGGCAACGTTAACTACCGCTGAGCTAAACGGGTCGTCAAAACATTGTATTCAAATTTTACCACAATATGTATAAGCGATTTCTTTACGCAGGAATGGGAACGTATGACTAAATATGAATATGAATATATTGGCAAGCTTAGAATGATAGTAATTTCTACTGAAAAACTAGGTAAGCGCAACCAAAACATTGTCTAGGTAGGTATACCTAGACAATGTTTTGGTGTAATATTAAATTATAACAGGGTTATTATATAGTAATAGATCAATGTTTGATAAGTTATTTATAATAAGTAATCCTACTTAGTATAAATAACTTATAAACATAAAAAGTAATGTGCTGTCAATGAGTATCGTGATATGTATACATAAGCTAAAGTACCAACCGATTAAAAAAATGATAAAATAACGTACATTTTGAATAGAATGTTACACATAACAGTTTCATTGTCTCATGTAGATTAGATTACATAATAGCGCGTGACCAACGCTCGCGGTGGCTGCGCGGGCGCCGGCCGGGGGCGCGGGCGTCTGCCTGACGCGATGGGGAAAGGACGTCGATACTGGCCGCCTGTCCAGATGCCGTCATTGCAATAACTTGTGCTGGTAATGTTACAACATTTTGACGTAATTTCTGCTCTACTGCAGTGTTATAAATTGTTGCACGAATAATTAATTTGTCATATTTATATGTGTGATAGTTGGTTACTAAACTATTGTCATCTTTATTGTGTAATTTTATAAACTAGGTTCATTTTAAGCTAACATTTTAATTGAGAACAATATACGTACAAACTAATAATCTAGCTTTAAATCTTCCTTGCTCTAAGTCTAAAATGCACCTTAAAGCACTGCTAATAGGTAATTTAACTGTCAAAAAATACCAAGTAAAAAGTAGTGCAGAAGTTTTGAGTATATTATTTAAACTATTGACAACTAGAATGTTTTTTTGTTCAATGTCAAAATACGAGTATCATTATTTTATTTAAAGTAGCCCAAATTTAATTGATTGTTTTTGGACATCGACAATAAAGACATCACCCAAAAACGCCTGTCCTTCACTTTACATCTACTTCAATGTTGAAGTCGGTGTTAAGTAAAACCTATTTAGATTTCTTGCAAATAGACCTGCTTTTTATGTCGGTTAAAAATTGCAGCATTTTTTTTGCAGATTAAAATTTTAAACATGAGACAGATACCTAATCACAATAAATGTATAAAAATACCCACATACATCAGTTTAAGTGGGCGGATTAAAGATGATCAAATTGTTTTGCAATAAGTTTGGCAATTATGTTACGAGTTCATCGATTTAACTTCGACTATGCTATGGGTTGCTTGATCGGTCATGTGACGTGATTTCATTAAGAAATCCAAGCTCGGAGCATTACATTTCTGGGGTGAAACTTTTTAATGCGATATTTTTTTAGGGTTCCGTACCTAAAGAGGAAAAAACGGAACCCTTATAAGATCACTTTGTTGTCCGTCCGTCTGTCTGTCAAGACCCCTTATTTCGGAAATACGTAGAGGTATCAAGTTGAAATTTAAACCGTATACTTAGGTCTACGGTCCCATGAAGTAGTGAAAAAATTAAACTTCTCAGTTTACGTAAAAAAAAAGATACGGCCGTTTAATCAGCAAAATACGCTATATAAATATAAAATATTTTTCACACTCTCAAGGGAATCAAAACTCATAGGGTACTTCCCGTTGACCTAGAACTATGAATCTCAAAACCGTACATTTGTAATTAAATCTTAAAAAATAGGGGGTTTGAATTTTGTTATAGGAATCTCAATTTCTAGTTCAAATGGGGTATCATATATGAAAGGGCTTGATGTGTAATTTTATAATATACCTATTTATGACGGTGATTTTTTTGTGCGGAACGTATATACCTAATTTGTTGAGAGTTGTAATTGATTTATTTTTGCTTTTTGCATTGGGGGGCCGCGTACCACTTATATACTTTAGAGTTCATATTTAACACGCAAAATATAATAGTTTATTAGCACCTAATGTTTTTTTTATTGATATATATATACAGGGTGGAATTTTGTAATGCCACCTGAAGGGGAAGTACTCTTAATACTTTAGATAGAAAATTTTACTCAAAGAAAACATTCCTTTATTTTTTAAAAGAAACAAAACGGCATTCAAAGATTTTTAAAAATTCGCTTGCCGCACACGGTAATCGAACCGACTAAAATCTGTAAAAGTTGCACCCTGTACTTTTATAGCATCGATTGTTAGGGTCGGCGACGGCAAACTCTTCAGCAGAACAACTTCGATTTTGATCTAAATATTTTAACATACTTCGAAGCATTTCCGAAGGCTTCAAGCAGAGATGCTGCCGAAGTAATTGGAACAACCCACACTCGCGTACTTAAGTGCTGAAAAAGTATAAGTTTAAATGTTATCGTGATGGTCGGTTGGTACAAAAATTGCATCCTGGGGATTGTGAGAGACGACTACAATTCGTTAGAAGAATAAATTTGTGTATCCAAGAAAATGGAGGCCATTTCGAGCAATTAATTAGTTAGTTTACCATTTTTGTAAATAATTAAATTAATTTAAGATTTCATTGTTTTCCTTTCATTTAACTTATGAAGTTTGTTAAAGAGATATCATCCTTATTGACCCTAACGATCGATGCAATAAAAGTACAGGGTGCAATTTTAACAGATTTTAGTCGGTTCGATTACCGTGTGAGGCAAGCGAATTTTTAAAAATCTTTGTATGCCGTTTTCTTTCTTTTCAAAAATAAAGGAATGTTTTCTTTGAGTAAAATTTTCTATCTAAAGTATTAAGAGTACTTCCCCTTCAGGTGGCATAACAAATTCCACTCTGTATACAGGGTGTTTGGCGCATGGACCGACAAAAATTTTTGGGGGTTTGGTGAGGCCATGTACTAGTTTTCACCCATAGACCCAATGTCCTATATGTCACTGTATTCGAGATACGATTTTTTTTGTTTGTTTTTAAAAATTACCGGAACTATCACCTTTAATACGTTATAAATTTTTAGTCTGTAGTCGTATTTACGCCAAATCATTTTTATTGCGTTTTCTGATGTATTATTATTCTAAATAAAACATAAATTTATAACACTAGATGTAAAAAAAATACTTGTCGAGCTTCCAAACTCTTAAAAATTAAATAATGTATGAAAAATGACAAATTCAAAATAATTATAAAAAAAAAGTCAAAGCTTTTTTGAACTTCATTTAATTTAAAAAGAATGCCTACTTAATACCCTTTCCAACGATATGCCACATTGCTTTGAAATCATTAATAATGTGGTCATAAAACCTAAAGGTACACATTAACCAGTGTCAGGATAATGAAAACACAAAAATGTTTTAAAATGTTTTAATTAAATTTAAGTTACAAATCAGGTTCGAAATGACTGCCTCCGTTGCGAATGCATACACGTCATCTTTTTCTAATTTCTACAGTCGTCGTCCTAAGTCGCATTTCTGCTTTCATAATTTCAAAGGCGTTATTTATTCGTTCGATTAAAATTTCTCTTGTGGGTACTTCAGTCGCGTACACAATTTCTTTTGCACGCCCCCAGACATAAAAATCCAAGGGCGTCAGGTCTGGTGACCTTGCAGGCCAAGGAATTGGGCCGCCTCTTCCAATCCATGAGTTTGGAAAACAGTTGTTCAGATGTTCTCGTACGTCTCGCTGGTAATGTGCTGGACAGCCATCATTTTGGAAAATAATTGGTTCTCCGTCTAATACTGGTAATACCAATTCAGGTAAATCGTCGAGTAAAAAATTCAAATAATTTTCTCCGGTCAGGCGCTCTGGTAAGAAGTGTGGACCGATCAGGTGTATTCCAATAACCCCCGCCCAAACGTTTACACTAAACTTAGTTTGAAAGGAACTTTGTCTTTTCTTGCGGGGATTTTGTCCTTTTTGCGCCCAATGGTGAAGGTTGTGGAGATTCACAATTCCCTCGTGATTAAAATTGGATTCGTCAGTCCACAAAATTCTTTTTAGAAAATTTGTATCTTCTACGTCCGTATGCATCATAAATCGGCAAAAATCCAGCCGTCTCCTGTGATCATCATCTATGAGACCTAGAACAATCGATTAAAGAATGGTACAAACGCGATTTTTATTTTCTTCTGTAAACCGACCTAAGAAAAAAGAATGTCACCCACAATGAATAAATGACTTTTTGAATGGCAAAAACTAACATAAATTTAAAAGTTAAAATTAGAAAACATTAAAGTTACTAGGTATTTATTTGAAAAACGAACCAGTAAAGCTACAAGGATATTTGTAAACGATTAAAATAAATGTATCGTTAAAACCATTTTAAAATACAAGTTTTTTTGTATGCAAAATTTCAGTACAATAAGGTCGAGGATAACTGGTTCAAAATTCAGTCTCATGATTCCGCCTAATAAAATAAATAAACTAAACGTACCTTGAACAGGAGTGTAGTGATACGCATGCTTGCCATTTTCCCGAAGAACTGACCAAACATTCCAAACCGACAAGTCAAGTCTTTCAGCTACAACTCGAATACTTGTCGTTGGATCCTCATCAAAAGCTTGCAGAATGTTTTCATCAATTGCAACATTATGTTGCCTCACATTAACTCGAGGCTCTTGGAAATTTATGTTTCCAGTCTCCCTCAGACGTCGATAGGTTGTAGCAAACGTCTCGTGGTGTGGTACACGCCGGTTAGGATATCGCTGCTGGTAAATCCTACGCGCTTCACGAGCGTTACAATTAGCGCTGCCATAAGCCAACAACATGTCAGCATACTCTTCGTTACTGAAGTTAGGCATCGTAACAAGTACGGTGAATACTAACACACCAACAGTTTAACAGAACAGTTCAACAAACAAAACTTAACAAAAACAAACTTTAACAAAAAAATAACTGAACTAGGAAAACGTGAAATACACGGGCAGTTTCGATAGCAGAGATAGTCAAATCTTGACTAAACAAGGACACGTCACAAACTCCAACCCAATGATAGACAAAGACAAGAGATATTTTTCATGCGTAAGAAAGAGACAGGCTGTTTACCTGCTCACCATTGTTCTATCAAACGGGTTCGTTGTTAGAGTGCGTGTTCGTTCCTGCTTTGATTTTGACGACATTATTAATGATTTCAAGGCCATGAGGCATATCGTTGGAAATGGTATTAAGTAGGCATTCTTTTTAAATTAAATGAAGTTCAAAAAAGCTTTGACTTTTTTTTATAATTAATTTTGAATTTGTAATTTTTCATACATTATTTCATTTTTAAGAGTTTGGAAGCTTGACAAGTATTTTTTTACATGTAGTGCTATGAATTTATGTTTTATTTAGAATAATAATACACCAGAGAACGCAATAAAAGTGATTTGGTGTAAATACAACTACAGACTATAAAGTTATAACGTTTTAAAGGTGATAGTTCTGGTAATTTAAAAAAAAACCAAAAAAAATCGTTTCTCGAATACAGTGACATATAGGACATTGGGTCTAAGGGTGAAAACTAGTACATGGCCACACCAAACCCCCAAAAATTTTTGTCGGTCCATGCGCCAAACACCCTGTATAGAAATGACGTCACCGGCAGACGCCATGACACCAGCGAGCGTTTTGGCATGAATTTTGAACATAAAAGTAAAATGTCAATTTCTTTAAAAGAAAACTATATACTTACTATTTCCTTATTTTCATGAACTATTTATTTAATTCTGTAACTAAACACAGTCCTAAATAGGTACTATTAGATAAATGATAGAAATTGATCATCTTTTCCTAAAGAGTATATTTTTATAATGACAAGCTACAAAATTAACAACGTTGCTCGGCAACGGTGTCAAGGGGTATGTATCAGGTACCTACCAACTTAAGTGTCTTGTACTTATTAATAAAATAAATAATATCTTTGGACCATATGACACAGTGCCATCTGGTTCCGACCTAAGCAATGAGGCTTGTGTTACGGATTGTAGACTAGTTGGTTGATATACTACATATATGATTATAAATAGATATATCCATGAATCGGATACAAATGTTTATGCTCATCACACAAACATTTTACTTCAATTAAAATACCTATTAATAATTAAAATAGGTACCCTTCGAACAATTTATCATACAAAGCAATTGAAGAATATTACTTAAATTAGATAAAGGCTACTCGAAACGGACTAGGTAAGTAATATTGGAAAGTTGACGTCGCGCCGTCTTTTTCTGCAAAATCCAACGATTTCAATCCGTTTTACTTTAAGATGTCCTCTGCGCCCACTTTGATGATCTTATATTTACATTAGGTACGGAAGCCTCGGTGGGCGACTCGCACTTGTCCGGTTTTTTTTATCTTTGAAGATTTTTTAATAGCCCTACAGTTAGTACAATCCATTTGTTGATACAAAAATGTAGGTATAGCAATAAACTGTTTTTTTTATCTTTTTTCAAATCAATTGACACTATAATACACGAGAAGAAACGATCAATCACAGCAATTAACATCACATCAAAGCTTCAAAGCTCGATGTTATCGACAAATAGAATATTTAACAACTGCTATTTACTTTCCTATAAAAACTGGTTCGAAAAACAAATTAGTGGCATAGGTTCGTTTAGCTAGTGTCTGTTAAGATTTTAACTCATATAGTTGAAACCAGTAAGGTACTTGTCATGGATAGAATATCACAAAATTCATACGAATTTGCATACAGACGTCGTTTGCGCAGGAAAGCTCCTGAGCCGAGTAACCTAGACATACTCAAGGCGAGCATTAAGGTAGTCAGTAAAGAATATTGCGAAGAATCCTCCATTTGTGGGCTGAAGCATCTAGTTGATGAATGTACACCGTTCATAGAAAGGTACGTATTATGTTTGACATAGTGAACACGTTATACGTGTGTTACTTATTTCCTTATGTACTCGGAATTGCAAACCTACTGAGTAACAGATAAACTTGTCTTGAACTTGTTCAGCAGAAACTCGTTAGGTGTGTTTGCTGCGATTGCTGCTATCTTAAAGTGGCATTCTATTACATAACTTGACACTACCTGTTATATCACTAACGCGTTATATGGATTCTGACCGTTGAGATTTGATCCATAGAATTTTCTTTTAAATCGTCACAACAACCCATTTAGTGTTCCACTGCAGGGCACGGGCTTTCTCTCGTTTTAGGATGTACTATAGCCATCGAGAATAGGTTTACATATTATCTTAGTATCATGCAGGTTTGTCATGATGTGTTCCTTCACCGTTTGAACTTGTGAACAAGTAGGTGGTGCGCCATGCGTGCTTTGGGATTGAACTCGAGACCTTTGACTTAACAGTCCACTAGTCATACCATATAGAATATTTATATTAGATATAGGTACAGGTTTAATATGTCGTTGCAGAATTATATGGATCTTTACTTTAGTGATTGGACTAATATGCTCGATATCTCTGGTCTGGATGACTTTCACCAAGTACTACAGTGCCCCACTAGTGACGACGCAATTGCCCGAAGGGGTGTCCGTCAGTAAAATCATATTCCCGGCGGTCGGCGTCTGCACTAATAATAGGATCAGTAAACGCGCTGCTACGGAACTTGCAAAGAAACTGTAAGATTAATATTTTGAATTTTTATATTTCCGAAATTGGAAATACCTCATAATAATAATTCTTTGGTACCATTTGTTTTTTATTTTTTTTATATTTTTTTTCTGAATGGCCATTAGTTTTACTATGACCCATTTCAAGGTTATCCATTCATTACCGGACACCCTGTATGTATAATAATAGGTATTGCTAGTAATTAGCTTGGTTGTCGTTACAGGCTTAAAGCAGAACGCAATAAAAAATACACCGAGAAGGAGATGATGTCGCTTTTGTTTGGATTAGGCCAACTCTATGGACTAACTTCGGTCCAATTCAAGAATGTATCACCAATGAAGCTGCACCGGGCTTTAGGGGAATACGATGTTCACGAATTAATGCGACAGGTATCTTTTTTTATACAAGGGTGGCAAACACCGCCTGATTACAGACATGCAACGTTCTTGCGACACCGAAGGTGTATCTTGCGCGTCAGCCCCGGGTCAACCCTGTAGATACCTACTGTCTAGATTTCCTTAACTAGTTCCTAAATTGACAGCAAACGTTATTCCTATGCTGTCAGAATTATCACGTGATTACCGAAGTAGTAAACATGTTTATACATAATAGTTATAATAATTTTGACTTAGATGCATATCTAATGCACCATCTAGACAGGAAGTCACAATCTAAAAATGTGAATGTCATAAAAATTTAGGCTACGGTAACACTACATATTTTGTCATCGTGTCACGAGAGCTGCAAACTTGGGATTGGTGAATACATTAAAACTTGAACGAGTATCTACTGATACTTCTTCATATAAATAGATAATTACATACTATCATATGTATCTACTAATACCCTAGTATAAACATCAGACATTTATTGAGCCATAATAGATATATTTTCAATAATGGAACAAACTAACAATAAAAAAACAAGTGTATATATGTGTCCCGATATACATTACTTAATAGACAATAGAAGATGAATATTTCCTTTTCTCTACTTTTGTATTATATTGTTTTATTCATAATAAACTTGTGCGTTTACTACTAGTTAACACCTCGATGTGAAGATCTGCTGGTACGATGCGTTTGGAACACAGAACCGAGGAACTGCCTGGATTTGTTTGATTTCCGTCTCACCATGAATGGCTACTGCTGCACCTTCAACTATCTGAGAACCTACGATACCTTATTCCAAGAGTAAGTTTATTAAAGTTTTGATTAATATATTTCTATTCTATAAAAATAGGCACATGGAGGTTAAATACCTGTATTGTAATGTTGATTCCAGTAAAACATCTCGGTCCAGTTCTATTGATATGTATAATTATGGCAACAAGTCGTTTTTTGGTTTCGATCAGGGACTCAAAATATTGTTGCGGCTCAATGAAAGTGATGATTTTTTCTACAATATTCCGTTGCAAGGCGCTCAGGTACATCCTCTTTTATTAAAGTATAGGCATATTTTAACCCTAGTTATGCTAAATAAAAATACACGTTTTGTTTTGGCAGTTACAATTCTCAGATGCATATGATTTTCCTGATTCACCAAGTGGAAGCTTTGCGATGCAAATCATAAGTCCAAGTGTACAAGTAAGATTCAATCATTTTCATATTTCAATAGTTACTCTAAAATGCACAATTATATTTAGTCGTCTGCTCAATGAATTGCAAAAATGGCTTTTCAGTACGATGAAGCTTTACACATGACTGAGCAATACTTAAGCGTACGTATTCTTTTAAATGCATTCATGTGTAAATTGAACTTTATAGATGACGGTGATGGTAACAGCGAGCTTCACAGAGGCCTCACGAGACATCCAGCACGTGCCAATAAAATTGAGGAAATGCAGATTCTTTGACGAGTCGTCGTATCTCCCGTTCTACACATACAGTGACTGCATGCTGAAGTGCAGAATGTCTTTTCTGTTGAACAACTGCAACTGCACACCGTTCAATATGTTAAAAATTCAAAGAGCTAGAACGTGTAATATGCAAGATGTGCCTTGTCTGCGAAAGTATTATTGTGAGTACATATTTTATTAATAACTTTGTTAAATGCAATTTTTTATATAATGTTACGATAATTCTATGTGGTTTACGATTACTATAAAGATTGACCAATTATACATTGCAAGCCCAATTTATGGATATTGTTTTATGCGTATACTTAATTATTATTTTGTATTGATTTAAACGAAAAAAATATATATTTTAAACTGTCTTTTTTCTTGAGGAGTTCGTAATATAGGTCCTGTACTTGAAAACAATATGACAAACTCTACCTATGAATAAGTGACAAAAATGTTACATATATTTTATATATAATTTCTAGCTCAATCCATATCAGTGCGTCCTAATGTTGATAATGTGCCGGTGGAGTTGGAATTGGATGCGGTCAACGGAGGCATTGACTGTCCCATGTGTAACCCTACCTGTTCCAAGACAGCTTACAGCTATGACTTCAACAATGTTCTTATTTATCCGGAGTACCTCAACACCGTGCCGGATAGCGACCGAGATGGCTGGCTGTAAGTAGAGCCTCTTTAGGTTAAAGTTCATCTGTGACTTTGCCTGGCATATCTGATGTCACCTTATAGGTATCAGTGTAAGTGTGAAGCCGTGAGGGATCAGCTAGTAAGTACTAATTTACGACATTTTATAATGCATTTAGTACTTACTTCATTGAAATATAACAAAGATAGTTTTAAGCTATCATCTTTACCAAATTTGATTTAATGAAGAGTAGTACCTAGTTACCTAACATATGCAAGACGCAAATATTAATTATATTAATTTAATATTCAAATCCCTGACAGCTTTTTACAAAATATGTTTTAATAATCAAATGAAAAATATCTTTTTAGTATAAGATGAAATAGTTTTATTTTAATCATAAATGTATTTCTCAAAAACCAAAGACACATACAAATGGATATCGAAAGATAATATTTATAAGTATATTAAATATAATAGTTAAACATGATTATCGCCGTATTGCAAAAGTTCTGAAAGCGCAAGTACTCAGCGGACCTTCATTCCGGAAAGCTGCTTTTTCAATCCTAGACTTAGGGCTTCCCACCTTTTGTAACCAGATCTTCATATCATCGATGGCTGCGATAGGTCCTTGCAACTGACCTATCACAGTTCCTTGAGCAGTGTTCATCACCCATCCTTTGAGACCTAGTTCGGTTGCTTTTCTTTGCGTATGCTTCCTAAAAAAAACACCTTGTACTTTGCCAAAAATCTCAAAGTCCGCGGTTGCTAGGCCAGCCTTTTTATTTGTGACCGCCATTATAAACAATTAACGAAGAAATTTTAATTAAAAATCTCAGAGCAGAACTCAATCTCACATTTTGACAATTTATTGTTTGTTTGGTATCGTCGTTCTGGAAACAAACAATAGGGCGTCATTCGTGCCTGTTCGTTTCAGAGGTTGTCATGGAACTAACAAGTAAGTAGGTTGTTTACAAAGTAGATATATTGTGTTGTGGGTAAAATATAATTTCTCAGAATGATTCGTTTCATTCTAAGAAATTACACATTCTATAGGTATTTTATTTCACAAGCCAGTAAATGAAAGGACTCTAGTAAACAAATACGGGAATATAGGTTACAGTTTATGCAAAGCGAGTTGGAATACATTTGTTGCGAACAATAACAATGCCGTTTGTTGCAGAGGTGGCGTAAATTTTACTGGAACTTCGATTGTTCACGTGAAGTACGCGAGGGATGTGGCTGACTGTTACGGGCAGAATGTTATTATGAAATGGTTCGATTTAATTAGTAAGTAATGCTTCAATACTATACTTATTCATAAACACTTTATTTTATTCATGTTACTTTGTGTTACTAATTTCTGGGTACTTATTTAAAATTATCTGTTGATAGAGGTAACTTTTGAAAAATATAGTCTTTATTCTACCCACTTTTAGACCAATTTATTAAACTACATAATAATTTTACTACATATAAATTTTACAAAGTACTATTATGGGTTAGCGGGCATCTAAAGGTACTGCTAATTCGTGATTTTTATTTTTTTAGGTGACATCGGTTCAACCTGTGGATTCATAACAGGTTTCAGCGTCATTTCTGTATTGGAATTCATTTACTTTTTTACCGTTAAACTCATCAGGGAAGTACGAAAGCGACGACAACTAGTGAAGAAAACGACTAAGGTGACAATAGAAGCACAAAGACCCCAACGCTTCGAACCTGTCAGCAGATACCGATCGATATACTGGGGGGAACTCACCGGAAACACCAGATTAGGACAATATTCCACTTAATTTTCATACTTGGATACTGATAAACTTATAACGCGTCCTGAGTGTTTAGTCGAATGTAAGAGCATACGAAGCAAAAACTCCGTATCGTATAAAGCTATTTTAGCGTGTCATATTTAGACGTTGTCGCTTGCCACAGTATCAGGAGCTTGGCACAGTAGACCTTAAGTAAAATGGTGTTCCCAAATAGCTGAAGGGAGTTTCTGTATCCGCCCAAAAATAAAATTCGATATTTTTTATAACTAGGGACTAGATACCTACAGACATGTTATATCAATGATTCAATGAATCACTGACCTACGTAATCTACCAATCACTAAAACTTTTGTGTACGTTTATTTGCTTAGAGAATTTATATTTTATTCAAGGAAAAACAATTATAAAAGTATGTTTTAGATAATATCTACCATACCATACCATTGAATATTACGCCGAAAAACATTTTTTATCAGGCTAATGGCTGATAAATCGAGCACCTGTGCCGTTCTCACTGTGATTATAATCTATATAGACTTAAGCTCCTCCATAATTAAACATCTCCATTATTTATTACCATTATTGTTACGCACGAATGTTTTATGAAATGAAATAAAAAATATATAAAAAGGGGTCAGTTATTTCACATCAACCCACAGAGGTCGGCAGTACACAATGGATTCAAATGAGTCCTGTAAAAGATATTTAGAAATTTGGTGGAATGGAATCAAAAGTTTACCTCAGACAACTTCCATTCATGGTTTTAGATTCGTTGCTGATACTGAACGACATTGGGTGGAAAGGTAATTATGTAACTAATTATTGTAGTTTACTTGAAATACTCCTAGATCTGCAATTGTTTTTACTTATCCATACTTTATAATATTATAAATGCGAAAGTGCGTCTGTCTGTTTGTCTCTTACCTTTTCAGAATATTTTGGTTGATAGTGGTAGCTTTATCCTGGTATGGCTCCTCGCTTCTGATCGCAGCCCAGTACGATGCCTTTCAAAATAATCCCATTTCGTTTGTCGTGGAAACGACCTACAAGGATTGGAACACAGAGTTCCCGTCTGTTGTTGTTTGTGAAAACGATAATTCGAATCGCGTTGAAGCAATATCGGACCGGTAATATAAGTTGGAGTATTTGTATGTTAATAATAATTTTTAATATGGACTAGCTTTATCTGGCTCAGATTAGCACGGGCTTATCTATGGATGTATTGTATACCTACCCTGCATTTATTTAAGAATTTTGAAATATAACTCAAAATTACTAAAAATATAAATAAAAATACCGTTGTATTGCTATCAAACTTTACATGACCATCCTCAGTAGGTACTAATATGAAGATTGTCTAAAAAATATGATTATTATAAAGAACATCGATTTTTCTGAACTAGATTCCTGAAATGCTAACAACTCCTTACTGTGCCGCAAAATGACTTTAAAACCTGTTATCTTGAATTTTAACTACTTCATCTAAAGCGCAGGCCACACTAGCGAAGCGGGCGGGTGAGAGAAGCTAGCGAAGCGGACGCGCCTAACGAGGTGAACGAGTAGCTTCGCTGGAATCGTTGGATATTCCGTTAGCTTCGCTCGCATCGCTGACATAGGTTAGTTGGTAGCTCGCGGTGTGAACCGAAGTATGTAAAAATGGTGAAACTATGTTCGCCCGCCTAGCTCGCTCCCCCGCCCGATAGCAGTGTGGCTTACGCTTTAGTCTATTTGAATGTTCGTCTAGATTATGGGGAGAAGACCATGACTTTAATATGGAGGAAGTATTAAAAGAGCTAGCCTTTTTTAAAGGTATTACTTATTATACGTCTGAATTTTGTAATTTGGAGGACCCGTTGCCGGATTGCATGCAGACCAACCTTACTTATTATGCTAATTTAGTAAGTATGTAAGCCATTTATACTGAAATCGCAATCAATCAATGATAAATTTCACATTGTGAAACTATAATTTGCACATTTTGCCATTCTCCCATCTTATATACTCAGGGCTATCTACGTATAATCAATTGGATAATAAATAGCGGCCTTTATAGCTGGTATACCACACGATAGGTAAGGATTTTTTTTGACTTATATTAAATCACTGTGGACGAACTAAATGGTAGGTTATGCTCTCTTTTGTTCATTAGAATACCTTACAATAGGTAAGTAGAAAAGTAATATAATTAAATGTATTTTATTTTAATACTGAGTTCTGTCGAGAGACCAGGGGGCCCCATGCGTCACAAGGACCTAGGTACTTACCTAGAGTGGCGAATGGCAAAGAGGCAGGACCCTTTTTATATCCTATCATATCGGCATGAACTTTTAGCAGATTATCTAATTAATATTTTAGTGCTGTTCTGTAAACATGTAGACACTTGTTTTCTACTTCCACCAAGTTTGTAATATTTTAAGAGCATAGCTTATTTTCAGGTTCGAAGCAATTGTGAGGAAACTTTAGCGAATTGTTCGTGGAACGGAATCTCATTCGAGTGTTGCAAGTACTTCAGACCAATGGACACTGAGCTCGGAACGTGTTATGCTATTAATACTCTGCAAGGAAGGTAAGGGAAAGTGTATGTTGATATTCAGGTACCTGTTACATATTTATTTGGTGAGTGGGTACAACTACTATGTAGGTACATCATTACATGAAATATTCTATTACGTAATTTTCAAGTATTTTCTCATAGGGAAGTTAATATACCAGCTAGATAAGTAATTTACTACCTAAGACTATTTTTAATGGTTTGTTTTAATACCAATATGTCAATGGGTACCGAAATAATTTCCGACTAGGTGATATGTGCCCACCATTATGATCTCTTATTGGAATTACATTACTATTTACTTTTTATACATCTAAGTAATTTTTGGTATTAGGTATAATAATGACCCCAAATTAGACATGGTGAGTAATCGCACGACAGGTCCTGGAGCAATTAGATTTGATGTCATGGTGACTGCAAACATTTACATATTGAACGAGGAGGAAGTTCCCACACTAACTACCATAGGCTCAGACGTTTTAACGGTGGGACAAGAAGTATTTCACAAGTAAGTACATCTAACTTCTTTGCATAATAGGTAGGTACTATAATACTTACAAATTATTATTGTAGCTTAGCCTCACAAGTAGTTCCCGACGCATCAGCATGTAGTTATGTGGAGAACGAAAGAAGGTTCGATGTTCGATTGTCCTCTCGTGTCCTGTTGAGTCATCTGATATCACACATCCCATCATACAACATTCGTCGGTCATGTGGGACAACGGCTATCTAACGAGTTCATCGAATTAGGTGACACTTAAGAAATTGAGTCCAAGGAATATTACCTACATACAGTGCTGTAATAGTGTTAATTATAATAATCTGTGTACGATTTGTAGGCGTTTCATAACCGTACGCAACATCGAGAACGACGCAGGCGCCCGTCTTATATCTCCAGTAAAGCGTAAATGCCGCTACACAGATGAAAACTTCCTGCAAGTGTATGGCCACTACTCGTACACAGCTTGCACGGTGCAATGTAGAAAGGATGCACAATTGCGTCTTTGTAATTGTACCAATTACTTCATGCCGAATGTTCCAGAACACCTCAAGTGCAATGTCAGCGGCATCATTTGTTTAAACAGCCATGTTCATGAACTTTCTGTGAGTAATAGGCGAAGAATTATTTCGTGTAATATTAGATCATTAGTTATGTTAAGAACCAGTCACGGCCATGGACATGAAGTCAAATGCTACCTTTTCTGTAAGATCGTCTGACTTACACTAACTATCCGTCTTTAGGAAACTTGTTTTTCATATATTTTTTTTAAAATACTGATTTGGTACTTTAGTAACACATTTTTCTAAGTAGTTTTATTTTTGTTAATTTAATATGTAAAATGAATTATTATAATGGTTCAATTCAGACAGGTCTATTTATTCATTTATTATTTTTAACTTACCTATGATCATTTCAACCGAAAATTATTGTATTGACTCTCATCTCGACGTTCCTTATCTTATCGAGGGAGGACCTGAGAGAGGGAGAGAGAAGGCCTGAGTTTGACTCGCAATTTACTAATTTATTTCCTGAGAACTGAACCTAATCGTCTTAATTTTAGGTCCTCAAAGCTCGCTGGTCATCCCGCCCCGGTTTGTCATGCAACTGTCTACCATCGTGTACGGAGGCGGAGATTTCAATCACGAAAGATTTCAAGTTTGTTACTTCAGATAGCTATGCGAGTGTGGAGATAGAACTGGCAGTACTGCCCAGTGAACGATACAGGAGGAACGTTGTACGAGGAGTTCTTGATTTAGTTGGTAAGATTTTATTTGGGTGGACCAGTAACAGTATCAGTCATCCAGTTTATTGTGTGATATGAGAGTTAAAATTAGATGAAGTTTTTCTAACGCTTAGCAAAAATGCACGTCTAAAAACAAATGACCTACCTAACTGGGTACATGTCGTTAATGTTTGTACAAATGGCAAGGAAATAAAAATATTTATGTAACATAAATACATAATAATTATAAGCATCATACCTATTATTCATATATCTTTGTCCATATACAGGATAATCTAGTTCAGGCACATATATTATATTGCTAAATATTCAGCTCATGGTATCAGGATGCATACCTGTCTATAAAGTTGATGAGAATGTAGCTCAGAAACATACTAAGTCCTTTATTTTGCAGTATCTACTGGTGGAACAGGTGGTCTGTTTCTTGGTGCTAGTATCCTCAGCTTTGTGGAACTATTCTACATATTGTTGATTCGTCCTTTCTGCGACATATACAGCCAACGAGACGACGACCCCTGGTACAGGAGGTTTGGTATGCGCCGTCTTCAAGACAATCACTTTATTCCCAATTGGGGCTGGGCTTACGATGGAAAAGATAATGTTAGGGAAAAACCTTACATAGATTGAACATTGAACCTCGATGAAGATCCAATAATGAAATTGATGGAGGAGAGCTATTCTAAAAATTAAAATTTATTCCAGTTATGTTTAACGCTGATGTTTTTTAACACCACCTACTTAATGTTTTATGCACGCTCTACTATTTACTCGTATAATTTAACTTACGTAATAAAATGATATTACTCAGTTACAGTTTTCATCTTTGGGTTACTTATTTCGAAACGTATCATCTTCAACCCTATGCACCGTTTAACCTAATTCCTATTTAATAATGTTTACAGACTAGGATATAAATACAAAATATTTTTTTTTAAATTTTTTTTTTATTGCGATAAGCGGCAAACGAGCAGGCGGCTCACCTGATGGTAAGTGATGACCGCCGCCCATGGACATTAAAACGATAAAGGTTTTGTATATTACTAACTTGGAGAGGCTTCTATTATTGTTGGATATCTTTATGAAAACCGAATCTTTATATATATATATTTATTGATTTATTTAATATCTCCAACAAAGAAAGTACTTACACAATTCAAGTTACAGAAGATATTGCACACTTAATTTTAGTCATTGTACTTACTCCTTCACTTACAGGAGACCACATCATGCTAATATAAATAAAACTAAACAGAATAATATATAAAGTTATAGTTAAAAATAATGCTAATCTAAAATAAAAGACATTTGAGTTATTAACATGACAGTGCTTCTTTAACATACTTTTTATACTTACTTATGCAAAGTGTCGCTGATAGTAGGGCCTATAAACTATAAGAGATAGAAACTTGAAATTTTGCACAGGGATTCCTTTTATAATGTAGGGGAGCACTACGAAAGGATTTTAGAAAATTCACCTCTGAATGTGGTAAATCGGGGGTGCAAAGTTAATAGTAGCTTTGCACCCCCATTTTTCGTTAAATTGCACGCGGAGGAAGTCGCGGGAATCTGCTTTTAATTATAATAATATAGGTATAAAATCCCGTAATAACATGTTTCGTTTATTTTAAATAATAGCGGTACGTTCTATTTTATTTTTTAATATGTATAGGTAAAAAGATAATGCTTTAACATAATATACCATCACGCTTGACGTCCTCGAAAGCTTAGGCCGAGGTGTAATGTACACCCACGTTTAGCCCAGGAAATAGGGTGCCGAGCCATTAACCGGGCACGAATCCAAACTCCGGAATGCTACTGAGAATGACATAGAAAAACCCAATAACCGAAGACCTCTTGTTCGGCAAGTCGTACGGACTGTACGAGCACTAGACCAACAAGGCATTATTTATTATTACAGCAAATAAATATCATTTAACACCAGCAAAGTTACAAGAAACGTTAGGTAGAATTGTGATTTGATCCTAAAAATTGCACAAAAAGTGTTAGAAACCATCTTTATAAAAATATTCAAAACAATAACAAAAAACACACATTGGAATAAGAACCCAGATTGCCAAATAATTTAACTTTAATAGTAGGTCTATACAAGCCACACACAAATAAGTACAGCAGTACCCAATACCCAATTTTTTCTCTTTTATTACTGACAGCACTACTAACCTACACTCTCTACTTGAAATTTTACCTAACTTTATTTAACCTCGGTACTACTCAATTTACAATTAAGCAGAATCTATGCTATAAATTAAAATTTCAATATAATTAAAAACAATTTTAATTATATTTAAATTGTTATCTTGCATCTGAAGTTACCTCACTGTAGTGAGATAAAAAGTTGTGGATTACATACGGCTGTAAAATTGTTTGCGTCGCGTGTTATGGAATCACTCGGTATCGACTTCGATGCAAGTATTATGCTCAAAACACGTATTAAATTTACAGCCTTGTAGAACAATTCACTATCATTTTGCACTCACGCAGTATCTGTCTGCTATTTCTTCAAAGATCTCCATGACTTTTTGCCTGTAGTCAGAATTATTTTCCATCATTCTCTTTATGAATAGTCCTTTATTTTTGGAAAGTATCTCATCAAATTGATTATTATCAGAGAAAGTTTTCGTAGTAAAATCGTCATCTAACCAAAATTGGGGTATTAGACAGGCACAAACAATAAGTCCCCATTTTCTTAAATCTTCTGCAGAAGTGAAAAAATCCTTTTTAGTTATTACATTATCAATTTCGATGTTATGGTTACTTATTATTTTGTCAAGCTCTTCATAGTATAAATTCAAAAACGTATTGAGATTTTCTTCTCTAAATGTTGGGTCTAAATTGCAACAGAGCAGCAACATGACATCTCCTGCAGGCGGCTGATATCGTATTGCCTGGAAATCAACAAGAACACAATCATCTGGTTTCCCATTATGTTTGTCATAGTGGAACATTATGTTATTATTCCATAAATCACGGTGACAGATTACGTTCCTGTATTTGAGAGAGACATCACTCAGTTGTAAGCCAGCGGACCAAACGTCGCGCCACCGGCTCTCAATCAAATTCATCTCTAGTTTATCATACTTTGAAAATGAATGCATGGCTTCTAATGCACCAGTCATGCATTGTAAGAACCAATCTGATGATAGATGGTATCCACCTTTGTCCAGAGATTGTTCATAGTCATCATTTATTACGTATCCACAATTGCTTTCCTTCCTTTTTCTCTCTTCAAAAAGTATGGAAGATGCGTGAAATCTGGCTAATGTCTTTAATGCTTCAAGAGTGTGAGCCATGTCGAATCTTTCAAATTTATTTCGTAACTTAAAGCTTATAGCATTTAAATCTTCAAATACCATTGCGTCGTCAAGAGCAGTTGTTAAATTCGCCGACCACGGTCTTAGACCTAAAATAATAACATAATGTTTAAATAAGTAACTTATTAATATTAATACCTATAAGATTCTGGGAAAAACTAACGGTTATATAAAACTGATATTAAATAAGAGTACCTATGTTACGTTAAACTTTTTATTTAATCCCAATGTAGTTTAACTCGTAGACCTCTATCAACGGTTATACAAATTGTATTACCATTATCGGCTAATTTGTAAATATATTTTTTCACTTACCAGGTATTTCTAACTTTTTCTTGATAACTGAATAAAAGAACGTCTCTTTATCGAATAAATGCATTTCCTTTACCATATTCGCTTTTGCTATATTTGTTCTAGATATGGCTTTAATGAAAAAATATAGGACTTTTCTGGTAGATAGGTGCACTTTAACTTTCCAATACTCTGATAGAAATCCTAACATTTTATCACTAGCACTGTGAATAGAATAATTTCCTATAGTTATATCTTTATTGCCATTACTGTAGCTAGCTAGAATCAATTTCACATCTTCTTCTGTAATGTGGTTCACTTGACTGTTGTGTTCAATAACGGGAGTCGACATTTTCTCCAGTTTTTACTTTATGTACTTATCTACTGTTACTATTCCTACAATATTCAAGAAATTACACTTAAAGAAATAATGACAGTAACCGGCAATAACAACGTCTGATATTCCAATATATCAACGTTAGACTACCATTACAAATCATTAACAATTATTGCGACAATCGCTAAGTAAATATTGATATCGTAAGTATAAATTACTATGTAAATATATGAGATAGTTTAAGAAATGTGTCGGTATTACCAGACGCATGTTTTGGAACAAAATTTAAAACAAGAGAAGTGGAAAATTGTTTAGGTAGATACCTACATCTCAGCGAACAGACTATTTATAACCTGTATATAGTGTGACAGCATACACGCATCTAATTATAAAGAATTCCAATTATTTAGTCCTTTGTAATGTCTCTGACATAAAGGCTTTAGGAAAGTAGTAGACGGACAATGCAGTAGATAAATCTGTCATTATAAACATCTTCCGATAATTTTAATTAATCATCGTGTCAATACTGAACGTTGTTCAATAGCTGTCTCAATGGCCCAACCAGCTCGACAGAAGCGTTTACGACTAGATTAATGAGTCTTTTGGTGAACATGGTGTGTCATTTAATATGATCACAAGAAATAATTTAAATAGGGATTGACATTCATATCATTTATTTGCATTCCACAATGTTTTTATAGATGGTAACAGACAATCTTATACAAGACACAATTATGAGCCCTGTAGCGCGCAACAATTATTATTACACTAATTAAATATACAGTACATATCTATCTTAATGATGTACATATTATATTTATCTTTATCATTTATTAATATTATCATACATTTTAATAAAATATCTTTTAAAATAGCAAATATAAACATCTAATTAAATAATTTATTTGAATGTGTATATAAATGTGGATGTGTACGTATAGTATAAGCAGGTTTATATAGATATAGTGTTCATATTATTTGGTTATCATTTATGTATTAATAATAATGTTAAAATATATTGTAACATTATAATTATAAAAAGTGAATAAATTATAGGTATGTTCAAATAAGATGAAAGTACTATCTTTTATGTAGGTTTATAAATAAATAACGCAATACAAGTTCAAGATGTTGATCTGTTTTTCCTCGTTATAATACTAGTGCACGTTCGTGTGTAGGTGTGGATCCGCCTTTAGTTACACAGTTTGTTCGTTCTATCAGTTTATGATGTGAGTACATATTTACACACTAAATATGCTACTTATTTAATTGGGGAGCTTCGTTACGTGGTGAACTCTGTAAATGTCTCCTGGAAATATCATCTATATATCTCTCTACAATTTCGTCCAATAATTCCGTTATTCTTGTTTGGTATTTCGAGTCCTCTTTTGCTATTTCAATGAACTCTTTACTATGTGTAACTACGTTAGCTCGTCTTGAAGATTCTGGGTCATAAAATATCTGTTCTCTTTTTTCCCTACTCATAGCTACTACAGGTGTAATGAGAGCAGCCTGTGTTAATCCAAACAATATACTTTCATGGTATGCTTTTGTAAGAGCTGATCGGTCAATTACGCGTTCTATATTAATTCCTTCCGCCTGCAGTTCTTTAGATAGTACCTCGAGGTAAATATCAATAAATATGTTGACCCAATTATCTCTATCACTTTTTGTGGTGTTGAAATATATGAGTGAAGATAGGTCTAGCATCGGTGAACAATATAAAACAGTTTGATAATCAACGAACAACGCGTGGAACTCTGAATTTATCTTCTTGAGAAATATGTTGTTAGTCCAAAGATCGCGATGCACTACCACATTTCGATATGCTGAGCTGGGTTTCATTAGATCTACAGCGCGATCGAATAAAGTCGGAACGATTGAATCCACACAATTATTAAAATTAGGTTTAGATTTATGTTTTGAGTAGACCTTGAGATAGGCAATGACGGCGTCTCTGCCAGTGTCACGCCAATCTTTTCCCCTTTCTGGTTCTTGAAGGTACTCACTATACTGTTCCCATATTCTATATGGTCTGCCCAACTCTTTACTCTTTGTTTCTTCGTGGATATAGGATTGGGCGTGTAATCTGGCCAACGTTTGAACGGACGCTTTCATTTCTTCATATGTCATTACATCCTGATGATGCGGCATTTTGTATTCAAGTAGCGAGACGTTTTCAAATACATAAATATTTTCCCTGATAAAGAATAATCTAGGTCGCCATTTTTGAGATCCTGGGAAAGAATAAATTAATAAGAATTAACTAAATAGCAAGTAGGTAGGTGTCTATGCACCGATGTAACAGCGACGCGGGGGACCTGAGGCGGCGTGCGGGTGATGGGGCGCCGGGCGACCGCGCCGGCGGCGCACGAGCATCGAACACTTCGGTTCTTACCACCGGCAACGATACACGCGCGATCAGGCGCCGACTAACCTCAGATATTGTCAATACAACCACTATATACAGTCCACAAGCAGTTTTACTTCCAACTACCACTGGAATCCTCGTATACATGGTCGCCCGGCGCCCCATCACCCGCACGCCGCCTCAGGTCCCCCGCGTCGCTGTTACATCGGTGCATAGACAGTAGGTATGTACATAAAAATAGGTAGATAGGAAAGTTTTATGACACAGCACAAGTTGATCGCTGCACGCTGAGAAAAAACACGGCTAGTAAAAATCGAGAAAACAAGTACGCCATCATTCGTCATTTCATTTTCAAATCGTCTATTAAAAATACAATATTTATTGAAAAGATAATTTAAGAGGAATTTTAACAAATCTCATTCAAACCTGCCTGTATACTTAATAGTTGTAAAGTCTAGGGTACCTATACCTCCTTACATACAGCCATTACTTGTATAAGCCGTGGATTTAACATTGATTGAGCTGCGGTAGCCTAGTGGTGTAACTAGTGGACTGAGATGTCAAAGATCTCGAGTTCAAACCAAGGCACGCACCGCTTTTCGGAAGCGTGCGTACTTATTTATCACATTTTAAAGATAAAAAAAAAACATCCTCGTACGGTGAAGGAAAGCATCGTCAGGAAACCTGCATACGTGTGAAGTCTGCCTACCCATAGTAGGCTAGCGCGGTCTATAGACTATTTCCCGAGGAGACCCGAGCTGAGCAGGGGGACAATAATGGGTTGATCATGAAATTTGGTAAATTCTCCCAGAAATTCGTCCCGCAACCCCTAGCTATGGTCCGCTACGGTATTAACTCTCTTACCTTCATTCTTAAATTCTTTAAAAAGTGTGTTCAACATGACGTACTCCTTTTTAAAAAATCCAACTTCCTTTAAGTAGTCTGACTTCCACTTGTCCAGTCTGGGCATACACTTTACGAACAGGTTCAACACCGATTTATATCCTTTTTCTGATTCTACTTCCAATATCAGTTTCAGATGATCACCTAAATATCCAATCATTTTGTCTGGATACTCTTCCATGAACCAACTGGAAACTTTTGAGAACCCACATTGCTTGGCTATTAATTTTATTTCATCATCATTTATCAATTCCATAGTGAGCGAACGTTTCTGTTGACACATTTTCATTTAATTTTACAAAGTTATTTTAAATATTGTTTTGATGCGATTGCTCGATAGTAAGCGGGGAGGCGAACGGTACTTACCTAGGTGACTGAGTATAGGCACAGAAGCTGGGGGATAAGGAGATCGCACGCACACCGATGCACTGAGGTTGACGATCGCTTATCGTTGCAGAAGTAAATGTAAAATACGTCCAACATACATTTAAATCGATTTTGGGTCAATATGTAATATTGGTTTTAAAATGATTGTTATAGGTTTTGTTGCTTCTTTACGTTTTTCTTATAATAACTAGTAAATAACGGTGTCTAGTGTAGGCAAAATAACTACATATATCTGTTATATATTCCAGTCTACTTTCTTCTTATCTTGTTAATGTAGAAATAAACAGTAATATCTGTAATTAAATTAAATTTCAAAGATAAGTTTGAAATAAAAGTAACGACAGCATAACAAATAAATTTTGAGTGATCCTATTAATTTATCTGTAAGTTATCTGCTGCAGTCAAAATATGAAAGATGCAGCCGATGTAGGAAGGGTCCTACATCGGCTGCATCTTTCATATTTAGCAATTATCTTTAGGTAGGGACCTAAAGATAATTGCAAAGATGTAAGTATATTTGTTATTAGTTTATTAGTGTGTAAATATGCAATTGTGGACACTGGCTGCTAGTGTAGTTTACTAGTCGTAATATTGATTAATGATTTTATCAGCATTTATGTAGCATAAATTAACTAAAGCTGATGATTGAAAGATTTTCTTATTTCTAATGGAAATTAACCACATGTAAATGACATGTATATTAATTTATTAGCTCTGTTCATGGTCCAATATTATTCCACGAGTCCCTTAAGTAGGTATGTATAGTTAACAAAGAAACACAATATGTCATTATAAAATTTATTAAACAAATAAACAAACGCTACAGGCCGAACATCGAACTAGTAGCATGCAAGTCTAAGAAAGGTTCGTTCATGATTTTATTTAATTTCTTTTCTTTAACAGCCTCGTAATTGGGCGTCCACAGTTCTGTAACTCTCGGTGCGTAAGGGCCATTCAGTTTGGAGTCATTTGCGTCTTCTTCATCACTGGAATTATCGTCTACTTCCATCGGTTTCTCTTGAGAGTCATCAATTGGTTCCAGCTGTTCCATCCCAGATATGCGTTGTAAGAATGTTGTGCATAGCAAGCTGACTGGTGGTACCATGTGAGGTGCCGCTAAGGTGAACTGAAATTAGATATTATATCAAATTAAAAATTGTAACAATAACAAATATAGCAAATGTTATTGGGGTTTTCTATTAAATTCTCAGAAGCAGCTCGGAGTTTGGACTCGCGTCCGGTTCTTGTTTTTGGTGGGTTTAAAACACTTCTGTCTAACCCTTCGGAGACGAAACTTGTACAATAAAAAAATCTTAATGTACATTTTAAGCAACTTATGCTTATTCTGAATCGGTACCAACCTACTTGAACAGTTATCATAGAGTCAACATTCATTGTTTAAAATTGCTCTAGGAAAACGTATTTATTTTAACATGCAAAACATCACACCGGTATCTGAGAAGGATCAGGAAAATAAGACTTCACTAGATTGTTTCTTATGTAAGAGTGGCGAGCATATTGCCATTTAATGATTTAACAGACACAAATCTTAGCTGCCATTGAGTATGTCATAGAAATAACTTAATTACTCTCAACTTAGGAATTGAGCATCACTGTGTACAGTAGCGCTTCAGATCGCTGGACTAAGGGAGTATTGATTGATTACGGGGGACATTTTATTCGAATTCATTAATAAACAGACGGTCGTCTGTTTTGCTTAGCAAATCAATTAAGACTAGAGTTGATAATTTTACGAATAGCTCGGTATAAGTGCATAACCACATGTCTGTATAGATAAAAACCTCGAAATAAATAAAGACTACAAAAAAAAAAAAAAAAAAAGTGCATAACCAGTAACTTTTGCCGATCTTATAGCTGATAATAAAAGTTTAAATACATTGCTGCTTCCAGAGGATAATTATTATAATATGAATACCATAATTATGTAATATAATGATGGAATACTTTTAAAAGCTATATCCTTTTATGACCTGAGAACGTTGGAGTAAGTTTCGTTATTCATCCAGACATAACTACGTAGTATGTAAGTTTTAAACCTATAAAGCATTAAGTACTACATATTTATATTACCTGTTTATCAACAATACATATGCACACGATTAAAAAGTATATAAGGGCTGTCACGAATGAATGAATG
Source organism: Craniophora ligustri (assembly GCA_905163465.1). Lineage (NCBI taxonomy): Eukaryota > Metazoa > Arthropoda > Insecta > Lepidoptera > Noctuidae > Craniophora > Craniophora ligustri. The sequence continues at coordinate 7,352,373 of LR990967.1, read as the reverse complement.
AATGAATGAATTTCTAGAGCAATATTAAAAGGTAAATATTCTAAATGATAGATAGGATTTATGTTATCAGAGTATAGCATACATAGATAAAGAAAAATAGGAAAATGTTAGTATTCCTTAATATTTATACAGACACAAAAAAGATAAGATCGTTTACTGTTGACTCAACAACAGTAGTAGTATTATTTTAAGGCTGTATTTAATTATAACGTCTTAAAATGTTATACAGTTATTTAAGCAAGGATAACATAATTATCATTGAAATACAGCATCTAAAACAAATATATACACCATAACCACCAACCAATTTATAAAACATCTTCTAACATATATTTCAAATAATTACTCAAGATTCATAGACTGCTTATTGCAAAAAGTATCAAATATTATATTGATTTTGTTAATATTCAACAGATTCAAAATAAAGGGAATAACGTTTTGTTTTAGTTAGTCCATTAAGCGAGATAAGTAGTCCAAAAAAAACAGAAATAGAAGACACAGAAAGATATAAAAGGCATAATATATACAAGTAATGTTATATAGGTATGTATACATTAATTGTCAATGGTGTTAAGTCATTGAAAGATAAAAGATACTGTGGTTCAGTTACCTGTGCTATAGTGGAGCTGGCCAGGTTGTTGACGTCGATGGCGCCGGCGTCAGCGACGGCGGGCTGGACCTCAGACAGCTGCTGTTCGGCTAACAGCGCGCTGAAGTTCGATGTCGGCAGCTTGCGGTGTGATATCACCTCTAAACGATTCTCTTCAGTTTGCTCCGGTTCGATGCAGTAAATTTCCTGTTGACATGAAATATTTAAGATCAAATATTGAATTAAAGTACCAATTGACAGGATAACTTTTAGTTTGTGGTCGTTAGGATTCTCAGGAGATAAGAATAGATTAAAGTTTGGAATTAATATAGTGTATTAGTTGTTTAATATAAAGATAGAAATTAGCTGTTGACGCTGATAATTGTTATTTCCAAAAATATGTATTACTTAAACTAGGAGTTCTCAATTAAGTTTTATAACAGAACAAGCTTTTGCCCGCGACTTGGTCTACGTAAAAATAGTATTTTACTGCTTTTTTTTTGGTATTGTTGGCGTCGGTATGGGTGACGTAGGTATTGGTGGCGTCGGTCGGTATCGATGGCGTCGGTATTGTTGGCGTTGGTAATGATGACATCGCTATGGGTGGCGTCGGTATAGGTGGCGTCGGTATTGACGGCGTCGATTTTGTTGGCATCGATATTGGTAGCATCGGTGGCGTCCGTATTGATGGCGTCAGTATGGGTGGCGTCGATATTGGTGGCGTCGGTATTGGCGGTGTCGGTATTGGTGGCGTTGATATTGGTGGCGTTGATATTGATGGGGTCGGTATTGATGGCATCGATATTGGTAGCGTCGGTATTGATCACGTCGATATGGATGGCGTCGTCATTCTTGGCGTCGGTATTGTGGGCGTCGGTATTCTTGGCGTCGGTATTGATCGCGTTGGTATTGGTGGCGTCGTTATTGTTGGCGTCGTATAAAAGCGTCGGTATTGGTGGCGTCGTTATTGTTGGCGTCGGTATTGTTGGCATCGGTATTGTTGGCATCGGTATTGTTGGCGTGGGTATGATAGAGTCGGTATTTAGAGAAATGTCGTAAAAATGACAGTTTGTCAGTTTTCTTCTTTTTCTTTTTTAATGTAAACCGATAAGGTTAGATTAAAAGCGTAAATATACCTAGTCGTTCAGTTTTTTGCTTTATTTTAATGTCCTGTTTTTTTTTTCGTAAAACCTTCTGCAGAGTATTAGAAACCGAAACGATCAATGAATTTGGTGAAACCGTTTTCATGTTATGTCGTGACAAAGGGAAATAGGGATTCATTTTTATATATATAGATATTATACTTAGTAAATTTAATGTTTTTTTTTTGTATACTTACAGAATTATTCCTCATAAGGTACAGTCTAATATCGTCATCATAGCAAGTGCCAAATGTACATTGTTTGAATATGCCCGTGGATGGGTCCAGTAGCCGCTTCTTCATTAATATTGGTTTTGAATTATGAGGGGTAAATACAAACACTGGAAAAAAAGGAGTCACAAGTAAACTCTATGTTATATTTATTTTTTTCAAAAGACCGTAACACATGTTAATGAAATCCTTTGTGTTAGAGTGGGTATCCTGGAGTGTGGTAGCATTATTAGATTTAAAAAACCACAAACTTTTCATATACTGCTAAATGTTGCTTAAATCTATAGTGGTAGTATGTATATTAAAGTATAAGCCCTACCTATACTTTAAACATTAGTGAAAATTATTAACATATCAAGAATATGACTATGTCTACTTACCATCGTTATTTGTTGTAGCCACAGCCATTTTATTAGAGAATCTATGAGCAGTCAAGCACGTCGGGTTTATTTGTACGAGCCATTTAACTGTCAACGATAATAAACTCCATACAGCTACACAAGTTTCTGTTGTGCAAACTAACTGGAAATAAAAATACACTATTATTATGACATCATACTTATCGCTAATGAGAGAGAATAAACTACTTTATACGGATTTTATCGCGATACATAATAATTTGATAATAAATCAAAAGATTCCTTTACCATCCATGGCGATGAAAATATTTATTTCAATGTATTTGAGTATTTATATCCCACAATCTATAAGTTAATGTTACGTCACCAAATAACGTCCCACAGTGAAGAGGACCCGCGGCGCATGACCCAAGAACCGATTAGACTAGTATATGTATGGCATAAGTCCTCCTATCTCAAGACAAAAGTAAGTGCATACTCACATAATGCGCTGCATCTTTGTTTCCGAATTGAACATGAACTCCCTTAGGCCGTAATGCAGGATGAGACAAGGTAGTGCTGAGGTTACACAGGTGTGTGTCCCACAAAGTCAGCTTGCAACCAAACCACGCGGCGATCAGTGAACCGTCCTGTGATATCGCTACACCTCCCATATCATACTCATTCTCCCTTCTCATTGGCACTTTGAACGTCCCGTCCTCAACCAACGAATGCTCCTTGTGTATATTAAACAACTTCCTTATAACATCATTTTTGTGCTCAACTTCTCGTAAGTACGGCAAATCCTCATCTTTACCAGGTTTATGCTTGACGCCATCTTTAAAATCGTTAAGCACACTGTTCGAAGTGAACTGACCGATGCCTGACGAATAGTAACACGCAGTTAAACATGTCCACGCGATTTTTTTGCGATGTGTTTGTGAAGTGTTTTCTTTTTTCCATATTCTGAACTTTTGGTCGGTGCCAGCTGACACGCAAAACTCGCCTTTATAGTTAAGTGCCAAAGAGACTACATTGCATCCTCCGTGGGACAGATTGACGCACGTGTTAAGTTGGAACGGTTTAGCGTTTTCGTATTGTGCTGACCAGAACTTGAGTTTCTCCTCCGGGTACGTGATGCCGTCGTTCCTGTACTCGGAGGTCACCAACCAGTCACCGTTGCCGCTAACTGCTGCACATGTTACCTCTGTCTCTAATGGCAATAGGTTCCATCTTTCTGATGGTAAATTATTCATTCCTGTTATATCTAACTGTAATAAAAATATAGGTATCAATATGTAGTAAATGGTAAGTACTTAGAAATATTTTTTAGGGAGCCCAAGAATATTGTAGAACAGCATCAGAATATCTGAACACATCAAGTACAGGGGTTGCCCCTATAGGTAAAGTTTGATCGACGCCGACGTCAGTCGATTATCGATTTCCTTCCAGTAACACTAACATCTAAAGTTATACCTTAGGAGTAGGCAGAATGGATGTGTTAAGTGATGCTCTAGAGGAAGATTTTCTCCTATATCGTTACGAGTTCACAATAGTGAACATAATACCTACAGACCTACATGTGAACACCAGTGAACTACAGGCGTCCCACAATGGATACGGAATAACATAAATACAACGAGAAAGGTGGAGTGTCTGAGCGGTTAGCCTATTAGTAATTTTGTTAAAAAACTAGAGTATCACCTAAATAAAAGAGTAGCTTACATTATACAAAACTTTATCGGTGTTAGTGGAGTAGAGCTGCAGATGTCCGGTGCGGCCGGCGGTGAGCAGCGCGGCTAGCGGCTGGTGGAACACGAGCGCGCCGCCCACCGCCCGCGCCGCCGGCGACACGCCGCCGCACTCCAGCACCGTCGACACCACGCGCATCTGCGCATTGGCTATCACCACCGCTGAAATATCACATATATTATAAACGAGCTAGCATAGTACATAGATAAAAAGTGTAGCAGGCCTGTGTTCACCCACATAATAAACTATATGTATGCTAAATTTAAAATCCGTTAAGCGATTATTGATTGAAAGAGTTCATACAAACTTTCGCGTTTACCCATTACTGAATTTCATGGAGGATCAGAACTGACAATCGCGAAAACCACCACTGTCATGTACAAGTTAACAGTTTATACAGTGCAATTCATTATGAGTGTCAACAGCATCATACAAATAAGGATAGTCTGCATTTAAACTATTACACTGTAAAACATTTTGTCCTTAGTTACTGACTGGCAGATCTATCAATACCTACTCTAATGAATCTGGAAAGTGTGTATTTGATACAATAGTTTGATTTGTTTAAATAAGTATCAGAAAGGTTTTGGTACCCGCAGTGCAAAGACGCGCGCAATAGTTAGACATACTTACAGTTATTAGTCAGTGTTAATGCAACATGATTATTGTTGGTGGTAATAAATCTGATTATTCCTGGCAGACGAGGTATAAAGGCTTTTTCATTGGCCCTATAAGCCAAATTGCCAATGGTCCATTTAACTAACACTTTCTCCATTCCACCAGTGTACAGATAGTTGCCTGAAATTAAGCAATATAATTTAATTTTAGCAGTAGAAAGTGTAGTTTGCATTAGGAACTTTATTTACTCCTTTGGTTAAGTTTTATTTGTATTGTGATTGAATGTAATTTTAAAACTTACCTTGTAATGAAAAACATGAAGCAAGTGGGGGTAAGAAATGCCAATGCAGAACTTCTCTAGCTATTTGCCTGTAGTCATACAAGTTTCCTCTGATGACTGTGGCTCGGCCGAGTGTGTCTGTGATAGCAATGGCATTGTCCTTTTGGTGGGCTGCTACAGACATAATGCGGTAACCATTATGATTGATTATTCTGTAAACAGAGACTAATTATAATGTATATGTAATTGATGATATTGAATAGTTTAGTAGCACACTATGTGTTGATGTATGTATTGAACTATCATTTTTGCATAAATTGAAATTTCATAAAATAACAGAATACATATAATGTATATTAAACAATGTTTACTCCTAAGTCAGGGAAATCTAACCCTCTTGAAGATTAAAGAAATTCAATTATATACAATGATTTTATTTCATAGGGGCTATCATATACAATTTGGAGGCAAAGACAAGGTTAAGAAACTGCAAAAATTATGCAAACTTAAATAATACCTTACCGGGTCTTAAAATGTGGTTGCTGTAGATTTTGTATGTATAAGAATTTTGTGCCATTGGACACAGCTGCATATCTGTCTCCATTACACCATCCTAATGATACTCGGACCATATCACCATATGTTGGTTTGGTATCTCTATACTCATATAAAAGTTCTCCAGTCTTTACAGAATATGTACTGAGACTGAGCTGCTTTTGTTTTGGAAGACTACTGGTAATACAACAGTCATTACTGTCGATCAAGTCAAATGTAAGTATTTTTGAATTGTTTTCGAGTTTGAGTTTCTGAAAATAAACAGAGATGAGACACAATTTAAAGACATAAAACGTACATAATATTACCTTTAAAGTATCCCTACAAGAACAGATTGCCTAAAATTCCTTAGCTTTTATGATAATAAGATTTTGATGTAATGACCATAAACAATAGTTTACAATAGTTTATGGTCATTACATCAAAATCTTATTATAACTTAATATAAACTTCAAAATATTTTGATGTATTCATCAAAATATTATGAAGTTTATACCTATTAAGTTATTTTAATATTTATAGTTTATAAAAGTATTGTGTATGAGAATAGTTCTGCTAATTTTGATTTAAAGGTTTTGAATCAGAAATCAAATATTTAGGAAATTATATCACATGGTTAGAAATAATAACCCAAATTCGCACTTTGCTAACCTCTTAAGTTATTTATTTAAAAACAATAATACATACAATTTCTCTAAGAACAGCTCCATTTTCCCATGTCCATGTTGTAACATAACCTGTGTCTGAACATCCATATAGATTGTAGTCTTCATTGGCTGGAAAATGTATCGCAACCAGCTCATTTACTGCACTTTCAGTTTCAAGAGTTCGCACGCAATCGCCCGTCTGAATGTTATAAACTCGCACTATATTTTCTACTATAATCGCTATTGATCTGGAATATATCATAAACTTGTAAATTACTGAGCCAAAACCAATGAATAAGACTTATAATACAATAAGTAACTTACTCTCCATCCGGCGAAAAAACAGGACGATGTTCTATAATACTTCTGCCAGCTTTTCTATGAAAGTTATAATTAACGCTTTTCACGGAATCACTGTTCACTTTAACACCCATTTTCGAAATTAATGTGGTTCCTTTACGATTGTTATAATGTATTCATATCAATAAACACAATGTTAAATTCGAACATATGAGTTAACCTCAATTTACTTCAATAGGTAACTTCAATATTGACATTATGAAAAGAAAGAAACACAGATTATACTAGCTAAAACTTATTTTTATGAAATTCAGTTCATAATTTATTATATCTCCGGCATACAAAACAGTAACAAATAACAACGATTTAATTTGATTAAAGAGAACGAGGGACCTTACAAAACATGCTTAATATAAACATATGTCATATTTGGAATGCAATATTTTGACGTTCGGAAATTTCAGAATTAGTATATTTCGAATAATAATAATGGTATATTATTATTACTGACCCTATTTCCGCACCTTTCTGACCAACACCCATAATACCTCTGATAAACATTATACGTTGTTGGAAAACTTTTATCGAATTAATTGTCCCTTTTCTTAGCCATGTTCTGCATGGCACGGCGCCAGTTAATTGAATCAAAGTTAATACATCAGTTCTTCTTCCGTCTATGAGTCTTTAAAAATCAATCAGAGTCATTAAAATGGGATTAGATGAGGAACGATAAACTGGAGGGATTGGAGTTTTTATTTTTAGGAGATAGGGCAAAATCGTAATTAGAACGTAGTAACACTGTTAGTGTCAAATTTGACAGCTATCAATTAAAAAAAAAAAGGTTTGTCAAAAAGTAAAAAGCATGTGTCAATGTTTGTCAATTCCGAAAGGGAAGCACGAAGTTTTAAATTAAAGTCAGTGTTGAAATACAATTTTATATGTGCATTATTACCATAATTTATCTTCCTCATTAACTTACAAATCAATATGTCTACCGAACTAGCTGAGGCTCAACTACAAGTTCGATTTATAACCAAACAGGAACAGTGAGTAATTTTGGAGAATCCGGCGTGGCGAGGCATGGTATCATTTTATATGCTGGAATACATTAAACATTTGTATTTTGTTGTAGATATGCAGTCCCTGACAGTCCTTATGCTATACAGAGTAACGTACACTCGACAGACTTAAATACATTGCTAAATGCTTTGTTGAAAGAGACGAATCCATCATTAGAGAAGGCTGTTGAGTTTGATTTCTTAGTATGTGGAGAGCTACTATGTACATCGCTCTCAGAGCATTTACAAGAGAAAGGAGCATCTACAGAAGAAACGTTAGAAATAGAGTATTTGGAAAGATTTCCAGCACCTTCACCTCAGGATTGCTTGATGCATGATGACTGGGTATCTGCAGTACATGCTCACTCTGACTGGTGAGTACACACTATATAGGGCATTTATGAGTTCCGGGGATGGGCTGGATTATTCAGTTGAAGTTAGTGTAGGCTTGTCCATAAGATACGGGAGTTTCAAAATTCAAATATGTCTTACTTAATACTTAATACTATTCGGGAGCCGATGTGGGCACACAATTCTTTGGTCCTTTCCTGGGTCCTGGGACCTGCCAGATGCTGGGCATTGAAAGTGGTCATTGAACCAATATGTAGATATATCAATGTGATCAGTACTTTCTCAAACCTGATCATTATATCATATCATTATATCTAGTCAGCATGTTATACTACATTTATAAATATTATTATTAACTTTTTATGTATCAAAATAAGTAATTAGATTGATGTTATAAAGTTTACACTTATAGTGCTGTTATTGTAGTGATTGAATGTATTATAGTTAATAGAATGTGTTTATAATAATTTATTATTACTTTTTCAGGATCTTATCAGGTTGCTATGACAATAGCATTCACATTTGGAGCACTAAAGGGCAACACAAGCTTGCTATACCTGGTCACACATCTCCTGTTAAGGCAGTTTCTTGGGTATCCTTCAATGGTGACCAGGCAGTGTTTGTAAGGTAAGCAAGCATCATTATTTAGACCATATATTACCATATATACCTTACCTATCCTTCTTTTGAACTCAACCTTACAAAATTAGAAGAGTGGGTTGTTGATCCATATAACATACATTTTGACATACACATTTCATCAATATTGTGAGATAATCTACAAAACCAAATGTTAAATAAACTGGGTTTTTTTTTGTTTTTTGTAATAGCCATGTAATTATTAATCCCTACAGTATTTAAAAAAGGTTAATACCTAAATAAGGAAATACTTTTCCACATTTGCCATATACATTATCACTGCATTAAATTGCATATTATTTATTGTAACAAAATATTTTCAGTGGTTCCCATGACCAGTCGGCCATGCTGTGGGTGTGGAATGTTCCTCTCAACTCAGTTGATTGTGTGGTGACATGTCGTGGGCATGAGAAAGGTGTGGAATGTCTTGCAGTGTCAGCTGATGGTAGCCGCTTTGCTACTGGCAGTTGGGATAATAATGTCTCCTTGTGGAGTACCAGTAAGTACAAGTTTTAATTATTTCTAGGAAGATACATATTGCATATTTGGAAAAGCTATTTTATTTGATGGTATTCCTTTGTAGAAATATAATAGTTACAAATTTATTCTAGGTTTGTCAGATGAAGATAATGTACCAGCAAAGAAAAGAAGTAAACCAGAACATGGAAACACAAGGGTGAGAGCTGTTATTTTTATACATTTGGGTTTTAAGTTAAGAGATGCATGTGCACTAGTTATTTTGTATCAACTGAAATTCGTAATAATAATAGCAATAAGTAAATTATCTATACTTTTTAATTTCTAGGAAGCTTTAACAACTTTGAAAGGCCATCGCGAGGCAGTATCTGGTGTGCAGTGGATGGACTTTAACACAGTGCTGTCCAGCGGATGGGACCATTTGTTGAAACTATGGGATTGTGAACTAGGAGGCATCAAACAAGAAATTGCTGGTAAATATCCAATGTTTGATGTCTATAAACAACTTATAAAAACATTACAAGTGACAGTACTGTATTTTCATGCTTTACATGGGAATTAATATATTTTACATAAGTTAAATTTAGATTTCCAATTAATCCAACGCCTTAGCATTAATAAATTAATTGATCATTGCAAGAAGTACAGTCTTTAATTTATCAATACTTACAGTAATATTCAATAGTATTTTAATGTTTGTATGCTGATACTTATTTGTTGATTTCAGGTAACAAAGCATACTTCGACGTGGACTGGTCTCCACTCAGCAATAGTATTATAACAGCATCAGCAGACAGACATATTCGTCTATATGACCCTAGATCTACAGGTACTTGTAAAAGAGCTATATGGTTTTGTAAAAAGTGACTTCAAGTGATCCTTATGTCGTAAAAAGCTACTGGAACTTTTAATTCCATCTCATTACATTGATATATTCCCAAATAATAAAATATCACATATTATATTGGACTCTATTAGAATTAGACAAGGGTGATATTCAATAAGTAGTGTGTCCAAATGAACTGTGATTTTTCGAAGTTATAGTGAAGAAAAATATTTTTAGGAATCCTGCATATCTGAGAGACTTTCTCAATGACGTTAAAACTTTTTTGTGAAGAATTAATTTATGATATCTTCATTTCAGAGAGCATTGTGAAAACAACATTCACTTCCCACACGGGATGGGTTCAATCTGTTCGCTGGTCCAAGATGCGAGACACGCTGTTCCTCTCTGCAGGATATGATGGGCAGGTCAAGCTGTGGGAAACAAGGAGGTAGGTTGTCCATTTTATTTTCGAAACTATCTTTCTGCGTGAAAGTAGGACTGAAATTATTCGTGAAAACTCACGCTTAAGTATTTGAGAACAATTTTTCTTCAAGAATAACAGTGTCCAAATTGTGGTATAAAATATTCTTTTAGAGCTTTGGTTTTAAATACACACACATTATTTTCGATGTGGACTTGGTTTGGTGATTACGTTTTTGATGTCTGGGTAGTCTCTTTGTGTAAAGTACTTATTAATATTTGTATTAAACTGATGAATGTGCAAGATCAATATATTGTTTGAATAAAACAACGTTTTATGATATATTAATACCATTCGAATCCCTTATGGGTAAGTCTGCCCGTGATCAAGAAAGAATAGAGTAATCTATTCAACCATATCTAATTTATTTATTTATTTATTTATTTATTGCATAATGTAAACATAGTTACAGGCATGGCTTACAACTAATGAATACAACCCTGTTGGGCGCAGCAAATCAATTGCTAACTCTATTTTCTACATTATTAATTAGTTTATCATGAAGCGTAATTAGTAAAAACTGGTGTTGTATTTGCTTAAGTGTGAGAAATCAATATCATATTTCATATTTATATAATTTTTCAGTCCACGTACGCCTTTGTACGATCTAAGCGGTCACGAAGATAAAGTGCTGTGTTGTGATTGGTCGAACCCTGCGCTGCTCGTCAGCGGTTCCTGTGACAACACCCTCAGAATATTCAAAGCGAAACACTACGGCAGCGCGTGAGGGTTAACTTTAAGACTATGACTGATTACCTACGAGTGTTCGAAGTACATTTTGACTTTATTTATTTTTACAAAATAATTGGATTATTATAAATAAAGCATCCGTCTTAGGTATACGTCAAGTTGTTTAGATTTATATTTCTATAAGCGTATAAGGTGATAATAAATAAGTTGAATCTTATTGGTCTCTAATTATGAGCTAACTTTCCCTTACACTAATGATCATCATTGTATACATGACAAACCATCCCTTCAGTCGTCCCCGAAGGGTAGGCAGAGGTGTACTTATATACACTCTTATTACTGAGCCTATTGCCGTCAAACCAGACACGAATCCCAGTTGCTACTGAGAATTTTATTCAATAACACTGTTCGACCTGGGAATCGAACCCAAGACCTCGTATTCAGCAGTCATAATTACGACTGCTAGACCAACCATAGTTGTTCTTTTTTAAAATAAATATCTTAAACAAAATCTTCAAACAAACAAATTCTTCAAATCATCTAAGTATCAATTCATAGGAGCGCGGAATCAAAAATTATCATAGCAAATTAACCCTTATCTTCACAATGTAAAGCACATTTTTTTTCTGAAATAAATATATGCTAATTTGGGCAGCTTTGCTTTAATTGAGATTAATTTGTCAGTTCGAATCTCCGCTAGTATGAATTGACCTTATTTTTTCTTATAATTAAGGGTAGTGGAAAGAAAATAATGAACTATTCGATTTGGTTTCGCTTGTTTTATTCAATCATTTTGCTCTTACAAAATATGTTCAATGCAAAGGAACATGACTCGTCACAATAAAACATGCTTCTTAGTACCATTTTGATTTATTTATATTATATTTTAGTTTCCATTCAGCATAACTATAAATAATGCGGGTCACATAAAATGCTCATAGCACAATATAGAAACTTGCAAACACTTTGTAACAAAATAGATACATAACTTTCCTCTTTGTCTTTTCTCTGCGAGAAATGCTTTTACACTATTATCATAGTTATGCCAAACCCCACATCATAACACAACGAAGCAACATGTCCCTTAAAAATAATCTGTCTTACCAACAATTTCATTTCATTTTTTTTTACATTTTATGAAGTTTTTATTTTTTGCATTCATAATTCTATAATACTACCTAACTAAATATTTACCTATACTATTCTACTGTCTAGACTAGTCTGCTGGGTAGAACACCACACTATATTAATACACATTGGACAAATACATTCGTATCGACACTTCCGTTTTTTTTCATGTAATTTTCTTCTTTACACTTATTCAACTACATAACGAAAGAGGTGAAAGCAAACTTGTTCAACTGAAACTTATCAAGAATGTGTTCACTATTCTCTTAGACGTGTAACGCGGGGGCTGCGCGGGTGCGGCGCGTGCCGGCTTCAGTCCATTCAAATTAAATTATTTAATAAACTAACAAAGGAAACTACCCTAGAGCCGGCAAGGGGCGCGCTCGCGCCGCCGGCCCGCCCAAATATATTAATCCTAAGGCTCTATTCTATCTATCTTAGCGTCGAAACATTGTTTTCTATTCTATCCTATCTATAGTTAAGCCTATGAACTAATCCTAGCCGTCCTTTCGTAACCGTGCCGTAGCTTCACTATTCACTGTATCGACGTATCCGTGCGTTCGCTTATAACTAAATGACTTATTTTTAAAAACATCTACTTAACATTTCTATTCATCGACATGATTTTCTGTTGAAACATAGTTTTGGTTTTCAAGACTTGGTTCCTCAATCGCATCTTTGTGCTCATCTTATGTTTTTTAGTTCCCACTACATATATTTATGTATAACAAATCATCGTCCGTAATCTCAAGGTATTGTTATCGGTTATCACACATATCTAGAATGTAGAAGTGAGTTTATCTAGGAACATCTACGTTTCTGTTGAGTTCAATCATTTTTACATCATGTGTGAAAAATGCAACGATTAGACAGCCACATTATTCTCTTTTAGTTGTTAATACAAAATATTTTAAACATAGTTTTTACATTATCACTACGTTTATGTAATACGGTAAGTTCTCTATTACCTGTAAAAATATTGTGTAAAGCACATGCAACTGCTATATTGTATTCACATCTGAGCATTACTTTAGAGGAAGCTGAAGGCACTACCATTAAATCAATGTCATTATTGCTTAAATGGAAGGAAAGCATTAGAAAAATAATTTGGTGCTAAAATACTTTGCTTTCGACGGTGTTCTACTACACAGGACCACGCCACGCTATAACTACAAGTCACTCACATGAATACCGTCACATGAACTTGGTTTGGTACATATCTATATTAAAATACATATTTGCTTTATACAACGATTTACGGAAACAACGATTTGCTTATTGGAATGAAACTAAAAAATTAGAGCAAGGAAATTACACGTTACACATACATAATATAAACGGTACGTCCAACCATGGCTTGGGTGAATACATAACGTGAAATGAATTTATTTAATACGTTGACATCAATTTAAATGCAAAGTTTAGCGGAAATATCTATCGGAAGACTGCATTTACAGGAAGCCACAGTGTACGTGGAACACTAAACGATCAATACTTAACTAAGTACCACGCGACGCTCGGTACTACATTGCACTTTATGGTTATTACATTTTCACAAGTAAAGGCGGTTCTTATTCAGTACAATAAAATTTGGCTTGATCAGGCGTCATACGAGTACAACACTGATCTACGGAGTATTATGGTTCAGTACGTCCCACTCGAACGTTACACTAATAAAAATCTCACTTGTTATTACACATTGTGACGTGAGTTTATGTGTCGAACCGCTGTGCTCAGCTCACTGTCATGGCAGATGGTACGGTAGGTACTGAGGCCGTCAGCTAATACAACTACTATCTGGGGCTACCTACGTGTTTGCGTGTTGTCTGGTCACACTTCAGAGTACTTCGCGTTGTGCCTCTACGTGGAAGATGTTTAGCAGCAAGTTACTCGTACGTAACTAGTGAAATTCTCTGAGCTAATGTATTTACATTTCAAAAAGTAATTCATCACGGAACAACAGTACAGTTTCAGCCTTTTCCTGAACAAAATAAAATGATTGTCAAGAAATCAAGTACAGATCTACTAATTCGTTCGAAATCTACGTTATTCATTCAAAACCTGTCTTCAGCTAGTTTCAGTTCCTGTATTGTTCATTTAAGTCGGTTCACAGGTTTTGAATAAAAGGTTACCGCTTAATTGTCAGTTAAAATACAGTTAATATATCAAACATTTAACTAGTCTTCAGTCCCTGAGTTGTATAAATATTTTCCTACTTCTTACTCGACTTTAATGATTTGTATACTTTGGTTCTGATGAAACTCTTGACGTGCCAAAATAGAATTAAACAGTTGCGATATAGTAGGCTTTTACTCGTACCCATCAACAATGTATATACATGTATACATATCCATGTATAATTTATATATATTCAATATAAAAATATCAAATTTCATATAAAGTCATAAAGTGTACCCAAAACCTACGTGATGGTACAAAAAGTGCTCAATTACACCAAAACGGTGTTACACTTTGGATTTCAAATCCATTACATTTTATAATGTGGAAATCAATCGTGGAATTTTTGTTTGAGTTTTCTTCTAGTGGAATGTGCCGACCGCCTACAAAATAACAACTACACTTGATTCAGTACATGATTCTCAAAAAAGGATCATTTTATTATTCACGTATTCCAACATGTGTTTTCAACGTACAAAAATTTGTATAGACTCGTAAAATGTATAAATAGACTTTACATACAACTGCTTATTGCTAAATGTTGCCGTATCATCAGCACTGGTGTGCCTCACAAGCGCAGACGTCACCGTGGGAAGTCGTTGGCCCATCCAGTAGTCGTAGTACACGATCAGTGGACTTGCTTCGATAGCACACTACAGTTTGCAGTTCCTTAGGTTATGAACCAAAACGCGGATTCCAAATATTTGGAAGTTAACAGTAGGTATACATAATTTCAGTCTGTGTTTGGGTTTGGCAACGACGTTATTGTTATTGGAGTTTGTTTTAAATCGCATTCAGATACGCGCAGAAAATTAATTAAGATAATCCTATTTGTGATGAGAAAATAAAAAGATTAAGAAGACATTTATTTTTACGTAGGTACCTCTTACAAGTAATAGATTTGTTCAGTGAGGTTGGTATGATCGTGTTGTTGAAAGATAATTTTAAATTGGCTAATAGCCCATACACGTGGCGCTCGTTGGGTCAGTGAGCCATACAAAAATGAATATAGCGATCTTTGGAAGACTGCGCCAGTGAATATTGTTCTGATAAATAATACTGTTTTTTTATATATATTCATACAAATATATTGGGAACATAATGAGTTAGAGCACCATGCTAAACGTATGTAAAAAGTCTACACAATTCGCACTCAGGGTCATGTTCCCTCCTGTAGCGAGACCTACTTTTGCTTTTACTACGTAGAGCTGCCTGAATTTATTTTTTCCGACCATAAAATGACGTAACGACTGTATTTTAAAAATACTTAAACTCATCGGAAGATTCTAAATCTTCGGCATTTTCTCATACAAGATCTAATCGGTGTACCCACCATTACTAATCCTTACACACATAATCATTTCATAATTCTTTACAAGTTTTGTTAATATTTTTGATTCCATGATATGACCTTTTCCATCTAATCTTCTACCCGATTCTCAGATATTGCTCTCCTCATACACTCCGATGTAACAAAAAATAATTTAAATAAAATGACAAAAATTATTTAAATAATTTCCATATATATGCATAATATATACTTTTGTATAATGTGATTGCACCATTTTTTTTTATTTCAGTGATGTTCATTGTTATGAGTTGTCAAAATATACAGTAACTTATCTGTTACAGTTTAGAGTATGACACTAGCAATCAAAAATAATATACCTAATAAGATTTACCATTTTTTTTTTGCATTGAGGACAAGTTTAATTTGTCACTACATGCATGAAAACACTATGCTAAAATAAATACCTAACTATCTTAAATAATCTTGTCAACATGTACGAAATCTGCGCCTAAAATCTTAATGAATTTTCATAAAACAATAATAAAAT
The DNA here is from genome assembly GCA_905163465.1 of Craniophora ligustri. Lineage (NCBI taxonomy): Eukaryota > Metazoa > Arthropoda > Insecta > Lepidoptera > Noctuidae > Craniophora > Craniophora ligustri. The sequence goes on along the minus strand of LR990967.1, from coordinate 7,336,256 downwards.
TATAATGCAAAACACTTTTAAAATTGCAACTATATCTATACATCAAATCCTCTCCTCGAACCGTCAAAAGACCTCATCAAAACATCACAGCAAATCGAACGTCTAGCATTAAGCCAAGAGGACCAGCCAAAAACGAAGCCCGTCGAGAAAATAAATAGTCGAGGCGATCAAGTATAATAGGCTTATCAGCTAGTAAGAAGGAGACGCCGGCGGAGCGAGGGCTTTCGATGAAGTCTATAACGGCCGCAAATTAAAACTAAAACAAATTAACATCGTAAAAAGTCACAGTTGCTTTGATTTTTGGCTCGTGTACAGCACGTAGTGTTGTAGCGTGGCTTACGGTCTACTTGGGAGGCGGGTACGGCTGGTAGGCCTCGTCGGGCGAAGCCGCCGTGGACGCGTGCTCGCTCTCCATCGGCATCTGGATGATCGGCGGGGTGGGACCCGCGAAGTACTGATACGGGTGCGACGACGTGAAATACTGCAACACAACATCGTGCCGTCTCAGCGCTCTATCGATATATTCATTGCCCCAGGTGTGTTAATTTTCTTTTTTCCATTGACAGTTAAACATCATCCATCTTTGTGTTTTATTGTTAAATTTCCCATTTATAGCAAACACGAGGTAACACCAGGCATTTAGTGTCGTATTGCAGAGTGGCAGCATAACGTGTGGCAGAGAAAGCGAGAGGAGCGCTAAGTGAGCGGTGGATCGTAAGCAATGGGACACGGAAGGTTAGAGCGTTCGATTACAATTTTACTGTGCACTCACGTATAACTCATTTTCCGGCCTTAAGCTGTCCCAGTTTACCTGGAAACAGATAATAACTATCAGTCTTGTATTGTTTTCGACTGAATGTTCTCGTGAACCTCTGACTCAATCATTCTGCAGTTTATAGGCCGTCGGTCAACATTCTATTAAAGGTCGCTAGCCACCGCACTCCTCGTGTCCCGGTGGGGGACAACTGACCTTCTGAAATTTTGTAGATAATCGAGATGACGCTGAACGCGAGCATGTGATATATAATAGAGATGTGGCCAGTTGTCTAGTGGTGATATGTGTACGGGACACTTACATATTGGCTAGGCACAGCGTCGATGGGTATATGTGGATGCGCGGGGTGCGTAGCGTGGTGCGCGGGCGGGATGAGCGTGGCGTAGGGCGCCAGCCAGGCGGCCGGGTGGCCAGGGTGGTGGTGGTGGTGCAGCTGCGGGTGGTGGTGGAACGCCGCCATGCCGTACATTCCGCCGCTGCCGCGGTATACGCCGGCGCAATCGCCTGCCGCGCCCGCGCCGCCCACTCCTCCGGCGTAAACACCGCTTACAGCCATTGCGGCCTGGAAATAACAATACATTAAGTTGAATACTGATTAACTTTCAAGTTAGAACGTGAATACTATCGGTAGGTTTGACTCCTTCATATAGTTATATAAAATGAGAATTATTTTCTTTAATTCTTGAAGTAAAGTTTAAGTGATACTGATAACTGGTTGCACACTTATATAACAATCGTTCGCACATGTTACTATCCTGATAAAATTTAAACTAAAACAACTATCGGTGCCGGAAGGCGACTTATGCTAATTTTATCGCTAATGAAGAATTTAAATTGCGTAACTTACCAGTTTTTTACATGAAACTACATTATTTGTAACAGAAAGATACAGAACAAATTCAACGAGAGAATATGGTAGTTGTAGAATATCCATCTGCGAGGTTTTAGACACCGTGGTTAACTTGGTTTAGTATTGTCTGAAAGCTCTTACGCAACCTTCTGTTCGAATGAGCCATCGTAGGCCACGTAATATAATGTTCATTGTGACGTAAAGAGTTAACCAATAAAGGCAAATTGTGCTTTGAAAAGAAAAGAATCGAGGATGGAATAAAAAAAATATGATAACATTACACAATTACAAAGCTTTAAGCTTTAATGCCTCGACCAAAGTTGTACCGATAAACAAACAGTTTGAACCTGGTTTAGGTACCAGGAAGTGGTACACAAAAATATAAATTGGTTTAACTTGGACTCTCAACTGGCTACCTGGGCAATGGAATCGTTGTTGTCCCTCCATGCTCTTCCGTTGTTATCGTTTTGTTTATTGTACAGCGCCTTTTTCTTGTTACCGCCGTCGGCGAACTTAACTAGTAGAGGCTCCTTGGCTCCCGGGATCGGGTTACCATTGAACATCTAAAAGAAACACCATTGTGAAGTCAAAATTAATTGAATTGGTTGGACATCTAATTATGATTTACTTAGTCTCAAAATACTTAGACAATATTTTTAAATAACACAGAAAGACTCTTGATTCGTAACAAATTACAGTAAATGTTCAGAAATAACATATTAATTTTTAATGAAATGAAATAACATATTATATTTATCACTCTGAACATGATAAAAGCTATAAGATTCTGGAGAGCCTTAAGAAAATTTGATTTGAGCATGAATAAAATTGACAGTAGGTAAGTACCTAAGTAGCTCTTTTATGGATTTTCAAACAAAAAAAGTGACTTACTTGAATAATCTGCTCGCATTTCTCCCTAGACTCCATCCTGGCAAAGCCTACTCCTTTGCTTTGGCCGTGGGTGTCACGCAAGATCCTCGTGGACACGACCTGGCCAAACTTGGCCAGCAGTTGGTCCACGTCGTTCTCCTTGAAGTGCGGCGGCAGGTTAGCCATGTACAGGTTGGTAGGATCCTGTTCTTGTTGCTGTAAATGCCCCGGAGTAATAGGTGAAGAACTTGCTCTCCAAATCTTCAATGTTTAAAAATTCAAATTGGAAGTTTCAGTGACATTGTTAGAAAATTTCGAGCACCACATTGCGTGGTCTGCAATACATATTATGTGCTTTATTGAAATTAATTGAAAGTGCTCAGCACATTCAGCTATTATTGGGATTTTAGATTAAAATGTAGGTATACCAGGTAAATAGTCCCGGCACCACTATAAATACTGTTATATTGTGCGTGTTAAACAGAGAAAGAACCACTTTGTGGTATTTACATGTGTTTCCAATGTGTCAGTGTGTGATGAAGCAGGCAGTGACATCACAAGATATCATTGGCTGCACAAATAGGTGTATTGTATAATTCGTTATCTATTAATTTATGTCTCTAAGCGTTAATTTAACGTGTCTGTGAAATTGTTCTTAGAATGTTAAAATTAGCTTGAAGCCCGCATAGAATATCTAGACACTGAAGCCAGCTCTGACGTAAATCAGCAGTTTGAACTAATGTACTAAATATTACGTAGGTGTTATCAACGACATGGGCATATACAGTAGCATAGAGATTACGAAGCTAGTTAAAATTCGCATACACACTAATTTAATATCGAAAGCATAGAAATACCCGAGCCCAGTAGCGATAATATAATTATACATTGTTATAACGCTCAAGCATACGACAATAGTATAGAATTAATAGGATGAAACAATGTCTGAAGTATAGAATTAAGTAAGCGTTATATTTGCGTCGATTTGCGTACCATTGAAGGGATAGCATACTTACAACACATTAGTGTTACATTGTTCTGTTTGTGAGTACGTTGACACAACATTACCATTCGTGTTGTTTCCCAAAATGGTCTACACAAGTGAATGATCGTGTTGTTTGGTAGCCATGTTATTACCGGGATATCTCAAAGTATTTATCGCCCATATGTCGATGATCTAAACACAGGACCTACTTCTAGACGGTAAAATCTATTGAATCAAACAAATGTAGGCATTATATGATTGGAAATTAGGCAGACGTCGAAGATTTCACCTCAAATTACATGGAATAGGATGCTTATGCTACATTTATGCATAATTTCAAATCTAACAGTTTACAAGACAGGGAGCTCAGTCTTTATGTTCAGTTATGTATGTAATACAGCACTTCTTAAATAAATAAAGGGTATATAGTACTAAAGCTATAAGTAAAGGAAGACGGAATATAGGGTTGGATCAATGAGGAGGACAGACTTTCTTAAAGGCGAAATGGCTGCCTTATTCTTAATATCCGTAGTAACGGCCAATATTAATTAAATTATGAGAAGTTCAAGAGCATTACACGATTCCAACTTCCGACAAGAAACAATTGCACTGCGCTTAATTTCACAGTTGCCATTCCTTTAGTGTTTAATTGCTTTTGGACATACATTAAATATTAAGGATATTTTAGACGGAGCAGGGAGTTAAATGTTAGTATTTTCTTTAGAGTTACGGCGAAGGAGCAGAAATAGAAGACAATGGGATGAGAGAGCGGACAAGGAGCAGGCGGTTAGTCATAATAGTATTACTTGCATGCACAACGTACACGGTTCAGTCTACGCAGGAACCAGATACCCACTTTAGCCATCTGGGCCTGAACACCTTTGGCTTGTAATCCTTTAACAGCTGCCTCCGCCGACGCGATCGTTTCAAAATCTACAAAACCGTAACCTGGGAAAAAAAGCGAAACCATTTTATAGTAGAGGGTTATCCACGCCGATACGGGCCGCACAAAAAACTTTTTTTTTAGAGTTTCGATGATTCATGCTTGGTTTTATGTATGTTGTAAAATATAACTAATTTTTTAAATAAAGAACAGCTATGGTACATACATTTGATATGTAACTAATGAGCGCGAGTATATTGCCTACTCGACATTAGCGTGATGAAAATGTGACATCGAAAAAGGGTAACACAGTGGTGAACATTAAAAATACTGTGCATATTTCGTATCAAGGTAATAATTTGGTATCATCTGTGCTTGGGTGCAATTATAGTGAAGATGATAATATAGCTACTATACAAATAACAGGTATATATAAAATAAACATTTATAATATGATAATGTCATAAATATGAATCAAATCGAATGTATCTAGTGTTCGTGCATATATTGGAAAAAAGTCTCACCATAGATGGATTAGTTTAATGAAGGTAGGTATATGGTATTCTAGAAAATATTAATATTGTTTCAATAATTCAATTCTAGTCAAGTAATATAATTTGTAAAACAATATTTTAAATACATACGTGAGATAACTATGCACAGATGTATAACTAGTATACTTAATTACTTTACACGTAGATAACTGTAAGTCGCTATGACAGTGTATATAAAAGAGGACGTACTGTATGAATGTTGTTTACCTTTACATTTATTCGTATTTTTATCCAATATTGCTTTTGTTGAAATAATGTTGCCATACCTGAAAATGATACGTAAATAAATTAAAACTGGTAATGCGATCGGGGGCAGATGGTTGTATCGGAATGATAAGTCTTACATCTGGCACATTTGTACGAGGTCCTTATCGGTGGTGTTCTGGCTCAGGCCACGGATGTAGAGGTTGGTGCGGCTGAGCTGCTCGCCGGCGGCGCCCGTGGTGGAGGCGGAGGAGGCCGGCGGCGGCGGCGCCGTGCTCAGGCTGGTGGAGCGGGTGCCCCCCGCCGAGCCCGTGTTGGACGACGACGACGACGCCGTGTTGGCGGGCGACGCCGCCGTGGGCACTCGCCCGCCCGTCGCGCCGCATCCGCCGCCCATACCCGCAGCCGTGTACTGAAACAACAACACCATCATGTAATAAATGAGCATGGATGCTCATTTATTTCACGTATCACAATATACCATCACGCCTGTCGTTCCTAAAGGATTAGTCAGAGGGTTAATGTATAATTGTACACCGACAACCACATTTCTTCGATATGTTTTAAGTCCAATGTAAAAGGGGGCCAGCCTATTGCCATCAACCAAACTCCGAGCTCCCAAAACTCCCAAATTCTCAGCAGAATTTCATAAAAAATCCAATAACAATTTGCATGACTTGGGAATCGAACCCAAGACCTCTTGCAGTCACACTTACGACCACTAAACCGACGAGGTAGTTTATCTACTTCGCGTTGTCATTTATATAAATGATTGTTTTGTAATTAATGTTCTCTAACATAGTAATAAATATTTCTAGGTAGTTAGAGAACACTATCTCATAGTTGGAGTATAAAGCGAAGTTGTGGAGCATCTATCTTTTGCACTATTTAATATTATCATTTAAACTTAGTACATATAGAACAAGGCAGCACGATTATGGACTGTTGAATTTCGGGCAGACTATAGTTTAAGACACGACTACTTTCAGTACTTTTTATCAGAGTTGCTACATAGCTTGTATTCAAGCGCCAGGGCTCGTAGTTTGAGGTACTGACTAATTAGTTATGAAGTGTAAGTTTCATCTCTCCGTATCACACGATATCCTTACCCTTTGGGATTTTTCCTAAACCGTCTCTTAACGGATACCTACACCTACTAAAGCGGTGAGTTATGTGGTTTGGGCTTCATAGTCAGTTTCTTCTTTCATGTTTTATTAATTTATTTTTATGTAGATTTCTGAATATCGAACTAGGTACCCAATATTTCATTATTTTATTACGGTGCGTACAAACTTAGTAACATGTTATATAACTTATGTTTTATAACACGTAACATTGTTATACAACATTGTTATAAAACACAAGTTACATATTAACATGTTACTTATGTTTACGCTTATGTTATGTGTACGCACCGCTAGGTAAAATAGGTTCAATTCGTTTTTTTTTAGTAATAGAAAAGTAAAAGAACTCGTGTATAATTATAGATAAAACAGCGATGCGATAAAAAGCGTCTTTTAGAGGAATATTTTTCAATTATCTACTGAATTGTTAAATAAAATTGTTTACTTTATAAAAATGTGCTGTTTTATGTCAATTATTCTAAACCGTCCTAAAGCGAAGTAGAAGAAAGAGCAATTATTCTTATCAATACAATTTCTTAACGAAATATGTACCATGTCTAAATTACAAACCATATACGAGACCTAAAATGAAACACCTTAATTTCTGTTATCAGTTCGCTATTTAATCAAGTAGTTAGGTACTTGTACTTAATTGTGCGTGAATAATCGAGACACGACACGTTAGCGTCTGTAATCTGGAACACATTGTTGGTGTAACACGGCTTCGGAACGATTACTTACATTTTATTTGCTGGATCAAAGTGTTAATATGCGCGTTCGTATCAACTTAGCGAAACGACTGGTATAAGACGGCACGCGGAGCCCCACCGGGGTGACTTCATTGAAATAACTGTTCTCAGTGAAACGCGTTAAGACGTCGACTATTAGTTATCTAGACGACGAGTAATGAATAGGGAGGAGTAATGAACGCATGCCGATTCCGAGCACGCACCCTTAATCGACTCACATGCTCGATACCAACCGAGTTAAGAAAGCCAACGGTTCGGATTGCACGTGTGTTCCTTTCCGGTAACGTACAATTTGTTAATGGATGAACAGTTAGTTCGGATTAACGAGGAGGCTCGGTCGACTAGGAATAGCAATTTGGTTCGATAAACAAGTATTTAACACAAGAACGTTAATGAGATACTCGTAACGAGAAACGACGTTTTGATAACGCAAACATGAAATCGATTACAAAGATATGGTGTAATCTGTCGGTATGATCGCCATGAACGACGCACCATAACCGAGGTTTTATTATGGCATAAAAATACACACAAGGCTTACAAAGTAGAGAATGCTCGAGGTATGGGTAAATATTTTATACTTTCTAATACACGACAGAAAAGTCCTTTATGTGAAATTAAAATTTGAATCAGTGTTTACTACGTCTGTACCAGTAGAGGACATACCTACAGTGCGATGTTCTGTTATTTGCATTTAGTTAACATATTAATACCATAAATTGCGCGTGCCGTTGACGTAACAACTCATCAAGCCGAGTTACATACGCGCGTAAAGTTGCAATTTGTGTAATTAAGTTCAGCACACACAGTTTCTTTACCTTTTAAAGTCCTACATGGCGACTATTCCCGGGGTTACAGAAGGAATTTAGATTCGTAATCCAATTGGTATCTTGGTAGTAGACGACGGTAATTGGACCAATTTGTGTTAACTGCCGGAACGACCACCGCGGCGATACATAGGTATGCCAACATAAAAACAAATTAGCAAAATACATACGTGGCTTATAGCGCCGCGGCTTTGATAAAAAGCAAACGTTTAATAAAGTGAAAAATTTAATAGGTTTCGTTTTCGATCTTAAAAGTGACAGTTCGTTAAATCTTCTTACATTGAAAATTTAAAGTGTTGGCAGATAGACAATATTAAATTTAAACACTTATTTCCACGGTTGAATTCCTTAATTTCTCTCGCGTCAAAGTTCCCTAGAATAATTTAACGTTTTCAAGAAACTTTCTTGGTGTCGTATACATACATATTTAATTATATTATCAAATTATGATAATTATATAATATGGTAATTTGGAATTACAGAGAGTGTGTTCCGCTTTCGGAGCCTTTAGTTTAACTAAATAATATAGGGATTGCTCTACCAGTGAGTGTATATTTAATTATTATTTATGTGGATAATTATTGACATAGTTTACGAAACTACTAGCAATCTTTACTAACAAGACGACTATTAAATAGTAGTTGAAAGGTAAAACGTCCGATTAGAGCTGTTTGAACTGTAGTCCGCAACGAGTTCACGTTATGTCGGCCACCTGTGCAATTTACTCAATTTAACTTTATTATCTGCTTGGAAATTTGGATGGGTAATTAAGTGAGTCAGGCCAGTGTACTCGTGGGACGGGACTGCTAAAGTTTCGTTACGCTCCTTCAATGTTTGGAGTTTGTTGATGGAAATCTCCCACTGTAACTGTGGCCAATAAGTACCTATTTGACGCTAATTTTATTATGACTTGCAATAAGAAATGAATTGCTTCTTGTGTCAGGAACTAATACTCAATATCAATTATAATTGTATGTGAAACTCTTTTTTCAATTAAAAATAAAGCCCTAAAAATATTGAGTATTGAGCTCCGATTCTCATTCTACGTCGTACTCGCCTAATGCGTACTTAAGAAACACCGGTACCTACAAAATAATTACAAAATACTTGTATATGAAAATATAGTAATATTCTTTCGACATCATTTCATCTACTATAAGAAGAAATACTGAACATAATATACAATAAGAGAGACGTGAGGATTTATTTTCCCAAAATAAATTACGGAGTAATCTTATAAGACATGCCAACTTTACGAACGCAAATAACAATTTTCGGAGGCATCTGAGTACCGCGAAATCCTGGGGAAAGGTAAGTTCCAATCAGTCTGGCTTAGCATCGACAGGTGTCAAGTGTTCAGGAGTGACGGGCGGTGGTGGTGGGGATGACGGTGGAGACAAGTTATCATCAACATGTCAAACTTATGCGAATTTCATAAGAACCTCTTCTGAGGAAACTTTTGGGCGTGTTTTGTGAATAAACGATGTTTGTTATAAATTCTTCGAACTTCCTAACATGTATGGATGGCGTGGTACCTATACCTACTTAGTTTCCCGATTCAGAACAATATAAGAAAGATTATTAATTTATTTCATGGATCTTAAAAAAAGTATACATGTAGTATATCAACAAATTAGTATCCGTAACACCAGTCTCGTTGCTTAGCTCGGAACTAGATGGCGCAGTGTCATAATGTCCAGAAATATTTATTTATTTATCTTCCTCATTCGCAGAACAAACAGAAACGCGTCATTCGTCAAACGAAACGAATATCATACATCACGTTGTAACACTAAATTTGGTTTTGACGAACTAAGGTAAGGATTTTAATCTACTAAAATAAGGATTGTGGAAATTGATATGAATGTCACCTACATCAAATTTTGATTATTTTTTAATATAGGAATACGATTTTAACTAGTATATTATTAGGTTACATAGTTTTCCACAGCAAATCTTCTATTAGGTAGGTACTTACAAAGTAGTAATCTTTATTGTGGTCATTATTAATTTAAATTACGTTGATTAAACGTAATTTGTATAGTTAAAACTGATTTTCAAAATCAATAGAGGTTTTTATGGAGTTTAAAATAAAGTATACATGCTATATATTTCATTTCCAGCTGCATTCACTACGTTTAATAGTAAATACTTACCTGTAAGTATGTACTTACGAACTTAGCTAATTACCAAATAACTAGTATTTATTTTCAACCTTATAATTATTTCATAGTAGACGTATTCACAATTATCTAGACAGGACATGCCAGTTAATGTAATTTGACTGTATAACCATCAGCTGTTGGAAAACTGTAGTCGCGCCGCCCGCCGCCGCCGCCGGCAATCAACATGTCCATAAAACACGCGATTTTAATTTTGTCAACAGTAAAATTTAATGATGTAACGTGAACGCACACATTGGGAGCATATGACTGTGGGTGATGACGTCACGCGCGTAGGAGGGTCGCAAAGGGAGCGTAGCTGTATCTCAAAGGCATGGGGGTGGGAGATAGCACTCAACAGTTGGTCCTGGCTCGATAACGCAGCGCGTGCGTGCCGCGAGCGCCGTCACATGGCCGGCGACCACGCAAAATACACTCATCTGTAGCTGTATTTGAATTACCCGCTCATGTATCGCAAAACGTTTCAACGTTAATTAGGAACATAACATTGGAATGAGTCCCATTCGTAGGAATTTTATAATGACTTTTATAAAGGATGATTTTCCGGTTTCAACGTTGTCGTGGTGGGCAGTGAATTCACAGAACAGGACCCATCTGATTCACGCCGAAGCTCACGAAATGAAACATAAATCCCATTTAATCTATTTAAATTGAGCACTCCATTTGTTTTATCGTCGATTCAATCAGGAAATCGATCAATTCGCTTGCCATTTACTGCGGCGAGACAGTCCACTTGATGAGTGCCTTCATTTATTTAGATTGTATGTTAAAATTTGCCCTTAGACTATGAAACTGTCATTAGCAAGGTTATTGCATAACATTTTACTAATTAAATTCTGAATAGGTTTTAGGCACAACACTAATTACACTAAAATGTTGGTGCACTTAAAATACTATATTATTCACATAGAGGAAGAGGTCGTAAATAAGTAAAGCAGAGATAAATAAGGTTACTACGAGATAATTGAAGCGAGAATACGAATACTAGATAGGTCCGTCCGTGATGGATGGTAAAATGAATTACCTATAGCATTCAGAACCTTTCTCATTGGTTAGTTAAACATAATTGGTGCTTACAGACTTTGTGTACAGAACAAATTATCAATTACTTACATCAAATAATTTGATCATTCCGTATTTTAAGTTGATGAAGTACCAGAAAAACAAAACCATTGGCTGTGGCAAATGATTCAGAACACTGGTATGGACGAATTTAAATATCTGTAGCGGCCCTACCCTCTGTCACACCAACATTAACATAATTCAACAAAAAAACACTACCCTTCCTACGAAAAAAATGTTTTTTTTGCGCCTTCTGACCCGGCCTATAGTTCACAATATTGGACAGTTTTACCGCCAACGCTGTACCCTTACCTAATATTTCTATGCACTTTTTTCTTCTAATACTTATAGCAATGTCTGTAAAAAGTCCCGTGCTGCCGCTCGTGAGGGTCCTTCACCTTCCGCCAGAGCAGAAATAAATCTAATTCCTTGCATGACAGATATCAGCAAGCCTTGTTTATTTATACTTTCACCCCGACTTATGGGAGGGTCACACACGTGGGACGTGCTTTGCCCCATTGTACCGAAATAAACTATTATACTCACAAAGTCAACACATGCACATCACATGATTAGATAATAGTAATAGTATATTTTGGAATATTCCGAGAACCTTTCACACCGGTATTCATCAATCGCTCGTTGGGATGTAATTGATGACCCAACTCATTTATAAAATAGACGCAGTTATTCGTATTACCGTGTTCGACATTGAGAAAGGATCTCCTAAATATAAATTATACGGGAGCGAAACCTTCCAAAATAAATGTGGTAATTTCATTTACAAAAAAAAAATCTCCGCTGCGAATATATTTAAATATATCAGCATAATCTTTGAGTGCGTGCGTGTGAAAAGAAGCGCCACGAAGTCGCCACTGCCTAGCCTAGATGAGTCTAATGGAAACGAGGGAAGGAATTACTACTTAATCTTGGCTTTGGCTTTCGTGAACCAAAGATATAAATGTCTCAGAAGTATATAAAACAGAAATATGAAAGCATCTTCGTCGGATATCACTATAGAAGCAGTGCGGAGGATTAGGGTGGGCTCGGACGTAAAACGCATTAGAGTCGGACACTTCTGTCACTCCTCACGATAAAAACGTTGGGTCCTTTACTAAAAAACGTAACCTCTATTTAGGGCTGCCATATTTGGGAAGGGGCGTGATGAATCTAACAAGCTTCGGAGTTGTGACAGCCCTGACAGCTGACATATTCCGGTCATTAATCAAGCGGTCATAGATATATGTTACGACTACAGACTGGGGCACTGCGAACTCCGATCAAAGTCGTGTTCACTTAAAACCGGCACAGTAAACTGATTACTATTGTCACAGGTTTTTGTGTAACAATGGATATAAGTCGGAGTTATTTTAAGAAATTCTGTCCATTTCTACATTATTACAACAAAAATATATTTTAATATAAAGTATAAATTTTGATAAGAATCAACGGGTCAGATTTGTGATACGGTAAACGAAGTCACGAAGCGGACATCAAAATTAAAACAAACTTGTAATTGATCATTTCAACAAAACGTTACAACGATAAATGAATCGTCGGTACTGATAAGTCCACTATTTTACGACTACGATAATGTTATCGGAAAACAAAACGTTTTTTAATGTTCTTTTATTAGTAGGTACATAGTCAACACATTAGAGCAAGTAGATATAGGTATCTAATCGCATGTCAATGTGACAAAACATACATAGGTAAATAAACAATACCATATATCTGTATATATTTGCGAGCAAATCTCAGGATGATGCGACAAAGCATCTTTTACGATATAAAATTGTAAAAGTAAAAGGAAAACTCGAGCGGAGCAAATCGCATAAGCGGACTTCTTTTCAAATGTTTCTCGATGTAAAAAAACGAATTCAGTATCGGCGCGGCCATGAGATAGATCCTGAAGGAGACGCGTTGTAATAAAACACGTTCGGTGCGGGGAGCTACATTTTATTTCGAAAAGCGATAAGGGCGCGAGAAATTCCTTTTACGAGATTCCTGTGGAGGGAGGGTGGTGAGGTGCAGCCGACGGTCTTTGTGCAACATCTGGTTTTTGTCCGCCTCGTAAACAGCCCGGCTAAGCTCTCTGTTCGATGACACTTCACACAACACTGTGATTGTATACAAATAATGGACAGTTTTTGTAGGAAATTATTTTTGCTAATGTTATTTTGTTAAATTTAATCTCGGATACTTTACTGTTATATTTTACTGATAAATTTGATAATATTAACAAATAAAAAGTATCCCAATGTTTCATACGATTCTGTTGCGTTATAGGAGTAGTTATACCTACGTAGTATGTATTGCAGTTCTCCTTAATTATATAAAACTGTAACTGTGACGATATATACTAAGCAATAAACAGAGTAAACTCCTAAAATAACTAGTTTTATGCAAATCACGATCTAGTTGTGTTGTTTTAAGTGCTCTGCGAAGACATTAATCACATAATATTGTTTGTGTGTAATGCATAACGAGCTACAGCCGTGGCGGGCGCAGAAATTGATGGAGCGATGTCAACGAGCCGACTTCGCGGTTAATTATCCAGTCTAGAGCCGTAAGCAACGTTGCTACTGTGCCAGGGGTTCACCACTTATTGCAAACTAAACTCAATATCTCAAAAATATTTGAAGCCTTGTTTACATTAAAGAAAGTTAACGTAATGGTCACTTAATAGTGTTGAATGAAAGGAAAACGTTTCACAACATTAAGGAAGCGTTCGCGGTCCGGCGGACAGCGGAACCACCGGCCGCCGGCGCTCGTAAACCCGATCGTAAACTTAAATACACCTCATTAGAACATGCAGAAGATGGCGCCAGCTACATAATTTACTTTATGTATTATGGGAGTGCTTTGGAGTACAGAGATTGCCCTTCGTAGCATCACGGTGTCGAATATAATTCATGGTCTACAAGAATAAACAAACATTTTGTGAGCGAAATATTATTTTGTTCTTGCTCAAGGATTGTCATAATGTCTTTGTTATTGAGTTAAAACTTAGAAATTAGGTCGAGGAGGACGAGCATTGTTTACCAGTTTTAATAATGACAAGAGAACAAAAGAAAGGGAATATATTCTCATGCCTTTATGTGAATTTAAGTTTATACTTGCCAACATGAATAAGGACATTAAGCGCATACGGACCGCACGAGACCAAGGGCACGTGTTAGACCTATTTAAAGCAAGTGCTTCACGATCTATATCTACACGCTGTACAAGTGCCGGAAGAAGGTAAACATTACGCTACAATGCGGAACTTATTATAAACGGACGATAATCAATCGCATTATCTTCGTATAACAGAAATGGCGGAAGATGCATTAAAATATACTACAGTGAAGCGTGTGGTGTTAGCAGTTTCTGAAGCCCAAAGCAAAGCACTGACCGTCACTTCCTCTCATTGAAATATTTAAAACACGGAAATCTATTTGCACACTTTGCATTATCAGTGTACCTACTCTGTTGCTTAAGGTTACTCTGATGTTTGATGCTTAAAGCTACTGCAATGTTTGTAGTCAGAAACACAAGTAGAACAGTTTCTAATAATTACCAACCTGTAGTAATGTTACAGTTTGTTACAGTTAGTTAAGAAACCTTCTTAAAGTTATTCATTTAATGCTAGATATGCTTTGAGCGCTTTTTTAAGCGCTTTAGTAATAATAATTGTGATCTTACATGTGTATATCGTTACTCGCTATAGTGAGATGAAAAGTGTGTTTCACACCTGCAATCATTTATTAGCATCTCTTGCTTGTGCATTCCTCGCCTCGTATTCATTACTAGCTCTCGCGTCTAATCACAACTTTACTGCCTTGTAAAATATAATAGCTATTATCTAGCATGAGAAACGACTATTTTACACAGGTGAGGATAAAATGCACGGTCTCTATACGTGGTTAGGATGGATCAATAGTAATTAAGTTAAGAACAAAATAGTAATTCAATTTTATTTATGTGTTTCTTTATAATAGCAATGGTCATTGACAGGCTATGTTGAAAATAATCAGCTGTTAGTTGGGACAACAGTGTATGCAGATAAGGTATTTACCTGGTGCGGTGTATATGGGCTCGGCGCCGCCGCAAACTGCTGCGGCTGAGGCGGCGGGTAACGGCAGGGCTGCGGAGCATAGGCCGCGGCCCACTGCTGCGCGCCGCCCCGGTACTGCGCCCCCGCGCTAGCCATGCGCGCTGCGCACGCGCCCGCGCCCGCGCCTGCGCCCGCGCTAGCGACCGTCACGGCGCCCGCACCCGCGCTGCTCGCCGAACGACAACCGCCGCTGTTCTGTGAACAATACAGACATCATGTTACTATAATACAATGCTCATTCACTACTTACTGCTCTAAACGTGAAGCGTGCGCAAAAGTGCGTGCTTTCTTGGACGGCAGATGGTGGACTAACCTTGCAACTGCTTATGTACCTGGCAAAAAGCGCCACCTATTGGAAGATCTGCCAGCTATTGAGCCATTAAGCCTTGTACCTCCTTTCAGAAGAACCTCTAAAGAATTAGAGGTTCGTGCAAAGCGGAATTACAGCAGAAGGATACCTGCATACAATAGAATGCATAATGCACCTTACAGCAGGCAACATAAGCTATAACGCACTATTTATTACCTATCTAATCTATTATTACTTACTAGAACAGCAGTTTATAAATGAACCTATCGAGAATATGGTACGTCGTACAACTTTCACTGCAAAGCGGCCATTTGTGTACGTTTGCAAATACATATAATATCTAACTGCAATATATAGAGGCATGATTCCAATTTAAACCATTTAATCTATTAACACAAAATGTTCGATACTTTTTTTTAGTAAATTAATGGTTGAATAGTCTCCTTTTAAATAAATGTATATTACATGCATGACTCAAGATACCATTTAAAAAAAGTGGTAATGTTAAACATCGATGATAGGCAGGTGCATCCAAAATTGTAGATATGTCTGTATAAAAAATTATGTTGGCTGGTGCATGTAACATTTACGATTCTAATCTCTGATTTGAACTCCTAATTCTTAATTTGCTACTATATAATAGTAGGATTTTTAAAAGAATTTCTTTTTACTTTATCATCTTGTACTAATATCATTCAAATAGGGTATATTAATATACATTTTTATTAGATTTGAATTCAGGAGCGTGTGATGCGCATATATCTCGAGGTACCAAGTGTGTTGCATCACGTCACTGACGTAGACATATGACTATAACAGATTGGCATCTGAACGCCGAGAGCCGTGACGAAGCGTGGCTGCAGACTTTCGCAAACGTCTAGAATACCTTATACATACACATAATGTACTGCACAGATCTACAACAGTGTTCATGTTTCTACTCTGACAAGTTTCTATTTTATCGGCAAGAAAATTAAATGTTTTGGACGTTCATTCAATGCTATGACGATAACTACCATCCTATTGATATAGAGGAAATAGTAATGATTTATTATTAACTAGAGCAATCTCTAAAACACAGCTCTACTAAAAAAGCTACAATTGAAAATATCGTAATCCTGAATCTACAGTAATTGCCACTAACAATTTGACGCGAACGAGAATTAAATTCACAAGTAGCTTCAAGACAATTTAGCGTTTCACAATTCCCCGTGGGTGAGAATTAAGTTCAAAGGAACATTATTCTAAGAAAAGAGATAGTCATTCGTAGGAATTCTTAGCTACGTTAATAGTTCAAGAAAAACTTGGAGCAATAAAATGTAAAGAACCTTATATTCCAGCATCATTACGCGAGTTGTATAGTCGTATGTTATTTATTGCAATTCCAGTTATTTGTCTATCAGAGACGCCTACACGAAAGTGCGGGTGAATAAGCACATGCAGACTGTTTATGTTTGGAATACCTACAGCATGGACACGGGAAGGTTTTAAAAATATATATTTATTAGTAAATGCATTAGCGCCTTTGGGTTGATATGAAATTGTTGTCTATATTTGTTATTCTGAGCGAGTGCGTTCACCCAAAATGAGATTTATGGGGCAATAACAATGTATAATTTCACCCAGCGACCCCATCTCGGGGACTTAATTATTTGAGTCACGGAATTCGAAAAACCCAAGAGAAAAGCCTCGGAAGGATCAGGGCTTTGTTGTAGTTTTTTTTCTCATGACAAGTAGCATTCTTATATTTTTAAAACTATTTTTTGCTATTGAAGAAATATGTAGGTGAGTATACGTAAGACGATAAGCTGGCAATCCGCTTAGTGTGCGTGGGGCCGCCGACAAAGAATTAGCGTAAAATAATATTTTTGTTACAGTAAAACCTTATGCCCACTGAAGTCTGGCAGCAGCAGATTAGATTATATATTTATTGGGTTTGGTCCGACTTATTTTACCTGTAAAGGTTATCTGCGAAATATCTACCTATTTCGTGTTGAAGTTAATTTCGAATCAGAATACGGATATATAAATAATATTTTAAAAATGGCTCCAATTGAAATACTGCATGAAATCAGAAAAAAGACTATTTTCATAAGTTATAGAGGGATTAGAAGACTGAGTTGTCAAATCGTATGATTAATATTATGTCGTCACTCGTCAGTGAGGAAAAATAAACTGTATGAGTCGAATAGCACCGGATCGGTACTCGAGCCAGAGTTCGCGTCTTTTGTGGAGAGCTATTGCGTTTTCTTGTTGTCTGTGGAGATTTAGTTTTATGTTGAGTGGGATTGTTGGCGTCGCCGTCGCCGTCGGCGGCGCGGCGGGTCGCTATGTCTCGAGTTCTCGACGCCCAGCTTGTTGCTGCCTCGTACCCCCACCACCCCCTCTCTACTAAAGATCCGCTTTTAATCTGGAATGGACACGCAGTATACATAGTCCGTATACTGAGATACTAGGTACTTAGAATTTATATAGCGGCTATATCAAGGCCGTCGCCGTTGTATGTACGAGTAGTCGTGGACGAAGGAAGTAATAAGGGATTTTATTGAAAAAAAAAAGATGTTATTATTTGGCGTGCGTCGTCTTAATATTTAATATTTCCTGGTTATTTCTAAACGAGTCTTTTTAAAGGATATTACTAGGTATGCTATTCACCTAAAAATAATATTTTGTTCTGTATAAAACCTAACAGAGAAGAATAAAATATACAATAAAGTATTGTTAAAGAAACACAGAGGGCTATCTATTAGTGAATACTGGGAGTTAATTGTTCATTCGAGTACCAGCAACACTGGGCACGATTCAGGAAATTATATAACTTGCTTGTGAAGAGATAGCGAACACGAGTGAGTCTGTATAGTGCTATAATTCTCTGCAAAGATCACTCGCCTCGAACTAACAAAGTTATTGGTCATTCAAACTTCGATGGACATAAATTCGATATGACCAGGAATCAAAATCAAATTCGAGTCGGGATGGAATAATGTTTTGTTTCATTTTATGACTTTATTGTGTTTCGTCTTTATTTAAAGCGAAAGTGGATCCATTGAGATGCCAGTGGTCGTTTAATGGAATTACACATGGGTATAACGCTAGCCTATTGAAGTCAGCATTGTTCCAATACTGTTCGCAGTCTTTAAAGTTGTCACATTAAATGTTAGCCAATAAGAGGCAATAAAATTGGTCCCTGAAGCAACTCCTTGACTTCAGTGCGAGCAACCAGGATCAAATAAAGTGGGGTTTCACTAAAAGCATTGAACGACCACTGGGTTTACGCTCTCAGGGCTTTATTGGACGCATAACATTTTTGTGACTTCAATGTCTTTAGTAAGTTTGTAAGCTGTCAAATTATAGTATTAAGTTAGTAATTATAATCAATTGATAGACTGCCAATCAAGTATTAATGAGACCAAATCCTGTAATTATAATTAAGTCGAATGGCTAACTGAAATTATTAATTAAGTGGGGATCACCAGACGAGGTCAACCCTTCGCTGCGACGGCTTCGCAAATTACGAGCCGCCAGACGTTTCAACTAGTCACATCTTTGGCCCCCCGGCCGTCGACCGCATCTAATCTGTCCCGGCTCGTCTGATTACCGGCAGCTCACAACCGCCCGCAAACAAAGCCGCGATGACGAGCGCAGTTGTCTTCCGTGAATTCCGGATACCGCTCCCAAATTGTTAAACAGGCAGCAATGTAAATAATTTGTACTATGCCACTACTATTTTGTGTACTTACCGATACATCAATGGCGAGATAGAGCATCACTTCTTGTTATAATGTATACCTACCAAATAATGCGTTGTATTGAAAACGATGGTTAGAACAAATACAATGACAGAGAGTAATAATAGATTATTAAGAATGTGACAAACTTGTACTTCATTGTACAAATTTGAAATGAATTCATTCATTGAAATGAATTAATTTTAGAGTGCAATTAGATCTTTTATTTATTGCTCGTAAATAGCAGGTACCAACCAATGTACCTACCTTATGCTAGGTAATTTAGTCAGTGAGAAACATCATCAGTTACTCGGATCATCATTAGTTCTACTTACATCTTTGTTTGAAATAAAGTTTATACCTATTCATAAAGTTTTCGTAAATTGTATACAAATTTCATGTGTCCCCGAGTCGAGCGTGTAATCGGCATACGTTCTGACACCAGCTCTAGTCCGATTTTAGATTGGGTCGAATATGGCGTTGTAACGATAAGCACTTATTATTAAAAAGTTGCGATACTAAAAGTTCTTTGGTAATTAATAATGTTGTTTGTAAAATGCATAGAGCGTGCCGTAACTGCATCATTATGTGTGTTATAAAGCTCGTACGAGTGGTACTTCTGTGAGGGGACATTATTCAGCAGTTTTTGCTCTGACTGGCGGCAGATTTGTATGCGATTCGCTTCGGCTACGGCTGCCCGCGACGTGAGATTAGCGCCTGCCAGTGTACACGCTGCGTGATTAAACTGTTTCCGCTTTACAGATATTCCGTTTTGTCTCTATCACGTCGATGTGAACAACGAAAAAGCGGTTACATATTCATCTGCTTGATACGCTTTTGTGTGACGAATAAGTTGTGGGTTTATATTGCATCTAGACTTGTAGAGCGATAACGGTGCGGTGCGTAAACGGCGTGCGACTAACATAACAGTGCTAAACAATTTTGTGAATGCAACGTGTTGCATCGTAATAAGGAATTCCACTCGGCTAGCGGTACACTGACGCCAACTCTGGCATACTATAAAAGTGCCTTATGTACTTTGGCATTAATGTGTTGTTGCACACACACAGACGCAGTACGTGTCGGTATGTGTGTCATCTCGGTGTAGTGGTGCGGTACGGAATGCGGCCGCGTCCTTCGGCGTACACCGCGCCGGATCATTTGCACACAGGCGCGCCAGTTTCTATCCAATCCGGGCAAGCATTTTATTGCTTCCCAGTTATCAAGTATGTACTTACAAGCAAAATTCTTATAAGTTTTGTGTAGCCGGCCACTTAATGACTTCTTCGAATATCACTCGGTCACTTGAGAAGGTTACGGCTACAGTCAATCGGCGCAGCGCGGCGTTATTTAAATACGCGCTCACTTCACACTACTAGCGCTTGCACATACTTGAAATTATTTAAACAGATTTAATATCGAGGATCTGCAGTGAATGCTATGTATTGCGATCCAATATAAAAAGTTTTCCAGCAACGTTTAACGTTCCTATATTACGATGTACATTCCATTGTATATTGCAGCTACGTAATTTGCTGTTAATACATAGTGTAAAGTATTATATAATGTCTTATGCACGATTTTCACTATACATGGCATAATAACGTAGAATATCTAATGATGTCTGACAGCCGCTAAATGGTCTCACCTTAGGTCATCTGCAAACTCGCAAAGAGGTCACAATATGGAAGTTTGTCTGTTTTTGCAATCTCACAGACTACGATTAATAAAATGAATCATTGCCAAGTTCGGAGTACCAGCCCTAATTACTATAAATATGCAGAATGATTCCAAAACTTATTTCTTAAGCCAATGAACCGAGACTGTTTTTAGATGACCTAAGTTGAACCATAAGAAAAATACAAAAACAGTTCCATTGAAATCGTTGAGAGGCTTCAAGGATATTCCCCGACAACGACTTATTTGTAAACATATACCTACGCGTTAATTTAAGAAGGTTTGCTGATATATAGAATGGTTCAAAAGAGCATAAATCTTTATTATATTATATGAAGGTTAAGAAAATACGAAAAATACCTTTTGAAATCTATTTAAAAATACAGGCGAGGGTATACCCTCGCCGGTACCCATACAATGGTTTGCAACTCGTACATAGAGTAATGATTGCCACATTGCCAGGCTAGGAAGCGCAGTGGCCTGCATGCAGAATACATTGCAGAGTCCCAGGGAGATTTATTGTTCAGTCGCGCACAGAATGCCGTAATGGTGTCGCCAAACTATGAGAAGCATGACCCTACCGCGGTCGTCCAAATATGAGTGCTACGCCTTCACTTGGCTATAAAAATTCTTTGTCTGGATTCCAACAATACGTATAGCCATAGTATAAATAACGATATGGTCCGTAGCCAAAAAAGCAAGTAGATAGAAGCTATCAAGCCTAGTTGAGAATTAAATATGAAAGATGAAAGCCAAGTTGCTGAATATATCTTAGCTTAGTTTTGTTCTATTCGTAATAATATGTTGTAACAAATTACATCCTTGTGAATAACTTAGAGGCTCACAACTTAAAAAAAAAGCTCTATAAAAATCTCCGCTCCGGATTTGTTTACTTCTTAAACTAAACTCATTCAATCGGTTTCTAACTTTTACTTCTACATAGATATATGGAAAGCTTATCCTTCTGGCATTTTATTAAATCGGTAAAATTGAAAGAACTATGAGCATGTGACATATTAAGGGACGAATACCCTTATAATGGCATATTATAAGGGTTCCCGCGGAGACAATATCCTAAAAAAATAGCAGTCAACTCCAAGTACAAATAAAATAATATCTTAAAAGGTATAGCGTGTAATATAAGAACGTTGGTCACTAAGCTTGAGATTGCAGACTTATTGAAAGGCGTGCTGAATATTGCCTTTAAAACAAACGACATAAAGAGTCTGGTGACCTCTGATTTAGGAATCATGAACATAATTATTATAGTTGATGTTTTTACCGATTAAACAGTGAATTAAAACATCACAAGGAAAGCTGCAACCATGAGAGATTATCTCGACAGCTGTCGATTGAGATATCTTCTAACCTGCTCCCACTATTGGAGGAAACTCCTGTCCAATGATGCCTAAAATATTGATGTAATGAATGTGTACGATATTACTTTCGAGCACATAACCCGCCCGTGCCTGTGATGCGTGTTGTTCATAATTGCACTCAATTACTCATTACGTTACTAACATTGACACGCCACAAGATATAAATTGGTGAAACGTGCGTACTTGTATGTTCAAGCCCATGATATTTTTTATAGTCCTTCACTGTAATAATTGTCGTTAATGACCAAAGAAATTGTAAAATGAGATTGCCTCGCTACGATTTATGTATTTAGGGTTGGGATGAGTTAACGAAGTATTTTTAAAAAAATATACAAACAACCAGATTTGAAACAAATAGTAGTTATAGAAATATTTGTGTCATGCGAGAATTCAACCTGCGACCTATTGTGAAAACTCTTCTAGTTTTAGCAAACTTAACATATCGCCGTCCCCGGAGAATAAAATGATAACTGCCAATATCTTAGTTTTAATGTTATGTCATTTTTGGGATCTTTTCGTAATTTTTTCGTAATTTTTATACAGTAATTTCACGAAGTTACAAAATTTTACAATAGTATTCAATGATTTCACACAGACCTTAAATTACTAGAATAAAGTGTTAATATATTATTATCAAAATTTATTCTCAGTTGTTATTATGACAAATAGTCATGCAATTATGTTCTCGTGAAAAATATTCGACTAGATAATGATAAATGCACTTTATCATTTTATTCTAGTTCAAAACCAAGTAGTTTGTCAAACACTTGTAATTCATATCATAGTTTTATTACGAAACCAAATTCAAAGTTCTTAACAGAAAAAAATATTTACAATATTTACGAGAATAAGCCGATATTCAAATATTATCATCGTTACTTGTAGTCTAAAAGTCCGTAGAATAAAATGACAAGTAAATGATGCAATATTGGATTCTGATCAGTTTTTACGAGAATAAAATGATAATCGACATTATACAACTTATATGATGATTGGATTTGACTAAATTCTTATTTTTTGGATAATATCTCTATTTTAATAATTAGGAGTGTTTCACTAAAACATTTCAAACATACAAAAAATAACATTTTTCCAAATCTAAGATTCATCAGTGTACGTTCAGTATTTAAGGAGTAATCGACGAAAACATGTTTTTTATTTTTCCTGAAAAGTTGCGTTTTTGTAATTATCATTTTATTCTCCGGGGACGGCGATATGCCCTAGATTTTAAGCTCCTTTATTTTTAGCTGTATATTATTCTATAAAACCTTTTAAGTCTCTAGATTCGTTATATTTGGGTACATATAAGTATTTTAAGACGTTTACATATAGTATTTCAGTTTTCTTTCAGTCAACAGTTCTCTTGTCAACAGATTTTTATTTACTTTTTATATTCCGCCAGGGTATGGACTCCGACCCTTGCTGCCTGAATAAAAATAAGATAAGAGTTCAACAAAAAAGAAATGACGAAATCCTGATTACGGACTTACTAAAAGCCTTGTGAATGTTGTAAGAGATAATGTTGGGTCAGATCACAATAGATGGATCAACAACACAACTGTAAGCCGAAATGTGACGCATAGTTATCGATTTCTAATCATACGCCCCCGAGCCGGACGAACGATGTAGTGACACGTTTAATGTTGCCATATTCAATATGATATCTATACTTCTAAACTGTGTTTGCGAACGGAGAGACAGGTACTATTAAAAACATTTGTTACGATTACGATCCAATAGAAATATGTTAAGCGCGACAAAATTGATTTATAAGGACATGTAAGGACATAAACGACGTGGCGGTGCACGGTTTTAAACATCTTTAATATTATTAAAGTCACAACTAAAACTAATTAAAATGTTACAAAGAAAAGATAAAAGCTAGCTTTTTTATCATACCTAGATTTATATATTCGTCATTCATTGTCCCTGCTTAGTTCAGCACAGATAATAGTTACCAATAGCGTCCGCTAGCTGGATATCTACGTACATAATAATACGTATTGTATTTAGAGCTGGCCACGGTGATCACGAAGGGTTGGCAAGCTCTCCCCACGGTTCTGTGCAATTTGCAGATTATTACTGTCTGTAAAGTATTCGTTCAAATACCTAGATGTTAAAACTAAATCAATAATAAAATTGACTATTCGAAGTAATTGATAAACAACGCTAACCGGTACAATGAAATGACAAATTTCCGTAATTTCATTCCAGACCCTTGATAATATATTTACCCTATATTTTTCAATGTAGTTATACAAAACAATATTTGGCAATCAAACCTCATATTAATTCAGGTATTATAATATGTCATTAAAAGAATTTACCATTTTTTATTTTGAATAACTTGTTTAATTAACATAATGGATATTATAAAGTACATTCACAGCTAGTTTATAAAAAAAATAGTTAAAGCATTATGACCAAAAAGCATGAATTCTATGTACCACGTGTACGTGGTAAAAAATTAAGACAACAACATACGGCATTGAGTTACTGTTAAGTAAATCACGGTTAAAAACACAGTAATATTTCCACAGCAGACGGCGGCGGCGCTGTAGAATCTGAAAGAGCAGATTTGTCCTCATGGGTAGATACCGTGGCAGCCTAGTTAGCTAAAATGCTTCTTGTACAAAACCAAATAATCCTGTCCGAGGTCGATTTCTTTTTAACCGACTTCAAAAAGGAGGAGGTTCTCAATTCGTCCGAATCTTTTTTTTAAATTTTTTATGTATGTTCACGAATTACTTAAAAACGCCTGGACCGATTTGCAAAATTCTTTTTTTGTTTAAAAGGGTAAACTTCACAGTTGGTCCCATTGTGACCACATCATGATCTGATGATGGGATCCCAGGAAAATCGAGGGCAACCCTCAAATTTTATAGGCAATTATCACGTTTTGAATATATTTACTGAAATTGTTCCAGTATTTGCGTCTGATAATCATCATTTGATGTTGATGAGCTGATGGTGGAAGGTAGAACTCCTCAACCGTTAAGAGTTAAAAGAAAATTCTTTCAGTTATAGGCATTTATTACATTTACATGTATTCTCCAAAGCTGTTCAAGTATTTGCATTTGAAAATCACCATGTCATGTAATGATCTGATGATGGAAGGTACAACTCCTCAACGGTTAGGAGTTGAAGGAAAAATCTTTCATAATTATAAGTATATATGGATCGATAGTTGTATTCTTTCAGGCTGTTAGATTGACCTGATATGAAAAGTTTAATATATACAACACTAAAAAGAAAAAAATAAATTAACTTTTAAAAAAAAGAAAAACCAACTTCAAAAACTAAAAAGCAAAAAATTACTTCATACAGTTTGACCTTTTTTTTAGTTTTAAATGTATGAAGTCGGTGTCGATGATGTGGTGGTTTTAACCACCTCGCTCAAGGTCACTCGCAGTGAGTGTACGTACTATTACGTTTGGCTTGGCACCGGCTTCATACCTTTAAAACTAAAAAAAAGGTCAAACTGTATGAAGTAATTTTTTGCTTTTTAGTTTTTGAAGTTGGTTTTTCTTACAAAGTTATAACTACACGTGATTCAAATCTTCTTAGAAACATAATTTCCTAATCCACTTCATACTAAATACAATAGTTTGGGTTGAATAGTGTTATTTAAAGTGGTAATGAGGGTGGGGAATGTCCCGGCTAGTCACGCGACGTCCGGCCGACCGCCCTGTTTGGACGTACAACCACATGGTAATGAGCCTTCCAGCTAAATTGCCTTAACAATTTATTTTATTTCAAAATTAATTTGCTTTTGAATTAATGTATAATAGTCTCCTTAATACAGGTTACATTTTACCACGGGTTTTATCAACGTTCGACTACAATTATGTCGCTTCAGATAAGAATAATATTTATCTTTACAAAATTACAGAAAATAATGTAAATTCAAAGAAATCACGTATTGTTTGCATTCCTCTAATAATTCTCTTTCAAAATATCCAACACATGTAAATAGTAAATGTGACTTTATCACCAGTGTATTATAATGACAAAAGTAGTGTGTTGAAAACCCAGAGCAGATATTATCAATGCTGTAAACACGGTATTGTGTGTGCACCACGCAGATGGAGGTTTCGAGTAATCTCGCGGGGATGACGCATGATTACTGATTGTCTCCTTTTGACATTGTATTGTCTGTTGCATGCACACCACGGAGAATTAATTTACTTTTACACACAAACACGGCACTGAAAGCCTCATAATAAATGTACAGAAATGGTATAACTAAATCAGATTTGTATTGTTTTATGTTATTCTCATGTTTTGATAAAAATCTGAGTAATACCATCGTGTTGGCCACCTAATCTTGCTTTAATCAAGGATATGATTTGTAACATTAGATGCCAGACAACACATTAACTACAACATTAACATTTTCAATTCCATGTCGTTGTAATGCATTCTTGAAAATCTACAAATAGCCGTTGTTTCAGTTTTACGGCAAGTATTTTAGTTTCAATTTGCCGCAGTTAATTAGTATTTACGTAGACGTGCACTTGCTTGTAACGTAAGGGGTAAATCAGTCTGGACTATGGCGGGGTGCGTGGGTGGGGCGCGAGGGACTTTGATTGATGACTTTGGGGCCACATTGTGCGTACGTTTGCCCATTGTCCGAGCAACGTGAATCGAAACAACTGGACCAGTAACATAAATGAGCGCTTTTATTACTGACGATTATCCCTCATACGATACGAGTGTGTTTACATTTCTGAGATATCATGACGATTGTTAGTCCATATAGGTATTTTGATTGTTAGTTCTCATATTACTTTCTACACGCGCCGTAACTTTTCAGCTAACCTTTATATCCGAACGTAACTTACATAAGGATAAAGTTACTAGACGAAATATAAAGTTTTCCAAAGGCAATTGTTTTGTCAAATCATAAAAAATGTACCAATATCAAACAAGGGTGTTGTGAGTGGAACGACAGTTCCCAAACAAATAAATGAACTGAAAGAAATTTCTCGAGAGGGTACAAACATGAAACGCGAACGAGTGCACGGTTGTGAGACTTGTCGATCGTACGACGTGCCATGAAATAGCTTGGAAAATAACTCCATTCCCGCGGGCACGACTGCGATTCAATCAAGTCTGATTCACAATTTTGGAGTTCGTTTACCGAACTGGAGAGTAAATTGAGAAAACGCAACCGAAATAGCCTAGAGATCGGGAGAGAAAAGGATTTCGCATTTACGTAATCGCTTTACATCGTACAGCCAATTACCAAAATCCAGGAAAATAAGAGATAATGCCGTCAGCTTACACGATCGTAAACAGACTGGCGGGTTTATAGATCCATTTTTTATTTTCACTTTTACATCATTTAGACTTACTAAATGATGTAAAAGTGACATTGAACCTAAACTGTACAGAGAGGACAAGATTCACAGAACTTGTCAAAACTCTGTTTTAAGTTCAAAAGGAGTTTTAATGCTATTAGAGCAAAGAGCTTCTCACTTTAGATCGTGAAACTGTAGCTAGTGCTACGTATTGCCGTGTTATAGTGCCTTCACGAAGACGCGATCTGTCTACGGCCAAAACGAGTGCTTTCGTGTAACTAAGTGCACTAGAACTTATCTCTTCGTTTTTACCTCTTTCGTTACTTTACAAGTTAAGTTGTTTTAAAATGGGTTGATGATGAGATTAACCTACATAATACACATGTATTTATATTTTGTATAAACTATCACGCCTATATCTGTGAAAAGTACTTGCACAGCAGGTATACAGATCGGTGGTATGCTTTTGGTGTCGTATACTGTGATAAAAGGCGAGCCTATCGGTAGTTTTCAATAACCGGACACAAATCCATTGGCAGTTTCATAAAAGAACCTAAAAGTGCAAAAGCTCTGCTAGCAATAATTTGACTAATGAAGCATAAAGTTAATTATGATAATCTTGATAAGTATTATAACGTTTCGTTTACGAAGTATGAATTGCAAATGGCGATTATCCAATATGGAAAGCGGTTCCAATCAGCCGGGTGTTTAGACCGCAATATGCCGCCGCTGTTCCTTCTCCGAGACGTTGACATTCCCCAAATTAAACCCCAATATTGAATGTTTCGTTCTGGAATCCGTTATTGAAATACATTATACTGTATATATGTTATTACCATCATCATATTTGGAACATCTTCATCATTGTGAGAGCGGTGTTATTAGTTTCTTACGTAAGTATAATCTGCCATATTTCTCCTTTCAAGTAGTTCTTTAAATATTGTGGGAATGAATAACTGAACTTTTGCCTTTATGTATTATATATAAATATAGATTTTGCTGTGGCATGCTTACATCGCCTCGTATAAATCTAATAGATGGTATCTGACCTCTGCGGAGGACGGGGCCTGCTAATTTATTTAGCGTAACATCTTAAGATTTATAGTCTAAGAAAGTTCAGTTCGAGGATTTCTACCATGTAAGTAAGCATTTATTTCTATTTAGTGCTGTCTGTAACATTGATTAAGTACATGTGTGTAGTATATGTCATAATAGTGGAAAAGCAAGTTCTACGCAATGATATTGACAATTTTAATTATAGTACCTAATTAACGACATTTTTAATAATTACATTAATTTTGTTTTAAAATTGTATTATAAAATAATATGGTTGTAACTTACTAAATCCGAAAGTAGGCATTTATTTGGTATTTCTAAGAAGGTATTTTCTTTGAACTTTAGTTGTGTTTTATGAGCAAATACCATAGCTATCGTTTCCACAGAACATTGTTCGTCTGGAATTTTATTTGATTAAGAATAAAAAAATTAGCAGTCGGAATTACCCAATGATTCGGTTTTTTACAATTCAACTAATTTTTATTTTTATTGTTTTTAAAACAAACAATAGAAGGTCATGGATGAGCTTTGGTTATTCCCAAATTAAATAGAACAAACTTGCTTATAGAGTAATAAAAATAACGGAGGGACAATGTATCGCGTTTAGAAGACTGTCAGTGCCAGTATATTGAATGGCGGAGGCTCGAAGGCAATTGTTTGTGCAGAGGTCAGCTCGGGCGCTTCGGGCACTCGACGCGCCCGAGCTATAGCGGCTAACGACGCATTCCACATTGACATCATTACTTGTCACTATATTTGACTGACTATTCCGAAGTCTATTGCTATTGTACGTCTATATGGATTTCTACATTTAATCATAGGTCATATCTAGATTTTAAAAGACACAGAGTATGTATTTTTAAAATACTTCCAATGCTTCTCTTCCACAACAGAAAATACTTACTGATGAATTATTGTTAAAGTACGTGAGTAACCAGCAATTCAATGTAAAGCGAAATTCTGATTCACTTTTTCTGTTATGACGATGTACTTAGATAATATACGAGCCCGCGGAGTATCACTTACGTTGCTTGCTACAATGCGTTAAACATAAAATCTATGATGAATTTGTTGCACATTGCGACCCTAAACCCTTCCTATTCCAGGATATTTATATTCCGGACTCCTTCTGTCGTCACGTATCGATTCATTTGGTTCTTATGCGAGGCGGACGGTAACTAATGACGTGAGTCCGGCGAATAATGTCGTCCATTTTAGCGAGGCATATTGTAAGCTGGCGGCAGACAAGTAGTGATGTAGCTTGTTGACAACTACGTTCCGATAATGATCGTTTGTACAGGCTTATCGAACGTCATTAGCAAACTTGATATCTGACTCATTAAATACGTGTGTAAGCTTTTTCGAAATACTCTGATTATAGTAATCTAGACACGCCCACAGAACATGATACAATCCATTATATTATACCTAACTACTCTGTAACTAAGTGTATGTACATTTTATATATTGATCGTTGTCAGATACTACCAGATATATAAATGAAACCCCCCGAAGCAAATTTTCTAAATTCCTTAGCTCTCGTAGTTGTCTCATCAAGTCTCATCAAGAATCATTATGGGTGCCATTACCATAGATTCAGTCGAAAGATTTGCGGCAAGCGATTACAAATATTAATATTTAAGATAATTAAACTTAAAAGTTAAATCGAACAAGTCAGTTTGATAACGGAACGAATAGTCCGGTACAGATTAAACAATTTGCTATAGATATATATTATGAGGTGGAATATACCAGGTAATTAAGTTAAAACCACAAGAGAGCCGAAAGAGGTGATGAACCTTTTTGTCTCGGCGCTAATCCGACCCTTGTACTGCGACCGTCCTTTTGTAAGATAAGATGGATCCGAGCATTATTATAAAGCGCCATCTAGTTCTAACTAACGAAGTTTGTGTTGGATAGTCGATAATTCGTTTTTAAGCAGTAATATTTATGACTCGGGTAGAAATATAATTTACCTCTATCAGGATTTACCATAGAAATACGGCCTTAATACCGCTGTGCAAATCGGGTCACCTTCGTTAGACATTACATAATCGCCAATAGACGCGTTGTAAAAAGAAAGACGTATTTCCGCAACAAAATAATAAAGTGACTGAATGTTTTATTACAAGGTATACCGCTTTGTCTGGAGGTGCACAGCACGTAAATAACAAATTGTTCAAACGAAGTGAGTGGTGTGCGAGTTTGGGCGGGCGTTCGGCGGGCTCGGTCGTCGCCCGCCCAGCCGCGGCCGCCGCCCTCGCCCCTATAAATACATCGACAAAACACAAAAGCAGATGCACTCCGCGAAACATTTTTAATTTTAATGATGCGACTTTTGCAGGAATAAGTTTTCAACGAATTACTAAAACGTGAAAATGTTTATTTTTGTTGTAGTGTCTGCTCTTCTAATAACGTGATTTGCGGACAGACGTTCAACAGATTATGCTTCGCTTCTTTTATGAGTCTGCGAATAGAAAATATACCTACCTAAAGTAATTGAAATAAATTAAATAAAAACAACTGCATATTTATAAGAAGCTATGTTGTACTCGTTGATGTCAGAGTTAATTTCTGCTATTTCTGTACTTAAAAAATATATATAAATAATAATAAAAACCGGCCAAGTGAGGTACGTACTGTCCCTCCATTTCATCTTAAAGAAAATACGAAATAAATATCCCAAGTTCATTATTTCAACTAATATTTTAATGCAAATGCAAATGTGTCTACCATACTACCATGTCTGTTTGTCTGTCCTTAATCTATTCACTCTTAAACCGCTGAACCGATTTAAAGAAATGGTATTTAGATATTTGGTACAGTGATAGTTTGAGTCTCAGGGAGCGATACGATTATGATAGTTTTTATTGGGGAAATCATACAAAAATTAGGTAGAAGTTTTTACGCAGACGAGGCCACGTGCAATAGCTAGTAAAATATAAATTCATATATATTTTATCCTAGTCAGAAAGTATCATTCGGTATCATTTGATATGATAGTTATCATTTAACTTAACAAAATAAACGGCTTCATTACAAGAAAAAGGCAAGACGGCACCTTTTAAATTGGCTCGATCAATGGAATAAACGCCTTGTCTAAATGGCACAAATCCGAGAGAAAAGGAAAACAATTAATTAACTCATTTCCCGCAATTAACGAGGGACGGACACGGAATTATTTAAGCATCTTTGGGTAATCAGCGTGGTCGGTATCCGGCGTCGCTCCGGTGCGCGGTGGCGGAAGACGCTTTCCCCGCTCGCGCGGCCCAGTCGGTGATAGCTCCGCTCCGCTTCCGCCGCCCTTTGTCCACAACAACAATACACTTTTCGGTGAATCGAATTGAAACAAAACGATAAACACGCAATCTTTTATCGGTTGTAGCGCTGATGTACGATATTTTCATTGGCTGTGTTTGTATTAAGATTGCGGCTGTCTCGTGTTGACAATGGCTACGACAAACTTAGCACGTTTAATGGCCTTTAACAATTTTGTTATTATAATGCTCTTTATTTGTTAAATCGTGTAACCCTTAGGCTACGTGTAGTGTATAAAGGACCCATAAAATGTGCAACTAATTAGCCTTCCTGAGCGGCTTTGAAAGCGCTCAATTGACCTACGAGGGTTGTATTATGGGCGACCCGTGTTCAAAGGAGTGATGCGGTTGCAAAGAAGGCGCGTACCAAGGCAGCCCCCACGCCGTCGTGTTGGGGTCGAGGAAAGGCGCGTTCCGTGAAAATGATCGCGTTCACTGTTCTTGGTGTCTGTCGTGTTTACAAACAAGCATTTAATTGACGCAGGAATTCCAAACACCGCCGGTGTTAAAGGAAAACAAGTATCTCTCTCCCCGCCACCGACTCGCGACGCTTACAACCGGGTGTATGTCAATAAATTTGAAATTGTATTCGTAAAAATTACTAACTAATTTTGATAAAACTTGTAAATATAATTAAGGGATAGTAATATATTGATTTCTTACACTTACGCGAAAATTAGACATTGATAAAAACTGGTCACATGCCGACTCTGATACCATGGATACTGTAAAGGATCCGAGACGTCGGGTTAAAATAATATCAATGTACCGCGATAAAATCCGTAAAAAGTAGTTTTATTTCAAGGGATGATAATGCTTTAATGTTCCCTTTAAATGCAAGATTATAAGCATGATAGCGGCGACACAAATTATTTTCAATGAATTACGTAAGTATAAATAAAATTCGTATTATATCCGAGTTTATGAAGCGCTTTATGTCTGTGGAGCGCACAGCATGCATTATTCACAGTGAAGAATAATCTGAGTACTAAAAAATACAATGTACCTACCTTATTCAATGGGGGACGTGGGTTTCTTTTATTTTTAATGAAATCTCCGTGTATCCTTAATTGTGTGTACTGCGATGGTATATTACGAAAGATACATTATTTTTGCTATGATTTAGTTCTCTTTAATAAAAATGTTGCAACGATTGTTAACATTGGCAAGCAATAAAATTTGGCATAAGTTTTTTTATTACTAATGCACCGGTAATGTAGAAATTCGTTTATAATATAGGATACAAAATTCATTAATTTAACTTAAGATGTAATTAATACTTCCTGAGGAAATGTTCATACAACGCATGTAACTTTCACAAAAAACGAGTTTATCTCATTTGTTACTTTTCTTATAGATTTTTGCAACTTAATACAGCATAAACATAACACAGAAATCATCGTCTAACAATTATGTTTAAAGCGCAATAGAATGCTTAATATTTTTATGGTTGTAATTGATGTAATCAACTATTTGTACTTCGATTTTAAAGGCTTAGAGTGCTTAAAGTTAATAGCATTCAAATAGTAAACAATATTAAAGTAAAACTTTTATGAGATAGATACAGCAAGATTTATCGTAAACGGACGCGCCGAGTCTATTTCTTGCAAATTCAAGACAAGCGGTGTCAGTTTGTCTGAATATTCATCAGCTACTGAGTTAGGGAGTTAATACCGCAACCGATTAATGTTGATATTTTCCTGCCTTAAGCTTCCGTTATTCAGGCGAGGGGTCTTGCGGCACGACTCTACCATTTGTTTTCGGTGCACACATGTGGGTGTGTGTGTTTCACTAAGCTTGTAGGTATCAGTGTTTATAAAAGTTTTTTCTGAGCTGGCCTAAATTAATTTAAGTCGGAACGAGGTAAATGTTAAGCCAAATATTTCATTACACAAGGTAATGAAATATGTGGTTGACTACGCCGGAAATTGTTCAGGAGCCTCCATCACTGTTCAAAATGTTTAGTGGTCTTTGACAGGACCGCGAAAGTTTGAAGGAGGTACTAATAATAGCATCACATCAAGTATTTAGTAGCGGCGCGGGCACGCAGCGGCGCCTACCCTCGCGGCCACTAAAACAAAACTTAAATCGCCGTGCAAAGCCGCAAGAAAATTCCGCTAGCCGGAAGCCGCAGACCGTTTTAAGTAAAATATTAAATGCGCTGTAGGATTTGTTCGTGTTGGTACGGGCACAGGCCGGTTTTAATATTCGATGAAGCGCTCGCTCCCTGTCGACGACGTTTTGTCTGGCCCTTAATTGCGGAGTGATGCGTCCGCGGCGCTCCCAAACTCGGTCGTCGACACAAGAAAATATTAAAACGTCCCGTGGTGCTCGCGTGGCTTACTCGGCGGACTAGCTGTTTATTGCCAGCCTGGAGATGTTAACGCCTATAAATTTTATGTCTGCCGCCGCTGTAAAATGTTGCGATATTGCTAAATTCTGTTGCTTTACTTTTACGTTAGAGATATGTCCCTTATCAGTCGCGTGGATGTAAGCGGTTAGAGTAAGAAAAGGATCAGATGGGATTGCATTTATATCGCGATTAACAATTAGAATTCTCATTATATGTATATAGTATTATTATACCTGCCTCGTATTTTATTTGGTAACTTATTTTTGTTTAGTCAATATTTCATAATCCTATTTTACATAATGCGTGACTTGTATTTTAGATACTATGTAATAAAGCATTAAGTTAATTAATCATTTTCTTTATGGACGTCTTAGATAAAATCAGACTTACAATGTGTAGCGTACTGGAAAGCTGAATGCTTTTTTAACAACTTAAAAGGAAAATACGATGGCTTTATTTTTCAAAAACTTTTTCGTTCAAGCTACACCTTTGTACGCTAACCTTGCCGTTAGATGAATAATTCTTTTTATTTGTTTCGCTTAAAGTTAAAAGCGATGGTTTTAATCTATAAACGTTTCATCGATTACAGCCATCTATTAATTAATTTGAATACAAAGAATAGCTCGCTATCTTAACAGCTCGAGCACATATAATGACTGATCCATTCTTAAATCATTACGTTTACCGTTCCGTATAAGGCCAATATAAAAATTACATTAGCAGTTAGCACGTTATTCGTTGAAATTTACAGTTGGAACGTAACGAGTGAGATGGTCAGAAGAAACAAACAAGACACGCGCTGTTGGGTTCAATTACTGCGCCTGCGATATATAACGCCGTACAGAGATCGTGAGGCGTTCGTGAAGCAGTTGTCGCCAACACTTGGGGCCCGCTACCGGCGCTTGACAAATCGTTACGCACAATTGGAATCGTTTGTTACACCGGAGAATTACCTGCAACCCGCACTATCAACCCATTTCGGGTCCGACACGTTTCAATTCGCATTCCATAAAATACTCAATCCGATTTACGAAATAGGAAGAAGTTTTTTTACTGTAGGTGTAATGAATGATCATTTTTACTTATCACGTCTTTGATTTCCGATGGCTTGAGGTATGTATGTTATATACAAATTACGGCCCCTTTAAGTGATGCGGGGCTACTGGCGCTACGAGACAATTAATTCTAATTGTGCCTAATAACTGTGGGTTAAACTAAATATTCTGCATGTAAAATTCGTATTAAATAATAGTTGGATATATTGTTTTAGACATTTTCGAACTAGTTGTATTACTGTTTGCCTTATCGAGTTCTCGTAATTGTATTAATAGAGATCCAGTAAGTACTTAAACTAAACACAACATCTAGACGTGTCACAAGTATCAAACGGTATACGTCACAACACATTTTGACGTCTATAAAATGGCGTTACTTGCGTCACGTCGCAATATAAAAATCTTAATACTTACTCGGATTAGGATGCTGCTGTTACTGTAAATGTAACTCCTTTGCGTGTGGTATACCGAATTGTTACGTACCTGCAAGAAAGAGATGAAAATAAAGTTGGGTATTAGTAAATTAGTAATGAATGGTTATTATTACACAATTTACAAACTACATAAATACATAATATTCAATAAATAAGTTCAATAAATAACTATAAATGTATAATATATTATTACAATAATATATTATCATGTTCGTATTTCACACTAGATGTTTTAAGGTCTGTCATTTATCAAAAAATTGCGTATACTAATTATACATAAAAAGTAGTTAGTTTATTAGACTACG
The DNA here is from genome assembly GCA_905163465.1 of Craniophora ligustri. Taxonomy (NCBI): domain Eukaryota; kingdom Metazoa; phylum Arthropoda; class Insecta; order Lepidoptera; family Noctuidae; genus Craniophora; species Craniophora ligustri. The sequence goes on along the minus strand of LR990967.1, from coordinate 7,300,174 downwards.
CCTCACAACAGATTCACTTTAATCTATTGTCCGCCCAAGGCTCTTAATTTAATTTACCGTTAATCCGGGTGAAGTTTTACAAAATAGTTTCTATGCACACGTCATGACTACGAACTTAGCCTAAACTAATCGATTATATTCATGAGTAACTGTTCTATAAGTTACACGTTGCAGTGGCATCTTATTTTAACATTCTATTAGCATATAATTTCTAAAAAGTGATAGAGGTCTATGAACTAGCGGAAGAAGGAAGTGAAATTAAAATTCTACACGTCCTCCTACAGCCGCCTAGTAAAGTACTAATAGTTGAATTATTTATACGCTTCTGTCTGTAGATATTTCACGTAATGAATACCTATGAAGGCTTTGCAGACATATTTTTACACAAGAATTGTTCACGTGTGCTCTTTACATTATTAGTGAGTACATTATTGTTTCAACACATTTAGCTCATTGTTTCAAACAGCACACTTGCTTAGGGGTTCCCTACAAAAAGTATCAAGTGACATAAAGCCGACTAATTTGTCACCACCTAACAATTAACACTCGTAATTAGCTGAACATGGCATAGCAAGTAAGTAATGAATTACGCGTCCTAGCAACTCGACACTAATTTGAAGCAATAAATAAAGAAAGTTACACATTTAATTACAAAGTGAATTTATACAGTGATAACAGTATATGACGCGAGTGATAACACTTAAGTGATTCACTTTAATAGCACATAAGCTACTTCGGGAAGTAGCATTCACTTTAAAATTGTAACAATTGCGTGTATTGTGTGTATTGTACGGTGCAAAACTTCAAATTAAAAAAAACTAGTATTTTTCTGTTCCTAAACGTCATTCGATACAAGATATTCTATTCAGCGGGTTGATTATTGATGAGTACCATAGGTTTTTAAATGATTGATGAATGGGACTCCTGTGACCATCGGTATTTCATTTATAGTTATCATGTAAAGGTTACTTGAATGTACGAAATGAACTTTGTGATTTGTAATGATCACGTAACCGGCATCGCTTAATCTATACATACATATAATAAATCTGTAGACGTAGCGTTGCTGCAACTCAAATATGTTTCCATGTAGGTACTATGTCAGTGTCATATTTGATATTATGTTTTTTTTTACATTATTATTTAGAAATTAGAAATCTAACTTATTATTAGTTATTGTGTTATGATTTTTAGACATTGGCCCATGGTTTTGTTAGTAGTTTATTATAACGACAAACCAAATACATTTAAAGGTATCCGAGGTTCACGATATCGAAATAAATAGTATATTTAATGCTTCCGCCTTTTTTATTACACATCCGGATTTTGATGATACATTATATCCATAATCATCCGTGACAAGTTATCAATCATTGGATTAAATCAAGTGAATATTAATGTCATAAAAATAAATAATTTTTGGAACGAACTTAATAATTTCTAAGTTCTTTAAATTTTATCCAAAAACACGCAGTTTCTTTACAGTTTACTGCGCATAAAGAAACGTTATTTTATTTCTTGGACATTGCATTTGACAGCAGTTTTTTTCCTTCCTTGTGACAGGCTTGGACTTTGTCGACCAAATGACAATACAGTTAGCACAAATGTTATCAACACTATAAGACAACGTTTTGATCATTTGAGACTTATCGTTGATTCATTGGGCATTGTTTTTGTATTTTTTTATATGTGTACATACAAAAATGCCTGTATAAAAATAGGGAGAAAAAGCTCTTCAATCAAAAAACCAAATACGAATTATGTTGAAATCTAAAAAAAATTGATGCAATTTTGAATATTTCTAATAATCTTTTGAATGCTTTTTATATAATATGTGCTGATGATATCTGAGGCTTTATTTATTTAGTAAATACGAATTTGCAGACAAAATTAAAAAAGCCGCTATCTTGTACATCTTTGATAATGATCTGATCGCTTTTACACTCATATGACGTCATTGTGTGTATAATGCATATGATACAATATTAATTAAATTCTTTTACGTGGACGGAGTGGCGCACAGTAGCTAGTGTTTATTATATTTGTTTGATAAGTAAATTGTAATTATCACATTATAATTTACATTACTTATTTGGATGACCCTTAATAGTGTCAATCATGTTTATAACTAATCGTGTTTAGAACACAAGTTCACGACCGCGCTAGTAATATCATTTAATCAAATTTAAATTTGAATTACTAATAAAACTCAGCGGCGATAACAAGCTGAGTATAGGGTATTCATGACGGTAAATTACACAAATAATTCCGGATCAGGTGATAATAAACCCGTTTAGCCATAAAATTCTGAATTAGTTAAGTAATTAAAGAAGTTAGTATGGAGTTAAACGTCTGTTTCGTTAATTTACATAATTATAATTAATTTGTGTACAATTTTCGCGATTGTTTTGCAGGTGACAACCGCTACATTTTCTTCACTTAACCTTTTATTTTAAAACAATGTCCCAATAATTGTAAGCTGTTTTTCAATTTCACCTTCGTGAGTCACCTTTGAGCGCTGCATGTATTTATGTAGTTATACATCCACTATGTAATGGGTGCAAACCAATTATGTTTCACACACAGTTACTAATTATAATTTCCTCGGCGCTGCCATTCGGAAAACTATGTTTAGAGTGTTCTATTTATTAATTAGTAGCTAAATACGCTGCAGTGAGCACAGTTATGTACCACTTAAATTAGTCGAAACAACGTTTTAGACTTTATAAAATTTTAAACTGGCTTCATTTCACTGTGTAACTGTTAAAATAATTTAATAATTTAATTTTAACCTGCGGCAATGTGTCGGTAACTAGCACATTATGCGTCTACTTGTAGTGTATTCAGAAAACCGAGCACGTTGCTTTATATAAAAACTTTAATACCCGGCCGAGTAGGTGGTAACATGGTCATAAAAACGATGCAAATTGTCTTGTTGCAATAAGATTAATGGATACATGACAGTTAATATAATATCCAGGTTGTGGTCGTTCTGACATCCATCTATTGCTCGTAAGGACATCGCACATTACCTTGGGCCCGCACCATTCAAGAACTCACAAAGCGCATATGCTAATAACACATTTGCAATTAAAATCGCGACGCCCACAAGGGGACGCCATTGTTTCATACATGTGAAATGTGTACTTATTATTTATATAACGATACAATATTAATGCCACTAAATGCAATTCAATCTTGCAAACTTCTAGTAGTAGGTATTGCAACTGGAAAAAAGCGTTAGAAACTTTTTATCGATTTGAAATGCGACATTCGAATGAGGGCAGAGAGGAATTTAATTCTGAATAATGAAAACATTACGTTGATAAAACTTTCGTTCCACCGCTGATACTAATGGAACGAATTTTCAAAGTAAAAGTTGTACAACAAGCAATCTCCTGGCATGGAAAGTTGGGCGAATTTCAGTGGTGCGACCGGTGAGCATCACCAAAAGAATGTAATAAGGCACAGGTGCCGCAAGTTCTTTATTGGATTTCGCACGTTCCGAGTCGACGTGTTTGATGGCCGAAAGATTCTTGCTAAACTCTTTGCTAGATATTAATTTTCCTCCAAAATTATCTTTCAGACTTGTTTCCAACTTCACTATTACGAATGTATTTTAGCAGTGGGAAAGTGGGTTACCTTTATAGCCCTCACCTGTTGAGTGTGCCTCGACTTCGTCATAACAAGATTTTAAGTTACACTTACACGTCAACGGAAACACCTGTTACAAGCAGAAATCATGTTTAATTTCCAATTACAATAACATATTCGCATCTTTTTATTATGAATTTAATAATACATGTCATACAGATGTACTGTTTATAAACCGCAATACAAGTTGTGCAGACTTGTGATTTTTTGTAAACAATGTCGGTCCGATGATGCAGCTGTGTCACGAGGTCATTCCGAAAAGTGTTTCTCGGTGAACGACGACGATTGAAAGGAAAAGTATAGGCCGCAGCCGGCGGTGCGCGCCGCCCGCGCCGCTGCAGAGCGTGTCATTGACACATGCAAATTCGAACAACGCTTCGGTGTCGGGTCATCGAACCCTCCATTCAATGACTGTCGAAAGTTATCCGTGAACACGACGGCGACGGCGCTCGGCGGCGTAGCCTACAAAGAGCTCCTGTATCGTAGCCGTCACGCGATTGTAGCGTTTAAAATCATTCATAAATAAAGTGAATTTACCTTGTGATCGCTCACCCAACCAAAGGAAAACACTAAATTATGTGTCTAGTTCTTCGTTTCGTTATTGCATGCTCGTGTTCAAAGTAAACAGCGATTTGTTTCAAGTATTTAAGGTTGTTTATTTGATGTGTTCGATTGAATTCGACAGATGCGCCGCTTCACAAAATGCGTCTGGCCATTGTATTATTAGCATTGCGAATTTCGACAAGCTCTCGGTGCTAGACGCCATTCGCAAATACAAACGGTTGGTATGCAAATCTCTCTTGTCTGTATGACAACATTTACATGGTTTGTTAGGCGTGCTCTCCAAGATACCTAAATCTGTCTACAGTGTAGTTATTAAATCATTTTTCTCAGTTGCATTTTTACTCTAATGTAACACACAATTAGTTACGCTTTCGTCACCTATAGCGCTATTATTTCTCATAAGCGATATATCTGGGTTTACATAAAGACTTAGGTATATTTTATTATCAGCACTCCGTGTTATTATGTTTGCAAAGCAAGCATCATAATATGTGCACGGCTGGCGGACGTCGAGATAAGCGGGACGCCCTTGTCCGCCAATGGACGTAAAAACTCTGAAGGGACGACCTAAATAACGCGAAGAGTAATCTCTGATGTACGCTATCATCGCGGGAGATGGTAATGTTGATTGTTGACCTAATCTATCACTTGACGTCATGAAGCTGCCTGCAGCGCAATGCTCCGAGGCCAGACGGCGGCGGGCGGCGGGCGGCGTGTAAACTTATTGTACACACACGTATATTGTGATTAGGTTTCAAATGTATATTATGATTCATGAATACTCTGAATTTAGAAACTACAAGCGGCCGTGTTTTATTTATTTTGTTAGTTTCTCTTATTGATCGACCATGAGAGAAAATACACAGCGTATCAGCTGTTTGTCGCTCGTCGTCCTACGCCAGTTGTGTGAGTCAATTGTGGTAGTTAAACGGATTAGTGCTGCGAGTGAGGGGCGAGCTTACTACAATTGCGAATCGTGACGTTTTAACTGAACATGAAGTTTCGATTGGCACCAATAAGGAAGAAGCGTGCAGATAAATTATTAAATTCCACATTCGTTCACTTAATTCACCTCTATGTAATAAACAGCTAGGAAGAAAGTGAACAACGTCTTACGTAATAAAATCGTGTGGCTAACACTGATTTACAGTAATTTAGTGTGAAAAGGAAATAAATACTTGTCTGTTAGATGTCTTTCACTAAACAATGACATGATTTATCGGCGAGAGATAAATGTTTACGTAGGATATCGAGCCGCCTGTTGTCCACACCGCCTATTTGTTTTAAACGAGATAAGATTAAACATTGGGACTTACTCGGGAAAAGTAATGACAGATGTAATTTAAAAAGTACTTTTACTTACAACAAACAAAGTGATTGTTCCACTTAAAACTGAGTTTGCCGGAACCGTTTTATTACCCTTACTACTCAAATAAAAAAACCTTTACTTTTAATCTAAATTTACTTTTATTTTATACCTATGGCTTTGGAAACCTTAATTGATATAACTAATTTATAAATATTATCTTGAGGATACCTTAATGTCCAATGGCCGAACATTTCTCACACACACTCTTATCGATGTTTAACAAACAAGCCCATTATTTCTATAAAACTTGCATAAACGGTATGTAAACACAAGAGCATGGTGTTGCGTACGCGCATGGCCGCAGCACGGTGGTGGCACACAGAGGACTAGTGCGGAGACTCGCAGCAGACGGGTGCGGCCGCATGAGAAGCTGGTCAGTGGCCGCATTCCTTATAGTTGAAAGTAACACGGTATCCGGCTGCGAAAAATTACCGTCTCTCGACCGCCGAGGGATTCTACTTCTTATATATTATAGATTACGAGCTATTCCTTGTAACAACTATGTATATTAACAATATTTATTAAATACAAAATTGCGACAGCACTAGTTCGCAAGCACGCCTGACTTTGTAGACATTGTCCTATCAAGATGATTTAGATAAGTGAGGCGTCAATGTAATATAAATGACCAGAATGTTTTATTTATTATCGAGTTCAACAACCTCTTGCTGTTTAAGATTATGTTTATACAATGAACGATTATAATTCCCTTCTGATATGCAGCAATGTAACGACTTAAACGACTTAATATTTTTTTCATTTATGTACAGTCTTCACTATTATAATGTAAAATTACTGTCACGGGATTGGCATATGCTATGAAACATATATTTTTAAGTAATGCCTCAAGTTGCGAAGAGGAATAAATTGTAGCTTGTTAATAGTTAAAATGAAATTAATGATTCATGAAATTAATTTTACTAAACCGTTTTAATTCCGTGAATTGAAGATACTAGTTTATAATTCGCTTTTTTAGCTTTATTGTACTCGTATGATGTAGTTTATAACTATATTTTATGTGCTATATATGTATACGTTATATATAAAGTTATATCTAGGTATATTTGGGACCTATCGCGGTAACAAAAAACCTAAGTTAAAATACAACATTGTATTTTAACTTACTAGTGCAACGAAAGTGTGGAAATCTTTTCCAGTTCGATCGGAAGGTCGGCGGCAAACGAGCGTCGCGTCGTGTGATTGCTTTGCGCGAATTTTTTGTTCGTCTGGCGCGCAGGTGTCTTGTCGTAGCGCTGCGTTAAGACTCGAAGTTTTTTTTCTGAATAGCCTTCGACCCGCCTCGCATGTGTGTTTGTTTTGATCATTTTTTTCAGTTCACCGTCTGCTGGTTTGCGTGCATACCTGCTAAGATCCTAATTTAAAATCCTTTAACTAAAGGTCTGAGAGCTTTTACATATTATACTTGATTGAAAATGTTTACTTGAACGCGTGATTCGTTAACGGTTGTGACTGGGATGGGTTTTTATGAGACTCGTCTGTCGTTCTCATGACACAAATGGGTGTCAGTATTTCGTACGAAACAGGTTGGTTGAGAACACGGTATGGCGGCATTTACTTAACGGCCGGCCCTACGTTTACGTAACGTGCTGCGAGATTGCTAAAATGAATGGAGTGGTTCCCAAGGCGGCCGTGTGGCGGGTGCATGCGCAGGGCGGGCCTCTCTAGTGGTATTGCGTTCCGTTATCTTGCGGTCATCAGTCTCTCGGAACGGGTTGCGGGCCCCGGAGGCGATACACCGGAACTGTCGTGCTGTATACGGCGCACGCGCCTGCCGCACGTCCTCGTGTCGCCAGAGTCGCTTGACATGCCACGTCACAGTCCCGCTGTCACCTGACGTGCATCACAGAACACCACTACACTCACTTTTGTGCACTGACAAGGCCTGTTTTACGGCGTCAATAGTGACATTACTCATACATGTCTCGATGGCTATAATGTTCGACAAAACAATAAACGTTCGTATAAAATTATAAATCTCAAGTCAACCTACAATGAGTTATTGAACTGAAAATGAAAAGCGTTTTGCCTAAAGCAACGGAATAACGGTTATAAATATTTTTGGTTACTGATTTCTTACATTTACGCGAATACTGGACATTGAAATAAAATATGTTTTATGACGGACTTTGTCGCGGAATATTGCGCTGCAATTATATTTTTAGTTAATTAGGCATAAAAAGATTGAAATAGCGGTCGCAAACATCGTCGATCGTCCAGTTAACTTCTCCTAGTCAGTGTAAAAGCAGACTCTGATTTAATTTATACAATACGGTGTCAGCTTACATCTAATCAGAAATTATTATAGACCATTCGAACCAATTTAACCACCCGATAAGCGCAGCGTTTTTAAGACTGCCTTTCGTAGATGTTAATGTGGCGGTATGGTCATTTGTATTGGAATGATAGATATTTCTATTTTATAAATTCTTTATATAAGTACCCACAAAGTTTTTTATGTATAACGTAACACAGGCCGGATATAATTATGAATATTTATTGTCACAGAATTTATTCAATCATTAATACATTAAACATAACATCAAAATACATACTATAGTTTATCTTTGTTTCACTCGGAACTTACTGATTACTGCAATAAAGCTAATATCAAAAGTAATAAAGGACCGTCAATTCGACGAAGTTCAACTTATCTCAGTCATCATTATCGTTCATTTAAAAACATAATGACGGTAATAAACTCTAATAATTGAACATAAAAACGGAATGAAAGAAAGATATGACAATGGAGTAGATGAACAATTCAATCAGTGTTATTAATTGTCGAGTTTCCTACTGCACCCGTATGCGCGTGCCCATATTGCGGGTCGGAGGATGGGAGGGGACGACGACGACAAAGGAGGGCGGACTGTAAAGTTATAAATAATTTATGCGAGAGATAACTGTGCCGCATGCGCCTGGGCAATACGTGCACTGCAAGCGCTTTGCACTGAATGATTAAGGATCAATAAATGTAAAAGAAGTTAATTTATAGCTTTTTGTTCACACCTCAGTTTATGTTTAATAAGCGACTATCATACTTGCGAGTGATGATTATATTAGCTACAACATAAAAAGGTTTTAGATAAGAAATAAATTGTAGATCTAGACTCTAAAATTAAATTTTGTATGTAAAATTGAACCTTTATTTAATACAAGCTGCGGCGTCGATTTGGTCTATATTATTATAATCTAAGGAAAATTACCTATACTTAAAGTATCTAATTTGTGTTTATACACTCATTAGATTTTACAGACAACTACTAAAATATGCAAAGAATTAAATTTGTACAAAAGCTAACGTATATTTGAAACATTTACATTTAAACAAAATTTGGGTTAAATACGTGTGTAAAAGAACAACGTTCACGAGAAAAGGAAAATAAGTTAATCCTCGAAGTTATAAACGACTGAAGTGAAATCATTAAAGGTGTAACAATAACAAGGGTTAAACTGAATCAACAAAAGTGGTGTAACTGGAGAGGTACAATGAACAAATCTGTTGTTAATACTAACCGGATTATAACTAAGTTTCTACTCGTAAAACATATGTTTTACGAGTCGAAATTCTATTGAAAACTTTGTTACATTTTGCTAAAATATTATTTTCAAAGAATAAATGTGACTACTCACCAGACCATTGTTTCAACTGAAGCAATATTATTTTTCACTAAGTACAGTTTTAAAAATAGATGCAGTGTCACCGTGAGTAGCTTCCATTAAACTTCTGCTTTAGTAAAGGTTCTTGGTCTTTTATTCAGCTCAATAGAGTAATGAAGGTGATGTCTTAAATTGAATTAATTCCATTAATGTTACCCGTTTCTTGCCTCAGAAAATAGAAATTTTATGAGATTACTAATTGTTCTACTTATTTTATAATGTTTCCTATTGATTAGGTAAGTAGAGAGTGAACGTCTAGAATGTGTTTTCTTGACTGAAATCAAATCAAAACCATCAAATAATATAATGAAATCTTTTAAATGAGTTCTACCTCTTTATGAGTTTCTTATCGTTTAATTTTTTCATATACACTATTTGTAACGATAGTCCTACGTTTGGAAAAACATAATATACGTATATAAGGTCTAGTGGAAATAAAACGTTTGACTTTGACAAAACTTATCTCAATGAACTCACATCCGAGCGTCACGAACTTCAGATGAAACCAGAAACCGGTATTACACACAGCTGTAGTTTATTAGGCATTCTGAACTAAATCTATTTAGCATGAGGTACACAGATGACTTGATTTTGTGGTAAGTAGAAATAAAAATGCCTAGATCAGTTTTATTTTAATATTTTCTGTAAAAATATATACATTGTATCGAAGAAGAATGATGTGGATTTTTCGTTTTCTTTTTGATATTTGTAACTATACAAGTGGTACCTATTGCAAATTTATGAATTAGGTTTATGTATCTAATAATAATAAGTAGTAACTATATCTGGACATTATGTGTTACTTTATTCGTATTGTAAGTTTCTGTAACACATTCGCGGTGTAGACCCTTATATTAGATTCAAACAGTCACTCGGACTACAAAGGGGCGCATTACGAGTAGACCCACAAAAAATCCGTTACTTGCGGACAGGCAAATTACTAGGAAACTGTACACTAGCTGGCCGAGCTCTGTAGTTGACGCATTACACACGGAGTTGCGAATGGCAATGACCATCATCAGGCGCAACTCCGTGTACATATCAACCACTTAGTGCCCGCTGCGCTTCCCCCGATCCGTTTGAAACTTTTTGTCCAGACCAACAAAATGCGTTTTTCATGCCCGCGTTTCGGTCCCTAAACACACTGTAAAGCTAACAACAGTAACAGCAAACTACACAAAACTTTTGTATTCTGTATTCAGTGAATACAGGGCCCTTATACTTTTAATATTTCGATAACCAGTGATATACTTTTATTAGTTTGTTTGCAAGTTTGTCGTTTTTTGTGAGTAAACTTGACATAGGAAAAAAAATCTTAGGATACAAACCTACCAAATAATACAAAATTAATGAAATAAAAGATACATACGAATTAGGTAGTCTTAATAACATGCATTGCTTTTGCAGATAATTGTGTTTAACACTAAATATGGTTCTCGAGACTCAAGTAAGCACATTTTTGGAAGTTCAGCATTTTAAGAGCGGTTACAAATTAAAGTGAACGTATTTCAACCACGTCGGTTGCAATGAGACACTGACACCGACGCCACCTCATATAACACAATGCTCACGCCGTAATAGGCTCGCGCTTGAGGTGGTCTAAGATCTTCCCAGAATTCCACTTTATTATAATGTTATTAAAAACGAACGCTATATCACTAATTGCTCAGTTAGCATAACAAATAATTTTTATTAGGAGTAAACTATAAACAATTAGTTCACAAGACTTCGATTAACTTTTATTGTTCCATTAATATTATATCAAAGACGTATAGTTTTGCTCTCAGATACGGTCTGGAATACTTGAAGTATAACGAATACTTCTACTGGGTATATAATGTTAGTTTTTTGACTTGCGCAAATACATATAATGGTTGTAAACTCACTACCTAAGCCAATGCATTTGGGATCACAGTTCGTGTTAGCACGTAGTACATAAGAAACAAATCAATTTAAATGCTAATTATGTAAGAGTATGTGCATGTCACGCCTAATTGAATACGAAAATATACGTGTGAGTGTGTCTGTTCAGAAACGGTATTATTCATCTGAATATTTTAAATGCACAAGTACAGATTAACAAGGCAAGACAAACGCGAATCATGCCCTATTTTAAGAGCGTATTCATATGATATTAGTCTGCAGGATGGTCCTTGAGAATCGATTGGATCAATTTACATTCCGATTGGTTCTGAGTACCATCGATTGAATAAATTAGACATCAGATACATAATGTAATATGTTTTAAATGTTTGGTCTACGCCTCATTCATGTTCTTTTGAGCTTAGCTTTAATTTGGAGATCATTCATATTTCCATCTTTGCATATTATATGAGTGATTTTAAAGGGAAAAAGTCATCAGAAGGCTGTCTAGTTGTCCTTTGACCTAACTACCTATATTGAGATTTATACCAGAGTCAAAATGTATATTTAAACTCTGATTATATTATATGTAACCTTTGATCATATATTTGGTCGCACCTAGTCCTAATCTAACCAAATGTTGGTCAAATATTTCGTCCACGCCTCATTCATGTATTTTATTGAAGCATTGGTTTTTTTCATAGTGACGATGGTTAGGCAAGTTTCCAACACGAGCATGTAAACAAAGAGCAATTTTCACTAATTATGTTCCCGACGTATGTTGTGAGGCAGACAGTGTTAAGAATGCGATGTGATTCTATGAACGAGACTACAGTTTGGTTTTTCAACATCACGATTAGTTTTATTTTACTCGCACGCCCATACGCCGTTGTTGTACTATTGTATAATTATGTAGTACTATTGTCGGATAATATAGGTTTGTGATATTGGTCACGTATTAAAATTGCCAATAGAAGATAATACCGCGGCTACGTATGAGTACAACAATGCAATAAAATGTAAACGTAAAAGTGCAATGTTGTGTATCGTCGCGGGCGCAGTTCGCGGGGCGGGCGGCGCGTGCGCGGCCCTGGCGATGCCGCAAGGTCAATGGCACGCGCCTCTCCCGCTCGCACACCGGAATTCCATATTTAAATCTCGTCCGCAGAAAAATGGCGGTCGACTCCATTCCGCGGCCGCGCCGTGTGTACGGAGAATTAATAAAACATGCCTTCCACTTTTTCTTGTCGTTTTTTCCGAGTATCGTTAACAACTTGGTAACAGTGTGGTTGCAGTTTGCTGTTATGTTGTGTCTGTTCGATACTTTCAACCCATGTATGTAAAAAATATAATCATAATATTTCTATATAAGCATGCAAGAATTTTCTGCTACCCACTTATTTACACGGTAGGAGTTCATGGTAAATTCGTAACGGTAGAAACCCATAAAAACTTTAATTGGAGTTATGTCTAAATGTGTTGAACGCAGCGCGACCGTATCGCATCGGTGAGTAGCAAACATAAATGTAGCATTTTTTTCGTAGCAGTGACGCTACGTGGACGTCGTGATGTAGACACGTAGGCAAATGTAGCCACGAAGTACGTATCCAATGTAACGTTACGCGGTAGCGGACACAATTAACTGGATACAGTAAAGTGCAAGTCATTGGCAATCGGAGACCGCTCGGATTTCAGCACAAAAGCGTAGGGGGTCGGGGACGGTATGTGAATTTGGGGACTAAGCGCGGCAACCACTAATAACAATAGTGGCGACTTTAGTTGTAAAACTTTATACAGACAGTTCATTAGCTTCATGCGGGCAGCTTTATTTATAACTTCCATATAAATACATAAACATTTAAAGCTAGGTACTTACGTAGTGTGCAATGAGTAATCTGCGGTTAGTACCTAAGCTACGTCTATACAAGATGATTTTCAAATGGAAGAGTAAACAGGATGCACCTACAGCTCACTAAATTATCTTTGTTCTCATTGAGGGCTCCTACACTGCAATCTTTTATAATCAGACGTTCCGTAGATCCATTAAATTGATCAAACTCTTCCTAGTCTATATATAGCTGAATAACTTTGCAATTCCTCTCAAAAGTTAGGGAGCAAAAACCTTTTCACTAAGCGTGAATGAAGGACGCGTATTTCCAGTGGAGAGCGACAAAAAGGAATAAACACGCAGTCATACTCAAACTGAACGCACGAAGTAATGCGGCGAAATTAATTAATGTCCCCTTTCGTAGTGCGCACTGAAAATGTTTTAAAAGCGCCCGATCCTTGGAAGGACGAAGTGCAAGTCATCGGCGCGCCGTCGCCGCCGCCGGCAGCGGGCGGCAGGCGGGATTGAATTTACAGCGCAATAAATTTCAACACAGAAACAGAGGAGCGTTATCTGCTAACAGTTCAAATGAACTGTCTCGCCGCGGAGCAAGAAACAACAACAGAATCGCTAAACGCAGAAATCACTATCGCCAACATAACTAAGTGTTTAGCGGTGCTTGTACTCACTCACTGAGCACTCCACCGCTTTCTTTCTACCGAACGAAACAAAGGGCAGTTCATCGTACGAGATTTAGTGCGAGCGTAAAACTAACCACAGCGAATGTGTAGTTCGGATTTACTGAGTTATAAATCTGAGTAGTGTCATTGGGCAGAGAGGGAACTAGAAGAGCCGACACTTGTGCTGTATACGTCTACTTCTCTTTACGTTAAAAGTGGTTATTAGCTCATATTTACTTAACATGTAAAAAGAAAATTAGTTAGTGAGCGAGTGCCGGAACTGCATGCTTCATAAATTTATTGTTTAACACACTAACACCTAGCTCTGCTATTTAATATCGCTCATGCCTAATACAGCATTTAGACACGACATACTAAAAGTGTTATCTTTCACGGTTTGGAGCGTCTTTTAATCTTCCATTTTGAATATTATAAATTGTGAAGCAACTGTAATAAATAGAATTATAAAATAAAGCACATTGAAGAAAAAGGTAATTTAAGCAATTTTTACGTAGCTGGAGAAACGATTTCCTATTTAATAATTATGTAAATGTAGAATACAATTATGACGGTTCTAACACATCCAGTTATGAAGTTTCCGCAGGCCGGCCTCGCCTCGGGCCATTCAAGTGTGTCCGCTCAGGAATGGGTGCGCTAAGTGAAACGATACCGGAGATGAGACACGCCGTGCTTATTGCCTTCACATTTCATTTCATACGAACTTTGGGAGCCATCTACCATCTATTCAAATACATCAACCTCATTTCAATACAGCCAGATAAAAGCAGAATACAAAATGACATACATACATAGGTACATACATACACTCACGCCTTTACAAAATGAAAGGATTAAAAATATTGTGAACTATACGTTCTTTTCGTGTTGTCTAGGCAAAGTCAGAGTTTTGAAAATATTATAATCCGAAGGATATAAACACGGTGAAAGAACATCAAGATAAAGTTGGCATGGAAATTATCTCTGGACGTAAAACATGGAGAATAAACAGCAAATTTCATGAACCGTATTAACCGTTGACCTCAGTAGCTTCCTCTATTGGTGTATATATTACTGTGTTTATGGAGTTGGCACATTTTTTATAAATCCTGTGAACCGATGTTTGTACAATACTAAAATATAGATGAAACCTCTTTGTTAGCGAAGACATTTTGGTGAAAGAGTATTTATTGTATTCGAAAATTAAAAGGAAGATAGGAATTCCCCCGGGTGGGGAGGTGAGGCGCAATCAGAGCTTGCCGGTGGATGGCAACCTTAAATACCAGACTTAATTGAACAGCTTCCGGGTTGCGCTCGGCGAACCTACATAAATATACTGTACGGAAGTATTCGCCACAAAGGTATTCCTTTTACACTAAACACCTACATTCAACGAGAAAGCGATCTCTTCACATAAATAATTTCAGACGCGCTTTCTGCATTCCCAAGATTCAAACATTTTGTAAGGAATTTTTATTTTGCATCTCAAACATATCTTTGATAAAAACATTGTCTGAAGTGCATATCGTATTTTAACAAGGCTCGCACAGTAGCAGAGACATAAAATAATAAAAGAGGTGTACCGACTAAATCGTACTTTCATGTTTTTGGCTCGATCCGACTTCGAGCCACGCATACGGAAGTTAAGACAATGCTGCTATTTTTCAGTATATTCTTAAAACCTTGGTTGTACGTATAAGGATGTGCAAAAATAAAGAAGCAATGTGTTTTAATACTGATGGAATATATTCCATACATTTTATTTTAGTTCACTATATCTCAATGTTAGTCAGTAGGTACATGTTTTACGTGTATTAAAAGCGAAATACAATGTTTAACCCATTTCACAGCGCTATTTAGAAACAAATTTGAATGGAGATAAAGCTTGTCGTGCGTTGAAAGATGTTCGCGGAAGCTTAAAATAATATTTTGGAGAGTCGCATCGCCCCAGCTCGTGAACCGGCAGGAAATGAGGCTCTCTGTCCCGCCGGGAAATTGTTCCTCCCAATCATAACGCTCAGTAGAATCTCCCTGCTTTGAAAGACTTTAAAAATAATGGAACAGATTTGTCTTTCAGTGTAATACACGAGAGCATGAACGCGAGCTTTCTAGTAACGACTTTACATTTTGTAATATACTGGCTCGTTTGTGAGCAAGCACTTATAATTAAAAAAAAATAGTTTTTACTGCTAATAAGTGGTATTGATGTCAAAGTAAAACTGAAGCTGAATGAAAAAAGTAGATACGGGAGATGGGAATATTCTAGTTTTTCCTGTTAGGTGAATCAAAGCGACATGGGAACTGTTTCCCTAAAGGCCCGGCTTGGGGTCGATGTATTGGCCGCATCCGATTGAATTAATCACGGAAAACGTCCCTCTGTGCAAGTGATATAAGTATACATACGTAGATACGTGCAAGTACCCGACACTTTACATTTCAGTTTCAAATATTTATGATATTATCTGGATTTCTTTAAATTATATTTTTAATGTATATACATTTTTATGGTAACAATAAACAGAATACAAAGTGACTGTTTATTGTTGCTAGCTGAAACCAAAAGAAACCGTAATAAATGTCACGTTTATGTTATTATGTTATGTTTTAACACAAAATAAAACAATGTCGGAACAGTGTTTGCTACTTTTATATGCAATATTGAGAACGACCGCGTCGAAATATGCATTATTATGCACGTTGTTAAAGTATGGGAACAAAATCTATACATTAAATTAGGTGAAGGATTGAAACGTAAACTTAAAGGTCCAACTAAATGCCACTTGAGCTACGCTGCGAGTTAAGTATACAAAAGCTGTTTATAATAAAACTTTATTATACACAGACGCTGTAAAGCATAACGGCGCACAATAGGCAGACAATATTCATTCTTATTTCCTTTCAACACAATGCTTTATTTAAATTGTGTGAGAATATTGTGCGTTTAAATTAATATCCAATTTAGTATGAATCGATCAATTTGGTGTCGCAATGAGTGCTATTTATAGGAACGTCAATGATTGTAGGGAAGTGATGAGCCGACACGGGCTGCCGGCGAGCGTACAAAGAACCAATTGAGTGTGCTCGTCCAATCGCGGGCGCAGCTGACGTGGCGTGTGCGTCGCCGCGTCGAGTCGGGGAGCCATCTCAAATACGAACCGAACATTTCATTACAAAACAATATGCTGGAACCTTTAGCTGATGTTCACATATTCATATTTTCCTTGAATTATTTTTATTTTAATACGAGTATAACAAAAGCAGGAAAAGTCCTGTTGTGTATCTATAATGTTCCCCGATTCCATTTAATTATTACGAATAGTGGTGGCCTTTTATTTTAATTGGCTGCTTTGTTATACTACCATTGTGTCCTAGCCATGAAACCCGATAAGGCTATATAAATAAATTTTCGTCGTTAAATACTTTTGAATTGCAGAATCATCCTTTTATTTCTCCTTTAAAATCCTTTAAAATAAGAAATCAATCAACCTTAATTTTGTAAATGCAATATACATTAATAATTGTTGGTGATGTGACTTGTAATATGGGGCACGAGATAAAAAGGGCAAGTGAGTGTGTTCAGTTCACGTGGCCAGATGGCCACCAATGAATGAGTCGTTAACGAACCGAGCCTTCACTTACGCTTCACAACTAATATACATACCTAAGTGAATATATCACTAAATATTGGTAGGAGTGAAGTTCAGAATAACAATTTATTCATATATCTGAAGGATGTTTTAATGGAACAATATTAGATTTTTACACGTTTACAATTCGACTTTACGAGGCGACACCTATTGCAATCCTCTCCTAACTCCTATTGATGCTAGCACACTCGAGCGTACATTTATTTAAAATCATACGAAAAGCAATATAGGAAGTCTAGGAAGCCGAATCAATGTCACTTTATTTTTCAATGTTAAACACTATTATCTCAACACATTGTCAAAATTAAAAGATCAAATATTTCTATGATAATATTTAAAAAAATAACAATATATATGTATTTATATGAGAATTTGGCATTATTCTGTTCTTATTAAATTGCAGAGTAAAGCCAAATTTTCATCGCAATCATGAACGGATTTGGTGTTAACCTTTTATGAGTTTTACGCGAGAAAGTAAAGGTTATGTTGATTACCCGCGTTGGATAGTAGAATTTCGAATGGAAGGTTAGCAAAAGTTAAGCTCCATCGAGTCTTGTATTCGTTTAAAATTCCTTGAGAACCATCTTACGACTCCCTCTTGGTTTTTAAAACAACGTAGAACAACATCTGTGAACTCGTTTTGAAAAATAAACTGCAGAGTAGTTTCCTTCGTAATCAAGTCCTAAATAAAGCATTGATGTTACCAATAAAATCAAACAAATTTAAAGAGAACCAAATCGGATTTAAAGTTAGCGTGGGGGCGGAAGTTTTATCCGTTATTACATTAACATCACATCAAACCCGGTTTGTCCGAACTAAGTCCCATCAGATAATAGCTGCGCGTAGGAAGGATAGCGATTTCGTCAAACAACCGGGATGCGCCCAATTCTCGCCAATAAACCCCCCCCGATATATATCGACCTCAACGCAGGGCCCGTTAGTCATGCAATCGCCACCTCTATACGCCACGTCATAAAGAGGAAAATCGGTTATTATATTCGACGCTTATCGCATTTCATGATAGATAGCTTTTGAATTGACCAGCGTATTTTGTGCGGCGGCACATACCATACATTCCACGCGCTTACACAGAGTCGATTGACTGATGGCGGAACCATTAATATGGATGTACCATTTAAATTGAGATGATGGCCTCTAAATGGATTCTTACACGATTTCAGGCGTTATTGCACTTTCATTAGTATTTATGTAAACATTATAGTAGGATTCTCTTTACTACATAGTACAGTTATTTTTAAAAGACTAGTAAATAGTTTCTTTGTCCTTTCGCATTCCTTAAACAGCGCAGAAAGTGGATTTAAAAAATGTTACTCTTTTTGACAAGCGCCTACTTGCTCGACTGTTGCCTTAATATGATTTTTTAAAATGGCGTTCATGCTACATTGCACAGTTATATAGATTGCATCGTTATCTACAGTAGTTTGACGGTCGTAAAGCGACGTAATGCAACAATGACGGCATCGCGGAGTCACGTGACCTCAGACCAGCGCCTGACGACGTCGCCCGCTATGATTCACCGCCGCCACCGAGCCGACGAGCGCCTCACATTCCAGCCTCGGACGAATAGGTAATATAGGAAATACCATATTGCTATAAATCCACAAACACTATGCTCACTCTAGTGCATCTCATCCGCCTATTTTAACCTCATAACTTCATCTCTGATTGCACGTAATCACATAATCGTACCAGTATACCCACTAATCACTAGTAGAGCGAGTTTACGCTTGTAGAGCAACCAATAAATGTTAATTGAAGCAAAGGTATTTATTGTGCGATTGATTAATAACGTTTCTATATGATAGGCATGTACGGAATGGCGGTTGCCTACACAGTTTCAATTTAGACATTCCGTTGTTTTAAATCAGCATGCGCCTGCGCCGCGCCGCGGTAGCTTTCGCGGGCGAACACTGCAACTGGAATGGAGTCGATCACGTACTGTTTCACGTCTAATGTGCTTCTCGTGCTGATTCATACTGAACTATAAATAAATATTCGTTAAAGATGATGTATTACAGAATGAGTAATTAAAAACGATGTACTTGCGGTTATTGAGATACCTTGCCGTTATTAAACGGTATTAGACTTAGAATTTGTTCCTCATCATCATTTACAATTAGAATGAATCAGTCAAGTGTAGGAATGTTTTAACCCTTACCTGATGATAAGTTCTAGTTATGCTATCCACATTATTTATGACTAATCTACCCAGAAAGTTCTCTCACAGATGAAAGCGGTGTTATACCGTAAAATGATAACTCTGTTTGGTATACTTAATCTGCAAAACAATTATTTAACAGCCCTATGCAAATTTTCCGACGTGCAAAGCTTTTGAAATGAAATTAGTACATACCACAATCCAAACTACAATAGGTAAACAGGTAAATATTACTGCTACCGGTGCATCGTTACTGAGCACCGACTGACCCACTTCCACTGAATAATAAGCATTGGAACAATGAATTTTGTGAAGCGATAAAAAATAGAAAGCATATTAAAAGTTGCGAAGTGAAGCTCAACGGTTTGAAGTCAGTGGTTGAGTATGTGCATAACGTCATTATTGATCTTAGGATTCATTCGGGATACACGAACATGTATAAAAGACCCGTGTCATTATTTTACTAATAAAAACGATAAGTTAAGTAAATTAATTATATGATGTAATTGAAAAAGAAATAAACAAATGTACCTACTTGCAATCTTAATTCCAGGTTTGTAGGGATTCTGATAATTTAATTAGTTTAGTATTCATTTTATTATTTTAGTTCTTGAAAAAAAAAACATCAAAATTAAAAATAAAATGATGATGCTATGATTTGTTGTTCTTTAATTGTAACCATAGTGATGATATATTTATTAATAAAATACGATTGCTTATTTAGCAGTTAATTATATAAAACACAAAATGATATACAATAATTCAGTAATTATTATTATTATTGTACAGAAGCCTCTGTACTTGTCATAAATGTCAAATAATTAAACGCTGTCAATAACGTAGTTTTTTATTACTTATATTATCATTACAAATGAGATTTGCAATTTGTGGTGGGAATTAAAAAATATCTACTGACATTTTAATTTACATCAGATGGTGAAGTTTTTAATTAGTGGTGGGTGGCGTCGTGGCGAGGTTGCGAACACAAGGAGAGGGGAGGAGATGTGAAAAACCGCACGCAACGCTTTTTATAACTTTTTCGGACCTTTTACGTTATTCAGGTGTAGATTTGCGATAATGGCAACAGCTCTTGGCGGATTTTCAACATTCTTTCCCAGAATTCAAACGACGAAATTTAAATCGATAATAATCAAATAGTTATTTTTGACACAGGAATTAAATGCTACAATTGAAATTAGTAAAACTTAGTATACTACTATACTAGTAATGAAGTAGAACTACTTTTAGTATTGTAACTTAGCTGAATATATATACATATATTAAATATATTTTACGACAATTTACCTCGTGTATTTACCGGTAAATAAGTATGTTAGGTAAATTGTCGTTAGGATGATATCAGTCCTAAATACTCACCGATACCTTTACGATCGTATTTTATCGATAACACTTCCTTAACGCCAAAGTCCATTTTCACACAGATCTGGAGAGGGTTGCCTTATGGTAAGCCATTATGTATTCAGCCCAAATCTTATCTAAGATGTGGACATGTTCGTCTTTCTTCATAGGTAAGTGTGGAAACTTAAGTGCTGTTATGATGTTTGTTCGTTTAAGTACCACATTCACACACTCGAACTAAGTCCTATATGAAAGTATCGCGTGTAGTGTTTTGCAAAAGCTATCGCATAGCAGTCAATAAGGTCGGTGATCGGCTACTCGACAAATATTTGCGGCATAAGATCGAGTGGAGAGCATATTGTGGTCAACACAAATACGATATCGGCACCGCGCGGCGGCGCGGCGGTGGCGTCGTCAACTCGTCGCCTACTTTGTCCACAAACAAACATGCAACCGTTATCTGCATCATATTAATCTATTTATTTACATAAAAACAAGTATGATTCATAGTATTGCGTACCGATGACTAAACCATTTGTTATGAGTAAACTTTGTCCTGGACGTTTCCACGAAGATGGGTGTTCTACGAAAGTGATTTGAAAGTCAACAAATGATTGTTAGAACAATTAATTTCAATAAATGGTAACAAAGAGTGGCCGAGTGGCTCGGTTTGTGACGTCACCGAACGGAACGTGTGAATGATTAAATTCGTTCATGTTGTACACGGCCGCTAAGCCCGATCGTGATTGGCTGTCTTGTCAGGATAATGCGGGCGGCTCCCGATAAAGGTTATGAACCCTCTGATTTAATTGAAGTTCCAACGTTCAGCCCCCGTTCGGCTCTGACATCGTCAGACCGCTGCATTGTCCCCGTTTCACCGACGATGTGAATGTAGTAATCACAATAATTGATGATTAAACGAACTTACCTTAGTGAAGTTCTATCATAATTATACGAAGCGCTTCGTCTGAAGAGATTAGTAAGTAGATTATTATTCAACAACATGTAGTAACGCATAGATACTACCACTCATGCACTTTTGAGGGTAAGTAGAGTAGTAGTAAAATAAATGATAGAATTAGTGATAATTCTTGTGAGAGGGTATGCAACACTATCTCGGATCTGCAGTTCTCCTGTACTTCATTTCGTTGAGAATATTTATTAGCCATAATATACAGTACATTACGCGTTATTGCGTGATTACTGTGATTAGGTTTATTTCCGGAACCGCACATTTTTGGGTTATAGGACAGGGTGGGCGGGCGTTACTAATCTCTTCAGACGAAGCGCTTCGTATAATTATGATAGAACTTCACTAAGGTAAGTTCGTTTAATCATCAATTATACTACGCGCTTCGTCTTCGAGATTAGTAAGTAGATTATTATTCAACAACATGTAGACGTTTAGAGTAGGTTCAGGAAATATACGAAGAGAAAACGTGTTTTCATTAAGTATTTATTTATTTTAATAATTTTTTAACAATCAGTAGAATTACTTCACATTCTTTGATTTGAGTTGTGTACTTATAATTTTGAAATTATACACGAATTAATTATCTTATAGGTTAGAGTTTAATATTGCTTGTGATACAGCAGTAGAATCGGTACTTATTATAGTTCTATGGTAATATTTAATGAAGGTATTTGAGATACCACTCCAACCAGCGGTTTTGCGGATTAGGTCGATATTAACACCCTGTCTATGTGCCTGTGATGTTGATGCATGTCTTGTGCTATGTGTAGAAAATATTGAAACGTCGATTCCGCTGTTCTTGAGTGTTATTTTTATCCAGCGGCTCATATTTTTATCCGAGTTTGTGTGGATACCACCGCGTGTGGTTTCCTAAAGCTTATGAAAAGTATGTCTGATTGACGTATAGAGGCAGTTTTGTTTACGTATGCAATGAGGGTTCTAGCAGGGCATATAGCGGGTTTTTCATCGAAAAAGGGTAAACAGAGAATAGGCTGTTTAGATCCTAATCGTGAGGTTTTAATGATGTCAGGGATTTTTATATTTAATTGTGATGGAAATGTTTCAATGTTTTGAATATTTATTTTGGACAAAGTCTGTACTCGGTGTGATGTTACAAGAGCTAAAAGGGTGATACATTTTTTGGTAACTTTTTCTAAGGTTAGCTCATCGTTAGGATGCCAGTCTCCCAGGAAGTTTAAAACACAGTTGGTATCCCAAGTAATGTCGTACTTCGGTAAAGGAGGCCGAAGTCCAAAGACTCCTTTTAGGAATCTGGATATCATGGCGTTATTGTTAACCGACCCCAAAATGAGAGATAAAGCTGCTTTGCAGCTATTAAGTGAGCCATAATGATTGTAGTTGTAGGTTGTAGAGTTTAGTTAGAAACTCTAATATTCTATCAAAAGATGTTTGATATAGACAAATTTTTTGCTCGTTGCAAAAGCTAAACCATTTTTTCCAGTATACATCATATTGTTTTATGGAATTGGGTGAGAGTGAAGCTAGCGTGATTTCCACTGATGATGGTGGAACACCTCTTCTCATTAGGGCTGTGCGGATAATATCCCGGCCACCAGGGTAAGGCTGGAGTGTATGTTCCGACTGGAATGAGAAATTATGGGGTTACATTGTGGAGTGAGTATTACTATATCTGATACGAGCAGACTTGTAAAAACTGGGTACCATGGTTGTGTCGGCCACCGAGGCACAACTATTATACCCCGTGCGCCATCGGTTTTGATTTTTCTAAGAGTTTGCGAGGTTCACACCATTGCCAAATATCTCGCGAAATTTGTGACAAGTGCGGAAATTGTACCCCACCCATACGGTTAATATATGATATGGCGGTTGAGTTATCAATTCGTAATAAAACTTGGCAATTAATTAAATGTTTGGCAAATATTTTAAGTGAAATAAATGCAGCTAGCAGCTCGAGGCTGTTGATGTGTTGTTTGCTTTCACTGTTGGACCACTGTCCACTTGCCTTCTGCCCATTACACACTCCGCCCCATCCCGTAGTTGAGGCGTCAGAGTATATTTCAATCACAAAATTATCATCCCTAATCCTATGGGCGGGTTTATTAACCCTATCAAGCCACCAAAGTAAATCAGGTAGTAAAGAATTTGGAATATTCATATTCTTATCAAAATCACCGTGTCCTTTTAAATTTAGATATTTGCAACGTTCAAATAGTTTGGTGTATAGTAAGCCATACTCAACGGCTGGACAAGCTGAGATTAAAAGGCCTATTAATTTTGCAAAAACTCTTATTTTGCAGCGTTTAGTTTTTATGAATTTCTTTAGTTCGGATTCAATTATATTGCATTTTTTACTTGGTAATGAAATTTGCATTAATTTAGAGTCAATAATGTAGCCTAAGAACTTGCAAGAAGTAGCAGGCGATAGATTACTTTTCTCTTTGTTAATTTTAAAACCTAATGCATTAAGAAAATTTTGAGTTAATCTTAAGTTTTCCTTACATGATTGGTAATCATTGTCTATCAGAAATAGGTCATCGAGATATATTGCAGATATGTAACCACATGATCTCAGTAATTTAACAACTGGTTTCATAATTTTTGTAAATATGTAAGGCGCAGTGTTCAAGCCAAATGGTAAAACGTTAAATTCGTAAGATTTATCGTCCCATGTGAACCTAAGGTATCGTCTGGACTCGGGGTGTATTTTAACTAAAAAATAAGCATCTTTAAGGTCCACGGTGGCCATAAAACAATTTCAATTTACGAGTTTAATGGCAATTCTTAGGTCTTCTAATTTGAAGTGATTGGTGTCAATAAATTTATTTAAATTTTTAAGATTAAGTATCAGTCTCATTTTACCGTTTGGCTTAGGGCGTAAAAAAATATTTGACACAAAATGTTGTCTAATGGGTTGGCATTCTGATATAGCGCCAGAGATCAGAAGGCTTTCAATAGCTATTTTATAATAAGCTTTTTCTGATGTCGAGTAAGTTGGTTGGGTCGGTATATATGACTGAGTCACGGAACGGCAGAACTTAATTTTGTAACCTTTGATCCAACTGAGAATTAATTAAAACCGGTCCAAAGTAATTTGGGACCACTGTGTATAGAACTTTGAAAGTTGACCAGCGAACTTTACCGGATTTAGCGGCGGCGTGTTGGTTTCTGATGATATGATGACTGCTTCAATGATGTCCCGGGCTGATTGCGCTGAGAGGCAGACTCCCGACTCCTCGGTGGTCCCTGCTGTCTGCGGGCTGGGGCCGGAGCTCTCCAGTTTAAATTCCTTGTTGTTGGAGGCTTTTGCGAGGTTGTTATCTGCCTGGTTTTCTTAGGCGGCTTTGTTTCCACCTTCAGGTCTGTGCCTGATTTAGACACGGCCTTTGCAGTTTTCAGTGCATCGGGTAAATTTTCGCCAAAAAGATATTTGTCTATAGTTGTGTTAAAGAGATGTTCTTTCATTTCTTTCCTCAAGGAAAAAGAGGTAAAGTTTCGTCTGGTTATGGATTCTGAGTACTGAATGTCGCAGAGAAGGCGGCTTGCATCCATAACTTTCTTCAAAAGTTCGTGGTTTGTCTCCTTGTTGGCGAGCTGATCAGTGATAACGCGAGCCAGGCACGATATCGCAGAGGCGAGCTGCTTTTGTCTTGCTTCAATCGCTTTGTCTCGCTTTATAAGTGATTCGTTTAAAGCAGCTTTTATTTCTGCATTTAACTTTGGTGCCCCGATATGCGCGCAGTTTGACGTAGTATTTCTCACAAAGGTCCTTTCGAGCATCTTTAGACAGTCCTGATGCAGCGACATGACTCAGTCTTGTGGCGAGTTCTTTATGAACTTCCGGACCGTACTCGACGGTCGCTGAAGGATCTAAGCCTAGTATTTCGAGTAGATTGTCGTTAAGGGCTTCTTCTGTAGGAACAGCCAATTCTTGTGTCTCAGCCGAGACGCCATGTACTGCTTCAGTAAGGGAAGGCCTGGTATCGTCAGAAAGGGGTATATCTTGATCAACCATGACAGAATCTTCGACTTCACGAGCTTCCGAATTATACCCGTCTGTAATAATAATAAGTTGTGTACTTAAGGATTTGTATGAGTATCACAACGACGATGATAAAAGGATATTAGCTTCTATTATTTTAATGTGCTATTGTAATGGTATAAGTGACTCCAATAGGTTTCAACTCCAGCTAGCGTTCAGACAGAATACGCAAGACAGTCCCATAAACTGCTTAGGTTGTATTCGCATTTAAGCATGAACAATAACTTTGTTTAAGATTGTAACCCCCTAGGTTACAACGCAAAAACAATAAGTAGTACGTCGAGATAGTCCCAGAAACTACTCAGATGGTACTAGTTATAAAGATTTTTATATATTAGAACATATTGTGTCGTTCGGAAGGTAGTTAGATATAGACCAAAGTGAGAAAATCTACAGCAAGTAGGTAGTCATATTTTATATTGAATGCGGCGAGTCAGTCCCACAAACTGCTCAGGTTGCATCAATTAAGTAGGTCACGGTCATCGTGATAATACACAATTTTATTACTACCTATTGTCATTAGTATTTCTATACGTAATGCGGCGAGACAGTCCCTAAAACTGCTCAGGTTGCATTCGTTAAGTAGGTCACGGTAATGTATATTTTTTATGTAGGTACATTATAAAGAAATACACATTGTAATAGTTTGTTAGTTACCTTGTTGATTTTCCAGGGGGGGTGTAGAATCCCGTGAAGTAGATGCTGATGATGAAGATGATTCGATAACGCACGGGCGACGTCGACGATGACTAACACTCCCGCGTTGACACTTTAGTTCATTTTCAAGCAGTTTTAATCGTTTCGTAATCGACAGAATGTCATTAGAATCGGAAATTTTTCTTTTTAATGACTTCGGCATTTTTATTTTTAAA
This sequence comes from Craniophora ligustri, assembly GCA_905163465.1. Lineage (NCBI taxonomy): Eukaryota > Metazoa > Arthropoda > Insecta > Lepidoptera > Noctuidae > Craniophora > Craniophora ligustri. The sequence continues at coordinate 7,273,490 of LR990967.1, read as the reverse complement.
ACTTTATAGAACATTTTTGTACGAAAATATTTTTATGAATTGTGTTGAGTGGCGGAGCACTACTATGCGAAATGAAGTACAGGAGAACTGCAGATCCGAGATAGTGTTGCATACCCTCTCACAAGAATTATCACTAATTCTATCATTTATTTTACTACTACTCTACTTACCCTCAAAAGTGCATGAGTGGTAGTATCTATGCGTTACTACATGTTGTTGAATAATAATCTACTTACTAATCTCGAAGACGAAGCGCGTAGTATAATAACTTGTGAACTGGTATTTCCTTCTCAATGTATTCAATCAATTATGGCTTACTCTGTCTGTCTGTTTATTATTTTCTTCTTCAGATTTAGCTTGGTTTATTATAAGTACCTATATATTATATTATCACATTATATAATTTATATATTGTGTTTATGAATATGAAATAAAATACTGTATTGCTTTTGAAAGAGCCATATTTTTCATATTAATTATTACATAGATATGAATTTAATAATGGTTATAAGCAACTAGTTAAAATATTTATTAATTTATATGTTCTTTTTATAGCAATTGGAATTGGACTTACTGCGTTGTAACTTCTTAAGAGCGAAATGAATTCCGTACATACCTGAAAAAGAAAAGAAAAATTTAACACACAGTCTAGAGAGCACAAATGGTACCTATATTCTTTAAATAAACACATACAAATGTATAAAAGACTAAAAGTCTGTCGTCGAGAAAATGTTTAATACTTTTAAAATGCTCGGAGCGTGGATTGGGTCTGATGGGCCGGAAACTTCGGTGAAAATTCGGTTGCTTAAAACTTAAAATGCTCTACTACCGACCACGCGAACGTTACTTTTGAGTTAACATTTTCATTTTAATGTACTAACCTACTCTTTTTCACGTTTAATATTATTTATTGGGCATGTGTTTTTAAAAACTTCAAATACTTTCATACCCGTAACGACCGACGACGCTGAAAGTGTCGATATATATATGTATTTATTTTCTGGAGTTTATTAAAAAAGCGTTTATATATTTTTTTACCTCACCATATAAATACTTCGAGCTGATACAGTTACCAGCACTAAAGTTAAAACATTGTTGTGAAATATTAAATAAATATAAACATGAAAAAAATCTTTATGTTAAGTTTAACACGATCTCAAAGTCTATAAACATCATACAGAAATCATAAAGCATGACTTCAATGTCTTTATTTTATATACCTAACTATGAAATATTGAGACAGTGTATAAATTCAATTAATCGTGACTATACTGTACTATACAGTAGCTTTATTTTCGAATAACATCTTTTCGTAAAAATATATGTACAATACGTTGTCTTTGACTACGTCAAAATGATTATACAATTTTCGAACAAAGATGGTCGATTGTATGTTCCCCGAAATACTACGTAGCGCTCAAAATGCCTACGCGCTACGCGGGCCTACGACTGTAATTATTCGGTGGGTAACGATTGACAATCTTTTAAAAGAACACGTTCCGTTTCTTATCATATGAATTTTTATTTTGTTATCAAGGCCAATTGGAAAATGCAAGATATAACGTTTACAATAAAAACATACAATCTAAAAACAAATAAGTTTTTAAATTTATAAGGTTTTCGATTTTTGGGGTTTGTTTTTATGTCAATAATATAATATTGAAATAGTTCTACAAATCAAAACGAAAACGCTAAAAGAATTTATGGAAGACACGCATTGCATGAGTTGGAGCAGTTTACATCAGCTTACGGTGAGAATTAATGAAAAAGAGAGTTATGGTTGGGCCATGCTAGTGTAAGAGCTTCTAAATAACTTGTCGCTGGCCTCGAGGCACCTGCAAGCGACGCCTAATGGGCCCAATTATCGACGTCTTCGCCGCACGCCGAGAGGGCTATTACCCCACCCAGGGTGAAGCCCGCTCGCTGCTTGGTGAAAAGATTCCAGGAGCCATAAAGGCGTACAGCAAAATATTACAGAGTCATTAGAGTGTGGGCCTCCAATAAGTTCATGTGAAAGTGTGATTGAAATGGAAATAATAAATTTCAAAGCTTGAAAAACTATGTATACAGTGCTTATATATATTTCTGAATCCCAACGCGCGGTCCAATAAAACTGTAGCTTAAAATCTTTCGAGACAAATCGCAAAAGTTTACAACTAAAAATTTTCGAGCGAAGTTGTAAAATTACTTGGGGCAACACCTATTGATTTGATTTACGCTGTGCAATAAAATGGCACTGTTATTTGATATATGTGGCTCAGTTTGAATGCATGGGCTCGTTTTGTAATAAAGTCATCGTACGGACGCGAAAGTGCTTATGCACGTGCATTTAGTGAAATTCACTATATGAAGTAGTAATGGTAAACTCTGTTATTTCATATAAGTACTACTAATGTAGATATTGTCTATGAATTTTACTGTAGTTATATTGCTGTTTCTAAAATGTGAGAGAAAATCAGTGTTACAAGGTTTTGACAATTGAGTCCCCCCTACAGAAGCTCAGTGTCACTGCTGTCTGTATATTAATACATCCTGGCTGATAGGATCTACATATATATCGAATATGAGTGTAATGGATACGAAGTACAGCACTTACGACAAATGTGGCACGATCAATAAGTCAATACGGGAACAGTGTTCCACCAGTGATCTGACATCAATCGTAAAACATTTACGGTCGCGATTGTTTGCAGCCTTATCGTTGTAGTTGAGTTAGGTAACGCGAACATTGTCGCGCATGACAGTGCGACGTTATCAGCATGCTGACATCCACGCGCGCCGTGACGAGGGACCAACACACTGCCATAGATAACTGATGTTTCTATTATTTTTAAAATTACTTTAAGGGGTTTATCTATGTTTATACTTTTCTGCTAAAAAAATGACTTATACGCCACATTACATGTGTGACATTACAGATTGAACTAAAATTTTAGACCTTGCTTTTTATCGTTTTATGTAGAAAATTATCCCCTTGGCAACGAATTAATTTCATTTTGTTTTGTAGTCGGATCAACATTAATCCCCATATATAGTTACCACACACATATCATACAGTTGATTGTATGAAAAATGAAAGTTGATGCTTAGATAAATCTGACGCATCCCACACGTACTCTGGCGAATCAATAATTGCACCGCATATGGCGCGATTTCATACAACTGCTCGTCATGTGTTGCTGAATGAAAAGAAATACAAAACACGTCAAATGTATCATGTTCGTGAAATAACGACGCGTTGATCGAAACGTTAAACTTTTGTGCTCTCTACAATTTGTATCGCGAACATTTTAAACACGATTTACTCCGCCAGAATGATTTATTATCCGACTAAGCGTAGCTATGAGGAAGGGAATAAACCTTATTTTTCCCCAAACTTTTCTACTTATAGCTTTACATTTTTTTCTGTGTTCACTCATTTCTCTCTGAAAATTGATATAAAATTATTTTCAAATAAGAACTAGATACAAATTATATTGAATGTCGAGACACATAAATCATTTGTCGTAAGCTCACCGATCCGTTACAATAATAATGTGGCTATTATTAGATTTATCCTAGTTGTAGAAAATAGCTAGCCCTTGAGCAAGATGTTCTATTTATTTGTATTATTTATTAGGATAAGATAGGGATATTTATTATTATTATTACTTTATTAGTTTTCAGTATTTATTCTTATGGCTAACCTAAAACGTTTATAATTTATTTTAATCCTTATAACCCGCTGCAATAACATTTTAAAGACAAAAGTACGATGTTTTATTAATAAACTTTCTGAATAAACAATTAAACCCCATCTCTTTTATTATTAGTACCGCTTCAAGCACAGCAACCCCTCCAACGATATGGCTGTCTTAGAATTACATGCCATTTAGTGTAATGTACACGGATTTAGTATCCCACGCTATGTCCCTATTAAGTTTCTGTAAATTAGAATGTTATACATTTGTATATATACATATAATGTTTATTTAGTCATTCGAAGAAGGTATAACTTTAGTGGCTATAAGTCGTGGAATTGCGCTTAAGTTACATCAATTATTACCAGATGAAGACGTTTCAACATTGTATTATTTCTACTAATAAAGACAGCGATATACATGTGCACAATATTGTTCTCAGGTTTACCACGAAAACCGTTTAAGTCGTCTGTCCCTTTGTATATACAATGTTGATGCTGTATAATTTATCCCAAATCAAAACGGGTATTTCGACAAGTTACCGTCCAGGGGGAATGCCAAAAATGGTCGGCTACAGATTTTACGGTCGCCTGCATACTGCATGCATAATGCATGTCTGAGACGAGATGACTTCAAGAATTAAAAAAGTTTGGAAAGCCAGAATATTTAACTTCAATGAGTTACGGCTTAAGTCATACGATGACTTTTCATTTACATATGTTCGTCATGTATGAAATATAAAAGCTAAGTTACTATACTAGGTAGTAAGTTAGTATATAGGACTATAGCGTAAGCCCTCTCAAATGAGAGGAGACCCGCGCCCAGCAGTGGGACGTTAATGGGTTGGTGATGAAGTTAGTATATATGTAATTTATATGGAGTTATCTACGCGCCTCACAAAGTACCTACTTCTTATTTTATCGTGAATTGCAACAAATATTTGAGATAACGAGTAATAAAAGTTGTGCGTTACCTACATTAGTGACGTCACGCGTTATTCAATTCAGTTACCTTTAAGTACTACGTACACTTATTTATCAATTTAATTATAACGCTTCAGCAGGAATAGCAGGTTCAACAATTTTGAAGTCTGGGCCTGCATGATATAAATAATCTTTATTAACCTTTCATTTTCTACATTACAAAAGTTAATTTACGATACGAGCTGTAATTGGAAAGCTTCAGGTATTGAGGATAACAAATATAAATCTTAAATAAACCTTAGCCGCAAACATTTAGTTAGATTATTGAGTTACTTAATAATAATTATTAAACGTTTTTATGAAAAACTTGGAAAAATTACTAAGTTAGTATTAAATTGATCAATATTACCTTAGGTAAGTAACATAAATGATGATAAGAAAGCATAATGTTGCAGTATTTTGTATATCATTTAAGTATATACTCGTATTTATGAAGATGACAATACTAGGTAGGTATGTTAATTTTTGTGGTCTCCGTTTTGTGTGCAGATAAATTACGTATATTAACATTATAAGATTATCGGAGCAGGTATATAAAATCCTTTATCGCAAAACAACCTTGCTCTACACACGCATGATGTAGGCCAGGGTTGAGATATGACCTCGCCGTTGAAACAGAGGAATACATCAGACACTAATTACTAGCGACAGGAAGCCTTATATAAAACCTAGCTGAACATAAAAAATAAATTATGTTTTGCTATATTGCGTCACGCTAGCTGTTGGTGAATAAACTAAGACGTCTATACAAGAAACGCGACGGAGCTGGGATCAATCTGAGGATCTAATAGCGGCGTCTGACCTAGCCGGCGCCAGGCGGCCGACGCACCCCTACACTCAGACTGACTACGTAGGAGGAACGAGTCAGCGTTTATTCAGGGCTGTGTCTTGTTCAACCATCGTCTATATTGTACCGAACTACATGACATGACACAAATTATTATGGTAATCATCTCCCTAGTTTGGAATTAATTTTAGTTATACAACGCGTAGTTATCATAGACAGGATACGTACTGACGATCGAGCTCGCAGTCTCACGATTTCGACCCAAACCTTGTTTTATTTTGTTAATACCCTTTGCTCGTATATAAACCGATTGTTCTTAGTGAATGATTCATATGTTTCGTGCTCCGCAAGACTACAAAAAAGAAAAGAACATTTTCTTTCATGACGTAAGTTCTAAAGTGTTTGCGACATGATAAAACGAATTTAAAAGCTCAGAAAAGCGTTACTAAAATACTCAGATAAATAATTAATCTAATGTCGAATGAATTATGAACTCTGCCGTAAAAATCTGGACTACTCATGTCATTTTATCAGAATTATATTTATGGTCGACTAAATGTGTATTATCTTGAATCCGCTGTTCATGTGAATTCGAAGTTTTCAAAATGCGACCATATAAAGACAAGTCAAAATTGAAAATAAATAGCAGTAAGTTTAGTTCAGTGACAGAAAGGCCGCGCCCACTTACTTCCACGAGACCTAATTGGTGTCAAGTACATATCGTACTTTTACGAGTATGGTCGTAAATGTGGATCGTACGGAGCTGAACAAACGGTACGTGTTGGAGACGTGGCGTACGTGTGTCACGGTGCCTCCTGATGTGTGCGCGGAGAGAGCCTGGCTGTGCGTGCGCCGAAACTGTGACAGCGGCACAGCGGTGTTGTGGTAGGTCAGGCGCTCGGCGGACTGCATTCCGTGCAGCCGACGTTCCCGCACGGCGGAGCGCCGCCACCGCTCCCACTAAATATAGCCTGTGCGAAGTGAACGAACGCGACGCGACGCAACGTCGCCGACACGACGCTTAGACGCTGCCAATGAAATTGCTAAACGATGAAAATTGCGGGATGTACGATTACCACTAACTCACAAGTCTCCAAGAAAAAACATGAACCGAATACTACTTACGACAAATTGCTGCTATCTTGGCTACATCAAATCGTAGCAAAGACGTAGACAGAACAAATTTCGAATGCTCATTTAACTTATATTTTCCCATCTTATTCTTTTGCAAAAACCTTAAATATTTTCAAATAGAGTAACATATTTAAAAATATATTTAAGTATTTTTAATGCAAAATTATAGGCGTACTTCAACAAAAAGAATAAGTGATAATATAATTAATACCTACTAGGACATACCTACTTTTGGTGAACTTTAAACAGTTTAAAGTTTTCCAAAAAGTAATTGTAATGTTTAATTTGTTTTTGAAGTTTAGTTATATTTTTCAGATAATTTGGGTTATTTCCGTTTGCAAAGTTTAAGTGTAAGATATAGTCGTTGTCGCAATGCGGCGTGCATGTTTTTATTTGAAAACAAGAAAATATGTGCACAAGATGAGGCCAGACGCGCAAAAATGTCCGGCGACGTGTCTGCCGACAGTAAAGAACGGCCATTTATTTGCTTATCGGCCACATAATGCGCTAACCGTACATGATAACGGAACAATGAGTGTGAACCAGCCGCAGATACCTACATTAGTGTACACTCAGATATGCTTATCTCCTTGAGTCAATACTCTTTTGTACTAGCGATACGGGAGTCTATTTGCCCTTAATGCGCTCAGCATTCTTCAATGTTGAATAACCTGTTGACAATGGAGTGACCCATTAGTCGGCGATTTCGTCGTAAGTTTTAAATTGTTATCAGTGGAAAATAAATGAGAATAGTCACGAGTACCTTTTGTTATCTTTACTCAGACGTGTTTGGTATGTTATCGGTGATTATTACATAAATTAATGGCTTCATTGTTACTTAATAAATATTTTGCTGTTTTCTTGTTGGAATACCTATTAAGTGTATCATCAATACTAGGTATCACTTAAAAATAAGATTTTGTATGTAAGTTGATAAAATAAATAACTAGTTCATGAGAGTTATCAGATATTTTATTTGGGTATCTCAGTATTTTTTGCCATATTATCAACAAATTATGGCGATAAAGCAGCTCAACAATGTTCATATTAAAATAAAGGTTAACTTTAATCATTTGACCTCTGGAGTCCGAATTAATTCTCATGGTCTACGTTATATAATATGTAGGTAGTTAATAATTTGTTAATAAGACGCTATTAGATAAGGAACTTGATCATCTAGCTAAAAATCATGACGACTTTATTGTCATACCTATGTAGGTATGACAATAAAGTCGTCATGATTTTTGATTAATCTAAGTATGTACTTAGATTAATCAAAAAATACAAATCGTGAAATGAAAGAGTACCTTTTAGATGCCGATTTTTAAGTTGATTCCGATTCTACTGAAACATAAGCAAAATACTTTCGAAAAAACTAGTTTATAGCCACAATTTGTTCAATGTCATGGAAAACTTCAGGGACGTTAAACATTCGTTTTGATAATTTTGCTTCTCAGTATGCAAGTACAAGATAAAGAGATATGGCAAATGCATTCGAGTTATGAACGCGTTAATTACTAGTATAATGTACTAGTCAATATTATTAGATACCGTAATTGCTGTCCAATTGTTAAATGAAGTCAGTAATATGGTTAAATAGACAAAACGCTAAAACAATTACTTAAAGCCGTGTGATTCTTAATAATCACTAATTCTGGCTAAATATCTGTTGTCTGCCACGTTAGTATTTTAAAATGTGTTCATTAGATTTTCTAAAAGCTACTGAATATTATATAGGTACTTACCCAATTTAAGAGCCGTAAAAGCTAAATATGGATGCCTGATTGACGGTTTTATTTTAGGTAGATAACAATTCAGTAAACATATATGTAGATCAATTTGTACCAATTTTGGTGATTTGACAAAACTCATGTACCCTACGGTAGGAACACACTGTTAAAATATGACAATTTATAATGTATTTAAGTATTTCATTGAAAGTATTATTTTCCTTATCTGAAATTATAATTTTATTGAAACTTTCTTTGTGTAGACACACACGCGTAGTAACTACCGGTATCCGCGTATCAGCACGACCTTCGCAAGAGCAGATTGATAAGAGATAACAAGTTTTGTTGCTGTATGTGCGAATACCTGTAGGTATTCTGTAGCACATCTAATAATTCTTGGTACACTTTTCATTGTTTAGTTATATTATGCAATCGATAGCCTCATTGTTTCATATTTTTATGAGACGTTAGTTAATACAAGTTTCTCTAATAGGTACCTACCTACGCAATCAAACTTAGTAAGTCATGCCACAAATCTAATTAAGTACCTAGTCAGGGAAGTGTATAGATACACGGGTATGGGTAGATATGTATACGATCAATACATATTTTCATTAGCAAACTATTGGTAGATATTAGGTGTCATTTTTGCGGTGAGTTGTGGTAGTGGGGGCCAGACAGACAGCGGGCGAGTGTGGGGCGGGCCGCGGCCGCTACGTGCGTTTTGCGCAAGAGTGCAGCGCGAAGGGAAGTCAGCTGGCCCGCCCGACGCACGGACCGCAGGCAACCCGCACACACATTGTCCACTCACGTATACACCGCACCACATTACACTTATCTATGTACTTCTCATTCTATATTTCCACTACAAAATCGATTTTACCTTATTACAGAAGACTAACGAGTCAACTTGTAATATAAAACGATTTTCCACGGACCGACGAAGCACCGCGATTCATTACCCATTTTCGCAGCAAACCGACACTGTTTATCAACACGCTCGCTGCACTAGCGCGATGACACTTGACATAAGTCGTTATTCTTCAGAAAAATCATCGACGTTTGGCAGCTGTCGGCGTTGATGTGCGAGATGTGTACATGCGATCTATCGGGAGCTGTTTCGCGAGCGACTCAAAATAGACACCAAGTAATGTTGAGCGCGTGCATGCAGTGATCGATCGCACTCACCGTGCGCTTGTAGGCAGACGTGCCGGTCAGCTGAGCCGTCGGCTGGCGCGTGCTGCTGTCCACTGCTCAGCGATTGCCGTTGCACTCGGACCGTAAGATCCGAAGTGGCGCACTGGCTGCGGCTGCTGCACTGCACGCGGTTCAATCGAGCTCCGATATCGGATCACGGAGAGGGCACAGTGGCACACACACGCGGACCGAGACTGAATGCGTCAAGCGAAGGCAACGTACATCGCGGCTCTCGCGTGCTGGCGGCGAGAGTGTCGGCGAGCGACTGAGAGCGAAGCGGGGGGCTACCGCCGACACCCGCGCCGCCCCTCGCCGCCCACTTCCTCCGATGAATGACAATAATGGAAGACGTTCAACTCGCCCGCAAACCGAATAATATGAATCATTGCATTAGGGTGCAGCCCCGCCCGAGTCCAGCCCGTGAAACACCGCGGCGTCATCGCCACCATCAATATTCACGGAAGGCTACCAATCTACGATACACCCGAATTGCCTGAGAACGCGGTGAGGCGCATCGCAGATCTATTACTTCTGAGATCCATATGGTCACATTGAGGCACTTGTAAGTAATTGTGGCAATGCGTTGGGACACAGTGCAGTGGGTGGAGTTTGCAATTAGCAGGTTCACATGGCAGTCAGTGCGGTGGTGCATCGCGCGCTTGCGACGCCACTAATCTTATCAGCGCTAATCTAATCCGGCGCGACGCCCTCTCTTGTGTTTTCTTCCAATTGTGTCCACTCGAGGTAAATTAGAGGTTTTCTCGCGGGAGTTAACAATAAACTCCGACAAAGTTCATTGTGCTTTAAAAAAATCTTATTTCATTCAATTGCATTTGTTCCAACGATTATTCACGGTTGCTTTAAATTATATAGTAATTTCTGTCTATTCTAAATAAGGACACCAATGAACAAGATCTATCAAATTGAATCCGGCCATAGATTTGCTTGAAATAGGTTTTCGACCTCTGAATGGCTAACAAAAACGACAATTACTTTGGAAGTTTCAAACAAAGCCGATTTTATATTTCATTTGCAATTTACATAGAACATGACATGAAAAAAATAGGGGTTGCAACAATAAAGCAAGTACTTACCTCATATTTTTCCTACAATTTGTACCTACCCTATATATTTATGCGGTTTTCCTATTTGGAATTGGAAACGAAGTTGGAACCAATACTTACATAAAGCATGATTGATATCATATACAGCAAAAATGTTGGTTTAATGACAGCAAAAGTGAACAAGTGGCAAGTCGAGCCTAAGAGTATCATAATTATCAGTTTTCTTGAGCGAATTCTTAAAAGCTGCACAGTAACACGTGCAACAGATGAGATTACTTTCGTTTTTTTATTGCAGAAATGTCAGTGTCCTCATAATTTTTGCTTTAACATTCAAGTGAGATCTAGCATTACTCCGTGGAGTCTATTTTTAATGTTTAGTTAATCCTAATAAATCAAGTTGCGACTAAAATCAGACATTAAGGCCAGCGTCCCCGGTTTGGTGTCGCGATATAGCAAACTTTTATTTTTGTTTGGTCGGACCCTTAAAGTTCATCTCGTCTAGACCGGTTCACCCACGCCCACACCGCACAGATTTCTGCATCTTGCAACCGACCCGCCATACAAGTTACTTTATTTCCCTTTTTATTCTTTTGCAATACACCGAGATATTGCCTCTCCATCGCGTTAATAGTGAAGCGATTTATCGCATAAAACCAGCTTTTATACCCTGTGCTCGTGATTTAAGCTAGTTCTAGAGGTAATTTAACCCTTAAACTATATTGAATTTCTGTATTATATTTGTTTATTATGCGAAGTCTTATCTCTGCTAACATAAGGTTATAAATAACGTTTACCTACACCAAATAATAAACTTCATCAACTACCTAAATGTTATTCGTTTATGTGAATCAGAATATTATCAGGAATACAATTTTTGTACAAAATTTCCTAAAACTGTAAAAATTTTGTTACAAGGATAGCATGCTGTAGTTATTTAGTGTCTAGTAACAACATTATCAGTAGCAAAATGACATCATTACGAACCATTGCCGTTTCCTCTCTAGCGATGTTATCGTTCTAAAGGCATGATTTCCAAAAGTTTGTAACTGGGTACGAGCCTCGAATGGTTATGGTCATAGTATGAAAATGTATAATAGATGGTCTGACTTGAATGTACGGTAACAATGTTGTTCTTCATGATTTTATTATCGTTATAATATCGTCACCACTTACTCACAAGATTGCTTTTCGTAAAATTCGTTATTAAATTAACAAGATTTATTCTTTTAAAAATATAGCTAGATTTATAAATATTTAACTATTCACATTGTCGCATAAAAAGGTAAAAATGGTAAGAGCAAGTATAAAACTAAGAGTAGCGAAATGAAGTTAACAATGTTAAGAATTAAACAATGTTCAGAATAAGTAAACAATAATATTGTACGTACTTGATAAATCTAATAAAGTTGTAGCAGCTGACACGAAGGTCGCGTGAAACTGATATGTCTAATGCAATTGTCCCTCTAGCCCACATAAAATCACACGGTCGCATTTACAATCTAGTATTCCAGACTCACATGAATTGAAGGTCTGTACTAAGCATTAACTACCAGGAGGGACGACACTTGAGGCTCCCCTACAGCCATATGGCAGATAGACTAGGGATGTCCCAAACTGATCCTTCAGCATAAATTTCGTTAGAGAAACATGCGCCAACAAATTTACGCTATTCTTGTAGATTTGAATTTACGAGGACGAAAAGGGGACTGTTTCTACGGAATATTTTGTTTCTGCGTTTCGTTTAACTCATACATATTTAGATTTTATTTTAGTGTTTTCATCTAAAACTGCATAATGAAGCTAAAGAAGATCAATCTTTTATTAACATACTTTTTTACAATTCATTGGACATGTTATAATATATATATAATTTTAATGTGCTATTAGCCTTACAAGAACATTATAAACGCTTAAGGCGTGCTGCGTGTCAAATAATCACAATATTGAAATAAGCAACATGCATAAAAGCCAGCCGTGACGAAGCAATTTATGGTTCATTAAGATGATTGTTAATTAAATTAAGTTGTTAAACAAGATGTATTGGGGCAATTATTTTTTTGCAAGTATAATACTGCAGCGAATTCCCATTGGTTAGCAGACTTAAGCCTCACGACATGTTCTACGTAGCAGTCTACGATATGCAGGTAACGCAACAAAGTCATTTTAATCCTCCGAAGAATGACGCTTGCTTTGTAACCTTAGGGCGAAAGCAGGGTTAAAGAATGTGATTATTTACTTTTATATCAATATAACACTGTATTCACATTGAACTGACTCTTTTGTAGCTATCGATACAGTGATTGAATTGTCCTTTGACGTTGTAACTGAAATATGCCATTTGAATTAAAGCTACTTCTGTATAAGCACTGTAACTGCCTAATACAAACGAGAAAATGTTAAATAAGTAGGAGAGATGAAGTTCCTTTTAGTACCGTACCTTATTACTTAATATTAAAATTTATTATTCTAATGCCAGACCTATTTACGAACCAATTAGTCCAGTAGTAGTTAACACTGTCTTCTGTGCTATGGGTCCCGGGTACGAATCCCGGTAGGGACAAATGGTTGTGTGATGAGCATAAACATTTGTATCCGAGTCATGGATGTGTCTATGTATAATATGTATGAATTCACAAAAAAAAAAGTATATAAGTAGTATACCAACCAACTAGTATCCGTAACACAAGCCTCGTTGCTTAGCTCGGAACTAAATGGCGCTGTGTAATAATAATAATAATAAGAGTTTATTTCAGATCAAAAAATACAGGATCCATAATTTGTTAGTAAAAAAACATACTTAAACCTAGTGTTAGTAGAAACAATACCTATTTAACATGTAAATGTATCCAGTGAGCCAGCATGGGGCTGTCCCACCTATCACACAATACATTCAGGATGCCGTGGCAGCTAGCGCTAATAATGTCCCGAAATATTTATTTATTTATTTGTTTTACTATACAGAAATATTTATACTTATATTAAATTTACTTGATCTGATCGAACATATTAGTACATACTTTGCATTCTTAAAATCAATTTCCATATAACTCAAGGCACACACTTCCTATATAAGGAATTCAAAAGAAACCTGTAACAGATATACTTAATTATTTCTGTCATTAAAATAATATTCTACAGTGATGTGTAATAAAACTGTAATTATCATTTTTTAAATGACTTAAATAACATTATTCGGTATTCCTTTGCAATACGCGAGTCTATCTGACCATACGAGTTAATCCTGAAATCCGCCTAACTGAATTTCACCGGGTTCATCATACGTAAGCCTATTCTTTGAGGGAGGTTTTCAGTTGAGACTTACAAGACCTGACATAATATTTACAAAATTTACTTACTTTTCAGATAGGGATAGGTATATTTCATTAAAGAAACGTAACCAGTAGTAGTCTTTCTAGATTTTTTACGAATGTTTTGTTATTTCTATTAAAATTGTATAGTAGGTTGCATTGTATTTACTCATTTATCATGCCCCAAAGCCGAGGTCGCATGCCGTTGCTGACATTACGTTCATTTCTCAAATATAACTAACTCGTACAACTTTATCCAATAATAAATCTACTTAGCAAACCTGAGCTCTATTTTTATTTCTTGCCAAGGTAAGCTTGCATGACTAATTTGCTGTAGCATAAAGTCACCCTGAGAAACAGATATTTGGTATTTGGAGAATAAAATTCAAATTTTACGTCTGCCACAATGTTTTCAAACATTGAGTAAATTATTTTCGAATAAGTGTATAATACTATGTGTGTTTGAAACTGATGAAGGTATTATAAGTTTACTTATTTCACGACATGAACTCAATCAAGTTTTACACATTAAAAAAAACTTAAATTTCATTAGAAGAAAATAATCTAGTGAATTTCCTGCGAGAACGATAACAAAACCACGAAATTGGATTTAGCGATATAATCTGGAGCTGGTAGTGACAGGGCGAGCCGACGCGCCGCGGCCGCCGGGACCCCCGGCCCCGGTTTTTTGTCGCGATACCACATCTATTCCTCTTACATATTTACCTACAGTTCACACAATTCTTTTTCTGCTACCCAAGAAAAGAGAAGCTTCCGACGTAAATTCGCGTGACACTTTCCAATCTGAATCTGTATTCCATTAATATAATTATGTCGCTTATCATTTCAGCTTATATATATTTCATTAAACGCATCACTTATTGGTCCCACCTTAAGAAACTACGTACCTACTGACTCTCATTTTGTATTTAATACGACGAAATGTAACAAGTATAAATTGTGTTTATAACAATAATATACACAATTCCACGAAGTCTAATGTGGATTCAAATAATAAAGGCAATATTTAACGTTAACTTTTTAAGGCTTTCAGCAAAAGATTTCTCTGTTTATAAAATACCTTGTAATTTATCCACGTCCATTCAAGCGTTAACATAACGATTAGTTGTAAAAATATATTTTCCTCGGGCGAAACATATTAAATTGGGGATGTTTTTTTCTGTTTATGTCAATGTTGAATAGAATAGGCTTTATGCGGGAAATTTTATGCGGTATGGGATGTTTTTTATTTAATAATTTTCGTGTAAATATCACAGCTTATATGAGGCTTTTATCGCCATCGAAAATACTTGCGGCCAATTTTCACAGCATTTGTCTTAAATGTGTTCGTTTGTTACTGAACAAAACTAAATCATTGCTATTGTATTCGCAGGTAAGTTTTTTATAATCCCGTAAATATGGCCGACTAAAATAATTATATATGTTTGAATATCAGTAGTGTTTGTTTAATGTTTAATCATACCTATCTATCATAAAAGAGCCTTAAATAGTCTAATTATACATACATGAAATCTTAACACTACAATATACGTGCCACATATTATGAAAAAACTGGCCACTTACAATAAGCAAAAAATCAAAAAGCAATTATGAAATTCGAGAATGGAACTCTCTGGGAACATGTTACTTTTTAATTTGCGAAACTGTCATTTGTATTTTCATTGAGGCGTCCTTTCGAAAATTTTGTCGTTATCATATTGAATATCATATTGACTAGTGAACATTTTCGCTCAATGAGTTGTTACGACTTTGGCCGTGGGTTAAGCCTATAAGAAAGTTGACATACATTTTAATTGACATTTGTCGTTGAAACACAACTACAACACAATATCATCTTCATGAGGATGAACCTATAAGAAGGTCGACTGGCGGCTGCGGTCACATAAACCAATAGAAGATACCATACAACAACTTATATACAACAATTAAAAATGACAAATAAATACTTGCAGACGTCTTACAGAATGGATCCACTGTTTGATGTAATTCTTTTAACCAGAGCAAAAACATTTAAATATGCTATGTTATGCTATGCTTCAAAAAACCAAAATCTATGAACAGTTGAAGACCTATTCATAAATAGGTATCATTATCCAAAAACTTGCAGTATGACCTAAGTACCTAGTTAATCATATTTTGAAATGTAATTTTGCCTTCGTCCTTATTATTATGGTGTACTTATCCAGTCCCTATGATTGTGGTCCAGCGCCCATTACAGAAAAGGGTTAGTAGATTATATTCATAATATTTAAAGTTGAACGTTCGACCGCTAGAAAAGGTAGTGGAATGACCTTATAATATGAGAGGAATTCATTTTATTGAGTTGTAAAAGAGATATTTATAACTATTAATATCTCTGTTGTTTGACAGATAACTCTTTATTGCAATACTATATGGTGACTGGGTACGTATAAGTATTATATTATTATTAATTAACGGAAATACAGCTCCAACCTACTTAAAAAATTAGATAAAAAAATATACAGTATCCATAAATAACGTAACGTTGTTTTTTTCTTTTGCTCAATTCCGTTTACGTTATAAAAGTCAGATAGATTGTATTTCGAATCGGACAAGTCTAAAATAGAGGCATATTGTACTCAACGACGTTCGTGATTTCTATCTTTGTCTCCACGTTCGAACAAGCAACTGACGGAACGTATTCTTTTTGTAAATGCAATACTTATGTGATGGAATCTCGGTATTGTGAATATATTCCCTAGTATTCTGCAAATAAAAGCCTATTTTTTAATGTATCAGCGAAGAACTTTCGTCCATCCCGTCGAAAAGAATTTGCAGAAAACCCTCTTCAAAATGAATGCATACTTAATAAAGTATTGTTTTAGAGTCTAGTTTCTCTCATTTTTTAAAGTATTTTTTATTAATAATTAATGATTACTCGCCAGTATGCTTGCGTCTGCCAATAAGGATAACCCGCTCTAAGTCCCAATAAAATAAAATAAAAAGTTAAACAAAATAAGATAAGCCAATAAAATGAACATTACCCCACCCCTTCATTATAAAAGTAGTCACTTGTTCAGCATTGGTTCAGTAAATGGGACGATGATGCCGATAATAACTCCTGTTGTAACGTTAACTAAAAAAAACATCAAATAGAAATAATGACGATTTCACCTGAGTTTTTTACAACAAATGATTTTCGCTAGATTGCTTGCCGGCTTGCCGTAGCGCTGTCACTGGTACACGATACGACTCGACTTTACGATTAAATACAAACTATGCTGAGCAACTTACAATTTAATTCAAACCTGTACAGTCGAAGTCACCGGCCAATGAGTTACGATGAAGTCCAAACGATTTGTGACTACGCAAAATGTATTTCATATATTTTTGCCCAAACGTTGTACTGGTGAAATATTTTGTACATACGTAATCTATTCACATAAATAATGCTTATTTACCGTTTTCACGTATAGAACTAATATGGCGTAAATGATTAGATTACTTCAATTGTTATGGTCCATTCATATATAGAAGTCCAATTTGTATCGTCTATTCAAATAGTCCTATAAATTTTTAATTTATACCAATTAACTACTGCTGACAATCTATTATTTATATTATTATATTAAATAATGCTATTATGTGTCGTTTACCTTGTGTTTTTTATGTACATATACATATTATATAAAACCATTTTTTTCCTAGGTAGGTAATACCATAAAATATTTCATCTTCGTGTACGCACTCGAAGTTTATTGAAATAAAACTATATTATTTTTATCCTGACGTTTCGGATCTTTTACATCATCCATGGTCACACAGACTAAATAATAGGCCGCATTATTATGCATAAAGACAGGAAGTTTAAATGAAGAATTCATTTAAATTAACACTTTTTACGCGTTCATTTTTTATCGGAAGATGATATCTTTTTGTATATGTATTTAAATACTACTATACAATGATCCCTTTCATACCTTCACGCCTGTCGTCCCCGAAGGGTTAGGTTGTGTGTTAGGTGTACTAATGTACACCCACATTTCGCCGGTATGTTTTGGGTCCCAAGTAATAGGTGGCATATTGATTATTTATGGACTATGTAGTAAAATGTGCTAGCGTATAATACTAAATTACTTTGGAAATCAAAGCTATCTCTGACGTCATACTATGACACGCTCCGCGGCATTTCTCAGAAAATATCCGCGGCCTTCGTCATTAAGTTGATAACTCGAGATAACGGTAATGACTTTACTTTATCAATATCGTTAAGTTCGTCGACTCGCTGATTTGGCTCTATCTTGATTATAAGCAAACATTGTAAATACCATATCAATAGTAGATAAAGTAAGTACATTATGGGATATTATGGTCAATGTCCAAAACTTTTAAAGTAAAATTAAGAAACAATCAAAGGCCCTATTAGGTGTTCTATTCGTGTAACTTAACGTGATATACATATATTCAATATCAATCAGACTTGAAAATATGTATACGTTATACGAAATTACAAATTACAATACATTTTATAATTAATTCAAATTATGTTTAAATAGAAGAAGTATTTCGATTGATGTATGTGTTAATAACATTTATATGTTATAAATAAATATTGTTGGACATTATGACACAGCGCCATCTAGTTCCGAGCTAAGCAACGAGGCTTGTGTTACGGATACTAGTCGGTTGATATAATACATATATACTTTTTTTGTTGTTGTAAATACATACATATTATACATAGACACATCCAGGACTCGGAAACCAATTTTTATGCTCATCACACAAACATTTATCCCTACCGGGATTCGAACCCGGGACCCATAGCACAGCAGGCAGTGTTAACTACCGCTGGACTAATTGGGTCGTCAAATAATTAATTCAATTAATTTATTTTTGTTCACAGTTGAATTAAATTTGATCTACATCAGTAGGTAAATAAAAGCTTTTAATTTCATTTATATTTTAAGTTCTATCGTTTTTAAAATAGTCTCGCAACGATACAAAATTCACAATAAAAATGTGCAAATTATTTCTTCTAGTTTATTTTTAATACACGACTATTCCAGATATAATTAATTAGCTGGTACATCTAAGATTTCAACACCTTATTAGAACTGAATACAGCGTCGTTCATCGTGCTAACCTAGCTAAACTGTAAGTTAACTAATTAAGACAGAATAAAAATAATATAAAATCAAGTAACCTGCTCATAAAATAAATTATATAATTAAGTGTCAAAAACATTAAGTACATACAACAACATAAAATGGTTTAATTTTTCCGACAATACTTTAAAAATTCCTATTATTTAAGACAATTCTGAATCCAGAACCGACATTCAACCATATCGCTCTTAAACTTTATTCATTTCAAGGAATCTTAAAGATCACGAAGACAGTTAATATTTGGAAAAGGCGTGACTTCTAATGAACTTTTCACCCGTAACTTTTAAACTATCCAAATTTGCCAAAAGTTTTAGGCCTCGATAAGCCTCTGTAGGTAAGACCTGTGAACTTTGTACCAATGATAAACAACTCAAACTGGGGAACTTTCTAAGAGGTTTAATACAACTCTTTAGTTGTTCTAATAGATTCCCAATCTTTGTAAAAGATTTGAGGAAAAGCCTCTTTCGTATCCTTTGCATATTTGAACATGTTTTATGCCCGTCTTGGGGAAAAACATGCTCAGAAATATAATACAACACGCGGATCATATTGGTTTCAGTTTTTTACTAGTGTTTTTGAAACAGAAAACACTTCAACGTGTTAAATATCGGTATTCGATTGTTAATCTAGTTTATCGGAAAGTCAAATGATAAAAACAATTGTCTTGTTAAGTTTATTGTTTCATATGACATTTTGAAATAAAGTTTTATCTCTATGTATATCTATCTATCGCGTCAAAAATATGATAGATAAAACGGGAAGTCTGACTTTATACAATTTAATTTTAAACTCCACTATCCAAGTCCTCTTTTAATCATAAATGTTCACCTGTGTTTACTTTAGCAACCACATCGTCTCTATGACAACATTCCATCTTGGGGAAATAGTTTGCAGACTTCAAAGTTGCCAACTTGTAGATTAAATGAGATAAGAGATTAAATTCACCTCTCTTATGTCTCAAGATTATGTGCTCCCGAAGGTAAATATGTGCGATAGAAGCATGTATGCGATAAAAGTCGATAAGACGAATTTAGTCGAATGAACAGTGATTTACAATATGACACTTTTTGTAGAACATTGTGATCTTAGAGTTTTACAAAAACAAAGTGAGTACAAGCGTAGAAGATCTGGCTCTAGTAAAACATTTTAACAACAGTAATTTCGCTTCGCATTCCTTAGTTCAACTAAGAAGGTGGAACGGAAGGCGTACAGTAAACGAGTTGGTGTTTTTCTCGGAACCCTCGCGACTAGTGGTAGCGGTACCCGGGTAAAATGGAACGTGCGGCCACTTGCATCTTATGTATGTTATTATCGTATACACCACACTTGGATTTCCGTACTTAAGTGGCGATGGGACAACGCTAGTACTTTACTAGAAACGTATGATAAGTAAGTTGTCAGGATAACAAAAGTTAAATATATAACATTTTAATAGCACATGTTGGTTTTACAAACAATAACTGACTGTTATTTATAGCTGCGCATGTTCCTCGTTTTCACACTGCAACAAGCTTTTATAATAAAAAAGCTTTGATATGAGCCGTCTCGCGTCGCATTTTATATCTAAACGCGCCACGTTTACACTGTAACCGTTTTTGTTTAAATTAGTGTTGCACCAACGTTTCTACTCTTCACTACTATATTTTCCAAAACTACATTTAGCAGAGCGTAAAGTGCAATAATATCAAAGGTCCGTATCAGCGTAGTGCTCTAGCAACTCCTTAACTTAGTTAAGATTAACCCTGGGTCGCTTTCCAGCTAAGGATGGAAGCCAAATTAAATTAGGATAAGGCAAAGCGAAAAACAGAAGATTTGTTTATGTAATTGTAATAAACCCTATGACCTGAATTTACTATTTATTTAAATAAACTAATGCCACTTGGATTTAAAGTACCTACTAAGTAATCATTACTTCAAAAATCCAGAAGATAAAAATAATATTGCACGCTTTACTTAAAAGTTAAAAAAAAGGTCATTAATAAAGTAATTTTCTCTAGCTCCATATTTGTTGCTTAATGTATTTTCAAAGCTAAAGCACGCAGCATTAACATTGTAAATTATGTACAGATGCACTCACGATTCCACGAAGCTGAGCCGAGCTCGATCTTGAACGCATTACACGATCCCACAACAGTAGATAAAAATCATGTCCATATACAAATTACAATCTTACTGCAACTACCAAAATCTTGTAAACCTCGGTCAAAGTAACTGCGAATTGTATAAACGAAAGTCAGAAAATAAGGGACGTTGAAGGTGTTGATCCGACTAAATCCTCCCTCACACCGACAATGCTCCACAGTTCGTTTACCCGCCGACCGAATGGAGGAAGATGGTTAATGAGAAAATGATACCACGAGGAGGAAACGACCCTTACGCTGACGACTTGTACTCTATAATAAATCTTATCGAAACATTTTATTTTGGATTGAAAAGATGATTGAAAAACAGAAAATATAAAACAGCACTAAACTAAAAAAGATTATCGCAGTTCTTTGATGAACGTTTGTTGCATAAATAGTGTTGTGTTGGTGTGTATTACGTAGACTACACAATCGCCCAAAAAAGTGGCAGACATAGGTTGATAGGATGGTACGTCAAGGTCGTTTTATATCGCTGAATATCGCTAATAAACCGCATCTCGTAATTCTATTTCTATGCGTGCAGTGGTCAAGTCATCCCGTGTTATGTTGCAAAATTAAGAAGATTACCTTGACGGGCTGGGGCTAGTAATAAATGGAGACGACTTAGTTCGTTCGGGATGCCGTTTGGTAGCATGCGATGCGGTCACTCAACCGGCTCTAAAGCCCGTTACGTCAGCGGCCGCATGCCACAATTAGATCACATGCGAGACTTGCAATGGCTAGACCAGACACCAATCGTCGATAGATATGTTTTAGTACCGTTAAAACTGGCTTTTTGCATCAACTGTTACGGCATTCCTATAATTTTCTTAGGCGTTACTTCTCGTAAACATTAAACTTGCGTAATGTCTGTTTAGTGGGCTTACGTGTTGATGACTATCATCAGGCAAACGAACGAGTTTTAAATTAATATACGTGAGTATTTTATAAATTTAAATATGTACTTTATTTAGGAGACATGTTCAGAGGTAGTCATTTAAACTCGACACATTTTTCATTAGATTTAGAAAACCCGACGAATAATTTGAGTGCAACAAGCACTTAAATGAGTAAATGTAATGTTAACGAGCAAAATTTAAAATGCAATTTAAAGTTCAAGTAAAAACAAGTTGCTTTACATTCCCTTTGGTAAGTCTGAATCTCGCAATGTAGTTTGCGGTTGGTCCATTCTAAGTTGCCCCTTCTTTGTTAAGTTATTCGTAAAACTCCACAGGATAATTGGCTCTATTTTTAGATTGCTCTGAGTGATGGTGAAACCCATTCTTATTTTATTTGCTTATTAAATAAAAAAGTTACATCCTTTTTAAAAATAATTTATACGTAATGAATACTACGTATATAAAACCTCGTTTGTTTTTAAGAATGTAATAACTGCCTGTCTAATGATACAAAACTAGACACATAATAAAGCTTATTAGATCCCGAACTCGAAAAGCAATTTCTCATGTTCGCAACATGACAGATACAATTCAATATACGTTTCAATTCTTTATTCTCGCAATGATAGTCCAATAAAGTGGCAGGAAGCCTAATCAAAGACAATAGAGTCTCGCCGACAACCCACTACGACTCTACGCATAGACTAGATATTGCAATAAATGGTAATTGATTGCATCAAGATACTGAGCTGTCTGCGCACGGTGTGTGTGTGACGTCATGTCCTGTCCAGGCGAGCACTAGATCACCAATCATCCTGTCCTAGGTTGACACGCGTTAGTTAAGGTGCCATTGTTTACATAAACGTGTAAGAATTAACGTTCTAGTATCATTGAGTCAACAAATTAAGAACTCGGCGATTGTCAAAATTTAACCTACTTTTCACGGAATATATTTTTAAGCATGAATGAAATAAATCGTTTATTCAGCGTATAAATTATTATAATCTGCAAATAAATTGTTATTCATTTATTCAGGCCTGTGAATCAATGTATTCATGTTTTGGTAATCGCCAATCGAAATAGCGTAATATCTTGAAAAGTACGATAATTTGAATATATATGTATCTGGTAATATTACAATATCAAAGTGATTTTTTTTTAATAATTTAGATGAGATGTTAACAATAGCCGGGATTCAAAGGCAGTAAGTAGGTGTGGGACTGTGATTACAAGGGGCGTCAGTAGATAGGTACATGGAGAGTCTCCGGTGCAGGGCGCTCGTCTCGAGGACTAACACTCGATGGGCCCTCGATGCGGACTTACCTAGTCCGCCCCCGGGCCCCGCTACATCAGCTAATACGTTACATTACGTCAACGTTATATGAATACTGTCCTTCAAGATAGTAACATAGTAGACATGCATCTGTCATACAAGCCCCTTGACAACAACAGGTGCAAGAATGTATTTGTTTTTAGAATTCATTTAGCATATTAACAAAAATGCGCGTGCTATAAATAAAAAACAAATACGTTTAGAAACTTGCCATAAGCTATCTTTCTAACTAAGAACACTATCAGTTTGTTAAACTAGACGATAATTTAGTAGATATACCCGTCCTTTGTATTCTATTCACTGATTTATCGCACACATATTTAGCAGGTTGCATGCCTGTACAGCTTATCTGAAACAGCCGAGTCGGCTCTGCAACAAACATTTATCTAGAAAATTTATCTAGACATACCCTTACCGAGCGAAAACATAGTTAGGACGCCCGCGCCGCTCTAAATACTCATCGTAAGAATGTCCAATAATATTGCGAAGCTTCAATATTATTAATTAAAGTTATTCTAGTTGCTTATTATTACTAAAAGTTGTGAATTATATTAATAGTTAATAATATAATCTAGCCAGCATAGTTACAACAATAATTCAAGGAAAATCACCGAAATTATGATTCCTGTTAATAGTTTGTATCAATTTAAAGTGTACCGTACCTATAACTATTTTAAGCTTTATAAATTGTCTATATGTATAAGCTAGTGATTAGGCACCTTAAAACTATTATAATGAAAATCAACAAAGTAGAAAAGAAGACACCGAAATACATATATTATACCTAGTTTCAAGGTTTTTGAACACATAAGTGTATAATGAACAATTAATCATTTGTGCACTATTTTATTTTAAGAGTTTAAAAATAACAATATCTTATCCTCGGGAGACAATTTAGCCGTCAGCTATTTATTTTTAGATGCTCTTAATATCCATATCTACAGTAAATGGCTAATAACTTGCAGTTTTCCAGAGGCAACCTACAAAAAGCAACATAAACACAACAATAAAATTTTAAAATGTGTTTCAAGATGAATAGGTAAGAAAATGAATAGCGGTTCCTCGTATGACGCAGCGCAGGCCACGCCGCGGGTAGCAACTAGGCTTTCTCATGACAAATATCCTCGATGCAATGAGTTGGCCGGTCTGCACAATTCTACACATGCAGCTACGGAGCCATTGTGTTCGAACAAAGAGCCGCATGACACTATGAGGAGGATTCAAGAGAACCAAGAACTTTGAGGAGGAACTTAAAAAACTTGAATGGAAATATTTCGTCCGCATTTTCTTCGTAAATAAAAGACTAAGTACAGGTTGCCGAGCTTCATATGCACGCCATATTTTATTTGTTCGGGGATTGCTTGCTTACATTTATACCTATTTGTTGAATCCGTTATAGTTTTATTAAACACGGGAAAAACCGGTGTGGTATTTTGATTGGAAACATGACTAATCGTTAGTAGCCTACTAATTTAATTTATTATTAATGATGCGGTGTTATTTTAATCCAATAAGTACTAGAATTTATTGAGTATTTAACATAAGTCCTTATAGGTATTTTATAAAATTGGGTTTGGAATTACCGACGAAAATTTATTAAGTATTAGTAATTCTAATTACTATGTATAATTCTGTAGATACAACTTTTGAATACGAAATATAGTTCAAAAACAAAAAATTGTTTCTGCATAGTAATTTTCCATGCAATATTTTCTACCAACTGAACAGTTTTCTTGGCCTTTACTTTTTTACCGAAGTTTGTAAAAAAATATTTAGGCTTCTGTTGGAATATAATATATTTTATTACTTTATTCATTTCTTACACTTACGAAGCCACATTTTACAGTATTTTTTTCGACGTATTGTGTAAACTCGACATTTCGTATCTTTACAGCATCCAGTAACGGGACTTTATTTCAATCTTTGATTCAATTAAATGACACTAAAGTTAGACACAAATGTGTATGACGCTGCTGCGTATATTTGTCGCTTAGACACTGTGTCAGTTCTTAGAACATCCTATAAGTCCCATATCTATTCCCATTATTTGAGGTAGACTAAGGGATTATACAAAACAGATGGACAGCAATACCTTACTCCGTACGTCATATGCGGTCACCGATCTGGCTGCCAAGCTAAGATTATGACGTTATCCCCCAAGATCGCCCGAGATGTATAGGGGAGGCTG
This sequence comes from Craniophora ligustri, assembly GCA_905163465.1. Classification (NCBI taxonomy): domain Eukaryota; kingdom Metazoa; phylum Arthropoda; class Insecta; order Lepidoptera; family Noctuidae; genus Craniophora; species Craniophora ligustri. The sequence goes on along the minus strand of LR990967.1, from coordinate 7,247,914 downwards.
TAATAGACTTGTATGCTACGTATGTAGTGGTACTGTAAGTGGAATCTCTCAAAGAACGCCACATCTACTCCCATTCTCACTTACTTGGATAAAGTGGTATCTCACTTATCGGGTTCCGCACTTAGCTGGCTTAAGAGGTGTTTGTTTTAGCAATAGAAGTGGAATTAAGGCAATAAAATAAAATAACAATATTTTTTGTTTATTGTTGGGGAATTAATTCAATGCAAGATTGGGTGGTAGATTAAATGTATTCTAATGTGTATACATTTCAGTGGCTCGTTCCCTTTCTATTGCAAAGAATTTAATAAAATATTTTTATAATTCTATTCTGTGTTCTAAATAACTTTTTTTAATTTTAAAGGCATAAACTATGGGTTGAACCTGGTCTACATCCAATGTCTCTAAGAAATTCTATTGCAATAGTACTTATATGACGCATTTTTATGACGTAAGGTTATTTAAGGTACTTAACATAGAAGTGAGTTGTAAGGTTAGAAACAAGAAGCCCAAGTAAATTAAGTAATCTACATAAACAAGATTGTTAAATAAGTCAACGGCTAAAGTTGTTCAGATAGCTAATGTGATCCAAACAGTAGTTTCAGTTTACAAAAGTAAGTTTCACTACAGTTTGCAAGCATGGATGTCATTGTACGATTACTAGTAGAGTTTAAGATCTACGTTACGAATTTTCTAGAAAAATACACTGTTTATTACTTTACTTCGGTCCAAGTTTCTTGCGGAGGGCAATCGCCTCGTAACGAGAAATCAAATCACACCTTGGTAACGTGACAATTGACCCCAACATAGTTAAAAAAGATTAGACTCGCGGTGCCGTTACCTTATTAAAAAAATTAGACACCTGTACAGGTAAAAAAAACTTTAACTACCATGTCGTTAACCCAACAAGTATCAACACTAGTGTGCCAGATCATTTCACATGTGGGAAGAATACGCGGGAACCTGATCTCAAGTCGGCACTTGAAAAACCATTGATAAACTGAATCTCTGACCCTTGTTCTCTTGTCGTGCGAGTACAACAAGCTAGGTCACTTAACCTTTCGACCAATTCCATCCAATTGTGTAAAATTTATTTTGGCTCATGTATGAATCAACTTTAACACAAATTGTCCCAATTTTGGTGCTAAACTGCACAATTAAGATATTTAAACCGTTTTGTTTCGAAATTGAATGCTGCAAAACCGAGTAGTTTCGGGTTTGGCAGTGAAATACCGCGATAAATTAAAATAAAAACATTTTACAGTATGACTTGTGAATATATGCGTGTCTGATACTACAATTGACCTTTGACCGAGTTGACATAATATCTGGCTGAGACTCAATTTTGGCAACACTCTCATCGCACCTAAAGTGCTTCTATTTTAGGCACATTAACCGCGGCATTCGCCCCTAGGAATAGAAACATTGCCGGTTTTTGCTGAGGATCGATTGTCTAATGAGTCACAGTCGACATGGGACTGCACTTGGCGTCCCCGCTTCTCCCGTGATGGATGACAAATCGCTTTTAGATCCCACGCTACGATGTTTATGCTAGCCCTCCTGAATGACTTACGATTTAAATGCTCTCGCTTTCCACCCGACCTCTGTGAAATAGATTCGTTTTTTTTTTTCTGTTAATACTAAGAACCACTAGACATTAAAGAAGGTTTTATCCAATGCGGTAAGTATATATTATTTTGTCACTAATTTATTGGTAGTCTCAGAAAGTTTATCTACTTGTAAATCCGCATTTCATTCCTAAACTTGCATGTATTATAGTTGCAACTACGAAACTATAATACATACAAGGTACTTCTTTTAAGAGCTATGGTCAGCCAGCTAGCTGCTCTTACCAAGTATAATATTATGTTCAATTTAAATCGAATCAGTGGGATCAGCTTTTTATTTCTAAGAAGAACAATCAGTACCTAACCGTCATTAAAATTGTTGTGATCAGGTAGTAAGACCACTAAAGTATAAAAGCAATTTAATATTTCAAAATGATGTCATCGTATTGCAATTCATTTAAAATTGTTAAGGCTCTTTGTAAAGCTAGTTTCCTAAGAATTTATTACGTATTTGTTGGTTCTCCGAACGAAGCGCTTAAGGATGAACATGTTATGTATTGTATTGTACCTACGTCATAATCAGAAACCTAGTAAATGCAAGAAGTAAGCGAAAGCGTAAATACCACAAAAAAAATATATATTGTCTACCAAAAGAATGTTTTAATAAAAAAGTTTAATTACAGGTGTGATAATTGCGACAAAAAGTCGAGTATTTTGAATCGTAATGATGATTGAGGTATGTATTTTCTTCGCAGTCAGGTGACGTACAGTTTAATTAAAAACTGGTTAATATACATACATATATTTACACACACTCACGCGGCTACGAAGTGAACCTAGTAGGACGTTGGTAGAGGGCATTGCCTCTCAAGGACTCTGAATGTTTTTTGCATGTACCGAGCATGCTTTTATTACGCTACGTCATCGTGGGCGGACTCCCCGATTATTGTGACGGATGTAATGCCAATAACCTTCCATTGTACTCAATACTACTAGATTTTAGCTAGTTTACAATTACGGTGCTTAATCCGCTGTAGTTTCTCTGCTTGTACCGGCGTACGTATAGTCGGTAAGTCAGTCGTGTTGGGAGAACAATGCACCCACGTTGCAATGCCACCCGCAAGGACTTTCTTTCCAACGTTTGACACAGATATAACACAAAGAAAACGTCATTTGCAACCGGCTAAGGATCCCATTCCACTATATTTTTCTTGAAATAGCTTTGTCTGCAGAATTGAGATAGAGTCATTTAACAAAACAAGTGCCATTCAAAAACCTTTACAGTTCGTAACAGTCATTATAACTCTGACAGATATCATGTTTTTTGCATGTTTTCGGAGCGAACTTATAAGTTTGGAGACATAAATAAAGGTCTAGTGTTCCTTACTAGTTGGAATAAATGTATTAAAGTAATAAGACTTACGAAACCCAAAAATAGGCATGACAGTCTTATTTCTGTAATCACATTAGGTAACGTGGAATTTGGAGAATGTTATTAGGGTAGGCACTACAAACTTCCTTCAGCTACCAAGTTCGGAATTCAATAAAAGGGCCGCAAACAAAAAAAAAGCGGGTTTTCTGTTTTGGTAAAGTGAGAATTATACGTTCCCTTAAAAAAACTACAGCCCTGTGTAAAGTAGGGATCGCTCTGCTGTAACTTTTCTTCGAGGATAAGGGAATTACTTACGACTGACAAGGGGAAACAAACTACAAAAACGGCATAACATGTTGTGTTCGATACTACCCTTTTTTGTGAGGTTACAAGAAGAGTTGAATAACGTCATAACAGGCAAAATATCACTAAATATTGCAGTGGAGAATGAACGTCTAAAATGTTAAAATGTCTTTATCGTGCGGCAATTAGTACAATACAGTAATTTAACGGACAATTTAATAAAAAAGACCGTATCAGACTTTCTTGATTATTTTTTACATAAACTTTTACAAATGTCATTCCAATATTTCAAAATCCCTGGCAACGGACCACAAACAGTAATTTAGGAAGAGAGAAAAATCTCACAAAAACTGTGTGCAACTCGAATTAAATAGTCGTATCTCTCTTGTGACAGTGGGAATCCATCAGCAGTCTCGATTGGAACGATAACCTACCCTTGCACACCCCGCGGCCCGCACCCCACTACGAAAAATAAATCGTAATTTGATAGCCCCCCAGTCAGCAAACGACCTGGACTTTATCAAATGTAAACTATATTGCAAAAACAACACTAGCAATATAAACATGTGTGTCAAGTACAATTAATTTAGGTTAATAACTGATCGAAGCTATGAAGACTTAAAATAAACTGCTTAAAATAAGCCATTTTATTTTAATATAAAACATAATAATAGGTCAAGTTGAACTAGTACCACATGAGTTTAGTATTTTTAGTTCTAGCAGACGAAAAATTATCGAACTTTCAATTTATTTCACTAACAATTGGCTATTATATTATATTTTTATATGAAAAAGTAATCAAGCTGATGATTAAAAAAGCTCCTTAAAGATTCCTTTGATCAACATTCAACTTTATAGTTCTAGCTATCATTAAATATTGTACCCAAAAGTAAAAAATAACAATGAACTAATTATTTTAATGTATAAAACACAGTGAGTGTCTTTAACAACCCTTATTCTTCATATATGTACAAAGTCTCAAGCTTTATTAATCTCCGTTTTGACAAAGCCCTTGGCAACACACATCCTCTTTCATATACCAAATGATTTATGTCCATTTTGTTGAAGTGATGACGTGCCCACCTAGTTATATCAGAAAAATATATTATGTAAGCACATTATTATTTATTGTGTCGCAAAACAAAAAGCTTGGTTTGCTTTCAGATACTGAGTCTGTTCACAATATGCCTCTAGGGAATCCGCAATGAAGGATATTGTGGAATCAAAGAGGAATCGTAATTTGTTAGTAATTCGTCAGTAAAAGCGCCTACCGCTGAGTCAGACCTGTTCATTACTCACGCATAGCAAGCGCTATTCATTTCTCGCTAGGAATTCTAGATAACACATTGAACTAGTGCCTATAGGTATCTTTAAATAAATCGTAAAAGGCGTAGGTGGCTGGCAGATTGCGTGGGAGAGATGGGCGGTGGGGCGGCGGCGGCGCGAGCGTCGCGTTAGCCTTACCACCGAGCCTGTATTTAAAGAAATTTAATACTGACCATATTTCAATACTCTGCAGACTTATATAACTAAAATATAAAAGAGCAGTTATTTGACATTTCAAACGCAACAAAAATCGAAACGCAAAATTATTGTTGAGTTCTACGAAACGGTGGAAATTGTATAAAATATAACATTTCCGGCTTTTCTTCTAACACTAATTTTGTTTTTGGAGACAATTAATCTTAAAAAAATATATAATTTACTTGAGTTATTTCATACATAAAATCGAAGTTTCTTATTGAATATACTTATAAATAATCTCTTTCTCCCTTTATGTATTTTAGATAGCGAAATAAAATGATTAGAAAAAAGAGACTTTCCTCTATAAAATTTCCATAATAATAGTAGTATTTTACTAGCGTCTATAGCTTAATTGAACGCTTAATCCATATCGAGATGGATCTAAATACGACGGCCGTTTATTAATACAGGTTTAGAAAGAAGATTAACGTTTACTACTGTACATTAAACTACACCGCACACGAGGGTCTAATGAAAATAAAAGTTTGCGAGTAGGTACATGTATCGCAAAACGTCGCAACTAGAACTTGCAGTTACGTTCCCGAACTACAGTAATTAAAGTTTCTACGGCGCTTCTTATGTACGCTTTAAACTATTTCGGACTAATACTTTTTACAACTCTATTGCAGAGAGATTATCTACTGGAATTGCCTCGTTGCCGCAATATTGAACAGTCACTTTTTACCTTTTTCCCTAAAAAAGAGCAGTATCATTAACCTGTTATTTTAAAAATAATAATAAGTAGGAAATTTTTGGAGATGGAACTAATTAAGTAGTCGTCTTGAAATGGTTTTTTTAAGTACTTCACGGCATGTCAGCGAAAATATAATCAGAAATTTCACTCATTATGGTTTAAATCACTTACAGAGTAACATGAAATACATGAAATATGTATACATGAAATATTTATATTTGCCATGCCAGCTTGGGAAGAAAAATAACACCTAATTACGTATTATGATACTTTTTAGATGCCTGGATAAGGTTTATTAAAGTTTAAGAGCCAACACATTATTTTTGCGTTTTTATTATCAAAAGGGCTACATCTCATTTCGTAAATGATCCGGACAAATCTAGCTAAGTGAACAGTGTCCATCAAACTGCCCAAATCTTTCCATTTGATCCTTCTAGCTCATTAGTTAGCCCTGTTATCGACTTTATACAAAGACTTATTACCAGAGTAAACCAAAGATATAGAGCTTCTCATTACGAAGATTGGAAAAAATGTTAGGACAGCCGTATAAATCTAGAGCGCCTTGTGACCGTTTTTTCATGAAATAAAAAATAGTCTTCTTTTAACTCGATAGCCGGCAACATTTACAGCATTACATGATATTATTTTTATTCCGTATGGGGTCCGCAAAAAATAAGCGATTCTATCTCCTCTTATTGATAAAATAAAAATGTAGTAAAAAGACATGAAAAGTAAACTCTTTTAGTTCTACATCCGAAATCTTATGAGATAAATTTAGATCGTAATTTTCTACATTTTGTAAGAGTTCAATAGAATTCGTTTTATATTTATTATTATTATTTGCAGTGCATATCATCACGCCTGTCGTCCCCGAAGGGTTAGGTAGATGTGTACTAATATGTACACTATTGTAAACCCGCATTTCGCCGACATGTCTTAGGTCCCATGTAATAGGGAGCGAGCCTATTGCCATCAACCAGGCACGAATCCAAACTCCGAGCTGCTACTGAGAATTTCATAGAAACACCCAATAACACTTTGCTTAACCTGGGAATCAAACCCAAGGCCTCTTGCTCGGCAGTCGCAGTGTACGACCACTCGACCAACAAGGCAGTTGCAGTATATTATTTGCAGTATAGCCTTACTAAATGATTACGGAACTAAAGCAATTGAGCAAAAAATATTTTTCTACAACTAGCATAGAGCCTATTACGAAAGCTAAGGCTAACTAAGCTACAATAGCTTAGATTACGAATGTTGCTGGTGAAGTCGTGGGTGAAGTAAAGTCCCACACTATATCATCAACGTATCTACATAATTAGGGATATACCATACTTGATTCGGGGAATTACATAAAAATATGTCATTTTATCTAATTTACGAGTTGATAACTAGACAATGTTATCAGCTTCAAATTTCAAGAGTGTCGAATAATGATAAATTATCAAGATTAGGTAAAACTTTGATCGATACTTCGGAATTATGTGACTGTTCGAGTAATAATGCTTTATTTACGATAGGCATGTTGTATATGGGATTTTGGTGTAGTAACGACATTTTTATTTATTTATTTCATGGGAATTATGATTGAAAATACATAGATTGAACAAATAAGAGCCAAATCACAGCAAACATTGGTGGTCAAGGTGTGTGTGAAAATTTGTTGTTCTAAACGTTTCGGCTACACAGTAGACAATCCAAATGTACGATGAACGGGAACTAATTTTAAAAAGTATAAATAAATGTTATATTTCTTCTTTTTATAGCTAAAATAAATCCTTAAAACCGAAAAGTATTTCCAATTTGCTGTGAAACAAATGAAATATTTACCTACCTAATTAATTTTAGTAGGTGCGCATCCGACTTTAACGAAGGAAGAAAGGAAAGAGAGATTGAGATTAATTAAAATGGTCTTAACAGCCGATGTCATAAGCTTCAATTAATTAACCATTCATTAGAATATTATTAATGCGTAATCATGTAACGTTACAAAACCTAAGCATTATGACAAGCCTCATAAACCGCACTAAATATATGGAACACATATTTTCCTTGTTATGCGGTCCAATAACTTTAAAATTATATAAGAGGTAAACGTTGATTACAATGTTCGACATATGAAAACGGCTGCAACAGGATGATTATAATGAGTAAATGGCGTTTACACGAGCCGTCGGCGTCGGCCGTCAGGCGTCGGGCCGGATCCTTGACCCCCGTAGTGGGTCGAAGTCGCCCGACCAGACACTCGCTGTCGGTCGTCGGCGCCCTTCCACGACAAATAAATATCAGTGCACGCACACCAGCCTCGAGCCTACACAAAACAACATAATATTACAAATTCCAACAATACATGTGCGTAATGTTGGTGTGAATCATCCGTTGACAACCCTTTTGTCCTACGACATAAGTACTACAATCAGGCTTTTTGTTTGTAGCTCTCAAGCTATGATTTTATATCTACGTCTATGATTTTTGACTGAATCTCTGATATCAGTAAAAACCATAGAATTTATTATACAAACCCAAAAACACCCATAGTATTTCACTACAGAGCAAAGCCATTCTTTTCATCTTGCTGGCATTTTACCAAGCGACTTTTTATTCAACTACAAAAATGTGGTAGGGGGTGCAATCAATGCTCCACAGAAGGAAGATTGGAGCCTAAGCGCTTTTTTTATTTTGCTTCACTATTAAAACGAAGATTTCAATTGCGTAGATATTAAAATTCTATTGAAAAATGTAACTAAAAGCCGTGATATAAAAGAGACTATGAAAAGTTGCATTTCTTTGAGAAATTATTTTTAATTTAACTATACAGCGGTAGTTCAATTTTGATGAATGAGTTTCTTCATGGCATTCGTGTTTTGTGTTTTTATATTTCCTGCAATTTACGTCCGGTACTTCCACTTTTTTAAATCACAATTTTAATCATAATACAAGAAACATAAATCTCTTCAACTTAGTTTATTATTCCGTCTCAAAGCTAACCCACAGTCTTTATCAAGTTTGTTCAACAAAATGCTTTGCGAATATCGTGAGTAGCGAGTATTTTTATGGCAAGTCCGCAGCGCGCCATGGTTCGGTAAACACATTTATCAAAATATAAACCTTGTCAAATCTCTGTGTCAAACAAAAGCAGACATGTCGTAACACGGTGGAGATGTGATACATAACGACCAAATAAAATTATACTGCACGAGTTTGACTAATTTCGAATAGGAACAGATAAAATAAATACAGACACGAGTATCGTAAAAGTATTTATTTCTTTACAGAGTATCTTTGTTTTATACCTGCCAATGCGAATGTCCTTTAATTGTTTTTGGAATCATCGATAAAACCGGATGAGTACGATTTATCAGAAAACTGTTGCTTTTTTATGTCTCAATTCTGTAACACACCGGAAAATAAAATAAATACCTACTTCATCACTTATAACATATATCATGGAAAAAATTATTCAACCCCATATTCATTACCTTTTAGAAATCTGTTAGTTTTATCATTGTGTTTGCCTATTAACTAAATTAAAGTTTGTATAACAAAACCAACTATAACTTTTATACACCTAGAAATACGAAAAATTATCCTGTTATAGACTAAAAAGTTCGCTGGTAAGACACCGCTAGACATAAGACCATTTTCAAACTTTCGTAATTAATGTTTTCCCGTAAGAAAATTACTGAAACCTTTTGCGGCCCGGACAAGTTGGTTGACATGGGTAGCACCGGTTATCCCGAGAAAACTTCAGGTCCCATCCAAGTTTTTTAAGACGTTTATAAAGAAAATTGATCTGACAAATTGTTAAATTAGGTAAATTTTATGCGAAAATACTTAGTTAAAAGCTTAGTTTAAAATACGCTTGCGTGAAATACAGCCATTATGTAAATGATAACAATAGTAAGTTTTGACCCCTAAAAATAAATTAGGAAATATTTGTAGCATTGACTGTCTGTCTGCTCGAAATATTTTAAAGGTTTTTAACTACATATATACCTATGTTGGAAGAAACTTATAATGTATCGGAATAAAATTTCTCTCTATATTTTATTAATAAATCTACTTTACACAGAGTCTTAAAAAGCTGTTAATATTGAAAAAAATAATAGCCAGCAATTGAAAAAAACCATTAGTTTATGGTCAAAATACCCCATGCCCGTTTATACACAACAACAACAACTTAATAGAAATGATTAAAGCCTTAATTCAATGATGAATAAATAAATTGTTGTAACATGTTTACTGAAATAATAACTGCGGTTACCATGGTTACGAGATGTCCGTGTAACGAATCTGTTTATGCCATTGCTGTTCCACGGATATTTCATGAAATAATCATGGAAAGCTTGATAAACAGAGCTTGCACAAACAATATTAACTTATTTACTAATGTTAGAATTTATAAATCACCCTCATGTGCAAGGAATTTAAGTATGATTGAATTATTATTCAATATAATTTATATATCATTTATATCTTGGATATTTGTATTCACATATTGAAGTAAATTAAGAGCTGTAGCGCCACTTTAATTTCTATGAAGAAAATAAAATATTTTCATCTCATTTCTTTTTCCAGGAATCTTGGCTCGTTTTACAGGTATGTTTTTTATGGGCATGGAATGCGGGCGATTCTTAATTAAATCCGTTGGATGGATGGAATATCGAGTTGTCCCCTTACATCATCTGTCGAATTGGTATCAGATGTTTTCTAATATTCTTAAATACCTAAGTATTTACTGTCAGGGGGGCTATCAAAAGCTATGACTTACAATTTGAAACCTAGCAAGCACAGCTTAACAATTCACAGAGCCTATCTGTATTCATGTGATAATAATTCCGTCCTACGTCCTTATTGGTGCCACTAATTAGACTTTAATCTTCTATTAATACTAGATTTCTGTATTGAATACAATGATAAATTACTCCTATTACCTATTATATTTGACGACCCAATTAGTCCAGCGGTAATTAACACTGCCTTCTGCGCTATCCCGGGTTCGAATCCCGGTAGGGACAAATGTTTGTGTGATGAGCATAAACATTTGTTTCCGAGTCATGGACGTATCTATGTATAATATGTACGTATTTATAAAAAAAGTATTTATGTAGTATTTCAACAAACTAGTATCCGTAATACAACCCTAGTTGCTTAGCTTGGAACTAGATGGCGCTGTGTCGTAATGTCCAGAAATATTATTATTTATTATTATACTATGATGATTTACATTAATTATTATCTAATAAATGTAGTATTATTTATTTCGAAATTTCAGTTTAAATTACGCTCATCGATAAAAACCTTTGTTGAATAGGTTTCTGCATTATAAGATCTTAAAATAGTTAAGTGATTAAAGTTTTTAAAGACACTTTTACAAGTATTTTCGGTTTTTTAAATATATAGGTGCATGGCGCCGTTGCGGAAACGCTAAAAATGTTAGGAAGGTTAGGAATTTTGGAAGGTTAGCCTGATATTGTCCTGTTTCGGTCTACGCCTAGAACAGGACACTGTCTGTCCTAGCTTTCAGTTCACCTGTCCAAACACAAATGACATCATGCATAAATTACGAGTCCGAACTAAGCTTCTAGAATATATTTAAAACAGTTAGTTACGAATGGGACTTATACCTATGCCTATTTGTTCGATGATTAATTGAAATCGTGACAAGTTGGATCTATATTATGAAAACTATATATGCAAGTAAGGCTGAAAAAAATATAAAAAATGCATTGTTGAAATATATTAAAAACTATTCACGTATGTTAGGTTACTGTGACGGAAGACCTAAACAGCGCGACGGGAGTAACAATGGATGGATTATTAAAAGAGATCTCGTTAGTTTAAACAGTGCCGCGGGCATGGGCCACCCCTCTCCCACAGCCGGTCCCCAGCGCCTCCCACGCACTGTAAAGGTTAAGGGCAAACCACTGTGGATGCGGCTGCATTCTCCTCGCATTTAACCGAGTTTCTTTCATTACTTACACATAATTCAATAATCCAGACGAGCCTTATATGACTTTACGTCATTTTAACTCCTTACATGTTCCCTATCATAATTGTTAAAAGATAAATAATATGCAAGAAAAACTCATAAGTACAACCTATTCTTACATTCATACATTTTGTGCCAACATGTACACTTGTACAGGTTGTACTTATGAGTTTTTCTTGAATTTTATTTTTCTTTTCTGCATTCCCTCCTTTCCGACTCATGGCATCCTTTATATTATGTATCTTTCATATTTACGTTACAAAAGAATACATAATTAAATGTTACCTACTTACGTAGTCTCAAAATACGAAAAGCAAAAAAATACTCTTCAAGTTCAAGTTCCGCACAACAGAACATATTTAATTTTGTCCGCCACACTTCTATTCATAAGCATTTCAATCGAACAGATCCGATTTAATTTTCTCGGACATGTAAGTTTCATTACGGAACCAACATAAGGTGCAAACAATACTTGATTCATCGTCCATTTATTGACATTGAAAACAAAGGCAATGCACTAAGACGCACGTGTGCTGTAGTGCAATGTGCGCCGTGCCGATCGTCCGAACTGCCGACCGAACGAAATGAGTAAACAATTGCACTCGTATAAAACAACGCAGACAAAGATCAAACTAACAGACTAAGGACAGTACAGTAATCAATCAAGCAGAAATCAGTACTGGGTGAAGCTATGACACTTATTTTACATTTCAAGCGTAGTTTTGTAAATACATTACTTATAGTGACCACTGTTCCGCTCGCGAACGTCATTCCAAAATACGAGCAAGAAACAATTCAAAATAATCTAGCCAAACTTTATACAATGGGTTGTTTCAAACCTTTTAAACTTTTATGTACAATTAAAACGTAATTTGTTTGAAACATCAACGTTCAGACTTTTAATGAGATTATCTGTATGTTCACGCAAATGAAATAGGTAATTGGTTTCGTCAATGACTGTACTGACAAGATGTCGGCAGACAATCAACATTCAGAAAAATATTTACTCTATAGATCTAGAAATACTTTTGACAAAACGCCAATGTATTACCTAGTACAGTGCGCGCAGATCTTTTGTGCGAATTTGAACTGGATAAAGAAAAATATTTCAACATTCTTGCCCCCGTGGAGGAATGCTCGACGCAAACAAAATAAGTGAAAATTCTTTTCAGGTTCTTTGCGAACCCCTGTATTTATAGATATTGATTTTTAAAGCAGACAGGGCTTGAAACTGATCCCGATTCTATTATTTATGGAGATAGGAAAGCTTAAGTGCATCGGATAGACTGTTCAACCACAAATACGGCAAACGCTTTCTTCTTAAGACCTACCTATTTAATAAATTTCAAAGCTTGATCAAAATCATACACGGCAATTAAAATTGCGCCAGGAATGGCGTATAAGAATTGAATTGAACAGATGTTCCGAGGCAGCGTGTGCCATGCGCAATATACATACACAGTGTATTCTATACGTATGTATATAATATACATATCTACTTGTATAAATTACACATTGGAACACAGACACGACGCAAACACGTGCGACTGAGAATTCTATAATAGGTTTCGTATACGTTCCTCCTTATTTATTATATTATTATGTGTGTTTGTTATGTTTACATGCGCAATCAGCACCTGCTGTTCATTGACCATATAACATATAGATACTTCCATACGTGTAGATATGATAAACGTTATTTACACAGACTTTAGCGCTGATTAAACTTGTTAATTTAAGTAGAAATTTTAAAAATGTTTTATCTTATTGTGAATGGTGAAAGGGCTTTGTTATTGTAAGCGTTTATGAAGTGTTACTAAACTGAAGAACTCTTTATAAGGCTTCCCTTGGATCTGCGAATATCCGTGAGGGAGCTAAATCGTTTATTGTCCTGTACCTTTTAGGCTTAGCGAGTCAACATTTTCCTTTCAATCTTTTTTGAATAATCAAATCCAGCTGTTGTCGGTCCATATTCCGCCTGCGCGCCCAAAAGAGGTTTCCCAACTTTATTGAACTTTTAATTGATCACACTTGTGTTGGGATACTAATCAAAATGTATTTAATTCATAGATAAAGCTACCATTGGTGAAAAGGATGTTTTTCGGCATAATTCTTCTTAACATATTTTTAGCAATTAATATATAGGTAAGTAGACTGTACCTACCTAAAACACCTTAAAAACATTTAGATAAACTCAATATCGAAGAAATAATATATAATGGGTTAATAATTAAATAATTACGGCATCACATTAATGGTAGCCACCCGGGAGTCCAAAGTTGATAACAAGCTAAACAGTTCCATGAAGTAACAACTAATGGTGTAACTAATTGTGTTGTTATAAAGATACCGGAATATGTTTTGTACTACAACAATATGCCATTAACTGTCGACTTCTAAAACCAAATCTGAACGAAAATTTTGCAAATCACTAATCCTATAAAAAGCACTTTGTTGGTCATACAACTAAGAAAGTAATTAAGACACAAAAAAACAAGACAATACTTTTTCACAATATGCTTTGCTAAATTTAAAAAAAAACTTTGTTCGATAAACAATAGCTACTAAACAACTCACTGACTACTGAAACACAGCTCCTAGTTCGTGGGTTTTTATTTGTAACAGTTTTTGTCAATAAATTATTATTATTTATTACTACTCTAAATCAATTAAAGACAAGAGGATTAGTAAGCTGAAGAGAAAACATTAGCTGATAATGACGATCATGGTATACTAGTGCTAATCCCAAAATTGAGTTTATTTGAGTGAAAACTCCGCCACCCGATTTTTTACTGTGACTTTAATTTTTATTTAGATTATGTGAATAGTCAATTGTTTTAGTATATTTGTTTTTAAACCGACTTAAAAAATATACATTTAATGGTTTTTATTACTTCTGAAGTACAAAATTTCGCTAATAACCAATGGTTTGTTGGTTATACTATGTTATAACCAAATCTTTAAGACTGAATAATATGGATACATTATTCAATCAATCAATTCTCATTATTATATAAATGCTCCTCATATAACTCCCTTTCAAATTGATATAGGTAATTATTGTATACGAATAACATTATTTAGATGATAAATGTTCCTACCTCCCATTTTATTTACCCCAAATATCAAATAAAAGTTCAAACGACTCCATTCACGACTGTGTGAGGTCGCGTCCTATAGCATGTCAACGATCTCGATCTCCAATATACTTTGTACAGTGGCATTTACTCGCGTGAACACTGGACTTTATTACATTTACTCTAGCATAACTATATTTAAACACTGATTATGAATGTCAGCAACAATATAATAGTCAATTATCGTGGACGCGCCTCCCCGTGGCGCCTCGCGGTTCAATAGCCGCCGCGATCGAATTTTAATAAGGCTATTTATAGGCGAATTTTAATACATTTGTTTTTCACACATCACATCTGAACTGTTTTATTTTCTGTAAATTGTGATATGTTGATAAAAAACGATGTAACGACGGAAAAATTTGGAAAATTTCCTCTTAATAATAATATGCCTAGTTAAGAATTTCTGTTACCTTTTTTTAACCTTAAAGGTCTTAGTGACTTGTTTTCTATTTAAGCTCATATTTACATTTTAATACGAAATGTGCATCGAGGCATCCTTAATTTATTAAAGTAATGCAACGTTCAAGCTCATTTTTTTTTCATACTATATGCACTCTCGCGTAACACTGTGTATCAAATGCACATAGGCGCTTGTCATAACTGAGCTCTATGATAATATAATAAATCATGTACTCCAATAAAATTAGCTTTTAATAAACTCTTTTAGGTTTATTAAAACAAGCCTTTAACGACCCCACTATGAATTCAGAATGCGAAGACACAAAGGGGCAGACTGCGACGCAGTCAATAGTAAAATAGTACCTACATCGTTATAGAGAATATATTAACAGTTTTATATGCCTATAAATCTCTTTAAACGCATTGCTTTACTGCATAACTAAATAATAACGTTAGCAGTTATTTTTCTAAATGTACGTTACCATACGATTTTATCTCAAGGCATTTGTTTAAGTAAGATGACTTGCAATTTAAACTATAGGCAGGTGTAATAAGGGGTAATTTCACTCAAAATAACGACCTTAATGTTTATAAATACTTTTAATAACCTTTGCAAAAAACTTAGGCTATTATCTACTTATTTATACTGCTTCTCTTTTTGGATTGTTTTGAAACTTGGTACTTAATGATTTTATATTTATAATCCTTTGCTTACCATACATCTTAAATATAAAAATCTCGTGTCACACTGTTTGTCGCTGAACTCCTCCGAAACGGCTAGACGGATTATTATGATTTTTTTTTATGTATATTTGGTAGGTCTGAGAATCGGTCGTAGATTTTTTTTACACCCTTATGTGATAAGGATGTTTCACACCAGACGTTTTTTTAAGTTTATTGTGTTTTTTATGATTTGACATTAAAAAATATTTATAACCCTACATTTTTACTCTTTTACCACCAATCCCTATAAATTATAATGTAGGGTCGGCTAGTACATGTATATATGTATACCAATACCTAATCTACACAACAGTGTTATAAATACGTACTGTGTAATCTGAGTTATAATAAGACTTGACGATTTGACTTTGCATATCCAACAAAGTTGTCAATCATTTTGATAAAAGGTATTTCTCATCTATAAATTTATCATCACCGTCGTCATTAACATCAACAATTTTAGATGAAGTCTTTATAGCATTCATAAATCTCTAAATAATTACAATGTAGATATATGTGTAAACCTAGCTATAAAAAGAACACTATTGCGTAAATATATAATAGGTAAACAATAAAGTCTCTCAAATTATATTACTACACATTAATCGGAGCTAAAAAAAGAAATAAAATAAAAAATCTTTCTTTTTTCCAGGCTAAGATACTTCGGTAATATTTTCACAGCCAACAACTCCAAATAAGCCCTGATAGTTTCACGCTGTGAATGAGTCTGAGGCGGATTATTTTTCCTATTTCTTTCCAAGAAAGCCAGTTTTAATCTATCATTTAGGTCAAGTAAAAAAATATATATATACCTACCAAAATACCTATTCCGTATATCTTTAGGTTCGTTTTACTACAGTTAAGCCCGTTTTATGTGTGTGTACATCATTGAGGGAGCTCATCGGTAAACAACAGTGTTTGCTTTCTAAATGGGAAACGAAAATCATGTTTACTTTTTAGCTTTACAATTATAAAGACACTCCAATATGTCAGCGGAAAGCCGCGTTCACATTGCTTGACGTATTACATTATAATTTATGCGATCACAGAGATGCGAGTGACGTGTATGGATCGTATAGGCAGGCACATCTAGCAAATTCCTGTGGTTTGTGTTATATTAGTCAGACGGAAGGGAAAAGTATGAAACTGGTTACTAAGATAGTATGTAAAATCGATGAGACTTTCGTAGAAAAGCCAGACAAAACTATTTTAAACTCTAAAGGTTCTTGCCCTCAGGTTCAAAGTGCATATTTTCCTGGCTGGGGCCGTTACTTATTTGCGACCTTTGAAATGTAACTCACGTACATTTATCATGGACCCCCTCCTCGTCAATCTGCCTAATTGGTCTAGGTTGTTCGGCGTTCTCTATTTACGCACGTTTTGTATTCGATTGATCCATGGTATTTCTACTTTTACTAGCCATTCAAACGAAAGATGTGGAATTATGAGCTATAACCACCGTTAACGGGCGTGGCTGCTATTCGCACGTGTGTGGGTCAAAGACCCCGATCGGACCACACTTCGTAATCTCGAAGGCTGAGAAGAAAAATTAAAAACAATCGCGGCTTCTGAATATGATTTGAACTTGAACTTCAATAAAACGGCCGCTGAGGCAAAGATCGCCTGCGGACTTAACAAATGTTCTTACAAATGGATCGTGAACGCTTCTGTTTACTGTACGCGGTTCGAGATTGTATCATTTATAATGAAGGAAAATGTGTGCGTTCAGTTTTCCGAGTGCTCGAGCATTATGAATTGGTTTTTGTGAACGGAAAGCACTTAGCAGAAGGTTAGGGGTAATAATGCGAACCACGGGCTTCCACTGTTTCTAGGTATTTGTTACTGTATGATGCCAGTAATGTTAAAAAAAACATGTTAATAAAATATGTATCTGTTGTTGTCGTTATCTTTAGCGATAACCTCTTCGATGGATTAACCGTATAACTTTTTATAACAAATGTTTGTATGAACAATAACGATGTCAATGACATATGCACGCGTAGTATTTTTTATCCTGATGAACGTATTGAGCTAGTGCAAAAAATGATACCTACTGTATAATATTGAGTTGATCAGCACATTTTCTAATGCAAAACTCGATAGCGTACTTAATAAATTACATACTTTGTTACAAAATAAAAAATAAACGTTGAAGACGTAATTGATTTGAAAGAGTAGGAAAATTAAAATGTTATTTTCTTTTTATGTAAAAACTTATGTCACTCAAGCCTTTTAAAAAGAAACTAGGTACTAAACAAACATTTTGCAATCACTCATTTGTTTCTCGATTAAAGCGA
Organism: Craniophora ligustri; assembly: GCA_905163465.1. Lineage (NCBI taxonomy): Eukaryota > Metazoa > Arthropoda > Insecta > Lepidoptera > Noctuidae > Craniophora > Craniophora ligustri. The sequence goes on along the minus strand of LR990967.1, from coordinate 7,229,908 downwards.
GTTTAGTGATGTTCCAAATCATTTCGTATTGTTAAAATACCTGCATCTGGGCAGTGGGCTACTTACTTCTTTATAAACCGATGCCTACCTGCCCACAGAGACAAAGTTCAAAAATATAAGTTTAATGAATGATTTAACGTTACAGACATTCATCCGATACGTTGTTAACATCCCTTCCCTTTTGTTGAATACATTTGAAGATTCAGACAAGCCAGACACTGTTAAATAAAATATCAGCTGTTTACAAAAGCATCAACAAGTACATAGTACTACGAAAATGCAATACATATTTAATTTAATACTCAAGCACTGTAAAATAACGCGCCGACGTCAAGTGCGCGAACCAGCGACAACATTCGTCCATGTTTTTAGTCTTAATTGAGGCGAAAACAGCCCAAAGTTGGCTGGCAGTGCTCATTAAGAACAACAAACAAGTAGCTAAGTACTGCAGCCAAGAGACACTCGCAAACGAAATAATCGGCTTCCACCAAGTACACTGCCGAACTGTGATTTTACAACACCGATTCCGACTAAATATCAAGTTTAAAATACTTTTGACGTTCCATTCATTAACTTTCTTTAAGTTTTAAGATATACCAACATATGTGGATTTATTTTTCCCTTAACCGTTTACACAACTTTCTTCTCTGTCAACGGTCTGCTACTGATGAGTTCACATCAGAAAAAACAAATAATGCTTTTCCTGAGGTGTCACCTGTAGTTATTGCCAGACCAGCGGTGTGTACCATCGGTACACACCGCATGTCTCTCGAGAATGAGGTGCGGGGAGTTAGGCCGAGTATATGCCAATCGGGCACGGGAGGAGCGAATCAATTCTAAAATGTCAGTCAATGCGCTAACACGTTTCATTACAAATATGTAAAAAAAAAGTGCAATTTCATCTTGCAATCTTTTTCCAAATTTTTACTAGTATTTAGGATTCAATTATAAAATTGAACACAGTTATCCCAAACTTTACTCTAAGTACAATACAATATACGGTACTCATTTGCGTCATGCGTCATTGCAAAACCCCTGAGGTAATAGAAGTAGGTTTTTTTTTATCCACTTACGTAATTTTGAAAAACTTAACTCAATAACAATAACTGTTTCAATATGTAAAAAAAAGTGCAATTTCATCTTGCAATCTTTTTCCAAATTTTTACTAGTATTTAGGATTCAATTATAAAATTGAACACAAGTATCCCAAACTTTACTCTAAGTACAATATCGGTACTCATTTGCGACATGCGTCATTGCAAAACCCCTGAGGTAATAGAAGTAAGATTTTTTTATATCCACTTACGTAATTTTTAAAAACTTAACTCAATAACAATAACTGTTTCATACCACCTTTAATATTTCCAGACGCCCTCGCTACTCCCTAACACTTATAGCATAATAAGGACACTTTTTTAATTTCATTCATACTAGGCATTTATTTCAATGAGAGCCCGGAGTAAACCTACGTAGGCACAAGGTAAAGCCCTTAATAGTAACGTTCCGTTGCGGGTTTATCATAATAAGTTGACAGTGCGATATTAAAAATAACTCCCACCATTAGATGTCTGAACAAAAATACCTTTCGTTGACGGTATTCAAAAGTTGTTGTGCTTGTGTGGGTAAAGGAACAAGGCAGTCTACAAACGAAAATCTTTTCAAACCCGAAGTAATGCTTATAGGGAAAAGGCAAAAGTGATTTATGTACCTACGTAGCTTTCTTTTGTTGAGGCAATACGATTGTAAATATTGTATTCAGACATTTATACCTACATATAGATTTGTTCGGTATGTCTAAATTACTACAGTAGGGACCTATGTAACTGGATAAGTGGTGTGGACCTATGTAACTGGTGTTTAGAATTTTTTATTGTTTATCAAGTCGTTTGAAAAAACTAGCTGAATTGTGTTATTTGTATTTTTTTTTCATCTTTGCTTGTAGGTATTTCATATAAAAATGTAAATAAATTGCATGTGTGATTATTAGACCATATACCGATTGGTACGACAATTTAATTTTGGATAATTCAACTGAATGTATCTTTAACATAAATTGTGAATCTTTACGAAGAAATACCTCTGAATGCGCAGTCGAATGTAATAAAGTACTGTATTTAAAGTTTATAACCACTGGGTGTCGTTAATCTTTAATTTTCTTATTCTTTTATTTCCTTGATTTTAAGATGCTAAGGTTCAGTTTCTACTGGCCTCGTTTTTTGTTTAAAGCTATCTTATAATAATATTCCTGCGCTGCACCCTTGAGACTAAAAATAGGTAAAAAATATCGGTATCCCAAAGTTATAAAACTTTTCGCAACAAACTGCCTATAAATTATTTCAAGGTTCAAACAAACTTAAATTTTACCGAAGTACTGGTCGGTATAAGCATAGGAACCTATTCAAAATTAAACTGGGATAACATTGCGAAATGTTATAGATCCTAGAACGGCTTATTTACGCGAACGCCATTTAACCACTAACCCTTCTTATGTTTGGTTTGCTACCTGAAATATTCCAATAAATCAAACCCAAATTATCGGGGCCAAAACGGAGCAATTTTTTGTATTTGGTTCCTATATTTCACTAACCTTTTGATAACGTAACGTATTTCTCACTCAGAAAAGAGGCTAAGGCAAGCGTCATTTAGTATAAGGACTGTAGCGACCCTTCCATTCGGTTCCACATGACTGGCCGCCTTTACGTGTGCGCCCGAGCTGCGCAAGAATTTACAGATAAGTAATAAAACGTAATGCGTTTAAACTGAACGCAAAGCCTCGAATGATAACATCCTATTAGTGGAGATTAACGTTTTATTTAACAGCACACATATGGGGTATGCGGACTGGAGGTGTGCGACGCATTCGTGTAATGAAATCATAGATCGTCTTTTGTCAGCCTTTTGTCCCCATCCTGCAATATGCGTAGGATCTCACACGTGTTGTCGGTTGACAAATAAATTGCTATTATATTAATTCATAATGTTATTGTTACATATCGTATTATATGTCGGAACAGACAGCTATAACTTTTAATTATGTTTGTTGTAGATACCTAGATATGTTTGTTCTACTGTAGCGGTTATCCGCTAAGGTAAAATAAGTACAGTCGAGTTTACTCTCGACGTTCCTGTGGCTTAATTTTAAACTGTTTCACTTTGCTCAGGTTCAGTGCAAATAAAAAAATAAACTCACAAACATAAAGGGAATTAGTTTATGTAAAAACAGGGGGAAAACATTTTGATGAGTTTTCGCTTGTAATGGAACCGACGATACCGGGTCTATTTTATATTTAAAGGAAAGTTTAATTACGCATACCACTTATGTTGTAACACGGGTAACTAGATGATAATTAGATAACTTGTATACATGTCAACCATTCCAATGAACGTTTGGCAGTAGATGTATGCAGGGCAGGGCCAGTCTGACCCTCAATGGCACCTATTTGTAGCAGCAGCAACGAACCACATAGGCGCCACATTGTTTTATGGTTGCTGTCCTATCACTAGAAAGATTTAAGGAAATAATAAAGCAGAAAGAAGAAACTTCGAACCCACGTGCCTATAAAAATAAAACTATAATTCTTTAAAAAACTCGCCGTCTTCCAGAAAAATAATTTTCTGCTAGAAAGAAACATACCACGGAAATCATTTAAAATTGTAAAAACGCGTAATTTGTTTAAAAATAATTAAATACGAGTATTTTTGTATCCATCCAAGTATTCGTAGAAAGCATTCCGTGATAAATACTCGTTCCAATTAAGAAACAACATGCAATTGATGTGTTTAGGTTACACATTAATAAAACCCTTTGCCATTAGTACTAGAAGGGTTATTATAATTTTCCATTATAAATAATACAATGATTTAAATAAATTAAATACTGACAATAGGTATGTCTGTATGTACGTTAATTACTAATCCCACGTAATAGACTCGCCTCCTATTACATGGTACCTAAGATATACCGGCGAAATGAGGGTGTACATTAGCACACCCCTGCCAAACCCTTCGGGGACGACAGGCGTGATGGTATGTTACGTCAAATTATGTATTAATTAATTTAAAGATTGAATTCTTAATTGATTTACATTTAATAATTTACTATTAATTAAATTAATATAAATTAATTTTAATTATTGAAAATAGTTGAATATCTTATTATGTGGTAGAAATTAAATTTTAAATAAAGTAAAATATAAATGTCAAGATTATTCAAACTAAATGTAGTTGTTAAAATATATTTTGATATAAATTTACTTTTAATTAATTATTGTTAATCGTGTTTATCATTGATCAATTATAGGCTCAGTCGTAAAGTTTGGTGATATTTCAATCAAATAACACGAGAGTAAAATGATCTTTCATTTATTCGTAGGCGTTAACCGTGAAGCGTAGGCACTGCAGCTAGCAAATGGTGGCTGCAGTTCATACAGCCTGCACACACACAGCAAATATCTAAGTACACACACATAGTACCTACATACAAAATCAAACAAAATGAAGAAAATGTATTTATGATTACAGTGTACACATATCTAAATATAGAATAAACTATTTAAAGAGTAATACCGGTCGTCAAAAGTACCTAGCCGGCGCGGCCCGCAATGTAACCCTATTTTACATATGAGTTAGTACACATTCGAATTTCCTACGTTAACTATCAACTGTTTGTTTTGATCATAATTCATTAGAAAATGAATGAATACATTTGCTTTTTAATATCTGATCCATGCATTTCACGTCGCATCTTCCGGCGTAGCGCGTGTCTCTACAAGTGTTTATTTACCTATTTACGCGCACACACAGCCATCTCTTACAATACAATAATAAGAAGCTGATTGTATCGTAATATTATTAGAGGTCGTACATAAAATCAACTCGGATACGTTAGTAGGCTTCATGTGACGTAGTTGGTAGGTTATACGCTGCTACGAGATCGTAGCGGCTACCATATGTTCGGACCACGAGGGCTCCGATCGATACGCGGCTAGGCGGGCGGCATGCACTTACCGTGGTCATCTTGAAGTTTAACTTGCGTTGCAACGCAGTCTCGAGGTGAAGAGCCATTATTATTAATTTTACGAAACAATTAGCGAGAGAAAGGCCGAAGAAGCACTATAACATAGTTTACTGAACCGGCGTTAAGTAATAACTTCGCGTGTGACGTACGTAGCGACTTCAGCGTGGCAGATCGCGTGTTCACGCGGCCATTTTAGCCGCCTGTCAAAAGGTTTGAGTTTCCGCCGCGTGGCGCCACTGCCGCCAATCGTTACGTCTGCGCAAAAATAGCCGACGGTGGAGAGCGGCGGAGTGCGACGTTAGGTGGCGGCGGCGGCAAGGGGCGCGTAGGGCGCGCACACCGCCACAGGTTACGATATTTTCCACCACCGATTGATTTACGTACAGTACAAACTTGTAATTGAGTTAAAACTTACACTTTCGAAGTTTCGATGTATGTACACATATTACGAACACAAAACTTTAATCCCATTTTAACACACTTCGCTGAATATATTTGTACGATGATACAGCATAATTATTATATGTATCGTGTGTTCTGTAAACTTTACGTTTCCCTCACTTCGATCAAACTTCTCGACTCAATATCTATGAACTCACAATTAAATTATTGGGGTTGCGCGACACTTCCTTAAAAGGGTCGGCCCCTTTCAAATTTCCCATAAAAGCGTTAACACACTTTATTAGCGGAACATGAAATTTTATACAATAAGTCAAGAAATATATCTTAGATATTTCTTTAATAAATAAATATTACATCATAAATTCAGTTGCTGGATTTGTGTCGATACTGTAATATAGAAGTATGTTTTTAAGTTTTTTGTAAAAAGGTAATTCTCAATAGGATTCTCAGCGTTTCATTTTGTGTCTGTCTGATAGAAAAAGGCATAATATGATTAAAACAATATTATTACTAGTTTAGCAGGGTATACTCTAGGTCTTCTCGTTTCTGATACCAAATGCTTAACTTTAAGGTATTATCTTTTATTGTTATTTGAATTGCCTTATTAGCTTTGCACTTACAGTTTCTATTAGTGAGGTCTGGAGTTCTTCCCCTGTCCAGCAATATTAATGGGGTTTTCTACGTAATCGGAGTTTAAGATTAAAAAAATATTCCGTAGTTAGAGTTACATCAGTATACTACTACCTATCTTTTCGGATAATACAAGCGTGATGATATAATGGTAATGTATCAAATGCTATCGATCAACGCATGTAATAATGCGTAATATGCGTGCTACTTTACTCGTCACCACAAATGAAATAAAAAGACATGAGAAGCTGCGAACAAGCTATTAAACTCGTCAGAGACACGCCACGTGTCACTAAGCGTCAAATGCCAAGTGGCAAGAGCCAAGTGCCACAATGGGAGCATGCAGCGGTACAATATAAAAGAGTCGGCAATATATTTTGATTAGCACGCCGTATATTACGCGACAGACATCAAAAACGAATTACTGTGCCGTTACTCGTATGTGTCGAGTCGAGTAACTTTCAGGATAAAGGGCTTTAGGGGAAACTGTTTTTATTTATCGTGATTGGCATTCGATTCCTGATTGTCTGCCGCCCTATATACCGACACCTACGATAACTGAACATATATATATAGATACTTATGCTTATCGATTGTTACGCGAGGTGTACCGGGCAAATATACATATGGATTATATCATCGTCTCTTCTTTTGCTATTATTCGCGCACTGAGCATAGAGAAAAATAAATAATTATGAAATTGTCTGTTCTTTGGAACAAGTCAGTTAACCTGGACGTTGTTTATTCACCTCAACTATGGATATGGAAACTCTTAATAATATATACTGAAGAATAAAAACATATTTTGCTAAGTTCATAGTTAGCAAAATATGTTTTTATTCTTCACTGTCTCGCATAGATAAATATATCCGTTTGTAATTACTCCACGCCGTCCAGTTCCGATCTAAGCAACCAGGCATGTGTAACTAAATGATTGATACACTAAATAAATAATTATGTTCTTTTTAATACACACCTGCATATAGATAAGTATAATACATATAAAACATATGTGTTAACTGTCGGGATTTAAAACCGGGACCTTACCACAGTAACAGCAGCGTTAATACCGCTGCACTAATGGAGATTGTAAATATAGTAATTGAAATATCTATTATGTTTTTGCATAATGATAAAATACACAGTCACTAGGTGTGAATCAAATATAAGCAACAAAGTAATTTTACTTTAGAAATGTAGGTTTTAAACATGTTTGGGTAAAACTAAAAACTCCATCAATAAGTCACCAAAACCCAATATTTGTACTTAATAACTATAGTCATAATTAGTTATAGCCATTTAACTAACACTGGAATTTATCGAGTGCTGAACTTAGGCCTCCCCCAAAGAGTGTTGTTTTTTTATGTCTTAAAGACGTTATTAATCTCTACAAATTATAATTTTTAAACGTGTTATAGTTGTAAAGATTTGACTGACAATAATGGACATTTGGAAAAAAAATATGTGACATTTATATTATGTGATGGCTATATACCTACATGTTGTTGGAAGTAAAATATTACTTATAAAATGTAATGCTCCTACTAATTTTAACCAAACATAATTTCGCATTAGTCTTGACTTATCACAACAAGGAAATTAATAAAACGTATTTTCTTAATATCTGCTGCAATTACAGATTTCATGGTCCTCAAAAAACGCTTACAGGTTGGAAATATCTAGCTATATCGACAATGTGTAGATAAAACTATTTATACCTACTTACATATAAGCAATCATACATATAAATATTAATAGCATTTACGTAGCTATTTCATCATTAAACTTAAGTTCCTAGTTAAACTCAACACTCGACTGTCTCTGAGACAGACAATGTAAGCAATATATTATTCTTTGTTTTTATTTATTTGTTCTTTAATCAAAAGTTTAAGTCCGATCCAAAAACTCAAACGCGGCCAAGAAAAAAGCACGTCGTAAAACGTCGTTGCATGACGCAAATATGACGTTTAGGTTTTCAACAACAACTATTGACTGTAATATAGGAGAATAAAAAACTATATGACGTAAATGGTTACCTCACAACATATATGATCATTTTACAATAATGTTAGTCGGATAATTGCAGTTTTTTTGCTTTTTACAAACTTCATAACTACTTTGATGTGAGTTTTTTTTTATGACGAATACGATAAAAACTATCAAATGACATTAATATGTACCTTGGGAGGCTTCTCATATTCCGTAAAAAATGTAAGCTTTACTACATTAGCTGACAATAAAATAAAATCGGAATATGTCAGCTATTTATCTGTTTTTATCACTTTGATCGTAAAAAATACTGATAAAAAGCCGTCCATCATTGTTTTAGGTATGAGGCAGTTATAGGAACAACTCTTGCGAGTATGTTTTAAAACCTATAATTCTACTCATTGGTGGCATCATTGTAAGGAATACCTACTGTGTGGTATCACATAAAGGTTCCTTAATATTTTGTTTACATTTTTTTATACTTACATACTTATACTTATTCCTCTTTTTATAAACCATGGAAAACTAAAAGAAAGCTTTTTAATTTTCATACATAGTTAAACATTCTTATTAGTAAATGTATATTTTTTTATTATTTTCGACATTTCGTAAAACTGGTAAAAAAACCATTCAGAATTTTATTTTATTATTGTTAGTTTCCAATTGAGCAATTCTCCGTCTACCCGTTTCAATTCGCCATGTGTAATGGCTTTTAGGAGTCGACGCAGGTTCCATCATTTTTATTTAGTCTACATCTGTAAACTTTATGATGTATGATAGGTACTTATTCACACCTTTATTCTACATATGTAATTATACCTTTTCAAAATGAGCAGGGTTTTACTTAGCTAAGCGATCCCTTCAAAAACTCCTCTCCTCTTAAAGTAAGACCATATTACCTACCATAAAACCAAAATTCTGTATTGAAATAAAACCACTTTTAACAGATTTTATCGTGGTATATTGTCATAACGTAATCCCAATATTTCGGATCGTTTACACCACCCCGGCGACATGGATAAAATAACATCAATATAGGTACCTCAATAAAATCTGTCAAAAGTAGTTTTATGCAATGTACCTAGTATTAGCGAAGTGTAAGCAATTTTGTGTATGTCAGAATCTGAATAAAGTGCTATAACAAACTTTAAATCCATACGTGCAACATTAATGAACGCGAATCACGTTAGTTATACCAACACAGGGTGTAGGTAAACAATTCAATCAGAACATCGAGTGTGTCATTTACTAGCGTATGCAATAGGTCCGATTCATAGCGGTAAGCTTTCGTCTCAACAAAAAAATATTGTTGCTGCTACACAAAAAAAGGTTTAAAAAAAGGAATCAAGAAATTATTTCCCCTAGAAGCTTAATAGTAACCGCAAAATAAATTAAATAATTTAAGGCACCATACAGTAGTGGAATGACGAATTAACGACAAAAATATTATTATCAGCCAAAAAGATTCAAATTACAAAACGGACATTGTGTGGGTGCCTACCTAACTGCCTACTTACCAAATATAATATTAATATAATACTTAAAAATATATACTTACCATAATTTTTTTTAAATAAGTGACATACGTCAAGCTGACACTTTGAACCCCTTTTTACGAAAATAGAGCGGACGGAGGAGTATAGAATTTCCCACACTTATAGTTTATACAGAGAAAGACTGCAGAATGCTAATATTTAATTTAAAAGTATGCATAAAAAACCTTATAGTTTAAATTAATAACGGTTGAATTTCGACCACTGGGCGACAAATAGTTATAGTTAGAGAACTACTTGTGTAGGTACCTCAATGTACAAATTTCAAAGGTACCATCGATTTAACTTTCAATTCTTATTGGGTTATTAAACATAGCTATAATTAGATTAGTATGGTTATGAAATACTAGATCCTAACTTTAAATTAGCGATTTGCCATTTATGAAAGGCCTTGTATTATCATTGGAAAATTCTTCAAATAAATTTTGAATTAAAGTAAATCTGACAGAGGGTTTAACCGACTTCTTTCTTACTCCGTACATATACGTACGGTATAGAGTAAAGACTTCTCATATTAGCTATATTGGTAGTTTAGGAATTAGGGTCGTGTCCTATCTGGCCCATCGTAGACCCTAACTGATATACCTTATTAAATTACACGCATCGCTGACTTTTAGCAATCTGAAGTAAAGGTTATAAAATAACGAATATTTTTATAGATAGTGTAGCATATGTATACATTTTGTATACATGATTATGATGTACCGACAAATATAATTACAAGAACGGTGAAAAACAAACCCAAGTTCTTTAATTTTATAGTACAAGTTCATGCCGTAGAGATAAATATTTACAATCATAATCAAATATTTAAAATTCCTTTATTCAAAACCTTGCAATATTTACATTCCGCATTGCTCTTAAGAAGGGGAGCTGAAAAATGGTGTCTTGTTTTGCGTAACTTGACACATTTGCAACTGATTTTCCGGGTATCAAATAAACTGATATTATCGTTATTACTGGAAACCAAAACTAAAAATTCTTCAAGGGATAATACATACAATAGATTATATTATTTGCAATAACGGGTCGTCTTATGAAATATTATATAGTTTTTTTTTTCTTTTTCGACTAAATTGCTTGACGTAGGATTCCGATTAAGTCCTCACCCTCGATAACCTTCTTTCAGCTCGCATAACCAACAAGCCAGTTACTTCAAAAGAAACCTATTAAAATTAAGCTAATCTATCGCTGACAGACCGACCTAGACCTAACTACAGTTCGTGTCGCGCAGTATTCAATGCGGCGACATAGTTTACTCTGTGCCTATCTATGCGCTGTTAGTGTGTGTGTATGTGTGTATATCTGTCAACGCAAACGGAAACTTAACTCTTCGGTGGCACTGCGCTCCAGTGCGCCGCCTTGAGGAAATGATGCAGGCGACAAAACTTGATCGGTCGATATGGACACTGTATTACAATGATACGTCCGCATAATACACACAATTGTGTATTGATTGTTATATGTACTGCATTTTATGTTTTATTAGATTTGCCGTCTATTATTATAATTACGGACTATCATGGGCCGTGTGCAGGAAAGCTTTTTAAATAATTTACCATACTAAAATAAAAGAAAAAAAACACATTATTCCATTGTTTAGTCCTTAAGCACTCTTCTTATTAAACAAAAGGTCACCCACTTCACCGATCATAATTAATTTAAATATATTTTTTATGCACAATTTTAAAAACAAATATTAACATTCTGTACTCCTTCTCTTTATAAACTATATCAGTGGAAATTGCATACTCCGACGTTCGCGTCCGTTCGCGTAATTTTCGTAAAAAGGGACACCAAGTCACCACGTATAGATAATGTTATAAAAACAAAACAAAATAGGTACCTACATTCGATCCTCATGAGTGACTACAATTGATGCTATAGATACACATTCAATTCAAATCCCGCTTGCTTTTTTTTTGTTGTTTTCAACAACGGTGTAGGTATTTACAACTATACATGTATTGTTTGCCAGCCTAAGGATAAAAAAATACAAACGTAGCTTAGCTTAAACTAATACTGCAACTTTTAAAAATACATTACGATTCTTAAATAACAAGAATAAACCTATTCACTTTTTTGCTGAAAAGTATGCTTAATCATACGATACATCATGTGATACATCGTTTATCCATTACATTATGATGAAGCTACAAACATACTTGACGAATATTCAAACATAAATATACCACCAGCAAGGTTGAAGATTATGTTTTGTTGTTAATGTAATACCGGTTAATACAAATTTTAGCTAATGTAAACAGTTCCACCGCAACATATCGTGCTCGCAATACAAATGAAATCAGATCTCAATAACAATTTTCTAATTGAATTCATGAAAACCGTGTCATCAGTGTTCAACGTTGATAAATTAAATAGATACCACTCAGAAATTATTGAACATTTGTATTATATAAGTATCTTTGTTCGTCTAGATTGTATTATTTTCTTTAGAGAAATTGATGCAGTTCGAATCAATCTTATATTATGAAGAAGTCAGTCGTAAGATATTTAAATCATAGTCTATTTTACAAACTGGTTTAGTAAAGTTCATCATAGAATTCTCTTAATTTTTGAGATATCAAAAATAGACGATTTCAAAATATATAACGCATATTAAAAGACTATATATAGTACTAACTTAACTAAATTATATCATATTTTCTAAGGTCACGAAGTATCTAAAATAAGCATATAATTAGATTTAAATACTAACATTTCAAAATTTCCAATACAATGCATTATATTATTCCCGAGTTTGAATTCTACGAGAGTTCTTACTTACTTCTTTTGAGTTAGGTTTTGAGTTAAGTAATACTTATAAAAGAAAACTATTTAATGAGGAAATATTAAAGAAGTTTAAATATGTAATATTTAATTACTTCAATTATGCGTAGTTGAAGAACTAAGTCTTATTCGTTCTTAACTCTTTCATTGATGTAATTCTAGGGTCTATAGAATTAACACAGAATGAAATAAAACTATTTAAAGAAAATATTTACAAAAAAGGCATATATGTTGGTTACTGCTTACGTATTCGTGCTTTTGTATGCTGTCCTAACACAGAACAATTAAAACCACTTTACTATAGGATTTTCCCCACAGTTACAGCCAAAGAACAATTAAACCCCGTGGATGAACACACGCCGACCAACCTGTGCAAATCCTAATATAATTTCATGGTGGCTACACCGTGCCTAGGTGCAGCCGTGACTAGTTACGTACACATAGCCTGTACGGTTGGCAGCCGGGGGGAATAGTAATGTGTTGTTAACTTACAGACTTGTTAAATTGTATGCGCGTCTAACTTTCCTGATTTATTACCACCATTACTGTTATAGTTTGTGTGTTCCTCGAATTTAATTTTCAAAATAAGTCATTATGATTTAATAACCATTTTTCCAAGGAATTCTAACATAATTCAAAGTGGCTTTCAATAAATAAGTTGTCACAAAATGTTGCTCAATGATACAGAAAATGTGTAATAAATAATGTTTTAAGTGAATACATAATTGCTAATAATTATTATTAGCCATTTAAATTATAATTTAAAAACAAACTTATAATCGAGATTTTCTTACCACGTATAAGCAGATCGTAGGCCCCTATCTCTGTTTGTACATAAAGGTACACAGCAAGCAAGTAGGTATAGTAAGTCAAAAGCGTATAACAAAATATTATAACATACGTTCAACGATAACATCAGTTCGTATTGAAACAAATAACAAGCGAAACCAAATAATTCTCCCTCGTAATCTTGATTAGAACAACGGAACTCAAGTGCTTACCAAACTGGTGGCGGAAAGAACAATGCTCACTCGTGAGCCCTTCATTCTTGAACAACAAATCTTCCCTACTAGCGACTCTAGTTTGCTCATTTGGAAGAAATGAAAGAGGGCCCTTGTCTGAGCCGAAGCCTCCACTCTTTTGTTGGAAACGCGTTTGTTCTCAGTGGCCATTTCACTAATTGCGACCACCTCCCATTGTCTCCGTATAAATTAGACGTAAATGTCTCGCTTCATCTCGTTATCTCCAGAATTTTGAATAAACACCAGTTTTTAGACGACCGTCACCGTACTCAGGTAAATGAGCCAACCACAAACTTTGAGTTAATGGTAAAAGCTTTGTAAAATATAATATGAGTGAAATTATTTTAAGTACTTAATTTTCAACGCTCGACGTGCAGGATTTATTACCTTGCTCATTGTATCTTTCATCATAACTTAGGTGGCCGGCGTTGAGTAGTTTACGTTTGTTATATGAAGTACTACATTTATTTGTTCAATACTCATGACACCTTGAAATGTTTACGTGCGTGTAAGACGGTGTTAAATAAAAAAATTACCTTCGTGTTTTTATCGGCATGGAACAAAGCTCTATCGATTCGATAGAAATTTAAATTATGCTCACTCATCGCGCAAAGCAACAAAAGGTTCCAACCTTTGAATGTATTCATACCCATAATATAATAGTCTCGTCTCGAATGTTTACAAAGTCGTCCACACATCGGCTCCCCTCGTCTATACAACTGAACGCCGCGGTAAAATAACTCCGATGCTAGTTTTCACCTAAAACTACTTACCTACCTATCTATAAAAGAAAAAAGTGTAATAAAACTCAACAGGACGTTATTTCTGTTTCCGAATTAATAGTGCTTTGCTGGAAGGATTTACCCCTCGCAGACAAGGCAGTAATCACGAGATACCGGCAAGTTTGCTCCTCGCTAGTGTCAGGCTTAACTGAAGAACCACTGAACAGACTTCGATAGAGCTTATATTATTCGAAAACTTGTTCTTGGAGAATGTCCATTTAATAATTTGAATATGAAAGTGTAACTATCAACTAGTTAACTTGTTACGGTGTATGTTTTAAAGAGCCATATTCTTGGTGTATTAGATATCTCAAAGACGGAAAATATTTGTTATACCCACATTTACAAAAATATTATGTACTTACTTAGTAGTTCACTTTGATTATTATGTCTCGGGTGATCCTTATTGTTTTTTGGAATTAGAATGCTTGACTTATTATACGAAAATAACTCCAATTTAAAGATTCAAAGGTAAACCTCTACATTTAAAACTAGAAACTTTAACTTTTAAACAACACGACCTTGTCAAGACAATCGCTTTAATACAATTTCGATCCTAAACAACAAATTTGTTTTTAAATAAACGCAGAGTATGATCGGCAGACACACGCCAAAGTGATAAGTGTGATCACATCAAAATGGAGAACCTTATGGCTGTCCATTTTGATTAGGTACACACAATATACTTATTCTGGTAATATACTAACTTTGGTAACGAATTTAAAAGGTCACGGTCAGCCTCATCGCTTTTATATCTGTATCAGAATTAAGAGAGATATTTATGTCAAAATACACATCGGAATTATTTAGTAGAATATGAAATAATGATGATTATTGATGAATATAATAGATAGAATAGAATAGATATAATAGATAGAATAGAATGCCTGTGTACTACGCTGGTTATATGTGAGGTCCAACGATGATAGGATAGGAATTAGGATATGATCCATCAATATTTTTAAGAACTTTTGCTATTTCATTTACCAATATTACCACGTTGGTAAACTTTTTGTCATAATTAATCAATTATACCAATAATTACCTCTCTACGGGAAGTAGGTGAGAGCAATTTACCGATTTCAATTCACATGAACGAACCCTTTGTTATCAGGGAATGAGCTATTACCGTCGATTCGATTATTATTCTTACTGTCTGCTATTCTTAAAGGTTTTAGCGCTGCCTAATGAAATACCTTTGTTAACATTTACAATTTTGAGAAATGATTAAAGAATACACAATTCGCATAAGTTTAAAGGACTTTAGTTTGATGTCGATTATTGTAACAATGAATAGAATAATTCTTATACGTATTTCTGAAAATATGTAGGTACTACCTACATATTTTGAGTAATTTAAACATTGTGACTGGTCTATTTTTTATTTCTTCGTCCTCTTCGGGCAGGCTTAGGTCTTAGACCATACCGCGTAGTCTTCAGTATTTTATCATTTTATTTATTATGGGTGATGATTTGGTGAATAAAATGGTTTATGAAGGATGATAAATGTTTTTTTTCTTAGTTTCAGTAAAGATGTGGTTCTTTACTGAAACCTAACGCGGAGTTCTTGGGAGAATTTGAAAATCACGTTACACAGTTTTCTTTCATTTGCCAACACTCATGCACGTTTACGAACACTAAGCAGTTAATAATCCAATATTATTATACATTCAAGATTCAAGTTATTCAAAACACAAATTTTAGAAAATAAAATAAAACTTATAATAATGACTCTTCACTTTCCCGCCAAAAAAAAATTACAGGTCTACACTTGTATATACATTGACTTAACCTGGCATCTGATTTGTTGAAAAAAGGTTTATCTAATATATTTTAGTTATTAATTAAAAGAAAATAATCCATTGATTTAAATCTAAATGGTATTTTATTTCTATATTACAAATTATTTTAATAGGTGTTTTATTTATTCCTCCGGTATTATTATAACAGCAATATTTCCTACGAGTATTTATAATGAATTTGGCACATTGGTGCAAAGCCTGCTGTTCGTATTTGTAACACCGCCGTGTCACGGGCGACTGGTCGAGTGAACTGGTCTGGCCGAAGATTCTCATATACTCTCTTAGTTTACCACAAATTAAAAAAACTTTGCTATACGTACTATTTATATAAGATTGCACCCGGCCGAAGTTTTCTCCCGTAAATTGCTATCAAGGCTGTACAATGTGTTTGACAAAGTCTATCCAAATCTAATTAACTTGCTTTCAATTTCGCTTCACTGTTATTAATGACATCAAAGTCAATTACCCAGCTTTTGTTAACGTCGACAAAAAAGTAAAAATTACACCATGAGTAAAAGTTATTATGACTAACATGATATTACTCTTATAGAATATATAAAAATAGGTACTGTTTCTATAACGGTTACGGAAACCGTCTATGTATAATGTGTGGTCAGCACGCATTTTCAGACCAATAAGTAATAGTATAGCTATGTTAGGCGTTGAAGTCAAATGTACAAATATCCATTGAATACTATATAAATAATTGATGATATGTCAGCATTCACTCGGAGTAGTCGGAGTGCTATCTCTACATTATATGATTTATGATATTCTTTTGACATGCAAAGATATAACGTTACGTATCAGGGCCCTCATATATTTATTAGTTCCAGGCATATATTTATAAAGTTAAGTTTTTAAAGAGCAATAGGAATAGTTTTAAACAAAACTAAGTGCACGAAGTTGTAGATCGGATTTACCGGAAGCGGACGCGTCGACAGCGGCCGTCGCTTCAGGATCGCAACACGCTTTCATTCATCCCGCAGTTAAGTCCTTTCGGATCTGACGATGGTTTTACACGGAAACTCTACACTAGGTGCCGACCTCCTACCATAGCGCTCTCCCCCTCACACGCGCACAATTCACGCCTCACCGACGGAAAAGAGAGAACAAAATCAATACTGTCTGGTATACGCCCACCGGTTCAACTCGGTAACTGCGCTTCCTCACTGGAAATTCGATAAAATAAAACTGGGTAAAAATCATTAAATTTGTGTGTTGGTGTTAGAGATCGTATGTCGTCAGATTTGTTTATCGCTTGTGTGAAATGCAGGCGTACGCGGCGCGGGCGGCGGGCGGCCGGCGAGGTCACATGTTTCGCACGTGGTCGGGTCACGTTACAATGTTTACCTGCGACCGCCTGACGGCCAGGTGAGATGCGCCGCGCGACGCTACGAGCCTCCACTACACAGCACTATACGTAGTAACGGCGACCGACTCCCGAAATTCATTTAAGGTCAATTTCACTTCTATACAGGGTACGTTGTCTTTCGGCTGCAAAGCAAGCAAATTGTTTGCTGTCTTTTTGTGTAAACACTGTTAAAATGTAATCCTGTCTCCGTCTTCATGATACCCATATTCAGTGGGCGTCGGAGCCGGCGAGCCCGCGGCTACGGTTTGCATTTTTATCAACCATCGACGACAGGCAGCAACATTTTATTTTGCGTGTCATAAATATGGAACTAGTGAAGACGAACATACGCTGGAATATACAACATTTTCATGCAAACTTATCTAAAACTATGCATAAGTAAGCAGTAACAAAAAGAAAGCTTCCTCTTTGCTATAAAAATAAAACATAGTACCAACAAGCTCTTGTGTTTGCAGCATCACATTTTGGAGAGCTCTTTGCACTTTATGTACACACGCGTTGATGTGAGCAAAGTAACACAAAATAAAATATGTTTCATATCGTACCTATATACACCTCGTGAGTATATGTAGACGACAAACGAGAGTCTAAGGTACCTAGATTAGCTGAACATAACATTTAAGTTTCAAACAAAATAGAACATACAATAAAAAATAAGTATTATTTAGAAATATTTTTTCTATCTTTCATAAGTTAAAACAGAGCAAAGCTTCTTTGCACCAATTCCAGTCACATTTTCACGAAGTGCTTATATGTGAATAGAATACGCAATGAGATGTCCCCTTCCTCATAATATTTATACGTAACGTTAAGGATATCTCAATTTATTACATTCCATTAATTCCATCAAACTGTCGTGAAAATAACCACATGTTAATAATTATTTGTGACTAAAAAGTACCAGGAACCCATCATCTGCGCAATTTGTATGAGTCGAGAGAGCGGGACGGGTATTAGCGTACTCCAGCAATGCTAACAGTCTGCTACGATAATTTGTTTCTGTTGGCTAATACGTTATTTTGTGACTCTACCCTACTACGTAAACGGAAATTTGTTTACTGACGACCGGTTTAGCTTCGAAATATTTGGCGAAAATGTAATGTCTGTTTGATAAAACTTTCAATAGTAGACCTACGTAAACCTATAAAGGTTTAGGTAGCGGATTACTTATGTACGCCTACAGTTCACTGATATGTTCTTGAATATAATGTTTATTACATTATATTCATAAATTTGGAGGTCCGATCCCTTAGAATAACGAAACGCCGCGCCGTTTCGCGGGACCTCACGAATTAAAGCTAATGAGGTAGGTTCAAGCTACTAATTCAAATTATCTATAAACCTTTTGTTTCTTTCGTATATAGAAATAGAGTATCTTACTCTAAATTATATTATACTAGCCGTGCAACGGCGACGTCGTGCCCCCTCCGTCTATTTCCCCCGCTAAAGTTGAAATTTCCGTAAATCCTTTCTTAACAGATGTTTACGTTATGAAATAAACGTATGTTCCAACAAGTGGGACAATATATGGGTTGACGATATGATATACATACTAGGCAGACAGTTCGAACGATTTGGATCTATTAGTACCTAGAGTATGTTTAGTAACTGGTTCAATAATGAACCAGTTACTAAACATAAAGGAAAATTTGCTAATGTGTTACTAATTCATTCCACGCACCTCATTTCCCACCGTTTAAATAATTTTAACAATTAATAAAAGCGCCAATACATCATATTATTAATTTAAATCATTAGTAACCAAATTAAATTTTGACCAGAGCTAGGACATATTATGAGACTGATAAATGTATGTATAACAAATGACTGCTAGGAATACATAGGTGCCTATATAGATATCACATTAACTGAGTTGGACCTAATTTTATATTCACGGTGATAACGTACCTATTTATTAAATATATTATATTCCTTTTACATCATCATCATCATCATCATTGTTGCATGTTTTTTGCTGTTCATATCAGTACGATAGATATATTAAATACAACGGAACGGAGTAAAATACGTATCTTCTAATATAAAGAAGAGAAGAACATTGATCAAGTCACTGGTTGGTGTACGTGTTATTAATGATTAAACACCATTAAGTTAAGTCACAGTTTTCTTATTATATTTGATATGTTCTGGTCTCTTCTATCTGGTTTCTTTGGCTTAGAATTTTGGATACATTTATAGTGAACTTTCTTCAAGCTGTAGCATATAGCATATCCATGTTTTTGTATAATATAACCATGGCAAATTTAACAATTTAAAACAATATTTAAAACAAATATCATATTTAAAACGCAATGCACCAAACGTAGTATTTAAAGTGATTTATAAGCTCCAACGGAATAATTGCAACATTCGTGGATGTAACTAGTTGAGAAGCAATAAATGGCTCAAGGGGCGCCTTACAATCCACCGCCAACGGTTATGGCCGTTTTGGGGGAACACTACACAGACTACTTAAATCATAGGTTTTATCAGTGCAAAAGGATTTTTAAACTCATTTCATGCTTCAATGGGCTTCTTATTATTTAGGGGTGAACTTTGATTAATAAAGTATTCTTCAATAGCATTATCATATAAGCTAAAAACATCATCCACGTATCCCATAGAAGGCCATCATGCATTCTTCCGGTGTGTGGTCTCTTTATAATATCCATTCCGTCCCAGCCATTCTGCGATCTGTCCACAGTTACAATTTCATCCAACCACCTCTTTATCGTTAAACTGTGCCTTTTTTTATAATTAAACACCATACTGTTCAAACATCACCATGAAAATAATAATCTGTCAATTTAACCTAGCAATAGATTGTTAACGTATTTGCAATTCAGAAATCTTTAGCTATCCGCCATTACGTGCCTGAACATAATTAAAATTTGCGTTTGGTGACGTCCGTCATTAATTATTTAGCGTAGTTTGAACATCTTTAGCGGGAGCCAGTCGACGTGCAATAAATGGGCCGCAACGCCTTATATTCCTTATATTCAGAGGACAGAGTGAGCGCGTGCCCGGAATAAGTTACCGACACCGCGCTTAAGGAACCCGGCGATCCCCGTCTACATAAAGATTTATTCCCATCTGTAACTGAGAGGAGGACGCGACAGTTTTTCCCAATTATAAGGTGTAAGCGCCCCATTTATTAACATCTCGTCAAAGAAATCACGATCTTGCCGCCTCTCCTCCGGTTTTCCGGGAAGTACGTTCATAGTTTGCTACAGTTTCTAAAAGTTTTAATTATTGCGCTAGCTAATAATTCCGAAATTGTACTAAGTACGGCTTCCTACCAGCGACATTTTAATGAGCCAGTCAGAAAGCAAAAGGAATTATAATTATTTCGTTGTTTATTCAGTTCTACTGAATCGCATACTTGTTAGGTATCTCTAGGAAAGAAACCTTGTTAAATATCATGACTAGCATACTAACATAATATACATATATTATAATAACATTAAATATTTTATAAGGTAATAAAATTTATAAAGACTTATTGACGAAATGAATATCTTATTTCATAGATATATAACGTCTTAGAAGTAATAACTCTCAATCATAATAACCAAGTAATACAGTAATTAAATTTGTATTATAGCGGATCGCGAAGAGAGACGGCGACGAAGCGGAATCACTGGAGAAGATTCTCACTTTCTCAAATAATTTTACAGAACAGTTAGCAAAAAATATATATTATATGTGTCACATCTGTGGAGGGTAGCTACGAACTGTATATGCCAGGCGTGGTCGCAACTGGAAAACTTATCCGTGCTCGCGACCACCGGCAACTTTCTTGTCTAACTCGGCGCGGCTCCGCGCCGCACCAAAATGACGACCATCTTCTTTGTCATTAAAATGCTTTATTGATGTAATATGCAATATTTTATGGAATATATGCACGCCAGCACAAGTAATAGGCATACTTTTGGAAAGTTCTCTTGATAAATTATTGTTTCCCAATGAATGATTTAGTTTGCTGTGTCTCTAAAGTGCTAAAGTAGGTACAAGTTATTACTTACCTCTTAAATTACTCATTTAATCATCTTTAACCAAGAAGACTGGTTTAGATACTTTTATTGCCTGACGACACATAACACATTACAATTACATACTGTATATCAAATTGTAGACAGATATATAAAAAAGTAGCGACATAAAACTTGCTCGGTAGTATAAAATATAGAGTACGTGTACAGCTCAGCGTATGTCCGTGTATTTCTATCTCGGTTCTACCATAAAAATTAGGTATTCTACGCTTCCACATACCATTAGCAGTAAACACGTACCTACGTGCAGATAATAAAAATTAATACAATGCGCCGTAACTCGGTATGCATTTCAAACTCAGGCACAATGTAAAAACGGGACGGCAGTCTCTGTAGCCTTAATATCCGCTGTTTCAGACTCGTAACCGGCTAACAATATTGCATTGCGTACGCCACGCGCTAGTTCCGTACTTATCGCGAAAGTTTCAGCCGCCGGCTCGAGAGGGGGCGTGGGGGCGCCGGTGGGCGGCGGGGGCCCGGCGGCTCGCCCCGTTGCAGTATCGATCGCGTCTGCTGCACGCTGCAACGCTGTCTTCCGCAGATCTGTCCTTATCGTCCGCCGGAACGAGCCTCCGCTACAGCCTCGCACTAAAAAGGCTTTGCGACACATTCTACATAGAGAATACACACGCACGCCGACTGCAGACGCAAGTATTGAGGCGTGCGCTCACGCCTCACGGAGCTAAGCTTGTTTATTGAAAACCATTGACTGTTATGTCTCAGCGTCCAAGTACTAATAGTACACGCTCGATTTATGGGAACATAAAAATAATGTACAGTCCGCAATACATTTGATGATACCATCCACGCAATTTATGTGAGCCGTTATGTTATTTAGTTTGTCGGCAGATTATGAGCAACCGCTACTCCTAAGATTTAATCGGACACGTACTTTCTCCGCTAAAAACAAGTCATAATAGGAAAGAAACAGAAAAGTGAATACGAATACACACTGCGCCGTACAAAAGTTAGTTTAAAACTGTCGTCTACACTGCCTTGCTTGACATTTCAGGCACTAAATTTGTTACTGTTGGGGCGGTTTTATAAATGATGGTTAAGGTAAGGGTAACAACACGCCGGTTGTAGCTAACTATTAAATTTATAACGAAGGGCCAAGTCGAAAGTTGCAAGCGTTGAAAATATTGTAAGCTGCACTCGTTTCGGGCAAATTAAATGAAAAACGAAGTTTCACCGCGTGGTGGCGGACAAAGTTGGCCACTCAAGTTTCAAGTTCGCTGGAGAGGCGCATACAGAGCCGTCCTTCTTTCGCTACATAATACATAACACCACACATACGTAAAACTATCATACACGACGTGTCTCGATCATATTAGCGTAAGTATATCTTCAAAACTTTGTAAACTTGTCTTCAAATGTGCCGGTTTTTTTTATTATTTATAGTTCTTTAATATATCGGAATATATTTTGCTCGCAGAAATACATCTACATTACTAATAAATGTTTGTTCTAAGATTGAAGTAAGATATTGCTGAATAAAGTTTACCAATACCTAGCGATAATCACTTCTAAACAAACACAAAGAACGCCTGTTGTAGACTTTGTAAGGGATTCATAAACCTATCTGCGCCTGCATATTAATAAATGGAATAAATTTACCCCACCTGGCCGTAAGTCCGTAACCCACGCAACAACAGTGTAAACTCAAAAGTTATTTAAAGTTGGTACAATCAAGACGGTTCTACTTGGTTGTATTTAATATCTATGTTTATGACGCAGGTGTATCTAGGAATGTATTTTATGGCCCTATTTCTTTAGATTTCGAGTACAAGCAGACACAGTCGCATTGTTACCAGAAATTACAGTTTCAGTGAGTCAAATCGATACAAAGCGACAAATACTTACATACAGCGGGTGAATAGTTTGGAAATACGCCAGGGGCACTCAACCTCAGCACACTGCACTTGCCCACTTCACCAGTGAGGCACTGATGTAAGACGCCACACCATGCTACGCAGCTTTGTTATCGTCAGTACGGCAGTGTCGTACCTATTAATTACTGTACATTGCCATTTTTTATAAGAACAAGAAATACATAGGCAAATCCAATATAATGTAATTTTCTATTACAATTAAATGACGTTTACTAAAAATCCTTAAAAGCGTTTAAACAGTTCTTCTAAATTAGCCGTAAACATATATTAAAAGTATACTTTATTGGTCGTAATATGTTACAAAGAGTTACTTGTTAAATAAGTAGTAAGACTTCCACACACTTAACGCAATACATTTTACTAGTTAAAACAGAAACTGCACAATTGAAGCGTGGGGAATATTTGCTACGTCGCGATGGGCTACGCTGGAGCTACGCCAAATTGTAAAATATATATATTTTGTCATAATTACATTAGGCAAGTTTATTTAAATTGCTTAGTTATAAAATGCTAACTGGAAGACTGCAGCTCAAGTATTTTCGTAGATATGTATAGGCGTGTTCTATTCCAAGTCAAATTTTATCGGAAGTGAAACAGTGAGGGTATCATTCACTTGGTGAATGAGCGTAAAAGGGTGAAAGGATCCGTATTCCTTTTGCATTATAAATTGGTATATTAATGCGCACTAGAATATTAAACGGAATTTTAGGATTTGGACTAAAGTAATCCTTCGTTGCAGAGAATTCAAAGAGAGAATATTCTATTTTAATGGTCGACGCATACGTCTTGCAGTCAAAAGCAACAGTCGTTAACAGTGACATCTCCAAATTGTATTATAGTAGAATCGTCATTGTGAAACAGTTAGGTATGCGGGGTGAACGAGTGAATTTTCTCGTGTTAAGGAGAGCCACATTGGAGGCCCGCCAGATGGCTCTTGTGAGGAGTACCCTCTGCCGCCTCCGACTGACGCTAATTGCTACCAACTCTTCCATAATTATCTCAATTATACTGAATTTATTAATGACTATTAATATTACGATTGTAGCAGTTTGTTTTGTACCGTAGAACTTCATAGACACATTTTATTAAAAAAGCAAGCAACTTAAACATACTTTTTTAAACGCTTTTTTAGAAATTATATGGTTAAAGATAATTTCGAATTGTATAATAAAAATCTTGAATACCTAGATATTTTTAACCGACTTCTTGTTGAAAGAAATTCGATTTGCAGTTTCAAATTGTGTGCTCCACTGTCGACCTTTTATGTGATTACGTATCTATCTATACCATTATCCCATAGTACATGACACATCGGGCTGTAACCAAGGGTCGTGATGTTGGAAGTAAGCCAGAACACAATGTCTGCACACAGTTACATTTGCACTAGCGGTGCACTCGTCTTTGGAACCAGCCTCTTTGTCCAGGCATTTTATTCCAGAGGTTTTAACTTTCCCTTTGTGAATTAGCAACGTTAGTGACGTACCTTGTAACGGTTCCAGCGTACGTAATTATCTACTTTGAACCGTGTGTTACGACTAAGAGACTGAAATTTAATATTATAATTACACCGTCTGTATTATAACTTATTCCTCAGAAACTTTGGAGAAGTTTGCGAAAAGAAACTCAATGTTTGAAAGACAGTTTTTCCATTTAATCATAGTGATCTAATTCGAGGCACAAATGAATGAGAAAATATATTCCGTATTTTAATAAATTCATCTACGTTCGCTTAATAATTTTCATCCGTGCACCTTAGCCCGACTAGATAACACCCAAACGTTAACAAACGACTTTAAAAAAAAAACTAAACTCATGCCTTTTTGGACGAAACAATCTTCATTAAAAACACAAATTACTACGGCTTTAAATAATTTTAAATTCGTTTTCGTTTGAATCAAAAGTGCCAGAGAGTTTTATCTATCAGGAAAATCTCAGTAGTAGTCAGGCGATATACAACCAATATAGACTATTATTATTGCAACGGTTAGATAGCAATTTATTCACCTCATTTAGCAGGGGAACTGAACGTACCTATTGTCGGTGTGCGGTATATCAGTATCCTGGCGCCTAATCTTTGGGAGCATACAGGTGTGATTGCATATTAAGACGTAAAGGGGGTGACAAATATGATAAATTTAAAATTTTATTATTTAAATGAATAATATGTAAAAACGACAGCTGTATTTGTAGCCCAGCAGATTCATACCGAATCATTGCGTTTATTTAGAGAATTATTTTTTGCAAAATTGGTGATTTAGTGGTTTTGAATTCAATATAAAACCATAATTGTCCCATTGCTGGGCACGGGTCTCCTCTCATTTGAGAGGGATTAGGCTGTAGTCCACCACGCTAGCCTACTGTGGGCTGGCAGACTACACACGCCATTGAGAAAATCTCTGAAGTATGCAGGTTTCCTCACGATGTTTTCCTTCACTATTTGAGCATGTTATAAATACAGCACATAACTTCTGAAAAGTCAGTGGTGCGTGCCCGGGTTTGAATTTCGAGACCTTTGACATCTCAGTCCACTGGTCTCACCACTGGGCTACCACAGCACT
Source organism: Craniophora ligustri (assembly GCA_905163465.1). Lineage (NCBI taxonomy): Eukaryota > Metazoa > Arthropoda > Insecta > Lepidoptera > Noctuidae > Craniophora > Craniophora ligustri. The sequence goes on along the minus strand of LR990967.1, from coordinate 7,204,044 downwards.
TGCTCTTGGATTATAAAGATAAAAATATACTAATAGAATAATTAAACTAAAAGAGCGTATCTTTTTTTTCCTTGGTGTGTATTTACAGTATAAGGAAAATCCTTAGTTTTTCAATTGTATTGTAACCAGACCTAAACTTACGCGAAGTGATATTAACCGAATACATTTCAGCAAAATTAAGATTTCTGATTACCTCTCATCCAGTGTACAAACAACAATGGTTTCTATTGTCGTACAAAAAGAGGAACGTTAACATCCACCCACATGACATACAATACACTAGATACCTACTTTGGGCGCATCGTTTTATTTGGTCCATGAAAGATGGAGGCTCATCCCACTTCGGAACACTTGACCGCAACAGATGGCTGGGCTCACCACCTATCCATACATGTTACATAGTGCTACTACACTTGCTGCATAAGTAGTTCACTATTATTAAAAATACGATGGTAAGATTTTGATAACATTATCAATTATGTGATGTCTATAGCTAACCGTGTAACCTGTAATTGGCTTTATGTTTTTTAATCTACTTGCTATTTCTTTCTTTGTACCGCTGTTGGTTTTCCTAATTATTAAATAAATAAATAAATTATTGAGGCAATGTAAAACTATATCAATCTATACTTACTACTTAATATTATAAAGATGAACGGTTTAAAAAAAAACAATTAGGGATCCGAATAAAGACTTCAATAATGTAATCTAAACTGTGAAAACTTTACCGAACCCTTAATTTTTTTAATATTTATTAGACACCTAAGTATATACCCGTGACCTAAGCAGACGGGGACGCCAGTATATACTATACTCAAGACAAATTCTAGGTTTTTTTTACGTCATGATATAAATAACCATTTGTATCGCTTTTTTAAGCCTGCATATTACTGGGTCGCTGAAACTCTTTTTTCATTTAAGTATTCATCCTGAAAGGTTGGTTGGACTAAGTAAAAAGAAGATTATTTCTATATGAACTCCGAGTTTACGTTTGCTATTGCTTTTTACTGGGAACACCCAAATACTCCGAAATATTTTATTTCGAATTTCGATGTTCCGATTTTCAGAAGTCCGAATGTCATAATACCTAAGACTTATAATGTCTATTATTAAAAATCACGAAATTTATTTTACCGAAATTCGTAAATGCGATTGTTTAGTTTTCCGATTTTCATACGTTCGAAGAATCAAATGCTCGAAGGGTTCTCGGTCCGAAAAACGACATTCCGATTTTCAATACTTCGAATAAACTAAAAGTCAACATGTTGTGCTACAAAATTTAGTGTCAGAAACGAATCTCTGCAAAACCGACTTTACGCAGTATTGTCTGCCCTACCCTAGAGTGTAATTTAAACCCGCGTAGGCGAAGGGGTGGGGGGCCCGCGAGCTATTTTTTTTTTTTTACCGGCCCGCGAGCTAAGGAGCAGGTGGTTTGTAGGCAGGCCGCCGCGGCTGAGGCTTGCCAGCCAGCAAGCCGAAGCTGCGGTGGTGGGCGTTAAAACCATCTGCGACGATAAGCTCGCGTGGGGCCAAACCCTGCAGCGCCGAAGCCGTGACAGAAACAATGCTTGCTGCATGTTGCATGCCTGCTTGCTTGCCGCTTGCCTGCTTGCATGCTACATGTCTGCTTGCATGCTGCATGCCTGCTTGCATGTTGCATACCTGCTTGTATGCTGCATGCCTGCTTGCATGTTGCATGCTTGCTTGCACGCTGCAAGTCTACTTGGATGCTGCAAATCCCCTGTGTTATTGATAAATTACTTCGGTTTGGTATTCGGTATTCCGGAATAGTATTAATCGGTATTTTAATTCGTATTTTTGATGTTTCGAATTATCATTAAGTCTGACTTTTTGTCATTCAATCTATTGAAACTCGGTATTTTTAGAAAAGTAATAATAGGAGTATTGAAATTTAGGAATTATAAGAATAGGAGTATTGATGAGTCGGAGTTGTTATATTCGGAATTTTGAATCATTCGGTATTATGAAAATCGGTATTTTGAAATTCGTATTTGTGACTGACGGAATAATGTTTTTCGTATTTATGTAGTGTACCTACCCCTTTTTACTATGTAATCATCGAGCCTCAGGAATTTTTAGCAGCTTTTGATGAAAATCGTTAGGTAATTACATACGAAATTGTGTAAAGTAAAGATTAACTCTAATTTTTATGTTATGTCGTGCATTCTATTACTATTATTATATTTATTATTATTTATTATATTATTATATTTATTAGTAAAAACCAATGACTAAGGCATTATCCGTCAAACCAATTGATAGTAAAGATTACTTTCAAAGCGCGGCAGACTATCGTTTATAATAAGTATTAGCAAAAGTAAAACGAATTCAAATGAAAAGAAATTCATGAATCTAAAACTAGAAGCAGGGGTGTTTTATAAAACGAAATCTCCTATTGTCTATTCAAAATTGAATTGTAATATGAATACAAACGAGATGAAAATGAGGGCGTTCATATCTCCACACGTTGGTTCGTGCGATGAGACGTGTGCGAGCGTTCCGTTGCACGCAGCCGGCGGGTGCTGCATTTCCGAACGCATCGCCGTTCAATATCCGCGAGGATTGTTTGTAGAACCACCCCCCACGCCCCGCACCACCCCGCCGATACCGCTGCCTCTAATGGAGCCTGCAAGGGTGTCTCGTTTTAGAAATAGACTTCCCGATAAAATGATATCCCTCCTTATGATTTAGTTTTAAATTAAATTCTGTTGGAGCGTGAGTTATTGGATACGTGTTATTTATTTATTAAATTCTGTAAGTCGGTTTACTCACTGCCAGTGAAGGTAGAAATACAATTCATATGTCGATAGAATTAATTCGTAATACCGATACGCTTGGAAAAAGTTTCTTCTTGTTAGACTGTATAACTTGTTGAGTTTTAAAATCGAAATACCTACATTTGAAATTCGATGGTAATTTCTCCTTTTCTCTCTTAAATCTCCATAAAAACCTCTATTTTATTATTTAAGAAACAAGTGGAGACTGGGTTTCACACAAAAGTGTAATAACGGAATTAACTTAAATAATACTACTTGTTCACTTGTTGTTGGGGAGTTTGATCGTGACCATGGAATTTGTAAAGGATCCAAACCATCGGGATAATAATGTCAATATACCGCGATAAGATTCGTGAAATGGATTTTTTGCTATTGCTATCAATGTCAAATTGTCGCGTAAGTTTAAGTATACATTAAAGATATCATTCTAAGTAGATTCATAATACATATTATTATTTAAGTAATTAGAATAATAGTATTATTTAAAACTCGCCTTTGCCAGCGACTTCGTCTGCGTAAAATTAGTAATTTTATCCGCATACAATTAAGGGATTGTTTCCGGGATGAAAAGTAACCTAGGTCCTTCCCCGGGACTCAAACTATCTCCATACCAAATTTCAACTAAATTGATTCAGTGGTTAAAGCGTAAATATGTAACAAGCAAATAGACAGACACAATTTCGCATTTATAATATTAAGTAACGATATTGTATATGCGCCGTCTATGTTTGGTGAGAAAAAAATAACTTAAACGTAGACATAAGATTAGATTTAGTTAGCGCGTTTTTAAAATATATTTTATATGTTACGATTATACACAATAAAAATTCACAAATAGTGGCATTTGATATTTTCAAAAACTCAAACTACACTGAGGCGTCTGGGGTTAAACTCAGACTCAATAGCCTTCATTTGATTCAAATATATTCAATCAATTAAATTGGATTACAATTTCTGTAAACGACGCCTGTATGGCTTTCAATTTCCACTAGTCTTTTAATTCAGCGAAAATTTCAAGACGAACAACATTCATAGGGTTAATATGTTATGAGGATTGTGCAGCCCTAATGATTCCAGTGGTTCTAGTACACAATAGATACCACATGCTGGACACACTTCACCGTCCATTGCCCCGTTCATCCAAGAGGTCCATCAAGGTAATTAATAAGCCATCGGCTGAATCAAAGATTGTTAAACACAGCTCAAAATATATAATAAGTATCTACACTATAAAATTATGTTTATGATAAAAACTGCCTCATTGGTCTAGTGGTCGTATGTGCAACTAGTGAGTAATAGGTCTTGGGATCGATTCACAGAGCAAAATGCAAAACCGGCCGGGGCGTACGTTAGTACACCTCTGCCTAACTCTTCGGGAACAACAGGTGTGATTATAGTATAATATTTTGGCTGGTGAAATTAATTACCAAATTTAATAGTAAAGTTATATGCAATAACATTAAATAACCTCTAATAAAGTTTTCTTTAATACCCACCCTTAACCGTTGAAAAGCCTTTAATGAAAACATAGAAATGTTTTATAAAGACCGAAGTGGATTTTGTAATAAACGATATTGAAGGAATAGAAAACTTTTATTGAGTACTTTTACTTCGCTTTCGTATCAGGAACACAATAATTATACTTTGTGGCGTAGCAAAAAGATTGTACAAACTACAAAAGCGAGTTGATAAAGACAGTGAGGCTAACTGTGTAGTGTGGGCATTTATGGGGATTGTGGTGAATGTGTTCATCAGACCCAAGTCTCCGCCGATGGGGAAATGGTAGGCAAGTGCGGTTTTCAATCGATGAGTCTAACAAACCCATTTTTTATGAGAATCTCCCTCAGTATAATAAAGGAGTCTCATTACAAGTGAAGTGATGAGTTGGATTGCCATTATCACAGGCTGTAGTAAAACAAAGCATTGTTACTAAGGAGTTAAATTAACTTATTTTATTTTTAACACAAAATTAGAAGTTTACTTTTATGTTTATTTTCAAGCCAAACTGTTCCAAACTTGAACAAAAGCCTCCTTTTCTACCTTTTCGTTTCGTTCTTATTATAATTTGAATGAATATGATTTTATATAATGACTTTTTTTGGTATGGTACCTTACACAGAATAACGATAAGTATACTTTTTAAATAGGTATACATATCTATAACTAGCGGCCCGTCCCGGCTGCGCACGGGTGGACATTTAAGCAACATTTTTCATTTATACTCCGCTCCTTTTGGTCGTAGCGTGATGTATATAACCTACCTTCCGCGATAAATGGACTATCCCACACAAAATAAATGTTTCAATTTCAACCAGAAGTTCCTTAAATTAGCGCGTTTAAACAAACATACAAACTCTTCATCTTCCCTTAGGATAAGAATATTTTTTTAAATAAACTCTCCTAGCTTCCAATCGAGTGTCAGTATATATTTCAGTCGCCTCTATATATCTGGAGGGTACGGCAATAAATACTTCTCCACGGTCCCACAGGTCTCACGAATGCGCCCCCAGGGTGGACGCGATTGAAAATAAAGATTATAAAAAGGAACTCATAATTGATTGTATATTTAGGTATACTTATAATATATTCTTCCTAAAAGAGATAAGTAGGTAGGTATTAATTGTCTAAACCTAAACTAATCCATTTCGCCAATAAAGCATTTTTTTCAGCTTAGCTTAGCTTTTTTCAGACTTAGGTACACCAAGGAAGTCTCTCTATCCATTACATGGAAATGTTTCTTCTGTTTTCACAAAAACACTCTTCACGACCATAAAATCTATCTAGAACCCAACGCTTAGCTGCTAAACATACATCCAATAGACCAACGAAGCAATCTTAACTCAAAAATAAAACTACTACTGAAAATGCTCTTTTCTATTAAAAAGGTCAAGTAGAGTTACAATTAGTGCCAATTCCTTTTGGCAAAAGTACACTGTGTTCGGCATAAAAATGATGGATTTCAACTTTTACGAGCTGCGACGGAGAATTGCGCTACACTTTCTGTCTAGAATTCTAGAATATATATATAAAATGGAAGTATGAAACTAGATCATTTAACTTCCCAACATTAAATTAAAAAGAATACATAATACCTATCTTTTTAGGGTTGTCTAGTCGCCAAAGAAACTTTATAGTTTCACCAAATCCGTCTGTCTGCCTATCCGCCTGTCCACGACGTAGCTAGCTCAGATTCTTCATACTAGAACGCTGTTATTTGAAATTACGCCGACAACGAGGTAAAATCTTGAAGATACTTTCATTTCATTTACCTACCCTACACGTAAATGTAATATGTAATATGTGCTTATTTGTAAAATTTGATTTGTGACCATATTTGACAAGGCAATAATTTATAGGAACTTAAACCAGGACTCGGTTTCTGTAGCCGGTTGACGGATTAAGTAAAGCATTTGATGGGGAACGCTTCAATCTCCACAATGCTTTAGTATGTATTTATCTTCCCAGTAATATGCCACCCACGTCTGTGTGAGTAACATAAACAATTGTGGAAAAGTTTCAAGACACACAATAGGGGAATAAGGTCACTTATGCCATTTCAAGCCATATTATGTATACCACAAAGGTTAAACAAATATTTGTCAAAACGTTTGTAGATAGAGGCGCAAGTATGTACATGTATAAATGCTTATTATTTTTTAATCATTAGTAGGTATCATCTAGGCAATATCTGTTTATCTGAAATAATTGTGCAACCCGGCTCAAAAGAGGCGAAATTAATATTTTAATAATATTTAAAAACCATCATCATCAGCATATCAACCGTTAGACGCCGCCCATGGACATTAGCAATACCAGAGGGCTTGCATATGCGATGCCGATCCCTGTAGAAACCGTTTAGGTTTCTTAAAATAAGGAATTACTAAACTGACAGCAAACGGAATGCCCATGCTGTCAAAATATTTGCTCCCCCAACGAGCTCTGGTATACTTACTCACTCACAGGAATACAACTATTGTTGATTCACTGCGATCTTCTGTAAGGTGTACAAGGTACTTCCCCAGTCGGTGTCAATTTGAGCGAGGAATCTTGCTCTGCTCTACCTACCTACCTAATAATAACATACCTACTTACTGCTACTAAGATTTTATTTAGGTTTACAGATAGGTTACTTATTTCCTTACTTCAGTTACTTATTTCCTGAAAAGACAAATATGTATCTAAAGACTACCTATATACGTATGTATAAACGATACGAGCCTAAAAGTACTTATGTCTTAAAGACAACGATTGTCTATTTATATTTTTCGATAAAAGCAATGCACTGTGCAAAACTTTGGCAAGATCTTTGTGCAAGATACCACTATCATAATCTATCATTTTCTAGTGTCATACCGACATAATACCATCCAAAAATTAAACCCCACACTTCAGAACTAAGTAGGTACGATCAAAGGTTGGACTAATGGATCTACAATTAATAATCCGTAATATGCTCCATAATTAAACTGTCAGCTTCAATAACCATACACTAAACTTTGTAAATAACTAGTTTCTTGCTTGGTAAATAATAGATATACAGGGTTATGTTCCTTCGGAAGTATCCAACTCATAACACAAATTCGAGCTACAAGTCTGTAAAGTGAACTGTACGTATGTCGCAAGTCGCAACTCTCGCGTCTATATTGCAACTGCTGGTAGCTTCATGGAAGTTATGCAGTTGATTTGGGAACTGTCTCGCGTCGTGTATCAATATTATATGTACATAAGTTATTTAAATACCCGGCATAAGTTATGGGTTATAAGGTATGGACTGCGATACCTTAACTATCATACAATACACCCAATACATGACATGGATTCATTTTCCTCTCTTTACTGATTGACTGGAGTCCATACTTGAAAAACCATATGTTTGATAGATTATAGAACAGACTCTCATTCAGAATCCGGTACTGATGGAAATAAAATATTAAAGTCAAAATAGTAGTAACTATTGATTTGAACCAGAACATTCATTGATGGTTACAATTACAACAGAAATCAAAATTAATTAGGTAAATGCAATAAAAAGACTACAAAATAATAAATTAAATCAAGATCCATCGATCATTGTCTCAATTATTAATTTTAAGTCATAATACAAATAAAGCTCATTTTCATAATCATGCATGTCTGTAAGATTAGGAAAACATAAACTTTAATTATATACCTACAGTGATGTAGTTTTTTAAATAAGTAAAGAAAGGCGACCGAGTGAAATTTTCATCAACAGGTCGGTATAGTCAGCTGCGCGAAACGATTTCATAAAGTTTTCAAATGTGTCGAATGATGCGATACTAACAAATCTTAGAAGTGCGTTTTCCTCAATTTATAGGAGGGTGAGTATTTGTTTGTGTGAAATTCCATAGACACGATATTTCAATCTAGTGTAGATACTTATTGTTATTCAATAAAGCTACGATACTTGAGAAATAGTTTCATCTGATCCTGAGTTTGGACCTTAGGCACGAATAATTTTTCAAAATTACGTGCGTATTTATCATATACTCAAACAGTAAAAGAAAACCTGCATGCTTAGGGAATCCCCTTGATGGCGTATGAAATCTGCCAACCCGCACTACGTTACCGTATAGTGGACTCAAAGGCAGATCCAGGAGCGGTAATGGGCGTGATAAACCTCACTTGGGCTGGATTTAAGTTCACCACTTAGGTATATTATAGATTGAGGAATGATGTGATAAGAAAATGTGGTTTGAAAGACGACGTAGTGACAAACATTGAGAATAATGTACCGAGATGGTTTGGCCATGTTGAGAGGATGAATGATAAGCGATTGACGAAAGGAAATTATTGCGGATTTCAGGTGCGCAGTACTCGTAACGTGTGAGAATGTGGACGAGGCAAAAGTGGTATGCAGGGATCGTGGCGCGTGGCATTCTGTAATTTCTGCCCACCCCCATGGGAAAAAGGCGTGAGTGTGTGTATGTACAAAATACTCTTTTTAATTAGAATTATGGAAAAGGAATCTGTTATGATTAAACACTCGACTGACTCGAAAGCTGAAGCAGCCCTTGGGTGGTCTATAGCCTATACTCTCTCTCAAATGACAGGAGACTTCGGCCCAGTGGTGCGACAATAAGCCAGTGTGTGGCCCAGTGGTTGATGATGGAATCCATAGCCTGAGCCTCCCTCTCAGCCGCCTGCATTCAACGACTTTCTGCAACCTGGTTACCTGTCCATCTCGTAATATTCTAACATGAAATGAAGACTGAAACCATATTTACATAACTAGTGGTTATTTCTATTTATTGTATAGGTAGGTGCTTTGTAGAATTACCCTACATACCTACAGAAAATAATTACATATTACTTATGTAGGTACATACCTACTTAATTTTTATTTACGTAAGTACATACAACATCAATTTATTTAAAAAAACTATGTAGGTACTTACTTATAATTTCTGCTCACTGCATTTCAAAGAAGATGTTATAAAATATAATTAGGTGTTCATTTTCTTTACTAAGTATTCACTCCTCCGCCTCTCCGAATCCGCGCCTCTTCAAAGTGCATAGCTGCATACCTAGTAGGTAGGCACTTTGTAGGTAGTACCTACTGCGTCTTGCTAAGATTCTTTAGTTAACTGACGATATAAATTTTGAACGTGCGGCTATTCCGTTTATGGAAAGTCTTTAATGACCCGTGGAATCGTTTTTATGGTGTTTACTTTGATCAGAGCACAGCATCAAAACGTCTTTTATGGCGCAATAACTTCGAATTCGACACAAAATTGGATGTTCTTGGAACATTACCTACCTATATCTAGGTAATGCATATCTGTTCAAATTTCCATAAAATGGAACACTGAAAAATTGCAGATAAAATTGATTTATAGACAGTTAATGCTCTTGGGCAAGTGGTTACGGTTACGTCATATTTAGTTTTCTAGCAACATGTTAATGTTTTAGATCTCTTAAAAAATATTTGTATTCAAGACTGGAAAGTTACTATTTGCTGCGAGTACCTACTTGTATTGAATACCGAGGAAGGTATACCTACATTTATAAATACAATTCTGTGTGTAGAACGGATATAAAGTTACGAGATGCAAACAATGTCGCAACCGTGCGAAAAACACAGCCTTTCATCTTGCTACAGCAAAGATATTGCTTGTGATAAATGCAAGGTTCATAAAAATCTTAGTCCTATCTCCCTTGATGATAATGTCATATTGAGCGTTTTTACGATGAAATCACGGGGCTCACGAGTGTCATAGCCCTGGCTGTAGTGCGATGGAAGTATCCGTCATCCATGTTTTCCATACCTCGGTTCATGAAATTAGTTCGTAATTAACTTAAGATGATATTTAGTAAGAAGTTCTAAATATAATAAAATAGTAAATATCTCAAGCAAGAATTCGCACCTACCTATCCGGATCGCACAGGTTGATGTATACTATAATAACTCATAAGCGGGATAATATAATTATGTTCAAACGGGAAAGGTACGTAAAGAATAATTGAAATAATAATAATTATCGACCACATCTCTGATTGAGCCTTACGCAAGGACTCTAATTCACTCTATGCGAAATAAGAAGATTATAACTATTTTAACTCTAATTACTAAACAGAAGAAACAAAACGAAGTGATAAGAAACAAAATGTCATTTAAAAGTCATTGTCAATGTCACAAAACGTCAAGAGTTATTAGTGATTTGATTTCATTTGATGTGAGATGTCTAATTTAGGTTATGATTATGTTTACTGAAATGATTTCTATTTTCTTTTAAGAAAAATAGCAAGTATTTAGATTCTAAATAAAATCTACAAATGGAAGATTCTTCAAATGATAAAAGACCGCAATTCGGTAACAGATTTCTAGAAAATGCTGAAGAAGTTTTCAAACATAACGCGTGGTACCGTATTAAGTTCTTTGGTTAGATTTTGTAATTTTCGATGTGATAAAAATGTGTTAGAAGTGCTACAACTCGAAAAAACTAGATATAGAAAAAAGCCAGCTGGTGGTGGTCGATATTTGAATGATTCGAAAAATGTTTACCTTTTTAATGCCTGGTACTTTAAATACTAGTACTTTTCATTGATGCTGATAAATAGTTTGAATAACATGATTGTAACCCGCAATCTATAAATAATTTCAGGGACAACGTGGACTGGGATGAGGAACAAGAGAAAGTGGCAAAGGAAAAAGTTGAGCAGAATTCACAGATAATATTTTCCGAGGACCGTTTGAAATCATTGGAAGATGATGCAGGCAAACATTGGGATGCTTTTTATGATATCCATCAAAACAGGTATATCAAATATTTCTTTACAAAACTGAATATTAATGGTGACCCATCTAGCGGAGCGGTATTAAAGGCTGCCTTCTGTAGTAAGGGTTCTGGTTTCGAAGAAGGGGCTAGAAGGGGCAAATGTTTTTATGATGACCATGGATATTTGGCCTGGGTCATTGATATTTCTATCTATAATATGTATTTAAAAAAATAAGAAACTAGTGCATGAAGCCTTGTTGCTTTGCTCTGAAAAAGTTCTGCGTAATAATGTCTGGATATATTTATTTATTTATTTATAATAATGTTTTGTTCAGCTTACATTCTACTTAAAAGGCAGAACTCTAAGAAGAGAATAAAGAAAATGTCTACAACAGAACTAAATTGGATATGCCTAGTAAATCAATTGCTAATATAATTATATTTGGTAAAATTTTATGAAATCTAAAATATGATACTACATTGATAACTCACATTACATTACTTAAATATATAATACTATGTGGAACCAAGAAAATTTTGAGTGTGATAATATGAGATATGAATAAGTGCTTTTTGACCCTGCAAAAAGACGTAAAAGTGGCGAAAGTATCAAGATAATAATTCCGCGTATAACCATTGTCTTTAATGCGTGTGCCATCAACCTATGAATGAATCGCGCCCCACCGCCGCGTTCGCGTTTCGTTGCGTTTTTGACACATTGTGATAATTGTAAAACTAACTTTCCCTTAATACTATTCTTGGCTTAGGACGAGCAAAATACGAAAAAAACAAAATCAAAGTAGGTGCTCTACTTTAAGCGTGTGCTAGCAAGGTAAAACTGCCGAAATCCCTCAAATTTTGATTGTCAAGATTCTTCCTATTGAAGGTGTGGCAACATCGCGCGTCATTGCCTACTTTCTCAATGAATTAGTTAAAAATATTAAATACAAAGCGTTGGCATATTTCATGTAGTAAGTTCCTGTGAAATAGGTAAATAATAGTCTACTCGGCGCGGTTAAATTGATACGTGAAATTTATAATTATTTTATTAAAGTTTATAATTATTTTTATTAGGCTGATAATTCATGTTTTTCTTATAAGATATAAGTTATCTTCTACGTCTACACCATTTAAAACCAAATACCAATTTATATCCTTGACAATTTAGATTCGTAAAATTACATTTTAAAATGAATGGATAATCGTTCCTGAACCTACCATTTTGATGGTCGCATTCTTTCAAAGTCACCCTGTATTTCAAGTATAAAGTTAACAACATTTACTTAAATATAGCATAATCGAATTACAGGTTCTTCAAAGACCGTCACTGGTTATTTACTGAATTCCCAGAACTTGCCCCAGATAATACAACAGCCCCTGTGCGAGTCTACCCTGATGGTGAAAACAATGAAGCACAAGATAAACAACACTTAATGAGTGAGACAAAACGCTGTATATTTGAAATAGGTTGTGGAGTTGGCAACACTATATTCCCCATACTGCAATATAGTCAAGATCCCAACTTATTTATTTATGGCTGTGACTTCTCTTCAAAAGCAATAGAGATAATGCAACAAAGTGAACTATATGACACAAATAGGTGTAACGTGTTTGTACTGGATGCTACACTGGACCAGTGGGATGTTCCATTTGAAGCAAACTCTATTGATATCATTGTTCTAATTTTTGTGTTATCTGCGATTGATCCAGCAAAGTGAGTATGATTCCAATGTTTCTATATTTAATTATTAGGTACATTTAATATTTGACCAATATAATCTTCTAAATGTAGGAATAATCTATGTTAGACTCCTGTTAGACTCCTTTTTGAGAATATCAATTATAAAAAGGTGTTTCTTACTTCCACATGACCTTAGTAACAGATTGACAAAAAGGGATTACTGTCACACTAAATGTTATATTATTATTATATTAAAAAAATCTTATATTACAGGATGCCAACTGTTATCAACAACATTTATAAATACCTAAAACCTGGAGGACTAGTGGTGTTTCGTGACTATGGCCTATATGACTTAGCTCAACTACGATTCAAGAAAGGCAGATGCATATCCAACAACTTCTATGCCAGAGGTGACAACACTAGAGTTTATTTCTTCACGCAAGAGGAAATAACAAATATGTTCCAGGAAGCTGGATTTACAGAGGAACAAAATCTAATTGATAGGAGACTTCAAGTGAATAGAGGGAAAATGTTGAAAATGTACAGAGTGTGGATACAAGGGAAATATAGAAAGCCATTATAACAGTAGTATAATATATTTATTTAATCTTGTATAAATACATGGCAATGACAGCAATAATATTGACAAAATTTTGAAATTAAATACAATAATTTGTTTGTATAACATGGGCTCTCTTTCTACTACATGTTAGAACAGCCAACCATTTGGGATATTAGCAGGTCATGCTAAAGCATCTTTTAAGTAGTTCAATTTCTCCATTGACCATTTTTCTTTACCTTTTAGTCTTTGATATACCATAAACTTTTATGTACTTTTGTATAAACAAAATATGTAGAGTGCAAGTAAAACTTAATGCAATTAACTAACCATCAACTGATGTAGATTATTTAATAGCTTCGAATTTGAAGTTAAAAGGTGGGGCAAAGGAATTGATCACTTTGTTTACAACTTTTATTGGAGGTCCTTCCCAAGTAATGTTAAATTCATCAAACAGCCGCTTAATTAAAGTCTCAATCTCCAATTCAGCAATTCTTCTGCCAATACAACTTCTTATACCAAAACCAAATGGTAATGTAACCATGGGTGGCGCATTCCCATAGTACAATGGATCTGATTTGTCGGCCAGCCATCTCTCTGGTACAAAATCATTAGGTTGTGGATAATATTTCTCCATCCTTGATAAAAATTCATTTGGCGCTATTACATCAACCTGTGAATATAACATCCCTATAATAATGTTTAACTTAACTATAGTATAGTTATTATAATATCGTTATCAAAAACTCATTCAATGTCATCTGGTACCACTTAGACTTTAAAATTATCATAATTGTATCTATCGAAAATCCTAGTCAGGGTTGTTGCCGATGGGCTTCATTCAGCCCATGTATCAAATATTTCAAAATCTTACCCCTTCAGGTATGTGGTACCCTGCAACTACATGGTCTCGATGAGTTCTCCTCAAATTGGACGGAATCACGTGCCAAAGTCGTAGAGCTTCTTTCAAACAAGCTCTGAGATACCTTTTATGGGGGTCGTTTGAACGTATCTCTTCTCGTAGTTTCTGTTGCTTATCTGGATTTATCGCTAAATTATAAATAACACTTGTAGCTGTAAATGATACCTGTAAAGAAATTTTTACACTTGTAAAATGACCCCAATTGATCGTCCTCACTGATCTATGTCATATCATTATATCGTATGTATTTATTGTTTTTTTATATTTGCTTAATAAAGGGGATGTTAGAATGCCAGTCAGCAAGCTTCTATTTTAGCAACAAGGAGATTGTTTTATAGTTTAATTTAAATGGTACCCTTGCAGCCTGCAATCTTTATATCAGGAACTAATCACGAGATGATTCGATGAGGTTCTAACTTACTGTCGATTTTACTAGCACGTTCTGGTTTTTTTCTCACTCTCGTGCATTGCGTGTTTTTGTAAGAAAGCCTATCTTTAGAGCGGCCTGATTAGATTGTCAAAACTGCGATAGTCAGTTGATGGAAAATTTGGGTAGAGTATCACGTCCAAATTAATGCAACTTTGTAAATGCCTCACCGTGTCGATACCAGCAGACAACATTTCGTTTGCCATCGTGACCGCGACTCTTTCGTCAATAGCCAACAATTTTTCAACTATACTTTTCTCTTCGTCTGGTATATCGTATCCTCTTCCACTTATGCGTTTTCTTGCATTTTCGATGTACATTGAACTTATTCTGTAATACATATTTTTTAATTGAAAAAGCGTATCCACACACATACCTATAGAGTTTTTTGTGTCGTAGCAGTGGCGTAGCGTTGGGGCAGAGTGGACCATGACCCCGGAAGGCATACGAACGGGGGCGGCAGCAAAAGGCACGTATTTTTATTATACCACTATTTAGGGGGCGGCGAATACCCACGCTACGCCACTGTGTCATAGATATGTTTACAAATATGCAAATTATAACATTTACAACCACCAAACCTGTTACGAGTTGGTAGTTGCCTTAGAAAATACTTACATTTATATTGGATGTAACATTTGGATATTTTAAAGCCTAGAAGTGTAGGCCATACTAATATTTTTACATGCCCGAAATGTGTTCGTTCAACCATTACGACAATGCCGCCAACAATAACAATAGGTACAATGTTGAAATGAAAATAATTTCTATATAAATTCAATTACTCACTCCCATTGTGTGTTGTATGTTTTCATAATTCTCTTGTAAGCAGGTGTAGCGATATATTTCCAAGGACTTGGTAGGAATTCTAATTCAAAAGCTATTTCGATCATATCTTTGCTACACTGCATTAATTTCCTCGCTGGGTGGTCTTCTGATAACTCGTCTTCGAGACATCCCATTCGGGACCCTAGGCCCACTAAGGCTACGGATTCTAGAGACCATTTATTGATTTCTAACGCAAAGTTATTTTTTAAATATGTTTCGTCGTCTTTCAGTTGCTTTAACCTGGCAAAAAAATTGAATCAAGGCATAACAATAATTCAGTTTGAGGTTCATTTTAGAGCTAAGTTGACAGTCGCATTTCCTCTGGCGACAACTGCCGTTTACTCCGAAAAGTGTTGCATATAGTATATGTATATTATCTCAGCAAACGTTTAAAATCAACCTCAATGGCGTCGGTATATATGGAAATAAGGGGCAAACGGGCAAGAGGCTCACCTGATGGTAAGTGATCACCGCCGCCCATGGACATCTGCAACACCAGAGGACGTGCAAATGCGATATATGTACATACATACATTTATTACCTCTGAACTGCATCTTGAGCGATTTTATCAAGTGCTGGCGCGTACACTTTAACTAACTTAATCTTAAGCAATGCTGGATTGACTTTGGTTCGAAAATCACGCCATTTTTCGCCTTGTCTGTAAAAAGAAAGTATATCGCAGATTAATTTATACGCTTTACGTGAATGCTTTTTATACAATTAATTGAATAATTATTACGCTGTTGTTAATCCGTAAACTCCATCTAATGTTCCCTTCTTGATTACTTCTCGAAAATATTCCAAAGTCTCGAAGCCGGGTCGCAGTGGGTTTGCCTCCTCAGCTCTATAAACCTAATATGAAAATGATTTTTTAATATATCATAGAAACGAGGTATCGACATATCTTAAAATATCTAACATAGGTTAAGAAGAGATGTACTAAAATGTAAACCCACATTTTGTTGGCATGATGTAGGTCTCATGTAATATATGACGATCCGTACCTACAGTAGTCGTAAGTGCGATTGCTGAACAAGAGGTCTTCGGTTCGTTTCCCAGGTCGAACAGTATTAGTGGTTTTTCTATGAAATATTCAGTAGCAACGCGGAGTTTGGATTCGTGGATGGCAAAAGACTCGCCCCAAAAAAAACCACTTACACTGTTTGACCTGGGAACCGAACCCAAGACCTCTCGTCCAGCAATCGCACTGACGACTACTAAACTAACGAGATAGTCAGCTTAATATATCTATAGGCGTGAAATATACCTGATCAATATGTTCTGGTTCAAACAATATAACCATATTGGCTCTCGAAAACAATCCGTCCATTTTAACAACAGAACCATACTTCTCGTACAGAGTACCGACCATATCGAAAAAGTTTACATTTGGTCCAAACGATCCTGAAAAAAGTTCATAGAATTAATACCTATGTAGAATAGAACATATTATTATATTGTAAGTTCTACTATTCTTCGTTAGACTAGAATCTAACCCAAAGAGTAGAATAATATAACCTCAACTGAAAAGACTAGTAACTCTGTCAATTTAAAAGGCTATCTGAATATTTTTATGACGAAATAGCTATACTACACCGACCTCTATATAATGTTTTGATAAATCTAAAGTAGGTAATAGATACGTAATGGTCTAATATTTAACTTAAATAGTAGTCTGTAGATAATACTAACCGACGACAGGTAGAAAATGGTGTAATGGACCGATGAGAGGTAAAGACGAAAGACCTGGTATGGATTTAAAAGGTTTTGCCTCTTGCGACGGAGACGAATATCTTCGACTGCCATTTCTAAAATTATAACAGTAAGTACGTTTCAATAGGTATTGTAATTACACAATAGATATATGTATAGGTCTATGCCTGGTAAGATGCTTGAAGTAGGTATGTAATAATAATAATAATAATATTTATTGTCTCAAAAAGATACCTACATAAATAACACATGAGATAATAACAATCTTAACATGTACCATAATTTTAATTGACCACTGGTACCTAAAGTAAGATTTAACTTGTGGTTTACCCATACCACAAGTTAAATCTTACAGAGCCCTGGTACCCACCAGGGCTCTCTCAATTATTGCATCAGGTAGGAAATGTGAAAGTGTAGTGTATGTACCCTTTGGCCCGTAAATACATTTTTTAGGGTTCCGTACCCAAATACCCATCCGTCCGTCTGCCTGTCACCAGGCTGTATCTGATGAACGTTTTTTAAAATTATACATTAGTAACACATTAAGGTTCGTAACGATAATAATCGCTTAGATAACTGAACCATATCCATAACTTCACTGTCAGCGTATTTCTAGTGTCAATGGTTCTTCTTCGTCATTACTGAGTCATCTATTTTAGGTCTAAGTCTAAGATACAAACCATTTGAACATGTGTGTTCTAACATTACGCGAATTGTGCGGTTAGGAACTCTCGACACGTTGATAATCTACAATTGGCGCAAATCCAAACCAAATTAAATTTGAATTTAGCGGGCTTTATCAACCTACGGCCCATAAGAGACATCAACCTACCTATATTTCAACAGTATGCATGAAATGATTCCTGACTTAGGCAAGGCTTAGTTAAGTTGTACCTAACTAAAGGGTGAAATGATTTAATCACAGAGATGTTATTCATATGTATGCATTTAGTTACAACGAATTTATTTTACGGATAAAACTATTTAAATCAAATGATTTGAAGTAAAGAGGTAAAGTAAAAATACCTACTTACCGAAAATAAACTTTAAATCGGACCGCAGACAAGGTATAACATTTGCTTATGGTTTTATTCATTATCACTGTTTACAAGTTATCGGGCAAATATAAATTATATAAATAGACCCAAAGGACGGTACTGACAGTGAATTGCCCCTGATGAGTGCCGATTCTGATTCGTTTGACCTTGTACAAAACTAATCTTACATGACTTAATTTCTGGTTATGATTTGAACGAAACGACTAAATAAGACTTGAATAGAATATTACTATCTATTGTTTCCTCATGAGTGAATGAATAATTCCGATTATTGTTGTCTACTATAGCTAGTACCTACCTATTTTTAACGTCGCTAAAAGATTTATGCAGATACATCCTTTGAAAATAATTACATCTAGGGTAACGTCTTGTGGAGAGGGTATGACAAAATCTTCTCTCACTTTCTGGTGGAACAAATAGGAGCAGAAGAAATATAACATATCTATAACTAAGGATCTGGCAAAGCATCATTATTATTTAGATTTTACAAGGTATACCGTTCTAACTTGTAACCTACCAGTTTTGTATAAAATTGAAAAAAAAAACATGGATAAAACATGCATATTTTCTGAAATTGTCTTTATACTATTTAGAACTAAATAGTCTTCCTTCATTTTTTCAATAATAACACTACAGCTATGATAGTTTCTAATTGAACGCAGCAGAAAATTGACAACACTTTAGTGACAGGGTTGGATAAGCGAAATTAAAAGTGATATCGTATCGATGCATTAATTACTTTGTAAGTTTTGCTATGGTTATATAAACAATGAAAGTAAACTTCAGATGGTAACACAAAATCTCATACTGATGTGCTTATCTGTCGAGTGTTCTATCTTAGCTTGTGTATATCATGATTCATGAGTCGGATTATTTTTACGAAGACCCCTGTATTTTTTAGGACGTGCCCGCGCCACCTTCAGTCGCTACTACTGCAACTCCTGTACTACCGACCTATTGCACTTATATCTTATATCTTATCAAAAATTTTTGAAAAAGTAATTCATAAGAGGATACTAAACTTTTTTAATAAGACTGATGTGCTTGCTAAAGAACAATTCGGATTCAGAAAAGGTAAGTCCACCCAGTTGGCAACATTTAATCTGATTAACTCGATAATTAATAGCATAAATCATAAAATTTGTCCTAGCGTTCTCTTTCTAGACTTAAGTAAAGCTTTTGATGTTGTTGATCATACTAGACTTATAAACAAATTAGATAAATACGGTATTAGGGGTATAGCCTTAAATTGCTTTATGTCATACCTAAATGGCAGAACACAAATAACTCGTATAACTAAATTTAACAGTAAAACCAATACTCTCGAAAACTTTGATTCCAGTCCTAGGATTAATTATTTTGGAGTTCCGCAAGGAAGCATTTTAGGTCCCTTATTATTCCTCATCTACGTCATTGATTTTCCCCAAGTAGTCTACAATCATGAATCTATTCTATTTGCGGATGATACTTCAGTAATTATACGGTGTAAGGAAGAAAAAAACTATAACACTGAAATACTTAAAATACGAACAGATATAACTAAATGGCTTGATATAAATGCATTAAAAATAAACTTAGATAAAACAAAAATAATTAACTTTAGGTCACATAAAAGCAAATCAAAACAATTAGACATCACTTGTAATAATACACTCATCGAACAGGCAGAAACATTAAGTTTCTTGGTATTGTAGTAGATCAACACCTTACATGGAAAGAACATATTGATAGCGTGTGTAAAAAAATTAATAAAACTGTCTTTGCAATAAAAAGAATCAAAGATTATTCTTCGAAACACACATCTTTAATGGTGTACCACGCCTATGTGTGCTCCATTATCCGATATGGTATAGTGGTTTCGGGATACACAGCAGATCTAATGCGGGTTTTTATTGCACAGAAGAAATGTGTTCGCGCGATTTTTAATCTCAAATGGTCAGACTCTTGTAGGCCCATCTTCAAATCAGAAAAAATATTAACTGTCCCTAGCATGTATATTTATGAAGTAGCCAAATTCGTCAAATGCAATCTTGAGTGAAAGCAAAAACAATACAAACAAACGAAAAGTCACTCATTCGTATTTAAAAATGCCAATCCCTCGTCTCGAAATGTGCAGACGTTGTTGTGTGTACATGGCACCGCTAATTTATAACTCCCTGCCTCAGAACATAGTCGATTTGCCCTATCAGAAGTTCTGTAGGTCTCTGCGAATCTGGTTAATAGAAGAGAATTTCTATTCTGTAGAGGAGTTTGTAAGAAAGTAATCGTCTCAGTCTTATCATTTTAGAAATGCATTGTAAATTTTCCTATTTTTATTATGTATTGTGTTTCTTTGGTTTGGCGAATTCTTTACCATAATTATTATGATGTGTCATAATATATCATATATGTATGTCAACTGATGTGGTTTTTTAAGTTTTCTCAAACATTTGCATGCTGTTTTATAACTGCGGAATGTGTCTAAAGATCTGTAACCAAATTTGATACCAACTCTTGTACCACATTTAATGCAAATAAACGATATTATTATTATTATTATGAGACAATGCTACTTCAAAGTTAGATATTAATATCGATAAAAATATATCATTGAGCGTAGTCTCAATGGTACAACATTACTGTTTGACAGTTCAAAATGTTTAACTGATGGTGAGGTTAATGGTCGATACAAAATAGTTTAGATAAATATTTGGGTAGGGATTTCCATCCAAATATGTTTGGATCAATAATAAATCATCAAAACACATTCTTGAACTAGTGTTACGCTTATTCTATATACGATTACCTACGTTAATCTGATGTTAAATGTATTGTAATGAAGTTTCTTTGTCATAGTTTCGTTAAAACTATCGATCGATTACGAAAGAGCTTTTAAGTTTAGATTGAAATTTTTGTGGCTTATAATAATTTAATGGGTACCGTTTCATAAATATGTAAAGATCAGCTAAGTGAACTGTCTTTATTATACAAGTGTGCGTGATTGTATAAGTTACAAACGTGTAAAATAAAATATGTGTTTACGTTCGCATTTCGTAGTATTCACGCGTTCAATTTACTTAAAAAGTCATAAATCTAGTTAGTTTAGTGTCGTCGCGTGTAATATGAGATACGTAGATCGTACACTCAGCCATTATCATCATTTGTTCCTGATATCACGTCCATGTATTGTTGCTCCTTCCTGTAAGTATTATCATATTTCTACATACTGTAATATACACTAGATTTGATTTATAGTGTTTGCACAAAACAGACTAATACATATTATAATGAATTATACATGAATTATGTAACAATTCGGCAGTGTAATATGTAGGTTTGATTTCACAAACCACACTTAATCAATTTTTAACAATAGTTATGGTTTTGCACTGTTAAACAACACTGCACTTATAGTAAAACTCAAAAGGAATTTGTTGAGGCCAATGAACTTTATAAGCTTGTGTGAGTAGTGTATTTGGGTGCATTTAAGAGATATCACCTTATCTTAATCTTTGGAGGTGAGTTTCATAATCTCTAAATATAACATAGCCCACTTTTACTATATTGTTGTGATTATGTGTTTACATTCTTTCTCTGACACATTATCTTAAACAAAGTCCACTTGTGTCAGAATAGGAAATAAAGAGGTCTCTTTTTATTGTAAATAACATCCTTATAATATTATTACTAATGTGTAAATAAATTCTTATCTCACAAAACTGGTTCTGCAGGACAAACATTCAAGGTAAATAAATAGATCAGCTATAGGAAGTTTCTTTTGATATTAATCACCCAAGAATAACTACATAAATAAATGTATAAATTTACAAATAGAACAAAAAAATATTTTTCCCAAACTAAAACCTCCTTCAATGCATCAGTTGATAAGATTAAGTTTGTTTTCATTAGAAAAATGTATTGTCCAATAAATAGAAAATCAAAATATATTTTGGTAATTAATATTAATTGTATAAATGAATAAAGAACAGTATGATTTGCAGATTTAATCCAATTAATATTATAAATTACAATGATGAATGTCAAAACAATTATGTAATTAACTCAATTGATGACAATAGCTCAGAATGAGAGCAATCTGCATGGATTGGTGAATCATAAATGTTAATGGTGTGTGTACAATTTATCTTTTTTATCACTACACAACAACTAGTCACAACTATTAACCATTAATTCATATAAATAGTTATAATAATTACCCTAAATAGAATAAACAACATATTTAATATGTTACCAGTAATAGATGAACTATAATTAATTACAAGATAATGAATTTTATAAGTGACTCTACCCAAATAAAACTAAAATTCAGTACCTTTTCATACAAGGTATTCTAAAGGTTTTCAGTTTGGTATTTGTTAACTTTTTGACTTACCTGTCAAAATGAAATATCTACATTTTTTAAATTAATCACTACTATATGCCTAGTATTTTAGCCAGTCCACTTTGAAGTTATTATATAGTCTTGCATTAAATCCCAAAGCACAGAGCTTTAACTTTGTAATTAAGTTTACAAAGTTTTGTGAGTATTATTAAGTTATGAAAGCTGTGTACCATACTAGCAGATTTTCTCAAAGTATGTAAAGTCTACTAACCCTCAATAGGCTAGTGGAGTGGATTTATGGTCTAATCCCTCTCACATGAGGGGAGACCCGGGCCTGGCTGTGAGACAGTAAATGGGTTCATTGTGATTATTTGGTACTGAGAACAGATTTTCTTATTTAACCGATTTACTTATGTTTAGTATGTTTCCACTTGGCATATATGCACTGAATGAAAATAAAAAGGTTTTAACGTAAATTTTAAGTTACTGGTAGCTGAATCATGATCACAGACAAAATTATAAATCAAACAATTTGGATCTGGGTAAATTAAAACTTAGTCAAAGAGCTAAACACAATTTGCTATGCAACTTTGTTTGGAAAATATTTAATGAATCAATTTGAAAACTAATGACACAAACTTCTTTTAAGTTCATTTACATAAAACCACAACAACAACCTACTCTGAACCTTATTTGATAGTTAATTTAATTGTGCAGTGTTTATAGTTAAGTAAATGACCTCCTTGAATATAATGTTACTCTGGTGTGAGCCTAGTGCCGTTGCCAGTGGACTGTGAAAGCCAAAGGTCTCGAGTTTGTACCCAAGCCACACATGATTTACTTTTCCGAAGTTATGCCTGAGAGATTTTCTTCATGGGATGACATTTGAGGTCTGCCAACCCAGACTAGGCTAGTGTGGTAATAGCATAATACCGATGAAATGAAAGGGGACCCATACCCAGCTGTGGGACAATAATCTGTTCATGATGAATGTAATCCTACTAATAATCATACCTATTATGTATATATAGTATATAAATATATTTTATGTATTTTATCTTGATAATATTATAATTTATTTTGTCACCCGTGGGTCACGCAGGTCTGGTTGAAAACCAGCGCTAGGCAATCTGTCTGGCATATGCTGAACCAGGACCTATTCAGCGCAGTCGTGGGGCACACATTGTTATAAATTGTCTGTTTTGCCCTTTATTTTATTTTGTTTTTTTTTGTGCACCATTTATGCCTGAATAAATGTTTTTCTTTCTTTCTTTCTTTAATATTATTAATGGAAAAGTTTGTAAGTATGGATGGATGGATGTTTGTTTCTCTTTCACATGACAACCGCTTAACATATTTGCTACTTTTTATCTATAAACCATGCATGCAAAGCAGTGGGACTTGGGAGGCAGCTAGTATTATATAAAAATAAAATTTAACATGTACAAAATGTAACTGGAACTTGAAACTGAGAGTAAAGTGTTAACTTTATATGTATAGCTTCTCAGTTAACTTTGTATAGTATATCAGTTCCAAGTGCTAAGTTTCCTCTAAATATTGTTTTATATATTTTTATGAGTATAACTACCTACCTCTCTTTTATGTTAAACCAAGGTTAAATTGTTTTGAGACGATCAGTTGGGAGTCACATACCATAGTACATTATTTTATATTTTTTTCCTTGTAATAATTTTGCTCTTCATAAGGATATTTATGTACACAGTTAAATTAAATCATTATTTTAGTTTTTCTAATGGTGTTCTAAAATTCTAAATAAATAGAGAAAACGGGTTATCTATTTAATTCTAAGAGTAATTTCTAGAAAGATTTCATTGTATTGTAAATAGGAATTTATTGGTTGATGAGTTAGTGATTTAAATTTTATAATGTATTCTTAATTTCTTATATATAACAATAACAGATTGTATATTAAATACCACCTCTTTCCTATTATTCTATAGCCAACATCTTATATATATTATACATAGGTACACGGTTCTTAGTGAATTATTTCAGTCTACACAAAATAGATAGTTTGTTTATGTAAATGGGCTTTACACACATTCTCAGCAAAGCACGTAGGTATTTGAAACAGAGAATTAATGTTGTGTGCAGTATATAGGTAATATGGTGTTATTTGTAACGTGTTTTTATGTGCCAGTTCACGGCTTGGCGTCGGGATGGCGAGCATGAGCTCCACGCTCGTCGAGACCGTCTCCATCAACTATGAAGACTTTAACGAGAGTTTCCTCACCTGTGGCACGTGTTTATGTTAGTACACCATTCACTTTTATTTACAATAACTAAGTAAATATGTCAATCAGTTAACTCATTTCTTACTTTTGGTTGTACATTAACAATATTGAGTGTTTGAAGTGGTTTGACATATAAACTTATATTAGTTACTACCCAGCTGGTTGCTGTAGTTAACACTGTTAACATGTACTCATTTCCGTTAATGTGTAGATATTATAATAATTTATACAGAAATTTAAATAGATATATTTAGTATACCATAAAACAAAATACTACATACTTAAGTACTAGGTATTCTGTTAATAGCTGTAGCACACTAGTCGCCAATTAGTTCGTATTAGTTTGTAACTTTATATTTTGTCTAAAATGCTACCATTAAAAATGTACTTATTTTAGTGTTAGTTTGTAACAATAGTATTGGTATTATTTTCAGGCACTTACGATGGAGGTGAACACACACCTAAACTTCTGCCTTGTTCACATACAGTCTGCCTCGACTGTCTAACTCGAATAGCGGCTTCACAGACTAGAGACGCAGGCAGTTTCAGATGTCCCATCTGCCGCGAACTTATTACAATTCCACGAGGGGGGGTCGCCGCGCTCCCACCGTCCTTCCTCGTGAACCAACTACTCGATTTAATGGCCCGCCAACGTAGGGAAGTGATACCACAGTGTAGTTCTCATCCAGGCAGAGAGTTACTTTTCTGTGAGACTTGTGATTGTGTGTTCTGCCGACACTGCGCTGATGGCCCACACAGCGACACCCCTTGCGACCACACAGTTGTGCCATTCTCCATAGCTTTAAAAAGAATGTCTGAAATACTGTTGTATAGGGCAAACGAATGTCTTAGTAAACTAGGCTCAGCTAGAGATGCAGTGGCAAGTGAGCTGAGGCGACTCGAAGCGGCCGCTACAGCAGCAGATGAAGCGATAGACCGACATTTCGCAGAACTGAAAGCTGCGATCGATAAACGACACAGCGAACTAAAATCAGCTGCAGCGGCGGCCGCTACTCACAAACGTAAATTACTCGAAGAACAACTAAAACTGATCGATGCGGAAAAAGCTAAGGTCTGATACAATACCTTGTATTCATTATTTAAATGGCCAAGTTAACCAAAAATCAAAATTCACCGATCAAATTACAGGTGGAGGCTGAATGCTCGGGTCTCCAGCAACAGGTTGAAGTTCGTGAAGTCAGCAGTCGCGCGGCTGCGCTGGGCGCCCGGCTAGGCGACGCGGCCGCTCTCGCAGAACCGAGGGAGAACGCCTTCTTAGCCGTAGACTTTGCTCACAATGACGCTCAGCAGAGGTTCGCAGAGGCGCTGGCCGAGTTGGGCAGGGTACGCACTAGTACTACCTTCCCTGGTCTTTGTACGTTGCAGTTAGGTAAGTTCAGTAATTTTATTTTATCTTAATAGCAGATGATCTTAAAATATTTCATTAGATACATATTATCTAATGTATATATTACGAACTTCATTAATATAATTATGTCCATAGATTATGACATACTGGTATTCTCTCATGAATATTAATTGTCATCTACTGTATTCTCTAAACTGTACATTCAATGATAATCTTCAGAGTCAGCGTGCGTTTGCGGGTTAGAAGTAGTAGTGGTACTACGTACGGTAGACTACCACGGCGAGGCGCGCTGCACCGGCGGCGACCCCGTCAGCGCCGCGGCCACCATCGACGACGCGCCATTACCTGTTACCGTCACTGACCTCGACACGGGACTTTATAGGTATTAAATAACTGAAACTAATCAACCTTCAGGAATATTTTATTTGTGTGTATTTCGTTGTGTGTCAGTCAACTCACAATAGGCAGGCGTGGTGTACTAAGTTACTAATACTAACCTCGCTTGGCTCGAGGAAAAGCCCTTGTCTAATCAGGGAATAAGAAATTCGTTGATGGGACAATCTAGTCACCACAAGCAGCTAATCACTTATGACTTTTAATCGTGTCCCCCAGAATCTCGATGCGTCCGTGGAGTGCGGGCGCGCTGTGCGTGCGCGTGCTGGTATTCGCGCGCGGCGTGCGGGACTCGCCGCTCCGCGCACACGTGGCGCCCGTCGCCGCGCCGCTGCTGCTGTGGGGCGCGCGCGGCACCGGCAAGGACCAGCTCAGCCAGCCCGTCGCGCTCGCCAGGTACATACACAGCACCGCATGCCGACTGGCCGCCGCCGCGCCGCTGCTGCTGTGGGGCGCGCGCGGCACCGGCAAGGACCAGCTCAGCCAGCCCGTCGCGCTCACATCGAGGCATTTTAGGCAATTTGGCCCGCCAAAGTAACCTGGAACTTTACGGCCACGTACTAGGCATCAGGCAGTACAATCGTAATTATATTATATAACCTGGTAATCAATATTTTTATACATATAATCGTATAATTTCATATTTGTAGATGTCCGAAGCGACGCGAGATCTACGTGCTCGACGCAGGAAACTCCAGGGTGAAGGTGTTGGACGACGAGACGTTCGCATTTAAAACGCATATTGTTAACGAAGGTACGCTCATCTAACCTCCTGGGTTCGATTTATTATTAATTCTACTTAAGGTGGAAACTCCACACTAGCCCGCGAAATTCAAATTTTCGTACGTTTTTTGCAATTTGCCGGTATTTGTCAGGCTGTACATTGAACAAAATATGATTCGCGCCTGTAATAGGTATTTAGTTACAGAATTCCAACTATCTAAAATACGAGTAATCATGGTGTGCCAAAATCAGGCAAATATGTACTTTATGCAGGCTGTAAAAGTCTTATCAGTTAAAAAAATATTTGCTTTCTAGGTTTAGCAGGTCGGAGTTGTACAGGGATAGCGGTAACTGCTGAAGGCATTGTGGCAGTCAACTGGCGGACTCGGACTCTTACTGAGGTAAACACTAAAAATATATTTTTTATAAATATACATTCTGAAGTTACTTTGGCCAGAATTTCCAACATTTCAACATTGTTCTAATTGTTCTGTTTAATTTTGTTTCTAAATGTTTTGACCATATAACAAATGATATAGTATCGGTAAACACACACAACATTCTAGAAAAATTACCAGTGTGCGGTAACGAGCAAAAATTATGGCGAGGACGTCCTCTAAGTTTTTTTTTTGTATTTTGCCACATAACAATAAATTTTAAACAAAAAAAAAACTTACAAAATAATAGTTACCACTACTTAATATGTGTGGCAAGGAAACCAGCTCAGTAATTGCTGTGCGGAGGGCACAGCACTGATTTTCGACTGGTCCCTGCCATTAGAAAATCAACATTATTTGTTATTGACACGCCCTCAAAAAATAAAATAAAATTCTTTTCTTAAAAATAAACATTAAAAAATTCTCTGCTTGACAATATAATTATTGATGTTAAATAAAAATTGAAATGTGGTTTTTATATAATATGGCTGAGCATTGTACAACAAAGGCTTTGGAAATCACACCCTGCTATTGTAGTTTTAGAATTCATAAGAGTTTTCTAGAAACATGTATTTTAAAAGTCTATTGGGACATATTTTTACGTAAAGGAGGAGGCAGGGAGGTTCCTTATATGAAACCTAGAGGAGACATTTATGATGTGAAACTTATACACCGTGAAATTATAACTATTGCTGGGACGAAAATTTTGGACTCTATATCAATAATGGAATCCATTTATGTGAAATTTAAATGAAATAAAGATATTTTTTTTTATAAAAAATGTGACAGACATACAAAAAACTAGAACGAAACCAGGATACATGGTAACGCCACTAAATTTAACGTACTACGATTACTACGATCGATATCATTCAATGTTACTCACACATAGGTACACAACTAACACAACTAAGCAGTAAAGCATGCCGACAAAGACATAAAAGCCGCCCGCGCGCTGTCGCTAACTTACCTACACATTTGCCGACAATCCACTCGGACGCACTACCTATTATTACCTACCACGCTGAGCGGCGGCGGCGCCGCAGTGCAGTGTCGCCGCCGGCGGCGTGTGGGCCGGGCGCTAGTTCTACTGCAACTCGCGCGCGGTAAGATTTACGTTGTCACGCGAAAATGTGTCGTCAGTACGAATATACGAACGCGAAGTACTTAGCAATTGTTCAGCTGTACTGTGCACATTAATGGACTCTCGTGAATCCATACTTAATACGGGAAGACCATCACCAAGTTCAGTTTAGTGCTAATGTGTAGGCAGTTATTATAACGGCCAATTAATAGTGACTATTTTCATTGAACGCTATCTAACAGCTCGTTTTTAGACATGTTATAAACGATAATATCGGAGCTGGCTGTTAGATGATATCCCTGTAGCGTACTAACAGGGATTTACTATCAGCATGATGGCTGCCCCGCTCATTATTCAAGTGTAGTGCGTGCCTACCTAAACACTCAGTTCAGTGATAGGTGGATAGGCCACGGCGGCGGTCTTGTGGCTTGGCCGCCTAGGAGCCCGGACTGAACGCCTTTGGACTTTTTCTTGTTGTCGGAAATCAAAAGACTTGTTTATACCCGTGAACATGAAAATCGTGACGAGTTACGCAGTGCGATAGTGGACGCCTTTGATAAAATGAAAAGTGACAGAGACACGTTAAGAAAGCTAAAAGACAATAGTATAAAACGGACACGTTTGTGTTTTGAACGCGGCGGACTCCACTTCGTCGTCGTAAATAAACTTTTAGCAGGTAACTTGTATGTAAAGTTGATTATTTTGTAAAAAGCTCCAATTTTTTAAATACGCCTGAAATACCTACCCAGTCTCTTGACTGTTTCAGCTATCTGTTTTTAATATTGATACAGTAAATACCTAAAACTATGTTCAAGTAAAGTATTTCTGGCGGTCCTAAGCTCGTGGAATGTATGAAGGAGAAATTGGAGTACAATTTATTCCGTGAAAATGTTGCCGCAATGATTGGCGCAGCGGCTGTACGAGCGACTGCTGCGCAAGGCGTCGCGAGTTCGATCCTTGCTCGGAAAAAAATGTATGATCTGCAGGTAATTGTTCTAGGTCTGTGTGTGTGTGTGTGTGTGTTAAATCTTTGCTTGGGGCAAAGTTACAAAAAAAAGGTTTTTTTAAAGCTATGTACCTACTTAACCTAGGTACCTACTTAATTTTTAATCCCTTTTATTTAATTGGAGGTAATACGTAGATAGGTGTAAAGTAATAGTACTTACCATCAATTTCGTCGCCATCTGCATCGTATTGCTAAATACAATTTATTTCAATAATAAAATGACATCAATAAAGTACTGACCTACTACTTTTAAATAACGCGTAAGTACTTATTAGTACTTTACTTATTCGCTCGGACAGCCGCTATCCGTTTAGTACCAGCTGACTGGCGGGCGTTCGGGTCATTGAACCCGCCGCCCGCGCCGCCCTCACGAGGCGGCTTCAGAGTAGCGAGCTAGCGACTGCGGCCGATTTTGAATGAAATATTGGTGCACTACTACTAGCAAACTCGATCAAGTGAAAATATTCTTTTCACTTGCCAACTTTTTTATTATAAACAGTAGAGTTAATCTAAGACTTTTTTTTGTTCTACTAATTATCATAAGTTTCCCACCTTTCGGTTCCACAACGACTACAATTTCACGGTGTATAAATGTATGTGGATGTATATGGGTGTATGTGGTTTAAGAGAGGTTTTAGCGAGATTTCACGCTCAAATTGAGCTGCCCGACTGGGAAAGTACCTCCGCCTTACAGAAGACCGCAGTGAATAAGCAATTGTTATGTTTCGGAATACCGTTTGCTGTCAATGTAGTAACTCCCTATTTTAAGAAACCTAAACTGTTTCTACACGTTCGGCAGCGCGCGCGCGTCTGTAGGCTGCGGTAACGTCTTACCATCAGGCGGGCTTTAAGCTCGTTTGCCACTCTTGTAGTATAAACACAACTGAATTCAGGTGACAGCGGACGGCACCACGTTGCGCACGATGACGTCGGCGCGGCTGGTGGAGCCGGTGTGCGTGGCGGCCGACGTGGTGACGCGGCGGCTTGCCGTCGCCGACAACGGCGCGCGCGCTGTCTTTATCTTCGACACGCACGGGAACATCGAGAGAGAGGTCGGTACTGTAGTGTTTATATCTTTATTCTTTACTAGCATTTGCCCGCGACTTCGTCTGCGTAGAATAATTCATTTTATCCAATCTGCTTTTTCATCAATCTGCTTAAGTATTTCTTCTACCCTTGTTTCGGATGATGTTCGATAGTTCAGGGAAGCAGTAAAAAGGCTGGAATATTAAACTAGTGTATATTAACAACAAGAAATTAGAATCAACAAGCGAGGTGTTTGTGTCGTGGTAAAATTTGAAGTGCCGTGCGCTCGGTGGTCGTCGCCCGCCTGCTCGAACCTCCGCCCGCGCGCTCCTTCTTCACCACCGTCGACGCCTTCTCTCACGACGATCATGCACACAAAGCGTGTGTGCCATCAATGCGTTGACAACCCTTTAAAATATTATCGTCTTCGCATACAAACTACCACCCCATATTCTTCATTTTAAGGGATGATTTCCGGGATAAAATCCCCTACGCTATATCCTTCCCTGGGATGTATCCTAGGAAAGGACATAGGATGGGAGCTTTTCATAACTATCACCATATCAAATTTCATCGAAATCGGTTCAGCGCTTTAAGCGTGAAGAGATAACAATAATATACACAGGTGTCAAATACAAGCTTATATTAAGCTACCCATATGGACCTGACCCTAGACACTTTGGCACTGCATAATAATAATAAAGGAGAGAGACATAATCATATCTAATCATGTACTGCTCCTTAGAGTCTGTATGTGTCATCAAATACGTTTACAAAATGCCATTTCATACACCAAGTGATACAGCACATTTTGGATTATTAAGTAAATTATATTTTTATCACATCTATTCAAAAAGAGCTAGTTTATTCCCAAGGAACTTAGATCCAACCTGGAATGCGCACAGGCTGCCAATGCCCGGTCCGAGAGAGATAGCTACGGAAGAGCCGTCTGTCCCTTTTATTAGGGTGACCAAAGAATATGATATAGGTAGATACTAATTAGGATATAATATATTAACCAATAATTTGATTTACCACCATCACGCCTGTGTTCCCCGAAAGGCTAGTCAGAGGTGTGCAGCGGTACACCCTCATTTCTACTATTAGGCGGCGATTAATATGGGCGAGCCTATTGCCACTAACCGGGCACAAATCCAAACTCCGAACTGCTGTTGGGAAATTTCACAGAAAAACACAACAACACTTTGCTCGACCCGGGAATCGAACCCAGGACCTCTAGTGTAGCTATGCTTTA
The DNA here is from genome assembly GCA_905163465.1 of Craniophora ligustri. Lineage (NCBI taxonomy): Eukaryota > Metazoa > Arthropoda > Insecta > Lepidoptera > Noctuidae > Craniophora > Craniophora ligustri. The sequence goes on along the minus strand of LR990967.1, from coordinate 7,171,948 downwards.
AGGATAGACTAAAGTAAAACACATTAAGGAGAATTTATAAATATTTATTTGGTAGATATTAACAGTTAGGTTCACACATTACTAAATAAAACAGTTTTATGCAATTTCTGTCTTAAAGTTGATTTGTGACCTATAATTTTCAATGTTTGAGTTTTACCGTGGCTCATCATACGTGCGGTAAGATTAAGATTTAAGTATTCGGTACATCATTCCTTGTAAAGTTATATGCGTGGCTTGTACTACTGAACAGTCTCAACACACATATTATAATACTAAAATAAATGTTAAAATCAGCCTAGTATAAACATAAAATACCTAAAACAAACATGCGTTATTATGCGTTGAAGACTACCTCCTATTTATATGCTGTATTGTGTAAATAATCTTACAATTTCGTTCATTATGGGCACCCTACATCAATATGGCTGACGGACTGCCAGTCTATCTCATATAAATATTCTACTAATAATCTTTTCTTTGTTAATTATATTTCAATACAGTGTCTAAATTATTGCTTAAAAATGTTCTCATTTTAACAGATATTAAAAAAATAATAAAAATAAATCGTAATATTCGTAATGTAAATTAATGTTTTTTTTTATAAGACATGACAATATTATTTTTTCCTACCACTCCTACTAAATTTGGGAATAATCCTCCTGGCAACACTTTAGAAAGAAACACACGGCTCTCGAGACGCTTTCTCTCTCGGACCGGATTTCTCTTTGACCAAGTGATTGTCTATAATAGAACTTAGCTCAGTAATCATAAGGTTTATTTGATATTGGTATCAAATTGACAATACACATTCCAGGTTGGATCTAAGTTCCTTGTTTATTCCTCGTAAACAGGGACCAAAATAGCTCATTAATCCCTAGGGACCAAAATTGATTTGAATTTGGAATGTGGATATTGTTAGTAAATGTTTCAATCAGCAAAGAGGTGAATCACAAACCATGCGGGAACAATGTATTGAATATGTGACTGGCTGAAAAATTGTGAGCGCGCCAAATTTAAAAAAAGTTGATGAAAAATAAACAACGCGCGAAATTAAATGCATTCTGCTTTCGTTCGTAGTTGATTCATATTCAGATTTTTGAATTATAAAAAATCAGCCTCTAATTATTTATATTTTATGTCTTATGGTTCTTAATTGTACGTAAATAAATTCTTGTTCATAAGTTGCACTTACTTATTTTCTCATAGAGGGTGATAAAAAGTAGTGTCCACCTCGGGAACAACACTATTTTAAGCTCGAGTGACATACTTTTAATCCCTTGCTGCGCTCAGGATTCTAGTTAAGAATCCTTCGCTCCGCTCTGGATTAAAAAAAACACTCTCGCCTTTAAAATAGTTGTTTGCTCCCTAGGTAAACAATCTACTATTATGCCTATTTCAATTACATGTTACTATTTTTTTCGAGCTGTAATAGACTGGTAGTATGACCTCGAGCGGTATGGTCTCGATGTAAACCGCAAGTCACTCACCGCCAATTTTTGAAGTTACGTGCGTATATCACATGCTTAAATGGTGAAGGAAACCATCGTGAGGAAACCTGCATGCCTGAGAAATTTTCTTGATAGCCTGTGAAGTCTGCCAACCTATACTAGTCTAGCATGGTTGACCATAGCCTAATCCCTCTCGAATAAGTGGAGATTCGTGCCCAGCATTGCAAAATTTATAATAGTCAGTTTCAAAGTGCTACGTGGTAAAATACACAATCCAGCCATCCTTCAGGAGGTCCGACTATGTGTCCCCGATGAGTACAGAGAGCGACGGCGACGACCGCCACTATTACTTGTACCTTGAGCACGTACCAACGTAATACAGCGCGCGCCATTGACGCGAGGGCTGCGGGCGCTCATTGCAGTGGCGGGCCAATTAGTTCTTGTTCGCTGAATGAATTCACAATAGCCATGTATAGATTTGATTCCTTTTTATTTAATGATTGTTTTTAAATTAGATTTGTATCTAAGTTACTATACTAGCGAATTGGTAACCTGTAATGTTAGTATAAGTTGTGAAATAAATAAAAAATATATTTGATAAATTTTATTTAAAATAATTTTATAGGTTGGCAATGGAGAGTTGGGTCTAGTCGGCGGCGTGGCTTTGTCAGAAGATTTGCTCATCATAGCGGACGTGGCGGTCAGAGTCTACGACACCGAAGGCAATCTCAAAAACGTATTTGCACCTGTGCCTAAAGGTAACTGAGATTCTTATATTTTAAATCAAAACGTTTTCTAGTGAGTGACTCTTATTATAGTAATAAATACTTACCATATAAATCCTTGAGCTTAAACTGAAATGATAAATTCAACATCTTAGCCGAAAATCTATAAGGTTTCAGAGCGGGAAAATCATCTGAAGACGCCACTCCGAATCTCACAAACACCATAGTCGATCATCTAAATAATAAACAAAACCCTCTTGGAGTTTTCCTAGATCTCTCGAAAGCTTTCGATACCGTTTCTGTCCCAAATGCCAATTTGTTCCAGCTTTTCAATTAACTTGGGACAATTAACATACCAATTCGTGGCATTCCACTCGGAATCTTTCGGAATCTTTCGGAAGTGTAGCTAAACACTTTGGGGCGGTAGCAGCTTGGATATCTCATCATTAATAAGGAAAATTTGACTGTTGGGGTTCCTCAGGGTAGTGTCCTAGGACCAACCCTCTTCCTCATATATGTCAATGAGCTGTGTCAGTTATCTTTCCCGAACACAAAAAATATCACAGCACTAATATCCTACCTAGGACTGGTCTGAGACTCGTGAAAAGGTAGAATTGGCATTGAGATTGAGAATGGTTATGGTGTGGTTAACCTCAAATCAACTTACGCTCAATATCTCTAAGACCAAGTTCATCTCTTTTACTCCTAGCACCATCAGTCAACCACCACTGTCGTTCACTATCAAAGCCCATGTGGGCTTAAAGAGCAGTTTTATAAGTACTAGCTAAAAAACCCATTAGTTTTCCGACTTATGAACGGTTCTCTATTAACTTGTAGAAAATATTATGTGCTGTCATACGTAAGTAGTATTCAGGAAACTAATTCTATAACCAACAACGCAATAATTATTATTTTTATCACTACATCTATCCAGTATTTTTATTCGTCATCATCCCATTAATGTCCCACTGCTGGGCACGGGTCTCCTCTCATTTAGATGGATTAGGCTATAGATAGTCCACCACGCTAGCCTACTGTGGGTTGGCCACACTTCACATGCCATCGAGACAAATCTCTCAAGCATGCAGGTTTCCTCACGATGTTTTCCTTTACCGTTAGACCTTGTGATTAAATACGCACATAACTTCCGAAAAGTCAGTGGTGCGTGTCTTGGGTTCGAATTCGAGACCTATGACATCTCAGGCCACTGGTCACGCTACTAGGCTACCACAGTATCTCTATAGTCTCAGTCTTTTATAATTTATGTAATTATATTTTTTTCCCATTTCATGATTGGTAAACTAAGGCGCATATTGGTTTATAGACTAACAATAACATTACCGTATGATTTATACAGGTCGAGGCGGGTACGGCGGTGTAGCTCTAGACATAGACGAGGACGGGTCGGGGCGCGTGGTATGTACGAGGTCTGTGCGAGGCCGGCCCGCCATACTGGTGCTGGACGTCGGCACCGGCAGGATCCTCGCCGCGGCGGAGCTGGCCGAGCGCAAGCCGCGCCGCGTGGCCGGCCTCACGCTGCTGCCCCGGCGGCGGGCGCTGCTCGCTGACCTGGCGGCTGACTGCCTCAGGCTGCACACCTACTGGTGAACCCGCGGCGACGGATAACCGGGTAAGTGGATAAAAAATACGGCAGTTGTTGTGGACTGCCGATAGTGAAAACGCACGCAGGTATATCTGTGTACATATACAGACATTTAGATACCGCTACACAAGTAAGATAATCTCAGTAGGTAGCTTGTGTCATCATCATCATTATCAACCCATTAATGTCCCACTGCTGGGCCTCCTCTCAATTGAGAGGGATTAGGCTATAGTCTACCACGCTAGCCTACTGCGGGTTGGCAGACTTCACATGCCATCGAGAATTCTCTCAAGCATGCAGGTTTCCTCATGATGTTTTCCTTCACCGTTTGAGCATGTGATAAATACGCATATATCTTCCGAAAAGTCACTGGTGGCCTTGGGTTCGAACTCGAGACCTCTGACATCTCAGTCCACTGGTCACACCGTTAGGCTACCACAGCTTATTTATTTCTCACTACTCTACTTTCGTGTTATTTTGCGTTCCTGTCATCCGCCCGCTCGCTGACTTCTTCAAGAGAAAATTAATTGTATAACTAAGGGTCTTAAGTAGGGGCTGAGTCTAGCCGTTTATGTACGTAGTGCCATTGGTTATTTTGTGACAGGTTTACTCATATATACGTACCTGTCTGGTAGTAATTACGAGCCTATGTAATGCCAAAAACTGTACTAACTTTTACATTTGTGAGTATTAAATAACTTACGAATGAAATAATTTGCAGGTGACGCGTAGAAAGAGAAGGAAGCGGAGCGCAGCTGAGCGCGACGCCATCGAATTTCATGCTAGTCCAATATTATAACGGAGAATCGAACTGTTGGCCATAAATACGGACTGCGAGGGGGAGATACTTGCACCAAAGCCTTTAGTCGGCCGCCAGACGGCCACTGCGTTATTCAATACTTTATTTTTAGTACTTACAGTATTTATTTAATATTAAGTTATTTTCTAAAAAATTACTTTGTCGATTTTAGTACGACGCTTTATACGGAATTTGACAATATTATGACTGATTTTGATTTTTATGTATTTTTGTTTTAATTATTTTGCGCCAGTACGTGCGTTGGATGCAATGTTTAATAATGTTATAGATATTGTGCACTCTTTTTAAGTATAATAATTCACCGTTCATTCGGCGATATTTTTGAATGACATAATCACTATTTATTTAAGTGCATCAACAAATGGGCGATTATAACTTCGCTTTAACTAGTCGTAAGACGTGCGCATTTATTTTAATACAAACGTTAGTTAGTGTTTGATATCACTTCTCATTGAGGAAAAAGCAAATCTCACAATAATAGTGAATAACGACAATATTTATTATAAAATAAAATATCTATTTAAAGTATTCCTTGTTTACGTATTCTTACAACTAATACAGATTAGAATGAGGATAGAAAAATTAAATAATTGTTAAAGGAAACAGTTTTCGCGTTACATATCCAGTAGCCTTGTCTTTACGCTTAGTATTAGTGCGTTATTATTAGCTGACCGGGGAGGATAGAATGGTGATGTCCTACGTTCTGGATACTCCCGTCAGTCCTGTAGCTTTGTTTTAAATCCTCGCCTAGATTTGTCTTAAACTAAGCGCCTAACTGTTGATCAACTACTCGAATTTATCAAATCACGTACTAAAATATCCCTAAGCTTCGTCACAAATCGGTTAATCGCGGAGGTGCCTTAGCCAGCCTTTACCCGAATCTCTGAGGTCTACATTTTAAGAAAAAAAAACAATATTTTTGTCGATTAGTCGCTCAGTAAGTGAATTCTGGCTACGCCCTAATACTTGTGCTAACCATAAAAAAATAGATAAAATAGCTATGTGATATTCAAAGTAATTAGAATCGTATAGTTGAACTTAAAGACTCAAATTAGTTATCATCATTTGAAATTGTTTATTATGATTGCCTGGTAGATAGGCATTATTCCTAATAATCACGTAAACTCACTGCCATTATTATATAATTATTTAGAAAGTTAAAACGGCAATTCCTAATTACACGTTATGTTTGAACTACATTAGTGCTATGGAAAATTTCATATTAATTATTGCTCAATATCACCCTTCCGTGCAGTCGAAAACTCGGAATAAATTATTTCACAAAGTTCATTTAAAAAAGTAAGTATTTGCAATTTATTCGAGTTCTAATAAAAACATATTTTGCTATCATTTAAACGATTCTCATTCACATTATCATTATCTCGAATTATAAATATCATTAAAATATATATATAATTCATTTAAACTGGTTTTCTTCTACAGTTATAATAAATATATTCGGCGGATGAATGTAAATGGACGCGTGGATCAGAGTGTAGTCGTGTTGTTTATGAATGTTCTGATGTTAGTTAAAGTTACACTTTAAGTTGGTTTCTGTTCATGATTTACAATACAAATATTTGCATAAAACCTACTTATAGCTGTTAGATAGTCTTGTGCTTATTTTGACAAGATTCATCTGAAGTTGGTTCTCAAAATTGATCTCATATCAACCCTCCAAAATGTCTGACAAAAACTTTCAATATGTTTTATCCTATATTATGCCATACAATGAATTTACGAAAAAACTGCTGCTTCATAACGGTAATATTATCATGACAAAATACTATGTGCAATAATAACCCGTTTCAACATTTCAACTTACACAATTCATACATACATAATATTCGCTATTGTTGAAACACCGCTATGACGACGTCACTGTAATTCAAACAACAGAAACTCATTAAAAAAATAATTTTTCATGTGAAAACTAATCAAGGCCTCACATTAACATAACAATATATATAAATAATATTTCGTTGACAACTGAACTGCTTCACCTTGTTGTTTTGTTAATATTTGTATGTATGTATGTGTTTAACAAATTATTATTCAGAATATCATGGCAATATTTTTTGTAAAAGAATAATATTAAATATATGATGTATTTGTTACAATGTAAATGTTATTCACTTGCATACAATTGTTCAAAATAACAGTAGACTATAAAATACCTATTTTAAGTGAATTAATTATCGTCATAATTATCATGATACACATATGTTAAACTAAATCCACCATGTACATATACATAAGATGTGAGTCAGTGCACTTTTCCTTAGATTCTTGATTTTGCGAACCCAAACTTCAGCTACATCTTATTTAGCGGGACACGTCGTTCAGAGAGCGCTCAATAAGCTATCCTGCATTTAAGGAAGCCGGGTAATCATTACCCTACGGCGCTCTATACGAATGCAGTGAGGAGATGCGATTGTCTCCCCTCTCCATATATATCGCGGTCTTCACCTTCATGAACAAACGATTTCGACAACGACCTCTCGCTGACCCAAATCGAGTCCACAAAAGTTGGTTTGCCAAGTTCAAAGGCATCGTTTTTATTGTGTAAAACAAATCTACATAATTATGTTTGTTCAATAAGAGTCTACTTTGCTGTTGCTATATTATATATATTTTGGATACACAGTAATGGAAGATTCGTTTTGTACTGATAATATAAAAACTAAGAATATTTGTTTTAAGCGATGTCACGGATAGGTACTCCTTTTTTCGTGAACATGTTCTTATAAAAAGGTGAGGCTTTTTATTGTTAATATGTAAGTTAAGTTATATTACTGTACAGTGATGTTTCACCGGCACACGATACTTTGTAGTAAGCCTAGATCTAGTCTGATGTTTTGTACTTATGTATGTTTTTAAATTATAATATGCCAATTTATACGGTGAAAGGTCGATAACTTTAAAAGGGTTTCATAATATTTTGTGAAATGTAATTTAATAGCCGTGTCGCTGGCATTTTCTTACACATTATTGTTACACAAACCACAATTAAGAAAATAAGCATAACTGCGTGAAGTTAGAGCGTGATTGGCATGTATAATTTAGAAACGTGCGTTAGTAGTTGAGACGAATAATTGTCATGGTATTGGTAAAGTACAGTGTTAGCAAATACGGACATTAACATAATAATATGTTGAGAGTTTTGGGCTGCTCAGATTTTAGTAAACTACTCGCGTTGTTAACTTAGCGAATACAAGATAGAAGTTAACTCACTGACCTATTATTTTAAGAATAGTGCATTAATTAATTTCGTATAATGGATAACCGCTAGCATTAAAAATCTGGTAGCGCTTTTGAACGTTTCGAAAAAAAAAGAAAAAATTCGGACAACAATAGGCTGAACAAAAATATCTACATGCGTTGAGTTTAAAAATATCTATCATGAGAGCAAACTTTATTATTTATCTTATGTAAACCTCTATTCTGTTCGAGTCGAGTTAGGATGACATAATTAGTAGGAAGTGCACACCAAGATTGTTATTCCCAATCGTATAATGTTTCATTGCGAAGTTCTAATTGAAACTGTCATGTTCTTATTGAGATCTTTAATATAGCATGTGCTAGTGACGATTCCAATGACACCGCTATGACACGAACATACGTAGTTATATTTATTCTATCTTCGTTAATGGATTATTATGACTTAGGCAAATGACGTAGATATTAAACACAGTTCGTTTAAGTTCATCTATCCGTAGTTTTGTAACATTGACGACCTTTATAATTGTATGCAGTCTGTTTACAGATTACATAAGTATTATTTATTTTATTGCACTTTATTATTGCGTCTATTCATAGCCCTGTTTGTTCTTGTACCCGCTATATACATAAAACAATGTTATTGCGTTTTACCAGCTTTATATAAAATTTATCTCATTAAATAGTTAACGATTCTAAACTTATGTACACGTGTATTGTTTGTATGTTGTGTTACGTTGTGTGCTTGTGTTGTCGTGAACAATCAGCTTTAAAAATATAGACCGAATTAGTTTCTAGTGTTGTATATTAAAAAAAACTGTTACATACATTCTGTCACAACTCGCTTATACTGCCTTCGTTTTATTAAATGCATTTTTAGATTACATTAATTACAATCTATATTTTACCCTACCTAAAATTATTATATCACCGTCAATCAGTACAGTATCTCTATAGATAGCTTTATTTTGAATAGAACAGTTGAACAGCAGATTGGTACAAAATAATAATAATAGATACGATGTTTAAAGTTATCTTTTGCAATAAATGTTTACTGTTTAAATAATAATAGATGAATCAATCTATTTTGGCATCAGATGGACTATTTTCTAACAAAATTGATGGAATTGATAGAGAACTCATTTATTGATTGTATATGTACTAAAGTATATTTATTTATCAGAAGCTGTGAATCTGTACTTAAATTGTAATCACAGAGTATCTCAGTGTAATGTCGATAACGTCACTTTTGTGCAAACACAATAAACATAAAAACATTAAAACTTCGTTTTTATTTTACCTTATACAAGACCGCTATAATAGTAAACCCCCGAGATAATGTTTATCCATATTTTATTTTACCTAGATATAGTAGATTAATATTGAATATTGTCGCTATCTGTTTAAGAAACTCGCGCGGTTAATCGACTAACTAACCGAATCAATCATCAATGAAATGTTTTCTTGGCTTTATTTTTATTGGCTACCCAGTTGCGGCCGAAAACCTATCAGTAGTTTATACGGATTCCCCAAGGATGAAATGGTTGATAGGGTTTGAGTATTTCCGACACCATTATCGATTGTCACAAGGTAGTAGCTGCAATAGAATGAAAATTCAAAGGCTTCAAGTAAAACTTTAAATAGGTACCTATAGTCTTAAGAGAGACACTCAAGGTATACCGCTAACTATTACTTTTTTATCACTTACTCAAACGAGGAAAGGTTTCGCCACGATGTTTTCCTTCACCATGCAGGTGCATGCTTGTGAGATTTTCTTTACACTTGGACTAGTTAGTAACGTTTAAATTTTTATTTAAAAAATATAAAATACCTACATTTTAAAAATATATCGTCCTGATACTACTTCGTAACCTATTTTATTGTGTGATGAGTGACTTCCTGAGTAAATAATCCCGAATTTGTTTCGAAAGCATGCGCCACCATTCCACCAACTTTTGGAAGTTTAGTGCCTATTATCATTGAATATGAATTCAATAAGAAGCTAGCCCCGCGGGGCACTGCCCGCCTAGCCCTAATGAGTTTAATGGGAATAACGCCTTACTTTTAAAATTTTCCTCCCTTGAAAGATTTAATGATTGTAGGTATTACCTGCTACTATTTATTCTGTTGGTTTAATTAAAATAAATCTCTAACATTTACAATTTTGATTTACTTAACATGTACTTAGCATCCTAGCTAATTTTGACAACACCTGGTGCAAATAACAACTTTATTATCGTGACATGTGGTTTTAGTGACATTTACATGCAAAGTGTCAACTTACAAAGCTGGTAGGAGTTCAATGCCCTAAGCTAAAATAAATAAAACACCATTTTAAAAACATATATTTTATTGACAAACCGTTTACGTAACTAAATGTAGCTTCAGAGATTACAGAAAACGTCAAATATTGCACGAAAATGTGTGCACAAATATTTATAAAAACCTTACTCAGTTCCTTGACTTAATTGTAATATCGACTTATGCAAGGGCCGCGTCACATATCGACTGCCATCAATAACAATACGATGTTACAAAGACGACTTTGACGCGCCGATTGTGAAAACTGACCCTGGGTCTACTTAAAATCATTAACACTTCAGGAATTTTACTTACAGATTTTCAATAAATTTACCTTTTGAGTGATATTTGTAATAAATAATACATTAACAGCAAAATAAAATAAAGTATCCAATATTATTATAATTTCAGACAACTAAACATTCAAGATTTTGACAGATCCTGTATTGAATTTTGAACTCTATTTCGTACAATATAATTGCTAATATATCACAGCACATTGCTTACTTCGCATCAGAAATGGATGAAGTGATTCCTAAAGTGTTGAAACTGGTAAATGATAAATGGATACTGAATTATTAATCTAGAAGGAACAATGCAAGGACGAAGTTGGGGGAAGTAGAATAGCTAAATATTAGGAACCGTTTTAAAAGGAGATGATTTCGTAACACGCCTGTATGGCGTGGTAGTAGGTGTGTTACTGTGTTACTGTTAACCCTAAGGGTTACACAGATGGTACAGTAAGCCGGTATGTTTTAAGGTCCCATGTACAAATAAGTGTTGAATATATTGCCCTGTAACCAGGCACAAATCCAAACTCCGCGTTGCGACCGTGCCCTATGTCTGTGCGGCATCTTATGTATTACGTAATTATTGTAATGATAAGGAAAACTAAAACCAATGATTTTGTATATAATCTTAGATCGGGTCATGGACTGACGACATGAATTTTTGATATACAGCTGTAGTTGAGCGCATGCGAAGTTAAGTTTTATTCACGAAGATTGCAGTTAAAATAAATTGCAGGTGATTTCTTATAATTAGAAACTATAAAATTACATCAATGCTATTTTCTTATTTATTCAGTGTTAATCAAAAGCAGTAATATAATTGACATACTATTACCGCTCTTGTACCGATATTACGTAACGGATATTAATTCTTCACCACATTATAAAAATTCGCTTTTTACTAATTCTTTGCATATTAGGGCTAATTAATATAAATTTCAGAATATTTTTGGCCCGAGATCAACAATTTAGTTAATGCCAAGTATAATTAAGTATAATAATTACCTAATAATATTTTCCTACAATCAATATCGTCAAAGTTGCCAGATTCATGAAGACTCCAGTGAATGTTATAAAACCCTGCAATCCCAATACAATGTTAGTATAGTTTAATATTCAATGTAATATATCAACTAAAAATATTAATAATGATTTATAATTTATTTAATTTTAAGTTCATCATCATCATCAGCCTATATTCGTCCACTGCTGGACGTAATTTTAAGTTACCATACCTTAACTAAATAAATAGTTTTTTACGATCTGGCAACATTGACAATTATACAGATACATACACGTTATCATGATTACAAAATATACTTAATTATTTAATTATATTCAATAAATGCTCTTTCGACGAGATTGTTTTAAGAATGTAATGTATTAGAAATATACATGACATTACTTTCCGAATTTTGCGAGTGCCTCTTTGCACTCTTGGATTGTTTTCTTCTGTCGTTCTACAGTCGCAGAAGTTTGTTTGGACCCTAGGAGGCGGGCACAGCTGGCTATCGTAGTATAGTACCCACACACATTGTGCAGTATTCGAACAGCCCGATCACCACAAACAAACAAGTATTTTCCGCTTGCATCAAACTTCATGTAGTTTATTAATCCTGCAATAACAACAAGGAAAAATTAGCTTGATTAGGCATAATTACGAGCTCATTTGGACAAATAGCCGTCATCCTTATCACAACTCTTGCATTTATAGACGCTATAAATGCAGGCAGGTGATCGATAACGATACCTTGAATCGCCTATTCAATAATTCACGGCCTCCTGTAACCTCGCGGCGAGTTGAAAATACAAAAGTTATACGCCCATTTAAACCGTAGAATAAAGGCCTCACTTTTGTTTATAAATTTGATATTGATCCGAGCGAATTGCATCAGAAACGCGATATTATTGTGTGTTTTATGACTTAGTCAATAATAATTTGTAATTAAATCTACTTACGTAAATGAAACCTACTTAGAAATACCTTGATCAATATTGAAGGATTTGTAGACTGAAGTTTTATTATAAAACGCAAAGTACACAACTTCTGGGACATTAGATTATAATTTAATTGTAAATAAACTAGAGCTTGTTTTGACTATTTTTTTTTTGTCTTCAGTCCATCTTAGCTGACAAGGTCTCTGTGATATTCAAATGACATGACACCAGTATAATTGGAGCGTTTTATAGGATCAATAAAATTCTAATATTTCCGCTATGTAAACACTAAATGTTGCTATAATAAAACGTGTTTTTTTTTAAATTTAATGTTAAATGGTTGGTGATTTTTATAACGCTTGTGATGTCTTATTTATAGAAATATGTATAGTTAAATTGCTAATCAATTATCTAGGATAAGAATATTGACATTAAATATAATTGAAGAGAAAAACAATGTTTTTGTTCAAAAAACATTAGCGTTCTGTACAAAATTTCTCAGAAATATTTCTGCGATCCACGCAATAGCACTGATGATCGTAATCTTTTAGACCAAATAGCATTTAGCTTTATATTTGTATGTTTTAGTCCTCAATTTACATTTAGTAAGTCAGACTTAAGTTACCCGAGTAAATATTTTCGACGGTGTCGTAAAGTTTCCCGGTGTAGGTGTCGTAGAACTCGATGGAGGAGTCGACGGACACCGCCAGTACTTCGGCGTTAGGTGAAAGGGCGATGTGCGGGGCGTTCGCCGTCTGCCCGTATGTGCCCGTCTCGAGGACGTGCGGGGACTCGCCACGGACGTAGTCGACTGGAATATCAACAATCATAAATTAATAAATAGCTGGGGTTTCAGAAATACGAAGCTGTTAGAATAAATCTTAAAGCCCAATTCCCCAACTCTTGATCTCAAAAATTATATTATATAATCACATAAAATTCATTACATGATTCTATTGACACGGTGTTTATAGAAAAGAATCCGTAGAAAGAACCCTTATAAAACCAAAACAAGAGGGAACGGGCAACAATAGCATGAAAGTTTCCCGTGAAATTGTTGTTGAAAGTAATAATTTCTTAGTAATTTAAATAATGACGTAGCAATTGCGTCCATAAGAAGCACCGCAAGACCGCCCGTAATGGTATAGTTTAAATAAATATTCTTTTGTATAATTTGCCAGGTCCTTACGTAGTTGTTGAAAAGTAAAGCTGGCCTGCTGACACAAAAAGATTTAGACGCAGATAAGCGTATCAGGCTTAAATGCGATTACTAGTAAGGACCTTGAAACGAATGAGATGAGCTTAGTGATTCATTATAAGTCGTAGTTAACACTTCCAATAGATTAATGAAACATACTAAATATAAGGACAGTAACACAGGCCACTATTTTTCTAGTACTTCATCAACAACCCATTTCAGTAAATGGGTTTTTGATGAAGTACTGTGGAGACTTGCCCAGCAGTGGGACAGTTCCCACTGCTGAATGCTGAATGCAGTTGCCACACCCTCATTTGAGAGGGATTGGACTTAAGTCCACCACGAGGAGAAAATCTCTCAAGCATGCAGGTTTCCTCGTGATGTTTTCCTTCACCGTTTCAGCATGTGATAAATAGGTACGTCTGGTGCGTGCCTGCTAGTCGCTCCACTTGGATATCACTAGCTTCTTACTATTACCAAATGAAAATATAAATCACCAGAATTGTATCGTATTTTATAGATCTATTTATAGATTAGGCTATAATATGCTAATTATATCAACTTGTTGTCACGACCATTCTAAATATTAACGTGCTTTAAACACACGTGTATTAAAAAAACAAATTGATTGAAATATTAAAATTGAATTATTGAGGAACTGATATCAAGATTACTTTAGCTGATTATTGCAGAACATAATACTCGATGGCTATTAGTATAAATTTATTAATAACCATATTCTAATGAACTGTTGACAAAATAGTGACTAGAGCTCTAGCGTTTCGTTCAATTCTTTTGAGGACACGATTTGAGGAGTGGTGAAGGCTTTTACAGAGTCGGCAATGCGCGAGTGACAACCTTTAGTGTTGCAAACATCCATGGGGTACGGTAACCGCTTACTATCAGGCGGACCGTAAGCTTGTTTTCCACCGATGTGGTAAAAAAAAGACGTTGAGCGTCATCTGAGCCAAGGGTAGCAAGTTCGACCTACAGGTGTTATTTAGTCGGGTATTCCTGTGAAAACAGCTTTTTTCTTAAAGTTGTCAGTCAGTACTTTGATGGCAATGGAAAATCTTATCGCGATGAAGAGAATCATCACAATTTAGGCATTATTAAGCTAATGAATGTCCTAATACAAGTTCGCACACAAATTGAGATACGGTAAGCGGATAAACAACTCGCCTGTTAAATAATCATTATCAAGCATGTTTAACTAGTTACTAGAAATGGAAATCGTTTAGCGGTAACATGTTTATCTATAAACACATTATAATGGAGTCATAAAATTTAAATAAACCTCGTGAAGCATCGCACTTATAAAGAAATATAGCGAGGTCTGGTATCTGGGATTGACCCATATGACGTGTCTGTTCGCCATTAGTAATTCCTAGACACATAATAAATTACGAAGTTTTCCATCAAAATATAAATAACGCAGGTTCTTTTCTCACATGCACACATACCATCACGTTTGTAAGATATGGGTAAGGTAGAGATGTACATATATGTATATCTTCAATTTGTTGATGTTTTTCAGTAGGGAAATTGGCATTCGGCAGGTTTTAATTTTATGCTTACTTTAGAGACTAGAAAATTTTGACTTCGACTAACTAAAGGCAGTCCGACTCGTATACGCTTATGTATGCTAGGTATAGATATTCAAATTACCTATGATCCAAATTTCAGCTTTCTAGACTATCAGTTTGAGCGTTGTTTGCGTTGTAGCGTTTAGTCAGTATGTTGCCATTACTAAACTGATGCTAATACACATAACTAAACTTCCAAGCTATTATAGATAACTTCATACAAAAATAACATATTGTTCGATCGATATCGGACCACACTTGCGTCCGCTAGACCAATGACAATAATATAACCTGACGTTATTTAATGGTATGTTCTGAATCGTCTGATTTCGGCGAAACATGAATTTGGACTTCGTGAAAACAATTAACCTTTCAAGGTAAATTGGAAGCCCTGACTTATGTTAATGACGAATAATTAGGTATTTCGAAACTAGGTTGATTTGGATCTATAGACATTGAAGACAAAGCGGAATAAAGGAACAATATTCCATATTTTAGAATTGATTATTAAAAAACCCTGCTAATGCGAATTGGACTCGCGCATCGAGGTTTTCGCATGAGAGAGGAACGAATGCTCTCCTCTCAAAGAATAAAATTAAATACTCTTACAAAAATATTAAATGAATTAACAAACTGTGCAGTTGCATGATGCGTTCTACTAGATTTCGTAATCGCAAAATAAAATTGTCATGTGATATAATTACAATTTCCGAATGATTTCCTTTATTTATGGTGTGGGGTCTTACTTATTACCAAATTAACGACGTCTGGATCAGCGGGATGTACCCTATAAGATATAATATTCGGTTTCAATAAATGGACTGTACCTATTTTATAGTATGCATTTCTACATAAGTTCGATTTTTTTACAGTTTCGCAGACTGAAGAATTTGATATTCATTTCGACTTGAATCTTGATATCTCCACACATTCCTGAGAAAGAGGGGCTTCACTGACCCAACGGACGCACAGCAAAGTGCTCCTAATAATAATGTAAGATAAGCGGCCTTTTTTTCTTTGAGGAACGGGTTCTTAAATAACAATAGTACCTCATGACAAAAAAACATACATACAATTACACCTGTCTTGAAATGAGGTAGACAGAGAGCACACACATCTATGTTGTCCAGAACTGATCTATTCGACTGATTGAACCAGTGGAACTAAACACTTCTAATTTTGGTAGCTAACGCATTTTATGTTGTAAACATACACTAAGGAAGGATATTCGAATATTCCATACCTGACGGCGTAAAATAGAAAGAAAAAAAGACGAAAAGCGTTCCTGTTGTATCTCTCAAAGTAAGAAACACAAAATTTTGTAGGAAAACATATTTTAAAGAAAAACATAGAAAATATATGATAATTATATATGTATAAGGTATGCCAATATTTTTATTTATTTATCAATAGAGAACAGATCACTATGACGTGTATTATTAATATTATTTATTTAAACAACGTGTTTCGGACGGTCGGCTTCTAAAGCGCTGCGTCCCGGGATGTCTCCCCTACTTGTGCCGACGTACTAATGTTTTGTAGCACGCCGGCCTGTTCACTATTCCGAGGGCTTAATGAAACACACTTTTTCTGTTGCAACTTCGTCGCGAGAACACACTACTTCGGAAATTTCGGGAACTACTGGAACTGACTACCACGGTACAAATTCACGATTACTATTGTACTATTGATCTTTACCGGCACGAGGCCCTCTAAAAATGGTCTTTATTTTGCCCCAATTCACTACATATTTTCATCTCAGTTCTCGCGACTTTGACTTATTTATTCATGTTTCTATTTATTAATACATACATAAGTACTCTCAAAATATTACATAATGTTGTTTCTTTCTTATTTTACACAGGTACAAGGTTATTTTCAAGGGATTACAAATATAACAACAGTTTTGTCGGCGTCGGCCGCATTTCGCGTACAATTTTACAGTTTAACTTTAATTATTTCGTAATCTGAGAGGTTATCTATCCTACTTGTAATTATTTTTATTCACAAACAACATATATTAACAAAATAAACAACAATCAAACTTATTCTACTAATAATTATTTAAAAATCAACAGAAATCAAACATTGTGTAAAAAATATCATAGTAATCCGAGGTCTGGGGTGTCGCCGACAGTCTCCCCCTCGTGCGAAGCACCATCTTCTGCTTGCGGCGACTCCACAGGCACGATCGCGACGACTCTGGAACTGGGTCGCCTCATCACGCCTCCCGCCGTTGCGACGTCCACCACTCGGACTTGACCGTCCGCACCTGGGTACACTTGCGCGATGGTTCCCTTTGGCCAGCAGCATCGGGGTAAGGTATGGTCCCCGACGACGACTATGTCTCCCACTTGGAGAGCGCGTGCGGTCCCTGATCCTGATGTCTTGCGGGGAAGTAAAGTGGGCAGATATTCGCGCACCCACTTACTCCAAAATTGGTCGGCCAAGCGTTGTGCTGTCTTCCAAGTGTTGGGGCCGACCATATCTCCTTCGTTGAAGATGCCGATGCTAGTTGCACCGCACGATCGCCCGATCAAGAAGTGGTTGGGCGTTAGAGCTTCTTCTTCTAACGGCTGCAGGTCGGTTAGTGGTCGTGAGTTTACCACATGTTCCGCCTCCAGGAGTAGTGTGTGTAGGACTTCTTCTTTAGGATGTCTTTCCCGCAGCGTAGTGGTTAGTGCGTTTTTAATGGAGCGCACTAGACGTTCCCACGCGCCGCCCATGTTCGGTGCACCCGGAGGAATGAATTTCCAGGTGATTCGCAGATGCTGAGTTGCTGCAGCCAGTTCTGAAGTTCGTAGAGCTTCCATCGCTTCCTTTAGTTCCCTGTTGGCCCCCACGAAGTTTGTTCCATTGTCGCTGAATATGACCTTAGGCGTGCCTCTCCTCGCGATGAATCTTCGCAGTGCCATTATCATGGAGTCCGTTGATAGGGAAGATGCTATCTCGATGTGGACAGCTCTCACTGTGAGACATGTGAAGAGAGCTCCCCATCGTTTTTCATGTCTTCGTCCGATTGTCACTGTCATGGGGCCGAAGTAATCCACCGCTGTATTGTGAAACGGTGGTGTTCCATGTCGCAGGCGTTCTATTGGCAGGTCTCCTTCTGGCAAAACCTTCGGTTTCTCTCGGTATACTCGGCACCATTGACAGCTGCTGGCCAGAGAGCGAAGTGTCGTTCGTAGTCCTAAGACGTAATACCTCTGGCGTATTTCGTTCATCACAGTCAGATGATTACCATGATTGAACTTCCTATGATAGTGTTCTATTATCAGCTTGCCAATCTTGTGTCGTCCGTCTATGATCATCGGACTCTTGTATTGGTTGCAGACTCCTTTCACGGCATTGATTCTTCCGCGCAGCTGTATGACGTCATTTTCCAGCTCGACGTCTATCCTCTTCAATCTGCTGCTTCTTGGTAGTTGCTCCTTCTTTTTCAGCCTCGTATATTCTTCGTTGAAGCTTTCACGTTGACATCTTCGAATCAACAGTTTTTCCGCTTGTTCCATAAATGATTCTTCTATCACTAAGTATTTTCTAATTGGTTTCTTATTGATTCTGATTCTGGTTGATCTGTTTTCCATCTTGCGTGTTTTATTCCAATTGGGATCTGTGAGCTTATCCCTTTTTCTTGCGGCGTATACTTTTCCGGGTCTGCACAGCATCAAGAATTGCAGCACCCTCGCCGTTGCTCGCAACAATCTCGTCCAACTGGAGAACCGCTCAGGATCAGGAGTTATTTCTTCATTCTTCGTGATTATTGCTGCTGTGATATGGGATTCTTTTTCTTCTCCTGTCTTCGGAATCTGCGTGGCTTTGGGTTTAGGCCACTCTTCTCTCGGCGCGCGCAGGAAGGCAGGTCCGACGAACCATCTGTGGTTCACGTCGAAATTGAGCGGTGTTTTCCTGGTAGCGTCATCGGCTGGGTTCATCGCGGTCGGTACCCATCTCCACTGTTGAGGCCGCGTGGTTTCTTCTATCTCCGCTAGCCGATGAGCGACGAATGTCTTGAAGGTTCTTGGGTCCGTTTTGATCCAGGCGAGGACAGTGGTTGAGTCCGTCCAGTATGTGACATCATTCGTGACCAGTTCTAGCTCCTTGGTGATGGTCGATGCTAGTCTGGTGGCTAGAAGTGCAGCTTGTAGTTCTAGGCGAGGAATAGATATGGGCTTCAGTGGAGTGACTTTGGCCTTGGCAGCTATCAGGGTGACGTTTTTCGTTGCAGATCTCCAGTATGCTGCCGCCGCGAATGCTGTCTCGCTTGCGTCGCAGAACACGTGCAGCTCCCCCTCGGTGTGATCTGGGGCTATGCACCTAGGCACGAGCAAGTGTTGGAGTATCTTCAGTGAGGCCAAGTACTTGCACCAGTTTTCATATTCCCGCGGTTTCACTTCTTCATCCCAGTCAATCGCGCTTATCCATATGTCTTGTAGTAACTTCTTTCCCTGAATTAGGACGGGTATGATGAGTCCCATCGGGTCGAACGTTGACATCACAGCGCTGGTGGCTTGTCTCTTCGTAGGCGGTGCGTTCCCGTTCGCTACTTGCTGAGGGATATTTCTTAAATTTGTGTTGAATCCCAAGGCGTCTTCTGTTATATGCCACTTCATGCCGAGAGTCTTCTCTTCTTTGTTGATAATGGAAACTTCGTTCTTCCTGTCTTCGGCTTGGGATATAAATTTAGCAGCGACTGGCTGTCTGTTTGATGACCAGCCTCTCAGCTCGAAGCCAGCTTTCTTGTGAATCTGGTCGACTTCAGATGCTATTCGCCGGGCTTTATCTTCATCTCTAAAACTCTGCAGGTAGTCATCCATGTAATGGTTCCGGACCACCGCTTGAGTTGCTTCTGGGTATTGACTCTTCATCTCCTCGGCGTTCCTATTTTTGATATAGATCGCCGTGCAGGGTGATGACGTCGCTCCAAACATTACTGAAGTCATTCTGTATTCGCGATATGGTTCTTCTTTACTATTTCTCCATAAGAAACGCAAGTAGTCTCTATCTTCTGGGCGTATTCTTATCTGAAGGAACATCTCCTTTATGTCTGCAGCTATGGCGACTGGACCCTCCCGGAACCGCAGCAGGACCCCGAACAATGATTGTAGCAGGTCCGGGCCAGGTAACAGCATATCGTTCAAACTCTTGCCGCCGGCTTTCGCTGCTGCGTCGAACACGACTCTGAGTTTCTTCTTCTGTGGATGCACGACGGAGAAGTGCGGTAAGTACCATTTCTTCATATTTTTTGTTTCAGGTGCTTCTTCTGCGTACTTCTGGTCTAGCAGGTTCTTCATCTGTGCGGTGTATGCTGTATTCAATTCTACGCTCTTATCCAGCTTCTTTTCCAGCGTGTACAGGCGTCTCTCGGCTAGGCTGCGGCTCTCAGGTATTGTTTCATTTTCCTTTTTCCACAGCAGGCCGACTTCAAATCTTCCGTCTTCCAGGCGCCTACTGGTGTTCTCCAGGATCTTGAGGGCTCTTGCATCAGCATCTGTGCTGGGTCGCTTCGGTGCCACTCCAAGTGACTCGATGGAGAAGTGGTACTTCATCAACTGGTTCAAGTCTTCGTCTTCTCCTGCTTCGTTCAGGTGGGCGCACACGTCGACGAAGTTGACTGCTCTGGTGTCACAGCCATGTAGCACCCAACCGAGAGTGGTCATTGATGCTACAGGTTGGCCTGCTTTACCTCTCTTCATCGATCTGGTAACTATGAGCTCCCAATTGTCTTGCCCGATGAGGAGTTTGGGCGTCTGCTCTTCGTAGCACACTTGTCGCGCGATGTCCTTGAGATGCGGGTATTGATTTATGTTTACCTCTGTGAGCCGCTGAGGAGACAGGTGCAGGTTGTCGATGGTTCTTACTCCTCTCAGCGTTGCCACTTTGTTATGATGAACACCTTTTATCTTCAAATGTATCCTTCTGGAGTTGGGGTTCAATATGCACTTCCCGCCAACTGTTTGAAGTGCGAATGCTTCCGTAGGGCCTTCCACGCCTAAGTCCTTTGCGATGGTAGAGTCCAACAAAGAGATTGTAGACCCTTCGTCGAGCAGGGCGAGCACTGTCGTAGAGTGTTTGGGACCGAATAATTCAACTGGTATCATCTTAAGGTAAGCTTTGTTCACCTTCGCTGCTGTTAGGTTTGTGGTGAGCTCGGTCAGCTGACTTGGCTCCGTTTGCTGTTCTGTGTGAGTGTGAGCGCACTGCTGATCGGGACTGGTAGGGGTGCGTCCCTCGTCAGCATGTAGTAAGCGGTGGTGCCACCTCTTACATATAGCACAGCTTGGTCTCTTGCATGCATCTTTACGGTGTCTGCTACGTAGACATTTGAAGCACAGTTTCAGCTTTTTCACTATCTCCCATCGGTCTTGCGTTGATGCGTTCAAAAACTTTCTACAGTCTGTGAGGTAATGTCCCTCCTCACAGTGAGGACAAGTAATTTTATAGTCTCTTACTTGCGTTGTATTTTCCTTCACTGCGTGGGTGGCGAACTTGTTGAATACGCGCCGGCCTTTGTCCTTGTTCTCAGGTGTAGCGAAGGCTCCACATCTGTCGGCTTCTCTGTTCAAAAATTCCGCAATCTTCACCATCTCTGGCAGGTGGTCGTCGGCGTCGGCGGCGTAGTCATACCACCGATACTTTATCACTGTTGGTAATTTATCAATAATAATCTTTACCATTTCCGGAGAGTGTAGGTACTGCGGCTTGGAGAGTCCTTTGATGGCTGCCACACTATTGTTCACTTGATTCGCGAACACACATATATCGCGAGCACTGTCCGACGGTTTCACCATAACTTTCAGTTTATCAAGTTCGTATAACACTAGCGCGTCCGGTCGTCCGAAGCGCCGCTGCAATGCTTGCATCACTTCACTAGGCGAACAGTCTGAATAGAGCAGGCTTTTTATGGCCTCCCTCGCTGAGTTTTTCACTGCTTTCCTTATTCTCGCTATGTTCTGCACGTCGTTAAACATAGGCGCGGTATCTTCATACACTGTCTTGAAAGCCATCCATTCTGATATGTTGCCATCGAAGTAAGGTAGCTCGTGTATATACTTCGGCGGCT
This sequence comes from Craniophora ligustri, assembly GCA_905163465.1. Lineage (NCBI taxonomy): Eukaryota > Metazoa > Arthropoda > Insecta > Lepidoptera > Noctuidae > Craniophora > Craniophora ligustri. The sequence continues at coordinate 7,149,757 of LR990967.1, read as the reverse complement.
GCTGACGTGTGTTCAATGCTTTCACTATTTCATGCGCGAATACGGCGATGTCACTTTTCTTGCTTTCACTTTTTTCTGTATTTCGGTTGTCTTGGTGACGCCGCTGATCTTCATTATCCATGATAATTTCTTCACATACGGTAGTCTGCACCCAGTTCTGAACGTGCGCGGCGCGGTCTTCAGGTTCTCTGTCTTCATCGGAACTAACAGCATCTTCATATTGTGCGCGTTCAAGTCTAGCTCGTGCGAGTGTCGCTTCAGCCTTGATTCGTTCCAACTCTAGGCGCGCTAACTCTTCCTTAGCTTCTAGTTCCCTTTTTTTTGATCTCGTTGACCTCACCGAAGGCGCGCGCGGGGGGCCCATCGGTACCATAGTCATGTTAGAGCCCCACTCTTTGTTCTTAATTGGTTGATCTCGTATCTTGCTTTGTTCAGTATGTTGAGACGCCGTTGTTCTAGTCGTCTCACTATCCTGTGTTGTTTGGGTGGTACAAGTAGTGCCGCTTGTAACCGTGGTCTCGGTGCCTGACGTAGTCGCCGTCATCGACTCGGTTGCGCCGTCCGAATTCTCTTCCGCTGATGTCTCAGCGCGGCGTGGCGCGCCCTTGTTCGATCTTGTAATCGGCATCTTGATGTCTTCACTGTAGCACTCGAATATAGATCCGGCTCGAAGGACCAACTGTTTCGGACGGTCGGCTTCTAAAGCGCTGCGTCCCGGGATGTCTCCCCTACTTGTGCCGACGTACTAATGTTTTGTAGCACGCCGGCCTGTTCACTATTCCGAGGGCTTAATGAAACACACTTTTTCTGTTGCAACTTCGTCGCGAGAACACACTACTTCGGAAATTTCGGGAACTACTGGAACTGACTACCACGGTACAAATTCACGATTACTATTGTACTATTGATCTTTACCGGCACGAGGCCCTCTAAAAATGGTCTTTATTTTGCCCCAATTCACTACATATTTTCATCTCAGTTCTCGCGACTTTGACTTATTTATTCATGTTTCTATTTATTAATACATACATAAGTACTCTCAAAATATTACATAATGTTGTTTCTTTCTTATTTTACACAGGTACAAGGTTATTTTCAAGGGATTACAAATATAACAACAGTTTTGTCGGCGTCGGCCGCATTTCGCGTACAATTTTACAGTTTAACTTTAATTATTTCGTAATCTGAGAGGTTATCTATCCTACTTGTAATTATTTTTATTCACAAACAACATATATTAACAAAATAAACAACAATCAAACTTATTCTACTAATAATTATTTAAAAATCAACAGAAATCAAACATTGTGTAAAAAATATCATAGTAATCCGAGGTCTGGGGTGTCGCCGACACAACGTGTTTATAATATGAAAAACAGATAGTTATTATGCGAGATCTGACCTTCGTAATATACGCAATATTTTTTCTTACCAAGAAAATAAATATTTTTCTAACATCATTGTCAATATCGTTGAGAAACGTGGTTACGTAAAAAAACCGTAACGTGATGATGGGGTATATTGCATTTGTATTATATTTGTGCGCAGGAGCAAGCCGCGCAAATAAGTATGTATATAATAGGTACACAATACACGTGGCGAGCAGATAATGCATCTGATTTATATAAATAAATAAGTTAAACTACTACACGTAACAATAATAATGTTTAAGAGCAACGTATTTAAGAATGAAATTACCAGTCGAAGTTGACGACACAATAAAACTGATAAAAGAACAATGCATAACTAGTGCTCTCATTAATTTGAACGTTTATCAAAATAAACGAACACGGCATTTGCAAGTCGACCCTCTGGCGGTGACGTCACACTCGTGATACTTGCTTACTTTACATATTCCTCCTGAGTCACGTCTTAATTCTATACGTACGTTAAATGCAAGTGATAATGAGGAAGCATTTGCGCATTAAGTTTACATACATGTACTTACTCTTTGTATGATATAGCTTCCACGTGCCGTCCTTCGATATAGTGGCAATGTGTGACGTGTCCACGTCAAACGCAACGTCGTACACACCTGAAGAGTGACCTGTTAACTCATATGCCTTTGTCACGTGTTTAAACTCTCCGTTTTTTACGAAACACACTTCCATCACTTTGACGTCAGGAGCGAAACCTGTCGCTACCACAAAGCGGCCGCACGGTGAAACTTTGGCCGTGTGTGTCGTCATCAGGTATGTGTCGAGCCTATCCAGTTGTTGCCCTTTCAGGTCCCATATGACCATATCGTTTTTCGACGAACAGGACATCATAAACTTGCCGTTGCTTGATATGTCAAAGCCAACCACACTTTCATCGTGGACCTGTGAAATGAAAACATTTATACATGAATTTTAGCAACCAATCTCCATGCTCTTATGCGTTAATGGAAAGAGGGCGTCATCATTTAGAGCCCCGCAGACGACAGACTTTCTATCGACCAATAGTTTGGTCGGTTTCTTTAATCATTACGAAGATGTCTGCAAGTCGCACGTTATAATTACTCGTTCGTCATACTGATTAAGAATCGACCAAACTATCGGGCGATAGACAGTCTGATAGTCCGTGGTCTGCAAGGACTCTTACTGTTGAGCAAACCAGATAAGACGTGATAATAGAAAACGAGAATGCTACATCTAATATTTAACCAACGGATTATAAATTGATAAAGAGGCACCGCATACTATACAATAATGAGGTTGATGCCTTGTACACTAGGAATAGCACATATGTCAACGCGGAACTAGATACAATATTGTTGAATATTCAGCGTAGTCCTGACGTGGACGGGCCGCGCATCATGTTTTATGTAAGCGATATACACATTATATGCGCGCGGAAAACGAACCAGAGAACCTTCCTGCGGCTAAAAATAATATTATTCGAGGTTGCGCGTGCGACGATCCGAGCGTACCTAGCTATACTTAAGCAATACAACCAATACAATCGGCCCCACAATAAGCTAACCATACATATCGTAATAAGTAAGCAATTATAGGCACTATTGCTTTCGGGTAAAGACGTTTAACAGATGGCGTAAACGCTTTGATCACTGTACTGCCTGCCTCAAAGTGCCATTGTTCCAGTGGAAGGTCTTTTTTAATCACCTACCCGCAGTTAACTATGGTACAAAATCTACTTGTACAAGATTTATGTAGACGAAACATGTACCTAGATTTTCGAGTTGGTGCAGTAAACAAACTTGATTTGAGTCCCGTGTCATGACCTGGATGACGCAAGTTCTTGTTATATTTCAATAAGCTCAATGTTTTCTGGGATTTACTATGTATTGTTTTATTTATTCATTTAATATTTCAATGTAAGAACTCGAACAAATAAAACCGTATCAATAAATGTTTTTCCCGCTTACCTATGTGTGCACGTCATCCAGACCCAGCTCCAGACATCTGGTCCGATATATCTACATTATAATTATTATTGCACATGTGTCAAAATAAAATAACATGTATTAAATTACTATACCTATAGATCTTACGAAGATTATCGCAATTAATCTATCAAGACTCTCATAAAACCAAAGGTTTATATTAAAATATATCTATATATATAATTTTGTGTCTGCAACATAAAAAAATATAAAAAGGTTTTAAGAACAAGACACTTGCATAAATTGCACCTCTACCTATGTCAACACTATAACTAGTGCGACATTACATCGACCCCGTTATTTGTGTAAATGTTAATACCGTCTAAAATCAATACTATAAAGTGAGTAATACTTATTGTTTGTTATTTATCTGTATAAATAAAACCAATTGTAATGTATAAAGGTATGCAATACCTACACTTTATGTATCAACACCTACTTTTATAACTGATAATGTATATTCATACTTAACACTAGTCCATTAACAACATAAGTTCATAAGTAACATTTCTGTACATAGTTCGATTAATCTTCCTTAAATCATTCTTTAAAATAATTTTCTATCTCAGCTAGCCATGAATCCACGATCTACGTCAACACTCACGAAAATTAACATCTCTTAACTGTATGAATTTGTGACCTATTTCAATATTTGAAAAGCACACCGTATTTAGAAACGGTTTCTGTTCAAACATACTCGTAGGAGACACTTTAACAGAAAACAAGTTCATGATATGATGTCGTTTTCTTTAACGATGGGAATCATTGCAGCATTGAGAAGTGCGGAGAACATTCGAGAGTCGCTTCATGCACCACAATTAGCGAAATCTTGTGATCGTATCATCGCTAACAATAGCAAACATACAAAAACATGAGCCGTGCAAGATATATAACGACCAGATTTTCATACAGATTCATACATTGGACAACACAATAGTCACTTCAATTTTTATATATTTTTTTGCGGAGGTTCATTGCCGAGCAACACAAGGTTGTTAATTTTTATACAAAATGTCGAAACGCACATCTGCGGGCGTGACTGACATTGTGCCTCCTACTGAATACACGGTGTATTCCAACTTATTTATTTACAGGCGGAAGATGAACGCTAAAGGCAATATTTTGTATGGAATAATTGATTATGTAAATTCCTAAAACGTTTCTTGTATAGTTATAAATCACATAGTATGATATTATGTACGATTAGTGCCGACGTATATGGGAGCTTCAGATAGTCAATGATGTAGTGGCAGTTAGTAAAGGTGAGGCATTATCTTGTATAAGTTAAAATATTTTATGTATAAATCATCTGACATCCTGTTACGGGTTTGCATCATCGTTTACACAAAAACAGTGGATATGCAATAAACAGATCTTTGTTCTTATTACAATGAACATCGGCCAGTGATAAATAGTACGTGATGTTGAGGACAATCGATGCTTAGCTTCTCCGCGAAGCACGTATTATTCAATATAATCTCATTTCAATCACAGATATAATTATTATTATGTAAGATTTCGTAAGATCAGGCTGCGAAACAATAAGCATTACACTTGAAAAACGTATATTTCGTCATTACCATTGAACTCGAAATAACTGTTATCTTTAACGGCGGCGTTCCTGGAGCGTTTTAGTTTAAAGTTATCCTTTATGATGCATATGGTGTTTAAAAGATATAATATTTTTAAAAGAAATCTTATGTTTCTGTCTATTGACTTAAGTGGTTACGAGCGTAGCTACTAATCTGAGTTTTATTCCCAGGTCGTATGCGTTTGTGACTGTACTGGGATTTTTAGTTTTAATATTTTCCCATTAGAAACCTACACATCCACGATTAGATAGAACCTAAAACGTCCAGCAAACCCGTTGTTATTTTAACCTGTTTCTTAAGTCCTTGACGAAAAATAGCAATTTAAAAAGGAAATGTTCGGAATTTATTATTTTAAGAGTCCGTCATTAACTCCAGGTGTATTGTTCGTAAATACAGATACAGCCCTTTATACCATCAATATTAATTACCTGTACATATGTATGGATATAATATGTAGGTGCTGTTCAATATCTTCAAAGACAATGGAACTTATTTTTCTTTATTCTAGCATAAGTAAACATTCTGTATAAATATACATTATCATTATATCGGTTTTGTTTAAACGATGTGACAGTAAAATTAAAAGTACATCAACACTAAGGACAGTAAGTACATAGGTTTAGGACCTAAGAAGCACACATCAGTTTTGTTTTTTTATTGTTGTCATGAATGCGATTAAATGTTATTATAAACGATGAAGACTAAAAGATAAAACAATGCGCGTACCGATTAATTGTTTTTGTTAAAAAAATGTTTCATGTTACAAATAAATTTTGTATTTCACACTAAGTGTGTCGCATCCCTGAACTCCCCCCTGTGTGGTATCCGTCTAATAATAGGTCATTTCTTCCCGTGGGCGACGTAAAAAGCTATTAAGAGATCAGACAAGGTTGTACTTACTAATTATATCGTTCTGCGAAAATCTGATACAAAGGTTGCGAACTCCTACTAATATTTCTTAACTATTTAAGAAATATTAGTAGGAGTTCGCAACCCTAACCCTAATCAAAGGAGCGAAGTACACTTCCTTGTGCCATGCGGAAATGTATAGCGAGGAACGGAGCGTGCTGTGTGACAATGCCATTTCGCCGTAAAAGTTTGTGGGTGTGGCTCGTGGCAGTACATTAACGGACTGATTTAATTATTGAGCATAGCACTCATTACTCATGCAATTAGCCACAATAGGTAGGTACTACGTGGTTCATGAAAACAATGAATCTCAACGGACTATCAATTTCATTTCCAGTGTTCGGATATATCGCCAGAATACCGCGAATATTACCAACATGCATTACAGTCGAAATTAATGAACATCGGGCTCAACAAATGTGAAATTTTGGCCGGCAGCTTTAATTAGTGGATATGTACCTACTAATAGGTATGTAGGCCAATATTGTTATAGGGGTAACACAAATGATTAAGCATTGAGTACAATGCTGCTGCTTATCACTAACCGTGCGGCTTGTGACTCACTCTGTAAATATACTTGGGAATCAATTGTTATGTACGTACCCATAACAAGGAACTAACTACAAGGTTGATTGTGTTTTTGTGTCTTCATTTTATCAGTTTTGCGACACACTATGCTAGTAAGGACCCCTATTTTTAGGTTTACGTGACCGTCTACTTGTCTGAATGTCACAGTTAGTCTTTGTTTAGCAATCAGATTGTTTTGCACATTTTCACAACAAGTATTCGGATTATTTTTACTTTTTGAGAAACAATTTGTAGTTGTGAAACAATATGTCGAAATGTATATAATAATAAGTATTATTTTATTCCGTAAAGCTTTTCAAAGAGAAGCTCTCCCTGAGTTTGGTAATCAGGATTTGTTGTATGTGTTGAAATATTTTTCGGGGAAAGACAACTTCTTGTTAGGTGTTGCAATAATAAGCAGCTACTAAATACTTCAATTGTAAATATTTTAGTATATAATGAAATGCCACATAATATTAACGTCTCTATAAAATCTCTTCTTCTTCTAAACATGATATTTCAAAAATGATAATATATTTAACAATGTACTGGTTATGCTGCTGTGAGAGCACCAATTATTCTCCTCAATGTAAAACCACATTGCAATTACGTAAAGGTCGAAAAAACTGCAACATATTATAAAAATAATATCACCCCGTTTTTATGAAACGCTGGCAAGTAATTTATTTGCAGATGCCGCCGCGCCGCGCCTTTACGTACCATAACTATATGCGGAACACAAAACTTGCATTCAACCTCAAACAGTAATTAAAATACGTTTTTAATTAACACAGTGATAAATTAATTGCATAAAAACATGTTAATTGCTATCAAAAGTTCTCGTAGCGCCGATTACATCACTATAGCATAACGGTTAATAGGCGCGGTGGACGCGTCAATGTGGACTGTTACGTTTCTTGAAATAGTTAAGTAGCTTTTGCTTTTCAAACCTTTATACACACACTAATATCAAGGTTATTAATTATTCATATAAGTTGTAATTTATACGCTTAAACTATTTCCAGAGATTTACTTTCCTTGCCTTTCATGTTATTTCACAACAAAATAGAATATTTCATCCTTGCGTTATAAATCTTTAAAACTTCCTCTGAGCTGATGAAATTTGATGCAAAGGACTTGACTAAAGGAGAAAGTAAGTCCATACTATCCGTGTAGACTCACAGTTTCTTTGAATATAGTGAATGAGATTGCGAGATTTGAAATTTGTCAAAGCTTATGCAAAACCAAAATTCGAGTGAAACCTTGGACGTTACGTAATAGCAGAGCAGTCTCCAGTCTCTTATTTAGTGGCAAATTATTTTACAAATATGAACTAGGTGTGCAGTTGTGTACAGTTATTTACATAAGCCAAACCAAGCCAAAAACATATTATTCATTTAACGTCATTTCCTTGAAATCAGCTCTTTGAAATTCACAGAAAAATGTGAATATTAACAATAACAATGACTAAGACTTAACAGTTTTCAGGGGCAGAATGTAGACACTATCAGGTTGTATAGCATGTACGGTTATTTACACATATTTTTATTACGAGTGAGTGACTAATGCAGCGTACCTACACATGAACTGTGACACACAAAGAAGTAAGCTTTATGTAATACAGCTAAAGGATATTGAATGGTCGTTGGACTTTGGCAAAACGCCCATGATTATCAAGAATTCTCAAACTATGAAGATGAAAATTGAGTAATAGGTAAAACAAAATGATATATGTAACTGCTGTTAATAAAACTAGATATAGACGATTCGATAAGCCTAGCGCCGTGCTGAATAAATTTGAAACGAGAGCAATTAAAAATCAATAAGCACATATGCATGTGGGTCATCTCGGAAATAGTCACGGTACGTGTATCTGCGCAGTAACGTCTGTCTGTGAGCCGATATCGGCCCGGCCACAGAGTGTACCATTTTGTAATTAATTTAATCAACTTTTGAGAACACGTCAGCAAACACAGAGCTTTATTGTATAGTACGTAAGTTTGTTTTTGAAAGATGAGAATGTGTATGTGATTGGATACATTTTAGTACAACAACATAGGCTGTTATAGTTACAGTTCCAAATGATTATAATTATTATTAATAGGTATAAGAAGGAAAATTACTACACATATTAGATATCCTTTTTCCAGTTGTGCCCTGTTTTGTCAGCCGCAGATTCAATCAATACTTTGGAATTCTGCGATACATCCAATTAAACGGATATTTTTGGACAAAAAGTACATGTATTTCTAATATATTGCTAAGGTAAAATAAATGCAATTAATTTGGGATAATTATGTCTTTCATAGGCAGGGATTAAACGATGGAGATTATTCGTGTTTTTTATGCATAGGTACACGAAAAACAAGCTTTAGAAATCAATAGATTTATTCGAGTAATAAGAAGATTTAACACTATCGTCGGTGCTATTCCAGCTTACGGGCTGCCTGATAGTAAGTGGTTACGGTAACCTACCGACGCTGGTGTTGATACCATAACTGGTTGCTCGCACGTTGCCGAACATGTAAATACCTAAATACTTTATAACTCCATGGAGTGTTCTAGATTTAGAGTAGGGGGAGTTACTACACGGATAGCAACATTTCTTTCCCACCAAGTTTATTGTGCCTTATTATGGATTTCATTTATAATCTAAACAATTTAAACGACAGACATTTTCTGCAATTAATAAGAAGAAAGTTCCAATCGCGTGGCAATTTTGAAAAAAATAATATGTACCTGAGACAACCATTTGCTTCTGTTTGATGGACAGCCGCCCTTAATGTGTTTACCACTAACGACCAACCTGGTTTGATAAACTATAAACTCATTAGTTATTACCATTCTGTACACCATTGATAGATAATATTACGATAATAACGGTTTCCAGCATAAAAAATGTAGTAATACATTTGAGATTATGCTTTATTTAATACAAATAATTACTCATCAATTCATTTACTGACCTACGGTTCCTTAGGTCTCCGTTCATTTAGATTGATTGAATATAAATCACCACGAGCCTAGTGCGGGATGTCACTGTTTATCAACAGTAATTCTGAAGCATCTAATTTCTTAACTGAACTGTGGATGTTGTGGTCGGACGTTGGACTATATACTACTTCAATAATCCAAGAACGTGAACACATGTGCTGGTTAGAGCGAGACAGATAGGCAACACCATCCATGCTGTTATTATAACAATAAATACGAAAATTCTTGTTAATTCTAATCACAGTAATTGTGATTTGAATTGACAAGAATAAAAAATATCTCTGGACATTATGACACAGCGCCCTCTAGTTCCGTGGTAAGCAACGAGGCTTGTGTTACGGATACTAGAAAGTTGATATACTACATATATACTTTTTTTTTTTGTAAATACATACATATTATACATAGATACATCCATGACTCGGATACAAATGTTGATGCTCATCACACAAACATTTGTCCCTACCAGGATTCGAACCCGGGACCCGTAGCACAGAAGGCAGCGTTAATTACCGCTGGGCTAATCGGGTCGTCATAATAATATATATATATATATATATATAAGTAGGTACATTAATAAGAATTTTTCTATTGTAGAGATTTTTATTAAAATTTAAGACTAATTTAAAACCGGTAAAAATATATATATAAAAGCATTTCCTGCTGTGAGTGCTGTGACATTCTGCAAACTTGTTAATAAACGAATACTATTAAAATACAGGCCTTTTTTCTAATAACACAAGTTAACGACCGTGCAACTTGGCGGATCATTAGATCCTACCATCAAGCGTGCTGAGTTTTGCTAACTTATATGACATGACATTCGTTTCTTCTCAGCATACTGAAAAGAAGTTTTGAATTTTTACTCGTCATAAAACAAATAATCTATTTAGCTTTTCTAGTTAATTGTAAAAATGTAAAAAAGCACCATCTTGTAGGGTTGAATAACACTGTTATATGAATGGATAGTATAAAAAACTGTTTTCATATTGGATGGAATATTTTACGATTTAGATTTTTTTAATGCGGAATTGACATTTTGTGTTAAGTTAAAACTGGTTATCTTGAGTATCTCTATTTATTTATAATTTGACAGTCGGATGAAGTTCGTTTACGAATTTCGTGGATAAATATACTTCTTTTATTATTATTAGTGGCTTATGCAAAATTGAGCTATAAAATGCATAAAGAAAAAATGGAGAAGACATTGCCGAATGACAGGTGTCTGTGTAAGGATAGCTATCCAGTCACCTCAGTACTATAGTATATATTACTCGTAAGTATTGTTTCTATTAATACGTCTTTTTTAATATCAGTGCTAGTAAATAACATTCCTAGGTAATGTAATACATATAATTAAGAGTGCGTCTCGCCGTAAAACAATTGTACGTTTGGCGAATGTGCAATGTAGTGGACCTAAGTACGATAGTAAAATAAATAAATAATTTAAAAAAGAACATATTAAAATAATTCCGGATATGGTGAAAACGCTATAGATATTTCAAATCTTGAAATAGGAGACAGTTCTTTCTAAAAGTAGATACATGTTTGTTTATTAATGTTATCATTTAAAAACAGATTTGTTTTTATTGTAATCGTGTTGATTTTGCGTTATCGCAGTTGGCAGCGGCGCGGTGCTGACTAATTGCAATCTGTACTAATCCGTCGCCGATAAGAGAAACAGACCTAACAAGTCTACTGTGCTGGGACAAAGACATGTCACAAATTATCGAGAGACGTTGAAAGTCCGTTGATAAGTCAGATGTATGAGATAACAATGCGTACATCGTATACTTGAAACTCATTAAGATATACATGCTGTGTAACTACATTTTTAAACCTACAAAATGACCGATAGCGCTACGATTTTAAGCTCTGCAGGTGGATGAGTAGCTTTTAAGCTTTCAAAAAATGGACGAGAATTCATATCTATCTATATATATAAAAGGAGAAGCTGACTGACTGACTGAATGACTGACTGACTGACATATCCACGCAGAGCCTAAATTATAAGGGTTAGAAACTTGAAATTTTGCACAGGGATTCCTTTTATAACGTAGGGGAGCACTAAGAAATGAATTTTGAAAATTCACCCCCTAAGGGGGTAAAACGGGGGTTTAAAGTTAGTATGTAACTTTGCTGTTTTTGAAGTTATTCAATTGAAATTCAGTTTGAAGGTTTTTCATGGAAAGTAATGAAACACGTGTAAAATGTTTTTCAAAAATCATCCTTTAAAGGGGTAAAATGGGGGTGCAAAGTTAATATGAAATTTCTTTGATTTTCAATGAAACTTGGCGAGTGTAGTCTTTGTATGACGTAGGCATCCGATAAGAAAGGATTTTCCGAAATTTTGCCCATAAGGGGGGGGGGGATAGGGGGACCAAGTTTGTACGAGACAACGTGATTCCTTGGTCCAAGGGCCTAAACTATAAGGGTTAGAATCTTGAAATTTTGCACAGGGATTCCTTTTTTATCGTAGGGGAGCACTAAGAAAGGTAATTTGGAAAATTCACCCCCTAAGAGGGTAAAACGGGGGTGTAAGGTTAGTATGTAACTTTGCTGTTTTTGAAGTTATTCAATTGAAATTCAGTTTGAAGGTTTTTCATTAAAAGTTATGGAACGCGTGTAAAATAGTTTTTCTAAAATCATCCTTTAAAGGGGTAAAATGGGGGTGCAAAGTTAATATGAAATTTCTTTGATTTTCAATGAAACTTGGCGAGTGTAGTCTTTGTATGACGTAAGCATCCGATAAGAAAGGATTTTCCGAATTTTGCCCATAAGGGGGGGGATAGGGGGACCAAGTTTGTACGAGACAACGTGATTCCTTGGTCCAAAGGCCTAAACTATAAGGGTTAGAAACTTGAAATTTTGCACAGGGATTCCTTTTTTATCGTAGGGGAGCACTAAGAAAGGTAATTTGGAAAATTCACCCCCTAAGAGAGTAAAACGGGGGTGTAAGGTTAGTATGTAACTTTGCTGTTTTTGAAGTTATTCAATTGAAATTCAGTTTAAAGGTTTTTCATTAAAAGTTATGAAACACGTGTAAAATATTTTTTCATAAATCATCCTATAAAGGGGTAAAATGTAAAAATCTGTTTGTAATTTCATATATATTTCGTAATTACACAAAAAAATAATTTCTAAAATGTTTGTCTGTCTCTCTCTTCGTTCCTTCTAATTGCTGCAACAGCTGGACCGATTTTGTAGGGACTCACCATCGTTATAAGGAGTAACTTAGGCTACCTTAATTAAAGAACAAGAAACGAATTAGAGTTCCGTATGACTTAAAAACGCGGGAGCTGACCAATGCATGAATATGAACATTACATTTTTCGTTAAATTTCACGCGGACGCAGTCGCGGGTAACAGCTAGTGCCTAAATATTCCTTGAAAGAGGTGACAAGAGTAAATTTTCAACAATTGAAGTTCCAGCTACCTACTACTAAACTATTGGTCCAAAATGACCGGTTGCAGTAATATGGGACTATTATGGGTTTTTAACTTTCTAACTTGTCGTATTAGTTGAGTTTATCCGTCCAACAATAGAAGAAACCGAACCCCAGTTTTACGGGGTGATAATTAACTAAAATCTACATTATTACGTTTGCTGTTCCTACGGTTTAATTTCAGTCTGATCTAGTAGAAAGTTCATAGACAACAAAACATTTCCAAGTCTGTTATTAAATTTGAAACAATAACATAAACAAGACTTCTACTTACAATAGTATTACGTTACCTAACTCTCTATACCGTCTTAAAGACATACCACGAGCAATGCTAGATACTTGTGAAATAAAAAATAAAAACGAAATGTTTCGATTCAGAATTTATATTTTACTAAAAATATGATAGAACTTAATTAGCTATACATAATATCTCTTTGGCGGAGATATAATAATAAATTTTCTTTGTAGTTCGATGTACCTCGTCAATCTGTAACTATACAACCTTCTATTTAAGGATACGATCGGAATATAATAGCTTCCCAGGGATAAAACATCTACCTCATAATTATGCTGTTTTACAAGGATGGGAATTCCTTGTGACGTAAATTCGCCGAAAAATAGAGACATCTTTTGATAAAAAATCCCGTCATGCGCTTTTTTTGTCAATGAGTCAGAACAAATCTTTGATATCGCATCACTTTTTTCATGATATGTAAAACTAATGTAATAAAAAAAATGTATTGTGATTTTGCTGGATATATTATAATAGGTACAAACAATTTACATATATTAGAATTTTATATTTATTAATTACGAAATTTAAAGAATCACGTGGCATGACTAAAAAGTCACATTTTACCAATTAAGCTACTGTATATTGTCATATTAATTTAACTAATTTGTGACGTACTAAGAACTGGTCACTGCTGCGTTCAATTTCAAAGCGTTCATCACTCATTGTGTGTTGAGTATGGCTGTGTATTTTCTGTCGGTAGTGTTCCGATATAACTTTACGTGTTTTCCAGTCGGTCAACCCATGAGGTTTTTCTCATGAAAAATAAATAAATAAAAGGTTTGAAACAAATATTTGGTATTTTCGAACTCGTATTATCAAAAGGCTTACTTTGAATTTCCCGTTTGAGTCACACGCCATTTTTGACCATTTATTTTTACCGAGTAAAACTAGGTAAAAATACATACATAATAATATCCTAGGATGCTTAGTATCAGTAACTTAGTAATAATATGTGCTCGGTGCGGTCGAACATTCTTCGGCATAAATGTATATTGAACTCTAATTTGAATTTTCAACAGCTGCGGCCATTGCTCCTTGCATGCGTTTACACTATGACGCCCACCTATTTTCAGCTACGCCACGTACCGTCAAAACAAAACTGAATTATATTCTCCCAGTTCGATCAAAATACTTGTAAATGTGACATTGGGGAGGTTGTACAAACAGACTTGCACCTCAACAGACTAGTCTAGAGGGCGAAGTTAGCGGGGCGATGATACGCGATTAGGTCAATGCGCCTACAAAAAGGATAAACCGAGATTAGTAAATAACAATATTTGTTATATCCTATCAATTTAATTCTAAAATAATTATGATTAGACAAATCAATTGTTTTGGTGCAAATGATTTTTTATTTTCGAATATTCCATTTACAAAACTACAACTGAATACTTGGTCGTATTGCCCCATTTCTGTACATGCTTACTAACACGCTGAGCGTGAGGTGACCTTAGCGCTTTTCAACTATGGGAACAATATTGTCGGTTTCTTTCTTTATCTAGATGCGGTTGATCATCCTCCGCAGCTGACCACTACTGACGATTTTCAAAGGTTAATTAATACCTTTGAAAATCGTCAGTAGTGGTCAGCTGCATATTTCTATGACATAGGCAGCCATATTTATATGACAACCATGACCTACAGCTTCACGAGCTCGCCGTAGCATGGAGGGAGCTCGAAGTTATAAAATGCTCACCCAGACATGGACTGATCAGCATGGTAATTATTTAGTTGCACCGATCAATATAATCGAATGTTATCTGATAGGTATCCCAAGTAGATGCTGATTCATTTATGAACCCTTTCACTGCCCAGTACCCGGCTCCTGGGTCGAAATTATATTGGGGCTCTGGGCATTGAATTTAATTACTTTATTATATTTATGAAGACGTTTTGACATTCTTTTCATTTATGTCAAAAAGTGTTCATAAGTATAATACCTTAAAGGGGGCTGGGCACTGAATGGGTGAAATTTTTATGAGCCCGACATTTCGATTTGTGGCCGGTTAATTAAACCTGCACCTACATTACTTACATAAGATATAAAACATACCATCTAATTGAAAAGGTACACTAGTAAACATAAGCGTATTTTTATGACGAAAAATATACACGCTTGGATTTAGATACAAGTACATGTACTTAATCCTTTCTCACATTTATTTATCAAAACAATAGTTCCACAGCGTTAGTTACTATTTTTTATGTAACTATTATGATATGAATAGGTAGGTAACCTATTGACCTACTTTCTTGAGTATTAATACAATGTATATTTGAGCAGATAGTACACGTACATACACACTAGTACAATGTACGCCCTGTGAGCATAGGCGCGTGTCGTGAGATGGTACGATGCATTTGCAGCCGAGATAACGAGAGATAACAACAAATAGCTCTTACATAAGTAATAGTAGCATATAAAGTTGCGTGTTTCAACGACAATAAACCGAGCAATGATAGACAATTACGTTTAGTGAAACTGCTAGTAAAAGTATGCCAAGAAAATAGTTGCATAAACTCTGCATAAGTGGTGATTACCGAATATAAGAGGTTAGATTTTACGGTATACCTATATCACTACAGGACCGTCCATAAATAAGTGAAGCACATAAGGATTCCTTGAAATCAACTGCTGCATAAAAAATGTCGTTAAAATTCGAACGATGAGCCAGTGAATAACAATTTTGAGCAGTCCCGTTTCAGGTAGAGAGCGTTGCTGAGACAGAAAGACTCACTAACCTTGTCGAACGTGATGACCGGTGCCGCCGACCCTATGGTGCCGTCCTTTTTCTTCTCTATCTTGTAGACTACGATGTTATTCTCACGGACGGTGTGGACAATAAACGCCTTCGAGTCTGGACTCCAGGCGATGTGCGACGCGTGGTCAAATTCGATGTTCACGCGCAAGGTTTTGTGTTCCTTCTGATTTAGATCCCGAACGTCCCAGAGGATCACGGAGCCATCTGAATACAATACCTACCTGTTATTTAGCGCTCTAATACATTATAATTCTGCACATCTGACACGCAACATTCTAAGAACTATGTAAATCAATATGAGTTCATAAAACCTCTTCGGGTTCGACCTTTGGGAACGCGTCGAAGTCACCCCAAAATACTGTTACGAATACATTAAAGAGTTTGAATTCTTTTGTTTAATACCTAAAGCGGTAAAATTGCTCTTTTAACTTTACAGTTAAATTTTCAACTAAAGGGTACTATGGACAGATCAATATTTATGACTCTTAATAATATATTTTTTACATATATTCAAAGAGCCGCCAATATTTTTAATAAAAAAGTATTTTACTAACAATACTTAATTAGACTACTACCGAGTCAAATGCTGCCATCTTAAATCACGTTTTTAAATGTAATAAGATTATTTATATCGATATATAAATGCATCAACAATTATATTAAATCCAAAGACTTTAAACAGTAACTTAATATTTGTTCCTACTGTTCATAAAACAATGACGGCATTTTACTATTTTTATTAGTTATTTAAAACCTTTACTTACTTATGGAATATGTATATTTCAGTTTTAAGCGAATTGCTGTTTTCTATTCTGGGCCAAAAACACAACAGCGTTAAGGCCCTTCTCTTTATTATAGATATTAAGTAAAGTTGCAAAAAATAATGATCAGGTAACATTATTATACTAGGTTACTTGTCTATGACATTCCAAGTTTCTATTGTTTCGGCAGCAAAAACTGCTGGTGCCGCATTAACATTTCTCATTAATAGAAGTTATTGTTTCTGTGGGATAGAAGTCAGAATACCTGCTAACGGTTAGACTAAGAAAAATCAACTTGAAACATGGATAAATTGTATACTGTGAAAAAATACAATCATCTGTAATTTTAATGAATATATGTATATGTGGTACCTAAATTAGCACCGAAGGTCGAGCGGATAGATGAATATCTCTAAATAGACATACAATAATGACACAGGTTTAACTAACATACTTGGTTATCCGCGAGACCTATATAAAAACAATTAATTATTTATGAAGTCGTTCATTTTTTAATATTATTATGAAACAAAATATGATCATTCACTTAAGACAAAACTGGTAAATATTAATTAAGTCACATATCGATTATCTCATGTTAAAATGTATAAAAAGTATAATGTGTACTTAGTAAGAATATTATGTAGGGTACTGTTTAAAGTAGGTAAAGTATACGTGCAACAATGAGCGAACCGGTAAAAGGTCAACGGACCACAAGATATCGAAACTGAGTCACTGTATCAAGGCCTCGTGATTTCAGGTACTGTGAATTTAAGTTCCCTACCGTGCGAAATATTAAATCGACGCAAACGCAGCGATTTCATGGTTAAACTTACAATACCAAATCGCGAGTTAGAATGCTCTAAATATTTGTTAAATAAGTAGCTATTATTATTTATAAAGCAGCCTTGTGCGCTGTATAAATAAATATTGTCAATTCAGGAAATGTTTGAAGAAACATTGTTAACTATAATTGGATAAACGTAGTTGGTATAAAAGGTGCCTGCAAATATGACCTACAACCAAATAACAGTAAAGTATCAGTCTTTTAAGTTAACTGGTTAGTTTTAAATGTAGCTGTATCTGAAAACAAGGATATGCACTGGTATATCCTTGTGTCTGGTCACAGAATACCTATAGCATAAGTAAATAATACATGTCACGATGTAACGTCTAGCAATATCTTAGCAATTATAAGGTTGTCTGAACATCCGTAACTAACAATATCTAACTAATTTCAATAATCATATTTTTTCAAGCACTATTCAATATTTTCGTTCAATGGCCTCTTCAAAAAAAATTTGAATTATATACAACTAGGAAGTCTGTTGGCGGGTTAATGATATACAAATAAAACAACCTACATACACATATATTTTGTGTACATTTAAAATAATCATGACTGTTGGTTCATACATACATAATGAGCCCAGCGATTCTTATCCGAGACAAAAACTCGTCTGTGTCAGTATTACTCGTACCAAATTCAAGGTCCAATGGCATTGTCAGTGTGGTTAAGGCCAGCCACCATCCCGATTTTTTATGTACACAGTAGGTGGTAACATATGTACTGGTATGGCAATAAAGTGATTTAAGGATTTGATGATTCGCTCAAACCTGTAGTCATCAACTACATTGTTAATGAAGCATAGGTTAAAATGATTCATCGCTTTAACGAGTTCAGTGACATTGAATTTTCTCAAAATCGAATTAAGGCCGAACAGAAATGTATTATGGAAATGTGTAAGAGTATGTTCGTCTTATACAAAGCGTCTATGAATAAAGTATTGCATGGTGAGGTCCACGTAGGCGTGTCGGTGTGGTCGGTGACGAAACAACGCCTCATTTTGTGCAAGTATTATTGTGAAAGAGGTACTATTGACGCGGAGGCGAGTTCGACGACGGCGCCATGGAGGCCAACGCGATGTACTCTTAATACATAAGTCACCTCCACATCGTTAAACCAACAACTAAAAATTTTAAGACAAAAACTTAACAACACCCGAGCAAGAAATAATAAATACTTAATTACCTTCCATTTTAACTCGTCAAGTAAAATCTGACTGACTGAAGGTTAGGAAAAAGATCAATGTTTTACTAAACACATTTTTCGTAGTACGAAACAAACACACTGTTTATGTTTTACTACAAAAAAGAACAGTATTTCTTTCGATTGGCATAGTAAACACGCATTTATTGAGATTTCGTACAAAAATTGCGACACAGCGACTGTAACAATCGGACAGCACGAACCCGATACGGAGGTTACACACAAACGCCGGTGATACAAACATGCCAGGCATCATCTGATTGTATCGATATCATTATCGGTATCACGGCTTCATCATACTGACTGTACAATACTTACGTTTCTACTGATCTATTTTGGGCTCTTTCATTCGATCCGGTGGTGACGTGGCGCGGCTATCGTCTGCTCTCTTTCGTGGAAATGTGCCTCTACATCGATAACCAACGCGTCATTCGTGTTTTTTGTTGATACTAAGAGTCACATCACAAACTATGCTATCATTCATAACAAGCCAAGTGTTATTGTTTATTTTAAATATTTGACATCATAATATTGTAATATTTTGATCCAGATAAAGTATCTAGGCAACTCGTTCAGAACTTTAAAATGAATTATGCCTAACTTGATTAGATTAGAAATATAGCGTAGCACTCAAGTATAGGTTACACTATCTCTTTAGGAAATCTTAAGTATAATCAATTTGGCCTTAATGATTACTAACGATTATGTGGCCCTATTAGATAATGACAAATGTTCTTCTAATTTAGCAAACACTTAGATAAGACGTAGTATTTACTCGCGTATTAAGAAGATCACACAATATTTTTGTGAATTTGAATATAAACGTTATTTGGGCGACACGAAACGTAAACAAAACTCACATACAGACGACCGGGCATGAGGCCGTTGCTCTTTAATAGCTGAGAGTGCCTGAGAGTTTGTTTTGCAAGTTTGTTATATCTGATAATGTTTCCTTAAAGCATGATAATTAATATCGAGTTAGAAGCATGAAATTATTTAGGATAATACCACCATATATACATATATATATATGATAGAACATTTTGTAACATTACATGCATTTCTCAAAGTATACGAGATTTCTTGTGGCAGTAATTAGTTACGCATATCTCTTACCAGTTGAACATATATTTATGTAAGAGCATTATGTAAACTGACTCGGTGCTGATTAAATTAAATGTACGCCTCTTTACAATGAAACTATAACGTTATACACATTTAATATCTTTAAAAGGTACGTAAAACCGTATATCATGATTAATACGCCCATGCATCATATAGGTCAGGCGATCATTGAAAATGCTTTTACCGGGAAGCCAAAGCGATCGATGCGTGCTGACTCAATCGTTAGAATAACAAAAAATATGCATACGTCAAGGCTTAGTCATTAACAAAATTACATCAGCATTATGATATTGTATATTGATAATAAAATCAGGCATCATAATAAAATAAAGGAAGTTGTGACTTTTAAACCAAGTAACAAGTTTCCCGCGAAATACTGCGAACTACAATATATACACGTGTGATTTTCCCTATGATGTCTGTGCCCTCTGTATATGAATCATATTTTTTTTGGTATATCTCGTTATCTGGGAAACCCTTGCGTCAGAAATATTATTGAACTCGGTCATAATACCCTAAAGACCTATACATTTTAAAGTATCGTACAGCATCTATATTAGATGCATAGGTGTTTATTATTTATTTTGATAAACAATGATAACTAACTGAGTGATAAACTGTCGAGTTGCAGAGCTAAACAAGCAATGGTTACGTAGCAGAGAAACCTAACAGTGAAAGTTTTTATAGCTCTACCTACGGTGACACACAAAACACTACCACAATTTAATCTAACGGATTATTAATGTTGAATACAAAATCGTGTCAGTTAATATAATTCTGACTTTTTTTACTTGAATTTCAATGTGTGATCAATTCTGCAATTTAAGATCATAAGTTGCTTACATACCTATTGTCATCTTTCATGTATTTTGGAACAGGATAAAACAAACAAAATTTTTAAGAAAAATATCACGTTTATTGCTGTAATTGCAATTCGAAGGCACATACTATTACAGTACGCGCAGCTCCGTCAACGTGACGAATTTGTCACTTAAAAATTGTCAGTCCACAATCATTATTTCATGTCCATAGAACAGTCGTCTTAAACTTAACTCAGTATTTAGGCGGCACTAATTAACGGATCATACGGCTGTAACATGGGTAGTTGATTCGAAATACGTGTTCGGTTGGCTCGCTCTTCGTGAACTTTCAAAAGTACTAGGTCCATGGCGGCTCGGGCGTCTTCCAGAGGCGAGTGACCAGCACTTCCGCGCTGCACGATCCGGCCCAATAATTCTTCAGAGAGAGCTCGCAATGATCGTCGCATAGGGAAGCCTCGCGCGTGAGGGTACAACGCGCATGTGTCTACCACTGCACTGTGCAACAACTTCAGTGCACGCAGGTCATTGTCCAGGGCATGTCCAATTAGGATCGTGTCTGTACCCACAAATCCAAGAATGTCATTCTGTACATCTCGTAGCGTCTTAGTCGCGCGCGCCAAGTCGCGCGGCCTGATGCCTGAGAAACGGGTGTTGTGATCAACTACAGGTGAACTCGGTTTCACTAGTGATTTGTATACAAGTCGGCCATCAGCGGCGATGACCGCAATACTAGCTAATTCCAGGCCTGCCGTTGTGTAACACATCTCTGTATCGATGGCATATACACCACCGCGAGGCGAGCGAGCTCGTACATAACCTTCGAGAGGCCCATTCATGCCTGGACGAGTGCCGCTCCAAACATGGAAACGCGCAGTGCTGCAACCTCTGGCGCCCAACGGCGACTTACAACAAGTGTAACGGCAGTCCCCGCTCACACGTCCCCAATGATAGAGACACGGTTCATCCTTGAGATATTCACCTTCGCGAGTCATTCGAAACATTTTATCACAACGTACACACAAATGTTCCACTGTATCCGCTTCTTCGTCACTGTCAGAGCGCGGAGTCGAACCCAGCGACCCGCGGCCGCTGTCACCCTGAGAGCCAGGCACAAACTCTGGAGCGTTCACGTCCCACGTCGTAGCTGGTAGAGGTTTAGGTCGAGGCGGTGGATTAATATATACCACGGCCTTCGACGAGTTCGGATCAATCTCGAGCGGGTATCCCAATGTCCACATGCGCTTGGGTGACAAAAGATGCGGCCGAAGTGCTTCTACCAATTCTTCAGTGGAGATTCTCTGCGGCGTCGACGGCGTCGGCGGCGCGGACGGGGGGCGGCGTCGATCGCGCGGCTTGCGCCGGCGTGCTGCAGCGCTGGCAGAGTCCACCGACGCGAGGGTCTCTTCATAAAACCAATCGTGTAATTGAATACAAAAATGCATGTTTCTTGACTGGCTTGTGTACACATAGAGTCGAGATAGCGAACTCGGTGCTGGAGTAAGAGATACGTGCTATCGCGCGCGCGGGCGCTGTACTAATGGCGCGATGGAGGGGCAGCCTACGCTTTATACGTTACGTAGGTAGCGCGCGTTCGTTAACGGGACACGCCAATCGACCGGCCTATTCTCATTTTTCTAAACAATAAAAAAGCTTGATATGTATAAATAAGCTAAATCTATGTATTCCACAAAATTATCTTCATGATTTTTATACCTACTTCGAGACAATAGAGGACCGTACGCCCAATTCTTAGTAATATATTGAGAAAGTCTCGCACGCTTTGTTTACACAGATCAGCTGATGTTCCACGTGGTGTTTACGTACAATTTGATCATAAAAATTATTACATGTGGTATTTTTACAACTAAAGTTTTTAATAACACTTGGAATAATTATTATTATCTCGATATAATGGAGAATATGGTTTAAGTAATTTAAATTATAATAAGGTTAAATGGGAATTCCAGAAAATAATGAATTAACTAATGATTTAGTAATGACCTTCCTAAATTAAATATGCATTACGATGAAATCATTAAAAAGTTGGCTATAGCTATGTTATAAAAATATAGTAACGTTCCCAGAAGATAATTGTAAGTGACCCGTACGAGCGGTAGCGGAAGGAAGGACGGCCATTGCCCTATACCCTGACTCCGCAGTGTATAAGAAAAACTGATTTAAAAATAAACGTTCTGTTTGTCTTATGGTTTATTTATAGATTTTATATAGTTCAACAATAGGGATTATTGTAAAGGCTACACATTACAGTTTTAATTCTTTGTTTAATTAAATTTTCTGTAATGAATCATTACCGTTTAGGATGAATGTACCTACTCATCATTTATCGGAATATTTGCCTACGTGACCAGCGGCAGATTATAAGATGTCGTGAAAGAAAATGATAGACAGAAAGTTGAGAACATGAATTATTTATGCTCTTAGGATTTATATTTTCAGCTATAGTCAGGTAATTAAAGTTTATTTTAATTATTCTATCTACATTTTATCGGAAATAAGTATCTATAGATAGATGTGTTTACAAAAATACATGTTAATTGTTTTTGTTGATAAACAAAGACTATTCGGATCAATAATCCGTAATGAACTTCACTATCAACCGCTAGAGAATATAGAAGATAGCCTACATAGTCTCAATATGTCTGTATGTCTGCCGGTACGAAAATCGTATGGTTACCATAAATGTATAGGTATATACATATAGCATGAATGTGTGAGCGTGTGTGCCGAGCCGATGTTTGTATACAGAAGCGCGTGTGGGCGCGGCGCGCCTGGTCGCTGACACCGGCGATAACCTTCGATGTCAAACGCGCATCGACTCGGCGAACGGTACCGTACATGACAGTTGTATCAGTCCGTGTGAGAACTTCATCTAAACAATCATCGCAGCAGTGGCACAATAAATGGGTCACATTTATTGTGCCACTGCTGCGAACAGGTCTCTCGTGTTGATAGGGTTTAGGAACTAAATCTTTGAACGCTGTGGACTTAAACTTTAGGCTATAGTTTACCGAGCTAATCTAGTGCGGGTTTGCAGACAAGTAACCCCATCATGCGATACTACTATGTTTTTTTTTCAATATTTTCTTTTTTCACCGTTATATAATGAATGTGATGAAACACAATTTCGAAAATCAAAGCTCATGACATTAATTCGAACTCGAGACTTATGACTGAATCATTTCGTAAAGTCATTTCGAAGCGGTGACACTCCATGATATAAAAAAAGCTATTGTTGGTATCGCTAAGTGAAGCCGTCCGATGAAGAGCAATTAAAATGTGGAAAAACTTTGAATCAGTACAGTCACTTGGAAATGGAACCGGACCCTACACCGGATTGCAGAACAGCTATGTAGGCTGCACCGCAAATTCCTTCCTTTTTTATATAGGGTATCTGGCAGCGTAGAGTAAATTAGTGAAGATTAATCATTCTACTGTAATAACAAATTTTGCCTTACGCTGGTTAATGGTTTTGACGGGATTTTACTGTTATTGGCGTATCCTAGATTTTCAAATCTATCGCCTATACGACTATGACTTTACATAATTCAATCATCCTATTTTCTGTAGTCTGTATTGGCTAAAAAATTCCGAGCGAATGCTTGTAAAAGATCGAAATTAACAATAATCTTAAAAGCTTTCAGACTATAAGGTATGATTATAAGGTAAGGAAATTTTATGTTATTTAGTATCATCTTTGTGATGATACTAAATAACATAAAATTTCAGATTCAACCGCTTTTGTTACGTTAGCAAGCCTTATATTAACATCTTTAAATTTTATTCGTTTACTGTAGGTGTGTGCGTTGGAGACTAATAAATTATACACATTCATTTAATATTGTATTTTTAGAGTAGCGGCGCGTTGCCCTACCATAATTGCCTCCAAACCACACAAATATTTGCGAATCAATTAAATTTTTATATCAAAACCTTGTAATCAGTGTGGAGCCAAAGATTTTTAAAGTTAAAAAAAAACACTGTGCTTCATATTAAAAAACTCGTAAAAAGCGCCAAATATATAATTTTGCTTACATAATTTGCTCAATTAAGACAGTTTAACGACGCGTTTCAAATGCTCTCGTTAAACTCTTATATGTATAAGCCAAGCGTGTTTCTGTCACGTGCGAACGCCCTACAATAGACAAAACGGGACCGGTGGCGGAGGCATTCCCCTTCAATGCAGTATATACGTACCATACCCTGGATTGACTTATACATTACATTACTATAATACCCGTTATAAGAAAACTGTATAAATGCTTGTCTATACTACGACGTCAATAATAAACGTAAACGCCTACATTTGTTGTTCTACTCGCGATCGCGGTCAGTGGGCCACGGCAAGCGATGAGTATTGCCGGAACTTAAATTTCAGTTACCTATGTTAAGCTCAAAAGACCTTGGCAGTAAAAAAATATAATTAGGTAGATGGTATAATTATAGACAGGCTCTGTGTAATTATCATACACGCCAGTAAAATGCTGTCCCTATACTGTAATATTGTCAGACATTAAATAAATAAATAAACAATCTGTAGCTAACTTTCAAGATCTGAAAAGTCTGTTTTTTATCACTCAGTCTCTATATTTCCAGGTGTGACTGTTTCTTTCAAACGTTTGGCTAAAATGACAACACAGTTTTTATCAATTTGTAATCGAAGAACCTGTTCCATAACCAGTTTGCGCTTCATAAAACGACGTTTAGATTTGTAGTTTGTTTTAATGGAATAATACATTTAAATATTGTTTTAAGGTATAAAAAATACAGTTTTGTATACAATTAATGTATTGTCTAAATCATTATCTGCTTCATTGTTGTGTATATCAAAATAACTGTGATAATCACTAGTGTAGGTCACAGAGTAATAACAAAGCTACAACTGGTTGATAACATCACGCCACAGTGTTTTGGTGAAAGTTGTACATCATCGGCAGCTGACCACTGTCACGCAACTGCAAGTAGGTCAAGGAGCTTGCGTAGCCACTGTGACTAAGCCCACCGTATGAATGGCTCACAGTTTTAAGTTATACGAATATATGTACTTATCGATATTATATTCGCTGAATGTAATAAATATTGGAGGAAATGACTCATAGACAGTAAATGAACAAGACCAACACTAATAGGAAAGGTGATGTAAGTGAACAATATGCGATGCAATTTACACACCCACTAAAACAAATAGATAACGAAGAGTTCGATGAGCAGCTAATAACAACCTGTAAGGGGAACTACGTGACGGCGAATTAGAAAACTATGCAAATCTGATAATGGCAAATTAGCATACATTAATACGAGTTGATCTAAATCTAAAAAGATTTTAAAATGCTCTGAGACAAATTCACCTTCACTGCTGGTGTCGGTGCTAATAAGGACTATTGACATAACGGTCGTTTGAAGAGAACCAAACTAGTCGCCAACAAACCGGAAAAATAACGTTTTCGGGGCACGTCCAACAACTGCGTTGACACCGTGGTTCACATACTACCTAATACGAGACTAGCATTTAATGATACATCAAATTTAATCGTAATATATTTTGTGAAAACAAAGTAATATTGCAAAATTACTCACAATCATATATCAAAGAACAGATGGCATAATAAACAAATACATATAGGTACTCAAAGAGAGGTTTAATTCAAAGGTACAAAGAGATATACACGATGTACAAAGTTACCTTCATACTTCCACGTACATAGATAATGTAGATATATTACAATAATTATCGTACAATCCTATAAATACTCATCAAAGTCGAACAGTTGAATGGGAGTAAATTGACGTCTAAAACTCATGGATAGACGATAACTATTGAAAACGTTTTTAACATTTTAAAACTGCATTGATTGAGATTTTAAATATAAATTTTGATTCATTTTAAGAGATGCAGAATCTTCAATTATATAGCATTCAACAAACAACTATTTTGTTGCGTTATAGGAGGAGTAGTGTTATTTAATTTTTCTAGCGAAATTCTAAAATTATTTGAGAGTATTAAAAAAGAATACAAAACCAGCTCGATTTTAAAGCACAGCCAAAATATAGAAGACAAAAACATAAATATGTATATCTATCTAAATTTATATATATAAATTTCTAAAACAAGGTTATGCAGAAAACAAAGTTTAAGGATTTTATTATAATAACTACGAGGGCAAAATATTTATAGTACGTGATTAATATATAACGCCTCCATTAGAAAACGTACATATTAGTACTTAGGTTTAATATCCGATTCTAAGAATTCTTTTTAGCCCCAAGAAGACTCAGTACGTGGGCTTTATGAACCCACGTATACGCCTAAGTACTAATTTGTACATGATAAATCTTATTCGCAAATTATAGGCGAGCACTATAAATAGATTTGGAGTAATTAGGAAGAGTGGAGATGTTCATCACCAATAAGAAATTCGAATTATGATTTTTTACACAGTTAATAACAATATACTTCTAACAATCCATAAATACATTGATTGTTTATTACTTCAATTGTTTAAACAATTAAATTCGTAGCTTGGGTGATATTATTAATTATCACACTTAACGGTTTATAAATAGAGCATACAAGTCGTCAATGCCCCGCAGACAGCGACCTGTCTGCAACTGCTCGATAGTAGGAAACTACATATATACATTTTCTACATTGACCGCTTATCTGCTCACTACTGCGCAGTTTGTCGGAACAACCAGTTACATATTATCACTGTTTATTTTTATTATTACTAAAATTCTTAATGACGTTAATCAGTAAAATATACTTCCCTTAATACCTACACAAGATGATTATGTATGACCTACTTAAATAAAATCGAAATATGTAAATGCTAATCAAGCTATCGTCGTAAACCAAACAGGCCGTAATGATATCAAAATTTTGGGATACCAGTGGTTTCGATCTGACGCAAGGTTTCATTGAGGAAATTTAGAAAATAGGTTTATAATAGAAATACTAATGTGTAGCGTGTCGTTTTCTTATTTTTAGCTGTGATCAATAAATTTTCAAGGTGGAGGACAAACGAGGCGGCGACACGCGCCATCGGATTGACCGAGCCGGGGCGTAGTCCTCGGTGGCGCGGTGCCAATGTACGACGCTACTCTACTGTGCGTCACACTACGTAAAGATCTGATAAGTTCATTATTCGATCACGTTATTTATGAAGCAGGGATGCATCGTCTAACATCATTGAACTTTACTGGGTGACTGAATTGATTAACATCCTTTTAACGTACGTACCTACGCGATACTGATAACAGTGTTTGCAAGTTTGTTTATGAGGAGTTTAACACAGAAAACCTCCACAGCACCCATGACCTCGTAGTGATAGTTATTGGTTGAGTGAATGGTATCACGTTGCCTTTTCTGTACTAAAAACAGGCTAGTTTTTGACGGCAAAAAGCATCTAATGGATTTTTTTACCGCCAAAAAAATGTTTCGCCTTCAGTTCTTTTAATGAAGTTTATACAATTGATTTAACACAGCACTGTGTTTCCTGCTAACTGTCACTAAAATCGAAGGTACATTAAGTTAATTAGCTAAGGTCTATACGACGCCACTCACTTTGTTCTTTTTCGTCATATCAACCAAAACACGTCCACTGCTGAACAAAGGCGTCCCCCATAGATTTCTACAGGGCCTTGTTAGATGCCGTACCCGACCCACCACGTTAGTTCAAGTTATTTTAGGGAGCGAGAAACTAGCTTGATTCCAATTGAAATATTTATAAAATACTAGCTGACCTATACTAATACTAGGTTGGTGGACTACCCCTAACTTTTAGGGGGATGAAAAATAGATGTTGGCCGATTCTCATAGATACCGGATAAGCACAAAAAAATTCATCAAAATCGGTCAAGCCGTTTCGGAGGAGTATGGCAACGAAAACTGTGACACGAGAATCTTATATATTAGATTTTATTTAATAGTGCCACTATTTCTCATAGGGCCGTATATTGTTATATACTGTTTACGTTCTTACCAAGATTGGTATACCGTAATAAAACATGATATAGTAGACCACTACGAACACAAGTTTTATTCGTGGGGTCATTGCCTTGAGGCTGAGAAAATGGATTGAGGATCGCGCTTCCGCTATGCGCTGAAGTATTAGAACAGAAGAATGATACCTACTATTGTTATATACTTGAATATTCTTTACTCACCGCGTCAATAGGATAAGCGGTATTTTCGCATGACATTTGTTATTTAATTAAAACACCTGTAGTAAAACAGCTCTACATTCGCTTTGCACGTGGGATCATTCTGTTGATAACAGGTTATTCAAGCAAATGTGTAACTGTGGTCAGTGATTTTATGCTAGATGGCTAGCGAAGGAAACGTATGGCGGTCATCGGCCTTGTTAGTCCATGAGCGGTGTTGTCGTCATATGCAAATTGCTTTGCGCTAATTTACAGGAGAGTACAATGCCATCCACTTAATCATCACGATCGACGTGTGAGATAAAAACATCATATAATAATACTTTTAAATATAACTTTTAGTTGTATTGGTAAACTGCATATTGAGGTGTAGCTGGTCCTCATGTCTTAAAATGAATTAATTGTAAGGCTACTTTTTAATGTGAAAGATTTTGGACTTAGATACTTATTCGTTTTTTTATTATTTTATTAGTAAAAATCAGCAATATAAATAAAAATATATGAATATACTTTCTACGCCAAATTGAAGTCTTAATTTGTCAAATAACTAAATAATTACAACCAGTAGAGCTCAACTAGTAAAGTACTGAGTACTATAATTGGACCGTAGTTACTACCTACTTGTCGCCTTTTTGTCACTAACTATTAGTCAACAGAAAAAAAATGTATAGGAGCAAAAACTATTCATTATATGACGTGCCACTGATAAACCTTCAAACTGATTGCATGGTTCTACTTATGTGTGTTTTTTTTTATTTTCCCTGTGAATAATGGCCTGAATTAAGTACGCATGTTTTTTAATCCTCACTCGTAAGGAATTACATATATTGTTAA
Source organism: Craniophora ligustri (assembly GCA_905163465.1). Lineage (NCBI taxonomy): Eukaryota > Metazoa > Arthropoda > Insecta > Lepidoptera > Noctuidae > Craniophora > Craniophora ligustri. The sequence goes on along the minus strand of LR990967.1, from coordinate 7,120,035 downwards.
GATGTGTGACCTTCCTGTGCGTTTGTAAATACATACTGTGATGAGTGATTATTAGGTGAGTGAACCGCTTCAAAGCATTATGCAGCCAAACGGTTGCTGTCTGAGGGGACGCGTTTGAAATGGATTAGGATGTTACGAGCCATTGATATAGAACAACTGTAGGTATACTGATAGTTTGTATTGAATAAAATTTCAGTTTGAACTATCCGGACATAGCTTATTAAAACTCTGAAATAATGTTTGGTAAGGACAAATTCATTATTTAATTGCAAGGAAAGTGGAGTCCTTTTACTATACTTTCCACTCTTTAAGAATGTCAATTACCTTTTTAAGTTGTGTGTAGCCAGTGCCAAACATATGCAAAATAACCTAGTTGTTTGATAGTTTAATATATATCCGTACCTAGCCATTAAATTGATTTAAATTATTAATGAAAATAAAAATGTTCAAGAACTTATCACGTAATTGTACCAGTGTGTACCATGTTTTCCTGCCATTCAGTTCATGTCGTTTGTTATAACGACTAAAATCGAAGTTAAATTATCTAAATAAACAATAAATGTATTGCAACTGGTTTTCTCTTTTTATGCACTTCGTGATATGTGTGTGGCAAGGAATAAGTTATTATATTTCTTTACTTACATTTCTTTATTAACTGTATTTTGGCACCTGGGCAACCATTGTCAGTCTTAACAACAACAACATTGTCTTAGCTATATAAACGAAGTTGTGGTAATAAGTGTGTGTGTATGAATTTTCAACTATAATGGCATAATATTATTTTGGTTTACTGCGGGTGGGCTGCGTATGTGTAAATCTATTATTATCAAAGAAGAAACTCGTTGATAGTAATAGCCGTACACTCTGGAACATTGAAACGAATATATTTTTCATATGAAAACATGACAATGCAATAAGTACATCAATCAATGCCTAATGTCAGCGTCACGGTTCATGTTAACACCTTTAATAGGTCACCTACGGTAAGCAGGAAAAATTATTCAATAAATTAGAGACTATCAAACAACGAAAGCCCATACGTGCATAAAACCAAATAAGTAAATATTGTACATATAAATTGTATTTTCCTGTTCGTGTTATTAGAGAAATAAAAGTAAAATATCCTGTCCTTTAGAAACTATTAATTGAATTGCCGAAAAGATTTTGACGCGATGCGTCAAATTAAACACAAATTCTGTCATACATACCGCCTAGACTTGAAAGCCCCTTGGAACACAACCTGTAGATGGTACTATGTATGAAGATAATGGCTCAATCATTCCATACGTGTCGTATTGCATGTATATTCAGTTTCAGAACATCATCGAAGCAACCGGAACCCGATCTCAAAGCTCAATATGGCGTAGAGTCAATTAACAACAAGACAAGGAGCTAACGTTCACGTAGAGTACATCGTTACATTATGAGAAGGATGTGTGACCGAGATAATATTGTACGGCTGACGTCATACCTCTTATTCACTAGCGCCGTGGGATATTCAACGGAAAATGATCCGTTTTAGTTGAACGTCTCTAAGGAATTACCGGATCTCGAAACAAGGAAAATAACAAAACGATTCTATGACATAATATAGCTACGTCATAATCAGATGATTAAGAAATACTACATTCAACATTACGTTTTACGCTCATTAGCAGACGAATTATGCGCATACTACTACATACAAAAGAGGTTTCAGGCACGCCCAAAATGTATTATGCGAGATTTTTTTAGTATATGTTTAATATGGATATAATAAATTGTGATGATTAGCCTATTAATAATGTACCCTTGAGCAGTCCAGTGCCATGTCAGTAGTATACGCGACCGCAGACATCGCAATTGCTTAATTTAACCAGCTGGTTTCTAAACGGAAACACCAGGCTGCAGTGCCTTTACACAAATGTTATGCAAGCCGTTATCCATGTAATAGAAGCTGAAGGCCTCGCAATTAAAATCTTCAGTGGGAGCGGCATTTGATTTGTACTAGGTGCTAATAATTGCTACAAAATGTTCCTGTGAAGTTTGAACACACCTTCGAACAGGACGCAGTTTCTTTACTCTTGTTTTATTTAATAAGCAAAGACTCTCCTTTCATATTTTGCGTCAAACACTAAATAACTCATAAAGACAGCAAATGGACATTAAACAAACACATAAGTAACTTGTAAGTTTACTAAACCATAGCTAAATATGTGTAAGCCATAAGCCAAATTATCTTGCTGACCTCGTAGCAAAACGTCTTTTACATATAAAATAACTAATGGGTCCTATTGGCACTTCATAATTTGAATTAAAAAAATGGAACAAATATTATATAATTTAATGTTGTAATCATAATTTATTTTTGTACCAAACTTAATTCGATTAATATATATAATCAATAAATATAGGTGAATTTGAAGCGGATGCGGCTGCGGTCTCTTGCCAATTGGCAACAGAATTGGGTTACAGTATCGCTATGAATTCCTCTGTTTATTCAGCATCTGTATGGAGTGCAGGATGACGTTAGCGGAAGTAACGGGACGAACCTCTTTTGTTCTCAGTTTCTAATTTGTGTGTCATGAATGACGATTAGTCAAATTTTGTCGCGATATACCTAACATAAAACAATGTTTTGACAGTTTTAATAGACCTCAAAATAACGGCATTCGACTTTATTAATCTATTCGGTTACATATAAATAGAAACTATGCGGCTATTTTAAGCATTGTAACAAAATAGGTATTTATATTGAATAATTAATTTTAAACAATTATTATAATTATTTTGGATATATACAATGTGGGGAGGACAATATGATCATAAATGAAACTTCGTATAAGTCATGATATTCCCAACCGTCACACAAAAAATCAAATGAATATATCCAGTAGTTTAGCCACAGGACATTATTTTTCATTTTAAGTATTTTCGACATGATGTTTTGTAAACAGGAGAGCACGCGACAGGTTAACGACTTACGTTGCCAGCTCGCCACTTTAAAAACCTACGCCTTTTCTATCAAATTTATTTTCTCAATGCAAATTATACTTTATGCCCGAGCCATAAGAGTCATAAAGCGTGTCATCACAGCTAGATAAGAAAAAATGCATACGAGTTATTACTTTCCTGTTACGCACTCATGTCAATCGCAAAATATGTATGTGCGAAAGAGATAGGTAAGTTTGCTTGTTTCCTCTTTGCTTACTTGTCGACGTGTCTAGGTTACGCGGTCAGTGTGTCACCGGACGTCCTTACTGCCTGTGACGCATTTTATTTTCTCTGGAATTTCGGATGCGCCCGCGCCCGTTTGAAGTCGCCGCGCGAGTGTTATCGTATCTTTGTTGTTGTGTTGTGTTGTGTTGTGCGAAATTTGACGCTTTGTTTTAATAGTGACAGGACACATAAACGTATTATAGGTACTTAGTTAAATAGCTAAGTGAACTTTGCGAAATTAGACGCTTAATACTTGGTGTTTCAAGGTTTTATTATTAAATAATCATGCCTCGTTACAATTATACCGCTTCGGAGTACACTGATATGATTTTAATTTATGGGGAGTGTCACGGTAATGCCGCTTTAGCTGTACGGACATACCGTGAGAGGTATGGGAACACGCGTATGTGTCCGACCCACGGGCGCACTATTGTACAAGCTGTCCAGAGGATACGGGAAAATCAATCTTTGATCCCGCACGTAGATGGTGCTCCTCCACGTGCAAATGTGATTTCAGACGAAAGAGTTATTAATTATTATGATCGTAATCCGACGTCCAGTCTGCGTAATGCAGGTCGACATTTTCGTGTAAATCACAAAACTATTCAAAAAGTTTTGAAACGTGACAAACGCAGACCTTATAAGTACAAGAAAGTACAAGCATTGTTACCGAGAGATAAGCCAATAAGAGAAACTTTCTGTCGCTGGTTGGAAACCAAACATCTCGAGAATCCTGACTTCCTGTACAATGTGCTGTGGACTGACGAGAGTACATTCACAAGGAATGGTTTATGGAACCGACAGAACCTTCGGTACTGGAGCCGCGTGAATCCGCATCTAGTACGGGAGTCTTCACACCAGTACAGATTTGCGGTCAATGTGTGGGCTGGCATACACAGAAATACTATTATTGGTCCGGTATTTATTGATGGCAATTTAAATGCTGTAAAGTTCATTGAACTCCTCGACGGATCCGTTTCCGAGTACACGGACGAACTTTCGCTGGACGTGTACAGGCAGATGTGGTACCAGTTAGATGGAGCACCAGCTCATTCAGTGGTGTCTGCAAGAGAGCGTTTGACTCAAATGTTCGGACAGCAGTGGATTGGCCGTTTTGGACCAGTGCGGTGGCCAGCGAGGTCACCAGATCTCACGCCCCTGGATTTCTTTCTGTGGGGTCACATAAAGAATGAGGTATACTCAACAGAAGTTACTACCGTTGAGGAATTAAAAAATAGAATAATAATATCTTTTAATAAATTGAAAGAAATGGCTGCTAATGGTGACCTATTATCAAGAGTGAGAAATAACATTATACGTCGGTGTAGTTTGTGTATTCAAGAACACGGCGGACATATTGAAAATAAAAAAATTTAATGACTGGCGACATAATTATGTGATCGAAAAGTGATTGTGAATAATAAATTGATCAGTGAATAACTCGCGGGTGAATGATGCCCGACTATTTGGTTAATATTCTGTGATTTGATTTGTGTAATTGAGCATTAATAACAATAAGAATAATGGCGCCAAACATTACGTCGCTGCGTCGGCCACAGCTTTAACATGAATGAAACCAAGCTGCGTTGCCATTCTTATCGCAGGTCAGTGTACCATTTTTATAAATGGTGTTTTATTTTGTTTGCAGTTTTAAGCTATTTAGTTTGTAAGAAAATTTTTTTTTTTTTAATTTCCATGTTCGGATTTATTTGATAGTTTACAAATGTTTCTATAAACCAGTATTGCCAGTGTTTTCATTTAAAGTCATATTGTCATCTGTATATACTACATGAATAGAAATCCTTTGCGTAGAAAATGTATAATCAGGTCAAGATTTTTACATAGAACCACGCCCCTTTATGAAGATAAATAGTAAAGATGGACGTGGGTTGTCCTTTCTAATACACTCTCTCTGTGTTAAATGGTAGATTAAACCATCATGATTTTTCAACCACCAACGAACTATTTAATTCAATGATTGTAAATTATTATTTGCGATATCGGCGGCCATGGCCTTATGTAAACTTGGCATTTCGGCAATGCGTTTCTAGCAACTTCGAGAAATTTGCTAACGCAAACGCGATGAGAGAAATCTAAGATCACAAAATCGACGGCACGAGAATAGATACGCGTGGCTCGTCCATGCGTTTAAAGTCAAAATATTCTAGACAAGGAAGTACTTAGATATTTTTAAACTCGCATCGAATTAATTATTTGTAGGTCGTTCTAAATCGAAATATATTCCATAAATAATAAATATAATCCATAATAAATAAAATCATTAATATGCCAGGTTATATACTTCCGTAAAATGTAATACCCGGTCTTTCTGTCCGGATGAAGAAATATTCTTTAATGCGTCTCAGTAATTCGTTCGATTGAAAAACATTTCCCGACACGGATGAAGGCAAATGTAGTCATATTTGTAGATAAGATACTATCAGCTAATATAACTTTACAAATTAACTAACGGAAATGTATTTACAAAGGTTTTTATTTTTATGCAACTCGGTATAATTTATAACGGTGTTTAATTTTTTTGCGTAGGTAATCGTAGCATTCGTAGCATTAAGTGAAAGCTACGAAAGTGCCTTAAGCCTACGGATAATAAAATACTTTGTTGTATTTACTTTTATTTTATATATATACTAATCAATAGATTATTATAAAAATTATCTCACGTAAATATAGCTGAACAGATACATAATTATCATGCTACAAAATTATATGTGATAGCATTAATCGCATCGTAGCACTTCGTAGCCACCACAGGCTACGCCTGTATTTACAAAGTATGTTTTGTTTAAATTAACGATTTCGACTATGAACTCATAAAGCAACAAGTGCCCTCATTCAGAATTCAGATCATTTACAGTATATTATAAAGACGTTTTGTACTTAGGATGCGCCTGTCATTGAATTATTTTCCTGCTTCCTACTATGTTACGGGCTTTGTTCTGTACGAACGTCACAACGATATTTTATGTTGTTAAACACGCAGGATTATCTTCTTTCCAGATATTTATATTGACGTCTTTATTTACAGAAGGTATTTTTCCTTTGTTAAAAAAGATTACTTTATTGTTCTAGAAAAAAACACATCTAAATTTAGAATTTTAACCCGGTATATTGATATTATTTTATATCCCAACGTTTTAAGTCTTGTACAGCGTCCATGATCACCGGCAGGCTGTGGTGTTGTTTGTCTAACTCACTAACCGCTACCTTACAATTTAGTAAAGTTTTGGAAGAGTTATTCAGGACGCGGACCTATTACGGCAGCGGTGGGATTTAATAAAAAAGACTATAATTTCTGTATGGGACACAAACACATATATACAGATAGCAAAGTGGACAGAGCTTTGAACGGTGATTCGTAACGGGTGTAAAGTTGAATGCCCAAGGACTACTCGTTTTTGCGTTACATCGCTCTAATTTGAATAGTGCTAATCTAACTAGCACACTGGTTGCTTTTACGTGTCTGTTACATACTCACTTCTCTGATGAACGAATTTATCACTTTATCATTGACGCGAAAACAAATCGTTAGCGCGCGAATTTGTTTTTCATTTATTCGCACCCGGTATATATGGAAAGAAAATAAATGTGTATGTTGATTGTAATTTACCAAGAGTGTTCTCAAAATATATTATATATCTAGAAAGTTTGTTTGATTTGTAGAGATTTATATCCAGAGAATAAACAGCCAATTTAAACCTATTTATAACATAACAATATATTTTGGTAGGTTTAGATCGTAGAAATTTTAATTAATACGTTGTGTAACATTATTACATATGTATGTATATTCAGTTTCCTACGTCCGTCAGACTTTTTCACGCAACTTTAACTCACACTTGGCCAGTTTTTACAAATATAAGCTAGCCCTTGATTTTAATTAAAAGTAAAACATAAAGAATCTATAAAACTGCCAGTGAACGTACACGAAGGTCATTGCAAAAGCCTTATATTTTCAGTAGGTAGGTACATTTTAATGGCATTGAATTCAAATCTTTCGTTCATATCGATTTTATTCTAGAAGCATCTGCTAATAGCACGTAGTCTTTATCCAGCATTTATTATTACCGTTATTGTATTATTACCCGCAAGTTCTCGACTCTTCGAATACACAAGCAAGTCTTATTACTTATAAAAATAATATTTAAAGTAATCTTAAGTATATACCATCACCAGTGTTAATAAATAAAGCGTAGCGGTTTAATAATTATGTTACAAATAATTGTCTGTCATGTGCATTTTCGATGGTCCAAACGGTCGTTTGTAGTTCTGATGTCAAAATAAACAAAAGATATAATAATAATAATAAATATTGCTTAAAATTAGTAAAAATTAACTTAAGGGGCATAGCTGTTATATTAAAACATATAGGGGTCGGTAAACAATATACATGCATCATCAAGAAAGTAATGAGAGTTCGTAGAAATGACAGCCATTAGTAGTTTCTTCACGTTTCCCAGGCTTTATATTAGGTAGCAAACCAGTTTAATAAATATATTAAATGACAGACAAAGTTCAAAAACCTTATGAGGTTTTGTTATTTAGCTTTGAATGTCAATGTATTATTAAAAAAAAGAAACTTGATCATTACTGCATATTTTCATATGCGCTGATGTCATAGCTCGACATTTGTTTACTTAAATTTCATGATATTAGCGTCACTATGAGCTGGTGGTGCGTGATTTGGTTCAGTAGATTTACGTAATTACAACAAATACATTTAACATAAAATTACTTGAATAATATATTAAATACAGGTTTTCCTAGTATTTATTGCAAATGTATTAATATGATTAGATGGTACAGGTATTATACCAGTTTCTGAGTGATATAAAAATTGGACTAACTCTGGAAAAAATACTTCGTAATAGGAAAACATGCATGTACTGAAAAATTAAAATTAAAGAATTATGTAAATTCAACGTGTATAATAATAGTACCTACTTAATAATGTAACTGATAAAAAAAACACCATTATCTTGAGTCAGCGTTCCCGCCATGGACACAGACATACAATAAGTCTAAAACTGAAGTTGTTTGTGTAAATGTGCATGAAGTCAAGGTTAGGACCGAGGACCTTCCGCACTTGGGGTGACGCTGTTGTTTGGAGATAAAAGACCTCGACGTTTTACTCTTTTCCTAGTTTTTGTAAAATCTATTCTAACGCCCTTGAAATCGACAATTAAGTGATATGTTTCTTTAGTCACAACCTAATCGGCACCTAAAAAAATTAAACACATTCCCTTTCAGTTTGAATAGTTTTTTTTCTATCTAATTAGGTACGTATTTTATTTTTTTGGCTTGAATACTTGGTAAATTAAAAACTTGGGTATAATCCAAATAAATATGGAAATAAAATAACATGATACAATAAAACAACCACGTTCATGTACGCCGTAACAAATTTGTATGTGTAGCGCCATCTTGCCGCTCGTCTGAGAAACTGAGCCAGGTGATTCAACCTAGAGAATCTACGATTAACAACTAGATGGCGCGGTCTTTAACTAACCAATACTTTAGCTGAGTGCAATAATAATTAACCTTAACAAACATGATTTTAAGAACGAATTTAATATAAAAATATAATATACTCGTAATAAAATATTTTACATTTAATAAGCAAGATAAATCCTTTTATCTAGAATTTACTAACCTTTTATTAGTCCTTTTATCTGGACTTGATTCAAGTTTTTTTTTCTGTGATAGTGTTATTAGGAAGACTTCATTGTACTAACCGAGTATGCTAATACTTAATGTTAATTATGCATAAATAGTAAACACGTAGTAACGTAACGCCGCGTGGTTTACCGGTTAACAAAACAGAATCATAACGCAATAACGTACCCTCCACGTGTTTTTAAGTAACAGCATCGGATTGATCAACTAGAACAATGCATTCATAATACTGATTAAATACGAATGTAAAAAATAATTTATGTTTACGCAATTTCTGTTGTATTTTTTTTTTATCTAAATTGTTTTTATTGCTAGAGCATTGACAGATTTATTTAAATTGTATGCGCTTACTGACAGTTGGTTCAGATGCAAGGAAGGTGAAAGTGGATCTACTTGTTTAGTGAGACTCGGTCTGCACCTAGTGCAGACTGGGCATTTCACCTAGCTTTCCAACATTAGCAACGTTGATCAACGCCGCCTATTGCAGAAACTTCGATACAATACACATAACACATCATAAAACGATGTTTATCAAATGGCTAGTTAGCAAATTGAAGGCCATAAATTAGTTACACATGTGTAAATATTACGTGAATAGTGTTCTGTATTAGCTTTGTCGTGCTTCAAACATTATCAGTCTGTAAACGATAGTGATTATATCATAATTTATCGTATTGTGTTTTAATTAAAATCAAGTATATCAGCTATGTTTAATAACACGTGTAAAAATAGGCATGTCTTATTATTATTCGCGAATGAAAACAAACTAATATGTAAACAATATAAGTTTAATAATTTAGTTATAAGAAGGCACAACGCTCACACTGAACTATAGAAAGTGCGCAGTAAGACAACTTTCGCGACCGAATTCGAGAGAAAGTAGTCCGGAGCGCCGCGCGCATGTTATATTATATCACTTTATCTGACTTAGGGATTATATCACAAGCAATGTTTACAAATAAAACTACTTATTAACACATGTGACATTTTTGCAACTCGTTTAATATTATAACTGTCGATTTTGAATCGTTGTTTCGCGAAATAACTGTTACGCTTTCGTTAAATACAATTTATTATTGTCGCTAAGCGGAACTGTTTGTACGAGTTCACATCCGTTTCGACGGCAAAACTTTTGTTCAAAAATATCAGCTTTCGCTTTCGAGTTGCGCTGGCGCAGCATCCACGGAAACATTGTTCGTGCACGCCAAATTAACATGTCCGCGTAGTAAACACCTCCTATTTACAGAAACTAACAATGGAAGGTCGCAGTTTGGTAATACATACAAATGAGAAGAACTCTGCCGTAGTGATAACACTGACAGTAAAACCATGTCGGAGGTACCTAATGTTAAATATTCTTTTTGTTCCTATTTGAACCCGTCTCACAGACTAGATAAATAAAGAAATGCATTATCTTTTAACATACTACCCTAATTTTTACGTGACATTTATTTCAAGCCAATTACATATTTGTTGATAACATAACAATAAATGGATAAACATAATTTTACTGATATCAATGAATTGCGTGTTTATATTATTGTACGGCTTGTTCTAAAAGTAACGTGATAAACTAGAAAGTCGTTTACGTAATCGTTAACACATACTAATTTACACCACACAATTCAGGAAGATATATTTCTTATTTTTACAAACATTTCAGCTCTTTGGAATGGCAACACTGCGCAGTTTTTTCCAGAAAGTACAACTACAACAATAATTTTCGTAATTTTGGGTAAAACGAGCATGATTCCTTGTCATTGGGTCTGCGAAACACCTGTTAAGTAAACTTTAATAGTGCTACAGCGGCGGTGGCGGCACTACGAACGCTACGAATATTTACCACTACGCGATCAGGGATATAATAATGTTTCCCCCTTTGATAAACTAACAGCAGCTGTACGTATTGTTATCAGTTGACAATATTTATATTTATCTTCCCTTATTGTTACACAAACTCACGAATAGTGTACGTGTGTGTAGTTATACGTATTCTTTGGTGTAAACGCTCAACGCGTGTTAGTTGGTTAAGTCTACACCAAATGAGGGTCATTCCAACTAGACCTGATTTTAGGAGCAGTAACAATGAAAAGACTAATTAACTTACAGAGGCCTGTCTGTTATGATCTTAAGGTGACCTTAGAAACATCGTCATCGCTGATCTCATAAAGATATCGTTTGTACAAACAGAAACCTACGTTTTTACCAGTCAAAAACTTACGGATAAACATACAAATTGTACAAAGAAAGATAAAATGGGACTATTTAATATTTATACAACGACTATGCAATAAGCGTATCTAAAACTAACAACCACAAGGCTTAATATTTTAGACGAACAAGGTTAATTCCTTACGATATCATTATAAATTCCATATAAACTTAGTTCGTCATATTTTACATAAAAGTATGGACATTTTGGGTGGATCAGATACGCCGCGGTCAGAGGTTAATACCTATAAATGAAACGAGTAATGTTTACAAATAAGTTTCCACTCCGAACAGACGTAATAAAGAACGCATGGAAATAATCTCACGATTTAGGTATTTATTGCATAAATTATAGCAGGTAACACGCTATTATTATAACGTACAACTACTAGAATTAGATAACCTACGATAAGGCAACAAGGTGTTTTCGAAGTGGATATGTTGTGACTATGTAAATTATACAAACTCTATATCGTTCATCATCTGTTAGTTGCTACGTGTTTATTCGAATCAGATATTAATTCTAAATTATTAATCAATTATTTAGGTTTTTTAAAGAAAAATTCACACACAAAGTAGCTACAACCATACAATATAAAAGAAATCCGAAAATATGTATAAAACAAAAACTTTCTTATACCACATTATATTTCTTCGGGGCAAAAAATTTGCATTCGACAGTTTCGTGTATACAAAACTACCTCGTAGAAAGTTAAAGAGTTGTATGGTAGCTGAAGTCTAAACAAATTGTCAAATTCATAAATTTATAGAAAAAAATATATATTAAAAAAATTAAGATACATTCCTTTGGATTACCCGTAAGGAAATTCTACTTTTGGACACACAAACAACATCGAGGCACAGAAATGTATGATACTGCCTAAAACTTCGGGGAATACAGGACAGACGCCATATTTCAATTCAATTCATTCGCGTACTAAATCGTATAAGAGGAGAGGAACTTCGTCGTTTTCCGGCGGATATCGTATAGACATGACGCAAGTAAGCTTCCTTCCTAGAATCTAAAACACGTTAAAAACTTTAACGATTACATGAATACTTTTTCTGGCGTTATTTATTTAGAATTTATGTGAACACTTATCGCACAATAGTGATGGAGTAATAATTATCATGTAACAAGGAAATCAATGAAAATGGCAAAGGCTTCATCGTGACGCGTCTATAACTACATTTTATAGGTAACAACTTCACGACTGTTGATATAATAAAATGACTCAATTTCATAATATAACTTTAAAGAAACAGCGCTTATAGATATCTTGTTTTTTTTATCTACGCGGAGGTGTGATTAAGAGGAAATAGCCAACTTTCTTGTGGTTTTACTGGCAGTCTAGTGAGTATTTTATCGCAATATTGCTACCTGTAATCTCGATATGTTACGGTTACATAGCCTGAGTGACTGAACCTAGCACGCAAAGGGAAAGTTCGTGATCGTTACACGTTTTTACTTTACCTTCCTGGAAACATCAAACTAGCTTGAATTTCTTAGATTGCTTTTTTAAGTTGCATCATAAATTATATGAAAACTTAATTTTTATCACTCAAGGTTTGTGATTTGTATATCGCACAGAAGGATAGGGACCTCGACCGCCATCAATCCATAGATAAGTTTTCTAGATGTAAAAAATACAACGTGGATAACGTCATTACGTGTCATTTTGTTATAATTGCCACGTGAAACAGGTAACATTTTAATTACATCATAATTAACAGTTGTTATCAATGGTTGGCAACACGAAGAGCGTCAAAAGTCCGGGAAGCACGTTCGTAATCACTTACTATTTGATGATCGGAAACGTATCTTTAATACCTACACAATGATTGGTGGGGTAATCATTTTTAACGCTGCGCAAACCATAATTCTGTAGTAACGTTATCTAAATGATTAGTATTATTAAGATAAACTTACTATAGAATTTGTAAAATATTTGGAAGTGTCGTTCACTGAAGTGAATGTTTAAGGATTACAAAATAATTTGATATACTGATAAGTTCGGATTTCGAACATCGATCATATTGCCTATTTGAGACAGAGCAGTAGGATTTGTATTAAAAAACCCAACATCAATCAATTTTGTTTAATTCGTTGATTCAATTACTCTGCTAATTTCAAATCAAGAACGTCAAGTAGGAGTTATTTCAACACTGACCTTGTTTAACTATTATAATAAATGCATTTCAGTCGTGAGTGAGTTGTGAGATGAAAGCGATAACACAAAAATAGTATGTTTAGCTGGAAACCTGTAATGTGTTTTATTTTATTCAATATGAAAATTGATAACTGAATTGATGATTATTTTGACAATCGATATGTTTTAATTAGACAATATTTCGATTGATTACACCAAGATAAAAAGAAAGACATTTAAAATATGCCGTTAATTGTTTATGTGAATTAAAATATGCGACTCTAATTACGAACAATGATAAACAAACAACCACCACTTTCAAATAAATTCAACTAAGTGTTTTAATTCAAGAATGTTTAATTAAAATTAATTGAAATGCACTAACCATAGATGATACCTAGCAACGATGTCAAGGCAGTCTTCTAGTTCTCAATCTTATCTAATGACTCTAGATTCCGCTTAATTACCTAGAAGAAAATTCCCATAATTCAATGCATTTATTTGAATCTGTTTATTGTTTTGTACATAATGGGTCATTTAGTTGCATTTGCACTTAGAATTGATAAAAAATATATGCGCATGTATGTTTAATGAAATGACTCGTTCCTCGATAGGCCAATGCCAATCAGAAAGCCCATGCAAGGAGGCTACTATCACGATCAACTGTTTCAGAGGTCGGCGACAGCGACGACGAGTGGCGTGTCCAACAAGTCGGTCATGCAGACTGTCGTATAAATTTATAGCCCATTGTATTCTCTAACGATTTGGTTGGCTTTGTACCCACTGAACAAGACTCACGAGGTGATCGTCATTTATCTTGCCAAGCAGATTTCTAATTTAATATACCCACCCTTCTTCCTTTCCACTGATTTCACAGTAGTAATTGAAGGTAATCGATGTATCCACTGAGCAATACAAGTACCTAACGCTTATCGCGTGCACAAGTACTGCTAGAAAACAAGGAATAAGTACCTGTTAAGTTCATTACGAAACTTGAATAACACAAATGCATAACACGGTCACGGTTTAACGTCAAGTAGTATTTTTATGAAACTTAAGCTCACCGTGTTTATTCTTATGTAATGTTTGTTTAAACTTGCAATTTTTTTATATACCGGTTATAAACGCACTATGTTTCATACATATGTACATGTGAAAAAAACACAGAATTTTAGGTACCTAAACTAGGTAATTTTTTTGTGTGCGCTTGGATTGTGTAAAAAATAGGAGTTACAAAATCGTGTTAATGATTAACAAACCAACGTAAAGTCGTTAATTAACTGAATCGAATGGAAAAATAACAGATTACCATCAATTTGATGTTGAAAATCCTGTAAGAGCTTAGAGGTGCTTTGCAATTACAATGCTGCTGTATGGATATTGCCATTATACAAAATATTTCGAAATTTAATACTTGTAATACTCATTTATATACAATCTGGATGTTTTTACAACTTTTATGTATCTTTCAATTACAGGCGTAATATTACAGCGGCCTGGGGTATTCTTAGTACCTAATAAGAGAAAAAAAACGCAATTTATAATCCGTATTACTACTCCGTATATTATAATCCGTATGAACACTACTCCATATTAAAAATATACCATACACTGTGTAAATCTTCGTTATATCATTTAGCATGTCGTTGGTTGGTAATGTGGCGTAAACTTACCGCCAACAGTTCCAGTGAGGACATTTTTTTTCTATTTTTATATTTATTTTTTACATAATTACAGGCGTAATATTACAGGGACTGGGGTATTCTTAGTACCTAATAAGAGAAAAAAAACGCAATTTATAATCCGTATATTATAATCCGTATGAACACTACTCCGTATTAAAAATATACCATACACTGTGTAAATCTTCGTTATATCATTTAGCATGTCGTTGGTTGGTAATGTGGCGTAAACTTACCGCCAACAGTTCCGGTGAGGACATTTTTTTTCTATTTTTATATTTATTTTTTACATAATACATTATATTATAGAATAACAGGTTAATTTTCAAAGTGTCTAATCTACTACTATGTTATGACTTAAGGTATACTCTAGGACAAACCCTTAAATGTAAAACGTAAAATTTTCAACCTGTTATGAATCTTTTCATTTCGGTTTCGTTTGAAAATCGGGTTAAGCCGGTTTTGCGCTTAACCTTTTCATAAATCGCTTTAGAGGAAACCAAACCGGGTAATAAGATGAAAAAACACTGTTTAGCGTTTTAACAACTTCCTACGTTTAAAACAAGTTGCCGACGTGCCACTCGTTGAATAAACCGGTTAATTTAAGTAAAACTTTATTTTTATTCTTAAAACGTTAGATTTCAAGAAAATCTCGAAGGAGAACCGAAATATAGTATTATATTTTAAGTCATCGATTAAATAGACCCACTCGCTACTGAGCCCGCGCGTCCACTTGAGCACATAATTTATTTATTTTATTTTTTTAATTAGCTTTACTCCGTGACTGTACTAATAATAAAATTGGGCAGTGGGTTCAGTCCACCTATTCAAAATGTGATGTGGACGAGTGATCCTGCGTTTTGTTTTCGTGTGCGTCCAGTTGCCCAATGACTCTTTTTTTAACCCTTTCAAACCTCAGGATACAACGTTAAAATGGACGTATTATACCTTGTATACTATTATATAATCATAAAGCTATTCTATGCTATGTGCATGCATTGCATTACATTTATCCCAGTTAACCTGGTCTATTCTAACAGAAAATAAAAATAAAAAAAGTACAGCCAGCATACGAAACTTATTTGCAAAAGTTTGTTCTACTTATATAAATTACGAAATAATTCAGTATTCATTTTTATTTCAGAAGCATGTCAAATTAAATAAATACGATATTGATAAACATTTCCTACATTATAACAATGTCATCAGCCTGGTTTTAATTTTATATCACATTTGTTTAAGTAAGTATTAAAGGCTAGAGGCCGGTCCATAAAATGATAAAGTATTATCGTATAATCATAAAAAAGTAGTATCGTAATGGGAAATCAAATTTGGCCTAATAGACCTGACATATTAACATTACATCATTGCAAAGATATCACGCTATCAATAGAATAATTTAAAAATCTGACCTACCGCTGCTTTTGTGTTGTGCCAAGGATTCTAATGCATTTACAGACTTAAATCCTCCCATTTAAATAGTTAAAGAATAAGTTTTCGTTCAGAAACTACGCTAATTGTACCTTCAATTAATTAGTGTAAGCAAAAATAATATAAAAAGTTTTCAATTCTGAATTATTTTACCATCAAATTAGTAACGTTTACCAAAAAGACGATCGCGTCGCGCATCGTCATCGTAACTAGGAAGCGTTGTAAACTGAACCAAGGTCAAAAACTGACGCGACTCCGAGATAATTCTTATCATACAACATTTTAGCAATAACGTGTAGATTTGCATGAAATAATATATTCTGATTTACATAAGTGTGTACTTATCTTATACATAATTTCATGATTGTACTCAATTAGGTCTTTTATTTTTTAATCTGAAGGCAAAGGATATATTATTATGTAACATACATAATGCTGCAACTGACTGGTTGTCTTGAGTCATTTTGTTCCACATAAAGTACAGCATGAGGGTCGAACCGATAACTAAGGCCTCAAAAACGATGGTCTTAGTTGTCAATCCAAGTTAAAGTGTTTACTGCTAATCTCGCACATGTAACTACAGGAAATGATGTTGTTTTATTGTATGATATATTTACATACAAAGATTCAGTTGGGATCGTTACGTACGCAGTCATCGGTATCCTATCGGCGATTCGTTTACATCGCTCACGAGGTAGTCACGGATCGGGTATAGCTTATACAACGAGCGATGACGCGTGAAGCATGACCATGGAGCGACCTAGGGCGCGCGTCCTCGCCGCCACATCCACGGACCATAACGGCAATTTTATTTTGTAGTTTACTATCAGCAAAACATTATCTATTGTTCCGCTACATAAATAAATCGTCAATAACTTATCTGTGACCGATAGATTAGGATCATCAAGCATCATTGTCAGATTTTATAGTGCAATCAGTTTTCAAGATCGCTGATATTTGAATCTTGTACTTTTTACGTTAAAGACGCTTTTTATAAAATTATTCTGTCACACTAATACTAACTGTACTTAATGGAAAATAAATGTTTTTCTTAATTAGCATCAAATCAAATGCAAATATGGCATTAACCGTTAATTGTGGTCTACGATACCTAAGCTAACTTGAAAAATACTGTTTGATGTAATGACAGTAATTAAAAACGAAACAGCCCTATTAATAATTACAAAACGTCGTGATACGCGATACAAAGTAGTCAGCGCAGATTGCTAATTTATGTACCTTTTACGCGTTCCTTATGTAAATAATAATTGATTTATATTGCCTATTGCTTACTACGAGGAGGCAATATTTTACTCACGAATTATGTATGTCCAGAAACGACGTTTTATGAGTAGAGCCTTCCTTATGCTCCGGCGCGGCGCGCGGCGGCGTCGCGGTTCCGCCGACCGATTGTTAATCATTATCATTATTCAACATCTTTGTCATTGCGTGTCTGAATAATGTAATTCATTTCTTGCCAACATGTGCACCCACGATCTTAACGAGTCGCTTTAAAATAATTCATTTTCCGGTTCATACAGTCACATACGTAGAAAAAATCTTACATCAATATTTTCCTCACAATAGTCAATGATAAGATAAACACGTACTTTAGTTTTCATTGTTAATGAGACGGCAGATATACAATTAAGAAATGTATGACATGTATGTACATATTACGGCATAATATTAATATTTATTTAGTAGTTCGACCTAGTTATTGAATATAAACAAAGCCTGCGAAACAGGGTCGTAGACGTTTGGGCGAGGTGAGCGACCCCGCTATCATGGCGATCATTCCGGTTAACAGCTTATCGTCACAGAAGCGGGTGCCGACTGTGAGCGTCTGTTGACTGATAGCAGCACTCGCCAGCAACAGCTGGAACTAGAGCAGGAAACCGATTTTCACCGCTTCACGCTGTCGTACTGTTATACGATTAATTATTATTCGCTCATAATTAATTAAATGTCGTCAACTTATTGTTTGGTTACTTGCATAATAGCTTCGATTAATTATTTCTTTTCTTTGAATTTGAAGGAGGAAATGCTAAATGCCCGGGTAATCGATTTGAATTAGAAATGATTTACATATTATATCAATAGTTAAATACTGGTTGCTTAAGCCTGCTAATAATTTTGTTTGGATTATCTCAATTCAACTCATCAAAGGGACGACTAATTAAGTAAGAAATAATAGGCACGTATAGCCACCATAAAGTTTTACAGAAAAAGCATTAATATACCTTTTTTATTACTATGATGAGAATGATATTGAAACGAAATAAAAACAGGACTAACCTTCGTTTCGTTCCTTCCTGTGGCGTGAGAGATACTGAGCTATCTGATTATCAAGTAGCAACTATGTTAGGGTCAGCTTAAATTCTAACCAGAACCAGCTGAGTTTCTGTATTTTGCACAAAGCGAGCTGCCCTGAGCCCTATAGCCTAGTTCCTGAAAGCCCAACGGTCTAAAAACAAATTGACAGTATCCTAAAATTAAAATATCTATCCAATAGTCCCTAGATAACCTTACTTACCCCTTCGATTGGTAACTTTTTTCTAAGTGTGTTACTATAGTAAAATAAATTTAAAACTACACGATAAGAAACTTACGCATTATGTTAATTTAACATTTGTGTAAATTATAATTTAAATATGAAATTATTTTATTTGCTTCCAACATCCAAATCAAATTGTATAAATTATTTTATTGTTGTATTATTTTTCATTTACGTCAATTTGTAAACGCGTTGTAGGTACTATTGTAGTTCTAAATATATAAAACAGTTTTAGTACCTAAGCATTTAAATTTAGTAACTGACTTATAAGTTCATAACATAATACCCTCCTATTACCAAATAAGTAGTAAGTTTATCAAAATGATATTATTTGAATGGATCGTTTATCGCTTTTATGTAGTATGTGCTCTCATTATCATTACTATGATTAGATTTCATTATCATAAGTTAAAACTACAACGAGCACTACGCAGACAAGTTATAATCGAACTGTTATCAGCTTCTAAGTTTAAGTGTAGGGAAGTCAGAGAAGCACGTCTGATCAATTAGTGTTCTAATAATAAGATTCGATTTCACACTATAAACATCATGACTTCAGAATTAGAAGTCGTAATCAACTTCATTTTGTTGACGCCTTTCACTTGATTAAGAAATCTGATATTCGTTACAAGTTACACAACATTTGATGTCAAATGAAGTGCATGATTTTTTGACCGTGCATTTTGGATAACTTCAATAAGGTAGTTCAAACAGCCTTGGGGGTGACTTCGACCGGCGGACCTCCAAATTACACATAACAGTGACGTAGCGGAGTGGGACAAAAACGCGAGGCCTTGGGCGGAACCACTAGCTCGCCGCTCCCTCATGCAGCTATTAGATGTCGCCATGTCATCGTACAAACAAAGCATTTCACAATATATTATGATTTCTCAAAATCTACTATCGGACAAATCAATATTATCTAATAGCTGCACGATAAGCTAACATTGATAGAAGTGGTACACATTGCTCTCTCCGGTATTACACATTTTTTCCAGAAAACTGTTAAGAAAATGGGCATGACTTTAACATTGATTAATTTAAATTTTAAGAGTATTTATGAGAACAGTATGTCCAAGTCTGACTTATAAATATATTTATTTATATGATCATTTATCTTAATCTTAGCAAGTCGTAATATCCTTATTACCAGTTAACAACCTCATTAACATATTTTGATATAAAACATTCGCGTACCGTTATGCCATCTAGGTTTAGTCAATTGAATTAAAACTTTGTTTTACTCGATAAAATTAAGACCTGATCATTTTTATGTAACACCAAATCTAGTAAGTATAAAAATAATAGTATTACGTAAAATATATATTTTTGGTTGTATTTATAGTGCGAATAATTTCATAATATGTCATTCATAGATTTCGCTATTTCCTCACTAGAATTAGCATTATAATTTATTTAAATCTATTTTGCAAAATTTAGTATAACAGGAGGTATAAACTGCGTTTCAACTGTGTCCAAAAATATATTTTTACTCGTAGGTCATTCTAATTAGCAGAGTACAGTTATACTTTCTTGTTATACTTAGCCTTCCTCATAATGGCCTCATCATTCTCGATTAATAAACATATTAAACATGAAATGTATGTCTATAGGAAAATATTCCTTAATACAGTCGATTTTAAGTGTCTTATTTACTATAGTAAACCTTATCGATCGAACTAAAATAAAAGCAAGAAGATAATTATTTACAATTGTGTAGGATGACATATAATGTTTGTGTAAAATAATATATAATGTTTATAATAGTTATAAGGATGATATAAATTGTAAATAAAACTAAGTAAGAATGTTAAATAATTTTAAGATGTGAAAATAAATAATGTTATTGTATTTGAATAAATAAAGTTGCCAGGTTAGAGAGAGCACTACTTGCGCCCTACCAAATTTTGCATATAAATGGGTACATTTGCCGCGCTCGGCGCATTCTCTCTCGGCGCTTCATACTGAACACACGCTCTGAAAACATGAAGACTATTTGGTATGGGAACAAGCAGAACTCTCTCAGGTGTTTTCTTCAGTGAATTATTGATGTTTTATTGCAAAGCCAACAATCCCAGCAATAGCAGTGTGCGTCCAGCACATTGAATGGTCCTTCGAGCCGGATTAGAAGCTTTGTTGTGGGAAGAAAGAAAATTCACTTCAGAAGATACCTCATAGAACATTCAACACGACAACCAGAAGAACAATTATAGAAGAATCGTCGTTGAATATTGAAGATATCAAGTCTCAAGATGCCTGTGACACGATCTACGAGCAGCCGCGCATGTGCGCCTGTGGCCCGGGAAGCCATAGAATCAAGACCAGTCGAAGACGCGCCAGTCCAAGACCCGCCTCCCGCCGCCACCACAGAATCCGAAGTCACGGGTACCACCTCGACCGAGACCGACATCACGGGTACAACCGCCACTACTTCAGCCACCGAAGCCACAACCAAGAAGACCAAGTCCACGAAGTCCAAGAGAGAATCCAAGAAGCTGCGTCTCGCCAGAGCTAAGGAAGAAATGATAGAACTGCAAGTGAAACTCGCCTCGGCCCGCGTAGCGACGTTGGAAGCAGAGATAGAAGAGGACACCGAAGACAGTGACGCCGATACAGTGTTGTCTGAGCAAGACACCACGCGGAGGGTGGGCAACTGGTTGAACGAGTCTCAACCGCACGTGCCTGTGCTTACCGACAAGCCCCACGTGACCGAAGTGATAGATGAAACGCCTACACTCCGCCCCGCCACACGCATCGAGTCACCAGTTCCTCCGACTGCGCCGCCGCGCAGAACGTCGCCCGCACGCGCCGCCTCACCGATGACAGTTGAAAACAAGCTCAAGAAAGAAGAATCAAATAGAACATCCGCCGCGCAACAAGTCAACCTCAGCGAACTCGCCTCAGCTATCGCCCTCGCCGCGAAGTCAGGAACCCGCCCTCGGTTCATGGCTGACCTGCCTACCTTCGCGGGAATGCATCAGGACTGGCTGACCTTCAAAGCTGCGTACGACGAGTCGTCATCGTCGTTCACAGAAACCGAAAATATAGCAAGATTAAGAAGAACGCTCAAGGGAAGAGCAAGAGAAGCGGTGGACAACCTGTTGATGTACAGCGCGAGAACAGAAGACATAATGAAGGCCCTCGAAAATAGATTTGGGCGACCCGACTGCATCGCCTTGGCTGAGCTAGAGCGCATGCGCGCCCTACCACGACTCACGGACAACGCCAAGGACGTGTGCATATTCGCCAGCCGCGTCTCCAACATCGTCGCCACACTGCAGGCGCTCAAGCGTACACATTATCTGTACAACCCCGAAATCACGAAGATCACCGTGGAGCGGCTCACGCCCACCTTGCGGTACAGATGGTTCGACTTCGCTACAGAACAACAACAAGAAGAACCCGACCTCGTGAAGTTATCCCGCTTCCTGAATCGGGAAGCGGACCGATGCAGCCCGTACGCACCCCCAGAAACCAGCGTGACGGAACATCACTCGTCGAATAGAAGGCAGCCAGCGAAGACATATAACACGTACGAGAAGCCAGACAAGTATAACAAGTGCACGGTGTGTTCGTCGGCGGGCCACGACGTAACGAAGTGTGATAGATTCGTCAACGTGACAACAAATGAGAGGTGGGACCTAGCGAAGGAACATAAGTTGTGCTTCACCTGTCTGCGGTATAGGAACAAGAACCACACTTGCAAGCGCCGCAGATGCGACATAGACGGGTGTCGTTACACTCACCACGCGTTGCTGCATCACAAGAGAAATGACCAAGAAGAAGAGGTGCCAGAGAAACAGACCGTCGCTTCCACCTGGACACGCAAGAGTTTTACGTCATATCTGAAAATAGTGCCCGTGCATGTGTCCGGACCGGCGGGAGCGATAGACACGTTCGCCCTGCTGGACGACGGCTCGACAGTCACTCTGGTCGACGCCGAGATAGCAAGAAAGACGGGCGCGAACGGCCCGCGAGAAGCGTTACGCATCGAAGCAATAGGAGACTGTGAAGTGAAGTCGTCGCAGTCAAGGCGCGTGGACCTGTCGCTGCGGGGGCCGTCGGATCGTGCCTTCCATATACAGGCGCGCACCATAGAAAACATGTGTTTGTCAGCGCAAGTTATACACGAAAAAGACGTAGATGAGTGCGACCACCTACGAGATGTGCGAGAAGAGTTACGTTACGAGCAAGCGGAGCCGCGCATCCTGATAGGCCAGGACAACTGGCACCTGCTCCTGCCAACCGAGGTGCGCGTCGGCCGCCGCGATCAACCAGTGGCGTCGCGTACAGCGCTAGGATGGGTGTTACACGGCGCGAGTTCACGCACACTAAACCAACAAACGCACACCGTGAACTACGTCAGCACGGAAGATAGTCGTATGGACGAACGACTCAGAGACTACATAGCGCTGGACACGTTGTTCATCGAACCGAAACTACCGAGGTGCGACCCAGATCAGCGCGCCATAGAGAAGCTGCGCAGTGACGTGCGTGTCGTGAACGGCACATATGAAGCACCGTTGTTGTGGCGAGACAACAATATAGTCATGCCCGACAACTACGACAACACACTGAAAAGACTACACAACATAGAGAGAAAACTAGACAAGAATCCGCAGCTGAAAACCAAATACGAAGAACAGATGTCGGCGCTAGTCAACAAAGGATACGCTGAGCTCGCGCCCGCCACGAAGACCACAAACAAGACGTGGTACCTGCCGCATTTCGCCGTGCTTAACCCCATGAAGCCGAATAAAGTGCGCATAGTACACGACGCGGCGGCCAAAACGAAGGGAGTGTCGCTCAACGACCACCTGCTGAAGGGTCCCGACCTGCTACAGTCGCTGCCCGGGGTGCTGATGCGATTCAGACAAAAGAAAATCGCGGTGTCAGCCGACATAAAAGAAATGTTCATGCAGGTCAAGGTCAAGCCGGAGGACAGGGACGCCCTACGGTATTTATGGAGAGGAGATCGTCGTGACGCCACGCCCCCCGACGAGTACCGCATGACATCACTTGTGTTCGGCGCGACGTGCTCGCCGGCGACCGCCATATACGTGAAGGATTACAACGCAAACAAGCACATAGAACGATACCCGGACGCGGTGCGTACCATAATACGCAACCACTATGTAGACGACCTCCTACAGAGTTTCGACAGTGAAGAAGAAGCCATAACAGTGTCACGTGACGTAGACGTCATACATCGCGCCGCTAACTACGAACTCCGACAGTGGTCGTCAAATAGTGTTGAAGTGCTGAATAAGCTTGCCCCAGGTGCTACGCGGACCAACGTCGGGTTAGCAGATGCCGAGAGCCAGACCGAGCGCGTGCTCGGCTTAGAGTGGCGATCGTCAACAGACGACCTAGGCTTCAACATAAACCTAGTGAGATTACCGCCTGGGATATTAGACAAGGCGCGTCCTACAAAACGAGAGACATTGAAAATTCTCATGTCATTATTCGACCCGCTCGGCCTAGTCTCGCCCGTCACTATAAGGGCGAAACAAATACTGCAAGATGTATGGCGCCGAGGTACCGAGTGGGACGAACCAATCGACGAAGACCTGGCGCAACAGTGGTGCGCCTGGACCCGACACCTGCGGAGCATAAGCCAATTGAAGATACCCAGGTGTTACGGTATCTGTGGGGCCAAAACAGTAGAGCTACACGTCTTCGTGGATGCCAGCGAGACTGCCTACGCCGCCGCAGCATATTGGCGTGCGACATCCGCCGACGGGCGCGTCCACATCGCGCTCGTGGCCGCCAAGGCGAAGGTCGCCCCTCTAAAACTAACTTCGATCCCGCGCCTAGAGCTGCAAGCCGCGGTACTGGGCAGCCGGCTGGGAGCCGCTGTCAGGCAAGAGCACGACATGGAGCCTGCGAGCGCGACTTACTGGACGGACAGCAAGACCGTCATGACGTGGCTGAAGACGGGCGCGCGAGCATACCGCGCGTACGTCGCCCACCGCATCGCCGCCATAGAAGAACACACCACGTTACCGAGTTGGCGTTGGCTGCCCACCAAACTCAACGTGGCCGACGACGCGACTCGGGACGTGCCTCGCGACTTCGACAGCGCTCACAGATGGTACACTGGCCCATCTTTCCTACACGAGGATCCAGCGACGTGGCCAGCTGAGCGGCCACCGCACCCAGGAGCTACGGGCGAGGAGAGGGTGAACGCGGTCAGCGAGCGCCGAGCGACGCTGCGTGAGGCGACACCAGACCCCGCTCGCTTCTCCAGGTGGGAGAGGCTGCTGCGCGCTACGGCGTGCGTACTACAGTTCGTGAAAAAGTGTCGCGCCCCTAGACGTAAACAAAGTGTAAATAACGTGAACTATAGACGTAAACAAAGTGTAAATAGTGAAAGACCACCGGTCGTTAAACATAGTGATAAGTACGTGCGTATAGACACTCAGTGCATACGTGACGCGGAAGCTTTATTAGTGAAAGTGATACAGAGTGACGCGTACGGCTCGCCCCCACGGGACATGGACAAATTACGTAAGGGCAGCCTACGGCACCTGTCAGTGGACGATATAAACAATGTAATAGTGGTTAAAACAAGACTAAATAGTGCGGTGAACATAAGTGACGCGCAGCGACGCCCGGCCGTACTATGTGGCGAGCACCACATAACTCGCCTCTACATAGACTATGTTCATAGAAGAATGCATCACGCAGGCGTCGAGGCAACCCTTAACGAGTGTCGCACTCAGTACTGGGTGACTCGCCTGCGCCCGTCGGTACGCGCAGTACTACATCGCTGCCTGGAGTGCCGCAGACGCCGAAACGTGCCGCCGCAGCCGCCCACCGGAGACTTGCCGTCGTGCCGCCTAGCACACCACCAGCGCCCGTTCACATATACCGGCGTAGACTACTTCGGCCCCCTCATTGTAACCGTGGGTCGAGGTACACAGAAGAGATACGGCGTGCTATTCACGTGCCTGACTACGCGCGCTGTACACGTGGAGCTAGCCGCGTCACTCACCACGAGCTCGGCAGTGATGGCGCTGCGACGCTTCATAGCTCGCCGAGGGTGCCCCAGCGAGGTGTGGTCCGACAACGGGACGAATCTACACGGCGCTGAAAGGGAGTTGCGGAATGCCATAGAAGAAGCGACCGAAAGAGAGGCGAGCACGAGGAAGATAGCGTGGCGCTTCATACCCCCCGGAGCCCCATTCATGGGCGGAGCGTGGGAGCGGCTGATAAGAAGTATCAAGACCGCCTTAAATACGGTGTTACGTGAAAGACACCCTAACGAAGAGACGCTGACCACATTGTTAGCGGAGGCGGAATTCACCGTGAACAATAGGCCATTGACCCATGTATCGGTTGACCCTCACGACCCCGAGGCGTTGACCCCGAACCATTTTTTATTACACGGCCCCGCATCGAACCCTACGCCTGGGAGTTTCACAGAACGAGACTTAGTGGGACGTGCAACATGGCGTACGGCGCAACAGCTAGCGGATATGTTCTGGGCGAGATGGGTGAGGGAGTACCTTCCTGAGTTGTCAAACCGGCGGGAGCCTCACGGCCGAGGCTCACCAATCAGTGAAGGAGACGTAGTACTCATCGCGGACAACACCCTACCCCGGAACACATGGCCCCTGGGACGCGTCATAACAACGTACCCGGGACCAGACGGCGTCGTGAGAGTGGCTGACGTGCGGACCAAGGGAGGAGTCCTACGACGACCAGTCAAGAAACTCGTGATCCTGCCAACGAGTCATCCTCACCAGTTGAATTGAACCGTGGACACGGTTCACGGCGGGAGAATGTGTAGGATGACATATAATGTTTGTGTAAAATAATATATAATGTTTATAATAGTTATAAGGATGATATAAATTGTAAATAAAACTAAGTAAGAATGTTAAATAATTTTAAGATGTGAAAATAAATAATGTTATTGTATTTGAATAAATAAAGTTGCCAGGTTAGAGAGAGCACTACTTGCGCCCTACCAAATTTTGCATATAAATGGGTACATTTGCCGCGCTCGGCGCATTCTCTCTCGGCGCTTCATACTGAACACACGCTCTGAAAACATGAAGACTATTTGGTATGGGAACAAGCAGAACTCTCTCAGGTGTTTTCTTCAGTGAATTATTGATGTTTTATTGCAAAGCCAACAATCCCAGCAATAGCAGTGTGCGTCCAGCACAACAATTATCTTACTGCTTTTAGGCAAGAAATTATGAATTATATGAAATAAATAAGACAGGTAAGAATAAATCGATTGTATTATGTTTACGTCCCATTGTAGGCGAGAAATAAAATATATTTACAAGGCATGCAAAAACAGTGTGCTTAATATTTTTTCTAGTTCTACCAAAATAAAATTCAGAAATCCCGGAGGCCATTACTTTAGGAAGAAAATCACATCCTTAATGCAAGAATGTTGATTAGTTATAAGTTACAACATAATACGTTAGGTAACTTACCATCACAGGTAGCGGCCATGAACTTGCCGTTGGCAGAGAAATCCACTAGTAGAACGGTGCCTGGGTGGCCTTTGAGATTCTTCAACAGCCATGGATGACTGAACTCGGATTTTCCTTTCCATGTTGCGCGTTTCTTCGATTTCCCACTGACGCGGGTTTCAGTTGCAGTCGCTTCGGAACTAACTTCTTCTGCGGGAACACCTATAAAGCGAATAGATATTTTTTTTTATTCTCAGGTATCTAAACAACAGAGACTTACCGCGTGGCTTGGAAAGGGTAATGAACTTAAGATTTTTGCACTGTGTTTCGGTCAGCCCGACATTTAAAAAACTTAAGTAGTCTATTGATTTAATGTTAGTGCACAACTTGTGGCAGGTCATTCACTTATTTTAAAAAAATCCGCTCCGACATTCCCCTGACTCATTCATAAAGAATCAAATGCGCGCGTAAACATGCGGTAAGGACTTACACAACTAATATATTGTCTTATTTCCCAGACATTAAAATAAAGATTTGACCAATTTTCAGTGAATAGGATTAACAAAAATTGTATTGTGATGACGCCAGGTTTCACGAGTAATTTTATACCGGAGCCACATACATACGCTATAAACTGGAAGTAGGTTGACATGATGCTTATAATATTACCGTTACACAGTCATGATCTCATGATGACTAACGGACAAAAGTTCTGAATAGATACAGAATACATGTCATATCTGAGTTACAACTGCGTGTCGATAGTTTCCTCATGTCTGTCTCGGTTAGGAATTAGAAGATGATCTCAGTGAGGACGTGAGGTAGCCATACACATTGTTCACATATTTTTATAGAACTTGGTAAAAGAGACTATAGTTTTATTTAGTATAAAATTAAAGAATAAAGGAATTTTAAAAACATACTTCAATTTCTTATTGGTGGTGTCTGGAAGTCAGTGTAATTCTCGTAATTTTCCCGTGGTATGTCAGAGTGGAGTGTAATATTGTCCGAAAAATATAAATGCATAATAGAAGTGCTTATATTATATTCTAATTTTTACGAAGATAATTAACAATCTTTTCAATAATTTTTTAAAAGAAAACCTTACTCGAAGTCATCGAAATCAGTGCTTTATTGTCTCGAAAAAATCAAACAAACAATTAAGGAAATTAACACACGATTAAAGCAATTATTTGAAAAGATAGCGGTTGCAATCAGGGATAAGATTATTGGAATTCAGTCTGACGCCTAAGTAATAATTATATGGCATTCTCTAGATTGTGCATCAAAGGTGAATCACCATTATTCATTATCTTCATACAAAGTTCAATACACTGGCCTAGACATTCGTAGTGTTTAACGTCATAAAAACTTCTTGGGCCAGAGTCGGCCGGACTTTATTGTAAAACGATCTAAAAATATTTTACTGTTTTCGCTATAAATTAGTCAACTATTCGGCGCGTAAAAACCTAATGACTAAGATATCATAAGATAGTTTAAATACCTCTGGCGTGTGCAATTAATTTAGGGACATTGATCAGACAAAAAAATCACATTAACCCGTTATGTGATTTATTTCAAATTCACGTGAAACAAATGTAGATATAATAGTACTTACAGATCGGTAAATTTGAATAAATCTATACTGATATACCTAGTAAAGATGTTTTTTTTTATTGAATATGCTCTGAAACTACTAGACCGATCTTCTGATCTTTCGCCATTAGAATGCTACATTATTCATGATGACAATAAGCTATATTTCAAAAACAATTAGCGACTATATACTGTATCTAACCTTACGAAGACAGAGCGGGCCGCTAGTAATTTATACACCGGAAACTAAAGGTATTCCTACCTACCTGGTATAACAAAGCTTGGTTCCTTTTCGATTTGTATCGGACTGATTTTTTTTTGAGTCTCGCAGCACATTCAACTCGCCCGCCACAGTTTTTTAGCGGCAGATGTGTGCCGTTTGCCTGGCTGCCTATTAAACGTATTCTACAATGTGTCGGAACTTCTTAGCTTATACCACATGACCACAAAAACGTTAGACTATTGCATTTTTATAAAAATAATGGTTTGCTTTAAAGTTCTCTAAAAAAAACATATGTTGTTATAAAGGCGGAAATTGAATAACAAATAATATTACGAAACTTAATAATAATAACTGAAACATTAATTAAATGAACATATAATGGAAAATCAATAACATTTTGCTGTTTATATTTTAGTATCGAAAGCTTTTTACGTAAGATTATGTTCACTTTAATGGCGGGAGAAAGTGAGGCAGACTATACAGTGCTGAAATAAAACTTATTGGTAGTGTCATACAGAATAGAACCATGAAAAAAAAACTTATAAAATATGTTGTTGTTATGTTATATTTTTTTATTATTACGATGGCCTAGAAAGTGGTACTTGAAAATTATTTTTGAAATACACTTACTAAATTTCCCTAATTTCAACATTGTTTTGGAATTAACTTTAACCAAGTTGTCAAATTTAATAAGATAAAAGAAAAAACAAATAACATTCAGGGCATTTAACAACATTCCCCATTATAATAAAGATTCTAAATAAATGTAATAAGAAAGTGGTATTGCATTCTTAGTGGCCCTAAAACATGTGTTATAAATTACATACATGTGACTCAGTATGTTTTCTTAAGATTGATTCATAAACAAGTTTGTATCTCATTACTTAACAGCTCTTCAAGCACAGTTTCAGTTGTATTATTCATTCAATAATATTTGTTCAGGTGACTAATGTCATGATACGGTGAATTAAGACATAATTATCTAGCACTAAACTGAGAATGTCAGATTAAAGTTATTGAAAATCACCCAAATGATAATAATATAATGTGTAATAAATAATGGACTAGGTAGTTAATAATTCATTTAGTTATTAATTATTAAGATTTAAGATGTTAAAATAAAATATGTACATATATATTGAAATAAAACTATGGAGGTGGACATATACATAAATAAATAACAATTTTCAGTTTAAATTGTTAGTGTAGGTATTGTAAAAGTTTATAATTAAAATCATTTAGTATATATATTAATAATATGTAGGAAGCATCATCACCATGCTATAAGTAAATATTAATTTATATAAAGGTATGGCTTTTATAGCTACCTTTATATAAATTAATTTTTTTTAAAGTATATCACTTTCAATTTATGGCAATGAAATTGAAAATTGGTACACAATAACATATAACGTTATCGCGACTGTAAACTTCCTGTAGGATGTGATAGGATCACACGGCGGGATTACTTACTATCCAACCACGTTGGTAATGACTATGATAAACCAGAAAAATGTGTTGATGCTTGGCAAAATAATTGCTTGCCTATAAGTTGAAAACACACGAAGTGTGTCAGCTGCATTCTTCATATACAGTTATATTAAGTCCATTCACATCAACTAAACCGCACGAGATTCGTCTACTATCACACCGCTGTGCCGCCGTTTCTCATCCATATAAATTGAAAATGATCTATTAATTCAAACTATTTGTAACAATACAGTAGTTTATTTTTTTATTCCTGTTGTTCTTGAAACGTATAACTTACCAGAATCGCTCTCAGTTTCATGTTGTAGTACTTCCTTTTTCTTGATTTTGAACGCGATCTTGTAAACAAAGTGTAATATTACACAGAAAATAAATGTGATTCCCGCCATAAGGAACACATTTAAGTTTTGACCGGCTTGAATATCGCCCATTTTCACTCAAAATTCTTTACGAAAACGATATTCACCCAATCGAAAATCACGACAGCAACGATCACGCGGTCACAAAGTCACAATAACTAACCACAGATATTTTCAACTGGAATGATTGAAGCGCAGCGCACTGAATGAGATAGTCGGTGGTTCCGTTCAACAAGACATTCCTTTTTAAAATGTGCTATAGAACCGCATGCCGGCCACGTGGTACGAGTGCCGAGTAGTGATGTATCGCAGAACGGATATTTGAATTTGTTTCGAGTAATACATGCACCATGTCATCATTCATCAACATTACATGTTATTTATATTTACCCCAAAACGGATTCTTGTGCAACGGGCTAATGTATTTAGTCCAAATAAACGTTATTATTATCTCTTTTCCAGTTTTTTATTACAATTTAAATTATGTACAATACAACCTAATATGTAATCAATAAGCTCAGTTCTCGTCAAATTACTCTTGCCATAGTGGCTGTCAAACTGTCAAAGGATAGATCACTGGTGTTTTACAAATACAAACTAAACTATATAAGGCATCCAATTATGGCTTCTGTGGTATTTATGTTCAATAGTGGACGAATAAAATAAATCAGTACAAAAACTTTGCTCCTTAGGTACTTGTCATCCGAGTAAATTTTCCTTATTCGAGGGTTCCTCCAGTATGGAGAAGTAAGAAGTAATCAAATTGTGATTGTTTGATGATCGTTGATCTATATCTACTAATTCTACTTACCATTTAAATAACAAAGTGCTCGCTTATGAGCCAATAATTTAATTGTGTACCATAGAGTTTATAATAGTGTCAGAGAGTGCCTAGAAATACATTATGTGATAATTTAGATCTTCTGTTACTAATAGATTATGTATTAAGTATTGTAGGTTAACAAACCAAAAAAAGGAGAAACTTGTCAAAGTTCAAACGTATCTAGTGCGCATCACTATTCAATCATTCCAGTACATTACATTTACGTATTGTCTGATGTCGGTTTATTTAGCATCTTAACAAAATGTAAATAGGTATTATTTTTAACTCTTGGAAATATTTTTAAGATTAATTTTTAAGGTCTTTACGCTATTATCTTTTTTATTTATATAAACATTTATTGCACGAAAATATACGATCATAACAAGATACAGATATTGCAATAATTATATTTTTCCGCAAATTACTCCTTGTCGAAAACAGAATTGTGAAATTTGGCAGCGTAATATATCATTTTCTCAAACTCATATTATTAGGTCAATTTAACTAACTGTTTTTTTTTAAATTGCAAAATGATTTTGCAATATTATGAATATATATTTTTTTTTATTAAACATGATGAAATCTAAATGGACTGCGGTAAAAGAAAACCTAAACCCCCGCCGTTATTGGCAATTTTACTTAAAAAAAATTTAGAGGGGTCAAGGGACACCCGGATGGAACGAAGTTCCTTTCGATTAATTAGTGAAGGAATTGTAATAAATTTGTTTTTTTTTTACAATAGCTTACTATAGCAAAAAGTGTCGTTACAACTTTTCGTCTTAATTTTTCGCCTTTCGCAACGCGCGATAAGGAACTTCGTTTCGAAATCCTGTAGCTATTAGTTACACACAAGGTTGTTGCCGTACGTCCGGAGGTTTTTGATATAGTACCTATAAATGAAGTAATTAATAGAGCTCATACCCGTAGACTTATTATACTCTTTGGCTCATAAAGCTTGGCCTTTCGTACTTGATAACTCAAGTAGTTCTTATAAAAATTATATTAAACCACTTGACCGTTATTAGAAGCTTAATATAATGAGATAGGCACTTCCGGTTTCCGTTGTATTTTACCTCTTTTTCTACCGTATATTGCTGTCTCTTTCGCACATTTTAGGCGTGGGGGTGTTGCTTACTTGATAGTTGCAATCACCCTGTTCGTCATTGGCTTAACAGTTTCCGTTGTGTTAACTTGTGCTCCTAGTGCTAGTTATTTCCTTCCTTGGAAATATTAAATTGTTTTAAAGTGTTATAAAGTGAAATAATACTTACACGTAAGTTGCACAAGTAATCTATTATTTTTATTTTAACGGTTTTACCGTTCGATATTGTTGTATTTGTTTTTCTAAAACCTCTATTATGAATAATCATTTGATATTTCATGCTAAGGTTTTTATCATTTGAAACTGTTCAGTTTTTCTACCGACAAGTATAATTTCGTTAAAACAGTTTTGTCTAATGTTCAACTGTCTAGTTCTACCCTCAAACATAATCATTAATATTAGGTATTTCTTTCGTAATTGGAATTTTTTCTTTCCATTTAGGTTAGTGATTATGGATAACAATAACTATATCATTCCTCATAACGACCCGGCAATGGCTAGTACTTCGGGCGTTAAATATAAAAGCGTTGATCGGCGATCAAGTAGTAGCAGTAGTAGTTCATGTTCGTCTTCTTCCTCGTCTTCTTCTTCGCGAGATTCAAAGAAAAAGAAGAAGCGAGCAAGCCGTCATCGTTCTAAGAAACGAAAACGTGATCGTCGTATTTTAGAAAAGTTATCGAAAGAAGTGAATGAGTTAAGAAAAAATATGATTAGCTATGATAATAGGAACAACTTGGATAATGATAATATATCAGGTATCTCCGATGTAAGTCGTGAACTTTACGATGACTTTCCTGTCGATGCCTCACAGGACCTATCGTATACTTGTAATTTAGATACTGATGTGATGCCGCATTTATCATTTGATATTGGGACTAAACTTAAAGATCCCGCGGTGCCGCCAGCACCACAGGAATATTTAAAAAAGCTAAATGAGGTTCAACGATTTGATAATAGCACATGGTCGGATATTCGATATGCCGACACACAAAAGTTGTATAACCATTCACCCGGATTTACAGAGCTAGAAACAAACGAAGAGGTGAGGGCCTATGATAATATACGCCACCTAGCCTACTCTGATAAATCTTATGCGGCGATCACCTTTTGTATACTCAAACAAAAAGAAGCTATCCTTAATAGTTTACGAAATTTATTAGCGTGGTCTAAATCATCCGATGCATCGTTGATTAATATCAATGATACAATTGAAGATCTTTTTCTGAAAGGTGAATTTCATAAAGTTTCTACAGATCTGTTACAAATGACTTGCGGCCACAGAGCTGAAACTATTGAGATGAGAAGGGATAGTATTCTTAAGTGTGTTCGAGATCCTTTAGTAAAAGTGGCTTTAAATAGAATACCCCCTTCCAATTCTCATATTTTCAACTCTGAAGCTCTTACTGCTGCTCTGGATAAAGCGGGCGGCGTAAGAAAAGCTTTTTGGCCAGTAAAACAACTTAATAGCGGGAATGCTTCAAAAGCAAAACCTAGTATTTCAGTACGGCACCCCTCGCAGGGGCACGCCTATCATTACGTACCATCGCGTGGTACTCCTGGCTACTGCTGTGAGCCAGCTCCTGGTGGTCACACTCATTACCACCAGAACCAACCCTCGCAGGGTGGTCATCAATACCATTACCCTTCGAGAGGGCGCCATAATGCTAACCGAGGGCACCCTCATAATTCGAATAATAGAGCTAGTTCCTTTCGAACTCGCGGTTCGAGATCAAGGCACGCAAATGAAAGAGGCCAGAAACGCTCTTTTTCACCCTCTTACAATACAGGCAACAAAAAACACAAACAATGACTCACTGCGTTTTCAAGCAGGACGATTAGCACATTACCACAGTCAATGGCGATCGATGGGAGCTCCAGATTTTATTCTAAAAATAATAACAGGGTATCGCATACCTTTCATACAAAAACCACCTATGAAAACTCCCAATTTAAAAATCGATCAACGTCGTACGACAGTATCGATAGAAATGTCTGCAATCATTCAACAAATGAAACAGCAAGGCATCCTGGAGGCAGTAGTTCCATCCCCAAGCTTTGTATCGTCTCTATTTCTAGTGCCAAAGAGCGACGGGACAAATCGTCCTGTTTTCAATCTGAGGTTACTGAACCAGTTTGTGCTAAAAGACCGATTTCGTTTAATAAATATGAACCGTGTTCCGGACTTCCTCCAACCCTGAGATTGGATGTGCAAGGCGGACTTGGCACAGGCTTATTTCAATCTCCCGATAGCTCATTCACACAGACGGTTCCTACGTCTAATTTACGAAGAAGAATTATTAGAAATGACCTGTCTGCCCTTCGGACTAAGCACAGCTCCAAAAATATTCGCTTGTCTTACGAACTGGGTAGCACAAGTTCTTCGACAAAAGGGTGTAAGGATCATTGTTTATTTGGACGACTTCCTTATTGCACATCAAAATCGGAATGTTTTAAAGGTACATGTGGATATGCTATTGGATACTCTACAGTTTCTGGGTCTCCAAATAAATTACGAGAAGTCTGTTCTGGTCCCACAACAAGATATAACCTTTCTCGGCATTATCTGGGATCCTTGGACGAATCGCAAGTCTCTGCCAGCGGTGAAGTCTGCTGCTATTGTAAACAAAGTCTCGCAGTTCATAAAAAACAACAAGTCCACACTAAAGGAACTCCAGAGCTTAGTAGGTCTATTAAATTTTGCCAGCTTTGCGCTACCTCGAGGCA
Source organism: Craniophora ligustri (assembly GCA_905163465.1). Taxonomy (NCBI): domain Eukaryota; kingdom Metazoa; phylum Arthropoda; class Insecta; order Lepidoptera; family Noctuidae; genus Craniophora; species Craniophora ligustri. The sequence continues at coordinate 7,084,362 of LR990967.1, read as the reverse complement.
GGTTGAACCATCGAGCGACCCTCTCGCATCTGAACACACTACCAGAGTCCGTAACATCAACCAAATACAATCACCCCTCAGAGGTTATAAAGGAAATGCATTGGTGGCTAGAAAATTGCCATCTTTCAACTCTAATACATGTACCACCACCCACACATTTCCTGACTACCGATGCGTCGGATGTAGCGTGGGGAGCTCAGCTCGACAACCATGTTATGTCAGGAACTTGGAACAAGGAGGAGCAATCCTTACACTGCAACATGAAGGAATTGTTAACGATATTGAAAGTTCTAGAAGCGCATGCGCCAAGCATGTCTCATGGCTCAGTTCTGATCCAATCAGACAATCGTTCAGCGATAGCTTATCTCCGCAACGAAGGGGGGACGAAATCACGATCTCTCACAAATCTAACCCATCAAATCTTGTATGTCCTGGACGAGTATCAGATTCACTACCGAATTCATCATATTCCTGGAAAATTCAACAATCACGCAGATTGCCTGTCCAGGCTTCGTCAGCCTCCGGAATGGCATCTACTCCCGAACTGCACAGAAATGATTTTTCTGAAAATGGGAACTCCTGTGATCGACTTGTTCGCATCCAAAACAGCACGAGTAGTAGCCAATTACGTAACCCTAGATCTCAACGATCACGAAGCGTTGGGTCACGATGCGTTCAGCTTGCCATGGAATTTCCTACTAGCATGGGTGTTTCCACCGCCCTTCCTGATTCCTCGAGTCCTGATGCACTTAAATCAGGCAACAGGAATTTATCTGATTGTAGTGCCACGCTGGGAAAAGGTTTTCTGGAGAGCGGATCTCAAGTGCCGGGCCATCGCACCCCCGTTTACACTGACGAATTTAAGACGGTTTCTAGTCGACACGAGGACCGGGCTTCCACCTCCGAAAATACAGGACATGGTTTTGGAAGTCTGGAAATGTGGGGGTGGTCAGAGACAATAAGTTCATGGAACCCTAATCAAATATCTTTACTAAAAGCTTCTTGGCGGCCGTCAACTTGGAAAACTTATAAGGTTGCTTGGAACCGTTGGTTGTTATGGACTAAGCAAAGTAACGTTAATCCGGTACGGCCCAACGGAGCCCAACTAGCTCAATTCCTAGCAGATTTGTACCTCAACTTTAAATTCTCCTATAATACTATTCTTCTTCATAAATCAGTAATATCCACTTTATGTAATACTCAATTATCTAGTAAATTAAGTGAAGATGTTCTGGTTAAACACATTTTAAAATCTATTTCTTTGAAAAATCCAAAGACTGCGAAACCTCCTGTCTGGGACATAAATATATTTGCTGATTACTTGTCCAAATATTCAGTAGATAGTAGCAATATTTTTCAAACTGTTCGACATACAGCAACCTTATTAATATTATGTTCAGGTCGTAGAATTCACGACCTGACCTTGTTGGATACAAGCAACGATCATTGTATTATTAATACTGATTCTATTATTTTTTGGCCCCTTTTTGGATCCAAGACAGATTGTAGTGATTATAGACAGTCAGGTTGGAAATTTTTAGTTAATCGTGATAAACAAAATTTTGATCCTGTTTATTGGATCAACAAAACCATAACAATACTAAATGAAAGGCGTAGCAAGTCTGAAACATCAAATTTATTTGTAACGTTGCGCGGATCACCAAGACCTGCCTCTCGTACTGTAATTGCAGGGTGGATCAAGGCGCTTATGAGAGAAGCTGGCATAACATCATCTCCAGGTAGCATGCGATCCGCTGTAGCTTCCAGAAATTTTGTCGATAATTTACCCCTTGATGATATTCTAGCTAGGGGCAATTGGAAATGGGTTAAGACTTTTCAAAAATTCTATCGCCGTGAAATTATTACGCACACTAATAATCCATCAGTAACCTCCTTATTTAATCCTGTAGAATGATTTAATTTTAATTAATAGATTACACATGTACCTATTAAAGAAATATACATTACAGTTGATTCTATTTGTTAATATGTTTATAACAAACTGTAACTGTGTCTATATTTTTCTCAAATAATATACCTTCTTGCCTTGTTGCCTGATTTCAAGACACAGTAAAATGTTGTTAATGTTTGTTACAGAAATAAAAATATTTTTCTTTTAATTTCTTATTTAATATTTTAATTCACATTGGCTCTTTCCCACCAGGCGATAACAAACAGGTCTCATTATATTAAGCTTCTAATAACGGTCAAGTGGTTTAATAGACGCGTTTTACCTGAAATAAAACGCATATTAAACTACTTACCTTATTAGAAGCTTATTTTTTATCGCTGCCTGGTATAATTCGACGCAATGACGAACAGGGTGATTGCAACTATCAAGTAAGCAACACCCCCACGCCTAAAATGTGCGAAAGAGACAGCAATATACGGTAGAAAAAGAGGTAAAATACAACGGAAACCGGAAGTGCCTATCTCATTATATTAAGCTTCTAATAAGGTAAGTAGTTTAATATGCGTTTTATTTCAGGTAAAACGCGTCTATTATATGCCTAGTCGAAAGACACAGCGTTTATGTGAAGAAGCTGTCTATGATCTTGCCATCAAGGAGCATATTTAGTTAAAAACATACCTGTTTGTCTCTGTTTACTGAAGTTACCATGAATTCCATCCGGCAGGGGCGCTGCGTCCTTCCCGCGCGTCCGTTGATTCACTTCATAGCGTTTGTGATTTTCGTCGCGTAAGGAGCGAAAATTTTCCAAAGTTGTAAAAGTGAGAACTAAGTGTTCCTACTTTGATTTTTTATTTATTTAGCTGAAATAAGTGCTTTATCGCATAAGTTTAATGTAGTGTGTGTGGGTGTCGTCGTTAGCGGCAGTTAGGTGAGTACCTACTTATACTTATGAATCAGTCGGAGGCTTCCGATGCGCAAGTCGTCGCTCCCGAGGGAGGGCGAAGTGCTAGGAGCTCTAGCTCAATAGAAAGCAGCAGCTCTTCCTCATCTTCAGAAGATGAGGAGGGTTTTGCGGACCCACCACCAAACAATAGATCCAGGCGGATGTCGAAGCAGGTCGAATCCTGTTAAGACTCGCCAATAAATCAAGTCGATTTCCTTTCAGAGTGCGTAGCTCAGATTCCATCATACCTAAATGCATTAAATAGTAACAAAACTCATAATAGTTCAGATAATGCCGGCCATTCCAAGATGTCCGAAACAATTTTTTCTTTTATACCTACTACTAATATGTCATTAGGAAAGTTAATAATAACTTTATACCTAGTGCTGACCCAAGTAAACTAGCGGAAATCAGTAATTTACAACAGTCTAACTCGCAAGCTTGGAAAGGCATAAGATATAAAAAAGCATTACAGGCTCACTTCGCTACCCGGAGTAGCGATGTGATTGTGAGATTTACAGGTCTGAAATTAGATGAGGAGCTCTGTCATTTAAATAAGGGAACAGATTATTAACTAATACTGAACATTTACTAGCGGGATTATCGAATGCAGTCTTACATAGTCGACAACTATTTAAGTAAATGGTTTACAGGACGTCATAGATTAGGCTTCTAATGCAGGTACGGAACTTAATGCAAACTCGGGTAAATTTACAGAAATATTTGGTCTGTTATCTCCATCATATAAAAATATGGAGTCATGTATGCAGGTTAATTGCGCAAAATAGGCAGAATGTATTGAGGTTATATGTGACCGTATTCTAAAAGAAATAAACAATGTCAATTTAAAAATTGCGTTTCAAAACATTCCACCCAGTTTGAAACACCTAATTAATAGGGATGCTCGTATTCCGCTGGTATACTCTTTGGGGAGATCCCAGGTGTGGCTAAACATGCCAAGTTATTTAAAGAATAAAAATAAATTTAGTGACAGTAATAATACTAACTTAAATAAAAAAAAAAAAAAAAAAAAATTAAATGGTCCTCTAAATCAAGAAAATTTGATAAGGAAAATAAATCAAAAGTTGAGAAAAATTACTATAATAACTATCATATAAAATATTCCCCTGTCTCACAGACTCCCATGACAACTCCAACATTAATAAAGACAAGTGACTATCAAAGCAGGATCTTCAAGGGGGGTACCATGTTCAGATATGAGCACAGCTGAGGGTGAGCAAATATGTTCAAAATTTTATAGCCAGGGGCTGTATACCCTTTTTTAACAAAACCTCCCGTGCAATATCCTTGCAAGAAAATAATAACCAGATTTGCTACAAAGCAATCAGCAAAAATGACACAAGTCATAAGCGAACTCAAGGAAGTGGGCATTTTAGAGAAACTAAAATTAACCGCACCGGGTTTTCATTCAAAGATGATTTTGATAAAAACCCAGACGAGGAGTACAACTCATATTCAATTTAAGAAAACTGAATATGCATGTCTCAACTCGTCATTTCCAACTCATTTCTCGAGTGGATATTATTCTGTTCCTTCAAGATCAGGACTGGATGATAAAAATCGACCTCTACCAAGCCTACTTCCATTTATGCATAAAGGAAACCCACAGGTGTTTTCTACGTATAATATATGGAGGCGAGATATTGCAGTAAACAGCCCTAACCTTCGGTCTTTCATCAGCCCCTCACTCTTTCGCTTCTGTTACCAATTGGATTGCGGAAATCCTTCAGAGACAGGGCAGAAGGATAAAAATTAATTTTCATTTATTAATTATTAATAGTTTATTTAACCAATCAAAACCAAGCAAAGCTTGTAGAACCCTGATAAAGTTGGGTTGGCAAGTGAATTATCAATAATCACTTTTCACCCCAACTCAGTAACTAGAATACTTAGGCATGACATGGAACACAAAATCCAATTTAATATCTCTTCCTGTCAAAAAAGTACTGAATATAACAGAAATGTCAACCAATTTATTGTAAAAGAAAATGGCCTGTCTCCGGAAGGTACAGAAATGGCTGGGTATAATAAACTTTACCAATTTAGCGACACTGAATGGTCACCTGCACTATCGCAGAACACCGATTTTACTAAAATCATTCAGAGGAGGCAGACCAAGGCAAGAGAGGATGTTACCTCCTCTAGTAGACTCTTGAGTAGAGTTACTAAAGTGGCTAAAAAATGCAAGGTTAAAAGTGCAACCACAGACGCGGCGGACGCGGGCTGGGGAGCACACCTGAACAACACAATGTTGTCGGGCAATTGGAGTCCTCGCCAGCTAAAGTGGCACTCCAATGTGAAGGAGATGTATGCCGTGTATGCAGCCTTATCACAACAAGGTGCAGACATGAGGGGTGCACACGTACTGGTACACTCAGACAATCGCACCCTGATAGCCTACATAAGGAACGAAGGGAGTACCCGTTCCTTACCCCTGTTGGGCCTAACAGACAAACTCCTTCACTTGACCGAGCAGCTCAACATAACGCTGTCGGCTTCTTACCTCTTAGGGAGGTTAAACAGGATTGCAGACCACCTCTCAAGAGGAAAGCCTGTGCCCAAGTGGCATCTGCAAATCCAAGCCAGGGTGGCAATATTCAAAAAATAGGGCGTGCCAGACATATACTTGTTTGCATCAAAAGAAACCGCAGTCGTCCCGCGGTACGTAACCTGGGACTCGACAGATGGGTCAGCAGTTTTTTGCGACGCTTCCAGTCAAAATTGGAACTGTCAGTTGGGCTGGGTTTTCCCCCACCCAATCTAGTCCCTTGGGTACTGGCACATTTGAACAAAGCCAAGGGAATGTTCACCTTAATAGTCCCACATTGGGACCAGTACTTTGGGTTAACCGACCTCAAAGCCAGAGCCCTAGCAGATCCATTGCCAACATTGGATCTGCAGCAGAATCTAATCGATCAAACAACAGGTCTAGGTCCCCCACAGGTGGACAAATTGTCCTTCCAAACCTGAATCAAACCTCCCAAAATGGGGGGGGGGGGGGTCAGCTCTCAAACTGGAATAGAGAGGAAATACAATTATTGAGTAGCAGTTGGCGAACTAGCACTCTAAACACATACAAAACCCCTATAAACAGGTGGTTAGCATTTTCCACCACAAATAATGTTAATAATAAAAATCCAGATGGCAGAGATGTTGCAAGGTTTTGTAACAAATCTTTATTTAGAACTATTTTATAGTGTATATGTATATATAATATACACTATATACAATAATATTGTGTTATATATACTATAACACAATATTATTACATAAATCTGCTATTTCTACTTATTGTGTTTCAACAGTAGAAAACCTTTCAAAAAAATTTCCTTTGTTAACAAGTAATAAAAGCCATTGCATTGATTAAACTCAAACCTACAAAATCGCCTTTATGGCATATCCCTTTATTATTTAATTGGTTAGAAACCACTGTTTATAGCACCAATTCGCTTTTTGATATATACATATAGAAGAACTGCATTAATTTTGCTCTTAGCATCAGGTCCAAGAATACATGACCTTACCTTACTAGACATATCTCAAAACAACTGCATAGAAGAAGAGGACATCATTGTGCTGTGGTCCAGGTTTGGATAATAACAGATTCAAGCCATTACAGGCAGTCAGGATGGTCATTGGTGAAACACCCAAATGCCCTGTACATATATGTCCTGTAAGACATATCAAACAATTAATTTAGACTTCGCAGCATAGTCGGGTAAATAGTAATATATCCAGTTTATTTATTTATTCCTCTTAAAGGGTAAGTTAAGCCAACTACTAGAACCCTAATTGCAGGATGGGTTAAATTTGTTTTTAAAGCAGTAGGCATAAGTGCACCACCAGGGAGTATTAGAGCTGCAGTAGCATTCAAAGGCTGGTGGAAAAATGTACATTGTAATTGAAGAAAGACTAAAAACAGGCAATTGGAAAAGTGATAAAACTTTAAGAAGATTTTATTTCATTGCAGGGAAATCATTCAGAAAGATAAAAATGAGGATTTACTTAGATCAAATTTCTCATGTGTCTAGAGTTTATATTTTAATTGATAATTACAAATATAGAATTGATCTTAATTAGCATCTACTGTAGATGCACCTTTTTTATAATATTGATTGTTAATGATCATGAGACTGAGTGCCAAATTATTATAATATCTTAATTAATAACATTTTGTTTATTGTAGTAGTAGATAACCATACTACATAATAATATATAACTATATAAATGAGTCGTTTATAATTCTTACTTATATTTTGTTATATAATGTTAGAAAAAATAATAATTGATTATTAATAAGAATAAATGTTTAAAGTATGAGAAACAATTCTTGGTATTTTACACATTTATATCCAATTCACATAGCGTTTGCAGTTACCATCACCAGCAGATATCAAACAAGTCTTCACATAAACGCTGTGTCTTTCGACTAGGCATATAATAGGACTGTTTTACATTAAAATAAAACAGTTATTATGTGCCGAAAGAAAGACACAGCGTTAGAGCAAGGGCCTGGCTGGTGAGTGAAGACACTATGAAGTGAATCAACGGACGCGCGGGAAGGACGCAGCGCCCCTGCCGGATGGAATTCATGGTAACTTCAGTAAACAGAGACAAACAGGTATGTTTTTAACTAAATATGCCCCTTGATGGCAAGATCATAGACAGCTTCTTCACATAAACGCTGTGTCTTTCTTTCGGCACATAATAACTGTTTTATTTTAATGTAAAACAGTCCTATTATTTTTACCACCAGATTAATTATTAACATAAAAAAACTCGATTTCGTCACGATCGGCGGCGTCATAATTAAGAGTATTATTGATCAGTGCCTTTATCAGTATGAACATTTATGTTAGTTCGCAAATGATAACGAAAAAGCAGATCAGAAAACTGACAAAACTATGGCCGTTAAAAAGCCTACCCGGGTTCTAAACAACCGGAGAATTTTTGATCACAACTACTCAAAAAGGTCCCTTTTTGACCTTTTTGGTTTGAAAAACATATTATATTTTTCATATTTAAAACATACTGGCTGGAGGAAAAATAAAAGAGAAAATACCATTATCAATTTATCATACATCAAACAAAATGGCAGTGAGAATGTCGAACTAAACTGAAAAAAGGAATAAAAATTTCATAAATTTATCATAATAATAATATGCCGTTTGGTCGTAGAGGAGGAGGCAGCAGGTAAATTATTGAATTACTAATGGTTATATTCTTTAGTCCTGTACAAACGATATAGTTATAGACTCATAATATCGTTTTATTATTTTTTTACTAATAACGCAATATCATTTCATCGAGTCAAAATTAAAAATTGAGTTTATTGTGTAAAGATTAAAACGTACGCCTTAAAATACTGAAACAGTTCTTTTAATATTTATGAATAAAACTTAAATAAGTTTATTTTGACAAACGAGTCAAAAAGATCGTGTTCCTGTGTATTCATAATTAGAATTGGAAATATTTTTGTCATTATGTTGGTCACTCCGTGAATATTTGCTATCTCTGTCTTTCGTCATTAAAATTTCTATGTAAGACAGTATTAGCGATAGTTTCTAATTTTAAAACCTTCTAGAATTTTTTTTTCCTTCAGTTGCCTAGACCGGTTATAGATATTTGACAGCAGCGAAGTGTCAGTTCTATTGGAAGTGTTGTTCTTAGTTGATCAAGATTTCTTCATAACCCAAAGTTATTAAGTATTGCAAAAAATATGCCTCGACGTGGACGTTCAGCGAGTCCCCCACCAGCTCCGCAGCGTCGGTAAGTTGTATTCTCGTCTTAACTTGCGATCGACTTTTATTTATATCATCATGTGCAGATAACCTACCAAGATGTTTTTAGGGCTGCACCTCCGCCGAGCCGTGTTCCCGCTCATGCTCCCCCATCGGCACCAGCCCCTGCTATGGCTCAGCCTCAACAACCCTCTATGTTTGGGCAAATGGCAGCCACAGCTGGAGGCGTCGCCGTCGGATCAGCAGTGGTGCGTAATTTGTGGTTACGTAACGTAAACACGTATATTTTCTTTTCCTAAACAGATTAACGTTGAAATATGGTCATATTTAAATTATCCCTCTTTTACAGTTCGATAAATTTTGGCTAGGAGCCAAGCTATTGGAAGATGGTCACATGTTATTGTGTCGTTAAAATGATTCAGTGCTTTATGTTTACTTCTAATAATATTTTGCACAATAAATATTATTATTGCATGTTTCATTATTGACATTATGACGACTTGTTTTCTTTGTAGAGAATATGCAAATTTATATATTTTAAGGAAAGATTAATGTTTGTCCATAATTATAAATGTCAATGGAAATTCAATATTTTCCTGCAGGGTCATGTAGCTGGTAGTGCTCTAACTGGCTTGTTTAGTGGTGGTAGCAGCAGCGAGCCTGCACAGCAGCAGCAAGCACAGCCTGCCGCACAGACATACAACCAGTATCAGAACCAGCCACCACAAGGTCCTTGTGCTTGGGAGATCAAGCAATTCATTGAATGTGCACAGCAACAGCATGACTTGACCCTTTGTGAGGGTTTTAATGAGGCTCTTCGTCAATGCAAGATTAACAACCACATTTAAATTATTAATCAATTATATTCAAGGTGCCATTAGATCTTTAAAAATAATTAACTATGATTTACTTTTTCCCAGCATCACTCTTTATGTTGTGCAATAGAATTGTAAACACAGTCTCAAACATCAGAGGCTTTCTCAAAACAAACACTTTTTATATAGATAGACAATTTAGGCACCTTCCTAGTAGTTATTATTTCTGACTTAGATTAGGGAATTTCAAATTTCCTTGGTGATTGTAGTAAATTTCTAGTACTTTTATTATTGATTTATTTATTTTAAGACAATTTCTTGTGATGTAGATTCTACAATCTGAACTTATCCATTTATTTTTAGAACAATAAAATTGTTAATAATTATACAACCAAAACATTTTGTTTTATTTTACCCATACTTATATCATACATATAATAGAATGGATAACTAGGGGATCCAACCAGAAAAAATATCTAAACTTATTATTGATCCCCACAATGGATCAGAAAAAAAATGACATCCCAGTGTATATATTTAAGAATGTACCTCCCTTCAGAAGGTGTTTTCACCTGATTTTCACTGACGACTGTTCGCCTAGTGCCAGTACCTACGAATTAAATTGCTTGGTTATATTTTTATAGATTTTATTTCATCTTTCTTCTACCTACTACAGCGGGTCTGAATGACTGGTGTATATATTTATATGTCGCAGCCAAATATTATAATCCGCCGTTTTACATTATTACATTGCAAAAAAGCACCGTTTCGTATGTGATGAGTCAGGTCAAATTTACATGCCCGTCACACAACATTGCAACTACCGGTATTCAAACCCAGGACATTATTGGCAGGGCTGCCAGATTGTATCGTTTAATGCCAAATTGGTATAATTGCACGATGTATTGTATCCATGTGGTATCCATGATAGTTTGGTATAATTCGATACAAAAGCAAGACGCCCACACAAAAAAAGGTCATGCCCAGAAGTTATCCGCCAATTCTGCAAAGGATAATCGAATAATCGATGGACAGCCCTGCTTATTGGTTCGTTAAATTCTCACACGAGCAAAACAAACGTCATTGCATTTCTGATATTGCTATGAAAAACTAGTAGGCGTTATTATTGTATTCTTGATTTACGCGTTAATTACTCACAGCATTGAAAAGTTGCATTTCAAATTAAATTTGTCACGACACAAAAACTCATTCAGGACTCTGACTCGCCATTTTATTGTTGTTCTTGTTTCATGAAGGTACATTATGATTCATTGAAGGTACCTACATTACACAAGTAGGTACACTATGAAATGTACCTAACTGCATTGCTGGTACCTTCCTTTCATATAATATAAGTTATAACATGGTTTTCATTTCTGCAACAATTAAATACATCCGTCATTCTGACCCACACTTAGTAACTTAACATCCTTTTCTAAAGTAAATGACTACAAAATGAAATGTAATATATCATTTAGTTAATTCTATTGTATTCTATGTCTACCAGCAAGACTTGCTGGTAGACTAAGTTCTTCGGCATGAACGATTCTCAAGTTAAATAACATTTACCTACCTAACGGCTGTGTGCTACGTATTTCGTCGAAAATGTTTGTGTATCAGGATGGCGGCGGGTGTATGACTGTAAATGACCATGCAATATGCATGAGAGCAATGTACTGAATGTACATAAAATTTGAAGCAATGTACCTACTTACTATCTTAGAACCACCGTTTTTAGAAAAAGTATGTGAGCAGTCAACCTGACATCAGAATGGCGGGTGTATTCTAAATCTGAGCAAATTACTATCTGAATGTAAAATGCCTACCGTAGCAATGTACGTTGTCATATTAGCAATGTGTGCAATCAGCAATGGCACAACTAGCTGCTAATAAAATTAACAGGCTCTAAATTAATGTCCAAGTTTTTAGTTGTTATATTACTCGTTAGCTTATACCTTTAATATGATAACGTACATTGCTCGTACATTACACTCAGATAGTTAGTAATTTGCTCAGATTTAGAATACACCCGCCATTCTGATGTCAGGTTTGCTGCTCACATACTTTTTCTAAAAACTGTGGTTCTAAGATAGTACATCGCTTTAAATTTTATGTACATTCAGTACCTACATTGCTCTCATGCATATCGCATGGCCATTTGTAGTCATACACCCGCCATCCTGATACACACGAAAAATTCTGTCAACGAATCAATAAACTTAATGGAGAAACGAGAATTATGAAAACCCCTTAAGAGTTGAGTCTGTATATGTAAAAAATTTCAAGACAAGTCAGTAGGTACATATATCTAACGAAAATTATCAAAAGAACTCTTATTTTCTAATTTCATTGTGAATTTGCATTGCAGGCTCTACTCACGACTAATTACCTAACATTGTTTACTGTTATCAACATTGAATATTCAAATTGTGAAAATCTAACTACTACATACAAAATTATGTGCACTAGATGTGGAGCTAGCAAGCAGCGGTATTAGCCTTTTATATTTCACATGCTGTAATTTATTGTCGTCGATCGTTTGATCGCGCTAATGCTGAACATTTGGATGCAGTCGAGGAAGATCCCCTTATTCGTCGCGAGGATATCAGCATGCACCCGCACGAAGTCCCCCAGTGATTGTCACTCCAACCCCACAAAGGCGATCATTGTTCAGAGACGCTGCATCTATTGCTGGAGGTGTCACCGTGGGCACGACTGTGGTACGATCTCCGACACATTCTTTTACAGATCCTAAAGTGCAAGACTGCGACTCGAAAAAGTATAAACACTTTATTTGCCTATGTATTAACATCAATATCAGCAACGCCTGTTGAAAAATACATAGAATACACTATACAGACAGTAGTATTTACTATTTAGAACTTTTTTTCTTGTTTGTTTAATTATTTTGTGATAAAGAAGTATTTATTTTTTCTACTAACTCGTGCGTATTGCGTATTCCAGTAGGCGCAAACTATGACTGTAATGTAACATGCAATAATAATGTAATGTAACATGCAATAATAATATATTCAGTTTTGTGCAATATAGCAAAAATAACATGTGGACCTATGGTGGTAAATGGTTTTTTGGAATTTACATGCATTTTTAGGAATAACTATATATATTTTAGGAATATATATATAGGTGATGAAATGAAATAAAAATATGGTTAAAATGTACCTAAACTTGATTTGGAGTCTCCTTATGCCAAACTGAATTCAAAATGACTCAAACTTAAACTTATAACTAAGTGAGTCTTTGTATATTCTATAGATATAGTCTGTCTATTTGTGTTGGTAGGGTCACTTAGCCGGTGAAGCAATATCAGGTTTATTCGGCGGAGGTCGTCGTCGAGAGGAGGTTGTACATGCGCTACCTCGAGACTACGACTTAGGATCGGAACCAAGCGGCCCGTGCGCATACGAAATATCACAATTCCTGAGTTGCGCTACCAACCATGAAAACTTGCAAGAATGTGAAGCGTTCAATGATGCGCTTAAAGAATGCAAGCGGCGTAACCGTAAGTACCTGTAAATAAATCAGTAGCTTATCCTAGACGGGGCCTTTGTTTTTTTTTTCTGTGAGATTATCTATCTGACCACGAGGAAGCCCGAAAGAATATATAGATGACGATGTTTTGCATTTTCACGGCAACGTGTACCAATGAGTTCATTGAGTTCTATAATACCGCATTTTTGTTTTTTTCGCTATTACGTAGTTCGACTATGTACTGACTTGAAACTATGAGACTCGTTATCGCCGTGATGTTGACAAGATGCAGGTCTGCTTTATGCATTTTTCAATGGATGTTTGCGGATTGGGACATAGTCTTTTTACCACCTCCTAACCACACGATCTCAAGCGAATCCGCCGTCCTATGCGGTCTCACTTCCGACTGTAGGATTTATTATGTCTAAAAGCGATAGGTTACCATCGACCACCGCAGCTGTAGCGAGACGCTACACCAGGGCGCTGCTCTACCGTAGCTTGCGGAGTGTGCTACTAGGCGCTTGTTCTCGGTCGATGCGAAAAAGGTCAGGTCAGGTCTATTTGGAGCAGCAGCTGCATCAGTCGAATAAATCTTATTTGAAATATTGCAATAATCGCGAAAGTAGGCTTCTCAATTTGTCCGTGGGCCTAACTAAAAGCTCAACGAAGAGTTAAAAAAACGTAGACAACGTTGCCTTCCTTTTTTTGACAATTCCAAATTCGACTTAATTATTTTAGAACTTCTACTAAAATAAGACAGAGAAGTGCGTTTCTGTTTGTTGACCCGCAGTCTCAGACCACAAGTACAAAAAATCTAACAATCATGAATTTTTTGCAGGTTTACCGTAGTCACCCACAAAATCTACAATTGAAGCAACCAGCCAATCCATACAAACTCTAATCCCGTAAAAATCTAACCAAGCCCACTTTATTATCAATAAACCCTCTACAAACAACGTCATGTTTGTTTTATTTTGCGATTAACTAATATTACGTAATTACGAATAAAATACAGTGATGGAACTGTTAAAACAAATATTAAATTAATTTAGACAAAGAGTCTCACGTTCTAAGTAGTGTAGTACACACTTTGTGTAATCTAGTTACAGAACTTGTACCTACATTTAATTTTCAAAAAAAGAACCAATAGGTTCTAGTGGGTAATACGACGGCGTGAGTTCAAAAGTATTTATTATTATTTATTTTATACTCGTAGGTGAAGTAAAAAACATTCTGTATCCGTCTGGCAAGTGCATAATTATATGATTCAACTAATTTCGAAACTGGTATAGACTGATAGAAATAAGTTCATTATGTGAGAAGAACGTCTTTATCCAGATTAATATGGTAACACCAATTTCGTTTTATATTTTTTCTTAATCCAAGTACGATGTTATTAAACACTGGGCTTCCAGGCTTTCTGGGGGCTGGATATTCACCTAATATCGTAGGACTATTAGAGTAAGATTCCAGGGCCGCCAGACGTCATATATTTTCTGACGAACCAAATGTGGATAATTGACTAGTGCTAGTATGTACTAAGAACGCATGCCTACCAGCTAGCCTGACTAGTGGGCCAATTTTCAGGTATCAGGTAATCAAGGTACATACAAATATTACTTACCTCACGTAAATTCTCCAAGCTGATTTTTACGTATATTTTAGGCAATATCCTTAAAAATAAGTCGCCAATACTTCCAGACACTTTCCGTCGGCCGTATTGCTTTGCAGACGCTTTAAAGCTCCCAAAGGAATTACTTAACTTCACGTAAATTATGATGTTGAGGAAAAATTAAAAAAAAATGTCTAAAAACTATACACTTCCTATACTCCCAACTCCCATACAATTGATTCCTTGATAATATTTAAAAGTAAATTTGAACTTTATTACCATACCATAAAATTCTGGTGTCAGTGGAGAGGTTCCGGGAAGGTAAAACAATTGAGTGACGTTAGTATCGTTTTTATCCCTCTCAATTGAGAGGAGATCCGTGCCCAGCAGTGGGACAATAATGGGTTGATGATGATGATGATGAGTATCGTTTTTATATTAATTTCAATAATTATCCACGGGGGTTGTAATATAAAAAAAAACAACTTTTGTCTGAACGAAGTCTGTCCGAGCAGCTAGTTGTCTATAAATTTAAATATTGTAATGTAAGATATAATCTCACGATATAAAAACAACAATAAAACGACGAATATAGTGTGTATATGTATAAACTTAAATTTATTTACACAAAAGTACACTTGTGACGTTTTGTAACATAAATAATCCAATGGTTTTTTTAGATAGTAAACAAAACAGTTTCGGCATGTTCATTCGAGATTTCGTTTTATATTCCTGTATTTACATAAATAATTAAATTAATTAGAAGGTATTTCATTTCTCTTGTTTTGTCTTGTGCTCAATACATGAGACATGAAATACATGTCATAAAATGTTACAACATTATGTACATAAAATAATAAGTAGATAATTATATATTTTACAATTTGGCACATTGAAATTTCTTGTGGTTCATCTAATATTCGTAATGCCTGACTTAACATGAAATTCTTTGGGCTTGCAAAACAATAAAATGTTTTGTGAGATTACTGACCGAAATCAAATAGAGTAACGATAACTTTAATAGACTTGTGAGACGTATCAAATATTACGAGAAAACAGCGTGTTTGTAAAGTAATAATTTAATTATACACTTTGACAGAACACCAGAAAACTTTATGCGGAATAGCATCCGCGTTCAACAACAGATCGTAGACAAGTATAACATCGGGAATATACAGTACATAATATAATCAATTTAACAAAATGTTCGTATCAGGGATGTATAAGCTTTTCGTTCGTGTGCAGATTCTCGGGGCAATGCAGTAACATTACAGTGCACTGGAGTGTGAGAAATCTTCAATTGTTGCTTATCTTATTTACTAATAATTCCATTAACAGTACATTTAACGCTTAGCTAAATCAGTCTAATTCTTAAAGCGACATTAATATGTCTAACAATAAAGCTTAAACAAATGCTATACAAATCATACACTGGACATTTTCAAGTACATATTAAGGCCACCATTAGATAATGTTAATTGTTATGCAAACCAATGTACATCCAAAACTAAAAGTATAATTAGTAACATGTTAAAAATGACACAAACTTATTCAATGTTATTGGAATTTTTATGTTCATATACAATTTAACAAAATGAAATTATTCTAAGACAAAGGCGGTTCATGTTATTCATACAATTAAAGTTAACATTGAATGAAAACGGATTTTAAATAAACTTAAATGATTTACTTTGTTGTTGGCAAACATGTTATTCATTGCCGATAATTTTAATGCTTTATGTAGTGATGTTTATATCCGTTTTATAGAAATTTTATTTGCGTTAATAAGTTGTAGCAGGTAATTTTGCAAGTAACATTATTGTTACATTAGCTGCTATGAATTTAAGGTCAGTCCGTTAAGCTCGGACACGAAAAGTGACTTTGAAAGAAATTATATTTCTATTAGATAACAATAAGGGCTGCGTCACACGGAATAATCACGCACAATCAGTGCGAAGGGTGCGGAGATTTGAGGAATCTGCAAATGGCCTAATGGATCTGTACATTTGGTTGTATCGGTTAGAACATTTTAAGATTTAAGGATTTAATGTAATTATGATTAACTGATTATAATTAGTACTTATAAACACAGCACTGCTATAAAAATGTACATATAAATATAACGCACCAATTTATATAACATTATGAATTTATCAACATTTTAATAGAAGATCACAAAATAATGCACCACTTCTTAAGTGTTAATACAAAAACCAATGTAAACGTCGAGCCAGCGCATCGGTACCTAAGCTCTAACTTCAAAAAATAATTTAAAGCTTTGCGTATTTACAAAAATGTAAATATTTGTGTCACATATTTCAGGGTAATCGTGAGGTGTGGGTGTGGTAGCATCAATCCATAATTTGTATAGGACCTTAACTTACGAGTCTACATATTAGCACTATATATACAGGCCATCGACAAATTAAATATGACACATAAATCGCCGGGTACAAACATAGCCCCGAGGAGCGGCGACACTCCACGGCGAGTCCCAATAGCGGCAGTCGAGCGGTCACAAGCGCATCTCCCACAGAATGAGGTGCGCGTCCTTCGGGTTGGGGTCGGCGGCGGGCTGCGGGCGCTCGGCCGCCTCCGCCGTCTGGCGCCAGTCCACGTAGCCGCGCCCGCCCACCACCGTCAGCACGGAGCGCCGCGCCGCGCTCTCGCCCACCACGTAGTCCGCGCCGCGCAGGCTGCGCGCCGCGCTCCGCGCCTCGGGCCGGCCCTCCGCCGCCGCCGCGCCCGCCGCCGAGCGCTCGGACGCGCTGGACTTGGCCGACGACGAGTCCGGCGTGGACGCGGCCACCGGGGCCAGCGCGGCGGCGCCCGACGCGCCCGAGCTTGTGCGGGAAACGCCGCGGAGCGCCATGGACTCCTCGCTGCCGGACGACGTGCAAAGGCTGGAGGCGCGGGAGTCCACCGACCAGCTCGACAGGTCGAGACTTCGTGGCCTTCCGGCGCGCATGCGCAGCCGCCGGTCGAGAGTGCTGACCCTGAACGGGATAGCGGCCAGCTCGGGGTCGCTCCGCCGCAGCGCCTCACCGCCCGAGCCGCCTACGTCTGCCTCACCCACACAATCCTTCACGAACATCAAGTCACCGTACAGACCGTACACGTCACATGCATTCAAGTTTGCACATTTGGGGAGAGTCTTACTAAGCCGCACGTCACCCGGTTTCTTCCGCCGCACGACGGCTGACTGTACACGTTGCGGCCGGTACGGGCTGGCCTCCTCCGAGATCCGCCTCTCTAGTTTAGGTTTATCGTTATCTTCCTTACCGTCTTCCTCCTTGAATTCGTGGAGAGTGTTAACGGTTTCTGCGAGAGCGCGAGCGTTAGACAAATTCCGCCGCACCGTATTCACGTCCACGTCCCTAGTCTCTGGCATTAAGGAGAGTAAGAACGACACAGGTCCAGCGTGTGCATGATACGATGCAGCGATATGTCCTCCGATCAGTGGAAGACCTTCCAGCTTCGGCAGCGGCACAGTGACGCTGACACCGGCGGTGGTGCCCACCCACAGCAGACCTTGGCAGGCAAGCAGAGCCGATACATATGCCGGTTTACTCCCCTCTCGTGCTCCTATCGTTTTCGCAACGTCAGCTGCTATGTCAATATTTTGGAGGTGTTCAAAAGTTTCCGCGTGGTATAAGCTCACGTACGTCGAATCGGAGAACGCGGTCCAGAGGCCGACTCCAGAGTGTGCAAGGTATTTTACGGACCGATCGCCGTCGCCTTTAAGTTCTAAGATGCGCATGATTTCTGCGGTGAGCGCGTTGATGGCGAACACCCTGCGTGCGCAAGTGGCGTAGATGATGCCGTCGACGGGCAGCACGCAGTGCACGGGGCGGTCGCCCAGCTCGATGGCCAGCGGCTCCTGCAGCGCCCACGAGTCGTCGTGGTTCCGCCGGTACACGGACACGCGACCATTGGACAACCCCACGAACATAGCGTCACAATGGTAACGAATCTGCGTAATAGACGCGATCGTCGGGACTTCTATTAACTTTTCCTGCTTTTCTGGCTCGATGGCAGAGAATATGATGATTTTCTTATCTTCTGTTCCGAGCCACACGGTGTCGCCAGACAACGTCGTCGCCTGTCGCAAGCCGCGTGCGTGCTCCATTGAGGTAACCTGAAGTGAACAACACACATTAGCATAAAATTATAAAGAACTATGTGTAGAAATAGAAATATGCATTCTAAACGATTTAATGTATCTCTTCTAAAATTGTATGCAGAGAATAAATCAAAGAATTAAATTAAATTAAACTTTGTGTTGTAGGCCAGTTATAAGTGGTATTTTAAATGATACTAGGAGATAACGTAGATGTAGTAGGAGTCGGAGCTGACCTTGGTGTCGGGCAGGTCGAGCGTGACGAGCGTCTTGAGCTTGGCGGCGCGGTGCGTGAGCACGGCCACGTGGCTGTCGGCGGCGCCGGCCGCGCTCACCCACAGCAGCGAGCGCGCGCGCCGCAGCGACGCGCCGCCGCCCCCGCGCCCGCCCCGCCCGCCGCCCAGCGACGTGTAGAAACACCCGCAGCGCACCTGATAACACAAATAAATCAAATAAATTCAATCACAACTAAAGCTGTGGTAGCCGAGCGGTGTGACCAGTGGACTGAGATGTCAGAGGTCTCGAGTTCGAACCCAAGGCACGCACCACTGACTTTTCGGAAGTTATGAGCGTATTTATCACATGCTCAAACGGTGAAAGAAAACATGGTGAGGGAACCTGCATGCTTGAGAGAGAGAATTCTCGATGGCATGTAAAGTCTGCCAACCCGCAGTAGGCTAGCGTGGTGGACTTATAGCCTAATCCCTCTCAATTGAGAGGAGACCCGTGCCCAGCAGTGGGACATTAATGGGATGATGATGATGATGATAAGTAAAAACTAATATTACACATAAATATCAAGACCACATTAAATTAATAAATAAATGTGCTTTTGCTCTCGCTTGAATGTGTGCAGGTTCCCTGTAACAGCTGAGCTTATTGCCATTAAATGGGCATAAAAATGTAAGCAGTTACTAAAAACTGATTTTTTATATCCAATAAGTTTGGTAAAATTCGAAACCAGACTCGTTCTCAGTAGTCATGCTTGCGTCTAATAGACAATTGAAGCAGTTACGATGACTAATGGGTAAATATTCAAAGTTTACCAAATCCACAAGTTCCAGTGCGTAATAAATTTAAACTTATGTTTTAAACCCATTTAATATATATATGTTATGTATACCTACGATTTTTAGTTAATACTTTAATTTTTTTTTAATTTTTTTATGTGAAACGTATATATTTTTAATGTAAATAACACAAAAACTCATTACAGGGACCTGTTCCATTGTTAGACTTCATATATTTTTTAGTATTTTAGTAAATTTAGCGCAAATACGATATTTGCGCTAAATTAGTAATGTAAACGATAGTTTGGCGAATGTGTCAAATAACTTAATTGTCATTTGTTACTTGTTAATAAAGTAAAACGTAGTTTTATGATTAAATTTGGAACAATATGTTTTTAAAGTTTTGTAACGATGCAAAATTCATCACCAGGACCATAAAGTGTTCTCGATTTTACGCGACAAACAAACGTTTGATAATGCCGCCATGTAGCGAGCGGCAGCCCCCCGTTCTTCAGTCGACCGGCAAACGTAACAGTGGAAGGACGTACGCAAGATTTTGCGCCATAAATTGATCGATGTGAGTAATTACAGTGTTTAGTTCATTTTGTGTTTCATTACAAGTCCACTTGTACATCTTGATAAGTAAATAAACTTGGTATATTGTTGATATATCAATTAATTAAGTTCTGTGTCAATTTCATTTTTGAATGTGTAGATGGTATATTGTTTATAGAAAATTGTATAAGAACCTAAAAGTGCATATTTCTCATTACCGTGTCCTTCATTACCGTCGTTTACCGTAACCTTTTAGAGGTTACGGTAATGATCGAAAAATTACGGTAATGAATCAACTTCTATTTAATACTTTTTTAAATAAATTATTCTTAAGGAGGTTAAGATAAAGCTATTAATATTGTTGCTTAATAAATGTTTAATATTTCAGCTAAAAATTTCACGCCCTAAGAAGACGAAAGAGGAAATTTTAGCGAGAAGAAGACTAGATAAGCGGAAACGCTACGCTGCTTTAAAAAAAATGAAGAATTATATAATATTGAACAAGAAAAAGAAAGAGCAAGGTACTTAAAAAGAAAATCAGAACAAAAAATTGTTAGTATCAAAGATATATCACCACGTGCTCAAAGAGAAAGACGTAAAAGGTGGAGAGCTAACAGCAAGAAATATATACATAAAAAAAAATAGAAAATGAAATTGAAAATGTTGAACTTCTGGACATCGAAAAATCACAAGACGAGCCTCTTGATGGAAATGATCCGCTTGAATCAGTTCCATCAAATTCTGTAAAAGAAACTGGGACCAACCAAACGGATGAAACTTTCAAGTTGAGAGCAAAAATAAGACATGTGCGTTATCAAAGAGGATATAAAAAAAATAAAAAATGAGCTTTGCAACATAAAAAAAGAAAACAAAAAATTGAAGAGACTTTTAAACATATATAAAAAAAAGATAATAAACAATACAATGAATATAAGGAATATTGAAAAACTACCAACAAGAAAAATAGGCCAAAGAAAGGTCCAAAATCATTTTAACAAACAAAAAGAAAAACATGTTGTAAAAAAAATTTAGTGCTTTTTTAATGAAGACGAGAACACAAGAGTAGTGCCTGGCAAAAAGGAATATATTACGAGAAAGAAAAACAGGAAACAAAAAAGGTACTTAAATGATACCCTTATCAATTTGTACAAAAAGTTCTGCCTTGAAAATCTAGATATATCTGTGTCTTACACTTTCTTCTGTAAATTAAGGCCATTTTGGGTGTTATTTCCCAAACCAAACAGAAACACATGCGAATGTATTTATCATTGCAATTCAGACTTACTAATAAAGGCTCTGAATAAGGTAGAAATCATAAATATAAAAACGAATCATGATCTTTTAAACATCCTTTGTTGTGATAGATATAATGAGGCATGCTTAGATCGTAAATGTTCTAAATGTCAACATAAAATAATAGAGTATTTAGGATTTAGCAAACATATATATAAACATCAAATATTTTGAATGGCGTAAGACTCGTAACACCTACGAACCATGGAAAAGTAAGACATAACATTCTTTGGACTAAAACTGAAAATTATGCACCACCTTTAGATGTTATTCATAAATTTGAAAAGAATATTACAACATTTTTGCCACATTGCGCTACTGTTGTTCTGCAAAATAAAACTCTAAAAGAACTTAAAACTAATCTTCAGATAAACGAAGCTGTGGTACATTTGGATTTTAGCGAAAACTACGCTCTTAAACATCACACGGAGATTCAGTCTTTTCATTTTGGCGGCAGCAGAAAAGAAGTGTCTATTCACACTGTTGTCATATATGTTAAAGACTTCGAAACGACGTCCCAGTTAAAAACTCACTCTGTTTGCACCGTATCTGACAATTTGAAACACACAGCTGTTGCTATTTGTGCACACTTGGGCCCGATTTTGAGTCAAATTTCTGAAATATCCCCTTTTATTGGTACCCTGCACTTTTATAGTGATAGCCCCAGTAGTCAATACAGAAACCGAAACATGTTTTATATTTTGACTCAATTGGAAAAACAATTCGTAGCACTACGTAAGTTAACTTGGAATTACATGGAAGTGGGTCACGGAAAAGGTGCTCCAGATGGCCTAGGAGCGGTAGTCAAAAGGACCGCCGATAGAATTGTCAACACGGGAACAGACGTCGGAACATTTTCCAAATTTGTTGAAATTGCAAGAGCAAATCTGCCAAAAAAATATATAAAAAAACAACAATTTATAATTAAAAATATATACAAAATTAACACTTAAAAATAAAAAACGTAAAAAACTTCATCACGTAGATACGTCTAAAATCATTCAAATAAAATATTAAATAAATAATTCATTAATAAAAAATAATCAATAACAAATAAATAATTCATTTTGTTGATTTTTTAATACTTACATTTTTTGGCATCAGTCGTACCTACTCAATAAGAAAGTCTGATTTCTATTCTCTTACTCTAAAGGCTGAATATTACCAAAATAAATAAATAAATATTTTTTAAGAAGAATTTAATTATTATTTGTTATTTAGTTACTACTGATTTTTTATATTACTTGTGTATTGTGTACTCTGAATATCAAATTCGGACTCGTTTTTAAGATATTTGAAGGCTGATTTTTACCAAAACCAAAAATTATGGAAGAACTATTAATTATTTTGTTATGACGATTTTTAATAACACAATAAATGATAATCTACAACATCTTTGTTTATTTTTTATTTCACATCATTTTGTATCATTACCTTGCCTCCATAATTCATCACCGTATACCCAAAAATTCATTACCGAGGCTGGGGTTCATTACCGTAGCTTGTCACATATTTCAAACGACAATAACTCTTTCAATGTTTAATGTATACGCGTGCCTTTCACTTATCCAATAAATAAAATAATGCCAAATATCATAAAGCTATCAAATTTAAAAAAATATTAAATTAAAATTTTTGTACCAAAATTGCGCAAATAATGTCGAAACTGAAGAAACACCCTAATACATAAAAACAATAATACAAATAAAAAATCAGGCAAAATAGACAAGACACAGAATAATTGAACAGAAAACTATCAAAAATGCACAATTTCTGATAAAATTCAATATAAAAATAGAAAGCAGCCAAAAAAATATCGAAAATAGGAGGGACATACCTCAGTAAGTTGCCGGGACGAGTAGACTGGTGTGGCGGTGACGAACAGCGGCATCTTGTGCGCGGGCGCCAGCTGCGAGGGGAAGCGCCAGGCGGGCGAGTTGGCGGAGGCCTGCGCCAGCTGCGCCAGCCGCAGCTCCGTGGCCCACGCCAGCCGCGCGCCCGGCTCGCTCGCGCGGAACGTCAGCGGCTCCTCGCGCCCGCGGATCGTCAGCTGCAGGCAGCACGAGTCCACCCACGCCATCTCGTCGTCCTTTTTCTGTGGAGATAATGTGATGCTATAGTTTCCTCAAATTAGGTGACAAACTTGTAAAGTTACGAAATCATTTGTCTCCCGTCACACAATAATTATATACAAGAGAATTGGAACAATGCTTGCTTAACAGAAGCTTCTGCACAAACAACTTTGTTCTAAAACCTTTTGATATATAAAAAAAAAACATCTTACAATCGCCCTTTCCATTACTTAGTATAATTACATAAATTCTAATAACTAATTAAAAATTTTGTAGATATGATTGTTATTGGGTTTCTGGTGGGTTCCATTTCCAAGTTTTAGAGTTTGATGCAAAGCAGTAAACAAACGATTTTATAATATGTATTTTCTATGGCAAAGTGCGAGTTAAACAGGCACGGTTAATGTAAAGTCATGTGTTCGGTGTTGTAGTTCACCTGTATGCTGCGCTGTATGTTCTGCAGCAGCGCGCGGAAGGTGTCGGCGGCCAGCTCGGGGTAGGACATGCGCAGCGAGGCGGCGAGGTCGGCCATGCGCGACACGGTCTCGTAGTCGTGCATGAGCGCCGACATCTCGCCGCACAGCGAGTCGCCCGTTGATGTCGTCATGCCGCTACTACTCGAGTTCGACCGCAGGCTACCGCTGCGATTCATTCCTAACGAAATCGATCAATTATTTTCATATACTAGCTGACCCAGCAAACGATGTTTTGCCACATTATAGGGGTAGTGGCAGAAGAGTAAAAAAAATGTATATAATTATTATTATATATTAATAATAAGTATTTTTTAATGCTAAATCATAAAAAAATACAAAAAATGATTTGTCAAAAAAAGTCTGGTGAGGGACATCCTTATCACATAGGGGTGTAAAAAATAGCCTACGACCGATTCTCAGACCTACCAAATATAAATAAAAAATTTCATAATAATCCTTTTAGCCGTTTCCAAGGAGTTTCGCGACAAACACGGTGACACGAGATTTTTTATATAAGAAGATTTAAATATTCTTATAGCTAATTATTTTTGAACTAATTGGTTTAGTAAGTCATAAGTGCTGAAAACAATGTATTTTTATTACACACAGTGGTGCTCAAGCAATGTGAAGTGCAATCTTTAAGAAGTCGTTTCAAATCTCTTCCAGATTTTAAATTACCAAATAGTAGCTGCTTTTTTATTAGAAAGAATATGTAAACGTATGACTCATGACACTCCACCAGCAATAAATAGTGTATTGCACACGAGTGGCAAATAGAGTAATTCTATGTAAACAAAACAGTAAGAAGTATATTTATAAATCATATCACTAATATAATATATGTATACAATAATATTTGCTTACACTTTCTAAAAAATTTTGAAGCTTGGCTCTCTAGCTTGCGAGGAGAGCAGTAGATATAGAGCTGTTTTTGAAAAATCAGTGCAGTTCATATCACTGTGTTGTGAAATTTGTTTATTTAAATGAGTTGACTAGACGAGTGGGTGTAGTACATACCTTGAGCGAGCACTCGGCTGAGCGTGGGCGAGGTGCCGGTGTCGAGCACGTCCACGTCCTGCACGGGGTGCGCCCACTTGAGGCCGAGCCGCTCGGCGTCGTCGCTGCCCGCGCCCACCGACACGCACACCACCAGGTCGTTCAGCAGCAGCAGCCGACGCGGCTTGCACTTCGACAGACCGCCCGACTGGTTGAACTCCTGTAGTTCATTAACAACATGTACGTTACTACAAGATTCATCCAATTAGTTTGGCTATTAGGGATGTAAGAGATAAAGGTGCCATATTGAAGGATTCCCTTAAAAAAACACGTGTTGTTTGTTGAGTTAAAATACACAGAACTAGAAACATTACAGAAAATTAAACACCTACATTAAACATATTTTTTAGTATCATACAAAATTAGATTTTCATACAAATTTGGACTCTTAGGGATTTAAAGATATACTTTCTTTCCTTTGACTAGAGCTAGTTAGTAATTAATTACTGCCAATAAATATGAAGGTACAAACCAATTGCAGCAAATCGTCTTGCCGCAGCAGATGCCGCTTGTCGGCGCGGGACGCGAGCAGGCGCGCGGCCCCGAACCGCGCCGCGCCGCCCGCCCCGCCCGCGCCCGCCACGCCTCCCCGCGTTAGCCTCCGCAGCGCCGCACGGAATGCCTGTAATAAGCCTATACGTTAAATACTCCGCAGCTTGAAAACATCATATACCTAAATGACTAACATATTAGATACTATATGTCTGAACTATAAACAAGACCAAACTTAATATAGGTGTTTCTTCTCAGAGGTCGAAGTTAGGAAACATCGGCGCCATCTAGTAATAAAAACATGGCTTGTAAAAGTGTCCTTAAAAAGATCTATTTAAAAAAATAAAATATTATATCATCATAAATAATTTGATTAATTCGGTCCGTATCACAAAGAGAATTTATTAAAGAAACTTAATAACATCTGAATATTTTAACATTTATATTTTCTTACAAAAGATGTAGATTGATATTAATTACCTGTGTCCTTTCAGCTTCACGTTTCCTCTCGTTCAAGGCATCAGCTAGAGCTTCTAGCCTCGTCAAAGCACGTTGTAAGGCGACCCGGTCTGAGTGGCCCGGGGGAGTATGTTTTAGTAAGTCCTGCAACAAATATGTTATTTATATTTGTACTAAATCAGCAAATAAAATTATATGCCTCAGAGGCAAGATGATCAACATTTTTTTACATAGGTTTAACATAAAACCATTTTTATGTGGATTTAATTTGAATGAGAATTCTTTGCAGGAGGCCGATTCTCATATGATGGAGATGTTAGAATTTTGTATTTTTGTAGTCTTTACTTTTTTTATAACTAAGTATTTCGCGAAATGTTAGCTTGACTGTGAATTAATCTACGAGGTAGTAAACGCTATAACTGTGTTGGAAGAAAAATATTTATGCATAATTTTAGGTATGCAATATAGAAAAACAAAAATGTTTTTGCTTTTTCAACTAGCCATATTGTAATTATCCTTCCTTAAAATCCATTTTCAAATGACAGCAATACCATAAAAAGTCATCACATTGTTTCTTGGTAAACTTCGACATTGTTTAATATAATATGTTATTAAAACCGATGACTTAAACGCCGAAACACACGACTAACGCTTTGACAACAGTGTAAGTGCCACCTGTCACGTGTGTATGTGGTATAAATAATGTTTGTTTCGATCCAAAGGTTGATAATACCTGTCCAATCAATATCCGAATACGTTTATCTTTTTATAATGAATATTGCTTGAATTGCAAGTCATGTTCAGTAAATTTAATATGATTATTATTACTGCCTATAGTCACTGAATAAGTATTTTTTCTAAGCAATACAAGTTGATGGTTTAAAGAACATAGTGTTATCAGTCGATTCTATTCTAGAATTTTATGACAAATTGCAAAATAAAACTTATTCATATTGAATTAAGCAAATTGTATTGAATTAGGGGAATTGATGAAGTGACTGAGCGACCGATTTCAGCGCCATGTGTCGCGGGTTGATCACCGCACGGTACAATGTACCTATTTGTTGAGGATTTGTGTAAACGCACTCATAATACAGGGGAAAATCCCAACATAGGACATCATTTTTTAAGAATAGAATCGATTTTTAAATTTTTCCTGTTTTTTTTATAAACTCACCTGTAGAAACATAATGAACTGTGGAAACCGTTGCACAGGTTTCACCATGAGCCCAAAGAAGGACAGTCGGTCGTGCGCGCTGATCTGCTTCACCTTGAAGAAGTCGGCCAGCGCTGATTTGCGTTTGGATTCCATCTTGGCAAGCTCCATGGCGACGGAGAAGTTGTTGATGAAATCCGAATACACGTCTAACACCACGGCTTTTGAGAACGCGCTCAAAAAGACCTCGCCTGTGGATATTGAAATTGTAGTCGATTAATATGATAAACAGAGTTAAGGTAGCCTAGTGGTGTGATGAGTGGACTGTGATGTTGTTTGTCATCACAGTCCATCTCAAGGCACTCACCGCTGACTTTTTGATGTTATGGGCATATTTATAATATGCTCAAACGGGAGAGAAAATATCGTGAGGAAATCTGCATGCCTGTCCCGATGACGTGTAAGTCTGCCAATCCGCAGTAGGCCAGCATAGCCTAGACTAGGGGAGCCATGTACAGCAGTGAGACAGCAAAATGGGGTGATGATGAAATGTGATAAATATCAAGCAACTGGGTTAACAAAATAGATGAGGTTGAGGATGGGGAAAAAAGTGAACCTCCAAGAATAATTATATAAAAGAAATATCCGACGCAACTGTCAGCATACACTATGTCAACATAAACCAGAAGAATTTTATGTATCGACAAAAAAACGAAGGCACAATCTATTAAAATCGCTTTATTCTAAACACAAGCTTAAATATAATGATTATACAAGGCATGTTTAAATCGCGGCTTAATGTATCTATCATTTATAATCATTTATTATATCATATTTTATGTCAGTTTACTACATCCTTTTATTTTTTGTTCGGTGAATTCAGTAAATGTATTTTTTACACATTTAGTTGTTATACAATTCTACTAACGACCAAAAAGCGGATAATAGAAATATTCATTATAATGTAGGACCCTTAAACGATAGTAAATATTACGCACGTTTTATAATAGGGGTAAAATAATGTAAAACTTGCGATATATTCGCGTTATGTAAGACGATAAAGTCACATGTTTTCTCCCAACTACTTGGCAACAAGAGATCACCGCATAATAATATTGTGGATTTCAGTTTGTAATGTTGGACCAACCATTCAATGACATGCCATTTGACCCCTTGCTCGTATCTTTACCTATCCTCATAGAAAACAGCGTGATGAGGTAAATAAACATTGATTATATCTTCTGGTTTCATTTACATTTATAAGTTTAAGTATTATTAAGCATGTGTTAATGCATTATGCATTACTATAAGCATGACCCTTTCAGATTTACAAAAAATCCTGATTTAAAAGGTTCCTGACTAAATGAAATGTAATCTTTCACAGCATCTGTTTGGGATTTACCATACCTATCGATCCGGTTGGCGTTGCGAAGTGGTAATCTAAAAAACTAAATAACAATAACAACCGGCACCTATAGTCATCTATGTTTTGACGGTAAATTCTAGGAGTGACTTCCAAAACAAGTCATGAGATGCGGGCGGAATAAAGTCTTTGTGGAAATCTTTATATAGTAGACGTTAATTTGGCTGACATGGCGAGGCAGCTTATTTAAGAGGGATAGTAGATAGAAATGCAGCAGGGATCTGACGATTAACGGAATATATTATTACCAATTTTTTCATCGCGGTCCCACGTTCGCGCGCAGTCGGCCAGTGCTGTGCGAAAGTGTAAATGGCATTGTAGAATGTCGGGTAGTCGATGGAACAATGTCTGGATTTTGCTCGCGTTCAGTATCGCTGGGCTACTCTCTTCAAGAGGTTTCTTGTAGTCCTGTGGAGAGAGAAACATGTAAGGATTAATATTTAGAACCTAAGCGAACTATAATATAGGATCTAAGATAAGGTTTACAAAGGATTTAATATTCCGCTGCTGGTTTTCCTTCACAAAAAGTCGTCGCTAATAGCTTGCCTGCTATTGGGGTTAGACATTCGACATTCAAACTCATAATTGTTAAACAATTAATTCGAAAGACAGCATACGTGTATAAATTAGTTGTATGTGTACAGAATATTGTTTTGTTTATAATTAATGATCCACTAATTTAATTTTGACAAATACAACGTCAGGAAGTCTTAGTTCCCGATTTGGTTACACTGTACTCTTTATCGGGCCATTAAAATATGTCACGACAGTTATTATTAATAATAGATTGTTCATAGTTAATGCATAGACATGAATAAAAAGTTGTTCGTCCCTGACTTGCAAGCATAACATAATAATTAAACGCAATAATGCATCGGCATTACCGTGTTCCTTCATTTACATTTAATGTTAATAAGAATCGCTTTTTGTGCCGAGCAAATATTATGTTATGAAACATAAGCAAGCAAAGTCCACCAAAGATGTTGATGTTAATATCACCTTGTTCAGGTATTGAAATAAAAACATATAAGCCGTCATAAATTGCGTCATGTCTTAATATAGTAGTTGTCTTATTCAATGTAAATAATTTACTACTAACTAACTTACATGGAGCTAGTTATGCTGAATATGCACTAATCACAAAGTAATGAGTAAATTTGCTTCCGTAAGCGTCATGTCACATACCCCACCAGTTTGCCAGAGACAAAGATACAGAGAATTCCATTAAGAACATAATCAGCTCGTTATAAACCTTAGTCAGCTCGTGATAACTAGTTCATATAAATATGGATGTACATTGATTAAGGACTTAAAGCACAGCCATTCACTATTAAAAAAAGTCCGGTGGCGATATAAGACAAAATGCTGAGAGCTAAATTGCTAAGGCATCTAGTGAAATGACTTTAGATAAAACATTTATAAATGTGAGAACATTTGGAATCTATTGGATCACAATAAACTGCATTATTATAATAATTTAGGTATACCAATTGTTAATGAAGCTACTAAATACTTAATGAAATCCATTTTTATGTAGGTAAAAATATTTATTGATTTTCTTGCTCGGCTCACTCTCCATAAGGCCTAATTAAAAAGCGTCCTCTCAGTTCCGTCATTGTTCATCACGATACGGTCACGGTAATTTTGCATATTTGAAGTTTTCAAATGTGGAACTACTGACACCATACAACCCAAACTACCTTAGCGCTCCTGCACACGATGCCGCCACCGCGCCGTCGCCGCGCCGACGCCGCACAACTACAATGTACATACGAGTCGCGCGAAGACCGCCACCGCGCCGCCGCCGCGCCGCCACCGCGCGCGGTCCTCGTCTCGCCACCGCGCATCTATTTGATTCATGCCATTACCGGCCGCGTACGAACGTGCACGCCGCGAGATCGCACGTGACACAAATATGTCTAATTTTGTGAAAAAAAAGAAGTTTGTGCTTGCTTACTACATGTATAGAAAATGGCAAAAAGAACGTCGAGTCGGAAAGTTGTGGGTACATCCTATGCTGTCGGCACGGGAGCAATATGGTGAATTTCATACACTTTACGAAGATCTCCGAAAAGACGAGGCCAAGTTTTGTGATTATTTTCGAATGAATTACAAGACATTTGATAAATTATTAGATTTGTTAAAGAACAAACTGCAACACACAAATACAAATATGCGAGCAACTATATCTGCTAAGGAGAGATTGGTTGTTACATTGAGGTAAAGTATTTAATTAATTATTCTGATTTAATGTAGAAAAATCAAAATCAATCAAGCTTGATGTAGATGGACTTGGGATGCTTTGTAATGAATCGTTTTCAATGCTATAATTCGAAGCCTGTGATTGAACTCTCGTACTGGGTCCAGCAGCAGTATTGTAACCATAGTGTGCCGGGGAGTCCATTGCATCTGTTGTTCAAGCTTTTAAACTTTTACGCTTGTCTTTATATACTTCCAAAGTATTGTCCCATAAAACTTCTCTGTCCTCCAATAAACTTATAAACGTTTCGTAATCAAAACTTTCCATGATAATTTCTTAAAAAGTTATCACGTGCATGTTCATACGCGGCCGGCAATGGAATGAATCAGGATAATGAAATAACTGGGAACGCGCGCGGTGGCGGCGCGGCGGCGGCGCGGTGGCGGTCTCCGTGCGACTCGTATGTACAGTGTAGTTGTGCGGCGTCGGCGCGGCGACGGCGACGGCGCGGTGGCGGCATCGTGTGCAGGAGCGCTTAGGATCATTGTCTTTTTATTTCCGTAAATTAATGATAAGCTTAGAGGTTTATAATTAACAAGCCTGGAAGCGACTGTGATTGCGTTCCACGGAGCCATTGTTAGGAGGAAAGAAGTATGGATTAACTAAATCACACAATGATTCCAACGAATGTAATAATGTGTAAATAGTACCTACATTATATTATCTTATAATCTTGTATTATTTATTAAAATCCATAAACTTTCAACGGGATTTTGTTTATTTTAGTATTGCAGTGCATATGTAACAAAACAAAAATAAAAAAATAATAATTGATCTTTAGTAACGACATTATAAAGCATAAAGTTTGAAAATGATAGGAATAATTACAGGTTCTACAAGGTCGTTGTCAGTCTAAGAAGATTCTCTGAAGCGTCACTCATTACGACAATTGTGTACTTAAGAAATGAATGCGATATCAATGGCCACTAGACCAAAGTGGGTTAAGGATTAGTAGTATACAATGTATAATTTTATTTCTTGTGTAAATCAGTGGAAACAATACCAAATAATAAGGATAAATTATGACACACAATGGTGTCGCCGGTAAACTCCGAATAAAATTGCGTTAAAATAAGTTACATCATGAGGAAATTTTAATACGCGATTGATAGGTCAATTACACTTATTCCCTATTTGTTTGTTACATATAATTTTATTTTATATGTTACTACTTGCGTCACCCACGTTCATCTCGTGTGTTCCTAATACCGGGATAAAGTCTGAAAATATAGTTTTCCATTTCGTAAAATGTTCAACCTTTAGCAAAAGGCCTTTGCTAAAGGTTGGCCTAGGTCTATTTTCCAACGAACTGGTAATTTTCGGAAGTGGACGTTTAACGACTTGGCTTATAAGACTTAAACCAAATGCCTGCCTGTAGGCTTTTGTAAGGGAACTCGAAATTACTATTTGAAGAGCTTTCTAATGGTTGCCATCAGCAGCGCGCCCGAGCGGCATATATTGAAAATCATGTAGATGAATTCATTAGAAATTGTGTATGTCACAATACAAGCCACTATTTAGAACAAAAGCTCTAATTTACCGCATTAAACACAGTCCAGTGGACGTCGGCGCCATTTTCCACAGGGACGACCTCGTACACCGCTTGCAAATAGTGCCTATTCAAATTGCCCCACTTCCTAATATGCTAATCTATGGCATGTGAATTGTGGGCGAAACAATGCTAAAGTGGGCCAGACAGGTTCATATTTACATACATTATTTGAGATTTTTGACATTACCAATGCGACGTCTGTTTTCCTATTTACCATTGTTGCCTTTAAAACTAATAAAAATTCATAACTGTTTGTTTCAAAGAAAAAAAAAGAAAGTTGCGAAAATAATAAAATCTAAATACGTTTGTTTAGAGAGAGCTCTCTCTCCTTTGTTTGTTTCTGTTTGTGAAATCTACACAATAATTGCAAAGATAAATGTTAATCAAGCAATTGTAATTTAGTTAGATATCATGAATATTGATGAACCAATCTAGACATCGTGATTTGCCTATGAAATATCAGTCATTGCCTGAGGTCGACTACGAGATATTAGGTCTTAATATTTCAAGTTCAGCAAATTTAAAAATATATGTATTTAATCAAGGAACTTGTTCAGCAACTATAAAGTTATATAAGAACCAGTAAGTAACACCAACTTAACTCCTTATGCCACTTTCAGAACGGGTAATCTCATTAATAAGCCTAGCGACATGGGCGCTGACGTCTAACACGTAATTTTGCAAGCCAACTTGCTCCTTAATTAAGTGGCCTGTCAAGTCAATCAGGCTTCGACACTAAAGAAAGCAAAAGTGACCCCTATACCAGCATCTATTTGTTCCGCCGGTTACGCAATGGGAACTGTTTCTATTATGATCGTATTATAATTGCTGGCTATTATGCCATCAATCTGAACGTGCTTCCTTCCCGATCACGAATTTCACTGGAGTCATGAGAAATGTCAGCGTATGTTATTCAAACATTGCGACTATACGATCTGAGATACTGTGATAGTAAACCGGTTTGCATACAGTAACTACTATTAACTAGTCGGTTTGTTGACAGTGTACTTATTTCGGCCGACCATAATTGGACAGCGCAAATATTTAAAGAGGCGCCATTTAAGGATAATTACGGATTATTTGTCAAAGATAAATGCTGCTGATATTAACAGTCGACGGTCTACAACAATATACGTTTTAGTCCGCGTATAATCTTAATTGCCAACGTTTTCTTAATAGAATTAATTATCTTTGGGTCTACATTGTAGTCACAGATCAATTACACAAATGAGTGATGTCAACTTATTGACACCTGTCATATGTAGAGTTGTACTAGCAGACAGGCTAACTGATGTCATAAGCAATTATAATAAAACAATAGCATGGACTACTGCGACGAAGATATATGTATACTGTATAGTAACGTGACTATATTTACAAAGAAACCACATAAGACACTAATTGATATGTGCTGTAAAATTATGCATACCTAGGTAGCATATCATACATAATCATTATAAAAATTGTTCTAGAGAGCAAAATCCAAAATCCAGCTAACTCAGGTGTTAGCTGGATTTTGGATAAGATAATAACAAAATGTGTCTACTGTTTTATAAGTCTATTGATTTGAATAGGGTGTCCTGGTCTATTTCAGGATGTTTAGTGTAGTAAGGTGGGTTCAATAGAACTTACATTGATGAGCCTTTGTAGTGTGGCGACGTATGAGTTCTCGCTGTGTATGATGGCAGCCACCACATGGCGGCGGCGCAGCTGCACCGGCGACAGCGAGTCCGGTGGCGCGCCCAGCGACGGCGGCGGCACGCGCCCGCCTCGCACCTCGCCGCCGCATGAGAACAAATCCTCCTCCAACTGAAAATGTCACACAACCAATGTACATCTTGTACCACAGCACCACACAATACACCAGCGTACACGTTAATCTTGTGAATCCAATTCGCTTAGGTTTCCGATGACGCTATTCGAGTCGCGTGTCTGTTATATGCACAGAAATAACTTGTGTGATTATTCAACTCGCGCGGCTGTAATTCGCGTTTCGAGGACACCACTCGGCACCGTAGAAATTCACGTAGCGCGAGAGTCGCCTTGCGGTCTAATCGCGTCACAAATCGCGTCATCAAATCCACTGTCTTACTTATAAAACGTAAACGTCAAAAGGAACACCAAATCGACCACGTGACTTACGTTAAAACTTGTCAACGAATAATGAGCCTTATCATGAAGAAGCTTCATACAGAACGGACAAAACATTGCTACGATATTGTCGAAGAGCGTACTGGCATTGAATTAACTTTTGACATTTACGAATCACACGTTATTCACGTCGTCTCACTAAAAATAAACTGAAATAAGAAAATTACTATCGTGTACATGATTCCAATATGGTAGCCGACTGGGATCCACTCTGACATCATTATATCACATGTTAAAATAGATTATTTGTTTAGCGACTTAGACCTCCGTGAGGCGCGGAGGCGACGCGAGTTACGATACACTCGTTACTGCGGTTTGTTGTTGACTGACTACTCAATGACCCGATCATGATTCATCTAAAATAGGTATACATAATTGTGAATCATCTCTACTTATTAAAGTTGATAAATAAATAATGTTACATATTGTAATATGCAGTCGTGTAAAAGGATAAAGACCATTGAAGTGCTGTGTAAGGCATATAATTCCAGAAATGTCATTATCACGTCACAACGCTGCCTGGGCCATGTAATACGTAGTACTTAAGTGCATCCTTTGTATGTGCAATTGCATCATTCAATGAAGGCAGGCGATTATTATGGGAACTATGTATAGAAACTAGTATTACAAACTGTCATATTAGTCTATTGATAATTTTATGAAGCCGTTGCCTATTTATTGAGGTCCTTGTACAGCATCCTGCATTGAAATATGAATGAAAAGCAATTGAATAGTAACAGATAGGCTAGTTTCTGAACGTAAGATAAGATGGTGTAAATGTAAGTAATTTATTTATGGCTAGGCTTAATTGAGACAACTATAAACAATATAACCGTCATTTTTAAGTGTTGAAATAAAAATACATATTCTTACGAATTTTATTATATTAGCTTTTACGTTACGGGAAGAGTCAGTCCATCAAAATGAATTCGGTAAATGTCAGAATGAAAATAATATCAATACATCGCGATAAAGTTCGTAAAAAGTAGTTAATTTTAATGTCAAATATTTGTGTAGGCTAAAAAAAAACAATTATAAAAAAAAAAAAACTTATTGTATTCTGATATTGTTTAAAATTTGTTCATTAGCATCACTTTGCATGGTAAGAAGTATCAGGCGCCAATATGTCTTGACTCAAGAACAGTTTATTATGCTTAAAAGTAGAGTGCGAGGTGCTTTGTCTCAATAGGTACCTATTGTATGATGTTTTGATTCTAGCGTAATAGGAACTGAGAGGTCCCTCTCAAAATGAGAGGAGACTCGTGCCCAGCAGTGGGACAATTAATGGGTTGATGATGATAATAAGATCTTTGAACATACTTCTGGCAGTTTTGGCATTTTGTCGGTCTCGTGTCCATGCATGTCGTATTGATGCGAGGAGCCCCGTCGCACGCTGAACCAGCGGGCCAGTCGTCCCCCTCCCTCGTCGTCGGGAGGGGGTGCAGGCGGCGCAGGCGTCGCTCCACCTCCGCTCCGCCATCGCTCGCACAGCTCTCGAGCGCGGCTCAGCGTGTTGCGTAACTGACCACTGCTCCTGAATAAACAAGGGATATGTATGTATAAGTGATAAATTCTGTAAAGCTGTATCGTATTTTTCAGAGTTTATTCAGATATATTGAGTTAAAGATGATGATGGCATGAGATTCGATAGCAGCTGATAGGAATTTGAAGATAACCGTATCTTACAGAAAACGGCAGTGTAACAACAATAGTTGTTTCTGCGCGTGAGTAAGGTTACTAGAACTCGTTAGGGGAGTTACTAAGTTACTATCCATATAACTTGGGAATTCCGTTTGCTGTCAGTTTAGTAACTCCCTTATTTTAAGAAAGCTGTTTCTAGAGGGTCGGCTACGAGCGAGCGATACCTCTGTAAACGTCTACAGGATATGTAACCGTTAACCATCAGGCGGGTTGTAAGATAGTAAGCAAACGTTGTTGTATAAAAAAAATCCCAGCTACATAATATTTTTAAGGTAAAGTAAGAGCAGAAGATAACGATGATCCACCAACAGATCACATTCTCCAAAAGTTAATTTTTTTAATTACTTTCTGGTCTGCAAACTTAAGTAGAATTTAGAAATTCCTAGGAAAAAGACATCCCTTGTAAAAATAAGGAAGAGCGGTTCTGAAGGAAGAAGTAGTGCCTTTGCTGTACCACGGATATGCGTGGTATACACGACAGCATGTGACCGTTACGCGGCACCTCATCTTCATGGAAGTAACTTAGTGGAAGAGAATATTCCAGTGACTCATTAAGGGTGTAATTAAAGACCGAAGTAGGTAAACAAACATTGGCTAAGTATTTTGTTAAAAACAAATACGTGTGAAAGTGTGTCCGTTGTAAATAAAATATGATTTGATTGGCATGGAATTGATGATTTGATACATTGTTAAGTACTGATTTTACCTAGATTGTGATGTAATTTAAAGGATGCGAACATTTAGCTTACACGGAAGTCATACATTTAATGATAGAAAACAATAATTACTGGTGAAACTTGTAATAGAAACTGGAGTTGTTCCGATGACTTTCTGTATGACTCGTACGAGTCTATAACTTTCTGAAGTACAACCATTAAGTGTTAGTTATGCAATATATTTTATGTTAAAAGTTTACTATGCCAAATTACATGTAGTAATAAATAGGCTATAAAATGAAATGCAATTACTTAGACGGCACTTGAGTAACCGTTTGGGAGATATTCATTAAGGAGTTTCCGTTGATCAATCAACGTGATCCAATCGTCAATGATGACATTATTACAACATTCGAACCGATTAAAATTAAGATGACAGCTTGTCAAACAATGACTGACGACAATAAAAACGACAATAGTGCAATTAGTTAGACTAAATACTAAACAAAGAATAAGCTGAAGGTTAAACCAACAATGAAGCAACGGTTATAAAATATTTATTGAATGTTTTATGTATGAGTTGAAGTCGCGAATACATTAGCGCTTATTTAGCCATGTGACGAAAGACAAAATAATTGTTGTCTTAGTTATGATTGTGTAACAACTTTTTAATGTAGATTTACTATGAAGGGACTAGAGAAGTGAAGGTGTTTTCTATAAACAGGTTTCTTTTTCTCCAAGTGGAGCAAAAAATTCAAGCAAGGATTCTATGGTCACTTTTTGTTTCTCCTAGCGTAGTAAATAATACGGATTGCATCAAGCAATCTATGTAATGATTTTAGATAATAATTGCACTACTCTATATTCCAAGACTCATGTCTTTCAGACGATTTGTAACACATTCTAGAAATAAGGTCATTTAGCTCGAAAAATGTATGTTTTAAGGCTGCCCTTTTATTCTTTTATATTCTTTTAATGGACATAAAACCAGTAAAATTCGTAAAGTAAAATAAGTTTTGATTTATTAAACAAATAAACCAATATAGTTATTTTAAATTTAAGTTGCGTTGCCGTATACAGTCAGGGGGTACTATTCTTAAAACATTGAAAACTATCCGAGCCTTGGCCACCAGGATAAGTTGTTGGTCCCGGTTGTAATACAATGGTTAATGGTAGTCAGAAACCCGAATACCCTATCAACCACTTTACCCCTAGGATAGCCTAGAAATTGGGTTCCGTTGGTCTGATGACCGTCATCCGCAACCCAATTTAAGGTATATATGATGCTGATATTCAGCCGCATCCGGTGGTGGCGGGTGAGTTCAAAGATAGGGAATAGGCTACGAAGATGATATTATAGTAAGTTATGAGAACAATAAGTACAGTTATCAACATTAAATGACATTTATATGGACATAAATATGTTATCTTGTATCACGTACCTACGGCTTCCTATTTGTTCTTATTTACCTTGACTGACAGTACATTTACATAATTAATTTAGTAATTATATTCATCTCCCTAATTCGATACCCAAAATGTGTAAATGCTAAATCTGACACTTGAGTAATACAATGCTTGCTTTTCGCGTTCGCTTGCTAGATTTCGTTATACGAACAAATATAAAACAAACCACATCTTTTCTGTTAATTGTGAACGTAACGACCATCATCAGTTGATCCCAGGGTTAAGTCTGTGTTAATCGAAGCTTGGTAAACTCAGCTAACGAGTTAACGATTCTCATTTGATTACGACGTTTCAGTTTGAGATTTCTAGTATTACACGAACTAAAATTAAGTGTATACTTACTATCCATATATTTTATGTAGATTACTCATTAATCAATTTCATTTACCCAAGGTATGCATGCAATCAAGAAATTAGATACACATGAGAACTAATCAAAAGACACGCTGTAGTGCAAAATAATTCAACTCTAATAATACATAATAACATTTTGATAAATATACCTTCACTAGGTGACCCGTTGTTGACAAACAAAGAAGCAAACGTTGTTTTTCCACATTTTAGGAGTTGGTGGTAGAAAAGTGAAAATTTTGGGTTATTTTTTAATACCAACCCATAAAAAATACAAAAAAATGTTCTGTCAAAAAATAATAAAAAGAAAGTCTGGTGAAGGACATCCTTATCACAAAGGGGTGTAAAAATAGCCTACGACCGATTCTCAGACCTACTAAATATAAACACAAAATTTCATAATAATCCTTCTGGCCGTTTCGGAGGAGTTCAGCGACAAACATTGTGGCACGATATTTTTATATACATATAAGAAGAAGATTTCGCCATGCATTTATATAGTGGATGAAATAAGTGAAAACAATTTATTAATACTTCGTATACCTACAATTATCAATACATGGTAAAAGTAATTAACAAGATGGTGATTGCTAGTATTTTATTGCTGTTGAAGTATTTTTTATCTAAGAGGTTTGTTAAGGTCATTTTAATATTATGAATATCCATTTGAAGTTGTATCGTACCAGTAAGTGATAAGAGTAATCATTTCCTAGTAGTTACGTAAGGTACATACATAATATGCATTAGGTCTGCAAGGTTAAAGTCCTAAGATTAAACATCATTACATAGATATAATAATCAGTTTTACTGCTGTCCATGACTAGAATTATAAACAAATGCCGTTAATTCGCTTAGAGACTTAGAAAAATATCTGAAATAATTACTTTTGCTCGTACTGAGTCGCATTCTCGGCCAGGTGGTCATATGAGCGACTCAGAGCGACATTATGACTATTCTAATCCTATTGACTTCTATACGTTGATATTCGCTTTGGCTGATGGAATGGCACACAAGGTTTAAAATGGATGCAATCTGTTTGACGACGGTCTCACACGTAAGGGGCTTGGAGTCCCACCTACCCACATTTTCCAGCGTCTGCAGAAGTTTAATCTTAGCCTTGCTAATAGGTAAAAGACTTATTAATATGAGCAGACATTTAAATAAATAAATACATCCGGACATTAGGACACCGCGCTATTTAGTTACTACCCGCCTTGAGGCGCCACGTAGACACAATTTTTTTAAATGCACAATAAACTTGACGGCGTCTAACAATTTTGTAATTCAAATTAGTTTACAGGACAATAAAGTACGGAGAAATAGAGAATGATTACACAAGCTGCAATAAAACAGACGACGCACTGTCTGCATCCAGCCAGCTTATCTGTCGCAATGACCCGTGTCATAATTATAAACACAGTAATACCTAGTGGTTTATGCATCGATAAACCGCAAAAACAATCGTACGTACATATTATTATTTATTTAAAAGATTTGCATACAATTGTCAGCCTGTTTGTTTATTGTTTCGAAATCTGTTTATAATTAAACCGAACGTTGATAAAGGAGATCAGTAATGAGCTAGGATCAAACACCAATTGTGTAAGTTATGATAATGAAAGCTGATGCACTCGAGGTGTCAATGCCTAATGATTTGTCTACTTACCAAATAAAGGGTAACTAACGACTACTACGAAGATATTGCATTATCTTCTTCTTTTATATATTCGATTTGAAAATTAATTCTAGTTTGGAAACTCATAAAAAAATAACATAAAATTGGATAAATAAGTAGAAAGATTAATTGTTGGCAATATGTCTATTCTATATTGCCAACGAATAATCGATGACCCAATTAGTCCAGCGGTAGTTAACACTGCCTTCTGTGCTATGGGTCCCGGGTTCGAATCCCGGTAGGGACAAATGTTTGTGTGATGAGCATGAATATTTGTATCCGAGTTATGGATGTATCTATCTATAATATGGAAGTATTTACAACAACAAAAAAGTATATATGTAGTATATCAACCTAGTATCCGTAACACAAGCCTCGTAAACTTAGCACGGAACTAGATGGCGCTGTGTAATAATGTCCAGGAATATTTATTTATTTAATTGTATTAGTTTGACACCAAATACTTTATCCGGTTTTGGTTTGTGATTATTATTATTTAGATATCTCCTCTATTGAGCTTAGCTCCAACTTGGAGAACTACATCGGCGCATGTAAATGATTTAATATCTCCTTTTTTTGTCAAGATAGGCAATTAATTTCAATTACTTCAACAATTACCTATTGTTGAAGTAATTGAAATAATTGTATACATAACATAAGCTTATGAATCAGTATTTCAGTTACAATAACACTCACTGCGTGTTAATCAAAAGCTGATAAAAGTCCACTCTGTATTGGCGGATTGCCAACCCATAATGAGTCGTGTTTATGTAAAAAAATGGCATCCTGTCTTTTGTACATATTTCTTTACTTCTTTGTACGTATTTTTTATTTTAAGACTTTTTCGTAAGCAAGTTACAAAGGATTAAAATACCTGGTCACAACGGACAAAACGTTAATAACCCTTGAAAGGGATACCAACAAATTTGTTCAAACGTGGCCTTTCCACTTCATTAATCACCCGATCTAAAAAAGTTATTTCCTTCATAATACATCACGAGTAAAGCTAACAGGCATTTGACCTCAATTAGAGTAAATAAAAACTCTAGCCAATGACAAAACAATCAATGTTAATGAATTGCGTTAAAGATTGGGTGGTAAGCCGCTGAAATGTAACGTTATTACTAAGTTTGATCAATATTTATTGTTAATAGCTATTATTTCGTTTAATCAATTTCTGTTATAGCGAGGTTGTTACGAACATTTTGTAACCAACAATTGAATAAATAATAACTTAATCAAAGTTATTTCCGTTATCGTTATTATCTACTGTGTGAAAACTATAAAACATTTGTTTTTAAATTAACGTAATAACAGACTGTATTGATTAAGCGTATTAATAGATAGCTGTTTGAAAGAGTAGACCCGGGTTAATTCCATACTCTCCTAATCGGTTCTTATCATGAAAGTACATAATCTTTAATTTTATGAAGTAAAAGGGCGTATCAATAAAAATCTCAGAAGCGTACCTGCAACATACATAGATAGTGATAGTGCAAAAGAATTGCAGCTATCAATTTGCTGTTTTAACACTGCTGCTCCAAATAAAGTTTATACTAATATCATTTATTCAAATATTTATTAAATAATAAATATTTGAATAAATGATATTAACAGTAATATTACTGTTTAAATAAGCACCAATAATACGCGTGAGGATGACTCAGTAAATTG
This sequence comes from Craniophora ligustri, assembly GCA_905163465.1. NCBI lineage: Eukaryota > Metazoa > Arthropoda > Insecta > Lepidoptera > Noctuidae > Craniophora > Craniophora ligustri. The sequence continues at coordinate 7,042,227 of LR990967.1, read as the reverse complement.
ATTGTGACTTATGAGCTAGTATTATCATTAACACGAATGCAAATCAACGGGTGTGTAGTGCCTTGACATTATTTTTAAACATTATCTGCTTATTTGAACATAATGTCACAAGTCAAACGTTTATTCGCTAAATAAAGATACGTTTGATTTCGCAAAATATTTTCAAATTTTAACAGACAAGTATACAAACTGTGCGCAGCCTAGAATTTTAACATTCCTTCTTCTTACTTCTAAATAATCATCTTGAATATTTCGAATTCGGATTTAATAAATACGCATTAGAACTACAATAGACGTTTATTCAGGGTTATTGAATATTGGATTACTACAAATAGCTTAACATAAATTATATTATCGGCCCAGATTTGTAAATGAAACTGTTTAGTTTATCATTGAACATTTTATGTATAAACATTTTTTTCGTAGCCTAGTCTTGTCTAGGAGTGCCATAGTAACCTAATTCCCACAGTCAAGTCCTGAATGGAAATACTTGAGAACACGTTTGGAAACATGTGGGACAACGTTAGGGCTTAGTTTAGGATATAAGTAGTAATTTATATTAACTGACTAGTGTAGCGTTATGCAGAACAAGAGTTTAAGGACAAATTTATAATGCGTATATGCTTTATAGCGTTTCATTGCGGAGATTCATTGACAAAACATTACATAAACAGTGTTCAAATTTTTATTATGAATGACAATATAGTATATCCGTTAAAACTTGAATGATCATTTCATCGGGAGGCAGTGCCCTCTATTGGCCTCTGGAGTTTGAACACAGGAAATTCGTGTTAATTGGCTGCGCGCCGCTCGCTAATTGTCAAGCGAGACTGGACCACACCGCACAACGACGGGAAGTCGCATGCGCCCACTGTCAACATTGCGCATGAGCATCATTATGCTTTTCATGACAAATAATATCCTATATTTTATGAGCGCCTGGTAGTGGATGTAGTAATTATGTAGTTATATATAGTGTATGTAGTACTATAAAGCTAAACCATGAGATTTTTTGGACTGCCAATCTCAGTACATGACGATAATTAATTAGGCCTTTATCGTGGATATCATAATGGTTACTCATGAAACTATGCTTGGTAAAATAACGCAATCGTTACTTAAACACAAACAAACCTACATCATTTTAACTCAGGCTATACTTTAAGTAATTGTCAATAAAATGTGTTCCATTTTAGAAACATCCACCCTCCTAAAAGGCGAGAATTGGATCTAATTCTGGAAGTACAATCAATCACACTTAGTTCTGACAACACTAAACAGCTTTCAGTGTTCGACTGTACATGTGTAACGTACGTGCCACTAAACTTTGTATTATTGTTAGTATTGATTTACTGCATCATAATAATAATTATTGCGATAGATACATTTATTGCAGCTGCAGAAACATAATAGTTTTTGTAATACCTAACCATACTTGCTGATGGTAAAAGAGCAAACAACTAGAAAATATTTTAGTCTATACAATAAGTGAACTGATGCATGATGTTTCCTCTAAGGGGAGAATTTTAACATCTAAAGATCATATGTTTAGATAAATAGGCTGAGAGATTCAAATTCTAATAATTTACACGTACATACAAATAATCACATAAGTTGCAATAAGGAACCATTACGGAAATTGTTATTGTTTTATCGCATATTTGTAAGCAGGCACTATCGCTTGTGAATTAGAACGAGACCTAAAGGTTCACAACAATGGAACGACCCGATTCAAATAAACCGGATAGCTTAGTACGAAAAAAAAAACAATGTCAATAGTTACCTGGAGTCCAGGGTCGAGTTGAGCCGTTGTGAGCGCCGAAGCGGTGTGTTCCGCACGGCGCTCACTGGCTCTTCCCAACTGCCGCCAGCTGACCGGTGCTCATCTGCGTGAAGACAAAACAACATCAGACAAATAATATAAAGGTGTATTAGATTTTTTCACTTTAAGAGTTTTAACCAACAATCTGTTTGAAGATGATGATGGTCATACACCATCATACGTGTTTACGTGTTTAAAACTCGGGAGTTAAAGATGTTACATGACTTGAAACATTTTACGGTACGCCAAATATAAGAAATACTTTTTGCCAGACACAAACATTTGGCTTCTTTAATTTTTTATACTCGCGAATATTACATATTGAAAACTACACTCTACTTCAACATCTAGACATGTCGAGGTCGGTACGTAGAACTGTATGAGCTTTTTGATAAACGTAATTTACGGTACGATACCGTACTCCTAACTTCTGATGGTTATTAAGGCGTCGAAGAGAGTGCACTGCCACCACTTGGACAGATGTTCACCATCTCGAGTAGTCCCCTCTTCGGACGCTCAACGGTGCTTTCTTCTCGTCCACATTCTCATACTGCTATAGTCTGGAGCTTTATTCTTAATATCCGGATACAACATGAACAATAATACCCGTTGTTGCGAAATAAAAAATACCTATGTAACTTCATAATTCTTCATAAGGCTTCATGCAAAAGGTAGCTTGAAATCGTGGGAGTGCGCTTGTAAAAAAATATTGCTGTATGACAAGAATAAAAGGTCTTTCTTATATTGTGTCGACTTTAGTGTGCATTGACAAGGAAAAACATTGAAATTAATTTGTTTACAAATGTGTTCCTATAACCAAAGGACATATTCAAGAAAAGGTAAGTTTCAGCGTTTTTCCTTTCCACGTACCGCATTATTGTACGTCAAAAGCATGACTACATAATAAAAGCGGAACCTATTGCTATCGGGAGTAAGATTTCTATATTATCAGTAGAGTTGAAAGCCAATAACTAGTAAGCTAGTCAAAACATGGTCAAAGTTCTCAGAATCATTGATTTTAATACTCAATACAGTAGCAGTAGCTGTTGGTTTGTTACACGTCATAAACTGCTACTGATAAAGCTTACTATTTCTTATCTAAACTATTACGGCTGGAGACACATGGTAACTAATGTATATTTTTGTTACTATACTATACATTGAGCTAACCTTGAATTTTTGATGTCTGGCAATTAAATGATAACAGCAAAAATATCAGTAGGTTGTATGCGGGAGGGTTAATTTCCATAGATAATTATAATGTGTGATGTTCCACATGATTTGAAATTTCAAATAGAAGGACAAAACGCAATGCGAATGTGAGATTCTTTTTTTATATTACCTATCGATTCTTGACGTAACATCAATTATTCAAGTTTAATTCAGCGTGAAAAGCAACATGGCAAATGGAGAAATACACTGGGAAGTGTTCGGTGCAAACATCCTTTCGGAGTTGTAATATCGGCATCATAAGTCGAAACGCTGATTAATTGGATTAGAGGCCTTGAAGGCAAGCGTAGGCGGTGAGCGACCACGTTGTACACATACGAATAAAGTCTAACACGAGATTTAAAATACGTTAAAACCTCTGCATTTAAAATGAATTCATCTCAATCGTGGCCATGATACATTAATCAGATAACAATTAGTATAACTACCTACTTAGCCTGTGTTTCTTTATCAACTTGTGTTTAATTTTAGCAATTTTATCACACTTTCTTGCATTCTTCGTGTCACTATACCGGTACATATCCATCACATGTTACGTAATTCCACCCTCTATAGCAAGATCAAGGTCTTTTAACTAATAACACTTGCAGGTAGTTAAAACTGCACGGAAGTAGATTAACACATTAATTATGTACATATTTTAAGAATGAGTATAAAATTCGCCAATTAGTGTCACAATAAAAACAATTTAGCGTCGGCCACGTGTCGACGTCGCGCTGTTTGATCACACACTAACTGAGAATTTCTCAATGAGTTGATGGTGTATAACTAACGAATGATGATACTAAGTTATTTGTTAACAGTGATCCGCAGTGAGGACCACTGACCAGGGTTGATGACCCACTAATGGGTATTTGTGTATTCAATTATATTTGCACAGTTTGTTTAAGCTTCCGTTATACCACTTATTACTCTGTATTGTCTATGGTAATTAATAAATTAGTTAATATCTATTAGCCTACTTTAGATTAACGCAATATTATTTTAGATTTGAAGTAGCGTATAATATGAAAATAATTTATGACCACGTGATGACTTGATACATTACATCATGCGGCTAATAAGTTTTTATTTATATTTTTATTAATTCATTATTAATATTATAATTAAGGCTAAGGCTGACGCACTCGCTTAGCCTTTACACGCTTTTACATGTATGGCAAAAGTAATCGCGTCAATAACTGTCAAGGCATCCCGTTTAAAAAAATTAATAAGCTCATTATTTTGACACTGAATTTAGAATTATACAAACACTAGCTGACCCAGCAAACGTTGTTTTGCCACATTATAGGGGTTGGTGGACTACCCCTAACTTTTAGGGGGATGAAAAATAGATGTTGGCCGATTCTCATAGATACCGGATAAGCACAAAAAATTTCATCAAAATCGGTCAAGCCGTTTCGGAGGAGTATGGCAACGAAAACTGACACGAGAATTTTATATATTAGATACACCTATGACAACGTTGTTATGTTTCTTCTTTTTTATGGTAATAAGGAGGCAAACCGGCAGGAGTCTCACCTGAAGGTATGTGATCACCGCCGCCCATGGACATGACTTGCAAATGCTTTGCCGGCCTTTCAGGAAAGAAAATACTCTCTTCATCAGTGTTTGACAATTTTGGTGGTGTTTAGCGTCTTATTGATTGTTTCTTATATGTTTAAGCAAGTTATAATAGCAACAGATTTTTATGAATCTTTTGTTATCTGTTCTTGAAGAAAAGCACGAGGCATTCAAGAGATGGCCGTCAACTGTTAGACCTAACAATCATGTGCACCGTTTAGATTTCACTCGTTACATCTAGCTTCTGAAAATCGATAGGTGTTTTACACTCGTGGAGCGAGACAAGTTGAGACAATTCCTGAATTTAAAATTAAGTAAGTATATACATTTCTAACGCAGTCTGGCACGCGAAATTTTGGTTTTCAATAGCAGGAGTAACTGATTCAAACTAACTGACGCTAGTGCATAATGTGGCTGTTACATATTTAAGAATAATGTTAGACATGCAACACATATACTTATTTCATCGAGACAGCCCTGAATAGGTTCCACTTCGTTATCACTTATCACGGACGAAATTAAGACGTCCACATCCTGAACATTGTTGACCTCTTTGTTAGATAATTTTGTTAAAGGGTCGAAACATAAATAAAACTGACAGGCAACTCTTGCAGTTTGTAGAAAGTTAGAAATTGTGTTTGTTACATTTTGCTGTTTTGATAACTATAAGAAAATTATAAAGAAACTGGAATACATATGAATATTATGAATTGTCTTACTTACTTTCCTCACCATCGATTATGACTATTATGAGATAGACCACGTGGAAACCAGTATCTGGGCTCAAAATCGTTAACAAAGATAATTATCAGTTCTACCGAGACATTACGGATTTACAATTTTTATACATAATATAATGGTGGAAGTTCAACTTTTAAGGCAACCCTCTTTCTTTGAGTTTAAAGCCAGACAAGGACCTTGGGAGGTTTTATGTGGGTGTCTATAAAATATGTTTAGCGATTGTGCTATCTATTTGTAGTTCGTAAAAAGTATCTATATTCAGGTGACCGACTTTAAATCCAGGTCGAGATTATAGTGTTTATTCTTTGTTTCAGTGATAGACAAAATTACGAATATTTAGTTGGTTCAGAAATCAAAACGCCCGACTAAACTGTAATTCTACAAAAGGTATGGGCAATTAAAGTCTTGACATGTTGGGCAAGTTAACTAATAAAGCACAACGAAACAGAAATCGGAACAATAGTAACTGGGTGGAAGCCGATAACCTCATTAGATGGGATAATCTGATGCAGGTAAATGTAAATAGCGAAATAGCAGGTCCATAACAAGATTCGATTTATGTTCGGCGAGTATAATCTGTGTATCGCAGTAGGTCGAGAATGGCGAGATCTGAGGAGCCGCGGCGCGCCCCGTCAGTCAGCCTCATTGTTAGTCCGCCTAGATATTATGATTCATACGGCCACATTACAAGTTTCAGATAAGAATACAGCAAATAGGGCGTTGCAGCCAACCGCTCAAGCCGACCATTATGTGCTTGACATAATTCCTGACGCATGGTGTGCGGGACCAGTGTGCGTATTATGTGGGCACATCCTGTCGTGCATCTCTGCTATTAATTATTTTGAATTGTTTGTTTGACGTCAATTAAGGAGTCATAGGGTCATTACTCAGGGTACTACACAGAACAATATCATTTAAGATGAGTAATTATGGTGTTAAATAGCAGTTTCTGTGGTTTTCTTGTTATTAGAATTTTGAATTGAACAAAAAAAAGATAAAATGATATTCACTGGTAGGTGAATACCACTACGTAGAAGCATGTCCTACTTATATGATAGTACAATGATTAGCGTCAACCAATTGCTTCGAATTTGTCCAGCTACTGCCACAAGTAGATAAGGGCAATGGGTTGATAGAAATTGTTCAATTACGTTTATTCAGATGGTTAAGAATGTCACTTACAATATTGTTAGGAGTTCGGATGTTGCCACACATGTGGCCCAGCTGGCGACACCTACCTAAGCTAACGGTTCCATCGTACTCGATTTACGCACGTATAAAATAATATTGAGCTGGTTATGATTCATCATTCATCGATTATGATTCTAGGTTAAATATGTTTGCCAAAACATTTCGCCGGATAGGTTTATTTAAAAGCTGTATAATACTAACAGCAGATGTCATTGATGGTTATTATTTTTAGCAGTTTTAAATGCAAATAAATGTATATTGCAAGATTTTTATGGCAATCAAATAAATTCTTAAAGTTCCCAGAAAAGGAGGATTTGAAATTTAATTACATCATGGTTGCCATTGAGAATAGTCCAAAAAGCGCCTGGTCAGGTGGAAATCTGAACTAGGAGTTCCCAGTATCATGAGACTACAAGACACTCAGATGCATAATCCGTTAACTTATACATTCTACGAAATCAAATTAATAAAATACCTACTTCACAAGTTTCCATTAATTATGCGGTTTTCAGAATTCGCGTTATTCTTGAAGGAAACTGGGTAGGTATTCGTAAAATCGGGCCGACAAAACAATGAGAATATACAATTACCTAACGGTTTGAGCGGTTCCTCTATCACCGGACATAGCTTGACTTTGTTTACGACGATTACCAACGTAAACTGCATTGTCGCACAACACCGGCACACACACAAAAACAACTCAACTTTCTCACATAACTACTATGAATTAACAAATGCATCGTTCGTAACGTGCACCGTACTGCACAGACCCTTCAAAACTAACCCGGATTATCATAATTACTGCTTGCGGCAATTGCCGAGCCTACCAGCACTCAGCAGCCATGTTGAAAAATTAATACTAACATTGGCTTATGTCCAGTAATTATTATTATCAGCCACACAAACAAAGCTAATTGTAAATATGTGCGCCTCCCGCATCAATTGAGCGCATCGGCGGCAGCACAACGGGGGAACTTTCAGTGACGGAAATAAACACACAATTGTTACTATTAGTAGAAATGGCGAGTTCAGAAGGGAATATTAATCCTTGCGACAGTATTAAGAGATCGCTAACATAGTCGCTAGCACTGTACCTATTCATTGAATTTAAATTTTCGTTGTTACAATGGTTATCCTGCCCATCAAATAAATGGTAATTCCAATTAACATTTTTGACGCAATGTATGCAGGAATTTAATAGACCGATACTGTATGAATGTTAATTTTCACACAATAATTGCAAACCTAGAAATAGAGTCTGACCACAAACGAGGAAATAGTATTGCAGGATTCATTCATAAAAGTCACGATGACAGGTTTAAAGAAACCATTATTGCTCCATTAATTGTTATACATATTAATATTTTATTCAGTAACTCCCGTGTCCGAGAATAATATATGAAATAACAATAATTAGACAATAATAATTTAATTCTAGCGTAAAAGTAGGTATACGATCTGAAATAGAAGTGAATAAGGGAATTGATAGGAAAGAGCAAGGGCCACCAACGTCTGAGTCAAATGAGGTGTTAAATCTCACTCACAATATGGAATTTATGCTACATGTACCCATTATAAAAACCCAGTTTTTTACCATTTGGATGTGACCAATAGAAGTGAATATGTGAATTAACTGTGAGTCTCAACAATGTAAATTGCTGTATTACTTAGTTTATAAGTTGACTTCAATACTACACTAAGTTGTACCCTTCCCCATATATTTTTGCTTGTGCATTTACTACTGTAAAACCTATGATTTAATTACATTTGAATTTACAATTAAAACACATTTGAGTAGATATATGCATATTAACAAGCCACTCTACAATAATAATCGCGTAATAAAGATTGCAGACTCGATCGTGTAATAACAAATTGCTGGACCGCCCCTGCATGGCACATGTATTAATACAAATGGACATCAAACAATCAAAACGAATGCAATCAAATAGCCGTGCCAGCCAACAGAACACGTCGGACTGACGCAGTACGCAGTAGTCGAGACCAGTCCAAAAATATACAAAAGCATATTGCAATGAGGCCAATGAATCTATGGTGACTATGGCGAGATATGCGCTAGAATGTGAATTAAACCTGAAAATTTCTGTGCTTTCAATCAGACAATATTAGAGTTAAAAGCATTGAAATCATCTATAAAATAGGTTGATTAATCAATATAAGGTTGACTGTCGACAGAAAATTAATTCAAAACAACATTATTGAGCTATATTGCCATAAAAGCGTGTTGCATCTAGCGTAATAAGGTATAATCGCGAGACGTCTAGACGTTGACGCAGGATCAGGATTCTTAGTTGATGTCGCTCCACAATGTAGACTGTTATTCTAGTCTAAAATTTGATATAGTTGATTAATTATAATCTGTACATCTAGAAGCGTGAGTCAGATGTTTACGTTTAACAGCTCTTAAATAACAACAACAATAATAAAAGACAATAAAAATGTTACAAAAAAAAGCAAAACCAATGTGAACTATAAAAAATGCTTAAGAAAAGAAAAGAGATTAAGATCCAGTTGCAACAGCTTTCATTACATACCAAATATTACTCACTAGATATGATAAAATCCAAGCATGTCGTAGTTTTTGTTCGCCCAGGACAATACGGAATAAAACAGAATAAAGAAATATAAGTGCAGGATTATGAAAGGAATTATTCTATATTGATAAAATAAATACGGTGTTTTGAGATGTCTAGTTTCGAAATTTCGATTAGATGTTTATTGTGAACGTCTCTAATGATGAATTGCATTGAATTTGAAGTATTTGAAAGCACAGTGCAAATTCTTCTTTGTTTGCAGTCGACACTGCAAGCAAGTAAACTGCATCACTAGTGAGTTTGTCAAACGATTACTCGTTTTGCAGCAACTAATACACCCTGTTTTGCAGTAATAATGTTTCAAGGTTAACTGAATCTGTAATTTATGTCACGTAACGCAAGTGCACTTGGATGCAATAAGATGTTTATGACAAACTTTCAGCCATTTTTTTATATTTCTGCAGTAACAATACAGTTCATGTTTGCATACGGATTGCAATTTGTAGTTGAAATGCAGTCTCTCACTACGTCTTCTAACAGTCGTGTAGACTGTACTGACCGTTGCGTAGGTACTAACTGGCGCCGGCGTCGTTGATAACTGTATTTTTTCGGTATTTAGAACATTTGTTCGTACGAGTGGGTGTTACTTACATTTAATGAGTACGACCGAGTCGTGGGGCTCGCACTGCACCTGGGTGGCGTTCATGGCCAGCAGCCCGACGCTGCCCGCCCCGCCACCCGCGCCGCTCGCCTCTCTGCACATACAATTATCACAAAATAAATATAAATAAGTAGGTACAAGACTGTGAGAACGTTTAAAGAGCCCCGTCAGGCTAGTGTAACATGGATCAAAACCACCCAGACCCACCAAAGATGTTTTAATAATAGAATCACTTTAACTCTTTTCCTATAAGCATAGCCCTCATGCAACAGTCGCACGTCTAGCTAACAAAGAGGGGCGTAATTTTGTCATGCATTAGAAAATTGGACACCACTGACAGAAGTAAAGGTCGTGTGATACTTACTTATCTTAGCGATTAATTGTTATTTATTATACGCAAATACCATCCTATAAATCTTCAGCCTAATCCCCTAGTGTAAAGCTAATGACTAACGAAATTACTGATTTATGTATAGACCCAATGATTTCTAGGTTCCTAGTGTTCCTATACACTGGAAGTAATTATGGCCTATCATTACTGCGACTCTGTGAGTACTTAACTATTATGCTATTACGTAACAAGGTCGTCTGTTTTGCTAACCGCCGTGCGGTTGCAATTACTGCGCTAGTCTTTGACAACAGGAAAAGGTGTTTAAGCACAATAATATCAGTGTAAGAAATCAGTATTTAAGCACAAGTAAAAATGAAGTATTTACCTGTTACTCAATACCCGGTGTTTTAATTTATAGGCTAAATATAACAGACTTTACCTACAGAGTAAATGTATCTTATCTTGGCGATTAATATGCATCCGTAGCGGATAGCAACGATACCAACTTTTGAGGTTAACGAACCCATAAGTTTTAAGCAAAAAATATTCAAATAGACAACCGCCGGAACTATGCTGCGCTTATTGATGGATTTCAAAAATATTTAGGTACAGCATTAAAAATCTTCTCGAGATATAGACTTTGTACCAAAGATAAGACAAAAAAATATAATACCCAGAATCAAAATAGTTATAAGAAATATGTGTCAGTGGCTGAATTAAACTTCCCATACGGTGCTGCTACAATCAACGAACGTTTGGCGATGATGTCATAATCATCACGCTTGTCAAGCGGATAAATGTTATTGCAGTATGGCGTCATCAACGCAGTGCTGCGCTCGGTCTACCTGAGTTATCATCAATTTGACAGCTTCGTTGGCGCAGTGCCTGTGTCGTCAATTGTATTGCTTACAAACGCCTTTTTTCCATGGTTGCGATCCATGCATACTACTTTTGCTTCGTTCATATAGACGTATCGCGTATCTAAGTTAATTTCATCCACTATTACGTAACAGCTTCACCATAAAACGATTGCAAAAGCTATAGGCACAGAGTACCTAGCTAATGCTGACTTGCGTTAGTCATCAGAAGTACGCCCATGTAGAACAAAGGAATTAAACATTGCGACTGTATAAACTAGGGGAATTAATAGAACTATTCCTGTATGTACACCATGGGTCATTGAGCAATGTAAGCAAAGCGAACACTGTGTATTTGTCACATTTTTTTTTACGATACTAATAACTAGGTACTTGAGAAGACTTAGCACACATTTTTATCCAGATGAAGAGAATATTAAACAGTAAAAGAGGCAAACGTATATTCAATATTTGCTTAAAAAGGCTTGCCTAGATCACTGAAGTAGGTACCTTCTTGTAAGTACGATAATTATCTTCAGATCAATCATATAGTAGGTAGGTACCTATCTTCAACCCATTAACGTCCCATTGATGGGCACGGGTCTCCTCTCATTTGAGAGGGATTAGGCTTTAGTCCACCACGCTAGCCTACTGCGGGTTGGCAAACTTCACATGCCATCGAGACAAATCTCTCAAGCATGCAGGTTTCCTCAGGATGTTTTCCTTCACCGTTTGAGCTTGTGATATAAATACGCACATTAGGTACTTCCGAAAAGTCAGTGGTGCGTGCCCGGGTTTGAACTCGAGACCTTTGACATGTCAGTCCACAGGTCACACCACTAGGCTACCACAGCTCCTACCTTTATTTTTAGGTACCTATATTTTTCGATAATAAGAAGTATGTAAATTATTTTAAGGTAAACAATGTTACTTATCCTTTTCTGTCGACTATAATAAAATTGTGTCAGGAGGTGCTTAAGGACTTACTTAGACCCAAGGGTCTAAGTAAGTACTCAAGCACCTTATACTTCCTTAGAAATTGGGTTATTAATTATCAATCACCAATAGTTCATTTAAGCCTTCCAACATGATATCAATTTCATAAATGAGTAACCTTGGCATGCAAAACATTGAGGATTTCTGTTAACAAAACAATTCTTATTATGAAACAAATCTGATAAGTACCAATGCTTTTAGCCTATCTGTAATGACAACATAAAACTTAATATGTTGGGAAAAAATTCAGTGTTTGCATTTTGTCATGGCTGAATTTCTTTTAGCAAAAACAGAAAGGTAAAACCAATTTTAATATAATTATGGTGATGTATAATATGATTGACAGCTATGTAGCTGTCAGCTACCTATAGTTAAATTATATTACAATTACATAGATACAAACATGCCATCACACCTGTTGGTCCTCACAGGATTAGGGAGAAATGTGGTGAAAGTACAGCCACATTTAGCCGGTATGCCTTAGATCTCATGTAATAGGGGGCAATAGCCTATTCCTATCAACCGGGCATAAGACCAATCACAGAGCAAACCCAAAAACACACTTATTAACTAACTTTTACAACCTAAGACTAGTAATGAGGCAGTTTCAATAATATTCCAATTCATTTACTATATACCTACCTATTCTCTATAGAGACAAATTTCTCATAAACTTGAATCTGCTTCTTCTAGAAATAAAACATAATTGTAGCCAGACTATTGTCACTTCAATTATTCTCAATAATAATTTATTGAAATACTTTTACCTACTTAGAAAACCACCACACTCAATGAAGTGATCATTCTTTTTAATCAAAGTCTGATTTTTGACATTACTAAGTCATACCTTAGTAAGATTGATTGGATAAGATAGCATTAAGCTTAGCTTGCACTCAATCATATGCAGAGATTGATGACGGCTATCATATAGATGGATAGACTTAATTAGTACAAGAGCTTAGTGTATAGCTTCCACAATTAATCTTGTAGTTTAATCTAAGAATGCAACTGAAATTGTGCTTTGAGTTGACCTATAAAATGATTAAAATGAACACTTTTCTTTGTAGAAACCACCATATGCTGTATGCTGCATTTCTGAAGATTCTTAAAACTAATGTGGATTTATACATCTCATGTTTGCAAGTAGTCCAAAAACAAACATTGGTTTGTGAAAACATGAGAATGCTTAGAAATCCTAACAATGAATGCATGATACACAAAGTACAAGTGAAATATTCTTGGATAAGGAGTGTTGTTTACAAAACATAATATTGTGATGATAAGGTACCCAATTTACACATATAATATAGGCAATCTGTGCTGATGTACATGCACCAAACAACACTTGATAGCTTTGATGGCTGCTAAAGGATAATTAATAGAAGTTATTTCTTATCTAGGGATTTTTAATTAAATTTCATAGAAAAATAGGGAGTGTAACTAGAGGTAAAAATTTTTTTTGTTTGGTCATATTCAGTATACTCAATCAAAATATATGGTCATTAGAGAGCAGGAGAAGAATTTATCATACAATTGCTTGTATCATGTGTAAAATAAAATCTGAGAAAATCTACAAGTTTACAGCTTTGTTATGGTTATGCTATTATCAATAAGACTAAGGTAAAAACATCTAAATAAACAGTATCTATCATTGTATTGAATCAAGTGAATATTAATGTCAAGAAATATAACTTAGAATCATTAAAATTACATATCTATATATTAAGGAATACTAAGTTATTTCTGTGATATTGCATTTGACATTAGCGTTACTGTAACTGTTACTAACACAATACCATACTACATAGTAGTATGATTGTTAGAAAATGTTTTACTTCTATCAGAACAAATTTAATGTTGTATTTTTTAAAGTACTGTTTTTTTGTATTTAGATGTTCTAAGTGGACACTGTGTGCACTTGAGTATGACGACGCTCTCCACAAAAGTAGCAGGCATAGCAGTCCATAATAATATTATAGAACGAAAAAAATAAGAAACTCATTAATACTTTTTGTGACTAGCCTTTTCAAAATAATGGCTAGTTCTTGATCAAAAATAATGTACAACTAGAAAAAAAAATATTAATGCTCTTGTAAGTATATCAATTTGAAATGTTTATATCTACCTATATTATATAAAAGGAGAAGCTGACTGACTGACTCACTGACTGACATATCAACACAGGGCTTAAACTATAAGGGTTAGAGACTTAAAATTTTGTACAGAGGTTCCTTTTATAAAATAGGGAAGCAATATGGATTTTTGAAAATTGACCCCCTAAGAGGATAAAGTTTTTGAAGTTATTTGAATGATTGTTTTTCGTTAAATTGTATGCAGATGAATTCGCGGGAATCAGCTATTTAGTTGATTATAAGTAACCACATGCCATTAAACTGTTACAGGTTCAAGTAATATTCTAGTGAATATTAAATAGTATTGTTATACTAAATTGGAATCCTAAGTCTCACATAAATTTTTCATTGTGTCTTGTTTATCTCAGGATCTTAAATGATTAGTTTCATGACTAAACATTTGTTCCACTCTGTACAAACACAATAAAATGAGTAACCATTATGAAATAACAAGAACTGTTGCTTTGATGTTTCCTGAGACAATTTGGAAATAAAAAAAAAGAAATAACATTTTGAGGGGTATGTTAGGCACATGTGGAATGATGATAAAATGAGACTGAAATAGCATGTGTTTACATGGCGGTTTATCAAATAATCTGTTTCAAGTGTTTCTAATGATGACTATCAACTGTGGAGAAACAAGGGTTATGGTATGGAAACTGGGTGGTCTGCCTATGTATCATAATAGAAGTAAAATTCATTTACATAGTAATGTTACCATTTACATGCAAGAATGATACAAAGCAAAATGAATACAAACTGTTTTATCATCAATAAAAGTTCTGTTCCCGGAATATTAATGATTTAACTATAATATTGGTTTTTACTGTGAAAGTACACAGCTGGTTACAAAGAAAAAGCAATTAAAATAATTCCATTTAGATTATTATTTGTGATGCAGTACTTGGCATTGATAAAAGATATTTGAACATTTGAATTTAAATATTTAGGTATTTTTAAATTTCCTTGAAATCATAATAAATGTTTTTTTTTTGTATAATATGTATGTAGGTGGGTATAATTACATTACACATAATATACTTTTCAGATTTTATTTGCATTTGAAGGACTTCATAAGTATAACATTATTTACTTTCTATTACCACAAATATCACATTGAGTTTTAAGTATTTTAATTATATTTATATAGTCAATCAAAGGATTCCACTTCAAACTAATTCAAACATCCTTATGAGGCCAATGGTTACCAGCCAGCTACCAGTTTGTATGGCTTATTTAAGATTTATAGCAAAGTATTAAGTCCTTATTTGGTGTGTTTTAAGACATTTTCAGTATAAGCTTAATTTCTGGATTTGTCCTTCATTACTGACTGAAGACCTAATTACTAGCAATCTGTGGCAGGGGTGAACTTCTGCCTAACCCTTTTAAGATACAGGTAAACATTATGTTAACTAGATAAATAAGTAAACATACTATAAACACAAGGAAAATAAATTATAAATGTTAAACAAGATTAAAAAGTCAACTAAATAATAAGACTTTATATCATGTAGATAAATATTTTGTAGAAGCTAGGTCCAGTCAGCTTGTTATGCAAGCTGTAACAACTTTTATAATCTACTAATCTCTTTATGTTAATAAGGTAAAAGATAATTACTAAGTAAATATTTATTTTTAACCTGAATTGATAGCCTTTTGACTTTACTAAGACACACCTAGAGTGAATAATTACTATAACCAGTCACTTATACTTTAAAAAAAAATTAACACTGGATAATTAAAGGAGTGGTCCTACTTCCTTCATTTCTAAAGAGTACCTGCACTTGGAGAGCTGTTATAATTATTTGTGACAATATCATTGTCATATATTTAGGAACAGCTAAGTAAATAAGTCCTAAATCTATATTATGTATTGCCCAATAATCCATACTTACCAAAACCTAAAAGTTATTCAATTCAACTTATGCTAAATATGAATAACTGTAGAATTTTAAATTTAGAACAAATTACTGGATCTGTTCTACAGATTTTGTGTTGTTCCACAAATCAAGTGATGTGTAAAGTCATTGTTTGAACAATTACCAGTAAGGGTGTAGCTTCACCAGCACACTGTTATTCAATTATGAGTAACCACTTGTTTACAATTACCAGTATTTTTCATGCCAGCTGGTGCCTGTTTGTTACGACTAATTAGACTCACTAAGCTAGTTTCGTTTGGTATTCAAGATACTTTACTGACTTCAGCTGTTTGTTTAGTTGCAAGTACACCATTGGTGCAATCGTAATAAATCCTAGATGTTTTACATTCACACGCAACGCACGATACCACGTCTTGACATTTGACACGGGACTGGGCTGGTCATGAGGCGTTGTCATCCGTTGTCATAATTTTAGGTCAAAGTACGATGAACTTGAACGCGCTTTACTCACCGTAAAATGCTTATTGCCGGCACTTGCTTCCCTACGGAATGCGTGCAGGCAGGGCCCGCATTCGCTAGGAAAGCATTACCCACTGTTTTATGCACGTTTGGAAAGTTTCCTCACTGGAAGCCGGCCACGACAACAATCACTGGTCACACTGTTGGGTCCCACGGGCACAAGATCTTACAGTAACGTACTGAACAACTAAATACCACTTCTCTTATAATCTACTGTTTTACAGACAAAAGACACAGGTATCCATGTAATCCACGTAAATAGTCACAACGCACTGCAAAAGTTCACAGACTGTTTGGTTTCAGTGTTGCATACATAAAGTTCACACGCGTATCGTGTCTAAAACTTGATTAGTTTTATATAAATAAAAACAAAATAAGAAAGGAACGTCGATCGCACCGCAAAATCCGAAAAACACAAGACGCGCAGCTGGCTAGCTGTTGCCTCTCGCTTGACTGCGGGGGACAGCGGGTGTGCAGGAGGGCAGAGGGGCAGGCAACCGCTTCTACCGCGCCCCCTATCCTTCCCGCCTCGTCTCACAAGTCATTTCATTATTACGTTACGTTCATTTTATTTTATTTTGAACCTGCATTCATCTGCGTTCAGTTAGTGATTAGTGTAGTATCAAGTATCCTACAATATAAAGATTATCATGAAAATGCACTTTTTTTATTAATGTATAACTTTATAGTAATACAGCTAAAAACTGTTATGAAAGAACTTTTAAAAAAGTGCATATTATCTATATTTTTTATATATTTAATATCTTAGTTTAAAATGTTTCTGATGTGATTTATTTATTAACAATGGGCTAACTAACGTCCTAGCGGGTTTTCCCACTTTGAGAACGTTCGTTATTAAACCAGAACCAAACGTAGATAATACCTAGTTCAAGCTCGTATATAGAACTTATTAAAGTAGCGGAGTGACTTGTTCTTGGCTGCAACGCGGTATGCGTGAATGGCAATATAAACAAGCAGCTGTTTTGTTGATGAAAGCACGCGGAACGTGCAGTGGTTGGCCTTCGTCGACAAAGTTATGCCTTCATTGCATATTTTCGAAAAAATATAATTTCGCACGGCCGACTTTCAGTTAATTTTCGAGAAAGTGATCCTTCATTGGCAATCTATCAATGAGTTTCTCCTTTATCATTACAAGGACCGGATAACCACCCCTTTAGACCTGTAATTACTGGTAGTTTGCCGGCAGATGAGTAAATGCTTTAAATTCTGGGTTGTAGGTAGGGAAAGTGAAGTGTTAATGCGACAACTTGATCATAGTGTTTCGTACCTTTCTACCGGCAAACAGGGAAGGGATTCTGCGAACTTTGAGTTAACCTCGTTTTAAATAGTTTACAACGTAATTGGCTATTAAATTAACCATGATACCACGAAGATACTTACCTGTTCGCATAAGTCAGCGGTTCTGTCAGTGAGTTCGGGACCATCTGCTTCTGTTTTTGCTCACTAGGTAACAATAAACTTTACCCCAATTCAGGGAACGGAAGTAGGGTGTGGTTTGGGTGCGTCCTTGAGTTCAGTTCAACTCATCATTGTGACCGGAAATTCTATTCTCAGATTTTCGTTTTGGTTTTTGAAGCTTGTGATATTGATTGTTTAACCAGAATTTATCTCGATTGGCAGTTAATGGCAGGCTATTAAGAAGTACGAAGTCACAAATCAATCATAAAGTAGAGAATGTTTCAGAAAGGTACTCTAATGTTTCTAATCTAAGTTCACACAGTTCGAACGGATATCCTTTCTATTTCGGTCCAAGGATAAATGCTAATGGTACCTGCCTGGTTGGATAATATTTCACCGTTTGTCACCATACCTTACTGTTGTACAACTACAAGCATTATACATAAGTGCACATATTAATAGAATTTATAGTAATTACGTGAGGCTCGAGACTATCATAATATTTAATAGTAACTAAACTAGATCTAATCAAGGGTCTTAAAACTCCTGATTACCTATTCAGTTAGCTCAAGGAAATTGGGCAAGGTTGGTTTCTTGGACTTAAAATAGAATGCAGATTAAAGATAATCTTGAGCACATGGCAGTAACTGTAATTTCAACCGACGAAACAAAAAACGGAGGAGGTTCTGTCGACGCGTATATATATTTATGTATAACTTATGCATAACTTTTTACGGAGTAGTCCGATATTGATAATTATTTTTTTATTGGAAAGATTGTACTCCGAAGTTGGTTCCATATAAATATTCTCTTATATCTGAAAGAAAAGGCATACAAGACCATTCACAAGTGAAAATAAAAAAAAATATACCTCCTCGAAGTATAGGTACCTAAGTAATTTTCATCTATTGATATTGTGTATTTGATATTTCTATATGTTAATATACCTATTCATAGATTTCATTGTATAATTTAAATGATACATTATGATCGTAACATTTGTAGGTATAATAATTTATGTCTAAGAATTCTCATATTTCCCGTTGCTGACAGATGTGTGTAATCTTAGCTAAACAAATGGCTGCAATTTGCTAAAAGTATATGTAAGAGGGTAAAGTTCGTACAATTTGCATTATCTAAGTAAAGAAAGTAAACGAAAACACGTAAGAACTTAGTACAATACCTAAGAATTTTCTCTCTTATACATATGTATAAGTTTCTCCACTATTATGTATTATATTATGCTTCTACATTATTTCTTCATTTTAGTTTCACGAAGCAGGTATCGAATTGTTATTGTATGTAAGAACCTTTACATACAGCATCTCTTCTCTTTTCATTTCAATAGCTAATTAATGATCCTCGGAACTTCATTACTAAGCCCAAGTGCTATTCGTATGGCTACATTTTATTTATACGTTTACAAGTCGCCTCGACGCGCCTTGCTCAAAATATCGCGTCGAGCTGGCGACTTCCGTCCATTCAAAGTTGACTACCACTCATGGTGTTTTTTACCATGACACAATCTTACACGACATTTTATTTTATATTTCTAAATTAATATATGTATATTTTTTTTAGGATATGTAGGTTATATTGAAAATGTATCTATTATTATACATAATTATCATTCTCTAGAGTAAATAATTTAACAATCAAGAAACTTTTTTTCTATTGGGTTTGTAATTAGTTCGTGTTATTATTGGTTTGTTTAATTTCGCAGGTAAAAATTTTATGTCGTGGTGTTTCTATTGTATTTTTGATCAACCTTGACTTAAATGATAGGAAAGTCTACAGTGCAGGCATAAATAAAGAACGCTTACTTATAGTAAAGCTTCGGCATCATAAGATTTTTATGTCCTGCGAAGCAATGGAAACACGCATGAATATATTTTTTTCTGAGGAGTTTTTATGTTCACATTGTCCCAAGTTTTCGACGGCCGATGATGACTTATCAGCCTCTTGAGTGGCGGCATTTTGTTTTATACTGCGCTTCATATATCTGAGTGACTTGTGAGCCAAAAGTAACGGATGGGACGTGAATGTCGAGACAGATCTAAATATAAATTACCTTTTGATATTTACAACTGTTCTAAATTACTCTGCATAGGTTCATGCACTGATATACCTACATACATTAAATGATTAAATACTCGTGGCAATATTTATTCAATTTTTAACGTGAATTTCAAAGTTGTATCATTTGTATTGAATTAAATGGTACCGAAAAAACGGGTTTGTTTATTTTTAAATTATTTAAATTTGGAGCAGTAAATCCGGCTATTTTCAGGCAAATCACTCAACCAATTAAAGGGGCATTAGCAAATTGAATGGTGTGTATCAATAGAGAAGCATTGTTATGGGTTCATGGTGGCACGGGCCATTTAACCTGCCTTATCAATCGGTAACGCTCGGCGCTAGGGGCGGAGGTCAATGCACTAACTACGTTGTTGTTACCTTTTTAGAGCTCCCCGTTATCCGAGATATTATGTAATAAACTGATAGGAAGTTTATATCATCGTTTCTATGTTATCGTAACTTACAGCTGCATGTTGATCGTTTGATTAACCTAATTAGGTTAATCTTTATGATCTTATCTAGGATTGACGGTTAAGGAAACTCAACGTCAAATCCTTTAAAATGTTGCTCGTCGACTTCATGAACGTATTATTTATGTAAATTGGATTTCTATCCAATATATATATGTAGGTAAGTACCTATAACAATAGATACGTGAAAAGTGTCTTTTGGTTACAACATTTTTCGTTAACTATATGAACAGACTTCATGTTACGTTAATCTTGGATAACTAGTGGCCTACCGCCTATTTCTATATCTTTAGAGATAGTCACTTTTTTAAATTAATACATATTTTATCTATCCTAGATGACCTCAGTGTAACGAAAGCAATCGGTTTCGTTAAGCTATTAGCAATTACATTCACGGTCTAAATTAAAAATCTTTGTGGTACATAATATACAAAATCAACTTTCTGGACGGATCCAATACGATACCCAGCTTGCGTAACACTTTATTGAATACATATAGAGCCTAAGGCCCACCTGTTGATACCTACTACTATTTCATTTATAGTAATTACAGGTGATTTACATGTCGTGACGTTACGTAACTATAATAATTTCTGTGCGTCCAATTTACCAGCTAAACGGACTTTTAAATTTATGCTTTAATAATGCAGTCCAGCTAAATGTAGTAGGTGTGGCTTCGCTCGTAAATATGACTAATGGTGCTTCGTTTTGATTCGCTTTTTATTTCTCACTGCATATGTAAAAAACGATGAGTATTTGTATATTTTTTATTAAAAACCACCTTGTCTGAAAACATAAAAATAACATCAATATGTTTAAAAACATTTGCTCAACTTTGAAAACTGACGAATGTTACAAATCGTAGCCGTGAAGTCAATTTAAATCTTGTATTTAGTTCAAGAACAATATCTTGTATCTTGGATAACGTGAGTACAGTTAGCAAGTTGTTACCCAAACGCAATAAGCTTCGCTAACACCGCTTTTGTATTGAAAATTTGTGAATATTCCGTAACACTATTACCGCGTTTACAGTGTCATGCTTAGTTTGTGGACTATTGCGAAACATTGGTTATTGTCTCTAAACTCTCTAACCTAGCGGACCGTATGGGCTTGGAATAGAAATCCGTTTAGTGCACGCTCCCATGAGAGTCGTGCGAATTATAATCCGTCTCATTATGTAAAAGAAAATGTCCGCTTTCTTTCTGTACTTACAAAGAATAGCCGATCGAAAGTTCATCGCATACAATGACCGCAACCGATGACATTACCAGCTTCTTATCGAACATCGCTAGCTGACTCACTGTCCATACAATTCTCTTAATTAATATAATTTTCATAGTCAAATTCATCCGCGCGATAACTGGCCGGTTTGAGTGAAAGTATTCTGGATTAATCACTCGGTTGTCTATGGACGCAAGTTCAATGCCTCGATTATGACTGTTATTTAAATTATAATATTCTTTGCTTTCTTACGCTATGAATGGTGGAGGCGGTGCACTGGCAGGTGGGTGCTGTAACCGCGTGCGCGTTGCTTGTAACACCGCGACCGCGAGAGCTTTCTAGGATGTGCTATCTTCCTCTACGTCTCAAGTACATGTCAATTTGTCAACTATGAGCTCTCTTATTACAAATCCGGTCGTAATAATTAATTAAGATTTATTTAGATAAAAATATATGTTGTAATTAGGATCTCTGCAATGGGCGACTAAGTTAACCCCAAGGTTTCTTGGAAATGTTTACAGTGATTGGTCACTGAATAGAGAATGTAGACGATTTTTTATTCAGTGTAATGTTTAGATAATGAGAAGCGATAAGTTAATAACATTGCTACACGTCTGTTTGACCAACCAGTTGGAGAAATGGCAAATCGAATGGACCGGACAGATGTTATCGCGTGCTTTGTTGATGAACCAACTTATCTAGTCTACACAGAGAAGGCTTTAGAACCCTTTGTTCTGTCTATAGGTACCTACATAATTATGCCTCAATACTACGTAGTAACTTCTTGTAAGTGTTTGGTATAATTAATATACAGGAAATTAACAGCCAGTCTTGGTTTTAAAAACCATGGGAACTGATTATTACGATATGTGATTCAGTCCAATAAATCTATATATTGGTTGGGCTATTTGTATTCCTCATAGAAAATCTAGGTCGATGCAACTGAATATGTTTATTAACTGGCGTCGATGGAGCGTGAGATACACTGCCACATATCTTCGAGCGCGACTTCATTGTTTTATGTGTATATTTAGAATACAGAATACAGAACAGTTACAAAAGCTTTATACGCGATGATTTTACTTGTTTTAAATGTCCGCGAAGTTTGGTCTATAAAGACTCATTCTTCAGTTTACTTATCGTTTTGTAAATTGAATAAGTTGAGATATATTCAGTGTTGTGTAAATGATTGCATTTGTATTATGAATCTGGCATTGTATGTCCCGGTATTATAAACATTGGAAACAATCGAAATAAGGAACAATTGTCTTGAAAATAAACAACGTAAGTTGCCTTTTATGAGTGGCAGGGTCAAGAGTACAATATAAGTAAGTAAAGAGTAAGTACAGAGAGTAAGTGATCATACAGTAGAAAGTAGTTAGACTCGCTTAGTCCTTAATAAAATGAAGATATTGTTCTCGGCTTTTAGGCTTCCTATTACTAGTTTTTTACAGTCCAACCTAACTACAATTACGGTAAGTCGTAGTAGTTCGTAAGTAATTTATACTAGCTCTAAATGTTATTTCCTAGTTGATGCAAATAAATTCAAGTACAAAGTAGTTTAAACAAGGTTGTTGCCGGAAGAAGATCAAAACGACCGGTGCTTAGTACGAGGTAGTTTCGGCAATATGACAGTAAAGTTCGAGGAGTTATTGCGATGCGAGTTCTGATTGCATACAAGTCGTGTAACGGTGTTCTGTGTGGCCGCTTGCAATGAAGATAAGAGGGTTAACGGAGCGGCTACGAGGACAGCATACAAAGTGTGGTTTTATGAACGGTGTCCATAATCCCAACATAGAGTTTAGTTCTGTATTAATATTACACGGTAATGTCACTGGACCAGTTTTCGGACAGACTGGCCTTAGATTGCCTTGAATAGAGGTTAGTAGAATGAGGTGGGGAAACTATTGTCCCGGCGTGAGAGAAATGAGTGTCCCCGAAATGTTGTACTTCAGTTTTGTTTATTAAAGAAAAGCCTGTTTGCAGTGGCTGCTTACCGTATCGTGGTACCACATTCTCTCTAGGGCGATGAATCAAAGAAGATATTATACATTTTATTTAACATAGAATTTTGCCTCAGGCAATTTAGTATAGTAACAAAAAGTTGCAATTACGTTGGCCACCTTACATTACAGTGTTCACGTAAGCATGAATACAAGCTTGCAATTAAAAAAAATATTGTCCATCGTTAGCCTATTCTTTAATAATTGTTTGCTCGGAAACCTAAATAGTCATCTCTGATTGTGCCACTTTAGATTCGCATAAGAGGAGTCAGCAAATTGAGTTTAGTCATTTGTAGGACTGGTTCCTCTTACATATAAGATTTAGTTGTTAAATATGTATAACAAATAGAACAGTGATGGCGAGAATACGAAGTGACGAATTCTTACTTTTTTTTCTGATTTTGATCGAACTATGTATAAACCCTTATGGTCAAGGCGAGGTAATCCTACCTATAGCATTTGTATTTTACTGAGTTATCCTATGCGGATATAATCAGTGGCTGAGACGAAAGCATCGTAACCAGTCGTCGTTGTAGACTAAAGCTTAAACACGAGAGACACACCCTTTTCGATAATTTGGACAGCAAATGGGTTGATAATGACTCTATAATAACTTCTTTAATCAAAATAAGTGTTTCTTAAATGCGGTTAATGTTATCTTTCCTGGTGGCGGCTGGTCTTTAAGCAGTCTAGAAAAACATTAAGGGAATTTGCAACGAGTGTTTTTTGTATGTTTCGCATTAAAACTACGGAAGTCTAGTTAAATGACCGTAGAAGGCAGGCAGCTAAAGAAATGTGGAAACGTCGTAACAACGTCATCCTGTTGGTTTATGTAACGCTAGTTGGTCAGTAGCATAAGTTATGCTAGGGAGGCGAGGCGTGGGTTCCGTGTGATCTGGGTGCTGGGCATCCGGCCAGCTCCGGGCACTTCGGGACTCATGCTGCTGATAAGAGTGCAGTGGTGAAAGTGGCCAGCCAGTCCAGCACCCGCGCCCCGCATCTATTGTTGTGTGACGACGGTCACGCTCCGCTAATTTGAATGCGAGCATAATATGTTGGTAATAGAATAATCTCGTTGATTGATAGACTTATTATATGATGATGAGGTTCCAGGAAAGTGTGCATTGTCCCAGCATTGGAGCGACTGCTGATAATTTGTCAAAGATATACCCATTACGGTTTGTAATTGAATGTTACATAACTTGGAAGACGTAAACTTATAGAGAAATTTGTGAGACCCGCCTTCGGTCGGTTAAAAGGCTCTAGGCGTTATTCTCCATTCAACAGCGTGCATCGATATATATTTTTTAATTTCGGTCAACGACCTCTCGGATTTTATGGTCCAGGTAATAAATTGAATCGATAATTACGCAGCAACTTGATTTCTATGTGAAATCACTCATCGGCGTAGTGTGAAACGTTACCGGGTCTATCATAACTGCACCGCTCGTGATGGTAATTCTACGAATCGTATAACGTCTGTGTAAAGATGTTTGGCTCTAATTGGACGATTAGTTGATTTATCTTAAGTGCTAGAAACTAACGTTCACGGAACACATACTGTTCAGGTGAAAATAAGGTGGATGATGAAATAAATGCGGTTGGGTTTTCAGAGTATTGTAAATATAGATTTGGATCTTTAATATAAACAGTGGAGAATTTTGGGAATAAAGTCTATCTGGAATATAAATCTTGACGAACTTTCCTGTGTTACTATTGGAATAGGTAAGGAAAGTTGTTTTTAATTATCTGCCTCAATGTAGTGTTCTTGTCACTTTGTATAGTTAATTGAAATAGAGTACATAACAAATGAATACTTATTTCATATTTGTACAGCTAAGTGTTAAGTAGTTACTTTCACTAAATCAAACTGCTCGAGATTAGTTCGCCAAAAAAGTTCGCAAGTGATTTCTTTTGCTCTATATAATAGCGCAGTCACGCCTTGCCATAAGTATTGGTTGTTTTGTACCAAGGTCAGAAAACCGGATAGCACTACAATACATTACTTTCGTACTCGATCGACGAAAGCGAATGCGATGCCTCCTGTCCTGCGACAACTTTCTGTAAATATTCAAACCACTTTTTGTCCTTTCCAAATTAAAACTTCGATGAAGCGTCAATTGTTCGCGAATGGTATTCCTGGACGGGTCCACTTTCCACGGTGATGTAAGTCCGCGGTAATATGCAGACAACGCAATGTAACTCAAATAAAAGGTCTTTAATTAGCGTGTAGGTGTGTTATGAGCCCTCCAACAATGGTTAACACGTACCTACATAGTTCATGCAATTTAATTACGTGCCTATAGATCAGAATCAGAAAGGTAGGGCCAAGTATTTGATGGTTGAGTAGGACCGAAGATAGAGAAGATCTGTGGCGTTCATTAGGGGAGGCCTAAGTCTAGCAGAGGACGAATATAGGCTGATACACAATATGAAATTTAAATATATATCTATTTCCTTATCTTGTAGCGCTGTAGAAAAAGTCGTTATAACTTCCTAAATATGGCCGCAGCAATTAAATACGTATTCCGTTTTGTATTTAATTATTTTAATGTCAACCAGTTTGTTAAGATGTTTAAACGACACGTTTATATATAGGCGGCGTAAAGATGCATTGTTTCTCTCATGATAAATGATATATGAAAGTAGTAAAAATGCTTTCCACCCACATTCTTTTCTTGGCCTACAATGTAGCTGTCGTTAAAGTACTTCCAGTATAAATGAAGGTGAATGGAAGGAGAATCGGCCAGACATGGAACAAAAAATAGTCACACTTTTTTGTCTAAAGGGCAGAACAGATGTCTTTAGTGATACCATGTGGCGTACCGGCCAGAATACGGCAGTTGAGTCAAAAAGTATTTAAAAATAGAATAGCATGAGAAGCAAAAGCTTATCACAAGTTCGCTACATTCTGTTGAATAACATGTTTTAAGATAAATACCTGCTGTTCCTACAGTTGATTTGTGTAAAAATTTCATTTGTCTAAAATTAACACGATCATGTGCAAAGATCAAAGGCCTCTTAAATTTTAAAAACGATCGTATCATCCACCATATCTTTGAAAGTACCAAGTTTTAGGATAAGTTTATGATTGTATACTATTCGAAAAGCGGAAATGTATGAGGAAGGAAGCAAAACTTAAGCTATATATCATTTTTATGTACAGGGATAACAATTACACCGAATCACATTTGCATAAATAAATTACATTAATAGGTTCATAAATTAAATGATTAAATACTTTACCAACTGAACTCTAATACTTAAGAGTCCGCTTGGCATGTGTGAATATAGAAAAAAAAACAGGCCACATTATTAAAGATTTTAAGTTTCAAAAAAATTACACTGGCGCCTATGGTAACATTTATGGTTACATTAATATGTTTTTTGTCTGATTGTAACAGTGTTTTGTAGATCACTTTAAAAATACTGCCTCGTTGGTCTAGTGGTCTTATAGTGCGACTGCCGAGCAAGGGGTCTTGGGTTCGATTCCCAGATCGAGCAGTGTTATTGGGTTTTTCTATGAAATTCTCAGCAAGAGCTCGGAGTTTGGATTACATGGGATCTAAAACATACCTGCGAACCGTGGGTGTACATTAGTACACCTCTGCCTAACAATTCGGGGATGACAAGCGTGATGGTATGTTATATGTTATGTTTAAAAAGACATAATCAATTTAGTTTACTTTTGCGCAAGCGTTTTGAGTATGCTCAACTAAAGAAACAAAAAATATAAGAAATAAGTTCTGTTGATCGTCTATTAACACCCTATTCTGTATGGCTACTCTGTATGGAAATATTTTCGTGGTTAAGGAGATGCCGCTTGCCACGAGTATATATAATTATATATATTGTAGGCATAGATAACAGCAACATAACAATAAAGCAAAAGTCAAAAACATAGTTAAATAAACTAAATTAATTTTATATGGAACGGAGAAACGGCAGAAATTTTATGTTATGTGCAACAATATAGAAACTGAATTTTATAAACAATATAGAATTGTGTAACAGTTTATTTTCAAATTGGGTCACCTATTCATAATAATAGTCGAGAATTAAATAAAACGTCATACCCTTGACATAATAACATTTAATTCTGTTCGAGCAATTAATTTGTCTGTAGCCGGTGGAAGCTGTACAAGTGATCCTATCATGGTCCATGACAAAAAGTACTTAGTTGACAATAGATCATTGCGTTATCGTTTAACGACAGTGTAGTTATAGTACATACAGTTGACTCATGAATAAGTATCGGTACTTGAAACGTCGAGGTCTTAACAGCAAAAAGTGTGCTTTCAACAGTTTCAACTTCTTGCGGATTTTATTGGCGAACCTTGCTTTGTACTCGTATTGGTTATGGATACACTAGTGCTATTTACCTACTTTGATTATAGCTTCTACAGTTATGGTATTATTGATCATTAATTAATATATAACATTACTAGCGATGATCAAAAAACTACTGGTTTTGGAGTCCCACAGGGCAGTATTCTGGGCCCTACCCTATTCCTGATTTACATTAACGACCTATGTAATCTAAATATTGAACATGGCAAGATTGTTTCGTACGCTGATGATACGGCGATAATTTTTACTGCTAAAACCAGCAGCGAACTTTATGAGAACGCTCAACTAGGTTTTAATGATGTAAATAACTGGCTTAAACATAATTTACTAACTTTAAATGCTGACAAGACAAAATATATTCACTTTTCTATGCGTAAGCCTCAATTTAATATAACTAACCCTCACCTCTACGCACATCATTGCGAAAACCGTTCAGTCGGCATGTGTAATTGCCCTAATATATTTAAAACATGTAACATTAAATACCTAGGGGTTATTATTGATGACACTCTTTCCTTCAAACAACACATTGATTACATGATTAAAAGAATGCGGAAATTAATTTATGTATTCAAAAAACTACGAACTATCGCGGATTCGAAATTGATTACACAAGTTTACTTGGCTTTAGGGCAATCAATAATTAGTTACTGCATCACTTCGTGGGGCGGAGCGCCAAAAACAAACATTCTTCCACTTGAAAGAGCTCAGAGAGCAATTTTGAAAGTAGCCAATTTCCATCCATTTTTCTTTCCCACGGAACTCTTATATAAATCCTGCAACGTGCTGACTGTTCGTAAACTTTTTATTTTGCACATAATACTAAAACAACACTCCATGCTTACCTACAATGCTGACATTACTAACAAGAGACGGTTCGATATAGTCTGTACCACAAAAACAACCTCAAAATATGTATTTGTAAATCGATTCTTTACGTTTCTAGGCCCATTCATGTACAATAGATTAAATAGAGAACTTAGTATTTATAAATTAAATTATTCTAGATGTAAGAACTTATTAAGTCAACATTTAAAAAACATTACATACGAGCAAACAGAAAACCTACTCGTAGTATGTAAATAAATGCCTTGACATTAAATCTAAGTTTCATTATTATGTAGTACTTTACTCTGAATTAAACAATATAAGCTTATAAATTTGTTAATTTAAATTTAATTAAAATATTTGTATTATTCTTCGCCTGAAACACAGGTTTAACCTAGTTCAGGCATATCATAAGTAATCTTTTATATTTAATTGTAAGATATCTATTGTTAAAATGTACAGCACTTTTATTTAATAAACAAAATTATAAATTATAATAAACAAATTATAAAAATTCGCAAATCAAAAGATTTTTCGCAATAAAAATAACATAAAAAACAAGACGACCTTAAACTAAAACCTGTGGCTATAAAAGTTAAAGGCTATCAAAATTTACATCGTGTGCGTCCCAGTTTGTGGAATAACAAAGTGGTGCATGTGGGTGCTTGGAAATGGCGTGTTTTATTGTGAATTTTGCGCGGTTTGCATTCGGCAATCAGTGGGAGCACTCTGCGGCAAGGTCGAGGACAGCTGTAAATTATTGTCACCATCGTCGACGCACTCGTTGTGTAAATATTCATAATTCGGCACAGCGCTGCCGACACTTTTGGGCCACGGCATTGCATGCATGTCTCTTTGCACATGAGCAAGCAGGCAACGTAGAAAACAAACTTACTGCTACATAAGTATTACATATAATACATGTCTCGTTTAAAAATTCAATTTTAACACCGTAGCATAAATCTCCTTCATGTAGCAATGTGCTTTATTGAATGACACGATATCAATCAACTCTGATAATGAACCTTAGTTTCACTTTTCTTTTGTAACTCGGTCGTAGTAAATTACAGATGATTAAAGACATCATTGTGAACTTATTTCCGAGTGGAAGTGTTCGGCATTAGAGCTTACCTACTGATCACGTAATGACTTAATCGTCAAGGTGAAGTTTTCGGTCTGCAAATGGTCGCGGAAGTGACAAAAACATTATGTAGCTAAGTTGACTTTGACTAAGGTATAAATCGTTTATTAACATCACCTAATGACCGGTAGAAGATAAATATTTTACTCTGTTTATTAACGATTTGTATGGATTTTTCGTTTGTATTTAATGAGTGTATAAGGTGTTGCTAAAGAACACAAAAGCATTACGAAAAGTGTTAAGTAGTCACTGGCGAATGTCAGTTAGTTTATTGCAAATTGAATATTTACATTTATCAAACAAACGTGAGCGTAGGTACAGATTACTTGCCTGTATACTGCTAAATGCACGAGTCAATATTGCCAAATAGGGCTGTCAAATATGCGTGTGCACGATGTAGAGCGTAGCTAACGACAAAGAAACAAGGTTAGCGCGGCTATTCGCTAACCATGATATCTACTATGTTTATACATATAAAAGTTTAATAATATTCATTAAATAAAATTTATTAATTTATTTATGGTGTATGCCAGAAATTGGGTAGATATGATGTCATCATATGTGTTTAAAATATTTGAGCCTCTTTTGGCTTGGGTTTTATTTCTGGTTGTAATAAATAATATTGTAAGTACCTATATAGAATGTTTAGAAAAATAGTTGCGTAGAGTATCGCGTATGCCTTTGTAGTCAGATACGTCGAAGAGTGAATCAATTGGAAAAATATAATTAACTTGGCAACGTATCTAAGCGCGAAATAAGTGTATATAAGTGAATTGTGAAATTGAAATTACATAGCTGTATCTAACAGTGGGTGAAATAAACCTGTTTTTGAATTTTAGAACTCTATTAGTTACTAAATGTTGACATTACCGATTGTTTTTGTGGTAACCCTAGTAGAGTGAGAGGAACATACCTACTTGGCGCGCAGACTTCTTACGGTTTCTGACGCAATATTCACTTGCTGTAATATAGTCAATACACAACAAAATAACTCGGTATGAATTCGTTTCTGCATTCCATGTCTTTAAGAAGCAAGTAACCCGTCATAGTAAAGATTTATATCCACTTAAAGATCACAAACAACACAAAGAAACTGGAAATATTTATCATTGGAGAATTTATTGAGTTTGATCAATAATAAAGTTTATAATTAAGTGTAACATGAAGTGTATTAAATAACCAATTTATTATAGGTTGTATTTTGCATATCATAGGTGCTACACCACAATTAAGTGGAGTTACACGCAAGGCCGAACATGCATTAATCGGCAATTTGCAAAACGATTTTATGATCAGTCATTTGTCAAAATATTATAGCGTATGTCCACAAGTGTGTAATTATGTTATATGAAATATAAACATCGGATAAGAGTAACAAAATTTGAATCCTAAATACACTAATGCATTGAATATCGATGTTAATATCGACCTAACCCACATACATTTTAAACGACCGGTCGAACTGTATATTTAAAGCCAAAAATAGGGACTTAAATTGCCTTACGCCATCGCCAGAGCATATTTTCGTATCCAACACTAATAAATTAACCGTATTTCCCCGAAGAACTAGTAGGTACTGTTTGCACCAATCTATTTGCTGTGTTCGCATTGATCAATCAACAAGCAAATATTTTCCCATTGTCCATTCCTTTTGGTTGGCATTTCTTCAATGAAATCAATTTTCGACAAAATTGCTAACGGTTGCGCGGGCGCAATACCGTGTGTTTGTAAATCTGAAACATGCGCAGAATCAGATGACGTAGAGTGGCGCTCGTGAGATCTTTGCTGCTTTCGCAGTATAAATACCGTATGTTCATGGTGCATGATATAACAATGCTGTGAAGAACGAGACATTATTGTTGTGTAAAACGCAAATGTTTGCATAACGTCTTGGAAAATTAATAGATATAAAGTATGATGCAGGAAAAATGTGCAAGCGTGCGTCACTACAAGTAAATGTTTGCACAAATAACACTTACTTCCACTAAAAATATACCAGGAGTTGATTGCAGAACAAAAAGGTCACGGTTACAATGTATTGCATAATATATTGAACGAGAAGCCTGAACGGCCTCTTCAAGTGTACGATCAATATTTTACTCCATACAAAATTATTTGCATGTCGAAATAAATAAACATTAATGTGCTCCTTAATGCTTATATCAAGTGTTCTACAGGCGTGGTGGTCAGTAACTATAATTTAAAAGATTGCTTTTTAAATTATAGTAGGATACGATGTTCCTTGAGACTATGTTTAAAGTAATGGATAGGAATTGATGTTCATTTCACATTGATTACATGTAGATATACATAGTTTTTTAAAGAACAGTCCTTGTACTGGTTTTTTGGTACCTATCTTTTGAATTGCCTGTTCTCTAAAATCTACCAAAACGTCTGATAAATGTATTGAAGTTCTTCAATTTCCAGGAAAGTATCATCCAACTGTTTTTATACATATAAGCTGCCATAGGCTGCTTCTAACAGCGCATGTGTTTTGTAAACACCTAACTATTTGTTTTAGTAAATTATTTATATATGTGGGGAAAACAATTGGTGAGCTTTTATAAAGTTCATATTAATTCTTGCTTGCCGATTGTACCACGCCAATAACTAGACAATTTAAGCGCATCCACGTAATAAACCACAGAGAAGGTCAAATATTACATGAACTGTTTGATCCATCTCACAAGAATAAAAGAGACATCACACATACATATTTTTAATGACTTAAAAGACATATGCGCGCACCCCGTGTTGCTTGTGCAGATGCTATTGCGTGGAGTGCATGAAACACACGTGGTCCCATTGGGATCTTTCGTATGCACCTGCCATAAACGTCAAACTTAGCAGTAATGCCTGTTAACACGATAGAATCATTGATGTTGACAGATTGTACTATATTATGTCTCTTCCTAATTTAGTTAGGTACCTATAGTTCATAACATTCCTCCTGTAGTGCAGTGGTGGATTATCCTGAACATTGAAGATCATAACTTCCCAAGAGACCCTATATCCTTGTTAGATTCTTAATAATTACTGTAAGGATAAGCGGTGTGCGGCCCAATAGTTCAATAGAGTCACAACTTTTACGTTTTACCTCCCAGACTATAAATAATAATTAATGACAGTCATTTTTTAACCGATACCCTATGTAGGTAGGTGATTTTTAGAACTCAGCACAAAACCCCACCAGTGTGACCCTTACTGATCATTAAAGCAAGATAAGATAATAAGGAATAAACGAGTGAACGGTCCGCGATCTACTTGGGTGGCCCTCCGAGCCTGCAATATTGTACTCTTTCATTATAATGCGATATACATACAGCGGGACTTTAAAAAGTTTAATAGCAGACTTTGTATTATGTATTTTGTACGAGGTTGTATTGGTTATTTAAGCCCACATGAGACGACTCCAAACTGTCTCAGCGAAAGTGTGTGAACGCTGTGGCACTTGGTAAAAATTTCTTGTATTTCATATCGAAATACACCGTACTTCGCAACGTGATCGGTTCGTGGGTGGTATGTTTTAGTTTGCAATGACATTCCGAGCATACGTCTCGTGAAAATGGATAGTGACTTTCGCGTAGTGATTTCGAGATTAGATCTTTGTTAATGATCTTTGTTTTGTAAGAGCACAGTTCTTATATATATCATCGTAACAACCTTGTCTTGTCTCGAGACAAACGATGAATGAATAGATTTTGGTAAATATATTACTAACACCTATTTATATATAGATATACTAGAATCTTTGGTAAATAATTCAGTCTTTATAAGAAAAGAATAATGATAGGAATTAAATAAACAGTGAATGGATGATGAAATAATGTTTTATTAATAAATAAATATTCCTGGACATTATGACACAGCGCCATCTAGTTCCGAGCTAAGCAACGAGGCTTGTGTTACGGATACTAGTCGGTTGATATACTACATATATTATATACTTTTAAAAAATATACTTTGTAAATACATACATATTATACATAGATACATCCATGAATCAGATACAAATGTTTACGCTCATCACACAAACATTTGTCCCTACCGGGATTCGAACACATTCGGGCACAGCAGGCAGTGTTAACTACCGTTGGACTATTTGGGTCGTCGAACGGCGCGTCGTTGTAATAAGTACATATTTAGAACCATTATTAGTTGCCATTACGGTCAGATATTAGCGATAAGACACAGTAACTTAAGAAACTGAAATTTAAAAAAAACCCTCGGCGTATGAATCCAGCTTTTCGGAAAAAAAATGTATTTGTGTAATTTTAGGCAATGTTATTTTTAGCTCAATACATAAATATTTCGCCAAACGCTTATCTTTATGGTGGGCTTGGTGTTATCATATTGGTTTGGCCTACATTTGGACCATAATATTAGCAATCCGTTACCTTATCTATACTCTGCTATAGTGTCAGCACTCGAACTGCAAGTTATGATGTGTGAAAAAAGTAAATACATAGATTTGGGATTAAACATAAGAGGGATCATTGTGGAGCCGCAAAAAAAAAAAAATTTTTTAAAAACAAGAATAGCATTGCTTTTTAAATGTCCTTTTTGGGAATCACAGCATGTCCCCTACGAGGAAAACATCCGGTTGTTTCGGAGGCTTGCGCGAGGATGCAGGTGTTACGCGTGCAGGCTCCTGCAGCAGTTTGGTTTAATGTGTCGCGGGGCAGTGACCTGTGCCAATCACAGCTGTACTACGGGAATACAAAAATCCTTTCTTAAATGGATGAAATTTTATAAAAATAACCTAAGTTCCAAGTAGGTAGTATTGATTATGCGTAGATTTAGCAGTCACCTAGGACGAACGATTTATGAATTAAATAAACACCAACTTGTTTATTTAAATTAATTTGAACAAGTCATCAATACATTTAATTTAGCGCAAATTCCGGCATTATTTTCAGGCATATTATGTAGAAAATATGCTTAAGTTTTGGTTCCTATATAATTGGTAAACTTAAAACGAATTATTCGTCGTTTAATCGTTTAAGGTAAACAAAAAATACCGAATAATCTGTTTTACTTTAACGCTAGGCGGATGGAGACGCAATGAAACTGACTGCAATGCATATGCATGGGACATTGGTGTATTAAAACACGCACCTTATACTTGAAAGATAAGTTCCATGTTTCCAATCTATCGGGTGTTTCCGTCGTTGCAATCGTGATGCTCTATGATACGCGAGGTGTGTGGTCCTCCTGCGCAAACAGGTTTGTTGGCTGCGCCCGCGCAGTAAAAAAAGCATTCAAATTTTAACGACGCACACTAACAAGCTGCCACGGACTCCGGGGCTCCTTTTCATAGATCACCCAACACCAATCTCACTTTCCGTAGCTCAGTAACATAGTGATACAATAGCGTTACGTTCCATGTCGCAAGCGTAACATAACATTAATAATGTTCAACGACATTTATTTTGTTACAAGCAGTATAGAACAGATGTTCTCGCAAAGATAAAATGTATTCAACTGTCATAATAGTTTGTTATGTTATTACATTTCATTATGACGACATTTTGTTTTTTTGACCCTGTTGTAAATATGCAACACAATTTACTTATGTAACATGTTACTGTTTATAATGCACGGACTCCGTGCATTCCCACATAAAACGTAAACAAATTCTTAATGTTCTGTAATGGTATGTGTACTTACTGGAGCACTGATCAAGATCAAACAAATTGTTTCGTAGCTACAGTTATTACTGATAAAATTATTCCACGAACACACAAGTATACATTAACTACTGAATAATGGCACACAATTCGCATATACCGATATACTCGTTAAACGCGTTATTACAACTTAATGATGTATTCATTATCTGCGTATGCCTAGACCTATAATTTTCCATCGAACTGAAAACGCCTGTCGATATTTGTGATTGCAGTAATGTGCATGTTCGTAGCTTTGTGTTCTCAACGATTTCATTCACAATAATTGTAGACCATTGAGGCAGCACACAAGATGGATGGGAGTGACAGTAATGCAAATCTTCAGCGATGCTTCACCCATCAAGCATTCCTGAGTAGAGAACGGCGAGGGTACTCGATCTCTGTTCGGAGTGCTCGTACAATAATAAGTAAAGAATGGCGTTCCTGTCCGCTGGTCACGTGTGGCTGTGGGCCCGAGGCGAGAGTGGAAGCGTGGGCGGGAGTGCGCAGGCGCAGTGGCCCGCTATTGATATTAAGATCACACTTGAATATCGTGAGAATAGACCGTGGCGTCCGTGGCTAGTTGTCCTTTATTATAAACAGATTTGAAGAGAGCGTGACGTTTTAATATAATATATAAACCAGTCGATCAATTGAACTGTATCGCAATTAAAATCGTGGCTTCGTTTAAGGTGGTATATTTCACACAATTTAACAGACGTTTATAGACAATCAGACACGGTCATTTTATTTGTAAATTAGAATTATCTATCTATCACGCATTTAAATGTGAGGCAGGTGTACGAAACTATTTCGTACCGGATACCTATATATATAATAATATACCGTTTCGAGTAAACTTAAAATACCAATCTGTCTGTATATGTATAAGCACCAATGAATAAAAAAGAAAATGATTACAGTCAATGTTTATATTTCGCTTTATATAAAGAGTTGTATAATTGGAAAACGGAACCGGTGTTTACAATCGCGCACCAAATTAAGATACCTACATTTCGTGTCCGATGGCTTGTGAATTCGTGATTTAAAGGTGTTATTAATTAAGAGATTGATAAACGGACGTTAAATAATTCAACGGAGTTAATAAATATGTATGTGAACGGCAGAAGCGTGGAGTAGGTGATTTGTGGCAAACGCTAAGCTCATCAGGTAGTCAGTCGACGCGGCGTGCTCTTGACCTCCAGTCGATGGTGACTCATAGCCGGTGGAACCGTCCGGCACATCCACCACGCTCCAACAATATGTGGAAACTATGCGACCAAATTCTCGATCGAGTTCGAATTAATCAAACATAAAAAATCTATTCAAAAAGTAATTTAAAAACGTAAATTTCCAAACGCTTTCCTTACAAAGATTTGACCTCTTTATGAGTAATGAATGGTTATTAGTCATTAACTAATACAAGTTATTCGATAGGCGTATCTAAAGAAAGTTAAAACGAAAGGTGTTTAATTTATAAGCCCTTTAAATCAGTTTTATTGCTCTCTACCATGAATGTTAAACTACAGCAAAATCTGACAACGTCAATGATAGATTTTTACGATTGCGTTGGTCATAAATACTTCCCTTTCTCTAATATTACTTACTTGAGGATATGTTGCAATAGAAAGACATACCTACGTATACCTGCTAGTTTTTGAACCATTAATTATTGTTGGACAACTGATATTGAAGGGTTAGATGAAGTTTGTTGACTTTGGAACACGAGCCGAGACTTTTTGTATTTCATATCCTGTGGGGCTTAGTCTCATTTGTATGTGCATCGAGCAGTCGTGATTGTGTAGGTTTGACTGACAAATAGCCTCGTGCCTCGTGCCTTTGTCGGCGACGCGTCGACACACGACACATCCCTCATTGTCCACATGTGTGTATACCTTCACTCGTTCCGGGGAAACGCGTGTACACGACGCTTTGGAACATTAAACTAACTCTTAGAAACCACACACGGCAAACGACTTAACCCTAAGTTATTAATACGTCTAAATACGAATATAAACTTGCCTACCTACCTCAGTGATTATTATTTCAGTTTAAAATGCTTTAATAAAACTATTTTAATCACGTAGATGTGGTCACCATTAAAGTTTTTATGTCAACACAGGAACAAATACAACGTTCCGAGGTGTGTAATTAGCCGCGGACTGTCTCTACACAACACTGTTTAATCTATTTCGAGGGAACGTTTACTTTGGCCTAGTTTGGAGAAAAATGGTGGCCTCTCTATTCATTGATAAAGTTTTGAATGACCTGCAGCTGTTTCGCAGTTAGTTGAGGAAACGACGTAAGTACAAGTTATAGGTATGTTTGTGGTCGTTTATATAAAGAAACTCTGAAATATTTCCGCTTTCTCATTCATACATTAACGAGACAAAGAAAATTCTTGTCGATGAACATGCGTGGCGGTCAAAAACCTGCCAATATCTCATCGTGTAGCGGTACAGTGGAATGTTTCCCGCGGCCTGCATTTCGCCACGTTATTAAAGAGCGGCACTGGGTTCGGCGCAATAATATTTACACGCGGCGCTTCTGCGAACCTGCGGTTTCCGGCGTGTGCGCACATCAGCGGCGCCAGACCAGCCAAGTCGCTGCAGCACGCGTCCGCCGGATGACATTACTTACCAGCGTAGGAAAATAGATACATGAGAAATGGAAATCTCAAACTCCCCTTGAGGCGACGTTCCCTGACAGAGCGTAGGAGATACGATCTTTTAAAAATATTTTTACAAAAGTAGAAAGTATTGTAGTTAGATTCGTAGATCGTAAAGATCGAGCAAATTGGTAACTGCAGTATTGGGTTAGGTACCTATATAGGTACCTAACCCAATGGGGTATATACCCCATTAAGATAAAATCCAATTTAAGTAGTCTTACTATCGATTAACTGTCCACTAATAAAATTACGTCCACTAACCATTACCTACTATGTTAAAAGTTTAGTAACATTTTCCTCGCTTTTGTAGGTATAACCTTTGTCAATAATTATTTCCTGAATCATATTAGATAATTATATGCATGTTGTGTTTACCTAGATAAGTTGTGCACTTAGAAGGTACTATATTCTGCTTTGTAACGAAAGGATTAGTGTAGTAACTGCTGGTAACCAATAAATAAAATAAATAAAGTACTTTAATAAAATAATGCACTGGCAACACTTATTAAGTACTATCATTATTTTTCATAATAAGTAGTTATAGCAAATATTTGTTTTAAGTAGGTATGTATTAAAAAAATATCTGAGAATATTATAAAAAAAATATTTTCAATATTAGTCCCCTATCAATCATTCGGTAGTCACCTGGTTATAACGTATCTATATAAAATACTAGCGGTTCTATAAATACAATTTACTGCTGTCTTATTCTATGACATCATGACTACCCGACACTCATATTGAATAACGCTATAAAACTTTACAGCTCTCACTATTTACACATTGAAAAACTCTATAAGACATTTATTTGTTAATAAAAACATCATTGTGACAATATATTTGTGAGCGGTGAATTTATAAATCATGAATAATTTTAGTATATAGGAAAATTTGTTTTATCTGCCTAACTGAGTACGTATAATCCTAACTAGGCACCAGACTAGGTCTACCCTGCAGATGTTTTTTGTTCTTCGACTACTTAAAAACAAAAAAAATAACAAAGCAAATTAATTAAGTTATAATTTTATATGTAAACACCAACATTTTATGTTGATTTTTCATAGAATCGTAGACTGTGAGTTCTTTATTATAATATCCAGTAGGCTGACCTTTAGAGTTTCTCAGTATATTATCAGTAACCCTGTATTGTTTGTGGGCGGACTACATATATAGCTCAAGACTATCTGTGTAGACTTCTTAATATTTTCGATTGTCATATCGATATTTTCTGTATTTCACAGCGACAGCTTAAGGGACAACTTAAGCCAAAGTCCCCAAATAAGACCACGGTAGCCCATTATCACAAAAAATGTAGCTTTTGTTTGTTATTAAAGGGCATTTTATTTTTGATTGCTTTGTTTACCACCTCACACAGCTTAAATTATTGATCTATATGCCTATATACATGACCTATTAAAGTAAGTAACTAAATAAACTATTAAATAAATAATTGGTCCCTTCATGCTTAAAGCACATAATGTAAATGACATTTCAGAAGTTTTAATAATACTTACCTCAATATTTCATATTCCCAAAACTGATTCACCTTATGATTTATATTCGTCTGTTTTATATAATAATGCGTACAGATCAAAGGATATAATAATACAGACAGAAGGGGATCACTTATTCAGATCTCTGCCCGTGATAATTCAGATGTCCGTTCTTTGTAAAGACATTTATACTCAAACAGCTTTCAGCTGTCTGTTTCGAAGTTATCGAGAAGACGATAAGCAAAGTAAATGATTTTGTTGCATTACAAGTGTCTTGTTTTCCAGAATTAAATGTAATATTTTCTTCATTTTATTATAACACGTTTTTCTTTGAGATCCAAGTAAATAACGTAATAAATTGTCGGTAGAAGTGAATCAAATATTTGGAAGTCATTGACTGTGAGCCAGCCATCGAAACAGCTCACGGCTCCTTGAGAGGTGTTAGTCATGGCTAATATTATTTTTACATTTAGTATTGACCCTGTAGCCTGTAATAATTCAAACACGTTTATTTTCTCGAATTCAAGGACTTTTTTAGTTATAAAAACCTGTCATCTGTTTTTGTTTCTTAACCCTTCAATTAAATGGTACTTACCTACAGCTTACCATTTTCATGCTTAATGCTTTGTGGTAAAATATTTTAGTATGTATTAATCTAAATAAAACTCAGTTCTCATATTAGCGCCTTTATTATTTCCGACTCCATTCTAATTATTATTTATTTAAATAGTTCGCAAAAAAGCGGCGTCTATCAGTTTTGTACCTACCTAAGTCTAGTAAGACACGGTTTTCCAAAATGTTTCTTTTTGAACTGAACCGCAATTATATTAATGTTACTATCCTTTCTAAGAATATCTGATTCTTATCGTTCCATTTACCTTCGCCAGAACACAAACGTTGCCTCCGAACACAAAATAACTTGTTGTAAACAATTGACTGACGTATCTAAGCCAGACAATGTACTATTTAACGAACTATTCTGATTGAAAGGGACAGGTTGTAATCGTATAGCGGCATCTTATTGTTTCGCACGGTGATTTAAAATTATTATAAAAACCTGATCCTACATTGAGGTATAATGTAATAATTGACTTACCTACCTACCTACTCGTACTTAAAACGAATATTTTTTTACTTAAGGATGAAAATGTAAGAAATAATACGGTGACCGATAAAATTATACAATCCTGTTGTTTTTTGTTATTAACTAGGCAACCCACCTATTGCTATCAAAATGCTCAGCATCTGCTTTTACTACCGCTAGGACCAATGGCATGTGAGTATCACAAATACAATAGAAAATCTCACTGCAGCTGTAGGCAGTCACGTAAAAATATGTTTAGCTTTCAACCGTATAAGTTATATGAAATGGTCCAAGTGAGTCGTGGAGTTAACTCTGCAACTATGGAGCAGAATGTCGCTTTACAATCTCTCGGTGTCATCTCCAGTATAATTACTCGATGGGATCCAATCGAATTGTTTTAACACCTCCGTCGTTCCGCATGGTGAAAGACGGTCTCCTCTTACCACACGTAATGAGACCGTGCCACTTTTTGTTTTCGCAACAAATTTAATATTTATGTTATATTATTTCTTTGTGAACGATGTTTCATGTGTATAAACCGCTCTGCATTCGTCATATCGTTCGTGTAATCAAGAGCTGAATTAAAACATAAACTTTGTATAACTTACTCAGGTACTTACATAACATCTTATGTATATAATTATTATTTATGTGTTTGGTACTTACGCTCTAATCGACGAAAAATCCGCCCCTGTGGTCAAATTCACCACAACGGGCTCCTAAAAGATCGATCCTAGAACCTCTCCTCTATGATAGGCCTAGAAGCATAGAATAGATAATAATAGTACTAACTCACATCCCTGGGGATCTAAAATGTAGGGTACATTTTATCCAAAAATTCAAGTGTTTAACGATGAATGTTTACCCAAATTAGATATTGTTTTTAAATCAATGTTGCAGGGTGCTCAATGAATAATTTTGAATTGGCTAATCAGGTCAAATGTCAAAACATATGCCTATTGCAAACTAAATTTTAGATATGAAACCTACTTAGTACCTAGTATTTTAAGTGGTTCTGTTCCTATTTTACATTTTAGTTTTAAAAAAATCTGTTTTCGTAACTGATGTACCTAATGTCAGGTAATTAGGTACACCGGCCTACACCTAGGTGTAGGACTAAATAATTAAATAAATATTCAGTGGCCTTTACAATGCTTTAAAATTTGAGGGCTTCTTTAAAAGACAACAGTTGGAGCTAATTAAAAAATGAAAAAATACTTGTAATTATTATTACATGGACCTCCACATTATAATTTATGAAGTTTTTATTACTTAATGTAATGGATTAATTAGGTGATTTTATTAAATTAATTTTAATTATTCGTTCTATTTTATAAGGTTATATTTACGGATGCTTTAGTCAGCAGTGTTGCGGTAGGTAAAGAAACAAAATTCTGCGAGACTGTGGTTTTAGCGTTCATGCTTTTGTAAATAGGTGATTGATCAGCCAGTGAAAATCTTCGATCCAATTTCTCTTATTAGTAAACAAGTATGATCTTTGAGACTGCCTTGATATCCACAACGCTGGCTTTGATTAGGGACGGTTATTTCCGCAACAAATTGCAAATATGTTGGATTTACGTCCTTGAATAGACTTAAAGACATTTTATAAAATCCATACATCCTTACTAATATTATAAATGCGAAAGTGTGTCTGTCTGTCTGTCTGTTACCTCTTCTCGCTATAACCGCTAAACCGATTTTGATGAAATTTGGTATAGAGCTAGTTTGAAACCCGGGAAAGGACATTAGATGACGACCCTTAAAATGGGGAAAAGAGGGGTGGAAATTAAAATTACAAATTTTACGCGAGTCGAAGTCGCGGGCAAAAGCTAGTAATATTATATATTCCTTTGTAAATGCCATTAAGTTAATAAATAAATATTCCTGGACATTATGACACACAGCGCCATCTAGTCCCGAGCTAAGCAACGAGGCTTGTGTTACGGATACTAGTTGGTTGATATACTACATATATACTTTTTTTTGTTGTAAATACATACATATTATACATAGATACATCCATGACTCGGATACAAATGTTTATGCTCATCACACAAACATTTGTCCCTACCGGGATTCGAACCCGGGACCCTTAGCACAGAAGGCAGTGTTAACTACCGCTGGACTATCTGGGTCGTCATAGTTATTGATAACGGCCTCACAGAGTCTCGAGAACTATTCGTTTCAGTAATTACGTTACGCGTGGCGCTCAATTCTTTAGTTTATATTAAAAGACTGGCCAGTCTTACTTGAGCAAACAATCTCATTTGTCATCTCATTACAGTCGTGAAAGTATAGGCACCTACTATGAATGTTAAGTGCGTGTACGGTGATTTAACAAAAAATAATAAACCAGGAATACTACTGTTGCTAGTCAAATAGAATCATGTGATGAGTCAATTAAGACTATCAATTAGATAACAATCACCTTTCGTTCAATCAACAAGAAATTTATTCCATAGACGCGAAGCATGGAATTTATAACTGCTTTTTAACCTGTATGTTATATAATAGAGTCATAAAAAAGTAAATTTGCAGACTAAATTCATGCGGAAATCGCGGCTTAAATATATTTGTTTTGATTGATAGGCGTGAGCAAGTATCGATAGATTTCGCTTGTTTATCGACATGTTCACTTCCAGTGCGTGTCTGAATGAACAAGAATGTTAATAAGACAAACTGTCATGCTTCGGAGAAAACAGCATCCAACCTGCCGCGCTATCGTTATCTCACTTCATCGAATTGTCACCTAATTGTTGAATAACATCACTGATGTTTCGTAATACTCGCCTTATTAGAAAACGGTTCGTGCGAACCCTCTCATTGCCATGGCAGGTGATAGATTCGGCGGTGTCCGTCGTCTTGTCTTGTACGCTTTTTGCATTTAGATTGACGTAATGATGTAATGTACCTTCAAAGTAAAAGTGTATGTTATCCATATAGAGCTTAAGTACTTCTGTAAGATGTTGCTGTAAGTACCATAGTGAGGTTGTAGTAATGATATTTTCTCCTGCGGTCAAAAGAATTACATTTTAGTGTTATTTTTATACTTACCGAGAAAAATGCGAATAAGTAAGTCGCCAAAAAGATGGTGATGTGATGGCGCGCGCGAATTATTTCAATTACGGTTATTATTCAACCATTACACGCTCTATAATACAGGGGTAATTGAATACAAAACTGTATAATTGTGGCCAATTTATTCTCAGTCATTCAGAAAAACCGTAACGCCAATTAAGTGGTGCGACGAAGTGTATTATAATCGCAAGTTCAACGGCGCTACATTGACATGGAATCCACTGCGTGACTCATGCGCATACTCCTCCTCCCTCCACCCGCCACGCACTCCCATCTATCTTAGGGGCAATGTACAATAATCTGCCACGAGGAGAAGCTCATGAATGACGGTGTTGTAAGACCTCGAACTGAGGCCTGATACACGGGGGCCGCATTCACCCGAAAAGGTCTTGGCCTAGACATTATTAAAACTGTATTTAGCCCACCTCTACGTTCTAAGGTACAAGGACTTTGAGAATATGAAATATTGTGACATATCTTGCTAGATAAATCTTTTCGTTCAGGCAGCGTCAAATGTTTATTCACTTACCTACTTGAACTTCGGTGTCAGATAAAAATGTCGTATCATTTGTGCAAAATCACTCGATATCAAGCAATTATCCTTTCTTATGCAAAAGCGGTACAATTCGTTCACGAAACTTATTCGTCACGTGTTTATT
Source organism: Craniophora ligustri (assembly GCA_905163465.1). Classification (NCBI taxonomy): domain Eukaryota; kingdom Metazoa; phylum Arthropoda; class Insecta; order Lepidoptera; family Noctuidae; genus Craniophora; species Craniophora ligustri. The sequence continues at coordinate 6,997,581 of LR990967.1, read as the reverse complement.
ATTATCCCCTTAGCACTAAACACGCAATAGTTATCTCACCGGGCATCGGCGGGCCCGTCCACGTCGGTCACGTGGTTCGCATTCGCACTGGCTAATTTTGGAGCTTCACTTGCGCGCTGGCGTCCGTTGACTTGATGCTCCGGACGTCGTAAAACCGGACAGGATCCACTGTATAAACTAAAGCTATGAAACAACTCGTTATGACATACATACCAACTTACACTTGCAAGTCAGGTGTAAGTCAGCTGAATGTTATCATGATCTGGTTCAATATAACACTCTTTTAAAGACACACGTGAGTGGTTGCTTATTAGCTAATATAGGCGTCACGCTGTGTGGTCACGTAGATTTTAAAGTTCTGGCGAGGAAGTGATATGAAAATAAAGAATAGGCGGACAAAAATCTGTCAAAACAAAGAAGTCTTAAATTGTGCTTAAGAATTGCAAACATTTCCTAATGTATTATACAGCATATACTAAGAATCAGTTGCGGCGCTCAAATATTCATGTCATGACTACTGACATCATAATTTATGTCGTTGACGCGTCGCCGAATAAATGGCCTTCCATATTAGATTGTAAACTTAGCTTGAAATAGTTATTTTTGAATTCTGAAAAAAAGAGGAAGTCGCCGTCGACACGCATGTTAAACATTAACGGTCCCCTGCGCTGGTAAATGTAGAAACCATTAGCAGACGCAAAGATAATGGATCGAGTAGAAAAATTATTCAAGTTGCACGTGCAAATGTAAATGACATTGATCGATGTAATTAATAAAATATAGGCATCAAGGTCGTGGAAGCCGTTAACATTAATACAAAGATTATGCTAATGACAGGGAGTAACTTTAATACAGTGGGCGATATCGAGAATGACTCAATAGAAGTGGGTGGGACAGCTGACACGAAGGCCGAACCTGAGGCTTGGTCATCGGCTGCCGTTCACTCCACACGTCGCAACTTAACTATTAATAACGGATAATTTATTAATAAACCATACAATGAAGGGGTTGTCCAAGAGATAAGTGAAAGGTCAACAGTCGAGACACAAATTGCAGAAATACTAACCCACATAGTTAACTAGTGACTAATCTCATTCACTGGATGCCTCGCGACACAGCAACTATTATTATAACGAATATAATATAAAATAAAATATAATACATTATAATGTCGTTGACATTATCTATTTCTATATGTTTATCAACAATTTTTACCAATGTGGTTTCTGATGTCCGCGTTCCGTCATTACCAATTTAGAATTATCTTTTATTTATCAATTCTTCTTCTAAGAACAGACCTCTGACAAATCAGTGACTAATTTTAATTTTATGCATTCGACCAAAGGTAATCGTGCAAAACAGAGAAATTGAAAGTTTGGTATGTACCTACATTCAAATTAACTGTGTAATACCACTTGCACACTTACTATATTGCCTATTTCGAAATTAATATCAGTTTATGGTTTTGTAGGTCACACTGGGTCAAGTATCCGGTTATCACTATCTTTCAAATCGATATTGAAATAAAAAGCAATAAGTTGATTAATGGGTTCAACCTAAAAACGGATCAGATTGATTCCCGACGTGGGCCCGCCATTCCGTTGACCCGTTCAATGGCCCAGAACCGCATACTGACATTAACAAATTGCGGATTGTGTCTCACGCCGCGTGTGTGCAGTTTCGATATCGTTTAGGACTTAGAACGATTCAAGTATATCTGTAACATGATCACCAATAATGTTATGCAAACATAGACTCATAGCACTCTTTACATTCAGAATAAACAACTCAATCTATGTCTGCGGTGCCTTTCTCATTCAATTGTCATTAGGTTGCTCCATTTCCCATACATCACCTCAATCAAACATTTCTTGAAATTTCTTTTATTGTGAACGACAACAACAATTCTAGAGCATATTCGTATGCACTTGACATTCATTTCATACTGTCACGTCGGGTTCACCAATTGTTCTTGATCTGAGTAAAATAAAATGTTCTAACGAGTACAGTTAAACCCGACATAGAATCAGTGAGTCACCTCACTAGTCTGCAAGGGGAACGCTGGCGCCATAAAAACCGGTGCTTTACTGTTACAGAGACCGACTCTCTATTTTAGATACATTCGCAGATATAAGTCAAACACTCGTATCTTCGTTCGCCGACTTTGAATGATACCTTTGAGTCCTCGCTACGATATCGTCTATGGCGATTAGCCGTTGATGTTTTAGGGTTGTCAGCACATAATTCAATTTAAAATAAATTCAATACAAATGAAGCAAGTAATCTAATTTTAAGTACTGTTCTATTGCTGGACAAATAAATTAAATGTCAATGTATTACAATACCATACTTGTGCTATATTCTTTCAACTTTCTTTGTCACGCTTTTACAGCCGCAGGTGTGAGGCGTTTAATGAACAAGACATATTCAACAACATGACTCAAGTTAAGCATGATTGTATGGCAAAAATAAGCACATAAGTGAAAATTAACGTAAAACATGCAAAGCTGCCGCGGTCAATTCCGTTAATAGGTCGATTTTTAAATGACCGTAAATACAAATGTCCGTTATTCTGGTTATTACATTATTTAATAGATCAATAAAAATGAAACAATTTACGAAATAGCCGCATATGCTATAAAATTTTATAAGGTTGATATAAATTCATTGAACTTGCAAACACGACTCCAATTACTTTTGAGGTTACAGGTTTAGAATAATGCGAACTAATCGTGGTCGGGTGGCTTGTTGCAGATTGTTTGGTGGCAACCGTAATCGATGGTGAGCGACTAACGGGCGAATTCCATATAAGAATGCTTCGGGTCAAATCAGAGGTTGCTATCTGAGATTGGTGTCAGTATTCCACGTTTTCTCCTATATGTCATCCATGGCCCCTTTGCTGGGCCTTTGCATCATTGTGCAGACTTATCGGCCGTAATGGTGCCTGGAGGCTACATTTTCGTATATTCAAATAATGATATAACGACTGGTAATATTTTTAATGAAATGAAATATCTATAGGCAGGTGTAGGTAAGTACTTTCTATTTCAATCACGAACCGATATTACTTTAGATATAACAGTGTATATGTTTGGCAACACGGTATTCTGGTATTGTAGCCAAGTTAAGTGTTTTGTTTAGCAGTAAGCCTTAAGGTTATTGTTTCTTGAAAACTAGTTTCGTTGATGGATGGATATAATTATTGTCTTCACAATAATTCATGTTGATGATGATTACTTACAGATCATTGTAATTGACTATTGGAGGACCACTTGATCTCTTGCTGGTAGTTCAATGATGAGCCAGAATCGCTATGTTACGCAATTTATTGTAAGCATCTTACTAACGAGATCAGGCTCAATTTCGTAGGTACCCTAAACTCTAAATTGAAGCCCGTAAGCGCAATTTCAATTAAAATATTATATTACATTGCACTGCAAACTGCAATGCATGTTAGAAATAAAAAAGTAAAAGTAGATAATGACATAGAAAGTGACATATAGAAAAAACCTTCTTAGGACCTGGCTAGAGACTTTTCAACAGTTACCTACACCTAGGTCGGTGTCTAGGAAAATCCCAGCCTGTCCATTTGGAACTAAATACTAAAACGCTTCTCGCTTGTGGAACGTTGCGAATCGGTATTATTTTTGGAATGGGGATATCTATAGTCTAATCAATTATAATATTTTTTTTATAACATAATTAATAACAATTATTCAAACAAATGTGGTTGTAGGTTATCATATTTTTTGTGTTGGGAGATAGATGATTTTTTTTTGTTAGGAGTTGGGAGATTGCTGTCCTTATTCACACAACAGTTATCTACAGACTACATTTTATAATAATTAAGACTTATCATTTTTTCTACCTTTTATGGAATTTCTGACGATTTTCTTATTCTTCGTCTTAAACGTTACTTACACAATCCTGTGTACTTACGTGCTATATAATACTGTAAATATAATTGAACTAATATTAGAATTTACAGCAGTAATGTGGGTGTGCCTGCTTCCAGTCTTAACAGCTGTTACGTCATAGCATTCCTACGAGCACAGGTACAGGCGTCGGGCAGGTAGACACTGCCCCTGCGCCTACGTCGTCAACCATAGTAGGTAACCCGTTTATGTCAGTTTACGAAATGCGTGGGAAACTGGAAAGGCAAGCAGGTGATAGTCTGCATAAATATTAATTGTTTGATAACATATTCACCAGTCGTCTATTGATGACCGGGTTTTCTTTTCATGTTATAGGTATTAAGGTACCGCCTTTTTCTTAGTTAATCATGTTACCCGTTTTAGATAAGATTTTATCACGGTATGTTACAAAGAGTAGATGTATTTCGGAGCAGATCTTAACACTACCTAAATTATACAACAATAATTCAGCCAGTCCAGAAGTCGACGAGAGTTCATACATTAAATATAAGAATTCGTTAATAGTACAGTTGTGTATAATAAATTAAATGAACATAAACTTAAACTGAATTATGTGTTACGATTTATATAGATTCATTCATTTCACTAGGCAATTAATTTAACCGCATCAGTGCTGCCATCTATAGTTCGAATCATCATTCTTTGCTGCCATCTATCAGTTTTCTACAACAACAGGAAGCCTATAGTTTGGCTGTGTGTGTTGTAAGAGCACAATTTGAGTAGTTAAGTTGAGTGTGTATTACTGTGTATATCTTAGTTTCAGCATTTGTCAACAGATGGAGTCGTAGTAGTATTTACTTATTTATAAAACAGTAGGTAGGCAGAACCGTTCAAGTGGGTATATCGTTCGTTAAATACGGTACAGCCCTATTTTTCTCTAAGCTCTAGGATTTATCGACTTTTAATCAGCTATTTTAAAATTTTAGTTTAATATAGCATGTTCACTGTACATAGGTACCGGTAACCGGCCAGTGTGATTTCAAGAGTACCAAGTAAAGCACACCGTTTGCACAATAGATAAGTAAGTATCAACATTATTTAGAAAATTCACAGATGCGTGCGGAAAGTTATATTTAACAGAAGAAAAAAATAAGACTGTATTGAAAAAGTAATTATTGTAAGATATTGTATAAACGTGACATTTTTTCAAGAGATGTTTTAGGAATGTTTACAAATTAATTTGGTGTAATTTAATATGATTCATATCTGATGTACCTACCTTCCTTATGAGGCCACAGCCCACAACATTATCCTTTGACGCTCTTGTTATTAGTTCCGTGACGGTGTAAAGTATCCCTTGTACGATGGCAATCTTTATATTGATTTTATTTCTTCAATGTCACTAAATGGAGGTTCTCCAATCCACACAAGCAGGAACAATGCGCCTGATAGATGGATGGATCGCTTCAATAGAGGCGTTATAAATGACCGGCTGACAACGGCGTGGACCAGGATGTATAGTCTGTGGCCTGGCGTCGGGGAAAATAAGAAAACCCAGACGAACACACAATGGTGACTGCGAGAATTGAACTATATTTACTACAAAGGAATAAGAGCTGTTTCTCCTTATTCTGTGCCATAATTAAGTTGTGACGCGAAATGCTGAGCTGGAAAATGTTAGGTCCGACATTGTACAGATATTTTCTAATTACTGTACCCATGCCTTTAAGTTTTGTTTTTGGTTGAACAGCAGTTGTGGGGATTTAAACAGCTTTATGTCGCAATTGTGGATGGTGTGATTAAAATTTAAGGAACAGTAGAATTACGTAATAATATGTCTACCTACATCCTTATCGAGAAAATCCCCCAGATGTGCCTACAGGTTTCCCTATAAAACTTAACTACAAAAACATATAGGTTTCTATTATATTATATTGTAAAATATATATCGTTACGGTGGCGGAATGGGTAATTATTTTATAGTACATTGTTAACGAGGCAATAGTTATTAGCAGTTTCCAGTTTCTAGTTTAATTAAGATCAACATTGTTGCGTAGGTGCAAAATAGTGGTTGAAATTATTCGTATAATTAATTTATGAAGATACATGTTTACATTTTGTACGTGTAGTTTCCGTATTGAGAATAATAATAATAATAATAATATTTCGTTTATTTCTCTCAAAAAGGTACATTAGGAACTAAATTATAGCTTAATCTAACACCTTGATGAGAGCTGGAGTTTGTACTAGGTACGGAACCTGTGTGACAGATCTCCAGGCTCTGTTTACAATGAGACGTGATACATATAAGATTTAATTAAAGTTACGGAAAGAAATATACATGAACTAAGGTCTTTTTTTATTTATTTTTTATTAATTTTTTTTTATTATATTTAGACATTCTGTATGTATGTGTTTGTGTATGAACAGAAATTTTGTATATAAATATATATATGTATATATATATATATATATGTATGAGTAAGTGTGTGTGTGATATGTGTATGAATGTAATTGGGTGTGTGTGTAAGTGGATGAGAGTGGAAAAGAAGGTATGGGTGGAAGGATATTTTTTTTTATTTTATTTTATGCTGCAGAGAATATTTTCAGTTTCATCGTAATCTAAATTATTTAACCAGGTGGTTACTACTTTTTTACATTTAAGTTTGGTTAATGGATGTATGTTCAAAATTTTGTTTACTTTATTATACACATAATTACCCAGATAATAGAAACATCTTTGAGCTAGGCTTGTTCTGACTGAAATCGAAGGACAAACCTGGTGTTTCCGACGTTTAAAGTCTAATTTGGACGAATTGTAAGCAATGCGTGAGTGAGAAGTGAGGATAGTGTTGAGGATAAATAATTTGCGAACGGAGAGGACATTACATGTTTTGTAAAGGTCATATGTAGGAAATCGGTAAGGTAGCCGCCAGCCAACTTTTAGTACTGAGGATTAAAGTAAGTTAGAACCCAGTAAGATCAACATGGTATGTTAAACCAAACTTATTGGTGAAGTTCTCAGTGAAGTTCTTATTGGCGAAGAGCTGTGGTAGCCTAATGGTGTGACCAATGGACTTACATGTCAATAAATCCTCTCCAATGAGAGGAGACTCGTACTCAGTAGAGCGAAAATAATTGTTTATATTGTTGAAGTTCTTGTATAAAGGTCAGCGTATTGTGTTACAAATATTGGAAGTACCTAATTATACACTGTAAACAGGGATTCTAGCACGAGATGTTATGAGTTACTTGATAATACATTACAATTTTCTCTTTTGATTAACTTTTTATTATGTTAAATTAGACATTGAAATTAAAGTACTTTTTACACATTAATTTGATCGCAATATATTGATATTATTTACTCCCGTCATTTCGCATCCTTCGCAGCAGTCACTATAATTATAATAAACTTATTTATTACTGGTCTCTAAAGTGTCCTCTCAGAATGAGAGGGAAGGCTAGAGTTCAAAAGTTGGACAGCTGGTTGGCAGATTTCATACGCTTTCGAGAAGGCCTCCTCCCACTCATGCAGTTTTTACGATACCATGCCTTCCTTCACCGTTCCTTTATTTCTTACCCCTTCACCCTCTGATCATTAATAGTATATTGTAGGCTAAAGCTGAATATATTTTTTGTCTACAAAATCGGTATGTACCAATGGAGTTCAAAACCTTTTTATTTTTCAGTTTAGACAGCAAAATATATTATAGCCGATACGAATAGACCGAAACGTATACCGTTGCCAAAAAAAGATAAATTGAGCAATTTATTCTTTGTTCCAGCTTAGGCCGGCTATAGACTTTAAAATATAAAACCTATCTAACTTCCACAGTAAATAACAGGTATTTAAAATAACGACACGTGATCATTGATACTGAAAATTGTTATTGCGGGGCAAAATACATATAAATTTCAGTTCATAACCTATTAAGAATTAAAATTACTACCTCGGGGGAAATGGTGACATAGTATATCATTTGGATTCCTCCTAGTGTTATTTTTTCCTCTTCAGCGTAATAATACTTTTTTTTTGTCTATATAATGGATTTAAAAGTAAGAAAATAGCATCCAAATGTCGGTTTCTGTAGGTATATGAATTATACACTTTATATTCCAGTATGCGCAAAGTTATTTCAGCAATTATTCTACTTAAGTTAATAAAATGTATTTATTCTACTATATTTAAACTTATTATTGATTAGCATTTTAAGTTCCTCCATGAAATCAGTTGAAGTTCTTCTATCATCCTTTGGCTCCCAAATTATATAATAAAATATGTATATTTGCAATAATTTAGGCAAGATTTTCATAAACTGAGGATAAGGATGATCTTTCATGAAGGATGAGGTGAGTAATTTAATAGCTAACGACTTTATAGTTTGTGTAAAAAATGTTCCTGATTGTCATCAATCAACATTTGGACGTAGTTGCATTCGCAAAAATAAGTCAAAACCAAGCTATGCGTTATTATTTCTTAACATATAGGATGTACTCGCTTTTCACGTTTACATATGTTTTGAGAAATATACGCAAACGCTGTAGTATCGTAAAAATAATGTTAAAACTCTGTTGGGAAATGAAATACGTGTAGATATTATGAATAAACTTTATTTATGTACGAAGTGAAAATAATAGGCGAGCATAAGTTAAGAGAGGCGTAGAAATAGCATCTTGCGCACATGTTAGTGACAGCTTTGACAGAAATCCGTTTCGGCCGCACGCGTCCATGGTATGTGCTATCCATTTATCTATTGCTCGGCCCATCCGTCAACTGGCACGCAACTTGGCCGCGTGTCACACCCTACCGTAACGGTGTAAATGTCGGGGGTACTTCGCAAAGAAATCATTAGTAGCGTTTTTTGCGCAGATGTTAACAGGGGGAATTGAAAATGTAATTAGATTAGCTAGACACAATTTGTAAGTAATTTATGAAAAGACGCTTGAATTGTACTGAAGTAATGAAATAATTATAAGTGTTTTTGGGGTTTAGGTGACTGAGAGCGTTTTAAAGTATTATTTTAATAATTTTTATATAGCTCTATCTATCAAATCGAACAATTAAGTGGTTACTGGGTTAATGGGTATACCTAGCTGCGAAAACTAGACCATAAAAATAACTAATGAAAGGTTATAATAGTTAATAATTCTAAAACCAAGAACTCATTTTTTTTTTATTTATTTATTAGGTTAGCCAACAGTTATGTACACTATAACATTTATGAGATACAAAAATTACAAAAAATACATTTGTAAGTGTACTCATTAATAACTTATATTCACCTCTTCTATCACTTTCACTCAAATAGAATAGAACCCACATAAATATTCTATGTAGATAGAATTATATATCTAAGAAGATAGAATTTTGTGATTATCATAAATTGCAAAATCTGAATTCAAATTCAAATTCAAAATTCAAAATAATTTATTTCAAGTAGACCAGTATAACAGGTGCTTTTGAATTGTCAAACTAGTTGCACGGTTCCAAAAAGTAGGTCTATGGAGAAGAACCGGCAAGAAACTCCATAGATACTCTTTTAAATAAATAAAAATTATAATATAGGAAGTCAATTCCTTAACAATTTTAATTTGCAACATCAATATGAGAATAATGCAGTTTGATGTGAAATGTATGAACTATTCACCCAAGACAAAATAAAACGAAATCAGAATGCCACCGCATGTATGAGTCGAGCAGCCACCACCGACAGCACCCGTTCACGAGTATGACGTGTGTATCAGCGTCGCTCTACTCAACCATGTTGTAGGGAATAAAACGAACCGACACACAACGCCGCCATCGGCAGGACATTTTAGTGAGCATGACAAGCTCAAACTGCTCGGCAACCTGTGGGCCATTTTTACATTTTATAAAAGCAACATCAAGGTCGACATCAGTCTCATATTTTACAGGCTACTTATTAATTAATAAATACAACAGTAATATCTCTCTTGTATACAAATCTCATGTCACTTATGTGATCAATAATAAATTAATATAATAAGTTAAGATATAATATAACTTAACATGTCAATTAATAAAATAATTAGGAAATGTCAAAATATAAAAAAAATACAATAATAATGCAATAATAATGTCAATTTCACTCCACATCATCACAAAATAGCAATATTAATTCAGTCTGATAGCCTCGTTCACCAGAACAGCTTAATCCCAGGCATTGTTATCTTCCAAGAATTCTTTCAGCGTATAATAACCCTTAGCACAAAGTCTACGCTTAACCACAGATTTAAATTTATTAAGGTTCAGTTTCTGTATATGGCCTGGGATTGTATTGTATAAGCGTATACATAGACATTTAAATGATTTACTAATCTTTTTGAGCCTAGTTGAAGGAATAATGTATTTATCTTTATTCCTAGTATTAACATTATGAAAATCACTTCCCTTTTTAAAAAGATTGATATTTTTGTGAGCATACAAAATATTCTCATAGATATACTGTGATGGGACAGTCATGATATCATACACGAATGTGTGTGCCGTGCAGTTTTAACTAATTAAATTAAGTTATAGAAGGCATTTCTATAACTATTTAATTAGTTATAACTATTATCGAAGGAGAATGTAATTGTTGTTATCGTTAAGCATTGCTAGATTCCCCTATATATTATACATATATATTAGGGGCAGATTCAAGGAAAATTATCAAAAGAGAAATGACAAAACTGCGGTGTAACAGACAACTTTCAAAGATGTACAGAACCCGATAAGCGAACAAAAACTAAGAAAAATAGAGTAAAACAGGAACTTTTTCTATTATCACGGTTTTATTTTATACCATTCATACTGTCATGTTTTTGTTGTATGATTGCGGGCTTACGACGCGGGGTATGGGAACTGGCAGGTGGCTGTCTGCATTAAAGTGTTCGAAATTGTTGGAAATACTATATCAAATATGTCTCCCTTAAGGGGATTACATTGCCCGATGACCTTGAGGATTTGACCGCTGTACTAATATTTGTTTTTTTTGCGCTAACTACCGGCAGAAAGCCGTACTACAATAATAGGAACTGCCGATTAAACAAAACAGATGTGTCATAGGTATTGTTGTCATCGTTTTTGCCTATTTTATTCGCTCTGTGAGATACTTCATACATTAAAGTCTTGAAAGAAAGAGTATGTACCCACTTCAAAAAATCCATTTATGTAACTATCGAACTCTACTCTAACTCTAACAGAAACAGGTCTGGTGATGACTAGGTAATTAGATACTTATACGTGGGACACTCGGAAAGTTTTGAGAAACTAAAAACTAACTCCTATGAAAATAATATTTTTATTAAATCTTTTCAAAGAACTCTCTACCAGCCTCTATACAACGTTTCATGCGTCTGAACCAATTTTCAAATCATTTTTTCCTGCCCTCCGCAGAAAGTTCTTCCACGGCCTTCTCAAACGCCGCTAGCGCGTCATCCGGCGATGGAATCTGTATCCCTTTGAGCTGATTTTTAATTTTAGGGAATAAAAAGAAGTCACAGGGAGCTAAATCAGGACTGTATGGAGGGTGTCCCAAGACTTTAACCGGTGTGGAGTCCAGGAAGTCCCTCGTTATGATCGCAGAGTGCGCAGGCGCGTTGTCGTGGTGAAGAAGGACCCCGCGGGGCCCAGTGTTCGGTCGCTTGTTGCTCATTGCAGAAACATCTTCTGGCAGGCATTTTGTGCTATACCATTTGGTGTTGATGCTGCTTTGGTCTCGAAGGGGAATTAAAATTAGGTACCCCATCAAAGTGAAGAAACTAGCGATCAAAATTTTTCCTACGCTCCTCGATCGCTTCACTTTCGTAGGCCTTAGTTCATTTTGAAACAGCCACACTGTCGACTGACGCTTGTTTCTGGATCGTACTGATTAATCTAGGATAAGTCACCTGTCACAATGTCGTAAACGCGCCGTGACGAGCCTGCATCAAATTTTTGTATCATATCACGGCACCAATCCACACGGGCCTGCTTCTGAGCTTTGGTGAGGTTGTGACGGTAAATGGTTGCTTTGGAAGATCCTTCATCCATAAAAGCAATTCAAAGTCGATCAAATAACTCATCTGGTTTTAAGCCACATTTGAAATCATAAAAAGTAATTGCACGAAAATGTTCTCCATGCAGATCCATTTTTTTATGAGATAAGAAAATTTGAATTGGCTCTCAAATAAATGTGGAGGGAAATTTGAAAATTGAACAGTGGTATTTTTACTTTTAAATAATCGAAGTTTTCAAAATAATTACAAGTGGCTGGTGTCTTATACATAAATACTTTTTGTCGCAATACTTACTGAGTGGTCTGGTATATTCTGGCTAACGGAAATAGCCATGATGATCTGAGATCCTATACACACTTTCAAAGTCTACCTTCAGGTAGACCGACGTAAACACTGCTCGACTTGTTTATTTTAGTTACTTTCATAGCATTATGTCCTATGGAATTCTTTTGTGAGGCAGAGCTGCTGATATAGAAAGTATTTTCATTTTACAAAAGCGAGCTGTTCGTTCCTTATATCAGCTAGGGGCTCGAGTTTCTCTTAGGGACGTTTTAAAGACATTGGTATTTTGACTGTTGCATCGCAGTATATTTATGGCAACATAATACATAATTAAAAGGCAAAATATACATTCCTATTGTAAAAACAGTGACGTTCATAGTATTAATACCCGGAATAAACTGTGCCCCCAGTCACCGTTTACATAACGTACATAATTCGTTTGAGGGGGTTGGTATACGTATTTATAATAGAATACCTACTGATATATTGGATTTACTGACTGACGCATTCAAAAGTAAGGTAAAAAATTGTCTTATTACAAAGGCTTATTATAATTTGAGTGACTATTTTAGTGACAACAATAGATGGTCACCGGATTAGTCCAAGATAGCAGTCTAATTTGTAAAATAAGTGTAATTGTTGAGATATGTACGTATGAACGGGTACATACAGAGAAATGGAGGCCAAGAGTGTGAGTTAATATTATTATTTGTTGTTCTGTATTCTATATCAGTATTTTTTAGTTTTCTGCTTGCCCAGCAAAAACACTAGGAAGCGGTGAAGGGTGGGCGATTTTGGGGGCTGTCTTTATTGTCGTCGTTCAAAGAAAGCCATGTTAATTTGGCCTACTTTGAATAAATTATATTTTGACTTTGACAGGTATGGAAGATCTTTACAGTTACCTAGATCTTCAGCAGCCCTTTCGAATGAGTCCTAACTCGATAGTTCTACGTGGCGCCGTCTCTGAGATCCTATACATACCTTCTAAGTTTAGCTTTGGGGAGGGAAGATCATCCTAGTCACCGTGGTCTCATCCTCCTTCATCAACCAAAACTCGAAATAGCTATTAGCGATAAAATAATAGCAAAGAAATGATGTAGCCTACTAAGTAGGTTGTAAGTACTTAATGTAAATGTAAATTGTTATTGATACTTAGAAATAATGTTGGAGAGCTTGGCTATGCTTCCCTTCACATTTTTGTATTAAAGCATAGTTAGGCTAACTAATCTATGACAAGTTTGACAAGAATAATAAATTGAAAACTGATTTAATATATATTTACACATTTAATTTTAATATTTATTTTACGGAATATGTATATCTGAAATATTTACAATATGTTTTAATTCAGAAACCGCTGACAATTGTTGACTTTTGTATTTTATTTCCAAATAAATCGCACGTACATCCACCCTCCATGGAAGCCGTCAAGGCACTGATTTGACTGATTGACAGACGGCTTGTGGGCAGTTGCGGGGGTGCTTCTTGGGGGGGTGTAAGTGAAGATTTAGTTTTTTATTGATTATTTAAAAATGTAAAACAAATCCGACAAATCAAACAAGTAAAATTGTTTATTACGTTTTTATATTTTTTTTAGTATAAAATTCATGAGTATTTAGTATAAATTGAGTCGTTATAGAGAGAAAATACAATTTCTGTCAAGAAAAGGGCTTCATAGTTTTTCTTTTTTCCGAAATTGTAGTGAATTTAATAAAAATTTAAACAAGTAAATGTGTTTATGATGACCTTACGGGTCACATAACATTTTTTATACGCCTAACACGCCAAAGGATACGTCAGGAAAATGCTTTAAACTGAGCATGTTTCTGCTATTTGAGCAAGGTAATCCCCTTAACGTGGTAATATAGTTGTGTTATTGATTCGGTGTTCGGTTATGTATTGTACGGTATTCAGTGACGTATTTATAACGCTGCACTAAAAAAATATAATAATAAAATGAAACTTCTGTAAAAAGTAATTATAAAAAGACAACAAACCGACAACAAAATGCTTACTCTTTATTTACAGAAGTTTCATATAATTTGTTCGATTTTGAGGTCACTGACAAGTTATTACTCAGAGAACGTTGCGTTTACATTCATCACTTCAACCGTTAGACGTCCACTGCTGGACATAAGTCTCCCCAAGGATTGCCACGACGACCGGTCATGCGCTGCCCACATCCAGCGGATTCCAGCGACCTTCACCAGGTCGTCAGTCCACCTGAAGTATAAAAAAAAACAAATTATTAACTAATTATACATAATTTAAAAACTTATTACGCCTGTTTGATATCGTTCCATAGGTGACGGTTTTAGAAAAAGAGGCTGCCTTTCTTCGTATTCTAAGCTTTTCTTGAGCTCTTTAAATGCTCTGAAAACTAGTGTTTTAATATACCGCGCCTATACTATGATCCGACTGATAAAAAAAAAATATATATCTTAAAAAACACGAGGGTGTTAGAAGATAACCAACATAACCTATTTTTCTTGAGTAAAAAGTTAACTACGGTTAACAATAAAAAAATAACTTTTTGTTTTATTGCAATTGCTTTACTCAACCAAAGGATACCTTATAGTAAGGAATCATGTAATCGTTTGTACACCATGTGCTCTTGCTTTCCAGTTTAGGAAAAAAGGCAGAATTACAGCATTCACACATTAAAAAAATAAGATTTATCTCATTATGGTTAAAATATCCGAGATATATGAGCGTTTTAATGCATTGCGATGCGATGACTCGACGTTGACCTAACAAGTTTATTCGTTGTAGAGTTTCATTGAATTTATGCAGAGGCAATAGTGCCACTTAGGGACGGTATTGTCACTGGCACCGGCAGCCTGATCCGACCATCAATAGTTCTAAGCTAAATTGAAACCTATAAGTCTATTAACACTGTTCGCAATACGATGCAGTCTGCTATCTACATGAAATATTGGATTTTCTGTATCCATCTAGCCTGTCACCTCTAGGATACGCCTATTAATCTATACTTCTATACTATAAATAATAAAATATATAAAATAATAAAAAGAGGAAAGATTTGATTGTTTATTTTTTTGCATTGAATAGGCTGCAAAACTACTACATTAGAATGCTACGCTATCCGTGTTGAACATAGGTTCTATTTTATTTCAACAATTATTAGGGATTAGGCGTTTTTAAATATTTATTATGACTTATTACACCGAAGCCGGGGCGGGCCGTCTTTAATAAATTTAAGTCAGACTTAAGATGTCCTTGCGGCAAAGGTAACTAACAATAAAAAAACCTTAAATATAACTTGGTCATATTTACAACACTAATTGGACTAGCTGCGGGCGAGATGACGCACATCGCGAGAGTTCTAGGAATATTTATTGTATAAATACGATGACACACACACACACTAGAATTTCCTCCTGTACTTGTATAGTATCCACACACCCACGGTACCTACTAAATTTAGGTAGGAACTCAATTTTTCATATACACAAAAAATACATCGTGCTATATATACCACGAGTCCAAATTCGCTTATTGCTTCCAACAGTAAAATTATTTAAAATATTAAATGTTTTGTAGGTTAGGTTAGTTTTCGTATGAAAAGTTTTACAAAAGGAACAAAAGGTATCTTATAGAATAAGATAGCATCAGTTCGTGTTCTATCTACTTCTCAGGCTCTTAACACTCTTATTATCAGGTTAAAATGAATATCAATTGCTTAGGTCTAAGTTCCTTTTGAAGTTGATGCCTTTAAAATTCATGTTCTAGTGCGAATCCAATATACCTTTTTATCCCTTATTTATATAGCATATTTTGACGACAATAAATTATATCTTAATTTTTTTATCTTTACATGAAAAATGCATTTTAATTCTTTTCGAGTGACAAAACGGATTGCAATTAAATAAAAAGAATTACCTCATGTTACACAGACAAACAGACGGTTATTACAAAAATAAGAATAACCGGTTTTATTGTATATTATTTTACTTCTTGGTTGATTTTTGAATTATTTTCAGATTTACGATACAATTATATTTAATACTACTACCTCTTGCTCAGTCTACGCAGACAAAGTCATGGGATTTTGTTTAGTAACTCTATCGAATCTGATTTTTATCCAATTATTTATTTTATTTATGTTTATCATATTTAAAGAATCATCTTGTGGTTAAACGCTTAACTATACACGATAAAAACAAATGATTAGATTTTGAACATTTACAGACTTATACGCCCAAGTTGGCGCTTTAAAGAGGTGATATCCGGGACACATTTTCGCATTAATAATATAAATAAATAAATCAAATAATACTAAATAATCTAATAACGAGCATGTTTGTCGATAATCAAAATCTGCATCACTTAAAACAGTGGACAGATTTTAAGCTGAAAATGCTCTAAGCACCTGAGAAGCCAATTTGATGCACGTCGGATCGGATAACGCTCTGGGTTGTGGCTGTCGGATTGGGTAACACGTTTACCTCCTACAGTGCCTACGAACGCGTTGCCTGTTAGAAACTTTTAGCGGTTCTCCCGTATATATGCGTGATTTTCGCGAATCTGTTTCAAACAATTAGTAAAATGAAATATAGAATATACTTGAATAGCGGGAATAATAGAAAATGCGAATTTCTTAATTAGAAAATGTAGTAAAGTAAACTTAGACCTTACTGTAACGTCATTACCGCAAAACTAATTCATTTGTTCGACCGTGCAAAAATCTCAGAATTTACACGAGACAATGCAATAAAGTGCATGAAACACAGCCATTACTGAACCGGTCGAATCCGAGGGGAGTCCAAATGCTTACAGTAAATACCGCGCGATACAACGTATTCCGACGATTAGGTCCACCACCATATTATTACGTGACTTGTTCCCAAAACGGACAAGCAATCTCTATAAAGAGGTATTTGGGACCCTAATTTACACCCCCTTACGTAATATTGGCGCGGTTATGAAGGTCCGGCTGGGGTCCTCTTAGTTTCCACGGTCGAAGGTGGTCTTATGTACACATGGGGTGCATGTGTGTGTAATGTTACTACGTCATCGCAGTGAGGTCATAGTAGTGAGCAATATTATGGCAATTTATTGAGGTTGTAATTGGATGGCTGAATTGTTGTAGAACTTCTTAGGTTAACAGGCTTACAAAATCAAATAGTTTTGGTTCGGTATCAGCTGATCTAATCGAATTTGAAACGTTCATTTTCGCTAAGTAATTGCATTCCAAAAGGTCATCTTAAAGAAAATAATCCGGCAAGAAACTTTATGAAATGAAAGGTACAGTTTTTTTAATAATATTCGTATAAGTTATGCGAAAACATGGCTCACATATACCTAATGTGTGAAAGACTCATTATCGTCCTAAGTTCATAAAACCCGGAATAAAAAATATACATAATTGCATAACATTATAGCTATATTGAACTCATATTTTATACTTATACTGCCTTCATTGGTCTCGAGTTCAATTCGTATGGCAAATGTTTATGTGAAATTTGGTCCTGACTCATGGGTAATTTTATGTATATCGACATTATTACACAATAATATAATCTAGTCCCAATATAAGCTAGAGTGTTACGGACTCTAGATAGGTAGTTGAAACAATAATACATACATAGATATTATATTTGTAAATAATTTACAAAACATATAAAAGTATCTGTCGTCGAAAATACGTAGATACTGTAATACTGTATCGAAGCTGTGTAATAATGTACGGATATATTCATTATTATGGATTACGATCGAATATCATGGAGAATTACGATAAACACGTCTTGAAATATAATGCCAAAATTAAATGTAATTTACCAAACACAATCATCTGACTTAGGTTTCTCCTAGTTAATGTATATTTACAGCAGTAATAAAATGGTTTGTTATAGGGATGGTAACAAACTCATGTTACGAAGAAGGTAACAAGTGCAACTGTGTTTACACGTTCATATTGTCCGTAGTGATCGTATTATTTTGAAATTAGGTTTTTTTAACAGGAAAAAATTGGTTCATTCGAGCTATCTGTAAGTAAAACTGATCATTGTTGTTACTATTATCGCTATCGCTACCGCTTTTGCCCATCTATTTGGCAATCGCAAACATACTCAATACCTAATCCAGAGGATATAAAGAGCTATGTATTATTTGTCAATAGTGTTGTAATTACTTCCGGGGTTGATTTGAAATTAAATTTGACACTAGTTTTATTATCTCTAGCGGTGTAACCTACTTACAGTAGCGGATCAACAACAAAAGTGCTCAAGGCATTCTTAGCAATAATAATATTTGTGTTAAGCGTGGGTGCGCAAATGCCACAACCTTTGTCGAAGGTTCCGTATTCGCCTGTAAATTGTTATAACTTTTCCCATGGGAGACAAATGATAACATCATGGGTAGCTAATTCGTTTGTTGCCAATTTTATTTGTTGACAAAACATAAGCTTTTTTTCACTGCGTCGCCAAAACAATGAAGTACCCAGTAACAAGCACAGCTGAAGAGTGTATGTAGTGTGTGGTATATAATAAGGATTTTTTTTAAAAGACTGGCCCACACTAATCTTTTCTCCTATGTGGATGTGGTTACAAACACAATTTATATATGTAAATAGAGACTAAATGCTACTAGTTGATCACTCAGCCATTGCACCAATCGTGTAACTTTGTTATAGTATGTGCTGAATTAATAATAGAAATTGTAAAAGCCTTTTCTTATCAGTTTATAATTCTATTTTTGGTCATATAAAGCATATAATGTCGATGTGCCCAGGAGATCTATATCAGGTTACAGGACTGTTTGCTAACCATGTGGGCAGTTCTTTATGATGGAAAAATTCCATTCCAAATTCCATATTCGGTGATGGTAGCTTCATAATATATCCATGTAGTGCCCAGGAGATCTATATAAGGTTATGGGACTGTTTGCTAAGAATGTGGACAGGTCTTTATGATGGAAAAAATCCATTCCAAATTCCATATTCGGTGATGGTAGCTTCATAATATGTCCATGTAGTGCCCAGGAGATCTATATAAGGTTACGGGACTGTTTGCTAACCATGTGGGCAGTTCTTTATGATGGAAAAAATCCATTCCAAATTCCATATTCGGTGATGGTAACTTCATAATATTGTAATAGAATAGAAAATAGAAAAAATCAATGCTTAATACTCATAACAATCAGATCAAACCTACATTTCTTGACCTTGATATCTCTGAAATCACTAAGTAATGTAAATTAACTATATCAAAGTTAGATTTCTAAGTAGCTGATAGATGTAAGCGGATATTAAGACGTGGGCCCGGATATTACGACGATCTTATCTTCATATTTTAGCAGCGAATATGAGGAATTTGGTGAAGTACTTTTGCGGGATTACATTACTGAGGATCAAACGATTGCCAAATGATTGCCGAATATGAATATATCTGGATATATGACGCTTACATATAACACAGACGCTTTTTATGTTACCCTTATTAGGATAATGGTCCTGTATCGTGCCAATTCGGATTGTGCCCTAAATGTAGACCGCAGTGAAGTAACAATAGTTGTGTTTCTGCGAGTGAGTAAGGTTACCAGAGCTCATGGAGTGACAATTCTGAGAGCATAGGAATTCCGTTTGGTGACAGTTTAATAACTCCCTTATTTCAAGCAACTTCTACAACACGTAATCGACACCTTTGGTGCTGCAAACGTCTATAGGCTACAGTAACCGTTTACCATCAATTGAGACATATGTATGCCTGTTTGCTACGCTTGTAACATAAAAGAAATTAAGATCTTTAAGGTTCTTGACCCTACCATTCAGCGAGGTGTTCTGGTGGGATCATCATAGACCCATTTACTGATTCTCTTATAGGAACGGATCTTTTTTCAGGCAGATAGGTGTTAGGATTGGCAGACAAAATAAGCAACGTGGAGAAATTGTATGCAGATCTCTCTTTATTATTTATAAGATAGATGGAGTGGATACCTGTAAAATAATGAAATAACCATTTGAAAACAAAATGAAAAAGAAGATTATTAATTTTAAAATAAAGAAAGAGGTCATTTCAGTCCAAAGATGTTAACTGCAGCATTTTTGGAAGCAATTTGGTATTCACAGCATTAATTCCTCATTGCATAAAGTTTGCCTGTAGTTTTTATGTAGTTGCAGATAAAAGCTACTTTTATTTTATCCAGGTTCCCTCAGTATGTTCTACCTACACCGTTTAGGTTAGTGATGAGTGAAAAGTAAATCAAAGATATTTAATTTTACCTTTGAGAAATTCCTTAGTTTGACTTTGAGATATACCATGGTCTATTATATTATTTGTATTGCATATTTTAAGATGAATCCAATTCGGTTATTTATTTTTATCTTTAATCATTTACTCACCAACTCAGAAATTCATAACTTTTTGGTAAAGGAAAAGTGATCGTTAAAACAGCTCGGAAGGTAAATATTCTATACAAATACGTAAGTTTCCTCCTTATAATTATTAAATATCATATTAATATTTTCAACTGGCTATACTTGCAGTAGTAAGCACGTTCGTTATTCCTGACACATGTCTTGCTTAATTAACATGAACATTTTTCAAGTATTCACACTTTTGGTATCACTCGTTTGAAATATTTTATGCAAAGTTACAAACGGGTCATTGAAACATCTACCATTGAAATAATACATGATGTTTGTAAAGCTGTTTTTTATAATGAAGGACGTCTGTGTCGTGTAACTAGACACAGCAAACATAAAATAACTCAGTTTCAATTTAAAAAAGCACTCGTTTAAGTGCTTTCAGCGGATATAATGGAATAAAAAATAAAATAAATACAGACTTGTCATTCCAGTTCCGTTAACGAAGCGAATAAAACTGCCCAACCCTTTGAATAAACCGTGGAAATGGCTCAGAATAGCCTATTAACACTCGGTGACAATCTTGTAGAGGCTCCTCCGAGCGAATGATAATATTTTTCTTTTATTTCAAACAGTCCGACGCCATTGCTGTTTAATTAGATTATACTAATTGAGTTGGCGCCAATTGTACGCTTTGAAAAATAAAATTGAAACAAAACACGTTTTGTGGCTCACCCTAGCTTCTTAACTTACTGTTATTGGCTTTGTTGTTTTAATATAGGATGGTATTGTCTGCGAAATAGATTGGTAAACAATAGGGACGCTGCTCACTGCCAAATATATGCACTGTCAACGATGGTGACAGTTTAAATTCAATCAATTCTCTAAGTAGTTTTGACCTGTCAAGTAATAATCAAATTAAACAATACTATTGTCATGGAATATGTACCTACTTATAGTGTAGGTAATATGGTTAAAACGTTCAACGCCTTTATATAAAGTGGTTAAAACTTCGACAAAATAATATATGTATAACTTCCAAAACATTTCATAAAATAACTAATTATTCACTGGTAACGTTCATTAGCCAACTTTTATGTAACAGGTAATTCTGTAGCGGAATAAAACTAATTAGAATTCATGTTTGGGAACACTTGTTGAGTACTATAATTCTCGACGAAGTATTGAAACAATTTGTGTTATATTCTGGGATGTTGGGTTGGCCGATGGTCGAATATTCGTCGAGAAGGGAGGGAAAATAAATATTTTCCTTTTACTGCGGTCCCCTGCGCAGGCCAATTACAATTGCAATTAAGTTAATTTGAGGGTTCTGTTGTCCGACGACCTGATGTTTTGAGGATTATGTTTCTTAAGTGCTTCGTGAATTGTGATGACCGCGACGTTTTGTTACTGTCTTTGACGATTTTTCTTCACATAGGATAGAAATTAATTTTAAAAATAATAGAAGATATAATGTTCGGTTTTTTAATTTTGCCTGATGAAAATCCCGAACGGGATTAAATTGGACGGATTTAATTTTGAGTGAAATATCCTTTCGGCCACACAAGATACATTTAGCAAGGCAAATTAATCCTTTCATTAAGTGCAGTGGATGAAGTTGAAGGCTTATCACATTACGCCGAGTGTTTTTATTCAGAGCCGTTCATCCAAACGAAGCAATAAATCTTTTAATTCAGTTTTTCTAGTTCACATATTATTGTGATTTTATTGTGTATTTGTGAGCTATGGTAGTAGGGTGACCAGTAAACTGAAGGTCAAAGGTCTCGAGTTCAATCCCAAGGCAATTACCATTGAATTTTCAAACATTACATGTGTATCACGTGCTCAAACGGTAAAGAAAAACATCGTGAAGAAATCTGCATGCCTGAGAGTATTTCTCTGTAATGCCGTGTGTCAGTCACCTGCATTAAGCTAGTGTGATAGACTATAGCCCTTTCAAATGAGAGGAAACCCGTGCCCAGTAGTGGTATAATAATAAACTTGATATATTGAGATTCTAGATAATTCATTGCTTACAAGAAAACCTTACTTTAAAGCCGAAGACTTGCGAGCATCGACTTAATAAAAATCAGCAGTATATTCATGTATGTAAATATATTAATTTCCGAGTCAGAACATTAACTCCAACCCTTCGAAGTTGTTGTTTCGCAACGTTATAATAACAACATGGCGCTCAACATAATAAGCGAGTTATTCTAACCGCACTTTGTTTTGTTCCTAAGCAAATTCTATGCTTGATTATTATCAACACTAAGTAGGTAAATACTAACTGACTAGCCTAATTAAAACCTTTATATCCAAAAAGGGAGGGTTACGTTAGATTATTTAAACTAATTAATAAAATCCATCTATTCCATAAATGTTTACTGATTATTATGTCTTTAGTTAATTTGATTAAGTGATTAGTGCAGTGATATGAGCGCTGCCCTTGGTGGTAAAGGTTTGAATCCCGGTAAGGGCAAATAGGGTAAATGTTTGTGTTATATGATACTTGTGATAGACATGTGATACCTGAGTTGATATTTTGTATTGTATTCACAAAAAAATATATTAATGTAGCAGTCTCATATTGATATTACATACATAAATCTTTGTAAAACAAAACTAACAATTTTGTATTTAATTTAAAAAGAGTATCTATGGAGTTTCTCGCCGGTTCTTCTCCATAAGACCTACCTTTTGGAACCGTGCAACTAAATTCAACAATTCAAAAGCACCTGTATTGGTCTAATTGAAATTAATGATTTGATTTGATTTGATTTGACATCTGTAACAAAAATTTTGCTAGTTTAAAAAGGTCCGGATATATTTATTTATAGTTTAGCACTTTATCATCGGCTTTAATCTAATTTATTTACCCATAAAAACCCAATGGTGCGACTTTATATTGTTATCGATTTTTCGGTAACGTTACCAAAGTAACGGAACGGAGTCTGAGTACTCTTCCGTTTGTCGACAAATAAAGAATATATTGGATTTTTTGTTGGATGATAAAATATAAGGAAAAAGGTAACGTTATGTCCGCCTTTCATAATGTACACATGAAAACAAAACATTGTTCGGTGAAATATATCTGTTACCTATGTTTGTAAATACAACTATGGGTTGTGTTGTTTGCTATCGATCAAAATACAAGGAATTCTTTTATATATCTTTGTTTATTGGAACGTTTGGCTCAGTCACTGACTGAGCAGTCGCTATGCAATAAGTCGCTAATTCGATTACGGAATAAAACAAATATTTTTATGAAACTTCAGGTGATTGTTATTAGTTCTGATTGTTAGTTAATTGTTCACAAATACATTTACAATTCCTAACAAAATACTAGTGACAGACCGATCAAATGACATTTAATATTAGCGTAAATCGCGCAAAGTGCGTACTAAACCACCCATTTCTCGATTACTGAGATGCGTCAGTGGAAAGGCAGGAAAACCTTATTCCCATTCACCACAGTAGGTGAGTGTAATCGACCACAGTCCACCACGCCACTGGCTTAATGCAGATTCGTAGACTGCAAACACTTGTTTTAGAAAATTTGAATAAAAAAAAAAGTAATTCGACTGTGCACGCACTTTAATCACTAGGCTATCAGAGCTCAAGTCCCGTCAAATCTGTCTTGTTATATGAAGTAATCTCAACCACCACCCCCACATCTTTAATAAATCCCGTGTCTCTTCAATCACTTTACGAGAATTAACGAGAATACGCGTATGACGTATGTATTACGTAATTTCCTGTGAAGGCGAGTTTCCTACACCTGCGCGCCGTATGTACTCTGCGAAGTTGGTTGGTGTGATTATGAAAATCCGTATATATGTATACATACACTAGCGTACCAGTGTAATCTGCATAACACAGAGTGTTTGAATATGGTAAGCTGGACTTGGATTCATCCTCGCTGTTGTTTAAATCAAAACGGCAAATTGTCTCCTCACATTTTCTGAGATATGCAGACAAGATTTAGTACTGTTACACGTTATTTGGGGGTTGGTTGTTTTAGATGAGTCATGTGAAGTAGATATATTTAATTTATTTATTATTACAGTTCAGTGCTATTGGCAATATACCTACTCCTAAGGACGTAGAAACTTATTAGTTCCAAGGGAGTACCTACCTATGTTTATTTATAAGTACCTAGGTGTTTTTCAGATCGATTAGATTTCACGATGGTGGTCGCATATTTGGTTTCCAAAAGGTTATGGTAATTTATATGATGTTGGTTGATGTGCTGAATAGAAATAGGAAAAATGAGTAATCTTAGATACAATTCAGCTTTTAGATATTTTACTATTACTAGATAGCGGTAGCGTTTCCTTACTGACGACCTTAGGGAAGAAACACTCAAAGCAACACGAATACTGTTTTTCCTATTCACTACCTAAGTTCCACAACTGTAAAGATTAAAAAGGTAATCGTAGCAATCATTTAGTATACACGTAGCAATCTTGTAGTATACGCGTAACAATCTTGTAGTATACACGTAGCAATCTTGTCGTAAACACGTAGCAATCTTGTAGTATACGCGTAGCAAACTTGTACTATACGCGTAGCAATCTTGTAGTATACACGTAGCAATGTCAGTTGTAGTATACACGTAGCAATCTTTTAGTATACGCGTAACTATCTAGTTGCATACACGTAGCAATCTTGTAGTATACGCGTAGCAATCTTGTAGTATACACGTAGCAATCTTTTAGTATACGCGTAGCAATCTTGTAGTATACGCGTAGCAAACTTGTAGTATACGCGTAGCTATCTAGTTGCATACACGTAGCAATCTTGTAGTATACGCGTAGCAATCTTGTAGTATACGTGTAGTGATCTTGTGTTCTACGTGTAACAATGTTGTAGTATACCTACGTGTAGCAAACTTTAAGTAAACATGTAATAGTAGTAGTACCACCTTTTTCTAGTAATGTGTTGTATAATATTTTCATTGTAAAACACAAACCGCACATATTTTTCATGTATAGGATTAAAAAACTTGATATTTATCGGCACTGTAATATGGTTAACACTGCTGATAAAGTTTTTTAGAAATAGAATACGCCACAATGCATGTTTCATGCAAAATTTTAAAAACTTGTTATTATTATTTTTTCCAGTGTAGGTAAACTAGGGGTTAGATAATGTTCAATAAATAAATATCTCTGGACATTATGACACAGCGCCCTCTACTTCCGTGGTAAGAAACGAGGCTTGTGTTACGGATACTAGAAGGTTGATATTACTACATATATACTTTTTTTTTGTAAATACATACATATTATACATATATACATCGACGACTCGGATACATATGTATCCGAGTCGTTTATGCTCATACAAAATCATTTGTCGCTACCAGGATTCGAACCCGTAGCACATAAGGCAGCGTTGACTACCGCTGGGCTAAAATAATTTGTTAGGCCATAAAAAATGTAACTCTAGTTATTAAACTTAATATTTTTTATCAAACTCTCCCCTTTCCATTCATACTAGTACACATTGACAATGAAATTGTTTACCGTATTGAACGCCAGTATATAAATTAGCTTAACTGTGATTCAATTGTGTAATTTGATAATGGCTTTGTTTGCATATAGTAGATTTTATATTTTGGTATACAACAATTGCATTTGTATTCGTATTTTTTACGTGGTGCTACCGCAAACCACAGACTTTTTACGGTCGATAGTCGGTTTTTTATGAGGTATCAGTATGAAGATATATGCACATTATTCTATTCGATCTCTGTATAAAAAACAAACCGACAATTGTATCGGCTGATAGAGTCTGTGGTCTGCAGGGTCCCTTGCAGACACATCGCAAACGAATTTTATTATTATCACAGAATCAAAGATAATTATAAACAGATAGAGAAAATTTACAGATATCCCTTAAGTATTATTTAATCTTCGTAGAGAATAACCAACCTGTAATCAGATATGTAAATCAAAATGTTGTCAACTTAAAATGCCAATATCATTGTAGGTACCTATCGCCATATCAAGACAGGACAATACCTTTTTATATTAAGATTCCCACGATACTGGCTAAGCCTAGTGTGGAAATTTTAGTCTGAAGATCCTAAGAATCCTACTTGTAACCAA
The DNA here is from genome assembly GCA_905163465.1 of Craniophora ligustri. Classification (NCBI taxonomy): domain Eukaryota; kingdom Metazoa; phylum Arthropoda; class Insecta; order Lepidoptera; family Noctuidae; genus Craniophora; species Craniophora ligustri. The sequence continues at coordinate 6,970,975 of LR990967.1, read as the reverse complement.
TTTTTGAAATAAACAATTATTATTATTATTATAAATAAGAAACTCTTTCAGCTTAAGACTGCTTTTACACATTGTAGGTCAAATAAAATTGGTTTGTGGTGTACATAACCCTATGTTTAGTACTGTAGATTTATATAAAACAATGTGCCAATATACGTTTTTCTCGTCTTGATTTTGCAAAGATATAATGACCAAGTATTTTGTGACAACAACAAGATAATGCGACATAAGATCAGTTTATCGCGATACTGACAACGCGCCATTTTTCACCCCGGCATAACGAAATGTCAGTTCCAATGCAGACCTTTATCATTGTCAATAAAATGGTGTATAAATCAAACAAGCCGGTATGTGAACACGGTTGTGTTACACAATATCTCGTATATTGTACTGCCGTTTATGTAGCTGAGTTAGTTTGAAATGATTTGGTTCGTTAAGTATAAGCAAGGTAGTAAGTTTTTATATGAAACTGCTGTTCTCATTTGATTCAATGACTCCTAACAAAGCTTGTTAGTCAATATTTAATATTGACTTAATTATGTTGCTATTATTAAAATAACAATTGCGTTGATTTAATCCCAATGTTCACAAGTGCGACTGAGCCTAGGGCTTCACGCTGAGCGTGTCCATGGGTCTAATTCTCATATCGAGAAAAGTGTTTCGGTTTTTTTATCAAATGTCTCAGTAGTATTTACAGCTCATTAAATGGCTCGCCCCCATCACGCGAGACTAACATGAGATAGTGTTCGCAATTTTTATCAAATCTGCAATATTTCTCAGATGTTTAATGTCACAGACTAGACACCAAAGAAAGATATCAATAAGTATTGGAAGCTTACTTAACACTGAGTTCATAAAACAAGCGAGCCCCAAACACCGTGCGAGAACAAATGACTCGTAATAAGAATATTTATTTCGACTCTGTTGCCAAGTGTTAAAGTAAGCGAAATTCTAGTATTATAATTTGCAATTTTAAATGCAGCAAGATGCCGTCGCTAGTTTCAAGAGGTCACGGAGACGCCGCCGCCTTGTCCTTGCATTTCCTTCTAGATCCCTAAAAGTACTTTGTGCTTTTTGTTCCGGTAATGCAAATCAAGGGAGCTCCGATTGCCCATTCGCCGAGTTTAATAAAGCGCCAAAGAATCCTAGAGTGAGATGAAAAATTCAATTAGATATTTTTACGTTTTTCCTACTTATTCCTGTTGTCCTCGAGGGTAATATCAACGAGGTAAAGATCCGCGTTGTCCCCAAAAGGAAAAAAAAATAAACGAGAGTCTCATTTACACTCGCCATTTGCAATTGTTGTTTAATATTGTCTGTGAAAGCGCAACCTCTTAAACACATAGAAAGAAATTTTATTACCACTATTTGCATTCCAAATAAATTTGAAACGTGAGAATGTTAATAAAAAGCCAAAGAGAATCTTTTAAATCACAGGAATTTACTAAGCATATTTCTGAAACTAAAATAGTTATCATTTTTTAAAGCAAAGTATATTGTTTATTTTATAAAGACTATTATGTTATTTATCTTTAAATATTCACACTGAAACAAGATTGAATAATGATATTATTTTTTCTGTAAATAGTATATATATTTACAGAAGATGTTATTTATTTTTTAGCAACATTTAGGTAGATAAGTCAATGTTTGTTTCAAGAACTAAAAGATAAAGTATCTAGATAAGATAATTATTTTGTGAAAATTGTCGACGCTGTTATAGAGATAAGAATCTTAATAAATTCATTTCATTAAAAGAAATTCATTGTAGCAGCTCGTTCACAGCTTGAATTCCAATCTGACGATTTAGTTTGAGGAGTGAATTGAGCGGGATTCCTCTCCGGTCGGGCACAGCTTTGTCCGGGAGTCCGTGATGCAAATCAATTGAGTGCTTGCACCCGCCTCGCTTCATAAAGCGATTGCACGAATACCTAGCCCCTCAACCTCCTTGCACTTTCTAAGACGACTAGAATAGACAGAAAATTGCACCGTGTAGATAGTTGGAATATTGCGAGCTCCGAAGAATATAATATTTTATAGGAAATATAAAACTCTTGCGGATCGGTGAGACAACTAAGAACTGCTTCGTTTTACGAGCACCATTCCAGTTTTACAACCAGGGTCGATGCTAACTGTGCTTTATTCGTAATACAGTCACTTATGTTACCGCCTATGAATTGATAATATGTTGTTAAATTTAATACAAGTGACACTCACATGACGATAATTGTTAATTTGAGATTTGTATGTTTATGGTCGAATAAAATATTTATTTCGATTTCAAGAATGTAATTTGAAATAACGCAATAAAATATTCCCATATTGCGAGGGTTTCATTAATTTCAAGTAGTGTGTAATCTTCGTAGGGAAATTTCTTCACTATTGAATTTGGTGTAATTTATCAAATTGCTCGACGGGAATGCACATGCACCCCCGGCTCAGCTGCTTGGTCACAGTCGTGAGGCAATTTTTTATCTCCCCTCTTTATCCTGCACGTCAGCATTGCGGCTCCTTGGGGAACGAATCAGTAGGGCGACATTGGGGGAAGACATTCCGTATCGGTATTGTGGTGGCGGAAACCAATTTTATGTGGAAGATTGTCGATAAGTTGAACTTTTAGCATATCTATGCGCTTTATTCGGAAAACTTGTAATTTGTAAGTGTTGCCAACATCGTATCTGTTAAAGTAAACACGCTGCGGTATTGTGTGGTGAGTAAGGCTTGTATTATCTGTGGGATCAGGAAACATTTATGCTGCGGATTCAATTACTGAAAGTGGTATAATTAACTGAAAATTATTTAAGTCATTTCAATATCGGAGTCTACAATGTCCTCGGAGGCTGAGGCAGTGAGGCTTGTAATTAATTTGCAGCTCGCAGGTAATTCATTAGGCGGGAATCGACCCCGCTCGACACCGATATCGTAATTATTTTCTACCAACAAAGGTGCACACGGCAGCTCTCCTAATTACATTCCCTAATTGAACTATAACTAATTAGAATGCGCTTATTTGTGATTGCATATTTAAACGTAGACACGTATGGGGCATGCTTTTAGGTTGATGGGAACGTGTAGGATTTTATTCAAATTAATTTATAATAGGGACAAATAGCTCGGTGACATGACCATATACTACTAAGTCATAGGCTTAAGGTTCAAAATGAAGTGCGTATTAATAAAAAATACGACTCGCTGTATGGTGAAGGAAAATATCATGTGGAACCGTGCTCTGAAACATTTTCTTGACAATGTGTGGAGTCAGTAAACCCGTTTTGTAATTACATGTGCACATAATAGTGCTATATATAAAACTGGCTCTCTTGTCTAGTAGTTCTAAGCGCGACTACTGAGCTGCTAAAATGTTATTGGGATTTCCTATAAATATTTTATTAACAGCTTGAAGTGTAGGTGTTATTGTTGACAGGCTCAATTTTTTATTATAGAACCCAAAAACTTATTAGTGAATCGTGAGGAAAAGTTTTTATTGATGGCATGTGAAGCCTAATCCCTCTCAAAAATGCGGGAAGACCCGTGCCCAGCAGTGGGATAGTAATTGGGTTAATGATGGTGATTAAACTAAGAGTGTACATACAACCTTCAACTTCAAATTCTTTGAGGATACAATAATTATGATGAAATGTATTTAGTTTATCTTCATTCAAGAAGAAGCCTATATTTTTAATTTCGCATTAAGGTCACACAATTTACTAGAAAAAAAAACAACAAGAACAACACGGTTACTACACCCAAGGGAGCAATAACGTTAAGGGAAAACAAGCTTAAAAATAAAACTTTGTAAAAACTCACTAAACGATTTGACCTTACCAACATGGCGGTTAATCTCGTGAATTAATGATTAACGTATATATATTAAATTGGTATTTCATGGTTTCCTTAAGGTCGCATTAAAAAAATATATATATATTAGAACATTGTGACAACGTGCCATCTAGCTCCGAGTTTAGCAACGAGGCTTGTGTTTTGGATAATAAATAGTTTGTATTTTTTTTCTTAGTAAATATATACAAAAAAACATCCATGACTAGATGACTAGAAATGTTTATGCTCTTAACAGAAACATTGGTGCTAGCTGGATTGTAGTCCCCGACCCTTAACACAGAAAGGCAGTTTTTAATACCCCTGTGCTAATCGGGTCGTTAGATGAGAGTACTGTCTTAAAAGAGAAGTAAAAACTCAATGTAATTATAACAGTAGGCTCTTTTTATGTTTTCTGAGAGTAAGGTACCTTATTGAAAGTGGATTTTCACGATTTATAAAGTGGTTTCGAGCTTATTTTATGAAGATGTTTAATATCTGAAGGTTTACGACCGAAGAATTCTACAGATTAATGTATCTTCATTTTGGTAGTTGGTATGTTTTGGGTGAATTAAAATGATTATTTAAGCATTTTTGTAAATTTCTGTAATTTAGTCGATAAAAGAGGCTATCCTACAAAAATATAAAAATTGCTATAGAATATTTTATTAGCTTCTTTGTAATAATTTTCAATAAGTTAGTACGGTATTGACATTCAGTTATATTTTTTGTATAAAATTTTATATTTCATGTACAATGTCAGAAAAAAACTTAGGGTTCTACAAACTTCGATGACTCTGACCCGACTGGCATGGTCCTTCGTGGTATTCATATGCTGCTATTAAGAATTTTATAGAAAACATCAATATCACCAGAAAATCGAATCATGTGAGGGTGATTATTTATGATATGAATGATTTTTTTAATCATCTATATTTTCCGTCATTTTTAAAGCAAGAAGAATGAAATTTAATATTTAAGCTTCTCAGTGAAAATAAATGCATACGTGTTTCGTCTTGCAAGAGACATTTACATGAGGTCGGATCAGTATATTTATTTACTCAAATAAAACGCAATTATGTAGTGTTTTCAATTTAATATTATTGTGTACAGCAAAAATAATAACAAATACGTTATAAAATGTATTTATACGGACTTAATACACGGCTATGGATATTAATTAATCTCAACGTTTCGGATCAGTTAAATCTTGGTTACACATAGTGGGTAAACATATTATGATGTGCGATAGTCACAAAAATAAGAATATACTGCAATAAAATTTGTTTTATTTCAATTTGTAGAGTTTGTTTGTTTGTCTGAACGCGCTAATCTCAGGAACTACTGATTGGAATTGAATAATTATTTTTGTGTTGGATAGTCCATTTATCCAGGAAGGTCGGGGCTATAGAAAATCACGTAACAATCAATAGGAGCGGATGATAAATAAAGTTTAAAAAATAAATGTCCACATGTTATGTGCGAAGCACGTGGGACGGACCACTGGCGTGTAATATAATACACCGAATATACCATATACACGGTCGTTTCAATTTATTCTTCTCATACTATGTATGGTGACCTGATTAGCGCACTGTATTTAGGCTCCTTTTCGTGGTAATGGTCGCGCATTTGATAATCGTTAAGTAATATATGTATGTTGTGTATCAACCATCTAGTATCTGTAACACACTTCATTATGTCGCACGAAACTAGACTCCGCTATGTAGTAATGTCCGTTTAATAAATGTTATTGAATATTTAAAACTTTCTTGTAAGATGTTCTTCATACAAATACCTACACTTAAATTAAATACAAATAAATTACTAGAATCAATAAACTGTACTGTAAATATACCTGCACATATTTTAACATTGCAAATAGAAAAAAGGGTTGTCCCTTGTTTCTACTTACAGTTTTCCGGCACGGTTGTATTCCAAGCTACAGACGCACGTGGTCGATAACAATAAAGTCACAAGTGACATGGCGACCTTTTTCCAAACGTGAAATTAAATTAACTAACAGGTACTTCCGCAGGGTAACATTAATGTACAATAAACAATCAACCAATCTGTATTCTCGAAGGGTTTCTAAATTTCATGCGCGTCTTATAAAATAAATAATAATCGGGCACAAATCTAAACTGCCTGGATTTTGCTTGACCTTGGAATCGGGCCCAAGACCTAACCTTTCTACATGTAGTATGTTAATTAGAGCTGCTAATAATAAAATAAACAAAAACCTCTTAATAAATACAAAAATAAAACAATGTCCTTGGCGAGAAAATATAAATTATCCAGTTCGAACGTTATACGTTCGGAACAGACATTCGTCTCGGACGTTCCTCTAGGGAGGTGCGTAACGATAACGCTGATTCGGTATTACCGATTTATTATGTATATCTGTTACTATTTACTGTGCTACCGACAACTATAATCTAATATTCTATTATATTCTTCAGTAGTAGGCTGAAACAACAACGCTAATGTCAAGTTTTTCCAATTTTGCTGACCCCACAACATCCAACATCCAGTGGTTTTCGTAAGCACAAAGTTATAAGTGCATAGGGTTGTCACGCCACCGTATACTACGGCGATCGAGACTTCACCTAGCCCCTCTTAAACTTGAGAATTGTCACAAACTACTTTAATGGTCTTGGCGAGACTGGTCTATCTCCGCACCTACTCGGTATCGGCTAGTTTTGATACGTTTTGTTTTTGTAATGTACCTACACATTTCTAGTTTGTAAGACACGGATTTCATTCCAACTTTTCCTAAAATCAAAAGAAAGAAAATAGAAAGAAAGTAGATACGAATTTTATGAGCTATAAATCTAGTAAGTTCTGGCTTTTTACAAGGGTGTCTAAGAATAAGATGGATTATATGTATAGTCAACTGTCATTAATAATTCAAAGTCACTTTGAATATTTGTAGACATTATTAATTTTAGTTATGTATTAATTTTGTTTGCACCGAAAAAAAATGTAACGCACTTTTTATTAATTCATAATACATATACCTAATCAATTTGCATATTTACCATGTTTTATATTATTATTGTACAAACGTAAGGGTTGACTAACTGATCAGCTACATTTATCGACTACTTCTCACCCCTAAAAACGCACGGATGCTAATAAAAGTTTCGATAAATAAACAACCATAGCTATGACATTTATAACACAATTTGGGGCTGTATGTACTTGTGGGTTTCCAAAATCAATATTTTAAAATTCCATTATGCCCTGAAGCCGGACTCTCACTGGTGTATAGATGGCAAATTGCCAAGTTCGGAAACAACCAATATACAAATTAAACCTCTGATTCATATATATTTTACAACCAGGGGTCGATGCCAGACTACTTGTATCATTAATGTTATTGTACGTGAACGATACTTTGTTATTCAATGCCGGTTGTAGGAGCACTAACACTGTTACTGCCAAACATTAGATTTTCACATCACCCTTTTTTATTTCCTTGTAATAGTCCAATAGAGTAATTTAAAAAACATATCGATACGTCAGAAAATAAATAAAATTAATGAAAAATATAAAGAAGTAAATATGAGAATTCAAAAAGAAAGAAATATTTTGATACGCAATTTGTACTCTATTCCTATGACATTAAAACTACCTATAACATCAATGTTCTGTTTCGGCTGTAACGGATTATTATCGAATTGTACCGAGTTTAAAATATATCAATATTCCTATTTTTTCTCTAACTTTTCTTTATAAAGGGATGATTTTTTATTCATATAATATATTAAAAAGTCATTGTGAATTTCTTTTTAATTTCAAGCAATCTAAATGTTTTAAATTCCGAATTCCTTCTTATGAATGTACTCGAATGAGAAGAGACGCTTTTGTGGTATTCAATTGGGGAGGTCCTACGTTTAAACGTCCTATTTTTTAATCATAACATTTCACAATGTACAGTTTTACCCGTAGATACAACCTAATTGGGTTCTTAATTTACTAAAAATGTGAAACTTCTCTGATTTTTTTCTTAGGATTATACAAAATGCGCACAAAAGCCTCTTTCAATTTATTGGATCTGGGGATTATCCTGTGACCGAATAGGTATATTTTTTTGAATACCGTAATCGGATTAACAAATAAATTGTATACGAATTTAAGCGTAAAAGGTCATGAAGAAAAAATCTTAAATTGATCGGAATTAAAATTAACTTTTGCTAAATTGAATTGCAAAGAAAATAAAATAATCTTTGGTATTTGGAAAGTTGAAGTCGAATTGAAAAAAGTTAATTATGAACATAACTATATAAAATTGAGTTGTCATGAAATTCAGCAAAGCAGCGTGATTACACGTAAAAACTTTAGTAATAAAATCAATATTGATTTCAGTTACAACTAAGAAAGAAAGAGTAAGAAAAACGGTTTAATTTGTAGCCTCACGAAAATAAATGAATTTAAAACAAACACATGAAGGTTACAAGGAGGTTGGATGAGGTCAAGAATATAGTGCCTATCTCAGCTATGCTACAGTAAAAGTAGAGTAGTTACTGCATCGCTGGTTATCTGATAAACAACTAGATAGATATCTTAATAAATAAAAACTCTGGTGGAATATATTATATCGTATTACATCGAGTCAAGCTTTGAGTTCGATTGCCACAAAAAATAAAATTAAAAGCAGTTCCTAGATACTAGTTTTTTATGCTGAGCGTTAAACAAGCAGGTATTTAGAAAAGCAGCATAATATTTAGAAAAGGGTCACAAATAGCTTTCCCGGAAAATACTACAACATAGAAGCATCAATACATCAAATTTTATGTTTCGTTTCCATAAAACATCCGATGTTAGGAACTGCTCGTGTTTAGCAACACAGCGGGCCCCTAACAACGGAACCAATTAAACTTTAGCAACAAAAGTATTTCCTCGGAACCGACCATTCATATTTTGTAGAATGATAAGGGAACACTTAATTTAGTAGGTGTCAGATACAACGTATATAAGTTGACTCGCTGTAGATACAGTTTTGAATTTTGTACTGATTATTATCAAATACCTACTATGTATAATCTTTATAGTGTATTAACCATTTATTTTATGTATTTATTTATTTACACGGATATACCAGTTACAGTAAATAAAAATAAAATAAAATCAATACTTATATGTAGATATAACAAAAATAGTAAATACAGCTTAAACACAGGATACTTATCATGCATTCTTCTCACAGTACTCCAAGCATTCTCTCAAGATCACCTTCCATTCATCCGCATACACAGTTTGGCTTGATGTCCAGGAGAGCATGAGACTTCACGGTACAGGAGATCTGGCCCGAGATACAGTTCTGCAAATTGGAGTTGCAAAAAGCCTATGCTTTCTATTACTGCGCTAATTATTAGGGACCATCTAGTATCCAAGCCTTGTTGCTTAGCTCGGAACTAGATGGCGCTGTGTTATAATGTCCGGATATATTTATTAATTAGGGAAATTAATTTACAATGAATGAATTGCAAATCATGTTGTATCTCCATGCCTGTATGGTTAGACGAATATGTACTCTCCGTATAGGTTTCCTTCGTTAGTGTGTTTATTACCTTTTACAGACCCAAGTATTAAAGGGACCAAGTCCAAACTTTGCGATAGTAATTTGAATTTAAGGTGTGATGATGGCCCAATGATATGCCCAGTAGGCTGTGTAGTTAAAATATCTCTCAAATTCAATCCCAAGGCAATCACAGCGCTGACTTCGACGTAACGTGTGTTTTTATCATTTGTTCAAATGGTGATGGAAAACATCGTGAGAAAACCTGCATGTTTAAGAGATTATCTATGATAAACATAAGCTAAATATATATTAGAGTTGGGGAATTATGAATAATGTAACTCAAGCTGTGAAAAAAAATAACGAAAAGTCTGTTACCGTGATGTCTTTCGAAGTTTTTATAAAAAAAAAAAATTAAAATATCTATATCTAGTCGTGTGAAGCCGGGGCGGACCGGTAGTTGATATTAATTTAGGTGTACGAATATGTAAATGAAGATATGTGACCCTGTATTTTCATGCAAATGGCACAGAGGTAGGTTCGGAGAGAGACAAACCGTTGGAAGAGAGATCTTGCTAAAGTTGGGTCAAATTAAGTTGCAATTATTATTTTGATATAAATATTATTTAGTATATCATTTGGTTTATTAACTCAGAGATAAACGAAGAAATAATATATTTTATATTTTTACGGACTTTAGAGCGGTATTTAATCCAGACTTTAATATTAATCCTCTACAGTATCCATAAAATAATAATATCAATATACTCAATACTTCTCTGCTTATCCCTGCGGATATACCCCATGGTTATGTTATTATTCAATTTATACATCAATGACTAATTGTAATAAGTGAAATAATAGACACTTTGGTTAAATAACAATTAATATAAGTTATTATAGTACTGTATAACCCATTTGAATTACAACCAACTTAAATAGTTGAAATACATTCCATCCAATGCAATAAACATTAATTATCTCTTAGTTAATAACTGGAAACATTCACAAACTCCATTTAAATCGTACTTGCTTTATAAATTGGTCTCAGTTAGGTATCATGGTAGTTTGATCACTAACTTGCGAGGCCGTGGTCTCGGGGGAGAGCGTTTCATCTCAATTAAACAACTCATGTCCATTCGAAGTACACCCGACACTTCAGCAGCACATAATTGCCGGACCAAGACTATGTTCACAACATTGCTAGATTAGAATTGCTCCCTAGTGCTACATCAAAGAAATGATATTACTGAAAGTGTTGTTGGTTAGTAAGACGTTTTTGGCCTAAAGAGTCATTGTTGCGTTAAAGTATGTCAATGGTTCATCCTTCTTCCTTCGTGGATATAATTAGAAATGCGATCTTGCGTTTCCTTGTTAATTTATCTAATTTGTCATTAAATGACGGCAGTTAGTTTGGGCTGGCTTGCGAGTTCGGACCCCGGCTGCAGCAAATGTGGGTTTTATAAGCATGCATAGTTTCGGAGTCATGAATATTCTTATATTATTTATATGAATATTTTTAATACAAATAAATCGTCACTTATCTTGTGACTAGATGAAAAGAAAGATGACACTGTCTATTTCGATATTATGAAATAAACCTATAAATAATGTATATTAAATAGATAATAATAAATCAATATTTAAAATTTCAATGTTTTAGACTGGACTTGGATACACAAATAGGTTTGTCAAGTCAGAGTAAAGAGTTTCACAAGTTTACTTATTTTATCACACGTTAATCCTTCAGTACACTGTAGCGTTCAGTTCTTAGCGTTTCAGTGATTCTATTTTGTCAATATTTACATTCTGTACCTATCTATTCTAAGGTTGATGGCTTTAGTGCTACGGATTGATTAGTGACGATAACATTAATTTATTTTATTACAACCTTATTGCGTAGTAGCGCGCACTACAACTCTATCAATTTAGTATAAAAGCAACCAATATTATACATAGTTTGAGATTCACAAAAGGAGGAAACGAATAATGGAAACATACGGAAATTGCGCACGAGCCCGAATTAAATTCTATTGTTATTCAAAAAACGACCGTCGGTAGTACAAAAAGGGCGAGTTGAATACAATCTTCGAGCACACATTTTATTAGTAGGCTTCACATTTTACGACCGGACTCGAAACCTAAATAAAAAGAGGATTCTTCATATGAAGTCCCTTTGTCATTTTTTTACGGTGGGCTGTCAAAAGCTTTTACGATTTCATCTTTAGTCGGTCGGCGTTATGTGCGGCGTCTAATACCTGAAAATGAAAGAAAAGCCTCTTATTATAACGATGGCGAAGTTGCTTTCAATATCACGGTGGCTTGTGATCCCTTTTATCTTACTAATGAGCCTTCAGTGTTATAGATTTTTATCAGATTTGTTTTGAGAGTTGTTTGATTTGCAGTGGACTTTTTGAAATAATATTTTCTTCTTTATACATTATCATGTTGTGCATATTTGTCCAAATATGCGCAATATTTATGCAACAATTAAATCATACATATAAAGTAGCCAATTCACGCAGGTTTATACGGAACCTGCGTGCAGCACGTGTGTAAGGGACGTGTTTCACAGATTTTTTTCACAGGATTATTTCAATTATAATATATAGATATATAATTTATAATATTTGTACGATATCGATGCGAAACCGCACCATATTTGAAATGGATTCATTTTTTAGTGCGATGATTTAAGAGCTGTTCCCGTTCTGTAATAATTCAATACAAGTACCTTTGATAGTTCGAATACAGTTTCATCCATACTTTACAACTGATGCTGTTCCGCATCGATCCTGCAAAAACCGCACGGATGCTGCGTGACCCTACCTTAAATGATATGTTATTCTTATGAGGCAACCGAACACAATGGGACAATCTCGCCACCTCCCATGGGTGCAATAAAAGATGGTTAGGGGTGATAATAAGGGGCATCATAAGAAACGACAATGCCATATTCTAATTCACCGACTCTGCAATGCGTAGTAATTATGGTGGGAATGAAGCATGTGGATCTTTACGGAAATATTGTATCTACATAGCGTAAGTAGGTACATTTAATTTATTGTGATGATAATTTCCATATGCTGCAGTCGCCTAACATTAATAATAACAAAACAATTGAAACTATTATTATTATGTCTGTGAGACTCGCCATTATTCTGAAACCTCATAAGTTCAACAACCTACTTTTACGTTCCCTTAGCGGAGACATTAAGTGGCTTCATGAAAATGATTTTCGTGAATTAAATTAATTAGTAAAATGATCGATGTAAGTATATAATTACTATATCTGTTTTAATAATGTAGCAAATTAAATAAACGTCAATTTTATATTTCACGATGATGTGTACAAAATAAAAACTAAGTTTAAACTAAAATATTTAAACAGAAACAAATATATTTTCAATCTCGTTTTGCTTTGCTGACTTTATTGTGAAAACAGAGAGTAAGTTATAACTTACTTAAGTTATAACTTATTTGTTAATTCCACAACGTGCATCGGTAAGTTACTCACGTAAACATTCAAGAGTTCAAACTTGTTTCGAATATAAGTCATACAAAAGGGGCCAGAAGTATCCTTACAAAGTATAAAGTTTTCATCAAACTTCCATCCAGCGCGGTGGCGAGTCGACGGCAAACAAATTCAATGACCACAAAAAAGTTATGGAGAAAAGTTCACCAGTGTTCCATGCTTACAGGAAAGTTCAACGTGAAGTCAAATATTACGCACTGTAACCGTTGCTGTGGAAATACAGCAGCGTATAATAAATTTAACTATAAATAATTGTTGGCTTAATATTCATATCCATACTCATATATTTAGTACTAACATATAATATAGTCTGGTCTCTAGCTGTAATACTATCTTTTACGTTGCCCCATACTAGGATTTTCTCCAGTGTCGTGGGGTACAAACACAAATTTTCACATCCAAATCGCCCGGACCCGGAACAGCTATATGTAGATCGTACAATTATTTACTGCGTGCGGGGAGTGAACCTGAAACCAGTGACGCACAAGCTGATCGCTCAGCCATTGCGCCAATTAGGTATAGATATTGAAAACAATAGAAAACAATTAGAGTTGTGGTAGCCTAGCGGTGTGACTGAGTGGAACTGAGATGTCAAAGGTCTCCAGTTTGAACCCAGGGCACGCACCAGCACATAAAAAAAATGGTATGACAAAAATTGAAAAAAAAGTCTGGTGAGTGACATCCTTATCACCTAGGGGTGTAAAAAATAGCCTACGACTGATTCTCGGACCTACCAAATATACATAAAAAATTTAATAATAATCGGTCCAGCCGTTTCGTAGGAGTTCAGCGACGAACACCGTGACACGAGATTTTTATATATAAGATTTTCAGAATAAATCATTTTGCTTTCAGGTTCGACTGAAGTCATAAACATCAAGAACCGAATCATCGTTCTATTGGATTCAATTGCAAGATGCATATAAGTTAAGCATCTATCACCAGCTACCGGCAGCACTGACTGTGCTGTGAAAATTGAAAGGAAATTTGAAAGCGACTCTATAAATCTTGTTCTGTCGTCTTAGGGTATTCAATAAAAGTTGAAGCTATGGTGAAAAGATTAAATAATTTGCATATCAAGCGATTGCGTGATCGACTGCCCATTGTAAACGATCATTCTTAAACAATAAATACTATCATCATCATATCAACCGTTAGACATCCACTGCTGGACATAGGTCTCCCCCAAGGATCGCCACGATGACCGGTCCTGCGCCACCATTCCAGTGGTTTATTTTATTTTATTCCAACCAATAAATACTATACTAGAATACATTCAGACTTGTATCCCTAAAGGGTAAGACAGACGTGTAGTGATGCCCTCATTTCGCCAGTATTTGGTAGTGGCCGAATGTTCCGAAGTAATAGAGGCAAGATTTTTGTAATTAACCGGGCGTAAAATCAGACTCTTAAGTAGCCACTGAGAATTTTGCAGAGAAATGTAATAACAGTTTATTAAACCTGTGAATTGAACTCAAAACTCCAGCTCAGCGATGGTGCATAAGAAAAGTAGACCGATAAATACCTAATTAATTAAATCCCTCATGTTTTATAGTTGACTTTACTCAGACAACATCTTGTATTACCTTTTGCTGCCAGTTCTAAATATTTTATTCGAGTTGTGTTGTCTTTGTTAGCTTTAACATTTTCAAAGTAAAAATTATACACGAAGAAGCGGAGCATATTCAGCACAATATAAGCACAGTCTTGTGTTTATCAAATAAACAGCAGTAAGAAGAGAATGGAAAATCCCGTCACGGACGTGATTTGAGCTCAGAAGACGGTATAAATGGATTGCGGTGTATTCGTTCCATGCTACACAGGCTTTGTCGAGATTTAAACTTCATACACAGAACAATTATTATAAATATTGGCAATGCCTCCTCGTCTTTCCTATTTTCGTAACAGCGACCCTGAAATATAGTCAAGCATTATCTACACTGAAAATCTACAATTCAGATCACAAATAGCTCCGTTTGGAGAAATTGATGGGCCCATTTATCTACGGCTTTTTCTGAGTTATTCAATACAAGAATCGTTCGTTTTTAGTAAAGAATACATTCTAGTGATTTTAGAAATGGTTTGTGTAGAAAACTTATGAATCGTCACACATTTATCATAGGCCACGTTTTGATAGGCTGTTTTATTGCCTATATTTTTGATGGCGGGCTTCTAGAGCTTTCGAAGTGGAGACTTTTATTAGACTTTTAGTAAAACACGAAGTTTTCGCCTACATTGGCTATAAAACTTTTTATTTGCAGTATTTTTCGTACATTAAATTAGATGTGTGAGATTTTACTAAGGATTTATGTTTTGGGAATAGTAGCTACTACTGAATATTAAAGAGAACATGCCCTAATAAATAAAATGAGATTCACTAATAATGGTAGTCAATTACACTAAGCTAAGCTATGAAGGTTAAATAATATCAATATACTGCCATAAAATCCGTCAAAGGAGTTTATCGCCGCATATTGAGTATTTGCGAAAGTGTAAGAAGTCACTACTTAAGCCAGGCTAGGTTAAGAATTAAGTAAAAGTGCCTTGTGGCAAGATATAATTATTATATTTATTATGTTTATTAGGTAGCTTAATTCATTACTTGAGTATTCTAACAGCAGTCGCGGTGTTTTCATTGAACTCGGGTACACTGTGGGTAAGTACTACAACTAAGCAGTCTTTTCACTTCTCTCTGTATCTCAATTTGAATGGGAAGGTTCTATACTAAGTTTGAATACTAAATAAGATGCTTTTAGTAGCAGCGCACGCTTAGGTAATTTTGTATTTCGGTCGTGCTCCAATAGAATTCTTACTATTCATGTACAATAATAAAATTCCCAGTATTTAGATTAGTCTCGTCCAGTTTTCTGTAATTTAATGAGACGATCTCCTATTTATCAAATATAGAGATTGGTTTCAGCCTGACAATCCACAAATCCTATTGAAAAATCTCTTTGTTTGGTAAAATAATGTCATGTCCCAAATGGACAAAGTCCGTTCAATAACTGACGTAATAATCCCGATTGGATTCTCCTGAGAAATCTGGGTTAGCTAGTTTGAAAGAAGAACGTTTGTGTAAGCACTAACCCGTTCGGTACGCTTCAAAGAGCATATTGAACCAAAGCTAGGAATTACTGTATCGCTGTAATCGATGAGAGCATATTCCCTTCGGTACCCTAATAAATCCGCTGTGACCGGTGTTCATTAATTCGCTGCTGTCAAGTCGGTATCTGAAATTGTTGATGTTTTGTGCATGTTTGTGGCAAAATTTATTGGACCAATCACTCGTGAGGCCCTAAAGTTGAGAGGTGCTCTTGGGATGATTTATAATCATAGTATTTCCGTGCGTTAAATATCATATATTATTAGGTACAAACTTATCTATATAATCTACGGTAGACCGTGTGATGACCGTGGATTAAAAATTTATGATTATTTCTTTAACTTATAAATCTTATAATTTAATTATATAACATAATGTCTTTCATCCCCGTGCTAGGCAAATGTGTGCAAATGTACACCCACATTTAGGCGGTATATTTTAGGTCCCATATATTAGAGGGCGAGCATATTGTCATGAACCGGGACTGAATCCTGCTGCTACTGAAAATACAGATAAACAAAATAATACTTTGCTCAACCTGGGAATCGAACCCAAGACCTTTTGCACAGTAGTAGCACTTACGACCAGTTGTCTAACGAGACAGTTTAATTTAATAACGTATCCAATATTTGCAAGTTACTTTACAAGTTTATAAACCTATCTCCACTAAAGAAGGATAAAAATCTACTTAAGTATAATTTACAAAAAAGGTCTGATACTAGTAAGAACCTATGTGTTGCCTAAAACTATTTCACAAATAGTTGTTTACTACATTATCTAAGTACTTATCCTAGTACTTAAAGTGGAACCAATGCAGGTAATACTCTCAGTAGGTCTTGCCCGATTGGATTCTACTTCGTAAAGGAAATGAAACACGTAAACCATGCCCCAAGTAATAAAAGAAAATTGTATAAAGTGTAATAAGCTCTTACAAATTAAATTGTTATGTTTACATCGGTTTCTTCGTAGCCATAGAAATTCACAAATGGTTATTCGGTTGGGGTTTGAAACGGCAATAGGTTGTTCCCTATCAGATGGGATTTAATACGTAATCGTGGTTATATCAGAGTGTTACATTAAATGGAAACCTTTTAAATAAAACGATGTATTCGGCTAAATTCTGTTGGACATCGAAATAAAACTACTTTTTTTCGTATACCGGTATATTATTTTAATCCAGGTCGGTATATCACTTTTTGGATCCTTTACATCATCCGTAAAAAATGTTGAATGTTGAACAGACTGAACAACTGAGCAATAATAGGTACGTAATAAGTAGGTAGTTGTTATTTTAATATTAACTAATGTTCGTGTAAGCGTCATAAATTTAATAGTAAAAGTTGTGATCAGCGCCAATCTCGCTATATTGCACAATATATGTATATAGTCTAATAGGAATATGGG
This sequence comes from Craniophora ligustri, assembly GCA_905163465.1. Lineage (NCBI taxonomy): Eukaryota > Metazoa > Arthropoda > Insecta > Lepidoptera > Noctuidae > Craniophora > Craniophora ligustri. Next base: position 6,953,593 of record LR990967.1, on the reverse strand, counting down.
TTCGAATTAATACCAACGTAGTAAAAGTTATTCTTGATATCAGTTTATTTCAGCGCGTCATATTTCTCAGCTTGCTATTCAAGACTAAATAAAACAGCCGCAATTCCACATAACCAAAGTCAAGTCTGCAAATAAAAACTAAATAAATAAATTGGAACCGTCACAAGAGTGGCAGGAATAAAGTTATATTACTCAAGTATTTTGCAGTCTCGAGCCACGCTACCGCCGCGCCGCGCCGCGCCGTCACTCTACAGAGTGTTTTTACTAAAATCACGAAGCGAGTTCCCAAATTCATCGCAGGATATTACTCCGCAGATATCATAACAAACGTAATAAAAACTTTCCCGCAAAATATTAGTTTTTCGGACCATCAGAGTTTACACAGGACTGAAAGACAACAAGAAATGGCTCTTCATTCATTCCGCATTTTTAAAGTTAAATAAAACTTTTGCGTTGTTATGACCGACGTTCCTTTAAAACCGGGTTATAAATTTTTCAAGCTTCTCATTATTTTTTAAGAAATTTGGGATTTTATAACCTCTCATAAGAAGTCCTTGTATTTCGTAGATTGAATAGGTTTTCCTATTTTTCTCCATAGGCTTGACTTTAATCTTAATAGATTATAAAAAAGCAGGTTAAGAGCTTCCCTAGTTCAACGAGCGTGAAAGAAGAGGTCGAGAGAGGTTCTCTTCGAAACAAAATAAAAGCTAAAGCGAATCGTAGATTGACCATTAAACGGACACTAACAACCGAAATAATATATAAATATGATAATGAACTAACCTAATGTTATTCCAATTTTGTAGTGGGTATTAGGATGAAGCTTCTTGTACGGTATTTCCCATTTCCTAAGTGATAGTTTCTTCATCCTCAAGTGCCTATAGAGTGGCGCTCTAATAGATACTACGTGTTGCCATTACGGCTAGTGGGTACAATTTGCGAGGAGCTTTCACCTAACTTAAAAGGGCTCGCCATCAAATGGGCGGTATATCGAAAACCCATTCGAGTAATTTGAGGCCAACCGAAACGACATTGTCGCTTAAGCGATTCAATCCTACGCGACCGCGCCGGGACCTACACGACGATTTGAATTTAAGCGATTTTATGTGAACGGTAATGTCACCGTTGCGAGCGCTTTGCCGCCAATAAATTATATTCGCTTGATCGTTGACTGGCTTTTGTTTACACGGCGAGTGGCGAACGACGCGAGCTCGACGTGTTTACATCAACAGTGGTTAGAAGGCTGATAATCGTTTTACGGCATTCGTTTATGTCTCCGATAAGGTTCGGCAATCACAAATCCGTTTGTCTCTTTGTGTGATTTCTTTCATCTTCCATGTTTAGTGCCGTCTCGGGTTGATAGCATGACTTTACGACTAAACTATACGCGTCTTGCACAAGTTTGTAACTGCTTTGTGATTTCAGTCGGAAAATTCTGAAAATATTCGTCGTTTGTGTATAAATGTTCGGTAAATAATATATAAACAAAGAATGAATTCGTTTATTTTCCTCGATTTGGAAGAACGGCAAAATTAAGCTGGTATTTTTCACGGTGTGACCTAGTTCGGTGTTAGAGTTTCACGTCTCTCACTCATGGGACTCCTATGCAATTAGAGCTATAATTAAAGTGCATAAGCGTAGCACTAACTACCGGTTAAAGTGTTATTAAAATAATAGTTCAGCCTTAAAATAATTACTGTGATGTTTTTTCGAAGCCAGATTGTACACAATAACGTGGCTATTTGGTTATTAGCTGCTATAACGTATTCTCGTACATGGCTAGTACTCTTTTTTATTATTATTAATACGGTCCCATACAGATATTTCAGTTGAATTGAGGATTTGAGAAAACTCGGTAAAACTACGTATAGACGTACGTCCGATCCGTATAAAAAATCCTATTGCGCCATCCAAATCGTTAAATAGAGAAAAAATAAAACATCCCCCTAAATATTCCCCTTATCTGTTACGCAACGGTGTGATCAACAGCCACTTTATTGTCATCGTTCTTGCGAGCGATACCGGCTCAGCAATCGACACTGATTTGCTGCCTACACGTGTGAAACGTGTGCAAGGGGCTTAAGCGTTTACTCTTCTACAAAAAAGTTAAACTAGAGCATTACACTCGCTCAGGCGTAACCGTGCGCGGCTGCAGACAACAAAGTTTTACTTGCATTTAAATGTGAATTTAAATTACGAACAAGACTTGTAACTGTTGCTATCTAGTTGTAGCCATTTTGATACTTGACAAATTGGGTTGTAAGATTTGGAAAATTTCTTTCTGATTTGCTTATAATTTTATAGTTTTTGGATTGAGTAACGCCACAATCAACTTCATAGACGCGCAATATAATATAAGCCAGCGCGATACAAATTTTAAACTTCAGTATATATTTTTATTTAAAATATTTTTTAAGTGTCTTGTGTGGCAATAAATTAACGTGGCTTTAATGAAGGTCATATCTATTTATGTACATATAAAGGCTTGGTGCAACTAAAATAATAACATACGCCTGCGTCCCTAGAGAGGCAGAGGATTACAAATATACTTCCAGATTTCACCGGTATGTTTTAGTTCCCATGCAATAGAGATGAGTGAATTGCCATTTATGGAGCACACATCCACACTCCGACCACTTACTGAGAATTTCACAGAGAAATCCTACTACTCTTAGAACTACTACTCGAATTGAAAATCGACCCTGGGACCTTAGTATTAGTTATTAGTAATACCTAATTTATTATTACCACCTTATTATTAACTTTGATTGCTAGAGAAATGTACACCTTTTGTAAAAGAATTTGAATAAAGATTTTATTATGATTTAATTTTATTATTATTAATTTATTACGCTCAACTCTCATGCTTGCGACTATTCAGACAATAAAGCAGTTAAACAATTGAGGTAAGCTAATATATTACCCAGGTAGGATTTGTCCTGAAAATTAAAGAAATAAGACGACATAACAAATTAAGTCATCAGTATTCAGTCCCTAACTTTGACTATTTTAATTAGCAGACTGATCTTAATTTTGTGATAAGAGCACAATCGTTCGAGTAGGTATATATCTAATCAAATTTATTTATATAATATTTGAGATTAGTAAAGTTATTAAAAGAACAGTTTGGCTCCTACCAAGATTTAGCTTCCGATTCCAAACAAATTATTCGATCAAATCAAAAACAATGCTGGGTTATTACGTTCAGCGTTCAGAAACCCGTGAACTTTTCCAAATCAATCGTAGACCGGGTAATCAATAAGAAAATTATGAATAAAAAAAATATATCGCAGCATTTTTTTGTCAATTTGCCGCGCCAATCGTTGACGTTAAATTAAATTGCGCGAATTAAAATACGTACATCTACGCCGTAATGTTGGGGCGTAGATGGCGTACCTCCTTCGTCGTGAAAAATGGAATCACAGCGATGAACAATTTGTCATTTTAATGTTTTCGTGTCCGCAACCGGTACCGGCACTATGGATAGACAATTTATAACGCGTGTCATATCCCCTTTGTACGGCAAGGCAAAATATCTAGCTGTGAGGAGAGGAATGCAATTTGTTGGCGCGTACATATCGCGCGAATACCTTGTAAAGTGTGTTCGTAATTGTAACGTTACGCTTCATACAAATTCTGTATAGATCTGGGAAACACGCTGCTGGATTCAAGTTATGTTACATCTGTGTGAACGATTGTATTGTTTTATTCAAACCGCGCTGTACTGATTCCATTTATTATTATTTATGTACATAAAATCACAATTGAATTTATCATTATTAAATATGTATGCTTCTAAAATAAACAACGTGACAATATAAAATCATAACAAGATCATTTTAATTAAGTTTGGAGTTTAATAATAAAATTGTCGTAGCAAATTAATAATTTTACAAAGTTCATAGTAAATACAGTGTTGAAATTCTCAATAGCATACAAATTATTTTATACAAATAGTTAGTTATATCATGTTATAACATTATTGCAATTCTGTTTGTAATAGGTACACCAATGTACATCTGAGACGTTCGAGAGATAAGCGTGGTATTATTCCATGCGGCTACTGAAATTACCACATCATAAAATTGGACTCGCGCCGACACCATAAAACTGATCATTTATTTTTACGACATCGATCCCTAGGTTAATAATTGTGTCGCCGTAATTTTTACCAATCCCCATACATTTTACTACTAGTCTTTTACGAGTTCATTGCACCGAATACCTGTTAGTTTGTTACTTTGATTGCCTTCTTACTTTATATTTGTTGACTCTATTGCAAGTTCTTTTTATTAATTTTTTGTTCGTTATTGCCATAACTTTAGATTTGAGTTTTTTTTTCAATGTGTAGTAGGTATTTGCCTAAGTGCGAGAGATCAATATCTATTCCTTACGCAAAGTAGAAAAAATATAACAATACCTAAGGTAACGAACCTTTTTTGTTTTAATCTTATTTAATCTTGTTGTTATTTTTTTGTGAAAATGGCTTACTAAGCGTGAGGTTTTTTATGTTTTGTGATATCTACCGAAAGTATAATAATGTATCTACATGCTAAGATTTATAAAGTAATATTTTTTTAATTGAGCTGGCGGCGTAGGTAATTTCGTCGAATAGTGGCGTAGCGTCGTATGGCGTGAAACTATAACTCATATGTTTTATTTTATTGAATTTTTAGACGCTGATAAGGTTTAATTTCTTTATTCGTTCAACGACCTGGAAGGTCATTAACATATGAAAATAACCGTCTTAAAGTCTACAATGCCATATCTACAGTATTAATGCCTCTAAATACAAAATATAATTTCTGTTCTTACAGCAATAAACACATTAGTTTTACACTATTGGCAATACTAATATTTTTAATTATACCTGAAGCTTGTCCTTGCTTCCGACCGTCTCTAAAACCAACAGGTTTACAGTGAGTAGTTCCTGACGCTTTTAATTATCCTGCCTCGCTCCTTAACCGTTAATTAAGGTTATTAATCCGAAGGCACGGCCACCTTGTTTTCCTTAATTGGTCCCAGTTTTATTTCACACGGTGAAAGCTCAACCTCGATTTCCATATTTATAAGGTGCTTAATATTAGTTTTAATATTTATTTTATATGAATATTATTAGTGTTTGATCCGATAAATAAGCCCGAGGTATACCACTTGTAGGTATTGTTTATTATTGTATATAAATCTATATTAAACTAATTAAACTGCCGCTTTAGTCTAGTGAGGGTAAGTGCGACTGCTGACCAAGGGTTCGATTCCCAGGTCTAGCAAAGTGTTATTAGGTTTTCTAAGAACTTCTCAGTAGCAGCTCGGAGTTTGGATTCATGCTCGGCTGGTGGCAATAGGCTCGCCCCCTGTTATATGGAACCTACATAAACATACCGGCGAAATGTGGGTGTACATTAGTATACCAGGCATAGGTAGTTATAATAATTATATTAAGTTAGTAATGTCGGTTTTAAGTTTAGATGTAATTACGCTAACATATTGACTTCTACTAACCTGAAAACTAAAGTACGGACTGCTTCTAAGAACTTCCTCACACAGATCTATCTGACTGCTCAGGCAAAATGACCAATAGGAACTTATGGTAGAAAACAAGCCTTTTAGCTGAATTATCCTATTGGTATTTGTAAATTTAAAAAATTGTGTCAGTCTTTTTTGCTGATTAAAGAACTAGTCAATATATATAACTGCAGACTGCGTCCAGCATACCTTTTTTGTAATAATTGGATATATGCACACAGACTGACGACCTGGTTAAGGTCGCTGGAATCCGCTGGATGTGGGTGGGGCAGGACCGGTCGTCGTGGCGATCCTTGGGGGGACCTATGTTCAGCAGTGGACATCTAACGGTTGATATGATGATACATAGTGAAACTAAAATATAATTTTCGAATTCGCATTCAAATAGAACGCTATGCGACTGTACTGTGAAATTCTGTGAATCACAGACACAAAGCAAATCAACCAGATTTATTACATCCAGTTGATGCATTGCTGACGGGGAGCAGCAAAATCAATGACGTTTATAAAATAATTGGATTTACGACGATAAAAACGTAAGCAAATATTGTATTTAAAATATTCCATGTAAAATGAGAGAAGTAGAAAGAGAGGGAAATAATAGAATTATTTTTCTGAGCATCCGCTGAGCCAGCGGGGGTCGTTATTCAATTACAAGGGAGGGAAAATACGAGGCGATGTTTACCTGTGTTGCTGCGGGCCATCCAACCGAATCTTTTTACCATAATTACCTATACCGAGATGTATTTTAAGTATAACAGCCCCAAAGATAGCGAACTTAATGAATTCGGTGCGAGAGAAAATCTCGCTCATTTCGATCTTACGTGATATAAATTGCATTTTTACGAATCCTGTACCCGCCGGCGGCGGCGGCGTGGTGTTAGATCGAAAACCATTTTTGTCATTTATTCGCAATAATCCAATATGGAAGCGGGTGCGCGTGATCTCATTGACACTAAGCTGGGCACGGGTTGGTATCCATTATTCATGGTGTCCAACCCGTCGTGAATAATATTTGATGCGGTTTTGAAATGGCATAGTGTTAGAGAAACTTCAGTTTGGGAAAATTTACTGCTTCATTAGCGGCTGTGGGTACGCTGGAGTATTCGTTGCTTATGCCTAATGTCGGCCAGTGGTAACGTTTTGAATATCAATAGAATGAAGGGATTTCTGTTTAGTGTGTGTGTATCGTGCTAGTGTGTTACTTAGAACGTTCAGTTGTGTAACTTCACGGAATTAGTTTACGAATTTCTCATGAATGAGGAAGTTCTGACTTCTCAATGCATTTGTGAGTTTTGCTAATGTATTAACGGCAAATACCTACTACGTATCCTAATATGAATATATGTCTTATAATATCGTATGCCCTGATTGCCTAATCCATCAACTAATGTCTAGAAAACAGAAAAAAAATATATAGGACTTCTAAAAATTTGCTGGGGAGTTTGTTGCGCCGAATCTTCTTCCCAGCAAAAACATTCGGAAGCGGTAAAGGGTGAGCGTTTTTGGGTCTTTATAGTTATCGTTAAAAAGGCACAAAATGTTGCCCTATTTTCAATAAATAATGTTTTGAGTTGGATTTTCAGTTTAAACCTTTATGATGTGCCTACATGTAGTTAGGGCCTGTAGATACATAAATATTTGCCATGTGATGTGTGTGGCTGGGAGGGTGATTGTTTCCTTTTGTAATAAATGGCAAATGAAGTTCTCGTCAGGATTTTTTTTCATAGTTTAAATTTCAGCCTCACAATACTATTTTAAAAACTCCTTTTCATAAACATAAAGGTTTTGGCAATAAGAACCGGAAGCTTAAGCTGTAGAAAATACGTAATCAGCGTCTTGGCACCAATGTTCACCATTTTTGGAAGGAAAGAACAGACTATTTATTTAAATTTGTGTAAGTAATGTATGTTATATACAAGTCGTCAGTGTAAGACTGGCCTAACCGTGAGACAATTAGAATAGAAGTCCATTCTACTACTCACTATCCAAAGTGAATACCTTGGACAGTTCATGGAAAATGCGGAAGCCTTCATGAAGTACAAATGCAAGTTGACGTTTGGATAAATGCAAATGTGTGTGTAAACTAATAAGGCTGCCTTGGTGTATATTCTAAACATCTATTACAATATCGCTTCGCATCGCTAACAATGTTATCTTACATGCCAATAGATATGTTTTTAGAGACTACACCAGAATGATTTTAGGTTAGATAGTATTTTCTGCCAAACTCAAGTGGCAGTGGGCAGGACACATTTCTCGAAGAACGGATGGCCGATGGGGCTTGAAGGTTCTAGAGTGGCGACCACGTACTGGAAGACGCAGTGTGGGCAAGCCCCCGGCAAGGTGGACTGATGACTTGGTAAAGGTCGCTGGAATCCACTGGATGCGAGCGGCATATAACCGGTCGTCGTGGCGATCCTTGGGGGAGACCTATGTCCAGCAGTGGACGTCAAACGGTTGAAATGATGAGTATTTTCTGTAAGTTCTCATTTTTTTTTGTGATTGATACTGGTCTATTGGTCTTGAAGTCTTGGTTTCGATTCCCAGGTCGAGCAAAGTGTTATAGAGTTTTCTAAGAAATTCTCAGTAGCAGCTCGAAACTTGGAGTCGTGCTCGGTTGATGCCAAAAGGCTTGCTCCCTATTTACTACTAAAATATACCGACGAGATATGGGTGTACACGTACACCTCTGCCAAACCCTTCGGGGACGACAGGCGTGATGGTATATCTAATTAAATTATATATTTTATACTTGTAAGTAGGGGTGCCATACATCCTATCACCATTTTTAGGGTTCCGTACCTCAAGAGGAAAAAACGGAACCCTTATAATATCACTTTGTTGTCCGTCTGTCTGTCTGTCCGTCTGTCTGTCAAGACCTTTTATTTCGGAAATACGTGTAGGTATCGAGTTGAAATTTAAACCGTATATTCAGGTCTACGGTCCTATCAAGTTATGAAAGAATCAAGCTTCTAAGTTTACGCAAAAAAAAGATACGGCCATTTAATCAGCAAAAAACGCATTTTTCGACACGCTCAAGGGAATCAAAACTCATAGGGTACTTCCCGTTGACCTAGACCTATGAAATTTGGCATTTAACATCGTTATAGACCAACAATACAAGGAAAAATCTCAAAACTCTACATTTGTATTTGAATCTTAAAAAATAGGGGGTCTGAATATTGTTATAGGAATCTGAATTTCAAATTGAAGGTAGTAGTTCAAATGGGGTATCACATGTAAAGGCTTGATTTGCGCATTGCAAAATAAATTTAATTTATTTTTTTCGACGCATTATTAATATATTTATCAATCTGGTTGATAAATATATTTATTAAAATAAAACTACGAAATACAGCAATCCGCCATGATAAGTCAAATAGTGTCAGTTTTTAGACACCTACGTCGAGTACTGATTGTTTGATTTTTACTTCCGTTTAGGGATAATGCAAAGGAATTTAGGCAATACAGCCAAGTATTGTATTCCAGTTTATAATTTATTTATGATAATGATTTTTTTGTGTGGAACGTAAATATATAATTTGTTGAGAGTTGTAATTGATGTATTATTTATTACCTATTGCATTTGGGGGCCGCGTGCCACTTATATAATTTAGAGTTCATATTTAACACACAAAATGTATAAGCACCTAATGTTTAGTGTTGACATGCATAGAAATGACTTCAAAGGCAGACGCGATGACATCAGCGAGCGTTTGGGCGTGAATTTTGAACATAAAAATAAAATGTCAATTTCTTTAATATTAAAAATATCAAATAAGATGAATCGATTGTTTAAAATCTTAATCAGTACGGGTACAACGTCCTGATAAAGATTTTAATAAAATTATATAAAGGCTAGTCGAAACGGACTAGGTAAGTAATATTGAAAAGTTAAAATGGTGCCGTCTTCTTTTGCAGGATCCAACGATTTCAATCCAAGTTTCCTCTAAAACTTGCTATGTTAAGATTTTAGCGTCCTTTTAAAAATAGTTACAACTTAAATCTATTTTAAAAATGTCAACTTGATGATAAATAATTCATTAAAATAAACAGCTTATAGGCATGTGCTCGTTTTTCGTTTAAGATATCCTCTGCGCCCACTTTGATGATCTTATATTTACATTAGGTACGGAACCCTCGGTGGGCGAGTCCGACTCGCACTTGTCCGGTTTTTTTTAAACACTAACTGTTTCAGAAATGTATAACCATTCAAATAATTTACGGTATTTAGACAAAAATACAAAAAAAATACTGAATGCCAGAGTTGTGCTGAGCCCTCTCTAAAAATAGAGTTGATCCCGTGTCGTCACAGGCTTGTGTCCAGCGGCTACTCATTTTAGATAAGGAGCTACCCGTGGGTTTCTTGTTGACTTATTGCTTCTATCGCAGAATCGTCGCAATGCCGACCATTCCCTGGCAAATTGCGTATTTACCGCAAGAAATATATATACGCCTATACAATATTATGAAACTAGTATACGCACTATTTTATGAGAATTAGGCAGCCATGTAAATCATATTCGGTTGGGTGTTTTGTAGTAAATATAAGAAGGTTTGAATGGGGTGTGGTATTTTTATGTTGATTTGGGAATAGAAAAATATATTGCGTATCACTGATTATTCGATTTCGCGAGTTCTTCATTCTGACGACTGGTATATATGTATTTATAACAGGTCAAAGATGTTTATAAAAGTTGTCTTATCCGTGGATACTTTAGTTATGAGTTCTTTAAAATTAAAAATTCTAATGACTTTAAACTCATTGATTGCAATAACAAATAATGACTTAAAATATTGAACAAAGACTTTTCTCATCTTCCATAAAATGAGTGATCTGTTTTTACGATATGGGTAGCTGATTCAATCCTCGCATGGAACACAATATATATTTATTAAGATTATATATTACTGGGCATGAGACTTTTTGTGTATCTAAACGCGTATGTATACGATTAACGCAAACGAATAACAGTACAGTACAAAACAAAAGTACTAACTCGATTCTTTCCAACTAAATCAGTTCGATGATTATGTAGGTACAGTTGGCATCACATTAAGTTAACCCCCAAAGCCCGGCTGCCACGGAGTGACAGCCCAGCCCTATGTGGTTAAACAGTTAAACAGCTTTAAGCCTACTGTTACTCACTGTACCGTACGCTAACTCGTGCTAGATATAGCTAAGCTTAGCTCGGCTTGTGGTTCCGTCTTCATTAAAGGACTAGTCTTGGAATTTATGTGTTGAGACAGTTTTGTAGTATGCAATGGTTTAAGTTGTAATTTAATGTGAGATATATGAGCAGAAAATTATTTAGGTAATAAATATATCCTGACTTACACAACGCCATCTAGTTCCGATCTAAGCAATGAGGCTTGTGCTACAGATACTAGATGGTTGATATACTAAATATGGTTTGTTGTAAATATAAAAATACCTATAATACATAGAAATATCCATGTCCCGCTCTTTTGGATCGTTTACAGCATCAAAAGTCACAGGCGACCGACGTGATTGGTGTTTTGATGACTGATGTAATGCTAGAGTTTGTCTATGGTATCTTCAAGCAAACTAATTGTCAGCGATGAGCTTTTATACAACTGTAATGTTAATAAAACTTGCAATTGAAAATATGTTCGGAATATAGTCGTTGTCTTATCATCATTATAAGACTGCTACACAACTTAATGTCATATAATCCCATATGTATATAACATTTGAGCTGCACGATTCGGCTCCTTGAATGGCCCACTGAATTTGAAAGCTGTCCTAATTACGAAATAGTTACGCAACAAACATCTCACGCAAAGCGTAAACAATCTAAATGTTTATAATTAGTGAAGGCGGCCACCGAGCTAAATCGTTTAACTTCAATTAAACTTCAAGCATTATGCTCTGATAGAAACGTAATTAACAAAACGATATTAAGTGGAAATTAATACAAGTTCTCTTTACAGCTACAAAGCTCGTCAGAACTCGGGGTCGGCTGAAACTTGGCTTAACGTGTTTTCACCACGATAAACATACGCTCGGATATCAAAACACCCGTTACATATAACGCCTTAAGCGTATTGTTATTAGGATGTATTTTCCATGGCACGTGCGGATGCTGTTGGCAGTGTAAGCTGGCCGGTGTGAACAAGTAGAGCTAACTGTCATTGTCATGCCTGGCCTTTGTACTAGAAACGGGGCTAACTTAATCCACGCTCATGTCGCCGCGCAATTGACTTAGTCAACCTAATTTGTATTTAAACCAAATTTATACTAGAGACGTATCCATTCTGTTTTTTCAAGAATATCAATGAGATAAGTAAAAACTTTCACCTGGAAACTCATTTTATCGTTGTGCCCGCAACTCCGCCTAAGTAAAAGATGAGTCAAACGTTCTTCGTCTCATGAATCTTCAGATTTTAAAAGAAAATCGATAATTGTCGAAAATAAAATATTTTTTTACTATAAATTCGTGTAGAATGATGAAATGGATCCTCTGATATCATATTTAAAACTTTCGATCGATAAAATTAATATTGCATCTATTGTTTTGATTTTGGCTCTCCTCTCAGATTTAGAAAATTGTGGCAAATACAATTTGATGATATCGGTACGTAATAATCTTGTCAAAGATGATGACGATCAAACCCTAGGTACTAGTTTTACTCTTTGAAATGGTCAAAGGAAAGAAATAAAATAATCTTTTGCTTAAAAAAATCTACAGAAAAAGATACTCAGTAGGTAATGTGGTGAGTGGATATTTCATTGCTAGCAATAATAACTTAACGGTGATTGGAGTACTATATCACCAAATGCGGCAACACTAAAACAAAAAAAGCATCATGATAAAAAATAAGTGTTTTTTACAAGGAAGGCAAGGAGAATGTAATTATAATGATGCTCCTACATCGGCCCGCCCTTCCTTTTCATACGGGTAATTGGGTAGTTGTAACAAATGATTAATTACTATGCATAGCACGTGCACCCACACGCAACTGAACCTATTCTTTGGAGCTATAAATAATCTACTTAACTTGGATTAGTTTTATGAAAACGCAAAAAGGGTAACAATAGATAACGGATATTATGAACGTCTGGAATGTTCGTATTTCAAATAGATTTTTCCTTAATTTGGCAATAAGTTTTGTTTTTTAAATAACATATTGTCTTGTCCGATACGCCTGCCTTCGCAAAATGTGTTTAGCTACACATATAAATAAACATATAACATACCATACACCTATCATACCGGGAGGATTAGGCAGAGGTGTACTAATTTACACCACATATCGCCGGTATGTTTTGAGGTCCCATATAGACGAGCTTATTGCCATCAACCGGGAACGCATCCAACTCCAAGGTGCTACTGAAAATTAGTATAATCCAATATCACGGGGGATCACATGGGAACTGAACCCTAGACCGCAGTTAAGTACAAATAAAGTTCCTAAAAATACAACACATAATACACAATAACACTTATCTGAAAATGACCCACCTACCTCACGCTCAGAGTTCGCGCTTGCAGCTACTAGAGCAGTGAGAATTTCTTTAAGTATTTTTTCTAACAAAGGAAGAAGCAAACAAAACGTCAGAGAGAAACGTAGTTAGTGTGACTCCGGTTACGGAGTGGTTTCCTGCCCACAACTTCAATATCCGCGCGTTAAGTTAGTTTCCCAACAAACTCGAGTTCTATCACTTCTCGACAATAGGTCACTTTTGTTATTTATTAATTTTATTCCGCACTAACTTTTGGAACTTAGTAAAACAAGAAATATTGTTCAATTCGAGAGCGTTTAGAGAATAGTAGGTACGACTGTTGAATGCAACTTCATTTGAATAGAGAATGTTTATACAAAGTTCATTTGTTTGCTTTTGACTGAGTTCAGTAACATTCTAGATTTTTCTGATTTTTTCAAATGTTTTGGGGTTGTATAACGGTCAGTTGGTGCAAAATGACATCAAACGGAAACTTTGTCATAGAAAAAGTCAAAGTGTGTTAAGTCATCGAATACCTACCTATGTATTGCCGGTGTATTGTATTATATTCTTCCCATACAAACATCCGAAAAGATCGCCTGCCAGAAATTGGATGCTGTAATATCCTTATTACATAAAGATATCAATATAAAACCTAATTCCACCGGCGGCGGCGACAAATCTAGCAATCACTCTCGATCAATGACGCAACAGAAAGCTGCCCCTCATTTTTCCACAAGATGTATTTTTATAAAATTCCTCCAAAATTAGATCACACTGCGTATCCGTGGAAGTAAAAAGGGTTCACAATATTTATCTAGGGCGTATTAAATAACGGTAGCATTGGAATAACAAATGCCCACCGTTGGGACCAACAATAGCCCGAATATATCACAAGCTCTACAGGGCCACAATTTCCGAAAGAGCCCCCAAACGGCTGGCTATGTTCGTAATTCTACTAAAGCCTCGATTTTACTCAGTATTGACTAATAAATATTTATTGAAAATATTAATTCTTATTGATGATATTCCCGGACATGTAAAACAGACCCGGACTGATGGGGTGTGGCGTTGTAACAAACTTATACTTGTTTTTTTTTGTATATGGAGTTAAAGAGAACGTATATTTTCGTATGTGAAGCTCTTAAAATTCAGTCCACATCCACTGTTGGGTCGGGCTTCTTCAGCAACTTAAAAAAGAATGTCCTCTTTTCGTTTGTATTACCTATACTGTCTATGTACGTTTGTGATTCTTCGTTTTTGAACCGAATGAGACGGTTATTTCAATGTTTGTGAGATTATACTCCCAACATGATCATAAATGAATGTGGTTAGACCCCAACTCTAGCATTGCTGTAAAAAGGCTTGAAGCGGATTTTATTTTTCAAGCAAGATTAAAAGTGAAAAAAATAAAATAAAATAAAAGTATAAAATAGACTATCATAATATGATAGTATATACATATATTATGTAACCCTTAAGTTTATTAATACAATGAGTCTTTGTTAATGAATTGTAGGTTTAGCAATTATTTTAGATCTTTTCATTATAGATGAGGATCAAATTCATTACAATGTTCCTTGACTATTAATGGACTTGAGAGGATGAATAAATCTATAAGATTCAGCTGCATTTAATGCTCTCAGGATGGGAAAAGAATATTAACTCTTCTAAAACCATTCGATTCGCAGAAAGAGCTTCAAGAATCCTTTTTGACACTAGTCCCGGGCGTAATATAAATATCTATGACAATTATTGAGTTCAGGTGAGTCAGTACCTAAAGCATATTCTAGGCAACAACGATAATAATTGATTTGAAATTGGGTAAAGATCTGATATTATAATCTGCGTATACTGATATTCAGCCGCGTAGGAGCTTCTAGTAGAACTAGAAGCCAAATCTCAATAATTATATTTACGACTAGGATATGATGATGACAATTTGATTCTATTAGCTTAAGAATGGACTACAAATTAACTGTTTGCCAATCATGTTAAATATTACCTAATATAGATATTTCCAGAACATTTTTTGGGTCTATTTACGGTCTGATAACAGGAAATAATGAATAATTCACGGCATGTTATTCTTCTATAAAAATAATTTATGGTTAATTAACGTAAAAGCTTCAATTGGGCTAGTACAGAATTTGTCCGAGCTAATAATATGGCGCTGCGGTTAAATCATTAGACCATTGAAATCCGTTGAATTTTAGTCAGTTAATACGAGTAACTATTCGAGAATTATCAGTGTAAAACTGAATTGATCAAGCTAGTAACTACCTAAGTAGAAATTTTCAGATAGTCACACACAAAGAAGTACACAGTAGGTACCTATGAAAAAGTTGTAGGATACATTGAAAAACTTTATTTTAGATATTTGAAGTGAAAACTTCTTTAGGTGCGTTGAGCATTTTTTGGGTGAATAAAAATCATGGAACTCGCGTCATCGTCATCGAACACTTTCCATGACCTATATGTATACTGTGTGTGTGTATACATATATATGTGTACTTTTTGGGTGAACAAAAAGTGTGATATTCGCGTCATCGTCACCGCACATTTACACTGCACCCATATAGTATACTGTCTGCATACATAAATATATGTGCGTGTTTTAACTTCTATCGCCATTCCTCAAAGACTGCTCCGCATGGTTTTTTATAACCCGCTTATTTGATCTCATGTTTACTTCGGCAGATACATAATAATACTTGTATAATTATACTTCATATATTCTACGGTCTGTGTTCGATAGTTACCTTTGAGTGATCAATTAAATTGAACTGGAGTTTCACTAACAAATGACGAATAGCGTTCGGCCCTACTGATTGACACTAATAGTTTGGCAAAGCAGCGGTTTGGTTGGACCATTATTTGCACAAATAGTTTTGTTCAACCTGACCAGCCACTTGAATACAAGCTTGTGACTGTTTGGATAAATATATTATCTACATTGGCTGGTAAAAACTAAAACCAACTGGCTAGCTGAATGACATGTAGCTGTGTGTAAAACTGAAACAAAGGCCATTTATTGTGTGTTCTGTTTGAGAACATCTTTGTGAGTACGGTCAATATGAACGAATAAAAAACATGCATTTGTATTTCACACTAGAGAGGCACAAAAACCTGGAACTTTTGTTATTTTAATACTTTTAAAATTACCTGCTGTTAAAATTGTAATTTGGTAGCCAGTAGGCAAATAGTATAATAGTAATTTTTGAGTAATATATGTACATAATATTTGTAACAAACTTCTAGTACAACATCCTCAATTTTGTTACAAAAATCTATTCAGTAAGTTTTACTGGTAGGTACATACATTTACAGCGAAAAGGTCGGGGTGAGATGCTGAAACTTTTCCCGTAGCAGACGAATTTCAGCGCGTACCTACGACCTTGACTGTTAATTTTCTGTTCGTTTCGATGTTTTCTAAGATACTTCCTACTTTCCGAATGGCGAGTTATATGGCTAAGTAATGTTATGTTAGTATACATCATGTCTGTACGCAAAATTCTGAAGGCGTTTTCATAATACCTACTTGATTAAATATTTTTTGTATAACGGAATTTAATTTTAGTCGCAAAAAGGATCTTTTCGATAAAGTTAAAACTTCGGTCCGTAACGTTTACATGGCTTCAGTTATTGGTTAAAAGTAAATTTGTTTCACAATGTTTTCGAGATGTTTTTTGTTAAAAATGTTGGGTAACATTTTTTGGCTTCATTTGTAAATTTAATTAAATGTAGTAATTTTTAACGTTATGACTCCCAATGTTTATCCAGGCTTGAGGGGTTTGTATATATTAAAAAAGCTGGCGTGTAATCGGTACAACAATATGAGTGGAAGGAAGAAGGAAAAAGCAACGGAAATATGTGTGATTTCAATGAGCTTTGTGGAGTTCCAGCTCGGTAAAGTCCTAAAATATATTTGATGTGTAGTTTACCATTAAAATCCGGTTAATCACAGTTAGTTACTTCGATTCGGTTAAAATTACTGCTTAATTACTTCACTAGTAATTTTAGTTCTTATGAACCGTAGCAGGTACATTAAAAGTTTTAAATTAATATGATGTTTAGTGCTAATATCGGATTAATTTAAGCAGTCAATTCTAAATCTTCACATCTATATTATTGTATTAGATTTAGAACACAATATAACTTGGCAATCCAGACAGTGGTATCCGCAAACTGATCCACATTGATATCCGATGTTTACCCATGTATATTAATTGGATGCAGTGAAATGTTGGCACGAATATTAATTGAAGTAAAATCTAGACTTACCACCTAACCTAGACTTGGTAACTATCGAAGCGAAAATGTTATTCTGTGCAGTTATTACAGTTGTTTGGTTTTTAATTATTTTCTTAGTTGATGTTTGTTTTTGAGCTGTTACTTTACACTAGAAATATATATTTGATGCTTTACTATAGTTATTTATAATTATGGGTCTTTATTCAATAGCCTTGACATTTTGATAAGTTTGAAAATTTAACATCACCCCACGCCACGAGATAGATGAGAGAAAATATCATTCCTACTTGACAAGCATACTGACATTTCATGTATCAGCATGCCACATTACAACTTTTTGATACTTAGAATCTCTTAGCTAAGCAGCAGATGATAGACAAAAAGGCGGTCAGGATACACCCTGTGGGTTTTGATCAATTTGCAAAACATTTTAATATAAGTATGGTGTATACCTTAAACTACATTATTTTTATACAGATTTTCTTCACTTACGCGCAATACTAGAGTCTGGCCGTAACTATAGATGCTGTAAAGTATCTACTACGTTGGGATTCAACCAAAAAACAATAAACCGCAATAAATCCATAAAATTAATTGTTTTGCATATAGCACCTATTTTAAATACTTTCAATGTACAGACAGTGTTTTTACAATTGTATAGTAGTACAGATATTTATATTCTTTACATGATTTTAATACCAAATCGTATTGGCATCATGGAAACCAATTTTCAGGTTTCCTTTTTATTAAACTGTCACACTGCTATTTTAACAAAGGCAGTTCTCACAAAGACGGGTAAAGCTCGTGTGACTACAGCTCGTTAAAATTTTAATCCGCTCCGATATAAATCTGATTGAAAATGCACTGACGTACGGATCGTTACGCTCAAACAACGGACCGGGAAAATATTTGGTGCCACATAACGTGCTCCCAGCAGCAAAAAGATTTACTTTTACAATATATCCCCGTATTCGCAATTTTAAAATATTGTTACATTTCTTATTCCGTTGATTTTAATAAGATTTCTGCGCTCAACGACTCAATTAAATCAATGATTGCGATGACCGACCTTTGATATCTACCCTCCGTTCGTTTTGACACTGCAAGCGATAGGTAGGGGTAATAGACATCGTTATATTTCATTACCGTCATTATATTAGTCTGGTCCGTCCGGCCCGGAGCATTTTCACAAAAGGCCAACCCTAAAGGTTCAATCGGCAAATTGCGCATACGATTCAATGAGGTTTGAACGTCTTCAGAGCGAGTTTCCGGCGCAGACGGCGAGATGGCGCCTCATCACGTCTGCACATGCAAACAGTATCATATGTACATAAGTACGTCATTTACGACTCATAGGTGTTTTTGTGACAATCATTTTCAGCTTCAGTGAACGTATTGATCGCATAATAAGTATTTTTTACTCGCGCGATTTCGTTGAATATTTTTGTAGATTTGAAAATGATATTGGAAAAATGGTTTTTTTTATGATATACTTATTGGTACTTTCTTAAGCCCTGAGTGTTTTAAATTAAGAAATGATATATGCAGTACCTACATTGAAAACTTGGGCTGCACCATTTAACTTAGTGGGCTGTGGATACTTATTATACATTTTAATAACCTAACCTACTACGTAAATTATGACCGTAGTTCGTTTACAATTTTTAACTCAAACATTTGCATGTGTTTAAACATGGTCATAATTATACCGTTAAGGCATTTTTAGTCTCGAATTACTTGTAAATCTGTTGTTTCAGTTAAAATTTAAATTCAATGCAACTCAACCTTAATGATTATTATAATGAGACATGAACATAAGAATACTGAATATACAACGTTTAATTATATAGACTCATTACGACCCGAATTCATGGTAAATTGCAATAATTGCGACATAACAGTGCCAGAGGACTACTTTAAACCTGGTTTGGCATAAATATAGTGTGTTAAAATTTGTTCAAATTGCTCTATTTCGTGGCATACTGCCAAGCCATTGGCTTTCCTATAGTTTGTACTAATGTGTTGCATGTTCTACTTACTTATACAAGATTATTACAGAAACGCCAGTACCTACTTATAACAATCAGATAGACCTTATGTTACAGACGGTAAACTTTCATGAGAAATTGCCACTCTACATACAATATAAATGATAAAGTTACAGAGTTTGTTTGTACCCATTTATTTTATTGGTAGGTATATAACCAAATACGATAATCCACATGTGTTACGTATACTTATATGTTTTTATATATAAAAATAGGTTTCACGTTGTTTGTCCGCAATGAACTTCTGAACTAATGAGCCGATTTTAATGAAACTTGGCCCAATATGTGTATTTTGGTCCGATTTGAGAGGATAGGACAGATTGAATTTTAGGCTTTGGACGAAGTTGCGACCATTTTATAATATACCTATCTTCTTCGTAAGGTTCCCAGTTCAAATATCAATAATAAATGAAACTACATTTATACTGATTTCTGATACGTGTACTTATATAAAATATTGAAGGGACGTCTATAGATAGTATCCATGGTCACCGCTAGATGTGAAGTGTTGTGTAATATCAAAATACCGATAAAAGCCGATGAAATCCGTAAAAAGTAGCTGAAGCACTACATCACTACACACATTATGCGAATATTTGACATTAACATAAAACTACATTTTACGGATATCAATATACATACCTACTTGAAAGTGTACACATACTAAATAATGATGTATCCTAGTTATAAGATTGTGTCATGTATTGTTTGTTGACGCTCCAAATAATAAATAAATATAATTAACGTATGGGGTTCTTCAAAAAAGAAAAGGCTTTTGAAGGCTCGCGAACGCGCGAGCGACACCGCAGTGTTGCAGACATCCATGGGCCACGGTATCAGCTTACCATCTGGCTGACTGTTAGTTTGATGGCCACCTTAGTCGTGTGAAAAAACAAATACATTAGGTATCTGTATTTTAAACAACAATGCCTACGCTTAGTGACGTTAAGTAGTAAATCTTATAATAAAAATCTCGTGTCACAGTGTTTGTCGCTGAACTCCTCCGAAACGGCAAGACGGATTATTATGAAATGTTGTATGTATGTTTGGTATGTCTGAAACAGTCGTAGGGTTTTTACACACCCTTAGGTGATAAGGACGCCCCTCACCAGAGGTTTTTTTGTGACAAAACATTTTTTATGTATTTTTTTTATGATTTAGCATTAAAAAAATACTTAAAACCTTCAACAACCTGTAATAGTACCTGTGACAAAACAACGTTTGCTGTAATATATAATAGCCTCACGTTTATTAAAAACATTTAATTTTGTTTTATTCGCAGATCATTACACAACAGAATAGAACAGCAAGAATTAAGAACAAAACGAATAATCACTCGAAGTAAAAGTGACAGTATGTGAAATCTTAAGAGTAATTCTACCTAGTAGCACTTAGTTCTGGATTTAATTACAACTTTTAAAAAGATCCACTGTAGGTGGTTTCATTGGGATTACACCGTCTCTCACTTGTCTTAAAACATGCTCCTCGTTTTGTGCAGACTTGAAATGGGATTAGTCTGAGCACCCACCTCTGCCTCCAATCGACGAAATAAGCCCCTTCACCCCTACCACCAAGAGACTAAGTATCTACTACTATTCTACCTATTTTCTTGTAGGTTACAAACACTGGAAATATTGCAGAGACAGAGAAATAAATAAAAAAAATAATTTAATTAAAATCTGGAGATTATTACACATCTCGAGCTAAGTTAGGCTTGTGTTACGAATGATAGCTTGGTTGATGTTCTTATAGGTGTTGTTACATTCATTTTAGCGTCTCTAAAGACCCGCGTAGGCGTTTACAGTCTGATATGACTCTAAGTCAAGCTGTTACTCCAATATCACTCAAACACTTGAACATCAATGATAATACGTACTCGTAACACGTCTCATTCAATATCGTATCTGTGATTGTCACGACAAGTGATTCAACAAATTGCGCATTTTGTCGCTGTCTCAAGGGGCGTCGTTACGGTATTATTCTTGTACAAATAGTAGCGAGCAGCGAGCGGCGGGTTCATTCTATCAGTTTCCGGAACATCAACCCCGCTTCTCTACACGATGCTTTGTTTCTGACGGCTGATGTCGGCAACTTTCACACCGACACGTAACAACCCTTTACGTAACCTCATTACCACTCCACTCGTATCGCAGAATCTAATGTACCGAATTTTTACATCTGAATTTAATGAAGCGTACGGTGTAAGATACGGACGGTTTAATATGTTATTGTTTCAAATTTCAATTGAAAATATTAAAGTTTGACTTTTGGAGTTCGTTAACAAGTTTACATATACCCTAATTTAATTACAACGTATCTGTTTGTATTGTTGAACTTACATTTACGTTTCAGACACATTTACACTAGTTTTGTTTTATATTTTCGTCGCAGTTACATGGTATTTTCGCCCTTAAGTACATAAGTAGGTATTGTTACATAAGCACTCGCTTTGTAACGAAGGCATTTATGTATAGAACAAGGGCCTAAGGCGAGACATGCGAACCTTCTTTCAACATTTAATTAAGAGGATATTTTTTCAACGATTATTATATTATTATCCGACTAAGATCATGAAAGAAAAATAATTTATGTTAGAAATTAGATTTCTTATATAAAGCCGCCGCGGCTGTTCAACGTATTATTTGTTGAATGTAATTACATCTTTTGAAATAGGTTCTTCTGGGACTTGATTTCAATCTCTAGGTTTAAGTACGAGAAAGAAATCAATAGAAATGATTTTTGTATAGATACTACATAGGGAATCAATATTTAAAATGTGAGATGAAAACCTTTGATAAATTCTTTGGGAAGATTTTCGTTTTCAAATTCATGTCACTGGATTCATTATCATCATAATAAGCCGTCTGGTGAACAAAGGTTTCCTCTATAATTTTCCACAGGAACTTATGTAAGACGACTTTATATATTTTCACCATGTTATATTTTATACCACTTCGTTGGAAGGCGCCCCTGTGGGCAAATTTAGTTCTCATTAGCAGCCAAGTTTCATTTGATGTGTGCTTATTATTCCATATTCTTTACATGGTACAAAGATCATAGAAATAACTTCTACTAAATATACAAAAAAAAACATTCACTACAGCTTATATGTATTGGCCTCCAAGTAATTATTCAGAAATTCATTTCGATAAGAATACGCGTCACCTACTCCTTACGTATTAAGGTTACTTTTTTACTGTAGGTACACACAACAAATTATCTCGTGGATGGTAATCTCCACCTATCTCGTTAAATGACGAAGGCAGGTAATGTTATTCATTAAGTATCAGGGAGCCAATTAAATGAGAAGTAATGACATGTTGCTTTGACCCGCCCCCAGGCGCCGCCATGTCAAAACTCGCAAATTTTCCTCAAAGGGATTTATAACTCTTTCAATTAACACCAATTAGTAAAAACACGTGGCTTATTATCTTAAGATTAACACTAATTAAGACCCTACGGAGGCTCAGCAGAAACCTCAAAGCAAGAGCTTGCCTTTGAAAACATTGCTACTTAATTAAACTCATGTCGTTAAACGTTAAAATTATATTTATAAAATGTTTATTTAAGAATTAACGCTCCGAGATGCATTTTCATGAAAGAGCGCCGTCTGTGTAAGTTGTTAGCTATACACGTGTTTTCAGTAAACTGACTCAGAGATTTACGTGCCTAATTATTAAATATCTCGTTACCAACTTTCTTTCTTGAGCAAATAGCTTTGAAAAAAAAAGAAAGTAAGTTTTAATGAGTGTAACATTTCTAAGAAATGTAAGGGATAAGTTTTACAATAGAATATTCATTGTCTTCGGAAAGAGTAATTTGATTTAAAGTTATTTATAATTATGTAAAGTTGGTACAAATATATCATGTGACAAAAGAGGACTGAGGGTTGCGTTGCCAAAAAGATAATAAGATTTGCTTATACGCACGGCATAACTAATCCCATTATCAAAGGGTTCGATAAAACACAAGACCGTAATCAATCGTGTTCACTGACCCGTTAGTTAATTTAATTAATGATTGTGCCTTATGCCCTGATCTAAATATGGTATTAATTCCGTTAATGTGCATTGTCACATCTGATTAGTGACGCTATTTTATGTGCGGGATCCAATCTTAATGCGTACATGTACCGAAAAGAAGAGAGACAAAGTAAATAAATGTATTTTGTGACTTCAGTCTTTTGAATGAAGTCGAGAGTTAAAGCGACGAATATGGAAACTGTACTGGTTGGAGAAAATGGGAAAGCATGTTGCCACAACTTTTATAGCAATGCTACAACTTAAAATGCAGAGCAATATTGCTATGACTTCGAGGTCAAGACACCTTTATAAAGAAATATGCTTTAAAGAGAATCGCAATATACCGTAAATATTTTACTTATTTTCTAGTTACAATCGTTGCCTGACGTTTTGTGAATACTGATTTATTTAAGCAGAAATCCAAATAATAAGTCTCTTTATAAATAATAAGTGGCTATCGAGGCAATTATAATTTTACAAATCGGTTTTATCAATAAATCAATTATCCGTTTTCTGTCGAATTCTTTCAAATATCCAGAGACGGAACTACCATTTCATCCATCTTACATTTCATCGCCTAATATTTGTGTTTTAAAAACATATTCGACATGTATTTTTTAGCTAAAGGAAGACATCAATAACAAAATGAGAAATGTAAATAAATGAATCCGGAATCGAACAAGGGGAAATGTGAACCACATCGGGTATACCGTCACTTGTCAGCGTTCGCTCGGAATAATCAGATTAGAGATGTTAATTTCCTGTCCCGTTGACGATTCGACCGTCATCGTCATCATAAATACAACAAAACGATTCAATTATAAGTTAGTAAAGCATCGGTATTCGGTTTTTTGGTATATCTCGAAGTGTTCGACTTAAAATGAACAAGGAAATGAAATGAAATTGGAAAATAGATGACAAGAATTTTCGGGAGTTCTGAAGATGTTAGTTTAGAAAAATCTTTTTTAAACTAATTATTGACATCTCGGTGGGATAAAAAATTATGACTCTGGTACTTTCTTGATAAACATTTTGATATATGGCACAAAAACTCGGTTACTATTAGTATTGACATTCCCACCCTCTATCGCGGATGATACAAATTAAACGCAACCTTTAGATTGCCCAGTTCAATCTGCGCCCCTTCGTAAATGTGTTCAATAGATCTTAATTTTCCGCCGGTCCCTCCGCCCACAGTCAACAGGCGTCGATACACCTGAGCCCCATTGTTTTGCAAATTATTCACGTTGCTCTTGCATCGCGTTGACCCGCTCGTAAGCAACTCGGGTCCCTTTCAATTATGCGGTCACGTATGTAATTCAGCTAATGACACCATTTCGTGACTACTATTCGAGTTTACTGTGCCATTCGCGCGGTTTCGAGGTGCTAAATGGAACTTACATGTTCAGCGCACGTGATATCATCTCCTTTACAGTTTGTTGTAGTTACCTGTAGTGTCGATGCGGAACGTTGCTATTAATATGTCACAGGCGCCTATTTGTTGTTAACTTACAGGCTTATAAATGGATATGTGTTATGTGGACTAGAAATAATAATGTAGTTTTTATAATACAGATTTGATGTTTAGATTTTGAATACGTTTTATGTAAAAATAATTTATTATGTCTATTCTATAACAATGATGATTTATGGGCGCATGGTTAAGCGATCGGTTTGTACGCCGCGGCTTGCGGATTCAATACCTGCACGGATCAAATATTTGTATGATCTACAGGTAATTGTGTCGGGCCTGGGCGTTTGTGTACCTATGTAAAAATAAACGCAAACGTAAATTTAATTAAATGTTAACGCACTCACGACGTAGGAGGGGATGTAGGATGGGGCAGACTTCATTAAAAAATTACAACAAAAGCGACCTTGTCAATTAATTCCATAAAGATCAGAATAGAAATATTTGTCGTACACCCAGCTCACACTTGACCAGTTTATTTATACAAACATTACTGTAAGTATACAGCTTATTTTAATATTTATCATGCACTTCCACCGAGGAAGCAGGTAGGCCATTTAATATGTCCTCCCGTGTACGTACATTATGAGAGCCGTCAGTTCCTAGTCAAATATTATGCAAGGTCGTAAAAGCATAATTTGCCTGTCCCGTGTGAATTAAAAGCAAATTGGAGGTGAGAAGCGGACCGTAAAATCTTTTTATGGTTTAATCCAGACTGGCTCAGCGGAATTAGCTTTAAGCTCATTTATAAAGGTGTGTACTTACCTTGTCGCGAATATTGTATGGCGAAAAATAATTTGGTTCCGATTTTTTACGTGTGTAGAAATAATAAATAGAAAATAAAAATAATAGCTTTATTTTAATATTTTACAACAATATTTGCTGTCACTGCAACAGAAAAAAAAATCTAGAAATTGAATTTTTTATAAGATTTCTGGAAATTTACTCATTATTAATTATGGGCTCATTTCCTATGAAATTTTACCTAAAGCCAATAGAATAAAGCTTTATTGCATTCCTCGAAAACACAAAGGCAAAAGGAGGGAAGGTATACATCTGTACGCCTCTGTTTAACCTATAAAATAAGTAACTTGATAACATCAAGTCAGCCAACACCTCATCTGCCCGTGATCATGCATGTGGATCCAAAAGGTAGGGATTAAAATAATATGAGTATATTGCAAAAAATAATAATATAAATAAATAATAATACCGAAATGAGCAACACCTCCGTCTGTACCTACTATGACCATTGATTCTTTAAAGAATCTAAAACATCGGTTTTAAAATAATATCAATATATCGCGATAGAATCCGTCAAAAATAGTTTTATATTAAAAGGAACTCCCTGACGAATATTATTTAATAAACTAACTAAAAAAAAGCAAATGCTTGAGATGAGAACGCACCCTTAACTTTTAGCGAATAATATAATGCCGGGTCTACCACCACCTTCTGAATCAATGAGTTCCATTTATTCGTTTTATTAAAGCACAATTGGCTAGCACTGGTGTAACGTTGCATTGATTTGTCTAGGGATTCCCAATAATGCTGTAGCTATTGCTGTTTGCGCTGACACGTCGTGGTGTTAAATAATTATATTTACTGCAAACAAACTGGCGATATATACTTTTCTTTATGATCTATACATACTTGTTTATTTATTAAATGTAAAGAAAACGTAAAAAGCAGAAAAAACACTCGTTAGCGGTTCCTTCGTAAAGAGAATTTACGCAATATGCACATCATAAATGGTTTCTTTTGGCTTATTCGTGTACCTAATAATGGTTAATTATGCATAACTTTTTTTGACGGGTTGATTTGAACGTAATATTTTGAAGTCGATTTCCAGGTCGATTAAATAGGTAGGTAATTATTAGGTTTTTTAAGCTAACTAATTTGTAATCGTATATTCTTCTTCTACTTATCAGCCTATAGCCGTCCACTGCTGAACGTATATCGTATATTGTTCTTATTTAATTAAACACTTATTGAAAAACATAAACAATGTAACTTTTTTATAAAGGTTGCTCCTTTTAGTTTCTTATGATCAGCTACTCGATTTTCGTGAACACAATCGATTAAACTCTGTTCATTTTGTGTGACACATTTTGTGTAATTTATTCGAGTACGTTCGGAAGACAAACATTGTCACAGATTGTCGGTTTCATTATAGCATGAGATTGGATTCTCTAGTCCGGACACAAAGCTTACAGTTTGCAGTTTCGGGTAATGCAATTATTTTGGCAATATACCTAGAGTGGCGCAATATCCTAAACAGACTACAAACTGCAGTCTACGTAAGACTAACTTGTTAACTTACCCATTTCGAGTATCTTCGGGTATTGGTAATTCAATGTACAGGTTTATTATGGTGAGTAGCAGGGATCTTGCTAACAACTATACTTGTATCAAAATTTTCTACTATCCTAGAAATATTTTTGCCTGTACTGGGAATTTATTTACTTAAAGTGGGTGAGCAGACTTTAAAAGCTATCGTGAATCCTTCAATCTCCCTTACAGATTTCCAGGACTGCAAACAACTTCATAGGTTATCCATCCATCTCGTGGTGGCGGCAATACCTATTAAGAATACAATACGAAACTAAAATACATATATTACATATGCATAAAATACATATATACATGCAATAAACCTAAATAGCCACATCGTTTTCAATAGGTATGAAAACGATGGGGCTATTTTGGGTACAAAAGCAACTTAGAATGAAGTAGGTCAAAAGCTCATAATATTAATAAAACATTGCATACTGATGCAATGTTTTATTAATATTATGAGCTTTTATGTGACCATTGTAATTAGACAATATTCATTCATTCAACGTCCAATATTTGAATATTAAATAGCCTCGTGAATAGCCTATACAAATCTGAAATCGGCTCTTTTTGTAATCAAAACATCTAACACAAAATGTTTCAAGGTTTATCTTTACAGCTAGAAGCATCGGCTATAAATTATACTAGATTTAAATTACCTCGCAATCTTATCACTGCTGCCTTTAATTTACCAAATGCTCACGCAATAAGAAATTATGTCCGCTAATTCTTTTTATGTTAAGCCTATTCCAAAATTTTGTTTAGATATTCATTTTCTGTGATATCCAGCGGTGAAATGGAATCACCTCCTAGCAATTACATTAGCCAAATTGTATTTGAATGAAAGCCTCAGTCGCCGCAATAAAATGAATTTCATTTCTTTGAGTGAGCCCCGAGCCATAATTTTGTACCGTGTTTATTTATTAGAAGTAAAGTACACCTTTTAAAAAACTTCCATTTTTGATTAAAGATTATTATGTTCATATTCGATTTTATTATTAGATTACATAAAATAAGTAATACCTACATTGTTGTTTTAATAAGACGACAATGTACTAATACTTGGTGTATGTCTTTTATAAAAAAGAAAGAAAAACACACAACGTCGCGCTATCTATAATTTTCTTACTTCTACTACAGGACACCTGAAATTATTAAATAAATATGTCCTTTGAAAATAATCACCTAATCTTATCTCGTTCCATGCATAGTTTTTCGCATTCTACGTAGATTAATATTAGGTTAGATAGTGTTGAAACGCAAACCTGTAAAACAAAAAAAACAAAACTAAGCAAATATAACTAAACGCCACAGCTAAACTACACATACAGCCGGTTAGTTACGTTTGTCTCTAATTAAAATATGTATATCAAAAACGGTTGCCAAAAATTTACGTAAAACAGAAAAATTGTCCACATTTGTTTTATCAGTAGGTGAGGGTAGGTACTCCTTAGAGGGGGCATGTTTTATCTCTTCCACTACATGGCCCGCCCCAAGGGTGTTTGTTTCTCGCGATTGATACGTATTATGTGACATCAAGTCGAGCGAATGCGCGCGATGGGGAAATCACAAGGAACCCTGTTTGTTTTAGAATATATATAATGCAATTACGAGTATCGTCTGTCTCATCTTTGGTTAGATTCAATTTATGGTTGTTGATTGTTTACGTTGGTTTTTGTACTGAATAAGTTTAGTTTA
Organism: Craniophora ligustri; assembly: GCA_905163465.1. Lineage (NCBI taxonomy): Eukaryota > Metazoa > Arthropoda > Insecta > Lepidoptera > Noctuidae > Craniophora > Craniophora ligustri. Next base: position 6,924,766 of record LR990967.1, on the reverse strand, counting down.
TGATTTTGTAATAAGCTAACATTTAGATTCAGCATGTGGCTGATACAGTCATCTTTAAAAGTTGCAGATTACTTATTTGTTGTCAATACCCTATTTTTTAGGGGGGATAACTTACACAAGGGGAGGGAGATATATAAATAAAAGAGATAATTATGTGTAATATGTTTCTTAGCCTGTGAAGATACATTCTAAGTTCCGCAGTTTGTTGGGAAAATGTTTGATGCATTTTTTATGCAACTGTGTATAAGCTACTGAATATTTATTAATATTATCATACACAATATGTATCTATGTAAATACATCATTTGACAATGAAACAGCAATATGTCATCGAAATATATTTACGATTTCCCCTCTGAAAGCTCACAACTCTTTCGCATTTTAATCCGACCCACAAAAATGCGGCGATATTTATCACGGCGATATTAAATAAGGGTAATAATGGAATAACAAATGCGTTGCCGTCAACCGACACGACAAACTGTCGTATATATATCTCGGGGCAGCTCTAGAAGCATTTCTTGGAAACTTCCTGAAGAAATACCTACTAATATTAGGGTTTTAGAACCTACCTACATGTATAAAATGATATGTATTGCTTTTGTTATGAGGTCCCCGGTCCACTGGGTTTAAGTGCACAGTTATGACCGGTCAAGCGAGAAAAGTATGAGTTTTCTAAAGCCCAATTCAAGTTAGGTTGTGTGTCAGAATTATGACAATTTATTCCGTGAAAATTGCGGCTATCTACGCCATATAATATGATGATTATTTCGACTTTATATTTTGTCGAAAGAGAAAGAACGAAGGAAATATTGCGAATATTTATTTATAGATTTCGTTTACGTCACACTATGGGCACGGCTCTCAGGTATAAAGGAATTAGACTATAGTCTAACACGCTACCTAAGCTCAGGTACTCAGGTACGTAGACAAGTCTACGTACCTGAGTACATAAGTACATACCACAAGTGGTATGTGCTTATTTTGTTTAGGCTTGGTAGTAAGATCCTATGGTTTGTCTCGCTGCCTGTATAGATGTTCGAAATGCTATTTACATAAAATTATAAGTTTCTATTAGTGCTTTCCATTTGTTAACAATGGATTTACATTACGCGAGCAAGCGCCATCTAGTTCCGATTTAAGCAACGAGGTATGTGTTTCCGATAGAAGATGATTGATAAAGTATTACATACCTACATATTTTTGGTTAAAACAGGCATATTTATTATATGAAATATAGAAATATTCAGATATAGGAACAAATATCTCATTATATGTATATATATTTCCGGGACCGAAGTATCAACATCATCATCGTCTAAATTGCCGTTATCATGTATTGTAAGATATTTTTACGCATCATCTTGATATGAGCAACAATAATAAAATATGGGGGTTCAAACTCATGTCGGATCAGCGCCTAATACCGAACATGACGGGAGAGTGCCGACGCACCCCATCATTGATCTCATGGCATTACTTGCGTTCGATTTCCACTGTTTTCCTTCACGCTATTGATAAATTACTTTTGCACATGTTCTTCTGTTTGAATTACGTATTGTAGGGGATTATAGAGGGTAAATATATTTTATTTTATATTTGAATAAACTTTCCTGTTAAATTTAAACACGCTACGTAGTTAGTAAGTCCTATTACTATAATAAGTCTTACACTATTTAAATGATGACTTGCTTAGGTAGTAATTTGGAATTTGGTGTTTGTCTTGTTAATGGAAATAGACTGTATCCATCGCAGATAAAAAGGAAATTCCATGATCTGTTATCATAAATATTATTTAGTTATTATATTATTTGCAAATGTTATCAGTTTATTATAAGTGTTCAATTTACGATTTCTGAGGAACATGCCATTGAAACATATATTTAAAAATAAATTAGTAATAACTAAAGGCAGTAAGTCAAACTTAAACAAAGTTAAATTCAAACATGTAAGAGTAAACCTCAAGTTAAAATTACAAAGCATAATATTTCTCTATTTTAGATAAGGTATGAATAAATTTGCATAAGTAGTTTAGAACCGCATGTACTTAAAGCGTTTTCAATTTTACGTTGATGCAAGAGCAACGTAGTTCGCAGCAAGCCTATTTTATGCTGAGACTTGTTGTATAAGAATAGAATAAAAAAATATGAAGATTGATTATCCTAAAGTATATTTTTTTGCACCAAATCGTGCGGCCGTTTGTTCAAAATGTTTTTTAATCCTATTCGGTTATTTTACAGCATTAATGGACACGGCCGTTTGCAAAACTAGTAACAGTTATGTCGAAAATAATGACCTGACTAATACTTGTGTCCGCAAATATATTTTTTCCAGCAACCACTTAGCTTCCCCGTACTTAAAGATACGACACTTTTATGATCTAATATATACCTTAGAGCAACGTACTATGTATAAAGGCAGTCACACATTTACTTTCGTCATTTTATCAGCGTCGGCGATCTGTATAGCGGTAAGCTTGGTGATAAGTCGTGCGTCGACTCTCGACGTATGGTACATTTATGGGATCCTGGTACTGTATTCGCCTTTACATGTAAAGGGGGACAAGTAGCTACCATGTATGTAAATAAATACCTTGCAAACTGCCTTTATTTGTCCTAAGGTGCGTGGCAATCCAGCATAAAGCACTGGGTTCAATTTCCGGGTTAGATAAAGTAACAAAGTTGCAGTTGGGTTTTTACGAGTCAAGCCATTGTCTAGGGTGAGTGAACTTGCAAGTAGATTTTACTTGACGTCTATAGGTAAGTATACATACTCAAGTATCTATGTGGTGGCCACAAAACTCTGTGGTCATTAGGTCTGATCATCATTATCCTCATTATTAACTAGAACGTATACAGACAGACATTCAAAACTTCATAGACTTGGTACACGATGCGGTAATTTACAATATCGATGACTCAAAGTCCCATTCAGTGTTGAAAAGTGATTACATAAGCTATATTCGAGCACCATTCAGGCTCACAGCGCAATACCTAAGCCTATTATCTCATCGTCTCCAAGGTTTTGCGAACAAGCCATTTTCTATGCTATTACGGGTATTTTTTTCTGGTTGTTACTTTGTTTTTCCGTATCAGCGGGGGGCCGATATCGTAAAGTGGGTTTCTTGGAGAATGATCCAAGCTTTAGGCGTTGAAGGACTGTCTAACCGAACATTTACGTAGAAAGGCTACACGCAATAAGCCTTAACTCAATGTGAAGCTTGGGTCTCCTACTTTGAATGTGTGTTCTAAGCCTAAAACACTGTATTGTTCATATAACGCTCTTGTAAGCGTTAAGTATGTCATATTTAGATAAAAGCCTACCGAATTGTCTGACCTAAAAATACGTTATTATGTGTTATTTTTGTAAAACATTCGTGTTATTTATTGATGCCCTACAGCTGTGTCTTTCAGCAAGACCTACTTTTCATGTAAAATATGTGTTCCGATTAAGGTTAATAACGTTTTTTTTTGTTGAAGGTATAGGGAGAAGACTAGTTTGTCCTATATCTGTCCATAGTCAGGTACATTAATGTATGTATAAATAATACAATTCGGCATCATACATTATATCACTAAACAATCGATAAAGCTAAAAAGAATCATTTATTATAGTTCTGATATCCAACATTGTATCAAGTGATCATTGCAATTAATTATTAATTTCTAATAAAAACACAATTCACGAATAATAATACAATAGCATATTATAATGAAGCAATTGCCACTGGGTTCGATAGTAATAATTGTTCTTCTAAGTACATCAAGAGATAATTTTAATTAATTGATTGATTGATTGAAGAACTTTGTTTGCGTTTCTTTTTTAATTCGCTCCCACTTGTACCATTGATTGGTTCAATTATGAAATTAGTGGTAGTGGAACTTTTTATTGATCTTTGAATCATGATTGGCTCATCTGGTGGGAATAAATTCTTGTGAGTTGAAAATACATCATATCGTTATATTGTCCGTCGTGGATGCGCTTACAAATACAAATTCTCACATACCTTTATGTATATAGATAAATATTTCTTGCGTGTTTGGATAGAACCTGCGACCCGTGCTGTAAAAGTCTATGGTTTAGGTACTGCAGCATTCGTGCCCATAACTATGATTGTAACAGTTTTAAAATTATTCATTTGTTCTTGATTCAAATAACTGATATGGTTATTTATGAGTTTTACACATCTTTCTCTCAATCTTTTTTACAATTTGTCGACTTCGTAGCAAAGTTGCATAGACCCACATGTTCGTCAGTTTTATTAACTTAGTACACATAGAACCAAAAAAGAACACTCACATAAGTATAATCAAATTCAAAATACGCGAAGTACCCAGTTATAGTATATATTTGCGTACATACATAGGTACTCGTACCTATCTACGTACCTATGCAAGCAAACATGTTGGCTCAAGTAGAAGTTTACAAGCTTCATCAAGACCAAGATTCCATAGTTTAGATTTAGATAATACGGTACAGATATATATTATAATGTGCACTAGTACACAAAGTACAATAGTAACTGTTACTTAATCATTGCCATTTGAAAAAACATCACAGTAAAACAAAATTTATAAAAAAACGCCAGTGATTGATTCATTGTTACACAGTTTTATGTTAGAATTAGTGTTATGCAAACGCGAGCGTGTTAGTTAGAGCGTGTTTATTGGCAACATGTTAATGGAGTGGCACGCCTAGCCGAGCCGAGCCGATATCGTAGCTGCCGATTTGGGATCCCGACGCACGGCGTGATCCCGCCAGCTAAATGAATAGTGCACGGATTGAACTTACTTTGATAAAAAAATGCAAATTGAACTGTTGTTTTTAGAACGTATATATATACATATATTGTATGTGAACATATTTTTGTCAGGAATAATTGTTGTGGAGATTACTTAGAGATTTTAGTCCTTTAAAAAATATTTAAGAGTAGAAGAATAAGTAGACGTCTAGATCAAAGGAAGGTTTTTGATTTCTTGCTTAAATTTGAGCGACACTTTTCGTGCAAATTGAGTCCGACTGGGAAAATACGTGCGCCTTAAAGAAAACCGGAGTCAAACAATACTTAAGAATTGTGTTTCTACGAGTGCCAGTGTTCGTTATGGGAATAACCATTATGACAGGATGGGAATTCCGTTTGCTGTCTTTGTAGTAACTCCCCTATTTTCAGAAACTTAAAATATTCCCATTTTTTTGAGTTTTTCAAACAGCGGTAAAAAGGTTTTTACGGAGTTTTTATCAAATGAGCGAGACCTCTAGTGTTGCAAACGTTCATAGGCTACGGTAACCATACGCTTGTTTGCCTCATTATATAAAAAAAATTGCTAATCTGTAATTGCATGTTGCTTTAGCTAACAATATAATTATCAACATCAAATACATTTCTCTCCTCTAGACTTTCAATGTCAGGGGCCATATTGAAAGTCTCATTAATAACGGCCTAGTGACCATAAATCCAAGTAATTTGCACAATTAAGGCAATAATATTGACTATAAACAAGAGTGCGCGCAAAAAGGATTAACTTGTGGTTTGGCCTCATTTCAAATTGAATAATATTCAAGATCTTTTAGCAGCGATATAAACACGATAATAATATGTAGTAAAGTCAAGAGACTTTTTGGTTGTAATGCATATTTAAAGTCATACAGATTTCGTTATATTTTTTAATAACGGTTATAGTCTACCATAATCTGGCATGTTCAAAAAATATATGCGTAATTTTTTTATTATGGTAGTGGTAGTGGTGTTATTCGTGGACTGTTAAGAGCCTTTTGAGGTTACGTGCATATTTATCACACGCTCAAACGGCGGAGGAAAACATTGTGATGGAACTTGTTCGACTGAGATATTTTCTCGATGGCGTGTGAAGTCTGCTAACACGTGCTAGGCAAGCATGGCGGACTTATAGCCTTATCTCTCTCAAATGAGACCCGTACCCAGCGGCAGACACTAAAATAGGATTTCAGAACATAAGTAAATTGTACCGTTTTTTCAAATGAATATTGAGGGCCAGTAGGTACCCACAAAAAAAACATCTAAAATCTAAGTGCAAAACAAAGCTCGTATCTGTTTCAAACTACGTTTCTATTCAATTTGTGATTTTTCCGTATGTAGTCGTGGAATTTTTCACTGGTTTGTAATCCAGTGCAATGGCAATGCGGACAATCTGTTCGGGTCAAACTCCCTCCACAAAAGCTCTTTCAACGAAATATTCAACAAAACTTGGTGTATCTGTGACTGTAACAGATAGTCTGACTCATATTTCGGTTTCTGTATCGGAAATAGAGTATTTATTGAAAATGTCGCCTTAGTTTAGACCCGTGAGACTATGTATATTCTATTCCCAGTAGGAAATAGTTCCCACAGCCAGGTGTTATTCTAAAGATTATTTATTTTGTAATGAACTATATAGTGACTAAATTAATCGACTTTTCCCAACACTCATATGCTAAAAATATATGTAGGTAGGTTGTCAGGGATTCGTATGTTAAGAGTTGAGATGTTCGTATGATAACTGCGGCCAACGGTTTAACATGGTCTGAGACTTGGAGGGGTCTCGTTATGATAACAATGGTTACCCATCCATAGAATAACCTCGGTAGGCGCAGCTTATCTGTACAGATCAATTGAACAGCTTTTATAATATTTTATTAAGGACCGTTTATCATACCACATCAGCATCAGCAGTGGACGTCTTGTGGCTTATGTATGGTCGCGTACAAAATAATTAATTGTGCATAAATTTATTGTTTACTAAATAATTTTGAAAAGTATTTTTTGTGTGATACGGTTAGATGTTGATATCTCTATTAATATCTCTATCACCAGTCATAGTAAGATTATGGAGAAAGTTTGAAATACATCACTGCAGTAGATTGTTTTGTTATGGATGAAATTAGTAAAACAAACGCTAAATATTAAAAGAACGGCTACCGTGAATTCAGTACTAATTCTTTTTTAAAATAAATCTACAAACAGATAGACGATCGCTATTTTCGAATGCATTTAAAATCTGTGTCCATGTCTGACATAGCAATTCGCAACAGTATTTTTATAAAATTCCTTGTGCATTTCGTGCTAATTATTCCGCATTGTTTTTGTACATGGACAGTAGACAACCATTCCACACAGTATGCTGGTAATCCGTTGCTTGTTTTAGTAATAAAACTACGTTTATTCAGATTTTATTATATTGTAATTAACTATTCTTTGCTCAAGACTAAGTGAGGACGTATGAGATATTCCATACCTATAATATTAATTCATAAAGGTCTGAATTGATAATTAATGTGTTTTATCCTCTTGTAATTAAATTTCATTTGCTTTATGAAATATGTATCGAAAATAGTATTTTTAAATACTTAATGTTCTTATTGTTATATGTGAATGCATGTTGGTGAGATCTATAGAAATATTCCGTAAGTTGTAACATATTGATATTATTATAACGAGTTTTGCAAAGAAATTGATATACGTATTGATTAATAGTTTTTTTACTTCTCGGTTGACAGCTGGTACTATATAAAATGTGACTGATAAATTTGATTACTGATCCATCTAAAAACTCCATTTTTGTTCGGAGGATAATCGAATCCCCACTGACTATAAAATACTCAATGTTTCAACGGTTTTCTTTTGATTATGGCTGGGGCCATGGGATAGAGGAAGCTGATTATAATTTATTATGACGCAATATAATAACCAAATAATAAATTAATATATAATCTGTGAGAATATCAATTTAAAAAGCTAGTATAAAAAGATGAAAATATCATCTTGATTTACTTGCTCATTTCGCAAAGCATTTGAAAATGTAATTGGTATAATAAGATAAATACACAATATGTTTAAGTGTCTGTATGTATGTGTTACGACATTTATATTTTAGTCCTAAAAAATTTATAGTGATTGAAAATTCAGGCCGTAGATCTCAAATACCTGAATTTTGTCTACAGATACCTATTTGATACATAATATCGTACAAAGTTAACGTAAAGTCAAAAAGGTACGTTTAAATAAAAATGATAGCGATACAAATTCGGGGGATGTTAATCTAATCTAATTTAAAATTAATCTGTAAGATGAAAAGCCCGCTAGAGGGCTTGACCGGCGGGCAGACAAAATTGAGATGTTACAGTATACCCGTAAATTTCATTAGGGCAAATGTTACCACTGAGAGTATTTAAAAGTAAGTACCTTTGTATAGCTGACTTTAATATACTGGTATTGCGAACGTCCTTCTGTAGAGATACGGGTATGGACAATCGACAATATTAGATCAAACTTTTTTAATATGCAAGATTCTTCGTATATTTCTCTCTTATATTATCTTTGTTTAACATTGTTTCTTGTGAGTTTTGCTCATAGAATATAAAATAAAATAACGATTTGTGATACTTATTCGTAATGTAGTCAAGAATAAGAACGTTGTATCTAAACATTTTAACTGAACTGTATCGGTAAACTTCTTGTTACACAGTCTCAGTTTAAATAAGAATTAATGTAAAATATTCGCTTACGTAAGTGAAATTATTTCGAGATTTTCTATGAAATTCTTAGAAGTAATTCGCACTTTTGAGTTGAGTGTGACATAATTTCATGGATCTTGTATACATGCAACCCTTCTGCCTTACTATTTAAGAATATACGCGTGATGGTTTAAATTGTATGTATGCTTTAATTTAATTTTACAGCAGGTACTACAAACGAGAACTCATTATATTTGAATAACAAAGTTATCCCAGTTCACAATTTATTCCAACTAAAATAACAGGCAAAAATTGCACAGCTAGTATTTTAAATCCCTTGAGAGAGCTGCGTTCGGTCCGACCTGGGGGGCAAACATAGGTTTTAACGAACCATCGATAGTTTTATTGATTGAGCTTAAAACGACGTATCCAATATTAAAGTGTTAGAAGCATAAAGTATTCCACCCGGCCTCATGTGACGGGTCGTTGAGTGCTGACTAGTTCAAATACCAGATTTTTTGCCTAAGCCTGGTTAGGTTAGGTTAGCAATTAGCAATTTTTGACATCATTTAAATAATTCTCATGACCATGTAATATAATTAATAATTATTCCTATGATAATGTAGGAATTAGTTAATTAGATGTGCTATGAGGTCGCTGGAGTCCGCTGTCTACGGGCGGCGCATGACCGGTCGTCGGGTCGGTGGTGATCCTTGGGGGAGACCTATGTCTAGCAGTGGACGTCTAACGGTTGATATGACGATGATGATAATATGAGCTTGAGCTAAGTACACAATGACTGATGTTTGCATGCCAAAATTGAGAAAGGTGAATTCAATGTTACATTAAAAGTTAAAAAACAGTATAGATATCCTTAATAAATATAAATATACATCCCGAATATCAAATAGGACTATGTTCCGATAGAAAAGGAATAAAATAGAAATAAGACTAAATACATTTACAAACTGTGACGTAACATAGGTATTTAAAATTCTTAATATAGTTGGCAGTAAAAGTGGCGAAGAAACTTATCAAATATTCACATAGTCGGCGCGATACGTTGCCGTTGAAAGAGGAGATAAAGATTTATGACTCAATAATACTTTGATTATTTCACAGATTCGAGGAAGTTGAATTTTATGAGGCATACGGCTCCTTATTTAGGCAATAATGTCTCGTTATTACCATCCCACAATCCCATAAAAGGCGATGGATCAATACTTTATGTGCTCCGCTTAGGATAACGTAGGAATTTCCGTTGCTTTTTGATCGAAGGATATGGAAGCGTTAAGAGCGTCGTTGCTTATCTTCCTTAGAGCTTCGCAGGAAGAGAGACTGATATCGTATACTTGTATAGCGTGTATCATAAGCTTGTCACAAGCTAGCACATCTACTTCAATATACCGTAATACTAATATAATCACTACAAAATCTTTTATATTTATACGTCAAAATGTAATCAATGTTCTAATTAAAATTTTAATTGTAAATCGCAGACGAAGGCCCTCATATCCCAACTAAGGCTCGAGTGAATAATTTGCTAATGGGCTATTAAATTCAGTCAGAAGTCATTAAACGCACCGTACGAAGTGTCAATGAGCACGTGATTATGAGAAAACATGTCCGCGAAATTTTATCAAATTCAATTTCAAGTAACCTTAATGACGGGGAGGTTTATTATAGGGTAATGACACATGTGTGCACATTAATGACTTGGAATACCAGGATAAGTACCTCCTACAGCTCGACAATCTTGATGAAATACGTCAGACACAATACACTCGACAACATATGAGTTATGTAATTATGAAATGATTTGACGTCCTGATTATTTGCCGTCCAAGGCGGCATCAAGACAGCTCTCATGAAAAGTGTTAGGTTAGGTTCCCTAGGTTCAAATCCCAGTAGGGACAAGCATTTATGTAGATTTGTACTCGAGTCATGACATTACTACGGATGCTTTGATGTATTTAAGAAAACATTATTCAATGTAGTGTATCAACTATCTAGTATTCGTGACACAAGCCTCGTTGTTAGCTCGGAACTATGTATTAAAGTGAGGATGAATAATGACTACTACGAAACGAACATTCAAAGCTACTTTTAAAAGATTGGGTTTATTGTGTGCTTACTCTCATATTCATTGAACATTATAGCCGTGTTTCTTTTAGCTGAGTCTGATTTCTAATTGCGTAGAAAAAACAGAGCCTATATACTACTGTATATTTCTATTGTATATTTACTACTAAATACTGTGAAACTAGATAAATAAATAAATATTTCCGGACATTATTACACAGCGCCATCTAGTTCCATGGTAAGCAACGAGGCTTGTGTTACGGATACTAGATGGTTGATATACTACATATATATATACAATTTTTTTTTAATACATATATACATCCATGACTCGGATACAAATGATGATGCTCATCACACAAACATTTGTCCCTACCGGAATTCGAACCCGGGACCCATAGCACAGCAGGCAGCGTTAACTACCGCTGAGCTAAACGGGTCGTCAAATATACATATTGCTATAATTTTAAACGAATTGCTTCAAGCACTTAAAGCACTGCCATATTTTTCACTTTATCCTCCATAACTTGGCTTGACTACGTTAGGGGTTGACATCCAGTCTACGTAGTACGCATCCCAAAACAAAATGAACAGTTTACTTTAATGAATAATGAAACTTGAATACGTTTTTTTGGCCTACAGTGTAAGTGACAACACTGACAAAACAACAAAGACTCGTAGGTACTAGTCGTATTAAGTATCATTCAATTCCTATGGGATTTTCCTTTGCAGCTAACACCCATAACTTAACCCACCAGACCGGTAAAACTTAACTAAACACAAGTGTAATAAAAGTATTGCTTTTATAAATTTCGTCACGCGTTATAAATTTATTCATTTGTTTTACGGGTTTCTTCCCATCGTGATAAGTTGTAAGTTAGCTTTGAAGTAAAATTGAAAAATGATTTTTAACGCTAAATTCTTTCTAGAAATGCGTTATACCGGAGCACCGTGCAATCACGTATAGCTTCGTTTACAAATTTTTAGATACACAAACGCCCAGACCCAGAATAACTACTATATGTAGATCGTATAAATATTTGCTTCGTACGGGCCTCGAACTGCAACCCGTGCACACAAGCCGATCGCTCAGCCACTGTTTCAATTGAGTCGTCAAGTAAAACTCTAGAAAGTATAGCGATATGTACTAAGTTAAATAAGTGTCTAATTTCTTCACTATGTCAACTAATAACTTTTTTAAGTACCTAATATTTTTATTGTTTCTCTTTTATGTGAACATAGTAAAGTTCTTTAGAGAAATAAAATTCTCGAAACCGAAGCATTCCACTTGGGCTGTAACAAAATTAACATGACTTAAATAAGGAAAATTCCTTCCATCAGTAGCACCATGATTGTCCGAGGGAGATCCGATACAATTTTAATAAAGGTTTGGTATATTAAATATATGTAACGGGTCGTGTCGCCCGCACCGTACGCGGGGGCGGCCATGCGTGAAATGAAATTTTTATTGCGACGAATTCGCACTTGAATTGATGCGATGGGATCGCGTTAGTACATTTTATGTGACTTCTAGCGACCTTATCATGTAATAAATTGTATTACCTTTAGTTGTATGTTGTATCCTGGTGACCTATTTACTTGTTCGTTCTTCGCTAAGCTTAGCTTATTCGCGTCTACTTTTATTGATATACATTTTTGTAATAAATTATAAGCACTTATTGTAGTAATTTATTGTTAAATTCAAACTAAAGTAAGAAAATAAAATTCAAAGCAAGAAATCTTTCTTTTTATAAGAATTTATTTAATTTGAAAGGCCTGTATTTACGTTTGTTTAGATCAAATCTAGTAAGGTGAATTAGAACCACTTATCCTACGGAGTAAAATCTGAGAAGTTGATGCTTAGGAAGGCAAGCTTAACATTCTTTTTATCACCCAGGATCGGCTCCTGACGGGAGAACTGTTTACCATCAGGCGGGCAGCTTGTTAGCCAATTTCGCGGTATACATATTAAACATATTATCTTTCAAAATAAATAAGTTGCTTCTTCTTCTTCTTGAATACATTTAAATGATTACTTAGTACTTTAGTTTATAATTATGTTATAAACGGACACTATAATTAAGTAGCAGGACATGCTCAGCGAAAACCGATATAAATAAGTATGCTTAATTCCTAGCGTTCAACTGACTAATGCCGTTTAAACTTACGTCGGTATTATAAAACGACACTTAAGCAAGGCCTCGTTTTAAGCACAGATTTCAGGCCATTTGATTGGTTAAATCGAGTTTCAAGTACAGTTTAAGGTTTGCGTTACAATCTCTAATATCATCCTTAGCATTATATTTATTGGGGTCAGTGATACTTTTGTCTTAATTTTAATAATACTATGTGCTAATTATTCATGCTCACCACTAATTAGTAGTATTATGTGTCTATTTACTTGAGTTTCGTTCTCGAGTGTAACTAATTGGAGTAGATGCATCATAGCCAAAAAGAAAAATAAAATGATTTTGTAAAAAACCTGTTGAGATAAATAGGGTGTATCTTAATTAATAATTAATGGTAAGTTTAGATCATAAACAGTAAAGTTTATTTGCGAACCTACCTATATAAAACCTAAGACCTTCACCTTTTGTTAGACTCTTAGTAAAACAATATCAACTCTATTATTACGCGTATCTACAAGATCGGAATTTAATAAATTATTCAACATTTACGCGACTTACATACATTGAAATAAAACTATTTTTAACGTCGGGATTAAACAATATCCGCATAGGTATTCCGCGGTAAAGTACGTAAAATGTAGTTTTATTTAATATTATTTACCTATTTTGTCCGTTAACGAAATGTTAATAGTTTTACGAGTTAATGAAGGTGAGAAAAATTTACGTTACGAGATTGTATACCCACAGTATACAATCTCGTTAATAGACGTGGTTTAACTGTCCGGCCGGTTTATTGTGTAATTTCAAGTTGTAACAAAATATTATTACATAGTGCTCTTGGTATGGCTACTATAATATGGTCATTACTCTTAAATTACTATAGGCAGGATTGCTTGAGTTGTTGAGCTTGAGTGGCTTCTTTTACAAAAGCCACCTTGAATAGCCTTTCAGGTTTCAAAGACTTGTTACTTTAATTAATTAATATGTTTGCAAGTACTTTGGGTTTGGATTACCTACTAAACGCTAGCAGCATGACAGTTATAAGTAGGTACTTATATTAATCGGAGTATATTTTTTTTATTCTGAACATAAGTGAACTATACAATACTAATTATTATGTATATAAAAAGAGGAAAAATAAATAAAATAGAAATCTCAAAACCTAAGGTATTATAGGTTTCTTTGTATAAATACATATTCTTGTTACGCAAACGTCAGGGCTTTGAGTGCGCTAGTATAATAAGTCAACCATAAGGCTTCGCGGTCGCGTGGCATTAAGTTTTTGCGTCCGAAATTAAACCTGTCAAAAACAAACTCCTCGAAAACTGTGTCGACATTCAGTGTTTCCGACTTAATTTTGAAATTTGTCGTGTTTTCCAACAAAAAACTCAACATTTTGTAATTATGCCATTCATGCAAATATTTGTAAAAAAATATGGCATTTTTTTATTTAAATAATTTATTATGTATACGTAAATGTATGTACATATAATATACCTACCTAGTATCTGATAATCCCAATCAAACACAGGCGTTATAGTATGTAAATAATAAAAAAATGGTATTAAATATTACCAATATCCTAATAAATAATATTCAAAACGACTGTCAGAATCAAATTTCACAATTATTATTTAGCTTGTAATTAAGAGTATACATACATATTATATCTTGGTAGCTCAGTTTGATAAAGCATCCAGTATACTAAACCAAGGGACATGGGTTCAAGTACCACCTCAGGCTAATTTTTTTTAAAGGAATTGTAACAACATAATTAATAGTAGTCAAAGTCAAAGTCCAAGTCAAAGTATTTATTGCAACTAAGTGTCCATTTGGTAATGTACCTATGGATAATAAATTGAAATAATTATATCAACGACGATCTTTAACCGCATTGTAAGATTTCTCATTTTCAAAAAATGTTACGACTCATCGAAGGCTAAGAGCACACTGTAGATTCTCTTTAAGCAGCAATCTATCTCTGCCAATACTCGCCTTATTAATGGCGTCACAAGACAAACGTATTGAATGTACAATAGAACAAACATCGCGTTGTTTGCGTGCCAAAGCCGTTCAGGTTCTATAAAGCAGGATGATGTAAACACCGCTTTACAATAACAGCCGCTGGTATAGAGTTGCTGAAAGTGGCGTGTTCGTACTACGTCATAGTGACGAAATGTTTTAGAACAATGAAATGTGAAAATGAAAATGTGAATGGAAATGAAAATTATTTAGGTAGGTACAGCCCACCTACAAATTTAGAGTTTCTGATTAAAAATAGGTAGCACATAAACTGGCTGTATACTACTTTGCAGAGCTCCACTGTTATAGATTTAGACTTTCTTAATTTTACAATATAGGTATTATTACAGATACATTTCTTTTTCGTTGAACATATAAAAGCCTGGATAAAACTAGATTAAGCCTGTTTCTGATCTAAGACGGAGATTAGGTTTCTGTCTAACGACGTCTTCTTATTTTTCTTAACAGAGAATTGTAACTCATCTCATTTTTTTACTTTTAGAATCAAGATGAATTTACTAGGTAACAAAATAATATAAGTAGAATTCTTCAATTTACAGACTTTAAAAGTATGTTATTGTTTTTAAATTTGTGGTTGAAGTATAAATATTGTATACCATTATCCATTTATGCAGACACAATAAAACTTTTTGTAATCTATTTTGTTTGGAACGCAATAAACAGTAAATTAAACTTGTTACCGTAACTATGATGAAAAACTTATAATAATAATAATAATATTCTGCGACATTTTTACACAGCACCATCTAGTCCCAAACTAAGCAGAGCGTGTACTATGGGTACTAGACAATGGCTATATGGACTTATATACTTTTTTTTTGTAAATAGATACTTATAATACATAGGGAACATCCAGACGAACACAGACACTTATATTCATCACATAAATATTTGTGTCCCGTGAATCGAACCCACTACCTCGAGATCAGCAGTCCGGTACTCGAACCAATAGACCACAGAGGTCGACGAAGAATGATAAATGAAAATGACGCTTGTTTTTTCATGCGTAGTGTACCGATCTTATTGTTCTAAACTACTTAAAAAAGGAGGTTCTCGATTCAGAATGGCTATTTTTTAATATATAAGCGCAAAATGATTTTGTTATTGCATTATCTCAAGTCAATATTATAAACGAAGGATAAATGGTGTGCAGGGAACGATCCCTGCACACCATTTATCCTTCGTTTCGTTAAGAACGCCAGGTGGTACGAACCACCTGGCGTTCTGTACTTTCTGCATACTAAAGAATAAAATCTAAAAAAAATGTGTAATTAAAAGTAAATATGTGTAGTAAAAGTGAATAAGTAGAAGTAAGAATGACAGAACTAATTCGTGGCGCTCCTGTTAGTGCTTACAACTCGCAGGACATATCTAGAAACGCTAGCGGTACATCGGTGTGAATCGTGTCTGTCCGGTAATTGATGACACGCAATAATTCATCGTTTGTGTGGAGTCTCACGCTCACCCGGGACGGCCACGCTCCGTTCCACGCTCACTTAATGTTACCAGCTTATGGAACACACATACCCAACACGCTTGTTCAAGAAAGGGACACGACAACCCATATCTTTTTATTTAGAACAAAATAACTTTTACTTTCTTTTCCTTTGCGACGGATTGATGCGGTCTAATGATCTGGATTTATGGCACACATACCTACAGCTTTTTCACACGTTCGTTTGTGTCGTTATCTAACTTACTTATAGTTGTAGTACTTGTCGGTTTCAACGAAATTACATTACTGCAATAACCAGGCTGTACAATTAAAAGAACTGATAAAACGAATCACATAGAGTAATTTTTTTGTGAAGATTACTACATTAAAAAAAAGGAATGGGACTCCAACTTACCGGACAGTAGGCCGCGTTACTCTGAGTACACACAATGTAAAACATGCTAATTAAAATCAATTATAATACCATTTTATGGGGTAGCTACTATGAATGTAACAAATTATCACAATTTTGTGTATTCATTATAAATAAATTAACATTTATCTTCACAAACTCTCTTGAAATAAAACATAATTACGCTCTTCTATAATTCGTTGAAATACGAAATTATCGTATAATTTGGTTTCCAAAATTTCGTCCAATTCATTATGCCTTTATAAATAGAAAGATCGTTTTCATATCAAATATAGACTTGTCAAGTAGTTCGACGAATATCAATAACGTGGTAATCCATTAGCTTGATGGCAGGTGGATGGGATCGCAACGTTTAGTTGGAATAAGGGCGTGTATTGGACAATGTAAACAGACCATTATTGCGCGGTGTGTGTGGCGTGGTGTTGACATTTCAACTACAGCGTGCTACCTTGTCGAGCTATTGCACTTCATTACATACCTACAGTTGCCGTATCACGCTGTATGCATGTTTGCCGATTCGCTTCTGTGACGGAGAGGCCGTTATTATTCCGAGCCTGGTTTTGATTGCGTACGGTTGCAGTCTCTTTGCGTGCATTGATGTCTTGTAGATATCAACATTATGCATAAAGTGGAGTTCCTTGTTTTTTCATTGAAATTTGGTGATATATTTACTTAATATTATTGTGTCAGTTTGCATAGGTAATTTTATCTCGTGACTTAGAAAAAATTACATAAAAAATAGGTATAAAGAAATTAAAGACACATCGAATGTAGACCGACAATCATTAATAAAATTGATTTCTCGAAAAATATTTTTTTTGATATGATATTACTTTTTTCCTAAACTTTCGGACTCTTTACAGCATCCAATATTTCAAGTCATTTGTAGGTAGGTATTCCAATATGAACGACCGCTTTTGTAATTAATTAATGAGAATAATCCAGAAATACAGACTAAAATAGGTAACTAGATTAATGAAAACAAGTGTGTTTCACTGTTAGCTTAGGTTAACCAATTCGTTCATAATTTATGTTTTATTATCTTTAGCTTAATTAAAATGGTAATTAGGCAGTAAATAAATGTATTCGTATATTATTAGAAAATATTAGAGTAAACTTTGTTATTTATCTAGGTTAGTAAATACAGAGCAATAATTTAGTGCCGCGACCGACACGCCTCGAAACACGTAAAAAAACTTCAAGGTAGGTACAAAGTTTTTTAATTAAAACTTCAGGCTGTCACGTATTTTTTCTGTATCTACGAAATCTTTAAACTACTCGATGTTTATGAAGTTTTTTTTTATTTTAATCTATGGGAGAAAATGTTGTTGAAAGTTTTTGTGTCCCTGATTTTTATTTTTATCTAACAATCAGAAGCGATTTTTTTTACTTGAAAAGCAAAACAATTGTCTATTAGGTTTCATGTTGGAATTATGTATAAATAAATTTAAACTATTATAAACGCGAAATTTTGTAAGTATGGATGTTTATTACTCTTTCACGCAAAAACCGCTAAACAGATTTTAATGAATTTTAGCATACATATAGTTTATTACCTGGATTAACACATAGGCGATTTATCTATATACCTTGAGGGCAAAGCCGCGGGAGGCCGCTAGTTATGTATAAATAATAAACATCTTAACAAAAGGTGGAAACACATTGACCGCAATAAAAGTTTTCAGTTTTAACTTATAAATTAATCTGGTATATACCTATTACATAAATAATATTCTTCAGTTTATCACACATGTTTCCGTCAAGTACACTGTATAAATAAGCTTATAAAATCGTTTATCTTGTCCGATATATACCAACACACAGACTGAAGTCGTATAAATCGCACTAATAACGGCAGCATCTGTTAAAAAAGGATTTATGGAATATTTCGAAAAGTATTTTTAAAGAACTATAGAAACAAACTCTTTTCAATGAATCACAGAAGATTTTGCGTCAGCCCATAGTGCTAAATCAAATAAAAAATTAAATATATTCACCTTTCAAACACGGAAGCTCATGTGACCCACATTTATATCCCGCGTAACATTTTTATTTCAAATATCTACGTAGTTTTTAAAACTGTGTTTCAACCCCACTATTTCACTATCTACACATATATACAAACATATTTTTTGAGGTAAAGCGAATGTGAAAAAATAAATATGAAATCGGGTGAACGCGTGCTGTGAAAATCTCGCACATATTTTTCATACGCTCGAAACGCTGGTAGGTATATTTTTATAAGTGGGATTTCTAAAATGTTACATAAAACGTCGATTTTATCCTTAGTAATTAAAACTTTTTGCCCGTACTCACCCATACGCTTGCCCACTCGAAACTTAATGTAACATTTTAAATATTATTCCGTATTTCAAGTGCTTGTACGCCGGTTGCGCAGTTATTTCCGCATTTATTTCTGATAGCACTTTATTTGATTGTTTTCAAATAAATATCGTATACTTTTTTCAATTTATCGAATCACACTTTGAGTGTATATGTGCGTTGTTGCTACCTTAGCAGCAATGAGACTAAAACTTTGACATTTAAAAATATTTTTTTTATTTGGGTTCGTAGATTTTTGTAAACCTTAATACCTGCACATATAGAGATTGTAAATAAGAGACAAGTAATGCAAAGGTTTTTGCAAACCCTCGGAAACTAGTATTATAGCATCATCTTCAAAATAGGTTTAGTATTTAGGCAGTATTTTACAAATAGACGTACAACCAAACTTGGACTTTATTGCATAACGTATAAACCGATTAATAATATATCCATTGGTTATAAATTATCATATTTTAAAGCGTCGTCGTCCAGGTCGTAAGTTTCCAACAAGCGTGCGACCTTTGGTCGTAATTTGGCGACTTTATGGTTCCGTGCTCAGATATTGTCGCCTAACTTTCAACCCTCGGGGAAAATAGTTCATGTTTGATATCATTAGCACATACCGTTGGTGAATTGTTACCTATTGGCAATTTATTTATTGGTAATTGCATTGCTTTGTCTTGTAATTTAAACGGTACTGAACGGAACAAAAGTAAGAAAAATAACAAAACCCGCATTATCTTCAATATGGTCTTTAGGGTATATATTATATTATAGCGATAAAAATATATCTTTATATAGCAAAATTAAAGCGAAAGAATTCATTTTAAAATTTAACCGTGGCTATCATTTTATCAGGTTTTATCACGAAATTATTAAATGGAAAACCTTAAAACGTGCCTTAAGGTCTATACTGAACTTACACACTGGTATGTACTTAACCACTTTGGCAAGGCTAGGCAAGTTAGATTTAGAAAATACATTTTTTTTTTTTATTTCTCCACGTACACGAACCATATTATTTTCTCAGCAATAGTGTTATTTTCATCACAAAGTCACGCTATAAAATGAAACTATGTGACAGTTAAATGAAAGATAATATATTTATAAGAGGTAAGATTCTACTCCCACACAGCTGGAGCCGGCAATGAGAATGTTACCATTATTATTGCAGAAATTAATAGCTTAAACCCTATATATGTATCTCAACTACTTCAGTACAGTACAGTACTACAGTATTTCTACTGCTAAAACTCCCAAATTAAAAATACTGCTTCACCTGGGAATCGAACACCACTGAGACATCGCTCAGCAGCTGTATTCACAAAGCAGCGAGCTGAAAGCAGCCAAAGAAATATCATTTATTATTATAAAGATTTTTTCTTAGAAATGTTCAAGTTATTATTTTTCTTATTAAAGACAGTTTCTGATAGAGCACAATGCTGCGGTGACTTTATGCCGTCGTTTGAAGTCAAACACAGGGACTATGTTATATGGCTTGTTGAACATTATATCAACCCGCAACCGAACATTAATTAGCCTTTATAATAACAAATCTTGGTTTTATACCGTACCTTACATCCGTAGGTACTATTCTATACTATCCATACTTAGTGTACTTTCGCATTTATAATATTAAGTATGGAAAGTAGTAGACTGTCTGTCTGTTACGTTGGTTTGTTACCGCTTTAACCGCTGAACCAATTCAGATGAAATTTGGTATAGAGATGGTTTGAGTCTCAAGAAGTACATAGGTATGTCCCAGAAATCATCCCTTAAAAGGGCAGAAAGGGGGGTGGAAATTTGTGGGTAAGAAATAAATAAGCAGATTTAAGAAAAAGCAGATTAATTGCAAATTCTACGCAGGTGATCTCGAAAAAACTAGTACGCATACCGTATATATAAAGGTTAGTATACTTATTAGTATATAGGATATAAACTTCACAAATATCAAGTACATGGTATATTTTGTTTTTTATAAAAATGTGAAACTTTTCTCTGCGGGAAGCGAGAAAATCCTAATTTTCTCATGTCGTTGCCGTGTTTACTAAAACGATTTTTCATATTCATATTCACATCTGAGTCCGAAGTAATTACATGTAGTCTATATAAATTCTAGTTCCACACGGGGATAAAATCCGTGACCTGATAGTCAAAAGACTACCTATAGCTCAATCACCGCGACATTAAATACTGGCGACAGGATTAGCCTGTGGTCAGATTTAATGCTTTTTTAGTTTTGCCAGTTTTACAGCACTGCCGGAGCACCCTTTTGTATGCCTGCGCCTATGCACAGGTGCAAATAGATACGTAGATCACATGATTATACATTAATTAAAACCTCACAAACCTTTCAGTAAACCTTGATTGATCTGAACTGAACCACCATTTCATTCCACAACCACTACACCAAAGGGTTGCTCACCGCACGTTCGACAATCTCACCTCATGGTATAAAAATAACTAACTAAAGCTGCTTATTGCCGTGACATGTTCAGTAGCCGTAAACGGGAGCGATCCGGCAACATGGCCGCACTTAGTGCGACCGCCTCGGGACTCTTGACATGAATTAAAAATGCACGCTGCATTAGTGTTCCAATGGCGGGCCGCTCTCTAGCGCACATGTGAAATGGAACCGGGAAGTTACTCGCCCCGTGTCGTGTCGCTACTCTAGCTGTTGGGCCCGCCCTTTGATCTATTGATGTTAGGCTTTGGTAGCTATTGCATTTTCATCCGCTGATATTTTAATAAGGAGTCAGCGGTGGGACGCTCAGGCCTATTGTGTTGTAATATAGTACCTAAGCAGGTCAATATGGCTTATTGTATACTCATTTTTTACGCGTATGATATTATATAACTAATAGATATAGAAATAAAATAGTTTTACGATTTTTGTCCCACTAGTGTAATTCCGACGTTTCGGATTTTTTACAAATCCATAGTCACGGGCAGACTGAACCAGACATTTGTTTTATATCACTGGCTTATTATAATTTAAGATCTCTTTTCAGTGTTTATGAATTCTTTTAAGGTGCCGTGATATTGGGATGGATTAACTCTTTTAAATTCCGATAAAATATAATAATTATATAATAATATCATAATAATGCATCAGTAAAGGTTTATTTGTTTTTTTTTTGTTAGAACATAAAGAACAATGAAAAAATGTATACTTGACATTGTAATAACTATGTATCAAAAAATGCGGCACTGGAAATGTAGTATTGTACAAACAATTTATATGATGGACGATTCATTAACAAATGCATCAAACAACAAAACTAATCGGCGCGTAACAAATGGAACATGTTATCAGCGAATTAAAACAACCGTTCGTTTTCACGTTCCATTACCAAATTAATAAGCAGACACTGTAAACAAAGGACGGATACTCTGTCAGACAGGTCGGATATGAAAAACGCTTACAAAGAGCGAAAAAAATTAAGCACCTTACCAGAGGCGCGTGGGTCAACAAAGATAATTTTTCCGCAATAAATTGAAGTAGCACAGTGGTTAATTACCGTACCTGGGTTCCGGAGATAGAGAACAAAAATCAGCAGAAGCCGCCAGCCACAGATAAGCGTAATAGCGACTTTAAAAGAAATTAGCACTCGCTCATTAACTGAAAGTTTCTGTTGCATTTCATGTGGCTGTGTGGATTAGCGCTGTTCGGCTGACTGACATAATGGAGTCAGTTTAAAAATGGAAGCCTTTTTTATCCTTTTTTCTTCATGTAACGCGATTTTCATATTTTTGCTTCAAGCGAATTCTGTGATAGAAGGTTATGTTATCGTTACAGTTTCACCAAGTCTGCTCGTCCATCTGTCAGTCATTCGACTTAGCTTTACTCCTAGTACCTAATAGAAAGTTATAAATTGGTATGACACATTTGAATTGTCTCAAGAAAGTACCTACTGAAATAAAATCTTGAAAGCAACTTTTTTAAGGTACATCCTCTGCAAGTAAAGTGGGCATGAATTTTTTCTTGTGTATCCGAACGGAGTGTCGTTTGAGAGTTCGTTTAAAAATGTGGCGGGTATGTTAAATCTTTTTTATGGTTATATGTGAAATATTAAGGTTTAAGCTGTTAATGTTTGTTAGAGTCAAGTGGCCTCTTAAAAAAAAATAGTTTTTTTGATATGTGAAAAAAAATACGGTAGACTATGTATAGCCTATTGAAAAGGAACGTATGACAGTTAAGTAGGGGGGTTTCTCAACTTCCGGCAACTAGGGCTAGCCCATTTTTTCTAGTTAGTTTTTTGTTCACTTTCAATAAGAGATTTATGTATAATAAGTATGTATTTACAAAAAAAAAAGTATATATGTAGTATATCAACCAACTAGTATCCTTAACACAAGCCTCGGTGCTTACCACGGAACTAGATGGCGCTGTGTCATAATGCCCAGGAATATAAAGGAATATAAGAGATTAGAAGTAAACAGTTATTTCGGTGGGTTTACTCGTCCGTGTGTCTGATGAATCTATAAACGTGACAATGATATTTCAATTAACAGTTTCTTTCGGTTCATACAATGTTGATAACATTGAAAGAACAAATGACATATTAAAACTAAATTAGTTTTTTTTTGGTATGGCTCCTTGGTCTTTGTGCCATAACTAAATTAGACTTTTGACAGTATGGACACAGCTTAAAAAAGACCGCCTGGCCACAGCCTAAAAACGGACGCGCCAAATGAGTTTTCCCGCATATTTTTAGACCCTTTCATACCGTTTATTTAACGGCTGTGTTATTTATTCATAAGTTATTACGTTAAGAGATGATGTATGATGGCTACGTGATGGACGGAAACTGAATATGATGCATCATACATAATCACTTAACTCAACTACGCGGAGTACTACCTAATGATGTGTTGTACTTTTTTTTAAATTATTTTTTTCCATTTTTGTGCTTCATATTTTTATGGTTTTATTTACTCATATTACGCATATAGGTACAATAATGTAGGTATTTATTAGGGACGGTTTAAGTTTTTTATAATTTGACTCCGTTCCTAAAAAATATTTTAATTATTATCCCTGATAATCCTAAATAATTAGAATTTTGCAATTGGGAAATTATCATATGGAAATAACCCTCTGTCGGAGTTCCGCAGTATAAGCTGGACAAAAAATCCCCGGAACATCCTTAAGTAGATAAAGGAATATAATTTGATTGTGGTTGCTAGGAGATCGATATTCGATCCATCTTTCAAAGCTTCGCCGTTTACAACATGTTGGGAAAAGGTAACTCAGAATTCCATTTCGATAGGGTTGGCAAAATTCGTTTACGGAAAATTAATTCCTTATCCATTCAGATGTTTGGTTCGAAAATTTTAATACTACACAAATAATCGTGATCAACGATGTAGGATAGGTCGTAATTATTGTGCACCAATAATAATATCTCGAAGTACACGTGAAAGCGTGCATTAAACTGCATTGGGTATTGTGAGACCAAGCTCCGGCCAGAGTGACCGCTGGCCGACGCCCGACCAATTTAAATTTATTCCGTGCCTCTTCTGCTGCATCGTTAAAGTCAAGGGCGTGCTTAGTGCCAGAACCCATTAACTTAATATATGGTATGAGCAATCGGCTTTTTGTTATGTTCCCGAGTCAAACGTTACTCGTTCTCATTCCTAATTGCTAAATGGCTCGTATTACACAAGTCGTTACTGTCAATGGGAGAACGGAATAATCAGTGTTATTTAACTTAGTATTATAATGAAAGTCTTTGTTTGCAAATGAGATATAAATACGTAATGAATGATCATACATTTTAAAGGGGAAAGTCGGAAGCTCCATAAATTGGATGTGTTGTAGGTAGATTTTTTTAAAATGTGTAAATGGTTAGCAATTGCACCTTTTGTTTATTTAAAACTTGAATGTAAATAAGGACAGTGTCCAGTGATATTTGCGTCGGGTTGATTGCCTCCATCCGACTGAGCTCACTGCTCAACATACATATATCTATTTTCCAGCATATGTAAATTTTCAACAAGCCTTTTCGATTCGACGAACGCGTCCAATTCGCTAGTGGAATGGAACTGAAATTGGAAAAATCGCCGTGAGCCATGTATGAAGTTCTGTACTGTTGAAATAATACCATTGTGGTCTTGCGCAAACAAGTTAAAAAAACATGTAAGTAGGTATAGTATCTCAGTAATTACGCAATAATGACTTATGTCTCAAAGGTTTAATTAATAAATCATTTCTATACCAATACCTAATCGAAACGTAATAAAAAAAAGAAAACGTAAACTTGTGTTAAGAGTTAGTTAGCAACATGTATGTTGTATGTATTTACAAAAAAAAAGTATATAAGTATTTATATCCATTGTCTAGTTCCCATAGTACAAGCTCTGCTTAGTTTGGGACTAGATGGTGATGTGTAAAATGTCGCAGAATATTTATTATTTATTATTTTTTAACGAGGCTTGTGTTAAAGATGCTAGAAGGTTGATGCTACCTACTTTTTTGTAAATACTTAATATACGTAGTCATCCATGACTCATATACAAATGTTGATCGTCAATCATTTCGGATCGGAATTCAAACCCAAACCCGCACAGAAGGCAGCGCTAATCGGATCTTCAAAAATTGAATTAAGGAATTATAAATAGGGTATAGGTATAACTTCGCCACTAGACTACTGAATAAAATATAAGATTGACGGTTCGACGGTCGGGAGGCACCAGGTCGACGATCTGATGATATGGTTGGGGCAGTAGAGAATCTCTTAAGATCCCCAACAGTTGTGGTATAGAGAAAATCTTCTCTTTCTTTAGTGTCTTTATTTAGTATTACCAGCTAATTAAATAGATAATAATATTACGTAGCGTTAAATAGATATATATGTGTATAGGTAAGTACGTATTTTCAAGAATACTAGAAACATGTAAAACTAAATTTTTTTGTAAAAATAGAACACCTAATTTTCGCGGCTGCTGAGCCTTCGGGACGTTTTTAATAGAAATAGGTTTACATACTACTTAAGTATAACAACATATCTGTAAACTGTGTGTGTGTGTGAGTTGTGTTATTAATACTAGGAGACCATAATTACGTTACAGGTGTAACGTAATTATGCTCTCTACACAATATTAAGAAGTTGACAGTGTATGCCGTTGAAATGAAATCTCTTTTTAATAATATTACCCAGCCATACTTTACAGCGACAAATCACATTCCCTGCCTTGTTTGTTAATAAAATTAATTACAAAAATAAGTCAGCAAAAAGAATGTTCATTTTAGTGTATATTTGTTACGAGGTACCATCAGAAATTCAAAACTAGTAGACAGCTTTTCACCCTTATTTGTATAAGTATAAGGTTCAAAAGTGGTTTACCGCCAATTTTGTTCATTGTACATCGGTATGTTATTCTAGGCATTCGGCCCGTCTCCCTCGTAATGAAAGTGTACCTAGAAAACTGGTGCTTGAGACAGACTGTCGCTCGCTAAAATAAACTTATATTGGCTCTGCTTCATTGTAATGCTTAGAAAATAGAGCCATTTGTTGAAATATAAATGTTCCTAGGAATGTTTTAATATGGTGGGTCCGAGAAGTTTATATTTTTATTCAGTGTACCTACTAGATGAATGCAGTCATTAAGTAAGATTTTTTAGGCTATGTGCTATTACGACTATTATTTTTATTAGTAGACAATATTATTTTCTTCTCACTAGCCCGGAATGAAGTTCTAGAGTTCGAAATCTTTGTGTTATGTTATTTGGAAGCACTTTCCTTGCTGTAGTCAGTTGAATTGTTGTGTATTTTGCACGGCTGCACTGTAAGAATTTATTTATCTACCTACACTTTAGAAGCATTCGCTCGCTCGGTATGACATGCACTCCGCCACCAAATAATATCTTCACGACCTTGTAGAAAGAAAAATCTATTAAGATAAATAAGTATGCCAACACGGTCAAAGAATAGGTTGTTGGCTGATACTATTGAGGTACCATGTAATAAGTGAACTACATGAATATAGTAGTAGTATGTACTCGATTAAGAACAAAACGTGCTAGAAATGTCATTAAATTTTCTAATAAATGTAATTTCTTAATAGACCTACGTTGTAGTAGCCTTACCGGCCTTATGTACAGATGAACGCAATAAAAATGTTGAGTTTGAGATTACTCATATTTTTTAACTTCTTTTAAATGTACATAAGTTGCTGATTTGTCACTTGACCGATGACATGTATGCATCCGTTGTTATTAGGTTAGACTCTGTTCTAGTAGCTTAAATACCTAATCAAAATATTAACTCCGTAACAGCTTTTGAGCTGTAAGCAAACTGCGGCCTCCTAACCGTTAGTTCGCGGTTTTAAATTCCATTGTACTAGAGTAAATTTGTCTTGTTCAACTAATAGTTTGTTTTGTTTATAATAAACAAGACTAACTATTGTATTTTGATTAACTCTCTCACAGTAGATAAACAAATCAGTTCACGGTTTAACTTGTTACACTAACGGTGCAGCGGTTGTTCAAGGGAACCGCACGCCGAGCCGTATTTATTCATATGTAATATAATTGTATATTTTTTTAAATAATAAATATTTTTTTGCTAACCTAAACAGTGTAGTAAAATTTGGTTGAAAGTTGTACTGCTGAGCAAGAGGATTCGATTACCAGGTCAAGCAGCAATTGGTTTTTTTTTGTGAAAATATCCGTATAGATTTATTTCTAATTGATATACTATCTGTATATAATATGATACGCAGAGATGACCAATACTTATTTGCCGTGTACTGAAATTGGTTTACATCACTCATCGATTATGATGAGTGGAGCAGTAATAGAATACAGCTAGTCTGAAATTTAAATGCAGAGACAATAGCGCTGAAGCTATGCTTTCGCTGCATTGATTCCCCGACTGTTAATGCCCTGTATCATCCATGTATTACCGTCCAAGCATTTAATATGACAATGCCATAAACGTCAATTGGATTAGTCCGGCGTGATGTGAAAAGCTGCGGTCAGTGAAATTTTGCAATACAAAGCGAAATATATGAAAACCTACAATGTCGTTATGAAAAGTGTTTTGTTGGGACAGTCGAATGCATGTTTGGTATTTAATATAATAATGTATAGGTATATTTTTGAATTTAATTTTACAATGACACGTGGAACTAGTTTTGATTATTCAAAAGCACCTGCCATATTAGTCTACTGAATTGAGTTTTATAATATCACTATTTTATCCTTAGGAATTAACTGCTGCATAATTATAACAATATATGGACAAAGAGACCTATTCTCTGACCTATGTTTTAACTAACCAAGAAACAGTACTTAATTTTTTTAGTCTGTGAAGTAAAAGCGATTTACGGCGGTCATAACACTGATAGATACACCGGTTGAAACATAATGGCCAACATACCGGTCTAACAAATCGATTGACATGTCAGTCGAAGAGACCAGACACAGCGGCCAAATATACTAATGGAGACACTAGTCGAACACACAAAGGTTTACTCGAATACTCAATACACCTATTGACGCACCAATCGGCACACTTGTCGATATATTATTATCAAACACACCGCACCGGTAGTACACTGTCTATTACACCAATTGCCACACTAGTTGATTACACCGATCGAGATAGTATAAAGCTTCATTGTAATGCGTTCAAAATACATTAGTGAAACTGCTCAACACTTAAACAAAGGAAAGTGTTACCATCATCTCGCGTTACTGCAATCATCAATTCAAACTAACGAAATAAATGTTGCTCTCATATTTATATTATATGAGTTATTGTTAATCATATCTGGAGTCGCGGGTGGTCGGCGCTTCACAACAGTGTCCAAAATACCTTGGCTAGCAGCGAAATATGGAACTAAATTTACATGTAACAAATTGGATTTTATTACCATTTGGCTTTACAACCAACGCCGTCATGAGGTGCCAACTTATACCGGTTGCTCTGTAATTAATTTGACGTTCACGAGTGCTATATTGTTTGTCGTATGTTATAAATTATACAACATATGTATGTATGTGTATTTATAATGGATTGAAATAATCCTTTATATGTCATTATAATTTGTTGGGAGTTTGTACGTTAAATATTTCGTTTTTTTAGAAATATGTTTGTATTGTACGTATATAGGTATAGTATACTATGTACCTGTTTTGCTGTAATCGCAATTTGTATTCATTTATAAGCCAAATATTAAGCCAAATATTTGGTAAGTTGAAATTATTGGTTAATTAACTGTTCACAATACGCTGAATTACATTTAAGCTGATTTCGATAGGTAATTACTATTGTCTTTATTTCGTAAATCGTATACTGTATTGGCAAGGTAGTCGTAATTTTGTAATATAAATGGATT
The DNA here is from genome assembly GCA_905163465.1 of Craniophora ligustri. NCBI lineage: Eukaryota > Metazoa > Arthropoda > Insecta > Lepidoptera > Noctuidae > Craniophora > Craniophora ligustri. The sequence continues at coordinate 6,895,503 of LR990967.1, read as the reverse complement.
AGTCCCCAATATAAATTATACCAAATATACTTTTGACGCCAAAAAAATTAATCTTATTTTGCCGAATAATCAGCCTCGGTAACTCAGACAAAGTAATATATACAAATGAATCTTGGATACGATCTTGTGTTAAGGTTGGATTCCAGAGTTTCTGTATAGAAGTATATGTTCCGGATAAACCCACGCCTTGGCTATTTTCAACCGACGAAACAAAAAATTGAGAAGGTTCTCAAGTCGACGCGTATATATTTTTTTACGTAGAAGCATGCGACCCCGCATAACTTTTTAAAGAGTAGTCCGATTTTGATAATTGTTTTTTTTTAGAACTAATATACTCCGAAGGTGGTCCCATGTAAATTTGGAAAAAATAGACCTATCATAAGGGTAGGGAAATAGGGGATGTTTGATTGTTCACTCACTGATTGTAGTCCGATTTTGATAATTCTTTATTTTTAACCAACGAGCGATCTCCACCGGCAGAACTTGTCGGCTCCATCTGCCATCAGTCCTTCGACAAATTTATATGACCAGCTCACTGCCACTGGGACGACCCCCAGTTAGATGTACTGATGACTTAAAAAAGGCAGCGAGGATAATAATATACTGGATGAGGAAGCGGAGGACAGATTGCTATGGCGCAGCTTTTGAGACGCCTATGTCCAGCAGTGGACTGCGATAGGCTGAGTTGATATCTAGAGTTTGGTAATTTTAACCTTTTTTAACATAAGTGTTTCCATTCTTAGTAGAGGTGCCTAGCATAGTGGTCAGTTAATGAGTTGGTAATGAAGATAGGAAGACATTAATTCATCTGTATATACATGTGTATATTAATGTTTCCTGCCTCATAATTAACTTTTGTTTCAAAGGGGTGAAAAGGTTTTTACAAAGTCAGCACCGTTCGAGCGATACTAAAATAAGTAGGTACCTAGTGTACAAATGTGATTCATTCTATATTGGTAAGGAGGCTGCTTGATTTAGGTTCTATGTTTCTGTTGTAGTACTCGATTTGATGATAATTTTAAGACCTTAAATAGTTACCTGTAGCACTCATCAACGTTATTTACATATCGCAATTTTTTTTTAATACTACTGTTAGAGTTGAAGGGATGTGTCGTAAGTTTGGAAGCGCCCAGTCAAGTAGAAGTTCTGCGTCGTCGCGGACGAGCTAAACGCCACATCATATTGACATAACACATCATGACATGTCAATATTACAGGAAATGGCGAAGAGAAAATTAATAGTATTATGAATTGTTTCTACAACTGTGTTAATCAATGTATTAGTACCTATTTCTGGATCGTATCGTTACCTGCCTACATTATTATCATGTTGGTTTTTAGTTATTCTTATGATTAATGACTCGTGAACTCCAATTCTAGAAGATCCATGGGACAGTAAATGAGTTGATCATGACGAAATATTTTTAATTATATCATCAAAGAATATTTCTACTATCATAATCCATTATGCTTTTAAAGTGACCTCTTTCATCACACTTTATTCATCAAAAGGATATTTCAATATGTTGTTGTGAGCTTTAGCACAAATTTATAACTGGCAAAAGAGCAAAAACGGAATGGGTATGACATGACAGGCCTAATATATTGCATAGCTGGTATATCCGGCGGCCACGTGTGCGGTGCGCGCGCGCCGATTCCTTCAAGGCTTATTAACGCGGGAAATTAGTGCGGGGACAAACCACCCAGTGTAGGGACACAGAAAATAGATTTCTGATAAATGACTGATATTAATCTGGTTGAAAGTGTGTTTTGTTGTATTAGTAAGTATAGTTAATGGCCTATGTTCACTGTTGAAACTTTCTCATTATGAGTTTATGTGATAGACAAGTTGTCTCATTTATTGAATGAATGAATGATTGAATGATTGTTTATTTCTGTAAATAGATCTTTTTAAAGACACTTTTACAAGTCATGTACATTTTTTTTTTTAGTATCTAGTTGACATCGGCATTTCCTAACTGACGACCTCTGAGAAGAAATGCCGAAACAAACTCAGAGAATCATGGTCTCTTTTAAAGTCCAAACATTTTGGTTACAATATGTGAGCCTGACGATGTAAGTTAAAGTCTGGGATGGCCTTTTGAAGAAAGCACCAGTGCAGCTTTGAGTTGACCTGTCCATACTGACAGCACGCATACGTCAGCCATCGTTTAGCTCAAACCATTATTGTGGGAGCTTAACGACCCGACGCACGTCTATGCAAGATCAGCGGGACATTTGCGTAGGCCATTTCAAAAACCCAAAGCCGCCAGACATTAGTTTGTAAGCGTATGTTTATCTACCTACAAAGTGCTCACATTCACATAGATATGTATATTATAAATAATCCCAATGCATAAAAATCAACATAATGTCAAATATAAAATAATTATGTCAAAACATAACATTAACATAATGTCAAAAATATAAAATAAATAAAGTCAAATAATAATAATAATTAAAAATCTATAGGTATACCTATACAATTCATGTCAAGATATAAATTAATGTCAACAAAAAAAAATTAAAAAAAAATAATAATAATTAACATCAATGTCATGAAAAAATAATGTCCAAATCATAATAAATTACAGTAAAAGACGTTCGATAGCCCGGTTCATTAGAACTATTCAATCCCAAGCAGTTTTATCATCCATGTAATCTTTTAACGTATAGTAGCCTTTAGCACAAAGTCTCTGTTTGATAAAGGATTTAAATCTGCTGAGACTTAATGTCTGTACATGGGTTGGAATTTTGTTATAAAAGCGTATGCATTGACATCTAAAGGATTTACTGATTTTCTGGAGCCTAGTTGCAGGAACAACAAATTTATTCTTATTCCTAGTATTAATATTATGGATATCACAATGCTTTTCAAAGAGATTGATATTCTTGTAAGCATATAAAAGATTTTCGTAAATATACTGTGATGGAACAGTCATAATATCAATTTCTTTAAATTTCTCCCTCAGTGAATATCTGGGACTTAAGTTATAAATTGATCGAATAGCCCTTTTCTGCAACACAAAAATAGTTTGGATGTCAGCAGCATTCCCCCACAGTAGAATGCCGTATGACATCACGCTATGGAAATAACTAAAATAAACTAACCGAGCTGTATCTATATTCGTTAAATTACGAATTTTTTTAACGGCATAAGCTGCAGAACTAAGCTTCTTCGACAATTTCTCTATATGTGGGCCCCACTGAAGCTTAGCATCTAAGGTAATGCCTAGAAATACAGTGGTATCTACAAGATCCAACTCTCCACCGTTAACTAGTACACTGGTTTTAACTTGTCTGACGTTAGGCGTTGTAAACTTAATACATTTAGTTTTGTTTTCATTCAAAACTAAATTATTTGCATTGAACCAATGTACCACTTTCGAGATAGCAGTGTCCACATCGTATGTAGTTCTTTGCTGACGTTTTAGTTTAAATAAAAGCGAGGTATCGTCTGCAAACAACACTATCTCTTGATTATCTCCCATCAGATAGGGTAAATCATTAATATAAATTAGAAATAAAAAAGGGCCAAGAATTGAACCTTGCGGAACTCCCATAGTAACAACCGACCCCGGGGATCTCTTTCCATTGACGTCCACTTTCTGAATCCTCTTACCCAGGTACGAAATAAGAAGATTCAGAGAAGTGTTCCTCACGCCATAGTGGTGTAACTTCCTGATCAATGTATCGTGAAGAACGCAATCGAATGCCTTAGACAAATCGCAAAAGATACCCAAGGCATCGTGTGACTCTTCCCATGCATCAAAAATGTGACCTAGAAGTTCAACACCGGCATCGGTTGTTGAACGACCCTTGGTAAAGCCAAACTGTTTTCTATTAATTAGGTTGTTGGCGTAAAAGAAACTTTGTAATTGATCTAAAATTATTTTTTCAAAAATTTTACTGAATGTTGGTAGCACTGATATCGGTCTAAAATTAGTAGGGTCTGATGTGCTACCTGACTTAAACAAAGGTATAATCTTACTATTTTTCATAAGATCAGGGAATTTACCACTATCAATACATTGATTAAATATAAAGGATAAAGTGGGTGCTACAATGTGAATAATAAATTTGGCAACGTCAACAGAATTTCCCCACAGGTCTGCAGTTTTTTTTACATTTAGTGTATTGAAAGTTTTAATAATATCGCTACTGTTAACATGTTTAAAATTAAATTCAATAAAGCTAGCTTTTACGTTTTCCCTAAGTAGGTTCTCTGCAACAGTAGGTGATGAATTTAAGGATCTAGTGACCAGAACAGGAATACCCGTAAAGAAATTTTCAAATGCGGTGGCAACTTCTAAGTCTGATTTAATTATTTGTTCATCAATAATAAGACTATATTCACTGTTACGGCCAACAGATCTCCCTGTTTCACTGTTGATAATATTCCATATAATATATAATATTGGGGGACGAATTGAATAAAATAGTTATGGTAATTATGAACACTTTTATTAGACATTTCATGTTTACAGCGTGAAGAAGTAAATGACGGTCTGAGTTGGTTTGGTTACAACGTCTCGTAATGCGTCAACATCTACATCAACGTCAACGTCTAGAAGAAAGAGTTTATGGAACATCCTCTTGACTTAAGAGTAATTTGTGAAGGGATTGTATGGTATAGACTAATTGTGGAGTCAATTATTGATAGAATTAAAATACACCCTTTCATTTGTTTCATGTACTTAGAACATGACGAAAATATACTACAGTGGCTGCGCACTTCTTACTTAGAAGTAATAGTTCCTATCGGAAGCTCAAACTTAAAATTCAAAGGCACTGACATTATCACACCCACGACAAACGCGGTCACACGACCGCTTCAGCCAGGCTAGTTAATTTTAGTCTAGCTTGGAACTGACGTACGATGACACGACCAACTGGCGCGCAATGTCAAGCGCTGCAAGATTTTTTTTAAATGTCAACCCGCAATTTCTACGGTCTTTTTATTTGTGATGATTTACATCTGACTCGAACAGATGTTTGAAAAATATTTATTAGCACAATTTGAACAGTAATTCTACTGGTAGGTAAGATAAATAGTAATATTTGTTAATATACGCGAAAACATCACAATTTACACAATAATACATCACACTTTATGTAAATAATACTTTAACCCTGTTTAATTACTGTAGTTTCATACCAGTCTACAGTTTTGGCGGTACATTACTCAGTGCAGTATACTCTTAAAGCAAATCTAGCTTGATATTCTAAATAACAATGGCTTTCTGAGAAATTCGAATGTTTCGGACCCCTAGGGCTCCGAAGTTTGAAGCCGGAACGGCTGTTACACATAGTCGTTTGTTTGCCGCCTTGCCGTGGCCCGTAATACCTAGCCTGGAGCCCCGAACCGCAACACAGATGTTGCGAATTTGCTTCCAAAGATTCCTGCCGTATTCCTACCCTATAGAGATGTTCAGGCACACGTGATGGCGTAATCTCATAACACGACCGCAACAAACTTCCTCACACGATTGTTGCATTCGAAAATGATACCTATGGTGTGCGTACATAACAGCGGTATTATAAAAGTTTTCATGGAGCACAAGTTGTCACGTAGGGGTGGATATGGCTCCGGGATTATCGCCTTTATTGTTAGTGAGATAGAGTGTTTTGATTAAGGGCTTGTGCTTCGCAAAGAGTAGAGTCATATTGGTGTAGGTGTAACAGCCGCCGGCACTATTATAGGGGGTCAATAGCTGTATCCGTCGGCGATCGATGCCGGAAGCCGCTCGCCAGTACCTACCGGAAGTAGCGATGCCTGTCGACGGGAAAATTTATTTTTTGACTGACAACGGGAAAAAAGGTTTGTTGCGTTCCACCTGATTGAACTAAAACAATTTTGGAAAGTGCATTTATGTTTTACACTTTTTATTTTCATGAACATTTTTAACAAACACCGGTTGCCTCACAAAGTGAATAAAATTAGATTTGAAGAGTTTTACTTAGATTCATTAGGTTCTTCTAGGTGATTATATTTTTAACCCCCGACGCAAAGACGACGGGGTGTTATAAGTGTGTGTGTCTGTTTGTCTGTGAGATTGTAGCCGCACGGATGAACTGATTTTGATTTTGTTTTTTTTTTTGTTTGAAATTGAGTTAGTCAGGAGTGTTCTTAGCTATGTTTGATGAAAATCGGTCCAAGATAGCCACAAAATGGGTCCAGGGCTTTAATTTTTTTTAATTTATACTCTACGCTACTTATATTAAAAAGAAAACAAGTTATAATACTTTACAGAAGCATAAACTACCTGTTAACACGATTAAGTGTAGTCTTTTGTAATCGTTAGAAAGTTGAACGACTGACTTGTTTATTTATTAAAAATATTTTCAGGAGAACCATAAATAACAAGAACATAAATTATTTTTGTTAAAATTTGGTACTTAACTGAACTATGGTTAGGTTGAAATTTCGAGTTCGCTCCCAAGGCTACCGCTGAGTATTCGAAGCTTAAACAGTGAAGAAAAACATTCGTGAAAAATCTTTATCGCCATCGACAAAAAAAATCTTGATGGCGTTTGAACTAATCAAAATCCTAGTCCCTCTTAAATGAGAACTCCGTGCTGACATTGGGATGGTAAATGCAATGAAGATGCTAGCTGCTGAAATTAGCTTTTGTAATCGAGAATATATAATAATATCATTGGCACCCCAATATACACCAGTAATCTAATTCACAAAACGCTGTAGGGCCTTGTCCATTTAATTTAAAAACCATTTTAATAACATTTTCATTAGAATAAATTAGTAGGCTAAGTACAAAAATAAATATATATATACCTACATATCTAACTTTACATTAAATAAATTAAACTTGGAATATTCCATTTTTCCTAAGAAAGTTAATAATATTTATAATAAAGAAAGGACCTTTCCATGAATTAATGAAATATTACATCCATTATTACTTTTCTAGTCTATGATAAAGGTTCTTTGTGATTCTTAATTGAATTATGTTGTTGGTAAGGTTTTCTGAGGGTCAATTAGGGTGCTTAATAAGTTTTTAATGGCTAATGCGCTGAATCGCATCAGTAAGGCAGTTTTTGAGTGCTCCAGAAAACCTTTCAACTTATAGGTAATACGATTTTTTTGGGAAGAGGCTTATAATATTGATCCTAACGTTTATAAATAAGCTATTACTTTTTTATTTTCCATTTATTCGTGTATAATGCTGAAATATGTATATGTGTGGGTATAGTTAGCGTAGTCCGTTCAAACAAAAATCGATCTTTTAATTTTATTATTAGAGTCCAACATTACATAGACTTAATGCAAAAGCAACACTTACTATAATAAATTAAAGGTAATATTTTACTTGCATAGTACCAAATGTCTTATTATATTGAGAGACAATGAGAGAGTAGGGTTAAAAAAACATGAATATAAATAAATATATTAATTAAATACCTAGAGATTACAAAATGGGGGTGTTATATATCTGTGTGTCTCTCTGTTGAATCTGAAGGAATGGTGGATTTTAATTTATCAGACCTAATACCTAAACCTTATCTCTTTTATTTTACTTATATAAAGCTAGCTGAACCCTACCACGCATCGATGTGGCTCATTGTGGTGATACTATTGCGAAAAGTAGATAAAAATAATGTTTGACGCGACTTGTATATAGTGTCAAAATTTGGGCTCCATCGGTGCAGGACTTTTTGTCTCTTTGAAAGTTTTAAAAACTAACCTAACATTTTCGTATACAAAAGATAAAAGGATTCAAATTTACTATAGTAAAGTTTCTGATTCTTTATAATACCGTCTCTCTGGGTCCGGCCACTAAGTTATTTGCACAAGCGCAGCCGTATGTCTCCATTAGGCATGTTTTCTTAGCCCCGAGCTGACCGGCTAAACCAACATAGATACTTTTGTCGCACTTACGAGCACCTAATTACTTTTTATTTTTTTATTTATTTGCAAACGCTCTAGACCAGTACTTTTGTGGAAGACGTGTTAGATCTCACTTTATTATCTCAATGAAGAATGAAAGAATGTCTATATTTGTACCTATATGTTCTTATCGGTGCAAACGTGTAACTGAGAATCTTTACTGTACAGTTTAATATTTAAAGGGTACCTTGTAATGCATCTTCCAAAAGGTTATTGTTTTTTCCTGGATGTACTATAAAATGTTTAGTGTACTTTTCTCCTCTTCCGTAGTAAACTTGAAAAATATTTTCTAGAAACGTATAGTTTAGTGAAATAGCTTTTTGACGAAGAATATTCGAAATACGTATGAATAGAATTCTAGCAGAATTTCCACGAAACCCATATTTCGTTATTCACTGCTGTTGCCGCTTTGTAACAATTGGATAAAAAGTATCTTGAGCAGAAAATGTCCTTACGGTCGGCCCTTCACTTGCAACGCCGGAAACTCAACAACACTCTACCCAAAGTACGTTACACCGTCTGAATATTAAAACCTTTGTAGCTTTTTTCATACATGGGTATTAAAGACTCTTAAAAACACAGTTCTTTGGTACTACTCATCAAAACTGGGCGTTCAAAGAAAGTGACTTAATTTTTTCTGTCTTACAATGCTTTGCACTCCCATTGCAAATTATGCCTTCTCGCTACCATCACAAAGTTGACTTTAATTGTGATGTACTGGGAACATAAGTTTTCAGACTACATAAGCCGTCGTGGCGCTAAGTGACGGAAAATGAGGTGCGACATTTGGTCGGAGAGGAGCCTGGCGATACAGGCCGTCGTTTGACCCAAATTTTGGCACTTGGCCGTCCACTTTGGCGTTTTAAGAACCCAATTCTGCACTAGCGTGGAACTGGTATTTAGTGGAATCATTAATCATATAACTCTGCCGTGTGTTGACCGCGCGTTTTAAATAAAAAATGAGTTCTAAATTGCTCTTGGGGCCGAACGATGTGAGTTTCCAATGCGCTGTAACATATTGTTAAATCTAAACTAGGTCAGTACTTTTTTAAATCACTAACTTTAAATCTATTTTGACGAACATATATGAAATTTAATCACTAATTACCGAAATTTAATCAACAAGTACCAAAATTACTGTTGTTTGTTAACGCAGCTACGGGGCTGGTGGTTTGGTTAGATTTTCAGGCCATGATGATGATTTGTGAACCATTGATGGAAATAGTTTATGTTCTTGGTCTTTTCGCCCGTAATGTCCTAACTTGAACATATCAGCGAACTGTGACAGTCTCTACCATACCCAAGAAATGCAAGCGTGATACTGATCAATATAGACTGATAATTATTATCGCCTCAATGGCTAAATTTTGTTGCAAAATTAAATTATGCTTGCTATTTGACGCAAATAAAAAATAAATATTCCTGGACATTATGACACACAGCGCCATCTAGTCCCGAGCTAAGCAACGAGGCTTGTGTTACGGATACTAGTTGATTGATATACTACATATATACTTTTTTTTTTGTAAATACATACATATTATACATAGATACATCCATGACTCGGATACAAATGTTTATGCTCATCACACAAACATTTGTCCTTACCGGCATTCGAACCCGGGACCCTTAGCACAGAAGCCAGTGTTAACTATCGCTGGACTAACTGGGTCGTCAAATAAGAAAAATAGTTTTCATTCATACGGCCAATAAGATACATAATAATATAAGTAAAATAAAACATGAATCATAACAGAATGTAACAATTATTGTAACCCAACCCATCCACTTAGCAGTTGTTATAAAAACAAAACGACTGTGTTATCTTAATGGAGTAGTACATCTGGCCTTATTCCCTGCAAGCTCTCTCAATATTATTATAGTATGTATATTTAAACAGTAATATACGGGGTTTTTACGCTAGTAAAAGTCGGCTCTTGTGTTGCTAAAGCTCCAGTCGCCTTAGTAATGTCTTTACAATTATTTTTTTGGTTTTAAATGCGACTTGTATTTCTGTCAGTTAAAAGAGTACCACCGGGGTTGTGGTGCATGCTTTTACGAATCCCATGGCCCCAGCAATAGGGTTGGTTGCGTTGACGGGTGCGGTGTTTTAGTCGGTAAACGCTCATGCGGAGTCCGACACACCCTGTCTCCTCCCCAGGCGATGGGAAGGTCCGTAAAGGGTTTTTCAGCACTTAAAAAAACCTGAACCTTAATCTCTAGCCTAATACTTTTTTAATGAGAGAAGACCCGTGCCCAGCTGTGGGACATTAAATGTAAAGACAATTTATCAATTTATTTAGCAAATAAAAACACTGGAAGGTAATGTTTTTTTGTTCAGAATACGTTATCAATTTAGACTTCCTTCAAAAACAGACATGAATATTTTAGTCACTGGAAAATAGAACCTAATACCACAATGTTAGTGATTTATTTTGCTAGAGGACGGAAATCTTTCGTAAATCTAAGCAGCAAGCACGTACAATACTTACCTAGGTACAATCTAAAAGATTAATGAGCTGCCTGTGTTCTCAGCTCGCACAAAATGAGAAAACTAATAGGGCATATTGTACGGGGACTTTAATCAGTAATACGTGCCGTATAATTTAAATATACCTAGCTCTTACATTGCTTAAATATATCTGTACATTATAGCTCTGGAAGCTTGTATTAGAGTCACATATAAATATCAACTGATTGGCGCAGCACTATTAAAGGCTGCAGTCTGCGGTAAGGGTACCGGGTAGGAACCCTGATAGGAGTTTTTTTTTTGATGGACATGGATGTACTTGATTCATGGATGTTTTCTATGAATAATATACCTATGCTATGTATTTACAAACAAAATATCTCCTGCATAGATATTTTTTTTATCAACCATCTAGTATTCATAACACAAACCTCGTTGTTAAGCTCGGAACACGATAGCGCTGTGTAATAAAAATATCTGGATATTAATTACATATCAGGACATAGCACATAATGACGATTTTTTAGGAAAAATAATCATAAATATGTAGTAAATAAAAAAAATACCTCAATTGATGCATGAAAAAATAAGCCTTTTAGACATTATCCCTTCATCTTTGTCGTCATCATCTTCGTTCCAGTGGGAGTTTGGGGATAGGTCAAGCTAGCCCCAATATGCCATTCTAAATTTAGCTTCCTCGTCCTTATGCAATGCCAGTAACATTTTCTTTTGTATTTCTGAACTACACTAATGACATTTCGTCGAAATATGTTGTGTTTAAGCTGCGATTATGGGAGACGAAAGCGTGCAGCGGGGATTATGTTATTGGTTTTTTAAAGAGAGATAGTAGAGTTATATGATCAAATAACTTGTATATATTATATTTAAACTTTGTTCCACATTTTAGATTTCCTTGTGTTATGCGTCTACGCTTAAAAATACTGTTTAGAAGTGACTTCCTGCCTATTACAGTCTTAAACAGACCGCCGCACTATCCAGTACACCTCAGCTTACCTGTTTAGAGATGCAAGCGTGATTGAATGTTACTTTCAGATTTGATCAGTTGACAAGAATTCCGCTTATCGCTCCGCTGCCCGCTCTGTACTTTTCTAAACACAATCTAAGCTTTCCGTTCTTATTTGCGTACCATGTTAGAGCGTGCTCACTAACCGTGTACGGCGTCTTGAGATCGTTACAATTGCATTCGAATACAGCTTTAAAGTAGCTGTGTTGCTTTGGCGACAGGTTCAGGGCTCGTACTACCAATGTGTTAATGCGATGATTTTTTGTTTGAAAGGAACAACGCTATTTAACTTGTAAAGCGGCATTTCTCTCACACAGCCTACATATGAACCCAATTACATGTTGTAGTATGGGCCCAACGGCTTTCCATGCTACCGAAGACGATGTTTAATTGTGTGTTGAAAGTGCTATGTTCTAATACAGGTATAGTGTATGATAATGAGTGTAAAATTTTACACTTTGTTACAAACTATTTTCAAATATTATTGCTTTGAGTGTGTTGTGACGAAGACTGCCGATAAATTTCTGCTGTGTTCAAACTGATCTGCGATGTCGGACCTTGCAAATCAGTTAGATTCGCAAGTCGAATAAATTGTTATTGCTTTTTTTTCTGTAAAATTCTATGCTCGGAATTTAGATTTGGGCCCAGTAATGGCGATAATAGAGTAATAATAGTAATAGAGCTGTGGGCTAGGCTAAGTGGTGTGACCAGTGGACTGACATGTCAAAGGTCTCGAGTTCAAACCCAAGGCACGCACCACTGACTTTTCGGAAGTGATGTGCGTATTTATCACAAATGCTCAAACGGTAAAGGAAAACATCGTGAGAAAACCTGCATGATTGAGAGATTTTCTCGACGGCATGTGAAGTCTGCCAATCTGCAGTAGGCTAGCGTGGTGGACTATAGCCTAATCCTCTCAAATGAGAGGAGACCCGTGCCCAGCAGTGGGACAATAATGAGTTGATGATAAATGGCGATATGGTCACCCTTTATTACACAGTACTTACAAACTTACCAGCAAACGCTAGGAGTACATTTGCCTACACCTGCGAGGATACAGGCGATGAATATGCATTTAATACGTATAAATTAATTAATTTATAGAGTTTGCAACTTACATGACGCCGTTTTGTCACCCTTCAGAAGACAATTATACATATTTATGTAATAATATCGTATTTGTCATCTTTATCGTGACCGATTTACGCGTGCAGTTAGTAGGTTCTTCCATTCTTACATAGAATATGTCACGTCGTAGGAAAAATCTAAAATTTAAGTGTCGTTCCCGTCCCCAGGCAGGCTCTCTCGCTGCCTCGGAGTCTGGTATTTGATCTGGCACCCAGCCAGCAATATGCCTAGCGACCGAAAAACTATACATCTACCTATAGAATTTTTATAACCTAGATAAATTTTGTGGCATGGCCGTTTTTTTAAAACGGCGATACTCGGCACAAACATTTGTTCATTGAACTTTGTTTATTGTCTACTTTGTTTATTCTTTACTCTTCTGTTTTTTGTAGAATGTTTTAAAACTTAAAGAATTTTATAGGCCTTACCTATTTATAGGTCGAAAACGTCATCTCTAGTGTCTATTAATTTTCAATGTGATGTCAAGCCTATTGAGAACGTTGAATATTTAATTATCATTTTCATTTTAAAAGCTGTGGCAGCTAGTGGTTTGAGTGGACTGTGAAGTCTAAGTCACGAGTTTGATTCCACGGCACGCACCATTGACTTTTCGAAGTTGCGTTCATTCTTATCACATCCTCAAACGGCGAAGGAAAACATCCTGAGGACACCTGCATGTTTGAGAGATTTTTCGTGTGAAGTCTCCCAATCCGCACCAATCTAGTGAGGTAGACTATGGCGAAATGAAAGGAGTCTCGTTCCCAGCAGTGGAACAGTAAATGGGTCCATAATTGCCATTATTATGTCAATAGTATGATAACTTTAGAAATTGCTCATCTTATTATAGGTATCGTTTAGCTAAGAATAAGTACGACTTAAATTGCACTAATAACACATTGTTGTCATTGTTTAGATAAGTCGGTGACTGTTCTTAATCTCATGTTTGTGACTACGAATAATGATTTGAAAGTCTTACCTTGGAAGGTTTATTATGCAAAGTGTTGTAAAGTTAGTATCTAATGTACGTTACTTTGGACATAATATTTACTGCTTCTAAGTCTCTCTCTAGGTATTAAAATTCAATAACATGATTGCTTAATATACGAGTATGTATTATAAGGAACATTGAATAAAGGCCTGTTTAAACTTGATTCAGTAATTGTTAATTGGTTTGTTGTAGTTAAATACAATAAGAAAAGTGAAAATCCTAGTTGAAAAGTGTTGTTAATATAAACAGAATGTTTACAATTTAGCCCGTTATATTGTCTGTTTAAATTAAAATTTATATTCATACATTATTTTAGTCTGGATTAAGTAAAACTCTGTGGCTACCGCAATATTTTGTTTAAAATATTTCTTAATTTGCTTACATCAAATAAATATAAGAAATGGACGTTATTTGGTATTTTTATCGAATATAAATTAGTCTTTATTACAACGTAAATAAAACACAAAACAAAACTTTTTTGTCAGTAGTTGTCATACTTATGTTCAAATACTCGTAGGTACAAGTTTACAAGTATGTCCTGCGGCCCTATTATCTGTAACAGATGATGCAAAATGAGATCGTTAGTCGTTCACTCACACAAATCCAATGCATGCATACATATACGTATACATATTGTGTTACGCATATTACTTAGTACACACATATGTAAAAAACGAGTCAGATACGCGCACGAAGGGTTCCCTACCATTAACCGGCTACCTGCTGTTATTAATACAAAGCTAAAAACGGCAAAAGATCACCTTAAATATGTATTTTATTGTATTTGTTGTTATAGCGGCAACATAAATACATCATCTGTGAAAATTGCGACTGTCTAGCTATCATAGATCATGAGTTATAGACAGCCTGGTGACAGACAGACAGACAGATGAACAGCGGAGGCTTAGTAATAGGGTCCCTCCCATTGGCACTCTTTGGGTATGGAACCCTAAAAAGGTAGAATATCTATGGCGAGATACGCTCGCATGGTAGATGAATCTGTGTATGGCTGCAATTCGCGTTAAGTCGGCGAAGGAACCAACCATAAAGTTATGCGAGGTGATAGCACAAGTTATTATTGCAATTCTAGATCTTTATCGTTTTTAATTTGCTTTACATTATCCTTTCTAGCGGATGCATGCACAAAACCAATCAGTTCTTCATTACTATAATTCACATTTATTGTTTCAATATTATCGTAAATCTTGGTTATGGGTAACAACAACAGTATTACATATTGCATTATTTAGATTTTCTCATGAACCAGTTTTCTTAAAATTAGATTACAAACGTATTTGCAATGACATATTATTATATAGACACGTCATGCACGAACATCACGGCTATGCAAAATGGCGACAGCTACTAATTTGTGCAGAGACACATTTTTATCTTTCACTGTTGTAGTATAATTTGTAAACACATGAAGGCATCTTGTTCTCAGGAAGTATAAAACTATTAAGCACGAATTATTTTTTCGGGACGTACCCTCGCAACGCTGGTTGGTGCGTCACTAAGCGCGAGCCTTGATTTCTTGTTGCCATTTTAGAGAGCGGGTAACGTATCTATAGTTTTTTATATCATTGCGTATTTGTCATTTTGTAAACTTACAGTTTACGGTTTAAAAACACTTTATTTCTCAAGATTACAATCACTTCAAGGAGAAATAAACAAACAATATACATCAGTTAATATTCACAGAGTGCGTAAATAAATAGACGGTATACAAATATATAATAGAAAATATTTCCGATTAAGTATGTAGGTAATTTTAAGTTGGTTTGTCTTGTCGATTTATATTATGTTGTTGAGCAGACGTTAGGGACGGTTTACATGACGGTAAAAATAGTGAAGTAAGATAATAATTCATTTGGTCGTAATACCTTTGAAAATGTGTTCTTTTAATAATCTTTTATAAGTTGTTACTGTTTTTGCGGATTTTATATAGTTTGGTAATAGATTGTAGATCCTTACGATTTGTTAATAGCAAAAGATAATATAATAAAGGATTAAAATAATATTTGTGTGATAAATAGAATGAAAAATAATGATAAATGCTTTTCAACTGATCTTGATGTTAATCAGTCAGTCAGTCAGATTTATCTCTTGTAAATGTGTACCATTATATAACAAGTAACAAATACTATGAAAATGAAGTAATATGTAATCAGGCGTTAGGCTCTTTTCCTGCGTCTATATTGTACCTGAATCAAAAAATATCTGATAGTACAGAACGGACGCTCGCTGCTTCCCACCGAATGCGCTTACCGCAGAACTCAGATCTCTCCACAGTTCAAATGTAACTGACAGCTGTAGTGACAGTTGACAACTTGACAGTTCAAAGCGAAACAAACGAGTGCGGAATGTTGTCTTTGCGATTTTAAGAGTTAATCATTACTATTGTAGCGAAATGTGCTCTGTACTAGTGTTTGTGCAGCTCAAAATTCCATAGAAACAGAAATAAGTTATTCTGTGTCTTATATCAATAATTATTTATAGAATGTGTTGAGTAATTTGGAGCTGACTCTTTCTCATTATTATTGGCGGGTGTTCGAATGTCGTCTTGCTTACAATACTGTGTTAAATATTGGTTCAATAATGTTGAATGGACTGCTTGGGGTGTGTATGAATCATGGATGTTTCTATATAGTTACTAGCTGAGCTGCACCATTTTGGGAGTTGGTCGTAGAAGGGTGAAAATTTAAGGTTATAAGTATTTTTTGATGCCAAATAAAAAAAATACAAAGAAATATTTTGACAAAAAAAAGAAATCTGGTGAGGGACATACTTAACATGGTTTTCCGATTCTCATACCTACATACAGACTTTCATAATAATCCTTCCCCCCTTTTCAGGAGTTCAGCGACAAACACGGTGACACGAGGTTTTTATATAATGTTTACCAAAAACATATTGTCTCTATAGTTTATTACTTAGTGACTAATCGTGGCTTCGGTGTAATAAGTAAATTAAAAAAATATATCAAACTAATCTGTATTATTCTTCCTTTAAATATGTAGAACACAAAATAAAAAGTTCTTTTTATTCATCGTAACACAATAAATCTTTTAGGTGTGATTTTATTTTATTTTCCTCTATTAAGATGATGATGACGAACTAGATGGACGTTCCAAATCGAAAATTTGTAATAAACACATTGTCGGATTTCCGTGATTTTCCAAATAAAAACTGAATACAGTTGTTTAAATATAATTTGATTATCTCTTGTTGGCTGTATGTCAAACGGTAAATAAGCATTCGGAAGTCCCAATTAGATTCCTTTGATTTGCCTAACACGAAATAAAATGCTACCAAAGTCAGTCGTCGCGGAACAATTTTCATTAGCTTTTATTACGTGACTGCATTATCAAGAGGCTGAATAACAGGCCCTATGGCTTCATTGAACTACAAGTTTTACATAATGTTCCAAGAGATTATGTATTCATGACGGCACTTCGAAAGTGCGTTTTTTTCGTGTTTCATTATTTGATATGCATGCTTTGGTGTCCATTGTTGACGTTGAGTAGTGTTTATTAAAATATGGTAATAATTCCTTATCTATTAGAGCTTTGGCGGATCTTCTAAAAACACCCGCTATTTAAAATCTAGTGCAAATAGATTTGTAAATAGAAAGAGGTCGATCTCTCTTCGACCATTTTATTTTACGTGTGTATATATCGTCGTACATGTGAATGTATATTATTACATATATCTACGCCTATTTACAACTATCTAATTTTAATTATTGAATTAAAAAGATAAGTAATAGTTCATTAATTATTGCATGACTGGATCATGAACTAAAAAAATACATTGGAAAATACAGTGAGTAATGTTTTGAGATCAGTTTTGCTAGTTTAGAAGTACCTTTAATAATGGTTGGATTGTACTAAACCATTTGGCCTTAACTGTATACTTCATTGAGCATAATTATAATGAGACAAAAAAAGTTGTAACCTCCAGATTAACGATCTAGCTCTTTGATAAACTTTTAATTGTCCCCTATTTATTCTCCCTTGTCCATAAAACGTTCCATATTACAATGTTTGGTATATATATTATATATTTGGTAAATATTATATTTACTTGTTCTCCAGTCTGCACCAAACAAAGCATTACACAGCTCCTAAATCGGAACAGGTTCCGTCTGCTCAGACTGTATATGCAAGCATTCATGCGTTCACGTAGAGGCAGTAATTCATGAGGAACACAAGAGTATCTGCAACAAACTACACCGTGCTCTTGTCAGCACAAATGTTGAAACAACGCGATATAATGTAGAACTTACTAAGTTAAGTATAACCTCACGTGTGATATCATATTATGCTGATATCCATTATTTGTATTCGGTTCCCGTTCTATATATACGTGTACAGTGTCTTAAAGTACATATCTAGTATTTCAAACTGTTCTCACTGTTACCGCTATTTTATAACATTTTCCGTTAAAATCAAATTAGCTTAAAATTTTGGTGTAGTTCACTAATTGCAGTTTTATGTCGTGCTGATCGAACTTTTAGTAGGAAGTTTTACTTTAAAATAATTAATCATTATGTAGATTTTTTGATACTAACTTCTTAACTAGTTAAGAAGTAGTACTCTATCAATCTATAGTTTCAGTCTAGACTTAAACTATAGATTAATAGAGTATTCTATAATGTACAGCAATGGGCCAATAAAAGGGAAATTAAATATGCTATTTAGTACCTACGGTATTGTTTTCATTGAAAAATAAGCTTATGTAACCTAGATATATACTACTTAAACTCAAATAATACTCGTATATTTGATTTACATACTTATCGTTTATGGGCGATTTAGTCGCAACTGAGTTTTTCATCGACCTGCTACTTTGCCGGGGTTCATTTATATCTTTGAATTTGCTATGGTTTATAAGGTTTTAACAACGGAAGTCGTATGCCATTAAGTAACTTAATCATAGAGAATAGAATAGTACCGGACGACAAAAGCTTCAACAGCGGAACAGCGTAACAGCTCTTTTTCGTGGCAGTTAAAAAGCAACCAAATTGAACACACACAAGTAAAATCAACAATCAGAGAACAAATTGGGAACTCGCATCAACTTGCGAACACTGTTATTGCGTACTTCGATGTTAGTGTTAAAAACTAATTTGGCCAGAGGCGAGGCCGAGGTCGGAGGAGGTCGGCGGAGGTCGGACTATCGCAAGTCAGATAATGTTTACTTAAGACCAACTTACCCCGCCAGATAGTGCCTATCTACGAGGATTCCCGAACAAAAACAACGCCCAGAGGCGTTTATTGTTACAAGCCCGTTCATTATACATAGTTATCTTTAGTTTGTTATATTAATTTTGTGTTGCGGTTTTTGGGGCGAAATAGAACAGTTTAATGGTAATGCTCCATTATAATAATATTTAGCGTTATTTAACACCGGTGTTCCTTCTTGTTTAGGAGATTAGTGGGTAATGAATACTTGTTTATGTTGCCCCTGAGCCTTCATTAAGCTTAATGAACAGCTAATTAGCTGTATTTTTTGCTTAAATACGACTGCAAATATTGTCGGAACTTAGGATAAAGTAATTGTTGTACAGTGAGTTTACCATATCGCCAATATTATTAATAATTTAATTAACTCCGATAAATATAAGATCATTCATTAATCTTATGTAGTTACAAGGTAATGACTTAATGAGTTAAGTTTGTCTTGATTGTAATGAATTATCTCTTAAGCAAAATACTGCTGAAACTTTTTAGTTTATAAAGTATCTAAACTTTGAAGTGATTAGGCATTTAGGATCAAAATGGTTAAAATAACAAATATTAATACCGATGCTAGACTATAAACACTTCACAGTAACATATCGACCTTATTTGCAAACACAGTATTTTCCTATAAATCGACATAAAAGCTTCCACAATGGCATTTCAATTAAACAAACAAGATAAGTGTGCTCCTCGTATCCGTCACAGACAATTATTAGTGCTAACAAACGCTACGGCAGAGCAAACAGATTTCCGCACATACATCAAGGCACTAGCAATATGCCGCGTCAATACATGCGGCATTCATTCGATACGCGGTTCACTGTGTGCCCGTCTCAAATTTATCGAGCCGAACATTCGTTCAAACAAACAATTCTAGACATGTAATGCCTGCCATCTGTATGGTATTCTCAAATCCCTGCACGCTATATTGATATTAATTGGACGACACAGAAACCGCTCGGATGGGACGAACAACAGATTAATAAAGGCCGCTCTCGATTGTAGGAATTTCCTTTGTGAGTTTGTGATACACACGACTAATAAATTCGAATCACAGAAGATACTTAACTCTATTTTTATGGATAAGGCTTTTTCATATCGTATAATTATTTTGATCGAATTGAATATATTTTACCTTATGCTGTTTTTAAATTCAAATGAGATGAATAACAATCCTGTTCACTTACTCATAAGATAAAATCAATAAGCCGCCAGACTATTTATTATCTATCGCCATCTTCTCCGAAATTTTAAAAGCGTTAATTTTTTAAATACTAATTTAGCTTTAAGTAGTCTTAAGCCAAGACTAAAGGGATCTCTGTTGTACCTATAAAAATATTCAAAGATTTTAAACAATAACTTTCACTTAATTAATCGCCCTTTGTGTCGCTTACTTAATCAGGCGAGAATATTAATACTTTTAAAACAGAGGTTTTTGGAATTTCTGAAATAATACCTTCTTTATTCAATGGATTCTTAATGCGATAGATATTCAGTACCTACTTTACGCTTGTGACTTGACTCCATAATTTAATCGAAATGTTCTTTGAAATATTTCTTGGTTTAAATACCGTATCTTTATGATTTACTATAGCAGCTACCTCGAAGTTATTAATTTTCTTTAAAAACTGAGAAAGCTTCACTTTAAGTTCAAATAGTTCTTATACAAAAAAATAGATGTAGGTACCTTTCATCGTCTGCGAATTAATAAACACTCGTTTTATAAGCAGCTGGATATTGCATGTATTCCAACAAAGAGTAAATATGCTCTGTTTTTTTATTTTTATTGGCAATTAAACAATTAACCCGTCGAGAAGCACAAAGGACTGGCAGCTCCCCACTGTGCGGGGCGAAATTTTATACTCATTGAAGGCGTATTGTGGTGAATTTTTAGGGTTTGTTCTCCCGTCCGCGAGATGAAAGCTTCGGATCCGTGAATAACCAATCCCACAATATATAATAAAATAAGAGGACTGCCAGCTGATTACGTGTAAGTAAATTAGGTCCCGTTTATGCACTAGCTTTTGTGTTTGTGTGTATGTGAAGTTTTTGTATGTGAAGTTTTCGTAAGTTTTTGAAATAAAAATCAATTCCTTTTTATAATTTATTTAATAAAAATCTCTTTTGACTTGAACACGATCACTAAATTACAGACAATCAAAGAAATATTATTTTATGTAACATTGAGATTATTTTACGTCGTATCAGTCGAGCTTAGAATAATAATAGTTACAAGACAGACTCCTTCACTGACTGATAAAATGAAAATTTACATTACCACTACGTATGTACAATGCTCTTATTATTGGGATTTGGTGATAAATAATAATCTTATAGACAGTTAAAGCGTTTCACTCTACGCCAAGTTTTGACAATACGTTTAGTTCAATGTATTGGCCAAACTTGATTGAGTCACAAAATATATAATATACCTTTATACATATATAAACTAATAACAGTAGCTAATATTTTACGTTTTTCTTATTATTAATAATCATTTATTAGTAGCAGTAGCATAAATGAATTTTTAAACAGGTAGTATATTTTTTGCAGTTAACGAACTATAATGTTTAAGGATTAAAATAAACAGAAATGGTATATTAACTCGAGTGAAACCGGGACATTTTTTTGCCTACCATCCATAAATCTGGAGTAATATTACAAAATTATGAACAATTATACTGGTAACATGTGGCGTAGAGTGAAAGCAGTTTTATTTATGTTTGTAATAATAAGAATTCACATATGTCGAAACTGTACAGTAAAGCCAGTGCTCCATTTTAGGCTGCCTCGAACTAAGCGGTTGCATCGAATACAAACGACGACTCCTCGCATGGAGGTACGCAAAATATGTACTAGACCAGAGACTTAATACCAAAATACTACCATAAAGACATGTCCGATATCATTACACATCCATGAATGAGTTAAATTCATAATAAATATCCCAAAAAATTAAACGAACCTCATATTACTGACAATTTTATACAAAATTCTAACAACACTCAACTGTTTACGAGAAATGCATGTAAAATATAATTAAAGCATTACTTAGTGTGACTGTGTAGGTACATACATTTATATCTATTTACATAAATTATAAATCAAATAGTGCACCATGTTTTTTGCATGTATTTACAAAATATACAACTATCTACTAACATTTATTAACAATATTTTTCAATCGAATGAGATAAACGTTATAAACTTTATACGAAACAAAAATGTTATATAGAATGTTTTATTAGATGGAAATAAATAGATTGGACCTTACAACTTTTGTAGCTTGGGTCATGAAAATATTAAATTGTTTTACAAGATACAGTTGGTGAATAAAACAGTGACTGATGAAAATGGTTTTCTCAGTTGTAAAGCACAATGTTTTAGGGCAGACAATCTGTAGCTTTTAAAAGATTTATTTACTAATGTCAAGTTATATTTATCTTCTAATATTCTTGATTTAATGATGTAGATAGAAAAGTCGCAGATAAACGCTAAATTGATCGAGAAAACTGAAATACAAGCTCACATAGCAGCTTCAATATCATGTACAAAATCTGATTCAACTTTGTCAGCCTTTTCATGTACCTATTAACTACTAAAAATTGATAAGTAACAACGATGTAGTCATTACGTTTCTATGAAACGATCGTTATAACAATAAAAATAATTAATTTAGGCTTTTCTATCACTTCAACGTATACTCTCCTCGTTTGTCCTACAGGAATAATTCAACGTCTGATCACTATATTTACACTGGGTACACCTTAGAACAGTTTGTCTTTGAGACTCGCTGAGGTGACAACTTAATAGTACCCATTGTTGGGACAAATGGAATGTTTCTTCTTCAGGATAGATTCACGAAAGTTTCTCAGGCGGCACGGTCTTCGTGCTTATCGACCGGCGGTGTTGAGGAGTCCCTCTGAGGAGTTGGAGGCGGGAATTCCGCGGGGGATCGGCCCCTCAGCTCTGTGCTAGGGAATCCAGCGGCACCACCAGTTTTCCGTTGGAGTAGCTGTAACAACGGAAAATTACTGAAATTAAACAAACATTTTTCAATCCATATTATTGTTTTAGTTTGTTTAAAAAGTTGTATTCTACATAGTTGCTACGTATATTTAAGTTACTCGAACGTAACAGTAAGTAATAAGTATTTATTAACCTGTATGGTATAGTGGCTGTTCTGGATTTAGCTCTGCTTGGCCTACACGCGTCATCTGCAACCAAGACATTTCAATGTGAATGATTTTAAATTATAGTCGTCTTTTAATTAACGTTTGTCTTGGCGGATTAAATGGAAACTTTCCGCTTGTTCATAGTTTATATCGTATCGACGAGGCTTAATTAAGTGGTAGCGCACGCTATTGTCCCGACTCTTGCGGAACAATACTTATCTTAAGTCGAAGTTAGCAGAAGTAATATCTGCGATACCTTAATGAGGGAACTTTGTATCGACTTCGTTAATCGTTTCTGACCCGGCCGATGCGATCCGTTCTACCTTTATCATTTTAACTAGTTTTGTATGTTTAAAATTACATTGTTAAGTGTACCTGTGCTGTGTATGGTAGTGAAATGAAAATAAAATAAAATAAAAACAGGTTTTTGAATTACTCTATGAGAAGTAAATTCTGTAATGGACGCGCATTTGCTAATTTATGGGAATAAACATAAATTGTTCGTATTTATTTCTGGTTATTGTAAAGCTATGTTATTGAGTGTAGAAATTACCAGCTAACTTTTTGCCAGCAAAGTGACATGTGTGTTGGCGGAGAGCCTTACCGTAGAGCGGCTAACATCGTTGTGAGAGGCACGCATCGCATTTGACGGGCTCGGCACGCCGCTTGCCCTGAGAGCCCTGCGAGCCGGACTTACGCCGGAAAGTGTACCTAACGAGCAGACCTGCAATGCAAAACGCCGCACCGTTAACAAAACAAACAACTAAACCAAAATGAAAACAACAAACACAGAGCCACGCGCGCGCGTCCATCTGAAAAACGCCTATGGGCGGACGAAAGCGGGCCAAAATAAAACAAAAAGAAATGATGCTCTCAGAGTTTTCATGACTTGATACCGCTAGGATTCATTCACGTTTTATGGGAGAGTGAAACTTTATGCA
The DNA here is from genome assembly GCA_905163465.1 of Craniophora ligustri. Taxonomy (NCBI): domain Eukaryota; kingdom Metazoa; phylum Arthropoda; class Insecta; order Lepidoptera; family Noctuidae; genus Craniophora; species Craniophora ligustri. The sequence goes on along the minus strand of LR990967.1, from coordinate 6,871,622 downwards.
TTTCTGTACTGGATTTATGTTTTTTTCTACGCTGTGTATCGTGGAACTTCCTAAGTGGCGATGACGAATGTTTGGAGTATGTGCTTTATGTTTTAAGTTTAGTTTGAGCTAAATACAGAATTTATGAACTAAAACAATGATAAAATTCTAACATTCTAACATGCATTACGAGAAGATTAAAAATGATTGTTGTATTATAGTAGGTGAACTTACCAGTAAGTCCGGCTTTGTTGATGCTATTGGAGCTAGAGAAACCAGATATTTTCTTCCAAGCCTTTTTGTTCCAAAACCCACTAGTTTTAGCATCTCCACAGCTAGAGCTACGTGGGGAAGGTATATCTTTAGGGCATCGCAGGCCACACTCGTCAGCACCTAGAATTCTCACGCCTGCCCCTCGCGTGCCGTACGACACGGCAGGCAAGTGCGGCACTGATCCGGTCGGTTTACGACGTAAACTACCTACGTAACTCGCTCCGCTACTGCTGCCACTAAACCCGCTGTCTAAGTCTGGTGGATTACAACTTGCCGGCGAAAGTAACTCGTCCGTCGGACCAACTCGCAACAATTCCTCTATATTGTCTCTGTCTTCAGCTCGCTCCGAATCGGGGGATTCGCATTCTGGCATGAGCATCGCTTCTACACTGAGATTTAATTCTCCCAAAATACGTTTGTGCCTTGATTCTACGCGTCGAACTTCCTCTTCAACAACACTTCTATCTAAAGACACTAGAGACTGTCGTGGCGCGTATCGGTGTTTAGGACACGTCCTAGAGCCATCTGTGATTTCTTCATAAATATTTTCTTCGGTACCATACCTCGTAACATAATTATGTCGGGATGATCGGTCTCGTGGTATACCACCCCTTCCTCTTTGACGATTTACCTTCCTTGATGATGAAGGCATTGATAAATGGTGGTCATAATAAGCGTAGGAGTAATCGACCGGTTCAAATCGCTCCATCGTTGCTGCAATATTACTCCTATTCCATGTCTGAGAAGGTGGTTCCCTAGACAAATTGACAGCAGCTAGTCTCGCTGGTAGGATTTCATCCAAGTCTCTAGCACAACGTTCGTCTAGCGACTGCGCACCATCATCTTCTTCCCGTCTATGCTTCCTATGAGGTCGCCGAGATGTTTGTGATCGTGCATGCGCACGGTCGCAGTCTGATCCATGGCCATGATTGTAATCGGGTGTGTGGCTGCGATTATAATCTATAGGCCTATGTTTACAATCTAGTGTATGATGATAGTCTGGAGTATGCCTCAGACTGTAGCTAGAATTTCCTTCGAAGTCGGACCGGTCGTAAGAGGGGCTATCGTCAGCGTTACTAGTATGTGCATGTGGGCAGTCGGCTGCGATTCCAGATTCTGAAGAGGGATAATCGTGAACCTCTGCGGTGACAAACGATTGTTGAATATGGTCGTCTGGTCGCGCAGGCTCGGACGTGGCATGTCGGTGATGAGGGCGTGGTCGCGTGGTCTCGCGACAACTGGCGAAGGTTCGCTGAAGAGTCGGAGCGAGTGGGTACCGGCCACACCGGCTGTCGAACACCGCCTCCCCTGGTTCGTCGGGGCTTGGCGGCGCGCTTCGTGATTCCATGGCTCATCCTCTCATATCCAATTAGTACCTGTAAAAAATGAAACACAATCATTATTTTAGGGAACATTAGACATAAATATAAAATATTTTCTTTTTAATAAAAGGCACGGACCGACACCGGCGGCGGGGCCGAGGGCAATGAATCCGAAATTACGTGCCACGTGATAAGGGTAGGGTAAGTGACGATCAACACAGCAGCCGACGTCGATATATCATCATCAGTCGCCGAGTAATAAATCGGGGACTTTGTGCCGTGTTTACATTTTATATGGCGGATTTTTAGATGCTTTGTTGCTTGGTGATATGTGACGTTATGTCAGCTTTGTTAAGAAAAATAGGAGCGATGAATTTTACGAGTATAAGAAAAATTATCTGCAGATATTGCTCAAGCTAGATGAATCTATAAAACTTTTTGATTCCAATGCAGAAAGTATATTTTATCTTCTAAATGCAAATTCTAGAGACTAAATTCGATTTATTGCACACAAACACAGTAACTATCATAACAAAATTCAAAATCAACATTTTTATTGCGTCTCGCCCGAATGTTATTGCAGGAATTCCAGACCAATTTATTACTGTAACGATAAGTGTCCGTGAACTAGTGGCAAGGGCGGTGTCGGGACGCGACACCCTCGGTTGCTATGGCAACGCGGCCCGCGGTTTATCGCGTCGCTTCCGCCCGATATTTCTTGCATCTAAATCATCATCAGCGTAGGGAAGCGGATCGTAAAGAGCCGTTGACCGCCCGTCCGCTACAATTTGTTACACAGCTCGCCATAGCAGCGCTGGGATTCTGCCTCGCCCTTTATCTCGTAACGGCGTCCTACGGTCTAACTATCGCTCCATCACAATTTCAACACAACGTGTAGTTTGGTTTCTGTTATAAATGCTGCAGGTGTAACGGCACCAAAACTCGATCGTCTAGGGGTCGATTTTTCACCGGTTACCTTATCAGATGAATAAACTTCGTATGTAGAATGCAAAAACACTTTCACGAATTTTGACGTATAAACAGCATTTGTACGGCAGCTGATACTTCGCCAAATTTTTTTTTTACTTAACCAGAATTGGAATAAATTTAGTCACAGTACGATGTATTTCCATTGCGTTCTCATACGTCAAGTTGTGTAATCACAATTTTAGCTCCCCTTTCTACTGTCCCCTCGTGTTAAAGCTTAAGAATATATATTACGTTCCGTGAGGGTTAAAAAATCATGCAATGTACATAATAGCGTCGTAATTGCAATGAAATTTATTATTGTTACACAGTATTACTGACACTAATTGCCGACATTAATTTAGAGGATTAAAAAGTGTGCATTAAATCCGTAATGACTGTGTACACACTACCTAATATTTTGTAGAATATTTTAAATGTTTGGATGTTATTTTAATACATACATGCAATAAATACTTAGAATGTGAGTAGATCTTTTTTTCTTGTCAATCCGCTAATAAAAATGTCATTACGAATCGATTATACATTTTAGAGCTTGTGTCTTCTTTGGTACTTAGGTACCTACTAATCAATTTCCATTAATATTGTCCACGGACAAAATTATATAACTACTAAAAGCATAGCTTAATAGCCGAATATTAAACTAAACGAAGAAGAAGCAAAATAACTGGTTCTCCTACTGACATTATGTAGAAAACAGACTGAATAAACTTGATATTAAAATCGAATAAGCACCAGCTTCACAATGTACAATTTTGCGGCATTACAGTAATCACCATCCATCATAAGGCGATAAAATAATAAGTGTTTTCATTTTCTATGCACCCCACGCTTGGCGTCATTATAAATAATAGGTTTTTTGTAGTGGACTCATGTGGTCTGTGACGTCCAATGTTTCCATAGTAATCGGGATCTAAAACCTTGGTATGAGTTTCTTAGTCAAGTTTATCGCATTCGGCACTCCGATTGGCGAATGGAAGTGAAGTGAACCAATCGCAACTCTGAACGATAAATTCAATCGCATTTAAATTTCGTGTTTTTAAAAGAAAGTTACTGAATGCCCTATTTTTTTTTGGAGGGCGTTGTTTTATTGACAGGTGATGTTTTATTGACATGTTGATTTAATTCTTTTTAGAATACGGTATTGATTTTTATCAAATAGGTTTTAGTTTACGAAGAATATTAACTTTATACGTAATCTGTTCTTTTATTAAAAACTTCAACAGTACGCCATTTTTAAATTAAATTAAATCCGGTATCCTTCACTTGTTTATTTTATTGAATCGATGTTATTAGAATAATTGGCTAAAAATAATTGTATTATTTTTCTACTTTTTAACACTATTAATAAAATTGCCCAATCATTGACTCTCTTTTACTTGCTAACAATATTTAATATTTCTTTAGTCTATAGGAATACATAAATATTTCATTGTATTTTAAGATTTCGGAAAATTGTAAGTATTCTTCAGCGAAATCTAATTTATGCAGGTCCCTTCACACAGACTTATTAAATATCTAGGTACATTGACGGAGTGAGGACGGTTTTGTAGGTACATTTCTACGTATCTAAGTACTTAAAACCAATTACTTATGTATCAAGTACCGTGGCAGCGTAGTTAAGTGTCTGGTGACTCAATAGGTGGCGACCTAATGAAAGCTTGTCACGTTTTAATTTGTCGTTAATCAACGACGCCCTATGATTGACCGGCTGTTATGCAGGGGTTATTTGATAAAACGTCTCATATTACTATTTGGTTTGTTTTTTATTTTACTTGTATATAGGTATAAAAATAACTGTATTTAAATCTAGCTTTTGCCTCCGTAGAATTAATATTTTAATTTATATAATCTAATCAAACTTTTCATGAATCAGCATATTGATTTCATACCCTCCTCTTTAAAAAAAATACCTATTCTGTACATAAACTTCAACCCCTTTTTTGCCGTTTTAAGGAAAGATTTCCGGAACAAAAAATATCCCTAATTTTATGTGATTCAAGTTACTCAAATATATAGATATCTCAGTATCAAATTTCATCTAAATTGGTTCAGCGGTTAAATCATGAAGAGGTATCAGGCAGACAGACATACCTTCGCATCTACCTATTGTATATTTTACCTGCATTGACGAATAAATATTTTTCTTTCTTTTCTATCTAATATTGAGTATCGATACGACCTACCGATACCTACCTGCTAAAAGTATCGATAGTTTGTACCGATATTATATAGATAATTACGTTAATATTTGAGAGATAAGATAGCGTCTAACTTATATTTACCTATTATATTTTATTTTAAGGCAGATGCCTTGTTGAGTTAGATTACGTAAAGCTGATAGGACACGTTCTTCTTGTTAAGAAAGAATCCTCTATTTAGGGTTCAGACACATAATTTATTTACCCAACTGAGCAAATGTAAAGCGTGGATTATGTTATTCTTACGTAACCTCATAGGTATAATATAAAGTCTGGTTATAATAAGAAATTTAAAGAAAATGTGAGTAAACACAGAAGCGATGGCTCATCTGCCCTGCTTTTACAATTCTAGCTGAACATAAGTTTTGATTGTGCCAAAATTATACTATTTTATAGTACTGCATCGTGTGGAAACCTGTGTGGCTAAGACATTTGCTCGGTGACGTATGGAGGATACCAACCCGCACGAGGGTCAAACAGGAGAAGACCCGTGTCCAACAGATTTGGACATTAAACGGCTTCATGATAATGATGGTACGGTAGTATGATAGTTTCACAATGTGTCCTGACTGATTATTACGTAACTGACATGCAAAACTACTAAGCCCAGATACTGAAATATGGAATATAGGATTATTATGTATTAATTCGTTATCATCCACTACGAAATGACAAAAAAAAATACATTACAACTTAAAAGAGTTGAGGTTATAATTATTAAATAAATGTGAAACCAAATTATATTTTGTTACTGAGAAATTCACTTAATTATACCAAAAAAGAAATATTATCTTTTATATTCATTTCTTTCTGCCCTTCATTCTGCTCTTGTATTCATCAATTATTTATTTTTAAGTAATTATGCATTAATAAATGTACATACATACAATTATAAAAATGGTTCGCCATTACACAAACAAACAACGTAATTAATACCTTTGTGGCTAGTGCACTTGCCGAATTTTACCTATTAATCAAAATTAAGTATTCTTCTCAGTGGGAGACATATTAGTAATGTTTATTTTGGGAATTGTATTATGTATCAATGGAATAAGAAGGTCTGATAGCTTAGTGGTATGACCATTGGATTCTGAAGTCCTGAGTTAGATCCCAGGCAAGCACCACTTTTTTCTAAGTTATGTGCTTATTTATCACATGTTCAGACGTTGAAGAAAAATGTCGTGATGAAACCTCCATGCCTGAGACCCTCGTGGTTGACTATATCCAAATCTCTCTCAAACGAGAGGAGACCCGTGCCCAACAGTGGGACAATAATTAGTTTAGTGGTGTAAGCAGTTAATATTTTTGAGTATTCTATTATTATGACGTCATCAAGTAAATACTAATACGAAACTGAGTTCTCGTTTTATTTTCAAGTGCCACGGAAACTGCTGATGCTCGCCTAGATTTTCTAAAATCGACATTCACGTAAACAAAGCTGCGAGTGGAAACTGTTTGTTTCAATAACTGTTCCATTTAATTTGTACTGAGTAACGTATGTTCTGTTGTAATTAAGTCTGTTATGTCGTTGATTAAATATTACGTAATCGTTTCAGTAGCGTTTCAGCTATTATATGTTTATTTGTTCATGCCTCAATCAATTCAGAATATAATATTGTAGTAAATTTCAATCGGTGAAACATTTGAGATGTATTTTTTAAGACATTTTCTTTAACACTTCTGGTTACGCCTTCGCGACCTATTCTGATGACTAGGGTGATCAAAGGTTGTTCGAACCTTGATAAAAATTCAAAATCCAATCCAATAATCCGTTATTCAATGTACTTACATCCGGATTTTAATGTACTTACACACAAAATCCAGAAAAAATCTCCGCGTAACAAAGTGGTACATTTCACAACACGTATAAGAAAGCTATTACACTGAACGGTGTCGTTCACAGATTTGAATTCGAAATGAGCTCAGCCTTTTTCGCGACAATTCTGTTTATTTTACGTTCCTTTTACCGACTTTGACGGAATTCGAGAAATAAATAAGTATGACGGCACAATTGGCGTAATCGCTGAGCAATCAGCTTCTTTCTGTGCAACGGATCGTGGGTGCGATTCCCGTACGAAAATTTGGGATTGTAGTACCTATGTATAAGTAGTTCATAAAATGGGTAAACATTTTATTTGCAAAATCGCACACTTATATGAAAAAATCAATTGGCCTATTGCATTTTTCTTAAAAAAACTAGACCGAAGAAAACTATATACCTACAGACTAGAAGCCTCTCGATGATACAATCATTCGAGTCGAGCAATAATGAAGATAAAGATACCTTAGACGTGTCTATTAATAGCCCCTAATCTGTGGTCTTGTTCCTCAGACCCTTATAATTTAATTAGCAACTCGATGTGCCAGTAGGCGGGAAGCTAACGATGACGGCAAAACAAATAAATTTATTATCAAAGGTGTGCATAAAATTCCACCTGGCTGAGTTTAATTCCTTTCTGTATTAAAACCTATAACTCTTTATTGCTTAGTATAAAAACATACAGGTATATAAATAATATATTCAGATATTGTGACATAGCGCCATTTAGTTCCGAGTTAAGCAATGAACGTTGTGTTACGGATACCAGATTAGGTTGATACACTGCTTAGTTTTTTTTTTAAATTTTCCATGCTCATCACACAAACTTTTGCCCCTATCGGGATTGGATCCCGTGATCCTTGCCACAAAAAGCAGCCTTTAAAACCGCTGAGCTAATCGGGTCATCTCCGTGTATTTTCTTTATGTCAGCGAATAGTAACCATATCGTGTTACTGATTATTCGCTTAGGTAATGTAATTAAAGAGGGTAGAGCCTTCGAAACTATTACTTACAAATGTTATAGATAGCAGTTAATTCTGGTGCCTATCGGCCGTTTTATGTGACACTCAACGCAGAACGGTTTAAGTGCCCTTTGAGAAGATCTCCGCCTTTTATTGCTAAGAAAGTAGTTAATAAAATGTGCGAAAATATATCTGCTTAACGTATACATTCGCAGTTTATTTGAGTACTAATACTGCCCTTATATAGTTCTTTAGCAGATTAAGTCCGTTTAAATCTTTGTTTGCCTAACTCAGTACATAAATCAATGTTAGCTACCTAAAGATTTAATTTAGAAAGTTATATAGTTACTTAGAAACTCAGTTGTTTTAATTTAAAGTTACTGTTTCTGACCTGAACTCGTTAACGTCATTTTTATTTTAAATTTCATCAGAAAACTAATAGTGATATTTCACTACCTCTTGTGTACTACCTACCTATCTTACTATCTACTGCTTAAGTCCCAGATCTTGGTGTTAGGTCTTTTTAATTCCATTTTTTCCGAGACTACGCTTGTCTAGTTATCACTGATTTCAGGACTAATTATATTTTATCATGACCCGATTGGTGTAGTATTAATATTATAGTACCTACTATTAATTATAAAATATATCCATATAATATCCTGTCAGGGTTTGTTTCATGAGCATGGTGTACCATACATTTGCACCTGTGTCATGGATGTTTCTAAGTAGGACAATATATGTTATAAATAACATTAATTTAGTGCAATATCCATTGAGCATCTGTGAAATAATGTCCGTAGGTATATATTCATCGATTATTATTTATTAAATCTATAAAATAAAACTTCTTAGGTTTTTTAGGCTAGACAGTTGTAAATTGTTTTTTAGTATTGAGCAATCAATGTACTATATAAGAAAATATTAGTTAAATGATTTCATCCCAGTATAGCTGTAGCTCGTCTCGCCATCTCCTTCTAGGTAGGGAGGCCTTTGCCCTGCACTAGGATGATAAAGGCTGATAAAAAAATGATTACCTACATACTATTTAAATTTAAAGAAGCAATCGGAATTGAAACTTTCAACACATCCAACACACTCCATGCTTTATTCGAAGATATAACAACAAGATTCACCTCAAACATTTTTAACACAAATGGAATTAAGCGAACATCGAGTTCCGTTTTCGATTCTTTAAGCATTGACATCAATACATCTATAACACGTTCAGTTGTAAAACAAAACCAGTGACAACTTCGACATGTTAACAAAACATAGACACGGCTCAAGAAACCCAATAAAATACAAAAGCATGGTCATATAAATTGACGCCATTATTCCACGCACGATGGAACGAAAATTTGAATTTGAAATCATATAGCCATATACTTGAGAGCGTTAACTAATCGAGCGCGTCAAAAGTTTATAACACAATTTCTTGTCTCGCCGCGTTCTTGATTCCGCGAACTCGCGATCCGTCACCAGGTCGGGAGCCTCGTTAAAATTCAGTAAAGCTAAGAACACATTACAAACGAATAGGCTCACTCCGTCTTAACAATTATCTCTCGGTTTATATTCGCTTTACAACCGAAATTAGGGACGCGCTCAGAGAGCCCGATATGTAAGAATTTCTATTTTATTTGTATAACAAAATTGGGCGTGTAATTATTGTAATAATAAAGTCTCTTCAAATGTTTATCTAGTATTCTTGGTTGATTAAAGTTTGTGTTTCGTTTGAGTTTGAACCCGTAACTTGTGTACACAGCGGGATAGAGACACCCACATAAAAAGGATTTAATTTATTTAGTTTAAAGCGGCGTGCGTACAGAATTTTAACATAAATGAATTTAAAATTTTGTACAATGTTTGTGATACTGCGTATTATGTTTATCTACGCGCCACTATTGTACATAGATAAATACACAGTTAAAATTATTTTTAGAATTAAAGCTTGCTTTAATTATAGAATCACTATCATCAACCCATTTACCGTTTCACTGCTGGCCACCAGTGTACTCTCATTTTAGAGGTATTAGGTTGGATTCCACCACGCTAGCCTAGAGCGGGTAGGCAGACTTCACACGCCCTCGAGCAGATCAGTCATGAAGGTTTCTTCACAATGTTTTCATTCACCGAGCACGTAAATTTAAAAAGTCAGCTTTGGGATTGAAGTCGAGACCTTTGATTACATAGGACCAGTGGGTAACATCATTCATTCTTTTTAGAATGTTTTGAGCAAATTTTTTTATTACACTCAAGTGAAGTCGTAAGATTAAAGGTATAAATAATAATAATACCCCTTAAATATGGATACACAATTTCGCACTGAAAGAGAAGATTTTATATTTTAACAGTGGTGTATAATATACTAAAGCTATTGTAGGAAAATATATGCGATTATCTTCTGGAGTGTGACTCCGCACGATATTATTGTACGTGGCTGAAGTGGTATCCACTCAGTTCGGCGACTTGCAGTTTTCACAACACTCGAGGGAATATGGACATCATCCAAACCGGCTAGCCTTTCACGAATCATATGGAATAAGACCTGACATTAAAACTTTTTGCTTACATTTTTACTTTTTAACGAACCTAAAATGTATTTAAAGTTATACTATTTTAAAAATAAAATAATTTAAGTCAGAGAAAGGTATGTCTAATCGTGTTTGAATGTGCTGCTTTTAATTTGTAATACGTATACCTATACGGACTCCCTAAAACGATAGGCAAACGTAAATAATATACAATAAAAATATACAATGTTTGCTGAAAAAAAAACATAGCCACAATGGCGTAATCGAAAACAATATACATACGTATGTATATTCAACGATTTAATTGCACCGGGTGCATCGGGTCATGATAAATAAATGAGCAAGAAGTCAAATTCGAAAATCGGCTTCAATATTCCTATGTAATTTTAAATAAGAAATTGTAAAAACATATATAGCACACACTCTGAAAAGAATAATTTTTCAATTGTATATTCTCTAACGTTGCGGATCATGTAATCGACCATTTATTTTACGGCGAGATTTTCCTAAGGTGGGACGCGTGACTACCTTCAATATTGCCATCCCCAAGATTCCCAATAACACATTTTTAAGGATTTGTGTCAAGATCATTTTATATGAAAGAGAAAATATTTCTGTAGATCCATGATGGAATTAAGCTTTATAAAATTTGTCCTTTATCATTAAATATGTATGGCGTGAATGTTACTCCGATAATCGTCCTGTCTTTAAATTTGAAATGATAATATTTGACCTACACCTACATTTATGAAATTTTGTGATGCTATATAATTATGCGTCTTCGGTCTCTTTTCATGACTAGGCTATGTATGATATATAATACATAACAATTCATAACAAACCATGCCATCACGCCCAAAAGTTTAGTCAGATGTGTACTAGTGTCCACCCACATTTTGCCGGTATATTTTAGGTCCCATGTAATGGGGGGCTACGGAGCCAGCCTATTGTCATCAACCAGGCACAAATCCAACCTCCGCACTGCTACAGAGGATTTCATAAAAAAAACTATAACATTTTGCTCAACCTGAGAACTCAAGGCCTCTTACTCATCAGTTGCACTTACAACCACTAGACTAAAGAGGCTAACTATGATTTTCTCCATATGAATCAGATTGTTTAAATGATTAAATATGTATCCGATGAAATACTATTAAATCTGAGGGTATTTCTAAGTGAAAATTTGCCTTCAGCTCCAAGGAAACGAGCCGGCGAATTGGCTACCAGCCTATAAAACGTAATGTCACATTCATTTGCAATTCAAGAGTCCTCAGTCTGTATTATGCCTAATAAAATTTACATATTTAAATTAAACTGAGAAATAACAAGATACTGAAACCATCATGGTGCTTAGATTGCATGGGCATTTGTTATTTTCGTTTTAAATACACATGCATTATTTGGTACAATATCAGATGTTTTATGACATATTTAATTTAAGTCATATTAAAGGAGCGTTGTGTCATTGCTTTTCCGTTGGAAGACCCAAATATATAAATAAGGGTCATTTTCTTGTGACTTTTCGAGTTTTATGCGGGTTTCACAATTTATTTGTTTGATTTTTGTTGATAAGAAGACGTTATTTCTTCTGCGTCGGGAAGAAACACATCCTAAACAAAAACCTATTTGCTATCATAAGATAGCGAAGTAAACAAAGACAATTAATCCAGTAGATATTAGTCTCAACTACTGGTAGGCTTTCGAGGTGACGCTGATGGTTAGTGATCATGCCGCAATTGACAAATGAAGCTGTCTAATGACATTATCTTGTCATGTGCACCTTGAGAATTGACCAGTTGATGCGATAGTGGCACATAATATCGTTAGACCATGTATCATATACTTGGAGTAGGCGCAGTGTTTGGGCTTAATGATAATAATTAGTGCTTAATTATAAAATATGACGAGAACTTTGATGACCTAGTGGTATTACCAGTGTGCTGAGGAATCAAAGGTCTCGAATTCAAATCTAAGGCACCCACCAGTGACTACTGGATGTTATGGAAACATCGTGAGGAAACCTGCATGCTATAGAGACTTTCTAGATGGCGTTGAATAGCATATAGATCATCATCATCATCATCATCATCATCAACCCATTAATGTCCCACTGCTGGGCACGGGTCTCCTCTCAATTGAGAGGGATTAGGCTATAGTCCACCACGCTAGCCTACTGCGGGTTGGCAGACTTCACACGCCATCGAGAATTCTCTCAAGCATGCAGGTTTCCTCACTATGTTTTCCTTCACCGTTTGAGCATGTGATAAATACGCACATAACTTCCGAAAAGTCAGTGGTGCGTGCCTTGGGTTTGAACTCGAGACCTTTGACGTCTCAGTCCACTGGTCACACCGCTAGGTTACCACAGCATATAAATATACTACACGAACTGTTTAGTAGAAAACTAAGGTTATAAATTTAACCGATCGTTATCTCCCATGATCACTACTGTGCTAACACAGACGCGGTCGGGGCCAGCCACCATCTGACTGCGGATTGAGTTCGATAATAGTCACTCATTTTATTTTATACATACATACAGAAACCTATATAGTCATTGATAATTTATTTAGATGAGGGCCGCATGTTCAACACATAATATTACGTAATATGTTGCACATATAACTTAATAGCGTGCGATAATTGGCAGATTGATAATAATCGTAAGGCATAAAATACGATGTATAACTGTGGTAAATTGAGAATACTTTATATGCCAAAGGCCAGACTCTATCATATGTTATGGTAAGACATGCAGGACTCTATACTTTGATTAATGGCTTGCACACATGGACACAGGACTATAGCCTTATCCCTTAAATGAGAGGAGACCCGTGCCCAGCAGTGGGACGTGAATGGATTGATGATGATGATGATGAAAAAATATTTTTAAACTAGAAAGTAATTAATAATTTCATGTTATAAAGTATCTACCCACAGATTAACGGGTACCGGAATTGAGATTCTGTATTTATGTATTTTAGAATACGATAGCAATATGCATGTTATTTCCCATTCGTTTCATACATAGTTACTTCAAATTAGTTCAAAATTATCATACTTTTTACGTATATACGTACGTTATTAGGTTTTAAAATATTACATACTAGGGCTTAATACATATATTTTATTTGTAGTTTTGTATTCAAGTCTATTCTATTTGTTATTGTAAAATGTGCATATTTTCAAAGACCAAACTACCGCATTGGGATTTGATCCTGTAATTATAGTTGTGTTAAATAAATAAATAAAATAAATAAATAGCGAGGCGTGCACGAAAAGAGCTTAATTATTTTGTTAAACAAAGCGTATGTATTATATATTTATTAAATTTCATAATTACATAATACACTATACAATACGTATATATATTAATTACATATTCTTTTACGGGTTAACCTCGACTATATCATTTCAAATAAATATACAGATTTTTAATGACCATTCATCTTGGTCATACAAAACCTACACATAACTAGGAGAGGGCAATATTCATGTCGTTCCACCCTTTCACTGCACGAGGGGTTAAAATAAGGGATATATTCAACCCTGAAAATGTTTCAAACGTTTTAAAATATAAAACATAATCCATTTTGTGCTGAAAGCTACTCTGAAAAAGGATGAATGTAAGTAATCTTTTTTCTAAAAAAAATCCAATCGATGTATGGGATGGTTCCAAACTGGGTAAATATCGTTATTTTACATGAAGCACTTTGCGTCAATAGTACATTTTGCTAACCCGCAATAAGCCAGTGTAGTGGGCCCGTTTCCTTTGAATTTGACAGGAGCGGTAGAGCACCAATATCACAGTCTATAGCAGGGGTTCCCAAAGAGTGCTCCGCGGCGCCTTAGTGCGCCGTGAGTCGATTATTTATTTAATAAAGACTTCTGTTATTATATAAAACCACAAATATTCGCGGGTATCATTATATTCGCCTATTTCTTTCTACTGATTCTTTTCAAATAGTTAACCAGAGTAGGGCGCCGTGGCAAAATTCTAAATTGATGAATGCGCCGCGAGCTGAAAAAGATTGGGAACCCCTAGTCTATAGTCTATGGGTCTATGGTATTTTATCATTATCAAACTTACCGTCTTTGAAATTAATATTTTTGTAACCTTTATTTTTGCAATCAATATAATTGTAATATGCGTCTCAGTTAAATTTCATTCCTAATCGTCATAATTATTATGTTGAAAGAAGTTTTGCATAGGCATACTTGCAAGCGGCACGTAGTACCTGTACACCTACCTAGGAATTTGAACAATGCTAAAATAGTATCGTAGGGGTGGATTTCTATAGTTTATGTCTACCCCCGAGGCAAAAAAGGCGTGAGTGTTTGTATTATAGTAAGCTGAAAATATTCTACGGAGTGCCATTTCATTCACCTACTAAAAAGAAGACTACAAAAAATATTTTCTATACCTACTTGATAGAAAAAAGAAAACAACAGCTTTTCTATATTTATATTATAAAAATCACCAAATTTTATTATGTGACAATCAAAAATAATGTTGCCTAATATGTCATGACAAAAGTCATCGTTAAACACATCGTAACGCGGATAGCCGGCCGGATGACGTCACAGGGCGGGCGACCTCTGGCATCAATCAGTCGCTGCAGTGCGATAATGTTTCATCCGATAGCGATGTAACTTTACACAACATGCAGCTCGATACTGGTTATGACATCGTTGCATAATTAATCACCAAATAAAAAATCACCAATTTATCTAATAATCGACTTACAGCGATTGAATTGTCCTGCAATAATAGTCTAACCGTACCTAACTATTCATTAATAATCAGACATTTTCTTCCTTACCCTCCACCACATTATTTTATTTTTACAAATAAATTTATCTGAACATGCATGGTGTACCTATAGTTTATAGTTACTATGTACTGATCGAAGAAAATCGAAGTGTTTTTTTTTTAAATACTATACTGATAGGTTACTTTTGCACTAACGTTAACTTAAGTAAAAATGTATAATTGTGTAATTTATTGATATAAAGAAAGACTGAGGCAGTATAGGGGCCAAATGTTGTATGTAGGAAAGTAATAATCTAGGACTATTCAGTAAATATAAAAGGTATTTATTTAAAATGAAAACGTTATCTAATCGGTCATCAGTATCGGGATCAAGCTGATATATAACAGCTATTATAGCATTTTGCCAGATAAACGATATGTTGCAATATATTACCCAATCTTCCGTTACCCATCGAGAAAACACCATTCATGTTTCATAAATAGGGTTACATTCAAAGTTATCGCTAGAAAAGTACTCAAACGCACGCACCACAAACGGATAAAATATCTTAAAACATATTAAATTGAAAAATATGGTGACATTTTATTGCTTATAATTCGAACGTAAAGAAAAAATGCTCAACATTTATTCAACATTGGGGAACATGTTTATGAAAGTTTAATATTATTTGGAAATAAGTTTTACAACAAACTTACATACAAATAAAATGTTGACTAAGAACTAAACGGTATCAAGCCTACGATTTTTAGGGAGACGGAATCGGTAGGCAAATAAAATGGTCATGAAAGAGAGCTAGTAAAAGGTAGGTAATAATTTTACAGAAGTTTACGATCCAATTACGAAATAGTGTGATGAGGCCGGGCTTTATTGCAGTGCTATCGACATGTCGGATACCCTCGTGTGTACTTCCCTGATACCGTTAATTTTAAGTGCATGCGACAGTAGGTGAAACCAGTCCATAGACGTAATAACTCAACGATAATGTCATAAAGATAAGAGGAAATGACTATTTACACAATACGTATGTGAAGGAAATAAATAAAACAATAAGAACAAAATGTTGTTGACCGGCTAAATTATTATTACTTATCAGATTTGGCCTTTGACGTTGGTGGTAAAAAAACTTTCGTAAAACTCGTTTAAAGCAAAATCTGATTAATACGAATTAATATCCAACACGGTAGTAAGTTAATTCCACTTTTATAGCGTAATTAAAACTTAAGATATTATTAATTAGTCGACTTTTGAGTCAATTAACAACCAAGGGTTTTTATTTTTTATTGGTGGCCCAACCGAAATGAGTCAATTTGAACACTTTAAAACTTTATAAGAGTAATAAAGTGAACAAAACAAACAATATAAATAAACATGAGCGTTCTAAATTCGAAACGTAATTAGTGTAATGGAGCCGGTGAATCCGGGTTGTATTTTAAAAGCAGTAAAACTGTGGGGGCCTCCGCGAGTAGGGACTCGGGAGTGGTCGGCAGTGGCCGGTGACATTCGCTTTTACACTGCAAGTCACGTGGACTAATGAATCCACTCACCTTCACGTCCGAACCCACCTTTATACATAATTTAATCAATCTGTTTATTTTGACACTTTACAAATTAAGCGGTGATGCTCCACAGACTGATTGAAAGTAGTGACATGACAGGCTTTTAAGCATTTTAAGCATGCATTAATTTAAATTGTGAATGAAAACCATTAAATTTAAAATATAAATACAAATAATCTCCTTATAATTTTTAATTCACAAGAAAAATACAGTTACTTTTACTTTTTCTTGTAAGTCTTCTTGCTGTAATTCAATATTTTTGGAACAGAGCTTAGGGCAAGTTTCGATAAGTACTCGTAGAAACTGTTCGTCATTCGCGGATCAGGGTTAAGGATGGTCGTAACCTCTTTTCACGCAGTTTGGAATGTTCAGTAAAGCTAGGCATGCAAGTCATGAAAACAATCAAATAAAAAATCCAACGGGGTAAATGTTTATGTGTGAGGGAATTTATTATGGGAATGTGGATTTGTAATAAAATTGTGATAACGATCACTATAAATAAATGATCGTTTAGACGTAAGTAATATAAAATGTAATTAAAAACAATTTTCTTGTTATTTATATATAATAACATTAAAGGTGTTACAATGTTATAACTGTATAAGCAACTCCTTAATTTCCATGTTCAGTACAATGGTTTTCTCATAGTAGTTCTACCTAAATTTTGAAGCAAAGAACGAGCAAATGATACCTTTGTTATTTTATTAATTGCCCCTCATTATTCAATAATTTTGGCGAAGTAGACTTTAGTCCATATCCAAGACAGAAATCTAAACGTAGATTAGTATTCTGAGTAAAATATTTTTTTTATGTTTAGTCGATTTAACTTATTAGGGAATTCTTAGGTATACCTACTTCTATAAGTTTTAAGTAAATTATGTAGATCTAATAGCGGTACTTTTTAAAAGTTGGTCACAAAGTATATTAAGTAGGTAAGGATATCCTGAAAAAAGCCAGTCAGGCATTGCCCGTTTGCCTCAATTCAACATTTAAAACATTAGCTCTGGTAAGCGCTACGACCATTAAGGTATCGCAGTCGACTCACAGTGCAAGTCACCAAACTAATGAAAGCCCAGTTTTTAGACTGTTACACGTGAATTTGCAATCTCCCCTTTGCATATGAAGTTTAAAGTAATGGTTTCGAGGAACATTTTACAGGCGGCACGTTACTACTTTCATGTTACACCAACTCTACATATTGGCCCAACTGTCGTGCCAACATTGGCGTTAACTGATGTGAGCCCATGAGCC
Organism: Craniophora ligustri; assembly: GCA_905163465.1. Classification (NCBI taxonomy): domain Eukaryota; kingdom Metazoa; phylum Arthropoda; class Insecta; order Lepidoptera; family Noctuidae; genus Craniophora; species Craniophora ligustri. Next base: position 6,853,963 of record LR990967.1, on the reverse strand, counting down.
ATAGTAACGCGTGACATGTCACATAAGACTGAAGTTTATGTCTTCTCTTCAGTGGAAATTACCGTTTTTTATGAGGAGGAAATTTCATGTATGACAACTGTTTTTTTCGACGTAACATTTTACGTGTGCAGACTTTCAGCTCAGGTTATTATGAGTTATTGCATACCTTTATAAAATCTTTGTCCAAAGCGGAAATATTGGATAGCATGTTTAATATTTATAGCCATTATCAGATTGTTTTGGAATAATCATTGGTATCAATAGTATTACAAATCCACAATTACACACACATTTGGCTGAATACCGTTAACGCCAACGTTGGGGCAAATGTGTGGAGACGTAGTAATGACTGTAAGACCATGCGAGCACGTACTCAATGTACTGCTGGAACCATTAGGCGACAAGTTTACTTTCGTAGAAGCGCAAGTGTGGGGAATATACAGGCTAAGTATACATTTGTAATTGCTTGCGGTATTTTGGAGAATTTGTAATGAATACCTGCTTTGCTGAAAAGCTTTCGTGTTTCTATGAAAATGTTATTTTCACCTTTCCCTCGGCTTTTTCATACATGTATATATTTAGGCTATTTCATAAATGTTTATAAAAATTTCAACACCTAAGTTCAATGAATACGTTTGTTTATTATTCACTAAAACCGTTGCGGTGCTCAGTTTAAATTTACCTATATTTTCAGAATCTTGTAGTACCTATTCGAGTTTATTACAGTTTATTTTGAATTAAGTAGACATTTTAAAAATCTCCTCGTAACAGAAACAAACCTTATTTACACACTTTGGTTTGCAAATAAGTTATCGAAGTTTTATTATAGCTTATAGCTACCCGTGTTTAGTATCAATAAACATTTTATTTATCATTTATCTTTTTCCGACACGGATAACATCTACAGTACTAAAATATCCGGTGCAAAACAATTTCATAAGAAATACGGAAGATTCCGTTTTCAACGGAATTCCAATAATATATAGTGAAAGGTTCGTATTTTAAGATGTTCGTTCGCATTGACCTTTCATCCTAGCGACTATATCAATCGCCGAGTTATGGGACCGGCACTTTACCTATATCTATATTTGTAACTAAGCTGACAACAGACAGACAAAAGTGATTCATCTGACAACATCTGCGGATCTCTAAAAATAAACGAATTGTTTCTTTTACATTTATTTCTCTGAGGCTTTCTTACCTAATAGTGAAGGCATAAACGTAACATTTTATTCATTTTTTACGTTTCGTTAGGTCGTCAACATATAATTTGTTGATTAGCGGATGGCGTGTTAGTCAACATTTATAAATAAATGAAAACAGACAGGCTGGTTTAGTACGCTGTGCTAATTATTTCTTTTCTACGAACATTTGTAACTAAAACAATAGAAAAAATATGGGTAGAATGAATTCCTGGAATGTTGTTTATTAACTGTAAAACGAAACTAGCATCAAAAAACTAATTTATTTCTTGTGCTCCTAATTATGGAGGGTTTATTCAATTAATGCTTTAGTTGCGGTAAGTGCCAATGGCTTTGGGGAGTCGCCGACGCATCAATCATTTTCTCATCCACTTTATGTCAACTTCAAATTTTGATACTAGGATGATGGATGGCCGTTTTCACAATGTCGCCGAACCGCCGTGGAACCCTCGGTTATGAAGTAACAAGCACTCACGTATGAAGAACAGTCGCTTCTTGTACGTGAGTGATACGCTGCGGCTGTAGGCTAAATTAAATTTTGAGTCAGTCACCGCTGAGACCATTAACATATAAATCAACGTTCATAACTCGTAGACTTTGGTTTACGTCGTAAAATAAAAATGAACGGAGTGGTCCCCGTCAGCGCTCCCGGCGGTTAAGGCGACGACACAAAACGAACAAATAAGATTTCTTCCACCACGCGCCACGACTGGAAATACTTAAGACAGAATTGTTTGAGAATTGCGCATTGTTGTCGTTTGTATAAATAAATCGGGTAAAGTTTAAGGTTACGTTCTTGGGCTGCGTTTTTGTGGCAAATATTATATCTAAAAATGTTTGTGAAATGCTCATATGTATCTACGATTTCAGAGTTTACTCGTCCGGTAATCAGATAAAACGATCAATTACTCGTGAAATACGTTTCGGTCGTCTGGCTGTACTCGCGGCGCCCAGCGGCATAGGCAGAGCGCGCGCACGATCGCACGCGTCGTTCACCGGAAAAATGAACCTCTCATGAAATTTAATGTGGAAATGTCTTGAAACGACGCCAAACCCGCGCTTGAATTATTTATGATCCGCTATTTTAATGGCGTCCCCGTTCGTTCATTACAGTAAGAGTGTTTCTTAATTTTGAATGCGAAATAGGTGTTGCCATTCCTTATTATATACGACTATACAAGCGAAATAAAAGTTGCCAATTATTTATTGCTTGCGTCCATTAATTCTTTATTATGGAAATACATTCATTATGAACACAGGAAGTGTTATGTCTGCATGCTGCGACAATGTTATATGTAAATCTATAAGGTACAGTTATTTATGGTGATATGTGTTTTGTTTTTGTCACGAAATTCTCAAAGGGAAGTAAAATGTTGGAGTTGCTCACTTAAAGCCAAAGCCAGCTTGCAGGTTGTGTATGTGGCGTGGATTCAGCGGATTTATTTAACTGGCAGCAATGGTTTTAAACCAAGTAACACTTTACAGGGCTAACGAAATCAAAAGACTACAACTTTGTCGAACCGTACCAGCTCGTTTTAAAGTTTGGGATAACTCTAAAACAAATACTCTTACGTTAGTCGTTTACCAAGAAAAAACATTAACTTACCTAACTAGATTTTTGATAGACAGTATGAAATAAAAATATTTAATCTATTATATGTATACATAATATATGTACCTACTTCGATTCATCTTTTAATGTCCTACTCATATAAAAATGTTTTATTTCAATGATTTATTTATTTGCGTAAGAGTAAGAAATGATTAATATTTCACAAAATTATATTATTTATTTACGCAGTTACGTAATTATATTCTTATTCTCATTAATGGCTGGCTTTTTAAAAAAGATTTTTACAGAATCGAGGGGTACTGAACTCTGGTGGTATATTTGTTACGAGATATCTTTGGTAATTGCCATTATTAATTAACAATAATTAATTATAGCCGAATTTAAATTATAGGGTTTCATTTATACACGATTAAACAATATATATTAGCATTGTGCACTCCTTCTCTATATATAGTTTAAGTGTGGAAAATTTCATACTCTTCCGTCCGCGCAATTTGTGTATACTATATGTGTATAATTATGATGTGCTTGATAGTGTATACAAATAATATTATTATACTTTTGATTTCTCTGACAAATGTTATCAAGATTGTTTCAGTGAAATTATTTTTTACTCCAGGTTCCTACACTCCACAGAATATGCAGTGTGATGTTTTTTAGATAGGACACAGGTGGTGCTGTTCACTCATTAAACATTTAGACATTTCAGCACACCGCGGCGAACATTGAACTGGACTGGCCACTTAGACAAAATAATACGACAAAGCTACGGAATAAAAGTTTCTTTTTAAAATATCTTGTACGTTTTGTATACCAAAACCATTTTTATGAAGCTATTTCCGGTACAGATGTACTGAACTAGAAGGAAAATTGCAAGAACAACCTTAGTTGATATTATGTTTACACCAATAATATAACTTAAATTTCAAATAGCTAAATTAGTCTTTATACGCGATATTGCGTACCTAACACATTTATTAAATGTAGAATAGAAAATGTTACTCTGAAATTTCTTCCGAGGTGAAGATGACAATTCAGACACCTCACCACTTTATAACGACACCAAACACGCGGCAGTGTGGGCAGTAGTCCTGTATTCGCCAGGAGACGCCCATTGTCGCACGATCGATCGCAGTAAATCAGAGCCCACGCAACAGGCTGCCTCAGTATACGGCCATCAGCGAAATATACCACAAATCGTAAACACATCAATAGCGTAACTTATACACCACATTGTGAGGGCGTCTAACAATAAAATAAATAAAGCTATATCTGTAACAATTCGCGTGCTGTGAGCTTGCAGTACAAGTTGAGCGAAATTTGCGTCAAACAGGTCAACTGTTTTATACGATTCGTTTTTTGAAAGTTTTACTGTTATTGGTCTTTGTTCGTTGCTGTTTTAACATTTGTATTAATTCAGTTTCCCTGTGGAACTTTCGTGTAAATTTGACGGTACGGTTTCGGTTTTATAGACAGGGAAGTTTAGGAGATACAAATTTGAACAGCCAAGAACATCAATGGAAAGCACACAAAGACAGCGAAAATCAATAAGAAAGGTACCCTCAATAATACCAAACTAAATACTTGATAAATTCAAGTCGGTGGAAACGTGAGGCGAACAGTCGGCAGCACGAAAATGTTATGTAAACAGCGGAGTATCTCTCAACTGTGGCCTCGGGTCGTCCTACTGAATAAATAACGCCAAAGCAAAAGGGAACTCAAACAAAAGTAAATTTATTCACCAAATACGACGATTAATACACGATCTCACGACAGATTTATATTTGTGCACAGAAGAATCAGTATATTGATGTGTATGTATATGAGTATAACAGTATAGCGTATACTGTATTAATACATATATTACTCACGACGCGACGCGAACGGCGCGGACGCAACTGTTTAGACAGGCGTTTGTTTGAAATATTCGTGGTAATAATAAATCAATAAACACGTCTAATAATCTCGTTTGTGTTATGTTTTAGTCATCGACGGACATTCACATGGGTACGTAAAAAAACGTGTCCGCTTAGCGAGGCTAAATATAAACTTGAATTTTAGAAAAAATTGACCGTAGTCAGAAAGATCACTGACTTGAGGAAAGGCAAGGGCTGATAAACCGAATTTCTGTAACATAGAGCATATCAGAAACTCGTAGATTTAAAAATATTTTAATCCGGTCAATAGGTCTTGTGGTCACATACCCAACTACTGTGCATAAATATTGACCCAGGTGTTAGGTTTTCTGTGAAAATCTCAGTAGTAGTTCGTAGTTTGGATTCGTGTCCTGTGTGTGTTGTACATAGGATTTAAAAACATAGGTACCGACATGAATGAAACTAAGGGACCGGATCAGTACTGTTCTGTCAATCCTTTCGGGGAAAAAAGCTTGATGGTATGTTTAGCTAAATGCTATTCAGCGAGAACTGAATATTAAATATAAAGATATTTCAAACAACCAAGTCATAAATTCTTTAAAACCCTTCTTAGATTTTTAAACGTGCCAGCTATGATCATTAAACGAGTCTTTACAATTTATATAAGCATTGAATACGAAATTCTGTCAATAAACATCTTAATAAAAAGTAAATAAATAGAAGCAGTGTTGCTGTCATAAAGGGAAAATCAGCTTTGGAACGGAAATTGAAGTTCCGAGGCTGGGGGCGCGCGGGCGCACGCCGGATACTACGCCATTAAGTCCACTTTATACAGTTACAGTAATTATTATTATTTCATTTAAAAAAACATTGATACTTTACATTTGTGCTTTCGAAGTACTGAAGGAAAGTGTGAGGAAGTTTACTATAATTATAAATGAAGTTCGTTTGGATGTGAAGAGGTTTAGGTATTACTCTTGCACTATTGCATGCGTAAAACGCATAAACTAAGCAAAAAGGTACTGGTGGAATTTTGATTAAACTATACAGTAAAAAAAAAACAATATTTTTAATACATTATTGACAATAAATAATGCTTTTAAGATAGCTGTTACTTGATCAGTATCTAAAGGCTAAAGAGTGATTAGAATGTAATTAAAATAATGAGAAAAATAAGTTTGTTGAGACCTATAAACGGTTCCTCCTCCTCCTCCTCTTAGTTTGAAAGGCAATAAGGTGGTCACAGACATCCTAACACCCGTCGCCATAGTAATATTCGCATATTCGTTAGTCAGTCTTCAAGTTATGAGCCTAGGTTTAAATAATTGGCTAATAAATGCTTTAGACTATAGTCTACCGCGCTAGTAAGAGTCAGTTGACTGGTAAACAACTCATAAATTAGTATTCATCACAAACCAACAGTCATAAACAGTATATGCTAGCGAAAGCATAATAACAGATAAATTTTCTCACAGTAATTGTTCATGAGTTTCTTTGTTTTGGCTTGGACTAAAGCAAACAAATTTTTAGTCAACGCATCCCTGAGTCCAACATGTGGTGTTATTTCTATTTAAATTTTGTTGGATAACAAAACACAGAATAAACTTTCTGTGAAAATATCCAACACGTGTGCCTACCGGGCCGTTTCACAATTAATATCTGTTTGTAAAAACGGAAACCGAATTATTATTGTTCGCATTGAAAGAATTATTTACGTTGGGGTACTTTTTCCCATGAGACAAGTTCCCAGATGTCATATCAAATACAAAACCTTTTAGGTTTACTGCTACTGCCATCGGTAGAAATGGCGTATGGTTAACGGGATTATTGGGTTGTTGCAATTTAAAAATATATTTGACCATTATACGAGTAATACCTACTATTACTACAACATAATGTGGTAGCATAATCATTTATCTCATAAGAGATAACATATTTACGCCGATCTGTATGAGAACCAAAGGGATCCAGATCCACCCAACTATGCTAGTGGTGTATCTTATTATTTATAATTATCTTAAATAGTAAATTTATAATATAAGAGAAACATCCGAATGAATAAGCTCGAGAATAATTCGAGATTTAATATGTATAGTCTGTCCCACGATCCATATCATCGATAGGGAATCCTTTAATATTCCAAAATATGAGGTTTCTATTCTCGCTACGATAACAACAATTATTATATTACTTAATTAGTAGGTTTAATGTATCAGATAATTAATTAATTTGTGTTTGTTATAATACAGTGTTATTAGACGATGGATCAGTGCAGATTGCGATCGTGGATTTCAGTCTGTCAGTTGCTTGGATTGTCTGGATTATGGCAGAGCCGCAACTGTCATGTCTACGCCTGTAGTGACGTCACAATGAGGTCACAGCCTAACTATCGCTTTACAATTATTTATTAGTTTATAATTTGGTTTTGATTAGGCAGTGGCCCAAAAGAAAAATACCTGACTCTCAAAATATATTGCTGATTTATGTAGGCAGTCATATTCATAATTAATTCTTTACAGCGGTGAAAATTCACTATGATATTGTTAGCGTCGAAAAATATGGGATTAAATTATGTAAACTTCGATTTGTTTAACCTTTCGACCTCTATTATAGTACCAACTGCTTTTGAGGCATCCCACGCAAGAGCTAAATTTCAAACGTCAAAGGTTACATTATAATTTACGTAGTGTCTTGTTATCGTCCAAGTTTTCTATTTTTGTAAATATTATGGTTCTGAACACAGAAATGAAACGGCATTTTTTTATACCATATACATAGGCGTCAAATGATATATTCTAAAATAGAAAGAAAATTTATTAAGTGCTCGAAATAAAACTACTTTTCACGGATTTTACCGCGGTCACGGACAACTGTCTGTGACTATGGATGCTGTAAAGGATTACAAACTTCAGGTTAAAATAAAATAAATATACATCGTGATGAACACCTTCTAAAGTTTTATTCCAATAGGACAACAATCTCCGAACTATAAAATATTAAATACACCATATTTGAAATGCGTTCGAGATACTATAAATCGCGATTGATTCGCCAAATGGCGTTCTTAGCTTAGTCGGGGAAGGCCCGACTGACTTAGGCACAAAGAAAGCGGATTACAGAGTAATCTCGACGGGCGATGCCGGGGCACGCGTCTCCGCTCGAGGCCACATTAAACCCACATTAGGTCTCCATCGATTACGACTTGACATTTTGTTACTCGCAAGTTATTTTTACGTGATATCGCGAAGATTTTCTTTTTCGTGTACAGAGATATTTTGTTGGGGTTCTGTTGTGTCATTCTATTTACGGGTTTTGTTGAGCTTGCTTGTTTTAAAAAGGTAAGTATGTTAATTTTGCTTTGTGATCGTGAGTTTTTAATAGAGATTAGGTACCTGCTGTGTTGGTGTTATATTCTTTTGCTATTTTGAGACCTTAAACTCTGGTTTTACTGAAAAGATAAATCTGCTAATTTAACAGTAACTATCTATACCAAATTCAAGTATGCGTTGTTGGCTGACAAAATAACTAAATTGAATTCAAGCTTACAGTCAGCTAGTCAGTTATTTAGAAACCGACTAGATTCTAATTTTAACTAGCCGTTTGTTATGCTTAATTAAACATGGATATTATAAATTATAACCTTCTTACTAATAGACTTGTTTTAAAAGTTCAATTAATTTGTATTAATTACCTAACTGATACAAAAATGTAGGTATTCAAGAGGTAGGTCCCTCCTTATTTTAGATACCTATAAAGATATAATATATTACAAAAAAAAAACACTAGAAATCAGTGGTCAAGTACCTATGCACCTACTCAAAAGCTATGCTACAACAATTTTAAGTAAGTATACCTTGTAAAGACATAGGTTGTAGAGAGACATAGGATATATGTATGTATATCTAGCAGCTTATATAAAACGAGTAGCGTTTGAGAATAATATATTTATGCAGGCCACAAGAGATAGGTACAAATAACTTGATTCCCAAATTATAAAAAAGAAATAGTTTTATCTAACAAGAACCACATATTGGTTCATTTAATGAACTTTTTTTGTTTGAACGGTTATCAATATTAATGTTTTTAATTAAAAATGTTTTTTGTGTTATATGTATAAGATGGAGAGACGACCAAATAAATAGGCCTGATATTAATCCACTTGTAATATTATACTAGCGTTGTTTGTCTGCGATATTAATACACTAACGCTGAATCAATTAACGGAACTTGCCGCTCGTAGATATATTATCTTCTGGACCAGTAATAGAATATATTTTATCCTGCCCATAAATTACTTAGCGAACAATAAATAATCTCAAAAACAGAGCGCCCGAGGCAAAAGAGAACTTGATAATAATAATTTAGCCCGGCCGTAGGTATAGCTAGCACTCAATAAAGCCGTGAAGTGGTGCGTAGAATATACATCACGGGGCCTAAACAGATTCGGGCCACTTGACGGGCTTCGGCAACATTCTCAGCACAAAGCAATGAAAGCGGCTTAGTTGAGAGAAAGGGGATTAGGGCATAATCTGCAGTGGAGCGGTTGACATACGGCCGGGGCGCCCGAGGCGGTCATGCCGGAGCGGCGCGTCCACGGCAAATACGCCGCGGTCGCCGGACGGCAACAACCGCACAATAAAAGTGGCTAGTGACCTCTAGATGGATGGAATTATCTTCTTGTTACTAATAAACAAATAAAGCATCGTGGTCTTAAATCTTATGTATAAAAATCTCGTGTCACAGTGTTTGTCGCTGAACTCCTGCGAAACGGCTACGTCTGAGATATCGGTCGTAAGCTATTTTATACACCCCTAGATGATAAGGATGTCCCTCAACAGACTTATTGAAGTGAAACTTCTTTATCGGGGTTGGAAAAAAATTTAGTGTAACATTTTTGCGTTACGCGCCATCTTTATTTGAATATCAACATGCAACATGATGTTTGTTTGACAACTGAAAACTATACCTTTTCCAATACACCAAGACCATTTGTTCTTCTATTGAGAACTTGCTATTGGTTGTGACATCGACGTTTTGATAAATAGAAGATTATGATTGGTTCCCACTATTATTTGGAACTGACAGAGCTACAAATTGAAGACTATTAATTCAAATGCTCTTTTTAAATTCAATGTTATTCGAGTAGATACCATCATTATATCAATAATCATAAAATACGGTTGGAAAACAATTAGTTTAACCAATGCATGTCTATGATAATAAAAGCCTTTTGCATAAACTTTATCTAATTTAGCTTTATTCAACCAATTTCTGTGAAGTTGTAAATCATTTTTCGAAAAATGATGTCATAAAGCAGTTTCACTTCTTACGTGTGTACACTAATACACAAACACTTTTTTTTTAATTATTTTTTTTGTTTTTTTATGATTTGGGTTTCAAAAACACCCTAAATTTTTTACTCTCTTACCACCAACCCGTATAATGTGGCAAAACAACGTTTGCTGGGTCAGCTAGTGTTCCTACAAAATACTGTGCACGCCAAAACTATTACCTACACCCCAAACATCAAAACGCACCACAAACATGTAAAAGATCTTTGGGTCCAAATTCAAATACATTTTTGATCAAAGCTTTACCCCAAAAGAATACACATCTCGCTACCTGATTAGTTATTGCTAAAATATACCAAACCAGATAATTATACTTAGTCATTGTTTGTTGTGTATAAGAAGCAAGAAGACCACCGCCTATTCTGTTTATGTATCCTTTTGTCGCAGTTTTACGACTATTCCCGGAAACATACGGAACATCAAGTTTTACAATAATTGACAACCTTTTAGTATTTTGTTTTGATTGTGTTCCGCGGTGAAGCTTTCCGCTATACGAATATCAATACTGGCAATAATTGTCCAATTGGCTTTTTAATTACTTTATTAATTATGTCGAAGTAATTGTAATGAATACAGACCTACATTTATTATTATCATTAGTAGTTTTTTATGTGGTTTAAATTAAATAAACGAAAGAAGTAATTTTTATAGAATTGATTTAAGTTTTCTTTCCAATATATTTAGTTATATTTCCAATATATTATTATTCCTTTATATCAGATTTAGGTCTACTAATTCATTTTGTTATCACTAATTGTGACGTCATAAGTTCGCTACCTAGATCGAGCAGTCTGTTTTTGGGATTTTCTTTCAATTTATAGCACCAACAAAAATATCGACAAATTGTAGGTTGTACAGCTGATGTACCTACCGATATCGAACTCAGAGTATTAAAAAAAAAACATTAAAGTGGTTCAACTAATACATTCCATAGTATATTCGCAGATGTTGTGATATTCTGTGCGTATCTCTAGTGAAATGCTAGTACCTCATAAATTTCAAGAATTGATAGCAGTATTCTACAATGAAGTGATTTAATAAGGACGAGACTAACATAATTCAGAGAGTTCGCGAATAAATCACAGTTGTACAACACTAACTTCGCATCAATATCAAGTGACTTTTCTCAACTTTACTTATTTTTATGTTCTCCATTATTGCTTCAGTTCGATGTAAAATTATTTATGAAGTTGACAGTATTATATATTTTAAAAGACCTGTTTTTTTTCAGATTTAATACGTTTATTTTTAACGTTTCTCTTGACGAATAAACATAATTTATCATTTGGTTTATTCGTCAAGAGAAACATACTCGTAGGTAATTAATAGATTTAATAAAATCCATATTATATGTGCAAGTTAGCACTTCTTGCCTTTCGTTATTGCTATAATTTCATATAAATATGGTGATAGGTATAACATTTTGATTTGGTACTTATACCGTTTGATGTATTGGTCGGTGTTTTTATTGACTGTCGCCACGTGTAAATATTTGTGATGTGACAATATTATTTGTGTAGTTTATATATTACTATAAATTTGATTTAAAGTTAGTTAAGTACTAGTGAGGTTACTTTCTTAAATCAAGTTGAAACTACACTTATTACTACATAAATTATGACAATCAGCAAGTGTCTCCTCTCATTTAAGAGGGTTTCGGCTATAGTCTACCACGCTCTCCTACTGCTAATTGGAAGACTTCACATGAATCTTAAGCATACAGGTGTCCTCACAATGTTTTCCTTCACCGTTTGCGTACGACTTAAATACTCACGTAACTTCGAAAAGCCAGTGGATCGAACTCAAGACCTCAAGACACAATCCAATGGTCACACCACTAGGTTATCACAGCTTATACATTATGTATAAATAAATAATAAAACGAAACTATACCTTATGACATGTTTAATCCACAGTGTATGTCCAATTCTGTAGAAAAAAAGAAACGTTCTATTAGACATAATGGAAGAAAAGAACTACACAATAAAAGTGATATAAATGTCAATATGACGAGGAAGGCATATGTCAACTGATTAGTGCGTCCAGTGAGTGCGTGAGAGCTTGACCAACACGGGCCGGTCAATTGACCGATAATAGTCGGCACACCCACCATGCGGGATTATTGACTTACAATAAACGTCACATTTTTCTTAATAAACAAAAACGTCACGCTGGCTTGATGCCGCTGACAACTGCCGTCATTCGAGTTATGACTATAATAACGATACAAAAATAAGTGACGTATTTTGGAATAACTTCGGTACTTTTCGTACCTACTATAGAGATTTTTTTTAATCGACTTCTCCAATTTGGAAAATCATGTTTATGGTGTAGTTTTTATACCGTTCGTTATTTTTTTATAGAGTACCTATCTAGTAATTTACATTCGATCCTTTGAGTTACTCGTATTATTTTTAAACTCAATAAAAATATATTTTACGAGTACTAGTATTATTTCTAAGAAGTTTTAATGCGATTTCTGAGCTATGTCCTTTTATATATAGATATATTATAGAATATAGATTTTTAAAGAGAGTTATTTTTGGATAGAAATTATTAGTATATTAGAAACCTTTTACCGAGTGTATGCTTATATGTTTGTATTGCTTCGGATATCAATAAAGATACATATATTATGAATTAACTAGAATTTTACCCCCTCAACTACATAATATAAAATGCAAACTACTGTACCTATTATTTTAATGAATTATGTATGTATACCCTTAAGTGGAGGTTAGTTGTATGTATATTATAAAATAATTCACAACTGTTGATGATATGTATGTCTTAACAAATAAACAATATAATTATACAACACTTGATATGTCACCAACGTATGATTACAGCTACACGGGGTGTCAATAAATTACTGTTTTCAGACCTATTTAGAGTTTATTTATGTTCCGCGTTTGATAACCCTGTGTCACATCAGTGTATAATTACGGGTAGGTGTATCATAAATTGCTGCCTGCCACTTAAACTGTCTTGAATATTTAGTAAAACATTGTTTTCATTGGACAATATCTTTATCAAATCTCGGACATATTTCTACGAAATTCTAACTGTGACCGTCCGAGCAGATTGAAAGAAAAATTAAAACGAAATAAAAGAAATGGTGAATGTAAGAATAAATTGTTGTTCCAATATAAAAAAAAAATGTTCAAATAATAATCGTAACTTCGTCTTAATGTAATTCATTATTCAATTAAATTGTGTATACATTTTCTGTGACAAAGTAAACGTAATAAATACAACACAGCCATTCTTCAGAGTAAAACAGTATTTCGGGAATTAAGTAAGTATTAAGCGACGGATATTCTGCAAAGCGACCTAGTTCTTATAATCCCGAAGCCTTTGTAGATTACCATTTTATCCACCGAGAGCTTAATCCATTTGTTTATAAGTACTGAGACTTCAATCATCGCACGAGTCTAGATAGGAATCGGTTGTTTCATTACATTATTCATCTGTTCGCCGTCCAGACGACGGTCTCTTAGCATTTTAAATTAAGTAATGAATTTACTAGGCAGACGACCTGTGGAGGCGGCCTAAACTTAATGCCGCATCAAAGGAATTAAACAGGAATAACATATATTTTAAACAAAGAACGGGGTCTTTTAACAGCCGAATTATTAACTTTTGGTCTGTGACATTTGTATTTTTTAAAAAGGTTAAGCAATGGTAGGTATATCCCCATACCTTTGTTGGAATATTTTCAGGTTGGTTTTGGGTTCAGTTTGGAAAATTACGTGGGCGTGACGGGGTGCTATCACCAGGGATGAAGATGAAGATCATCACGTAGTTAGTAATTTATTTTACAAAGCTACAGAGTTTATTTTTTGCCCAACAGCGGGGAAAGGAACCAGCTAAATTGCGACCGTAATTTTTAAAATGAAAACTATATAATGTATGTTTAAAATCCCTTTTAGATTAACCCTGTATAAAATAATCGCTAGGCGCCTATTTATACAGCGTTGCCCTGGGCTGCTATCTAAATGCTGACTGGATAGTTTTTTAGTTTTACTTGAAGTGTATGAGGAAAACAAATGCGTGGTATTAATTTCTTACACTTACGCATTTACCTAATAGACATTAAAATATGTATGTATACATATTTTTTACAGATGTTATCGCCCTTTATTTATTTAGTTTTTTGCCCGTAACTCGTAGTCGCTCTAAAATGGGTGTATATGAATCAAAAAGGCAGAAATACTAAATCCAACCTAAGCCAATTTCTTTCAGGAGGAAGAATATAATATATTTATGTATAATTGTATCATCTCTTTTCCCTATAAAATATTTAAATCAATTTCGAAAGTACTATATTCTTGCTTATTTATTCACGTGTAACACACAACACATTTAACATATACATATTTGATCACTACGCAATCACAAAATTTCAATACACAATTCGCGTACAAAAAAATTCCTGAACGTGAAGCTTTGGAATATGAATAAAAAAGTGAGTCGGCACGTGATACACATCTATAATAAGTGTTTGTATAGCGGCCTAATTCGCTGTAAAAAGCCCCGTCACCTGACTTACGGCATTATAATTACGCCGGCGGTACATAGATAAAGCTTTTTTTAATTTTGTAGGGCGAGCCGACTCCAACGAAGGTTAATCCGCGCCCACGCTGCGCACGAGACCCTAATCGTTCATTTGGATTACGATTTCGTAGACGAATATGCATGAGGTTATCACGCCATTGATTTTAAATGGGATAAGCTGTTGAGACGACTCAGACCGGTCTCAGCCGATCATCAATTAGGAATTCTAAGCTGGTGTGAATCATGTTTATAATTCAACTACTAACACTGTATCTTGACACCTGATAAGCGATCTTATATTATAGAATCTAGAGATATTTTCAGCTTGTTATTTTTTATTGCTTCCGCCATAAAACTGTAGCACATTATTAGCACCGCTATTTCTTTAAGACCTCCAAAGCTGGACTAACTTTTTCTTGAGTGGCAAGCATTTTATTTTTTATTCACGTTTTTGAGCGCCCAATTCTCGTTAAGTATTCAACGAGGTGACTAAACGATTATAATATTCCGTGATACTTGTTAAAAGTGTTTCGAAATAATTAGCTTATTTAAATTCCTAATATAAGTCTTTGATACGTCTCGCGTTCGTCGTATTTCGTGTTTTACGTTCACTAATTCTCATGAACTATTTATTGTACTTTGAATTGTAAGCAAAGCGATGTTCATCTTTGTAAGTAAAACTTTGAGTAGCCGAACAACAAATCGCATGATAATATGAATACAACCAAAAGCTAACAATCTGAATTTATATTGACTTTCAATTCATATTGACTTACAAATTTTGAAACCTAAGACTTCAGACAATAGTCTGAAGAAGAAGAAACTTCATTTTAGATTCGAAACAAATTTTGTGGAACTTTATGTGTTTAATTTGTTTCAATATCGAAGTTTAAAGATCGAATGTCACTTCAGACGAAGCAGTGACAAATTTAATAATCATTCCAAAATGATCAATCACTACAAAGTTTTTATTATCTCTAAAATTGTCAAAACCTTTTTTGTAGATCTACGTCACTATCAGAAACTGCAAGTATAATCTGACATAATTTAGATTGAATGCAAAGTGAAAGCTTCATTTATCTTAACAGGCCGCCGTCAGGAACAGAACTGGAGTACAAAGAGCCTGGCTACATGTGAACTTGCCTCGGGGGCGTCGACAATGGCACCGAGGGTCTAACAATAAGAGGTCTAAAATTTCATCATGTCTCCTACCGAGGCCGGTTAATGAATTGGGTCCATTATTTAGCCTGTCAAGCTGTACGTCTGCGACGGATGTGGAACCGAAGAGATCCTATCTGCAGACTGTTGTGATAATCCTTGAATGGAGGGCTTTAGTTGATTCTAATATTCGATATGAAGCAAGGATAATATTATGTATGAACATTTAAAATAAAATGGCCGAGTCATTCTTGCTGTTTTACTTTGTACTTATTATACTTACTTACTACATCCACATATAACATAGTATAATTTTAAAGGTTCTATCCTCATTGTTGGAATTCAATTCCCAATGATATATGTATATTTTGAAGGTTATCTTTTTCCCCACCGCAGAATAAAAGATACCTACTGTCTACCTGAGCTGGTCTCAATGCGCATCAAGTACCTACTTAAATTTTAATCTTGTTAGATGACTGAGTAATGCCTTCTTTCAGGCTCATATTGCATTAGTCGTAATGTCACGTAATTACGACGGTAAAGAGCTTGTTCCGTCGGCATCACCTGTGATTACAAGCACTCTGCCCATAATAAATGGTATGTTTCCACCTTTATCTTATCAGCTTAATAAGCCGAGATAAGTCAGGGTCTTGGTTTACCACTTAAAGATATCTCAGAGATACGTAATGTCCAGCCTTATTATCCAATGACAGGATTTAATAATTGATTTCATTAATTTCCATGCTCGCAAATATTCTTTTTTACCGAACTGTAAGTGTAGTAACCAATGTTTTTCTTAAAAGTAATATTATTATCGGACTCAACATTTTAAAAGGTTTAATTGAAAGACAAATTTGAAAATAAATGATGTTACTTTATCCTTAATGGAAAAAGCGACTTTCCGACTTAATATGGACCGTGAACACGAAGGTGATAAAAATAAATATTACTAAGTACATATACGTACCTAAGATTAACTACTTTTAAAAATATTTCTGCGTGGTTTTTTACCAACATCAAATATTTCTATGGGATTCTCAGTTCGGAGACCAGCTCAGGGTTTAGATTTGTGCCCGTTTGATGGCAATAGGCTTGCCCCTTATTACTTGGGACCTAAATCATATCGGCAAAATGTGCATGTACATTACTACACATCTGCTTAACCTTCAGGGACAACAGGCGTGATGGTATCTATGTATCTAATATGATTGCTTAATTCTTTTTTCAAATCTTTAAATTATTACGTCAACGTGGCTGTGATAATTCAACAAAAATCCGTATACATTGCGTACCTGTGCACGATACATCAGGGATGTGCGTGACTACGTGCCGTAATGTCACCTGCTTTATTTCAATTATTGCCCAAAGTAAGGTATGAACGTTGAACGCCCTTACGTGACCAGAGCTGAGTGTTTCCTGACTTATTTGGCGAAATAGAACAAGGTGATAAATGTCCTCGCATTGATGTGTAAACGGCTCTTGAACCCTCGATAGTATTTATAATTATATGCCCGTTAGATTTATAGCTTTGACACAGTAGACTATGATAGCGTATTTCAATCAGAATTATTATTTCTAGCGTGGATCGATAGTTTAAATGTAGACATACAATAATAAATACCTATGTTCAGGCCTATAAGCCTGATGTAATAACATGAACATAACAACATACACATGGAGGTTGCTAATTAAATGGCGTAGGCGCTTCGGCTAAATCAAAATGTTACCTGAATTCAGCCGCTATTATACACTACCTTGTCGACCGCCGCGATGAACACATCTTGTAAACTAAATTCATTAATTGCCTAAATAAGTATTCTAAATCCTATTATTGAGTTTCATTTGGCTCCATTGTGTCGGCGAAGACATAAATTGGTGGCCCATGAGGGGAACTTACGAAAACACAAAATATCAAGAATCAGCTGCGTCATCGCGTCGAGTTTTCCAAACTGCAAAATCGCATCAGAGGCACAAGAAGAACAAAGTGGAGTACCCAGCTGAGCTAAAGACGGGCAGTGAAGTCACTAAAGCATCACACCGGCAGCTGATTTCATGAGATAAGTGCTCCAAACAATTCCTTTGTCCTCACTCACCTACCTATTCTACCTCACCCATATTTCCTTCCATGTTATTTTTTATGGTCGAAACTTGTGTAAGCTGTAGTCTAATTTCAATCATCGTTTATTATTAACTTTAGATAACATTATTAGAGTATTACAAGTATTAGAAATTGCGCACATTATCGTAATTAATTGCAGAATTTAGTGAAAAAAAATCTACCCGCATTATAAAAATTATTAACGAATATTTTTTTATTTCGTTGAATTTAATTATCTTAGTAACTTAATTAACTTGGCTATACGTAATTTAAACCTTAAATAGTACCTACTTTGTTTAAGCCAAGTTTGGTGGCCCATATAAATAATTATTTTATCACCTATTGTTTCGCGTTCTGATTTATACGCCGACCATTCCAGTGAATCCCGAGCCGGTCTGAACGTCTACCTCGGGCAGCGCTGCCTAGCTATTAGCTGTTCCCTGACACCGGCTTCCTTTGGCGGCGAGTATCAACGGAGCGAGGGGCGTGAGCTATTTTTTATTACCTTTTGCCTATCTCTCACACTGGTTTGCATTGTGTAATTGTTTAATATTTGTATCATAATTTCATAATGATGAACCCAAATGTAGAAACCGGTACAAGTTCAGCAAAATTAGTGAGGGAATTAAATGTTAAACGTAGTTCAATCAAAGGTCAAATTTCTAAATATAAGAATTTTTTATGCAACGTAAACCAGAAAGAGGAATTGACGAGCATCGAACTCGCTGAGTTAACGCTAAAGCTTGGCAAATTCGAAGCATTGTCTATGCGATTTGATGAGTTGCAAACTCAGATAGAGGTTTTGAATTCTGAAAACTTACTTAAGGAACTTGACGAACGGGAAGGCATTGAGCATGATTTCGTTGTAAACATTGCAGCATCTAAGAAAATCATTGATGATCAAACTCAAATCATCGAGGATCAGCAAAGACGTAAGTCATCATTTAATGACTCCAGCGCTCATTGCACATCCGAATGTAAAGATAATAGTATGGGGTTCAAATTGCCGCAAATTAGAATATCTAAGTTTGACGGCACATATTTTAAATGGCTAGAGTTTCATGATACGTTTGAAAGCTTAATTCACAATAATATTAGAATTTCTGACATTCATAAGTTCCATTATCTGGTATCCTACTTAGAAGGGGATGCGGCTAGAATTATATCAAATCTAGAAGTGTCATCATCAAACTATGTCGAGGCGTGGACGCTTCTCTGTGATCGTTATAATAACAAACGTTTGCTAACCAATTACCACCTCGATTCTTTAATCAATATACAACCGTTAACACGAGAATCTGAGAAATCATTACGTTTCTTGGTAGATCACGTGACCAAAAATCTACGTGCTTTGGCCAGTTTAGGCCAGCCTACAGACCAATGGGACATGTTGCTTATTTTTATGTTGTCATCTAAGTTCGATAACCTTACTTTAGCTAAATGGGAAGAATATCGTAATACACTGGAAGATGTGCCTACATTAAATCAATTTAAAAAATTCTTAATTGACCGGGCTGATGTTTTAGAGGCAATAAATAGAAATTCTAATAATCACAAGATTCACAATTCGATTAAAATTAACACGTCGCGTAGTTACAACTCGTCAAGTAACCACAGCAATAGTAAATTCACATCCCATAATAATAATAAGTTAACGTCTAATACTAAGTCGTTTGCCAGCATTAACCTGCAAGGGTCAAAGGTATGCATAATTTGTGGTGAAAATCATAGGATTTACGATTGCTCGTCCTTTAAGTCAAAGAGTGTGCAAGAAAGATTGGTCGAAGTAAAAAAGTATAAGTTATGCTTAAATTGTCTGCGTCAAGGACACCCGTTGAATGAGTGTCGTATGGGACCATGCCGTGAATGCAACCAAAGGCATAATACATTGCTCCACGGACCTACGACAACTTCAACCAACAATGCAAATGTCATCTGCTCTAATACAGATGGTACTGTAGTAAGTACTTATTCTACACAAAATATAAAACACGTTTTTTTATCAACGGCATTAATTGAAGTTGCCAATCCAAATACGAAACAGAAGGTTAAAGTGCGCGCATTACTAGATTGCGGCAGCCAGTCAACCTTTATTACTAAATCATTAAAGGCTAAATTGGCCCTAAAGTCAACTCCTTTAGACAGTTTAAGGGTGATAGGAATAGGAAACAATTGTTCTAATCAGGTTGTTGAGAAATGTATGACTCAACTAAATTCACTAAATACATCATTCAGTGTACAATTATCATGTTTTGTGCTTAATGAATTAACAAGCGAGATTCCTAAAGCTCGTATAGATATTCAAGCCCTAAGGCTCCCTTCAAACATTATTCTAGCAGACCCTACTTTTAATGAACCTTCTGCAATTGATGTTTTGATTGGCGCTGATATATTTTGGGACATACTAAAGGGTGAACAACGATCACTTGGTGTCTCAAATCCTAAATTGCTAAACTCTGAATTAGGGTGGTTAGTCGCCGGCCCTGTCTACAGTCAAAATTCAAACAATTCTATACAATGTAATCATGTTCATATTGCACAAGATTCAATAGATGAAGTAAACAAAATGCTTCCTATATTTTGGAACCTCGAAGAGATTCCACAAAAACCAATTTTAAGTGAAAATGACAAATACTGCGAAAATCATTTTCTTCAAAACACAATTAGGCTAAAAAATGGTAGGTTTCGTGTGAAGTTACCTTTAATTGATTCACCCGATTGTTTAGGTGATACTTATTCACTAGCGAAAAAACGATTCCTAAATTTAGAGAAAAGGTTAAGACGAAATGAAAATCTTAAGTTTGAATATTCTAAGTTTATAGCGGAATATGAAGACTTAGGTCATCTTTCTGAGTGCAATGAAAAACCTAACCTTTCTTATTTTCTCTGTCACCATGCTATTCTCAAAGAAAGCAGCGAGTCCACTAAACTCAGAGTGGTGTTCGACGGCTCAGCACCATCTTCATCTGGCTATTCATTAAACGACATATTATTGTCAGGACCGAATGTACAAGATTCTCTGTTCTCAATACTGATTCGAGCCAGACAGTATAAATATTTATTGACGGGAGATATAGAAAAAATGTACCGTCAAGTGGAAATTTCTGAAAGTGATCGTAACTTACAACTTATATTGTGGAGAAATAATGAGTCACAACCGATCAAAATATTAAAACTAAACACTCTTACCTATGGTACCGCAAGTGCTAGCTACTTAAGCACTCGCTGCATTCGTCAACTTGGTGAAGAATGCGACGAGGAATTAATAAAAAATATACTTATACATGATTTCTACGTAGATGATCTAATTACGGGCAGCGACCGGGAAGACCAGCTGCTTTATATACAAAATTCAATTTCTAAAACATTAAGCTTGGGATGTTTCAACTTAAGAAAATACAAAAGTAACTTACGCACTCTTTTTCAAAATTCAACTTTAATAAATACTCAAGATAATTTAACCATCAGTGAATCATCCAGCACTTTAGGCCTAGGGTGGAACCCAGTTAGTGACACTTTACATTTTCCTACACGGGACATGCCCCAAAACGTTTCTATAACTAAAAGGTTCATAATGTCACAATCTTTTCAAATATTTGACCCCTTAGGTTTATTGAGCCCATGCATTATACAACCGAAAATAATGTTACAAAAATTATGGCTACAAAAATTAGATTGGGATCAACCGGTCCCGCAAGATATTCAAAATGACTGGAATTCTTTTCAAAACAACATATCACACATTCAAACAATTAAAGTTCCGAGATTAGTTTTATGTCACGAACCTATTCAAATAGAATTACATTCATTCAGTGATGCGTCACAGCACGCGTACGGCGCATGTGTTTACATGCAATCGCAAGCAATTACCGACGGTGCCGTTACCGTTAGATTGTTATGCGCTAAGTCGAAAGTCGCACCTGTCAAGCCAACGACGATACCACGCTTGGAGCTATGTGCCGCTCTGCTCGCCGCTCGGCTGTGCAAATCAGTTACAAATGCATTTAGATATACACCGGCACGTATAGTTCATTGGTGTGACTCAAGTATTGTGTTAGCTTGGATTCGTCACGACCCGAAGAAATTAAAGGCTTTCGTAGCCAATCGCATAATAGAAATTACCGAGATAACCGACCCGTTATCTTGGCGTTATGTTCCTACCGCCGCTAATCCAGCCGATTTTATTTCTCGGGGTGTAAACGCCGGTCAATTAGCAAAAATGAATTTGTGGTGGTATGGCCCAGATTTTTTGTCTAAATGTCAATCTGAATGGCCTATTTTGAACAAAATTAATAGAAATGAATGTGATAATTTAATTGAAACTAAATCTAATATTGTTGCTGTTTCCGAATCAATAATCGATTTTGATAATTATTCTAATTTGAAAACTTTAATAGGTTCATTGGCATACATTAAAAGATTTATTTACAATATTAAAAATCAAAGTAGTAAACGTTTAGATAGCTTATCTTTACAAGAAATAAATGATGCATTTTACTCATTGTGTGCTATTGCACAACAACAGGTATTCACGCATGAATACGATCTTTTATCCAAGAATAAACTAATAAGTAAAAATTCTAAAATACTATCATTGTCACCGTTTTTTGATAAGAAACATAACATTATCAGAGTTGGTGGCAGACTTAAGGCATCCGGTTATTCTTACGACAAAAGGCACCCTGTATTGCTGCATAGTTCACACCGCTTAACGAAGTTATTATTTGAGCGCGAACATAAACGTAGTATGCATGCAGGGCCTCAGCTACTGTTGGCAAGAGTCAGAGAAACAGTCTGGCCAGTAAATGGAAGGCAACTAGCTAGACGTGTTGTAAATAACTGTGTGCGTTGTAGACGCTTTGCTGCTAAAACATTGTGTCCAAAAATGGGTGATCTTCCAGTTCAGAGAGTAACACCTGATTATCCTTTTAAGTCTGTTGGTCTGGACTACGCTGGACCATTCTATATTCTAAATCGTAAAGGCCGTGGTAGTCGATTAATAAAATGTTATTTATGTTTATTTATTTGTTTACGTTTTAAATGTTTGCATCTAGAAGCGGTCAGTGATTTAACAAAAGACGCGTTCTTGATGACACTTCGAAGGTTTATAGCTCGCAGAGGAAGGCCAGTGGAAATCTTTTCGGATAATGGCAGAAATTTTGTGGCCGCTGCTAAGGAAATTAGTCAATTTCTATATAAATATTCGAGGCCACTGTCTGACTTTGCAACGCAAGAAGGCATAAGGTTTGTTTTTACCCCTACTTACGCTCCTCACTTCGGGGGTATTTGGGAAGCCGGGGTAAAATCCGCAAAACATCATGTAAAACGCATAATAGGAAATAGTCATTTGACACTAGAAGAATTGTCAACGCTGTTTGCACAAGTGGAGGCCATACTAAATAGTCGTCCCTTGTGCCCATTATCCTCCTCTCCTGACGACTTCCTTTCTCTCACTCCAGGGCACTTCCTCATTGGAAGACCGTTGGCGGCGCTCCCAACACGTGACCTGCTAAATCATGCTGAGCACTGCCTACGACGATATGAACGCCTCGAGAGATTGCGACAACATTTTTGGAAGAGGTGGCAGCGAGAATATATTGGAGAACTACAGCAAAGGACAAAATGGAAAACGAGAACTGCAGAACTCAACGTGGGTGACATGGTACTTCTGCAGGAAGATAATGTGCCGCCTTTAAACTGGCGTCTTGGAAGGGTCGCTCGTCTATTTCCCGGACCTGATGGCATTTCACGAGTGGCTGACATAAATACTACTAAAGGCTGCGTACGAAGACCGCTGGTTCGCATCTGTCCACTGCCCCAAGGAGAAGATCTACAATGTTGAAATAATACATTCTTTCAACGAGGCCGGAAGATGTTCAGGCCTATAAGCCTGATGTAATAACATGAACATAACAACATACACATGGAGGTTGCTAATTAAATGGCGTAGGCGCTTCGGCTAAATCAAAATGTTACCTGAATTCAGCCGCTATTATACACTACCTTGTCGACCGCCGCGATGAACACATCTTGTAAACTAAATTCATTAATTGCCTAAATAAGTATTCTAAATCCTATTATTGAGTTTCATTTGGCTCCATTGTGTCGGCGAAGACAACCTACTTAGACATAAGTTAAATAGGTATAAATAGTGGACGCGCATGGAGGAGTTCAGATTTTTGGAAAGTAGACTTTTGGTTATTAATGCAGAGAAAAGACGGAGAAAGGAAGAAAAAATAATAATTGTCTAATTTCAACCAGCGGGGACAACTTCATTAAAATGTCCGTTTCTCTATAACATTGTTTTCAGTCTATGTTTATGATAAGTGAACAGAGTAATTAAAATAACATTAATAATAAAACTGCATAATTGGCGTGAGTGTATGTATGCATAATTGTCACCTAAACGTGAATTAATAATTACAAAAAATTTAAATAAACATTATCCAAATTAAAAGCTATCTCCAACCTTAGCAATTACCTACGTAGTAAATGAAATAAAATTACCCTACCTCTTTTAGATAAATTTATTGCAATGACTTCTCAAATAACAGGTCGCATGCATAATTTAGGTGTGCCCCATGTATTTAGTTAATCTCACAATAATAAAATACGTAACATTACGGGGCGTAAAGAACCGTGAGGGGAGCACGTAATTTACAAAGAAATATACAACCCACCGTAATCTTACGTATTGCGTGATACGAAACGAAATGTCACTCGTTTTATTTCAATTACTCCTATCCACGTTTGTCCTAATATATGTACTTAGATTACACCAGTATAACATATTGTTCTGACATATAGTTATTTGGTATGTTGACTGAATTTTTCCGCAATGTATATGAAAATATTGTTACGGATTTCACGCACGGAAATGCCGGGGACACGTGATAGTGACTGTCACGCCACGGTGACACTTTTGTCACGCAGATTGTGTTAAAGCTACTATAATTTTCAATTTATGGATGTCAGTTAAATAAAAATGTATCATGATTTTTATATTGGAAAATAATTTAGGTCGAGAATCTATAACACTCTTTACTGTAGATTGATAACAAAGATGCATTTCGTTGAAATATATATTATAAGTAGTACAAGTTGGATATTTTTGATTGTAAAATATGAATTGCTAGGTATAACACGAGGACTTACATGCAATATAATACATCAAATTCGTGAATTAAATTCAATTTAATGTTGGTATCTATTACAAAATTGATCCGGTTACGATTCGGTTTTCTTTATTGCATTTTTTGTTTGGTCATTGGTTAGGTTAACAAAAAATAAGACTACTTCAATTGTAATTGATAGTTGGGAGTTAATTGAATATTTATAAAAAATACCATTCGTCATGTATTGAACTGGGGCGATCTGTATTACGTATTA
This sequence comes from Craniophora ligustri, assembly GCA_905163465.1. Taxonomy (NCBI): domain Eukaryota; kingdom Metazoa; phylum Arthropoda; class Insecta; order Lepidoptera; family Noctuidae; genus Craniophora; species Craniophora ligustri. The sequence goes on along the minus strand of LR990967.1, from coordinate 6,828,758 downwards.
ATATTTATAGAGCAGCTTTTATTCATCTGATATTATTGAGACAAACTGTAACCTCTCTGTATCTAAATAACGAACGGTAATTACAATGAAGCACGTCCACAGTTCTACTGTTATCAAATATATGATTAATACAGTACACATAGTTTAATACAGCACAGTATATCTACTAAACATCGATTGTATTATACACGTAGGTATAGTCTATTTTAGGTTCTTATGACAAATGACAATTAATAAAATCTTTGGATATTTCACAAAAACTCTTTTTTTCCATTTCCAGTTAAAATATTTTTTAAATCATATTCCAAAAATAACGAGATTTCTGCGAAAATTAACATACCTACCAAGAAATATGTAGAGTTCATTATTTATTAATCAGTTAGTAAATATTTTCAGGTGAAAATATTTTATGGATATCAAGACAGAGTTCGCACCGACATAATTCCAAGAAGGTTCGGCGTATTTATGTGGCGATACGTATCTATAACTCTAGTATTTATACATATACTTTATAAATGATTCATGAATGACTGAGTAGCTTTATCTGTTTGTAGCTACAGTATGCAAAAGAACTGAGTGTGTACCGATAAATCGTGACCTCATTTTACATTCCCCCACGAAAACGATTCTGTGTGAGCCAATAATAAAGTATGAACCACTCATCCAGTATCGACGACCCTTCAGCCTTCAAGGAGCAATGACGAAACAAAATGAAAAGTGAATTATTATTTCTCACATCCGAGTTGTACGCCCCAGGTACGTTACTACTTTGTTGCAAAGGAACACAAAGGAATTATAAAAATCGCCTTTGTTTATGTACCTTTGAATCTGCACGTAATTCAGAATGAACGTCCAGTATATGAAGCAGTTACAGCCTAATGATACGACTACGGTCTGCCAAGTCCCAGGCCTCGACATACAATTACAAATAATTATCTTCGAAATAATTTGCGTATTTATCATCCATCTCTGAAAAGGCAAATAAAAACATCATTACGAAACTTGCATGTCCTCTCTCAATCTAATAGGAGACCCGTACCCAGCAGTGGAAAAATATAGTTGTAGGTTATGAGTATCACGCTCCAAGCTCGCTGGGCTCGTAACGAAGGCACAAGGACACAAGTCGGCAGTAACAATATTTGTAAGAGGAAAGTTTGACAAGAGACATTTGACATATCGCTACGTAGTGACAGTTGACGATCCTATGTAAATATCGTGCGCCCTGAATATTCCGTCGGCTAAAATTCTGTCGGCATTTCTTTTATCAGTTTTTCATACGGATAAAGTTTCTTCCAAACCATGGGTAGACCGTGATTTGAATACTAGATACATAATATTATGACGACATAGAAATGTTTTTTATGGCTGAAAAACTACCTACATAACTAGTGTATTTAACAAAGAAACATCTATGACTAAGGTACAAATTTCCATTTAAAAATGGACATTTGTACCACAAACATTTGCTTCTACTTTTTAACGATTGAGCACTGGACAATAATTGTAATGATTACCACGAAAAACAACCTTATTAGCGCTACGCTAAATGGGCCGCCAAGTAACATCAACAAGATAGCAATGCAAAAACAATTGCAATAATCCTCTTTGTCATTTCACGTTCAGTTTTTTTAAGTAAAAAAATACGTAATTGTGTTACTAGTATAAAAAGTTTTTTCTGTATGGTAACTCTATATCGTGTCTCAAGGAAAAAAATGTGTGCGCTAACAAATTTGTCTCCCAGCTCACGTTCAGCACAATTCGGGGAATGTTACAGAGAAGTAATGCGTTGGTTTCGCGCATATTTTTATATGACACGCCTACATCCATCTTGGGAAAAAAGGAAATGTATTCGAAAGATGTATTGATGGATTGGATTCAACCTTGTGTAAAGTTTACTTTGCGTAGGTACTTGTTTTTATATTACCTTCATGTATTGCAATGTGGGGAGATATAATATTAAGTAGGTAGGTAGAAATACACCTATATTTAATATATCTATGTAAAACAAACATAAAACACTGTAGTAGTAGAATTCTACAAACTCGGAATCATCTATCATCCCAAATAATTGTTAAGTAACTTAAAACGATATTTCAAACAGTAATTGTTTAAAATCGTGCCTATGAGTTTGTTTATTTAAAAATTCTTTGTGATCTTATGAAATAAATCATGATTTACAGTCCCTGACGTCAGGGGTTGTGAAGACGGCTCGAATAAGATATGAAGGGTCAACAGTGTAGGGGAGAATCCTCTGAACAGCAAAAACTCGAGGTGAGTCGACTATCAGCTTATGAAAAAGCCTACTGCAGCACTTTCTGTTCACTCTTTGATGTGAGTAAATACAATTTTGTGCGTACATTCAAAGAATTCTTACAATTTAGATGATAGATACCCTTTACGTGGAGGGCCTATTGCTTACATGTTTTGAACACTTCAGAAGCAAAGGATGTTGTAGATAAGTGGCCGTATTATTGGTAATTTCCTTGTAAATATCGTTGAAGATTTGAAATGGTATAGGTTCGATATCCTTTATCGTCTTATACGGAAATATTACAATTATTTGCTAAAACTCTTTTTAAAAGATCTTATGCAAACACATACATAAACTACTTTGTGCCGCGGAGAATACTTGAAATCCATTGATTCTGTAAGCCTAAGAAACTGCTTTTAAAAATACTAATATTCAGCCCCATTTAGTAAGACTAGATGTCGACCCCAACATAATAATATATTATTTGTATAAAGACTAGCACTATGTTTTGCTGTCATATTGCATCCAACTTTATATTTAATTTCTAAGCGAGATGGATCGATAACCACCTTAATGATCATGGTTCTTTTTACTCTATTTTTTCAAGCATTAGCGGTAATTAAGGGTGCTTAAACACATTTGACGGTAGTTACAACCGATGGTGGTTGCGATATGGACAAAATGCTTCCTGACCGCGTCGTCTCACTGCGCACATTAATTATGATCTACGCTGCAGTAGATTTAGATCGAAGTTAGATTATGTATGATTAACTACCGGCTGTTAGTTTTCGTAACACAATACCTGCTATTGTTAATAATACCAGTAATTTGTTACCGATCAGCGAGCCGACTGTGATACGTCAACGGTCGTGTTGCGTTCGTTTGTTTGAATTAATAATGTTTTAAGAACTTGTCCTTGATTTGCTGTGTAACTTATCATGTGCATAAACGAAACAAAACATATCACCCCGTCCCTATGGAAGGGGCAGGCAGAGTAGTACGCGCTTAGGTTTAGGTTTTGCCATTTACTAGGTTTATCTCTAGTTTAGCCGTTCAATACGCACTAGGCTAGTAAATCTAGTGAAGTGGACTATAGCTTAGCTCCTCTCCAATATCGATCCCAGGCTTTCTCGCTTAGTATTCCAATTTGGCACCACTAGAACATTTTTTTAATATTTATACCCATTTTAAGACATAAATGTGTTAAGACATTTTAGGATAGTCTACCTTTAAATTTTACTAAGTAAATATTTAGAATTTTCAGTACCACGCCAATATTGTTATTAGATCTCAGTTGATTTTATAACAATGAGTCCTGTGAACATTGGTTACTGTTTTTATATCTTTACGTACACTGAAATCCACTCAAGCTTATGATGATATTATGTATCTGTATTATTTCTTTCTATGACTTTTGTGTGATATTTTTTATTCTCTCATTTCAGCTAATATTCTAACATTTTTATCTATCACTCGATTTAAGATATATATTTTATTAGAAACGTATAAATAACGTTTTATAGTGCTTTACATTCGAAGATTCGAACGTAAAACTGTTACTGAGAATTCATAAATTTCTAATCAAGATAATCCATTCTGATAAAGAAACAGCTATACCTACTTTATTTAAATATACAAGTTCCTACATAAATTATCGCCGTATCGTAAATGACCTTCAGGCAACCCTGACAATTTGTACGAACGAGAATAGAAGCGATTTATTTCCGTGTCAAGTCGTTTCACTGAATCAGGATTATGGCAACGTTTGAAAACGTAAAAGTCGCTGGCTTCTCCACGTCTTCCGGTTTAACATATTCGTTTAGCCCGAGGTATTAGGGGTGATGATTAATGAAGCATTCCCTGAATGTGCCCGATGCCATGGCCACCCTTCATGTTATAAATAAACGACACTTAAAATCATAATTTATGGTTACCATTTCAATTTTTCGTGTTGAAAATTTTAGAGTAAACGCATTTAATTTTATTATTCTAGGAACTAAAACAACAGCGTTTGTGCTTACTAATGGTTATCATAACTCATTTTATTAAATTTTAGCTTCAAAATATTGCAGGAAGAAAAAGCATTTCACTAGTGCTTGGAAGGAAAAACAGACTTCTCTTAGAATTTAAAGGGGTTCTAATGAAACGGTAAGATTTTAAAAAGAGTTATTGCATAATTTTCATAGACAAGTCAACAGTTTCTTTATACTTTATGAAGTAATAAATGAAATACCTTGATATTATTTTATTTACTTAGATCAAAATAGCTGTACCAACTTAAGTCTTATTAGCAGTTCATAATACATGAATACATTTTTTCTGCAACTTATTGTAATTTGTTAGTCGCTAAAAACTCAATCAATATGACTGGTGAGTGTATTTGTAATGAGAAACAATATAAAAGATGGACACAACCGCAATTTAAACGATAAATAAATCGTCAATTATCTGTGTTGTCACCTAACGGAGTTTAAATTACATTTAACATAATCCAGCTGAGTGCTGTACGAACTCGCTGCTTAAGCTACATCCATACAAACATACATCGCGTGCATTCAAAACATAAGCATTTGTTACCAAAAGCTTTCCTCAGGGCTGTCACTGTATAAATTGGAAACCATTTATCATGCAATACATAAGGAGCTCAGCTCTATAATATTTTTGAATGTCAACGTGTTTAATACACTATTCGACTATAGTGTCTATATATTGTGAAGTTCAAACATATTAATCTAATAAATCGAAAATAAAGGTTTATAATTCTATGAAATGAGCTGTCAATAAAATTATTTCCATTAACGCAACCATAAAGGTAAATTTATACCTATCAAAACTTCATTGAGCGCACTCCATCAAGTATACATAAACAAGTTTTTATGCGAAAGGTCATAAATCTATAGTTTAAATGAAAAGAAACTTCTTTAACACTCATGAAATACCTCCTATTTTGATCGTACATATTCATATTTCTGAGAAATATATTTGTCTCATTAAGTAGTAATCGAACTTATCGATTCTCGAACGTATAGTCGTGGGTTCAATACCCAATTAGAACAGTATTATTATATTAGTGGGGTTTTGTTTTTTTACCAGGTGCATTGCATTGCCAGGAATACATGCATAAGACGTGTAGTCAATTATATGATTATGTGACTGAAATTATTCCTAATTACATGACAATAATGACAATAATTAGTGACAGAAACACAAAAACCCTAACAAGCAGTTTATCTTTAACATATGGATAGGTATAGTTGAAGGCATATTTGAGACAAGTCGCATTGTGTGAAATACTGTCAATATTCAGCCGCTAGCGGGAAGATTGAAAGCCCCCAACAGAATTGAAAAAATGCAAAGAATTACAAATCTTCTCCAATATTGTAGTATTATTATACAATACAATTTACCCAGGAATACAAGCAGTTTAACCTACTTAATAAGAGCCTGCAATCGCATGTTTTGTTATTTGATACAAAAAGCTAACGGCCGGCGTTTCGGAATGTAGTGAGATACCAGCCGAGTACAAACAGAGCAGAGCAGAGCGGAGCGAGCGTGGCAAAATGTGCAATATCTCAAACAAAACGCCCTCCACGTTCTCAACGAAATGAAACCTTACTGAATGTCTGCTCAAATTAAGCTTAAACATTTTCTCTTTGAGAAAAATATAAAACATACTTCTCTCTTTTAATGTTGCGTCTTTAGTGATTTACGGGATGAAGGCTTCGTGTTGCCGACCATATTTCTGTTACAATTACTTTTAAGCAATAAACTCTAATAGAGAGTGACAATCTACGTATTGGGATCAAATATCAACGTCTTGTTTAATTGGATGAAAGTGTTTTATGGAATTGTAGTTTCACAATAAGAAGTCGTTAGATACTAGTGAGTTCGTTAATGGGCCATTAAACAAACCTATAAATTTAAGTTAATCATGACTAATTGGAGTGACGCGAGGGGGACACGGATACATCTAGATCGAAACTAGTCGGAATGTGCGGGTGGTCTCATGGATGCGGCCTTGAGCTTTTATATTAAGATAATACATGACTAAAAGGTTAACCACATAAAAATTAAGATAATACTGGTATTCCTAATGGAATACCAAATAAAATACGTCGTTAATACTATCTGTTATAAAACTACATTCGTGCCGACCGACATAAAACACGGCGATGATAAAACTAATATTTTAAGCGTTCCAACAATTATATTTTGTGCTTTTGTTGTCGTTAAGAGCGAAACCGAGAGCCGATAGATTCACCAATCGAGTAGATTCTAAAGGATCTCCGTTTTAGTAAAACCCTTCATTAAACTTATCAGAGTCGGATCTAAGCCCAAATCCGTGTAACGTAATCGATTTTGGAACGAGAAGCCGCGAAGGACAAAGTGATGTCACAAATTTACATATAAATTCGGGATTATTTTAATTTAAAACGCATTTGGAAAGTTTATTAGCATATATATGAGGGTCCATTACCGTTTCTTTGTCGTTTTCGGCTAATATAGCAGTTCAGTGAATTTGTACATTATGGACCGCGGATAGAGCGGGGGTCGCACTCGCGTCGCGCCGCGGTAAACACGTCCTACTGAACAAACACTGCACTCAGCCCAAGTGTACGACCACTTTATAAAATTAAGCAATTTGTCAGTGCGCTGCGCCTTTATTTGCTAACGGTGGACACATTAACTTAGGCTCATTAAACAGATTTTCATTGTGAAATTGAATTACGTAATACATAAATAAGATCGTATATCACCCGTAATAAGACGTTGGGGATTAATTTGTGTTCATTCAAATTTATTTCATGAAGTAATATGCTTTTTTTGAAAATGGATTAAATTGGTTTATCATCATCACTAATCCATTTTAGCTAGTATTTTGAACCAATTTTATTACATTGATATACCTAGTTTTTATGCACAGAATGGTCATATGAAAAACAACGTGATGCGAGCATCCACATCATCGCTAGTGGAATAATCTCGTAAAACCTAATACATTTATGTTCTATGACACATAATATCTACCAATAAGAGGGTAACTCTTACTTCATATTTTTTTTATAATTTTCTGTTTTAGACAATATTTTAATCTATTAAAATTATGATGTAAGTGAGTATCAAATTATTTTATCGTCGCCCCATTAATTATAATAAACGATAAAATGTTTCAATTTAAAGTTCAATGACGCGATATTTAACATAAAATAATTTACAGATATTATATTTCGAGATCAAAAGGCACGAATATAGAAGGAGACGCGACATTAATTACTAAGGCTTAATTCTGTAGTGGTGTTAAATCAGTGATGCGCTAAAAGACGCCTGTGATCCGGCTTCCGAGACGCGTCCTGAGACCGTATTTGTTCTTGTTGCACTAATAGCTCGTAAATATTTCAGCGCACTAGGGCGGACACATGGGCCTCCAGACAAATGGACGCTTATAAAATATATGTGCCCCGTCACTTTTAACATTCCCATTCGTTAGTTCGTTACGTTTCCGACGACTGAAATAACAATACTGGCCCATTACAACGGGCCCCGGTTTTAAAAGTCAAACGGAAACACCCGTGCCATCCATCACTTTTGGCCAGCACTTGACAAACGACAGCTGTTTAAGCATACTTAACTGGCATTTAAACAATACAAAGTAATGAACTCTTTAAAATGTTACACGAAACTTGCGTGTTGGTGTTTACTTTATCTTCGAACTTACTAGAGCTGCTTATTGGCTTTGTAGGCAGTGGTTGTAGGTGGTGTTCCTATATAATAAAGTTCTGATTTTTGATAAATCGACATATTTACGTAAAAATATAATGAATAAAAAAAATATTGTTCGTCTTGGCAATCTATTATTAGTTATAACCCATGCTTTTCTTATCTTGTTCCAGATATACTTCAAACTGAAGAAATACTATCTTACAGTATGATGAAGAACAAAAACAACATTTAAAAATAATTTAACCAATCTATACGTGTTGAAATCTGGCGAACGTCGGGTTGCGTCCCCGCAGACGAGGTGGGCGTTAAGACGTCAGCCGTTCTTCATTCGCGACGGCTATCTCGAGTGGGGTCTCGCGTCTAACAGATTTTATGGACTCCTGTATTAGCCGCGTGACAAGACTACTTCACGACTCATGAATTAAAATACAGACCTCCTAATGTATAACAATGGTAACATATCTTTTAGGATAAATTGAAGATAGACGTGTATTGGATGTATAAATTTTCTCTATCATCATTCACCTAATTACTGTCCCACCGCTGGGCACGGGTCTCCTCTCATTTGACAAGGCTTAGACTATAGTCCACCACGCTAAACTAGTATGGACAAGTAGATTTCACACGCCATCGAGGCAATCTCTTAAGATTGCAGGATTCCTCACGATGTTTCTTCACTTTTTGAGCATGTGATATTTGTGTGTGTGCGACTTTCACAGTGCAATGGTCACGCCACTAGACTATCTCGGCTATAGACGTTTATTGTATGTAAAAAATACCTATTTGTTTCAAGATGTAATAAAAAACAATTATCAGATTCTTAATACAACGAATAAATAATATGCAGTGGCAAAACACATAAGCACGTCAACTGGAGGTCGATGTAGTCGTCGGGATCACGTCTCGTCGTGTCGACTATGAGAAAAGTTCCTTTGCGGGATGGGGATTTATTTGTCAACTTTCCGCTGATAAAACTTTGTTTGACATTTGATTGTGAGGTCATGCCCCGCTCCAGCTTCCTCAGATAAGTTTGGAGAGCTCCCTTTTAGCTTCAGATTAATTTCTCGCGGTAATATTGACGTTGGAGAACTTAGTTTTATCATTTTTGTATAACTCGTTTTTGTTCCAACGAAATGTTGAATAATGCGAACGAACTTTTGAAGTAAAACTAACTTTCCTTTTCGTTTCAAACTTTTGAATTTAATTTTTCTATGAAACATAGATTTCTAACAAAAATACACATTTATGCATACCTACACAAAATAATGACGAATAAAGCAAATGTTTATAAAGCATTATAGACGTTAAATACAAATAAATGAAAAGTTGAATGACATAAATTAAGCAATGCAAAAAGCAATTTAGACTAAAACTATTGGCAACAATTTGATTCCAAAAAAAACAAAGTAGCACTTGAGCATATTAAAACTTTTTCCATCAAGAAAGTTTAGACAACGAAACTTCGTAGACGAGGACTTGATTCGGCAATCAAGATTAATTTGTTCTGCTGATGTTACTAAATAATATGAAGCATTAACACGGACCACCCCCAGTTCAAAATAATATTTCACAGTTAGTAAAGGATCTATTTGAGTGCCTGTGAGATATATAGTACGGGTTCGATGGAGTTGCTTCGTCGGTGGGAGTTAACCTCAAAGGAATGCCATAACGGCTCGGAAGTTGACAAATCTCTCGACGTTATTTCTGTACTAATTAGGGGCGGGGGCGTGGGCGATGTCACCCGAATGACAAACGAACACGTACGAAGCTCGGTTCTCAGGGATAAATTTCATTTGTTGATCACCACTCGCCGGTGAGCTCTAGAAGTTAAGTTAAACGTATAACATTTGTTTAGTTGTCACGTACACAGATTATAAGACACGGTGAGTAGATATAGGTATATTCAGATAATTATCTTTTATTTTTTTACGTGTAGGTAGACGTTGTTATGAAACTGGGAATAAATAGTTTATTCTTTTGATAACACGCGTGTTTATATTCAGGATGTCATCACTTCAATATTAATGATAGTTTTTTTTCCTTTATTTGATTGTTATTTACTTCTTAGTGAAGGCTTTGATCCAATAACTTACGAACACAATAAGACACTAAAAACATCGTCTTACCTTGTCCAAGAAGAAAAGAAGAACCTCGCGTTGAATGATCTGAAACAAGTGACAATTAATTAATTAATTTTAAACTTTATTTGACAAAGAAAATCAAACTGGCAGCAACCGTCCTCCCGTCCAAAAAAATATGAAGAATTCGCCGTCGTCGAATCGTTGCCGCACCATAAAAAAAAATCGTGTCTGTGTCGTGGGTGCGTTTACAAACACAACTATTCACAATGTACAAACACCCAGACCCGGAACAACTACCTGTAAGAAAAGAAAGGATATTTGGTCCGTGCGGCGATAGAACCCGCGATTACTCGTCTACTGCATCAATCATACCGTCGACTAACATTTACTAATTTTCATACACATAATTAATAATTAATATTGAACTACGTATGATTCATTAATTAAGATATACGTTATACGCAGAGGCCATATCAGACCCTGTCAGCGAGTCGACAGCTACGCTGCATTTAAAATTTATGTTCACGAAAAACGTTTCAATTTTGAAATAATTTAAATTAAGTTACATTCATTATCGCATTTCAGCCATCCCCCTTGACGATCGCAATACAGATTGAACTATATTATTCGAGCTGTTCAATTAGCTAGTAATTCATTCCAATAAATTGACTATAAAAATGTTACTTAAAAACTTTGTTTCGTAACAAAATATTGTGAAATACTTTTTAATCAGATTCTCAGGCTTTTAATCAGGTAATCAGATTTTTGCATTTTTGACCGCTTTTTTAGGTAGCAAGTATAGTAGTCCAAGATCCCAGGGCCGCCAGACGTCACGTATTTTCTGACGAACCAAATGTGGATTATTGAGTAGTGCTAGTATGTACTAAGAACGCATGCCTACCAGCTACCTTGCCTAGTGGGCCAATTTTCAGGTATCAGGTAATCAAGGTACATACAAATATTACTTACCTCACGTAAATTCTCCAAGCTGATTTTTACGTATGTTTAAGGCAATATCCTTAAAAATAAGTCGCCAATACTCCCAGACACTTTCCGTCGGCCGTATTGCTTTGCAGACGCTTTAAAGCTCCCGAAGAAATTAATTAACTTCACGTAAATTATGATGCTCCATTGTTTATATCTCCACCAGATAACTATTTCGAAACCTTTTACGAGGAGACAGAACGATACAAGGGGCCAATCATCCCCTAGACTTCCGCATATTCGCAATCTGCCTCACTCTCATGCGCGTTGATAATACCCTCACGCTCCTACCCACAGAGGCATTAAAATTGAATTAAGGGGGATGATTAGCCCTTTGGATCGGTCTGCCTCCTGTCACAACTATTTTGAAACCTTTTACAAGAATGGAGCATCATAATTTACGTGAAGTTAATTAATTCCTTCGGGAGCTTTAAAGCGTTTGCAAAGCAATATGGCCGACGGAAAGTGTCTGGGAGTATTGGCGACTTATTTTTAAGGATATTGCCTAAAACATACGTAAAAATCAGCTTGGAGAATTTACGTGAGGTAAGTAATATTTGTATGTACCTTGATTGCCTGATACCTGAAAATTGGCCCACTAGGCAAGATAGGTGGTAGGCATGCGTTCTTAGTACATACTAGCACTACTCAATAATCCACATTTGGTTCGTCAGAAAATAGGTGATGTCTGGCGGCCCTGGGATCTTACTCTATAGGTTAGCTATAGGGTTCAAAAGAAAAAATCATAAGACAGAGTGAAATTTTTTTTGTGTATAACAGAATTTTCGTGTGTAAATGCACCCACGATATTGGAGAAAATTCTACGACTTAGCAACGTTTGTAGGTGTAAAATTAATGATGCTTCATCAAGTTGATGTAGTTTTGTACAAGAAGTTTCTAAGATGGTATTAAAATAGGTAGCCAATGCGTGAGTACCTACTTATTATTATCCTCGGAATACATTACTCTCTTCGCTTACAGAATGTATCACATTTGCTACGGTTTTTTTACCGTCTTCCTAAAGCTACCGGTAGTCGGTGTTCGTTTTTTACAAGCACGGCTCGTAACCGGTTGAATCTCTCCTCGTTTCCCACACTGTTTTTATCTGATCTGTTAAAATTGGAGCCTTGTTTTGACTTATATTTAACAGTCTAATAGGCTTTTTATGTTTTATAGACGTTGATATTCTGGAAATATGATTTTAAAATAATCATGAAAATAAAGTTTTTGTCTTGTTATTCTTAATATATTAGAAGAGAAGAAGAAGGAAAAAACTTTATTTATTGGCCAGTAAAAAAAGTAACATTAAAATAACTTATACAATTAATTGCGCAATGAAATGGCGATTGAAATTTTTACATATTTTTATATATTCAGCCCATGTATGTAAATATAACCGTTCATTCAAAATGTTTAGCACAAAAATAAAGTGTTCTACTTATTATAAATTAAACACACGAAAAATACATCAACGTTTACATTATACACATTTTCACGATAAATAAATCATAATTCCCGTGAAACACCCCTGATTAAGTTCAGTACACAGGGCAGCTACCCCGGTATCCGGCAACAAAGGGTAATTTTCGTTTATTACGCGAATTACGTTAGTGTACCAGCACTCGCTGCCTTTCCTGTTGTTTTGAGTCTTAGCTATTACGCTAACAAGCTTATTAGACAGCCGTTAAATACGTCATTAATGAAAACAGAGGCTTTGTAGTGATGGGAACGTGTAGCGGGATTTTATTGAATATTTTAAAGGGAGAAATTTGGTTCTTAAATCATTTTATTAACTTGAATATTAATTGTGTTGCCATTTAGTAGCTCATACAGATCTCTGTCTAGAACAGCTGATTCATAATTTTCATTCACCGTTTAGTTTTTTATGGCACTTTCATATCAGTGCAATGAGTCAATAATATTTAAAAATATATTATTACCGGTTTTTATTTCAAAACACATAATTATGTTATCGAACAATCCAAATATGTGGATAGTATATAAGTAGAATATTATATGTACCATACACAGGCCTTTTTTGTCACGATTTTTTTGGGAGAACGCTAATTCTCGAAAGTAGTAAAAGTCTATATTATTTTGTGCAACTTTTTCAAAAAAGTTCTTTATGTATATGACATAGCTAATACATAATTATATGTATATCGTACTAACATTATGTGTGTAGTATTGAGTTAAATAGTTCGTTACAGTGGCACTAACCAAATAAATTGCGAGCACATTAATTGGGCTGAATAGTAATAGAAACTACACGAGACCTTTTGAGTCATCTCTGAGCTTAACTAAAATTAGCGAATCCGGAGTAAATATGTGCCTTAATTATTTTGGGTGTTAAATACTGCGAGTAATTCTGTTTTGTTGATATTGGATATACACATAACTATCATTATTAGTGTAAGGGATGTATTAATCTACCTATTCTAAGTTCTATATCTAATAATCTATGCACCATTGTAACCCTTTATATTGCACTATTCTATTAAATATAAGACAGTATTACTCGAGCATTCATTGGTTTCATTTATCACCAACACCGCACCTTACATGGCGACCCTGCCAGGATAGTCAGCCTGCACGCGTGCCGCGAATTTGAGACGTGAATGAACCTAATACCTATCTCGAAAGTATCGCGGAATATTAAAGACAATGGGACGAGTACTAGTTTACTGTAATTACGGACTGGACGTGATTGTACGCATAATCCGCGAACATGGGCAAGCCGCAATCTAAAGAAGAAAAGGTCATCATCCAAAACGCGGTGGCTGGTACTAACCAAGCCACAGCAGAAGAAATTCGTTTTCACATGTCTACGACAAACATAATTCTTTCGATATTCCTGTTAATAATAATACTCGGCGGACTATTTTTTATATATCGGCTCTATAGAAGATGTCACGGGAAATGGATTACTAAGGAGATAAATCGTACGGCTATCAGGAGATCGCTGTTTCGTCGACAAATGCAATTGGGAGCCACGGATCCCGCTACGAAAACCTACGCAGAAAATATTGTGTGATTAAAATAAAAATGTGTAAAGTGCATATATAAAAAAAAAAGTGATAAAAGTGCGGTAAAAGTTAAAAAAAAAATAAATAAAATAAATACATAATTATAATACGGTTCAATTTTAAATCTGAATATTAATCGTAATATAATCTATAAAATAAGTTTACAAAATTATAATGTCGCGCAAGTGATTACAACCTGACTTTACTAAGAATGCAGTGTCTTACCAAATACGGACGATGTGCTGATTGAACTTTGGACTATGGTGTTATTTGCGTTTGATTGTTTTAATGCAAATTACAGGTACATAATTATGATTACTTTACTCTACGTTATGGTGGTAAGTGGATTATGGATATTATTTTAAATTTGTATAATGAATTAAAGAAAATTAGAACTTATTTAATAAAATTAGGACCAAAAAGGAGAACGAAAAAAAAAATTTAGACAAAAAAATAAATGAGATTAATGAAATTTATGATCACTACGAGACTTGGTTAATTGATTTTAAAGATAACGTTGAGAAAAAATATTATACTTGCCAAGATATTTCATTAATAGAAAATTATTGTCGTCTAGTTTTAGATTTACGAGAGGATACTTTATTGTTATTTCAGAGTGATAAGTCAGAATCTTTGTCCAATATGACGTCTTTTGATTTAAAAACTGCCTTAAATCTTTTACCTGTTATGACAAATGAGGAGGCCAATACGAAACAGTTAATTGATAATATCGAATACTATAACTCCATATTAAAGGAGAGTGCTTGTAAACAAAATTTAATGAATTTTGTGTTGAAAAGTAGACTTTCCCAGGAAGCTAAGTTAAAATTAAAATCGAAATATGATAGTGTCACTGACTTAATTGTTGATATGAAAAATGTATTATTGTGTAAGAAAGCTGCAACGGCTATACAAAATAAACTACAAAAAATTAAACAAAATGAAAAGTCAATTGTGGATTATGGAAAAGAAATTACGGAATTATTTGTGGACCTGACGATTACGCAAGCCGACGGGAATGAGCAGTGCTATAATATATTAAAGCCAATTAATGAAAACATGGCAATCAAACAGTTCGCCGATGGTTTGCGAAATCGTAGGTTAAGTACGATTATTTCTGCAAGAAATTACAGGTCACTCAAAGACGCCGTTCAAGCAGCCCAAGACGAGGAGGTCTCGACAACCACAATGTCTTCTGGAGAAATCATGGGTATGTACAAAAGACCATACAATAATAATAATTTTAATAGGAACAGGGGCCGCTTAAATATTTATAGAGGCCAACGCGGAGGACGTAGCAACTTCTTTTCATTTAGAGGACGAGCTCAGGTACCACAGCACGGAACCCACTTTGTGTCACGAGGACAGTGGACGCGAGGTGGAACTGGTGGTCGCAGGCAGCATAGAGGTAAATTCGAAAGTTTTTATAATAGAGGAAATCAAGGGATACGTGAACGCCGCGATATAAACGTTATAAATAACTCAGATAACTCGGTTGAATCGACGTCCAATCAGTTTTTTCGTGACTGATAGTGATAAATTTATTTTAGCTAGTGATAGCAATTGTTATATTTCTTTATGTTCGTCATTATATATTAATAAAAAACACTATTTTCTCGTAGATTCTGGAGCTTCGTTGTCAGCATGTACATATAAACATGCTCTCGAATGTAACATTCCAATCCATATAGAGAACGTAACAATAAACGGACTAGGGGGCAAAGTCCAAGCAATAGGATACTTGTATTTATCGTTGACTTTAAAAGATGAAACAATTAGTCACAAGTTTTATGTTTTTCATAACTTACCTATTAAGGGAAGCGGAATTTTAGGTCGTGATTTTTTAAACAAGTACAAAGTTCAATTAGATTTTAATAACAATATTTTAACTTTGTATCCGAATAAGAAAATTGTTTCTTTGCCTTTAATAAATCCATTTAACGCAAATTTTAACATTCCTGCTAGAAGTGAATCTATACATTTTATACGTACAAACTTCAATGAAGATTGTGTAGTATCATCAAAGGAAATCAAAGATGGCGTTTTTTTAGCAAGTTCTATAGGTACTCCTAAAAACGGTTTAATACCTGTTCGAATATTAAACGTAACTGAAAATAACCTATCGTTAACAGAAATACAGCCTAAAATTGAGAAACTTAGTAAATTTAATATTTGTGTATTTGAGAAAACGCAAAGAAATGCAGATAGGGTGAAAAAATTATTTTCCTTAATGAATTTACAACATTTAAATGATGAGGAACAAAGAAGTATTGAAAATACTTGCGCTAAATATTCGGATATATTTTACCTTCCAGGAGATAAATTAAGTACTACAGATATTTATACCCATACAATTTCTTTAAAGCCTAATACAAAACCAGAATTTTCTAAACAATACCGTTTGCCACATTCTCAAAAAGATGAAATTAAACGTCAGATTAATAAAATGTTAGAAGAAGGTATTATAGAACCCAGTAAAAGCGACTGGTCAAGCCCAATATTATTGGTACCCAAGAAGTCGGATTCATCGGAAGATAGAAAATGGAGATTAGTAGTAGATTACCGGAAACTGAATAATTGTATAGAAGACGATAAGTTCCCATTACCAGATATTACAGAAATTTTAGAATCATTGACAGGCAGCATTTATTTCACGCATTTAGATTTACATCAAGGATACTATAACGTGAAATTAGAAGAAAACAGTCGAAAATTTACAGCTTTCCATTCAGGACAATACCAGATGACGCGTATGCCGATGGGACTAAAAACTAGCCCAAGTTCTTTCTCAAGAATGATGACAATGGCAATGGCTGGTTTGAATTATGAAAAATGTTTGATTTATTTAGATGACTTAATTGTTTTTGGTAGAAATTTAGTAATTCATAATAAAAATTTACAAGACGTATTTGAGAGGTTACGATCGGTTAATTTAAAGTTAAATCCAGCAAAGTGCGATTTTCTTAAGAAAGAAATTTTGTATTTAGGACATATTATTTCAAGCCAGGGTATAATGCCTGATCCTGCAAAAATTGCTGTAGTTCGAAACTATCCATGCCCAAAAAGCACAGACGAAGTAAAACGTTTTGTAGCTTTTACTAATTACTATCGCAAATTCATTCCAAGATTCGCTGAAATTGCTTTTCCCTTAAATAAATTAACCAGAAAAGGTGTACCATTTGAATGGAGTATTGAATGTCAACAATCATTTGAAACTTTAAAACAACAATTAATTAATCCGCCTGTATTACAATATCCAGATTTTTCGGAAGATAATAATTTTATTGTTCAAACTGATGCGTCAAATAATGCTATAGGAGCAATTTTGTCAAATAAAAACCTACTACCAATAGCTTTCGCTAGTAGAAGCTTAAACAAAGGCGAAAAGAACTATCCTGTTATAGAGAAGGAATTACTTGCGATTATTTGGGCTGTAAAGTATTTTCGTCCATATTTGTATGGTCGACCTTTTAAAATACTTACAGACCACAAACCACTTGTATACTTGTTTAATATGAAAGATCCGTCAAGTAGGCTTATGAAATTTAGGATGACGTTAGAAGAGTATAATTTTGAAGTAGAATACGTTAAAGGTTCTGACAATGCAGCTGCAGATGCACTGTCCAGAATTACCTTAAATGAGTTGAAGGAAATGCATGAAAGTGTCGTAAACGTAATGACAAGAGCTCAGGCAAAAAACTTAAATAACCCTAATTATACAGTAGATGTGGATCCTTTAGACTTGAGGCTTGATCACCCAAAAGTCGTAAGCACCCATATCAAACCGAAAGATTCAGTTGAATTAAGATTTATTGATGTTAGAGGATTAGAGAACTTAAGGAAAATGGGATTAATTACCAAAGAAAATAAATCATTTTGTTATGTTGAAAGTAAAAGAAATATTTATGTAAAATTTCTTAACTCTCAATCGCAAATGACGCGAGGCGAATTTGTGAGAGAGATAGATATTTTTTGCAATTTATTGAAGATAGAAGAAATATACATTTTAAAAAGCAAAGATAATGAAATTTTTATAAAAAAGCTATTAGAAGAAATAAAGAATAATCAAAATAGGTCCGGACCGCGTATATGTATTTTAAGTAGCGTAAAAAGAATAGAAAATAAGGATGATATAAAAGTTATTCTTAATGACTTCCATCTCTTACCAAGTAGTGGCCATGCTGGTATGAGACGGATGTCAAATAATATAAAAAAATATTATTATTGGCCTGGTATTGATAATGATGTTCGAGAATTTGTAAAGCGTTGTGATAAGTGTCAACGACAAAAGTATTCACTGCCAAAAAAAGAGCCAATGATAATTACTAGCACGGCAAATACTGCATTTGAAAAAGTATTTTTGGATCTTGTTGGTCCTATAGACACAGATAATGGTAATTTTTCGTATGTGCTAACGTTGCAATGCGAACTCACAAAGTTTGTGGAAGGCTATCCCTTAATTTCCAAGAGATCTGAAGAAGTGGCGAGAAATTTTGTCAACAATTTTATTCTAAGGTACGGTGTGCCAAAGATAATCGCAACAGACAGGGGAAAGGAGTTTCTCTCGGAAATATTTCAAGAGGTATGTAAGTTATTAAATATTAAACAGCTCAATTCTACAGCACATCATCACCAGAGCATAGGAGCCCTAGAAGTTACTCATAAACATTTGAATGCGTTTTTGCGGATTCAAACAGAGAACCATCCTGAATCGTGGAGTAAGTGGATCCCATTTTGGTGTTTTGCTTACAATACTGGAGTACACACAGAGACCAGATTCACTCCTTACGAATTGGTTTTTGGTAAGAAATGTTCTCTTCCCAGCAATCTAACGGAAGAATTAGATCCACTATATAATTTCGAAAGTTATCCGTATGAGTTAAAATACCGTTTGCAACTTTCTCAAAAAGAGGCTAGAAATAACCTGTTAAAAAATAAGTTTAATAGGAAATTAGTATACGACAAAAATATTAACCCTGTTAGTTATAAGGAAAATGACTTAATTTTAGTTAAAAATACACCATGTAACAAGTTAGATAACATATATTCAGGTCCTTATAAAGTAATTAAAGACATACCACCAAACGTAGAGATCATTAATAAATATGGAAAGAAGGATATTATTCATAAAAACCGTACAAAACCATATCATGTTGCTTAATTTTAACTTTATATG
Organism: Craniophora ligustri; assembly: GCA_905163465.1. NCBI lineage: Eukaryota > Metazoa > Arthropoda > Insecta > Lepidoptera > Noctuidae > Craniophora > Craniophora ligustri. The sequence continues at coordinate 6,809,519 of LR990967.1, read as the reverse complement.
TAATTAAAAAAAAAAAAAAAAAACCCTATGTGTTATTTTTTTTTTTCAATAAGTACGGTGATGTAAGGGATGTATTAATCTACCTATTCTAAGTTCTATATCTAATAATCTATGCACCATTGTAACCCTTTATATTGCACTATTCTATTAAATATAAGACAGTATTACTCGAGCATTCATTGGTTTCATTTATCACCAACACCGCACCTTACATTAGTTATAAATAATAACATACCATTACCCCTCTTTAACTGGAAAGATTGGGCTGAGGTGTAGTACAGTAGACCAACATTTTCTTGGCATGTGTTAAACATGAGATATTATTACAGACCAAAACTAATATTTTTTTTTTTTCATAATTAAACATGAACATATAACCTGGACCTAGGTCCAGCAGTGGACGTCTAACGGTTGATGTGATAATGATGATGCTGATATAACCTTCGAAATAAATATACTTTTTACAGATTTAACCGCAATGTACCTATTGATATCATTTGAATTCTGACATTTCCCCATCAACATCATTATTGTCACGGGCAGACCGAAGTGTTATGTCTCTTGAAGTTCGAAATTAAAAGATAAAATAAGTAAAAGTAATTTTATTTCTATGTCTATATTTGCGTAAGTGCAAGTAATTTGTATTAAATAAATATCAATTTATAACTAAATACAAAACCAAAACACATAGCGATTTTTTAAACATTTAAAAAGGAACGTAACATCCTGTAACTACGAGCTTTTAAACAAAGACATATATACGTACGTATAAAAAGAGTAGGTATGTTTATTTCATACATCCTCTTAACCAAGAACCAACTGGGAGACTACAGAGACAAGAGTGCTCTCGAGTGTACGGAACACCGCTCATTAGATCCTATTGCACCCTTTAAGTTCTACACTTAACATGAATAACATGTTTACCTGATGTACGTTTTGAAGTAGCTCTGAGCTTTTATAATCCTCATCTCGAAAATATACAGTATTTATCTTTGCACGTGAACGTTTTACGTTTATGCCGTTGAGTTATAACTTTATTGTGATTGTGGTATAAATTTTAGCTTGAGATTTGCATAGAATAGAGCAAAATATTATAATTTATTTTACAGAAGATATTTATTGTATTTTACGGGACTCCAACCTCCGTCTTTAGGTTTGGTAAACCATCTGCCAAGGCTACTACGTATGGTCTCAAAAAAAATAGAAACATACGTACATAACACTAAATACGTGACTGGTTTCTTAAATACCTACGTTGTATTCAGAAAAAAAAGTCGAAATAAAAAACACTCCAATGAAGATGAATTATATACCGATAATTGGTTACAATATCTCAAATAACCTCTGTAATTTGAAGCCATAAAACACAAGGAAAAATGATTTTATGCGGCTTTATCCGACAAATGCTTTGTCTGGAACAAATCAACCTACAAAAGGAATTTATCTATGAAATTTTATTATCTGTATAGAGTTCTTAGAAAACTCTTTATTGTGTTCTTGATACCGAAAGCATTGTTTTTATTTAGATGTTGATTTAATATTTAAAATGTAAATTATCATTATGTTTTTTTATGTATAGGTAAATACTACTCAAGTAGTTATGTCACTAAGGTATTTATTGCAGCTTCATTGTTCTAGAGAGATAAACAATTTTTTTAATGGTAATATGGCATTATGTGTTAACCACAAATAGTATTGGCCAAATGGGTGCTGAATTCTATTCTTCAGTCATACAATCGTCACGTAGCTATTGCTAAATTTAAAAAATCAATTAAGTCTGCAGTATAAAACAGGGCAAAATAAAATATTTTCACTTCAAACTAAATAAAGCTAATTCCCTCTATATCCAGCAGTGTTTACACAACATTTCCGAGAATACTCTGCGCCAAAGTTTTTGCTGTGAACGCAGCACTAATCCCTATGATATACCACCCTCATAATACCCACTAGTGCAACTAAAAAGGCTTTTACAATACAAGAAGCAGTCTCACCGAGGCCAATGGCTAATTAACTCAGTGTATGCTCAGTAGGAATTAGCTGCTCAATTAGAATCACATTACGTGGAACAATTTACCGCTAACCGGTCGTGGGGCACCCGATGCGCTTGGAATAACAAAATGGCCGTACGCACGAGATCAAGAAGATTATAGAACTGACGCGCGCCTCACTTATTGTACAATACAGATCTTTTTATAAGTATTATTGGGAAAATATGGGAATAGAAGAGTTTTCCCTGTGGGCGATTGCTGTGTTTCGTTTTGTTTTGTTTTGTTGGCAGCTCTTACTACAAAGGACCAAATAAAAATGTCGCTTGTGTAAATATACACCAAATTTTTCCTGAGGGCATAATTAGATCCCAATGTACTATAGACAAGTGGCCTCTTTAAGTCGTATGTTTGTGGAGGATAATATTAAACAATTGTACCCGAGACATAAATGGGCATTCTGTCGCTGAGGTCTTATTATGGTGGATTGTGTCTTGTTTTGTGGCTACTTTCAATAGGTAACAAATCTAAATTCATACTTATATGATGAATGCGAAAGTGTGTGTGTCTGTCTAGATACAATTTGGCATAGTGCTGGTTTGAGTCTCAGAAATTTTATCCCAGAGGGCGACAAGGAGCGGGAAGAAGTTTTTACGCAGACGAAGTTGCGGGCACAAGCTAGGAGGAATCATCAATATAAACAATTCTTACACGTGTATTATCTTACACGAGTAAGAATTTTAATAAGTAACGCGGTAGGGATTTTGAGTTTTATCGCATGTTTACCATAATATATTTGATATTATTATTAGCAATATCCTTTACTCGAGTGTACGTGAAATTCAATTATTTTTTTATTGATAAATAAATATGTATCAGATGAACCTTTAATGATTCGATATTATTAGTAATTAATATAATGAATCGAATCATTAGATCGAAAAATCGGGTACCTACTTTATAAATTTCTTATCATTTTTGATTTATTACTGTCTAAAATCTTTCAAATAGATATGTATGTAAGCGCCTACTAAAATTACAATAATATTACTTTCTAAATCATCAATTTATACTTTATTTTACAGTATGAAAAATACCTGCACTAGTTCTAAAACTATATTTCCATAAATTTACAAATAAATAACCTGCCTATCCAACCGGCCGGTATTGTATGACCTTGTTATCACATTGCTAACTCTATGGTGCAATCAGTGGAACTTATTGGTGAACATCGCAACCCAAAAATCGTGATCGGACCACCCACAGCCGCTGTGAGAAGGCAAATGAAATAAAACAACGATAAATAACAGTGCCCTCGCATAATTGATCACAAATTAAAACTCGCGCCGCGTTCCAAATGTTAAACGCCGACGTCGCCGAAAGCGAAATTAGTATCTGCATACACAACCCACACACACACATACGCAGGACAGGGTTGTCCCTGGAGAACGAGTTTCGGTAAATTTAAGCCCACTTATGTAGATATCGATTTGGCATTCGAGATACAACGTATTAATTTTACTATGTGTTCAAAAAATACCACGCGCCTTCTATCCTTTATTTATTTTTTTGAGTAAGAATTGCGCGGGTTCTAACACATAATAAGAATTCAATATTTAAATGTCAGCTCTCTACGGAATTTACCAGGTAGTACATGCTAGCATTCTTGTAAGCTTAATAATCTAGTTGGACGTGAGCAATCCTAAGTACACGATGTGTTTATAGTCCCATGAATATTTACAAAGTGCATACAGTTAAGGCTTGCTAACCCTAACAGGTCCCACACACGCACATTTTACGACGTCAAACAATGGGCCGCATCCAGGACAATATGTCACTAAAAATAAATGGATTTTGTTAAGACATTCACAGTATTTTATTATAAAAGCCGCTTTTTGTTTCGAGCTGTAAAATTGTTATGAAACTATAAAACAGACGTAAAGAAAACATTTTATAATTTTCTTGTAAATGTTGTTATTACTTTGTGGAACAGCTTTATTGGATGATAATAGTTTAATATACCTTTTTATCACATGTGGTTCTCAAGAAATCAATTTACTTTGTAAATATAATGACATATTTTAGTTAAAACCTTATTTTTACTTCTTTTTTATTGATAACTTCAGACTTTTATGAGTTCGATTAAGGTGCGGTCAGATAAAGATAAATATCGAAATATATTTAGTACCGGGAATAATTTAAATACGTAAGTATCATACTTACATATTTAACTCCAGGTATTTTATGACGAATAAGAAATGTGATTTATTAATAGTACCTATATCCGCTGGAAAACTGCCTTCAGACAAAATATTCCACAAAATACAAATAGCGTCAAACAATGTACCTATGACTTCGGTAAAATTTTAAAGTTTCCATATTTATTTTTCTACAGTTTTCCTTATGTATTTGATTTATGTATGGATATTGGTATGTCCATGAGGGACCCGGCTGCCGGCCAATCTACCACGAATGCTTGTTTTATTATGGGGTGCAGACGTCAGACAGGGACGAATGCTATTATTATGTTCAAATTGAGCTTGCTTGTTTTGTTTACTAATTGCGTATTTTAATTACAATGGACTAGGACAGATGGTTAAGTGTATTAAGGCAGGAGCTAGAAGAATAGGGTCACTTTTTTGTTAGTTATATATTATGCTAAGTAAAGTAAATAGTTTTTTTTATTTATTTCGTTTCGGTCCCTCGTTTAGCCCAAAAGTATTAAAAAAGGGTTTAAAACATATTTATAGGCCTAAAAAGGTATGAATTGTGAGAAGAAGGAAGGATATTAATCCAATTCCATAAAATAGGCATCAGTTTTGAACATTATCTATGAAAGGTCTTGGATTCGATATTGTGCCATACCAAAAGGTATTAAAGAATATACATATAAACACTGACTTTACACAATGTGTTAAATACGTCTGCTTTCTGATATCATCATAAAGGTAAACGGCTATAAAACGATAGAATGGATAATATAATCACAACATAAGGCTAACATTGATGTAACGTCAGATTACTTAAACATCCGATCAATCACAGCACCCGACCACACTGAATAGCCGATCCCAAGTCGGGGGCATCTTGGACCGCATTAAAATTCATTGAAAACTTGTCTAATATGGCGGTACGTGACGTGATTGCCAGTTAGCCCCGTTGGCTGAATATGAAAGCTTAACATCGATTTGAGTCCATGTAAGATGTTATAAATATGTAAGTAAGCAATAGTTTAAGTTGGCGCGACGTAGGACATTGATGTGTTTATTTCGCGCACAGACTGCTAATTCGCGTCCGTAATCATCTGGCATCTACATACAAAACGTTTAGCTGTGTCGCATTACAAACCGCAGTGACTAATGCTACTAAACTAAGGTTCCACGTTTTTTAACATCAAGCTATGCAAGTTACCTCTCGGGTCTAGTAGTCGTACCTAAGCATGATTTCTGAATCCCTAGGCTTATGGTTTATTATGGGTTATATTATTATGTGTGTACAACTGTACATAGTTCGTACACCAGTGACTACAGATTTGTTCAAAACTCCGTGATTAACTGATGATAATAATAATGTAACCTGAAAAATTATATACCAATTATATTCGATGTAGATACATACATGTATTTTGGCGCGGTGTGGTCGACACGTTATAAGGTGAGGTTGTGAAACGGTACCATTTCACGAAACGTGACGTTCAATAAAAATAACTAGAGTCGTAAGAGGCGGACGTTCCTTATCTGAACGTAGTAATATGTAGTTTTATTTTAGTTGTGTCCTTGTTGCGGCCACCGAGAGCATCATTCGCGTGCCTATCTCGACTACAAATCAGTACCTCTGTGGAACTGCCAGATAAAAACTTTAAACACAAATGCAATCTTAACTTATTGCATTATGACTCGTTTTTGTTCGCATCAGATAACAAAGGTACACTCCTGAAGTGCCTCATTCTATGCAGTCCAGTACGGCTTATCGAGCTGTGGCAATCTGCGAACACTATTTTGTTATTTTTGCAGAAGTAATGTAGATGAGGGAAGAAATATTACGTTCTTTGCCATTAAGGGGATATTTATGGGCTGAGCAATGTTTTCCTTGGTGGTGTTGAAATTATTAATGGCGCATTTCACCGCTGCTGATATAAAAACTATGAAGGAGTGTCTACTTACAAAGCTTATTTATTTATGAACGTAGATAATAACACGAACCGTCTATTAAGGTTATATTCATACCTACGGTACGAAGGAATATACATACTATTTAAAGGTACTACAGATTCTTATATATCAACAAATGCATTTACTGGATTTGTAAAGAGTTTTGCTTGTCTTGAGGCTACGAAAAGCTCGTTATTTTATATGTTCGTGACTGAACTAGACGTCTCTCTCTAACAATATTGCAAGCTATTCTAAACTGGATTCTACTTATTAATTTATTCTAACATTAATTATTGATCTAGACAAAGGAAGAATTTACTGTGTTCTATAACTTGTTAATAATATAACCTTTTTTATAACACTAAATAGGTTAGCGTTTGATCACAATCTCACCTGATGGTAACTGACGATGTGGTCTAAGATGTAGCATTGTAACTAAGCCGATAACTAAATTGTTTACGCATGAGTGTATCATCAGGGTCACAAAAATCTATATCTAATCACTACGTTTAAGCGCTGGTTTCATCAGTCACGATACATTAACCATTCAAAAGATTAACTAATCTAAAATTTTAACATTCATTGTAACAACAAATCTGTTTCACTAGTAATCGAAAATTCACACTGGACTGTCATTTCATTTCCGTCAACAAATAACAACAATAATGAGCCTTATCGGAAAAAAATATAGTAATATAAATAAAAATAAATAAGCAGGACTTCACAATGATACATTTTAACACATAAAACACACACTATTTAATAAAAACAAGATAACAAAATTTACGAGCTTATCATACGGATACCATTACCTAATATTAAAACCAACAAATGTATCATTGCAACCAATATATAAGTTGTTATTTTTAATTGTATGTACGTAATAGCGGCCCGTTACAGCTTCGCACGTATAAGATATAAGTACTTAATAAATATAAACTTGATACGGATCCCTAATTATTTTTAAAATAAAATGTAGCCTACTAGTTCAGGGGTTTCGGAGCCTATTCAATGCAAACAAACAAACAATGAAATGTTTTCTCTTTATAATATTAATAATATAGATAAGCTAAACAGAGTGTAGTTGAACCTACATGCTTTTACTAACTGATATTGAACGGCAGTTGCCGGTGGTATTAATTTATTATGCAGTACATTATTAAATGTCAAAATCCATCACTGCTATTGACGTGTATCCAACACAATGGATGCTATTATTAGTGTTTTCAATTATCTAGTAATCTAAAATTACAAACGTAACATGGGATAGTTAAATAATTCTGTTTATGTTAACACTAATCACATAGACCACTGAATTACATTCAGTATCGTATTTTAGAAGTTTCAATTGTCAAATGTATAATGAATCACAATTTATTCATCATCATCATATTATTATCAGCTAGACTAGTATTACACTGACACTGACTAGTCGACTAGGATTTGCACAATGACCGTTCTTAGGCTACGTATTTACGCATATATGTAGAGACCACAATTCAACCAAGAAAACTAATTCTTAAGATGTTCAGCATAACTGAGTATCAAATACACATACAATACATAATTTATTCCGTGAGAGGATGCAAAGAGTATAATATAAAAGTATATTATGGAAACTAACAAAACCCAGAGCTCTTGTTGATAGGGTGAAATATCCCCCTGGCTTCCCTCATGCTTAATAATTTTACTGTATAATGTGGTAACCAGAGTAGGTAGGTATTTACTTGAATTTACTAGCGCACCTGAGACAACACAAGAGCAAAGCACAAGCTTCAGGCAAAACTACGATCAAACGCATTCAAGTTAGTATTCAAAACGACATTGTAAAGTTGTCTACTATACGAATTGAAATACAATTTCTGAGACGGAGAAACAGTAATCTCCTTATCCGTTTTGAAATGACTGTCAAGTAAGAAACACGCATCCAAAGTCGTGCGTGCATAATACTTGGGTTTCGGTTGCAATGTACTATGTTATTCGGAGTCGAATACTTATTTACTCATTGATGAAGTCAAATGAGCTCATGACTTTAGCTATAGCTTGACATAACTTGAAGTTGAAACTATGAATTTACGGATACAAAATACATATATAGGAGGTTGCATAATTTGATCTTAATATGTAAGTTAGTAAGTTTAAATGACTTTGGATTCTTCTATTTCAGATCAACTTCTTGGAACTGTGCAACTAGAATCTTAATGTTTCATGAATACTTAAACAACTACAAAAGCTTTATTAGAAAAAAAAAACCTTTTGATTTGATTATTATTGATTTATTTTCAATTGTTTTTTTATATGATGCGATTCTTATTATGATAGCGATAAACCATAATTTCAACTAATATTATTTTCCTATTCCATTTATTTCAACAGTTGATATTCGCAGCTGGATAACGGTACCGAATAACTAATAGTACAAAGCACAGAACGGACACTCCCCGCAGTTCAGATGTAAGTGACACTTGACATTTTGACAGTTCAGAGCAAGCGAACGAACAACCGCGCAATGTTATTTTTGCGATGTCAAGAGCTGAATCATAAAATAGTTGCGAAATGTACCTGAACTAGTACTGGCCAGTTCAAAATACGATAACAGAGGCATTTTTTTTTTCTTGTTTCGAAATGAAAAAAAAACAGATTCTGTTAAATGCTTCGCAGCTGACTTTTTCTTCACACAGACATTAAACGCTTAACCGAACTTAATTTTGCTCAAGAGTTTATTTTGTTGTAGTTTAGTTAGTTGTTTCAGATATTTTAATCAAAACGGTTAAATGGAGTGACCGGGGTTTGTATAAAGGCCACTTTTGCCGATCAGCCTCCTATATTTTTAAATAGTTTGTTTAACCTAAAAAACTAGGTAACTCATTAAATTCTTTTCCATTTTGAATATTACTCTAGATTTGATTGTGACTCAATATAATGTTATTTCTCTCAGAGATTATACCCTACAATAGACTGCAACTCAAATACAACTCAATGCGTGTTGTAAATAGGTCACATTTTAGTAACTAGGTATTCAGCGTGTACGGAGAATTGGACATGATTGAATAGTCGTGGTTTTAGTTGTATGTTAGAAACACGAATAGTACTTAAATAAATGTGCACGTAAATATGAGATACCGTTTTGGATTCGCAACACACTTGCGCCGTGGTCACTGGTCACCAGGCAGTTCGATTTAGTATTATAGGAAAACATTTAGAGTTTCATTTCAAGGAAAATTCACACTATCTACTCCTATAGTCGTATTATACGTGTTTATAAGGCAATTTTATTGATATATATGTATAAGCTGTGTTACTCTACCCTCTGACAGCGATTTTTCTTTTCGTACCACTGTTGTATGATTATACCTAGGTTAAGTTAAAAAAAAAATTAATTGACTTGTTTTGTAGTAGTATACCTACTAATTGGCTTTAATAAATATCTCAAATATTCGTTAGGGACAAACAAGTACGGTTTTATTTCTTCCGCTGCAATGTCATTTATTATTTGTACGAAACAAGAAAAACATTGTGACATTATTTATTATCGGCTTCTATACTGATAATATTTGAAATAAGGCTGATAGTTTTATGTATGTATGATACATACACTCACGCTCCTTTTCCCATAGGAGTTGACAGCCTCTTCAGAATGCCACGGTCCCTGAATACTATTCCGTGAATGTTGACAAAGCAAAAGTGTTTTTATATCCATTTATATATAGTTTGAAATAATAATTTCAAATGATTTTACTTCCCCTTATACCACTGTGGTCGCTCGATTCACTGTATTTAGCTTTTAACTCGGTATATTGGTCTGCCTGCAGAGCTTATAAATGATTCGTGCACTAACTGGGAACGCAGTGTAAATAAATCAAGTATTTCCGTGATTTACAACGTGCTATAGTTTAAATTCGTTCTAAAGTTGTTTCTATTTTGAATACTATAAAGTTGCTATTTACTTGTTTTGTTGGAGTTTGTTAGGCACATACCTAATCGTTAGAAAAGGTGACTTTCAAATAATCTGATAAAAAATTGTTTTGTAAAACTAGCAACAAGGGTCAACAAGGAGCAACGACAGGCAATCTAACAAAGGCCTGAATAAATTTAATATAGTTACATAGTCGTAGGTTGAAAAACTAGCCATCAGCTGATTGGCTGTCGTAGGTTTGATTTTTGTTTTTTCTTTACTCCGAGTAACAAAAGTTGTATTATATTAGTCGTGTATTTGGGTAAGAACTGTGGAAACGAAAAAGGTATAACTACTATGGTAAAAGATAGATATTTCAAGCATATTTCGTTTGAAAAAATTTAAATATAGGAATTAGAATTGGCTCTACACAAATGAGTTCGCTTATAAACACCGAATACTAATCAAAAATATAATTTAATAGCTACAAATTAATTCTACAAACCGAATATTAATAAACGTAGTTATATTTTTTATAACAAACCTTGTGAACTCAAACATCAAACTGTGTTTGGACATTCTCACATCACCGTTTCATTACAAGATCCTTTGTTCGCTCGCCACAGTATCAGTTTTTGTCTCAGACCACCGACAAAAACGTTAACGGGCTCAAAGAGTCCGCAACACAACCGACACACGTCGGTCAGTAACGAGCTGTATCACAACATGTATACACACTGGTAAAAACAAATCAACATTAACCTCTCGACCTCAAATCTCCAAGATCCCCACTCAAGATTACTTCTTCACTCTCGCCCCAGGGCACTCACTGATTTATTTTATTATGTTAATAGAATCAAATTTAATATTAATTCAGGAGATGAAAAAATGACTGCCGCGCTTGTAATGATTAAATACGCTTCAATTCCTGCCCTCTCTTTTTTCACGTAGGCAAAAGTACGTTGGAAACTTTTATTCAGGGTCGAAAAGCGAGTGATTTTAACGAGCTTTTATTCGCCAATTTTTTATTCCGAGTTAGAGAGGTATTTTTACGAAACTAATGAATGTCAAAGAGAACTTAATTTACTTTTATACCGTTTTGTTCATAAGCTTATTGAGGATTACACAAGTAATATTTTTTATACATTTTATGGATTAATACAACATCGCTAAGCTGATGCTAGTCACCGTCGTAATGACTTATGATGACGGAACACGGTCTACAAAATGGTTACCGTCAAACGTGTTTCAAACTCGATCATAACTCAATTATAATCGCATTATATGGCGTCTGCGTAAACCGTGCGTTAAATTTAATTATATAACGTTGCTTCCGAAAGAAAATGGTCTGTACACGAAGCAGAGGCGGGGCGCGGCGCGGACACGGGAATTATTTGAGGCATCATCGTAAGTTAAACGCGTGGCATTATTTAGTCACGGGTTGGGTACCTCCTACAATAACTATAGCCGCTTAATAATCGTGCTTATAGCGTTCACTTCGAAACTATTCCTCTTGTACAACCGGTTCCGATGCACCGAGAAGGGTCACTACGACATAAACGCTTACTGTGGACATACCTTTATTTCTGTTGAGAATCGACGCCCATTATATTGAGTGTCGAAGACCATCAACGTTTTTACTTACACACGTTTCGGAGGTGTAACGTTCGATTTAAGAGACACTTGTCATAAACAGTTCTCACCGTGGGATTATAATTTTTTTCTTCATATAATTTTTCATTGTATTTTGTAAGTTCGACTTTTGACGTGTCATTTTTATTGCTCTCTCATAAATAATAATCAAAATCTGAACGCTCTGTTAATGCTATGTAGGGAACCGGTTGAGTTGTTCTATGATATTATTTATAACGTAGGTAATGGGCGTATCCATCATCGTCTATTTGTACATATCAGAGTATACATTTAATTCTGTCATGTTTCCGACTCATATGGATGCAAATGGGAGATTGTTACCACTTAAACCGCCCGGTAACCTGTACTTTTATGCAATTAAAATTTATTAATTTCAGTCGAAAGCTTTTATTTTTACAGCACGTTAATGCGAGGTAGCTGCCAGCGCTGGGCGCCCGTTCTGCGCCGCGACGTACGATCAGTTTTTTTACGACATGTTATTGGTAAATAACGTTTATGAATATGCGTTTACGCGTAATTGTATTAAAACGAGAACGTGCTAACGTTTTTCACCTGAATTGAATCAGCCAATCGTTTATTCTGAATTAGAAACGCTAAGTAGGTAGCGATATCGAAAAAACCCTAAGTGACAAAAAACGTTTAATCTTATCTGGATTTTTCTTATACTTTGGTTGAGTATAAAAACTGAACTGTTACGAACTTAAAAATGCTTTTTGTAATACGGTAACATTCATAATAAGCCGGTAGATTGACAAGCGTCCGCCTAAAATGGCCGGCTCACGTGACGGCCTGAAGAGCAGTCATCCGCCGTCCGTTTTTTTCCGAATGTTTTTTCAAGCACAGGTGAAGCGGTAACCCACACTTAGTCGGCGTTAACCTGTAATCTAAATTCATTTCTCGATCCGACCCACCAGCGCCATATCTCTGTTTTTATTATAGGCCTTAAGCCCATTTGCAGGTTTTTTTATTCAATACAAATTATCTATTATTGTGGAGAGTGGTCGATCTTATTATGGGACGACGTCTTTCGAGTGTCTTTCGGCTCGTCTGCGTTCGACATAAAATATTGAAGTTTATTCTGGAATTTTCAACAATAAAGAGTATCGAAAAGGTCGTAAAGTATCGTCTGAATCGATTTGCGTTCATTGAGTCGAGTAATTGCAATGTTTCGTTGAGGAGTTCGAATTTATTTTGCTACCACAAAACGGCTTCATTGTCTTTATTACGGGAAGGCAAAGGTTTGTTAAATATGTATTAGTCGCCGGTCTATGTCCCAACCAACGTATGGCGATACCAACGTATGAATTATTTAAAAAGTACACACCCATAAAATATTCATTTATTGGCAGTCTCTTTTGGGTACGATAGTAGGTAGCTATTTATTCTGGCTGACCGAAACATATTCCAATAATAAGTTCAATATATTTATACAAAACATGTTCCGTTCTATGTATGTATGACGTCTGTCTCATTGCATCCCCTGGGTATCGTAAGAGACGGCGAATGTACAAGTTTCGGTATTAAAATTGAATGCACGGCTGCATTCAACTGTATTGCCAGGACGTGGTTGCTCACAGAATAGGTTCTGTGATATAGGTAGGTAGGTACCTACTATTTGGTATTTCTATTGAAAATAATATTTGCCAACAAGCTTCATAATCCGTAAACGTGAACAAAGGCGAGATTGAAAGTCGTTGGAAACCCGTGGGTTGCAATACGAAATTTCCCCTCCGCCAACTAGGAAGAAACACGAGCTAATTATAAAAGTCAACAATATCCAGCAAGCTTGGTGGTTAGATTTCACGTGTAACACCTGTAACATTTTTGTTTTATTGTTTTTTCTTTTAGGTAAGAATATCTATTCAAACTGCATGCTTCATTTAAAACCTACATGGTTTATAAATGCAATCAAATTAACATGTAAAGCATAGTACATAAAAAGCTATACGACAGACGTTGTTGGTGGCCTTAAGAAAAATCGCATTCTTAGAGCAGTATTTTAATGGAAAAATAGATCTCATCTGGCCAATTGTCTGAATGATACAATTTCCTGGATAAAGTATATCATTATCAGATTAAAAGCTGTCTGGTTCGACAGAGCTCGAAGAATGAGCGCGAGCACCAAGAATAGCTTATACCTACCTACTTGCTTAGCATGCATAAGATAATACTATAGAGGGGTTTCATGTTAGTTCTCAAACCATTTTTATGCAGGAAATGACAATTTTGACAACTATTCCGACGACATAGCCCTTGTCTATGGTGATTGCTACGCGTTGGGACCCAATTCTTGATTCTTCCGATATTGCCATGATATGATGTATTTTATTATCATATGTCTTTTTATGTCTACTTCGAATTCAATCCGAATTGCGATTGTTCTAGATTGCTGATTTATGCTATTTTTATCGATGATATGATTTGATTTTTATTGATTTCTCGACAATGCGGAAATTCACATTCAATAATTAAATATTGAAAGTTTTTGCAGCCTATCAAACGTGAGGATTGACTATGACATAAAATCAATAATATAATAGAAAAAATTATCTATTAGTTCATAATTGGTATAGTCAAAGGCAAGTACTGAAACTTTTAGCGTCCCAAAAGCCTTTGTATGCTGATTCGTATAATGAAACAAAATTGTATTCGACGTTGTTATTGTGATGACAGAGTCACGTAAAACAAGAATGTATAGCGACATTCATTATGTCCCATTACACAAAGCTGTGAAGGCGTCAAGTTCCTACAAAAAGTTGCTCAATCCCGCCTGCCCGTCATTTGAGAATAATTTTACAGCCATAGTAATAAGAATTACATCTATCAACTTGACAAGTTACACTTAATGTATATTATAGAACATTAAAATAAAGTTCTGCTTAACTTGTAAATGGACCACTGAACTTGCACCAGAACTTTAATAATAAATATATTATTATCTGTCAATAAAATGCAGTTATTACTATATATTTAATCTTTCAGTGATGTGGTCAAATGCAACATAATTTTAAGTACCTATCCCTAAAACAAAACACTACCTCTTTTACTTGCCTACAACAAGAAAGAGGCAGCATTTTATTTGAGGAGTTGAGTAATTGAAACGTTACTCAACCCCTCAAATAAAATGTTATGTCTATTTAATTGTGTGATGTTGATGTTAAAAAAACAATAAATTTTGTGGTACTTATAACAAAAAATTCAAGTGTCGAACTCATAAGGAAGTTATTTTAAAATCAAATACAAAATTCCACCGGAGTTTCTTACTCGTAAGAAGGAGTATCTTTCACGTCTCTTCATGATGCTTTTAGCGGAAGTAATATATGTGATTTTATTTGTGTGCAACAAGTCTCATATTGTATCTTAAAAAAGTGTTTTGGGCAAACTGACTAATTACTATGTATTAAAAGTACTTAATTAATCTCAGTGATCAGCGAATATAGGTATCAAATATTCCATAACATACCTGCCATTATGCCTGTATTCCTAAAGGTGAGATAGCAGGGTGAGGTATACTGTCATACACGCTGGTATATTTTTAAATTATCATAAACTAAAACGCGAGTCTATTGCCATCAACCAAGGACAAACCCAAACACCAAGCTGCTACTGAAAAATGCATATTAAAACCCAATAATACTGCTCACCTTGGGTTGAACACGTGCGATCATCAATGAGGTAGATTTATATACCTATTCCAAATTTCTTCAACTCCAGCCATCTAATATTTTAAACCCTGGTCAGTATCTACAATCATACAAGTAGTTCATATCAATTAGCCTCGGGTCCCACGCGTGAGACACGCGATGAGATCACCCACGATCATTTAACTATAATTATCAACTTATTTATGTTTCTAAATTGGATTTGAAAGACATGACAAGGACATTTTTTCCGAACTCCACAGTATTTGAGAGCAAAAGGTCGGTTGTAATAAAAAAAAGAAATTTAATTCGATTTAATCAATGAACCAGTTTGAAACGCACATTAATTTTAAATATCTGGGAGTGGATATAAAAGGGGTAGAGTCCATTTATCCTTAAGATATCTTCGTGTTTGAAGCGTTGCCGCAATATGACCTATCGGTTTAAGAACAGATCACTATTATAAAAAGGTCTACTCTGATAAAAGTTTAATTGTACAATGTTTGTACCTTTGTGCAAAATTCGATCACAGGCCAACACAGGCTTTACTTGCAAGTGTCATAACTGCCAATAAGCCCGCAATTGTTCCGTAAATTTATGAATACGATATTGGTGCAGTTTAAAAAGAGTCGCTCACTTTTTCTAGGGTGTAAAATTATCTCATACTAGCTATAGCCCACAATACAATTAGTAATTTGGTATTATTTCCGGGATAAAAACTATTCTACTTCCTTTCCTTAACTCAAACCATCTCCTAATCCAATTTCATCTGAAAAGGTATGACAATTTAAGCGTGAAGGAGTTAACAGACTGACAGACATATTGTTTCGCATTTATATTATTAGTATACATAGATTAGTATAACGTATTAGTAACGATCAGTCCTTATCTTACAATTGTTTATTTTTTTAAAGCCTATCCCAGTATAATATATGCCGACATACAATACATTTGTGCGCATGACTAACTGGCAACAGGAACCGCTGCGGTTTCATAATTTAAAAGTAAATAAATTACAATATTTATCAGCAAACTGTGTGTTGCACCTGTTCTCCAGCATGACGCAGGCCCTCCCATTGTCTTCTTGGTATGTTTTTGTATTGCTAATTTAATATTTATTATTATTCTATAAAATGCACTGATTTACCTTATCGGTCTTAGGCGGCGGTTATTGTAAAATAAACCATACAAGACAGTAGCTATATCGTCACCCCCCACTTTACTGTCTCACTGCTGGGCACATGTCTCCTATCATTTCAGATGCAATAGGCTATAGGTTGGCAGACTGCATAGGTATCGAGAAAATCTCTTGATACCTATGCAGTCTCTCGATACCCCCATAGTTTGAACATGCGATAAATACGCATATAACCTTTAAAAGTAGGCAGTGCCTTGGGATTGAATTCAACACATTTGACATTACAGTCCACGCATCAGGCACTATCTAGGCAATAAATTAAATGTGCTCTTGGATTTTCAGTCATAATCGTGTAAATAATATTATACAGGTAGGTATTTATGAAGTGATATAAATCAATTGGAAATGACTAGACTGCTCATAATATTAATAGGTGTTTTGTAATTGGGCAGGAAATTAGGCAAACTGATATCAATAATAATTATACATCGCCAGCTTTGCTTCAATAACATTTGTGTTGAATAGTTTCACGGAAAATAAGTTATTGTTGGTGTTGTTTCTAGATGTTATGTTAGTTTCAGATGTAACATCCATCATTCCTGTTACTAGAATTCCACCGCTAGATTAATTATAATGATTACGAATACTTGTTAACTGAAGCCACGTGTAACAAATTATAAACATAAATTAAAGTCAGTGAATTTCGCAAACGATTAATATTTAACGATGCCGTAATCAACAAAGTTATGATTATAAATCAGACAGTAATTGTTTTAACACAATATTGCCGGTTATAAAATTAAAACGTTATTAAAATGTAGCTTCGTAATAAAAATAAAGTACCGAGTAAGCTGAACCAAGAGTTACTTTAATATACAAGCCTAGTTTTTCAATAAATGCCGACATGTTTTTATAATAACTACAAGCGGTAAAGACTGGAAATACCTGCATACCTTTTATGGCCATCGATATTGTGGCTTAAATGAACGTGGAGGTAAATAAAATATTAGGAGAGCTTCTCATGCATTGTTCATTCGACAGGTATTTATGCAAGCAATCAGTTGTTTGAACAATCTCATCAAATAGTAGGCACGCCTGACTAATGCGCATGCGACGGACGTTGAGAGGCGCATAATCTCTTGAAGACAAATTAAGAAAACAGCCACTGATAGGCTTGTGGCAGGTTCTATATCCACGTTCCACCTCGCCCACGCAGCTTAGTGCAACTTTCTAACTAACGTTGGTAAGTAATCGCTAATTTGAGATGTTAAACAAAGCGGCGTGCAACAAAGAATGCGCCCGACCAATCACCGCCAACAATCAGAGCTGGGCGTGGCCAATCTCGTGCTTTAATCTTTACACGCCGTTAACAAAGCCACGCTCGCACAATTCGCAAAGGAATGGAAAATAATTAACGCATTGAATGTTAAGACGCGAGATTTTTTCTGAAGAGCCCTTATATTGTGCAAAGAAATTTATATTATGGGTTCATTTTTACGTACGTATTACATAAATATATGTAAGTACAATTTTCCACGGACGTAGTGCCTCTTGGGATTTGTACCACATTTACATACATATAAAGAAAACGAAGAAAGAATCACATTCATTTTGCCTTCACAGTTAGCATCTTATAAAATATGAGTAAAACCAAGTAATTTGTAATACTAATAACTACAATGAAGATCAGTAACTGATATAGCAGACTCATTTTAGAATAAATAAAATGCAATAAAATAATTCAGATATTCAAATAATAGGCACGGTTCTTATCTATTTAAAATGTATGATATGCATCCCAACTGGTATCAAAATCGCACCGAACTGGGGATCAAATAACTACTATAAACCAAACAAACGATGAGAGCAACTGAAAAAACCTCTCGAACGATTTCTATGCACACGGTTTTATGAATATTAAATCAACTGCGCTTATTATAATCCATAGGTTTCTCATTCTGAAACTGCAGAAAAAAATTTAAACGAGGTTTGGCTTTCGTTCTACAAAAAATCACCAACTATGCAAGTCTACGTGACCTAAGCTAAATAAAAAATTTCTATTTAAACATTATTTGAATCTTAAAAAGCATTTTGAAATTGGCACGCCGCTTTACGAGTACCTACGTTCGTTTAAAAGCTCTATAAATAATATTAGTTATAGAGGCAGTATATAGCTTGAAATATAATAAGCCCTGAATACATTAACGTGCAAATTGCAGGATGATTCATCTGTTTATTACTATAATGGCTACTTGCCCTCATAATTACTACTCCAATGCACTTTAAATTAATTTCAAAGAGCAGTGGTACGGCGGACAAGCGGCTATTAACTTTTGATATTTCTCGCTGATACAATAATAAGCACCTAGCCTTTGAATAACGCCCACGCACACGATCAGACATTCCACGTCGTTTACTTTCATATGAAGTGTTACTTTCTTCGTCAAATACATCGTCTATCAGTCCAATTTAAATTTTAATTATATAATTGTAAGTAAACAAACTCTATAAATATTTAAATCAATGCAATTCAAAACCCGTTTTGTCTTATTATTCGAATTCAAATAAATAGTTTCGACGATAAATAGTAATGATAGTAGACCATTAGAGTCAAACCTACCGTAATCATTGGTGGAGTCGGTCTACTAAACTGCAGGTGGTATTTAATTTTGTGGACCATCTGCTTCAGGCGAGCGTCGGGTGAATATAATGTAATCATATTATTCTTAATGTATTCCAAACGAATCGTATTTTCCCTCAAAGAATTCAACAAACATGTGATTCTTTGGTAATTCCATTTTTATTGGGTGGATATGAAGATTCTTTTATATAAATTTAGAAATAACGCTGTGATTTTGTTACTTTATCATGTTTTTATATCTGTGAATCATGTGTAAGTTATTTTTAATTTGTTAATTAGATATTCTTGGGTAAGATACAATTGTAATAAATCCAGCTGACATTAAAGTCACGAAATAAAAATTAGAGAAATTATAACACCATCTCATTTTTTTGCCAAAATCTATTTACTAATACTATAACGGACTTCAACATATCCAAAAAAATATGTGTATGTATGTAAATGAAATATGCAGAGAAATTAATTCACTTAACTGTGATAATACCAAGAAAGCGACGACTCAGTTGGTTATAATAACACACTCTCTCATCGTTAAAATTTCCCTTATTATCCTTTTGACCCCTACTTTTAGTGAATCATATAAAATAGAATGTGGCAAACAGACATTTCTATTTGTTGAATATTTAGTAGGCATCCAAAATTGCGGAACCCACATGAAATAAATGGTTGAGATTGACCCGAGATAAATCTTTGGAGTGTTAATTAAGCAAGGGCTTTTAAGTACGAATAATTTTGTACCGGGCCCCAACATGGTCCTGAATTAAATGTCAGTCGGCTTTGGTTGGTCGGTTCGTCTTGTGCAAATAACCCATACCCTACAAGCTGTGGTTTTTGTTATATGCTTACAATAATCCATTGGTTAAAGGTAATGGTTGCAAAGGGGTAGTTAGAAATACACAGATATGTACCCAGATATTATGACCATCTAGTGCAGATTAAACAACGAGGCTTGTGTTCCCAGATACAAGATATATTTCTTGTAAATTTATACATTTTATAAATATAAACATCAATGACTCAGATACAAATGTCCATACTCATCTCCCACATATTTGCGACTACCGGGTATCAAAACCAGAACGCTTACCACAAAAGAAAGCCTATTATAATACTGCGCTAATCGGTTCTTTAAGTCATCAAAATCAACTAAGAATGTAACACAATGTAATTGAGTCTCTAAATAAAAATGTGTCTTATCTGTCACTCCATCTTAATTCATGACATTACAAAGATGTACTGGAAAAGACAATGAAGGTAGTTGATGTCAGACGAAAAACTCACCTATCCTTATGGATTACGGGAAATGCTTCAGTCCATCTTAGGATTTTAATGGTGCCTATTTGTATTCTAAAATAATGCATTAAAAAATTGCATGCTAACTAATACTAGTCTTGTTGTCTTTAGAAATTATCATAGTTTGTTATTTGTTAACAGTCTGATGATAAGACAATTTGAAAATTATATGATAATAAACAAAAGATAGTTAATAATCATATGTGAGCACTGATTTGTCTTTTTGATCTAATTATTCGATTGCCAGATAACTGTTATTTAGAGTATTAGCAAATTCTTGGAAAAAGGTCAGTCTTTGAATTTGTACCCGCTTAATGTTAACAGGTTCACCTTCAATTACGTAGATGAGTCCTAGAGCGTGGAAAATTTATATTTATATATAAATACAAGTCTCTTGTAATATCTAACCCTTTTCATCCATGATTTTCATTGAAAAGCGGAATATAATAGCTTATTCCAACATCTCTAGTACCGAAAGAAGCGAACAAAGCGTACAAAGCGTGATATTTAATACGCGGTAAGTTAATATTATGCGCATAACGATTATAAACTTTTATTTTATTTGTGGTTACCTTCTGGTCGATTGAATATTCTTTGATACTGCGCGCCGACACTCAATGGCTTTAATGGGACGATCATGCATTAAATTATTATAAGTTACATACCACTATAATAATCCCGACGCTAACCATGCGTAGGAGTCGAGCGACACTCGTAAAAAAGGAATTAATTTAATATAGAATGGGCTTAAACTTGTCTCCTCATAAATCGTGGTATGACAAAATATTTAATGGCGCTATTTATTAAGATATCAGCAATTCTTGCTGCATAAGCCGTGGGAGTGAGAATGTAACGGATAATAAATAAAACTATAGAATCAAACACTTGTTCCCCTTAAAGTATAATATATTATTTATTATAATGTAATATAATACTTCCACAGTTTTTCATATTTTAGCTCCTATATAATATACTATGAAAACCTTGCTCCTTTATCTGGGCATAGGTACATCCAAACTCCGAAAACGCTTCGCTCGATATAAAAATCAAAAACACAGTGCATAATTAATATGCATCAGCAGTCATCTTTGCGACCACTACAATGACGCAGTTAAACGTTAGTTAACGGGTAATATATATGGAGTAGGTAATTGATCTTTGACATAAATATTTATCAACAATATTTACTCGCGTCAGCCGGTGATTGATTGTAAAAAGTAAAATATTATTATGCGAGCGGTTCGTTAAACAGAAAACAAATGTGTAACAAATAGACCGCAGCTGAATTACACGCACATCAGACTTCCTCGGGGGCCCAAAGATCATTAATAAAAATTTCGTTAAGGCAACAAGTTCCGTAGCCTTATGACTAAGCATTACCCGAATATTCTATAAAGGCGTGGACGTTGTAAACATGGCAATATCTACTTAAATGCCACTTCCCATTTTACCTCTAACAGGGCATTGTCAGAATGTTAACGCATCATTGTTATGTCACAGTATTAAAAAGGTTTTTAGACAGACGGTAACTGTATGTTAATATCGTAGGGCGGTTCCGGCTGACGAAACACATGTCGTTGCTTCGGCTATTGTTAAAAAAAATACTCGAAACCGACTAGTTACACTGATGGTTTAGTGATAACATCGACAAAGTCCGTTTTAACATGATACATACATTATTCTACATTCGATTTCATGAATAAATAACATGTTTATTAAATTGATCGGGTGCTACGCGGCTTGTTCAGTTTATTCCAAATTTCCCATGACATTATAGTGTATTATAAGCTTAAATAAAACTTTCCCGGAATATTCCTTTCTCCAAATTTTTTTTACCGAAATTACCGCAAACAAAACAAATTTCTCTTACAAGATATTTAAATTGGAGAGGTTTGAGAGCTTTCCGCAAAACAAGGACGTATTAAATTCCTAAAATAGTATCCAAGGGTTACAAAGATATTCGCGGCGTAAAGTTTGCAGCCAAAATTAATTATAAACGAAAACAGTCTGCTCTGTTTAGCTGGCTTTAGCAAAAGACATTTTGATATACGCCGTGGAAAAACTTTCTCGTTGGCCGAGTGTTGTCTCCTAAAATAAAACAAGAGACAGTGGCAAGCCGTAGATACGTCCCACTTCAAATTAGACGCTTTTTTAACACGAATAAATAAAGGTATGCCACGAACGGCATATTTTAATGGAAACTGGCTGATAGTGACTGGCGTGTCGTAATCAGAATGCTGAAATCTATTAAAACTACTATGTTTCTACGATTCGATGTGGTTTTCGACACTTAAGTTATGCTGCTAATTGTAAATATTCCAAAATCTAAACCATAAAATACTCCATTGAAAAGCAATGAAAGTCAGAAAGACAAACTTTATGAAAAATCGTATAATAACACAGAACGGTCGAGTTTTGGAAGCAGCGCGCACCGCTTCCAGTCACCGCAATTCTGTGGTATAAAGTTGTTCGGGCTTTGAAAAAGCAAGACCAAATTCCTGCCGCGGAGAGAAGTTAGATCACGCTTGCACTCAGCTACTACTTTTAACTAAATTGAAGTTGCGGGCAAAGAGTGCACCCCGTTGCACGTGACGCATCAGTCCGTCTGTCCGTTTGTACTTCTACGTGAGTGGATTGCAGTGGACTTCTTTATTCAATGGTGCGGATGCATTTTCGAGGACGCTTGTCGGTCGTGGTTGATCGGAATGACAAGTATTTGCGGTGGCATCACACCATTAAATCAACGTTCGGCGACTGTATTGCCACGATCTCTCAGTACACGTGCTGGATTTTTTTCCTAACAAAATATACGACTTAAACATGTTCTATCTGACCTCAATAAACTGGAAATTGCACTGAAGCAGAAAATAACCTGATATTTAAGTTTTCTTTTTATCTAGTAGCCTGCAGCAATTCATCCGTCGGTTTTCTGCGGAGTGATATGAGTTACAACTGTGTGCGTCGTCTGTTATATCAAACGCCGGCCATAAACAGCTCCAACAACGTATACATACACTCAAAAAGGCGTTAAATCATACTCAGGGTCAGAAGAATATCGTCAGCCTGAAGAGCTGCAGATAAGACAAGCCTACATAATAATTGGGACAGGAATAAACTACACAATTATCTTTAATTATTTATTATCATTATAGGGTATGTAGGTCTTGCTTCTTCAATTCTTACTTTAGTAGCGCTCAATTATAGATCAAAATTTGTTGTTTATTCTTGTTATTTCGGCTTTCAGCTCCACCGCCCTGAAACTATATCTCCGCATGTGGTCCAAACTAGCACAAGACAATAAATGATCTTTCATAAGTTACAAACTAAGCTAATAATAACGTTAAGGAAAACACGTAATAGTCCAAGTTCGTTAGTAACTCAATCCATCGGCAAACTGATTATTTGTGTCAACAGCCTAGCGTGTTATTTTATACAAACAAATGTCTTTCATCACATACAAAATTACTGTAATTAGAAAAGTTTGTCTAACGAATGAAACAGAAAATAACTTTTACTAATAAACCACATCGAAATGGTCCACTGTTAACACAAAATTCGATTAACAAGCCATATACATATGTCAATACCAATATGAGTGAGTAAATTTTCAGTCTTTTTGCTTTAAACACATTGAAACCTTACATGTTAGGGAGACAAAGGTGAATGAACTCCTCAGCCGTATTCTGGATAATCGAACAAATATTTTCTGTACTTTGATTAAAATAAGAAACCGTTATTTATGATGTATGAAGTTTATAAAAGATCCAATTTAGGAAAGTTGTTCTTGCAAAGTTGTTTGGTATCGTTTGTACAAAGTACAAACACTATTCCCTGGTGGGCTCTGAAGCTGAATTTTAACGTTTTGGAAACTTCTCGAAAAATTGTACTGATTTCTTTTTTATATATTTATTTGTATAGATTTTAATACTAAAAGTTTTCGAAGCGTTAAATAAAAACATATTTTGTTCATTTACCTTTGTAATAATAACTGCAAAGCTTTTAACAATTAATGTGAGTTTGAATGTGTAATTGAAAGTCTCCGAACGCAAATTAAAGCTTTTTGAAATTATTGTCTGTTTTTTTTTTCGGAAATTGTGGAAAAATGATTTAGATGTTAATTATGTATTCACTGTTGAAAAATAAAAGATCTCTTTTAGACATCTTTTATCGCTTTCGTCTATATAGTTCAAGAGATCTTATAATAGAACTTGACCTCTCAGTTGTATGCAACGTCGTACAAGTAAGATACCATTATTATTGGTCATTCACGTCTATGTATATAATCTAGTGCCATTAATTTTCATTAAGATTCAGATTCCCTTTCATAATAAAATACACACAGTGTCATCTAGTCCCGAGCTATGCAACGAAGGCTTATGTTACGGATACTTGATGGTATAATAGATGGTAGTAGCTAGCATCTACTAACATTGCTTTCTAGTAATATAACAAATATGCCATCCCATAACATAGAGAGTGACATATATTATGTTGTATTTGGTGAGAGGTTCAGGTATATCGCTTTGTGATTTGGTGTAAATGTGAAGTGGCCATGCCAAGTACCTTCCTGCACGAAATGGGTAATCACCAAGAGACACTAGAAACCACTTATCATAGCGTATCTAGCTATCAATGTACCGTACATTTAAACGTCATAGTGAACGCAATGAAATTAGGCGCATCCGGTGCATGTGGTACGTTGAAGGTGTTCAAAACTACATTAAAAGATCAGCCAGTGGAACAATATAACACCATAAAATATGGAAATGTTGTGGATTATGTATATGTGTTTGGAGTAGGTAGGAAGGAAATGAAAAGCATATGATTGTGGCCCTTAATTTCTTCGGTAAGGCAAGTAGTACACTTTTATATTTAAATGAATAGACTTCTTCCGCTGTTGTATAGATTCTGTTCTATTTTTTTTACATATTTTGAAATGATTAATAGGTACAGTATATTGTTGTTTCTTGACTTTAAGTTTTAGTTTAACAAAGTATTTTTTTCCTGTCTTTTATCCCGAAACAAACATCACCATTCCTTTTCAGGAAAATGGGTATGATGTATTACAAAAAGATTTTATTTAATGTAATTTTAAATAATTTATTTGATATTTAATGTTTAATATAGCAATTAGTATTTAAAACAACTAAACATTAAGATTACAGACAACAGTCTGTGTTTACCCTAAGCATAACAGTACTTTGGGTAAACAAGCCTTGAACAGAAATGGATTTAATATCAAAAGTAACCATTAAATTGGATTCAGGATGAATACAAAATATTCCAAAAATATCTTACAGTCAACTCAACTAAATTTCACATGGTTCAGTTGGGTCGACAGGCGACGGGCGAAGCGCACTGGTTGCGGCTAATTGACAGCTCCGACCAGTCCACGGCAACACAATACATTGGCACTATTTTAGCTAGCTACTAATAGATCGATGCTTTCACGTGCAGCACCGGCCACTAGTCGCAATATAACTATAACCAATCCATGCTACACTAAATTACATTGTCGCGCTCAACGGAAATTAATCGTACCGTTTGCATTAGAAATATCTCTACCAAATTTCGAATAATTTCATAATTGGGTAAATTTTGCGATCCTCTAGATAATTACTAAAATTGCTTGTAAAGTTACTATTGAAGGATTATTAATCTTTGAAAGGTTATACAAGTACAATCTCTATGCCCAAAGTTGATTTCCGACAATAATGATTAAATTGGCCACCCACGTTCTACGAAAAAGAAATAACAAAACACGATAAGCTTGTTTGCAAAATTGAACGTTATGTTATATACCTACTAGATGTGATGATCGTGCTTTTTTATAAACCAATTTGTTTTATTTCTTTATAATTTAAAAGAAATAATCCTTTGAGTAAGATTGTGGCAACAGGCGAGCAAAATGCGCAGTGGCGGCTCGAGCCCATGAGATTGCGAAATTAGCAGAGCCGTGTTACACCTCCCACACCCCCACACCCCTCTTTCGCTTTACGTCACACCCTGCATGTGAAGGCTCTGTTACAAGTGGCCGATTGCAGGAGATGTTACTACCATTTAGAGATACATTCAAAGCTTCATCGGTATGAGTAGTAGGTTGTTGCAAGAATGACAAATAAGTAAAATTTAGAGACATTACAGTATCTTCTTCTTCTAAAAAACAAGCGAATAAATAACAAAGAGATAGAAAGAAAAGGATACAATCATGTAAAAATAACAGCAATTATTGCACAGTAAAATAAGATCAAGAATCTACCAAGTTCAATTCTGTTTACAAGTGCATAAACAAGCGCGTAGCGTATTAAGAAAATGATTCCCCGAATGTGTACACTGAGTAGCGTGAGCAAACTCTAAAACAATTACCTTTGTTGGCACTACCAATAACAATAACATTTATCAAATTACTCGGGCGAGCGACTCCAATGCGATACGAGGGAGAAATGAGGAGGAGTAAAAACAGCAAAATTGACAAAGCAAGCAAAAGGCTTTCAAGGCTGGCTTGCGTGTTGCGACGTGTTTGCATCCGTAATTTGTTTGTTGGCGGCAGCACACGGCTGACTACATTAATGGATCTGAACTGAGCACGCGACGACCAGACATGCCACTCAAACAGGAACACGGGTTATCTTCAACGTCTTGCTCAAAAAGAACAAAGACCGCTTTGACGTGACTTGACGCACACTCCTACAACACTATGCAGTCTTATTTTGGTGGCTTTGGTTTGATGAACAACTCTTATTTACTTTGAAATAACGCGTTTCTAATACGCTGTGGTTTATGTCAAAAATATGCTTAATTTGTTTTTTCGTTATACAATATGCACTTGCAGTATTCACAGCAAATCATTTTGAGGCTAGGTAGGGAGGTTAACAAATGGGATAGTGAAATTAAATTGTGGTACCATCTGCCATACATTTTCCAAAGGGGCCTCTATTCTATGGGCGTATTTTTTCATACCCAATGTAAATTATTTTAATACTCAATTAAACGAATTAAAACAATGCAAGCATATGTAGCTATAGAAAGTGAGAACTCACATTATTTCTGGTATTGATCATTCGGGATTATTTGCAAGAGTCAACCATGATTTGCTAACGGAAGCCTAAAATAGCACGCCACATAATACGGCACGAACTTCATACGTGAACACGGGTATAAGCACAAGTTTACTGTAACTTGAGTTATGTTCATAAAGTTCATAATCAAAATGAATAAATAAATTAATGATGTATGAATGACTAAACAAAAATTGTAAGTGTGTAAAGTCAAATTCAAAATATAATTTATTTAAAGTAGGCCAAATTAAATTGGTTCTTTTTGAACGTCGCCAATAAAGACAGCCCCCAAAAATTTGCCCACCTTTCACCGTTTCCTACTGTTTTTGCTGGGAAGAAGAAGCGGCGCAACAAACTCCCCAGCAATATTTCTATTAATTAAATAAATTATTCTGTATATTACTTATAATAAAGCAGTGTAAGAATTACAACACATGGTATTTTGTAATATCTGCCATCTCCCATGAGAAAAAAGCGTAAGTGCATCTTGTATGGTATAACAAAAAACTAGATTTATGGTGTACAATATAGGCACTAAAGAACAATAGTAAAAGTAAAACACTTCCATGTTAGTAAGTCTCCAAGCCCCAGTGTAATGTGGACTGAACATATAAAACTAGAGATAAACTTAAACTGCAACTTACTCGCTCGGTATCGACTCTGCAGCACAACCATTTCATCTGTTTGAATAATAGTTAAATATAATTAATGTTTTATTCAAACTTATGCAAATTCAAATTATTCCGTCTGCAGTCTTCAACGCCGTCGTTACTATTTCTCTACAATTACCTCAGCAGGACTATTTCTCCGTCATTTCTACTTCAAGAAAATGTTAAGCATTTTTAATGTAAATGTTTTTATAAGTAGTAAACGACAGTATTAAATAAACATGAACTGTGGCGTATTTTCACAAGGAATTTATTATACCAGAAATAACATTTAATATTTTATGTACTACTCCAATTTTATTTATGGATGCATTGTCTTGTAAAATACAAAAAACTCATTATCAAAAAAGTCAGTAATTCATAAAAAATATACTATTTATCTTCGGAGTTTTCCCAATTATTACTTTGAGTCTACCCAGATGCAGCTGAATTCCAGTTTTTGAGCATTATACAAAGTAGAACATTAATATGCCTATACATGTATGACACTAATGGTGCTAATGTATTTTATATTGACAACTTTTAAAGTTCTATCAATGTCCATCTACATTTATAGTATTCCTTATCGCATCTTAAATTCCAGCCGATTGTCATAATTTATTTTTAATGCCCACGACACTGGTGCTGGGAAGCCGTATCCGAAGTGTTATCGTTTAATAATTGTCCCCATGCTTCGGTAAGTGGATATATGTATACTTATACAGTGTGCTACAGCTGGGATATGTTAAAAATAGCCCTGTCACGTGGGTATACTAAGGAGCCGTAATGCACACTCTCGGCTGGCTACACACGACAAATAAAATACAGAGTCCTTATAAAATATGTAGGTACCTAGTTAATTTCTTACATGATATCATGTATAAATGAAAATTTATGTAAATTAATTATTCAACACAAGAGTATGTGAAGAACTAATGCGGGCCTTCCCAATTTTTGTTGTTAATTTTACTTAGAACATTTCGAACATCCTCTAAACACTTGAGAGGTGTAGTGGGACACCCGGATGGAACGAAGAATTAGTGAAGGAATTGTATTTTTTTTTACAATAGCTTACTATAGCAAAAAGTGTCGTTACAACTTTTCGTCTTAATTTTTTCCGTCTAGCCCCTTTCGCAACGCGCGATAAGGAACTTCGTTCCAAAAAATACTAAATACTTTATACAGACCGTATAAACTATCAATGTATAATAAGATATTATTATTTGTATGTAATATGTATGTATATTAAAACACCATAACAGTATTTAAATTCTGAAAGACATGAAAAATCGTACACAGATATGTGTAGCATTGCGACACGTGTCATAAATTCAAAATAAGGAAATAAATGTAAATGAATAAGAGTAGGTATCTACTGAGGAACTCGTGTGCCTAGTGGTATGACCAGTGAACTGTGAAGTTAAAGATCTCAAGTTCAATCCCAAAGCACGCACCATTGACTTTTCAAATATATATGCGTATTTATCACATGCGCACAACGAAGGTAAATGTCTTGAAGAAACTTACATGCTTGAGAGATTTTCTGTAGGGCGTGTCAAAGTCTACCAACCCACACTCCCCCCACTACTAAAATGCTAGATTTTAAAAATGAAACGTTGAGAAAACACCTGAGTTAAAACCATAAATGTAGAGGTAACATGCACAGTTTGTGACAGGCTTTATACCTGGTTGTGTTGTGTTATCTTACACGCTACGCTGGAACGTGCGGTGCCGGCCAATTAAATGGGCTTACCTACCCCGTCTGATCGCAAAGAATAACTAGCTGTCACATGCTCAACACTGTAACACGCAAAAAGTCTTTACATTTCTACATTGTCCTGTATTATAATATTTTAACAAAATAAATTGTAAATGTATAAAAGTTTTATTACATTAGATATTGCTGTTTGAACATAGTTGTTTGTGTGTGTTATTCACGACTTTAAAAGTTAATATGATACCTACTTCTGGGGATATTAAGTTCTTAAAACTTCTCAACGACTCATGTTTCAAAGCACGAATATAACTTGAAAACAAATTTTACAGAGAAGGATATAATATGCTAGGTACATAAATTAAAGTACCTTCTATTTTTTATGTCTTTTAAAAAATCATAATACGCTCTTATATTGCATGCACTTATGCCATTATGCCATTACAACAGTGCGACATAAATCAGTATGTGTGACTAATTTATAGTCACGACTTGCTCGTATGTATGCGACAATGAATAAACGATTATTAATTTAATTTAATTTGACGACCCGCTTAGCGCAGGAGAGTTAAAAGTCTGCCTTCTGTGGCAAGGGTTTGAATCCCGGTAGCAGCAAAACTTAGTGTCGTCATCATCATCATCATCATCAACACATTAACGTCCCACTGCTGGGCACGGGTCTCCTCTCATTTGAGAGGGATAAGGCTATAGTCCACCACGCTAGCCTACTGCGGGTTGGTAGACTTCACATGCCATCGAGACAAAACTCTCAAGCATGCAGGTTTCCTCACGATGTTTTCCTTCACCGTTTGAGCTTGTGATAAATACGTACCTACATAACTTCCGAAAAGTCAGTGGTGCGTGCCTTGGGTTCGAACTCGAGACCTTTGACGTCTCAGTCCACTGGTCATACCACTAGGCTACCACGGCAGAGCATGTTAGTGTAATGAGCATGAACTATTCTATACACATATTGACCTGAGTCATGGGTATTTCTATGTATAAGTATGTATGTATGTAGGTACTTAAAAAAATAATTTAGTATATCATCCAACTAGCATTGTAAGACAAGTCATAAGGCAAGCCTCGTTGCTGAGCTGGGAACTAGATGGTGCTGTGTCATTAATTAATCATTCACAATTAAATACATGTACATAAACTTTCGTATTACTACACTGTAACAAATGCGTGCTTGGTGTCAAGAGGTGCGGACGAGCTCAAAACTGAACCTATTTCACCCAAAGGTTATTTCACAAAATACCCCTGTATTAAATTCGGTTCATTAGTTCAGGAGTTCTTCACGGACAAAAAAATAAGTGTGTGGATTTTTTTCTTTTCACAGATCGTCATTCAATCGTCAGCCGGCACTATATGTCATATAACATGCAAGCGGTATCCTTACTGTGCCTTCGTTTATCAGATATGGACTCAAACAATAAACATTATTTAGTTATGTATAGTGAGTCATACGGGCGACTGTAAGTTGGCAGTCGCGCCATGCGCCCCTCACTATAAATCCATCAACTTGACTAGACTTTAACAATCGCTTCTGAACTTCCGCTACAAGAACCGCTACGATAATATTTACATGATAATACGTCACGCCAGTGATCCATCAACTGATAAGCAGAGTTGTTTCGTAAAATCAATAGTTCACCAATGTTAACCGGGAGACCCTAGTCCTATCTTTTTAATACCATTTAAAAAATAGGACTGTGTGACTATGTGTGAACACATCAAATTGTACGTTTATGTATAATCGTACGTGTACGTGATGTTTATAACATAATTATAATTGGAGAGTGTGTCAGATGTGTGTTTTTATTGAACATTAGCTTTAAAAAGCTCTAAAATTAGTAATTTTCCGCTTACAAACTTCCACCCCTATCCTATGTCCTTCCCCAGGACTCAAACTATCTCTATACTAAATTTCATCTAAATTGGTTCAGCGGTTATAGCGGGAAGAGGTAACAGACAGATAGACAAACAGACACACGCATTTATAATATTAAAAAGTATAAAGTAAGTATGGATTAGTATAGATGTAAAAAGGTCGATATGACTATAATCTGCATTTTGCAAGCTCTATAAAAGTAAGCAGATTTCTTATAAAATCATTTTCTAGATAGAAATTCTAGTCTAGGTTATTCAATTCAGTCGCGGTCTACAAAGCAGACCAGTAACATCAAAGTTCGGAGCCCACATTAGATATGTTAAAGACAAGTTTGTCAAGTGTTGACTAGTGGACGAGGGCTTAACGTGGCTCCACTCATTATTTATTCAACGAGAAACCTCAGTACATTGTGGTCGGGCCTTAAGTGGGGAAACTTCACACTATGATTTAATAAACGTGAACGTACATTGAACTAACGACGACTAGTTTATTCGTTATATGATGGTAATCATTATAATTATATTAACATGGACATTAGGTATAAAGACATGTTTTTTCTCTATATTCTTTATTCATTAAAACCTTTAGTAGCTAGGCCGATCAACTCATGATGATGATATACGATATGACAAAATGGCTGAAAGTCGTTGCGAAACCAACCTCAAAAATAATGAAATGTTTTCCTGTGACTCTTATATTTATAATGGCAAATCTATTGATTTTCTGTCTCTCCATCTTCACACTGAAAAAAATCAAGACAAATAATTATCTTATTACTTCAGATAAACGAATGGTATTTACTTGAAACATTCAACTGTCTAGATTTTAGCCTTACCAGGACATGACCCATTTTCAATATTTAACTACATTCAATCTTATACGCCAAAAGCATAAAAGAATTACAAAGCAACATTCTTAGAATTTCATGGATTATACTGTGATTGCATCACTATTTTCCTGAAAGTAATTACCGACAAACTTAACAAAGACAGCTTTTGTTCTTGTTGTGAGAATTCATATTATGAGTATGTAGCTGTACTAATATATTGTAAAATGATATTTACAATGTGAGAGCCCTTTAACACACTACAACGACAAACAGTTCATTATATATACTTATTAAATAAACCTGCAGTAACTAAAAAGTCTATATAAAATATTTATGCATCACCTACCTTAAATCCATGAGGGTAGCAAAAACAATGTCTAGCAATAAAGGAAAGGAAATTATTAGGATTTGCAATTTCAGTCTTTTCTAAAAGCAAATATTTTATCCACGCTGGGAAAAAACACGTATTAAAAAAGTCAATAATAATATAGATTGCTCTTTTATCATGTGTAAAATAGCGCTAACTGTATAACTTTTTTTTGTCGTGTTCATGTGACCACTATAGCGCAAAAGGGTATTTAACTGTCTGTGCTCTCTACCAGCTAATATTACCAACTTTACTTCATCTATAAGTATACAAAGCTGATAGGTACCATCAACATTCCAAGCCAGTAACGATTCGCTTCCCATTTAGTTAAATGCCTTGTCACGTCCAACTGGGTAGAACAAGATGAATTATGTTATTGTGTACCGAAACTTTGACCGCAGTTTCCCTAATATCAAAAGTAAACATATGGGGTTCACAACATAATATAACATATTATCATTAAGCTGGTATTCCATTAAAGGTTTGGCTGTACTGGTGATGTAGGTACTGAGATATAATTATGATTCTATCGAGTACTTAGAACATATCAGCAACAAATTTACTATCCTCAATTATCCTCAAAGAAAATATTTAAATTAAGCCAACCCTTGAACTGTGACAGAGAAGGTAGTCATCATGCAATAGTATTGCATAACGGAGCCGTGGCCTAATTTCTATACAAATTATTAGTTAATATTTCGCATATCACTGTACTCCGATCTAAAAGCCAAGTACTTGGTATTAAGTCTATATTGCATACAATTCATATGTGTTAAATAATATTAAATGATAGTTATCATCATTTTTAATTATTCATTGAACACACCCTAAAATGGTTTCATAAAAATTCGATTCATACACAAATAATCTGCGACTCTGAAGCTACACCGCTGATAAAATGTTGTTCTCTTTTCTAGAAAGCTAATTATAATATTATTATGATAATTTCAATAAAGTATGGCATTTGAATACTTTATTGAAATTATCATAATAATATTATAATTAGCTTTAGCTTTTAGCCGAAGATCGAGCTCTGTGGCGTTCACTAGGGGAGGCCTACGTCCAGCAGTGGACGAATATAGGCTGATGATGATGGCATTTGAATTACTTGCCTTACTATTAATTATAGATTTGTGAATTTTTAAGATATGGACGCGTAGATATGATATTAACGTACGCATTATTCATTCTTAAATTACGGTTGTTGCTGCAAATAGTGAGATGAAACGTACTTAGATAGAAATAAAAACATACTTTCCAACAATGAGCTTGACGTCAAAGGCGAAAGTTACATTCAAAACGACCTTCTACAAAACTTGGCAGTTTTTATTATAGGTACTCTGTTCATCCTTCTTATTCACAAACTTCAGTTCATAAGTATTGTTGAGAGTGCGATAAATTCACAAGAATGTGTGCAATCTTTTCTTACTACTTTATTTGATTTTGGCTTTATATTTGATATTATTTTATTAGTTATTACATAATGTATTCCTATTTTTACACAGTTATAGTACTTACTTATGTATTGGTATGTAATTTCATGTATTTGTCTTTTTTTTTGTCGTTATATTGGCAAACAAGCACAACAGATTCCTACCACTATTGTAAAATAAGGGTAACACTGACGTAGAGTCGAGTCGTAGCTTGAAAATGTCTATCTGAGTTGGTATTTTTATCTAGACAGAAATTTGTACATAACATTGTGGAAATAGTGATCACTATGCGATGTATTTTATTATTGATACTTTATTATGCTTCGACTTGGAGTCAGATTACTTTGACCTTCATTCCAGTTATTACATAATTACACAATTCCTAGAATCGGAATAAATAGTGATGTAGCTCAATAGTTGGCCTATTTAAACAAAACAACGGTACTATACAAATAAATTTTCCTACGCTAGAGCTCCATAACCACCCTCCATTGCTATATAAATAAGTATGACAGGCATTATAGGTTCCGAGAAACTTAGAAACCTTATTCAGCTTTTAATCAATCTGCCTCAAGATTTCACTATACCACGGTGGTTGGTTTTGGCAGGCAAATTGGTAGACTGTTCGTATAAAACATGGATATTTAGTCACATTATGTTGGGCTCAAATTTGAACTGGGTTAGCTAAAGAAATCCGCTCAACCGTGAAACAGAATCGACGGAGAACAGTGCGATTCAAATGAAAAAATCTGACTATTTTTTGGGTAGGTGTTATTTGGATGTTATGTAATATATAGAATGTACTATTAGTACCTACACCTCGTAAGTTGCTAATTTGATTTTTTTCAGGGAAAATAATAGAGTAAAATACTCTATTAGTCTTCTCTATATAGTCTTGACGGTCCATGCGGTTGGGTAGAAGTGAACTAGAATTATTTAAAAATATTCATGTGTTTGTTTATTTTTATAGTTTTTGGTAAATGAAGTAATTATTATTCAGTCAGGAGATTTAATCATATCTGCGCATAGAAGCGCATTATTGATAAACACATTATCAGCTATCTGACATCGTTAATATTGACGATATATTCACCTATTATTTATGACAACATTAATGTGTATTTTCTAATATGAAAATTTGATACAAAATATAACTTATTTTTGATAAATGCAGCTAGAAAATTTACGATTTGAATAAATATAATCGTAAAATTTGTCGCATCTGTTAAGTCTTAAAGCTTATGCATAAGTCAGCCTTATAAATGTTAATCTTATCTCTATGAAACGGGATTAAGAATTTACATATTTAGAAGGTCGGATGTACATTAAAAACTTCTTAGACACAGTTGAAACTCAAAGCTTCAGCTTTTTGAGTGTCTTTTATTATTACCATAACATCTGGTATTACAAGTTACACTTTGTCTTTACAAATTTTTAGAGAAGTTTAATTCTGTTCATATCGATCGTGGGCCATCAGTATGTTAATGTAATAGATACGCGTGAACTCTGCCTTTCATAATAAATCTTACTTATGAGGCAACATGTGGCATATGGGCTTAACAAATAGGTTAGGTAGATTAATACCAGTAGTTATGTCAGTTAATGACTTAACAACGAAGAGTTTCTTTGACAGATCTTGCTGAAAGGCTAGATCAAGAGTTTGGCTAAAGTCACTTATCTTAAATACGATACCCATTCAAAGGAACTCCGTCATATTTTTTCTCAATTAAAGTTTATACATCAGTACTAACTACTAACTTACATACAGGGTGCAGGACAATTCTTCACATATGCAACAGCTTTCAGTAGAACTAACACCTATCTTCATAAAATGAAAATTAAATATAAGTCCTGATCTATACGTACATAGTTTAAGCGCTGGTGATCATCATTTGAACTATTTTACAACCTAATAACAAATGCGAGAACATTTTGACACCCATTTATAACCCTTAAAAATTCATTTCATTGACTACGCTATATAATAAAATTATTTTAATATTGATCGACCCGAGTTAGAACTTTATAACACAATATACCTTAATACTTATA
Source organism: Craniophora ligustri (assembly GCA_905163465.1). Lineage (NCBI taxonomy): Eukaryota > Metazoa > Arthropoda > Insecta > Lepidoptera > Noctuidae > Craniophora > Craniophora ligustri. The sequence continues at coordinate 6,773,128 of LR990967.1, read as the reverse complement.
TTCCCGAAGACTTAGGTCTTAATGTACGTACTGGTGTGATACCTACACCTTTCGCAGTTATAAATAGTTGTAAATTTGATATAATAAGGGGCAAATCTTTAAAACTATGTATGTACTTGGCCAGAAAATTAGGCCGTAGACCTCACGCTAAGCAATCATGCTTGCAACAACTAAACCAACAAGTTTTAAAACATTTCTTAGTATACGTTATACGGGTGACATAACGCAGGGTGTATTAACATTGGTAACAATACACGGAACCTTTTGCGGCGGCTGTTACACACGGCGCAAAAAACATAACATTCACACGTCACGCCGAAAATAAAATATGGTTGTACACTGCAAAAGTTTTCGCGCACCCCTAAATATTCCATTATGGTTGAAGTATAAATGGGACATAAATTCGAGGAGCTAAGTTGTGACGATTACTCAGCGGGATACAAAGCGACTCTGTACTGGTTAAGGGCTGCCATCAATATGCATTTCTCAGGATTTGGCCCAGTTTTTAAGGCGTCGGAATCGGTTAAAGGTTTATTTTTACAATATTTCTTACAACTAAAGTTTACGTATATTTCCCAAAGTTTCGTATTCTTTACAGCACCCATGGTCACTTTCAGTGCCTAACTCCATTAAAAATTGAAAATAAACTTTCATCAGTCACATCATTACTAATATTTAAAATACATTATCTATGTATGTATTTTTAATATTGTATTGCTTAAGCAGCAACCCTAAAGTGGTCCAGTCCAAATTACCAAAAGTAATGATCTTTCCCATTAAAATAAATATGGTGTGACACCATACAGTCATGATTTCAATGTTCCATTGTGTAAGTGTACGAAAACATTTGTTCTTGGCTGTGAACCAAGTTTTTAAGTAAGCGTATTATGATTTATTAACACTAATTTAACACTTTTTGTGAAAAATACACATAAAATAGCTATTTTTTATCTGAAATTAATGTTTTCCAGACGCAAATGTCGTGAGGTGGTAATGTACTGTGACATATGTGGTTTCGTTCGGAAATAAATATTGTTAAAGTAACCTATAGGTAGAATGGTAAGAACTTTAAGGTATAAAATCTTTACCTACAAACAAATTACGTTTTCATATTTTCAAGTCACTCATAAACAGTGTGCTAATACTTTATCTATTGATCATGAAGAATGATATGAAATATATTGCGTTAATCGCCTTTGAAAATCCATGTAAGTGACATCAAACTACTGAAGCAATCTCTTACAATCTTCCTCAAAAACCTTCATAATACTACCCGGCTACATAAAAATGTCGGTTTAAGTTCGGAAATTTGATTCTTTCCTTATTGCTTTATGTATGTTCGAGTGTACCTAACCAATCAAAATTCTTCAACTTTTTTGGCTTCCATCTTGTAAGACATTCATTTTCAATTGGGGGATGAGGAGTTAGACACCTACTACAAATATAAACATTATCTGATATCAATGCAAAATAAATGTATACTGATGTGAGAATCAATAAACAATAAATAAATTTGTCCGAAAATTGCGATATAGCACCATCTAGTTCCGAGCTAAGCAACGAGGCTTTTGTCACAGGTAATGGTTTGCACACTACATATTATTTTAAGATTATTTTAAATGAGTATTCGTATATTAATCGTTATTAAAAAACCATGTTCATATACCAAATTTTGTTATAAATGTACAAAAAACTACAAAACGAATGTATGCCATGATTTTATCTGAAGCAGTACAAACAATAGTTTTTAGTTTCTTTCACGGAATAAATACTCTTTTGTGATGCAAGCTTGGACACTAAATCTCGACAGTTAAATACGGCAATTATTCAGGGAAGGCTCAAAGTTTCATTGTGCGTGGCTCGCCGTGCTCTCTCGCTTCATAGTAGAGTAATATGCTCAGTAAATTTGGATTTTCATGCCTTGTCATCCGACATAAGTGTTTTAATGCGCTCCGTATTATACATATTTAATAGCATGTGACATTGATGAGATGACGTCCGTACCTCCATTATTTGAACCATTCAGAGCGTCTCCGAGCCTTATACGAATTTGATGAGCTCTCAAAGAAATATCGTTTCAATAAAGCCTGTTAAATAATATTAAACCACAAAAATTCTAAAGTAAGGTACTCATTCAAAGAATTGGATTCGTATCGATTTAAGATAAGACTGTAACCAGAGTAACGTCTCGTCTAACAGACTGTGCCCTGCCAATATTAAACTCACTATAATTCACGAAAAAAATGAGCACAGAGATCTCGGAGATGTTTATCGCATTAATATAATACGGTATTAAGATTACAATGGGCCGACTCAAGAGAGGTCCAATATAAGGAGCTCACAGGCTCCGCGTGCTTTGTTGTGAAAATAACTTTATGCCTCAGAAAGCGGGGGACAGTATAAAGCAAGCACGGCTTTCAATAAAGCCAATGGACCTTCTTAGATGTTATACTCTCTTGTTCATATCCTTTGTGCAATAATGCAATGTTATTGTGCTCCCATGATAATATTACTCGGCTTAAAAGGTTTAATAGCAACTCAGTTTAGAATATTTATGCTGTCTATTACAATGACATATTGTGCGCACTGACGTTGTATTACTTAAGCAATGACCGAAAACGGTAACACGCAAACAGCACTCAAATACGCAAAAGGTAGGAAGGGAGCCGAGGCTGGCACAGGCAAGATTGCTATCAAACAGCGCCGCCCTCCTTATAGTAGCAGACAATCGCGGCTCCGCAATTACAAACAAGTTATTTACAGCCAGACCATACGGAGATATTTTAAGCTTATTTCCATCTAATCTATTGATTCACGCACGCGGCATTGCACGCTTTTAATGTTCTTATTTATTCGTATCGGTATTCCGATACTGCATACGGCAGGGCTGCATTAATCAATGTTCCAGTACTCACGTACTCGGGCACATACTCTTAAATTCGCTTGATAACGATGAAACTTCAAAATTGCGCCTTATATTTACAACGAAAGCTCGCACGAATGAAATCGTAAGCACGATCGGCATGAAAAGATCGAATTTATTAGTTCATAAGTCATGAGAGTTAAGTAATAATCGTCGACAATGGGCAATAAAGACTTTATAGGCAGTAAAGTTCGATTCCCTCGCACGTCGGGGCTCAGAAGTCAACTGCACGAAATTCAGAGTTATGGCCACCTAACTTATACACACCCTGAACTCAATAATCGATTTTCAATGTAAACAATTTAATTACGTCGGAGTATGTCTTTCGTCGGCTTGGTTTTCGTGTTGTTACTTAGGAAGTTTTGATTATGCCATTAACACGTACAGTTTACGATTTGATTGAGTTAGAATCAATAATATTTTTCAAGAATGTGGTGAAGCACCTTCTAGAATTACTATTTACGATGTTTGTTGTTAAATAATAAAATAAGTAATTATATACGTAACGCCATAAACATTTTACGTCGATTTTTATGTTTTGATATAAAATTCTTATCTTATTTTAAATATAAATTACTGAGCCGTTTGCCCACAGAATCGTTCTGATGCAACCCGTTTAGAAATTATTTCAAACCAGTTGTTGAACGATTAGGCTAACGAGAATATTACTTACAGTACAGTTGAGCGGCGTTTAATCGTAAAAATTATTTAATGACAACTCTTCATAGACTATCACTAACTCGTATTAAGAGATATAAACATCATTTAACTTATTTATAAACGAATACAACGTTACCGTTGAGAATGTTGCGCCGGAGCGGATGATTAATAGTTATTATTACAGACAACTACCAGATAATATAATATGTGTGGTGTTTACCGAATTGTTTACAGTAATTTGTGTTAACACTGCAGTAACGTTAGACAAAGGTAATATGGTAAAGCGAAGAGCCCTTGAGTATAGCATTACAAGGAATATAATCTTACCGCGGCTAGAGGCGAATGTTTAAAATAAACAGTGATGCTCGGCACCGCGTAGCCTCCTAACATAACATTATTGTTTTTATTGCTCGACCAGTGCTGGACGTGGCTAACCATAACCAGTAAAGTTACCAACGTAACCTCAGATTGGCCGACATCAACCTCATTTGAAATTTAAAAATATTGTAAACAAAACACCTCTAATATACCATGCATAACTAAAGGTGCGCACTCACTGAGAGCTTTTTCTTGTAATTTTACAAGGTGACAGTTCAGATTCGAACGTTACATCTGTCAAATCTGTGTGTTTTTCGTACGTGGAAAATTGTTACAAAGTGTATCATTACAGATAACAATTTGTGACGAAAATCGAGCTTTATAAAGTGCAATCTTATCAATATCATTATTATATACGAATGTTCATAGTTTCACATCGCATCCCACATCACACATTTCACATCCCATCGGCTACAAAAACATATGCTTAAGTTAGTACGTTGATCTAGCGCAGTATTGTAAGGTAATGATCAATATCAAATTTTATATTGTTATTTTACACGCCAATGCTCCCAGTGAATACCCGCCTTTAGAGTGCTCGCAAAGAACTTGTTAGAGCTATGTTTATGTTACATCAACTATTCTTTACAACGGAGTTATGTTCGAACAAATTAATTTACACCAACATAGATAAATATGCTTAATGAAAGGATAATATAAGGTTGAAAAGCTCGCATATAATTTCTTGTTACACACGTAGATAATAACAGTGAAATCTCATAGAATTCTCGATTGGTTTTAACAATGACATTTATCTTATCATAATATCTGTTATCGATGCTATGCTGTGTAAAAAACCCTTTGTAAGCTAACTAGAGGGAAAATTTATGTCCTTTTTTGTTCGCAAAAAGCCGTTGTATGACCTCTGAAATGAACGTTCCGTTTGTAGAGGTTAAGTGGTCTATACGTAACAGTTTCTCACATCGCTCTGTTTTGATTGCTCTGACCACCTTGCTGTGTATTATTAAATTGATCGAAGGCAGGCGGCTTAGGCGACAATGGAATGTATTACAAGTACTCTGTCACAACCGGTTCAAACTTTTACAATGATTAGCCGAAATCCAGTCACGAACTGTTATTGATGAGAGTCAATACAAAGGACCCCGAAATATTTGGAGATACATATACCCACGGATCGGATCTCTTGACATAAGTAGTGTCAATGATCTTAAAACGTCGGGTTCTAGAGCAAACAAACTCGTTCTCAGAATCAATGATTTATACATACACAAGCATAATGCATTATTCTGTAATCATTTTCGATACGGATACGTGTGTTCTAACTCATTCATTTTCATTAGTTCCCATTATGTAATCAACACACTAAATGCAGCGGATGCATTGAGGAAACAATCCGTATAAGGTACAATCAACCGCAATAAAGGGGTTGCCAACCAAAGACCTCCAAATGTCCTATCAAACCAACGGAGTTTTTTTACACCACATCATCCATATTGTCGGAGAATAGAAAAGAAAACAAAGTTTTTATTTTTTTCAAAAGATCATTGTTACATTTCACTTCTATGAATTGAATCTTTTTGCAGCAGTAATAAGATGTAAAATCCTTCATCCGATTGCGCATATATCACTTTGTTGGGCTCGTAAAGATTCGCTTACCTGCTTGTTTGTTGTGAGTAGGAAAGGGGCCATCGGGCGAACCTTTTTTTATCATTTTGAATTTTATGTGTGGGAATTTAAATGTGCAGGCAGAACGGCACGTTCTGCTCCTCACAGCTGGGTCGCAGTTGGTGTGGACTCTTCGCAAAACACGTGTCGCTCCGGTAATAAACATTCTGGTAACATTACTTTAAACCGAAATAAAGAACACATATTTTGAGTAACGATAATGAAATGAACATTTGCCGTGAAGGTTATTTATTGTTTTATCGTAAAGTTGCAGCTGCATGCTTTCAATTACTACCGGATGATTGATGTTGTAGTATAGTATCTTTCCACACTCAAACAAGTTTATCGCCGCCATCGATAGCTGGACTAGTATTAATATTATCTGAGGGCCCGCAGACCGCGCCGTAAGAAAGCGCAACGTCATCGCTCTTACAATCAGCTGCGGTCCTTCGGACCCTTAGAATTACTTCAATCATTTAAAATAAACATGCCTTCCTTGAAATATGTCGAGAGAAGTAGCTATTGGTCCTATCACACCATCATAAAAACCACTTTGATTTATGATATACCGTTTCTCACAATCTCAAGCCAGTCTCTTTTGCATCTGCCGTCTACTCGTGTTTTTTTAGTGTTTAAAGTAAATCCGATTATTTCATTCTGCTCCATATTGAAATTAATAAATGCCATAAATAACAATTATCTGTATTACACCCTACAAAAGTAATATTTTTTAATTCGGTTTCGTAATCAACTAATAAGAAGTAACTAATGTTTGAAACAGCTGGAATTCTAGCAAGAAATACAACGGGCGGCGCGCAGCGGGACGCCTCGACAATGGCAACCAAATTAAAAGGAACCGTAAACGTTTCCACTTGAGCCTTGCTAAAATTTATTGCTCTGAGTTTTTTCTCTTGTTTCACTTGCTAATGAGATTCGAATGCTGCAGCTGTATTATTCGAGATGTTGGACGAAGATTAAAAAAATCTTGCCGAGAATTTCTATTTACGGTATTGCAGGAGAAAAGATGTTTACCGCAAATTAAAGCCCTTCATTTTTTTTTTTTAAGTAATACTGATTTTGTTTTTTAGCAGAATGGGACGAGGGAACCAACGTAATATGCTCCCGGTACGCATATTGAAATTTGCGCGAGTAGACGCGAGTAGATTGTAGACCGTCTTATTGCAAGCGATAGGTATGATGAGAAACGAGAATCCTGATTTGATATTCTATCTCGATGATATAAAGTTGGTATTGAATCGGAGGCACTTCTACGCGGGTGGTCCTTATGCTATGTTGGTGGAGGCGAAGCAGGAATGCAAATTTCACTAGTGTTGCTGGCCTGTGTGTTCTTGAACTCTGTAGCAACTAAATGAAGGCGGCTATTAGCCATACCATAAGCCCGCCAAGGAAATTACTAATTAAGAGCTTTTAAATTATACGTTACAAACCATTGTGGTACGGGTGTATATAATTATAAGTCAGCAAATAGCTGATTGAAAAATATGATAAGGCGCAAATAGTGTAGAGAATTTTGGTAGGAATGCTCGTCACGACATTGGGGGAACTGTCGATGCGATCAATGTTAAAAAAGAAAATGGTGTGGAACGATGAATGCAATACGAATTAAGTGCGGCAAACTAGATCCACGGAATAAGAGGCGCTCTTTTGACGGGCTGACGGAGCTAAGTGCGGACAAAGGGACAATAGTGAAATAGCGAAGTACCGAAGCGTGGCGATCCAGTGCCTGCTTCCGGCAACGTGGGAACGCCTTTTTATGGCTATCGATAATTTCTCCTCTGATATTCGATATCCATAATCCGCCCCCTCCTATAGTGTGTGTCAAATCAGTTTGCATAACGATTGCAGATATATATCACCCTGATTTATATGAAAAGGAAACTATTTTTCATTATATTTATTAAATAAATGTATCCCGACAATAATACGCAGCAACATCAAGTTTTAAGCTAAGCTGCGAGATCTATCCTAAAGATACTAGATGATTAACACAGTAATATAACATCTTTTTGTATTTTTTAGCTTATTTCAAGCTAAGATTAATAAATTTTATTAAGAAAGAAAAATTCAACCTATGCTGCTTGTTGCTATGTTGCCTTAAGCCTATGCTATGTCACCGTAAGACATAAGTAACATAAAGAAGGAAAAATTCAACACATCAGGCGGATACCTCGGTGGCTCAGTTGGCAGAGCGTCTGGAGTACCAATCCAGAAGACGCGGGTTCGAGTCCCGCCTGAGGTTGAATTTTTCTTTCTTAGTAAAATTTATTAATCTTAGCTTGAAATAAGCTAAAAAATACAAAAAGATGTTATAAAAGGTAATGCAATATCATCCGGAATCTACTCGCTGTAAAGGGAGTATTCTGGGTTGGGCAGAATTGTCCAATCGATATTGCTATGTCACCGTAAGACATAAGTAACATAAAGAAGGAAAAATTCAACACATCAGGTGGATACCTCGGTGGCTCAGTTGGCAGAGCGTCTGGAGTACCAATCCAGAAGACGCGGGTTCGAGTCCCACCTGAGGTTGAATTTTTCTTTCTTAATAAAATTTATTAATCTTAGCTTGAAATAAGCTAAAAAATACAAAAAGATGTTATAAAAGGTAATGCAATATCATCCGGAATCTACTCGCTGTAAAGGGAGTATTCTGGGTTGGGCAGAATTGTCCAATCGATATTGCTATGTCACCGTAAGACATAAGTAACATAAAGAAGGAAAAATTCAACACATCAGGCGGATACCTCGGTGGCTCAGTTGGCAGAGCGTCTGGAGTACCAATCCAGAAGACGCGGGTTCGAGTCCCGCCTGAGGTTGAATTTTTCTTTCTTAATAAAACACAGTAATATTTTTTGTAGGTGCTATACCTTCATAGAAACATCCATGACTCAGGCTCAAATGTCCACGTTTATCTATCACAAAAGCATTTGACCTTACCTTAACCCGAAACCGTTACCACGGGAAGAAGACTTGATACCCACAAATCTTATGGCATCAATATATAAATATACAAAAAATGTTTAGATAGTTCATCATCATCATCGTCATCAACCACAGCCTTTTTGATCCCACTACTGGGTATAAGCCTCTTTCTATGCATGCCATTTATATGCCATAGATAGGTATTCCATTTCTAAATTATTTTTTATTAATTCTTATTTTGCCAATCCTAATCAAAGTGATTATTGAAACAAATTATAATTCTGACTAGATAGTTTTGTATCCATTAAAAAAATATTGTGAAGCTCGGTTTACAACCACTGCACAAACTTGGTCATACGATCATCGTCGATTCGATTCAACAGCGATTTCAATTCAATTATAGTTCAATTATAATCTCATTGTACAACATCGAACAGCAAATAACAAAAGCACAAATTTCCACACCAAATTCCAATTCATATTTTGAATGTCTACACAAATTCTAAGTGCGAGTCAAATGCGCCTCCGCCCATCGCTACATTCCTAAACAATAGTTCATCAAATGGTATCACTCGACGTGTCATTTCACGGACCATCAACTCTTGTACCATTTAGCACTTCCATTTTCTTCACAAGTATCGTTTTTCTACAATCACTAGTTTTACTACCCTCTCGCTGGACCGTTTTGGCTCTCAATCATGTTGTTGTTTATGTTCCATTAGTATGACCATCATTATTCGAGTTTCATGACCAGCAATGGCAAATTGGGCAGTGAACGAGGACTTTAATTCCATCTATGTAAACAGGTTTACCGTTTACAATTACAGTTTTGCTGTCCATCTATTTGCAAGTAGATTGAAACTCAATTTATTTCTTATATATGAATGAATACATCTCTTATATATGAATGGCATTGTTCGCTAGAGACTGTAAGTCTACAGAACATGTAACGTTTATTCTTTGTATGTCATTGATTGCAGTTCCTATAAATGTTCAATATAAACTAAGAAGAGAGGGTTGCTCTTGCCAAATACTGCCCCCACGTCGGAAGCTCCTCACAGTTACGAAAAGTATGATTTATCGGACAAACTTACGCCATTACTCATCTCACCATTCGTTACTCCAATAAAAAGAACGTCTACCGATAATTTATGGGGCGGAGTATGGATTTTTATTATACATGTCTATTTTAGAGTGCACTATGTCCCACTGTTATTACTTCATAAATAATTTTTTGATTTACAATCATATGCATATCCTTAAAAGACTATCAAAAACTTTTTGAGTGTTCATGAAATAGTTTTTTCCATGTTATGGTTGTTTTATCCTTTAATATGTCCCCATGTAATGTGTTACGTTTCTTTTTTTTTTAAATTTGGGCCCAAGTATTCAACCAGAGCCGGTTCTGCGGGACAGCTGATGCGCTGAACAGGTGGAAATACTTTATCACTAACAAGACCTCAAATGAAATAATAAATTAAGATCGTAAAGCAATAAAACACAAATGCTGGTACCAAATAAAATTATGCATGCGACGGAATTACAGACACAACATACGAGTAAAACAAAATTGATCTTCCATTTCACATCTTTCAGAAAAATAAGCGTGGGCTCATATAATAATAAAAAAAACAAATAAGAGTTAATATCTACTCATGTTAAGTGGAAAATAAGTAGCAAAGAATACAATACCTGTAGGGTGCGATCATAAGTTGTCAAACTTCAACTGGACGTAAATCACAAATTGCACGAATGTGAAAGTAGAGTAACTTGTAAAAGTTAAAATTTTACTAAATTATCTACTCTCTGCTATTCTATATCAAACTTGACAATTTAACAGACGCGGCACATGAAACACGACTTCAGATTATAGTTAAGTTCACTTTACAAGACGTATCACTGAAGGAGATAAAAATTAAACTTCCGGAAAACTTACACTCACGGTTAAGTTAAACTGCACTTAGAAGTTATGTTCAAGTTAGCCAGACTGTAACACTGTGTTCACGAAGTCAAAGCTTCCAAATTGTCCAAATAACACTGCACAATTATAATGTGTCGCACAAGGTGTAATCACAAGACCGGGCGGACCGGTCGGAGCGCGGCGTGTCGCGGCGGCGCGAGGCGTGTCGAGCGCGGTACAGCGGGGCGTTCGGTCGCGGCGGCCGCGCGAGCCTCTCTGCCTGCATCACAGAAACCCTACGGCGGGCGCGGGGGCCGCCGATAGACGAAAATGGCTTCACAAGTTAATTTTTTCTCTTTCCTCCTTTAATATTCCGCATATGCCGTGCGCGACCGGCGGTGCGAGCGCATGCGTCCCAACCCCGGCGGCCCATGTAGGGGTTGTAATATAACGCGATGCACCCGCACTTTACATAACTAATTGGGCCGTTTATTGAAGCCACTGTTTAATACCCTTTCCATGTCAGTGTTGTGCGTAGCTTCCTCGACATTCATGTTCAAGGCGAGATAATATTAATCCTAGTCCAAAATACTTTAATGTAACCAAAACTGATCATCAATCTCAATGTAAAGCGTTAGTGGTGCTCGCACCAAACTTTGACCGACCGCCGTGGGTAAATTGTGCGTAGTTTGTTTTAATTATCCCATTACCTCTTTACACGTTGCCTTACAGAAGTTTAAAATTATGTTTTAATATCAGCTTCACTACACTTGTTTATTAGTAAAGGGGATTAGGTGAATCTTCTTTACCGCCGACTCCATCGTAGCGAGAAAGACTTTTCATTACAGAATTAGTACTGAAGTAAAATGATTTGGATTTTCTCCATGAATAATTTTTATAATAATTCATGAGGAAATCTCTTTATGAACTTATTCTTTGTGGGTCTATTTGGAGCTTTTAGTTACTTAATAAGAAATGAGTGAGAAAATGTTGTCGGAATAAATAATTTATTGCTGTGCGCTTGGACACCCATTAGCACTGCTATTAAATTATTTTAACTTGAAGTCGGATTGACTAGCTTGTTTTAAAATGTAGACAATCTTTTATGTGTTTCAAAAGATTTTGTTTACGATAGAAAGATAGTGATCCATTATAGTTGTAATTTGACTAAAACATACATAGTATTTGATATAATAACTGTACTGTTTAGCTGAGCAGAAATGATATAACGCTGTTCATACTTATATCAATTACCATAAAATCCAAAATTGTCAGCGTATGTGATTAAGTCAATAAAAAAAAGACTTGCATAAAACTCACATTGAATATTGTCAAACAAACCGCTAACATAATCTAACACCCAAAATCCCCGTCAAAAAGCCAGTCATTAAACTCAGTATTCCGTCTCTTCTCACGCAAGAAAAATATCACTCCGTTCATTTTTACCGAGGCTCGTGAGCAAACATCCAATTGTTTGAAATTTTTGCATTTTGTCCACGTTCAGTCCACGTACCAGGACAGGCACAGCCTGTGTACCTCGTTGACAGTGCGCCGAAATACGGCCGGCTGAATTAGCATACAGTTCCCATGTGCGCCGTCAATCGTCCGTGTCCGCTATTCCACGTCGCGCCATGCTTTGGTCTTTTGTGTCATCCGAACTGAAGCTACGTTGAATTGGTACCTTGTGACATTTCAGCTACACTTTCACTATATAAATAAACTTGAGAATAGCTAGAAAGTCAACAATACTATCCAATGATTGGAAATTGTTAGTTGAATGTTTATCTTTCTTTTTGCGGTGCGTTGCGAGGATGATATCAGCGTAAGCCACAGGCTGGCTTCAGCCACATTCAGGCTTTACTGATAAACTGGTGTTAAGGTTGGATAGGAGTACCATAAACAATTGTCATAGATGTTTGTATAACAACTGGACCTTACAACTTAAAGAAGGTGAAGGTGGAAAGGTGTTGATATGTTAAAAATGGTCACCCATCAATAAATTAACCTCGGCAGGCTTCGCAGCTTAACCTTACATTGATTGGTCAGTTTATCTATAATCTTATCCACGAGCCCCTCACAAAATTTTGTTTTTATTGAAGTGTAATAAATACTTATAAAAGCTTAAGTAGCATAATATCAAATATCTCATCTCGGCCATCATTTTAACAACGATATATAACTGAAAATAATACCTAAATTATCTCTAATGTAGATATTATTCTTATGTAATAGATACGATCTGTAAATCAAATAGATTGCAATATTAAATTTAACACCTGGTATTCGCTACGTATCATAAAAATATATTATTTGAATAATAAAAGCTAATGTTTACATTTAAATATATTATTAGATTACATATATCAAATGTACACACATACATATACAAACAAATATAACCGTATTTCGATAATACATAATCGTACCGTATACTCAACTCAAAGTTATCAGACATTTCAGCGTTCTAGAATGTAAACTGAAATTCTAGAATGCCATTTGAGTAGTAAACTGATCACTATTTGCGAAGCGTTGAGGGATACAGGCGCAGCTTTTGTAGATAGTTAGGCATAAGTTCTGAAACAGTTTGCCTTATAGCAATCTGAGTATATACGAGTACTAGTTGAGCTTGTTCTAGATAGGCTTTTGATCACGACCTCATCAGTAAACGAAGACGTGTTCGCATATACAGCACGCTTGCCTAAAAGGTACCCATTTACGTTTGCCTCGAAGGCTTTCAGCTAAAAGCTCATCGTTTCAATGTTCCCTTTTCTTTTCAAATATGTAATATCGCCATAATGTTTTTCAAGATTTTGAAAATTATATCCGATTCACAAAAAAATGCGGTGAAGTAATTTCTTTCAAAAATTTTCAGAAAAAGTAGGTTTTAAATACTTTACCACACATATATAATTAATCATCATACCATTATATTAATACATTTTGAAATTACCTTAATAAAAAATAAAAATAAATTAGGTACATACTATTACATTATTTTCGGTTGACATGTCTTTGTTCGGTAAAACCTTTTTAATTAAACTTTAAAATAATTAAAAATATCACCTTTATTTTAATCAAAGCAAAAATTATTAAAAGTGCCAGTGACAACTGACCAACAAAGACTATAACGAATACAATTAAAATAACAAAAGCTAGAAAACTCCAACGAAAAAAAACGTACACAATTATTTCCTTTGAAAGTTTCGTAAAATCACGAAAGGCATTATTATTGTATTGTTGAGGTGTTAAAAACGTAGTTTCGATATGCATTCATCGCGGTCTCAAGCCTGATTGTAGGATTGCGTGTGCCGACTTGATAACTAAGCTAAAAGCGCACAGTGCCATTAAAATGTGGATATTCCGTACGGTAGCAGTATTTCTTTTTTAATTTACGAGTGAGTATTATTTATCGCCAACTAAAGTGATGCATCGCCCTTGTATTACATTACCGAGCAAGCAATGTTATTTAATCAAGTTAGTTTTTGCTGAGAATGCTTGTATTTGAATTTTAATGATACATAAGCATAGTATTATGGATCTGGTTTACTTTACAAAAACGTTAATATAATGTTGGATGGGAACCTTGAGAAACTTGTAAGTAAAGAGTTTAGTGGAAAGGTGATATTTATTGTAATGATGTTTTTCCCAAATATACGTTTTAATGTACGCAAACAAAAGTAAATCCTCTTTTATTTAAATTAACGGCAACTCTGATTTTGTTGCTATTTCTATTTTATCTGTGAATTAGATAGTTGTAAAGGCACCGTAAGAGGCTAGTAGTGTGACAAGCGTGAAATTTTGACAAAAACCGAAAGAGCACTGATTTAAGTTATTTGTCTATGTATCACATGTTCAAACGTTAACGGTAAAGTTACGATATCGTAAGTTTTATCGATGGCGTGCGAGGACTATAGCCTAATCCCTCTCAAATGGGAGGAGACTCGTCCCCCGCAGTTAGACAGTAAATGGGCCAATGATAAAACCTAAACGGCTATTAAAAACTATTAAGACACATAAGCTATTATTCTATTTTTCTTGACAATTACGGTTAAAATAATAATAACAAACATATGGATAAAAATGGCATGGAAAGTCCAAAAAGACAAAATAAGATGAACTTAATAAAACAGGTAATACTAGAAATAACTGGAATATCCAACTTAGTCCTTTCCCTAAATTTTCACGCGGAGTCGGCATCGTCTGGTTTGCACGTAAATACAAATGCCATTAACAGCTGACTAAGCGACGCGACGCCTCCGCCATTTTTACATAGCTATTGGCTTTATTTTTTCATTTCCCTCCTTATAATTCTACTCTCAAAGTCTCAACACCATGGCTTTAGGACACAATAATTTTGGAGTTTTTTTTGTAGTTGAGAAGTAAATGTATGCAAAGTGAGAAGTACAGACAATCACAATCATACGTACACACAAAAACATTAAACTAATATGGAACTGGATATGTAGCTGGCAAATGACGAATATGTGGGGTCTATAAAGTTACATACATGTTTATCTCTATAAGAAGAAACAATACGCTACGAAATAAATTCTACCAGCAAAATAAAGTTACAAAAGATGATTCGCAGCGATGATGTTACACTGTAACAGTCAAGCTCTAAAAAGACTTACCTACAGCAGATTCCCAGTCGACAAACAATGCAACATTTCGTTTTAATACTTCAATGTGTAATTGCAAAATACAACCATGTTTCCACTATTATCTCAGGTAACCACGAATTAGTTATACACAAACTGGTTTTCAAATTATCGTAATTTAGATCTGCATACAAAAGCAAAACATGGTCACTAATGAACAGTACCAACCAGCCAACACGACACGAGTGCAAGAAAATCGTTATTAAGTACAGATGCTGCTTCAAGTGTCTTTATGTTTGAAGGTTTATTACACATAATTGCCACACTGGGCGAGCGGGTTGATGATCGTAAGGATTAGTCCATCACTGGCCTGTGAGATACCTAGGTCATTATTCTGATGGAAACGGTACTTTGTTGACTTAAGGTATCAGATGATGAACAGCTTCCTTACAGCCCTCCTTTCTATCTTGTGAAAGTGTCATAGAAGGATTTGAACTAAGCGCACTGAGCCATCGCTATGTCTACGTATTTCAAGCATTTTCAAGAAACTGAAAGTTTACCCAAAGTAATGTCCTGCTAACTATTAAAAAATGCTGTATGCGCATAATTACTGGTTTCTTTTTATCCAATAGTATTTTTTTAAATGTTTTTATTACAAGTACTTGTACGACGATCATATTTATGCTGTTGTATGCCAATGAAATGTTGGGAATCTCCGACTTCTAAGATACAGGCTTCTTGCCTAGTTTAGGAGTCAGATGTTTCGTCTTTAAACTATGACACTGTTGTACAACTTAATCATAAGTCCTTGCCTAATATTATTTGGTTTTTGCGTACAAATAAACGATTTTATTATTATTATATATATATTTTTTGAGTTTTTAGCATTTTAGTTACAGGTAGAGAAAATGCGGTGGCCAACGAGCTAGTCGTGACTCAGTCATCATCAGCAACCCATTTCACTGTCCCACTATTGCTGGACAAGGGACACATTTCATTTGAGGAGGATTAGGCTATTGTCCACCACGCTATCCTGGTGCGACTTAGGAAATTTCACACGCCTTCGAGAAAATGTCTTAAATATGTAGGTTTCCTCACGATGTTTTTCTTCAGCGTTTTAGCATGTGAAAATACGCATATAACTTCCGAAAAATCAGTGGTGCATTGGGTTCGAACTCGATACCTTCGACTTTCACAGTCGACTGGTCACGCAACTAGCATGTCACAGTTCCTCATCATACCTTAATGTACATATCTACCATAAATTCGGGAGTAGAAAGCAACTACGCGCGGCGAACACGTTGACAATTACTCCGCTTGAAACACGCCTGCAAACCGCTGGTGTTATAAAGCACTTAATCGGATACACATCTTGAGGATCTGTTTGTACTGAGATACGTGAAGTTGTACCATCTAACTGGTTATTATGGTCACAGACCCATAACTAGTCGTAAGCCGTAAATTATTACTACTTGTGCACTAGCCGTGCGTTTGGCCAGACGTGTAATTATTGTAACCGGCTTTATGAGGGTAATATGTATGTATGTTACCAACGATAACACAAAATATGTATGTATGATAATATCTATAAGTGCAAAAAATAACTCAAATAATGAATGCTCCAATATTATTATTATTATATCGTGTTAATGTTGTTATTAATTGGTGTAATATACTAATTTCTTATTGCTAATATAATAAAATTATGATACGGTAATACTTATACCACTTTAGGACTCCACGGGACTGAGTTGAAATGAATGGAATTCATTAGTATATTAAAAAAAAATGAAATATTTGTTTGGTAAATTATTATTATGTTATGTCGCACACTATGATGATAACATGTTAATCGCCTGCAGATAGTACTTCCGGGCTTGACCGTTACATACAGATTTCTAATAATTGTAAAGTAATCATTATTTTTATTCAATGTTGTGATCGCAAATGTTCCCATCGTATGACATATTTTAAAATTTAAAAAAATACTAAGAACAGTTGTTGTTATATAAATACAAGAAGGATATAGTTTTCCATAAAGCTTTGAATGTTATGTAAACACGTCACATAAAAAACATCTTCAAGGTACAATTTTCAATCCAACTAAGGTTTCTTTTTATAAGTAAATGGTTCAACAGTCAAGGGCACATAACGTCTTAATGGCATCATTAATACTTTTAATAAGTATTGCTTTACTATTGGCAAAAATTGGTAGTATTAAACTACCAACTTTTACCAATATTATATATGTATAGAAGCATAATACATATTATTCAACTGGAATGGAAAACAAATAAACCTCTGTAAACCCGTTTTGATTATTTATGTGAGTAGCTACGAGTTCATTTACTCATAGGACCTAGATTTTTATAGTCACTGTCCCAAATTTTAGATCTACGGCATAACGATTTCGTATCAATGGTAACTCCATTTAGTTCCAAGTTCCATCAACGTATATTTCTCTTTAGTATATGTATTAATCTCTAAACATATCTCTATAGAAAAATAACAACACCTTAAGATGACATAATGAATTAATAACATAAATAACATTCATAAAAATATGATATAGAATTTTATTAGTTTCATTTGATAGATAAATTTCAATGGCGGATATCAATAACGTTTGCATAAGTTAATGTCGCCGATAGCGAACGAATATGATAACTAGCTGTTATAACGTGTTATAGTTATCGCCTCATTCAAATTGTATTACACAGGCAGTTAAAAGGAACTGGATATGGTATAAACATCAAGAAGATTACCTATATAATGAATGCCTATTTAAAATTGTATCTAAGATATAACAGATAGAATAGATCTAGACAAATGTTTGAAATACTTATATTAAGTAGGTATTTCAAACGATTTTTAGAATTTTTATCGTAAACGTTATGATAGTAAATCTCGTATTTTGATATTTTCTTCTTAAGAAGGGAATATAATACCAATTTGGAATAAATAATAAAATATACTTGAAATATTTTTAGCGACGGGACCACTTTCTTTCTTTACTTTAATACTCTCTGTATATTCCATATTGTTGTCCTTTTGGTATGCAATAAAGGTCACTACTACTATTTAACTAACATGAAATCTGCCAAATTGAAGGACAGTTTTTCGTAACAAAATAAATTACAAAACTTGTTTTTAAAAAAACGCTTCCCTAATTTAATTTCGTTCATAAAAATATCGTTAATTTTGTCAGAATGGCCAGTAAAGCAATATATTTTTCTCATCATCACACTGCAATATTATAAGTATGAAAAATGTAATTCTCCGCGGCCGTTTCCTGCGTTAATCCTCATATAAGTTCTACAGAGGTGTGAATTAACGAGTGATACTGGATTCAACACCTCATTAGTTAGAATCTAACGACCTCGATACGAAAATAAACTCAATGCACTTACGATTTACATAATTGAATTACATTTGAATACTGCAGTTTTCTTGTAGACTAGATTAGCTGGTGTTGAACATAGTCTCAAATACCATCGTTATATCGGTTTTGAAACAGGTAAGGGCATAAAACTATTTCTAGATATATTACATGTTCAATTACATTTTTACAATGTTATCGTCGTTTCTACTAGGTTTTTGTTGATGGGTTATTATAGTAATATTTCTTCATTTATAAGTACTTAAGATCATTTTTTAATTAAACTTTTTTACGGATTATATTCGCGTATACTGATAATATTGAACCCAGACGACATGGAACCATGTTTATTTAGAAGCTTCTTTAAAAAAATTGCAATTCCCATTTGTGTAAGTACTTATAGGTACTTACACAAATTCAAAAGCATGTATAATAAAGCGTATTCGACATTATCTATGACTGGCTTAAACGGTGAAGGAAAACCTCATAAACATGTATGCCAGCGTCATTTTGCTGTATGCCAAAGCACATTTGACCTTAAGTTGGCTTGATAGTAACCCATTTGAATCTGAGGTAGCAGTGGTATTGTAAAAGGTATGATGATATGTCTACAAACCTTTAGCCCTCAACTTCACATTGCTAGAAAAAAAGGCTTAAAAATACTCTAAAACAGATCCTCTACTTACCTATGTATATACAAGTTCATGATTGATAAAAAACTCACCCTTCTCGACGTAGCGTGCTCATTCAATGGCTTATTTGATTACCGGAGTTTCATGATTCGAACAGTGAAAATCCCATTAAAATCTAAAGAGCTAACCAAATGACATTTTTGCCAATAATGTTATTATCTTGATAGATTTGTTTTAAAATGTTGTCGCCTAATCTCTGAAAATGTGTTCAAAAATACACCATACCTAATAATGGGTACTTCTTTGAATAAAATACACCACATACAGAATTGTGTGTATAGTTTTTTCTCAAAAATAATAATTTGGGAAACCCGTATCGTAACGTCGTATAAAATAAGAAAATAAATTAAATAAAACACATATATGAAAAATGTCGAGAGATAGTGCATGCAAGAATAAGCAAAAATCATATACTCATGCTTGCCTTGGGCAAAAATCCATGTGCAATGTTTGAACATAATATTTACATTCAATTACAAGCTTTTTGTTTATCACCAACAGTGTGAATGGCGGGGTGTCTGCTGAAGTTTGTACCAGAAAGGCGGCGATGACAACAAACTCCCTTGTTGATATTCATGACGAGCGCGCCGTGGCCCGTGCCTCGCCGTCGAAGCCGCGTCAGCTAAATTACTTTATTACCGTTGTCTATAAGTAAATAGCGACAATACCGACTGATGTTTCAAGTTATATATACATTTGTAGAAGTATAAAGCTATTATAGGTAGAGCTAATTATCTTCTATCGAATTACAGAATTAGGATACAAACTGACATGTAATGTTCCTAGTAATAACATTTTTTGATATTTTTACATATACCTGTGCAGTATATCAGCGGACCAACTCAGATATAATTTATAATGTTAAGTAATAACGTTGTCTAAGGCACAATTAATTCAACATCTTTTTAAAGTAAGTAATTAATTAAACTATAATACTTTAGAATACTGATTCTGAAGTGAGGCCAAATTCGAAAGTCTTAATAAATTAAAAAATATCAATATTATTATTTTTATAACACGAAAAGGAGGTACATTCTACGTTATACCTCCCTTGGTACGTGAACAGTGGTCAGTCACATACCATCGACTTGAGGATCATATTTGTAAAACTTTGTTTATTAGAGAATATAAATATATTGAAAGCATGTACAACATTATTGTTATATTAACTTTTGACACTTTGACACTTACACGAACATCATTTGGATCTCATCGCGGCACGAAAAAGCATAGAGACTCGCGTGAAAGAACATAATGTCCAGCCCTGCCGTACTGAAAAGTCAGCAGTTTGTGAACGTGCCATAGACAAAACCCATATTTACATCAGATAAATTTGATAAATTAAGATTATTAAGGCTAATATTAAAGTAAATAATAAAATGGTTAGGTTCTATTATATCTAAATCCAAGCATAAAATTACCTCACCAAAAAATACGATGATATTATTGTCAATAATAAAATTTAAACCTGTACAGTATTAATCATTAAAATGTACAGTAGCCAGCCCATGGTCATAGATGTTTTGAGGGACCAGAAATGTTAGGATTCAAACAATGATACCGCGATAAAATCTGTAATAAATACGTTTAGTTCAATATTTTTGCATGTGAATACGTTTTGTTTCGAACAAATCGATCGAGTTCCAAAGTGCTGCTACATTTGCTGCAGACGCAGCTTAGAGAAAAACGATTCTTAATATTCTTTATCTTACTTAAGATTTTGTATTGTCAATAAATCAAAGAACCCGTAAAAATGTGTTCGAAAACTGTTTTTTTTTGTTTAAAAAACGTTGCTCCACACTATTTTCTCCTGTGTCGTGGGTGCGTTTACAAACACAATTTTTAACATACACAAACGCCCAGACCCGGAACAACTACCTGTAGAACGTACAAATATTTGGGCCGTGCGGGGATCGAACCCGCAACCCGTGACGCACAAGCCGATCGCTCAGCCACTGCGCCAATCAGGTCGTCATTCTTATTTTCGTCGTGGTCTGTATTCTTATGTTTAACACGAATACCTATTAAACAACCTTGTCTCATCATGTTTAAAATTATCTTAAAATTCTACCTTAAATACTTAGCCAATTATCTACACATAAAACCCATTTGTTTCTTTACATTCAATATTGTCACTCACTTTTGGCTTGAGCTTACTGTGAAAAATATATTTACGAAAGGGACATTCAGAGCTATTCATATAGTGTATATTTATGTAAATGAGAACATGTCACAAGAATAAAAGATGCAAGATGAAGGAATCATGAAAGCTAATGAAATCGTAAGAATGTGTAATGAAAACCATCCGTCGGTGCGCTGGACAAAAGGGAGCTTCAAAGGGAATCAGTTACGAGGCTTGTTTTCTTAAAAAATATTTACTCGGTTTATAATATTCTTTTAACCTGTATTTTTAAATCTTTGGCAATATATCACAGTTCTGATCGAAAACAAAGCTTACAAGCTTACTAAACAAGTAAATGGCAAAGAAGAATTTATTATTTTTTAATAATTTAAAAAATGCTATTGTTATGTCGTTGTTAGCTAGAATATTTTCTATCTACTGTCACTGTTATATTTTTACCGAATCTTGGCACTATATTGTGTTTTTATGGCTTTATGTTTTTCTTTGTGAATCAAATCTGTAATCTATTAATAAAAGTGCCATTCGTAAGTCATGGAATCTGGTTTTATTTAGGAGATATAGGTATTATGATATCATTCAACAATCTTCAGCATGGGTCCTAAATATGCTATCAAATACTTAACTATACAAATGTTTGAATAGTCGTCTTCCGATTTATATTACAAGCCAAAGGAACAAATCTCTATTTCCCATCGTAAGCTACAAAAACTAATATGATAGTTCAATTTCCTAGCTATACTAATAGCATTAATACTTCCAATATTTGTGTTCCTACTTTAGCTCTGACATTTATTACTGCCTTTAGTTGGCAACAAGATTATGACTATATCCGCCAACATGATTTGTAATAATGGCTTATATTATTTACAAGCAGAAATTCATATATTTCATACAATACAGTCACCAATCAAACATTATTTTCGTCAAAGTTAGACAACAAACATAAACAAATGAAGGGGCCACTAAATGAAATAGCAAATAAACGAAAACGTCAAGTTATACAAAGTTTAGAGCTTTACTCACAGTTTTAATAAACAAACAAAGAAATAGGGAAAGTTTTGGCGGGAGGGTACTTATTGTTTTGCTTGACCTCGATAACCAAAATTAGAGCAGCCCCAGCCAAAACAAATTTGTAAAAACACTGTGACGGGTATTCGACACATTTTATTTCAAGAGATTTAAATAAGAAACTTGTGATTCACGACTAAGACCTAAACAGGTTATAATATGTGAAGACCCAGCATGTAAGACTTACAGATCTCAGTTTTGAAATATTTATTATTTATACTCTGGCTCTATCATCAAAAGACACTGAATATATTTTTGGGGGTTCTTCTCACAGCATTGTGTATTTACAGAGATATTTTTTCAATTCACCTATGTCTGAATGGAATGTGATTTTGATTTAGCATGAGATGTTCACAAATCGTCAGCCAAGAAAAGCCGGCGCCGATTTAGTCAGAAAAAAATTGTTTATAATAAAATACGTATTATATATATATTAAATATTGTACATTTTTACTGTATTTTTTATAGAGAAATGTAATAGGTAACCTTTTTGTTTCATTATTCCTAATTAAATATAAACAAATATATATTTTAACAGAACATTGTAAACTATTTCAATAGCCTACCACTATTTCATAAAAAATACATTTAATACTTAAAATAGAATCATTCCCTGAAAGCGAAAACTAATGACAAGATCGGTTATCAAGGTAGGCTTATTTTCCCACCTAAACCATTTCGATTTGTTGCATTCATTCTGTACATGAATGGCGATAATTGCTTCTTCGCGTGAGGCCTGATAATTTTGTAGCTGGTAGGATAAAACTAATAGTTATCTATTTGTATACTACCTGTTTCCCGCGGCTTTCCACGCCTTACAATCAAATAATACAAAAAATAAATAGTTCCAATAAACAAAATACTATAAACGGAAATTTGAAATAAAACTATATAGGTATATAAAAAATGTTAAATAGGCTTTTGTAAGCTTCAAAAATTTAATAAGTTTAGCACTGATTGAGCTCAAATTTTGTACCGATACACTCAACCCGCTTCAAAGATTGTTTTTATTTTAAGTGACAATGTCCACCGGAAAGCGTGGCGCAACTACTTACAGCTAGTGATTTTACAAGTTAAGAAAAGAACGATTGAAATGAAAGATACCTATTGCATAGCTGTATAAGTTATCATAGTGATAAGTTTAACATATTGAATAATGGTACTCGTGACCGACCGGCTTCGTTTGTTTAATGATGTATGAGGACTATGTTATTCAATTAAGAGAAAACAATGTGCTCACAGCTGCAAGAATAATTCCATTGATTTATAACACAGGCCTCTTAGATTGAGATACCGTTCCAATGTTATTTTAACCCATAAGAACGACTCACATAATGACAGAGTAGTTTACTTAATAAATTGAACATACAAAAGGCATGTATTGTCGGTACAAATACAGACCACATTTAATCGGTATATCTTTTAAGATCGCATTCATTGATATTTCATCAGCATCAACAACCCATTACTGTGCCACTGCTGTGTTCGGGTCTCCTCTCATCTCTGAAATGAGAGGAGACCAACAGAGTATTGTCCAATAGGCTAGCCTTATGCGGTTATGCGGGTTCGCAGACTTCACATGTCATCGAGAAAATCTCTCAGGTATGCAGTTTAATACGCCAGGAACATCAAAAAGTCAGTGGTGCGAGGCTTTGGGATTGAACTCGGGACCTTTAACTTGACAATCCGCTAGTCACACCATTAGTCTACAACATTAACAAGGCTGACATGACTTAGGAATTGAACGCAAAGTATTGCTTTTCGCTTAGCAGCCTTGCTTTAAAATAATTCTAAAAACCTTGTTGTATACGTTATTTTTCTTTTAAAACTGTACATTATTTTGTAACAGCCTTAAAAGCACAAATTATTATTAAATGATACACAACTAATACCCCATTAAGTAAAAAGTCTTACTTAGAATTTGTCGTAACTTACTCTATTTAATGTTGTGCTTTAAGTGTCTCACGGAACGCTACCATTAAAGTCTGTGAGCTTAAAGCTGAACGAAATATCTCTCGAGAATTTTACCTAAATTTAAACAATTTGTGACATCAAAATTACAAAAGGATTATACATAAAATAATTTAATAATTCTAATTATCTAATTGATTGTCTTGTCCTTGGCTATTTACTATTGATAAACCGTCATACCCTAGTTGTGTGACCACTGGACTGCGTGCTCATAGGGACTTAAGTTCGGTCCCAAGGTATGCATCAATGACTTTTCGAAGTTACGTGCATATGTATCACATGCTAAAGGAAAAACATCGTGAGGATGGTGGCCCCACGCTGGCGCAGCTAGAGGAGACCCGTTCCCAGCAGTGTGACAATAATTATATTGATGATGATTCACAGCAATTTGATCGGATAATATTTATAAATACTCGCAATTTTTTTATTACTTACCCATAAAAACGTAATTACAGTAGATCTGAAGAAAAAAATGACATAACAAAATTAAATATTGAAATATATTATATAAAATACCAAACATTTTATTGAAAACAAATTATGTCAAATTGTTTATATAAGGTGAATTGGCTTCATAAAAATCAAATGTCATATTTACGACTCCGTGATATAACAGATTTGTACCAACATATTCAGAATGGTCATTTGCGGCATTTTCAGTTTGTTTTAATCTATACCGGGGATTTTATTATTATTTCATTTATACATACCATCACGCCTCTCATTCCCGAAGGGTTAAGCAAAGATGTACTAATATCCCTACACCCTTTTTGCAGGTATGTTTTAGGTAACATGTAATAGGGGGCAAGCTTATTGCTATCAACCGGGCACGAATTTAAACTTCGGATTTTTACTGAGAATTTCATAGAAAAACCCAAAAACACTTTGCTTGACCTGGGTATCGAATCTCATGCTCAGCAGTCGCAATTACGGTTACTAGACTAACAAGGCAGTTATTATAAGTTAATAATTCTATTTAGTTTATTTCTCACAATTTTGTATTTCGCAGTTAAGTCATCATTATAACATCTGCTGAAAGATGGCCACTGATGAACAAAGGCATCCCTATTAGATTTCCACCAGGAACAGTTATATGCAATAATGTAACTTGCATCCCACAATTTCCATGTACCTTAACCAGGTCGTGCGTCCATCTCGTTGAAGGACGTCCCACGTTGTTGGAATAAATAATTTGAATCGCTTTGAATTGAAAACTTTGTAGATTGGAGATATTAAATATTTTTTTTAAATCAGTGGCATGCGAAATGCTCACACTATTTAAAACCTCGCACACTCAAACTAACAAAGTGAAATGTATTGCTGTGCTTTATAAATATAAAATAAATGCCGAATCGTAAGTAGGTATTAATCTGTAAAGCCAGCCGATCAGATAAGTTCCCGCGTTCTACCTTCGGAGGCATTGTCACAGTTGGCTGAGAGTCCGGTGCGCTTGCCAAATGTGTCGCAACAGATAGCGTGACGTCGGCGTCGCGCGTTGCCGTCGCCTCTCGCGTCCGCCTCCCGCGCTCGTCGATCCGCCAAAGATTTACTACTGAAATTCTGTCACACTGCACGCTCCCAATACGACGCGCCGAATGCACGTTCTGTACCAACTCGGACGTCTATACAACAGTTTGGGAAGTTTGCTGATTTATTTTGAAAATTTTAAAGAACTTAACAACAAATATTTGGTTTCTTGTTGGTTTGCCTTTGTACAATATTTTCCGATCGTTATATGTTACGTTTTAGATATGGATTTGAAAAACATAACTAAGTGCCATCTTTTTATTTGATCACGAAAATCGGAAAGGTTGGACTGTAGAAAAGTTTAAATGGTATAAAAACACGGAAATGTGCAAGGGACGCGATTATGAACTCAAACGAGAACAACTGATATGCAGACGAAAAGTTGGTGTGTGTGTGGTTTCAAATTTGGAAAAGTTTTTTAATTTGTTCGCTCGTTTCGGTGCGGCCGTGACGTGAGAGCTGCTCTCCACGCGCCGTCGCCGCGCCTCGTTGAGGTGACGGTATCATAACATTTTCCGCTCAACTCCTGGCGCGGCACGGTCGAGCGAGCACAAAAGGCGAGCGCAAGCGCCGATTCAACTATTCCGCAACTCGACTACGTTCCCTCTATAAATTCACGCGTCGCCTCATTATTTTGCTTCGAGTCCGCTTCTTTCTAAACAAATGTTATTAAAAAGCAAAAGTAATATTTTTAAAACGTTAAGTGTAAACGTTTCGCTGGACTAGTGCAGCTTGGGCGCGTGCAATTAAGATTTACACGTGTGCTTCGTTTTGTGGAATGTGTTTTACGCTTTCAAATGAATTTTTATCTTACAACTTTATGAAAGAATTTAATAACTTTGCGGAGTTACAAGCTTGTGTGTAGGTATACTTGAATTTAATCCTCATACATTTTAATTTCGTAGATTCGTTTCAAAATTTAAACACTGTACAGGTTTTTCTCTCTGCAATTTTAAATTTTATTGAGCAAAATTTGAAGTATTCAAGAGTAGAAGAAACTTGAAAGTAGCGTTAGAACGTTACCTGTAACTGGCATTACATTAAAACCTATTCCTATGCGGACCGAACGTAAAACAGGCCAACTTTTACAGTATTCGCTACTGTTATGATACTCCTAAAAAGATCCTGATTGAGCCCGAAACTTTCTAGAATAGTAATTAGTTTCCTTCGTCTGAAAACTCTGAGATTTTCATAACCGGATAACTTTGATAAACTTTATTGGTTTCGGTGGCTCTAGTTACAGTTGTGAAGATTTAGTCGGCTTAACTTCGACTAACATAAACTGTTAAGTGGCGTAATCGATACCTGTCTGAATACAGAATTACTCGGATAAAATAATCAGCTATAAAAGAATAAAAGTCGATAAAACTTGCGAACTTTTCGAATAAAGATCTTCGCTCCGACGTAGAGGACCTAATTTTTTTAGTGACGTTACGTTTCTATGCGAAAACTATCGTGACTCGATATCTTTGTTACCTATGATTCTACTTTGACATCATTCTTATTTAAATAGACCTTCAAACGACATTGTATGTTTATAATCATTATGAATTAATAGATAATATTAAAATTAAGTAACTCATAAACATAATACTTGTTTATGCGCTAAATATATAAACTTTTTTCATAACACTGTAACAGACACATAAAGAGATAAAAAAACGGCCAAGTGCGAGTCAGACTCGCGGCCGAAGTGTTCCGTACAAAATTAGGCAAAAACTGTCTTTTTTGTATGGGAACCCCCTTAAATATTTATTTTATTTTATTTTTAGTATTTGATGTTATAGCGGCAACTGAAATACATAGTCTATGAAATTTTCAACTGTCTAGCTATGGCAGTTCTTAAGATACAGCCTGGTGACAGACAGACAGACGGACGAACAGACAGCGAAGTCTTAGTAATAGGGTTCCGTTTATACCCTTTGGGTACGGAACCCTAAAATCAACCAATTTATTAAATTATAGACAATTTGAATTTTTACTTTATGTAGTAGGTACTAGCAGTCCGCCGTTAACCTCCAAAACAGCAACTTCTCTTCACGTAAATCATTTTATTTTTATACAAATATTTCCGCCGTCTTTCTCCTACGATTGAATTTCTAAGAGAAATGTATATTTTGGTCAGAAAACTTTAATATTGAACTTTATGCTTCTTCCTTCAAAATTAACATACCTACTTCTATTTCCCTATTTTAGAGTGCATTTTTCAAAATACTGAAAAACCTGTGTATTTTGTCAATATATTTTGTTTTTTCGTAAGTAGTTATATAGAAAATATATGCTATATTGCTTTATTTATTGAATCTAGGGGCACGGCAGTGCCCCCGCCAAGTCGAGCAAAAAAAAAAAAGTGGTACGGCCGTACTATATATATATATATATAGTACGGCCGTACCACTTTTTTTTTTATATATATATATATATATAGGTATATACTTTTCTCGAACCAATTCAGACCATTTTAGACCCCCTATAACTTCGTTGTGGATTAAACTAGAAGCTTCAATTTTCATTACTCAAGCACGCAGTATGTAAACACGGTATATTTCAAATTTCATTCAATTTGAACCAGTAGTTTAAGAATTATAACTAGTCAAAGTTTCGTAATTTTGTCACTCACTCACTGACTGACCGATCATCAAAACTCTAAGACACTTCTAGCAGGCACAGAAGCCTCACATTTAGAATGCAATGAGTGTTTAGTGTGCAAATAAAGGGAAAACTAAAATATCTTGAAATTTCAGTCCAGTTTTTTAGTTTCACTAACTGCATACGTAACTTTGTATTCCTATATAAATATATAGGATTACAAAGTTACATTTGCGTTGCATTTAGAATGAATCGTAATTATAGAATAATAGGTGTAGATAGGTAGGTAGCTATCTAAATATATATATTAAACATAATTATATCTAGGTGGATATAATAATGTTAAAAAAACGAGGAACACTAACAACAAAAATAAAAAACAACTTACAGAGAGTGGACTTTAATAAGATGGGCGGAAAGAAAAAATAGTAGGACTATCTACAAAAAGAAATGAGATGCCATCAAAAACATACCTGTAAAAAACCCAAGTCCCGCCATTCAGTTCTCCTACCGTAAAAAGTTGTGAGATCCATGTAATACCAAGTCGGTTAATTTATTCAGTCCCTACTTTTAGATTTAGATTGACTTGGGCATCGCATGGGAACACAAAGTATCTCACAAGTACTAGACATTACCCTTACTAATATTATAAACGCGAAAGTTTGTAAGTATGGATGGATGGATGTACGGATGGATGTTTGTTACTCTTCCACGCAAAAATCACTTAACACATTTGAATGAAATTTAGCATACATATAGTTTATTACTTGTATTAACACGTAGGCTACTTTAAATCTATATACCATGCGGAAAATCCGCCGGAGGCAGCTAGTATTAAATAAGTTTGTTTAGTGCGATGCCCAAGTCAATCTAAATCTAAAAGTAGGGACTGAATAAATTAACCGACTTGGTATTACAACTTTTTACGGTAGGAGAACTGAATGGCGCGACTTGGGTTTTTTACAGGTATGTTTTTGATGGCATTATACATTACAATAATATTATTAATTGACGAGATGTAGGTACCTCTTCTGCTAAAATGAATGCTGGACGATTTTTCTCAACTGTGTCGATAAAATGTACATTGAGAACCTTTTTAAAATTTGTTAGAAGCAGCCTTTATTCCAGACAACAAACAGAGGATGCTCTAATTTTCGTGCTATTCATATACGTAACTAGGGTGGGCCCGTAGGCGATCGTCTAAAAAGCGACTATGTCTCGGGGCGTCCATTTGGAGCAAAAACCTAGGCGGCGCTTCCGTTCGCCGACAAAAGGAAATTCAATAAGAACGAATTTCCCGTGATTTACGGCCACTATTTCCTCGTTAAGGCTCCGCTGGCCCTCGAGGTGTGTACGAGATTTTATAGTAAAGACAAATCAGTTAGTATTACTAGATATAAAAAGAATAGCTTAGTGCGTTGTTTTAACCTTTCACGTGACCGGGAGCAGGAAGTTCCTTAGCAAAGAGAATTGTAGTTTTACAAAAGTTATTTTGAGAACATACGTGATGTTCTAATATCGTCTTCTTACCTGTATTATTGTGTTACGATGTATAACGATGTTTCTTTCAGTATTTTTAAAACTATATTTGTTGTAGATTATTTTCAACGTAAAAGTTAGATAATTAAAATTATGTCTCCTTGTGTAGAATTATGATGAGTTCTACTTATCCTAAATAATTGAATAGTGAGAGATTGATTGTATTGCTTATCAAATCTATCTTGTAATAAAACTATTTTTTTTAGATTTTCTAGTAAAAGATCTAAAACTTTGCATGGTTTTGGACTTGGATTGGACTTTATAAAAAGTAGTGTTTATTTCTGTCTCTATAATATTCCGGTAAATGAAATAAATTGGCAAATCTGCCTTGTGTTTTACTTAACTTCAACAGTTTCAACAGTTTTAGAGACTAAGTGTGACGATAGTATCATTACTTTCATTCTTTACAACAAAACCCGGATAAACCTTTTTACCCGTATAAGCAAAATAAACATGTCCACGTACCAATGTAAGGTCACTGAACCAGAATAGGTACCAAACCTTCCAAAGCAGTTAGGTTACCTAACATGAAGCAAATAAAGTTGTCAATAACATGCGTCGGCCTTACTCTATTGGGCGTAGTTGACCCGAGTTGGCTAATCATACCTATAAACTTTATATAATGTGTCTTTACATCCATTTAAGGTTCCATAGTCAAAAAGGAACCGTTTTTCTGTCGGCTGTCTGTCCACGACATAGCGCAGTGAATACCAATTTAAGTAATTACTACTTAAAAAGCTATATTTTGACACTTTAATTTTTTTTAATTATTTATTTATTTATTTTTTAATTATATTTTTTATTTTTTTATTTTGTTTATTAAGAAAGAAAAATTCAACCTCAGGCGGGACTCGAACCCGCGTCTTCTGGATAAGTACTCCAGACGCTCTGCCAACTTTTATTTTTATTTGACTTTAGTTGGTTTGCGTATTAATTATGCAGATAATTTTGTAATATAATTATGTGTTTAAATTTACCTCTCCTATATGTTAAGTGGCGATGATTCTTTATCTCTACTACAATTAATTTTACGCAAATGTTTTGTGGATGTGTAATTGTATTTATGTTTAAATCCAGAAGTTTTGGATCTTTAACAGTAGTCACGCGCCATGTGTTTTTTTCTACTATGTACATACATTACATTATAATTACTATTTTTTGCTTTACTCAAAAAAAATAGACAAACTCAGCAGTCAGTTATAAAAAATACCATTTTCCACTACTAAAGTGTGTTTAACGATTTCAAATAAACGTTCAATCAGAAACATCCCAACTATCTGTCTCAGACATTCTCGTTACATTATCGATTCGTCATCACGTGGCAGTTTACACTTCTATGTACATAGCACAACTCAATCAAATCGCAAACTCGATTAAGTACCTCGTCGTGAAGGTACTTCGTTCAATCGACTAATCGAATGCTGATACATCCCTATTAAACTTTTTATGCGAGTTACTCATAAAAGGGTTCATATTTTATGTAAGAACTGTTCACAGCGGGAATCTTGACCCATAAAGAATCGAATAAGGTTATTGAAAGTTTCCTTGCGTATAATAAAAAAAATTGATAGGTATAGGAAGTATAGTAAGTAATACGACTATTATGGCTTTTTATATAATTGAGAGCATTAGAAATACTCATTATAAAGACTTTAATTATATAAAGAACCATAATTACATTATTTGTATTAATAAGTTATACACATTAAAAAACTTAATAAATATTTTCCAATAAAATAACATTAGATATACTTAATATATTATGTCTAGTCCACTAAGTTAAAGAATTTTCAGCTGACTTTTTAATGAAAGCCACTAAACGTCAAAACATTTAGTGGTTTTCATTAAAAAGTCAACATTCTTTTATATTTCGGAGGTCAGTAAATGAAAATGGCTGTTTGGTTAGCAACTTATGAACAGTATACATTTCTAAATCACTCATCAATATTATAGCGGAGGTAGTCCACTCTTAAATAATAATTCACTCCAATAAACATGAACTCTGCTCTGGCGTATTGCAATTATACAAAACCATATCGAAACGCTCATAAGACAAATTACAGCGCTTTCAAAACATTGTAAAGATGTACGCAGCCGGAAACTTCAGTGAGACCAAATAATGGCGGATAAGAACGTATGTGACGTAATTTATGTGTAAAATTTTCTCGTAAAAACTTCGCTCGCCGCGTATTTTCTGTTACAGCGAGTTTTTCGAGTGGCCCTCTCTCTCTATCGTCATGAGTATCATTAAGCCACGATTTTAAAACGATCGCCCTTATTTTTATTTTGTTTACTAGGATACTCCATAATTTTGTTCCTTAAATTCTCTCCTGGGAAATCCTTTGATGGCCTGAGAGCCTTCAGTACTTAAGAACCTTTGAACTGTTTCATTTGTGTGACGTGTAACAAAACATTCTTCTTCTGGCATTATTTAGAAAATTAGGGATCGTAGTGAAGCTTGAGAAAGAGAAGAGGCGAGTCACATTAATTAGAAAAAATATTATACCTAATAATAAACGGAATAAACGGTGAAGGTAAACATCGTAAGGAAACCTGCATGCCTGAGAGATTTGTCTCTCGATGCATGTGAAGTCTGCCAACCCGCAGTAGGCTAGCGTGGTGGACTATAGCCTAATCCCTCTCAAAAATGAGAGGAGATCCGCGCCCAGCAGTGGGACGTTAATGGGTTGATGATGATGATGAATAAACGGTAAAATCATGAATATAATAATTATAAGCCAACGTCTGGCTTATAATTATTACGGCGGATCGTTTACGGCATTAATGGACACGGTGATAAAATCCGTAAAAAACACTTTAAGAACATTTTTTTATATTGAAACTCGCGATAGCGCAACTGAGACATTTATTATTCGGTTTGAGTAATTATGAAAACAAACAAACTTGAATTTTTTTTTGCATTATAAATATTATTTTTTCTAACTTAGTGATGCACTTTATCATAGTGGTTGTTGTATTGTGATTACGATATTTTTTTAGTGTCTGCGTTTCAAAGCATCATTTTAAATTTAAAACAAAACCCTTAATTTTAAGAAGATAAAGCCGCAAAGGTATTGCTCCGATTACTATTATTTTAGCAACGTCGATTAGATGTCACATCGATTTTTTAATTCCTATCATCTAGCTTTCGGTCAACTATGTAATACTTCGTTTTCAGTCTATGGTTTCTGTAGAGATTCAGTTGAAAAGTAAATAAAATTACTGACCAAATTTTACCTTACAGTCTGAATTTTTAGTAATATTACAAAACTAGTTATATTTTAACCAGTTTTTGCCCGCGTAGAATCAGTAATTTTATCCAATCAGCTTATATATTTTTACCTTTTTTAAGAAATTATCAATTCCGCATACAAACTTGCACCGCTGTTTTCACCCTTTTATGGGATGATTCCTGGGTCAAAACTATCCTATGTCTTTTCCCGGGATTCAAAATTAAATCTAATAACAAATCAATAAAATAAAAAATGTATGTAATGTATTTATTTTCCCATCACAAATGATTGTTGGAATGCATTGTGGTTGTACAGAATTTGCAAACATTTGTGAGAGACTGGTGCACGAGATACCTATCTCGTGTGGTGACACACAAATGTGGTGGTGATCCGTATCCGTATCCAATCTAAATAGGTTCAGCGGTTTAAGCATGAAGAGGTACCACACAGACAGACAGACAGATAGACACAATTTCGCATTTATAATATTAATAATTATAATATATTAGTAAGAATGTTAAATATGTGCAACTGGTTTTAGTTGTTGCCAACGTATTAACCGCTAAAAATGTACAAGATCACCAGTATTTCTAACAATGTTGTCTTGTACGCAAGATAATCTGCGAATTCGGCGAGCGTGCGGGTGACAGGCGGCGCGGCGCGGCGTGCACGCGATCCTCTTGGCAGCCCCTAACACTTGGATTTACATGGCAAATGTTGTAGCACTGCAAACATGACTGCAGAGACACGCCAACAGTGGGAACAACGAATACCTAACTGCTATTGGATTAAAATGCAGTTCCATTTGTTTGGGGATATTGGTGTAGTTGCGACTATCTTTGTGTCACTTACATCCTTTTATTATAGACGTCATAGATGCATTAAACCGTTCCAAGTGTTCTCTAGCAATCATATTTATATTTAGAAAAACCTTTGAGGGATTGAAATAAAACTAGTTTTTACGGGGATTATTGCGGTATATTGATATTATTTAATACCGACGCCACGTTTCAGATGATTCACACCGAGCTCATCGCATCCTTTGATCATGCAGCCTTGAACTTGTATTTAAATTTAATATAATAAATACAAAATACATCATCGGATTCTAAGCAGATGGTAAGACCTAGCCATACCTATTCACTATTAAAAATGTTGCATTTGTTAATTTAAATTACCTCACGTATAATTCTGGGTATGAATCGGTTATCTTTTAGGACTTCTGGTTTATCTTATGATATTCGACTCTCAATAAAAAATGTTTTAAAGGTAAATTAAATAAAAAAGATTGAAGAGAGATCTTGGTATATTTAGCCAGTGTCAATAAAGACTATTTCCAGGGAATTGATAATGGGTTTTGGGGATATGTATTAATGGAAACATTATTAGTTTTGTTGAAATTCAGTGCTTTAGATACATATCTTAAGTAATAATAATACCAATAAATTTCTTCATTGTCTTTTTTTTTTATGGTGATAAGGCGGCAAACGAGCAGGCGGCTCACCTGATGGTAAGTGATGACCGCCGCCCATGGACATTTGCAACACCAGTGGCTTGCAAATGCGTTGCCAAACCCCTTAGAAACCGTTCAGGTTTCTTAAAAATAGGGAGTTACTGAACTGACAACTAACGGAATTCCCATGCTGTCATAATAGTCACCCCTCCAATGAGCTCTGGTAACCTTACTCACTCGCAGAAAAACAACTTGTTGATTCACTGCGGTCTTCTGTAAGGCGGAGGTACTTCCCCAGTCGGGCAGCTCAATTTGAGCGAGAAATCTCGCTATGCCCTACCTCCTACAAAATTCTTCATTGTTTTAATAGCATTTCAATAGGATTACAATATTGTTAATAATACCATGTATGTCTCAATTATTTAACGTACACTCTGACTTACTACATTGAATTAATTAGTGCTTTCTTAGTCGAGTTGGTTTGAACCTAGAGCTGAACTATTCCCGATTCATAGAAGTACTACAACAAACAATGTTGAGTTGAAGCCGCCGTTGAACGATCTTGTCTGGATAGTATTGTAACTAGGTAGGTACTATGCCATACTATAATTAATGGTAATTAAAAGTCATTATTGTAGGTAAATAGATATAACAGTACATAAATACAATTAATAGTTGATGGTGGCCAATAAGCTGTATCGAATTACGTATTTAAAAAGTTCACCGTTGTTCTTCGAAACTGTTTTATAACGTCTTGAAATATTTATTGTTTTAAGCTTTCGATTTTTTTTTTATTAATTTCATAAATAAACTAAGTACTTGCCAGATAAAGCCAACATTATTTTTCTACAAGAAACGACCGATTTACACAATGAAAGTCAGTTTAAGATGGCAATCATTTTACTGTTTCCCGTATATATAATTGGAATTTACATTTGCTTATAAATTTAAATACCGTGGCCCTTAACGCTAAATAGTTCACGAGATCTCACATTAAGATCTGTGCACTAAAAGCTAAAGCAAATTATCAGTGGAATAATCGTCAGTTAAACTGATTTTATGCAGTACAAAAGTAATTGTGTCGGTTTGTGGGGGACCCCAATCTGGACTCATAAATAGTTTGAAGGGGCAAGGGGCTCTCAGTTACCGCAGGCCATGGCCGTAATCGCGGGACTAATTTGTATGTACCTGTATATCTATCCCTACATGTAGTGTCAGCTGTTGTTCGATTGCAAGATTTTAGGGTTTCGTGCCTCACAAAAATCGATAGCTTGTATGGTTACTTAGTTGTCGGTCCGTCTGTCTAGTCATGTCATGTATCAAATTGAGTTCAATCAATCAAATTTCCTTATCAATGCATATCATCCAAAACAAGCCATTTATAAATCTTACATTTTGGAAGTCGCGGATAAATCAAAATCTAATATCTATAAATCTAACTGAGCTAGCACAGTCCAAAAGTCAAGGAAAATATGAGATTTGGTTTTATAAGGTTACATTTCGCATTTAGAAAATTACATTTATCATAAAAGCATATTTCTGACTCGTACTTGACCTGTTTTTATTTAAACACTGCGCGGCATGAAGTTTTCTACACACTCATAGCCATAAACAATGTCACATATGTCATTCAATAGAAAATCAATCATATATTTTTTTTATAATTTTTCTCAAGGAATTATTAAATTAATGGACTAGATTATTAATTTTACGAATAAGTGCAGTGTCTCCGAACTTAACTTGAATATAAAACGAATTACCGCCATCTATAAAATTCTACTTCATATCAATCATGTCCAGCAAGCCATTCAAGTGTTACTTCAGTCTGAATAACGGCTCAAGTTTCTCATAGCACGGCAACACTGGCCGACTCTATGCTCAACTCTATTACGTCACTGATCCTTCATGATACTTTATTATAGGGTTTTTGAAATATATTACCCGTTCCACCTGCAGGAAATTGGCATTTCTCTACTGCCATGTACCACAAGGGTAGGGCACCATAAAAAATATCAGGGGTTCTAATTTAAGGGGACATTTATTAATCTATATTATGACTTGTGAAGCTGTATAGTGTATAAATAGAAGACGTCAGTATGGGAAAGATTATCAAAAATTTGTATTTGCACCTTTAAGGGACAAAATAAAGATAGCGCGTACAAAGCCGATGGCATTATAAGTTGGTTTATAAGTAGAATACACCAGCTAGGGACGGATTTTAGGAAGTTTTATTTGAGGGGTAAGAGTGAAAGAGAAGAGCTCCGTTAGGGCAAAATTTCGGGCAACAATTCAAACAAGTGTTTTAAATAAAAATAATAAATTATTATTATTTTCCCACTAAGGGTCCCCCTCTCATAAGGATCTCAGGCATACTCGATGTAAGAAATCAATATATCGTCGTTGTCAAACCAATATCTGCTATGTGCAAAAAGTATAACTTTGAGATCATTAATATAAATAACAGTTTTTATTTGACAATATTTTGGCTGATGCACATAGCATGTTTTTTAGCATACAATTCACCGTATAGTACTTAAAATCACATAGCAGCCCTCTTATATGAATTTTGATTCGTAAACTAGTCATAATAGTCAAAATGTCGAAATCTCCAAAAAGTGCACATAGCAGATATTCATTTGACAACGACGACAATTCCTTGCTCCATGATCGAGTAAGGAATTAATTAGCACGTTCATAATATATTGATTTCATGCACTTGCGGGGAATACTAGACATTAAAAAAAACTATTCTTTAACCGACTTCAAAAAGGAGGCGGTTAATGTTCCGATGTTTTTACTAATGTTATCGCTATAAGTGATATGATATTACATATTTTAACCTGACGTTTCGAATCCTTTACAGCATCCATGGTCAAGGGCAGACTTAAGTGTTGGTTGTCTTGATGTTATAATTACTAACAGCTGAACTAATTTGTATGTATTATTGACAATCTGTTTTATACTTGCTTGAATCTAAATCCAACAAGAAAACTGCACGACCAAAGCGCGGTGAGCTCGTTCTGTCTAAATCGGAACTCATTAGAAACTCATATATACCCATAATATTTACAAATTAGAGGTGCCTTCGACTGTAATCGAAACTATATCAGTATATTAGCGCTTTATCACTGCTTCTCAAAATATTCAATAACTTTCTAATATTTAGAACATAAAGTAACTTCGCTTATAATAAAATAGTATAGCGATGACAATTCTAATCTGGATTTACATTTACGTTTATTTTGCAGAAATTCGATTCCTATAAAGGTTATAGAAATATATAGACAGGCAGCTTAGTGTGCCAATTCCCACAGTTGGTCTGCAATATTGTATGCAGTGAATGGTAAGTTGTAATGAGCTAGCCCTTACCTTTAGTGTCACATTTATATACGATTATTTATCGCCTCTTTTGCTGTATGATTGTCACCACAGGGAAATAAATAATTTAACACTACTTCTTATGATTCGCGAATACTTATTTTGGTAGCACGTACTATATCCTTTTAAAATGCGAAAACGAATAATGGAAACACTGAATCGTAAAGTTATTTCACGAATCAGTGTTTCCATCATTCGTTTTCGCCTAATATACTTGAGTTAATCCATTTATTGTTGTTATTCATTATAATGGTTTCCAGTAAGGTTCTTAGCTGATTAGGCAAGTATCTTATCGGAAACAATTATGATAATTTTTATTACTAATAAAATCTTGACACATTAATGTTTAATAAATCAATTACACTAACGCAATATAATATAACAGCACAATAAGATAAAGTATGTTTACGATCTGTGTATCTATAGGTATTGCACAGGTTGTTAACTCACAACGGCTTAGCTGTTCTGAGATTTCCCTCTTTTCTCTCAACTGTCCCTTAGGACTCGAGATAAACAATGTACAGAAATCCCTCCTAAAGCCCACAGCGATATCTGATGACTTATTTTGTCTCAGTTTCGCATTTATGTGAACAAAAATGTAAGTGCGTTGAATAAAATCACAGTATCGCGTTTTGTAAACTACATATTTATTAAAAAACATTAATATATATTGATAAACCAATGTAACCAGTACCCGCAGTGTGTTGTTTTCATTCAAATACACTTTGAGAGTAAATCTTCAAGTCAACTTTAAAATTCTGAGAGTAACTGTTGCTTTTCCAAATAATTTCATCGATGTAGAAGAAAATGGAGGATATTGAATTATAAAGGGCGCCCTATAACCCGCCGAGGTGCCACAATGGCTGTGCATTTCGGCAAAACTTTTGACATCACGTCTCTAACGAGCCTTAAAAAAGTGAAGACGACAGTTTTCGTGGGTAGGTAATGTGACAAATGTGAAATGGAGTCACAGACAAACGGGCATTCCCGATAAAAAACCACCATTGTCCTGCCCTCCTTATGATTGATGCAGTTTTCGCGTGTCGCCGACATCGCTCCCCGCTCCCGAACGCTCGGCACGTTTGTCTGACAACATAACACGAGTGTGTGCACTGTGCACAATCACCACAGAATTTCGGTCTCTAGCTATTTCCACGAAACTCAAATGTCAGTATGGGTTTCAAATGTAGTTCACAAACAACTCTGTACATGCGTTTGTTGGACAAAGATATATCCAATTTCCTATAAAATGAGCTATGTAAATAATCTCAATTGTGTGTAGGTACACTAATGGGAATAAAATGATAACATTTCATGAATGTTATTAGAAATTCTCAGACAATTTAAAATTCATTCTTAAATCATTCAATCCGAATAAAGATGGCTGGAGGACTCCTCCAGTCGAAGG
The DNA here is from genome assembly GCA_905163465.1 of Craniophora ligustri. NCBI lineage: Eukaryota > Metazoa > Arthropoda > Insecta > Lepidoptera > Noctuidae > Craniophora > Craniophora ligustri. The sequence continues at coordinate 6,733,723 of LR990967.1, read as the reverse complement.
TCGGTCACAGAACGTAAGCCGCTCTCAACGAATTCCGCTTTTGAACTCATTAAGAGAGGATTAACGTTGACTTTGAGCGATCGCATTTATTTGAGAACGGCGACGACTAAATAGGACAACGCGCTAATCAATTCCTATCCGTACAGTTTGCTTCAACATCGTGTAATCAATAATGGCGACCCCGGCTACATTACAAATTCCCCTCGATGTCTGCGAAAATGTAAAAACAAGCTGACAGAACCGGAACGGATGTGTGAACGTTTATTATTTAAACATACGAGTTTTAAAGTTCGTGGAAACAAAAGAAGTTGAAAGCAAACACGGCGACACCCCAACCGCACGCACCGGCTTGCGTCTCAGTAGCAATCGCTAGATAAACAAATAGGGAGAGAAACTGTATTCGAAGGGATACCCCTGTACGCTTGCAACTTAAAAAGCGGCTACAAAGTCGTATCTTCGAAGTTAGATTCTATCAGAAGCACTGGGGAATAGGCTAGGTACGCGAGGCTCCAGCCACTGTCAATATTGAATCAGCACGGTTCGTGTTTGTGAGAGGAATAAATTGCGGCCAGCCACCGGAAACTGTTCGCGTCAGACGAATAATTTTCTTATCTATCTTTTTTATCTTACTTTCTTCCCCAAATAATTTGAAACGGATCGCGGGCGCGCGTTATTTTTAATTTCTGTCTTTTTTATTTAGTGTTGCGGCGTTCGCGAATTCCGATGATAATTTCAGCATTTTTGGCTGCTTTTGAAAGAAATCTTATTCTAACAAAATATTAACATTTTTATAATCTCCGTACTTACAACAAACACCGTATGTATATAACAAATTATTTGCTCAGCCTTTTCTACAAGAACTTTCATTAAAGCGGACTCCGCTTTAATGAAATGCAAAAAAACAATCGATGCACTTTATTCCTTACGAGTTGAATGCATTATTGAATGACAATATTATTGGGGCAGTGTAAGGGGCACTTGCGAAAGGAAATTGAAGGCAATTCAACAATCTTGAGGATGTAGTGCCTGGTAATATACTTTGCTGGCTCTTTGAAGTGTCCTCAGACAGAATGCTGTGTATTCTCTTGCATATACTAGTTATGTGACTCTTACTTTTATGTAAAAACCTGTTTCATTGAAAAGGGCAAGGAGATTGGCGTCGTCGTTGAGTGAATATGAATAATATATACTTTCGTTGAAATTTATTCGGCCGGTCAAGATGGGGCTTTCAGAGTAGAATATTAGGTAAACAATCGTCTGTGATGAAAGGCAGTTTGGATAGCTTTCATAATTTGAATATTATTACGAGGTCTATACCAATTAATCAAAGCTAAAAAAATAGAACTAGCCAATTTAATTAGGTAGATTTTAGACTTTACTATTAATTAAGGACAACGAGCAAGTAAAAAGTAATAATATTTTTTATTATTTGTTATTTTAGGCACATTATTTAATAGGTAACATAATTTATAGAACGATTACAGTTGGAATACGAAAAAAAAACAATCACCTCGAAACATGAGACTGAATATATTTAATTTCTCAGTATATTTAATATAACTTAACCCCTCAAAGTTCAAGTTCAAACAACAGAATCACTACTACGTCTATTACACGAATGTACTACTAGCTAAATCTGATTAGACTAGAGCTTATATTATTCATTTAATAAACCTAAATTAATAGGTATCTATCATTTCATCCTGACATACTCGTGGCGTCCCTGTACGTTCAAATTGGGCGAGAAATCTCGCTATGCCCTACCTCCTAAGAAACGTCTGTCTGCAAGAAACTATGGATACTGTAAAGGACAAGTGCAATGAGCGAAACCTCTGGTGTTGCAAACATCTATAGGCTACTATTACCGCTTACCACCAGGCGGCTTTTTGACAAAACTAGAAGTTTAAAAAAAATTTGATTGATTTTTCCCAATACAGGGCAAACTCTCTGATTCCACCTTCCTACATCGTCAGACTCACATATTATAAACAAAGATGTTTGGACTTCAAAAGAGACCATGATTCTCTGAGTTTGTTTCGGCATTTCTTCTCAGAGGTCGTCAGTCAGGAAATGCCGATGCCATCTAGATCCTAAAATATATCTTATACATGCTACTTGTAAAAGTGTATTTAAAAGGCCTATTTACAGAAATAAATATAATTTATCACGCTGTTTCATTTCAAGCTTTTACTGAATCCTATCTCTTCCCTGAAATTTCCCGAACTTGGTATACTACCTTTGTCTTGCGTTCTAAATAAATATAAATGTTATTATCATTTGAGAACAAAAAATATACAATGAATGTGAGTGTGAATATTTGCTGTGCAGTCTAATAAAGGCTAAACGATAACTAGGTCTATCATTTCCAGGGCATTTGATTCGCTGCGATCTTATTGCGCTGTAAATGGGGACGTTGGGTCCTCCTAGCTCCACCAACTGCCACTAACCGGCAGATAATACACTTTGTTATTGTTTTCAAACACACACGTAAGTAGTCTACATACATCCATGGAATTATTTAAAGGGAACGTTCTTATCAATTATATTAGTCTCGTTCTTGCAAATGGTTGCGGTCATATTTTGTGATACAGTTTTGATATTTCAAACAAGTCTGCTGAACATGAAGTATCGGGCTCATTTGCCAGATTGAGTAACCTCGCCAACTATACAAATTAATAATATGAAAATAAGTGGAAAATTATGGACGTGTAATCTATACTTCTGTCTAGCCTTCTAGAGAATACGGCACGTTATGCTATTTATGGTATGTTTTTAGTTAGGTTTATTCTAGTCTAATGGAATTTCCATATTTGCGGAAACGATAAACGCAAACGATTCGTCGTTTTAAATGACTTTCATTTTCTCCCAATCGTCTGCCCTGAGTACAAATAACATGAAAATTTGGGACACGCTGAAACTAGAACGGCTAATGTCGTCGGAATCCATCTAAAGCCTGAGTAAAATTTAGTATTGTAATATCACGTTTAATTCGCCTATCATCGTGCTCATTGACTTATTTACTTTCCTACTGTTGGGCATAGGTCTCCTTCCATTTGAGAGGTTATAATACTCCACCACGCCTTGATGCAGGCAGGTTTCGTCACAATAATTTCATTCATTATTTGAGACCAAACCTCAATTCACCAAGAATACTATCCCAGAATATATCCAGTTAACTTTTTATATCTTACACCCTTAAGATTGAATTCCGCAGTTACAAAAGTGTAAACACATTTTACCTGGGACTGTAGTTTTAAAACTATTTAAAAATCCATATCCTTTTACAAAACAGTCACGTGTACGGTACATATGAACATTTATAGGTAGGTAACGTAAGCAATGTAACGACACACACAGTTCGTACAAGTGCATCGTTTACAATATATATTGAAACCATTTCCCCGATCACCATGGTACTCGGAACGCCCATAGTTTCCGCGACACATCACTTTATGGTCACCCCGGAGACGCCTGAGCACCGCTTTTAATGTCGTCTGCATATCGTAATGTGAAATACACATATACACATTATATTATATGTGCAATATAGAAGACATTGTACATTCAACTTTTTCCATAAATAATACGGATTTGTTCTAGTTATTCTTCACGTAAAAAGAACATATCGAAGCATTTTAAAATTACAAAAGCAGACGGATTCTGCCATTAATCTCTTGTTGAAAAACAACATATTTTTCAAACAAAGAGACGATTTTCCCCTCGCTTTTGTGAAACAAAAGTTTTCTCTTTAAAATATTAATATGATTACAGTACATCTGTTGCTCTAGACTAAATTCAACTTGTGTTGAAAGAGAAACAAAAATACTTTGCAATAAGGTTTTCCATTCATCATTCGGCACAAAGCAAGAGACGTCGCGATTGGGTCCCTACGGTACAAGTTTTAATTAAATAGAAACCCTCTTACTCGCACTTGGAAATTTGTAAAGTCTCTAGATAACATTGTCTAACTGCAGAATAGCTGCGATGAATGAACTATTTCTTAGAATTCAATGGATGGAGAATGAACGCATTTAGTATTGATTTTATTTCAATGAAAGGGTGATTAAACCTAGGATTCTTTTATACATTACATCTTATAATAAATATGTTCGAAAAGAGGACCACTTAATTCGATCTTGCACGTTGATGGTTTAATCTAATGAACAGCCTGGATCTCACAATTCTCACTAATAAGTTTGGTTGCTAAATAATTTGCTGTGAGTATGGACCATTTAAGACCCTTTGTGTAGTAACAGATTAGATTCAAACTCATACTATTGAATGTAAAAAAATGGTAGACCGTTGCTTTTCTGGCGCTTGATTCATCACAGGTAAAGGATAACATTCAATTATTGGTTGTGTATTAGGGTCGGTAACGCGAGAACTGCAAACCTTCATAAGCTACGGTAAGCGCCTACCATCAGGCAGGCTGTATGCTAGTTTGCCACCCTTGCGGTATAAAAGACTACCTACAAAACCTACCGTTGGAAGAATCATGTACAAGAATACTAAAATATGTCTTACCTAGAAAATCTCCCTAACAATAAGTATTATACCGTGAATCGCTTAAAATTTTCTTTAATATTTTTTATTGAAATGCAAATATTGAACTCAACAATATCTTTGTAGATGCTCTACAGCATTTGTTGTATAAAATATCGAAGGAGCATGGAATACAATATTGCAACCACTCGAGAGCGCTGGAGAAGTTACAGCGTGTCTAGCGGATTTAAAGTTTGTAGCAGGGTACCTATAATGATAGTTCGTTGACCTATCAATATATAAACACTTTGCTCGTCCATTTTAAATGACGTAACATCATAGATATATTCCCTAAAGGTTTAGGCAGTGATACAGTACGCCTTTTATCTTAGTAATAGTGGAAATATATGAAAAAGGGTAAGTTTGTTATCATAGCATAACATGTCATCACGCTGCCGTCCCCAAAGGGTTAGGCAGGGGTACTTATGTCCCAACAACCTTCACCGGTATGTTCTTGGTTCTTGGATGAGGGCAAGCCTAGTGCCATCAACTGGGCACAATTATAAAACCAGGCCACTAGAAAAACTAGAAAAAAACCTAATAAGTATTTATATCCAGTGAATTGAAATGCTCCATTTTTAGAAGCATTTCAAGTCCCCAGGTTAATAGGTTACTTATCTACTGGTGGAGCAGAATAAATTACCTGTTGCACTTACACCCAGTTTATGGTGTCGGCTTACTAATTAGTATTTGTTAATTAAGGCCAATTCACTGGGCGATCTCAGTGGCTGATAACGTATGCATCGCCCGCGTCTCTCTTGTTAACCTATATATTTTAGATCATATATTTGTTGATGACCTAACCTTCAGATTGACAACATCGGGATGCTACTTAAAGCCCAATTTTAACATATCACCCGTCATAGCTACTTGTGACATCACAATGCAGCTATTTGTATTCTGCTACTCATCAGCAACCCATTATTATCCCACTTAGGTTTAGTCTATAGTCCACCACGCTTAGCCTACTGCGGGTTGGCAGACTTCACATCTCATCATCAACCCATTAATGTCCCACTGCTTGCTGGACACGGGTCTCCTCTCAATTGAGAGGGATTAGGCTAGCCTACTGCGGGTTGGCAGACTTAACATGCCATCGAGAAATTCTCTCAAGCATGCAGGTTTCCTCACGATGTTTTCCTTCACCGTTTGAGCTTGTGATAAATACGCACATAACTTCAGAAAAAGTCAGTTGTGCGTGCCTTGGGTTCGAACTCGAGACCTCTGACATCTTAGTCCACTGGTCATAACACTAGCTTCTAAATTACCAAAATTATTGCTTAAGTTAGATATTGTTAATTGATAAAAATGTTATAATAGATATCGAATCACGAAAGTGGATATTCATATACTTCAGTTTATAAAATGTCTGGATAAAGTCAACAATTTTGATCTCGAACTCAAACAACTGGAGAAGTTTGTAGACACATAATTCATGAGCGAGTGAGGTTATTGTTATGTGCTAGTAAAAAATGTACTCATATTATGTACAAAATGTGTGTTTTTACTTTATTAGTAAGCATACAAATAGTTAATATTAGCATACTAATATTGTAAATGCGAAAGTACGTTTGTGAGCTGGTATATTTTTTTTTTACAAAAATTAATTGGTATTTTTTTTTTATGTCAGCTTAATTAAATAGAATTGAGCAACAAACATAAATTATGTACTAACCGAATTATTATCGTAGCAAAACGAAGAAAACTAAAATAACGATGCTTGTTTTTTGAAATCCTTGTAGTAAAGGTTCGTTACCATATAATTTCCCCAAAGGATTCTTCGTTCTTCGATTTTGAACATTAATAACATACCCCGGGGCGTTCATTAAGTATAATATTTGCGGGTTATACCTAATATGAAGGTAAAACACAATATAAAATAAATAAACAATATTCATTTATGACTATTTCGAATAGAAAATGTGTTTTTTTTTTCGGTATTTACACCAAACACTTGCGCGTTTTAAATCATTAAAAACCACTCCTTTTTTGAAGAATACCAAAAAACCGTTTTAGATTGCTTAAAATACGGGAGTTATTACACTGACAGCTAATGGATTCCCATGCTGTCAGAATAGTAACTCAACGAGCTCTGGCAACTTTATTCACTCACAGAAACAACTATTATTGTTTCACTACGGTTTTCTGTAAGGCAGAGACACTTCCCCAGACTTAATTTGTGCGGTCTCGCTGTGCTCACATTTCAAACAATCTTACCAATCCATACTTGGTACAGAATACAATACTACATTATTATTCAGATGGAGTAATGATGTGGGTATATGATGGATTACCGACCTCATCTCCAGTCTCTCCCGAAGTGTACCTACACTGCATATAATTACCTGCTCTTAATTACCGTGTAAACACCATCTGTGTGCCATTCAATCAAGTTATAAATTGTGAGCACAACGCTGAACAGTTCCACTTGACATCAACATGCATGAAACTCGCTTTCAATATTGCGACACTGCGAACGAGTTATTTTTTTTACTGTTGTGGAGTATGCGCCACAAGGGAGACCTATCACTTAGCAGCCTATTTTCACGTTAGGTACTACGCTAATGTCTAAAATCTATCTCTACAATAATAAAATATAAAACCAACAAAAAACAAAACTAGATATTGTATAAACTGAAAATTTGAATCGGTGCGTAAAATAAATACCTATCTAATATATAAAAATCTCATTTCACAATGTTTGTTATCGAACTCCTCCGAAAGCCTTGATCGATTAGGATTTAAGTCTGAGAATAGGTCATAAAGTATTTTTCACACCACTACGTGGGGGTAGGTATGTAAAAGAAATGGGGGATGGGCCCCTCCATATTTCAAATCGCGATTTTAGTATTTTTATGAGGCAGAACAACGTATTAATATATACATTGTATAATGCAACTCGTCTAGTACGATATTATTTATAACCTCTTTCATCTTGTTTAACGAACGTGACCCAATTTGGGATAACTCGTTATAAAAATCATCTCGATTCAAATACTTATCTTTTCTATATATGGATCAAAAGTAATTGGGTTATAGCAGATTTTAAAATACGTTACTGATGAAGTGAAATGTATACTGAGTGGTAATATACCAAATGCCCGTCAAATACCAAATTTTAGAAACAATAAAACCTATCAATTTGAAATCAAGTACGTAGGTTCTTTATGAGATGACAACATACAATAAGAAGCGTTTTTGGGAAAAATCTAAAAAGATTGGAAATAACGAGATCAAAACACATTTACGACACAACTTCAAAGTTATGGGTATGGAAATATTCGGAGAAAGACCTGACGTGTTCCGTCTAGCCAACAATTAAATCCGTTTCACAGACGCTACGGTTCTCCAAACAGAGCTTTATTAAAATTCATAATTACTTAAGTAATCCAATTCATCACAAAGAGAAATTCGATTAAGTTTGATAACGAGTGGAGTTCGTCCCGAGGACCTATTCCCGAATATTATCCACTTAAAATTTCCAATGCGACGTTGTCTTAATACGTTGGTTACAAGTTTTCAACCTTGATTGACGAAGTAAACTAACTCGGCAAACTAGAAAATTAACTTTGATAACTAACACCCTGTATGTGCTCGAGGCACCTTCATTAGTTTCACACCAGTCTCCTCACTATGCACTCTGTCCTTTAATGGTGCAGAAGCGAAAAGATTCTCATTAAGATATAATAAAGATCACATTAAAACATCCCGGGAAAACGAACAAAATTTTCCGAACAAAAAGTTACTTTCTTGCAAAACAGGAAATTCTTACTAAACGATTACAAAGTTAATGAAACTGGTAATAGTCTAAACAATTCAAATGTATCGAAAAAAATATTCGTAGTAAAATCACAATGTGAAATACACAATATTCTGTGTTTGTTTTGGACATTCAATATAAATATACAATATACGCAATCAACGTTATTGTACATACAACACCAATTAATACAATACGTATCCATTCCACTGCTCGTTTATTCTAGGCATTTTCATCCGACTAATATACGTACAAAAATAGTAGCCGACACAAAATTATTTATGACATAACATTTTACGTCACGCGTTCCCGTCCATCACTTGTTACAACAAATGGTTTCACTTAGCCCAACCCTAGAAATGGCGGGAAGTTTAAATTTGACGTGACTCTATTGTTAACATCCACTCTACGTACTAGTGGAACATTCAGTCCATTGAAACTTTTAGAGGACTAAGTATGAGTGATTTAAAAAAAAAATTGTCGCATTGGCTGTGTTTTTAAACTGTTAATCCGATATTGCTAAATAATTATTAATCGCATTTCGAACGAAGTAACCGTTACCATAACTTTAAAATAACGTTATTTTAATCAAAGATATCGCATTAACCCAAATTTAAGAATTATGTTAATTAGGTTACTAAGTACCTAATACAATCCCTTAGATTAAGTTACTTATACGTAAAAATCTTGCTTAACTATATAAATGAATTTTTAGGTGATTTTTTTTTAATTCAGATCCGCAAAATGATTCCTATAACAACATGTAAGTTTCACTATTACATAACCACAGTATAAATATGAAACTGTGACATAACTGAGTATAAAGGTGTTAAAATTAAGTAGGTGCATTTTATTATGCGGTAAGAAAACATCTCGATTAGGAACAAAACAAGTCGTAAGTATCGAAGTTCGACGATCAAAATTAATTGAACTATGAACTATACCATCAGCAGTAACGGCGCTCAACTAACTCAAACATAAGATAACTAACTAATCATTAGATCTTGTGACCCGTGAATTAAAGTTTGGTAGAAATATGCACACTAGCGTGTCGTGTAATGTGATGTCGAACACGTTAGAAGAATATCCGATTTATACATATAGTATAGCTAAAAATATTATATGTTAACTGCCTCTTTAGTCTTGTGGTCGTAAGCACGACTGCTAAGCAAGAGGTCTTGAGTTCAATTCCCAGATCGAGCGTTATTGTGTGTTTTTTCTGTTAATTCTCAGTAGCAGCTCGTTGTTTGGATTCGTTCTGGGTTGGTGACAATATAGGCTCGCCCCCTATTACCGATAAAATATGGGTGTATATTAGTACCTACATATTCTGCCTAACCGTTTGGGGATGACAGGCGTACAATATATCTGATGATATGTTGAAGCATTTTTATTAAGTATTTTGTTTATTACAGTATTATCTTGCTCTTAATACGACGATATAGTTTTTCCACTGCTACTATAAATGTTTGAAGTCAATTAATTCTAGCGCATCGCGAAACCTAATTCAGATGGAGGGCGTTGGCGTGTAAGAAGACTGCCTACAGGAAAATCAATGATCAAGTTTTTACGCCCTGTAAATTTGGCAGACTGTTGTTGACTAACAGTTTCTTCATCTACACAGACCCTTATTCGTTAAAGAAATAATATTGTAGTGACATAGATAAATAGATAATGCGACAAGAATCTAAACAGATTTAAGATAAAGATTAAGTCATCCGGTATGTGGCCAAGACGTCATCAGTTGCCGTGAAATCTTCTGCGTTATCGTCATAAAGGCTCATTAGGTAGATAAGGTATGTGTACAACGTCGCAACAGGCGCCTGATACACGACATTCTTGGGTCGTCGGCGTAAAACATGAAATCGATCGCAACACACCGGCACTCTGACGAACCAAAGACAACCTTAAGTGCATATATCCATTCCGATACCGTACGTAATGGAAGCTTTATCATTCAGCCAGCACAGATAAATGTACCGTGCTTGTGCAATTTGCTTTTGAAGTTTGCCTCGTGTGTGCGAACATGGTAATGCACTAAAGCACTCGTCTCGCCAATAATTTAACCATTTAAATTGAGTCTATCAATCGAATACTAAAATATCCTACGTGATGCACACTTTCAGCGGCTTGTTACATATTCATACGTGCATCTGTATGCATCAGGAAGTGGGAACTACTGGCATTTCCACACTGTAAGGCTTCTGACGGAATACAACGTCTTGTTAAAATAAGTGAACTAAGAAACTCCAGACAACTTGCTAAGACAAAACGCGGAAGCTTTTCATTTATTCACGCGTTTTGTCTTCCACTTTATTTAACATATTTTTTCGAGTTAGAACAAGTTTCTAATGGAATGAATTGAATAACAGCTAGAAACTTTCATTATATTTTCATGTTACAATATACAACAAGACTTATTAAAGATACGGAAAAAGTACCAAAATTTCTAAGAAAAATCTAACAAGCCACTAATTTTACTTTAAAGACTCACTCTACTCATGCTTCGAGGAAAATTATTTCATAAATATTAATAATATTTTTCTTCCCTGCTTATAAAATTACATTGAAAGAACATCCTACTTATAAAAATACATAGAACCTTGAACATTTATTTTAGGATTTATGTTATAGAATAAATTAAGTAGATACAGCCTAGTTTAGTTGGCAAGTTGTTTTTATAACATCCATATAAAATTATATTTGTCGCAAAACTATTTATATTTTATCCGTCAAAGCTGAGTTATAGCATCTACTGACAACTACAAACACAACGCAGTTCTAGATTTAAAACTAACAATCAGTTTTTAAATATTATTCAAATCTAAGTTCTTGTCTTATTACATCTTATTGCTTGTTCAAAGTTTGAACGGTAACGGGCAATCAAACAAATCACTTGATATGAAGATTGACATTTAGTTCATTATTCAGAAACCAACCGTTACTACTGTAAGAACTACACTCTTTTATAGAACTAAGTGACAATAGGAATATATAAATTAACCCGAGACTAGAACGGCTGGCAAAAAGAGAACATATAGCACCTCATAAAACGTTAACAAGCCACCTCTATCGCCTGTCTACTTCCGTATTCCAGTAAAGTGGTGAAAACGATTATTAGATGCCATTTTATATCGCCGAGAACTCCAGTGTATGTAGGTGCAATCGCGTTGCGACTCCTGGCACGGGAAATAAATTTCAAATCATGTTAGTACCCGGTGATACGGACGGTGTTAGTTAAACGGAAAATATTTCTGTGTCGCCCACCGGCGCGAAACGGGCCGGCTCATGCGATTTTCTTTGCGCTTTTCCCGGCCCTGGTGACGAATTTCAATTTTTATTAAATTTTCTTCAACAATTTTGTCGGAAAAAACTTAAAATTGTTGTATGCTGATGACGATGTATGACTCGATAGATACCATTTTTAGTGGTATTTACACTATCTACGTTATTTAAGAAATTAAAATTATACGTTTTCCACATTACACATTTAAAATATTTTAGCCGATTTAAATGGTTGTCAATTAAATTTTAAGCTTGAACTACTCTTATATGCAGCATCTGAATAAATATATATATATTTTTTTAATGGTTCTACTAAAAACATATAGAAACTAAGCCGTCTACTTTACCGTTTAACTATGTACTTTAATATGCACAGAGCACAGTGCACCACTGTGAATCAATCATCATAACAAAGTACCAATCACGTTTATTGCTTACATTTGACACGATTAACCTCGTTTTGTAATTAGTACGCATATGAACTAGGTCACTTGTACTACATAAATATTGTTCATATTGAATTTCATATTCAACATGGCCAATTTATGCGTGTATTCCCGTTCGTTTTATGCTGTATAAATGACAAGTCCTCTATTATTTTCATTGTATTTATTAATTCGACTCAATTAGAGCAGCCCTATTAAGGCTTTCTTCCATTGAAAGGGGTCCAACCAAGGGTAGTGGTTAACTTTTAAGAAATGAACTTGAACATTTAGTGCCTGAGTAATGGACACAAGCCGCGTTTCTTATCCCGGAACTACATGGCGCTGTATATTTTCGTTAATATTAATTTCTTTTATTTTATTTTATTTAGGTAATTGAATTGCATAATAATATATTATTAAATATTTTAACTTAACTTAACATAGTCATTACTGGTGTTCGTATCAACATACGAACACCAGTACTATGTTGACTTGAGCGTACACGTGCTGATAAAACATCACATACCTTATAGGTCTCAGACCTAGTACGTGATACAAATAAGTAACCATTCCCACTCTAACTCATACTATACACACGAGTGAGGGTTTACGTGTAAGACTGCAGGTCTGCCAAACAGTATAATTGCAAACTGTCCTGTGACCAGAACGATTATGGACTTTAACAACATGCATATTTCCGCGTTTTAATTAGCACGAGTCCTGGCTATATTCTCACCCAAAGGCGAGAGAAGGAGTACGTGTGATGCATATTTTGCAGTGATGCAGTTCTCGCGCACACAACACCCGATAGTGCGCACGGGAGACTGTAATTTACCTCAAGTGGGGCACTCGCAGCGGAGGCCGTGCCCTCTGTGCCTAGCGCGACGGCAATCAGCCGACGAGTGTGTGCCCCATCGCTCCCCTAAGTCTGCCTCAAAAATAACATTAGAACCTATAAACACTTCGAACGTCTATGGCATATACGACGAGCCGTGACGCGGCGCGGCGGGAGATAACCTTGTTGCTTTTGATTTGCACGGATGCAAGTCATATAAACACATAAGGTTCAATATTCTATAATATGCGTCAATTTAAATTATGTCTATAGACAGTGTCCTATAAACTAAGAAAGAATATCTGATTCTTATGTATGTAGTGGTCTTGTTTATTAAAAATGTGTGAACAAGGTGCACTCACTCCTTGTTTATAAATTTTGATTAATAGTAATAAGAACTTATTGGAGAACTGATAATTGGGATTGAAAAAAAATATTAATAAAAATAGGTTAAGATCGTTATACCTATTTTCAAGGTTCGACTACACATCAGCCTCGACACGAAAAAAACAATATTGTTAAAATTGTAGTGACGTTTACAATGGACAAAAAATAAATTATTACGAAAAATAAGAAAATTTCTAATCAGCTACCGTTGTTTCGCAGAACCGCCTCAAGCAATCCTCTTCACAAATTCTAATCAAGTACCTGCTAAGGTTGTTGGCAGATGAGGATTAACGGATTATATTCCAATTCAATATTGTGAAACCGTTTCACGTAAGCGGTAATAACAAACAAAACACTCGCGTTATTTCCACTGAAAATATAAATAAATACATTTTACCCCTAGAACGGAACAATGATGACATAAAAAAGAAATCAAAGAATCACAGAAAGAGAAGAAAAAGTGGTTTTTCTCGCAAAACAAGCTGAATCGCCGGAAGCGACAGGCACTACTGATTCCGATTTAGAAAACAATATAAAGCTGACGATGGTTTTCCGTCCAATATTTTTCCGATAATGATGTTTATATAACTTTCCAGACGCGATGACTCAGTTACTTATGGGATAGTGACCATTCACACTGGCTCGTGGCAAAATAACTATTCTTCTTCTTCGTGTCGATGGAACATAAATGTCGTCAAATTTAATACCCACATTTAAGTAAATATGGCTATTAAATCTGACGAGCCCAGAATGATGCCACATTTACGGCACCTTCAGTGGCAAACCAAAGGTCTCTCGATGTGCAGGTGTTGGGGCACGAAGGGCATGAAAGTAGGTGCGACATGGTTTGGGGGCCCATACCACATCGACAGGCCATCCCTGTTTCGTCAAACTATTAAAACGTCGTGATATTGTGACAATTATATTGTTCTGAGATATCAATGGACTCGAGTTGATGCTGTGATAGCTAAGATAGGTATGACCAATGAACTGAGATGTCAAAGGTCTCGAGAACTAGCCCAAGACACGATACCACTGACTTTTCGGAAGTTATGTACGTATTTATCACATGCTCAAACGGTGAAGGAAAAGATCGTGAGCAAACCTGCGTACTTGAGAGATTAACTCGTTGGCGTGAAAAGTCTACCATCCCGCACCAGGTCAGCGTGGTAGCCTAATCCGTCTCCATTGAGAGGAAGCCCGAGCCCAGTAAAACAATGAAACAATAATTGGGTTGATTAAGATGATGAAGATGAATAGTTACGACGATTAATATTGGTTATTATTAACGCCTTTTGCGTATCAAAGAAAATAGATAGTCGCGAGTGAGAAACATTTTCTTCCACACGTACAAGGGAGGGCACTAAAGCGGAGTGTCTAATTAAATTTGTTAGGTGTCAACATAAAGTTTCGTTTTGTCTGCCAGCGTCCGCTGACTTACATTTGAATCGCGCTGTTGTGAAGTCGGCTCACGTCTCGCACTGAATCAATTTCCCGTCAGCCTGAACTCCCCGCTCGACAGTATGTCGACTATTTCATTTAATGTCGCCGTATTCGACGCCGCAGTAACTACAGATGAAACACACAAAATATTGCGGCAATCATTTTATTTCTTTCTTTGATTTTTAAACTATTTGTACATATCTTTTTAACTCTATTGCGACATAACTTTTATCGGATGCAAAAACTAATTACAGCCGCTAATCTTTTTTGAATAATGGTGAATATACAATATACTTATAATATCATTAATATTAGTCATACGATCAATTAGTGTAATTTAATGTTTTAAATATAATTGTAACTACGTTATGTTCAAACAAGATTACTCATAATTTTGTATTGAAAATTACATACCAATATACTAATTTTACAAAATCTATAACATATACCTACCTATGTTACAATAATTAAATTATCGTTTACGCGAGTAGTGCGCTCAGGCAGCCGAGATGCACTCACCACTATAACGGGGCAATAAATTCCAAATAGTGCTACTATCTTGGGTAATGTAAACGTTCTTTAGTTAATCGGAAAATATTTGGTAGCTATACCTGTCACGAGCTGTGAATGGCTCTTTCTAGAAGCGACATTACAAACAAATTATCGAGTATTTTCATATATTCACCAAAATCATTGCAAATATATTTGTTTTGTCATACTAAGTCAATACAATGTTTACAATATGTGTAAACATTGTACTGACTAAGTACACGCAGATTTAAATGAACTGGTTCAATAATAAATTAATTCTTAATAAATAATACATCATCATCAACCCATTAACGTCCCACTGCTGGGCACGGGTCTCCTCTCATTTGAGAGGGATTAGGCTATAGTCTACCACGCTAGCCTATTGCGGGTTGTCAGACTTCACATGCTATCGAGGAAATTTCTCAAGCATGCAGGTTTCCTCACGATGTTTTGCTTCACCGTTTGAGCATTTGATAAAAAATAAATAAATAATAAATAAAGTCTACAGATAATTATCATAGTTAAGAATTTTATACATTACAATATTTATTCAAAATGGTGCCTTAGTAAGCTACGCAAAATCTTTAAGCTTTTAAAGCTAGAATTTTGGAATTAAGTTCAGCTATTTCCTCTTTTAGGTGCTCCATTCCAAGTGGTGCCACTTAAAACGTCAGCAGAAACATAAGTATTCTTTTATTAGGCCCCATAAAGTCAGCCGCAATCCGAACGAAACAGGCTTATAATAAAATCTGCATATTTAGTCGCTGCTTTAAACGAAATACCAGCTCGCCTGTATACCGTGGAAGGTTAAGCAGAAAACTCCTAATTTAAACCTTCCATTAGCTAGTAAAATACCGGTGTGTAACTCTTATGAGGGGGCGGGAAGATTGGCATTTGCTGGACCCAAATCTAGCCTTCGAAGTTAGTCGTTTCTCATTCGTTTAAAATAATTTCATTAAATCATCATTTGGTTTTTTATTCCCAAAGGATTAACAGAGCTGTATTTATAGCTCATATTTTACGAACTGTGAGCCGCATCTCAGGATTTTTTAGAAAAATCGTAAAAAAAATTGAAAAACTTCCTTAAAAATAAATCGTCATAAGAATTGAGTCAAACTTGCCAAGCTTAGTATAAAAAAAATTAATTCGCATAGGGGACTTAATTTGATATTTTAGTTCTGGGGTCCAAAAATCTGTATCTTATGGATACAGCAGATATGGCTCATATTTTACGAACTGTGAGCCGCATCTCAGGATTTTTTAGAAAAATCGTAAAAAAAATTGAAAAACTTCCTTAAAAATAAATCGTCATAAGAATTGAGTCAAACTTGCCAAGCTTAGTATAAAAAGAAATTAATTCGCATAGGGGACTTAATTTGATATTTTAGTTCTGGGGTCCAAAAATCTGTATCCATAACATACATCTTAAAGTGGTCACATTCATGAACATTTACTTGAGAGAGGTGAGAATGTATAGCCCCGTTCGCGAGTTTGTACGTTACTGCACTAAAGTCTGCATTTGTGGGCCCCACCGGGACTGTGAACATTTTCAACCTCTGTTTTAAGAGAGACAAAGCTTTTAGAGACGGTAAAGTTGCATCAGTAAATTGTGATTTAGTTGGTGAATATCTAAAAACTTGTTATAACAGAATTGTTTAGTCAATTTGTGGAATAAATCTTGTGGTATAACTCTTATGATACATAATTTCGCCTGTGCGGTTATTTAACCATCATTATAAACAACTCATTTTATGTTACACCACTGGATACGGGTCTCTTCTAATTAGAGCGGTATTAGGCTAATGCTCCACGCTAGCCTGTGGGGGTTGGCAGACTTTTTCCACTTTTTGGCCATTTTACTTCACTGTTTTAACATGTATTCATTAAACGTATAACTTCGAAAAGTTGACAATGAGGTGCGTGCCTTATGATATAACTCGAGACATTTGGATTCACAACTCAGCTGAACTAAGTCACAGAACTAACACAACACTTAAGATTTTGCTTTGAAGTATCCGCTATAAAACTCCCAAACTTTCAGTACACATTCAAAACGATCACTTGACTCAAACGATATTTCAGTTTGTAATGTTTGGTAACCGAAGGCGCCGCTCGACCTTCACGTACATGGTCATGGAGATGTGCACGTCCACATCTTAACTCTACAAACCACGAATATACCAAGCAACTTGAAATTCTTCATAAAATTAAAATTGAAGTTTTTGGTAACTGTCCTGTTGACTTAAGCTACAGCGAAAATTATACAAAAGTTTTCGTTTTCCACTGTTAAATTTATTGGAATCATCATCATCAACCCATTTACTGCCCCTCTGCTGAACACAAGTATCCTCTCATTTTAAAAGGATTAGGCTAAAGTCCACCACGCGAGCCTAGTGCAGGTTGGCAGACTTCACACACTATCGAGAAAATCGTTCAAGCAAATCTGCAAGATGTTTTCCTTCACCGTTTGAGCATGTGATAAATCCGCACATAAATTTAAAAAATGCATAATCATTGTAATAGCAACATAAAATTTTCGATAGTAAGCCACAGTGAAAATTCAAATTCAAGCATGCCGTCTGCAATACCTTTACCCCTTTATACCTATCACTCAATGTGCGAAGCTAGGTACATATATTTTAACTATATAGTTAAGTTGTTATCGTAGTGCAGCACAATAAAAACTTCCCCTAGGAAATTCATAAGTATTGCGCACGCGAACAAAGAGCACATGCGTGCTTACATCTAAACAATGCACGTCATCGCTGGCAGCTCAAGTGTTAACGCCGATAATATGGCGCTGCAACGCGATCACACTCTTTCTACATAGTGGAAAAAGCTACTTAGGGCAGACTACAGTACAGTACCTAGTAGTTTCATCTTCTTTGTTGCAACTTATTACCTTGATTTTTTCTATTCATACCTGGAAAATAAACCTACTTCACCCTCTATGTGACACAACACAAAACATTTTCACTAACGAGAAAAGAGAAAAACGAGAAAAGGTAGGTTTTAGTATGCTTTTTTTTATGTTAGAAATGTAATGGTAACATCGTATTTTTTTTCCTTATGCCATTAAAATCAGTAGTCCTCTCACGTCATATTAAAGTGCCCATGTGCACTTAATTTATAAATTCACTGTCTTTTGTTAAATTATGATCTACTAAGCAGCAAAATTAAATATTCCGAGACAAACCAATAACTTTATCGTATTACTTCTCTGCAAGGCAAAAAGGAGACACATAACCAAATTTCTGCTTTTTGCTATATAGCAAAAAAATCATGGTACTTAGAATTATTAGCTAGCTAACTAACTAGCTTAAAATGAGAACTGGGACTGACTTATTGCAGCTAGCTCCATTTTAGCTTTTCACGGGAGTCAAACACAGGCCATGGGGAGGCGGGCCCCCGACGCGATGCCGCGCTCGCAGAGAGTAGCCCACTTAAGCAAAATTAGCTTCTTCTGTAAGCGCAAAGAACACTATCGGATGTTTTGTACGAGCTCTGATACGCCCCCCGTTTGACGTCCTCTCGTGAAAGGGAGGGCGCAGACGAGTTGGTGGCCCAATACACCTCGTTAATATCAGCACGAACATTAACGAGGACCACGGTGAACTTATAAGGGTGTTCCTGCACGAATTGATGGGGTTCAACAAGGGTTTATAGTTATACGTTCGCCTATGCATGATATTTATACAGTGCAGACCTTTCTGCAGTCGGTAAATTTAGCATTTGAATTAGGGGTTATAAGGTATAAAAGTCAGTTTAAAGTTCGTAAAAGAAATATTCGCGGAACATAATATTAAAATTTTTAAGCGAATTCATTTGAGGCTTGCAGGAAATGCAAAGAAAGATATTCTACACTCTATACACATACAACTTGAAAGATAAAAGAAAGTTGATCTGAAAATGTCGTACAAAGTAAACTTCTTGATAATTGGTACTTTATCTTTTCTTATTATATAATAGTACAAGAAATTACATTCTATTTTAATGACTTATTTTCACTGTAGTAAATGTCAAAATGCATACCTTGTTGTATAATCTAGAGTCAGAAACTTATTTTTAGTGAAAAGTAAAAAAAACGATTTTAGCTTTTAGCTCTTGACAAAAAATTACTTCACTGTGTAATGTAGGTAACCATATCACATTAAAAATTAATAAAGCGTTGTTGGTACAGTGCATTTTAATTGTTCGCTTTTTCCTTAGGGTAAAAAAAAGGGTAACGCTGAACATCGTACGTATAATTTAGACATGTTTATAAATAAAGTAATATTTCTAACTTATAACTTGAACTAGATTGACCCAGAGACATCATATACCTACTATAAAATATCTTAATCACACTGCAGTTATTTTCACTAGAACTTAAAAGAAAAGAAAGAAGGAAAACGCTGTGCGTATACATAAGTAGGTACTTCTCTGTCTAACTCTTCAAAGATACATGCGTGTTACGTATCTATTATTAAAATATTTACCAAAACCGAATAATGAGCTCTAAGTAAACAGTGGCCTTGTCATCCAAACTAAGAACTTTCACTGTATTGGCCATTGAATGCGCAGGTTATAGATGAGGAAAACAACCGTTAACTTCTTAAAAAGATTTACTTCTTGGAGGTTTACAAAAATGATGTGCACCTTAGGCTATTTCGTTACGCACTGGTTTTTGACACTGACACTTCCTCTAATTATGTTCGCATGATTTTAGTTAAACGTCTTATTGCTGATTGGTTTTAGTTAGGCGTTAATCACTGATTGGCTTGAACATCCTCCCCCCCTCGGAAATTTCGGATTTTCGAGTAATAGGTTTCGACTCCTCTAACGAACAGAGATTGTGGACAGCTCTACGGATGACGCCCTTGGAAGTGAAGACATCTGCAACTCTGGCAGTTCCGTCGGATCCTGGATAAAGTTTTTGGATTCGTGCCATTCGCCACTTGAGAGGTGGTAGGTTTGCTTCCTTAATGACGACCAGATCTCCTTCCTGGAAACCCCTTTGTTGGACTCTCCACTTAGACTTCTGCTGCAACTCGCTTAGATACTCATGTTGCCAACGGTCCCAAAAATGTTGGCGCATCTTCTCAAGTTGTTGGTATCGGTCAAGTCGATGTGAGTTTGCGTTTGTGAAGTCTTCTGTCGGCAGCGCTGTGAGGAGTTTGCCGATCAAGAAGTGCGCAGGAGTCAAGGGATCGAGGTCATTGGGATCTGAGGAAAGAGGAGTTAAAGGCCTGGAATTTAGAATTGCTTCAACTTGCGAGAATAAAGTTGATAATTCCTCGAAAGTGAAATGTTTATCGCCTAATATACGTATTATGTGGTGCTTCGCGGATTTGATGCCTGCTTCCCACAGGCCCCCAAAGTGAGGGGAAAAAGGGGGAGAAAAGTTAAATTTTATCCCTTCCGCAGCGGCAAAACCGGTAATGCCTTCACTGTTCTTTAAGAAATTAGTTAGTACGTTGTTGGCTCCGACAAAATTCGTACCATTATCGCAAAATAATTCTAAAGGTTTACCTCTGCGAGCTATAAAGCGCCGTAGACATAAAATAAAACAATCTGTTGTCAAATCGCTCGCTACCTCAAGATGCACGGCTTTCGTACTAAAGCAGATAAATAAACACATATAGCACTTCGTTATCCGACAACCGCGACCTTTGCGATCGGTAATGTAAAATGGGCCGCCAAAGTCGACACCACTAATATGAAATGGCTGATTTGGAGTGACTCTATGTGAAGGTAAGTTTGCCATTATGGGGTATTGACATTTAGCTTTCATAATTTTGCATATTTTGCAATTATTAACTGTAGATCTTGCCAATACTCTGCCTCCTAAAGGCCAAAATCCATTTCTTAAGTCATTCATTAAAAGTTGAGGACCGCAATGTATAAGTTTTAAATGGAAATAAGTGAAAAGTAATTTGGTAAAAATATGATTAGTGTCCAGCAAAGCTGGATGTTTCCTATCGTGAGGTTCTTTGGAATTTTGTATCCTGCCTCCAACACAGATAATGCCATCTTTGTCGATAAATGGACTTAGAGACAAAATACGAGAATTAGATGGCAAACTTTGATTATTTGTTAGAAATTTAATTTCCTTAGCAAAGCATTCACTTTGATGTTGTTTCGTTAAAATTTTTAAAGACTTGTCTAACTCATCAACACCCAATGAACCTGACCTTTTAGAATCTTTATTCCGTGCATTATGGATAAATCGTAGAGCGTAAGCAACAGCTCGCTGCAAGCGCATGAATCGTGAAAATCTGTCAAATTTAACAATATTTATTGAATTAAAATTAGTAGTATGCAACGTAATAGAAGTTTGGTTATTTTTAGAGCATTTTATTTCAGGTAATTGTTCGACATTATTTTCAGATACATTCTGGGGCCATGAACTAGAATCCTCAATTAGAAAAGAAGGACCATTCCACCATATTGCTGCCGCCTGAATGGATTTAGGAGAGATACCTCTTGAAGCTAGATCCGCTGGATTTTTATCCCCCGGAACATGTCTCCAAATGCTTTTAGCTGTCAGGTCATGAATTTCACTGATTCGATTAGCGACAAAAGGTTTTAAATCACGGGGTTGATGAGATAGCCAACTCAAAACTATTGATGAGTCGGTCCAAAAATACGTTTTGTCAATCTTGCAACGGAGCGCTTTTAAGACCTTCGCACTTAGTCGAGCTGACAGTAGTGCTCCACAAAGCTCTAATCGAGGTATAGTCGTAGCCTTTACAGGAGCGACTTTAGTCTTGGCACACAAGAGCCTAATGGAGATTTCCCCTGCATCATTGACCGATCTGAGATAGACGGCAGACGCGTACGCTAGTTGTGAGGCATCGGAAAATGTATGAAGCTCAATCCTAACGGCTTGTGGTATAAGCGCGCACCTAGGTATTTGAAAATTGGATATAGAATTGAGAGTTGATGCAAAGTCTGTCCATTGTTTCAGGATAGATTTATCCACGGGATCATCCCAGTCCATTTTTGAAAGCCATAATTTCTGCAAAATCATTTTAGGGACAATTGTGCATGGACTAAGTAAGCCCAGTGGATCAAAGAGCTTTGCTGAGTTGGACAAAATAGTCCTTTTTGTAGCTGTTTGAAATAATTCTAAATTAGCTGAAAATTGTAATGTGTCCTTCGAAGGATCCCAATTTAGGCCTAAAATAGTCGAATGGGACACATGATCCAAAGTCTTAGGTCGAGAAGTGCTCGATTCATCTTTTAAAGGTGAAGGTAAGTTAGTACGCCACTTATGCAATGGGAGGCATGCGGCATTAAGGACGGAGGTGACGGAATCTACTAAACGTCGCAAGTCGTCGTCAGATTCCGCCCCTGAAAGAAAATCATCTACGTAATAATCTTCTTTGATGATCTGAGCTATGTTACTATCATGACATTCATTTGACAATTGTAAAAGGCATCTAGTGCTAAGGTAAGGAGCCGAGGCCGTACCGTAAGTAATCGTGTTCAATTGAAATACCTTAATTGGATGAGTAGGTTCATCGCGCCATAAAATTAATTGTAAATGTCGTTGCTTTGGATCAACCAGTATTTGACGGTACATTTTTTCAACGTCCGCTGATACGACATATCTATGCTGCCTATACCGTAGAAGAATTGAAAACAAATCGTCCTGTACTACAGGTCCGATATATTGTATGTCATTAAATGAAACACCAGTAGAAGTCTTTGAAGACGCGTCGAAGACGACACGAAGCTTAGTAGTCTCACTAGACTCTCGTATGACGGCGTGATGAGGCAAGTAAAATCCAAACTCTGGTTGCGGAATTTCTGTCATATGGCCTAAGCGTTCATATTCATGGATAAATTCGTGATATTTATGCTTCAGATCAGGTTTGTTTTTAAGCTTTCGTTCCAATTGAATTAATCGTTTTTCAGCTACGCTATAAGAATCACCCAAGCACTGAGTAGATTCTTTAAGGGGAATTTGAACACAAAATCTACCGTTTCGGTCTCGGTAAGTGGTATTAATAAATAAGTTTTCGCAATAATCATCAGTACTAAGCACGGCATTAGAAGGAACTTCTTCGAGTTCCCAAAACTTACGAAGTTGTTGATTTATGTCTAATGAAAAATGGCAAAGTATTTTTGAATTTTTATTGTTGTAATGAAAAGCAGCTGGTCCGGCTACAATCCAGCCTAACTTAGTTTCCTGCAAGATCGGCTTTTGAGGCCCTAAATTAATTCTATTCGATTCTAAGAGCTCCCAAAATACATCAGCACCCAATAAAAGATCAATGTCAGAAGGTTCAAAGAACTTTGGATCGGCAAGTTGGACATGGCACGGAATATCTAAATCTTGTATATGCACTGAGGCATGAGGTAGCTTATCGGTTATATTAGGGAGAACAAAACACTTTACGCGCGTGACCGAGGACTTGGTTAGCGGACCGAGATCCAAATAACAATGTTTTGTGACATTAAACACACTACTTCCTATACCTGATACGCAATGATAGTCGGTATTATACATTTGTGAACCTATTTCTTTAAGTGCACGGTCAGTTATAAAAGAGGACTGACTACCACAATCTAATAAAGCTCTTAATCTGTAAGTTTGACCATTACTTGTTACCTTTACTAAAGCTGTAGAAAGCAGTGACTGGTTAGTGGTAGTTGCAGCCATGGAAACTGAAGAAGAATTACTGGGCGATTGGGAGTCGGTGACAGCGGCGGACTCGGTACAAGGTAAGTCTTCCTTATCATTGCTATTGTTTGATTCTTGATTAGAAGATGTCTGCTGCAATGAACTTTGTTTGTGTATTAAAGTGTTGTGTTTTTTATGACAGATTCTGCAGCCACCCATCCTACACCGGGAGGATTGATGTCCTGTACGAAGACAATTTGAGCAAACGTTTAGTAATTTTATTTTATTAATTCTGTCAGTGACAGGCAGTGATTTAAATGTGGTACACTCGTATAATTTATGATTTTGTTTACAGACAAGACACTGAGTGGAGGGTGAAGGTGATTCTATAGATGAACTAAGGAATGTTTTTGTATTGGGTAAACTATAGCGTTTATCCCTCTTACTAACATTCATAGTTTCTAATACAATGGAACGTTTTCGGAGAAAGTCATAAAAATCTTCTAATGTTGGCGAGTCTTTACCGCTTCTATGTTCTTCCCACTTACGAGAAGTGACACTATCTAACTTCACAGAAGCTAAATAGATAATTAATGTATCCCATTTATCCGTGGGTTCACCTAAAATATGCAAAGCGTTTAGATTTTTTGATAATGTATCAATAAGGTTACGTATACAACTGTGGGACTCCCTAGTCAAAGGTTCGATTGTGAATAAGCACTTTATGTGTTCACTTATTAATAGGCGCTTGTTATCATATCTCTCACACAATGAATTCCACGCAATTGTATAGTTGTCTGAAGATACGGTGATTGAGCTAATAACAGCGCTAGCCGGCCCGTCCAAATACGTCTTGAGATAGTGAAATTTGTTTATATCGTCAATAGTATCATTGTCGTGTATTAACGACACATATGTATCTCTGAATGATAACCATTTATTCGCCTCACCATTGAAAGGAGTGATTTTAATTGGGGGTAGTTTTAAGTGACAGCTCCTACGACTTTTGTTAGATAAAGATTCCAACTTATTTTTATTTTCGAAAAACTCGACTAATGATTGTGCCTCAGCTGATAAATGAAAAAATATGTTTTCAGTAGATTCGCGTTCTTGCATTTGTTTAGTGGTATCTTCATCTAACATTTCAATCTGTGATTGAATATCATCGAAGTTGCATGATAAGTCACGTATCTTGCTTAAGCGCAAGCGCAACTCATTCACTTGTACCGCACTAATTTCCTTACACTCTAATAAAGGCTTTAAATATTTCTCAAATAATGTTAGCCGAGCCTTAATATGTCCCCTTTGTTTAATAAGTTCTTTAAGGTCACTCATTTTGTGGCGATGCAACAACGTTTTACCAATTCAATCTAATGTTGTAAATATTACTTAGCTAACGAGTAAAATCATAAACATAAAAAACAGTGAATACAATACTTGGTTGTCCGCGAGCGAAGAGATAACAAACTGGTTCTACGGGACTGCCACCCGACCGCGCTGCAGATTGTATAGACACAGGAGTGCACTGTGTCTAGTTGGAAAGCTTGTAGTCGACACACAATGAATTCAGGCGACACTTGCTTATGTACACCGTCCAAATACAGCTGGAATTGTATTAGAAGGAATGTTAGTTGATAATGTAATGTTTTAAGTATAGATTGAACAGGGAAATTAAAGATTTAATGTGAATATTTTGTCGTTAAGAAATACCATGTTCGGGGGTAGACCTTTATGTTAATTTTTGCTTAAATAATGATTTATTTGTTTAAAAATCACTCGTATTTAGTTAGTAAAGGGACTGCGGAACATCAAATAATGCGTAGTGAATGTACAAACCATCCAATATTTGGATTCAAATTACTGAAAATACGTACGTACGTTACTCGATGAACTTGACGGTACAAAATAAAATTAATTTATCAACTTTACTTACGCAAATTGAAGCAGAAAGGATAATTATTTAGAAAGGATGGATGCACTTCCCTCGGATATAGTGGCTGCAGCTGATGACTGGCGAATTCCTGAAGGATTGGTCCGTTCCTGATGATGATGTCGATGTAGATTTCGTGACAACAGTTCGGCGAGTTCGTTCCGAGTCGAAGTTGATCACGTCGGGGTCACCAAAATGAATGCGCAGGTTATAGATGAGGAAAACAACCGTTAACTTCTTAAAAAGATTTACTTCTTGGAGGTTTACAAAAATGATGTGCACCTTAGGCTATTTCGTTACGCACTGGTTTTTGACACTGACACTTCCTCTAATTATGTTCGCATGATTTTAGTTAAACGTCTTATTGCTGATTGGTTTTAGTTAGGCGTTAATCACTGATTGGCTTGAACAGCCATTATGTAATCTAGACAACATGAGCCCAAAGTTGGGGCTGAGTAAGCCGTTAGGACCTTTACTAAACAAGGCTAGCGGGCTGGGTCGCGGCTAGCGGCTACCCACAAACGGCTAACTACCTCAACGACTTACTTCTCTGACCCATTCTACAATGCACTTCAACTGAAAATGTCTAAATTGTTTTACTTGCAAACTGTTAATAGAGTCCACTTTATACACGTTAACCATTCAGAAGCAAAAAGGAAAGTACGTGGTTAATGTTGCTTTGAAAAGAAAATTTCATTATGTAGATACTTAAAAGCGTCGGATTCTATGGGGGACTGATAAATAAACTAGACCTTTTAATTTGATATGTTACATATCACTCTACACCTTCACGCCTATAACCTTAAAGAGTTAGCTGAAAGTAGGTATTGATAAGCTTTAAATTTTCGCCAATATTAATATTTATGTAGTTTACATGGGTACATAATTATAGATATACATAGTGAATACTGAATCATAAAATCTGTTGGGCGGCACAAATGCGCATTTGCGAATTAGATTAACACTACTATAATGATTATATTATACAATTTTATGAGATGATATGGTCAGGTGATAAACATCAGTAATTAACAAAATAACAGCTGGGTAATAACTGTGCCTGACCTTAGATACGAGTTTGATGAGATATCATTGCAACATTAAACATATTATGTCATTTTACGTAACCGAAACGATTTATACAGGGTCGGCAACACGCGAGCGACTCCTCAAACGTCTAAAATGCTACTTTATCTGCTTATCATCAGGCGAGCCGATAGCTTGTTTGACACCCTTGTGAAATAAAAAAATAAAATACCTACCTATTCTTATCTTGTTGGTAACAAACGGACAACCAAGAGCAAACATAAATATTTAACTCACTCCATTCCTAATCTGAAAAAAGGTTATATCTTACATGTAATAAACTACTTCGCTTCTACAACATTCAAAAAACGAACCCAGCTTCTGTTTAAAATTAGAACTTGACACAGCAATAACAATAATTAATGAGATACTGAAAACGCATTTGAGGTACAAAAAGCGTGTCGTCTTTGTTAAATATTTAATAGAATCTATGAAACTGCCATTACAAATGTAGAGTGATAAAAAAATCGTCTAATATAAACTATAAACAAGTCTTATATAAACAATCGTAGATCTTACGATTAAATATCTGATTACATGTGTATTTACTTTAATCATAGCTAAGAAAGTTCTCGATCAAGTAACATTTCTAACCAACGAGAAACTAAATCAAAATTTGTTCACCTGTTTTGAAACAAACATTCCAAAAACGTACTTATTAATATTTAATAGCAATCTACTTTTTGCGTTGGTGGTTAATAAAAAGGGCATGAAATAAACTGTATTTATAATATAAACATCTAAAGTATCTTCCTATAAAATAAAATCTGCCAGAAAACTTGAACGAAAACATTTAGTTTACTTTTTAACTTTGTAGGGCGGAACTCGGCATTGTTTGTCGGTGTTAGAATTCTAGCAAATCCACATTTATAGCGAGCGCCTGCGATTCAATTACAGGCAAAGTGCGGCAGTGGTGCGTATTGCATCGTAAACTGTCGGCAATAAGGCGTTATGACGCCGTGCTGAGAAATAAAAGCTACGAGTCTAGGACTACCTGTGACCTGGATAACACTAGTTTGAATATTTTTTATAATTTCTAGGCAAACGATATGGCTATCGTTTGCCTTCAAATTATTTCATAGCATTATATTTGTTGTAAAGTCAGTTAGATTTTATTATCAACTAGCTTTTGCCCGCAACTTCGTCTGCGTAGAAACGTCTATTCCCTTTTTCTACCTCGTACAGGATGATCCGGGATAAAAACTATCCTATATCCTTCCCTAGGAATTTTATCTGAATCGGTTTAAGTGAGAAGAGGCAAGAGACATACAGACATGCATTTATAATATTATTAATGTGGTTAGGATATTTCTGCATTAACCAGAAAAAAATGGACTTAAACTTTTCGTTTAGGTACATAAAAGGTTTTTTTATATAGGGTATAATAAAATCTTACTTTGTTAAATCGTGCATTGCAGCAACTGTTCATTTAATTTAAAATGTTGCAAGTTAAAAGTCCCCAGCTCAGGTCGTAGGCATCGCGTGTCATTCGCTTCAAATGTTCCCTTTCCACTTTATGAGCTCCATTTATATACTACACGACAGTTTTCGCAGTACCCACTATTTTTATTGTGTTGACACATGAATATTGCGGTCTTGCTAGAAAATAAATACCTGATTTCAAAAGAAAAAGCTATAAAAAACTTCCAGCCAAGCCATAAAAAATCGTTGTTTCCTCCAAATTCAAACCACAATTTGTTCATAATAACGATGCTTACGAAATTACTAAAGATTTCAACATAACAAAAGTTTTTATAGAAACATTTAAAATAAACAAGAGTGGGGAAAGGTTAGGAAACCTTATATACTTTTGTTTATCTAAAAGTATTTTTTCTACGTCACACAGTTTTATAACTAGCTGATTTATGTCGTAACGAATAAAATAATGTTGTCCTCTTAAGTATCAAGAAATGCGAGAGAATAAATGGCAGCCAAGGTTTCTTCAATTGCTAAGTAAACGGCCGACAGAATTACTTCAATGATTCCCAAATAAACGAGCAATACAAGCGAAAAGTCACGTTCTCCGGCCATCCGTGACTCGTTTTCTAGCTCCGGAATGACCTTAACATTGTTTTCCATATCGCCTTCGCGAAAGGTCGGCGTCGCAATAAATTATCAATAATCGTTTAGATTTCGTTAAACTTTCCGGATTTCGGCGCAAAGTGAAAATCCCGTTTATATTTTGATCGGTGCACGCTCCCAACGGAGCCGTGGCTATAAACTCCCTTCCATTGTAATTTTGTTTTGTTACAAACTTTCCGCCTTTAGGTCGAGCCGAAACGAAAGTTACTACATTTACTAGACTACCAACAATTCACATAAATTCATAAGCCCCAAAATGAAATTTAATTCTTGCCGCCTTATCGCCGTGTCATTTAGACTTGAATAACTATAATGGCAGGAACTATTTATTCGTTATTTTATCTCTGAAAATATATTACACTGAAAATAAAAGAACATAACAGAAAAACATTTTCATATCGCAATACCAAATGTTTTGATTTATGAAAATGAGTTTGTTGTCATATATTGCGTACAAAGTAATCTGTGAGAGGTATACTGTATTTTACAATAATTTATGTATCCATAGTTATTTTGTAACAACATTCAGAGTCAAATATTTGAATTTCCGATAGAATTTTCAAAGCAATAGCATCCCCTAATCGAAGTGAAGAACCATTTAATCCAACGACAAATGTTCGTCGCTGGTCAGAGGCTGAAGTTTTAAATCGATTGAATAGTGCTATCTGTGTGTGAAGTGGTAGCAATTCGTCAACGTCCCGATATAATCCCCCCTCAATGAGTCCTAAGCCGGGCTGGAGGGATGTCGCGTCATCCATCACAGCCGAGTACGAGCGATCTACCCGCACCGCGAACCGCTAAGTCATCGCATAGAAACTATTAAGTTGTCCTAAAAAACTTCAACTCTAATGAATTGCGGCTCATTCTGTGTTCTGTTTTTTGCAGTTCAGTGATCGATTTTGCAGACAAATAAGGTTGCTTTGTAGATACCACAATCGATATTGTATTTTTGACATACGACTAATTAATTAGAACTGAAATATTTTTGTTTTAAGTTCCTTATATGGTAAACATGAAGCATTAACATTATGGAACATTTAGATTGCGTTCTATGCAGAGTAAATACAACTTTAACTAAAATGTTACTTTTTGCAAAGAAAATTCTTTATAAAATGACTGGGCTTAAAACCAAGTGCAGCAAACAAGCAAGTCATTGTCAGCTGTGTATCAGCTGGTAAATTCAATTAACATTGTGTCCAGTCTTTATGAACACAAAAGCCTTATTTTACCAGGTTTAGCTTCACACTCCTCTTACAACTTAATTACTTTATTTTTAAATGAAAAGCACATTAACATCGAACATTTCAATTACTTTGAAGTAAAAAGTTTATCAACACTATATGAATGAATATTAGTCTGATCCGGATATGAAAAGATAATTTGAAGCCTATGATGGCATTGAAAATTTAACGCTTTATACTATTATTTTAAAGCTGATATATGAATGTATATATTACTACATATTCATTCCATACTTTGAAAAGATTTAATATTAATAATATGTGGACAGAAATTGTTGTTTTTAAATGTGTTGTTTATGACTGAAATAAAAAAGCTTAGTAATATATTAACTTTCGACCCCTATCATTGGATCTAAGTATGTACAATTGTACATATAGTGAATATCTACGAGGATGTAGTTGTAACCAGGCCGTATTGGTACTTCTCCCCTAGTACATAAGTGCTAATCTTATTTGCTCACGTATCTTTTTTACGCCTATAAAATAAACCTTAAAAATAATAACGTCAGGAAAGTGCGGTATCTGTTAGTGTAGAGACGGCAGCGTGCACATCTGCTACCAAATCAATTTATCGTCCATACGTGATGTTGGCTCACCGAGCCCCGAACACTCGAAATCTGTGTCAATGAAATACTTCTGCATTACTCGTTACGATTTTACCCGATAACGGTATTTATTGAATTCTCTGATCATATATCTAGTCACATTGGATACTTGGGGGAAGTTGGTTTTGTCAAATGAGATTAAAGACGCTTAGAGTTCGCTGAATGGTTACTTACGATCTTACGGTGTCGACTGTCCCAAAACAACTTTCCAACTTTCAAGTGGGAAGTTGGGAACAATATAAGCGGGATTTTTTTATTCACCTCATTAACTTTGTCGTTGTGGGTTTAAGTTTTCCTATAACAAGGGGAAAGATCTATGATTATTGAGTGGTTATAACTACTGACCTTACCATAATAGCTATAATATTACAAGCTTATGAGTCGTGTCTGCTATATATTTTTAGGACAAAACGAAAGAGGATGAGTAACTTCCTTTTTAACGAAGTATACCTTGCCTTTAGTTAGGGTGGGGTGAGTCTAGTTTCCATTAGAGTCTAGACAGGAAATCAGGGTAGGTCTAAACCTTTTGTTTAAAACAACAAAATGTGCCATATATCAGTTAAAGGCTTTTACGACCTACGAATGACTAAAGCAGTTTTTTTGCGTTCCGTTGTTCTCGCCATTAATATAAATTAACGTAACCTGGTCTACTATCGTATAAATGTTTATTTAACAATTGAATCCAACCTTGGGTTGTTTCGTACGTTTGCTTCATAATTACTTAATGTGTCCAAAGACATGCAATGTAAAAAATCGGTTTAGCTGTGCGTTAAAAGGTAATAGACAATTACATAGTTTATTTCATGTTTATCAAAAATAGAAGAATGGATGTGGTATTATAGGTATTTATCACTATTCCAAGGTCTATTCAAATTTGTGTGTACAGAAGTAACAAACACACCAAATACAATTTAACATGCAAGTGTTGATAGCAGTGAAATATATATGGAATTCTGTATTTAACCTGCCTAAAGGTGGCTTACATCGAAATTGAGCAACACAAACAAGTAAGATCAGAAAGGCAAATAAACACGTGAGGCTTACATCAGAGATAAAAAGGTAGCAAACAAGCTGACGTTCCGGATGCGCTCCGCTCCGTCAGTTTCCGGATCCAGCAAGGGCGGAAATCCACCGCTGGCATTAACGTCGTAAACATAAGAGAAGTAAAGAAATAGCTTCGCACACGACATCGCATGTGGACCTCGGAACTACACTAACAGTTTTATTAATGCACCAATGGTGATGATGACTGTTCACCTTCTATCGTGCAACTCTTCACCGATGGATGGATTTCAGGATGGATGGATGGATGGTTATTCATTATAAGCAACAGAAGAGAGAAAAACCTGTTTGGTTGTAAATTTGTAATACACAGATACAATCATTTTAAGAATACTCGTGCCATTAGTATCGGTAAGTCTTGTTAGTTAACGGAAATTATGTAAATCTCGTAATACACTTGAGTAGGTACAACTGAATATCAGTATTATACACGAGAGGATGACTCTTGTCATTATTATGGTGAAAACCACTAATATTTAATTTATTTATTACAAGAAGTTCTGATATTATAATAAAATGGAGAGTCCCTTTTTAGTTTACAGATTCTGCCTCAATTTGTTACTTATAGAAAAGTAGCATTTTTTTCTGTATCTCATTACATAGACGAGGGAATTTCTCGGCGTAATCTCGCATAAGATTGGCGTATCTACTGAGACAATAGCTGTCTCACTAAAGGAATGGCTGAACATAATACTCTTGTTACATGGCCTTTTAGCACGTTATACTGCGGCTTAATATGGCAAGTCACCGGCACCGAGGAAATTTCTACTTTCAATGTAAAGGAGACATTTGATTTCATAGCATGTTTTATACCCGTCAAAATTGTGTGTAACAACTCCAATATCTTATAACTAAGTACAAAATTAAACTTGGTTATTCGAAAACGGTCACGTTTTACGTTTTCTATTACATACAATCATCCCTATTCCATAGAGCGGAGAATCTTAAAGCAATATGTTTGGATTATCCACTACTTTTCACAGAAAAGTTGCGTCAGGGATAAAGAATTTTATCTCTTAGGATACTCTCTTAGTATTTACTTGGTTGTGCCTGGAAAAAATAGTTTTATGGCGACTTAGACGCGTGTGGGAATAGTGCTTTCAATCGGTATCTCTGCAGTAGTAGCAACATTGTTGTTTTAACGGCGGAGCAGGAATACCGCAAATCGTTTAATGGCGTTTTATGGGCCATTGCAAACCTCGGCTCTGTTTTATGTGTCGCTTGTCAACTCGCACATTTATTGCTTTCTCGAATAATCACTCGTCAAACTCATCGGATAAAGTTATAGTGAAATCTGATTAATAAATAAAGCTAACAAAATTTTATTGGCAATATCATTACAACTACGAACCTTTAGTAGGGAATGCTCTTATTGTAATCATAGAAAAATTATCAGTTTAAAAACCTCGATCTAAAACATTAATTTCCATTCTTTATCAAAATTAGTGTAAAAATATAATCGAGAAAATATACGCGTGTTTTTTTTATAAATGGTAACATACTTTATAGCTTCGTAGTCAAAAGGCATAAAAATATTGGCAGCTAACAAATTCTGTTTCCTTCAAATATGCGGGTAGAAACAAGATTTGTGATTGATTTCCTGGCGCATACGCTTCCTCCGTAGTCAGGTGTTGAGAAAATATTGCCCGCATACAGAGAATAAATAGTTCTTTTATTGAATCATGGTGATGGATGGCTGGGGAACTGCCTCCTGTTAGCTCCCAAATATTGAAATTGAAAATCAATATAGATAAGAACGAGGCACTAGTTCAGTCGCAATAGTGACGTATGTGATAGTTTATTCCAATCTTTCAGCTAACCATTTTTATTGAGATAAGATTTAATATAAACCTTGCGGTTTTATAAAATGCACCCAATAATTCACTTAGTATAGAGTGTAAATGCAAAAGGAAAGTGTTCGGAGTTCAAATCCGAACAGAAACTACTTTTAATTAAATCGAGCTCTCTTACCTGAGCTTCGAAACACTTTAAAGTGATTTTACGATAAACTTTTGCAACAAACTGAAACAATACTTAACTACTTACAATTGAAATAATATTCTTGTTGCTTTGCATTTTAATAAAAACTTACATTAGATATAACTGCTTTTATACAGTTTGAAAACTGCACCTTTTATACATTATTCAAAGAAATACGGGTGGGTTTTTCTTGAGAACTGCAAGAGGGGTAGGGCACAGCTAGATTGTTAGCTTATTTGGTTTGAGATGATAAATAACGAGTACTCGTAGAAAATGAAATGCGTATTTATGGAAAAAAAAACGGAAATCATGTTGGGCGGGGAGAGCTGGGCTCCGTCGCCCGCCCTGGACCTGGTGAACGCGTTTAACACGTTAAGGTCTTCATTAGTAGCGGCGCATTTAATACAGCTAAATACACAATAATGCTTATATGTGAATGTTTCTCCAAGATGTTTTTATTTTTTGTTTGTTTTTTTTTACTCCATAAAGTTATGTAAACTTTAGAGTCTAGCGTCCACATGCGTTGTGGACTATGACCTTAGTTGAGAATAGTACTTAGTACCTCTGATTAAATTGTTTTATTACGAGACCTACTAATAAGTAAGGGATGGTATTTAAAAGTACTTCAATTTATTCCCATTTCATTTACCTAATTTTGCCTGTGTTCCACCAAATATACTGAATGTGCACCAAAATATGTTCATTAAAAGTATTTTTATTACTTATATACACTTTCTTGGTATTCAGATTTGGTTCTGGTCACAGTTCTAACCTAACCTAACCGATATCTGTATTTTGCTGCTCAATCAGTAATTTTGTCGCTCAATCAGTATTTTTGATGCGCGGTTTATTATATTCCATAAGTAAGTCGCAATATCACAACAATAAACCAGCTTTACTTCCGCAACAACAAAAAACTTTGATCATAATTGTGCAAAAGTTGTATATGCAATAATGCTCATTATTAACCAACTTGGGTAACATCAAAAAAATACGAAAATAATATATAAATCTACCAAAGAACAATCCAATTTCGTGAAAAACACCCAAGTCAAACAATTATTGGGGGGAGTGCTCAAAGTGGCTAACAAGTAGTTACGGCGAGTTATGATACAAGTTTTACTAGTGCTTAGTTCTTATAAAATCTTATATTACACGGAACAAAAAGCGGGGAGGCGGTGTAAAAACTGTCACACGACATTGTCGTCAAGCCACCGTGACCGCAAAAACTTTAATGGTTTCTTTTATCGACCATTTGTGAAGCGTATTTTTGTTCCTACCAGCTGTAATCTTTTAAGTATTGTTGAATTTTCGTGTAAAACTGAATGGAGTCGTAAATGTACGTGTATGTACATAGAATATTTTTCATATTGCTTAATTAATTTATGCAGTTACTATCATCTGTGACGTAGGCCATCACAACAAACATTGGGTCACAGATGTACTTCCATAATGGTAATTTTACCTTGCATTCTACATACAAAGGCACATAAAGAAACAACATACATTACAGTAGCACAATACAATCAACAAATAAAGTGTTGTAAATAGACAGTAAATTGTGGAAGCGCATTTATCCGCAGTCTCCGTCACTGTACGTTATACCCTGACACGCATTCACTGGATTAAGCTTTGCATATTCCACAGAGCTGCCTGTACGGTACCTAACCTAACTCTGATTACATATGCAAGTGATGCAATAAATTGCCGAGTTAGCAACGGACACTTGCACTTGCTTTTATCTATGCGTTGCGGTACTGGCGGCAAGTTTTCGAAACATTGTTCGGCTAAAAAGGCTCGTTTAAACTATATTTTTGAACTACGAATTTGCTGCATCATATACACTGTAGGCTTGCTTACTAAAAAAATATGTTTGTGAGCCACTGTCTTGACTGTACTAGGGAAATAGTTGTATAAAACTGGCATCTTGGCATCTAACAGCTGAATATGTCGAACAATACTTCCCATTAATCAACATACAGAGTTATATACATTTATGTATAAAGTAATGAATTATTCTACCAATAAAATTCATTCCTACTCGAAAACAAAACTTTTACTTGTATTATTATTTTGAAATGTGTGAATCAATTTTAAAACTTCGTTTCAGGACGCAGGAAATACTGCTGATACTTTCATTCTTAATAAAAAATCAACAGGCTTGATAGTCATGCCAAAGTGTACCTATGTGACAGCCAAATCCCAAAAAACGGTCTATAAACTTTAAATTCATGTACTATTTTAAACCCTTAGTAGGTACACAAGACTAAGGTCCAACACATGCAACATTAAAACTGAAATCCCTATAAGTTTAGAAAATGTTTTTTTTTTTTTCAGGAGCATATTCTCAAAGAGTTTTTGCACCATCATTCTTCGCCGAGTCGATGTTGGCAGCAGTTGGTGTTTTTCTCTTGCAGACATGCCAAGTCTTTTTATAGCCTACTTTGATTTACAATTTTCGATTTATTTCCTGATAGGAAAAGGATCTAGTACAGCCTTCTTGGAAGTGTGACTTAATAAATCAGTACTACCTAAGGTACTGATTCATTTAATACTTCCGAACGGTAACTACACTATTTCAAATACATTTTTCTAACGCTTCTATAAATAATATTAATTTTAGTACTACGTTTAACTATTATTCATTTATATATTACCCTGTGACTATATTATACTATACCCTATTACTTATGACTTTTATATACATACCTACATATATGTTGAAATAACAGAGTTTATTTTAATTAAAATCCGAGTCGTGGAAGCCTAAGCGCTGTATGACAATGAAATTTTATTTTATTAATTCATTACAATCCCTGCTTCTTTATTATTTTTTACTTTAAACAATACCTGCTTTGATGAAATAAAAACTACGACGTATATAATAATTGAGCTGTGGTAGCCGAGCGGTGTGACCAGTGGACTGAGATGTCAGAGGTCTCGAGTTTGAACCCAGGGCACGCACCACTGACTTTTCGGAAGTTATGTGCGTATTTATCACATGCTTAAACGGTGAAGGAAAACATCGTGAGGAAACCTGCATGCTTGAGAGAATTCTCGATGGCATGTGAAGTCTGCCAACCCGCAGTAGGCTAGCGTGGTAGACTATAGCCTAATCCCTTTCAATTGAGAGAAGACCCGTGCCCAGCAGTGGGACATTAATGGGTTGATGATGATATAATAATTATTTAAAAACTGTGCTAGGATTAGCTATGTACAAATAAAAAATAATAATGTGAGTAAATTTATTTAGAATTTTACAAAATAAACTAACATAAAATGGTAGCCTGTCACCGAACATCTCAGTAAAAACACCACCCCTAACTTAACTAATACAGGCAATTGCGTCGTTGTTATCGTCTACCTTAAAAAAACCTCCTCAGTTTTATCCCCGACATTAGAGCCACGTGTCGTTATAAAGCATAGTACAGGCCATTTGAGCTCGCTACTAGGATAACATATTATAAGGAACACTGGCTGTTATTTTTATAGCGAGTGCCCCTAGTGGACTACAAATCAAGATAACAAGCGGAGATAGAGGCGAGACGGAACTATTTACACATAGTTCTATATGTGTTTTATTCAGTACAACTGAATAATCATTTACAATGGCTACTAATTTACTTATATAATACGTCTTTTCTCGTCATTATATTGTATACATTGAGTATATAGATTGAATTACTGACATATGTTGTCAGTAATTCAATCTATATACTCAATCTTAAATTTTACATTGTTTGTGTAAATACACATGCACATTGTTTCTTAGTGCGTAAGCTAGGGAGCAATCGGCGTCCCCTGAATTGCCGGACGGGCTACCAATTCTCTACACTCCACTGTTACGCGCCAATGTTTACATCATTCACCGTCTTTATGAAAAGTGAAGGAAACTTCGTAACCGAACCGCCCAGAAAAAAAATAAAAGGAAAAACCAAATGAACCCAAGAACATCATCTTTAAAATGTTAATATCCGAAGAAAACCCGGAAAAGTAGGGACAACAAAGTATTAATAATAGAATACCGCTCTCAGTGTTTCCCT
This sequence comes from Craniophora ligustri, assembly GCA_905163465.1. Classification (NCBI taxonomy): domain Eukaryota; kingdom Metazoa; phylum Arthropoda; class Insecta; order Lepidoptera; family Noctuidae; genus Craniophora; species Craniophora ligustri. The sequence goes on along the minus strand of LR990967.1, from coordinate 6,695,875 downwards.
CTTATTTACACTGATGAAAGTTTGACAACACATGTTTGAAAGAACACCTGGATCCAAAAGAAAAATCTTATTTTTTTTTAAACTTAGTACGCTCGTTTTATTATAAGATATAATGGATTGTATTGATGCTATTTCGTCTATAACAGTATCCTGAAGATTATATTCAAACACGAGCTTTTAAAATTAAGACAATATGTGGTTGAAAGAAAAGTTGTTGCAGCAACTTTTCTTTCAACCAGAAAAGTACAGAATGCCACGTGCTACGATCCCTGCATACCACTTTTGCCTCGTCCACATTCATACATGCATCTCGTCATGATTGTATGCGCGCCGGTTACGAGTACTGCACACCTAACTTTTTTGAGGGAGTCCACCAATTAGTTCGTTGTATGTCCTTACTTACGTCTAGTCACTAGTCGTATTAACATTATAGGTTCAACTATGACCACTGATTTACTGAATTACTTTTTAACTTTATCTGCTAATTGGTTTCTAAAAATGATATTATAGCATGTTGTGGTCTCTTGTAAATAATGGACGTATAAGAATGACACCTATACTTTTTTACGTTAAAAATAACATTGAAGTTCACTAGGATATTGGCCTATATCATACAGTATCGGTAAGTTAACGAACACAAATATTTATCACCGGACCCGGCTTATAAAAACCTATAAATTATACAAATACAAGCCGTCGCCGAGTAACAATACTATTCGAATATTATTCGTCATGCTTCAGTTAGTATTCATTTAGTCTGTTTATTTTGTCCTTCTTCACAAAATCCTTCATCACTGATCCTTTGACAAATAGATAAGTCGTTATTCAAAAAAACACACAAGATAAATCGAATCCAGAAACAAAGTAAATTCGATTATTTATTTCCTATCGTGTACAAATAAACGCATACAATGTACATACAAAAGTTATAACAGAAAATCATAATAAATGAATTGTGTATATATTATACGACACACTGATATATCTCCCACTCTCGTTACTTGTAAAAACAGTCGGGGAGAGTGTTTGGACTGCAAACATTGTTCTAGAAGTTTCCCTTTATTTATTATAGATATGAAACAATACAAAGACAGCTTGCTGTATACCTCTCCTATGCGATAATTAATATACTAAAATTGCTTTGAGATAAAATTACTATATACGGATCTTATTTCGTATATTGAGCACCCTCGTTTACAGATTGATTAATGTCTTGAATGTCTTGATGTTGTAAAAATTACAAACATACTACTACATACCTATATCTACATACATACACTCACGCCTTTTTCCCATGGGAGTAGGCAGTACGTAGGTAGCACGAGTTCACTGTCAAACCAAAAATCATTAAAAAATAAAGCCGATCACTACTCAGGGTGATTAGTGATCGGTTTAGATTGCCTATTATTGAAATTATAAACACCCAAATTTCAATAGAGACTATGACTGGGTTCTACCAAGTACTTCGGAATCACTTCCTTATATGATTTATACATAACTCTGCGGTTGGTGTTCAATTTCCTATGCCTTAAAAAGTTTAATATAATTAAGTTTCCTTTGTATTGAAACACATTTAAAATAAACAATATATACGTCTGAATACAGTTGCAACAGTACCTAACTATAATGAAAATGTGTCCGGCCTTATTTTTTTACAATATCTAGTTTACCATAAGTAATTGGCTATTTCAGTGCTCATTAATATCACCAGCCACTGTCCGAACGTGGACGTCAGTTGACCGGTAACGACATTACGTAATAGCATAATACCGTGGCGACCTCTCCCGACGATCACCGAAGCTGTCGATGCCGGCTCATTCTCTCGTGATTAACTTCGGAATAAGGCAATTCATCCAAAGAAAAGTTTATTACTCTCAAGTTCTCCGTTCTATGCGAGAAGGTCGCTCGAAATTTACTCACACAATGGGTCCAATTACAGAAATCGTAAAGATCCGACAAATTTCACCAGTTTTCATCGTTTTTAGACACTTAGATAATCCACTTTTGCTGAATGTCGGATATAATTATGGAAGTTTATGAATGCCAGAAACATTATTACTGTGGGTATTTGTATAAGAACGGTAATAACGCGTTCACGTGTGTGCGTACAATATTCTGGCATTGCTGGCTTTGTATAAGGCCCGTACAATAATTCTTATGGCTCATAAACTTGTGCAAACTTATTATACAAGGTAATAGCTTTGTTTACGTATAGTTACCGCTAGTACCATTTAGCATGCAGTGGTAGAAAATTATAGTTATAAACATGATGTCTACGTTATACATGTTAGCGGTTGTTAGCTCTTTTTCTCTTGCGGACGCAGTGGGCGCGCCCGCCCTCGGACACAATGTAGTTACAAGTTTAGACACGTCTTCTCTATTATTTATAAGCGTTGTTCAAGGTTGGCGAACATTCGCCGGAAGAATTACAGCATTTCATTGGAAAGCTGCTAATTTTGCTATTCTTAATAAGAATTTTCTGCTAAGGGTGCATTAGCTGCTCAACGTCTTATATTTATAGAGGAGTTTTTTCTTAGCGCGCAGTTTAATATGCCAATTAAAGCGTTTAATATGTTATAAAATAAAACTAATACGTGATTTGAACATAGACTTAATTAAGTACCTACCTAATCTTTTTGTTCCTTGAATTACGTTACATGAACGAAATATATTGTTTAATATATATAAATAGTCAGGTCCTCATTCGTTAAAGTGTATAGTAGAATAAACTTCAGACGAAATTGATTGATAGGACGGGTATGTAGTATACAGCAATAAACTCTGTATTGTGTATTTGTTATCACATGTAAATAAACTTATTCTTTTTAAAGAATTGCAGCATATTTTATCAATGACCTGGTTCTAGAAAAATATAACGCGATAGGTACGTATAATGTGTTTGTATCATGCTCAACCCTCAATTCACCGACTACCGAGTGACAAGCATTCCTTACCGCATGCCATCTATCATAGTCTCGTCATGCATAATAATTAATAATTCTAGACAGACTTACAATATTATAACATTTCCGAAGCAAATCCAATCACCATTGTACATTTTACTAGCGCTAAACGTGTAAACGTTTCTACGCCGCGCTGCAGCGGAATATCTAATGAATTTGTCGGTTGTACCATTGGGTGTTAGGAGTCGGTATACACCTCGCTCGTTAACTTGACGATTGTTGTAAGCGCCGTGATTCCGCGAAGCTTTGTTTTATGACGGCAGCGACGCTGGTGCAATTTGTCAAAAGATTCAACTAAACGCTTATCCATTATGTTTACATAAAACGCTCATATCTGACACTGGTATTGCTGCTTAACTAATCTCTACAGAATTCAAGCTTCCACGATTTTAGGTCTTGCTGTAAAGTGTAACTAAAGGCCCAGGCAAAGTGATCGCGTCTTACGACTTTCTCATCTCGTCTTTTTTAATGTCTCAAAAAATACCTAAGGATTTTACGTAATTTATTTCTTATCTTACCTACCTTTAAAAGCGATATTCTCGGTTCGCTTTCAATTTACCACAGCAGTTGTGTGAATATTTTATTAAATATTTAGAAAAAAAAACGCAGCGTCTGCCTCACTTCTTTTTTCAACTCTTTCAACACCTTCACTTTTATTTTACAATTTAATGAATTGATATTAGCCATAAGAACTGCATTTTAAAATTTATGTTGGACTAGTATCTCGCCAGGTGTTAAACGACAATACAGCGACGCTACCTACATATCATCTACCTACAACTTATCATACAAAAACCGCGTTTCTTGGTTCGAGTACTGAATCCATTTTAATATCTAAATAAGATGTTTTCCATTTTTGCTTGTTCAAATTCAAATTTTAATATTTATCCGTATAATGTAGGTACGGAAATTGATACCTCTGTACAGGGGACCGGATTTGCGTCGAATGCACATTTACAAACCGTTTCCTACGTGTTTAAATTTCAAATGATATCTCAATATTCAATTTGGAATTCATTTTGCTAACTTACGTGAGGTAAACAGAAAAAGGAAAATGCTCGGGTATGCAAAAAGTCTTTATGCATTTCAAGGGTTCATTCTAACCGCGGTACCCTGCGGAACCCGATGGAGGAATTGAAAATAGAGCCCTTGTTATTTCGAGTACATGTGGAGTGGAATACAAAGGGGAACATTGTCTTTGGTTCCTCGTTATGCGTCGCTCCAGACGTCTGATAACAAACCGCAGGTTTGTCTCGCATAAAAGCATTATTTTATTTGTTATATCCAGTTAACTTTACTATTGGGTTATTCAATTGTACATACTACAACATGCAATAGCTTATTTCAGTTGTACATATGTATATGTATATACTATAATCTATGTTTCGATTTCATTTATAGACTATAGCCTAATCCCTATCAAATGTGAGGAGACCTGTGCTCAGCAATGAGACGGTCATGATGAAGATGTTGAACCTATATATAGTAGAAGTGATATTATTATATTATTACAATGATTTCTTATACAAATATTAGACATTGGAATCTAAACACATTCGATGAACCATAAGTCCTCGCAAAAAATACTGTTTTGTACCTAATATGATTTATGAATCTCTGGAGTATGTAAGATAAAAATATGGCTTGATACGGTACTAAACCTGGATTTTGGAACCCCATCAAAGGCTATATTCAATCTTAATCCAAGTAGAACATTACATGACCAAAGGAGTACCGCGACCTCGTTCTGTTTGAATCGGATTCTCAATAATTAGGTATTAAAAATTCCCTACATTTTTCAATTGAGCATTGAGAGCTGTGTAGTGCAGAGCAATCTAGTGGTGTGACCAGTTTGACTGTGATGTCAAAGGTCTCGAGTTCGAACCCAAGGCACGCACCGCTGACTTTTCGGAAGTTATGTACGTATTTATCACAAGCCTAAACGGTGAAGGAAAATATTATGAGGAAACCTGCATGCTTGAGAGTTTTGTCTCGATGGCATGTGAAGTCTACCAACCCGCAGTAGACTAGCGTGGTGGACTATAATCTATAATCCCTCTCAAATGAGAGGAGACTCGTGCCCAACAGTGGGACGTTAATGGGTTGATGATGATGATGATGATGATAACAGTATGACTGTGACCATAAATGCTGTAAAAAAAACGAACGAAATTTTACAGCAATAAGAGGCGATCAAATCTGTAAAGAGTAGGGGTATTTCAATGACATTCTAATTGTAATAATGTATTTATTACTAAGTAATAAGATTGAATAAAATTATGGTGAAATCTTTGAGTAAATAAATGATATCACACTGACATCCGCGTGGCCTTTAACCTTGACAGTAACAATATGCCTTATCATTCATACAAACCATGAATTATTTCGCAAAGTCATTTTCATTTCATATGGTTTAGGTACTTTGTATAATACGTATGTAACACATAATCATCTATCCCAGTCATGCACATGACACGTGCTGCTAAACTATGTACACCATAATATGTAGATGGGTATTATATGATCCACATTGATTGCAGATGTCGGTACTGAAATCATTTCCTGTGAATAATAGCTCACCCACCCTGTTCATAACAATATATAGATCCATAGGTATATGTACTTATATTCGTCGCCCCTAAATATAGGGTGAAAAGAGCTTCAATGAGTGGTTATGTATAAATGCTTGTTTTGAACAAGATATCAATAGCTATCAATATGACATAAAACACCACAGACAGACACACATCCCTACGTCTGCTGTCCCTGAAGGTCTAGACAGTTGTGTACTATTGTACACCTACATTTCTATAATAATAATAAAATTGTTTATTGTGTCTACAAAAATATAGTATCATACAAAAATTGAGGCAGCCCCTGTTTTGTTTTCGCCCCCCTGATTTCGCTGTTATGTTTTAGGTTCAATTTAATAGGACGAGCCTATTGCTATCAATCGGGTACGAATCTAAACTCCAAGCTGCTACTGAGAATTTCATTTTTTTTTTGTTGGTGATAAGGGGGCAAACGAGCATGCGGCTCACCTGATGGTAAGTGATGACCGCCGTCCATAGAGACATTTGCGACACCAGAAGCTTGCAAATGCGTTGCCAAACCCCGTAGAAACCGTTCAGGTTTCTTAAAATAGGGAGTTACTGAACTGACAGCAAACGGAATTCCCAGGCTGTCAGAATAGTCACTCCCCCAATGAGCTCTGGTAACCTTACTCACTCGCAGAAAGACAACTATTGTTGATTCACTGCGGTCTTCTGTAAGGCGGAGGTACTTCCCCAGTCGGGCAGCTCAATTTGAGCGAGAAATCTCGCTATGCCCTACAAAGTATAAATATAAAAACTAAATAAGATGCTTGACCTGGGAATGTACTCGTAAAGTCGCATATTATAACCACTAGACTATCGAGGCAGTCTAGCTATCAATGTGTGAATTGTAATCAATAATACAATGGAAGTTATCATTATAAGTCACACTTCTGAAAATATTCTTCATGAGTTCATACATACATACATACACTCACGCCTTTTTCCCGTAGGGGTAGGCAGTAACTACAGAATGCCACGCGCTACGGTCCCTGCATACCACTTTTGCGTCGTCCACAATAAATCCTGCTAATATTATAAACGCGAAAGTTTGTAAGTATGGATGGATGGATGGAAGGATGGATGTTAGTTACTCTTTCACGCAAAAACCGCTTTACAGATTTGAATGAAATTTAGCATACATATAGTTTATTACCTGGATTAACACATAGGCTACTTTTGATCTATGTACATATATACCATGCGGGAAAAGCCGCGGGAAACAGCCAGTAATAAATATTATTTCAATCAAAATAAAACCTACAGGCACAGTATCGTAAGGTACACACACCCCACCGTATCCTATATCCTCCATTTAACCACTCATAAAGGTGGATCGCGCCTTACAAAGGATCGTGTAATGGCGTCCACGGTAGCTAATTACACTAAGAGACGCTGCTAATTACAACCAGGATATTAACCGTGGCGTAATCAAAGCGATGTTTAATATTATGAACATTATCCTCGAGAGTACGTTCAAACCATAATTGTACTTACGTTAACCTTTAATTTGGTATTCGCGGTTATGTTTATCCTGAGAAACCGTAACCCCGAATACCGAATTAAAGACTTATTATAATAAAAAGATCGTATTTTTTCCTTATGGGTGACATGGCTAGCTTCCTACAGAGTCATGTGTATTATCGAGGCCAAACAGTTTTAGTTCAGTATCCTGGCCCGAAAAGCTACTGACTAGAATCGCGCGCTCCACTTTAGACTGCCTGTGCTTTACACTACAAGCAACACAAAGATTTAAAAAAGTCCATATCAATAAAAAAATATCGTCTACTAGCTTTTCCGACTTCGTCTGCCTAAATATATTTTTTAATCTATCTATATCTATCATATGTCCTTCCCCGGGACTCAAACTATGTCTATACCAAATTTCATCTAAATCGGTATAGCGGTTATAGCGTGAAGACGTAACAGATAGACAGACAAACAGACACACTTTAATTTTATAATATTATAAATGCGAGAGAAGAGCCGAAGATCGAGCTCTGCACGAATCCACGAGCAGTGGACGAATATAGGCTGATGATGATGAAAGTGTGTCTGTTTGTCTGTCTATCTGTTACGTCTTCACGCTTTTGTATAGTAATTAGCTATATGGATTATTTAATATTATCGAGTCCGTCGTAATTTTAATAGGCATAAGGAAAAATAGCACTTATTACTAGCTGTATTTAATAGCTTTTCATTCAGCCATTATGACCATCCACAGCCTGCCAGTTGCAGTTGCTTTGTACCATTTATCACGATCATTTGCCTCATATAAAACGTATTCACTACATCGCGCATATCATCATCATATCAACCGTTAAACATCCACTGCTGGACATAGGTCTCCCCCGAGGATCGCCACGGTCCTGCGCCACCCGCATACAGCGAATTCCAGCGACCTTCACCAGGTCGTCAGTCCACCTTGCCGGGGGCCTGCCCACGCTGCGTCTTCCAGTACGTGGTCGCCACTCGAGAACCTTCAAGTCCCATCGGCCATCCGTTCTTCATCGCGCATATACGACCTTTTATATATTTGTGACTTAACTAACGGTCATAAAACTGTTTAACAAATCACAACACTGGAATCACTAGTTTATTATACTATACACGGCCATTTTAAATTTTAGTGTTCATAATTTTAGTAGAGCGATTTTTCATATTTTAACTTACTTCTCGTTACCTATATTTATATATACAATAATGCTTAGTCTTTCTTTCTAACTTGTTATATTTACTGCTCGACAAAGGCAGCCCCTATCTCCTTTCACTGTTCTCTGCTCAATGGTATCTTAAACTAGATCAAAATTATTGACACTAACTCGAGTATAACTAATGAGATTAAGTTTATTTAGGGACAATACTCACCATATTATATTATTACGTATTTTATAATTTTGCCAAATACTTCTTTAGGCATTTGCAAATGCAACAAATAAACTTTAATATGCATGATTTCTCCAATTTAGAGCATTCATTAAAAACTATCACACGATGTGTTCTCGTAATAAGTACACAAATTTTAACAGGTTTTAACTGTTTGAAAGGAATGATAAATGGTTCATAGGCTTGCGAACCAGGTTGATATGTGGCTGCCTACCGGTGAACACGCGACATCGCGTTTTTGTAAAATACCACACACTTCTAGACTAACCATGTGCCATAAAGCTTTTAAAATATAAAGACAAAGCTAAAAAGGAACGAAAGAAAGAGATCGAAATCATTAGGAATATTACGTCGTAGGTATATTAATAAGTTTAGTATTATTAAAGTATATTGGTAGGCGATATTACTCCTATATTAACCTATCCCACAAAAGGGACTCTGATATCCATACCTACATATATTATAAATGCGACCTGTTACCTCACGCTTAAATCACTGTATCGATTTACAAGAAACTTCATATGGAATTTGAGTCCCGGGAAAAAGTTAGATTTTATTTCAGAAAACATCCCTAGAATGAGCGAAAAAGGAGTTGTATAAGTTAATTTGTTTTTAAAAGAACTATAAATCTTTTATCATTTAACTTTTTGTAAGAAATAAATAAGCAGGTTAATTAACCTAAATTACTAATTCTATGAAGACGAAGTCGCGAGTAAAAGCTAGTACGATAGAAATACTTCTTTTTCTGTTTTATCTTAGTACAATGATAAAATTAGGACTTCATAATATTTTTCATTCGTACTTTTTTTATATGACCTCTATATTACCATTAATTAATAACACACACATGTGATTCTATTTGTTATGTTAATTAAAATAACGAAAGCTATTTCGTCTCGCCTAATTTGTTATTAGTACAGCTGGCCAGTTTCCAAATATTAGTGATAATTATTTAATTACACGTTAAAAGTTAATGTTATTACGAAATTAACATCATAGTGGTATTGAATGTAGGTACTTAAACAACAACAAACTTGTATACATTCATTGTCTCTCTTATATAATTTTATACAAAATATATAATATTTCGAAAAGTCAGTAGATATTTAATTTAATTAAATTATTCCTTTGCCTGAATAACATTAAATCCATACAAAATAAGTTATTTTGTATTGTTTCCTTTCTTTAATAGTCCATGAGTAACTACTGAACTTTTAACTAGTATGTTCTATTTATAATTAACTAATCCTTTAAACATTTTATTACAAAAACCATCGATAAAAAGCTACAGCAATATTTGTATCTTCTTCTAGTTCTATAATACTATAAGTTTTATGTAGATCTTATTATGTTTTCCGAAATTATTTTGTATGGAACGGCTAGCGAGAGCAAGAACGTAAAGCCTCATTTTGTATAAGCCTGGAGGTGAATATTACTCACATGCAGGGAATAAATCATACGTATATTAGATCCTCCTGGGATCTTCGGCGACTTCACATGTACGGGAAATTGCATTCGTGTCCCTTGTAGCGATAATTTATTAATTTGTCCGCATACGGGGTTGGGGTCGCCCTGATGAATTATTAACTGCTTATGTCTGACAACCTGACCGATGAATGTAGCTCGAAAAGTTATGTGGAATAAATTGAATGTTATTATAATAATACTAATATGTTATTATAATAAAATGGTATAAAACCAGTTGCTTTGCTATATTTCATCATCCACCCATTTAATTACTTGATTTGAATAATTTACTGCTTACATAGTTCAAACAGTAATTTTAGTTCTTGTTTATGTGCTGGATGATGATGATGATCATCATCATAATCAAGCTATAATTGTCCCACTTCTAGGGAATGTCTCCTCTCATTTGAGGGGGAGTAGTCCACCACGCTAGCATAGTGCGCGTTGGCAGACTTCATACACCATCGATAAAATCTATCTCCGTTTGAGCATGTGATAAATACACCCATGATTTCGAAAACTCAGCGGTGTTAGCCCTAGGGTTTGAACTCAAAACCTTTTACATCGCAGTCCACCGGTTACACCACTAGGATATCACAGGTATACCACATAAATATATAAATATAGCAGCTCTTGCTATATTTATAGAGGCATACTTTAATATTATGATTACACCGCAATGATAAAATCCTTGATGTATAATTTCTTGATAAATAATACACCATTTTTTGTACGTAGCAAAGGCGACAGTTTATAAATCCCCAGGCATACGTGACAATCTCACAGGCTACAATATGATCACGTGATCGACTCACAATTCCCACTCCTCGCAAAGAATGGGAAATGCTCCATTTTTGTTTGCAATTCCCTGTTGAACATAAAGGAAAAATGGTTTTATAGGAAAACCTTTGAGAAAATTGATAAAATAAAGTGCCTCGTAGTCCTTTTTAAATCGATGGGTAGGTAGTGCGTATTTTTCTAATATCACCTTTATCGCTCTTACTCCTTACTCTATAAAAAAAACTAAAGTACAACACAAACAAAAAAAACCTACTGATTAACGTCTGATGCACGACTCAAGTCTAATAGCCGCAAAGTCAATATCATTTTGAAAGTCGTCGATCAAAACGAATACCTAATCTCTTTCCTTATTTAAGTTTGAGAATACATACTTATTTCACCGAATCGCGCTGGAGAAGAAATAAGCATTAAAAGTGACTTATATCTAATTTCTAATACTCAAGCAAGCAGTTGATAAAACTACGCAACTAGGAGAAATATTTTTTTTAATTATTGTCTACCTACGAATATATATAATAACTACTATAAGTATAAAAACTTATTTTTTGTTAGTATAACAAATACTAACAAAAAATAAGTTTTCATACTCTTTTTGTATTCTATATCATTGACAGATTCCTTTTATTATTATGACTTAATAAGCCCGCTGAGTCTCTCTCATACCTACTCATATCGCTACTTCAGTTCCGATACCAAGATGGTACTCTTGGTTTCGATATGTATGTCCTTAGAACACTCTCTGGCTTAGTCGTACTTAATATTCAAAGATCAATGAAATAATGGAGGGTTCTAGTCGCACAAACCTAATCGTATTTAATCCAATTAGCTTATTCTACTAACCGAAACCAAACCAAACCAAACAAATAAAGAAAAGGTATCTCCGTGTGACATGGGTGATTGTGCAAGTATTATTTTATTACTGCACAATAATTATAAAACGGACATAATCATTAATTTCAAACAACGTAAAGTTTCATCATTCACCGAATTTCATTTTGTGAATTATTATGGAAAACAATTATTTTGAAGCGACGTCGTATTCAAAGGGTGACACGTTACACGAGACCTGACAAAGCATCAGTCATATGTTTATGTACATGCACAACGTAACAGGACAATGCAGTCCTTTACAATGTTGAGCTCATTCATAGATAACATTAAATGAAATCGCAACGCAATATACTAAATTAAATCGTGAAGCTCAACCGAGAGCTTTATTTGTTTGCACAAAATGTTAAGGATCTAAAATGATTTTTTTAAACGAATTGTTTTAATTTAAGTATTCTTAAGCTTTCTATGATACTCAAATTATATCCTGAAAGCCCTACCCAACATTTATTTAAGCAAAAAAAAATGTAAATACTAGCATCAATATTAAATAGATTTTTTCTTTCACAATACAACCAATCTCAAAGTAAATTAAGTGAAAAGGACGGAACAACTTATAAAAATGGAATATAGGATCGTAGGAATCAATTTATAACGTCAATTGGACAGTGCGGTGCGGTCGGGTCGGCGCGACCTAAGCTAGAGTGGCGGCAATCCGTCAATGTCCGAAGTAAAGCCCCTTAAATGCGTTCTTAAATACGGCGTGCGACGGCCGGCCCGCAGGCCCACGCTCCACGCCCACGCCCACGCCTCGCTGTCCACTACGTTGCTCACCGCGATCAATATCATCCTTCCTTATAAACTAATTCCTGCCTATTTTCACGGATGATTTATTGTATTAACACGTTATGGGGTCGTAATTTGAGGCTTCCTGAAAGTTCAGGGAATATTTATATTGTTACTGTATAATTATTTTCCTCTTTTATTGGTCCAAAAAATATGACATACAGAAAACCTAAATCCAAACTAAAGACTTAGTATACGAATATTGGTTCCATGCAGGAATTAAAAATAGAAGCATTAAACTACTGCACAAATCGTGAGGTCATATTTCTTTCAGTTGAATATTAAAGTACACAGAAGAACTTCTTATTTGGTCATAACATTTCATAGCAAATATTAAAAGCTTAAGGATCACTTCAAACTTAGTTCGTATATTTCATTTCCTTCGTGTACCTACTCGTAAAAGGTTACGTGAGCAAATATTAGGAGCTCTAGCAATATTCTATTTACTCAATCTTTATGACTTGTATGAAATTTGTTACTTATATCCCTTTCATAAAGTTATGTATATCAAATTTCTTACAACTTTAGTAAATCGAGCCTAAGGCCGCACTTACTAAAATAAAGCGAGGAAAAACGCGGTGTCTGTATTCCGAAGATAGGTTGTATGTGCAAGAAATGAGCAAATAAATCAATTACACACCGGCAGGCGGCGCCACAGGAAATAATTGGATTTGTACTCAAGCGCCCTGGGGGCCGATCACCGGTTTATTGTCTACATTCCTCGATTTTACGGAAAAAAAACTGACAGCCCTTGAAACACCAGATATCTTCGTGAGGAATTAAATGTCGCGTTACACGGAAAAACGTCCGTTCATCTGAACAAATTGTCTTTGTTCAGCCTTAAACTCGTGTAATATGTAAACAACAACTTCTGAGTCACAAAGTTCTCAGATCAGAGGGGGTTACAATGTTACAGTAAATTGTTTCATCAGCAATCGCGGGAGTTATTTAATTAAAACTGTTACAAGTAACTCATAAAACTAAGCCTGAAATCTTTGTCGTAGATGAGCTTGGCCGAAATAGCTGCGGAGCTTGACTCAAACTTACACCTACATTCGTTAACTAACTAGTTCAAAAGTTTTAACTACACTCCATGCGATTATACTGGCGACATTATACATTAAGTTTGGGTAGTAAATATAAACTGACTATTGTTTTTGAGATGAAAATCTTCAGAGACGGTTTTATATTAATTGGAATAGGTACTTACAATGTAGTAATATGAAACGAGTTTTCGAAGCAAGTACTTCTAGCTTTCCGAAATCATATGTATGTAGTACTGATTTTATACACTTATTTAAATACTAGACATTCAACTTTACTAACCCCTCTCATTTATTAACATCCAAATAGCTTATGAACGAGTATACATTTTCTTATATGGTTTACTACTATTTGTTATACTGTATTAAGGCATAATCACCCTAATATGTCATAATGTCCACAGATGTATGCGAACACTAACCAAAATACACCGAGGATCGGTAGGAAATCTATGCCTCTAGCCAATTTGCAATCAAAGTTTAGAACCAACATTGAACAGAAACAAAATGTACGGAAATTTCAGCTTACCACGCTTCAGGCGTTCATAAATGTCATTTCTATACATTTTATTTCTAGTCATTGTCGATTCTAAACTTAGATTGCAACTTGGCCAGTGGGACGGGGTTGTCGCTAGGCGCCTTTATCACGTCCATTTACAACTTACGAAGTCTCGTAATGGAAATTCTAAACTCAAATAGTAGCTAATGTCAGAGAGTAGTTTTTATATTCGAATAACAACGTTACGTTTTATAGGTCTCTGGCTATTTCTCTAGACTGGTAAATAAGAATCAATTACTTTTTAACTGTAATTAATATGCATAACTGATAACGGGACTGCTAACCGTACGACGCGACGTGGATATTCCTTCGTTTTGATAGGTACACAAAGCCAATATTTGTAAATACTTTCATGGAGAGTGTTTTGTTTTTGCTCTTGTCTTAGATAATATCCTACTGCAAGGGTGTGATAAGTTGATGATGGTATGTGTAACTATCACGCCTGTCCCCGAAGGGTTAGGCAGAGGTCTACTAATATACAACTACGTTTCGCCAGTATGTTTTAGGTCCCATGTAATAGGGGGCGAGCCTATTGCCATTAACCGGGTACGAATGCAAACTCCGAGCTGCTACGGAGAATTTCATAGAAAAACCCAATAACACTGCTCGACCTGGGAATCGAACCCAAAACCTCTTGCTCGGCAGTCGCACTGTACGAACACTAGACCAACAAGGCAGTATTTTATTAGAATCATAATATTAAACATGAAAGCAGGGTTAGAGAGTGAAAGTTGGGCTAGGGAAATAGGTTCCCTTATAATCTCTATTCTCTTTCTCTCAATTGAGAGGGATTAGAGCCTAATCCCTCTCAATTGAGAGGAGACCCGTGCCCAGCAGTGGGACATTAATGGGTTGACGAAGATGTAATCTCTCTAAAATGAGAGGAACCCCGTGGCCAGGTGTGGGACACTAAATGATTTGATTGTGATGATGATAACCCAGTAGATACCCCTGATATCATTTTTTAAACTTTATCATAAGTAACCCATGAGAGGCATCGTAAATGACATTCACAATTAGCAAATGATTTACAAACCTGACGACCTGATTGGCCCAGTAGCTGAGCGATTGGCTGGTGCGCCACGGATTGCGGGTTCGATCCCCGCACGGAGCAAATATTTGTACGATCTACAGGTAGTTGTATCGGATCTGGGTGACAATGTATGTGAAAATTTGTGTTTGCACCGCAAAAGGAGGAAATCCTAGTGAGTGGCAATGTTTAAAAAGAAATGTCAAATCTCGTCACATCAAACAATAAATCAATGTTTCAAAGACATAGATTGCCCCCACAATTTAAAAAGAAGTTACAATAATCAGCAAATTCAGAAGCACTAAATTACTGTTAAAATACTGTGATTAACTTTACACTTGATAGGGGGGCGGCAATAAATCACTAATAAAATAAAATCTACAGATTTTTTTAACCCAATACAGGTATTGGTTATTAGAATAAATGCTAATTAGCACCTGTAAGAGCCCAGCAAAAGCGCAAACTTTTGATGAAACTATGTACTAGGTTTTTAGTAATCAGCACATTTTTATGTTTATTATGCTTGTCTATTGTATAATAATTACACTCAATACTCTTGCGTATCACTGTCTTTGTTTACTGAACGACAATACAACTAGGTTATGCCTGCGACATTTAATTACAGAAACTTGAATATCGGTAAATCACAACAACAATATAAAGTTTTGACTTCTAATTACGTAACTTGAGCAAATGTATATATGAAATTGTAATCAAACAGTTAAAACATGAAAATGACAATTGTTAATTGGAAATACAAATGTTTATAAAGACAACGTACCTATGCTGGTATATTTCAGTAAGTATGCTTTTATTGGGCGGAAAATCAACATTGAACGTAAACAACCGAATAAGGTAACTCGAAGGTCGAAGACAAATCAACTAAAAGCAAACCTTGCCATCCATTGACTCCTTTCTATCTTTGGGGTCATGAGATTTATTTAAAAATTTACTCAACCCAACTCCATGACTGAGGGCATATGCATTTTAATCTTTAACAAGATATAGCAGCAAATCAATCAGTTAGTCAGGTAGTTAGTCAGGTAGTGAAGACCCAATTAGTCCAACGGTAGTTAATACTGCCTTCTGTGCTATGGGTCCCGGGTTCGAATCCCAGTAGGGACAAATGTTTGTGTGATGAGCATGAACATTTGTATCCGAGTCATGGATGTTTCTATGTACAATATGTATATATTTACAAAAAAAAGTATATATGTAGTATATCAACCAACTAGTATCCGTAACACAAGCCTCGTTGCTTAGCTCGGAACTAGATGGCGCTGTGTTATAATGTCCAGAAATATTTATTTATATTTATTTATTTATAGTTATTTATTCTTTTTGTTTTGGGTTCTTTCCAGGTCTGGTTTGGTCTGCCCGTGACATATCCATGTGATCCGATAAAAATAGTTTTATTTAAATGTCTAGGGTTCACGTAATTTTAAGAAATTAGTATAGTTATATACAGTGTAAGGTAAGTGTAAGGAGTTTCAACCACATTACTTCGAAATATGGTTGAAACTCCTTACACTGAACTTAATTATAGTTTTCCTGTCTTAAGTCTATCCACGATTTTCAGTTCTATAAGTTTTAAGAGGAAACATGAATTGACTTTATTATAATTAATGCTAATTCCGTTTAATTAGCCTCCCTAAGAATTTCAAACAGCTTGCATGCGAACTATGATCCATGTTAAGTATACTTACATTTTAAATTTAAATTATTTGTGAGAGTGCAATCACAAACTGGGTCATACATAACATCACGCGGTCACCCCGAAGGTTAGGCAGTTGAGTAATGACAAAGTTTACTGTTAATCTAAACAACACGTTAATGTATTTAATATAATTGGTTGTTTTTTATAAATGGTTAGCTTTTGACCATTTTATTTTTTAAGTCATCCTGGAGCTATGAGTTTAAAGCAAATAAACACCTTGCTCAACCTGAAAATGACTCGAAACCAGGACCTCATACTTAGCAGCCACACTTGGCACGTACCAATACACCAATGAGAAAAATTGGTAATGTGGATGTAATGTAAATATACATTGTAGATAAGACTTTGTGGCTGAAGATACGCTCGCACGTGTAACGAGGCGTTACTTGTAGCCGACTGGGTCACAACCTACATAAGTAATCTTATTACGTGTAAAGAAAACGTACGTGTAACAAATATGAATATTCATTAGCTAGGTAAATAAGACAACGATTTGACTTGTGTACCAGAAAATTCCTATTCTCCATTTTAAATCCTAATAATATTTGACCTTTTTTATTGTTCACTAATATGCTTCTTTTTCGTAGATGTCGTAGGCCAGGTCAGTTCTAAGATAAAGTAATTGTAATAACGAAAGAAAAATTCAACCTCAGGCGGGATTCGAACCCGCGTCTTCTGGATAAGTACTCCAGACGCTCTGCCAACTGAGGTTGAATTTTTTTTTCTTTTTCTTTCTTAATAAAAATTTAAAAATCTTAGCTTGAAATATGCTAAAAAATACAAAAAGATTGTATAAAGGAATTGATTTAAAAAATAGCCTTCCGGACACGACCTATCACATAAACATAAAAATTACACCTACTATAGGTATATAGGTACTACAACCTACATCTTTTAAATTATTCAACATGCGAGAAAATACTTTTAAATAATGTCAATAGAAAACATTGTGTATCGGTTTTGATATTTACTATCTGCTATACCTATTTGGTTTGTTTTAAAAGCATTTCACTTCATAGTAGGTTGTCTCTATATTTGACAGTATTTGTTATTATATGTATAATTATAATATATCGGAGGTATTACTTGCTTTACAGCCGTTTGAGATACTGAATAGTTATTAATTAGAGTAACGCCGGCAAGCTGATCAAGCAAATGAAAGTGCAATTCCGACCATAGGCGAGATAACTGATACTCAGGCACCGTGCAATGCCACAGTGTCAAATCTAGTAATTAATAACCAATGTTGTTGTTGGTCTTCAATTGAACATATTAAATTTAATTATTTACTCATTGGATCAGACTTAATAATAAAATGGACGAGATACAGCTTTACCCAGCTTAAATACGACGTCTAAGTTATGAGTTGTTTAGTAGAAGCAGAGCAGCCAACATAAAAACCTGCTGTGAGCTATTAGCCAGTACATTAACGACCCGCAGCATGGCCAGGAGTTAGTCGAGTAACTGAAAATTGCGGTGTCAGAAAGCTATGTCGACTGCCAAACGAACTATGAAAATAATGGGCGAACGGTACCTAATGCGCGTCTTAAATCGACTAATGCACTGGCGCTGTGAATGCTCCGCCATATTTCACCAACAAACGTTAGCGTACTGACGTAAACCAACCGAAGTTTTGTTTTGTCTTTACGTGGCAACAGAATTATAATATTTTCAAATATATGGCACGATTGATATTAAAGATATGATCGGGTATGACCGGTAAACTTGGAAGACTAAGACAATGAGTCAAGTTACGCACGCACTACTAACTTTTTTTGAAGTTACATGCATATTATCACACGCCGTATTCTTAAAAATAAAAATCTTAAGGAAACCAGCATAACTAAGAAAATTTCTCGATGGCGATTGAAGTCTGCCAACCCGCGCTAGT
Source organism: Craniophora ligustri (assembly GCA_905163465.1). Taxonomy (NCBI): domain Eukaryota; kingdom Metazoa; phylum Arthropoda; class Insecta; order Lepidoptera; family Noctuidae; genus Craniophora; species Craniophora ligustri. The sequence continues at coordinate 6,677,250 of LR990967.1, read as the reverse complement.
CTAGTGTGGTGAACTATAGTTTAATTTCTCTCAGATGACAGCAGTGGAACTGTAAATGGGTTTATGATTACAGGAAGAGCACAGTTATAGCACTAATAGAAATCATTAGTATTAGAGATAGTTAATAGAAACCTGTTTTATACTAATTGATACAAATAGCAGTATGATACTTTACACGTGGTATATATTGTATTGGTGTATATAAGATACAATAATTTTTCGAATATTTTTTCTTGGAATTTATTTATTAATATTGAATTAAACTGTAGTTCCTCCTTAATATAAAATACACATATTAATATTATAAATGCGAAAGTATGTCTGTCTATCTGTAACCTCATCATGCTGTAATCGTTGAACCAATTTAGACGAAATTTTGTATATGGTATATATAAATGGGGATAGTTTTGTCCCGGAAATCATTCCCTAAACGGGTGAAAAGGGGGGTGGCAGTTTGTATTTGGAACTAACCATTTCTTAAAAGAAGGGGGTAACATATATAAATAAGCTGATTAATAAAAAAACATATTATTTATAGATACAATTACCAATTTCTAAGCAGAAGTCTGGGTAAAATTGAGTGACTTAATATAGTATGGTTTTACAAAAATTTTGGAAAGCAAAGTGGTGTAGGAATAAGTGTCAAATTAATTACCTTACTTTATTCTGTTATTTGGAACGTGAGTTCGTATATCTATAAAACTACAACCTTATTTATGTATGTATACGTATATGCACACAACTAGATAGTTATAATATAATAATAGAGTTGCTAGTTTATCTCATAGGTATAATAATATATAGTCTAACTGGGATTTACGAGTGTATAAACGTGAAATGACTGACAAGGAGAAGTCTTAAGTGACTGTTTTTGAAGGATTTTTGGGAAACCGATGACTGTGGCCTGCCTTTCAAAATCTTTTTATTGGACACTTAGTATTTTTGTTTGACATAATTACATTAAGTTCCTTCAAACAATCAAACAAGCACAACTTACAAAACTAAAAAAGGATATTATAGTATCAACTTGAATTAATTAGATCATTATATCAATAGAGGATTAACTTTCTTTTATTGTGCTAAAAGAAACTTTCTAGATACGATCACGTTTTAGTTTAATATATTGCTAGCTGCTACAGCAATATAGCACGTGACAGCGCTAGAAAATAGGCTGGTTACATTTTTATTTTTAATACAAGCTCACTACATATATTATTTACATGTGACAGGTAGTAGTTTGCATACATGCGTTTAATTTTAGCCTTTGTCGGCTTCGCAGAGATGTGGCTAGTGTTTGTCCAACCAACTATTTCCTCACTGAGAACGCTCCGGAAATTAAAACCAGAGAAAAGTCTCCCGGGACATTAACTCTAGGAGAGAAAGGGATTTAATTTAAAATTTGTTTCGTGGATTATATTTGTTTGCGGGAAGATGAATAAGTGCTAGTACTTTCCGGGCCCCGACGTAAAATGCTTTCAGTGACGGTTGTTTAAAATATTCGCTCCTTAAAAGGCTACGAAATTAAAGGCCACGCTGAAACTTTAATAATTTATATGAATTCTTTTTCAGAAGTAATTTTGTTTTGTAAAAGTGTTAAATTTGTAATGTTATATTTGCAAATATTATTATTTATGGTCGTTCGTTTAAGTTGTTTTGTTTCGTTTTTATTCTGAATTCATAATTTTTCCATATTATAAACATAGGTACAATTGATATGAATATTCATAATTAACGATTGAAATATTCACTTCAGGTAAAAATAAATAAAATATAAATAAATAAATATTCCTGGACATTATGGCACACAGCGCCATCTAGTTCCGTGCTAAGCAACGAGGCTTGTGTTACGGATACTAGTTGGTTGATATACTACATATATACTTTTTTTTTGTAAATACATACATATTATACATAGATACATCCATGACTCGGATACAAATACAAATGTTCATGCTCATCACACAAACATTTGACCCTACCGGGATTCGAACCCGGGACCCATAGCACAGAAAGCAGTGTTAACTACCGCTGGACTAACTGGGTCGTCCCAGTATAATAAATAAAAATATCTAAAAACGAGACAGTCAAGAGTACCAAATGACAAACATTATAACCTAACTGAAATATAAGAATGTGTATTTTGTAAATAATTAAATTGCTTATGTTAAAACATGTAGGTTAAACATTTAAAGTGGCCGATGTATAATGTATCAGCGTATTACCATGTAACACCTACTAGTAAAAAAGTAGTATGTGTTCTACAAAGAAGTTACAAAGGATAGTAAGTTAAAATAAATACTTTTAACATATTATCCTTGAAGAAACTGCAATTCTTATCTCAGAAACTACTAATAATGTTTTTTTGTTGCAGTTGCAGCACAGTTTAGAGAAAAAAAAATCCGATCATTAATGCCGCTTATACTAGATAACACAATCGGCATTAAAAGCTTAGTCTTATAAACCTTAACAGCTTTTGAGCTAAATAAATCCTCTTTAATAATCAAATAGTAACGCCGTTTCATTTAGCTTTAGTTCTGGCGTTGGCGTTCAAAGACTTGAAACCGACTTCTAAATGCAATTGCAGGGTAATTTCTTCAATTTGTCTAATAATAATAATTTATACTAGGGTGGTATACCTACATATATTTTATTTTTCTCTCCAAGCTAAACTATTATACCGCAATGCTATGAACAAACAATTAATTCTGTTGTGTAGCAGATTGAACATAATGTAGCCGGCGTAGCATCATCACACCCCGGCTACGTCGTAGCAACATTAAGGTTCGGCTCGCATCAAACAAATCAGCCACGAAAAGCCGCGTATTTATTCATACCATATTTATATTATATCCGTTTTTTGTTTTTTCTCAGTGGCCTGTTCAGTCAATGTACAGTGGCATTTGGTGTGCACTCCCCCTTAAATCTCTCTTTACATCGTCACCATCACAAAGCCTTGTTTTTAAGATTTTATTCGGTTTTTCTCAGTTTTTTAAATAGAAGCAACCATTAATTTAGTTTCTTTGCAAGTGACAAGTTTGAAATTGAAGTTACAACGAAAATATTACGATAAATATTATACAATTTCAGTAAAAAATATGATCTTCTAAAGCTGGTTTAATATAAGTCAATAAATCGTCAATTGTCGTTGGTTGAAGCACAAAGAAAATAGACGAACGCTTTTATAAATATTTTTGAAGCCTCTTCATTTTTTTTAGTTACGAACGGTGATGGTCGTAGTTAAAAATACTTTGATTAAATACATGCTTTAAATGTTAATATTATACATAAATGTTCTCCTATTATTCAATTGTTATCGAGAAAATGTTGAGCAAAAACCTTTTCGGTACTGTAAAGTTCTAGGATATATTTACAAGTATAAAAACGCAGTGTATTTTCACAGTTTTTTTCTTATTTTATTTATGACTCTCTTTCTCTAGCGTCCTCAAATTACAATACATAAATAATTGCCTATCACACACACCCTAACAGATAGCCTGTTGACTCACTAATCTTCATAGGTTCAAAATTTCTATTTTCCGAATTCATTAAAATTATTAATATAACATACCATTACGTCGGCGTAATGGAGAGATACAGGTATCTCTCTAAACGATTATTATAATTATCTGACCAACAATGTAGACTCACAGATCACAAATATTCGTATGTCCCGTATAATATTGGGCAAACCTATTGCAATTAACCAGCCACAATTTCCATCAAAGCGACTATTGTGAGTTCAACACAGTGTGACCTATGAATCGGTGTAATCGGACCAAAGGTACTATGCTCTATAAGCGCATTGAAGACCAATAAACCAATGAAGCTGTTCCTAGAAACACTAGATTGTAAAAAAACCTTGTTATTGTGAAATGTATATTCCAAATTTTTCTTGTTCACTATTAACATGAGCACTTTGTTTTTTTAATGGGACGTGCCCCCTACCCTGAGTCCCTACTACTGCAACTTCTGTAAACCAGGATTAACAATAGTAACCATCCAAAATATTGTCAAGACAATGAATCCGGAGGAGGAGTTAGAAAAATAACAGTTTTCCACTTCCCTCCTTATCATGCGAGAGACAGAATATGTAGAGTTTATATGTCATTGACATGAGAACAGATGAGCACTATTAGCATTATAAGTCTATGTATGCCAGAGTATATCCGTGACCATAGATGCTGTAAAGAATGATATAAAAATAAAACCTATCAATTTACTACGATAAAATCCTTAAAAAATATAATGAATAAGTATTCAAATAATAAACTTGTCATTATATGTACTAGTATTTACTGTTCTTATTAATGTAATGAGTTACTCGTTGTACATTTTATGTATGATATATTAACTAAACTTATTACAAAGTACCATTTGTCTTCGGTTAACTTTAGCCAGCTAAATCACATTGTTTCGACATATGCTCTAGCGGAATACTGAGCTTGAACAGCATTTAAAATGCGGTTTTCAGTATTTTTTTAATTGGCGTTTATTTTAAACGTCAGATCCAAATAATTGGGCGCTGCAATATTTTAGTTATTAGTATGTTATTTATCGAACTCGAAACCTACGTCGATATATGTAAACCAGCTCAGTATTTCTTTTGTTAATTTTAGCTTAATTGGATTTAAATTTCGTTTGTCCCGATGTAAAGCAGGAAGATTTAATTAAATACTCTTTTGGGTAATGACGCCATAGTTTTTCGAGAGATGAAGTAAATAAGGAGATTCTCGTTTCAATGTGGAGCTGTTTGTAAGCGTGAAGCTAGCTGGTCCCGGCGCGGCTCGTCCTTCTCTCGCTCCGCTCGTCCCGCCGGAGCCGGCTTCGCTCCGACAGTCGCGATGGGAATCGAATCAATTTATCGAGACAACATTGGGCTCGTTCGATCTTCATCCACATCTCAATCTTATGTAACCTCGGTACTATTACGAAAATGACGTACTATCGTGTCAATATGCGCTTTTCGTGCCAAATTAATTCGTATGCTTCTGCATTTTAGTGTTAAAATACCTTTATGTTCGGCATTTTTAAACGAATATGCAATGAATTAATGTTAAACTGGGATATATATTTAAAAACCTGAAAGAAGAACTACAACTACGAACACAAAATGGTGAAACAGACTTATTGATTAAATATATTAATGGAACCCCGAAAATTACTAAAAAAATGACAAAAAACTAAACCAGCTAGAAACGAAACAATCAAAAACAAAAAAAGATGGCATAACATACGAAATCACCACAAAATACGACAATCTGGGTACAACTAAAAATTCGCTAAAGTTTTTCTATTCGAATATCCGAAGTTTAGTGAAGGCGGGAAAAATGGATGAACTGAAATGCATTCTGGACACTATTCAAAGTGTTGATGTAGTAGTGTTGGTCGAAACGTGGATTAAATCAGACGCAGAGGCTCAAAGATTACATCTACCAAATTACACACATCACTATAATTTTAGAACCAATAGCAGAGGTGGTGGAGTTTCAATTTTTGTTAAGAACAATATTAAACACGAGCTCATTAGTCAAAAATGCGAGGACGATAACCATTTCCTATGGGTACATCTACATAAATTTTCACTAGATATATGCGGTATATATAAGCCCGAAAGAACCAACACAAATAAATTCCTTGACACTCTAACAAACGAACTAGAAAGCAAGAAAAGAACAGTATTGTTGGGCGATTTTAATTATAATTTACTTGAATCAGATAGAAGTACAATGAAATACAAAAACACACTCGCAGAAAATGGCTACATAGTACTAAATAAAATTGACGCTAGATACTGTACCCGTGAGACAGCTACAATCCGCACTATTCTAGACCATGTTTCCACAAACCTCAAGAGCCATGATTTCCATCTAGCAATAATCGAATCTAGCATGTCAGACCACAAACAAATCTTTTTACAGATAAACCAGTATAAACCTGAACCTAAGAAAAGGCTACAAACAAAAACCCTATCATTTGCAAAATTGTACAAGACTATAAAACAAATTGATTTTACTATGATGGGAGAAGACTTTATAAAACTAGAAGAAGCAATAAAATTAGCAATCAACAAAAATCAAACAACGAAAATCGTAACTATTAACCCACCCAAAACAGAATGGATTACAAAAGACATAATAAGTAGAATAAATACTAGGAATATACTATGGAGACAATACAAAATCAACCCTAACAATAAAGAACTTGAAGAAAAATTTAAAAGCGAGAGAAATAAAGTGTTTCAATATATGCAATCCCAGAAAATCAAATACTATAAGAAATCTTTTGAGGAATGCAAAGGTAAGCCTTTAAAGATGTGGAAACTTATAAATAATTTATCAAATAACAAAATCAAAGAAAGTTGTATTCCTCCTAAATTACAAACACCTTCAGGAATCATAACAAGTGAGCAAGAAATTTGTGAATATTTTAATACATACTTTTCAAATATAGGCATACTCCTAGCAAACAAAATAACTACTACACGCCACACTTACAACATAAACACAATCTCACAACACAACAATGCTCCAGGACTTTCACAAATGTCACCAACTAGTGTAAAAGAAGTTGAAAAAATTATCGATGGCTTAAAAACAAATACCAGTACTGGTATAGATGGCATTAGTGTTAAGGCAATTAAACATGTAAAATCACTAATACTTCAAAACCTAGTTCAGTGCATGAATAGCTGTTTACTCGAGGGCTGTTTTCCTGACACATTAAAAATCGCAAAAATTACACCTATTTTTAAATCGGGATCAAAATCAGATCCAGGAAATTACAGGCCTATATCGGTCTTGCCTGTGCTTTCAAAGATTCTGGAAAAATTAATCCATACCAGACTTAGTCATTATTTGGATTCTTTTTGTTTTCTCTTTGAACGGCAATACGGATTTAGGCCTAAGTCTAACACCTTATCTGCCGCAACTGATCTTGTAACAAAAATTAGGACAAAAATTGATCAAAAGCAAATAGTACTAGGTATTTTTATAGACTTGAAAAAAGCGTTTGATACTGTCAGTCATAATCTGCTTCTACAAAAACTAAAATCTATAGAAATAACAGGAAATTCATTTAAAATGTTCGAGTCTTACTTGGAAAATCGTTATCAAGTTGTTAAAATAGGAAAAACGGTCAGTAGTATGAAAATCATAAGTTGTGGCGTGCCGCAGGGATCCATACTAGGGCCCCTTCTATTCCTTGTATATGTCAATAACTTAAAAGAATTAGGATTAAAAGGTCATTTAACACTTTATGCTGATGACACTTGTCTATTTTGCTTTGGCCATTCCATCGAAACAATTATTAAAGAAGCGCAAGACGACCTCATCATTATGGAAAGGTGGTTTTTGGATAACCTTTTGACAGTAAATACAGCCAAAACCAATTATATTATTTTTTCGGCCAAAAACAGAAGGAACCACAAGCCCTTATACATCAACGGAGATGCCTTACAAAATGTCAACATAGAAAAGTATCTGGGCCTTACTCTTGATAAGCACTTAACATGGCAGCCACATATAGAAAGCATTTGTAATAAATTATCGAACCTCACAGGTTTACTACGTGGAATAGCTGGATGCCTACCTATAAAAGTTCGCTATACTGTATACAATTCACTAGTAAAACCGCATATAGAATACCTTATAGAAGTCTGGGGATCAACTACTAAAACTAATCTAAACAAACTACAAATAGCTCAAAATAAAATTGTTAAAGTTCTTTTCCAATATCACCACCTAACATCCACAAATCAGATATACAACGACACTAGACTATTTAATGTTAACCAAATTTATAATTATAACACATGCATATTAATCTGGAAAATTCTTACAAAAAACATACATTCACAAATATCATTCACAAAAATAAATCAAATACAAACACGTTCGTCACGCCGAGCACATAACATAGTTTTACACAAACCAAGGACTAATCATGGTAAGAAAAATATTGAATACGAAGGAGTACAACTTTATAACTCTCTACCTAAAACCCTAAAAGAAACAAAAATATTTACTAAATATAAAAAACTTCTAAAGAACCACATCCTTAACTGCTACAACATAAATACATAATATAAGTAAATATATTATTATCTAAAATAACCTAAAACAAAAATGTAATAAAATTAAAATAAATATTGTACATTGTGAACGGTGCTTTAACAGAATAACAGAAGTGATTAGTGCAGCGCATTCGATGCGGGCGCACAAAAATTATTATTTCGGAATAATATCTTAAATCTACCCACTTTAGATTATGTTTCACTTTTTTGCGATATTGTATTGACTTTGTATAAAGTAAAATTTTGTACTTTGTGTCTGTGTAAAGTTTGTGCTTAATTCTGGACTTAATGTTATAAATTATTTAGTTGCTTTGTTTCTCGACAAGTGATTTTTGTAAATCTTAGAGAAATAAATAATATTTAAACCATATATAAAAACAATTGTTAAACCACGGGCTACCAGCGATAGCATGTGGAACAAATATGAGGCTGGCAAGCGGCAAGCGCCCCGGGCGTGGCGCACTTGCCAAATGTGCCATCCGATAGCGCCAGAACATTGTAGCGAATTTACAACCACCCTATTAGCACTAAATCTAAACATTAACCCGATTCCAGTAACCAAACTTCACGAATACTTGCGCCGAATATCGGTCACCGAGTGCGAGATAGTTTCACTCTAGGCTCGCTTGTTCCTGGCGAGAGCTCCAACATCTGAATGCTAATGAGCAAGAAGAAAAATTAAAAGCTGTCTTCATTGCCAGTACATCAAATAGCCGAATGACGGCTAAAAGTTGCTGATTAGGTATTAATATAGCAATAACAACGTTACAATGAAAACGGTGTCATTTTATAGATATGGTGTGATATAGTTACATTGTATATTGTAACATATTATTATAGTATATTTCTCGCCCCCAAATTTATTAGTATTGTATTGACAGTACAATTTTATAATTGAATTGTAAAATAAGTTTATTGTGGCTGTTTATATCTAAGGAATTATGCATACCTTATCATTTAGTTATATTGAATATTTACGACTATCCTAGAAATTATTAATTTAAAAGAGTCTATGGAGTTTCCTGCTGAATTCTACCCAATAAAATCAACCGTAAAACGATTTAACCGTGTAACCCTGACGTCTCAGAATAGGCTGAAAAAGTTTATTTAAAATAATAACCTCTGATTTTGAATTTTTGAAACGTTTGAAAGCGAAAATTATAAAGTTTATAATACAATATAAGTTAATACATTGATACCGATAACTGCCATGTTTGTATTAATTATCGAAAAATAAAACAATTTCCATTGTTATAAAATTATACCTACACAATTGTAGAAAGAATAAGTTGATACATAACTAACCATACAATTATTATCTATTGAATATGTTTATTCCCATCCTCACAACTCCCATTAGAGAGCGTCATCTTGTTTCTCATATCAAATAGAAACACAACGTACCTATGAACTTATACCATAGTAATTATGCTATAATAAGCAAATAACAAGTAATTATTGTCAGTTTGTGTAAGTCAGCAGTGCGGGACACATACGTGTTCCAGATTTACCATTAATTAATCATTCATCAATTAATTAAACGTAAGTTACATATTTATTACTCTCTTTCTTTGTTTAATTAATTAAATTTGTTTAGTTTTTATGGTCGATGAAATAATATTTTAGAAAGGGTTTACTATTTATTCTATTAATACACTAGCAGGTATAGGATAGCTTTAGGGAGGCTTCTTTAGCTTTGGCTTGAAATATTTCAATCATAGCAACATTAGCAGTAGCAGGCAACCAGTTAAAGCTCCGGATAAAATATCGCCATTCAAGCACTATTATATTTTTTTATTTATTTTCGACAACACGATTGGTGCATCGACTGATCGATCGACTTTGGCGCCACCCGCCATGGGCGCCACCCGCCATGGGCGCCATCTCTGCATAGAGCAAATTTTTGGGAAGCCAATGTAACACCGACAATCAAACACTTTGTAATTCAATATTAACTTAAGGCACGAATCTCGTTATGTCTTGATTTCACGTATCAACAAGTCATTATTTTAGTAGTTAATTTGTGATATGTGTTGCATCTAGCGAATTAAATTACAATTAAATGCACTTATCAGTAACTACAAATTCATCAGTTAAACTTTGATAAGATTTTTAACGTTATCAACTTTATTGTTTTTTTTTAATACGAACGTGAAGAGTAGTCTAGTTATATTTTACAATTTGTGACGCGATGTGGCATGTTTTCTTATGTATATGCTTATTGTATGCTTATGTGTATGTTGCTTTATAAAATTTCATCCCCTGACATACTTTTATATTGTTAAAATCTTCTGTGTCCACACTTAGCACCTGTAGATCTATCCATCGCGTACATACATATGTATATATAAATTCTCGAAACTGCCAGTGATTGTAACTAAGTCACTTTAAACTTAATACACTTTAATACAATCAATCTTTTATTGCAGAGTGCATAGAAGTTTCGTATTCTTAGCTGTTTACATACATTTCTTTCCAGCAAGCACCAAATTGAGATGTCGTTAAACAGTACTACAGTGCCTCCTCCTAAGATAGTAGATAGGCAATTCGTGAAACCTCTGCTATGTGGGCCGGGACCTTGTGACCTCTGGCCTTCAGTCACCGAGGCTCTCTGCAGGACCCTCATTACACCAAACTGTGACGAATACTATAATGTATGTTTATTCACCTTTGTAAAAAAGTTGAAGCAATTGAACGAAATATCTTATAATATAAATTACGGTCTATTCTATCTTACGACTAGAAAATGAAACAAAAAAATACAGGATCTCTTTAATTTAATTAAGCATCTAGTTTATTCAAGCAATAAAGATTTTTTTATTGATCTAGGATTTTCATAGTCTTGCGAGTTTTTCCTTATAGTACGGTATCTGGCTATAAAATCACTACGTTCATTATTACATAAATAATTTTAAGTAAAATTCATTACATGGTTTATGTTACAATTTAAATATCGAATGGAAACTCAAACCAAAACATATTTTGAAAAATTCGCTAATAAGTAGTTTCCACTTTGTAATCAAACCTTATTTTTCACACATTCAGTTAAAAAATCCATTGTATTTATCATAAAATTCCAATTTTAAATAACAGGTCTTGGATGACATTCGTGCTGGCTTGCAATACGTGTTCCAAACTCAAAGCAAGCTGGTCCTGGCCATGAGTGGGTCTGGACACATAGGCATGGATGCAGTAATCAGCAATCTGGTGGAGCCTAGAGAAACTCTGCTCATCGCTTCCAGAGGCGTATGGGATCAACGCGCGTACATGATGGCGCAACGATACGGTAAAATAAAGTGTCAATATTTACGCTTACCTACTATTTTTTATCATATCTATATAAACAAATGTGGAAATTTTTAAGCTTTTCGTTATTTAAGTGTTATTCAGAATATTCAAATAATTACCTTTACCTATTACAACATTGTTCGATTGAATATCATGAAACTATTGGACATGTCGTGTATACTTAGATACGCTTCAAATAATTTTAATAAGAACTCTCATTTTATTGTAAAACTAGGGTAACATGTTTCTAAATATTTTAGGCATTAAAACTGAGGTGATCAGTGCTCCAGTGAATACCACCTTCAGACTTGATCAATTGGAGCCTGCACTGAAACGATTACGTCCAGCCGCTCTCTTTGTCACTCATGGTGACTCCTCGACAGGGACAATTCAAAACCTTCAGGGTTTGGGTGAAATTTGTCACAAGTAAGTTAAGCTAAAACAACTAAAAAAATAAGTGCGCTTTAAATCAGATCCCGTACGTATATATTGCAAAACATTACTTTTAAATACCTATAAATCATAATAAACCTCATTAGAATGCTGGTCAAATAAAAAAAAAGCTTAAAGCCGTATTTTGAAATTATTAACAAATTAGTGACAAGAAAATGTTAATGGCATCACGTTATTATTTTGGGCACGAATTGCCAGTAAATACTCTTCTACTTTCACAGTGGTATAACCAAAAAGGTTGATCAAATATAACAAGGAACTCCGTCTGTCTAAATGTTTATTTTTATGTATATTAATAATAACAACATTAACCAATTTATCCAAAATATATAGCCCAAAGCCTACCTACAATAAAGTCGGCACCAAACATACATGCCATACTTATACATACAGCTTACGTATACATTTATATAAATAACGCTGAAACCTTATTTTGGAAACAATAACATTAGTTTCTAAGTGACTCGTGGTTATTAAGTTAACCCATTCACTGCCCAGAACCCGACAAACTATAGGGTCCGTGGGCCGTCATGCCGCCGTGCCGTCTGAAACCTAGCTATATTAAATTTACAAAACATTAACTTTTAATAAATTGAAAGGTGTAGTACAGTTTCTTTGCCCGTAATAGCCTACTGGTGTGTCCAGTGGACAGTGAAGTCAAAGGCACTTATCCTTATAGTTCGATCCCATTCACTGACTTTTCCAAGTTACGTGCGTATTAATCACATGTCCAAACGGTAAAAGATATCATCGTGAGGAAACCTGCATAGCCGAGAGATTCTCTCTATGGCATGTGAAATCTAGCAACCCGCACTAGGCTAGCGTGGTGTACTATGAAAGCTAATCTCTCTCAAATGAGAGGAGACCCGTGCCCTTTAGTGAGAAAGATTGACAGTTGAGAGTTTTTATATTCTGATCTAGATCTCCCTGATTACAAAACGTACGGTTTCATTTGCAAATGAAACCCTTAAATGTGCATTTAAGGTGTTCATTAACCTTTACACAATAACTATTAATATTTTTTTACATTATAATATTAATTTTCACAATAACCAAAAAAAAAGATATTGCATACAAATAAAACGGAATGAAAAAGAGAGGTCTTTGTATAGCAAAAAAAAACTGTCTAATAAAATGTTGTCCATCCATTCACCAATGATATTTCATTATTACAGATACGGAACCTTACTTCTAGTAGACACTGTAGTGTCCTTAATTGGTGTTCCATTCTTCATGGACAAGTGGGGAGTGGATGCAGTGTATACGTCCACTCAGAAGGCGTTCAGTGGACCAGCTGGCATATCTCCCGTAGCATTCAGTAAAAGAGCCGAGTAAGATATTATGCACACATATTAAGCACTCCTAGTCCTCCTATAACAAATATATCTTGACATTGTGACGCAGCACCATCTAGTGATGAGCTAAGCAACGAGGTTTATGTTACGGGTGCTAGATAGTTGATGCAATACATAGATTTATTTGTTAATTTGATAACCTTTCATATGCACCTTGAATTAATTTTGTTGTTTTTAAGAGAGAAAATGAAAAACCGGAAGCATGAACCTCCTTTTTACTTTGACATCAAACTATTGGCCCAACAGTGGAACTGCTACGGAAATACAAGAATGTAAGTAAATTACTATTTATGATGAGTAACTACTGATTGAGATATTGTCGTATTAAAATATAATTACTCTGCGCTCAAAGTAATTAGGCTACGGTCAAATAGAAATAGAAATGTTAATGCGGTCAAATAGAAATGTCTTCGAATATACCTAGTTAAAATTACTCAAGCATAGCCTTATATCAATCAAAATTTCTTTAGATATCATCATACAATGAGTCCTCCACTACTCTGGGCACTTCAAAGCTGTCTCCAGGAGATCGCGAAGGAAACACTGGAAGCTTCTTGGGCTCGTCACGCCGCTAACATGGCTCACTTCCACAAACGCCTGCGGGAGTACTCCTTCGAGTTTTTTATTCCAAAACCAGAAGACCGTCTGGCTACCGTCACGACTGTGGCGCTTCCTAAGGAATACGATCACATGGAATTCATTGATTATATGAAAACGAAGTAAGCACACTTGTAAATGGTATTAAGTATACTTACTATTTAGCAATGATAATTCACGAACACGTCAATTTTAAATTTGCTTCAGTGTAGTGAGTCAAATGTCAAATGAGCTTCGGTTTCGAGAAAATGGAGTAGCACTAAATTCTGTAAAGCGTGTACGACGTAATATTTAAGATTAATATTATCCAGCTATGTTGATTGATTGATAAACTAGACAACTAATTCTCAAGTTATCCAATTAAGCCTTATAAAAGCTTTGTGCCATTATCCAGTTCAATGCAATAGGAAGAGTACATCAACCACTTTGACTCCAGTATTGGCTCTATAATTTTAATCACTGCATTCTGAACATTCCACAGGCACAATATCCTCATTCTCGAGGGTCGCGGTCCTACCGTGGGCAAAGCTCTTCGCGTCGGCATCATGGGTGTAAACTCTTCGATCCAAGTCGCTGATGCAGTAGCTGCAGCAATGGCAGACACTCTCCGTGCACTCAAGAAATCCTCAATTTAAAATTACCGCAATCTTATTTCATAAGTTGCTAGTTAGTTGTAAGTTATTGTAAACTATCATTTTGTGTATTTTACTTGAATCAAAATATTGATATGCTAGAATAAAAGCCTGATTTACTCTGAAATATAAACTTATTTTAACTTTTTGACTCATCAATCTTAAAATTTTTTTTTGAATTATACTTGAAATATACCTACAGATTGCATAACTACTAGTAAGAAAAACATTAGCTGATTGAACAAATGAGATGTGGTAGACAGGTGGTGTGACCAGTGGACTGAGATGTTAAAGGTCTCGAGTTCAAACGCAAGGCAGACAACTTTGACTTTTAGGAAGTTAATTTAAGTAAAGTTTCACTCAAACAGTGAAGGAAAACATCGTGAGGTGCATGGCTGAGAAATTTTCTCGACGGCATGTGAAGTCTGCAAACCCTCAGTACACTGGCGTGGTGGACTATAGCCTAATCCCTCTCAAATTATAGGAAACCCGTGCCGAACAATAATAATAATATTCCTGGACAATGGGGCAATAATGGGTTGATAATGATAATTGAACAGATCACCTTGTGACAGTGTGCTTTGAAGCACGTGTAGGTATGTGATGATTCGTCTGGTTAGCTACCCTCACGTAAGAAACCGAAGCTAAACAGTTTGACGGTCTTGCTTCGCGTTTGTGAGAGCCCAAGATTGAAGAAAAAATTACTCGAATTGGGTTTTTCATCTCAGACCCCTGCACGGACCCCTCTAAAAATAATCGGTTATCGTATTAATAATTGCCAATGTTTTGGTATAATAATGGTAAATATGATAAACTATCACTTATCACATACTGAGTATGGCTTATAGCGGGTCAAGTGGCAAGACCCATGGTGGCTTGCGTCATCAAAACAAATGCATAAAATTATTAATTATGATGAAATAATTCATGTTTTTGAATGGTGTATTTAATCTGCTAGCCAGTATCATTTAACATAAACAGCTATTGTTATCATATATCATATAACATATTATGTCAATGATGTTTTAAATAAAAGACAAGTTGTATCTAAATAATAGTCGTATCTCACCATTGCTGATACCGCTATTGCATTGTTAAAAATCTTCACTTTACAAGGTATCCTACCTCGTCTCGATGTTGCGTTCTCCGGTCTACTTAAGCTAAACGATGCATATTCCCCTGAAGTCAAAATCTAAGTGCGTTTTACTCATAAGACAATAACGGCCAAAATGACAATAAATGATGCAGAGAAGCAGTGACGTATGGCTACCGATTGTTACCCCAATTAAATATGGATATTCTATTCCATCCGTCTGTAGCCTTTGAAATTAAAAATAAAATTAGTATAGTAACTACTTTAGTAATAAACAATTAATTTGTAGTTAGAAAAGAGTAATTAGTACCATCGTGTCTGTGATACTAATTAAGTAATTCTCGACAATAATATCAATGGAATGTAATAGAGCATTTATTCTTAATGAGTTTAATGTGCTCAGGGACGTTTACCTAAAAAACAACCCCCACTTAACATCGTTATCTCTTTCTCAGCACCAAAACATACCTATGGACAATATAAGTAAAACAAACGAATAACTTCCATTTATCGTCAGTTAGCTACGTTTACTCTGTGAGGCGTGACGTGTATGTAATTTATGGATCATTGATAAAATGTAAGTCAATTTAATTTTTATTCCACTTTAGTATTTTAGAATGCGGTCTAAAATACATATTATTATAGAACAATTAGGTTATAGGCCACCAAATTCTAACTAATGGTATATACGTAAGCGACAAGTCTAATCGAAACATCTAATTAATTGTCGATATTACTTTTTAACAATAAGATTTTTTTCCTAGGTATCGCCCAATTTATTTCACGAGATTTATGACACAACAATATTGTTGTCCTAAGTCTTGTAGATGTGTTATAACTTTTTATAAGGATAAAACCTATTATTTTTAAAGGCTTAATTAGTCGTACCGTGATACCTAAATCGCTTTGACATACGAATCTGTTTTGCCTGGAGACAACGTAGCTATTGATTGGGAAATATTATTTCCCAATTTATTATCAAACTATTTCTACAAAATACTTTAATTCTTTACGTACAACTCTGAAGTAGACTCGAATTGATGCTGTCTCGTATCAATATACTCATGCACTTTTGACCCCTCTTATCTGTCTTATATCATACGTTAAATGTTGTGCTCATATTTTGCTAACTATCGTTCAGTGTTATTAGCATCTCATGCAATGCGCATTAGACATAATTATGTACTATCTGATAGTGTTGGCATATTTGAAACATAAACCAATCGAGTTAATAAAGAAACTCTACTCTACTACTCAACTTGAATCCAAAACTAGTCACAGAACTCGAATTACTTTTCACGGTGGCAAGAACTTCTTTAAATAAAATTGAATAATTATGATAACCCCATTACCGCAGCGGTATAAAGGCTGCCTATGGTTGTGTAGAGACACCTGCTTCAAATCCTGGTAGGAGCCATAATATTTTTATTATGAGTTCTGCCATTTGTACTTGAGTCATAGATGTTTCTGTGTATACTATATATTAACAAAACGAAATATATATGTAGTTTATCAACCATTTTCCATATTTATTAACCATTTTAGTTAAATTGTTTATAGCTTCTGTCTTAAATTTATTACGGAAATTGTTCACATAATACGCTAACTGATCCGGATAGAGTATAAACATAATTATTATTATAGAATTTATAGTTTTTTTTAATCCATGCTAACATTGTTACAAACCAACTGATTTAATTAAAAAATCTTGTTAAAGAATTTTGCTGCATCTTGTTATTAACAGACTCAAATTTATTTTCCAGCTAGCTAAAAACCATGTCATCCCAAAAAATGTTAGCGCCTCCTAGGATAGAGGACCGGCAGTTTGTGAAGCCGCTGCTCTGTGGGCCTGGACCCTGTGACGTGTGGCCTTCAGTCGCGGAGTCACTCAGCAAGCCCATCCTCTCACCCATATGTGACGAATTCTTCAACGTAAGTTTTTATATTTAAAGACGAAATGAAAAATAAAAAAGAGTATTTAGCTAATTTGATCACGGCCTATACTAACAACAAATATTAACTACATATTATATTTTTTCATCACAATCCACTACTTTATAAAACATATGCATTAGTTACCTTTCACTAACCAAAATTTGATGACAGCATTATAATGTACTAATTCACTATTATAATCTACTATTCCATTTGCGAATTAGACGTAAATCAAGGCTAACATTACTTCTTCGTAAATTTCACAAGGGTTAACACACTTTACAAGGAGAGTATTGCCGATCGAAACATTATCCATTATTACGTCCAGACATATTCTTTTGCTTTAAAAATGTTGCTATCATTCCTCATTGTTTAGGATAGACCCTCAAACGCAGCCTACACGCTTATGCGTATGTGACAATATAAAAAGGAGTTCGTTACTCTAGCTAAAATGACATAAATAATAAAGCAAGGTTATGCTCATGAGTAATAAGAATGCACACTGTAATACTCCGGAGTGTTTGGAGAGTGGGTAAACAACCTTTTTGAGTTTATTCCCATTATAAAAGGGTAGGCAAACATACAGGCCGAGGTCAAACCCTGTCATATCTCAAGAGGTAAGCTCAAATATGAGTTGCGGTTTTCTTTTCAAAATATTTCATTTTCGGACTCGATGACGCCTTACTCGGGTGACTACTTACTTACATCCTACTAACAATCAACATCTAAATGTAAAAGTGTGTATATGTTCGGGTGTTTACGAAAAACGGCTCATTGGATTTAGAAAAATACACTGAGAGTTTATTGTCTGGATTAACACATGATCAAGTTTTATATGCACATACTACGTGGGCGTAATGCCAGTAGTCATAGTCAAATATATCAGACAGTTCACAAATCTGTTGCTGGTAACTTATATCTATGACGACCTATGTGGTCTAGTGGTTCGAGTACCGGACTGCTGATCACGAGGTTCGATTGCCACGGGACACAAATATTTATGTGATGACTATAAGTGTTTGTGTTCGTCTGGGTGTTTCCTATGTATTATAAGTATGTATTTACAACAAAAAAGTATATAAGTATTATATCCATTGTCTAGTACCCATAGTACAAGCTCTGCTTAGTTTGGGACTAGATGGTGCTGTGTAAAATGTCCCTGAATATTTATTATTATTATTTATCTAGATTAATAAGAAACAGTAAAAACTAGGCTACTTATAAAATATAATAGAAATATGTGTCAATTTAAATATCAAATTAATTGAAAGTTAAACCATTTTAATGGCAGTATAATGGCATCCTCGTCTTTATTAGTGGCTAAAATTGTGGCTCTTGTATTACAAAAAGATTTTTAAATTGGAAAATGCTGCTATTAACATTTTATTTTATATGTATTTAATTTGTATAAGTGAATAAATATGCAATTTATCGAAATAAAACTACTTTTGTCAGACTTTATTCCGGTATGTTATTATTTTAATCCAGATTTTTCGGCTCCTTTACGATATCTATAGTCACGGATGGGCTCTATAAACCACGATATTATCCCTAAAAAACAGTTTTATTTTAATAAAATCCGTACTTATTTCAAACTAAATTCCCGCACAAATCTTTATTAAACCTCTTAGTTGCTGGGCACTGATCATAAATGTTATATGGCAGTCAATTTCATACTGTGATTCAATAAATCAGATATTAATAAATTTCATGTTACAGGTCTTAGATGACATTCGTGCTGGCTTGCAGTACATTTTCCAAACTCAAAGCAAGCTGGTGTTAGCCATGAGTGGGGCCGGGCATACAGGCATGGAAGCAGTGATCAGTAACCTGGTGGCCCCTAACGAAACTCTGCTCATCGCTTCCAGAGGCATATGGGAACAGCGAGCGCTTAATATTGCGAAAAGATATGGTAAATACGCTTTTTCTTAAAAACTATCTATAGGATGCAGTAGACATGCTTAGCAACTGTGTGTATTATGATGTCACTTTATATTGTTAAGTTAGTATACTCTGGGATGTTTGTCCCAGACTTAATAATGGCGTAGAGGAGCTCTTTAAAAAGGGATTGAAGTATTTTAGAACTTGGCGAGATTCAAAGTATGTTGCAAGTTTTCATGAATCTGCGTAAGCTCATTATACCAACTTTTTTACAATTTTTATACTAATTTCAGGCATAAAAACTGAGGTGATCAGTGTTCCAATGAACACCACCTTTAGTATTGAACTACTGGAACCAGAACTGAAGAGATTACGTCCAACTGCTCTGTTCATCACCCACGGTGACTCCTCAACAGGAACAGTGCAGAATCTCCAGGGATTGGGTGAACTTTGTCACAAGTAAGTGTGTCCTTAGATATACGTCGAACATGAATTGGATGATAGCCGATGGTCAAGCCAGGAAAATATAATAAAATGGATCTACAGCAGCTTCAAGTTGTACGTCTAATATAATATTGAGAAAAGACACAATGCTAACATATTTCTAAAATGCTGAAGCGTTCTTCCAAAGTCAAAAAGGTCGAATTAAAAGTACGACTCTTTTATTTGCACTAGCAAACAAGGGATAATAGAATCACCGACAAGACCTTGTTATCAGTCTAGCTCAAAGGATAATGGTACCTAATCGAATGAGATCGATATCTAGGCGGCACGTGGTTATTGAGTTAAACTAATACTATACTCTATAAGCCGTCTCGTGTCGTATTACTAAACCGATATCTGAAGAAGAAAAACTAATATGTACGACTAAGAATAAAAAAAATCTGAAGTATTATTTAAACTTGTAATAGAGATTTTAATAAAATGGAGAGTTAAACAATCTCTGTAGGATCATAGGAATAAATTTAGTAATATCACGCCTGTCGTCCATGAAGGGTTAGGCATAGGCGAGGCGTACACTCACATTTCGTTAGTATGCTTGTAGGTCCATGGACGAACCTATTGCTATTAACTGGGCGTCTACTCTAATTCGACGAACAACGAAGTTTCGGATGAAATTTCGCGTGTTACCTACCACGGTTCCATTCGTTCACGAAATTTCATACGATCGAAAATTGTTGACATTTAGATTCTCTAAACCTACTCTAATACATAAATCGTTCGACCGAAAATTGCAATTTGACAGACGATTACTCGGAATTTCATCTGTCAGTAGACGAAACCAAAAGTGTTACGTTTTCATTTTCGTTTGTGTTTATTTTGTGAGATATTTGATTGAAATGGCTTCAAAAATGCTTTTAATCGAGGCTGCTCTACGTAGACAATGTTTAGAGCGTAGAAGAAACCGCCGCCGCCTGCGCAATCTACTAAATATTGAAAATATTCCTGACTTATGAGTTTGTTGGAAATAGTGCCTTTATTACCTCCAAAAGCAAGGCGTCATGGAATGGAGCCCACAGGTAAGGTAGTATTTATTTTGTATTATAATATTCTTCAATAAAAATTAGCATTTCACTGTTCATAATCTTAAAACAATTTCAGATAGTTGCCTTGCAGACTGCCTTGGTTTATGCCCGAAATAGTTACCAAGGTGCTGCCCTAAAGCTACTCTCTGACCTGCTATGGGGCAAATGCACCCCATATAATAAGGAAGTACATAAAATTCCCACAAAATAGCAATGAAAGGAATCTTAGTAAGTAGCAGTACCTATGTACTTACATATTATTTAGTTCAACTTTTGTATTGGATGAATATTAAGTACCTACATCACCAATTTTGCAGATTTTATGAGAAATATGGGCTTCCTGGTGTGATTGGGTGCATCAATTGTACTCACATTGGAATTGTTAGACCTTCTGAACATGAGGAACAATAGTTGAATCAGAAACATTTTTCATTCCCATAAAATACAAGTGGTGAGTTAAAGAACAACATATCAATGGATATATTGTCTACTGGTTTATCCTACATTAAATTATATTCTTTTCCACATGTGCAACAGTGATTGCTACATCACAAATTTGGATGCTTCATTTGGTGGAGCAATACATGATGCTTATATTTAAAGAGAGTATGACATAAGATATGATAAGATAGAAGATGAACTCCAAGCTGAAAGAAGCATGCAGGTTCCCTCTGCCTGTCCCTTAAGCTCAACCTCTACAGGCAGGTTGCAGGACAAGAAATGGATTAGTGCAAATGGGAAAGGAATAGGTAGGACATAGAACTGTATCCTAACTATTCCTTTCCAACTCTTGCTCAAGCATTATACTTAGTAATGTTTGTAACTTTCATTATATATTTTATTATATTTCCCTCTATTATCTATTTTCACTTATTTTTAATAAAAGAAAACAATTATTGTTTAGTTTATGAGAATGTTTTATTTACTTTAACCTATTTAAGAACTAATACATATTATACTGATCTAACTTCTATCTATTTCCTCTATTCAATCTAACTTTTGGACCATAGGAAGTAAGATTATAAACTATGGTCAATAAGTTCACTCAGAACTCCACACAACTGCAATAGCTCTAGCTGATACCAGCCAGCTCAGTGTTCCTGATTGTTTCTTGGTCTACATGCACCTCTTCATATTGATACAATCTGCTTCAGACATCAGAGCCAGCAGCACATTGTCTCCTAGAATGTGTAGGTGGTGAAGCTGCAAAACAATGTTCCAATTTAAATAGGTACTTAGCTCAACAAAAACTGCATAAGCCTCTTGATAGGAATGTTGTTATCTTATTATTTTCATTATAAATATAGAGGTATGAAACTATAATATTGTCAAGTATTATACTCTTAACATTTATTACACAAAATAGATAGGTATAATTTACTAGCATTTGCCCAGCAAGACTTGTTGTGGTAATATAATTTGCAGTCAACAAATTAACAATTTGTTTTTATGTGACATTCAAATAATTCATTGCTAATGTTGAATCTGTATTTTGAATGAAATAATATTGAATCATGTACATTTTTTTTATGATAGCTTTACTGAAAATACTACAAATAGTAAATACTTGCAAAATGTGTCCCAGATTCTTGTAACACAGGTGGAAGACTTGTGGGTTCTGATACTTGTCTGTCTTCCTGGTTGGGTTCCTAGCTGAACTGTTTTGTGCAACGGCCATAGAATTTAGCATATTGCACACTTCTCTCAGCTCATCAAAGAAATTGAGAAGGGTATAAATTTGCCGAACCCGTATGTGGAGCCATTTGAAACTGAAAAGATGATCAAGCGGTTATTATTATGAACAAACGATGTTTTCAGTAGTAGTCAAAAACCAAATAATTATGTATATACCATGGACCTATAAAAAAAGGCGGACGGAATGTCGGTAAACAACATGCGAGGCAAAAATAATAAATAGGATGTCAGTTCTCACGCATACATGGCAATACGAAGTCAGTGTCACAGCCATTACGAAAAGAACATCGTGTGTCATATGTCGTTTTTGTTGTGTCAAAATAAATAGAATTATGCCGTCTTGCGTGGTAAAATGCTGCCGAAATCATAGTGGTAAAACAAAAAAATGTCAAGGGATTGCTTACCACAAGTGCGTGCGTCATGTACCACTTATTTTCCATATAATATAATTTTACAAATTTGCTATTTTTTGAACACAAAACCTCAACCATTATACCAGTGTTGTCAGTTATTTATGGGGAAAATTTCGCAAAAATATGGGAGTTTGATTGATCCTTTTTGCATTTAATTCTATTTCTTAAGATAATTATTTATTATTAAATACCTATATGTATATACATATATGTATATATTTTAGGTTTCCTACAGGAAATTTAGTTTGGAGGAATAATTTTATTTAAAAAACAATACTACTACTAATAATGTACTACTTTTCGAAGTCATTTGCGAATTTATCACATGCTCAGACGACGAAGGAAAACATCGGGACGAGACCTGGTGTGAAAGTGTTTTTTATACACTTTGACGATAATGGGTTTTGTTTGCTTCGTTTTGTTTTTGAATTTATAAAAATACAAATTAGAAAAACTTATTTACGCAAAACAGAAAATTACGTCTAAACGTCGTTATCGGTATAACAAAAGTAAAAAAATTGGGAAATTTTGTTTCATATGACAACCCTTTATTCAGTCACAAATTCAAATACCGCGACTATATTTGTTCTTCAATCTTTTCATAGCGAGATTCCGTCCGCCTTTTTTTATAGGTCCATGGTATATACATGAAATTTACTTACGACGTTTTAAATTCCAAAACGACCGTTGGGGACCCAAAATGAGGATGAAACGAGCGTACAACTTGAAACTTTCATACGGAACGTGTATCGCAATTGTGAAGAATGTAAAAATCTCTTGGAAACGATTTATTGAGAAACAAATTACAGAAAATTTTTCAAAGAATTAAAACAAAAACAAAGACCTACGTTGACAATGTCGTAGTTATGTAAAAATAATCGATTTTTATTTAAATCTATTATTTTCTCATAATTGATTTTTTATTTTCAATTTTTATAGGTACTTATATTGTTCGATTTTTAGTATATCGATTATATAAATTAAGTGTTTAAATCGATTTTCAGAAATAGCTTGTATTTATGTGACGGATGAAAAAATCTTGCAGTATTTTTAATTTTATTATTATTTAAACTTGAAGATTTACAAAAGATTGTTTTGTATTTTAGTTATTGAGACCATAACAGTCATTCAGGATTTTTTAAAATCCTTGTAAATATAAAATATTTCAACTACGTTATGGTTAAGTTTTTTTAAATTCTCATTTTAAGTATTTTATTCAACAACTAGTCAAATGTAATGTAGGACTGAATATTTGGGCATATTTTTATATTTGATTTATATTTTAGTTTTTGACACAAACTTATTGTTTGTCATTTTGTTGGGATGCTCATCATTTCATTTTAATTATAAAAAAGAAAACTTTTAATAGTACTCAAATTTGTATCAATAATGCTATTTGGTTTCCTAATTCCTTAGCTTGAAATTTTAAAGGAACCATTGCCTTTGACTGTTTGTTTTGGATTGGTTATTTTTTTATTTATATAATTTTATTTGATTTTTAATCCGATAAATTGTTAATATGAATCTCTTAGGTTTGTTATTGAAATGTGAAAAACATGTAATTTTAAAGAATACAAAAAAAACTTATTTTTTCGCAGAAATCGTTTTTTTTTAATAAAATCGATTAATTTTGAATAGAGAAAAAACAATCATTATTTAATCGATTCTTTCTATTAATCTCACATCCCTACAATGTTGACAGTTTATGACATTTGATGATTACGCTGATATTTTAGGTTGTCGTTCGATACTACCCATCGTTGGCATGAAATCGTACTACATAAATTAGTCGGTTATGAAAGGGTTTTTTATAGTGTTTCGAAATTTTATGCTAAAATATTATTATTATATTTTCATATTTTAATTATTATATTTTCTGCTAAAATATTTCACAAAACACATGGTTAATACAATGTTGAATACAATAGTTAATACAATATTAAGTTCATGAAAATAAAGCCTAAGAGTTTTTTAAATTTAAGTCAAAGTAAAAACCGTAATTTACAATAGATGACACCTAAAAAATCTATATAATATTGTTCAATCCGTTGGTTCACGATAATTGTCTATTGCATCCGCACTTCATATGCCGAAACGAAAAAGAAATAGAGTAAGGTCAATCACGAAATTTCGTTTCAAGTTCGGTCGTTTACGAAGTTTCGTTTCGGAGAAAGAGAGTTGACGCCCTGGGCGTGAATCCAAACCGAAATGCTACTGAGAATTTCATAGAAAAAACAAGTAACACTAACAAGCGAAGTATATCAACAAATCACATACTTTAAAGATAATATAGGATTAACAAAAGTCTACATTATGTTTTTTTTTTTTGTAGAAAAATAATTAAGTCAAGGATTAGGAGGATTAAATGGATTTCTGCTCGCAGACTTCGAACAGTAAATAAAAGAAAATTGTTCCGAGCTAGTGAGCTACAAACATTCTACTTTAAAATCTTCAAAATAATTCTGACGAAATGATTCAATATTTTTTTTACGTACTAACTTAAATTAGAGCGATTCATGTCGTTAAAATACTTTTCCAAAAAGTTTGACAAAGAACTTATTTTTTACACATACGCGAATATTAGTTTATATGAGATATTGAACTAACAATAAACTATTTTTTATTTTTACAGACCTTTTATCGTGGTATATTAAATTAATATGTATATTACTTGCTATAAATAGAAACCTACGAATGAACACATCACGTAGCGTACGTAAAAGCCAATATTCTAGATGTATATTTTCCTATCTTGCACTCCTGTCTGTCAACTTAACGAACTGTTATAAAAACCACAATCCGGGTTTTATCCAATCTGTGCTAAAACCATTTCTCCTATCGTCCTTTTACTTCCAAATTAAAAAAAGCAGCGAACTTTAGCAGAAAAACTATTTGATTGCCCGAGGAATACTGGGAGACACGGGACCGAACAATTTAATTACACTCGTTGTCTCTTTCATTCCTGACTTGGCTTTTTACTTAGATCTAGGTGTCCCTGAATACGTTCGAGTTGAAAACTCTTTAATTGCATCCTGTGAAGGAGTCTGCAATTAGCATGCAGTGGAAAATACCCAGCGCGGTAAAGTTAAGATAAAAAGTTTTAGGTAATTCGACTATTCGGAAATTCTCCGTACTTCTTAGGCATAGTCATTTGATTTGAAAAACTTCGCTTCTCTTATTTGAAAATTGCGCGTAGCGATACATTGTTAACCATACATTTAAATGTAATAATTATCAGAAAGATTTTAATTCAGATAATATTTAAGTTTGGTTTTCGGCTATTATGCATTGTGACTCAATAAATGTGTACCGACAAAATAAAATAAATTGATTTTTCTTATCCTCAGATACGGAACCTTACTACTGGTAGACACCGTGGTCAGCTTAGTTGGAGTACCATTCTTCATGGATGATTGGGGAGTCGATGGCGTGTATACGTCCACTCAAAAAGCGTTAAGTGGACCAGCTGGCATATCTCCTATAGCGTTCAGCGCCCGAGCAGAGTAAGATATTACACTGATTTATTTTTAGGAATCTTATACCTATAGGTACTTTATGTGCAAATATTTTTTTTTTATTTCATCCGAGTAAAAAGTGATTCTATGTCTTTTAAATAATGTAGGTAACGTATTTAACGTATTAACCAAATTACTAAGTACCTAAATCACGAATGTGAAATAGTTATTTACTTTCCAAGGCTGTAAAGTTAGTTGACGCGAGTTATGTATTTAGCCAAGTAAATGAGCGAAGCATTCAAATTTTGCCTTTGAATGCTTTATGCTAATCATTTTGTAGTTCTGGGAAATACATATATTCCACTCAGTGTTCAGTGAGTATTTTATTTGGTGCACGAAACTAATTCATTTATAATTAAGTTATCTGTTTTTAGTAATCAAAGCGTAAAACCTACCAAGTAAAATTTAAACAAATAATGACTGCAGTTGAATGAAAATAATATGATTATTAGAATAGTCCCCATTCAATTTTTGTTTGTGACTTGTGTAGGCATTTTATTATTCTTTGATAAAATATTTGACAAAGATGGTGGTTTCAAGCATCGAATGGATAGTATAAAGTGTGCTGGATTGATTTGTTTGGATTTCAGTTTCTGCTACCACCTAATTTAATATTCTTACTTCAAAAAATATTTGTTACTGCTTGTTTTTTTATAAGTTAAGTAGGTATTATAACCATTTAATGAAACTGAAACAAAATGTTTATTTTATATAATACCTATTGTAAGAAATAAATGTGTATCAACGGATCATTCGAATTAAAAGATCAAATTAACTCCAAGCAGATTTCAAAAGTAAAGAAGGCAATGAAAATTAATAACATTAGGTATTATTTTATCTACAGGGAAAAAATAAAAAACAGGAAGCACGATCCTCCTTTCTACTTCGACATTAAGTTATTGGCACAACAGTGGAACTGCTACGGAAACACAAGAACGTAAGTTTATATTTGAATTGAAACCTAAAACCGACTATTTCGCTGTATCAATTACGTACCCATTATATTCGGTGTTAAATATAACAAATACACAACAATTTCACTTTCATATCATCATCATCAACAACATCATCATCATATCAACTGTTGGACGTCTACTACTGGACATTAGTCTCCTCCAAGGATTGCCAGGATTCACAATCGTATATGATAAATCGTATTAACATAAGCATATCCCACAGTGTGTACTTAATGCACAATTTACAAAAATAAGGTTTTAATTTGAAGGGGGAGATCTAAAACTTAAAACTCTTGTTGTTTAGATATCATCACACATTGAGTCCTCCTCTGTTCTGGGCCCTACGGACGTGTCTCCAAGAGGTCATAAAGGAGACATTGCCTGTATGCTGGGCGCGTCACGCTGCCAGCACCGCTCACTTCCACAAACGTCTGCGAGAGAATTCCTTCGAGTTCTTAATCCCGAAACAAGAAGACCGCCTGATCACCGTCACGACTATAGTGCTGCCCAGAGGATATGACTACATGGAGTTTGTCAAGTACATGAGAGCCAAGTAAGTATTATCAGGACTCGAAAACTGGTTAAGTAGTTTTTCGAAGTTCCAATGTGTACTTAAGGCAAAAACCCTTTATTTTTGCTTTCATTCGAAAAAACCTGTTCTTGTAATCGGATTTTTGGGTGGTTGAGAGCAAAGAAAACCGCGATCTACATGTCACGCAAGATAAAAAAGGTCTGTTAAAACATCAGGCTTTTAAGAAAAAAACCGAAAATACAAAAATAACTGGTTATAACTAGTATCTTTATATTGGTTTCGAAGCCCGAATCAGAGGTTAAAATATTACTCATCGTCTTTTGACATTTAGTAAATATGCCAGTATATATTTGATTTGGAAAATGTGTAGGTAAGTGCTATTTTCTAGAAAATAGGGTCATCTATCCTAAAGTAGAAAAGTTTTTAAAATCTATTCTTAAAATACTTAGTTACCTACTCGTATTTAGATAATTCATCATGATTCATGTTTGCTATCGATCTTCTAAATTGTCAACATTTTGAAGATGATAAGAATAAGTCGACAACTCAACAAAACTTGTGCGGAATCAATCACAATCAATAACGATTTGCACTGGCTCACATCTACATACGACTATTGCCACTAACCTTCTTTATTTACGTTCAACAGGCACAATATCCTGATATTCGCTGGACTCGGTCCCACTGTTGGCAAAGCTCTTCGCATCGGCATCATGGGTGTCAACTCCTCGATTCAAGTCGCCGATGCGGTGGCTGACGCAATGGCAGACACTCTCCGTGCACTCAAGAAGTCCTCACTATAAAGTGTTACTCATATAAGCAAACAGTATCAACCTACAAGTAAAACCAAAGAAAGGGAACATTGAATATTGCATTTATACTCTTCGATTGTGAAACACTAACCTAATTCAATAAAATGGTCAATCTCTTTATATGTTTGGAGGATGAGGGTCGTTGGACAATAATATAGTCACGACAAAGTTCAACCATAAAGTGTATATTTATTCAGTAAAATGCTCTATATATATTTACAATTCCTAGGGTACAAATACAAGTCATCCTAAACCTATTACAAAATATTTACACCAATTAGAATCAAGCTAGCGAGCGCGCGGGGCGCGAGGCGCGGGGCGCGGGACGTAGGTCGCATGCAGGTGTTCGAATCTATAAATATTGGTAGCGCGCGCGCGGGCTCCTCCATTTCGCGCCGCGCGTCGCCGTCGAGTGTAGCTCCGTGATCATCTCTGCTCCTCTGCCTGCTGTCGTGAAGATCGCTGCCTGTGTGCATGTTGTTACTCCGTGTTGTGCTTGCTGCTTGCTCCAAACCGCTCTTATCAGAGCGAACTGACGCGTGCAGCGGCGTAGCGTGTTACTATGCGCGCCGCGTCGCTGCCGCGAAAGCGTCTTTATCAAGACGGTGTCGTGTCTCCATGCAGCTGTCATAAAAACGTTATAGTCTTTTTCAAGACTGCTTCTTCGCTGTCTCTTGAGTAGCATGT
The DNA here is from genome assembly GCA_905163465.1 of Craniophora ligustri. NCBI lineage: Eukaryota > Metazoa > Arthropoda > Insecta > Lepidoptera > Noctuidae > Craniophora > Craniophora ligustri. Next base: position 6,647,809 of record LR990967.1, on the reverse strand, counting down.
CAGAACGTACGGTAATGGTAATGGACTCGGTAACGGTGGTAAGGTAATAATGGTGTCTGGTAACGGTGGTAATGGTTTCGAAGGAGGTACGGTAAGGTAAGTGATTTGTGTACTGTGTCACTACATCACTCCCCCCTAAGCGAAGCGTACGTTCGGTTTCACTGAGCGGCCAGAACGAGTAACGTAGGTATCGCGCGTCGTCACTGGGGTCGTTGACCGAGGTTCCGATGGCTCGTCGCTTGTAGTGCGCGCTGTCCTAGGTTGTTGCCGTGTTACTGTTCTGGTGTCAGATTCTTCGTCTAGTAGGTGGGCTGGCTTCACTCTGTCTATTGAGACTACTGCAGTTCGTAAGGGCATCTGTATGGTGAATTGCTTGCTACCACGTTGCAGAACTTTGAACGGGCCGTCATATGGTGGGGTCAACGGACTTCGCACGGTATCATTACGCACGAAAACATGAGTACACGTCGCTAGATCCTTGTATACGAACGTGCTCGTGCTATTGTAGTGTGATTTGCTGCTTGGCGATAGATTCGACATAGTTTCGGTCAGCTGGCGGACGAAATCTGCGTCTTCAATGTTCGGCTGTGTAGGCACGAAGAAATCCGACGGTATTCGCAGTGTCGATCCGTAGGTCATCAGAGCCGGGCTGACTTGAGTGTCTTCGCGTAGAGCGGTGCGTAGTCCCAGTAAAACGGTATATAGTTCCTCGTTCCAGCGCGTGGCGGCGCTTCTCGCCATGAGTGCGGCTTTCAAGGTTCGATGCCAGCGTTCGACTTGACCATTTGCTTGCGGGTGAAATGCAGTAGTTCGAATCCTTGTAATTCCAAATTTTTTCATCAATGCGTTGAACAATGACGATTCAAATTGTCTTCCTTGGTCAGTGGTCACGCGCAACGGGCAACCAAATCGCGATATCCAACCATCGTACATCGCCTTAGCAACAGTGTCGGCAGTGATGTCACGTGTAGGTATTGCTTCGGGCCATTTGGTGCAGCGGTCGATCATGGTCACCAAGTATCTGAAGTCGTTTGACGGCGGCAGTGGTCCCACGATGTCTATGTGAACGTGTTCGAACCGCGCGGATTTTTGAAATTCCCCGAGCGGAGCGATGACGTGTCTTTGTACTTTCCCGCGCTGGCAACCGATGCATGATTTTGCCCATAGACCAACTTCTTTATTCATGCTCGGCCAGAAGAACTTTGTTGACATAATCCTCCTTGTTGTTCTTACACCTGGGTGACTCAGCTCGTGTTGCGCTTTGAACGCGGCAAAACGGTAAGTCGCTGGTAGGTACGGACGCATGTTGCCGGCCGATGTTTCGCATATGACAGGTCGCTGACCTCCGGGTAGTGTAATGCGTACGAACTTGAGACTCGGGTTGGACATGCAGGTCTTCAGCTCTTCGTCGGCTTCCTGGTCTTGAGCGAGTTGGTCGTAGTCTATTGTAGAATGAGATAGGTTGATTTCTTCGATTCGTGATAAGGCGTCAGCTGCTTCGTTCTTATCACCGGTAATATATTCAATCTTCGAACAAAATTGACTGACGTAATGAAGTTGGCGTTCTCTTCTTGGAGTGTCGGTGCTATTCGGTGATCTTGTTAATGCGTAGGTTAGAGGTTTATGGTCGGTGAATATAGTCAGGTCGTTGCCCTCTATCAGTCGTCGTAGATGTTTTACAGCGGTGTACATTGCTAATAATTCGCGATCGTACACGCTGTATCGTCGCTGCGTCTCACTCATAGTTTTCGAGTAGAATGCCAGAGGTCTCCACACGTCGTTGACTTTCTGTTGTAGCACAGCGCCGATACTTGTGTTGGATGCGTCGGTAAATAAACAAAGTGGAGCGTTAGGTATCGGGTGCGTAAGCGTCGTTGCCTCGAGAATGCTTTGGCGGCATTTCTCAAAGGATTGTTCGGCTTCTTGAGACCACTGAATCGGAGTTTTATCGTTTTTCTTGCTGTTATGTAGGTACTTATTCAATTCATGTTGATATTCTGCTTGATGAGGTAAGCAGCTGCGGTAAAAGTTTATCATTCCTAAAAATCTTCTAAGTTCTTGTACTGTCTGTGGCTTCGGATAGTTTACTATGGCTTGAATTCGTTCTTGAGTGGGATTGATTCCTTCTGATGAAACTTCGTATCCGAGAAACTCGATGATTTTCTTATCAAATTCGCACTTGTCGATGTTTAGACTGACGCCGTAGGTATTTAGGCGTTCGAGTACTATTTCTAAGTGCCGTCGATGTTCTTCCTTGTTTCTCGAGTGAATCAGCAGATCGTCGACGAAACAGAATACGATGTCATCTAGTCCTCGAAGAACTTCGTGCATAAAGCGTTGAAAAGTTTGACCGGAGTTTCTTAGGCCAAATGTCATGCAGGTAAACTCGAAGAGACCGAAGGGTGTTATTATGGCTGTTTTCTGGGCATCTTCTTTCACGATGGGCACCCAAAAATATGCCATCTTCAGGTCGAGCTTAGAGAAGATTTTCTTGCCATGAAGTTGGTACGTAAAATCTTGGATTCGAGGTATGGGGTATCGGTCTGGCACGGTGACGGCGTTGAGTCTTCTGTAGTCCCCACATACTCGCAGTGAACCATCCTTCTTCTTGACTACATGCAGAGGACTGGCCCAGGGACTGTTCGATGGTTTGCAAATCCCCATCTCGATCATACGCTCGAATTCAAGCTTCGCCGCTTTGTACTTGTCGGGCGGTAGAGGGCGCGGCCGAGAGTACAATGGCGGTCCGGTTGTTTCAATATGGTGCGTGACGTCATGTTTGACTGGAGTTTTCAGTGACATTGGTCTCAGTACATCTGGGTATTTCTTCAGCAGGTCGTGGTATGCATGGTCTCGGTTGATAATGTAGATCGATTCTTCGTTGTTATGTATCTTGATGGCGTTCACGCTGAGTTCGGTTACGCGGTCGACGAGTTTTCTTTGATGCAAATCAACTAGTAATTTGTGATGTACTAAGAAGTCTGCACCCAGTAACGATGTCTTCACGTCCGCGACGACGAAAGTCCACTTGAAGCTTCTTCGTAAACCTAAGTTGAGCTCGAGTGTGCGCTCACCGTAGGTTCGAATTTCTGTGTCGTTAGCTGCGAACAGTTTGTATGTATTCTCTGCCGGCTTCAAATGCTTCTTGTTTCGGGCGGCTAATACGGATATGTCGGCACCCGTGTCCACAAGAAATCTCTCTCTGTTAATGATGTCGATCACACATAGGCGGTGAGACTTTTGGTTTACATCGACGCCCGCCACAGTCGATGTACTTTCTAGTTTTCCTGCTTGGTTCTTGAGCACGGCGATTCACATTTTCGCGCCTCGTTGCCGAAGCGGTAGTGATAACGACACAGCCAATCGGGATCGCCGGGCTTGCGCGCGTCATGCCTACGATGTCTTGAGTGCGAGCGAGAGCGGCTACGGTTTGCGTAGTGCGAGCGAGAGCGGTGATTCGTGGAATTTTGTTGATTTCGAAGCTCGGCGATATCGAGAGATAGTTTTTCAATTTGTTTTGATAACACGCTGATTTGAAGGTTTGTTATATTTTGATGTCCCTCGTTGACCGATGTGCTGGTTGACCGGGGGTTTTCTGTGGAGACTGCGGCTACTGTAGCTGGTTCAAAATACTCCATCATCTTGTCGGCCATCGCAGCTAAGATTTCGAGCGATGACTCGGTGTTGACGGAGATCACAGCGCGAACTTGTGCGGGGAGATGGTTGAGCCACATAACCTTCAGTGCTTCATCAGACAGTAATTTGCCGCTGAGGTCTCTCATCTTACGCAGCAGCTGGCTCGGTTTTTGGTCGCCGAGTTCGAGGCCGCTGAGTAGCTTCTGTAGCTGGCGATGGTCTGACTCCTGGTACGTCGAGATGAGTCGGTCTTTGAGCGTCTTGTATTTTCCGCTGGCCGGTGGCTCCAGGATGATGTCCGCGATCTGCTCCAGGTCACTGCAGCCGAGCAGCGGGACGACGAGGTTAAACTTCTGCTCATCTCCAACCTTACTGGCAGCAACCGCGGCTTCGAACTGCGCGAACCACAAACGCGGGTTTTGGCGCCAAAATGGTGGTAGTCGGGCAGGTAGAGATATTGTAGCCACGTTGCTCTTCACGGTTGTGACGTCCTGCGCATCGGTATATTCTTCATTAGTCGACATCTTGCAGGTAATTCTTCTTTTCAGGTTTCAGTTTTCTTCGGGGTCACCAATTTGGAGGATGAGGGTCGTTGGACAATAATATAGTCACGACAAAGTTCAACCATAAAGTGTATATTTATTCAGTAAAATGCTCTATATATATTTACAATTCCTAGGGTACAAATACAAGTCATCCTAAACCTATTACAAAATATTTACACCAATTAGAATCAAGCTAGCGAGCGCGCGGGGCGCGAGGCGCGGGGCGCGGGACGTAGGTCGCATGCAGGTGTTCGAATCTATAAATATTGGTAGCGCGCGCGCGGGCTCCTCCATTTCGCGCCGCGCGTCGCCGTCGAGTGTAGCTCCGTGATCATCTCTGCTCCTCTGCCTGCTGTCGTGAAGATCGCTGCCTGTGTGCATGTTGTTACTCCGTGTTGTGCTTGCTGCTTGCTCCAAACCGCTCTTATCAGAGCGAACTGACGCGTGCAGCGGCGTAGCGTGTTACTATGCGCGCCGCGTCGCTGCCGCGAAAGCGTCTTTATCAAGACGGTGTCGTGTCTCCATGCAGCTGTCATAAAAACGTTATAGTCTTTTCAAGACTGCTTCTTCGCTGTCTCTTGAGTAGCATGTCAGAACGTACGGTAATGGTAATGGACTCGGTAACGGTGGTAAGGTAATAATGGTGTCTGGTAACGGTGGTAATGGTTTCGAAGGAGGTACGGTAAGGTAAGTGATTTGTGTACTGTGTCACTACATATGTATGTTTTTCTTACACTTACCCAAATGTAAAATATTGAAAGAAACCAATTTACTTTAATACAATTTTTATCTACCTACATTGTTATTATTTGAATATTAATATATTGCGATATCTTCGCAGTCTCAGAAAATTTAAAAAAACCAAAGCTTCGAAGTTAATTTAATTCGGTAATAAGTACTTTTATTTCTATCTTTTTATGCGTAATTAATAAAATCAAATAGATTAAAGCTTCAGCTTAAATATTTATTTAACTACAACTTTTTGTACTTTGCCTGCCTTTTTTCGTTCCTCCTCATTACCATGCTTATAAAGTTGAATCAATTATATTTTTAGTCCTCACATTGTAACCTTCTGTAGATGCTAGAGTCCATAAAATAAAATTGCCGCTGCCAATATGTGGTTGCCACCTTAGTCTAGACTAAATGATTAAATAATTATTTATTTCTGTAAATAGATCTTTTAAAGACACTGTTACAAGTCTCAGGTAAAATTATTTTAAGATCTAGATGGCATCGGCATTTCCTAACTGACATACATAACAAAAAGTTTCTCTGATTTATATAGTATCACTATTTAGCTATTTGGGATTTATAGGTAGGTAGACATACACATAAGCCTGACTTTAGTTCCAAAATACACCATTTTGGTCATTACTTTGTTTAAAAAAACGATATTGTAGGAAAATTAAAAGTCATGTTTTCACAGGTCATTTATTTCATATCAATGTATGACGGTTTACAAACTATTGACTGGATGCACCTAGACAACCCAAATAATTGTGTATGTGAATACCACAAAATATGATTTAACATTTGATCAAAAGATATAAATTAGAATTTTCAAATTCAATATAAAACGTTCTAAATAAAATTATGTGAATATCATCCCGTAAATACAATTATATCGGTATTGAATGCAGTGATTTATTAAATAGAAAACAATGCAATACAAGCGAGTTGATAGTATTGTTGATGGCTATTAGTTATGTTATTCGCAAGCCATAGTACTCCTCTATTGTTAGATTATACAAAAAATATATTAGATCCAAGATAACTCTTGCGCTTAACCGAGTGATATTCTCGTATGTCACATAAAATTAAAATAATAGCCAATGTAACATTTAAATAATACAACAACTCCTTTAAAATTTTGACTGGACTAGAACCCACAACGAAATGTGACAATTTTAATATATAACATATATTTTTGGCAAATGGACTCTCAAAAAATAATCAAATTCCTAAAAAACGTGCTGCTACGGCACAATATTACTTTCAGGTCTCATTTCCACGTGATGTAAAAACTTCAGCGAGTTTATTTATATACCAATTTCAATTTTAATCAAGTCGCCTTCAAGCGCCCGCGCATAACATTTATAAAAGGCGTCTCATTCCCTAACTTCTTAACGTACCTACTTAGCGCTAATGTTTTTACACATAGTGACTATGAGGCCTTGGATACAACTTATAGTATTAAATTCCTATAATAATCAGTATTGAAAACAGACGTATCGTACATGGCATTCATATCCATCACATCGAAACATTTGGACTAGCTTCCTTAATTACGTAACTAAACCGTTAACCTAGTAATTAAACAAAACTAGTCACGAAATTTGCGTAAACTACACCTTATCTATATTGATTTATATCGGTACAATATGTAATAGGTATCCTGTGTATGCAGTACATATTAATATGTAGACTTTATAATGAAAATAATATTTACAAAATTTGTGTAGACAAACGCGTACAAAGTTGCTATTATAATTGTATTACAACATCGCAATTCCTAAAGTCGCATAAGTATAAATGTCTGACTTAACCATGCTTATTGTTCCTAAAAGCGACCGGAAATATTTCCACTGGGATCACATTACAATGTAGGTAATAATATCTTGAAGCAACATCATTTCCAATATTTATTTTGATATCATCTAAAATAACATTAAATATCTTCCCTCCTTTATCGACTACAACTATATAAAATAACGCAGGTAATAGAAGTTACCAATCATTACGTGTAATGACACTCGTGTGGTATTAAATATAGATATACAAAACTAGAAGCAAATGCACAAACAAGGCGACCAATAAGATAGCATTTGTGATGGTTCATACATGATTACCTAAACGTGCGGTTATCCTGTATCATACAGAAACGTAAATAAATATGCACATAAGTAGTATTATAATTTATATTTACAATTAAGAAAATATGGCACATCTGTTATCGACCGCGCTCGCAATCCTTGTCCCACGACCGAGCGATCGAGCCCTACCACTAAAATAATACGAATCAGTATCGGATCATGTTGTAATGCGCCTAAATTTCGGGTTACCATAATACCAATTAAAATACCGGTGGGTAAGTAAATATTCAACGCCGTTAAAATAATACACAGTAAAGCTACCGTCCGTCGTCGATCGACTCCGAGCCTCCGCGCGGCCGACCGTCCTACCGCCTGCCGCCTGCCGCCTCCCTACCAAGGCATCGCCGCGCACAGAACCGAACGCTCCGCGCGCGCCAACACACGACCAATCTAAACAATCATTTCGATCACGACAATTAACCTCTAATTGGCCCAGCCTCATTTCGTTTTATACACCAATTTATTGACTTTTCTCTCGTCGGGTATGTTGAAGAAAATTAAGCACTTCATAAATTTTCGTACAATAAAACTTTCAGTCGGCTACTCGTTCCAGTCCCACCGCGGTCGTTCGGTTCGGTGTCGGCGCGTCACCGATGACGCAATGTCAAACTTGAGACACATTCGAATCGCACGAGTACATAAAAATATGTCAGTCTATAGAGCGAAGCGCTCAGTCACTTAGCCTACGAGCAGTCTGGGGTATAGACGGGGTGGTCGGGCGCAGTAATACTGTGTCCGGGGAGAGTGTCGCGCCGCCGGGCCGCGCAGCTCAGCTGGGCGGCGGCGGCGGCGGGCGCGGCGCTCGCTGCCGCCGGTGCCGCGCGCACGCGCAGCACGCGTCCACGCGCCGCCGCCGCGCGCACGCCGCGCGCCCGCAGCGCTTGCGAACGCACGTCACCTCACCATCCTGAAAATATAGCATAACATAAGAAAAACTTAGAAACTATATAAGGTAAAATATTCGTAATAATATATTTAATCTTTGGCTACGTGATCTTTTCAAAATATTCAGTAACACAAATTCTCTATCTTTTTCTGATCAATTCTTAACTCAAATCTGATATTTACCTTGCACCGGCACGTGACGCATCGCTGCTCCCCGTGCGAGTGTATGGAAGGATGCACCTCCTTGCCGTTGGGCAGTGGGCCGTCAGGAAACTTGCAGCCGCCCTCTGCCAGGATTTCTTCGGGGGTGCGTGGTGCGCCTTGGTCTTTTGGAGTCTCTTCATCTGGTTTCTTTGCTTTAACCTTAAAATAACCGAATAATTTGTTAAATTTACCTAATTGTATCTCCGTATGTTTTTTTTTCAGATTAATAAGAATTATAACAGATATAAAATTTATTTAGTTCCAACTTACTTCTGGGCAAACACGACAGCAGGCTTTTTTATCTGGTCTATATGCTTCCTTCTCGCTGCAGCGCAAAGGCGGGCACTTCACTCTGGGGCACTGTATCTGTCTGGTCTCAAAGTTGCACGTGCAGATGGCGCACGTGTCGTATCCTCCAGGCACCAGGTAGGGGTGCCACGATGAGCCTGGTGCGTAACTCTGCCCAGCTAACACACAACTGCCATTCTCAGACCACACTGCTGTAGTAGAGTCTGGAAAAAGAATATGCTCATTGTAAGTTTAAACAAGAAATAGAAAAAATGTTATCGGATCTTATGGTAAGGCACATCGAGAATAACATCAAAAGATGGGAACAACGACAACTATTTTTTTTTTATTTTTTTTTTTATTTTTTTTATTTTTTTTCTTCACAAAATAATGGTACAGTCTGTTACAAATTAAAAATATGAACAAGTAAGGAATAAAATTTTAAATGAGTAACAATGGATAATCAGATCTGATGCCCTTACTAGGTTACAGAGTAGCCTGTATTAAGGACAATCAGCCCTCTTTTCCCAAATGTAGAATTAATAACAAAGGTAAAGGTAGACTGCAAGATAAAAGTGAGAAAACAAACATTGAACAAAGAAAACCGATTGACAATTAGGTGTTTGGTAATGTGAGTGGTAGTGGGACAGTAGTTTGAGCGGTGTTGGTGTGTGTGTATGTGTGTGTTAGTGTTTGTGAGGGTGAGTGTGTTTGTGCGTTCATGTGCGTTAGATCATTGATGTGAGTAAAGATTCAGTATCTTCATAACTTTTTGTAGATAAATATTGGGTAATATGTTTTTTGCATATGTGTTTAGAGCATTCGTGTAATGGGATTATTGCGTAGTTTCTGTTTACGAGTACGGGCATTATGCTACATGGCTAGCGAATCTTATATTTTGGTAAACAATGTTTTATCAAAACTTTAGGATTTATTCATTTTAAAAGCGGATAAGAGATTTTTTTTAGGGGTTCAACATATTTAAACTAATAAAGCCATACGTACTGGTACATATAGGGCAGCACTGTCCAGGAGGTTTGATGGTGGGGACCAGACAGTTGACAGGCGGGCATTGTACCGGCTCACAGCGCGGCATACCACCCACGCACCAACATTTTGAACATGTCTGAAATTATTAAAATCATTATTATTATTTTTCATGCTAAAGGGGATTGAGTAACTTTGTATGGACTAGTGGCGTCATTTTTTTTCCGCGGCCATCAATGATTTTTATATTATTTCGTTGTGCTATGTTAAGTATAAACATAATTATGTTCACTTAATATTCTGCCGAAATACTCTAGTTTACTTATATTCTTTTATTAGTCTAATTAATTCTACTTCTCAGTTCTCTCTTCTCAATTTTACTTCTAGCAGGGTGTCATTAAATATGCTTACATCAATATCTGTCCAAGTCTCTCCCAGTTTGTAGAATTTATCCCTTTGCGTACAGTAGTTGACGTTGGGGCGGAACAGAGAGTAGTCTGTTATCTGGTCTTCTAGAGGTCCAGGAGTGTACTTCGGACTGAGTTCGTTGTCCGAAATTCCGGGGACTGCTGGCAGACACAATGGTGGCACGCTTATCTAAAGAAAATAAATATAGTGCTTTAGACCATGCCTTATTCTACAAGTCTGTCGTCTCTGAAAGATTTAGGCAGTGGTGTGCTAATATACACCCACATTCAACCGGTATGTTTTAGGTCACATTTAATTGGGGACGAGCCTATGGCCATCAACCGGGCACGTATCTAATCTCAGAGTTCCTGCTTAGAATTTCACAGAAAACCCTAATAACAGTGCTCGACCTGGGAATCGAACCCAAGACCTCTTTCTCAGCCGTCGCACGATCATTACGATTACGATTATTACGATTCACGATCACTAGACTAACGAGGCAGTTGAAAATAACTTATCTATAAAATGCGCGAAATTCGTTGACTGGGCTGAAATTGACACAAGTAGCGACACAAAATGACCAAAGGCGGGTTGTATAGGACATAACTGAAACTAGGAGCAACTGCTCTGCGTATGCGCTAAGATCTCAATGTGGCCTAACTTCAGCCCAGTGAACTCTGATCGCACGTTGTATTAACTAAGGTACCCGCGGGTATTAAGGCCTGTCGGGTAATAAGGCCTAAGTAACGAAAAACGTACGAAATACAGTAATTGACGATCAAGGTTACACTTACACAAACTCAGAGCGTCTACAAGTCGCTGCTAAGTGGCGGACTAACGCTTGCACTTCTCCCCCCGCCAGTGTCGTCGAAATCATTCAGCGATGCGGTCACGCGGCACGAATTATAAAAATTGGCTCCAGTAAAACGTAAGTTATTTTGAAAATATCATATTTACAAACCTGTTTTAACTGTCCGTTTATTCATTAATGTCTACTTGGTTATCGTATTAAAGGACTTGTAGTTGTAAATTTTTTATTATTTATTTATTCTGTAACCACGTGGTTGGCAGATATTAAGGTCTATAAAATTTGACTATAGGCCTTATTATACTCCTATTTTTTTAAACTGCTTTACAAGTAAGAGTATGTTTTTAAAATGTTTGTTGGTGGGTAGTATGTACGTAGTTATACATTTCCAATTTATTTATTATTATTTTCAGTGCTTACGGTCACGATGGAGGCATCGGCAAACGGGTATTGCGGTCAGTGATCAACAGAAGAGTTCAGAATCTGCTGCTTGTTCACCATCAATTTTGACACCGATTCCAATAGCCGATGTTTCGATAAGAAATATTTCACCCGTTGATTGTCTTCGACCAGCGACTCCAGAATAAACTAAGCAATCACCAGCTATAGCATCAACATCCACAGGTTAAGTCTCAAGAGAATCAATCGTGCAACGCAATCGCGAAACTATTACCGCACAGTTTATGGAACAAGCTCTAGTTCAGATGAATCTGATGATTTACCACTCAGTCGGTTGAAAAGAAACGATTTTTATGATCTTCTGCCTACGCCTGTTAAAGTTCAAATATCCACACCAACTGTTAGACGTAAAGACATTAATTATCCAGGTACTCCACTCACAAAAGATCTATTTGATAAATATAATCAAGAGAATATAAATAGTAAAGAAGTGAAAGGTAACAAAAGAAAGAAAAATAAACAAGAAGAAAACTTTACTGATGTCAAAACAGGCAGAAAAGAAAAAACGAAGTTTAGAAAGACTTTAAATCCTAAGTAAGCTAAAATCGTATCTGCAAATAAGTCTACTACCGTCAAAGGTAAATCACAAAAACAAGTGAGTTGGTACTGTCATGCCTGCAGAAGATACTGATGACTTTCAATGTCCTGATGGATGCGTATAAAGGCAATTTATTTAATTTTCTAAGACCACTATGCTTCCTATTGCTTTATGTTAATGATTATTGATCTCAAGGATACCAATTTAAGTAGTTTATGTTGATTTTTGTATAGTCTAAAGTATAGGCCTTTTTACCTTACCCTAGTATAATAAGGCCTACAGACGAGGTTTTTTTTAAAGTTATATATTGTTTTAGTTTTAGGCTAGAGAAGCTATTTTTTGTTTAAATTCGGTAGTAATTTAAGTATATGACTGATTACTAATAAAAATGGTTGATTATGTTGGATATTTTTCATTTTATTACAAATTTCCCTTAGCTAGGCCTTAATACCCTCAGGTACCTTACGTTCCATCGCATTTAATCTACTCACCAATTAATTTTCCAATCTTGCAGCATAAATAAATAAATGGTTGATCAAATTAAATATAGTTCAGCTTAGTCTTATCTTAATTGCTAAAAATATTATGTTTTTTAGAATTAGGTCAGTTACGGGCTTATCTTTAGGTGCTTAACATTTTTATTGTTCCATGTTATATGATAATGAACTATATCAAATTAGATTTACCTACCTAGGTATTTGGAATATTACTCGTCATCATTTTAAATGATTCATTGGTCATTTAGGTACACGACGGTGAAACTTGTATTTATCCAAACTATAATTACCATTGACCCGGATGAAGTCGCCGGTTTTATTTCTGTCATTTTATACACCAATATAATATAATTAAATGTGATGTCAGTGGTTGAGATGACCGATCTTTACATATATTTTATAGCATACGGGAGGCAAACAATCTTATGGCTTGATGGTAAACAGTTATTGTAGCCTATGGACGTTTGCAACACCAGAAGTGTCGTTAGCGCGTTGCCGTCCCTAAATATTATCATCAACCCATTTATTGTCCCACTGCTGGGCATGGTTCTCCTTTCATTTGAGAGGGATTAATCTATAGTCCACCACGCTAGCCTAATGCGGGTTGGCACACTTCACACGCCATGAAAAAAATCTCTCAAGCGTGCAAGGTTTACCGTTTGAGCATCCGAAATCAGTGTTGCGCCTTGGGTTTGTATATTTAACCTTTTTTTTCAAGATGTTTATTTACCTGTGGTACTCGCGTGCGCATGATGACAGTGACGTTGTCGTGCGCGCGCAGCTCCAGATACGAGGCCCCTACGTGCAGCGCGACCAGCTCCGCAGCAGTGGGCTCCAGTACCCAGCCCTCCTCTCCCCCCAACTCCCTCGCCGCCCCGCCGTCGGTACCGGCGTGGGAATCCAACCACCAGGAAGACCAAGATCGAGCGTTACCACCCGTTACAACCGTCTAAAAAGAGATAAATTGTAGTAGTCAGCACATTTGAATACCTAACGGACTAGGTATCGCAATCATACCAATGTTAAAGTTTAAAACTTTTTCAACTCGACCGTTTGGTTAAAATAAACACAAAAAAGTCCATAGATAATAGAGCCACAAAGTTAGACGACCCTGCTTTGACTTTGCACTGTATTAAGAAGGCATTTCTGAAGAGTATTCGTAATGGTAACTAACAACATTAAAACAACGACAGCACAGTTTTATTTCAAGCACAATTGTATACCCTATTATGAATAGTACAAAAATCATATGTACCTCATAATACAGTCCACACAAGGAGTCAACGGATACCCAAGCGAGACCGGCCATGGTTGCTGGTAGGCGAACTTGGCCAGTTCTTCGCAGTAAAGCAGGACCGGACCCTGCCGCGTCAGGCAACATCCGAGATGTTAAACGACCTCGGAGGATGGGAGGACCTGCAAAGAAAATAGCATATTTTAGAACATCATAATATAATTCCCAACTTCATCATAAGTCAATCGAAGTATTATTCTATGTAGGTCTGTATTACTTGTGATAATTTAATAAGTTGTGCTTCATCATCAACCCATTAACGTCCCACTGCTGGGCACGGGTCTCCTCTCATTTTTGAGAGGAATTAGGCCATAGTCCACCACGCTAGCCAACTGCGGGTTGGCAGACTTCACAATCACATGCCATCAAGACAAATCTCACAAGCATGCAGGTTTCCTCACGATATTTTCCTTCACCGATTGAGTTTGTGATAAATACGCACATAACTTCCGAAAAGTCAGTGGTGCTTGCCTTGGGTTCGAACTCGAGATCTTTGACGTCTCAGTCCACTGGTCACACCGCTAAGCTACCACAGCTATTGCTGTTGTGTTTAGTATAGTATAATTAAAACTATTTTCTTGGGGGAGGTTGAAAAAACGGCAGATAATATTTGATACTAGAATATGGAACTTATAATTATTAATACATATAATTATAAGTTCCATATTCCATATATAAATAAAGTATCTATAGTTGGAAGTGAAATTGGAAAATTAGAGCAAATATTTATATTTACACACTAGCTTTTGCCCGCGGCTTCGCTCGCGTTAAGAAGTATTATTATTAATTAGGTATAGGTAGTTTTGATACAAATTTTCATCCCCTATTTTATTCCCTTAGGGGTAGAATTAATCAAAATCCTTCTTAGCGGATGCCTACGTCATAACATCTACCTGCATGCCAAATTTCAGCCCGATCCGTCCAGTGGTTTGGGCTGTGCGTTGATAGATCACTATTTCAGTCAGTCAGTCACATTTGAGTTATATATATTTAGGTTACCCACAACAAAAAAAAATTTAGAAGGTTTGATTTTTTTGGTATTATATTACACTCTAGATTACGTTCCTTTTTTACATGACATTGTAATGGCTGTTTATTTTTATGAAATTATAAAGTTAAAACAATACCTACGTATCTCAGAACTCGTATATTTAAACAACTACGTTACATAAATTCAGGTCTGCTTAACAAACTTGCCGGAGTACGTTAACAGGAATAAATTCGAACAAGCGTACGTTTCAATTGTCGTCCGCACTAACTACTTACAGCGAAACATTAATTTTAATCTACCCATGTTTAGTTTCGTCTCTTGTCAAGAGATGTTTCAGTACACTTGTACTTACTTATCATGGAAACTTTTCTTTTATGTAACAGGCGCTTTCATCGGATATATAAATAATAATTTGTGACTTTTCTTTTTAAAAAGTATTTGCCTACCCGTATGGGACAAAGGCGAGAGTGTATGTAAAATCCGTCGTATGTCCAAAAAACGGTTCAAGATACCTACATGTTGTTCATATTTATTGTAGCTTATACAATCTATCCTAAATTTGGCATGGAAAACAGTTTTGTGTAACATTTAATCTGTCAAAAGGAGCATTTCTTAGACAACTGCAATTAGTTAGTCATATTAAGACGTAAATAAGTTAAGCTACAAATGGTAGCTAAACTTCATTATAGATATTTAATGTCAACATTAATATTAATTATAAATACTTAAAATTTACAAAAACATTATATAATAACGCGATTTCATCCGCCGTTTCTTTTGGCACTACTAAGGGTCTACCTTGCACAAGAATCAGGCTATCAAATACAAAAAGATTTTGTAATTTCTACAGAAAAGAAAAACACTTTTCAACTATATTGTGTTACAAGTTTCGAAACTGCCACTTTTCTTTTTAAGAAGTACTTGTAATGGTTATCATTCATTTATTCCATCAAGCAGGTTTCATTTATGATGATCAGGCCCATATATATGTCAAGCTCTCTCAAACATAATTTTCAAGGCGAACCAGGGGTCGAATAGTCCATATTTCTGTACATTATAAATATTACATAAAACACTTCTGAGTATGCAGGGTCTTACCGGTCTCAGCGCTAATATGCACAGCCAACTGTTCTTCGTACAAAGGCTGGAAGATCCTGGCGCTGGGTCTTGCCAGCACTCCAATGCGAGTGTCCAGTATCTCCACCTGCGAGTGTCGTTTGCCTTGCTCCTCCACCAACGTTATCTTGGGATCAGTTATTCCCAAATTGTCCACCTGCAAGATTTAAAAGACTTTATCAGTGGAAGTAAGTAGATAAAAATTAATGAAAAACATTATGTTTTTAATGCCGAGGTGAGGCTGTTTAGAGTACTTTGAGAAGTAAATATTTATAATATTTACTTTGATATGAATTTGACATGTGACATTTGTGTTTATAAATGCATTCGCAATGCAAGTCCAGTGTGAAGTCACAAAACAAGCAAAATGATGAATTATCTACCGATATAGTATCTGGAAGTATGTACCTACTAAAGGATCGTTATTGGGGTAAATAAATCAATTGTTCTACAATTAAAACAAACGCAACATCATTTAGATTTCCTCTGTTACATATTTTAGTATTATTATCTGAGATACGTTAATAATAAAAGACATTAAAGAATTCATTAGTCCTAATATAATTCTAATCAAAAGCACGTTTCCACGAATCGTTTAATCCGTAATACTATTCTAAAAGTAATTTAAAAGAAATTTAAATTCTTCCAAGTTTAAAATAAGAAATAACGTGTCCTACAACCCTTTCTCGGAATCATGACTAATAAGTAATAAGTCAGTATATAGAAGTAGATCTGAATATATTATACCTGTATATCATAGACAAGCGAGCCATCTTTATCGATGTAAAGCAAGGCTAGTCCCTCCGGCGCAGGAGTGGCCGACAGTCTCTCAGACACTAACGGGGCGTTGTACACTTCACACGCGGCTTTCTGCCTCACACTGCCCACGATACGCCTCTCAGGGGTCCCAACAGCCTCCACAGTGAGTAAGAGTCGACCTCTTGCCAAGGATCGTAATTCTGCTGCTGATACCGGAGTAGACACCTCCAGGACATTGAAATCATAATGAGGTTTGCTTACCTTCTGCACCTGAAAAAAACACATGAATTTACCTCAGACCTGCACTTAAGCATACTTCGATTTAACGTATTTAAATTCTTAACTACATAGAACGCAAGTATTTCTTGAAAATATGTCTTAAGAAAATACGTCTTAATAAGTACTCAGTTCCACGAGTTCTTGAAATACGAGGTTTTAATTTATGTTTATTGGCAATAATTAGCTACTTAAAAGCCTCATTAACAGTAGCTATCCGAAATGGTTTATGTCATGAGTACTGTACAGTTTAAGTAAAGTAGGAACTTGCTTTGGAATCTATGTATATATTAATACGTGGAACAAAAACTTTGTGAGACGATTACGGAGAATGAAATTTCCCACACTTATATTGTATATAGAGCAAGATTGCAGAATGGTAAGCTTTTTAAAAAAATATGCATAAAAAATTTATAATTTAAATTATCTTTCATTATGGTCAAATTTCGACCAGTGGGCGACCACTAGTAATATTTAAAGTAAAGAAATAAATATGAATATACCTGATCAATGATGGTCTGATTCTTTTCTGGTAGAGTGAGTACCACTCTGACGAGATGAGGGCTAACGACTGTTTTGGGGAAGACACCATTGAAGACGATAGCCAGGTAGAGGCTAGGCGTGGCTCCAGCGACCGCTGTGATGACTGCGGTACCACCCCACCAGCCGTCTTCGTACTCCAACGCCGGATAATCCCGACAAGCACCCTCGCCAATGGAAGTCGGAGGGTGCTCTGGCTCTAATAGGGTCGTGAACATCTCTGATGAAAGTGCCGGGTACCTAAAATGGGAAGGCAATCCTATTTCAACTGATGTGCGTAAGTACTAATATTTAAATAAAAGTTAACCTTTTTATCTAGGCCAGTATCGTAAAAATGACCGAAATAATAATTTCACAGCCGTAAACCAATGATAAATTAATAATAATCTTCCTCAACTTGTTATACAGTAAGGTTAATTATTTGAAAATAAGGTCATATTAATTTACATTCGTTTTCCTAGAAGCTGAATCTAATCTCGTCTTGTGTATATTCGAGTAGTGACTATATCGTAGATATCTTGATAGCGCTATAGTAATTAAAAGAACGAATCAATCGAGTTTCCAGTAACAGCATTATGGCTCGATTATAAAACATGTGTCTAGGTTTTTTCCCAGAATAATTTGTAATGATGAACCTAAAGTTTTCCGTTGTTAATCACGCGGTTAATTAAATTTACAATCTAAAGCGAACACTACTTCCATTCACAGATTCCCGGGAATAATTGCTGCAATAATATTTATTACGTCGATTTGTCAGGCTGTCTGAGATAACTCATATATGATGTAAATGAAGTCCGCGGCACGTACAAAGTTGATGTTCATTTAAAATTCCTATTCCTTACCTACCTGTCGATTCTGCCGCTGAGAGCGCTATCGATGGAGTTGTTCCGAGCGTCGCCCCATAGCAGAGCCACATGCAGGTCACCGTCTCTCAACAGAGTCTTGTACTGGCGCGGCACTCGGCGCCAGACACCGCAAAGCTGTAAACAATACAAATTCTCAGCTTTATAACCTATAACTAGCATTTTAATGAGTGTCTACTTCAATATTTCATGGAAATTATTTGTTTTGCTATCGTTAGCATTATCTTTATATACCTTATCAGTTTTTTCTTCGTAAGTGGCGTGTATCCCTGGTATCTTCTTCAGAGACTGTTCTAGTAACACGCGTCCCTCTCGGTCGAGGAAAGCGAGTGCTCGTGGTTGGCTTTGTATCGAGGGACTTAAGAGGACCGACCAGTAGAGGTGTCGCCGACGGAACGTGAACCGGGCGGTCGCCACCCCTGCAGCAACCGGCACCCCCGACATGTCGTCACGTCGCACGCAAAGCGGAGACCGACCAGTTAAAAATGATGCGAAATCTGCAATAGAAACCGTTTACATAATATCTACAGAATACACTGTTAATTAATGTCCAGAAGTAAATAATAAAACTTACATTTCATGTTCTTTTCATCTTCTTCAGTCGTAATTACTACTGGGCTATCTTCTTGCACAATATCAGGAGCTGAAGCAAAAGAAAAGAAATATTTAATCTCACACCGGACATCCGAAACGATCCGAGTATGACATGAATAACATGGTTAACGACTCTTAGGACACAGGTAGAAAAATCCCGCCTACACTCAAGACTGCTCCACCAACTTTAATGTAATGCAATAGGGCAGTAAAATATTATGGTTAGTATCGATTCGATAAAATGACTCTCCTAGTAAACGGTGAAAGGTACTTGCGACTGATCCTATAAGCAGATAGTGAGCATCGACACTCGCCACACTTATAAAGACAAATAAAATTTATATTTATGCAAGATCCGATACTCATTATCATGTGATTCCTAGACGGAAGGAAATATAATTTTATATAAAAGTTAATGTTTTCCTGTAGGTATAGACTCGGGTACTTTCTCTTCGCGACGCTGCCTCATAAAAACACGTAGTTGGATCAATTGATTGCGAGCGAGGAGTGCGTCGGCGTCGCGGGGCCTGTTCGCAAGACCTCCCCGACCCGACCGATTCGGGTTGATTGGATCAAATGTTATTCAATCGTAACAAGATCGGCGCGGGCGTCTAGACGGCGACGGTAGAATTTGCGTTTTGCATAGCTTTCTTGTTGGGTCTGCTATGGACAGAAATAGAGGGAGCACTGACATTTCGTGCGACAGTTTGATTGGTACCCGATTTGTCGATGTCCGCTCGCTAAATGCTCGTAAACCCAAATGTATCTTGGTTGCGAATCATGTTTATAGTGTTTCCGTAACTATGACTATATATTACCAGTTATTAGCGTCAAGTTTGGTTTAATGTTTCCTAGATTATTATATAGTTTTAGTGCTTGTAAAATGTTGTAAGTAGTATCATATCATTATGGTAGGAAACTATGAAGACAAGCATGTGCTTAAAATCAATACATAATTTTATATTTTCGTTTTTCGCAAATCCTATTTTGTTAGAACAGTTAGTACCTACTCCAAATTGTATTGGACTTCGAATTGATGGAAAACTGAGACAAAAGGGTCTAAATGTCATTACAGCTAAATACTTTAAATAACGTTCGGTATAATATTTTTCCGAGTAAATCTAAAAAATATTGTTGATTATTAAAAATAATCAACATATTAATTGGATATTATTATTAATATTTTAACTGAATATTCGGTAGTCGAAGGCCGAAGCGCAGATGACTGGCCTGTGTTCCCTAGAAGAGGTCTAAATCTTGCAGTGGATGACTATAGGCTAAAGATGATGTTGATTACTTACTCAATAAATCAAAATAAAATAAAAGAGAATATTTGTCATATTCTGAATACTACTTGAGAGTACCTATGTCTTCTAAACAGATAAAGTATCCACTTATCATCATTACGGAGCGATCCATGTAAAATCACATCGATCAATTTGATTGCTCTTCTGAAGTAAACTATAAAAAAAGATTTTCACAATGAATAATGGAAATCTGTACACAAAGCATACTTACTTCCTTTACACGTCAATGATAATGCAATTTGACATTGGACTTAATTAAAATACAAATCCTAAGTAGTTATAAATTTGTGTGTAATATAGTAATAATTTCTAGCCGAACTAATAAGGAGAATAAATAACACCAACTGAATTGAACACCACTCTATCTTTATAGTATCTCTCAAGGACCAGTTTTTCATAATCAGCTCAATAGCTAGATCGACGATATGCAGTAAGCGGTTTGGGACTTTGTGTGTGTGTTAGGTGGGTACTAGTAACAAATCTTTATAAAAATGTAATACGAGTGTTTCTAATCATATATAGCAAAATGATATTGAGGTTTTTCCTGATCCTGATGATATAAACATAAATATCAATTACACATTCAACGTTTAGAAACGACTACATAACGGTGTGCAAACAAAGTTTATATTGTTAAATACCTACATATTTTCTTTACATTTTTAAATGTTAATTTTCAATAACTACCATGCTTATAAGTAATTACTTTAATAGAATAATTGCTCCCGGTCTTAATAAACATGTAAATGTCACATTGTAATATAATATCAATAATGGCATAATTATATCACAGCGTGTCAATATCTGTGCTTAAACGAATAACGTATAGATGTGTATGTTAACATGAGCAAGTTAGACTAATAAATTGTATTATCTGATCATTGGTAGTGGACAGGGGAACGACATGATAAACAAGTACACAGTGACCAGTAAACATAGTGATGAGGGGACTTGTTTTTGCGTCTGCATATTATACGAACTACACAGAGATTGTGATCTGGCACGCTCCGGCGCCGTTCATAATTCACTCTGTAAATTCATTACATATATATAAGAGACAGCCCTAAATTTATTTGCAAATGGCGCCAAGGCGGCGATGAGTAGCTCTAGGATATTTGCAAGCACAACAAAGAGTAGCGCGCACGGAGAGATGGCGGCGAGGGAATGTGCCGCCGATACCCTCGACAGGGCTGACGACACATTTATCTTGTACTCTACAGCTCTACACAACTTACTGTACACCAGCATTTACGAGCTACTCTGTTCAATGTTACATTTATGACAAAAGTAAATTCTAAACTGCTTTGAAGGTATCATCATAATTTTATTACATTATATATGTATGTTGTTTTATTTACCACAAGCACATAATTAGCTGCGATGCTATTATGTTTTATTTTCTGAGTCTAGGTAGCCAATTAATTCATTTTAACATACCAAATTACGTCAAATGCTGTTCGAGTGTCGTTGTGTAATCGATTAACAAGCATTTCTTAGCGGTATTTATACTATTAGATAGAATATTACCAGCGTGTTATATCTGAGCATGGAGTATGAATAAATTCAGTTAAATATGCTGCCGCCCATTAAAATGCATTAACAGTGACAAATACCAACGCTAGCTTCGCATAGTAGGGCAACAGTTGAGTTTCTGCCTATAATGTTATACCTTAAGATTTGATGGTTTATTAGTTCTAACGATTGTGTTTCCTGCAGTACCGTCTAAAGTGATAGCTACAGACATCTTTACCACTAGTTAAGAGTAGAATCGATTTGTGTGTGAGAGAACTATTGATTATTATAAAACTGCTCATTGATTTTTGTGAACTTGAATATTAATAATGTAATAAAGAATGCGGTTAGTTGACAACCCTAGTAGAGAGTGCGCGATCGTCGTCGGACACCTTTGACTCGGCCAAGCTTGGCTCACTCGTCGCGCCTGTGCGGGTATGAATATTTATGCGATTGCATAGCGCACACTAGCGGCCCCACTGCGAACAGACCGACACGTAGCATTTCAACCGACACCACTCATTAATGTCGTTTAGCGTAAATTTAAACTTTTTAAAGCAACCTCGAAGCCGCGACGTGACGCGACTAGTGCGGCGGTTCATTTCTAGTCTAGTCGCGACCTAGCATTTAGTCCTCTGCGGCGCGCCGAGTTTTCCAATAGTGTGATGTAACCAGGCGCCGCGTAGACGACGCACTCGCCACCGCCGTGCAAACAAACCGCCGAGAGAAGCGCGCCGCACCACACACACACACACTCATACACACCACTAAATCGGTTCAAAGGGGCCAGATATAAAACTCATCCGATGTCATATCACACAAACGATTAAATTTGTACGACGGTTGCCAGATATCACTGCCGGCTGGCCCGCAACACAAATTAATACTTCTATATGTATAACTGTCTGTCATTAATTAAAATGATTTTTAACATGAGCATAGGTAATTACGGAAATATTTTATATTTTTAACAACACATTTACACCGTGTGAAATAAACTTCAAAGGTATCTCTATAAGAAAGCTTCTATAAGAACTTTCTACAATGGTCATGCAGCATTCAGGCGCCGCGCCGGTTTAATGGCGTAACAAGCCGTGATCTGTCACCATCAGACGGATCAGTCCCGACTAACAACATGGCACCACAAATAGTTCTGTGCTCAGCCAGTTCAAACAAGAATTACACAATCAATCGTGCCTATATAAGACTCAAGACAACTCCATGTTTCGTACTTCCTAAGTAAGCGCCGTGCATATTTATGTGACGTTTAAGAGCGGATTAGATAAATTATTCGAATACTTTGCATATGCAAGTGTAATTCGGTTCCTATAAACATCAACTGTCCGAGGATCGATTTATTGCACATATGATATGACAGGTACGTAGGTACACGCTATATTTCATCGGCTATCATTCATCAAAGTCACTTTACAGTGAAGTTATTCATATACTGAATATTTACAAGCAGTATGAACGTAACATTGAACATTCAGACGCATCCAATGATACCTTGACCTCAACTAAAGTGAAAAACTTTTACCGTGTCGGGCCGCGCCGCCCGCCGCCGGAACTATTCTGAACAAAGTGACGACGCGTCTAGTGACGTCACGCACGACGCTCCACTGAAAACACCTTCAGCCGTGTCACCTCGACATCTAAACCACCACGTACCTGTCACTACTTGTAACTATGCCAGAGACTTTATTCCACGTAATTTTTCACCATCCTTACGCTGATTCATATCGGCACGTTAATCTACTAGAATCAATACTACTTCTCAATCTTACACTAAGTACTCGACCTAATTAACCATTAACCTAATTGTTTGTCACACAAGCTCATAGATAACATTGATATATCGTCACACGTGCCATTGTTACAAGTTTTGCGCGATTTTCTTATCAAGAGTTGAACGAATTCACTATCTAATGCAAATAAAAATAGTATATTATTGTAAAAATCATTTTATATTTAGAGTGATGAACTAAGACTCTAATGATCATTTTTGGCTTCTGATTGTATTTAAATTATATAATAAGACAGCAGCGTGATTGAAACGATACTGAAATTAAACCACTACAAAGCAGTTCGATATGCCGTATAGTGATTTAATATCTGTGATACAATGAATTCAACAAAACAACTTTAACATTACATGGAAGCATTGGAAATTATATTAAGGAGAAGATACAAGATAATTTGAACAATTTGTTGTGTAATTAATTGGGTAGGTGTATCAGCAGTAAGGCGGGTCATCGCTATTCCACTAAGGCTGGCAGCTATCAGGCACACGGCCCTTGCAATTCCCGCGACGGCAAGCGAGTTGTTCGCAGTCGGCTTTGCGCTAATTTATAGGTTATATTCGTAATGATTGTGGCAAAGAATGTTTATGGCACAAGGCGCGGTCTTATTGTTTCGACAGGCACGCCGGCGTGGTGTTCGTGCCGCACACACGCCCGCATAACTGTCGCGCTGTAAGAATGCAACGAGCGTTGGCTTCGATTCAACATCCATTTCCATAAAATATAATTTCGCCTCAACGCTCTGGATGCATCTCGATGTGAATGTTTCGACACCGCAACATACATTATGTAGTTGCTCGAATTGTGAAAATTAATGCTAGTGACGTAAACTGCTCTACATCCAAATGCATAACAAGCATTTGTACCTACATACTTGTAGAAGTCCAGCGTTGCACAATACGAAATGTCCGTAATTTTCAGGTTTCACTAAAATGGGTGTAGATACATGCTTGGGAAACATTGAACAAGGAGAGTCGGTGCGTTCACGCCCGCGCCTCCCATGTACGGTGGCGGCGAACGAGCCATTGTACTGACCGCGGTATTTCTGCGGCGGCCTATGCACCGCCGTTTACGGACAATCGTTTACCCAAAAAAGTAGAACAACAAACCACGTCCGCGCTGTTTACAAGACGCGCAACACTCCGGCCGCATTGTCCTGTGGTGAAACGCTTGCGATTTGCATTTTACGCCTACAGCCTTGCTCGCGCCGTCGCCGCCACAACCAGCCTCATGTTTTGCATTTCTCTCTATCTGTACTTACATTTACACATATCTAGAATAATAATGAATCAATACATGCGTTATCTGTGGCAAAAATAAGTCTCCGACGATAGCGACAATATCAGGAATGCTACTGTTCCACGATGTCAATTACTTCCTGCATCCTTGCTGCTACGGCCAGTTAATCGCTCGTTAACTCGCACTCGCAGATAATAAGACGCTAGTAAACAAATATCGTAATCGTAATCATAGTAATATAACACGCCCTTCGTATTACCGCCATATTTTTAATTAAGCGCCTACAAAACTGTTTGTTCTTTTTAGTGTATAAACACTAAACCGATATAAATATCCGTACTCAAATATTTACGACAAACAAGAACTTTCTATAGCTACTGTTAGATTTTTATATGCCCTCTAAATATGTTATAACATCATAATTTTCAGGCGACGCGACGCATAAAATCTTGAAGGTATGTATTATTTTTAAAATATGAGGTATTAGTAAGCCAACGATGCGGACGGAATTAGACGGAAGTGCACCGCTACACATAAGCTGCACCGCTTACATTAAATTATAAAATGCAGTGTGGTGGCGGGCAATGGTCTCGTTGATGGAATTAATTAGAAATGAGGCGTACGAGTGCTGATTGGCGAATGACGGCGTATCTATCATCGGAACATCGGCAGCGCAAGGCCGCTGGCCGGCCACGATCCACTTTGAATATACAAGTTATAAAAAATATACCTACCTTGCATCATTAATTACGTGAACCATATGTTAACGAGTCATTGATACCATCTGTCAAAATCGTGATCTCCATTCATAGTATTGACAGCCCTACTTTGAAGTACAAAGGAATTCGCGTGAGATTTTCCCTGAGCGAAATACCTATTTGTTAAGGTCAGGTACTTAAGGTTAGGACTTTACATTGGGTAAATGCACTTCAACACAAATGAATAACATACTGTAGATATATGTTATTTACGGATAACAATACGGATAATTATCTTTAGCCTATTGTCGGGGGGAAACCCACGACTTGTTGCCCTGACGACGCAGACTCGCAGTCTTCAACCACACAATTAACTTTACAACGCGCGTATTTCAAATTATAATTATATTATTAGCACGAGACTCTTGACGTCTTACATCATTGCTTCACAATATACAGTATGACAATAATTATTATATTTATCCTCTAATGTGATTTGATATACTTATCCATTGAATGATGCGTTACCATCAAATGTATTCGAATGCTTACGTTTAGTTTTATCACAAAACTAAGAAAAAATGGACCGCGGAATATTTTAAATTAAATTATTTTAACTTTAAATCGCAAATTGCATCATGCAACATGTTATTTTGAACGATCATCTGGATGAATTATGACAGACGAAACTAGGAAGTTTGCCCCATCAGTTCATCACGCGGACGCGGCAAAGGATTTTTGGGGATGTTTGGTTGAATTTTTGGATTGTTGGTAGAACTGACGTTCAACAAGCAATACCTGTTTTGTATATATTCAATAAAAATAAGAGCATTGGAATAATATATGAATTGTCATCTCGTTTTCTAAGAACACGATCATTATCATCATCATTAGCCAACTAACTTGAGTCGGTTTTCAGTCAGACCAGACGCGACTAAATAACTATAAGTATTTGTTTAACACGAAGTGACTGTAGTCCAATTGTAATCAGGGAAATACTGATATTCCGAAGATAAACTGGTTCAGAGCGTCATAGGTTTCTGACTATAAAAAATTGGCATAGCTACATATTTACATGGAAATTACAAACGACAGTTCATATGGTCGTTAAAGCACGGAATTTATGTGTATTCACACAAAATCTGGTCATTACAGTGATATCCTTATCTGTGTTTGTCCTACGATGATCTCTTGTTATTGTTTACATCAAGCCGTTTGGTAAACATGACACACATTGGGGAACTTCTGAGTATATTTTAGGCAGGTAAAAAATGCAACAAATAAAAATTCCCAAAAACACAGCCTCACTCGTAAAATTGTGAGGTGAGCGAGAGCTCGGAGAAACAGCATAGTAAAGAGAGAGTTCCAATCTCTCCTAGTTTAAGGCAGCTGTTACAAGGTTTGAATTAATCAATCTCATCTTTTGCGAATACTATGTAAGAAACCCCGTCATCAACATATTGCCCGTTTGTGTGTTATTAATAATCACAAACACCCACACCTGGACCTGGAACAACTACCTGAAGGTCACTCAAATATTCGACAGTTGAAAGAAATTATATCAATTTGTATTGCCAGAACCTCATAGTTGGGATTTCCAGACCAGCATGCATGCCCGGGGAATGCTAAAATGCATAAAGCTATCTTTGAAGGCGATCATTCCCACACACATAAGAGCATCGTTATTGATGTGCTAAACGGCATAAGAGATACAAGGATGGTACAATGAACTGATAAAGTAGGGTAATACGTGAGAACATGCACATCGCAACACATCGTTGTGATTTTCTAAAGGCGTGTCCAAAGTTGCGCGTGCGCACGAACATTGCGATGCGCATGCAACCTTAGAACATAGAACTTTACAACAGTATTTGGACACATGAATATGTTCGCGAGCACCGCTGTGCGACATTCACGCGCTCGTAGAATGTATTGTCATTGGGTGCGTGTGCGCGGTTCGCAGGTGTATATTCGCCTTTACGGTACTTTAACAGTATCCAACACATTCACGTATTCATATTTTAGCACGCTATGCCATCCGTTCCGGTATTCATAGGAATATCTACCGACCGTCGTTAATAGACGGAATTTAGTTGCAGAGGTTGGTGGTTGGCAATGCATCATCATCGTTTTCCTTTGTGTCGAATTCATACGTTTTATCATATTGATATTACATACCTAAAACTAATTACTTTGTGATTTTCATTTCATTTAAAAGAGTATCTATGGACTTTCTTGCCGGGTCTTCTCCATAAACCTACCTCTACCTACTAGTTTTAACAATTCAAAAGAACCTATTTCTATTTGTCTTATTGAAATAATAATAATAAATCCTTTATTTTTAGGCTACTGTGGCCCATAGATATAATACCTTACAGACGAACATATATATATCAAAAATACAAATCGTGTTTGTAAATAAAAACTTAAGCCTAAGTTAGTAAAACTTCACTGCAGTCACAGTTATAATATATTAATAAAACATTTGAGTTTCAGTAGGCATGTCGATAATTTTTCCTGGTGGAACGTACCAACATACCTAAAGGGTTTCATGATAGCGTGGGAAATTTGCTTACCGTCTTATTTTTACAAATTCAAAAGGTTTTTATCTAATATATAAAATTCTCGTGTCACAGTTTTCGTTGCCATACTCTTCCGAAACGGCTTGACCGATTTTGATGATTTTTTTTGTGCTTATCCGGTATCTATGAGAATCGGCCAACATCTATTTTTCATCCCCCTAAAAGTTAGGGGTAGTCCACCAACCCCTATAATGTGGCAAAACAACGTTTGCTGGGTCAGCTAGTTTCATATAAACTATAAACAATAGGCTAGCTTAGTGGACTTGTCTAATCCATGTAATTGAAATGACGGAGACCATAGAGTTCTATAAAGAAAAAGAAAGAACTTCACCAACCTACTCGATGTAGTTAATTTACTCAGAAGTCAATATTTATAAAATTCCTACTGGTTTTTTTTGTGAATAAGAGATCCAAAGACCAAGTTTTTTTTTTAAACGTTGCCCCTCACTAGGATTTTCTCCTGTATCGTGGGTGCATTTACAAACACAAATTTTTACATACACTAACGCCCAGACCCTGAACAACTACCTGTAGAACGTACAAATATTTGCTCCATGCGGGGATCGAACCCGCAACCCGTGACGCACAAGCCGATTGCTCAGCCGCTGCGCCAATCAGGTCGTCAAAGAATTTTATCATTTGATGCGAGAATTGCATCAAATGATAAAATAAATAGATGTGAGTAAATACAGGAGTCAAATCGTATTCATGTTCAGTAGATTAATTTAATATCAACTGATATTACATTAACCTTATATAAGGGAATGACCTTATCATTAATGGCTAAAATCGAATTTTGGGTGTAAATCAAAAAGTATTTCTGCTGATCCCTTCGGAGAATACAACCGTAATGAAATATCTTATATGTACCTGATTATTTTGATTAAGCCATTCACATCACATTTGCGCAATAGGTGGGATTCGTGCTGACAATTCTCGTGAGGCCAACTTAGCTATAATTGGGTATATGACGGCCGGTTATATGACAATAATACATTGATCAATCTCAAATAAAATCTGTTTACAGTTGTAAATATTTGCACAAAGATAACTGATTCATTGGTACTCAGAAAGAAAAACAAACAAACATGAAATGAAATCTTCCATTTAGCACATCCATCTTCTCACAAGTGGAGACAACAGAAAGTCCATATATGGCGGCTAAAACGTTAATAATTAATAAACATTAATTAAGTGCAGTGTTTGTTGAGTAAGTCTCCAGTGAGGCCTAATGACCACACGTGGTCTAACGCTCATTCATCTTCATTAGCGCGTTTATTTTAGAATGGACCGACAGTTGTAATGCCTGACTAAGTCAGGACTAATTTATTTGTTCAGCCTTAACTTTATACGACATACTACTGCATATTGCAGTATGAATATGAGTACGGTACCTAATGTGTTTAACTTTGAATGCCGGCCGTCCCCGAAGAATTAGGTAGAGGTGTAAGTACTATACAGCTACCTATAGCCAGTATGTTTTAGGTCCCATACAATAGGGGGCAGGCTATGCCGGTTGCAACTGGGCATGAATCCAAACTCCGAGCTGCTATTAAGAATTTCATTAAAGAATCGAATCCAAGACCAGACTAAGCAATTGCATTTATATATATTTATAATATAAATAAAACAACTGTTTATAAGAGCTGACTCCCTATTACTGACCGCGATCCGAATTATCAGGACTAAAAAATAACAATACATATAAGTACCATGCTAAAATCCTAAAAAATAAACAAAAGTTTAACATACGTATATTCTATAAGCCTATCTTAAACATTTCCTTTAAAATCCTACCTAATATGATATCTACGTTGTATACTTCCTTGATATGTTTATACAGATCATTCGGCGCGTCATATGTCAGAATGGTGGCGCCTACTCATACCGCATATTTAAACTAAGCCTTCCTTTTGGTCTCGCCGTTGTCGGATAAAAAATAAAGCGTTACCATTAAGGATAGCTCTTAGTCATGTCGCCCCTGACCTTACCACTGTCAAGGTTAGCGCGGCGTAGACATCGGTGTGATATAAAGTCTAATTATTCCACACTATATGAAGGTGCAAATTGAACGTAGTTAATCTATGTTTTGTCATCGTCAAAATAAAATGTGGAAAAGAAATAACATATGTTAACTACTAAGTTAAATAAGTAATAATTAATTACTTAAATTTCTTATAGGTATAAAAATATAAGGTAAATACCTAATAATGTACCTACCTTGAATATGTTTATTTTTAGAAGAAAGGGATGTTTGTCAATAAACTTTACTATACATTCAAATAATTTTAGATATGCTTTTTTCATTGCAAAAAGCACAGTTTCAACTATAGTATCCTATAACTAATTAAACACGAAATATAAACAAAAAACATTGCCTATAAAATTACATATGACAGTATAAATTGGTGGTTGGTAACCCTGGGCCACTCCCGCCCATACGGAACAATTCAATAAATTACTGAATCATTGCGTAGGTACGCAAATGTGAGACATGAACATAGACAAAGGTCAGGCCGAGATTAAAAACACCGCCGGGTCATATCAACAAAACAATGATTGGAAAACAAACACAATGGACTTTGTTATGGCTCGTCGAGATGAGTCCGCTGCACAGTATTGTTCATTCAGAACGTAATTATAAATAAATGTGCCGATACGAGTTTGTAACAATGTGTAGCCTTCTTATGTATAGCGATGGGTCTTTTCTTAACCTATACAACTGTGACTGATTGACTGACAACGCAGAAGTCCGCAGAACTTAAACTGGTTGAAGTAGATATTTGAAATTTGGTGGGAAGATTACTAGGATCCCAGGAACAGGAATTGAAATGGAAAAATGCAATCGCGGGCTCAACAAAGAAACTATATACTGGCAGCCTATTTTAAGCATTTGAACTCCTAGTCGTGATGTTATAAAGTCAAATACGGCAAATTGTAGTTGTAACAATTTTTTCGTTTCTTCTAAACTAAACTTCTACATAATGATGTCTTTGGATAACAATATTGAATAATAGCATATTGCTATTGTGGAAGTAGAGTATTGACATAATTATTGTTTAACTTTATTACGTGAATGTTTTCTTTAACGTGGCAATTAACTCCCACGTTGCGAATATACTGTTTATCCAGTTATAACTACACTATATTTACAAGAAACAGATTAAGTGTAAAAAAATACGAAATTAAAGTCAAAAGTTTCATGGGGCTTTACTATAGAATTCTCAGTAGCAGCTCGGAGTTTGACATAATAAGAACTAATAAAATATGTTTGTGAATTGACATCATCCGAAGTAAGAAATAGCATTACCTACCTATTATTGTGAAGTCTACAAAATTAATTTAAATCGGTAACGCAACAATCAACCTTGATCTTGACAAGGAAATTCCGAGCACATTACAATAACAGCGATGGTTGCGTGGCTCCACTCCTCAATGGCATCCGTTGTGCCATGTGGCCGCTCCTCGGCTCCACGGCGGCGCCACAGCGGCCCTGAGACTGCACGGTCAAAGATCCATCTTCGTGACCTCCATTCTAAACCACCTCATTCGCCATTCCTAGATATTGTCTCCTATCAGAACACGAATAAGTAATTAATGTATTCTATCAATAAATGCTACTTGTATTTTATAGCTGTAAATAATGTTATATGAATAACTCCATGATGTGTGTGCATAATTAATAAAGTACTAATTGCTCACATCATGCCGGCGAATAAAATAATTATTTATTATTTTTAACTGACTTCGAAAAAGTGGAGGTTCCATGTACATCTGTAAGGTTTTTAAAAATGTATGTACAGTTATGTTTTCGTTAGTTTTAATGATTCCGATTCTTAAAGTGGTCCTACAATAATTTCATTTGTGACCATAGACTTCGAAAAAACTAATGGAATTAAATAAGAAATGTTTAGTCATTTTGTTTCTGTTCTGTTGATGTCAATTCCAAATCCCTTACCGTTGGGCTTTTTACAAGTCTATGACTGTGGATCGACTAGACGACCGATTATGGTGCAACTCTTATAAAATTAATAAATGTATATAATATAATAAATTTATTGGCGAAGATTTCATTTTAACGTGGTAACTGCGAGTATTTATGTATCTGTGACGTCAGAATCGATTGATCATGATCTACCAAACGATAAAAGCCGCAATAAATATGCAGTAGAATACTACTCACACTTTATACACGCTACTATTATATCGTAACTAGTGTAGTTCAAGTGCTATGGACTAGATTTATTGCTAATAGTAAAGCAACTACTGAATCATTTTGTTTATTAGGTACCTAAGCTTTATCCGGGACTTCGTCTGCACGAAATTAGTAATTTTAGACAATCTGATTTTTCATCTTAACCTCATCTTTTAAGAAATTATCGATACCGCATACAAACTCCCACACCCCTTTTCACGCTTTAATGGGGTGATTTCTAAAACAAAAATTAAAAAATACTTTGTCCTTTGCCAAGACTTAAACTATCTCCATATCAAATTTCATCCAAATCGGTACAGCGGTCAAAGCGTGAAAGTGGTATAATATTAGTAAGTACCAAACAACTCAAATAAGAATTACTGTGCTTGGCTAAGCGGGATCAGAGAGATCATGTCTACATCAGCAAAGTACCTACGCTCGAATAAAAGAGTAATCAGAAGCTATAACCTCCATGCTAACTGCTAACTATAAAGATCAAGTTGAAAAAGAAAGTTCCCGCACTTCAGGGCTCATGTCGCCAAGTCTGTCTATTAACCTAAAAATAATCCCTGTAATAAAATTTCTATAACAGCTTAGTGTTTGCACGTAAAAGAAAAATTTTCCCTCAAAAACCAAGTACAATTAATAATCTTTACAACTCACTAAACCGAAAAGACATAACATACCATCACGCCTGTCGTCCCCGAAGGGTTAGGCAGAGGTGTACTAATGTACACCCACATTTCGCCTGTATGTTTTAGGTCCCATGTAATAGGGGGCGAGCCTATTGCTATTAACCGGGCACGAATCCAAACTCCGAGCTGCTACTGAGAATTTCACTTTGCTCGACCTGGGAATCGAACCCAGGACCTCTTGCTCGGCAGTCGCTCTATACGACCACTCAACCAACGAGGCAGAACCGAAAATAATTTCTTTATTCATTCAACTGAAGAGAATAAGGAATAAGAAGTATTTTCTCTGATGAAGAAGTATTTTATTTGATGCTAGAAGCCACTATCTTTGCCAAGTATTATACAAATTAAAGTACAAATAGTAAACTTTATTAAGCTTCAGTAATTACAGAAAGTTTTGGCAAACAAAATATATGAAACATGCTAGAAAGTTGTGGTACAAAGATATGTTGATCAATGGCCCCAATGCTAGGAGTACCCTCCTCTATTTAAAAGGATCACAGGGTCTTCCCCGTGATCCTGATCCGTGATCAAAGGCTAATGTAACTCTAATAAATATAATTATTTTGCTGAATAATTAATAATTGAATACTGATAAATTGTAATTAAGTTGTTTGTATTGCTTCTAAAAGTTCTACTCTAGTAAGATGATAAAAGATGTGTGTTTCACACAGCTGTCAACATATTTACCACCAAGCAATGATAGAATTTGTTACTATGCTTAGGATTCTATCATTGCTACGCAGAACTACGCTAAAGATTCTAAATTGAACAACGACGTTCAACGTCAAAACCCTTCGTGCTCTCAGTATTGAATATAAACACTCGCGCCTAACAACTATTTTAGAATATCCTAAAACAAATAATTATTTAATATCTCATGTATTATTAATCAATTCCGTTGAATAGATAAATTGTCTTTTCGTGTTGAACGCACCTATTTAAAAGGACGCGTGTATTAGTTTCCCAGGGCACAGGTCAAGCCTGTAATTGCGAGAATCAATTGATTAGCATGAAAATTAATTGTCCAACGTAGTTATTACAACGATGTACTTAAAATAGCCTCAATTACATTATGCCTGTTTGCCGATCTGATCGATAAGTTAAATGAGAAGGGAATACATAAAAACCATGTTATATCGTATTCTTGCGCAAATTGTTACGATAATAATTATTGTGATTTTATTATGACAGGTATTCGTCAGCTTGTTGCAGCAACATCGTTATGCAACTTATTAAATGCAGCAATAGGTACCTAGTGTTGCAACCCGAAGACAATCGTCGCTATTAGAACCTGGACTGGCAACTGCAAGCTTAATGTTTATCTTAAATATTTCAAGAAATATTCAATGCTTATCGACTGAACATAAGATAGAGTGTGACTGATATTTTGGCGAGATAATTCACAATTTAAGCGTCGGGACAGTTCTTTATTAACAAACACTCGCTGAAATTGCCACTAATGGCAACAACTTCCAGACGTGGTATTAAACACCAAGATACTTATCTACCGTGGCGACTAAATATCGGCATTAGGAATTCCAGTCCGGACTATGATTTTAAAATTATTAACTTCCATTAATCTCGTAATTAACTAGAAACCGCTATTTATTGCTTCTTTACGTCCAGTACAAATTAATTGAAAGAAGTATTTGCGTAATAGTATAAGAACAAGTTATGTAGCAATTGTTTTCTTATATAAATAATTCAATGAGAAAATCAGACACGTACCTATTCTTTATTAATAAACTGTAGGTATTAATAAATTGTCACACCCAATAATATTATATTGAGCAAAGTGCGTGACTATACACATGAACACTTATTATGGTACCACAGGATATTAAATCGATCATCTCCGTCCGGATTACGGTCGTGAATTTATATTATGTTACAGTTACTGTCAGATAGTAATCCTATTATAGTCGTTATCTATTGAAATCTGATCGTGTGACCGTCTAGAACCCACTGTCGTGCTATAAATCTGTGAGACGTTGTGACCTATTTGTTACTCTTACCAGTCACGAATGTGTTTAATCCTTTTTATTTTAATAATACTGTCAAGATTTTATTCATAAGTTTGTGTTTGTATATACCTACTGACGTATTTCACTCCAGTAAATAAGTACTGTAAATATCAATGATTAATTTAAATAAAATTTTGTTTTACTGATGATTTGTTGATATCTATTGATATTTCTTACCAATATTCATTGTAGTAAGGTGCATAATGCTATGTTTCTCTAATACAAACAGGTGTACAAATCTTCGATTAGCTTCTCTTGATAAATTGTGTGTTGATTAAAAAGTCTAATAGCGTTGTCATAACAATGTTCTTATAAAAAACGCATCAGTAATGTATGTAACATTGTAAATAACGTACCTACCATCAATTCTTAGAACGACAAGTCAATCGTTGTTCGAGATACCGTTTGGTACGTTTTGAGGATAAATCTCTCATCGCCGGTGCGCCATAGACCGACGCGTATAGTATTCAAGGCACAGTGTTTAAATGTTTATAAATTCCACTCATCGGCCTTTCGCACTAACATAGTTCAATAAACATACATGCCATCGCCTCTGTCTTACTTTACATGGTGCAAGTTTATTTTGACACGGCATATGACTGATCCCAGGCTTTTTCAACATTTTATATAATACAGGTACGCTTGTACATTTCCTGTGGAATATTTTAAAACGCGTTACCGCATCTACTTAAATCTTGATGCGACCTAATTCAAATTCAAAAATGGCTGATGAGTCAGTGGCTCCTGATCGGATGGAGCACTTACCGTAAATACGATTGAGTAACACGATGTTTATTGATTCTGTCGATACGCTTCCTACAAAGAATAACAGCCGAAAGCCTGTCATATTTGTGAATATTCGGAGCACGTAAACAGACTGTGGTGAAATTTTAAAATTCCAAGCAGTTAGTTTAAGGATGTCGCGCTCTATTCACATTCATGCGAGGGTTTTAAGATGCGGAGAGAACAGCGTTTGCAAACGGCGGATCATAAAATTACATATGAACGAGTAACCGCACGGCCACGGCGCCACATTTCTATGAACAATGAAATGGTATGGAAATGGCGCCAAACCCTCCATCATAAGCGGCGCACGCGCATGCCATAAAACTACATGTATTAACGTTTATACTCCGTTTATGTGTTCACCCGATTGTGTCACGTCCTTGAGTAATAACCACGCTTTCTGTTAGTTCTTTTACCCTTGCCTTGCGTGCATACATCACTAGTTCCATTTACATAATATGTACATAGCTGTTAAAATGCTATAATAATAATTGGTATTCATTAAAACTTTTATTAATCGATGCTGTATTTTTTAAAAAGCTGTATTTCTAATAAATGATTGAATGATTTAAAACTAAAAAAAATCAGTAAAATAAAACACCGTTTATAATTTCTTCCCAAAACTACAGTAACAATAGGTACCTGCGTTACTTTCTACTTTTTCCAATTTAAATCCATTGAAATTCCAGAATTATCATAATCGGCGGGCTTCAGCAGGGTTTTTTATCATAAAGACGCATCATAAAATAGACTAATCAGAAGGTTATCAAAAAAATTTTAAAAAATCCTTTTCGTACGTTCCAAATTTCCCAATAAAAGTACGTCAACTTCCAATTATGACAAACGTCACAAATACCAGCCTACGAAATTCTGCACAAGTCATAGAAACAAGGCATTGTGAAAATGAGAAACTTGGCAATTGGTACTTTCCTTTTAAAGCGCGGGAGCACGCGCGCACGTGCAATCAACCGAATTTGCTTAGAGCGACCGCTGCCGCCGCCCGCGCCGGCGGCGGCGCCAGTCTACTTTCCGTATAGCCTTCGCGTCTCGCTTATGACCTTTTACGCACGTAATACACACCTTACGAGTATCTGCTCCACTCCTAGCTTATAAACTAATCACGACTTCAAGCGATAAAATATACAGAAAACCTGAGTGTTTTCACAATTATGATCATGATGATACCTACATATTGAGTACACAATTACACATTACATAAAATTAGACGTTTGTATGGTGTGATCGGCGTACGTATGTGGGCGTGTAATGTCTGTCATAAGTTAGTCCGAAGTGCAACATCGAGCCCGTATGTGGGCTAATCAATAATCAGCCAATACATTCAATTGAAGAGCCATTTAGTCGATGATTGGCAATTCTCAGAAAAACCCAATTGAAAAGTTTCTATACAATTTTGTAGCGAAGTAAGTTAGTAGGCGATATTGACAATGTAATTCCTTAGGAAATGTGAGTTTACGGTAGACTATTACGCAGGACAAGCTTGTCTACTAGCAGAATGACATAAAACAAAACTGTATAGGTACTATACAAGTATACAGTACAGGTAGCGGACAGTTAGTGCGAAGCTTTTATTATCGCATATACAGTTTATTGGCAATCAATTCCCTGTGCACAAATTGGCCTTTTCAACTACATTGCAGAAGTGATGTTGTAATAACTACGAAGGACCTTAAGGTCATTGACGTTATGAATTAGTACTGCCAACGATGTATTCGTGCAGAAAGATAAAATATATTGTTTCGGCAATATTGTCATTAATTAAAGACAAAATCACAACAGTGATACCTACCTTGAACATTTGAAAGAATGTATGTCGTGAATTGAGACCATTGTTTCATTGCTTGTAGTTGTGCTGAAGGAAAAATTGTTTTTACTTTTCTTTAGTTAAGTATGTGAAATCTGGGAATTCGCTCAGAAACCTCAGATATTACCGGACTATGACCCGATTGTCGGTATTAATGTGGATCTGTTTTATTTTAATCAATTGCGTCACAAATGAGGTAGACTTGACTAGTAGATACAATCCTAAATTCGGACACATAACAGAGTATAATAAAATAAAATTTGTTTAAATAACATGAATTAAAATAAAACAATATATTTTACGTACACGGATTATTTAAGTTGAAATAATATTGATATTTGTTACACAAGTTTCATTTCAATATAAAAATAGAAAAAGAAAAATCATACGTCTTCTCAGAGGTCGTCAGTTAGGAAATGCCGATGTCAACTAGATACTAAAAAAAAAATGTACATGACTTATAAAAGTGTCTTTAAAAAGATCTATTTACAGAAATAAACAATCATTCAATCATTCAATCATATTAAATTTCTACACGAGAATGCATAATTTCAAGTTTTTTAAACACATCTAAAATTGTTGGATCATATCTGCACATCAAAATATTTACATAAACTAGGCGTAGTTTAGTACTGTAACTACCCAAATTTACGCTCTTTATATGAGTACCTAGGCCTCTAAAACGTTTATTTGGGGTTACTACCAAAGTCTTGCTAACAATGATGGCATTGTTTAGTCAGTAACATAGATTCAACAATGGCTGACTCTATAACCTACATATTGTCTGTTCGTTGAAGTCTGCTACATATTAGCTCTTTCAGGCACCTTATTCTTAGATCATAA
Organism: Craniophora ligustri; assembly: GCA_905163465.1. NCBI lineage: Eukaryota > Metazoa > Arthropoda > Insecta > Lepidoptera > Noctuidae > Craniophora > Craniophora ligustri. The sequence continues at coordinate 6,609,743 of LR990967.1, read as the reverse complement.
TCATCGGACATAAATGAACATATACACGTTTTCATAGTTTTCGTGAGAAATCTAGTGGTCTAAGTAAAAAACTAGAATAAACTCCCAACCAGGTAAACATGATGTCATCCACTACTTTTTTTTTTTTTAATCATATGCATGGAAGAATTATATTGACTTTATTAATACCACCAAGTGCTTAAAACTCTTACGTCGCACATGTATCATAAAGTGTCATACAAGTGATAACTGTAGACGCGAGCGTGGTTTCAGTGCCGCACGTACCAGATACCACCCATGCATCACTCATAGTTGGACACGAGCAGTGAGTCAACCACACTACGTCTCCGAACTAATGGTCAAGAAGTCAACACCAGTGTTAATGAATAGTTGGGGACGTTTGTCACCACCTACACGCAGCCGTCGATACGGTTGCTACTCGCGATTTATTGTTCCCGATGTTTAATGTCTATAACTACCCTACTGGATCTTATAACTGATGCGTATTTGCTACGAAAAGAAATTCACATTGTTAGAATGTTTGATTTTATTGCTGAATTTAAGAATTCAATCGAATTGCTAAATTAATACTAAACGACGCTTCATATATCTTCCGAACAGACATAATTACTCAGCTCTAAACAGTTCTTATAGTGATTAATAGTTGCTATTCAATACAATGGCTGTCAGTTTGAACTAATTAAACACTTAAAACCTGCCAGCTGAATATTCAAACACAAAGACATTAACTTACTGTAAAAAAGACGGACACCGCGCGTTAGGAATTCTAATATTCTATCAAGTTGATTTACTGCGTATAGTTTTGCCATGTCCATCGTGTCGTACTGTGCGAAATAAAATCAAGAGTCGTGCCCACATTAACCCGCATATTGCTGGCGCCACTATCTGTCACTGTTTCCATTGTACCTATCTACTTAGTAATAACAATAATAATAATGATTAGATAAAAGGATTTATCGTACTCGTTGACATCACAACGCATCACTAATGTAGCGTCTTGACAAAATTATTAATGTTCTAAAATTATCTTGTAACAGCCAATTAACAATAACTTATGAATAAACGCGTGCGTATTGCCGTATGTTTGTGTAACTTGTGCAGCCTATATTGATTTGTATTATCTAAACATATCACAAGCCGATTTACACTATTTCTTGATAAATATGCATTTGTTGATCATTATATGTATGTTAAATAAATGCTCAGAACTGTTTTAACCTCAAGGAAACTCTCAATAACACAAGTAAGTAGGTATTTAGTATGTGATCAGATTACAGATGTTTGTCGTTAAAGGTTGGGGGCCACTCCAAATATTGTAATTAGTGTAATGAAATAAGTATTCGCGTCGTAGATCGCGTGTCCTCGCGGCGGCGCGGCGTCGGCGCCGGGTGCGCTGGCGCCGGGCGTCGCGACGCCGCCGCCGCCCGCCTTGTTTGCACATCGCGAATGTTCACTATTTACGCAAATACGTTTTCGCATTATTTCAACAAACACGTACCAAATTACGAAAATCATGACGTCAGTAAACCTGCCAATATTCAATCAATACTTCTCGTGTTTCTCTTTACGATCCTGATTTCAGTTTCCGTTTAATTATTCAAAGCAAAGAAACAATTAACTCTGTACTATCTGTAGAGTTGGGTCTAAACATAACGTTCAAATGATCACGGCATTTAATTCTATAAGCTAACATTGCTAAGAACCAGATATTTAACTGTCGCTTAGTTATACCTACATAAAGAACTAAGCGACCCAGTTTAATCAAAAGATTAATGTTTAAGGTAATCAGAAAGGGTCTGGCGCCACAGAGCGCTCGTCGGTGGGCACGCCGAGTCACGCACAGCTTGCACCACAAACCACTCGCTATTACTCATGATAAGCTTGCCCACAAACCGCATTAACCTAACACTGCCTCATTAGTCGACATTAAAATAATAAAGAGTGCGCTTGCGGCTAACAGTCATTTCCATTCAGACCATTTAAGATAACGTCAGCCTGAAAGTTCGTCCACAGTCCACTACGAAAGAAGAATATTATCTGTCGGAACTCGGGCCCGTGCAATGGTGCCGCATGAGATATTTCGAATTAACGATCATCGCGTCCACTCACGTCTGAAGTCGACGTTCGTGCATCAAAACTCTTAATGAAAAAAGAGCACTTTGACATCAAAGCGTTTTACGCAGTAAACGGCGAAAAAGGTTCAAACAAAATTATGCGCCAAGGAATGTGTTACAGCGAGGGACACTGATTTCAAAAAAATAAAACGTCGATTGCGCTCGGCATCGTGCATCGGCGTGCACAAAACAAATTCCTTGAAGGCACTTGCAGAACACTGAATTAGATACACTCGTGATCGAGTGGTGAGGGGCGCGCTGCCCGATGAACCGTGAACACCAACTGACGCACCACGTCCCTCGGCGCGCACACGCACGCAGCCGCCACTTACTGCGCCACCGAGGCGCGGTGGCGACTGCACACTACCGTGACGTCACATGCGGACGATACGCAAGCTTTCAGTCATATTGCAGAGGTTATCTGAGGTACAGTCTTTTTTCTCATGTATAAAAATAGATCTGACATTATTTAAGATAAAGAGACACTTGACCTTTTGCTTGTAGTTCTGATTAATTAGGCCGTTTTACTGCTTTACATTGACATAAGAGATAATTCCAGTAGAAAAAAACTTTATAAGAAGTAAACGGTATTATGAGACAATTGCTAATAGGACGTTATCAGTTCATTTGCATAGTCATTCACAGAACTGTTGTCACGAAGTTTCAGCAATGCGTCACTTATTACAATAGCTTGCCTTTCGCACTACGGCAATGCTTAGACACGCGTTCAGCGCTGTAATATATCAACATAATGGCTTATTAAATTAGTCGGCATGAGCGTGAGAGCCTGCTTGACTAACATGCAATTTTGAATAATACCCATACTCCAGTAAAATATGCTCATAATAATGTCCTTATTAGTGAGAAGAGTATACGTTCGAAAATATAGTAAATATGTAATACTCTGCGTATTGGTGAAAATATAAACTATTTTCAGTCATTTAAGCGAATATAGATTAAAAAAGACATGACCTTTGATCACTAAATTAAAGAGACAATCATCAATATTCACATAACAACATTCACATTAGTTTTCTAATACGCGAGTAGGTATATATACAGGGAGCGGTAAGAGCTGAAGAAAAGAGAGTACGGGCAGTTAGTTACTGTGCGCCTGTGGCCCATAAAATGCTCACACTCCGTACTGAGTGAGACATACCTTATAAGTTTTAGATAATTCTTTTCGTATTTATTATGCAATTGAGGATTACTAAGCTAAGACAAAGCAGGGTCGTAATCATGTTGGCGGTATCCTCTCTCTTTTAGCAGCCGTGATACAATCTAGAGTAAAAGAGAGCGCATGAGAAACCGCTGCTTCCTAATACGGCAGAGAAATGACGAAGTTCTTTTTCGATGAGTAGAAAACGCATCTGGCTCCAGATTTGCGGCTTCTAGGCACTATTGCCTGTGGGTAACTGAATTGGGGAGTATATCATCCGAACCGGGATAATTGATTCAGGCTTTCAATAGCCTCGATATGACAACAACACCAATTTGTCAGCAGCATTTCAATAGTTTTCGATAACTATTTATTAGACCTGAGACTGATAATTATCTGCTGACAGTATATTTGGGTATGTAGGAAACTGCATAGTTGAAGAGCGCCTTATATCTCCCTCGTGCTCGAGTCAGTGGAACAGGGGGAGGCTGAATATTCAAGAATGTCCCGTATGTCACCAACCTTGCAAGGATGCCTCTAAGGAGTCCTTTTACGTTTACTCTCACTACACTACGGTTGTCTCTTTAATAAGAAAGCTGGGTATCGTCTATACCTATATACGCACATATTGTTTTAAGCTTCTCCTGTAAATATTAATATATACATCCATTTTCAACAGGGCACTGATGGTCTGATGGCTGAGAATCTATATCGAAACTTTGTATTCCTGTGTTAGTCAGCGTGAGGTTATCTATTTAAAAAGTATTTATTTATACAAAACTATCGTAATATTATGTAAATAAGCTACAAAATTTCCTCAAGTAGTTAGCGAAACAAAATTATATTTCCAACAGCAACACGACACCATCAGACGTGGTTATACAATAATCTGAATACAAATAAATCTTCAGAATTTCTTCGAAACATATATTTGGCTCAGAATAACTCTCTTTTAACTGACATTGCAAACGATTCCCTTTCTGAAGGCATGAAATTCGTTTAGTTTATTACAACAACACCTGGCTGAGATTCAATTAAAAATTATCCGTTTTACTGTCTACGTATGATACTGGGGATTTATTAAAAGCACGATAAACTATATTATTATGGCAGCGGCCGGCAGACGGCCAACTGGAGTTCTCACAACGGCAACTGTGAATCGGATTTGATGCGTTTTATAGTTACGAGCCTCAGATAGACTTTACGGCCGACTTACAGTTCCGCCATGGCGAGCTTTAACTGCTTATAAACCATATTGGAATCACAATTAATTCAGTGTGCCAGCATCGGTAGCGGGATTGAAACCACCAGACAATTGTGCAACTAGAGCAAGGAGGAAATTGCTGCACTAAAATTTTCATAATATTAAACGCTCTTAATAGAACTGCCACTTTTGTTTACATCATGGCGTAACCTGAAATGAATATCGACCAAAGAAAATCTATTTAACGATAAAAGCGAAAACACGGGCAAGACATTTATTGGAGCGAATATATCACATTTTTTCTTAGAATATGACTTAGTAAATATAGTAAAACGGCGCGTACGTTGACATCGTCGATATTTGTTCGCAAAAAAATATGTGTTGTAAGTTGTGTTCGCTAAAAAGGCGAGCAGACGGCGTCGCGGCGACGGGTCGACGGCCGCGCCCGGAATAACCAGCAGCAGCAGCTATATTTGCAGCATCGGCGCGGGCGCAGGGGGGCGCACCAGCGCGTGCCATTTCTGCACCACCGCCCGGTGCATCTGAGTAATGCCATTGTAATGCTCTCGATATAGTCGTAATGAGAGGACGCGGGCGGGTAGACGCGGCGTCGGCGTCGTCGCCGAAGTGGCTGCGCCCGCGCCGCTGCTCGCAGCCTCCTTCCTCGCAACTCGTAAATCACTACCTGTCGCCACTGGCAACGGAAGATCTGAGATAACACCATGCCAATAATTTGACAGGATTATTTATGTTTTATTGAATTGCTTACAAATTTACGAGTGAGAGGAAGATGATGATGAGGTGTGGCGGGTGCACGCGGCGTCCTCCTCCATGTGTAACTGCTATACCTAATGTATATTGATGAGACTTGCCCGTGGGAGCCGCCGCGCCGCGTGCCGCCGCCGCACTGTCATTTGTCATCGCCAGTTCCTGTCACATCGTATACGCACACTTTCTTATTTTCTGAAATTACCCTTTTAAGTCGGCAAATTTGCCGAATGCATTAAAAAAATACTTAATCGGATGATGAGCGGCGACAATCAAGAATTACATCCAGTACCTTAAGGTAACGGCGGACATTACAAAGACGGTAATGACTTAAATATCATACTTAATGTAGTTTTAATGTCTCTTGGCAAGTGCGTGTTTAACTTCTCTTCAAAAGCTATAATACTTTTATATTCAACATTGGATATTAAATAAATAGCTATCATCCTTAATGAATTAATTAATTCACCCGCATACCTACTTATGTTTACTAACCGAAAACCGTGGAAGTATCGCGTTACACTCGTGAAGCAGGTCACACCAAAATGGCATTAATGGCGGCCATCAAAGAGACTACATTTACAAAAAGTTCTTAAAGTTATATGTCGTCCAGTCAATTTCCACATGCGAGGATAGTTTTCGCGACAGATGGCCCGTGAGTCACCAACCTGTTGCCGGTGATATACGTTTCCAATGTAATCGATATTATAATATTTATAAATCAATTTACGCCATATCATAAATAAAAAATGAAACTAAACACGTATGTTAAGAAAAAATTAAAGACTTTATTGACTATTAAACGACCGCTCCTGTTTGTTCAACTTTAGGATATCAAATGTCTAGATACGGTATGACATCAGCGGCGTGTTACCATGAACATGGTTGTAAAAAATGACATCATTAACAAGGAAATGAAATTGTCCAAATCACTGTGATGGCGTCATGGCAAGTTTAAAAGACTCATATTCATTAATATGATATTAATTTTGACCATTCGAGAGTTTTCCGTGACAAATCGTATCGTGCGACTGGTCACAGTGTGCACGCTCCATTGTGGCGGCTGCGGTGGTACAGCGGAGGTGTCAGGCGATCACCTCACTTATCTTTTATTTCATTATCATGTTTACGATAATATTATCGGGCTGGGTATCTGCGCGCGCGGCTCGCTCCTGTGACGACTCCGCCTAATTAAACAGTCGTCGGCCAAACCGCGTTCGCGTCATTAATACTGTTCAAGACACGTCTAGATTGGCCATAGACCTATTGCTATCACGATGCTCTTTCACGGTAGGTACGACACATTGCCAGTCCACTGACATTCACACTGAACAAATTAAACGTTCAGTTATCAATAGTTATAACAAAACTTTTAATGTGAATATTAATCATTAGTTATATACCATAAAACAGATCACGGCTTAGATATAAGTACCTACAATCCAAATCTTCTCGTCTATCTATGACCAAATTTTAACGTTTATTAAAGATTCAAACGCAACTATACCTATATATTTTTTTTTAGTGGATCACTGTAGAGAGGATCCTAAGCCGTCACATCAAGCAATTGTAACTAGAAGTGCAATTTAAAAATATGCAACTTCATATAAAGAAATAAGACTGGCTGTCAGTCTGAAACTATATGAGTGCGCGGGGGTTACGTTGGTTATTAAACCTACAGTTGTTAACACAGTCGTTGCTTCTTCCATACACATTAGGCATTGATTTATCGCGTCGTAAATTTTAAACTACGTAACGAAACCTACAAGTTACCACACTTTCCCGGCTACTTCATACGCCTCTAAAACGCTATCTCCAATAATCAGGAAAACATATTCATTATTCGCGAAAATTATGTGTTGTGTGTAAAATTTACATAACTAGCACTTACAGTTAAGGTCCCCAGGACAAGTCTTGCAGCACCTTCCTGGCAGGAGAACAGGCGTATCACACGACGGCTCCGGACATTCGTTCTTGATGTTACGGCAATGCACTTTAGCCACGACACGCCGTTTCTTTTGTACCTGCAACGCATCACGTATTTAAAGAGTCAATTCTACACACACTTAAATCCTAACTAAACAAAAACCCTAAAATAAACACACGGACTTTTTGGACAGAGGCCAAATTTGAAAATCCTGGCTTGAATCTAAACAATTTTTCTTAATAAATATGATACAAAGAGGAAGCTTTTTTAATTTTTGGACATTTAAATTATTTAGACCCATTTATGGATTAATATGTCAAAACAAAATCTACTGTCAGCAATTTTCGGTGTTGCCAATGTTTCGACTAACACGATTAGTTTGTAGATAAAAGAATTGCTCTAGGTACTTCGCTGAACAACGACCACTGTTTTGAAAATTCATAATTATACTTATCTATATTTTCGCAGTATTTTTTTAAAATATACATACAATACAAAACTCAAATCTCTATGTTTTAAAGTCACATAGCGAATATTGTTTTGACAATGACGATTAGGTATCAAATAAATGATCTTTAGAGAGGTCTCTTTTTCTTTCTCTCTATTTGAGTGGGTGAAACCAGGTTTGTGAAAATTTGCAATAACTGCCTAGTTAGCCTAGTAGTCGTAAGTGCGAGTCAAGTGTTATTAGGATTTCACTATAAAATTATCAGTATCACCTAGGAATTTCGATTCGTGCCCGGTTGATGGCAATAGGCTCGCCCTGGTTTGCCCTAAAGCAAACCGGTAAAATGTTAATATACATTAGTACACCTCTGCCTAAACCTTCGGGGATGACAGGCGTGATTGTATGTTTGTTATGTATAATGTAATAATTGAGTTGAATGCATTTGGGAATACGTACCGCAACACACTCACATTTGATGCAGTACATGACGCCGAAGGGCGGGCCCAGGTCCGCGAACCACTTCGAACCAAGCTCCATTGCTTGTTTGCCGAACAGACATTCTGTAACAAACATATAATATTTTAGTCATAAGGAATTTGGGCGTGCTAATCTAAAGCACTAAGTGAATGATTTAGGTTTTTCTTTATCGGTTGTAAGTTTTGTGTCTGGTTGCATATGGTATAATAAAAATGCATACAACATATGCATTTTCATAAAAATCGAGCTTTTTACAACATTTTAAATCAAATACTCGTAGTTAAGCTTTTGAATAAAAATAGACATAAACTTATTTTAAAAACTTTTACCAGATAAAAAGTCTTAAAAGGGTCCGAAAGGCCGAAATAAAAATTCGCAACAAGTAGTTCTATTCAAATGATCATTAATTTTGTTTTTTTTTTAATTCACATACAAACTACAGGTTTCATACACATCTATGTTAACAAAATGATAATAATATTTCCTAACATTCCAATACAAAGCCACACTATTGCATACCTAGATTAGGAAACGATTCAACACTCAGAGAATATACGCGATTAAGGAAACGGCTTGAATAAACAGTGAGCGAGCATGATTATTTTGCTTTCTATAAACCGTGAACAAATACATTCACGTAATATCACTGGTATTACCGCGCTTTATCTCTCATATAATATGTAAATAATTATTAGCAGCTAAACACGTATCACATTGTTTTTCATGCAGTCAAATATTATTTTTCTAGAGATTTTAATTTTTAGTTAAAACGTAAGCTTTAAGAATATCAAAATATGGTTCTCAGTACAACTAAAAATCTTTATAGCTTAGGTATTTAAAGTTTTCTACGAAGGAATGATCTCGAAAGATCTCGACATTTTTAGACGACATTGCTTCTCACTAGCTACTAATACGTTTTTGCACGAACTCAAATTTTCTACACAAGCTGGAGATAACATAGTGAACCCAGACATGTCGACATTTTTCAGATTTAATTACCTGGAATTCATATTACTCTATATTATTTGTTTTATAAGTTAGCAGCTATGGTGGCTGCGCAGGCACAGGTTAACAAGTTGCATTTACATACCGAACTCGTGAGCGAACGTCTAAAAATAAAAATAAAATAAATGTAAGTAAGTTAATACGCGTGAATGCAAAATAACACTTGTGTATGTCTATGCGTGAGATGACCGTGAGGTTTTATAGGTTCCTTTACCTACTACACCGTACTTAGACCAGTGAACACAAATCGATTGCGTTTATAATTGTTAGCCTATTTCTAGGATTTCTTAAAACTGGAAGCTACTGACTCTTCTGTGCGGCAGTCTGAATCTAAATTCAAAGCACGATGCTCGTAATTTGTAAGACCTTAAGTTCTAGAAAGTGTCCGACTGCCATTGGTATTGGCAAGCTGTTTTCCGCATCCTCAGTGCAAAGCGCGTATTTTGCGTGCGGGTTTAGTTGAGAATAATTTTATCATTAAATCCATAGCAGTTCCATATAAAAGACCAGTATGCTCTTAATGGTTCTATTCTAATAATCTTTATGTTTTAGGACGCAACTTATAGGAAAAAATAAATGTAGATTTCTTGAACCATGCTATGTTTATTTTGGGTGTATGCGTCATCCAAAGTGATTGCCTTTTGTTTTACTTAATAATTTAATCAGTCTCGGTTCCCACGACACCTTTTGGTTTTATTCAAAAAGTGAAACGTTCGTTTTATTGTCTGACTGATATTTAATAATATGTGACCATAGTTATCTTCTAAAAGTTTTCGAAAAACAAACATGAAAGTTAATGAAATTGATTTTGATATAATAAATAAAAGCGTGTGAACCAGGTCGCAGGAAATAGACTTTTTTTGTGTAAAAAGTATTTATTAAAAAGTTATCATTAAAACTTATTTTCTTAAGTGTCTAACCGGACATCCTGGCTACAACAAGCAAAAATATATGGTAATTATAATGATAGATAATATTTTGTCTGTCTATATGGATTTGTATATTCATTTGACATTTACTTGTAATACTTAAACATTTAATTTACATTTAAACATATATTTAAAGAGGCCAACTCTCTAATCGGTGTAGTGACCGAGAAGTCCTTTAGTCGATACTCCGGTCGAGATATGTTATTGATTTTATTTTTCTATGAAATTTAACTAAGAACTCGGCCACTATAGAAGCTTAAAATATATCGGTGAACTGTGAGCATACATATCAGTAGTCCTCTAACCTAATCTTTCGGGGACAAAAGCGTGATGGTATGTCATGTTACGATACCTACTCAATATTTAGCACCTGGCTTCCCTACTAACCTGCTCTCGTAACTACGCCATCTCTGGCAAAACCTTCAGGGATTCAAACACGTCATATTATATTTTAAATATCAAACTAATTAACTATTTTAGTCGTTGCATCTCTTGTGGTCGCATCGCATGCTCCTGTTTTACTCCCGAACTCCGCCTTTTTTATGTCAGTTTTATAACGTCATCTTACATCAATAATTACCTAGCTAGAAACTGGAACATTGATTATAGTTTATGTTATAGATATTGATCTATTTATTATATAATATAAATTACTTTATAGGTACTTTACTTTTATATTAAATTGAAGGCAGTTCAGTGGCTATTTCTAGTTTCTAGTGTAGGATTTCTACAGATCATATAATTTATATTTCGCATTTTAAATACTCTTTCGTCTATATATTATTTAAACTGCCTCCTTGGGATAGAGATCGAAGGTGCGACTTATGTGGAAGAGGCAAGTATTATTGAAATTTTCTATGAAATTCTAAGTAGCAGCTTGGAGTTTGGATTCCTCCCCGGTTGATACCCGCGAAATGTGGGAGTATATTAGTACCTACCTCTGCCTTCGGAGACTAGGATTCTCTCCGGTATCTTAGATTAATTTACAAACCAAGACCCAACCCGGTGCGCTGATTACCCATAGTGGAAAATGGCCAAATTAGTACTTATAAATCTTATTAAAATCTCATTGTAGCAAATAGTTATGTAACATAATCCCGTAGCAAACGGACAGCAAGCGATTAGGTGTCGACTGTCGCAGATAGATTCACTATCAGATGCGTAGGGTCGATAAGGTGGCCGGCCTCTATATATAGGCGTCATTCTTATCTTCCTCTCGTAACTATTTAATTAACCCCACTCCCGAGTGCACTGATAACGAATGAGACATGTTGCGTGAGAACATATTGCTCTTGGTGCCCATTTACAACCGCGACTGTTAATCTAGACACCATTTATAATTAAAAACAAAGCTTTTAAAATGTTACAAGCTGTGACACCCGAGGACAGAATGATACGCTCCACATGTCGAAAAAATACACAATGTTTTTACAGCAAATATTACAAAGCCAGACAACTCAATAATGGACCTAGACAATATGTATTCAGATTCCAGTCGAGGCAGACGACGTCACGCGTAATGAGGAAGAAGGGTAACGCCAATGATGCGCCGGCGACCCATATTCAAGCCGCAATAATCAATACATACTGCGTTACCAACCGCTGTATTTCACAGCGGACATTATATGTGCATTTTATTGCAGAATTTGCTCATGTACGTCAATTTCATTAAAATTGAAAATTATGAATGCAACTCAAGACGAAAGTACTTGTTTATTTTTTTTTCCTTTCATGTGCGTGGAGTGCCAAAAAAGCATTATTTACCATCACACCTACTCGATCGTTAACCGTCGCGATGGGAGGCGCAGGCGCACCGACCCGCCGGCAACCCGCGTCACACACACACAGCCTATTCTATAAGTCGCGCGTGTTTCTGAACTTTTGAACGTATGTATACAAAAATATTATCTCTGACATGATTTAGGCATATAAAGTGAGGCGAGACATCGCGTAACCTTCCTTTCGTTTTCTCGGAAACGTTGGCGATGAGCCAAAAACGCTTCGCCAGGGAAATGAAGTATTGGCGACGCCCGTCTTATGCTTCTTTCACGATCTGTTTATGGAATGTACCCAATACGACCCGCTGTTTATTTTGAATTTATCGTCTGCATATCGGAAAAAAATCTGTAAAAGTATCCTTATTATTATAATATTTTATCTAGCGGACAGTCAATATACTAACATAAATAAGTGCACGGCTAAGTTTAAATTCTAACGAATTTGAGATTTTTTAATTTATTTTACATTGAGTAACAAAGAGTCAAAGGCATATATTTTATATGCCAAAATAATATAAACATATTTCAAAGCAATTTCAAAGAAAAATCGTATGTTTTTTTAATAGTCAACACTGCTGGCTATACATCTATATGATATAGGATAGTCTATTTATATTACACCTATCCCAAATTATCTTACAAACATTAGATTCTATAATACAGAAATAGTTATTCATGTATGATTCTAACGTCTGTATAACATAGGTGTATATAGTATAACTAAACCTTAAAGAAACTTGCATGTTTGGTGGTTTACATTAAGTAGTAATCTTATGCAAAATAAAACCGAACCTCAGCTGTCAACTAAAGTCAGCTGATCAAGGTTTTTAACTATTCTCAATATTTAAATAAAACAGATTTTTCTGCATGTAATGTAACGTGCAAAAATTACAGCTTTCATTTCTTCAGTGACAATGTAAACAAAAATAGTTTAGTACAAGACATTTCTGAGGTTTCGATGTATTTTGTAATCTGTGAAGCGTGGCATGTTCATTCGGCCTCAGGGTTACCGTATTGTGTCATAGCATCGCATAGATCACGATCAATATGAGTTGCATGTCAAACCAGAAGTATATGGTCGGCTTATTGAAGTGTGCGCAAGTCGCTTCAATAAATCCTCTACATAAAAGGGTTGAAAGAGGCGTGCGCCGTATTTCAGCGAGCGTGGGCAGCGCATAAATTATTCGTTCTGAATTAGCCTTAAGCAGGATATTTTGACATTCGCTCTGCCGACATGTTGACTAGTTTACTCGCGCGCTCCAAGTGTGGAAACACTCACAATACGATACCACCGCACTGATTACCATTCATCATCGCGAATAAATAGTTGGTATCGGTGTTTCGTTTAACGAGTCGATACGTTCGCTTTCTTTTTTTGTAGTATTAAACTTCAGTGATTCGCCCTTCGAGATTACACTTATTAACTTGTAGTAGCACGGGACATGTGCTGCCATCTTACACTATTTTAGAGCAACAATCCTAAAAAATCCTTTATGCGCCCTTATGTTGGTATCTCATACACGTTTTGTGTGGTTGCCATCGCGCACGAAAATTTCAAATCGGAAATTAGTTTATTCAGATTTTTTGAGTTTTTAGTGGTATTTCAGTGTATTTCAGTGTTTTTCATAGTGTTGATCATGGGAAAACGGAAACGCTACGACGAGGAGGAGTATTTAGCTCAGAAAATTAGAAAATTGGAGAAAAAGATGTCTCGTGTTCGTCGTAGACAACGGAAACGCAGCTACAGTACTAGTTCGGATTCCGAACAGAATCAATATTCTGATAAAGATCAATACCCAGAATCATTGCAGGAGGCTCCGCAAAACGAAGGTTGGTAATATTTCAAATCTAGATCAGAATCAAAGGCGCTGAAGCCATGACCTATCTAGGTACCTATTTTTTTCTGACAGAACAAAATGTTCAAATTATCAATTTAATTGTATTTATTTGATACTTAGTGCTTATGAGTTTAGTCTGTAAGACTAATACCGTCCTGTAATGTACCTTAGTTCAATCTGTAAGGTTGATCACTGTACACTAGGTAGCACGTTAAAATTCTAGAACATAGTTCGAGAGATTATGTCGTGAATTTGTGTTTGTGGGCGAAACTGATAATAAATTCTATCTAGAATACAAACCGTGAGTTTGTATCAAGAATTTATACCTGTGCGTAAGACTCAAGAATATAGTCTGAGAGATTATATCATGAGTTTACCTACATACCTACTTTCTGTTAAAAACCGAGGTTCAGATGATTCTAGAGTACAAACCGTGAGTTTGTATCACGAATTGACTAAAAAAAATATTGGTCTATTGTTTTTCAGGCACCCCATTTGGTGATGTTATGGTTCTGTCCGATTCAACCTCACATTCAAAGCAGCCCGATGAACCGATATCCACATTGACAGGAACTTTAGGCTCTGCACCGGAACCCACTTGTACCATTGTACCCGAGACTACTGCCATAATCACGGATGTACCACTTCAAGAACACACAACTACAGACAGTGTTCAAGAGTTAGAGCCTGATATTTTGTGTTTACTCGGAGATGAACCTGTACAGGAGGAGAAGTTTGGTGAAAATGTTCATAAAGATATTGCTAGCAGGTGGACTGATATTCTGGTTAATGGCTTAAAGGATGAAACAAAAAAGGATCTATTGAATATTTATAGTGTGCCTAACAATTTAAAATTAGCCCAGGCTCCAACACTTAATCCGGAAATTAAAGCAGCGGTTAATGAAGGTGCTCTGAAGAGAGACATCATATTAGCGGACAAACAGAAGGTATTATCTTGTATCATAACCGGTATAGCCAACACAATCACCACTGTCTTACAAACTAGCTCTCATAGTGAGGAGATTAAATGTCAGACATTAAAATATCTTAGTGATGCCGGCAGACTTTTGTGTCACACTCATTACACTGAGACACAAACAAGAAGAAACTTTTTGCTGTCTTGCCTCAACAAAGAAATTAAGGATAATGTGAAGGACCTTAAACGTGACCACTTACTATTTGGTAATGGGCTCCAAGATAATTTAAAATCTATGAAAGCCATTATAAGAACAGGCACCGAGTTAAAGCCTACAGCGGCCAAACCGAAATTGCCACCTAAAAATATTCAACAAAAAGAACGGACGTCGAGGGCTTTAAACTGGAGGGGCCCGCCACCGCCACAGTCGCAACCTCGCCGCATGCTACCGAGAGAGACCGCGACGGCTGGTGGGCGCAAGCAGCTACCCGTGCGCCGTGCGATGGATCGCCGCGTGCCACGGCAACACAATCGAATCCCACGGCGCTAACCGAAGTGGACAACAACAACACACAGGCGGGTAAATTAAAGTTT
The DNA here is from genome assembly GCA_905163465.1 of Craniophora ligustri. Classification (NCBI taxonomy): domain Eukaryota; kingdom Metazoa; phylum Arthropoda; class Insecta; order Lepidoptera; family Noctuidae; genus Craniophora; species Craniophora ligustri. The sequence continues at coordinate 6,594,586 of LR990967.1, read as the reverse complement.
TTTTACCATAATTGGTTACAAATCACAAATGATCCTGTGGTGTTAACATGGGTTAACGGTTTGAAAATTCCAGTTTCAAACAATATATCACAGTCTAAATATTATCCAAATAATCCTAAGTCTGATGCAGATAAACTACACATGTCTAAAGAAATTAATAATCTTCTTAGTATTGGTGCCATAAGCATATGCGAACCATGTGATGGTCAATTTTTATCCAATATTTTCCTTGTTAAGAAAAGTAATGGGAAAAATAGATTCATCTTAAATTTAAAATCATTAAATAGATTCATCATTGCACCACATTTTAAACTTGAAGATTATAGAACTGCTATGAGACTAATTTCAAAACATAGTTACATGTGTTCTATTGACCTTAAGGATGCATATTTTTCTATCAATGTTCACAGTGACTCTAGAAAGTTTCTGCGATTCTATTGGTTGGGGAAGCTGTATGAATTTAAAGTTTTACCATTTGGTATTAATATAGCACCTTATGTGTTTACAAAAATTATGCGTCCAGTAATGCAATTTCTTCGTAAACAAGGCTTACTCTCTGTTATTTATTTAGATGATATCCTTTTATTCGGGAATACTTATATAGATTGTAAAAACAACTTTGAAATTACACAAAAATTTCTTCAATCACTAGGTTTTACAATAAACCATAAAAAGAGTGTTAGTATACCTAGCCAAACTGCAACCTTTTTAGGTTTTGTTCTCAATTCCAAGAATCTCACTATTAGTATTCCTGTTGAAAAGAAACATAGAATAAAAGATGAACTTATCCATTTTTCTAACTTAAAAAGATGTAAGTTGCGTTGTTTTGCTCATTTGATAGGATTATTGATATCAATTTGCCCAGCCACACAATATGGCTGGTTATACACAAAAAAATTCGAGAGAACTAAGTATCTTAGTTTAAAACAGAAAGATGATTACAATCAATATATTAATTTACCTCTTTCTTTAAGGGAAGACTTTGACTGGTGGCTTAATAATATTGGCAATTGTGCCAGCCCTATTCGATCAGGTGATTATAAGCTGGAAATATACTCAGATGCGTCTCGAAGTGGTTGGGGTGTCAGTTGCTCTGGCCAGACAGCCAGCGGACAATGGTCTAATGAGGAATTAACACAGCATATTAATTTTTTAGAACTGATGGCTGCATTCTTTGGTCTGAAGATCTTCGCAAATGATTATCATAACTGTGAAATACTTTTACGAATTGATAATTCCACTGCAATTTCTTATATCAATAGGATGGGTGGCATACAATTTCCTCATCTTAACTCTGTAAGTCGCGACATTTGGCAGTGGTGCGAAGAGCGACGTTTGTTTGTATTTGCTTCCTATATTAGTTCTAAGGATAACTACATCGCTGACGCGGAATCCCGCCGCATACATGCTGATGTTGAGTGGGAGCTGGCTGACGATGCTTTTCGAGTTATATGTAAAAGATTCAATCGGCCTGAAATCGATTTGTTTGCGAGTAGATTAAATAAGAAATGTTCCAAATTTGTTTCTTGGCATAGAGACCCAGAAGCATTTAGCGTGGATGCTTTTACTTTGAAATGGTCTAATTATTTTTTCTACGCATTTCCTCCATTTTGTTTAATTTTAAAAGTTTTACAAAAAATTATTCTTGAGAAGGCTGAAGGTATAGTTGTGGTCCCTCTCTGGCCAACACAACCTTGGTATCCACTTTTCAGGAAGTTGCTAACTACTAGTCCAATTGAATTTACACCTAACAAAACATTATTGTCATCTCCTTACAGTGTGGAACACAAATTGCAAGAGAGCCTTACCCTGGTTGCCGGAGTATTGTCAGGCAAGCATTTCTGATGCAAGGCTCCCCTCCTGATGCTACGGATGTGATGTTAGCATCTTTAGCTGGTAACACTTTAAAACAATATAACACTGTTTTCAAACGATGGTTTACCTTCTGCCAGGATAAAAACTTAAATTTATTTCAAGCATCTGTTGCTAATGTATTAGATTTCTTAGTCACTCTTTTTAATCAGGGCCAAAAGTATGGCTCAATTAATTGTACTAAAGCAGCACTATCGCTTCTTTTAAATTCAGCAACTATGAATGACCCACAGGTTACGAGGTTTATGAAGGGAGTCTTTAAGTTGCGAACTCCACTTCCAAGATATAATTTTACTTGGGACCCGTCTATTGTGTTAGATTTTTTAAGTGATTGGTACCCCAATGAAAGCCTTTCTTTTGAAAAACTGTCGAGGAAATTGACTACACTTTTGGCTTTGGTAACTGCACACCGGGTACAAACACTATCTTTGATTAAGGTGTCTAATATTAAAAAATATGATCACGAAAAGATTGTAATTAATATCACGGATTCAATCAAAACCTCGGCCGTGAATCGCACGCCACCCGTGTTGATTCTCCCTTTTTTCAACGAAAGACCTTCAATTTGTCCTGCTAGAACTTTAGAAAAGTATTTAATAGTATCGGCAGATAAGAGAAAACCTGAATGTAACTCTTTATTAATTAGTTTTAAGAAGCCATTTAATAATGTAAGCTCACAGTCGTTAAGCCGTTGGATCAAGGCCACCCTGAAAGAAAGCGGTATAAACACATCAGTCTTTAGTGCTCACAGTACAAGACATGCAGCTACGTCTGCCGCCAATAGGTTCGGGGTTAGCATAGATAATATTAAAAAGACTGCGGGTTGGACCGGCAGATCAGAAACTTTTGCAAAGTTTTATAATAGAGAAGTAGCTCTAGATACCTCAGATACCTTTGCACGGTCCCTTTGTAGGATGGCCTCGATCAAAGAATGACAACGATGTTTTTTATATTTGATTTTCAAACCTTGTGATTTTGATTAAATTTATTAAGTAATTGATGATATTATTGGAGTTTATTTTTTATTTTAGATTTTGCCATGCCTAAAACAATTTCATCTTTACTATTTCGTGGAACTCTAAACATCTACAAGTTAATAAGTGTAATCTCGAAGGGCGAATCACTGAAGTTTAATAGAAAGTCAAACGAACTTACCTGTAAGTGACGTTCGATGACTATTAAACGATGTGATTCGCCCGAGAGATTACACTCCCTCCCTGACCCTGATCAAGTTACTTCCAGATCTTCCCCTGACTAGCACGAAATAGTGGCTAACGATGGCCAGGGGAAAACGTGTATGAGATACCAACATAAGGGCGCATAAAGGATTTTTTAGGATTGTTGCTCTAAAATAGTGTAAGATGGCAGCACATGTCCCGTGCTACTACAAGTTAATAAGTGTAATCTCTCGGGCGAATCACATCGTTTAATAGTCATCGAACGTCACTTACAGGTAAGTTCGTTTGACTTTCTATTATCGCACAAAGCACAGGGCGCGGGCGAGCGGCGCGGGCGCGGGTGTAGGCGACGCGCCGCAGATCAGTCAATTTGCTTTGATCACTGCATCAGTGTATCATTAGATACACACACCCACACGCTGAATGATTGCTCATTGTGCCGCCCCTTGGCGTGCACTTTATATTACGTATACATTGGTTAGTGACGCTATCATACCCAACCCACGATTAGGTACTATCTATACCTGTTATATGCTACACCTCCATACTTTTCTCGTCGTTCTTTATTTTGCGCCAAACTGAGACATAGGTAGGTACTTATTTGGGATTCAACAATAAAGTGAAACGGTCAGTTGCCATAAATGAATTCACGTTTCATTTCAATGTTGCCTGTATTAGTCAAATTACACGAGCACAGTCCTCGTTGGCTATTACCTATATTCCTTTTTTAGAAGTCAATGAGTCGTTTTATTTTTAAGATCATATTGAAATGTATTAAAATAGAACGTCCCATTTTAGCTCGGCATTGCTTTAGATTGTTTCTGTGAGCGAATGAATCGTATGCCCAAGAAGTGTAGAGTGATTTATAAAAAGATAATGTGTGGCATGATTCGGTGGGTGTGCGAGTCCTCCGTCCTCAGGTGTTGGTCCGTGCGTGCGGCGTGCGGCGTGCGGCGTGCGGCGCGGCGCGGCGGCGGCGCGCGGCTGCGGCGACTCGCCGGTATTATGTAAAGCGCGGAGTATCGGGTGTCACGGACAGGTGTCTATCGACGCTAATAAGAATTACTGTGCTGCATTGATTTGATCACTCGCTCCAATGAATCAACTGTAACACTGCCGTTACGCGTTTAATAAACATATCAGTAATCTGTATGAATCAACGACGGTCACGCCTGCATTCTTGAGTGGCTGCAGTGTCTCCGGGCCGCGTCCTCTGGTACAACAAATAGCTTTATGGGTTTATAATCGAATGATTTATTTACAAAACTATAAACTACGCCATATACTTCAGTAGCTTCTAATAGTATATTAAATAGGCAGGTTTTTATAAGCTCGTAAAGCCATTCAATTAACCTTATTAAACCGTTTTACAGAATAAATTGAATGTAGATAGCTGTATACTTGTTTTCACAGTATTCTTGTATAATGAAGTGAACAGGACAAATAATATAAAAAGGCCAATAAAATGTGCAAAAAGACATGCGCCTGATTCAAACGTAAACGAGTTCGTATTTAAATTGAATATTACGACTTTAATACTCAAACATCAATAAGACATACTGCACACTATGCGGTTTCTATTACGGAATATGTCAGTACGAGAGAAGGGATAAGTTCACATATGTCATTTTTAATTCAAATGTATCTATGCTAACAACTAAGTACCAACCACACTCAACAATACCATTAATACTTCTCCCGACTGTGATGATTAGGCACTGATCATGGAAATATGAGTTGATGAAAATTATTGTGAATAAAACTATTGTTAAATATGGAATTCCAAAAGTCCAAAAGTCGTGCTGGGTAAGGTACGCTTACACAGCACGACTTTTGGACTTTTGGCACAAAGCACGAGTTGACGGACTTCATAGTCTGTTTTTCGGATGTTTTCTTTAACTATTTAAGCAAATGATATTAAATACTCAGATACTTCAACAAATCAACGATTGGCGTGCCTTGGATTCAAACTTGATACTCGTGACTTGACAGCCCATCATCATGTCAAAAGGCTATCACGCCAAATTGATTACCAACGTAAAGATCAAACGACCGATTCATATTTAGATGAACCAAAATAGGATAGATTCATATATAGATCATTAAATAAATCATATTATATTAATTGTATTAAGTATCAAAAACTTGTAATCCATTAAATTAAACAAGGAAACACAAATTTGTAGGAAAAGTTATAATATATGCTTACTTGGGTGGCCAGTATGAAAAATAAATCAATAAGAAATAAAGAAGAATAAACCGATATAAATAATCTCATAACTGACACTTGAAGCTTACAACGCCAATTTATCCATGCATAAGTAGTTTTTTCAACAGTTTATTTTATATAAAAAGCGATATCACACGTATATTTTTAAATAAAGTTATGAATATAAACATAAAAATGACATCATCATCACACACTAATTAATGTTAATTTACTCTAAATTTGCCAGACTGGCCGGCGAGGAGTATTTCGTTAGTTTCGTCCGCTTTGTCTCTCACACCTGCACTTAACTTCTCAGGTTACACATACTTAAACATTAATTAATCGCACTCAATCATATAACTATATGTCTTAAACTATTTTATATATAAAAAAACATATAATGAATTCAAATGTAAAAAAATAAACTTCTGATTTTAACAGCAAACTTAATTTTTGATTAAATTATTATGTACGAGTATTTATAGAATATAACTTCAGGTTTTATAAAAAATAACTTTAAACAACATTAATTCTGCTTATAGCAATGAAGAGACACCACATACAACCTACGACAATATAATTTGTTCGCGGAGGCCGGAGTTCGATAAAATTCTTCCACATCAAAACGCATTGTTTCAGTTTATTTGTTGGACAGAGTAGTTGAACGAGTCAGTATTCCTAAGAAAATTACAAAATTAACGTTCATGAATGCCTGCGCTGTGCCTACAAACAAACTAGTAAAAAAATATTTATTTATCAATTATTAAACGTGTGAACTGAATTAATTAGCGTCGTTTAAAGGCGAGTGGAAATAATTGGTGCAATAAAAACTGTTTATGTCAAACTCCTGCACACAAAGTTGTTGAAGATGTTCCCGATAGCCGGTGAACTTTGTCTCACAGTACAGACAGTTAAAGTATTTGAGTAGCTAAACTGCTATACATTATATAAAAAAAAATTTACTTTACGGCACTAACTAGTGTACAGTTTTAGGTTTTGAGAGCTCTGACGTGTAAATCCAATACTTTGTAACTTAAGTTATAAGTTGGGTTCTGGGTAGCTACATGCCCCTATATTAATACATTTTTATTTTATATTATGTAGAAGGAGATATATTTAGTTATATTTAAGGTTTGTTATGGAATACCAAAGAACAAAAAAGTTTTAAAAGTCCTTTTCTGAAAATAGGTATTTCTGAGATACAGTGTTATAGATTCACACCTCAAAATAATAATTACAATTCCGACTGTTAATTCCAGAGATTAGCGCATCTAAACAAATAAACTCTTCAACTTTATTATATTATAGTACTAACGCGTAAGTAGGTTTATTTGATGAATCTAAATAAAACGCTGTGCCATCCAATCAGTCTGTTTAGTGTTTAACAATATTATTACATGCACTTTATTTAACGAGTTTTGAGTCCAGACAGCTCCCAGAGATGCGACGTGACGCCTGTCCTCCTTTTAAACCTTTATAAAATTGTCATAACTTGTGCTGGAAAACGCGCAGCTGACAAATGTTTTTATTTTTATTCTCAGACTTTCTCGAAGCATTTGTTTAGCTATTAATTTTATTGCGTAATAAAAAAAACGTCAGTCCTTACAGCTAACAGTGATGTTTCGTCTACATTTAGACGTTTTGTCTAAACAACTGCATGCAAAAACCGCCCGTGCCAAATGATAAATGCTTAATAAATTCAATAATAAGAAAATATCATAGATTTCGCATAGTTATAAGCTCTTCATGTGTCATCGACGTCGCTCCCGGCATACAATAAATTAATTTTATGAAAACATTTGAGCACGTTATAATAAAAATAAACAGGCTACCTATACATAATTATTTATATTAATAGATACTATATCGAGATCTTATTCAGTTAAAGGATTTAGAGCTGAAGATAAATATATTCATACAGCAGCTGTAGGATTTATCGATTGGTATCAGTATTGGTCGTACAGTTTCTAAAGGAATCTGGATTTCATTAATAAAATACTAATTGGCAATTTTACTTAAGTGAATGTGTGCAGCTTAGCGATCGGTATGACGATGCGGCGACACCGAGGCGTCACCGTCTCTCGCGAAATCTGCGGGAGATGTTATCATGGCAATAGGCCGTTTTATAGTTGTGCTCGAGTGTAATCGTCCTCGCTTACATTATGTAGGTACACGGAATATGCATCGCAAGGTTGACGACATCGGCGCCCGGCGCGCCTTCCTGCTCCTACGGAATATATTCCCTCCTCTGACAGGCCTCCTTAACTTCTCGCCGGTGGTCCTTAACGATTCATAACAGACTTTATCCTATTTAAATTAAAGGGCACATAAATATGCTCCTCTCATATCGAGCCGACTAGTTATTGATAGCGCCACATATTTCTCGACGGCTCGGTTACGTCGAATACCGAAAATAAGTTATATATCTCTCAACGTTTTTTATTTAGTTGTTATGTGTTAAATAAATTAATGTGTTCGATGCAGATAATTTAGATAAACTTATCAATTAAACAGATATTTAAGACATTTATATAAAAACAAAACAACGGTTGTAAACGTTCATCAGTCGGTATCGCAGAGCATAAATTTTCAGTGTATTAATAGAGTCTCGTTTCCCTCAACTTTTATTTATTATTGTAGACTTCATTGACTGGGGCTGGCGCCTGCTTGTCGCAATGGTGACTGGTTCTTCTCGTTCTATATGTCCATAATTCAACTTATATATGTTTATTTCCAGTGTATCCTGATTAAAATGCAAGAAGGCGACGTAAAGGCCGTTTACATTGTCGAACCAATTAGTAGGAACCATAAAAATCATACAAATCATTCTCCTTCCTTATTTAGCGTCGACCGGCGGCGTGATCTTTATTTTCTTATAATTTTCGGAAGACTATTATATTGCGACAGTTTTACGAGGTGAAGACAGTTTAAGTAGCACGAGGTACTTACCTACTTAATGTGCCGCTGAACGCCATATCGGGAATGACGCGCGATCTTCGAGTTTCAGTATGAAGTTGCGTAGATACTGTTTGCGAAATCATTCGGATACTTAATGGCTTGTTATTGAATATGATAACGAAATGTCCAGGAGCGAGCAGTGGACGTGAGCCAACTTACTCAACGAAAATATCGTATATAATTTATTGAGTATCATTCTACGGATGCCTGGGGAGTGAGCGAGTCTTACAGTTGCACCTCATAAAAACAAACTTAAAAAGTATTTTGCGATATGTGTCGCAATCGAACCACGGATTTAGCCGGCGATACATATTATGTTTCTCGCGGAAAATAATATATCTGTCATTTCGGAATAGTTTTCCCGCAGAAAACAAATGACGGAGCATTACTTTCTGTCGAAATATAACGTCTCTAGACACAACGTCCTTCACGTTCTGGAAGGTCGGTAAACTAAATTGTGACTAACACGAAACAAACGGCATCAACATTTCAATTATAAACTGTACTACGTATGGCTCCTCCTTACTTATAGTTGATGTAAACAACTGTAATCATCACATATCTATAGTACCTATCAACAGAAATATTAGTCTGACGTTAACTGTATGGGTAAAATGGGATTTTGTAATTGTTACAGACATAAAAAGATAGATCTCTTAATTGAAACTGAGCCAACATATTTAAATTTAAATTATTTTCTTGTATAATAATTAATAAATAGACGAACAGCATGCCATGTTAACATACAAATGTAAAAGCAATAATTAAGCAATTATTATATACATAACTACACGAAAATAACATGTGCACTTATACATTTTAATTAAGTCTAGCAGTTAATACAAATGTTCTAGGTTTTCCACTGGAAACCGACTGCTAAGATTGTTATGTTAGAAAATCTTCAGACTGCTAGAAATTTATCCTATTCCGTCAATCACAGGGTGTATGTTTAACTACATCACTACTGCTTTCTTGGACATTATGCATCCGCGATTACAGAATCCTTGATACGCGCAACATTAATCAGAAGCTTGTAGTTGTTTCTACTTATCGGTAAAGCAATTAAATAATTATTTTAAATACTTTGCCATCCATATTTAAATATTACAGCAGTTCACGCGAGTATGTTTCTTCGGAAATAGCATGAGAGAACTAGTATACCTACCCATCTATTTTTTGTTGCCGTAATTTAAGGATACAATTATTTTAATTACTTAACTACCTATATCCCATGAGGATTAACTGTCTCTAGGAGACCCTAATCCCGCATATACATATTTCCAGTTACTAAATTCCCGAATTAATATAAAACAAACTATGGAGAGAGTATGTTATTTCTATATACTGTACTGATTGGTGTACAGTACAGTACAAACAAGTGGTATACTCGTAAAATTAAAAACAATGAATGGCAAACACTAGCCATTACCTTCGGCTACACCTACCTACACCAAATACCGCCTCACTTACTCAACAGAGTTATCAATCAGACGGCTTGAATGCAAATTTTAATTGTGGTCGTGGCTGGGTCGCCTTCGCGCGATATTATGGCCACAATTTATTTGCACGATCGTTGTGCGCATGCGCGGGGCGGACCCGCACGCACCGGCAACGCGCTAGGGAGGGAGACAACCGCCAATTATGAATAAACTAGCTCTACTACTATGTTAATAAGACTTGAGATTTTTCCTAGGCGATTTCACCAGGCGAGTACACTCATTAATGGTTTTGTGGCACCGTTATCAGACCTAGTAGAAAGCCTCATAATAATCTGTGAGTAATTATGCAGACCTCCACGCGCTCCTGCGTACACTTACAAGTATTATTTAAAAGCTTTTTGTACACTGATATCTAATGTGGTACTATGTTTGTTATTAAATCGCTATTTCTTTTTCTTAAATAAATAATATGTCAAACTTATGAACCGGGAACGACCACAAATAATAATTATAATTATGATTTGATAAATTGTTGAAACATAAATTATCATGTTAAAAAATTAATTGAACATCGCAATAATTGGAATCAGATTTAATAATCTTGTTAACAAATTATTAGCATGTTGTTATGTATAATTTGATTTGAATTTCAAGATTAAACTCAATTACCTAGTTGCTGACATTTTACAAGAGATACAGAGTAACTTGCTAATGTTCTTACACTGAAAGCGATGCAGATTGTATATGTAACTTTTCCTTTAGCGCTCGTGTCAAGTAGTTGGACATAAGATATAGTAGGTACTGTTAGCAACATTGCGAGTCGTGTCTTTGAACTTTCACGAGGTTTTCAGTGTGGTCTCACACGGCGAGACGTAGCGCCGCGCCGCCCGGCGTGGGCTTGACCCCATTTCCTGGTCTAAATAAAAATTTACTTGATCATTTAATTATATGGAGATTAATGGGCGGGCGTGGACGCCAGCGGAGCTTTGACTACGGGATGAACGCGACCACAACGAGACGCGTGACGCGGCCAACTCGGGTCGTACGCAATGCACAACCAATTCACACGAATTGTCGTTTACGTTCCAAATAAACAAACCTATAGAGCTTCAGTCTTCACTGCGCAAGCCTTTATAAAAACTCAGTAACTCAGTAACATTTTCTGTTATTGTGTAATAATAATAAACAACTTGATTGAATATAACACAAACAAATCTACTCTTCCAAGAATCCATCAAACCAAAGACATTGATTAGGCATATTAAACTACATTAGTGGCCTTTAATTTGCCGCTATAAATGTCACATAAATTGAATATGACGTATTCAAATATACTGTCAGGGGAAACCAATCAGATTTAATCATTGGTTATTTATTAGCGGAATTGTGTTTTAATAATTTATAAAATCATCAGTTACAGTAATACCTACGTGCGTACTTACTAGCAAATAGTATGGGGTGTTATTAAAGTAATAAATAAATAAAGTCAGAAATAAGGTTAAATTACGGTACGCATGTCTGATAATGATGGCGTTGACTGTACGTAGGCTACGCGGGTGGGCTGCTTACACATATATCCGATGCATAGTTGCAAGCCATGTCATTTACATCTCAAGTAATCGTGTCGCCGAGCAGCACAAACTTTAATTCCATTATCTTATCCATTTTGTTTGCATATATCTAATAATCTTCTCAAATATCGTTGAGTTAAATCAATAATATAGCGATGGTATAGTGAGAATGGAAACGGCGTTTTCATTACATAGTATTTACATTTGAATTCGATAATGTTGTCGGTATTTACTTCTAACATTCCCAAGTAATTGCATCTTCATGAAATAAACACTATTGCACAATTGCACTACAACTCTAACAAACTTTTTACTAACTGATCAGTATGGCAAACTTGGCGGTTTTTGACTATGCCGAAATCTTATTTATACATAATAATTAGAATAATTGCCTATCCTAGTAAACACTTTCTTGTTCTGCTAACAAACGACTGAACCGAGAAGACTGATATTTGCGTAGGAACTGGTGTGTTTTGAAATCTAATCGTTGTATATATGTACGTGGGACACTCAGAAAGTTTTGAGAAACTAACAAACTAACTTCTATGAAAAAAGTATTTTTATTAAATCTTTTCAAAGAACTCTCCACCAACCTCTATACAAAATCGCGTGCGGCCGAACCAATTTTCAAAAAAAAAAACCAGTCCTCCTCAGATACCTATTCCACGGCCTTCTCAAACGCTGCTACCGCGTCTTCCGGCGATGAAAACTTTATCCCTTTGAGCTGATTTTTCATTTTAGGGAATAAAAAGAAGTCACACGGAGCCAAATCAGGACTGTAAGGAGGGTGTCCCAAGACTCTGACCGGTGTGGAGCTCAGGAAGTCCCTCGTTTTGATCGCAGAGTGCGCGGACGCGTTGTCGTGGTGAAGAAGGACCCCGCGGAGCCCGGTGTTCGGTCGCTTAGTGCTCATTGGATAAAAAACTTCTGGCAGGCATTTTGTCTCGAAGTTTGGCCTCCAAGTGGAATTGAAATTACCTAATTTCAACTCCCCATCAAAGTAGCTATCAAAATTTTTCCAGCGATCGCTTCACTTTCATAGGCGTTGGTTCATTTCGGTTTCTGGATCGTATTGATAAATCCAGGATCCGACCTGCACAGTGTGTCACAATGAATCCAACCTGTCACAATGTTGTAAACATGCCGTGACGAGCCTGCATCAAGTTTTTGTATCATATCACGGCACCAATCCACACGGGCCTGCTTCTGAGCTTCGTTGAGGTTGTGCCTCCGCTGGATACCCAACGGGAAACTATCTTCCTTACGCGAAGGTGCTCGTACAAAATCTTGTGAACACTTCCTGAACCAATCAGCAGAGTATGCTGAATACCTTCGTATGTAATTCGTGTTTTCTTGAATTATTTTTTTTACTGGCAACATACTTTCTTCAGTGACAGCCGTCGTAGGACGACCACTCCTTTGTTCATCCGCTAAAGTAAGACGACCGCGTTTGAACTCGCCATACCAGCGGTAGATGGTTGCTTTTGAAGGTCCTTCATCCATAAAAGCAATTCGAAGTCGATCAAATGACTCATCAGGTTTTAAGCCACATTTGAAGTCATAAAAAATCATTGCACGAAAATGTTCTCGATGCAGATCCATTTTTAAACGGTTTTATTTAGTTTTTTTATAAGACAAGAAAATTTTAATGGGCTCTCAAGAAGGGAAATTTGAAAATCGAACAGTAGTATTTTTACTTTTAATTAAATAATCAAAGTTTTCAAAATAATTACAAGTGGCCAGTGTCTTATACATAAAACCTTTTTGTCGCAAAAATTTCTGAGTGACCTGGTATATTGGAAACGGGAATTCCATATAAATATGATATTTTACATGGAGATAAGTTAAAAAGAACCAATGAACAATATCTATATTTTATTTCTTAGCTGTATCAGCGGAGTAACTCTTTGATAATTCCCATGAACATCGATTAAGTCTCTATAATTTAGTAGAAGTGTAATCAGTTTTTGATAATCTAACACACAATAATGAATATCAACTCTCCACATTTCGGCAAACTCACTAATCAGTAATCAGTCAAGATAATCTTTAAAGACGATAGCCGATATCACCCTCTCTACTTTCTGCGAAAATTTTATCAATGATAATATTACGATAACTAACAGTCTATTCTGATATGTCATAATAAGAAAGGAAAGACCAATAATCCAGAAATAATATCTACTGAATTAAAAGATTACTAATTGTTAGTAACTGTCTGATTTATGTTTATGTAGTTGAGAATCTTTTTGCTTTTATCATAATTATGAAAAATTATTATTTGAGAAATGTGGCGAAAGAGCCACTCGGACAGTGAGCTAAAAGCGTTATTTATACGTGTTTGGTGACAGGTCGCCTCTCTTCGCCCGCGCCTCTGGCCGCCCTAATTAAAATTTAAATTTGGAACCCGACTTTAGGATTAGTTTAGGTACCTACCTTTAGCCTATAAATACTGCCGCTGAAGCAACTCAAATCCAATTTTGATAAAATATTGGACACAAAAACCTAAACACAAAATGAGTTTATTAAAATTATGCAAAATGCGATAAAAAATATTTCTTTATTGAACGACCTGTTAGTATTTATGATAAGTAAACGAAGATAGTGATAATGCCTTGCTGATTCAAACCAATATGATGTAACGAGTATATGAATCTCATATCTTTCTATCAATAAAAGCTAGCATTTTTTTTACTTTATGCAGATGGTTTTAACCAGTTTTAACCATTATTTTTTAAATACAATTGGTTGAACCATTCTAAGTAGAATATTCCATAATAATCAATTTAATTAACGTATCATCTAGAATAGTTATTGTACCAGGGTAGAAACTTTAGAAATTATAAATAAACAAACTTAGTTTCAAACTACGCTCGATTGTAACGTAACGCACATCTAGTAAATAAATTAATTATGTGTTTCTCATGTAAGTGAATAACTTTTTGTGATTCTTATAAGAAATAAAGATTCTTAACGCATATACGGTTAAGAATCTTTAGGTAGATATCTACCTATGCATAAAATCAAGTGCATCGCGTGAACACAGACATACAATGAAATGGCAGCAACCCTAGTAATAGCGTTATGTGAAGTAATGTGGAGTATCTCATGTCGGTTTCATGTTTCAATAGATGTCCTAGTGAGTGATACGTCAGCGGGTGTTAGGTACAGTACAGTGCGCCACGGGATCCCGTCCGATCGCATTAGGTACGTGCATTACATAGCTAGATAAACGCAACGACGGCACATATTGCGGCTTTCGGTTCATATCAAAACAGCCGCAAACTCTAGTTTCTTTTTGAACTCGTCTGCAAGCTAAGGGAAATCTTCGATCATCCACGCGCTTTCATTAATTAGTTTGTTGATCGATTCAAAATAAAATAAAAAGGTGATAACAAATGGAGGGCGAAGGGCGTGTCGGCGAGTTTGAGTAATGGCCGACGATGCGGGCGCTTCGCGTCTTGTCTTGCGTCGCGCGCGCCCTATGTGCCCGCGATGGTGACGCGCCAGGATTTGAATACAATGCTGCGATACCTCAGGGCCGCCCGCGTGCACGCATGCATAATCCTCTGCAGTTTATTTTAAATCTGCTACATTCTCCGCAAGACTGATGGTTACATCTACGAATCTGTGAACAATACCCGACATACGCCCACATCATGAATGCTTTTTGTACCAATTGACCTCCATTTGCAGCCTATTTGCAATTAATATTGTTGGTCGAACATCAACTGCAGTTCAGAGTTCTTGATTCCATACCTACTCATTTTTATCGCGGCGTAAGTATCATTACCATGGCATCGTTGCCACCACAACAGCGTTTAGTTTTAACAAGTCATGTATGACAATGAAGTCTCAGTAACCGCAGTTACTCGTTAAGAGAAATGCCCGCATAAACATGTCTGAAATGAAGAATATCTCTCTGGTGAATTGTTTGAAATATTAGCTCGGCTCGAGTGGCGACTGTGGGTGTCGCTACAAACGCCAACTACACCAAGCCCACTCGTCTTCCTGCGCGCGCACACCGTTTATCTTGCTGGAGGTAGCTCATCCTGAACCCTAATATTACATGCATTATTATGTCATGTTAATTTTCGCAATATGATAATGCTTATACATAATAGACTATGATTGTAATTTACATAATAGTGGGACATACTTCAGTGTTTATTTCGACTTCTAGACGTCAAATAACAAAGGAACTGATGACCAATCGACCTTTCGCATGGACAATTATCTGCAGTGACGCAATTCACTGTGCACCTACACATTTTGTACACAGAATTGATCTATGTGGACCATGGAACAATATGTTCCATGGTCCACATAGATCAATTCTGAGACCTACCTGAGATATGTAGACCATGGAACAATATTGGTCAAAGCGAACAAACAACGGGTAGACATTGTAAGGAGGCGAAGGGGCCGCGTTACGTCCTCGATAGCTGCGGCGCGGCGGCTGCGACGGCAGCAGCGTCAGCCTGCCAGCGCCTATTTGGGAGCAGAGGACTCCCTATTTGGAAGGCTGCGTTTCGAGTCAATATCGGTATCGAGCGGCCGGCGCGGCGCGCGGCGCAGCGATGCGACGCCACCCGTCAACGAGCCGTCACTCTCGTGCAACCTCCTTTATCGATATTTTACATTACACTACTACGAGTACATCGTCTGCAAACTTTGCCTTAAATTACTTGCGCATTTAAAACTGTTTCAATCCAACGCAGATGTATTTATGTGCTCTTAAAACAACCGATAAAGTAACCTAAATATGAAATGGGTACTCCGTACAGTAACATCCGCGTAAAACAAATATAAATATGAATTATTTAAATGTCTAAACATTTAGTATAAGCGATCGATATAGTAGAGTCGGCTACGTAATACACACGTAATACGTTTGAGTAGCTTTGTATATACAAGAGCGGATGATCTCAGGCGGTTGTAAATATACAATCACGAATATTATTTTTGCACCTTAGTTAACAGTGTGCATCACGACTTACCGCTTCAAATAATACTGGTTATGACCACAAAATATACTGCTATATTATTAAAAAATAAATTATATTCTAGTAGGTACAGATTTTATGAAGAAAATGGATGTACAAAAGTATCCGCCACCTTTAGGTTAAAGTCATTCAATTTCTATCTAGATGAGATAATACATATCAAATAATTTCTTTGATAGTGTATCCTTAGATTTGTGATTGTATAACCCATCGATAATGTTATCTAATTAAACAAACATTTTTGTAAGTCAAGCTGGAAATGCGCCAGTTTTCTTAGTCATTGTAATTACCTGTTTTTGTGTTTATGAAATAAAAGCGATAGACATGTGATGAAATGTTCGGAACTTCCCACGGGATCACACCGTCTGCAAGTGGGTCTTCCCAGCACACAGATTATGTGTGCCCGCCGTGAGTAACGCTAATAAAATTTATGAGGGACTCATACTTGATATCAGTGAAGCACTATTTCACTGTAACCGAATTACACCGTCTCAACAGTTTTCAACGCATTCTGTTCTATTATCAAATACCTCGTAAAATGTCTGAGCATTCACGTAAAATGTGTTAATAAATTTATGGACAAACATACATTAAGTCGTTAAAAATCACACAAATTTTAACACAATTTATTCGCTGTTGAAATAAAAGACGGTTAGCAAATTTTCCGCTTGTTTACTTCTAATTTTCGCTGGTCTGTTTGTTTACATAGCCAAACGTAGGTATAATATTATTTTAACTACTCGACTTGTAATTAAAATATAGATGCACGGAATCGAGTTACTTCTTCTATATTAGAAATGGGCTGTCCTGTAGACTAATAGTCGTTAATTACAATCTAGTTTCCGTTGACATTACCAGAGGATATTTTATTAGCATTAGCTACAAGCTGCAACGCCGCTAGGTTGGGAACGCCTCCTCGCGTAAACATGAATGGTCTCGGCTCAGAAATTCGCTGCAATTAAATGCATGCGTGGCCACAATTTCATGCAGAACACACTTCGGGGCGGCAGTGGGCAAAGCGAATTTTACTAATGCGAGTGGGTATTAAAAAGCATGGTCATATTTATAACGTGACGTGAAACCACGGTACGGAAGAGGCGCGGGCTCGGCGCTGGCGCGGGCGTCTCGGCCGGCGCGGCGCGCGTGCGCGTGCCGTTCAGCTGAATGAGTGCTCGTTAAAAAGCAACCCGCCGTGTAATTAGCAGCCGGCACTACATAAGCCAATGAAAATAAAACAAGTCGCCATGTCCCACGGCCCCGGGCGCCTCGTGACTGCTCTCACGGATCCATCACGAAATTTTACACTCGCACTGCATCTTATTAAGTGTTATGAAAGGCCTCTTGTAAGTGACAGTGCCTTTTAAGGCAACCGACCTATGCGATACCAACTGACCATTTAAGGCGTATGCGTCTCTTTAAATGTAACTAAATTTGGATTCAGTTATATTATTACCTGCACATTTAAGTGTAATTATTTGCTTGTCGTGGATTTATAAGGTTTAAACTCGACACATTCGTTTTTTACACACTTTATATACATTATTTAAATGTATATTAAATTTACTTTCTATTGTAAATCTGTTAACCTTTCACGAAAAATTCTTTCAGAAAATTAGTTACAAGACCGCCTTATTAACAGTTATAAATGTTTTAGTCATGTTCTACTCACTTCCTAACATTCAATTCATGTTCCATGAACTGCCTGTAAATATTACTTAAAGAAAAAATCTTATAAAGAAAATATCTACTGGAAAAAAGCTGATAATACAAAAAATGCCTGCGCGACTTAAGTATAGGTACAATTCAATCAGAGGGATGATCAAAACGTTGGTTTAACGAGACGTAAATAGGAAAACGCAGCTGCCTGGGGCGGCTATTATCGCGTCAGAAAGAGCAAGTTTTATCTCTCAATTTAGTGATAATTTCATAAAGACAAGAAGGCGGCGCGCGGCGCCGGCGCACAGCGTCTCGCGCCGCGCGCGGGGGGTCTTGCATCGCTTAAGGTAACACTAATTGCAAACCGCTTTAAGAACGCTGATCGATAACACGATAATGTCTTTAATGCCGGTCCTGTGTCGGCTCCGAACATTACATTTTGTCTTGTCGACTCACTAAAATAATTATCGCTCCACACATGTGCCGTAACTTACAGAAACGGTATGGAGCCCAACAATCGTGAGTTTACGCGAAATGTCGTCATACTTCGGCCGAGTCATTAGATTTGTTAGCTGTGTCAGCATATAAATCCTAAGATTCCTCAGTTGGTATGCGACATACCCGTTCGCTTAAGATGGAATTGATATGAGTAAGGCGCAAGGTGCCGCGTGCCTTCACGCCCTTCGGACTTCGGCAACCTCAAACACGAATTTTTCTACGTATTTGCAAGTAATTATATGTCGTCGCAATACGTAAATCGTATGGATATAATAATAAGACGAGGAAAAGTCACAAAACATATAAAAAAGTAATTAGGAAATACAAATGCCTACTTATGGGAAAAGAGCTCCATAAACATCTGCTTCTAGGAAAAAAGTACAGTAAACAAATTTATTTAGGTTACAGTAAGACGTGACTAAAATACTATTGTTAAGGATAGATAACAATTGGGCAAACAAAAGTTAAACAAATTCTTGAAAAGTTATAAAAATTTTGCACTTAAAAGTACATTTTACTTGATTATTGAAAACCGTACATGGATTTTACATAAAATGCTAATAACCCAAATAAAACTGTTTAATATGAACATAATGTAGGTAGGCATGTATAGTAGTAACTCGTGTGTGCGGGAGGCGTGAGACCGTGGAACAATTTAGCACGGCCGCAAGAGAGCACAAATTGCAACCAGTTGCATAACATGCATTATTTAAACGCGACAACCTTATAAGAAAGTATTAATGTGATAGAGACTACGTACGTCGCATGCGGTGAGTCAGACGAGCTCAATGACCCTCGCTCACCCGCCGACGCATACTATTCCTGTGCTGCCATGCACTACATTGCTTCATTTCGAAACATTAGCTAATTTTCAAAAATCAAAAATTTATGTCAATCATAATCACATCCATCCTCTAAAAGAATTTTCCCCCTGACCCAACTGCCAACGCGTGCGGTGTGCATTTACACCGTCACACGCGGATAACTATCCACAAATTTCTCATCTCAAAGATCTCATCAAAGGTCTACGTACTCTTGTAGGTAAACTAAATTAGTTCATTCGACCTTCGAAAAATAGTATTTGCCTATTTATTATTTCGAACACTACGGGTTGTAGAGTGAGTCATAAATATTTTCCAAACGCTCTATGATAGAAATATCTGTGAGTTGTCACAGCAAGGTTTGCAGGCGCAGCAATAGACGGACGGGATCGTGTCAGTACATCATTCATCAGCAAGTCGCAAACATGTAAATTTGCAAACTACCACGAGTACAGTCTTGCGGGCGTCGACTGGAATTAAAGAGGGCCGAGAGAGACGATCTCGTGTCGATGCTGTCACATGACTAATGGAGCAGGCGCCGATCACAGATATCGACAAATAAAGTATGGCTGGGCCACCGCAGCCGCGGCCGTGCCGCGCCGAGCCCGCGCCGCGTGTTCCCACACCCGCCGCGCACGCATGTTGTGACTCACAGCGCAATACAGCTTGTCACTAGCTACCTGACATGTTAACGACTCGATCATTGTAGCAGATCACACATGCACATTTATCAATATTATTCTTTTCATATCGCAAGAATTGAAAACTATTGACAACACCAAGATAGTGCAGAAGTCACCTGATACTGCACGAAAGGTAACACATCAACTATAAGATTGATTGGTGTGAGAACTGATGGTTATGTATCCGCCCTTCTACACTTCACTATGTTGCGTCTATTCACAAAATTCTATACGAATCTAAAGTTTTAGAACACCATCTAATGGTTTATTTTTATAATATTTATTCTTGTTTAGAGCCTGACACAATTTGATAAAAGTATGTAGAGGAATACCCAGGATGTGGTGTATTTATAAATACGTTAGGCAGATTGGTTGGTAGGCGGCAAAGCTAGGGCGGGGGCGGCCTTCTACGGCGGAACGATAACTAGAGGTCAATGACTCGTAAATATTTATCATTGTTATGCAACACCGTCAGTCAGGTGTCGGATGTTGGAAATGTACCTATCTAACTTACTCTGAATCGTTATCGTAACGTGAAATGTTATCTCTAACGCTCATAGTTGCTATGCATATGCTTTTTCGCAGGAAAGTATATAGGTATATGAAATGTAAATCTTTTAAAACATTTTATGTTACCTATAAATTATGTGGTATAAAATAGATTTTGATCACGAATTCATGAGTCATTTTGAAGTTATTTTATTATTAAGAAAATACCGCCATCCAGACTATAATCTACTACATATTTCGTATTCTATTCGTTGACGTTGCTAGATCTTTCCTTTATTTTAGAATTTTATCAACATATTCGATAAGCGAATCAAGTTTAATATATCGTTAGTAACAATGGGTACAATAATATAAATTATATAGAAATACGTTCACTATTGTCAACGCTTATAAACTTATAGGTATCCTGTGCTGTTTAAATGTAATTAAGAAGATTGTTTACGTAGTTAACATTATTATTAGGCGGTAGAAAACGTTTGACGTAAATCAATAGGCAAGCGCGTCAAATAGATTACGTTTAGACGTATATGCTAGGTCCAGCGGAAACGCGTGTCGCTCTCATTAAGTATCGAGACCTTGCCAAATGTGTAGAGCAAGTGATGGTCGGGGATGCAGCGCCTGCGCGGCACGGCGGCGGCGGCGCGGCGGCGCGCGGACACAGACGCATCCGCGGCGTCGCGTGACGCGCCATCACCACTAAATATATCGCCGTGACAATGAGACACATCGCCGCCGACCGCCGTCCGATAATTGCCTAAAACTCCAGTGCTAAACTTCTCTATTCCACGCCTTTGTCAGCCTTAATAAAAGGAGGTTCAACAACCTAGCTGAAAACACGCATGACGCCGTGTCTAGATATACGCGGTATGCGGTTAATATCTACTGAGATCCAAATAAATCGCTAGGATTATTGCCAAGTGGAAAATTATTATAATATATTGGACGCGTGGAATTCACTTTGACAATATTTTGACAGTGTGCGGTGTTAGAGCTTTAGTGTAGAGCCGTTCACTACCAACCACACTGGAGACTTTTTATCGTTATTTTTATTTTCTTAACATTTTGTAATAGTGATTCATCGGATTCTGCTTAAGGATCTATTTTGATGCTGCTATTAATGTGGCTAAGTATTGTTATTTTGAGCCTACTATAATGAGCGTAGGTAAGAATAGAGATGAAAGTTTTTGTGTGTTTCGCCACATAAGCGTCTGGCCGGTGTGAAGTGTATTTGTGTGTCGTCAGAGTAGGTGTGCCCTTTATCTGCGCGAGTGGTGGCCGCGCCGCGAGGAGCGCCGCATCCACCGCGCCAAGAGAAACGGGCGCCGCCGGTGCCCATCTAAGGAGCGCAACTGTACAACCGGATCGACTGCCCCCTATTTAGACAGATCAGCCCGTAATTTTGACTTGACATCTTAGCAGGCTCTCTCGTCTTAGCCAACTTAAACTAAAAATTTTATAGAACTTAGTCAATCATAATTCGAATTATAGTTAATTACAAACATAATATAAATTAATATAGTAGCTACAGTTTAAATGTAGCTAACTGATAAGTCGAAGAATCTATACAAGACCTTAACACTTCCCTTTGTAACAGACGTACAATATCTGTCTATTCTTAACTACACCCAGGAGCTCAAGAATTATTCCTTTAGTAACAGTCGCCACGGTCGAAATAGGCCAGGACGACAAGATTATTTATCCTTAAAAACTTATTTAAAAACTGAAACTTTCAATTTGACTGTTTACTTGCAACAAGTAAGTATGCTATCGTTACCAAAGTAATCGAGTCATACTATACTTTTTGCTCTTTTATTAGAGCGTCTCTATAATTTTATCAACATCTACTTATTTTTTTTAGAAAAAGAATTTCGATCGTATTTTCAGTTGTGTTTGCTTGCAGATTCCCTTCGATCAACGTTGATTGATTGATCAGTTTCCTGAAGTTGCTCATATTTGAAGCAACTAACAGCTGAATGCCACGTATTCGAATACTCAGCACATCACATTTCAGAAAGCATAAGATGCAAAACAATTTTGTTCAAAAGCAACCACTGTATCATAATATATTTTGTTCTTTAGAACACCTCCGTCACAGCAAAGATACCTACGAATAGTAGCAATTCGCAGTGCAACTGGATAAGCAATGCAAATACTTCACGCTCGATGATTTGTTTTCAGTACCCATAAAACATGTCTACATTGTATTCTTTCTGGAACATCGAACATGAACACTGTAAAACAATGGTTTATAGCAGGAAAACATTCATCAAACGCCAGGCTATGCTTAATGCGCCCCTGTTGCGAGGTCGACGCACTGTCATTACGTACATTATGTACAAATCGCATACTTCAGACACACTACTAGATATATTCCAGTTTCTTTCGTGAGCTACCTTGTAACGTCCGCGGCGCTCAATTATTTCTCTACAATATAGGGTTAGTAAAGAATGCCCTCGAGCTCGCTACAGCCCGCAGACAGCGAGACGACCGTTGATACTCTACACCGCAATCAATCGCTCCTGCTCCTAACTACACCACACGTGCACACATTATTATGTACTCGGACACTATTATAAATAGCTGTGTGACGTCTGTATTAGCTGCGCTCCTAATTACAAAACACTATTATGATTATACAGTATTTTACATTAACATATTTTAGAACAATGGATGGAAGGTTTTATTTAAATGTTCGCGACATATGGCTGTATGACTGCTACCTCAAGTAGGTCCATTTATTCTAAATTTAGAATGGAAAATTTGGTAATGTTGTGGGCAAGACTTATGATGTAATATTGAATTCATTTCTATCAAACACTAAGCTCAAGTGACGGGTAGAGACATCAAACGCATAGAACGCCTGCTACAAACTCACCAGCTCTATAACACTACTTTATATTAAACTGAACACATACTCTTGAGTGTCATTGCTGTCAAGAAAGATAATAACGTAACTGCATACTTTGTGAAGTATCTCTTAGTCGTTTGACAGCATAACTTAAAATACTCACGCATAAGGAGTTAAGGACATAGTTTACACACATTGGCACTTACAGGCTTTGCGCTCAAGAACTTGGATATGAAAGTCACACTAGCATTTATCCAAACACGTTTCGCGAGCGATTGAGAAGAGTGCTCGGATCCATTACGTGCTACGAGAATAAACAAAGTGTCGCCACTCGATTATCGCCATTAGAGCATTTGAAATAAATGTTAAGTTCGTAAATCTATATCCACACAGTCTTGTTTGTTGTCGATGCCTGAACGGCTCCGGCAATGGCCAATCTCTAGGAAATTGACATTCGGCGCCAAAGGAACTCTGAGAGTGATTGTGAGTGCAACATTTGACGCGAACTAAACACGTTTTAATATTTATCGTCTGGATTTATAAATGGCCCTATGTTTGCACTTTCATTTCGTAATAACCATCGGAGGTGAGCTTGAACAAATATTAATTATAAGTAGTTTATAAGCAGCTATTGTAGAAATTACAGAACTAGCTTAGAGAAAGTACCTTCCAACAAGTAACAATGCGACTATAGTAATAAAATAAATTTGTAGGCTGTAGCTCACAAATAAAACATAAAACTTTCTTACTATTTTCCTGTATCAAATGTTTCTATTATTTGATATTATTACAACAATCAGGTATACTAGTTAATTATATAGATAGTTGATTAAGCTATAAATGTGTATTTCTCTTTCATGTTGTTGCCAACATCCGACATACCAATACGTCGACACGCCATCACTATGAAAATCCACTTCTTAAAGACAAACGAATGTAGTACCTACTTATCAAGATAAAGAGATTTCGAAATAACAGACCGTCCGACTTTTGTTTTCCCAAGCCAATACAAACGATTCTCATGCCAATTGGTACTGTAAAGAAAATTAACTTCTAAATAAACAATAAACACTTGAATACCCACGTAATGCTAGTTTTTATTTGCAATGTCTGTCAGTCTGTTTGTTTGCCACCAGTTTGTCAACTGTAGTACCCGTATATATGTAAGAAACGAGGAAATTTTATTATAGGCACGTTTGACGGGTTCCAGTACTTTTTATTTGTCAAGGTGATACCTACGCAACGAGAACGGCATTGATGCAAACAAAAAATATTCGCAGACTTTTTAATTCGCTTCAATTTACATAATAGCTTTTTAAATAAGGTATTTTTTTTACTACGCTACTGTGACCATAATGATTATTAAGTACTTGACTTCAGCTACTATGTATACTGATTGAAAATAAATATTAGCATTCAGATAATGTGAGGTAAATGTGTGTGCACACACGCGCAGACACCTCCACTGAATTATTGCAGTCTAATATCATATTGGTAAATAATATTATTAGGCTGTTTTTTTTATATCTTTATCGTTCTGTTTTATATATTTTTTTAAGACTATAGAATTTCCAAACAAAAAGCTAAATCCTCTAATGTGTACATAATAATGAATAATGACGTCTAATCTCTAGCAGATCAAAGAAGAGCTACAGATTTTAATTAAAATAAATCATTATTATCTTGATTTTATCTCTTCTTCTCTATCTACCTGTTAAAGTCATAGAAAACGATTAAAAATATATGAAGTTTTTTAATTAATTTGTGCATTGGTCACTTATGGGAAAATAGTTATGAACACACATGAGTTGTCAATGGTGACTGAATCTACAATGGAAAAAATGGAGTAATTTACAGGAATAAACTTATATTCTTGTGTTTAGTGAGGAAATAATAGACAAAACAAAATAGGGTGATAGACTAAATTAGGTACACAGGTACCTTAGTTACCTATCAATATAAATAATTTACAATATAAGTTTGTAGTTACTGGCTTATCCCGTGTAAAAAACCCCTTACGTAAAGTAGTAAAGAAATAGTAAGTACCTACTTACTATTTTTTATTCGCATTCACTCATTCGTCATTCATGCATTACCTAATGACATTTGTATAACTTTATGCTACTAGTAAACGTATTATTCAAACTTCAACTGCGTTATTAATTATAAGTATTGAATTACACATGTAGCTACCAAAAACCCTTCGCTTAATATAATCAAAATGACTTCAGAATATCATTCCCCTATATTTAACATAATGCTATACAACAAATTACTGGAACACCAAACGCAGGAAGTTTAGTCATATAAACATACTTTTCAATTACAATAATTAATTGTTAAATTATGCGCGTGTATGTAGTAAACAAATGACGACGTCTCGTCACACCTGTGATCATACAATACGATTAACTCACTATTGCTAAACGGCTAGTTGCAATCGATTTATTGTCTGGCTAACGCTAGAAATGTCCTTCGTGACCTAGGCACAGCACACTGTCCTAATTAGCCAGTTCACTACGCACATTTATATTGAACATTAGTATTAACTCAAACACTAAGGGTCTCGTTATTCATTCGCCAGTATGAATAATTAAAATATTGCGCAGTGAACTCTGATGTTTACGAGACAATCGCATGCAAATTACTTACTCGTATACGAGTGTTATATGTAATTTGTATCATGTTCATCTTCAGGTTAATGAAATTTTATACCCTTGTCGTGAGCGCAGAGACGTAAAGCTGCGGACATTATTAGTTTTGAATAAATTTATATAACGTTAGATTTTATATTCCATACGTATCCTGTGTCATTCCGCGATAGACAAACGCGATGGTGTAATGTTGCAGTAGAGCAGCGGCGCAGCGACGACGTGCGGCGCGGGCGCAGGCGCGAGGCGCGGCGGATGCACGTGCGCCGCTGCAATGGGCTAGCGTGCTGAAGCGCGGCTTGCACTTCCGACTCACATTCATTCCCGCGCCATTCATGCAACTGCGTCATTCATTTAATTCAAGTTCATAACGAGACCCGTACGTGGGAGGAGCTCCGTAACTCGGCCGACATACCCGCCGCGGCCCGCGCTCTTCGAAAACACGCATTATCCAAAACTTTTAGTGTCGATAAAGATAAACAATCGTTTGCGGGATTCGAATGATCCGAGTCGAAAATGTCCATAAAATAAATCGGATCACTCAAAGTTCCGAATTCCATTTATCGTTTCTCCGTATTCAATCTCGGGCGCTTTAAATTCTCCAAGGTGCGCAATATTTCACGGGTTCTTAAGAATAAACTTCTAATTAAATGCCGGCGGTGGCATCTCTGACACCGGACGTGCTCCTTAGGGGCCCGGACAGCTACAAAATGATCGAATTTAAGGATCGAGACAAGGTGTAGGTGGCACGCAGCGCGGCATTAGCGGCGGCGAAGCGGCGGCAGAGGCGCGGCGGCCGCGTGGCGCCGAGATGGTATCGGGGCGGCGCGGCGGCGGCGGCGGCGCGGGCTCGCACTCTCGCCACCACAGTGCGATACTTTTCTAACTTTTTGGTTTGGCGGGTCGCGCGGGGGCATATTGTGTGCAATTGTAGCATGCGAGGGCACCGTAGGCCGATGACCCGCGCGTCGTTTGCTTCGTATAATCCGACAGTATTATGGTCGACCCGGTGCCTTTGTAGGCTACCGGCTTAATGAGAACCCGTGGGTGGCTTATGACACGTCAGGATCTGATCATAAAGGTGCCAAAAATGTTACCTGCGCGGACGACATTCCTATCTCACGCCTTTGAAAATTAATGTCTATTGTCTGCGGATATTGGTAGTCGGCGGGGATTTCGAATGACATAGTGTTATTATTTGTAAAGGTTACATCAGTAATTAGTCTGGAGCGATTAAAATATTTTTGAATCATTTTGGTGTTCGGGTGTGGCGATGACTTCTGGTGTAGCGTCGGGTTTAATTGAGATGTATGCACTCAAATTCTTTGACCCCAATTAATTTCGTGGAAGTGAGTTCGTCGTCGTTAATTAAGTGCGCTAATATTTGTGCGCAGAACACGCTAGCGGTCAAATACCATGTTCATTGTAATTGTAGATGGTACCTATTTATTTTAAGAAAGCCAATGGTATTTAATGTATGACTATATTATATATCTCTCTGTAAACACCCGTCATAGCACACCCCAGTCACAGTATTTAACCTTTACGACTTAAATACTTGCTACAACTACATAACCATGATGACGTTTGTATGTGTACACCGCAAAATATTTAAAAGATTTTAATATAGTTTATTAAATTTCGATGTACGTTACCACCATTATAGCATATTGATTAAATAAACAGTCATGTATATTTTACTGATCAAATTGCAAAAAAAAGTTCGCTCCTTTTGAACTTTTGTCAAGTTGTTTATTAACTGTCACTGAACTGAGGAGGAGGTAGAATCGATAGGTGGCAAGAAGTGGCCATTCTGTACGTAGTAGTTTCAACTATTCCGTAGTCTTAGACTAAAATAGTCAAGACGCTTACACCATTAGACAATCATTTACTTCTATCTATGTATATTAGACATATTCGTTTTCTTTGCCACACGTTAAACATCATCAACATGTCACGGAACCTCATATTTCGCACGCATCTTTGTTTATTCCTATGAATTTCGCTTTGGGTTATTTTATTATTAGATAAAATTTTATGGTTTTATTCCAGTTTGCGTTTGTACGTAGTAAAAGTAAAATGTGGTTAGAGCGATGTGAGCATGGATATTGGATGATGATGTGCGTGTACTTATGTAGCCCTCGGGTAATGCAATTTGAGTGCAATGGTAATGACGTGACGTCAGTCAGCGGGTCGTTTGTAACGCCCAGCTTCGCTGCGGGGCAATGAACCAGCGACTGAATTGGACATAAGTGTCCTGCGACGCTGCGCCCGCGCCACGGACATAACGCAACCCAACCACGATTTACGACATTACGAGTGACGCCATTTAATATGATTGTAACTTGCAAAATCAACTTTACTTCACCAATGTAAAGTTAATTTCGTCAATGAACCGCAGTTAGGGTCTTGGCGTTCACAACATAAGAAGGCTCTTACGTTGTAATCGTAATGATGATGATAGTCTATAAATCTGTCAATCGAGTTTGATGTACATCTATATGGAGATAATATACATTAAAATCGCATAAAGTGTGTATAGGAGCAGCGATCATTTAACTATTTATTGAGTTACTTGTTTGCCTACGTCACGTCACTAGTTTATATCCTATCTAAAGAATCTATCAGATCTAATTAAGTACGGTCGACACATTTGTTTATACTAACAGTTTATTCAAATGACCTACCGGTGGAATTCCGATACAGGAGAAGGCGATTGTAAAATAATACGAGTAGGTAAAGCGACAATTAGTGAACGATATCGGAGCGGCGCGGTGCGCGGGCGCAGCGGTGTTACAATGAGGCGCAATCAAGCGCGAGTAGATACATTTTCATTCCGCGCGCGATGCGACTGCGTGCACGCAAACAATCTTATATAATATTTGCGTATAAATGCGCATTTAAAACATTCCACATATAAGGGTTGGGTATCTGCTAATAACTTGCATACTTTACAACTTCACATTCTGCATTTTTGTCGAGATTGTTATCTAGCGTAATGTTCGTGCATTATATGACCTCCAACGTCCAAAACATTGCTAATTGCGTATTTTATTGCTTAATTGTTGGGATTTGTTACCTAACTCGAAAATGTTCACATAAAATTTTGAATAGACATATAATTTAAATCTTAATTGCGATTTGAGTCGCATGACTTCATGCGGTCATTATTTCAACGGCATTACTTACCAAAAATATAAGTGATGTTATCAAACGTAAACAAAGAACTCCTTTATCTGTCATTTCACTTTTTGACCGCGGTTTTGATATGAATATCATGGAAATTTATTCCTAAATTCCACATAACAGTATGTAAGTATTAATCAAAATTCTAACAAGTAGATAAATTTGGCAATACTTTGGTGTATATTTTAGATCCTCATAAAAATACCTTTGTAAAAATACCTAAGCCTGTATATTCGATTTCAATAAAATAATCGAATACACTAGATTTTATGTGTTAGCTTGATTTTTAGGTCGAATGATAAGTTAACATCGTAAAATTCAGTCATAGAGTAGGATGGAAAAACATAATCTAGGTACATACATAATGTAATTCTCGATACAAAGGAGTGTAGTATATTCTAGGATATGATAAAATTATGAATACTGAGAAATCATCTTCTAGCAATCCTTAACTTACTTTGAGTTTTAGGTACTCATAATTTGGTGTTTGATGAGGCAGATTGTTTTTTACACATACCTGCTAGGCTAGGATATCAACAACACGCTAAGCATTCATCTAGTGAAACCCACTAAAGGTCGAATAAAATAAAATAGCTCCGCCCTGAGTAAATCCGATAGGTACTTTACCACTGTACCATATTAAATCCTGTTGCTGTAAGTTTATAACTTATAACAACGGGGCTAACGGACAAGTTATACACCGAGTGTAGTGTAAAGTCTCTTTGTCATCACAATTTATCTTGAATAAAATAAAAAATAGACTGCTGACATCACAGACGAAAGCAATCACCGACATGTAGGTATAGTACAAAAAAGTCAAAATACTAACAAAATTTGAATACCTATCCACTATCAGCAATATAAAAAGTATATTTGATGCAGTGCCGCCCGGCGGGTTAAAAGATCAGTAGATAAGACTCGATCATAGTATTAAAAATAACAATATGCGAACTGTACTTTGTTTTCATGTTTATTTATTAGCGACCCGTGATGTTCTGGTCAGGACTTCCCGTTGCTCTTGTTTCTACGGGTTCCGTAGTCAACAACAGTTCCGTATTTCTTATAGTCCATCTGTCTGTATCTCGCAGCTTCAGTAAAAGTCTTAGATTAGAAGTACGAGTATAATAGCTGTAATTTGGCATAATAATACATTATCATGTTAGATTATAAAGTAATGATAAAATAAAATAATTTTAGATTGCCTTCCCTACGCGTAAAGTTGGATTGCTTTACATCTACGTTGTGGAAATGTTCGATAGGTAATTAAAAAATATTCCAGGTTTGTGAAAACCCTTTTTTCGTTTCTAGAATTCGTTTGTGAAATATTATACTTGGAAGTGCTAATTTTCGTTATAATCAAGTGTCAACTCCTCTTTGGTGATTGTTTTTCAATATTGACAAAAAAATCACGATTGTAGAATATAACGACATTTAAGAAATAACTAAATAGGCTTTATCACAAGCTCAAACGGTGAACGAAAAACATCGTGAGGAAACCTGCTTGCTTGAGAGATTTGTCTCGATGCTATGTGAAGTCTGCCAATCCGCAGTAGGCTAGCGTAGTGGACTAAAGCCTAATTTCTCTCAAATGAGAGAAGACCCGTGCCCAGCAGTGGGACATTAATGGGTTGCTGATGAAATAGGCTATAAGAGATAACGAGTAAATAGTCGAGCAACGGGCAATTACGGAACCCTACAGTACACGTGACCTAACACGCATTTGTCCGGGTTATTTTATTTATTATTTTGCTGTCAAGACAATAAAAAAACCCGGCCAAATGCGTGTTTTGTTTGGTTTCAACCGATTCCTCGGAAGATTTTCTAGAAAGTCAATGCAATCATATACTTTATAACTGAATGTTAAAGGCAATTAAATTCGCTTGATCGAGTAAGCATTTAATATAGAGATTTTATGTGTGTAACTAGTACCTATGTACCTACGAGATTTTTATAACCACAGACATTTAATATTAATTAGCCTCTACCATATATAACTCAAAGGTAAATTTTGTACTATACATATTTGTAAAATAGGACCTAGTACCTATTGCCCCAAAGAACATTTCTAAGAACATACGAGGCTGTCAGTAACACATCAACTTATACAATTTGTACCTTCTTCATTCTAAAAAGATATAATATATTGTATACATATATGCATGTACAAGTATAATTAAAAGCTAGATAAAATTATGGATATATCTTTTGCATATTTTATGTAGATATTTACAAAACAGAAAAAGTCCCACGACTAAACGTATATAAATCGATACTAGCATGGCTGATATACCACGTGACAATCAATCAGAAATGTGACATTCGGAACCGTCAGATGACGAGCAGGCATTAGTATCGTTCCGCGTTGTTTTCGTTTGTACTACAGTTACGCAAGCCTCAAACCTGAAATTAGCACGCCCTTTCAGCCGACACCCACTGCCATCGCGCACGTCACGCGTTTGCGACGAAAAACGCCCCGTATGTACTTTTATACTTATAAGTATAATTTTTGTTATACTTATGTACTATAGACTGCAATACAGATAGAACTCTGTTCTTTTACAGTTTTGAGCGTCAGTATTGAAAGACCCGGAACTCGGTAACATTATATAAATCGAGCCAAACGCTTCGTCAAAACGTCCACAATAGCTTCAAAATTTCTCGTCACGTCACGTCTTGTCTCGGTCGCCTGTCTAGACATCTCAGACGAGCACAACTTTTTTTCTCTTCTCGGTAATACACTTTTTGGCAGAGTTGTTAATACACTCTTGGCAAACATTTGTAACTTTTATCACGTCCGGAAAATGAATGAAAGCTGTCGGCCATGAGTCATGTCAGCCATGGACGAGATTTAGAAAGTCCTTGCTGTCTATTCTAATGGTAAAAGAAATGACATCACTCACAGACAAGGTTAAAACCGTAAACTTAATTAGACGTGATAATTTTATTTCAGATACTGCCGCAATGGTGAAAATTAAATCAACGTTATAGCTTTCACTTGGAAACACTTTTATTTGTAATGATACCGGTAAACTAGAGTTAGTTATATAATGATTTAAAATTTTAAAAAACAAGCTTAAAAATGCTACGCCATGTTATATAACAATGTTTCAAAATAATTTAGTAAAAATAATTTTATGTGGTTATTTTAATTAACTAATTAAGAAAATACTTTTAATTATGAAATAATTTAATGTGTCATTGAAACATAAATAACTCTATTTAATTAATTATTTCCAGTTTCCCTCAGTACCTACCTACCAGTAATTAAAAGACCCGACGGATGGACAACGAATAGATATTTATTATAAGGGTCGTTTTTAGTCGCTTGTTTTACCTGGGAATCGAATTGTGCATCATCAATTGTACAAATACGACAAAAAATCTTTGTGCTTTTATTGTATATCTTCAATAAACATCATAAAACCATGTATAAATTATTGTCTGTATATTAGAAACTTTATATGTTATATTACTTCGTCGTTAAGAGGCAGACAATGTATTGCAAAGTAGGTAAGTTATTTTAAACGATAGTTATAAGATATTAAAAAACTGCATCATTTATTTAATACATAATATAGACCCCCACAATGAAATGAAGAATGTACAAAATTAGCTAACAATTGATCTCATTTTAAACTTAGTATGATGTGATGTGTTTTGTATAGTTAAAAAAAATATTATTCATAAAATTTACAATTAGAAAAAATATATGGGTATTTATATATAATAGGGCATAGAATTTTACCTTACTAACATTTACAATTTCTTGTAAAATATGAATAATATACATACAAACAAAAACGGCACTTAATGGTCACCAAAACGTGCCAACTTCTTGACCTTTTCGATACTGCACCTTAATAAAAGGCCTAACTAACATTATATAAAATCTTTGGATTGTTCGAATCAATCGTCATAATACAATACGATAAGATTGTAAAATCGTACGACATTGATATTCCTGCACATGTGCTCTGCGTATCTGATCATGATATAACAACTCGAAGACAATACGTCTTCATAAAGTCATGCTTCATGTGAATTTATTTTCCATATTAGGGCTTGTGATAATGCAGCTATATTGATTATTTATATTATAGGCATTATACTTATAAAGATTTGCGTTACGATAGGTTATATCAATAATCATAACATGATATATTCAGATTGACTTACAAACAAATGAAATAAGGTTTACACATCTATGAAACTGGTTGTTTTTAATACGATAAGATAATTTTAATGCACCTAATCATGTTTTAATTCATACTTTATTCTCCAAGAAATTAATTATCACACTGTAAACATAAATTTAATTTCGCTCCCGCCACTAAACCAATATAATAAAACCAAGCGCGGCTGCTGAGCGGATGAAAATTTAAGTGAAAGTTCATAGACTGAAATTGTGCCTGGTTGATGGCAATGGGCCTATATAGTATAGGTTCCAGGTGCCAGACAGCTTGTATGTCTGCCTGGCAATTTGGATAAAGGTATGATGGTGGTTTAAAAATTGGATAAACACCAGCTTATCTAAACAATTACTTTCAGTATCGTCCGCTATTTCGGTAATTGAGAGATTAAGAAGATGGCTGATTAATTGGTTAGAAAAAAATATGTGAACCAAATATAAGGTAGACTACTGATTGTTTGAGTGCTTAATAGATAGTTATATAGCTGGTGTGTATAATGCAGTGGAAACTGTTGGAAGTGACCTCTTGTCAGAAGTTGATAAAGTTACAAATCTTAGTGCGATCACCTTAATCAAGTCTTTGTCCGATAACAGATTAGTTATTGTATCAATATCCGAAAATAGAACCTCTCGACATTTCTGTACGTTTGTTGATGTTGTTTGAGACGAAAAGTCAGCGGCTCTCACGTGGTATTGTTTTTATTATCCTGAGTACTGGTATCAACTCTACTGATAACGATACGACAATTGATAAATAATTTAAAGCATAGACAATTTGCTAGTCGCCTCGCTTATACTGTTGAGAAAATTTTCATTGATCTGATAGCCAGAGACCGGTGCGGAATCCTCGGAATGTAATTATTTACAAAAACACACGTGCTACATAGCCGATCACTGTTTCCCTATGCGAGGAGGAGCGCGCACCTGAGCTGCGGCGCGGCCTGCTCGCTGACGCTAGGCAGATGAGAAAGATCGATGTGCATTTAATTACGTCGGACGGCATCGTTGGCAGCGCGTGCGGTGCATGTGGCGTGTGCGGTGTGTGCACTCACCGGCAGGTCGAGTGGTGCGGCGCGCTGGCTCGTCCTCGCGCAGGTCGGGCGCGTGGCGGCGCGCGGCTCCCGGCCCCAGCGCCGCCAGCGCCAGCAGTATCAGCGCGCGCAGCATGACGCCGCAGCACTGTATTTTCACCGGGGTCCGACCGCTCCCGGCCACGAGCTCACTATTTTGGCCGCGCGCGCTCTGATCGTACGGTAGATGCAGCGAGCGCAGGATCGCGATCGTAGCGCGCGACTCGGAAGCGTCGTCGTAGCGCGACGGCTGAGCCGGACTGAGACGAGCGACGCGCGATTTCCCGGCTGATGCGGCGAGGGGGCCGGCGCGCCCCTCGTGGAAAACGCGGCAATCGTGCGGTGCGGGCGGGGAAAATGCACCGCTGTCATCC
This sequence comes from Craniophora ligustri, assembly GCA_905163465.1. Taxonomy (NCBI): domain Eukaryota; kingdom Metazoa; phylum Arthropoda; class Insecta; order Lepidoptera; family Noctuidae; genus Craniophora; species Craniophora ligustri. The sequence goes on along the minus strand of LR990967.1, from coordinate 6,559,867 downwards.
GCCCGCCCCGCCCGTCGCGCCGCCCGACACACCAATATACACCATTATTAACAGTCTACCATTATGACAAATTAATCTCTATTATTATTTCTATTCAAAGCAAATATTATAATGATATTATTGAATATATTGATGTGCTATAAAACTACATACGAAATATGAAACCTAATCAAAATCTTAACAGAAATGTTAAATTATGCAAATAAAAGTGCATCTTGAGGTTTCACTTGCAATAATGGATAGAAGGTATAAATAACAACCGGACAAGTGCGAGTCAGACTCCCGCACGAGGGGTTCCGTACAAGCCCCCCTTAAATATGTATGTTATTTTTATTTTATTGTTATTTATTTTGAAATTAAAAATACAACTGAGTATTTTGTGAGTATTTCAAGTACCTGCCTGTTGCCATTATGGATATCGAGCAAAAAAGGGCAAAAAACTCGTGTTTATTGCATGGGAGCCCCCCTTAAATATAAATTAAATTAAATTTTTAGTATTTGTTGTTATAGCGGCAACAGAAATACATAATTTGTGAGAAATACAAAATTTCAAGTGTCTAGCTATCGTAGTTCTTGAAATACAGCCTGGTGACAGACAGACGGACGGACAGACAGCGAAGTCTTAGTAATAGGGTCCCGTTTCTACCCTTTGGGTACAGAACCCTAAAAAAGAGTGGCTATAAGCAACTGATGTTTTGGAGTAAAGCCATTTGTTTAAAAAAAAAGAATTTATAGCTACATTCAAAAACATCGTACAAATTTATAAAAAATGTGTCTGTGCATTCTAGATATCTAGAAAATGTGTCTACAGTGAAAAATGAGAGGAGGCCAAAACTATATTTTTTGTAATCTTTTCAGTCTGTTTCAACTGTTCATACACAGTTTGACGAAATGGTACTCATATTTATAATGATGTATTGGACTACCTATTAATTACCTTTTTGCTATCAAGAAATAAAAATCAAATGTTACGAAACAGTTTTTAAATGAATTACATTAGAAAAATATTACTTATGCACGACTAATGTACCTAAGTATTTCTAATAGAGAAAATATTTTATACCAACAACATTAAACTCGGCCGTAACATTAAAAAGCAACATTTATTAATAGGTCTAATAGCCCTTAGCTACGCCGTCTACAACATAGTAGATATAAATATTACATAAAATCTAAAATTTATCGAAAGTTTTAGGTCGTCCAAACGAAATTTCGTATTTGTTGTATTTACTGTGGAATTGAATTATCTCCGATTTTACGAGTCCACAGAATTAAACGGCTGTCATAAAAAAAATCACAAATTGTTATTGCTTTGTCTCGCCGCCCGCTACGCCGTGCGCCGCTGCGCCCGCGTTGCTAACAACGTCGAAATCAGACATTTTGAACATATTGATGCAGAACTGGATTTGGCAGCGGGCCCAACTAGTCATACAATTAATATTTCATATCTTTAGCGAATATAAGCAGAAATATCAATATCTAGTACCTACAATGCTAGCGTACCTATAGCTGTAAAAACTGTTAACGTCATACCCGATGGGAAAATGTATAAATAAATATTATGAGTATTATGACCTCGCGGCCGTAGTGAACTGGCAACCGAAAGGTAGTCACTACACTGATTGGTAATCCGTGTTGATTGGAAATCTACATACACCACTGCGTCTTCCTATGAAAACCGACTCTATATGGATCAATCGACTCCAAAAATCTACCTTTGGCTTAAAACTCTTATTTGGGTAAATTCTATCAAATTATATTCAAGGAGGTAATCAATAGTAATCATATAGGTATGCAAAATTAAGGCGCTTGCCGCTGCGCCTTAATTTTACGCTATTCGCTAGGCAAGAGCTTGTGCACAAGCTCTTCCCTTCAAGAGTTTGTGCAGTGTAGAATTTGACAACCAGTCTTCTTACACTTTTATTGATATTGCATAGAATAAATGGCTTGGTAGAAGAGTGATATAACAATAATTTAACAGTTTCTCAATTGTTGTCATGGTCGAAGCATAGCATCCCGGGGTTGCCTTTCTTGTAGAATAAATCTTTTGAGTTTGGGAAAACTCAGAAGATTTATTCTACAACCATCCCCAGCAGGGATGGTTGTAGGGGTGTAGATAACAGACGAGTATAGTAATATAATTAAACATAAAACCGTACCGTGTATTTCTTATTTTAGTAAGTATACTAGCTACATTTTGATACTGAACGTCTGTTATTCAATGTTTATTTATTACAAATAAATATTAAAATGAAAGTTACATTTTCGAAAATAAATGTTATAGCTTTTAATAATTAGGTGATAAAAAGGGCACTCTTACACATTTTGCTGCGCTATGCTACAAGACACTACGGCACAAAGCTACGCTCTACGCAGCTACGGAGTGTCTACCAGCAATATCAGTAGTAACACCCACACTAAGCTACAATACGTATATCGAATTACAACTTACAACTAACGCAAATACATGGAAATTTTATATTGAATAAGATATTAATTGAAGTAGGTTAACTAAGTTTCCTTTATCTTAAATTACACAAAGTTGTAACATAACGTGTGACGATATTATGATGCGTATGACGTATTGTCTATATATAGGGACCGCCTTTTTATCGTAACAATGTAGAAATACACTATTGAAATCGACGGTTATACTTATTCATTCGAAACAATATTGGTAGAGTCGTAGCACTTAGTTTGGAACAGACTCACTGACTTGGATTTCAAAGAACTATCTGTTTTTAAAACCAAACTTAGTTTTAAATCTAAGTTTAAAAAACATAATAACCTACCTACCTACTTAACACGTAACGTACCTACTTTTTTCCTAGGTTTGCAGAAACACCAAATACCATAGCTAATATACATAAAAATGTATAAATGTATACATATTTTTTCTTTATATAGTGTTACAAACAAACTAGTATTGTTCAAAAAACGCTTTTCGCTTTTACTTGTTATTTTTTTATATTTACTTTATAGATTATAGGTAGGTATTGCAACTTGAATGATGCACCTGCAAATCCTACACGTGCTTATTACGAATAGCAGCCGGAGTAGCAAAATAATAACAAAAAAAATTTAGTACAGTTCAAGATAAAGAAATTTTATAAAGATTTTTTTTTCATCCTATCGTCAAGAAACCTCTTTACGACGATCATGCTACGTGTGTTGTAGCGCCTACTGCTACGAACGTTGCAATATGTCGTAGCAGCGTTCTTAGTATATTTATTTCAGATTATACATTAACAGGAGTGTCTTGCTTCACTTACAGAGCTAATTCAATGAAATCCATGTCATCTCAATTATGCCTTGTGGCATAGATGTAAAATGAATGATCAGATAGCGGTAGACCATTTTCGGAACTTATATTTATAATAATAACAGTGTAAAGTGGTCTATCAGCGTAAACCCAAAAAACGGAACAGCAGTCTAAAAATTATTATAATGCGAGAGTTCTGTACACTACAGAAACCTACGTGTGTACAGCACAGCACACGTAGGTCACACACAAGTTAATCATGTCTGTCCACGCTTATCATGCCATTGGTTTTATTTGATATTTAATGGCTAACCTACCCGTGTACGAATTTTTTAACCTTCTGAATGCCAACGTGGGCCTACTCGTCCTGTGTGCTCTGTGCGCCAAGGACATCTTTACTCCACAATAATATTCCTGGACTAAAAAACAGCATTAGCACTTGTAAGCACACAGTTTGGCACAGAACACGGAGTTGCCGTTCAGGATTTACCGAAACATTGGATGCAATTCGACACCTGTACACAAATAATAATTATGCCCTCCGGCTCCACACAATACCCGGTGAGTGACTCCTTAATATCCAGTTTGTCATTATGATAGGCACTGGTGTGAAACCGATATTCGACTTGGGAGGCACGATCGCAAAGCACATAATATGGCTAGCCATATAAGTTATTAGAAGTGCAGGTATAGGAGGTTTTAGTCGTCTTCCATAACCTAGTTGGCGTTTCGTGTGTAGACGTTTTAGTCGTTCACACAAGTAACATGGCACCATATAAACAACAAATTCCATTTGGTTCTTAGTCACAGACTCCAATATACGCCGCTCCCTTGCGAACCTACCCTTAACGATTACTTTGGATCTACATATCTATACACTTGGCATAAAATAAAAGCATGATAATGATAAACACATTGATGTGAAATCCTTGCCAACTTTCACCCTCTTACGTAACTCCCCGGATCCGCGTTAAAACATCAAGCTAGACCATTGCCAAATAGTCCAAAGTAGATTTTGGGCGGCATTTTAGTAAATCCTACATTCGTAGTAGCTCTGCGTGGTCTGGTCGAAAAACTAGACCGAAATTACCCTGATAATAATAACGACTAGAGCAATGATCCATCTACCCCTTCATTTCCCCTCAGAACATGCTTTTGCGAGCTATGAACTTTTAGTGTTATATTCCTTTAGACAGGACTGAACATAGTCGATGGCATTCGAGTTCTTGTGTCGATATTATTTATTCATGCTACGGCAGAGTAATATTTTGTAGGAAAAATGTATTGCTGTTTTTGTTTTGCTTACCGCATGCGTGTGCTCGAGTTGGCTACGCTGCATTATAGAGGCCATTAAGATTGTTTAGAACACTATTGCCAAAAGATTTGGCGTTGGTTAGTGACTGCTTCCACAAATCAGAAAGTGGTGTCGAGCCTGAGGATTCTTTCAGTTAAATCAAAAAATGAAACATTCGTGAGGATAATTTTTATTCCATAATACAGCATAAGATAAACCGGAATGTCACAATTCGCATTTTCATTATTACGTTTTTCATAAAAATAAAAAAGAACCTCCTTCCATCACACTTGCCACAAAGTTACTGTTTTAACATTTTTTTCTAAATTATTATAAAAATGCTAAGTTACAATTAATTGTGTAGAGCATGTACCACTGAGAATTCTGAGCACTGTCCCCTATAGACGGAAACACTTCTCAAAATGACACCGTTTATCTAATACATATTTATACCTAATTACAAATTAATTTCGGTTCGTCATGAGAAGCTGTTGACTGTAAATGCATGTCAATCACAACGAGCCGTTTGAATAAGCGAGAATTGTACGAAATGGTTTTAGATGTCAAATACATAACAGCTTACACTACCTAGATAACTTCCATAAAAATAAACTACCATCATTATAATAGGTCAGGTGATATTAATGCACAAATATGGTGACAATCGAACAGAAAGAACGTAGGAGATCAAGAGCCCAAAGTCACAAAGCGATGTGGCCGCGCACGCCGCCCCTCGCGCCCGTTGACCGATAGAACCTACGTGTTCAAATACTGCTTGCTACCTGCACCTACCTACGTTACGTAAAGTGTAGGTCACTAGTTTCAAACTAAATAATTAAAGTCATCAATTGTGAATTAACTTTAAATACTTTATTGCGACAACTTATCCCACATAGTATACATATAAAACATGTTATGATGTGATTCACTTTATCACGAGTCAGCTACAAACTTATCCACATCACAATGCACTATCATTCAGCGAGTAGGTACCAACGTTTTGCTCCTTCGTATATTAATATTGAAAACAAATCTGCAATAATTTTGTATCGTCTTTACACACTATTTTTTTTGTTCAACGTCGCCAGGGATCGATCAAACAGCGCATTCTAAAAACGTGGACCTTAATACCACATCGTTAAGTAGCATGGTTTATTTGTACACTTTACACATACCTATATACCAAAATTAATTTAAAATATTGTATGAACGCAAGTGATTCGTAATCGTAGTGAATGCGATGCTCGATCGGTCACCGGGTGACGCATATCAGTAATGCATTCGCAGGTTAACTCACATAATACATTGTATTCAATATTCAATAGCAAATAAAGTTAACATATCTTAAACCATAGTCTCTTTCAGTAATCAGATTTGTCTGTGAGTTGGTAGCGCACATGCGGTTAGCGGTTGGCGTTCTTCAGTTGGTTGGAGAGCCAGTCCAGGCCCTCGTACAGGCCGTCGCCGGAGGTGGCGCACGTCGCCTGGATGTACCAGTTGCGGTTGCGCAATGAGTGCAGACCCAACTTGTCTGTTATCTCGGCTGCGTTCATTGCGTTTGGCAGATCCTAGCAACAAAAACTTATATTAGTTCACCAAGATTTTACGATGCTAACGGCACACATGCTACTTTTCATCTTCAAAGCTTTAGGTTTAGAATATTTTGGCTGAAATCCTAGTTTAGATCACAAAGGAATATTTATTTATAATTATAGTTTATATTATTAAAAAATAGTTCTACTGCTTTAAAATGGGGCCATTTTTGAAGCGTGGTGGAAATAATAACTAAGCAAAATAGCTGGATATTCTTTGAGGAAGTTAATTGCGTTATAAAATATTTATATGTGATGTATATTAACCTGTTTGTTTGCGAAGATCAAAAGTACAGCATCCCGTAGTTCGTCTTCACTTAACATTCGCATGAGCTCCTCACGTGCTTCGCCGATACGCTCTCGATCGTTACTGTCTACTACGAAGATGAGACCCTGAAACAAAACGAACATAAAATACACTATACCATAGTGACAAGTATGTTTAAATAATTCCATACAAATAAAATGCTGCTTTCTGTAATGTGTCCCGGGTTCGAATCCCGGAAGGGATAAATGGTTTTGTGATGAGCATCCTTTCTATCCGAGTCATGGATGATATATCAACTATCTAGTATCCGTAAAACAAGGCTAGTTTATAGCCCCGATATTATAAAAAAATTACAGTTCTGCAAGTAGTCTTTATGAAAATCCAGGATTGATGATAAATTGTGGACATGTTTGCAGGAAATACCTGCCATACAGTATCTATGCGTACCTGATAATAATATATACCGCTATCTGATAATAATTTATTAAAACAGTCGAGTTGTTCAGTAACTCGGATTATAAAAAATGGAAAATACGAGACATAGTTTATTCATATTTTTCGTAGTAGTTAAAAGCGTATCAGCGTATATTATGACGAGTGTTTATCAATTTTAGATTAGTGCCTAGCTATTTTTACTACGTGGAAAATGCTTTCGCGGTGCGTGACTCGCTGTTGACCAGACCATTTATTTTGCTATCTTGCAGTCAAATCTAGTCAATATGTTGACACATTCTTCAGTAAACTTCTTATTATCATTAGAAATAGCTTTGAACAATTAACTAATATGGATAAAATAAAAATACTAGAATAGACAATGGACTAAGCTAGCTTACAAAATATATCTCTTATCACCGAAAACTGAACTCATATAATAATCCTGTGTAGCATTATTATCAAAACAATAAACGCCAAGGCTAACACGTTTGTCTAACATGACGTACTGCGCAACTTTATATTCGTACTATCGACTCCACTATGCTAATTTATTAAAGCGTTGTAATTCTCATCGATCTTCAAACTGCGCACAAAATTAATTACAAACTTATTGAGTAAATAACTAGTTTCGTCACTACACACAGTTAATTAAATATCTGCTAATTCAATATAGTAGCTTGCGGCTTATATAATATGGATGGTATTATGTATAAAATTTAATTGGTGAGGCTTAAAAGCTTTGTAAAGCACACAGCGAACCGAGGATGTGGCGAAAATGATTTGAAAAAGAAAACGCGTAAAACGATTCCTTTAGCATACATAATTATATGTACCTATATTAAATTATGTAAAAAACGCCTCGCCACGTTCTCGCTGCGTTTGAAAAGCCAGTCAAATTTCGAAATCAGTTAATTCTAATCATAAATATTGCTATCCTACTCTTATATTCGGTATACATTTATACGAGTTTCTAGTCGCGGTTTGGTGGCTGAGATGATAAGTTTATAAATTATAGGAAGTGTTATTTTGATGTATTTGGTATAAGTATTAGTGTTAGATCAAAATCTGTTTAGTAGTTTTCAAAGACTACCATCATCTTCATCTAAAAAAACTTTCACGTTTATAATATAAGTAAAATATTATAGTTAAATAAATAAATAATAAATAAATATTTCTGGTCATAATGTCCAGAAATATTTATTTCTAACACAGCGCCATCTAGTTCCGAACTAAGCAAGGAGTCTTATGTTACTACATTTTTTTTTGTTGTAAATGCATACTTATTATACATCCATGAATCAGATGTAAATATAGATACTCATCACACAAAGCCCTACCAGGATTTGAACCCGTAGCACTGAAGGCAGCATTAAACATAAACATATAACAAAATCTTTTTAACAACGAAGTAATATGAACAAAGCCAAATCAGCTTTATGATATGATGAATATACCCATTTATTGGTTACATCAATCAATATTTACTCCCAACCAAGAGCTAAAATTTAAAAAAATCTACCCAAACATAAATAAATTTACCCACTTCTAATATATGAAAATTACATTCAAACAAAATGGAATTTCATAATCATTATGACATTCAAGTGGCTAGTCATCAGATGAGCTTAAGGAAAATACCAACCCTTGCAATGTACAGTGACATTAAGTTTATGTTGAATCACACTCAGGTGCCTGCCAACTCAAGAGCTTGGGTTTAACTGTTAATGATATTATATTATTTACTTGATACCTAGCCAGAACTGACAATTTATGAGATTTCGTGATTGCGATTATTTCACTTTTATATGATATCCTCATAAAGTTGTAGATTAAAATAAAATAAAATAAATAAATAAATAAAATAGATTACACAAGTGTGTACATAAGTCAATCAGTTGCCCTTAACATTATTATAGGTTTTTTTTATTGTTAAAAGGCTCTTTATCTTCAGATTTGATCATAATTTCCAAACATCTCCTAAGTTGTGCTAATTGAACCCAGTCTATACAATTAGTTTAATTCTCAAGTCAAGTCTTTTTGGAAAGGCTTTTTACAAAGCTCCCATTTTATATTTATCAAACTAGAAAATTAAATAACAGATTCAAATTGTTTACTCAATTATAATACCTATCTAACTCTTAATCAACCAAGTCTAAACTTAGTACTGATTATTGAGCTATGTATCAACATTTATAACGTTAATTTATAAGTAAATCTACGGTATAATCTTTAGGAGTTGTAATGCAAGCTATTATGACATAAAAGGTGAGTGAAATGCTTTCAAAATCTGATTTAATTATATGCATATTACCGAGGGAAAAAAATTACTAACATGAAATCGAAATCTCACTTAAATGATGGTTTACTGCCTATCTATCAGTCAGATTTTTTTATATTTTTAAAATAATGTATACTTATAGTGCACATTTAGTAACATAAATTGACTATAAAATTGTCATGAGAAAGCATGAGAAATGATGGTTTCAATAGAAAAGTAAAATCATCTGTGAGTTAAAGTAAGAAGCAATGACGTAGGTCATTGCTTCTTACTTTCACATATCTGTATTATAGTACTATTTGACTGAAAAATCTTGTAGTTCAACTACGAGATTTCAGTAAAAAGGTAGCAAATTACAGTTGATACAGCCTGTTGTCAGTACAGTGTAAATCATTTACACTACAAGTTCACTGAAACCGCTATTGCATACAATATATTTTAAATGTAGACCACTTTTAATAGTGTGACTCATGAATGTAATTATAGAATTTGGTATTGATGTAATAACAATTACCACAAAAGAATATAAGGTAAACAAGAATGAATTTTATCAATATCAGTTCAAAATCATAGAAATTGTACATTAATATTTTTATAAAATGTATAAAACTGTAATCCAAAAGAAAGAATACAAAATGGTAGTAAGTTTTATGACATCATAATTGACAAAAACATATGATGTCATAAAAACTACACTTACCTGTGTGTTCTGAAAGTAATGCCTCCACAGTGGCCTAATTTTGTCTTGACCGCCGACATCCCATACGGTGAAACTGATGTTTTTATATTCTACAGTCTCCACATTGAATCCTGGAAATAGATTAATGAACCTTATTTATTGCTCTTTTGACTTCATAAACCAGTATTTGAAACATTGATATTATGCAACAATATTTCAACATTGACCATATTAAACTTTTCTTTTCTTTGAAGCTTTTATTTCTTACAATGTGAACAAGATTTTTACATAAAAGAATTAAGTAACAATATTTTTATTAGATTATGATTTGGATAAATTAGTTAACATTACTAAATTTATTAATAACTTCATTTTCATTTATCAACCAACAAAACAAAAATCAGAGGAGGTTCTCAAGTCGACCCATATCTGTATATATTTTTTTAATAATATGACAAACTAGAACAAATTTTAAACATTAAATGTTGTTCTTTTTGCACTAAGTTTAAGAACATACATTCAAGCTTGATTTAGTCTCAATTTTCTCAGAAATATTGGTCCAAAATATATTGTTACATTCTAACTAAGAGTAAATTGTAATCAATTATGTCTATACATGATAAGATTATCAGTGTTAAATAGTAATCATAATTTTATAATTGAATAATATAAAAAATAAAAAGATAAAAATCTATACTAATGCCACCATTCTCTGTTAGCACTGTCAATGTGTCATATAAAATCAGAGCAGTTTCCATCTAAAGTATGTAGACAAGATATAAATAAGTATTGAAATGCCAAAAAAACTTGTTCTATATTTCTATGAAATTATTTATTCATGTAGTAGCTTCAACCAGTGATAAATTATGGCAAATACATTTACTTTTATGTTGTAGTTTCATCAAAATCTGCTTAGCAGTTTTAGCAATAGAGAATTTTTGAAATAGTAACTAACATCTTTACATTCTCTTATCCAAACTTTCACATTTATAATAGTAAGTAGAATCAGACCTTGCCTCATGATGAAATCACAGGACCACTGACATCGTAAAATAAAATATTAAAGGTAGTGTTGTCACTAATTAATTCTTAGTTTTTCTAATAAAATACTCACCGATCGTGGGTATAGTCGTAACGATTTCGCCTAATTTTAGTTTGTATAGGATTGTGGTTTTACCAGCAGCATCCAAACCAACCATCAATATTCTCATTTCCTTTTTGCCAAATAGGCCTTTAAATAAATTCGCAAACATATTCCCCATTTTGAAGGTTTGGGATTAGTCTGAAAGAACAAACAATTATTAGAAATTAACACAAAACTGTACTGAGTCATCCATCAAGTTTGCCTGCACGTTACTTCAATCAATGATAATGACATGGCAGGTCCTTACTGAAAGTTGACGTAGAATGTTTTTTATCGCAGCTAAAACTATTCTCACAAGGACAGTAATTGGACAAATAAGGATTAACCAACATTCACAACAACGTTTGCAAGAATAGCAACTTCCACTAGGGGTAATTTACAACAAAGATTGCCCCGACACCGCTGTTGGTCTCTACTGCGGTCACCACCCTCAGTTTAGCTAGTATACAAAGGGCAAATTATGTCTCTCCCAAGATTATCCAATATTAAGAACGCAAATATAGTATAAAAGAGATGGTGGACTTACATTTTCTGATGCCAATTTCAACACAATCAAGAAAAAAAGCTTTTCAACAGTAGATTCTATACAAATCGCTCGATGTCAAAATGGCGGCGAACGTGGAAGTTGTTCGTGCCTATGCCACGTATTGGAAAAAAGTGGCCAGTAGCAATAAAAAATATTCAAAACTCCAATAACTTCAATTCTGTGAACAATATTTTTATTTTACCAGTCAATTTAGTATTTCTATTATCGTATATTAAAAAAATCTGTTGATTCAATTAAATTTAATAATACGAATGAAACTATAACCATTTACAGCAATGCTAAATCATTAATTGTTAATGTATTTAGTTAGATTGTAGTCTACCTGTTTGTTTTTGTATCTACGAACAAAGCACTATGACACTAATTCGAAAATCCGAAGGAACGCCTTTTCGTTTCTGTTGGGATTCCAACATAAAGAGCACTTTATATCTTACAGTTTGGTAGAATACTGACGTGTGCTTTTCCAAAGCTCTTTCATCATTGTATAGCATGAGTCATAAAACTTATACGCATTTTATGCAACGTGGCACGGCAACATCTCTGAACTTTAGTCTTAAAATCATATTTTAAGCCCAAACACACCTCACATCAGAGATTTCACCCGATTTTTTTTATCTACTAGTAAAAGATAAAGATATAAATGTATATAATTAGATGACTAAACATCTACCAACGTCTTTTATTTAAAGATTTTATGGTGTAGTTTATTTACAAATACACCACATTTACATGATGACCCGATTAGCCCAGCGGTAGTTAACGCTGCCTTCTGTGCTACAGGATCCCGGGGACGAATCCTGGTAGAGACAAAATTTTGTGTGATGAGTTTGATACTCATTTGTATCCATGTCATGGATGTATCAATGTTTATCAAGTATTTATTTACAAAAAAAACTTGAGAGGTGTCAAGGGACACCTGGAAAGAACGAAGTTCCTTTTTACAATTCTTTCACTAATTATACGAAAGGAACTTCGTTTCATCCGGGTGTCCCTTGCTTTCTATAAGAGAGAGAGAGAGAGAGAGAGACAGACAGAGAAACATGCGCATGCCTCACGGCTTACAATAGCTTTATAGTAAAAAGTGTCGTTACAACTTTTCGTCTTAATTTTTTCCGTCTAGCCCCCTTTCGCAACGCGCGGTAAAGAACTTCGTTCCAATAAAAAAATATTTATGCAGTATATCAACCTTCTAGTATCCGTAACACAAGCCTCTGTTGATGTTTGAGAAAATAATCTATTACAACTAGTAGCTCTGGAGGTTCCATAAAGGTTTCTCATTAATATATTTGAAAATGACTGCTTCATCTGCCAGTCTATCTGCTATTGTTGCCCAGAATCTTACTTTCAGAATAAGGATTTTATATCTCTGCCCTCTTTGTTGTCAAGGGTGACGTAAATGTAGATGACGGGTACAGGTCGGCAAATAAATTATTTATGACGGAATTCACAATTCATGAATTCACGGAATAACCAAATTGCTATTACAACAAAAAAAAAACAATAATAATTCGTGTTTGTGTGAATGCTAAATAATAACTATTTTTATTTCCAATGATAAATAATTATCATACTCTTTGATCTTTCTAAAATTCTGCGCCGAATGTAATCAGGTGTTGTTATTCTGATTTGTGTGACCGTACTTGACCGTAGGTAAATAAAATCATTTAACTAAAAAGCTTTAGTTTGTATGCCGTGTCTATGAACAAACTATATTTATTCGTATTGCATTCCATCATAAACCGAAAATTTCCGTGCCCTGGTCATTTGGTACATGGTGAATGAAATATTATATATATGTCCAGATCAGTTGGTATGAAATCTTTTTTTTGTGGACCCATAATCAAGAAGATTTCATAAGATTGTAATTGGAATTGTATTTCTTAGATGTAAACAGTAGAGTAGCATAACAGAGTTGTTATAATACAGTTTCAGATCCTGGGAGCAATTGGTAAATACCGATTGTCAGACAAAGTTTTTCTGTACCTCTGAAATTCTACTCTAAGTCAGATCATGGAAATTTTAGAGGACTCTGAAATGAAAAACTGGCTATTCCAGCCTCCAAAGTACACAACATTTAGAATAAATGCTTTAAAGAAGTTTGATGTCAGCATTCTTCAGCAACATTTATCAGCTGTATGTTATAACAGACTCAACTTGATTTACCTTATTTTTAACAGACTTTTTATAATAATTACTAATCAATCTTTATTCACTGGTTTCTTGTTAGCAACAAAATCCAACACTAGTAATTGGAATTGCAACTATATCAATTTGCAACACATATTGATTACAGCAAGGCAAAGAGTTAAATACAGAGCATATACCAAAAGTCTATTTTATAAGACCAGATTGTCTTATTCTTGAACAATGGCCTAATGATGTTTCTCTAGAGAAGACTGGGAAAGAGGTAGTTGTGGATGCTCTTTGTGCAGCCGCTGTGTTGAGAGGAGCTCATATCTTTGCACCTGGAGTTATGGGCTTACCTGTTAGTAAGTAGTTTCTAATTTCAACAATTATTTGATAGCCCTTTGGGTCTATTAGATCCAATGCTCATTAGACATTGGCCGCTGGGCCCCAGATCAGTTAATTATGTAGTAATACATCATTAGATTACAAATTCCTTACTTATTGTTCTTTTTTAACCTTTCATCACTCAGTATTTTACTCAGTATATAACAGCCTCACTAAATTGTGCCACTTTTTAGGAGTTGTCCTAAAATTCTGTAAAAATGTACACAATTCATGGGCACCATAAATTATGAGTAATAAAATTGCACAATATTTCATTTCTTTAGAAATACATTATTGATGATATAATATTACTTCTTATTTTCCTTCCTACATTCAGAAGATTTGAATTACAATGATACTTTCAGTGATTTCGAAGACTATAATTAATGAATATACCATACAGCAGAAGCTGGTTACTTTAATTTTAAAAGACAATTGTATATTAATATGCTTTCAGACTGCCAACTGGGTGAAAGAATTGACATTTATGGAGACTTAGAAGGCCATTGTAAGAGAGGCCTCAAAGTGCAATATGAAGGCAAAAAACTATATGTGGGAACAGGATACCTGAAAATGTTACGCACAGATTTATTTGACAATGGTGTTCAACCAAGGTATGGGCACTTATTGAATTTTGTTTTTGTAAATTTTATTATGGTAATTTTGCTATGCCTATGCGCATAGGCATAGCGTAAGTTGACCTGAAATATCTTTCATTATTTGCAGTGGCATAGCAGTTCATACCATTCTGCCTGCATCAAAATTACCTGTGGTCAATGAAACTATTTACCCTCAAGGAGAAGTACTCCTACAAAATCTGCCTTCAATTGTATGTGGTTGGGTTATAGATGCTCAGCCACATGAGCTCATTTTGGATATGTGTGCAGCTCCTGGTAATAAAACTACACATTTAGCTGAAATGTCGAACAATCAAGTCAGTACTTTATCTGTTAATAAAGATTCTAATCTGCACAGTATTTGAGAAGTTAACATACTTATTTTTGACATTGTTACAGGCACATATAATAGCTTTGGATAAAACACCACAGAAAACATCCAAAATCAAGGAAAGATGTGTCATTCAAGAAGTGACATGTGTTACTATGCATGCTTTTGACTCAACTAAATGCTGTTCAGAAAAAAGCCAAGGAATTCATAATGGGCCTCCTTTTCCACCAAACAGTTTTGACAAAGTGCTTTTAGATGCACCTTGCAGTGGATTGGGTCAAAGGCCACAGCTAGTGAACAAAATGACACCCAAAATGATAAATTCTTACAAATTTGTTCAAAGAAAGTTATTTACAGAAGTAAGTTTGCATAATCTTATAAAAAAATATATAAATATTTTAGTATTATCATTGATTGCAGCATGGCAGAATGCAATTACTTTAGGGTAGCTCACCAAATTTGAATTTTATTAGTTCCTAATGGGCCACCAAAAAGTTGTGATAAAAGTTTTTTCTAGGCAGTTAAAGTATTGAAAGTGGGTGGAAAATTAGTATACAGTACTTGCACCATTACATATGATGAAAATGAAGGCATGGTTGCATGGGCGTTGGAGAAGTTTTCATTCTTAAAACTAATACCAGCAGTACCTATCTATGGTGGACCAGGATTATCTCTAGGAGGTCTAAATAATGAACAAAGGTGGGTTTCTAAAATATATTTATTAGTAAATTAATCTATGATACACTATAATTTTTAGGCAAGAATCTTTGTGTACTGAGCATTGTATTATTATAAAATTAATAAATTAAAACAATAATTGCAATTTGAACTATAATAGTCTTTGTATAGATATAATCATCTTACTGGCACTATATTATCACATTATGAACTTAATATATTAAATGTTATTTTCAGATTAATGGTTCAAAGATTTGGCCCAGATAATAATGAACTCAGATCAGTGGACCACATATACAGGGATTCAATTGGTTTCTTTATAGCAGCATTTACAAAATTATCTTAATACTAAATAAATTACAATATAATCTGCAAGAAATTTATTTTATTATGTAATATCTATACTTATATTATAAAACTGGTTTGAACGCGCTAATCTCAGGAACTGGTTGGAATTGTATAATTCTTCTTGTGTTGGATAGTCCATTTATCGAGGAAGGTTATAGAACATCACGCTACGACCAATAGGGGCGGAGATAAAAGAAACTTAAAAAATAAATGTCCACCTGTGCGAAGCCGGGACGGGCCGTTAGTAATACTTATAATGATTATCTGATAATACTATTGTTCGATATGGCTGAAGAACTGTAGGACTACGTATATATTTTCAGGTTATATAAATATAAACTATAACAATAAACTAAACTTAATAGGTAATAATAAAAAAATATGAAACAAGTTGTGCTTAAATATGGAAGAAAAATTTTAATCTATCTTGAAGTTTTAACTTAGGTTGTTAAATTTATGTCCTTGCTGAATTATCTCTAACCAAATATTCTATCTTAATCGATAAAATATTTTGTCATTTATAAATTACATAACAGTATACTCAGTATAAATCATTGATAGCATAGCATGACTCCTACATTTTAGTTGGTGCATTTACGCATTATTTGTACTTTAATTGTCTCTATAGAACGAATTTGAACAATACTGGTTTTTTTTTAATTATATTTTAAAAATATATATTTATATTAATATTATTATAATTTTTCCGAGAAATTGTACATAATGGACTCATTAGTTGTGGGGTGCTGAAGGAATGATTCCTAAGTTTAGAGTAAAGTTATTGGGTTTTTCTATTGGGAAAAGTTTAGTAACTGATCAGATTTTTAATTTGTACTTAGTTTATGGAAACATGTTCGCCTCTAGTCTTGTATTGGTCGATAATTTGAATTAGTTTACAAGGTTTTCGATACGCACCCACAAGCCGCTCTGAGCTTTCAGTAGCAGTGATCGTTTGTCAAACTGTATCGGATCAACTGTTTTCTCGCAAACCGAAAATTTGAAATTCTTTATAAGTTCCACCATCGCTAATTTTGCAGATAACATAGCGAATCTCAGACCTGTAAGAACATAATCATTTATTGAACACATTCTTCGGCATCACTATAATAAGACTAAGATTGTCATTAAGGTTTTTATGACAGAAAGAGAGAACAGAAGAATCGGTTGATCCTTCTGTTGTCTCTCTCTCTCTCTTTCTTCGACTGTGACAACCATCCTAAGTATTACAGTCCAAACTGGATATAACGACATTGAAGGGACCGCAAAAATTCGGACGTTATTTCCGATAGTTATTATAAGTAATATACACAAGTAGTCATTTTTTAAGCTAAATCTTGAGATTTAGCTTAAAAAAATATTATCTTCTTTTACTATTTCTTATCTTGAGATTTGCGCAAGCGGTTCGTATGAGGAGGAAGAAAATACGTGGCTAAGAAAATAAGTTATAAACACCCTTCGTAAGTTTGAAAATTACTTCTATGGTTTTGTTTTAGTACACAAGTACAACGGTTGGTCGTTATGGTCGATAATGATTATAATATAACCACCAACCACCATAACGGCCAACCGTATGTCGACGAATATTCGTCGTTTTAAGCGATATGTCGCTGTATCCGATGTTGTTATAGGCGGTATGTTTTCTCATTGTTTATTATATAAAGATTCAGCCGGGACCTTGCGATTCGGTCGTAATAACCGATCTGTTGTTATAAACGATGTCGTTATATCCGGTTTTGACTGTAATTATTATGAATGTATTTTCTCTACAACTGCAGCACTCTTACATTTTTTTGTAGAATTAAATTAGACCTATGAAACAACAAATACCAAATAAAACTGAAATAAACTTCTTATTACAGTTTTACAAAATTTCTGATCCTTTTCGGTATGACCATGATGCAATATACCAATCAAATCTCTGATTTCAATATCTGATTCGTATAACGAAAAATGTATTATTATGAAAGAATAAGAAATAGTGATATACAGGAAAAAAATATATACCTATACAATTCCTGGGGCCAACACCAAATGCTAAATACAAATGAGAAGCCCTGTCTTTCTTTTCGTCGTTCATAAACCTTTCTGGCCTAAACTCCTCTGGCTCTGGATAGTATTCAGGGTCCATATGAATTCCGTAAAGAGGAATGGCGACCACAGCGCCTGGTTCTAGATTTATTGATGTCCCAGGTATAACATAGGGTTTAGTACAGACTCTATCAACTCTTGCCAATGGAGGGTACATGCGTAGAGTTTCTGAAAAAATATCGTTTTTTATATAATATGAAATACACATTATATAAGTTCGCTTTGGCAACATGTTGAAACACAATAATGTATATATATAACAAACATGAGTTATTCAAATTTGCAAAAATAGGTTGTCAAACTGCTGCTTATTTTATTATTATCCAATTAAGGGGTGCCAATGTCAAATTTCAAATAACCTGAGATAGGGGACTATCTCATCATATTTGAACTTTGACATGGTGTTTAATCTGTATACATTGTCATATAATATACAGCTCGCACATTTATTAAAAGGGATAAACCATAAGGCAATTAGGTTGTTTGGAAACTTTATGGATTAGCCCTTGTTCTACTACTTTATGTTACAAAAATCTACATTAAATTAAGAACATTTACTAAAGGTAAGCTTTGATAGCCTAGCCTTTGGTGTGACCGGTGGACAATCCCTATGCGTGCACCGCTGACTATCCAAAGTTACGTTCGTATTTATTATATATTCGGACCGTGAAGGTAAATACTGTGAGGAAACCAGATTGCCAGAGGCAATTTCTCGATGCCATATGAATTCTGCTAACCCGCACGAGGCTAGCATGGTGCACTATATCCTAATCCTACAGGATGATGATATAGTAAATGTTAATATAAAATAATTTAGGAAAGATATATTTTACCCAACAGAAAGCCTTCAAGGTAATGCAACTGAGCCAGAAGATCGTAGTCCAGTTCTTTGCCTTCGGTCATTTCTTGCACGTGAGATCTTAGCTTGTCTTGCAATTTGGGTTTAGTAGCTAGGACGTGAATAGCGAAGGATAGTAAGGTACTAGAGGTCTCATACCCAGCGATAAGGAATAATAACAGCTGCGCGTCTACAGTATCGTTATCTAAATCTGGAAGTAACCAAGCACATTTTTAAGTATTTATATTTATTCGATATTAAATACTTATTTTTGAAGTTTGAAGCAACTTTGTGATACTTTCGATTGTGTACTTAACAGATACAGTATTTATATCTGAGTCATGATGATCAATAACTTTATTTTATTTTAGACATAATGGTCCGTACGGTATTGCTTCGAGTAGGTGCGAAGGAAATTACTTTTATTTAGTTCCATCGAGACGGCTTGGTGCGAGCCTTCGAGTTGCGAGTGTTGCAGTCCGTACGTATGTGAGTACGGACCATTACAAGCTTTTTTTAGGTTAGACGCAAACATTGTGCTTTTTAAATTAAAACAGATCACATCTTTTAATGAGACAAAAATAATTTCTAATGAATAAGTAAATGAAAATTAAATCTAAAATTTATAACAACAAAGTATTGTTTATATCAGGTGGGTGTACTGTGCAAGTGTGCAGAGGATACTTACGAACTTCAGAATTCGTATTCTTGGATTCAGCTTGCTCTTTTTCTGAGAAATCTATAAGAATTTGTAGAAAATCATTTTTCCTGCAAATTAACAGAAAAAAAATGTTTTATTATAGTAGGTATTTTATACAATGTCTTCATATTTTGTTTCCAATATTTGGCTTGGTTTTTGTATTCAATACAATAATACAAGTTTATGTAAAAGTGTAGCCTTAGTAGGTAAATTGAATTTTTATACCACACAGTCGTATTTTTCTTGGCTTTTTAGGGTTCCGTAGCCAAATGGCAAAAAAACGGAACCTTTTTATAGATTCGTCATGTGCGTCCGTATGTCACAGCCACTTTTTTCCGAAACTATAAGAACTATACGATTGAAACTTGGTAAGTAGATGTATTCTGTGAACCGCATTAAGATTTTCACACAGAAATAGAAAAAAAAAACAATATATTTTGGGAGTAAATTGGTTAGAACATAGTAGTTAACCGTCTTCACAATCTGATTTTAAAAGAAGATTGTTTCTCGTGTTATAAAAAAAATATGTTATCACGTAGCTGTACTTTGGCTATCTACTATGTTTCATCCTATTATAAAATTACAGTTGTTCATTACTTACTTAACACCCGATGCCCTCCGTTCAGCTTTTGCTGCTTTTAAAATTCTGACTAATTCTTTTGCAGATGCCAAATTTAAAAATGAAAAGTTTATCAACTTAATCAGTCGCGGCATGAATATTAAAATGAAGAATAACATCAGTCTTTTGGGTAAAGGCATGTAATCAAATTTTTCAGCAACCTAAAATAAATACTAATTAATAATATCACATCTAATATTAGACCTAGAAATATCATACGTTATTAAAGTTATTGTTTTAAATCCTACAGTCTCATTGGTGTAGTGGGATCTGAATTCGATTTCAAGCTTATAAATTGGATTTCGCCTTCTATTACACCAGACCTAAAATATACTTGAAATGTAGCAGTACACTGCTACACTCCTGACTAGTTCCGATCAGTGATACAGGTGTAATGGTCTTATAGAAACAAAAATAAATTCTGTTCATAACTGTAGGTAAATGTTACAAGATAGTGTTATCTATTACTTATTTGTTTTACGATAGGTATACAATTTTCCAAAGTGCATACAAATATTTGATCAATCATTACATACTTACATTGAAGAAATGTGCGTTCTCATCTGACAAAGCATCACACTTAATACCAAATGCACATGCCCCAATTACTTCTAATGTAAAATGGCCTATAGTTTTCTTCATCTCGACATCTGTCTTATCTGTAAATTAAATTCATACTGATGTATAATAGTCTAATTGATTATTATGTCTAAAGTATCTAATTTCTTGGTGCCTATTTTAGACTCACCATGTAATTACCTTTTTACGATTTAGGTCGAATTGAAGTTGAATTAAGTATGCAAATCAATGTTTTTATTTGGACCAATTACAAACTAATTTGTAGTAACTTGTGTGAATGCGCAGCAACACGCGAGCGCGTGCGAAATACGATTGTGTATATGGAAATATCTTAAAACTAAGGTCTCAGGGATATATGCATACCTAATAAGTATTTGTTAACAAAGTTATGGCTGTCTCCCTTACCTTATATTAAATTATATTGATTTTAAATTTTTATATAATGTCATACGAAGATGTACATAGATATGTGTAGGTTCAGAATAGGATATTATACAGATATTTTATTACTATATGATTGCAGCGATTGTAAAATGAAATAGATATAGCTCAAGTAAGTGATCTGCTATCTATAATTATAATTCAAACTATGTCAGTAGGCCTTTTACTGGTATCAGGGTATTTGATTTATAATAGATATTATCATTTCAACTAACTATTACTTTGATATCATACCATATTGCTTTAGAAATACGACCATTTGGTTTGAACACATTTTTATAAGTGGCAGCATATTTCTTAAGCGAGCTGAACTGAAGACTGGTGTCAATGTGCTTCTGACAGCTTTCCATTCTGAGCCCTGGAAAAAAACCTTAATATAGAAATATGATTGAATATAAAAATTTACTGAGAATGGTCCTATAGACATTTTAGTTTTTTTTAATTGAAATTATCAATAGTAGTAAGCATTCAGTTATGGAACAAGCAATCAACTAATCATCATCATTATCATCAGCCCATATTTGTCCACTGCTGGATACGCAAATAGGCCTCCCCTAGTGAATGCCACAGATCTCGATCTTCAGCTCTTTTCATCCAGTCACAATAATGCATTCTTGAAATAAGTAAAAATATTCTAATGTATATAGACATTAAGAATATAATTAAGAAGAAGAACTATGGTTTCTGTACCTTTAAGTTAAGAAGTGAGCGACTCCAGAATTTGGGTTCCTTGCTATTTAATGAAATCCTGTCAGTGAAATGATCAAAATCCCGGACTGTTATAGTCTTTATTAATTCTGGATCCATGAGAGTCAGCAGGGGTCTTCTTCCTTCAAATATCCCTGTTTCAGAAATTCGTTTAAAAATGTTAAAGATATATCAGAAATGTTACAAAAGAAATATCTATACTATGCAATGATTTGTAGTATCAGATTTTTCAACACATCCAAAATAAACGCTGGGATTAAAACCTTGATTAAAGTAGTCAATGCCTTTTAAACATCCAGAAGGTACAATATTTGGAAATTTCACAAAGGGATAAACTAAATGATGAACAAGTGTATGGTAGTTCATGTTTGTGTCACTTTTGAAGTAGACAGCATGGAATCTCCTCTACAAATACCTAAATCATTAAGTAAGCATTTTTGAAATCCGACCTAATAATGAGACAAGCTTATTGTCATTAATTTAAAATAATTCTCACTCTTCTAAGAAGAATATCATAATGGAATAACCCAATAACACTGTTCAATTTGGATATAGAATACCAAACCCACAACCTTACTCTCATTCAGCAGCTCCACTTTTTACCACTTGGTAAATAATAGAAATATAATTATGTAATACTAGCTGCCTCCCGTAGCTTTGCCCGCATGGTATATAGATAAAAAGTAGCCTATGTGTTAATCCAGGTAATAAACTATATTATGTATGCTAAATTTCATTCAATTTTGTTAAGCAGTTTTAGAGTGAAAGAGTAACAAACATCTATCCAACCATACTTAAAAAGTTTTGTATTTATAATATTAGTAGGATAGTGTTGTTGGCTTCGGCCACTCTATTTAATGTAAGATAAATATTGCTGACCTGAATTTTATACATTGCAACACTATTTGCTTATAAATTATACATAATCATGTCATGGAAGTTATATACTGCAATAACCTGATAGGTGAATGCAGTGTAGCAAACAATTACATACAAAAAGAAAACTCTTGTTTTACAAGTGTCCTCATTTTGTTGATACCTCAATGTTTAATAGGTGTAATAATAATGTACAGTATAGTAGTAATAATGCAATCATCCAAATAATCTAGATGAATTAAAACAAAACTATTTAATAAATCAATAAAAAAACCTGTATTACTCTGGTTACAGAATAACTTAAATATTATTGTATGAAATGCTTTGAAGCCATTGATAGCACCATTAGAAAATAAAAACTTAATGATGTACGGTAAAAAATACGAAATACCTGAGTAAACTTACCACCATAACGCTTTCCTTTAAAGTAATGGTATGCATCCAACTGGAATTCGTGAAATGATTTTTTACCACTTAGTCTGGGTCCTAAATTTCCTAATAAAATCACTGGTTTCATATACGGAATGCCTTTCTTTTCAAAGAAGTCAAATGTACTTGTATAATAAAAATATAGACCGAATACAATGGTAAGAAATAAAAGAAGCTTCCAGTCTTCAAGGATAAACAATAATAACTTCTTCGAACCGCTAAAATATTCCATGTTAACTGGATGTAACAAAATTGGGAAAAAACGCGATTATAATTACGATGTGAACAATAATAGAAATATTTTAAATTGTATGCCGCGTTTCTTCTTTCATTTGAATAAGAATTAAAGACTACAATGTACAAAGAACACTATAAAATAACACCACACCACTAAACAGTTCGTCACAGTGTGTAGTGCATCACTAAGAGTTTAAAAAAATAATAAAGGAATATGTAATAGAAGTAAGAAACGCACAGAACACTTCCAATCAAACTCGAGTTCGGATTGAGATAATAAGATTTGGAGTTGGAGCCAAATAGTCCAATTTCAATTTAACATCAAAATGTGACAGATATTGACAAATTACACTATTGACAGAATGATGACACTAGAGTTGACCATAATCGTATTATTCTGACAAAGAGTTGGGCGTAAAAGCATAAACTTCGTGTGGAAGGCGGAAGACCGAGTGTTATGACGCAGTTTGGGAGAGGCCTATGTCCAGCCATAGTGTAAGAAATTCTAATAGTGAACGCACTCCTTTGAATGAGCGCGAAATGTTGACGGTCGGCTAGACATTGCGCATAGCTCAGGGTTGTCACAAAAACATTTTACAAGTTTTTTATTTATTTATCCCAAAGGTATTACAATATTGTTCACATCATGTTTCTCCTGCTTAACTGCATAACCGTTTGTCGGAAGTGACTTACGTTCCTACAGGATAATAAAATGTAACCTCTAATCTATATATTAGTAATAGTACTTATTAATTTCTAACAAGATACTTAGTACATACCTTCACGGTTTAATGTTGATTCGTCGCAACATCGACAGGCCGAAGTGAATAAATAAAACACAGGTTGAAATCTACAGTTTATTTACCTAATTAGAGATGCTGCACTGATAAATATTTGCGACATGTATGTGTATTTGATGACTTTAATCTTTATTTGTTATATCCATACCTATCGATCACGGCATTTTGGATACAGAGATATGTTTTCATATACCTACTAGAAAAAAAAACAGCCATATAGCATAGCACCCAGTTAAAATTCGCGCCCAAAAGAAATAATTTCTCTTGGTTTTGTAAAAAAAACAGATATTTATGCTCCGCTCTGATTGGTCGTAGCGTAATGTTATAAAGCCTAAAGCGTTCCTCGATAAATGGAATATCTAAAACAAACAAACCCTTCAGCGTCAAAATATTAATAAGAATTTAGATTCGCCAAATCTCGTGAATCTCTCGTAAAAATATGACACAATCTACACCCATTTATTAATTTACTATTTAGGTAAGAATTTATATAAGTACTATACATATATTATAAGAAATTGTCGAAAACCGTATCATAACAGATAATCCACAGCGTCGCGGATAGCGAACTTATTATGTTTTAGGGGAAAAAAAAAATATTTTAGAAATATTTCCAATTATTTTCCTCCCAGTTTTTTCCTGTCGACCAACTCTATTCCGACACCATTGTTGAAGTACTCAAGTTCTCAACATTTATTTTAATCTACGTTATTTTCTCACACGAAAATAGTGTGGTGGGACGCGTATCTTCAGTACTTTGTATTTATTTGATTTAAACTTTATAATTTTTTGTTTTTACGTTTGTTAGTTCCGTTTATTTACCAATGTCAGTAATTTTTTTCTGAAAACTTCCGCTACGAAATTAAGCTCATCTTATTTTTTCGTATAAGACGCACGCTTCTCCATGGCACTTTTGACATTGGCAGAATTTTCGACATCAGCATAGCTTGCCATTATAAATAATTGAATTGAATTGACATTTTAATGTCACTCCTTAAGTCATCAATGTCAAAATATCTATTAAAATTTAGTTGTTAACCTTTTTTTATACGTTCATGGTTATTATTAGATAAACTGTAGCAAGCATGGGTAAAACATCAAAAGATAAAAGGGATATATACTATAGGTTAGCTAAAGAAGAAGGTTGGCGAGCTAGAAGTGCGTTTAAACTTTTACAAATAAATGAAGAACACAATATATTTAAGGGTGTAACACGCGCGGTGGATCTCTGCGCCGCTCCTGGTAGTTGGAGCCAGGTATTGACTAAAAATTTGCGGTATAATGCCGAAAATGTTGACGATGTTAAAATCGTTGCTGTGGACTTACAAGCCATGGCCGCTTTGCCAGGTGTTATACAAATACAAGGTGACATCACTAAACTGTCCACGGCAAATGCGATAATTCAAGAATTCGAAGGACTCAAAGCAGATTTAGTAGTTTGTGATGGAGCCCCAGATGTTACTGGACTGCATGACATTGATGAATATGTACAATCACAATTGCTTTTAGCAGCACTTAATATTACAACCCATGTGTTAAAAATTGATGGTGTTTTTGTAGCTAAAATTTTCAGAGGGAAAGATGTCTCCCTTCTATATTCTCAACTAAAGCAATTTTTTGAACATGTCACCGTTTCCAAACCAAGAAGCTCGAGAAATTCAAGTATAGAAGCATTTGTAGTGTGTCAAAACTATCAACCACCTGAAGGGTACGTCCCAAATATGGTGAACCCACTGTTGGATCACAAGTATTGTGATTTTAATCAGTTCACAGGTACTAACAGGTTCATAGTACCATTTAATGCATGTGGGGATTTGAGTGCCTATGATTCTGATACATCATATCCACTTCTACTGGAAGGCCAAACATCGTATGAATACAAAGAGCCTGTACAAAGTCCCATAAATCCTCCTTATAAAGAGGTTTTACAGAAGACTAAAAATATACAAATAAGAAATTCATAATGGATAAATTTTGTATTGAACAGTATTTTTGTTTATTATTTGAAGTTAATATAAGTGTAATGTAAATATAGGGAATTATTCTAAGTATGTCTTTAATTTTCCAATAATAAAAGAAATCAATTGTAGTGTACTGCTTTACATTTTTATTTATTTACCTTTTGTTTATTCCTGTATGGTTGACTAAAATTAACATCATGCCATATGGTCACAGCATCTTCATTGGTTTTGCCACTGATTTTAAATAATTATTGCATAATAGACAGTATTATAAGTACTATTCATCAAAATAAGTATATAGGATGCAGAACTAATTTTCATATGTATTATTTTTAGAAGAATGATTAATACTGAACTGAAGTGACACTATATTTACAGATATATAATTTCCGCCCCGGCCACACTAAGACCCCGGGCCCCGATTTGGCACTCGAGCCGAAATACGACGTCTGTTTAAATCGTTTTAAAATTTTCGGAGAGGGTGCATCAGAACTGCACAATCTAGTTTAAAGTATTTAGTTATTTAGTAGTAAAGATTTTTCACAAAAAACAACAAAATGTTTGCATAAAATTAAAAGAAATATTTATCCACTGTATTATTTGTCACTTTTTCCAAAAAGTTTCGACGGGAGCCCCCGACGCGCGTAAGCAGTATAGTAGTTTTTATCATTTTTGTTTACGCACGTCGAGGGCCCCGTGGCCCTGGGGCCCCCGACGTGCAGAATTGTTACGACTTACGACAGATACAGTGGTAGCTACGCCCCCGAGCCACGGGGGCCCCGAAGTGTAGAATTGTTACTACGCCCTGGTAAACTGAAAAGCGGCTCCGTTTCGGTAGCGGTAGCTATGCCCCCGAGCGACGACGGGGGTCCTCGAAGGGTAGAATTGTTACGGCAGATACGGCGGTAGCTATGCCCCTGGTAAACTGAAAAGCGGCTTGGTTTCGGTAGCGGTAGCTATGCCCACGAGCCACGGGGTCCCCCGACGTGCAGAATTATTACGACAGATACGGCGGCAGCTACGTACGCCCCTAGTAAACTGAAAAGCGGCTCCATTTCATGGTGGAAATTCCCGAAACCCGCACGAAGCGATCGGCCCCTTTTTTTTTATACGCACGGCGAGGGAATGGAATCGGCTACCTGATTCTGTGTTTCCCGATAAGTACAATTTGGGGGTCTTCAAGTCGCGAGTGAATAGGTTTCTTCTAGCTAAGCGTTCTTCATCTTAGACCACATCTTCACTTAGCATCAGGTGAGATTGTGATCAAACGCTTGCGTGTACTTAATTAAAAAACGATATAATTTCAAATGATGTTTTCTGACTTCTAAAAGACTAAATTTATTAATTATGTCATCAAAATCCAAATCCGACCCTGCTTTTCTTTCTATGGACAAAATAGCCAAACTGAAAAGCTTTTTTAGGGTTCCGTACCTAAAGGGTAAAAACGAGACCCTATTACTAAGACTTCGCTGCCTGTCCGTCCGTCTGTCTGACACCAGGCTGTATCTCAAGAACCGCGATAGCTAGACAGTTGAAATTTTCACCGCTATAACAACAAATACTAAAATCAAAATGAAATAAATATTTGCATTTACGTTATTTACGTTTTTTAGGTCTTTTAGGTCTTTTTTGCTTTATATCAATATTCGCAACAGGTAGGTAGTTACTTGAAATATTCACAAAATACGCAGTTGTATTTTTACTTTAATAAGTAATAAAATAAAATAAATATTTAAATTAAAATATTTAAATATTTAACACAATTTATTGCCTAATTTTGTACGGAACCCCTCGACTCGCACTTGGTCGGTTTTTGACGACCTAATTAGTCCAGCGGTAGTTAACACTGCCTTCTGTGCTATGGGTTCCGGGTTCGAATCCCGGTAGGGACAAATGTTTGTGTGATGAGCATAAACCTTTGTATCCGAGTCATGGATGTATCTATCTATAATATGTATGTATTTACAAAAAAAAAAAGTATATATGTAGTATATCAACCAACTAGTATCCGTAACACAAGCCTCGTTGCTTAGCACGGAACTAGATGGCGCTGTGTGTCATAATGTCCAGGAATATTTATTTTTAGACCACAAATATGATTACTGCCCAGCGCTTAAAACCGCTTAACCGGTTACATTGCCTATGAACGTTTGCAACATCAGAGGTGTCTCTCGCGCGTTGCCAACCTTGTAAAAACTTAATCACTCCTTTTTTTAAGAACCCCACACTATATATTGATGACGTAATTGGTGATCTCGTATCTATGTATAATATGTATGTATTTACAAAAAAAAAGTATATATTTAGTATATCAACCATCTAGTATCCGTAACACAAGCCTCGTTGCTTACCACGGAACTAGATGGCGCTGTGTAATAATGTCCGGAAATATTTATTATTATTATTATTAATTACGAGAAAAGGGGCCATAATTTAGAAATGGCGATAACAGGAGTGATGCTATACGCCACAGAAATGATGATGTTCTAAATAGTTCTTGTTTAAGAACAACAAAGTATACATTTTAAAATATGGATGAACTCTAATCATGGTCATTAACCGGAATTTAAAATAATTATCTTTAAAAGTAACAAGATAAACATAAAAAAAAATTCTTAAAGATATGATGACAGAGTGACGTCTTAACCATCACGTTTTAATAACAATCACTTCTGTCGGAATCGCCTCATAGTGAGTTTCACTTGCTTCCTGCCGGTGTTTCTACCGGTCGTCGTGGCGATCCTTGGGTGAGACCTATGTCCAGCAGTGGACCTCTAACAGTTTATATGATGATGATAACAACTGCGGTCTGTTACCCACGGTTGAAGTATTTAAAAGTTGATTCACCAGCGAATTTTAGAAAAACATCATCTTGCACATGCGACCTTTTTTCTAAAGGTAATATAAATCTGGCATCATAAAACTCAGCATAAAATCAAAATTTTAACGACTGTCTGTACGCCATGAAAAAATTCAGTTCAAAATTATTTCACGCGTTTTATCACAAATTTTGAAAATTTCATTTAAATCTACGAAGTATGAGTTAATTTGATTTAGAATTGAATATTTTAAATTATTCGTTTCAAAATGGGGAAGTATAAAATGCCGACAGTTCAACAATTCCTTAAAAAAAAGGTACAAGCTTGTTTTAGTCCCTTTCTTTCCTTCTTTTCCTTTCAAAGATGTTACTCTGTAATTATTGACAAAAGACTCAAATCCACTTGACAATGTTTGTCTCTTAATTTTGAGTCAACAGTACTTAGTTACTTTACTAATAAATAAACACATTTATACACAATAATATTTAGGGTTCCCCCTATCTGGCAGAATCTTGATGCTCCGAAATTTATTTGGTATAACCATGGACCTATAAAAAAAGGACAACATACTTAGCATGATATTCTTTAAAAGAATATTTTTAAGGCATAAAAATTGTTTAGTATAATTATGATTTGGCCGAATGTTCGTAAATACGAATTTACAATGGCATACTTTTAAGATAGCAGAATTTTATTGCCATTTCTATAAAATTGCATTTTTAACTTAAATTAAAATTAAAATATTGTCTTAAAAGTCAACAAGTTGTGCTACCAAAGACTAATGGTTAGATACTCGCTATGTGCTACAAAAGTTAGTGAAAGAAACGAGTCGCTGCAAAATCCACTCTACGTAGTCTTGTCTGCCCTACCCTAGAGTGTAATTGAAATCCGCGTAGGCGCGGAGCATGCTGCATGTTCGCATGCTGCATTTTTGCTGCATGCATGGTGTATGCTTGTTTGGGACTTTTCATTATTCAATTATTATGGATACGAAATATATGCCAAAAGTTGATTCTGAGATATGATAGTTCTGCCTTTTAATGACTATCGACATGAAATGTACGCCAAAAGACGATTCTGACTGTGAACTTTCTGCGATATGATGGTTCTACTTTTTAATTATTATGGATATGAAATTTATGCCCAAAGATTGTTCTGACTTACAAAATTATGAGTTTTGTATGTATGTTAAATGAGTATCTGCCAAACGATTTTCTGCGAAATGAAGTTTCTGCTATCCGCTGTTATGCAAAATAATGTTATGACATAAAAAGTTCTGCTATAAAGAGTTGACCCTAATATTTAACATCATGGTTATGTCCAGTGACCCTAGCTCTAAAGAGTAATTTGTAATCCACACATGTAGATAAACTTTGATTGTACCCAGTTATATTTAACTATCAATTACTTGTGATTACTAGTTACACTTTTTATTATTGACTGGGTAAAACCATAACCGTAAATCAGTTCTTTGATGGGTATTGAACCTTTCAAATTCAGCCAAAAATTTCGTAACAATTCACATAATGTCATCCAAGTCATCCATGTGGGTGTGGTTTAAGGGCCACCTCCAGATAAATGAACAAAAGTATCTCAGGAGTTAGTAAAAGTTCGAAATAGTCGTAGATGTCATTCCCAGAATTTGTAAAATTAAAATAAGAGGGATATAGAGCTTTAAGTTGGGCCCTCAGATAAATTCAGGCTTCTTTGTCACCCATAATAGATACACCGCTTACGTGACTGGCAAGATTTTTTTGTTAAGTTAATACATAAATTACACATGCTTTATGTTTTAAAATTTTTTGCATATTGTAACTGAAGTTTTGACACCAATACTTTCTAATTAAAACAGGGGCTTTGTAAATTAACAATGAAAGAATTTACTTCTGAGGCCCATCTTTATATTTGAAGTAAACAACACACGAAAACCTTCCTAAAATCAGTTTAATGTTTTGCAATTTTGTACAAATTGTAACCTAACTTACAATTGATACCAATACGATCCCTGGAGCGTGTATATATTATGCGTTACACAGGGGCCCAAATTTGTCTGAACTTAAAGCTCTATATCTCTCTTATTATTTTTTACAAATTCTGGGATTGACGTCTACGACTATTTAGAGCTTCTACTAACTCCTGAGATACTTTTTGTTTATTTCTGTGGTTGTGGTCCTCACACCACACGCACATAGTCATCCAACACAAAGTTATTTATTTCTAGAGAATTTATGGCCCGAAAAAAGATCCAGTATGGGTATATGTAGAAAAAGAAATGCTTAAAAATGTCGCCCACAAACCTTATAATGAGAGAGTTGGAAAATGGCTTCGTTTTTTAAAAGAACTGAAATACTATTTTCACTGTGAAGGTAAAGTTATATCTACTAGGTATACTACTATATGTGTTTACTTTATAGGCAACTACTTTAATTATTCTCAACACCTAACCCACTTATTGAAAGCCCATCTTCCAGAATCAAGAACTTTAACGGTTAGGGTAAGTTAAGTGCCTAACTACGAATGTGATTTTATTTACAATCGTTATTAAATTACAGCTAAAAAAAAAGAAAAGAGGCTACAAAGGGAAGCTGGTCCCCTATGGTATGTCGAGCTATCGAACTTTCAGCGGGATGTTTTAGTACATTTAAAAGAGAATATCCACCAAGACTTATTAGAAGATGTGCCTCGCCGCATACGCAAATCTTTATCTGATCTCGGTATAACACTTAGAATTTCGAGGAAAATATTGATGAAGTCAATGCAAGAATCAATTGAAGACCCAGGTGTTTTTATTTGGAAACTCTATCAAGCGATTTATAAGATGTCACCGAACGAATTACGACCAAGTAATGATGATTATTTTATTCTTAGCAATAGATACAGGGGCGTAGCTACCGCCGTATCTGCCGTGTTAATTACACGGGGCCACGGGGGCCGAAAAATTAATAAATTTCTCAAAAACAAAAACAACAATCTAAAAACTACCTAGGAACAAAGATTTTCTATGACAAAAAATTACCTAGGAACTTCGATGGGACATGAACGCCTATCAGACCTGTCACTATTGTCACTATTGTATAGGCAGAAACTTTAGAAAAACTAAAGTCATCATCAGCTTTATATGATTTAATCAATCAGTTTGCCGAAAAAGAGGCAAGGAGAGTTTATATTCAACTAGCTGATTCCCGCGACTTCGTCCGCGTGCAATTTAACTAAAAAATAAAAGTTTCATATTAACTTTGCCCCCTCGTTTTACCCCCTTAGGAGGTGAATTTTCAAAAATCCTCTTACCTGATGCCTACGTCATAATATCTACCTGCATGCTAAATTTCAGCCCGATCCGTCCAGTGGTTTGGGCTGTGCGTTGATAGATCACTATGTCAGTCAGTCAGTCAGTCACCTTTGAGCTATATATATATTTAGATTTGAATTGTTTGTTAAATTTGGAAAAAGTGACAGATAATTATGATGAATATTTATATTTCTTTTAATGCAAACCTTTTCTTTTGTTAGAAATCTTTACCGTTCTTATGGGCCCCAAAATTATTTTTTTTTACGGGGGGCCGTATGTGATGCCAATGCAAAAGTAATAAAACTTATTTTAAAAAGCCTAAAGGTGCGTACATATAACACGTTACTAAGTTTGTACGCACCGTAATGGTTTGGCTAGTGGACTATAAAGCCAACGCTAAGTCAAAACTAAAGCTCAAAAACTTGAAATGCGAGGCACGGACATACAACATCTATATACATAGGTATGTAGGTACAGTCGAGTTCATTAATGTATGAGCATTTCTAGGGTTCAAAAATATATTAACATCAACAAAGTTCATAACAATGTGACAACTGTAAGTATCATTAGATTGTGGTCAAATTTTGATTCGTTAATATGTGACTGCTTTTTTTCAGTAATATGTTTACAGCCAAAAGCACATTATTATATGAACAGTGTAAAGATTCATAAATATGTATGCACAGATGAATACAATAATATCTAAACAATTCCTGTTCAACCTTAAGTACTTCGGCACAAAGATTATTTTACTAGCAATCTTAATATTGTATGGTGAAGGAGTTTGCAACATTATTTGTCACTGGCTGGATTAATAATTTTTTAAAACTTAAAAACGCAAACACTGGGTAATTAATGGAAACTACTGTCATTTCTGTAACAATATAAACTAGATCTTAATTATTCAGATAATTGACTTTCCATTTCCGAGGATGAAGCTTAGCCTGCTCAGATATTATTGAAACCAAGGTGAACACATATTATTGCCTTAAGCATGGTACATATTACTGAACCGTTCACATGAGGATATATTTTTGATCTATACTTTGTATAGAATTTATTGAGCTTTCGAACGCTTACAATATTTTGAACCCTTGGCAATGCCAATATATTAATGAACTCGACTGTACCTAATTATTACACAAATATTTATCGTGACAAAACTTGAAAGATTTTCTCGACGGCAGCGTGGCGTCAAGTAAAGTTTATCAACCTGCAATAGGCCACCGTGTTGGATTGTTAATATAATTATTCGGAGAGTAGACTTTTAGATTGGACATTATTCTCATATGTTTCAATGTTTGATTTTTATTCTAGAATACGACATGAACGCTATGATTTTAATGTCATGTTTAGTGTTTATTGATTTGGACGAATGTATAGAGAAACTAAATAAATTAACACATTATGACAAACCTAAACCGGAGCCACCTAAGAAAAGTAAGTAAACTTAAGATGAACTAAGTAATTCTAGCTCTTTATAAGATATCGTGATATCGCTTTATGAAATCTTAAGTTACCGACTGACCCCATCCAATTTTATAGGTAAGTATATTAGTCTATTAAGGCTTGATTGTTATACTAACTCGAGGTTGATAGTCGGATTCAGGTGGTAGTTATTGTAATATTGATGAAGTATAAAATCATGGATGGTCATGGATAGGTACCTATCCTACTTTGCTTACTTACCGACATCCGTAAAAAAGCTAAAATTACTGACACAGTTAAACGGATTAGTAGGTAATCTAAAGTGGCTGTTGGTGGGGCATACAGGAAGACGGAAGAGATAGTTATCTGTCTGTCTCTAATGCCGGAACCAGATCTTATTAAGGTTACTAGAAGGCTGGCAGGCCGCCATATAACGTAGGTGGCCGATTTGTCAGTAGTAGACTTCTTTTGGCTGATGATGATGATAACATATATGCTGCCTCGCATGAATTGGCGTATCTAGACTATTTTTCAGCCCCATTTCTAAGTGATTGAGGCGCGCTAATGCTCGATTGATAGATTATAGCCATCCAGAAAATCCAGATTGTTGACTACGTTTTATTGTTTTTTTTTTGTAGAAAAGAATCGATACTTCCAACCCGACGTACGGTACGGGGAATATTTACAAAAGATTCATGTTCCCTTTTTTACCACCCATCCAACTAAGAAAGAGAAACCTAAAGCTCTGCCTCTTGGCTATAAATTCAGATTAAGGAGCGCAGAAGTAAGTTGGTACAAATATAGTCGAATTTGTATGTCTCACCTGATTGAAATTAAATTAATTGCACTCCCGGATTCTGACCCGGAAGGGTAATTCATTTAAGTTCGTCTCTAGAGTAAAAGGCAGACCTTTTACCTAGTGACCTGTTTCAGTCAGTTCTAAAATGCCTTATTTCAGCTACCTATATACAGGGCGTCCCATAGATATCCCACCGTGGGACGACCTGTTTAATCGTATCTTTGTAGGTATGTCTGTTTGTAAATAGAGTTTAAACTTTAGTTGAAGCCGATTGGCTTTAACTAATAAGGATTGCAATAAAAAAAGACTGAATTTCATATTTTCTCCATTGTTTATTTACAGAGCTATGAAGCAATGTGCAGAGATAACCATTTTGTGAGTATAAAATCCGTATAACTAACCACCACACGCTATTCAATTAATTGATTTAAAAATCACCTTTTTTGTAGTTGGAGAAGCGCAAAGAACGAAATAAAACAGAGAAAAAACAAGAGAGAATTTGTAATTACAAATTTTGGGAAGCACCCAGTACTTTACGTAAGGGGTTGTTTTTAATCATTTCCGTACAAGAACCTCAAGACAGTTGCATATTATTATAAAAGCTACTAATGATAATAAACATTTCATACTGACTTTCTCGTTCCTATATTTTAAGTTTATATCATTTGTTATGTTAATAGTACCTATTCATATTTTTTTAATATTCCAGGAAACACCGATCCTAAGATGGCTGCTTACGTGTTAAAACTGCGCATGATGAAGAAAAGGGCTCGAGCTCGTTTCAAATCTCCATTCAAAAATGTGCAATTCCAAGTTGCTGGAGTCAGCTTCACGGGTGGACGGCCACATTATATACACGCCAGTTAGTTTTCAGTCAAGTTTCCGTCTCTTATCTATCTGTAAATATAAAATATCCCTGTATATAAAATCCCATCAAAAACATAAATGTGAAATGAGAGCCAAGTTCAATACTAAGGTATAAAATATGTATTAGTTGTTGACTTCAACGACAAAAGAAGTGAGATCGAAATAGGTGCCAAGTTCAATGGTCAGTACTGAAATTTATTTAAAACAACATAAAATATTTTATAACAACTTAAAATAATATTTCATCTTATAACTTAGGATAATATATTGAAGTCTAAAGACTGTCTTGGCTAGTTCGATTTATCGCAACCTTATAGGTACAAGTATCGCAAGACAACCGGATAGCAAGATGGCGTTCGCGCTTAGAATAGCGAATAGTAGGTATTATTTAAAAAAATACTTCAAAACTATTTAAAAACACTAAAAGTTAAAATTAATACTAAATCTTATAACCAAATCTTCATTAATCAACCTATACAAATATCCTACCTTTAATCTACATACACAATAAAATTGAACTATTTTTGGAGTCACATTTCTGTTTGTAATAGCATCCACAACGAACGAGAATATCCGAATCAGTCAAAAGGATGCTGAGATCCTTACCTATAGGCAAACCTGTGCCTAGGTAGCTAAC
Source organism: Craniophora ligustri (assembly GCA_905163465.1). NCBI lineage: Eukaryota > Metazoa > Arthropoda > Insecta > Lepidoptera > Noctuidae > Craniophora > Craniophora ligustri. The sequence continues at coordinate 6,523,768 of LR990967.1, read as the reverse complement.
TTATGTACTCAATCAAATAGAACTAATTCTTGTGCTGGGATCCATACCAACTCAAATTGAATTGAATGTGCGTAAGTCTCAATGTTATTTTTCCTGATTTTTAGATGTTGCCTTATTGCCAACGGGGTACATAGCTATTAACGCTGGCATAATAAAAGCAAGAGGAGAATATGTTACTTGCATACATGGCTTCTGGAAATACCCAAGAGTAGAGAAAGAACAGTGTGATACTACTTGCGACTGTTTAACTAAATGGTTGGTATTTAACATTTTAAATTCAATGTTGGATAAAAACGATGTAAAAAATACATGAACGTACTTCAGCTTTTATTAACTTTTAATAAAACTTAACTAAATAATAAAATATTAACTTAAGGGAACCTACCATCATGGATTTTTTGAAGCAGTCCACCTGTAGATGTGGCCATTTATATGACTTTTATAACGAAGGACCCAAAACTAAAGAGAAGTATTTCTATCCGCCTTCAAGACACGGGCGGTTTTGGATCGATAAAGCGAAAATATTTCAAATGGATCCTATGGAGGACTTTATTAAGGACTCGTTCATTGAAGCCTTAAAATCAAATGAAACTACGGTGAGGATGTTATCTCACTATTAAAGTAAATTAAATATATTCATATTTGTTTAAGAGAACTAACATGAGTTAGTGACTTACACCTGCCAAGCATAATATGTAATAATATCGATCGAATTACGCAGTACCTAGCTAGACTTAACCTGACTATCAATAAGACAACTATGGGCAATGTCCTTTTACCGCAGTAAATTATGTGCGTTAGAATGTCTAGTTGTCTGTGGCGTTGGTCTATGAGAGTTGATTCGACTATTTCTTTTCCCCAAAAAACCATTATTTATTAGAAAATATTTTTGTTTCCTACAGTAATTTCAAACAGAAAGCAGGAGATAGACAACAGTGGCGATTGCTCCACCGACAAGAGCTGAGCTCTTAAATTAATAATAATAACAGTAATTTGAAATACGCGCGAAAACAGCCGATCACGTGAAATTTCTGGCTGTAACGTCACATTTCAATAAACATAAGTAAAGGTGACCAGCGAACCAAACATCAGGATTGCTGGTCAAAAAAAATATTTTGATTCTAAATTAATATATATCCTATGTAGCAATTATTTGTGCGCAATGTGAGCGTTTGCATTTTTGGGAGGGTACTTAGTTACGCCATTACCACAGGACGATATGTTTAATGAGTGTACGTCGCCCCAGCAAGAAAGTAGCTCCTAGAGTGATATGAGTGGTACGTATAATTAGTGCGTAGTATGCTGTAAATGTGCGCCAAATAAAAAAATTGTGCGCCCTGTCGTTTTGGAAAAAAACGGAAAAAACCGATTCTGCTGGGGCGACGCTGTTCCAGCAAGAAAATTCTAAACGAATGATCGGAGGGAGAAAATTTGTGCATGGGTAGAGAGCTTATATTTGTGCATAAATGTGCGCCGAAAATAAAATTTGTGCGTCTTCAGGTTTCCGAGATATTGAGATTCCTGCTGGGGCGACGTTTTGCAAAATCGTTTATCTCGGAAACCATTGTATGTGCGCCTGCAGAATAAAGACACACGAATAGCTCTTAATTTGTGCGAATTTGTGACGGAGTTAGATTTAAGAAAATATTTATGATTTCGAAGTAATCGCGCTTTTTCGAAATACCTAAAACCTATCGCAGCGCCCAAACAAGAAGACGTATACACTCGCTGAAAACGGTATTCGCTGCTCCTGGACGATTATATTAACCATACGGAGTTTCAAAAATGTGCATGCATGCGTTACTGAATAATATTCATATGAGTCAATACGACGGTGTCGTAACTTTGACGGCGAAATACGAGAAACCGGCTCAACCCAGGATTTCCAGGTGTAAAACAATAATTAGTGCGTTTAGTCAAGAATGTATGGTGAAAATATTGAGCTTGAAATGTTTCGCATTAAGTAGATATCAACAGAAAACAAAACAAATAAACAACGGCTGGCTATCCGACCAAATTCGAATGACTACAAAAAAGCGGCGGTTTCATACATATCGATGACCACGAGGCGCACAATTTTTTTATTTGGCGTACATTTACAGCATACTACGCACTAATTATACGTACCACTCATATCACTCTAGGAGCTACTTTCTTGCTGGGGCGACGTACACGTTTAATGGCTACTCTACTCGGACAAAGTTGCGGGTTAAACTTAAAGGGTACTTAAATATTTATTATGATCATACTCAATTAAAAAAACCATAACTTGTTATACAGCCCGAGGAATCAACTCCTACGATATCCGCGTCTGGATTGAAGGAAAGTGAGCTCCTTGCGGTATGATTTCTTTTTTATTCAATAATTATATTAAATAGGTAAGTTATAGAATTTATTCAATAAATCACTAGCTTCTAATTGAATATTTCAGGCGTTTTTCGCTGATCTGTCTCATACTCCACTTCTGATTCCCCATTTGCCACAAGCAAATCTGTTAAACAATCTTCAAGCGTGGGCCCGAAATCGAGTGCAGGGTAAAATCACACCAAAACAACACAGTGCGTATAACTTCTGTATAGGTAGATATTATCCTAGGTCAGTAGCCTGTTTACGAGTCATAATAATGTTTTGGTTTTTAATTTATAGAAAGAATGCTTCTACAGTCGCAGCGACGATGGCTCGATTTAAAGCACATGGACTTTAGAGCCCGTGCATTTAGAATACCATTCACTTTGAAACAATTAGAACATATAAAATGGTCACATCGAAAATTAGTTCAGAAATTGGTAAACCTTGTTGTACTACTTCCTTCTCATTTACTACCATATTTATAATTATCATCATCATTATTCGTCATCAACCCAACTCTTGTCCCATTGCTGGGCTCGGGTCTCCTCTTATTTAAGAGAGATTACAGAGGCAGACTTCACGCGCTTTGGAGAAAATCTTTCAACCACCGCTTGATCATGTGATAAATACGCAATTTATCACATGATCAAGCGGTGGTAACGCACATAACTTTCGAAGTTGAGTCCTATACAATAGTTACCTACTGTTAGATTGCTCAATCTTAATTGTACGGGTTTTCTCTCAAAACAACAATAACAAGGGTTATGCTGTGGTGTACCTCGCTGGCATAGTAGAAATTAATAGAGTTCCTATTACTCCTCCTTTAAAATGTAAGTATATAATACGGTGGCAACATTTGGCCCTATCACTAGGCACGAGGCAGTCCAATAGGTCGATATTTTAAGCTAAACCTGCAAGTCTATTTATTTGTTATTTTCTACGTTTTTTTTGCAGTTTGACGTTTTGTTGGAAGATTTTGTTACAAGGAATAGGATAAAGCAGGTAGAACAAACACGTCTTTGGTGGTCTACGACTAAATATGACGCTTATCCCAGTAAAGCGTTCTTGTAAGTTGTAACAAGCATTAATAAGTATTATAAATAAACTCTTTAAACAAAAAAATAATTATTCACTTATTGTTTCTTTTCAGAGATATTTTCTTTACATATTTACCCGGCAGAATGAAAGATACCCACCTGATCAATCCTTATAGTTCCCACCTGACTCCGAAACACGGAGGTAAAACGTGTCCTATAGAGTGAAACCGCGTGCTAGAGTGAAACTATGGTATAATATAAAAATACTATGTACATTATTTAATTACGGTATACCTACTCTTATTGTACTTATATTTTATACCCAGATATTATATGCTTTATCTATCAGAACTTAGTACCTACCTACATTTAGGTATACCTACCTATCAATTTTTACTACTATGAAATGAATGCATTGCGAATTTCCCCTATAAAATTAAATTTTATTTAATTTTCTTGTTTTATTAGAGGAATTCATGTGAAATATAAATAGTTTTTCGTCATGGTTTAAGTTTGTTTTCTTTTGACTAATGTTTTGTAAATGTAACATTGATTTAAAGTTGTAATATAGTTATATACTTATATAAGATGTAAATGTAAAAAAAACTGAATAAATAACTTTACACTTTTAAACTTCGTATGTATTTTTCTGATACGACCCGAAACTTAAACTTACCATGGGCTTAGGGTAAGTAATATGTGTTCTGGGGGCCTCCCGAACAGAAACTATCGAAATGTATCACGTTTTCATTTGAAGTTTTGAAAAATTTCATTATTTTAAAATTGGAATAGGTAGTGTAATGTATAGATAAATAATGAAAGTAATAAGCGCTGTGACCCACCCGCTCGCCGCCATTACAGTGACAGACCCCTTTAGGGGTATATATTTTCTGTGTTGACCGACGTCGAGGCGAGCGGACGTGTCCCAACGCATTAGGTAATCGGATTTAAAGTGTTTAATTACATTTCCCGAGCCAAACATGAAGACATAATAGGTAGGTACACCAATCCTATATACCTACTTACTAGCTGACCCAGCAAACATTGTTTTGCCTCGTTATATGGGTTAGTGGTAAAAGGGTGAAAATTTTGGTATATATGTATTTTTTTATGTCAAATCATAAAAAAATAGAAAAAAATATTTTGACAAAAAATTTAAAAACATATCTGGTGAGGGATCATCCTTAACATCTAGGCTAGGGGTGTAAAAAATAGCCTACGACCGATTCTCATATCTACCAAATTTATACATACCATCAAGCCGTTTCGGAGGAGTTCAGCAACAAACACTGTGACACGAGTTTTTTATATCACCTATTGATATATATTTATCTAAAAGTCAATGCCACTTTTCGTTGTAATTTTATAACTCAAGAACGGGCTCACCTATCCAAACCAAATGTTTAGGCTTTGTTTGGACTATTTAATAGATGGTTTATGTAAAGTTTGCACAAAATCGGTCGAGTGGTTCTTCATTTATCACATTTTTTGTAACAAAAAAAAATACTTCTAACCCAAAAAAAATTCTCTCTTGCACCACCAACCCTTATAAATAATATGGCAAAAAAACGTTTGCTGGGTCAGCTAGTATAAGATATAACTTTTTAATAATCCAATTCAGTTCAGATCCAAGGCTACCTATGAGAATTTCTAATTGGTAGCTCAACATCAATCAGATTAATCAATCAGAGATTGGCTTCCCGAGGGAAGCCATCCCTGCATTGGCGTATCTATTGCGTGCCCACCCCCCAATCTCAATCCAATCGCGATGGTATGGAGAAATATCAAAGGAAAGAAAGAAAAAGAAAGATAAAGAAAGAAAGAAAATGTTTATTACCACATACATAAAAAAAACATGATAGTACAGATAAATTTTCACCGTTCTTTAAACCATGACAACCCAATAGGTCCGATTTGACAGCTACTCAACTCGGTACACTTACTTATCCAATATTCATTTTGATTGGCACCAGTATACGTTTTATAAACTCGTAGTCTTCGTGTGTCTCAGAATAACGACTTTATTATATGCCTAGTCGAAAGACACAGCGTTTATGTGAAGAAGCTGTCTATGATCTTGCCATCAAGGAGCATATTTAGTTAAAAACATACCTGTTTGTCTCTGTTTTTCTGAAGTTACCATGAATTCCATCCGGCAGGGGCGCTGCGTCCTTCCCGCGCGTCCGTTGATTCACTTCATAGCGTTTGTGATTTTCGTCGCTTAAGGAGCGAAAATTTTCCAAAGTTGTAAAAGTGAGAACTAAGTGTTCCTACTTTGATTTTTTATTTATTTTAGCTGAAATAAGTGCTTTATCGCATAAGTTTAATGTAGTGTGTGTGGGTGTCGTCGTTAGCGGCAGTCAGGTGAGTACCTACTTGTACTTATGAATCAGTCGGAGGCTTCCGTTGCGCAAGTCGTCGCTCCCGAGGGAGGGCGAAGTGCTAGGAGCTCTAGCTCAATAGAAAGCATCAGCTCTTCCTCATCTTCAGTAGATGAGGAGGGTTTTGCGGACCCACCACCAAACAAAAGATCCAGGCGCAAGTCGAAGCAGGTCGGAACCTGTTATGACTCGCTAATAAATCAAGTCGATTTCCTTTGAGTGCGTAGCTCAGATTCCTTCATACCTAAATGCATTAAATAGTAACAAAACTAATAATAGTTTAGATAATGCCGGCCATTCCAAGATGTCCGAAACAAAAAATTTTTTTATACCTACAACTAATATGTCATTAGGAAAGTTAATAATAACTTGATGACAATAAAATTATACCTAGTGCTGACCCAAGTAAATTAGCGGAAATCAGTAATTTACAACAGTCTAACTCGCAAGCTTGGAAAGGCATAAGATATAAAAAAGCATTACAGGCTCACTTCGCTACCCGGAGTAGCGATGTGATTGTGAGATTTACAGGTCTGAAATTAGATGAGGAGCTCTGTCTTTTAAATAAGGGAACAATTAACTAATACTGAACATTTACTAGCGGGATTATCGAATGCAGTCTTACATAGTCGACAACTATATAAAAAATGGTTACAGGACGTCATATATTAGGCTTCTAATGCAGGTACGGAACTGAATGCAAACTCAGGTAAATTTACAGAAATATTTGGTCTGTTATCTCCATCATATAAAAACATGGAGTCATGTATGCAGGTTAATTGCACAAAATAGGCAGAATGTATTGAGGTTAGATGTGACCGTATTCTAAAAGAAATAAACAATGTCAATTTAAAAATTGCGTTTCAAAACATTCCACCCAATTTGAAACACCTAATTAATAGGGATGCTCGTATTCCGCTGGTATACTCTTTGGGGATATCCCAGGTGAGGCTAAACATGCCAAGTTATTTAAAGAATAAAAATAAATTTAGTGACAGTAATAATACTAACTTAAATTAAAAAATTTTAACAGTCCTCTAAATCAAGAAAATTTGATAAGGAAAATAAATCAAAAGTTGAGAAATAATTACTATAATAACTATCATATAAAATCTAAGTCAGGGGAATATATATCATATTCCCCTGTCTCACAGACTCCCATGACAACTCCAACATTAATAAAGACAAGTGACTATCAATGCAGGATATTCAAGGGGGGTACCATGTTCAGACATGAGCACAGCTGAGGGCAAGCAAATATGTTCAAAATTTTATAGCCATGGGCTGTATACCCTTTTTATCAAAACCTCCCGTGCAATATCCTTGCAAGAAAATAATAACCAGATTTGCTACAAAGCAATCAGCAAAAATGACACAAGTCATAAGCGAACTCAAGGAAGTGGTCATTTTAGAGAAACTAAAACTAACCGCACCGGGTTTTCATTCAAAGATGATTTTGATAAAAACCCAGACGAGGAGTACAACTCATATTCAATTTAAGAAAACTGATTATGCATGTCTCAACTCGTCATTCCCAACTCATTTCTCGAGTGGATATTATTCTGTTCCTTCAAGATCAGGACTGGATGATAAAAATCGACCTCCACCAAGCCTACTTCCATTTATGCATAAAGGAAACCCACAGGCGTTTTCTACGTATAATATATGGAGGCGAGATATTGCAGTAAACAGCCCTAACCTTCGGTCTTTCATCAGCCCCTCACTCTTTCGCTTCTGTTACCAATTGGATTGCGGAAATCCTTCGGAGACAGGGCATAAGGATAATAATTTATTTTTTATTTATTAATTATCAATAGTTTATTTAACCAAGCAAAGCTTGTAGAACCCTGATAAAGTTGGGTTGGCAAGTGAATTATCAATAATCACTTTTCACCCCAACTCAGTAACTAGAATACTTAGGCATGACATGGAACACAAAATCCAATTTAATATCTCTTCCTGTCAAAAAAGTACTGAATATAACAGAAATGTCAACCAATTTATTGTAAAAGAAAATGGCCTGTCTCCGGAAGGTACAGAAAGGGCTGGGTATAATAAACCTTGCCAATTTAGCGACACTGAATGGTCACCTGCACTATCGCAGAACACCGATTTTACTAAAATCATTCAGAGGAGGCAGACCAAGGCAAAAGAGGATGTTACCTCCTCTAGTAGACTCTTGAGTAGAGTTACTAAAGTGGCTAAAAATGCAAGATTAAAAGTGCAACCACAGACGCGGCGGACGCGGGCTGGGGAGCACACCTGAACAACATAATGTTGTCGGGCAATTGGAGTCCTCGCCAGCTAAAGTGGCACTCCAATGTGAAGGAGATGTATGCCGTGTATGCAGCCTTATCACAACAAGGTGCAGACATGAGGGGTGCACACGTACTGGTACACTCAGACAATCGCACCCTGATAGCCTACATAAGGAACGAAGGGGGTACCCGTTCCTTACCCCTGTTGGGCCTAACAGACAAACTCCTTCACTTGACCGAGCAGCTCAACATAACGCTGTCGGCTTCTTACCTCTCAGGGAGGTTAAACAGGATTGCAGATAACCTCTCAAGAGGAAAGCCTGTGCCCAAGTGGCATCTGCAAATCCAAGCCAGGGTGGCTTACAATATTCAAAAAATAGGGCGTGCCAGACATAGACTTGTTTGCATCAAAAGAAACCGCAGTCGTCCCGCGGTACGTAACCTGGGACTCGACAGATGGGTCAGCAGTTTTCTGCGACGCCTTCCTTCAAAATTGGAACTGTCAGTTGGGCTGGGTTCTCCCCCACCCAATCTAGTCCCTTGGGTACTGGCACATTTGAACAAAGCCAAGGGAATGTTCACCTGAATAGTCCCACATTGGGACCAGTACTTTTGGTTAACCAACCTCAAAGCCAGAGCCCTAGCAGATCTATTGCCAATATTGGATCTGCAGCAGAATCTAATCGATCAAACAACAGGTCTAGGTCCCCCACAGGTGGACAAATTATCCTTACAAGCTTGAAAAATTCAAGCCTCCCAAAATTGGGGGGGGGGAAGGGTGATCAGCTCTCAAACTGGAATAGAGAGGAAATACAATTATTGAGTAGCAGTTGGCGAACTAGCACTCTAAACCACATACAAAACCCCTATAAACAGGTGGTTAGCATTTTCCACCACATATAATGTTAATAATAAAAATCCAGATGGCAGAGATGTTGCAAGGTTTTTTAGCAAATCTTTATTTAAAACTATTTTATAGTGTATATATATATAATATACAATATACACTATATACAAAAAATATGCAATAATATTGTACTATAACACAATATTATTACATAAATCTGCTATTTCTACTTATTGTGCTTCAACCATAGAAAACCTTTCCAAAAAATTCCCTTTGTTAACAAGTAATAAAAGCCATTGCATTGATTAAACTCAAACCTACAAAATCGCCTTTATGGCATATCCCTTTATTATTTAATTGGTTAGAAACCACTGTTTATTGCACCAATTCGTTTTTTGATATATATAGAAGAACTGCATTAATTTTGCTCTTAGCATCAGGTCCAAGAATACATGACCTTACCTTACTAGACATATCTCAAAACAACTGCATAGAAGAAGAGGACATCATTGTGCTGAGGTCCAGGTTTGGATAATAACAGATTCAAGCCATTACAGGCAGTCAGGATGGTCATTGGTGAAACACCCAAATGCACATATATGTCCTGTAAGACATATCAAACAATTAATTTAGACTTCTCAACATAGTCGGGTAAATAGTAATATATCCAGTTTATTTATTTATTCCTCTTAAAGGGTAAGTTGAGCCAGCTACTAGAACCCTAATTGCAGGATGGGTTAAATTTGTTTTTAAAGCAGTAGACATAAGTGCACCACCAGGGAGTATTAGAGCTGCAGTAGCATTCAAAGGCTGGTGGAAAAATGTACATTGTAATTGAAGAAAGAATAAAAACAGGCAATTGGAAAAGTGATAAAACTTTTAGATTTTATTTCATTGCAGGGAAATCATTCAGAAAGATAAGAATGAGGATTTACTTAGATCAAAATTCTCATGTGTCTAGAGTTTATATTTTAATTGATAATTACAAATATAGAATTGATCTTAATTAGCATCTACTGTAGATGCACCCTTTTTATAATATTGATTGTTAATGATCATGAGACTGAGTGCCAAATTATTATAATATCTTAATTAATAACATTTTGTTTATTGTAGTAGTAGATAACCATACTACATAATAATATAGTAACTATATAAATGAGTCGTTTATAATTCTTACTTATATTTTGTTATATAATGTTAGAAAAAATAATAATTGATTATTAATAAGAATAAATGTTTAATCTATGAGAAACAATTCTTGGTATTTTATACATTTATATCCAATTCACATAGCGTTTGCAGTTACCATCACCAGCAGATATCAAACAAGTCTTCACATAAACGCTGTGTCTTTCGACTAGGCATATAATAGGACTGTTTTACATTAAAATAAAACAGTTATTATGTGCCGAAAGAAAGACACAGCGTTAGAGCAAGGGCCTTGCTGGTGAGTGAAGACACTATGAAGTGAATCAACGGACGCGCGGGAAGGACGCAGCGCCCCTGCCGGATGGAATTCATGGTAACTTCAGAAAAACAGAGACAAACAGGTATGTTTTTAACTAAATATGCTCCTTGATGGCAAGATCATAGACAGCTTCTTCACATAAACGCTGTGTCTTTCTTTCGGCACATAATAACTGTTTTATTTTAATGTAAAACAGTCCTATTATTCTATCTCTTGAGTCTGATGTGCCTTTAAATGTCATTTCTATCACCTGTTCCCCTGTTCGTCATGAAGTTCAAAGATGTCAATGTCAAAATTGTCACTATCAAAATATTTCGATTTGCGATATTGTTCTGTGAATACGATTGAATTAGTGGGTAAAAAAAATGAGTGCTGCGACGCAAGCTCTTAAAGTAGGAACAAAAAATGTAAGGCCTGTGCTTTCCTTAAGCCATGCGGAGGCTAAATTGAGAGTACTGAACCTGTACAAGGCCTGGTATCGTCAAATTCCGTACTTAGGTGAGCAACCTGTTATGTCATCAATGATGCTTGATGCATCGTTCTGTTTACTGTTGGACCGGACATCCCTTATCCCTTAATTATATCAACTAAATCTACTGTTACTTCCAGAAAACTGTATTAGTTAGAGGACTATAAAGTACAAACTAACCTATGTGACCTATCCTTTTCTGAATGATACAGTACAGAGAATAAAAACTAAAAAGATTTATAATTATCATGTATAATTAAGGCGATACTCTGGCCCTACGTATATTATAACTTCTATTACTTTAATGAATCATATAATTATGTTATTATATTGTGATTCATTTAAGTTTTAAACAAAAAAAGGCAATTAATAAAGTCTTACTTTGATTAAAAAATAGGTTGTAGACCTGTATCAAATATAGAGTATGTAGTTATTACCATCTCAATTACAATACCTCATCATCATCATCAACCCATTTACAATCCCCGTGCTGGGCATGTATCTTCTCTCATTTGTCCACCATGCAGGTCTAGCGCAGATTGGCTTATTTCACATCCCATTGAGAAAATCTCTCAGGGGTGCAGTTTTCTTGCAATGTGTTATTTCAATGTTTAAGTATGAAATTTCAATTCAGTGGTCCATGTCCTTGGGAATGAATTCAGGATCTTTAACTTCACTATTCATAGTGCACTAGGCTTCCTTACCGCACTATATCCCTATATATTCCTTTTTTAAATTTCAGTCATGGACTTTGATATTCCAAAGTCAGAAGCTCAATGCCGTGCTATGTTGAAGGAACAGTTCCGCAAAAACAAAGATGTGACCGATGTTAGAGTTATTGACATGCTTGTCATTAAGGTAAAAAATACTTAAGCTTGTATAGGTTTCTCCATTGATGATTGCAAACTGCATTAGTATAGTATAAAGAGATACTCCAACTTATCTTATTTTTATTTATTTCTGCTAATTACAAAATTAAATTAATTAAAAGATAGGTTAATTAAGTTTCATGAGTGGTCTACATAGCTTGTAAGCACTTAATAAAATTCAATATTTCTTGCCTAAACAAATTGATGTTCCCACTTGTGTGAATTGAAATTAATTGTCTTGTTGGTTTTCATATAATTTGATAATTTTTACAGGGTCAAATGGAACTGAAGGAATCCGTGAACATGTGGAAGCAAAAAGGGCATGTCATGTCCTATTTTAAGCCCAGTGAAGAACCCAAACCAAAGGACTTCCTTTCCAAATTCTTTAATGGAAATGAATAAACTATTATCTAAATTACAGAAATGTAAATAGAATTACCATAATGTGTGTGTGAAATTTAAGTTACAAAATAGAGAATTCAACCAATAGTTTTTGAAGTTTTATTGATCAAATCAGAATCCTTATTAATATTGTCTGACTATTATTCAGTACAAACATTCATATTGTATATGTGTGCAAGGCTAGGATTTTATTTCCAATCTAAAAATCGAAATACATCTACTAGGATTTGATGTATGAATTGAATACACCAAATTTCAATGGATGTTTTTCTGTTTCAAGCGAATTAAAATTCATTAATTCTGACCAACCCAAGATCTACAAACATATAATTTTTTGCAACCCAATTTGTAATTAGTATACCAAAAAGTTATCAAATAATATAGCTTACTATGTTGGCATTACTGTATAAAAATAAATATATCATGTGTCATTTTAAAAATTATTTTGCTTCAATCACAATAATTTTCAATTGCCAAAGACTAGAAAAAAACAATAATTATATAATTAGAATTTCACAATGTGTTCAAAACAAGCATCAACTAGAATTGTGAGACCGCTGATGTCCAAAGATTTCTGCGAGGCTCGCAGACGCGCTATTGGATTATACAGGGACTTTTATAGATACATTCCTTATATTAGTAAGCTATTTTAAAATGATGTAATGACACAAATTTTTCAACATTTCAACATTTGGTTTAATTTGAGTTACGTATGGTAAAAAAATACATTGTTGCGTGTCCGATTTTAGTCCGTACTTTAATTTTTGTTTGTCATAAGTGTGGCAAACAAGCATATGGCCCGCCCGATGGTAAGCGATTATCGTTGCCTATAGACGTTTGCAACACCAAAGGTGTTGCTAGCGCGTTGCCTACCTTGAAGAAACCGTCTAGGTGCCTTAATTAAAAAAACGGAATTCCCATGCCGCTGTCGTCAGAATACGCGCCTCTCCAACGAGCTCTCGTAACCAGAATGGCCTAGTGGGCACCCTAGGATGTTGGGCTACCGATTTGAAATTTTCCTAGGTGGATCGTGTGCACCCGCTCAACGCCCATTCACTGCGGTCTTCTGTAAGGCGGAGGTACTTCCCCCGTCAGGCAACTCAATTGGAGCGGCGAATCTCGCTTTGCCCTATCTCTCCAAATTATATGCCATTGACTTATCTAAGTACGTCATTATCAGATCACCTCGTTCGTTGAGTAGGTGGATGGAGCTGAGGTTCATGCTAAAAAAAACTATTTCTAATGTAGGCACTAATTGGTAACCCGTGTCGCGGGTTAATGTAACGACATTTGCCCTTTAATTTTATTTTATTGGGGGTACGGTTTTATTTTCAGTTAAATACATGGATGTTGAGAAAAACGAAGAAGACTGTCGTTGGAAGCTGAGAGAGTATTTTTATAGAAACGCTTGTGTAACCGACGTGCGAATCATAGATTTACTTGTAATAAAGGTAGGTATTTTAAACAATTCTCCATAACAACACCTTATTAGTAAAGTCAAATACTTAGTTATATATGTAAGAAAAATCTGTAGGTAGGTACATATTATAAATAAATATCGGAAACCAATTAAGTATCTAGTAGAAAATATATTAAAATAAATAATAATAATAATAATACTTCTGGACATTATGACACAGCGCCATCTAGTTCCGAGTTAAGCAACGAGGCTTGTGTTACGGATACTAGTTGGTTGATATACTACATATATACTTTTTTTTGTTGTAAATACATACATATTATACATAGAACATCCATGACTCGGATACAAATGTTCATGCTCATCACACAAACATTAATTAATACATAATAATATCAACCATGCTAATATCGTGGAAATTAAGAATCGGGTTCCATAGGTGTAGGTAATAATATGTAAGTATGTATTTACAAATAAAAAGTATAAGTAGGTATGTAGTCCACTAATCATCTAGTAACGTAAGTAGTAAAACACAAGCCCGGTTGCTTGTACCTAACTAGATGACGCTGTGTCATAATGTGCGGATATATTTATTTATCACAACGGCTGTATAACAATACCTACACGAATTTCTGATGTTGAATGCATGAAGCTGTGGAGCATGAGGAATGCAAAGTGGTGTGACCAATAGACTGTGACGGCAAGAGTCTAGAGTTTGATCCCAAGTCATCACTTTCTTTTCAAGGTTACGTGCGCATTTATCAGTATTTTATGCTCAAACGGTGAAGGAAAACATCGTGAGAAATCCTGCATGCCTTAAGAGATTTTCTTGATGGGGTGTGACGTATACGCATTAGGTCAAATGATCCTAATTGATTCTACTTAGTTCGTTGATACTTTTGAGGATTACAAGCATGATGAATTGAGATACTTACCTATATTGTTGTGGCTACAGGGTTACATCGAGCTGAAAGAAATTACGCAGCAGTGGCAGCAGAAGGGTCACATTATAAGACATTGGTATCCAAGCTATGAAACGAAGCCGTCCGACTTTCTCGGAAAGTTTCTCGCGGGCGTAGATTAGTCAAGCCAGAGCCTTTTAATTGGAAAAAGAATTGTAAACCAGAAATTTAAATAAATAACAAATTCAAGATTTATTAATCACTTTCATTCCACATCACAAGCCTTTTTTTAAAGGCTCAGATAATACATTTATCAGCTTTTACCTAGATTGATGGTCGGTATTATTATATTGGATTGGACTGTCATATACATATAGATAAATATTAATATGATTGAATTCATTCAAAAACAATTTAATAGCTCAATTTAATTTATTTATACCTACATGTCTATATGATGATCAGATCAAACCGCACGCACCACGAAAGTTCATATTCAAACGTAGGTAGCATTCAAGCAGTGCCGGTTTAAGGTAACAGGATGCCCTGAGCAATCTTGGGTGGTAGGCCTAATAAAAATGCTCATCCCACATGCATTACCAAAACATTACAAGACAACTTTAATTAGCTGAGGCATGACGGCACCCTACACCTTGATTCTTGCTAATCCAGGGCTGCATTCAAAAGGTGCTATAGAGTTATAGGTATTTTAGATATCAGTAAGCAGGTAGTTAAGTCATATACAACTTTAATTCATAAGTATAACAATTCTGATGTAACTTATCATTCACAACCATAAAATTACAACATTTTTAAAAATCATTATTGTAAGTAGACATTTGTATTCCAAAATAGAGTAATAAAAAGTTTAATATTTTCCATAGCACTTACGCGGTTTTATTAAAATACTTTATTTTGGTAATAAAACTGTTCAAAGCGTTGAAAAGTTGTTTCTAGAATCAAAGTTCTTAATTCTATATAAATAGCTTCTTGTAAGAGGTGACTATAATGCTAAAGTCTTATCCTAAAAGCATAGTTATAAATACATATTTTATTAGGTATATGTTTAACAAATAACAAATATATCTCAAGAAATTAATTTTATTTCTTGTAAGAGTTTAATTGATTTTAAAAGTTGTTATCACTGGATGTCTTTTGTTAAAAAAAATACTGACTGGTAGATTTTGCAAACAAAAAGACTTATACAGAATTGCTGACCTCCATCTCGGCTGGAGATTAAAGGATTGTTTAGAAATAAGTATTAGCAATACATTGACCGAATGTATCGTGTGTATGTGTACATACACACATACACATGTATGTGTATGTGTATGTGTATGTATATGTGATATTTATAAAATATATAATATACCAATATACCAACCGAGAATCGCCTCCACATTTTTGGAAGTCGCTTAAAAATTGAAGCGAGAATTGGTGGTAAGTGCGTAGCTAGAATGTGCATCTGGATTCAGATATATTTTTTATTTATTAACAAAATTAATAGATCAGATAAATTTAGTCAGTAAAAAAATATCACAACGAAACGACTAAATTATCCAAAACTTCAAGTTCAATAAATTTTTAGATTGTTTTTACCATCGAACATAAGTTTACGCATATTGCCAAGATTTGCTCTTGATGCTTTCACAAAATTATTCAAAATGTAACAATTTGTGTACCTGTTAAAAGGTCACTTAATCCCGATGCACATGTACGCAGGTAAGAGTATAGTAGACTGTTCAGCCAGGTTACATAAGAAAATTAACACCGTCACATTAATAGACTAGATAGAACAGATCCTTTTGAACATTTCATGAACAAGGATTTACAAGATTATGAAACAAGTTTATGTATTTACGTATGCAAAATATATATATTCATTTAGTTATCTTTATACCCTAAATTAGTTATCTACGTTAAATATTTGTTACTGTTTTTTTAATTACAAAATTATTCCTATGTACAACAATTTCGACAACTGTCGATTAGGTACTTCCTTGATTTGCGACCAAGCATTATTAATTCAACATTGATGCAAAAGTTATTCCCATATAATACTCCATAGAAGTCTCCTACTGCCAATGCCCATTCTTTGAGGCTCGGCCTGAACATAGGCATATAACCCATTACGAGTTACGCGATCAGTCAGGCACACTCGGCGGCGACTGTTTGTCTTTAACAATACTATTAAAACTAGTGAGGTCTTGTTCAGCGAGGTACACGTTACAACAGCATCTTCACAAACTCTGAAATGATTAAAACAAATATCTAGTTAATTTCAATCCTAAAATGAAGTATACCTAGGTACATTTAAAATAACAACCATCGTCATCAACTCATTTATTATTGCAACGTCGAAATAATACTACTATTTAAATAATTTATCGTGGTACTTGATCTTATTTTAATCCCGACGTGACATGTATTCTACTTTCACGTCTTTTCTGCTATATAACCAACATTTATCTTGCCTTTTTTAAACAGGCTCGGTAGCCAAAATCGTTTGCGTAATACCCTTCACTTTTTTTCGTATTTGCTTAAACTTTTTCCACATCCACGATTACGTCAATCCTGTTTGCTTGCTACATCAATATCTCGTTAACATCATCATCATCATCAAACCATTATTGTCCCACTGCTGGGCACGGGTCTCCTCTCATTTTGAGAGGGATGAGGCTATAGTCCACCACGCTAGCCTACTGCGGGTTGGCAGACTTCACATGCAATCTCTCAAGCATGCAGGTTCCTCACGATGTTTTCCTTCACTGATTGAGCATGTAATAAATACGCACATAACTTCCGAAAACTCAGTGATGCGTGCCTTGGATTTGAACTTCAGACCTTTGACATCTCAGTCCGATGGTCTCACCACTAGGCTACCACAGCACGTTAACATGTTAAGTACCTATGTTCACGAGAAATCAAGAAGTCCTAGATAAGCAAACTTTTACTCTTATGCAACACTAAGTATCACGCACACGTGTTAGCTTCCTGTCTTTTCAAACTGTTACTTTCGACTTTTTTTCATTTATTGTAATGTTGAAATTGATAGTTTAAAAATTTATAGTAATGTTTTTTTCATTTATAGTAATGTCAAAATGTTTTTCATTTCAGTGCTTAATTCAATGCATTACCATGTTTCAACTCTTATGTCGATCATCGATATGTTATCATAAATGTTAAGAGGCGAAAACTAAACGAATTGTCGTGTTTGTTTTGTGATGAAACGGTAATTTAGACAAAAAACCAGAATCACAATCGTTTATTTGACGACCCGATTAGCGCAGTGGTAGTAAGGGCTGCCTTCTGCGTTATAGGTTCTGGGTTCGAATATTTGTGTATAATATTATTTACCGTTACATACTTTACCTAGGAAGTGTACGTAAACAATGTCTGGGGATTGTGTAGAGTACCTGCTGTTGCACCGGCAATGTGTAAATAGATTAGGTTAGGTTAGAACTACGACGCCCTGCGCACGAGGCGAGCGAGGGAAGCAAGCGGTGCCACGGCAGCGACCGGCGAGTGCCGGAACCGAATTCACAATAAATTGAACGTGAAAAAAAAATCTTCCGGATATAAGTACATTACCAGCTGAACATTCAGTATTGTATATAGAATACTACTAAAGTTAGAATACTAACTATAAAATAAATAATATTTCTAAATTACCCACACGTTTTAAGTATTCTAAGTATACATTACATAGGTATTGTATATAATACCAGATTATACAGATTGCCAGTAACATATATATAAATTAAAACTGCCTAATTCAGTGTATTTTGCGGGACTCATGTAGTAACAAGGATATCTCACCTTCATAGTCGATCCTGCCATCGTGGTCGATGTCTCCAAGTGCCAGTACTTGGTTGAGTTGGGCGTCGGTCACTGGTTCCCCGATCATTTCAAGCGCTGCTCGGAGCTCATCGCGAGTTATGTACCCGTTGTCATCACGATCGAATACCCTGGAATAATTAATATCCTAAATTAGACGAATTAACATTATGACTACTGACGAATATACTATCTACTGTTTAGTCATGTTTAGAGTGTGATATGTGGCAGGATTAAAGTGGCAGGCCTTTGATATTTGTACGTAGTTTCTGCTTTAATATCTCCAAAAACAGAGTTGAAGGTAAATGGACCCGTAGCTCGATTGACCCCATATACGTTAAAAGCCATCATGTATGCTTTTTTATATTTACATATTTACTAACTTTTACACGCGACTTCGTTTGCTTAGGATTAATACTTTTATGCAATCTGCTTATTTGTGTCTTTTTAAGAAATTATTGATTCCGTATACAAACATTCACCCCCATTTTCACCGATTTAATTTTTAATTTTCGGGACGTAAACTATTCACGTAGTTCCCCGAAACTCGAACTGTCTCCATAACAAATTTCTTCCAAATCAGTTTAGCGGTTAAGGTAACAGACAGACACAATTTCATATTTATAATATTAGTATAGATAGAAACCTACTGGAAAGAAAGAAGTGGGACTACGCACTAGTAGGGACAGCTTTTACGGTCGAAGAACAAGGAAATAAATAGCAAGAGGTTAAAAAGAAGGCGACGATCATTATCGATAGAGAATAGTGGTGAAACATAGATAAGAACTAAGCTCGTAAATTGAGATAAGAAGACATAGAACATGAGCAACTCACTTAAACGCCGCGAGTAGATCTCTCGTGATCTCCTCCTCGGAGTCGCCACCACTCGTCGTGACATCCAACCCTTGTATTGCTTGTATTTTTGTCACCCACTGCATGAAGTCATTTTCATCTATTAGACCGTTACCTGTAAATAAAAAAATACATTAAAATCGCACCTATCATGGGTTGATAAATATTATTACTACTTTAAAGCCTGGTAGTGTGACCAGTGGACTGTTAAGTCTAAGGTCTCGAGTTGAATATCAAGGCATGCCACTAACCGAATATGTTTTTATCACAAAATAAAGGTAAAGGAAAAACCTCGCGCGAAAACCTGCATGAACAATTTTTCGGTGGTGTGTGAAGTATGCCTACCCACATTAAATTATCACTCTGAAATAAGAGAAGACCCGTTTTTAGCAGCAGGCCAATACAATGGATTGAGTGAATGAGGATTTAATATTATTAAGTTAAGGTAATAGAAATGAATATTCAACGAGAGGTAGCCCCAAAATTAAGTATCATTCTATCTTTTAATGACCTATAATACTATTAGCAAAATGACCAGGAGCTTTTTATATATATAATTCTTCTAGTAGAGTTCTGTTAGTACGTCCTCCACTAACCCATAAGGTATGTCTGTAGCCGTAGCAGTTTTTTTCTTCTTTATTTTAAATACAATATAAAATCTATATTCTACCCTCATTTTCTTTTCTAGTAACCACTAGTCCCTGAAGTCTTTCCTTCATTAATTTATGTTGTTTTCTTTTAGTAAAATATGCCTATAAATTCTTATGTTAAAACATTACTAAATAAGTATGAAAACAAAAGAGCGGCGTGTTCCTTCACTGTGAAACCTTAGAAATACATATAAACAGCAGGTAGCACGTTTTAACGACTTGCTTTCTTAATGTGTTTCAAAATACCCAAATAACATATAAGAGCCTTTTTAGGGTCACAGATAAGATTTACGAGAAAATAAAAGAATATGCTGCCAGTGTGTTATTAAAATAATATTAACTCGTGCCCAAATAATATGTAACAAAATGTTATGTGACAATTAACAAAAGGGCTTTAAGTCGTTTAATCTTAATTAACGCGGTGGCAGGGAAACTCGTTAAAGTCATGACGTCAGCAGTTCACCCTCTGCTCACAGCATTACCTCCAGTTAATTATAACAGTCATTATCAATGTTTTGCCGTAAACTGAGACCTCGTCATTCATAAAGTTTTATTACTGAGCCAGTCTTACGCTCGTTATATATTTTATATTGCTTATTAAGATTACCGTTCACTTCTTCTAATAAACAAAAATAATTATCCTTGTATTTAATTTGGGTTCATTTAGAGCTTCTAGTTACTGTAGGTAATTCATTTAAATTTACATAGCGCTTGCCAGACGTGCTGCCATTCGGCTGTAAGGGTTGTAACAACAGAGGATTTTAGGACCACCTGTGGCTGCAAACTGCTTCATTATTACATTGAATTTATCTTGAAAGAAACTTTTTAATTTTTAATGAATTCCGACTTTCAATTTAAACTGTCATCCGCTGCATTTCAGTTTCTTTTATTAGAATGACGTATTTATAAAATTTATAGCACATTATAAAATAGCAGTTTATATCTATCGTGTTCAGAACATTAACCTTGGCTGGCTTGAACATAATCAGATTGGGTCGAGAGATTATCAGAGTGCGATGGTTGGTAGGGTGGGCGCCTTTAGAAGGCTCGGCGTGTCTACACAGGGCTACTCGTTAACACTATTTATTTTCATATTTATTTATATACAACTACTTCTAATGATACCTACGATCTCGATTTCCCAAGATTATACATATAACATAAACTAATCATCGACATCGTTCCTAACTTCTCATGTAAAAATGAAAAAGATGAGATATCTCTCACTCATTATAATTCATACTCATCAAGTGTATGTACATTGTAAACAAAGTTAAGAACGCGCTTTAGCATTATATGTATGTCACATTTTATATTTAATAAATAAGCATCGAAATAAAAAGGTATGAGTTAAAGAGATATGTATGAGTTCATTTTAGTAGAAGTGATATGTGCCACCCTCAATATTCAAATATATATATACCTACTTGCTTTTTACTACGTATTCATAAAGTAGGCTGTATTATGTCACTCGGCTCACGTCCATACGGCGCAGCTCTACGATAAGTACGTGCATACTAAAAGCTAAATGGGTATATCTAAGGGCACGCAACCTAATGAAGCAAGTTATATAGCCAATTAGGCTCTCCGGTGGTGAGTGATCAAGTGGAACTTTATCAATTACGTCACGACGACTTGGAAAAGCGCAGATTACAAACGTGGAGGGCGCGGGGTCGCGCGCGCCGGATGCCGCCCGCCTTACGCGCGCACGCCATTTTACAATAACCTTCTAAATGAACTGCCTCATCGATTTAATCAGTTTATGTTTATTCATATTGTGTCACAAAACCTTCGGGCTCACGAAAATTTCTATTCTAATGAGCCTAATAAGCAGATACCGAAAGTATATATATTTTTGCAGACAGTTAAACATTTCTATGCCAACATTCTTTCATCAGCTACTGAACACGACGCATTACATCAACATAATATAAACAAAATTTAATTTTAACTGTACTCTGTAGCCTCTCTATACGCTTTGTAGCTCGCTATTTGTAGGTAATTCATTTAAAGAACAGAACATTTGCTACTTTAGAACAGTGCATATCTCAAGGAAATTATTAAATGACACGTGTATAGTTGGCAAGAATTCAAAGCAAAACGATACAGTACAGTAGGAGATCATTAATTAAATTTTATGCACTCTACAAATATCTAGAAACATTTTTTTTATGCACAAGAAAGTTACCTTGTAATAGTTGAAATTTAAAATAAGCCAATAATTGTTAGAAAATAAATGTATTAACTTACCGCTCTAAATTCTCATTATTATTATATTTATTTTCAAGGAATTTTGTAATTATTTTTAGCGTCGCATCATGGTCATTCTGGCATCACAATTATATAATATAAAGCTAAAAAAACAGTCAAATATAAATGTAAAATGCCTTAAAATGGGGTGTATGTATTCGCAAATTTACCAAAAAATACTTTCATGCCCTGTAAAAATTTGTTTTGGTAATGTTAATATAAATTGAAACACGTCTATGAAATAAAAATATCACCACTGATATTTGACCTATAAATTAACGTTTCCGGTTTAAAATTCTTATATCTATTCTACTTAAATATGTTCCTACAAAATCTTAAATATTGTAGGAACCTACTGATGAGATATATTAAAATAGGGTTGGGTACTGGTTACCCTTTTCTAATTTTATTTATAAGTACTTCTTATTCGTCATGTCATGCTTTTTAATAATGCAATCTAACAAGGGAAGGAACTGTCTCCAAAAAGCTCTTAATTTAATTTAAGGAGACGAAAGGCGCAATTAATTAATCTCACTGATCCTTTAAAAATAAGTTATTAATGCATTATGGTATATTAAAGAACCGTCCAAAAATGATGACGTAACAAAAACGTGATCGATAGACTCATACTGTTGTGGGTGGTAAATCTATTGTGTAGGTATATACTTTCTCAATGGGAATACGACGAGACCGTACACACATATTTATTGTATTTTGTATCTTATACTATAACTGTTAAAAATAAGTGTTTCAATGTTAGTTGTACCTACTTATTGAAAGCATTGCATCATTTGTAATGCCGTTAACTTCTTTGGTGTTAACAATCGTATGTATGTATGTGTAGATGTTTGTGACTGTTTCGCGCAAAACTTATAGTGGAGATTTTGATTAAAGTTTACAGTCTCAAAGCCAATATGTACATCAGAATAATACATCTATTTATAGATATATAGTTATTGACCAAAATATGCAGACGAAGCTGCGAGCGGATGCTAGTGTATAATAACTTTATTTATGTAGCACTAGACTACTGTTCACTATTCTGCATTATTACTAACGCAGAATAGTGAATGGTAAGTTTATTATTCCATTTATCACTGCACTTATCATATATAGTTTAAATATTTCCAATGTGTTAACGTCTTATAAGTAGGCATGATTTTTATGTGCTTACATATACTCATGCACAGTATTCTGTAGGTACTCCTCTCGAACATTATTGAATCATTAAAAGGCATGATTGACGACGATCGTTCATAAATATTTCCGTCATATAAGGGATAACGACGAAGCGTTTACCAACAGCTGTTATCGTTCAGTTTGCTCACTCTATATTCATTGACAACCTAACAACTTTATTTGTTACGAAGGTTTATATTCCTAAGCTCTTAAATTGTTAGGTTATGTAGACTCGGTTTAGGACGCAAGCGCAGCTTTCAGTAGGAATTATTTTCCTGTATCCTATCTGATTTGATGTGCATGTTCAACTAAAGCTATTTTGTACTATAAAGGTACCAGAGGTTTTGAAAATAAATTATATTATTATACATACATATAATTATACATCTATAGACGAAAGGGATTTCGAGACATCTGATGCATCATGTACTTAAACAATATTATATACCATAAAATGAGTTCCAATCGCAGGTTTTTTTGATAAAAATTGTTTTTATACATATCAGCATGAAACTTTAGGTAAATACGCATTAGGCAGATCTCTATTTAAATATTACATTCTATTAAGAATTTCAAGTATTTTATATTGCTTATAGAAGGGAATCGTGAGCGGGTCTTCTATGATCGGCAGGTCACGGCAGTTGGCGTGTCATTTTCGAACAGTAACGATTTACGCCCAGCGCCCCATTACTTACTTTGATGGACTTCTTGCATGCGAGCGGAGCGTGGGATGTAATTTCATGACGCGGGCTGTTAGTAGCCAATGGCATTGCAAAGTTATAATGGAACAATATACTGTGCACCATAACAAAGTTTGTTCCTGTTGTTAATATATTGAAGAGAATTGAGACAAAGTATAGAGATAGAATATCAACTTTTTGACAATGACTAGACCCACTGATACTTTAAGATGTTTGTTTTGTCTTTGTAAGTATTTGAAGCTAACTGACTAACTACCGGCATGGTTTTTTATTTTATGTTTTTCTTTAAAGAGTCTTAGAAATAAACTTACACGCCCACAACGCAATACCTAGGAGTAATAATTGGAGTCTAGCTCACACGCACGAACGAAATAACTACTTACCAGTCTTACTGGCGTCTTTGATGAGTTCAGCAATGAGATCGTCACTGACAGTGATGCCGAGGTTTCTCAGCATGAACTGCAGTTCAGCAGGAGTGACGTGGCCATCGCTGTCGCGGTCCAAAAGACCGAACGCCGTGCGAAGATCTGAAATAATGCGAACGTCAGTTTACAACAGCTACGGCGCTACTGCGACTAGTTAGCTAGGCGAAGCTAACTCCTGGTGCCCTTAAATTTACTCAATACCTACGTAGGTAGAAGTATATATGAATCTATATAATGGGAGCTACGTGGGTTTTATCAATTACGTTTATTTATTTTCGTTGTTAACCCACATCACATAAACACCACTTCCAAGTTGGGCGTGTGGGTGGAAGTCTGAAAATCAGTGCGTGATGGGCATCACGCACTGATTTGGTTGGTTCCCTGGTGTCCGAAAAAACTATCAAGTGTATTAAAGAATAAACAACGGAACTTTTATATATATTTGGATGTTTTGTCCGTTCGGTTGTACGAATATCGTGCAAAAACTTAAAAAGTTTAGAAAAAAGGGCAAATCAACTTAAAGTAACGTATGTATTATTATACATGTCTTCCTATAGGTATACACATAAACAATAGATATATATTTTGTTTGGGTAAACCTCAAACCAAATGTATATCTGTTGTTGGGATTTAAAAAGCTAAAGAACTTACCAGGAAGTCATTTGTATCATATGTCATTTAGTTTAAGAATATGTCGAGAAAGGATACAGGATAACAGGTTGTATACCTACAATAGGTATAAAATTTAATAAGTTTAAAAATTTATGATTAAATTTATTATAGTTATGTTCAGTATGTTTTAAACAGTATATACATAGGTATATTGCTTTTGATTTATCTTTCTCAATTTTTTTTTAATTGTGTTTCAACTTTAAAGAGGAATCGGAATGCTTCTGCGGGCAACCGCTAGTTAAATATAAGAAAGATTCACTTTAGTATTTGAATAGGTTAAATTATATTATATTTATCTAAGCAAGCAGGTAGAATAGAAAACATTTACAATGATGTAAATGTATCTTGACAGATCCTGAAATATGGAACACTTACCAATAAAATATTGTAGTTGTAAAACATTGTGACACTACTCCTAATATAATTATTACCAACAATATGTTGTGTAGATAAAGATATAATATGTAGATATATTAGACTAGGCTCTATTCAATAACAACCTGATACAGTAAAGTCATATCAAAACACGAATATAATTAATATACCGACAATTAACCAATTTATCCATTATTAATAGAATAAAAGAATAGAAATCAATCATACTGAAATGAAATACATATTATGCTAGCGCTTAGCATTTCTGCGCTTTTACATATGTAAGTGTAGTGAGCGTTTAGTTTCATGTACAAGTACCAATTACGAGTAGGTTTACGTACAACAGTGTAATATATGTTAAACGATTTAATTCGCCGTTATGGTGAACCTGAGGATATCGCAACAAAACGAACAACAATGTATCACTTATTTAAGCACCAGCAATTATGTTCCTTCAAAGTTACGAGTTACCCAGACAGCCTTGCGAGATTAACTCAGAATTTTTGAAAGATTGCGAACATAAAACGTTTCTCATCTTTGACTGGCAGAAAACATTAAAACGTTTATAAAAAACCTACCTAGAAGGCATGTAAACAAACTTTTTTGATGTCAACCACTTTCGAAATAAGACTAAATTAGAGTGAACGAGGGAACGCGACATAATTGGATTTACAAAATACTCATTATAAAAGGTACTTACAAAACTCATTGCCTCTGTTAAAAGACATCACAATTAAAATATTATTAGTGTAGATAATTTCAGTAAATACAAAAACTCGTTATAATTTCTTATACACGTTTTGGGCACATCTTACGCTTATCAACTTCTATCTAGATTTACCTTGCCGCTATCTTCAACGGTTTTCACTAAAATTGTCACAGCGTCTCGTCATATACATGCTCGGCATTATTGACAAAAGATTAAACAATGTTACGTAGATATCATACAGTTTTATCTCAGCATTAAATTATTTTGAAGCGTTGTTATCTAGACAAGGTGTTAGGAATGAAAACATAATTACAGGTGCCCATAGATTCGTACAACGCTAACGCTAAAATGCTTGAGCTGGGGAATCGGAACAACATATCACTATAGTACCTATTTCAATAAAAAAATATTCGCATAGAAACACCCAATAATCATCATCATATCAGCAAGATGACGTCCACTGCTGGACATACAAGCCTCCCCCAAAGATATACACAATGGCCGGACCTGGGCCATCTGCACCCAGCAGAATAATACGACTAATAAATTAAATAAATTATTTTCAATCTTTATAAGGTATTAATTTCATTACAAGTTGATATTTTGATTTTTAATGATGGAATACTTTAGATATTTTTTACTTGGAATGAAGAAATTTGGCGACCTCTCACCCTAACCTATAAGTACTTTTAATACTACATTCCTGTTCTCACCTATAAAAAAATCGCCGTACCTATTGGTACAGCATCCATTAACTTAATAGAGCTAACTTAAAATTACACTGCAGAACCTTAAAGTGTATCTTTATATCTAACTTGCTCATTCTTTATGTAATATTCGGGTAGCTTCTTGTTACGTGCAAACATTTTGTGATGTCATATCGGAATTCCTTCCTCTTATATATCTGGCGTCAAGGTAAGGTGGTTAAAGATTAAATGGTTCTATGTTGTACAACAACATTACAAAATAACATAAAAATCAATCTGTATGACTACGAGAATAAGCATGTGGTTAGTATTATATGAAAACAAAGTATTAATGACATTTTTACACGACATTTTAATTCATGTAAATCGTTATTCTACTCATTGTAACGAGTGGTAAGTATATAAATCAAGATCTATCGGCTTGGCAACCAGTTTAAATTAGAACACAAATTATGAAAGAATGTTTGGTGATAATGACCAGTCTAAACACTGTGTTATTCCCGGCATAACGCCACAACTCCAGAAATATCACTCAACGTGCTACGAAATGAGTTAATTTCGTGACTCAACTCATTTTCTCTGATTTACATGATTATTTTTAATGTTCCTGGTAATACAGATGGTACCTACTATTAAAATTTTATAACATGTTCCTGTATTAATTGCCAGATTTATTGGCAATAAGTCCGTGTATATGAAACAGCGAGTAGACCTTACACTACTTTATAAATGTTTACTCTTACAGATAAAATTTTGATTGATAATGTACTCAGGTAAGAAGAATAGACGCAATATACATGCACACAGGTGTTATTAAGTAGATATGTGAATGTTATCACTGTTTGATTGTTATTGTGTGAATATAAGGTAGGAACAAGACAGAGAAGGTAGTAAGTGCATTAGAAATATAAATACTACGCATAAAATAAAATGTGTATGATAAAGCATGTAATAACAATAATAGTACATATGTATATACATAATATACATATGAATATACATAAGAATTTTACAATGATATATGTAGATATAGTATAAATAACAAACTATGTGAATATTCTTTATAAATACGAGTCTACATTGTTTGTGAACCAAAGACAGGAAAATATAAGCCATTTATGTGTTAACTAAATAAGTTTTCATGGCAAATAGCCTAATAGTGAATTAAGTTTCAGACTGACGAGCAAGAAATCCTGGTCCCTACTAAAGTATAGCTTAGCTTCTGTGAGGAAGAAGAAATATCTGCTGTAAACATTTAGGAAATAAGTATAAATGTACTCGGTACTTGATGAAAGAAAATGCAATATATTATATTGGTTGGTATACCTACATAACTCCAGCAAAGAAAACAGAAATTCTTTTCATAGCTGTGTTATATGATAATTTTAATATTTACAGGTTCTTTTGAAATGTGACCGACTAGAGGCTATGACAAAGATTACTCAAAGCGTCAACAATGTCAACGCAAAGACGATGAGTGTTAAAGGATACTTAATATCTTAAAACGACTCATATCATACAAGCAGA
Source organism: Craniophora ligustri (assembly GCA_905163465.1). Lineage (NCBI taxonomy): Eukaryota > Metazoa > Arthropoda > Insecta > Lepidoptera > Noctuidae > Craniophora > Craniophora ligustri. The sequence continues at coordinate 6,495,479 of LR990967.1, read as the reverse complement.
TGATGGCTATGGCTAGATAATAAGTCTCTTTAATTATCCCATAGTAAAATGGCAACATTGAATTTATAGGTACTTGACGATCAGAAACGCAATAACCTCCTATTCGCAAGATTACTTAAACAAAACCTCGGTGGCTCTCAGTAGAGCTAAATAAATACCAGCCGGCTATACAGACATATACATAATTATATAACTGTAATTGGCAATATTATATTATGATTAATCACCCACTCAATCATTGTTCTGCCGCTGGGCTTCGAGTCTGCTATAAGGAGAGCCTGGCCTAGTAAAGTAGTAAGGGTTCGCAGACTTTACGTGCCGTTGAAAATATTGTCTCAGGCATGCAAGTTCGGCTACAAATATTTCCTACACCTACGAGTGGTGATATTAATGTCATAGCCGATTAGAGAAAGATTATATTCGAAGTGAGACGTAAGCTTTCTCTGCTTATATGATTACTTTCAGTCTTATGTTCCAAAAGTACCTAAGTATTTTATTAAGTACCAAGTGTACAGAACAGAGCATCAACACTATACAATTATACATGACATATACATATTGTGGAAACTAGAGGTTTATGATTTTTCTACAAAGAACTTCTTGATTAGTGTATTATATTATTGTTTTTAACGCCACCGTAATAAAATTTAAAACAAGCACGGGGGATAGTGCGAATCTATCGTATGATAACAGAAAGTACGTACGTACGAACTAAGTAATGTATGGAGTAAAGTTGGTTAGTTAGTTATGCTAATAAAGATAATTTATTATTTAAAAGCCTCTCAATATTGTATATAATTAATATTTTAAGGAGATTTTAACAAGTGCGATTATACAAGTATGAAAAATCAATGTGCACGTATTCTAAACATGGTCTTTATTTAAGGGCTGATTTAATTTTAAAAAATATATATTATTGTAGACAACATCAATAAATGAGTAAGTAGATTTATTAGTTTTGAAGTAGTTCACAAGAGGAGGTAACTAGGTTTTTACTCGCGTCAGTCAAAATTTATATTTAATTAGTCAGTATCGTAATTTATATAATTTGTATTGAAATCGCTAGTCTAATGACTATCAGGTTTATTAATCGTTGAGTCACTATAAATAAAACATCTGCAATGGCGACTTGTGTACTTAGTACCATTTATATTGAAATATAGAGCGATTAAACATTGTTGTTTAGATTGCTTATCTTTTGACTGTTGATGAGATCTATCTATAAAATCATTTAATACTTTGACAAAGATTAGCGTGTTGATAATGACGCGGTACAATGACATGCGCGACGTATTCTTTCTCTTGGCTGTATAACGAGATAGGAATTGATGCTGACCATTAGTCATCATCACATATAACGACCAAGGAAAATTTAGAATTAATCGTTTCTATTTCAGTGTTCTAGATTTTTATGTACATTTTCCAAACGGTTATGTGAAAAATATTATTTTTATAAAATATATCCATATTTTTTTACGACTAAACAATAGTATTATTGGGTATGTTCTGATAGAAGTGTAACCAATGAAAATAGTATTAAATAAAACGTGAAGTAGCCCTCATGTTGCGTCCATATAGTTTACAAAACCCCTTTCGACTAATCGTTGAAAAAAACTCATTTAAAAAATAGCAATCAGACATTTAAATGGAATAGTGCCAATGTACCTACTAAAGGCTCATGGAAATAACGACAATAGTGCTGATTGATTTCAAACAAAACCAACGTAAACAATAGCGGAGTCCACATACTGGCACCGAACTACCAAAGTGTTAGAGCCTACTGATAAAAGAGAAAAAAAAACCAGTAAGTGTTGATCGATCGAGCAGTAACCCAATTTTACATCGATGATTCCATGAAACGACGAAATGTAAACATCAATTATAGTGTCAAATTATGACAAGCGTTTTAGTGCCCATAAAACAAAATTTAGGTACCTACATGTCTGTCGAAGGGCACAATAATGTGTCCTCAATAGGTGTTGTTGACATAAACTTTACAAGGTCAATGTGGATTCACGCCCAAAATCCTACCCAAGGTCAAAATCCACCAACCACTAAATATAACACACATACAAAGTACGGGGCTTGAATAGAAATTGCATAAGAGCTTTCATAATAGCACACAGAATTTCTCGTACCTACTTTAAAAATATATTTTTAAAGTAAGAGAAATGTCATGGACATCACAATATATAAATAATATCAAATGATAAACTTTTATTTATACAGTACAGCTTCCGCCTTTTGATTTATAGTCAGTATTGAAGGTCTTACTGTTCTACAGTTATGAAACTTCAAAGTTTGAAGAAAATGCATGAATCTCTGCTACCACGAGACAAACTCTGAAGTATCTAAATCACAAGTACGGAAGCTACTTTGTATAAAAAGTTGTGTGAAAAATCTGACATGAAAAAAAATATTTTACCGAAATATTCTTTACTCACTGTTTAGCATAGCTTCACTAGGTGCGGGCACTACGGGCCGGTCGTCCACTGGAGACTGTTTCTTCTTACTTTTTTTCTCATCTTCCTGCTGAGAATCAAAGAAAACACTGTTATTAGACATACACACGATTATTCACCATATACTTTATTTAATATAACTGCACTCTCAATGCAGTGTCATCTAACTACGAGTAATGTAAGAAAATAATGTCACTGTGAACTGATTTTTTTATCAATTTCATGGTGTTATCAATCTTGTCATTCGTTTTATCGGACTATTGTCTGATCAATAAACCGTGCTTATCAAAATAATAATAATAAGTTTGCCTAAACACGGAAAATTAATGAAAAGAGAATATGTGTTGTTGTTATAAAGCTAGGTATATGATTATGAAATCTATAATAAAGTGTTCAAGGTAGTAAATTAATAAATGCAAACACGCAGCTACCCCACTTACTGTATAAAACACAAATACTGAGAATTCGTTAGTTGTTTACATTTATTATTTTGCTTCCCTGAATAATGTATACTTGGTTCATGCCGGTCAGGTTTACAGCTACGTCGCTCACAGTCTGGCTCTGTGTGTAGTCGACGTAGAGAAATGGACTGTTAGCCGTTTGCAGACGGTGCACTATTTATAGGAACATGTCATTACCATTGTGATCTTTAAATGTAACACGCTACTTCTGCATTTGGCTCTGGTCACCGATACGTAAATACATAACTATTTTCTACACACAATGTTAGTAGTTGAAGGTGTATAAACAGTATGGTCCAAACAAAAACAAAAGTGATTTTTTATATCTCTCTTGCACACACAAAACTACCTAAACAGAATATTTCACGTTGTTTCACGTGGTAATGTATCTGTTACTCGTAATAAAGAAGCTGATCGTTCAGACAATTGGCAATATACACATAAATAAAATCTTTAATAAATTTATCCAAACTAGGTTAACCAATTAATAACATACATGTCCTACTTCTCATAAGCATTTCAGGGTACCAGGTAACTAAGATATAGAAAATATATGCTAATACAATATATAGGCAGAGCATGCCTATATATTGTATGGTTGATAAACACTGAAAGTTGTGTATGAAAAGTTTAAAATGATTCTCAAAAACCTAGCTTATAAAAAGACTAGTGTAAGACTGTAAGATCAAGTAAGATAAAATTGTGTTCAAATTCAAATTCTTTATTGCACTCCATAAATATGTTAGATATTGTTTGTCACATATATAGTATTACATTATGGACCCTGCAGGGCACGGCAATTTAAAAGAGAGGAGCAAACTATGACTATTACGTTATCGCGCATTTGTATGAATGTATTTTTATATAAAAAGATCTAAGATAAGTAATATAATATAATATTTGTGTAAGTTATAATATAATATTTATGTGACGATGACTAGATTTGTTTAATTTTTCTAGATTTTATGACGGTTTTATTTTATAAAACTATTTATAAAGTGTAATTAAATTATTTATGTATTTCAATATATGTATTTATATATAAATATATATAATATATGTATTATATGTATTTGTGATTAAAATGTTTATTTGTTTACCTGTTTAATTTTAATTTTGTTCGTTTAAGTGTTGAGGTTTAAAGCTTATCACGTTTATTTATATGAATAAACAGAAACACTTCCTCAGTTTTTCTTTACAAAGTTATTCGAAACAAAGGTTACATGTATTCTCTGCAGTATACGTAAAAGTAAAGTATCACATCTCACCGTTATGTGCGCTTTTCGAGGTCCCGGAAGCCCACCCTACCCGCACTCGGGCAATTCCAGCGCTTTATGTAAAACTCTCAGAAGGTTCTCTACAACTTCGGCAGTTACTTCGCGCCTTTATGTCAAGGCTGGCCTGCATACTTCATGAATAGTTTCAGATACATGAAAAGTACTGTACTATACGAGCTCGCAACATATTGAGTCATTGTTATTTTATGTGATATCGCATGCGGTAGGTTGATTGAAAGGTTATTTTATAGAAAAAATAATCTCCACAAGGACGTCGGGCGGCAAGAAAATTTATAACATGACACATTTTCAGAAATGACTTGAACTACCTATGCATTAAAATCGAAGTAAGTGTATTTGACATGACAACAGGATAAATATTTAATCTTTCGTTTTGTCTCCTCTTGATCAGGTATAATATACAAGAATGAGGTATTCCATGTAATCTTGAAATAGTTTGCGCGTGATCACCAAGCTTGATGCCAATATTACCAATTCATATTGGCCGATAACCATGCCAAATTTCAGTATCTACCCAAGTAAATCCTGACGGCGTAATTAAATAAATGCACTCATGCTTGGCTAAGAAAACAAACTCTCCACATATAAACTTCTAATGATTGAAAAACTGCTCTCGTCCGTAAATTATATTTTCATATGGATTATATGGCAATAAAATAATTTATGACTTAATAATATTTATCGTAATCATAATAACTGATACAAATAGCGCAAATTCATAAAAAAACTGACTAACATTGACCTGAATCGATTTCTACATGAATGCGCGGCGGAATGAGATTTTTCATAAAATAAACGTGGTTAAATAAAAATATATTTGTAATGATTGATAGCGAGATTAGTGGTGAAGCACGGTGGGGTGCGAGTGTGACCGAGCGGAGTTCGCATTGAAATAGCTCGTGTCGCGTTTGGCACGACGTCAACTAGCGACGCGGCCAGTAAACACCTCCGGCTTTGTGAAAAAATGTGACATGCCCAACTCTCTGTAGGTAAATAAACCAAGGCGTGATGTATCGGACATCAAGACGAGTAGATGGCGTACACGCTGCGCTTCAAAGAACACGTTAAATCAACCCGTTTATTGTTAAACAACACTCCTAGCAGACCAAGGCTGGCAAAATTACAACAACACAGCTTCCCTAATACGTCATAGATACTAGATTGTGCACGAAAATAATTGTTCATGAATAATTATAACTCTATGAGATATTGAGCCGCAATGACCCAGTTCTAAGGACTTCACGAGAAAATGATTAACCGGGACGCTCGTTTGAAAGCTTTTTGATAGAGAACATTTCGTTTAACATAAGATTCCTATAATATCTATGGTCAGATCGGTATTTATTTAATGTAGGTACGTAATACATTACACATTTTTAATAGTCAGGTAAATTATTAGGTCGAAGGCCGCTTTAAGAGTTACTTATATACATTTATAACAGGGGAATTAATTTTTCATGAGGTACGTTCATTTGTCAGAAATCGTATTGCCCGCCCCAGCTTCGCACGAGTTTATACAGCTTATGTTTATTTTTTTATGCCACAAGGGTGGCAAACAAGCATTCGGTAACCCGCCTGATGGTAAGCAGTTACTGTAGCCTATAGACGTTTGCACCACTAGAGGTGTCGCTCGCGCGTTGCCAACCCTGTAGAAACTGTTTAGGTTTCTTAAAATAGGGGAGTTACTAAACTGACAAAAAGCATATGGAATTCCCATGCTGTCAGAATAGTCACTCTCCCAACGAGCTCTGGTAACCTTAGTCACAACTGGCAGAAACACAACTACTGTTGCCTCATTTATTAAGGTCTTCTGTAAGACGGAGGTACTACGTCAGTCGGGCAGCTTAATTTGAGCGAGGATCCTCACTATGATAAGATATAATAAGAGGTAGGGACCTCTCAAAATCATTCACGGATAATGGCATTCTAATGGTTAAAGAGTTAAAAAACTACTAGATCGATTTGAATGATCGGTTTAGTAGTTTTGGAACCTATTGAATACAAACACAAAAAAACTAATATTTCCTCTGTACTATTAGTATATATAATAGATGTTAAAAATCTGTATAAATAATTCTTATTTTTAACTCGTAAGTCCCTTAGTAATATTAATATTTTTTAAATTTTGGCGACCTTTAAATAGCTGTCAAGCGGCCAACGACCATCACTAATCGACCCAGATAACGTACACCGTTCATCATTAAACCCACATATATTGGTTCGTAATGACAGCTTAATGGGACATATTTAACCCTTTTGCAACAACAAGGTCGGACAGCTCAAAAACGTCAAATAAATGACCAAAGTCGGGGAATGTTTCAAATTACATAGTTGTGAAATGTTCTGAAACATACGCTGCATGCCGTCCCTCGTTTGGTCTGGTAAGCGACGCTTTGAAAGATTCTTGACATTACAGGCGAACAGACAAATGTCATAGGTATGTTCAAACGGAATTCTTGCCAAACTGCAGTAAACATTAAAATACAACTGTGACATTGCCAGTGTATTTGTACTTATTTACGTTACGGAGATGTGACAGACCTTCACAAAAGTACCTAGTGGACTGCGATATTTTTGGGTTAAAAAGTGACGAAAATATATTAAATTTATCTATGTTATAATAGTTTCAGATTAAAAATCTTATAAGTATAATGAATAATTACAGTGTTAAGAGGCATATGACGAATCTATAAAATGGTCACTTACTTTCCTTCTACTTCTAGACGTAGTTGCCATTCCCTGTAAAGAAAGAAACACTGATGTTATTTGATTATTTACAATATTTTAAACACGAATATTTACACAGATACTGAAACTTATTTAATTTTATAAGCTTACTACTGTCAAAATGGTCAAAACCGGGAAATAGTAGTAAACCTTATAAACAACAAGGTAATTACTTAGCTACGCCTGCAACAAAGTGACGATGTATAATTAGAAAACGAAAACAGCTCTTATCAAAGAAAATGAGTTGATGACTAACTAATAGAGTATCATTAATGGGCTGTCAGTTACTTACGTAATTATAAAACGTGGACTTGATTGTTAACTCTTAGAACACAAGTGATTTGTTGTTTACAAATATTATTGGTACCTTGTACCTGCAATTTTATTCAGCTAAATCTTTAAACCGAATAAAGAATAGTACCTACACTATATACTTAATTTCTTTCTTAATTCTCTGCGGTTGTGTCAAAAGCATCTCTTCAATAAGGTATTAAAAAAAGATTATTCTTTCCACTCAGCGTGAAGTATTATTGTGCATCTCAACTATGAGAGCTAGAATCAATTTCTTTCAATATGATTATAGTTTTAAGATTTTATTATTTACGTTATATATTTTTCAAAAAAAAAATCCTCTATTATTCCGAAGAATTTTGAAGTCAAGCACCGATGTCCCGCCACTCCAAAATTATAAGTTGATGAAAGTATGTACAAAGAGACTGTAGAAAACATAATAATATAAGTACAATGCAACTGTTATAAAAATCTAGAAAATTAGTTGTTAGTACTACTAGTCAAATAGCATTTGCACTCAGTGTATAAACGCAACTTTTTACATTCTGCCTCTTAAAAAAGGTTCCATGCACTTATTTTTATAAATACATTTTTACGAGGATTTTTTTTCCTTTACAAGGAATCATTAACGGAATTCAAGTGACACTAAATACATTTGACAAGTTATTTTAGTTAATAAATTCTACAACAATTTTCTTCGATCTGGCAGGTGATATCTTTCATCCACACTACAACTACAACATGTGTTTTTATATTTTTAATATTACCTTACATGCAGAGAACATAAAATGTTTTCAACAATGTTTTTATTTGTTAGAAATGAAAATATCTTTCCGCGTCACTAACTCATGATTTAATTTAAATTAAATAAATTGGAGTTATCGTAGGAAGTAACTGTAACTGTCTCTACACGTAACATAGCGACTAGCATTTTTTTTTTTGGAAATGATTAACTATGCAAATCAAAAGCGCGATATGAACAATGTTTTTTTTATAATATACTCACATTATTTACAGTTCGCGAGATTGCATCAGTTTCCATTTAAAATGTTATTGTTCAAAAGTTATTTTTGTAACTCGTACCTTCACGTCATACATATTTTTGATCATTAACATACTGATACATAAATGCTAATATTAGAAGATATAATAATATGTACTTCCTCACCTCTCATAGTCAGATGTCAATGACCTTCTGTATATCTAGGTCAAGGTTATACAAAGAGGACATGATTGTTATTCAGATAAGTAGCGCCCTCCTAATTGATCCAAGTTTTGAACATCATTGATATTCTAAAGGTTTTTGAACTTTTACTCGCACCGAGGTTACTTATCGAGTTTGACTTATGAATATAAAGTACATTTATTATAATATTTTACGAGTATTTTAATAGAATCAAAGCAAGATACAAAATATGACTTTTTAGCATTATATTTTAAAAAATGTGAGAAAGACTTACGCAACTCGCCAAACACAGTAAGCCGACGCGTATTTTCCGAAACATGTGACCTCAATGACAGCGCAGATACATAGTCAACAAGTTCCCATTAACCTGGCCGTGTTCTTGATTTCGGAACAAGTTCCAATCAGAAATAGCAGGAGCAGTGGCCGAGTTCTTTGATTGTGTTCTCTATTTTCTATTTATAATGTTCGAACTGTACCGGCTGATATGAAACACTCTCCGATAGCTATTCCTCGACACTGCACAACTGGTTACGACTTACTAATAGAAGTTATTTATCTACAGTTTTACAGCGCGCAGTCATTATTTCTCCTGTGACCAATTTGGATTCGGTTCAACATAACAAATCCTACGCAATTTTTAAAAAGGTTCACTCACAATCTGCCGTCATGGAGCCCAAATAATTTTTTTTTTTTTATCTAAAACTCATAATTTTAATTCTATACAATGCCACAATATTTTTTTAATCGTATCCGTAAATACATATTTGAGATGTATCAAATTAATTATTAAAAAAATAATTACGTATATCATGTATGTTTTGTTTTTTAAATTATTTAAGGAATTTCATAATTTATTTCCATATAGATGATGGAATATTATTATTATTGCTTTTTGTTACTGTTCATAATATTTTGACTTACTCAATATTTTACAACTTTACAGTAACATATAAATCCACTTTACGATAATCCAAGTAACGGTTTTTTAATTTACTATAAAGATTATAAAATATTTTATTTAATACATTATATTTACTAAATATATTTTATATATTTTTTTAAATGATTACGGTTAGTTGATTTCATGCACACATAATCAAAATTGTGATTTTGCTACGAAAAAGCACCACTTATATTCCGTAGCATCGTAGCGCTGAGCTGTCCCCCAAATACCGCTACGTCAACGGTGCTACGAGCTACGGGTTATTAGCAAAGTTAACTTTCATTTTATCCTTAAGATGTCGTTTTTTAAATTATTTTTACGTTTTATCCTATATAAATAAAAGATATTTACATTATATGAAGTAACGATTTATACGGAAAACTAGAACCCAACATAAAAAGAACTAAAATTCTGCGAAGTTATGCGAGTGTGAAAAAATGTTTTTTTTTTATTCGGTAACTTACGCATTAGGGGTGATTTTACATACTACTCTAATGTAGATTTCCTTTAGTTTAGTGAGTTACGAGAACTAAAAAAAATAGAATTGAACTGCTAGAATTGGAATTAATAACATCTTTATATACTATGTATGTATTCTATAAAAGGTATGTTTTAGTTTGAAATATATTATTTCGAAAATATTATAATTTTATCTGTGACCGAGCATCATAATTTTGTCCTTAAATTGACTTTATCTCGAGTGGCAATGACCAGCTTCTATACGCAAATATTTTATTTAAATTTACTAACATTTATATTATTATACTTTATTTTATATCCAGTTATTGAACTCCAAAGACGATAGGTCATTATTATCATAGATACTCAATATAGTAACTTAAATGGATGGAGAGTTTGGTATATTTATTTGACTTAACTTACTTAGTATACTTTTTTCAATGTCTCGAATAATAAATTGTTCTATGTAATGGTACTAAGTACGTATAAAATAATCATGTTAAAGCACGATGAAATAGAAGATTAGAAGACAAAGGAACTTATTTAATAAAATGACCGCGACGCCTACTTATTTATTCAACATTGAATTTATGAACTAATTTGGTTATTATTATAACCAATATCTATATATATAAAAGGAGAAGCTGACTGACTGACTGACATATCCACGCAGGGCCTAAACTATAAGGGTTAGAAACTTGAAATTTTGCACAGGGATTCCTTTTATAACGTAGGGGAGCACTAAGAAAGGAATTTTGAAAATTCACCCCCTAAGGGGGTAAAACGGGGGTTTGAGGTTAGTATGTAACTTTGCTGTTTTTGAAGTTATTCAATTGAAATTCAGTTTGAAGGTTTTTCATTGAAAGTTATGAAACACGTGTAAAATGTTTTTTCAAAAATCATCCTTTAAAGGGGTAAAATGGGGGTGCAAAGTTAATATGAAATTTCTTTGATTTTCAATGAAACTTGGCGAGTGTAGTTTTTTTTGACGTAGGCATCCGATAAGAAAGGATTTTCCGAAATTTTGCCCATAAGGGGGGGGGGATAGGGGTACCAAGTTTGTACGAGACAACGTGATTCCTTGGTCCAATCTACTTCAAATTTTGCATAAACATTCTTTAACAGAATTGATGGAAGACGTATTTCGTATTTTATCGAAATTCAATCCCTGACGGGATTAAAAAGAGATAGAGAATTATGTTGGAGGTGATATCAATACTCCTTAGTGCTTTTGATTTAAATTACTTTTTATTTTGACACATGCTTCAAACCTCAATCCGATTTTATTCAAAAGAGGTTGAACTCACATAAAAGCTTGATGCAATGCAAATATTTTATACTCCTTAAAATTGGAATTTCTGTTTGTAATTTCATATATAAAAGTATAGATACGGCAATTACACAAAAAAATAATTTCTAAAATGTTTGTCTGTCTCTCTCTTCGTTCCTTCTAATTGCTGCAACAGCTGGACCGATTTTGTAGGGACTTTCACCACCGTTATAAGGAGTAACTTAGGCTACTTTAATTTAAGAACAAGAAACGAATTAAAGTTCCGTATGACTTAAAAACGCGGGACCTGACCAATGCATGAATATGAACATTAAATTTTTCGTTAAATTTTACGCGGACGAAGTCGCGGGTAACAGCTAGTAATATATACAACTCTAACTAACTCTAACTCTCTATGAGAGGAGACCCGTGGCCAGCAGTGGGATAGTAATGGGATGATGATGTTACAACTCTTTAAGATCTTATAGCTCTGTGGTGTGTCCTGACTGTGAAATAAATGGTCCCAAGTTTGATCGCAAAACACCACTGATTGTGTAGTTATGATTTATGCTTAAACGGTAAAGGAAAATATTGAGGAGACCTGCTAAATTAATAAATAATACTTTGATGATAACGAATTAGTTCTGGCAATCCGCACTAGCCTGTTCGGCTCTATGTGTTAGCAGTGGGACAATAAATAGTTGATAAGAGCTTTTTCTGCTGTTGGGGTCGCCTTCTAGTCCTCCAAGATGCCCCTGAATGTCAATATTGTATACAAACTGCAGCTACACGAAATATACGCAACCTGATACACTGGTTGTCAAGCAGTTTTTGTGGTTCCTAAATATCGGACTTTCAATTTCCCCACACATCCCTAAACTGACCTTGACCGGTGGAGCTTAATTTAACGGATTGATTGTTCAGCGTAGTTGTTACTCAGCCATGAGCTGGTTCCCGAGTTAATACTCTTTAGATACTCGTCATACCACTCAACCAAAACTCTATCAAAGTAAGTACTAAGTACTCATGCAGTACATGAAATCGGTTTTATAGCAAATATATGCAATGCTTTCAGATATTTGGCTACTTCGTTGTGGTGTTCTACAAATTCTAGAAAGACTAACCTTATCTCTTATTCTTATCTTTGTCTTAAAAGTGTGTCAAAAAACATAAAATGAAAGTTGATTAACCAACTAAAGATACCAAGCATAACGTGTTACGGAGCGTGAGGACCTGGTTGAATTAACTGTTATTGGAATACAAAACCTCAGCTTTTGTATTTGTCCCGATGAGTATCAATAAAAACATACTATGATAGTACCTCTAACTAAGCTCATGGAGATACGAATACCTTTTATAACTCCAACCAAATCGTGGTTGTTTATTATCCAACTAAACTCAAGAACCAACTCACTACTGAAGATATCGTAAGAAATATGCAGGACAGACTGCTCAACTGAACGAAGTATCTGAAGAAGTCTTTGATTACTTGGAAACAATTAAGGTTTTTATGTATATTCTTAGTCCTATCCAAACTGGTTACACTTATGGTATAAAATGTAGATCATCCATGGAAATGAATGAAAGCAGTATTTTTCAGACGGGATGATACAGGGTCGATTAGCAAAAACTAATTGAATAAATCTATTACTTAAATGTACTTTTTTAGTGTGTATTAACGCAAAATTATGCAGTCTTTCGAAATTATATTACACGTATTTAGTTAGTATTTATATCATAGGTGTAAGTTTAAGGGAACTAATTATGTTTATTGAAGAAAGCGCGTAACAGCAGTGACTCGTCGCCGATCGATGCGGTCAAACCGTTGTTGGTTCAACCTTGCACTACGCTTCAACAAATACCAACTTATGTAGTTAAGTAGCCATTCCAGAACATTGTCTCATTTTCATAGTTACACGTGCCTATTATAATCAAGCTTCTTTGTTAGAGCTGAATGGAAATATTCAGACACAATCTTATCCTAATTATTTTGTATTTATTCAATACAGTATGTTGTAGCTATACCTACATCATTAATGTTTTTAGGAATAATATCAATTAGTAAAGTATTATACGATTTAATATAAATCTAAGTTATGACGATAGTTGGAAAGATAAGTTTTGCTTATAAACAATTGACTGTCAAAGTGATAGATTTCAGTTAAGTCTTCATTGATTTAAAATATTAATAATTGCATTCTCGGCATTACTCTGGTATTAAAATAAAAAGCACATCTCCACTTCGAGTAGCTTCAGTCAACCGGCAGAACAAACCGATCACATTGCAGCAAGGCGGCTTACTAGTTTAACACAATATCTTCTACGATTCCTTAAACATTTAGTCCGATTTATCACGTCTATCACTGTATCACAACACAGCATTTTTCAAAGAATCACCAACACTTTTAAATATCAAAGAATCCGTTAGTTAATAGTGATGCTTAGTCGTAATTAACAAAGTGCCATTGGTTAAAATTGAAGGTTTGTCAGTAGTTAGTTCAGTACCTATGACTTGGTGCACAGACGAGTCGTAGGAGAGTCGCGAGGCAGTCGGCGACACAAGTGGTGCCGGTGGTGGCCGCAAGGTTGCTGAGGGAGCACGAGTGCGGTGTCGTGGCCGGCCTTTGTGTCGCAGCAGTCGGCGGGCGTTTAATGCGCGGGTATTTCTGTAGATCACAGCCATCGGACAAATCGCGACCGTGCGACCCGGCCTCAACGAGCACTCTAATAATAAACTTGTTTATATTTTTTATTCCCTCCATAACTTTTATTCTGATTTCTCTCTGATGTTCAGGACCGGACACCAAGGCCTCGCTTTTCGACCTCGACAACCACGTGCGCCTTAAAATAGACCGCAACACGACACTTATCATCGAATCTCGTAATTTATCGGCAACGGATAAAGCGAAACAGCGCCAAAATGCATTTTGGACGGTGGCGATGTCATAAAGTATAAATTGTGAGTAGGTGTGTAGGTGTGAAGTAGCGTTTCGGTGCGCGTGGTGGGTACGTACCGAGAGCGTGTCAGAGAGCGCGCTGCAGAAGGCGCTGAAGCCGGTTTGCGCGGGGGGGCTCGGCGGCGGGGTGCCGCTGGGCCGGTCCATGGCGCGGTGTGCCCCGGCGGTCGGCGGAGCACTGCCGACTGCCGCCGCGCACTAACGCGCCCTCGCGTTACATAAACCTCGCGACTTGCCCGCTGCCCGCTCCCACCTGTCTGTTGTCGCTACGTTTTGGCATCACATGCAAACCACAACAATAACACTAAATAATTATAGAAATACTATTTTAAGCCCACTCAACGCCGACTCAGACTAATTTGTAGCACTTTATCTTAACATAGCGTATGATTTTAACCAGAAACATTAACTAAGTGGGTTACTGGTATTATTATTTGCACTGCCGATGCTGGTTCACTTCTACTACCATTCATTTCATCGTCTCGTAGACAACAAACAACACGGTTGCCCTGCGTGGTGAACCTTGGCTGGTACCTACGTGGGCTCATGTACCTAATGAATGAGTGTGACCTGTATGCGACCGAACATATTTTACAGCTACAACAAAAAATAAAACTGGGACGAAAGTCAGCTTGGATTTTGCCTAAAAATTGCTATCGTGTCATGAAGTCCCTAGCGAGCTGCAAACCTGATAAAGAACATAACAATCATTAGAGTGGCCTTCGACGACCGCTACCCAATTTTAATCAGCCTTTGAACAGAATGAAAACAGCTTTTGTTATATTTTATTGATAAATTATATCGCCTCATTGTTGGTGTACCTAAATAGTTAGTGACTATTTTACTAAGCTCGATTATCTGTAATGAGATTTGAACCCCTGCTGGGAAAAACGGAGGGCTATTTATATTTACTCGTATTATGTTTTTCCTTTAATGTTCAACATTGGGGCTTAGGCAAGAGTAGGTACCATAAAGTCTTATCGTATGCCTTAACGTCTCTGCCGTCAAAAAGTTGGCAATAGTGAGCCAGTAAAGTTTAATAAATATGAATATAGATCAATATATAAATAGATTTAAAAAATACAAATATAAACACAATAAATACAAAACGTATTGGGGATGGCTTTACTAAACTCGACTTGGAAATGCAACTTATGTCTTTGTGTAGCGCCTGCAGCCTGTGTTTACGAATACTGAGATTTGTGGCGGTTTTTTATGTACGCATTTCTATAAAAGTCGGATCCATATATACTTACTACAAATGATAACACTTCATTGAAAACACACATTTGATTTTCAACTACTATAAATGCTCGCTTTAACACCTGTTTACATACTTCAGTAATTGTATATGTCGTCACGATTTTTCAGAATAGTTTTACCAAGTATTCACTTTTACAGTTCTTTTAGTACAATCGCGTTGACATATTTGCAATATTATCGCGTCTTGAGCGCGGTATACCTATTTCTAATGACTTGTAGTGGAATATGTTATAAAAATAATGTAATAGTTTTTATTACGGTATTTGTAACAATTTTAAATCTTTGCTTATTGACCAAGTGTGGAAGAGTCAAAAGAGTGGTTGGAGCTACGGATGTAGAGTGCGGTATTATATTTTCTTAATTTGTCCATACACATAATATAGGTACTACAGTAAGTCAATATGTCAATATTTGTACTAGTTACAATATTTGTAATATTTTTACCTGTTCATTTCTGCGACGTAGTCCGCATGCAATTTAATGAAAAAAAAAAAAAAAAAAAAAATATTCTGCGACATTTGACACAGCACCATCTAGTCCCAAACTAAGCTTCTACTAATGGAGTACCCATTAGACAATGGATATAATACTTATATACTTTTTTTTTGTAAATACAGTCTTATAATACATAGGAAACACACAACCGAACACAAACACTTATATTCATCACATAAATATTTGTGCCCCGTGGGAATCGAACCCACGACCTCGGAGATCAGCAGTCCGGTACTCGAACCACTACACCACAGAGGTCGTCGAAAATGTTCATATTTTTCACTTCGCCCGCGTTCTTAAGTCAAGTTAAGCGGTTTTAGTCACTTGGAACCGTTATTCGTTCCTTTTTCTTAAATAAAATCCTAAGTTGTATAAATGTTGTGAGTTAATGTTATAAGTCTCCTTATAACATTAGCTCACTGCGAGTGAAATTCTCGTCGAAATTGGTCTAGCCGTTTCAGAGATTAGCCGGAACAAACAAACAAACAGGCAGTTTATTTAAAAAATATTTAGAAACGGACACTTCAAATTTATTTATTGGTGTAATTCCACCACGAACAACCCAAACGTAATAGTACTAGTAAATAATTGCAATAACAAGTTAGATGACTATCATGATGTATGCGACTGTCCCTTTAAATTAATTTTGAAATTATTCTATCACCGGTCCTTATTGGAACGTAGACATTTTTGTTTACGGTCGAATGGCACGGAGACCAATCCGTTTGGATCATTCACACTAAATACTTTTTTCTTTACATTACAATATCATCCAAGTCAGGAGAGAAACTTGTTATCAAGGTTTCTTGTTATCAGTTTATTAAATACAATGACATACATATGTTTTGTCCAATATTTCTCTAATCCTTACTGAATCAAAATCCTTATACCTGCAGTGAACCAAAAGAGGCTTTATGATATTAATATTAGCAATAACTAAATATGAAAAAGTAAGGCGGCTGATTACAAATGTCAGAACAAAAGTGTAAGCCTGCTATCATAGCCACGTTATAAAAGTCAGGCCAATGTTTCTGTTGACCTTCTTGACATTTTTATTATATTCACAAACTTGATACGTGCATGGCTCAGAGGTTTTTATGCGTATTCTAAGTCTTAAACACGTACCGCCCTCCGAATTACGACATCACCTTAATAATTTATTATTTTACATTATCAGCTAATTCTAAGGACCATGTTTCTTTTTTCATTTTATAATATAACTGGACGTGAATTAAAAACCGAATTACAGCAAATAACTTTTTTTTACAAACATTTTAACAAAGGAAGATACAACTTATTTACCCTACAATCTACATCCCTTGTACTGATAAGACTACATTGAGGGTACCTGATTTCCCTAAGGATCGTAAAGGTCAGGTAGAACAGTCCAATAGGCATACTCAGAGAGTACCGTCACACATACGTAGGAACTGAGATACTGTGCTGGGACTAATTCATATAACAAAGAAAGCGGGTCTAAGGTCTCTAAAAATTAATGGTCTAAGCTACGTAGTACCTATGTACGACAATGAATCTTAAGCTGACCCTTAAGAGTCTTGAGAAATATTAAGATTTATACTCCACTCTAAACCAGCTGTTTTACACGCAACGATACATTATGTAACCATACTTCAGTTGCGAAAGAGAACATGTTTACTCTTGAAAACTTAAAACTTGACCCTGATAGGGACTATAATGTGACTAAATGTTATAATTTTTCAGTTTCAAATTTCATTTATCAATATCTCTTAAGTACTTGATATAGATATAAATACAAAGTCTTACTTATATATATATGATATATTATTATGTGCCCTGAACGAAGTAATCCTGTGTTTCAGGCAGTATTTAGGGAAATAGTTCTAACAGCATTGTGACGCGTTTCACCGTTTTTATTTGTAAATGTGTAATGTGTTTGTAGGCACCCAACCCCGCGTGGTATCTTTACGAAACGCAAGCAGCCTGAGGCACCTATGCGGGGCTACAGTTCTTTCACCACATTATGCTTTAACGGCGGCCCACTGTGTGCCCAATGATGAACATCAATACACTTTGCAGTTGAATAACTACTGCGGTAAAGATGACGACAGAACACCAATAGCCGATGTAAAGGAGATTATTATTCACCCACTATACGATCCGTGAGTTCTTTTTGTGTCACAGTTATAATTTATTTTATCTTTATTTGTTCTATTCAATTCTATTCTATTTTTTATTGTGTAATGTGCATATTTTTTAAAGACCACACTACCGCATTGGGCATTTGATCCTGTAATGATAGTTGTGATTGTGATAAATAAATAAATAAATATATAAGTTATTAGTAAATTGTCTAGCAGACAATTGAAACATTTAATTATAATTTAGAACAACATATAATAATACATTATTTTTTTATTAAACCCTATTGATCAGTTATCATATCATACATTTAATGTAAATAAATATTCCAATATTGCAAACTTTGGTTTAACCAAAATTTCACTCCTTGTGAACATGAATAGCAATAACCCATTATTTACATTACGTACATTGATGACTTATACCATTTTAGAATCGGCTATAAGCACTTATTATTTTTAAATTATTGGACACTTGCGTTTTCATACATTTTTTAAAGCTATGGTTGCTGAAAATTTGTCAAAATAAATATTTATCACAAATTTTCCACTAAAACAATAATACAACTTTTTTTTTTAAGTTTTTTAATAGCAGTCGTACTATTTATTGTTTATCTATCAGCTTAGTTATCGTAAATTACTATAACAGTAAAAAACCGATGGAATTCATAAATGTTTATCGTGGTGTACAATAATATAAAATAAGGTAACAAAACACAGATATTTTTTAAATAGTCGTATCTTTGGTACCATTTGTTATTTTTTTTTTTGTATTTTTTTCTGAATGGCCATTAGTTCTACCATGACCCATTTCAAGGTAATCCATTCATTACCGGACATCCTGTATATAAATATGTAGATAATATTGTGGCTTGCCTAATAACATTAACAACTTAAAACCTTGAGGAAGTCGTGCAAAAAAAACGGTCATAATAATATAAGAGTCGCGCACCAAAAGGCTGCCATACAGTGCTCCACTCCTCAAAGAAAGTAAAAAAAATATATACGTACCAACCCTGCTTGTTGCCAAATTTCATGATTATAGGTCAAAGACATAGGCTTTCATATTATATAGCGAGTAATATAAGGCATAAATTGCATGGTTTTTTTTTATAGTATGCATGCATTGACACAGAAGCTTGTTTTTTTATAAAACTACTCCACGCTCGTGTAATGTCTTCTGTATTGTGGGAACGTTAACAAACACAAATAATTTACAATTCACAAACACTCAAAGCGAAAATAACCTGTAGGCCATAAACACTTTTGTTCCGGCGAGGATCGAACCCATGACACCTCTATCGTCCATCCATCTACTCATTCCTAAAAAAAAGGACTTTGATGAACTTGACGATTGGGAACCACAAAAATAATAATATATGTATAGATAAGTATATAACAACATAGCATTACATTTGTATCGTATATTTATATATAACACGTATAACACAACTGTTTTATGTGTACCTACGTACCAACAAACGGCAACAGGGATTACGATTGAAAATCCGCGTCAGCATTTTAACAACACGTACGGTTTCAGGATCACGAGAGCGCATGACGTGGCAGTATTGCGGGTCACACTCTATCTTGATGACGTAACCTGGCTTAACGATACACTCTTGCCAACGTCCTCGTTCGGAGTGTCAGGTATTATAACTCATATACTTAGGAACCTACAGATCTCTGCGGGCTTTTATTTCTAAGACCTAAGTAGGTATTATATGGATTGGTTGGTGCTGGCCTAATAATTAATGAAATTTCTTAACTGAATTATGCTTTGATACCAAAACTGTACCTTCTGTACTAACTTTAAAAAGGAACTTAACTTTACTCAAAAAAAAATTCGTTAGATATAAATGCATTCAACATTTAAATAAAATGTGATGAAGAAAAAGTAGCATGGACCACAGATAAATACATATTTACGTTGCGAATTATTTAACTACGAGATCTTTTTCCTATTCATTTATATCTTACCATATTTTCAACAAATTAAGCAGAGTACAGATAAAAAGTTAAGGATAGATACAATACCTACTGGTAACTTTATAATAGATGTGGATTCTCCGATGAAAAGAACTTTTTAAAATTTAAGCGTATAAATGTACCTTCACCCGAATAAAAAAGAAACCTACTCTGCATTGTATTAAAATTAAACTACACAGGTATAAGACTACGATACGGTCACATAACTATTTAGATCGTCTAGTTCAGATATTATTCAAGTATTTTATTCCAAAACGACGACCGCATTTCAGGTGAATGTACATTTTATGGATATGGCTACAAAGTACGGGATACAAATGAAACTTCTGAGCGACTAATGGCTGGAACCCTGCGAATCGTTTCGTTGGACGTGTGCACTGAGGCCCTGGATCCAAACGTAGCTCCCCGCTATGACCACGGGATGATGTGTGCTATTGGAGATGGTGTCGACGCCTGCCAGGTAAATAGATTTTATTATTATATATTTGTACAGAGCATTTAATTATGCCTACGAGAAACTACTTACTTATCGGATACGTACCTACCTACATAATGAATTCTACAATCACTAACCAGTAGTCTATAGTAACCACTTTCACACGAGTGATATTAAAGACATAAGCTTTCTTATTTTAAACTAGCTTTTGCCCGCGACTTCGTCTGCGTAAAATTAGTATTTTACGGTTTTTTTTTGGTATTGAAAGCATCGGTAATGGTGGCATCGGTATTAATGGCATCAGTATTGATGGCGTCGCGTCGGTATCGTTGGCGTCGTTATTTTTGGCGTCGGTATTGATATAATCGACATTAATGGCGTCGGTATTGACGGCGTCGTTTTTGCTGGCGTCGGTATTGATGGCGTCGGTATTGATAGAGTCAATATTAATGGTGTGGGTATTGGATGAATAGGTATTGTTGGCATCGGAATTGTAAGAGTCCATTTTGTTGGCGTCGATATTGGTTAAGTCGGTATTGATGGCGTTGGCATAGATGGCGTCGGTATTGTTAGCGTCGGTATTATTAGCGTCGGTATTATTAGCGTCGGTATTATTAGCGTCGGTATTGAAAGAGTCGGTATTGAAAAAGTCGGTATTGATGGCGTCGGCATTGGTGGCATCGGTATAGATGGCGTCGGTATTGATTGCGTCGGTATTTTAGGCGTCGGTACTGTTGGCGTCGGTATTTACACTGAAGAAGTAGTGTTGTAATCCCGTAACTCTGTCTTTGCTTCCAACATTATCATTAATTGGAAAATTAATTTAGCCATACGGTCAACATATTTACATGCAAGTAAAACGTACGTTTAGTAAACGTACCTACGTAGTATACCTGTTGCGAATCTGTATGCCCGCCAGTCCTGGATTAGCCCATAAGCTATTTATGCAATTGCTTATGGCATCCCGTCTAGGGGGCACACGATCGAGAATTAATACGGACCGCCAAGGTGTTGGGTGCAGCGCCTAAAAAAGTAAAAAATACTGTTGTTGCCTTGTAATGTTTTGGTAATGTCTGTGGGATGATATTTTTTTACCGGGATACAAAAACATGATGTTACCTATACGCGTAATGTTTACCGCAACAAAAGTATATTTTGTAAACATAATTCATATTTTTAACCGACTTCAAAAAGGAGGAGGTTATCAATTCGACGGCATTTTTTTAAATGTTTGTTACCTCATAACTTTCGACTTGGTGAACCGACTTAGATGATTCTTTTTTTTATGAAAGCTGGTGCTTCCCATGTGGTCCCATAAAGGATTCTAGAGGTTCTGATGAGTGGATCCTTGGGAAATCGAGAGAAACCCTCAAATTTTCTACGTAGATGACTCGTTTATTGTTCAACCTATTACATACCATCACGCCTGTCGTCGCAAAAAGGTTAGGCAGAGGTGTACTTTATGTACACCCACGTTACGCCGGTGTTTTAGGTCTCATGTAATAGGGTGTGGGGTGAGCCTATTGCCTATAACCGGGCACGAATCCAAATACCGAGCTGCTACTGAGAATTTCACAGAAAAACCCAATAACACTTTGACTTCGACGTGGGAATCAAACCCAGAACCTCTTACTGTAAGACCACTAGACCAACGAGACCTATTACAACGAACCTATGACAGACACTAAAAAGTAAAAAATAAATTGCATTTTAAAAAACCGACTTCAAAACTAAAAAGTTAAAAATAACTTAATACAGTTTTAACTTATTTTTAGTTTTACAGGTATGAAGTCGGTGCCGGTGCCTGGTTATAAGCCACCCCGCTCAAGATCACACGTGATGAATGTACATACCTTCACATTTGGCTTCGCATTTGTCTTCATACCTTTAAAACTAAAAAGAAGTTAAAACGGTAGTTATTTTTATACCTTTTTAGTTTTATTTCACTGAGACGTAAATTTCGTTTTTGAAACTGTTGTTTAAGTATAACCATATGTTTCTCAGTGAATATATTCCTTCAAATGTAGGTACATATTTGCTTAGGCTAGAACTTGCTTTAGTCTAGACTAGAAACGTATATATACATCGGTATACCGGGTGATATTTTAAGTGTACGACTTATTTTTAGCAATAGGTAGTAAGGTACTATCAGATGGTGTAACAAAACCGTGGGTTTCTTTGGATCGGATTTGGTTCCAGGCTATTAATACCTATTAAATATTAGAAAATAAAACTGCCTCCTTGGTCTACTGGTCGTAAGTGCGACTGCCGAACAAATAATATTGGTTTCGATTCGCACGTCGAGCAGTGTATACAGAGTTATTCTATGAAATTCTCAATAGCAACTCGGACTATGGATGAGTGCCAGGTTGATAGCAATAGACCTAAATTATACCGGCGAAATATGAGTGTACCAATGATATATAAACTATAGATACGTTACCCGCCCTTTAAAATGGCAACAAGAAATCAAGGCAATTGCCGGGATCGCGCTTAGTGACGCACCAACCAGCGTTGCGAGGGTACGTTCCGTAAAAATAATTCGTGCTTAATAGTTTATACTTCCCGAGAACAAGGTGCCTTCATGTGTTTACAAATTACACTACAACAGTGAAAGATAAAAAATTGTCTTCCCCTTTCTTTGCAAAAATTAGTCGCTATAGCCATTTTTCATAGCCGTTATGTTCGTGCATGACGTGTCTATATAATAATATGTTATTGGAGTGTACATAAGTACCTACACCTCTGGCTTACCCTTCCGGGACGACAGGCGTGATGGTGAGTACCTATTTATTTAAAAAAATATATGACGCAGTAATAATCGGACCCGAGTCTCCTTGAGTATTTTTCGCTATTGCAAACAGTTCAGGATTTGGCCATCGACACTCACTTAAAAAAATCGCCATAATTGCATTGTTAATTCACTCGTACCCAACCTACCTTATTTTTTAGGGTGATTCTGGAGGTCCACTAATTTGTTCCGGAGGGACTATAGAAGGAGTAAGTAGTTACGGCATGAGCTGTGCAATCCCGGGTATCCCTGGAGTATACACCAGCATTGGAGCACATTTACCGTGGATAACTGCAGTGATACATGATCAAAATAAGGAAGAATAATGAATAAATAAGGGTAAAATTACCTATGATATAATCAGCTTATTTGACTACTATGTTTGTATAGGTACTATTGTCTAGTATAGAGTAGGTACTAGAATAAGTATCTATTTGTATTTAATACAAGTGTTTCCTATAGCGCGAGACAAAAAAGCTTCAGTTCTTTTAGTAACCACTTACAATTAAGCCCGTAAGCAAGATTACCAGTATGCCACCAAAAAAAATTAGGTATTTTGCTAAAAATCTTCTAACCCCACGACGTAAAAACGACGGGGTGTTATAAGTTTGACGTGTCTGTGTGTATGTGTATGTTCTTTCCTGAAAGGCATCGCATTTGCACGTCCTTTGGTGTTGCAGATGTCCATGGTAGGCGGTGATCACTTACCATCAGATGAGCCTCCTGCCTGTTTGCCCCCTTATTTCCATAAAATAAAATAAAATCACTCCGGTAATGGAGAGTAATGGAATGTTTATTTTTATTCATTTTGATTAGTTTCTCTATCGAGAGTAAAGTTAAAGTTTGAGTTCAAAGTTAAGTTGAAATTTGCAATCTGTTTCGTGTTTTATCATCTTCAATATTGAACACCCAAGGAAGACGAAGTCAGCTCGGCATCTCAACATCAATTTCGTCATAGGTAGGAAAGTAAATAAACACAATATTATTGGTAAACTCTTGTTATATTTTGATCAACATCACATTTGGTTACACCTAGTATAATTTTTAACATAACACAAGCGTTGAGTTTATAAGCCGTTCTTCATAATATTGTGACAAAATAGTAATTTTAATTTAATACTAGATAATATCATTTTCGCGAGGGGTTCAAGTTACCGCTTTCGTTAATGAGGGTTTTTAAACCAGTTTTCATGTACTCGTTTAAAGCGGGGAATACATTAGCAGGTTTGCACGCTAAGAAATAGTATCAAGGTTCAACAACCTGTCGACGACAACAGGAGCAACGGTTATAGGTACCAGAAATTTATCCAATATAACAACTTTTTACAACACCCTCTACAAATTCTATAATGGATAGTTTATTTATTATCTTACAACACAAAAAATAAATTTAGCACAGCGCTTGTTAGAATAACACAAACAACTAATCAAGACATCTTTTATAAGCTCAGTTGGTAATCATTACCTTTAATAATATTTGGAAAGCGTTGTAGCACATGTACTTCTTTCTAATAAACCACATACGGTATACCATATATACCCTTTACGAATAAAAATTCGTGGGGAAGATAATAGGTATTAGGCACGCACCAAAAAAACATCCAATGTTTCTTGCAATTTTCGTCTAATAAAGAATTATTTTTTTAGAGGAATTCCATGTAATTTCATTATTAACATAGCATTATTATTATTAAATTATAAGTTTAAGTAAGACACATTTTAGGCCCATTCTCAATAAGTGTCTCAATCAAATTATATTGTATAATCTCGTAATGATTAACTAGCCGATGGCGACCATCCTTCAAAAACCAATTGAAACAATTTTGGAACAATTACCTATTTTCTTGTTTACTTAATTACCAGATATTATAAAAAAACAACAAGATTTAAATCCCTTTGAATAAATATTCCAGTATTGGACCTTTTGTTCATCTGGCATAGTAGGTATATATATAATAGTCTATGTAAATATGAAATATTTACGATGTAGGTAGGTATATCTAAAAATACACCAGTATTTACGAATATTTATTTAGCCTCTGTTATGATTCTTTCACCACTTAATAAGTTATTTAGTCACAAAAGTTACACAAAGCCCACTTCCTTTGTACTGGACGTCTTTAGAGTACACACAGAGAAGTAAAAATCTGAAGCCATAATAATTAACCAGTCATAAAGCCATCTAAATGCATAACAAATGATTACAGAACCTCAGCTTCAGTTTAAGATATTAAGCTTTATAGCGGAATTATCATTATACTATATATTGCACATAAAACACGCATGTATACAATATACCTATATCCTTACACTAGCCTAACGTTTCTCCCTAATTATATTCTTGTACCTATGATATTTTTCCAGCTTATTCAACATACCCGTTTCCTACATTTAACACACTTCTGTAGATTATTAGACGATTAAGAAAATACAACCATTTTTACTAAATAAAGGCCTAATTGGTTAACACACAACAAAGACAACATGCTAATAATATCTACCACGTCTAAAATATTAAAGTTATTTACATATACATCAACATATTTATATGAAAGAATGTAATATAGGAATTGAGTCCCTGTTTGGGGTCTACACAGTCAGATAAGTAAAAACCTCAATTTAATTTGTCAACATCAAAATTTTCAGCAGCACGAAAGATGCTTATTTTTTAAAGGTTTATTATCTATCGATAATGTTGTTACGTCAGTAGTAATAAATAAAAACAAATTCATAGAATTACTTATGCATACTTTAAGGGGCTATAATGGGAACAATATATATTCTCTTCCTAAAATTAATCTCGAAAAATAGTAAGTAAGTCATCATCTTTATGCACTTTACTGAACGCGTAAAGGTGCCTTTAACAAGATTTCGCAATATCAATAATTGTATACATAAATGGACAGATAGCAAACATTTTTAAGATATTACAACTTTTTACTTAAATAATTATTGGTTAACTAATTGAATGCCGATTACTCTATTATATTTTAGCACGATGCATGATAGAATCATGCAATAAAACAATTAGAAAAATTATTTATGATTTAAAGGCACCTTATCCACCTTTTCCCATGTTAGTTTCCCATCGTATTTGATAAGTATAAATACAGTACTGATATTACAACAACAAGGCTTTTAACTACAATTCCCTAGAATGAGGTATCCCTTAGTTTAGGTTAAATAAATAATATTACCTAACACCATATATAACACATGAAACTGAGTATAAAACAACTAGGAACAAAATGGTATCTAATAAATTGTAAATCATAATGAAGATCACAATAGAAGATATAACTTCGAAGGCAATAGGTGAACACATCAAGTCGACGAAATCAAACCCTGTCGTGACAGCAAGATGAGATCAATATCAACATTATTTTGAAGGGCTTGAATTCAACTAACAAATTTAAAAGCCTGATTGGTACCCATGTTCAAGCTAAGGAATGCCGAGCAAACTAAAATTAGTCTATACTATTCAGTTTTATGAACATCCTCCATATCATTCTACATACATCTAATGTCCGAGGCTCGTAACTGATTAACTTGTTAATAATATCAGTTGTTGACTAAATAAAGCATGAATTGATAGCGATTGACTAAACACAAGCAAACTATGTAGTTCTAACTATTAACCAGTCTCTGTGTTCAAGCCCTTCCTATTGACATAACATTAAGACCAGGTAAACCATGACCGACCTTCCGTAGGAGTGCTACTTGTACTTTTTGGTGATTTAGGAGTTTTGGGAGTTTGGGGTTTGGAAGAGTCAGAGTTCTTGTCCTCGCTGGTTCTATCTGCACCTTCTATAATTGTTTGTAACTGAAATTAAACAATTAACTATGTAAGTCCACACTATTTACAATATCTGATTGTATGGTTCTTATTTCCAATTAAATGTTACTGTATACATACTGTAAATACTAATAATATTCTTATACTGTACAGTACGGTTATTTGACATAGACTGATACATACCTTGATATTAGTTTTCGCTTGCATCTCACGCTCATATTCCCTCACATCATCTATGGTCATATTATACCAATCGTCCATCCAAGCAAAAGCCTGGCGATGACCTAACAGCAATACCTCGCGAATCGCCTGGAAAAATAATCTTAAATTAGAGATTTGTCTAGATAGCTTGTGAAGTCAGCCAACCCGCAGTAGGCTAGCGTGGTGGACTATAGCCTTATCCCTCTCAAATGAGAGAAGACCCGTGCCCAGCAGTGGGACGTGAATGGGTTGATGATATGATATAATCCTAAAAAAACCATATTACCTAAATATAAAAAAACATTGAACACTCACATAGCAAGATACTGAAATAAACGCAATATTTAAAGTTACATGCTTTCATATACAGCTGTACTATATCTAAATATATATTATGTATATTTCAGAAGTTTGAGTTCGCCTAGTCTTTTACAAATTCAGTACATTTGGATACATAAG
Source organism: Craniophora ligustri (assembly GCA_905163465.1). Classification (NCBI taxonomy): domain Eukaryota; kingdom Metazoa; phylum Arthropoda; class Insecta; order Lepidoptera; family Noctuidae; genus Craniophora; species Craniophora ligustri. The sequence goes on along the minus strand of LR990967.1, from coordinate 6,467,875 downwards.
AGTCATACAACAATGAGTACTTACGCCCTGAACATACTCCTCCACCCTTGTCTGCAGGCCCCACACCTCAAACTTAACACTGACAGCCTTGTAACAACACATGATTGGCTGGTGTGAGTCTCTCCAGCCCTCGACAAGAGGCCCACGTCCAGTCTTCTGGGACTTATAGAACTTTGGGTCTTCTGCCTCCTTGTAGTGATGAGGCTTGATCTCATCATAAGCTATGTCTAAAAAGTCCACTTCTCTTTGTTCTAACTCTTCTGGTGTCATACCAAGACACTGAAAATCACAAAAAAAATAATATGCTTCCATGTGAAGTTGATTATTTAATAACAAGTAGAATTATTTTAACAGCTTACATTTTCTGTGGTCCCATTGTTATCCTCATATCTTGTTTGAATAGATATAGAAAACTTTGGAATAAAGGAACACTGTAAAAGAACATATTATTATAAAATATAAGAAACATTTGCTACCTACTTGTTTTATCAAACATTTTATTAAATATTGTTTTGTTTTTTCATTTATATGCTATTCAATTTTCCCTTTAATCCTGTACAGAGAGACAAACTTTTAGAGAAAGCAGGTATTATGAATTCTGATAATATAAATTTTCATGAAAAAAGAAGTATAAAAGAAAATTTTACTGCAAAAAGAAAGAAAGAAGAATATTTTCACAGTATACTAACATTAACTTATAATTAAATACTTACTGTATATTCTGGGTTGATTCAATAACATGAAACAGATAAGAAACAATGACAATGATTATTATGTAATAGTAGACATCCAATCAATAATATTCAATGTTAATATTAAATAACTGCAATTTACATATATTTAGAAATAGAGATGTGAATGTATTTATAGATATTAATACTAGTAAGTAAACATTTCCTAGTTGTTTAAAAAATAATTTACTACTTTTAAAATAATAAGATTATTAGGTAAAAAATTACTGTTAAAATTTACCTGTAATAGTATAAGGGTAATAATTCCATGCCTTCTCAGTGACATAAAATATTTTTGGTATCAGAGACTGGACCCAATAAGGTAAGTGACTGCAAAACAAGGAAAACAGCTTATTGTAACATTTGATATGATAGTTTGAATATTAAGTTGAATGGCATGTTCAATAAGCTTGAAACCTCTTTTAAGCCTTTCACTGCCAAATCAGAAGCTGCATGCCCAAAAATGTGTGTCGCTGGGGGGAAATTCGCAATAAAAATACAGTGTATGCGAATTTCCAAAAAAAATTTGTCATCATTGAAACCAAAACAATATCTTTGCTATATACCTAGACAGATGGATTCTCTTTTCAGTATATTGTCCCACTCCATTAGCTTCATCTGTGACCTGGTCATTAGCGACTACCTCCACCCCTTCTCCATTGCTTGATTGCTCAAAACTATGTCGTGCTATCATGTATAACTGGCCGATACGATACTGGAATAAACCATCACACTGATGACATAATATGTATATACATATAGACTAAACTTCAGTACATGTAAAGATTTTCAAGAGTGGTTGACATCATGGTGTCATTCAAATATTTGTAATGGCCTACACAGAGAGAGAGAGAATTTCATGGTTGTTGTCTGGGCCGGGACAACAACCAGGAAATTCTCTTTTATTGTAGGTATGTTTAGAAACATAAATTTTCACATACTCAAACAGCACAACTTGATTCATCAATCTTATTTCTCTATCATCAAATTTATTTAAAAAAATGTGTACTGATCTGTATTACCTTGACATATTATTATTATTAGAATAAAAGACAGTAACCTCATGTGGTTACTGTCTTTAACTCTATTCACTTTAATTCTCTATTTCATTATTCTCAATATGATCTATTATAATGTTAAAAGATTTGGTCATACCCTTTTAAATAAGTGAATAGCATATAATCGTTATTAAAATAATAATAAACCTGAAGCGCTTATTATGGACAGTGATAATAGAACCAATATTCTACACACACAATAAAATTACAATATTGCAAGGGCATTCATGTCGTTAACATCCACAATATATTTTTATGCGACAATATTGCCATACGGACATACTATACGGACTACGTATTACTTAAAGTCAATAAAGAACATTAAGAGTATTACTATAATAAAATATATTTAAGAACTAAATTAGCTCAAGATCAGGAGCGTATTATTACGAGGTAAAAAGTGATATATTAAGATATACTTAAGTAGACAATGTAGTGCATATTAAACAGTACCTCTTCTACAGTCATCGGCATACATATTCTGAATTCCTTTGTTAGAACCATTTTCTTAATTGATCAAGTAACAAGAAATGTCTGATCGATATAAACGTAAATCCACAATCACAAGCGCAAATCCGACAAACCCAGACTGTGAACGTTTTATTGGAAGTTGGAACTCTGTGTAACTCTAACTGACAGTAACTGCAACTGTCAACTATCAACTGTAGACTCGTAAGTTCGTAACCTCACACACAGGTTGAAAGTGAACAACACATAATAATAATAATAATAATAACGTTTATTTGGACTAAACACATTCGAGCCTTGTACAACAATTCTTAAGAGCTAAATATAAATACAGCTATTAAACATAGGCTGCTAAAACTTAATGACTCCTGACTTCCAAACTAGGTATATATACCTGTATCTCGGAAATCAGGGCTCTTCCGGTAATAATAGTTTATGTTATTTATTTTTAACAATAAAAAAATTTAAGGCGTTAGGTAAACATAGATTAAAAATATAAATATAGTGGAACCACAGAATAGTACTTTTCAGAATAATAATATTAAAAAAATCAATAATCTAAAATATCCTGATTTATAGCTAGGTTTGTTCACATACAAAATTAAAGATAACGGAAATAATAATACTATAAACCGGGCAGAAAACTGAAATCTGACCTGTTACGGAGAATTTTATAGAATAATAATTATAAAAAAATAACAATAAAAATACTGAAGACTAGGCTGTATGGACTAGATTCTTTTGCTTCATCACAAAAAGGAAGAAAAAAAAGTGATTACGATGTGACAGTTTTCCGATAGTCTATGGTGACAGTGCTGACACTGTTGACAGGGAGTTGTATTAATTTGTAAAGTTCACAGTACAACTTCCCATATAAATATATCTATCCGTATAGTATTTAGTGCTTTTACTGCAGAAACCTTTCTAAAGAAAAGTAATTAAAAGGATCTCATTATTTTAAATCGTTTCCCAAGAATAAGAGGCATCCTGCTGCAGTTATACATTATTGAAAAACTAAACTTGATCAATACAAATTAGCATTCAATAACAAAGAGCTTTGCTGATTTAAAAATTAAAAAAGATGGATAATAAAGAAGTGGTTGAACATTTAGTTGCATTGAAAGTTATGAGGTTGACCAAACCTGCTTTAATAAGTCCGAAAATCGTCACCTGCGATTCGAAAGACTTACCAGGTAACATTTTGAACAACTTTCTTAAAGACGATGCAACTTCTGTCACTCAAATGGAAACCCTTGCTGCTGGTCAGTTCTTATTACTTCCACAAAGTTTTGGGAATATTTATTTAGGTGAAACCTTTTCCTGTTATGTTTGTGTGCATAATGAAACAAATAATCCTGTACAAAGTGTGTCTATAAAAGCTGATTTACAAACAAACTCTCAGAGAATTTTACTAACAACTCAACAGAACCTGTCTCCGACAATGCTGGATGTGGATGAAACATTAAGTGATGTCATTCATCATGAAGTAAAAGATCTTGGCACTCACATACTTGTATGTGAAGTAACATACATGTCAAACTATAACACATTAGCATCTTTCAGGAAATTCTTTAAATTTGAGGTAATGAAACCATTAGATGTAAAAACCAAATTTTATAATGCAGAGTCTGATGATGTCTATCTTGAAGCTCAAGTGCAAAACATTACCTCTGGCCCAATCATATTAGAACAGGTTTCTCTGGAGAGCTCGCAACAGTTTAATGTTAAATCCTTGAATGAGATTGAAGATGGAATTTCGGTATTTGGGGATGTGACTTTACTTCAACCACAGGAAAGCTGCCAATATCTCTATTGTTTGACACCAAAAGAAAACATTTCAAAAGAAATAAAGCTATTGGCAGCTGCTAAGAATATTGGAAAACTTGATATAGTGTGGAGATCCAATTTGGGTGAAAAGGGGCGGTTGCAAACTAGTCAATTGCAGAGAATGACTCCTGACTATGGTGACATAAGGCTCACATTTGAAAAATTACCCAGTAAAATATCTGTGGATGAGCCATTCGATTTCCTATGCAAGATTGTCAATGCTAGTGAAAGAACCTTGGACCTAATTTTAAAATTACGCTCACTCCATGATTCTAGTCTACTCTGGTGTGGAATTTCAAACAAGAAGCTTGGGCCATTGGAACCAGGACAATCTTTGTATATCAGTCTAACAGCTCTACCTATAAACACTGGCCTGTGCAATATATCAGGGGTATCTTTACTAGATTTATTCTTAAAGAGAACTTATGATTATGACGATTTAGCATCTGTTTATGTCTATTAAATATTGTTTTCCAAATATAAATAGGTAGCAATAATATAACATTTAACTTTTATTTAAAAACCCATGATAAATATTTATTAGATTTAGTGTCAGTTTTACAATAATATGTTTCGAAGCTAATGTCCTAGCTATGCCGCTGCACAATGAGGGTTGCCAACACAATCATGCTAATATTGCACTAAAACCTACTTAACAACAAAGCTTAGATTACGTACATTATATTAGTCTGTATTTCACGTAATTCTGTACAGTATTATGCGAGATATGAAAGTGAGAAGTTTTAAGCACTTTTTAAACTTTCAAGATAGCTCGCGCTAGGTGCGTGACGTCAGCTGTCCTCTCGCTCCGTGCGCTCGTACCCAGCGCCATACTGAAATTCATTGAAATAGGGTCATGAGGTCCATGGCTACGGCTAATAGGAGTGGAGCAAAAATGAAAAATGTTGCAAAAACAATATTCCTCCTTGAGTGCTTCCGTTGCATGCGCTGCGAAAGCTATTGAAGATAGAATAAAAATATGTTGTACAATATAAAATAACATGTCAATATCTACAACTAAGCTCGTGATACCATATTTCCATCTATTGTTGTTAAGTCACTATAACTACTTCTTTACGTTTCACCGGCCGGCGCGCAGCTTTCAGAGGACGTGTGACGTCACAGCGCGATCAAAAGCCCGTGCGTTTTTAAATAACTCCACGCCACAATGCGCACTTTGATTGCTATTATCTCGGCTATCTTTGCGAATATAAAAAAAGTAAATGCATATGATCTTGTATTTTTTTCTACATTACCTATTATTATTATTATTAATAATTTAAGAGCCTCATTGGACCATCAATGGTGCCATTCCGACTGCAGCTTTAGGTTGGTCGGTCAAGAAGCCTTGTTCACAGTAATTTTATCACTTTTGAGTAATAAATAAGGGTGCTTTCACACAGATTAAATAAAAACACAAAATTCATATTTATTATATGCCTAGTCGAAAGACACAGCGTTTATGTGAAGAAGCTGTCTATGATCTTGCCATCAAGGAGCATATTTAGTTAAAAACATACCTGTTTGTCTCTGTTTACTGAAGTTACCATGAATTTCCGGCAGGGGTCGAGCGTCCTTCCCGCGCGTCCGTTGATTCACTTCATAGCGTTTGTGATTTTCGTCGCGTAAGGAGCGAAAATTTTCCAAAGTTGTAAAAGTGAGAACTAAGTGTTCCTACTTTGATTTTTTATTTATTTAGCTGAAATAAGTGCTTTATCGCATAAGTTTATTGTAGTGTGTGTGGGTGTCGTCGTTAGCGGCAGTTAGGTGAGTACCTACTTATACTTATGAATCAGTCGGAGGCTTCCGATGCGCAAGTCGTCGCTCCCGAGGGAGGGCGAAGTGCTAGGAGCTCTAGCTCAATAGAAAGCAGCAGCTCTTCCTCATCTTCAGAAGATGAGGAGGGTTTTGCGGACCCACCACCAAACAATAGATCCAGGCGGATGTCGAAGCAGGTCGAATCCTGTTAAGACTCGCCAATAAATCAAGTCGATTTCCTTTCAGAGTGCGTAGCTCAGATTCCATCATACCTAAATGCATTAAATAGTAACAAAACTCATAATAGTTCAGATAATGCCGGCCATTCCAAGATGTCCGAAACAATTTTTTCTTTTATACCTACTACTAATATGTCATTAGGAAAGCTAATAATAACTTTATACCTAGTGCTGACCCAAGTAAATTAGCGGAAATCAGTAATTTACAACAGTCTAACTCGCAAGCTTGGAAAGGCATAAGATATAAAAAAGCATTACAGGCTCACTTCGCTACCCGGAGTAGCGATGTGATTGTGAGATTTACAGGTCTGAAATTAGATGAGGAGCTCTGTCATTTAAATAAGGGAACAGATTATTAACTAATACTGAACATTTACTAGCGGGATTATCGAATGCAGTCTTACATAGTCGACAACTATTTAAGTAAATGGTTTACAGGACGTCATAGATTAGGCTTCTAATGCAGGTACGGAACTTAATGCAAACTCGGGTAAATTTACAGAAATATTTGGTCTGTTATCTCCATCATATAAAAATATGAAGTCATGTATGCAGGTTAATTGCGCAAAATAGGCAGAATGTATTGAGGTTATATGTGACCGTATTCTAAAAGAAATAAACAATGTCAATTTAAAAATTGCGTTTCAAAACATTCCACCCAGTTTGAAACACCTAATTAATAGGGATGCTCGTATTCCGCTGGTATACTCTTTGGGGAGATCCCAGGTGTGGCTAAACATGCCAAGTTATTTAAAGAATAAAAATAAATTTAGTGACAGTAATAATACTAACTTAAATAAAATAAAAAAATTAAATAGTCCTCTAAATCAAGAATATTTGATAAGGAAAATAAATCAAAAGTTGAGAAAAATTACTATAATAACTATCATATAAAATATTCCCCTATCTCACAGACTCCCATGACAACTCCAACATTAATAAAGACAAGTGACTATCAAAGCAGGATATTCAAGGGGGGTACCATGTTCAGATATGAGCACAGCTGAGGGCGAGCAAATATGTTCAAAATTTTATAGCCAGGGGCTGTATACCCTTTTTTAACAAAACCTCCCGTGCAATATCCTTGCAAGAAAATAATAACCAGATTTGCTACAAAGCAATCAGCAAAAATGACACAAGTCATAAGCGAACTCAAGGAAGTGGGCATTTTAGAGAAACTAAAATTAACCGCACCGGGTTTTCATTCAAAGATGATTTTGATAAAAACCCAGACGAGGAGTACAACTCATATTCAATTTAAGAAAACTGAATATGCATGTCTCAACTCGTCATTTCCAACTCATTTCTCGAGTGGATATTATTCTGTTACTTCAAGATCAGGACTGGATGATAAAAATCGACCTCTACCAAGCCTACTTCCATTTATGCATAAAGGAAACCCACAGGTGTTTTCTACGTATAATATATGGAGGCGAGATATTGCAGTAAACAGCCCTAACCTTCGGTCTTTCATCAGCCCCTCACTCTTTCGCTTCTGTTACCAATTGGATTGCGGAAATCCTTCACAGACAGGGCATAAGGATAAAAATTAATTTTCATTTATTAATTATTAATAGTTTATTTAACCAATCAAAACCAAGCAAAGCTTGTAGAACCCTGATAAAGTTGGGTTGGCAAGTGAATTATCAATAATCACTTTTCACCCCAACTCAGTAACTAGAATACTTAGGCATGACATGGAACACAAAATCCAATTTAATATCTCTTCCTGTCAAAAAAGTACTGAATATAACAGAAATGTCAACCAATTTATTGTAAAAGAAAATGGCCTGTCTCCGGAAGGTACAGAAATGGCTGGGTATAATAAACTTTACCAATTTAGCGACACTGAATGGTCACCTGCACTATCGCAGAACACCGATTTTACTAAAATCATTCAGAGGAGGCAGACCAAGGCAAGAGAGGATGTTACCTCCTCTAGTAGACTCTTGAGTAGAGTTACTAAAGTGGCTAAAAAATGCAAGGTTAAAAGTGCAACCACAGACGCGGCGGACGCGGGCTGGGGAGCACACCTGAACAACACAATGTTGTCGGGCAATTGGAGTCCTCGCCAGCTAAAGTGGCACTCCAATGTGAAGGAGATGTATGCCGTGTATGCAGCCTTATCACAACAAGGTGCAGACATGAGGGGTGCACACGTACTGGTACACTCAGACAATCGCACCCTGATAGCCTACATAAGGAACGAAGGGAGTACCCGTTCCTTACCCCTGTTGAGCCTAACAGACAAACTCCTTCACTTGACCGAGCAGCTCAACATAACGCTGTCGGCTTCTTACCTCTTAGGGAGGTTAAACAGGATTGCAGACCACCTCTCAAGAGGAAAGCCTGTGCCCAAGTGGCATCTGCAAATCCAAGCCAGGGTGGCAATATTCAAAAAATAGGGTGTGCCAGACATATACTTGTTTGCATCAAAAGAAACCGCAGTCGTCCCGCGGTACGTAACCTGGGACTCGACAGATGGGTCAGCAGTTTTCTGCGACGCCTCCAGTCAAAATTGGAACTGTCAGTTGGGCTGGGTTTTCCCCCACCCAATCTAGTCCCTTGGGTACTGGCACATTTGAACAAAGCCAAGGGAATGTTCACCTTAATAGTCCCACATTGGGACCAGTACTTTGGGTTAACCGACCTCAAAGCCAGAGCCCTAGCAGATCCATTGCCAACATTGGATCTGCAGCAGAATCTAATCGATCAAACAACAGGTCTAGGTCCCCCACAGGTGGACAAATTGTCCTTCCAAACCGGAATCAAACCTCCCAAAATTGGGGGGGGGGGGATCAGCTCTCAAACTGGAATAGAGAGGAAATACAATTATTGAGTAGCAGTTGGCGAACTAGCACTCTAAACACATACAAAACCCCTATAAACAGGTGGTTAGCATTTTCCACCACAAATAATGTTAATAATAAAAATCCAGATGGCAGAGATGTTGCAAGGTTTTGTAACAAATCTTTATTTAGAACTATTTTATAGTATATATGTATATATAATATACAATATACACTATATACAATAATATTGTGTTATATATACTATAACACAATATTATTACATAAATCTGCTATTTCTACTTATTGTGTTTCAACAGTAGAAAACCTTTCCAAAAAATTTCCTTTGTTAACAAGTAATAAAAGCCATTGCATTGATTAAACTCAAACCTACAAAATCGCCTTTATGGCATATCCCTTTATTATTTAATTGGTTAGAAACCACTGTTTATAGCACCAATTCGCTTTTTGATATATACATATAGAAGAACTGCATTAATTTTGCTCTTAGCATCAGGTCCAAGAATACATGACCTTACCTTACTAGACATATCTCAAAACAACTGCATAGAAGAAGAGGACATCATTGTGCTGTGGTCCAGGTTTGGATAATAACAGATTCAAGACATTACAGGCAGTCAGGATGGTCATTGGTGAAACACCCAAATGCCCTGTACATATATGTCCTGTAAAACATATCAAACAATTAATTTAGACGCAGCATAGTCGGGTAAATAGTAATATATCCAGTTTATTTATTTATTCCTCTTAAAGGGTAAGTTAAGCCAACTACTAGAACCCTAATTGCAGGATGGGTTAAATTTGTTTTTAAAGCAGTGGACATAAGTGCACCACAGGGAGTATTAGAGCTGCAGTAGCATTCAAAGGCTGGTGGAAAAATGTACATTGTAATTGAAGAAAGGCTAAAAACAGGCAATTGGAAAAGTGATAAAACTTTAAGATTTTATTTCATTGCAGGGAAATCATTCAGAAAGATAAAAATGAGGATTTACTTAGATCAAATTTCTCAAGTGTCTAGAGTTTATATTTTAATTGATAATTACAAATATAGAATTGATCTTAATTAGCATCTACTGTAGATGCACCTTTTTTATAATATTGATTGTTAATGATCATGAGACTGAGTGCCAAATTATTATAATATCTTAATTAATAACATTTTGTTTATTGTAGTAGTAGATAACCATACTACATAATAATATATAACTATATAAATGAGTCGTTTATAATTCTTACTTATATTTTGTTATATAATGTTAGAAAAAATAATAATTGATTATTAATAAGAATAAATGTTTAAAGTATGAGAAACAATTCTTGGTATTTTACACATTTATATCCAATTCACATAGCGTTTGCAGTTACCATCACCAGCAGATATCAAACAAGTCTTCACATAAACGCTGTGTCTTTCGACTAGGCATATAATAGGACTGTTTTACATTAAAATAAAACAGTTATTATGTGCCGAAAGAAAGACACAGCGTTAGAGCAAGGGCCTGGCTGGTGAGTGAAGACACTATGAAGTGAATCAACGGACGCGCGGGAAGGACGCTCGACCCCTGCCGGAAATTCATGGTAACTTCAGTAAACAGAGACAAACAGGTATGTTTTTAACTAAATATGCTCCTTGATGGCAAGATCATAGACAGCTTCTTCACATAAACGCTGTGTCTTTCTTTCGGCACATAATAACTGTTTTATTTTAATGTAAAACAGTCCTATTATTTTTACACACAACACCTCAGTCTGCCCGTGACTATGAATGCTGTAAAGAATGTAACTTGTTGGAATTTAATAAAATCCGTATAGCCTTATAAATATTTTTTAGCAAGTGTGGCAAGTAATCTTACATAGCGTGGACATTGTTCTTTTTTCTGCAATTTCAGTAAATATAATTTATATTAACTTATCATTTTTGTCATCCTTATATGAAATACATAAGGAGAAAAATATTTTTTTAGCTATTTTTAGTCCTTTAGTTTTAATGTCTTAAAAAATACAAATTATTTGTATTAACTTAAAATTAAAAATTACAATCGCCAAACTCAAGTGACAGTGGGCTGGGCACATCGCTCGAAGAACGGACGGCCGATGGGACAGGAAAACGCAGGTGGACAAGCAAGGTGGACTGACGACCAGGTAAAGGTCGCTGGAATCATCTGGATGCGCATGACCGGTCGTCGTGGCGATCCTTGGGGGAGACCTATGTCCAGCAGTGAACGGTTAGATATGATATATACACATACGATGATCTTCTCGCGTGGGCAACCCATCCAGTTTGTTTGTGTTGGTTACAGACGGACTGAAAAAAATATCGTACACTCGAGATTATTATGCAGAATAATAGATTATTACGCAAAATAATTTTGAGAAAAATTTAATATAGAACATACCAAGTACATTGAGTCAAGAAATTAATGGTTGTTGTTTTGTTATTTTTTAGGCGATTATCGTCCACAGCACTCCGTTTCTCTTTCCTGACATTTTTAGTAAGTTGTAGCAGTAAAAAGAATGAAATTTAATATTCAAGCTTCTCAGCAAAAATAAATGCATACCTACGTATTTCATCGTTTTTGGAAATAATAACATAACGGCTGAAACGAGGAGGACAAATTATTATTAAATTGCGCGGGCGTAGCTGCGAGCATCAGTTAGTATATAATAATGATAATAATATTTAAGGACATTTTTACACAGCACCATCTAGCCCCAAACTAAGCAGAGCTTGTACTATGGGTACTAGACAATGGATATAATATTTATATACTTTTTTTTTGTAAATACATACTTATTATACATAGGAAACACCCAGACGAACACAAACACTTATATTCATCACATAAATATTTGTGTCCCGTGGGAATCGAACCCACGACCTCGTGATCAGCAGTCCGGTACTCGAACCACTAGACCACATAGGTCGTCTAACTTAGACCATATAACTAGCTGTTGCTCACAGTTTCGCCCAAGCTTATGCTAAAGAGCATGAATATTACATGTAGTCCTGCCATGTACCTAAATAATATTCTAGCCTATAAGTTTTGTGTATAATTTAAATTTCAATTTTATGTCTATGTTTTTATGTCTCTGTGTGTCCTTGGTTGAGGAAATAAACCATTTTTCTTTTTTTTTCTAAATTTTATTCTTCTTACTTTAAAAATGACGGACTTCCCTTATATACTTTCAACCCCTGTTTCAAACTTTTAGAAGGTTGATTTTTTAAAATCCTGAAATAGTGTAATTATTGAAAAAATATTTCTAACCAAAAACTTGTATATTCAATTTTATATCTCTAACTTTAAAAATGACGGATTTCCATTTAACAATTCATCCCCCATTTCATCCCTTTAAGGGTCTAATTTCGAAAATTCTTTTCTTAGCGAAAGTTTTTGTCGTATTTTATGACAAAAACATCATCTGTCTAAATATATATAGGGGTTGGTGGTAGAAGGGTGAAAATTTTCGGTTTTAAGTATTTTTAATGCCAAATCATAAAATAAATTTTAAAAAAATATTTTCTGAAAAAATAAGAAAAAATAATCTAGTGAGGGACATCCATATTACTTAAGAGTATAAAAAATAGCCTACGACCGATTCTCAGATATACCAAATATACATACAAAATTTCATAATAATCCATCCAGCCGTTTCGGAGGACTTCACCGTGACACGAGATTGGATGGTTTTGTATAAAATCCTCCACTCTTGGAGTATAGATTTGTGTCCAATTCTTAGAAATAGATGCTCGGCGCTCGTTATTCATACATCAATCGTCCATCATTATAACAAAATAATGGAGGAAATGGAAAAGAAGATGGACTAAAAAGTTGCAGTAACCATAGCGTAAAACTTATGTTTAAAAAACCATTCATTTCAAATGTCAATTTAGTTTCTGTCTTTAGTGTCATCTGTCTTATCTCTGTGATTACTGATAGATTTTCGGAAATTTATTTCTCGTTTCGTTTACGTATAATTTTCGTATAATACAATAACAGATGTTTGTTAATACCATTTAATATAGAGAATTAAATCAATTTTATGAAATAAATGAAGATTACATCACATTTTATTAAACTGAAATCAATAATCAAATGTTCCTATTGTCAACAATTATATTCTGATGTGGCCCAATCATGTTGAGTCTAGTTACTTTTTGTTATCTCAATTAATTTATTTTTGAACTGAATTGTAGCTAATACATATTTATTCTTAAAAATGGCATATCAAACTCTTCTTCAAGAATACATGCTCATACCTCCAGTAACGAGAGCATATACCACAGCTTGTGTTGTCACTACACTTGCTGTTGTAAGTATTCACTTTTATTTATTCAATTCATTCTACGTGTCATTCATTGCATTTCGGGTTTAAATAGTAGTAAAATATGATTAATGTCTTTTTTGTTTTAGCAACTGGACCTAGTATCACCATTTCATTTATATTTCAACCCAAATCTTTTACTAAGGAACTACCAACTATGGAGGCTAATCAGTACATTCCTTTTCTTTGGGAATTTAGGATTCAACTTCTTCTTCAATATGATATTCACCTACAGATATTGCAGAATGCTTGAAGAAGGTTCTTTTAGAGGCAGAACAGCTGATTTTGTTGTTATGTTCATGTTTGGAGGTGTTCTTATGATTGTATCCTTTTAATATTAATTTTAATTCTAGAAATAATCCACACCTCTACTGATGCTGACTCTGTTGTTTTCTATATATAACTTGATCTTCCATATAGTAGAAATGTAGTGTGTTTATATTGCTTTAAATTTGTTAAGTTGATAACCTAGAGAATACCACTAAAATTACTGCAATAATTGTGGCATACTTCAAGATTCTAAAGGTTTACAGTTGTTTTTCAGTTGCAATTCTAAGATAGAGCTATGATGTGATTCACATTGATTGGCAACAGAAGTAGCATCATTGTCTTCATATAATATTTTGTCTTACAGTACCTACATATTTGTGTTATCAAGACTTAAATGAGTTATACATGTAAGTGTATGTATGTGTCATATCTATATATAGAGAACTATTTTTTTTAACACCATATACTGATAGTATTATTAAATTGCAATAATATATTAGTTGGCTCACAAGTGTATCGTCTCTGCCAATGTTTTAAAATTTTCTTAACCCTTTTATAACAGCTGTGTGCTTTCTTTGTGAATTTATTATTTTTAGGACAGGCATTTACTATAATGATTGTTTATGTATGGTCTCGGAGAAACGTGTTTGTAAGAATGAACTTCTTTGGTTTGATGAACTTCCAGGTAATTTCTGTTTATGTATATATACTAATATCTATATATATAAAAGGATAAGCTAACTGACTGACATATCAACGCAGAAACTTGAAATTTTGCACAGGGGTTTCTTTTATTATACCATTAAGAAAGAATTAATCGCTACGCCCATGCGTAAGGGGGTGCTAAGTTAGTAGTTTTTTTTTTCGTTACGTTGTACATGGACAATGTCGCTGTCGTTTCTGTAAAAAAATAAATAACTTTTACCATTATAGTCGTTACAATATTACCACAAATTCAGCTAAAGTTACAATTCGTAGCCATTAAAATTCTAATTAATTACATCACAAGTTTACCTCATGTTGTGTAAATGCCATGGTCTGGTATCGGCAATTTTTAAATTCATTCTCATTCATAAGGCTATATATAAAAATGGTCTGATATATTTTTTTCATAAAATTATTAGAAAAAAGTTATAGAGGCCAATAGATTGTTTCCCTAAATTTTTTATAGATTTTCGCTTATAACTTTGTTATTTTTGGTTCTACGACAAAAGTTTCTGGGCCAAAGTTGTAGACAATTGTATTATAACAAAAAATACGGTATTTTTTTGTGAAACGTATAGTTTGTGAGATAAACCGTAAAAGCATTTGCTCCCCTTTTACCAAGATGGCGGCCATGGGGACAAGGGCTGTGACCCCACAAACTTGAATTTAAGTTTACACTGACCTCTCCGTGACATCTAAAAAATAAAATTGCGTCCTCTTAGAAATGTAATTTTTCAATGGCCTATGATCAAATCCGTACCTAAATTATGTATATGTACCTAAGTGTATCAATTTTATCATTTCAATTACCTAAGACTTAGGTAATTAGAGTAGATTAGAAGTAATAAAGAATGAAAAAATTGAATACATGAAAAATTTAAATGATAAAATTGATACACTTAGGTCCTAAGTGTATCAATTTTATTGTTTAAATTTTTCATGTATTCAATTTTTTCATGCTTTATTACTATCACTACTCACATTAGTTTGAAAACGTCAAATAATATTCATACTACATAAAATACATACATACACTCACGCCTTTTCCCATGGGGGGTAGGCAGAAGGTATAGAATGCCCCCTGCTGCGATCCCTGCATACCACTTTTGCCTCGTCCACATTCATACCTCTTGTCATCTTGTCATGCAAATGCGCCGGTTACGACTACTTTAGAGTTAGACCGATCTTATTAACGAGGAGAAGTAATGAATTAGATCAGTCTATGTCCTTCTATGGCGCCCCCACATGGCGGTCCCAGTGACAACGGCCTTATAAATTCCTTTCGTCAATCGTTTATCATTCATCCTCTCAACATGCCCAAACCATTTAAGAAAATACACAGTTCAATTAAAATAATTTGTGTTTTTGCAGGCTCCATACCTTCCCTGGGTGTTACTAGGCTTTTCTGTTTTACTTGGTAATGCAATATCAGTAGACTTAGTTGGTATGGCCATTGGTCATATATACTTCTTTATGGAAGATGTTCTGCCTAGACAAAATGGGGGTCAAAAAATATTAAAAACACCAAAATTCTTGTAAGTTTACCTGTATTTCTAATTTATTGAATAAAAATAAAATGTATTTATTAGGTGGCCCCTCGGAATTTCATTAAGATACAATTATATGTCTCCATGTTTCAGAAAAAAGTTATTTGATCCTGCCCCAGAGCCAGACTATGGTCCACTGCCGGAATTGGATCACTTAAGACCTGGAGGCTTCGACTGGCGTCGCCGCAACGAGGATGAGGATGCAAGATAAAGTTGCTTCAATGATAATCGCAATTATGATGCAATTTACAAGCCAAAATATTAATTTATGAATAGGTCAAATGATTTCTATCTCTTTCTTTTAATTCTCTTTAATACATACAGTGGATATAGAGTACATCTAAACTATCATAGGTACTCATAGATCTGGGTTGAAATTCAGCTTTCAGCTAAAATATGAATTTACCATACTTTGTTGTTTTAAAACTTATATTTTCCACTAGTAACATGGATTGTTCTAATGGGTAATGGATTTCTCATAAATTAAACAAAACACGTGATTAGCTTACGTCATTAGCAGTGAATCGATAGAGTGTATTTTGTGTAAAAAGTTTATTAAAGTAAGGGTCTGTTAATTGTGAATACAAATTATTGATAAAATAAGATTTGTCTCATTGTAGTATTCTGCTATAGCTTGGCAAATTCACACGTGACACTCCCATGGTTCACGCGGGTGGCGGGGGACGATACTACCCGATAACGTAAATGTACACCACTACACACGTTACGAATTACGTTACGATTTGGTCTGCAGATGTCCCTAACTAAAATTGCTTATAAGATAATTTATTGTGCTATATTGAATGTGATGTGCTGTAGACTTTTTATTAATCCCAGAAACCCAATTATAGGTCAAATTAATATACACAAATATACATTCTTGTGACTCGGTTTATTATATATTAATAGCAATTAAATATTATTAATATATATTAATGTTCTAAGAAATAGGTAAAAACATTGTATGTAATTTTTTTGGCTTCTCGTCCAATAACTTTTCCTATTTCCAATAGGTTTCATCTTCTTGTAGAGATATCGTGTGTGTTTTGTCTAAAGCGTCCACATTCACACGACGGCGGCTGACTGACGCTCCCGTCAGGCAGGTGATCCCCGTCCCGCGCGCACGTGCCGCCACCCCCGCTGCCTTACGTCCCCCGTCGCCCGTGGGAGTGTCATGTACGAATTTGCCAAGCTATAGTATTATAAAAATGTAAACCTTAGATGTCTGTTACTCAATCGCGCAAAAACAACGGAACAGATTCGGATGACATTTTGGACACAGTTATTATATTATTACCTCTATTAATATATAGGCTACTTTAAATGACCATACGACGCGAATATAGATAGAATTAATGTTTAATTTGGCAAGAAAATGGATATTAACTAACAATTTATATAAATATAATTCAAAATATAGCAATAATATAAGCCCAATTATTAAGCTTAATAAATCGTGTCATTCGAATAACGTATGAATTGAGTACATAAAAAAAACAGTTAGGATTATTTAATAGGTAAATTTATTTTCCCGAAGCATGCAGGTCCACCGGACACCTGCGTTTCCCAAAAATCCCCTATTTTAATAGCCTGATGTGTTCACGTAAACCCTGGATATAATCGCCCCGTTCTCTCCTGCCCCAATCTACTCCGGTATCTTATAGTAGCAAAGATAATCCACAAAGAATGATATTCCTTTCTTAGTCCTTGCCTCGGTTGATGAGATGACGGAAGGAGTAATATTTGAGAATTCGTGAGACAGAGAAGCCAAGAAGCTCAAGATGGTCGGTTATCGGAACTCTATGGTTTGAGTCGCGTAAAACTTAACTAGGTTGGCATCGCCCTAATCGTAAAATGACTTAAGGAGGTCGTGCACTCGACCATCGCCTCCATAAGACACTGCATTTGCGCCACTCCAGTCCTTACACTGGCTGTGTACGGTATAGCTCTCTACACACATAGAAGCTTGGCGATAATACTGTCATTCATGTCTGTCGAAAATAGCACTCTGGATGTTTACATAACTAGAATGGGAGTATTTAAAGGTGTACCTACCCATCGAGTGGATTGAGCACGAAATCCTTGAAAACTAAAAAAACCCTGTTGGTTGCGTTGAAATCTTTTTACAGGCGGTACTTAGGACCCAAAAAAATGGGTGTTTCTATCAACACTACCCGATTAGCGCAGCGGTATTAAAACTGCACTCTGTGGGTTTTATGTGGTAAATATTTGTGTGATGAGCATGGACATTATTTGAGTCATGGATGTTTCTATATGTATGTATGTATTTTAAAAATATATAATTGGGGTTTAATAAGTATGAAGTTGCCGTTTTATTGTAATAGGTATATATATTGACGACCCAATTAATCCAGCGGTAGTTGACACTGCCTTCTGTGCTATGGGTTCCGGGTTCGAATCCCGGTAGGGACAAATGTTTGTGTGATGAGCACAAATATTTGTATCCGAGTCATGGATGTATCTATGTATAATATGTATTTACAAAAAAAAGTATATAATTATGTAGTATATCAACAAAGTAGGATCCGTAACACGAGCCTCGTTGCTTAGTTCGGAACTAGATGGCGCTATGTCTGTACCTGTACCTTTTATAACACACTTTATGATATTTTAGATGATAGCACTCCTAGGAAGACATTCAAAACTAAAAATCCCAGGTATATTTACCCGGAATGGTTCACATCTGACATAATAAATCTTATAAAGCAGAAGGCATACTGGCATAGAACTTATAAGAACACAAATTCAAAGCAGGATTATAACAACTTTTCTTATTATCGCAAAACAGTTAAAGATACAATTCATACTGCATATATTAATTTCCAAAATCATATTGAATTGCAATTACTAAAAGAACCGAGGTCCTTTTGGAGTTTTATTGGTAACAAGCGCTCAAAGCGTAGTAGAACTCGGATAATGGTGGATGGTGTGACATTGATGGATAATGAGTGTGCGCAGGCTTTTGCAGACTATTTCAGCTCTGTATATGGGAAAGTAATACCACGTTTAGATGTGACCGGCGCAATACAGGCGGCACCCGAGCGAGGTGCGCGAGTTCATGTGGGTCAGCTGTCTCTCAGATATGTGCGTGCTGCCCTGGCGCGCCTCAAGCCTAAGAGTTCGGTTGGTCCTGATGGAGTACCTCCCTATATTTTAAAAGACTGCAGGAATGTGTTAGCTGCCCCTCTACTACATTTATTTAATATTTGTTTGCGAGAATGCTCTTATCCGGACGGTTGGAAATTGACCAGAGTGACCCCGGTACCAAAAGGAACTCTTAGCTCTGAAATTAGCGGATACAGACCTGTGGCAATATTGTCAGCAGTCGCAAAGGTTTTTGAGTCCACCCTGTGCTCATGTATTACACAGATAGCTCCGCAACTCACTGACGCCCAGCATGGTTTCAGAGCAGGGCGCAGCACAAATTCTAACTTAATGTGCTTTATGAATTATGCCGCCCCAGTGATGGACTCAGAAGCCGGAGCCCAACTTGATGTAGCATACTTTGACTTTAGGAAGGCCTTTGATAGTGTTGATAACGATGTTCTGTTGAGTAAATTTGCAAGAGTTGGCTTTACTCCAGCGCTTCTGCAGTTTTTTTCTAGTTATTTAGGTAACCGGAGGCAAATTGTAGAATACGCTGGACAGACTTCGGACACGTATCAAACCCTTACTGGGGCTTACCCCAGTAAGGGTCCCTGACTTATCAGGGAAGCAATTTGGGCCCAATAGAATTTCTCATCATGATCAATGACCTTCCAGAAGTTATTAAGGATGCCGGCTGCTTACTCTTCGCCGACGATCTTAAGTTATTTCTAGAAGTTACCAATGAGTTAGATTGCGAGAGGCTTCAACGAGACATTGATCGGGTAGTAGAATGGAGCGTTGAGAACGGACTTATCTTCAATGTGGACAAGTGCAATGTGATGTCGTTCACGCGTGCGGTTGTTCCGCGACATTACGATTACAATATGGAGAGTCATGCGATACCGCGCGTTAGAATGGTATGTGATCTTGGAGAGACATTTTCTGCAGACTTATCGTTTCGTGCCCATATTATCAAAATGTGTAAAAAAGCTTTTAAAAATCTAGGCTTTGTCATTACAAAACCGTGAGACCCGGAATTTTAGCAACATAGCAGCTGTAAAATCACTTTACAATGCTTTGGTTAGGAGCAATCTTGAACGTAGTGCTATCATCTGGAATCCTTATGAAACTAAATATTCTCAAATGATAGAGAAACTTCAAAACAAATATACCCGGTACTTGTATATGAAACAATATGGAGTAGGTATATCCTTTTTATCCACTTATGTACCCAACTCTCTTTGTAATAGGAATGGTTGGGTAGGTACTATAAGTTAGAAGTCAGACGCAATTTTTCCTTAGTTAAGTACGTTTTTCTATTACTGCGAGGTAAAGTGAATAATCCACAGATTTTAGGATCATTGGGATTACTCGTTCCAAATAGCAGGCCGGCAAGGGCCGAGAGGGAAAGTGTTTGATGTGCCAGTCATACGCACGAACATATTGAAGTTTGCACCACTGGTTAGAGCAATTAACATCCTAAATCATGTATCTATCGCAAAAATTAGATATATTTAATTGTACGTTGGCGGAATTTGAGAGGGTTGCATTAAGTCACCTAGCATTAATTTAGATAAATAGATATAACAATATTGTTTAATAACTACATGTTGCATTGGGTCTAATAATACCTGTAAAAACATTGTATGTATTTGTAAATAAATAAATAAATAAAATAAATAAATGTCATAATGTCCGGGATATTTATTATAATTATATACCTACTTCGAATTGACATAGAAACTGGTTTGAGATTTTTGACTGAACCTTTTTTACACGGTAGCTATGAAGTTTTTCTTTTACAAATAATAAAAACTGCGATTAAAAAAACCGACTTCAAAACTAAAAAACTTAGTTTTAAAGGTATGAAGTCGGTGCCAAACCAAATGTAAAGGTATGTACACTCATCGCGCGTGATCTTGAGCGGGCTTCAAACCAGGCACCGGCACCATATATTTATTGTAGCCCCATGGATCACCCAGATACAATTTTCTTGAACTGGAGGACGGAACAACTTCTACGTAGGTACCTACTTGATATTGGTCAAAGGTAGTATACATAGATGTATATCTTTTGATTGAGCAAACCAATTGTGATGAAACTAGGAGTCGTTAGGTACCGTAACTTATATTATACATTCCCTAATTTACTCTACAGATTACATAACATGTTATTAATTATTACAACAATGTTATATAACTTATACGCGTAAATAGGTACGAAAACGACAATGTAGTTGTTATATAACTATGTTACGTAATGTGGACGTGTTATATAGGTAAGCCAAGTTACATAACATGTTACTATGTTTGTGCACCTTAATTATTAGTTAACCTTATTGGTTGTGTATATCTACACCTATTTAAGAAATTTAAAAGGCTTTTTACAGTATCCAAAATGCGGGAAGCTACACCTCTAGTGTTGAAAATCATCAGGGAGGGGTCTTAAGTTTGTTTGCCACTTTCCAAAATACCATCCGTCTCCCACCACCTGCTGTGGTCGTAATCGCAGTCATAAATGTTGGATGGATTCGAACCTCGAATTTTATCTACTCGAAACTTCTGAGCCGACTTGAAATATATACGTACGAATATATATACGTTAAAGGGATAGGCGAGGATTAGCTGATATTTAAATGAAAGATAAGATGGTAATCAGTTTTATATTCTATTTTCTTGCAATATTTATGGTGAATTATAATAACACTATTAGATTTGATAAGTCCGCGTCAATAGGTAATGATAAGCGTATGTCGAATGACTACCTATTTACTCCAATTCCTTGACATAGTTTTTGAGAAGCAGCATAATCATTTACTTTTTAGATAAGATTTTATATTTTATTTACAAATCATTAGTCAAAGTAATTTGAAAGCAATTTGGTATCTCGAAGAACATACTAAATTGGTTAACACAGACTTGAATACATTCAGTACTTTTATGTCCAGAGGTCAAGGTTAAAACGAAACTAACAATGCCCAACAACACACTGTATCACTGTGTCAACTAGTGACGTGTTTGAAAGTTTCGTTATAATGTGCTATCGACACGTTTCATGACAAAACAAATAACAGTAATAATATGTAAGGCTATATTAATTTCGTTTTAGCTATGTAATAAGCACTCATAAATAAAACCTCAAATGCTCAACTTGTCAAATGATTGCCAGTGAGTAATGACTATTTTTAAATGTAGCATTTTTTTATAAAATACACCTGAAATTTCACAAAATAATAGCAGTGCGACCATGCTGCTACAAATGCTGTGTTAACTATACAGAAAAAAAGGACATTACACAATTATAATTTACATAAAAAATTATAAAAAAGAACATGAAAGTGTTCCAGAAATGTAAGTTGTGATCGTTTCAAATATAGCTTCGTAACATTATTAAACTACTAGTAACAACAAGAACAGTAAATCTAGTTGTATTCAGTCTTCATTCAAAGTCTCACACTCAATTCCAAAACACAGACCAAATTGTAGAATCAAATATTGTGGAGAATATTCGTCAACATTGAAATCACACATATTAAGACTATATTCTACTATTTTGTACAATTGGGCCAACATAATGAATAAGGTGGCGAAGAATTTTATACACATTCAATTATACAGTTTATATTCCTATATCGTACAGGTAAGATGTTGTCTAATAAAGATTATATTAACCTGCAAAAATAATTTTAAGCCGTTTTACTAACATTAATATTGTTTATCGAGTAGGTATATTATCATTTTCCAAAACTTGCAATTTTTTAATTAAAATGAAATTTATTTTTGCGATTTAATAACATACAACATGATAGTTATATTGATTTTTCGCTTCAATAAATTCATTTTTACATAATATTTACTTAACTTTATATTGATAGTATTATTTTTTCTATATAGCGCCTCTTGTAACACGACTTAAATGAATTTTAAGGTAAGTTCTGCAAGTTTTATCATATTCTCATGACATTGGGTACAGTTATTATCTTGATAGATGATAGTACAAGGTCTGTTGACCCAATTACATTTAGAATACTTTAAATTATAAACCATATAACCAAACTCATTTTAAGCATTACAACATCAAGCAGATTCAACTAAATCACAATCATTTTGAAGTACTACAGTCAGATCACGAGGGTTGAGTGTTCTTTGAATTATCAATTCTATTTGACACAAATATTGGTGAACAGATTAAGTTTAGGAGGTGACCTTTTAATGATTCTAGTCTACATGGGCTGACCCTGTACATGTTGGTAAATATACAAATAACTTTTGAGATCATACAGAAATATTTATTATTAAAAAACGGAAATTACAATATAATATAGTACAAAAGTATTACATTACATAAAGTATTTACACGTTACTATGCACAAGGTAATAATTAAATGACAAATATACATTCCTATAAAACAGATTTTCAGAGAAACATCTGCCATTAAATCACAATGAATTGAATGAAGTGGGCACCTCCTTCACTTTTTTAACCAAATATATCCAACATTAATTACAGATAAGTCACAAAAAAGGTCCAAACTTCAATTTTTGGCTTCGTTGTTTATCACTACTTTATACCTAAATTTTGTAGTAATCTTGAACAAATGTACCTAGAATCTAGCTACTTAGATCACATGGGGACATTTTCATAGCGCTACGACAGCAAGTAGCACCGTTATGTCGTCCGGCTTTCCACCTGCGAATAAAATGTTCAATAAGTTTATATTGGACAGACCAATATTAAACATCGGCTCAAAGTTGTCGTATTGTGAGGAAACAGTTACATACGGAGGCATAAAAGCTTTTGTTAATAAATTAACTTAATTTTATACCTTTTAACCCAAAATTCTAAATAATATAAAAGCATTAAAATCTAACGCCTGTAATTTATCGTCATGAATGAATTTATTATAAGTGCAAAGTGTGTGTTGTAAAGTAAAATATCGAACGAACGAATGTTTGCGATAGGATAGTAACATTAATAATCCGAAATTAATGATTTCGGGATTTTTCGCACCCCTATTACAAGAGAACTGAACGAAATGTATGTTTAAAAGCGGATACCAATAAATGGTCATGGTCACGGGCCGACTGTGATGCTGTAAAGATACTGTAATGGATCCGAAACGTCGGGTTAAAATAATATCAATATACCGCGATACAATCCGTAAAAAGTAGTTTTATTTCAATGTTTAATATTCGCATAAGTGTAAGAAATCAATACGGATACCAAATTAATAATAATAATATTCCCGGACATTGTGGCACAGCGCCATCTAGTTCAGAGCTAAGAAACGAGGCTTGTGTTACGGATACTAGTTGGTTGATATACTACATATATACTTTTTTTGTTGTTGTAAATACATACATATTATAGATAGATACATCCATGACTTGGATACAAATGTTTATGCTCATCACACAAACATTTGTCCCTACCGGGATTCGAACCTGGGACCCATAGCACAGAAGGTAGTGTTAGCTACCGCTGGACTAATTGGGTCGTCATGAATTACTTTGTTTGTAGTAAAATTACTCAGGAAATTACACAGGAACTCTAAGCCACATCTAATAAAAACTTATAGATATTCCCAAAAACAATCAGCTAATTGTTTTGCGGTATATAATTGTATGAAGTTGTATATCCCATATATTATGCAGATTGGCATCCGTTTTTAACAATTCATTTAATACTTCTAAAGCTAGGTATATTTGCCCAGTATATCAACCCATTTATTATCCCACTGCTGGGCGCGGATATCTTCTCATCTGAGAGTAGTGTGAGTTGGCAGATTTCACACGGCACCGAGAAATTCTCTCAGACATGCAGGATTCCTTGCGATATTTTCCGTCACCGTTAAAGCATGTGATAAATACGCATATAACTTCGAAAAATCAGCGGTACGTGCCTTGGGTTTGAATTCTAGACCTTTGATATCTCAGTCCAGTAGTCACACCACTAGGCTATCACATCAATGTGATATCAATGTTACCATCACATGCTATGATCATGTGCGTATCAGGAGGGGGTCTTCCCATTCCAGAGTTTGACTATACCGATTAGAAATTCTCATAGGCTACGATTTCTAATAGCTTACCGATAGCGTCTATGCCGTTCTGTCGCGCGCTTTTTGCAAAGGGCGACATGTAGCAGCCATCGAAGGACAGGTTGCGCGCCATCCACGCGATGGAGTTGGCGACCGCCTGCAGGTTTTTGGTGTCGCCGGCGAGGCCCTGCGCGCGCCGCATCTCGCCCACCAGCACCGGCTCGGGCACGTTGTCGAACACGCCATCCGTTGCCACCAGGATTACGTCGCCACACTCCACTGTGAACTCCGACGTCTCCGCTGATTCTGGCCTAAATAAAAAGATCAAACGATTTGTGAGTACCTTGGTCAACGAGTATCTAACCACTTGAGAGCCAATGTATCAATTTTGTTTAGGCTTACGACTCACCACTGCGGGCCGGGGGACGAAGAAAAATACGTTGTTGTGATTTGATAATGCTACAATGTAAGAACGATAGCCCCTCCCATAGCTCCCATAGTTCGGGATTACTACATTTTTCGACAATAATCGATATCGATAAAATAAAATATTCTTATCCTGTACCTGCATTTAACAATCGATCGAATTAAGTCATCTGTATTATATTTTGATGGTAACATTTTATAACAGTTTTCTAAAAAATAAAAATAAACGGCATCTATTTTTTAAAGATTCAAAGCAGTCAGCTGTTGGATTTTGTTGGAAACCAATTTTCCCTCTGAACAGCATTTAGCCGTTGTTCTTTCTATTCCGGGACCGTCGGGAAACTAATAAATGACATTTAAATATTACAAATTATAAACATTAATTTACATTTTCTATCTACAAGAAAAAGTTGTTACTGAACTATGTGTAAAGAAAGAGACGAAAGTATAGCCGAATATCTCAAGATAGAAAGAGAGGCATGTTGCATGTTTACGTTTATCAACCAGTTTAACTTGAGCTCTGTATTAGATATAATATTTATTAAAACTGTACTTTACGATGAAAATAAATGCCATTTTTTTTAAATTAGATATCTTAGATAATTTACCACACCAACTACTGGATCAGAAAGGCATAATGTCGTATTTTTGGATGGATATGTTTTTACAAATCTCGATTATTATCATGTGCGCACGGATCTAACATTTGGTCAATACTAAAATGGCCGCCCGTACCGCGGACTAACATTGGCGTTATAATGCATATGTTTCGCGAGCAGGGGTCGCCCTGTATGAGCAGTCAAGTGGTTATATAGTACCTTGGTAGATGGCTGCACAATAAAGTCCATCGTGCATTATCGTTTAGTACCTATTCCCAAAAGCTTATGCAGAGGTGTTAATACACCTCTATACTAATATATACAAGCACTCACTATATTAATATATACAAGCATATCACTGGTCTGTTTTGGATCTTACGTAGTAGTTAGTACATAGTAGAAAAGCAATTGACCAAAATTTCGACATTTTAAAATTAAAATAGAGTATTTAGATAAATAAGCTTGAAGACCCTACGGAATTATTACACGCAGGCTTCATCATAAAGTAGGGTAAACGTTCAATAGGCGTGAGTAATCGAGCGAAGAGAATAAGTGCACTTTTAACTTGAACAATTTATGTTATAATGTCAGTTCGTTACAATTATTAGATCAACAATTAAAACACAATCACTATTAACTCCAAGATAATACAACTAGTCAACTTAACAAGACGCTCCACCGAATACGTGGCGCAAAATTTCAATCATCCTGGATTCCCGCCTAAACGGTCTCCGTCCATCGACAATTTTTCACCAGCACCCGGTGTAGCGTCAGAGTAGTCGTTACGTAACGGGGTTGCCACTCTAGAAATATTCGAAGCGCCGTCAAGCTTATTATATTAAGTTGGCATGGTGTTATGGCATGGCGTGGTAGTGACCGATAACCGATACAATTAGCAGTTATCTTTAACCTACATAAATAGCACTTATATGATTTGTTTAATACAAACAGTAATAGAAATATAATCAGTAAGATTGTATTATTTTTGTTTATAATAAAAACTATATTAATTACATCTCTTTCTGAATCTCTTTTTCGTAGGCGTCCTTGTATCTTTACAATTTCTTTCACAGGACAAAGGCATATTTTGCTACCGCTTTATTGAGAGAGTAGCCAGTCCCTATGACCACAATAACCTTCCCAAAGTTTCTTGAAACTTAATTAACTATCCCAAGAAATAAGTCAGAAGGACTCTTAATGTCAATAATAATAGGACGCGGCGAGACAACACCATTTTACTCGACATTAAGAAGTTAGGAGTAATTGCGAAGTCCCTAGATGCAGTGACTCCTAAATTCGACAAAGGTTCGCTCGAAACGGCTGTATCTAAAGGCAAAGTAAAGGTACTTTTTTAAATTGGAGCTTTTGATTCACTGTTATTGTGATTTGCTCAGAGTCAAGAATTCAATGGTTTACCATTGAATTCTACATAGTACAAGTACATCAGGATGTAGATGCCAACCAATACAGTGACCAGTATCGTTTAAAATTGAAGATAGACAATGTTGTTTATTCAGGTTAGTATGTTCGATGTCAATGATGTAATTATAAATACAGTGTCAACAACCTCACAGCTATTCCATCCTTACATTACGACGACTTTATAAAAAACAAAATACCGTGATCAGCTGTGTAATTGTAATAAGTTGTTAATAATTGCTTTTGTAAATCGTACCAATAATAAAGAAGTAAACACAATTCCATACATTTTATGAGAACGCGTGAATTTTAAGCGCTGGCAAATATCCAATGAGCAAAAATTCTAATATTAGTGCATACAGAAATACAACACAACTGTATGTGGAATGAGCACATGACTACTAGTCTCGTGGTCAAAACATAATGGGTCTTATGACTTTGGCGGCCAAATCTGGATGCGCCTGGATGTCATATTACATATATCATGTGTCATACGCTTATGATAAGAAAATTCTCAGTTAAACTAACTAAAATTGCCAGGGTCTTGACCTTTCGACCTGTGTCCGAAGATATTACCTATACAGTTTGATTTACTAACGAGATTCGAAAACATGATACATTTTGCTCGTTATAATGAGTCTGAATAAGCTGTTACGTAATATTGACAATATAAATAAATAATTATAATTTGTTGCAACTTACACATTACATAATATATATTGACTTCATTGGCAAATCTCTGATCAAGGACTACCGTATGGTCGTCAATCGTAACGAATATGTATTGTTCTAAATTATAGCATCTTTAGAAATATAACTAAAACTGTCACAACGATTATGTCAAGGAAGATGATACAATTATATTCTTGTCGTTTAAAATTTCATACAATGTGCTGTATGATTCAAGAGTTCAATTGTTATGAACATGTTCAGTAAACCAACCAGTCAATCGTATTATGACCTCACGGCGTATGGCTAAATTAACCGCTGGTGAGCAGTGAGCACTCCTCTGGTTATTACCGCTCCATAGCAGTAATACGGACGGCCAGACATTTTGCATATAGAAATATAGATGGTGGGTGGAAGAATACGACGTAGGTATTTGTATAAACTGCACTTTTTAAAACATAAAAACGCATATAAAAATGGATTTGGCGAAATACCAAAACAATACTGTCAACAATACGCAGCGCCGAATTTTCGCCAAACTATCGTAGAATGCCCGACATTCTTAAGGTAAAAATAAAAAAAAATCATACCGCGAATAAGAGATATTTTTAAATATTATTACGTTAACCATTATACATTAATCCTTCAGTAGTATTTACATTATTATCAGTATTGAAGTAACCTTTCGCTCTAATACAGATGTTATCAACAAGAAATGATGACGCACTACACTTCTTTAATATATGTATAAGACCACGAGATAAATACATAAATAATAATTACAGGGACAGTTGGTACAATGTCATATTAAAATTCTCTTATCAAATCTAGATTTGATATCACCTATACGCAAAGTTTATTTATTTAATTCAAATATTCTATCTATTCTTTGACACGAAGTATTTTTCTTTTAGTTGTGTATGTTGACAATGAAAACAATAATATAATTTATTGTTATTATAATGTTTTAAATTTGTTATTTACTAACAAAAATATCAACCTTGGATAGGATTGATTCTTATTGACTTATATTAATGCGTCTGGTGACTGCGCGAAGCGGAAGACGCAGGTTCAAAGTTCAATTCCTACTCAAGGTAGAATGAGTCTTAGTAAAATTTATAACAATCTGGTCTTACAGTTACAGTTTTTTTATCATATAGTTCAGCGTTTGACCACAATCTCACCTGATGGTAAGTTACGATATGGTCTAAGATGAAGCACGCACAGATCATGAAGTTTTAATTTGGATCATTTGTATACACAACAAATTTATCATTATAGGTTTAAATTCGATAGTTAATTTGGCTAAAGCAAATGCGTACCGAAAAATTTGTACTTACAAAAATAATACCTACTTTATAACTTGCTTTTTTATAAATATATTTTTATGGTTGCACCAAAAAAATATGGGTAGGATGCTAATTTCTACATCTCATTAGCGTATATTCATGATAACCTTTAAGTGTTTGTTTGTATTATTTCAAAGGTCATAATAAATATTTAACTAAAATATCGTTTAACATTAATGGGTTGATGATGATGATGATCGTTTTTCAATACCAAATCGAAGACCTTACACAAAAAAATATGTTTACCTGTCACTTAGCACATTCCGGTCGTGCCCGGGCGGCGGCAGACTAAGCTGGTAGGGTGTGTTGAAGTAGTGCTGTTGCTCGTGCGAGCGGTGCACCACGCGCCCCCCACGTACCACCATGTACCCGCTGTCGCCAATGTTGGCCGCGCGCATCACGCTCTCCGACCGGTCTAGGATCATCACACATGCTGTACTGCTGCCTGTAACAACCAATAAGCGATATAAAATATTTGGGCAAAAATAAGCCCATTGTTTATCTTTTTTCCTCTATTTCTAATAAAAATATATATTTATCTTCCTTATCCCAGATTTTTATTTTCGTACGCAAATATATTTTAGATATTTGTTTCCTATTTTTTTATGTTTTCTCTGTGATTTATGTCACATCGGGAACACCATGACCGATCTCGATTTGGCGTCGGAAACCTCAAAATAATAATATTGTATTTATTAGGATCAATTTGAGCCACTTTCTATAATGAGTGTAGTGTTTATTAACTTAGACATTAGCAAGTAAAATGTGCAATAACAATAAAAAGATTACAATAATAAGTAAATGTGACACAGCATGAAATATCTATAATTGAAGGACATTGAAGGACACAGTAATATATCCTCAATAGATTCTGGTGTATAGAAATATTTTTGATCAGGCTCAATCCTATATTACAACATTATGTTACAACTGAATTATATACCTTGAACTTATTATATTCTACAATAAGACACCTAAGGTAAATCAGGCTATATATCAATGTTTATTGCATTTAATGGACATAGAGGTTTTGCCGCACAGCAACCCACAAGCAACATTTAACTCAAGCAAAATAATAAGAGGACTTTGTATTGTTCAATTGAAGCTTGTCTGCATTATAATTAACCATAAATACATCTCAATCATGTCAATACCATGTGAATATAATGTTGAACAATATATTTTATCACAGGTGGCATTTTCTTTGAATTCAATGAGTTTGTAGGTGATATGGGTTTGTAGCTGTATTGTATCCTATACTTAAGTGCCTATATATATGTACTTAAATATATGTAGAATAGGCAATCAAATTTCAGTATTTAAATTCTTATCTTATAACAGATACAAATTGACAGGAATTTACTTTTAAGATTTTACTATCTCTTTAATGTACACATGAGTGAAAGAAGATGTCATGATGTATAAATTCGTTACGAACCTAGTATTGGTTTCTTATGTTCCAATAATTCATAATAGGATTTGGCCAGCAGATCCCCAGGCTCTGACATCTTAAAGTGGCCCATTTGAACGAGTCTCTCACATGTCCTCATGAGGTATGAGGAGAACTCGCCAGGGTCTATGCCATAAGCACGCCATCCTCCAACACCATCTGCCACACCTGTTAAAATAATTTGTTAGTTTAGTTAATATTAAAAAATCCTATATTACAATATTTTTTATGCAATTAGGTAATATTTGTATAATTATCTTTGGTATTACAATTTATATCTATATAATTAATTTAACTATGGTGATATCTCAGTGAGATGTTGAGAAAGATTTGTATGGAAAGGACTATTTTTAATGAGTGAAAATACAGGTACTCAAGTCGGCGCGTATACAGACTTGTTTGTTTGTATAACATGTTTGAAAATAAATGCTATTTGAAGCTTGAATTCACTAGTATTAACACATTGATCAAACAAATTTCCAAGCCGTGTATCACTCAATCCTAAAGAATACGATAAAAAAAAAGAGCCGCCCAAGTGCGAGTCGGACTCACGCACAAAGGCGTACACAGTAGTACAAAGTAGGCACGCAGTTGAATGAAAGGTAAATTGCGGTTAACGATGTATGACATATAAAAAAAAAACCATTCAAACCAATTTTCGGTGGATTTTTATTTTATTTTATCATTCTCTTATTTTAGAAGTTACAGGGGGGGGGGGGGGACATACACTTTACCACTTTCCGCGAGAGACGCTTCCGTCTCTCGCGCAAAATATTCAGTTTAGAAAAATATATATATTAGATCTATCCATAGATACCCAGTTATGGGGAACCCCCAAAACTTGTTGTTTTTTTTTTCTATTTTTGTGTGGAAATCTTAAGGACGCTGTTACATTTTCGACGAACTCAAATTTAGGTATTTAGAGTCGCACACAGCAACATTACGGGCACGCACACATTGAAACCACTGAGCGCTCGATTTTATACATCGCTTAAATAATCTTGATCCTTGTTATTATTTCTTATTTTTATTTGAATTGATAGAGTTTAGTGATCGTACTATTTTCGTGATAATTAAGTTATTTGCTACCTGGTGACCTATTGTACATTCGATACGAATTACTTTACGTTTGGTCTGCAGATATCCCTAAGTAAAATATCTTAAAGATTAATTTATTTCGTTATATGTGAATTCAATGCGCTGTAATGCATTCACAATAGACCGAGTCATTCATGACTCGGTCTATTTTGCTATATCTCATTAATTATGATTAATATGTATTTATGTTTTTAAAAGTAAAAAAAAACATAATGAAAAAATACTACAATAAGAAAACTAAATTTAGTTAAAAAGTCACGAAAAATTTAGTCCGCCATAATATTGGATTTAGAGTGATGTTACAATATTTTTAGAGTTATTCACAGCAAGCCTATAATTTGATATCCATATTGTAGGAAAGCATAAAAATGTAGAAATTGTATTTAGAGAGACGTCATTTTATTTTTTGAGTTATTTTTAGTAAGTTTTTGATCCCCATGTTGTAAAGTGCATCACAAATAACTAGTCCGCCATGGGTGTTCACATGTCTATACAAAATTTCAGCTCAATCGGTTGAAGATTCAAAATTGACTTGCAAGAATCCACCTGAACAAACATAATTAAGTAGTTAAATATATACATTGCAAATTAATAAAAAGATTGTCAAAAGTTTACGGTCAGAGATAGGCTTGTATAGTTCACGTACTAAGTACTAATAAGAATTAATCCCGACACTGACAAGAACAAACTATAACTTTTCCTTATTATTACATCATTCTTTTAGTACTACGTCGTTCGTTCGAGATGTCAGTATTCTTAGTTTCTGGTTCTGATCGAGTAGTCGCACGCTACAAGCTAGTAAATTTATTTTTTTAAAATTTTAAACAACAGTCTGCGATATAAACTACACATACTTATACCAAAAAATACTTAACAATAAAATTTACAATAACATGATACCTATATTTCATTTTAAATTTAACTCAGAATATATTTTCAAATAAAAATAATAACATTCTACAAGGCTTAATAAAATTGAAAATATCTAGATCATTACAATTTATAGTTTAAAAAAATTAAAAACGTGCAATAAATAAAATAAAATAAAAATACATAAACATATCTAAAACAAATATAGAAATACTTATTATAAAATAATTATATTATACGATACTATAATCATACATATTTTAATGATACAATTTAATTTAATATACCTATATAGTTTTTATCTTATTTGACAAAGAGCGCCTTCATCCTCTCTCCTATTAAAAATATCTTTTGCTGTGCCCGACAGGGTCCATAATTGATCCAATGTTTAACATGCCTACCAACTAATGTACACATTATGAAATGCAATAAAGAATTGAGTAATTGAGTAACTGTAGGACTGTAGATACTTGAAATACTCGAAACGCGACTAAACGAGCGGGAGCGATATAAAATCAGTGTATGAATAAGTGGGATGCATGATAATATTTCATATAAAGAATAATCGGGTATTGTAAGAATTATAGGCAAAACCTGCAAAGTATGAAGGAATATAAAATGTAATTCACTATATACTGTACTATGGTACTGGTGTAGGTGGTACTAATAGTACCAGAAGACAGAACTAGTGCATCTGAAAGTTTTACCTACTAGTACAGTCATTCAGTGGCCGAGTAAGAACAAGCCTAGTCAGGGAACACCCGTCAGGAACGGAGTTGACATCTTAACCCCACCCATCAAGTCTCGACCTCACTAACAAATGCTTAACCCTACCCATCCTTTTCTTGGACTCACCTACAGACTCTTAATCCCAATTATTCTCGCCTTTTTTTAGTAAAATTTGATCTCACCCATCCAATTCTTCACCTGCCCAACAGCTGCTTAACCTCACCCATCTATTTGTTAACTTGCCCAACAGCAGCTTAACCCTACCCATCTACTTTCAGGCCTAATCTAAATCACAGGTTTAATATGACTTAACTCCACCCATCCATTTCTCAACCTTGTCAACGACTGCTTAGCCGTTAGTATCCAAATCCCGATCTTATTCATCAATCCCTAAATAACATTCTGATAACAAATTTAATAATATTATTAAAGTCGTATTTACTTTTATTTAGGTTTGAAAAAGTATCAACATTTTCCGGTCACGATAAACGACTATATGAGTGTATGACACAGACTTTTTCGTAATTTATTTTTTGCGACAGAGCGATACGCACATGCTTCCACAAGCGCGTCTGAGCGCGGAATGAAAGTCCGCGAGTGAAAAATGTATGAAGAAATTTGCAAGCGTTCATATTTTTGCTGTTTATTGAAAAATGTAATGATTTAGGTACAAAATAATTAGTCGGAAGTATAGAGGACTATATATGCCGTAATTTTATATAATTTTGATGATAAAATATGCTCTAAGTTTACTTTAAAATGGTACGTAATCTGACCCTATTTTTACACATTTTCTGTGATTATTGTGATGGTGAAAACGGATTTATGGGAAAAATTTGTATGATGTGATACAATTTTTGTGATGCCAATCTGAAGATGAATAGATTACCTTTAAATTGAGACCATAATATCTTCACATATATGATTGCTTATACATTAAAATTGTACCTGAAAAACACCGTTATTTGTAGAAAATTGTAATAGCGTCCTTAATGCGATTCACAGAATACATCTACTTACCAAGTTTCAACAGTAGGTACAGTTCTTATAGTTTCGAAAAAAAGTGGCTCTGACATACGAACAGACAGACAGACAGACATGACGAATCCATAAGGGTTCAGTTTGTTGCCATTTGGCTACGGAATCCTAAAACACCATTTCAATATTATAAATCTTATTTACCTACAATATTTTAAACTTATTTAATACTTCCCAGGCCACTCAGAAAGTTTTGCGACAAAAAGTTTTTATGTACACTGGCCACTTGTAATTATTTTGAAAACTTCGATTATTTAAAGTAAAAAATACTACTGTTCGATTTTCAAATTTCCCTCCGCATTTTTTTGAGAGCCAATTCAAATTTTCTTGCCTCATATTGGTTCAGGAAGTGTTCACAAGATTTTGCAGAAGCACCTTCGCATAAGCAGGATAGTTTCCCGCTGGGTACCGCACAACCTCACCGAATCTCAGAAGCAGGCCCGTGTGGATTGGTGCCGTGATATGGTACAAAAATTTGATACAGGCTCGTCACGGCGCGTTTACGACATTGTGACAGGTGACGAATCCTGGATTTATCAATACGATCCAGAAACAAAGCGTCAGTCGACAGTTTTGTCGACTGACGCTTTGTTTTCTTTGTTGAAACAGTCAAACGGCTGTTTCAAAATGAACCAACGCCTACGAAAGTGAAGCGAAATGAAGCGATCGAGGAGCACAGGAAAATTTTGATCGCTAGTATCTTCACTTTGATGGGGTACCTAATTTCAATTCCACTTCGAGACCAAAGCAGCATCAACGCCGAATGGTATAGCACAAAATGCCTGCCAGAAGTTTTTTCTACAATGAGCAACAAGCGACCGAACACCGGGCTCCGCGGGGTCCTTCTTCACCACGATATCGCGCCCGCGCACTCTGCGATCAAAACGAGGGACTTCCTGGACTCCACACCGGTCAGTCTTGGGACACCTTACAGCCCTGATTTGGCTCCATATGACTTCTTTTTATTCCCTAAAATAAAAAATCAGCTCAAAGGGATACAGTTTTCATTGCCGGAAGACGCGCTAGCAGCGTTTGAGAAGGCCGTGGAGGCAGTTTGAGACTGGTGGAGAGTTTTTTTAAAAGATTTAATAAACATTTTTTTCATAGAAGTTAGTTTGTTAGTTTCTCAAAACTTTCTGAGTATCCCACGTATGTATACTATTTATTATCATTGGACTGACAAGTTCTACTCCAGAGGGGACAGGAATTCGTAACAGATGGTAGAATAAGAGGTGTATAAATTAAAAAAAAAGCCTTTTACTTCAATTATACTAATCTCCAATCGCTGCAACTTCTTTAGTTCAAATTAACGTAACATACCGCGTTCTGTAAAATATATGTCCAGTCGATATCCCTTGGGCGCATGCGAGCACACGCATTATAGTCAATTCATTACTGTTGAATTATAGTACGATACTAAATATATATATTATTATTGCTCCAATATGACTGCACTTCATTATAATTAATCGCAATATCACATATTATAATTGTTGCGTAAATGGTTGTCGCAGACGAAATAAATCAGAGTTATGGATTTTTCAACAACAAACAAAAATAAAATTGCTCAGTGATTATAATTTCTTTACAAATCTGGTGTTTGACTGAAATAATGGATCATAAAAGTTGTTAATATACTCAATAGCGCAACCCAATCTATATTATCGATGATTGTATCGGTTTGTCGTTAATATCTCGGAAATTAGGATTTGTTTGCGAATGAAACTAGTACCTACACTGAAAGCTATAGGATAATGGTATGAAGACGAAGCTGGTACTGTTTAAACGCTATGAGTGGTGTAAACATTTAGCTTAAAAATTAAATCTGGATATGCCTTATCTGGATATGCCTTATCCAGATTTTATTTCGCTTTATTTCAGCTTCGTCTTCATACCATTATCCTGTAGCTTTCAGTGTTGGTACTAGTTTCATTTGCAAACAAGTCCTAAATTCCGACTCACGTTCACAATAGTGAATAACAGATGCGAGTCTCTGTATACATCATTTATATGGTAGTGATGTTTATGCATGTGCAGAAATATTCTTTTTCCATGACTTACTACGACCTTTCTGCCACAGATTGAACTGAATTGATTCTAAAATGAATATTTAAAATCAAAGGAGGTTAGGGAATTGTTATAAACATAAAATAGTATATCTGTTACTGGTAATCTGTATAATCCAGTATTCTATACAATACCTAGGCAACATATAGGTACAATACCAAAAACATGTAGGTAATGTATGAAATATTATTTATTTTTCAAATACTTTGCTTAGTTATTCTATACTACACAGAATGTGCAGCCGGTAATTTACTTATAGCCAGAAGAATTTTTAGTTTCACATTAATTTTATTGTGATTTTTCATTTCATTGTGAATTCGATTCTCTCGAATTCGACTCGCTTCGCTTGCTCGGCTCGTGTGCAGGGGTCGCACTTCTAACCTAACCTATTTACACATTGCCGTGCAACAGCAGGTATTCTTTACAATCGGCCAACCAATCAATTTGATTGGTTGGCATGACTGATGCTGATGACAAGTTAACAGTTAGGTCACAGAAAGTTTAGTCTTATTAAGAGCTTTAAGTTAAGTACCTTGCCCCCGGGATATTTAGTTTTATTTAAATAATTAAATAAAGTTTTTTTTGTTTTTGCTATCTGCTTGATTATCAAATGATAACTTTTGATTAGTTGTTTACAGTTTGCTAAAAACTAAATAAACAATATTGGTAAGACATGTTCAGATTCTATAGGTCTAAAAATAAAATAAAAAGCAATATTGTATATATAGTGACTTTCAACTAGATCAATTAAATATCTTTGATCAAAGCCAACAATATCACATTGTGTTGCTGACAGTCATGATAACATTAACTTCAAATATATTGTCAAAGAAATAAGTTAACATTCCTTTTTACCATGGTTGTGTGTTTATTTAAATAGAAACTTGATTTGTGAATCAGTCTTAGATCAATTACATGAAATAGACGCCCAAATAACAGTATATATAGAAGAGTCAATTAATAAATATATAATGTACCTATAAAATAATTCATTTGCTCATTGATAAAATAATTTGATCAAGTACTATTATTGATAACTTCTCAGCAGTGCCAGATTAAAGAAGCTGGAGCTTTGTTTATGTGATAAGCAGATATTGGAATAGGAAGTAGAGTATTATTTATCTAAAGTTCGAAGAAAAGACATACAAGTTGGATATTCCCTCCTTTAAAATTGAGAAAACAAACATGCCAATTGAAACCCACTGTTGTTATTTAAGTATGAACTGCCTACTATGTGTTTTCATCTACATATAGCTCTTAAATGTATGACTTTTTTTAATGTAGCAATATTTTATCCTCTATCAATGAGTTTTATCAGGGTGAAGTTTGCTGTCAAACCTGACATTTTCTGTACCTACTTAGGTTTTATCCATTATTTAGTATGTTCATATTAAAGCAAAGCAATATATATCAAAATTGTTATCTATAGATAGGATTTATGAAAAAAGAATACTACACTGTTAAACAGTCATTACAGGGAACCCATTATCAATCCATAAGATATTGGACCTCATCTTATGGTTTTGATATATATAGGTATTTCCAAGCCCCTTTGTGTATATAGTTATTAATACAGACACTTTTTAATGCAAAAAATCACCCCATAAGATTTTGCTAAATAACAAAACCTATGTAGCAAGAATTAGGGTTGAATTTAACAGAATTTAATTAGAGTTTTGTAAGTATTTTAATAAATACACATAAATTTGATTTGTGCATCTATGTTTAAGAGCTTGAAGTTGTACATGTTATGGACACAAACTCAGTTTAATACGTAGTTAGAAGTAATTAGAATACATGAAAATGAACAAATAATACAAGTTTGTATTATTTTGTAAATATAAGAAAATGTATAAATTAACTTAAAATTCTTTATAAATATACAATTTAGGTCAAAAGAATAACTAATGGTATAGAAACGACCGATAATCATAAAACAGCATACCAATAACATCTGCGTTGCTGGAATTAGTGGAGAACCATGCGTCGTCACCGAACTGTCCTTTGCGCGTTCTTCCATTTGCAATGTCTTTGGGAAAACCACACACGACCGAAACTAAATAAGGGTGTTTTGTCGTCGATACATTTAATTCAGCTGCACTTGAGAAATTCGAAAGTCCATTTCGTAAAGCACGTGATAGCAGTCTCCCTGTCCAGAAAATAGACTGCATCATTCATTAGTTAAATATTGTACTTTGACACCAGCCTTTCACAAGAGATCCAATGAAACTAAGGATAACATTTTTAGAAAATATCAACACATTTATATCATATTCAGACGCAACACGAATTTAAAATGAAATTTTTCACTAGTTAAAGACGTATTTTCGATTTTTCACACATTTGTCTCGTGACTGATAGAACGACGAAAATTGAACAACCATGGACAACTGTAGTGTAGTGTAGGTAGTGTATAGTGTAGTGTGCTGTGTGTGAAGTTTCAAGTTAGGGTTGAGCGTATTCTAAGATTAAAAATTTATAAACTAATTCATGGAAAACTTAAAGACCAGTTATTAAATTGACATTCTGTCACTGTGACAAAATTTCACTATTACTTATAATTATTGATAATGCTTGTGACTAGAGTCTGGCAAACGAAAGTAGACACTAAAAAAGCGCGGCAAATTTTAAAAATATCAGCATGGTATCCCCAAAATTAGTATGACATACCTGGAATAACTCATTTTGATACTTTATAAAAATTTGTTAGAAAATCATTCTATTGTAGTACATTATTGTTGTATAGAAATACTGCAGTATCAAAAAACACCTGCCAATAAGTTTGTAAAAATGATATTGCTATAAATTTAAGTACTACTTAATAATATAAAAATCGTATTGTATGTCATTAACAGTTTTTTACACTGGCGAAGTAAATTGAAGACACAATAGAATCATGATACCAATCCAAATCAAAGTGATATTATACGACATTTCTAGAAATCAGTTTACTACGACTGAATAAAAAGAAGACTGGAGGTATGAAAAAAATAAACAAAGCAGTCTATAATCATTTTGGTTTATTCACTAGTACAATAATAAAAATCTGAATCTAAAACATCCACGTGATAAAGTGATAAAATACATTTTAGTCACTAGAATCACTGTTTCCTACATAAATAATTAAATATTCTAAATTCTTTTCTGTAATTCTATCCTTTACTTTTTATTTATTTATAACATGTATAACATGATCGGTCATTTTATTCCAGTCCTCTGGAGTTATAGTTTCAAACGACTCTTTTATAACTCAATTGCAGTCAGGGCAATATTTTTACTTGCCACTTTACGTTTAGCTAAACTCCATATCAGCGTGGGCATATGTGGCCGTTTGTTCCCTGGGGTATTCCAGATATTTTCATTTACTGCAACTTCCTTTTTAATCTTTTTAATGGTGTAACACTGACTTCTGTAAAGCATGATGATGATGAAACAGAATAGTTAGCTGGTGCTGCAATCATTTATAAAACGTATTATTTACATACATTTTATAAAAGTAAAAGTAACCAGTGACTGAAGAAATTTCATTCAAGTTCTGATTCTTCTACTACTTCTACTGAGGGTTCTTAACCTGTCTTTATGTTCTAAATCAGTAAGTTTTTTAATAGTTTTCAACTTTTCACTATTCATCAACCCCTTCTATATCCTCCAGATTTTCTGTAAAAGGAAACAATTTCTGTTGAAATTACAATGCAACATTTATTAACATAGGATCAATAAATATAATGCATTATTATGAAATTGTTAAACGTAATATATACAATGGATGGATAAATTAAAATAGAGAAAAAGATAATTATTGAGAAACCAAATCAAGTATCAAGTTATTAGCGTCATACTAACCTACGAAATCCAACACAACATGTAAACATTCTTGTTTCTGTTTGAATTAGGCGTCTTTCTCATGATGTTTTTCTTCGAATATAGCTATCATACGAAACAACATCTCTCTCACTCCACTCATAATAGTTTTATTCATTTTCGGGTTGTTAAAATGCGCTATCAAGTTCATAACAAATTACCAACAAGCCGCCATTTTGAACTTTGACTTTAATATAAATATTGCCATATCAAAAGTTTGCAAATAATTCCAGTGTCTACTTTCATTTGCCAGACTCTATGGTTAAGTAACTTGCAACTTGTGGCTAAGTATGATATTAATTTATTTATTTTTAGTTTGTTTACTTTAGCTTGACTGCAGTGTGCATATGAGTTATTATATCATCATCATCAGCGTATACTAATACTCGTTCACAGCTGGACGTAGGCCTCCCCTAGTAAACGCCACAGAGCTCGATTTTCGGCCCTGTAAGTTATTATAATATATATTACAGCTGAACCTGTAGTAAACGGAGGTTGAATTTATTTTAGTTTATTTGTATTCCATTAAGAATCATGGGCATATGTAAAGATGCGGATTCGCACTTTAATAAAAAATAAAAATTATAAAATTTCAATATTTAAAATGGCACTCGTTCATACGGATGATGTCTCTAATGATGACGAAATTCATATAGCTCTTCTGAGTTAATATTAATAAATTTGAACTACTATCTCAAACTGAATCAATGTGTAAAATGAACTACTGAACTACTCTCATGATTAACTAATTATTGACGAACTAACTCACGTTGGAACTTACGTAAGGAGATTTAGTGAGTTAGTATAATATGGTGAAGTTGAACTAATTTGCCCAAGCCTAGGTTCATGCATGGATTGCTCTCCTTAGCTATTTGTAAAAAATTTACATTAAACCATTTTAGACTTTAATACGCGTCATTAGAAGCTAAAAAAGCATGAGTATTTTTCAATTCGGCGTTCAATATTGATCCATAAACAATATGCTCCGACTGACGTTTCAATCGGATCTATGGAAAATGAAGGCGTTGTAGAACCAGCAGCGGAGTGAATCTTCTTTTCCGATTATTTGTAATGACGGCCGCTAATTGATTGGTTGAATTTCAACGCCGATTTCTAATTTTTCATCGTATACGTTAGTGTTAGTATTTCGGAGACATAATTTCTATTACCAGTGTAAAGAAACGGCATAAAACTGGTGTTCGATAAGTCACTTGGCAATATGCCTGCCGTCAGGGGAGATGGAATGCGAGGACTCGCAGTCTTCATATCGGACATAAGAAATTGTAAGAGCAAAGAAGCAGAAATAAAGAGGATCAACAAAGAACTAGCCAATATAAGAAGTAAGTTCAAAGGTGACAAAACCCTTGATGGCTATCAGAAAAAGAAATATGTATGTAAACTCTTATTTATCTTTTTGCTTGGTCATGATATCGACTTCGGTCATATGGAAGCAGTTAATTTACTGTCATCCAACAAATATTCTGAAAAACAAATTGGCTATCTATTTATATCAGTACTGGTTAATACCAACAGTGATCTAATTAAACTCATTATTCAGAGTATCAAAAATGACCTGCAATCACGTAATCCTATCCATGTTAACTTAGCTCTGCAATGCATTGCCAATATTGGTAGTAAAGATATGGCTGAAGCATTTGGTACAGAAATCCCTAAACTTTTGGTGTCTGGTGATACAATGGATGTGGTTAAACAGTCTGCCGCACTATGCCTTCTAAGACTGTTCAGAAAGTCTCCTGAAATCATTCCTGGAGGTGAGTGGACTTCTAGAATTATACACCTTTTGAATGATCCTCACATGGGTGTTGTGACAGCAGCAACATCTCTGATTGATGCTCTTGTTAAAAAGAATCCAGATGAGTATAAAGGTTGTGTAACATTGGCTGTTGCTAGGTTGAGTCGGATTGTTACTGCTAGCTACACAGACCTTCAAGATTACACATATTACTTTGTGCCAGCCCCTTGGCTGTCAGTCAAACTATTACGCCTACTTCAGAACTATACTCCACCATCTGAAGAGCCTGGTGTCAGAGGTCGCCTTTCTGAATGCCTGGAAACTATTTTTAATAAAGCACAAGAACCTCCAAAATCTAAAAAAGTACAACATTCAAATGCTAAGAATGCTGTTTTATTTGAGGCTATAAGCCTTATCATACACAATGACAGTGAACCTAATCTGCTTGTGCGTGCATGCAACCAACTTGGGCAATTCCTTAGCAACCGTGAGACAAATTTAAGGTATTTGGCCCTTGAGTCCATGTGTCATCTTGCAACTTCTGAATTTTCTCATGAAGCTGTCAAAAAACATCAAGAAGTTGTTATTCTATCCATGAAAATGGAAAAAGATGTATCAGTTCGACAGCAGGCTGTTGACTTACTTTATGCAATGTGTGACAAAACAAATGCCGAAGAAATTGTCCAGGAGATGTTAGCTTACTTAGAAACTGCTGATTATTCTATTAGGGAAGAAATGGTTTTAAAAGTAGCAATATTAGCTGAGAAATATGCTACAGATTTTACATGGTATGTAGATGTAATTCTAAATCTAATTAGAATTGCTGGAGATTATGTTTCAGAAGAAGTTTGGTACAGAGTGATCCAGATTGTAATTAACAGAGAAGAAGTTCAAGGATATGCTGCCAAAACTGTATTTGAGGCTTTACAGGCACCAACTTGCCATGAGAATATGGTGAAAGTTGGTGGATATATACTTGGAGAGTTTGGTAATTTGATAGCTGGAGACACTAGATCTTCTCCTCAAGTTCAGTTTGAGTTATTGCATTCAAAATACCATCTATGTTCAGCAGCAACAAGGGCACTTCTTTTATCAACATACATCAAACTGGTCAATCTGTTTCCAGAGATAAAGAATCGTGTTCAAGAAGTATTTCGTGCAGACTCTAATTTGCGGTCCTCTGATGTAGAACTACAGCAGAGAGCCTCAGAATATCTACAATTAAGTATTGTAGCCAGCTCGGATGTTCTAGCAACAGTACTGGAAGAAATGCCTGCTTTCCCAGAAAGGGAATCTTCTATTCTGGCTGTATTAAAAAAGAAAAAGCCAGGCCGCATACCAGATGAGGTAAGAGAATCCAAAAGTCCCCAGCCCACAGCAACACCTGCTCCAGTGATTAACTCATCAAATAATACTAATAACTCAAGTGCTGATTTGCTTGGACTGTCAACACCTCCCGGAACTACAGCTCAAGCAACTGGAAACGGCTTGCTTGATGTACTTGGAGATTTGTATACAGCTCCAAAAATGAGTCCTAGCACTGTACAACAAAACAATATAAAGAAATTCTTATTTAAAAATAATGGAGTCCTTTTCGAGAATGACCTTATTCAGATTGGTGTTAAAAGTGAATTCAGACAAAATTTGGGGAGAATTGGTCTATTCTATGGCAACAAGACACAATTCCCTATTCAAACTGTGCGGCCCGAATTACACTGGACTGATTTAAATAAACTAAATGTACAGATGAAACCAATGGAACCAATACTAGAAGCAGGTGCACAGATTCAACAAATGCTAACTGCTGAGTGTATTGAAGATTTTGCTGATGCTCCAAGTATGTCTGTTTCATTTGTGTACAATAATGTACCTCAAAAAATAACTATGAAACTTCCATTGACATTGAACAAATTCTTTGAACCAACTGAAATGAATGGTGAGTCATTCTTTGCCAGATGGAAAAACTTAGGAGGCGAACAACAGCGATCACAAAAAATATTTAAAGCTCAAGGTTCTATCGATATTCCCGCAACACGCACCAAGTTAGCTGGCTTTGG
Organism: Craniophora ligustri; assembly: GCA_905163465.1. NCBI lineage: Eukaryota > Metazoa > Arthropoda > Insecta > Lepidoptera > Noctuidae > Craniophora > Craniophora ligustri. The sequence continues at coordinate 6,423,606 of LR990967.1, read as the reverse complement.
AATGCAGTTGTTGGATGGAATTGATCCTAACCCTGATAATTTTGTGTGTGCTGGTATTGTGCATACTAGAGTCCAGCAAGTAGGATGTCTTATGAGATTGGAACCTAATAAACAAGCTCAAATGTTTAGACTGACTGTACGATCTAGCAAGGAAACAGTCTCACATGAAATCTGCAATCTGCTAGCAGACCAATTTTAAATTTAGCTAAAAAGGAACCATGAAATATGAACAACATTGTTAGACAATGAAGTTGGTGTCATAATCACCTAGAAGTTCACAGTCACTTTACATGTAGAGTTGATAAAAATAATGCGTACAATTTGGAAAATATATGATACCAGAACACTTGTGAACTTTGCACTGAACTTAAAATGAAATGAAATCTCTTGTGTACAATTTTGGATTTATTTTATTGCTAATATAGAGTTAGGTGTTTTGTTAACCGAAATTTATTTTAGTTAACATTAAAAATGCGATTTATAAGATTTGATAAGATGTTCAAAAGACAAGGAATATTTTTTTTCGTGTTATTGCAATACTATATTCATATATGTATATCTAATATATGCTAGAAACTTCCTAATAATCGCGGTTTATAAATCAATACACTTCCATTCATCAACCTAATTTGATATTAGTAGTAGCTAACATTATATTATTTTATTATTTGTGAACATTCACCATTATCAGCCATCTGCTAAATGATAAATATTTACCTAATATTTTCAGTGTATAACATCTATACCAAATATTGCTTGGTTTGTATATATAGGGAATAAAATTTAATGAGTTAAATGAGATTGTCATCTGTTACTTTATGGCTGGTAGTCTGTCTTGTTTGGGTGATGAATAGATAGCTATTTAGTGCCACAGATATACTGTTGTCTCACATATTTCTAGGTATTTTCAAATGTATTTATGGTAATAAAGTAGAAATTATAATCCATACCAAAGTAACTATTTGGCTGTTATTGTCATCATGTATCAAAATTTAAATTGGTCTCTGGTATTATACTCAGCAGTAATTTATAATCGGTTCCAGAATTGGATGCATATATACACATATATTAACTTCTATACTGATGAGTATAATATTTCTGTCTGTGTCTATATACATTATCTAATAAAATCTAACAAATATTGTGAAATGTAATATTGTTTTCCAAGTCTCCAAGTTTCCAAGACTCATATTAAATGTTAGCTTGTATGTAATTACACATATTGTAATACAGATCTTACAGCAGTTTCATATATTGTTTCTGTTAATTTATAGTAAATTACATTTACCTAGATATACACCTAAATGTCAAAAATTAATACCTGTGAACGGAAGCTGATATACAGTATTAATATTGGGAAAAAAATCTCACAGGATATTAATATTATACTATAGTAATATGTATGTTTATTGAGGTTCAACAAGTGTCGACCGAAACTCGGCACTCAGATATTCTAGTTACCATGTCACATTTGTTACTTACTGATATTTACAACAAAAGCTAATCTTCCGTAATACATAATAAAATTTAAAAATCTTAACATGATATTATATAAGTAAACAACTATATCGGCGGAAGTGCCAACAAAATACCTACGTCATTGTCATATTTTTCATGTTTTCACTCAATATTTTTTCCATTAACAAAGTACCTACAACTATTTTGGTAATTTTAATTTATTTTAAACTAATGTACTTCACAAACATTCCTGTACAAGTTTATTCAAAAAGCGTTTACAATACTCATGATAATGAATTAATCCTATAACATCTAGACTTGTGCTCATATAATATTTTAAGCGACTCACTTGTCGATTTTGCATGGAATGATGATACATTTATTGATCAACTACTTTGATAAGTTATTCGTTATCATGGTTAGAATTACGTTTTTTAAATAGTATATTCTACCTGATTAACTCCTGTTTAAAAGCCAATTCATTATTTAATGTGCTTTTAATTATGGGTAATCATTAATTAATTTTCTTTTTTTTGTCAGTTTATGTTCCAACATTACATTAAATCGGTCGCGGTTCAAATTATGTGTGTATCTAACACACGCTCAAGCGGTGAAGGTATACATCGTGAAAATGCCAACGTAACATGCCAGAGATTTTCCCAGTGGCGTGTCTTACGATGCGTACATAGCTAGAATAGTGTATTTTTATAATAAACTTACTGTTATATTTTGGTTCAGAAAATGTAACACATTTAAACAGTTTCATAGTTTTTGGGTGCCTCTGTGCAATGGGATTGCCCCTAGACTTTGTACTCGAACTAAAATGGTGGTATTTTTACAAACACTCAACAGCTTGAACACTAAAACACTTACACAAGATCGAATCAAAGGCTTTCTTAGAATATTCTACAAATCCTAAATATAATCGCAGATTTGAAACGTTCTACGTGAAAATCCGGTTTTAATTATTTTTTGTAGAAGAGCTCCACTAAGCTCCAGGAAGACCATCTAGTAAGACGGAGTTAAATAGTTTGGCCTAGTATTTGTGTTCGGTATCTATCGAAAGTTGCGTTTTAATTTTCTCTTCCCAGCGCATGTTATTTTTTTTTTATCTTATATTCGGCATATTCTCAATATAGTGTTAGATTAATTAGACCCAAATTTATTGAGACTGGAGCAGGAGGTATGATGATAGTTGACAACTCTTAATAAACTATACAAATAGTATATTAATATAACCAGTGACCTTATTTATTTGTAAAAATATCGGAAGGATTCGATTTTTTTTCGTTTCCATACGATACTCTCCCATTACGCATCAGTAGGATTAGTCAAAGAATTTTCAAATTTGTTATTGTATGTATTATAATTTATTATTAAAATGTAATGAGCACTCTTTGAAACTGTACCAGTTTCTACTTAGAAAATTTTCATTGTTAAGTATGTGGAATCGTTAGTATATCAGCTTCATACTCATGACATCTAAAATATAGGTACTTGTTTCGTATAGGTTAATTTAAATGCGTGTGTGTGCGCCTTGAGTATATTTGTATATTATATATGTATAATTATGTTCTCGAGTTGATGGTAGGAATCTCACAAACCTAGAAGGATTTTATTTTCGTATGTACCACAAAATAGAGATTAGATTAGGGACTAGTATTATGGACATAAAATGTTGTTATAAATTTATTAGTAGTGAGCATGCTAAGTTTTCTTTGCATGGTAGGTTTGTTAAGAGAACATTAATAATAAAAAATAATATATCATAATATTATAAACATTTTTATTAATCTTGTTAAGAATGTGGTACGGTACCTATAATATTGTATGTTAGAGGTGGGAAAAGTGTATCATTTTTGGGATTGGATCATTTGCATCTCGCTCACTGAAATGATCTGAATGACTGATATGTTTCATTTGGCTCATTTGGATCATCGGCTGATCAATGTCTTAGTTAAGGTATGTAGGTACCTATACCTTAGAAAGTCAGTCACTGAGAAGTACGAACACGTAGAGTTTTTATTTACACATTTTATTCACTGAGAGTCTGAGACAACAGTCACTAAACTTGTAAAGTAAACCTACGTATTTACGTAATTCAATGTCTATTTACACAAAATTCTCACGTAAAGTCTCTTAGCTCTAACTTTATGAATAAAAGGAAGAAAGTAAGTCAAAACACTAATCACTATCACAATCAAATCATAAATGTTAGAGAAAACATTATATGCAAAAAACGACCGTATAGTATTTGATACGAAAGCGCCTTAGTGGTCATTTTTACGTGCATGGATAACGACAACGAAAATTTCAGAATGTGTGAGTGATACACATCTCATTTGGTATCTCTTTCTGACTTGTATAGATTGTAACTATGTCGCCCGCTCACTCGCGAGTGCTTCAGCGAAGTGACTCAGTGACTCAGTGTATCTCAGGCCTGAGTCTCTCTCGATCGCTCACTGCTCAGTGGCTCAATCGCATCGCGACGACGCGTCGCGCGGAATGAGCAGAGAGCGAAGTAATGATTCAGATCCAAATGATGCGTTTGAAACATTGTTACTGATCCAATCTTTTGTATCACTTCAATGATTCGAATCAGTGAGTCGGTTCCGAAAAGAGTTACACACGCCTATTGTATGTATATTATGAAATTTAAAAGAAAGTATAAGCTTATTTGATATTCGTATATTTATGTGTGTTTATCAAATGTATAATATCACAAAGTGGGTGTGATTCTGTAACAGATATAGATGTTTGTTCTTGCGCTTCGAACCCATTATTGTAACTCTTAAATAAAATATTTATCCAATACGTATTCAAGTATTTTTATTTTAAGATAACATTAAAAATTCAAGCAAATTTTCAATGAAACAAAATAGTTATTATTAACTTATAACATAGTAGTTAATATACTTATAAATATTGTTATCTATTAAAGTTTGTACTAATCAAACCATTCTTCCACATTTGGTGAATTCTCCAGTACATCATTTGATTCACTGAAACAATAAAAAAAGGGAATGTTTTCTGTGTAAGCAATGCATTGAGCTCAAACCAACCATCTAATTTATGATTCCGTATTTGTAATTAAATATTGTAGTAATTTAAATTTGCCTGAAGGAATTAAATTTCAACAATTTTACAGCTTTTGTAAACTTTTAAATAATAAAAAAAACGCTTTTAATCTATTGAAATATAATCTGAATAGTATTTTAACGGCTGGACATAGATATATTATAACTCATGCACTATTTATGAACTTGGAATTTAAAAGTTACCTATCAAGTGATGGGTCATTACTGAACATCTCAGTTGGCACAGTAGGTGGTGCTCGTTCAGGCAACAGTTCCATATACGACTGTCGAGACTGTAGGTGGCGTTCAACTTCCTCAGGAGTCATGTGGCCATCTCCAGCAGACAAGCCAAAACCCAATGCAGGTGGAACTTTTGATAACATAGAACCACTAGATTGATGCTGAAAGTATACAAAAATATATTTAAAAAATATTTTAAACTGTAGGTACATGTAAAATGGATGATTATTTTGCCATGGCCCTAATAAAAAAAAACAACATTAACTGAACCTTCCACCTAACCAAATTATACTAGAACAAAGAGAGAATTGCTTGCAATTATTGATTAGAATTAATTAATTATTTGGAAAGTCATGCATCTCTTGAGAAAGTCCTTTCTTCCAGTGGAAGGGCTGGGATGGGAACATAATATGTATAACTCACAGAGGCCATATAAATTCAAAAATTTGGCAAAAGTCCAAATAAATTTAAATTACTAGTTATTGTACAGTAAATTGAATTGATATGATGGGTGGAAAATCTGATTATAGAGAAGGATTATTATTTATAGTAATATAACCAGTCAATCAAAACTATCAGTCCGATTTGAAAAAATAAACTGCGTTAAAAAAAACCGACTTCAAAACTAAAAAGTTAAAAATAACTTAATACAGTTTTAACTTCTTTTTAGTTTTAAAGGTATGAAGTCGGTGCCAGTGCCTGGTTGTACACTGCGCGATGGGTGTACATACCTATACTTGGCTTGGCACCGTCTTGAAGTCGGTTTTTTTTAACGCAGTTTATTTTATTTTTTACTTTTTAGTGTCTGTAATAGGTTCGTTGTATTATATGTCTCGTTGGTCTAGTGGTCATACAATGCGACTGCCAAGCAAGAGGTCCTGGGTTCGATTCCCAGGTCGAGCAAAGTGTTATTAGGTTTTTCTGTGAAATTCTCAGTAGCAGCTCGGAGTTTGGATTCGTGTCCGGTTAATGGCAATAGGCTCGCCACCTATTACATAGGACCTAAAACATACCAATGAAACGTGGGTGTACTAGTGTACACCCACGTTTCATTGGTATGTTTTACCTCCTTTTGTACACCTCTGCCTAACCTTTCGGGGACAACAGGCGTGATAGTATGTAAGAGGTTGAACAAGAAACTCATCTACGTAGAAAATTTGAGGGTTGCTCTCGATTTCCCCAGGATCCACTCATCAGATCCTCACCATTTTTTTATGGGACCCCACGGGAAGCATTAGCTTTCATATAAAAAAAGAATTTTCATAATCGGTTCAAAAAAAAAAAAACAGTCGAATTGATAACCTCCTCCTTTTGGAAGTCGGTTAAAAATTTACGATTATCCCTGATTAAAATAGGATATATATTTATTACTAGAAAGAGTTAGGGATCCGTACTAAAACTGCCATTTAATGTAGTCCAAGCTGTAAAAAAAATGCCATAAAAATACTTTCATCGCGTGAGCTGCGGGAAATACTGTGGACAGTTTTAAAAAAAAACTACAATATTAAGAACATAACAATATCTACAAAAAACTTCGGAATACGGTATGTCCAACTATTGTAGTTATGTCACGGTTACTACTTTTTATGTTTTAAAAGTTGATAGAAATGCTGACCAAAATCATACCATGGTATCCATACCCTTGTATTAATTCTTATCCAAATAACATCATTTCATACCTATTCAAGAGAAGACTGTTTCGATACTTGTATTTTACTTTTTAGGCTTCCCTAGCCAAATGGCAAAAAACCGAACCCTTATGGATTCGTCATGTCTGTCTGTCTGTCCGTCCGAATGTCAAAGCTACTTTTTTCCGAAACTATAAGAACTATACTTTTGATACTTGGTAAGTAGATGTATTCTGTGGACCGCATTAAGATTTTCATACAAAAATATAAAAAAATGACAAATTTTGGGGGTTATACTTAGAACTGAAACTCAAATATTTTTTTCATCATACCCATTCGATATCTATGGACAGGGTCTTCAAAAATGATGACGTTTCTAACATATTTTTTTTCTTTTGTTTGTTTGCGCTAGAGACACTTCCAGTGGTAAAATGTGTGAAGTATCTTCTAAAATAAAAGAATGATAAAAAATATAATGATGTACATTACCATGCAAACTTCCACCGAAAATTGGTTTGAACGAGATCAAGTAAATAGTTTTTTTTAATAGGTCCTAAATCGTAAATCGCAATTTATTTTATTGATTTATTAAAACTTTATGCACTAATAAACGTACAAAGGTGGACTTAATGCCTTAGGCATTTTCTACCAGTCAACCTTAGAGTGGTGCAGAGACAAAACGGTAGGTGCAACCAAGAAAGGGAAAATAAAGTTAAGAATTATATTCATTTAACCAAAATACTAAAATAAATACATAGATACATACATACATAATATAATAAATAAAAACAAAGGAAGTCAGGAGAGATAAAAGGCGATGGTGAAAATTTACCTTTCATTAAATTGTGTACAGTCGAGTTCATTAATATATGAGCATTTCTAGGGTTCAAAAATATATTAAAGTCAACAAAGTTTATAACAATGTGACAACTGTAAGTATCATTAAATTGTGGTCAAATTTTGATTCGTTAAAATATGTGACTGCATTTTTCAGTCATATGTTTACAGCCAAAAGCACATTATTATATGAACAATGTAGGATTCACAAATATGCAGACATGAATTCAACCCTAATACTTCGGCATTAAGATGATTTTACTAGCAATCTTAAAATTGGACGGTGAAGGAGTTTGCAACATTATTTGTCACTGGCTGGATCTGAGATTTCAAAATTATTATTATGAAAACTTAAAAAAGCAAACGCAGGGTAAATAATGGAAACTACTATCATTTCTGTAACAATATTAACTAGATCTTATTTATTCAGGTATATAACTGACTTTCCATAAAAAATTATGAAGCTGCTCAGATATTATTGAAGCCAAGGTGATCACATATACGCTTCATGCATGCTACATATTACTGAACTGTTCACATGAGGATATATTTTTAATCTATAAGTTGTATAGAATTTATTGAGCTTTCAAACACTTAATATTTTGAACCTTTGGCTATGCCAATTTATTGATGAACTCGATTGTACCTACTGTTGTTTACGAATTGTTGGTAGTCAATGGCATGGAACCTTTTGTGCGCGATTCTCAATTATTATATCGGACTAAGATAATAATTTCAATTTCTATTTCTTTCAATCTCAATTTCTAAAAATTTCACTAATTTTAAAATGTCAATCTAAAGTTATATAAAATATTAGAAAAGTACCCGAAGATAAAAATAATAGGTATAAATAAACCTATAAAGTTGCCAGTCTACAGTACTGGTATTTTTAGTCAAAATGTTTTTTGTTTGGCTAAGAAATTACTTAATTAATTACTTTAATAGCAACAAAAATAAAGAGAAAAAAAATACTTTTTTCATAAAAAAAGGCAATTTCATGGGCAATAGAGACTCAATATAAGATTTTATGAGAATAATATACATAAATATTAATTTGAAACTACTTATATCCTGCATACATATGTACAACACACTACAATTTACCCCAATATGTTTAAAAAATAAATTTTCAAGCATGTGAAGCCAGGACGGGCCATATCTTCTATCTAAATAATATATATGTATAATTATTTACTACTACTAATCTAACCCAGAGCCTAAACCACAGGGGTAACAAACTTGAAAATTTGACAGGTGATGCATTTTATGACGAAACCATCCACTAAGCAAGGAATTTTAAAATTTCGACCCGTAGAGGGTCAATTTTAAAGTTAGAGATGTGAAATTTATATACAATTTTTTGACTAGGAATAAACACGTATTTCAGGATTTTTTTAAATCGACCCTTTAGGAGGGTGAAATAGGGGCTGAAAGTTTATATGGAAAGTCCGCCATATACCTATATCCGCCGTAAGACGAATACAATTTAATATTTGAGCTCATCAGTAAAAACAAATGCACTGTGTTTGGTCGTTTTTAAAAATTCAACCCCTAAAGACAAAATAAGGAGGAGAAATTAGTATAAAATTTCGCGGGCGAAGCTGCGAGCAACAGCTAGTTTATTTATATACCTAAAAGATATATTCAACAGGATCCTAAGTAAATTGAAAATAATTATGCATAATTACTAAAATATTACATACGAGACTTGTGTTAGGCGGTTTTTTTGGCACAATTGCCCTTTTCCTTTTTATGGCATTTGAACTCTTAAGTGAAGAACTTGTTGTCATGTTCTGATTAGTAGCACTGGTTTCCATTTTCTTCCTGAAATATATATATAAATAATATTTTTATTATTATTTAAATCAATACAACTACCAACAGTATCATACATTAGCAAATTTATATGTTGTTAGAGACCCTGCCTGGCTTTGCATAGACGCAATGTTTAGTGGCATGACATTCACGAAATAACTTTTTCTTTACTCATATTATTATTACAAATATTTTATACTAACACAAATAGTTTCACTATTTCTTTATAAAGGTAAAATTAAAAAAAAAAAAAATTTACAACACAAATTGCATCAACTGTTCATATTCCATTTTAGTCAAGTTTGGGGTCCAAATTTATGAATGGGACTATCAGGAATTCAGGATAAGTCATTGCTTATGTCATATAAGTGCAAAGTTAAAAAAATTATAACCTTTTAACATCCATGCGGTAATATTCAGGATCATCAGATGATTCAGTGTCCTCACTTTCTGAAGTAGTACTTTCAGGCTTCTCATACTGCAAAAGACGATCGAGAAGAAAACTGCGGTCTCTTGATACTTTTAACAGTCTTTTCTGACTACATCTCAGAGCATCTTGAAAACATTCATTTTCCTGAAAGAATATGGTCAAAGAAAAATATAATTCATCACTATCATCATATAATATGGTGTACTGTGTGTATGTGTAATAATATGGGTATGGCGTAGCATGGGTTTTCGCCGCCTGGGGCCCACCAGATATTTGCTGTCCCCTGTTTTAGCTTATTACTGCATGAAAACATTGTTTTCCCAAAATTTGCCACCCCCTAAAACCAGCCGCCCGAAGCCATGCCCCCCTCGCCAGCACCACCCACGCTATGCCACTGATGGTGCAGTATGTTTTTTATTAAATACAAGGAAATATGCAATGTTAAGTTCAATAGAGGCTAAATTTATCTAATTTAAGATTAAATATTTATGTAAATACTTAGTAAAGTCACTATTTAAAATAGAAACACTATAGCAGATTATCACTTCAAATTAATTACAAAATGTTGAGATTTTAAACAGTAAATATATCTATCAAAACAATATTATATCTTACATAAATAAGGTATTTCAGTTTCTTTTTTAATGCCATATACTGAGCCCTGTAATTAGGTTCTGGTTCCGGGTCACTGCTACTATCACTAGAATATTCCTTGTTAGAGTCACGAGCTTGCATGGGTTCGGTTTCCGTATTATTGCTCGCACTCGCCTCGCTCGCTTGCATGTTTGCTATTGAGCGGCAGTACCACCCGTCTAGCATTTTCTGAAATGAAAACACGATATGCAGTTAGCTCTATTACTTATGAAAAAATATATTAATACTGCAAATTCCTTAGATTTAGTACGGTGCAATTTAAATCATTACTTTCTAAGCTATGACTAATAATAAAATATTAAATCAATTAATAAATGATGTAACTTTATATAGCCCATTAATACAACCTTTGAATAATTTTCCGTCGCCAGTATTAAAGTTGTAATAAACACCTAAGGAAGTAATCAAATTTTCTTACAGTTTTTGTTTCTCAAACTTGGTTGTTTGTGTTTGACAGTTGACAGTCGAAACCACAGATGGCTATGAACTATTACTATTAGCTTTCCGATAGTATATATTAGTCTATGATATTAGCATAGAATACTCTCGAGATAAATGAGTGGGTATTATTTATGTTCATACATTACTTCGTTTTTAAGAAGAAAACAGACTTCAAAAGTCAAGTAAAAAATAGCAAATTTTGTATGGGAGTCCCCTTTAAATATCTATTTTATTTTTATTTTATGATTTATTTATAAAGTAAAAATACAACTGAGTTATTTGTGAATATTTCAATTGCTTACGTGTTGCCATTATTGATATCGAGCTAATAAGGGGAAAAAATCGCGTTTGTTGTATAAGAGCCGCCCCCTAAATAGTTACATGTTTCACATGTGTGTTTTTCATCAACTATATGGATAGGATATACTTTGAAGTTAGGCCATACAAATAAAAAAACTTACCCTCAGGGAGGGAAAATACAAGTGATATAATGTTTACTCACAGATTTTAATGCTGAATTGTGTTTTGTAAGGTAGATAGCTATTTAAAAAATAGCTTTAAATTAATTATTAATAGATTATGTTATAATGTTTATCACTGGATATTTCAGTAAATTTCAAGGTAATTTAGTGATATTTATTTATTGATTATATACCGTTATATATATCAGCCTACAGCCGTCCACTGCTGAACGTAGGCCTCCCCCAAAGAGCGCCAACTATATACCGTTATATCTGTATATAATCAATTAGCCTGTTCATATATATTATATCTAAGTCATATAGCATCAGATGGGTCTAAGGCCCGGTTTCCACCGAAGTTGAGCAGAGGTGACGTGTATAGATGTGTTATCTGAATATCTGATTGGTTATTCAAAACACATCTCCGCGTGCTTTGTCTTATAAAATTAACGTGATAAGTATAAGCCGAACGCTCAGATCGATCGTGCTTCTCTATAGTTTGTTCCACGCTCTCGCTTGCACGCTTGGCTCAGGCGGAACGTGACACTTTTTCGTGAGTGCACCCGGCGTTCATCGATTTTTAGACGGTAGAACTAACACGTCAAAATACCATAGAGTACAGTTTATAGCGTAAGCTCCACAGACTAATAGATACGTAAGCTCCTATAATACGAAGCGAGCGTGCTCGGAATAAGGTCATAATTCGTAGGTCCAGCAGTCAGCAGTGGACGTCTACCGGTAGATATGATGATGATGATGATGATAACTGATTATTTGTCAGTAATTGTTTGGTCTAGACCAAATTGGGCAAGTTTCAAGCGTTGCAAGATTCGACAGATTCGTTTTCTATAGATCAATATCTTTTTCCGGTTTTTTTTTTTGGAAATTTTTATAATAATAATAATAAATCTTTATTTTCAGACCAGAGATCCATAATATAGTAACATTAATTGGCACTTCTTAGAACTAAAACACGTTGAAAACCAATAAAAATTAAAGAAAAAAATATAATTAATAATATATCTGAGTGACGGTCTGTGTGCCGCCATCCAGTGACACATAAGACACATTATTATTTTAAGGCATAGTTCCTTGGCCGTTGTACCATAATTATATTTTTCTGAAATTTCTGATGGTGTTGCCAGCTCAATGGGGGGAAGGTAAACCCAGCTACCCGTCATTGATTAAAAAATTGTTTTATTTGTCACTAGATGTCTCTACAGTCGAAGAAGAAAGATTGCAAGGTACTTCTAACTATTTTACGATACAGGTAATTTTTTCAGTGTAACTTGCTTGGTGTTCATCGAAACGTCAGAATCTTTTTATAATACAACCAGTAATGAATATTGCTATGTAATTTAAGTCTTAATAGATAGATGATTTTTTTCTCTGGTAGTAACATATAAACCTATAATATTGAGTTGATATTATACTCCCAGAATATTGGTTAAAACAAGGTGGATATTATAATTTGGTGGGTTATACTGAATTTCGAAATCGTGTTAGTCTAAATTGAACCTTAAGTCTACCGCATGTGTTCTTTCAGCTGAGTGGAGCCGTGTTCGTTGCGGTCAATCTTATCCGGATTGATTCCTCGTGTTGTGATGGCTCTCGGTAGTGAAGTGAATGATAACTCTTCAAAAAATGCTTTTCAAAAAGTGAAAAAATGTCCAGCGAACAATACTGTGAACGACAAGAGTAGCAGTGGCAATGCTAACAATGGTAAGTAGTAAATGGTCATGCCCTCAGTTATGTAACATTGAGAACGGTTTTTAGACCTATTAACAGTTTTCCAAGTTAAAACATTATTGCTTGTTCATATTAAAGTGCACTTTAGTCATGTGACTTCATGGGCATAATCATGTGATCCATTGATTTAATGAAAACGATATGCATATGCATTTTACATTAATTTAAGTTCGTAAAGGTAACTCAACTCCTTTTGAAATCTATGAATTATATAGGCAATCAATATACTGAGATAATCATTATAGAACACGGAATCTGAAATGAATACCTAAAATGAAAATTATTACACAACTTCTCATTATGTTACATGTTCATACAAACATAATTTACAACAATTAGGTATAGTCCTATATTAAATATATGTAACTTGAACTAAGTTCAATCAGTCACATGTTATCAGCTATAGCCAAATAGTATAAGTGGTTGGCCAGGAGAGGTATCTTTGAATATAGGTACTATTAAGGAACTAGATTGATCTAGTCATCAACCTACATTAGTTTTAACAATATTTTGGCGACCTCCATTACATGCATATTTTATAGAAGTTTTCTATATGCTTTACAATGTATGTTATACACAATACATGCACAATTTAACTTATTATTTTTTAACAACATATTTTTTTATTGATCTTCTTATAGGATACTTTGTAATACATACCACAAAGTATCTATGTATTATAATGGAGGAAATTAATGAAATAATTATATGTATACTAAGAAGGAGCTATTATTATAATTTAAAAACATAAATCATAATACAATGCCTGGGTACTTAGTATATGTATTATTATAAATATATATGTATTTTTCTAAAAAGGTATCTTGATAAATAATATATAAAAAAACCCACACATTTTTCCTATGGGAAAAGCCTCATTATACCATGTGCATATGTATTATAATAATGTTTATAAATATTTCTTTCCATACTTTATATTGTATGAGTGAGTAATTTTTACTGTACATTTTATCAGGCCACTTCTGGTATGTAAATGTATATATAATGTGGAGTACTTATTTGATAATATAATTTTTCTAACCACAATATAGATAATGCCTTACATGTAGTTTCAGTTACTGACCTCACCTAGTTCTTTGAAGAGGCTGGGTTATCACATTATGTTGTGAATGTTGTGATTGTTGCAATAAGGCAAGTTTGTTTGTGTATGAATAATTATATTCATGCATCAGATCAACAGAGAATATTTTTTGTAGTTTATCACACTACTATCTGATAAAACATATTTTCTTAGGGAAAAAACAGGCATAACAGCCTAGCTTATCTGTCATTGATTAATTTGTTATGTTTTAAATAAGCAAAATATAATTATATTGGTGAGAATATCAAAGAACTTTAGAGCCTGTGGACTCTACTGATAACCATACATGTGAATTCTGTGTAAGACATTCAAATGGTTAAATTATACATATAAACCTAGAGCATCAATCACATCTATTACAAATCATCTGCAAAATGGTTGTATTATAAACACTTTTTTTTCCTCTGTCACGTGAGGGTGGAGGTGGGAGGCCAGGTTATTATTGTCTATTTATAAAGCTTGAGCAGCCTGCACCTGCCACATGTTTATGTTACTAATATTTTCTTCTGTGGTACCTAACTTTGCACAAGATGTAGCCTAATCACCCTATTTTCATAAACTAATTAGCTGATTCCCGCGACTTTGTCCGCATGCAATTTAACGAAACATAAAGTTTCATACTAACTCCCGTTTTACCTCATTAGGGAGTGAATTTGCAAAAACATATTTTATATTCACATGAACCATCTACTAAATAGTCCGAACAAAGCCTAAACATTTGGTTTGGATAGGTGAGTCCGTTCTTGAGTTACAAAATTACAATGAAAAGTGACATTGATATTTATATATATTTATTCTAGGTATATCATAAAGATATAGGATTAGTTTAGTAAAGTGGAAGAGATAAAAAGAAGAGTAGTTTTTACATACACATTATAACTCACAACCTCACACTCAGCAGTTGCTGGCACTTATGACTGATGAGCGACTAATGAGACAAGTTTAGGTAGTATCCTGCTTCTTCACTGACTTTTATATTTGATGGATTTCGTGAGCTCTCTATCCTATCATTGATGCAATATCCTCCAGTGAACTTACTAGTGATAGCCTATTTGGTGTAATTGGACTGTAATTTAACTTAAGGATGTTCTTATTGAATGTATTTGTAATAGGTACATGTTATTAGGTCATAAAAATATATTTCTTCTGCACTCGTTTTTCATATAAATTATTAACTATGTCAACTCTCCACCGCAATTAGCTTAAAAAGTATTACAAAAAATATTTTCTTCTCCTGTAATAGATTGGAGCATTTTTTAGCATGCTTCTCTTTTATCTATTTATGTATTTAATGGAACTTCATAACGCGATTTTCGTCCACAATAAAATATCAGATTATCTTAAAATTTACAGACACTTTTTAAGGATTCATTACAATACAATATTTATCCTGATCAGGATGCAGTCATTTGTCTAGGTTTATGTCGGACTTAGTCGCAAAGGTGGCGCGCGCTATGGACAATATTCGAATAGACGAACTAGATTGCTTGATTTTTTTATACCACAGTGGCAAAAAAACCGCCCGCCTGATAGTAAGCGGTTACCGTAGCCTATTAGCGTTTACAACACCAGAGAAATACTAAAAACACTAGGTTTCTTAAAATAAGTGAGTTACTAAACTGACAGTAAACGGAATTCCCACGCCTTATTTATTTATTTATAAGTATATAATGCAAAACATAGTTACATGCTTGGCTTACAACTAATGAATACCTACATAACCCTGTTAGGGCGCACCAGATCGACTTAGACTAAGTCAGAATAGACCGTGCATGCATCGCCTGAATGAGCGAACAAGCTCATTGCGGTCTTTTGTGAGGCGATTGCAATAGTACCTACAACTTGCTAACCTGTTATCAACTTATCACATACGAAGTCCCAAAAAGTTGAGTCCTCGTGTTCCTAAAAAAATAAGTTAATTTAAAGACGAAAAATAAAAAAACAACACTCTTTTACAGGTAGCAGAGATAAAATGTAGGATAAATAACCTCAAGCATCCTTACAATTAAAAACATATTTTCTACTTTAAGTACTATTATGTTACTCGAAAATAGATAAAGTCGTAGGTACAATTTTTGGTTCCTGTATTCTATCTTAAAATTTCTGCTTGAGTATTTTTTTGGACATCCAATATAGAGAATCAGTAGGTAGGTACCTATGTTTCTCAATCCACATTATATTGGGGAAGCCCTAGATATTGATGTGATGTTGATTGCCATTGACGTAAGGCAAGGTCTATTAAAGAATATACATATAACTAGGTACCTAGTACACCTAATAGTGTCGCTGTCTTTTAAGTGAGAACAGCATTTTTGTAAATAATTTTATGAATGTAACGAATATAATACCAGCTCCCGCGACGTTATTGCTCTCATGATTATTGAAACTGAAGTTGTGTCGATTGTCGTGTCTTGTTATTACAAACTGTCCATGCCAAATGTTAAGTGTATCGTTTGCACTTACCGCGTAGGCGAAAGCACATTTACTATATCTAATAGGAGTTAGAATGTTTATTCTATACTTTATAATGTTATGTAATCCACAATTTGAAAAAAATAAAGTTTAGCTGCTGTTTGGAAAGTGGCATTATAATGAATGTAAAAATAGGCGTCACAAAAAATACACAAATGATTCTTGCCACATATGGCTATGGCTTGAAAAAACTATTGTAACACATGTTTATTTTCTAACTGAAAGGTGAATAATAAGTTTCTAATAGTTTATGTAATGTGTATTTTCGAGGCTTGAGTTTTCAAAGGTCCATAGAAACGTTTGCTACAGGTGATAGATAGATCTAAGGATGATTCTTTGCTTGCAAATAAAACTGCTCGTGACCATGTATGTTGTAAATGGTCCAAAACTATTAATTAACCCATTAAATAATATCAATATCTAATGCGATAAAGACCGTAAAATAAAACTATATTTCAATGTGGTAAAGGGTATTATCAACTTCAATTCGCGTTATTGTAAAAAGTCAGAATGACTGCCTGCTGGTTAAGTCGTTGGTCTTTTTCATATTTATTACTACTAAAATTTGCCCAGTCGCCCCTCATAAATGAGGGACTGGGGCTGTAATCTATAACATCGTTAATTAGACTAGTAAATGGGATAGTAAAGTATTGGTTTAGAGGTAAAAAATATAAAGATTTTTTTAAGCGCAAGATGAATGTCTAAACTACCTCCACTCGAGCTGTCTGTCAAACCATTTTTTTGTCCATAGAATACGGGCAACAGTAAATCGGTAGTTGAAACGCATGTGTTTGTCATATTGTGCTCTCCTAATCTATCTGTCGTTCAAACTAAACGTACTTATTACTAGAGTATGTATATTATCTCGTTCAGTGATTTTACCAAGAGCTTGCTCGCCAACGATTTATTGTTGCGTAGCTGAGTTCAGAGGTTAAAAAGTATCTATGTCATAATGTAAACGTTATCAAAACGTACTACTTTTTTTGAGCTTACTTAAAAATATTTAGAATGTGGCAGTTCCATGATAGATCTATTGTAGGTAGGTATTCGTAAACGAATTTGATAACGTTTTATGGGATGTGGTTTCAGTTCGTAAGATAAGATAGGGCGATAGATGTAAAGCTAACTCATTCCGTACTGTATTTATTGTTAGTCATTTATGTGCCTTATTACGACAGTATGTACAAAAATAAGTCCTATCAGTCAAA
The DNA here is from genome assembly GCA_905163465.1 of Craniophora ligustri. NCBI lineage: Eukaryota > Metazoa > Arthropoda > Insecta > Lepidoptera > Noctuidae > Craniophora > Craniophora ligustri. Next base: position 6,406,034 of record LR990967.1, on the reverse strand, counting down.
CTTAGTATTAATATATAACCCTGCATTTTCAGTTATATGATTTCATAGATAAATAATTGGAAGAATGGTGAAAAATCTTATGTGTATTATGATATTTTGAAAATTCCTACAATCGTTTAGCGACAATTCGTGCCCGGTTACGGAATTCGTAGGTTGCCTTAAACGTCGTGACCAACGAATTTGTTTAACACATTGCTTAAGAATTAGCCTCCCTACAGTATTAGTATCTGTTGACCCAAATTTTGACGTCAAACGTCTTCAAAATCATACATGTTTTGAAGACGTTCGTGGTTTTAAAAACCGCGACACTAAGTCATAGAAGTGGACCGTAAAGGTAAGATCTGTATCGTCTTACCATATTAATTAACAAAATCATTAGTGTTAGTAACATAAAACTCGTGTGATGTCATTACACGTTTTATGTTTCTATATATTTATTATTTACTATCTAACCCAGCAAAAATTGTTTTACCACATTATAGGGGTTGGTAGTAAAAGAGTGAAAATTAAGGGGTTATAAGTATTTTTTAAAACTGTCAAAAAAAAATGTTTCGTCAAAACAACACGAGATTTTTATATATAAGATAAGCTTATTATGTATAATGATGTAGCTTATAATAGCCCATTGTTTCGACTTTAAGTTTGCCTCGAAATGGGGCGAGGTATAGGATTGATTAAAAACAATAAAATTATAGAATTGAAAACAATAAAAGTAGGTAAAGGTATATTATATCCTTATCCCAGCTTAAAACATCAATCATGGGTATTGTCCAAAAGAAGGGTTACCCCAATGTACCTTACGTACCATAATGTCTGGTATTTAAATTTGGTAAGGAACGCTTAGTAGCAACTCGTTGCCACCAAATGCCTTGTACCAAACGAAATCGATCGACCGACGGTCGTGAGCCTTACCAAATACCAGCATAAAAAAAAGTTTAAATTTCAGGGTACATAATCGGATGGCGATCCGGTTATGTACCCTGAAATTTAAACTTTTTCTAGAAATTCTCAGCCTAAAACTAAATTTTTATTAATTATCGATGACACGATAACACCACTGTTTGACAAATGCCACAACACTATGGGGACGTAGCTTAAAAATATAAGGACGTTCTCTAATAACTTTTCCACCTGGTCTGATGAACACTACCAAAACTGACGATATAACTAAAATTATAGGTGGACCTATTATGTTTGGTAATTTACGTTGGCCGGATATACGTACGAAAATGGAGCACTTGCTCTAGTAGAACATAACGTCCGTCCGTATTTTGAATAAAACTCGCGCTTTGACCGGACAAAGAGCTAATTACAAACAGGAGCTGGTAAAACGTCCAGAGAGTGATGCAAAAATGTAATACCATCTACATGGCTTAGCAACTATCCGTTCATAGAAACCCTTAAAAACATCGTCAAACAGAATTTTATTGATAATACAAATGACCCGAATTTCCACGAGATTTGAGTATATTGTAACGGTACAAAACAATCATTAAGGCGTTCATTTATTGATTTTTTACTAAAGCATAATATCATCTACTACGGTTTACTTCGCTTCATTCAACACATGTAAATAAATGTAAATGAACAGGAATCGTGGGGAAAAACTTTCCATTCTGCAATCATTCATTCAACACATGAGTGATGTGTACTTAGTAAAATAATAGGGATCGGTAAAAATGGAAACTACGCGCTTTTGTTCGTACTGACCTAACTTACATTAAGATAAAATTCTATAGCAATTTAATACTGTGTTATTCACATGTTAAACAAGTTCAATAACCTTCTATAAGGCAAAATTCTTCACAATTTATTTTCGTCAATGTTTGTATAGATAACATAATACCTACTTTGTAGAAAAAAAAAACAAACTGGGACGTTATTCAAATGCTGTTAAAATGTCATGTTATATTCTCACTCAAATATGTCAAAATTATTTAATGTAGTTCGTTTAGAAAAATACATATTTATATTTCGTATTGAAGAAATTCTTGCAAAATTCATATACCCGCCACGCCACAGCGAGTGCGTATATGCTTCGAGATTGTCGGATAATAAACGTGTAAGTAATACAAAGGATACAAGGATAGATAGGGTAATAAGAGCACAAAATAATCAATGATCTAAGGTTAAGTATACAGACAGTCGTCGCCGGCGTTGACGAGTTTGTTTCTGTTTGCATAATTCATTGATCGATTCAGTTGCTGCTCAAACCGTAGACAGCAACAAATACGCTGTTTATCTGAACTTGATATCAACATTTTCTATTATGCGCCCTGACGTCAATCTTTTAAATTAATAATACATGACGATATTTGTACCAGATAGGTAGTGCATTTGAACCTACAATTACATTATACATATTATCCACAAACAGTTTGGGAGTCCGTTTGTTGAACCCATTGGACATGGCTAACTTTTCTTAGTGGTAACACGGTTGCTAATATTTAGTTAAAGGGTAGGTGCCTGCGAAGTAAAATCCTTACCATGACTCAAAGTAAGCTGATGCGGGCTTCAAACTTACACTCTACAGGTGTATGTTTTTGGTTTTTTAGTCCAGTTTATTAGTTCTTTAATGCAGTCTTATTTTAATTATGCTTATGTAGAAATAGTAATTTAATGTGTCCTAAATATTTTGGCATTTACTTAATGTTGCATTCACTTGATCGTCTCATGACATCAATTTACATATAGGATGTGAGACACAATTCGTTGTACGATAGCATGTTAAAGAATTTGTGTCAACGGCAGGTTATCAAGAATTTTGATTTAAAGCTTATCTTGAGTCCCAGGCGCTATGTCGTTATCTTGTTTGGTAAAGGTAAGGAAGATAACATCAAACATTTTGGTGATAAAAGTTATCTTTCCCGCTCTGGTTGAATACCATTTTACGGCAAGTATTTTTAATATTTTTAGTTTGAATCCTCAGTAGATTAAAGTGATTTTTTAAGTCCATTAATAGGCATTAGATACTACATCGGTTCTTGAATACCCGTCAGCGTGTTTTAATCTTACGCCATTTTTATCAGGGTAGTTACAATATTGGCTAGTGTTATCATAAATCATTGCTACATGCATAATTATGTCACGAAGAAGTTGTATATAGGCCAAGCAAGTTCGGATGCGAGTCGAGTTAGTAAGGATGGTGTTCAATTTAATGCAAATCGTTATAATCGTTACAGTTTCTTTTACTAATCCTTCATCTCGTTAGATCAGTTAAAAAATATATATGCGGACAAACAGTAAGTTTGCACGTAATTCAGTGTTGCGTATGGACAACATCGATGGCGTCTATTGTTGGCGGCATCCCGTTGCCATCTATTATTGACTCAACGCTGGAGATAGTTGGCGGTGCGCCAGCATAGACCACGTGTGTGCCCGTCACGGGACGAGACATGCGCGTCTGAGTCCAACAACCGCGCCCCCTGCGCGCACGTCTCGCTCCCGTGCACTCTAACTACCGCTGGTAGCCTAAAAACCTGTTTCGATGCTTGTTTTTGTACTTAAACCGCGGCAGCAATAGCTGTTGCTATAACAAGTGCATACGGAAACTTTTATAAACCAGACGACCGCAACCTCATTAGATAATGATTTAAATGCAAGCAGCCTAAATTTTAAATGGCTAGATTAGTTTGAAGTTGACGTTGATTTCCTTGTTGTAGCTGAAAAACAAGAGAAACAATCGGCAAAAATGAAGAATGATAAGAAGGAAGTATGCGTAAAGCCGGCGGTTTGTAGTAACGGGCACGCAAGTACGCCTAACGGGCGAGCGGACGACGAAGGCGGTGGCGGCAGCGCGCCGGCACCACGTGTGTCGTATGCGGCTGCGGCGCGCAAACCACCTTCGCCACAAATCAACAACACACCCGCGTCCTTCCCCTGTAGTACAGGTTACTATTTAAACTTGACAGTTCATTCCCGTTCGATGTGTCATTTAATACCTGAGGGCATTGCATGATACTTTAGTACTACTAAGTCTTAAAAATACTGCTTAAAGTAAGCATTTTCTACTATGTATTATATTTTCAGATTCACAGAAAACAAAGATTAATGGTGGAAAGTCGTCACAACCGAAATCTGGAACTTGCACAATGAAAGTCAACGGGGAAGGATTAATACCCAGCGATACTGACAGTAAGGATGATAAAATAGGTACCAAAGAATCAATAGAAAACGGCACAGATAAAGCTGAGACCATTGTTAATGGTGACCCAAAAAAAGAATTAGATTGTGATATTAGTAGTAGTGATAATACTAAAGTAGTTTCTAATGGAATTAACAGTGACTCTGATGATCCTAAAACGAATAAGTCTGAAGAAAAACCTGAAGTTATAAAACTTGTTTGTCCCAATAATAAACCTGAAGGTAAACAGGTATCCGAGAAAAAGAAAGATAAAAAGACTAAAATGGCAGACAAATCGAATGATTCCGATAAGAAAAAGGAGTCTGCTAAAGAGAAAAATGTTGAAACCAAAAAAGATGTCGAACCATTGAATAAAATTGATGGTGTGGAGAAAGTTAACGGAGACAGCAATAAAGCATTGAATGGAGATGGAGATCGAGAGTCGTCTCCTAGTGAAGATGGTGACGAAAAGAAGAGAGATGCAGAAGTTGTGTTCATTCAGGATATGGGCTTCACTGTAAAGATTGTCAGCCCAGGGGCCGAGCCACTAGATATTCAGGTGACACTTTATTATTCATTATTCCACTGTCTGTTTCTTTTTATATAGTCCGAGTTTTAATTTTGAGCCATTATTTGAATACATACAGGTGTCGAGTATGGAGCTTGTGCAGGAAATCCATCAAGTGCTGATGGACCGTGAAGATACATGTCACAGGACCTGCTTCTCTTTACAATTAGACGGCGTTACTCTCGACAATTTTGCTGAGCTTAAGAATATTGAGGGATTGAAAGAAGGATCAGTTATAAAAGTAAGTTGTTGTAGTATTTATGTTTACTACATCAGATTTGCACAGTCATACATATTTATATTAAATGTAATTACTTTACATTAATTTTGTTATAGGTAGTAGAAGAACCATACACCATGCGCGAAGCTCGCATACATGTTCGTCACGTTCGCGATCTTCTCAAGTCCATTGACTACACAGATGCTTACACTGGTCAAGAATGCAGCTCCTTGGCCTTCCTTAACGTCATCACACAAGGTGACATTTTAGGTAAACTATTAAAGTTTTATTAGCAATCAGCAATCGATTTGGAGTTCGGAGTTTGCAGTTCCGAGTTACGCCAGTTAAGGGCTCCTACTCCATTAGTTTCCTATTTTCTCTAAATGTTCAACTGGGTACTCCAGATGGCTTGCTGCTGCCTGAAACCGAAGTATCAGGTCACATCAACAGTATCATCATCACATCAACCATTATACTGAAGTAACAGGTATTATCTAGTCCGCCTGTTTCTACCATGTGTAATGTGGGATGTTGATTTGGATTTTTACCAGTCGGGTTTTTATATTTATAAGGAGAGTCTGCCATAGGACATATGGATGAACCCTTGTGATAACGTCAAAATACCTGCGTGCTGACAAAAATAATACAGCGAAATATACATAAATAATTAGTCGATAATACTGCATCTTTATTAGTCGGTAATAAAAGGTTTACGAATAATACGAGTTAATATTGTAAGCAGAGAATTCTCACGTCATCTAAACATTTGAAATATATTTCCATTGTCTATTGATAACTATCATTGCGTCACTGAACAGTAGGTACATTAAAATTCTGTTTTGATAATATGTTTTATTAATTATAGAAAAAAAGAAGTCCCGTCCAGAAAGTGTGGATTGCACACCTCCTGACTACATAATGCCTGGCAGCACGGAGCGGCCATTGCTGCCATTGCATCCAGGTCTCAATAAGGAGAACAAGGCCCCACAGTGTTTGAAGGTAAATTTGTTAGCGATTGACTCTTTCCCCTGACACGAATAAATTAATATCAAAGAAAATTCAATGTCAAGTCTCGATGACAAATCTTATGACGACAATTTGTAATAGAGGCTTATGAAAAAACCTTGTCTTTCTAACTAATATTTAAAAGGTAACTTAACTAAAATTTTGCATAAAATATTTACTCAATATACAGCCAATGCTATTCAATTTTAAGTAAACTTTTACGCAAGAAAGTGTAAATAGGTTGCACTATAATTGGGGGCTACTTAAATCTGAGTAATGTTTGTGTATTTTTTTTGCATTAATAATTATGCCAAATTATGAACTGTGAAACAGGTTCTGGCACGAATTATTTCGATGTAATGAAAAGTATGAATTGAATGTTATTAAATAAGTAAAAACATTTTTTTTTCTAAATAATGGATATTAATAGTAGATTATTAACCAAGGGCTGTATGACATCAATTGCATACGAGGTTTTTCGCTAATTAACCCGAGTATGCAATAAATACTCTGTTTTACATGTATATCGATTGTGAGGTAAGTAAACAACAAGACAGCAGGTTTCAATGAACATTTATTAAGAAGAAAAAAAAGTGTATTTAATTAAAATTAACAGTAAAATTATTACAATTTGTAAGAGATATGGTCACGTTCTTTTTAGGAATATTTATAGTTTGAATTTCTTTAATAAAATCGGGCGTTAGATCTATATCTTCGTCACTAGACATGTTTAAAACTTTTGAAAAAGCAACTCAAACTCAAACAAGAAAATTAATTATTTTCGCGATGCTTTCGCGCCTACTAGTAGACTGCCTTTTTTTTTTTCACGCACGCAAACGCGTCAAATCTTGCTGGCCAGTTTGATTTTTAAATCGATTCCATCTAACATACGATGTGGAAACAAATAGTTCCATATTTAAAATAAAATCTTTATAAATATTCTAGATATATTAAATTATATAAATTGTCTAGATTCCGATTTGAGTAATTAATCGATACCGAGAAAAAAAAAATTAACTTTTTAAAAATATTCTTCGTGCAGTATGAGTATGACAGTTCTTTTTTCAAATTCCAAAACCTATGCTGTAATGATAGTCATACACCCCGACATTCAGGGGTGTAAGGGTGTACTTACAGAGCAAGAGATATGTAAAATAATTTTCGATTTGGGATTTGACGTTTCTATAGACGTTAATAATTATTCGTGCTGTTCCTTCGTTTTAATGAACTTGATGACGTTTGTCGTCAGGTGTTAACCACGTCTGGCTGGAACCCGCCGCCCGGGCCGCGCAAGATGTGCGGCGATCTTCTCTACCTGCATGTCGTAACGCTCGAAGACCGCCACTTTCACATCACGGCGTGTCCCAGGGGATTCTACCTGAACCAGTAATTTAAACAATATTCGAAATAGAATTTATTTAGGCTCGCTTTATACCACAAGCATTATTTATTATTGAATTTATTACACAGCGGCATTATTGCAAATCGGTGCTCATCACGATCACTCTGTCTATTTAAAAAATATGTTTATTTTAATGTACTCAATTTTCTTACAGCCGTTATATACAGTTTGCTATATACGAATCAGGTCAGCGTAATGCCTCTCCCAATTTGCTTAACGCTTTTTTACTCATTTTCACGTTCATTAACTCTGATATGCACAAACAATGATGGAAATGATTACATAATATATAAATTGGATAAATTGGAAACAGGTCTACTGAAGAAGTGTTCAACCCCCGACCGGCAACACCGTCGTTGCTTTGCCACTCGTTGATTGAGCTGCTCAGCATCGTGTCGCCGGCGTTCAAGCGTAATTTTGCACTCGTGCAGAAAAAGCGTATGCAGAAACACCCCTTCGAGCGTGTCGCCACACCGTACCAGGTGTACCAGTGGGCGTCGCCCATGCTCGACCACACCGTCGATGCTATTCGCGCTGAAGATAGTAAGTTTTCTACTATTTCCTTTAGTTGGCGAGTTTTGTCGCCAGAGGAACGAAATATAGGATTTAACAGTAATATGTATGTAATACTGACGGCTTCTTTATATTCTTTATACTCACAGGAAATATTTTGCCTAAATTTTAGCACAGTCATTCGATGTCATATTCTCTATCAGAATAATATTTCCTTATAGGCGGAAAATCCCATGAACATCATTGTCCTACATTCAATTATCTGAAACACAGTCTAAAATGTTAGATTTTATATACGATACTGGTGATCCGCTTCACTTAGATACAATTACTAAAACGGTTTCATTTTCCCGTTCGCAACTACTACTTTTATCTACTTATACAAATAATTATATTTATATACAAGTGTTGAATTTTCAAATACGACGAAACAGAATGAAACAAATCATTTTTTTCCTAGAAGCTTTAATATTTATTGTCCTCCAATTTTAACTTCTATTTCACTTAACATGATTCGTCAAAAATTTCTAAAATTACCAAATGTAGATACAGTTATTTCCAATCAGAATCATGTACATAAAATTTCCTGCTTTTTACTTAAAACATTTCTTCTTCCTTAGATCTTTTTACCCCATATAGCTATCGAATTATCAAAGATCCTACCTTAGTATTTACTATGGAACAATATTAAATACATACATTAACTGCTAAAATATACTGCGCCCCGGTGGCATAGACTGCGTTGGTGAACTAGTCAGTCAGGTAGTAAGTAATTTTATATGTATAGGTAATTGGTACCTAAAATAACGTACCTACAGTGCAGAAACGGGCGCAACTAATTTGCGTGATGAAAATGGCATTGTAATTGTAATACATGGTAATAGACCGCAGCACACATTATTACATGAACTTTGTTCTCTCGAGTACCTATATATGTATTTATGATTGAAACGAGTAAACACATTTATTTTAACTGATGTCAAAATATAATGGCATATTGTGTTTAACTGTAGATGTAAACCCACATTTTGTGTGCATTCGTCTGACTATCAACAAAAAGCAGTTAAATTAATGCTCCTGCTAACAATAATTATTTTATGTCATTACCATGTAGAGTTTTTATTGTTACCGTGATATGTTTTTTTAATGTTGCCCGAGACTAGAATTTTCTGAGGCTTAAAATAATGAATATTGTTGCGTAACTAATATATGATACATGCTAGTTTCCATTTTATAAGCGTAATTAGCCAGAATGATAGAAGATATAATAAATTGTCTTCTCTCAAGTGCTTATAATATTTAGTATTATTAATTAATTCGGAGAAATCTTTATACAATTTTATTTAACCACACAGCGTTCTCATCGAAACTCGGTTATGAAGAGCATATTCCTGGTCAAACCCGGGACTGGAATGAGGAGTTGCAGACGACCCGCGAGCTGCCGCGCTCCACTCTGCCGGAGCGATTGCTGCGCGAGCGAGCCATCTTCAAGGTCAGTGGCACACTTAACTTACGCACGCAACTATTAAGTAACTTTCATTGCCGTATTAATTATTGATGGCAAAAGGCGTGTTGTTCAATGTAGTTAGACATAAATTATTACGAGTAAACGTGAATACACAGAAAATTATTAATGATAGATAAAATACACTTTAACCTGCTACCTATCTATCGTCATAATTGTTTCACGGTATTTAGTTTCATAATTTGGCATATCGTCTTTTATTCCGAAGTCCTTGCAGCTGTGAATTTTCATAATTTCTTCTTGTATAATTTTGCTTTGAGCTACACAGTAATAGTTAATTTATGCTATGATTAATCGATAAGTCGGCCAGCAGGATGTAATCGGTAGCTGCTCAAAGTGCACCAAACTATTTGATTTATGTAGATCGTCACTCGCCTTTATAGCCAATTTTTAAGCATTTTTAAGAATAGGGATTTCTTAAAAAAAAGAGGCTACAAAGGCGAGTAGTTAATTGGTAAACATAATTATTGTAAATCCGATGGAGTCCAGCGGCGCTTCCGCAGATGTACACTAGGTACACCTATTGGCAACTCCTAGGGCACAGATTTACTAATACAATTACTATGAACAGAACGGCTACTCTGCCCGTGCTGTGTCCTGTGCGATTTTTCATAATAACATTTGCGATATATGAGAAATACTACTTACTTTACGTTACTTTTGTCCATATTTACATCATTTCCCCGTCATATCTGCATTTGCATTTTTGTCGTTAACTTGTATGAGCATAAACAATGTCAGTTTGTGAGGTTACAATCCATCCTGTTGTTTGTTTGGACCAATTCTCAACGTGGTTGCTATTTATTCTTATAATAATAAATTATCACCCAAATCTAAATTGGTTTCAGATGAACCCAATTTTTTTCACATATCAGTTATGCTCATCAGTAGTCATCAATCATGCTACTGGTTCGTGGTCCATTGTTCGAAAACTATAAAACAATTAAATGCTTAATTAACTAATGTATAGCCTTTTATTCATTATTATTTTATTACTACAATTGACCTTTATTTATAAATTCCACTATTATTTAATTGATCTTCTAATTGGATAGGAAAAATCGTTTTTAATACAACTCCCGACAGAAACAAAAAATCGTAAAATCACAAGGTAAACGTTGCAATTCATACCTGAAATAAAAAATCCCACTTCGATCGTATAAAATTATCCTTTGTAACGAAAGCCCGAGGTCAGAACCCCTGGCGCTGCACTAATAAGACAATATTGCGATCCGAAGCGTTTAATAATTCCGATTAGACTGTATTATAATTATGTGTGTTTGTTAATATCTCGTCTCTTTTTGGAATAGGTTCATAGCGACTTCGTAGCGGCGGCAACACGCGGAGCGATGGCTGTTGTGGATGGCAACGTCATGGCTATCAACCCCGGTGAAGAGCCTAAAATGCAGATGTTCATATGGAACAACATATTCTTTTCTCTTGGTTTCGACGTGCGCGACCATTACAAGGACTTGGGCGGTGATGCTGCAGCGTTTGTTGCACCGGTAAGCAAATTTTATGAAGTAATATTTACACAATACTTATATATACATATGTAAATAATATACATTTGTGTACTTCATTATATATAAAAATAATAATATGAATAAGTACACAATCCTTTTTAGCGAGTACGAGTAACGTTTCTATCGAGTAAAATGCTTCGTGTTATAGGTATTAATATTTTATTATTAACCTATAAAAAATACTTGATAATATTAACCACTTAATTACGTCATCCGCCTGGTGTAGTTAGAGAAATTATTAAAATTATTTTGCAAGCCCTTAGTAAATAGATTCACTGGTGCATTCACGCCAAATTGTTTATAAAAATAAATTATTGAATTACAAAATGGTGACATCTTTAATGATTAGTACAATAGAACTAAATTAATTTATTACACAGACCTTTGATATCAATTTCAAAATCAATTAGATCATTATTCATAAATGTATAGATTTTGGTAATAATTATGAAAGCATTCTGATTATTACCTGATGAATTTTATACGCGTTATTTTTGGTAGACATCAATATACTATATACGATTAGAAAAACTCATTTGTTTTTCTTCATATCGTGGAATAAAGGACGTATTTAAATATAATTAGCAATGTTAAAAGAAAGCCAATGGAATGACATTGTTGTATAACATGTATAGGTATACAGTGGCACCCACATAACAAAAGGTCATTTCAGTCATTAATTACACACTTATTCACAAGCAACGTGATGACCATCGAGATTAATTTTCACATTATTTTAACTACATACATACTTAGAAAAAAGGAAGAAGCACATAAAAGGAAAAAAGAACTAGTTTCTGCAACTAAACTATGAATATTAATAATATATAATATAAAACCTTTTTGTGCAGCGCAACGATCTCCAAGGAGTTCGAGTATACAGTGCTGTGGACACAGCTGGCCTGCACACCCTGGGCACTGTAGTAGTAGATTACCGTGGCTACCGCGTCACTGCTCAGTCTATCATTCCCGGCATATTGGAGAAGGAACAAGAACAGAGCGTCGTATACGGTAGCATCGACTTTGGCACCACGGTCCTATCGCACCCAAAGTATATGGAGCTGGTAAGTCAACAAACATAAATTAGGCTACTAAAATCTACATCTATATACATATTAATCATAAAGCGGAAGAGTTTGTTTGTATGAACGCGCTAATCTCAAGAACTGAGTACTATAGGCTATATTACATTTAAATTATTAGTATTACAGACAGCGGGTCTAAATCGCGTAGTTATTTGAGGTATAAATACCTTTTTTAACCCGACGTTTCGGCTGACTTGCATCAAGCCGTGGTCACGGGAAGACTCGCTTATATTAAATTTATTAATAGAAAGTGAAAGAAAATGAGATTACTCAAGAGTTTATTACCAAAATGTTTAACAACTTCAAAAACTAAAAAGCAAAAAATAACTTCATACAGTTTTACCTTTTTATTAGTTTTAAAGGTATGAAGGCGGTGCCAAGCCGAACGTTATAGTAAGTACACTCACCGCGAGTGACCTTGAGCGGGGTGGTTAAAACCACCACATCATCGGCACCGACTTCATACCTTTAAAACTAAAAAAAAGGTAAAACTGTATGAAGTTATTTTTTGCTTTTTAGTTTTTGAAGTTGGTTTTTCTTTTTTTTAAAAGTTAATTTATTTTATTCTTTTTAGTGCTGTATATATTAAACTTTTTTTATCAGGTCAATCTAATAGCCTGAAAGAATACAACTATCGATCCATATATACTTATAATTATGAAAGATTTTTCCTTCAACTCCTAACCGTTGAGGAGTTGTACCTTCCATCATCAGATCATTACATGAGATGGTGATTTTCAAATGCGAATACTTGAACAGCTTTAGACAATACATGTAAATGTAATAAATGCCCATAACTGAAAGAATTTTCTTTTAACTCTTAACTGTTGAGGAGTTCTACCTTCCATCATCAGCTCATCAACATCAAATGATGATTATCAGACGCAAATACTTGAACAATTTTAGTAAATATATTAAATACGTGATAATTTCCTATAAAATTTGAGAGTTGCCCTCGATTTCCCTGGGATCCCATCATCAGATCCTGATGTGGTCACAATGGGACCATCTGGGAAGTCTACTCTTTTAAACAAAAAAAGAATTTTGCAAATCGGTCCAGGCGTTTTTAAATAATTCGTGAACATACATAAAAAAAAAAAAAAAGATTCCGACGAATTGAGAACCTCCTCCTTTTTGAAGTCGGTTAAAAAATTAATGTCCACCCGAGCGAAGCCGATACGGGCCGCTAGTATTAAAATACACGTGAATTCTCTAACTATGGTTTAATTTCTTAATAGCTAAGTAAGTCCGGTCAGCAGTTGAAGATAATGCCCCACTCAGTGATCAGTGCCAACGGCGAGACAGTGGAGCTGTGCTCCAGCGTAGAGTGTAAGGGTATTATCGGCAACGATGGACGGCACTACATACTGGACTTGCTACGCACCTTCCCGCCCGATGTCAACTTCCTGCAATGTAAGTTTGCATACATACATGTGATGGTCGGTCACTGTTTTTATAAAACGACGTCTGGTAGCTGGTGGGACTTGAAAGTTTTTATATTGATTAATGTTCTTAATTTTCAGTGGAAGATGACGAACTTAGGGAGGATATCAAATCAATGGGCTTCCCAATTATCCACAAGCACAAACTATGTTGCCTTAGACAAGAATTAGTTGATAGTTTTGTTGAGTGAGTATATTAAATTATCATCTTGATATAATGCATTTATAAGTCAAGCTCTAACATTTGTAACAATTTTCAGGGCTCGTTATTTCATGTTTATTCGCTACGCCGCTTTCCATCTACAGCAGTTAAGTGCTAAGCGTCAGCGTGATAATACTTCTCAGAAATCCATAGAAGCCAACAAAGAGAGTGAAACAAAGGAGGCTGTCATTGAGACTGAAACTAAAGAAGTTAAACGTGAAGTCAAGAGCCAGGAAAAAGATGTTAAAGAAAAGAAGAAGAAGGAAGATAAGAAAGAGAAAGAAAGTGCCAAAAAGGAGAAGGAAGTTTCTAAAGATGGAGAAGGCGATAAAACTGACGTGAAGAGTGAAAAGAAAGATGATGAGTTGCTTCTAAATGAGAATTATTCTGAGATTGACACCGATGTCGCGAAGAAGATAGTAGAAAGCATAACTGATTCCATCTGCAGCGGCGGCGACAAGCAAGAAAATGATTGTAAGTAATTACATATAACCTTTCGTTTATGTTTATTATAATAAAATGTTTCATATAATATTTGCCCAGCGGCGGCTCTCAAACTACTTTCCTCTTAAAAAATTACAATCTGGATAACAAAACATATATTTAGATAACCTTTTTATAACTGCTATGTAATAAATTCTAAACTTCATTAGAAAAAAACTATTACCTGGGCCTACCTTTACTAAATAATATTCTCAATAATCGGCATAAAGAATGTTAAGCATACTTAAATCAAGCTTTTTATCGACTATATTATTGGTGAATTAATAAAAACCCAAATAAACGTTCATAAGGTAAGTTGGTAATTTTCGTACGACTTCCATAGCAGGCGAACGTTCGCGCGCAGTAGTCGCGGCTGCGGCCCGAGCGGTCGCGTCGCTCAAGGAGTCGGAGTTCGACGTCCGCTTCAACCCCGACGTGTACTCGGCCGGCATCAAGCACGCCGCCGCGCCGGAGCAACTCGCCAAACAACGACACCTCGTCAAAGAGGCTGCTGCCTTCTTACTCACTACACAAATACCAGCTTTCGTAAGTTTCTCAAATGAACTATTACAGTCCGAACTTGAGAGTAGAACTAGATTTTTTTTCTTCTTTTTTAACGTTGCTACACACCTGTTGTGGGTGCGTTTTCAAACACAAATTATCGCATACACAAATGCGGCTAACAAATACTTTTAGATCGTTCAAATATTTTCTTCGTGTGGAGATCAAATTAGCAACCCATGACGAGTCATTGCTATACAACAGCCCTAATTAACCTAACCCTTTGCATAAGTGCAACAGTAAGTGCTACAGATTCTAAACTGGTGTATAACGCAGGTACGTGAATGTCTGGAGCACACTTCAGCGCCGATGGACGGCGCGGGTCTGACGGAGGCGCTGCACGCGCGCGGCATCAACGTGCGCTACCTGGGCCGCGTGGCCGCCGCGCTCAAGCCGCACGCGCAGCTGTCCTACCTGCACGCCATCGCCGTGGGGGAACTGATGCTGCGCGCCGCCAAGCATATCTACACCGCCTACCTTCAGGTCAGTACAGATCTACGGTACACGTCACGTGTGGCCGCTGTTGACTATTATTTATGGCTTGTGTTGAGGTTTTTAAGAAGACGAATATCATTATATTACGATATTTTTATATATAATAAAAATATCGTATCGCGTTTTTTGTGCGCGATCAACTTCTGAATTATGTACTCAAATAACCGATTTTGTTTAATCTTTGCACACTAGTGTAGTGTGGTCCAACTTTACAGATAGAGTTGTCTGTAATCTCAGTTTTGAATAACAATATTTTTTTTGTATTGCAAACCAACGAATAATTTAGCCAGCTGGCCGGCCGCATCTGCTAGTGCGATATAAAATAATAGTTTGGGTGTAGGGCTGTGAGGCGATGTGCATCGGCGCGGCAGTGGCGCACTTCTTGAACTGCGTGGTGGGCGCGTGCCCCAGCCCCGCGCCGAGCGCGGCGGCGGGCCCGGGCGCGGCGCGGGGCGCGCGGGGGGGGCGCGGCCGCCGCGCGCGCCGCCCGCCCCGCGCCGCGCCGCCCGAGCCGCACCCCGACTGGCAGAACCTCACGCCCAAGTCGCTCTTCACACACATCAAACACGAACTTAAGGTGACCATTAACGTATTTACATTTTTTTTATTTCTTTAAATCTTTTCTCATATATAGCCGATTGATGGCGTGGCGATGAACTATCCGTGGCGACGCATTGCCACGCCATACGCCTTAATGCAAAGTACAACAGATAATTAATATCACAGACAAGAATAGTTATGTCTGATATGGAGGTAGAGGTAAGGAGAATTCCAGTCGTAATCTGTACTTTTACAAATATTACTTGTACAAAATAATATCGTTTGATTTGATTTGACATCTACCAGGCGTCCCGTGACGGCTCATTTTTTTATGGGTCACATGGTATATATTTAATCATTAAAATTCCATTATAAAGTCGTACTCTTCAAGTATCGTATACATTGGAGCTGGAAAAGTAAATTGGTTTGAAAGTATACTGCGGCAATGAATTCTTTATTTTTGTTTTTTTTACAGGCATACTGGGGTTATGAACTAAATGCGGACAGCATGGATACTGTCATAGAGAAGCATGGTTTACAGAAAATTTCACTTCTCAGGTATCTCATATTATGTACTTTCTTTTTTTCCCAACGAACCCCTTAAAATTAACGAATTATTACATAGTTTACAAACACATTACATATACTTATTGAAAGTTAAATTTACAGATCATTTGCTCTGAAAGTTGGTCTTCAGTTGATGTTACGCGAATATGACTTTGACAGCAAGACTAAGGCGCCGTTCACTGCGGCGGATATTATGAATATTTTCCCGGTCGTCAAGCATATCAATCCAAGAGTAAGAAAAAAGCTTATTTACTAGTTTTGCGTTAAAAACTTATATTGTTTCTTCAAACTAGTAACTAGACCTTTAGATGACTTTTGCTGATATTTTATATTACATTTATTTAGGCCTCCGATGCATATAACTTCTACACGACCGGTCAGAATAAGATCCAAGCAGGCGCCGTGTCTGAGGGCCACGAACTGATCGCCGAAGCGTTGAACTTGCTGAACAACGTGTATGGCGCGATGCACGGCGAGATCGCGCAGTGTCTCCGCATGGTGGCGCGGCTGTGCTACGTCACCGGCGAGCACCGGGACGCCATGGCCTACCAGCAGAAAGCTGTGCTCATGTCGGAGCGCGTCAATGGCATTGACCATCCGTATACAATCACTGAATATGTAAGTATAGCAATATCTTGCGTACATAAAATCCAGATAGTCTTTTAGTCATTTAAAAAAAAAAAATTACATAGTGACCCTTTATATCTTAGAAAATCATAACTGATTTTTGAGAACATTTCCATGGCCTTTTTTTCAGTCTCACTTGGCGCTTTACTGTTTTGCCAACGGCCAAGTGAGCACGGCGCTGAAGCTGCTTTATCGCGCACGTTACCTCGCATTACTCGTTTGTGGCGAGAATCATCCGGAGATGGCGTTGCTCGATGTAAGTTGAACATTTTGATAATAATAGTATTTTTTTTCTTTAATAACCTAATAATAATAATAATCATAAAATCTTGTTTCACGTGACGTACACGTTCCTGCAATCATAAAAATCTTGTTTCACATACACATTCTCCATAAATTAAGATCAGTGTTTACCCTGCTAGTCCAGAGTCGTGCATCATTCGTGATCGCTCAGAGTATTATAATGTATGTGTCCGCAGAGCAACATAGCGCTGATCCTGCACGCGGTGGGCGAGTACGAGCTGTCGCTGCGCTTCGCGGAGCGCGCGCTGGGCGTGACGGGCGCGGCGCACGGCGCGCGCTCGCTGAAGGCGGCCGTGGCGCGCCACCTGCTGGCGCGCACGCTCTCCTGCCTCGGCGACTTCCGCGCCGCGCTGCAGCACGAGAAGGAGACCTACTCCATATACAAGCAGCTGGTCAGTACCCGCTCACTCACTGTGTTTATATAGCGAAACATTTGAATTATACCAATAACTAAATAAACTAAATAAATGTAGTTCTAAAAAACCCTAATTTACTATCTTTAATTATACTCCAAAACAGTTTTGGAAATTATACACTAATAAGGATTGGTCCACCCTATAATTACGAAACATCTGTATCTTGGACTCTTTCCCTTTATAAGCACAACCGGTATTTTGAGAATCTACAAAGTTGCCAGTGTTTAAAAAATTTGGTTGCGTATGTATGTACGTATAACTCCTAATATAATCTATATTATAAAAATTTATGGCTGAATGTGTTGCTAAGCGCAATCTTTCAAAAAATCTCGAGAGCAGAAGAACCGATTTCGCTAATTCTTTTTTAGAATATTCCTTGAAGGACGAGGATGGTTCTTACGGAGAATTTAAAAATTAAAATTAAAAAATTGTCTGAAAAAGTCTAAAAAGAACAGTTTTTAAAAGTCAATTTGAACTTTAATACCTCACCATATAAAGTTTAAGTGTTAGTGGAGAGGTTCCGGTAGGGAAAAATAATTGAGTGAATACTTTGAAAGAATCGATTCTAGCAGAATAAGTATTAAAAAAAAAATAGTTGAAGAATCGACTGTAAGGCGGTACAGCGTTCGCCGGGTTAGCTAGTAAATTATAAAAACTAAAATCCACAGCTGGGTGAAAAACACGAAAAGACCCGAGAGTCGTCGGAGTGCCTCCGGCACCTGACGCAGCAGGCGGTGGTGCTGCAGAAGCGCCTGGCCGAGGCCTACGCGCGCGCGCCGCACGCCGCGCCCGCGCCGCCGCCGCTGCACATCCAGCCGCCCGGCATGGCCTCCGTCATCGATATGCTCAACCTCATCAACGGCATACTCTTCGTGCAGATCAGGTAGGACAACTTGCCTACATATTTCTACAAACATACCCAAGTTCTTCGTAATAAAAGATACCATATCTGAACTACGAGTTTGCGTCTGCAATATACTTCCCACCCACGGAACAGAAAAAAAGAGTGGAAGTGGTATGTGACAAAATTAGTATGGAACCGCTGTCGCCAAACTCACACAAATATGCCAATAATCATATTCACTACATGTATTGCACTACATGTAAAAAAATCGCTCAATTGGTCATTTTTATTTCCGTCAAAAATAGATTAATTCCCTAATGCTACATTAGATTCAATTTTTATTATACTAGGAACGTACTTAATTAAGCTTTTTATGATCTAAGGTCAATCGAAATACTATTGTTGAGATAATTTTGCAACTTGAGCAAAGATGGCTTTGTTATCTATTGAAGCAATTATGACTCTTAAATTAATAGGAATTAGGTTAACATTAGCGTTATATGTATACGCCAGTGTTATACTACAATCAGTGCGGGACGCATTGATCAAAATCGATATCGATACATCGTTCTACAAAATATTATCATTAAAATAAGTTTATTACTTACCAACTATTATTTTTTATAGTGGTTTATCAATTTAGTTTCTGAGTAGGTTTTGCGTCTATAAGGAGAGGGATAGTTATGCTTTTATAGAAATTTAGGTCTGGATGTAAAAATATGAAATTATTGTTAATTGGTAGCTACTAACCCATAAATGCTACAATGAATTTGTACTCAGCTAAGACTAAAATTGGTATAGAAACACCGGGATTTAATCATTTGAATAAATAATATAATTTAAAATATTATTTAATTTTATGATATATTGGGTATATATCATAAAATTAAATAATATTTTAAATTCTTCTTCAATTAGGATCGTGTTCTTGGATCTTTTAATTTATATATTGAATTTCTTAAAAAAAAAAACAGTTTAAATTGTTATTGAAATCAGAAAAGTGAAAAACTTAATTGAAAGAGGTGTTCTCAAACTTATGATCATTTTGGAGGGGTATGGAAAAACTTGAAAACATAAATCCTTTTAACGTTTTTTGGAATCGCTGTAGGTTTGATGTACCTACATCTTTTTTTGCATATTAAAAAATCCTTTTTTGGATATTAAAAAATCCAATTAACTCTACCAGTTGCATCTACACATTTTTCTTTGAAACCAGGATTTTTGGGAACCCTATATTTATTTTTTGCAACAAGTTAAATTTATCGATATTAACGATAATATCAACAAATCATCCGGTCACGCCACTAACTGAGTGTAGCAAAAGCAAAGAACTTTTGACAAGTGGACTTTATATTTAAGACATAAGGTGGGTTTTACCTTGTTTTCTATCAAATTACCTACTCAACGCGATGTCAGTATATGACTAGGGTAGGATTTGAATGATGTGCGCGGAACATCGCTTAACATTTGAACAGCGCGCCACGCCCACTTTGCACTTCCACTCTTTTTTCTGTTCCGTGTTCCCTCCCACTTATAACGACACGCTGATATATTTAAGCTGTGGCGGTAACAATCATATTTTAATGCGAGACTATTTGTGTCACAATTAAGAGCCTCGTAATTTTAGAACTATGTTCCAACAATGTTAATGCACTTTACAGCCCGCAAGATATCGAGCAGTTCAAGGCAGAAATCGAGAAAAGACAGCTGAAAGATCTGCCCATCCCCGGCGTACTGGGCGAGCTGGGCGTGGAGGAGAAGGTGGAGAAGGCGGAGGCGGGCGCGCACAGTTGAAGGGGCAGCGCCGGCGGCCCCGCGCTCTGCTCCGCTGGCGGCCGCGAGCCGCCCGCCACACCATGATCCACTCGTATTGGACGTTTAGCTATATACATTGTTACTTTAATATAATTATTGATTGATGATATTGTTCCTTATCTATGAATGTATGCTGTAGTGAATAGTGTGCTAAGGTTTGATGTAGATTTTTTTGTTAGTAAAATTTTGAGGATATTATTTTGATCAAATTAAGTGTTATTTTGAATGAATTCACGCGGAGTGCGATAGTTGATGCATGTGCGTTTATTTCGCTCAAATCACGCAGATCTAATTTTAATTGTACGCTTCCGTTTGGAATTCACAATTTTATCTATACCCAAAGTAGTGCAATTTCAAGTAGTGATAATAGCAATAAGTTTTGGTTGTGAACCTGAGACCGTGTGCGTCGCTATGTTATGGTAACTGGTGCTACTGCCATTTGTCCTTCTTATATAATTATAATGGTTTTATGAAATGTTATTGTCGAGTATTATTTTTTTTCTAACTAGTACGGGAGTATATTGTTGAAACACCTGTAGCAGTAGAAATTCAGTTATATTGTGATTGAAATGTAACAGGATTTGGAAGGCCAAAGTCTACGACTTGGAGCTACAGAGATGATCAAGAATAACCTGCATGCAACATTAAATAGTTTATAAATGCCGACTTACTTATGAGTTTCAGTCCATATTTACAAACACTGCCTTTTAATGTTATATTTTACTTTCAGGTTTTAGTTGTTAGTGCCATATATGAATGTAGTGGATGTAAGTTTCGTGTAATATTTTCGTTAGTCTGTGATATAGTATGATTATCATCGAGTCACTTGCCTTTTTACGCAATAAATAAACTGTAGTAACTGGCAATATCAATATTTTGGCTTCCATATCTGTTTGGTACGTAATGTAAGGTCTATTAAATTTAATCAACAAAGCATAAATTAGTGTATGTAATATAATTAATTATATACTTGCGTCGATATAATATAATACATATTTATATACACGAGCCTTGTGAAAGAAACACGTAGCTACGGTGTATTCATGTTATACTTCTCTAATATAAAACAACTATTCTTATAATGGTATTGATATCTTGTCAGTGACGCCAAATGAACAAATGTTAATGAATGAGTGTTTTGGAAAAAATGTATTTTAAGAGTATTTGCCTTTCGAAATCAATAGTTTGTATGTCACGTCGTTAATTGTTGTAAACAGTGTTGCTGCATATCCGAATTAGCTTTGTTGCGTGTATACTAGAAATCATCAGACTTCACTTTAAGCATCGAAACTCAAGCTTTCATTAATCGTAGTTGCCTTTGTCTCAAACGTGGAAAAAACAGTTATTTATACTTGTGAAACTGATGTTAAGAACGGTAACTGTTCATTATGCTGTAGTAACATATTCTCTTAACCTACTATATGTTTTATTGTAACTTATTGGTTGTCATTGATTGTGCTTTTCAGGTCAATTTTGTCGTGTAGATTGCATATTATTTTAAATAATTCAGGCCATACCTTAAGTATGTGTAATGTTTACCACTACCAGTCACTTTCATATTAATTGTTTGCACGTTTATGCGTATCGATAGTCTGTTTACATATCATCAACTCATCGTCAAATTTATCTCGAGATTGTCATCTTGTGGCATCTCACATCACAAACATACATTTCAAACAATAATTGTCATATTGTACTATATACATGACGATAAACCGATGTGTTGTAAACTTACATCGATAGATGATTGCTATCGATACACACAGCGTACTGTGCTCGTTAGCTAATATATAAGAATGTTGTTCGATGAAGTACGTGCCTAAGCAAACAATAATCAATCGTTGTTGTTACATTTCTTTAACAATATGATGACCATGTAAATACGGCGCTGTTCGTAGTATGATAATAAAAAATCGTTTTTAAAAAACTTGTTCTATTATTTATATCTTTTGTCCCTGCTCATAATAAAGAAGTAAAAACAATTCCGTTACTTAGAAAACTTACACCACCAGTTTGATATTTTGTGAAACACCTAAGTTATGGCACCTATGCGTAGGTCTAAGTAAGAAAGTCGATGATGATGATGATGATGGTGATTATGGAGGAATAGTACATATTCAAAAATGTATCCACTTAGGTAAGACAAAGTCGAAGTGTGCGTGTGGATCACTACCAACGCCAGGAGATTGTAGTATTTGATAACTTTTATAAAGGGATATAAAATCTATGGGGTTTCTTAGTGCCCAAAATAACTCTGACAAAGTCTGAAGTTCAAACCCAAGGTTTGTCAGAGAACAACAAAGCGTAGTAATTCTGGGAGATGTAAAGTCCAACACCAGGATCTCGGTGATCCTGGTGTTGGACTTTACATCTTCAGTTGTGCCCAGCAAGCTGCTTCGTTAAGTTCAAAGTACTGGTTGACGTGTACGTCCCCCCAGCAAGAAAGTAGCTCCTAGAGTGATATGAGTGGTACGTATAATTAGTGCGTAGTATGCTGTAAATGTGCGCCA
The DNA here is from genome assembly GCA_905163465.1 of Craniophora ligustri. NCBI lineage: Eukaryota > Metazoa > Arthropoda > Insecta > Lepidoptera > Noctuidae > Craniophora > Craniophora ligustri. The sequence goes on along the minus strand of LR990967.1, from coordinate 6,383,262 downwards.
AATAAAAAAATTGTGCGCCCTGTCGTTTTGGAAAAAAACTGAAAAAACCGTTTCTGCTGGGGCGACGCTGTTCCAGCAAGAAAATTCTAAACGAATGATCGGAGGGAGAAAATTTGTGCATGGGTAGAGAGCTTATATTTGTGCATAAATGTGCGCCGAAAATAAAATTTGTGCGTCTTCAGGTTTCCGAGATATTGAGATTCCTGCTGGGGCGACGTTTTGCAAAATCGTTAATTCGGAAACGATTGTATGTGCGCCTGTAGAATAAAGACACACGAATAGCTCTTAATTTGTGCGAATTTGTGACGGAGTTAGATTTAAGAAAATATTTATGATTTCGAAGTAATCGCGCTTTTTCGAAATACCTAAAACCTATCGCAGCACCCAAACAAGAAGACGTATACACTCGCTGAAAACGGTGTTCGCTGCTCCTGGACGATTATATTAATACGGAGTTTCAAAAATGTGCATGCATGCGTTACTGAATCTCGGAAACCTGAAGACGCACAAATTTTATTTTCGGCGCACATTTATGCACAAATATAAGCTCTCTACCCATGCACAAATTTTCTCCCTCCGATCATTCGTTTAGAATTTTCTTGCTGGAACAGCGTCGCCCCAGCAGAAACGGTTTTTTTTCCGTTTTTTTCCAAAACGACAGAGCGCACAATTTTTTTATTTGGCGCACATTTACAGCATACTACGCACTAATTATACATACCACTCATATCACTCTAGGAGCTACTTTCTTGTTGGGGCGACGTACACCTGGTTGACCCTCTGTAGGTATACGCAAGAATTTATGTTGGTATGGACTATGGACCTTTGTAAGGTGTGCATAAAAGGTTTGGAAATTGAATGGAGCTTGATATCCGAAGTTTGTCATTAAATGTAAGATGACAAAATATACAACAAAATACTGTAAAAGATTTTTATTCCATATTGTTACAATTACTTAATCTATAAATAAAATGTAAACCTAACCATGTCAATAATATTTATAGACAAACAATTTTTGCAACATACTTCTTCGATACAATTAAAGCTTAGTGCTAGGACGCACTACGGAGCTTACAACGCTTTATATAAACCGCATACATTTAAATTAAACACTAAAATGCTCTGGGTACTACGTAAAAGAGCATTTGAAAAAAGTAGACCCGCTACCAATTAACAGACTTGTACTTTAATGAGTATTTTGTACCTAAAACCAACATATTGAAGTAGATCGCAGGAAAATAGTGTTGGTAAAAAGAGTTACTTGCGTGCGCGAGGCCTGGGCCGCGGGCGGGCGCGGGGCCGCGGGCGCGGGCGCCGCCGCCGGGCGCGCGACGAGCGGCCGCGCTCCAGCTGCGCCGCTACCAGCTCGCCCAGCGCGCCGCGCTCCGCCAGCATCGACAGGAACGTGCAGATGAACTCATCATAGTTGTGTGTGCGACGACAGTCGTCCACCTTGACAAAAAATTAAGGTAAATTAAAGAAAAATTATACTTCACTAAACTGTGGTTTAATGATTTCGTAGTCATTAAATACATTCTCATTTGTAGGTAATTTGTCAATTTCTCTTCTTGTTGTACAATGTACTTTAAAAACCATACCTTATACATATCCCTCTTGTCATTTTCATCGTTGAGAGCTTGCTGACACTGCTGGACCTCATTAACTATACTGCTCATCAATGCATTCAATTCTGAATGTGTTAAAAGTAACTTTCGAAGTTTGATGGGATGATCAGGTTCTGTCTCACAACAAACAAGTACTGGTGAGTCATTGCTCTTCACCAAAGCAGTAATAGAGGTAGGATGTAGCTGAAACATTTAATGTGTTTTGATATGCGGCAATGTTTAAAATAATATCCATTTGTAAAATAGAAATAGTTGTTTTGGCAAAAATAAAACACTGCAAGCTTTATATTAGTTATATACAGGATGCCTTGAAAACTTGCGACAAAATTAAATATATAATTCTACGTGGAACCAAGAAAATTTAGAGCGTGATAATATGAGAAATGAATAAGTACCTACTTTTTGACCCTGCAAAAAAACGTAAAAGTGGCGAAAGTATCAAGATTATAATTCCGCGTATAGCCTTTATCTTTAATGCGTGTGCGATGAACCTATGAATGAATCGTGACCACTTCAGCAAGTTGCCGAGCGACTGTCAAATCAAAACAAATCAAATTTCATTTGTTTACATTATGCGCGGACAGGCCGGCAAGGGCAAAGCGATGCGTAAGATGAGCCGAACGGTTTGGCAACATCGCGCGTCATTACCTATTTTCTCAATGAAATAGTTTAAAATATTAAATACAATGCGTTGCCATACTTCACGTAGTATGTTCCTGTGGAATAGGTAAATAATAGTCTACGCGGCGCGGTTGAATTGATACTTGAAATTATTTTATTAAAGTTTATAATTACTTTTATTTATTTTTTAAAAGCTGATAAATCATTATTAAAAACCAAAAACAAATTTACGTCCTTGACAATTTAGATTCGTAAAATTACATTTTAAAATGAATGGGTAATCGTTCCTGAACCTCCCATTTTGATTTATCGCATTCTTTCAAAATCAGCCTGTATAACGAAATTTAACATAAGTATGATTGAGAAGGCGCAGAAATATGATGTGTAAAAAAATTATAAAGGGGACTTACATCTCCTACAATTGGATTGTCCCTATTGATTGTTACAAACTTTACAACTGCACCCTGCTCCACAGGATCAACTGAGAACAAAAAAGTTAGACAGATTTTATTTGGAAAATTCATAGGATTTTCAAGATTACAATTAATTGATGTCTAGTTCCACAAAATAGGTTGCTATTATTGCATATATTATAAAGCTACGGAAGAGGCAAAACATTTTCATTTGTATCATACTATAAGTGGAAAAAAATGTAAAAAAAATCCCTGACACTAATGGGATGTCACATCAGTACACTGCGCCTATGTTAAACAGAAGCAGCCTGCTAGTTACCTAATATAATACTGCTGTCTTGTTGTGGTCTATCATTAGCTCCAATCTCTATGGTGATAGGCTGTGTGTAGTCAACATCATATAACTGCAATTGTGATGATTCTAAGGCAGTTAGTATTGTTTCCTCGCTGATCTGTACGATATTTTCATTCAGGGAGTTTTCATTACTTCTTTCAGATATTATTTCACCTTGGTCTAAAAATAATAGGAAAGCAGTAATTATATATAAATGAAAACATTTAATCCCAACCTTTCAAAAAAGTAAGAAATAGGTATAATTATTTTATTGTTATCATGACGTATGTAAGTACACATATATTACCATTAAGTTCTCTTCGTTTGGATAATAAATGTCGTAAATGCTTTCCAATTTTTGAGATTGCTTCCTTAACTCTCTTTTGATTAAGTTCAAGTGCATTTAGTTTTTGTGTAAGAGCTAACCTTCTATCAGGTACAACTGCCATCAAATTAAATCTGAAATATTAAGATCATCAGATCACAGCAAAATACTTTTCTTAGTTATGTTATTCATATTTTATAAGTAGATAAATAAATAAATTAGATAAATATAATGCCTTATACCTAATATCATGGACTTGTTCACCAGCATCCCTTCCAAGTCTCTCAGCCATGACTCTCCTGAACTTATCAGTCCAGTCCTCATCTGACGCCCATGGCCCATGATCAGTAGGATATGGTTTGAGGCCATCTAGTTCAAATAAATGCCCATTGATTGGCACAAAACATACAAAGTGGTAGGCTTCACCTGGAAACATTTATACAACATAGGATCAATGTCTTCAATATAGCAACATTTAAAAAAAAGTGCGGTTAAATCTTATCTATATACCTGTGAAGCGTCCTGTAGACACTCCAGCATTCTTGTCAGCTTTTTTTCTAGCTTGAGGAATGGCATGGGAGTTGTGTGCACAGGCCAACTCTGGTGTGTTGCCAATTGCCCAGCCTTTGTTCTCTGGGTTCATACCTAGTGTATGATGCTGTTAAACGGCCAACACAAAAGAGATTAAGTAACAATAAAACAATTAAGGATAAGCCCTTGTTTATGGGTAAAAGCTTCTAGAGTAAGTATGGTAAACATAAAAACTGTAACCCCAATAACAATACACCAAAAAACATATGTAACTATTGTTTAAGACAATGCTTTGACTAAACAAAAGATTTTAAAAGGATTACTTGCCTTCAATCTGCTAAGAGTTTCTCCTAAGTGAAGGTTAGGATAATTCAATAATATTGATAACAGAGCATGGGTTGCACAGCTATTTGGAACCATTTGTTGTGCAAAAAATATACTGTTTATAGTCTCCTCATCACGTACAAAACTCTCAATCTGTTCCACAAACTTTCTGCGAGAGCGTCTCTCTTCAATCCAACGAAACAAAAATATAAATCCATAGACTGGGCTTTCCAAGGGTTTATGCAGGTCATAAATCTCTTCTACTTGAACTCCTTTGACTCCAAAATCCTCTAACAATAGAGTAAACAGTCCTGGGTCGCTTTCTAATTCAAGCCATCCCTCTGTTAGGCTATTTAGCTCTACCGGCATATTTTTCATAGATGATGATTATCTTAACCGTATTCCAACTGAAACTCTTTGTTTTATTGCCTACCTTTTAATATTTGTATCAGTAACCCGATAAGATGAGGTTTACTTGTACTTGTAAAGATGAGGATAATAAGTTCTTATTATTTGAGAAATTATTGTATGTATAACCATTGTAGGTATTGTTGTTTTGACACTGAACTGTCAAGTATACTGACAGTGTCAGTTGAGCTCTAGTCAGTGTCAATTTTACAAAGAGTTATTTTATATCTATGGAATGTTTCTAACCTGTGATAACTATAAAATTATAATATCCTTCTTGTTTTGATATTTTTATGATGAAGATGACACAAAGAAGGTGAGGCTATACTATAGCGGAGGGTGCAAGTAAGGAAAAGCATCATAAAATGGGAATCGAATTATTTAAGGGTAAAGAGATTACTGATGAGAGTAGTTTGTATGCAACTAGAATTAATAATAATGTATAATTTTATTGAAACAAAATGTAGTGCGATAGTGCCCCTTACTATCTAATATTTTTGGACAGCTCACTTGGTGCAATGGTAGTGCGATCGGCATTTGTGCGGTTGTGCCGCGTGTCGCGGGATCAATCCCCGCATAGATTAGAATACCTGATCCCCGCACGGAACATATATTAGGTACCTATGAAAGGCCTACAGACAGGTAGTGGTTCCGAGTCTGAGTGTATGTGCATTGTGATTATTTGCGTTTGTAAACGCATTCACAACACAGGAGAAAATGCTTGCGCGAGGAAACTATTTTTTTTAATAAAGTACCCAGCTATAAATTCATTATTATTAATTCATGCAAAAATTCACAATTGTATAACACGTACAAATGTAGTAGGTATATATTAATATATTTATACCTATTATATATCCCAATCTAACTTAAATTATGTACTAGATAGTAGTCGTTTTTTTATAAAAACATACAAAATATATCTTTTAGAAATTGCTCGTTAAAAGTCCACATTAGTTGAACAGGAAATTAAGATATAATAGTGAGCAACTATCTTTGTTTAGTTACATGAACGTAGTTTTTATATGAAATAACCTACGTGTTATAATTGTTTTAAAGCTAGAGTCTAAGTTCACCGGGTCAAAGAACGTTAAGATGGGGATTAATGTACGGAATGACTATTGACGAGATGTATGAATGTGGACGAGGCAAAAGTGGTATGCAGGGACCGTAGCGCGTGGCATTCTGTAGTTTCTGCCTACCCCCATGGGAAAAAGGTGTGAGTGTATGTATGTATGACTATTGACGACCCAATTAGTCCAGCGGTAGTAGCACTGCCTTCTGTGCTACGGGTCCCGGGTTCGAATGAAAAAAAGAAATGTTTGTGTGATGAGCATAAACATTTGTATCCGAGTCATGGATGTATCTGTTTATAATATGTATGTATTTACAAAAAAAGTATATATGTAGTATATCAACCACCTAGTATCCGTAACACAAGCCTAGTTGCTTAGCTCGGAACTACATGGCGCTGTGTCATAATGTCCAGAAAATAAATAATTTCCAGAAATATTGATGATTTCCTTCACCGTTTGAGCATGTGATAAATACGCACAGAACCTCCGAGAAGTCAGTGGTGCATGCCCGGGTTTGAAATCGAAACCTTTGATATGTCCACTAGGTTATCACAGTAGGTATACCTAAAGGTACATACTATGCCGCAACTGTTTTGCAAGGAAAAATTTTCTTCTTTCTATGTAAACAATTGAGAGGCTTGTTGTCATGTCATGTCAACATCATCATCAGCCTATATTCGCCCACTGCTGGATGTAGGCCTACCTACCTTCGATTATACAGTTTTTCTTACTCCTCCTATATAACTTCATGATTCAATTCGCTGCGGGTTCCAAGACAGTAAAATCATACTCCTGGGACACGTCGGACTCCATTGTCTCGACGATTTTTTGGATAGTTACTATTGTAGATCCTGGTTTACAGGAGTTGCAGTAGTAGGGATTCGGGTGGTGGGCAAGTCCCATAAAAAAAATATACGGTTTACCAGCGACCGACTGCTCTTCTAGAGGGCAGCTGCCCCCGAGGCCCCCTGCCCGTACCTCGCTACGCCCATGTCTATAAAGGTTATATAGGTAATGACGCAAATAAAACATTTTTATTCTCTCAACAACATTTATTTTTTGTTTATATACACTCTTATCTTCCGAACTTTGTACAATGTACAAATAATAAATGCACAACTTCAGCATTGTAAAATCCTCATAAAGACTTGCAGGCACGCGCTATTTGAATCAATTAGTATTAGCACACGATTTAAGTATTATTTAAAAACAGTATTGGTCCCATTTTTATTCATTCGAAAGCACACGGCTATTAATTTATCGTCAATGATGATTTTAATAGGTACATTAATTGCTTATTTATTATGCAAGTTTATATTTCTAAAGTCACGAGATCCATAATGACAAAGATTCCCGAGTGTTAATTCTTATACATAATCTACTATCGATTCGTTAATTTCCAAATATCTTAAGGATGATTTTGATTCACTTAGTTGTCTACTTCGATATAATGACGTGATTAATATTTTGACTGCATTATTAACTTTAAACTAACTGCAGTAAACATGCCCAATAGTCAGTCAACTTAATACATTGTACTGTCAAATTTTAAAAGTTTCGCAGTTGACATATCGACTAGCACATGCCCAACAGATAAGTGATATATGTATGTGTAGAGTTGATTAATTAAGTAGTATTTTAATTCTTAGTAAAGATAATCACATATAATGAGCGTCACTTTGTTCGAAATCTTTAAGTTGTGCAATCAGAATATGTACAAATTACAAATTATTATGCATGACTGGATGATCTAACAGATATTTAAGTAAATATGCTTTAATTTGAAGACTAGAATAGACAAATCGGAACAGGAAACAATAATACCTCTACTAAGATTACAAACGCGATAGTTAAGTAACGCGATATACTAACAGTCATTATCACAACGACGAGCTAACAACAACTTCCAAATATCAAAAAATTAATGCAGTAATTAATTCTTGTAACAACATTGTTCTGTTACATTTCCGTTATCTTAGATCTAATGTTAAGCTCATCCTTCTTTCCGATGATTGCTTTTATGTACAATTTATTGTTTTTTTGCGTGTAGTAAAGTTGGTGTGCCTTACTTGTGAGCAAAACTATAGCTACTTAAGTTAACAGCTGCATACAAAAGGCAACACTGATAGGAACCAGTTAAAACTTTCAGACGACAAAATTAAATGGCACAGTGTTGTAGGACTCTACTACTGCAATGTATTTTTACGTGTTTAACGGATATTAACAGATATGTACCGATGGTTTCTTGTCGCCTGGCCGACCAACTCGGCGCGGCGACAAACCTATGACTTATCCTATTTTACAATTATTTGGAACCACAGAGGTGCTCTGTATGGAACACTATTTATAAAATAATTATTGGAAGAGTTTTTCACTTATCTGCCAAATTATAAAAGGTAATATCTTGTTGAAAATATATATGTAACTACCTATGTATTTTCACAAAACGTTACTTTATAATATTTCATAATTATGTACACAGCAGGAAATAAGTAACTAATAATAACTTCCCTATTATCACATAAGTACGCAACGCTTCATAAACTTGACCACCTAAATAAAATAAAATCAATAGTTCCATGTAGGGATATGTACGTACAATATAAATATAATACCGTAACATTGTTGTCAACAACGTGGACTAATCGTTATAATTATACGAGTCTCATCACATGAAACAGCAGTCTATTTAAAGTAACAAAGTAGTCCAGCCGGGCTTTCATCTGATGGCGTGTGTTGGATTGTATGGCGGCGGCGGCGTTTTTGGGACTTGCGACCGGTGGACGGGTGCGATGGCCGTCAGCGGGCTGGTCGGGGGGAGCGAGTGGTCCGGCTGGCCGGGGATGATCGTCACTTCCGTAAGGTGTGGCGTCGTCGGCGGCAGCTCGTGGCGGGCGCTACTCGTCGCTGGCAGCAGCCTCGCAGGATTTAGCTTGATAGCGTCGTCGTAAGTTGGCGGTGCTCCGGCTACTGTGTCGTAGTCAGGGGGCTTCTGCTGCATTGTCTCTTCATCCGGCATCGATATCACGTGGATGGGATCGTCAATCTGAAATCGATAAGTAATCTTATTAAACATTGTCGAACAATAATTCAGGAAATACCATGTCGAATATTAAGTCTATTTGATTTCAGATATTGTATTGAGAATTTAGTAGTGGTCTCGCAAGAGAACAATAGATAATTTAGAATATTCTTTAAAATGTTTTCTATTCTTAAAACTTTGTTCTAGTTACGCTAACAATGTAGAAATTATTTTTAATTTGTATGACAAACTGTAAAGTTTAAGGGTCATTCCGGTAGATTCCAGGGCCCCCAAATTAATTGTAAATGCAAGGTTTCGAATTAGTCATTAGATTTCAAACTAACTTGATGTGTATCAGGCGATGCGCGGTCCGTCTGTGGCTGCCTCGCAGGCGACTGCAGCCAGCAACACATAGCTGCGCAGATGAGGAGTGCTCCTGCAACGATGCAGGCCACGCCCACGTAGCGCACGGGCTCCGCGTAGTCCTCGGCCAGGCCTAGCCAGTTGATCAGCGCGCCGGCGCACAACAACACCATGCCATACCTGTACGGCCTCTGTGATTGTCTGCCTTCATCTAGGGACATGCCTGAAACAAGAAATAAAATATGTTTATTAATATAACGTTGCTCTTTAGTTTCACACTTTTGTTTCTAAAGTGGCTGAAACAAAAGCGAAAGTATCTCACTCATATTCTTTGAGCAAAATACTTTCGCTTTTGTTTCATTTAGCAACATTTTGTTTTCGGTCACAGGAAGTCGGTAGTTCCGGAAGCTTGAAACTGTTAACTCATCAAACTGTGGAAAATATATACTACCATGTAGTTTAGTGGGACGATGACATGGCGTAATAACGGGATTCTATGTAGGTATATCACAAAGCGGTGATCAAAACGAAAGTTGGGAAAGTTCACAATTAGATGACACGAAACGAGGATTGGTCTATACAATAAATGTGGGTTATACAAAGCCCCGTGATTATAGACAAGGTCATGAAAACAATTGGTTTTCTCGAGGTGGCGTTAAGGAATACTTTAAGAGAGATAATTTCGAGGTGCTCGGGCGTCGATGATCGAGGTTAGCGCGAAGACAATGGTCTCTCGGGAGAAGTGGGTCAAGTTCGCGACGTGCGGTGGAGTGGAGTGGCGCCGAGCGGTCACGCGGCCCGCATCAGCCGAGTCGTATATTATGATGATCGAGATGTCACATACTTACAGTCAGAAATTCATTTTTATAGGCCGTTATTGACCACTTAATACGAATATGGAGCAGATATCAAATACGGTTTAATCGAGACGAGTCGAAAGTAAACACCTATATGTTTGTGTGTTAACCTCATGTGGAAAGACCACATAAGGTTAAAAAAAACTTAACTTACAAGCAACACTAACTTCACTCAACCTTACACAAGTGGTTTGAGATTCGTAATTGCAATTTTCCAACCAGCAACCGACCAAATCCGTATCCATATCCATACTAATATTATTATTATATGATATGTATACTAGCTGCCTCCCGCGGCTTTGCCCGCATGGTATATAGATAAAAAGTAGCCTATGTGTTAATCCAGGTAATAAACTATATGTATGCTAAATTTCATTCAAATCGGCAATCAAGCGGTTTTTGCGTGAAAGAGTAACAAACATCCATCCATACATCCAACTTTCACATTTATAATATTAGTAGGATGTATACGCGAAAGTGTGTCTGTCTGTCTGTTACCTTAACCGCTGGACCGATTTAGATGAAATTTGGTATGGAGATAGTTTGAGTCCCGGGGAAGGACATAGGATATAATACATAATAGACATAGGACTAATTCCATACAGACGAAATCGCGGGCAAAAGCTAATGTCCAATATAATCCATCTTAAGGAAATTATTAAGGATAGTATGTAGAGTTTATTGATTTTTTTACAACAATTATATACCATGATGCGACACATTAGATAAAATGAATACAAAAAATTATTTCACTTTAAGTAACATTTTTAATGTTGTGTCATGCCTGTTATCACTTTTACCCCATACGTTATCATTATAAATGTATATAATGTTCACGAAGATATAAATTCATAATGCAAATATAACCATAATTGTCAACTGATCGTGAGGGTTGTTGCAGTCGAGTGTTATGTTGTAGTCGTGCAAACTGCAAACGATAACACTGATTGCTTTATGTTATTGCGTTCTCAATTATTAAAACCGTACCTATACTTTTTTACACGGGGCAGCAGCAGCGCCAGCGTCACGATCAGTTAAAAAATGTTGAACGGACCTAATGGATCAAAAAGCATATGTGATATGATATGTGGTATCGAACCCGCAACAAATCATCAATCAATAAGTAGGTGATAACTAGTGAATTATAACGTTTTTTACTAACTTAAAAAAGGAATCAGTCAGTCGGGATAACAGACGACGAACTGTTTGTACAGTTTTGTGGAACATCATGTTACTTCATAAGAATACCATGTAACTTTCAAAACTTATTAAATATACAAATAAATAATAATTATGTAGTAATTTGAGCGTGTTTGTTTTTCACTGTGAGTAGTCATTAGGTACAGTCGGTTTTTCTTTACGTGAATTTCTAGGAAATAAACATTGGTGTATAGTATAGAGAGGAAGCTGGTTGGGCCGTGCATTTGAAATGGATAGGCATTTGAAATTCTATGATAGACATCACACAACATCATCGGCCATAGCATGCAGGGGCCAGGCTCACCCTGAAAATGGCCTTAGGTACGTCACTATAAATAAACTTGGTGTTTAAATCTTATAGTGTAAAAAACTCTTAAGAAATTAAATTTTGATGGACTTCAACCACACATGCACGAAACAAAATAGCACATAACTTACCTTGTTGTTTATGATTATTCATTACATATTGTACCTACATAAAACTGATTTATAACGTTATAAGATATCTACCGAGTAGGTAATTAAATACAAATTTAATTTCATGAGAAAAATATATGAATATATGCTAACATTATTTATTATTAAATAAGACAGATAAAAAAATGCAGACTGTAGCGTGTAGCATTGTTCTCCGGTATTTTTTTTATTAATATAAGAATTAAGAGTTGGCTAAAAAATAATTCTTAATAAGATGAAGCATTTCAACGTTTAATTATATATTATATGTTGAACTTTTTAACCGATGAAAAAAAAATAACCACATCCGAATTGAGAACCTACTCGTTTTTGAAGTCGGTTAAAAAGGAGCTGGTTTGCAAGACGACGCCTATCCTCCTAATAGTAACTCAATCATAAAAAAACTACTGGACAATCTAATATATAAAATTCTCGTGTCACTGTTTTCGTTGCCATACTCCTCCGAAACGGCTTGACCGATTTTGATGAATTTTTTTGTGCTTATCCGGTATCTATGAGAATCGGCCAACATCTATTTTTCATCCCCCTAAAAGTTAGGGGTAGTCCACCAACCCCTATAATGTGGCAAAACAACGTTTGCTGGGTCAGCTAGTATTTTATAAAATTTTGCATACAGATTGATATTGTATCCGATTTGAATTTCAAATAAATTTGTAATTTTTTGTGGTAATTCGATGGTTTAATTATTAGTAGTTACTACCCCTATAGCCTAATCCCTCTCAAATGAGAGGAGACCCGTATCCAGCAGTAGGACGTTAATGGGTTGATGATGGTGTACTACCCACAAAAAAAAAATATACAAAATGTTTTGAAAAAAAAATGAAAGCGTTTCAAGGAGTTTGTTTGGCGCCGACTCCTTTTTTTGGTTTAATATGTATAAAAATGTTTTTATGTAGGTATGTACGTAGGTTACGATCTATCTACAGAAGGCAGCCTTTGTACACGAGCGATAACAGGCGTAGGTACGAACATACGTAACGTAGATCAAACGATCAACCTATAGTGATCTCACTGATCTCAGATCAAGTAGATTGACACGTTAAACTGACTTGATCCGGATTTCAGTACCATTTATTATCAAGCTTTTAAAAAAAATAAGATTTGTTTATTTTTCATCTAGTTAAGAATAGGTATATCGATTAGTTATGTACTCAAAAGCTGGTTTAGCTCTATCGTCTTGATAGGGGGTGTACGGGTATAGTATTGTCCACGCCATCATTTTGATAAAATGTCTATTCCTTACAATATACCAATTAAATTAAACACTAAAACACAATTATAGTAATTCTTTTAAACCTAGCAATGTGTCGTCATAGTTTTTTAGAAAAGAAAAAATGATTTTTTTATTTACACAGATAGGCGTGTTACTTGTTCACTTCATCTCGATTATAAGATATTACTGAACAAAAATCATTCAGAGTAGCTATTATCTTATCGGTTATTCGCTCAGATCATATCCACGATATGAATGATTATAGGTCAACATCTTGACAATGAAATGTTTTGTCCCTTGGCCTTTTACACGTACCGATGAAATCATTAATGATTTCTTACACTCATGTAGGTACCCAAAGTCAACCCATTTATGTATTGTATAGGACAATGTCATCGCGAGGATAAATTTGCCACCGCAAGGTAACTTGAGATGGGTTTGTGATTATGATAATTATTGACGAAATTGTAAAATCGGACCACTGCAGTCTGGTAACACTTGTAAGCGGTCTATCGCCCACTCTTTTGGAGTAGGGCTTCGCCGCGGCCGCGCCGGTTTAGTAAAAGCGTTAATATTCGTTAAATGGATTAAAGCGACAGCTAATATGTCACGCCAGTGTTCCTACTATTGATATTTATTAAATTCAGGAATTTGTATCTATATCTAGTAGTAGATAATTATATCTTGAACTGCGAAGTTCAGAAGATAGTGAAGTCAAAACAAATTTTCAACTAAAGGAATGGGGCATAGCAGAGGAGTTCTTGTTTTTAGACTACATAATCCTTAGTTATCTTATCAATAACTTTGCATTTTGATGACGCAGTAGTTTACGTTGTGCGCTTTCTTCACTTAGGGCGTATATAAGACTCGATAAAAATATTTGAAAGGAGAATGTATTGTTTCTACAAAAAGTAGAAACTTCGTGGAGCTAATAGATGCTTTTGAAAAACTCAAAAACTATGTGTTTAAAGTAGTTGCACCGTTTTGAATTTGTCTGCTTTATGAAAAATATTTTAAATAAACATATTTAGAAGAGAAATAGTTTACTACGTAAAATTTATATTTAATGGATTGCTTTTTAATGATTAAAGACATTAAATTATAATTGTTTCTTGGCGAACACAAGCAGATCAAGTAGGTACATATCTTTTATTTCGTATTAAGTAATGAACTAGTTTGTGTTAAAACGTCTCCTTAGGTAATTACTACGGCTACGAGATTGTTCAATTTATTTATTCTAATTAATAAACATACGTAGATGATTACCAATTATAGTGTACTTATTGTAATTCCGCACGTTCTAAATAATTAATAAAGTAAAAATACAAAGTCTAGCAATATCTATATACTAATTCGGCCAAAGCAGATTAAGTGGAACAGGCAAGATTTTTGTCCTCGTCTCAGTCAAAATTATTGGTTGGTGTCCTTTGCCAGTCACAATTATTGTCACACACGGAGTGAATACGTAATTCAGTAGTACGTTATTATCTCTAACAAACAAGTAAAGATATATCTTTAGGATTTACCCAAATGTACAGAACATGTGTTTTCTGTATCTTGTCGGTATGTTTGCACATATCAAACTCGACTTTAGACTGTATATATACATACATATATGAATAAAAAACTTTCCATTTCAATCAATCAATGGCTTTGTAGCTTTGAGCCTTAGAATATAATAACACAAATTTAGCAGACTAATTTTGAAAAGTACCCACCTATTCTACTTAGACTGGACATCAACTCATTTCATGAGTAAGTAATTAAAATTAACATACATGCTAACATAAAAAGTTAGTGAAAAGATATTGATTTAACAAAATAATGTCTTACTCATCCTGATTTTGTATTCCCACGACTGTCCATTCTAACACAGTTATCGATTGCTTCGCGAAACGCTTTGTCATCTATGGGGCATAATAAATATGTGCTAGCAAATTACCTACCTACGTCAAGTTTATAAGGCTTCATATATCGCAAGTCAAGGAGTTTGGACATTATGTAATCACGTTATATTTCAATTAGGTATTTAATATACAGCATTTAATATACAGCGACATAATCTTTCTTTTCGGTATAACCTTGATAGGTGACAATATTCGTTATCGGTGAATTAGCTTTTATTATTCGACTAAGCAACAACTACCTACTGTTACAGCAGCCAAAACCTGTTGAACTGGCAAACTATTATACTGAAGAATAAAGGAAAAAAGACCAAAAACTATTTTAAAACTATTCGTTTTTTATTAGGGTTCCGTAGCCAAATGGCAAAAAACGGAACTCTTAAAGACTCTTTTTTTCCGAAACTATAAGAACTATACTGTTGAAAGTTGGTAAGTAGATATATTCTGTGCACCGCATTAAGATTTTCACACAAAAATAGAAAAAAAAACAATAAATTTTGGGGGTTCCCCATTTCCACTTCCACCGAAAATTGGTTTGAACAAGATCTAGTAAGTAATTTTTTTAATAGGTCGTAAATCGTAATCGACAATTTACCTTTCATTCAATTGTGTACCCACTCAATTGTTTACCTGTCATTGTTTTCATTAAATTGTTTACCTAGTCAATGGTACGGAACCCTTTGTGCGTGAGTCCGACTCGCACTTGGCCGATTTTTAACATTTCGAACGAGATTTTTTGTTAGAATTTAAGTTAGAATTTTCTAATCTTGTGTCCTTCAAACAAAGCACTCAATGATCGTATCTCGGTTGTTGTTGACTGTGTCTAGGTAAATATTAAACATACTTCAGCATAAATAATCAATTAGTTTTTCATTTAAATCAGCCAACTCAATATAACAGGATTATAAGTACCTACTTGATCATATTTTGCAACTGGCAATGTGTTTTTTAGATTAAATCCATTTAACTGCTATTTTTCTAGATGAGGAACCCCTCCTGAAAATGTAGTTATGTAATAGGATTGTAAATGTAGGGAACCAAATTGAGTACAATCACAAAAGTATGTTTTTTGCACCTAAATGTGTATCAAGATCCGAGTAAAAGATGGAAAATGTCTCAAGTCATCAGATATAAATATGATAAAACCGCGGTCCCTTAGTTATATCGAAATGATAGATAATACGGCTCACATTCAAAATGTCCGTATTCGTAACCTTATTTCGATTCGGCATACGTAATTTGTATTTATTAACAGCTTCATTGGCGCATGACCGGTCGTCGTGGTGATCCTTGGGGGAGTAGTCCAGCAGTGGACGTCTAACGATTGATATGATGATGATGAGCAGCTTCATAAAAGCTGGTAAGTTACATGACACTTCACGGTCGGTGGCCACTTTGATCCGAGATATACATTTTCCCATGCCAAGAGTCATAGTTATATTTATTTACATCGTACGTAAAAATTAATCTCCACGAGTAGGTATGGGCTAGAAATTTCCGTTTCGATATACAATACAATTTGGAAGCAAAATGTTTCTTTTCAATTTATGTGCCTAGTCACGCATTCGGTATTCAAACGGACAAATAGTCACGTGATTTAAAAGTACATTTTTTTGTGCACTGTGTCCATTATCTGGAAACCATGTCTACGTTTGGCAGTGACCGAAAAGGTCAATGGACCAACACGAAGAAGTGGAGTATTTTAAAATACAACCAAGATATCTATATTTTTATTTTACTTTTGGCTCGGTGTTAAAAACATTTCTTGAAATTTCTTGCATTTGTTTTGATAACCTTCAACACTGATTGTTATTTTTGTAAAATAAAAGGATATAAATAGAGTCATACTTTTGAACACTGACTATGTACTTACTCTAATATAAAAAATATCCAGTAAATGGAGAATATACCTTAAAATATTACGGATGGGACAAACGTAATATCACCGGAAACTCCATTTTCATCTTTCCTGGGTTATCGAAATATTATCTAGATGGGAAAATACTATCTTATCTACATACATTTAAAAAATATGTTTATGTAGACGTGTTCGTGAATCTGGTTTTTTGGGTTAGCCTGATATGCCATCTAATATGATTTTATTTACATATGAGACTCGTATAACTTTGTCTGGTATGCCCCTAATTTTCCACACTTATCACCGTCGAACATTTTTGTCTGGGTCGGGCGAGTTCGTGTTGGTTCATGGCTGCATCAATTTACAGATACGTCTGACCGACGAATGTATTTACGGTAAATATCAACATTTCTTTTTATGCAGTCTCATTGATGGTAAACAGTTTTGTGTTCTATTATCCGTATAAGTTAAAATATTGGTTTTAATTTAGATAGTTGGGCATAATTAATTTAGATATTTTAGGCATATTTAAACGCCTAAACTAAAATTAAAACGTTCTCTAAATAACTTTAAATATAATGCAGAATTCCTACACATAATGCAATAATTAAAATTTGCGCAATGGGGGTCTTATCGCTACTAGCTATATTTAACCACATCCTTGGAAATACAGTAACGACGTAGAAATTTAAAAGGTATTCCTGTACATTATCGCAAATATGTCGGAATTTGTCTGTTTAAAACGCTTCTACATCATTACCTAAAACTGGTATTACTGCCGTAGGTAAAAGGAATTTATAAAAAAGAGATAAAAATATATAAAAGAAACGAAAAAATACCAGAAAAGACCCCTGTCTTTTCTGGTATTTTTTCGTTTCCTTTCGTCCCCACGTAATCGATGCAATGCCATGTATTATGTATTATGCGGGATTTTATAGGTACTATCTATAAAATCCCGCATAATACATGGCTATAAGTATTAGATGACAAGGTTTCCGCAACCCTAGTTGTACCATATCGCATTACCGGCGAGCCGAGCCGGCGACATGTGGTCAGCGGATAATTATGTATATTGAATACCACGGCTGTCCGCTACCGCAGCAGGACAATGTACTTAATAAGCACCACTATACAATACCACTAATATGCGAAACGATTCGTACGAAATAGCATGCTGGAGTAATGCGGTAGCAAAACTAAATTTCGTTTGTTTTAACGCTCTTTAACTAAATACATTGAAGCTCCAACATTAAAATGTTATGTCAACTTTTGCGTCTAACTACAAATAAGGAGAGGAGAGGATAATTATCGTAGTAACCTTTCCCTATTAGGTTCTAATAAATATAATATTTGAATTTTTAAATATCAACACTACGAGAATTTTTTTTCTTACGTGTGAAGTTATTTGTATTATATTTTTTTATTATTTGTATATATTGTTTATTTATATTATTTATTACATGATAGCAGTGGTGTTTACGTACCTTACATAATTTGATTGAACTATGTTTTTGCTATATAAAATAATAAAATATGTAAATAGGTAGATAAACTGACGACGTCTGACTAATGTGACGTCAATTAAAACATAATTTAAGTACCTATGTATGTAGTTAATCCTAAACGTGGGTTGTAAACTTGATGCTACGCATTAATATTGTAACTATATGTACGAGTATATTCTATTGATAAGAATATTATAAGGGGGTTAATGAGTATTAATGATTACCATTATTATTAAATTGTTTGAAAAATTCCTGGCCGTAGTTATCTTTTTTCAACTAAAACTTTCTTCTTCTTGTCACCAAAATAGAATACTATTGTCTTCAAAGATACAAATGTACCCAATATATTAAATAAATATATATGACACATAAGAATTTCAATTTCTTATAGTTTAAAGTGAATTTGTATGTTTAACCAAGTCTGAATCATATTTAGTGAAAATAAAAATTCAATAAGGATAAAGAAAGTTGCAATTACGATTTCCTTATCTGAAGAAATACAGAAAACCCAGGTAGGATTTATTGACGAACGAATTGTTGACTATCAATTTGTAAAATCGTATAAACGATATTTAACCCATAATATCAATATGTGAATTCTTGTGTGACATAACGGAAAATGATGGTACTTGACACCAATATTATCATCGATAACCTTTTATACCCAGTTTACTACTTCAAATTCGGAGTCTGAGTACCACCCGCCCCCGTACTTGGGGGCTTTGACCGTTCCTGTGCCCGATTTGGGACAACAGAACGCCCCTTAACATTTAACTTAATACGCATTGACGCCGAGATTTGTGCCCCTCGGTGCTCGTATAATATACTCTATAGCTAAGCTTGACACAACTTACTCATAAGTCATAACCTCGATGATCAATAACTCTATTGCGAATACAATAATTGTTTACAGATAAGGTTTGTCAGTAATTTACGGATTCTTTCTCAGTTTAGATGAATGAAAGCGTTAGATAATAAACGTGAATGTACGTTTTGCCAAGCCTATTCAATTTATGATGGCATTGAATAATTTGTAGCTTTCTTACTTTCTAAATCGTTTTTGTTCGGTGGCTCTGTCATATTTCATGCAGGAGCCGCTAATGTTGTCGATTAATTTTATTTCTGTATTTTTTTAAGAAAGTATTTCTACGCGGTTTTTGTTGAAATACATAATTCCTCAGAATTTGTTTGGTTTCTCCAGCTGATCACTCGGCACTACGTTCTTGTAAAGAAAATGTATCTCCTGGACGACAAACGAAATCGAATAAAAACGTTTTATTCAATTAGATGAGCCTATTCTGTATAGGGCTTGCCTCATTTGGTTGTAATTGTTGTCAAAATTAAATAATTATATAGTAAATACATTCAAATATTCGATAATCTATAAATAAGGTATGATTTCATTTCACTACTTTTGTGGACATATATATGTATCCTACACAAGTGTGGGGCGTCAAACAAATAAGGTATGGTGTTATTTATTTGTGACTGATTGCGTACGCGCTAATGTCAGATGAACATTAAGGTGCGTTACGAATGCGGAAGTTATTTATATACATAGTTTGCGCTATAGAACTGCTTTATAGCACCGGTTGAGCATGTTATTATTTTTAAGATTAATGTATTGTGTGACATGCTTCGAAAGCAACACTTGCCTATACAGGCTGATATTTTCCAATGGACGTAGACAGCTAAATAAGTATGCTTAGGTATTCATTAAATATGTTTGGAAAATAATCACTCTGTTTAATTATACATTTGGTAAGTACCTAATAAGAATAATAATTATAATGCGATTTATGGACACATTGCAAAGTAAAGGAAAGAACAAATTTAAACCTTTAACAATTCAATATTTGTTTTACTGTGGCATTTACCCGCGACGAGATGGTAAAAAAGATTGATTTTTATTAGAACATAACGTTGTAAAGATGATTGCAATGCCACTGCAGCTTGAAAAAAATAAACAAGTTACGAATGCGAAAAGAAAAAGTGCGAATGCGAACAAGTTACGAGTAATAAATGAATCAGACATTAGGTTCTTCAAAAATTGAATGAGTTTAATTAACAGGGCTGCCAGATTGTATCTTTTGATACCAAATTGGTATAATTGGACGATGTATTGTATCCATGTGGTATCCATGATCATTTGGTATAATTCGATACAAAAGCAAGACGCTCACAAAAAAAAGGTCATGCCAAGAAGTTGTCCGCTAATTCTGCAAAGGATAATCGAATAATCGAGGGATTTGAGCAAAAAAAAAAAGCTCGTCCGACATAGAATGGGTATGGTATAATACCATCGCATTTGGTATAATTTCAGATGTTATATGGCATAATCGCGTCGTTGCTTACTGGCAGCCCTGTTAATTAAATTCAAACCTGTTATTATAGAAGAAGGAATTAAAAAAAAATGCTTATGACTTCTTGAAAATGAAAATATTTAAAAAAGAAGATTTTTTAATATGATTCTATGATGAATATTATTTATAGATATTTGTCTAATAGTATTATAGATTACGTCAAAACTTGAATCCGAAGAATCTAAATCTGCGCGTGGGCAGATGATTGAGACGAAACTCCACGCACCAGAAATAATTAAGATAATAATTGTTATTGAGATACCAAAAGACAAGTCCGGTCCTGCTTGTCCCATTGCAGTTCAGCCATAGCTTACCTGAAACAATAGAACATATACATCAATATTTCGCCAGGTTATATACGAGGCTTTGTAACAAGAGAGATGGTATTAATGCTACGGTTACGCCATCTTGCTTAGTACAATGGCTGTAGGGCAATTTGTGTGGGGTCGCAAGGGATTGTTCGCGGTCGGTCGGCGCATGCGCCGTGAAAATGTACCGGTGTTCTGCGCTTGAGCATCCTCCGTGACTACATTATTGTGATTGTAAAAGCCTCCGATGTTTATCTCTTGAATTATTTTTAACATTTTACGTACTTCAGAAAATTGTTAAGAAAATACAGTTTTAATAAGTTGCTCGGTTTTATACACATACATGTATGGTGCTCTTATGTTTTATTTTTTTTTTTTTTTTTTTCTTTTTATTTTGGCATCAAACAGTCTTGTAAAAACAATATTAATCCTAAGACAATTGGTTCTTTATAATAGACCTATAGTGCCGACAATATAATATAATTTATAATTAAATACAAGCTAAGCTCCTGTTAAGGAAAAACGCGGTAGTAATATGTGCACATTTTCCTAACTAAACATCAATTTGCTGAAACATGTGTATATCATTATCAGAAGGTAAAGTGATGACACTAGTGATTAATAACAAATAAAAGGTAAGTTGTGATTAGGTGATAAACCTACTTTTTAGCTTTAGTTTCAGGCTATTGAGAGAAATGTTAAAAAGGTCTATGTCTGTAAATTCTCTATTATAATTGTTGGTGGAACGGTATAAAAATGAGTTACGAGTGTATGTTTTATTTAGTCGAGGAGGAACAAAGAGTGGTTTTGTACGTGAGGGGCGTACGGGAAGGCGAGCATGTGCTTTTAGGGATATTTTACTAAGTAATGATGGTGAATCAGTCAACGAGTTTAAGATTTTGAATAATTGAATAATGTCAAATATATTACGTCTGTCACGTAGACTTACCAGTTTATGCCTGCGCAATGCATCTTCATATGCAGCGTCATACAAATTATTGCGATAACTTAGTGATTTTAAAAACTTTTTTTGTATTCTTTCTATTCTATTAATATGTATATTAAAACATGGGCTCCAGATAGTGCTACAAAAGTCAAGAATAGAGCGGACAAATGAAAAATATAGTATTTTTAGAGTCGTAACATCTTTAAAAGGTTTACTGATTCGCAAAATAAATCCTAGGCTCCTAAATGCTGAGCTAACTATGCGGTCTATGTGATGGTTAAATGTTAGTTTAGAGTCCATAATGAGACCTAGATCTCTAATAGTGGAAACTCTTTTAAGAATTGAGTCATGTATAGTGTAGTTGAAGTTAAATGGTTGAGTTTTCCGCGTATATGACATTATTAAACATTTATCTATATTGAGATAGAGTTGGTTTTCTGTACAGTAATTATGTAAATTTAATAAATCACTTTGTAATTTAGAGCAATCTTGAGGAGATTTAATGACTCTAAATATTTTTGTATCATCAGCGTATAGTAAATGATTACTGTGGTTGAATATGGATCCTATGTCATTAATATAAAGATTGAAGAGCAGGGGTCCCAAATGGGAACCTTGGGGAACTCCGGAGGGAACAGGGAGGAATTGAGATGAGTAACCTTTGACAGAAACCGCCTGACTTCGATTTTTTAGATAAGATTCGATCCAACGTAGCAGGTTGCCGTGAACACCGGCTTTCGCTAATTTTTCAATTAGCATATCATGGTTAATCTTGTCGAACGCCTTCGAAAAGTCGGTGTACACGACATCTACCTGAAGATTCTTGTCCATAGCTTGTACAAGGAATTCAGAAAAGATTAACATATTGCTATCTACGCTGCGATGCTTAAAGAAACCATGCTGATACTGAGAGATGTAGTTACGAAAAGCGAGTGAAACTTGAGATGTTACTATTCTTTCCAATATTTTTCCTAGAACACATAATTTAGAAATCGGTCTGTATTCAGTTATTATATCTTTTTTATTATTTTTAGGTACAGGGGTTATAATTGTTTTTTTCCATTTACTAGGAAACACTCCAGTTTCTATAGACTTACGAAATATTAAGGTTATTGGTTTTGCAAGAACTTCAGCGCATCTAGATATGAAAATTGGATGAAGGTCATCAGATCCAGCACCCTTTTTAATATTAACCTTTATTAGTTCATTTAGTATTTGTTCAGAAGTAAGGTTAATTGTGGCTATATCTACAGTAGAAGACGAGTTATAGGTATAACTGTAAGGTTGGGTCAGAGATGGGGCTGAAACGAAAACTGAGTTGAAATAGTGATTAAAGGCATCACAAATCTCCTCACCAGTGGAGAGTATTTTACCCTTATACATCATCTTTTCAGGGATGGTATTAGATGTAGTTTTTGATTTGACAAAGGACCAAAATGAATTAGAATCTTTTTTTATATTATCTTCAGAATACCTAATAAATTTCTGATAACAATCATTATGCATTTTTTTAAGTCTACTCCTTAGTAACGAGAACGTGTGGTAATCGTGAAGGTTACCATATGTTTTCCATTTACGGTGATACTTGCATTTTTCGTTGGATAATTTAATAAGTGGTTTTGTATACCATGGTGGATATTTTTGTTTAGAACTTAAATTGCATGTGGGCACAAATTTATCCACAGCATTTTCAAGAACATTATAAAAATTTTCAATCATCGAATCTACATGGGGCGTAGTACTAGAAAAAATTGTTTCCCAATGCACACACGCAAGAGCCGTTTTAATTGCGTTATAGTTTGCTTTATAATATTGTCTTTTCACTGTAGGTGGGGCCTTGAGTGCAGGACAGAAATTTAATTTTAAGTCAATTTCCAGTGGGTTATGATGCAAGTCTTGTGGTACAAATGGATTTTTACACGGTGTAATAAGGCACAATTCATTACTAAAAATTAAATCTAATATTCTATTGTTACAGTTAGTTTGATTGTTGTATTGCAATAAGGATGAAAAATTCATGAAGTCGGCAGTGAGGCTGGCTAATTTGTCACTATTAGTGTATATATCCATAGAATTTGAGTCATGATTATAAGACCAATTAGCATGGGTTACATTAAAGTCTCCAAGTATAAGAAACTTATCGTTATGATTATGTAAAATAAATTCACTCATTCTGTCGTAAAAGGATGATAACATTGATTCATGACTAGTACCGTGCGGTATATACGTAGTTATAATGTGTAAGTAGTTAGAACCTGTATTGTTTTGTCCCGCCAACGAATATGTGCGCAGGGGCAGGGAGACCCATACCTCGTCCGACAGCGGCGATGCACGCATGTCTCCGCGCTGCCGTGGACAAAGCTCGCGACGCACGGCAATCATAACGCCTCCGCCGCGATCGTTGCCGGTCGCCTCGTAGTTACGATCACAGCGGTATAGTTCATATCGGCTATCAACATATTCGCTACTGTAAAAGTTATCATTTAGCCAGGTCTCTGTGATACATATGACGTCAAAATTATTCTGCAAGACTTCGGATAGGAATATATGTGATTTAGTGCGTAATCCCCTCACGTTTTGGTAGTAAATTGTCAAGTTATTGTTATCGAATTTTGATAATTATGACCATTATGAATAAACCAGTTCCACTAACATTACAATTAAGGGTTTTAAGTGTTAATATAGAATGGTAGTGACTTTTATAAGTGAATGTACAGTTCTCAATATAAGAATAATTATTATGTATTTGACAGTAAATTACTAGAAACAATATCCCAGTAAGCAAGAAACAAAACAGTAGTCATTTTATTTTAGCTAAGTCAGTATCCCTAGACACACATATAGCCTTGAACCCATCGTCTTTACGTATTAAGATTTTACACTCCGACAACCATACATACTTATAGCTATTTTCTTTTGCAAGAAGACGGGCTTGTTTATATAATAATTTATTCTGTGGAGTTAAGTGGTCATTGATGAAAATGGGTTTCGTCGGCCCGTCCAATCCAGCATCAGCCGTTGTCAGATCTCGTCGTGCCCTGATAGCAGCCAACATATCGTTTTTGCGTTTTCTTTGGGTAAACTTGACGATAATATTCGGAATGGATGTAACATTGGAAGGTGACTCACCAGTATCAACATTATGAGTGTTCAAATTAAAGCGTCGGACTCGGTGGACGTAATCGATATCTGTTGGTGTAATGGGGAAGTTAATCTTTTTAGCTATGTTATGTACGATATTAATTAAATTTTCGCCTTTTGTGACAGGAATACCAGCTATCTCAAGGTTATTGATTCTACCCTGCTGTTCTCTAATATGTAGTTGATCTGATAAGTTAGCAATTGTTGCCTGATGTGCTTGAAGATCTTGTGAAATAGTTTGTATTTTGCTATTGTTAGTAGTGTTTGTAAACTTCACATCGCACACTTCCTTTTTTATGCATGATTGATATTTATATAGCGAACTCAACTTGTTTCGCAGTTTCATGAGGGAAAACACGTTCTATTTCCATCTTCTATATATCTACAAAAAAACCTAATACGTAATAGTACCTAAGAGGAATCAAAATAATTGATTTTAAATACAAGGAAGAAAGACGTAAATGCGGAATATAATGAGTTTGATAAGTGAACGTAATATTATTATGGATAAGTGCATACTTTACTAAGTATCTTATCTTTCGTTACTGAACCTGATCTATCGATAAACTATTATTGCTTGATTGAAGACGCGTACCTAAACGAGGTACTTCTTAAAAGGCAATTTCAACATAATACTAGAGATTTCTTCATAAGAATTCAAACGATTATGCTGTTATAACTGATAAAGGTAAATTACCATTCCTTTTGCAAATAAAAACTGTGTATTTAGGTGTTAAACATATTGATACGAATGTACTTGCTGCGTACTAACAAAGGATAATAAATAAAGGCTTTCTCGTAAAACTTCAATAAGTTGATATTTATTCAGTTTGTTGTGTGACCTTCCACTCTAGCGGCGATGTCGCAACATTTGCCTCTCTAGCCTGTGCCGTACAAAAGTCATGTGGTAGTGAATACAAATAGACCTTAGACGGAGTTTTAAACACAGCTGGTTTTCTTTAAAACTAAATGTTTACGCCAAAGTTAACCTATCGAGACTGATACAATTATTTTCTTAGTTAATCGGTTGTATTCATAACGATTTAATATTCTTAAGGCCGCGGAAATTAAATATTGAATATAATATAAAAATATTAATCGCTTATATATTACGTGTTTAAGTCTCGTAAACTTAGCTTGAAGGCGTGTGTCGAGCCGTTGACCTTTCGACCCGGAAGCGATTTATTGCCTTAACCTTCGTTGTGGTCGCAACCTTTGATTGTATGCAAACCTTTTACTGCACTGAGCCGAACCCACTAAGTGAACAGCTGTGCTTACTGCGCATATATCGAAAACGTAAGAATACGTCAACAGAACGTGCTTCGGACCACAGAGTAATACGCAAACATTCTTACACGTACTTAAATAATACATTATTTTGACTGGAGCCAATCAAAGGACTATTCGCTTAGTTTACATTGTACACAAAGTTAGTACTGTAAAACCTTGTAAAAACTTTACCAGATCATCTACAAGACGGGAAACTTTGCACTCAAGTGCGGTTGCGCGACAATTTATCTTGTAATGGCCAGGGGCACTCCACTTTCAGTGTCCGCTGAGAATATCAATGGCATCATAAGCATAATGGATTTAGTCTTCTGCACGCGTCTGGGCGCACATAAATGGGGACTCCCACTTTCACTTGAATTATGATGTCCTCCTTTAAAGGATGTGTTGTCACGACTAACTTTGAAATAGCTTAAATATTTTTGGCGGTACCTATGTGTTCGGGCGTTTTTGGGTTAGTGGGGTGTTAAAAAAATTACTTACTTATACAAATATTAAAACCATCGTATTTTTCATAAATAAAACCATGAAAAATGCGATGGATACGATGTAAAATTCTTTTGAGAAATCATTTAAATACGTAGTTCATATACAATTTAAATAATTTAAAAGTTATTTCATCCAACTACGCAGCTATACGACGGAATGGAAAAAAAAAGATTGCACCTACACAGTACACTGTGCTGTAAAAATAGATTAATGTTAGCGTTTTTGTTGTTGATCTGATTATATCGAATGTAAATATAATTACCTTGACGAAAAGAGTGGCGGTGAAGTTTTTTTTTTTATTATAATGCGACTAACTCAGCTCGCCGCGTTGTTAGGAAAATGAGACTTTAGGTCTGGTTTAGGTTTTCCTTCAGTAAAACCCTCACTTAGATGTATAAACACGCATAAGAAAAGTACATAACATTAGTTGTTTTGTAGTGACTCATGAGAACCTTACATAATTATTTTTCTACGCTTCTGTATTTGTTTTCCTGAAGCATTTACGTGATATTTTTCATGTAATCGTGTTTGTAATATACTTAGTCTTATATCTATATTTAATATATATGTTCCATGGAAAAACCATGGATGGAATTAATCAGTTTTTAAATCGGAGATTTAAAGTCTGTCTAAAATTGCAAATAATTTTAGGCGACTTTGATTCCTTTTGAAAATAGTATTTAGACATGTAGTAGGAATATTAAAAAAAAAACTCAAACAAAAAAGGATAGGTTTATAACTACGTATATTGACCTGTTAGACTCATACATAGTACCTACTGTCTAAAGTGCACACATTTAGTGTGTGGTTCACCGGCGAAACCGACATCGACACTCAGCGTAGGCGCATCGCTCGCCACATATCCGGCTTTGGTCCAAGGAGAACTTTCCATTTAACATTTTTATGTCGACATTATCAACTCATTAATTTATTATCGCTATTCCATTAAAACAAATACATAATTTAAAAACATAATCGAACTCTTAAGAGATAACTAAGGTTTGGACACGGGCCAAAAAGAATACAGTATGTCCGCCCATACATTGGTGCTGGGGTATACCTACCTACATTTATGTTATTCGGAACAATATCGATACCTTCAGGTCATCTTACGGATTTCTGTGATTTCTGCGGATGGCTATAATATTTATATTTATATGGCTATATATAGCTTACCTATACCTACAGTAGGATAAATCAAGCATATAACATAAAAATAAATACCATTAATCGATGCAATCATTATCGGTGTTAAGTTGCAGTTATTCAGAATTAAGTACGGGTTTTATTGTTTCAAAAATTGTTACCTACTGTCGTGGTTTATCGTTGCACATGTGTACACAATCTAGGCTCGCTTTGTTGCATAACCAATAAGTTATAAGCAACATTACGTAATAAATTATTTTGTTTGATTTTGCGACGGTGGGACGTCTTTGTCGCCGATAACAGATAAACACTCAAATTATTTTTTACCAATATTTTGTTTTGGAGGGTTACGAGCAGATTGTGTAAATATACCCTCCATTTGTTTTATTGGTAAATTGTATCCTGTTAAAGGTGACAATCACAAAAACAAAGTATTTAACATCGGTCGACAAAACGCGTAGGTGTTAACTTATTAAAGGTTGCTAACTTAAACTCAGTCAATGTTTGAACAATCTTGTGTTCAACAAATGGACAACATATTAAATGTTTTAGTTAGTTTAAGGAGTGAAATATATTTTTCATATAATTCGATAGAATATCATGAGAAACCATAAGTACCTACAATCGAGTGTGCCTAAACTCACTCATTACAGTTGAAACATTTTCTCATGTTCCCAATAGCGGAATAGTAAAAACAATTGCAAACCGAACTTATCCGGTTTGGTATTATATATTGATGAAGTTGATACGTTGGCATTGAAGCCGTAATAATGACTGGAACAGCGTAAGCGTGACGTATTTTGGAAGAAATCACAGTACTTATGTATTAGATCCGTGCTCGTTTCAGTATTGGTTTGAACCCTTACTACAGCAGCATTATTATCAAATGAATATATTGTATATCTATTACAGCACTCTAGCTCGCGACGTCATTTTTGAATTGAAATAAGATCAATCTCATCATCATCAAGAACTAAGAGCACTCAAAAGGAAATTTTCAAATTGTTCATGAGGTCAATTGCCATAATGATGGAGACATTGCGCAACTCGTAAAAACTCCTATGTCGTCACCTTATTTCGTAGGTAATGTTCTCAAAATCGTCCGTTATTCAAACATCAGGTACTTACTATACGTAAGTGTCAGAGAAGTTTTTGTGATGTCGGTTACGATGATTCACATTTTTAAATTCTTGGAACTCAGTTGAGAGTAACCGGAAAATCTATTCACTCGTCTGTGTCGGATAGATATCTAAGTGTGTGTTTGGCACACAAGTAAGCTGAACTTGTTTGTAATTCATTAAAATTAAAGCTTTGGAACCTTCGAGTATCAATAAAATATGCTAAAGATATATATAAATAAAATTCAATTTGGTTATAGGTAAAAAGATACAAAGTTTTGATTATATTATAAAAGTCATAGTGCATCCTAAAAATATGATAAACGGTTTTAAATATATTAAGAATATAGGTACCTGTTGATTTTACGAAGGTTGATAATAAAACCAATGTAATCCTCTTGAAAACTCACGATTCCACTTAAAACACAATTTAACAATTTTACTAAAGTAACGGCGAATGAATTACTTAATTACTTTCACAGTGACGCGGGAGAACACTTATTATGTAGTTATCAGTGGCGGTGATAACGGGCACTAGACATTGACAGCGATGACAGCGACCAGTTGTGACGAGGTGTGGGGTACGTATGGAGGCGTGTGGCGAACCACCAGCACATTTGTATGGCCACGCGTGCTGATAGCCGGCACCGCCGCCCGGCGCGCCGTCATCTGACGTAGCGTTCTGACGCATGCACAGAACACCCCCAAGTTTCAGATCATTACGTCACAAGTTTCGTAAGCTACGCCGCTAATGTAGTTATCACTTCTGAGAGTTCTAGGTCAATTGACCTCTACATGAAAACAGTATTTATGTAAACGTCCCTGGTTTTTAATAAGGCGTGTTTCTTTTTTTACGCGGATCCACAAGAGATTTGAAATAACAACATTAGTTACAGTTGTCTTGTGTCAAACGTATATATTATATGCGCAAATCGTATTCGTGTAAATGAAATTGACATATTTTATACACCTGAAATTTCTTAAAATGTTGAATAGGCGTGAACGTTTGACAAAAATACTGAGGAGTCAATGCGTGACTCATGCTATTACTTATTTATGGTATATTAGTCTGGCATAAATTAAAATCTGCTTACATAAGGAATGGCACAAACGCTATTATTATCTCTGTTCTCGTATTTAAGAGGAATTATGATTAGTAACAATTTTGTTCGAGTAGTCATATCTTCATGCACTTGGTCACGTATTACTGCGCTTATAGGTACTTAGTAGCCTATAGCTAAGGTAATATCAATATGGCACTAAGGTAATCTATGAATTATATGCATAAATCTTTTAATAATGCATGTGTTGGTTATGTGTACCTCATTGCTTAACTTCTAGAACAGTCGAATATAAGAAAAAGAATCTTGCAAAAAAAAACATCAATCATAATATATATAAAATATAATACGGATAAATTCATTAAAAAAAATCAAAGATGTCTCAATGTTCTAGAACATTCAATCAACAATGATCGATTGAAAAATCAAAACGCCAATATAATTATGATTTCAGCTTAGAGGTCCAGCCTCTGCATGAGCTCCAGACAGAGCGGAAGTAAATAAGAAAGAATAATAATTATAATCTATGCTCAAAATCTAATGTTTTTTCCTGTCATCCAAAGCGGCTTTAGAGCTTTAACGGTAGAGTCTGTTCGATACTATTAAGAGAATAATAAGTTTTCAAAAAAAGAGGATTGTTTGCTAATTTTATTATGTGATCTAACGTAGCGTTGGCAAATGTCAATCTCATGCATTTTCATAGTTTTGGTGTCGCGTGAACGAACGCCTACAGAATGTTATTTGACTCATTTTTAATACATACGCTGTTAAATACTATATTGATCTTCACCAATACGATATCGACCAAAATATTTTGGTATCTTTAGCTTAATTACGTCTCTCTCTATCTACCTCTACCTCATCTACTTTGCAGCTAATATATTAAGTAATAAGACTATGTATTATTTTCCTGCTTGCATTAGGTATTACGCTTGGGTTTTTATCGGCTTACGGCGCGCCTATATAATAACGCGATTTTCTGGTATGCGCTCATAAGGCATAAATCTAGAATCTATAATATTAGAATTATGTATGCCTATAATTTACAGCGTTATTTCCATCACGTTATCCTCTTAATCTTTTATGGTGAAGATTCCATTATTATTCATCGTTAATTTCTGAGAAATTAACCTCATTATTATTAGGATTTATGTATCTTTACATATAAATAGCATACCATACGAAACCTTAATCTATAAGATTAAGGTACTGTAAAACATCAATATTTACACGTCAAACAGAAACCGCATTACGACGTAGTATTGTTAAGAATGAAAAGTCAAAACAAGTTGTTTTGACAGGAAAGAAGCAATCAAAGTCAGGTTGTACATATTTGTTGATATCAGCCACTTAATCGCTGTACGATATATCATTTTATTAGTTGAATGCATCATGGAATTTTTTGTATGATATTATTATTGTTGGGCCAATAGTGCTAATTTGCTGAGCTCCTAAATGGTATCTGCTCGAACATTTTACTTATATATATGTATAATGCTAAATGCCACGAACAAGTTTATACAATATACATAAGGTCCTATTAAGACGATATATGTATTTAATTTACCGGTTACGGGTTCCAAACATAAAATAATACTTGTACATTTTCCTTATGGCTATAATGAATGATCTTTGCCTTACAAAGATCATAACGATAGATATACTTGTATTATTTAGTTTGGAGAGCTGTTTCTGCCCAGTTGGCTGGATAATATACAGCTGCTATTCGCTGAACCATAAATACTGTGATATCAAAGTAAACCAAACATTCATGAAGCTTACTCACAAAATATTTATTAAATATATAAAAGTGACTTTGCATTCCTAAAACATAACATACGTTTGTTGATCGAACATTTGAGTGTCCATGTGACACGATTCACGGTAATAAAATATAAAATAATAAAGCATTGAATTGAATGCTAATAATTTGTATATTGATGGTGGCAACAATGGCGGAGTCTCTCGCGAGACACACCTCCGAAGCGTGATAAACATCTCGTTTCGACTCTATTTCTGACCAGTGTTAATGACTTCATACAGATACACTCGCCAGTTGACATTTAGGTCATTCTATTACGGTTTCATGATGTTTTTTACGCATTGTAAGACAAAGAGGTTAAAGCCCCCAACACATTAGCGATAAAACGTCGATGTCAAAGTCAAAATATACACTAAATTTAATTTGATTTTAACTAACGTTGTCCTAAAACTTGTAACTAATGTTGTGTGTAAGTTTGTTGGACTTCGTACGAGTGCAGTTTTTGCACAGATTGGTGTTAATGGAAGTGTTCATAGAATAGTGTCAGGCTATTTTACGACAGATGATGTGAAAAGACATTGTTGTTATACAGCTGTATTCGGGCGACCCGTTTTTTTTAAAGTTTGTTTTAGTATGTAGAAAATAACGGGGATAATATTATTGATTATACATTTGGGTAGGTAAATTATATCGTTCCAACTATTATTATTATTTCATTTACTTAACATGTTTGTTGATACCTCAAGTAGTTAGGTAGTACTCAGAACTGGTTTGTTTCAGTAAACATAAACAAAGTGCATGTAGGATCTAGATAAGATTGGCCTACATGAATCGCTTGCAGCTCCATCATGAGCGCTATTTAACGTATGTATCTACATTAATGGAACAGCAATGTGTTCATTAAACTAGATTGAATTGAGATCCTACGGAGTAATTATTGATACACGATGTACAGTTGGAAACATAATTAGTTGGCCGAAACAGTGTCAAAGCTCTCACGGTAATGAACAAATGAATGATGAGATTTTTATCAAAGGTCATAGACCATCAAGACCACTAGAGAATGTTTTCGAATAACCTTGACTATATGAGAAATGGAACATGGAGTTTGATAGATAGTTTATTGCCTTTGGATAAAAAGAATAGTATGATCAATACTATTCTTTTTATCACTATCCGACTATCATTCGTACTGATTGATCGTCATACGAATCACCATCATCGTCAGCCTATATTCGTCCACTGCTGGACGGAGGCCTCCCCTAGTGAACGCCACGGAGATTAATGCATAGTCAAAACTATTGAGACAAAGAACAAAAAAGATGAACAGTAGTTAGTAAACAATTACCAGCAGGCCAACAAGAGAAGATTTCGTCAACCATAAACTATATTAATAAAGAACAATGCATTAGACTTTAAAGAAGTTAATATTAAATCTATAATCATTTTGAGAAAGTGTAATAGATAAGTGGAGAAGTTTTTATAAACTTTTTATTTTATTTTTTATTTTATTTTATTTATTTAGGCAAACCAACTAAATACACACAGAGACATTCTTAATACATATTAATTTCAAATACAATAGCGTTGCGTGCATCTAAATTATAGGTAAGCACAGCATTTTATGTTGAACTCGCTATACAATAATAATTACATATAAAGATGAATAAGAAATAGTTAATAATAAAACAATTAAACTGAATAAAATAAAATTAAAATTAATTAAATTAAAATT
The DNA here is from genome assembly GCA_905163465.1 of Craniophora ligustri. NCBI lineage: Eukaryota > Metazoa > Arthropoda > Insecta > Lepidoptera > Noctuidae > Craniophora > Craniophora ligustri. The sequence goes on along the minus strand of LR990967.1, from coordinate 6,349,850 downwards.
AAAAATTAAATATGACCGATTAAATAATAAACTAAAAACACAATATTAATTTAAGAAAAAAAAAATCATTAAAAAACACATACACACACAACAAAAGATGATTAAGACATTATTGAGCATAATTTTCATTTTATTGAGCAAAGCTCTTTTAAACTTAGAGATGCTGCAAGAAAATATGTCCACGTCACAGTCGTGAAAAATGTCGTTACACCTTCTGAGAATATAGGAAAGGGGGGCATTGCTCCCGTACTTTGTTCTGCGGCCATCGGTACCAAAGGGCTTGTAATTATGAAGTCTAGCTGATGATCGAGGCGTATTAATATTAATTGAAGATAGAAGCTGGGGGCAATCCACGCCTTGATTTAATATCTTAAATAAGAAAATAAGACCTGCAAAATCTCGACGCCAGTGTAAGGATTTCATTTGGAAGTAATTCAGTCTATCTTCATAAGTTTTAACTGTATTTTTAATACCAACCTTATAAGAGAGTCTTTTTATGATTTTTTTTTGGATTCTTTCAATACGTTGAATGTGTACATTATGTACTGGGTACCAGATGATGGAGCGGTATTCTATAACGAAGCTTTTAACGAAGGGACGAATAAAGAATGCATTACTTATTATGCCCTACATTTGAATGATGGCGATACATGTGGCCATTGGTTTTACTGGTTTTAGTAATACATCCGTGCTTGTGTCAATGGTTTGATGCGAGACTTCGGGTCAATCGATACCGGATCTTATTAAAAATGTATACCATAAAGCGTACCAGCTAATCCATCGATCACTTGTTCAACTCTAAACGCGACATTTGCATGACGTTGACGTACCTGTCTATAATAGTATAAGTACATAGCAAGACGATTAAAACCTGCGTTATATTAAAACCAAATAGAACTGTAGAATCTTGGAAAACGTGTGTAGGTAATATACTACCTATACATTTTATTTTTTAATCGGGCTTAATTAATGTATATAGTTATATATGTATATGAATATTATAGTTTTAATTATAGTTAACACGCGACACTATTAGTTCGATAAACGATAAAAGCAAAATAATACACACGCAAACTTCTAAAATATTTATTATAAAGTTTCCATCAGATTACAACGGGGTTATTTGATAAATTATACGGCTATAATATACTAGCTAGTTTGTTTATTATAATTGTATGAGGTCACATAGTACCTTTGCCTCGACGTTTATTTACCGTATGACTGTAACAGAAAGTTTGTAAAAGAGAATTTAATTATTTCGACGCATAAATCTACATAATTATGGAACTTATTTTTTGCTGACGAAACACCATCACATATGTATATGCAAAATAGGAAGTGTGTTTTGGCAGTAGTTGGCGTCCATAGCATCAACGTATCTGAAGGTTGAATATAGCAGAAGGTCATATAATCGTCGGTATTTTAGTAAATTACAGACTTTATCTTTCAACATGTCTTGTTGATAGAAACCTAAAATACCAGGACGATTTTAATTATATGGACATTTCGGTTCAGTTTAGAATTCGAAACGAAAAAATAAAAAAATTTTCAAGTTTATATGTTTTTAAGAATAATATTATTACACGATTATTATCGGTGGAAAAAGCAGCAGTACCTAAACTATAGTTAGTAACTTAGTATATTCTTGGAATCTATTTCATAGTAAAATTACAATGATGGGATCTTTGTCAAACTTTCATTTGATACAATAACTGAAGCGGCACGATGTTGCATTGATGTCACGACTTGAGGGCGAGATAGTTACTAGAGACGGCCGGGGCCAGTCGTGTGACGACGGCCGACCCAAATTGCGCTTATAAAGTGTGGTCAAACACCATAAACCGTATTTACCGTGAGGCGGACATGACCCATATTCATTGCGGTTTTCCGTTAGTTGTGACGTTTTTAGAACCTTAATAATGATAAATTTGAATGTTTGCTTTTCCATCACATCGTTCTTATTAAAAAGATTGCATTTGCGTGCAAATGCAAAAATATTGACTAAATCAATTTGTCTTATTATAACGACGCATAGATCTCGTGGCTTCTGTAGCCAGCAGAGTGAATGGCCAAATAATGTGTCACTATTATTTTTATTTTTGAATTTTATTTGTTTTCAACGTGTTTTAGTTCTAGGAAGTGCCAATTGATGTTACTATATTATGGATCTCTGATCTGAAAATAAAGATTTATTATTATTATAGATATAGTAGGATGACACTGCAAATACACCTTATTCGCAGGTACTGATTTAAATTCTGATTTTTATACATAAATTAATAAAAAAACTATTTAACGGTATTTTAAACATATAGAAAGTTTCACAGTCAAGTTTATAACGTTGTTCATAAGGTGATAAACATTAGTATTTAATGATAATCTTGCACTGGTATGATGCTGAAATCTAGGCTCTAGTGATAATTCCACACACTCATTAATACACTGCATTTATTTATGCTAATTGGCTATTGTATTTACTTAACGAACGTGTACAGTTATCAGCGTAATGTTCAATAACAAGGGTTTCTTATCATTAGTCTTATTTTGCAACTTCACAAGTTAGCTTGAATTTTATTGAGTCCAGTGGCTTTTTTTTCCAAGTTGCCCAATCAAGCATAAAAAATGAAGATAGTAATAGTGGCTTTTGTTTTTAGTGTACTGTATATTTTGTCGGATGGTGCGTAATTGTCGATTAGTTTTTAAGTTAAAGCTAAAATGAAAGCAGAAGATATTTTACGTTTCCAAATTGTGAATTTGTAATTATTGGTCCTCTTATACTGTTAGTAGGCAGATGTCTGTACCTGATGTACTCCCACAATAGGTAGCTATAATAATTTATGAAGAAAATTTCAGTTCACAATATAACCGATGGCCAACGAATATCAGATCCAAACAGAACGTTTAAAATCTTTGAATTTGATCACACAAACCGTGGATCATTCAACATGTCCAATTGCATAAATGATGTGCTCACTTGTTGGGAACTAGTAAGGTATGGTATTCATTCCTCTAATTTTTACAAAACACCGAAGTAAGAAATAAAGATATTTAGTATTTAAGTCCACTGTCTTCTTAATCAGATCAAAAAATCCATAATGTCTTTTATACGACATTATTTCATATCGTCCGTTTCTTTAAAACCACTTTCAAACAATTTGCCAATGAACAAATAAATAAAATAATAAAAACTAGCAAGCAAAAACCAAGTAAATGTGTTGGTATGTTTTGACTGGACAAAAATCACGAAATGAGATTGTAAAATTTAACAGAATCAGTGCTAGTATATTATAAGGATGTCTTATAAGTATATATTAGTATGTTATTGTTACGCTAATATCGCCTACGATTAAAACAATAAAGACGTGCTCTTTGGTGGCTCTATGCTCTTTGGTTAGTTAAATTTTGTGCCGAGAATGAAATAGCTCATAATCTGCATGTTTAAGAACTGCTTGAGAATGTATTTGATTTTTTAACAAACATGACAAATACGGATATTATTTTCAGTTCGTGTATAAGTATATATTTTTTTAGTATGTCCGTTGTAATTTGTATTTTTTATGAACAGATTTAAACAATTCTTTATTGAAGGTGGTGATGCAGATATATAAAAAAATATGTTATTGATAGATTTACGAACATGTATACAGAAAATGTATACAGTTTATGGGTAGCATGGTAAAAGCAATTATAATACCGGTTTTTATGACAACATTCCTATACATTCTCCTATAAATGAAATAAAAATAGTCCTATTAGTATTATTTTATTATTTACATTATTTTTTAACGTAATATTTCAGAGGAGACATAGTGTGCCAGAATTGGAAATACAAGACGACAATCTGCGATGTATTGAGAGACAATTGCCACGAATTCTATGGGAAGATTGGCAGTAAGTGCACCACTACTTTGTATGCTTACGGAACTAAATACTCACGGAATTAAGTTCTGTTGCTAATTCTGTATCTTGCTTGATAAGGAGGTGACTAGAATATTTAGTGGTATATTTTTAATACTCCTATTTAATTTAATGTTAATTTTTTGTTCCGACACGATACAGCACGACGGGCTTCATTGTCTCGACGGTTTTTTGGGTTGTGGCTATTCTTGATCCTGGCTTAAGGGAGTTACAGTAGTAGGGACTTAGTGTGACGGGTTTAGGGTTAGGAAAAAGTGAGAGCTTTTTGATACTAAGAGTTTTCGAATCGCCTCCTAGCATATCCTCACGTGCTGCGACATTATTAGATCGACGCATTATCTACCGCATATAGTCGATTTTCGTCATCATTATCATGTTAGTTTAGCTCACTAGCCACTAATAGAAAGATAGCCGACCAGATGTTCCTATTTTTTTGTTCTAGTTTTTATTTTGTTTATTTGTGAGTATCTACTTCATATCTTATTTGAATTTGATATGAATTTAATAATATTTTCAGGTCACCCGTTCAACCTCACCCTATTTCGAGCTTTTTGTCGGTACGATTCATTCAGCCAATGGACTAAGTGAAAACTAGAATCAAAATATAGCCAACTTTTTAAACCTATTAAACTATTACAAATCGAAGTTGTTTTATTTCGGAATATCATAAAATTTAATATAAGATGAGCCGACTTCCCGATGGTGGACGGCTAAGAATAAGATAGGAAGAAACGCTTTCCATCATAGTCGACAACATTCAACATGCTTGGTGGTGAAGCCTTTAACTTGACTACCATGTCATCATGTTTAAGACTGTTACCAAACGTCTTTCCTGTGTTTCATCGTCCAAACGACAGATTGAAAGCTCATATGGGAATTTATACAAGTACTTTAACATTTTTATTCCGTTCATACGTTCTCAAAACCAAAAACCACACACAAAGACGTTTTAATGAACGTATATGAAGTAAGAGATTTGTTGCAGGATCATAGCATATCCAAATCTACATATAGTCTCTTCTTGCCCTGATGGGAGACGAGCGTGATTGTATGTATTTATGTAAGAATGTATCTTTGACCATATTCGTCCTTTCAATCAGGCATGTTTCGAATTTAGGTACCTACATGTGTTATTGGTGAATGTTATTGTTAATACGGTTCTGTAACATAGTATGGACATGGGGATCGCTGCGTCGGTGCTCCGCCGTTGCCGGTCATGACTGTCAGTCACGCTTGTCATATCGTTTTTAAACCTCCCATGGAAATAGTTCATTATTTATGTGTGTATAAATTATTCTGTACAGATTTAGTGTGACTTTTATATCCGACCCATTTGCTTTTATGTGTTTTATTTTTATTCGAAAATTTAGATACATTTGTGTTCTACTTGATGTAATAGTTCATTAAAATGAGGACCTTTGTATTTAGTTTTACTTTAGTATAACTTTTTATTTATTTGTTTCATAAAATACCTACTCGAGACCAAACAGAAATGAAATAGTCACAGCGTTTGAAGGATTAGGAATTTTTAAATAAATATTTAACAAATCGTCAAAGAAAATATAAATATTTTTGCATCACAACCGCGTATTATTTTTGGCATGGTTGGTTCAAAACAGTTTAATTTAAATTCCCGTATTCTAAAACCTAGAGCTACGAGTGACAAAGAAAACGAGACAGCTGTTTATTTGTTTAAATTATATATTATTGGTTTAAAGTATTTCTTAACATCGTAATGTAACCCTTATATCAACTAATTCGAGATTTTTATTTATAGTCAATAACTGCCTAACGTTTTTATTGATCAGCACCAAGTTTTAATATTTAGTTTAAATATTCACATTACAAGCATTTTTATAAAATTTGTTTATGAGATAATGACAAGATAATGTTTTGACGAAATAAGGTGTTTGTAGTGAATAACCTGAAACTAGAACAGAACGTATGACTTTCTGAGTCAACATTTATTGGGTTTGTGTAAATATTATACACTATTATATATACCTATATTTAGCTGCCTACTTTTACGCAATGCGAGCAAGAAGACTAAAAAGTAAAAACACAAAAAGACCTGTATCCTTGACAGTAACATTATATGTTCGTACGTCACGGCATGGATTCCTATGGTTTTTATATCCATCATATTTTTCTTATTTTTCAAGAATAGTATATTCTCTTAAACCAAGATCCAGGAAAAGCTAGAAATAAACTACGTTAGTTCCAAGGAAATTATTCAATTAATTAAGATAAGACTTTTTACGATAGTAGTCGTATCGATAGGGTACTAGACAACCAACTAACAACCTTACTATTTATATTGAAATACTTTGATGCAAGGCCAAAAACCCGGAACCTGGTGATTAGGAAGCAGTTCCGTGCGTCGGTCCAAGTAACAGAGACTTAATATCTACATATATACTCATATTGATTACGTCATTAAGTTTAAACCAAAAAGTTTGCATAACATTAAGTTTATGAGTACATTACTTCTAAATGGTATTGCTGGAACAACCCAGCCCATGTGGCTTGGGCTATGTTCGTAAACAAGTGATTTTCATTACTTTGCAAGAGGCAATAATGATAGCATATTTTCAGTCTGTAATATGAGAAGAAATTTGTTTGGTCGACCAACTGAAAGGGTGTCGCAGTAATAGCAACAGTTGATCGATCGATCTATCAATCTAGCTAACTGGCCCTTTCATACGTCTAACGATAGAATAGAATAGATCTTTATTTGTAAATGCAGATATGTTCCAGTTATACAGGTGTTCATATGAATTCTGTATAGCTGTATACATATGAGCTTTAATACGGGTAATTCAGAAATAGCAGCCATATATGTCACAGTACTAAATAGCCCTGTCTCCTGAACTAGGTGTAACCTGTAGAGTACCTACTGTAGAAAATGTTCTCGTTGATCAATTAGTTTTTTTATCTAATAGTTACAACGATCGCCTGTTTTAACATGACCTTAGCTACGGTCAAATTCAAGCCATATTCCGCAGACAAATAATATAGTTTCCATTAACTAGCATAATCTATTATTAGATTAACATGCGTTTTCTAACTGTAAGGAGATAGGGTTATACCTATAGTATAGTAATCTAAAGGCATCTGGAACAATAGACCTGGGTACGAAACACTTCAATTCTTGTATTATTGAACTTGTATAAATGCAAACATTGTCATTTGTCGTCGAAGTGCATCTTATGAATGCATTTTATGAATGCTCATGTACGGGCCATTAAGTGTCAGATTCTACCTACTATCGCTCAAAAGTACATATTTGGTCACCTACATTTTGTTACAAACATTTAAAACAATATAGATATTAAATAGGTTTTATTGTTTGAATCCGCAAAATACTTATTTATAGTGAAATCATAAGCAACTGATCGTTATTTGTCATTTGAAGTTATATAGTTTAGATAAAGAAATAAACATAGAATAACATCTTCAAATATTATTAAATTAGTTATCTGATGTCACTTGACCCGAAAGCAAGTTCTCCATAGCTGAAAACTTATATTACTAATTTATTTATTTTCTACTCCTGAGTTTTATTATTTGAAGAAAATGGGTAAAATTAAGGAATTTTCTCAAGAAATCAGAGGAATATTAATCGGTCTTTATAAATCTGGTAAAAGTAACACTGAGATTTCAAGAATGCAGATCTTCAAATCTACATCGTTAACAAAATTGCGACTGAAGGAACAATTTGCAACAAACGTTCGGGCAGACCGAGAGCCACAATTTCGAGTAAACATTTGAGCATGGTTATTAAAAGAAAGCTAACGATGTTTAACTGCACCGGAAATAGCAGCAGAGTTTAATATGGGTCGAGATAAACCAATCAGTGTATCGACGGTCAAAAGAAGACTGCGTGACGCAGGACTAAAGGGATGCATAGGGGTCTCCAAAAAACCACTCCTTAAATCTATTAAAAAATAGAAGAGACTTAATTGGGCCAGAGAACACAAAAATTGGACAACAGCAGATTGAGAAAAGGTTCCGATTTGTTGGCTTGGACCGAAGAATCAAATTTGGAATATTTGAATCTAACCGAAGAGTTTTCGTACAGCGGCAGTCAAACGAAACGGTGATAGATGCTTGTACTGCGGCTTCAGTTAAATATGACAATCTTACAGAAAGAAGGTTACAAAGAGATATTGGAGAATAACGCAATATCTTCAGGAACACGTTTCCAACAGGACAACGATCAGAAACATACTTCTAAGCTATGCAAGGACGTTTTCTTTACAAGATAAAGAATGACAACAAGTGTTGAAACTCATGATATAACCTCCACAGTCCCCGGACCTAAACCTAGAGCTGTTGTGGGAACAACTGGTTAGACAGGTCCGAAAACGTAGTCCAACATCTCAGGAAGAGATGTGGAGTAAACTGGAAGACACATGGTATAAGCTAACTAAGACAATACTGGAGAAAATATTAGGTAGGTTAGCGAAGCATTGTATAGGCTGTCTTTAAAAATAAAGGTTGACAAATAGATGAGTCCTAAATAAAAAAAATGTATCATCGTTGTCTCCAAAAATTGAGTGAGTGACAATATTTACGAAGTAGTTTCATTCAATAAAATTTCTATAAAATGTAATAATACTGGGTGGACAAATATTTTTCAGCGATACAATATATATCTACAAGAATTTGTTGATGATTGAATTATTGGATTAGTTTCTCTCACCGTATTTCTTGCAAATTAAAGTAAAACTTCCATCCAAAATATGATAAACTGATGGAAAAGAAAATGAATAAACCGGTTTAGTAAACTTTATAATAACATCTAAACTTGGCTAACTCAGCCATCAACCAAATATAAAAGTGAAAACATGAAAGCGAAACTGTTGAAATATTACGATTCAAACAATTCAAGGGTGTTCCTTTAATCACTTAACATTGCAAAATAGAAACTTTTCAATCAATCTCATTGGTACGATAAGGTAGCGTCACAAAATACAACAATACATAGCATTTTATACTATTGTAGGTCCTCTCCTGAAAGGTTAGTAAAAAGCAACTACTTCATGGGAATTTTATTATGTACCCAACTGGAATAGGACACTAACTCCTAAAGGTAGTGCGAGAAAGCGTGGTAAGATTGATCTCACCTGGAACAACAATTTTAAGAACAATCCAAAATACGGTGACAAACAATATTAACAAAATAATATGATTAGATATTACGTATGATATATTTACGAATATGGTATAAATAACATGTTTTGTATTATTTTGCAATCAGTGTTAACTGTAGAGTGAGTCGGCGATGCGTTATTGTATAGGATATAATATAATGGAGGGATCGATTTGTCATTAATCAAAGTCTTTCCTCCAACGGCATTAGGCGGCCGGGTTTCATTAATAACTTCAGAAATTTCTTTGATAACAGGCTGCGGACTGGGATGGTCTCGGAACCTAGTATTTACTAACAAAGTGGCAGTTGTAATTTCTACCTAGAGCTGTAATTATTGAACACGTCATACGGACATACGTGTGAGGTCACCCCTAAGACAATGTTACCCTGGGGGCACGCTCGTAGAACGTTGCCTAATATTTATAATAGTTTATCCAACCTAAATTCGTCCGGGGCTATAAAAGTATTCTCAATAGGTCACTTGTTTATTTTTCCCCAAATGCGCTTAATGTTTCTGCAGTTATCAGTAAATTTTACTATACTAGTAAACGTAATTTACTAGATTTTTTTGCCAGGTTCTGGAACGACAGTACAATAATTCTTACTGTAAGAGAATAAAATTAATAAAACTCGTCGTTGATTCAAATTAACTGATCAGAACGTCATTAAAAACCTGTATGCGATAATTTCCTGTTGCTATAATTAAAAACTTGTCCCATCCTAGATAGAGAAGTAACACACAAATTAAATAACGTTTAATGTATTTGCCTCCCTTGAATCTTGTCCTACTGTTAATATAGAAGAATTTCGATTGGCTTGCGAGTAATCATGCGAATACATATTTGCCTAGATGAAGCAGCACGCACTCAAATACTTGATATTGATGACAAAATGATGTCTCATTCGTAAGATAAAACAATACGTTGTTTGTACTGGTGGAAGACGCGAGGAATCTGTGAGGTTGTTTGAAGCGTTCTATCTATTCATAGTTAATGGAACATTTGATTGTTATATAACAATCTGATTTATGTCACATGTTCCAGACGGCTTATTAATTGAGAACCACGCAGTGGACGTGTGGGATGCAACATGTTGGCGCAAACATGCGTTGGCGACGAAACAGGTCGAACATTGCTTTTTTCCTCCTTGAATAATTTTACGGCCATACTGTTAGGACACAACGAGCTTGTTACAACTATTAACTTCGTCACCGATCTAGGTTTGAAGACATATTGACTGTGATAGAGCTAGGGGAATAAAAAAAAACGATTTTATAATAATATGTACCTAACTACATATTATTATAAAATCGATTTGAATAACAGAAGAGTATTCCGACCATAAAACGACATTGTTATTTGGATGAGATCAGTATGAAATCAAGATTATAATGACGCGACCGTGCGAAGGTGAACAGTATGGCGACACAACCAACGTCGGGTCTAGTTCCGCAACCAGGTGGAGACAACGAGACGAGGTTCTACAAATATGTTCCTAATATGTACCGAAACATTTAGCTGTTATTATGACAACTAAACTGACAGGATAACAAATGAGTTCGTATATTTACTCTCAGTTGGGAGGTTAAGTTGACAGGATAGGAACACTGCCTGCCTATACATATAGAAAGTGTGTTGGAAGCATTCGTTTATTATTTTGTTCTAATTTTAAAACTTATTTATTTGCTTGCCCAAAGTCTTTTACAAAATATTATTAGAAGTAAAGGTTAATTTTTTAATGAGTGCAATAATTACTTATAAACTATCACCACATGCATTGCACAATGTCGTATAATTAAAAAAAACAATTAGTTACATACGAACATAGTAACATCTAAATTTATATAAATACTTTTTTAAGTACCTAGCCGTAGGAACTAGAAGCATATTCGCGTGTTCATTATGATCTGAACGTTGCATCTGCCTGACCTGCGACCCATCCTACTTAACTGCACACTAAATTAGCCTAATAGGTCTGATGTCTTTTATTTAATGACGTTAAAAATGAAACCAAGGATTTTTATATCATGATCAACTAGAACAATGGTTTGCAAAACTTTCCGTTTTATGAAAACAATTAAATGTACAAATTGACGGTTATTACTGGAAGATGATGAGAATGAGAATTAATACTTAAAAAATATGTTTATATTTTTACGGTCGCCAGGTTTGAACAAACTAACTTTTTACATAAAGTTTTTGTATGTGTAAAAAGTCAAAGAATATTATAGTGCTAAAGAAGGCAGGTTACGAGTTTCTGTACAATATGATCCTTTTTAAATATTTCAAAAGGACTTTATATTATACTTAATCAATGTCCAAGTATCAGAAAATCATATTTTAAATAATTTCAAGATCTTTATAAGTCTTTATAAGGAAAAAAGTATAAATACTTATCGCAACAAATGCTCTAGTGACATTATGTGTTTAATGAATGGAACAATGTCAAATATACTTCAAACATGAATAAAATAAAGTAGGGGATATTTTTTAAACATTATTTTTTTTTTATTAATTAATAATTAGGTTTTAAAACTACCTGTTTATTCAATACACTTAAAATAGGTACATATTTTCAGATAACATTATCTACAAACTTAGGCAAGTAAAATTTATTCATATCAAGATGCGTAGCTAAGTTTGAGATGGTTGATCGGTGCGGTTACCAGTGAGACGAATGAATCTGTCGTGGTAACGATTTCGAACGAACCGATCGACTGTGACCGATTGCACCTGATCAGAAATAATAACACTGATGACGACATTGTTTTAAGCGCTGAAAGCGATATTTAATCATCGGCTCAAGCGTAACCAGCGTAACTCGTCAATGCCTTTAATTAGGGCTGACACTAAAGGTTACTTTGCATACCGCAGGGTGGAACTTAATATGATCGCTCGTATGACGACCAGATGGACAGGCTACCCAGTAGGTCGAGCGGGAAATCGGTGATGACAATTTAGTTTTTTGTCATTTTATCCACCAAAATGTATTCTTTGTGTTATGAAATCAACCACACTAAGGATCTATCAAATATAATTTAAAAAAAAAAACCTCAATATGGACGAATGGAAAATGTCAAGGGTGGATCCAATACTTATTTAAAGGTTAGGTACTAATGACGATAATCAGTTGATAGGCACTAACAACATTGTTTAAATAAATACAATAAAAAACATTATCATAGTGACCATGCATTAAAAGATGTGAAAATCCAAAAGGTATCTGATATCATTTTATAACAGCCAATTAGTTTATAACCCAGGTTATATAACTATAATCAAGGAAATTTCGAGTCACAAGCCTTTATCTTTAGTACTGTGTGCTATAATTATTACACTTTTCCTATAAAATCCAATCTCACGTAATAGAAGAAATAAAATGAGATGCGGATATTATTCACTATGAGACCTCCTTACAGAACCTCATTTGAAAGGTTTTGATGTATGGATACAGGTAGTATGAACATATTTAAATAAACTATTGCTTATTAAATTTTTTTCTAAATGTTGAACAAAACTATTTTATAACTAGGCAAATAGCATTTACAAACTGGTTGACCACCTAAACGTGAATAATGCAGTGTTACTATGACGGAAGTAACTTCTCAATTAAAAATTGATATAGAATAGGAATCATTCTAAATTTATAAATAGTATTTGACCTTTAGCTGAATCTCATTTATAATTTATCCTTGCTTATTCGTATGATGTCATGATTAGAAGTGTCTATAAACACATAAAATAATAAACTAATAACATACCTATTATAGTGAAGCATCAATGTCTTAAAGAAATTTATATCCCAGCAAATGCCTAACGGAGCTGTGTGCCGAGCTTATTGGCGGGACTAGTAAACTAGTGGACTGTAAAATGAAAGCTCTCGAATTCAATCCGAGGGTACGCAAGGTATAACTGACTTTTCGAATGTAAGTGCGTATTTATCACATGCTCAAAACGGTGAAGGGAAACATCGTGAGGAAACCTGCATGTCTGAGAGATATTCTCGATGGCATGTAAAGTCTGCCACTGCAGTAGGCTAGCTTTTCTTCTCGTAACAGAACAATCAATTACTTTAAATGCTAATTTAGCGAGAAAGTTATTTCTTAACCGAATAGCGACACGAAAAATGTTTGCTATCTTTTGTAATTAAACTAAACTACTAGTTAATTAAGGAACTAGTGTTTATTGTTACATCGGCAAAAATCTAACTAATTTTGTAATAGGTATCGTTAAGAATAAAACCTTTACAAATATACCTGTAGTTTTTGTATTAACCCAAGTATAGTATGTATATACATATTATACATATTTAATGGGACTAACTTTAGCGAAAAAAGGTTTTCAGTAGGAGCACTGATTCAGTATTGTTAAGTTTTAAGGTTCATATACATATATTTATAGAAATGAAATTGAACATTGAAGAGACATAGAAACATAAAATTTATTTAATTAGAACTGTTCAATTATTTAATTGTCAGCCCATGTTATTATATAACCACCTGCGTATACTACGCTCTCTACGCCATCATTATTTCATCTCTCTAAATAATATCCCCAATGTCAAGTACTGCGTAAGTAAATATTCATCGCGTATGACGTATAAGAGTGCAATCAAGCTTTGATCTTTAACAGGGTTTATTTTATTACAGCCAACAGAAACCTTTTAATGTTAAAATTTGACTCATAATCAAACGTGACATACCATCACACCTTAGGCTTTTAATATTTTATTAAATGTTCAACTTTAAGTTTGAATTATTTTACGTTATTCGTAAATTAATTCAACCACAAAAAAACAAATTAAGCATTAAAAAAAAAAACAAATTAAGTAATATATAATATTTGATTTTCGTCGACTAGAAGATAGATTAACGAATGATATGACAAGAAAACGTTGTGGTTTGATCACAGATAACCCCCTATCTGTGGGTTTAATAGACGATGTAGTGACAAAAATTGAGAAGAATATACTGAGATGGTTTTGGCATGTTGAGAGGATGAATGATAGGCGATTGAAGAAAATAATTTATAAGGCGAATGTCAGTGGAAACGCCGGGAGGGGTGCGCCCTAAAAGGATATACACCGATCTAATTGGTGAACTCCTTGACGTGGACGAGGCAAAAATGGGTATACACTTATACAGGGATTGTGGTACGTGAAATTCTGTAGCTTCTGCCTACCTCCATGATGGAAAAAGGCGTGAGTGTATGTATGTATGTGTATGTCACGTCTACTAACGACACGTGTTATACATTTTTGTATGATTTTCGTCACTGCACGGTAAACATGATCAGCAGCACATAATAAATAAGTATTTATAATAGTATGTTATCTATATTTATAAAAAAAAACAAATAGGTAAGTTTATTACATACATGCAAATATAAACAGATAAGTTATAAGCAATAAGAAAACAGAAGTCAATTTGTTATTGGTGTAACCACCGGTAGGCTAGTTTTCAGTTAACGAAAACGATTTATCATTAAGTCTATAAATATGATATAGTCGTACAATGGAAACGAAATTACGTATTACGTATTACTTACATTAATTGTTTATCAAACAGTAAACACTAAGTTATCAGTACCCTCTCGTGAAAGAACAATTAAGATCAACATGATGTATCAAACGACGTCAGAATAAATTTATGCTATTTGTGTAGAATGCGTATGGCACCAGAAAAACAATGGCGGTATTATTTTATTTAACCATTTACTAGAGTTAAGATTTCTTCATGATATACAATCAGCTTCAAAAGAACAATGCTTTGGTACAGCAATTATCTATAGCACGATACGGAAGAGAGATGCGTAGTTAAAGTTTTTTAGCAGAAAACAAATTAAGTTATAACGATTATTTTTTGTTACAGTACCTACATCTAATCTGGCATTATAACGGCTTTGTAATTAAATTTAAACAAACCGCAAAACATTCATGACAATAGACCTCACCTGATAATGTGACAGTGTAGTTATATATTCATTTGATTATAGATAATCGCATGGTGTTCATAAATGGAATTTCCAGGAATAAAATATGTATTTAGCAAATAAAGAATAACAGACATTTTGACAGAATTATGGCATTACGAGTTAAAATGAGGAAAACACAAGTTCGAGACTGTTTACATCGGAATATTACAAATATTTGGAAAATTTGGCAAGTTATCAAAATAAGAGAAATCGAAGGCAAAGACACGCGTGTCATTCTGCCTTGTTGTCAAAAACAGTGAATGGGCACTGCGTACTGTTTTCCGTTACTATTTTGCGAGGTAAAACAAAAAGGTCGTTGTGAAGTAATTAATGATTAGTAGGTTATCGCCGCGCCGCCTTGAATGTTTGTTGATTTCAATAACCTTATATTTTTTTTTGTCAAAACCTTAGTGGATTTGTCTTTACTAGTAAGTGTGTAGTTTTTTAAAATAGTCAATTGTTGCTGACTCCTAAAAAATACTTGCAATCAATTTTAATTCTGCTTTGTGAACCGGATACATTCGTAATGTCACGGCATCAACATCTCTATATAAAACCGGTTAGACAATCTCATCTTTGGGAGCAACAAATATAAGTAAATTATACGTTTTATCTCACTGATATTTTAAAAAATAATAAAACTAGACAGAGGTAACCGTTTAGACCGGAATCGATTGGGACCTTTAACACTTCAATACAAAATCAGAAATATTAATTTTATCTATGAACATTTAGTAATAATGCATATAACGTTGCGCAGGTAACGTTGTTTAAAAACACATTGAATAATCTCACAAGTAACCAACGAAGTTAATTGATTCTAAGCACGTCCCATGCATTGTCCGACCATATGCCTAACAAACTTGAGTGTTACCGCATACTATAAACAAAACTCCTTCTTCTATATGCAGATTAACTTCGGGAAATAATTTCCTTACGCGTTACGTGGGCGACCCACTTTCTGACGGGAAAATTTTATCCATCTTATGAGCTTGATAAATTGTGCTACATTAGCACATAATTAGCAGCTCGTGCTGCTAGCTCAACATGCAACAGGGGCTCTATTTTTGTAAGAGTTACATAATAGCATCATTTGTAAGATATTCTGATGGTGGTTAGTTTTTTGTAACATCATATTAACATGTTACATTAGAACTGTTTGATAAGAAAATCAAACCAGAGATAAAGCTTATACTGCATAAACTGTTCCTCTCAATGGAGCAATGACGCAAATAAACGGTCACACTCAATGTCAATGTGTGACAGCAAGCAAGTAGTATATTTTATTCATGAACATGAGTTGAACGCGAGGGAATTGTACCACAAAAGTCAGCAAAGAGCCGTATCTACAGGCAGAGGCAACAATATGAAGTAACACCTTGAAAAGCTTTCGTTAAGCAGCTGGTTCAAGGGCCTGATAAGTCGGCCTTGCACGGTGCGTATCGTACGTATGATTTATTTTCCAGTTCTCTTAACACTCATAATAATAATAATAATGATAATTATTACTGAAATATTCCCTCTTCAATCCGTCGACGGAAGTATTATTTCATTTAAGGTGTTTAGAGTATATACTTAAGAGAAAATATATATAAGCTAGTAATACATTTTAATGTTTTTTAATATCCGTAAATTCATGCCCTGCACCTTCTAGTTAATTAGATGATTTTTAAAACATAGATGACTGGTGGTATCATGTTCATCACACAAATAATTGCTCTTGCCAGGCTTTGAACCCAAACCCTTGCCATGGACGGCTTAAAACCGCGCTGCATTAGTAGGGTCGGCCAGTACATAGTTATTAGGATTCAAAATTGTTCGTTCGTAAAACAATCTTTACAACAACTTCTATACTATCACTATAAGTATAAACAGGGTTTTAAATATATAATATTAAGTCAGTATATACTTTACAAAATTATTTCACGGACAAAAGACGTCACTAAACTGACTGAGGTGTCTAAAACATCACAATCGTGTTCCCCATGCAAGTCTGCTCGCAAGCTGAAACGAGGCACGAGATACGTCCTATAAATCAGTCTACTAGAAATGACATTGTTACTGGGTTAAAGGTTATTACTACTACATCTTTTGTAATTTCTCTTTGTGCTGATACTTCTTCTACAGAGCGTGTCGTCATTAAACGGAAAGCAAAAAATACGTTATACATAGATTTTACAACCAAGCTGATTGCCATATGATTATTGGGGGGATATTCATAGCTCTTTGTAAACTTGTTGTTCACTACCTAGTTCTGTTGCTTATGGAAACTTCCAGTTGCTTTGAACAGTTACCTGTAGCTGAAAATCAGCGCTGCAGTAACCTGTAGCATATGCTGAGCTGTGGCCTTTAGTACGCACAATACCACACCGAGCCTACCTACCTATCTGTATATTGTAACGCTTTGTTGTTATGTATTCTGTGTATTTATGATTATGTCTCTTTTCTTTTTAATTGTCTTGTGTGAATTGTGTGCTGTCAATAAATATGCTTTCTTTCTAACCGTTTATCTCCTAGAACCCTCTGTTGAATTACCAAAAACGTTCGGCACGGTTTTTAAGAAACCTTCAACGGTTTATACAGGATCGGCTACGTGCGAGCGACACTTCTGGTTTTGCAAACGTCCACAGGCTACGGCAACTGCTTATCATCAGAGAACCCTTAAGCTAGTTTGCCACCTACACAACAAATCAGTGGTCACGCTGGGGTTCCTTCAATAATATCCATTGCCCAAAATGCTTTCCATTTATATATTGAATCTGGGTAAATTACCGTTGTTACATTACTCATGGATCCTATAGCTCTGCCAAATAGTATCCTACGCTAGTCAAGGTAATGTAGGTTTAAATTTCATTTATAATTTGCATTCCATTCCATTTCGACGACCCGATTACTGGGACCGCCGAGCAATAGTTAATGCTACCGTCTGCTATGGGTCCCGGGTTCGATTCTAGCTGCTAACTAACTAACTAGCTGGCGCTGTGTTACAATGTCCGGATGTATTATTATTATATGATTTAATTAAAAAAATACTTTATTTTCAAATGAGCCATTTTTATTCTAAAGAAGGTTAATGACAACAGCTAGCTATACAACGGTAATTCTTTTATTAGCATTAGCAGCGTCCAATTGATACAGTCATCATCACCAACCCAGCTACTGTTCTACTGCTGGCAAGGGTCTCCTCTCATTTGAGAGGTCACAAAGTTCACATCGGAAATGGTGTTTGGCCTGCAGATTTCCTGACGATGAACCAATTTCTTTACTATTTGATTGAACATGTGATATATATGCACGTAACTTCGAAAGTCATTGGTCATTGGTAGCCTTGGTATTGAGCCTTGGTATTGAACTCGAGGGGAGGGGAGGCCTACGTCCAGCAGTGGACGAATATGGGCTGATGGTGATGATGATGATGGTGGTGATTGAACTCGAAACCTTAGAGTTACAGTCCGCTGGTCACACCACTAGGCTATCAGCAATTTTAATACGGTAGACACCGACAATACTTCAAGTTCTTAAATTAAATAATGAATAATTATTGGAAATTGAATTTAACGATTATATAAAACAATTTAAAATAATTGAAAGCGCCTATAGTTATTGTTATAAACATTTTAATCGAGTGTGTGAGAACAGGCCCAGACTGCAATGTTAAATTTTGAAGGTCAATTGTGTTCTTTTTATAACGTACACCGTTATACCTACTTAACAAAATGTGTTAGTAGCATGCGATTTTAACTACTATAATATTAAATCCGCCAACAGTGTTAAATTTGTTGAATGGTAAATTGTATGGATAAGCTATTAAAGACTACGCATTCTAACGTATCTATGTCAGAATAAGACCATTAAAATATATGTATTATTATTAGAATTTTAATACAAACGTCTATTTTTCTAGCGCGTCGCGACTATTAATACGTATTGTGGACATAAAAATGAAGAGAAAATATCTATTATAGTTTTTTATGACCGTGCAAGTCTTGAACCTTAAAATAACGTTGCACTTCGCCGTGAACTCACATTACTCACCGATTTACACATAAACAACGGTATCTCAGTATTACTGCAATGTACTGTACTTAATTTTACAATATTAACAGTCTGCCCCGACTTGATGTTGTAGGTATTTCACTCCTTAATACGATAGCCAAATGTTCACGTTACCGTTGGCCGACCAAGCGAAACCGCGGCCAAATCTAGTCTACAACAGACGCTTAAAATAATTTTGACCTTACTAGGTATATAGTGACTTGAAAGAAATAAAATTAACATATATTTCTATGGCAACCAAGAACCCAACACATTTACAAGTACCCAAATGGTTTTACCACAACAATATTGGGGAAACAAAAATATATTGGGTATAATGAATTAGTAACAGTTTTGACCTAGCTTTACGATGTAAGGATCATTCCACACATAAAACGGCTTCTCACATTAGAAAAGGTGATAAGTAGGTAGGTAACGAACTGATCCGTTACAGAAGTACTATTATGAGCTAGAATATACTACAGGATAACTTCAAACTATCATCCTGGACATTATGACACAGCGCCATCTAGTTCCGTGGTAAGCAACGAGGCTTGTGTTACGGATACTAGTTGGTTGATAAACTACATATATACATTTTTTTTTTGTAAATACATACATATTATACATAGATACATCCATGACTCGGAAACAAATGTTGATGCTCATCACACAAACATTTGTCCCTACCGGGATTCGAACCCGGGACCCATAGCACAGCAGGCAGCGTTAACTACCGCTGAGCTAAATGGGTCGTCATCGTTGAATATAAGCTATACGTAATGGTCTTTTTAATTTATCTGTCATTGTTATAGGGACCAGTTGAAAACTTTCAATTTCGTTTAATGAAATAAGTATTGTAAAAGAAATAGGTTTAGGTATTTAAATACTAGTTTATCCCAATTCGACTGCTTCATCGATCCGATTCTCAGGCCAAAGAAAGTATACTTATGAACCCAGTAGGTACCAAGTCATAGTATATTTGTGATAAAAAACAGAAAAACTATGCGTGTATCCATACATGTCTAATAAACCGGTCGAGGATATGAGCACACGTGACGATATGTAGTTTACTGTGGTATTTCATGACTGAAAAGAAATATCATTATAGAACAATTATAGTACATACCTACTATGACCAGGAAAGCTGTAATCTAAATTGCATCTCGCAAAACCTGTAAACTCTACTTCCAGGCGTGATTCGAATGCCGTTTCGGTGTATACCTGATTTCATCCCACTTTACTCAAAGGCTCACCTATTTCAAAGCCTGGCAGCTAAGAAAAATAGTTCATTAATTGCTAAAAAAAGGAGGACTTATTCAAATGCCATCTCACTTCTTTGACACCGAAATTACAAAGACAGTTATAGTTGTATTGACATAACTTTTATTAAGTTTTAGAATAACTAATGTCATTATTGCAAAAAAAATACGTTTGTATGGGAAATAGAATATCGCATTCATATCGGATTACCGGCGCAAGAGTGTCAAGGTGTAACGTGATGCATCGGATAAGGCTGACAGAAAACCTGCCGCTGACAAACCAGTCCGAGACAGTAGTGACTAGTTGCCACGTCAACCTAGAAGTTCACCATAGCCTGGCTCGTGACGTCAGCAACCTTGAAAGTACATTCTCTCAACCAAATCCTTCCGAAGCCGATACCCGGACATATTATGATTGTGATCAATCGTGACGTGAGTCTGGCTGGAGTTGTGAAATGTATGTGAATGTTGTTTTGGGTTCACGATCTGACATTAGAACGGGCTATGTAGTTGTCTGTTCATTGGGTATTACGAATCTTGGTTATTTGCTAATAACCAAGATTCGATACTAGAGCCCAATGTAAAAGGGATTCAAAAAGTATGAAGCATAAAGTTCTAGTTTTAGTTTAGACTAAGGTATGATTTGAAAAACCTTTAGGCTCTCTTTAAAGTTGGCATAATTTGATATGAAGATTTTATGGAAAACTAGGTATGTAGTTCCCTCGTGGTGTCTCTTTGTGTCGTAAACCTTGGTTTACCTCGTAATAAATGCGTCGTACTCTACCTCACCAATGCCAACGTTGTGCCTGTTTGAGAATAACCAGTGTTAAGATATGAGTCGTATGCACAATTCTTAATTAATTTTTACATATCTTAATATGTAAAAAATACTTATAGTCTGCCTTTTAGTAGTCAGAACTTTGCTAATCACAGTTAATTTAGCGCAATAGTCTCGGTGAAAATTATTATCTTCTATTGTTCACAAATCAAAGGGTTAAATAAAACATCTCAAAAGAATTCTAAAGAGACGCGGTCACAGTTATTATTGTTCAAACACAAATCTCCATTGTTATTGTTGTTTGATGCTCATGCCTAACTATTGATGATGCCCTCATCGCTTATTACCTTGGCTGTGTTGTTTACATATTTCGATAAAACTCCTATTGACTGCTCAGATGCAAATTAATCATAAATCCTTTTAATTTCCATGTTTTGTTTATTAGACCTTATTTGTGAGTGATCGATGTAAATATGTGGGTAGGTTTGCAACAAACAAGTTTCGTAATTTGAATTATCTCCTCGTTAAACCTCTAAAAACCTCGTTTACAACATAAGCTTATAATTATTTTCTTTATTAGGCACATAGTAATAATATTAAAATTCGAACTTCATTGTTTCCTTAAGCCAATCTGACTTCTGCCATGACTAATAACGGTAATTGATGTATGGGCACGTACCCAATTAGTCTGCGATACGCTAAGGACGTTGACGCGACTATTAATTCAGACAATCTTTTCTATTTAATCAATTCGATCTTCGCTGAAGTACTGACAGCATCTTATCATCGTTTGTTAACGATTTCACTGCATAATATCAAACATGTTTCGCATAGTTTATACAATCGCAGTGTCGGTTTAGAAAGGAATAAGGCGGGTACACACGAATGGTAGCCGTTAGAAAGTGGGCGAGGATCTCACCTGCTCCGCATGAGTTCCTCCAGAAGTCGCAAAACTTGCTGCACGCACACATCTCGATGTACGTCACTTCGCACTAGTGCCAATGTATTTTTAAACTTCACTTGTACAGTTTCGCAATCCTTCAGCCGGTGCGCATTCACACGATCGCGTTAATGTCGACAGCTGAGAAAAACTTTATTCATGTTATAGTAAACAGTGGCGGCGTAAACATGTCAGCTAGCGGCTCAGATGCTCGCCGGTGTACCGTTGGAGCGTAGAAAGCGAGCGCGCGTGGTCGGTGCAGCGGCAGTCGGCATCGTAAGCGAGCGAGTGGACAGACGCGCGACGTGCGGCCGATGCGGGCGCCCTCATGCGACTGCCGCCCGACCCGAAGCCCCAAGCAACCGCCAGCACTCGGATATTATAAAACCGAGGAAATGCACAGATTTCGCGAGCGACGATGTGATTATTAGCGCTGATTGACGGAATCGGCTTGGCGAGAACGAACTCGCTGAAAAATACGGAACAGAACACGTCCACAGATGTTTTGCATAAATAATTTCCGCACGAATGCGCTAATAGTTGTTAATTTGTCATACTCACAAATTATTCTTTATCACCCCACAGACGGCCACCAGTCCGTACGCTTATCAGATGAAGTCAAGAGTTGAACTTTATTATTTTTAGTTTACTTTATTTTGACTCTTATATATCCATATGATTGAATGTAAACAAGTAATGACATAAAATGATTACGGGGCAGTTAAATTTGTTGGAATATGGTCGTACAAAAGAGTTCAACGCTCTACGGATGTCTACGCGACCGCGGGCCCGGAAGCGTGATCGTAATACCTAATACGACCACCGCAGGTATATTGGAGCTTTTATTTGTCCATTCTTTAGATATTTAACTTAACATCTTATACTAATAAAATAACGTCCTTATTAACATTTGTATCTTATATACATTTTTTATTATTCCTATTCTACAATTCGAGTCTAATATGTAAAGCGAATTAAAAATAAAAAAACATGTTACCACCCAGTATAGACGACGAATAGAGTTTATTACCGCATGACTTTCGACTGGGTGAATCGATTTTGATGATTCTTTTTTTATTTGAAAGCTAGTTCTAGTTCTGACATTTGAAGTCGGTATTTTTCGACAGAATTATTAAAATAATTTTGCAAATTCACATCTTATATAAATCTAATGATATTTTGTAAATTAATTCGTATTTTAAAAGTATATTTATTACGAACAAAATTCTAATGTCAATAAAATATGTTTAAATGAATAAACGATATGATTATTCTTCCAGAAGCCGGTATAAGACTATTTTAATTGTTATACTAATTTGCCTCTATCGTTAATCATTCATCGACTATTATGATTTTCTCTCGTAGATGCGTGTATTTTCTTTGTATTTTCCGATGGCTTACACGACATTCGGAAGTAGTGACATGAGACTGAGGTATTCTGCAAGTACTATTAACATGAAGTGAATATCAATCAACACATTCACTTTTAGCAGTCAGTGGCTCAGTTAAAATGGTAACTAATATACAAACCAAAGGTACATATATTATATAGGTACATCAATTCTCTTCTTAAATAAGTCATCAGCCCGCAGTTAGGCTTCAAATTAGCTGTAATTATAAGTTTTTTTTAATTTGTAGTTTGTAATTCATTTATTCATATGTATGTTTTTTTTTTCATTTCTAGATTGGAATTCATTTATTCATATGTTTTTTTTGTCTATTTTTCTGTAGTAGTACCTGACGTAGTTGTGTACAAATTACATACAACATTTACAATGCATCTCAAGTTAATGATAGTATTTTAACGCGTAGTTGACACGTAGCGGACGTGTGCTCAGCGCGTAGCGGACGTGTACCCGGTGCGTAGTGGATGTTGTTCCCGTCCGTCGGTCGCCTATAGAGCAACCGTAGCTGGTCGCGTAGTCGACGTGCAATGCGTTGTAGTCGTTGCGTAGTCATCGCGTAGTATGCGCGTAGTCAACGCATAGCGCGTCGTACGCATGTTAGTAGTTAGTACTATGTTTTACCCGACTTCAAAAAAGGAGGAGGTTCACAATTTGACTGTATGTAATTTGATTTAAGAGCTGGTGCTTCTCGTGTGGTCCCATTTCAATTTGGGCCAGTTCTGACGTTGGAAGTTGTTTTTTTTTTTGACAGAATTATTACATTAACGCTAGCCCATAACCATTATCTTTTAAATACTAACTACCTATTGGATTAATCTAGGAACGAACGACCTAAATTAAAACGATATCCTAATAAGACTAACTAAAGTCGGTTAATTTTTTATCATTTGGTTTAAAAAGAAATACTAAATCATGTATGATTATAATTAATGACTGTACATATATAATAATACCATATGGGAAGTAAAAAACGGTAATCAAAGCCTAATTCAGTTTATGCCGTAGGCAAGCAAATTAATAATTGCCTTAACTATACTTACGTTATGCTTCATACAATTAGATTGATAAATGTATAATGTGGTCTGATTTATTTCTAGATTTAAACGTAGATAAATATAATATACAAATGCGAGTTTATTTATAACAGTTTTATAGGCAATTCAAGTCTCCGCTGACCTCTAAATAATATATTCATAAATTACCCCAAAATGTATACCAAATAAAATAAGATAATACGGTGAAATAATTATATACATTAGGGCTCTTGCTAAACGCGTGTAAAAAGAAACGTGCGGTTCGTGACTTTACTTCAGCGGAATATAGTTTAGCATATTGAAGACATTTAATACGAGCGAAGCCATGTAACTTCGGACACGTGAATCTTAAAGGCTTTGTCATAATCTGTGGTCGCCTAATGAAAGAGTTTCCCGAGAAGGCCAGATATGAATTAAATTGATATATAAAGTAAACCTAAAGAAATTATTGAAATACTAGCTCAAATGTCCCCAAATTCAAGCTTTAACGCCGTTTTCCGTGAATTTTCATAAACCCTTTCTTATTGAAAGCGTACATCCTACAAGGAGTCTATCCATATGCCAATATCTAGATTGTACATGCTTTGTTATTTTTGAAATTTTCTGATTCAGATTGAGTCAGGCAAAATATTCTCACCTTGTTGTTTATCAATTTATCTGTTTAGTGGAATTATAAGATTAAAACTAAAATTGTAAATCCCGCTTATATCAAATCTGTGTCAGGGGAGTAAGTATTTTAACAAAACGAACGTTTTATATATTTTTTTAATGAATGATGATGCATCATTTGACATTTTAATCTATAAATAACTGATAAAATTATGTACGTTGGAACACTGTAAGCCTCTTACCATATTCATTAATTCGAAATAAACCATAATCTATAAAACTGTAATAAATTTAAAAAAAAATATTGTATATAATAATATATATACCTTTGTCTACATTCGCATTTTATTGTAAAATAATTATTTCCTATATGATAATAATTATTGTTGTTAGGCGTAAAAAATACGCATGTTTTGTTCAATGCCTTCTGCTATTATATAAAAATAAATAAAAGCGTCTCCGATAGAGACTTGTTAAAAATTAGTTTAGCTGATTCTTCCTCAACTGATAATGATATGTGTGAAATCATTTTATTTATATCACGATATAATATTATGACATATTAATATATTTTTTTTATACGGCGTAAAAAATGGATCTGCGGAATATCTACTTTTTAAAATTAATTTCAATACTTTGCGCATTATGTTTGCACAAACTTTTTGTTTCTGCAAATGCATACGCCAATAATAACATGAGTATTTGACCACATTTAATAAATTAGTTTTACGATATATGTAACTTGCGAGGAAATTGACATAAAGATGGATCTACCAAAAACCTCCTTTCTGTTTGTATGCCAATAACCACATTATGAACTATATTAAATAAGTTATAGAAGAATATGCATAATGTAGGCATGAAACCTGCGTATATGTATTGTATCGGCCTTGAAGGTCACTTGGCCTCTTATAGAAATCGGGAAGTGTTGCCGAGTGACGTCAAGTATTTAACAACTGCCTCATAGCTGGCGCTTTAAATCTTGACTTGATTTCGCTGATAACATAGCGCTGAAGGAGTTATACATAAGCGGAATTTATATAATAGATAAATACATTGATGTAGTTCAAGGGGAAGAGGCGAATATCTGTATTAGATAAACTAATCTGACTCTTATTAAGATAATTATTAGAGTTGACAACAAAATAGCGCAATACCGTGAACAAATTAAATTACAAGTAACGGAATTGTTAGCTCCGGCCTTTATTTGAATTAGGCGATGAAGAGTGAAGACCTCGCCGGCTCCCGTTTAGCCGTTTAAACGAAAGCGGTGAGAAAGAAACTCGAAGACTGAAGAGACAATAAAACCTATATCTTGACGACCTGTTTAGCTCAGCGGTAGTTGACGCTGCCTGCTGTGCTATGGGTCCCGGGTTCGATTCCCGGTAGGGACAAATGTTTGTGTGATGAGCATTAACATTTGTATCCGAGTCATGGATGTATCTATGTATAGTATGTATGTATTTACAAAAAAAAAGTATATATGTAGTATATCAACCATCGAGTGTCCGTAACACAAGCCTCGTTGCTTACCACGGAACTAGATGGTGCTGTGTAATAATGTCCGGAAATATTTATTTATATTTATTTATATTTATAGACAGAAGAACTTAATCTAGTTTTGTTACAGATCAGTCGAGACTTAATTCTTTTTTAAACGTACATAATTTATGATTGTACAACATTTAATCAATTACACGAAATGATGCCTATATAAAGGACTCGTAAAGATGTAATGAATTAACAATTGACGTTTCGTATTTTCTACAGTCAATAATTGTGTGATATTTGAATATATAAGGACACTAGCTGACCCAGCTAACGTTGTTTTGCCACATTATAGGGCCAGATAAGCACAAAAATTTCATCAAAATCGGTCAAGCCGTTTCGGAGGAGTATAGCAACGAAAACTGTGACACGAGAATTTTATATATAAGATTAGTGCTGAGGTAAGTTAACAAAGGTAGTAGGTTTTTTACTTCAAGTATTTTAAGTAGATAAGATCTCTTCATTATACTTTAATTTATTTGTAGTTTGTACTAGATGTTTCGAGGCAGCAATGAAATCAAGCGAATATCTTGAATAATACCTGTTACAAGAATAAAACCAGTTACATCTGTAATTCGAATACGACACCGTCCCACGCGTTTAATTATAGCACAAATTACGGTGTATACTCGTAGCTAAAGGTAAAAAAGTAATCAACCGCCCTGCCAAGGTTATTTTATGCCCATGATTATATGCGAATAAACCAGCCATACATTATTTTAAGTTTTGTCAGTTGTTATACCCGTAAAATGTTGGAAAAGTCATAAATATTTTTTGTATTTACATAATCAGACATAAAATATTTTTTATGCATAATATATGCGTAAATATTTTAGCACCATAAATAAACACAAAACAATAAGTTTACTCTTGAAACTAAGAAGCTTATTGCAATGCATTACCGATTTAAAAAAATGACAGGATTTTTTAATCACAAAATTTTCAAATAAACAAGGTCTGTAGAAATGTTCTTGAAGAGCTAAAAATGCATGTAGGTATGACATTTTCCTTGTTGAATTCAACGGCGCTAGAAAATATAAAGTCACTAGAATTCCATTATTTTTTAAATCGCCAAACTATCGTAGAAAAAAACATAAGCAAATGCAAGGAGCGCTCAGTTCAGCAAATAGCTTGCCAAATTAATTCAAAATATTCTGTAGGGCGCTGATAAAATAAAATTAAAACGAGCGATAAACGTTATTATGAAATGTGAAACTAAAATAAGTGCCAATTTGTTTTACATATGCAACTACTGTTATTACTTATAGGCACGTGGTGCCTAGAAAAGGGACGTGCAAAACCTTTTAGCAACTAAAATATAAAAATTGTTTTTGCAGATTGACGATATCAAATCGATCATTATCTAAATTCAATTAAACTAGTCGGAATGACTTCCTGGTGTCAATATAAAGATGTGTCATTGTTGTAGGTAAATATAATACGTTAAATGAAGCGTTTTCAAGAGCTCAGCGACCACCTCGATCTGCGCCCGCGATAACCTCTCGATACAGAAGGTCATTGTCGTCATAAATATTAATGTTGTGTGCTACAATCGTCTGATATCTAGAAAGCCGGAGAGAACCCCGGCTCGAGAGATAAGCCCGACACATCACACATGCGGAAAGTGTATTATTTTGTATGATAATAGAGAATTGATCTGACCTTGTTGTTATACCTATTTGCCAGGACATATATATAGATACATATGTGCTAACACCAAGAAAACTATCTAAAAAGCAAGTGAAATAGGGAACCGTTTTTTGTTGGTTTAATAATGTCGTCTGACGCTATGGTTTTATCTGTATACTGGGTTCGTTTAAAAATATTTACATTTTAACATAATCGCGATTATTTTTGAAAATAACTACATAGAAGTACCTACATATGTGGATAAATTTAGAGGGCCGCTATGAACGGGCAAAAATAAAAAGTTTCATTGAAGCTGAGATTGTAAACAGGATATACATTTTACTGCATCGAAAATAAACAATAGATGTGTTATTTACATATAAAGCAAACTTTGATGAAACAGTTATCATGCAGCTTTTGGTAGCGATTTTCAAATATCATACCGGTTGTTTTGACATTTCATATTATCATACAACATGTTTAATTTATTAACAGGATTTTTCTTTAGAAATACGTCATTCGTTAGAAGGACATACGTGGCTTTTACGATATTGGTTTTTAATTTTTTGCTAATCGCAACAAGTGATGGTGGGTTAAAATAATAATAATAAATATAATATAATATATCCAGACATTGTGACACAGCGCCATCTAGTTCGGAGCGAAGCAACGAGTCTTGTGTTACGGATACCGGGATTCGAACCCAAGAAATTTACCGCAGATTGCTTATTAACTTACTACATTATTAATTTACTACAGCGCTCATCGGGTCCGCAAAATGCCAATGCCTTTAATTATAATATTCTTCTTTGTTTTAACAGGCTGATTTTAAAGTTAGGTGTACGACTACTACTTATTGCTGGCAACTCCCATCTAACCCAACCGAAAAAAAACTTTCAGATATTCTGGTGACCGAATTGACTGATGCTTCTCGGTATGCATCATCATCATCAACATATTACTGTCCCAATGCTTGTCACGGTCATTTGAGAGGGATCTTTCTATATAGTCCACCACGCTAGCCTACTGCTGGTTGACAGACTTCCCATGCCATCGAGAAAATCTCTGAAGCATGCAGGTGTCCTCGTGATGTTTTTCTTCACCGTTTGAGCATGTGATAAACGAAACGAGTACGTAACTTCTGAAAAGTCAGCCTCAGATTGTCAGAAATATTGTGGGACACAGTTTCTTACAATATTCAGCTGCGGTATAATGAGCAGGATAACAGGTAAGTTCCTACGTATTCAAGATTTCACGATGAAAGATGGAGCATTTCTGAACTAGGAGCATGACTGTATAAACACAATATACCTACAGATAGCGAATACCGACGTACGTATTTACAGGTATCACACTTGAACAGGTACAAACACCAACGTTGAAATGACATCATAGATAATGGTCAGTTAATTGAGTGGAGCAGTTGGAAAATATTGGTATAGGAAATCGATATGGAAAGCAAACTGTTGACTAAAATGTTTACTTAATATTGTAGTAACGCATTGCTATAAATATTTTTAAACGAATGTCATCCACGAATTACAATAAATCTATTTGTCCTACGATGTCCTACGCGGTTTCAATCCACACACGGAACAAATATATATATCGCCTGTACGTAGGTAGTTATTGCGTGATTAATTCCATTTCCATGTTTGGTTACGTTTTTAACACTAATTTGTCTAATTTATTACAATCAGTTACCAGTTGGGTAAGTTGTAGCTCATAAACCAAAGCTTTTTATAGAAAGGGAAAGAGGATATAGTTATGTTTCTAAATGCGATTATGTAGTGCATCCATTATACAAAAATAATAATTGGAATATGCCCACAATTTTGAATATTCGTTATATGTATAATGGTGTGATTAGACAATATAAAATAAATAAAAGTTAAAATAGCATGATCTATAAATAAATAAGCATAAAAATAAAGCATACGTATGCCTTATCATTTAGATTCACTGGACTGAAAACAATGATTCACAATTTTCGCGAAAACACAGTTCATGCGAGTACATAGTGTAATCGTGTTCATTTTGAGATCTTTTAATAAATATGTATGTATATCTTTTTTATATAGACAACCGATTACGCTCAAACAAAGAAAAGGTTTTTACCTCAAGTTACGGTTTCCTAGATTTAAAAAAAACTACATTGGTTGAGCAGTTTTACATAGTTGATGTATAACCTAATAGAAAACCAACAAAATTTCCAATACTGAGACGATTGGGTTTGGCTGAGTTATCCTACAAATCACTGGAAAAGAATTTTCGAGGGATCGAAACGTCTACAGATAAATTATAATTATCTGTAGACGTGTGCTAATATAAATTAAAATACATATATTACACATACATAAAATAAATGAATAAAAACTTTCTTTACGGTAAAATAATGGGTTTAAAAATAGTCCAGGCAGTTTACCATATTGATTTTCTCTATCGCTTTAATTGTATTTCTCATTTTCCTGTCATTTAAAACTCATTAATTCACTATCACGAAACCTGTTTCGATGTTTTAGTAATGTCTTGAGAAACTACGTCATTATATATAGGTACCTACCAAGTGTCGTTTTCTATACATGAATATAATAAATCTATAGACACTGCCCTTATGTTTGCATTAAAATTTAACTAGGGAGCTAGATGTTAAGCTGTACAACACGAGTTCACTTGTTTTTGAAAATGTTGAGTGGTTGTCTATGTATTACGTGAATGTGAGCTTTTATCGAGAAATAGATAGTGCTATCTTTTTTTGTTTTATTCGGATTGGTTCTCCCAATCAATATACAATTAAAAGTACTCAAGAAGATATTTTAACGTCGTTGATCGTTTGTAGCATGTTTTCGTGCCAACCAGTACGGTGTTTTTTGCAAAATTGCAGATTAAATACTAAGAATAAAAAATGAACATTTAATTTACTACGGTTACGTTGTATTCTTAGGTATATTAAGATGAGGTATAAAATTGTTAAATAAACAGTATACCTTATATATTTTGGAACTGCTTCTTTTAGTTTTTTCATCATCATATTTTACCGCAAAAAAGTTAAAGTAATTTTAAAACAAAATAAATGTATTTCCAAGGAATACTTATTACTGTTCTATTTTGTATTAACGTATTTTTATTCTAATCCATTTTGACCTAAGATCAAATGAAATCATCAGTCTAAAATATATGTATACATGCTGCTTAAATGGACGTTATTTCTTTGACATTGCGTTTGACATTTGAGTCAGTGTTACATAGTAATACCGCCATTTTAATTATATATTTTTTCATCTAAGAGATAATATTATATTATTTTAAGTCTTTGGATTCCATTGAAGGGTACTTTTTGTTACTTTTATGAGTTTTAAGCGAATGTTTCCTTTATCATTGTTTTACCCACATGTGGCTTCGTAATGTATAAAAACCTAGTAAAATAAGTTAATTTATAAGTAGCTTTTTTGAAAGATACGGCATAGCGAGAATCCTCGCTCAAATTGAACTGCCCGATTGGGGAAGTACCTTCGCCGTACAGAAGACCGCAGTGAATCAACAATAGTAGTATTTCTACGAGTAAGTAAGGTTACCAGAGCTCGTTGGGAGAGTGACTACTCTGGCAGCATGGGAATTCCGTTTGCTGTCAGTTTAGTAATTCCCTATTTTAAGAAACCTAAACGGTTTCTGCAGGGTTCAAGCTTTCTGGTGTTGCAAATGTTCATGGGCGGCGGTGATCACTTACCATCAGGTGAGCCGCCTGCTTGTTTGCCCCCATATAACTATAACTGACTGAACCGATTTTGATCAATTTTGGTATTGATAAAGACGCAGCTTTGGAGAAGGATATTGGCTACTTTTTATCAATCTACCACGAGCGTGGCGCCGCGGGTGGTAGCTAGTTTTATATATAATTATGCGTAGCGTTTCCATGAATCGTCATCCGCGATTAAAAATAAATGTATAGCGAGGGACTCTTTGGTTCTTCAAAACCGTGGATGAGTGCTACTTCATAGTGCAGCAGGTACTTACCTAGCTGGCAGACATGGAACTGTGGCGTGGCTGCCATAACCCCACTACTAACACTATCCTGGCTATCTGACCTGCGTCGCCAACTCGCATCACTTACCTGTAACAAGATAAAATAATATACATGTATGAACACAACAAAACTGTTATGTATAAACGTGTGTATCTTGTCTGACTCGTAGTTCCTAGACGACTAGACACATGTTGATTTCATTTTCTTGTTTGAAATATGACTTCATTGCCACTGTTCTTAGCTATAATTAATGTAAATCTGTTCATCGGAAGATCATCAGGTACGGGGAGTTTTTAATGCTTTGTGTCTTTAATAGCTTTTGTTATTTCCTTTTTAAACATTGAAACTCATATTCTGCAGTAGGCCTATATTATATTACACATTTGTGTGACAAGGAAATACAGACAAGTTCAAATCAACGGTTTCGCTCGATCGGCTACGTACCAAGTAGCTATTATGCAGAAAGGCAAATAAAAAATGAAACCCTTTAGGGGATGATTTTCGGGAGAAAAATATCCTATCCTATCCTATCTATAATATCCTTCCCCGGGACTCAAACTATCTCCATACAAAATTTCATCTAAATCGGTTCAGCGGTTTAAGCGTGAAGAGGTAACAGACAGACACACTTTTGCATTTATAATATTAATAATAAAGTAAGGATAATTAATAACATTAAAGTAAGGATTCACATTGGAACACTACAATACATAAAAGTAAAAGTGTAGATTAGCTCGCTAAGTATGTGCTTCTGCTAATATGTCGGCCACACAAGGAAACTCTGAGTTCGTAAGATATGTTTTGATAACAATTCCAATGCGATATAAAAATAATTAATGAATATTTTGCAGTTACTCACGCGCCTACGTGATCAATACGAAACACAATAAAGTAAGTATTAATTTTTCTTTCCTTCAATGGTAAACGTCAATTATTTCGCTGGTATATATTGTTTTATATATTCTATGAATTGTGATGAAAAATCTATCCGATGTATCTAAATATATCATGCATACAAAATCTGTATGTGCGAATTTATAACATGCTCAAACGGTGAAGGAAAACATCGTGAGGAAACCTGCATGCTTGAGAGACTTTCTCGATGGCATGTGAAGTCTGCCAACCCGCAGTAAGCTAGCGTGGTGGACTAAAGCCTAATCTCTCTCAAATGAGAGGAGACCCGCGCCCAGTAGTGGGACAATAATGGGTTGATGATAATGATGATAAGAAATCTCGCATTTTTCCTATGAAGGTAGGTAGAAACTTCTGAACGCCATACGCTACGATCCCTGCATAGCTCTTTACTTTGTCCACATTCATACACAAAATATCACTTTCTTCTATACATATATTTCAGAAAATATAAAAATACGTACTTACATGTTTATTTATAGACCTAGAACTCAATATTATATACAATCAATTATTAATAATTGTGTACTACGCAAATACGCAGACACAGAAGATGTCGATGAATATCGCGTTATATTGTTACACCTGACCGATATGCTAAGCGTGTATCCGATAGCAATTACTAGTAAGTAGTGTGTAACAAGATCATGCTCTTCAACATATAATAGTGGTATTGCGCAATAACTAGGTACTTCTTGCGTTTCAGGACACACAATCATGTAATAAACAATTCTTAACACCATTTCATAAGGACCGTCATGTCTTATGTAGATAATATGTGAACAATGATGCAATTAATGCTCTATGGAAGTTCCTGGATGCAGTAAAGTACCTGGTATGATTAAAGAGGTAATAAAATCTTAAAAGATAAATAAATCATTTTTGATTATCATACATGACTGAATGACAAGGCTATTGTGTCGTAATACAATGTTCCTGTGTGTCAATGTAAATTGATAATTTCTTTAAGTACAAAAATACATTCTATAATCAATAACTTAAATACTTGATTCAGAATACGATAGCTCATTCGTGGTGATCGTCACTCGTTAAATTCTCAATGCTATCTAGAGTCGGTGGGGAAAAACAGATCAATACACTTATTATCTAGTTGTAATTGATACTAATTGGAATCTTATTTACGGAACTGTATTGCGAATATACTAAAGTTATATGTGCAATATATATTATATAAGTAATACTAGTACTTTACTTATCATTAAATTACAATATAATAAGCGAAACGGATTTTCAAATCCGTTATTAGTAGTAGCTACTCGTCATTAGCATTCATGCATAGCACATGACTAATGTTTATTTAGAAATATGTATATAAAATCTATATTTTTTATAGCGTAGCAAATTAAATATACTTGTAATATATAGGATTTTTCATTTTCTTTTTGATACGAAGTAACCATTGATGCGTGGCCGTGGAGAAAGCGAAATTTTATGCCATAATGTGAAAGAATAAAACCTACTTACATCTCTGGAAATATGTATATTAAGGTTCAAAGTTGCAAATTTTGTGAATGTGCATTTAATATTATAGTAAAAAAGTCGTTGGTTATATTTCTGTTCGGATTTTACCGAATCAATTGTTGCTCAACAAATATCTCAATAGCTGAAATAGATTTAGGCTTAATTTTAATTGCTTGCTTGTTAAATATTTCGCTACTATTTTCCTGTTAGGAGTCTAAGAATAAAATAACTTTTATGAACATCCTGCTTTAGGAGACCACTATTGCGACTTTTAAATATGTACACCAGACATTTTGTTCAATAGACATCCCTTTAGCAATAAAAACACATTCAAACTGGATAAAAAACTTTAAAGTAAAAGTGTAAATTATTTACCTTTTTCTAAAGTTTTGTAAAGTCTCGGTAAAGTAAAGCTGAGATGTATGAACGTGCATGTCTACATTTTATATGGATGAGTAGTTATTATTACTGACAGGAAAACTGTTGGTTTTCCCGTCAGTTACGTTCGCATAAAACTATCTACGAGCTTATCCTCATGGTGTTTTCCTATAACAGGCCCAGTAGCAAACAGGGAATGTTATTTATTTATAAAATCGTGTAAGACCGATGCGTTCGACCGCCCGAACTGCAAACCAAAAACCTTGACTCAGTCTCTAAATAGATAGTTTGAACTCATAAACTTATAGCAGTAGCGCATCTGCTTTGTATTAGAACTAAATCTAATTATCTATATTCTAAAGGTATTGAACTTTGTTTACGTTTAGTACTTACTAATTTTTTTATTTAGAGGATGGGAACCTTCATCAGACTCCCGGCCTCGGGGGGTGGAACGTGAATTTGAATTATTTACCTCAGTAGAGCCACCCGGTGGTAACCATCGATACATTAATAGTCCCGGATCCACATAGGAGAATAACTACGGAACTCTCTGTGCAGTAAAAGGCACAGAGAAAAAGACCGCTGCGGACAATGTGACCCACAAGACGCTGTGCAAAATACCAAGTAACCACTGAGCTCAGTGGTTCTCTGTCACACTGAACTGACAGAACTGTCGGTTCTCAGGGGTCGTTTAGTACACATATATTGTCACATAAACAGTCCATGGATATAAATAAAGCAGAAGTAATGACACCTATAATCATCTAACAGATCCATATGAAAATGAGCATTCGATAGGAATAAAAAAATGAACTACATACATACAGTATAAAGTTTTCAAAAACAAATTTCTGGATTTAACAATCAATTAAACTTTTTATCATTATCATCAGATGTAGACATTAAACATTAGAATCCATATTTCATGTACTAATATATATAAAAGGCATTGTTTGCAAGAAGCGCATTTCTGTCGTGCTGTAAATATGTATCTATGTGTATTGTAGTTTTATATATGTAAAATATAATATGCTCGAGCACTACTTCTTAGAAATTATGACACCTCATCCTTTAAATAACAATATTTTAATAGACATATGAATTAATAAAGAAGATTCATAGAATTTTCTCGTAAGCAATAAAAGAATGCTTAAATAGTAATTATTTATACATTTGGTTAATAAAGTAGAACGTGGACAAATCGCCGAAATATTTAAACAGCTAGGTTTATTTAGGAGAACCGATATTCTTAGATTTTTATTTATCTAACCTATATTAAGAGTCACATAATGGTATCGTAATATAGTTTAAACATAGGATGTTTACTAATCAATGTAGCTACTACATAATAACGATAACCTTGGTTAATTACTAGTACCTAACCATTAAACAAATTAATTTACACAAAATACTGTTTTCCAGTATTGTTTATTATCTTTATATACATTAATATTCAATAGTAATTATTGGACACTTGCTTCTATATAAATATAAACCGTTTTAAAAGTAATTATAAACAGCTGCTTGATTAATCTAAAGATTGAAAACACGAATTTTGAACGTAAGGTTTTGGATCTCATTAAGAGAAACTTTTGTTTTACACTAATACGTTTAACTAAGTGAAAAATTAATCTGTAATCTATTCTAGGCTGACATGGATCAAAATTCAAGCTAATAGAAACATAAAATCACACATTTTGCGATAATTAAGAACATCCTAAGAATCAAACCCTTAATTGGCCTTTATATATATTATTATATACATATTATTTTTCTCGCATAATTAGAATTTCATTTATTGACTTATTGTTACTGCTACGTAAACAGCGCACCTTCTATTTACAAATGTGACCAACTTCACCGTCGGTCGGTGGTGAGAATGAAATTGAACCCTCTTTGTTTGAGCAGACCTTTTTCAATTAAAAGCACTGCGCCACTCTGATGAATATTGCTTGACCCGGCATGGCATGGCTGGCATCGGCCGACCCACAAAGGAATAAATTAAATTGTGCCTCTAGGGACTGTCAGTTGACAATACTTATATTGAATTCTAACAATTACCTTAATCGATAAACAACTTGGTAGGACTACGAGCTGTTTGAAGCTGACTAGATTTCTATTTTGAAACGTAAAACTAGTATTATCTTCTATATAGCGGATATAACACCACTTTTTGAAATACATAAACACCGAGACTTGAAATAACAACTACGCACGGGAATCGAACCCGATACATACGTAGCGCCAAAACTGACCGGGCCGACAAAATATTGATTGTAGATAGATACAGAAACTTTCACGAAAAAAATGATCAATAAGTTTTAATAAAACAATAAACAAAATAATTATATAACAAGCTCCACTGACTCAAAGCCCCAAAGTGGATATTGGCTTTATAAAGAGCTTAGCGACCTTTTGTGTCGGAATCTATAGGGGAGGAAATTAATGTTTCTTATTATGGCAAGCAAGTAGAAAACTAGTCTCGTCTAGTTAACAACTAGAATATCATAAAATATACTAAATAATAGGCCTAATAAAAAGCTTTTGATATGCTTTGACGGTATATTTACGATTCAAAACACGTTTTAATAATATTCTAATTCTGCTACTGGCACAGATTTAAATGTAATTTACTAAAATTTTGCAAGACATTGAACCGAAACGGTTACTTGTTGTTAGAAATATCCAAAAGAAAATGTAACTGTCTTTGGTCTGCGTCTACTGTTCACAAAGAAAATGATCAAAAAGAGAATAAATCGCAATCTATCGTTTGAATAATAGATCATGAATGAGAGAAAATGGCGAGAGATAGCGCCTCCCGATCGTTCTCTCCGGCCTGTAATTTAAACTATTATCATTAGTCGATGCACCTTTTATCCAGTCCGAATGTATTCGAAATTTAAAAAATAGAGCGACTAGAATAAGAAGATTTTATAAGCAAGAGTGCCCGACAAAGAGTTTTTAACCTGAAGATATTAATAGGGTTTAATGAATCGGCTAGTTGAAAATAAGGTACATTGCACCCATTAATGCCTCATTTTGCTTAAATTGTATAAGTAATATTTAATTCACAATATATTATTATATATATTGTGAATTATATATATAATAATATATAATTATATGGCAGTAAATCATTACAATTTCGGGTCTTTTATTTAATATTTAAACTTAATTAATAATTGTATACGGTTTAACTCACGATGGACAATAGTGTGCCAAGTAATCATTAAATCAATGTATGATATTATCATCTGTCTACTAAGTCAACAATAAAATGTTATGTTTATTATTATACTTACTAGAAATTGCATATTGAATGAAAAAAATAATATAATACGTACTTAGCAAAAATACTGCTTATTTGACGCCGTAAAATATGCAATAATTTCTAGGTAAACATTTAGTACGGTCAGGAAACCGATGTCGTGATAAGAATGTAACCGATTACAAGAAACAAATATTTAAAAACATATTTCTGTATATATTTGAGCATAATAAGAATAATAGACATTTTGTAAGTAGTAGGATTGGCCTTTAGATATACCTACTCGTAGTTAAACATAATTTTGCTGTTAAAAATAGTAATTAAGTTAGTTGATATTGATTCTTATAAAAGGCATTTAAAAGATAAATATGTGATATTACTGAAAGTTATTTTTTGAAAGATATAATTTCGGTACCTAAGTACACTACATACTTAGTTATATTATACAAAATTTCTCCTACCAACAAGAAATTTAGACACGAAAATAAAACTTTGAAAAATCATTGCAGATAGTGCAAAAGTTTTACTTAGCCAGACATAACATATATTTGCGGTAATATCTAAAAAACCTACGAATTCCCAACCAGTTTTATTGCTAGATATTATATTTGCACAGATAAAGCGCGTCGTAATATTTTATTACGACCAGATGGAAATTAAGATGGCATGGCGGTACGGAAATGAAAGATACCTACCCAAGACGTTTTACCGGCAGTCTTTATGGACGACTAATGATGAACAAGCTAACGGGTCTTGTGAACAGTACCAGCTAATGATGAAAGAGATAGATATACGTATATAAGAACACTCAAATTTATTATGTAACTGCAGTTATATTTTATATGAATTTATATAAGTACCTGCATTTTCTAACGCACGAGAAATTATAATTGGTATAGGTAGGTACGACATCGCTAGTTTGTTGGAACGAAGACAAGGGAAGCTAGCTAGCCCATAATATTTATTATATAACAATGAATAAAAAGCGTCAGGCAATTATTACGAGTTTTTCTTTCCACTTTTAATTACTACTAGTACGAAACAAATAATATTCATTTTACGTCACAACATGTTCACATTGATAACGCAGCTATTCAGTACAAGGTGACTACATTTCTTGCGTATTTTAGAATTCCATCGATTTTTTTTTATTTCCGGACGTTCTCGTATAACAGACAAAGAAATTTAAAAAAAACACTATTTATTAGGCGGATTGCACAAATACTCATATTAAGTAGCGTAATTAAAATATGTCTATCAATTACTTAAAGTTACGATGATGTTTTTACGTTTAGCCCTAATTAGAGAACAAAGAGTGGCGAGAGGAAGGGGGGCCTTAATCCTGCAATGAGACACACAAGCTAATTTATGAATTCATTAGTACTAATTGGTGCGCGAGTCGTTGGCAATACCGACATAAGCCGAAATTAAAACTGTCAATCCATTGAGGTTATATTCTAAGTTTGAAATAGGCGCGTATTCGTTTCTGTATCCGATTTTATTTTAAATTTTAAGGGTACAGGTAAACAGGATTCAAAACTGTGCACATGGCTGCTGTACTACTCTCGTCCTTTTCTAAAATTAACCCGGCATCCAATCGATATACCCTCACTTCCCTGTGCCGTCTAGACGGACATATGCATACCTATAAGCTAATATTATACTTTTTACCAACCTTATGAAAAAATTACAGTGTGCGTCATTCTGTGTTTACTAACTTGTTGATTGTTTTGTTGTACGATAGTGTGATATGTAGCCTAAATGTGCTCTAATTTGAGAAGATAAGAGAGCGTAAACAAAACGATCTATATACTTACAATTATGATCAAAATAATTCAATGAATTAAGTATATGGAGCCCATGGGTTCGATCAATAGCATCAGTCATCATACACTTTCACTTCTAACCTGTACAGGCAAAATGCGAGTAATCAATGGGGCAATAAAAGTTTCACGTCGAGCTCTTACCGTTAATACGTCTGTCAGACAGAGTATCCTCCTCGTCCCACCAGGGTTGGTCTAGAATCCTGCGCGTCGCCGGGTTACGGTCGAAATTGCCATAATATTGGAACTCCATTCCAAACACTTATCGTCTCTGTTATCACTACTTTCTTTTACAGAATTTAACACATGCACCTACACAAACACCCCGCCACCTTAAACGCTTAAGCGATACTGATTTGTAATTAAGTCTTCTCGACCAGACACAAATGAGATAAATGATTGGCGCTTAATAATAACACATAGGGTCATTATTATCGACAATAGTACGGTAAGTCGATCGTTAGTCGTCGCCGGGCCGTCGCGAGTCGTGATAAACTTTACTCTGCCGTTGTTCTCGGCTCTCACCTTTTGTGTAGGGTTTCTGTATGTTTGCTCTTGACGTGTGAACGACGGTCAACAAACACTGCCAGCCACTTGCACAAATAGAAGGAAACATGTGAGATTGGCTCTATCGTTGTTTTTATTTAACAGTTTCAGCGTATGCATTGGATTCTAGCAGAGCAAGCCTCCCTTCGTCTTTTTATTACTTTAATATAGGTATATAAGAATGGCCTAACTATTTTGGACTGGTTAAATGTTTTAATCACATATAATTAAGGCGAGTAACTACGGTTTATTAGCATAGCTCTCTCGGCCTTAGTTGTCAGAAGAAAATCGGTCACACGTCGAGAAAAATGATAACAGAAAAAACCACGTTAAAATTAATATAACAGTTTTTAGATGTGTACAAATAGAAGTTGTTCTCGTTATTAAAGAAGATTAATTAATGGGCAAAATAATATTGTGGTAGGATAGACAGATAATTATATTCATAGATTGCATGCATCTACGATGAAATTGCTTGTATGCTAATATCGTAATGAGATGTTTTATTGAGAGTCTATTAGAAAAAAAATACGTAAAAGAGAATCTTTGCATGTGACTAAGAGATGAATATAAATGGGTAGTTGGCAAAGTTTTTGTGAACCTGTGACGTCACGTTTTTTGCCAACTCATGCGACAACAATGATTTCGAAGCAATTAAAAAAATAACTTTATAATTAATTAAATGAAATAGCAAGTTAAACGGATAATAATAGTAATTTTAATAATATTTATTGTATAAACTAGGTGGTCCTAGTTTATTATATTTTTAACAAAAAAAAATTAAATAAGTAAATTAAAAATATAGTAAGTAAGATATTGATATAATTAAGTATTTTTTAAGAAACGTTTGTCCCGCTATAATTGGTAAACTACGCAAATGTGAGCGAATAGAAGACTAAAAAAGATTAGTGTACACAATTTGAGGAAGGAAATCACAACTAAGTATGTCTAGAAGATAGAAGGAGAAAATAAAGAACTGAGAACATACTAAGAGAAGTTTTTACGTTTTTCAACAGCATAAAATGTATGTGCCTCTTTTAATGACAAAAAACAGCCTTTTGCTTTGTCTTTTGTACTACATATTGTCATTGAAAAAAAATGAACGGTTTAGGCCATTAGCATCAATTATAATTCATGCCAAAGATCAAGAACCTTTCGTCCTGAAAATA
Organism: Craniophora ligustri; assembly: GCA_905163465.1. Lineage (NCBI taxonomy): Eukaryota > Metazoa > Arthropoda > Insecta > Lepidoptera > Noctuidae > Craniophora > Craniophora ligustri. Next base: position 6,307,962 of record LR990967.1, on the reverse strand, counting down.
TATTAAATTAGAACAAATGCCCCGTCTACATACGCAGGTACTACTTTTGAAATTGATTACACTTTACAAGACTTTAGAGCGGAGTTTTACACTTTATTTGTGGCTATCGTGACGGTATCTGCCACTTAGCGCAGTAGACGCATCGGTTTTATTTGCAGAAATACGCTAATAATAAGTACATATATAATATGTGCTATGAAATATGTTGACACAGTATTTTTTTCTATAAATAGTCTAACTACGTCGTATTTCCTATCTCTATCTCTAGATCTATACTTCTGAATGGTTAAACAAATATTGAGGAGACGGAGGGACCCCTGGAATCCTAATACAAATATACTACGCACCCACTACTCATTTATTAATTCAGTAAAGTTTTAAGAACTTTTTAAATGACTCGAGCTCGTCGCTGTTTTTTTAATGTTTAATTTTAGTCATGTGATATCGACATGACATCACCTTTATGACCTTTATCTGTCTTTTAGATGTCCATGAATAGAGACAGCATTACCGGCAATACCTATTTTAGTAGAAATATGTAATATCATACTGGAAAGTAAAACGTTTGAGTATAAAAAAATAGGACAATGTCAAGCTAAAGGTAAAACTTATGAGTTAAAGGCGCTTTGGGATACAAAAAGCAAGTGAAAAGCAGGTCCATTAAATGACACTCCTCTGTATATCTATCCTACATTCTTACCTACAATGCCAACTAATGGGCCTAACGGGGTGACATTCGTTATAGATAGATAGATAGAATTTTCTTTATAGTACACATACCAAAAAGAAAACAATCTATAAGTACATATATGTATATGTAATCGTTTGTCCTGACTGATTCATCAACGCAGAGCCTACACCACAGGGTTTGCAAACATAAAATTTTGACAGATGATGCATTGTATGATGAAAACATCCGCTAAGAAAGGAATTTTAGAAATTCGACTCCTAAGGGGGTAACATAAGGGATAAACGGTGGTATGGTATTGAATTCGGTTATTCTCAAAGTTAGAGATATGAAGTAAAATATACGAGTACAAGTTTTTGGTTAGAAATAATAATTAAGAACGTATATCGGGATTTTTTTAAATCGACCATCTAAGAGTGTGAAACATAACAAAAAGAAATCAAAAGGTTGTTATAAAAGGGTATCACTCTACTACAGTAGAAGTTACGTCCGGCATACCCCGGGGATCGATTTTGGGGCCTCTTTTATTCATTCTCTTCATTAATGACGCGTTGATTGCTTTAAACATTCGAAATTTTTATTATATACTGATGATTTAAAAGTGTTTAAGCCGATAAAAAATCACACAGACTGTCAACAATTACAAAAAGATTTAGACCGATTATCAGATTAATAAAAATTAACTTCAGTTAAATATTTCAAAATGCTCTACAATTACATTTACCAAAAAAAACTTTTAACTTCAACTACAATATCAACAGAATTTCTCTAACAAAGGTTTGCCTCAATTCATGACCTGGGCGTGTTGCTTGGTGAAAAACTACACCTAGCTCAGCATGTTCATAACATAATTAACGATGCCTACAAAATGTATGGTTTTGTGATGAGGGCTACAACTGATTTTAAAATTATGGGGTTTTATCCACCTTTACAAGTCACTTATTAGATCTCAACTTGAATACGCTGTGGTTATATGGAGCCCTTATTATAACACGTATATTGATAGCCTAGAAAAAGTCCAGCGTAAATTCCTCAGATCTGTGTAATACCGTTGCTACCGAAACTTCCCGTCGTACAATGACTTACTCAAAAGCTACAGTGTGATGAGTCTGAAGTCCAGGAGATTATATCTCGAAACAATGTTTTTGTATGATCTGTGTATCCATAGATACAACTGCTCAGACATAACTAGTAGAGTGCTCTACTTTGCTCCTAGAACAGCTATTAGACGAGGGGTGCGCGCGCGCCCACTTTGCGGTTTCCCCATGTCGAACCAATGCTAGGGTTCGCGCACCCCTGCGCCAAACGAATTATTATAATGAATTATTTACAAGTGTGGATATATTTAATTTGTCTTAACAGCTAATACATTTCGTAACTGTCTACTGAAAACTATTCAGTGATGTTAATTTGGTAGATTGTGTAAATTACTGATATTTTGTTAGTTTCGTTCATAGTTTATAAGATATAATGTGTAACTGTTTGTTGGTCCCAAATAAATAAATAAAATAAAAATAGGGGTTAAAAGTTGCGATGGGATGTCCGTCATTTTTAAAGTAAGTTAAAGGAAATTTAACATTCAAGCTCCTCAGCAAAAATAAAAGGAATACGTGTTTCGTCGCTTTTGGAAATTCAACCCATAACGGGCGAAATGAGGGGGAGAAATTAATATTGAATTGCGCGGGCGAAGCATCAACTAGCAATCCCAAACAAGATTCAATCTTTACTAAAAGATGCAAGCCGAAGGATCATTTTATCAATTACTAACTCTTTGAATTGATTGCTATCTAGTCAGGAAGATCTAAATAAAAAGACTTCTAAATAAAAGTTTGACTCACTATTTTCACCTCTAGTTTCACATTGTGTAGAGATATTTTTATTGGAAAACAACTTTTCTAGTTACTAATATACGTTACTGATCACCTTTGACAACCTTTCCTTATTTACAGGAGTAGTTCGTTCAACCTACCAATAAGGAACTAAAGTAAATAATTGTCGAATAAAATTGATAATGATAGTTTATCTTAATGGAGTTTTATTAATTGTTTACAATCTTAAGCACTTGATACATCGTCTGTCTCATATCTTTATTGTCATATATATCGTCACATGTGAAGTTATAGCACGACAAGACTTGTGAATATTTAACTTGATGTTATCATTTTGATAAGTATAACGTTTTAGTAGTCATATTTATTCGGCAATAAATCATACTGAGGCAGCCGTGTCACCGCGATGTAGACTCGAATGTTCATCAGTTAATCGATAAAAAATTAAAACTAGTGTTCAAAACTTCTATTTATAATATTTTATTTTAATCAATAACTATTATAAACTCAATATTAAGAACTAGTAAACGAAAATTGGTAGGCAAACGGAGGAGTAAAAGGTTTTAAACTGTATTGAATTGCCTGTTTATAAATAAATAATATATCGATTAATGAGTGAAACCAGTTCTAGGCTGCTTTTATGTTGTTTTCGTTTTATCTGAATCATAGCAGCAATCATGTTTGGTCGATAAATAAAAGTGAATTGAAAATTATTGTAAATAGAATAATATGATTTATCCATAATTAAATGGGTTTTACTTGGATGATAATAAATAGTTTTATCATTCAATATCATTAAATAGCAGCTATAATTATCCTAGTTGATATAGCCACGCAAGAACAGCAATCATGTGCGTCTGTAACTGAACAGCTGAAGAAAACCGTGGTGACGAAACTTGCACACCTGAGATTTTCTTGACGATTTGTTAAGTCTGCCAATATGGTGGACTAGCCTTGCCCCTCTCGTACTGCGAGGAGACCCATGCCAAGCCGTGGGACAGTTAATGAGTTGACGTCAAATATGTAATATATGTGAATATTAAAATACTCCAACATATTTTCACGACCTTGAATGGTAAGCTTGTGAAGCATACCTAAATACTAAATATTGATTATAAGTTTATAATAGTATTTGGGCGTAGACAGACGACATGTACAATAATATTGTACCAAATACAACAGCTATTATGTACACCTGAGTAGTTATACGGTCACTCTTAGGTATTTGCTCTACATTTTATGTCTAGGCTGCAATATTATTTATCAGCTAGTTTGTTGCGAGTTGAAATGTCTATAACTGGCCGGTTGGAGTTAAATTATACGTGGTTAAGGGCAACCGGTCCCAGAAACCTCAATAGATAAAAGGTGGCTAACAATTTATAATGCATATATTAGACTAAGCATTCGAGGCCTTTCGTCTTGTGTCTGATAGGGGCCGCTATCATAATATGGGGTTAATTGAAAACTCATGACGTTAGGTGCGGGTGGCATGATCAAAACAAGGCTTATATTGTAATTTTTTCAGCCCCGAAGCAAAAAGTGCAGATAAACAGATTTTTATTTACGTTGCTCGCATGAAAGGTGACTTGATTGAAAATGTGTCTATGCTATGATTCAAGAACTCTGTTCAGCCCGTCAGCTATTTGAGGAACATCCTCCCAGTCGGGATTTTGAATATTTTTATTATTTTTGGTACGTTCAATTTACGATCGTAAAAAAAACAATAATATTATTCGCGAAGTACAGGATTCCTTGCTTAATACCAAATTTGAATTTTTGAAATGCATTTTTAATTTGCAATTATCTCTATATTTCAAATAACTATCGATAATAAGTTATCTTTTAGGTGTTCTCGATACAAGAATATCTTAATTTTTCAATTGAATTAGTATTTAGGCAAACGCATCATAACAGTGGATTTTCTATTGTGTCAATTTGTGTCTGTAACTAATAACTTGACGGATAATTCAATTATCTATTTTAACAGCTAAGCAAAACTAAATTAAGCTAGAAAAAATATTTACTAATAACTCTACATTATCCTGAGACTGCATCAATTCTTATGAAAGAAGAAGGAGCTCTACACTTTATGTCACATATTACAAAGTGCCACAGTTCCCATCCAATGATCATGCATTCAGGCAATTTTAATCTATTAGGTATTCAATTAAGTACATAAAGTCCTACTTTAAAACTATTTTAATTGTCTTATCATTGCATAGTAGGTATCAAGTGCTAGAATTAACCCTAAAATTTTACATAAACAAAATATATAAAACTTTATACTTATTTATAGGAATAAAATAACTTTAAAAAAAAATGCAAAACCAACTACAAAAACTAAAAAGCAAAAAATAACTTCATACAGTTTTACCTTTTTTTTAGTTTTAAAGGTATGAAGTCGGTGCCAAGCCAAACGTAATAGTACCTAAGTACACTCTCCGCGAGTGACCTTGAGCGGGGTGGTTACAACCACTACATCATCGGCACCGACTTCATACCTTTAAAACTAAAAAAAAAGGTAAAACTGTATGAAGTTATTTTTTGCTTTTTAGTTTTTGAAGTTGGTTTTGCTTTTTTTTTTTAAAGTTATTTTTTTTTCTTTTTATTGTTGTATATATATATATTAAACTTTTCATATCAGGTCAATCTAATAGCCTGAAAGAATACAACTATCGATCCATATATACTAATAATTATGAAAGATTTTTCCTTCAACTCCTAACCGTTGAGGAGTTGTACCTTCCATCATCAGATCATTACATGAGGTGGTGATTTTCAGATGCAAATACTTGAACAGCTTTGGAGAATACATGTAAATGTAATAAATGCCTATAACTGAAAGAATTTTCTTTTAACTCTTAACTGTTGAGGAGTTCTACGGTTCTACCTTCCATTCCTGATGTGGTCACAATGGGACCATCTGTGAAGTCTAGCCTTTTAAACAAAAAAAGAATTTTGCAAATCGGTCCAGGCGTTTTTAAGCAATTCGTGAACATACATAAAAAAAAAAAAAAAAAAAAAGATACCGACGAATTGAGAACCTCCTCCTTTTTGAAGTCGGTTAAAAATATCGTGACGTGACGGTGTTTTTTCAATAGCAAGATCTTACGAATTTGTGATTTTTAACAGAACTATATTCGTGTAATATTATCTATTTAATACGAAAATCATAGCAGTGCACGTTAATCGGCATTCATTGTATTGTTAGTGGCACTCATGCGCGTTATTTATCGAACATGCATTACTGTAGCATTATAAAACTTTCTACTCACGATAACATTCCTACATCCTCCGACTCCATACATAATAGAGGACACTGCGACACAACTTATTACGCTCAAACATCAGCTTGGCGTTCGATCCGACTTCAGAGTGTGTTTGACAAATATATCGGCACCACCGCGCACCGCTTTATAAGATAGTTTGAAAAGCGTCTCGCTACACTGTATCGCGCTACTGACGAATTTTCACGGACAACGTAACCTACATGACACGTTGTCTGTTAGTAGTACTATATTCCTATGCTATGCTAAAATCTATGCTAGTGACGAAGCAGTTTCATCAAGTTTTCGCTCAACCAAAAAAAATTAAGTCGGTTAAATTGCTTTTTACTCTTTCGAGCACAAGAACACATAATTTTGATTTTTTGATGATGATTAAGATTAAGTAGGTGTAAATATGTACATTCTTAAGTATGTAATAATATTTAAGAATGTACATATTTACACCTACTTAATCTTATTTCAAATGAATATTGGCATGTGCTTACATACATTCCTCTAAAAAATAAGTTATACCTATAATATATTTTAGTTAGTTTTTAAAATATATATATTTCTGGACATTATGACAACGCCATCTAATTCCGAGCTAAGCAACGAGGCTTGTGTTACGGATACTAGTTGGTTGATATACTACTAAAAAATAAACTTACATATATGTAAGTTTATTTTTTGTAAATACATATACATATATATTATACATATCCATGGATATAAATGTTTATGCTCTTCACACAAACATTTGTCCCTACCGGGATTCGGACCCGGGACCCATAGCACAGCAGGCAGTGTTAAGTACCCCTGGACTAATTATTAAAAGAATTAAAAGTGAACGACTTTTAATACAGGCGATATTAAAATCCAACCGCTAATCTCTATGTATGTATACCAGGCCACTCAGAAAGTTTTGCGACAAAAGTTTTTATGTATAAGACACTGGCCACTTGTAATTATTTTGAAAACTTCGATTATTGAAAAGTAAAAATAACACTGTTCGATTTTCAAATTTCCCTCCGCATTTTTTTTTTAAGCTAATTCAAATTTTCTTGTCTTATAAAAAAATGGATCGAACATTTTCGTGCAATGATTTTTATGATTTCAAATGTGGCTTAAAACCTGATGAGGCATTTGATCGACTTCGAATTGCTTTATGGATGAAGGACCTTCAAAAGCAACCATCTACCGCTGGTGTAGCGAGTTCAAACGCGGTCATCTTACTTTTGGCGGATGAACAAAGGAATGCTCGTCCTGCGACGGCTGGCATCTTCGCGTAAGGAGGATAGTTTCCCGCTGGGTACCACACAACCTCATCGAAGCTCAGAAGCAGGCCCGTGTGTATTGGTGCCGTGATACAAAAATTTGATGCAGGCTCGTCACGGCGCGTTTATGACATTGTGACAGGTGACGAATCCTGGATTTATCAATACGATCCAGAAACAAAACGTCAGTCGACAGTTTGGCTGTTTCAAAATGGACCAACGCCTACGAAAGTGAAGCGATTGAGAAGCGCAAAAAATTTGAAAAATTGATCGCCAGTTTCTTCACTTTGATGGGGTACCTATTTTCAATTCCACTTCGAGACCAAAGCAGCATCAACGCCGAATGGTATAGCACAAAATGCCTGTCGAATGTGTGAACGAAGTGTAATCAAATACCTAATATTTTAAAAATACCCTTATTGGCTGCTCGTGACCAGCGTCACAGAGGTGTGAATAACAGTTCCGTATAGAATCTGCGATGTTTATGAAAATTTACTCGATATGTTATACAGCCCAGCTAAAATCGGCGCCTTTATCATTGTCAATAATGAAAATATCAATATTTATAACTGCAACGTTAAGTTATTCATATAATTATGTTAAATACTTTGAACAGGTTGATATTTTTCCAATTCACATTTTATGTCCGAAATAGAAAGGTCGGTTTGCGTAAAAACACAATAAAGAAAAGGATCGCAATAAAAATTGTAGGAAAGATTTTAATAACGAATGCTATCAAAGAAACCTCACCGGCCACGATCGTCGGAATAATTATGATTTAGGTACAGATAACAGACATCACTTCTTAGTCGTTATCACTGTCTTCTTTCTAATATATCCATAAAACTAATAAGGGAAACCGACTAACTGATCTAGATTTCAACATAAAGCCTAAACCCGAGGGGAAATGAAGGTGCCTTTCGGTTTGAAAATGCAGGCGAAAATCTTTCTGCGGTAGAAGGGAAATATTAAATAAATATTAAAGATAACTTCTACATTGACATCATTTTATCTTACTGATGCCATCCATGCTGAGCTATGTAGGATTTTAGGTAAATTTCAGTAACCTCATTACATTTAAATGATAAAACTATAATTAAATAAAATCATTGTAATCATATTAACATTTTATCAGGGTATGCAAAGTGTAGTGGAATATTTCTTTAACGTCACTTATTCTTAACAGTTGGGACTTTACAAATATATACATATAGAACGGAATCTCTCCATACTTATAAGTATTTAAGCTCCACTTCAACAGCGTTTCTGATAAGTGAAACAATTCAGTAGATAAGTTATCTATTTGCGTGTTATTAACAATAGTTAGTTGGCAGAGTATAAATACTAGGTTCTCTTCTCTATGAACCAAGTTCAAGTGCATTAAGATACCATCAGAACTAGGCCTAATATTGAACTTTATGAAAATGGTGGAAGAAATCCATCGCTTGTAGAATAAGCTATAGATCCGGAGCAAAGTGGTTAGATACTCGTTGATCCGGAGGATAAATAGATCCTATTCTGTATATAAGAAATTTAAGTAATAATAAATTAACTCAATTGGCATACATGTTTTACTCAGTTACCTATTAAGAAAGCTATGCTGGGTAATTTCTACAAAATTCATAGGCATATAAAATTAAGCCTTTGGGCAAAAAGGTTCTGACAGGAGACCAGTCCAGGTATCAGAACGTGGGATGGCCACAATCGAGATGGACTGTCGACGTGATAATTAAAGGATATCGGAAGTCATTAGATGCAGCCATAATTGTGGAAAACTATGGGAGAAACATTTATTCACCAGTGGACGTTCTTTAGATGATACCATAATGATGAGATTTCTTTGATTTGTTATTTCGGTTTAAGTACCAATAGGTGTTTCTTTTTTGCGAATCACTAAACGTGATTTACAAAATAATAAAAAATTGTTTCATCTTATGATTGTATCGTATGATTTTAGTAGGTACTTTAAATAATTAAAAGATGTTGAATTACGAGTACTTATTTGTCTAGATAACTACCATATTATTTGAAGCTAGTATTTAAGTGTTTAAAATAAATAATACCTAAATACACACATACCTACATTAATTGTTCCTAACTTCGTATGCAATCTGAATTTTATTTTACTATTTATTTTCCTGATTTTTGTAAATAATATATTTTCGAAGAAAACGTAATAATCCTCAGCAGTGGTAAATACCTACGGCACTTTATCACATTTAAGACGCTATTTTTTTTATTTATAATTTCATCAATCCCATCCCTAAATTATCAAGTAAGTAACTGTATTGTGTTGAGCGGGCTGGGCCGAACTTGTTTAATAATCTCTCGAGCAAAGATTGAAGTTATTGAAAACACGCATCACAACAAAATACCCCAGTCACATTAAGCACTGATCACAAATGGCCGATAGTCGTACGTAACGCAGCAACGCGCAACGCGGTGCGGTGGCTGACACACTGACAAACGCTAGCGCGTCATCTTAGGTCACCTGAGATGTCTTACAACCGCTGTAATGCATCGTGTGTGCAGGCTTCAGAATGAAAAGTCCTTATCTTTACTCTATGCTATTAATTTTATAATTATACAACGGAAAAGATCACAAACATTCAATATGATAACAATATTTTGTGAGAGACAAATGCCTAAAATAAGCCGGAACCTGTCTCTTAACATATCAGCCTCTTCCCCCCCTGCCCCATACACTGCAGTAAAAGATAAAATTAATTCAATAAGTATATTATCTATATACGTATATAAATAATGTTCAAGCGAGTATTTCCAGTATTATTTTTTTACCTGCACTGTTGCTGGTTTGGTACCTATTCAATATTATTTTTATATATGGTAAAATCTCAATAACGACCACTAAAGCAATATGGTATTTCTTGTTATGTTATAGTTGATGTAGATATGTTTGTTGTTCTGCATTTATCTGAAGATACCCTGACGGAATCCCAACCCTGAAAGATTAGACTAACGCCCTAACGGTTTGCTCTGTGGTTTGCAATTTTAGGGCGTATCACGTGATTTGGAACTTCACGTTGCATCGTAGCGTAGGCAGACATAATACACTGGGTAGTGTATTATGTCTGCCTCTTAAGATTACTAGGCAATCTCGTATCCATTTTACTATAGGGCTACTTTCGCCAGATGTTACCCCAGAACGCATCACATAAAGATAGTTGCACTAAATGCATTTAGATTTTCGTTCATGATCTTTTGTTTTGCTTTTAGGTATTTGATGACCAGAATTTATAGTAATACTGTTTTCTCTAGATTCTAATTTGGCTACTAGATATTTCTTTTAATTATTACCTAAGTCTATTATGTCTGATTTAGATCTTGAACACAACACACAATTAACATGAGCATGGTCGGTAAGAGTGATACATACATATATCTGTATAATTTAATCATTAGAATTACAAAAGAAAATGCAGGCAATACTTTTCTTTGTGTACCTAGAGCTAACCCAATCTCTCTATCTATCAATAGTATTGCACAATATTGGTTATGCAACATACCTATTGACTCTAGGGGCCACTACGCGTGTGACGAGAGATGTGCACTTCGAATTGTGAAACTGATAAGCGGTCAGTGGCCGTGAGAATGAAAGCGCTACGAGTAGGTACATTATTGGATATAAAATTCACCTAACGACGACCTCCAAACGTTGCGAGATCGAAGTTTGCGATATGAATACCCACGAGTAAATGTGGCCAAGTCCAAGTTAACGTTGTCACCCGCCGGCGAACGCTCAATCTGTTTACCTAGAATCACGGTTCTAGTTTTCTATTTAAATGTAAATTTATAATGTATTGCCTCATTCTGTCATATGACTGGAATATACATAATTAAAATATACGATGCCTACAATAGTAGACAAGTAGTTAACATGAAAAGTTTTGTTGTTAAAGTTTTAAACATCGTTTATCCAAGCCTATGTAATATGTATCATAGGAATTAGCAGAACGTAATTTAGTAACCAATAGCACACTTTTTATTCTTTCACATTTCATACCTACAATAGCACATTGCCGTACAGACAAATGCGTTATGCGACAGTTAGGATTACCTACTATACTGCTACTACGCATTTTTTTATCTGAAGGACTTTACCATGAGGCCTATGACATCTCCTCCTAACAATTTCAGTATATCCCATCCCAACGATATTTTTTCATCGTTGATGTGTACCCCATTGTCTTCAGGAATAGTTATTATATATCTAATGATCATTTTAAAACACTGAACAAGACCCAAATTTCTTTGTCATAATCAATAAATGAAACCAAACTGTAGAGATATCTATACCTAGTTAGTAGGTACACAGATTAGCACATTTGTCTGGTTTCATAAACAGGTGTTATTAGATGGTGACACGGTGTTATAATATACATAGTAATAGTGACATATGCACGTGTAGTATACTGGAAGCATGTAGTTCCGGAAAAAAACAGCTGTGATAAATTAAGTGACAGATGGGCCCAGAAGCTATGCCAAAACAGTTTTGAAATTCGTCTTTACGTGCAAGATTTATGACCAAACATGTAGGATCGTACTACACATGGTATTCAATAAAGTCTGTTGATAGATCAAAAAATATATTACCTACCTACTTATTCGACCTTTTCTAACATATGTATTAGTCGTTTTACTGATATCTAACGCGAATTGAACTTTGAAATGAAACTACTTTTAACGGACTAATAAAATCAGTAAAAATCAGTTACTTTTCAATGAGGTGGTTATTAAAACTGTTATAGGTACATCTTATCTGTCCAGGAATATTTATTTATTTATTTATTTACCTACCATGCGGGCAAAGCCGCGGGAGGCAGCTAGTATAAATATAAGCGTATCTAGTCTTTTTCTACACGGGGGACATGGCCCTAGTGCGGGGGGGTGGCCACGATCCACCTATGAGAATTTCTAATTGGTAGCCCAACATACTAGGGTGGGCACTAGACCATTCTGGGGTGGGCACTGTCCATGCTTTAACCCACGTTTTAACGCCAAATGAAACGTAGTCTTACGTGAACCTAAGTATGATTCTATACAGGTACCTGTACGTAGTATTAAATATAACTAAACTATCTAGGATTAGTGAATCATTCAATCATCACTAAACATCATGAAGAACTGTCATTCATTAAAAAAAAAAACATTTTAGAAGTAACGAAAATAAAATTCTATAAATAAATAATCTACCGCGCGCTTTTCATAACAAATTCTATTTTTAAATATTCAAGAGGTGTCTGTCTTGACTGTATCATCATTAATCACCATGGAGGTTAAAATTTATTTTACTATCTGTATTAAAAAGAGAAATACGCGTTAGTAATGGCTTTTCATACAAATATACGTCACTTGGGACGTAAAGATCTACTCGACTTTGAACTGAGTAGCTAAAGTAGAAAGGTTATCTAATCCTACTTTTTGTCTTTAAGTAAATAATAAAACGTATGAAATATATTCTATATATAGGAGGATCTAACTAGATCAAATTGAATTTCAATATTCACAGCAATGTTAATTACTTATGAACTCAGTAACATGACAGAAGGAAGCCACGTAAGTATCATCTAAAAATATATACTTTAAACATAAAGTCCTCACCTTCATCGTCTTTCCCTCCAACTCCGAGCACGAACGCACTTCTTAAGAGGTGACCCATTCTTGAAGGACCTTACGATGCTGACTTTGTGCAAATTGTAGAGTGTGCCAAAATAAATGAATCTTTACATCTAAATCTACTAATAATACACGTTTATGAATTTTAAAAGGATAATAAAAATATAAATCTAGGCAAAAATATTACCGCGCGAGTCGGTTCAAAAGATAAAAGGGCTACATCTCTGTAGATAAAATAGGGATATTCGCTTTCGTAATAGAAGAAAGCCAATGAATGTAGTTAGCAGCGTCACCACTCTACAAATGATGTAAACTGAGCGCTAACCGAAATTATAGGTTGAGTTAAGAAAACGAACAAAGAAAATAATGGAGTTGCCATGAATTTGTATCGCTATATTAGATTAGTATATACTTATTTACTATATTTTGTCTTTCTATTAGTGACGTCACGAGTTATATATTGGTAGATTGGTTACATATTGGTAACAGGTTTGGCTGTAGCTATTCATATATAGGTAACCATTTGACATATTGGACAATGATAAATGTATGGAAAGTATGAGTATACGCAGCATACAAGAGAGTTTGGGAAATTAGCTACCTTTAGCTAATTTCCTGTCTCCCCTTTCCTAAGATTCACGAATCCATCGGTTATCCTCAGTAAATACTTTCAACTTGAATATATTCATTCATAAATTATTATTATTTTTAAAATATAATTATTCTAATCACTCAAATCCATTGGACATAACTAAATAAAGAACTATACCATGCCATAAAAAATAAACTCGAGCCGATTCTACAGTGGCTGTCGTTCTGTCGTCAGATATTGACACAAGCTAGGGAACAATGAAGCTATCAGGCTTGCGCGCGCGCACCGAGCCCGCGTGCAAACAGACCTATCAATGCGCAAAAATGTAAGCAACAGCGGAAAATGCCTATCAAACCTACTAATATTATAAATCCTACTTCCTACTAATATTATAAACGCGAAAGTTTGTAACTAAGGATGGATGGATGGATGGATGGATGGATGGATGGATGGATGTTTGTTACTCTTTCACGCAAAAACCGCTTAACAGATTTGAATGAAATTTAGCATACATATAATATAATATAATATACTTATAATATAAATAATAATATACTTATTAGTGTACCTTTAGAGCGAGTGGTATTTACTGACCGGTAGCTACTTTAACACATAGTTATTTTCATCATGATGTTTTTATTCTTATCTTCATTTTATTGACCCATCACATAATCTTAGTCCAATATTTGTTTAATAAATAAAAATTACTTGGTATTCAATATAAGTTTAGAACTAGGATTACGATATGGTACATCACAAATACAAATATAAAATGCCTACTCGTATAATTGAATATGATTATTCATAGCATAATTATTAAATGTTCAGAGATCACTGAAAGGATCCGAAACGATACGCGCAGACGGAATACCGCTTTCAGTGTCTTTTTGACTGTATTTATTATTATTAGTTTTTCTCCCACTACAGGGGAAAGACCAGGCTTCCTTTACTCCTCATAAAATAATTAAAAAAATAGTAACTTACGATCAAATGACCTATCAATACAATCACTAACACTGTACACACGTTTAACTCTCGTAGCTCATTACTTAAACTGGCGCCTTATGTCCACATCGTCTTCTATATTTACAGCTAGTGATTTATTTTATTATCTTAGAACTCCCCCAAGGTCGTCAACTAAAGAGAAAAGGTGAGCGATTGTATAAAAACATTTTTGTCCTCTACTACGATTTATCTAAATTGATATTTACATGAATAGGTTACGCGCGATATCAAGACATAGTAGGTACGTCAAATCTTGTTCGAAATATGAATTAAGTTTTTTTAGGTTCATGATATTTAGAAAAAAAAATTATAGAATATTCATCTTCTTAAGTCTATTAAGCTCGTTTAGGTAAAACGAGATTTTGCATAAAATATGTAAAAAATAGTATGGATGGAAGAATCGTATCACTTGGTGCTCTACTGTTTCTGCCTACTCCTGTGGGTAAAAGGCGTGAGTGAGTATATAATTAATATATTATTACCGTTTAAAGAGACTACAAACCAAACCAATCAGTTAATAATTTTATTACTTATAATGAAAATATTTTTTTCGCGAATTTTGCATACTCAGTCATAGAAGAAAGTTACAAGAGTTGTAAATACATACGATGTTCCAGCGTCAACCTGTCATGCTGTTCAGCAGCTTATAAAGGAAATGATCGTTCGCTCATCAGGAAACGTTCCAACAGTTCCTTCCGAAACCATCGGTGTACCGATTGAAAATATGTTTATAGTTTCTTAATAAAAACTTGCTTTATTATTTATCAGCATAATGGAACGGTATACGAAGGTAAATATAAACCACTTAAATGCTACGAACGCGTACAACCCTTTTGAAGTTAATAGGATGACATAAACCCAAACGAAAAATCTACAAAATGTGTCGTAAATAGGACTAGATAGCTGAAAATTTTCGAATATATCGTTTCGGAAATGTGCTTAGCAGAAAGTAAATTGAGCGTGAAATGACAGGCGGGAGCAGGCGACGCCTTGCTTCACGAATTTAGGTCAATTTTCGTCAGAAGTAGGGGCATGTCGTACCCAACGGGCTACGGGGCCCTTCCTTCCGTGTCCTATTTATATCTGTTAGCGCCGTAAACCGAAATAGGTGTTATAATAATAAATACGCATATAAACATAGGTTGACAGGTTGTTGCGTAAAGTTACAACATGCATAATGTAGGACGACATAAAAATGTTATTGCTGTACCTACACGCGACATCCGAGGTGATGTTCCGTTGTAGGCTAACCTAACTATAACATGACGGCAGTTGTTGTTCCGTATTCTAATCTTTTAAAAAAAGGCATATTTGGTAGTAAATGTTCAAGCTTAGCTGGTGAAGGTTTAGCTGTGAAGGATCCTAAACTTTTTGGCGCACTAGCTGAGTCGGTTTTTACGCCTTAGATTGCGGGTTCGGAGTTCGGACCCTGCATGAAACAAATAAATTTTATTTTAAATATTAAAATAAAATGTATTTGTTTCATGCAGGTATTGTAGGTAGTCGAACCTAGCAACCATTAAGTCTATGGTTAATGTACAACCACATTAACCTTAGACTTAACGGTTTCAGATAAGAAGAAAAAGACAGTGTTTGTAAGTAATGGATGGTTTTTTTTTCTTTTATATGAATATAGAAAATGACCCCATAAATATGCTAGCTTGTTTATAAAGGGCGGCAACGTTAATTCAAATTCCTCTAGGTACCGGCATTTCCTGAAGCAAATGATGTCGTAAATACATTATGAAGCTATTGCAAATGTTACATTTCCTCTCACACTCATAAAACTTTCGATTTGCAATGACAACCTACCTATTCGACGTTTGACTAGACCAGACTGTTAATCCCTGATTCACTTATCGGGCTTCAGCGAAAATAGACCAACTGAAATCTCAAATACGACGAATTTTGACTCGATTAGGGTTAGCGCAATGGCTGCACAATCGGCTTCTGTGTCACGGGTTGCGAGTTCGGTTGGTTACGGTAGGCCAAAGGCGTTGGCCTGGATCTGGAAATTTATGTGTGTAAAAAATGAGTTTGTTAACGCATTCACGATACGAGAAAATCCAGGCGACGTGCAATTTCCTTAGTTCGTTTAACACAAAAAAAAAATAAAGGTAGGTACTATTATGTCAATTATACAAAAAAGTACCTTTAACGAGAAACTGGCAAGGCTGATTTATTAATGATATTTTTTAACAGTACCTATCTATACCTACTTACATTAATTACTATGCAGGCACATAACACACACTACCGACATACCTGCTAGGCTCGATTTGATTCCGATTTCATGTAATGAAAATTTGGAGCTACGATCTCTCGGATATTAATGATATGGAGAAGAAGGACAGGATAATTACGTCGTATAGTTAGTATAATAGTCACATTATTCAAAGCACATTTCCAATCATTTTACACCTGCAACCTATGGGGTTCATATAAGACCTGATTCTATAATGCCCACAGAAATATAATGTTGTAAGTACCTAATAACAAAATGCCTTCACTTTTGTTGTTAGTGTAAGTACATCGAAGTGTTTATATGTTTATAAACGCCACCATGTCAAGGTTCATCTTGAACAAATTCGGTGTCATATTATCGCTATCGTGAAATGTTTAATTTTGATCCCATCACATTCTTTCTTCATCAACCGAGTCGCCCCTCATATTAAGAGCACCTAAGGTTCAAATTGGGTCTAAATGTATATGTTTGTGGTCAAACGCAAGCCGAATACAACACAAAAAAACATAGGTCTGTTTTTTTCATCATCAACCGAGTCGCCCCTCATATTAAGATCACCTAAGGTCCAAATTGGGTCTAAATGTATATGTTTGTGGTCAAACGCAAGCCGAATACAACACAAAAAAACATAGGTCTGTATATCTATACTTTTTATGTCTCGACCTAAATGGGTGTGCCCATTTTGACCAATTTGTTAGACAATCACGATGAAGTATTACGATCAGCGTTTGTTTGGTGAGCGTCGCCATGGCTACGGGCCACATCGCCCTATCGCATCTCCAGTCAAACAGCCTTATGTAAATTGATGTTAATGCCGAGGTCATCTGTTTACTAATAACAGCGCCTTATACATTAATGAAGAAAATTCATGTAAATTATTATAATTAATCTTTTATGTTCAAGTAACATAATGACTTGAATGATAATTTCTATTATAAAATAGGGCGGCTTAGAAAAAAAGATTCTAGAATCTTTTTTTTTTAGAAAAATGGGCAAACGGGCAGTAGGCTCACCTGATGGTAAGTGATCAATCGAGTTCTGGCGCGATGTCCGTTGGTGATCAAACCAAACAATTCCTCGAAGCACTCCCCGTGATAAATGCGGTAGAAGATGCAGATTGATCCTACGTATCTACGCAAAGCCAAAGTATCAAGCAGATTGGAAAGAGCCTGATCGTCGATAACTCGAACCGCCCTTCGTTTCCTACTATTTTCCTACGCTACGTATTAGCGTAGGTACTGAATAATACTAAATGGAAGTGGATTTTGGGCGCTTATTCCAAATACCTATATACTAAGTAAATCAATTATGTAGGTATTTTTCTTTTATAGTGCGTAATCCCCTATATTATTATTCATGAACTCACTACGTTTATATTATATATTCTGACCAATTTGCAAAAATCAAACAAAATTTGAATATTTTAAACGACACTATGTCAACTTAATGAATGTCATGATTTTAACCGGAGCTACCTACCTACCATCCGACCTCTAATACTCTACATAATTAGCAGCCATACATACCAATATCCTAAGGTCAAACAGGTATGTATATGTGTTTGAAAAAAAGCCAAATATCTAACATAATAATTTATTAACACAATTTATATTTCACTTAAGATTACGTAGCACCAGTTATTCCGACTTCTGCAAAGAGATAGGCACTGGATTCTGGACAGAAGTATGCTTCGAACTCCCAAGCACTGACGTATACTTCAATTAGTTTCTCGTCACGACAGTGGGCGACATTCTCTGAAACAACGCATGTTATACTGTTGATTCTTAAAGTTATAAACAGACGTAACAATAAGTAAATACACATCCACAATAAGACTTTTCCGTAACATTTATGCATGATATGCGCCTTTGAGTCGGTAATAAACCCTGAATATCTTATATTAACACCTGCCTTGATATTAACATTATTTAAGTAGGTTTAGTTTAGGTACGTGTTTTGTATTCAATATCTACGATAAAAACGGTTTAGTTACTTTGTTTTATATTATGATAATTGACACGTAGGTCTATGAGAACTTGAGAGTATTAGTAAGGACACAACATCACAATCAAAATCAGATATTCATTCTAATTAGAAGAATTCTGTGGCTATGTAACACCCCACTTTTCAATCGTCCAGTCTAGACAAGCTGTCAGTATGTTCGACCTATGTGTCGATCTGTACGTCAATTGGTATGTAGATCAGTGGCCACAAGAAAATTAAAGAGGGCCCTATTTACATACACCTATAACAAAGCCACATAGTATTTATGTCAGAAACTGCTAATTCAATAACTAAGTGAAAGTCTAGGTGATTTTAACAAAACTAGCGCTTCTATAGCACTGGACTTCAAATGATTGTACAAAATAGAACCGGGGGGTGTAACACTGTATAGAAAATTAAAGTACCCTATAGGTATCGTGTTCGGCGTACGATATAAATAGAAATACAACATGGGAACACAATAGGTGTGGTAGGCAGTGTTATACAAGATAATTAATCGTGACATCGTTAGTCAAAAGCTTTGTTATATTTAAGGCGATATGTGTAGAACCTCCTTAATCATTCAAAATGAGGTCAGCTGGGGGTAAAAATTTACATAATTAAGTTCTATGAAAAAGTACATGTACCACCCATAGTTGTGGGAACCGTATGTAAGCCTGAAAAGGATATGAAATACAATTGAACACCTCCTTAAAGCCGTATGTAAGCTTGAAGCCTCGCCTATCTGCTTGTCCACAGGTTCGTTATACGTTATTAACAAACAAGTTAATAACGACATGATGAATATGACATGATCATAATAATATCTCTGTGTACATCATCACCCTCATCTAGACCCTCAAAACTCAAAAGAAAATCAACCGAATTGAGAACCTCCTCCTTTTGAAGTAGGTTAAAATAAGTTTACATTACATATCTTTATTATGATGTTGTAGAATGCGAAGTGCGCTACTTGGCCCAGGAATTAAAAATATTTCTCTATATTATTCGAAGAGGGATAATAGGAAACGGCAGGAAAGATCAGGAACAACAGGCAAAACAAAGATTAGATTTAGCTTGAAATATTTTGTTAGTACAAAAACATTCAGCCAAATGCTAGTCGGTCTCGCGCACGAGGTGACAAGTGAGCTAAATGATCCACAGTCTCTACCTATACCACATCGCTCCGTTTCACTCTGGAATGATTAGTACCGGCGCGGCGACGGTGCCGATAAGGATTGTTCGGATACATTAAGCTTATTGTGTCCGCGTTCGGTAACACTTTTGGCTCAGTACCTCCGAATTTACCCACCGCTATGGAGTAGTACTATCAAGGGTCAGGGTGGGGTCACACAGGCGACCTAGACCCATGCCACCCAATTAATTAATTCACTCTTCTAATCCATTTGAATACTTCTCCAATGCAATGCCTGACTGCATCAGTTATTTTATTAATTTAATTTCTCTTATTTCATTGCTAAGCTGAATATGACCAGCAATCAGCCAATCACTAATTATATTAGTATACATTCCATAATGCAGTAATGATAATCTAATCCTATAACTAAAATAATCATACCTGTAATTATCTGTTTAAGCCTGTTTTCTTTTTCTAAAGACTCATATATCTTCGAAACAGTCTGTGAGATTTTTTTGACAGGCCATGTAGAGATCACTGGGTCATTTGTGGATTGCAATTTTCCTAATGCCTGCAGCTGATTGTTCAAAATATCTACTCCTGCAATTATTATGTTTGTGTTAGTGTAGGTATATCATTTTGTACAAATATTGGTTACTCTTACATCTTCTAAAGCCAACAAAAAAAGGTCAACAAATGATCTGGTGTAATATATAATCTAAGAGAGTTGCGTCAGCAGTTGTATAAAGGAAGAAGTTACTCAATACTATTCTTTAGTGATGAATAATACAAGGCTATGTTCCATGGCATAGTATGCACAGGCAGGGCTATGTAATATTTACCATCAATAATATTTTTAAAGCTATCTAAGGTGTCCAAAAGACCGTCCATCAGTGGTTTCAACTGGCTTGGAAAGTAGTCATCCTCACACTCGTGTAATTTTAAGGCAGATATTCCTCTACACAGTCTGACTCCTTTGTCTCGCAGTTTTACCCAGTCATTTAACAATCCATGCAATTTCGATACGTGCGAGAATACCATCTTTGATACACCATGCTGATCTTTAATAGGCGTTGTTATTTCTGAAATATGAAAGTTAAGCGTTTGAGAAGTTAGAGTGCCCAAAAAAAAAGCATGAATTTAAATTAAAATATTACCCCTAGGTATAAAGTTATGGATAGAACTAGAATCTGCTTTCGTTGGCGTTTTTGACATTATTGAAATAGTGTTCTAAGAGCTATAAATATAGCATAATCCGCATATTATTAAAAATACAAAACGTAAACATAACCTAGAAAATACAAAATAGAAAAAAATGACATTGACATACAGAGAGTATGACTGATGTCTGAAATAAATTATCGTATTCCGAGTCCTTATCCTGGAACACATGTTTATAATTCATAACAGACATTGAAGGTTCGATTGGCGCTGTATTCAATGATCAGTTCAACAAATATGGAAGCAAGCATATTCTATCTACTTCTACTCTACTAGAGTAGAAGTAGATAGAATATGCTTGCTAAAACCTAAACATACATTCATCATCATCATCATCATATCAGCTGGAGGACGTCCACTGCTGGACATAAGCCTCAAATAAACAAACATTACATTAATATAATTATTTAAGAAATAAGGGTACTGTTATGAAATAACAAGAACGAATATATCGACCAAATGTTGGCTTTAATCAACTAAAATGACATTACATGACAAATGACCGATAGAGACCTCAACGCCTCCATGTGGCGACCAAAGAGTTCACCACATTCTCCCCTGCTGTATTCTAGGTTAGTTTGAGGTGTCGTAGTCCTGCAGATAGGCAGGTGGTCTTCTATTCCTGGTAGTTTGCTGAATTTGAGGAGTATCTGGCGCAACGCTCTCTGTAGAAACAAATGACGAGTCACTTTCTGTTTCTACAGTTTCAATACGTTCGCCTTCTTCCTCGCTCTCTAACCCTGTTGGGGCTAAATGTCTGTTAGACACGGTCGTTTCTCGGCCGTCACTCAGTCTTACAAAAGAATAGTCCGGGTTGGACTCCAACAGCTCGACTTCCTCTACTATGGGACAGTATTTGTTGGTTCTGTTGTGCTTTTTGAGTAGGACAGGACCGTGTGTTAGAAGCCAAGTTGGTACCGAATGTCCGTTATTAGATTTTCTATTGTGTACAAACATCCTTTCATGAGGAGTTTGGTTCGTTGCTGTACATAGCAGAGATCTTATTGAGTGTAGTGCTTGGTTAAGATTTGCCATTTCCCATTGCTCGATTTTTAGTCCCTGTGATTTCAGAGCTAATTGTACTGTCTTCCAAATTGTTCCATTTGTACGCTCTATTTGCCCATTACCTTGTGGGTTATATGCTGTCGTTCGACTTGTGGATATACCTCTACTGTGTAAGTAATCTTTTACTTCTTTTGACATGAAAGCGGAGCCACGATCAGAATGAATATAAGCTGGCAATCCAAATGTGCAGAAAAGAGTCGATAAATGTTTAATTACAGTCGCAGCGGAAACGTCTTGGCACGGGAATGCGTATGGAAATCGAGAATATTCGTCTATAATAGTCAATATGTATTTGTTAGACGAAGATGACGGTATCGGCCCTTTGAAATCGATGTTCAGTCTTTCTAATGGTGAAGTAGCTTTTATCAAATTGCCGTAATTTTTTAAAAAGCGAGGTTTTATGACTCCACAGACCGCACACGCCTTTGTCATCTTTCTGACGTCTTCTACCGAATATGGTAGATTTTTACTTCGTATCCAGTGATACATTCGAGTAACGCCTGGATGACATAGTTCACTATGTAAGTTTTTCAATTTAGATTCTGTGTGTATGGCGCAGATACGTGACAGTGCGTCAGCCGCGTCATTTTCATTTCCTGGTCTATAAACAATATCATATTTGTAGCAAGATAATTCTAATCGCCATCTCTCTATCTTCTCGTTCTTTATCTTGCTTGTATGTGTGCGATTAAACATAAAAGAAACTGATCGCTGGTCTGTGATCAGTCGAAAAGATCTTCCAATCAAGTAGTGCCGCCACTTACGGAGGGCTTCGACAATGGCATACGCTTCCTTTTCTATCGCTGAATGTCGCTTTTCTGTTATAGATAGTGTGCGCGAAAAGAAAGCTACGGGGCGTCCTTCTTGAGTCAATGTAGCCGCAATTGCATTATCGGAGGCATCTGTTTCGACTGTAAACATTTTGTTTTCATCGATAGCAAATATTGTGGACTTGGCAATGCAGTTCTTCAAGTCTTCAAAAGCAGATTTAGCTTCATTATTTAATGGGAATTCTGGATTCACGAGGCTATGTATTCTTTCCGAGAATTTTGGTATCCACTTTGAATAATGCGAAAACATACCGAGAGCTCGTTTAAGTAAAGTTTTGTCAGTCGGTATAGGCAAGCTAATAAGTGGTTGGAGTCGGTCTGGATCAGGTTTAATGGACTTTTTTGAAATGTTGTATCCGAGTAGGTTAATTGTTTTAATTGAAAACGTGGATTTCTCTTTGTTAACAGTTAAACTGTACTTCTCAACTGCGTCCATGAATCTTTTTAAATTCTTATCATGATCTAGCCGGTCTTTTCCGCATACAGTGACGTCATCTAAATAGGCATATGTATCTGTTAAATGTTCTTCTTTTATTAACCAGTCCATGACTCTTTGAAATCCACTGACTCCATTTGTTACGCCGAACGGGATACGACAAAATTGATACAGTTTCCCGCATGCCTCAAATGCAGTGTATTGTTTTTCTGCTTTCATTATAGATACTTGATGGTATGCACTTTTTAAGTCAATTTTAGAAAAGAAGTCGTACTGTGAAATGTCATTCACCATTTTTTCTATGTTAGGTAAAGGATAGGCATCCAAATCTGTATATTTGTTAATGGTCCGAGAATAGTCTATTACCAATCGTTTGCGGTGATTTTCACTTTTAGTGATAAGAACTTGCGCTCGCCAAGGTGATCTGCTTTCTTCTATGACTCCGTCCGCTAAAAGGTGACTTATTTCATTTTCTATGAATTTCAGATCATCGCTGCTGTATTTTCTAGACTTTACAGCAATTGGTGAGCAGTTGATATGTAAATTCGAAAATAAGGAAACTGGTGGAACAGATGAGGCCAGCACACTACATATTTGTAATGGTTTTCTAAATCCACCAAAGGTAATTTCAAGTTTTGAGTGTTCTTTTAGTATATTATGTCCTATGATAACATCAGCGCAAAGATACATATTTAACGATAAGAAGCGAAGCTTTGTCGTAAACGTTGCCATTAAGAACAATCGTTGCTTGAAGTAGTCCTTCGCAATTTATTGTGTGAGTTGTTTGGGCCATTGTTACAGATTCAGTACATTCTGCTTTGTTAAAAGAAGAATTCGAAAAAAAATCATAATCGATAAAGCTTTTTGAACTTCCAGAGTCGATTAAGGCGTTAGCTTTTTTGCCGTTAACTTCAATGGTGACGATTGATTTCTTTAAACTGGCCGGCGCAGCAACAGCCGTAACTTCGTTGAGTATATATTCAGGAGATCCATCAGTAGCAGTGACAACGTTAAGATTTGTCTTAAGGCTCCTACAAACATTTGCAAAATGTCCCCTTTTCTGACAGTTTTGGCAATTAGCATTAAAAGCTGGACAGTTCTGACAGTTGATTAAATTGTTATGAAATAACAAGAACGAATATATCGACCAAATGTTGGCTTTAATCAACTAAAATGACATTACATGACAAATGACCGATAGAGACCTCAACGCCTCCATGTGGCGACCAAAGAGTTCACCACAGGTACAATGGCGGTCTTATCGCTAGATAGCGATTTCTTCCAGAAAACCTTTAGATGGACTAGAATAAAAGTGAAACTAAACGGGTGTGGCATACAGTTTAAGTAATAAGTAATAAAGTAAGTATAAATGATACATAATGAATACAGGCTAACTAACTTAGAACTACTAATAAATTAAAGTTATAATAAATGTTATAATAAAGACAATACATACAATAGTATACTAGATATATATAAGGCTTTACAAAAAAAATACGCCTGTGGCATAAGTTTCAGATGCTTAAAATTAATATAACCAAAAGGTCGTAGTAACCATAGAGTTTTTTTTTTAAATAACCTCATTCGTAAACGTCAAATTCTCCGAAGTCAAACAATATTGTACACTAGACTACGAGGACGTTTATTTGAGTAATATTTATTATTGGTTTTTCTGAATTATCTATATACCATCTATATCGTAGACGAAATTGGAGTGGAAACTAATATTCTGACAATATTTCATCATTGTAAGCAGAAGATATAGTGTCCTATAATATTTTAACATGGCTGGAAACCTACAAGACGTTGTAGAAGAGGATGCGGCAGATTTACAATTTCCAAAAGGTAAGCCGAAATTGTGTACACGTTTATATGGCCTGTATCCCAGCCGATAACTCCCCACTAATCAGTAGACAAAGAGGCTGTTTGGTTTATTGAAAACAAGCGACATTCACTGTTTAAAACTTATAAATACTGGCACCAGTATAGTAGTAGTATAGGGTCAGAGTGTCGTCTTAGGAGATAAAATAACTAATACTATAATGCCTAGCTGCCAGGTCTTTCCTTATGTCAAATACCTCTTTGTATCTAACAATAATAGTTTGTTGTAATTATCAGTTGACTTGTAAATAAATAAATAAATATTTCTGGACATTATGACACAGCGCCATCTAGTTACGTGATAAGCAACAAGGCTTGTGTTATGGATACTAGTTGGTTGATATACTACATATGCAGTGTTAACTACCGCTGGATTTCTTCTTATCGTGTCAATGGTAAGAGGCCACTTCAATGGCGTTAGTACTAATTGGGTCCAAAGCTTGCAAAGAGACTTGCTTTGAATAAATTCAACTTTTGCACATCTAACAACATCTCTTCTTTTAAATGCGAGTTATAATTAAGGATGATTTTGAGCATTTTACTGCTCAGATCCTATTTACAGTTCTGAATCAATAGCAAGGATGTGTCTTCATAATAAATAATTTTGTGCCCGTCATGAAGTATCAAAATAATTTTGACCCTGTTTTTTTTACCATTCATATAATTGCCATTTCCATTTCAGAATTTGAAAATGCAGAAACATTATTAATATCAGAAGTTGATATGTTATTAGAACATAGAAAAGCACAGAATGAATCTGCTGAGGAGGAACAAGAATTCTCAGAAGTTTTTATGAAAACTCTAACTTACACCAATATGTTCAAGAAATTTAAAAATAAAGAAACTATAGCTGCTGTTAGAAAGTGAGTTTTTTAATTTCAATATTACTTTATAAACATTAAAAAAAACTGATATTATGTTTCAGTATAAAATATTTTAGTAGTATCTAAAATTATTTAATGTTTCAATTTCATCTTTCAGTCTCCTTCAATCTAAAAAACTACACAAGTTTGAAGTGGCTAGTTTAGCAAACCTTTGCCCAGAGACACCGGAAGAAGCTAAAGCACTAATTCCATCATTAGAAGGCAGATTTGAAGATGAAGAACTAAGGATATTGTTGGATGATATACAAACTAAGAGAAGTTTACAGTACTAGTTATTAATTATTGTATTATTCTTTAATTTTGTTAAACCAAGACTGGATTTTAATATAATCTTAGATTCCAATCCTAGTTTTCTAATTGTTTGCTTTTGTTGTCTTATATGACTATTAATTTGTAAATAATGTTTGCCAAACAGCTGGGATAAAAAAGTTACTATGTAGTTAGAAACTAACTGGGTATGTACTAGACATGAAGGTTCCAGTTGCATCAGATTCCTCAAGTGGTAATGAAGAGTTATGATATTTTTCCCAAATTTTGAGATAATTTGGGGTTCTTAACTCTAATGTAGCACCAAACCTATAACTATTCCTTTGTCTGACTCTGATTATGGCAGGAGTGTAATTCAGGAGCAACAGTTTGTGAGGCAGTCTCAGTGGTGGTCAATTTTAGACAAGACAACTTTTACTGTTGTTGGTCATTTAATTAAGGATTAAGATAGCAATTCACAGGATAGGCATAGAATTAAAAGATACTAATTTAAATCAGTCTGTATATTGGATATGTCTGCAATACAGCAAGATACATTACAGTGAAAACAGATAAAAGTGATAAAATATTGGAAACAAAAATAGTAATTAGAATTTCTTCTCTGAAACAAAACTATAATAAAACCATTCTTATTATTACTTAAAATTAGATACTATTCATATGATGTTAATTAATGCCTCTAACTAAACAAGCCCTTTGTTGAACATTATTTGTAAAAAAACTAAGATTTTTTTATCAATAAACCTCAACAATTTTAGATAACTTAAACTCAACAATCCTTCGATAATTTTTCTTAATTTCTAATTTTGTTGCCTAAACATTATTTTTTAACAAAATGCCAAACAAAAGGCTTGCTTGAATTATAAACTTATCTCAATGGGCACTTTTGGTTTAGTTTAAATGTTAGTATTTAATCTAATATTGTATTAATAAAAATTACAAACTTATCATTCATCTAAAAGCAAAATTTAAAGTAATATTAACCATCTATAAAAGAACTATAAAATCTAAGGTCCTAGCCAAGTTACTTTTATGGTACAACTCACCCTTCTCCTACCCTGAACATATAAAAATATCTTTATGTACTTAAAAACGTTCAGCTCGTAAATAAAGATGTCTTTAAAATACTCTTCTTATTACATGTTGGGATAATTTTGGTGACAATTTAAACATCTTTATTTAGGAACCTCTGTCCACATCACAGTGGTTTACTTTAAATTAAACAGTAAGGGGACCATTTTATAGCACACATTTATTAACAGCTAATATTTTTTCGGGTCCATTACTAAAACTTACTAAAACCTTAAATTAGGTAACAATATTGGGAGAGGCTTATATAAATCCTAAATTACAACCTGGACCTGTGACATAAGTCTATTATTAGTAAAGCATAATATTGTTCCGGATTCCAAGTGTAGGGAGTCTAGAAGCGACATGGAAGCTGTTAGGAAGCAATGCAAACGTAATCATAAAGCTTACTTTACAGTAAATGTGATACCACAACAATGATCAAGCAACTGAAAGTGTGGGTCAATAAAGGTATGATAATCACAAAATAAATGAAATATACATAAAACCCTCAAAAATGCTATCGTATGTTTGCTTGTATATTTATACTCGAAATTACAGCGATATATTGCACTTATTTCAGAAACATTTTACACAGAATTCCGGATTTTAAATATTGGCTCGGCTTTTCTTCCATGTTAATGTTTTTGCATTTATCACTATTTAAAATGTTAAACCATTATACAGTAACGACTGGAGTGGCATTTCATACAACATTATATTCTTAAACATACAGACAATCGTTATGTAAGTTACAAAATGATGAATATATTTTTGTACACTTCTAACACGTTTTCCTTCATAGTATCAGATACTGGTTCCATTTGTCACATTCGCAGTCAATTCGAAAATGATTTCTACCATCAGTGCGATTGCTTACACAATATAATCGCATCCCAAACACCTTGCTCCTTTGTCACAAGTCGGTTCAGTCTGTACACACTTATAGTCACTACGCAGCACCTTCGATAATTCTTCACAACTTATGGATACTGTTCATTTTGTGCAACATGTTACATAGTCCCAGCAGCACTAGTACAAATCAGTATCGAAAGTTGTCAAGCCACGATCAACATTCAGGTTCGACCGTTTCTATTACATTATCACATTTGTTTATTGAATAACCAATACAACCAATAGGTACTAATTTACATCAGCAACTGGAAATATTTTAATCACTAAGTTACATTTTCAAATTCGGCGTTGTGTGGCTCTTAATAAAATTTTGTTTGAGCAATGATAAAATTTAAAATACTATATACTCCAAAGGTGAGCCATCCAAAATATATATTTGCCGTCGAATTTTAAAAAAAGTTAAAATAATTGCGTATGTCCAAAAGCAGATCTAACTATGTTTATGTGTAAGTTGTCAACATACTACATTATCAGTCTCGATGATAAAAATGCAATTTGGCCAAAATGAGAAATCCAACAAGTGCGGTCCAAACTTCTCAAAGCAAATGTTACATGAACTAATACCTCTTGTACCTGATACAGACCCTGATGAATTGCATCAAAGAAAAAGTTTCTGAAACCAAGTATTATGGAATTGAAAAACATAAATTGAAGATTAAACAAACGAACAAGCATGTCCATAATAGGCACTTTATAGTACACTACACTACATAACAAATAAAGTCGAGTTACCTGTATCAAAGTAGGAGTAAAGTTTAAAAATTCAGTCTATTTTCTTACTTACATTTTCTTTTATCAAATCCCACAGTTAAAGCTCTTTTGCATTAGAAAATCGTTCTAGCAACCGATATATCCATAAGCACAAATTAGAAGATCTGGCCTATTGTGAAATTTGGTCTGAAGTAATAATTAATTTTCATTCAAAGAATCAAATTTAAAGAAAATTATGTATGTTGAAAATTTTAAAATGACTTACCATACTATAACACTTTAAAATTCTATGTTTGCAACATGTAGTGTTATGTACATAAATTTAAAATAATACATAAAATGAGATCAAATATATATATATATCCAGTCATGTAATCAAATAAAGCAGTGAGTGCTAAAATATCTAAACAAATATTTTAGAAAAATAACGCCCTCTTTACCTAATGTATTTGTTAAAATAATATCAGGGCAAACTAACACATATTATAGATACTCGTATTTATTAAACATGTATTTTTGCCACATGTTTGGCTTCGTTAGTAAAGATTCTAATGCGATTAAATTGCTTTGGTTGCTCTGTTTGTCAAATAAGAAAATTTTTGCAAAATAATTGCAAGTCAAAAATGGTTCATATACATTGGGACATTCCTATACTTTTTACTCTCACTCCAAATTTGATGGAAATTGACAAACATTAATTACATTCTGCATCAAATGACATCGTAATTTTGCCACGATGAATTAAACAATGTTTATTATTGTCACAACAGACTAAAAACGTGTATTATATACGGTTATACGTCGATAAAACTTTGGATGCCAGTATCACGTTTTAAATTACTGTAATAAAGTAATTACTTGCTGCGTGTACGCAGTGCTATGGAAACCTACGCTATTATGTTATTGTAAAAATAAATCACTAGCTCCACAACTTCAACATACTGATGAGTAATTAATTTGTACGCCACAAAACACAATAGCTGTGTTAAACTAACATGAAATTGGAAATAATTCTATATTTTCAATTCAATGGACGTAGGACGTTTTATGAGGGTTAAATGAACGCAATATTAATAGACGATAAGGAACCAGATTAGTCCGGAGTGTGAGCACGTGTGTTGGTGCCGATTTGATGGGACGCTTCCAGCGGGGGTCACGTTTGGGGTCGCGAGTGTAGTCAGTGCGAGGTGGAGGCAGGCGGAGACGGTGGCGGCGCGGGCTGCAGCGGCTGAAACGCGGATCCCAGCGATGGCCGCAGCGTGAAGCCTGGGATCGTCGGCTTCATCACAGACACTGATTCGCAGAACGCCCCTTCACCTGCTTTTAGGTTCACCTTGAACATAAACACAGAATTGTTAAAAAGGCTATTAATAAAATATCTGTTGTTTAAATTATTGTTTTCATTACTTCTCCACATAAAATTTCCAATAGGTTAGTTGAGTAATGTTTTGAAATCAACGAGTTCTACACAATTTTGTATTGGGCCTTGGTATCTACTTATATTGGGGGTGTCAGTCAATAATTATAATTTAAGATGTCTTAGTTCAGGAGTGCTCTCCATTCTATAAACCAATTTTCAAAAGCCGTATAATCTACCGATTTCAAATCAACAGTATTACAGTCATTAGGATATACTCGAAAATACCAATTTTGAGTTCTTACCTTTTCACAACCATCTGGAGGTTCGCGCGCTAAGAAGCGATTTATTTGTGGGGATGTGCCCAGTTTAGACCCATCAAGATCTGGAGACGAGCACACACTGCCACCTGAAATATAATAATGAATAATGTGCAAAATGACTCATTGATTTTATCAAATGTATAAAGAAAAAAAACTAAGTTCTTAAAGCAAATTAAAGAAAACCATAAACAATTTTTTTTTGTTTCACTACTGCTATTTTTTTTCTACAAAACTGTAACTATGCCTATAGAAGCAATAAGCAGAGTATATTAAAACCAAACTACATGCTTGGGGACTGTTAAACAATTTGGCAGTGTGCAATTCAACTATTAATTGCGAGGGGTTGTCTACAAGCTAAAGTTAGTTATAGACCTGTGGCCAACAGCTCTGCAGACCCACCGCTGGAGAGAGATCCCCGGGACGGTGGATCTATGCCCACAATGTTTAGCTTAGATATTGTATATTCTCATATTTTAAAATCAAAAGTACAAATTAGATAAATTGTACATAAAATAATTTTGCATAATTGCCCGAAATTTAAAAAAACAGATGAAACAGTTTTGATATAAATATCAAAACAATAAGTATTAATAGAAATCAGTAAAGGAAAAATAAAAAATGTCAAAATAATTGGAATTACAACAATGACATGAGATAATAATTCTATAAAGGATGACAGTTTGATCATTATAAGATATTTATATTTAATAGTTTTGTTCTTACCTGATGAATGAGCAGTGTGGCAAAGATCATGTGGAGTCTGTGTGTTGACGGAACGCCTTAGTAGTTCTGCAAGAGGTGCGCGGTGGCCTTCTGGTGTTACCTGTAACATGAACATAGTCTTATAACAATCAATATATGAAGATTACAATCAATAAATAAAGGTACAATTTTTTTTTACTAATAATAGAATACCTTTTAAATACTTCCATGATGTTATCATTCATTCACAGTTTTTTTACTCAGCAAATATTGAGAAATTTGCAAAACTCAATATTATGAAAAGTAGTACTGCTTATTTTTAAATTAATTTATAATATAATTTAATAAATAATATAATTTTAAATATAAATGCATATAGTTCTAAGCTTGTTTTTGCCAATTTCTTTAAATTGGACTTTTCCAATTTCAGTTCAAAAAAATTACAATCATAAAGATACTTAAGTTTTTCAATTATAGCCAAATGAATAAAATTATTTAATTTAACTGTAAGTACTACTTTCTTAGTACTGATATTTGTTTTAATATAATATAAAAAGGAGAACTTTCAACTAATATTTAGTATGAAAATGATCTCTCAAGATTTTGAAATAAACATAAACATTAGCACACAATAATATGTGCTTTCAATTAGCACATCCATGTGAATTATTATTTATAGTAGACATGTTACAGATCAAAATAAATAAATCAATAGTATACTAAAGCACATATCTACAAAAACTGTTTTAGCAACAGTAAACAGTTTTTGTGAAAGCAGAATATACAGTGGCTGTAAGCATATAATACATACTTTATCCCTTAGCCGGTCTAGATGTGTGGTTTGTGTGCCACTGGCTGGATATAGCACAAGTCTTTCTATCTCTTGATTAAGACCTTCCACTGAAGAACGCGCTGCTCTCAAAGGGACACTACTTCCGCCAAAACGTGACCCTGTGAATTAGAAAATAATGTATTAATTAATATTTCTCCAACATACCTTTATAATATTATTTGTCCAATATATATTAATTATATTATTATTATATGTTTTACATAAACAAGCTAGTAATACTTACAGAGGGCAGTGCTCATAGAATGGCTAGAGTAGTCTCCTGATGCAGAAGGTTTGTGTGGTCTTTGGAGACGGCTGCGCAGGAAGCGGTCAAGTTTGTCATCATCAGAGCTTCGGGAGGAGCGACCAGATGCTCCACCTCCATCATCAGTCTAGATAGTTAAAGTTTCATTTACTATATTTTCCAAGAATTTGTGGACTTCATATGTCGGTATATATTTAATTGCTTTGAAAGAAGTTAAAAGACAAGCTTTATAAGATATGATCTAGTTTTATAATCATGTTGATGAGTACCTAATAGCAGTTGACAAGAGTTCTAATGAAGCCATACTCCTCTTTAGAGCTGACAACAATATTCACCTTGATATCTTGTCATATATTATTAAATTTTTATTATAACTAGTAGACCACTCCCTTATATTTTCCTCTTATAAAAGATGAAATTTTCATAAATCCTTTTTAATAATAAATCTAATAATAGACAGAACATGCAATTTTAGATGCAATATGTTCTTATTACAAAACAAACAAATAAATAGTCACAACAACCAATGTTATTATTTGATATTTTAATCTATGATACTTATAATATGTTTCCATAAAAAGTAGTATTTGGAAAATACTGTGGTAATTTATGAGTAGCATTAATAGTATTTATGAGTCAATATAAACAATGTAGATAGTGTGTGCAACAAATGATAATACTAATATAAAAATAGCAACATACTTGTGTGGACTTATCAACTTGCAACTGGCCAGCATGTAGATAGTAATCCCTGGACCACTGCCCTTTGTGATACAGAGTGTCTAGGGATGCAGTACGCCTTATGACACTGGCACCAAACCTGCCCTTGCCTAGAACAAATATCAGGACATGTTAATAGTGCTCTTAAACCTTGAACCCTCTACTACATACGGGCCCATATATAGTACCAGAAGCATTTATTTATTTTAAAATTTAACTTAAACAGTCTTAGACCAAGCAAGTAGTTAACAACAAGTTAATGATATCTTGGTTTCTAATTGACAGGTTTAAATACAAGATGTACATGTTTGTTTACATGAGTATGATCACCAAAAAGAAGGTTATATTACCAAAAAAGTGTGATATATGATTTAAAAGATTAACAGAAACCCTTTGTTTACAATATATACAATATACACAACATTGCAGTTGGTCTGATAAAAACATCCCAGGGAAAACAGCATCCTGTTCTATTTAGATAAATTAGCTTGAAGTTTGGGACAGAGTGACACAGGGTAATGTATTATAGCTTAATCAATATTATTTAAGAGGAGTGTGCCTATTACTGGCAATACAATAATAAAATTCATTATTTTGTTCACGCATGGACAACACTACACGCGGCTGGCGATGTCCGACCAACCGCCAATCACACGTATTTGACGAACACTAACTTGCAAATGTTTAAATGTAATTAAAGAATTTATGTTTTATATAAATTTGAGTTTGTTTGGAGAGTTCCCAACAATTTATAAAATATGTTTGTGTTTAAGTTCACCTACTTCCAAAGGACTGGTTCAATTTTGATAAAATTTCCACTTAAACTCTTATTAGCCAAGAGGGAAGTTATCCTATAAATCTTACAAATATTTATGTAATTTTGTATCATATATTCCCTACAAATTAATATGTTATCATAGGGTAGGCAGCATATGTAGGGTAGACCTAGTATATTCAAATTATTACTTAAATAGTAATAAGTTTTCATTAGTGTCAAAGCTGTACATGCCACATGTTAAAGTAAAATAACCAGTATTATGTACAGGTATTGTCCACTTAATTTTCCTTTTTGAGGCACTTCATTGCATATGAATATTGAATAACAGTAAAATGTTCCTATAAGTCAATATCATGTCAATATAAGGAATAAGTCCTTAAATATAATTTATACTTAGGTGGAAGCAAAAACAACAATGCAAATAATCATACAAATAATACATTGTATCTGTTTTAAGGATAAATAAATAATGTACAGTACACTTGCCTTTGTAATTGACAGCGCCAGGGCTTCGCTGTCCTGATAGGGCGTGATCTGGTGATATCCGCCGCCACACGTTAGTGGGAGAGAGGGTTGGGCTATTGCTAGCGTTCTTCTTCAGCCCACCACTCTGCTTCATCACCGACGAGACCGGTAGCGTCGCCCGCATCGGACCTTGCTTGCCCACAGGGCAGTCCGACTGCTTCCTCACACGGCCCGACATCCTCGCTTCCTTACGCACTTCACTACTTTTAAAGCAATCCTATTTCTTCATGTAACGAAACACTCTACTACCACTGCGCAAGAAAAATAAGTATTTCATTCGCCGACGCCAAACCAAGCTCTTTGTAGAGGGAATAATCTTAGGGCGCAGTAAACCAGGCGCCGTCGCTTATTATGCAATACGGTAATCAACACTTTCATAAATGTAATGGGATGTAATAACGGGTGGATCTAATATTCAACTAGCACTTATTACATAAAAACAAAATTACAAAGCGAACAAGTCACATTTTTTCTGCACAATGGATGAATGAATGAAGCTTCATCAAGCTGTGACTCTGACTGCTGTGACAGATGACAAGGAACATCGCGCCATTCCTTTTTTCCTACGATAAATTTTAAATTACTCTATAAAAAATATGTACAAATTGCATCAATTGTAACTAAAATGAGATAAGTTTCAGTAAGCGACTAAATTAGTTATTACCTATGAGAATACTAACACATAACCGATAGCATTGCAATTAACAGCTGATTATTCCGCCATGTCAACTAAAACCACAGAGTATACTAGAATATGTATATTTAAAACATGAAAACAAAGATTTGTAAGCTTATTGCTTGATTGCTCGTTATACGTAAATATATGGATAATCCTTATTCTGAGCTCTGATTTTTAGGTAGAGTTCCAATTTTTGTAACGATATCTCCTTGATATATAATGAAATATATTTTTTAATGTGATATCTGTAATAATGTGATAATTAATGTAATAATTATGTCAAAATAAAACGGCTTCAAATGTCAGAACTGGACCAAACTGAAATACGATCACGAGGGAAGTACCAGCTTTCAATTAAAAAGAATCATCAAAATCGGTTCACCCAGTCGTAACTTTATATTATTTTGTTTTTTAATATCCAAGATTGGTATCCAAGATTTTTGCGGCCGTTTCATAGATTAAAATCTGTTTACAACAACAAGACTTTGCACATTCGCGGGCTAGCGTGGAGCTTCCACCATTCTGTATTATTATAGTGAGACCAATTTATCTGATCCGGTAACCCGAACTTAAACAACCACTAATACTGAGTATATACCTGAACAACGCCGTGAAACTCATCAAACAAGTCCGGTTGATACGCAGCAGTAAAACCAAGTTCCTTATTCTGAGACATGGTCGAAACTAGGATTTGTATATCAAATAAATGATAAATATACTTTTGCAGCTGGCAGCAACTGGGTGAGAAGAGCCGAAGATCGAGCTCTGTGTATTTCGATCTATCCTATTTAAATGATCAGACAAGGCATGCTTAACGGAAATAAGACTACCCCATGTCTGGGGACTTCAATCTTGAAGTTACCTACATCATAAAATCTACCCCCTATCATACCCTAATCAATTTCTAAACAGACGAACTCTTTATTTTGGTTTATCCACTGGCCACTGACTTCATAGCATACCATAGGTTGGCAGAATATTACCAAATATATGGCCTTGGTGAAGAAAATAGAGACAGAAAATTCAAGAAACATATTAATTATCTAATTATTTTTATTATGCTAAATTATAGACTGAAAATTGTAATTTATCACATATTAAGGATGGTACAAACTTTATCTGCAAACAGTACCAACTCAGTAAAATCAAAATGCACCAATTAATTAATTCCTTGAAATAATAACAATAAGATTAGGAACAAAAATTTTAACTGCAACTAAAAATAATAGAAGACTAAACCTTAGAATAAAATACACAACTACAACTGATATGTATCGAAATTAGAATAACTAACTAAAATTTACAATAATTGAAAGTAACCAATAAAATAAAATTATCATACAAATATAACACTGGTTTCACTTGACACAAAATACGGTAACATCCCATTAATCGAGCGCCCTTACATAATAGTGTGTATAGTATTGCCTTCAATACGAAATCTACTTGCTAAAATAACCTACATTACATACTAGCTTGTCTAGTAAAATAATATACAAAAACTTATTTATAGTTGTCTTCTATTGGCTACTGGTCGGGTTTTGAGCAATATTCTGCTTTTGTTGGGTAATCCACGCTTGGATTTTTGCTTTAAGTTCAGTATTTGACTTCACTTGGTCCATCGACAGAGGCGAACGGTTGAATGGATCCGATTGATCACTCAAGAGATGTCTGAAACAATAAAGTGAGTTACAAAACTAATTTATTAGTACTTGAAGAGAATTTACCTGCAGATGATTCATACTGGTAAATGGGCATGTAATATACATAAAATGTAGTATCTAATCTTATATTATGTACAAATATAAGAAAGTAGCAGTTCACTAGTAGCTCATGTAATCACCACATTAAAATAAAATACGGAACTAAAGTAGTTTAAGCGAAAGATTAGTAGTTTAAGTATACCGTGCGATCGTTGTCCTGTCGACAGTTGTGCGTGAGCTGGGCAGTATGACAGGGTCCATCATAAGGGTGCTCATGATCGGGTCCAGGAACTCCTCGGGTGCGTTGGCGAGGATTTCCTCGTCACGTTGTCGCTGCACCGCAAAAGTTTCCACGCAGGTTGCCACTTCTCGTAACGAGCCAATCAGGCCACCGCCCCCAATGCGCGCTAAGAAATAATAATATTCCTGGACATCATGACACAGCGCCATCTAGTTCCGTGGTAAGCAACGAGGCTTGTGTTACGGATACTAGATGGTTGATATACTAAATTATTTTTAATATACATATTATACACCTATAACTCGGATATAAATGTTTATGCTCATCACACAAACATTTGTTCCTACCGGGATTCGAACCCGGAACCATAGCACAGAAGTCAGTGTTAACTACCGCTGAACTAATTGGGTCGTCAAATAAACATATTATGATACATACACTCACGTCCTTTTCCCTTAGGGGTAGACAGAAACTACAGAACGCCATGCACTATGCTGACAAATCACTTTAGCTTCTTCCACGTTCATTCATCAATACGATACAAATACGATATTCTACCCTTTTAAGAGAAAATACGAGTCATTCCATTCCGATTATAACCACTGCAAATCCCATTCTATTTGTCACAAATACTACGATTTCCGTGCCTAGTAACAGGGGCAGTGTTATGTTGGATGTTAACCAACGTATTGTGACAAGAATTAGCATACATATTTCTGTCGAAGTAAAAGCACACTTTAATTCTCAATGTATTTACTGCTTACTTCTCATAGGACGGGCTACCGTAGACTTAAAATGTTTTTTCTCAATATCATATCAAACCCAATATCATATTTATTATTATATGTTTAAACATGAGAGGTACTACCTAAGACAGCTTCAGCCAAGGTGAACAACTGCGGCGAGTAAGACCGCCCGTCGTCGGACACAGCGGCACAGAAGCGCTCATTGTTGCCTAGTTCCACGTACATGCGGCAGATATCCAGCACAGTGCTTGCCGGCTCGAACTCGTACTCTTTCATGTCTTTAACCTGGAAAAAAATACGAGAGAAAATATACAATAACCATCTTTATTTAATACGTTACCATCGGCCATCAGACAACTGCCTATGAATAAGTTTAAGTGTGCAGTGTTCTCTGGTCTTTAGGATATATGTTTTTACTCTGTACGAGAATTCTTAGATCATAAATTTTTATAATTTATTCATAATTCATTGAATAATTAACATAATTTGCTATAATATAAAATATTACGGAATAAATAAATTTATAATATAATCCAGATAAATGATATAATATGTAATGTTAAATTATATTATTTCTACATCCAGTATATGTGAACAAAAAGTGTAATTTACAACATCTCTATGCACCTACTACATGCTCATAAATACGAATAAATGGTTATTATTATTACAAAATCAAGGTTTTTTACCAAATTGTGGATGTGTTTTTTTACGAAACCAGGACTTATGCCATGTTGCACAGCACCTTTTGTTATTGTTACTATTACTTTACCAAATTAACTAAACTTGAGCGAGGATTAATGCATTTGTGCATTGTATAATGCACATATGCATTAATCCTCGCTCAAATCTCTTTTACGATGAGAGGCACTAAAAGTATCGAAGCATAATATAAAAATAATATTAAATTAAAACTTACCTTAAAATTTTTCTTATTAGGTCCAACCAGATGCAGTAGAAAGTAGTTGAGCATAGACGCGATGCGTTCTACTAGTGTGGGGTGACAAAACACGTAGGGCGCGTGCGCTGTGAGGCGCACCAGTGTACGGATAGTGTCGCGGCCCAGGATGTTGTCGAAGCGGGCCAGCATCCCGATGTGGGACAGGTTGGAAAGGTTCTGAGTTCGTTCTTGGGTTGGCAAATTGGCCCAGGTGCCTGATTCTCTGTAGAAAGCATTACATAGTAAGAATTATTTATCTGTTGATAACACTTACTCGAATATTAGACATAGAAGATAGTTTTTACGGTTTTCATCGCGGTATAATCTTATTACGGTCTGTCCGCGACCCGAAACATCAGGTTAAAATAATATCAATATAGAGGGAATAAAATCCGTAAAAAGTAGTTTTATTTCTTTAATTTAGTTTTAACTTTAGAGCGATATTGGTTTACTGTAAAATATACCCCCACAATAGTACCAAATATGAATCGTAGAATAAGAAAAGAATATACGACTTCATTTACAAATATTAAAAATATCTTATTGTAAAAAAACATACTGAGCTGTCTGCATGGTGCGTATTTGAGCCATGTTTCCGAGCGCTTCGTCCAGTAAGAAAATAGCGTCATTCATGAGAAGATTCACGAACCGTAGGAATATCGGTGGGTGTACTGCCTCCATATTGGATTCAGCTTCCTTTGCTAATCGCCTGTAATTAGATTTTGGTTTATGAAGAATGTTTCAATTCCTGCCACACCATCGAGACAATTCAACACATCGAGATTAAAATTATGGATTCATGATCAGATAATTCTAATATGATTTCATCATCATCATTTAAGCTAAATAACGCTACTGCTGGACATAAGAATTCCCATGGCGACCGATCTCGCGCCATCCAGCAACTTTTGACAGGTCTGAGACTTAATATAGTTTTATTATTAAAATAGCCATTACCTGTAACAATACATGTATTAAGTATATTTACGCAATGTGACATTGCATGGAACTCACGTAAAAGCATCTCTATGTTCTTCCATTCCCCACAAGAAATCCATGACGAGATACATGGGGCGGCGGTAGTTGAACTTCTGTTCAAACTGCACGCTCTGGCCGGTCATCTCGATGCCCACAAATACGTCCAATAGACTGGGAACCAACTGTAAGTTAGAAATAAAGCAGTTTTAAAATAACTTGACAAACATTGCCCTATAAATGATAAAAAACCCCAAATTTTTCATTTATTTTATTTTATTTCAAATGTACTTAGACTTTCAAATGGTATCTTAGGTTTTCAAATGAGACATAGATGTTACTTAGTTTATTTGTACTAGGCTGCTTTAGGCAAGACATAAAACATTTGCTGAATGATATTCGATTATTTATCATTTATTTATAAAGTTTCACATCAATGCGACTACACTAGCAAAGCGAGGCAGGGTTCAGCTAATAACATATATATACTATTTAAATGTTTGATATCTTAGTTTAATACCTGTAACCGGTGTGGATGTTCTTTAAACAGTTGTTCTCTGTAGAACGATGCTAAGTTGCTTAATGGCTGCTGATCGTCTGGGTGATTCGGTAACATTGCTTCGAGACATTCTGCTAGTCGAGCCCTGAAACGAGATGTCGTAATGTATTAGTTGCTTTTATTTTTACAATAAAATATTGCGTTTAAAAAAACCGGTGCCAAGCCAAATGTAAAGGTATGTACATTAGATTTGTGTCCGGCTAATGGAAATACGCTCGCCACCTACATGGGACCTAAAACATACCGACGAAACATGGGTGTACATTAGTACACCTCTGTCTAACCCTACGGGGACGTCAAGCTTGATAGTATGTATGTATACATATATTTTTCTACTCAAAATTATAACTGCATAGAAAATATTTGACTACAGCAGTGATAGCAGCTGGAAACATCTATATATGCAAGGGCGGATGTAGGAGGACGGGGGAGGGGGGGGGGGGGTTATGGGTGTCATAACTCCTATGGGCTGGGTATAGGTCAACCATTGGAGCAATTTGAGCAAAAGAATTGGAGCCTGTCATGACTAGCTCCTATGACTATGTGACCCTTGGTCCTGACTTAGATAGTTTACCTTAAATGTGGGTTATAAGTGCGTGACGAGTCGCCCATGAAGGTAAGCACGAGCGTCAGAGCTGGCCGCAACACGCTCGCTATGTCGGCCTCTTCGGTGATAGCTCCCACTGTGCGGCGTGCCATCGTTATGAGCACCACCACATTCTCCAACACGAATTCAGGGACACATCTGAAAACGATTAAAAATATTATTATAAATTATGATTATATTAGGGTCGCATGTGTGAAATTTTTGATTGGCCTTCTTTTTCGTATCAACTCTGTTTATAATATTAATTTAGGTGCAAGTTAAAAATATCCTATGACCCAAGTATCGTGAAGTAGATTTAATAATAGCACAATCGTGAAAGCTAAGAAAAAACATATTTATAAAATATAATATAAATATATGTGTAGTAATAATAATATGTACGGACATTTGTAATGAAAGTAAAGACTCAAATAAGACCAATGATAGACCATTTATGTTCATTATCGATGATATTCAAGTTACATTATACTAACCTCAAAGTATCTGGCGGTGGTGTCGTGATGGGCATTTGTATAGGTATCGTGTTCATGGGAGCGTAGCTCGCCTGAGGCGTGTCTGCGTCTGGCCTGACGGCTACCTGCACTAGCCACGTGCATGTGGTTGCTTGGAGCCGGTTCAGGTTCGTTAGCATTTCCTTCTCTAGTAACGCGCAGCGGAGACTTACAAATCTGTTAGTTTGATGCAAATGTATACAATATTTATTATGATTTCAAATTGAATTGAGTCTCATATTAAATAAATATTAAAAAAAGATAGCTTCTTTAGATATCTATGTTTCTAAGGATTTTAGCATTATAGACGAAAAGAGGGAGACTCTATTTCGTCTATAATCCAAAATCCTTCGCAATAGGATGATCACATAATATTCAGTTGTATAAAATTTACTATTTATTTTCTTATGTGATGTGATTATGTTTTCTCAGAAATTTAATTGGTTTATACTGCTCAGTTATAACTATGTTGAGAATCATATTAATTTAGTCGACCTTATTATTCTAAGTCTAGCTGTAATCGCAGCTGCTGACCATGAGGTCCTGAATTCAAATCCAAGGGTGAGCTTTGTTATTGGTATACATTATGAAACTCTTAGTAGCAGCTTACAAGTTAGTACTTGGTTGGGTGTGATGATATGACTGTGTGTATAAGAATTACTTGGACATAAGATGATGTGCTCGCTGCCTCATGGGCTCAACGAGGTGATGAGCTCCAGCCGATACATCGGCCAGTGCACGCTGAGCCTGTCCCAACTCCTGACCACATCGCCAAAGTTTTTCGGCGCACACGCGGACTCCTGCGGAT
The DNA here is from genome assembly GCA_905163465.1 of Craniophora ligustri. NCBI lineage: Eukaryota > Metazoa > Arthropoda > Insecta > Lepidoptera > Noctuidae > Craniophora > Craniophora ligustri. Next base: position 6,265,773 of record LR990967.1, on the reverse strand, counting down.
TGAAAAATTGGCAATTATATTTAAAATCAATAAAACTTTTTGAAAACATCATATGAGGGAAACACTTCTTAGCTTTTAATTACTTCAACAGATTATCATACAACAATTCAATGGCTGTCATTTAAAATGAATAAGGTTTCCTTACCTAAATCAATGCATTTCTGAGTCATGAAGAAGCATTCTGTAACAAAATTATAAGTTTCAGCAGTGGGCCGTTTCACTGGCTGATCATCTTCTGTTACTCTTGCCGGAAGTAAACAGGTTTCACTATGAAGACAGTCTAAATGCACTGATTTTGCTGTACAATCTTGAGGCTGTAATAAAAAAGTCATATTATGTAATTACGAACTTTAGTAAGTATAATATTTTTTGGGACATGATTACTTATTGAATTTCATCAAGACTGGCAGAAATTTAGTCTTTTTGTCTCTGCTAACAGATTGGTTCTATATTATAAAGGTATGTATATGTGGAAAAAAAATTTGTTCTTATTAGTTGTAAACATTTTTGAGCAAAAGTTCTTGACACCAATTTAGTTAGACATTCTTCAAATGAAAGTAAAAACAGTTTTTAGGACAATTCCTAGAAAGAAAAACATTTTCTCTTATAAAGTGATCTAATAATAATATTTACCAGAACAGCACCATATGTAGGATCAATCTTGAGTGATTTTACATCTTCAGCTGAGGTACAGAATGGTTGGCAGAGTTGTAGTAGTACTGCACCTAAATTTAACATGAAGCCATCCGACACTGTGCTTAAAGTGGCCGCACTGACTTCGCCATGCTGTAAATACAAAGGAAACAGAATTAATATTGATGTGCTTCGACTGGCTCAATCAAATTTATGAAATGGTTAGAAAAGAAATGTAATATTTGAAAATACTGGACAATAGGAATTTTCTCATCCTGCTTGGAGTTATGAGCTATAGAAATACTGACAGATTTTCTAGAAAATAAAGAATTACCCACACAGATATAGCAGTATATAATCACCTGAACATTCCAAAGCTTTCCTCGGCCAACATTTGACTTCAAACACTTTCCAATCCATGCTAATAATCGATTCCTCAAATGTGGGCCCCCCTTTAGGATGGTCAAGAATATTCTATGCAAGTTGTTTGTAAGGTGGGATGATGCATTCCAAACTGACGTCTCTATCATTGAAGTAGCTGCCTGTATAATATAATTCATGGTAATGTTAGGTTTTCTTACATAACAAAACTAAGGGTTACATAATAATAATTACTAATTATTTTCAAAACAGCTATTTTTACAAAATTTTTAGCTGTATCATGGTTTTACAAAGCCATATATTATTCAATAATAATTCATTTTCTTTTTAGTGTAATATCTATTTCATAGTTAATGGAGTTTTGCAGTTCCATCTGCAATGCATATTGCAAAAGGTACTAAATTGGTGTTACCTGATCCATAGGATTGTCAAAGAAGTCGTGTGGTAGTGACACATTTCTTGGTAGAACAGAAAGGCTCAATAATGCCCCTATAACTGAATCCTGGTAGAATCTGCCATTTGTTTCATTCTTAGGTTCACATGCTTCTAATAATATGGGGGCTAACCATATGTTGGCTGTAATACATAAAGTGACAGATCCTAGTTTTAGGGATAACTTGACCGTGTGAAGAGTTGATAAATTAATTTTCAAATCAGTTATAATTTAGTTTTTTCTTTGTTTAAATCTTAAGATAAAAAAATAAGAAAGGCACTACAAAAGATTATGACAAAAAGAATATGCCTGAAACAATAAATTAAAGAAATACTTTTTGCAAAAAAGAGGATAATATAATTAAATTAAGTATATTCTTCTTACCAGCAAAAAGTTGTATACAGGGCAGTATATAAATTGGCAGGTTAATTAGATTTGATTTATTTACATCCATATGGATCCTCTTCAAAACTGGTAGCATAGTATCCCGCAACTGTTCTTGTGAGCTTGGATCCCCTATAATTATAAGAAACAAAATATGTTACTAGTATCTTACTAATTATTAGGTAATAATTAGTAAGATACTAGTATATTTTGAAATACTAGTTACAATGTGTGCTCACCATCTGACATAAATGCTTTAACTATATCTATGAAAAAAGTGTGACACTGTGGATCCACATGCTGTAAGAGTTCTTCAAGTTGTTCAGAAAAGTCTTGTCCTTCAAACAATGCAGGTTGTTTAAGAGCAGTCACTGAATTTCTAAATATAAGCTCCTTCATTGTTTGCACAGCAGTTTTCACAACAGGGTTAGATACATGCTCATAACTCTGAAGATTCTGAATGGAACTGAATAAGTATGGGAAAATCTGCTTTTGTACAACATGCTCCTTGTACACTCTACTTGTTTTCGGTATAACACTTGCTTCAATGTCTGAGAGGAGCAGTCGTTCAAACAATGCTTGTTCTAGTGCTTGTAAATCCAAATATATTTGAGGTTTAGTGGCTTCTGCCAACTCCTCCAAGAAAACTAATTGCCTATCTCCAGGTGGATAGCTGTCCCCTGCGTTGGGATTAATAGTGAAATGAAAAACATTTTCCACTATGTTATTTATTGTTTCAGTTTCTTCATCGCCTGGAGACATTTTAGAAGTAGTTTGAAACGTATTATTGTCTTCAACGCGTTGTGGTTCAAGGGAAGACGATACTTCGGAGGCTCCCAACAGCCCAGCAAATGGATTATTTGGTTCAGACATGATAAAAAATCGTCGAGTCTTGGCGATCACTAGCAGAATCAAATTATTTATTAATTAATATTTGCTTGATGAACTTTCACAGATCACAATAATTAATGACATTTTGTTAATAAGTTACAATAAATATATAAATTAACAATTCGATGAGAAAAACAAACGATTAATTAAATTTTGTGTTTTCGTGAAATGCTGACATATCACAAAATTGATAATAAATATATATGACATGACATGACATTAAAGGTATTCTAATCTATGCATGACATTACGATTTTGATAATCATCATGACACTTATATTCGGTTTTGAAACGAAACTAAGAAAGATAATGTTTTTGTAAATAATATATTCTTTGAATTTATAATGAAATAAAAAATACTTATTTTAATAGAAACATTACAACGTAAATTAAAATGATTATTATTTATATTTCTAATAAAAAAAATCTTTTGATACTCGATTTTTTTTTATATTGTAACATATGAATTTTGGTACTAGTAATACCATAACATAGTTGAAGTACTTTAAACATTTTCAATACAAATAAAGTTTGTGATACCTAAAATTATAAATATTAACAAAGAAAAAATATTTTCATAATTTTTACCTAAAAGTATAACTGAAGAAACCGAATGAATCCAGTAATAAATGTAAATATTGTGCTATTGAGCGGAAATGACAGACATTACAAGGTCATATGGCAAGTGCGGCACTAGCGCTTCTATATCCAGGGTGTTGAAATCTGAAACTAAATGAAATTAGATCGCCACATTGTTCTGCTACAGTCGCCGTTCGATATCATTATAGCGTACTCGAATTGTTACGTCTTTATGCAGGACATGACCGAGAAATATTAACTTTTATGGCGTATAGTAGTCGCACATAGTGATTCGTTCATTAATGTAAGATTGGTAATCATTAATATTATTTACTCGTTAGGCCTTTATATGAATGCGTGTCCCCTTATACATTGTGCTTGGTCAGCTAAAGGAATTACCATACCTACACGTGCAACATTCATCTACGTTACACATTTTTGTTATAATATGCGCGTTTTGAAGGAAATATGCATAATATTTTGCGAATCGGTAATCGTATCATTCGTTATTAATCAATCTATTATTGCTGCCTAGTCCAAAATGGCGGCTGTCTGAAGCAACAGCATCAATAAATGTATTGTGCTCAGCAGCCATTGCTATTATCAGAATTTATTTTAACATTCGAAACATTTCATAGTTTAATTGAAATTACTTTTTGTGCATGATAATAACTCGTAATTTCTATCTATTTTAATTTTGTTGTATATTTGTGTATCTATGTAAGTTTATTACCTAAGCGAAAACTAAAGGTTTTTATTGGGTCTTTGGTGTCGGTAATGTGAATATTGTCCTAAATTTTATAATTTCTGTTCTTTTCTCGCACAGTACATTGTATGCTATTTTTCGTGCTACTTACTAGTGAGCAATATATTATGTAGCAGCATTAAAATTGTTTGCCATAATGATACTAAATTTAAGATTACTTGTAAGTGTATGCAGGTTACACGCCATCGCCATTTTTTTACACGTAGACGTCGCTGCAATATTTTCATTATGTACTAGTGTGTGTGAGCGTTGTACGCCTCGTGACCTCGATGAAAGGAAGGACATAGATATATATTATCTTGCCGTTCTAGAAGGCTGACGTCATTCAAATTGTAGCGAGAGCGCAGCACGCAGCTAGATATTGTGAAATGTGAACGGCCACCCACTGCTTGCTTTGGCTGTATCTACTTAAAATTATTCTTGAAAAGTAGTGGCTATGAACAGTTATTGAACTGACTTCTGCCATACATGTTGATTTAAACCACGCAACACTTAAGTAATATTGTGAATTTTGGAGAGACATTCCCAATGCTAATTGTTCCGACGAATATTAGGTATAGTATATGAAAGAAAAAAGAGCGAGATTCTCGTTGATTAGTACACTTAAATTTATCAAAAACTTATTTAAGTACATTTTATTATATTATTTGCGCATTAACAAAAAGGCGTGTACGTTTCTCTGTTTAGTAAATTTTGAGGTCTTAGTGTGCGTTTCTGTAATATTTATTTTGAATACTTTGTTTTTTTTTGTCATAAATTAATCATCAAAGGCAGGATTTTATATCATTAATCAAATGCTTGTGACGTTCTATTTACTAAATCACTAACATATTTTAGTTGACTAGCTCCCTTATTTGGTCGGATTATACGGTACCTAAAAATGGCGAGTATGACATTGTAGTTTTCCTTGCATGACGTATATTGCTGTTTCACCTACAGACTTCTCAGTATTTTTAACACTCGCTATCCCTTTCGCACTTGTTATAGAAACATAGAAGCTATTCTGCTACATGCTTAAAATGTTATGTAGTAGATGTCAGCAGGAACGCACATTTGGCCATGACTCAATTTTTCAGCGAATCGATTACTGCTGCTAATTATTTAGTACCTTTGTGATATATTTTTTTCAATATTATATTACTTTCTTTATAACACATTATATCTGTATTTATTAGATTGCTCTATATACATAAGAAAACTAAATTAACGGATTTTTCGCATAACGTTAGGTTCATCCTAATTACCTGCTAAAACGTCTAATACTTTAAGAGTTCAGTATTTTTAAGATGTTATGCGAGTAGAGAAATAGGTGGAAAGATCTCTCTCTCAATTTGTTTAATATTATTATTTAACTGTTTAGCGTAGCCATGTAAAGTTAAACACACTGTAGCCGTTCTACCGGCTATATAAAGTACTTTTTAAGTGCGTGTTTTTTAAGTTTCTAGTTACATACTTGTCATATTAGGAATATCAACCATAATAAGTTAAATAGGGAAGGTTTTTAAAAACTAGTGGTTGCACAATAGTTCACACCTGCCTATCCCAACGTAAAAAGACGGCCGTGAACGAACAGAAGCGCCATCTGTTTTCCCTTTTTTTAGTAGATTGTTTTTATAATTAAAATTGTGTCTGCTTTCGTAACTTAGCAAACAACGCTGTAGGCTTTCACTTTATGACATTATATAGGGTTCATTATTTATATCTCAACGATATAATTATCAATATTATCATTGGGGTATTTAATATAGTTGGATTTTTAGAATGGTTTGTACCTCTCCATTCCAAATCCGATAAGAGTTTGTTATCACGAAACCATTTATAACATTGTTAATATAATATATACTTTATAAAACATTCTCTAGCGATATATTTAAAATGATCACAATTAATTCACATATTAAATTTATTGATTTCAGTGACACATTTAAGATGACAGACACTATAACGAACGCGGAAGTAGAAGACTTAGAGGATGGGGAGATTGAAAGTGAAGGTGAAGAAACAACAGAAATTTTGACTGAAGAGAAAGGTATAGAAACTGTTCCCACTATCGAGGATAAATTGCCTCTGGAAAAATCTGACTCCCAAGATTTTTATTATTCGAAATCAGGTAAGAAAAAGAAATCAAAGTCTAATAAAGAACAAAAATTTAAGGATAAAAGTAAAAAGAGTCGTAAATACTCTAGTCCTACGGAAGATGATTTTGCTGGTAACATAGAAAAAGCAATTAGAAAAGCCATGAACAAAAATGATAGCATTGACGGTCCAAACGAAGATGATGTTGAAGACCGTCGCAAACATAAAAAACGTAAGAAACAGGATAACAAAGATGGTCCGAGTAAAAAGCGTAAAAAGCAAGAATATTCAGATGATATGGATGAAAATGAAATGATGTGTGTACGGGGTGCTTCTCCAGTTCATAGAAAATCGCCTGTTGATGTATATGCTGATGATGATAGGGATTCGTATGCGTCAGATAGTAGTCAAGAGTCTAGGGGACAGCAGCATCATCGGCAACAGAGACATAATAGGCAACGTGATCGTAATAAGAATAATAAGAATGACAGGAGAAGAGGTACCCATCCAATGCAAGATCCTGAAGGTGTCTGTTTGTATTACATGCAAGGTAAATGCCACAAAGGCGACGATTGCATTTATTCCCATGACGCACAACCTCCGAGAAAAATGGAACTGTGTAAATTTTATTTAATGGATTGTTGTGCAAAAAGAGATAAATGTTTGTACATGCATGCTGATTTTCCATGTAAATATTATCATACTGGAATTCCGTGTATATACAAAGATGAATGTAAATTCGCTCATGGTAAACCACTAACCGACGGCTTAAAGAACATACTTTTAAAACACATAGAATCGGCTCCTAAGGAAATTTTAGGAGACTTTCCACGTCTCAATAGAGAAGGAGCCTTAAAAATGTTACAAACTACTCAAACAAAATTAATACAGCAGTATTCCGAGATCCCAGAAAATAATGAAAAAAACATTCCATCTCTCTTTGAATTGAATATTCCAAATCCTCAAGGTATGCCAGAAGGAAATCAATATATGAACGATAGGCAAAATAAGATATCACCAAAAGTGCGACAATCAAGATGGCAAAACGACGTGTCTAATCAAAATTATAATCCTAATTCACCAAATAGCAATACGAACTCGGCTAATGTACTCAGCATTAAGAACCTAACTGGAGTTTTGACAGCGCGGCAAATTTCGGACCTTACGAAAACGGGTATAGATAATTTAGATCAACTTGGCCAATTAACGGTATTGCAACTTAATAGCATTGGATTATCCTTAAAACAAATAACTGAAATTCAGTTAAATACTATGAATATTCAAAAATTAGGGTTGATAAACTCAAACAATGAAACTCAACAGTTTGGCGCACAAACTTCCGGAGCTAAAGATTTAGATTTAAGGGTGCCACCTATACCTGTACCTAATAATGTAGCAGTTCCGTCTGACTTACCAGGGAAAGACATCGATATGCGATTCCAGCCTTCCGTAATAATTCCGGCTTCCGAAGATACCTCCTTAGCTAAAAGTAGTCAAAAAGCCACTCAGGCGAGTAAAGACATGATAGATATAGATCAGTACACTAAAGATGCTTTGAAATTTGCATCGAAAGATAAAGAAAATATTGATATTTCCAACGAGTCCTACGAAACTGAAAAACATGTAATTTCTCTTGAGTCGAAGGACGTCGATCACAGAGTTCTTCCTTTTTCAGATGAGGGCTCTAAAGTCCAATCTACCATTGAAGATAATCATGTAACAAAAGAATGTGATACTGATATAAGATTTCTTCAACCAGAACCAATATTCAAAAATCTCGAAAAAAGACATAGAAGATCAACTACAGATGACGAAGACAACAATTTATTGATAGATGAAAAATGGTATTCAAGTGACGAAGAAAAAGGGACGAAAAAGAAATCTCCAGAATCGTCGCCAAAACAAACGCCACCTTCTCCACAGGCGCCTGCACCACATGTCATAGAACCTGCCACTGTACTAAGTAGACTGGGTGATCTCTCTAAAATAGATATTAGTGAAGAGGTAACTAAATTATTGCACACTATGAAAAACAATTTACATGAAAATAAAGTTGAAAATCACTCCGACGGGGCTAGGTCACCACCCAGTAGACCAAGGGATCCCCGGGCTAGAAGATCTCCAGATAAGCTAAGCGAATCTATTAAGCCCACCATTAAAAGGCCTTCGAGAGTTTCGATTTATGAATGTATTGACGGTGAACCTACGGACGGTCGGCGGAGAACTGACGTCGATTTGCGGAAATCAGATTTTAGTCTACCTGCTTTTGGTGACACAGATTTGCGTCAAACTAGCGGTGATATTGATTTTCGTTTAGGGTTGCCGTTCAAACCACTACCGAATTACACACCTGCTTCTGAAATAAATGGGTCAATCAATAGCCATCCTCCTATCCCGTATAAAGTAGTGCTAATTGACATACCCCGTCCAGACTATACAGATATAAGAAATAGTACTGCTAAGTCACAGGCTTTAGTGGACCCTAGATTGAGAAAAGTTTTTAGATTATCTGTTGATGATTCAAATAGTGATAGTGAAAAGTCCTCTAAAACTTCAAGTACTACGGCACCTGCGGGCCCTAGAGTAGACCCTCGAAGAAAACCTAAAGACATAGTTGAAACTGTTACCCAGGATCAAAAATCAAACACATTAGATTTGCAAACTATACTGCAGAACTCTAATTGGTATAAGGAAATGAGTTCGACACAAAAAATATTTGTTAACCAAAATTTAGCACCAGTGACACAAATGATTAAGCAGTATCAGCAAGAAAAAATACCAGGCAGGAAATTCGATCTTACTCCCATACAAGGTAATAGTGTCTTATGTAATATTTTTACCAACTTGGGAATCACGTTAGGAGAAAATGGTGAGTACTCCTATTTACCTAAACCCAAAGAAGCTTTACTCAAAACTCCGATTAATTTTAATCAAACTCCATTTGGCATGAACAGCAACATGCCTGTTCCCCCGGGCTCAATGGACGGAGGTAATATGAGTATGATGAATATGCCACCAATGGGAATTGGAGGTATGAGTAATATGAATTTAGGTAATATGCACGGATTCAACCAATCGATGCCAGATCCACGTGGTGGTCCAACGCCTGGACTACTTGGAATAGCTCCAAATATTCCGCATAATTTTAATAATAAGTTTGGTGGACCTAATAATTTTGGAAATATGTCGTATAATAATTCGGGCCCCGGTAATGATTTTAACTTTATGGATGGTGATCAAAACTACCCAAGGTTTCCAAACCGAGGAGGCCATCGAGGACGCGGCAACGACCGGTGGAATCGCGGTGGTTCGGGTAGAGGTCATAGAGATCGAAAAAACTTTAATAATGATCGTGGAAATTGGAAAAATGATAGAAATTAGGTTTTGTCTTAACTGCTTTACTTTATACGATAAAACGTAATAAATTATTTTAGCTAAACTAGAAAGCTCCTTCCACATGCAGCAAAAACAATGTGATTAAGGTGATAATATTATTATGACGACTTTGTAGGTACGTTGTATTTTAATAGATTAGGTAGGTATAGGTTTTGTGTATAGTTATATGTACAAGGTCCCATTTACTGTAAATATTTTTTTATATAGCAGGTAATTGATCAATTTCAGTATCATTATCGATGTAAATATATTATTTGAAATACTGAATTAAGTTAATTAAAAATAAAATTTACTCAATATAAGAGCCAAATGTTTTAAGACTGAGTGAGTACGTCGAGATTTATTGTTTCTTTTTGCAAACATAATACATTATTGTTTCGACACTTAAGTATTAACTTCAGATACAATCAATACCTGACATGAACCAAAAGTCTTGTATTTTCTATTAGTGTGGTGGTAAATATCTATGCTCGGTCATAGTTTAAAAGCAATAAGTATATATATCTAGATTGTTAATTCTGTAGGTACTGATAAAAATAATGTAATAAAAATCATAGAGACGAGCCTACTCAACTTTAAAATAAATTCATGTTTATATTTTATGAATGTCTTGATTTTCATACCTTTATTTGCTACATTAAGTTATGTTGTACCTAAGTTTTGTTTACACAATATATTGGGTGACTGGTCGAACGAGTGACACCAGCCTGGATATCATTAAAACTAACAAAATGTTGTTTGTTAAGAGATGTTTAATAGTAATTTACTGATTTGGAAAAAAAAGTACGCAAAAAATACTTTTATTATAATCTAAGATTATTTTCGTTGAATATACTATCCGCAAGGAGGTCATAGATAAAATAATAATTAACGACTTTTGGAAATACAAACTCTCTATACAAAATAACTATGTATTTAACTTATTTATGCTGGGTGACTTCAAATTGCAAACTAGATAGGTATGTTTATTATGATCGGTACTATAACTTTCTTTCGGATGTATATAATAATACACCACACAAACATAAAATAATAGTATGAATTATAAGCAAATCAGTAAAAACGTATAAAATTACAGTGTTCCGTCAAGTTTATAATTTAAGGCAAACTATTTTTTTTGTGGAGTAATCTTAATTCACTTGACTGGTAAGACAAGATAAACAAAATTGAAGTTCTCGATGACAAAATTTTGATTCAAATTTTAACATAATTATTAAACATTTACTTATGATCGAAATCAAAATATTTACCAGAAATAGTCTTAGTAGTATCACTTTGTCTTACTTAATTATGATAACACTCATGTCATATGAAATATCAAATATATAGAGGTAGAGATATTATTATATCAAAGATATAGGTAACAAAACATGACTACTTAATATTGTATTTGTCATATTGTAACTATAGGTGACGAAGTACACTGTTTTTTATTGATTTCATCTAGATATATTATCTCCCCTGTGTTAAAGTCTTAGTAACTACAAATTATGGACATACCTACCCCATTCCGAACACACACATCAAAATGATTAGATACCGATCCTGAGGGATGTTTTATGTCCTTAATGCTTCCATCACATATGCATTTTTTTAGAAAAGCTGTAGAAAGGAGGTCATCAGTCAATTATGAATGGATGTATTTTAGTTAGCAGCGGATGTCGACGTGACGTAAGTATGCATGGAGAGAAATGAAGAGGAGGTGTAGTTATGAGCTGTCTTTATTAACTGACTGTAGAACTGAAGTAATGTAACTAGTGAAGTCAATTTTTAAACGATTGCCGCCAGTTTTTAAGTTGATTGTAACTTGAGAGACCTTCGAGAATGTAGGAGCTGAAAAAAAAAGTATAGGTAAGACGACGAACCGTAAAGAAAACAAAACAAAACTTTGTCTAACTTACAAAGGTGCAAAGAATCCATTTCTTCTTGATCATCAGTGCTATTATAAAATACAACGCACTGTTTTGCTGATAATTTGGGCTGTGAAACGAAATAGTTATACAGAAGTTCCATTTCTCTAGCTGCTGCTTGCGCTGTGTTAGAGGAACAGACTAATACGACTCCTTGAACTCCTACTCTTAGTGCAGGCCAGCATGATTCAAATCTGAAATTAAGATTGATTTATTATATGAATTTAAGGAAAATCTTACCATGAGGTTTTAAAGCCAAAAATGTATTCGTCTATAGGTATTGTAGTCATTGTAAGTACCTACGTCATACAAAATAAAGTGAAAGGACGGAATTCCGCTGCCAATTTAGGGAGTTATGACTAGTGAGGTAATACTACATCTTGATCCACAAGACAGTTGAAGCTTTTCTTCGACGGATGACGCTTTTTATAAATTGGGTTATGGATGTAACAATTATAAAATTTACCTATGATCACCGCTACAGTCCCAAAGTTCTACATCGATATTGATAGATTTTCCATTAATATTGAGGTTGGGAATTTCAAACTCCACAACCCTGACTCCTTGGGTGGGTCGAGGTGATTCAGCTTCGTCAACATTGATTGAATCTGAAATAAAGTTGGCTATTCGAGTTTTACCACTCTGGAACAACAACGCAATTTATGTTTTACCTGATATTTTAAAAGACTAGGTACATGCAATCAGTAGATAAGTACAAGTAGATAGGTACTCTAATAAAAGATTATGCACGTCAGATAGGTACACACCTCCGATGGTCCGATCATTAATATCTTCAATTTGTTTGGCTGCATTGCACTAAGATATAGAAACGTTATTTAATATAGGTACGAAGGTTTCTCCTTAAAACTTAAACTGATCAAACACACACAAGACACGTGTGCTAAAATTTACACTGACAATGTTGTGTTTATACATTACCTAGGCAACAAGTTTGGCAAAAAGGTATTCGAATTTGGTCTTTATGATCCATCAATAATTTCATTTCGTTAATTTCATATTTTACTGTTTTTTTTTCATCTTACTTATGTAGGTATCTTAGCTATATACACAAATTAACATATTCTCATAGTAATGTTTATAATACTTATCATATAAGATCATATTTCCTAGTAAAAAACCGATACTTTTTGTATCGGTTTTCTTCGTTTTATTTTTCTAAGAAACATCGTATAAGGATAATTCAAGAATAATATGAAAAAGTTTCCTTTTACGAGTACGTACCTAATGATTAATAATGAATATATTAAATACACGTTGTATTTTATATATGGGCCTACTTATTTAAAATGTTTGCAAAAACACAGGTTCCACCGAGATTTGAACTCGGATCGCTGGATTCAGAGTCCAGAGTGCTAACCATTACACCATGGAACCGTTGATATGATGGACGAAATAATGGTGAGGTATCTCAGTTATAAGCAGTTTTATTATAGGTCTACATACTTACTAAGAAATCTATCTTCTATCTTTATATATTATATAATCGTTAGTCCTGACTGATTCATCAACGCAGAGCCTAAATCACAGGGTTTACAAACTTGAGTTTTTGACACATGATGCATTTTATGATGAAAACATCCGCTAAGAATGGAATTTTAGAAATTCGTGATTCTGTCATTAGGTGTGATAACGTTTTATGGTATCAAATTAGATCTCTAATTAAAAGACCTATCTAATTACCAAATGGTGATCGTCATCATCAATAATAATAATCATGTTCAAAGTTCGTTTCGCACTACGCACATCACAAGTGCAGGGTTACCTAATTAAATTTTTAAATAAAAGCATTTTGCAATTAATTTCATACGCCATCAATATTTTGGAGTTTTGTCCCGTACGTAAAACTATTAAGTACTGCTGAAACTATCTATTGAATACTGCCGTAGTATTTAATAGATAATCTCTGTAAAGATTTATTTTTATATAGAATTATATCAAACCAATCTTGACTTCGGGAAATACAGGTGTTTGCTGTGCCTATTGAAGTAATTAAAAGCATAAATAAAAATTTTGCTTTGCTCTGGAACATATCTGTATTACTACCTACCTAATATGTATTTTAATATCCTTTGTATCTGGAACGGCTACATGGAACACACGTAAAACCACTACATACCACTGTACTTATACTTAGGAGTCTACAAATGGAAGCTGCTTTTTATCGTTATCTACATTAGGTGTATGTAATCTATTTGTAAGGACGAACGATGGCACAACAAAAACCATCGAGGCGGCATGTCTAACGGTACAGACGTTCCCGAGACTGCTACTTAGTAACTGTTTCTAACCACCAGGTAGGCACCAGGTCCTTATGAAGTGAAATATAAAGATTCCAGTCACGGTATTCATCTCGAAGAGCCGTAATTTAAAATCACCAACTGTTCTGCTTGCCACGTGTTAATAAAATTGATGTTTGATTTTACCTCCTCGTGAGTTGGAAGTTGCTCTAATATTCAGGAATGATAATAATGGGATGGGGCGCTACTGTCACCTTTATGTACAGCGTAGTATAAGAATAGAATATCTTGGTTATAGTTTTCATGTGTGTCGCGTTTCGATCTAAAACTTCTTCATGTGTTGACTGAAACGTTAGTAAATAAAACCCAGAATGTTTGAAGGTCACATTTAATGATCTGTGTCTCTTAACGTGTAATCGACCCCAAATGAAGTGTTCCGGAATTGATTATCTCATTTGTGCTCGCAGTCATTAGAAGTCCCATTCCACATTCCATTATTCTTCGGTGCTCAAAGGGATAGGCAGTGATGTAGGTTATACACATTTCGTAGGTATATTTTAGGACTCACATAACAGGAGGGCCGTGATACTCTAGTGGCGGGCGAGATCGGTGGACTGTGAAAGTCAAAAGTTCAGTTTGAGCCCAAAGCAGCACTGACTTCCGAAATTATGTGCGTATTTATCATATGTTCAAACGGTGAAGGAAAACATCGCGAGGAAACCTGCACGTTGAAGAGATTTTCTCGATCGCGTGTAAAGTCTGCCAATCCGCAGTAATCTAGCGTGGTAGTCGTGAGAGGAGACACGTGCAGCAATGGGACGATATTGGGTTGATGATCATGATCAGTTAGTACCTAGCAGTGGCAACATATGGTTAGTGGGAATTTCTTAAAAAAATATATATTTATTTTGTCTATTTAATGTTTATCCTCTAAATATGTTCAAGAATAAACATAACATAACAATACGATTATATAAAATTACTAATGACAATAATTAGTAAGATTATAGGTATGTAATAATATTTTTATCTGGTAGGTACGCAGTAAGTTCGTTAAACATAAGAGATAAGATAAAAATATATTAAACGAAATTAGTACCTACATAAATACTATCACTTTCCATTTGCTGTTAAACATCTAGTTGTCAAACGCATGAATGTTGCGATAGGCGCATAGTCACTGGATTCTTGTTTTCCTTCGTATTAATGAGGCAAAAGTTTATATTTAAGTACTTAACTATTAGTTGACATTATCTGATAAGCTGAACTGTACTGTCTGTTAAGAAGATCTGGTAACATGACTGCGTCAGTGGTTCTGTAGTGTGAGGATTCGATTCCCGGGTCGGGAAAAATTAAATTGGATTTGTCTGTTAGGCAATTTTCGGCAGCAGCAGCCGGAAGTTAGTATATAGGGCCCAGTTAGTATTACATACATACATTAATAATGAGACCTAAATATAATTAGCGAGCTTGTCAATAAAATAAAAATGTAAGTCAAGGATAAAAAAATATTGAAATGTGTTGCTTAAAAACAACATACGTATATATTTACGTTCAGATAAACTATACAGAGCTCAGAGTTACAAACGTCCACCTTACCTCAAGCCATTAGATAACGGGGAGCGACCTTGTGGTCTGCTGCCACTCCACTCAGAGCCTCCAGTGCTTTGCATAATCCTGGTACTTGAAACGGCTGTCATTACCGACCCGTTATAATGTCTGCTATGTTCAAACTTCTTGCCATTATTTTTAGTAACGGAATTCACGAGATATGTTGCGGGTTATCGGTTATGTAGATCGTAATGTAAATGTGCTCACACCTTTGACAAGTGCTTAAAGAAATATTGTCTTCTTGTATTCACTGTTTAATGTAATAGTTATTGTCAGTAAGTTTAGTTTATTTATACAATGTATCTGCAAGACGGTGAAAATGATTGAATTGTTACCTGACATCTTTAATTATTTTTCTTACATTTATGCGTATGTTGGACACTGAAATCACCTAAACTGTTTTTACGGGTAAAATGCGTCTCAAATAACATCCTAATAATAATAAAATAATCTACTAAAGGATCTGAATCTGCTGATAATAAATCATTGCCATTCTGCCCATGACCACAAATACTGGTATATTGATAGATGTAAAATGTCGGGGTTGAAATCATATCACAATGTACACCGCGATAAAATCTGTATCACAAAAACCTTATATTACCTCAGATAATTTAAGCATGGATATCCCTGGCTAGAAGTGTTGTAATCCATCTACGACATAAGATTGATAGGTTGGAATGGAAGCTTATCTTAATTGAACCTTTAACTGGATTATCCGTGGAACTAAGGAAATAGAAATGTTATTCTAACGCACAATCACGTTTTTTGCATGCCCCCAGCCAATGGCATGGTGTAAGGTGCAATGACAGGGATGTGTGGCAGATACGTCATCAGATTAAGTTAAGTGTCGGAACAAACTTGTGTCTGAAGTCGAGTCTTTGCTTACCAAAGTCTCGGACTGGGGTAGACTTAACTTAGTCCAATTCAACCCCAAAAAAACATAGGTTTGCGCGTTAACCGCTAAAAAGTCACCCTTCGTCGTAACTCCTAATTTTGAGAACACTCCCTTATCCGCCGCAGCCAGCATCGGAATACTTGGTGTCGACATCTCGAGCAACGTCCAGTTCCGCGGTCAACTGGAAAGTAAGGCCAAATTGGCCTCAAAGAAGCTTGGTGTGCTTAGCAAGGCGAGACGGTACTTCACGTCGGCGTAGCGCCTAAATCTCTATAAGGCGCAAATCCGGCCCCACGTGGAGTACTGTTCTCATCTCTGGGCGGGGGCCCCCCAGTACCAGCTACTTCCATTTGACCGAATCCAACGAAGGGCGGCTCGAGTTGTCGACGATCAGGCTCTTTCCGATCGGCTTGATCCTTTGGCTCTGCGTAAAGATGTCGGATCACTCTGCATCTTCTACCGCATCTATCACGGGGAGTGTTCCGAGGAATTGTTTGGTTTGATCCCGGCTGCTGAATTTCACCATCGGACATCGCGCCAGAACTCTAAGTTCCATCCATTTTACCTCGATGTCCAGCGTTCCACAACAGTGCGGTTTTTAAGGCAAAATCGAGTGATAGAAAAAGAGAGGAATTATAATGATTTAAAAGAGGGGAAATACATTATATATTTATTTAAATGATAAAAAAACAACTGCTCAAACTGCAAATGCTCAAATAGTTACATTTTCAGATTCCGTAATTGCTCTTTTCTTTTTTGTGATTGGCCAGTTTCAGGAAAATCAGCGTTGCCCACGTATGAAACCTAAATACCTCGGTAGGTACATTCACGGAATAGAGATCTTCATCTTCATCATGAGTATATTTGTAAAAGTAATGCAGTTAATGCCATCGTTAATAGTTAAGTACCATCTAGACCGAAGGAATACACATTTACCTTACCCTAACATATAATTTGCCCCATAAAGACAGTTACATGTTTCCGGAAATATTTTACTTATTAAAGGTAGCACAAACAACCGCGTAACTGTATTCAAGCTGGTCTAAACCAGGATGTTATTCACGTCATGTCAATCGAAGTCTTAGATAAAGCTATTAGAATGCGTGAGGTGGATTTTAAGCAAGGGTTTCCGGTTTCTTATTGGCAATAGGCTACCTAACAATCGTTAGTAAAGTGATTTTAATTACAACGAATGCCTACGTTGTTTTAATTGAAGTTTAGTTTGAAAATTTATTTACTGCATAGTAAATAAATTTTCAAACTATATTTATATATTTAAGAGGATAGGTTTTGTTTCACGATGTTATATTTGATATAAGTTATGAATGAGAAATAAAGTTGTAACTACTTTGATATGCTAAGGTCTTTCGATTGCAAGGTAGTGTTTGTAAGATAAGATTAGAGTATGCAGAGTATTTGGAGCATATCCGGTACTAATATTGTTAAGTCTTTCATTGATGGTAAGTTCTAATTACCCAATTACAATTGGATTTTGTTTCAATACACCCAAATGTCTCCTGGTACTGTAGTACTAATTTGAATTGCTCAGTTATAGATCCCAATGCTTTTCATCCGGCTATACTACTGCCATACGCGTTCAAGGTGACATTAAAAAGAGCTTGGGTTGAATTAAGGTTGAGCTGGCAGGCTGATGGCGCTGTCATACAGATACTTGCCAGTAAGTGCCTTGACGTTGGTTTTCGGTGATAGATGGCGAAAGTTTTGTAAAAATATAAAAAGTTAAAGTACTATCAGCCAGTCCGTAGGCGCCCTTTGCCTTTAAATGCGTAGGAAGGGCACGCATGCATAAACTTGGAGCCTAAATGAAATAAAATACTGACGCCTGGCTGTTCAGAGGCGTCAACTCCTATTTCACTTACCAAGATCCGCCCACTCGACTCACGCCTGAGAGATACCTACATTGTGCAGTTTGAGCACAGTTCGCCAACATAAGTAAATGTAACTTCTAAGATTTAAAAACACATCAAAGTGGTATACATTGATGTGTTTTTAAATCTTAGAAGTTGGGATTGATTTATAAAACGCCCTGGAAACTCCACCAAACCCAAGAAACTCTGGTGTAAGGTTTTAGTAAGTACAGAAAATACTATTTTGAAACTCCATATATAATTTGAAAAGTTCTGAAAAAATGCTATCCATGAAGGGGTAGTGCTTCTGAACTGATATAAGCACAGTTGTGGAGTAGAAGAAATGAGTACATATTGTGCAACTAATGGCCAGTTTAACAATGTTTTGAGGAATTCTATTGAGTGTTTGCGCAAGGGGTTGTCAAAGTTTGTGGAAGGTAATTTTGCCTTTTATGTCCACTATTCGCGATCACAGTTCCTCAAGCTCGAAGACAGAAGAACAGTTGACGAAGAACAGTTGACGAAGAAAATAAGTAGGCATAACTAATCATTTGTTTAAAAAAGAACGTTTGCCCACTAAGAATTTCTCTTACATCGTAGGTGCTTATAAAAGTACAAATTTCACATATAACCAACGACACCCAGAAATGAAACAACTGTACCATACAAATATTTACTCTGTTAAAGATCTGATACCGCAATGGTCGCAAAAGGTGACAACGTCTTAAGAATATAATCACAAAATAATACAAATAATGTTCGGAATTATAGTAAAGTCTTAATGTCATTAGTCAATCCCATGTGACATGAAATTAACACCAAGGTTCGCGCGGTCTATACAGGGTTACTGGTAACTCGACGTATTCCTTGCAAGACGTCATAGTAGGGTTAAAATGCAACAAATTAAGCCACCAAATGTTCTACCGAAGTTCAGTAGTTTTTGAGTTAGTTCGATTTTTAGTGATTTTATGAATAATCCCCGAATAAATCATTTGAAGCTAATTTAAAAATAATTTACGGCGCGACTGTACTGAAATTTAAGTTCATATCATAGTTGATGCCGTAGCAGATCTTTGTTGATAATTAAAGTTCAAAAATGACTAAAACTTTGGCGAAGATCGCTAATCAAACATATTTTTTTTTTGTAATTTTTGCCATTACTTCATAAGAAATACTGTCTAGTGCAAAAAAAGAATACTACGCCTGATGTACAAATTACTAGGAAAATATCCTTGTCTTATCAGCTATTCAAAAAGGTATGAAAGTTAATAGTAAGTCATGCACTACATAATTAAAATCGTTTGGTATTCGGAAAATCAAATTAAACAATTTCGTAAACATTATTTTTATTTTTATTCACAATCAATTTAAAGACTATAATTACAAATTTCACACGTCTTGTTCGATGTGCTGCCCTCGGTTTCGAATACATGTTCTTATTCGCTTCCTCACTTCGGTTTTTGTGATTTTTGATGTTATTGTTTCCCTCATCTGGTCCGCCGCATTTGTGATTCTCTCCCTTAGTTCTTCAATTGAATTTACTGGGGTCACATAAACTAGGTCTTTCATATGACCCCAGACGTAAAAGTCTAGCGGCGTCAGATCAGGGCTTCGTGCAGGCCACGGAATCGGCCCACCGCGTCCTATCCATCGGCTTGGATAGCTTTCATCCAACAATTGTCGAATAGTGATTCGGAAGTGAGCTGGACATCCGTCATGTTGATAAATTATGTTTGCTCTTCTTTCTTCCGGTACGTCCGTGAGCAGTGCTGTTAAATGATTTCTTAGGAAATCTTCATAAAGTTCCCCATTTAGTGTTCGGGGTAAAAAATGTGGCCCAATTAATTTATTGTCGATAATACCCATCCAAACATTAAGCGAGAACCTACGCTGAGATGCGGTTGGTTTCATTTTCTTAGGGTTTGCTTCTGCCTTCGGTGCCCAGTAATGTAAGTTATGGTAATTTGTGATACCATCACGGTCAAAACATGACTCATCGGTCCACAGAATGTTTTTTAAAAAGTTTGCGCTTTCACCATCGGCACTTAGCATAAAACGACAAAATTCAAGCCGTCTCGATGGATCTCCCTCTTCTAATGATTGGACGGGTTGGTAGTGGTATGGATGTCGACCTGACAAGTTAACTACAGACCAGACTTTCCACTGTGACATACCAAGCTCACGCGCTACGATGTTTGTCGATATGTTAGGGTCATCAATAAAACGTTGAAGAATCAGCTCCTCGTCCTCAGCCGTGTATCTCCGGGAACGGCCAGTGTCAATTTGCCTGCTTCTTTGGACGCTGCCAGTTTCAGATAATCGCCGATATGTCGATCCAAAGACAGTAACATGTGGGAGTCGGCGGGTAGGAAAGCGAAGTTGATATTCTCTTCGCGCCTCAGCAGCGTTACCGTCACAAAGTCCGTAACAGTACATTATGTCAGCGTATTCAGGATTAGAATATGCAGCCATAGTCAGCACTTATGAGGGCACAGCACAGCACAAGAGCAAGATACGCGGCAACAGTTAGGGAAATAGCCAGATAACAAAACACGAGCTTGCGCGACGTAGAGTTGAAACTAACTAACCAGATTTTGCGAAGTCGCACTCCGTGGCATGCCGAGAGAACAATAATGACCAATCACAAAGCGTACCGTAGTGTTTGGAGTGTAAGCGCAGGTAAAAACTACGAATAATACGAATACGAAACAATAGGTTGACCGCCTCGCAACTTTACCTGCTCCCCATAAAACCCTGTCGCACATGCAAAAGTATTGACAATTATACCTTTCTGGATAGCTGATAAGACAAGGATATTTTCCTAGTAATTTGTACATCAGGCGTAGTATTCTTTTTTTGCACTAGACAGTATTTCTTATGAAGTAATGGCAAAAATTACAAAAAAAAAATATGTTTGATTAGCGATCTTCGCCAAAGTTTTAGTCATTTTTGAACTTTAATTATCAACAAAGATCTGCTACGGCATCAACTATGATATGAACTTAAATTTCAGTACAGTCGCGCCGTAAATTATTTTTAAATTAGCTTCAAATGATTTATTCGGGGATTATTC
Source organism: Craniophora ligustri (assembly GCA_905163465.1). NCBI lineage: Eukaryota > Metazoa > Arthropoda > Insecta > Lepidoptera > Noctuidae > Craniophora > Craniophora ligustri. The sequence goes on along the minus strand of LR990967.1, from coordinate 6,244,616 downwards.
ATAAAATCACTAAAAATCGAACTAACTCAAAAACTACTGAACTTCGGTAGAACATTTGGTGGCTTAATTTGTTGCATTTTAACCCTACTATGACGTCTTGCAAGGAATACGTCGAGTTACCAGTAACCCTGTATATATACTTCACATTCTCAGGTCACCTAATCAATCACGCTACAATGATGTGACCATCGACAGAGAACAAGAACTTGGTGGGACTTCGAAGCTCATCCATGAATCGTATACAATCGTGATGAAGTTTCAATGTAATTTTATTACTTTTCTCATGCAGCAGGTATAAGAATGGACTATAAGAAGTCACCGGCTTTCAAATGATTATTATAAGAACGCTTTGTTAATGTAAAGTATTCACCAAACATTAAAGTTTTGCAGACTTTCATGGCTATAAATAAAATACATTACTAAGACTAGTTATGGTAAGACTTATGGGATATACCTCGCGATATTATGTAAAAGGGTACATTACTTTCTCGTGTATATCTACTTATGCGCAAATTTTAGTGCCTTCCAAGGTGCACAAGCTTACCGCGCAGGGTAATAAAACAATTTCAAGTTATTAACAAGAGAGAGCCAAATGGACTCCATTATTATGTGAAATGAGAGCGTGTACAAAAGTGTTTATGCTAATATTTAAATATTTGTAAATACCAAGCCAAATAAAATACTTCAATGGCTTTATATTAATTTTGGTTTAGATACAATTACATTGTACTCATTAGGAAAGATAATTCTTAATTGACTACGATGTAATTAGACAATGAATCTTTTGTTAATTGGTCTTGTATAATAATAACTACTGTAATTATGCTTGTTATTCATAGTACATTTTTGAAATATTAAATATTCTAAAAGTTGACTAATAAGTACGTAATATATTGATCTCATCGCCGTTATTTAAAATCTAACGAATATCTGAAAATTACCCTACTTAACCTGTAAAACTGTATTCTTAAGATCTATTTACAGAAAAAAATGTTTGACTATATGTAGATAGGCACTTTTATATTTGATTGAGGCTATCTACTTATTACGAGAGTTGAAGCTTCTGTTGAAACTATATTGCAACATCCAATAAAACTATCTGTAAGATAAATTATTATACTGAACCTTAATGTTAGGCAACATGGTCATCAGCTTTCATGTATAAAAATCGTTACATTGAATTTCTACGGACGTCCAGGACTCCGGGGCTATTTTATGGTTTAACGCGGAATTACCATCATTACATTAATGCCTCAAGCTCCGTGATATATTGTTATGGCATATTGACTTTTAAGCTTAATTTACTTCCTATAGGATAGTTTACCACTCTATTGCATGGAGGCGATTCATTTATATTTTGTGAGTGTTTTTGTTGTAAGGAAGTTCCCAAAAGTTTATATGGACTGTGTACTAAATAGCGCATTTAGTTCACCACCCGTTTAGCTTAGCGTTGGTTAACGCTGCCTGTTGTGCTATGGGTCCCGGGTTCGCATTCCGGTAGGGATGTTTGTGTGATGAGCATCAACATTTGTATCCGAGTCACGGATGTATAGTATTTACAAAAAATAATAATAGTATATAAGTATGTAGTTTATTAACTATCTAGTAGCGCCATCTAGTTCCGTGGTAAGCAACGAGCACAAGCCTCGTTGCTTACCACGGAACTAGATGGCGCTGTGTAATAATGTCCGGAAATATTTATTTATTATAATATTTTCGAAATGTTAATTAGTCACTATTTAATCATTATGACAACAATTATTATGTCACAAGCAAATTACTAATATAAATGCCAGTTGAGATAAAGTTTAACCAAATAGCAATAAAGTTTATCTATTTAGTTTTAAACATTTACACTTAGTTGTACAAACTTACTGACTTACATCATCATTTAATCGAAGGTTGTAAATGTTATACCAGTACTGCGCCGCGTAAAACCAGGAATTGCCAATTGGCAGATGTATGAACTCGTCTCATCGCCGTCGTGTGTTAGCTAATGAGTGCTATCGTACGTGCCTGGTATATGTATTTTCGCGCATAAACCAAGTTGCTGAGAGGAAATCAATTGTAATGATGCTCGACTGCTAGTTACCTGTCTATAGCTGTCTCCTTTGTTTGTGTTTTAGTGAAATATATTTCCAAGGAACATAATATATTTTAGTCTTAGACGAAGCAATAAATATCATGCCGTCGATACCCTAAGCACAATACTAAACAACTACAGGCACAAATAATATTTTTGAATAGCATAATTCTGTTTCCTATAATCGCTGAATTTGAAAATTTATACATAGAATATCTCCGCTGTTATCATTCGAATGCAATCACAGGATGCTTTGTTTATGCATACTGCGCAAAAGTAGTTCGGTCCATTCAATATTCTAGTATAATAAATGCAAATGCATCCGGGTTCGTCGTGCTATCCAGCCCGCGCACCTAAACTACCTACCGACCTAGGTATCCTAACGCCGTTCCTAGGTCGACGACCCTTCCTAGCCTCGGAGGCGGTAGATTTGCAGGATACGATAAATTTCAATAGTGCATTGACTGCATGTACCCGGTCCAGTCTGGATAGACAGCAACTGCAATGTAAAATCATATTCATTAATGTCTAATCTGTGTTCTATTCCTAACTTCCTTATCGGGCCAGTGCAGTGCCCTTTAACGTGTCAAGTAAATTGCCTTTCATTAAAATTACACAGAAGGAAACATTTATTCTTTGAAATTCTTTCTTCTTTCTTTTTTAAAGGAAGAAGAGTTTTGCTTTCAAAGGATAGAAAGAAAATATGATGTGTTTTATACTTTTTCTTAAACTGGGAGGTCTTGAGATGACGTTGTAAATAGTGGAGTTCTAAAGCGAGATCGCAATTCTCAGCCTCTGGAACGCAATCAACCATGACTTGACCATTAGCGCCGTGTCATTGGAACTTTGATGTGTTTATTCAGCCGCTGTAAATGTCCACTAAGGGTATACGTATACATACCTTTATACTGCAAAGAGAGCAGCAAATATTTGTGTTAAGTTATATATACTATATTTTTACTTAGTTCGTCATAGCAAACACAGATGAGTAAAGTTTACTTCGGAGGTAATTGTTTAACGAGTGGATTTTAATTTACTTTTAAAAGTGCTGACTTTTTTATTCGAAGTAGGATATTTAACGTCATCCAAGAAAAATAATGTATTATGTAGCTTTTGCAGCAAGTCATTGAGACCTTTTAGTTTCTATTCGTAATGTTAGGAGATGGGTTTTATATTTTTTTGTATTTCTTTATATTTTTGAAATTTTAATGTAGAAAAGTTAACACTTATTTTTAATAAATAAAAATGCCATCAAAATGGCTGTTTGCAGTACTGTGCCCTTACTTTTCGTCATTATTCAAGTGCTTCGTGGCTGAGCGACCATATCGCCCCGTTAAAAAAATACAGTGTTACTTATAATTCTACCTTAATACTAACTTGTATAATAATTGCTTAGCCTTATCCAATATAAAAAAAATAATATATATTCTTATTATTTAGTGGAAAAGTGAGAATGGTGTTACAGCTGCCAATATCATACAATTTATTCTTCTAAAAACATAGATTGTCGCGATTTCATTCCGGGATTGTGCCGTTATTCAAAATTAAAATTTGAAATTCTTTGTACATTTATATGCATCTATTGATATCATAAAATAAAAAAAAACTGGTAGCTTCTTACCAGCTAAAATAAATTAAAGCAACTTTGCAAAAAACTTAATACTCTATTATGACAGGTTTATGAGGACCAATATAATCATGCCATGTTGTAAACCTTGCATACAGTTTTTCATTTTAACATCCTATGGCTAAGCTTAAAGTGACGCACCTTTCTCGGGTGTCTGCCACTTATGTGCTCACATTCCATTTGCATCATTACAGTGATTGTTAGTGCACTATTGTAAACTGGGCTGGTTTTTGTGATGTAGTTAAAAGCGTTGTCTAACAACGACATTTACGGCGGTTGTTAACTATAATAAAATTAAGTTTAATGCCGACTCAAATGAGAGGGCTAATATAACTGGACGCCAATCCGTTGTTATTAATAAGAGAAGATAGCCTGATTTTTTATAGTTTTATTAAAAGTCTTTTACTGTTTGACAAATTGAAGATCTCGGTAAAGTTATAAAGCGGATGTATTTTATTTTTTAACCTCATAGCTGCAATTATCTTTTAAACATTTTGTATTCTTTATTGTGCATGAAAATTACAATAACATATTTAAAATCGCACACATCGACTGTGCTTTTAGACCCCATGGTAATTATGACGAATTTAATTTGCATTTTACACAAAACATGTTAATGTTAATTTTCAAGGAACTGCCGACGACAACGTAATTATGTTATTATGTGGAATTACCGAGCTGTGAGGGTGAACTTCTGAGTAATATCTGGTGAAGACAATTGGCGAGAACGGTGCGATACGGCGCGGCGGCGCGGCGGGGCGGCGGAGGCGCAGGCGTTCGTCGGGCGCACGTCTCGTCGTCGCCTGCGCTGGAGTCGGGACGTGCCGCATCGCTCATTAGTGTTTTTGCTTCAATTAACTACACGACTTGTCCAGAACTTTAGCCAAATTATATATGAATTATGCAAATGAATGTGCCCGCTCTCATTAAAGTTGAAACAAAGTTATTTTGAAATTATTTTTAATGACAGGGACATTTTATTGCCACATGACTTCCCAAAAGTGGAAATGAATGCTATAATGAACTGCATAGCCAAGTAGCTGAGCAGTGTATTCTTAGAATATTATTTTGAGTCTTCGTGAGAAATATTCCCCTATGTACATGAATACTTCTCGCTTGTTGCATTAGATCGATTGTTCCATTGTGAAATTGCAATAACAAATCTTTTTCCATCTGCCTTGGTTACTACTTACACATTATGATTTATAGGTAGGTAGTTTTCAACCGAAGCTGCCCGCGCGCCGTAGCTTCGGTTTCAGCTTAGTTCAATATGGAATATTCCTTTTATCATGAATTTAATCTACGTAAGAGCTGAGATTGCATTCAGTCAGCTAGACGTTGTCTCGTACGTCATTTACTTATAATTTAGTACTCTGCTACTTGAAGGATACGAAGTTTTTCATGTTGATATTCCATCAATTTCGTCTCGACTGTAACCCAACTGGATAGAATTCATATTAGCATGATAGTAGATGTCTTCCTTATCCTATGAAAATATAAAATACAATAAATAGGTAAATGTCAATAAAAGTAAGAAGGATAATTTAATACTTGTGTCGGGGGATAGGTACTTGGTATTCAGCGCGAAAGCCTGACTCATGTCTGCGTCGTAAATCAATCACTGATTGGATATGAACGATGTGGTCGGCTTCTTACTTTGGTACAGTTATTTGCATATACATACAATCTGATAAAAAATATGAATAATAAATTTGTCGTATCTGAGAAAAGAAAGCGTGCGTGGTGAAATAATACGATTTATCTTCTAAAGCTGATTCGGAATGTATGTAGTGTAGATACTTGTCTAATCTACACTATGCTAAAATATACTGAGTCGTCGCTGTTTAAGCGAAATATTATGTGCACTTTAGATACTACGTTTTTCAAGTATCTAGACCTTATATGATAGATGACGACGCGGTGGCGCAGTGGCTGAGCGATCGGCTTGTGCGTCACGGGTTGCGGGTTCGATCCCCGCACGGAGCAAATATTTGTACGTTCTACAGGTAGTTGTTCCGGATCTGGGCGTTTGTGTATGTGAAAATTTGTGCTTGTAAACGCACCCACGACAGGAGAATCCTAGAGTGGGCCAACGTTTTTTTAAAAAAAGAAAGAAAGATGTTGTATTTTTAACCAAACAACGTCAACATAAAGTTTTGTCTTTATTTCTTTCAAAGGGAAGGAATTTATTAGGAATGTGCGAGTTTGCTGTAAAGTATTTATATCTAATGTTTAAAATATTTGGCAACTTGATTTTATGGTGTCCAGTTTTTTGTGAAATAAAAAGTACAGTCGTATCATATAGTGGTATACTTAGTATTTGATTCAATATCAAATAAAAATGAGCTTTATAGGAACACATGGACTAAGAACAGTATAGAATTTTTGAATTGACTTCTATTCTTCTATATAAATTGATTTGAAACAAATTGGTAACGTCATTAACCGTATTGCAAGACACTTTCATAACCAAAAGGGTTGTACCCGTTAGTAACCCGGTTGTAGTTCTATAATATGTAGACAGGTGCTAATACTATGTAGTTATGTTTTACGTTCTTCTGTGAATTCTACTTCACTGCAAACATAGCTGAGTTGATTAGGAGTAGCTCGTGGCAATAGATGAGGCCACCTATCTCGCTTGCCGCCGCTAGTCGGCACATGGACTAGCAAGCATTCATCAAACATGATTGACACACCATTAATGTACCCTCGCTAGTTGGGAAGCGGTTTCCCCGACACAACTATTTTAATGACGGCCTGTTGAAACTTTTTGAGTGATTAGCTTGTAATAATGAACGTGAATATAATAGAAATGAAGTCGTGCAAATCGAAAGCACATATTACCAAAAGTAATAGAAGATAATGTTAAAAGATAACAGACTAATTTTATTTATTTTATAATATTTAGATTTTTTTTCTGTTTGCTTATGCACACATCACGTAAAAACTTACATCTAACGTGGTTAAGTTTTATTAAGGAATAGATATTTAAATAGAGCGTGATTTGAATATATGTTTCGCTTTAATTTTTTTTCAATAACGATGCTGCCTCCCTTGGATTACAATTTTTCACGCAAACGCCCAGACCCGGATCAACCTACCTGTAGATCGATAATTATATGGATCAAACCCACAACCCGTGACGTACAAGCTAATCGCTCAAGCTTCTGTGCTAATCGAAACGTCATCAATATTAATCTAATTTTACTATCATGTCATCGTTGGTAGCATTGCGCTCCCTTCGCGCAACGACTAATGTTTCCTTGCCATTTACAACTACGTCTATGTACGTAGTTCGAGAGTATACATATGTAGGTCTAAAGCATTTACCGCAAATTTAAAAAGTTAGATCAAATTGATTATGGTTATATTACGATGGTTATATTGATACTTAAGTTTAAAATAATAAAATAAACACTATATTTATTGATTACACTTTTCCTTTTATATATATGCATTTCCGATTTTTACGTTGCCATTGCGTAGTACGTGGGCAATGGAAACATTCATCTTGATGAATGTTTGATAAAACATTGTATTTAATCAAGTTAATAAATACTGTGCTATATTCAGTTACAATGTTCTTTATCTAATTAAAATTTCTAAGATTAAACGAAATCACGCAATGTATTATTTATATAGGAGGTATAGGGCATAGCGAGATTTCTCGCTCAAATTGAGCTGCCCGACTGGGGAAGTACCTCCGCCTTACAGAAGACCGCAGTGAATCAACAATAGTTGTCTTTCTGCGAGTGAGTAAGGTTACCAGAGCTCATTTGGAGGAGTGACTATTCTGACAACATGGGAATTCCGTTTGCCGTCGGTTCAGTAACTCCATATTTAAGAAACCTGAACGGTTTCTAAGGGGTTTCGCAACGCATTTGCCAGCCTCTGGTGTTGCAAATGTCCATGGGCAGCGGTCATCACTTACCATCAGGTTAGCCGCCTGATCGTTTGCCCTCTTTTAACCATAAAAAAAATAACAACATACAATCACACTATAAACTAACCCTTTGTTCTTAGACATTAAAAGTATTACCAAAACATTTTCTAACAATTAGGCTAAGTGAGTAAATAATATCAATTTAAGGTGTTTAAATCCGTCGAGTAGTATCAGTTTAAGTCTAATTACTAATTGAGAAGTATACTTGGAATCGAAGACTTACGACTTCTAACCAATTACATCTTCTAGTTAACGAAGACTTCATTGAAAACGTAAAAATCGTGGTGCATGACAAGTTTTCATGGAATCGCCTCCACACAGGGAACAAATGTGATACATACTCATATAAATGTTACTTATACCTATTACCTATAATATACATTTAAAGAAAATAATTATGTAGGTATTTTCTGCATTAAAGCCCTAACAAAATTGCTGTTATGAATTTATTTAACTCATATTAAAAAGCTCTGGGTAGCCACCAAAACCGGTAAAGTAATTGTTACGTATTAAGTATACTAAAATTATGAATAATTGCAAACGATGATTTGAATAATGAATCACTACTTATGTTGGCTTTAAGTGCATGCACCGGCCATGCTAATGCACCTAAATGACATCACTAAAATGCGAAGCGTCGTAATTGTAATGGCCACCGCTGACACCGCCCTATCTCCCATCGCGTAGCGACTGGACTGATGCTATCGTCTGTGCTGGACAATGAGCCACATCACTACCAGCTGTTTTATTATCAATATATTGCTCGTATTGTTTCGCATATCGATGTTATCATTTATTTATATGTGTTAGTGACCATCGATGACTTTTATAAACTTTCTTGATCTACAAAAAGTAAAATAAATAGTCAATCCATTGATTGGCTCGATTAAAAGCAATTGAATGCTATTTGAGTCAATTGTAATAATGGTATATCCACTGCGTCCAACTCTGACATATAATTTGTGTAAGATCTTTGCGCGTATCCAACCATTTGCGTCGCATGATTGACGGGTGTCGAACAAAACACGTTTCAATTCCATAAATACGGCTCAGGTTTAGTCTGACTTTGATGATGGCTGTTGATTACACCATTTGTGAATCCATGATTGATAACTTCCAAGCGAACGACATCTAAGCTAACTCCCCGCTTGGTAATACTTGTGACTGCTTATTTGTGGGAGCTACAATTCACATGAAAACGGCACCGAGGCGCATTAAATCTAAGATACAAAAGAACATAAATTAGCTCAAGGTTCGATCCTAAATAAACAAAGTAAATTGAATATAATAATTTAAATTCAATCGTACTTTTATCGTGCATCTGTAAAAATAACGAGTGTTTAATTTTCGCGGCGTCGGGAGCGGCAATAAAAATGTTTCGCTATTGAATGGGACCGTGTAGGTAGGCGGTAGTAATTGATTACTGTGGCGAACACGGTATCAGCGTATCGGTCCATCGCAACGTACGCACAATGTCCAATAAACTAGGTGATGTTATCTGTCGTTGTAAATGAATCAGTTCAGCTCAGTTCCAGTCGGGTTTCGAAACACTAGACGAGGGATGACAACTCTACCCGCTAAAATACTACAGACAGGCACTTAATCTTATTGTTCTGTTCATGTTTTATTGCTGACCTTTGCTGTATGTGTTTCGTATCCAGTTGCATGAACGGCCGTTACGAATCACTGACTAGTTGAATAATTTGTACTTATAAAATACAATGAACTTCCTACGCTTACTTTCAAAGAAATAGAAAATATGAAGGAGACAGTATTAATCGACCTACAAGTATATTACTCATATTTTACAAATTAAATATTTCCGTTCCATTGATTTTTTGCAGTTTAAGCACGTTACTGTATTTAATATATGCTTACAAAATGATAATATACCAAAATGTTAATGCCTTAATTTATTTAATGCGATATAAAGCTTTAACACTGCACATAAAGATGAAGTGATCATTAAATGGAAATAAAATCCCGGGGCTTTAGCGACATTTAAATCGCACTTCGACATAAGTGGTTCATATGATGATTATTGGGTTTTTTAACGTCATTGTACATACTTACATTCTTGAGGCGGACATGGTAATAACGTGTAGGGGTATTTGTTCGGCGCCAGCGCATCCGAGGCGCGTAAAGTATAATCTTGGAGACAGATATGAGAGCATAACGCGAGGTGGTCTGTGATGCGCATGGTAACCGTCACAATTACGTTGTATTAACGATTAGATAAGTTATGGAAAAACGAGAACGATGGACATAAAGAGACTTTACATTGAATTTCTATAATTCTACATACCTACCTATCTACTTACAAATATATCTAAAACTAGAATTATGTCATTTTATTTATGAGAATTTTGAATGACGAGAGTATTCCGTAATCTAGTTAAAGTTAAAGTGCTAGTTGTATGAATTTATGAAATATACACCCACCGATGTAGTAGGTAGGTATGCTAGATTGACAGTTCACATACCGTCTAGATAATACGGCAGTTGTGTGGACATGTTATTTTAACCACATTACCGATTTATTTCGTCACACACGACTGGTGACGTCGGGTCTTTATTTTTTTGCTTGACTGAACATGAAGCTGCGCAATATGGTTATTCATAGACATTTATGTAAAATTATTGTTATTTAAGTTAGTTGTGGTTTTAGCCTGGCTTATACTCAGCTTAAACAAAACTGGTGCATGTCACCAATCTAATCTTCTATGTACTTCGAAATTATTTATTATATCAAAGCATATAATATTATCTATCCATAGGTGCATTATGCCTTTGTACATTGTTTATATTTTTTTAACAGTCCTTTGTATTTTGTGTGTTTGTACAAAAAAAAAAAAATGTTTTCACGTATGTAACTCCCAGATACCATTTCATATTATTCAAAAAGCGCAATTCTGTTTATGGTCAATCCGTGCCATTGTTATCAGTCCTTCGTTGTGACTTAACTGATGGATATGTTCATAGTCCTCTTCATAAATATTTAGGAGCATATTTTTTGTATGACCGCACCACGTGCCCGGAGGCAAACAAATCTATATTTAAAACTTCTATTATATTGGAAATCTCCCGCGTTTTGCATAAAACATGCATTTAGCCGCGTGGAGTTTAGTGCCTGTAGTACTTACTTATTAATGCACATACCTACTACATCCTATTTGTTATGGTATATTGAACTTACGTTCGCGCATAAATGTAATTTCAAGATTATGGAATCGTATTTTTATATCGTATCATCATAACATATGCTTGTATTTCCGAAGCTTTGCGATTGCGCAGACACCTACATACCGTGAAATTATATAGGTTTATGGATCGAAAATTTTGGACTCTATATCAATAATGGAATCTATTTATGTAAATTTTAAATAAAATAAAGATATTTTTTTTTATAAAAAATGTGACAGACGAACAAAAAACTAGAACGAACCTAGGATATATGGTAACGCCACAAAATTTAACGTACTACGATTACTACGATCGATATCATTCAATGTTACTCACACACACAAACAACTAAGCAGTAAACCATGCCGACAAACAAAGCCGACAGAAATCATAAAAGCCGCCCGCGCCGCGCTCGCTGCCGCCAACTTACCTACTCGTGTCATGTTGCCGCCAAGCCGCAAGGCCGCACTATTATTACCTACCTAAAACTGCGCGGCGAGAGCGCGGCAACATTGCGCCCGGTCGCCATTTCTCCAGTTCTGCTGCAACTCGCGCGCGATAAGGTTGCATTGTTTACGTTTTACGTTGCCACGCGAAAATGAGTCGTCAGTACGAATATTCGAACGCGGAGTACTTAGCAATGGTTCAGCTGTACGCTGTTGCCAACTACAATTTAGAAGAGGCCAGGCGGTTGTATTCCCGGCCGGAACATTTAAATGCGCTGCGGCTACGAGGGATTGAAAGTCCTCAAGTGCCTTCACCACATACCATCTTGTCTGCAACTCAGCGCCTTCTCGACCATGGGCAATTCCGTGTACCAGCTCACGCGCAAGGTCGAGGTCGCCTGAATAACTCGCCGGGGATCGAAGACGCTCTTCTGGAGTACTTCGAGCGGGATCCGCGGCGAAGCACAAGAATGGCGGCACAAGAATTTAATGTTAGCCAATACTTCGTATGGAAAACATTAAATACTAATAACTTGCATCCATATCATTTCCGTCGAGCTCACGTCATCAACAACGACGATGCACCGGCAAGAGTTGCCCTTTGTCATTGGTTGCTAAATAATAGTAACGCTTCCATACTTTGGACAGATGAGTCATTGTTTACTCGAGTGGGACTGTACAATGTACACAATGAACATTACTGGGCTCTTATGAACCCACACTTAATACGGGAAGATCATCACCAAGTTCGATTTAGTGTAAATGTGTGGGCCGGTATTATAAACGACCAATTAATAGGACCTGTTTTCATTGAAGGCCATCTAACGGGCAGCTCGTATTTAGACATGTTACAAACGGTAATATCGGAGCTGTTAGATGATATCCCTGTAGCGTACTTAGCAGGGATGTACTATCAGCATGATGGCTGCCCCGCCCATTATTCAAGTGTAGTGCGTGCCTACCTAAACACTCAGTTCGGTGATCGGTGGATAGGCCGCGGCGGTCCCGTGGCTTGGCCGGCTAGGAGCCCGGACTTAACGCCTTTGGACTTTTTCTTGTGGTCGGAAATCAAAAGACTTGTTTATACCCGTGAACATGAAAATCGTGACGAGTTACGCAGTGCGATAGTGGACGCCTTTGATAGAGTGAAAAGTGACAGAGACACGTTAAGAAAGCTAAAAGACAATAGTATAAAACGGGCACGTTTGTGTATTGAACGCGGCGGACTCCATTTCGAGCAGTTGCTTCGGTACAGAGAAGTGTGAATAAACTTTTTGCAGGTAACTTGTATGTAAAGTTGATTATTTTGTAAATAGCTCCAATTTTTTAAATACGCCTGAAATACCTACCCAACCTCTTGACTGTTTCAGCTATCTGTTTTTAATTATTGATACAGTAAATACCTAAAGTTATTTATTGAAAAGTTATGTTCATGTAAAGTATTTCTGGCGGTCCTAAGCCCGTGGAAAGTATGAAGGAGAAATTGGAGTACAATTTACGTTATTCCGTGAAAATGTTGCCGCAATGATTGGTGCAGCGGCTGTACAAGCGACTGCTGCGCAAGACGTCGCGAGTTCGATCCTCGCACGGAATTGTATGATCTGCAGGTAATTGTTCTGTGTGTGTGTGTTAACTCTCTGCTTGGGGAAAGTTTAAAAAAGAAAGGTTTTTTTAAAGCTATGGTAATACCTAGGTACCTACTTAATTTTTAATCCCTTTTATCTAATTGGAATGTAGGTTTTACGTTCGTATCTCGTATCAGCTGATTCGCTAAGCGCCAATCTTGTCGTATTTCAATTTATACCTAGATAGGTAAGTTACGTAGATAGGTGTAAGTATAAGTATACCTACCATCAATTTCGTCGCCATCTGCATCGTATTGCGAAATAAAATTTATTTCAATAATAAAATGACATCAATAAAGTATTGACCTACTAGCTTTTAAATAACGCGTAAGTACTTATTAGGACTTTTCGCTCAGACAGCCGTTTAGTACCAGCTGGCTGGCGTTCGGGTCATTGCCCCGCCGCCGCGCGTCTTTGATAAGTAGCGAGTTGGCGACTGCGGCCGATGTTGAATGAATTATTGGTGCACTACTACTAGCAAACTCGATCAAGTGAAAATATTCTTTTCACTTGCCAACTTTTTTATTATAAACAGTAGAGTTAATCTAAGACTTTTTTTTGTTCTACTAATTATCATAAGTTTCCCACCTTTCGGTTCCACAACGACTACAATTTCACGGTGTATTAGTACGCCCACAGTTGCTGGTATGTTTATGGTCCTAGAGGTGAGCCAATTGCCATTACCTACATGTGAATGTTTTTCTAAGCTAAGCTGTTATTGAGTATTTCATACAAAAAATTAACATCTAAGTCTTCAGTAATCAGTAATCAGTACTTGATCTAGGAACCGAAAGACCTGCAACCAATGACACTATGGCAGTATGGTGTAAAAGTGTGTGTTGTGTGTAAATGTTTTATAGTTTTAGTATGAAAGAACTGCCTCATTGGTCTAGTGCTCTTAAGTGCGACTGCTGAGCAACACGTCTCTGGTTTTATTCCCAGGTCGTTGTTATTGTCTTTGGAATAATTAAAAAGTAATGAAAGATGTCAATTTTTATGGAACGTTTATTCCGGTGCAAATGGCGTCAGCAAGGGCGCGCGTGAGTCGGTGTCGCAGGCGCAGCGCAGCTTGGTCGAAGCGCGCGCGCCGCCCGTACCGCGCGCACTCGCCCACCACCGTCGTGTTGCACGACTCCTGCAAACGTGATTATAACCTCACAACCTGGCCTTATTTATTAAAACGTGAGCTAAATATTACTCGGTATTAACGGTACAGTAAAATTTAACCATGGTTCAATAATTCTAATAATTCTTGTTTCCCAGGCAAAGCTGCTGTGAAGGTCAATGCAATAAACAAACCAAAAACATTTGTATGATCGGTTTTAAAGTACGTACCTATGCTAATTAATAAGAGTCTAATGCGATGTGGAAAATAACAGTTTAAATTTGTTCATAGGCTTTCATTTGATAAATTGACAAAACGGTCTGAGATTTTCAACTTTGAGGAAGCCGCAGACATAACAGCTAGTTTAAAAAAAAGTAATTTCTGTTCTCACCTTATAATGATTGAGCTGCACTTCTTTAAAGGGCGCTGACCAACCAACGGAGCCTGACGCCCCGAGGCTTTTCAAAGGGTAATGGTTGAACGCCGTCAATACCTTTTTAGTCAACATCCAGCTCTTACTGTAGAATCCTATTGGACTTATCACCGCCGAACTTACGACATGTTTTAATAATTTAGGTGTAGGCATATCACGGCCACATCTTGATTTGTACTTATCATAAAACACCTCTTCACTATCATCTATGACTTCATTGTTTAAATATTTCGAATCTATAATTAATTCTATTTCATCTATTTCTAAATTGATTGTTTTGTCAATCCGTACATCGTCTCTTTTGACATAAATTTTGTTTTTTACTCTTCTGCCGTCCACGCTTTTGTACTTGCCGATGTCTTGCATGAAGTCAAAGAAAAATACATTTTGTATGATTATAGAAGAGCGTTGGGAAGAATTCCAACCGTATTCATTGAGGCGAATTAGCAATTCTGGCCAGGTGTCTGCAATTTTGGGCAAAATCACTTCATCAATGTCAAGCGGGATTATATATTCAGACTCCTTTATATTTCTATATAAACAATCATTATAAGTTAAAATATGATCTCTTCTCCTCTGCCATAGAGATCTCCCTGCCTTATGCTTAATAGGAACATGAAATAGTCTAACGAGACCCTTATCTTGGTAGTGCAGAAGTACGTCTTTTGTTTTTTCCGTGACTTCATCTACATACATATCAATCAGATCTACACCAAGTATTTTATTGGTTTCAATCCATTCTACTAAGTTGTCTGATATGTCTTTATCAAACTTCATGTCTTTGACACAAATTGTAAATATACGTTTATTTCTGTTTTGTCCATTATGAGGCTCCAATTGAAAGGCATTTGTAGGGTCATCGCAAGGTTCAGTTACGACTGATACAATGGAGGGCCCGTACAGAGGCTCTGTTAAAGGGCATGAAAGAAGCAGGGGGGTATCAACTTCTGACAATGTAATATCCCATTTGTGCCACCAAATTTCCAGTGGTTTCGCGGCAACCACTTCCACTGTATCTTCAAGGAAAACTTCATTACGGGAGCGTGTTTGGCAAAAAAGTGTATTTGTTGTTGAATAATTTCGTCCTGCAAAAATAATGATATTATATATTAATATAAAATATTGTAATAACAAACTAAAAGGAAAGGAATCGTCTTAAGCTTTAAGGGAATGGCAGTATAAATATAGTAATTTTATTATTATAAGAAAATAAAATGATTCTCACACTTAAGTGAGATGTGAGTGAACGGAAAGTGGTCGTCGGCACCGTTTCAAACATCTTCCCGACACCTATAATTCATATATAGAGAAACTCCATTACTCGAACTTATATAATAGTAATTTGTACAGTCGGGTACTCTTGCGGTGCTTTGCGAGGAACTGTCATTAAAACGGTGCTTCAATTACAGCCTTGCCTGATCAGGGTGGACGGCTTCCTAGTGGGTACGGCTAGGAAAGCAAATCCCTTTTTGTACTATCGTTTTTATACGTGGACATGATTATTACCGTTGCTTTGTATGGTCTTGCGGCGGTATCAGGGTTGATAAAATGAATCATACAGACACCCATTATCTGAGGATATGACTAACAGTACCTACAATCTAATTGATGTGCAGATTTATGTTTGATCTCGTGAAAATAAAGATTAAATATTATTAAACTGAACTTGAACTAGCTCTGTGTCTTGACAGTGAAAACTTTTTGAAGTTATGATTATGACACAGCGCCATCTAGTTCAGACCTAAACAACGAGACTTCTGTTACGGATAATGGATGGTTGTATATATTTATTTATATATATTGCAAATTATAGAGCTGAGGTAGCCAAAGGTAGTGTCAAAGGTCTCGAGTTCAAACCCGGGCACGCACCACTAACTTTTCGGAAGTTATGTGCGTATTTATCATATGCTCAAACGGTGAACGAAAACATCGTGAGGAAACCTGCATGCTTGAGAGATTTTCTCGATGGCATGTGAAGTTTACCAACCCGCAGTAGGCTAGCGTGGTAGACTATAGGCTAATCCATCTCAAATGAGAGGAGACCCGTGCCCAGCAGTGGGATAATAATGGGTTGATGATGTATTGCATAATGTAAACACAGTTACAGGCTTACAATTAATGAATACATAAACCTGTTAGAGCGCAGCAAATCAATTTAACACTAATATTGCAAATTTAAATATAATTATACATCATACCATTTTTAAAGTATATAAACTTATATCTAGCTTAACAATACCTACGATAAAATAAGGTTTATAATTATTTATTAGAAATAACACTATTTTAAGCATTTGTCTTCCATAAAGTCTTGAATAGTATAATACATATTATACATAGAAATATTAATGACTCAGGTCAAACTTCCATGCTCATTAAAAATTTACTTCAACCGGAATTTGAACCCGGGACCCTTACCAGAGAAGGCAGTATTTAATACCGCTGCGCTGCTGTATTCGTATTGACAACCCAATTACTTTAAAAAAACTCATATTATAGACGTTCAAAGATTCTGGAACAGATTTTCCGTCACATATATGTATATCTACTTTCTAAAGATTTGTTTTTGTTTCTTAACTATCTTGTTTTAATTTAGATAAATTGCAAACAGTTTATTTAAATTAAAACAAGATAGTTAAGAAACAAATCAGATGCATTGCGATGCAACCGCAGATTTCAATAGACGCGTTTATTTTCTTACCGCAAAAGGGAGCTATAAAATCGACAAACAATCTTTCCAAACCAAACACAAAACGTAAAAGCGAAAGGCAGCGGGAAGGGCCAGTGTTTAATCCGTCTCTCATTCCTCACAACAACATAGGAGTTGGGTGGGTTTATCTCGGCCGGGAAGGAATTTACACGACGCGTACGCTCGCCTCCAGTGACAAATGAGTGTGAGCTTATCGGGCCTCCGCACTGTCGCCGGCCGCGCACTTTCCATCCAAGCTTTTGTTGCTTTCAGTGCTTTAATGTGTTACAAAAATACTTCTACAAACTATACTTAATACAACCACCAATTTAATGAGACATCCTACGTGACTTATTGGTAGCACACATCTTAAAATAAAAATAAAACTCCTCCTTGATTAAGTTGCAAACGTTGCCACTTTTTGTTTTGTATGTAGAGAAAATAAGGACTGGCGATCGGCTATCACAACCTCCGGTAATTATGGCGTTGGTTTATCAGTACTTGAGATTTCCCTGATGTCTTTATTGACCGAGATTATTTTGTTTACCTGGCTTTTATTTTATTTTCTGGGCGAAGCTGTAAAATCTTTAGTAAGTTGTCTGTTCGCGCTAATCTCATGAATTATTGCGTGGATTTTGATGGTTTACACATATACAGGTAAAATGTTGTTGGCAAAAGAAAATAAAAGGTAAATACGCCCAGTGTGAAATTATGGGCCGTGTTAAAATAAATTTTGTATAGTCTGACATATTCGCGCATGCATGTTTATGTCATAAAAATTTATGTTTATAATCGGGGTTTTTAAATTGATTCCCGAGAAACTAGAGTGGCTTGCATATTTTATTGAAGTGTAATATGTGTTTAGAGTGAATTTATATAATCGGCTTGGATCGTTAGGGAGGAATGTACGAGTAGGAAGAATATAATTACGCCCATATACACTCGCAAGACGGAGGACGGGAGTACGGGAGCGCTCGCGGCGACGCGCGTGCGATTCGCTACAAACAAATACAACTTAATTGCTGATTATATTTCTATAAAATATTAAAAGTTCAAAACGAACTAATTACATGATACGCTTGCGTATATGACTAGGTACCATAAAGGAGAAAAAAATAAACAATTTCATAAATAAATGTAGGATCATAAGGTAAAACATTTGTTATATTATATATATTTTTTTAATATTCAGTTATTGAACTTAAGTACGTAGTATTCTAATTGCATAAAATGTTAAACAAGTTTACCTGAACCAGTCTCATTTATATAATGGATTAATTGCGAAAAAATGGCCACGTGTTAATACCTATATGAATAATTCATATATAATGAACATAAGTTTTAATTAGGTGTCACTAACCCTTTGCTTGCGGACAGGACATCATGTCGATTATACAGGCGTTTATATTTTACTACATGCGGTTATACAGTGTTGCAGGAAGATGACCACAAATTAGTTGGACCATTGGGGTGGCAGATGTACATTACGCAACTTACTTAATTTAGTGGAAGGTGGAGGATATATTCTAACGTGGCGAGTTAGTATTTAAGTATACCAGGGCTGGTGATACCGATTATTTATCGTTGGTAAGTTTATTTATTCATCATCATCATATCAACCTTTAGACGTCCACTGCTGGACATATGTAGGTCTCCCCCAAGGATTGCCACGACGACCGGTCCCGCACCGTTTATTTATTACGTGCATTTTAAAACTAAAAGAGTTTTTTTTTATTGTTTACACTTTTACAGGACTATTTGTTGACGACTCGATAAGCCCTGCGGCAGTTTACGCTGCCCTCTTTCTGTGCTACGTGTCTCGGTATTGAATCCCGGCAGGGACAAATGTTTGTGTGATGAGCATCAACATCAACATTATGTATCCAGCTATAGATGTAGTCTATGTATAATAAGTACATATATATTTACAAAAACAAGTATATATTCTGGTATCCTTAACACAAGGCTCGCTGCTTACCGCGGAACTAGATGGCGCTGTGTCATAATGTCCGGATATATATAGTTATATATATTTACAACTACTATTATTATCAAATCACTACAAAAGTTATATTACAGTTAGATTTACCGAGACCGATACATCGTATACCCATACTGCCGTATTATACAAATTAGTGAAATTGTATTATATATGCATTCATCCTAGTTCAGCTTCAGAAGCTAAATATATTAGTGTACAAATACTTACTTATAAGCAATTAATTTGTGAACATTGTATGTACTTGATTTTTTGAAATAATTTATTTGGGTGAAGAACTGAACGGATTATAAGATCAAACTCGATATAATTTGTACTGTACTCGATATCATGTAGTTAACTTAGTAAGAAGTTTAGCGGCGTACCATGAAAGATAGCGAGAATACGCACGTAGCGTTGCGTAGCTCGCTCGTCGTAGTACGCGGCGTACAGTGATACGCGCGTGCCGGCTACGTCCTGCCACTCCTGCACACGAGGCCCGTCACCAGGCCAGCGGCGGTTCTGGAATAATTTGACAAGTCTTACATTTACGTACATATATACTATCAAAGACTCATAAATATAGCAAAAAGAACAAGTCCTTTATTGAGTGAAGATCTGCGTCCTGTTGCATAACTTTATATCTAATACTTATTATAAAGTCAGTTGTATCATGAATATAGGTTAACGGTTTTTAAATCATGTCTCGATTTACGTTAAGTCTCCTTAGTGAATATTTTTTCTAATCATTGGATAAATTAATTTAAGATATTTTAATAAAGCCTATATTACTAAATGTCGGCTTTATTAAATAAAAGCAGTGATATGAAAACGGCCTGTTAATACAAAAATGTGGTGTCCGAATCCAGGCAAAGTTTTTATTTTCAGACTTTTCGAAGTATGGACATTAGGAAATTAATTTAAGTACCTACCACTCGGCGAAACGGTACAGAAGAACATCGTGAAGGAATCTGTATTATTGATAGAATTTCTGATTGACATGTATAGTTAACCTGCATATGGCCTAATATCGACGTAGAACATAGACTAAATCCTCTCTCGGTGAAATACGAATTGAAGACCAGGTAAGATGCTGTAGGGTAAATGAGTTGAGACCGATGGAGACCAAATTGTGACTCACACAATTCTTACGTACCCTGTAACGTATTATATTCTCAATACTCATGTTGTCTCCTTGCTATTTATTGGACTATAACAGGATTGGGGCCTGGGCTTTTATGAAATCCTAACCACCTATTTATTTCTAACATTTAAATCAATATTAGACATGGAAATAAAACTACTTTTTATAGGTTTTATTCCGGTATATTTAAATTATTTTTTCAAAGTCAAAGTCAAATGTTTTATTTCAATTAGACCAATATTGCAGGTACTTTTGAATTGTCAAACTAGTTGCACTGTTCCAAGAAGTAGGTCTTATGGAGAAGAACCGGCAAGAAACTCCATAGATACCTACTCTTTTAATAAAAAGAAAATAACAAAATGGTTTTTTTTTTACAATGATTTATGTATATAATATCAATATGAGAAAAATGCAGTTTGATGTGAAACGCATGAATTTTAATCCCAACGTCGTTTTAGATAATTCACAGCATACATGATTTTATTTTAATCATAAGAAACCAGTTTAGATTAATGGATCTGATGTAAATGGTCTTTAAAATCATCTATAATGTAAATAAAAAAACATTCCGAGTTACTATCAAGCGGTTATTTTGTAAGTAATGTTACTAGCATTATAATTACATAAGTGCACTGTAATGATTACTATAAGTTGTTAAAGTAATTATTTACTTAACAAGTCTGTAATTTTTATCTTAGACAATGTTTTCCATTTATGGAGCTTACATTTATAGATTATGTTCCATATTTTGTGATTAATAAACATTTTGTGCTAACATAAGCATATGCAATATATTAATATAATTGAATGAAGTCATGTGTCGCTAGTTAATATGAAAAATAGTTAAGAGCCTTAATTTGACAAGCTGCATGATGATGTATTTTTTATTTTATTTTATTTATGTAATAGTTTAATTAAAAGCAAATGGAAATTTAGAGTGGTGGAAGTCTGTTTTGTTACTCGAATGGTAAATTAAATATGATCAAATTTCTTCAAGTAACTGTCCTCTAATATCTTTTTTGCGTAGGTTTTAACATATTATCATCATCATCCCATGTACTGTCCTATCATTTGAATGGTATAAGGCTATAGTCCATCACGCCTAGTGCGGGTTGGCAGACTTCCAGTAACTCTATCAGGCATGCAGGTATTCTCACGATGTATTCCTTCACCGTTTAGGCACGTTTACCACCTGATAAATACGCATAAACTTCGAAAATTCAGCGGTGCGTGCGCTGGGGTTTGAATTAGAGACCTTTGCGAACTCAGTCTCACTGATCACACTACTAGGCTTCCACAACTCTGAGTCGTCTAATAATTAAACATGGTTCCAACAAATAATTGTTATTATAGAACATAGAAAAATATAATAGGTTCTTGAGGTATTCGTTTTCTATTTTTTTTATGCGTAAATATAATATGTTTTAACTTATTATGTTCCGCCCGGTCCTATGGTAGTACTTATAATTCTATTTAAATCAGATATTAGTTATGTTGGATATTGTCGATTGAGGCCTATTAGTAGGTGTATGACCGGACATTAAGGATTCTTCACGGTGTTCCTCGTGGCAGTGTGGCTAATCATAATTAGTTTATGTAGGTCGCATCTAATTGAACGACTTTAACCGTAGTTACATCGGTGGCGTTGTTATTATTATACTGACGACATTTTCTGCAACATTATTTTGCAAAAGAAGAGCTATATTATAATGATAATTTAGCCACCAAAATAAAAATAATATGTACTTGCAATTACAGTATTTATAAGATAAATAAAATTTTAAAAGTTAATAAAATATTGCACTAGGTTAATTTATTACATTTTCAGCGTATCATTCTTGCTTTCGGATCCTTTACGATAGTCACGGACAGACTGATGGATTTAAATAATTTAGATATACTGCGACAAAAATCAAGAAATATAAGAAATCAGTTTAGTTTCCATATTTACATGTAACCATTTAGCGCGTTGATGTCTAATACAAGTTTGCTTACAGGTTTTCACTGAAGCAAAATTAAGCTACACTAGGATGCAAGACCCATCATGGAGGATTGGCTTGAGAGGCGCCACGGCGCCCTCAGCTTCCGGCTGACGCAGGTCTTGTCGGGGCATGGGTGCTTCGGCAAGTACTGTGTCGCATAGGCCGGGAGCCATCGCCCGGTTGTCACCACTGCGTGGGTTGCCCTGAGGACACGGCGCAGCACACACTCCAGGCCTGCCCGGCTTGGGCAGAGCAGCGCCGTGAACTCATAGCGGCAGTCGGCGGTGACCTCTCGCTTCCGGCCGTGATCCTATCCATGGTCGGGAGCGGGAACGCGTGGGATGCCGCCGCCTCTTACTGCGAGCAAGTTATGCGCGCAAAAGAGGCGGCGGAAAGGGAGAGAGAAATCACAACCTCTCTCCCGATCCGCAGTAGACGCACCGGGCGCCGGAGGGCGCAAACAGACCTCCGGCCTCCATGAGCTGTGGCCAGCGGGTGGGCGCGACTAGAGGAGTCCGCCGCCCGACCTGAAAATGGCCCCAAGTAGGCGGCGCGCGTGTTCGTCACACGTGCGCCCGCGCGGAGGATGCGAGGCGAGCGATGCCTCGCTCCTAGCCGGGGTCCAGCGACCAGAGCTGGACCGAAGCCCGCCGGGGTTTTGGTGCATGCTTTTGAGAATCCCATGGCCCCGGCAATTGGGTTGGTGGCGTTGACGGGTGCGGTTTTTTAGTCGGTAAACGCTCATGCGGAGTCCGACACACCCTGTCGCCTCCCCAGGCGACGGGAAGGTCCGGAAAGGATTTTTCCGCACTTAAAAAAAAAAAAAGGATGCTACACAGTAATATTAGTAACAGCAGTTATTTACAATTTGCAACATACCCCTTAAGCCTGTGGGGTACTATTTTAAACATTTTCAAATATTTAATAATATCTATTTTTAATACAAAATGTTAATTAAGTAAACAGTTTCATTAAACTCATGCAGTTTTTAGCAAACTGATAAATTATAATACACCTAAAATAAGTATAATAATTAAAACACTTACAATTATTTACATTCTGAAGTTAAAAAAATACTAATGAAATACAAAATCATTATTTTCTAGATTGGAATACTAATTTATTCCGCTGAAATTGGTAGTGGCTTCTTTATACATATACTATAAATCATTTTTTAAATAATTTGTAATATTTACCCGTATTTATTTGGCCATATAAGTCCTCATAATAGAAAAACATAGTATTAAATGTGTAGACGCTGTTTACAATCTTATAGCGACGACAAGACGACTATGGTAATAGAATTAATGTTTAGTGTCCACGATTATCGCGAGATCTTTGCAGTGTAAAGGAAAAATAAATAATTGCTGGGTTCAATTCCCATTCCCACAGTACTTACTATTATTTGTAAATTGTAACGAACCCGGCGTGAACGCGCCCATAAAAGCTTATTGCGTACAAATTTTATTTCGTATAAGACGTTTGAAACCGACACATAAAGCTTAATAGTTCCAGTTTATAATTTGATTAATTTTAAAATTATTACAACTAATGTTATTATGCTTATTTTACTCAATTACTTTTTTTGGTTCCGAGATTTAAAGCTTAATATTTCCTATTAATATTAATTACAGAGCGTTTAATAAACACCTTTATTACCTACGACCCAAACTTAATATCGTTTTATGTTTTGGATGCCGTAAACGCTAGAGATACAATAAATATAGTATTATATACTACATTTATTGTCACAAAATAACTCAATTCGGTTTGAGCCATAATCCAAACTATGAGAACTTCGGTTGAGTTATATATAACGAAGTGTAAAATGAAACGTGTCGGACAATTGATTTGTTGTATCGATAAAAGTTTTCCCACCATCCGTGATATGTTTGTCGAAAACTGACAGACGCGATTATTGGCAATTATACGGCGATTACTATAAACCTCGCGGTTCGTTAGTCGGGGACCGGCAGATGTCTATCTGATAATTATTTACGATCTGCATATGAGTTATGGTACAGAAAATATGCACAAAGGATGCACTTGTGGTATATTATAACTAATACAGAAACAGCAACGTGAAAGTACAGTGAAGTCATAACAATTTATGGTTCAAATAACTGTAAGGTAATGTTAAACACACAATTTACTAGTGAGCTAAACCTCAGTAAGCGAAATGCTAACACCGGTACTAAACGCGAGTAAACTATTCATAGACACGTGCAGGGCTATGTACCTACAGTCGAGCATAAATACTACAGAGAAGGTTCTTCTGTAAACCTAGTGAAGAAACCATTCCAAATAAGTAAGCGTAAATTATAATAAGCCATAAACCTGATTTAAGGCTTTCTTCAATCCAACACTGAGTATCAGGCGATTTCATTTGCATAAGCCTAACCTAGCCAGCGCCGTCCACGCCAACGCTGGTTTTAATACTACTCAACGCTGATTTATCAACGCAACCAAAGCGCCACAGAATGAAACTCTTAAGCTTTCAAACGCGCCCAAAAAGAGAAATATTAGTGTTTCCACTAACGATGTGAGTTGTAGGTCCAATAGGCGCCAAGTTAAAGGCATAAACCTACTTCTATATCACATAAATTGCTGGCAGATTGAGCTATAAAAGATTTAATGATTCGCAGACAAACCACTGGGATAGCTCGTATATATGTATATAGCTATGAGTTCTATAATAAAAATAGGAATTAAAAATGGTATATCTATATTGAGATTTTTAATTATTTCATGTAGGTATCTTATCTTTGAAAATGATCATAGAACAATTGGATTCTTGATTGTTTGAAAAAATAATAATACAGTAAGTGCAATTGCGTATCTCAGTGATATTGAGCCTGTGCTACCTTTAACTACTATCTACTTTCCTGTCCTACTGAATAAGTAAAACTATATATTTATAATATACTGCGATATTTATTGTCAATTCGCTCAACTGCAAACATCATCTTGTTATTATTAACGGTATATTATACAGCATTTTTATTTCTGTCTGATGTTTCTTTACATTCTAATTCTTTTCATTTGTGCGAAAACCCCCGAGCCGAGCGAAAAAGTTGCTTGAAGAGTTACCACAACGCTAAACGTATTGTCAAAGATCAAATATAATACTCGAACAAGATAAAAAAAGAAAGCTAATCCCTGCAGAGGTTTGTATGTGATTGTAGGGTTGTTTTAGTTATTATTAATTGTTTTAAATTACAACAACGCACTTTTACCTTATCTCAGCCCTAACATCTATTAGTTGTTTTTAAAAATACCCACTCATGACGCAATATAATTGCCGAACCGATTTAGATAGTACCCTTTCAACTCCGTTGATTGTATGTGTTATGCATTAACGATTCCATGGTTGTTATTAGTTGATGGTGTGTAATGGGAATGTGTTTGACATTAGAAAAGGTTAGCTGATTACTGGGAATTTGCGTAATAACAGACTCGGTCGTCACGCTGGTAGCTTTTGAAGGTACTCTCATAATTAGATGGATCTAGTCCTATATTGTGCGCAGTGATTCTTCACTAGAGATATTTGGAATAGCTACCATATACATTCAATTTATTTCAATAATTCACAACAAACGCATGTTTGAAGCAAATAAATGTATCTTTATCTTTACATTAGTAAGATCAGTAAGTAATTTTTTGGTGATTCGATCCCGTTTGTGAAAGACCCAGACCTCAAATGGTTATATTTAAATTTTGAACGAAAGATTGTACTAAATTGACATTGGAATACGTCCTTCTCACCAAGAAAAAATAAGATGCGCTAGCTCTAGACAGACATACAAAAACCTTACACGTACATATTTTGAAAAGTTCAGGTGCGTAGGTACTCCTAACCGTAAAGGACAAGATGTATGAATGTGGAAGAAATATAAGGAGTTTGCAACAGCCAATAGCGCTTATTTATAGTTTTAATGACGCGATGAAACAGTGCTTTCGTGTTACCACGGTAAATTTTACAAACAGGGGTCGTTAAAACATAATTATGGCAATAATGTGTAATAATACATCCTACGTGGCCTCATTTCACACGTACCGAATATCATTCGCATATATAATAATATGTAATCAATCGAGATGCTCACCGGCTCATAATCGCACATCAACACAAGAAATAATTTCCAAGTGCTATGTATTCGTAAATCACATTACTCGAAACGAACTAAAAACATGAGCTATTAAATTTTTTGCGATATTAAATATCAATTTTGTTTCTAGACAGACGAAATTATTTCGTGACAGGAATGCTCAGAAGGAAGATAATGATAATCTTTATTTGCGATCGTCTGCAGCATCCTCGTAAAGATTTTACGCTTATAGTGCTCCGACTATTTCGTTTGGATATGACGTGGTGGAATTTTTGTATGTATATACGTATACTTATTGTCGTAGAAAAAAATTTGGAGTTAATACTGTGGGTGTACTTAAGTTTTGCCCTGCTTATACTAGTGCGTATGAATTGCTGCTACAAAAATGGACGTGTCAATCCACACAACGTAATATTCTAAATGCGACAGTATATGGCTTCACACTTAAACCGCAGATCCAATTTAGATATAACTTGGTATTGTTATATTTTCAGTCCTTATAGCTTTGGTCCCAGAAATCATCCCTAGATGGGGCAAAGGAGGATGGAGGTTTGTATGTGGTATAAAACTAGAATTATTTATTTTGTAAGAAATAAATAAGCAGATTTATGATAAAGCAGAAAGAAAAAAAGCTATGCAAATGACAAATTCTAAGCAGACAAAGTTGCGGGCAAGATCTGGTTACCAACACACATACTGCATTTGTTTTTGTTAAAAAAAAAACGATTTACCTATAATGAATTTTCAGAAAAAATATTATTAATAATAAAAAGATCTAGACATCAGTAAGAAGCACATTTAAAAAATAAATATAATTCATTTTTATGTTTCAATCAAATGGGATACTTAAATTACGTGCTCTATCTTTGACCCTATCTGTGCTCTGGATCAAACACATTTAAATCAATAAAAAAGGGCGGCCTTTGTGTAGTAATGGGATATTAAACTGTATCTGTGTCTAATATGTGTATTTTTATTACCTCATTACAACTTTATTACCTATAGCAAGATTGCCTTTAAGTTTACTATAATAAAATAATTAAACAAACCTACAAGTCACGGGGCCTGTGTATACTCTTACAAGTTCATTTTCTAGCATCAACTACAACAAAACTTGCACTAGGGGGGGCAAGTTCAAGTAAACCCCAGTCCAGTTAATTATGAAACAAGTTTCGTAATTGCAATAACGTATGGTTATCATTAGATTAGATTAATCTGATCATTGGGTTGTCGGTGGTGGCGGCGTATATTAATTACCGGTGTTAATACCGCCCAACTAAAGCGCCGCGTGGCTAGCTTAAACATTAATTGACTGACTACGAAACAAATTAACGCAGTTTTTTATCCAAAATATATCATATGTCTTGATGGTGATCATTGTAATACAGGAATATATTAAGCTGTGTGTTTTCTAGATATGCTTTACGATAAACACAGCAATTATAGATTGCCGACAATAATGTTCATTACAATGAGTATCGTTGGTCTTGGTAACGAAATCAACTTCAATCGCCTTTATTGAACTGCATATAAGACAAAGAGAGTTGAATATAGAAACAAATAAGATGTTTCGCGGCCGCAAGTATATGTATTTTGCAGTTGGAATTATTCATACGTAGACAGTCATTTTCTTGAATAATATAGGATTTAATAGGCCGCAAAATATAAAATGTGTGTTCACCAGTATGTATACCTTTGCAGGCCCTTAAGAAATAAAGGGCGTGATACCTAATATGCTATAGCACTAAGTAGTAGTTTTTAGAAAGTATATAAGAATAAAACTATACTCAATTTTTCGAGGGATTAAGATTGAAATGAACTAAAATATTTATGTGAATAAATTATTAAAAAAAAAACAAACTTATGGTAAAACTGATGTCAAAGAAAAAAAAAGGATATTTTTAACCGATTTAAAAAAAAGGAGGAGCTTTCACAGTCCGGCCATATATACAGGTATTTTTTATACACAAAATAGCATAATTGTTTAAATAATATTAACGTTAATTCGATCTTAGATCGAAATAGATTACGGCCGATAGGAAATAAACAAAACATTCTTATTCCTTTAATTCACTGAATACAATCATTCAATTTTCTCGCCGGTCATGCATACACCGGTAAGCCAAAATTAAAATCGAAAAGTGTATTTGAAAGAGTCTCGGTTTTATTTGTAATAATATAACTTTGATAAATTAGATTTTAATGTTTAAATTTTATTGTAAACGTTGTAGTTCAGGAAAATTTACGAGATATTTTCCCGAACGGAACTGGATGGCAGGAAAATTTGGTAAGTGTACTTTCAATAAATATTTTACCTCTCGATTGAGTGAACCAATTGCAATATAACAAACTAAAATGTTAGCTCTAGTAACGAGTTAAACTCGTAAACGCCTTTCCTATGTCTCTAAAAAAGTAAACAATATTGGTGGCATATATATTTTACTTACGTGATGAGTGTACGCGAGAAATGGATTCCGTTCTGTTACCCTTTAACACCCTGGGAATATTCGAATCATTCTATGTACAGAAACGGCACGTCTACAGATTTATTATGTGTATAGACAGCTTGTAATATATTCTCAGTATGAAATGATGCATGCACGAGCATCGCGGAGATCCTACCTATAAGGCAAGTGAAGAGTTACCGACCTCAGGCAATTTACCGGAAATGGGTATCTATTTCTGCTTATGTATGCAAATATGCTTGGCCATCGTATCCGAACTATGCGACTGACTGTGCGCAAGTATCTGACCATCTACTTACCTATCTATATAATATAGAGCAGGAGGCAGCGTGCCAGTGGCGGCATACTATTAGAAATGCCCGTAGAGGATATTGATTTCGATTTATTTTCCATTCGTGACCAGCATCGGAATAGATTATCGCTACACAAAACGAGTTGAAATAAAACCATCCGAAGCTCGCACTGCGCGGAGGCTATCGCGCCGTTTGTGCGATACCACTCGATTCTTATCGTCGACAATTTGTTTATAGCAATCATTTTGTTTAGATGACGTGAGAAATAAGAAACGATATGTTTTTATGTCTATCTGTCTGTAGGTGGACGCCGATTCTTAGTATCTTTCACTTTTGTTCCACTGTATTTATAAATAGGAAAAGCTTGTATGAGAGAGTTAAAAGCTGTTCGATTATTTACGTGACACTCAAATTTTGGTACCGGAAGCTCGGTTAGTTTTGTCAGTTAGTTGTCAGATGTTACCGAAGATTTATTTTTTACTTTTGGAGCTCTACGAGAGTGGCTTGTCTAATGCCTTTTATGGCATTGAGGTATCAGATTGCACATTAAATATAATATCGGCTGGAGTGCTTTACGGTTTATTCTAAAAATAGCATCTGAAGTAGATGGCGGGAACGGGAAATGATGTTGCATACAAAGTAGATGCGACAAAACATAATATTTCCTTAGATATGTTTTCTCATCCATTATTGTCTGAGATATTTGCATACGCGATATGAGGCGTGATGTGTGTATTATAATGTTCTTTTAGATTGTTTCTCATTAATTAAAATTCATAAAGCATATCAAATTTATCGTTTTATGCTAATGTACGCTTTGTTTTTATTTATTTCTGGCAATATAAGCAAAGCGTGTTACTGAAAATCCGGACACATAATAACATTTCCGTATTAGATGAGCCATTCAAGGATTTATTTGCGGATTAATAGCCTTTGTTGCGTTTCTATTGTTTTTTTTTTTGTTATGTAGAGGTAATTGTATGTATGAGAAGAGAAAATATAGTAAGTAGCTACCTAAATTATAAAGTCATATATGTACTCACATAATATTTATCTCCAATATATTTAATATTATTTTGTATTTACAAAATTTTGTGCGAGTGTTTCTGGAAAAACTGTTTATTATTAGGACTTATTCCTTTAAAAAAGTAGAATTAGCACAGTTTTCTTGTATAGAGTTGTCCTTGTCATAAAATACGTAATTCAATTTGTACTTAATTTAAAAAATAGATAAATTCAGTAGGAAAAATGTATAAGAAATGCTAACAGTGTGAGATAACTTCGGGAAAACCGGCAGGCTGTCGCAGGTAACAGGCGTGGGCCGGTCCATTTCGGCCTGCTTGCCCTCCGAGTACGCCACTATAGTCCTCATGGTCGACATGGCCCGGCCCAGCTCCTCACGGCTGCTGGTCCAGCGCACCCCCGCGTGCCACTCGTTCACACACGCTATCCAGCTCACGCAGAACACCGTCACACCTGCCAGCAAATACTTCACAACACGCACGAACTTCCGCCCGTTGACCGGCATCGTACTAATTATGCCATTACGATAATTGATAAAATAGTCTCATTCATAAACCGTCGGATGTTTCACGACGTGCGCGTGTTACGTCACGTGGTGGTGGTGGTGGGGTCCCGGTGGCGCGCGCGCATGCGCTCTGGCCGCGCTACCATGGCGGACTGCGCGCAATCAGCTGATAGCGTATCAACAATGCGTCCCTTGCGGCTAATCGTTCTAAACGCAGGCAGACGTGAAAATCTAGTTTTCAATACCAGTTTATACTCGCGATTTTTCTTTTGCGACTACGCGACGTGAACCCACTTCTAAATGCGACTAGTTTCTCTATAAAAAGATGAGATTGAGGCAATCTCATGCGGAACAAGAAATTGTATGGCAACTCTGGGGATAAGACTCGTTCCGTCTGACCATTTGTTTAATTACGTTAGATCGATTATATACGCTAAGCACTGCAATTATAGATAGACGTATGTGCTCGTGAGACTGCCGTTTCCACGGATGTCGGTCGTGAGACTCCTCCAAGTACATTTAGTTTTATCTTCAGAAGATCATCCAGTATGAATATTCATCAAAAGTTTGAATTAACGAAGTTGTTATACAGGAGTCGTGTAATATTACATACAGTCTAGTACATAGATGGTCTATTATTTAGTCTCTGATTCATGTCTAAGGGATTTTTCGAATATTAATTACATTCGTTAAAAGCCATTCGTTCGAAATGTATCTAATAGTTGAAAGCGAAAGATAACATCGCGACGAAATGTCCGTCACTGGGTGTTCTCAACGGTGCGTGTAGTTTGCTAACCCGTAAAGGACTATCGTGGAAGGTTATAAGTCCTTTTTAATTTGAGAAGCGACCCACTTGTGCTGAGCAGTATTTGATAACATTAATAAGCTGGTGATATGAAATAATAAGTAACTATTAAAGTGATTTTCGTGAATAGAAGACAATTTTGTACGCCAAATTATATTTACAAAACGTTACGTTTAAAAGTAAACTCAACGCAAGTTAAAGAGAAAGAAGCATGTTCCCGATAATTACACGGGACACGAGAAGTACCTGCGCACTCGTAAAAGTCGTAAATAACTTACGACAATTTAATAAACACATCAACTATTAAACGCTTATTCAATAGCTTCTGATTACATCTGTAGTATTAATTTGACAAGTTGTACAGCTACTGTGGCTTTTGTGTAATTGGTGTTCGTATGTTTATACTTTGTCTCTACGCGTTACCAGTTATTAACGAGTATTATAAAATTATTTACTGTCACTCGATTTTTTGTTCGGTCTTAAAGAAAACTATTACGTCGTCAACGTGAACAAATAGAGTTATCGCGTTGGTCATATTATTAATAACATACATCGAATCTGTAACACGTGCATGAAGTACAGCTTATTCATTGATAGGATCGAATTTCCCCCTTGGCTACGTATAAGAAAAAGTTTTACGGTGTAGTTTTTTTTTGCGTGCATGCATGAACCCAAAATCCTTATTTACTAGTCGATGCATTCCATCTGACAAGTGGAGGGCAATTATTGTTATTCTAATACATAATTAATATGTATTAATTATATGTTTCTCACACGCTATCTTCCCAGCACTGTTTATTACATTTATGCGCCCTATAGCTAATCCCGGTCGGTATGGAGGCCACGTTGCTTTATGCATTTATGTAATACCTAGATATTTTATGACTTCAAGTGCTATTGAAGGCAAGGATATTTCTGATGTTACTCTTCGAGCGTACGTAATCAAGCGGAGCATAAAACGATTTCCTGTGTAATTGCAAATAACAACTTATATTCCCACAACGAGCGGTCTATTGTAATATAAAAAAGTTAATTTTGCATTTTGCGGTTTCAATCCAGGTGCAAAATTTTATACCGATATAAGTTCGTAGAAATGGTTACGTGTTAGTGAAGTTAGTAGTCAGTCAGGGGGATGATTCTCATATTATAGCTACTCAAAGTATGGTAGACATATGAAAAAAAATTATTACAAAAGAGATTTTAGACTTAGGCACAATACAGAACGTCCTTTGTTTGTAGAAAGATTTAAAAGCTTTTATATTGTAATAGTTTTTTTCAGTATGGAATTGATTATAGTATTTCGGTGAAATAAATCTCTATAACATGAGAATTAAGCCCCTGCGCTGGTGCGGCGATAAAGATAAATAAAGCCAATATCTTTAACGTGTCTGGGTCGTGTCTTTTTTCTTTTATAAATAACAAGTCATTTTTCAAGATTCGCAAAGTGATTGATGCTGATGTCTTGACATCGGTTCAACTCTTGTAATACTCATATTCTTTTGTAAATAAGTATAATAATAATAAGTATTATATTTGAGACTGCAAAATTTATATCGTTATTTTCTAACCACCGCTGAATCGCACAACATCTTACACAATCGCAATAAATATGAAGCATGCGCACGATACTGAGTGCTAGTGTCGCAGTACCAACGCATGCGCTATTGAAATGCAGGCTTTATCGGCGCGCGCGCATCTCGTTCGTTAGTCGCATGCGCGGACGCCGTCTATTGAACCCACTATCGGCGTTAGAGAGGCAATAACCAGCCGAGCCATGGTGTTCCCACTTTTATTTCGCTTGCATATGCTCGTCGAACTTAAACATGCGACTTTTAATGAAAGTTTCTGATTAGCGTACAGGTCTTTAGCACATCGTGTGGAAATGCCGACATTCATGCTATTTAACGTGCACAAACTAAATGCGCTTAACATTTATGTTCTGCAGTGTTCATTCTCATAAACAAAAAGGTATAAACAGATATAAACATTTTAGATTTCGAGTTGAGAATTAGTGAATTTAATTCAGTTTCACTCATCTAACTGAATCGTAATTTCAAATTGTCACATTAACCAATGAAGGCACTATAGATATAGGAACTATAGATTCTAGTGAAAAAGGTCGAAAAATTATTTCAAATAATTAATACTATCAATTAATTGATCATTATTTACAAAGAAACAATCATATTTCAATTTGGTTGATTAAGCTCATATTACCGCAACTGAGCATGTCGTACACAGTAATGAAAAAGTCGAAAGCTCTTCTAAGGCCGTAATGTGTCGATTAGATGTTAACTGTTCCATAAAATATAAACAGCAGAATAAAATACACTTACAAAGTTTCTCTAAGCATTACCTGTCTATTGCAGGGTTTATGAGGCATCCTTTTATATCGAGGCACTATTTAAAGGCTTTAGAGGAGATACTAGAGGCGTAGGTCAGAGTCGTGGCTCTTCGGCTCATTGTTAAAAATGTATTTAATTGGCGTCGTGTGTTGCAAATTGTGCGCGCGTGGTGGGAATGTGGTGAACCCCACGTTCTAACACCGTCTGCCACCAACAGGCAGGTATCAATCTGACAGTTTAATTGGACGTAGGTCGGAAAAAATATATAATACGGGAATTTTATATAAAATGTCTTCAAGTTCCTACGGGCCAGACTTTTACTTGACTCACATGACATGGGACATTTTTTTTTAAATAGAGTATTTAGGCAGGCCAGTTGTTGTTTTTAATATTATGTCTTTGTAAAATAAACTTTTGATCTATGTAGAAGGGGAAAAATAAACTATTGTATCTGTATTCAATTGTCTTGATGACCTACTCATTACAACATTTTTTTTTGTTTAAATATGCATAGTATAATTATATTAAAACATACTGATTTAACTTACACGTTTATAAATATTTAAGTATACCTAGAGGTTAGAGTAATGTTTATAGTGTAGTAGTATACATAGTAGTATATAATACTATATAGAATTAGTGTCTGGCGAAAGAGGTAGAGTATCGTGTACCCGGGGGAATTATTGTTCGTTTCTTTGGTTCGGATAGAGGTATAGCGTGTTTTGTTAACATTGATTTAGTTGTGCACTAAAAGAGGCTGTATTTTAAGCTAGCAACATAAAAAAAGACAGGAGTATTTGGCTAGGCAAGTAGCTCGGCATCATGCGCTTAGGGTCATAGGTTCGATCGCCTCATGAAACATATGTATTGTTCTGTCCGTAGATATTTGCATTAGCTCAAGAGTGGTATTCACCACATTACTTTACACGGGTTTAGATTACAATAGTGCATGCATAACTAACGACCACTGACTACTATGATTTACAAAGAGGTTAATAAAACCTTCTTTAAAAAACCTAACAGTACCTATTATATGTATGATTAATGTTAGTATTGCTCTTCGTTATGTAATGTGCCAGCGTAAGTAATGGATTCAGTACAATAGAAGAACTAATAAATTTAAATTTACGACCTCTTTATTGTTAGTGGACTTCATTTGAGCTAATTGAAAGTTTTTTGTATCGTGGGAAATACCTTTTAGGTACTACTGGCATCAGGGCAGTGCATTAATTAATTGCCATTTATTTTGAGTAGCGGCCGTTAACTATTTAAGGAAGGTTTAATGTATTTGCCTGTTTTTCAAATTCTTTACAATTGAACACAGTATTAAAATTCTCGTGAAAAAACAAAGCAACAGACGTCATAAAGATCAGAATAAAAACAGTATGATAACTACTTTCCACCGCTCTCGTGCAAAAGCTACATAGTTGTTAGCATTTTATTATTATTGCAAGGTTTACACAGAAATAAAAATGTCTTCTTCTATTTGCCAAGATCATAATAATTAGTAAGTGTCGACTTTCAATTTACTAGGGGCAAAATGAGGGTTGAACAGGTACACCAAAAATACAGCACAGTTATTTGCACGCAATTCAGAAATAAATAGCTTCGTAAACACTGTGCGGGGCAACATTATGTCGGTGTTGCCGGCGTTAAGAGAGAAAATGCCCTGTGGTCAATATAAATTGAATCTACAATGCGGTATTGAGTGGTCGTTACGGTGATATGTGAGGCTACACTCACTTGAAAACATTTTTAACAATACTCCGCACGGTACTTGTAAATTACAACCAGAAATTGAAAAAGATTCTGGCATTTGGTGATGCGATAGAAGTAGAACCTTGAGGATCGGATCGTTTTGGATTATGTGGTTGTTATTATTGTTGTTTGTGATCGTTCTAACTGCAGCGGGTGAATAAAAATGGTAGACTTAGTAATAGATAAACATATAAATATAATAAACACTAGATATTTTACCTGCCATGGATTCTTTTAAAGTATTATGCCTGTATCCCTTAATTACACTCAGATTTTCTAATAATTACAAAACGTTTACCGTCTGTTATAGCTATTACAATAATCCAAAATTCCACAGCCAATTACAGTAAAACGGAATACAGATTTTATTATTCAAAATTCCTCTGTAAAATATTACAATGTAACATTTAAACAAAAAACAGCAGCAATATTGAACGCGAATCAAAAATCTCGTGCTATTAAGTTGTTAGGCGTACATCAAAGGTGAGGTTTTTGCTCATCACCGTGATTGGCTTACATTGGTCGTAGAAACAATCTCACTCGGATAGCAACATAGTTATGTTAGGTACTACCCATAAAAATGCCTACGGAACGAATGTTTCCGAAGCGTTTTTCTATTTAACGATTACGAGTTGATTACAGAAGATATATTCGGTACAGAGAATAGGTTGTAAGGTGAGGTTCAAAGAGGGACGTTGCTTTTTGCGCGCATCGCGGTTGCAATCTCAATAAACCAATTTGCGACTGGTCCCGGCACTGTGACGTTACTTATAGGCTTTTGTTTCGGCTGTCCCCCGGCTTGCTACACGGACCGTGTCCCGACCATCTAAGGACTTAACTTGTTATTTACTTCATTTCAGTCCTCACCCGCCTTTCCTTTTGAAGACATTCAAGGTATATCTGTATCTACTTCTCCTTATTTATTGTATCTATCTGATAATTAAAAATATATTTTGAAATAGATACGAATTATTTTTATAATAGTGGAAAGTTGTGATTTTAGACCTATATTTAAACAGTATTTAAACGAGATATGCCTGGCGCCTGTATCTCCGCAAAAATGTTTGATGAAGACGATCTATGACATAAAAACACTGAAGACCATTTCAATTGTATTTTAACTTTGCGCTACATTATTTATATTTGTTATTAGTAGTTACAAGTTTTAAATAAAACAAAATTGCAAACATAGCATACATATCACTTATCCTTTTTGCGTAGGAGTTTAAAAAACAAGCAGCATTCCTTTTATTATCATTTATAATAAAATTTAGGGACAATAGTAAAAATATATTGCGTACTAGATGGTTATTGCTCTTCGTGTGTTCGTGACGATATCCACAAAGTTCCTATTTTATATGATAAGGCGTGTCTAAATGATCATATACATGAAACTTTTTACTCAATAAAGATAAATATTCGAGTGTATCACATTTGTGAATGGTTGAATGCGATTGTACCAACGTTTACGATCTTACGGACATCAAAAGGCGGTAAACGTTTTAAATGAATTCAAAGAGTACGGCTAGTATAATAGTTGGTTTTAAATTGAATATGGATAATTGAGCTTAATGAATGGCCTTAGTAAGTAAGGAAGTAATTTTACGTGCGTTTGGAGCGAAGAATGCACAGTTTAAGTAAATATTAGGAGCGTGAGAGTCGCGTGGGATAGTAACTGTCGCCATTGTTACATTGTGGGTTACTCGCACAGTAAGTACTTCACGCTATGCGCCATTTTACAAGACAATATGTGAACATTTAACTGTTTGCTGTATGAAGCAATTGTGTTAAATGTGTTAAGTACCAATTTTATGGCTTTCATGTGAAATTGTATGGGTTTTATGTTATGTATGTAATGGTTCTTTCACAATAGACGATCATAGTGTAGCTTATTTGTGAACGTACATAGAAAAGGGCGTGTTGCATGTTGTCATTATTCTGCTTCGCTTCGAATAAACGCATTAAGAGATTACCTTGACCCATCGAGAAGGACGGGAATAGAACGATTTGTGTATCCAAATAATAGCGATACGGTCGGATTCTTAGAAATTTCATGATTTTCACTTAGTGTTTAACTTTTAAAGTGTTCTGTCGGCCTATAAATACGACACAAAAAACAAAAGGTAATTTGAAACATGTTAACGTAATTAAATAATAATGTGATCTTGATAGATCGTGTGAGAATTTAACGCATTACCGACTACACAAAAAAGGTTCACACTGGTCAATAATTTTAAGGTTATTGATCCAACACAAAATTGGTCCATCCGTGATTATTTATTGGTTCCATTGGTCAAAACAATTTAGGGTTAGGTAGATACCTTCACTCCTATATTGCCGGAGGCAGAGAAGCCAATATTCACCAAAGTTCGTCGGCGTGTGTGTGTGTCAGGAGCGAGCTTATTGCCAATAATCTAGCACAAATAAAAACTCCTCGCTGCTATTAAAAAAATAATAGAATACTAAAAAGTACTTTGCTCGCTCAGGGAAACGACGCTAGCATTAATACATGCTCAGCAGTCATGTTTGCAACTACTAGACCTTTGACGCAGTTTGTAATTTAATTTAGATTATCGGTTTTTTTTTATTTTACGAAATATAACGTATTTTTATTGTAGGTATTATTATGTATTTTTGTAATATATTTTACCTATTAATATATATATACCTACGATATGAACTATTTGTATACATATAGAGCTTGTGCGTGATTAACGTGCACACAATCCTTCCAAAGAACCAAAAATGAGAAATAATAATGTCCACTAATACAAATTAAAAATGTTTGACAAAGTACATAGGCAGGAAAAAAATTGAGTGAATAGTCGCACAATAATTTTTAATTAGCAGCCAATGACAGTAATATATTAATACGCCAAACTGCAAATGTGTCCTTGTTACAATGATAAAGCATACTCATTAATCGTGTGTGTATAAATCAATATCTTATTCATACTTCTATTAATAACCGGTATCTACGTACATACTTTATACTAAATACATGTCAAAACAAATGGCCCCATCTAATCAGGGCTTACGATCGCAAGTAATTTGCGTTGCCCAGTAACATGAGTGGCTTTTGATTAAGGATAAGTATTATAAGTTTTTATTTGCAGAGTTTTTTAGTCATCGTTTTAATAGAGACCATGATTTTCGTTTATTATAAGTAAGTACTACATTTTTTATATTGACTTACATGTGCTTCCGAAATAACAATACGCATTAAATAATTGATCGCTATTATGTACTTCCACGGTGTCTCTATAATAATTTATGTATTTTTAAAGACTCAATCTTTCGTCCTCTAAACTATAGGATTATACTAAAAGCTTTAATCAACTATGCTCCTAAAAATAAATTAAATATATATACATCGTAATAATAGTTGGATGTCGAAGGCGATTTACACGTAAGCCGAATAAGTACGACCTGCAAGAAACGATCACCAGAATTCTGTCCAGCTCGTTGGAGAACCACTGTGTATTTTTGGCAGGTTGTCTTCGCTCGGTATATTTTTTGCTCCAACAGCAACAGTAGTTCTATTTTAATAGACAAATATTTTAGGGTGTTAAACAAAGCATTGATTGATTGAACAGTTCCTGAAAATTACCAATATAATATTAACCATATTACCATAATACAGGCTTAGCAGAAGTCGTTCTGCTGATGTAAATTCACTTACCATTCGGAGCTTTATAGCTATTGAGATAAGCTTATTTTACCACGAGAATCAAGATAGAGGTTATGGTCAATTTTAAGCCATAATATCAGTAAGAATGCACGTAAATAAAATGCACTTTAAAATACATTTTCGTGCATAAGCTAAAAAATGCTAAAATATTCGCACAGGCATTATCAAGATAAGCATCTCTTCCCACGCAGAATTTGAGGCACAACGTACTTAATATTTCATTTATTTCGGACGGAACATGGTATTTTCGAGTTCCGATGTCGGTTTTAATTTTACTTTATCACTTGACATTTGCAATGGCATTGTCTCGCCCACGCCACGTGCGGATATTTAAAAAGCAAATGCGTGTTGGAGAGCCCCGGCGCGGCGTGCCAGTACCCGACAACCTTTGTAAAAGTAAGCTATGTCTGTTTCCTTTCCATGAGTTTACTGACGAGTAATTCATGACGATGTTTGCTTATTTTTAAACCTGATGGGCATAAGAAAACCTTTATTTGTCTTATTTTATGGAGTATGTACTATTTTTGTTAAAATAAATACTTCTATCAAGCCATAGTATGAAATTCAGCGAGGGGACAAATAAAATTAACAAACTACTGTTTATGAATTCTATCGGGGTAGATAGATAGAGTATTATTTATTGTACATACACCAATAATACAACAATATGGAATATACAGAAAGTATAAAGTACAATTGACGGTCTTCTCGCTAAAAGCAATTTTAATACCAAATCTAATATCCACAAAAAAAAATGTTTTATTTCAACGTGTATGGGATGTTTAATACTGTTTTTCTTTATTTGTATCTATCTATAGAATAGGTACAAACGCAGTCCCGAGGTGTCTAAATAAGCACGCGAACGTAAAACCGCAAGATAAAAATAAATGTCCAGTCACAAATACACTCGGTCGGTACAATAAGTTTTCTTTATAGTGTTTATGTCGTAAGGGTGCAATAATATTGTAAAATAATAGTGACCACTACCATTGGACGTCCATTTAACATTTAGACTGTATTTCTCGAAGTGAAATCACATTGCAAATTGAAAGAGTCGTGAGTGTCCGCGGGTGGTGTGCTACGACCTGCCGCACTTACATCTCGGTACATATTCGGTCGATAAATTATGAAACGCGAGAGTAGCTTCTATTCTTACATTATTATTTTAGTCGCCATCAAAATTACGTAGTTATTTAGTTTATTCTATTCTGTTATACTGTATTAAAATATTGTTTCGATGGCACATATTTTAGCGGCGCGTAAGAAAGAAACGTTTAATGAAATGCATTGTTTTTTAATTTAAATTGCCTGTGCGCATCATAAAGTTTTGATTGTGAGTGCTACTTTGATATGCGATATATTGGAGTAATTAAATTAACACAAGATAAAAGATAAGATACTCGTGGGTGTAACAGCTGTCTTTATAAATCTTCATTTGGCTTCAGTACCGATTTTTTTGTCATAAATTGTTCAATTACCTTCTAAAGGTTTCTTTTAATTATCGAAAACTTTTTTGTAGGTAGAATTTACAGTTTTTCTATACAAAACTCGGAACTCATTAGGGACTCAAACCAGTCTCGCATAGAAAGTTGGAAGTCGCCCACCGGCACGTGCCGTGGCGTCTTTTTTTAAACTTATCTGCTTGACTCACATGGCCAAAGGATTTTGTTTCTTTTTCATTTAAAGTCATGAGAGTGGGCTGTAAGGCGACATGAGACAACCTTTTACTGTAAAAGGTTATACTGGAATGATAATAAGGACAATTCGTATCGGAATCTGCTCGGAAATCTTTTGTGTATCTTGTCACTTTACAATCACATGCATCAGTGAGCATCAATTGGAGTGATCGTCGCGCACGCGCATCGACGACGGCGTTCCGACAGCTACCATTTATTTACCAAGTGGTATGGAGAGTCGCCTATTCAAATGTCTCGTACTGATAAATTGCTCCCGATTTGCATATAAAAGGCCGGGAAAAAGAAATTAAAGTTGAGATTCTAACATTGTCTTTATTGAACCCGTTTAAGGGACATCAATTCCTTCGATCGGCATAAAAACTAGATGTGTCCATTCGAGATATCGTCATGTAGAGC
Source organism: Craniophora ligustri (assembly GCA_905163465.1). NCBI lineage: Eukaryota > Metazoa > Arthropoda > Insecta > Lepidoptera > Noctuidae > Craniophora > Craniophora ligustri. The sequence continues at coordinate 6,203,291 of LR990967.1, read as the reverse complement.
GTGCAATAAATTAATTCTGTAAAGACGTCGTCACTGGTTTGTATTGTGAGGATGTAAGGTCATAGCTCATTAGAACCCCACGGCACCCGACCGGGCTGTTAAATGTGGCTAGTATTCTTTATATGGTCACAACATCAACTCGATACCGTCTCGGGATCGCCTCGCTTGCTAGTTGTCCCCATACGGGTAGCAAGTGGACCACTCGGTAACAACCCGCTGCATGCGTGCTGGCTTTGCGTTGACCGCGCTACTAACACCGCTAACGCTCGGGGACCCGCTGGCACCTCGCGCTGCCTGCGCGTGGTTCACGCTAGGACGATGCGCCTGCGCTACGACCGCCACCCAATACGCTTTTTATTTTTAGTTGCGTTTTTATTTTGTTTTTCATCAATCGTGGCAGTTAGAGTAAAATCAGGGTTTGTTTACGACATAACGAAATAGACGCGTTAACTACAGACTGGCGACTCCTGAATCTTGTAGATTACGCGAGGTTAAGGCGGTATCCATCCGTGAACCATCTGTCGCCAACAAGTGTACGCCCAACGACGCGGCGGTGCTAGTCGGGTGACGAGTGGCTCGAACGAACTACCTTCATAACCATTTTAGTACATGGTGGTTTTTATCTAAACCTAATATATAAATACATATATGTATGTAGGTATAAGTAGCACTATTATTTGATAAAATTCTCACGATTTATTGAAATAAGTATGTACAGACATTATCATGATGGATGCATGTATTTAAAGAAAACTATGTTAAATACATACATTGAAAATAAAACGATATCTTACTTAAGTATATAATAATTATAACGGACATAATTGCGGTATATTGATATTATTTGAATCTACTGTTTTAGATCATTTAATATATTCTTAGTAACGGGCAGACTATAGATACTGTGCGATAAAATTTGCGTAGGTGTAATACATATATCAGTAGGTAACACCTCCGGTCATTATTATTGCCACTGTAACTTAACTGGCACGTTGCAATACACTGACGATAGAATTATAATTCCTGTTAAGGCTTTATTCAGACAACATCGGCTGCATCATGGTGCCTTCCATCTTTATAGACCGACTATTGGACCATCTAACCCTTGAAAGGGTGACCACTTTTTATCAAGTCCCGGTCTTGCGTAACTTGCTGTATAACGATCAACTTTTTGTCCTAATACATAGCTAAACGAGTTTCTAGTCACATATTCTTGTCGTACATACGAAACAGGCAATATTGATCTCTATGTCTTATCAATAAGGATGGACTGTGGTGATCTTGAGTCGTAAGTCCAGTCTTGAAATAACTTCTTGTATTAATATGCAGTCGTCACGCTGCCCCTGATAAAGATTTAAAAAAGCTTGGGAAGCGAGCATCGAGCCTCCAGGGAGTTAAACTCCATTAATTAATATTTACAATATCGTGGATATCTAGATAAACTATAGGTAAGGTTAAGAGTCCTTTTCCCGAGGTATCTGTGGCGTGGATACGTATTCTATGTCTGTCTTGCAAAAGTATCATCTGAACGTATCATCTTTCTTGGTCTTAAATATTTTTTAATGTTTAATTGCATTGAAACCTAATCTTGCCAAGATGGAACACGCAATTCTTTCTGTAGAATGGGGATCTATAGATCAGACAGTTCGTAGAGATCTACAGATCTCAGGAAAATGATAAAAGCTTTAGTATGAAACAAAAAAAAAACCTTATATAATTTCAAGTTACATACTTGAAATCACGTCTGTCTTAGTAGACATGGGTGTACATTAGTATGTACACCCATGTCTACTAAGACACGTACTAACGACTACGTTTTGTCGGTATATTTTAGGTCCCATGTAATAGGGAGCGAGTCTATTGCCATTAACCGGGCACGAATCCAAACTCCGAGCTGCTAATGAGAATTTCACAGAAAAACCCAATAATACTTTACTTGACCTGGGAATAGAACCAACCACTTGCTCGGCAGTCGCACTGTACGACCACTAGACCAACGAGGCAGTTTTCAATTTCAAGTATAAATTATTAAATTAAAAATACTCTTAACTCGATATCTGCAAATTCATTTATACTTAAATTGATACATGAAACCTATAAAAACACGACAGAAACGTAAAAAAATAAAAAACGATAAAGTAATAATTTCAACGCGCACATTTACCATATTTTCGTAAGGAGGAGGCGAGGCGTGCGCAACGCTTTAGGCTAGGAGGCTGCGCGGGCGCCGACGTCCGTCATTGAAATACGTTGCCATTGTGAGGCGCTGGCTGAATAAATATTTTATTTAGCGTACCACCCAGGACGGCGATCACAAAGACCACGGCCATGATTGATCCTTGAAGGGCAGAATTAAATTTATCGATACAAAGTCACAGACCGCGGTATGCTCATTTGCTTTTATTGGTACATGCACGAAATAATCATTTACTGATTGCCCGTAATTGGTTCGCTTTGAGCGGTTTGCAAACAGATTTAAAGTTTTATTTCTTATAGTTCTGTCCGGTAGCGCAGAATTTATTTACAAAACTTGAATGTGACGAATTTAATTAGCGTTACAATATAATATAATACAAGCGCAGCAGCAGGCTTGTATTAAAGAAAAAAGAAAGGTATTTTCTTCGCTTAATATAATATTAACTAGCAAAATGAATATAATAAGACTAAACAGTTACCAATAATTTATATACTAAGCTATAAAAATATTTGAATTTATTGAAAAAAATTTCCTAGTCATTACAATTTTTTCTAATTTCCGTTGCCGCAGCGTCGTTTTGCGCAGCTGCAGATCCTCGACAGCTGGGCCCCTAGGCTAGGTTTTTATTCGACTAGGCGGAAATCTACGTCAGAGCCTACACTTGCGTAAATAAATGTATCTTGTCTCCTTCATATATAGCATGATATTCTATAATGTTTTTGTAAGATGTTGTGTTTCTCAACGACACAAAGAGAGTCCTAGTGAGGAGCAACAATGAAAAAAAAAGCTTGTTAATGTGTCATATTAGTTCTATGACTGTACTGACTGAAACCTACAAGTACATTAAATACATACTTTTTTTCATCCGGTACTGACATCACATTACGATATTTTATTTAAAATTTATATGTAATCTTTGTATGGAATCCGATGGATGCGGGTGGCGCAGGACCGGTCGCCATGGCGATCCTTGCGGAAGACCTATGTCCGGCAGTGGACGTCTAAAGAATAAATATTGACGAATGTAATATTGCACAATGTGCACAAGGCTGTGGTAGCCTAGCGGTGTGACCAGTGGACTGAGACGTCAAAGGTCTCGAGTTCGAACCCAAGGAACCCAACCACTGACTTTTCGGAAGTTATGTGCGTATTTATCACAAGCTCAAACGGTGAAGGAAAACATCGTGAGGAAACTTGCATGCTTGAGAGATTTGTCTTGATGTCATGTGAAGTCTGCCAACCCGCAGTAGGCTAGCGTGGTGGATATAGCCTAATCCCTCTCAAATGAGAGGAGACCCGTGCCCAGCAGTGGGATGTTAATGGGTTGATGATTATGATGATGATGATGTGCACAAAATATTTACCCACGCTACCTAAGAAGGTAAACTGTAAGAATATATTCTTTGTTATAATTTTTGTCTGTAGATGCTACCAAGAGAGTAATCAAAATCAAATTGTCACGACATTTTTTTATGCTATTCGGGGTGGATATAACAAAAATAACCAGTATAAAAATATCAAGATGCAACGAGGAATATTTTGTGTTTTTCTTCTTTCAAACGTTACACTAAACTTATTCAATTTGACTTCTAAGTTAACAACGTGCAAGTCAAAGTACATTCTCGTTATCTTTAAGCCTGACACGTTTGTGTACGTGATTTAAGTTCCATTACACTTTGTTTGTATTATTTAGAGAACAAAAGACAGTAAATAGACAGTAGGACCAATAAGACTTCCCTGGTAGGTCACACGGGTCACTTTATTGTCCTAAGGGTAACAACCAGAACTGTTTTCTCTAAAGTCCCATATTTGTACTGTTTTGAAATGGATACTAATAGAAACAATTAGTTGTGCCTTTCAAAGAATTTCTCTCTTGCACTTACAGTGTTCATTGTGCTTCAATGGATGCTAGCAATAATTGATTTTACAGGAACTTATTTTTCATAAACGAGGTTTTTGTTAACGACGTAAAGTTTTAGGCACTATCACGGAAGTGAATGAAGTCGATGCAGAATAAGGTGATACCTGTATTAGTCTAGTAATTTGATTTAGTCATTATTTTTGAATTTATAATTCTATCAATCTAAGGCCTTTGTTCAGGAGTGGCACTTTACGTCCTTGCGCTAATATGATGACACTAAATAAAAAAAAACTGGCGCTGAGATGCTGGAAAAACTGGGCTGCAAAATTGAACTTCTAACAAACATAGCTATAAAAATTGACTGATTGAAATTACAACGAACCATTCAAACATACATTTATGAGAAAGAATATGTATAGATATTTTTTAATGTAGGTACCTACCTTACATAATAATATGTACTTATAATTTTTCTGCATTTTTCATAATATGGTAATAAAATCGTGAAAGAAAATTGTGCAACGACTCAACTACAGGGCTTTTTATTATTGCATCAACGGCAAATTAATATCTAGAAATTTTACCACACACAACAAAACAGGTATCCGGCGTGTCCTTTGTACAACCTCAGTTATTTCGTTTTATGCATAATGATAATGGAACTTTACATATCTTACATCTCCGTCCACTACATTAATAATGCACCTGATTTCTTAAACACTGTTGGTTCTTTGCTGTCGGGAGAGGTCGGCAACGGTCTGGGACGTGAAACGTCAATCACAGTTGTTTTTGCCCTGGCTGTGCCTGCCGCAATAATTGCACGTCATAAATTCTCATTGTTGACACGACATGATAAATGTAAATATGGATAGAGTGGCTAATGAACTGCTTTATGCACGTACGTGTATGAGAAAACTAGTATACTGATTAGAATCCGCTGGAAAGAGATGGTAAATCATAATGTAGCTACATAATTCAATTACAAGTCCGATGTTCATATATAACTTAAGTTCGTGTTGGTAGAGAAATATTGCTTTTTGAGCATTCCAGATTTGTGAATTGGATTCGGACCAAGTAAATAAAATTAAGAATAAATATTCCTGGACATTTTGACACACAGCGCCATCTCGTTCCGCGCTTAGCAACGAGGCTTGTGTTACAGATACTAGTTGGTTGATATACTACATATATACCTTTTTTTTGTAAATACATAAATATATACATAAAAAATAGTATACATAGATACATCCATGACTCGGATACAAATGTTCATGCTCATCACACAAACATTTGTCCCTACTCGGATTCGAACCCGGGACCCATAGCACAGAAGGCAGTATTAACTATTGCTGGACTAATTGGTCATCATAAATAAAAAGAAAATATTTTAAGTCCGGTTGGGTATTTTCATAAACGAACGATTGGAACGAAATTCAGCAACTGTCACATTAATACTGTAAAATTAAATTGCAAGACGACCAACACCTCAGGCGGCCCGTAACCATGGATGCTGTAAAGGATCCAGCACGTCGGGTTAAAATAATAACAATATACTGCGATAATATCCGTAAAAGTAGTTTTATTTCAATGTCTAATATTCGCGTAAATCAATACTTACAATACTTTTTTTTGTAAATACATACATATTATACATAGATACATCCATGACTCGGATACAATGTTTATGCTCATCACACGAACATTTGTCCCTACCGGGATTCGAACCTAAGACCCATAGCCCAGGAGGCAGTATTAACTATTGCTGGACTAATTGATCATCATAAATAAAAAATAAAAATTTTAAGTCCGGTTGGGTATTTTCATAAACGAACGATTGCAGCCTTACAACTGTTCTTATGTATTCTACAATGAAATTGAAGCAATTTAAGCATTTAAAAACCATTAATTCTATTGCGCATAATGACTAGGCCTGTACATTGAAGGATTAATATACGAAAATAAATATATAAAGCCTTAATATATTTATTTACTTAAATATGTATAATATCATTGGATATACTTTTATTGTGAAGTTATCTTCATTCAGATAGTATATTTATTATTCGAAAAACAAGACATTTATAGAAGTTTTATTAAAATTTATCAGTACTTTTAAGAACATAAAAACACTACCATCATAAACTTTCTTTGGATAAAATAATTTTATTATAAAACGCAAGGTATTCTTAAGATAAAAACTTCTCGGTTGTTTATCTTTAATATTTTTGGTAAGATGTTTAACAGCCTTAAACCGTTTTCAGATTATAAAATCCACTTACCAAGAACGCGTGAATCTGTTCTCATTAAAAATAATATACAAAAAATACCCCTTTTTTACGTAAGCCGTTTAGTTTCACGATTAAATGAACAAGTAAGACGGAGCTTACTTTTTACTAAAAAAAGTTGACTGTAGTGTGTGAAGCGGGAGAAATAATGGGTTAATTTGATGCATTTTGCCGTGAAATAACTAAAACGAGTGACTGTAATTAGACCACAGCACGTAGCTAATGGTTATCCCCAGTATTCTAATGACGGCTCTTGCGAGTTTTTTTAAGACCCAGTGGTACAGTTTTCGAAGACCTATATATTACGATACAAAAACGGAGGCGATCCTGTCAGTAATTGCGACGGCGCAGCTTTCACGAGCGACGTTTTTGCTTACCGTACCGCATCGTTGGTGTCACGCACGTAGCTTGGATTGCTTGTAGCACACTAAACCAATTAGGGTATGTGTTTTTTTACTAAAAAGTATTTTTCATTCTTTTTCGAACAGCCTGCCTTGTTGTGAACAAGAATCAGGTTTTTTATAGATCTTTTTACAAAAAAATAAGGTGTAGTTTGGAATTTGCATAAAAGGCAGTAGTTGTCTTAATGGCTTAGAATATGACACTGACTCAGAGAAAATTGTAACTTAAATGTTAGTAACTTGCTTGTAAGTCTGAACCCTATATCTAAGGAACCCTAGAACGAGGTACTACATCTCACATATTTTTTACAGATCCAATAGAATAGGCAAAGGTATTTGATCTAGAGATTGCAATAAGAATTACTAGGCGCCCGCGGCGGCTGCACCCATATTATACGATGACAATTATTAATGTTACCTACCAGTTTAGAATTAATTAGAAAAAAGACAAGTTTTTATGATGTCTTTTTTTGCTTGACAGAGCTAGGTAATGGATGGCTGAAATAAAACAATAAATAAGAAAAAAAAACGCGGTAATGTAATAAGTCTTACAATATGTCAATATGCGCTTACTATGAAACAAGTATACTTTGAAAAAATCCTATACAAGTAGATTTTATATTATTTTACTTTTGTTTAAAGCCCTTTAAGATCAGCGTTTATTAAATTACCATAAGAAAAATATCTATTGATAATTAAATAAAATAAAAATACGGTCTTCCGAGATTCCGACTTTCGACCGACATGCGACAGCGACGGCCGGTGTCATAATCTCGGATTAGCTATTCCAATTTGAGAAATAGGTATATGGATATTCTATCCTTGTTTCGCGAAATACATTGTACTTATTATGGAATGTCATACACAGTTAGTGGAGTTAATATGACTTGAGTTTTAATATAAAATATGTCAAGGTTCAGTAGCGTTGGTTTTGTACTATTCCGAAATAAGTCTTACCCGTATTGGATCACATTATCAAGGTATATAAATTAGTAAAAGAAAACAACAACCCTCGTCAATCGATTTATAAGCATATAACATTCTAATATAAATACAACACGAGTATCGTAAAGCATATTATTATCAATTTTCGTGTTTTGATCATTAAGAATCGTTTGATCACAACCATAAACTATGCATACTTATCTGATGCACTACAAGATATCTCGCTAAAACACGAACAACACAGTAACTTACCATTATCTCTTTCTTTAGTAAATTTAGTAGGTAGTGCCTTCAGTTAAGATTTAAATCGACTCCTTAGGTCAAGTGCCATAACGCCTGTAAGAAGAATTATGAGTAGAGGCATACAATAATAAAATACATTTCTGACGTGTATGTCTGATGCAGGGGCAAAGATCGTATTGTAGACTTATCCTTTCAGTGTCCGAGCTGGGAATAAATCAGGGACCGCGCTTATTGTCATTCTGTGATCCGGCACTTATTCCCAATGAACCGACGGGATATTTAAGATTTATCGGCGGACCATGATATATGATAGTAAAGCCTTTTATTATGGTGTTGGCTGCACGCTACTTAGATGATTAATGAAGTAAGAATCGAAATTATTGTTTTCATTCTACTGTGCTTGTAGGCTGTTTGCGTGTACAGAATGGTATTTGGATAAGGTTTTGTGAAGAAATGTAATCCTTATGGCGGCATGTAAGTAGTTAGGTGTTTTTGAGTTAAGGAATATTTAGTGATTTAAACTTATTTAATGCGACGGCTTTTTGTTAGAAAATTCTCAGTAGCTGTAGGTTTGAGTTGAGTTAAAATGAACCCTTGTCATGGCCTTTCTGTTACATAGGTTAGCAAACTGTGGATGTTGAGTAGTGTACGCTGTTTATGTCTTTTATAAAATTACAAAGAACTATACATCTAAACATTACACAACAACAGGTCTAGTTATTTTTGTCAGTTACACATTTCGGGTACATTACCCATGTGTTACTGCAACGGTATTTGCTCTGCGGAGCAAATGTCATTTGACCTTCGTGATCCGCCACGTAACCGCGACGTGACAGTTTCATATTATAAGTGTATTTAGGTTGTATCATAGTGCAATTTGGTTTCTACTTGACACAAAGCTTATTCGAGATGCATAACACTACTTTAAAAGAAGTTATAGATACAATATTCTGTCTCTTATCGTAATACAACGTGCAACTAGTTTTACCAATTCAAAAGTAAATGCCTGTTACATTGATCTAATTGAAATAAAACACTTGATTTGGCAAAAAAGCTTCGTCAACTAGCGCTGTCGTTCATGCTTCCTGGTTTAATTTTAGAGAAATAGTATCGAGCAATGTATTAACGTTCCAGTTTTTACTCTTGCCCCTTTTTGCCACGTCAAAGCAGGCAGATACTCTATAATTAAAAATTTACTCGTGTCATTAGTGATAATACTTTTCAATTATAATAATTAATTAAATTATATTTTTCATAGATATATTTTTATTTTTATTTTATTTATAATTATATAAATTTCTTTATATGCCAGATATTATACTCCCCCGTGCACGCGTGACGCAATACACGTAAAAAGAGATGAACAGTTTTCACATAACCTATTAAATAAAACATTAGAAGCCTACTTTACTAGTGAATTAAAAAAAATCAAGCAGATGTTATTTTTTTAATATTCAATCATAGAATGTACCAAACTCCATTGACGTTCTGTTTAAATTACTTGCATTAAACCGCACCTTCATTCAATATTTGAAACATATTGTATGGACAATGTAGGTTACCAACTTACATTGATCAAATATTATGGAATACGATTGAGATCGGTGCTATATTCAGACCACTCTTACAAATTACACAGTGACAAGACGATATGCTCTCTGTATATATTTTACGTTAGGGTCAAAAGATCTCCGAGTCAGCATGAAAATGGGTACTGTGAATAGATGCACGGGCACACCCTACATAATTTATTGACGGCCCTTGCACGCACGAATAATATCAGAATAGGGACTCTATACATTATCTGTTTTAGGTTATTCAGAATATGCTTTGATATATTTTTTTGGACGAACATACTATGCAGTTTGTTGGCTTTAGGACTAGTCGAATTATTTTATGAGAGCTGTGGTAACCTCGTGGTGTGACCAGTTGCATGTGAAGTCTACCAACCCGCAGTAGCTTAGTGTGGTGGACTATAGCTTAATCCCTTTCAAATGAGAGGAGACCCATGCCCAGCAGTGGACAATAATGGGTTGATGATGATGAATTATTTTATAGAATATAATTATTTAAAAAATAGTGTATTGTTATTGTAATCATTTGTATAGAAATAGTAGGTATACATATTAGTGCTAACGAGTATGCATTTGAGACCTGAGCTTCGAGGCTTTAAACCAGATTAGTTTGTAATTTGTACATATCCCCGAGGGATAGTACAGTGTAGTAAAAATATTTCTAAAAGTTATTAGACGAACTTATTTTATATATTGCTGACCCCTTCTTATCGCATGTCTTTGAATGATTATTAAAACTATGTACACAGTTTAAATTAACTTTAATCTCTAGGATTTGTGGATTTATCATCGAACATTATGATGTTCGAACATTGTGAACAATATGTTTCTATTATTTCATTTAACAATCACCGAAAATAATATTTAATAAATTTTCCATAACCACACGCGCCTATTCCTACCACAATATACATTTTAAATATACAGTCAAAAAAATACAATCAAAAATTTATTGTTGTTCGAAATTTGAATTTAGTATTCCGTGCATTAAATAAATATAAAAGCAAAACACGTTAGATTCTTACATCCATTAAAAAAAAAAAACTACATAAAGCCTACTTGCTAGCCTCTTGCTAGATTAGGTACTTACATATGTAGTTACAGAATAGGTGAAATTATAAAAAAATGTGTTTGTAAAGATTTCCTTATGTTTTCTATTTTTTTTTTTTATTTATGTATCGGCAAACGGACTTTACGCTAAATCGAAATAACTATAAGTCCCATTGTATCAAAGGATATAAAACAATGATGTAAATAATTATGGAAAAGTGGAATTTAGTATGATTGGTCCCGTATATCTGACCTCCCCAGGATAATAATGGTATTATATCAAAGGAGATTTGCGGCAATGATAATAATGGTCATTATTGTCTATCGAGTCGTAAGTATCCATTCGTTTCTTAGCCTAACTGCCCTCTGATTATGAGTGCCATATATCTCTTGTCCAATTAGATATAATCTGCGCAGTGATTGATCGTAAGAAGAATGTAAAGCTCAGCCACACTGACCACTACAGTGTGGCTAGTTTAGTTTAGTTGTAGCACTTGCATCGGCTATGGTAGTAGTGATTACAATAATTGTTATCAGAACTCCATTTCCATTATTCTCAATATATGAACGCAGACGCACGCCAGAATAGCTCGCAGATGGTAGATTTTTTCCTACTTACTTGACACTTATCGTCATATTTTGGACAATCACACAATATCTTTATAAATTGTAGCCTATGTATAATTCTGATGTATAAGCTACATTATTGTAAAGTTTCATTAAAATCCATTCAGTAGTTTTACGTGAAATAGTAACAAAAATCCATCCATACATACATCCATACTTACAAACTTTCGCGTTTATAATATTAGTAGGATCTTTTCATATGTCATACCTAAACCATCAGTGATTATGGCCCGTATTGATTTTTCAATGTAATGATGCTATCATTATATTGAAGAGGGTGAAATAAGGGTTGAAAGTTTAATTTTTAAGTAGGTAAGAAGACTGAATGTTAATATTCAAGCTTCCCAACAAAAATAAAAGCGTGTTAAAATACGTGTTTCGTTGTTTTTGGAAATTCAACCACATACAACCATTTATTCTTAAATTAGGTATTCTAACGCGCGAGCGAAGCCGTGGGAATAGCCAGTATAATATACGTATTAACATAATATGTGATAGTATTATACTATGACATTTAAATATCAATACTCGACTTTTATTATGATTTTTATGTTAATGTTTTTATTGGTTGTACCTACTTCCATCATATGTTTTTATCGCTTGTAAGCCTGTTGTACACATGCGTTTTACTTGCATTGGTGTTGTTTAACTTTTAGTGATAGAACATTTAGATAGAAGCTAAGAGACTGGTTCCCATAAAGGTAAAAGTGATACTTGGTACGCTGCACGCTGTGCCATAAAGATATCGTCTAGCAAATAGTCACTATGTCAAGACAAGTCGCGATAAAAGTACTCTATTGGCAGTTCATTTGCAAAGGAAATTAGAAATAAATTGCGCACAAGGCCACCGGTCACATAAACTGCGATAGATAAGTAGCCAATGTGTTTTTTAAATGATGTATCTTTCAGATAAGGAATAAAATAAAACGAAATATAAATAAGTAGGTTGGTAGCTATGTTGTATTATTTTGGCTGGGTACGTATACAATTTATTATAATTGTAAGTGAAAAAGTTTTTATAGATTATTTTTTGCCAATAGTACTACATATACATATATAGATACATAATTAGATGATTCCAAATTTATCACTACATATATGTATATCTGGTTAAACAACTGTTTGTAAGTTAATTTTTAATTTATGAGATCATTTTTCTTTAAAAAATAGACAAAGTTTAACTCACATTATATTGTGTAATCAAGAAGATTTTAGGTATCGCAAATGAAACAGGTAAAGCTTGTACGGCCTAAAAACTGCTCTTAGTGGTACTCACACATCGAGCAAGCCAGACGAAATCCCTACAAACCCATTTGTACAGAACATTAACAAAAGACTTTTCTCCTGTAAGGTGTAATTTATAAACCAATACTCAGATGCAGAACAGCTATATACCAACTATTTGTGTCACGTGACGCCTGTAGAAGGATCGTCTTAAATACCGAGAAAAAGAAATGATTAAAACGTGGGCGCGAAGTTTTGCACTCTTAACGAGAGCAAGCCTCAACAAGCGCGAATAATTTGACGCGTTACCCGAGACGTGCCCACGGCCACTCCACCAGGCAATAGCATTAATTTTACCTGACAGCTCAATTACCTCCACACTCGGATCGTCTCATACAGCACCACTTTGATTTGTGCATTACAGATCGCATTACAATAATTTTCACCTGTCTTCTTTACGTCACACTGTCAGACGCTTATCATAAAGGTCTGAGAGCGTGGCAGCCGCCATTTTGTCTCTTTATTGTGTTTGTAATTGCATTTCTTTGTGAGCTTTCGTTGTGCATTGCTTTTATTGGAAGCTTGATGCTTAACTAGCCTTTGCGATGAGTTCATTTCATCCATTGCATCTACTTATATTTTATTTTGAACATCGTAAAAATAGGCACGTAATTACATTGTCGAGACAGGCATGCATAATGTAGTATAAATGAAGCCAAACCCTGCTATCACGTCTGTATTTCCATAGTCCTAGGGATTATAGTTGTCTTTAGCTTTTATACAGCTTATTGTACGTGGGCAGTATGATTGTAGGTAGGTAGTGCCTTAACCAGCTACATTCAAAATGTAGGCACTGCTCGACTCAGGAATCGAATTAAAAATCTCACGTCCGAAAATGTACCTAATTATTATTGTAAATAGACCCTTCATCCGACTATAAAAACAACGCGAGGATAAAGATATAAATTTGTATTGGATACGGTAGTAAAGCGTAATGCAAAGAAGGCAAAGTCAATAAAAACAATTTAACCACCACTGAGCGAACAATAATGCGAAGTTATTTGTGTATCTCGCGCCTTTTTCTTCATGTACTAAGTATACCCGTATACTATGTATTACTTATTGCTAATGATTAAGTGACGACTTCTCTAATATATAAACGAGTACACGATTGAGCAGTGGTAGGTAGCGCTGCCTTCCGTAGTATGAGTCCCGGGTTTGTTCGGTAGGGACAAATGATTGTGTGTTGAGCATTTACATTTGTATCCCAGTGAAGACTTAATTATGTACATTACGTAGTATAGCCATCTAGTATCCGTAACAGACGCCTAGTTGCTTAGCTCGGAACTGGATGGCCCTGTGTCATCATGTTCGGATATATTCATTTATTTATATATCATCATCATCATCATCATATCAACCGTTAGACGTCCACTGCTAGACATAGGTCTCCCCCTAGGATCGCTACGACGACCGGTCCTGCGCCACCCGCATCCAGCGGATTCCAGCGACTATAACTAGGTCGTCGGTCCACCTTGCCGGGGGCCTACCCACGCTGCGTCTTCCAGTACGTGGTCGCCACTCGAGAACCTTCAAGCCCCATCGGCCATTCGTTCTTCGAGCGATGTGCCCTGCCCACTACCACTTGAGTTTGGCGATTCTTCGGACTATGTCAGTGACACAAGTTCTTCTACGGATCTCCTCATTATAGATTTATATATGCTTACTGTTTATTATACATACTTTCATGAATGAGTAAACGTTATACTTCTTTTTAAGAGTAGGTGCAATACCAACACACGATCTGCGAGATATGGCGTAGTTAAGAGGTTGATTCCTACACACACATTATATGTAAGGTAATAATTTGATTAACCTTTCAAATATATTTTCCTTAAATTGTGATATTATTTTGATTCAGATAATATTTATCTGGGTATGCTCATTTTGGAAAATAAGCTCGTGCAGATGTAAATATGTAGCTATATTATTATGCGCGGATTCAATCTTCACCGGTTTCTTAATTTACAATCGTTTATAATGAAGTTTTCGTTCTCTGCATCTTTTGCATTATTAATTTTAACTGATGCTTTAAATCTTTCAAGGACCAGTTAAAATTAATAACATCTGTTAGAGACTGAAGATTAGACATTAGAGTAGATGACTGTCTAATTACAATGACATGTTTGGTTTATTTTTAGAATAACTTTATGAAAAGCATCGTGTGTATATCATGAAGTATTTTTTTTATAAGGAATATTTAGTTAAAGCGACATCTAACAGATAAGTGTTGAACTAATAGTGATCCCAACTCCAAAACCGCTTTGCGATCATACTCGCGGTGTATACACCAGTCTTCCAGTTTAATGTTTCAAATTATTTTCTCTAGAGGGCGCTAAACATGGCAAAAGTAGATTACTAAATATATTTGATTGTTATTATTTTCATTATAGCATGCTTATTAAAGTCTAAAATGTCATATGATACCGCATAGGTTCATAAGAAAAAATGCTCGAAATGTCATATGAACCTCATCGGTTCATAAGTGCCCGGTCGGCATTGGTCGTAGATTTCGTGAACATTTTCGGCGTTTTAGGTATTCGGAGGCCGCCGGTCAAAGGGTTAATGTTATTCAAATGAGTATATTATAATCTGGCCTTTAGTTAGTGTGCTGATTTAATTCAATTAGTAAAAACTACTTCATTGGTCTAGTGGTCGTAAAGTGCGACTGCCGAACAAGAGATATTGACTTCGATTTCTAGGTTTTCTTTTTATTGGGTTTTTCTATGAAAATCTCAGCCGGAGTTTGCATTTGTACCCGGTTCATGGTGTTTGGTTCGCCCCCTATTACGTGGAACCTAAAACATATCAGCGAAATGTGGGTGTACATTAGTACACCTCTGCCTAACCGATCCCGACAAGCGTGATGATATGTTGTTAATGAACAAAGAATAATATGTAGAACCTAAAAAAAACCTGTACAAGTACCTACTTCTTCTACCTAATTCTTTAAAACCATATTCATTACAGTATCAACTATGTACCTACATATGTTAAATATAGAAGAGAAAAAGAACCGTCAAAAAATTATTCAATAGAATTTCTCTCATTACCTCTCAACATAGACGTCCCGTTTTTTACCCTTTGTTTTGTCGGTTTTACCCTTGATAGACAAGTAGCCGTTACCGCACTATTTTTACTTTATTTTACTGAAACCGGCTCGATGTTCAGTTGAGCTTATATTTCGTATTTTAGCTTTGAAACTTTTCTCGTTAACGGTAGTAAAATGGCTTCAAAATGCAGGAAAAAATTTAACAGCATGAATTTCTTTTAGTACCTAATGATACAGACAATAATGGATCAATCCATTATTGTCCCACTGCTGGGCCTGGGTTTCCTCTCATTTCAGAGGGCTTAGGCTATAGTCCACCACGCTAGCCTACTGCGGGTTGACAGACTTCACATACCGTCGAGAAAATCTCTGACGGATGCAGGTTTCCTCACGATTTTCCCCATCAACGTTTCAGCATCTGATACATACGCACATATCTTCCGAAAAGTCAGTGCTGCGTGCCTTGGGTTTGAACCGAAGACCTTTGACATCTCAATCCACTGGTCACGCCACAAGGCTACTACAGCTATAAAACATCTATTAATATTAAAAACTAGCAAGCGAACACTAGTGGTTCATTTATATTTAGTTTTTTTCTAAAATACAGTATAAATGGAATAAAACTACAGCCTGTTTTTTGTGAAAAACGTGAAAAAAAAAACTTGAGAGGTGTCAAGGGACACCCGGATGGAACGAAGTTCCTTTCGATTAATTAGTGAAGGAATTGTAATAAAATTGTATTTTTTTTACAATAGCTTCCTGTAGCAAAAAGTGTCGTTACAACTTTTCGTCTTAATTTTTTCCGTCTAGCCCTCTTTCGCAACGCGCGATAAGGAACATCGTTCCAAAAAAAATCACGAAACAACACTGCGTCGTACTTAGAGCTTGCTCACCTCAAGGGCTTATGTTACTGTAATATACGACACACACTCCCTAACAAACATTAAATGATACCTCCAGGCGGAGTTTCCTCATAGCTCCAGGCCTCCGGTGCAATTCATAATAAGGCTTAATTAAAACAGCAGCGCTGGCTTGTGTACCGCCGCACCGCTCCCGTGATCTATTTAAAATGAAATAACTACCTTTTGCATCCCTCGAGCGGTTACCGCGAAGAATTTTCTGCGTTATTTATTCATAAGTCTTACAAAGAACCTGTGTAAGTAAAGGACGAGGTGAATTCAAATGTTCTGCCGCAGAAGTAAGAAGCAATGGCAGTTTTCAATTGTTTACGTATGTGGATTTTACTCAAGTATTTCAGTAGCTGTGATAGCGTAATGGTGTCAATGGCGGACTGTTATTTTTAAAGTGCCTAGTTCGAACCCAAGGCGCGCACCACTTTGCGAAGTAACGTGCGTATTTATCACGTGGTCAAACGATGACGGAAAACATCGTGAGGAACCCTGCATCCCAACAGTATTTCTCGATGACATGTAAAGTCTGCTAACTGACACTAGATTTGGTGGACTATAGCCAAATCCCTTTCTCATAAGAGCAGACCCGTGCCCAGCAGTGGAACTTTAAATGGGTTGATCGTACTCGAGATGATTTAAGTAAGTGGTATATATGCAACTATCGGTTATTTGCAATATAAACGATGTAATTATTTTCGAAACCTCTGTGTGACTGTGTCTGTGTCGGTCTGTAGTGACGTAAATGGATGAATTGAAATATGAAATAAAATAAATTTACATTTCATATGAAATGAATTTCATAGTAATTTCAAGTTGTTTACAGGTATATCTATGAAGTTTGCTTGTCGATAATTTATATGTATGTATAGATGATAGTAGATATAATGTTCCTCAGCAAGTCGTTGTTTAAAAAAGAAATTTATAATATCTTAAAAGACCAACAGTAGTCAAGACAATTTTAATTTTAATTTAATTTTTTATTTTTATTTGAATTTGTATCTTTGTTTTTAGTGTCTTCTCTTTTATTTTAGCCTATGCATTAAAAATATAGTAAAATAATATTATATTATTATATGTACCTAACTGTAATTATAAACTGCACTAGATTAAGTCGAATCGATATTGTCTTTCAACAGCAAGCTATTTTGTAAAGTAATTTGTGGATAACGTCGTTAGTAGTGTATATGCTACTCCTATTGACTAAGTCTTGTGATTATTGTATTGTATACTGCTGTTTGTTGTCTCTAATAAAATAAAATAAAATAAAAATAGTCAATAGTGGATAGTGACGTTGAATATGGAGCTCGTGTGTGCTCTACAATTATCTAAGTAGTTACAATATCACACACACAAACGCACATATACACATGATATTTACTAGAACGTATTGCTAAACAAACTTAGTTACACGAGAAGACCATTTTTGACCGTGGCCTTGTTAGCCTCAGATTCCATAATATCTGGATTTAAAAAGAGAATATGATTTACTGAGTTTTTTTTTCGGTATTCCTTATGGGAGGTTGTAACGATACACCAACGCCGTTCTACATAGTTTAAATAAGCACTAATATACGTATCTTCAAAATGTTTATTTACAGAAATCAATATAGTTTATTATTTATGTACATACTTGTCTGTACTATCGCTCCGAACGTGGAGACGCGGCAAATCAATTGATGCACCGCTGCTGACACAAGACGTATTAAAACCGTCTCCAGACCCCATTGCTTGCCTATGTCAGTCAATAACTAGGTCACCGTGGAAAACGAGGAGCTCTAGAACCGACTATAAATAGAAACTGCTGGTTGTTTTCAAACTAGAAGGTTCGCGTTTTTAGGTTTTAAGATTTTTTTTACATACATACATTGGTATAAATGTATGTTGCCTGATCCTTTGGAGATGAGAGGTGTGATAGTTTGCGCCAAACATCACTGATGGGCTAGGCAGAGATATACTAATGTACCTACACCCACATTTCGCCGTCATGTTTTTAATTCCCACGTAATCATCAACCGGCCACGGATCTAAAATCCAAGCTGCTACTGAGAATTTCATATAAAATCGCAATTACACATGCACTTGTCCTAGGAGTCAAACCCAAAATCTCTTGCTTAGGGCTATTCGGTCAATTTATAAATTAAGTCCCAAGTATTCGCTGAGGGATAAATTTAAGGAGATTGATATTATGACTGTTCCATCACAATACATTTATGAGAATTTGTTGTATGCACACAGGCGTATCAATCTTTTTAAAAAACGTTGTGATATTCATAATGTTAATACCAGGAATAAAAATAAATTTATTGTTCCTGCAACTAGGCTCCAAAAAATAAGTAAATCATTTAAATGTCAATGCATACGCTTGTACAACAAAATTCCAACACATTATCAAAAATTAAGTCTAAGCCAATTTAAATCTATTATTAAACGGAGACTTTGTTCTCAAGGTTATTATACGTTGAAAGACTACATAGATGATAATAGTGCTTGGGATTGAATAGTTCTGATGAACCGGGCTATCAAAACATGTTTATGATTATTATTATATTCTTGACATTATATTTTTATCATTTATAATTTTGAAATTTGCACAATTATGATTTTATTATCTTGACATTTTATTATTTTAATTTATACACTTTTAACTGACATGCATGTAACTTTAGTTACAATAGTTTTATTTTATTTCAAAATTTATTTTAGATTTTGTAAAATTTCCTGTAAAATATGAGATTAATGTTGGCTTCGATGTTGCTTTGCGAAATGAAAAATGCATACCTACTGGTAGACATTTTAGCCAGGCAGTCTGGGCTTGTCATGCTCTCTCAAATGTCCTGCTGATGGTGGCGTTGTGTGTCGGGTCCCTTTATTCCCTATATCATGGTTGAGTAGAGCGACGCTGATACACACGTCATGCTCGTGAACGGGTGCTGTCAGTTGGGGCTGGTCGGCTTATACATGTCATGGCATCCGGGTTTTATATTATAATTATTTTATTTTATTTTTTTAGTGCTAGTGAATAACTCATGCGTTTCACATCAGACTGCATTATTCTCATATTAATATTAAAAACGAAAATTGTAAATATAACGAATTATTTAAAAGAGTATCTATGGAGTTTCTTGCCGGTTCTTCTCCATAAGACCTACTTTTTGGAACCGTGCAACTAGTGTTGACATTTCGAAAGAACCTGTAATATTGGTCTACTTGAAATAAAAATATTTGAATTTGAATTTGAATTTGAATTAGCAGTAGCACTTTATGATCACTAGACCAACGAGGCAGGCTTTTTTTTATAATCGTACTTTTCCACACGACTGGCTGGCAACATAGTCGCGGTTAAATGCGCAAGTTGTGTGGAGTCTGTGGAGCCATAAGTAACGAAAAAAAAAACATTTGCAAGCTGGCAATGTAGTTCCAAAATCTAATTCGAGCATTATAATTTAGAGGGATATAAATAACGTGCGGAGGATTTTCTTAGTACATTTTACTGAAAATTGTAGTGTGTGTATTATTTATATGTCATGTACCAACCGCATAGTGGTTGCTATTTACGAGTTTAATAACTGCTAGTGGTCACCAAGTGGTCAAAACTCGACTGAACTTCAAAAATTATTGAAAGTGTTCCTTTCATGTTTTTCAAATCTTATATTCGTCCGTGTGAACTATATTAATAACGGGTACATAAACTACTACCAGCAGGTTGCACTTGCCAGTTTCCTAAGGGTCAATAGGGTCGTATCGTGATGTTAAACAGTTTCTAACCTTCCTCAATAATTGTGCTATCAAATGCAAGAAGGAACTTATCAAAATCGACTCGTAGTTCTAGAAATTAGCGCTTGTTCGCGCTAATTTCTAGAACTACCTCTTCAGATTCAGCTTTACTAAGCATATTGTATAGGTAAGGTACTTAGATAGATTATAGCGCTTGGTTAAGTAGATTGAATCTTCGCAGAATAATTAAGGTATTGCTGAAGTTTCATACTAAGCTGTTAGGTACATTAGCTGAGATATTGGTTTCCTAGCTATGTCAGCTACACGAAAGGAATATTTGTGTGATTAAAAAATAATTTGTGAGTCCATTATTGTTAAATATACTCGTAAATACCAATAGCTTAACGGCTCATAGTCTTTTAGTATAGTATAGACGGCAAACGACCCGGTTCTCCGCTACAAAAATATTGGTAGCAATACATATACTGGTGTATACCAACTACAAGCTTTATTGCTTTTCCCGAGAAAAATGTTCTCCGATTTATTTTAAATTTTTCTTCGAATCCACAGTTTTTTTTTTACAATTTTTATATTGCTTTTGTAATGAATATTGCTACGAACATCTTTCATTTAAAAATTATAATGGATATTGAGTTATTGTAGGTATCGTTTGGTATTTGATAATGGTAATTTATTCTAACGAATTATTTTGTTGTACATTTTGAAGGTACTGTCAGCAGAAATCATGAGAGAGAGAAATCAATGTATTCAAAGTTAGTATGATATTCATTGTTGTTTGTTGATTGTAAAAGTTATTGTTTATGAACACACACAATTTACACCTTAATTGAATTATGTTGGTCACCGAAAACTTACGAATCGCAGAAAGTAATTAAGAATAACATAAATAATTTCTATCAGTTATGAAAAAAGGGACGCTTTCACGACTCCGCAAGGTTTATTCCGGAGTCGTGAACATTCATTTCTATTACATATCGTTGTAGGTACCTAGGTTAGTGTTTCCAATAGAAAATGCCCCGAAGCGAGGCACGGCGCGTTATTTACACGAGATTTACAAACGCTCTCACTACCACTACCGCTCCCGCCTGTCTGAATGGATAACAAATCGATATGCGTCGTTTCAACCGTTCGTTTTTAATTTCGTCGTTCGTCATGCCCGACCAACCGATGCGGCGCTCTACAAACGATAGAGGGTATCAGAGTACCTAGATTCGATCTTTTTTTTCGTAAATATACGCGGGTTTTATTGATATGGCCATTCGAATAGGTACTATGTTTATTTACTTGGTATTTATTTTGGTATAAATAATTAATATAGTCTTAGCTTAATTTGCTTTTTTACACTGAAAATATATAGGTATTGAACCTTTTTGATGGGTTATAAGCTATTGGGAGTTATTTTATTACTATAGGATAATTAAAAAGTGAGGTAACAGAAGAACATTCATTTAAAAAAAATATATAGATGAAATAGAAAAAGTATTACAAATTAACGCAAAATTTTATTAAATCCGAACCTTGCGATCCGGCTTTACTGCATTTATTTCATGAAGCAACCGGAAATAAACAGAAGCCTCAGTATTTCAGATTAGGTTTTTACCTGAAACGTGCCGCTTGTCAGTACAGGTAAAAAAATATGATCTATAAAATGTAAAACCCTTTTGTTTTCCCATGTTTCAGCCACAGGTGAGCGTAACACAAAATGTATTGTCAATAACTTATTGATGACATTTTAAAATATTTTTATATTGGTCATACATATATCGCCGGAAAATACAGCACCGTTGTTTTATTAGGTACCTTGAGAACTGTGCAAACGGATATACCGTATCCGTTTACAATCTTAAGTCAATTCGTACGATCCCCAATAAAAGTTCTGTTCATACTTTAGGGAATAAAAATTCTTCCGTTCATACAATCATGTTAGTGGTCTCAGGGCGTAGATTCGTTATCTAGTCTACTTAATTAGCACAGTGGCTGTGCGAGCGGATTGCGCCACGGGTCGCGGGTTCTATCCCTGCACGATGCAATTTTTTTTACGAGCTACCGTTTCCTTTAATATAAAAAAAACCTGAAATTGCCACCTAACCGAAACCAAATATAATTTATAACTACATTTCTGACAAATTAATTTCGTATAGTTATTAGAATATACCTTAGAATAGATTTGACTTCAATGAAACCCCAAAACTGTATACTTATTTCTTACACACAATAATTTACTCATGACTCCGTTGCCCAAGAAACTGGATAATAGCCTATAATCGCCTTATGTTCATATCGTATTTCTCCGTTCAACCACTCAGAGGTGAATTATGATAAATCCCAAGCAACAGAATTATGCTCAGGTTAATTTCCCCAGCGAGGTGGCTTGATTAAGACAAAAGGAATCCGCGGAAGTGATCACTACTCGGAAATAGTGGAATAAAAGTAGGTCCAGTACCTACTTTTATTCATTTAAGAACGTCGAGGTTGAACTTAGACTGATTTACGATTGTATTTAAGTTCAACTGAGTAAGTAAATTCTTATTAAAGTTCGAAGTTTAAAATAGATCTTGATTACCTACTTAGGATTTAGTAGTCGTTATGGAGAGAAATTGCAATATAAGTAGAACAAAAATTACAACAATCTAGCCCGAAACAAGAAGTCAGCAAGAATTTTACATATTTTTATTTCTATATTTTCGCTATAATGATTCATAGAACATATTTGTTAGACCTGATGCATAACTACAATATATAACTATGTATCCAGCCATATACTGTGCTATAGAGATGGTTTACATAGTAAATGTAAACGATTATTATATTTGCCGCGGTTAACCTTTTGTGTTGGTTCGCACTTTGAGGATATAGATGTAGATAAAAGGAAGAGATTAAAGCATGTAAAAGTTACACAATACTAAATATGTATTCAATAAGGATCTATATAATATTATCTTTAAATTTTCTGTCTTTTTTAATTTGTTCTGTAAATGAATAATTCTAAGATTTACTTATTTATTTGAACGATTGTGATTTATTAATATTTATTTTTTCAGAGCTCGTTAATTTACATTTCAAAAATATTATAATGTAATTAAAACCATGTTAAATATTTATATTTTATATAGTTCCTAGTAATATAATACTTAAATCTACAGTAAGGTACATTTTATTTCAGATGGAACTGTATTCATAGAATATGAAATTGCTTGGAAACAGTTTATTTCCGTTACTTTCATTTTGTCTGAAACATAGTTTAAATGAAATTTTCTCATTTAATTTATAATACTTACGCTTTTAAAAACTCCTAACATGGGTGTAGTTGAAAATAAACTCTAGTTTAGTAGACGAAAGAATCTATCCACGTCACAAGTTTGAAGATGAAGAAGACAAAAAGTAAGAATAAACAAATGGGCGAACACGCAATTACGCTTAAGGCTGGCGTGCCATTCATGACACCTATTTATGCACAAGTAAGGACTTCAAAATAATTCAAATGTCTGCCGGAGGACATTTCCCGTTTTAATAATTCATAAAGCTTTTTGGCTGTGTCACAGCTGCCTCTACAACCTTCTGTTAGAAACTTTAAGTGGAAGAACCAGATATAGTCTTTGATTTCATTTAGTTCGCTTCGCCGAACATGGTCCTCCATCAGATAATTTATATCAAAGGATTTCTCGCATCAAAGAGAACGTTATAACTATACATACGTATATTGCTCCCGCCATATGCTTGAAATAAGAACACAATGCCGTGGCGTTAAACGCCAGAAAGATTTCGTTTATTTGCTCAGAACCTTAATTAACTTTAAGTAGTACTAGTGCTGTTACGGCGAACGTAAACCCTCTACTGTCGGTAGTTCGCTTCTATGTAGCGTATGTTAGAAAACTCATAAACCGCAGTGAATCACCTAGACAACTTTAACTAAATCTTCGCAGACATTTCTGTAGAAAAATCTAACTTAATGGAAATCGTTTTGCAGAAGTTTTTAGACGCGAAGTCAGTGAAGTTCATCGAGTAGCAGTTACGGAGATTAAGATAGGTAACAGTGAGGTAGACGTTTTACGAGTCGTCGAGTGCGTAGATATGTGTTTCTTGGGACTACATTCGCGCATGGGCGTGTGATAAAATCAGCATAAATTGTGCCGCGCGCTCCCAGCTCCCGCGTACCAGCTATTACGTACAGGTTATCCGTGTGGAAGTAATGCCTCCTAGTTATGCTAATACGCATTTACGTCACCAGCCTATTCATCATAAGATTTATATCGTCGGTAGGGATGTAATAATCAATAAATGATAATCTTAAATATTTAATAAATAAATGTTAATTAAACTTAATTTGTACATGATAAACCAACAGTTTTTAACAAAGATTAGATTCTGCATAATATGTCACATGAAATAATAGATAGGGAAAAATAATTTTACACAATAATAAACCGCCCAGCTGCGTGACCGACCACGCGTAGTGTAAAAAGCGTTTTGTTTTCATTATACTTGAACCTAAGATTCCTCTGAGTTCAACCAACATAGTGAGACTACATGGGTTCCTTCGTCAATAAGCAACCTGCATACAACCCGTAAACCTACCTACCTAATATATTATAGTAGGTATAATATAATAATATAAAATAATATATGTATATATTATTTTATACTAATTATAATACTTATCTTCTGGTATGCTTTTTGCAGGGCATATTTCGCATGCATAATATTCCGGCTAGCAATTTGTGTAATTAGTGAAACGGGCGTAAAACAAAACAATATATGTACCTATTTATTGATACGAGAACTGCCACTGTGTCAATATCATGATTAGAGCAATATAAGGAAAACCGCAGCTTTTATAAAGTTTGCAATATCGTACAAACAAAGTTAATTATAATAAGGTAAATCTTCTGCCAATCATGAATTTAAGGCCGCAAATACTAAGTAGTACTATAATAATAAATCGTGAATACTTCGCGAATTTCTACAACAAATTACCAAATTTTCAGAGCTGTACAATAATCCTGATGACGTAACACTGCACGTCCGATACGACCGCGACGCCATAATGCTATTCAACTGCGAGATTGGAATCCCGAATCCGGGCCATGTCCACCGCTTGATTGTGCGTTTGTCGTCCATTGAATGTCAGGGGTTTGGTGCAGCGGCAGCGGCCCAGCAACATAGCAATTTACTACTAGACAACCATAAACAGATTTACGATACTACGTGTTTGTTTTTGGAACTGCGGTTTGAATTACCAAGTACACACGCTGCACACACGTTACTTTCGATTCAAATTCTGTTTCTAACATTTCGTTATTTGAGGTAGGATATGATGACACGACATAATAACATTTTTTGTCCAAATGACATCGTCATTTATCTGAAATAATACAATTTAAATGTATTTAATAAAGAAAATGTTCATTAAACTTTGATACGTTTCTACTTTTCTAAGATTTATTTAAAGACTGTTGCTTCGGAACTAATCTTGGGAAAGTATCCTGAAGTCACAATTTTTGTTGTCTCTCAAACAATGAAAACTGTCTGGCGTTTGTTTATGTTTCGTTTGATCATTGGAGTGGAATTAGGTACTATTCGTAAAACTTTAAAGTTAGAACACAAAGGAGACAACAGCTTTCAATAAGTGAGGAAATTGATAAAGATAAGAAAATCAGAACATTAGAGTAGGTCTTTGATTAAATGAGTTTGCCGTTACCCGTAAAGTATCAAAATAAACCTCGATAATTAAAGGTAATGATAAAAACCCAATAATCGCATCTAATCATCCTAAGAAATTAATCTCTATTATACTATGATTTCCCCAAGTACCTACGTACTTCTACGGGCAGGTAAACTTTTATTTTGACAATCTTTTGTTAAAACTCGGGAATACCAAATTGAAAGTATAAAAACAAAAACGCATAGAATCAAAAGGCAAATAATAGAAAGGTCAAGTCCTTTATCGAAATCTAATCAACTAATTGACTTAACAGGTACACGTACTTCAGAATGTAAGTTTTAAAAAATACAAATAAATCTACTCAATAGAATATAATAACTCCATTTCCGAGCAAACAGATTGTATATAAATGCAAATAGATACTTGATTCTAAAGATATATTTATGAGTTAAAAGACGTTCGTAGCATGTTGCTTCGTTATTATATATATTCGCAACAATAATGATATAAAAATATGATATATATATTCGCAAAAATAAACTGTCTTAGATATCAAGGAATCTGTTTAGATATCAAATTCCAAGCAATTTACTTAGAATTTAGTGAATCTTGTGTAAAAGATCGAGAGGTCAATGAACCGTGTTCTTCGTCGTTTTCCCTTCTTTCTAATTTCTTGCATAGCTAGCAAGGTTCAGTTCTAGTTAAGTGCAGTTTATTATAAATTTGAGCAAATTTTATTCAACATACCTACTTGCAGCTATGATAGCCTAGTGTTGTGACCAGTGGACTGGGGTGTTAAAGTTACCTATTGAGTTCCTCTGAAAAGTAAGGAGAGCCATGCAGCAGTAGAACTGTAAATAATGTTCAAATTGTTAATCTACATTTCAGTGCAACCCAGAGCGAGAGTTCATATTTATATTCAGTAACTGAAAGTGTTATTAAAATAGTCAATTATATGACAGTTATTTACGAGGCTGCCAACGCTTAAAGCGACAACAGTGATTTCAGATTTAACCAATAAACCTCTTAAAGGTGTGTTGTAGACTGGGGTACAGAATATAGCCATACTATCCAGTTCAACTTCACTAGCATATTGTATTACTGCAGACTGATTAATCCCGAGACTTCCAGGAATGTAGCTCAGCCGGAGTACATGAAAACGGAGTGGAACACAATGTCAGGGATGACAGGCATGTTGCGGGTGGATCGGAGTCGGTCGCTACCCCGCACGTTCGATGTTCTAGATTGCAAGACATTCGTTCGTCACTATCTACACTCCCGGACTATAAATATTTGGATGTTTTCCTTAGTATTACGTTTCTAGATTTGTTTCGATTGCACCTAGGGTTTTTATAGGGAATAGATACGTTCCACATGTGATAGGAACCTACTGTTCACGTTTATATAGTCAACAAGTTTGTTGTTTATGTATTCAACATATATAGGTATAGTTATGCGACTTCTTCAATATTCCAATTAGTTAAAATTTATTATTGATACACGATAAAACTAGATATAAACATAATAAGTATACAATATATACCAATATTTTGATAGATACTAAAGTTGCAGATAATTTACCAATGGGTATGGCGGCGTTTTAATACACTTTTTAACAAAAAAATTAAACCTTATTTTTAATTAAATTATTTAATCTTAATAACAGCTATATTCTTAAACTAATGTAAGTATACCTAAGTAATTTTGAGTCGGCGCAAAACAAGCAAATTAATTAATTACGTTATAATGTTTATCGCTGGGGATTTCGTATGTAAAATAAAATAATTTCAAAGTATATAATCCTATCCAAAAAAAAAGAATTATCAAAATCGGACTGCAGTGTGAAAAGTTATGCATGTTGGATCACAATCAAAGAGTGAACAATCAACCATCCCCTATTTTCCTACCCTTAGGGGTGATTTATTTTTTCCAATTTATATGGGATCAACTTCAGAGTATACTCTTTCTAATAAAAAAAGAATTATCAAAATCGGACAACTCTGGAAAAAGTTATGTGTTATACATAAAAAAAATACGCATCGACTTGATACTTGAGAACCTCCTCCGTTTTTTGTGTCGTCGCGTCGGTTGAAAATGACTTTTTCCTGTAAATAACATTTATTAATAATACTTATAAATAATTGTAATGTTATCTACAGGAAAAGGTATATTATCCTGAGATTATCTGGGTACCTAATTCGATAATTCTGTAATAGTTAGTATATTCAAGTTGTTCAAATACGTAGATAATAATTCGAGAATTCGTGTTATTGTCATTTTGGTACATTCCCATAGCTATTCAAATGTATAAATATACCATTTATTTGTTTAATTTGCTTTTAGATTCTATAGAATTATTGTCCGGATATTTTATTATCCCTTGAGACTTACCCCACCTGTCCACGTGCGGCTGAATATCAGCATTTTAGGCAAAGTGACTGCTATCAGACCTCCGAAACCCCATCTGGTTAACTTGTTAAGGTTTAGCTCGATGTCATGGTTTGGGTTTATGACTTCCACTAACGATTATCATATATATTAGTTAGACAATCGGAACCGAAAGTTTAACCTGCTCTACGAGGTACCTACAGACAGAGGAGTTTCGAAGTACTGATCCATAGGCTGACTTTGGCAGATGCAGCTTAACGTTACAAAGCAGTTGGTAACCTTACTTTTCTTAGCTACGAGCTCTTTTATTACAAGCAATGTAAAGGCGTTCATATATCAAAATCATCTTAACTGCTCTCAATGCATAAACGAAGCTCAAAAACTTGGCCAATCATTAATTAAACTTTTTTATAGAACTCCTCCTCGGTTCAAATTTCCTTAAAA
Organism: Craniophora ligustri; assembly: GCA_905163465.1. Lineage (NCBI taxonomy): Eukaryota > Metazoa > Arthropoda > Insecta > Lepidoptera > Noctuidae > Craniophora > Craniophora ligustri. The sequence goes on along the minus strand of LR990967.1, from coordinate 6,174,632 downwards.
TTTTCGCAGCTTGTTCAAGCATAAGTTTCTCAATAAGTGGTGACCCGGAGTCTTTGCGATACCGAGTTGTGATGGGAAGCCGTTTTCGCCTAATTCTAATTAGTTCCAGGTCGGCGGTACATCAAAGTTGAGGATAAGTTCTTTCGTTTAATTGACCGTCAACTTGTGGCAACACCGATATAATATCCATCTAGAAGGGCTTTAACTTTTACGTCTACGTGATTAACCTATTTCATCGTATTGTGATGATTGATTGATTTATTTAAACTGGTATAGTTACCATCTAAACAAATATATATTAATTATACTGTAGATAACAAAAAATACATAAAATTATTCCAAATGTACAAGTGATAAAGGTATTAATTAAACAAGGAAAGGAGAACCGGCCAAAAATGACCGGAATGATTTTCCTTCCTATTATATAGGGATAATAAAGTAAATAATGCAAATTATTAATGAGAATTACGATATTGCTGCAGTACACTAAACAGAACACAAAACGAGGTATGATAATCAATTTGTTATTCTCAATCAAATTGGCCTTTATCAAGTGGTGGCACAACATTAGGTCTTTTCTTTCCGCATCCAGTTCATCCGCGCAACCTTTTTTAGGTCGCGTCGGTTCTGGCATATACAATCCATTTACCATCCCACAGTTGGACAGGGGTGTCTTGTAAGAATTAAAGGGGTAAGACACAATCACGCTTCGGTCTAATGTAACTTAGCAGACTACACATGACCTCCAATTTTCCACGGTGTTTGATTTGCCGTTTAAGTAGCAAGTATTATAAAAATCAGATGTGTGCCTATTTCACAATAAATCATGATGAGCCAAATCCGTAGAATTTTAATTATTATGACATCTAGTAGATGTTGTTTCTTGCATAATCTATATCGACATCAGCGGAATTGTTCCAAAGAAGCTGGTGAACCCTTAGCGAATAGTTAAACTTAATGAGGCCGAGCGAATGTTGCCTACTCCTTCACTCAGATTACTTCCGGAGCAATGGAACAATATTACGAAATAGAGGACAATGAAACACAGATTTTGTTGGATTTCAATGAGAATAGTAGGAAATGTTGTCCGGTTATGCTTGCTGAAGCATTGGCATTGCATATGCTAATATAAATATAAATAATTAATTGTCGTCTTTATGTACCCAGGGATTTAGATTAACTGAGTAATTAAATTGATAAATAGGTAAACGAACACGGGAAATCACGGACACGGTAAGTAGCGAGTCAAATCATGCGGAGTTGGTGTATGTTAATGAGTAACCGTAAAAGGCGCTTACTGTTTTTAAGTATTTAAGATATTAATCGATTAGAGATGAGATTCCCAAGATGATGTTGAGACATAAATGTCGAGAAACTCAAGCCATATTAAACACTTAAATTGCAAATTTAAAATATGGGCGGTAAAATGTGCATAATAAAATAATAATTTATTTCAATTTTCAATTCTTAACTTTAATTTTTTAATTATTTTTTTAATATTTTTAATAATCTTAATACTTAACAACAACATAAATAACTATATAATACTGTTTGATCTCATTTCGTCCCAAATATTAATTGTTTAAATTGTAATTTCTAATACCTACTATAGTTTTTATATTTATAATTGTTTCAGTATTGTTTGTATTTTTTAATGTATAATTTTTATTTTTCTTTTATATTTGCATGCTGTGATCTCCTGTAACTGAGGGTACACAAGGCCTTAGTGATTTTTTTTTAAACATGTACAATTAGTATATAAGTGTATCTCTTGTTGGAGACCCTAATAAAATAAATAAAAATAAAATAATTCGGAGTTACCAAATAATTACCTATAACAAAACATCGTAGTGAGGCCGTTCCTTTGACGTAACGTTAACATACTTATACCTACATGCCGATATACTCGTAAGTACATCGGCATGTACGTATAAGTACGTCTTTTAGGGGTACTTCACTAGTGTACCGCTTGCGTTTTATTTTTATGAAGTCCGTCGGCGGAATAGGTAAGATAAAAGTTCAGAAGTAAGCTTGAGTATTATCCACGTAGTGTAAAGTGTGATCGAGTTTAGCAGAACCGTTGATTAGGTAGCGTTTAGGTAGCGTTGGTAGGTAGTTTCGTACAAACTTTCTGCAGTGGCTGTCGTTGTGTTCGGTATTATTAAATTCCTAGGTACAATCACAATTGACAGAATTGAATCTTTGCCGTGTATTATATAGGTAAGTACCATCTACTTTAATATTTATGCCAACATTTAATACGAGTAGTAGCAGACACTATATAGATATAAATACTATCATGAATAAATATTATTATTTCTATGTTACTGAAGATCGCAAGCTCTTGGGATTGTTATACAAAATTAATTGTTGGAAAACTTAATCAAGACTTAACCTTTGAGTGTAAATAAATTAACAATAGTAATTAGTCTTCACACACCTCAGAGACTCACATTTTTGACAATTTTGTGAAGTAATTTGTGAATAAAAGATTGATTATTATACTTTCTCATCAACTTTTTATTGTCCCACTGTGGCACGTCCAGCAGTGGGACAGTCTGTTCTTGTTTAAATGCACTACCATGCTAGCGAGTTGGCAGATTTCACATGCTATAGAGGAAAATTCCCCAGTCATGCAGGTATTCCTCGCGATGTTTTTTTTCGAGTATAATATAATAAATAACTTCAAAAAAACGTCATCGAACTCGACTCACACCACGAGGGTAGCTCGGTTATACATTAGATTAAAAGAAATTGTGACTTGAGGGGAATCAAATTATAAAATAAACATTTGTGCAATGCAGTCGTCGGTCTGACGGCCCTAGGGAGGACTATAGCACGATGGTCACGTGCTACTCAGTTGGGAGCACTAAAGCACAACATATGGGGTTCTTAATACATTTTACACGAAGAGTTTTTAAACTTTGTTGCAGTTTACGTGCTGTATTGATAAACCTCGATGAGATCTAAATCTTCCTTATATGTTGAAGTAAACCACCATTTAGTTTTAGTCCTTTCCTAAGCGGTGAGTGTCGAAGAGAATTAACACACGCAAAAGGAACGAAATGAAACTTCCAACACCTGGCTTTGAGCTAACTTTATTAAGAGAACATCTGAGCAGACGTTACGCGGACGGCGCGTAAAATATTTTTCCGTCGGAATGACGCGCTCCCTCGGTAGCGGGTCGTAAACTGCGACATTTATTACGTTTGATACCGTTCGGAGTGACGGCAACGGCAGCGGGGACGTCTTTACTACGTGCTGCGTAACGTGTTCCGCGAACGTTGCATGCCAACAAGTTGCTGTAGCATCATATTGAACCCGCTGATGTAATATTGTAATAAAAGGTATTAGTTATAAGATGTTCTTTTACGGGTTCTCATTATTATTTAGGTATTTCTCTTTAAAACTATTTTTTTTTATTCAGTGCAAAAGCCATTGGTCCTATGTTTAAACACCGGGTTTAGTGTAGTAAGTTTTGAGGATATACTCGTAAATTTGCTTATGACACACTTATTTACATTCACAGATTAAATTTTCTGTGTGTCATATGAATAAGGCCTAAGCGTTGCCAATCACAAAATCATTTCCACAATTTGGAATTAAAAGACCAATAAATACTTCGAGAAATTAAAGTTCACCTAATAATACCATTCGGGAATCTAAGCCGAGATCGAACAAAGACATCACAGTATTGAGCATTGAAAAGGGACCGTCATTGATGTGAGAGGCGCCCTTTGAAACGCGGCTTACACAAAGAAAACAAAATTTTCACTGTCGGATTTTCATGTCAGTCACGTCGAAGATTTTTTTTCGCAGCGGCAAAATGAATTCCATTTCGACAAACAAATCACCACAGATCCAATCAAAGGCGACGACAACGGCTGTGTATTTTATGAAAAAGAACTTGTTGATCATATTCTGCGTATTTTGTTCTCGTTACATAATTAGCTTTTCTTTTAGCTAAAGTTAAGGTTTCTTTTTGTTTAGTCCCATAGTTTTGCTTACAAAATTAGAATACTACCTACTTTGTTACAGGACTAAGTTTCTCCTTCTAGATCCTTTTTTTGTAACCTCTATGTAAGATAACGATGTTTTAATATATTTTTTAGGGACAAGAAAAAGCAAGTTACAGTACATAGTTAAAATACATCAAAATAGGCCGCTCTAGTATTGTTCAAATAATTCTGAAAATCCTTAAGCACTTCAGTATGATTGGAATCTTATTGGAGAGCTTCAAAGAGGATTATCTCATCAATACTTTGATTGAGGTTTTGAACCACGACTGATTAAGACTTAAATACGTTTTTAAGTGAACTCTTGAGTTTCCAAGTATTCCCAACAGTTAGAATATTTAATCCATTTATACGAAGCGATAAATATTATAACCGTGACTGCTTGTTTGGTCTGGTGGTCGATTTATTGGGCACATAAACATAGTAACTACTGGATTTTTTCGTTAGGAAATTATTAGTAGCAGCTTGGAGTTAAGATTTCGCTCCTGGCATTATGGTCACTCCTATTTCTTATTGAGCTCAACCTATTTTTAATTATTTTTAAAATATAGATCAATTTCACATTTATTATCCAGTTTGGATAAATAACTGAGAGATAAAACAACACTCACTGCGTCCCCTAAATGGTCCCTTTGCCATAAACGTTATAAAACAGTTCTTTGTAGTTCCCCTGCCGTTACTATAATAAAGGCATACTTGCGTTGGAACGTTTACAGAATAACAACTTTACTCGAACGCATTTCATGAATCTTATAACAATTTGACGTTAAGGAAGTTCAAAGACGAACGACTTTTTATTGGTTTACATGGCTCTCTGTTCTTTCAGAGATTGTTTAACAGAATAGTATTCTTGTGTGGTTCTCGTATGTGTAAAGTATACTCCTTACTTCATCATCATCATCAGCCCATATTCGTCCACTGCTGGACGAATATAATATGGTCACTCCTTACTTATGGGACAATAATTGATTGATGATAATATATCTAAAAAAACTGCGCTTGTAAATAAAGATTTAAAGAAAATTTAAAGAATATTTTATTTAAAGAAAATAAAGATTTCATGTTATGACGTCTATCTACGAGAATCGGCTTTAGGAATAGATTTTGGGCGTAATTGTCGAAATAAGATCACGTCATCCCCACTCATCCGTTCGCTTACCCTGATCAAGGGTACTGTCCAAACGATTACCTGTCGAATATACACTGTATTAATGACTAAACTTTCGCCTCGCTCAACTTTTGGTTTTCGATCGAAATATACTTTAGGTACCCAAAGATTAAGAGCTTAGAAATTTGCTATTGGCACGAGTATTGATCCAGGCGTTTCTTAGTCGAAAGAATGTTGGGCTAGGTAGCAGACATCGGTCGGAATCTAGAGAGCCTGCATTCGCTCCAGTTGTCTGCTACTCCAGATAGTTTGTCACAATTCAAATATGTTCCATTAATAAAAAATGCTCAAATTAAGGGTTCGGTTTACGTTAGTCCATGGTGTGAACAATTTTATTAATTGTTGGCAATACTATTTATGTACATCAAGTGCACCGCATGTTTATTTTATAAATAAATACTTATTATTCATAGTCCAGGCTCATTCACCAAAACATTTGCCTTAATTACCTTACATTTGCGGGATTCGATCCTTTAATACCGCTGCGCTAATCATCTAGTAGCATGTAGTGGTTATTTAACTTTAAAATATTTGTGCACTGGAATCAGTTAAAATCAGTGTTAGTATATTATAGCTTTATAGGTACGTATTTCTCTCAGAATGAGATAACCTCAGGGGTCTAAAGCACTCGATGCCTCAGGAAAACGGCTCGAGTTTATTGCATGTATGCCTTTAGTGTTGCGGGCCGCTATTACAGTTCTCTATATACTTCCCAAGCGACTCTGACTGCCGGAAAAGCAGCTGATAGCTACGTATATATGTGAATTGTTTTGCTTCTGTGTTTAGTAATTCAAAATATACTGAATTTCATATTATTTCATACAAAATGTTATGTCAGTCGCAGTTTATTTTAGGCATAAACTCAATCTGCCAAAGTTTCTCGTTACAACAAATAACTACTACATTAGGTACCTAACTAGGTTTCTTGCGTTTGCCTCATTGGTCTAATGTTTTCAAGCGTGACTATTGAGTTTGTGGTCCCGCGTTCTATTCCTAAGTGCAGCAAAGTGTTATTGAGATTTTATGTATGTATAAAATTTTCAGTAGGTAGCAGGTCAGAGTGTGGAATTGTGCTAAGTTAATGGTAATATGCTCGAGTCTATTATATCACCTAATAAAGGAAATGTACACCTCTGCCTAACCCCCGAGGATAGAAACGTGGTGGTACGTTATGTTATATGCACAATGCATCGATGAATTTTTAATCCGAATATATTTAATTGAGGTGGTCGTCTACTGGGTGTATTCGGTATTTTATAGTTTTAGCGTATACTATATAATACACGCTCGGGAATATATGAAATCGGATAATAACCAGGTTACGTATTCCGCGCCATAATTTATTGCACATTTCATGATAGAATGTTTAACAAATGATTTTGATCACCAGTCGCCTATGTGGGGCACACTGAAAGGCTGTCAACTTACAAAAAAAAAAATTTAATTCGAAAATGAAACTCACTGAGAACATGTGGCGTACCGAGAGAGTTCTATTATTGAATTCATATTCTATTTTAATTTTTAAAACTTTTATTTTTGATTGTGCATTTTGGCGGTGGGCGCAAACAACGTCATGTGTAGTAGGTACTTTGAAAAACAATAAATGTAACATAAACAATAATGTTTTAATTGTAAGAAGGTATATACCTACTCATCGTTGCATTATTAAAATGTTCATTAGCATTCAAATCACGCAGCACCTAATAATAAGACAATCTAAAAAAAAATTTATGACCTCCAGTCTCCACTTTAGCTAATGTATAATTTAATGTAGAATTTCGTTGTTACTCTGTGAAGTATATATAATATTGATGCTTTTAGTCCACAAATCAAGGTACCGTACTAAATATTCGGGTGCTCGTATCTCATGTGTTCCACAAATACCTAACCGGTCTATTTGACGGCAGCCTCCTCTGTAAACACGCCGAAATTGATTTCGAAGCTTATCGGACTCGAACCGCAATTCCCGCATGACTCTATGATGGAATTTTGTAATTCAAACGTTGCTATGTCTATCTATCTAGGGTACACGGCAGGGGCGCCATTATAGTTTGATGTGATCTAGTACGTCAACCTGTCGACAAATTAGGTATTTGAAATAATAATTATATTATATGTAGGTAATCTGAACGTTTGTCACTTGTTTGTAATGTATTGGAAATTATAAAATAACAATAGGGAATATTCCCTATTGTTATTTGTTTAGGTATGATTCAAATACAGGTAAAGTATTTAAATATTTATTATTATTAAGTACTTTATACTTAAGTATTTCCCCAGTCTGGCAGCTCGATTTCGTTATAATAATGTTTAGTTGCTAGTTTAATACAAAAAAAAAGATTTTTAGAACGATCCAATACAAAACGATTTTGTAGGTATCTCGACGTAAGAAATGGATTTCATTAAGTAGGTATGTAAATTATACGCTAGATGAAGTTGTATAACTTCCTGGTGCCTTCAAAGGCGCTGTTAACTCTATAATTATACCTTAGACAGTTGTCGAACTTCAAATTCGTTTCCAATTGGAGGCGTAAATTCTTTGGGAGTTTTATGAGATCTTCGTCAGACTGAGTTTCTCAAGGGCTTCTACTAACCATGGGCTCTCGCTCTAGCTACGGCCACCTAAAATACACATTTAAATAGAATTAATGTACGTACGTACGTATGTACATAATATATACATACATTAAGGTCTTTTTCTCATGGAGGCAGAAACAACGGAACGCGACGCGCTGCGATCCCTGCATACGAATACCACTTTTGCTTCATCCACATTCAAACATGTTATTATACCTTCGCGTCTGAAAAGTGTCTACACAGCACCTGATCTTTTTGAAGGAGTTCACCAATAAAATATACAAATAATAATTTGTTTCCTATATAAATGTTTCCGCCCTTCGTGCCGTTTAGGGTAAAACTACAAAAGGCGAAATACTAATGTATTAATTTTTCCCAACAAGCTTTTAAATTGAATATCATGCTTCTTTTTTCAAAAGTAACTTCTTATACAAACTTTAAATATTATTTTACTTTCGGAGAGGTAAGTTTTTATTAATATCTTATTGATATAAGCTGGGTTTCACCTTTGAAAACGCCTGGCTTCCATGTAACTGTTCATCACTTACTTTCATTGCCTTTTCATATTTAAAGTTTTTTCGCCGCAGTGGCTCTGTATTTTTTTAGGCTCTGGGTTCATCAATTAGTTAGCCAGTCAAGTCATTTCATGCATGCATTCACGCCTTTTCATAGAGAGGTAAGGAGAAACTACAGATAGCCATGCTCTTCCAAGTACATACGTCATGTGTGCCGGTTGCCGATACCTGACACGCACCTTACGTTTTTGTGAAAGTTTACCATTAAGGTTGGTATAAGTCCTTCTTTGGCATCCCCTGTCGGCTTTTCGTCTAACATCTGCATTATAAATTCCTTCATAATATTTTTTTCAACATGTCAAAATCATCGAAGTCATTTCAATTATTTTATATTTATACAAACCTACTCGTAGGGTAAACTACCCTAACGTTGGCACCCTACCAATTTATTGGCACCTTACACAATTTTAACTTTATAAAGATTACCTATCAGAACGCAAAACATATTTTTTCAAATAGGAAAACATCGGTAGTTTTATACTCTATTGCTCTGCCAGCATAGAAACAGGTGTATTTTCAATATGGTGCCTCAATAAGAAATTAAGTGACGTGTCTGAACGTTCGTGGAAAAAATGAATAAAATTTAGATTTTTTGCTAAGGTAAGACTAATTTTATTCTTGTGTATATTAGTTGATCTTTTGAATTTTTACTACAAATGTTATTTCATATGATTTAAGAGTGCTTTATCTTATTTTAGCCGTAAATAAATTATTGTATAAATGGCGATTTTCATATTTTTTAACCGTGCTAACATTTGGTATCAAAAATATGCCATTAACCTTTTATTGGCCCCTGCCAATGATGTTAGATCTATTTATTGGCATGTATCAATCATTGATAATTCTGTTGTGTTCATGATTTGTAACATTGATATTCGTTTCAGTTAACTAACATGAAACCAAGGACGAGAAATTATGTAAACGTAAAATCAGTAAAGGTGAGGCGTAAGGTGTATACAGAGGAAAGTATGCTTTAAGCGTAAATCCTTAATGATATACTTGTGTTGAAAAACTTTTATCTGAAACTGAAGACTAATCGAAGATGAATGACTTAAAATTACCTAGTTACATGATTTATGACTGATTTTTTATTACTAATTATTTAAGAAGAATAACTCTTTCCAATAAATGCCTACCTCTGACATAGTTTCTAATATTTTTGAAGTAATTAATGTTCCTACGCAAATATAACTATATCTATATATTATATTAATTAAAGCCTTAGAATTTAGAATAGCTGTAATATTGTCTTCTATTCATTTAAGTGTATACCCACAAAATGAATGAGGGGCCAATAATAGGTAATTTTAACTGCCAATAAAAGGGTTACCTATGCCAACATTTGGTTTTTTGAGACATTTCTTTATAACATAAAAATTATGGAATAATCTACTTTAAATTGAAATAAAAAGTACATATAATCAATCTTCTATGTGTATTTAACCAATATGGATACTCATTACCTTGTTAAAATTAAAAAGACATGCCTAATTTTAATGTTTTATACAAGCTACTCCTTAAAGTGCCAATAAATGGGTGTTTTACCCTATATAGCTTACAATTGATACGTATTATTCGATAACACCAACCGAGCTAGTTGTAGCTCGGTTGAATAACAAAGTGTTAGTAATAACATTATTATCCTAATTATAATTGCTTATAAACCTCAAATTACGCTATTGTTTATTGAAATTAAGACAGCGGGTTCCGAGAATTTATTTAGTCCTTGGATTTTACATATTTTAAATATTTTAATATACGTAAGTATTTCCTGTTATTGTTTATTAATGCTTCAGTTTCATTAATAATATTGCGGTCACATGTTTATTATATTAATTAAATTTTATAATAAGAATGAAGTTTTTTAATATTTTAATAACCGTAATATGCAGAGTATGACAAATAATAGTTTGAAATATAATAGTCGAAACTGATTGATTGTTGTTTCTATAAGTGAGAGATATAGGAGAATAGTTGAGAGCTGTTTATTATTGCGAGACCATAAATTTGGTATATGCCGCTATGACAGCGGACAAATATTGCCATCCCCGAGTTTTGAGGTGAAATTTAATCGAAAAGAAGCAAACTGAATTTGAAAACATTGAACATTTTATGTAGATTTTACTCTTTATTCACATACTGAATATATTAGGTTATAGAATTTCATAACTCCATGCCTGATGTCAGCAGGTCTCTTAAAAAAAAACTATATCTATAAATAAAATTCTGTTGTAGTGTATATTACTGTAGTGCTGATTAATTTGTTTAAATTTGATTTCTGATGAACTTCATACGATTTTATAGGCAATGTTGTATACCTTTATATCTGTTAAAGTTATCTTTAACTTTGATTGTAGGTATTCAAAATATGTATGTACATCGACATAGATCTTGTGTAGATTTGTTTAGATGCGTCGAAGCTTATCGACGGTAATAATTTGTAAATTATAAAATTAGCATTGTATAAGATAAGTTGGTACAAAGTAATAAACTTAGAATTATTCCGTGTTTCTGATAGTTCATGAATATTATAATAGGAATAGCCCACAAGGGTGTTTGTTTGTCACGATGACCGCGAGGAAACTGGGCTTTTACCAGATTCTTATGAATATATTATTTAAAATATGACCAGCGGCGTTGAAATATGTAATCACGTATGTTTTACATATAGATAGGGTTACCATTAAAATACAAAAATCAAAAATAAAACTAAATTCACTCAAGATAAATCCACTCGAATAACTAAATTTACCCAACTTTTTTTCAGAACTTAGTATATAGTGAGGAAGTTAAAGAAAATTTTCGTTTTTTATTTTTTTATGGTGTTATATAAGGCGGCAAACGAGCAGGCGGCTCATCTGATGGTAAGTGATGACCGCCGCCCATAGACATTTGCAACACCAGAGGCTTGCAAATGCGTTGCCAAACCCCTTAGAAACCGTTTAGGTTTCTTAAAATAGGGAGTTACTGAACTGACAGCAAATGGAATTCTCATGCTGTCAGAATAGTCACTCCCCCAATGAGCTCTGGTAACCTTACTCACTCGCAGAAAGACAACTATTGTCGATTCACTGCGGTCTTCTGTAAGGCAGAGGTACTTCCCCAGTCGGGCAGCTCAATTTGAGCGAGAAATCTCGCTATGCCCTACCTCCTGCAATACATATAAAATGGCAAATATTTCTATATAAGTACATACTTAAGTAATTTATATTTTAATAAATTCATCTAAATAAATAAACTACAGACTCGTGCACCTTGTACATATATACAATATACACGTACGTGTATAGCCTCTAGTTTTTATATTTCCATTTTATTTAATTAGAATGTGCGTCATAATGTATTTGAACTTGTCATATTAATGCCAGGAACCTAATACTCAGTTAGAGACGTCACTACAAGAACAGCATTGTGTTCTTGTTGTGACGTCTCCCTACTCAAAAGGATAAAATGTCTAAAATGTGTCTGTTTAGTTGAACAGTAGCAAAGAGTTATCATGGCTGCAAGTATTTCAGTTGCCTACTTGAAGAATGTATATTAAAAAGTCAATTTGTTTCAGAAAAAAATATTTAAATAATTCACATCATGAGATACAGAGCTATGATTGCCTAGTACTGTGCCCAATAGATTGTGAAATTAAACGTTCTCAGTTCGATCCCAAGGCTCCCACTGATTTTTCGAAGTTACGTGCCTATTTATCACATGCTTAAACGGTGAAGGAAAATATCGTGATAAATACTACATGCCTGAAAAAGAAGATGAAATAAGATCCGCATGGCATGTGAAGTCTGTCAACCTCCACTAGGCTTAAACCCCAATATTTGGGTTAATGATAATGATGGGTGATAAATACAGCAAAAACATAAATGGTACGTAATTACAACTTGTAATCAGGCACCATTTGTTTTTGCTGGCTGCACTTGATTCACAAATTAGTTAAATTTATTAATAACACTGCGGTAGAATATTTGTTGTGGACTTAAAACGAAGTTTGGGCAGATAAATGAAACTGGTAGTTAATAGGATTACACTACGAGCGCTGTTTGCAGTTCGCTCAGCGCATCGTCCGTCCTCGTGAAATCGTTACATTTCGATTCGATCTAAATCCTCTGTCGATAAATACTGCATATATGTTAGTGGGGCACAGGTTAGATTGCTTAAATTTTTTTTTACAAAGACCTTGTTTTTCTATAGAAAAGTCAAAGCGTAATTTTTATCTTACTTTCTAGGTATTGGGATCGAGAATTTTTTTTTGGTATGTTAGACATTTAGATGAAATTTATAATTCTATAATGTAAGAACTTCGCTAGCAATCGCAGATTGGCGTTCTTGAGTCACAGGTGGACGTTACTGCTCACCCCTTGACAAATTCTTTGAAGAGTCCCTGGAGATCCGCCCGCGCCGGTGTGATCACTTTCCTCCTTACTTGTTGATCTCAAAATATGTACATATGTATATCTAGAAAAGCTCGTCAATTATTCACTCTGTTGTGTCATTCAAAAATACAGAACAAGACCTATTTTGTTAATAAAGCTCGTAGCGACTTCAACAATTCCAATAAAACTACGTTTTTACGGATTTAACCAACCAACACCCCAGCCTGCCCGTGAAAATGGATGCTATAAAGGATCCGAAACAGCTATGTGGCTGAGCAGCGCCTGCGGCGCCAGCGGCGCAGCCTTTTTATTTTAATCATAGTTATGAATGACAACAGTGGCGATTGCTCCACCGACAAGAGCTCTTAAATTAATAATAATAATATGAATAGCTGTTTCATCAGATAAGATAAAGCTCAATTTAGAGGTAAAATATTATAATCTATTGCTCTCGATGCGCAGGTATTGCAGACAAATTTTCTGCCAGGATGTCGATTATGATGCGACCGAGGGAGCTAACTCGTAGCAGCTTACTAAACAGCTCTTATACCCGTAGTAGCTTGAAAATCAACTGATCGACTTCATTCACTCGCAAGTGTTACCTACTTGACTGCAACGTTCGTTCCTTCAAACCACAATTGAAATGGTAATACAGACACTATCCTCATTATGATTGTCATGCAAATGCTGCAGGCGTACATACTATTCATTTAGAATGTTGGATTAGTACTATGCAGTGGTCACGCTCATAATGGTAACAATGCCGAGGGAAAATTATAATTAGTTATGTACAAATAAAAATCACAAAGTTGCCATAAATTACAAAATTCTTTATTTGACTATGTTTTGTGTGTTTATGTTATGTTCATAGAAAATCTTAATAATATAAAAAGGTCGTACGTTTTAGTAGTAAGCTTTTCCATAACATTAGACAGCCTATTTTTAATAGGTTTCAAGTCAAACTCCTTTCTATAAATGCATATAGAAATGATAAGATATTTAATTACAATACTAATTCACAACATCAATTCTAATTCAGTATCAATAAATTACTGTTCAAAGTTATAGTACTTATAAAACAATTCTGCCATTTGATATCTTTTTGAGTGATTGAGAGAAAAGTCTTAGCATGGCGGACTCTGACGCTGTAATAATAACTAGATAGGATTCACTGTAAGCCATTTCATTTGGTTATACATTTTTGGTTAGCTATGGTAGCCTAGTGGTTTGACCAGTGGACTGAGATGTCAAAGGTCTCAAGTTCAATCACGCAGGCACGCATCACTGACTTTTCGGAAATTATGTGTAGAGATTGCAACCCGGTATGTTTTTCAACCCGGCCGGGTCAGGTAATATTCGCCGCCAACCCGGCCAGGCCTGGCGGACCCGGCCGGGTTGGCGGCTTGTCCGGGTTAATGTATTAGGATGAAACCTTTAAAGTATTTTAGAACAATTTGGTTTAAGTAAATGGAGGAAAAATACAATGATTCAAGGACACGGAATAATATTTATTTCAAAACATAAAATCAACACTAGTCTCAAAATCACGAGTTTTTAATACAGAATTCGTTAGTTACTACGTAATACTATACAGAGTTAAGAGAAAGACCTGCTTGCTTAAAGTTAATTACTAATACTAATGTAACTATGTATTTGAAAACTAATAACGCAGCCTAATGCACTAAACTTGTCTTATCAACATCGATAAACTTTGGTAGCGTTAGCTTTAACTATATCCCACAAAAGAGGTATGGACTTTAGCGAGACGAAGCTGTGGCTGCATTAATTTTGACTTATATCTAGTATTATAATTATGCAGATCACATATTTTCGTATGATGTGATATATATTTTTCCTAACGTACATTATATTTTCAAAAATATACTGATAGGGCACTGTCATGATATTTATTACTTCAAAGAGTTCCCTGAGTGAATTACGAGTACTTAGGTTATAAATGGCTCTTATCGCTCTTTTCTGCAGTACGAAGACTAATTTTATGTCTGCAGCACGGTCCCACAGCAAGATTCAGAGAGAAAAATAGCTAACTAGTCTTGCTGTGCTTGCGGCGGCGACGGAATGACAGAGCAACACACATACTTCGTCAACCAAGGACAAACGTCAACTAAGTCACAGTATAAATTATACTAAGTGTAGAAAAGAAAACACGCATACAGCGAGCAGGGGGGAGAGGTGCGCGGGAGTACGGCAACTTGCCATGCCAATTTTCTACAAGATGGGGCTTCCGTGCTGCAGTTCTCGTACCTACCTAGGTATGAAAGGCCGGGCTCGGTGGATGTTTAAAAGGGCACCTAGAGATTGCAAACCGGTAGAGATTGCAATCTCTAGTTATGTGCGTATTTATCACATGCTCAAACGCTGAAGGAAATCATCGTGAGGAAACCTGCATGCCTGAGAGATCCTCGCAATGGCATCTGACAATAGCCTAATCCCTCTCAAATGAGAGAAGACCCGTGCCCAGCAGTGGGACAGTAATGGGTTGATGATGAGATTTTTTTTTAGTTTAGAAGTTTTAGACAGCATGGATGTTGCATCAGTTTGGTCCCTTGATGATAGTTACACTAATGATACCTACTGTTACATGGACTATAAACACATAAAGTAATTAACGTTTTTGGTCTGTACAACTATCTATCTAAACCGGCCAGTCAAAGTCTTTTGGATCAAAGGGGACTTCTTCCAATATTGTTTTTTTTTGACATTTATTGTGAATTCTTACAGTACCCGGAGGACAAGGTCCAGTCATAATACCCCTGGTGTCATTTACTTTATGAATATCTGTCTCTGACTTGGCGACAGCTTCGATCTTTTCATGTATACTTTCAGTCGTTGTGGGCACCTTGTGAATGACCAAAGGCCTTTTCCTATGCCTGCGTGTAGTGCTCGCCTCGCTTCCGTCGCAAGACAAGACAACAACAGCTAATGTTATTGCCATCACGAGAAGTATACGTCGCATTGTTGGTATTTTTCAAGGCAGCGCTGAAAATACAAAGAACATAAAGGCTATAATTATAATTATAAATATAATAAACTTTTGATTTCTGTCAGTAGTTATATTTTATTCATATCCACGTTTTGAGTACGGTAAAATCGCATTGTATTCGACTTCAGATAAATCAAGTTTTTTTAATAAAAATATGTAAATGTTTGTCCTTTTCAGTCTCTCACAATTTGAAAAATATTTACTGTAACGAGCTAAAACCGAGTACACATACGCCAATTTTTGGCCTTATTTTGATCCAATACACATGCCGCTATATGCAACTCTAAGTGCAGTCCATCATTTACCAGATACAAGGGGAAATGAACACTGAGGGAATTTTACATATTGCCGTATTTAACTAATCGCGTGGATTTATAATTTTTACTAGGAGAGAGGCTGAATATAACGAAAATAACGAAGAATAAAAATAGTCGATGTATTGCTAAGTTGTACTAATTTGATATACCTATTGCGTTATTATAGTAAGTAAAATATACATACATAGAAAATATATGAATCTAATAACAGTCCTATGTTGTTAATTTGCATTGCAATGTTAATATGAAGTAAAACGTATATTAAAAAAACATATTAAAATATAGTAAGTACGGGAGGGGTGTAACGTTTGATAATACACGCTAACTGTTGCCGGGACGTGGATGGATTTGGTCTCAATGGAAACATCTAGAGATGAAGCGTATATACTAGAACAGATCCAGGGACGACTCATTCGTCAACTCGCGCGCGAGTTGGCACCTTCCAATTTTACCTACTTTTTTCGTCGTCAACTCGCGTGCACTGTTAAAGTACAGTCAAATAAAAATGGATTAATACCAAAAATCTTTAAATAACCTACTATACCCGCGGCTTTGCCCACAGTGACTGATTCGGTGAAGTACGGTATAGATGAACACGTTACCTTCACCATTAACAAATTTATTTAACTAGTTTAGTTTTCAATTGTAATGTTTGTTATAAAAATAATTTACAACAAACCCTGATCTGAGATTTTTACAGTTCCTTAGAATGATTAATTTTAATAGTAAGTAATAATTATGCAAATTCTATACTTGTTGTTCATTACAATTTTCAGATTTAATATTTCACTCACATTATATATATTGATTTTTTGTTTTATTTGCTTACCTATTTTAGAAATTTTTACTTATAATATTTAGGTTTTATTACCTATTATATTTTTATTTAACTCATTGTGATTTTTTTAGGGAAATAAGCAGTTTTATACTTTTTAGTATTGTTTTATTTTATACAACTAGGTATCACAAAAACTATTATCATCAACCATATTAGCCTACTGCAGATTAGTAGACTGTATATACCATTGAGAAAATCTCACCACTAGCCTACTACAGCTCTTCTCACAAAAACAAGTTTTATTTTAAACTCAAATCGTATAAAGTGTCTTATTCATATTGAATTTTTTGAAACGTTTTTGTAGCTGACTGTCCATAAATACTTAAATTTTATGAGCAAGCGAGTTGACGACAAGAAAAAAGGGAGGTGCCAACTCGCGCGCGCGCGCGAGTTTAACGCGCGCGAGTTGACGAATGAGTCCCAGGGACTAGGTATTTATCGAGACTAGGTAGCACCTATTCCCACGTTACAAAATACTCGATCCACCTAGTCTGACTGTTGTGCACACGGCGTGCGTCGTGACATGGCACCCGAAGCCCGCGCGAATCTTGTTAGATTGCGAGCTTATATATTTATTATAAATAAATTTAAAAAAAACTAAATAGTTAAAAAAAGTAAACAAAAATTAAAAATAGGCTAAAACTGATTAATAAAATTTTTTATTGAAATCTTTTAAATACGCCAACAATCTACAATATAGATAGATATTTTACGTTGACAGTCCATGCCTTTGTAAAGTATGAAGCGAAGATTATAATTCATTACTGCGTCCGTAACCGTACTTTCAGGTATCACTAGCAGACTTGACAAGCAGACTTTAACCGAAACATACAATAAAGTACGCGTACTTCATGGACTATGTGGAATAGGTATTTAGATCGAGTATTCAGGTATCACTAGCAGACTTGACTAGCAGACTTTATCCGAAACATACTTTAGAGTACGCGTACTTCATGGACTAGGTGGAATAGGTATTTAGATTGAGTATTTGTACGGAATCGGACTGGATGCACCTAGTATCAAATTTACCTAGTATGACTCATCTCTAGAAACATCATAGAATACTGCTTTACCATCAGTTGAGAAGTTGCAACTGACGGTGAAGCAGTATTCTATGCTATGTAATAATTATATTATTAATATATAATAATATAATTTTTCAGAATGAATCATTGTATATTTTTTATTTTAATTTAAATTCTTAACTGGTGTATAATTTTTAATTAACTAACGTCACTTGAAAAGTTATGTGGTTTGCGCACTATAAAATAAAATGTTATTTTATGTATTTACTTACCCTGTTTCCTGTGCTAAAGAATTGACCACCACTGGTCGCTGCAGTACTGGAATTGATTAACTATACGTTTTCCGGCAGTTTATATTAGCTAATTTAATCATTGTCTATTTTAGTCATATTAGTGTCATTAGTGAGCGTAGTCCCGTAAACATATTAATATGTTTGGACGTATCAATATAAAACAACAAACAATACGCAATAGGAACACTACTAATATTACAAAGCTGAGGAGTTTATTTGTTTGAATGCGCTAATCTCAAGAACTACTAGTTGAAATTGAAAAAATGTTTTTATGTTGGATAGTCCAGGAATCCAGGAAGGTAGGTAGTAAATCATACAATTATTATTATTGAATGCAAAACCCGTTAAAAATTTTGTTATTGATTGGGGAAAATGCTTTCTCCAAACGATTGATCATTAATTTATATGATGGTATAGTAAGTTCGTCAGCGCATTGTCTGAAAAGAGTTGGTGGGAGTTCGTCATTGCAGTAAATAGTTTTACTTTTTAGGTTATTTAGAATCTGGTTAATGTATGTAATCTGGTTGGGTATATGACGTGTAAACTGACCACCAATCACTGCCGTCAGTCAAAGCATAAAAGACCTATAAGTACTTTGTATGGATACATCCATCTTCTATAATCTACAATTTGTCATGCAAACCAAGTCACACATCTTGTCATACATCAAGCCTCTCGTCCTCGAAGGGTTAGGCAGAGTTGTACGAATATATACTCCACATAACAATACACCCACATTTCGCCGGAATGTTTTAGGTCCCATGTAATAGGGGGCGAACCTATTGCCATCAACCGGGCACGAATTCGTACTCCGAGCTACTATTGAGAATTTCATAGAAAAACTTATTGGGTTTTTCTATGGCTAACTGGCTCTTTAAGCCCGGAGTAGCTTGAAAATCAACCGACCGACTCCATTCACTTGCAGGTGTTACTTACCTGACTGCAATGTTCGTTCCTTCGAACCTCGATTGTCATGCAAATGCTGCAGGCGTACATACTATAAATTTAGTATGTTGGATTGATACTATGCAGTGGTTACGCTCATACTGGTAACAGTGATGCGGGATTGTTATAATTATTAAGCAGCAAAAACCAGAAACTTATCATAAAATACATAATTCTTAATTCAAACTCAAACTCAAATGAATTATTTTAATTAGAACAATATTACAGGTACTTTTGAACTGTCAAAAACTAGTTGTATAGTTCCAAAAGGTAGGTCTTATGGGGAAGAACCAGCAAGAACACTTTTTAAATTAAACCACTCTGATGCAGGCCCTACATCTACTAAGCGATCGACGCTATACGCGACTGCTCAGGAGAGCATTTATTCGTTGCAGACAATTTGAACATTTATTTTAATTTAGAAGGGTATTATTAATGTCAAATTTTGTTTTTTTTCATACAAATCTGTTAAGCGGTTTTTGCGTGAAAGAGTAACAAAAATCCATCCATCCATCCATCCGTCCATCAATACTTACAAACTTTCATATTTATAATATTAGTAGGATCTTTCAGCTTAGTTATCGTAAATTACTATAACAATAAAAAACCGATGGAATTCATTAATCTGTGATCGTGGTGTAAAATAATGTAACATAAAGTAAGAAAAAACATCGTTATTTTTGAAACATGCGTATCTTTGGTACCATTAGTTTTTTTTTCTAAATGGCCATTAGTTCTACCATGACCCATTTCAAGGTTATCCATTTATTACCGGACATCCTATATAAATCTAGTAGTTTGTCACAAATTCACTCTGTTGTGTCATTTAGGAATAAAAACAAGAAACCTATGTTGATAATAAAGCTTTTAATTGTGTTTTCATAGTCTTATTTGTTTTCGGTAGCTACTAACTATTACGGATTTCAGATACCTTGGTATATTGATATTATTTTATCCCAACGTTAGAAACGATAACTAGTAGGAATTATAACTTCAAGAAAAACAACATCCCAGTCTACCCATAACCATGGATGCTATAAGTTTCTGAAACGCCCAGAATCGGCCCAGTGGCTGAGCGATCGGCGTCTGCACCGCCGGTCGCGGGTTCTGTGTGATCCCTGTACGGAACTAAAATATGTATGGTCTGAGATTAGTTGAGTTCAGGTTCTGAGCGTGTGAGAAATTGTGTTTGTGAGTGCCTAATGATCTAGGAGAAAAGCATGAGTAGATGCGAGTGACGCCCCGATTAAAATTTTGAAATTGTGATGATATTCGTTAGTCATAGTTGTGAGTAGCTGTTTTACCAGACTTAATTTAGAGGTAAATGATATTTTTCAATAAAACCACTCAATTTACAATATAATATATTTAAGACACCAACTACAATTCACAACGTTGTTTTCAATTAGGAGATCCTACGTTTTTTCAAACCTGTCAGAATATCCTTTTTGGCAGGACGATGTTGCCATCCAAAACGATACGCAGGTGTTGCAGACATAGTTTCGGACAGTTGATTGTGCGCTGCCATAAGAAGAGCAAACGAGGTAGTGGCTGAAGGAGCTAATTCGCATTAGCTTACCAAACAGCTATTTAAGCCCGCAATAGCTTAAAAATCAAGCGGCCGACTCGATCCACTCGCAGGTGTTTCCTAACTTTATTGCAATGTTCGTTCCTTCCTTCTCTACAATAATTGAAATGGACACAGACATTATCTTCATTATAATTGTCATGCAAATGTTGCAGGCGTACATACTATAAATTAAGTATGTTGGACTATGCTAGTGATCACGCTCATAATGGTAACAGTGACGAGGGAAAATTGTATATACAAACAAAAACCACATACACAAACTTATTATAAAATACATAATTCTTTATTTGACTATAAGTGTTTACGTTCATACAGTATCTTAATTAAAAGAGGCTTAATAATATGTATAATAAACAATCTGTTTCATAGTGTGTTTTAGTAATAAGCTTTTTCATGACATTAGAGTTGTATGAGTATGAGTTATAATATTTTTCAAGTCAAAGTCGTTTCTATGAATGCATAAAGAAATAATAAGAAATTTTATTACTATACAATTCATACATTAAAAACAATTCTGCCATTTGACATCTTTGTGAGTGATTGAAAGTAAAGTTTTAGCAGGGACTAAGACGCTGTAAAAAAAACAAAGTTCACTGTAAGACATTTAAATAGATTATATAATTTTAATAGTAATCTATTTGAACCAGTCCACGTTAGTCAAATCTACGGGATCTGTATAATCTACCAATTTTGTTTCTTTTTCGCACTTGTTGTGTAGTTTTACAGTACCCGGAGGACAAATTCCAGTCATAATACCCCTGGTGTCATTTACTTTATGAATATCTGTCTCTGACTTGGCGACAGCTTCGATCTTTTCATGTATACTTTCAGTCGTTGTGGGCACTTTGCGAATGAGCAAAGGCCTTCTTTTCCTAGGCCTGCGTGTAGTGCTAGCCTCGCTTCCGTCGCAAGACAAGACAACAACAGCTAATGTTATTGCCATCACGAGAAGTATACGGCGCATTGTTGGTATTTTTCAAGGCAGCGCTGAAAATACAAATAACGGAGTTGAACATAAAGGCTATAATTATAACTTTTGATTTCTATCAGTAGTTATATTTTATTCATATCCACGTTTTGAGTACGGTAAAATCGCATTGTGTTAGACTTCAGATAAATCAAGTTTTTTTTATAAAAATATGTAAATGTTTGTCCTTTCCAGTCTCTCACAAATTGAAAAATATTTACTGTAACGAGCTACAATCGTATCAATATTCAATTAAATCGGGTATACATGCAAATGCAAATGTTTCATCCAAGACACTGTCCGTCTACCCACGCCCCTATATATAGTTATGTTTGTCTGCTAGCAAGTCTAAGTGCAGGCCATCATTTACCAGATACAAGGGGAAATGAATACTGATGGAATTTTACGTATTGCCACATGTAACTAATCGTGAGTTTTTGGACTTGTTAGCTGGAGAGAGGCTGAAGATAATAATAATAAACCTATGTATTGCTAAGTTGTACTAATTTGATATATTGCGTCAGTATAGTAAGGAAATGTAACTTTTCCAACAAAATTATCTTTTTTTAATTTCGACGCTAGTACGTTTGTGGAGGTGTTTGAAAGTTCAAAGCCTAAGACGAAGACGTATGAATATATCTGAATCTCTAGTAATAGTCTTATGATGTTAATTTTTATTGCAATATTAATATAGGTGTAAAACGTATATTAAAAAAACTTATTAAAATATAGTAAGTACGGGAGGGATGTGTCAATTGTAATAGGGATGCAATTGTAACGTTTGATAATACACGCTAACTGTTGCCGGGACGTGGATGGATTTGGTCTCAATGGAAACATCATAGAATACTGCTTTACCGTCAGTTGAGAAGTTGCAACTGTTTCGCGTTAACGAAAGTAGCTTATTACGAGGTTATAGCAAAAATAAAAGGCCACCTTACTTTTGTGATTACAATGAAATGATGCAGTATTACTTTAGTTCATTGCTTCACCATATTTAAAAAAATAAGTTTTTTGTGTTATTACACCGCAACGTTGGAAAAGTAACAAACAAATAGTTTTATTTATATAAAATATTGATTATAGTTATTTGTTTTCTTGCAGTATTTTTTCTTTAACGACTTAATCTTTAAATACATACTTGCACTTTCTTTATTAGTGTATAATGTTTTATTAATTAATGTCACTAATGTAATGTAAGGTTATATGATTTCGCGCACTTTAAAATAAAATATTATTCTATGTATTTACTTACCCTGTTTCCTGTGCTAAAGAATTGACCACCACTGGTCGCTGCAGTACTGGAATTGATTAACTATACGTTTTCCGGCAGTTTATATTAGCTAATTTAATCATTGTGTATTTGAGTCATATTAGTTTCAATTAAGCATTACAGGGAAAAACGAACAAAAAATACATTTTCATTAATTCAGGAGCGTAGTTACCTACATATAATTATGTTAATATATGTATAATGTATATATAATCCGTATATCAAATATATATCCGTGTATTGATATATATTTGTCGAATTGGTGGCGCTGTGGCTAAGCCATCAGCTTGTGTGTCACGGGTTGCAGGTTCGACTCCACATTGTTTATTTATTTATTTAATATTTTTGGGTCTGGGCTGGACGAGATAAGAATTCCACCAGGATTTCAAAAAATCTTGGTCGAATTCTTATCTTATCTCGTTCAGCGGCAGGATCTGGTTTGAAAGGAGATCAAGGAGAGGTCGCAATTGATATAAAATATTCTATAATTTCAGAGAAATGCTTGAACAGGCCTTTTAGACCCAATTACATACCCACCACCACGAAAGGTTATCGTGGTAAGGTTCGACACACTGTTGTACACCTCCGGCGAGCATATTGCGATTTATCGGCCAAAGGCATATCAAAGTCCGCGAAAAACAAACCCGTGTATTTCGCCTATTAGTCCAACCATCATACTCAAAATTAGGTCAGTATCTTGGAATGAGAGAAACCCAACTATAAACTCGTACACTTGTATTTTGAGATCCTAAAAATTGACCCAAAACCTAATATGGTAAGGCTTTTACAACATAAGAAAATCCAAGGTCAATATAATTTATTAATTATTGATAAATACATAATTATTAATAAATATAATTTCTTTTTAACTATTATATTATATTTAATAATTAATTTACTTACGTATCTATTAATATTTATAATAATATTATAAAAAGGAAAGATTTGATTGTTTGTTTGTTTGCGTTGAATAGGCTCCGAAACTACTGAACTGAATTGAAAACTTTTTTCACTCTTGGAAAGCTACTACCCTGCACTATCCCTGAGTGAAATAGGTTATATAATATCATGATACGGCGAATAAGACCGGAGCATAAATGAAAAATGTTGCAAAAACGGGAAAAAATATTCCTCTTTGAGAAATACTCCCTTTCATCAAAAAAAGAATCATCAAAAAGAACCTCCTCCTTTTTGAAGTCGGTTAAAACAGCGTCAAACTGAGATAGAGAATAAGGAAGAGAAAATATTAAAGCGTAATAGATAGTAGATAAACGATAGGCATACGACATCTGTCCACGTTCATTTTTCCAACTAACTCCTAAACGTTAATGAGTTTTACCTTTTATTATCAAATCAATCTAATAGCCTGAAAGAATACAACTGTCAATCCATATGTATGTACTAGCTGTTACCCGCGACTTCGTCCACGTGAAATTTAACGAAAAATTTAATGTTCATATTCATGCATTGGTCGTTTTTAAGTCATACGGAACTCTAGTTCGTTTCTTGTTCTTAAATTAAAGTAGCCTAAGTTACTCCTTATAACTATGGTGAAAGTCCCTACAAAATCGGTCCAGCAGTTGCAGCAATTAGAAGGAACGAAGAGAGAGACAGACAAACATTTTAGAAATTATTTTTTCGTGTAATTACCGTATACTATATATATGAAATTACAAACAGAAATTCTAATTTTAAGGAGTATAAAATATTTGCATTGCATCAAGCTTTTATGTGAGTTCAACCTCTTTTGAATAAAATCGGATTGAGTTTTCAAGCATGTGTCAAAATAAAAAGTAATTTAAATCAAAAGCACTAAGGAGTATTTATATCACCTCCAACATAATTCTCTATCTCTTTTTAATCCCGTCAATGATTGAATTTCGATAAAATGCGAAATACGTCTTCCATCAATTCTGTTAAAGAATGTTTATGCAAAATTTGAAGTAGATTGGACCAAGGAATCACGTCTCGTACAAACTTGGTCCCCCTATCCCCCCCCCCCCCTTATGGGCAAAATTTCGGAAAATCCTTTCTTATCGGATGCCTACGTCATACAAAGACTACACTCGCCAAGTTTCATTGAAAATTAGAGAACTTTTTACCCTCTTAAGGGATGAATTTCAAAAAGGGATGTCGGAAATAATCATGATTAGGATCTTATAACCCAAATATATCATTTTATTTATATAACTTTGAAAATCAAAGAAATTTCATATTAACTTTGCACCCCCATTTTACCCCTTTAAAGGATGATTTTTGAACAAATATTTTAAACGTGTTTCATAATTTTCAATGAAAAACCTTCAAACCGAATTTCAATTGAATAACTTCAAAAACAGCAAAGTTACATACTAACCTTACACCCCCGTTTTAGCCCCTTAGGGGGTGAATTTTCAAAATTCCTTTCTTAGTGCTCCCCTACGTTATAAAAGGAATCCCTGTGCAAAATTTCAAGTTTCTAACCCTTATAGTTTAGGCCCTGCGTGGATATGTCAGTCAGTCAGTCAGTCAGTCAGTCAGTCAGTCAGTCATTCAGTCAGTCAGCTTCTCCTTTTATATATATAGATAATTTTAAAAGAATGATCCTTCAACTCCTAACCATTGAGTTGTACCTACTTTTCATCATTAGATTATCCACATGAGATGGTAATTTGACGCAAATACTTGAACAGCTTTGGAGAATACATTTATAACGCAATAAATGCCTAGAAATGAAATAATCTTTTAATTCCTAACCGTTAAAGAGTTGTACCTTCCATCATCAGGTCATCAACATGAAATGATGATTATCAGACGAAAATACTTGAACAGCTTTATAAAATAATATATGAAAAAAGTGAAAGTGCCTATAAAATTTGAGGGTTGCCCTCGATTTTCCTGGGATCCCATCATCGGATCCTGACATGGTCTAAATGGGACCAACTCGGAAGCATACCCTTCCAAACAAAAAAAAATTTTTTAAATCGGTTCACAGGTTGCGGAGTAATCGGTGAACATAAATGAAAAAAAAAAATCGGAACATATAACCACCTCCTTTTTGAAGTCGGTTAAAAAATAACAGGGACCTACAAAATTGATGATCGAATCATTTGTTTATTGATTATCATTATGTTTTCATCGCATTTGATTATATTTCGTCATCGTGAATACGTAAACAAATCGACTGATTATGGAATATAAGTACCGCCACAAGGCAGTAACGCGGCACAATCGGGAAGCAACATTATCGATGTTTTCGGGGCGAACAATACAAATTAGGGATGTTAGGGAGATTCGATTCCGGTTTCAAAAATTCGGATCTTCCGATTGATATGAGACCTCCGGTTTCGAGTTTAATCCCAAAAGTTTTACTTTTTAATCGACGACCCGTTGAGAAATAGATCAGACGGAGATAGAGGGTTAATATCCCTTGACCCTGGTTGTCCCTCCGGGTAACGGGGAGGTTGGGTAATTTTTATTATGTTCTAATTTACACTATCGTAAATGCATGGAATTATATTTTTTTAATAAAACATGAATTAATAATTTCTTTTTTTGTTTTTTGTGTTGATTTATGAAGTTATTAATATAAATTACATTAATATTGAAATATAATTTAAGTATAGGTATTCCTTAAATATTCTATAAGTACTACACGGGCAAGTAAATGTTATTAAATAAATTCTACTTGATTAAAAATAGATACGTAAATAGTTATAACAAATGAAAATTATTAATCATTAATAAATAATAAATTATTTATGGCGTGTTGTTGACCCGGACTACCGGGTCACCTTAAATGAAGCTGTAACCGGGCGCTCTCCGCCCTCTGTCCCGAAAACGATACAACGTATAAAAAAAAAATTAAGCAATAGTCGTAGAGAATTTAATCCTCTACACGAGCTGAGTGAAAACGTTAACTACTTCTAATTTATGGTGGTCAAATTAATAAAATGGTATGGTAAGTTCGTCAGCGCATTGTCTGAAAATAGTTTGCGGGAGTTCGTCCATGCTGTAACTAGTTTTAATTTTTAGGTTTTTAGAATCTTGTTTACTTCGCATCCTTTTCATAGAAACTCTTATTGGGTTTTTCTATGAATTTTCCAATAATCACTTTGCTCGACCTAGGAATCGTACCCAAGAACTCTTGCACAGCAATCGCACTTACAACCACTAGACCAACGAGACAGTTTCGATGTTATTTGTCAATTAATTTAAATTAGAACTATTACATCTGTGCTGGATCATGGGATAAAATCAATATTCGGGAAAGCCTATTTACATATAATTTATGTGTTATGGAGTAGATAAAAATTGTTTGCTTCCCTATTCCTCAAGTAACTTTAACGATATAAAATGCATTGTATTTAGGTAGATAAGTTAGTTTAAAAGAATAACGGTGAAATTTAGATAATGACTGTGAAGCCAACGATCTTCAGTTTAATAGAAAGGCATGAAGCATGAACCACTGTCTTTTGGAAGTTACGTGCGTATTTATCACAAGCTTAAACGGTAAAGGAAGACATTTCATTCTCATCGGATTCGGACTATTTCAATATATGTACATACTAACTTTTGTATCCAATCTGTTTATTTATTCTATCCTCTTTTAAGAAATTATCGATACCGCATACAAACTTACACCCCGTTTTCGCCCTTTTGGAGGTTGATTTCCGGGACAAAAAGTATCCTATGTCCTGCAGCAAGACTCGAACTATCTCCTTACATTTCATCTAATGCGTTTCAGCGGTTCAAGCGTGAAGGTAACCGACAGACAGACACACTTTTATACTATTAAGTAATAGAGTAAGATCCCAGGGCCGCCAGACGTCACGTATTTTCTGACGAACCAAATGTGGGTTATTGAGTAGTGCTAGTATGTACTAAGAACGCATGCCTACTAGCTAACTTGCCTAGTGGGCCAATTTTCAGGTATCAGGTAATCAAGGTACATACAAATATTACTTACCTCACGTAAATTCTCCAAGCTGATTTTTACGTATATTGTAGGCAATATCCTTAAAAATAAGTCGCCAATACTCCCAGACACTTTCCGTCGGCCGTATTGCTTTGCAGACGCTTTAAAGCTCCCGAAGGAATTAATTAACTTCACGTAAATTATAATAATAATAAATAAATAAATATTCCTGGACATTATGACACAGCGCCATCTAGTTCCGAGCTAAGCAACGAGGCTTGTGTTACGGATACTAGTCGGTTGATATACTACATATATACTTTTTTTTTGTAAATACATACATATTATACATAGATACATCCATGACTCGGATACAAATGTTTATGCTCATCACACAAACATTTGTCCCTACCGGGATTCGAACCCAGGACCCATAGCGCAGCAGTCAGTGTTAACTACCGTTGGACTAATTGGGTCGTCAAATTATGATGTTCCATTGTTTATATCTCCATCAGACAACTATTTCGAAACCTTTTACGAGAAGACAGAGCGATCCAAGGGGCCAATCATCCCCTAGACTTCCGCATATTCGCAATCTGGCTCACTCTCATGCGCGTTGATAATACCCTCACGCTCCTACCCACAGTGGCATTAAAATTGAATTAAGGGGGATGATTGGCTCCTATGATCGGTCTGTCATCTGTCACAACTATTTTGAAACCTTTTACTAGAATGGAACATCATAATTTACGTGAAGTTGATTAATTCCTTCGGGAGCTTTAAAGCGTCTGCAAAGCAATATGGCCGACGGAAAGTGTCTGGGAGTATTTGCAACTTATTTTTAAGGATATTGCCTACAATATACGTAAAAATCAGCTTGGAGAATTAACGTGAGGTAAGTAATATTTGTGTGTACCTTGATTACTTGATACCTGAAAATTGGCCCACTAGGCAAGATAGCTGGTAGGCATGCGTTCTTAGTACATACTAGCACTACTCAATAATCCACATTTGGTTCGTCAGAAAATACGTGACGTCTGGCGGCCCTGGGATCTTGGACTATAAGGATATCTAGCTAAGTTTGTCACATAAGCACTCTGTTGTGTCATTCAGGAAATCTACACAAGAAGCATATGTTGTTAATAAAACTCTTTTATCGTGTTTTTTAAAGTCTTATTTGTTTTCGATAACTTAGGTTCCTACCATACCGTTTTATAAAACTGTAATTACTATTACGGAGTTCATATACCTCAGTATTTTGATGATATTTTATCCGTTAGCGACGGTAGCTGTTAGTAATTATAACATCAAGACCAGCAACAACCCAGTCTGCCCATAACCATGGATGTTTTAGGGTCCGAAACGTCCAGAAACGGCTCAGTGCTCATAATAGTTAGTGACGAAGGAAAATTATAATTATGTATGTACTTACAAACAAAAACCACCAACTTGTCATAAAATACGTAATTCTTTATTTGATTATAAGAGTTTATGTTCAAAGAAAATCTTTATTAAAAAAGATTAAATATTCTGCGACATTTTACACATCACCATCTAGTCCCAAACTAAGCAGAGCTTGTACTATGAGTACTAGACAATGGATATAAATACTTATATACTTCATTTTTGTAAATACATACTTATAATACATAGGAAACACCCAGACGAACACAAACACTTATATTCATCACATAAATATTTGTGTCCCGTGGGAATCGAACCCACGACCTCGTGACCAGCAGTCCGGTACTCGAATCACTAGACCACAGAGGTCGTCAAATTAAATTAAATAATACATGTAATAAACTATCTGTTTGAATGTACATATGTTTTAGTAGTAAGATTTTCTATAACATTAGACAGTATAAGTTAGTTTTAACATTTTTCAAGTCAAACTCCTTTCTATGAATACATAAAGAAATGATAAGAAAATTCATTACAATACTAATTCTGAACAAAAATTCTAATTCAGTATCAATATATACTGTTCAAAGTTATAGTATAAAACAATTCTGCCATTTGACATCTTTGTGAGTGATTGAGAGTAAAGTTTTAGCTATGACGCTGTAATAAAAACAAGATTTGATTCACTGTAAGAGATTTAAATGACGACCCGTTTAGTTCAACGGTAGTTAACGTTGTGCTATGGCTCCCAGGTTCGAATCCCGGTAGGGACAAATGGTTGTGTAATGAGCATCAACATTTGTTTCCGAGTCATGTATGTATCTATGTATTATATGTATGTATTTACAAAAAAAAATTAGTTTATCAACCAACTAGTATCCGGTAACACAAGCCTCGTTGCTTAGGTTCATCCACGGAACTAGATGGCGCTGTGTAATAATGTCCGGAATTATTATTATTATTATTATAAATAGATTATACAATTTTACATGCACTGGTAAAGTTTAAAAGGTTTAGACTGATGGCTGTCTAAACCTTTTCACCACTTCGGTCCCGTGATAATTTTATTGTTATAGGTACTGAAGCTATGGACTGTATATAAAATAGTTAATGTTTTCATGTCTGTACAACTGCCATCAAGCGTAATCTATTTCCAAGTTTTTCAAATCTATGGGATCTGTATAATTTACCAATTGTGTTTCTTTTTCGCACTTGTTGTGTATTTTTACAAAACCCGGATTACAAGGTCCAGTAATAATACCCCTGGTTTCATTTACTTTATGAGTATCTGTCTCTGACTTGGCGACAGCTTCGATCTTTTCATGTATACTTTCAGTCGTTGTGGGCACCTTGTGAATGACCAAAGGCCTTCTTTTCCTAGGCCTGCGTGTAGTGCTCGCCTCGCTTCCGTCGCAAGACAAGACAACAACAGCTAATGTTATTGCCATCACGAGAAGTATACGTCGCATTGTTGGTATTTTTCAAGGCAGCGCTGAAAATACAAAGAACATAAAGGCTAATTATAATTATAAATATAATAAACTTTTGATTTCTGTCAGTAGTTATATTTTATTCATATCCACGTTTTGAGTACGGTAAAATCGCATTGTATTTTACTTCAGAATTCAGACTTCAGATAAATCAGTTCAGGATAGCATATCCTTCGCACCTAGAGGTCATTGGTTTTTTTTATAAACTATGTAAAACATTGTCATTTTCAGTATCTCACAAATTGAATAAATATTTATTGTAACGAGCTACAGTATCAGTACTAAATTAAACCGGGTACACATTCACAGATTTTTGATTCAAGACATTGTCTACCTCCCCACGCCGCTATATCTTATATATATAAAAATCTCGTGTCACAGTGTTTGTCGCTGAACTCCTCCGTCTTGATGGATTATTACAAAATTCTGTAGGTATGTATATTTGGTAGGTATGAGAGTCGGTTGTAGGCTATTTTTACACCCTTTAAATGTTAAGGATGTCCCTCATCAGAAATATTTTTTTTGTATTTTTTTATGATTTGGCATCAAAAAAATACTTGTAACCCTAAATGTTCACTATTTTATCATCAAACCCTATAATGTGGTAAAACAACGTTTGCTGGGTCAGCTAGTATAGTTATGTTTGTCTACTAGCAAGACTAAATGCAAGCCATCATTTACCAGATACAAGGGGAAATTAACACCGAGGGAATTTTACGTATTGCCATGTTTAACTAATCGTGTGGATTTATAATTTTTACTAGGAGAGAGGCTGAAGATACTAAGAATAATCGATGTATTGCTAAGTTGTAGTAATTTGCTATATTGCGTTATTATAGTAAGTAAAATAATATACATACATAGAAAAATATATGAATGTAATAACAGTCCTATGTTGTTAATTTTCACTGCAATGTTATTATAAAGTAAAATGTATATTAAAAAAACATATTAAAATATAGTAAGTACGGGAGGGGTGGTCAATTGTAATAGGGATGCAATTGTAACGTTTGATAATACACGCTAACTGTTGCCGGGACGTGAATGGATTTGGTCTCAATGGAAACATCATAGAATACTGCTTTACCGTCAATGGAGAAGTTGCAACTGTTTCGCTAATTAATTGTCAGTAGACGAAAGCTTATTACGAGGCATATAGCAAAAATTTAAAGTCCACCTTACTTTTGTGATTACAATGAAATGTAACAGTAATTGGAGTTTTTCAAAGAAGATTAATACAGTCTACGTTTACAGGTAGGTATGTGAATTTGTTAACATCACCATATTATTATTTAAAAAAAATAGTTTTTTGTGTAATTAAACCGCAATGTTGGAAAAATAACATTTTTTTTTTTAAAAAAGACCTAAAATCTTTTTGATTGAGTCCAATCAAGTTGCCTTTGTAGCAACTAAAAAAACAGTACCAAAATGTATTACCAATTACTGTATTCATTGTATCAAAGATTATAAGAGCAGTATCGAGTATCGAGGATTGGTTGCACTGCGGAAATTGCTATAAATGGGCGCACTGAGTAGTTGTGCTACAAATTATTTCCGTGTGCTTAAATTGTTTGTCAGAAGAATGGTGTTTTTAATAATTTTATAAATATTTTTAAGATATCAAATGGTTAATTGACAGTTTATTGTCACATTGTGTACAAATGTACCTATAGCAATTGTAATACGACAACTTAATCTCAACAAATGCCATTTTCTCAAATTTTATATTGGTAGATATTATATTATATTATATTATAATTATTATATGTATTGTTGTTTATTTTATTAAAAAGTCTGCAACAAACATCTACACAGGTGTAATGGCCATATATCAGTACATACAATGTATAGTATGTGTGCTACATTAGTTTTATATTTAATAATGCACCCAGTCACTCAGTCACTTGTAATTTCACCAAAAATGAAATTGATGGTGATCATTCAATAAATAACTATTATAGTTCTTTGTAAAATTTTCGTACGACACTGTAATTGTTATATAACAATGTTACGTAATGTGGACGTGTTATAAAACACAAGTTATATGACATGTTTCTAACTTTGTACGCACCGTATGATGGGGAAAGCTGCACCTAATCTTACTGACATAATACATATGAATTTTTATAATGAAAAATTGAATATTTGGAATAATAATAATATACTTTATTGTCAGACATTACAGTCCATAGGTTGTTAGCGATGTGTTAGTAATTATACCTACATATATAACTTTATTTTCCATATTTTTTAAAGTAATTAAACATCACTTGTTATATTAACTTACCCGTGTCCTGTGCTAAAGAATTGACCACCACTGACAGCTGCAGTACTGGAATTGAGTAACTATACATTTTACCGGGAGTTTATATTAGTTATTTTCATCGCTGTCTAGATTTAGTTACCTATATCACTCTCATATTTAGAGCATTACAGGGAAAGTCGATTTAAACATTTAATAATATCATTAGTGTAGTCACGAGTAGGTAACAATAATAAATAAATTCGTGTACACGGTAGTTAAAGTTGCGTACTGCTACTTTATGTTAGTTAACTTGAAAATAGCAGATGCTCACTTTTTGTTGATAATCTGTAACTTTGATGAACCTTGTAAGTATTAAAACACGAATTAAAACTTCAAATTTATAAATGCAGACAGCTGACGAAGTCGCGCGGAATAGCTAGTCCATATCCATACGTACTTACTTTTTTAATATTGTAAATGTGAAAGTGTGTTTGTCTGTCTGTCTTTCTGTATGTCTGTTTATTACCTCTTCACGCTTAAACCGCAGAATCAATTTAAATGAAATTTGATATGGAGGTTGTTTGAGGTCCGGGGAAGGACATTTTTGTAGCTTTTGTCCCGGATCATCCTCCTCCTCCTGATTTCTTTGCTAACCAATCTTATAAAATGCAGTCGAAATCAGAAGTTATCTCTTTAAAACGGACAATGAATCCTAATCATAATCTTTACGAATATTTATGTATATTTCTAGTCAATCTGCTGAAGTAAATCTTCAGGTTGAATTTCCGTTCACGGTATAGAACGTGTACCTACAATATTTTCTCCCACTCGGGTGGGGCAACTGAGCTTTCTCAACGATATTGTAACATAACCACGCGGTCCCCAAAAGAATCGTAGGTAGACTAAAATAATATTATTGTGATACTTCGCCGACAATATGTAGATGAATCAAACAAATCACTTTTTTTTTTACCAAAAAAATGTAGGTTGATTGAAGCCTCCCGTTAAGCTAATAATGCCTGTGTTAGGAGGAAAGGGGCTTTACCTTTCAGTCGTTAAATATATATTTATATTTTTATACCAAAATATTATATAAATATATATTATTTTTATATAAATATTACATAATTTTTATTTTCTAATAAAGTGAGCGTGTTTACCTGTAAGCCCATGAAAATAAATAAAAATTCCTGGACATTATGACACAGCGCCATATAGTTCCGAGCTAAGCAACTAGGCGTGTGTTACGGATACTAGTTGGTTGACACACTACACATTTTTTTTTGTAAATACATACATATTATACATAGATATATCCATGACTCGGATACAAATGTTTATGCTCATCCTACAAACATTTAACCACTACCCATAATTAACGGGACCCATAGCACAGACGGCAAAGTTAACTATCGACTAGGTCATTTTTCATGTGGGGACTGGCCCAGTGTTGTAGGGTGCCCTGGGGCCAGAAAAAAGTCATCACTTTTACATGTGAAATTGAAACTTGTCGGAAATTTCCTTGAATTAGGTTTTGGGAGCCGTGGCGCCCTACACACACTGCTCGACCTGGGAATCGAACGCAAGTACTGTAGCACTTACGACCACTAGACCAACAAGGCAGTTTCGATATAAATTATTATCCATTAATTTAAATTTGAACCATTACAGCTGTGCTGAATAGTTTTGCGGAATTGAAAAGAAAAGTAGCTTTCGTTAACTAAGCGTAGCGAGTTGGCAAGAGTTGCGGAGTTTAGCGGGCTACTTATCCGCCGCCCGCCCGCCGCTTGCCGCCCGCTAACACCTCTTTGCTGAGAACCTCATTCGAGAGTAAAGTCCGCTCAACTTCGCTGGGCTTATAAACGGAAACTTTACAACAAATAGCTATTCAGAAATGTCTTCGTTTTTATAGTATTTGAATTATTAGATTTTTCTTTTGTGGCGCCCTCGGAAAAAAATTGGGTACATTATTTTCAAAAAATTACAAATTATTTGAAGAGTCTTGTCTCACATCAAATAATATTATTATTGAGTATTAGATATTGTTCGTGCCTCTGAGTACAGGTTAATTTCTGTTTTCGACAATTATTGCGTTTCAAAGTTCATATAATGTTCACTGATATGTGGTTACTACTGATCTTTAGTCACCGCACCTAAATAGAATAACGCTAAAATAATAAGCGATTTTCGATATGATTTCATTTTAGCCTAATCACCCTCAATTTTTATCTTTTTAAATGAAAGTTGAAAATTGAGATGGAGATTAATGAAATAATCTTTCAGAATATGAAATAAAAACAATATTCAGAAAAGCCTTTTTACGTATAGGTAAGAGTGTTACCGTGAAGATAAAAATGGTTTGCTTCCCCAGGTCTATAGTAAATTTGACCGATAAAAAAATATTGTATTGCTATATTATTTAGGTACCTGTGTTGGTTAGTTTATAGCAATGATGATGACATTTTGATAAAGAAAATGTTTCACTTGAGGTGTCATAACCTATTAGTGTGACCAGTGGACTGCGAAGCCAACGGTTTTGAGTTCAATAGATAGGCATGCACCACTGTCGTTTCGAAGTTACGTGCATATTTTTATTATGTGCTTAAACGGTGAAGGAACACATCAGTAGGAATCCTGCATTTATGAGAGACTTTCTCTCATTACTGCAAACCCGCATTAGGCGTGACACTACTAGTGTGATGTGATGGACTACGACCTTATTCCTCTCAAATGAGAGGAGGCCTGTGCACAGAAGTGGGGTAGAGAATGGTTAGTGATGAAAACGTTTCACTTAGAATTTAATAATTACTACACTAAATTTATCTATTTTTTTATTCTTACCTAACAATAATATATAATTAACTAACCGCATCCTGTACGTATGTTATCGGTAGCCATATCGAACAACGTTATAAATATCAGGTTACAAGGAAAAGTGCATATCAAATTAATAATTATATAATAATAATAATATGTAGTTGAGATATTATTATGTTGTAACCGGCACCCAAACACACACCTTCAAACCTTCAAATCCCTTGCAATTTTCTCACAACGCAATCCATTTCCTTCGCTTATACAACTATGCTTTGCTTTTATTTTGTTACATACACAAAAATAGTAAAATTTTTGGTTTCAATGTAGGCCCAATTTTTGGATAATTTTGATTTTTTTTAGAAATTCTCATGAGTAAGTAACCACAAAAGGATTTTTCTTGTATATCCGCTTATAGTTTGATCACCACAACCAACTACCTAATAGCGGTGTCGTAACAGAGAGGCTACTGATAATATACTGCGAGTGTACATAGCACCACAATACCGCAGCGTAATGATAGAATGTCCCCGGGCGCCTGCACGTGATACGACTGCTAAGTTTGCTACAACTTCACTATCATTCTCATCAACTGCTTCATAGCCCGCTCTATAATATCTACCGTCGATATTGAAACTTTTATTGAGCCAGTTGGTTATTTCTTACGTCATGCGTAAATAAGTTCATTATAATAAAAATATAAATAAATATTTATTACTTACTAGCGTTTTCCCGTTATGTTGTCTGCGTAGAATTAGTAATTTTATCCAATCTGCTTTTTCATCAATCTTTATATTTATTTCAGAAAAGAGGTAACAGACAGACAGTCATGTACAGACATATTAGTATGAATTCCACTGCTGGGCACGAGTTTGTTTTTGGAAATGTACGATTGCTAACAATGTTTGGAGAGGCCCGAAGAATAATCCTGTATCATGTATGCCGCGTAATTATGTATTTGCCAATTTGGTGACGAAAACACGGTTAACCAAGCTTATGGGACTACCAAAAGCTACGATTACTCGTATTACGTCGAGGCCGACACTATAACGAACCTTTCTCGGCGGAAAGCTGACAACTTTCATAAATAATTGAACAGCTAACTTCGGTAGCGACTTCAGATGATAGCTCCTGTACTATATTATCGAAAGAGGAATCGTTTAGGTGTTCCTGAATATTTGCCGGCACTCCTAAAGTTTCAAGTGTAATTTGCATTTCTATCATTTATGAGCCCTTAATTTAAACGAATGCATGTGTAGGCATTCTTTAATATGATATGGTGACGTACAGTTTTGAACATATAATTATGTATATGTATCTTATATAGTAGTATATATTATCTAGTCATCTTCATTAAGACAATTATTGACACACTGTTGGTATTGGATCCTCTCTCATTTGAGAGGGATTAGGTTATAGTCCTCCGCTGTACCAGCCACACGCCATCGAGAAATTTATCGAGCATGCAGGTTTCCTCACGACGTTCTCCTTTACAGTTTAAGCATGTGATAAATACGTGTATAACTTATGAAAAGACAGTGGTTCGTGCCTTAAGCAAAATGTTTAATTCTCGGCAGGTGAACGATTAAAATATTTACGACAAAATAGTACCAAAAGGAAAGTAGCGTATTTCCGCTATTGGTTTCCTTAAAAAAACTTGAGCAGTATGTTTTATCAGGCTCTTCTTTACATCTTTTCGAATGAGCTATTAAATAAATAAGATCTAGTGACCCTTACCGCACCGAATAAAAGAACACGACCTTCCCTCTATCGCCAACAATGTAAGCAATTGAAAAATAAATCGGGTTCCCCTAAAATATATTTGTTTAGATATTTTGACCGGAACCCTCATCACATCCTTTGAATTCTATAAGTATGTCCTTTTCAATTTACAAGTATGCCAATTCCCACCCAAGTTAGACGGGGTTACAATAAAACTTGCTAAGTCAATTTCACATATTATTTATTTCAAAAGTTTAACTAATTGGTAACTCAAATATCACAAAATGAAAATCACGTTATATAAATAAATCTTAAACAATAAAAACATAACAAAAGACAAATACACATTAAATATCAAAATATAGGAATCAAACTCGGTGGAAATGTATTAGGTACGATTTCTAGTATATGTAGGTAGTAACTAAGTATTTATTTGTATAAACTGCCTAATTTATTATGTAATTTGTTATAAAATATCGAAGTCAAAAGCTCTGGGTTTATTTAATGCGTGAGAGTATTTCGATATCACAGTGTTCGGCAAGTAAATACAGCGTGATTAGTAAATTGCTATAATATAATCCATTTTATTTATAAAAGTAGGTATTTTTCATGAATACCTCAAAAGAGGTTTCTTTTAACTGTAATCGCCGATAGGGGAAAACTTACCTACATAAAATGTTATTTATATGTACCTATGTTAGCGATTCAAAATTATATTACCTACTCTTTACGTAGTCAATATGTAGGTACAGAGTTTAATGTAATTCAAAATATTATTTCCCATATAAAAGGTCAGTTACACATCGGGCAAGTGTAAATAAATGTATCAAGTAACAGATATTTAATACTTATAAGTAAAATGGTGCGTACGAAACTTATTTAAAAATAAATAATAAACTGCTATCCTGTATACTGAATATCATAAGACAATAAAAATTTTAATTTAATAATATGTATCATAATATTAAAAGTCAGTCTATTTTGCTTTCACAAATTCATTTATGATATGCGACTTTGTACAAAATTATATTTGCGTGCGCACAAATTTTTAGTTAATATTGACGTGACCTGTTTTAAATCTCCATTTTCTTATTTGTGTAAACATTTTCCGGATAAACAAGTGAGTCAATGGAAATTCCAATGGTTTATCATTTGCGGTAATTTAACAATATTGTATTGTTTATTTAAACTTGAACTTAAATTATTTCACGTTAATTAAATTATAAACTTATAGTACATTGTTGTTAAGTTTTTTAAGGTTAGATCTATGAAGTGTAATTTATGTGTAAGGAATTATGGGACTGACATGTTCTGGTTGTAGAATAAAAGTCCCTTAAATAATAAAGATAATAAAAAAAAAAAGTACATTGTTCTAGAAGGTTTGATTGTTTTTTTTTATACTAATTCTGTGATATTATTAAACATTTCCTCTAATATTAATCATTTAAAAACTTCCTTTTTACGATGATTCCAGTCAACACAACTCATTGATATGACCATGATTATATTTTTTTCTAAAATATGAAGGTCCTGAATTTTCAATTTATGGAGAAAATCAAATGAACACGACTAGAAATCCTATTTTCTATTATGAATGCCGATATTTTGATATTGAAATTTGGTACAGAAAAACAATGGAATTCTCTTAGAACTGGGGGCTCATGGGGGGTCCTAAATGATATGCAATAACATTTAGGATAAAGAGCACAATTAAATCTCTGTCATAAAAACAATTTTTGTGATCCAGGTTTTAAAACGTCTTAACAACCAGTAACTAAACGTAATTTATTTATCATATCCATATAATAAGTTACTATTACTTCCAAGAACTTGTAGTTGCCACATGTTGTCATCTAGTGTGAAATGCATGGGGATAAAGCATCTATTTTAAAATTACTAGAAATAGTTTTGTAACTATTCACGTTGTTCTATAATCGACCTTTCGTAGTTAGTGTCGCATTTCGTTTAAGATGAGAGTTGTACGAGTGACGTTAGTACTCCTGTTAAGAAAGCTTATAAGACAGAGCCGTGAACGTAATTGACATAAGGGGGGGTTTACACCGGGGCTTTGGTGCAGGCGTTGATGTCACCGATGCTCTTCACGCGCCGGTGACGCTTCTGCTTTATCAGCGCGTCGTCTGCCGACTTGGCCGGTAGTGGCGAGCTTACCCTGTGAGCATGGTCCGCTTTGTGTCCGTACCTTTATAAAAGTAGAACGTTCATAGTTAATAGCTTTATATATTTAAAGTATCTGACAGATGTCAGAGGCGCAATTTTCTTGAAATAAATATGTAGCTGTTAAAATTAATAATATGAGGAAAGTGTATTTTTTTAAATAGATCAATTAATTTATCGGAATTAAATAAAATGATATATTATTTCAGTATAAAGAAAGATCTTTAAAAATTACTAGATGATGTTCCCTAACTGACAACCTCTGAGAAGACGCGCCGAAACACAAACTCAGGTTAGTCATATAGCTTAAAGAGAAATCAATATAATAAATTGTAAACAATATGTTTATTTATGTGTTATATTAAAACTAATCTATTTACAGAAACAATAACATTATTTAATATTTATGTCGGTAATATACATATTTTAATTAAATTAGTATGTATAATGTTGATATTTTGTATTTATTTGTATACCTTCTAGTTAATATACCTACTGGCGCATCGGACAACGAACCTTTGTCTCTCACTCTTGCCAGAATAATTAGATCATCCATCTCTGTTCGTTTTAAAACACGACAAGGGTTGTGTATAAATAAATGAAAATGTAAAAGGGAAACATGTCTTTTAACCCGATTATATCCGCGTTGATTTAATAACACTTGGTGGACATAATATTATTTAAGGTACGAGGAAAAAGTCGCGTGCCTATTATGTAATATTTTCATGTTCGTTTTTATTTAAGTGTTATTATTTTATTCTATTGTCTTGCAGCAGTATAAATTAATTGCCTGTCGGTCAGAAATCATGTAAAATTAGATGGTAATGGATTATTTAGAAGATTTTATAATTAGAGTTAGATAAAATATAATAATTTCAAACCATTAAGTTACTTACCTATGCGTTATACTAGAATTCTCCTTGATATCGTTTAGTCTTGTCAGACTGTCTCTGGTTGATACGCTGGACTGCGAGTAGAGGCTCAGCGGTGTATAAATCGGTTCGTACTCCTGCAGTGTGGGCGGCGGCGCGTACGTCATGCTCAACTGTGACAGCGTACGCACGGCTATCGGCGGCGAGTACGACAGCTGGTAAGGCTGCGTCAGACTCAACACGCTCGAGCTCTCGCTGGAACTCGAAGGAGATGTCCTCTCGTGCTTCGGTTTCAATACCCCTAGAGCTCGCGATATTGAGCCCTGTAACATGGATGGTATTTAATGACTGATTACTGGCACGAATCTCCCCTAAGTTTTAGTCTATATCTGCAGGCCTAGTATTGCGAGTTGGTAGACTTTACATGCTGTCGAGAAAATCTCCGAAACATGTGTTCTTATAGGTATGTTGTATGGCTTCCTCTGGCTATTTTTACAGCGAGTTATAATATAATTAACACGCATATAATCTCGAAAATTCACAGGTTTTGGATTTGATCTCCATAACTATGACTTGGCATCATCATCATATGATTATATTATGATTCATAAATACTTGAGTATCATCAAGATGCTACAATAAAGTAACTATCTTTTGGTTAGAGATGATTTATGGAATATCTTTACCTTTTTAAAATCTTTATATTATTATGTTTTATGTAGGACAGTTAGCATTTTGAAACATAATTTTCAGCATGGGACTTACCCTTAAACTATGTCTTCTGGAGTCACCACTGAGATCAATGCCGGGTAATCCAGTAGCCACTGACCTCGAGAACGGTCTACCCAACATCCTGATTTGGTGACCAAACAAATTTCTGAAAAGCAATTATAATTTGATTTCACAACATAACAGAAGTAGTACAAATTTGAGATCACATTATAAGCCAGGCAGAGCGATGTTTGCATTAACAATGGTTGCTTTAATCTCTCAAATTTGCACTTGTTTGTGTTTAATATCTGCTAACACAAAAAGCGCACATGCAAATTCTCATTACGTTATCTTTTATAGTCGCAATGTAAGATATTAATATTGTATTTTTTTATTCTTCCTGACAGAAATAAATTCACTTTAACATTTATATATTCACATATTTATTATTTATGTTCACTGAAAGCTACGAAAGACAGTTAAAAGTGAATGGTAATTTAATAATAGTTTGCATAGACATCAAAAGCATGATGCACTTTGCTGGAAATGATACGGTGAATCATGCTGATTGAGTACGAATATGAATAGAAATAAAATAAACACGAGTAAACATTTACGGTTTCTAAATCAAAGAAAAGTACTGGATCCAATTTATTGAATATTATATATTTCTTAAGGTAATTTGATTGGAACAAACAGTACTCTTCCTTGTGCGCTTGAAATAAAATAACAACAATTATGTAATCAAAAATATAACTAAATCCATTGAATCAAGCACAAAATGTCAACGTGTTGTAAATTATTGTTATAAAACAAAATGGAACGTTACATGGAAGGAGAAAAAGTGGTCAGAATCGGAATATTATGTAGTGCGGTCTAATGATGATGACAGAGAGGCATTCATGATGTATCGATAAAATGATCGTTACCGTTCTGTCTCGATGCAAGGATCGCCGAGTTTAGGGTGATGGATAAAAAAAAGAAACTGACTCGATGTCCCTTAGGTTTATCGTTTTTATCAGGATTTATTCACATTTATAGTTGAATCGATATCGTTACAGGTGAACCTAATATACAATGCTGTCAACTTTACAATATGAATGTATACAAGTCAAAAACATAGTTATCTTACAGTAATCATAAATGCTATTATTGTTATAATCCTAAAGCTATGGTGATGGTTCTGTCTTTACACCTATGAATATTTAATAGTAAAGATTTTAAAATCCTCGATTATTACAATAATTTAAATATTGTGAAATTGAAACGAATCCTCTTCAATACTTTAATGAATGCAGGTTTTGGGATATGAGTTACCCCCTATGATACAAAGCATTTCATGCTTATAATATCTTTATAATACCAACTAAGTTGTATACATTTCCTAATTTACCAAATTGATCAATCTCGAATAAACATTAACGTGACGAATCTAATCTACGGTAAGATCGGGACTCTAGGGGGTCACAATGTCCAACATTGAATCTAACACTGACGAAGGCGAAGGTAAAATAATAATAATGTTTGTTAACGCGTCCGATCGCTCCAACTTTTGATATTCTTTACTTACAAACCACGATCCCTACGATAACTTATCAGTCTTCAACGCTCGTAAAGTTTTCCATAAAAAATGTTTTTAAAAACGAGCGAATTTTGACGGTACATAGATACACGTGTCCTTTGGCAAAGAAAATATTTAGTGAAAAAATAGCGATTTACAAACATTTTGATAGAATTTTACATAGATACAGGTTTGGGCTTCAAAGCGATAATTTATTTTCTAAACGAGAGTTTTTTGATTTTCGTGGGTTTATCTTTGTTTTGTGGACAACATGGATGCTCGGGCAGCCTCCACTTGCAGTTCTTCCACCTGGCAAAATATCGTATACCTGCAGGATTGCACCTCACATTATAATCAACTACAGATGCTCACGTAAGGGAGGGGGTCTGACTGCTCGGTGCCACTGTGCTATTGTATCATTGGCCACTAGTTCACTACCTGAGTACTCATTCAACTGGGTGCATGCAGTGTGCATCTCACCACAACATCGTTGCATCAGTCACCGCTTACAATATACCCCATTGTCTTATTTGTTACAATACAGTTATGGGAAAAACATTCAATAACTTTGTTAAGTTAAATAGTATTTGCTGTGCTCATTGTCACCAACCAAGTTGCTAAATATAGTCGATTGCAAAAATTGTGAATATATAATTCATATCAGGTAATACACAGGTACTTAATAAGAAAATACATCATTTACATAGATACATTATGTAGTTGGTACGAAATAAATTGAATTGCAAGTTGATTGATGCGATGAAAATCATGTAAATATTTACCAAACTCATATCTGGAGCAAATATTATATTTTCTTTGGCATATAAATGAGTGTTGACAGACTTACCTTGCTGGAATGATGAGTGCATCAAATTCGGCAACCAAGTGTCTTCTGATGATGCTTTTGGATGGAGGAATGCCGAGCGCAGTGGCCATTGTTTCGCCGGTAAATGATGGTTCTAGGACCACTAGTCCACCGTGCACTCCACTGTCTGTTGTAATGAGATCATTAACTACATGACCTACTTATCTGACACAGAAATCATTGACAAAAACAAACATACCTTTTAGATTTTCCGCAAATTCACCTAAATCAATATTATGAGCCCATCGCATAAACCTTTGATTGGTCCACACTAAGGGATCGGCGTCGACGTTCTCGCACTGATGCCGTCTGACGGCGAGCGCCTGCGAACAAAGATGTAAAAACTTAACGATGATTGATACCTTGGATAATTTATTACGTTGAAATAAGAAGGGGAAATAATAAAGGTGATGTAACTGGTTTTTAGCTAACTGTAGACCAACACCGAGCGGAGTACACGATGATTGATGGGGGTACATTACAGGGCACGGGAATGCGAGACGGAACATTTTGTTCCAGCTCATTGAATAATCGCTCATTTGCCTTTCGTTATCTCACCCCACTTATCGGAAGGGACGTGAAAAGGTTTTCTCATTTCGACCCGCGTAATTTGTAAATGAGATGGAGAGTGTAATTTATTATATTGTCACCTATAATGTATCTT
Source organism: Craniophora ligustri (assembly GCA_905163465.1). Classification (NCBI taxonomy): domain Eukaryota; kingdom Metazoa; phylum Arthropoda; class Insecta; order Lepidoptera; family Noctuidae; genus Craniophora; species Craniophora ligustri. The sequence goes on along the minus strand of LR990967.1, from coordinate 6,130,247 downwards.
TTTCGTTTTATTTAGCTTTTCTTTAGGAATACTTGCCAGATAATTTAATTCAGGGGAAAATTGGTTGATGGATGCCAAAAAAAGTATAACCGAAATGAGGATAAATTACAAAAAATGTTATAAGTCCGTACTGACCTGTCGATCATACTTCATTATCCTGAGCAAATGTATGCCGTGCACGATGGAAGCCTGGTGGAATTTTCTCGTCACTCCGAGGTATTTTTCCAACTCCTTCTTGCTGATGGTGTCCAACATGCGGGCGTCTACCAAGTTCGCCAGGAACGACTCTGCGTACTGTTGGTTGAAATTGGTTTTTAACTGAAAATTTTCCAACGGCTATAAATTCACTTAGAGTGTCTGTATGCTTTCGAGATATGTTTTTTTTTCAATCATATTAGTTACTGCTACGAAATATATATCTCATACCTGCGACAATCCCAGATCCGGTAACCACTCGGCGGCGACCCAAGCATGCGTCAGCTGTCCTATAGTGGGGTTCCTCACGAGGTCGGGTCTTCTCCGTTCTTCGATGGCGAGCCTCAGTTTCTTACGATGCATCGGCTGCGAGATGCCCAGCCCCACCTCCAGGTCAGCGTCAGATAGCTCGAGCAGAACCTGCCCATTCAAAGCACGGATCTAGAACCAACCAGAACACAATATTTGACGCTTAATGCGCGTCTCTCGCTCTACTACTTACATCCAGCTATCAGATGTTTTGAAGAGATCAACTATAAACTTTCTTTTACGATGACCTAACTTTTGAGTTTCATGTTTCGATGTGAAATACCATGAATTGAAATTCTAGTAGGTAGAGGTATTAACATAAATTAGCAAATTTTGCGATGCAATCTATCTTGGAGATTTGAATCACTCCCTGATTTCCATACAGATCTAATAAAATGAGCGCATTCCGAATAATACATGAATTTGTGGGTAATGACAATTGTTTTTTATTCCATTTTTACATATGAAAATATCATCTACGTTGTTTTACAGAAATTTATGATCAACTGAAACGTAAACATTTAGTCTTTCACGTAATTCACGCTGGAAATAAATATTTTCGGTGTGGATAAATATTTCCGATTAAATTTTCACTGATGTGGTTTACATAATATGCTATTTTACCTGAATTTATAATTATTATCATTGCGCTTTTTGTAGGTATAAACGTAGTCGGTACAAAATGGTTAATACGATTTGTGTTAATACTGCTTGAAACCTCATACGATTGGATTCAACAGAGCATGATTATCATTATTTTGCTAACCTTCTTAGCTAACATTATTAAACTGAATGAATGTACCAGACATTTCTTTTTTTTTGTTTAGTCTCACTCATTTTGTCATTCGCTTATTATACTTCTCCATAAAAAAGGAGACAAAACTGACATCAACAACTACCGACCTGTCAGCTTAGTGTCGCACTTGTATAAAGGTTTTATTAAAGTGATCGAAAACCGCATATCCGGGTCGTTTGATAAACACCAGCCAGCCGAACAGGCTGGATTCCGCCGCGGCCTTTCGACCACCGACCACCTTCAATCTATTAACCAAATTGTAGAAAAACACCTAGAATTTCAGCTCCCACTCTATATAGCATTTGTCGATTACTCTAAAGCTTTCGATAGTGATAGCCATAGCTCAATTTTCAACGCACTACACAATCAGGGAATAGAAACCACCTATATCAACATAATCAAAAACATATATGACAATAGTACAGCAGCCATCAAAATCAATACCAAGACAGGACCATCTTTTAACATTAGGAAAGGAGTTAAGCAGGGAGATCCGTTGTCACCAAAATTGTTTACGGCCGTTCTGGAAGAAGTATTTAGGAAGCTGGCAGCTCGCTGGGCAGAAGTTGGCATTATGGTCGGACAAAAAAGATTAACAAATCTCCGTTTTGCCGATGATATTGTCCTCTTTTCGCATTCAGCTCCCGAGTTGGCTCAAATGCTGAACGACCTTAGCAAGGCAAGCCTCGAGGTTGGACTTCAAATGAATATGTCAAAGACTAAATTGATGACGAACAAACCGCATCATAGAATCACGTTGGGGGGTGTGGAGGTTGAATACGTCAATGAGTACGTTTATTTGGGCCAAATAGTCTCCTTCCAGGCAAGACAAAATCAAGAAGTAGCAAGACGCACAGAAAATGCCTGGAAGAGCTATTGGGCTATGAAAGATCTCATGAAGGGAAATCTTCCTCTATCCCTTAAACGGCGACTCATGGATGTGTGCATTCTTCCCATCCTAACATATGGTTCTCAAACATGGTCTTTGACAGATCTGCAGAGGTCCACACTCGAAGTTTGCCAAAGAGCGATGGAACGAAGCATCCTCGGGATAAAACGTGTAGACCGGGTTAGGAATACCACCATACGTTCCAAAGCCAAAGTAATTGATGTGACTCGTAAAGCTGCTATGTTGAAGTGGAACTGTGCTGGACACATCTGCCGTATGCCAGACGACCAATGGGCCAAAATCACGACCCAATGGGTCCCACGTAATGGCAAAAGGCGACGCGGCAGGCCCAGTCGGAGATGGCGAGACGAGCTGGACTCCTTCCAGAAAGACTGGTCCCTGAGAGCTGACGACAGAGAGGTGTGGAAGAAGAGTGGGGAGGCCTTTGCCCAGCAGTGGGACGTTACAGGCTATTAAAAAAAAAAAAAAAAAACTGAAAAAATATAAACCAATATTAATGCAGTCGTTATCTGGCACTACCTGGATATGTACCTAATTGTCTCAAAACCCAAAATATTTATATATAAAATACAATATCACATGGGTAATGTTTAAGTAGCATTTTGTTATCAGCAATATAAATGCATGTTACTATTGTTGAATAATGTCTAGGCGTATCAGCTGGCAAATTATTTATGACTTTATTTCCAATATTTTTCTCAGCAAAGTCATTGAATTCCGGTTATATCACGCTGATATTTTACCCTAGAAAGTATTCGAAAATAGCCTACAGTGTTACTATTTTTAATCATACACGTTACGTTTACGATACGTTTACGTACCTTGGTGTTTTTTATTCAATAACATCGGTTTAAATTGTGATTAGATTATTTATTTATTTATTTATTTATTTATTTACTCAATAATGGGTACGTTCTATACCTTTCCACTCTTGACGTTGTCAGCAACTGCAGCAGCGTACTGCGGCATGCCCAGTGCCAGCTCAAGCCACGCGATGATAGCAGGTGCGCGCCATCTTGACAGAGGCAGTGACGCTGCTTCTCGTAGTGCCGCCTCGCTTCCAAGTGGCGACCATGCGCGAGTGCTACCAGTACCGGAGTAGATCGGCTCTGAACAACAAGCTATATTGAAAACATTGAAAATATTGGTAAGTGACCTTTTAAGGTCACCCGAAGGTTCCCAATGTTGGTAGTACCTATCTACATTATAAATAAAACAGAACTAGATGTAAAATAAAGATAATAATGATAAGAAATATGTTATTTTGATGATTGCATCTAAATTTAATTGGTGTCAAGAATTAATGTTTTAATCGTATTTATGAAAACTCACTCAATCGTATTATTGAATTATTTCTTAAAACTTCCCATTTCCAAGCTTGCACAGGAGATTTGGTTAGACAAACCAAATCTCCTGTGTTGTAATAAAGTTAGTCAGCAACAGAGTTCAGTCTCATCCACCATTTACCCTTTGTGGCAGTTGGGTCCTGTTAAGCTTAAATCTCACTCACCACTCTCATGTCCGCTAATGGCTGCACTGCCGGATTTAGTGCGATGTCTGGAGCGCGCGAATACGCGCGATATGGAGCCCCAAGCGGAGCCCCGCCCGCGCGCGCCTTTGCTGCCCACGCCGGAGCGCCCGCGCACCCCACCCAGTAGAGCCGCCTCGCATTCACCCGGACTTGATAATTGCTCCACTGATCTATTAAGATTACAGGAATATATCTCACGAATTATATTTATTTATTGCATCACTAGAACTCCTGCTGGATAGGGCTCGCCTCTTAGAACAAAAGGCTTATCAATTACACTGGCATGGTGGGGATTAGAGGACTTCACGTGCCGTCGACATAATTCCGCGTTTCTTTTTCACCTTTTTAGCAAGTTATAACTATTTCAGCATAAGATTTCGGAAAGTCAGAATTGTTTGACTAGGGTTTGAATTCTAAACCTATGACCATAGCAAGCCATGTTCATATCACTCGGTTTTTAACTAGCCCATCACTCGGCTATAAATAAATCAGATTTAATCAACTATGAAGTTAGGTAACAATGGTATCTGAAAAACATTTGAGTTGCATAACAGTGATATGACGGACATAAACATAATTATATTATATTGTCAGTCCTCTGTGTAGCTCGATTTTTAACTAGCCCATGACAATAATAGGTAAATGTTAAAAGAAAAATAAACAGAATTACTAAGTGTAGGTATACCAATTTAGCATTTAGTTATATGATTGTGCATTGTCGGTATACAATAGTAGGTATATAAACTATGGATGATCTAATTGATATTTTATCTGGTATATATCTAGTAATATTTAATCTTTTAATATTCAATGTTTTTTAATTATATTTTCCCTATGGTCTATATTTCCTTGTATGAACAAGGAAAATTAGTTACCTATATCAAATAAATATATATATATTTAGAACTAATTTGGTCTTAATGTACAGAACTCGACACTTAATGTACAGAACGTAATTTCAGGCAGACGCCGTTGTATGGCTTAAGAAAACGCTAAATAAAAGATAAAGTTTCCAAAGACAACATAATAGAAAATGAAAAAGAAATTAAACGGGAAAAAATGTAATTTGCAGCTGCTATTACTGAATCGTGGACCGAATAGCATAATACCCAATAAATTTTACTGTCAGTATTCGATAATATCGCCTGAAGTCGTAAAATATCCCGAAATGAAAAGCTATCATCTCGTTACTATTGATTTCTAGAGCACTTAAACCTAAGCCAGCCAACATATTCAACAATTTAAGGGGCTATCTCGAAATTGATAGAAACTGTAAGTCATTCTATTCAACAAATTTAAAGTTAGGCATTACATTTTCAGGTACCTAGATGATTGAACATAAGAACTAGAATCAGATTGAACAAAATTGTGAAACACAAATTGACACTATCGCCTATTTTATTTACTAAAATAGTCTTTTTAAGTAGTAGAATGTAATTTCAGACGTTTCTTAGATTTTTATTAGATTTTAATTTCCGGCCGGCGTTCGCTATTGTGCCTAATAGACTGCCAGGCTATTCGAGAGAATGTGCTAATGTTAGTGAAAAAGATAAGGAGTCATTTACAGTTAAATAAATTTCTTGAATCAAATTTAGTATTCGGTACTTAGGTGAAAGGGATTTTACAAAACTCTGAGGACATTATACGTAACTGTATAACTTTTTGTAGCCATTAACAGAATTAACCCCTCTTTCTGCTGAAATAAATAGCTACTTACGAAGTTAAGTAATTTCAGTTGCAAAAAGTTAATATTAATTAATATGCTTTGTTTCAATCGCTATGCTATGGCTGAAATATCTTAGAAGGCCAATTTACCAAATCTATATTCTTTTAAATCATACTACCTTATATATGTTTTAAGACAGTAGATACATTCATATTAATGATATCGCAATAGATTCCATAGAATCTTTTTATGGAATTTCTGAGAATAAATAAAAATATAGGTATATCCGTTTTTCAATTCTGATGAATTTCTGAGAATAAATAAAAATGTGGGTATATGCGTTTTTCAATTATATAATGTTAAATGTAAGTCCAAAAAATATTGGCATTATAATGAGGAAAACAAACCTTGAAAGCGATCCCGCGTCGATGGAGCGTGTGAAGGGCGAAGCACTGTTGTGAGGTGATAAAGTCGGGCTGCAATCACGCGGCGTGCTTACTATAGAAATACAGAACACTATTAATAAGTCATAATAGGTATAAACAATACATAATAAATAAATAAACATATGATGATGACACTGTTGTTGATATTATTATACTACACGTACACGTAGGTATTTTGATACTATGGTATTAGTTGTATACTTTTGAAATAGCAATCGAAATCAAATCGTAAAAACACGTCCGTATATATATATCTTCTGTCGTGGTTATTCGGGTGTAACGAATAACCACGACAGACATAGAAACTAGTCGGAAAATACTAACCGAAAATTCAATAAGCACCGTTTGAAATTCGCTACTCAGCTGTATGAGGGGAATAAAAATCGATAATGTGGCGTTGGTCGTTTTATACTGAACCACCCGGAATATTGTCGCCATTCAATGTGGCTGTAATGTAATATGTAGAATAGGCGAGTCTTACAAACTACTTTATATTACTCAAGCCGTAATCCCCGCCGGGATAAAACGCTGCTTTGATGCATCTATCGGAGACTGTCTAACAAAAATACTTGACGTTAAGTGCCTGCGATGTAAATAACTGAAAATTATATCGATGTTGTTTTTTTGCTGCGAATATTAAGTAGCTGTATATTTTTTAATTGGAGAAAAATATCATCAGAGTTTTTGGTAGGACTTTTAGGTAGCACTGTACGTAAAAAAATGTTTTAACTAATGACCATTTATAAACAAATTATCTTCGCACGCAGCCGCCTTTAACATTTTATATTTTGATTAAGGACGCTGTTACATTTTCGACGAACTCAAATTTAGGTATTTAGAGTCGCACACAGCAACATTACGGGCACGCACACATTGAAACCACTGAGCGCTCGATTTTATACATCGCTTAAATAATCTTGATCCTTGTTATTGTTTCTTATTTTTATTTGAATTGATAGAGTTTAGTGATCGTACTATTTTCGTGATGATTTGCTACCTGGTGACCTATTGTACATTCGATACGAATTACTTTACGTTTGGTCTGCAGATATCCCTAAGTAAAATATCTTAAAGATTAATTTATTTCGTTATATGTGAATTCAATGCGCTGTAATGCATTCACAATAGACCGAGTCATTCATGACTCGGTCTATTTTGCTATATCTCATTAATTATGATTAATATGTATTTATGTTTTTAAAAGTAAAAAAAAAACATAATGGAAAAATATTCGTTTACCTTTATTAATGAAAACTAGAACTACAATAAGAAAACTAAATTTAGTTAAAAAGCCACGAAAAATTTAGTCCGCCATAATATTGGATTTAGAGTGATGTTACAATATTTTTAGAGTTATTCACAGCAAGCCTATAATTTGATATCCATATTGTAGGAAAGCATAAAAATGTAGAAATTGTATTTAGAGAGACGTCATTTTATTTTTTGAGTTATTTTTAGTAAGTTTTTGATCCCCATGTTGTAAAGTGCATCACAAATAACTAGTCCGCCATGGGTGTTCCGGAATGACGTCACACAACTAAACATCCAAACATGTCTATACAAAATTTCAGCTCAATCGGTTGAAGATTCAAAATTGACTTGCAAGAATCCACCTGAACAAACATAATTAAGTAGTTAAATATATACATTGCAAATTAATAAAAAGATTGTCAAAAGTTTACGGTCAGAGATAGGCTTGTATAGTTCACGTACTAAGTACTAATAAGAATTAATCCCGACACTGACAAGAACAAACTATTACTTTTCCTTATTATTACATCATTCTTTTAGTACTACGTCGTTCGTTCGAGATGTCAGTATTCTTAGTTTCTGGTTCTGAACGAGTAGTCGCACGCTACAAGCTAGTAAATTTAAAAATTTTAAATTTTAAACAACAGTCTGCGGTATAAACTACACATACTTATACCAAAAAATACTTAACAATAAAATTTACAATAACATGATACCTATATTTCATTTTACATTTAACTCAGAATATATTTTCAAATAAAAATAATAACATTCTACAAGGCTTAATAAAATTGAAAATATCTAGATCATTACAATTTATAGTTTAAAAAAATTAAAAACGTGCAATAAATAAAATAAAATAAAAATACATAAACATATCTAAAACAAATATAGAAATACTTATTATAAAATAATTATATTATACGATACTATAATCATACATATTTTAATGATACAATTTAATTTAATATACCTACTCGTATATAGTTTTTATCTTATTTGACAAAGAGCGCCTTCATCCTCTCTCCTATTAAAAATATCTTTTGCTGTGCCCGACAGGGTCCATAATTGATCCAATGTTTAACATGCCTACCAACTAATGTACACATTATGAAATGCAATAAAGAATTGAGTAATTGAGTAACTGTAGGACTGTAGATACTTGAAATACTCGAAACGCGACTAAACGAGCGGGAGCGATATAAAATCAGTGTATGAATAAGTGGGATGCATGATAATATTTCATATAAAGAATAATCGGGTATTGTAAGAATTATAGGCAAAACCTGCAAAGTATGAAGGAATATAAAATGTAATTCACTATATACTGTACTATGGTACTGGTGTAGGTGGTACTAATAGTACCAGAAGACAGAACTAGTGCATCTGAAAGTTTTACCTACTAGTACAGTCATTCAGTGGCCGAGTAAGAACAAGCCTAGTCAGGGAACACCCGTCAGGAACGGAGTTGACATCTTAACCCCACCCATCAAGTCTCGACCTCACTAACAAATGCTTAACCCTACCCATCCTTTTCTTGGACTCACCTACAGACTCTTAATCCCAATTATTCTCGCCTTTTTTTAGTAAAATTTGATCTCACCCATCCAATTCTTCACCTGCCCAACAGCTGCTTAACCTCACTCATCTATTTGTTAACTTGCCCAACAGCAGCTTAACCCTACCCATCTACTTTCAGGCCTAATCTAAATCACAGTATTAATATGACAACCCCACCCATCCATTTCTTCACCTGCCCAACAGCTGCTTAACCTCACCCATCTATTTTTTAACTTGCCCAACAGCAGCTTAACCCTACCCATCTACTTTCAGGCCTAATCTAAATCACAGGTTTAATATGACTTAACTCCACCCATCCATTTCTCAACCTTGTCAACGACTGCTTAGCCGTTAGTATCCAAATCCCGATCTTATTCATCAATCCCTAAATAACATTCTGATAATAAATTTAATAATATTATTAAAGTCGTATTTACTTTTATTTAGGTTTGAAAAAGTATCAACATTTTCCGGTCACGATAAACGACTATATGAGTGTATGACACAGACTTTTTCGTAATTTATTTTTTGCGACAGAGCGATACGCACATGCTTCCACAAGCGCGTCTGAGCGCGGAATGAAAGTCCGCGAGTGAAAAATGTATGAAGAAATTTGCAAGCGTTCATATTTTTGCTGTTTATTGAAAAATGTAATGATTTAGGTACAAAATAATTAGTCGGACGTATAGAGGACTATATATGCCGTAATTTTATATAATTTTGATGATAAAATATGCTCTAAGTTTACTTTAAAATGGTACGTAATCTGACCCTATTTTTACACATTTTCTGTGATTATTGTGATGGTGAAAACGGATTTATGGGAAAAATTTGTATGATGTGATACAATTTTTGTGATGCCAATCTGAAGATGAATAGATTACCTTTAAATTGAGACCATAATATCTTCACATATATGATTGCTTATACATTAAAATTGTACCTGAAAAACACCGTTATTTGTAGAAAATTGTAATAGCGTCCTTAATGAGGTAAAATTCTCTGAAAGATCATCCGCTGCCGGTACTCAGAGAGGTATATCGGAGCAGTATCGACTGCTTGAACTGGGCCTTGCTTTCTGATTCTAAGACTGCTGCTCATCTGTTTATTGCCAAAATTTTTACCGAAACAAATTTTGTATTTTATTATCGCCATGAAAGTAGTAACAGATTTCAAACGTGTCTCGGTAATGTAGTTTAAACTGTAGTAAGTAAACAATAATTAATAAATGTAAAATTATAGTTCCCATAAATATAATAATAATTAAAAATATTATAAATAAGGAGATAGATCAGTGTATGAGTAAAACTACATACTTTGATTATATACTTGAAGCGAAACTATAATATACCTATACAATTAATTTATTAACGTTTGCGGTTTTACTTCTAAATGAATTATATAATTTTATGATTAATATACGAAACTACTATACTGAAACGAGAATAAGGCGTGAGTGTATGTATGTATGTACTACTATAGTTTATAGAGCTGTGATAGCCTAGTGGTGAGACCAGTGGACTGAGATGTCAAAGTTCTCGAGTTCAAACCCAAGGCACGCACCACTGACTTTTCGGAAGTTATGTGCGTATTCATCACATGCTCAAACGGTGAAGAAAAACATCGTGAGGAAACCTGCATTCTTGAGAGATATTCTCGATGGCGTGCGAAGTTTGCCAACCCCCAGGAGGTTAGCGTGGTGGACTGTAGCCTAATCCCTCTCAAATGAGAGGAGACCCGTGCTCGGCAGTGGGACAGTAATGGGTTGATGATAGATAGTTTATAGTTCACTATAGTAAATACTTAATTTGAGACACAATAAACATTTATCTGGTATCGATATCTAAGTGATATTGAACAAGAGACAGAGTAAAACTGGAAATGATGTTCCAACAAGATTATGATTATCACCTAGTGGTTATAGCAATATTCCTGGGGATCCTATACCGCGGATCACAGAGACATTTAATAAAATTTCCAATGGCTTTTTCCATTTGCGAGTACACAAAAGAAAATCACTTCCGTTAATACAAAAGCATATTCAGCAAAAGCAAACTTCAATATTTGAATAATAAAAACAAAATGAATTTGTTCCAGTTATTTGAAAAGAACAAAACAAAAACATGTTGAATTCAAAAAATTCAAATGGAATGAAAGTTTCGCCTTTTGAATAGTTGTTCTGCAATACTAACGCAATTATCTGGAGTGTTATTGTTTGATGTACATTGAACATGTTTTGTAGGCGTATTGACTGCAGCCGCAATAACTTTTGTTGATAAATTGTGTACAATTTAGAATGCATGCATTTATTTAGCACATTGTGCAATTCATCATTTACATGAATCTATGTTTTTGTATGTAACCGATTATTACAGGTATTTTTCATCTATTATATTTGAAAATCAAGTAGGTACTCTTAGCTTTGGTAAGTTACTTCAAAATTACCAGTGGTATATTATTGATGTTACAAACAACCTCTATAGATTTATTGTATGCCTGCTCTTTATACATCATCATCGTGAATACATACTAAATCAAAAAACGGTACATACAGTTATTTTTGTTAGTTATTAACGTAAAAATCACCCTCAGTATAAAATAAATGTTGTTGATTGTCGGTTCTGTTTGTTATCCGGCAGCTGTATGAAACAATTTGATTTCATCGTTAAGAAACTTTCCCCCTTCATAAAAAAAACCCATTTTTCAAGCGGTAATTTTTATTGTTTGAATTTCACGCTGAAAAGCCTTTTATAATAATATTATACACTGGGCTAACTTTGTTGTGTAAATATTAATAGGTTATTTAATGTTTAGGTTGTTGATATTTTAGTACGTACCTGAATTACCCATCTATATATAAAAATAAATCCCTATTTACCTTGGCATGACACGGCATCATGCGTGAACAACTGAATCGATTTTGCTCAATTTGGCTATTGATAAAGAAGAAGTGAAGAAGAATACTTTTTATCAACCTACTAAGTGAGCGAAGTCGCGGGTGGAAGTAAGTTTGATATAAAATTGAAATATAAAAATAAAATACATAAAGCTTCATGTTTCACACAACAAGAGGTCTCATTATACTTGTTTTCAACATGAGCGAGTTGCAATCCGCTTTATTTTCCAGCTGAATCATGAAAATCATATTTCACTTCATAACAACAATCCAGTGGATGTAACAATGTTAAAAGGGATTCGTTTAAGTTCTTTCGTCAAAAATTAATGAGGAAAATTTGAAATTCAGATATTCTGTGAAATTAGGTTGGTTTTGTTAGTAATTTTTGTTTGTTGTAAATTGTTGGGTATTTTGACAATTACCATCTTGTTAAGAACGTTGTGAGATAATAAGAGTTGTCCCAAGCTGCACACACACAGAAAAGAACAAGAAAAAAATCATTCTGATAGCAAAATGTATGATGTAGGGACTTCCTAACCATTTGCGGTATAATAACCTTTTGCGGCTTCATATAAACACATTATACTTACGTTGATAGATATGATGTGCGGAGGAGACGAGAGAAGCTGCATCTGTATCGTAGGCATCGAGGGTAGGAGGTGCCCCTTCTGCCGTCGAGTCGGAGAGATTGCCGCCGCATACGGAGGTAGCGCCCCCATCGCTGCTACCTAACATCGACAATATTATGAGAAAGGTCCGTATGGTAAGGTTCAATGCCCTAAGTCGAGCTTAATCCGACTAAATTCCATTACTATTTGCCTTAAAACCTTGGGTATTATGTAACAATGTTTTGCCACTTTTATGATTTTATAAACTTATATTAATAAACTTTATTAATAAACTTTATTATTACTTAAAATGTGATGAAGCATCAACTACTCTATTACCTCTAACACCAGAGTCTGCGCTGCAGCTGCCCCGGTCGCCGATCAATCCGGAAGGTCCCAGCATCATTGGCGGGCCCATACCTAGCGACGCCACGCTCTCGCCTTCTGACAAGCAGCCAGCTGCCTGCAACTGCCTCCGAGCCTATATGTCACGTATGATAAAGACTTTCTGCTATACTTAATGACGAAAATTCATTTAAAATTTATCTACATGATAAAATTTAATTAATTTAAAAATATTTAAAGTGATTACAAAACAATTAATTGCCTCGTTCATGCTGCTGAACGTGATTACTTGCTCTGAGTTTGATTCTCTAGCTTGACTCGCCAGCGTTTATTAGCACTACAAATTAAAAAAAATATGTTGCATTACGGTACATTAAATATACCTAGTTATATTATACTATTGCTGGCAAATAAATTATTGAAGAACTGAACATTTCCGCCTAAGCATTTTCCGATAAATTGCGTTTTGTACAAACAATTAACTTTTTAATATGACACCCTTGTGATGTAATTCTTCAATCACCTTTACGACATAAGTACATCGAATCGAATATTGATCATTTGTATCCTTGCCCAACATCACCTACATTTCGAACACGATTATAGTACCCATCGTCACACCCTTTTAATGGTTCAATTAATTTCGATTGGGGCTTTAATTTGGACAGGATTTGTCCGCTCGGATGGGACTTCCAGTTACCAGTTCACATCAACGTAATGGTATCGAGCGTTCCGTGGTCGCCGGTTAATATCCGGATTATGTGTAACGGAAAATTGTGTAACACAGCCGACTTATACCAGTAAGTTACGTTTAATTTTACCCGCAATTTAGATCAGAGGCAGGAATTTAAAATGGTAATTAACACGGGCGGTTGATGGATGGTCTTGGCTCGCGCGCACATCGCGCGGTCGATTCATCATAGTACAGAAATGTCGATAAAGGTTTATTTATTATTTGTTTAACCACTTTATCACTGAAGTTGTTCATCAAAAGCAATTTTGTATTGACAGTGTTAATTAAGTATTTGTGTTTGACAAGTTTCGAATGAATTATCTTGTGAATTCAAGTATTATATTTCTATTTTAGTAACATTCATATTGGAGCGTTTTTTTTTGTTATGAAATTAGCGTAATAACAGTATTTTAATATTCCTACCTCAAACAGCTGCTCCCTTGCATGTCGAAGTTGTGTATCCCGTGCACTAAGCGCCGCAGCTAGCTGCAAGGATCGCTCTGCTTCATCTCGAGCGTGACGAAGTAGCGCCGCTCGCTCGCGTTCCCGCTCAGCTCGCTCCGCACCTAGCGCTGACGATGCTCCACCCCGTGAACGCATCTGATCAAATATCGTTGACGTAGTTAAAATACATACATGTAATACCAGGTTACCATAACGAACTTACAGTCGAGACATACTAGGGTTCTTTTTGAAAAGAATATTAAAGTGCATAAACTAGATAGGTTTCTAACTTTGGACTTTAACACAGTCATGAAAGTCAAAACTTCATGAATAATTATCTTAAGTTAGAATGTAATAAAAGAGTAAGGTTATATGACTCAGCTCAGAACAACGAAAGAGGAATAACTTATAATATAAGTGCACTCGCCGAGAACTTTCCATATGTGTAAATTTCTATAAGCTAGGAAACAACTGGGTAAGTTCTGTGTGACCTAGATTATCCGAGCATAATGAGCAAACGTTGCTAGATCAAAAGGTACGATATTATAAATTGGCTGACCACAATTTTAGCTTCATACAGTAATGACTTCATTAATGATTTTGGAATATTTTGGAACAAAATGCTACGCTGGATATTTTAATCAGTTTTATTCAGAGGTATTTTATCAAACAGTTTTTATCAAATGATAGTTGTGTATTGTAGTGTATGTAAATAAATTTAATTTTAAAATGAAAATGATAATAACCTGTTCATAGTTTCTTATGAAGTCTCGGAGCTCTTTCTCTTTGTCTTCGAGCGTGGCGTAGAGTTGTTTCATTTGATTTAGTAAATCGAATTTCTCAGCTTTCAACCTCTTTTTGTCTGCTTTCAAAGCTGAAACAAAATTACTGTATAAGCACAAAATTTATATTTAAGTACTAGAAACATGAAAGGAAACACGATCAGGTTTTTACGTTGCTGCACCAAAGTTCATCATTTAGAGCTCACATAGAAAATGGATACCTATTATTGCTAAGTGCATTATCTGAATGGCCTGGTTTGGTAAGCGGCTAAGTTCGTTTGTGCATGAGGTTTCCGAGCAAGCCTTGCCTCAATCCCGAGTGACTCAAACTCTTTGAGCGCTGGCTGCTCGCTTTCCAAGCTCGTATCCTTTGTCGCTGCACTCACATGCAGATCCCCTCAATTCGGACATTCGTACGTTTTCAACGTTTGATAGGAAAATAAAACGCACCCGAGATTGATCTACATTTTGCCGTTACCCAAGCGCTCCAAGAGACTGTCGATCGTTTTGACGATTGCCATCATTTGGAAGTTTTGAAATTGGATTTCAGTTCCGGGCTCAGATTTCATTGGCAATCATAAAGTTCATGAATTTTGAGTTTTTCATCTTCGGGAAATGGACCAAGGTGAATATTTCGGTGATTGTTAGGCGGGTGATATGATTTTAATTAAATCAGAATGCTAGTTTCGTAGGCACTAAACCGCTCCTTGATTGTGGTTTCATTGATCACGTCTAACAATTACATAAAGTAAACATTATTAACAACATATATATAATTATATAACAACATAGCATATTATAATGTAACGATAATTATGGTCGATAGTTTTTGTCGTGTTTTTAAGCTGTGAGTAATATAAAAACACTAAAAATGTTTTCTATATTTTATTGGTCAAGTAGAACACATTACGTAGACAGGAATTACGAACTGAATCTACAATTTAATACTTATTTCCATTCATAGGAAACCAACAGTCAACAAAAACAAATTAAAGGAATTAGTATAAATCCACTTATATAGTATACCGACGCTGTTATAATAAATACTTATCGACCTCCTTAGAATATGTACCCACGTCATGGACAAGTGTTCTGTTTATTTGTTTGATACAACCACGAGTAGGAAAATAATGAAGTCATCATTATTTTCCTAGTCATTGTTTGACCAGGTATAAGTAGCGTAGTAGGCCGAATTTCAGGTAAAATAAACGATATTGTTCAAACTTATCATAGCATTTGATTAAACCATTTATAATGTTATCTAGTTCAACAGAAACTGATTCCACCAAGTTACTTAATTTGTTCAATTTGTCATGTCTAAATTATATTCAACAAAGCGAAGTTTCTATTTATTATTTTTATGCTGTTTTTACGTCATCGGTTTTATAATGTTCGGTGTAGAGCTAAAGATGATTGGAATTGTGACCTACTCATGCTATTATGGGGTCCGTGAAATGAGGCCAATGGAAATCCAATATAGCGTATGTAGTAAAGCATACTTAAGCAAAAGTTTGCTCTAACTTAGATAAATTGGGTAAAGTTGCTGTCTGGCTCGTTAAAAAGTTATGTAACGGCTATTTCAATAGTTAGGAATTTCAAAAACGTTGTCAAAATCTTTTAGTTTGCAATGCAAATAAGAATTTTATTATAACATTAAATAAAAACTTCGCTATGCGTAAACATGTTTCGTTATGCGTAAACATATTGAACTCAATACTATGCTTTATGAAAAATTTAATACACACTAAAATCTTCTAGTCATCTTAATGGTTATAGTCAAATTATAATTTTATTTTAAACCATGCGGTGAAATAAAGAAACATAATATTATATAGATACTTAGTTAATACAATATATAGATAATCTAAAATGTACAACACGATAGCAGTTGCTAACTCTGTAGGTGTACGCCCTACACAATTCTGACAAGTTTCGTCAGCATAATGACATTAGTGAAAATGTCAGTCCAAGTTACAGGAGTACGCCCTTAGAAGGACGTGACCCGTATACCGTCATGGGTCTGTAAGGTACCTTGTGAAATATTATGAGCATAGTTTATCAAAATGTCGGCTTACTCCACGCTTCTCCGGTATCGGGGCGGCACTCAACAAATTGGCCACTTTTGTGGGATCGAACAGGATTATTGTGATAAAGCCACTGTAGGGAGTAACTAGACAATTTATTGAAATCTTATGTGTATGTGTAATGTAAAACAAAAGAGGTGAATAATTCGTATCTCCATTATTCCGTAATAAATGATATAGACGAAAAATTATAACTTTCGACGCAATTTTAGGCAGTTTTTCCAAACTTTTTGCTACGTTAATTCGCCCAGTCACTAACCATGAATATGTCGTTTTCATTCGCGTTATGATATGCAGACTTATCGGTTTAAATGAGAGCGCTCGTAAGCTTTCATGATTCAACATTTTCCACGAATAGATTTAAAAGTTCGGTCGGTAAAATTGAATAGATTTATCACTGTTGTTATAACTTTGTATGACTTTTAATATTTTTTTTACGATTTTTTAATAACTACTCGATTCGATATCAAACTAGACTTTTAAGTGAAATGGCTAAGTTTAATACTGGTATTAATGTTTTAAGCAAACTAATGCCATAAAAATATATAATGGCTAGTGTAATGTCGCCATTAATTTCTTTAGCAAAGTAATAACGACATAAACCCGGCCATTAGGTTTTAGGGTAAGATCTAGTTTGATATATGTTTAGAAAATTCTACCCCTATAATATTAGGAGAAAGTGGCTGGGATTTTGTAGTTCTATTTATATTAACGATGCTTGGCTTGTTCAGAAACTTTTGGAATACGTATGGAAAAAAGTTACGTAAGGAAAGATTTTATTACAAAATCAGTAGTTTTGATCTTATTTAAAATGATTTGGTCCTTTACGTTCTGTCTTGTTTAATTTTTATAAAAACGTTGTCTTAAACTAGTGGGGCTCCTGTAGATTGTAAATTGTTTTGCTCTGTGCGGGGATCGAACCCAAAATTCGTGACACACACACCGATCGCTCAGCCACTGCGCCAGTTGAGTTGTCGAAACATATGTATTAGAATATTTATAAATAAATATCAGACTTGGCTTGGTCTCTAAAGAAAGTGGCAAATTCTGGTTTATCAGATAACAGTAGGTACTACTTACAGTTAACAGCTTCTCTAGCCAGCAATAGCTCCTTCTCTAGCTGCTGAGGATCCAGTTGGGGTCCGTCTTGTGTGTCAGACTTGGCTCGCTCCAGTAAGGTGCTGCCTGCTTCTCCTCGCTCCGCGGCAGCCACCAGAAGGCGTCGTACTCGGGTTAGTTCCGCCTATACAATCATATATTTTTTAAAGTATAAAACACAGATATGAGTAATTATGATTACTTGTATGGCTCCAGGCTTTCTTTCCTGGTAGTTTAAAGTAGTTTATGATACATATTTTTATTAAAACTATTTGTTATTGTTTTTTTGCCGCGCTATTATAGTGGTTCCGTAACCTAGATGCTGTAAAAAATCCACCAAATTAAAGTTTTACTACAGATGGTAATGGAAAATAGAGACACAATTTTCATTAAGACGTAACTATGTATTTATTAAATATTTTTAATTCCTCACCACCGTACAAAAAAAGTACGGTAAACAACAAAAATACATCCTTTTCTTACGTACCTATAGACAGTCGAATATCATGAAATAGTTATGTATTATCGAAATCGACTTCCCAAAGGTCCATCGGGAAAGTAATAAACTCACGATATCTTATTTAACATCGACCTAACTCCGGCCGAGTGGAAAAAGGTTAAGTAAAAAACTGAACCTTGAACGCTACGAAAATCACTAATGACAGGTTGATTGGTAGAAATATATGTATTATGTATCCGTACTTGCCCGGTGCCCCTAATAAATAAGTAGTAACTAAATACGTGAGTTGTTGCTATTTGTGTCAGTTTCGTGAGTTAGTTTTGTGCTCCAATTGGTAGCAGGACACTAATGTAACGTAAAATGCATTACATTATATATGTAGAAGAAGTAAATTCTGCCCTACAATAAAATATTACAATATACAATAATACAATTACAGTAAAAATATATTTTAAGGCTTAATTATGTCTCTGTAGGTACCTATCGTCCTTCTTAATAATGTAGGATAAGAAGTCATTTTAAAATCATAGATAGGTACTTAATTTTCTAATAGAAAAGAAAGAAAGAAGAAGAAAAAGAATCGAACCGCAAAAGCTATATCTATACTAACACAATAAAGAGGAAAGATTTGATTGTTTTTTTGTTTGCATTGTATGGGCTTCAAAACTACTGGACCGATTTGAAAAATTCTTTCACTATTAGAATACTACGCTATCCGTGTTGAAGGCTATATTAATTTTATAGATATTAGGGATCCGTATGAAAAATTCAATTGACGTTTATTTATTTTTTCAATAGATAGATCCTTAGCTCTTAAACTAGCCAAAACCTGTGTCTATAGAAGTAGTGGTTTCCCTTATGTTACATGCTAAAATGAATGATATACTCAACCAATACCCCAAAATTGGTTTCTGTATAAGCTTATTATACCTGTACCTGTAATCGTTCATTTTCCATTCGGAGTCTCCTGGCTACCTGTGCGGCGGTGAGTATCCCAGGGGACGCGGGCACTTCCTCCTGGCGAGACCGGTCCGACCGCCCGCCTGGGGAAGCCGCGTCTGTACCACAAATTATACCATTTGAACGAATGTCGTCACGTAAACGAATAATAAATATCTTTGTTCAGTACAAGTATTAATAGTACTGTAAACAAATATATTTTCGTCCGAACAACGCTACACATAATTAGTACCAAATGACATCTCTGTTAAAAGAAAACACCTACATTTATGGAAATATTGCTTTATATCGATTTACGGCCGGAAGCGAGTTAATTAACGGCCTATTGTTTGTAAGTACCTACTTTGACTTATTAATTTATGAGGAAACTTTTTAATACTTGCATGAGCGTACGATGCATAGCGTCATTAACGGGACTCATAATCAAACAGATAATTTTATATTGTGTTACATTCAAGTCTAAATATTTTGTATCAAATTAGAACACGGTACTGGTTTGGGGCTCTTTCGTCGACATCGTTGCTTTGTTTATAGTCCTATTTTCACGATGGCGGAACCTTGTTCAGTGTTCAAGGGCTTACGTTGTAACCCTTATTAGCTGTCGTACTATAATAGGAAAAGTTTTGTAAAGTATGGCAATGCCACAGTTATATAAACGGAATTGGTTATGGCGACGTAAATGTTGTAATAACGCGAAAGTTTCCCTAGTCACGAAAGCCGCGACGCGGCCGGTCCAGACAAATCGATTGCTCGCATGTAACACGCGTCACGTCACGGCGGCAGGTGTGCACGACGGCTGCTTTATTGCACACCATCGCTCTGAAAGAGACATATTGACTTCAGCAAAAGTAACACCTTACCCACACTATGTAATTATTCTCCTTCAGCTAACCTCTATTTCCACGAAACAAATAGAGTGTGAAACGCCAGGATCTACCGCCTGACATTAATAAACGTGCGTGTCCTGCGTCGGATACGAGGAAAAGAAATAATAAGATGAAGGATGGAAATGGAGCAGTGGCAAATTGGTCGCTGAGCGCCGGTTCTATCGTGAACAAATACAGACAGATTGCAGATAAATTATGCCTCGGGGCACATTGTCCAAATGGTCCCATTATCCTGCTTGCTCTGATAAGTCAATACGGTGAAGCATTGCACAATTGTCCCCGGGAACCATTGTTATGGATGAATGCTTAAGATACCATGGATATCCCTGTCTGTATTAGTAAGTATGTAAACCCAAGACCATAAAAAGCTTAAGTAACTTAAATAGTGTTATTTAAGTTAATAATTTTAAAGACTCAAACAGCTGCTTACTAGTCAAAACACTGAGAAAGGAATTAAATGACAAATTGCAACATCAGGCGGAAAGTTTCTTTCTCGTGGAGTTGGCTGGCAGTGCAATGTGCAGTTAGTCGGCAAATGAGCTTATTCCCCAAGGCTGCGCGCTCATTAGTAGCGAGGATATTCTACAGAGAACGGGCCGCACAATAATATACAGATGTTTTTACAACATATAGTTCATGTCACCTCCTTAGTTGCGATGAGGAAAATATTAATTTAGCTGCACTTGCTAAGCGCGAGTCGCTTTTAACAAATTAACTTAAATTAAATTCATGAGGAAGCTTCTAGACTCACAAAGGGAAGACACACAGTTGTTGTTTTCTGTTATTAAAACTTGGAGCGCAGCTTCAAATTCTGTTGTTCTTTAGACATTCCATTCTTTACTTATTGGTAATTACTTTTTTGTAACGGAATTATTTTAAACATTAATTTACTACATGACCTTTTCGAAAAAAATATCCATGACTAAAAGATAGAAGTTTTATTAATTTTATTTTTAAAAGCTTTATTTGAATACTAAATCGTTCACGTGTCACACGCACGTTCACTTAAAACAATCGTTTTTAAATTCTCTATCCATCATGGTTGTATGATATTCTATTTTATATATCCATTAATTTTATACAGCTTGTAGTTTAATTTATGACTCGAGAGGCAATTTATTTCGATATTAATTTTGATAAAGGTCTGTAATAAGACAAGAAAATCTTACTATGATCAGTGAAGGAACAATATTGTAGATTTTCCTTTCAGCAATGTGAGTTAATGTCCATTTATAAAAAAAATACTTAGACCGATAAATACCAAATTATTTGTAAATTTATAAATATGAAGTAAAGTTTTTTTAGATGTCAAGAGGTTTGTTACTCTTTCACGCGAAAGCAGAACGGGTTTTTCTGAACATTACCCTTCGGATATAATTCGGAGTGAAATCGTGGGAGGAAGCTAGTGTAAAATATTAAAGTTAATGATTTAATTAAAAACTGGCCGACAGTAATTATTTTGGACAATGAAGTCCATTCCTGTAGCCCAGTAGGTAGTTACCTATATGTGAACTACATTATAACGTGGAGAGAATATAATTATATTCAAGGTATGGTGTCTAGAACTGAGTTGAACGACGCTCATAACATTCTCAGCTTGTAGCAGCACCTATGAAGAATTTCAAACTAACTCTAACTTACTTCATCAACAAAACAAACATGCCGTCTCGACTAGTTACGAACTATTATCTCCCGGATTACAGACTCTTAAGACAAACTCTAGCTGCCAAGTTTACCTTTCCTCTCGCCCGGTTTGTTTTATTTTATTAATAATTGGAATAAATGCTTTATTTTTAGCTTCTCAACCAAAACGTATGACTTTAAACACAATATACAATGCAAATAATAATATAAATGTTCTCAATATAGAGTTCCCACTATCAATTTATAACAATAAATATGACTAGATATTATTTATTTGCGATACATTTATTGTTTTTCAAAGTGTCATTATGTCCATTTACTGTGAATCATTCTGTGGAAAACCCCTATCCCAGTTTTTAGCGGGGTCATCTTCCATGTCTGGAATGCATTTACCAACGTTTCGGAGCTTATAAATTGTAAATTTTCAAAAATAAAAATGTTACAAGGTGTGAGTGATGTCTGGACTGTACGAGTATATCAAATTTGTCAACATTCGAGTCGAACGCATTTGATTACGTTAGCGTGTACATGATCTTGTTGTAACGATTTTTTTTAAACTGGGCAAGTAATTGTTGAGAATATAAAAATATGAGTTAAAACACTGTAGTGTAACATACAATTCCGAAAGAGCGCCACGATAAAAAACATGTTCTAGTATCGCGAATTAGAAAGCAACACGTTCTCTGCGAGTTTAATTTACGTATTTCCTAATTCCTTTTTTTAAGCTACATTTTCCAGTTTTTGTTTGTATGTCCCACGGATTCCCTGAGTTACCAAATAGTTGACATATGTAGGTTATAAGAACTCTTAAGGATACAAATCTAAGCTTTTCTAACGATAACATATCGACTTTTTTAAAAACATCAAATTTAATTCTCATTTTACACAATATAATGTATATTGTGTAAAATAAATATGTTACATATAAAATAAAACAATACATATAAATACCTAAATTTATTATTGCCAATTTTATCTAATCCACTATTTACTAATGCTACTATTTTTAAATTTAGACTCTTCTACCATTAATTAATTATAATTACTATACGTTTTATTGTGATTCAAAGTAAAGTTAGTCATTGTAAAACAATGTTATCTAAAGCTAACAATAACTTCAATAACTACGATAATCTTTTTGTATTTTTTAGCTTATTTCAAGCTAAGATTTTTAAATTTTTTATTAAGAAAGAAAAATTCAACCTCAGGCGGGACTCGAACCCGCGTCTTCTGGATCGGTACTCCAGACGCTCTGCCAACTGAGCCACCGAGGTATCCGCCTGATGTGTTGAATTTTTCTTTCTTTATGTTATTTATATCTTTACGGCGACATAGCAACATCGATTGGACAATTCTGCCCAACCCAGAATTCTCCCTTTACAGCGAGTAGATTCCGGATGATATTGCATTACCTTTATACAATCTTTTTGTATTTTTTAGCTTATTTCAAGCTAAGATTTTTAAATTTTTTATTAAGAAAGAAAAATTCAACTATTATTGACTATTCTAGGCGCTTACGATATATTGTAATATCGGCCGCAGTGTATTTTGTGCCTTAAAAAAAATACAAATTGATTCATACCTCCATCTAAGGTAGCAGTAATATCAGCTCTAGGTTCGGGGCCATCGCTACTTCTGCCAGGCGATGTGGCATCCGGCAGCGGCACCTCCTCTTCAGAACTGTCGGCCGGATCCAAAATGTTCCGTTCGCTAGTATTACTGTTGCCTCCGTTGCCAATTTCAGCGTAAGTTCCACTGTCGCTCCCATTTTGTGTTGACCATTTTATCGGGGACTCGAGCTTGCCATTCGCATGGTTTTCTTTATTGTCGTCGTCTAGAGAAAAAATGACATAGTCTTATTAAAAAAATACAGGGCTGACTGCCTCATTGGAATATTGGTCGTAAGCGGCTGCTGAGTGTACCCTACCACGTACACGATCGAGTAGTGTTATTGGTATTATTTTATGAAATTCTCGGAGATTTGTGCCCTCTCGGAGATTTGTGCACTAGGATCGCTCTTAACTAAATTGGTCTTTTTTGTCGACCTAATAAATATACCAGTAAACTGCGGCAGTGCATTAATGAGCCTCAGCCTATTATATTACAAATTTAGTGGAACCAACTGATACCGACATGAAATTATCTTTCTTATGTATTTGAAGAAAAAAGGTCGAAGGTATGACATAGAAATATTAATATTTACCTATAAAAGGATTGTCTTTCCCATTCCTGATAGACAATCTAGTTGTTCTATTGAGCGTGCCCTCTTTGTCCACGCTGAGCCCACCGTTGCGCTTGTCGAGGGTTCCGATGAGCAGGCGCCGTTCGGGTGGGACGGGCCGGTCCAGCTCGGGCCGCTCGAGGGCTGAGCTGGCCGGCGTGATGAGCGGGTCGGCCGGTTCGGGCTCCGCATCAGCGTCAACCCGAGCACCCACCGACACTTGCTCATCCACCATCTTGCGGAGTTTCGCCTGAGAGAATTTTATTTTCAATACCTTGATGGCTTAATGATGGTCTAGGATTAGGTACAAAAGTAACTTAGCAATCGACTATGGCATTTAAATCTCTAAACGACCTTTATTCTCCTGTTATTAGACCAGCAGTGGGACAGCTAAAAAATAAGAGACAAAAGAAATAATTTCATATTTTATATTATTAGGGTGCATAAAGATCATAATGTACGTGGAGCTATAGAAAAGGGAGCCCAAGCACCAATACCACAATAAGACGCTTGAGTCATTTGCTTTAAGCCCGTTATTATATATTTTAATGATTTATTTATTTATTTATTTATTTATTTATCACCCATACTTAAACACTATCATTACAAGAACACAATCTTAATGCGATAGTGTGGTTCACTATATATCTAATTATTTATCTCTAACACATACTATAATAAATCTATATATCTACATAACAAATTATAAACAGCGTCATCCTCGTGAATTCACTCATTGAGCAACAGAACAGGTCTAATTTATCCGCGACGAGGTTAATAAATCATTATGGTTTAAGATGTTTATATATCTATATACATATATATATATATATAGAAGAAGCTGACTTATTGACTGACATATCAACGCAGGGCCTAAACTATAAGGACTTGAAATTTTGCATAGGGGTTTCTTTTATAATGTAGGGGAGCACTTAAAAATGATTTTTCAAAATTCAGCCACTAAGGGGGTAAATCGGGGGTGCAATGTTAGTATGGTTTTTTTTCTCCGTTATATTGCACGTGGACGAAGTCGCTGGAATTAGCTACTTTCTCATAAATATAATACAAGGATTTAAATCCAAACTTATATTGGTGGCGAAAGAATCACTCTGTTTAATATTACATATGTATACTATGTAGTTATTGTAACTTTCGATTGTGTTACAATGAATAAAAGTCCAACATCATTGCTAAATATGATAAAGGTCGTATTTCGCATAGATACACAAAACTGAAAATTTCAATACATAATGATTAACGTGCTTGTCAATTGAGCCACTAATTGTTACATTTAACTAATTGATTTGTGCTGACCGCTATTGTGTGTAACCATAATATTATGCAGGTATACTAGCTTTCAGTTGTATTACTGAATATGTTATAAAGTGTCAGTTTATTTACCAGTTCTAATTCAAATTCAAATTCAAATATTTTT
The DNA here is from genome assembly GCA_905163465.1 of Craniophora ligustri. Lineage (NCBI taxonomy): Eukaryota > Metazoa > Arthropoda > Insecta > Lepidoptera > Noctuidae > Craniophora > Craniophora ligustri. The sequence continues at coordinate 6,104,986 of LR990967.1, read as the reverse complement.
ATTTCAAGTAGACCAATATTACAGGTTCTTTCGAAATGTCAACACTAGTTGCACGGTTCCAAAAAGTAGGTCTTATGGAGAAGAACCGGCAAGAAACTCCATAGATACTCTTTTAAATAATTCGTTATATTTACAATTTTCGTTTTTAATATTAATATGAGAATAATGCAGTCTGATGTGAAACGCATGAGTTATTCACTAGCACTAAAAAAATTAAATAAAATAATTATAATATAAAACCCGGATGCCATGACATGTATAAGCCGACCAGCCCCAACTGACAGCGCCCGTTCACGAGCATGACGTGTGTATCAGCGTCGCTCTACTCAACCATGATATAGGGAATAAAGGGACCCGACACACAACGCCACCATCAGTAGGACATTTGAGAGAGCATGACAAGCCCAGACTGCCTGGCCAAAATGTCTACCAGTAGGTATGCATTTTTCATTTCGCAAAGCAACATCGAAGCCAACATTAATCTCATATTTTACAGGAAATTTTACAAAATCTAAAATAAATTTTGAAATAAAATAAAACTATTGTAACTAAAGTTACATGCATGTCAGTTAAAAGTGTATAAATTAAAATAATAAAATGTCAAGATAATAAAATCATAATTGTGCAAATTTCAAAATTATAAATGATAAAAATATAATGTCAAGAATATAATAATAATCATAAACATGTTTTGATAGCCCGGTTCATCAGAACTATTCAATCCCAAGCACTATTATCATCCATGTAGTCTTTCAACGTATAATAACCTTGAGAACAAAGTCTCCGTTTAATAATAGATTTAAATTTGTTTAGACTTAATTTTTGATAATGTGTTGGAATTTTGTTGTACAAGCGTATGCATTGACATTTAAATGATTTACTTATTTTTTGGAGCCTAGTTGCAGGAACAATAAATTTATTTTTATTCCTGGTATTAACATTATGAATATCACAACGTTTTTTAAAAAGATTGATACGCCTGTGTGCATACAACAAATTCTCATAAATGTATTGTGATGGAACAGTCATAATATCAATCTCCTTAAATTTATCCCTCAGCGAATACTTGGGACTTAATTTATAAATTGACCGAATAGCCCTTTTCTGCAGCACAAATATTGTTTGGATGTCAGCAGCATTCCCCCACAGTAGAATGCCGTATGACATCACGCTATGAAAATAACTAAAATACACTAACCGAGCTGTTTCTACATCAGTTAAACTACTGATTTTCTTTACAGCATAAGCTGCAGAACTGAGCTTTTTCGACAATTTTTCTATATGTGGGCCCCACTGAAGCTTAGCGTCTAAGGTAATTCCTAGAAACACTGTGGATTCTACAAGATCCAAATCTGTTCCGTTAATGTGTACACTGGTTTTTACTTGTCTAACGTTAGGTGTTGTGAACTTAATACAGATTCTGTTGGAGAACAACAGCAATATATTTTGGGCATCCGACGACGCTATATCTGTAGCTATTAATCTGAGCAGATCCCTCTTGCTTAGTTAATTCACCTGCTACCGTTTGATGTCGTTTAAGTCTGTTCGTCGCACCGTGCGGGTGGGTGCGGGTGAAGACGCACCGTAGAACCTCGTCATTAGTATTAATACCTTCGTTATAATGAAGCATAAGCTTTAAGTCCTGCTCTTTCAAAATGAATATTTGTATAAATGACAAGTGATTTTACTTGCATACCTTTAAGTTTTGCAAATACTCGTAGGTATGTACCTAATTAAATGTAAAACACAGGCTTTATGAACGAAAGATACAACATTTTATTTTTGTGTTGTGTTGGCCCATTTTATTAATAAAATTTCCTTAAAAATAAATTATTTATATTAATGTCACATTTTTTTTTGTTTATTTTAACTAGGATTTTGTCAAGTTTAAATCAGCTATATTTAACTGTGGTGGTTAGAAAGACTCTTAGACACTATGACCCGCCTTCACCTTAATAAAGCTCCTACTGAACTATAAAAGAAGATTTCGTGTATAGACTATCTCCCCTTTTACGAACATAGTTGTTTATTACATAAACATTTTACTGGCCAACAGTCATGCAATTATTTTGCTCACTTAGTTCCATTCAATTGACCATTCAAATAGTTATACGTTGCGTGTGTACATGGGCTTATGTGCACGCTACCCGCATGTCATGTAGCAGGATGTTGTCGAGAGTTTCCAAGTTAAACGTTCTAACAATGGCTTGTCGAAGTGTGGCGTGCGCTAATCGTGCATGCGGTCGTCCTCACCTGGGCGTCGCCTAGTATGCGGCGCACTAGCGCCATCAGGCCGCCGTGGCAGGCGCTGTCATGCTACCCACCCCCTTCCCGCCGCCTCATTGTCTCCCGCGTGACACCTGCCACACGCTCGTTACACTTCCTATTCACCACTAAACTTTCTATACAAATTGAAACTATTCCACTTTGCCGTGCGCTACCCTTTGTCTCAGTCTCAGCACTTCGATGACAGTCAGGAATGAGTACGTCGCTTCCTCGGAATTATCTGAAACAAACATATTTCATTGTTAGCTTCGTGACAGAGGAGAATACACATGCTTGTTATAGTTTAAATTAAGTTCGTAAAGTAGGTAGCTAACAAAATATTCTCATAAACCAAGCCTATTCAATTTAATTTTAAAGTTATTAATAGGTTTTCTCAGTTAAATTAGTGTTTCTGCAAAGTCTGAATAGAAGTTTGTATAAAATGGAAAACATTTTTCTGCTACGAAAACCTTTTGAATCATCGTGCGAACTAATTACGCCGTCCACTAAGAAAAAAACTAAGGGGCTTTTAATTGCCTGCTAAGTACGAACCGTAATAAAATTCCGTCAAAATACTTGTGAAACTCATTATTCAGGTCGACGCCGGCGTCTCCTGCGTTACTATCGGTTCTCGTCTTTGACGTCAGCATCTGATTCTTTTTCTCAATGGCTGTTCGCGCCGCCCGCGCCGCCGGCACAAAAAGGAAAGGGTTTCTGCTCACTGAAATATAGCACGGAGCGAGAAAATAGTCGATGTCACAATAAAGAGCTGTTGTTTATTGAACACCGGAACAGCTGCTCTCTGTTACTGGCAACTGACGCAATTACACAAACGCGGGGTGATATTGCGAACGTGCAGCATATTTTTTTATGTAATCGAGCAACATATTTTGTTATGCAAATTTGAAGAATGAACTCTGTTTTTTTAATTTAGGGTCTTTAGCCTGACGAATGTATTCTAAGCAGACGCTTTAAGACGGTAATTTGCGAAGTGCGGCTCGTTGAGCCCGCCCGCTTCAGTTATTGACCGCAAAATTGATTAAAATTCCAGTTGCGTAAGGGAGTCTCTTCTACTTTTTTATTACATTGCTCTCACTGAAGACTGTTTTAGTAAGTTTCTATTTGCGTTAAACCATTTGATTTTGCCGACTAATCAGATCGTGCAGAAGTAAGCCGTCGAAGCAACCATACAAACAGCGGTATTGAGCGGTATTTAAATACCATAAAGCACCGCTCGCTGCTTATATTTATTTTGAACTTTAATGTAATATTTTAATAGGTTCACACGAGTACCTGAGTGTTTCCTTTGATGATTATTATTATGTTTACTGTTCCGGTTATTATTTTTACGAAATTGAATTTGTAGATTGTAGTTGTCATATGTTTACGATTGGGTTAAGTCAAATTTAAAATAGCATCCCAATGATAAACTTTTCATTTTCAACAACAATAAATTTGAAGTTTAATAAATTGTTATTCAAGTCACAGGAGTCATTGTTTAAACGATTTTATGGTTTACTAATTTAAATCAATATAGCTAGATACCTTTGGAATTTAATTTAGATTTAACATTCCCCTATTCTCACAAGGGTCGTCACGTCACGAGTGCAGTATTCATCAAAGTAATTGCGCTGTTTCATTAAAACTCCCGGCACATCCTTCAAGATTTACATAAAAAGGTCTCCAGACCTCGGCAGGAGGCCCCCTCGACTTAACATTAAACCAATTTTTAAATGTCACTTCTAAAAAACGTCACGTTTGAAGAGCAAAAGAGCGTAATCAACTTGGAAAAATATTAAGAGGCAATTTGCGCAATATATTCTGATGACAACGGCTGGGAACGTTTTAATTTCTCTACAATAAATACAACGGAATATACGATAAATGTTATTGGTTCCATTTGATTAAAAACCTTTTCATTGGATGATGCAATAAATTAAATGGAAACGAAAGGTTTTAATTTTTATGTGCATTTGCATTTAACCGACGAAAGAGAACGGATCGAATATACTTATACCATCTCATTATAGTGCATATTATGATACTGTAAACGATCCAATTCGTCGGGATTAAGTAATATCAATACAAGCAAAGGCATTAATAAAAGCATTATTTCAGTTCTAATAATTTCCTGGTTCATTGTAATATTACTTACGTATACTATATTATGTTACTTAGACTATTTATATGTGCATAGATGCTCGGAGCTACCAAGCTCTTACCACGTAACTGCCTGAAGCTGAACCACGCAGAGATGGCGTGTATTCATCCTAACCGTTATTCAATCTAAACTTCAGCCTAGCCATAGCTATAATTCAAGAGAGTGGAACACCGAGTCTCGTTATTACAGCCTTTGAATACTTTATATTTTAATTAAAACGTATTCGGAGGGATTTTGTTTCGATACACAAATAGGTAGGTACGCAATTATTTTCAGAGTGCGCGAGAACCTATGAACATGTTCCCGCATAAACTTTTAGTATAAATATTTATGTGTATATATTATAGTATATATATTTACCTATACACATAAATATTTAGGATTATTTTTAAGATTATTCTCAGTACTAGCACAACTTTTTTTAAATAATTAAAATTCAATAAGACTTATAAGCAGCACTTAATTAAGCCATAATAAAGTGACTTCTGGCAACGGTGTGTATCACATAAATTTTTTTTTTTCTAATAACACGGTAAAAAGGCAGACCCAATAATAGTAATATATGTATGTAGTTACTGCGATATAATCCGGTAAAGTAATTTTATTTCAATATTTACTTCCCTTTTATTATTAATATAGAACGCAATATTAAATCAATAGTTTCTGATATACAAAAATTAGTGGTTAGAGATATAGAGCACAGGTATTAGTAATCAACAATGTGGTTGGTCTGAAACTGTATTTACTGCAAAACTTGTACTACATGCCCCAAATGTTCCATTAAAATAGAGTCATAAACAGCTTAAGTTTAAATCACTACACTAAACTATCATAATATGATTTTACTGCTCTATTGTGTTGACAGGTGTGTATGACGTTAAATGACAATTATATTATAATTGCGAGCACTTTGTTTCTCAACATACATACAACCGTTTTGTTTATCAATTTGACAGCATTTTCTGCTTATTTAAGCGGAGCAATCAATTATAATTATTTATATATTTACTTATTGCACAATGTAGTTTAAAGACTACTTAAAAATAGTTTCCTTAAACATATATAATTAAATATGTATCTTAACATTAACAGTAGATATCTATAAAATAAAGATGAAATTAAAATTTATCCTCCATAATATTTAATAGAATAGTAACATTTGTCTAGTAACAATAACTTTAATTTTGCTTTGAATGGATTAACGGTTTCTGTGTTTTTTATATTAATAGGTAACTTATTATACATTTTTATAGGTACCTCGATATTGTGTGCTATTTCTAAATATTTGTATTCTAGGTACTGGCAGTATTAAATTATTTTTGCGACGTTTATTTCCATCAAAAGTAAACTCATTAATGTTTTTCTTTATAAATACTAATATTATAGGTATAGATAGTGATTAATAGTACGCTTACATATTATGTATACTAAAAAACTTTTTTACGCTATCTGTACGATTTATTCTTTACTTTCCATAACAACAGGCAACAGTCCTTTTTAACTATTCCGCCACTGAACAAATTTATTGCTGAACGCATATATCGTAAAATAAAGTAAAAAAAAATTAATTATTATAATTACTCCAAATTTAATACATGCATGACATATATCTCTTTAAAAAATAACATTACCAGTAGTTCTACGGGTATACTATCAATATTATGTGCAGACAAGCCATTCAATTCAACATTTGGTATCCACATAAACCTTTGAAAGCCCCGCCCACAAACCAGTAAAGCTTCGCCCAACAAAGCGAACAGCATTTAAACAATCCATTATATTATTGTTATGTATAAAATAAACGGCGTACTGAGTGAATATTTGCCTGTTATATGTACATATGTTATATGTAGGTATGATTGTATATTTCATTTTGTGAAAACAACTGCGGGATGACCCGACCCCCTGCTTTGTTTCTGTAATGATGATATGTGCGTATTGCGTCCGACGGCGGCATACTAATATGTTAGCAAATAAACATAAGAGACAGAAGATGGTCACACGAACAATAAAAGAAAATAATTATAATTTACGCTGCGGTATGCACGTCCTTGAGTCTGGGGTCGTCGCATATGGAGTTGATAATACGTTATTACTCCTTTTATGTCGACTCTGAAAGTGTATTGGACTAAAATATGACTAGTGACCAGTGCAATTTATTACCTTAACATAATATAACATACCGACACGCTTGTCGTCCCCGAAGGGTTAGACAGAGGTGGTATATATACACCCACATTTCGTCGGTACGTTTAAGGTCCCATAAAATAGTCAGAGGTGTAACAACAAAAATCGCTCCATTTGGAATCCGCTTGCTCCTCTTACGCTCAATATATTTCAGTTTACTTCTAATTCTACATCCTTAATATCTGCACCACATTTCCCAACACTAGCTAATCACTTAAAACTTTCCAAGAGACATTTGCAAGACACTACGGGTACGTAGCGCTAAGCTAGCAAAAGCCAAAGTCGCCGACTTAATCCGTTTGGCAGTCGCTAACCCGTATCCTATCTCGTATGCGAACGGTCTGACGGAAGGGGCCGTAAGACCGCAATGTGAGCTGATCTGACCGCGAGAGACTTCCCATCTACGAATACATTTACATACTTCTAAATCCTCTAACTGTTTCGTACAGTCGAATACTGTATCTCATGTTCTCATGTTCTCTCATATAGAAGAAAAGTTTTACCGTTATCATTTATGAATTCCTGGTATCATTCAGAGAAGTTAAAATCTTAAAAAAGTTAGAACTTGATTTGTAAAATTGCTTTCTATTTTCTAGACATAGACGTATCATTCAGTCTGTGGTGCCTGAAGGATTAGGTAGAGTTGTACTAATGTACAATTCTTCTTATTCTCTCTTGCATATTACCATAAACCGGGTACGAAGCCAAACTCCGAGCTGCTACTGAGAATTTCATAGAAAAACCTAATAAAACTTTTCTCAGCCTGTGAATTGACCTCAGCAGTCGCACATGCACGATCACTAGACCAATAAGGCAGTATTATTACTATTTCGTAGCTAGAATTTTAATCAATATGTATGTTCTCACTACACAAGAGGAGCCTTGTTGTTTTGGGTATAAATAAGCCAAGACTTCCCCCGAGAGTCGCAAAGAGCTTCTAAGGAGGATGTGGCTCTCATCCTGGAATAATGTAAGCTACGATATTACAGCATGGGATGCAGCTAAATCCCCTAGTTTATCCATAACTGATCATGAAACGGCTCATATGGAGTGAAATCCTTGTCTGTCTTTGTCTATGTTCAAGACCGGAACTCGAAATTTGACTGTCCGACCGTATTTATATTCTCTGTGACTTCATTCGGTGCATTTCTACTGGAAATAACTTTTGTTTTAGTTGAAAATCAATACTCCACGAAATATGAAGCAATATAATGCAATAGGCGCTGATTGGACGACCCATTTAGTCCAGCGGTAGTTAACACTGCCTTCTATGCTATGGGTCCCGGGTTCGAATCCCGGTAGGGACAAATGTTTGTGTGATGAGCATAAACATTTGTATCTGAGTCATGGATGTATCTATGTATAATATATATTATACATAGATACATCCATTTTTTTTGTAAAGACATTGTAATGTCTTTACAAAAAAAAAGTATATAATAATATGTAGTATATCAACCAACTAGTATCCGTAACACAAGCCTCGTTGCTTACCTCGGAACTAGATGGCGCTGTGTCATAATGTCAAGAAATATTAATTTTATATTTATTTATGAATAACAAAATCTTCTACACCCCGAAAAATTCCGTAAATATTTTAAGGATTTTTCAAGATGTATGAATGTGGATGGAGCCAAAATGAAATGCAGGAATCGCCACGCGTGGCGATCTATAATATCTGTTCGTCCCTGTGGGAAAAATGGGCCACTCTAATTGTGTATACATATAAGTGTGTATTGATCAATGAAAAAAGTTACAAACGTAACAAAAGCTCAAAAGTTGACCACCGATATTCGATCCCAATAGTGGAACTAGCTTCGTCTATGGATGCCGTCGTGTGGTTTTGAACGAGTATAGGCGAAATGTTGTCGTTTTAATCAACGGGCACGTTCGATTCGCAGCGCTCTTTAGTTTCTGCATCGAGAGGAATTTCTTGTTTTTTTTTGTGTACCAACTTTCCTAAAACGTCACTATTTTATTTCAATTCAAACAAATCTCGTATCACTCAAAACGACAAAAGTCTATCCATAAATGTATCTGGAAACTGGTGAAGGGAGTTTCACTTTAAATTATTAATAAATTTGATTGAATTCATAATATAGGCAGGCAGGTAGCACAGGCGTAGCCACCGTCGAAAAATAACTTTCTTGACAGTTTGACGCAGGAATTTACAAAGCATGCCAGCGCAGTTGTTCGCCTGAAATAATGCTCCGTTCAGACGCGTCAGCGGGAAAAGTTGGTGCAAGTTCCCTTAGGAGGCGACGTCGACAGCACTACCCACAAGTTCCACTCCACACAAACTCGCTAACTAGATAGGGGCTTGTCTCGAAGTCCTTCATAGTTAATTATAAATAAATATGACGTTTCGTGGCACTCGCGAGAATTGCTTGATTGGCAGGATAGACCATTTGGTTTGGAGATATAAGGGAAGAAAAGTAAGGAAAATAACAAAAATTAACAGATACCGTGGATTCAACACAAGAATTGATATATACGATATCGATATATAGGTTCGTGTGACTTTTTTCTTCAAACGATTAATTGTAATATGTGACAAGATGTATTAACGTATTTTACTACACCTCTAGCTCAGTCTAAGAAATAAGCGTAGAAATGATTATAAAACGTACCTATCATTATTATATTCTGCCTTTTCCCTTATGAATATGCCTGTATAAAGTTAGGTATTTATGTAGACGATGCACGTTAAACTATCGAAATTGGAACTCCATTCTCCTCGAACGGCTGTTACAACTTACGACATAATCCATTGCGATAAATATTCCCATTAACGTAACCCTGTGCCTTTAATTATAACAGATTGTTTTAATGTAATCACTTGTAATTTACCCGAAGCTGAAGGGTAGATTAAATTCAGCTGAATGTAAGTTGTATTTACCTCTTGAACGGGTAGCTTAAATTCATATAATTGTAACTAAATATATAATATGAATGTCACAAACAAGTTTTATAAGTATAGCGCATATGTTGTAGCCATTTATAGCTGAGTGACGGTAGCGTTTTAGCTACATAGAAGGAAAAACACCAACCCTTCATGGTTTTACCCCTTGTTGTTCCGGCCCTAGATGTTTATTCAATGACCGAACGATACATGTTTTTTGGTATTCTCTAGTTTACCTACAATTTAAATTTGTTGTGTGAAGTGAATGCGGAAGAATTTTATAAGGCATAAAATATTGGTAAATATATTGCTGAATTGAAACTGCAATCTGGCATACTTTATGTAACGTGAGTTCAAGTTTAATAATTTATAATGAATAGGTAATCATTTGCAAAATAGGTATAACATTAATTATCTTTGTTACTGTTGATTGCGGTTACAGTAGAAATGTTAAACAACCAATTTTTTCCGATATACTTGTCAAACTGTTAATTTGTCTCCTTTTGGAAGATTTTCCACATTTTTGACAATATCTCTTATACATTTGTATTTCTTTATGAAGCTTGATTGCTTAAGTAATCGGAAACAAGTAATTACTATAATTAATAAGCTGTTGCCTGCCACGGTTCGCTGTGGCATATAGTGGTTAAAGACAAATAACAATATTTAAAGAAAGTTGTGTATCGTGTCAAAATTTGAGCTCAATCGGTATCTCTCTATAGGAGATTTCAAAAATTCAAAATTGCATAGTCACAAATCCATGGTTATTTTACTAGGCTATAAACTCAAGGTTAGGATAACATACTTTAGGCTAACAACTAACAATGGTAGGAAATCTTATCCCACCTCAAACCACCCACCATAGTTAAGACATGTGAAGAAACGCACCATGTAAATACAAAAACCCTTTTTACATACGATTGAACTTAAGCCACCCGTAATAAGGCCCGCGTCACACGAACATGTAAATAAGCCTTCTTGTTGTAATCGAATAATCGTTTCTACAAATTCCGTCGGTTTGTGTGCGTGTAATTGAAATGTCAGGTGAAACTCGTACGTAATCCAATAAAATAGCGCGCGTGATCATATCATCCGTAGAACTCCCATCCGTATTTTTATTTTAGCGCGGGTGCTACTAAATTCATGAATATTCAATTTAAGGAAACAGTAGATGACTTAAATATGTACCTAGTGTTACGTAAAAATAAAAATAAGCATAATAATGCGAATTATATGTTTGGCTAAGTTATTTTTGTAGTTTGAATAGCATAATTATGTATGCGTGAATTCATATATGTGGTCAGATTAATATTGTAACGATTTTAGCTTATACCTTTCCTGTGCGACTAAATATTGTAGTATTTTCAATGACTTATTGAAGTTTACGCTACGCGAATATAACGCTATTATTTATTGATGTTTACGTATTATCTTCTTTATTGCAATAATTAACACCAAAAACCGCGATAAAATCCGTAAAAAGTAGTATTGTTTTAATTTTTAATAACTTTCGTTTGGTCGGTATAAGATGGAGTGCGCAATTTCCTTAACTAGATACCATATAGGTTACGAACTAGGTCCATTAATTTAACTTAATTGCAACGATAACTTCAAGTAGCTTGATCCCTGAAACTTATATGAGGTCGCAGGCGACATTATAATACAGATTAAAATTTAATTTAAATGATGGCTTACTTATGATAAGCTGAAACTTCGATGTGAAGTCGCATATGTAATTCCTGAAATACCTAACTACATACGCTAATCCTCACTTTCTTATTGGTCTCGTTGTTCAATTGCTGTGTGAGAGGTCCTGGGTTAGATTCTAAGATTGAGCAAAGTGGTTTTAAGATATTCAGGAAATTCCCAATAGAAGTCTGAAGTTTGGCATAACCCAAATCGTTTGTAATATTATAGCCTAAACCGATGTTTAATTGTATCTAAAACTTTATATTATCATTTCCATAGTTTATGTTTTTAATATGGCTTGCTGCATAAAGCGAGTTTACCTGTATAAAGCGAGGGGTACTGGAGTAGATGAAGATGCTAATTTCCTATGCAAACCTCGCTGAAAGCGCTTTGAGCTCCGGTGCTTGTCGCAGATATTGCACTGGCCGTTGTCGGTGCAGACTGAGTATATAGACAATCAAAACTAGATAGTTTTCATTACAGATGAGTAGCTCAGTGTTTGTGGCAGAACGTAAAGTATAATTGAATTATGCAATTCCCTTACTCTTACAATTTAAAATGCTCGTAATATATTTAGAAGGTAAATGTTAACAAAACAAAGTTAGGTTACATGAATAAAACACCACTCTATGTAAGGGAAAATATTTTTTTTTCGCCATTTACGATCTAAGGTCGAGTGCCATAGTAGGTACTTGAGCGTAAACCTCCTTTATAAAAGAGTTGATAGATTGTTAATTCTGTGTTTAACTTATTTTGTAATCTTTAACATCATCAATAACGGTTACAATGATCCTAGATCCTTTTTTATAGGCAACACTGAGTTAAACGTAGCACCCCGTCGTTACAAAGTAATAGGGCTATTACTAACCACTCGACGAATCCCGACTAATGTGTACAAGGGGTTGCGCCGGGTAATTATAATTATTGTTATGAAAGCGCCGTGTGACTTCTAAACACACTCATGTAAGGTTTTGTAAACTATTAACCCTGATGCGAGAATAGAGGCGCTGTTTGCGGGTATTATAGTATATTTATAGAAGATGCTAATGGTACACAATAATGCCATTCTAGCTTGCACGTGTCTAGCTTGTAAAAAAACTATGTAAACATCTTTTGATACAATAAACTATTTATAAAGAACAAGAATATAAAATGTACAGTGTATTGCACCGTACAATTAATTTAATTATATGCACCCTCATAAAATATAACATACCTACTGAAACCTACATATTTACAAGTACGCATCGTGGCATTTCTAAAGACACTGATATAAATAAAGTTTATATTTAAATAATTGATGTGCATTCAAAAAACTAACCAATCAGATTACATTCCTATCACAATATTTATCTATTCCCTGTTTGAATCTGAACGTTATGAACGTATTCTTGTTAAAAACCGCGAGAGTCTTTAACAGAATAGAAATAAACATAAAGTTTGTATGTACTTAGTGCCACGTTAGGTCTCATAACTTTACAGACTGTGAGAGAAAGTATAACAGCCCAGAGAATACATAATACTAACTTAACCCTTACAAACTTGCTAACAAAATTATCCAAAACTTTGTATGTACCGACGGAAAGTTAAGATGCCTTGTGACATATATTAAAATTTAAAGAAACCCGGAGTGTATGCTTAATAGTGTGATAACCCTGGAATGATGATGTCAAAATGTTAATTGCATATGTAAAACGGTCCCGGTGCGGGGTTCATGACCTAAGGTCACGACCTGTGTACAACAATATTGAGATGCTGCGCTGATAAAATGTAAGAAACAGTGTAATGAGTTGAATAAAAATACTGTAGGTGTTTTATTATTATGAGTGAGTATATAAATTCTCGTTTTTTTACCTTGATAGCGTATATAACTTTAGTCGCGTCTCATTTAAGATGGAGTTTGATATTAGGTACAGTAAATAACTTTTACACAAGAATATCGTATATACAAATGCTTAGCAACCATTATATCCAACCAATTTTATGAATGTTCTTTCATAATCACATCAATGTCATTACCGAGTAATATGCTTTGAAGGTTTTATTATTGGCTTCTGTGCCATGAATCGTGGGGTCCATACCCCCCAGAAGAAGCATAATTATGTGCGGTAGTTATTTCCTACGGTTACGGGTAGTTGTTTCGGGTCTAGTTGTCTGTATATGTGTGGAATTTGTGTTTTGAGAAAACCTTCTACTGTGGGACAATGTGCAAAATATAGTGCACTTCTTAAAGGTACCTAACAATGAAGTTTCAACAAGTACGTACAATATTACATTCTGTAAGCCAGGTGATAAAATTCATTTTAACGAGCGCGCAACCCCTTTGGGTCGCTACTAACATTTTAATGTACCCAGTAGGTAGTACCACAATGTATGTTCTATTTTACAAATACTTATAAAATCATTGTCACTTTTTATCTATAAATATAACAGAAACAAGGTAAATTTTATTTACTTATTTGTTGCTTAATGCTTCTTATGTCGCATTAAAAATTTCAGAGAATATTTCAGTATCAGCCTCGACCATAAATTAGTACCTGGTTTCTGACAGTACTCGCTCCTTACACAAATTGATGATGTATATATATATGATGCTGATTATCTTCTATAGCGGTGAAAATGGGTGATGTCTTTGAAACGTAAGCCATCATTTAAATTATTATGACAACTTATAAAATATGTCATATCCGTTTATACAACTCGTTTCTTATTGTTCAACAAACAATATCAGTAAATCTTATTTAATTGTCGTTCAGTAACAACAAATAAATAAATTAATCAAGAGATAATTGATAAACTTCAGTATCCTGTACATGACGGTAACTTCGTTGTAAAACCACCAATTAATCCTACAAGCAGTTTAGAGGCGGATCGGCGAAGAGCTTACAAAATAAACTGTGGAAATAAACACTGTTGTGATTCAACAAAGTAAATAATCTCTTAGTAATGGAGTTGTTACCTTCTTGGGAACATCGTTAGTAAGGCTTTGCCGTTCGTAACACCCCCTACATTTGATACAACTAAACACTTATGTACAAACCCAAATGGAGATAGAATCTTGTACATTCAAGCTCGAAATGATATACTTCGGTGACAGACATTCATCTTTTTGAGATTGTATATGGTACATTTTTTGTTAATATGTATAGAAATTGTTTGAAAAGGAATAACTACATAGTTCTTACCTGTCCTAGCTGTTCCTAATATCAGAAAGTTGAGTCATATCAGTTTATTAAACAGTTTTTTTAATTAATTATTATGTATGCTGTCATTGGATTTGTGTAGTAATTATACAATCATATCATATATTTATTAAGTTTACCAGCTATTTCTAACTCCGTTGGTATTTTTTGCGAAATTCATATACTGTAGGGTTTACTTTCAATATTTTAGAAGATTACCTTTTGAATGAGATAGTAAATCATACATGATGGAAGAAAAACCTTACAAAAAATTTCACACAAGCAAAAATAAACGTAGGTACAAATCACAGGAGCGTACTCCTGAAGGTGACATATCTAAAAAAGGCTGTCAAATATTTTTAATACATTGTCAAGCGCGCAATAAAGTTTTATTGTGATACAAAACATTAATTTCCTCGGGGACGATACCCAGGTGACTGTAATTTACTTACACACAATGTTCGCTTCAAACCCACATCAATATTGAATTAAGCTTATGTGCCGTACGTGTAGGTACCTATCTGCCGTAAATACGAGCATTTCGAGCTGTTACAAGAGACCTATATAGTAGGCAACAAATATACTAAAATTATCTCTATTTTATAAGGAACATTTATAAGTTGATTATAGCAACTAATAAAAGTTGGTTTGTTATTCGTTAAATGAAAGAATAAATTTTTAAATTTATCGTTGTAAATTAATAGTTTTCATCTATTCTACAAATACCTTTAATTCTTGTTTATATTCAATTGATTTTTTATATAGTAAGCTGTACTAATGTCAAAAAGAGATGTGTGTGAAACAAAAAAAACTTAAGAAACAGTGTGCTGTAAAAATATGTGACTTTGTTAAATAACCAAAACAAACATATAATACATATAAAAATATGGAGGGAAGGAGTTGTGAATCCCTCCATTTGAAAAAAAGGATCCTCCGACCAGGCGAGGTGTTGTGCCTGGCAGGCTACTGCCCAATGGTTGATGTTGGGTGGTTGTATATTATATCCTATCTTGCGTGCAAATGTCACTTGCGCGATGTAGGATTAATAGTTCGAATATAGCTAGATAGAGATCGCTACAAAAATAATTTTAAAACACAAATCAAAGGTAATTGGCGTATGTTTTTTTACTATATCAATAAACTCCACAGATTACAATTATAGCAAAATGGTTGTTCTGTTCTCACACCGGAGTTTCTGAGAGAGATTATTTTAAGCTAATTATGTAGGTACACATAATGGTTTTAAAAACCGTTAAACCGTATGCCGCCGTTCAGAAACACGTGAAGATACTTGTACAAGTCTATTATATAATGCGGTAGATACATGTTCGAGGTTCTGTTTGGGAGGGTAAAGATCAAAGCGTATACATTTTACACACATTAGTTATGCCAGCGCATAGCTTGAGAAATTTGAATTATTGAAATACTGTGTCTAAAGAGGTTTAATCAATGAGAATATTACTTTAGTTACAGGTTCATCAAGATAGTGTTCTGAGATTTGAATACGTAAATTATGTTATAAACGTACTTAATATAATAAAACTGATGAGATTATCTCTTTGAACGCTTACGTATATAACTATCGACGTTGCAAATGTGATGAAAAATGCGGCTTGGTATATAAAAAGTAGCCTATGTGTTAATGCAGGTAATAAACTGTATGTACACTAAATATCATGCAAATCTGTTAAGCGGTTTTTACGTGAAAACATCTACATCTATAAACATCCATACAAACTTTCACATTTACACTATTAGTAGGATATGAAAATATGTATGATACATAAAATATTGTTTTTGAGATGATTATATTATTATTATGATTGTGTTTTGTCTTATGTCAATAATATAGTACTTATATAATTAATGTATTTCAAATAAATTTGTTCATAACTATTGTAAACTATAATAAAACAGACAGAGATAAGAGCAGTCGGAATTATAACACCCCATTATATACACTGTCAATAAAAAAACTCCATAACCGGACATAAACTTACCTAAACTATCCATAAAAACTAAATATCAGTGTAGCAACAACTCCGGTATCGTGCAGTGAGCTCGTTATAGTGTGGGACCACGGAATAAACACAACACTATGATAGTGGAGACATGGAAGTGGGCCGAATGGGGGACTATCATCTCTCTAACAAGCGCCATCGGAAAACAATCGAACGGAACGAAGGACATGTCCGTTTACACGTAAATTTGATTTACGACACGTACAGAATAGGGTTAAACATGTGGTAGGTAACTATTGTACCTACCAACTTTTCAAGTAACCGAAAAATTTTGGTTCTCAGATTTTATGATATAATTTTCTTAGAGTTTCCGTAGTGTTTAGCTAGATTAAATAGACTGATGAGTATTAAACGATAATTTTCGTATTGGGATATTAGTGCGTGGCTTCTTGTTTGGTGTGCGTACAGATAAATCCATTAACTTAGGCCTGGAATCCACCAAAGCGGAGAAGCGGGAGGAGATGTGTTTTGATTTATATATTATATTTGATTTCGTTATTTCCTTAGTCTTGATTTCGTTAATCTCCTCTCCGCAACAATATCTGATTGATTATTCAAAACACATCTCCTCATGTCTCCTCTCCACTCCGCGTTGGTGGATAGCTCGCCTTAGTCCATTACTTTTCTTAGTCAGTCAGCAGCTTACAACATCTACCTATTTCATGGGTAGGTATAAATAAAAGCTATGAACGAAACGTACTAGATAATATTTTATAACAAAACTCTCATAATATTTTATGACTATGAACATCTTTCCTATAAACCATAAAAACTAGTATTAACTGGTATGATATTGAGTAGAGTCATGATATAAACTGATTTTTACTGTTACAGTTTTTTCCATTGCCGAATAGTAGGTATTTTTTATGTATGTTTCATGCATAAAAAGATCTTCATACACGAAATTGATGGAGTGGTTCTAAAAATACTTTTTGCAAATAAGAACTTCTTTTAACTTTTTTGCCATTATGGAAGCATACAGCATTACATAAAGGGTGTCAAAAAATCTCAAGCTATAATTACATACGAGACTCACTGATTTTCACATCCTTAGTTTAGAATACCGTGTAACTATATTATTCTTATAAAAAAAGGAAGAAGTATTTAGGTAAATCACACATTTTACGGAAAAAAATAGATGAAATAGAGTTCAAATGCAAGCCTATATATTAAACACTATAACAGAATATTATTGTAAAACTGTGACGCTATATATGAAACGAAGCCAATATCCACATTTATCTTTTTGTACGAATATGTAGTTCATTATATTACGCGACTGATTCAAACGATATTTGCAACCAAGTCATTACATTGCATATTCATATGCAAAGATGAACGGGTCTCTTCCCTATACATGTAAAAAAATAAATAAGTTTATACCCGTTCATCAAATCTTTGCGTAAAATTTCAATTCTAATAAAATAAAATACAGTGTCTTAAATAACTAAATGTAAATTCGTTTAAAAAGTTTTAATATCTTTTTACTAGAGCAGGTAAGTTTCACAATTAAAATAGCAACTATTAGGTACCTAAAGTTAAATAAGCCACAAATGTTATTATGGTCATGAGAATCTGAACTTTATGAACCATTGTTAACAAGAATTTGATTTGAATGACAAATAGTCTCTTAATTGTTTGATGAAATCTAATTGTCTGTAACATAATGGTTATGAAAATTGATCACCGCTTGAAAGGTCTCTAGGAGCAGCACCATTGCCTTGCCCGCTGCCCACTTAAACAAACGAAATAGCTAGACATTGTCAGTTATCAGTTGCAATAAGGAAAATAATAATAATTTATACTGTTATTATAATATTTATTTATAGATTTTACTGTGAGCTACCTAATTAAAGTCAAACGTCTAGAGCATATATCTTCAAAAAAAAGGAGAGAAATGGTTTTACATGATCGGCGATGCGCGAGTGACACAAATGGTGTTGAAACATCCATAAACTACGGGTGCTTTATTCCAACAGGCGGGCTCCAAGCATATTTGCCACCTCTGTGGAAGGACAATTCATTTTTCATCAATATATCGATGTTTGATATTTGTACATTATTAAAAAATGAAATATTTTTCATCATCACATTTAATTCTAAGAGAAAAACAAAACCTGGACTCATAGTGTAATCTACTAGAACAGCCAATGGCGCAGTGAGCATTTGTTACGACCGTCCATTCTATCTTTGTACGACAAAAGGCCTCCGCTCTTATATTATATTGTTAACCCATTAAGGTTAGCACTGTGGTAAAAATATAGAGCTTATAGAAATTGAACGGGCTGGAAATAAATGTAACACAGTAGTCTGGGCGTGGGTTACTCGTAAAATATGTGAAAAAGTTCGTGATCAAAGGGAATTCGGTCAAGTGAGAGATACGCTTTGCCTCATCCTAAGATTATGCGTCACTTGTTTTCTAAAAGGGTTCACTTCGACTATCCCGACTTAGAATAGAAACGTAAAGGGTAAAAACAAACTTTGTACAAAAGATTGTACCTACTTATTGACTTATTTGACACCGTGTGATGTCATTCATGAGATTAGAAATATATATCAGTAAAGCAAAGCTGTATCAAAGATAAAGACTAGAAAGATTATACACATACATACATACATACATACATACATACATACACTCACGCCTTTTTCCCATGGGGGTAGGCAGAAACTACAGAATGAATTATACACATATACACTCATTAAGAGGTTATAGGTCATACTCCATCCGGTCCATGTGTTAACGGTGTAATGTTATTTTATTTTACGGAATTTTATCCTTTGGTCATTACTGAGACATAAAATTTAAGTTCATGTAAAATACTTTAGCTACGTATTACATTAAATGATGCTCACGACGCCGACGTCCTTCGTAGCATAACCGCTATGCATGAGCTACGACCGAAGCGATCGATACGATATTTAGTAATCATATAATTTTTGCTACAAAATTTTCATCAGGCACTCGAAAATCAGATTTAGGTCCAATACATGTCTAATACGACGTCATTTTCTCTTGCATGTGACTTAAAAAAGCAAACTACTGGAGATCATTA
The DNA here is from genome assembly GCA_905163465.1 of Craniophora ligustri. Taxonomy (NCBI): domain Eukaryota; kingdom Metazoa; phylum Arthropoda; class Insecta; order Lepidoptera; family Noctuidae; genus Craniophora; species Craniophora ligustri. The sequence continues at coordinate 6,085,523 of LR990967.1, read as the reverse complement.
ATTTAACTCTGCCTAGCCTGGACTTGTACAAATACCGACACAGTTAAAACTAGCTCCTTACTCGTTCACATCTGCAGCAATAAGACAGCGCCTTTAAATTACTATTTAAAAAGAAAATACTTGGAAACAGTTCATAAACATAGCAGTCATTCGGTGCAATTTGTTAGAGTAAACTGACTCAAAGTTTTCTCAAAGCTTTAACATCGAGAAACTTCCAGTTTGCGACTTCTTGTATTACTGGTAGGTATACCTTTGTATCTTGTGTAAACACTGCTATGTCGGGTTGGGTGATCAGTAGTTTCGTAATTTCATTGTGCCTATTTGATACGTACTTATTAATATCAATCACTTTCGATATATTATATGGTATGGCTTGTGCCTTTTATTTTAGGCGGTTTTTCTCTTTTTTATATGCGAATTTTATTTTTATTTTTAATTTTCGAAAACTATAATATGCTGTTTATGGATTTAACTTTTTCATTGTTTATATAACCAATCCCATTTATTATAGAGTAAGATCCCAGGGCCGCCAGACGTCACGTATTTTCTGACGAACCAAATGTGGATTATTGAGTAGTGCTAGTATGTACTAAGAACGCATGCCTACCAGCTATCTTTGTAATATTTGTATGTACCTTGATTACCTGATACCTGAAAATTGGCCCACTAGGCAAGATAGATGATAGGCATGAGTTAAATAATCCATATTTGGTTCGTCAGAAAATACGTGACGTCTGGCGGCCCTGGGATCTTGGATTATTAGTTTCTAATGAATATATCATTAAGCTGTATGTAATTTTAGAATGCGCCTATAGTACACTTTATCAAATAAACAGTTTAATAATAGTTATTGTATGTACACGCGAATTGTATGCTTTGATAAAAGGTCGTATCTTCTTGTTTATGTCATGTGACTTTCGAACATAATATTATTATAACTAATTAAATAATGGCTAGATAAAAAATATAAATTTTTTACTTTTTTATTATATGCCTAATAAAACAGTTTTCGACGTCCCGTTGGCGCAGTGGCCATAGGTTTGTCACAATTTCCACTGAGGTATCTTCCAATACAACAGTACTTGCTCTGGGTGATTTTATATAGAAATAAATGTTAATGGAAAGATTTGAAACCTTCCATTAACATTTATTTCTATAAAGAAACGAACTACAAAAACAGCGCCGTCACTTCAATCAGAGAACGATTAATCTGTGTTCAAATTGTACTACATATAGTCTATCTTAAATAACGTAACATCTATTTATAGTTATATTACAAAGAACAATTCCAATCGATTAATAATGCTTATTTGGTATTGCAGAGTGGCATGAGGGCAATATGAGCACAACCACAACATTCAGAACATTTCATCTAGACCAAATAGTTTAGCATATTTATTGAACTGATTAGCATAAAGACTAAATATTGATAGAATTTGTAGAGCTAAACATCATCATCATCATCATCAACCCATTAATGTCCCACTGCTGGGCACGGGTCTCCTCTCAATTGAGAGGGATTGGGCTATAGTCCACCACGCTAGCCTACTGCGGGTTGGCAGACTTCACATGCCATCGAGAATTCTCTCAAGCATGCAGGTTTCCTCACGATGTTTTCCTTCACCGTTTTAGCATGTGATAAATACGCACATAACTTCCGAAAAGTCAGTGATGCGTGCCTTGGGTTCGAACTCAAGACCTCTGACACCTCAGTCCACTGGTCACACCGCTCGGCTACCACAGCTCTTCAGAGCTAAACATATTGAAGCGTAATTTGATATAGAATGTATCGCCTAGTGGTAGGCACCTTTTTGATAATAATTACATACAATTGATAGTGTTATATTCAATAAGAAACAAATATGTAAATAATTGCTTTGCGGTACACTAAACACAAAGTAAAACAACACAAAATAAATTGAAACAGGTCGAAAATATGCAGGTAAAGTTATTAAATATATTTCAAACATTTAAATTTGGTATAACCTACTTGTACAACTTTTTGATAATAAATAAATAAATAAATATTTCCGGACATTATTACACAGCGCCATCTAGTTCCGTGGTAAGCAACGAGGCTTGTGTTACGGATACTAGAAGGTTGATATACTAAATATCTACTTTTTTTTTTGTAAATACATACATATTATACATAGATACATCCATGACTCGGATACAAATGTTGATGCTCATCACACAAACATTTGTCCCTACCGGGATTCGAACCCGGGACCCATAGCACAGCAGGCAGCGTTAACTACCGCTGAGCTAAACGGGTCGTCAATTTGATTCAGGATCATAACGTGTAACACCTCTTAACCGCAAAAATAGCAACGGAAACTTTTCTAAAGTTCTGTGGGAAATTATAATTTTAATTCTTATAAGAGACTAGCTGACCCAGCAAACGTTGTTTTGCCATATTATAGGGGTTGGTGGTAGAAGAGTGAAAATGTAGGGTTATAAGTGTTTTTTTTTTTGTTACAAATAATTGAAGAACCACTCGATTGATTTTGTGCAAACTTCACATAAAACATCTACTATATAGTCCAAAAAAGCCTAAACATTTAGTTTGGATAGGTGAGCCCGTTCTTGAGTTATAAAATTACAACGAAAAGTGGCATTGATTTTTATATAATATATTGATCCGATCCGAAAAAGATAAAGTAACATTTAGTATTAGTAGAGTATTAGTTTTATAACTAACACTTAGTGGTATACTCCCGGGTCGCCAAGAAATAGACTTCTCACCTCTGTCTTCTCGAAAGGAAAACACCGAGACCTGCATATCTGAGGGATTCTTTCGACAGCATGTGAAGACTGCTAGCCCGCAATAGGCTAAATTCTATTACATTCTATCAATTGTACTAACAAATTTATAACCATACAGATTATTTTAATGCTACTGTCACTAAGTAAACAATGAAAAATGTCACCGCTAATAGCAATAACTAAAACTGTGGTTTCAATAAAAATATCATGGAATGTAAAGCCTATTTCATTCGCTAACAAAATTAATATTAAAACCGTAATTTGCGTACAGAAATTACTAGATAAGAATTAATTTGCAGAACTCACATAATATTTTTTTTTTTTTTTATAATAATTTTTTATTAGTGGTCCATCACACATACCTTAAAACACCAATTACAGAAACAAAAACATTATTTGTACAGACAATTTACACATATAAATGAACAACTGACTCCTGAACTAAGTAAAAAGATACTTGTATCTCAGGAGCCAAGGTTCCTCGTCTAGCATTAATATGACATCTTGTACAATTTAAATACCTCTATTACAGACGTGTGTGTAACAGTAGTTGGACAATCATTCACATTTGATATGGCTTTAGTGCTTATGTAGTAATTATTAAAATATTTTCCGTGGAATCATATGACAAACTTTGCAACCAATTTGTGAGTTTGATTTTTAAACTAAATCTGGTTAGTGTATAAATATTGAGTATACGATGTACTCTGTCGTAAAGACGCGCGCTTAGAACAGTGAAATGGCGGCTAGCAAAAGAAGTTCGGGATTGGATGGGACCACATATGGGAAGGGCTCGACGTCTTGCAAGTATATTTGAGTCCAGTGGAAGCATGGAGTGACGGCGCAAAATGACACGTAGAATGAAGAGTTGTCTTACAGTTAAAACATGACATTCGGAGTAGAGTAGGGCAGTTGGATAATCTCTACGCTTAAACTGCATAACCTTCAGAATTGCCCTCTGTGCGCGTTCTGCTTGAATTAACAAATTTTTGTAAATCCCTCCCCAGACTGGAATGCAGTAGGTGATAAGTGATACACATAAGCTCTGGTACACCAAGGACAGAGTGGGTCTGATGAGTGCCTTAGTTCTTTAAATATATAGATTAGCTTTCTCGTCCGTGAGCATAGTGCTTCGATGTGGTTGCGCCAGGTTAGCTTGCTATCAATAAATACCCCAAGATATTTAATGCTAGAGACCAAAGAAAGCGAGAGGCAGTTGCAATTGGTGTCATAGTCAGAGCAAGTATGGGCTTTTACAAGATTAGAATCTGTAGGCAAAGGGACTGTATTAGGCAAAGAGAAAGAGATTAATTTGGTCTTTTCAATGTTGAGGGTTAACAGATTTGTTGAGAGCCACTTCATCACAATTGCAACTGAAAGTTCCGTACTTTGTTTGGCCTCTTCCCAGTTATTTCCAGAGATAATAAGTGCAGTATCATCAGCGTAAGTGAAAATTTCGCAGTTAGGGATCGACATTTTGCAAAGATCATTTATGTATATTAGGAACAAAGTTGGTCCCAATATACTACCTTGTGGTACATACATACAATCATGTTCCCCGCGTTAACCATAGAGTTTAATTAAAAAGCTCAACGTTCAAGTGGTTGGTAATAGGGCATCAACACAAGTCCCCACGTACCTGCTAGTACTTGTGTCGAGCACTTGCTTACTTGCCTACCGTACTGTTTTGTTAAGGGGAGAAATCTGTAACAGAAGCATGACTACCAGGCACTGTATAATTAAACGAGGAACATAATAAAATAAAAGCAAAACGTGACTCTATGGAAAAAATTACACCTACTTACATACATATAGAAATATTCTATACTTCAAGAAACAATAGTTATTCAGAACGAATGGTTAGAATACGTTTTAATTTTAATAAAAAAATAACAACGGAGCCAAGTGAACAATGAATATTACTTAATTTTTTCAGAATTTTGATGAAGCTGGGAAAGAATTTATTTGAAAGAGGATCAAGAATATTCGACATTCTTTCAAGATTTAATGAATTCCTATTAAATTAGACAACATAATTCAAGAATCGGAGCTTAATTTTACAATAACTTACGAATACTCAAAATAAGGGCTAAAATTCTTTGAATAAGAAAACCGAACACTTCAATCTTTAACAATAACGGATCGTAAATTCATTTATTTTCTCGACTCAATGGAAGCACAGTGACGCGAGACATCCACACAAAAACGCTTTTAGCACCGACACAAATAATTCTCTACTGTGAAACTGTGTTCGAAGATTCTTTGTGACCATAAAAGACGCAACGTGTGAATACCTCTGATATTGCGGAACTTCTTCAAGCTAAATTATTTGCCCAGGAATTTATGGAATCGCACTCTGGAACGTGAAGGCTTCTTGCGAAATTAGTAATTTTCGGGAAATGTGTAAAATTATATTACACGAATCGTGTACTTCATAAAATATCTGAAGTAGGTACTAATCCATTTTGCTCGATTCCCGTAGTTTATTAAGTACGGAATTAGAATTTTTTTATGTCTGTCACAAATTAAAAATTACCAGTGTAAGTAAAAAAGGACGTAACTACCTACATTAGAATGGCAGAGTGACGAATTGAATTTTTAATGCGCAACTTCTTCAAGAAAAAGAAATAAAAGAAGAAAGCGATACTTTAATTAGCTCGACGTTAATTGGTCACAAAAACAGAGGCGTGACGTAATTTCTTTAATACCTCGCAACGGCAACAGGAACATTTCCTTTTTAATCAGTGGGTCCTTCGCCTCGCAGGATTTAATTAAGGCACCTAAACATTTTACATTGGTAATAATTGTGCCCGAGGAAATTACAAATCTGTTTGTATCAATTAACACGGAGTGCCTACTTGTAACTTGTAACAGCATCTGGCGACATTCAGACTGATTTTGTTTTTATTCTCAACATTATTGTTATAGATCGGTGTGCTTTTCTAGTACCTACTTCCAATTATAATACTTAAACCAAATTTATGAAACATATAACGTTGGCTTTATAAATCAAGCCTACCCCGAATCCTAAATATTCTGTTTTAGACTTTCTCATGTTACGCAAACAGACATGATTATTGATGAATTTCATCGTCTTAAAGACCTTAAGAATGTCGTATGTTGAACGAAAGCCTTCCCACTAATAAAACTCAAAAATCTAACTACTGCGAACTAAATGCTGCTCGACAGTTTTAAGATATTGAAGATTATGTGTATAAGTAACGAAACCGGCAATGCATGAAACATTGTTTTGTTTCAATTAATATTTGTGGTTAAACCAGTTAAACCAAAACAGTTTCATGATAATATTTTCCATTAAAACCGTTTTAATAAACATATAAAAGGAATGTTTTCACAAACAAGAGACATAACAAAATTAATAAGATCAAAAAGGTCGAATACACAAGCCACATTCACCCTCGGGAAGCCTTATTTGTTGCTAAAGAAATTATATTCAAAAAGAGAACAGGTTGACTTAAACCCTAAAATGTTTATAAAAATGGAGAATTAAAATAGAATTACCTACAACCAACGTTGGAACGAATAACAAGGTTTGATCAAAGTTTTAATAACAGCTACCTAATAAACGTGTAGCTGAGGGGGATTAGCGGACAAGTGAACTGGGAGCCATTGAGAATTACAAACTGGAGCACTACAAGCACTGGAGATATGTGTAAGGGTGCTTGCATACAGGAACTTGAACTATTTATATCAGATGAGTAATCATACGGAGCAGAATCAGGCAAAATATCGCAAGCACCGGTGAGCCTTTTCACATTATTTAACTTCTGACGATTATGTTAAAGAAAATTTATTACAGATTTTTCCTCCTTCCTTTATTTAAAATAAAGGTCAATTGTTATCGTTGTATCCAAAAATAGACATTTGGATATAAATTATAATTTTATATAATTTATATTGATACCTTCTTTCGATAATATGATAATATGCGTCGGTCGAACACAGTCAATTGATATTATACAACAACGCAGTCAGCATTATGAAAATATGACTACGTACCAACGGACTAAGTGCCAACCTGCTTTGAAACGTTTAATATGCATCCTAACAGGTTTGGAAAACTCAATTCCTTTATCAGGAATGCAGGTTTGCACCTTAATTCAATTGTTTCATCTGCCATAAGTTCGTTTCAGGCTGGAATTACATTTTCGAATTCATTTTATCATTCCGATCTCGATGTAAAGCGAGCAGAACTCTAAAATTATCATCTTGGTAGATACTCCAAGAATTTAATTGCAATTTTCGTAAACAAAATTATGATTTGAAATTATAAAAAATTGAATTAGAAATAAATATTTGTCTTTGTTTATGTCTCCGAATCTAGTATTATTTAATAATATTATTTCATAAGTCTCATGCATGCCTCATGGGTCCTGCTCAGAACTATACTACCAACCAGTCAAGTTTATAAATACAACTAAAAAATAACCATAAATCCCGTTACAAAAACGGCCACTTTTCAGCTCGACACTAAAACGGTTGGCCTCGGTTAACCCGGTGTGCTACACAACAAACACTTCAGCTATTCATAGCGAGGCCTTCAGGAGATAAATTAAGATGGAAGCGCCACCCGGGTGCAGTCGCCGGTGCCTGCCATACAGATTTATCACTTTACCTCCGCGACCCTTTTGAACAGCCTTTGTTTTATGATGATGTAGGCTAAGAATTTATTGGCTCTACGATATAAAGGCATTCTAGGTTTTGTTTGAAATGCGGTTTCATGTATCAGCGGAGTGCTGGCTACCCTTGGGTACCTTAAGTTTTGTAAGAGGTGGGAAAATCTCAAATGTTTTATCCCAACACTATAGATGATTTATGTGATAATCACAGGTATAGGTCGCTGGAATCCAGGCGGCGCATGAACAGTCGTCGCCTTCGTGGCGATCCTTGGGGGAGACCTATGTCCAGCAGTGGACGTCTATCGGTTGATATGATGATGATGAATGAAAAAAACTTCGATGATAAAATATGACATATTTAGTATAAGTAGATTATGATTTATCAGCTCGAGCGTTATGGCAGCGTTGGTCATTCTGACAGAAATCTATCAGTCTGCAGCCGGCTTAATCTTTTTATGGTACAATATTATTAAGATTTTGTAATCCATATCACTATTTCGACGAGTGCGGGAATACCAGAAATCACACCTCTTATGATATAATAAAAACATGTCATCACGTCTGTCTGTGTCCCAAGGTAAGGCAGAAAAATACTTATATGAACCTACTATAATAATAGTAGTGATAGATTTATTACTGCTGTGTAGCATCTATACATATCAGAGTATAAAAAAAATATTAGCTGTTTTAAAACCTAATTAATTGCAAATAAGCTAATTGAAAATAAGAATAAAAGAGAACGAAGGAGATAGAAGACTGAAAGGTATATTTTTTTCTTAAAACTAAAGTTAAGAAGGCTACTTGCAAATTATACAATCAACGCACCGAATTTACCAATTTTCACCAACATTGTGATATTACTGCTATTAACATAATCACATAAACTGATCAACGATGTCGAGAATTAATAACCTGTAACTAATTTAATTATATTTAATGTCATTAATTAAAGTAATTATAGTTAATATCTATAAATACTTGAAGCATTCAACGATCTAATTTAATAAAGTCGTCAGGGTTGCTGAGCCTACAGATTTTTTTCATAAGATTAACGTTTTTCGATTAACTTCAGAACGAAGCGAGCGGAACCTTCGGGCAAATTATATTTATATTGCAATAACATTCGGAGGGTGGTTAAAGCACCTAAGGGGTGAAATATACGAGAGCTCTCCTTTTCAGTGATATTAATTTCGGCGATGTTGTTTTTCATTATAAATTTATATTAGCTCTAAATGCCCGCTAATATTTTGATGGAAAGGAATGAGTTATTTTTGTAAAATCTTAAGAATGTTTTATAGAATTTATATTTTGTAATTACACAATGTAAAGTATTTATAAACGAATACTTAATCGCTACTCAATTTTAAGTTCCCCTTAAGTAAAGTGCTGTCTTTTTTACTTTTCAGTCAAGTAAAAGGTTTGAGGGTTATTAAAATTGAGTAATGTTTGAGAATAATTTAATGATTAATTTTAATTTAACATTCAAGCTTGAAATAGCTACTCACTCAATAGTCAGCTTGTCCGTATTGCAATTGCTATGTCGAGAAATGTATTACTGGGTTTTCCAGAAAATAATCAGTAGCTCGGAGTTTCATAATTATATGGCCAAACTGTGGGTGCTTATCAGTACCTACTCCTCTGCCTAACCCTTCGACTGTGCAGGGATGATGGTTTAGTACTTTAATACAGCAGTGCCGAGTACGTGACGTGACCGCTATACTTGCAAAATAAAACAAGAAAAAAAAATTGTCTGTTACTTGGATGATGCTAAAAATCTTAAATTTATTTTAGTCTCGTGCTTTTCACAGAGATAATTATACATTCACATACTGTTTGTCGACACTGCATACAAGATATGTTCTAGAAATATGATAGTATTTAAATTTTGAACATCAAGCTTGGCTGTGTACGCTTTGACAGCTGTTGGCGTGCCGCCAGAACTTTTTAAGTTGCTATGATTTATTTATAGACCTAGATATACTTAATGCTACATGAATCCCACGGCTGTGTCGTGAGAAAAAGAGCGAGCGAGTAAGAGATATGTGTTATTTAGTAAATATGTAGGTAGGTACTCAATGCTTAGTGTGTTTAATGTAAGTTGAACATCACAACGTAATTAAAAATTCAACCGTAATAACTAGACACAGAAACGTAAGAAGAGAAATAAAGAGGAACTAAGAGTAAACATTTTTACTATTTATAAAGTTTTATAAATGGAAGCTTTCTGTCTAAGTATTTCTTTACACTTTTATTTTCAGCACACCCTACCGATTCTCGAGGCATTGCACCATATATATAGAAATGCTACTCTATTTTATGTAGCCCACTAATGTTGTGGTGGATCATTCACTTTCCAGGCGAGTGAAGAGGGTAGCACTATATTTAAGGGGTACTTAAAATTGAAGACCGTCTCTTGTGTGTTAGGAAAAACACATAGTAAATGACGTACTAATCAAGCACGTATGCAGGATAGAACAAAGTACGTCATGAGGCTAGGTGACAGCCCCGCGGATCATTCAATCAATTCACCAAGGATCCTGGGCGTTATTGACGTTTCCAAAACGCGTTTTTACCAGCGTGCAGTGATGAAGTTTTATATACTTTATCATCCTTTCATGAACAAAGTTAATGTGACAGGATAACACGTATTGCTGTTAAAATAATATTTTCTAGAAGAACAAAAACAGCCATATTTTACGGAGTCATTTATTTTCTTTCAGTGGCAACTGGGAATGTTGACTAGAACATAAGTTCTAGGTAACATCTGCGATTTATATGTTAAAGTGGTTACGTAAGCTAACTATAAAAAGGATTTATTTACTGTTGCGGTCGATGACTCAAAATACACAGACATCTTAGGTACTTACGGAAAATTATCCTTATAAAAAGTTGGACGAAAAATAGTAATATTTTGTTAATTACATTATTTAGCAGTAGCTGCTGTAGGATTAGGCTATCCTAATCCTTCTCAAATAAGAGGAGAATAGGACGTGGCCAATAGGACAGTAAATGAGTTAATGAAGTGATTTTACCACAGTGATCGACGTGTTACACTGAACTATCCGGCACCAGTCCGTGGATGGGTGGTCATTTTAATATCGAGTGCTCTCTGAGCATATTTTAAGCCCTCGGTTCTTGTTGTGATATAATGTATGTATATACGTGTTATATAATCAGATTGCCATTAGTATATTGGAATTGTCCAATAATTGAGTTGTGGAGAACTAACAATGTCGTCTAGTAAATTAGGTACTACATTATTAAACTCGACATATTGATTACATACAACACAATAGTTATGTATTAATACTATTGCACCATGTTACCTACCTAGTTAATAAAATATAGATTAAAAAACATAAGCACCACTTTTGTTTGGAATATTAATAGCGAAATAATAATAGTGTTATTTTGCTTATTTTGTAGTTTTACTATATTCAGGCATATTTTTATAAATTGTTATACCTAGTTCGATACTTGAGCTGTTTCTAGACAGTTCTACTTTAGCTAACATTTCTCTTTTACTGAGGTTCATTGTAGCATCTACCTTCATCCTACACATATAGTAAAGTAAATATAATATTCATTTGTTTCCAAGTTTAGCCCATTTAGTGTACTCATGCGTCGCGAAATTGTTCTGCGAAATTTCTCATTATACATAGCGTTATTTTTTAATAACTCTTTTAAATTATGAATGAAGTCGCTATCCCAGAGGAATACAGTACTATTTAGTACAGTGGAATTAAACGAAGTGAAACGAAGCATAACGACTGCACTGTCGTACTTAGAACTGCTATAGGTCAATGAAGTCTCGAGTCAATCAAGATGGTAAATTCCGCAACCTACTGAATATTATTAAAGTAAAGAACTTTTTTTCACACAAGAAAATAGAAAAAAAAATCTAATATACTTGAATGATGTTGCGAACAATTAGATAACTAGATTGATAAATTCAATACTTGTCACGTGTACTGTAGGAAAATAGTAAAAATCTCAATCTTGTAAGAAGTCTGTATAAGTAGTCCTCCTCATTCTAATGACACCCCGTATATCCAACAGTAGGGCGGTAAATGGGTTGACGATGCCAATGAACCCTAATTTAGGTACTTTACTATTAAAATTAATACGATACTGTAACTACTAGTTTCCGCCCGCGTGGTATCTTGATAAAAATTAGCCTATGTCTATCCAGGTAGTACGGTCTTTCAGTCGTTTTTGCGTGATTGAATAACAAAAATCCGAATATACACACTTTTACATTAATAATATGAGTACGATTTACATAACGTCGGCTTAATATTTTTATTTCGATAAATCTTCATTTTGGAACAGAAATATAATTTGCGAAATATTTTTTTTAATTCAACCTATCGTGTAACATAATATGTAAATTTTATTTTTATCTGGACGTCTATTTGTATATTTTGTAGCTAAAATTAGATCAACCCACGCTTGCCGCGGCGTAAGCGTTTCTGTCGCATGAATAAGCCTACCTACACCGTAATGACATCAAAGAATATGACAAACAGTTTTTCCTGAACCCATATATATGTTATACATAAGTCAGTATATGTATGGGTTCAGGAAAAACCCACAAATCGCAATATAAGAAACACAACAGAACTGACTAACTTTTTGAATTCGTATGAAATTTGCAAGCAATGAATCAGATAAAAAAAAAACAATAATCTATTGTTTGACAGAAGAAAACAGTAGATAATATAGAATAGTTGTTCTTTAACAGAACCAGTATTCGGTCTTCTGAAAAATAAAATAAAAAAAATTGGGTACTTCAATTTTAACCCGAGAGAGACGAGCATTTTTCATTGCCATCATCATCATCATGTCAGCTAGAGGACGTCCACTGCTGGACATAAGCCATTATAAAGTTCTTTAATAATATTCTCTCTTCTCCGTGGTATTGGTGACACAATTCAACTAGAGAAGAGAGATCTCTGGATAGGAGTCTGACACCATGTGTTACCCACTTGAGTAAACACACTTTCTAGCTTTCTAGATATACTGTCACCACCTACCCGCATTTGACCAATTACCTACCTACATTAGCCAAAATTCGAATTGTTATCTTCAATCCCAAAATTTATAGACACTTAAAATTGTCACCTTAATAAGACAAAATAACGAAGTGTACGCGATTCCTTGTATAGTTTAAATTAATTACTTCATAAACTGAACAAGTTTCAACCTGTGGGTTGGTAAAACAATGCTGCCGTATCGAGCGAATCGTCCCACTCTGCAGCTTTCAAAGGGAATCTTCTTGCAATTGGATTAACTTGGTTATATTGGTTACAGTATTGTAGAATTGTTGTTGAGAGATTGTTTATCCGGTTCAGTGGTTGTATTCAACTATATTTTATGCGTCTTTAATAAAGAAGACTACAATTACTCTCAATAAAAATACTTTTCGACTTTTTCACTTGTCTTTCTTGTTAATCAGTAGGAGTACTAATGTACATTTTGCTTAAATTATTTTAATCTGGCTATTAACCAAGCACTAATCAAAACTCTAGGTACTTTCTTATCATAGAAAATACCGACAATACATTTAATTTGGAATCGAACACAGTCAAGCCCTCAAACATACCATATATATGTAGGTACACTTATGACCCACCAGTAACAGTGAATATTAAACTATCAGTTATAAAATGCGAATTACGTATATATTCTCTACACCTAGACCTTATCTGTTTCTAACCACAACATACCTAATAATTGAAATTTTCCTGAAGGTCCAACTAAGGACATCTTCTAAGTTGAAAGACGTCCTTAAGATGTGAATTTTAAATCACACGAGGCTTGCCATGCCGAGACTCGTAACAACTAATGTTGTACCCACAAATTTAACACTTATAAATGTATATAAATTATGGCACTTTAGGGATGGACATTTAAAATATACATCGATGTTTTTTCCGATGTAATGCATCGATTGGTTACATCGATGTTAATGCGATGTATTGAGAAATACATCGATGTTTCTAAAACATCGATTGTTTTAGCAATGACATGTTTAGACCTTAAAGAAAATTACGTAAGTACAAGGAAAAATGTATAATATATAAGAACGCAATAGACATTTACACAGCAGAAACTTGGTAGGCCATATTATTGTTTTGGTTTTAATTTTGCTCTGCGCCACTGCGATTTCAAATATTAATCGAGTGATATCGAGATCCATTTCGAAATATTACGTCTGGCTCTGTCAAAATCACGCATGATACTGATTGCAGATCTCGGTGTGCCAAACCTTGCATGTTGTCGCGGAGATGCGTGTTTCTCCGCATATAGGCGTGCGATCTGCAACACCGCGCGTGAATGCGTTTTGGTGTGTGTGTGTTTTCTATACAAACACAGGTACTTGCGAACAACGTAATATCACGCAATCCCACGCTACGCTGCATGATGCGGAGCAGTGTGTGGATCGCCTAAATTATAGATGCGTTATATTGGCAGCACTGATTATAACGTTTCGTTTCACGAAACGTCGTGAAGTCACTACAGTCGTCATTTAGTGTTGACTGTTCGAGTGTTCGATGCATCGAATGCAAAAACATCGATATAATTCGATTCTGAAGTATTAACGATACATCGGTTCAATACGATGCATCGTTACTATACATCGAGTGTTTAAAATACATCGATGTATATCGTCCATCCCTATGGCACTTAAATTTCACATCAAGCGATTTATTATAGTTTAAGTAGGCGTGTAAAATCTGCGTGCTCGAAATTATTATAAATATTTACATTGAAGCAGAAAACATTACAATAAAATTATTTGTTTACGTATTCAATGGAGTTTGTGAGGCGGTTATTATTTACATTGGCAGTAATTGCAAGGTTAATTCTCTCATGTTTATCATGCCATATTAGATATGTTAATAAATGCAATCGAAAGTTAATCTGTTTATTTCATATAAAAACTACATTTTTTGTTCACAAATACTTAAATTGTAACTCATGTTCCTGAAGACCTATTCTCATGCATTATTGTTATTGGCTCTCTAATGCTAATTTCTATAGTCTATACATTTATTATTACATGCTTTTGGAGTTGCGAGAAAAATAAAATATTTTAATCAATTGTAACATTCTGTCAGTCAATCGTGTTTTTGCATATTACACAATTGATACATCTTTTACCCCGTGGGTAGCAAATAAACTAACGGCCTGACAGAAAGCAGTTACAACAACCTATGTCGCCTTTATTTTAAACAGGATTTATAGATATATTATAATGAATACATCTCGTATTATTACATGGCATGAACATATTGGTCAAATAGGCGATATAGTTTTATGTGTACGATGTAAATAATATTTTATACCTAGAAATTTATATAAGGTTTTTCTATTTTCAAACAAAAATCGATTGTATTGTCTTTAAAATACAATAGATCAAATGAGTCAAGTTTTACTAATAAAGTTTATGTATATTATCCATGGAGATCTATCTAGGTCTTAAACAGTTTCACCTTGAAACAAGTACGTATAAGTCCAACAAATTGGCCCCTCGTACTTCTTAACGCCTCTAATGTAATTCGAACACGAAAAAAGTAGATACTTAAGAGAAGTTTTGTTCGAGTTCCAACGCCATCTGGTGCGGATTGGGAGAACTGCCAAAACTAACTAACAGTTAAGTTCCGAGAAAATCGGTTAAATAAATTTATATTTTAATGTACCTACAGACAGACTAAATACTTAAGTTACATAAGTAAGTACATAATTTATCTATGTAAAACATAAACGGCTTCGGAGTCTGTCTGCCATCCAACTAAGTATTCTTACCTAAAAAGGAATTCTATAGTACCTATTATTCACTCAAGATAACATGTAATATACTTAATATCACATGTCAAATAAGGTTAAGACACACATCAGTCTTGCAAGAAGTGAACAAAGAATTATATAATTAAACCCTCTGAAATAGAAAGACTTTAAAAAAAAAATATTTGTCACGAGTCACGTAGAGCATTTGTGGAATAAAGACGAAAATTGAGGCTAGGGATCCGCGGACTTGGTGGGTGGGTGCTCGCAGCTTCCAACTCGTAACGTCAACATTCAACTTATTCCCCTTTTTACAACTTGTCAATACAAATTTGAATTCGGCGTAGTTTAGCGCGACGATACAACTTTTGCTCGGAGAAATCAACAACGAAACTCGGCGACCCAAAAGTTATATTACACCTATATCAAGTTTCAAAGAACAATAAAGCTTTTTGGGAACTTGTGTCAATCAAGAGAGCGCCTTTCTTGAGCGGTTACATTAGTATAGAGTGAGCTCTACTTGGAATAATATTGGTTGTTTCATATTCATACATTTCAAAGGTACTCTTTTCAGTAATATAATATTTTTTGCTATTTACGTCCGTCTGTATATCTGTTTGTTTGCGGCTTCGGTCAGTGAATTTTAGTACTAGAAAGCTTTAATTTGGCATAGGTACATATAAAAGACGTAAAATAATAAAATAAATGTGATTTTTACTCTTTTATCCTATGGTACCTATGATACATAATTGGTTAGGCCGTTCCAAAAAAAACGACTTGTACAAGAATGAGCTACATTTTAGTGCATATTAACTCTATTTTGTCTCCCGCTTCGTGAAAAAGAAAGTAGAAACTGATATTTTTCCCACTCCCCCCAATTCGATTTATGATTCATTTCATTGCGGCTTCCATGACAGTTTAAATCAATCCTCTGGGACACATCGGACATTGTCTCGAGGATTTTCTGGATAGTACCTACCTATAGCTACTTTTGATCGTGGCTTACAGGAGTTACTATAAGAGGCTTAGCGAGGCGGACTAGTCCCGAAAAAAACACTCTTCCATTGTTATATATGTAACAAATTTATTACCTAATATATTGATAAACATAATTCGGATGTTGACCAGCACATACCGCATAGTTTTCCATAAAACACTTCACAGTCCAATGATGTTATCAAATGTGGACAACACATAACAGGTTCTGTCACCGTGTTCAGTTTTCAGTCTAGACAGATAATTGGATTTCAATCAAATAATTTTCAATGGCCGCGTTTTGGAACAGCGGTAATATCTGTCTGACAAGTACCTATACTTGTTGTACATGAATACTACGTTTGTTATAAACTCTGGTATTGATAATTAGGTACTTCAATATTTCTTAGAAAAAGTTGTACATTATTTAAAAAAATATATAGACGTGGATATAAAATATTTTCCCTTGAAACAATTATGATTAGGGATTTCATTTCCGCAAAAAAGCTTTCTAAATAATTACAAACCATCTTCTGAAATGAGGAAAAATGTTATCTCAGTTGATACTCTTAATAATGCTAGTGACTTAGGTGCGTGGGTGGGAAATTTTCCCTTCAATATCTACTGAAATTAAATTAGAACCAACATAGTTAACTTAACAGTTGCAGCGGCACGTAAATTATTCAATCAAAGTTGTATGATATAACTCTAAATTGATAACATCTACATATGTATATTATGAAGGTTTATTTGACAGATAAAGGCAAACCATAACCTGTGTATGTGTGTATAATTTATTTAGCAGCACTAATTGTATTAGTACCTATCACTTTGAAATATAGATAGGTAGGTACTATGTATTTACGTTTAGTGCGGTATATAAGTTTAATATTTGAATCGTATCCATGTCACCAGAACATAAGGAACATACATAAATCAGTTAAAATACAACCAACAATATGTTCCATTGAAAATAAGATATAATTCTTTAAAATACAGTGTGTTCTTGTGGGAGCTCTAACTGGGTTAAAATAACAAACACCGATGTTTTTTTCTAGCTCTCGAAACATATTCCCGAGGACTGAATCTATTTTAAAACATGCTTAACTATTTTCTAACAGGTATTTGTTTTTAAAAGGGTGCGATCGATTTTAATCAAAACGTCTTTCTGTAAATTGGAGTAAAGTTATCCTTCGCTAAATCCTAAGATACTGAAGTTCTTAATTTATCAGTGAACACAACTTCAAAAGTACACAACATTGTGAGAACGTTTGTGATTAGTCTATCCTTATTACCTTAAGATTTGTTAAAGAAGCCTTTAAGCGCGTCATTTGTCAACACACGGAGATCCCCGAAAGAGGAGACGATTGCGTCGGTCAAACATAAGGAGATTAACTTTACTGACCCAACACTAAGCTTCTCTCCTTTTAGGTGTTATTATATAATATCCTAGTTTCAGCACTTCTTATTGTAATGTAAACTTGAATTAATCCAAATTGCTGACCTATTTCAAGTCTAACAAAATATAAAATGAAAGTAAAACTAATTATCAACTTAAGCTAACAGACTAAACAAGACTTGATCGATCCGTCAATATTGCCTGTCTGGGATTTAGTATTAAACTCAACCTATTTAGTTGAAGCACGGCTGCAAGAGATGTGCCTAAATAATAGCAGACATTCTCCTAATAATAATTAAACTGGAATTAAATCATGTGCGCGCCTCTGGCGGCAATCTGGCGAGGATATGGTTTCACGACATCAATAATCCAGCGACACAGTGAGTTAAGACACCTCGCGTCTTCTAACTAAATTAGATTTCTCAGGCTATAATCCTACAATGCATTGCGTAGGTATATATTTAGAAGTAGGTACATATGTTTGTGAAATACAAGACTTTATTTGGACATATTTTGACTTTATGATCGTGGATACTGTAACAGAAAAAAAACATTTGTTTCTAGGTTAATATATACCTACAAGAAGTATAAATAATAAAACTACTTCCCATGAAATATACTTTTTTCTATACTCATAAATTTCAGAAAAAGGTATGTGTGAAATAACATTCTTGAGATATACACCGAAGAAATCTATATTCACATTTTATTATACATTTATTTATATGAAATCTAATATCAATAAAAATGTATCTGTGAGGTAGTCAGGTTCATGGGCGTGTATAGGGAGAGCCGAGAATGGTCTGGTGCCCACACAAGGATTTTGGGCTACTGATTCAAAATTCATTGATGGATGCGAAAATACGTAACTTGTTCCTATCGGCCATGGCCTGTCAGGGGCCAGGCTCTCCCTGAAAATTGATCATTGCCATATCTAGATACGGCAATAGTCACATACATGTAGTAAGTCGGTTGTGCACCGTTAATACTTGAAGTTAGTAATACCGAATAATAAAGTACCCACCTACATCATAAATTATGCCGATGCGTTTATTTAAGTTCATACCACAGTAATATATACGAATCCCATCCAAAGATTCTCATCTGTAAATTTTCCGCTCGCAATATTTTACTGGAAACTCTCGGAACGTTTTCTATGTTAACTTGTCTCTCACAAATTCAGATCTGTTTGCGAGTTAACCGAAAGTTACACGGCACGTGAATTTTTAATGAAAGCAATACGTTTAAGTAGGCCGATCCCTTCAGAATTTTGAGTACATAAAACTTCTCCGAACACCTTCTAAATTTGAATTTATAATTAATATTACAATGAGGACAGGGAACGATGTACGATTTCACTTAATTTCCGTTTTCTTGGTTGGTTAGAAAGTACCCAATTTTAAGTAAGCTGAGTTACTTAATTTAAATAATTAAATTGAATTCATTCATACCTAGTTAATTATCTATTTGCATAATAAAATGATTGATTTGACCATCAATCATTTCACCAGGCAGTGATCTGACCACTACCCGTATGCAAAAACATTTATATAACCGTTATCAAAATTTACCTACACTAGTAAAAATCACCAAAGAACTTTTTCTGGGTTTGAGTAATAAATTAAACAGTTTTGTAAAAAATGTTCATCATTTATTTATTCGTGTCTTTATAATAACAGCCCTCCATGGTGAACTGAAGTTTATACAGATACCGCGTTATTCACAACAGATTGAATTCAATCTACAACAAAAGAGAGCCTTCGTTTTACTCTTTTATTTTGCACTATAAGGATCAATTTTGCTTGGCTCATTCAATTTCGTTTTTAATCAAAGGACCTTTGGAAGTTCTGTATTGTTTTCTTGTTTGTTTTGCGTTAATAGAAAAGTTTTTAATTGATACCACTCTTTGTTTGTTGTCGGCCTACGATCGATAGGCTGCCTGATTGTTAGGCTTGACCGAAGCTATATATAACTACTTCATTAACAAGGAAGTATTAAAGTATTACGCTATTTTTTATATATATTTGGGAGACATGAGACTAGATTGTAAAGTAATTACTAGTCTCCTACAATACAATTAGCAGTGAATAAAAAAAATATGTTATTTCAATTTGCAAATCTGAATTTATGGCGCGTATAGAATATAATCAAATAGCTAAAACAAATCACAGGGTCACAATTGTTTACAGTGATTGTTTTTATCTTCATGCCAAGGAAGAACTCATTTCAAAATAGCCCAAACAAAAAATAGGTAGTGCCAAATCGCCGAACTCACCCTTTTCAGTATTCAACAAGCACTTTAAAAGTTTGGTGAAAATATTCAATGAGCCCGGGTTCATATGTGGGCGGGAGACGTGCCAACAACACGTGGCGCCTGAGGGCTGCGAACTCCGAACCTCGCTGGCTATGCCCCGTTTACATACGACTTGCTTATCGAAGTAACGAATTTGAAAATAGCAACATTTTTCAACTGGCTTTTGATACATACATACATACACTCACGCCTTTTTCCCATGGGGGTAGGCAGAAACTACAGAATGCTTTTGAGTTTTTTTAATAATCAATATTTAAAATAAAAAAAAAGGTCAGATGCGCAATACGTATGCGCATTTTGTAGTTTCTGCTTTATGTATCGATATTTAAACCACCAAACGAAATAGATCTTAAATGAGGACAAAAATTACTTTATATTTTACAATTTTTATTCCAAGTCCAGTTAAAGGATGTAACTTAATCGTTTAGATCTGAAATATATTTGCCAACGCAAGTAGGTGAGGCAAGTAGATGGCAGTTTTATTTCTTTACTTCAATATTATAAATGCGAAAGTATGACTGTCTGTTATCTCTTCATGCTTAAACCGCTGAACTGATTTATATAAAATTTGGTATGGAGATAGTTCGAGTCCCAGGCAAGAATACGTATCGGGTAATTTGAATCCCGGAAATCATCCTTTAAGCGAAAAGGAGAAGGTAGAAGTTTCTACGCAGACAAACTATAAAGAAAATACAAGACGTTATTTAATTTTAACATGAATACGGCCCATGCGAACATTAATTTATTCAATAAAGTGCTACAAACTTTATAATTCATACGTTATATTACATGTTCATTTGTCAAAAGCATAAAACTAATGTCAGTGAACATTCTCTAAAGTATTTTGTTCGTGGAAGTACACAAAGTTGTACGTCGCTGGCACGGGCACACATGTCTGTGTGGAATTTATGCATGACTGTACACCAGGTACAGATAGTCACATGAACTACAAAATCTCATCGCTCACCGAACGGTTTTGCTGTCGTAGGGGCATAATATTTATAGGAACAGTTTAGTCTGGTATTCAAATATCGTACGAAAGCATTATAGGGCTGCTAGACAAACGGGTGGAATACGAAGTAAAACCCATAATTTGGTTACTAGTTTCTTACTCTTACGTGAATACTGGGCACCGAAATAAATCTATTTTTTACTGATTAAAGCCTTTTGCATCATTTTACTATTTACGTTTATTTAATATTGGTATTATTATGTTGTCTACTTAAAATAATGTAGTCTTTTTAACTCTCCTAAAAAGTTGTTTTTTTATATTCGTAGAGTTAGAACTTTAACGGCGATATTTTTTATATTTATTCACATCAGGACGAATGCGTGGGGCAACCCTTGACACGAATAGGAGTTTGAATATTGTAACAAAATTTTAAAATGCTGAGAAGGATTTTCATTTTGGTCTAGTCATGTGGAAGCCTTGTATGTTAATGGAACATAACGCAGTCGTTGAAAGCCCCGGCTTTTTTTGCCATAGCTAAACATAATATTGCGACAACATATATGTAAAGAGCTGCCCCTTCACATACTCGTAGTCAAAGCCTAACATACTCACATACCGCCTTTCCCTTTGTCAAAGTGATTACGTACCTGTGAAAAGACAAGTTCAATTAAAATTACATTGTAATTGAAAACAGCGAATTACACGTAGAATGTACGAATTAATCCAGTTCAGCAAATATGGTACAAACGATTACACGATAAATTCTTGTTTAACATTTAAAATATACTATATTTTGAATATATTTCTTGAGTGTCCAGCGATGGGATGACACAAAAAAGATATTATCTAAAGTTACGTTCTCTATTACACTATAAATCACATTAGTTGTGTACTTTTCACGTGATGCTTGCACAACTAAATAAACAAATACTCCTAACATAAGAGAAATGGGTTCTGTTTGTTAACTCTGTCTTTTATTTTTGGATATATTTTCGAGTAGCACCGCCACGTATACTGATTTTTTACATTACCTATAGGTATTTTAACACTCGTAATTAAATCAAAATAAATACAGTAAGTAACAGCCATTTGTTCAACTAGAATTGTGAAATTAGTAATAAAGTTAGTCAAATTGCTTTATTAGAAAACATTTTCGATTACAGACATTTGCCAGAAAGGAATAACATTTTTTTCAGCTGCAATGTCGGGTCTTTTTTAATTAAGAGGGATTGCAAATTTTGTTGCGTTAACTAGCTCCATAAGCAATATTTTATGACAAAATCACATCGAATATCTGTCAGCAAACGAACATTATTTCATGAAACTAAAACTAAACTAGAAATGAAAACTATAAGCTTGTAAATTAGAACCGCGATTCATATTACACAAATTTAAATTAGGCAATTTAGTTGCATTGCACAGCTGATTGCGTGTTGATTTATCACGTAATATAAATACCAACAGAGATAAATAATTTGCAATAGAAATATACTATTAATCTAAACAAAATAACATACCATCATGCCTGTCGTCCCCGATAGTTTAGACAGAGGTGTTCTAATGTACACCCACGTTTCGCTGGTATGTTTTAGGTCCCATGTAATAGGGCGAGCCTATTGTCTTTGACCGAGCACGAATCCAAACTCCGAACTGGTACTGGTATTGCTGACTCATCTCACATTATTTCTGTTACTATGAAAACAACTTTAAATTTTATATACCTACTATGTACAGTACCTATATACTTTATTGTGGTATTTTATACGATCTACTACAGTAAATACTTAACCATCATCGGGCATCTACGCCCATGGTCACGGTGCATAATATGTTCTTATGTTCTGTAGGTATGTTCCAGAGGTAGTTTGTGTATAAATATTATAATAAGTACAAAATAACACATTAAATACATTGCCAAGCAATGCATGGTATGCATTTTTACAGAATAAATATGTTAATATTTTAATAAGTTTTCCTTGTTTTCGGTAATTTGTTTGTATTGAAGGTAATATTGCAAGAAACTATTTTAATTTAATAACTTCTTTCCCCCTTTTTCTGGTAAGGTAATAATTATGGCAACATTATATTTCAATTCCCCTTCCAAAATGTAGATCCAAAGCAATGTTAAATATATTAACCCCAGCATTCGTAATGTTCATTTGTTTTAAACTTCACACACAAAGGACAATTTGTTATGTTTGTTGCTCTATTAGTCTGATATAAACCCAAAAAGTTCAATGTACAAACTGACATTAGATTTCCTTGATAAATAACATTCCCAAATATGAATAACTAGCTTTCGCCCAGGACTTCGTCTGCGGAGAATTAGTAATTGAACCCAGTCTACTTTTTTATCCAATCGGCTCATTTATTTCTATCCTTTTTTGAGAAATTCTCGATTCCACTTACAAACTTGCATACCCCATTTTGCGATTTTTTTTGGAATTATTTCCGGAACAAAACTAACCTATATGCCCGGTAACAAAACAAAAAAAAAAAGATCATTCAATTTAAACCCCACCAGTTAAATGTATTAAGCACACAACTTTACGAGGCGGTTACTAATGAAGTTTACAGATATTAAATTTGGCTAGGCATGAGTATATACAGTCTAGACCTGGCGGCGGGACCTGAGGTACGACGGACGTTAGTTTCAAAGCTTTGCACGCAATCCTCTCATTTCACCCAAACGAAAATTTGTTTGTTTCGCTGTCGAGACGGCGCGATATGCAGTAAATAATTAAAACCAAACTAGAGGTATTTTATGCACTCGTTTAATTTCTCATAAATAATGCTCGTAAATATAAGTCGGGATATTGGTGACGATTATTGTGTTAAAAGAAAGCCAACGAATTACTTATGTATGTATATACACCAGCTGTTTGCTTCGCCCGCAGCTCTGCCCGTATTCCTCCTCCCAATTCCACTCCTTAAATTTCAATTCCCTTTCCAAATAATCCTTGTTAGCAAATAATGTTTACGTTATCAAATAAACCATAATTATGCTCAAAATTTCTGCTTTCTAGACTCGCTGAATTGGGCTGCACTTATAGTTTTATCAATCAGGACAAACTAAGTACCTATTGTATAAGTTTATATAAATTTGTTATATTTATGTATTATTGAACATTCTTGTAAACTCTGAATAAAATACGGAGATACAAAGCGATAATGAGCCACTAGCTAATGGCTTGTCTACAAGTTTATGTAAAGCCTGTCTCTGGCAATAGACCGGTAAAACATTGAATTCGGAACAGGAAGACAGAATCGAACATTTTCGAAGTTTTTCAGCGAATCCGAAAGCAAAGCTGATGTATTTTATTTGGGAAAACAAACAATTGTACAATGCAAATTACAAGATAAAACTTATATACTAAGTTGGTTAAAGTACAATCCACTACGTTTCCACAGATTACAAGTTGGATATGGATACAGTGAAGATACATATATTTGGTTAGAGGTATAGATCTTATATACTATATCTATTAATAAATTAAGTTGCTAAGACTACTCAACACACTATAACTATACGCTACACTAGGTCACTGTCAACATTTCTCTTCAGGCATTCTACAATTTCTTTTTTAAAAGTTTGTCGAGGCAGGGCAAATATACCATAAACTTTTAAGTAGTAGATACTTTATAAAGAACCCGGGTACAAATTAGATTCATTCAACATTTTCAATTAAAAATCCTTTTAGCCTACTTAGTTAATTGTTTCGTAAGTACCTACTTAAAGGAAATACTTAGAACAATGTTTTGATGAAGCACGCAGAAATCAACCAATCATTAGTAGGCACTAATATGGAATATACTTTGGATGAAATTTTGTTATAATTGCTGATGTAAAATACATTTTAATAGCAAAGACATATCATTAAAATTTTCCACAATCTTTTATCACAGATTTAACGAAGCTTAAAAACAGAAAAACAAGTAGCAGATAATTGGGAATGTGAAAATGCAAAATGTCGCATGCGATAGGAATCGTGCCCTGCCTTCGAACATCCCTCGCGGATGGTCACGTAGCGGGTTCAATTTTATACCTGCAACTGTGAAAACTGTCTCATACTCAACTAATGTCGTAAAATCATGAACCGTACTACCATTTGGTGATCTCACACGATTCTCTTTTGCTATTCTGCCATTTTGCGATTTAAATAGATTACACTTTTCTTAGGGGATAGATCCATCATTCTGCTCACACGTTAACAAGTCCAAGTGTTATATTAAAGTCGCCTACTTTCTTCAAAAACAATCTTTAGATCATAGGGAATAAATACTGTATAAACATTAACATTCGTGAATAAGATAAGATTTCTAAACTTACTTTTGAAAGTTATGAAGAAAGAAGTTGTTAAGATAGGTGAATAGTTACTGATTAACGTCTCAGTCCCCCAGTAACCATAGACTTAGACTACAATTTTGGGGTCTTCAAGTCACGAGTGAATAGGTTACTTCTGGGTAAGCGTGCTTCATCTTAGACCCCAACGTCACTTACCATCAGGTGAGATTATGATCAAACGCTTGCCTGTACTTGATTTTAAAAAAAGGATGAGGATCTGAAACGACGGGATGAAATAATATTTGGGACAAAATACGTAAAAGATAGTAGATATTATTTTATTTCTAATCGTAATTCTATATATGGAGCAACTATATGTTATATAACAGGAAGATTATTACACTATTAAAATTCCAACACTAATTATTTAGCGGGAACTTTGCATATCTAAAGAGATTCACTGTTACAGTTTGAAAGTTTGGTAGATTTATGTACAGTGAACAAGCATAAGTCCACTGACACCATAATGTTCATATTCGCTTGCGCGATTTTGCGCAAATATATGTATAAATACATGTGTTTGTGATGTTTGAACGCAAACAATAATAGACTATATAGTATAACTACACGAAGGCCAAGTTGGACAGTATATACATATAAGTTCATAATCAAACATCGTTAAATATACTATTTTGATTGATCCAGGAGGTAATAAATAAATAGGTAATCTCTATCTAATCTTCTATCGTAGGTATCTAATCTTATGTGTAACAATGTTCCTTTCAATATACCTAGTCCAGTCAAGTTACAGTTTTACCTCAAAAAAGTAATATAAATATTTAGCTCATTACCTCTCATTATACTTAATTTAAGAATTCGTGGACGTTCGTAATTAAAATAAACAAATATACCAGATAATGTATAGGATTTATGGGTGTAAACGGGCCTAAATGTAAAATTACTTATCAGAAAAAGACGGTATGACTCGATTTGACGTTATTTTTTCCTCAAGCAATATTGACTGTCAGTGACAATGTGTGGCTATGTGATAGCTTCTTTACTATATTCCTCCTTTAAATAAGAGTCAATGAAGAATCAAATTTCTATAAATTAATAATATTCTCAAACTATTAGAAACTTATCATTCGCCATTATCAGCAAGCGTTTGACCACAGCTGGATTTAAAAGGCTAAGTGCGCCATTTAACTGCTAAACTTATGAACTAAACAAAATAAAAATTCAAATTAAGAAAATTTTAAATGAAACTTTTGATTAATAGTCCCATCTCTATCAATCTCAATATTCAAAAGTTTCAGACCTCTTTTCAGCAAGTCTCACTGAAGCAAAAGAAACTTTCAGCTCATGAAATGAAAAACTTTGATTTTAAAATGAAGAATTTGTTTCTTTAATCAGAATACTTCGGTGTATTTTTGTTTTTTTTTTGTAGCTTTAATAAAGTACTATATTTAATTTTAACTAATTCTGATCTTCTTTAAGTAAGACTTGTAGTAAATGTGACTACTAAACAAGAGGTCTTTGGTTCCCAGGTCGAGCAAAGTATTACTGGGATTTTCAATGAAACTATCAGTAGCAGCTTGGAGTTTGGATTCCTACCCGGTTAATGTCACACACACATGTCTCTGGACATGGGACATTAACATAGCGCCGAATTATGGGTGTATATTAGTATACTTCTACCTAACCTTTCGAGGACTATACGTGTGGTGGTATGCTATAAATTTCTTAAAAAACTATAATACTTCGTTTCTGCTTTAAAAAATAGTCTTCTTTAACTAAGTCTAATGTAGTCTTCAATGACTGAGTGCATTAAAAAATATCGGCACACCTTGAAAGGCGTGTCTATCGTAGAATGTAGTGCAGACAAGTCTTCGGGGCGGTAGGGTGCGCCTGCAATCACGTCACATTTTATAACCCCATGAAACGCCAACGTGCAGTCAACCGGAACTTGCACAAAATATAATAATGTAACAGCTTGCTATACGTACCGGTTATCGGATTACAACACATTATTATGTGGAAACAGGCGTAAAACATACACATTGTGTTGATAAGGCAAAGGCGCTAAATTGGTGGCATGTTTAGTGCAGTCGTATAAGTAGGTGTATTAGACACCTTATATTATGTATTATATACCTGTATTATATACCCCACCACGGTAGCTTCGATACTCCTAAGCAACAAGTTCTGATATTATTGTGTTTGTGAACGCATTCAAGAGCAAATACGATTTCAGCAATCTTAGCTCGTCACTGATAAAGTCGTAATAACATAGAACTACTATAAACGTAGCATTTCCAAAGAATACCTACACCTACATATGATATTTCGTTTCCTTCAATCGAATTTCCTAAACAATATTCCCCCCTTTATATGTTACGCTAAATAAATATTCATGCAAACATTTCATAACATTCAATACCGCAAAATGTAATAATGCTTAAACAGGCAATGCCGCACTCGCTTGAGGTACTTATATAAATCTTAAAAGCCTCATCGCGTCGTGGAATTTTCCCATTAGATTTTATGGATTTCTCTCTTGTCCGCACATTAAATTATAACCGGAGGGTAAACTGAACTGGGATTGAAATTTAATTTCACCATACCGTAGAGAAACATATTTCATTGCAAAATTAAATTAAGTTTGTGATTGGTGTGTATTAAGCAAAGATTGCTCTTTACTTCAAATGTAATGTAAATTAGCTAGGGCTGAAACAACCTAAAAGCATTAGAAGAAATGAATGAAAACAGCAAACATAATCAAACAATACGTAGAGCAAACAAATCTCAGTCACGTTATGCTTCGCAAATATTTTTCAGAACAAAAGACTTTATTTATTTATGGAAACACTTAGCTGTTATTAAATTATGAAGGTATCAAGGTTAGGTCGGATAAAAAGCAACGATGCGTTATAAAGTACTAGTACTGCTTCTGTTGAGACGGGGTTTCTAAACGGGAGTTGATGGCTGCATCTCTTATTTAAAAGGGATTACTTATAATGAAATCACAGTCTTTTAAAATCACGAAGAACGTTGTTATGGTAGACATTTTAAAGTGACTGACATTTTAAAAGGCTATTTTAAACTTGGCTTGGAAAGTATTTTAAGCGATGTTTTTTCATATTTTATTAAGCCTAAATCTTGGCTTATGAACTTCACTTATAGTTTTTCAGAATACCCACAGTATTCTCGTTAAAAAATAAATAAATCAAAACACTCTCGTCACGCCGCGATGGGGATGCTAGAAGAGGTTGTGACTTTTAAAAATGGCCCCTTTTTCTCGTCTCAGAAATGCAGCAGACAAATAAATTCTTAAATTAAATGAAAATTTTCCTTGCAGTCGTATTTACAAAAATTTAATTATAATCGCCCCCTAGCGGTGCCTTCGGCGTGATTTGGCGCATTTTCATAGATGGTTCCTCGCATATTTTCACGGTTTTATTGCCCAGGGTATTTTGTCTTCAGACTGCATAAATTTTCAAGTCGGGTAAGAATAGAATTTTAAATAAGTAATTTAGTTTAACTTAGATCCATTGCAGCAAAATAGGGTTAACTTTATATAAATTGGCTCCTCGGGTACGGAGAATTGCAATGGTTTTAGTTAGAATATTTAGTCTCGTGTAAGAATGTTATTGTTATAGTAAAAAAAATCATTTTCTTCTCTTCAACTTATCTTTACTTAAATTACTGTATTTCTTTCGAAGCATGGGGGATTATAGAATTCTAACCATATTACAAAAACTGTTGGGAGTGATGATACGAGGAAGATGCCTTAGAGAGTTGGCCAGGGCAACGTCCCTATGTCAATATTGAGACCGATCGACAGAATCCCATGGGTCCCTGTAGAACTCTAGTTAGTCGGGGTCGAATACCAATCTTAAGCTGTAAGCTCAGCTTACATCGGAGCTTACTTATACCTAAGTAAGGTAAGGTCGTCAACCATACATTCATACAATTCCAATATTCATTTAATACATCACCTATTTTGTATGCTAGGGCAAAACTACTTCGTAGATTTTTATATATTATCAGGCAACAATAATAATTTCCACTCGCATTCTCTTTTAAGAAATTCAACGTCAAATTCAATTTAATAATTAATTAAATAGTTATTCAACACAAATGAAAACGATGAATTTCACAAGTCATCTAGAAAAACAATTAACCTAAATATTTTTACAACGTTAGAACATGGCGTATACAGGACAAAGGGTATATAAGGGTTGATACATAATGTATTATTATATTAACAACCTTGGCGGTATTGTAATCAATTAATAATGAATGGAGTGTTCGACCTTTACGTGTCATTAGGCAAGGTTAATGATCTTGTAAATGTAAAAAGTTTGATTTAGCCGACCGTGATTTTATTTTGATTATTTTGAAGCTAGGTCATAGCGAGATGCCTCGCTCAAATTGAGCTGCCCGACTGGGGAAGTACCTCCGTCTTACAGAATACCGCAATGAATCAACAGTAGTTGTCTTTCTGCGAGTGAGTAAGGTTACCAGAGCTCGTTGGAGAGTGACTATTCTGACAGCATAGGCATTCTGTTTGCTGTCAGTTTAGTAATTCCTATTTTAAGAAACCAAAACTGTTTCTGCAGGCATTTGCAAGCCTTCTGGTGTTGCAAATGTCCATGGGCGGCGGTGATCACTTGCCATCAGGTGAATCGCCTGCTATCTGCCCACTTACCGCAACAAAAAAAAAATGATATTAGGTTTTTCTATCTAATTAGCATTTCGGATAGGTATTGGATTTATACCTAATTAATGAAAATAAGTTCACCTATTATATCAGGCATTAAAACACATTGAAAAAAATTACATTAACTTTCTTTTACTTCAAATAATTTTAACCGGGTTCCTGAAATTCCGGGTTCCTATCTATATACCTGTGTATCGCCATATCGATAAGGATGTAAAGGAAAAATAACCTTCAAATAAAGACATACAAGACCGTCTATCTCTAGAACTGTTTATCTAGTCCACTGCTTCTGTCTCCCGGTTTCTATTTATATAGCTTTCAGCTAATAAAAGTATTTTACTAGATGATTCGTTATGGCCTCTCTGCAAACAGTTGTTAATAAAAGGCGAAAGACCATGCTCTAGCTTTTATATTCATTAAATAAATTATAAAGAATAACTTCCTAATAGAAATCTACATATTTATTCACAGCGAGATTATTATCTTCTTATATATAAAAACTCATGCCGCGGTGTTTGTATGTATATTTGGTTGGTCTGAGAATCGGTTGTAGGCTATTTTTTACACCCATAGGTGATAAGGATGTCCCTCGCGAGTTTTTTTTATTAATTTTTTAGACATTTTTTTTCTGTTTTTTTTAAGATTTGGTATTAAAAAATACTTACAACCCTAAAGTTTCACTTTTCTATCACCAACCCGTACAATGTGGCATCACAAAGTTTGCTAGGTCAGCTAGTTATTAAATATTGAACTTGGTAGTAACCTAGACTGAATGCTAAAGGCATAGAACTGAATGTCGAGACGCAACTTAGGAGAGGCCTATGTAGTGCAGTAGACTACTTGCAAGTATAACACTAGCTTACAGATTGATTGAATGATCGATAATTCCTTAATCATTCATAAAGGGTAGTTCAGGACTGAATTCATATTATCACCTGTGAAAAGAATTCATAAAAAACTTATTGTTGTCTGAATCGAGATTCTTCTGTGGTTGTATGAGCTAATTTGCTAATTTGATTGTTGCATTGCATTTAAAAAAGTACAGTTTAATTAGCGAAACCCGAGGAGAGTTGAAAAGTAGTTGTTAAGTCTACATATTTGCTACATTTTTTCCAAGCTTGATTTTTTACATTAAACCATTTTCTGTTACGCTACTGGGAATGGGTCCTATCACATTGCAACGGTATTTTATAATATAATCTATGTAAATACTAACCTAGTAGAAGTCGACAGCCTACACACCTCACTGAGAAAATCATTCTGGCATACTAGTTTACTGACGATGTCTCATGCTCATGCGGATGATGGAAACCGAAACCTATGTACAGTTAATGTAAATTACATTGGTCACACCAATAGCTTTTATAAAACTATTTTAAACTTCAATAAACAATTAATTTGACCCGTTATTTAAATTATTCAGGTTGACTTGCCAGTACCTATAAGTTAGATCTGATATAACAAGTTCTGTTACCCCAAAACTATTCCACCCCAAGTCTCGTACCTATTTATATTCTTCAGGAAAGGGTTGAAAGTACTAGTACCTTATCATTTTACTAAGTACTCTCTCGTTTCTAGCCTGGGGTGCCTCTCCAATATCTCATTATTATTTTATGCGCGAGTGCCCGTTTAAATACAGACACAGTGAAGTTTTTAGTTGGCTTGATCAAGTATTTTAAGTACACCTAATGTCTTTATTATTAAAGTAAATATTTTTCTTAATCTATTTCTATAATTTATGTGATTTACATAGTTCGGAAAAGGCACAGAATAGTAAAAGTCATTGGCTATATTACAGGCTTGTGAACAAATGAAAACGATTAGTAGTTGAAGTTAGAGTACCAATATTTAACAAGCAGTTTATATTCAAGATATCAATAACTTTTAATAATTTGCTTAAGGTTTGATAGCAGTAGCAATATTAAATATTTATATTAAAACCTCTTCCTCTTCTCAGTGAAAATCTTTGCGTGCTTTAGAAGAACTGAGTGCACGAACAGACCTGGATAATGACTGGTTTTTGTCCTATTTAGTGACCGCAGATTTCTTAAACTGTCAATTGGTACTACAACTGTAAAAGGACGAACTTATTTATTTATTCATGAAGAATATAAAACACACGGTTGTGTCTGATAGTACAAATGACAGGTGTATGTATTTTGTTTGTGTTATATAAACAGACAAAGGAAAATCTGATATTGCGGAATATTTACAAAGAAAAATGGTAAAGTGATTTTTCTTAGTGGAATGTGTCGAGATAGGCCGGTACCTTCCGAAGCCTTTCTGTCGCTATCGATATATTGGTAATATGTAGGCTCTCGCCGTACGCAATGTTATGAGTGTGCTGTGATCGATGGCTTACAAAACCGAGTTCATTTCGCTCTAGGGTTGCCGTCAAATTAAATTTCGATGCTAAAATTCCTAGAAGCGTTCGAAGGTTTTTGTCGTGTTTTCAAAACGTATGAAGGTGACATTTTGAAAACAGGATAAAAAAATTCAATATGTTTTTCTCTAAAGCTGTGGCTACGTTGATGAAAGACAACCAATATTAAGCACAAGCGTCTCAATCCAGATAAGCTACCTTTAAGATTTTACTTCCATCCGGGGATCAAACCTTCAACCTCAGCTATTCCACAAACATACCATTATATAGTGCCACGAAGGTTTTTAAAAGAAGTAAAGTTGCATTCAAGCTAAAAAAATAATTACTTCGTTATTTTAGCCGAACACACGTGTATGGAGTTGTGTGTTGTTGTATGAATTGTGGCAGCCCTATTTTTCTCAGGCATAGTTTATAGGGGAACGTCAGTGTGACTTGGGACCGGATTGAGTTGGGCTCGCAAGACCGATCAATATTCACATAAATACCTCAAGATAAGGGAAATGGATCACTACCGCACACACTTAACTATTCACAAGAGTATGATACAATTCTTCGCTGAATATCTTAAATAAAATATCTTCATATTTTTTGGAAAGAACCAACCCGCCGCACTTTTTTTTTCAATTATTTTCAAAACCTAGTTTTGGTGAGTTAATAAATAATAAATTGTAAGTAATATTAAATGGAATATAATAAACCGCGCATCAAAAATATTGATTGAGCGACAAAATTACTGATTGAGCAGCAAAATACCGATATCGGTTAGGTTAGGTTAGAACTGTGACCACACAACGCACGAGCCGAGCGAGCGAAGCGAGCGGTGCCGCGGGAGCGGCCAGCGAGTGCCAGAACCAAATCTGAATACCAAGAAAGTGCATATAAGTAATAACAATACTTTTAATGAACATATTTTGGTGCACATTCAGTTATATTTGGTGGAACACAGGCAAAATTAGGTAAATGAAATGGGAATAAATTGAAGTACTTTTAAATACCATCCATATTAAATTTAATATACACGTCGTGTCTTTTAATGTGCTACTTTTCAATTTCAGTAAAATATAACTATGTAGATACGGTCTACAGCTAGCTAACGGCTTTTGTCAAAATTAATCAGTAAATCACAATCAACGTCATATGATAAATGGACCGGATTAAACCGCTCTGTCTATTGTTTAACTGGTCACCTCAAACCGTAGGAAGCACTCCAATTCGCCACTATCACACTTTGGATAACAGCTGCTGCTTTTACCAAGTAATTTATGGAGCGCACAAATCACATGCATCGACATTTAAACCAATAAACAACTATAATAAATATAAAATGCTATAACCTGATGGGAGAATCGAATGCTTTTCCCGTTTATACATAATTGAAGCTTTGGCACACAAATTGGATTATTGAGATATGACAACTAACATTCACATTACGTACGTTTGTTCGTAACAACAAAATAATCATGTTATCGATTTGTGAGCACATAATATCACGACTGAATGTGCCACTGATGAATCTTCCAAGTCCGAAACTCAGAGTTCAGACAGCAATTGCTGCGTTCCATCCTAGTTTCATCATCGTCATTATTCTCTTACCGACCTTAGAGCTTAATTAAATTGAGTTTGAGGTCCCCGAAATGCCTTTCTCCGATCCGATATTCACTCTCTTTCCATTTATATCAGCCTATCTATCTGTTTTTGGTTTATGCTCCTATTTATTATACAATTACAATTATATAATTGACATCAAAAGCCAGGTCCAAAACAGATTAAAGGCCAAACCAATAACGTTCATACTTCACTACACAGGAGCCCTCTTCTTCCAATTGGTTGAACATTAACATAATTTGAAATCCACTAACTATGACCGCAAATACTTTAAACGTGAGAGACAAAGGCGGCTAATTGTCCAGTTACCTCAAAATCAATACGGACAGTCCGTGGTCACTATGTGAACGTGATACGAAATAATGACCGCATTCAATACTCTAGTACCTAACTGTTAAGCTGTGGTTGCATATGCAGGCAGGGTGCGATGGAATGCCACCCTTGTATACACGGCATTAATTGCACGTTGATTGCTTTGAAAATTATAGAGCTGCAGTCGGTGATAGCGGTTGAACAGTAGATTTGAATAATAAAAAAATAGGTTTATAAAAAATAGGTTTGTAAAATTAGAATTTTTGTTCTAAACGAATTTGCTAATAACGCATCTTCAACCTCTATGAGCTGTGGCCTGCAAGCGGCAGATTAGGGCAGAGTACAGCCTGACCAGCGTCCATTTAAAAAAAAACTAGATTTGATTCTCTCTAGAAACTAAAAACTTTTTTACAAGTTTAACCACCTTACTTGGACTGCGTAAAAATCCTCAACTTTTATTAAAAGTAATTGTGAATAAAAGTATGTAAATTAATTATAAAAAATAAATCTGCAAATGAACGAAGATGATTGGGAAGAATTATAATTTATTGAATATTTTTCCTCGTCTTGTCAAAGGTTTTTGCAACTGGTTTGCAAGGTTTTTGTTTAAAGCAACTGATTTTTTTAGACAGCTCGGCTGATTTAACATTTGATTTTTACCGCATTAATCAGTGAAATGAAAATCATTGAAAAATCACTGAATGAAAAATCATTGAAATGAAATCATTGAAACACGTAAAGCGACAACAATGCGCAATTTTGAAGAATATAGAATTCAAAATCTACGTAATCATATAAAAAATCTTAGCCAGGGATTTTAACCGTAATTACTTAGGGACGACCGGCTTAGGTTCGTTTGATAAAAAGGAATATTTTTAAATAATTCTGTAAAAAGCTGTATGTCCAAACTCTGCTTTCTGCTTAACATTATAAAACAAAAGTTTAAAACTTTAAGTATATGTAAATACTTAAAGTTTGATACATTTCTACTACTTTGGTTATAATTTGTACATATAGTTTCTCTTATTTTATTATTATCGAAAAACGGGTATTCTTTTTCCATTGTACATACTCCAGTTCCCATCATAAAATAACTAGAAATATTTTATCCAGGGTTCTAGTTGACCGTCATTACTTAGGGCGGTTGACTAGGGTTCGATCTATAGAAACATAATGCTTCTCCATACTTTGATAGGATTAATATCCTATCAAATCCTCCGATTGTAATCAATCGGAGTAGTTTGAACAAATTATTATGTATATCAGTGCAACATGAGAAAGCTTTCCTATCCTGGCTTTATGTGACGCGTATAAATATTAATGATGAATACTCTTTCCGTAAAATACCTTGAAATTTGGCAGGTTGCTCGTTGGTTGCTTAGAAAAAGACCAACAAGTGGTAAAACGATGTTTTAATGTGGGTAACACCTTACACAATTTACAGCTACTATATAACTTTATCAATATGAATAATGTATTGAACAAAATATAAAATCTTTTGTACGTAATTTCACTTATTATTTATCCTCTATCAGTGACCTACCTTCAAAGCTGAGCCTCAGTGTGCAATTAAAATTTACCACACAGTAAAATGCTATGTTTTAAAATGTTATCCGCTTTAAGTCAACACCACGGCTAATCGGCTTAAATATAACAATGTTCAAGTTTAAACGGCCGCTGAAGCTTTCAGCTACCAACGCTAAAGCCATACAAGTTTGAATTTGTACACTTAATGTCGACTTGTGAATCCTATTTAGTAATAATATTTTATACGTGTTTTATTAAAACAGCAGTTGCTCCACAACTTACGTCTAGGAATTGTCAGTTTATCTAATTAAATCTTTACTAACTAGGTTAGCCAGAAAATAAACAAATGCCATACAGGCAACAGTGAAACAACAGACATTGTAATTTATCCTCAACGACGGAAACTTAAGGCTCGACTCACTTTAACGCAGGGCCGAAGGGTTGCACAGCGTCAAATGCGTCACACCAAAGCAATTCTCATACGTAAGCTGTCAAGCGACCGGTTTACGCGTAGATTTGCTTTGACTTGACATATTTGACGCTTTCGTCACTTTGACTTCCTTTGACGGAATTCAGCTTAAGGCGTAAAATTTAAAAGTATAAGGCGTCAGTAGTTTATTTACAGATAGCGACCGTATATATCTACTAAACGAAGGACGCGGGTAGTAGCCGTATCAGTCATATAAATGTATGTACACAAAAATAACTCATACCACTTCACAAAAAGGTTTAAAATTTCTTGATTCCTAAAATGCTTTTATGAATGTATCACGAGACTTCAAGAAGAGTTGTTTCGGCAAAATTGGGCTTTTACAAAAACAAAATGTTCAGCCGTATAAACGGCATAATAATACGTAGATAGCTTTCAGTACGGAACGAGTTATTTAAAGGTTCAAGGTCAAGGGCAGGCTTTTATCATACATATTCTATTAGCAAGCCGAACGAAACGTGTTAGGATTTCTTTCAGATGAAAATTAAATTGTTATTAGATGGCTGCTATCTAAATTTTCATAATGTTTGTATAGCTTTTATTACATTATTAAAGATAAATTTTATATAAAGATAAAACTTCATATATTACGCCCACGGTTATTTTTTGATTGATTAGGGTGGTGTGACTAGTGGACTGAAATGTCAAAGGTATCGAGTTCAAATCCGGAAATTATGTGCGTATTCGTCACATGCTCAAACGGTGATGGAAAACATCGTGAGGAAACCTGCATGCTTGAGAGATTTTCTCGATGGCATGTGAAGTTTGCCAACCCGCAGCAGGCTAGCGTGGTGGACTATAGTCTAATCCCTCTCAAAATGAGAGGAGACCCGTGCCCAGCAGTGGGACAATAATGGGTTGATGATGTGATCTAATATCTAGCTACAATATAATGTTTTGTAAATTATAAACAAGTTGTACGAAAATCTACATAATAATATATCATAAGTAATATCTCGTATCAGGTTTCAACGTGGGCTACAAAACGAGCTACGTTAATAAATATTACCAAAACCATATAAAATAATCAAATTGTAAATTGCTTTAAGTTGATTACTATAATTAATAAAAAATATTGATTTATTACATTTACTACCTTACCGGCTTAAACGTGGCAACTATTTATAAAATAATTAACACCTTTCAGTTTATTAAGTAGGTATGTACATACCTACGAAATATGAACGCAATAAATAGTTTCAGTAAAATCTTTCGTCTATGTGTAGTTTTGTGCTCGCAAGTACAGCTTTGGATTCCTGTGAGCGACGAAGTAACAATTTTCGCGCTCACTCAACCTTGAGTGAGGCGGGGCAGGCGGCATTAGCGGGAGAAAAATTAGATTTAACCCCGACACCGTGCACCAGCGAGCGTCGGCCAAGAGGTTTTTACCTACACATCTATGTCCCTTTTAGCTACTCCTCCCCAGCAGTTTATCCATTTTATATTTTCTCTCGGCCTCGAGGAATGAAAACGGGACTGTGATAAGTATGCTTGTTCTTCATTTTGTTATTGTTTTGTTTCGGCAATAAGCCCGCGGCATGAAAACAACTTTTGTGCCTTAATTTAAGCTTGTATAAGTAATTTAAGCTTGATATTGATTTTCACATATAGACGTTACTTACGTACTCTGGTGCTTCTTGTTTATAAAACGGAAATGTAAGGCATAAACTAAATACGATAAATGTTTATTCATTCAGACACAATTCTTTCAAATTCAAATTCAAATTCAAATTTTTTTATTTCAAGTAGACCAATATTACAGGTTCTTTCGAAATGTCAACACTAGTTGCACGGTTCCAAAAAGTAGGTCTTATGGAGAAGAACCGGCAAGAAACTCCATAGATACTCTTTTAAATACAGCACCCGTTCACGAGCATGACGTGTGTATCAGCGTCGCTCTACTCAACCATGATATAGGGAATAAAGGGACCCGACACACAACGCCACCATCAGCAGGACATTAGAGAGAGCATGACAAGCCCAGACTGCCTGGCCAAAATGTCTACCAGTAGGTATGCATTTTTCATTTCGCAAAGCAACATCGAAGCCAACATTAATCTCATATTTTACAGGAAATTTTACAAAATCTAAAATAAATTTTGAAATAAAATAAACTATTGTAACTAAAGTTACATGCATGTCAGTTAAAAGTGTATAAATTAAAATAATAAAATGTCAAGATAATAAAATCATAATTGTGCAAATTTCAAAATTATAAATGATAAAAATATAATGTCAAGAATATAATAATAATCATAAACATGTTTTGATAGCCCGGTTCATCAGAACTATTCAATCCCAAGCACTATTATCATCCATGTAGTCTTTCAACGTATAATAACCTTGAGAACAAAGTCTCCGTTTAATAATAGATTTAAATTTGCTTAGACTTAATTTTTGATAATGTGTTGGAATTTTGTTGTACAAGCGTTGACATTTAAATGATTTACTTATTTTTTGGAGCCTAGTTGCAGGAACAATAAATTCTACTTTCACCTACCATTACTACGGATGACAAGTCGTCAAGTTTGTATGCACATACCATCACAGTCATTTACATAATAGCGTACGCCTTTAAGAGCACTGTACCGTATGTTATTTAGAAAGCATAATTAAAAAAGTTCAGAGTGTCGTAACGACCAAAAAATCTGCAATCCCAAATTACATGACCCCACATCTGTGCAGCGCAATTTATTTTAGTTACCAAAACTCCTGGCCGGTCTGTATAATTAAATTTGTAGGTGCAAAGAAAACAATTTTTGTGGCAAATTAACATTTACGCAATAATAGGTTGACGGGAGGGTGAAGCTGGGTGTTTACGACCCACCCTTTGTTCTCCAACTAAAAGGGTTAAGTTTAAACATCGCAGCTCTTAACCCTATAGCCTGCTCGTACGTGTGAACATTATGTTCAACAATATTTTCCCCGCTCTCGTTGCGACACGTTGTTTTATAAAAGCTATCGTATTTTCCTTTTGAGTATTAACGTGTGGAAACTGTGTGACAATTTTTATTCGTATTTGATTTTTGCACGGAAATACTGATAATTGTATACGTGTGTTTAAGAAATAACAGCTGTGGATTTTTAATGGTACAGACCATTCAGACCACTAGAACCCACAGCGGCACTAGTTGGAGGTGGTATTATGTAAAAGTATGGATTTGCTTGTGCAGTTTTTTTTTTAATTGTTGAATATGTTACACTAATGTTCACTTACGTAGGCAGGTCCTTCTAATATGTATTATTCTTTCTGAACAGAAATATGAAGTCTAAATCAGGCATTCTATGTCTATCATTATGCTTATTCTATTACACTTTTTTAAATTTCATAGATTCAGACACTTTTTGAAGCCCTCTTGTATATATTTGTATATTTTCATTTCCTAAATAATTACATCACCGTTTATATAAGTAACGTTAAATAAATTCTCTAATTCATTAAATGTATAAGATACACTATCGGAGTTAAATGTGAAGGTTTCTTGTCTCATTCCTAATGTTTAGTAGATATGTGATATTGAGAAGGTATATTTTATGATATAGGTATGAAGTTATATATGATGTCTTAATTTCAAATATAAGTTCCTGTTCATATATGTATATTAGTTAATGACCCAGAAAATTACAAATCGAGAACTAAAGCTGGTATGTTAGTGTTACTATTTAACGCTCTTATCGGTAATGAATCTTTGGGCACTGTATATGCGAAGGTCATTGTTTTGTACTTAGCAGCCTATCGCCCCGCCCGGATAAGGCAAGGATGGGCCGGTCGCTTCATTTTACGGGTCAATGCTCAACAGACAAGACGGACAATAGCCTGAGGGTTAAATTACATTTCAAGTTACATATTGTTGTTTTGTATCATCGATAAATTGATACAATAAATCAATATATTTGGATATTATACAGCTCCATCTAGTTCCCAGCTACGACGATTGTGTTACAAATACTAAATAATTAAAAACGGATTAAAATATCCATGGCTCATGGTCATATCATGGTGTTTGTTTATCCATGGTCAGTGTGAAACTGCACGATAATTCTCTAATTCTTTATCAATGAAGAAGTGTAACTCTTTGGTTTTTATTAGATTTATATAAGGTTAAAGCCATTGACAATTTTTAACTGAATCGATTTTATGTTATTAAACATGGTTTTATATAATATTTCTCGATATAAACTGTACCTATGTCAGTAGTATTTCCGTTATACAAAATAGTTATCTCTACAAGTATTAATAAATGGATATTAATGTCACTTAAAATTGTGAATTTAAAATTATTTGTGCGTGTTATTCTTTCACTTTTAGCTGACGTCTATCTTTGCGGAAACAGAGGTAAGTAACTGAGGGCCTCTTAAACTTAACGATGCGCATTTTTCATCACAAATAGAGAGACGGCCGTGGGTCGCCCAAAAATAGGTTCTACGAAAATGCGGTGACATTTAGGCTACCTGTGATTCTGCGTGTCGCTCACATCAACGCTACTTAGTGGACATTTAGATAGAGTTTTCTGGTATTTTAATAGTAATCAAAATGTTGTAATAATTTAATTTCAGTCGCCCATCTTTGATTCTGTAAAAAATCCAAAACGTCAAATTTTATATGACTAGACTACTTAACTCACTTAAAATTAAATAATATCCACATACCGCGACAAATCTGTGAAACATTTTATTCAAAAAAATATTTATGTTTATTTTATCTATAAATATTTTTTTTTCTGAATTAAATGCTATAAAATTACAACATTACATTACATCTGCGAACAGTAATTGTATGTATCCATTCAGAACACAACATAATAATTCTAGGCAAATATCTATCTCACAATGGTGTATAAAATAGTTCGTAATAAAATATTTTTTTGCGGTTTTGTAAATATTTCAAACTTTGCCTCACTGGCTCACTTACTTTAAGTCCTAAAACTTTACGTCGTAAATCGTGTCCATTACATTCCATATCACTATGAACTCAAACGTCAAAACAAACGTATCTTCATACTGTACCGTACATGCAGCCACTCCCAGAGTGGTTCTAAAAGTATTGCGAACGCAGATCCTAATCAAACGTTCGTGCGGGTTCAGTATACCCTGGAGACTTGACGCTGGCTTCATAAAAACTGTTTACTTATTCCATGGACCTCGAATATTAACCGAAGAACTAGGCCGACCGTGCCGTCTAAGTGAGCAGATTTCAATTATCGAATCTCTCCAAGGTATAATATTGTTCCGTTTACATAGCTAGTGTTTACTCGAGCGTGGTCGTAAGGCTGTGCCTACACGTCGATATTGACGTGGGTGCGGCAGAAAATCGACTATTTACAGCGGTATAAGCCAGGCTTTATGGAATAAATAATGGAGGAACACATAATGTTTTATTATAGCTCTTATTTAGTTATACGTAAGGTTCGCGGGATTTGATTTTCACCTTGTTCTTTATTATTCAAAAGTATTTTATATTGTCAAGCAAAATTCGTTCCTATTTTATTTATGTTACACAGTTGTATTGTATCTTGATATGGACACATACAGATAGTGTATCATAGACATCAAAAATATTTTAATCTCCCGTTCTTAGTAAGTTTTTGTTACAGCTTATTGCATCACACACGAATATAGTATATAAAAAAATAAAAAAAGTTGAATGAAGGTAAAGGGGTTTTAATGAAAAATTATGGACTTCACTGTGATGTGAAATAAAACGTTATTGGATTTATCGCTAATAACTAATACTACTACTGTAATAATGTCATGATGTGACATTATTACAATTAAAATTATAACTACAATAGACTAACCCGTAGTCAGCGTCAATACTATATATATATATAGTATCTATCGGTACCCCTATATATAGGGGTACCGATAGATAGTATGTATTATAATATAATATATAGATATTATAAAATTGTAACAGCCCGATATCTGTGTATAGTAGATATCGAGAAAATTCTAAAGTCTTTAAAACCAATAAAAGCCAAAACCTTTTTTTGTGGTATACACGAATCACCCAAAAACTTGGATTTGAATGCAATTTTCACCTTAAATACATATATTATTACAGCAAAAATATTAATTTGATTGGTTTATAAACGTGATCGATACACAGTCGTACGCATACCTACTCAAAATGTCTTGATACACCGTGACGTCACATGTACGCTCCCCACAATTCAAATATTGGAAGCAAAAATTCCTTGCGCGCCCCTCACATCTAGCATTTGTGGAAACAATAAAAATGCACGAGCCCCAATTTCAATTTGTACTGGCATTGTTTGTGCAACCGTCGACGTTGACGCGGGTCGCACGTGTTGTAGGCATCCCCTGCCGCTATGACAGTTCAGTTAAGGAAGAATATTTAGCGTGAAGACGCGGTTTACCGCCTGTGCACAATATATTTGTGACGTTGTATTTTAGTAAACACACCCAGCATTGAAAAATCAGAAATCCTCACGGTACATATTAATATGTGCATACCCTAAATAACTACCTACCATAAAGTAAGAAACCGGTGACGCAGAAGCTGTTCATTAAGTGAATACGTAAATAATGTCTTCAATTTTGTACGTTATTAATAAAATAATGCTAAGCATAGTTCTCATAGAAATGTCTTTACAGCTCTCGTAGCTCTCCTAAATAATATGTAATATGGTATCATTTCAATGCTTTTCGCTATAGCTACAAGTAAATAGGTAAGAAAAATAATAAGTACAAAAGCATGTACAATATATGCCTGCAGACACATTTTTCTGAAATTCAGACACGTTACTTAAGTATATCTCTCCAAGGACCACCTAAATGGGAGAATACATTTGCAGCATTTAGCAACAAACAAGTATTACTACAGTAACATAAAAATTCTAAATTTGCTAGTTGGCTGGATGTTATTTTTAATGTGTGAATCGAAGTTTTAAACATAGAAAATCACCACCAAAAGGGTTCACCCAATGGTGCGTAGGTAATATCCATACTTTTTCATCGGAGATAATGATAAAGTGAGCTGCTAGAGATATCGAAGTCATCAATCGAGTCGAAAAACCAATTAACACGTAATTGTATCGTAATCGAATTAATTCAATTACTTGCTATCTGCAAACAATGGTTTCTATTAGCAATATAATAAATAACTATTGCGACTGAATTAGCTATCATATCGAATTGAAATTTTATGCAATGTGACTACTCTATCTAGAATGTTGTGACACAAAATGAACAAAAGTATAAAAATGTCGGAACGAATTTAGTGGCATTTGTGGTTAGACTTGTTATTGAAATAAAGTTGTTGTTTTTTTAGTCTTTGCGAAAGTGTTTATTTATATTCTCAATGTCATCATTATTAACTAATTTATAGCTATAGTGCGCCTGAACATGAAGTTCTAAATTCGATTTCCATGTCGGAAAAGAAAAATTGTAGAAAACTTTTATTAGCACCTTGGAGTTATGACTTTTTAAGGTTAAATAAATAAATAATAAATAAATAAATACCACAAGGAGCCGTACAAAAATGTTTTTAATCAGTCTTATTTAAGTTATAAAAGAGGGATGAAGGTTTAGAGGTTGAATATCATCATTTCGCTCTTGCAACCCAATTAAGACTGCTTTAACATTGGGCTACGGCTCCAGAAGTATGACTCGCGTCACCTTGAGTCAATTTCATTTATACAGAAATTTTACTGCCTAGACAAACCTTGAAATTCTAATAAGTAATTATTTTTAAAAGAAAGTAATTGTATTATAGGTATATCAGATTTTTTATATGCTTAAAAAAAGGCATACAAAAATAATTCACTTTTGCTACCTCCTAAAAAAATATTTATAAATAGGTACCCAGAAATCAAATCTAATAAAAGTAATAATGCAAAATAGTACAAATACTTTACTAGTTAACTTTGAAATGATAAAGATACATAAAAATAATTAAATTGTAAATAAAGATTAGTAGTAGTAGTAAATGATTTCACACAAAATAGATAAGTGCCCTGCCGAAACATAAAACAAAATAATTCTCCAATGTTTAGGTTAGTTAAAGAAAAAAATAATACTATAATTTACGTCAGTATTCATTACGATTTCTACATTAAATATTAGTTTTTCTTTACCAAAATAAACCTGCCTCATTTTTATCGCTCCAAAGTAAATTTATTTTATTAGAAAAAGTTATTACCTAATCAATATATACGACTTGAATCAAAATGAAATACATAATTCCGTTTAAAGAAATTTATGCTATAAACTTTAAACAGTCCACAATTTACACCGAAAATTCACTGAAATAAAGAATAAATATGGAATACAATCATGCTTGTATTTTAGGTTAGGAGGTTAAGCTGGGATGTCACTAAAGTCTACAATTCAGATTGGACATCTTATAATACTCCCTGAACTCGAAACCGAATCGAAAACCTCACGTTTAGCAATTCTACACTATCAATGAGCTAGTTTATCGTAGCAGGTACGAGTATTATAAGATAATCAATCAGATTATCAATTCAATATATTGAATTCGTATGAATTCA
The DNA here is from genome assembly GCA_905163465.1 of Craniophora ligustri. Taxonomy (NCBI): domain Eukaryota; kingdom Metazoa; phylum Arthropoda; class Insecta; order Lepidoptera; family Noctuidae; genus Craniophora; species Craniophora ligustri. The sequence continues at coordinate 6,040,842 of LR990967.1, read as the reverse complement.
ATATATCAATCTTAATGTCCTTTATAAGTGTATACTTATAAAGGACATTAAGATTGATTGATTTAAATATTATCGAAATACTAGAACAATACATGAAACCATTTCAGATTAAAAGCGATGATATTTATAATGATGATGTGTAAAAGAGGAATGCGTTTTTAAATCTTTTCTTACACAAAAAATATATTGCAGTTATAATAACATGGTCTATTGTATCGATGACAGTGACCTTTACACGTCTGATAAATCCAAATGCGTTAAAAAAAATTAAAATAACTACCGAATGAATTAAATAATTATATGTATAAAATATATAAACGTTTAACTAAGTAGGCATTTCCTGTTAAGTGCCAATGAATCTTTGTAAATATATTTACAAAACAATGTTGACTGTTTAAACGATAAGCACCTTAAGGACGCTGTTACATTTTCGACGAACTCAAATTTAGGTATTTAGAGTCGCACACAGCAACATTACGGACACGCACACATTGAAACCACTGAGCGCTCGATTTTATACATCGCTTAAATAATCTTGATCCTTGTTATTATTTCTTATTTTTATTTGAATTGATTCAGAAGTTTAGTGATCGTACTATTTTCGTGATAATTATGATATTTGCTACCTGGTGACCTATTGTACATTTGATACGAATTACTTTACGTTTGGTCTGCAGATATCCCTAAGTAAAATATCTTTAAGATTAATTTATTTCGTTATATGTGAATTCAAAGTGCTGTAATGCATTCACAATAGACCGAGTCATTCATGACTCGGTCTATTTTGCTATATCTCATTAATTATGATTAATATGTATTTATGTTTTTAAAAGTAAAAAAAAAAACATAATAAAAAGGTAAACGAAAAATATTCGTTTACTATTAATGAAAACTAGAACGACGCATACAAGAAATAAAATAACAATAAGAAAACTAAATTTAGTTAAAAAGCCACGAAAAACTTAGTCCGCCATAAAATTGAATTTAGAGTGATGGTACAATATTTTTAGAGTTATTCACAGCAAACCTATAATTTGATATCCATATTGTAGGAAAGCATAAAAATGTAGTAATTGTATTTAGAGAGACGTCATTTTATTTTTTGAGTTATTTTTAGTAAGTTTTTGATCCCCATGTTGTAAAGTGCATCACAAATAACTATTCCGCCATGGGTGTTCCGGAATGACGTCACACAACTAAACATCATCATCAACTCAACATGTCTATACAACATTTCAGCTCAATCGGTTGAAGATTCAAAATTGACTTACAAGAATTCACCCGAACAAACATAATTAAGTAGTTAAATATATACATTGCAAATTAATAAAAAGATTGTCAAAAGTTTACGGTCAGAGATAGGCTTGTACAGTTCACGTACTAAGTACTAATAAGAATTAATTCCGACACTGACAAGCACAAACTATTCCTTTTCCTTATTATTACATCATTCTTTTAGTACTACGTCGTTCGTTCGAGATGTCAGTATTCTTAGTCTCTGGTTCTGAACTAGTAGTCGCAAGCTACAAGCTAGTAAATTTAAAATTTTAAACAACAGTCTGCGGTAAAAACTACACATACTTATACCAAAAAATACTTAACAATAAAATTTACAACAACATGATACCTATATTTCATTTTAAATTTAACTCAGAATATATTTTAAAATAATAATAATAACATTCTACAAGGCTTAATAAAATGAAAACCATGCAATAAATAACATAAAATAAAAATACATAAACATATCTAAAACAAATATAGAAATACTTATTATAAAATAATTATATTATACGATACTATAATGATACTTATTTTAATGATACAATTTAATTTAATATACCTACCTATATAGTTTTTATCTTATTTGACAAAGAGCGCCATCATCGTCTCTCCTATTAAAAATATGATTTGCTGTGCCCGACAGGGTCCATAATTGATCCAATGTTTAATATGCCTACCAACTAATGTACACATTATGGAATGCAATAAAGAGTAATTGAGTAGCTGTAGGACTGTAGATACTTGAAATACTCGAAACGCGACTAAACGAGCGGGAGCGATATAAAATCAGTGTATGAATAAGTGGGATGCATGATAATATTTCATAAAAAGAATAATCGTTAGAATTATAGGCAAAACCTGCAAAGTATGAAGGAATATAAAATGTAATTCACTATATACTGTACTATGGTACTGTTGTAGGTCGTACTAATAGTACCAGAAGACAGAACTAGTACATCTGAAAGTTTTACCTACTAGTGCAGTCATTCAGTGGCCGAGTAAGAACAAGCCTAGTCAGGGAACACCCGTCAGGAACGGAGTTGACATCTTAACCCCACCCATCAAGTCTCGACCTCACTAACAAATGCTTAACCCTACCCATCCTTTTCTTGAACTCACCTACAGACTCTTAATCCCAATTATTCTCGCCTTGTTTTAGTAAAATTTGATCTCACCCATCCATTTCTTCACCTGCCCAACAGTTGCTTAATCTCACCCATCTATTTGTTAACTTGCCCAACAGCACCTTAACCCTGCCCATCTACTTTCAGGCCTAATCTAAATCACAGGTTTAATATGACTTAACCCCACCCATCCATTTCTTCACCTGCCCAACAGCTGCTTAACCTCACCCATATATTTGTTAACTTGCCCAACAGCAGCTTAATCCTACCCATCTACTTTCAGACCTAATCTAAATCACAGGTTTAATATGACTAGCCCCACCCATCCATTTCTTCACCTGCCCAACAGCTGCTTAACCTCACCTATCTATTTCTTAACTTGCCCAACAGCAGCTTAACCCTACCCATCTACTTTCAGACCTAATCTAAATCACAGGTTTAATATGACTTAACCGCACCCATCCATTTCTCAACCTTGCCAACGAGTGCTTAGCCATAAGTATCCAAATCCCGATGTTATTCATCAATCCCTAAATAACATTCTGATAATAAATTTAATAATATTATTAAAGTCGTATTTACTTTTATTTAGGTTTGAAAAAGTATCAACATCTTCCGGTCACGATAAACGACTATATGAGTGTATGACACAGACTTTTTCGTAATTTATTTTTTGCGACAGAGCGATACGCACATGCTTCCACAAGCGCGTCTGAGCGCGGAATGAAAGTCCGCGAGTGAAAAATGTATGAAGAAATTTGCAAGCGTTCATATTTTTGCTGTTTATTGAAAAATGTAATGATTTAGGTACAAAATAATTAGTCGAACGTATAGAGGACTATATATGCCGTAATTATATATAATTTCGATGATAAAATATGCTCTGAGTTTACTTTAAAATGGTACGTAATCAGACCCTATTTTTATACATTTTCTGTGATTATTGTGATGGTGAAAACGGATTTATGGGAAAAATTTGTATGATGTTATACAATTTTTGTGATGCCAATCTGAAGATGAATAGATTACCTTTAAATTGAGACCATAATATCTTCACATATATGATTGCTTATACATTAAAATTGTACCTGAAAAACACCGTTATTTGTAGAAAATTGTAATAGCGTCCTTAATTCAGGCACTGAATGTCTTTAATAAAAGGAATTCGATAATAAATCTATTGAATACGTTGGTCCCAACGTAATTATCTTAAAAATGCTATAATAACAGCAACAATTCACTGTTAAATATAGCCATCTGTTCTAGGAGCCATTATTTTCATTCCAACAAAGATTCTTATTCTTTCTAACCGAGATTCAAAGAAAAAAGCTTTGTAACAGACAATTAACTGCAGCGACGAGGAATTAATTCTGTTCTAAGGGCAAGATCGTTCAAGGATTCTTAATATCTCCTTTGTAAGAACATAATAAACATAAAACCAGATTAAAATCTGTACTAAGTACAAGGTAAACTCGATATTAGTGTAATTCCCTGCGCAAACGACGCATTAACAGCCACGGAATGGAAACATCAGTACGAAAATAAGGATTATCTTAGTTATTTCACACTAGAAAGTCATTTGAAAAATAATTCCGTATAGAATATGACTTCACCTACAATTAAGTATTCTCACGAAATAAAACGTAATTCTAACGTTAATAAATAATTAATTATATAATGGTGTTATATTTTATTTGTTTAATATAGCGTCTAAAGAATAATTCCTTTCAAAAAAGTGGTTAACAATACTATTTACTCTTTCTACAAATACTGAATTATCTGAGTACCCATTTTCGCAAACCTCTTCATCATAATGGCCATATTTCATCTCAGTCATTTTGAGGGCGTCTTCATACGGCGCTGTTATTATCGTCATTGAGACTAAAGCCTCTATTAACCCAAGGACCGAATATTCTTTTAGATGTTTTTGAAATATGCTTCGAGGGAAAACTTCGTCGACGTCCAAATTACAATGTCGAAGGACTGCGGTTAATGTTCCGTAGTATATATCGAGGACTTGATGATAGTGTTTGTTGAGGAAATGGCCATCATCAGACATACACAAGAAATAGGCGATATCGGTGACCGGCGAAGCAAAACGTGTCAGCTGGTAGTCTATTAATATTACTTCCACTAGCTTGGAGCCCTGCAAACAAAAATTATATCCATTGTAGCCTATTTCATTATTTATTATTTTACTTTCATCCTCTTTCCGATATTCTAATCTGCTTGGTCTTGGCCCGTCAGGTTCCTTCCATACATCTCTGTTAGCCACAATCTCATTAATTATTATTATTTAATTTGAAATTCCTTTATACAATATTGTAACGAAAATCAAACATCTTGTAATACTTTTTTTAGAATCAACGTTATGTTACTTCAATTAGTTTAATATATATTTTGAACTTACGTAATATTTATAAAGTATGTTGTTGTTCCAACAGTCTCCATGACATATTGTACTATGAGAATCGGGTAGAGTGCATTTGTGTAAAACTGTTAATATGTCCGGAGTCAGTTTCCTTAACTTATCTCTAGCGGTTGCATCCGACACCACATTCACAGAGGCTTCGTAGTAAGACTTCATACTCTTTCGCACCGGGCCAGGATTACTGTACTGTACATCATCACGACACAAACGCGTTATCTCCTCGAATCCGTTCGGATCCGTTTTCTCCAGTACAAAGGACAAAGCGTGTAATTTCGCTAAATGTTTAATCACGAGTGAGATGTGATCTAAATCTGTCTTGAAAAGTCTGTCACGGAACCTGAACCCCTCTTCTTGTAATCCAACAATGGCGATGGTTTCTTTGTCATATTCGTCGCTCGCTAAAATGCAGTTGGGAAACTTAATTTTCAAGCCCTCAACGTTTTTCAAAGTTTTTTGTACCTCCAGCAACTTCGGCAAGATATGTCGGTAAAAGATGAATTCCCTTTTGTACGATTCTCTAAAGCACGAACGCATTTTTGGTTCCGGATGCCACTTCATAACAACGTATTTCTTAATTTTCTGACCATCTTTTATACCTTTTAACTGCACTTTGAAAATACCCGTTAGAAAATTGTCAACATCTTCACATCCGAAATCAACTGCGTAATCAATGAGCTGCATCTGACTAACTTCGGCCAATTTATATATTAAATCTATCAAATCTGGTTTACATCGTGATATTCTTCTAATCGGCATAATTCACTAGATTCACTTAAACTTATATATTACTATCGGTGTTTCAATACGTCTATTGAGATTTCACGGCGAAAACCAGACTAACATATTATTTTTTAGAGTTAGATATGTATCTTCTTCCTGAGTACATACTTATCAATAATAAAAACGTCAAATCCCTGTATCGCTAAGATAAATTACATTGACTGGCAAATACAATATTACTTCATCTGACGATTTTTTTCTGATAATACATATAGGTAAGAATGCTTGCGTAAGAATGTGGCAATGATCTGAATTACACTACTACATAATTTGATATCTTTTTGGTATTGATTTTTGAGGATTTGGACAAATGTATTAAACGACGCTAATACATTTTATCAGGTCAGATTGGTACCTCTTATCGCGGTTACAAATGATAGACGGTTTGTACGTTATCAGTGCGGAACAGTCTCAACGAATGGCCGCGAGATAAACTAGTCCTCCGGGCACACAATACCTTTTGTAATGTCACTCAATGGCCGTCCTGCAGCGTCGCCGGTGTGTGTGTGCGTCATACAACTGGTTTTATGCATTCAATGTCGTATTGTCCGCTATTGTCGCTATCCTGACCACTGGATCTTGGAATATGCACGGGGAAATGTGCATGAAATAAACCGTTCGCCATTCTGTCTGGCGAAGCCGTACGAAAATAGTTTGCCGTATTTCATGTTCATCTTTGGATCCTATAGGTCCGTAGAATCTGATAAAATTATGTGCAATATTATTAATAAAGGATTCATGGGTTTGACTTAATTTTTTTATACTTTATACATCCTTGATATAAAATACGTAGTGAACAATGGCTCCTGTATCACTGAAGCGAGGAAATGAAAAACAAAATAACGCTACTCGACCTGGGACTCAAACGGAAGACATTCAGCATTTGTACTTACGACATCTAGATAAATGAGGAAAATTATTACATTAATTTTTAAAATAATATTTACTGCGATACAAATCATTACAAACCTCGATCACTGTATACATAATCACAATAGCTGTATTAAAAGCTATTGTGAAAACTAAACGACCATTTTATAATAACTTTATTGAGCCAAAAATGCGAGAACAATGTTTTAAGGTGAAGAAGAAGAAGGGACGAAGTATTTCTAATATAAAGTTTACGTAATTGTGAGGATCACTGTAATATAAGTGCGTATATTTGGACCATTTGGACCAAACCATATCATAAGGAAAAAATATCATAACTAAGTTGCGTATAGTACCTAAATTAAAGGGGATAACTGTTTATAAAAGTGAAATAAAAATAAAACTTTTGTGTATAGAATTATATTGAATCCTTATCTTATCTAAATATGAAAAAAAATATGCTGTTATTCTACATGCATGTATTCTTGGTAGGTACTTACATATATGTAGCAAATCCGGTTGTGTTTTTTACACATTAAAATATATTTTATCTCACCAAAACGACGAAAACAAAAAATACATATACTCAAAATTATATACAAAATGTTATGTATGTTGGTACATTTTGAGCTGACCACTCATTATTATTATAAAAAGTTAATTACTGTTACTAAGGGACAGCAAACATTTCGAAGAATACCATATTTCCCTATTAATAGACATCGTTAGATAAATATAAAATTAATATATCAGGCCACCCATTTAAACATTTAATGTGCAAATTATTAGCTTTGATGCTTCCCAGAACTTACTGAAACAATGAATTTAAAAATGACTCTCGTTTCACTCTATTATCGCACAGACGTCGCATATCGTTTTTCACCTTTGTGATAAAGCTGAGCAATAAAGCAGGGACCATCAACCCTTTGTACGAAAAACTGGCCAACTGCAAGTCGGACTCGCAAACCGTGGGAGAGAGTACATTTAAAAAGTATTAAATTAATATTTTTATCACAATCATAGACCTGTATGGTTTTACTTCTTGCATAGATTTCGAAGTTCAAGGACGATTGGTATGAAAACTTTAGTTTTTTTACAGCTTTAAAGAATCGCATACTTAAATAAGTACAAATGTTATATTAATCCACGTATTCCTGAGAAAGAAGGTTTTGTTTGTTTGGGGTTTGGACATCAACGAACAGACAAATGACAGCTAAGTGATATATAGGGTCTATAGGGGCGCCGTATTTTTTCCTTTTTTGGTAAGGAACCCTGAAAACGTTGTCAAAAGAACAACACTATGTAGATATACGTACCTATGTGCGTAATTGAATACCCAACTTGATCCCTACCCCTACTCTTTGACTGTTGGTGAATTGTTTTGTTTATTTGGTAAATTTTCGTGCGCACGCCCGAGGCCATTTTGAATTATTTAACGATAGAGTCAAACTAATAACTAAATTTAGACAGCACTAACCATTCTGTTTGGTTTGCACGATAGCAATTTATGATTGTATCAAATTGAAAACTGTGTTTTTATCCACTGTTTGTATCTATCTTTGTTATTTCAAAGCTTTTATTTTCTGATATGGTATATGAAGAAGAAACGATATAATTCACTTTTCCTCCGACTTGACTTTAGACAATTCTTTGATATCTACTCATCATCACGTCTATCGTCCCCACAGGGTTAGGCAAAGGATTACTAATGTACACCCATATTTCACCGGTATGTTTTTAGGTCCCATGTAATAATGGGCGAGGCTATTGCCATCCACCGTGAGTACTTCATAGATAAACCTAATAACACTGTAAATCGAACCCAAGACCTCTTTCTCAGCAGTCGCACTTACCACTAGATCAACAAGGTGTCTATAGCTTAAGTATAAAAATTGGTCTACAGGCAAACGCTTCAGATGAACGCGATATTCTTCGAACAAAGTGGAATTGGATGTTTTAAAAACTAATCAACTAAACTGTGTAGCCTAAATGTGTTGCACTTTTTAATTACTTACGAAGACAAACTTTCAAAACATACATTTCATTTTACAGAGACATTTGGTAACATATTATTATATATATTATGTACCTACATCTAATCAAAAAAGCAAAACAACGTTTTTAATCTCGTAGATCCTTTTTCAAGTTGATTTCAAATACCTGGAATACTTTTAGTATATTAACATTACCTACATATTAAAAAAGTTTTTCTACATAAGTACTTAATTTTTAAGGCCCAAACCGTAAGCAAAGTATTTCTTTGTTTAAGAACCCTACCTGCCCAGAAATAAGATTGAGTGAATAAAATTTATTATTGTTCATTTATGTTTTAAATTTTATATAACCAACCTTTTGCAATTGAAATACGTAAATTGTAAATTATTTATATGTGCTCTGCTCAATAGAAAAGAATAACGAGCTGTCAAATATTGCTAAATAGAATGGCAGTTTTCTTTTTGAAATGCATGCTGCATTGAACTAAATAAAACGTTACTAAAAAAATATATCAAATACATCCTGCGGCATAATTTGTCATGGGGGAGACGTGTCTAGACGCGCAGGAAATCAGTTTTCCGTAGAAATCGACGTTGACGCCGGTTGCACGCTTCAATTGACTCACTTTTCATTTTATTTTTATTAACAGAACTTAAATACAATGTTTCATGTATTTACGTAACTGGTTCTAGTATACAGTCGGAGTTTCCAAGGCTTGTAGATCTTAATCATTGGGCTATAACATGTGTTAGGCCTCTGATGACTTGGTGCAGATTGACTGACTTAAAATTTTGCCGAAATAACTATCAGGCGTGATTACTTTATAACAATTTTTATTATATGGAATCCGTATTTTTATGTTACTTTATTGTGATGGTAGGTATCCAGATTTTTTTTATTAGTCGTTTCTCATTTTGTCACCCTATAAATATTTTACGGAATGATTACTTTGTCGATTGAATTTCTATTATTGTCAGTGTTTATTCCTCGAAAGAGCCAATTCCCAAAAAGCATGATTCTAGCAACTGCAATACGAATACCAAATTCTTCTTTGAATTAGCAAATTCCATGAATGCCTCAATTTCAGTTATATAATTCTATTTAGCAAACGAATAATAATTTCAATAGGACTGAGTGTTAATACATAAGTATAAACAAAATAAAACTTCTAAGTACATAAAGACGTACCTAATATCTAATGATGTTTAGATATCATGAAAAATTTAATCAGTGCTTATTATCAACTGGAGGAGAAAATTTGTGACGTAATAAATGCCAGCGCCTTTCTTATAACATATAACTATTGAGAATTCTATTACCCTTAGAATGCAACACCTACATATATTATGTACCTCATTTATTTAAAAACCTTTTTCTTAGCCGATGTTTAATTTTTATTGACTAGTAATAACAAATAATTGTTTAAAATAACGAAATTATACTAGTAAAATAGATATATTACACACATTGTGGTCTTTATTTACCTTTTACTAAAGTTCTTTATTTTATAATTCCTAACAAGTTCCTGCACTCTACGTCATAATTACTTAAACGCCGTGTTTTCCTGAACGTTTAATTTAGCAATTAACGTTCGTTACGCAACTAAAGCTATTACAGAAATATTGTATCTGATACCACAGATAATGATTGTAGCAGCGTGATCACTCTTTTCTATTACAGGGTACGTGATCATCGCCGCCCTCAATAGCACACAATAGCAGCGTAACGGGTAATCGTCCCCTAAAATAATATTATTAAGGAAAATAAAAAACTTCCCAAACGCAGAAAGGGCGAAATAAAACGTATTGTGCCTCTACACAAACGTATTTCAAACACTCGTGTAAGACCACCTTTTATCGCTTTTATAAATATTCTTCAAAGCTCAAATTTTTCGGCGTAACTGTGAAAACACTTCAAAGGGGAAGTAATGAAAGAAAAATGAAGAATGTTTTAATAACTGCTTCTCTGTATTACAACATTTATCTTTTCATTTATATTACATGGGTAATTTTCCGATACCAACCCCTTTGTGTTTTAAATTCGAAAAGTCTTAACAATTCCGGAATTTGTTTTTAGGTCAGTGGCAACCGAAGTCTTCGAATAGAATTTCAATTGAGTCCATTTGTGCGGAGAGCGGCTCTTTGTGTCGTATAATGATGTACTGATAGCATAAGCACTACCACTACGCCAGCTTTATAAATATAATGAGCTCGTGAAAGCCGCCAAAATAACATGTAATTTAAATAAATGTTATCAACGCTCAAAATATCACCGACACGCCTATTCCATGAGATATGAACATGCAAAATATTTTCACCCGCACTTTTAACAAATAAAAATAAATCCTAAAGTCGGTAGTAAAAAATATGAATGCAATTTCCTAACTGGACAAAATTGGAATTATATCCGGGTAAAACCAGCGTATCCAGCTCGATATTTTTCAAAACAGTTTTATAAAATATAAATCGTTTTAAAGGCAGAGTAGTGGGCTGATGCGCTGGAAACCGCGCGCCGACATCTCCAATGCAATAAAGGCTTATTTTACATTCAGAGCTTTGCGAAGCGGTTTTAAGAGGGTAGTTAATGTTTAAACATTTTTTACCACACAAATTGTTTCTGTGTTTTTAACTTTTTAAGCAAACTAGCGAGACTTTCGCACTGGTGATGGCTATGCAAATGACCCGGTTAAGCTGGGAACACATAGACTGTATGGTTTCCATGTCGCTGCGTTGCCTGCGAGCTGTGTACCGTCGTGTTAGGGGTGCATTAGGCCGGGCAGAACAGGGGTGCGTATCGATTGGCGACCCCCACCCGGCACCCTCGACACTACACAATATTACTCTCTGCACTCCGAAACCCACCCTTTCGTTATATTTGCAACGTTTACTTGCCGACCGAGATCATTGTTTTAAAATATTTAACGCCAAACATTTGGCTTGAAGTTTTTCTGCGTATTTTTTGCGATAGGGACAATACTGTTCAGTCATAATTAACTGCACTGGGCTCTCCATTATATTTACACAAGGAATAAATAATGAATACATACAATATGCATAAATAATTGATAAATCTAATTTAAATGTATAGTTCTATGAAGCATATTATCATGTTGTCGTTTCTTATAGCAGCTCAATATAAATTCATAATAATATGTAGGTATTATAGAAAAGCATTCGCTTTTCTATAATGAAATGAATGATGACCCTAAATTATATCAATAGTAGTTCGACAGCTAACAGCACACATATACGTTCGTAATTTCATTGTAACACACACTTACGCAATTCTGTGTCAGGCGCACGCGTCGACGGCAACAATCGTGGTGATTGCATGCAGGACGCGTTGGGGCATCGAGGGCACTTCCAAATCACGCAGCTCAAATAGTTTTATGTGTCTACGGGAGAGGGATAGCTGTGTATCTTTTTATTTTTTTGTGCTAGGGATAGTGAATATACAATTATTTTATTATTTTTGATAATACCTCTGGTCCTAAATGTGAATTTGCAGTTTGTTTTTCAGGTTAAGTAACGTGTTATAGGGTTTTTAAATGGAGTGATCATTCATCTATCAGTATACCTGCTTATTCCTTCCTGTTATTTGGTCCAGCGTAATAGTGGCGAACCAATCAGCGGACATAAATAATCAACTTTTGAATTCTAAAAAAAACATTGTAAAACTATCTGTATGAACTTGACGCCAATAGGCTAGACAGTAAATAAAGCTAGACAAATCAGATACGTTAATCAAAGCTGATAGTAGCGCATACGTTAAACTATGATCGTGCGCTGGTCTAGTTGACGCACTAATGCGTCAACCCTACCGCGTGGCGGCTGCTAATGAATCAAACGGGAACCATACTGGAGCTAGGGATCCGGCCGGCCGGCCGGTACAATCGATTAGAGAATATGTTTCGTTCTGACAATTTGAATTACACTGTCTTCGACCAGTAATGTCAGTTGATTTATTGGTATACACAAAATGGTTGTAAATTATTATATTGTTTGGCACTGCAGCTGAGTGATCGGATTTTGTGCCATGAATCGCAGTGTTTGTGTATGTGGGAATTTGTGTCTGTCGACACACAGGAAATAATCGAGAAGAGAGGTCACATTTAAATTAAGAAGCGTAATCAATCAATTAAAAGTTTCATTAAAAGATTGTTTTTTTCAATTAAAAGTAATATACTAATATTCTATAAAATATATATTTTAATTACACTTCTTTTAACTTTAAAAAAGCCTTATGAATTCTGAAAACCGGCAAATTATATTTTAAAAATCTTTGCCGTGTGCTCAATTCTAGTTTCTTTTCCTGTCCTAATTTAATTATAGATTGTTTGGCATCGATCAACCATCACCACATGAGACCACAATTATTAATAAGACCCTTTGTGGGTATTTTTTATTCAATACTAATTATTTTCTTGAAAGCTTCATGCAACCCACCACAAAATAATACTTATGTACAAATAAATAAAAGCTAAATTGCCATTTATTACTCACATTTTTATCATGTACCTACACATTATGACGATTGTGCTGAGATTTTTACTTCCTAGTGTTGTAATTAATCATTGCTTGTTTCATACTCTATGCTAGAATGGCCGGCAGTGTATATATGAAATGAGGAAACATAACGCCTACAGCGATTTTAATGCTTACAATCTCACCCGAGCAAGGAAACTTTAAAAAAGTAAAACGTAACAAAAAGCGACGTACTCAAACAGGTGAAAAACTACACTAAAATGATATTGCGAGCTACTTTTTTATCATGACGATGTAATGACAAGTGATCATCGTGGCCTGTGGAGGTCAGTATCAGTCAGGATGCAAACAAGCATGCGGTGTTATGGTAAGTGATAACCATGGCCTATAGACGCTGATAACACCAGACTAGGTATTATTGTTACTACCTTCAGACTTGAGATATTCAGTATAATAATTTGCCCAATCATTTCACTAGCTTCAACTAACATGCGCAACTACTGCTCACTGCGAGAATATAAGGCAATGCTCCCACATAAGCAACAAACACTTCACTGTAAAAAATGAAATTTACTATCTTTGTTCTAAGATCTTATTCGAAAAAATATTTCAAATTGGTTAAGTATGTAATTTAAGGTGCTCATTAATTATTATTAATAACTAGGATTCAAGTAAGTGTAAGAAATCAGTAAATAACACTACTTACAACAACGTAAGGCGATATTACCTTATTGCCGAGTTGTTTCGTTTGACGCCAGTCTTTAAAAGACCAATCTACTTACAGAACATTCGGGCAGAACTAAAGCGCCCAATCACATCCTACATTGTAACAACCCTATTCTGTAACATACGTGACGTCACTGCGGTCACTTTACATTTGTGGTCCGGCTCGAACACGGAACGTTTATATCATTCAGGATTTGTAACACTTTATTCTGATGTATCAGGTGAGGAAATGATACCTTGTGTTCAACGAGATGATGTAACAGTATATTACGAACGACGTTTTGTGCCTATCTAGTCGTATATAGCGTAACTTTTATTTTATGAAATTCTCAGTAGCATTTCAGCGTTGGAAGTCTCTTTAATTACAACAATCTCGAAAACATATTACAAGGTGGCCAAAACCTGCCAGTGTAATGAAACAACGTCAATACATCAAACTGACATGGTATAAAAACTGACTGACGTTTGACTGTTTTAAGAAGAGAACTTGTATCCGGCAGAGGGAGAGAAAATGGCTTAAGCTCATTTAATTTACTACTCCTAATATTTTCAGAGTAAAGTCAGTCTATATTTTTACTTCGGTGGTGGTAACCCTATTGTTTGACGTATGTCACGTCAGTCAGTGCGGTCGCAACTCGCAGCGCGATACAAAATGTGGCGCGCCGTCCGTTGCGTGCCTCACATACCCGGTGTATTACATTCGAACAAAGTACGAGTTTATTGTCCACCACGTTGTTACGATGTCTTCATTGTAATGATACTCAGGGATATATAAATACTATCCACTTTTATATCTTCTTTTAATCACTTTGCGCGATACTTTGGGGATCATCATCGTCATCAACCCATTTACTATCCTATTTATACGACGGGTTTAATGAATTAGGCTATATATCATCACGGCGATCCAGTTTGAGCAGACTTATACTTGCTATTGTCTGTCTGTCACTGTCTCATCACGCTATTATCTTTCACAATTTGAGCTTGTAATAAATAGGTACGCAAGTAATTTTCTCAAAAGTCAAAGTCAAAGTGGGTAGTGAGAGTCATCAAAACAATCAGCTTTATGCTGTTTCTCAGCTTTTAATAACTATTAGACATGTGTATGGCGATTGAGTGGTGCTTGAGGCTTCAGGTTCTTTAACAAAATACCCTAGTTTTATAATAATTACGATAGCTATTAATTCAGAGATAAAAAAAAACAGAAGTAACTACCGCACACTTGTCACTGTAAATACCTTGGGACCTACAACCGGACTACGTTAACTTTGTTAAAAATTCTTGTAAGTTCCATATTTCCTAGCAAAATGTGCATAATAAATCTTCTGAAATAACCCACAAAGTAAAAAAATTGTATTAAAAAGATGCTACACTTGGAACAAATCATAATGAATTTTCCTCGTGGCTCGGAGTGTCTCTTTAGCAAAAAAATACCTTTTGAATATCAAAGCATACAATTTAAACCTATCTTTCAAAGTAACATAATGGAATAACATTAACAAGATCCTTTTAAACAGGTAGCGGTAATTACTTTCGTCTTTCCCTTACAGAACAGAGCTGCCTTTTGTTGTCCCTTCAACCTTGTCCCTATCTTCCAAAAGTCTAAAGCAACAATATAAAACCTTTTTTAGAGTTAAAACAATAAATCTCTCAATTTATTAAGTCATTAATCAAAATATTCATCTGAACCTAAGTAGGTACCTTCCTTATCTTTCCCTTATCACTAAATAGTCTAAAACAAACTCGCTATTAGTGTCCATTTATGTATACATTTTTATGTGCTTATTCTTCTAAACGAGACTTTATTTCGTTTATAATGTGTTGGGGGCTAGATTAACGACATCATCATCATATCAACAAATATATATGTACGTCTACTGCTGAACATAGGATATTGCTACGACGATCAGTCTTGCATCACCCGCATCCAGAGACCTTTACCAGGTCGTCGGTCCACCTTACTGTGGACTTACCCCCGGTGCAACTTAAGGTAGCAGTCGCGACTGGGACTCGAAAACGTTCGAGTCCCAACAATATAGCATCAGCGAAGTTTTGGACGGATTATTAGCTAGTTAATTATTACCACTCCTCAAATAAATTCTCCACAACTCCAGTATAATTATATTTAAATACATCTTAAACGGTTTCTCTTATTAAGCTGGAATATTATACGAAACCACTTCTGAAACTTTTGTGTAAATTGGCCTGTGATTACTCACTCGGAGCTGATATAATTGGCAATATTGTTTTTGAGTACCAGCACTTCATCGTAAAACGTATATTTTATGTAGGTATTGTTAATTTAATTTAATGCCCTGAAATGATCACGTAAGCGTAAACGATATTCAATAAGGTTAAACCATTAAATTTTGTAATACACTACACATTGATGTGTTTAATCATATTTAACATCAACCGGGATTGTTATACGATATAATTCTTTCAGTAAACGTTGCTTTGATTTTCTCTTGTGTCTTTACCAGCAAAAAAAAATCATACGCACACGCCCAGATCCTAACGAGATGTTTTAACGTAATATTACGGCCGCCTCTTTTGTTGGAAAATTTTCTCATCGCCCACATATCGTAATATAACGAAAGACACATCCTACTCGCTCTATATGCCAATTAGGAAATTCCAACCAAAAAAACTGCTTCCGCAAAATTTACAATGGCGAGTGCACCGCTTGCCGCGGCACGTCTGCGGAACAAATAAAAAGTTCGCCCTACCGTCGAAACGCGACGAAATGTATTATGGAACCTTTTCCACGTCGATAAGTAAACGTTACCCTTGTCCCTACGAGTTATGAACCCTCCACAGAAGGGTACATAAGCGTATTTTCCCCGAGGCTCTTCAAATCGAACTCTTCTCTTTAGACGGATTACAACGAACGGTTGGATGACAGAGCTAGCAAGTTTAAGAGGCCATTAGGATAATAGGATTGAATCACATTGTATCATCGCTGTGTTATCTATCTGATAGGGGCTTCCCACGAAACTATCAACAGGTGCCAGCAAGTTGTCATAGCCAAAGTAATTGCTTTTCGATATTGGGCGCACCGCTTTGACCTATTTGGCACGATTAATTCATCTGACCTGGCGTAAACAGAAACGAACCGCTTTTGAGTTCAGAGTACTTGAAAAGAAATGAAGGACAAAATGGATGGTATATTATGTCTGAGTACATTAGTTTATTTAGGTAAGCATTTGCGTAACACGACAACATACCAGGGACGCATAATTGAAAAGGCAGAGTGTCGCTTCTAAGCATTCGTCCGTCTGTTTGCTAGGCCTCCCCTCGGGCGCCCGGAAATATCGATTGTACCTGTTGTGCTCTCAAACCGAAGAGCCCCGGCTGCCTCGTCTGTACCCAAATAATGGGAATTATTATTTAATTGCAAAACAACGAACGTTGTGGGTTTAAATTCGTCGATTTTAAAATCAATGGATTTGTATACAACTGCTTTAGATATTCAGATATAATAGCAGTAAATATTGAATTAATGAAATTGTCATAATGATATGATAATTGTAATTCTATTATTTGATACCTATAACTAATACAAAGTTTTAAATACGCTTTTCGATTCATATTCTTGCAGTCGTACAAAAAAAAATAAAAGATTAGCATCACATAACTCTTTCACAATAGCAAAACAGGTAACTCATTTCCCCATCCCTTACTTTTGTTATCAAAGAAGCAGATACATTCCGGAACAGATAAATCTGTTTAAAACGCTTGTTATGTCCGCAAGTGGATAAAAGTTTTTCAATTTCCATTCAAATCTCGACAACTGTACCACAAAATAATGTTCAGGATCTTCCCGTCATAGTAACTTTCAACTTACTATCAAATATTTATTGTATATCATCATCATCATCAACCCATTTACGTCCCACTGTTGGGCATGGTTCCCCTCTCATTTGAGAGGGATAAGGCTATAGTCCACCACGCTAGCCTACTGCGGGTTAGCAGACTTCACATGCCATCGAGACAAATCTCTCAAGCATGCAGGTTTCCTTACGATGTTTTCCTTCACCGTTTGAGCTTGTGATAAATACGCACATAACTTCCGAAAAGTCAGTGGTGCGTGTCTTGGGTTCTAACTTGAGACCTTTGACATCTCAGTCCACTGGTCATACCACTAGGCTACCACGGCTCCTTGTTCAAAAAACTTTACGTTTTTTTTTGTTGTATATATAAGTACATTAGTGGTAATAGAAAAGTCATTGAACCCAATTTTATATTCGTACCCTATAGAGGGTACTGTAACCGGTCGGAATTATTTAAATAGCGTTTGTAAGTTTCAGTATACGGTCATAGACAAATATGCGAACTATACATAAAATATACTGCTGGTAAGAAAACAGAAGATTAAAAAATAAACTACTAGGTAGGTACCGAGTATAGTATTAACAAAAAAAAAGTTTATATGTAGTATATCAACCAACTAGTATCTATAACACAAGCCTCGTTGCTTAGCTCGGAACTAGATGGCGCTGTGTCATAATGTCCAGAAATATTTATTTATTTATCTTTATTGATTGCCAAATGTTTCTTACCCAAAATTTCTAACTAATAAGAAGTACGTAAATGACAATTATATTAAATTAAGCTGAAGTTTCGGCTCAACAATATAAATTTATTGTGTTCATAATTATAAACCTGAGCCACATAATTTCACTGAAACAAAAACCAAATCGTTTTTTATAAAACATTGCCAATATCTTAATGCTTTAAATCGAGAATGTTCAAAGATACGCGTCAAGCCTCCCGGGCACTCTAAGACCTACTCCCTGGAGCGCCTTGAGCAGTAAAGTGTCTCTTGATTCGAAGCTCCTCGACTCGTAAAACTCTGTTTAGCTGTAGAATGACCTGAGGAAAATATAAAACTACCTAGGTAAATGGAAATGCTCCTTTTTATTAGTATCATTAAGTACGACGACATTCGTCATGGCATAATAAACTTTATTTGATCTTTCCTCTAGTCAAAACAACAAGTGTCATGAGAATGATTTTAAAGTCTATAATCGAATACCAAAATACGAGAAAATATATCTCAAACATTATTATAAAAAAGGATTGTACACAGAATGATATTTAAGAGCATCTCTAATGTAATTGCTAAATAATAGAAAGCATTGTTAAAGGAAACACATAATAGAATCCAGCTAAATTATTGTCTGAGTAATGTAAACTCTTAGCAGTTGTAATAAAGTACTTGTGATTTATTGATTCTATAACCTTCAAATGCACTGCGGGCGATGAATTGTGTTCAAATTTTATCTCTTGACGCGCCTGCCATGTGCACAAAGGCTAATACGGCGAGCTAGCAGAACAACCCCCTATTTGCCGAGCGTGTCACCCCGTGACAACGCACCCTATCTCCTGCACACCGCCATACTTTCAACCCATCGGATATGGTAATGCATTACGGCTTTTTACTCCGACCTAATGCAATAAAGCACATCCCATTTCAAATCTTATTATGAAGATATAAAGTTTAAATTACAATGTGAAAGGTTAATAGAGAAATATGAGGACTTGGAAATAATATTAGTCTTGTGGTTTAGTTTGAAACAGAGACTTGAGAGATTGTAGGTCAAAGGTCATGTCTAGGTTAATAAGGTCGGTTTATATTATGATGAGAACGTATTTGTTAGCTATAAACATCGTAAAGTTATGGAATTCACATATTAGAACTTTCGGAGCTCGCAAGACAACACACGACCTGATTGGTAATTTAATGGAAATCCATAAAAACATATAAATAATTAAGATAGCTGAAAGCTTTGACAAAATAACTTTCCCTATCTTTCTTCGTGTGTGTGTGTGTGATACATACGAACAAATAACAACTACGAAAAAGACAATAGTCTTAAGAAGTTAGGTTCTAAGATTGTTTGCTGTTTAGTAATAAAACTTGGCGACCCAATTAGTCCAGCGGGAGTTAACACTGCCTTTTGTGCATGGGTCCCGGGTTCGAATCCCAGTAGGGACAAATGTTTGTGTGATGAGCTTAAACATTTGTATCCCAGTCATGGATGTATTTATGTATGATATGTAACAAAAAGAAAGTATATATTTAGTATATCAACCAACTTGGAAAAACCAACTTGAAGCTTGGAACTAGGCGCTGTGTCATAATGAAAAAAAAAACTAACAGAAATTAAATATCTTAAGACTACTATAGAAAATATTATTTAGCCATCGATTAAGGTAACACGACATTGTATGTATGTGCCTATTTATGTCATTATCTGAGATCATTTTAAATATGTAATTAAACTTGAAGTTAACATCACAATTGGCGCCGTATCTTTGCGATAGCCGATCGATATTCGAATAATATATAAAGATATACAATCTATCTATAGATAGTTTCTACTGACCAAAACCTTTATTCAATTTATACCATTTAAAAAGAAAACATGCTCTAGAATTTGACCAGATACATATTATAACATTTTTGGTAATTCTTATCATTAAACCCTCGAATTATATTATGAAACAATAGTAGCCAACAATATTATTCAGTAATAAATGTTATTGTAAAACACTATTTTCGAACAGTTATTCTAACCGCGCCCATTCCACGCCTAGTGAATATACAACAGTAAATAAACAAACGCGGAACGTTTTAATTACAAAATAAAAACATTCCATTCGTTTTGTTCAAATATTGGAAAAACAATTCTATTAGTGTTGGGAAAAACATACGATTCCCAATTATTTTATCTTCGTAAAAGTAATCCTAGAAAATGTTACCTCATTTATTATTATTATCAATAATACCGACATACATATATGTAAATAATCGTATATAATTTATGAATGTTGTCATTATATCTTATATTATTACGATTCAAAACAGAATTTTAGTACAGCTGTTCAATTACAATACAATTATTATCTTAATAAAATGAGGTAAGTAAGCCAGACCTACTTACCTAATTTAATACCATGAAAAACCTTTACACTTAGAAACAGGTTGTGTTATCTGTGTACACATCCCTTTTGTAAAGTTAGTTGTTTTCACGGACAGGTGAATTGAATTAGGTATTTAGGTTTGTCACAATAACACGACAAATCATTGCCATTTGGAACAATTTGAATGTAATAACTAATAAGTAATCGTATATGTATAGATGTACTGTACCATGTACTATAATCGTGAATAGACTAGCCATACAATTAAACTGTTTTTTTTTCAATTACCAGGAGGGCTATAATCAAACCTTATTATTTATAACAAACAAAATGTCAGAAACAAACCGTAATAAAATTTACATTATGTTGATATTACTAGCTCCTAAAATCCAATCTAATGAGATTTGGTCTCGTGATCTAGTAAAAATAGGCACTTTTATGACATGTAGGAACGTACAGTAATGACGAAATATTGTGGTAATCTCAAAATAGCTGTTACTGTCAAACGTGTATTGAAAGGACACAAATCCTAGCATTTATTACCGTTATCAACATTTTTACGGGCGACCCCATTCTTCCGTTAATGGATTTTCCTGTTATGATTCATGTTACACAATAGGAAGAAAATGAACTTGATTACGTTATATGGAAGTAAAGAATAATATGCTGTTTGTATTATGTTATGGATGTCGGTATGCGGATTGCGTAGTTATAAGCAGGACTATTAGCAAGACAGGTTAATGCCAAGTGGAACAAGGTTGTCGGAGTAGACTACCAGCTCGACGATTGGCAATATAGGAATAGGAAATCAGTGGATGCAACAGCTCGGACCAGAACAGCTACAGTAGTGCATTGAGACCAGCCCCTTACTCAACAAAACGGGTTAATTAAATAGAAAGATGCATGTAGTTCATACCTAACTTAACAAGAGCATATTCATTTTAAAATCTTTTCATTATATTTTCATTCATGAACAGTTTTAACAACTATAAGTACTTTACATTGTAAAGAAGCTTACGAAAGTAGTCATTCCATGTTGCTAATCTAATCTAACATACTTTTAAATTGAACACGACGCGCGAAGCCTAAATAAATACCTACAATTAATCACTAACATATGTGAATTTAAAACATTCAATTGCAATTTACAAAACAGAATCAATCATTACCTTGTATGTAACACTTAGTAAAACAAATGGATTGGCATCCCACGTTATATAATGTATTTTACAAAAGATTGTCCCTCTCATACATACTGGAGGCGTGTAAACGAGCTTTTAAATCCACTATCACATGTTACTATGATGCTAGTAGTGCGTTATTTATGTGAAAGGAAGGGAACTCTCTAAGGATAGCATTAAGAGCCGATCGGTCAACACGACCCGCCCACTCGTAATATATAATTCATATATAATATTAAGTACACTTTTATAGTGTATTTAGTATATGAATTTAAAAATATGTGGGTGTTAAAGCCTAGTGGTGTGACCAGAGAACTGTAAATTCAAAGATTTCGAGTTCAATACCAAAGTACGTACTTACCACTGACTTTACAAAGTCACGTGTGTATTTATCATATGTTCAAACATCATGAGGAAACGAGATTTTCCCATGCCCAGCAGTGGGACAATCATTTACTTCATAACACTTTTATATCGTAAATTTAAAGCACCTCCAATCATAAGGTGACATAAATCAAACCATCTCAAAAACCGAAACTAATCAAACTAATAAGTCGAAATAAAAACTCTTTATAAAATACTTACGTAAATGAATGTGATTCCTAAAGTTGAAACGTAGAGAATTCAAATATTTAGCTTTCAATTAAAGCGTTTTCCATTTAATTGCATAATTTAGCCATTATTATAAACTGTTCTACTTCAAGTTATTTAGTAATTAGACAAAAGCGTTTGTTCTTAGAACTTAAAACTAAATATTAGAATTATTTTAGCTTCCATTCTCACCGTTTTACATCGATTATGCTTTGAAAAGCTCTATTCATTTTCTTGTTATAAATATTAAAATTAATGGATTCCATTCTTTATCTAAATGGCTTTACCGACGGTTCGGATCAATGAATAAGATTGATAAAATGGAAATTTTGATATTTGTAAACTGCATACGTACAACTTGATAACAGATTATATAGATGATTTTTTATAAAGAATAATGAGAAAAGTAGGTATTCATTAAGTAAGCATTCAGAAATATAGTTTTGATGACCACCACTTGGTTTATACCCGGCTTCAAAAAATGGAGGGCGCTTAGAAGTTGACTGTGTAAATATAAACTATTAGTATGTTTCGATCCTTAAATTATTTTTTATTGTGGAGTCTACTTCGATAGAGTCTATAGTGGTTTGTAAATAATTTTCTTTTTTTTATGTAATTATTTAAATCTAAATATCACCGAATAATTTATCATAACTCAAAATCAACTTAATGGTTAAAAGTGCGGTTTTTCTCAACTTTAACATTAGCAGACGTTCAAGTGATGTAAGTGAATAAACATTCAGACACACATGTGTACTTTAGTTCGTTTGCTCAGTCTAACAGTATTCTATAAAAGCCAAAACTCTCGGGACTACTAAGACGGATGCTACACTGAGGCGACACTGAAATGTGCACTCTACATAACCACTTCTAGGTATTCGTGTATTTGAAACATCCTTTGATATTCTGTTCAAGCAATTTTAATCTAGATGTTGTAGACATTAAGGTTGTTAGTTGTAGTTAAGAAATATTGTATGTCGTGGAAAACGGAAAATTATACCTAGAAGTTTGTTTTTGTGTAAAAACGACTGTGCTCTGATAAATTTTCTCTACAGAACTGGATATTGTTCCCTCGCAACTTGTAAAACAATAAAAACGCTACGTTTTCCACATAGTGACTCGGTGTGCTTGCTTATAAAATAGTTAAAGAATCTACGAGCCTGTTGCAGAAATACGGAGACAATACATGGCAGCATTGCATCTCGAGTCACTAGGGCGCGCAGCTATGCTAGGTCAGCTCCGTAATGTGCACTCAACCTAACGACTCGCATTCTCGGCTCCGCTGAGAACAATCAACTGTGCTTGTAAATAAAATTAAGAATATTTTTACTTCTTAAATAACAAGGTCATTAGTTTAGTCTGCCTGCCTTATAATTTAAGTACTTCCACATGCTATTCCTGTTTTTTTTAGTACAATTCCTGGGTCCAGTAAATTGTTAATTTCGGATTTATTTAAATTATGATTAACTCTATAATATTTATATTACTATATAGATATTAATAATAAATAATAATAATAAATATTCTGCGACATTTTACACAGCACCATCTAATCTCAAACTAAGATCTTGTACCATGAGTACTAGACAATGGATATAAATAATACTTATATACGTTTTTTTGTAAATATAAATTTATAATACATAGGAAACACCCAGACGAACACAAACACTTATATTCATCACATAAATATTTGTGTCCCGTCGGAATCGAACCCACTATCTCGTGATCAGCAGTCCGGTACTCAAACCAATAGATCACAGAGGTCGTCCTATAACAAAAAAATATCTTTCTTGGGCCGAATTGAATCTTTCAAGTGAGAAAAATATGCAACTAAGTGGCTAAATGTCCTATTTTTGGACTATGTAATACACAAACATGTTATATGGATACAAAATATAACATTAAACTAAAATTAAAGCCAGCAATGTTCACGGGTAAACTTGGAATCTGTAATTAATCCAAAACGTCGGGATCTAATTAATATAAATACCTAAACTACGAAGACGTGTGGTGAAAACCAGTGAACTATAACATGTAAAGGAACTATAAGCCTGTTGCACAAATGCGGAGACAACGAAGCCTTACCTCTCGAGGCCACTAGGCCGTGCAGTGTACTAGGGCAGCTCCGTAATGTGCACTCAGCCTAACGACTTGCATTCAAGCCGCAACCACACACATAGTTACGCATAGAGAGGTGCGATTCCTACAATGCAATCATGTCTGATGACGTAATTAAGTACTATAATTTTATGGGGACCCATGAGTGAGCCGGTATTCAGGAGTCGGCGATTTAAAGCTCATATCATGATGATGAAACTCGATATAAAATTCACTTCGTTGCAAACAAGCAAGCTTGAATAATAATCTCGATAAAATTATTTGCGGTTCCAAATAGATTCGTTTTGGTTTTCTCACGATGTTTTTCCACCACTTTATTTAAAATTATATCAAAAATACTACGTCCAAGCTCTGACATAGATGGTTCATTAATGAAATTATTGATTGAAATGATTGTTTATTTCTGTAAATAGATCTTTTTAAAAACACTTTTACAGGTCATGTAAGATTTTTTTAGTATCTAGTTGACATCGGCATTTCCTAACTGATGACCTCTGAGAAGAAATGCCGAAACAAACTTAGAGAATCATGGTCTCTTTTAAAGTGCAAATATTTAGGTTACAATATGTGAGCCTGATGATGTAGGTTAAAGTTCCTGAATGCTGCTGAAAATGAAAATTCCTGATGCCGTATTATTGCGTTTTGTACATCACTGTTCCAGTCATAGAAAGATAAATAAATCCGTAATTACATCATTTTTTTTCTCGTAACGAAGCAACTGATGATGGAATGAACACTCCATAATACCTAACCAGGTCATCATAACTATCAAGACAAAACACTCAAGAATCTTGTTTCAAGACTAGCTCTTTGTATGAGTTCAAAACAAACTGAAGCTTGGATTTAATGAAGGTATTAATATTTCACAAACAAAAAGAAGGTTCAATTAACATATTTTAATACTAAGTAGAACCCTCGACGCGCATACATTAGCCTTCTGGGCCTTTTATCATGACACTGGCATATAGAATATGTATAGTTATGTAAGGAGAGAAGAAGCTTGCGGCTAAATGATAAACCAGTTGATAATGAGTTGCGCTAGTCAGATGACAGTCGCTCCAGACTCCGTGTGACACTCCAAAATCGCATCAAGTTTGACTAAATCCTAACGCAAATATCGTTATGGAAAAGAAGGTGTAAGTATGTGTATGCAGTAGTATAAATACGTATCTACATAGTATATCCTTATATGCAATCGCCATTTTTAAGAAATATATGTTTATAATAATGATTAATAATAATAATTCGACGACTTGGTGGCGCAGTGGCTGAGCGATCGGTTTGTGCGTCACGGGTTGCGGGTTCGATCCCCGCACGGAGCAAATATTTGTACTTTCTACAGGTAGTTGTTCCGGGTCTGGGCGTTTGTGTATGTGAAAATTTGTGTTTGTAAACGCACCCACGACCCAGGAGAAAATCCTAGTGTGGGGCAACATTTTTAAAAGAAAAAAAAATGTATATCCGGATATTTTGAGACAGTTTTTACACAACATGTGAGTCTTCGTGAATGACTATATATTATATATGATTTTAATGCCCACAATTGTCTTCTGTACCACGGGTCGCGTGTTGATTTAGCTTAAAGATAATTAATTAATGAATATAAGTTCTCCATATAATTATAATTTGTAAATACAGTGGGACAGTAAGCTAAAGCCTTTGTAAAACCCAACCGTGATGTTATGTTGTAATTTTCGGTTATACATATGTCAGACTGGTAGGTTTAAACGTAGACAACCTATTTCCCGTATGACAAAATAGACCATTTGATAGTCGCCTAACGAGAGGGACACGTGTAAGGCATTTAATGGAACACACCGGAGGCCGCAAATATACCCAAATATGTTGGTTTAATTTCCAGTCTATCTAGTAAGGTACGGACACTATTTATCATAAAATACAACAGCCGGCATTCAACGTTTATGCTATAGTCTAGTTGGTTTATGTTAAGGCTTACATTTTAAATAAACTCGTCTCTGTTTCACTATATTAACAAAATGAGAAGCAGAGTTATTTAGTAATTGAATTTAAAAATGAGGAATATTTTGAATTAGTTGGTTTTTTAAATAACAACGTAAGTTCACTATTTAATAACACTATTTCCCTAAATATTATATCTATTTTTATATCAAGATTGTCAAGCAGATTCCACTTTAAGTCACCAGAATATAGCATATACAATTGTACATATCTTATTTACGATGATTCTGTCTTTCATTTCTGATTTACGTATTCGCTTTCTGCCAAAAAGCCTTTATAAAATTTCTGCCAAAAACCCAATTCAGAAATTTATACCCGCCATTTTTCTTGAGGTTCCTAGCATTAGAAAGTTCGAGAATAAAGCGAAGGCGAGGTGTATAGCCGTAACGATAATTCACTGAATGAAATATCACCCAACACCCGGCGCTACATTCCGTTGCTTCCATCAGTATTCACAATATGCTTAATGTAGGTGTCCAGTAATTTATGATCATGTAAAAATATTATGTGGTGCTTTCTAGACTTGTTGTTAACCTAACGTGCTGGTAGTATGCGTATTTTTATGACAAACATAAATGATGTAAATTTTGCTGTGTAGCTTATCCGTCTGTATCACATACTGTATTACATAGCTAGTATACAGATAAAGCAATTTCAATGCTGAAAAGGTTTTTAGTGGTTCTATGATTTTTTACGATCCTAACGTATAAAACAGGTTTTTGAAGATAGTGTAAGCATTCTCCATCTAATTATTTGTCACTACAAAACTCTGATAGTTAAACAAATGTGGGCTACATTTGTTTAACTATCATTACATTACTAAAATGAAGGTATTGATCGGTATATTATTCAGGTTAATACCGACGTAATATTTGGCTGCACTCACAACTTCTAGGAAACTTGACAAGAGACGGTCGAGGGTTTAATGATACCTTTGTGCTCTATGTAAATGTAACATCTTACTGCTCTACCGTTGAAACAAGATCTGTGTGATATCGCTAATATATTCCTAAGAAGAGCTCGACGGAGGAATTCTGTGGAAGGAAATTTCGATGCCGGACAGGTTTGTCTTAACTCAAGTGCTTCAGACTCGGTTCGGTACATTTTAATATTTCCAGGAAAAAAACAACAGGTGGCAGGGTATTTACATTAGTAGGTATGTGTGTACCATCTAACAAAAGTTAATGCGTTTAGTTCTTATCTCCTCATTAATCCGTTTACAGTCACACAGGTGAGCACGAGTCAAGTCACGCCTCATTTGTTAGGGATGTAACTATATAAGGTCCAAACAGGCAACCCTCACACGCTATTGAGAAATTCTCTCAGACACATGTTTTATTACAACGTTTTCCTTCACGTAATGATATGACAAAGATGCTGCCCCAAATACAAACATGTTTTAGTTACATCCCGTTATCCGACCATCTTGCGGAATTCTTATTTTAGGATGTTCAAGAAAACAGCTTCATCGGCATCCATAATATATCAAACATCAAACCAAGGCTGCTGAATAGAGGCCAAAAAAGGCCATCTAACATAATAGAACCCTCTGTAATCACGATTGTGGCAATTACTAACCAGTGATGCTGTAAAAGATTGAAACACCATAAAGACTCATCATACTGACATGTGTAAGAAAGCTTATAACGATAAACATTGTGTGTAATACTCCTTATGATAAAAGATCATGTTGACCATATTTGTACCTTATGATTTAGCTAAGTGACTAGTACAGTAATAAAGATGTACTCATGCATTCCAGTATTTTCTATTTATATCTCCCTAAATACCTTTACAATTCAATACAACGAACACTTACAAAGAATATTCAACACCATACTACCAAATAAGCAAGATGTATGTACACGCGCAATTGTGTGTGTATGTGTGTGTGGTGCTTGTTCCCAACACAACAAAATAACCAACGAAATAGGAGGAGGCCCTGAAATATTATGTTAGGGTTAAATCAGGGTAGAGATACCCGCCCAGTATGTAATATGCGCCGGCCGAAACAACAAAACACGTTTCTCTTAATTTACTTGAGTGACTAGAATGGATATATCATAGAAGTAATTGTAATCTTAGAATCTTAGATGGCATAAACTTGGCCTCCAAGCCAATAAGTTTTTTTTTTCATGAATACAGTGCCCCACAGGAGTATTTTCCCCTGTATCACGGATGAATACACAAAAATACTCAGACGTGAAACCATTATTAATAAGCTATTGTATTCTGTGTGGGTATTGAACCCGTGGTCCGTACAGAAATTCGGGAACTGCTCCATTTCCAACCACTATGAATTTAACTAATGGGTTTGAAAATATTCCCACTGTATTAGCCAAAACGAAATTAACGCATTTCTACGGAGCACAGTTAGTACGAAATAAAGGGAAAACTAAACGGTCATCTTAACTAGCACTTACATTTAATAACACTGCTTTTGCACGTTAACTTTAATAGCGTGCCATTTTATTGCTCCTCAATAAAATACAACAGAATACATAAACTAAAACGTGAAACAAAGAAAGACATATAAACTTATTATCATAATAAAAACCCGTCCAAAAGGTATCTCTATCGCAAAACCTAGAAGTTATAATCGCGTGTATATACACGAAGGGTCGTTAATATAATTAAATTAAAAAATAATTGAACCTAAAAGTCCAACATTATGTTATAATAAGCCTCTATTTATTATAACATAATGTTGGACTTTTAGGTTCAATTATTTTTTTATGACTAATAACAACTATACCTATCTATTGTGCCCCTAACAAAGAGGCCAATGACCTAATGTAACCAATTACTTAAAGGTCATAACTAACGTCTTATTGATTACATATATTTCACTAAGCAACTCCCTTTGTAAAAGAAATAAAAGGTATAACATTTCCATAAAGCATTCTCAACATTTCTAATTCATGATACTTGTAACGTAAGGTGGCACCTATCCTTATAAATTATTCTCGACCCCTCTCCGGATTCCATTCCTTTGTTACATATTACTTTTAACAGCTCTTTCAAAGACTCACGTTGCGTACCTGGCCTTTTTATTCTCACAAACGTGTCTGAGCATAAATACAATCGAGTAGGTAGCGGAATAAATAAACGCTTTGAATGACAAATGTGCGCGAAACTCGACAAGTGTAAGCGTAAATACGACAGAAAGATAAACACATCAGAGTAAACAATGTAGTCTTAGCATCTGGTATTTGATCAATAACCCTGTCCTTGACATTAGAGGGATCACTTGAATCCGAGATCTCAATACCGATTAATTCATAACTCGTTATTCAATATTCACCAACCTTGTATTTGAGCTTGAAATAATTCAAAACTGCTATTTGTGTAACGGAAGTAGCACACCACTTGCACTAAATAATAATCCGTTTTAATTCAATATCCTTGCACAGTCACTGGCATATAATTTCGGTTTGCCGTAGCGGCGTAGTTGCGACTCGCTACGTTTCGTAGCGGCGCGTAGCGTACGGACGTAGCAGCGCGCGCGAATGAGTCGACTGGCCGCCCGCCTGCTAACGCGAACACGGATTGCCGTACATAGGGTACTTATGGCGTAGAGATAAATTTTCCTTTGCCGTACGGCATTATGGAAGCTTAGTTTGGTACTGCGTCCTTGGTTTTAAATTGAATTTTAAATAGATAGTACATTCTATATTGCATGCAGCTTCTATTTTATTATTTTAAATCAATTTGATTATCCATTATTGTAAATAAAACGTATTTGAGTTTAATGCATTATTTTTACAATATTTTGTAACCTACTTTTTTTTCTAATCAAGGAATTGAAGTTCTAATATCTACTGATTTTGTACTTCTTGTTGATACGGAATACATATTTTGCTGCATTCAGTCTATAAATGCACAAAATACATTAAAATCATAAAATACATAATTTCCGCTACAGTACTCTATTTTTAGACCATAATCATAACCACAGACGCGATAAAATATTTCACGTTCTCCATCTACGGAATAATTTAACAACATTCACAGTTTCTGTGTTCGCGTACTACTCTGTGCATTAAGGAGCGGCGTGGTGCGCAGGCGCGCGTGACGTCAGCGCGTGCCCCCCTCCGTCCCCCGCGCCTCCGCACCCTCACGCCGCCCACACCGAGCCGGACCGCGGCGCAGACCGCTAGCTCCATACATCACTGCCCGACACACGGCCAACGTGATAGAATGCTGGGGAACAAAAAACGCAATGGAAAATATACCGACAGGGGTACATTATTCATACGTAAACAAGCACTTTTTAAATGCTTTCATTAATATCTACGATACAACTTTAATTTAAGATTGGGTACAATATTACAAAGCATTTACTTGGTTACGAGTTTGTTTTGCGGGCAAAACATATTTTTTTTCTATTCATGTTCCTAATAGCCTAGGTAAAAATAGTATCATATATTCTCAAACTAAAGTCTATGTCACTGCTACAAATAATATTATAATGATATTATATAATATTCTTCTTATTTTTATATTAATCACATGTTTTTGCTAAACAAGCGGTTGTATGGTATGTTGTACAAGACAACCTATGTTTCGTATGTGCCTATTTTGTCAAGTAAGGTAAATAATTTATCTTATAATTATATACATATTGAATATACATGTGTTTTAGGTATATAGCGGTAGAGGAGTAGTTACTCGTCACGCTTTTATGTAATCTAAATTAAACATTTGAAGTTAAATAGCACAGTATACTAAACAACATATTAATCAAAAGTTATAAAAAAATCTAAAGTACGTAATAACGAAATTCCAATTAAAAGGTTACTGGTAAAAGCGCTTAAAGAGATTTTGAGCTGCTTAAGATCATTATATAGCGGTTTGCTTTTAAAGTAACATAACAACCTTTGCGCTTGTATCCTCAATGGTATAGGCAGAGGACTGTCTATTTATTTATCTATCGTATGAAATTAGGGACGACACGAAACGGATGAGGATGTATGACAATAGCATTCATCCTAATCCGTTTACTGTCCACTACGAATTAGCAAACTTCACACGCCATCTAAAAAATCTCTAAAATCCTCGCGATATTTGGCTTCACTGTTTGAGCATGTGACAAATACCAGCTACCTACCTACGCAGATATCTTCAAAAACTTAACGGTGCATATCTACTAATCACACCACAAAACCGTCTTACTGTGTACATAAAAAGGCATACAATCAACTCCTGTTTGCGTGACTTAGGAAGCGAAGTCACGACCTCACATTGCATTTGTAAAGTATTTAGCTGCCCAGGTGTTAAGTATGATTGCAGTTATCGTGTCCGTCAGTCATCTGCAGCTGTTTTTCGGTCACATGGTAGCTACGTATTAGCATTTGTGATTTGTCAGATATGCCCGACACCTGCTGGCATTAGCTACCCTTTAATATTGTTAGAAATTGTGTTTTTGCTACTGTCTACTTATCTTAAATATCTAGGAATAGTGGAGAAATTAGAGGAGATATTTTTAATGCAAATAATATATCCACTACATTTTTATGGGTCATAAACGAAACGGGATCATGACAATTATTAAATAGAAAGTTATCATTATAATATTATCTTTAAAATATGACTCATTTATAATGTGATAATTAAAGTAATTCAATACTAATTAGAACCATATCGTTTTTCATAAATCAGGATGAATATACGGATAAATAAATATAAGGATAAATATTGATTGATTGCGCTCAATATACAAAACTACAGCAGACAACATATAAAAATATCGGAGAAAGTTATCCTAAGAGATACAACAAACTATACTACTTACATGCTAACACACTAGGAACGTTTCGCCTCTTCAATAGAGACACAAATCCTGCTTTTACAAACCTCATACAACTTCAATGAGATCTTTCATCCATGTAATGGGCCGTATTTCTAACAGAAACAAGAGAAAATAAAATAACTGAAGCAAAACCCTGGCGAGTGTGAGCAGAGCAATGTATATGGTGTTGAGACGCATCTGAGCGGAATTCTATGATGGTCATATAAAAGGAAGGGACCACGCGAAGTTTTCTCTGAAAGCCCTTTCTATTTAGGGTTGTCATCGGACCCCCGTTGTTACACTGACCCTCGCGAGGGGGCCAGCGGTGCAAGTGAACTACTTACGTCATAAAATTATATTCTTATCTTTTTTGTTGTTTTGGTTTTATTGTGGCTGCCACTTTTTTTTTGTTTTAAATAATAAGTGCAATGGATAACGTATGTAGTTAGTTGAATTTAGCACCTAAATTTACGTCCATGTGTTAATTCTATTTAAAAATATTTTATTACATTATGTAGAAAGTAAAGCTACGAGAAAAAATATTCTCGTTTTTAATGGCGGACGTAAAACATTGTTTGTTGAACGAAGCGTCTTAAATACTTAATTTTTGCGAGACCTCATTCGTAGCGACGTTGTGTTTTGAATATCTTTTTACATTTATCACGATGGCCGTGTTCTTAAACTTTGCAGAACTGTCCTTTCTTTGAACCAGACTGGGACCGAGAATAAATTAGTGTAGGTACATAATATAAATGTATAGGTACCTACTCTTCTCAATATCGTAGCTTATATGAAATATATGTACTTACATGACATTAGACTTAAGATACTTGTTACTACTGTGTATATTATTATCGTCAAAATTGGTGGACAGACCTAGCAAACTTTAACTACCGTTACCATATTCTTCATTGTGACAATCAGAACTAACGACTTCACAGTCGCGAAAACTGGTTGATCAATATCCATTCAATTTTTTGCATCTTCATCTCACTGATCGACCGAACTACAGACTACTCTGTCATAATAATCTCTGATGTAACGAAAAAATCAGTCAGTTTTATCATTTGCTTTATATTTGTATCAAGAGATTTGAATAAGGAAATAGCTTATTGTACTACTTGACCATTTACAGCTACCAAGTGACAATAGATTTGGCTCAGCGCAGATTAACGACTTTGCTGGCAATAAAATTGTTTTAGTTGTGAATTTATCGTGATGTGCCCCTAATAGAAGCAAACTCAATAAGTTGGCTATAGTGCCCACTTACCTTTACAAATGACATTACATTTGTCGCATCGAATCACAATCAATAATAAATGTCGCTATTCATAAAATAAATCACAAAAAATGAAACACAGAATCATTAATCACGAATAGTTCCCCTACCCGCTTTCTCTCACGTCACAGACCTCACAGAAATATTGGGGGCTATTAACAGAAATGCGCCAGTGATCGCGTGATAACGTCCCCTGCCCGGAGCCGCCTCGTCACCGTCGCATTGTATCAACTGTTGTCACGGCCCTTATCTATGCGTACGTCACATCAACTGGCATAATGAAACAGATTTTCGAACATTAGAAATAATATAATGCATAATTTTAATATTCACGTACATTATGTATGTTGACAGGTACCATTGAAATTCTGAAATTATTCATATAGATTTAAATATATTTTGTTACAAATTAAACTAAACTTTTTTTAATCATTTCATGTCTTTGTGACACACATAAGCATTTTTATATGCATGGTTATTTACGGAAATTCCTATCTAATTATTAATAAATTCACCAAATTACTATTTTAGTATGACAACATAGTAATTTGGTATGGTCGTTTTTCTTCATGACATTGCACACCAGATATCTAAAACAAACAATAATATACCTTAACTTATCATGCACAGAGGCCAAGATAATTTATCAAAACAGCGTATCATCTCAACTGCCATAATTTTCGACATCGCAAAATTGTCTAACCTATTTCTAATATTAATTACTCTTACTAAAAATAACAAAAGGAAATATAAATGGCGGCGGCAACTGGCGCAGCTAGTATATTTACAATATATATAAGACATTCAAGACAGTCTAATCGTGACGGGAACTCATTAAAAACTGTTAGTTGGCTGAATTCTCAAAGACGTACATTAGTAGTCAAACATTATACACGTTCAAAGATATTAGAATTAGAACATATCCTAGTTAGGTAGTAGTGTGTTTCTGTCGGAAAATGAGATCACATCGTCGTTTTTCATCAGTGGAGTTTATTACCTACTTACCAAAACCTGACGTCATTGCAGTTATCAAATTTTTCATCAGGTCATTTCACATCTATATTCTTAATGAAAGAAGTTCTTAATAAGAAGATCCACCACAACATATTTTAATAGTCATGGCCTTTGAAACGTTCAAATAGACAAACGCTACTTGAATAGTAGGTACTCAAATACGTAGTTAGAGAGCTACTAAAGTTGAGCTATTTAAAATTGAGTTTGAGAACCTACTGTACCGTCAGACTCCCGGCCACAGTGGCCGGTGACATGATTTAGTGAAGCCGCAGCTAGCGAGGTCGATTGGACCATTCGTGAAAAAAGGGGTCTTCATTCATTCTTCTTCCTTAGTGTCTGGATGACTACATCAAACCGTCGGTCTTCGCTGAAATACATATATGGCTATCGTTTATGGTAGTCCGGAATCAACAAAACAAGGGTTGTGGAGGACTGCAAATGCTTCGTATAAAATGTTGTTATTCAACTGCATCCGAGTAGACCGAAAGTCGAACCCAACATAGTTAAAAAAACTTGTAACCCTACCTCGCACTCGCCGTACTCGAGTAAAAAAATAAAGTGACTTAATACTGCAATGATAATAAACTCAATCGCAAAACATTCATACAACGAGCACTATCCTATTCAATATACAACATTTTCATTAATTATTTAGTAATCCGTCAATCATAATAATTGATGTTCGAGTGTCAGAAACCATTAGCACCAAATGCCTACTAAGTTTATTTATATTTACAATGTAATACAGTATATAAATGTTATATATATATAGTATGTCTACTAGCTATGTTCACTAAATGTCTCAGGTTTTAATAGCGATCGGATAATCATCAATGAAATTCAAGATAGCAAATTTATGATATTTTGTGATGTTCTACTATTTGACCTAGTGTCTATTAAGCGCTAGAACGCAAAAAGGAACCTATATCATATTTATAAATTTCATGAATTATTCAGACATTGAAAAAACACATGTAAGATATCAGGCAAATTCCAACTAAAAGATACGAAAAAATCGAGCTAAAGACGATTAAATACTATCGTCCTATATTTAATATTTTTATCGAAACCAGAACATTTTCTAAGAATTTCGCTAGTGGTGTTAGTTCTTTGTGCCACTACACACACTTTATATTTCAGAAAACAAAGAAACAAGAAAACAGGTTGCTCACGAGACGTACCCGTTATTTTAATGGATCGTTAATCTCACGATCCCATTTTATTTGCGGTGGTATCATATTTATTCTTGTGATAATATACTCACATCAGTTCGTGGTATCGGGTTCGATAAAGTAACATTATTCGATCCAAAATTATGTAAAATCACTCATAAGATATATAGGTTGGTTCACAAGACTGAGCGAAAGTTTACCTATGTGTAGTGTGAAAGTGCTCTAAGTTTTTCAATTGCATTAATATACCAAAGAGTACAAGATGGATGCCTTTATTTTCAATACTTAATTCGATTAGTAACTACCTACATATATTTTTTTTTTTGACAATGTCGACACGAAGCGGCAAGGAACCATTGAAATATGTATTCGTCTACCAGGATCGCATGACTGAAGTGAATCACTCAAGCATAGACGTTCATTATGGAAGGAACATCGGACTGATACTCGAGTATTATTTATGTTCATAGATTAGCAAATATGCTTAGTATCCAGGTCAGATATTATTATGGTATGTTTATGTTAATTTTTCTATTTTTTAAACGCGCTAAACATCATTATTTAGATTATTCTACTCTGCCTACCAGTTCATTATGATCACTTTTATGATAACAATAATAATAGTCTTGGTACCGTCAACCAATGTTTTCCGTTCTAACGTTGTTGATCCCTGCTTACCAGGATTTCATAAGTTAGCACAAATACACGTCTTCAAACAACAAGCAGTGCCCGACCTCGTTCCAGTTCGCTCTGAGACCATTTGAGCTAGGTCAACGATTTGTATTGTGGAGTGCGATGTGGTGTACCGAACTATATCCGTTAATTGAACACCTGAGAACTACGCTCCATTTTCCGCTGGCAAACCTTGAAACGAGATGATGGTTTATGCAATAATACTGTTAGAACTATAGGTATATATAGCCTCCTACCTATACCTATAGTTAGTAGGCTAGAAACGTATTTCAGTAGAAAATACACTATCACGCCTGACGCCTTTGAAAGATTTGGCAGAGATTATATTCTCTTCCAAAAAGATACCGGTAAAGATAAAATAAGCACAACTGCTATGTTATGACCATAAAAACCATTAAAATAGTTATTTTAAGAGTACCTATGTACTTTCGACACAAATTCATGACCTATAAATTTTGAATTATTATCCATTGTGATATCGACACTCATACATACTAGTTCAGGTTCCGGAGCCCATTGTTTTTTTTAAAAATATAACTACTATTACTATACCTAATAAATTCAAAAGTTACCACAGTAATAGCGTATAATTTATTTTTTACTACTACAAGTGTCAACAATTGACGCATTGTTCACATTAACAATAAATATAATTGAAACCATCAGTTACCACAGAGACGTTTGACGATATGCTCGAAATCTCTCCGAGGCACGAACATGACGGGTATCCGCGACTTGTAATGAAGATTTATTGACGACCTCTGAACGGCCTCGCAAATTACCCACCCACGTATCGGAATGCCGTTGTTGCGCCAAAATGAACGAAAAATACACCCAACGGGAAATTAACGGCTTCTAAGCTCAATTAAGCATCAGATAAGGTCATAAGTTAATGATTTTCGCGTAGATTCTAACCACCGCAAAGCTAATCTCGCCATTTTTTCTCATTTTCCTGGAAAATTATGGACTTAACGGTAACGTTTGTTCAACATTGAATTTACATCGTTTCCGCCTCCTAAGTAACTCCATTATCAAACCCTGGTTAGTGTAATGCTGGGTAGCAAAAATGAGGTTTTTATAGGCAAATATTTGCTTCGTTCCCTTGTATTTGCATTAATCTGACCACAGTGCCGAGGTTTTCAAACTAGGACGAAGGCAAATTATAATTACGATAATGGGCTACCCTAATAAATGCTGGAAGATACCGAGACAGAAGCATTTTTTTGGCACCGCCTCTACGTTTTTTACATAAACCGCTCAAATTTAAACTTGATATAATGGTTGCGATACGCCTATTTTATTCCAGTGAATCACTATCATATTACATTTAAGCTTTAAGCGATAGCATAACAATACTATCTGTAAATATTGAGATATTGCCCCTGCCAACTTTCAGATAGAGAAATATTGCCCATACACTCAAAAGTTTGCGACTTAATTACAAAAGCGCAGAAATGCAGAACCTTTAAAATAAATTAAAAGCAAAACAAAACATAAAATACAGAATATTTCTCTAAAAACATGTTCAGAAACTTTGCAATGATGAAATAAAAAAATACCTGCATTCAGCAACGTTTCTTTTACGGAAAATATGTTAAAGGCAGATAATATTTTCATAGAACATAAATGAAGATGAAAAACTCTGACTTGCGTCGAGGCCACGGAAATTATTTGTCATAAAAATACGACTTAGATGTTGTAAACGGTGGTTTGTTTGGGTGTTTATTTGTAGAATACTTTATTTTCAGTGAATTTAAAACATTCTTCTTTATTCTTTAATTATATATTGTACTCATAAACTAACATTCATTAATAGTCCTGTGTTCCGGGAATATTGATAAATCAATACATATAATATAAAATATTTCCCCATTTCAAATCAAAGGATGAATAACCCAAAAATATTTCTTTAAATTCCATATTGAACGTATAGTGCCTGACAAAAGAATCCATAATTTTTTTAGTATGTAGGTACTTTATACGCTTGTGCTCATTGAATATTCTAGTTAATATGTATATTATTCTCTCCTTTAAAACTTGTTACCATGCTACATAAAAAAAAACTCTATCTGAATGTGTAGAATACCTATTACAGAAGACACCCTCGACTGTGTTCGAAATGAAATTAGAATAATGGACGCCAAATCCTATAATTTGATCAAGTTTATCCATAAAACCTGATTACACCATCAACATAAATTTGTAATGAGGCAATCGTCGATATGACTGACATGAAAAAATGAAATATTTTTATGCTGAGTCATTAAATCAATAACTTTGGCCCTATTTTCTTTTTGGAGCAATCATTACTTATTTATCCTAATTAATAATCGTCGTTATAAGAAATATGGAACACCATGGAACAAATGCAGAATCATAGCCAACCAGAAAATAAAAAAGTCCAAAAGGTCAACTAGACAACATAATATGAATTATACAAATACAGACTTATCATACCTAAGTACTTATCTTATTTTTAACAATAACCTTAAAACTTTATCACTTGATCTGGTAATGGAACTCATTCTAAACCTCTAAGTCCAAAGTAAACCCTGTACTAAAGAAACTTCGAAAACTACGAATAGACATAATTCATATTAAATTTTTGCGGGTCCATGTAGGGTACTATTTTGTCTATAGGGGACATATTAGCATGCCATGCAAATATTGCTTCGCGTTCAGTTGCTCGCTGTCCCTAGATAAAGAGACAACGAACACACTAATAAAGGGCGGGGAGCGATGGGATTTTTAAAGTAAGCGTGGGGGAAGAGGACCATTTCGTGTGTAACACCGTTAGTTATTCTGTGGTCGTAATGGCGGACCCTGTCAGTAGCCCCCAGTGCTGAGCAAGCTGGGCTGTCTCATTCGATAACAATTTGCTTCAGCCCGTGATTTATAGTCTTAATACCCGGCCTAGCTGTATTAACTTTTGACAATATTGAGAAGATCTCTATTGCTGTGAGTTAAACATCATATTATTTTGAAGTATGAACTTAATTTTAAATGTGGCTGGACATCTACACTATTATATTAATATAAAAAGAAAAGAGTTGAAGTGAAAAGTTTTTAAGCACATTGCAGGCATGAAGGAGTATGAGATTTGGTGCTCATAAAATGAGATGTTTTCCATAAGAAACAGAATTTCGGCACCGATATCCCATCCCATCCCAAGTATATGGTCACTTCTAGACTCAAACTCATCCAGAGGTTCCAAAAAGTTGGAATTCAATATTATTATCAATGTACCACGATTAAATCTAGTTTTAAATGTCAGTATGTATTCGTATATAAATAAATCATATTTGTGATTATTTCTATCACATCACATCTTTCGAAAATATTATTTCAATGTTCAAATTTATATCCAGATTATTTAATTATTAAATTTTTTTTTATAATATCATCTATTTTCTTTTGCAACAGACTACACTGTCTACCCCTCACAAAATCACTGCAATTTTCCAAAATACTTTTAATGACGCTTCTATTCTACCATCAGTAGCTAGCTGTACTGCACAATTGCTCATCAATTTTCCGTGGCAGTGATCATTAGGTGGCACATAAATCAGCACCCTCTTCCGAAGCATGATACGATCTCAATGACTTTGCCTTCCGACTTCTTTCGCAAATGTACACTACCGCCTGTCGGTCGTGTTTATTTTTTAACTGACTTCAAAAAAGGAGGTTATCAATTCGAATGTATTTTTTAAAATGTTTGTTACCTCAATACTTTCGACTGGATGAACCAATTTTGATAATTATTTTTTTATTTGAAAGCTGATAATTCGAGATAATTATTATCCTTTTGATCTTCGAAATACCTACACAAGTTAATAGTAATACTAAAATGTATTTTGTTCATTAGTA
Source organism: Craniophora ligustri (assembly GCA_905163465.1). NCBI lineage: Eukaryota > Metazoa > Arthropoda > Insecta > Lepidoptera > Noctuidae > Craniophora > Craniophora ligustri. The sequence continues at coordinate 6,000,529 of LR990967.1, read as the reverse complement.
ACTATGTTTCACGTAATATTTTATTTTTGACTGTATGAAGTACTTCATACAGTCAAAAATAAAATATACAATTATTCAATGATAAAACATTCAATAGTTTCACAAAAATCAAAATACAAGTATATCACTTTAAAATTTATAGTTCCTACTAAAAATCATTTGGACTATAATACAGACTAATTAAACAGTAACTCCGAAATAATCTTTCTCTACAAAACTATACATTATACTGGCTGTCTGTCTATAAACATGAAAGTTTGCGAGAGCCGCTGTTATTACATGCATGCACAGCCATGTTTAACGTAGGCATGCTATATGCTTCATCACGAGCTCTAGTTTCATGTCAGTTTATAGCGAATACATTCTTGTAACTAATAAACGAAAGTATGCTATACTTTCATGTTGTTTCTAATGTTTACATATTAGGTTTAAGCAGACAAGGGAATTAATAATATTTTTTTAAGTCATAAGTAACCAGTTTTAATAAAAGGTCAGTCTATACTTCTATACTCCATACCATACTTAATATTAGTATGCGAAAGTGTATCTCTCTGTCTCTTCCAGCTTAAACCGCTGTACCGATTTTGATGAAATTTTGAATGCAGATAGTCCCGGAGACGGACATAGGATAGTTTTTGTTCCATCCTTAAAAGGGTTAAAAGGAGGGTGGAAGTTGCATGCGAAATCAATAATATCTCAAATGAGGGTAGAAACAAATAAGCTAATAGATCAAAAAGCAGATTGTATAAAATTACCAATTCTTCGCAGACGAAGTCGCGGGCAAAATCTAATACATACAAATTAATATCAAATAATTATTTGTAACTTATGTACTTAAACAAATACAAAGAAGGTTTGTTGACAACGTAAATAAACTGCCTACCAGCTACGCCAACGTGGCAATCTATGATAGTTAATAGGTTTCTGATTTAACTCGTTACATATTGTTCTACGTCAACTATTTAGAAAAACATACCTACATACATATTAAACTTTTTCTTGTCCTGGGTAGAGCCCTGCAATTAATAGAACTTCAAAGTACAATTATGAAATTTAACGAAACTTTCACAAGATAACAAACATTTTCTTTCCCTAGAAAATCAAAACAGCGCAAGATTTATCTTTAATTTGAAGATTAGCTCCCATTCTCTCTGATACCCAAAATTACTGTCCCCTTGATGAACGAAAATTGGCAATTTGAACCGAAAACTTTTCACCCCAAGTAAACGGATGTGTAACTAAAAGAAAAATGGCGAATGTATTCCCCTAATGTGAACATACTGATACGGAGCCCCCGTCTCGGCTAATTTAATTTTTCTCTGTTAGCTCATATACAGCTGGGGGCTTTTCCGTACGAACATTCCCCTAAAACAAGAACGTGCCGAAACACAAAATCCTTGTAGGAATTCGTTTCAAAACTTCAATTATAACCTCACTGTTGGCCGTGGCCGTCACATTTTATTCTTCACAAATACAAGCCACATTATCCGTCTAATAATAATACATTTTGTTCAATATCTTTCAGTCTTAAACAGTTAGTTAATCCCTGTCCAAATTGATAATATTGTTCATTAATTTAAATGACAGAATCTTTTACGAAGCGCCGGCTTTTATAACTCGATGACTGAATTTCAGCTCAGTTATTACTATAAATATATACTGTGCACAAGCTGCTGCCCAAACAAGTTAGTAAAATTGTGTTTTTAATATGCAGGTAATACATGCATAAGTAACCGCTTAAAAAAAGATTCCATGTATGATATAACTGACTTAACTTGCATGCTAGTTTTCCTTACATCATTACATTCCAACTACAAACTGAATCTAGTTCTAGTAAATACTTAACATTATACTTAATCGCAAACTACAGCGTTGTAAATATAGTATGTATCTGTATTACAACTACCATATTTCAACTTTTGTTCAATGAGTCAACTTATTTTTATATTTTTTCAATTAATTTAATATTTACAATTGCTTTCATAATTATATAAAATCCATCAGCCCATTTACCTACTGTCATACTGCTAGTTCACGTAACATGTGATACAACATTACATTACATTACACAACATATCTATTGTCTGATTTGATTGTTACAATATATTTTATGTATAATTGTAAATCAGGTCTCAATAACTTGCTGTTTCCCTCTAAGTTGATAAATCGGCATCGCGACGATACGCCCGCTACACTCCACAAGATTTATCGGCTCAGTTTCTCCATTTGTTCTCATTTCTTTACTTACATAGTATGTAGAAATACGAGAAATTATTAGGAGTGAATCACAAATTAATGAGTCATTAATTATATACGGGACTTTTTTTATTTTTCGTCTATTTCTATACCTACCAGAGATAAAAATACACTGTTTAAATTTATAAACAGTGTATTTAAATTGATTCATTGGAAATATTGTTTTTATTCTGTTCAAAATATATGATGGAAAATGCATAAATGTACCACCATTTTACAAAGTAGTGGACAGTTTGGTTTAAATATATTACATTTGTAATGAAAATTTAAATATACATCAGAACAGAGTTCAATGGATGTTACTTCAGGCGTTAAATAGTATATTCTGAATTGAAATAATAGTAGCTTGTGCTAAAATAATATTCAATTTATATTTTACAGGGGCGAAATTTCACGCAGAACTAGTAAAATATGAAACAGCGTTGAAATACCTGACGAGCAAGTACGTGACGAGACGAGCGTATCTTTAAGGTCCTTATTTGAATAAAAATATGTATACCACCATCTGAATTTTACATAAGTTTGTTCCATACATACATAGCATACTACGACACCGGTATTCCGTTCAAGAATTCCATTAATGGGCCATGCTTTTGTTCATTAAACGAATGGGACAGTTAAATTTTCTCTCTTACTTTCACATAATGTATATACTATCTAATCACCAAAGTAATAAACAGTCAGACCGCTTGTCTGGTAGTAAGTTGGGTGATTTTATTTAAAATGGCAATAATCCGTCTCTGCTTAACTATAGATAGGATTGTTGTTTTTTGATACTAAATCGATGTTCAGCCGGCAGCGTAACGATATTCATATTTATGACCTATCATATTGTGTGAAAAGTTAACCTTCTAATCACACACACATTTATGCATTTGTGCTCCCAAAAAAGTCATCTGGCATATAGTGGTAGTTGAAAGCGGTATCGGCAAGATCTTATAAATTTACAAGTTTTTTATATAACTTAGTAATCAAATCGAACACCATCTCGAAAGTATGCAAATTATATTTTGGTATACCGAGACTATAGCTAAAGATACAAGGAATATTAGCATAAACGGAACTGCGTAAACTTGGGGCGCAAACATTGTTTGCTTGTTATCTTATTACGAGAGCACGCCGAGCCGAATTATGTGTATTTAATACTCCTCTATATTCTACGCTTTGTACATGCTCGCCTCCTCGCCTCATTGGTTTGTGTTACCCTTGAATGTTACCAAATTCAATCCAGAAAATTATCTTAGCTAGCTATAATAGTCTAGATAGAATATGTGTATGACATGTCATGTATTTTTTTCTACTCTGCCAATTAGGTTCGGATTTTGGCACAATATGACCATTAATTAATGTTATTATTGTCACTACCGTACAATGTAGATATAGTATTGTTATATTAAGGCATTTATGTACTGAATAACAATTTTATGGTTCTGTTGATGTTCAAAACGAAGAAAATGGAAAGATTACAGAGGAAATAGAAATCAATTTTATTTGACGAGAGCTTACCCGTTTCTTTTTTCAATTTTTCCGTGTTGGGAAGGCTTCAGCCTTTGAGTCCCTGTGGACCGGTCAGGATGTAATATCGGGATGGATTGCCCCTATTTCTACACTATGTACTAGAAGCCCCAAATCCAATATGACCCTATTTTGTTCTTATCTATTGATAAGAAGTAATAGAGACAAGATTTAAAATGATCATTAGGTATTTAAAAACGAAATAGATTATTTTTATTATATGAAGGTCTATTAAGTATATTTTAAGCCATTTAAATATAATCCTACGTTGTTATTGTATAACGTCAAAAAGTTTGGAATCATAACATATGCCGTACAAAAATGCATCTATTTCAATATCAATTATGATATGTGAGTTATTTTGTTAGGTACTTACTTCCATTCCACAATCGCGTTACATAATTAGACGAACTTTAAACTTGTTGGGGGTTATTCTCAATAATCGTTAAATAAGAAACCGCGACGGTACGCTACTTTGAAAAAAAAATATTCAGATCATGTAACTACACTAATATACGTATGTCAGTAACGCTCTATTTCATCAACTCAGCCTATCAGAGTCCACTGCTAGACATAGGCCTCTCCCAAACTGCGCTCGCCATAGCACTCTGTCATCCACCTTCCTCATCCAGTCTATCCCCGCTACCTTTTTTAGGTCGTCACTCCATCTAGCCGGGGGGCGGGCGTCCTACACCACGTTTGCCGAGGAGCGGTTTCCACTCCAGAACTTGTCGGCACCAGCGGCCGTCAGTCCTTCGACAGGTATGACGAGCCCGCTGCCAATTCAGCTTGCTGATCCTGCGAGCTATGTCGGTCACTCCAGTTCTTCTCCGGATGATTTCATTTCTGATCTTATCCTTCAAAGAGACTCCGAGCATAGCTCGCTCCACAGCTCGCTGAGCGACTTTAAATTTGTGGACAAGTTTTATAGTCAGTGTCCACTTCTCGGCACCGTAGGTCATGACAGGCAAGACGCACTGGTTGAAGACTTTGATTTACACAAATAAAACATGTAATTTATGTCCAAGAAATTATATGTACGATTGTGTTTATATTATTGTTGCGATTTTAAGGGTCTATTTAATTTACAACAGTTACTTTCGTATTTTTACGTATAATGATATTTTTCCTATTAAACCAAAGATTTCTGATTTGCGGGAAAACATTTGTGATCATAGGCATATTTTTGTTTAATTTATTCTTTATATTATCTTAGACCTCAACGAAGTTAGATACATAACATTGACCCTGAATCCATATGTTTGTAATACGGAGAAAGTGGGCGTCTCCTGAAAGCGTGTTCTATGCTTCATACAGGATCAACCACAGATTAATTATGCACACCAGGCTTAGGGTAGGTCCAGAATTGTTAATTTTCCGTATTGAGGTTAACTATAGGTACCTAACCAAACAAATGTATATAATAGTAAAACCTAATTCCTCGAACCATTCATCGCTAAATCAAGATTTGTATTGTATTTATTGCTTTTTGCTGTAGAAAAGTTTCGTGATTTCTTTTTAAATCCGATAGCAACTGAATAAATATATTTCTTGAAAAAAACAATAAAAAACGGAAGAAATCGTTATTTACAATATTTTACTTTACAATGCTTTGTTTTTTAGTCTATTAAATAAGCGTAATAAGCCTACGTTCAGCAGTGGACGGCAACAGGCTGATAAGGAAGGGAAATAAGCGTAATAATCGAATCTGTCTTTCTGATAAGAAATTAATAACTATAGGTTCTACGACTGTTTAATTCGTATAAAGACTCCGAGATTTAGTTTTGCGGTTATTTTTATAAGCGGTTATTTTCTTGAGAGGTAGGGTATAGCGAGTTTCTCAATTTGACCTACCCGACTGGGGTACTACCTCCGCCTTACAGAAGATCGCAGTGGATCAACAATAATTGTATTTCTGCGAGTGAGTAAGGTTATCAGAGCTCGTTGGGGGAGTGACTATTCTGACAGCATGGGAATTCCGTTAGCCGTCGATTTTGTAATTCCCTATTTTACGGAACCTACACGGTTTCTACAGGGGTTGGCAAAGCATATGCAAGTCTTCTGGTGTTGCACATAACCATGGGCGGCGGTGATCACTTTTCATCAGGTGAGCCGCCTGCTCGTTTGCCCCCTTTACAAAGAAAGGTTTTCTAAGACGGAGTTATTGTGTATATATGTGTATTTTTTGTGCCTTGCCATTTACACTATGTAGGTCGATATTTTGAACATAAAAGAAATCTTGTTTCCGCAAGGTCCAAACGAATTTCTATACTCAACGGAGGCCCTGTGAGTACGTTGACACGATCAATCACAGTATTCCGGGAAATATGTAAATTTGTTTTGAAAAAGTTGGGGGCAATTTACGGAATCCTTCAGTGGGAGGATTAGGAGGACGGCACTAGAGGGATTTAAAAAGGCTTTTGTAACAAAATCGCTTGGTCGCGGCCCGCAATCAGCTGCCTCTCATTTATCTTCATCTCCTTCCTATAATATAATATTTATTGCAAAATAATTTACTTACTGATGAATTATGGCTTTATATTTAAAATATGCCTAATGACACGCAATGGTGTAAGGGAAGTTTTGTGTTGTTTTACACCCTTGTTATAACAAATACCAAGTAAAATTAAAATATCCCTTGTTACTTATCCTTGTTCATTTTCACCTAGGTATAGACACTTTGACACATGTGATAAAATTTCATCAACCTATACACGTATTAAGGAAAGAGTTTAGGTGCATTCCACTTTTTTCCGAACATCAAAAGTTTGTTACTTCGCTGTTCTTTGACAGGCATCCAAAACTACATACTGGATGAACCTGCTCATCTAGTTTTTTTTACTTATTAATGCGATATTGATAAAAATGTTTTTAAAGTTACAAACTTTTTGAAGATTGAGTTTTTAAATCAATTTTATTGCAACCTACGTCATAAACTAATGACGTTAAAAGTATGTTGATCTGGACGTTATGTTGCTCTATGATAACCATAAACATAAAACATGGGCCTAAAATCAGATGGGTAGTAGGCAAGCGTATTTGTCAGATTGCATCGGACCAAACATGTCATTGTTGCAGGGAATCTGATCGTGAATCCCATGGGATTTACGGTCACATTTCCTTCCACCATAGTCCCACACAGATGTAATAAAGGAGGCTTGGAGTGGTTATATACATATAAATGGTTTTCTGACGCACCCTGGGCTATCAGTTTCGTTGTAGCTGACTGGATAATCATTTTACCGCAGCAAGAGCTTATATTATCAAAACAAATATTCATAGTATAAAAAAACGGTGGAACATAATATATTATACTAACCGCCTCCTTTTTGAAGTCGGTTAAAAATTTGACACCTTGAGACGTCAATAAGTTGTTAAGTTTAGCGAGTATGCCAGGTAATTTCACTAGCTACTTTATCGTTCAAATATTTCGTAATACGCTGGTAAGGTAAAAACTCTAACTTTTGTATCAAAGTGACTGTTCAAAGTTTCATCAAAGCGAAGGGCATGGGTTTCCTCTCAATTGAGATGGATTAGGTTGTCCGACTTTACTCGCCGTCGAGAAAATCTCAACCATGCAGGTTTCCTCACAAAGTTATCCTTCACGGTTTGAACATATTATAAAGCATGTAACATATGTTTTATCAAAAAGGAGTAATACTGCGCTTTTAAAAATATTTTCTCTATACATAAATGTCTAAACATTGGAATAATATTTTATTCATCTCACAATAAACTTCTAACTTTATTTTCAAGGCTACCATTTAGCTGTGCAAACAGAATTTGCATAGTGACCGTTCGCTGTCCTTTTTATCGTTGAAGAGTCAAATGGGACCAAGTCATTAACGAGTAGCGAGGTAAAGCCGATAATCTGATTGTTTGAAACTTTAAAGTGCTTCCCACCATCAAGGTTTTCGGATTTCGCAGTAATGTAAATAAACTTGCCTAGCTGACACATTAAAGGTAATTGTTAGTTACTTATGGGTGTACCGTATTGATTTATTCACATTCCTGCTACTTGATAAACATTAATTGTCATACCATCACATCTGTGTCCCCAAAAGAAGGGTACAAATGTTAGGTAGAGTAGGTACCCTACAAAATATGTACTAATTTACTTAAACATTTGTTCGGTATACTTTAGATTCCTAGTAAAAATATTGGATAAAAAGGACGTGCCTATTACGAACCGTTAAAGGCCTACATATCAGAATTTCGATAAGAGTTTTAAAGAAAAATGTCTCGACCTGAGAATTGCACCCTATACCCCTCGCACAGCATGCGCGCTTGCAACCACTTGATACTAAAATGGCATTACAATTTATTCACAACTTATTCGAGGACACATGATCTCACCGCGTCTTAATTTTTTGGAGTACAGGTGTCGTGTACGCTACGAACCAATCAAGCTGACGCCAGTCTTTTTACCACAGCTTGGAGTAGGTCTTATTATCTAGATTGTGCCGACTGTATACTTGTAGAAAACGATGATCTTATAGCGGTATATTTATATCCATATGATCCAAAATGTCGGGATTAAATATTGAAATACAATGAAAGTCGAAACTACTTTTGTTTCAAAAACGCTTCTGCAAAATTTAACAATTAATCTTATGTTTAATAGTATAATTTTCACTGATGTGCACAGACCATCTCAGTAGTAAGTATCTTAATTTTTTTCAGTGTTTCGGATCCTTTACATCATCCATGGTCGCGGGCAGAACCCATGATTACAAGAGAAGAGTCAAACTGTACTTATTCCTATTCAAATTTCAACTCATCTAGGTGAAAAATAACAAGGACATGATTCTCGATTCCTCTATAATTTATAACACGAAAACAGAAGTATATTTACGAGGATATATCCATCAAAACTTTACACGCCAACTGAAGGACTCAGTGCATAAGTTTGGCGCCGTGTCATGAATGACTTTGACGTGAAGTTTTCAGACCACGGCTGCAATGGTTCAAAACAGACCCTATTAGCAATTTCATGTATCAACGTAGCATAAGTGCACAGGTTAACTTGTAGTATTATTTTTAGAATTTATAATAAAAGAAGGGAAATCATTTTCCTACTTCCTACTAATATAATAAACGCGAAAGTTTGTAAGTATGGATAAATGTCTCTTACACGCAAAAACCGCTTAACAGATTTGAATGAAATTTAGCATACATATCGTTTATTACCTAGATTAACACATAGGCTACTTTTTAACTATATACCATGCGGGCAAAGTTACGGGAGGCAGCTAGTATAATATAATTAATTTAAAAAATAATTATTTATTATTTATTAATTTAATTATTTATTTTGTATAAATATTTTTTAAAAGGACTATGTACCTACCTATGTAATTTATCATTACTTGAGAATTTGAGAAGATGATAGCGAAGTAACTGGTTATTGATTGAGTATTTTAAGAAGCATGTAATATAAAATACCATACTGTTTATAAGACGTTAGCTTAATATTGAGACACAAAAGACGGTACCTATATAGAAGCCTATATAAAAAATGTTCACAATAATTTGTAGCCACAATCACAAAAGTAACGTCAATTATTTGACGTATTGATCAGTAATTTTCGAGACGAGTTGACGCCGCGGAATATCTTAAATTTTTCCTTTATTCGATTCAATTCATTGATTACAAAACATGTCAATTATTTGGTGAATGATATATATATATTTATTATATATTTATAGCATGGAAGCAATTTTATCGAATGTTATATTCGTATACGGGTTCGGCTAAAATAAATACTGTTCTAAAATAAATAAAATGGGCTTACAAACTACAACAAAGGAAGATAAATAAAATGAATTAATATACATGTTATTCATGTACACTGTACACAGAGCTGGCCTGAAAGTGTATTCAATTTACATTAATTTTGGACCTCAATAAATAAACCGAAACATTCTCTTTTATAACGTTCAATTTTTATGGTAATTAAGCTATAACTTTTCTAGACACTTATTATAGAATGAAATACAGAAAAAATATTTTATCGAGGTTATATACTCTGGATTGGCAGGCATTCGTGTCTTGGTCGCGTATTTAATTCTCGCACGGAACAAAATAAATATTCTTCTGTGCTTTAAAAATACGTACACCTCTAATATGATACTTGAAGAAACTTGCAGATCCCTGCGAATTTCTTTGTGTTGCAAATTCTCACATACATAAACACGCAGACTCAAAAAATTGTCACGAGCAGCGATCAAACACACAACACACCATGGTTTGAGTGTCCGCAATCACACCTGTCGTGCCTATGGTTTTGTCAAAACACATATATTGCTATTAGAGAGAAATCCGTCCGCTCTGTGTGTACACTATATGGAAAATAAAACATTTAATTACGTACACTAGACCGGTAGGCCAGTTCAATATAATTTCAATATTTATTTATATAACAGGGATTTCTAAAATAGTTCTTTCATTGCACAACACGTGAGTGCAACAATTCGACTAAAGTACATTTGCAAACAAATTCACAACAAAGGATAGGAAATATTTATGTCCAGTTTGTACCGTACAAGGCGTTTGAGGGATTATCTCAAGAATAGAATATATTGCGCACAGACATCTTCACATAAAGGCCGTATTCGTATATTTTCTACATCCATGATAGGGACGCATTGAGATGCGCTGAGAGTGTCCTGATCCATATCCTACCATTGTACGGCACGTTTCTTCAAAAAGGTTTAGTTTACAAAACTATTGAACGTTATTCTACACCCAAACAAAGTTTTGTTTAATATTACAGTCATGTTGGCATGCAGAAATATTTTTTTTTATCTAAGTACTATTAATCAACATCACAGAAAATTCTATGATTTTGTTTATTTCATTTCACTTAATAGTGTAATGATCAGCAGCTACTGAGCGCACTGGGTTTAAAACCAGATTTTTATATGTGCCCAGTTAATGGCAATAGACTCACCCTTATTTATAGAGCATCCAAAAATTTTACCTCTGCGTAACCCTAAAGGATACGGCCAAGATTTAATTCAGAGTAATAATTCCTCGATACTTCTAATAGAAAAGAGAAATTAGGTACACATGAGTGCTATACACGTACCTACCTATACATCGTACTCACACTCACATTTTTATATTATATGTACGCAACAACTGCACAACGACACTATTAATTAACGTTAATTTATCAGACGTGCTCAAAAGAAGTGGCTCGCTCCAGCCCAGTTAATAGTTAAGGAAGTATGCGCAATGGCCGACCTCTCTTGTGCTCTAAATTGATTCCGTGCCCGCAGTGGCCCTTTGTTATCGACCAATAGGTAACTAGTTCTACTTACACAACGCTTACTATGAATATTCCAGACTTGATTTAATTCTCCGAAGAAACTACTTAAAATTGTTGTCCAACAAACACAATTTTCTATTTAGATTAAGAATTATGCTAAAGGTATTAAAAAACAACATAGTTACTTTTATAGTATGCTTAAATTGTATTACACAACCATCATAACCTTTTAGTTAGTCACGCCGTCCATTTTTAACCGACTTCAAAAAGGAGGAGGTTCTCAATTCGTCGGAATCTTTTTTTTTTTTTTTTGTTCACGAATTACTTCAAAACGCATGGACCGATTTGCAAAATTTTTTTTTGTTTAAAAGGGTATACTTCACAGATGGTCCCATTGTAACCACATCACGATCTGATGATGGGATCCCAGGGAAATCGAGGGCAACCCTTAAATTTTATAGGCAATTATCACGTTTTGAATATATTTACTAAAATTGTTCCAGTATTTGTGTCTGATAATCATCATTTGAGGTTGATGAGCTGATGATGGAAGGTGGAACTCCTTAACAGTTAAGATTTAAAAGAAAATTCTTTCAGTTATAAGCATTTATTACATTTACATGTATTCTCCAAAGCGGTTCAAGTATTTGCATCTGAAAATCAACTTCTCATGTAATGATCTGATGATGGAAGGTACAACTCCTCAACGGTTAGGAGTTGAAGGGAAAATCTTTCATAATTATAAGTATATATGGATCGATAGTTGTATTCTTTCAGGCTATTAAATTGACCTGATATGAAAAGTTTAATATATACAACACTAAAAAGAAAAAAATAAATTAACTTTTTAATAAAAAAAGGAAAACCAACTTCAAAAACTAAAAAGCAAAAAATAACTTCATACAGTTTTACCTTTTTTTAGTTTTAAAGGTATGAAGTCGGTGCCAAGCCAAACGTCATAGTAAGTACACTCGCCGCGAGTGACCTTGAGCGGGGTGATTAAAACCACCACATCATCGGCACCGACTTCATACCCATAAAACTAAAAAAAGGTAAAACTGTATGAAGTTATTTTTTGCTTTTTAGTTTTTGAAGTTGGTTTTCCTTTTTTTATTAATATGAGAGTCATGTTTCAATTCACTTAACCGATCGAATTTACGATACACCAATTATACAACCTATCAAATTCAAAAACGAAATTCTAACGGTATTGGTAAAAATTCAATCAACATTTTATGTGAAATGACCGGACACCGGATTTCAATTGGGACCGCACAAGCGAATCGTTTTTCAAGATCGGAACCCATTTAAACCACAATACCGGTAATCGGGTGGCAGCAATTCCAGTCAAAATTACGTTCCGACCACTCTCACGATCAGCCACTTCAGCTGAAGAGCTCACTACATTTAAAGATTGATTTATTTCGTATATATTTGATGTATAACAAGCTTCGGTTTTTTTTTCATCCCCGAAGGGTGAGGCAGAGGGGAGAGGGGTTTTAGGTCCCATGTTATAAGGCAACAAGCCTATATTGATTAATCGGGCACGAATTCAAACTCTAAACTGCTTCAGAGAATTTAATAGAAAAACATTAACATATTGCTCGACCTGGGAATCGAACTCAAAACCTATTGGTCAACAGTCCAAGAACTTACGACCAATAGACGAACGTGGCAGTATATATACTCTGGGTTTAATAGTATTAATTAAAAGACTAAACTATAGGTATTAACTAATAACATATAAAAAACTACGAGTTTTTTTTTTGTTGTAAAAAGTGTATTATTCTTTGTTCAGTATTTTAACCGCAATTATCGTTTAAAAATTATCCACCATTACAATAAACTACAACAATCGCAAATCACACAGTAAACTGTGAACCGTTTCAAGCCCACCGCCATGCTATATTCACGGCAAATCGAATAATATATAGCTCGAGCACTCGATAGCACTCGATAATACACAGGAAAAAATATGAAATCTTTTATCTGTATCGGCTGAACGCTGTCACTGGTAGCGAACACGGCAGGCAGTGGGGGATTACTGGCGGAGTGGAAACATCAGGCTGGGGGCCGATCGCATTAGTAAAACTTATCACAAACGGAACGTGACCGAATATAACCCTTTTTCGCTGGACAATATATTTACCAATAAGTATTAATGAGTATTTTAACAACTTCACTCAATAATTACCTAATTATTGACTTACATATATTAAAACTCCCTATAAATATGAATTGCTAGGGTTTTCCCGCGTGTTCGTCTGCGTAGAATTATAATAGTAATTTGGGTAGTTTATTTTTTATCCAATCTGCTTATTTATTTCTTGCAACAAGTTAAATTAGAAAAGTTTTATCCTTGTCCTTGTAATTATTTATTGCCGATGCAAACTGTCAGCCTTCTTTTTGCCCTCTTAAGGAATGATTACCAGGGTATATCAGCTTTTTCGGCCCTCAAGGTCTGATTTCTAGAATAAAAACTATCTTATGTATTTTCCTCGGTCTCAAACAAACTGACTTACATATAAATCGGTTTAATGGTTTAAGCATGAAGAGGTAACGATAAACACATACATTCGCAATTATAATATTAGTGTAGATGTTAAGTTTATAATTAAAAGGACTTTGGCGTACCTTGTCCATAATAGATGTAATTCAAGATATATAGATTGACTATATATCTTGAATTACATATTGAAATAAACTTTGTCTTTGTGTAAATTCCGGAATCAGGCTCCCGGTCTGGCTCAGCCTCGGTACAGCCTCTTCAAAATAAAATCTCCGCTTCACGCCCCAGTAACCGGCCGGAACATTCTCCATTCATTCCGTTCACATGTGTTTACGCTACGAGTCCGGATGTATTCGAGTGAGACGATACGCCTGCAATCTTTGCCTTTTAGGCAGATTATTGCTTTTTTTCTGTGGCCGCTTTTTACGGGTTCGGTAATGTTTTTAGGCTATGCATTTTCGGAAAATGCAAAATGATTTCGTGGTCTTTCGGAAAATGATTAAAATGAACTGTCATACATTTTATAATCTTCTTATATATTACGATATTTTCCGTGTTATACCTAACAACTAAACTAACGATAAATCCTGCCTTATACTAATATTTTTGATTCAAGCCAAATCGTAAACGTAAAGCCGCTTGTATTTTTAACTAAATTCTTAAGATTTATCCGAGGGAAAACCGCTAAGATTATATGAAGTCGGTTAAAAATGTCGTCTTTGCACTCTGAAAAAAAGGTTCAAATTAATGTAGTTTACTGTACACAGACCTGTTTATCTAAATGATTACAAAACAATTTAAAAGGCAGCTTCATAATTTATTAGGCGTAGTGCAAGTTTATAAAGTGCATAAAAATACATTTTAATATAATGGCATACACACGCATGCAAATAGTGCACTACAAAGTTCACTATACGAATTATAAAAGGTCTAATAAAATATCATATCACACTTTCGTAATATAAAAAAGCTTGTCCGTATAATAATTTTGTGGTAAAGCTAGCCGTAGTAACGCTGGCTGACTCGGCGGAAATTACTAGCGGCGATGAATTCCGCCGATGCCGCCACGTCTGCAACGCAATAAGACCCGCGGAAATACGGACCTCGATGTATCCTAAATGTTGCCATATGGAAAATATTATTAAATGTGAGATTAACATGCTCCGTCGAGCAGAGGATCAGAGAACAAATGAGGTGTGTGTTTATGGATGTGCTGTGAAATGAGGCTACAAAGAAATGAGGATAAAATCCTTTTTTATAGGGCAAGTAAAACAGCAACCAAATATTCTATTATACTATCAGACTCATAAAAATAACCAACTTTATGTTAAGAATTACGCAATTTAGGTTTCCAACTTAAAGTCACTCAAGTATTATACTTAAAGAAAATAAAAAATTACCATATTCACCTAGATCCCTAAACAGTCGGCCATTGAACTAATTAAACATCAATTAACATAGTCATGTATACAAAACAATGACTTCTTACAAAATACCTTTCAATAAACCGGCCTAGTTTTATAGTTTTATTCTACAAAATTTAAAATTCAAATATTTTTCTTTTTTCTTTGCATACTATAAATACTAGGACATAAAGAATGAGGAATCAGTGTGCGTTCAAGAACAGTTCTAATAGGATATATTAAGTCGTTTGAAATAATACGAAGGAGGTAGGTCATTTTGTTGTTTTAAATAAGTGAAGGTGTAGTAGTTGTTGAATTTGCATTCTTGCAAAACTTACAGTAAACGAGTTACTGTGTTATTACAGACTAACACAGTCTGTAATAACACAGTAACATTATAAGTTATCGAAAGTTGTATAAACTGCATCTCTTTTCATCTGTTTTAGCACAAATGAAAGAGACCTGCTTTAGGACCACATCCTTCTGTCATATTCATTAACCCATTAATTATTTCATTACTGGGCCTAGTCTCCTCTTATTTGAGAGAGAGTTGTACATATTCCACCACGCTAGTCTAATGCAGGGTGGCAAACTTATCTCGCCATAATTACCTACGCACATGATTTTAATAAAGAAAGATCCAGGGTATTATTTCCTAGTCTGTTAGAAAATTTGAGAACCTTTCCATAATTTATAATTTGATTGTGCCTCGTTTTAATAAGTTATAATATTAATAATAAATACTCAAATGATTTTGAAAAATGTCAGGTTAGTGAAAATACTTTGTCATTGTGAAATCACTATGCTTCCCAGAATCCATTTCATATCCATACAATATTTCTATTCGTGTAAATTTAACAAGAATGCAATTCAGCCAAATGAATCATTTATTAATATAGATTGAGTGAGTCATTCAATCGCGAAATAGTGTACTAAATGATGAACAAGTTTGTGGATCCATATTATTGGCGTTTCAATAAATTTTATCGGAATTCATACCTGTGTCAACATTTTATATATTTAGACAAATCAAAAGATTTCTTAAGGGTAAGCACAGAACAACATTGAAATTTATAATTTCCATTATTATACAGCTAATACCGATGGCAAGCGTTATTGCTTGCCATCGGTATTAGCTATTTAGCTATTTAGTATTCACAACTCTGTATTAAGCTTTAAAAATATTATCAAAAAAAATTAGAACTGGATTTAAACATCGTTATTTAAACCGAGATTTTTTATGATAACACATAAAAATCTAAAAATAATATAATTGGTGTACTATTATTTGGGATTTCCAATTACTCTATTAATAAAACGAAAATTACTAGAACCTACAAAAACTAATATTTACAAAAAACCTCCATTAAAGCCTTAAAAGAAAAAAATATTTTAAACTCTAAAGGAGGTAATTATTTGCATCTGGCGTTTTAACAAGTGCAATTATAAGAGTTAACAAGTTTAACACTTCCGCGTTTATCTTAGAAGGCAAAGAGCACTTAAATTGTATCATTAAGTTAATTGGGCAATAAATCCTAGACATATAGAAATATCAACACACGTTGATTTTTTCATTTAGATAAATAGTACAGGTTACATACCTATTATGTAAAACTAGGAACACTTTTATAACTTTCGCCCAAAAATCGCAAAGGATTTCATCACAATGTATTCTTAATATATTATAATATGCATTATTATCGGCCAAAACATTGATTTTAATGTAGAATTCAAGTCCAAAGAAATTTAATTTGTTAGTAATTTATTTTCTTGACTATATTAATAAATATATCTAATTAATTAAACTATCAAAAATACGGACGGCTGGCTTGTGCGTTGAGTTCGATTCCCACACGGAGCAAATATTTTTATGTTCTACGTAAACTTCTATTTTTTCCGGGTCTGGGCGTTTATCTGAAATATTGTGTTTATAAACGCGCCCACGACACAGGTGATAGTCCTGGGTGAGGCAACGTATCTAAAATAAGATTGCTAGACATATGTGTTTCAGATGTAATACGAGTATAACACCGTAACCAAAATTGCATTTTCCCCTTATTCTTCGCAGACCATGCCCCCTCAAGTGGATCCAGTTCCGAGCGGGGTAGTGTTCGAGTCCGACACACAGACATCGGACCTAGGACTAGACAAGGACGTATCAGTACTCAAACATGCGAGCCCTAAGAAGCACGAATATGTGTGGTTCAACATATTCTGGTTCCTCTTCTTGCACACCGCATCAGTCTATGGATTATATCTAGTCTTTACTTCGGCTAAATGGCAAACCAATGTGTTTGGTGAGTATTTTTTGTATTAACACTCCAATGCGAAAGAATATCTATTAGAGCAATTGCAATAATCATTGTTTACTTTTAGTCTCTTTTCACCAGTACTATACTTATACTCTTTAGAGATACGAACTTCTTCTCTGTCCGACAGATGGGGGGCAATTGCCCCTCTTAAGAAAATCACTGCCCTATCTCTTGTCTTTCAATAAATAAGAGACGTTAAATAATACTGCACTCGTATTCACTACCCTACGTTAAGTACCTTTAAGTAATTAAGTTAAGTAGCTGATAACGTAATCCTTCTATAAAGAATATTTAAAATAATAAAGAATATTTTCAATAGAATCAAATTTTTTTAGCATTTGCCGTCCATCTTATGTGCGCTATCGGTATCGGTGCTGGATCTCATCGTCTTTGGACACACAGGTGCTTCAAGGCACGAACCCCTCTTCGCGTAGTTCTAATGCTGTGGCAAACCATGGGTTTTCAGGTGAGAGCACTTTTGAAGACAAAAATTTAGTATAAAAAGATCAAGTTGAGCTTTATTTTTATTCTACTATGATATGAAATGACACAAGACAAGACCTGTTTAAAGGTAAGCTGTACACATATGCCAAATAATTTAACCAGCTAAAAATAGCAGCACTATAATTACAGCATACCTACTAATGCTTCCGTAAGTCTATTAAGGCGAACTTACGAGAACGTAACAAACTGCCACCTTTTAAAAAAAATACATACCTACCCTCAAGCACAAGTGAGATGTGTACCTACTGAAAAAATACTGGACAGAGTAACAGTGAATATGCAATTGCAATGGGCAAGCTTTTATTCTACGAAAAACGGGATATACTTGAATGAAAATAATTACAGAACATTTTTATAGAGCAAAGGTTTTGTTCGCAACTTTCGAAAAGTTTAGTCACGTTCGGCTACCTTTTTCCTTTAGAGAAAAAGAGGTATGGGCAGATTTTTTTTATGTGTAATACGTATCTGCAAAGCGCACGTACAAATTGAATATGATAGATATGCTATAGCTACTATCTTATCGAATAGTTACGTTAAACCAGGCTCTTAACTTAAGAGCGTTTACTTTGATCATTACTAGTCCCAATTACTATTGAGTGCCTACACTGTCAAGAAGTTGCCTGTTTGCTTGTATAATAATGTCCCTAATTGGTAAAGTTGACAGAAGCAAATGAAGGGTAAATTATTATATAGTTTGGTACTTAATTCACATATAAGCCATCAGCCAGTAGGTATATTTGATCGTTGGAATCTGCTGCTGCTGAGGTCGTTGGCGCGATGTTTAGGAGAGACCTATGTTGAGCAGTGGACGTTTAACGGTTCATATGATGATGATGATACGTGATGTACGAGTATCAATTATAAAGCAAGATTTTTTTTTACTAACATCCATCGGTATTTTAACCGTTAGATCATATTTACCTTATCGTAGAAGTGTTTGTATTAGGTTGGTACAAACGAAATGGATGGTGTATCATATTTAAAACCAAACCAATAAAGGAGGAGCATATACATACCTACTATAAGGACTTGGCATCAAAGACCAGTCGTAACTACTCTTGTTACATGCACCTTAACTAATCAGACCTCCACTGCATGTACCAGGACTGCATATTCGAGTGGGCTCGCGACCACCGCACACATCACAAATATGCGGACACAGACGCGGACCCTCACAACGCGGAGCGGGGTCTATTCTTCTCCCACATGGGATGGCTCTGCTGCAAGAAAAGTCCCGAAGTCATTGAAGGTGGAAAACGCATTGATATCACAGACTTGTATGCTGATCCAGTTGTTATGTTCCAGAAGAAGTAAGTCACACAACATGTATTGAAATAATTTTAATAAAAATGTTGACATGTTACCGGAAGTAGGCTACACTGGATTATAACCCATAAAAAGAAAAAGAAAAAGACATTACTTTTAGGGGCGCTAAATATTGCCCTATAAAACCAATTTCAAATATATGACTTAATATCTTCTAAATAAAAGTAGCACCCTTATATTTCTTCACAAATATTACCCATCGCGTAATATCGTGCACAATTCTGTGTATAACTGAAACCATAAGTCTCTGAAAACGGTTCTCGTCGCGTCTGTCTACAATATATTTATTTATACGTGCGCTTACAAAAGCCACTGCTGTACCCGGTATTAAAAGAAAAAGCAAACATGTTTAGCCAAGACCTTTGTCCTTTGTGTCTTTTAACTGTGGGAGAACAAAATAAAGAAATACGACGATGCATCTGAACCACCCACAACCGTTCTCGAAAACTTAGTAACATTAAATTCTCCTGCAACTTTCAGTTTTAACTACTTAAATAAAACCATATTTTAATTCATTTAGGATTGAATCTCATAGCTCAATGTAAACCAATACAACATATAACGTAGGTATTCTAATAAAGTGTGTTACACTTTATAAGAATACCTACGTTATATGTACGTTATTTTAATATAAATATATCCGAATAATATCACAATGTATTGAATTTTAAGGAACTCTGAACGACGATTCTGCCTCTTTCACTCGACTACAAAGTGAAAGACGCAGCAACATAGTTACGAGTTACTTAAAACTGAGAATTGTTTGAGTATTTGACTGCAAGTCTCCGCGCAGAAATGCAACTATCTGGAATTACCCACTTCTATTAATTAGCTGCTCTATATATTAAATTCTTATACTTATTGATTTGTATAGCTGCTCTATTTCATGCTACATTTAATTCCGTAGGCACTACATGAAAATTATGCCGCTTCTTTGTTTCGTGCTACCTACGGTGATCCCAGTTTACTTCTGGGGTGAAACTTGGATGAACGCGTTCTTCATTCCCACCATCCTGAGATACACCTGCGGAATAAACGTTGTGTGGAGTGTCAACAGCTTTGCTCACACCTTTGGATACAGGCCTTATGACAAGTAAAATATTTTATATACCTAATACTTATTGTGCTAATAGCATTTCTTTGTATGTCCATCGGGCGGCGTAGCAAAAAGTGGCACTGCCTATTTGGAAAAGATTCAACACAGATAATAAGGAACCATATTATACAATTAATGACTTAACGGATTCAGTGGTTTAAATTCACTTATGTATGTAGGTAGGTAAAATCTTTTGACGGAGACTTAATTTATTTCAACATGCATATATACATAATAATCAACTGCTCACACTTAAATTGATTACAAACAATAATGGATCATGAATAATATATCACAATCAAGTAGGCAATCTACTTCAATGGTAATTGATTACACTGTGTAAGCCGATTAACATCTAGGAAGATATGCTTTAGAGAACCGTACATAAATATGTAGCTTCAAGTAATATTCGACCTTATGACATCTCAATTGCTCCCTGGTGAGTCAGTCACATTTACAACTAATTATACTATGCACTATCTAACTACCCATTGTAAGACTTTACCCGAGTACATTATTTACATTGGTGGCTGGATAATCTGAGAAAATATAAATCAATACCTATTCCAACGAAGCCAATTAACAACCAAAAGAAGTAGTGTTGTTTTATATGGATTAGGATTAGGTAATGGTCCGTGCTGAACTTTTGATGGCAAAACACAATTAACTGAAAAGATTTAGCGTGAATTGCTGCGATGTTTTCCTTCCCACAACTACACAGAACGTACCCACTCTTTCCACAGTTACTAACCTGTGTCTGTTATTCTAAAGCGTAGGATTTCTAAAGATTAAAATGATTAAAAAATATGTCTTCAGGTCGCTGAACCCGCGTGAAAACATTGGAGTATGGCTGATCTGTGTAGAAGGTTTCCACAACTACCACCACACTTTTCCATGGGACTACCGCGCGACTGAACTTCCCCTTTACAACATGCTCACGCCCACAATCGTGTTCATCGAGCTCATGGCAAAAGTATGTATTTAATGTGCCTTTTTTATAAAAAAGTGCAACGGAAGAATAAATAGGCACAAACAACCACACAAGTCACAACCCTTATGCGGTTAGCCTGAAATTAGGGTTACCATAACTTTAACTGTAATACAAAAATGTTTTAAACTTACATGTCATTTAAATAATATCGAAATATGGGAACTTCAATACCGGACTAATTTTGCGCTAGTAATAGCCACTTATATCGCGATACTAGTTTGCTCGCAAAACTAACTTGTGCTGCAAACTTGCTGTAAGATTTTATGGACGAAAGTTTAAATTTTGGCACTGGAATATGAAACACGTTCTTAAGAATCGGCCATGAATATATTTCAAATATATATTTTAAACTAATAACAAATAAGAATTTCTACTGTTTTGTGGTTGTGAGAATCGATCCCACAATCTATACAGCAATTAATTTCAATTGAATGATTCACTCAATGTTTATACACATATATGTTATTTACTTAATTTTGTTTCACAGATCGGGCAAGCGTATGACCTAAAATACGTGTCTCCAGAAATTATAAAGCAGCGTGTACATCGTACAGGGGACGGCACACACCACCTATGGGGCTGGGACGACCCTGAATTCAACGAGAAACTCAAAGCGAAATACGGCGCGGTGAGCCACAGCGAAGACAGGAAACAAGCATAATTTATTTTCGCTTCCTATTTGCTTAATGAAGACTGTAGTAGAATTTAGGTTGTATAATTTTACGAATGTGCGTGTTTACGTAATCAAATTTTGTAAAAAGAAATGAAAATATATCATTTAAGTTCAAAAACAGACTACTGTTTTTTAACATTATTTAACATAATTAATTAATTCCATCTATTAACTTTAATATTTGTACCTAATATTTAGACTATACGTTCCACATCAGTCGATCATTGCAATGACTATAGAGCAATGATATTATCCTATACCTAACATCCTTTATTTATAACTGGCTATAAAATTAGGAGGTTCTTTCAAAAAGTAGGCATATATACGGGGTTTATACTATACTTAACAGCATTTGTACCCCTTCGGCGCTACCTACACATAAATGAGTAAAGTGAAACAAGCTTGAAATCTTTTTCCAATGGGTCGCAGCTGACGCTGCTGTAAGCGATAAGCGAAAATCGATATTGCCCTCTTCCATTAGCAAGGTATAATTAATGCAATGCAATCGTATGCTAGGTGAAATCCAGAAGCGAGAGCTGTAAATTATAATTCAACCGCAACACCGCATCATTACCTACCGATGACACGACAAATACTCATTACCTACTTACATAGTTATAAAGTTACTACAATATTGACCAAAAGTAGGTATAGTTTGGCATAATGGTATACCGTCTAATTAATCATCATAATAATTTGTCTCTGGTACTCATATATGTATTTAAAATATAGCTACCTACGACATCATTTATAAACAAAGTAAGCTACCTTTTAACCACGACTTCATCCGCGTAGAAACATCTACTCCTTTTTTTGCTCTCTGATGATTTCCCGGATAAAAACTATCCTTTACTTCTCTGGGACTCAAACTCCATACAACTTATATCTTAAACATAAAGAGGGAACAAACCGACATTTTTTCGCATTTATAATATTAGTATGAATCGAGAGACCTATTAACAGATAGATAGACATTTGACATTAACTATTTATCAACGATTTGAATTGATTATTTTAATACGAATATTTTTTATAATCCTTGGCCACATCTAACATCGTATTACCGGTTTAAGGTTCACTGGTGCTCTTAAAGTCCTACAACTTTTATATAAATATTTAGATTAATATAACTCCCACCAAAATTATTTTCTCGTAAAATGACGCCAAGACTCGCACTGTGAAAAAGTTATCCGGATATCCGCTTTATCACCGGATAAAAGCTTTAGAGATCATTTTCAAAAATTGCTGTACATGGATATAATATAGTTTAAACCCCTAGACCAACTAGTCACTGGTCTCACAATAAAAGTCACGTAATACTTGTAAACTTTGTATTAAACCTTATAATATTATAATAATTTTTTAATGTGTACTGACTGGCAAGCCACAAAAAGGTTTTTTTTGGGAATGGCATTCATTATTAGCTCGAGAGAGCTTTCACAATGTAACCGGACTTTTTTGGCGAAGCACCAGACAGTGCCTCCAGCCAAGGCTTAACAGCAGCTAAGGGCGCCTCCGAATGGGGTGGACCTCGGCTTAGGGCGTTGCTGAGAGGACAGCCAGGGACGGCTGGATCATGAAATGAAATCACAAAAAGGAAACAATTTTAACATATTCTACTTTCTCCGATAACGAAACCATAGCGCGATTCAAAAAATAAACAATAATGCACAACACCATCTAGTTAGATTGGTCGAACTAAATATCTCAAACACCCCTGTTTATATTATATACCCATGTACTTAGTACTAGTAAATCAGTCATTTTACCCTTAAAATAACTGATTTCTTATAATGTAAAGAGGGAACAGTCTCCTAATTAGGTTACTAAATAACCCTTAGAAGGATTTCAGTGAAAAACAATTTTATTATTATTAAACTAATCAGCTACATGCGGGTGGCACATGACCGGTCGCCGTGGCGACCTATGTACAGCAGTGGACGTCTAACAGTTGATGTGATGATGATGAATCAGCTAAATTACATGTAATAGATACCATGATGTAATACAGATTTTACATCATTCATTACCTCATAACTTTTATGTTTGTTTGATGAGCATAAACATTTGTATCCGAGTCATGGATGTATCTATGTATAATATGTATGTATTTACAAAAAAAAAAAAAGTATATATGTAGTATATCAACCGACTAGTATCCGTAACACAAGCTTCGTTGCTTACCACGGAACTAGATGGCGCTGTGTCATAATGTCCAGGAATATTTATTATTATATTTATTATTATTTTATGGGACATGCCAGTCCATAGATACAGCTCGGTGTGTCATAGATATCAATTGTCATTTAGGCGAATTGACAGTTAACTTGACACTGACAATTATTAAAATATTTACGAATTTCATGATAATCAATGTAAATAAAAGAATAATAAATAAACTTAATTATAAAGATAATATTATGTGATCATTTTAATAGATAAATACTATTAAACCATACTGAGACTAGATACAAATATAAATTCCAAAAACCTCTTAGTTCTAAGAATTTTGAGTGTCCAAAAGTTAAACATTCCTATTTACCATGTTGTCTTCACTTATTAAAGAACATCAAGCAAAGCAAGCTTCAAAAAGGGTAATACAAGGTTAATATTCAAAAAGCATTTCTTCTTATCTTACATCATCTTTGGAGGTACGTAAATAGTCAAAGAAACAGAAGGAATCATATGAAATTCTTGATGTTTCAGAACAGAAACGCAAAGAATGTATAGCTGCTGCCAACGATTTAACTCAGGCTCTTGTGGACCATCTCAATGTTGGGTAAGAAAAACCATTACATAACACATGATTGGATTTTATAACTGGTTTTAAATAATTCCTAAAAAATAAAGTTTGGTCATACCCATAGATCTTCAGTTGACTATAGTTGAAAGAAATAAGTATATAAAACTATACATATTTATTATTATTTATAATATAAATATCATCATCAACCCATTATTGTCCCACTGCTGGGCGCAGGTCTCCTCTCATTTGAGAGGGATTAGGCTATAGTTTAAGTTTAATAGGCTATAGACTTCACATGTCATTGAGAAAATCTCTCAGGCATGCAGGTTTCCTCACTATGTTTTACTTCACCGTTTGAACATGTGATAAACACGTACATAACTTCTGAAAAGTCAGTGGTGCGTGCCTTGGGTTTGAACTCGAGACCTTTGACATCTCTGTCCACTGGTCTTACCCCTAGGCTATCACAGCTTAATTATATTTGATTACAGAGTGAAATATATTTATACAAAATTTCTTATTATGTAAATGTTTAATTAAAACAAATGCATTTTCAAACCACCATCACTTAGTCACTTACCATCAGGTGAGATGCTGGGAAATGCACTCAATTTCCTTTTAAAAAAAAAAAAATAGAACAGTATAATATATTTCACTTTTTAATGTTTCTGTCTGGCTTCATAATTGAAGTTTAATTCCAATGAAACATAAATTTGTTGCTTTCAGAGTAGCACAAGCCTACCTCAATCAAAAAAAGTTAGATGCTGAAGCAAAACTGTTGCACCAAGGAGCAATAAATTTTGCTAAACAGACACAACAGTGGCTTGCCCTTGTTGAGAACTTCAGTAGTGCTCTCAAAGAAATAGGAGATGTTGAGAACTGGGCCAGAAGTATCGAAAATGATATGAAGGTCATCACAGATACATTAGAACGAGCATATGAAATAACACAAGATCAACCAAGTAATAATGCTATTGCTAGTAACCAATAAACCCTTATTACTGTAATAAATTTTGTTTCATTTATACAACAAACCCAAATATAATACATATGATGTGCATGAGCTGTGATAGCGTAATATTTAAAATACCAATTAAATATTTAATCAAAGGGTGAAGAAAAACTGTCAGGAAACCTGCATAAAGTCTCATCATCATGATCATCAGCCCATATTCGTCCACTGCTGGATGTAGGCCTCCCCTAGTGAACGCTACATAGCTCGATCTTTGGCTCTTCTCATCCAGTTGCTATCAGCTACCTTCCGCAAGTTGTTGCTCCACCTGGCCGGCGGTCGTCCTACACTACGTTTGCCGAGACGCGGTCTCCACTCAAGCACTCGTTTGCTCCAACGGTCGTCGGTTCTCCAAGAGATGTGACCGGCCCATTGCCACTTCAGCTTACTAATCCTTTAAGCTATGTCGGTAACTTTAGTTCTCTGACGGATTAAGTCTGTCGACCTGCAATTGATTAGCATGTCATACTGAATATACCTAATTCTTCTTACATGCAGTCCTGGATTAGCCCATAAGCTATTTAAGCAATTGCTTAGGGCATCCCGTCTAGGGGGCACACCATCGAGAAGCGATACGGACAATCAAGGGTGGAGCTAAAAAAAACATCAACCTACTTTTAAAGTTGGGTGAGATGAGACCAATGCTTACTATGGGAATTTGACACGTACTCAAGTCTGGCTTAGACTTAACAGCAATGATAGCTGAAACCTAAAAATATTGTCGAATTAACCCGTGAATTAACGTGAAATAACAGTCTAGACATCGTATCAAGAAATTTAAACTTTACGGGCAGGATTGATGTCCAATACCATATCATCATTATTGATGTGTGATCATAATTATTGTAATAATCGCTCAAATCAATTGAGACAGTAAAGTAATGCAAGCTTGAATAGACAACCAAATCATTTATCATAAGTAAGATTTTTTATCTATCGCTATATTTTTTTCCCTACGTCAAGTTCACTTGCAATATTTGAAATGTGTCATTCATTATGTCATTGTCATTCCTTCCTGTCATTAATGTTTGATTTTGTAACACTGTTTAGTACTGTACTGTTCCTTCTTGTTTCTTGTTCACATTTCTTATCTTATCATTTTTGTCGTGATATAGTTGGGCTTTTTAAGGTTTGCGAGCGAGAATATTATTTAGTTGCATTCAGTTCAGTCCGCTGAACTGTCACGTTCCGTGCCGAACTAGTCCATAATATTCATTCCAATAAGTTGTAAATATTTTTAGTCCAGTGTTTTGATATCAATGAAAACCATGTCCTCAGATTCTAGCCCTAGAGTCCTTTCTATCCAAAGTCATGTGGTGCACGGCTACGTTGGCAACAAGAGTGCTGTTTTTCCACTACAGGTAACCTTTCCATGTAAATTCTAGCATTTTCAGAATTCTAGAATTACACTATAAACAAAATAATATTGTAGTTTGTTTTTCTCTATACTCTGTAAAAGAATCAATTCAAGGTACCTTGACCCAAAAAATTTTATTGTATAAGTTTATGAGTTTCTCTCTCTATTTAATTTTCTTACATTACTTTGCATACTGTTCTCTCCACATAAGTAGTTGAAACCTATTATTAAGTACTTATACCTGTAATAATTAAAGTATATGTCACATACATATATAAGAATTATTTTAACAAAAAACCTTGTTGATATCATAAGCATATCAATTACTTAATTCCAAAATTTTAGGAAAGATCCTTATCTTTCCTAAAATTTTTAGAGAACAAAATATCTTTTCAACAAAGTACCTATCTGATACTGCATTTGTTCTCTGCTCATCAGTTAAACATTCATCTCTATCAGGATTTGAACTCAGGACTCTTATCTTGGAAGACAGTCTAATATCACTACACTAATTGTGTTTTTGACAACACAAGCCAAATAATAAAAATAAGATAAAATAACTATTTTTAAATTGATATTTATGTATGGACCCATAACAACTGTACATAGCCTCATTATTTTCATACTTAAATTACTTTTTTTTCTAACTTTTTTTTTTTATAATTGCAGGTGTTAGGTTTTGAAGTGGACTTCATAAACACAGTACAATTCTCAACACACACTGGATATAAACATATCAAAGGAAATGTTTTAGAAAATGACCAATTAGATGAACTTATTGAAGGGTTGACATTGAATGATGTTGACTACTATACACACTTCCTGACAGGATACTCAAGGTCACCGGACTCCTTGAAAAAGATTGCAGAAATCATTAAAAAGTTGAGACAGAAAAATCCTGACCTAAGATATGGTAAGAGTTAAAAATTTATATGTATTGTTCTACATACATACATCACTAACATACTATCACAACTGTCTACCCTGAAGGATTAGACAGAGGTGACATTAGTCATTTAGTACACCTCTACCTTTCCCCCACCCCCAATTTGTCGTATGTTTTATGGCCACAAATCCGAACTCCCAAACAAATCGGATCCAAGACCTCATGCTCACCTGTCACAGTTACCACCACTAGACCAATGAAGCAGTCAATATAGATCTTTAGAGAAAAAAAATGGTTTTTCATTTTATTACATTACTAGGTAGTAAACAAATTTCAATACATATGTACATTTGGATCATAATTATAATTAAGTCATTGACTTACTATTTTGTTATGCTATAATTAATGAGTGTGACCGCTTAAGAATTTTATCACAATTATTCGCTTATTGGCCTTGGTTGCATTACTTTTGTCATAAATAGCAATAACTATGACTGGGTACTAAAGTGATCAGCAGTAAGCAGATCACTATGTCAGTATTTCTTCCTTAATCTAATGAATCATACTGTAAAATTATTGTATACTTTACTAAACATATCAGTAACATGTAAATACATATATACTAACCCTATCAATGCCATGTTTACTTTTTATTATCAAATACCAAACATAAAAGAAAGGAAAGTTTTGTGTTGTATGAACAATATTTGACTACAAACACACTATTAATAGTTTGACTTTCCAAGAATTAAATCAACCTTATCTTTTTTACTGATAAAACATTAAAAAAAATAGCTATATCCAAAATCCCATGAGAAAGTGAGGATTTTGTGTGGGAATGAGCATGGATCCTGCATAATTTGATCCATTCTAATTTCTTATTATTCAATGCGGCGCACGCCGATCGGCATGTGTTTCTTCATACTCGGAATCGACTCACGCCCATAGTTGTTGTAAAAACGACCCCATCTGGCTAGTAAGAGCGCAATTTGCTGTTGCATTGAATGCTTTCAGAAGTCATGTGGGTGCAATCTCTCAGAGACTTATTGGGTTATAGACAAACAGAGCCTGATTTACAGCAGTGCAGTACCAAAGTTTTATTTATTTATTTACACTACAACTATCATCACAGGAATAAGTTGTCATCTATTCCTCGTCATGGCCATGGCTCTAGGTCCCTGACCTCCCACTATCTGCATGGCTGGACTATTAATAATTAATACATAACTATTTTTAATCTCCTCACTTTAAACTGTTGTAAACCTTACATACAGTTTTAAAACTTTGCCCACACACAATACAATCGAAATTGATTGCTCAGTATTTAATTAGACAAACAAACGTTGAACAAAAATAGGCTAATGCACAATCAACAAGCCATTCTTTTGACGTCATTGAATTACGAAATCTTGTTTAGTTATTAAAAATTTATTTTGTCCAGTTGAAACAAAAGTGACTTGAAATTGTTGCATTGATCATGAAGTTGATATGATTGTCTAAAAGCATTCAGAATAAACCATTACGTTGTTTCCATGAGATAAATGTTATCAATTCATTTATTTACATATACCTATAACTAATTAAATACTGGATTGCCAGCTGAGAGCTATAACTAATTATTGCTTACCAAAGTAATAAATTGGCCTTGGTTTGGTGAAGTTCTCAGGTTCGATTCCTACGTCAAGCAGTGTTATTGGTACCGTTTTTATGACGATGGGTACCTGTGCGGATAATATAGGTGTGCAGAAATAGATATCGCCAATGATAGCCTACATAGGTTATTAAATAGACTGGTATTAAAGGACAATTATCAGCCGTGTTGTTGCAAATTATGCAGACGAACCAAATTGTTTTCAATTCGACACTTCTGAGACATGTATTCAATAACAAATTAATATTAATAGGTACTATTACTTAATACAAATATGAAACGACGATTTATGTATTCAACTATCCTCCGGCTCATACTTGCAGTAATTAAAAAATGCTCGATTATTCTTTGTCATATTGCCACAATGAAAACAGTTACACGCTACACACCATCAATCCTGTACCTGCGAAGGGTTATGTAGATGTGTACTGATGTACTCCTTCAGTTCGCCGGTTTTATTTTTTTTAAACGTTACCCCGCACTTGGATTTTCTCCTGTGTCGTGGGTGCGTTTACAAACACAAATTTTCACATACACAAACACCCAGACCCGGAACAACTACCTGTAGAACGTAGAAATATATGCTCCGTGTGGGGATCGAACCCGCAACCCGTGACGCACAAGCCGGTCCCTCAGCCTCTGCGCCAATCAGGTTGTCAAAGTTGTTGCAGTTATTGCATTTTAGGTCATGTCACAGGAGACGAGATTGCCATACAATGATTATAATTTATAGACTGAGATAGACTACTATATGTCATGCATATAACTATCTACCTACTAAAACTAACTACCTATTAGTAGTCGATGATCTCAACCCTACTAGAGTTCCAATCTAATAATCAATAGCTGACGCAATTCAATAAGACGTGAAAACAATAATATTGTAACTATTGTAAGGAAAGTAGTTTATAAATCGATTACCGTGATCTTAAATAACATCGCCAGCAAATATGGAAGATTTCAAAACAATAGTAATTAAAATAGCTTATCCGATTATATTGATAGGTAGTTAAGTACAATCTTCCATGTCTGATTTATCGATTATGGTTTTACATAAGGCAAATAGGTAATGAAGAATAAAGACATTATATGAACCGCTATAGGTACTTATCAATATCATCAACTGATTAAGATACTGTCCCATGGATATAGGGGTCTCCTCACATTTGATAGGGTTAAGCTATAGTCATAGTAGTATGATGCGTGCTTTGGGAATCAACACCTTTCGATTTTACAGTCCACTAAGCTTATTTGTATAGAAGTATGACCAGTGGCATCCCCATGACTCCCATCATCATGTTTGATTAACAAACAATGAATTTCCTCAGTCCATTTGGTCTTTACAAAACTCTACTTCCAAATATACTTCTCTATAATAAGCACTGAGTTCGTACGAGTAAAATGAGAACGAAGTGTCGGTATTAAGGGGCCAAATTACACTTACATCCACATGAAGATAACATTTCCCCGTTGCTCTGTAGGAGTGTCCTACTAATGTGTAGGTACCCTGGGTTCTCTAGTATATTTTTTGTTCTACGTAATAGGCGTCGAGCCTATTGCAATTGAAAGGTCATAAATCCAAAGCTGCTACTAAAAAATAATTGAAACATCCAATAACACTGCACAACCTAGACCCAAACCGTTGACCTCGCGAGAGCGTGACAATGAAGCAGTATTTAGGTAGCTAAAACATTTTAAAATTTTGTTTTCTCTTTAGTGTGCGACCCAGTTATGGGTGACAATGGCAAAATGTACGTGCCAAACGAAATCCTGCCAGTATACCGGGATATCGTCGTGCCGTTAGCTGACGTAATCACGCCGAACCAGTTTGAAGCAGAATTGATGACAGAAATAAAAGTAAATGACCTAGACAGCGCTCTAAAAGCCATACAAGCTTTGCATGACAAGGGTGTTAAAACTGTTGTACTGTCCAGTACGGAGCTAGGAGATGACAAGCATATGATTGCAATAGCAAGTACTACAGGTAAAACATTAATGTATTATATAATTTAGTAATTAGTGTAAATGGCTGTCAAAATACAGTGAGTGATTGCGGCGTTATTTGGGAATTGTAGAAAGTTGGCTACAGTGGCCGCCGCATAATGAAGCCGTGAGAGAAATAAATTGCTAAGGTTTAATTTAAAATATTTTATTATCTTCACAGTCTAGTTAATACATTCTACTTATTCTGCAGGTTCGTGTTACCAGATTCTAATTCCAAAGGTGGATGCCAATTTCACTGGTACCGGTGACTTATTCGCTGCCCTATTCCTAGCATGGTTCCACAAAACTAATAGTGACTTAAAATCGACGCTTGAAAATACTATATCTACCTTACAGCATATAGTGCAGGATACATACCAGAGAGCTAGAGGTGAGCCGTGATAATATCGAGTATTTAAATAACATACTAGTTCATTTAAACAACTACTATGTTAACGAATAGAACACTATTCTCTTATCAGTTCGGAGACATTGTCAAACAAGGACGTCCTTATCGACAAATACTATAATTAACGACTGTATGTAATGTGCTTAATTATTTCTCGAGATTAATTGTTTGCCCTTGATTCTGAAACTAAGATGAATTTGTGATGAGTCGTAAATATTATCGTTTTCAATTAAATACAAGTACTAAGATATTATCCTATAAATTCAATAACTAAAGTCAAAGTAGTGGTATATTTGCCATGAAAAGTCCCTCCCCGCCCCTATTGCTGGCATGGCATATAAATTTCTGTATATGACATCATCCCTTGCAACATGCGGACACGCCACGCAGATATACGATACAAACAACTGGTCAGTTATATCAACCAGCTTGCTCAACGCTCCATACAATAGTAGTTCAACATTATGAATGATATAGCATGTACGGTAGTAATACAAACATACTAATACAAACGATAAAGATAAAGATACGCCACATGCCCTTGGAAAGAATTTAAATCAAGGGAACTGCACCTTCAAGAATTTTAAACATTTATTTGATGAAAATTATGCAACGTATTGTGTTTTGAACCTGGTCTATAGTATATTTCTTGTTTCAGCTCTTCATGGAACTGGAAAACTTCCTCGGAAGCTTATAGAGCTAAGGCTTGTGCAAAACAAAGATATCATTGAGAAGCCACAGATAACTATTACGGCACTAGAAATCAATTGAGGTCAATAGATAATTTTATTATAAGTTAAATGTTATTAGGAAAATTACTTACCTATAAATGTTATTATTTTTTTATGAAATATATCGAATTATTGAACCTGTAAGTATATAGATCTACTTAAAAGACAATAAATACCTATTTATAACAAATAATGTTCAATGTTGATTACGATTGTTATCATGACCATATATACCTTATAATATATAAGTATATAGGACATTATTTATTCTGTAAGATTAAAAATAATCACTGCAATATTATTGATAGATTTTGACCAACGTCTCAAGTCTTCCATAACGTTAAGTTTTATTAGATTTACAGATCTGTGATAACACATAATAATATAATTTGTTTTCGTTGACTAGGCACAATTTAAATTCGCCATTTAGTGCTGTGTGTTTTTAATGTTTTATAGATATATGTTTAGGATGTATTTAATTAAATGTTATTAAATGAAATATTATAATCAATTGTTTTATTTTTTCTTATAATTCAAATTATATACGTTCGGTTGCAGTTACCGAAACTGTTCAAAATGCATGGTATAAATTAAATAATTTTCACACCTTTCAACTGGTGTCAAAAAAGATAATCGACTCTAAATTGAAACTTATTTAATTACTAAATATAATGAACATAGCGTGTTTAGTAGACTTGGGCCCCTGGTGTTAGGCTAGTTGCACAGACAGTAGGAGGGGCAAACGCGGTTCTCAGCAACACAACTGTGATGAACGTCAGCGCAAGTGGTAAGATTGCTGCACACAAGTTTCTCTGCCCTGTATCGAGTTGTAGTTGAACCTACCGTCGCCTACAGCCTGCTCAGACGGCAACTCGTGGTTGGTATATTATATGCTTCGTCAACCGTCGTCGTAATTTTTCTAACGACGCGTTTTTATTGGTCGGAGAAATAGGTCCGGGCCAATCGCAGATCTTGATGCGATAAACCTAACCGACGCATCGTACGATTTAACTTAGGAACGAAGCTCAAACTGTTAAAATAAAAAGGTACCGAATTTTAGAATTAAATGTATTCAAATAAAACACACACGATTTCTATTGCATTTCATTCCCTGAGCTGGTCATGAGTCTTTCTTTGTGAATTCCCACGGCAACTAAGATTAAAAATAACAAAACCATATGGTAGATCCAGAATATAGAATTGTAATATCTAAATACGACGGCGGAGTCGTTCAGTATAAGACAGGGCGTTAGGTAAGTTAGACAGAAGATACGCATTATCGAAAACCCGAGATCCCACGGCATTTTCATCTGAAAAGAAAATTACATCAAGCTATCAGTCAATCGACTAGTGACGTTACCTGGTAATTAGTCATACGTAGGGAAAGGTCTGTCGACTTTACTTCGGTACATTTATTACTGAAATAAAACACCGATTTCAGATTATGTAAATGTGTTTGAAACAAGATTATAGACTTACAATATAATAGTGATATTAAATGGTAGGTAGTGCGAGTATAAGTACTTACTCGTAGTTAAAATTTGATTTATATTTATCGTGTACCTAATCCTTTCAGAGCCATTGGAAAAATACCCCAATTTGTTTTGTATTTATAAGTCATGATGATAAACTCAATCGATGGTTATAGATTGACTTGTAAATTATAGAAATCAACGAATAAAAGGGAATTCCGCTTCCTACTGAATTAACTAACCTAATTGAATACCTACCTGCTTACCAGGCGAAAAATAATCGGTCTGACTAAGGCCGAGACTGAATATATGCCCACAAAGATACCTACTTGTGTAACGTTTAATGTATAATTCATATATCAACTGATACACGTCCACTGCTGGCCATCAGCCTAGTGCAGGTTGACAGACTTCATACGCTATCGAGAAAATCTCTCAGCCATGCAAGTTTCCTCACGATATTTTCCTTTAGCGTTTGAGCATATGATAAATACGCACGTAACTTTCAAAATTCAGTGGTGCGTGTCTTGGGTTTGAACTCGAGACCCTTAACTTCGCAGTGCACTGGTTATGCCGCTAAGCTAGCTATAGATTATGGTATGAGTGATTTAATAGGTAGGCTATTATATCACTGAGTACGTTACAAAATGTGATTGATATAAGATAAAGATAGGTATTTATCTTTAACAATGCTATTGTTATACCATTGTAACTGCCAATAATCCTTATTGCTGACAGATAACATATCTTATTATAAACCTACAATTAGCGGCGTGGCAACATAGATAAGTATCTACTATCTAGACACATAAATGCCTACCGGTATGGTGTTACAACTGAAACACAAAATTAAGTGCTTTTGCCAGCGACTTCGTCTGATATCATAAAGGATGATTTCCAGGATGAAAACTATGTAAGTATTTTGTTTCGGTCAGATTGTCGATTCGATCGATACACTGTAACTTGTATATGGAACTAAAGGACCGTTACACATACATACTGTTAAAAGCCGATCAACGTATCAGAAAAATAAGTCCAAACAAATTTTATAGCCGATATTATTTGGTCGTTAGTGCTTCTTTGGATTTACGTTCTTTGGAGTTACGAGTTACTCTACTGCTAGCCACAGAGAAACTTTAGCAATGATAGAAATAAAAGTAGGGAAACTTACTGCTACATTAGTGTCATACAATTCTCCATATTCGTTCTCTAAGTGGAGATGAACCCACAGCGTGCTCGAGATAATCAGCTGCTGAATAGTAGGTCCGCACCACACCGACCACGCCAAAAAGGACAGCGCACTTCTGCAAAGTTATAACGATCTGAAAACAACTTGGTATAAAAAACAAGCCCTTGATTTTTGACATACTCATTTTAGCTGCTCTTAAAGTCAGGCTCATAGACACCCTTGATTATTTATTTGTACCCGCAAAGAAAAAGGACTATTATTATGTTTTAATCCTAACTTCTGAAACCTCCGTTACCACCCACACTTACCCACTCTTGTCACCTTTAGCCTCCAAAAAAATACTCGGACCCTTCTCTCGTCTGCATTCTAACTTACAGCCCGGCCGGCTAATCCACAACCGAGTACCGACGCGTATGGCCATAAAATATATGACCGAATGTCGAATAACGCTATGACGTATCTATTTACTATATTAATCTGTACTTTTACAAATATTAATAAAAGTACAGATTATTTTTTATTATATTACCTACTTAATCTTTTGTCCAAAGCGAAATTCGAAGGTGGATAATTTGTCAAATGATGTGGCTAATCTTTCAAATGCAGAACGTGCGCCGCGAAAATTCAAACTGAAGTACGCCATCTACTAATATCACTTACGTCAATATAAATTATTTATTCAAGGATCAATCATATTCTTAAGAGCATAGGTACTCTGTTAAATTAAAATGATATAATCCACCTTAACGATGACCCGACGAAGATATTGCGGATACCTACTTATACAATTCACACCTGACTTCCGGATTTGATTTGACCAAGCCCTTATAAGTGTGTGCCCAGAACCAATAGCGCGTAGACATGTCCCAACCCCTCAAGGTATCTCTCATGCGCGGTCCTATCAGGAGCTTCTCGTTTTCAAAAGATTTGAGCATGGCGAAGTTGTATTCCTGTTCTAAGGCCACTTCTTGAGTTTTTGAACTGCAAAAGGGTGAAAACTGACATAATTATTATATTGTTTACGAATAAATTGGTGCCAGTTATTGAATTAGCAACTGCCTGTGTGGTACTGGTAGACACTTGTTTCTCGCTCGACTATAAGACTATTCGTTCAGGGTATTGTATTTTCATATTATCTTGAGCGTAAGTTTCATAAGTAGATAAGTTCTAACTTAATGTAAGTAGTATGCAATAACTGCACGTCGACACCGAAAAATTATATCATTTCTAATTTCCGTTAATTTTGGAACGTCTAGTCCGTCAAGCTGATTAGGTAATACGATAAAAATTAAAGATAGGTAGGGGCAGCAATCCATGACTGGAATCACCTAGGTAGAAACTAGATAAGATATTATAAGATGATAGGTACACTAGTTCTTCGTGTAAATTAAGATTTTGTTTTGCAACTTCAAATCAATTAGATTAGTATTGTGGATACATATCATTCGTCCCTAATAAAGCAGCAATGGATGTTTGATCAATAATGGGAAACAAAATATAATTTGGCGGGCTTAGGGACGATATACCCTTAATACCGTAAGTATGTTATAATAAAATGATTAGTCATTCAGGAAGAATTTTCCGTATGAAAACACATTCTCAATGCTTCTGCAACATTTATACCGTGCAGCACTCGAAAGATCTTTGAGACGAACAATAATGAGCGCTGGGTTGTGCCAGACGATTTTTTATTAATCTTACTTTCGCAGATTCGTGGTGAATCGTATGTAGAAGTGGCTACCATGAAATAAGTATAGTAAAATGATGATCATCTTACGCAAGATTTAGCAGGCTGAACCTCGTAGAGGGTCCATGGCCAGGTATTGGTTGTGTCTTAGTAGGGTATACACCAAAACCTGCTTCAGTGCATACGCTTGTGCACAACATCAATACGACCTGATACTGAAGAACGTATATCGCCATTTGAGGAATGTTGTATAAGTAGCGAAAATCGGTGCCATAACTTGTATAAAATTCCGGCTGGTAGTATACCTGTATAAACATAGACGATTATTTAAATCAGAATGTAGTTAACGTCTACTTATCGTGTCTTTTGTGTGCTCTCATCGGTTCCCAGATTGAGCAGTGTTAGTATCAGTTTGGATGTGTGCTTAGTTAGGTAAATAGCAAAGAGGTTTTAGGCGGACAAGGACCAATATACACCTATCAAGCGGTGAAATGTATTAAAGGAAGCGCATTATGATATGGTAGGTAGCCTACGCACCATACCATAATGCGCTTCCTATCGCACCATAATGCGCTATCATAAGAAAGATAACATACCTACCTTAGATAGGTATGTTATCTTTCTTATGATAGCAATTAGTGAAAGAAAAATCTCGAGGCGACGGTGTCCGGATCTTGTAACCCTTAGGGTATAGCTGGATTTCAAGGAAAAAAATCTTGATACCTAATCTATAGAGGTTCCTATACTAAGTACTTATTCGGAATAAGTGATTCCAAAAAATATTATTTTGGACTCGGGAACTTTCATAATTATACACTATACATATTTAATGTACTATATCCCTTTCCAACCGGCTAACATATTTTAAATATTTTCGTGTGTAACTTATCTTGTACGGTTATTTGGCCTTCAGGAAGCTTAAAAAAAATACTTAAATAAATCCCCTAACCCCCCTTTCCCCACAAAAGTACCCTCACAATCGTAACAATCAGGAATAAGTTAATATCCGCACGATCGTGACTTTTATGGAAGTAATAGTGTTAATTAAATAAAAGTTAGGTTTAATCAACTTTATATGTTTATTTATTACAATCGTTAGAGAATCTTATCATCAGTCTTTATAATTGAGCATTTATTTTTGGTTTATTTGTTCTTATACGTATCAAACTTAACTATCTAAATCACTATTATAAAAATCACAATCAACGTTAACATAAAATCAGTAAAACTTCTTTAAACTATAAATAATTATCAAAATAGGAATCATTTTGAGATCAACGTATTACAATCAATATTACTAATTAATTGTTGTGGTTGGTGTGGTATAACCGGAAACAGTCCTTGCCCCGAGATATGCACAAGTAAACATCACATTTTACACATCGAATTTTGCTTCTACTTGTGCATGTCTCCAACCTACACGAACGTGGAGCCGATAGCTGATCGAAGTTAGGTAGATGATCATAGCCGTCATATCGCTTGGCATTAGAAGGTCTTGATGGCATGTACTTTTTCTGTAAAGGTGGTCCCTCCTCATTTTCAGTACCTGCTTGAAGACTCAATCGTCGTTTGCGATTTGGAGTATTCAGCCAAGCATCTGCTACTTCCATTTTAAAGTCCAGCAGAGCAAATATATTTTTTTTCAGGAGATTATTGGCTTCACAGTCTATTTTGTATTTACGCCATGCATTAACTACAGCTAAATCCAAGAAATGAATGATTACTTTCAGAGTCCACTTTTTGGTTTTTATGAAGGCACGATAGTATTCCATCATCTGATCTAAAACATCCACTCCACCATGTGGTTATTATAATTACAGATCACCCTTGGAATACTAATATTCTTGTAGGATTTCGTTTGCTTGTCCCATCTTTTAACATATTCTATTTGTTCAGCGCCAGTACAATTGGACGCCATCAAAACCGCTTTATTATCTTTCCATTTGACCAAGCATACTGCATCTCTTACAAACTGCTGATTTTCTCCACGATACATTTTGCTATCCTTTTTAAATTTTAGTGCTGCTCGTCCCGGGATTCGGTTCATCATAATTGTTCCGGTACTATGCAGATTTCTTTTGTCCATTTCCTCGATCAAAGGGACAGTTGTGAAATAGCGATCGTGATAAATACAACTACCGGGCGGGATAGTTTTGGTTAAATACATGACTACAGATGGACCTACACCTAACGTAGTATTTCCAAACATTGTTTTGGCGCCTTTATAAATCTCGAAATCAGGCCATTACTAGTAACTACTAGTAATGGCCGAAGTTCTTTAGTCCTGTAGGACGTGGCTTATTTCTAACGACTTGCCTCAATGCACATCGGCCTGTAAAGGGTATCATCTGCTCATCAATACTATAATAGCCAGGAACTCTTTCTAACTTATAACAGGCTTCTCGCACGCGGTCAATAATTGGTTGTACTTTCCATAGAGGATTAGGCGGGGTGCTGTGTGGTGGTGATTCTGAATCGACGACATGCAAGGAATTCCTCACTTGAAGGAACCGATCACGGCTCATATTATCAGCGATAAGAGGCAATCTCGTAGATCCTCGCCAGTACATTGGTAAACGTGGATACGAAATGACCCCCATAATCAAATGTATGGCAAATAACTTTTTAATTTCAATCGGGGTTGTTTTCAGTTCCGTTCCATATTTACGTAGGTAGTAAATATTTGAACAACGAGCAGCCATTTCGAAAAAGTCTTCGTCAAAGTAATCGTGAACATATTCACTATGTGTCCTTACTGGCCCCGAGGGAGGACTTGGGTAGTTATGGTCTTTATCAGTAAAGGCTGATTGCCTCCACATACCAGACCGACGAGTAACAGAGTTTTCAGTGATTACCTCATTTAAAGATGGTGCTGATATAGAATGCGTTTCTTGTAAATCTGAGACGGCAGATTCTGGTGGGGGATCAAGATTTTCATCTTCGAGCAGACTGTTAAAAAATGTCGGGTCAAACTGGTCACCTTCGTCTTCTAGGTCTTCAATATCGGAAACATTTCCATCTTGTAAAAGATCCAAAACGTCGTCGTAAAAAAAAAACACTTATCTAACTTCACAGAAATAGCAAATAGCAGCGATGAGAAATATGCGTTTTCAGTATTTATAAATGCATTCAAACCCGGATCGTC
The DNA here is from genome assembly GCA_905163465.1 of Craniophora ligustri. NCBI lineage: Eukaryota > Metazoa > Arthropoda > Insecta > Lepidoptera > Noctuidae > Craniophora > Craniophora ligustri. The sequence goes on along the minus strand of LR990967.1, from coordinate 5,960,402 downwards.
ACGATCGTGACGATGTAAGTTTAAGGGATCACAAAGAGATATAAAGCTATCTTTTTACAATAAAAATATCACCTTCGTACTTATTGATATCTATTCTAAACATTAATAGCAAAAACCATTATAATGTTACGAAAAATGTTGTAAAAATATATACTTACGTGATCGCGATCCACGGCCAAAATGCGCGGCCATCTTTGACAGTGGACCTCCAGCTACTGACGAGTTAAAACGTGTTCTTGTATTTTTTAAAGTAAGCGCATACATCAACACGATCGCGCGAGACCGGTCGCGTTCACAAAAACAAATCAAATTTTGATGCAGATTTATTTTTATCAATCGTTACGCTCGTATTGTACCGGTTGGAAAGGGATATAGATTATGCCAGCAGGTAAGTATAGTATTGCTCATAATATTGGGCAAGATAGAAGGCAAACGTGCTCAGGGCAGGGCACCCACAAGATGGTCCGACGCCGTGAGGAAGGCAGTGGATGGCAGCATACACCGAGCTGTCCACAAGTCGCATGATCGATCGCACGGGCTGGCGACGGATAGTGTGTGGTCGCGATCCTCAGCAATGAGGGAACGAGGAGGAAGAAGAAGTATATATAGTAGTAGCAGATGTACTAAGTTGTAAGCATGACAATAATTCTGGAAGCGTTACCTCAACAGGAAATTTTAACTTTAGCACCGCATATAGTATACAACATATCAAAGCTTTTTTCAATTTTTGTTCAGTTATTATTCTACAGTCGCCAAGAACTCCGAATGGTGTTTTAAAGTGTTCTTTAAATATTTTCCATCTATAATAAGGACCTGAAAGCAAGAATTATTTAAAATACAAGCTGTACCTATAGAAACGCTTGCATGCGCAAATCGCCAGTCCCAGTATTGGCCAAATTTTTCGTGTTCTAGATACTTGCAACAAAACCTCTCATGAGCTCATAAAATACTTATCTCCATACGTCAGCTAATCATAATATTTCCTCAAACTATTGACTCTTAACATAACATTCTCGATATAATAAATCAATGCGCAATGTTAAATGTCCAAATGAAATGGTATTTATTTATGTGAATAGATCTTTTGAGGACCCTTTTACAAGTCAATTACCTACTAAATAAATGGCATCGGTGTTTCCTAACTGATGACCTCTGAGGAGACACTGATTCATGGTCTCTTTTAAAGTCCAAGCATAATAAATGGTATCTAATATAGAAATTTCACCATGTAAGAAATCGTTATTCATTTTTAAAGCTTTGGCTTTGGCTACTTCGCTCCTATCTACTAGCCAGTATCTATTATGCGTTGTCACAAGCACAAGCCTCGATCTTATCGACTAAATCGATATTTAAGTTGAGGTAACTATGTATTTAGGAACCTACTATAATATACTTTAATCAGAAATAACCGTTTTCGCAATTGTCACCTTATGTACATGTATATCTACCCATATTCACGCAAATAAATAATTTTAATTTGAAGTTACCTTTATGTAATCCAATGAAATAATAGGCGTATGCGATTATGTCTCCGGCGGTGGGCTCCCTAAATACACCACTAGCTTCCCCAATATTTATTTTGGGATGGGAAGTAATTTTGATTTCTTCATTATTTACACTAATAGGTGTTTGAGTAGTATTTCTGTTGGATATATTTTCAGGGAGTTTCGGCATGAAATTTTCAAGACGTGACGTCGACTGGTTAGTAAGAGGATGTTTGGCTTTTTCAGCCAAGGTTATCTCAAAAGCTAATCCCACTAGGCGCAGTGCTATTGCCTGGTGAACCCACAGCACATAAGTCGAGCTGTCTTCTATGTTATAATTAATGTACGTTAAGTAAATCCACGTGTAAGCCAAACTTAAGTGGTGAAGGTATCTGAAACAGAAAAAACATCGTAGGGATAGCTTTAAACTCAAAGGAAATGCTAAAGCATAGAGATAATTAAGCTGCAAGAATAGTACCTAGGTACAATATTATATGTACTTGCACAATCAATATTAATCAACCGAAACCAACAACTATAATCTATACTTGTGCTCCCAGATGATCGCCATTTGATTTTTTATACCTGGCTACAATACAGGTTTCAATATTTTAACCACCTGAAAATTTTATATTGTGTGTACACAATTACTAACTTAGACAATAAATATTGACCTACTTATTTCATGTTACATATATGTAACCACCAAAGAAAGAATAAATTAATAAAGAATTTATTATTAGGTATTAATTTTGTACGAGCTTCAGTCGTGCTGTTTAAAAAGTGATCAGACGGCAGATTGATGACGAGACGAGACAGTTTTCCCAAAATGGGCAGGACGATCATTCAGGTAAGTTATTGTGACGCAAGCCAAGTATTGTTAGCCAAACCAGCTTAATTCATATATCATAGTAAGTTCTGTACCTACTAACTTACCGCTTGTTACAGCATTTGATAATAATAATGTTTCCCCAGACCATCAAAATAGAGTGTATGCAGTATTGTCCGCATAACATACATGTTATGAGTAAGCCAAGTCCTGTTCCATAATTGCGTTTTGACTCCACATTCTCGATTTTTTTGTAGTAACTGCCTAATGAGATACATATTAACAGGGACGCAAAATATATTATTGTATTTAATGTGCACATTGTATTTAACGGTTTAACATTTTCAATGTTTGTTGTTGTGAAGACAACAAATAGGTAACAATATATGACGACATTGACAACAAATATTTTACAGAGTAGTGAATAAATGGTATTTTTTTTAATATTCGGTCGGCAAAAAAAGTCTGTTAAAACGTAATTTTGACAGCGTTAAAGGTTTCGCTTGCAATGCTTAAAAAATGACTGCAATTCTTGCTTGGCAAACAATTTGTATTATAAACAATTTAATCAAATGGCAGTCCAGCTTGTGATATATTGTGCCAGCTTAATAAACAGTCCCACTGCAAAATATTTCAAGATTCAGCAGTCTTGATTCCGATTAAACACAGTCTGACTCGGATAGGTTGTTAGAAGACTAACCTTCTTAGTATTTTTTTGTTATAACCGATATCCAAAATTTGAGTAGACGTGTCACTCAATGTAGCTTAAAAACCTACAATTGGCAACACAATCATATTAAAGTAATCTAGTATAACATTGCCAATTATTACAGTTAGTCATTTTTTTTATTTTTTATTTAAACGTTTAAACGATAGACTATTTTAAAAATGTAATCTAACGTTATATTATATTATGAAATGGTTTGGTACAAATCATAAATTTAGAAAAATCTTTAGAAGATCTACATATAATGCGACAAGATAACTTACACTATTATGTATATGATACACTGACGTTGCTTATAATAATTCGGTGATATATACATATCACCGAGAGCTAGCTAGCTCTCGGTGTAGTTTATCACAAAAAAAGCTTCATGTAGATCCCTCTCCAGCTAATTTGCTTGGAAATAAAACCAGTAAATGATTAAATAAACAATTTACTACACATAATGTAGGTTCACAATAAAAATATTATCTAACAGAGGTATGTAACAGTTTGTCTGATGCAGACATAGCCGGTGCCTATCGACATTATAATTCGAACTGATGTTTTAATATACTAAATAAGCGATCTGTTAATAGCTCTCAATGAATGGGGTGAACAATATTGTGCGCAATCAATAAAAAACTTAAATGCATCATATTTACCCACCATTATATTCTAATTTGGCAACCCGGAATGTTGATTATCCCCGACTACTTTGGCCTTCAAGTTCATAAAGAATTTTACAAATGCAACTATTATTTTAGCCTTCAAATGCGCTAACTAATTCTACGTCGTATAGCCAATATCTTATTATTTCTTTCTAGAACAATTCAATATTTGAAAGCGGCATTTAATTACTGCAAGTCATAGCAACTAAGCTCAAACTACATATATCTGTATAAGAAAATATACCAGGAGAAAAAGTACTAAAGTCACAGATACATCTATTCTATGTAACCGTTTGAAACATATCACAATAGAAAGATTTTATCAAGAAAACAACTAACCTATAATACTGTTTAGCCATTATAGCTATTACATTATACATATAAATTACTTAGTTTCATTAAAATCCATCAATGTAGTAAAATTTATTTGACTAGCATCTAAATTCTATAACAAAACAATGTTTAATTTCATAAAATATGCGTCACCCACGTGATGAAATTAAACCCTTAGAAGTAAGAAGCAGAGCAATGCTTAAGTGTGATACTATTTATAATATTCCCCAATTAAGTATTTACCTTTTACAAATGCAATCATCACGAATTTGTAATTATGTATCAGAAGAGCATTGATGTCTATCTCACCCCGATGACCATGTAATAGGTATTGCTCGGCTTCTTACATTATTTAACCATTGACTTTCAATGAATATGGGATAATTCATAAAAACAGATATGATACAATCTTATAAAAACAATCATGGCAATGAATGTAACACCATTACGATTAATATATAAACTAAATCTGCATCAGACTTAAAACAATTAATAACTAAAATTTGCATTGCTATACAATTATTATAAAACATACACAACATACAAATGTCATCGTGGCCAGGCCTTATTAATCGTCTATGGAATAAATACTCACTAAAAAAATCCCACATAAATTCATGGACATTGAACATGCTTTATATTTTTTTTTCATCTAAATATTGCCTTTACAACTATTGTTATTAATCACACCTAAATGTTGTTAGAAAAGTATTGCCTCTAAATATTACAATTATAACTTTATATGCAAAAGAGATTTTTATTAGATCTACTTACATTTTTTTTTCTATTTAAATAAATAATGTTGAAACTTAATATGAACAGTTGTTTCCGAACACAACAGATAAAATATGTTATATTTAAGTACCATTATAATAAATAAAGAAATTGTTCCGCTTTACGTTATATTTAAAGGAACTATTTGTAACAGTTAACTTAAAATTGCGTAAGAGAGCAATCGGAGACAATACAAACCTAGATCGTAGAATATCTCCACCTGTGTGCAGTTATATTATATTATCAGAGTCGTAACCAAAGTGCTAGAATTTCTAATTACGATATAAATCGATTAATTTGAAGCCTCTATATTATACGCACAACGAACAATCCAATTGCATTAAAATTGTCAAGACTTTCACTAATATTAATTTTAACCGACTCGACCGATTACTCGTTACGTTTTATTACTTTATTTATATTTAATTTAATTTATATATTTTTGATCTATTGCACAAACACATATAGGTAGTCGCTATACTTATCTACTCGAATTATAAGTTATTAAATTTTTACAATACCTACCACAGAGTTAAATACAACATCCAGAACGTTACGTTAATAATTACAAAATTTAATCGGTGCAAACGATTACAAAAGTTACTATTTATCCACAATCGAAATTCACTGGAGGTAAACGAAATATATATTTATACATCGTACTTATAATTTGATCGGTCCTATCACATTAATTCGTACAACAATTAAATGCGATCAGCATTCCTTTATTAATAATTGGCAGTCCTAAAGAGTCACTAAGAGTCCAGCGCTCGCGGCAACCGACGCGGAGGCGACCGACGTGGAGGCAACCGACGCGGAGGCGACCGACGTGGAGGCAACCGACGCGGAGGCGACCGACGTGGAGGCAACCGACGCGGAGGCGACCGACGTGGAGGCAACCGACGCGGAGGCGACCGACGTGGAGGCAACCGACGCGGAGGCGACCGACGTGGAGGCAACCGACGCGGAGGCGACCGACGTGGAGGCAACCGACGCGGAGGCGACCGACGTGGAGGCAACCGACGCGGAGGCGACCGACGTGGAGGCAACCGACGCGGAGGCGACCGACGTGGAGGCAACCGACGCGGAGGCGACCGACGTGGAGGCAACCGACGCGGAGGCGACCGACGTGGAGGCAACCGACGCGGAGGCGACCGACGTGGAGGCAACCGACGCGGAGGCGACCGACGTGGAGGCAACCGACGCGGAGGCGACCGACGTGGAGGCAACCGACGCGGAGGCGACCGACGTGGAGGCAACCGACGCGGAGGCGACCGACGTGGAGGCAACCGACGCGGAGGCGACCGACGTGGAGGCAACCGACGCGGAGGCGACCGACGCGGAGGCGTCAGCTGTGCGGGAGCGAGCGCGGCGGGGGGCGCGGGCAGCGGGGCCGCGCCGCCGCTCACTTGATAAGTTGCGCCGCGCTCTTGGAGCGGCGGAACATCTTCGCGCCCTTATTGGGCGCGGATAGCTCATGCTAGTTGGTCCCGTTGGGGGCGCGCGCCAGCGCCGGCGAGGGCTGCGGCGCGGGAGGCCGCACTAGCGACATGGCATCCTTGGCGCCGTCGGTGCCGTAGATCTTTCCCGCCTTGCGTGCCATGGACGCTAGCAGCTCCTGCGAGCACTTGTGGGCGGACCGCAGTGATAACGCCCACTCCTTCAGTCCGATTTCATCCTAGGTACAAAAAATAGATAAGTATTTTTTACGGATTTCATTATAGCGTAGCTCTCTGAAACCGGTAACAAATTGGTAAGACAAAGTTACGAAAGATCCAACGGTCCACTGTCCAGTCCATCACAGAATGTACAAGTTGCAGTACAATAAAAATATTTTACTTTGGAAACTGAGACCAATAGTTAGCACTTTACAAAATCAGGTGACTTTTCTGTTAAACGCAAAACGCATCTTACTTCCTCCATAATAATAGAATGAAGTAGCGTACCACCACGTTATTGTCGAGAATTTATAAGCAACCATTAACATACATAAAATAAAAAATATGTCATTTACTCACGGTATTAGTGAGAACGATTTTCGTGTCATTTCTAGTCCTTAAAACGATACACTGCTCGCCCTTGACAGACACCAAATCTGACGACACCTCCTCGACAGAGTCCAGGAGTATCATCTCTGGCTTGGCGTTGTTCTCGAGGTGGAGCTCCAACCTATTCGGATACAACTTCGCGTAACGAGTTTGCCACGCGCTCGCGAAAGGCCCGCCCAGCTTCTTGATGTAACCATGCAGTATGCAATCCGATTCTGTAATGTCATTAATTAGTTTGTGTTATTGATGAATAAATGCTATTGTAGCATTTATAATTCTTCATTGGACCAGATCATGGAAGAAATATTGAAAATTGAGCTTTCTCTTAATAGAATCAGATGCGGCTGAAGGAGGCGTGACCGTTAAAAAATGCATGCAAAATGGAGTTCACGAAAATATTGAAGAACATCCAATATTAAACCGTAATGAAGACGACAAAAAAAAACGTAATATTGCCATCCAACATTTCAAGCCTTTTAAATAACTATTCTACCAGCTGTAGTTTATTTATATTTCTATTTGGTTACGTATTATCATTTAGTATTCGTTAATTAATTATTTGTTTTTCCTGTCTATATATAAATTTATTATTAGGGTAAAGTAATATAAAAAGATAAACAGCAAGCAGCAAAAAGTAAATATAGATATTAACTGCAAAATATACCTTAAATTATACTTCCGACCGTGGTTTTTCTTAAGGCGTAAACACTTTCCAAAAAAAAGCACTTGTTACGAACCTTTTTCGTCGGCATCGAACTTCTGTTTCTGCTTGGCCTTTTTCTTTTGTTCCATCTTGTCAGCCTCCTGGTTGATAGTTTCGAAAACTGTCTCGGCCACCTCAGACTGCCAGCGTTCTGATATCACCAGCGGGAAGTCTTTGTACTGCATCTGATCAGCTTCCGTTAGCTGGATAGTAATAAAATAGTTATAAATGTAGAGTTAGTCCATTTTTTTCCTTACATGTTTATATCGTAACTGCATTGACCACTTAAATTGTGACATATTTGGGCCACGCAATTACCTTAATGCCCTTGGTATCTTCTTCATCAAAGCTGCCAATGTCGAAGGCGTCAGCAGCGTTGACCTCGCCACGCGGCGGGATCAGCGGAGGCGTATATTTCTGGTGGTACACCTGTTGCCAGTCAATCCCCGCGAAGAATACGTGCTCCTTCACTTCGTCCGCACTGAAACAGCAGGAATAAAATAAAAATTTCGAGGCGAAATCGTCGAATTTTATGTCAGAAAACGGAAAAATATTAGGGCAATGCGCCCGCTTCCTTCTATTATCAATTCACAGCTCTGTGGTATTGTAAGATTGGAAACATACCCTCGTCCCTTACAGCCGAGCCGCTTGTTGATGTCTCTTTGCAGCAATCCTTCTAACAAGCTCTTGAGACTTGGACTGAACGACTCTGGCAGCTCTACATTCTGAAATACATCGTAACTCTATTTGCAGACATGATTCCATCTTTAACTTTAAACATACAAAATTATGACAAACTTAATCATATTTAGTTGCAATCATTAATTTACGGTCGGCGTGCATAGTTTGCCAACCATCGTTATGATACATATTCAGCAGCCAAAGTGAACATTATTAAAGTTAGGGTGTAACAAGAATATTGTAAGTACGAATAAATGTTTATGTATACAATAATATTGTCAATACGTAGAGTTTTACCATAGTGAGCGTCATTCTGTCGATCTCATGTTTGTCCTTGGTTTTGTGTTGACGGAATGGCGAGTGTCCCTTGAGAAGCTTGTACAGCATACAACCGAAGCTAAACCAATCAGCGGAGGAATCGTAGCCGGTGCCTTTTGAAAGGACTTCAGGTGCCATGTAGCCGTGAGTGCCTCTGTAAGAATGATAAAACAATTTCTTTACTAGTCTTATAAATGTGTCGAAATTTAGTTCTGTTAAGCTGCAATATATTTTTTTAAGGTTTTATTCTAGGAATCCTCTTGCAAAAAGAGTTTATTTGCGCAATAAGTTTTAAGTTTGGCTGACAACATACAAAGAATATTCTGCTATTTGATCGGTAAACCCTGTATCCCATATCATAAAATTAATTAAATAATAAACGGTAAATATTAATATTAAATTGTGATATTATTTGGATTCAGGTAATACTCAGATCCGCGTAATAAGTTCCATTAGTGCGTTTTTCTGGGGAATTGAGTACCAATCAATCAAGTAACAATCAAATAATTATAAGACACCCAAGTTTCTGGAAAATCCTATTATTATACGTTATCGTTTAATACGCAGACCGCAAACAAAAATATAACACACGTATTTTATAATAAACCCATAAGTTCCCTCATTATCGTAACTTAGGTTATCATAGTCATAATAAATAAATAACAAGAGATATAATTACGCCTGTATTGCCTAATAGTTAGGCAACTATGTAATAATGAAACGCTTTTTAAATTGTTATTAATAAGAGTGATTTTTAATAATAAGCCGTAACATATTTCAATTAAATAGTATTAACCCTAAAATCGTAAATAACAGATCGTCGTATGTACAAATTCAAGGCCACCTATACGATTACAATTAACATAGGATTACATACGAACAAACAGTGTGCGCAAATGAACCAATTAAAACAATTAACATAGTGCATTGCGTCACATCAATTGATTTCTAAACAAGAACATTACTCGGCCGTTATATAGCTACGTATTTCCTCAATTGCTTGGTATCGATATTGTTTGTCGGCTTATATTTGATTAATAACAACTTAAGCTGGGATGGGTTAAAACGTAAAATATAAATTTAGATAGAATCTGATTGTATGCGTGTTTTATAGTGTACCCGTGCCTTTATCAAAGAAACAAGGGCTGCAGACGTCGGTTTGATAAAGTTATCGATATTTCTATATCGATAGTAGCTCAAAATAATATATTTTGAATCGGATTTTCCGAGAGTTAAACTCTGCCTCTATGACCATCCAAGTTTTAGCGCTCGTAAAAAAATCACAGAACGCAAGTGTGTAGCATTAGCATTGTAAATGTACTATATATTCTTTGTATATACATAGATATTTGTTAAACATAAAAACACATATAATGCCCCCGCGGGGATCCAGATCCGGAAGCCTTACAAGCTAATGCCGCTGAGCTAAATAGGGTCAGATTAATTTATAGGAATACCTAGTTCAAGTGTTGATAAATTAGGTGTTATTTAATTATTTATCAATTGAAAGTAGTGGTGTAATAATAATTTCGTTTCAATATATTAAAACATTGTTGTTTACTCGATATTTCAGCTCTATTGACCGTAAATCAGTTAAAATAAAGAAAAACGTAGACTTGCCTTACTTGACTTAATTTACGTATTCAGAACTTTTAACGCCCGTCTTTAACGTCCACTGAAGCTAATCTTAATGAACGTTTTAAACAATATACGAACACTTACACACTGGCATGCGGTTTCTTTTTGGAGAAGTCACAAGCGAGACCCAGATCCGATATTCTGACGTGGCCGTGTTCGTCGAGAAGAATGTTCGCCGGCTTTAGATCTCTGTACACTATGTGTCGCTTGTGCATGTGTTCCAAACCTGAAGAAGTAATAATATTATGAAAATTATTGTGCATATAACAAGCTTCCACCCACAGCACAGTATATAGTTAAACAGTACCCTATGTATTAATCCAGGTAATAAACTATAATCCACGCAGTGGCAGTGTTGACATTGGTCATTGTTTTTTTTTCATAAAGCCGCATAGGTGCTGTTATTTTGACACGGGAATTATAATTAACGCTCATAATGTATTTATAACTTACCGGCGCGACCCGACAGGTCTAATTAGTTTGTCCTAGGCTAAATCGGTCTAGGCTACCCGGGTCACGATATAATAGTTTAACCCACGAAGCAACAGGGCGGTCTTTATAACCTGACCTATCCTGATGACTGCTCTTAGTCGGGGTCAGACAAACGCCTTTTTAATGCAAGGTTTGTTTTTACATACTATCTCAGCGGTCACTGAGCTCTCAAAAAAATACAAGAAAATGTTGTTTATTCTCCTTGATATCCTAATACGACTAGAAAATGATTACTATCTGTACCGTTATAACTAGTATATCCTGATATACATATGTAGATTAAACCGGTTTGGTCTACGACAAACAAATATTTGGCCTGAAATCGGGCGTGGCTAGTAGCTAGTTACTAACTAAACAATAAATGCGAAAGGTCACACATTCACTCACTCTCGATTCTGACATCTCGAAAACTACTTGACCCATGAAGCTGACATTTTTTGGTAGATCATTTAAATATAAATAAATAAATAGAAATTTGGCTGCGCCGCTGCCTCTGATACATGTGGGCGGTGTCAGATTTTTTTTTATGAGTTAGAAGATGAGTAAGTTATTTTTTTTATTATTTTAACTTTAATTGCAAAGCCGCTGTCGTGACTAGATCGTCGAATTCGTCCTCTGTATGTTTAGTTTCTTCGCAATATAAATCTATGAACTGCTTTCATCCAATTATTTCAGTACCCAGTCTTGAAGTGTATGTATTGCAAATATTTCTTTCCTCTTAAATAAGTATTAAATATAGCAACTCATAATCAGACCAATAGACCAAACGCCTTACGTCATTGTAAATAAATGGGATTATTATTTTAACACGGTTGTTTTTTTGCTTCATTTTCTATTTAATATAAAAAATAAGGTTACCGGGTACCATCAGACGGGCTGTTTGCCATCGTAGTGATACAAAAAAAACAATACCGTGGCTTAAATTATATTATTATACTGTAGAGATTATTTATAGGTGCTTGTTATATGACTCATAATGATATACGACTGCAATAACAATATTAACAAGTCGCTTTGGCTGGTTTCACTTGGGTGGCCTTCGGATAGAATAATGTTTCTCAATAGAATTTACATATGACGCGATAATTCGTTTCGAATAGAATGGTCAAATTATTACCAACCAACTGTTCAGTCCGATGAGTTGGTATTAGAAAAATGGGTCATACGTTGATCTGATTATCGCAGTATCGATATTGAGAACAGCGGCCGATTATAAATTGAGAGAAGGAGGCAACAAAACTAAAGACAGACAAATACATAGGTATATTTCCTAATATATTTATGCAATGATTGCAGGCACTATAACTTTTATTTTGACAAAATTTTCTTTAAAACCTTTTTCTGATTGACTCAGACAACATAGTGCGTTAAAGATGATCCATTTTTGTGACGTACACTGTATGTATAGACCATAAAATGTGCACATGTTTTTCGTTGCCAAATAGAAAATATTTCTTGCATTAAATTTTATGTGAGTCTGCGATAAGGCCCTGAAGAACAAGTGCAGAAAATGTTCTAGGTCGAGCTAACTGATATTGGATTCTATTAAGAAATCTCCGTTATTATTAGGGACCTAGGAACCGCACCAGGTCGTACACCTTAGCGTTAACTTTTATAGGATAAAATGACGGCATATTACGTATTTAGTTATTTATTTACCTAATATAACTTCAGCAGCGTAGAACTTCATCTCGGCCTCGTTGAAGACGCCATGTTGTGACAGATGATAATGAAGGTCGCCGCCGTTCATCAGGTCCAGGATGAAACATAGCTTATCTGGCGTGTGGAATGCGTACGTCATACACACGATGAATGGACAGTCCACCTGATGTGTAAGAAATAAACTAAGATTAGATTAAATTATCTCATTTTGTCCTTTTTAAACGGTTTTTTTTTATTTTATTTATCGGTACTTAAAGAGCTAGGGAATCGATCGAGAGGAGTCTATGCTGTGTGGCCATTCTTAACATAAAGAATCCCCTGTGTCTAGGAAAGCGGGTGCTAAGTGTAGTGTAGCTTCTGAATATAGTAGAAAATGGCCTCTATCGAAGTAAAACCGTGTGTGGTAGGATTAAACTCCAACTAACATAACTCTTGCACGGTGACAGTGTTTTCCGTCATAATTCTAGGATATTCCTGATGATATAAAATTAACTAAAGAACCTAGCAAATGCCTACTTGGAACCGCGTTAGATAGACAGTTGAAATTTTCGCAAATTATGTATTTCTGTTGCCGCTATAACAACAAATACTAAAAACAAAATAAAATAAATATTTAAGGGGGGCTCCCATACAACAAATGTATTTTTTGCCCTTTTTAGCTCGATGTCAATAATGGCAACAGTTGGGCACCTGAAATATTCACAAAATACTAAAAATAAAATAAAATAAAATGGATATTTAAGGGTATAAAAAACGCATTTTTTTGCCTTATTTTGTACGGAACCCTTCATGCACAAGTCCGACTCGCACTTGGCCGGTTTTTTTAAACTACATAGACATACATAGCTACATCCATGACTCAGGTATTAGATCTATCTGTCTATGCTCATCACATATAGTGCACACAAACATGTGCCCCACTTACGAAGAGAGGCTGGCTGGCATAAGTATACAATCTGTAGTTATTATGTAGTATATATCATGTTAACACGAAGATTTTGATACGGATTCATTCGATTTTTTTCGACATTCGGGAATGTAAGGTGATGACGTCACATCACTCTGACGTTGGCTGTACCAATAAGATTAGATGTGGTGAGGTAATCGATGAAGCGAGGAGGTATTTTAAAATCCAGATCAATGAAGTAATGTTTGATTTATTCGTCTTCAAATATCTGTTTGATTTAGAATCAGTTCGATTATGCGTTACACGCTAATCACAACCCGCGTAAGAACATAGATTACCAATACACAAGCAGGTATGTATATCTACTTATTCTTGTCCGTCTTAGGTTTATAAGAATAAGCCTATTTTTGTAAAGTAGTCTTAATAAGTATCAAAATCAATTCTACCATGAAAAAAAAAATCTGTATTGTATAAAACTTTTTTTGCGTAGAATTACTAATTGTATCCAATCTGTTTGTTTATTTCTACCCTTTTAAGAAATTATCGATATCGCATACAAACTTACATACATCTCCGTTTTCAAAGAATAATTTTTGGACAAAAACTATCCTATCCTTCTCCGGGACTCCAACTATCTCCATAGAAAATTTCGTCTGAATCGGTTCAGCGGTTTTAGTGTTAAGAGGTAACAGACAGACAGACACATTTACGCATTTATAATATTATAAGTATGGATTAATAATATTAAATAAGTAAGAAAGTAAGGATTAGATAACAGGGGTATACAAGGCTATTTCAAACACCATAATATAAGTAGGTACTGTTAGAAATATACATCATAGTCCCTAGTAACTCTCATTAATGTATGCACTAATCCCCTCTATACGGAACATAAACTGCAATAGGAAATTGGCAAAATATTATGAAGGCTGGTGACAAATATAACTTGGCTGTTAGTCATACGGAATGTAAAATAGCATTAAAAGCTATAAACCACATTGGAAATGCCACGATATTATTGCAGACGGAAATATTTAAGTATACGTATTGCAATGAATGCACTCCTTTGTTTATCCGGCCCAGAGCGCGGTGGCTGTGCGGTTTTAACGTTCGGAATCGTATTGATTCGGGCGGTGCGAACAAACGGATAAATATTGTAGTATTAAAATGTTAATTTTCATACTATAGTAACAAATAGTGGTAAGATAGATACGATGTATGATTTATTTAGATTATTTTGTCGAATCTTCCTCATAATTTCTTATAGAGAATCAATGTTGCACCTGCAGGTTATCAATAATATACAAATCTGGCAGTAGCAATTAGTGACGTTTTTTTCTTTTTTAGTTTTAATTTTATGAATATGAGAGGATATATAATATTTTTTTGACGTTTTATGTTCGGGGACATGTTTAGGCTTTTTTTCTCAATTGGTTTGAATAAAATTAACTTAAATATACATTTTAAATATTTTAGAAATATACTAAATACTGAAGTTACCATCTACCATATATTTATCATCGTCTTGGAACAGAACCAACAATAGGAAAGAATATTCAGTTCAGTTCCAGGACTTTGGAACGGATAACGATCACATTTGCAACTAGTATAGCAAAACAAGGCGAAACTAAGCGTTGTCTATGATAACAGCATTTCACGCAGCTCCAAAATTGTTCGTCGAATATGACAGGGACAGCCGAAGCGGCGCCGCCCCGACACCAGACGAACACTCATAAATGATAAACTAACCCGTATGAAGTAACATTACCGTGTGGTCTCGCTGAACAGACCACCCGTCACTTATCGCAAGTGACGTAAGAACCGCGCAAGGGATTATAATATCTGGAAGATGAATAGCCAGTAGCATCTTATGTACTAATAACATCAAACTGCGATCTCTAGTGTCTAGTATTTACATTTGCCAATACAAAGTGTATTCAATATTTCAATTTTGGAGTCTGTAACTTTGGAGGGCGCATTTTCAATATAATTATATCTGATTGAGCGCTTAACAAAAGCCTTCAAAGTGCGCTGCCTTTTCCACGTGAACGCAATTCCTTCTTCGTTCACATTCATTAGCTTGAGAAACATACGAAAGGTACGAGAAATGTTTAAATGAATAAATTTATAGAACATGACGTTATCAAACGCCATACTCTTGGCTATAAATATCATTTCATACGTGGTAAAAAGTTGAACAAATCTGCCTGTATAACAACAGTCTATTTAATCACATTCCAGTATGAGTAGGTATATGTATGAAAATAAGAAGATACTGTAAGATAAATGTTTTTAACTTCGTAATATCAGCTTTACAATCTAGTTCATCTTCTGTATGAAAAAAGGGATCAGATACCGGGCATCGAGGTGGACATGTATGATCGAATATCGATAAAATTTGTCATCCACATCGAACCGTCCCTATAAACCAGAGTTTGCTTACTCGTAAACATAAAATAAAAACGTTTTATTACCGCACAGCATAAAGTTTTAAAACAAGGTCACAGTAAAAGAAAATTCATGTCGAAAGTTGACTACATATAAATGTTGTAACAGAACGACTGACAGTTTCTCGTTTTATACAAACTTTGCTTCGGAAACCGACGGCCTTGTTAAACTTTGGGGGAGCCTTTTAGGTCACGAAGAATAATATTGTACATACTCTATATTAGGTGTATGTTCCACATGTATAAGTTCAACCCTGAATGTAAAATGGAAAACACTAATCGTCGGGTTGAAACAACGAAACAAAATGCAACGGAAGCGGATTGTACTACGTCAAATTGAGGGCGATCCAATTCGTTTCAGTCCAATTGGCTGGATATCGTTTGTGTCCCCGATACCATATCACATATAAAAAGTAGGTATATCACTGCTGTATTGCACCGAATCAAAGCAATTTGCAATCGATAAGCAATCGTATATTAATTCGTCGATATTATCGCGCTTAACTTAAATTATGTGCAAATTTAAAACCTAAAATGCATCTTGTCCCTATGCTCTAAAAAAGTTCTAATATAACTACGAGTGGAACATTTAATATCTAAATATAAAACATTATAAAAAAAATATTATAATTACGTAACTGAACTAATTTCTTTTATGGGTGCTATTTTTTTTTTTTAATAATTAACTCCTATATTTGTTTACTAAGAATAATTTTAAAACTGCTTGATGTGATGAGTGGTAATAATGTGCAGACGTCTACCACAACTCAAAGGGTTATAATTTGTGTAACGAATTTTCGAAATTTGACAACCTTATCACATAAAAATTTGCACCTAAACATTGTGGTTATATCAGGCAATTTTGTTGTTTACACAAAGCTATTCCGTTCTTATTTCGTACGAGATGTTCGTAACTGCTTGTCGAAAGTGAAATTCTCATATTGGCCACAGAGATATTAAATTTATTAGGGACGTTGGTTGTCTGCTTGACGAACGAGTATATAAAGACAGAAATAAAAGACAGTTTCTAGATACAAAGTTATACTGAAAAGTTAAATTTCTTGGAGAGCGCATACTAAGCTGATAATGTACACAGTCTTATTTGAAGAGTAGGTCTTCAAATAAGACTGTGTACATTACAATGGTGTTGTATGTTACCCTTGTTTGTAATGGTATAATGTGCGTGCTAGCGTGAATTACTAACATAATTTGCATAACTACCTATGAGTATAAAGGTAAACCCGACAGGTTATTATAACCAGAACAGAATCAATAACTTTAAATACTTCTAAACACAACTTTTAATATTCTATATTATTTTTAAACGATATTGCTTTTAATATGACAAGATAAAATACCTTATCTATTTTTCCTACCAGATCGGTCTAAGATTACTCACAATTGAAATCACCGCGATGCTTATCCAATGCACACAATGGCAGCAGTTCCAAGCATTGAAATGCGAGTTTCGCGAGAAGGTTGTTCTAGAATGTCATGTGAAAAAGCGTTTCTTTGGAAAAGAAAACACAACAAAAGACGACGCTGAGCGCTTTTAAAGAGAAAGTAGCTTGAACACTGGTGTCTTTGCTGAATAAAGATAAACTATGTTAGACTGTAAATATCCATAAAGAGTGTAAAGTGCGACAAATCATTCGATAATATGTTGATAAAATAAGAGGCAGATGTTTTATATTCATTGAGCTTAACAAGAAGCCCAGTTTCACCTGTTCCGTGTATTTTTAAACGCATAATGTTTTTGTGGATGATATCATCATCATTAAAATGTATTTGCCAGTTTTCCGTATTGCTAACATGTGTTCTTTTTAATTTCCGTGGGAAAGTTGTCGGAACTATTATTTCATTTTTTAAATAGGTTTGTGTAGGTATTTTCGCTGAAGTTGAGAGCACTGGGAATAGAGATACCAAGTCCGTTTCTCATACTGAAAACATTAACATTAAGGTGGTATTTAAGTTATTATCTCTATATTACGCACTACTTGACACCAGTTAAATGACGTCGATCATATTGATAATTTCTAACGCGTTGGAGACTGATAACATAAATCCAATAATAAATCAACGTTTAAATCAAATATTTATGACGCCATTAATCTATTTAAATACATAACAGGCAATGACGAAGTATTTAAACGTGTTGTTTGTGCAGTAACTTGGTGGTGTGATATTAAACCGCCGATATGAGTTACGTACGTATGAAGATTATGTAGATGTATGTACGTGTTTGTCGCAAGCCGGTGATTTCATTAAAATGAACGATTCTCTAGTCTCGCAGTTTACCATCCGCACAGAAACAAACAACATCGTTATGCATGGTATTGATATAATAACGATGGTGAGATCAATAGAAAATTCTGAATCATTGAAATGTTTCAAATCTATTGATTATAGAACGCGAACGTCGCCTTTGATGCGCAATGGAATCATATTCAAAATTCTGCGATTTTCTATAATTTTAAAAATTATTTTTACAACTTCTGTATGGCGGGTCCTACTTTTGTTTACATTATCTGGTCAATACTCCCAGCAAAGGCCTGTCATGAACCATCACATTTTGTTTCACTAAAATGAATAAATTCCTAAAATTTTATGCTTGTGGGTTGGAGGGCCAAGAAAGAAATTTGGCGAATTACCCAGCGCGCAGGGACGGAAAGTAATTAAAATTGATACGAGACTTTGGAGTATTTTTGTTGGACGATCGCAATAGACGGAAGTATTCTTGCATGTAACGTAGGCAGCAATGTTAACAAGCGGATATTAAATTCACTTGAGTTCGGGAACCTGTTAAATCACTTTCACCGCTAACCAGGTTTTGCGAGAACTGAACATGATAATAGGAAATTAATAAAAGATTGCTTAGTTCTTAATACTTGAATCTCCTTGAAAGTATACGAAATACTACTACTAACTCCATTGAAATTTATGATTCGAGTTATGGCTTTGGTTATATACCCAAGACTACATACGTCAATACCGACAAGTGTTGCTGGATGTATTCAAGTAAATTTATTAATATAAATTATTTTAACAATATACTTTATGGCTGGAAATGGGACCACTGCAGTCTTTCAACAGAAATACATGACGGCGGTTCTCTGAAGAATATAAAACCACCGAGGGATCTTAAAATATTTCTTGGAAACCACTTATATTTTATTCCTAAGTGACACGGACTAATATAATGTAAATAAACACTAGTAATACTATGACTATTACCCCTTTCGAGGAAGAAGAACATCCAGGGAAACGTTTTCCTTTAACGTAAATTATGGAGCATTTTAAGACTTTACCAGAACGTACCGTTCATATTTTACGACTAAACGCCTGTTTTTAACATCCCTATTTTTATCCGGTCTATTTTCGGTACCAGCTGTTTTTGTAACAATGGTTCTTTGATGGGAATAAGTTTACATGCATTAATCGTTATTTAACAACGGCTTAAATATGTATTATTGCTTCAAAGTTTAACAATATCACTGTTGGTTAAATATAGTTATCCTATAACATTAGAGGTAGAACTCTTTAACAACCTGCGGTTGTGGTTTCTTTATGCAAATTATATGTTGAATTGTAGATTAGCTCGGATTAGTATATGATTATTTTCTTGCAAATTTTATGTAAAAATACGAAAAAACAGCGTATATATAGTGAAAATAAAGGATATGTAAAATTGTCACCAGGTGGACGAGGTCTTATAATGGTCAGCTTCTTGATACTTTGAATAGTTATCTCATTTAGTTTAGAGGGACATTCAGCAACCATTTTTGCGATATATAGAACACATCATGATCAGCGCATTAATAAATAACTCTATAAATGTGAAGAGATTTATGTGCTGCATTGGGGTGGTATTGTACTGTTAAGAAGTAAAACTTCCTACAATAAACTGCTACGACCAACTAACTGACGATTTCCAACACTGAGCAGCTCACCCACGGATATGATGCGGTTGTTACGATTCGCCGAAATATATTCGTCACACAATACTAAATTCCAAGAACATACACAATACGACACGCAATAATGTCGAAATGGCGACAAAGTCATAAACAAATACAAATGTAATAAAGTACTTACCCCGGTACTGACTAGAGAGAGCATAATCCTCTCGTTGAGGGCAAGTGTCTCCCCTTGCTTCATTTTTATACGCTTCTTGTCGAGGCACTTCATCGCGTACATTTTGCCCGTATCCGCCTTCCGACACCCGTATACCTGTACATAAGATGCATGTAAATAAGGTATTTATCTGTACGCGCCGTGAGCATAACGTGCCGCTGCCAAATTGTACCTACGTGTAGATACTCTTAAAAGGGTGTGTTCGGAATGTCTGGTCGTTACATCATTGGACTGTGATGTCATCGTGCAGAGTAATGTATGAAAATTGGGAAAACTAATTATTCTGTGAGCTAATATAACAATGGTATCATTTCTTTGTTTCTCAACTTCTGATTCAGGACAAAGGTAGCCACTGAATTTAAATTAGTCTCATTTAAAATATTCCTTATAAAATAACGTTCGAATCGTTTAAATCACGAGCATGCTGAATGGCCAGATATTGAAAGCTTAAAGATCCTGGCGGAAAAGTTCAACGTTACATATAACTTCAGCCACATAAAATGCAGAGGTCGCGTGTGAACTAATTTATCACGATCATACATGCCACTTCCTAACACAAGTGCTCAAATTGATTTTTATAACACACGAAGCGGTACGTTTGGTTTATTTAAAAAAATATTTATGAATACATTCATGTGTTTACAAACTGTACTCAAAAATACTCGTGCCATCGTTTTTGAGAAATAACAGCTGATCATGACGGTTGCAAACGTAAAAATGACCTGGTTCAAAGCGTTCATATTGTGCAGATATTTGTTTTAATTTCCTTCAAATCCGGTTGTTTTGTGTAACATAAAAAGTAAGGCCGGTAATACCTATACCGCTTGCATACACCCTAGGATTTGAGTAATATGCTGCATCTCTCAGATAATACGACAGATGACAACTGCGGATTATTATAAGGATTAGTGACTGTAGCTGGATAAAGTAAGTGTATGTATATCTGTTACAATTGTACTGAATATTATAGGTGTATATAATCAAGTATAGAGAATATGGCTACATCCAACCAAACGATCACCAAAGGCATTTTTCTATGAATAGACTGGTTCTCAAGAACGTCATACGCCTGATGATAGCAAGCAGAAACATTGCGTTATGTAAAACGTGATCTTTTCTATGAATAGACTGGTTCTCAAGAACGTCATACGCCTGATGATAGCAAGCAGAAACATTGCGTTATGTAAAACGTGATCTTTTCTATGAATAGACTGGTTCTCAAGAACGTCATACGCCTGATGATAGCAAGCAGAAACATTGCGTTATGTAAAACGTGATCTTTTCTATGAATAGACTGGTTCTCAAGAACGTCATACGCCTGATGATAGCAAGCAGAAACATTGCGTTATGTAAAACGTGATCTTTTCTATGAATAGACTGGTTCTCAAGAACGTCATACGCCTGATGATAGCAAGCAGAAACATTGCGTTATGTAAAACGTGATCTTTTCTATGAATAGACTGGTTCTCAAGAACGTCATACGCCTGATGATAGCAAGCAGAAACATTGCGTTATGTAAAACGTGATCTTTTCTATGAATAGACTGGTTCTCAAGAACGTCATACGCCTGATGATAGCAAGCAGAAACATTGCGTTATGTAAAACGTGATCTTTTCTATGAATAGACTGGTTCTCAAGAACGTCATACGCCTGATGATAGCAAGCAGAAACATTGCGTTATGTAAAACGTGATCTTTTCTATGAATAGACTGGTTCTCAAGAACGTCATACGCCTGATGATAGCAAGCAGAAACATTGCGTTATGTAAAACGTGATCTTTTCTATGAATAGACTGGTTCTCAAGAACGTCATACGCCTGATGATAGCAAGCAGAAACATTGCGTTATGTAAAACGTGATCTTTTCTATGAATAGACTGGTTCTCAAGAACGTCATACGCCTGATGATAGCAAGCAGAAACATTGCGTTATGTAAAACGTGATCTTTTCTATGAATAGACTGGTTCTCAAGAACGTCATACGCCTGATGATAGCAAGCAGAAACATTGCGTTATGTAAAACGTGATCTTTTCTATGAATAGACTGGTTCTCAAGAACGTCATACGCCTGATGATAGCAAGCAGAAACATTGCGTTATGTAAAACGTGATCTTTTCTATGAATAGACTGGTTCTCAAGAACGTCATACGCCTGATGATAGCAAGCAGAAACATTGCGTTATGTAAAACGTGATCTTTTCTATGAATAGACTGGTTCTCAAGAACGTCATACGCCTGATGATAGCAAGCAGAAACATTGCGTTATGTAAAACGTGATCTTTTCGGAGATCCGTGTTCGTAAACGAAACTGGGATAAAAAAAACAATGATATATCAAATGTCATAATTTGATAAAACAGTATTTTAACATACTACTTATAAGTACAGTATTACAATACGGGCGTTAAAACCCATCACTATTCTAGGGGGGAACAGGACGGCTTTATTACTCCTACGTAGCGCTTTCCGTTCGTCGAGATGAATATGAATATAGTAAACACGTTCGGGATGCAAGCCCGGAATGCTAATGATATTAGGATAGCAACTTACATTGGGACTTGCGTAACTAACTTTGTGCTTTGAGCACTTTCCTTTCATCGTCATTATTATATCAGCTGTATCTCGTGCCGAGTTCAAACCTCCTTTATCTATCATTTTATATCCTATGAAATCTGTAAATGGTCGTACATTATCTTAAAGGATTTGTAATTTTGATATAAAGCCTTACCTCTCCGAATCCACCTCGGCCAATGATACGGTGCACGCTAAAATCATTCATCGTGAGCTGAATGTTTAATTCTAAGTTTTTCCATTGACAAAACCTTGTGTATTTGTCACTATAACAAACGAAACAATATGATATAAATGTGTTAAAAGAAAACAATAATGAATTCTAAATACAATATAGATTTATTACCTTTCTAAGAAATTTTTAAACGGCTCCCCTCGTAGATGTTGGAAGATTTCTTCAATGTAGGGCTAAAATAATAATTTAGTTTTAATTTTTTGTATAACTAACGAAGTAATATAATATAATTTATAACCAGTTTATATAGCCTACCTCAAATAGATTTGGTGGTACCTCGTGCTTCATTAAATATTTTTGTACATGCGCTACACATTCTTTAGAATAATCCTGAAAATAATACGGGTATGATTTACTATTTTAATTGTATATAAATACAATAAAATATTGTAATAGGACTGCTAATAGGACTGTTCCAATTGCTCTCTGAAGTACGAGTACCTAAGACTCTCCCACGAAATCTCACAAAAATACAATTTATAGATATGTTTACTTGCTTTTATTTTTTGTACGTCATCATTTAGGTATTTTTTATAACCTTTTGGTAGATATATTTGATATATTGGATTATTGGATGATAATAGATTAATCAAATAAATACTAAATTGGATACGACATTAACATATTCTGTTATGATAGACTTTTAGTTAAAAAATAAACTGGGTTTTTTATTTGGAAGCAGCTACTCAGAATATATGTATGTTATTAGATCTTTGTTAGTCTAGAAACAGGGAGTATCTTAAATACAGTAATTTATAAAGAATACTTGTTGAAGGGAAAAAAACCAGTTGCAAGTCACAGCATTATCTGTTGGCAAGTTTTCCTTGTACACATATGAATAGGTACGTAACTACCTACCGCTACAACTAAGATGTGAAATCCAGCAACATTCGAGAGCAATTCACTCTATTTCTCAGCTAGTCTGATTAGAAATCAATAGAGACGGCATTGCTCGTAAAAACTGTTTGTTTTTATTGTCACCCGCGGAGAATGCGATCTTCACTCATATTATACCAACAACTACTACTAACTTTCTTCAGCACGCATCTAAGAGAAAATCTTTTATAATAATTCAACACCGTCTTCGCAACTTCAAGACCTCTTATGTATTACTTTTGTCAAAATAACTTTTTAAATCTCTACGATCGACCCCTACGATTCTGTTTTGTTTTCTGATTTCCCCTTAAACAAATTTTGTTTAAGGGCGTTTGGGCTCCGAATATGAAATGATTACGACTAGGTATTGATTCTTCAGAGCTGAGACATTATTCTAAAAACGAACGAATACATAGGGTTGAATTTTAAATAATGAGTGTCTAACGTTAAGCTATTTATCGGAGGATCACGCGCATTTTGGCCACCACGCCAGCAGTCCACTGAAGATGCTCACTATACAAACAACAAACAAGTCGTTCTAGCCGGAAACAGCGCTTCCGACCTCTTGTTTCACAAATTCTATATAAACTACATACACATTTTAATTCTAACTATTCCATTACAATGATTAGCACGTACTAAATACGTAGCACTGTTGTATCTTCTCCGTTTCATTTTCACCAACCATCAGTTTCATCAAAAACTTTGGCAACGAAAAAGTGGAAACAAAGTTCCCAACAGTGTCGGGAAACATCATCGCCATATGCGACCGTGTTTGGCAACAAGGTCCAGTAACAAAGCCGCCGTCAGGCCGATCTATAGAAATCCGTACAATTTATGTATAAAATACAGAGATGTTAGATTAGAAACTATTTCAAAACGAAAACCGCGAGCATATCGCTATGTGGACCACATAGATCGTATCGCTTTGTAGTCACTCATTTCATTGGTTTAAAAGCTTTTACATAATTAAAATGCCTATACGTAAACTGTTAGCTATAATAGCTATCACAGTGACGAGGTAAAGCAAATCAAATCAATGTGTTTTAGAGATAAAATGTTCAGATCAAGGTTTTTTAAATTTGGGAGTAAGACTTGACAGACTTTTTTAGACTGATGTCTATCATTAATACGAAAATTTTACCAGTTATTTTCAAACGACTGGAGCTATTTTAATTCATATTTGATGCATAATGACTGGAACATTTGGTTCTAGATCATTTGATTCTTTTCGTTGCACTACTACGAATTTTTGACTTAGCTTAGAATAAATCCTCACGACGTACATGTTTTTGCAAGCAAAGTTGACGGTAAATCTCGTAGGATGGCAGAGATAATCCCAAGAATTAAAACCGGACGGACAACGCGCGACGTGACTTTGGGCGTAACATGGACCTAACGAACAAACATTGCGATTATCATAAGGACCATACCATACTAGTATCCAAGGCTATGTATATTTAAAAATTATATAGATGCAAATGAAAAGTAAATTGATGAGAAATAAGTTAATATACGAAAACAAACTTTAAATTTTAATAAGTAAACTGTAAACTTCTGTGTCCGTATGCTTTTTTAGTCTTTGTTGTAACTCAACAAAGGAAGACCACAACTAATCTCACAGAAGAAAAATTGTTTTTCTTTTTTCTTTTAAGTTTTTAAGAACTTATCTTGGCTGTACTGACTTATCCTACAACCCTGTTGCATTTGTTAATTTCTTAAGCAAATATAATTGGATGGTGTTTGTTGTTTATCAAATATTATATTAAAATTTTACTTAGAAGAGTGTCTATTAGAGGAGTTTCTTGCCAGCTCTTCTCCATAACACCTACTTTAGTTTACTAGGTATGACATTTGTAATTTTGTAATATTTGTCTAATTGAAATAAAATATTTGAATTTGACTTACATGTGAATGTGCTAGAAGTTCTTTCATAATAAAATTGTCATAAATATCCCTTGCGATCCGCCGCCTCTCTTCAATACATTCTTGTTTTTCGTATAATTTAATCTGCGAAAGGAAATACGTATAATGAATAACATTTTCAGTCTAAGAGAAACGTAGTTACACGACATGGTTTATAATTTACCTCTTCATAAAATTTTAATTGTGGCACTGGTTCATCAGAAGTCTGTTCACAAAACTCCTTAAATAATAAATAACCTGAAACAAAAAAAAAATATTACGAGCGCGTTTTTTGTTTACATAACAACACTTTAGTGGTAAAGTAACGTTTCATGAATATTTTTTTAACACGTGTATGTAAATTAATACGCGTGATGTCAAATAATTGTGTGGCATCTGCTAACTTAGTCATAAGTGGTGTGTGTGGTATGTAATTATCGTCGGGTTGTGGCAACTTTTGCGTCAATTTGTTATCATTCTGTATTACAATGACCATCGGCAAATAAACGTGTTATGGATACGATATAATGTCATACTCACAAAAACATAAAATATTTTTTTATGTATATAAAAAGTAATTTGCTTATAATAATAAGAACTTCAAGAAGTCCAAGTATCAGAATTTCGGAAAGAATTGAAGACGCTTTTATCTATTTGTGGCGTTCCTCATGTCATTTGGATTTTGTCTAGATCTCTTTAAAAACCAATGAAACATTATCAGGTTTGAAATGTGGGCCAAGAACTGTAAATTCTTAAATGCTGACATAAAATGCTAGAAAATAGTTTCCTAAAAGTATATTTCATTGTAATCGCCATAACATATAACATCCAACTAGGTGTAGTATTTAATGGAACGAGCGGCGATGTCGTGTTCGTACAATTTTCAGTCCAGTGCAGCCGATAAAGTTATTTACTGCAAGTCGAAGTGGGGCCACCGTAAATTGCGTTTGTAACTTGGTCCCGGGAGCGTAGCTGCAATATCGCCCTCACGACCAACTATCAAGACTATCATTAAAATTACTGCAATTTCTAGAAAAGTATTTTTCAGACTTGATAAAAAGAAAATTGATGTTATCATGTTTGGTTGATTATGACATGCATTTTAAGGCTTACTTACGTCTGCGTCCAGGATTGTCGGACGAAAAAGTAGCTATTTTCAGAAGATATATTTTTACTTGAAATGTTTGTTAGCTTATGTCAAATCTTGTTCTAAATTATCTTGCAAGATTTTCGCTTTTTCTTAACCTAGTGAGTTCAAATTTGAAATATTGGTTCAGTTCAGTTCAGTTTCGATGATAATCGGATCGCATGATCTGCTTTTACGGCCAGGATTGGCTCTAGACGATGGAACTCAATAAGGATCAACTGCATTAACAACAATTTTGTATGTAAGACGTTTTAAAAACATAGCTCATAATACATGTCAAATCACTGGTGGTATTTTTGTGCCATTGGGTTAAATATGTTTTTATTTAAATAGAAACTTTGAGCTGGTTCATACATTTGCAGTCATATTATTTTAGTTAATCATTTCAATAAAATACTAACTCTTAAATAAAATTGTACAGTAAGTAGGTTCGGTATTAGGTATATTATGTACTATGTAGAAAAACAACAACTGTGCTCGCAAAGATAGCGTCATAATATTAATTCCGGTCGTGATCCAGTCGACATCATAAATCACAACCGGTCTACGAGGGCGGGTTTCATTGATGCTCAGAAAAAATACAGAATGCCAATGAAGGCACTATACGCCAGTATAATAATTCCATAATAGACCCCCAGAGCCTAATGTAAACACACATTTTTTTATATAATGATAGACAATATATTTATTGTAACCAAAATCAATTCCCAAGCAACGGTAAACTATAAAACCAGTAGAAGCACATTTTCTATGACAATCAGTTTTATTTCTTACTAAATTCAAAAGTCTACAGTATGCCCTCAGACAGATACTTCCCAGGCTTTCAGAAATACCTCTCAATGGTATTGTCTTTGAAACCGACGTGGGTCACTGATATATAGGGTAGATAAAAATCTTATGGCATTATCCCCGTGCTCTATCTCTGACGCGTAACCCCTAATCACTTGGGATTTTGAAACTCTAAAAAAAGACGATTTTCTTTGTCCTACCTGAAACGCGTAAACTTTATTTGAAGGTGGACGTACAAGTCTTGCCTAAATACAAAAGCGTTTAGCCGACCGGACACATTTATAAGGTAAAATCATAATGAATGCAGAATAAAATAGTTGTAATTTAGATGTTATTAGCCAGTGTGTACATAGGCAGTACACGTGTACGTAAAATGTAGCAGAAAGCTTTGACGGACTCGGTGAAGCTGTTGTAACAAGCTTACAAAGCAATTTCCTGGTTGGGAAAATAATTTGTAGAGGCAATATTGAGTGTTGATACAGAAAAACGAATGCCTTGCATACGAGTGCATATATGCATACGCGTGACGTGTATTCCGCATTTTGTAAACTGACTCATTTGTCTATTGACCCTAACTGCCGCTACTGAGTGTGAGGTACTAAGTTCGATTAGCTGTTGAAGCATAGTGTTATTGTATTTTTCTATGATACTCCCAGTAGCAGGTGGGAATTTGGATTTACTCACGGTTAACGGGAATAGGCTTGCCTCCACGAAAAACAACAACAACAGGCATGCCCTTTTGGTATAGGCGTGATGGATGGATAATCACCATTGGTCCATTTACCATCCCACAGTTGGGAACGGGTGTCCACGCTCGCCGCTTGACAGATTTCACAAGACAAGGTTGGCAAACAAGCATACGGACCGCATGTAGGTAAGCGGTACTAAACTGACACCTAACGGAATTCTCATGCCGTCAGAATAGTTACTCCCCTAGCGAGCTTTGGTAACCTTACTCACTCGCAGAAACACAACTATTGTTGATTGCTATCGAGAATTCTCTCGTGCATGCAGATTCCCTCACGATGCTTTTATTTACTGCGATGAAAAATATGCCAATAAATTCGGAATGTGGTGCGTTCCTTGTAGATCATTGACTACAAACCCGAGATCATTCGATTTACAATAAAAACTGGTAATAATTTACAATAACAACATACCATGTTATTGTTTCAAAATATGTCAACTCTAAGTAAACCCCACTCATCATACATTTCATATCCATTTAATAGCCATTAAACAGCTTTGTGCATTACCATAATTGATCATTTAATACACGAAGACATTAAGGTAAGTTTTCCAATTATAAACAAGGAGTGCGCTGTTTGATAAGTGTGCCATAACGCTACATGTTTTCTCGAGAGAAATCTTTGATATCGACGTATTCCCCACGCGCCCTGGCGAGCCTAGTGCAGCTGCAGTAGATTGACACTTATGTCAACAACTCGACAACAGGCTGTGCTTTCATCAATCCTCGAATATCTACTACATGCAACATATGTTTAATTATTTTCTGCACATATACCTACATATATTTCAGCATGAATTAAGAGCTTACACCCGACGAAGACTTCGTAGGGACATGACAGATAGAAAACTTGTGCGCAGAAAGTACAGGGAAGAACAGGCTCCAAGGCTACAAAAATTATCCTTAGCTTCACGAGACAACTTCATTAGTGGCAAAGCATTGTACGCAAAGACAATAATCCGGCGCGCGTAACTGTGTGGTGTGCGCGGATCCAACGGCGCGACCTACTCGGCTCGATTACGTTTAATCTTGTTTACGATACAAATCCCCACAAGAAAGTTGTTACGAAAGTGAATCCGAATTAAACTTGTCTGGAATACTTAAATCAATAGTGTACTATGAGTGTTTGCAATGTACACTGGTTAAAACTGATACGATCAACAAATGGCTTGCACGTTGCACTATGAGTATTTTTATCTTAGCTGTAGACTGTTAGAAACCTTTGTTTACACTGAACATACATTGTTATGCATGCGAGCAAACCTGTAATATAACATCACAATTTATTCATATTGATAACCACAATTTTTAGTCCGTATGCAACGAAATGAAGAACTATTTGCCCCAAGCTGAGAAAAATGCGTTACAAAATTAAAGTTAAGAACACGTAAGACATAAAAATAATCCAGATGGGCATAGTTTACGTTTAATTATTTTTAATTTAAATTAGTCTATTATTATTATAAAATAATATAAAATAAATAGTTTTAAACGATGAAAACTATTTAATAACATATATTTTAACAAACAACTTCTTGACATTTTGTTATTATGAGTCAGAAACACAGAACAGAAAACAAACATCAAAGAAGAACAATAGCAAACAGAGACGTGTGATCAGAAGATATAAGTGCTCGTTGAATCTGCGAAAGAATTGTAAAAGCGCAGACGTATATCGTTCGAAACGAAACAGCTCAAAGGGCCGTGGTGTTTACACAACACTGTTTCTTTTAGCATCAACCGACCAATCATGTTGTCTCTAATCTAACAGAAGGATCTAGACGGAACTTTTGAGTGGAAGATTTGGAAGATTAAACAAGTCAGAATACTATCATTTAGATAAAAGTATAATAAAACCCAGATTATTTCAATGTTGAGGATTGTAGTAATCACGTTAGTTGTTGACGATGAAATGTTTGGAGCTTTGGCACAAATAGCTCTTTACGCCCAGAGTATACTCCAAAGACAATAATATTGTGTTAACGTCCATATAATTAACATTTTAAGATACTAAAAACAATTAAACAAGATAAGGTTATGGCAAACATTAAGGACGCGTCATTTCGAGTCGTGGCCGTTAGTACCGTTAGACTGGAAGACTAATCAAAATAGTAGACAAAATAGCATAGGGGTAATTACCTGTTTAATGATCTTGGAAAACGGATACAGCTGATCAAAACGTAATGGATGCGATCATATAATCGAGTTGTTATG
This sequence comes from Craniophora ligustri, assembly GCA_905163465.1. Classification (NCBI taxonomy): domain Eukaryota; kingdom Metazoa; phylum Arthropoda; class Insecta; order Lepidoptera; family Noctuidae; genus Craniophora; species Craniophora ligustri. The sequence continues at coordinate 5,930,095 of LR990967.1, read as the reverse complement.
TTCCACAGTTACAATGACCGTGCGTTATTTTTACGGAATGACCGTAATACCCACTGTTATTGCCCCATTTATTTTTCTCGTTTTATTGGAAATTTTATTTGTTTTATCCACAAATTATTGACCTCCAGCTGCACTATTATCATTTTAAGCTAGTTTTTGATAACTTTATACAGTAGGAGGCATATTAGTATTAATAATAGGTATTTCCGTGATATATTTTTGTTCGACTAAATTAGAAACGGTTTTTCTAATATGATTCATAGATTGATTCATTAAAAGCAGCAGTTCTAACACCGAAGTGGGGAATACAGTTTTAATTCTTTTAAACTTACCTAAGACTTGATTGAATATTTTGTCAAAATTTACTTCATTCTTCTTCTCCATATATTTGTGCATTACACTCCGAACACTGTAACAAAGATAAAGTAGATTCAGATTAAATTGTTTACAAAAATATACGCAATGAGGGCTTCCACCCGTTCCCTTCGACTACTGAAATAGGATGAACTGAAAGGAGGAGAATCCTCCGGGTTCTTTTTTCGGTTTACTAAGCTAACCAACGTCCAAAGATCATTTACTTGATTACTACTACTACTAGATTTCTTAAACTTGTTTTTAAAGACATTCTATAACCCAATTTTACAGCCCGCCTGATGGTAAGCGGTTACCGTAGCCTATAGACTTTTGCCACATCAGAAGCCACACTCGCGCGTTGCCGACCATGTAAAAATCGTTTTGGTCTTCTTGGGAACCTACTTAACTGACTACAAATGGAATTCCCATTCTGCCAGAATAGTCACTCCCTTAACGAGCTCTGGATATTTTGTCGTAGGTAGTATAATATGCACTATATTATGTTAAGATGTTTTATTGCAAAATATACGGTATGGTAAAACGTACGTTACGTTTTAGAATAAAAGGGTAAAGTTTGTCAACAGAATGTACCTACAGACCAAAGATTCTATCTAGCTCTTGAGTCGAGACTTAAATAAAATGTTAGTTTATCGTTTTGTTTACCACGTAGTGCAGAAGTGTCCATATTTTTTGTATCTAGACGTGGCTTTGAACTTTTTACGAGGATGACTATAACGTGACACAAAACTTCGAAAGTTTACTTTGCAAGTGACAAAACTTAGGTATTTATTATGTACTTATACTGACCAGCATGGCAGAACGTTTTTTTTCTGAGGATCCTCTTCCAAGTAAGAAAAATATTTTAATCAACAATAGCAAATTCAATACTTATCAAAAATTATCGAATAGAAGGTACGCATGTACGAAATAGAGGTATGTTCAGAATATTGATGGTTATATCGGCTATAAGAAAGGTAATACAAGTACACATCATGTAAAATACCAGAAAGGCGTAATTTTCAAATAAAATAAGCAATATATATTTTTTACTTAGGTACCCAGCTTTTGCTCGCAACTTCGTCTGCGTGGAATTAGTCATTTTATTCTAGCTGCTGGTTCATTAATCTGTTTATTTCTTACCTCTTTCTTTTTTAAAGAAATTATCAACTACTTAGTTCTTCCGTCCTTTTTAGTATTTAAGGGATTATTTTCGGGACAGAAATTACCCTATGTTCCTGTTTACACCAATTTCATCTAAATCGGTTCAGCGATAGCTTTTCAGTCATAGCTTACTCAACAGAAAATACGTCTCTGAAATTGAGAACGTCAGAGAAGATACGATTGTTATGAAATCAAAAATAGAATTTTTATTTTGTGACATAGAGACGATTTTTTTACGACTATCATTTAAACTTCATGATTAGGTAAAAAATGTATTTGATTAGCTAGTTTGTTAGCAACTTACACCAACAATTTGTGAATCAATCGAAAGTTAATGTCATGGTGGACTGCTGTAAATTTTTTGGTATAGCCAATAGAACTTATAAGCTATAAGAACATATAACTTGAGTGAAATTTTAGTAAACTTTCACGGTAAGAAGAGGGTAACCTTAATTTCCGTAGATGGCAACGGAAGACGCAAGACGGGCGGGCTCCTATTTCTGGGGGGTTATAAAGAAAATACAGACTGAGTCTGAATGAAGACTTCATCTTTAAAACTACATTTTGCTGTCAAAGTAATTATAGTATAACAAGTGTTTATTGTGTTAGGGTGATAGGTACATAATATAACAACCTGATATTTGTACATTTTTAAGATTCTTGAAAAAACAAGGCCTTATTATTATTTGAAAGTCTGATTTTATTCTAGAACGAATAGACCCGATCCGTCCAGTGGTTTGGGCTGTGCGTTGATAGATCACTAGTTCAGACAGTCAACTTTGAGTTATACATATTTAGATAGATAGATAACTAGCTGACCCAGCCAACGTTGTTTGCCACATTATAGGTATTTTTTAATGCCAAATCAAAAAAAATACAAAAAATATTTTGACAAAAATAAAAGAAAAAAATATCTGGTGAGGCACATCCTTAACATCTAGACTGATTCTCATACCTACCAAATATACATACAGAAATCCATTAAGCCGTTTCTGAGAAGTTCAACGACAAACACCGTGACACAAGATTTTTATATATAAGAAGATAGTTCCTAAACGTCATGTTATTATTATTTTATTAAAATCCCTACCTAGCAGATTCGATAGAAGAGAGTAGTGTGGCGATGTTATCGAAAAGGATCTTATTTTTTTATCATGGCTATAAATATATGTTGATTTCGGTATTCATATGACTGAAACATGAACTTTGCACGTAATATTTTTTAAAATATTATGATAGAGTCATTTATTCAGATATTTAGATTTAATTAGAAGAAAAAATATTGAAATATAACTACTTTTTACGGATTTTACCGCGGTATATTGATACTATTTTAACCCGACGTTTCGGATCCTTTACAGCATCCATGGTCACGGGCAGACTTAGGTGTTGGTCGTCTTGAAGTTATAATTACTAAAAAGGACTCGAAACTTCGGGTTTAAATAATATAAATATACCGCGATAAAATCCGTTTTATTTCAATGTCTAATATTCGCGTAAGTGAAAAAAAAAATTGTCAATCTGTGCTGTGTCACGTATCAAAGGAGGGATTGAAAATAAAGAATTTTAGTGACCCTCTGCGCGCACGATAAACTAACACTTATTAGGTTTTTTTACATAAATGATGAAGAAAATTACCGAGAGCAAACCTGCGTGACTATAGGATGTGCTGCTAAAATGCACTAACACGGTGGTCTATAATAATTATCTATGAGCAATTGCTAAGGCCACCAGAGAAAAAATATTCATGTTTTATAGTGTCTTTAATCACTTGATTGATAGATAGACAAACTCCGAAGTGTTGTGAAGAATGGTGGATTTGCTCATCATTATAAAACACTTAGGTATATGTTTAATACGTATACTTATCAGATGATCAGGTGATCGACGCACGATATCGTTGACCAGTCTGTTTTTTATAATCATAGCTACTCAAGATTATCCTTTTTAGAAATGGCGACCCGGTCCGGGTTCTCTCGGCTTACCATAAATACCCTAAAGATAAATAATTCTGTGATATATTATTTAAATATAATGATCGCGGCGCAGTTAGCACAAAACCTAAATCTATTATATTATACACCTAAACCTTCCTCATGACTCTATCCAAAGGTAAACAGGTACATTAAAGTACATTTGGTAGGTAGATTTTCTTTATCGCGTTCAGACGGACAACGGGATTTGGTTTTTTATAACATGTAAAAAATAAGGTTTTGTTTATTGATTCGTGTTAGTAAGTAGGCCGGAAACTGATTCAATCGAGTATGGGTTCCCAGACTATTGCGGAGATTTGCAGAAAATCGTCTCCCGGACAGCAGTGTTCACATTACACCGGATCGCATAAGAAAATCGGACTGTCCAGTACTCACCACAGTTGAATTAGGACCTGTGCGCACAATTCGATCCGGTGCAAATTTGTTCACATTACTCCGGTCCGGGTGTTCTAAAAACTCTTAGCAGTGACAAAACGCTCGGTTAAAATGCCGACCTCAGTATTTCTGTCGGATCCGGCATAATGTGAACAGCTTCATGTACGTAAATACATTCTTTAGCCACTAGCACTTCCGGCAGTTTTGCCGTGCCGGTAAATCTGCCGGACCGGCGTAGTGTGAACCCGGCCTATAACCCCATCCAATTAAAGAACCTGATCTCTCCAAAAATACTTAGGACTTGTATTCTTTTTAAATCTCACCTGGCATACCTAAACTGTTTTTTATTCAAGTTTTCTGGTGTCAGTTCCGAACACGATCATAATAAATAATATGGTCCCGAAAATTACTTTTAAAAATTATACAATATATTTAATGAGCAATTATATTTAATTATATTATATATAAACTCTATATATATATAATTACTCAACACAGCAAAAATCGTAAATTATAGTTGCGAACTCATTTATGTACAACTATGTGCATCTGATTGTCCTAATACATATCAATATTAGGTATTTAAACCAAGCTAATAAATAGGTGCACATTGTTCTGTCTCACCCCACAGGACGCGTACTTTAGTCAATTGTGGTTGCGTAAGACTACATTTACATTTAAGTTTGGTGAACTCTAGTGAACATGCATGCACCAAATTTAATTTTTAAGGTGGATCTAATAATTACGACGCTGTCACACAATGTCTCATAAAGTGGCAACCAGTTCAGGCTACATACCAACAATGTCATCATAAAGTATAAGTGATAAAATAGATTATCTTTTTTTATCCCTTCTTAAAGAAAAATAATAGGTAGTAAAGATTTATACAAAAATTATATAATGACTACCAAAAACTCCTGTTGACAGTTTCAATTGCAGATGACTCACACAAATGAATCAGAGGTCAAGAAGTGAGTTTATGTGGGGTAACAGAATTGTGAGTAACATGTAAATTGTTTCATTAGTCTGTAGTTCCTGTTAGGATCATGACAGGTCAACAGAGTTTGTGAATTCATTTATGTTATTTATTTGTGTTATGTTGAAAATAGGGAAAAATATATAGATTTGTTAATAGAGGTAGCCTTACCTCATTGTCATAATAACAAAATTTACCAAATGTTTTGTGTTTCCCTGTTTCAATTTTAATTAGTCTGATTTCCTATAATAGCCTCAATTTTTTTCTCTTATAAGAATTTCAATTTTATTTTGTATCTCTAATTCCGCTCATGAAAACCATATATATGCCTATTATATACCTAATTAGGTAGTAAGCGGAATTTCAAAACTAAAATAAATGGAAGTTACTCATCCTTATAAATTTTTATTAATTTATTTTAAAACAGCTACTAACATTCATGTAACTCAAATGTAATGGTAACTACAGCCAGCAGATCAAAAAACTGCTACAAAAAATGCATTGAATTATTATAAGATCATTGACAGTACAATTGTATTTTTGACTTGTTATCTTGTATGGTAATGCAACATCTATATTTATATCTATATCTATTGAATGCTGCAGATAACCACTATTATATTATAATTCCCACTTTTTAGCATATTTAAGTATTTAATGTTCAACAATAACAAATCATTTGTCATTCACTTTCTTTTTTCAATACTACTGATTTAGTAAGAATCATTGTTTACTTGTAAAATAGATTATGGTGAATTATACTGGTTATTTGAATAGTTATTCAAATAACCAGTAAGTGCTTACATACTACAAATTTTCTGATTTTCACTATCATATTTTTTTGTGTCAAGGATAATAAATACTCAGTAAGTAAAAAAATATTGAGTCAATTTTCACTAAAATTGACTCAATATTTTTATCAATTAATTATATCTAGGGAAGATAATGCACTCATTATCTTCCCTTTCCTATCTTAGTGAGGATTCTAGAAAAAATACTTTAATGCTTATCTTATCTAATAAAGAATAAAATATTTATAATCAAAAAATGATTTACTGTATAATGTAATACAAAAACAGGTAATTATTATAATGGATGTGAAAAAAATTATGGTAATAATAATTATGATTATCACTGTACTTACTGGCTATAGTCCACTCAGATTGAGAAGTGTCAATATAGGAAAGTGGTAATAACAACTCTTCAATAAATAGGTATATACCTAATATCATATATTAAAGTTAGGCAGGTATATTTTTTTATAAAAAAAAATTGCACATATGATTACAGGTCCTGTCTATTGGTATATATATTTTAATACTTATCTTTTTGCAAATTCCTATCAGATTCTTCAATAAGTTGAAAATATTAATGACCATTATGCTGATGAATGAAAATTATAACTATACACAAGTGCAATGACCTAACAGATGTTAATGACCTTAAGTATTTTAAATTTAGTAAACCTTAATTAAAAAACAAATACCCTATCTAATACTAAACAAGAATGAATCAAGTTCGAAAGGTCTCAAATAAAAACACTCAAACCAGCCTGCTATGTAACTATCTCTATCTAAAAGACGAATACATAGATACTCCCATGTAAATCTAATTTGAACTAGATAGCTTTTGAATTAAGAAAAAAAGAATCATACGATTTTCAAAAAGACTACCATATAGATATTATACAAAATATTTACGAATGTTTTAAAATCAATTTTGTAAACAAGTTGAAGTCTACTTTTTAATCGTGTAAACATAATCCACGGTGGTGCCGTGTCGTGTTATTTGACTTGAGTAATATACCTTGGGTCTGGTAGAACAATTTTTTTACTAGCTCGTGCTGCTGGAGTGCATTTCGACTTCTCCATAGCCATCAAGTAGCTGACGTCTGCCAGCACAGCCTCGAGGTCCGCCATTTTGAGTCTGAATTTATCACCTTCACCAGACAAAAAATAAATAACACTGGTCCGTAACACTAACACTATCTAAATCAAGTCAATTTTCAGCTGATAGTCATAACTTTCCTCACATCGCGACTGTTCACCGATTCACAGAATTTGTTGATGAATGGTGACACATGCTGATCATTCACTTTCGTAAAATATTTTACAGGAGCACTACTTATTTACAAACTACCATCAGGGATGAATGTTCATTTAGCTATTAATCGCAGTAGGTATCACCCAAAAAGAAGCTATTACAAAATATGCAATACAATCGCTCAAAACGTAATATAATCCAACACCCGTCCGTCACTCCGTAACTACACACAGTTACACACATCCGGAACTGTATACAACACACAAATGAAATCCTATTGTAAACACAGCAAGTACTATCACCCACACACACTCAAAGTACTTTGTTCTTGTTGCGTTCAGAAATACGAAAGTCAAAAATGAATGTGGAAATAAATGTTGCGGACTACTACTCTCGATACAAAATTTATATATGGCCTTAATATTATTAATAATATATTATCAATCTATCTTGTTTAGGAAATAAGTTTATTTCTTTAGACAAATAGGTTTACGAAAACAATTTCTATAATAATCTAGAATGAGACATACTTTTACGTAGCGGTGTCTCTTTCACATACTTAGCCGTGGCTCTATGGCACTTAATAAAGACACCTGATGAAAAGATTTTGAAATATTTAAATTGAATTGAGTTTTCATTGTACTATTAAATTATATATTATTTTATTGATTGGGAGTTATTTTATTGAATGCTGTGTAAAATGTCACAGAATATTTATTTATTTATATTCTCTATATAAAACTAAAATGGTATAATTAAATCCAATTACAATTGGATTGTAATTAATAATGTTCTAATAATATAAATAGCTGCCTTTTCGACGAATTTATAAAAAGTCTAGATTCTGTAATTTTCTAAGTATTGGAACTAAAAAAAATATAGTGCTTTAAAATGTAGCATACTTATTATATATTTAAATATTTAATTGCTACTGCGAAGCATTGTAATGACTCACTCATTTTCAAAATAAAAAGACTTTCTAGTGAATGATTTCTTGATTTTAATAATATCCCATACAAGGCTATTAAAACCTTAATAGTATTATTCAATTCCAGTACATATTGTTTTTTTGTTCAATTATGTTGTCACTAAGTTGAAGAATAAAAAAATACACTGACTATTAACAGGTTGTAGAATTCCAGATATTCGATAAACAGCCTTCATGGAACTTATATAAAAGACTGCGTTTAAAAAAACCGACTTCAAAACTAAAAAGTAAAAAATAATTTAATACAGTTTTAACTTCTTTTTAGTTTTAAAGTTATGAAGACGATGCCAAACCCAATGTGAAGGTATGCACACTCATCGCGCGTGATCTTGAGCGGGGTGGCTTCAAACCAGGCACCGGCACCGACTTAATACCTTTTTTATTTTATTTTTTACTTTTTAGTGTCTGTGGTTCGTTGGTCTAGTGATCGTACAGTACGACTGCCGAGCAAGAGGTCCTGGGTTCGAATCCTGGGTCGAGCAAAGTGTTATTGGCTTTTTCTGTGAAATTCTCAGTAACAGCTCGGAGTTAGGATTCGTGCCCGGTTGATGGCAATAGGCTCGCCCCCTATAACATGGGACCTAAAACATACCGGCGAAACGTCGGTGTACATTAGTACACTTCTGCCTAACCTTTCGGTGACGACAGGCGTGAAGGTATGTAAGAGTTTGAACAATAAACGCGTCATCTATGTAGAAAATTTGAGGGTTTCTGTCGATTTCCCAAGTATCCACTCATCTGATCCTCACCATTTTTTATAGGACCACACGGGAAACATCAGCTTTATAATAATCGTTCACCAAGCCGAAAGCAACAAACATAAAAAAAAAGTTTTGAATTGATAACCTCCACCTTTTTGAAGTCGGTTAAAAATAACTTATTCTACTAATGTTTGGTAATTGAATCTTCGGAATTATTATAACTATAATATTTGTTTTTTTAGCCTCGATGTTTAGCTCGGATATAGATGGCACTGTGTCATAATTTCCAGTTTTTTTTTAAATTTATTTTAGAATAAGGAAAATAACAAACTGTGCCGATTAAGTAATTTTGCTTTCTATAATATAATTTTTTCTCATACGTACTATGGTATGTAGGCCAATATCCCGGCCCCTAATATAGTTTATTTCATGTCACTAGTCAAATGCATAATCTATAATTAGTTGTTACATAGAATTCCATTCGTATTATTATGTTGGTTTGAGTAGTATGCTATAATACATAGTATTAAAGTAGATTTGTCTCGCAAGAACTTTAAAAGAATTCTAGTTTTGTATATTATGTAAAAACCATTATTTAAAATTCGGGAGATAATTTATAACAGAGGAAATGGCAACACTGTTATTGTCTATAGTATAGAAATGTGAAATGTCGAAATTAAACTGTCAAAACGGAGAGATCTTTGTGTCATGTGTCAAATAAATAATTTTCTAATTTATTAGTGATTACGGGATTTCGTTTTCAGACGTTTAAATAATGATAAGGCAATATAGCCGGTAGTGTGTTTTGTTCAAAATCTCATGCTAAAACCGCGTTGTCGATTTAACCATACTGTAAGGTTGTTTTCATATTACACCGAAAGTTTGTCCAATTAATTGTGCGTTGTAATGTTTTATTTTGGAATGAAAATATTTTGATTTCTCATTACTCGCAAAATGTCATAGTGCGATACCTATAAAATTTTGTATAAGTACACATATTTACGCGATGTCCTCTGTTTTTTTGAAACCCTTTTTTCTGCATTTTTAATTAGTAGTTAAACGAATAACCTGTTAAAATTATTATATTGTTACTGTTACTGATTGCAGTTAAAATGATGGAATATTGCCCCCCTAATGTGACCCTAGGGGAGATATGGGTGGACCATGGAATCTCCCAATGTTTTATGGAGACAGCCTCAGCTGCGTTTATTGGTGGTTTTCTCTTAACATTTGGACTGATACAAATTGTTATGTATAAAAGGTATGTACATTATTTGCATTAATTGATGTAGAATAAATTTATCTCTATTAAACATATTTGTATTTTGTGATTATTATTTTTTATGGAGAGTTGTATGACATACCATGCTTGACAATTATAAATTTTTGAAGGATGATAATTTTGATATATTATTATCATATTTTCAGGTTGACTATTTTAAATCTAGTCAGAATAACTAATAATATTACTTTTATATTATTATTTAATGATACAATACAATATATACTATTAATTTATGTAAATCAGTAATAATGCTTAAGAAATAAATGCTAATGCTATGTATGCAATGATCAGTAGGTTGAGGTTAAATAATTAACTGAATATAATCATCAAGTCAGTCAAGCTCTATCAAATAATGTTCTTTTTTATATGAATGAAATACTCTCTTAGTTTCATTTTATAACTTTCACTTCCACTTTTATATACCACACATCTAAAAAAGTAGCTATAATTTAATAATAATGGTTATTCATCTTTTACTTTTGATTATATTTACAACTAGTAATATATGTAAATCAAATTACTGTCAAATTCTTTTAACATTTATTCTTGTTACCTTCAATACATTATGTTAAAGAGTCAAGGTGACCTTATTTAGTGGAGAACTGTGATATTTCTATATAATATAATGTATATTCTTCATGATATTCTATGAGTTACTGTTTTTTTTTTTTTTTGTTAATTGACTTTCCATCTAGATTTATTATAGTCTGATTCTTACGATTTTACAGTGAGATTAGAAAAGTATATTTTTTTAACATGCTTTACCAAAATGGTAACATATTCAATAGCAGACTACTTTAAAAAGCCATATTTTGGTATTAAGCATACCTTAATGCTGATCCACTATCTAAGGCATTACAGAATTTAAATTTAACTAAGATAGTCTTTATGTGTGTTTTCACAATATAAATTATTGCTAAGAATGATAATACTGTGACGTAAAAAACCTAGACACTGACATCTCACTATTCACTATCAGATAATTTATCAAAGCTTTAATTATCTAGCTATTAGTATCTGTTTCACTTATAGGCAGGTCATGTTCATATTATCGCAAATATTATTTCATTTATTTATGAACTTATGTTTTTTATATAAAAAGAAGTAAAACAATATACTATTTTTATAATTACTATGTCTTTTTATCTTATAATGTTACTAACAGTGCATTAAAGTATGTTCTGTTTATCTATCTATGCTAATTAATAATTATCAGCATAACAATTAGTTCATAATGAATTGTAGTATTTATTAAAGTACTAACTACATAACAAATCTATCAATAAAAATCATTTGCCGTCTGTACCGCCAATACCTATTCATGTATATATCCCAAAATTAAACTGTGTCCCCATTCCGATTGAGATACCTTAGTTTATTAGTGCAACACTGTATTGCGTTTTGCAATACAACAAATTTAAAACTATATGAAATATACATATATGTAGGTACCCATATTAAGGTATTAGACAAAAAACTATCTGTTTTTAGTGATTGTATAGTACAATATAATATTATGTTGTGGTGTAAGTATAAAGGGTCATATAACCCATATTCGCCACAATTATTCGTACGATGTATTTTTATAGACTGATCGAAACGATGAATCGTGAGCGTATGTGAATATCGTTAACGATTTACTAAACCCGATATTCAAGACCTTTGAGTAGGTATGTTGAGGAAAATAAACATGACATTAATATTCCGTTTAAACCAGTGACCAGTAAGTGGTTTCGTATATGAGCAGAATTTTAGATTATGACTAAGATTATTTTCAGATTTATTGAATCTAGGAATTGAACATGAATGGAACAATAAAATAAAAATCCGCCATTTATATTCTACAAAAACGGTTCTTATTTTTTCGTTAAGTTATAAACATAAATTTATGAATATGGTTTTATGGCGAATCACACACTGCCTCGCGTTACGGCGCGGGAGTGCAGATCTGCATCATCACGCGTGCAGGATGCTGATATAGGGTAATCCTTTTTTACGAAAATGATGAAGAAATGGGTCATTTGTTCAGAATTATTCCAAATTGCTTCACGACGAATTTCGAATATTAATAGATCAAATCGAGATCCATTTCGAAATAGTACGCTAACTCTTTCAAAATCACGCAAGATACTGCAAAACTCGGTGTGCCATACCTTGCGTGTTGCCCTGCACCCGCGCGGGTGTCAGTGTTTCCCCGCATGTAGACGCGTGATCTGCAACATCGCGCGTGTATGCGTTTCTGGTGTGTTGCACTACGCGAGTTTTCTATACAAACACGATACTTGCAAACAACGTAAGAACACGCACTCCAGCGCTACGCTGCGCAATACGGAGCAGACTGCAGTGTGCCAATCCCCTATAGCCATGATTTTCCATTTCAAAGCCGAAACGGATTTGTCAATCTCATTTGGGTACCACCCATATATATACATATATTCAATTCAAATTCAAAATAATTTATTTCAAGTAGACCAGTATAACAGGTGCTTTTGAATTGTCAAACTAGTTGCATATGGATACATATAGATATTTTTGTATCTCAATAGAAACAATAAATTGTTATTAATAACTTGTGTGTTGTTGTGAACCCATGAATTTCTTGGCAGACTTCTTGCATCAAAACTCAAATGATTTATTTCAATTAGACCGACATCGATTGAGCGATAGGCTTTTTTACACTAATATACAAGTAAAAATGTTCTATATGTAAAAAGTTAAATATACCTATAACAAGAGTAAGAGTTAGTGAAGCAAAACATTATTTTTACATATTTTTTTCCACTTGAATAATAGCTTGTAGTACCTACTTCTTCAACTAGCTGTTTATTTCCAGATATGCTACAGAAGTTGTGGATGTGAGAACTTCGCGGCTTTTCACCGTGCAGTTATTTTTCACGTTATTCGTACCAGTACTGGCTGTGATAAGATTCTTGCTACAGGCTTTTGTATTTAAAGGAGGATTTATTTATGGATATATGGTACTACTTTTTGATATTTTATACCACATTAATACTAATACAAAACGAGGTTACTTGTGTTTAATTTGTTTCTCATAGCCTGTTGACGGAAAATGGTTACGAAATTATTACATGGAATACTATTTTTACATATTCAAGCATTCATGGGGATGCTGGACGAGAGCTACTCGTTTTATAAGTATTCACCAATAATAAGGAAACGAATGGAGTATTAACGTACCAATCCATACTTATTATTATACATATAATAATTATACATATATAAATATGGTGTGGAGAAAGTTTGAGTCCTGGGGAAGGACATGGGATAGTCTTACTGTGTCTTAAAAGGGCAAAAAGAGGGGTGGAAGTTTGTATGCGAAATCAATATTTTCTTATACCAGGAGGAAAAGATTTCGAAGAAAACAGTTCGATCAAAAAGTAGATTGGATTAAATTACTTATTCTACGCAGACGAAATCACAGACAAAATATAGTTGTATTTATATTTTATCGGTTATAAGCAGTTTTTATAACTTGGAATTTATATTGTTGCAGATTCTAGCTTTAGTAATAACTTTAGTAGTATTTCCTCTATCGGCTTATTTAGCGGTATTGGAAAGACGGTTCCTCCTACCTTCCGTTCCTCCCAGAGGGCATGGGTTCGTGCTGCTCGTGTTCTGGGCCATGATATTTGTATCCGAGAATCTTTCGTTCTTGAATCTTAACAAGGAAGGATGGTGGTGGCATTTGAAAAAGTAAGTATGATTTCTTCCTTACTTAGTTAATATTATGTACTGCAAAAGTTGTATCGTCTATTTTGCGTATCATAGCGCCTTCATTATCGCAACAAATCATTACGCTTGTGATCCCCTTAGGATTAAGATTATTATTAAAAAAAAATATATGTGATTAGCCCAAAATGTTGTGATAGCCTAGTGCTCTGATCACTGAACTGTGGAGTTTGATACCAAGGCACGCAGACTGTTCGAAGTTATGTGCGTTTTTATATGCACCACTTTAGTACTCACGCTAGGCTACTGTGGTAGATTATAGCCTAATCCCTCTTAAATAAGAGGAGATCTGTACTCAGCTCTGGGACAACAATTGGGTTGATAATGACCCTGAAATTATCGAATTTATGAAAAAAACTCGAGAAATCGCGCCCGATCCATTAAGACCATTAAATATATGTCGCAAAATTAATTTCATTGTAAAAGTATTGGTGAAAAGAAAGAAATTCCGTATAATTTTGTTAGTTATAGTTTGTATTATTTTCTAACAAAATTATACGATTTACTTGCCCTTATTTTATATTACGATTTACTTGCCCTCAGTCTCCAAGACCGCCTGGAGATGGCCCTTTTTGTGGGGCGGTACATGTCGTGCATGATAATGTTCGTGCTGGGCATGAAGGCGCCAGGCATCATGCATCAGTTTGAGTACCTCGAGGGCGGGGATGACGGTCGCAGGAATATACCTCCAAGGGTGAGAATATTTCCATATATTGTTAATGGACATGAACATACAACATCAGGATCAGCTCTAATGTACTGTCTTGTCCCTCTTACCACAATAAAATACAGTTTAAAATAATCATTTGCTTAGAAAACATTCTAATAGGTTCATCTCACTTTCAAGTATTATCAGCAATACGACCATATCAAATGAAAACTTCTTTCTCGTATTGTTATTGATAGAGAAACTTTTTTAGGATTTTAACATTTCTCTTGTCATCGGGGTCAAATTGCTAATTTTTTCGTAGGTATTTTATAGGTTAAGATGTCATGTCCATATCAAAATCATTTTAAAGGTGTAACCGACGACAAAGATATATTTAAATTAAAAAAGGTGATTAAATTATTGAGTGTACCGATTTCCGTGTCATTATTAACACATAGTAGAACTTCCGTAACTTGACGTAATCTTTTGCGAAAGAGGGTGAGTACAAGTAAACAGTCTGAATATAATAACTGCTAAAGAAAATAGCAAATTTATACTTGGTAACTAATCTAAACGTAATACTTAGTGGGTGGTACGGAACAAAAAAACAGGAAGCAGATAATTGCAGAAATAATGATCCCGTTTACCTGTTATATTAAGTCGTAATATATCGTAATTGTCTGCATGAAGGTATTTTTTTCCTTCGCCGCGGTTGGCATATAGTCAGTCAGTCAATAATACGTATACAAATAATTAAGTTCTATCTTCTTGCCGTTCTTTTGCAGTTACCTACCACTCACCAGTAGGATAAACATATTCATCAACACGGTCAAATATTTTATGATGCAAATATTATGCATGCGCACATTTTTATTTTCAAAAGATTTTTATTTTCAGACTGTTTAAATTGTTCACTCAACAAACATGCATGAATTGGGGAAACACTTTCACGTCTACATCCCTGTGAGATTATATTGAAAGTTATTTTTATTTATTTTTCGTAGTATTTTTTTTTGTTGGATAAATCAGCCTACTCATTGTCTACCAATATAGATATCGCGGATGCTTATAAATAATGACACATTAATTTTGCTAATGAGTTTAATCAAGAATTTTAATGATAATAATTATCATACCGATTCCTTACGCTTTGTGAATATTATACATTGAAATAAAACAACTTACTTTTTACGGATTATCGCGCTATATTGATATTATTTTAATCCTCACGTTTTGGATCCGGCCACGGGCGGACTCGGGCGATAAAATCCTTAAAAGTAGCTGGTATTCAATTATATTGTTTGTTATTATAATCATATAGGATCTAACATAAACGTGCTCAGGTAATCACAAATGTTGGGTCTATAATAAATTGTTTAGTTTGCACGGATAATATTGTAAACTGTATACGAATCAGAATGTATGTTAATGAATTAAAGTTTATAAATTGTAAAATTTATAAAGTTGAATATTGAATACTTATTGGTACATCTACAATGTGTTAAAGGCCTACTATTTGTGTACATACTACATACTCTGTTGAGCACTAGGTACTAGAATTGTGAAGCAACTTGGTAATAGTTGACAACATAAAACAATCCTTTTTTCTTTTTCTCTCTAGCAAGATGAGAACAGATCGACGTTTCGGAATGTGTTTGGCAAATTACGAACCCTGTTACCTTTTCTGTGGCCACGGAAAAGCCCCTGCCTACAAATATACGTATTTATATGCGTCCTAGCCCTGCTCGCTGGAAGAGCTGTTAACCTTTTCGTGCCTATTTATAGTAAATATATAGGTAAGTCCATTTTGTTGCTGCGTGTGGACTGAGTGACCATAATTTTGGCCTAAAAATACTCTAACATAATTATGGACAGTCAGTCCACACACACACGATTTTTTCGTCTTTTTATCATAATGTCTTTTTTCCGAACGGCCCATGTAAAAGGAGACAACCTTGCCATTCATCGTCGACAAATCCATATTGTAAAATACTACCAATATGGAATAAAATCGCAAGACCTGGAAATTTAACTCTGTATTTCACTCAAAAGATACATTCCTTTATTAGTAAATAAAGCGGTGGAATCGAATTGATATATATAAATATTCCTGGACATTATGACATAGCGCCATTTAGTTCCGAGCTAAGAAACGAGGCTTGTGTTACGGAGTTGGTTGATATACTATATATATACTTTTTTTTGTAAATACATAGATACATCCATGACTCAGGTACAAATGTTTATGCTCACCTACAAACATTTCCCTACCGGGATTTGAACCCGGGAACTATAACACAGAAGGCAGTGTTAACTACCGCTGGACTAATTGGGTCGTCAATATAGATTAACAGACGTGAAGATAAATTAATATACTGTAGTTTGACTCTACAAATTGTACAAATATGTCAATATTAAGTGGATAGCAAAGTAGTATTAGTAGAACTAGTAACAGATGGACGGATACCGAATTCTCGTCTTAAGGGTTTCTTTTTAAACGTTTGGTCAGAAACCCTAAAAGCAAACAACAAATAATTTCTGTTTCAGTGGACAGTATTTCCATCCCACCGATTTATTTTCGATGGGACTTGGTGGCAATCTACGTGTTCTTCAAGTTCCTGCAAGGCGGGGGTACTGGAGGAATGGGATTCCTTAATAATCTGCGGTCATTCTTGTGGATCAAAGTGCAGCAGTATACCACCAGGGAATTACAGGTATTTTATATTATCACTCTCTCTCTCTCTCTCTCTTCTCTCTTCATCAAACCATTTGCCGTCCCACTGCTGGGTTCGATCTCCTTTCATTATAGATTATTCAAAGTATAGTAATAGCCGACTATGCTAGCCTAGTGTGGCATGGCAGACACTTAATATTTGTCTCTTTTTCAGCGTTTGTATTCGGGACTTTTTACTCTTACACGCAATGTTACTTTACTAATATTAAAATGCATGTCTCTGCAAGTAACAATTCTACACTAACACTCCTAATTAATCGTAAATAATCGTGTATTCGCAACTCCTTTAAAGTAACTCTGCGTACTGTATAGTAAAGTTGATTTCTTCGAGATTTAAAGACGTCTCAGTGAGCTTTTTTGTAACCATTCGCTCAGCCAAAATGATTTGATTTCTATGACTTGTTAGTTCAAGGATGTAACACACGTACTACTGCATTCCGTTTCTTCTTTCCAGAACTTGCAAAGTCTTTACACTGCCAGTAGGTATACTTAAACGATCTACATATATCGATCTATCTGTTTCAGTTAGAACTATTCAAGCACCTGCACGAATTGCCCCTGCGATGGCACCTTTCACGGAAGACGGGCGAGGTTCTACGAGTCATGGACCGAGGCACGGACTCCATTGACAATTTGCTCTCGTACATTCTGTTCTCGATCACACCAACGTTGGTCGACATCCTTGTCGCTGTCGTTTATTTTGTATCACAATTCAATATGTGGTTCGGTCTCATCGTGTTTTCGACTATGGTGCTGTATATAAGTAAGTATTTCATTAATTAGCTTTCTGATATCTTCCATAAAGTATTACGTGTAAATAAAGCTTTGTGTCTTTTTTTAGGAATGTTAGTTTCAATTTGAATCCAAAAATAAAATTAAAAAATATATATTAAATAAGGATGGTACTGTTTACTGCTCGTTTCGTGTGATTAAAAGGATACCATGGAGCACTAGACTTAGGGTCAATTTAGGTGATATACGTTTAGCCTTCCGGTTCGTACCGCGCCTTTAACTGGTCGTGTGTAGTATTGTAAAACTGCTCGGTTGTAATACTGTTTCGTGCTACTACAGCGAAACTGCGTGTTTAGGTATTACAAAAGTTTTGAATGCTTCGTAAATTTTGACACTATTGGTCACGCCATAAATTGTGACCTAATTATAAATTTATAAAATTTTTAGATCTATGTAGTCTCATGGTTAAACTTGTGTGAAATAGAATTTTGAAAATTCTACTTCACAATGATAAATAATTGAAATGACGATTCAGAATACCTAAGGCAGAGTCTGCCTTTTCTAACTTATCTTAAAATTCTATTAATATAATGTAAAAAGTAGTTTCATTTTAGTGTGAAGGAAATTAGAGATAATAATCAATTTATAAGCTTCACTACATTGTATTGTATCTTCTAATCAGTTCTCAGTAGTAAGGTAAAAGCACGCATGGAATGATATTTTTTTATCAGAACAAGTCAATCGGTAGGTACATCGTGTTTATATAATTATCGGTACGATGCGTACACAGTAGGTACATACCGTCACGATTGCTACAGGGGCTAAGCGATCGGCTACTGCGTTGGTTAGGTTAGTGTGCTTTGTGAGCAAATGCACCCCGCATTTGCTCACAAAGCACAAGTTTGGATGTACTACGGATAATCTTCTGGGTTATAATTATTTTTTACAAATTGATACGCGATCTTGAATTGATCTCTTAATTAATACTACGGTCAGAATTCTTGCCTTAAACAATATTCTAAAAAGATGTACCTAGATGACACGATAATTATATGAAATGTTGAGTATTTGAAAACTGGAGAATATCCTCATTCCCGTCCAAAATCAAAAGTACTTAACAATACCTGAAAATTCCAGTTGCGACGATAGCTGTGACAGAATGGCGTACGAAGTTCCAAAGACGTATGAATCTGGCTGACAACGAACAGAAGGCGCGTTCCGTGGACTCGCTCCTCAACTACGAGACTGTCAAGTATTACGGCGCTGAGGCGTACGAAGTAATGGCTTATAGAGATGCCATCGTTAATTACCAGGTAATTCCAATATACTTTGTAGTTTACCCTATTAATTATTATATTGCATTTTAAGGTAAATCTACCAAATTTGACTTACCATTTTTTTTTTCCATTAATGTTTTGTTACTTTACTTTCAGAAAGAGGAATTTAAATCTCTGATCACACTGAATATGCTGAATACGTTACAAAATATCATCATATGCAGTGGTAAGTGACTTTTATCTATAAACAGTGATTTTGCGGTTATGATAGATTGAGAACACACACACCAGTTTTCGAAGTTATACATAATATAACTTATTGTAATTATCACATGCTTAAACGGTTAAAGAAAACATCGAAAGGAAACCTGCATGCCTGAGAGATTTTCTCTAAGGCGTGTAAAGTCTGTCACGCGCACTAGGCTATAGTGGTGGATTACAGCCGAATCCTTCTCAAATGAGAAGAGAGTCGTGTCCAGCAGTGGAACTTTAATTGAGATGACGACGATGTCACTAAGAACATAATCCAGCGGTCTATTGTGCCCGTCGCAAAGCTCAACGCTAAACTATGCAGCTGTGAGAAACTTAAATGATTTTTGTCGTCAGGTTTATTGGCGGGATCTCTGCTCTGCGTATCACTAGTGGTGAAAACAAACGAGCTGACAGTTGGGGACTACGTATTATTTGCGTCATACATCGTCCAGTTATACGTGCCGCTTAACTGGTTCGGCACTTACTATAGGTAAGATTTTATTTTCTTTATCTAAACAATTTAATCTAGATTTATTAAATTTTTAATGCATGGAATCTATCTAGCTGATTCCAATAGTAAATACTTTGTCAAATACGTTTCAATAATAAAATCAGTTGTAAAAACAGATATTTGTTTATCAGTTATAATATTAGATAATTATATTATAGAAGATATTAGAAATTAATTATATATCATTGACAGCGCCTTACATTTTTAATGCTAGAAATTATACAAGCGGATCAATGACAGTAGCTAATCACATTAGTATGGTAATTTATTATGTAGGTAGTCAAGACGTGTGTAAAAACACATCTATTAAACTATAGGACAGCAGACACTACTAAAACTCAAAAATTAATGTAAAAAACTCAAATAAATACTATGAAGTAAATACGTCTAAAATGTACTCGACCGATATCAGTCGTTTAATCAGTTATTTCTCTCCTTAGTTTGTTTTTATCGTCGACTGAAGTACTACTCGATATTATTAAACATTTTTATCTTTGTATACAAATACCTTTATTTTCAATGTCGCATTAATCCAATTGATATGTAAATAATTGCAATTATAATGATTATAATATTATCTATTACGTGAGTGATACGACTGTAACTAATTACATTGAACTTGAATACAGCGATTAGTATACATATATTTATTAGTTAAATGTATTGAAAATTAAATAGATATTTTTAATCGCAAAGAATTCTTAATCCAGTAATTGTAGTAATTACAGTATTACATATATAATTTTGACCTAACATTGAATAGTTAGATAGAGGTTATGACTTACTATGTGATAATTTCCCCCTGTTCTCATAGTTCTAGTAGGTATACGATATAAGTATATCACGTCTTTGCAGAGCCATTCAAAAGAATTTTGTAGACATGGAAAACATGTTCGACCTTATGCGAGTGGACTCGGACGTCCAAGACGCAATCGGAGCGCCCGACCTCCTGGTGAGGCGCGGCGCCATCGAGTTCAAGCACGTGTCGTTCGGCTACGGGCCGGAGCGACTCGTACTGAACAATATCAGCTTCAAAGTACCGCCTGGCAGCACTGTGGCCCTGGTGAGTGATCATGGAGCGCGGGACGCAGAATCGGAATAAAAAGAAACATATCAATCATTGGTGTATCGAGGGGGGATGGCCGGTGTTCCGTGCCCACTCCAGAATGGTGTAGTGCTCCCTCCCTAGAATGTTGGGCTACCGATTAAAAATTCTCATAGGTGGACCGTGCTCACTCAAGATGCCCATCATCAGATGCGGGATAATTTTTACTAATACCTTGACACACAAGGTCTGGAATTAGTAAAAAATATCACACATCTATCGGAATCAGTGGCTTAGTAGCAGGAGATCAAGGACGCCGAGGCCAAAAAAAGCCTTGTCTCGAACATGTAATTGTAATGTTTGTTTTTTAACTACAGCGCCTCGATCGCTTAGCGTTGGTACCAAACCCTGGGGGGGCTTGGCCCCAGCGCTAAGCGAAGGAAAAGTGTAGATACGCCAATTATATCAATAACACATAAAACTAATAGTACCTAGATACTTTTTACAAAACAGCAACTGACCATGACAACGAATGTACGCTGTTTTGTTTGTTGTCTCGTAAACAAGCTTATTTATCGAGCGTAATTTGCGCGTGTCGTTAGTCACGTATGTAGTCATTAAATTCTCACGACAATTTTTCGATACCTATAAGACAATCGCATGATCTAATTTTGTAGTATAAATATACTACAAAAAATACCATGTACTTTTAAGTATGTATCGATATCGAGTATTTTTTCATCGAGTATTCACCGTCGTACAAATAAGTTAAGGCGACTGGCATCTATGGAAGAATTGTCGTGATTCCTGACTTATATATGTAGATAACGACTAAATTCATGTAGGAAACAAGTTGACTTGTTTGTTAGGATTAAGTGGTAATACAGGTAAGTTTCGTATAAGAAGAGTTACATCTTAAACAGCAATTAGTATCAATATATTTCCTGTAGGTTGGTCCTAGCGGTGCAGGCAAGTCGACGATTATGCGTCTATTATTCCGGTTTTACGATGTCAATGAAGGTGCCGTACTGGTAGATGGGCAGGATGTTAGAACTGTAACGCAAACGTCATTGCGTGCCAACATCGGCGTCGTGCCGCAGGACACCGTACTGTTCAATAATACTGTGAGGTAAGATAAGAAAAAGAGTGAATAGAGACTAAAGTTGGTCAATGTTATGCAAATAATTCGCTATTTTTAACGCCGTTATGTCTTATGCAAACCATTCTGGGTTAATTGTTCCTCAATTGACGAAATGCTTGATTTGTTTGTCACACGAAAATGTTTTATCTCATATTTCGAAAAGATTAAAATACCATCGCAGAGATGGTAATTTTGTTCGGAGAAGGTGTTGGATATCGACTTAATAGAACCACACAGTTGTCTATAATTATAAAGAATTTCGATCTCGCGCATATTTAATATATATTTATCATTAACTCATTTACTGTCCTATTATTGGGGACAGGGTTCCTCCCAGAATGAGATATACTGGCTATAAATCCTGCATACACAGGCTTTTTCACGATGTTTTCCTGCACGATGTGTTAGTGAGTAATCATTTATGACAGTCCGTTATAGTAGGGGAGCCCTAGAAGGGATTTTTGGATTTACTCGAGCGCGGCAGATTAATATAAGGGAAGATACCTTACATATTGATAAGTACCTGCAGCCAGTATGAGTCCTTAACAGTGGTGGGTGTACTCAGGGGACCCGAAAAAAAAAACAACTATTTGAAATACTCGAGCGCGTCAGGTTAAGATAGGGGTTAATTACTTGCTAAGGAGTACCATATTCGCTAATCTGACGATTCAAGCGTAACCTGAAGGGGTGGGAGGGTAACAAAGTTGTAAAAACTGGACTTACTCGAGCGCGGTCGTTGTTGTATATATGTTAGAGGTAATAATACCAGAATAACCAAAAAGTATAATCTGACGATTTTCGCAAGCTGGGTGCAATAAAAAATGATAATTAAGATCAAAATCGAAGATTTAAAATTTTTGTAAATTCGCTGCGAGCTTAGTACACTTCCAAATCGTCAGAATAAGAAATGACAGTATCTGTAACACCCACTGAACACCCCCTTTGAAAATCTGACGCGCCGGACTATTTTTTTTTTCTTTTTTAATTTTTGACCCCTCCCGCATAGCGTCCACTACGAAAATCGTCACATTACTATATATTTTGGTTAACCGACATGTTGCCGCCTGAAAAATATCAATAACAGTCGCGCGTATGTTACTGTTTCTCGTTTAAAAATTTTGAAAATCTGTATGCGCTTCCCCCACCACTAAAAGTGAAAACATTACAGGACAATTTTTTCTTCCTATCATCTAATCTACCAATTCTAATAGGTTTTTGCGACGCTCGAGTAAATCCACATTTAGCATCGTGGGCTCCCCTACTATTATGACACTGACTATCACTGCTTCATTTACTTATTTTAATCTTATTTCAGATACAATATTCAATACGGAAGATTGACTGCACCTGCTGCCGATGTTATATCGGCGGCCAAGAATGCTGATATTCACGATAGGATCCTTACATTCCCAGATGCTTATGATACACAGGTCAGTTAAAAAGTTGTTTGGAACGAATTCCATTTTTACGACTTATTAACGTGGAATGTTGTTTTTTTTGTGGTTGCCTTGTAACTTAAACCGAAAAGAAGTTGAACTTACCTCGAGTAGTTTTCTTTTGCAAAGTGATTTTATTTGTCAGTCACGAATCACGATGTCGAGAAATAAAATGTAAATCAGTCAATGATGTACCACGAGATTTAAATGTGTGAATAACTTCACAGGTCGGAGAAAGAGGGCTGCGTCTCAGTGGAGGAGAAAAGCAAAGGATAGCAATTGCACGAACTATCCTCAAAGACCCGGCTGTAGTACTCTTAGACGAAGCTACGTCAGCACTTGATACCAATACAGAAAGAAATATACAGGTACGCACACATAAATTTTTTTAAAACCGGTATAGGTAATTTCTGACAGTCAGTACTACAGCTTCTTCTATTTTCAGGCTGCATTAGCGCGAGTGTGTGCAAATAGGACAACACTAATAATCGCTCACAGGCTCTCAACGATCATAAACGCGGATGAAATTCTAGTCTTGAAAGAAGGAGAAATCATTGAAAGAGGAAAGTAAGTATAATTATCGTAATTTTAAGAAACTACTCATATATTACACTAGTAGTTATATGCTCGGTAGGAAATATAAAAGATTATACAGCAGTTAAAGGGCTTACTATGCCTCATATTGTTAGAGCAACGTATGTAGTTACTAAAAAAACTATCAACGCACAGCCAAAAATTTAATCATTATCATCAACCAATTAGGCTGGGTACGAACCCAGCAGTGAGCCTCCATGTCACACATCACATGTCATTGAGAAAATATCTCAAATATGCAGGTTTCCTCACGATGTTTTCCTTCACCGTTTGAGCATGTGATAAATATGCACATAACTTCCGAAAAGTCAGTGGTGCGTACTTTTAATAATAAACTTTTATGAATGATTTATCATTTGAAAATCGTAAGAATAAATAACAAAAAATCGGTGTTTTCTAGCCATGATGCCCTTCTCGCACAAGCTGGTTTCTACGCGTCAATGTGGCAACAGCAACTGGAGCACCGGAACGCCAACGAAAGCAACGGAGAAGGCGGCAACAACAATAACAACAACAACAACGAAGCTCGGCCACCGCCGCCGGGACACCCCAACGGCGTCAGCGCGTACGGACACGGCCATGGACATTTATAGATAAGTACAGTAACACAACGAGGCAGGGTGCTAGTCGGTTCGTGGATCAGTGAATTCGAATGCTATCGATTTCTAGTTTGGTTTGAGGATTTTAGACGTAAGAGACATGACGGATCGCTCACGGAGAGCATTAATTGTAACCAAATGATTTTGTAACAATATAGTGAATTTTATCTAATGTACATTATGCACACGACAAGCTCACCGAACAAACGTAATGATGTACAGAACACGTTGACATTGTGATGATGTAACTGTTGTACCTAGTAGTATTAAAATTGTGATGGGAAATTTTATGTGCTATTTCAGTGTTATTAAAACTGTTTTTATTTATAACTTATTACTTTTATTTACTAACATAAAACACATGTATATTCGACAATAAATTAGCGTAAATGTATTATAAAATTATTGTTCTGTGGGAAGCCCAGGTGTTACCTGAAACATTTAAAGATATACGAATTATTAAGAGATCTTGTGGCTTCTTCTAATAAAGTTAAAAAATCGTTTTCAAAGCAAAATCTTGAATAGATAAGTGGATATGCTTACACGACATCATTCGTAAGGGCTATTGATTACAAGTTATCTGCTGCACTAGTGGAAGGAGGAGAGGTAAAAACAGTTCTAATAGATTTGAGTGCTGTAATAAAAATGTATAGGACAACCCACAAGTCACGATATCTTGTTTCCACAGTGCCAGTAATATACTATCTTATAAGATAGCCAAATCTTCAGATTAATCGCCTATCGCTGCCATTTGCCCGTATAATGAATTAACGATTACTGAATCAAGCGCATCGTTATCAAAAATACAAGTCGTTACTGACCTCTGTGAGTGACTGATAAAATCGATTATCATCCGGCAGCTTCAAACCATCTATGATAAAAGAAAATATCATATTATAAAAAAGAACAAAAATAAAATACCTAGATACATGATTGCTGAGTGTCCGTTTCGATTGCTCGGACGCAGTGTCGTAGACGAAAAACGAGTATATTACGAAGGAATTTGTAAAACACTTGTAACTGAACTTGCAATTCTAAATACCTGTTTGCGATTGATTATTATCATCAGCGGTTTCTTGCTTTAATTTTTTTTTATTTATGTGGTATTGTCGATTCTTCTGTTGATAATCTTTGATAGATATTGCAGGTCTCATTTTTGCGTATTCTATACTCCGTATAGAATTTTCAACTTTATGTTCGATGTTATGAATAGTCTTAACGTAGTCCGAAGATATCTTGCGATAAACGTTTTTGCCGTGTTGCAAGAATAGGACGTGATCGATGGACTTCTCGTGTTTCTCGATGGAAAGCGACCTTCGCTTGAATCTTTCACGTGCATTAGCATCATCGACAATACGATGATCGGTGGAAATGAGAAACAAAGCATTATTCTTGCGCATTTCTGTATAAGGTCTGTAAATATAGTACAGAAAAGTAAAAAAATAAATGATTTTTAAATAATTTAGTCGTTTCACCCAAATTCAAATTTATTTGGTGTTGCTATATCTATACTTACACATAGTCTTTTAAGGTTGGTGCTTCGTCAATACTATCGTCATAATCACCACCCACATCATCAAGCAAACGCGAAAGGACTGACGTCCGCTTTTCATAATTATCAGTATGTTCATCATAATAATAATCATCATCCGTGTCGAGTTTGTAATTTTCGTTAAAGGTGATCGGATGCGCGTCGGAGTCTTTTGACGACGAATAAGGATATTTACGGGCGTTGGGACTGTAATTCACCAATTATGATTAGTATACTGAGCTGAGCTGTGGTAGCCTAACGGTGCGACCAGTGGACTGAGATTTCAAACGTCTCGAGTTCGAACCCAAAGCACACACCACTGAAGTTATGTGCGAATTGATTACAAGCTCAAACGGCGATGGAGAACATCGTGAGGAAACTTGCATGCTTGAGAGATATTCTCGACGGCATGTGAAGTCTGCCAACCTGCAGTGTCCAGCTTCCAGTGTCCAGCTTCATTCCAGGATCAATGAATTGTATTAATCTGAAATACAGGATCCATTGCCCTTATACCTAATAGAATACGGCTGCGCATTGTCGAAGCCATATCCAGCATTTGCGACATACGTCAGATTTAATTAAGTGTAAGTGTTGCAATGTAAAATAATCTCTAAAAAATAAAAAAATTGTCTGGTCTTTTGAAGAAAGACAGCGCCATAAAAGGTTTAGGACGACGTGCCTTGTTACCACGCATGGATCACGCATTGCGTAGCTCTGCCATTATGGCATAAATAGGACATTTGAGTAGCCCTCTTGCCATTTGCAAAACCTTACCAGAGCATATATTTTTTATCCACATAGTAGATTCCAAAATATTTTTATATAAATGTTACTACCTATATATCTTCAAAGATATTTCTGATGTTATACTAGTGTGTAAGACAACCTATTTTCATTGTAATAGAAACCTAAGTTGATATAACCTTGTACCGCAGTTTTTACCAATATCTGCTGCATATTTCTATTTAACGTGCTATAAAATTATTATGTTTTATACATTACATATACATTATGATAAATGATTACGAATCACCTTTCGTCGTCTTCCGGCGCCAGTAGCATCTCGGAGCTCATTTTCGGAAAAACTTTACCATTTCCTACATCACCCGGATGGACGTGTGCATTCTCACTTTGTTCTCCTTCACCCACGGCCGGTACTTTGTGATCGCTGATTAAAATCGTAATAGAACAAACAAAAAAGAATATAAACAATTGAAAAAAAAAAACAGTTATAAAATAATTTTGTCTAGAATATTTTACCTACCTCAAAAATGTTATCTCATCATTCCATTTTGATAATAAGCTTGCTTGCTTGTTGAGCTCCCTGGTCGCTCATGCGTTACGTCAACTTATTTGTAAATTCATTTACCTACATTTAGTCAAAATTCTGTATTTAAAAATACTTACCGACTTATCAACAGTAACTTCACTCAATATTATACACGGGAAGCTCTGGTTACGTTACGTCGTTACGAACATTCAAATTAATATATTAACAATAAAAATAAGTAATTATCGTAAAATCAAGCAGCGCCGGTATTATTAAGTGGATTGTCTTGGTGTTCCAATAGAGACATCCCAGGCATCATCAGACAAAAGTTCACACTCCTTCGCAATACTTATACCAACGTCGTTTCGATGATTTATACATACAATACATTCAAGTTACTATTGCAGAACAGTGTAACATCAAGGGCGGATACAAGGAGGAGGGTCATGGGGTCGTGAGCCCACCTCCCCTTTGGCAGGATCTACGTCGACCATAAAATACTTTCCTTTTGATTACATGCAATTATTATTTATATTATTAATTATTATTATAAGCTGGAACAGTCCTTGTCTTACACGACTAAATATAAATCCCCTGACCTTTCAAACAAAGAAACCAAATTCAAAATTGGTTCATCCGTTCAGAAGCTAATATGCCACAGACACACACACACATACATATATATCTGTCATATACATATCTGTCTGTGGCAAACTTTTAGCACTCATGTCGTTTTGCGTCGGGGGTTAAAAGTGAATGTTTAATTTTTGCGTATGCATTTTTATAGTAGTTTTTAAAAGTCACCTAGTTTGTGATTGTTGACCATTTATATCAACATCCTCCTCATCTTCATCGTCTTCATTGTGGAACTGACGCATTCTATCTAAATCTTCAGGACGTACAAATCCGGTTTGACGTCTATTAACCTCTTTTATCTTTTGTATCTGTTCCTTAAAATTAAGCTGGGCTTTTATGGATGTTCTAAAAAATAAAAAATAAATAAAAGCCGTTTCAATTTCAGAACTACAGAACGTAAGATTGCCATTATTTCTATACTTTACATAGGATATCTATTTGACCATAATGGCATATTATAGATTTCGCTATCAAACATTGAAAATGCCAATTAATTTTGCGAATCAGTGCGCCAGTGCCTGATTAATAAATCATAATGGTGTCTTAGTCATATTGCCCTTTTATGCAATCATTTTTGGCACGAGTATTATTTACGAAATTAGTTTTTTTTAATGTATTTGCGTACCCACATTACACTCCTAGTACTACCAATTTTTTTTTTAAGTTATCAATTATTGTGAATGTTACTTATGTCACAGAATGGATAAAATAACACTACTGTGTCTGTCGTCCGGTTTGGTGTCGGTGGCTTTGGTTAAGTTAGCTGGAAGGTTGCCATTTAGGATATGTTCAACCACTTTAAGGTTTCAATATTTTAATCTAAAAGTTTTAATGATACAGCTGTAGGTAATCTTTCGATTTTTTTCGACAGAAAATGATTGTATTTAAGTTACTAGCTAAATGTTTCGCTAGGTTCAGTTAATATTTTCCAAATTATACAAATATTATTTTTAATAAACTATCTTCAGGTGGCAACTTTGTCGACGTGGGTGTAAATAAACTAAATGAATCTCGTCTCTCGTCAGGCAAACATCAAAATAGTTTCCTAGTTTTTTTTTTTATACAGAAATTCGAGAATCACCTGTGCATAGATAATGTAAGAATCAATTGGTAAGGTGTTAGGGTCTTTCCACTGGAGATGTGCTATGCACCTATGCTGCGAGAATGTATAAGCTGAGCTACGAAACCATGTGATAGTTTCCAGTGATGCTAAGATTTGTAGCGGTGCGAGTAAGATGTTCTATGAATATGCGCCGCAGCAAAGTAGCTGCGTGAACAAGATGCGCAGCTCGAGGTATGTGATGCATCGATAGTAGGGAAGCGACGAGGGCGGCGCGGTGGGGGGAGAGGTGCTGGCGACTTGTTCAATTCATTTCGTGTGTGTTTCTGGTGCACATAGTTTCACCACTCGCGACGACCCATTGCAGGCAACTATATCACGCATCCATAGCACACATCCATAGCACGCATCCTTCCATATAAAAACATATCTTAGTTGAATCCGTTTCCACCAGTGCTATGTGCACCAATGAATATGATTGGTGGATATCAAAAGTATCCATAGCAACGTAGCATAGCACATCTCTGGTGGAAAAGCAGCCTTAGGGGTAAGGTCAAAGCGCTTCTTATTTTTGGTGACATAAATAAAATTTCTCATACTTCTTATACCGCAATAAATAAAACATTTGTAATTATGGACACATCAGCTAATTTTAATTTTTGAATTTAAGGGTACCTACGCCAAAGTCATATTAAAAATAAAAATGTTGCACAAAGCTCCTAGCCGTAAGTTAGCCCGCCGTCTTAATAGATAATAAAGTGTAATTTATTAAAAGGAAAATTGGTATTGTCCCTTTCAGGAAAAATGCAAATCATATAGTATATTCCAGAGTTTTTTCGAGTAATTTATCTCAAACGCTAGAGAGAGTATATACCTACGCCACTAACAAGTTTCTCCCCCTCCCCCACACATGTCGGTCATCATTCAGATACTTACTTAACCTTGCCGCGGTATTGTTCTGCAACTATACTGTAAAATATAGAAAAATTTAATCAATAAGCGACCTACTCATATGGATTCTTAATATTAATAATGAATATGAAAATAATCTCACTTGAACTTCCGTAGGGTTTCGTCAGTAATGAATCCGGTCCTGAAAAGTAAATACACGTTACGTAATTGAAATTTGAAAGTTGAAACTTTAATGTAGGCACATATTGTTTGGACAAATGACATACCCTTTCCTCTGTTTTAATATGTTAGCATTAGCTCCTTTAGCAATAGTTCTTATAAAGTCCCCGGCAAAACTAGCACGATCCGTATTAGCACTAGAAAAAAAATGATATACTTACATACAATATCTGTACCTACCAATATCAAATAAATATAAAGTGATTATAATCAAATATAATGTTAGACAAATAATAATAGAGATTTTACTTAAGGTATTTTTCGATCAATATTTCGTCATCCGTATCTAATGAGTCCGCTTTTACTGCAAATAAATATTATTGTTATAAGTATTTTATTACTAAATTGGATTGGACAGTGCAGCGGAGGATCCAACCCAGATCAACAAGATAATCACTGATTATAATAACAACCGCGCGGTCCCTTATGGATGTTCTATACCAAAACTGGACGGATTTATCTATAATGCAGAAATACTCGATTTTTAAAGCGTAGGCTTAGAAAATAATTATAATAATAATAATAATAATAATAATAATAATTTGTTTATTAAATAAAAGTGCTGTACATTTTAACAATAGATATCTTACAATTAAATATAAAAGATTACTTATGATATGCCTGAACTAGGTTAAACCTGTGTTTCAGGCGAAGAATAATACAAATATTTTAATTAAATTTAAATTAACAAATTTATAAGCTTATATTGTTTAATTCAGAGTAAAGTACTACATAATAATGAAACTTAGATTTAATGTCAAGGCATTTATTTACATACTACGAGTAGGTTTTCTGTTTGCTCGTATGTAATGTTTTTTAAATGTTGACTTAATAAGTTCTTACATCTAGAATAATTTAATTTATAAATACTAAGTTCTCTATTTAATCTATTGTACATGAATGGGCCTAGAAACGTAAAGAATCGATTTACAAATACATATTTTGAGGTTGTTTTTGTGGTACAGACTATATCGAACCGTCTCTTGTTAGTAATGTCAGCATTGTAGGTAAGCATGGAGTGTTGTTTTAGTATTATGTGCAAAATAAAAAGTTTACGAACAGTCAGCATGTTGCAGGATTTATATAAGAGTTCCGTGGGAAAGAAAAATGGATGGAAATTGGCTACTTTCAAAATTGCTCTCTGAGCTCTTTCAAGTGGAAGAATGTTTGTTTTTGGCGCTCCGCCCCACGAAGTGATGCAGTAACTAATTATTGATTGCCCTAAAGCCAAGTAAACTTGTACCTTCTTGTAGTACCTTCTTTTTTTGCCAAAGACACTATGTTCTAATTAGTGCGTAACAAATACCTGTTTGCTTCACGCCCGTCTGCTTCAAGCCTTGGAGGAACGTAAAGTTTATATAAGGTACCTTTTATACCTACGGCTTATTTAAATTACCTATTTCACTATATTTTACAAACTAAGTGAAACTGTTTTATTATTTCAGCTAGATACAAGAAACAATCATCGTACTTAAGTCCGATTTTGATGGGTTCTTTTCAAATAACTCAATATAGAGTTCCGAAGGGAATGCAAATCTCTCATCAGGCTTTTTCTTCTTACCAGCGTCTTGGTCTAAATCAGATTCTAGGCAATAGTCGCCTTTCAGCAATCTGAAGATAATAAAAACTATTAGAAATAAAACTGGCGGCTAGGTCGAACTGGTTCTCATCCATCCTAATAGGTATTATAAATGCGAAAGTATGTCTGTCTGACTGTTACTCCACGCTTAAACTGATTTAGATAAGTCTAGGTATAAATAACATCGATGGGCTCAGGTATAAGCAACTAATTTCGGTAACGTAGTATAAAATACTTTCTCTTGTAGTCTACTAAAAATGACTTAGCAAGATATGCAGAGAGATTTCTCTGGGAAATAAATCAGAAATTAAGTAAATAGAAATAGTTAGTTTCCGACGGTAGTGGTAGTTGGTGGAGTAGGTGGTTGATCTGATAACTGCGAGGAAGAAAGGTTTTCAAGAGCTCGAGACCACGTGAGAAAAGTGAGTTGAAATGTACCCCCCCTTTTGGCGAATCAATGAATTCTGTGACCAAAAAAGTTATTAAAGCTAAATTAAATACCAGAACTAAATACATACTTTCTGAGATTGAAGGTAGAGTCAACCTCGCCAGGGTACGGCACGTCTGTTAAGGGTATGTAGAACGGCTTATACGGCTTGACGGCTATGCTACTGCTGCCGACGATAGACACGTGCTTATAAGAATATTCTTCAAGCTCGTATTGATACTCTTCTACATCAAAGTCGTTGTTTTCGTATTTTTCGGGATTCGGTGATACCCTCTCACTGCGCTCGCTCTGGCTCCTCTCTATTTGCTTAACTATTTCTTCCTTTTTCCGCATGAATCTAAAGATTTTGGTATTTATAAGTTAATGTTTTAAAGACTGCTTCGTCGGGGTGTTGTTTGGTATGTTTAAGGTGTTTTTCAAACATTTCCCCTCGCTAAAAAAATATTCTGTGACGTGGTATGTTTGGTAGTTACCTATGTTTTAAATACACGAATTTTCTCAATGCATAAATTCCCAGACCCGCTAATCGAACTCGCGACAGGCGACGCAGAAGCTCGACCACATCACCAAACGTAACCATATAACTCACTTAAATAAAATGTTATAAAAAGTTTTAGCCCCAGTCAGTTAAGATCTTCATTCAGGGCCGGATTTAGGGAAAGGCAACCGGGACTATAGCCCCGGGCCTCCACAAAACAGGGCTCTTACAAATCCTACAATAGAGACATGAAAAAAAACAAATTCAGACTAGTACTCCTTTGATATTTTCTTCGCGTTTTATCTTTACCTACAGTAAGTACCTACCTACCTACCTACCTTTTAACAGAAATCATCGATCTATAATTTAGGGCCAGGGGGCCTCCAGACCTCTAAATTCGGCATTGTCTGCATTGATGAATCAGGTCAAGATATTATATTTGTATAGATTTGTGGTTGCTACATGAGTTATGAATGTAAACAGAAGTTGATTAGGTATATTTATACTTGTGGTTTAGAAAAAAACCGAGTTACCTTTCCGTTGGGTGCAAATTCTTTGTACCTTCTTCTGCTTCATCTCCTTCACCCACCATTTCCTCTCGAAGTCGCTGTAAACATCTAAATTCTACTTCTAAAAATACCTTCTCTAAAAGTATCTGAAATTATAAACATAAGTCGAAGATTTAAAACAAACCCATAATTATTATCTACTAATCTGTAACATTATGCAGTTTAACGGGTACCTCATAAAACAACTCTCCTAACTCGAGGAGATTTTCAATGTGTCCTGATATATATTTATTAGATCCTCTGTTAATCATAATACCTTGACATTCTAAGTTTAAAATACCAGCCCTAAATATGGTAAGGCGTCTTCTTGGTGATTCATACCACGTGGGAACTTGTTCAATCCTTTTTAGAGTTTCTTCACCGTCAATGAGTTGACCAAATGCTACATACTTGTGCGCCATCCACTCAGCGGGTTGCAACAAAACGAAGAATTGGGTTGAACAGTCAATATGTCTGGAAGCATTAATCATTGTATCGTCTTTTATGCCCGCGGTTACCTGTTATTTTTTTCCCAAACGAAGATTACCCAAATTGACCCAAAATACCTATTCCGGTAACCTGATCAAAATTATCACGCAAGTATTTTTGACGGCTTCTGGGGATCTTTGGAGGCTGGTCGCTAGCCAATGGTTTGATTCTCGTGCCGCTCGACTGAACCGTAGGTAACAATTTATCGACGTTTATGAAAGTGTAATTTTAGCCAAACGTTGCTAGTCCAAGTTCAGGATATTAATAAGTAAATATTTTTATATGTATCAAAATAATGACTAAATAAGTACATAATCGTACCCACCTGCCAGCATTTGCCATAGCGATTACTCCTCGTCGGTCATGCGGTACAATAAAGTTCTCACAGTCCATTTTTGTGTCTTTGAGTCCAAATCCTCCGCATTGGATCCAGCAGTCTTTAACAATGCGATGTATCGGAGTTCCCGCATAACCGCCTTTATTAGTTTTACAGAGGCGAAGAAAATTTTCACATGTTCGAGGTACTATGTCAGCATATAGCTAGAAAAACATTATCCATAATCTATCATTCTAAGCGATCCCCCAGCGAGTCCCCAGGATCGCTTTTTGACTTCAGGAAAAGTTCGAACTTCAGGCATCAGTGTAATGTGATGTTAAATTTGTATGGCTAATGTCTAAAGATTTATTAAGTACTAGCTAACCCAGCAAACGTTGTTTTGCCACAACATAGGGGTTGGTCGTAGAAGAGTGAAAATTATAATTATAATTATTTATATTGGTTATAAGTATTTTTTAATGTAAAATCATAAAAAAATACAAAAAAATGTTGTCAATAATAAATAAAAAAGTCGTTGGGTCGTAAAATATAGCCTACGACCGATTCTCGGACCTACCAAATATACATACAAAATGATATAACAATCCGTCTAGCCGTTTCGGAGGACTTCAGCGACAAACACGTTGACACGAGATATTTATGTATAAGATGTAGGTATTTGCACTACGCTCACCATAAATATCAACGTCCCTATATGGCAATCACCGTCAGATATATGCATGTAGGCACAGGGTCTCTGAAAATTAAGAAGTACAGTAGCGGTACGTGTCCATAATTATATTAATATGTATAACAAACTTAACATACCAACACGCCTGTCGTCCCAGAAAGGTTCGGTAGAGGTCTACTAATGTACATCCACGTTTCGCCGGTATGTTTTAGGTCCCATGTAGTAGGGGGCAAGCCTATTGCCATTAACCGGGCACGAATCCAAACTCCGAGCTGCTACTGAGAATTTCTCAGAAAAACCCAATAACACTTTGCTCGACTTGGGAATCGAACCCAGGACTTCTTGCTCGGCAGTCGCACTGTACAACCACTAGACCAACGAGGCAGTTATAACTAAAATATAAATGTATAGGTCAGAAGACCTATACATTTATATTTTTACTCCTCCTTCCTTACTCCTCCTATATAACTTCATGATTAATTTCGCTGCAGGTTCCAAGACAGTTAAAATCATTCCCCTGGGACACGTCAGACTTCATTGTCTCGACGATTTTCTGGATAGTTACTATTGTTGATCCTGGTTTTCAGGAGTTGCAGTAGTAGGGATTTGGGTGGAGGGCAAGTCCCAAAAAAAAAAAAAAAGGTCAGAAGAGAGTCGTCACGGATATATACATTTAGGCTTTATCAAAACAAACCATATGAATACACCTTGAAACTGGCTATCATGGATATGGCTAGATGTTGATGAGCACAGAAAGTGCAAAGTAGAAGGAAGTAGGTAGGTAAGTACGACTACACTTGTAAGAAGCTTAAAACGGTTTCTGTAGGGTCGATAACGCACGAGTAATTAAATATTATTGTTAACTTTTCAAACCCAACGCACGCACCACTGACTTTTCGGAAGTTATGTGCATATTTATCACATGCTCAAACGGTGAAGGAAAACATCGTGAGGCAACGTAGCATGCTTGAGAGACATTCTCGAGGGCGTGTGAAGTCTGCCAACCGGCAGCAGGCTAACGTGGTGGACAACAGCCCTCTCAAATGAAAGGAGACCCATGCCCAGCATTGGGATAATAATGGGTTGATGATGGTGGTGATGGTGTCATTGCTGGTCCCTAGCGCGGCGGCTGAGCTTGAGTTCCTGGTTTCGTTCCTCAGGGAATGCTATTGAGTTTTTCTAATAGTTTGTCAGTAGCAGCTCGGAGCTTGGAATTATGACCCATTAATAGCAACAAGGACGCCTCGTCTTACAAAATACTTAAAATATACCAACGAAATGTGTTTACAACTTTACATCAATAGTAAGTAGTTGATGAAAATTATGATCATCATTATATTAACTGTTAAGCGTCCACAGCTGGATTTAGGTGATTAATATATAATGTACCAACTTATCACACGGTAATAACTTAATTAGAAAGGTCAAGCTATCATCATGTGCCTTGGTTCGCTTCTTATAAACACTTTGCAATGAGATTGTTTAAGATTTAACTAAAATAAGAAAGTACTTACACCAGACGATTTAATATAATTAGAAAACTGTTTAATGGCCTCCCCATAATAGTCCGGACGTATATGGTAAGTATATTTAGATTCGATCAACTCTTTCAATTCTTTTTCTCCGCCCAGGAACTGATCATTTACCAGAACTGCGACTTGAGATTTCAAGCAATAAGACAAACCACCAAATTGAATTTTCAAATCATTCCATACTTTTGGCCATTCCACGCCGGTTACACCTAAAATATTGAATTATAAGTGTAAAAATTCGAAATCAGGAACTGAGATTCATAAAACTGACTGAAACAGCTTTTTCACACCGTAGTCTAAAGTGCATAAAATATAAATATAATTGACTATGTTACAGTTGTTATTGTTCAGTATTGTTAACTAATGGACACAGTGAAACGGGTTGGGTTGTGTTTATTATGCGGGGCTCCTATCCCTAGGTGGTTTTAAAAAGAAACCACAAACGTTACGCTAGCCATCTGATTACCTACTCTCAGTCGGACTTTATGTGGGTTTATAAAAATAAATGAAAACTAAGAGATGCTCAACATACCCCGAATAACTGGTTCATTAAAGTTTCTCCATCTATACTTGTATAAACCTTTTACTAAATTGGTAGAATAAATGAATTCTTTTGTTAATCTGTTACCAATCACCGTAAATTTCATCCGGTCTGTATCTTTGACTATATCTGGAACTTTGACTTTCTCGGGTGGATATATGGTGGTATTAATTGCAGAATTATGGCCATATTTGTAAGTGCTTCTGTAAGCGTCTTTTATATATTTTTCCCATGGATGATGAGAAACTACTTTTTCTTTCAAAGGAATCTCAGGATTAAAAAATGACATTTTAGCAAAATTGTGACGGATTTGTTAAAATGTTGAAGATAAATTTTATATTTTTTAAATTTATACCTTACTTTTTGGCGAGAAATTATGGCCAGGAAGATACTAATTTTAATGTATTATGAGTGTCTAACTTATGAGTAAAAGGAAATTGGATTATTTGGTAAAGAACAAATTATTAACTTCATTTTTTATTTCTATCTTATGGCTGTAACGGCTTTTTTTAAAGGGCCCTAAGATAAGTAACAATTATGTATTAATCAATTATTAATTAAGCCGCATTTACCGCATTGGTTAGCTGTAATGGTAGATGTATGTTGTTAAATAAATAAATAAATAAACATTTTAACAGATTTTTGTAGTGGAGGAATTTAACGCATATAAGAATGTATGAACGATGAATGTATACATGTGTGCGTGAACTACCCCCATTACAAAATTTCTTGTCAACTTACGTGCCACGAGCTGTAGTATGAAATACTTACTACGAAAATTAAAAAGTTAATATGAAAAACTTCTTCATATAGTTCGCAAATTAAACTATAAGTATCACACCTCTACTGAAACTTAAGACAGAAATATTATGTTACAAATAACAATGATTCATGATTATCATTTAAATAAATACTTGAGTATCTAGTCTATCTTTGTATAGACTAGATTTCTTTGCCATATCTTCTTTAGCAAGCAGAAAAGTAGTAATGTCAGTGTCACTGTCATTTATTTGTCATTTCATTATGTCAATTCCAGATGAAAATGTTATTGATGTCTTAAAAAAACAAGAATTAAGAATTATTGAAATTGAGAATAATATTTTAAACTTATGACTTTCCAACAATAGACCGTATTTATGTGAAGCCATTAACTTCATAATAGTTATAAGATTAACATGTCCAGTCCCTTTTAAACATGACTAACACACACTCGCAGAGTTTTTCTTCAGTATGTGGAGAACTTTGCAATCTTATTTATCTTAAAGATTATAAAAAAGAAAAAGTGAATTCATTAATTGACGAATTGAACTCAAAACCTTATAATGTAGAGTTATTTGTGCGGAAATATGTAAGTTTTTTAGGTTATATATCAAACAAAACCAATGAAATTAATCGTCAATTTTTACTGCATATTTTTTTCTTTTATAGGATGCAGCCACTTTGATTACTGCGCTATGTTTAAATATAAAGCCTATTGACGAGTTTTTGGCGGCGAAAACTTCACATTTGATAAATAGTATCATAACAAAACAAAACCTGCAATTTGAAAATGATTATATATGGAAGGTGACTTCATGGCATATTGAATGCCTTAAGAAGTGTACAGATATTGTGTTACCTGATATACTTCACAGTTTACAATGCATCTTACAAACAAACTCCCAAGCAAGTCTTAAGGTGAGTTTATTATGGTAGTCATAATGTTATAAAATTAATATTCTAATAATGTAATAACCATGTTACTATGTTTACAGTTCACTGAAGATTTGATTGGTAGAAATGGAATCCTCTTAAAACTAATAGACTCCAATAAGGGTGTATCTAGTATGCAGGACTGTCTACAGATACATTTGATCGCATTGAAATGCATCACAAGTATTATAACCATTTCAGATGATAGTAAAATAGATAATTATGTAGTTCCTGAACAAAAAGAATTTATCTCACAAATAGTTGTGAAGTTATTAATGAAGGGATGTTCAAAATCACAAGATGATTTTTTGTATTGTAAGGTATGTCATCGATTACACATTATAATTTTATATATAACATTTTCAGTTTCTTGAAAAAAATCCTATAAAAGAAGAATAAGATGTGAATAAGAAGAATGATTACTTATATATCTGAATGCACAATCTGATTGACACAGATGATTAAATAAAATGTAGGTCAGCTGTTAGTAATAGAGACAAACAGCACCACACTCTACTCTACCTTGATGTTGTAAAAAAGAAAAATCAGTATAAATCAATATACTGTATAAATTATTATTTGGATTATTAATTTTTTACTTATAAAGCACATTATTATTTATTACAGGTAGTTATATCAGCTTTAAGAGTACTATCTCAACTTTATTTTAATGACTCCAATATCAGCATAACCCTGCCAGAAGTAATGGGGATCTGCCGTTATTTTATACTGTATGGCCTGATTACCCAGACTAGCAGGCCTGAAAAAATAATGCCTGCTCAACAGACATTAGCTATGGCACCTGTTGCTCCTAATCATAATCCAAAAGGTGGAAAGGTAATATTTTTTTTATAATTAGTTTTGTTTATTTTATTGTGTACATTTTTTAGCAGCCTTTAATAAAGCTGCGCTAACCGCTAATTGAGTGCAATAGACCTAATTGCTTATTATTTTATATTCTAGAAACAAAAATTGCGAAAGCAGAGAAACAATGCAATAGAAAGCTTCAAGAAAGAGATTCCTGTATCAGACCGTAGCCTTATGAAAGACGTTGACAACTTCGAGAACAACTCAGCATACAAGCCTGCTAGCCGGAATTACTTGGAGCCACAAAAAGCCAAGAACTATTGGGCCCTTACTAGTGACTCTGATATGTCAGATGTGGAGAATAGCAAAGAAGTTAAACTTATTGCATTGAAGTCCAGAGTGAGGCAGAGCGCTTCCAACTTACTTTTGGTATTAGTTAAGGTAAGTTAATACTTACTTATTTTTTGTTGCATTGGTACACAACATGTATGTAAATCCAAGTTCTATGTTTGTCAAGTTTAGTGTAATAGGTGTTGTTGTATAACAACATACAACTATTTATGTACATAATTAGTTGTATGTGTTGTGTGTTAGTTTGAGGATGTAATAGTGATTGTAAGAGTATTTTTTGTATTATTCATAATCTTGCTTCACACACTATCCGTACTAATATTATAAATGCGAAAGTGTGTCTGTCTGTCTGTTACCTCTTTACGCTATAACCGCTGAACTGATTTAGATGACATTTGGGTCTTCTCATTTGAGAGGGATTATGATATAGTCCACCACACTAGCCTAGTGCGGGTTGGCAGACTTCACGCCAAGCAGAATATCTGAAGCATGCAGGATTCGTCACGATGCTTTCCTTCAATTGGAATATAACTACTTTTTACGGATTTTATCACGGTATATTTGATATTATTTTAACCCGACGTTTCGGATCCTTTACAGCATCCATGGTCACGGGCAGACTGAGGTGTTGGTCGTCTTCAAGTCATAATTACTAACAGCTACCCTACATTTTTAATTATCATTGACAATCCGATTTACACAACGGAATCCGATTTACGAAACGTCGGGTTAAAATAATATCAAATATACCGCGATAAAATCCGTAAAAAGTAGTTTTATTTCACTGCCTAATATTCGCGTAAGTGTACGAAATCAATATGCTTTCCTTCAATGTTTGAGCATGTCATAAATTTGCACATAACTTCCTCCGAAATCTCAGTTGTCCTCTGACGTTCACAGTCCACTGGTACCATATCTAGGTTATCACAGCTTCCACGATTTTTTGAGATTTTTGTTGATTATTATCGATTATATTAGATATATAGATAGATTATATTAATAATATCTAATATATTAATAATATCTAATATATATATTAGATATTATTGATTATCTACAAATTTCAAAGAGTAAAGTTCTCCAGCCCTCATCCTGCTTGATGTACAGCATGGATAGGGACACCAATCTCCTAACTGACACACAATATGTGATACAGTAAGACATACTTTCCAGGTTAAAGAAAAGCGGGACATAATTGGCTACTGGTGGGCACTCCTGCCTGACTCGCCAGATGCGGCCAACTGGTCTGCAGAAGATTCAGCCAAGAAGACGCTTGCATATTGCGCTGTTACTGATCCTATTGCGAGCAGTCGCGCAAGTGTCCTTAGCGCCATGCTGGCTCTTCTCTCTAGATCCAGGATGTACTTGGCGCAGGCCGAGTCCAGGTAAGTTGATAACATTTTGTGTTTTATCATCATCATCATCATCAACCCATTATTGTCCCAGTACTGGGCATGGGTCTTCTATCATTTGAGAGGGATTAGGCTATAGTCCACCACGCTAGCCTACTGCGGCTTGGCAGACATTACATGCCATCGAGAAAATCTCTCAAGCATGCAGGTTTCCTCACGATTTTTTCCTTCACCGTTTGAGCATGTGATAAATACGCACATAACTTCTGAAAAGTCATTGTTGCGTGCCTTGGGTTTGAACTCGAGACCTCTGACATCTCAGTTCACTGGTCACACTGCTAGTAATACCACAGCTATAATATAATTTTGTGTTACAAGTATTTTAATGTTGAATTTTAATGTTTTTTTCTGAATTAGACATGAATCTATGCACTGATTTATCTAAATGTTTTACTTTATTAAACATTTTGGTAATAATAATGATATAAGTATAATCACATTACAGTAAGAAAGCGAGCACATCGTTCATCCCCTTCTCGGAGTCCCTTGGCTACATGATTGTATGCTTGCACAAGGTTTTCAATACCATCTTAGAGAACGAGAGAAGTCACACTGTGATTATAGTCGCTCTTAAGTGTTGCGCTGCACTCGTACAGGCTACGCCTTATCATAAGATGAAAGAAGGTCTTATTAGTCAGCTGGTTATGTCGACCAGGAAGTTTTTGGTACATAGAGGTTAGTATTTATGTTCTCTATATAAAAATCTACAGTTGTCAGAGACCAGAGTAAAAGAGATGTTGGTAATTTGTTTTAATAGTAAGTTGTCATAGAGATGATTTGAAGACACGAATGGCACAGTGGTTGAGATCGGCATCTGCGCTAGGTCATCCCAGGTTTCATCATCACATGTAACTAATATTTGAACAAGTAATTAAGTCGTGTTTGGAATCGCCCCCTATTACATGGGACCTAAAACATACCGGCGAAACGTGGGTGTACATAAGTACACCTCTGCCTAACCCTTCGGGGGCGACAGGCGTGATGGTATGTAAGTTATATTAACCAACCTCTTATCAAAATCCTGTAATTTTCAGATGTGACTCTTCAAGTTGGTGCCTTAATTACAATGGGCTGTGTTCTATCTGTGAACCCCAAAGTAGACGAAGTTTTGAAAGCCATAGAAAAAGACACAGTG
Organism: Craniophora ligustri; assembly: GCA_905163465.1. Lineage (NCBI taxonomy): Eukaryota > Metazoa > Arthropoda > Insecta > Lepidoptera > Noctuidae > Craniophora > Craniophora ligustri. Next base: position 5,887,851 of record LR990967.1, on the reverse strand, counting down.
CCTTCTAAAATATCCACATCCATGAGCTCTTCCAAAGTAGTATACACTACTCATAAAGTCGATGTAGAGGAATGTGATGACTTTGAAGAAGGGTACTCTGATGATGAAATGTTCACTGCTATTGATCACCCGCCTGTAAAATCTGATAAAGAAAAAGAAGAAGGCCATTATTTCAGGAGTTGGATTTTGGATATTTGCTTTAAAAATATGGGATGGATTTTTAGAGGAAGTGACATTGTGGTAAATATATTTTGGCAGCTTTATTTATGAATTAATTATTACGTCAAATCAGTTAGTTGGCGACAAACCCAAACTCTGAGATTGATGATGGAGTTTACTGTGTAATAGACAGTAAATATATTTATTTTATTAGAACATATTAAATTGCGTTCATACATACTATATATTATAATATAGTATGTATGAACGCAATTTATTACCACATTGGGCTAATAATTGTTATAAAAAATCAATATCAAGTTGTAAAACAGCAACGATATTAAAATATTATAATTGAAAAATAGTCAATTTATTGAAATTAATTTCCTACTTCCTCATTCATTCTAACTTAACCAGACGACCTATTCAAATTACTATTATTATATTTTCAGAGGATCAAGCCGTCAGTGATCCCGATAATCTTGGAGTCTCTTCAAGTGCTGTCTGCTGTAGCGTTCCACCACCTTCAGGAGTTGCTCCATGGTCACATCACACTGTTGGGGGATATCCTCAGCGAAATGCTGCAGCATGAGCATCAGGATGTCGTACTACAGTCAGCCACCACTATCAGTATTATCGGCGACGGGATACAGAAACTAGGTATAGTATTATAATTGTATGTATATAAAATTACTCAGACCGTTTTGATCTAACAGAAACGATATTACGCATCATGCCAGAAAAAATATTAAAATTATTGTATTAAGAATCTTTTGTAATAAGTAACAGAGCTATATTTGCCAGTATTTCTCTGTTACTTAATGCAAATCCACTTTTTCAATGTGTATTACTTATTTATACTTACATCTTTTTTTTCTACTTACCTTAACACCACTCTCTTAAAGAATCCTAATACCACATTAAAGAATCAATTTCAATAACGTGTTATCGGTAGATGTGACATTAATTATGGAAGAGAAAGTTGGCATTTTGTATGCAGGCCTCAGTGGTCTGAACTCCGATCTGGATCAAATTTTCCTTACTAATTTCCATTCTTCGAATCTATTCTTAAATCTGTTTAAAAGTATCGCAATACGTATATACAAAATATGTTCTGTACCCCATAGAAATACGGACTTTTGAGTACCCTGAAATACTGTAAAAATTGCAAATATAATTTCTCTCTCAACAGAGCAAATAGAGCGATCACCGCCTCTGAGTCAATGCACCTATATGTGGGAGAAACTGGTAACCCCATTGTCCAACGTGCTGCAATGTCACGATACCTCTCCGGCCAAGGCGGTGGTCTGCGACTGTATCGCCAACATAGGGGACAAGGCCTTTAAAGAATTACCGGTAAGTTTATACTTCATGAATTTGACATGCTGGGCAGATCCATTTATCATCGGGTAAAAGTACTGACGATACAAGAGGAGAAGTCCTTATAATATAAACATATGCATACAGAGCCCACTAGTTTAAATTGTGTTTTGCATCCTAATTTAATATCACGTCCTTTGGAGTCGAGGATAAAAATGCCGTTGAGTCTGAAGAAAAGGCAAGAAAATTTAAAAATAATCATTCTTTTGTTCAGTAAAAGAGGTTATTGATTTGTTTTTGTCCTATTAAGGATTTAGTCTAAGTGTTGTTGTAAAGAAGGTTGATATAATATACCTATGTATCCTTCCGCTATTTTGCTACCACTGCGCTCAGTTAATTCAACAACCAGTTGAAATGCTGCTTTTGTAGTGGCGATTGTTCTTATTCTACCGCGATGTCTTACTTTCCACTAAAAGCATTCGGTATCGGTGCATTTAATGACAGTATACTGATCTTCTACTTCCAATAAGACCAATATCACTGTGATAATTTGATTATTTATTTATCACATGCTCAAACGGTGAAGGAAAACATCGTGAGGAATCCTGCTTGCTTGAGAGATTTTCTCGTTGGCGTGTGTAGTCTGCCAAGCTGCAGTAGGCTAGCGTGGTGGACCTAATACCTCTCAAATGAGAGGAGACCCTTGCCCAGCAGTGGGACAGTAATGGATTGATGATAAATTTCATAATTCTTTCCTACAGAGGCATCTGCAAGTGCTATGCTGCACGTTGCTGATAGGCTCGTGCAGCGACGAGGAGGCCACAGTGCGCGCGGCCGCCGTTCGAGCTCTAGCCATGCTAGTTATGTACCGGTCTTTGAGAGATGTAAGCATTTATCCCGTATAGTATTTTCATACACGATGACGCATCTGTAATTTGAATTTGAACCTTATGTGGATGTAATAAGAAGTATAGCGTTATCGTGAAATTGACTTGTTATATGTATATAGAATGGAGTGAATATAGACCCACTGTTGAATAGAAATATTTATTATGATAAAAATTGTGCAATCTGTAAACTTCGTGGTAGACTTTTTTTCACAGTTGTTATTACAAATATTAGGTCCAAATTGGGTTGCTTCGTTTACTTATTTTACGCAATGCTTATTCGTATTCATTACACATCTTTAAATACCTTTATGTGGTTAAAAGCGATGAGCTAGTTTTATTGAAGTATGGGTGCATTGTGAATTTTTGTGTTACTAAATACACCGACATTATTAGGCCGTTAAACAAAAAATGAAAGGAAAATATTTTGTTTCATCCGTCACGATGACGGTATGAAGCAATATACTCCCGAAAAAAAACCTACTACACTTCCTACTTCACTTCAAGAGAACCAACGTTATGTTATCTGCCCCCCAATCAACAGGTTACAGTTTATCAGAGGTCGATAACCTCTGATAAACTGTATTATTTTTTTTCAGGTACCTTTTGAGATATTTCGAAATATATGTAAATAGATTTAATTTTTAAATGATTTAAATATAAGCAGCTTGGATTTGAAATTAAATGTATCATTGAAATTGTAATTGGTAAATGTATAACATCTTTATTTGTATGTTTTATCTATCTTTATGTTTTTGCTACATCATCATTAGATACATTGTCAATAAGATAGTTTTTTATTGCATCTTACTTTTATGAAAATATTGTTTGGATATGAGGGTGCAAAGTTTGTTTCTCTTACTCGCGAAACTACTAAATGGCTTTTGATGTAACTTTACATGAATATATCAAATACATATAGATTTCCATTATAGATAATAATACTTCTGTCAATACACCACGTGGTGTATTATTTAGTATTATTAGCTAGTATTTTCTTAAATCTCTGAATTTACTTGTAGCACCTAAGTGTTTATTATTGAAAGTCTACCCATCAGTGAACTTGCGAAAATTTCAAATGTGAATAATGGAAATCTCTTTATGATATGTATATATATAAACTATGTCTTATTATAAAAGTTTAAAATAAACAGAAAATGGTGATGAGTTATTTCATAATTTGGCTAATAATTTCGTCACACAGACACCTTATAAGTTACTGCGCAGTTACTTCCCAGTGAACACTAAATATGCAAACTTGGCTGATGTACTGTCGGCAAAAATGTTAATACATCACTTTATTCTAGGACATCTGTTTCGTGAGCGACTGCGGAGAGAACATATTGCGAGCGTTAGCAGAACCGACGCTAGTTGTCAGAACCAAGGCGGCCTGGGCCCTCGGCAACCTGTGCGACGCACTCGTGTTGAACATGTGAGTTGCTTGTTAAGAAATAGTGCCTTAGAATACGTATCAAATGAAAGATTTTCTTTCCCGACGTGAAAGAAAAGTTTGTTGCGTTACGTATGCGATACTACAATACACTGCGTCTTGCAAGGCCCAACGCACGTTTGAAGTTCATTCATAAACATTACAGCTTTTTTAATAGAAGAGAATAGATGACAACAGGGGACAAAAATATTTGAAGTAGCAATGAATCATGTTATATTTCATAATAATTAAGAAAGCATTTGCTTTCTTTTTTATATATTGCTTCGGTTTTAAAAACTTGTCTAAATTTTCCGTGAAATCACATAGAATTTAGTTAAATAAATCGTGACCATCTCATCTAGTAACATTGTTTAGTACTTAATTAATTTGAAGTGCCTGACAATGTCTAACTTTGTCTAGACTGTTTATCATAGAAAATAACGTATATAGTAATAGAGTACTCGACTTGGCGGGGGCACTACCGTGCCCCCAGATTACGCAATATAAATAAGGTTTTAGATTATTTAATATTTGATTAAGAAAAATCTTAGCTTGAAATAAGCTAAAAAATACAAAAAGATTGTATAAAGGTTTTAGATTGTCACACAACGTATAAAAAACTAATATTTACAAAGTAATATTGATTTCACGTGAGTAGATCGTATACGGAACATGAAAACGTATGTTTTTCTCGCATATTTATTTAATTCCATTGGTCTATAATGTAATGGAAACTGCCAAATCTCAAAGATCAAATATTGGCGTAATTTTTTTATCTCCATTGTGTATGACGCAATTATTTATACATATTTACAGACGGTACATTCACATCCACAGTAACTTTCCGAAGATTATCTTTATCAAACAAGTATTTGATTGTATTAAAAAAAAATCAAAATCAAAAGGTTTTTATTTCATATGAATTTTTTCAAGCATTTATAAAACGTTATGACTCTAGTTGCACGGTTCCAAGAAGTTGATCTCATGGAGAAGAACCGGCAAGAAACTCCATAGACACTCTTTTAAAAAGAAGGTATTGTTACATTATTTTGGTAATAATTATGCGAGGTCAATGTAAAAAATTCATGTCTTGAGATGTCAATGGTCAAAGATATAAAAAAAAAGTGATATGGTAAGTATAATTCTCTAGACTGAACAATACACTGAACTCACATTTACAAAATTATAACAATTGAATAGGGGCGTGAAATACGCCATAATAAAATGCTACAAGCTATGTCTTTAAAAGACAACGTTTTTGTAATAGAAACAACCTCACGGTACCAGGGAGGCCACATGCACAACAGTATCTACATCCACACATTCCTATCGGCAACATAGTCCTTGATTTTATAATAGGCTTTCTTGACAAGAACAGATTTCACATGATTTTTAAATTTCTTGCCGGTGAGATCGGTGACACATTTAAGTAGTTTATTATAAAAGCGTATACAATTCCCTAGAAATGATTTATTAGTTTTTGTGTCTATATTTAGGCACTACTAATTTATGTTTATTCCTAGTATTAATGTTATGATAGTCACTATTGATGTTAAACTGTAGATGGTTTTTCCGGACGTACATAATATTTTCAAGTATATAGTATATTAGAACTTGAATCAATTTTACTAAGGTACCTATAGATAAGCTAGATGGAACTTAACTCAATGAACTTATTCAAGTATTTTTTTAAATACAAATGAAATCTTAGTCCCGGTTGAGAGGAATTCGTCACACACAATGGATGTACACTAACCCTGAATAATCCCTTATTTAGTTTGGCAAAATTTAAATTTAATGAAATGCATGTTTACGACATTTGCTTTGTCTGAAACGATCTATTCTTTAAGTTATCCTTATCCTCCTTATCCTCTCTTAAATTAAGCACGTAGTATTGTAATGTACGTCCAAAACGTAAAAAACAAAAACTAATATGAACTTAATGTAACAGGGAGGAACCGGAATGTGACGACATAGACGATGCCCTCCTGGTCCGTCTGCTGGAGGTCAGCATACAGTGCGCAGTGGACAACGATAAGGTAATGTTATATTTTGTGTCTTATCACGGATTTAGGGTTCACTTTGGACACGAAATCGGTTAATTTATGTGTTGAACTATGTTAAAACAAATGAATTATGGATTTATTTATTATAAAATATATTATAAATGTAAACCTAGTTGAAATTCAGTAAGCCGCTATTAGTATACAAAGCAAAATATTAGTGAATTTGAGGTTTACATGTGAAAGACATAATATGTACTGTCTCGTATTATTATGTACACAATACACATAACAATACATTTTATAAATGCGAATGAAGTATTTAGCATAAATGTGGAAGCATTAAAAAACTGAATAAATGTTTACAAATGCTGATAGACATACTAACAAAGTTAATATTTAAGTTAGTATTAGGTTTTTAAATGATTTTATTTCACGTGTACCAAGTGTACACGTACGCGTAGTGGTAAAAATCGTATTTTAACTAGTGTTGTAAGATACTCAAAGAAAAATAAAGTTATTTTTATTTCGTGCTAGTATTGCTTGTGAAATAGACATATTATGTCTGTCAGTTGACTCTGTCAGTGTACTTATTTATCATTATGAATAGGTTTATTTAAGGGAGTCATCCTAAATCGCGATTTTGTATCATATTTTGGCCTGTAAAGTATTTTGTCTGATTTCAATCTTTATTTTAATTATATTATATATATTATAATTTTGTCATTCTTGATTTCGTCACAATAAATGATTTTAGTCTGATCAGGAGATCATATCGGTACGATAACTTAAATACATGTGTGTGCTTGTTAGTTTTATCTTAAAAGGGTGGTACTCTACAATGTTGTATTTGGAGTGATATGATGTGAACCATGGCTTTTAATATCATACTACATTATAGGAATCTATAACTCAGCTCCTACGCTCGATACAGTTTGCTGCCTATGTTTACCTACATTCTATTTCATTTGCACACTCAGGTACAAATGCCTATGTTTGACACACAAATACTTGCCTTACTGGGACACGAATCCGAGACCCTTGCCATAGAAGGGTGCATATAATATCGCTGCGCTAATCGGGTCAGCGTCTTTCAGTCGTGCTGACACCCTATACATTTTGCCGTCGTTATCTGTATTCCAAATGATAATAACATTGTAAATTGCCCTGTAGGCTGGGAGAACGGTAATTCACCCGCTAACTAGATTAAGAAACAATGTATGCCTGTGCTAATTATATTTCAAAATGTAATCTGGTTCTAGTTTATGCAATACATATTTTTTTTAATTTATTTCTTTATGTTTGTAAAGATCTGAGATCTTTCGACTGGGTGAATCGATTTTCATGATTGAAAGGTAGGGCTTCCCGTGTCCGTGTCCCATTTACATTTGGTCCAGTTCTGAATCTTTGAAATAGTTTTTTTTTGTTTATTTCGTACCTTTGTTCTAAGTCCTTTTGCAATGTTTATTCTACATAGTAACTTTCTAGAAAACGATTCTAAAATTACATTTGTTATGGACATGTAGAAAGCTAATATCAGCTCGTTTCGGGTCAGTAAACCGCGATACCAAGGTCTTAAGTAATCAGCAATCAGCACGTGGACAAGTGCTAAAATGTTATCATTTTATAACTTGCAATTATATTAAAACGTTAATTATCATATTACGTAAATGGAAAGTTTAATCGGTCTAATATACCTATAATACTAAATGCAGAGATTCCTAAAATTTCGTAATTTTTATATTTTTTAATTAGAAGTAAATAACAATACTAGTTGAAAAATATGTCATCATACATTTAAGTATGTACCTATGATTGTCGCTAAACATATTTTTATTTAAGCTGCTAATTTCAAAGTTAAGATCTGATATTATTAGTGACTATTCGTGGAGCAGTGATGGTCCTCAACTTCGTGTCAGCTTTTACTTGTTATCAAAACTAATACCAACTAAATGACAACTATAGTATCAGGGAATGTCATAATTTTTCCACTCATGGGTGAAAAAATGGGATAAAAGTTCAGTACTCAGCAAGGCAACCTTGCAATCTTGGACCGTGTGAAATTACTTACTTTATAATAGCAATAACTGCCTATACATTATAGGTATAATGAAATTGTACATTCTCTTTATGACGTCTGTAGCATTTTATTCATACGTAACTGCTTACTTATCAGTACTCTACAAGAAATTATAAATGCTATAACCGTAACTGTATGTTGCAATACAGGTAAAAATGAGCGCGACCCGCGGCCTTGGCAATCTGCTGCGATTGATAAAGGACGAAAACCTCCTAAGAAACACGCAAATGAAGACCTTATGCGAGTCAGCAATAGGAAAGCTTTTGGATTGCGCATGTAAAGGGAACAATATGAAGGTGCGATGGAATGCTTGCTACGCGATGGGCAATGCCATGAAAAACGAACAGCTGTTCACTTGCTTTAATGGATGGCAGGTGAGATATTCCCTAAATTCAGGTAACAACTGCATATGGATCTTCAATTTATTACAATATATTTGGATCGTATGATAAACTTACAATACTTTTAAATTTGTTTGGTGTTTATTTTTTGAACAATGTTAACCATTTACCTATAATTTCTTGATTATCGATCGTGATTATGATCGCATAATTATGCCTTCGCGATGATTTGAAATCATATGCTAACTGGTATAAATATTTACCATCACGCCTATCGTCCCCGAAGGGTTAGATTAGTGAGGTGAGGTAGTAGAAGTGGACTAATCTACTCCCTCATTTCGTCGGTATTTCTTAGGCCCCATGTAATAGAGGGCGAGCCTATTGCCATCAACCGGGCACGAATTCAAACTCCCAAGCTGCTACTGAGAATTTCACAGAAAAACCCAGTAACAAATAAAAATAAGCAAAACACTTTTCTTGACATGGGAGTCGAACCTAAGACTTCTTGTTCAGCTGTCGCATTTACACCAACTAGACGACAAAGTCATCAACCATCATCCGTTAAATCCAAATGTCTTTCTTCCTCAGAGCCAAGTATTCTCCAGTCTTTGCTCTCTGTCTAAAGAGTGCAAGAACATAAAAGTCCGCATCAACGCGGCGACGGCGTTGCGCGCGCCGTCTGCGCGGGCGCACTACGGCGAACATTACGTGCTCGTGTGGAGGGGGGTACTGGCCGCTATGGAGAACGCCGCCAACATTGATGACTTCAACGAGTACAAACATAAGGATAATCTCATTGAACAGGTGAGAATCTTCACTAGACGATTATAAAGTCCCTACTAGGAGTTAAAACTCAAAACTAAAAGTATTTAAATAAGTACCTACATTTATTTTGCTATAAAAATAATAGCTACTGTTATTATTGATTTCTTGTTCCTTGATTACAATAAAGGTACTTCTTAAATGTCGAATAGATAGTTTTGGTTTTGTGGTTTTACAAGACTTTCGTTTAAAAAGAGAGAGAAGTTGATTAAATTTTCTTAGTATAATATAAATTAAATGGTCAATTGTGTCAAAATTTTCTTATACTTTGTGTTGTTTCAGCTTTGCGTAACTCTCGCCCACTTATGCTGCCTACTAACACAGGCTGATCTGTCCGACATTCTGGGCCCTCTCGTATTTCACTACGACTGCGCTAAGGCCCTCTTCACACAAGTCTGCCACAAACTGCCGCCGGAAAATGCGTCCTGCTTGCGAATATTACAGGCGGCTAAATACGTCACTATCGACTTGACTGCGGCAAACGACACGCAAGTGCAGACACTGAGTATGTTACAAGATATATTTATATGGGACATGTGAGATTTGCGTAAACGCTCTATATCCAAAACTTGTCAAATAAAATGTTGCTTACTAATTTCAATACTTTTAATATTTAGCTACAGGTAAAAATTGTACCTATTATTGCAACTTCTGTTAATAGAATACTTAGAATTATATAAGTAATCTATTAATAGTTAATAGATAACTTTATGATCAAACTAGTGGGTTTATTTTCAAAGCAAGCTTACTAGATAGATATTTGTGAGGAAAATCTGACGTAACACATATTGATTCCAGTGTCCAATTGTGTAAAAGAAAATTCATCGATTTTGTCATTTATTGCAAATGCGTCCTTTCGTAATTAAATTTTTGCTCATGCGCATTATTATCTATTTATTTATTTATTATTGCACAATACAGACTTAATTGTTACATAATTTCCCACAAAACTTGATTGTTGTTGTTGATTGATCGGAATTCGTCTTGCAGACTGTAGTAAGGGTAATTTATGTGGACAAAACTACATCTGAAAATAAAATGAAACGATACTCTGTTTTTAGGGTGTGTCCAAAAAGTTTGTCTATGTACACATGGTAAACTAATTTTAACAAAAATAAATGATATCTTGCTTACTTGGAAAGACACTAAATTTAATATTATACTATATAATTTAATAAAACAAACGTTTATCATTTCATTTTAAGTAATGTTAGACCATTTGTAAAAATATACAAACTCCGCAACTCCAACTTTTTATGCTACAAAATAATTATCCAGGATTGAGTAGACTAAAGTGCTACTTATGCAAATTATATTATGTTTAATGGATACAAAAGTGCGATTGTGTTTTACAGAAATAATTATGTGTGCATACTTAGTTAATATTTATTTGATCTGCGTATAAAATAAAATTAATTTATTTTCTCTCTAGATTTCATAAGGAAGTTGTTTATATTTATTTTTTTATAATATTATACTAAAAATAAATTTTATTTAACTAATTTATTTTTATTATTTAAATATCCTTTTGGTGAATATTAACGGACTGTTTTCGTACCCAAACACAACTTTTAGTTTTGACCCATAAGTTCTATAATTGGTTCGTTGGTCATAAAACATCCTGTGTTGCCAATGCCGACTGTTGTACTGTTGTACATATTGACGACCTCTGTGGTCTAGTGGTTCGAGTACCGGACTTCTGATCACAAGGTCGTGGGTTCGATTCCCACGGGGCACAAATATTTATGTGATGAATATAAGTGTTTGTGTGTTTCCTATGTATTATAAGTATGTATTTACAAAAAAAAAGTATATAAGTATTATATCCATTGTCTAGTACCCATAGTACAAGCTCTGCTTGGTTTGGGACTAGATGGTGCTGTGTAAAATGTATCAGAATATTTATTTAATTTATTTTATATATGGAAATATTTTAGTATTAATATTAGTAATAAAATACGCACGGTATTGCCTCACTCTAAAAATTTGGTACAATCTGGCTAAAATTCGCTAATTTGAGACATGAAGTCGCGCATTTATTTTATCTATTAACTATGTTTGTCATCAATATGTTTTAATTTGGTATTATGATTGTGATACCAACATGCCGTATCTTTTGCATAGGGATTTCGTTTTCTTTACATATGTAGGTAGGCTATATGGACATATTATGTTTTAACGCAGACCTGATGACAGGTATAACATTGCGCAATATCTAAATTATTTATTATTGCTAAATCACGCGCGTCTAGTCAACGTGATATCTCGGAACATCTGTTCCATCATGTTAAAAAGATTTCAGATATCATGTGGTCTCAATGTGAGATAAAATCTAAAAGTAAAATATCAAAACAACATTAACTTTCAAATTAGATCCAATTCGTCTGAAGAATCAGTAAGTTAAGTTATGAAGGAGATCAAAATCATCGGAACCACGAAACCTAGGTTGGTTTGGCTCAGTTGATTATTGTAGATTATACCAGCTTCCACCCGCGGCTTTGCCCGCATGGTATATTTGTAACAGCCATAGTGATTAAATAGCTATACATATATATAATTACTGACTATTATGTATAATGACTAATTTGTCTGAACAATGTGATAAATTAATCACTATCCGTATATTATACATAACTAGCTGACCCAGCAAATGTTGTTTTGCCAAATTATAGGGGTTGGTGGGAGAAGAGTGAAAATTTTGCGATTTGTTACAAAAAAATATATAAATGAAGAACCGCTCGACCAATTTTGTTGCTTCCTCTCCTGTTGTTTGTTCCGTCTCTATACAAATAGGTATTTTAACAAAAAGTTATGGGTTTCTGTTCCGCACAAGATAAATATTCCCACTCTGCCCACTACATCAACGACCCCTGTCATCCCATCCCGGTAACCTCCTTAACCGATATTTAAGAGATTTATCAAATCTGATTCTGAAAGGAATTAAGGCAATGTTAAAAGAAAGTACCTTAAGCAGACGAAGTCACATGCGAAAGCTAGCACCTATAAATGTAGATAATATAGCTTCGACCTTCATACAGAGCATTTCGTTCAGCACAATAACTTTTATATGTATCAACTAGAATACTATAAATAAAGCTAATTAATCGCTCTCAGTATACATATCTGATCAAATATACCTATATCGAGTATCTAGAAATTAATTTATTAGCGAGTAGCGGGCATGTAATATTATAAACCATCCCATAAACCTGCAAGATTTACAAACATTACTTGTTCTCGATAAAAATCAGCTTATGTAACTACACGGTGAGGAATCTTGTATGCCTGAAAAAATGTGGTGTTTTGCCTTAACATTGAGTCCCGGAGCCGCGGGTACCGACGTGTTGATATTCCTCGGCGACCACGGTGGTGCCGGTGCTCAGGGCCTATCGGGAGAGTGTTTAGTGTGACCCCCCACATAAGTGTTGGGCCGATATCCACCGTGTCTCTTGCTATGGTATAGTACTGTGCAGTGAAGCGTCCCTAAGCCTACCACCCGTGGCCGTTCATGCTGTATGAAACAAGCAGTGTCTGACCTATTCCTGCAGCATGGTGGGACATACCTAAGAGGACCCCTCGCAACCTTAGAGGTGGCTTCTTCTCTTAAGGAGGTTAAGTAAAAGGTTAAAGCGGTGCAGTGCGAAAGTATATGGGTTGACGATGATTGATTTAAATAATAAATTGTTTGTTTGACAAGGCTGTAAAATTGATATTTGGCGAGAATGCTAGGCAACCTCTGGCTCATCAATCCTTCAGTGAGGAAAATTCTAGACGCAGGGAAACGTTTATTATTATAAATAGTTTTAATCATAAGTAGGTACGTTAAAACTTAAAAACAATTATTGGTTCTTAGTCTGTTTATTTAGCCGTTGGCAAGCCGCTTAATTACAGACACAAAGATTTCGAGGGTAAACTAGAAAAAAGCCTGTTTTAACTAGTAAGATGGAAAATAACATTCTGTAAAATATCTATCTATAAACACTCAGTAAAAATCACTGGTTATCTATATTATATACGCACAAAAAATATATTACTTAAATACAGTGTATTTTCCATAATAACTTTTGAACGTTGACCTCAGTTTGATGTAGTTGACCTCAAGACATTTTTGCAGACTTACAAATACTTAACTTTCTAGAAAAAGCAGACGGCCGTCGCCGAAGTAATTTCATATTGGTTTGCCACAGAAGCCATAAATGTTGTATAGATTACAAATCGCCCACGCTTGTACTCTAGTTCACCCTAGAAATGTGAAATGTAGCCACTTACATTACAATTATCAGAAACGTGTGAAACTGATAAATCCGGCTTTACCTAATTAATTAGTTTAAGAGGGAGCATTGACGCAAATTGTATCGGCTTCAGGGGTTATGTTATGGCGATAAACTATAATTAAGTTGACTATAATGCTATTCATGAAGGTAGGTATTTAGATGATTATGACTGGACTGCTATCAATCACGAGTTCACGACCAACGAGTTGGTAATATGTAATAGCTAATTTATTAGCTTATTGGGAAATCGTACATTGTTACGATGGTGGTCTCATCTAAAGCAGTTTTTACATTACATTAATATTTTTTTCTATTTCACCGACTGACAGTTTAAATAATTTCCTGGGACACGTTGGACTTTATTGTTTAGACGATTTTCAGGATGGTAGCTATTGCTGATCTTGGCTTACAAAGGTTGCAGTAGCAGGGACTTCGTGTCGCATAAATTTTTGGATTTCATGAATGAGACGGGCAGAAAACGATACTCCTATTTATCAATTTTTATTTATTTATTTATTTATAGTTAATTAAAACGGCACAAGTCCAATTACATTAATTAACATAGTATTAAAAATTATTAAAAAAATTGTGTTTCTGAAATGATTCGGAAGACGAATTTAAATATGTATTATCGATAAAAATATTTAAAAAAAACAATCGGTGCAATAGATGCTATTGCACCTTGGTGAGTTACATAACACATTTATCTAGTTCGAAACAAAAGATAAACTGTTATATAATAGTAATATGGCCTATAACTATGCTAAAGGTCGTTTGATACGCATCGACAATTCAGTATCGATTGTAAAATGTATATAAGTTGGGTGCACGCTATATCGATCGACTGTCTCGCTTTACATAATTAAACATCCTCGGAACCTATGACGCATTTGTGAAACAATTGAGAATATTTTATAGGGTGCGGATAGGGGTTGGTTTTGTAAAATATAAGGTAATAATAGACTCTCTTAAGTACTTACAAGACCTATTTATATAAATACCTACCTAAGTACTTAAGAGAGCATATTTATATAAGTTTATAATAGGGCCAATTGTTTTTTAAACATTGGACCTACATGTTTATATTTGAGGATCTTAAGGGAACAATAGATGGTGCTGTAACAAATGTCATAATTACATGACGCAGTTTTCTGTTTGTATGATGTAGGCATAGTTTATTTTTTGGTAATAGTGTTAGGTCGTTAATCTTTATCTAAGTGGCAAAACGTTTTATTCGCGCTTATTGAAACGCCTGAATTAGTCAAAAACTGCAAGGGCGGCGCTGTGGCTGAATCTATATTAAATACGTGCTACCAGGTTCATATTCCGCACGTAGCAAATATTTATAAGCCCTCAAACATGTCCTAGGTTTGGGTTATGTGGTATAAGAAAGATCCACTATGGTTTTCTTATTACCAGAAATTAAGTAGTAGGAAATTGTTTCATATATTACACTGGTACTGAACTGGCACATGAATGTCTACTATACCTATGCACATGGAGGTCTTTAAAAGATCAATTCCGAAACTTCCTATGTTGGGCCTAAAAAGCATATCCCTGTAGGAGGGTAGGTATCTACTAAAGTATTGGCACTTTATCTTTACAAATAATTATAAATTATTTAATCTAAACCGTTTAACAAAAATATCTTACCTTATCGTATTACCTATTAGTTAATACAATCGTTGTTTTGTTGTGTAGTGGTTAAAATATGTTATAAATACATTTGCTTCCTGTTATTGTAGTCAAATTTGAGTTCACAATACAGGTTATCATAAATATACGATATAGCTGACACTTGGCATGATTTGTTCTGAAAAAAATATCACTAACATAGTTTTAACCCCACGCCGTGTCTGTCTGTCAGTCTGAACGCGATAAATAAAAAACTATTGAACGGATTTTCATACAATTTTCACCAATGGATGGAGTGGTTCATGATAAAGGTTTAGGTCAATAATAATTCATAAATATTTCAGGCACCTAGGCATATCATATACCGTACACTTACATCCAAGGGGATCTGTAGCGATTGCTAGTACACACTGATTTAAGATAGTATGTATATGTATGACATTAATAAAAATACCGTATAGTATTAATAACAGCTGTCCAAAAATAACTCTTTAATATCAAAGTTGAGTGACGTTTATGTATAGTTCCAGAACAAATGGACTACAAACTGGTAGGTAAGACACGAGTTTGTCTGTGGAAGTTTTTAAAATATAATAATTATTACAATAACTTAAAGGTTCGCTGTGATAAGATAAAAAGCTGCGTGGAGCGTGCTTCGATATTTTTATTAAAAAAATCTTGTTTTAAGTATCAATAATATAACGGACTCGTGTGTCTTCGAGACTGTTATCTTATTGATGTCGGACACGAAAGCGTCAAATGAACATACATGAATTTAACTATAACACAATAACCTATTTAAATCCCACCGTTCGTGACTCGTTCTATTTCTGACCCTGTCATTTTGATCTATAGCTGAAAGAAAATCTATGTAAATTAATATATCTGGTATAGGTACTGATCTTATTAGCTGTTATTATCGTCATAAAACAATTCTTGAAAAAGAGTATACATACATACGTCTATTACCATACGAGAATAATTTTCATAATACTACTGGTACTTAGGTATTTAAATTCATTTGTGTCTCGTTAGTCATGTTAAGTTAATAAACATCCAAAGAGCAACATGTCAACAAACGTTACTTAATTAAAGTATTTTTCCAGCTCATGAACAGATAAAGCCATGAGTTGCGTACATTATGAAACATATAGGTACCTACCTCATTATAGAGTACCTATATTTTGAGCTTATGCAACGCGCTGTAAATGTAACTATGAAATTGGACTAACCGGATCCAGATCCAGTTGTAACGCAGCTTAGGATCTTACGTTCAGCAGTCGCGCTTGCAATCACTACACCGATGTGATAGTCTATTCTTAGGCAGGTAAGTTTAATAATTTTGGCATGTAATGCACGTCGGGGCTGAGGTAACACACATTGTTGTCGTCATGATTTCGATTAAATAACATTACGTTGTCTTGGATAGTCAAGTATTGGTCCGAGCCCAAATTTCCCCAAAACACTGAAGTTCGTTGACGCAACTCTACGCTTTATTTACTCAGATTAAGATCATTTAGGAGCCAAAGTGCTTACGTCAGCACAAAAGAGATTATGCGAATTGTCTATCAAGGATTCAGTCACACTTCAAGTTTGGTCCTGTAAATCTATTGACCGGATAAATATAAGAATTGCAATTTGAAAGCAAGCCTCGCGATATTTGAGGGTAAGGAGAGTTAGGTATAAGTGTTAACTCCACTAACAAGACCATTATTGCAATTTGCCGTAGATTTAAATTATGGCTGTGAGATGACCCCATTTAATCTACAGAGTTTCATCATCAGTAGTAGTATATTATTGGGCATTCTACCCCACCTGCCGTTCCGGCTTCGCCTCCACTTCGGTGGGATAGAATGCCCAATAATATACGATCGAATCTCGTCCGCTTCGACATTACGTACCTGTTTATATTTTATAAATAAACACAATTCGTCATTCCAAGTAATTTGACTAAACCAAAGCCTAACAGAAATGTTATAGCAACAAAATACAAATAATTGCATACTAGGCGCAGGCAATAGCTATCATTAGTACAATGATGTATAAAGTAAAATTAAATTAATACTATCATAAATTTTAAGAAATAACCATATCCATCAATTTGACTCATTGTTAGTAAAACTACCCATAGCATCGGACGTGTTATTATGAAGTTCATTAAACAACCTCATTCACTTCATCTTGATTCCATTTGCGTGGAATCACAAAACAGCAAACGACGACACGGTGAACTACTACCAAACACTATAAGGTGTATTATATGTGGTCCATCTAACTGTGGAAAAACAAATCTTGTAATTGGTTTGCTGTTGCATAAGAATGGTTTAAAGTTTCGTAATGTATATGTTTACTCAAAAACTCTAAACCAACCGAAGTATGTGTTTGTTGAAAAAGTGTTAGCTAACGTTCCAGATGTATCGTTTGCAAAATTTAAGGATAATGAGGAAGTAATAAGTCCACAGGAAGCTAGATGTGATTCAGTTATTATATTTGATGATGTAGCATGTGAAAACCAAAATAATATAAGAAATTATTTTGCAATGGGTCGACATAAAAATATAGATTGTTTTTATTTAAATCAAACATATAGCAAAGTACCCAAACAGCTTATTAGAGATAATGCAAATCTCATTATTCTTTTTAAGCAAGATGATATTAATATACGTCATGTTTATGATGAACACGTAAACACAGACATGAAATGGAATGAATTTCGTGAGTTATGTAGTAAAATATGGACTGAACCTTATAATTATCTAGTTATAAATAAAGATTGTCGTAAGAATGAAGGTGGCTATCGCAAAAACTTTGATAGTTTTGTAGTTTTTGATTGATCTAACGTTTATATAAATATAAAATTATATAAAAAATTGTTTATTCCTAATTTAACTGTGAAGGAAGACAGTAGATCATTTATTCAATTATTATATAATGGAAACATCTTTAAAAAGACAAATTATTACTGCTGCTGAAGCAGTTAAGAAAAAGGTCCGAAAAATGCGAAATATTGAAGATGATAATGAAAAAGCATTACAAACTGTTTTTAAACCGTTAATCAGCCCACTTAATCAAATAGCACAAACCAACAAAAATACATCCATCGAAAATTTAAATCATATTAATTTGAAAAATAATGATTACGCAGACCATCATGATAGCAATTTATCTAATGATGAATATGTTAAATTTGAAAGTGATTTGGAAAAAAATACCAGTATACCTGAAGTGGGTACTGATGATCAAGATCATGGTTATATTCAAAATTCTGAAGATTCAGATGATAATTCACAAAACAGTATCGACTCGTTCAAATCTGTTGGTGTCGGCGACAATGTTTCATCATGGTCTCTATCATCTGAAATGATAGATGATGTTCCTTTCGGAGTCAGAAATGAAAAAGGGAAGTTAATGCTCGGATGTACTAAAATAAATATTGGTAATAAAACTATCACAATAGGCACACACACATATTCATCCACGCCAGGGCTAAAGGAACTTTTATTAAAGAAAGATCCAGATTTAAATTTGGTTACCGAAAATGATAGACAAAATTATAAATTAATGTTGATTCATACAAATGCTCATAGACGTGACTATGATGCAAAAAAACCAATAAAAAGCAACAAAGGCAAAAAATATATGGACGTTATAAAACCTCTATTTAAATTGCCAAACGACAGCAGCGATCAATTAAAATTTCAAAAAGGGAAAGGACTGAAAATGCTGAAAAAATGGAATAAAAATGTAGACTACATTTATTGGGATGATCCTAATGAATTAGTTGAAAGATTAAAACTACTCATGGCTTCTCGAGGAGCTGGAAATACAGGGTTAGATAATGAAATAATATCTATTATAGAGGAACTACGCGAAGGAAAATTTATAAATTAATAAATATCTTGGTAAATAATTATGGTTTTCATTGTCATTTAAGCATTCTCTCTGTACACACATAATGAATATAGATAAATTTGGTCATCATATTCACAAAAGGATGCGATTGTCAGATATTTTTGATATCGCAGACAAAACAATATTAAAAACTGCAAATGGCGAGTTTAATTTGCAAATGAGTAGACTACGAGGCGTTATTAATCCTGTTGAAGCAGACGATGCTGCTAATAAGGAATATGTAGATGAGAAAATTGATGACTTGTGCGCTAAAAAAGATGTCCAAATATTAATAGACAAAATAAAAATAGAGATTACAAAAGAAATTCAAGCCTCATTAGACCATTTAAAAACAAGTATGACATCTTATATTGATCATAAAATAACGAACAGTGGTACGAGGAAGACTAACAATCCGTCTCAAAATGATAAAGCAACAGGTCGTGAATGAATTACATAAAACAGCTAGAAAAAACTTTGCACGTCGTTGTGTTATTTTAAAAGGAATCGATGACTTATGGCAAGCTGATCTTATTGATTTAAGAAAAATTAAAAATTACAATAAAGGTTTCAGTTACATCTTAGTTATAATTGACTGTTTTTCTAAATATGTTTGGACTGTACCCTTGAAGTCAAAATCAAAATTAGAAGTAACTAATGCATTTGAAAATGTTTTAAGTACATGTGATCGTTCCCCTAACCATTTACAAACCGACTTAGGAACTGAATTTTATAATGATACATTTTCAAGATTAATGAAACGTTTTAATATTAATCATTATTCATCGTTTTCAATTAAGAAAGCTTCGATTGCAGAAAGAGTAATTAAAACTTTAAAAAACAAACTCTACAAAACATTCAGTTTAAATGGAACCTATAGATGGATAGAAAAACCTTTAGAAAGTATAGTCTTTAATTACAACAATACAAAACACCGTACTATTGACTGTAAACCGGTTGACGTTAATATTGAAAATGAAATTCTAATAAGGAAAAATATTTTTAAATCACACAAGAAAACACAACCTAAAAAACACAAACTAGAAATCGGAGATCGTGTTCGCATAAGTAAATATAAAAATTGTTTTCATAAAGGCTATACTCCTAATTGGTCAACAGAAATCTTTAAAATCATAAAAATAAATGAAACTATGCCTACAACGTATAATATTCAAGATCTTCGAAATCAGCCAATTTTAGGTACTTTTTATGAACAAGAACTTCAAAAAACTAATCATCCCGACATTTACCTAATTGAAAAAGTTTTAAGAAAAAAAGGCAGTAAGCTGTTTGTTAAATGGCTAGGTTTGAGTGATAGTGAAAATAGTTGGATTGATAAGAGAACCGTGCTAAAATAATAAATGGTATTTAATCATCTATTATTATTTTTTCTCACATTATAATACAAACCATGCAAGGAGGTGGACTTATTAATAATTTAATAAATAATTTACCATTTGAGCTTCATTTGCCAGGCTACAATTACTGTGGACCAGGCACTAAATTACAAAAACGTTTAGCATGAGGAGACAAAGGAATAAATCAATTAGACGAAGCCTGTAAAGTTCACGATATAGCCTATACAAATTATTCAGACTTGTATAACAGACATCAAGCTGATTTACAGTTATTGAATATGGCAAATAAACGATTAAAAGCAGCAGATGCAGGGAAAAGAGAAAAAATTGCTTCTTGGTTGGTAAGCAAAGCAATGAAAGCAAAACTTAAAACTGGATCTGGATTAAAAACTTTTGGATCTTTAGTAACAAAAATTCGATCACAGATCAAAAAGTTAAAACCGAAAAACAAAGAAGACGTAATAAAGTATGCTTACTTAGCGGCAAAAAAGTTGTATTCAAAAAATTGTCGGATTCCTGTACCTAGAATTATACCGTTACCAAAAACAGGAGGTGTTTTACCGCTGATTCCAATTTTCGCTGGATTGTCTGCATTAGGTACTTTAGCTGGCGGGGCAGCTGGTATCGCAAAAACAGTAAACGATTACAAAAGTGCTCAAAATAATTTACAAGAATCTCAACGTCATAATAAAATGATGGAATCGATTGCGTTGGGTAGAGGCTTGTACGTCAAACCATACAAGAAAGGAAACGGATTGTTTGTAAAATGTTCAAAAAACTAATCAAGAGGTTACCTAATCGTGCTCTTACTAATATAGATATCCAGAATCATGCATATAACGTACCTTATTTCAGAGGTGTGTTCATGAAAGATCAATTACCAAACAAACCCAAACCTATTGAGAGCGGAGTTGTTAATTTGGATAATTCTAACAATGAAGGAACACATTGGGTAGCCTATGTAAAAGTGTATAAATATTGTGAATATTTTGATAGCTATGGCAATCTAAAACCCCCATTAGAGTTACTAAATTACTTTAAAAATTGTAATGTTTTTTATAACTATACGAGATATCAAAATTTTAACTCTGTAAATTGTGGACATTTATGTTTAACGTTTTTGTATGACTTCTGGGATAAATATATAAATTGAATAAAACATTTTTTAGTTTCATTTACATAATGTCACTCTCGCTGTCAATAACTGGTAACTCATCAGTGCTATCTACTTATTATTCTCCTACTCTACAACTTGAAGGAGAGTATGAATGTGCATTATTATATTTATCTACATTTAATTCTATACCAAATATTGATAATAAAAATAACAAATTTTATTACGATCATAACGTTATTGAAATTCCTGAAGGAGCATATGAACTGCAAGATATCAACGATTATTTAAAATCAAAAATACAAGACGCAGGAATCAAATTAGAGTGCAATAATAATACGTTAAAAACAAACATATTTTGCACAAAAGCTATTGATTTTACTAAAGAAGATTCTATTGGTAGATTGTTGGGTTTTGAAAAAAAAATAGTTGAAGCAAATAAATTACACGTATCACAGTCTCCAGTGAACATTCTATCTACGACTGTGGTGAGGGTAGAATGTGACATAGTGAGCGGATCATATGTTAATGGTCTACCAAGTCATATCATTCACGAGTTTGCTCCGAATGTACCACCTGGTTATAGAATTATCGAAGTACCTAAAAACGTAATTTACTTTCCCGTAAACCAAAATATAATTAACAGTGTGAATATAAGACTGTTAGATATTAATAATAATTTACTAAATTTACGTGGGGAGGAAGTGCAGCTATATTTACATCTTAAAAAAAAATGATTGATTATAATAAAACTAATAAATATCAGAGTACCTCTACTAAAATAAACAGTGCGTCTTGGGCTATCCGCAAGACAACATCAAACTGTAAGAATAAACTGAAACTTACTAAAGAAAATCATAAATTCCTCAAATCAATTGGTCTTCTAAAATGAGTTTATTAGATGTATTATCTTCTCCTGCTAGTGATAATAGCATTATTGGTATTGAATATCATTCATACAAACCATACATAACAAGTTTCAACAGAAACGATGAGATTCGCATACCTATTAATCAGAAAGATCTGTATGTTCTACCATCAGCCAGTACATTATATTTAGAAGGTATAGTAAATGTTACTAAAACTGCCACTAAAGAAAAAACTAGTGTTAAATTTACAAACAATCCTTTGATGTACCTTTTTCAAGATATTCGATATGAACTGAACGGTGTTGAGATTGATAAAATAAAAAATGCAGGCGTTACAACTACTATGAAATCATTGCTATCCATGAATGAAAGCGAGTCAAAATCATGTCGTTCTTGGGGTTGGGATATACATGGTTTTAAAAGTAGTAATGGTTCATTTTCTGCATCTATACCGCTTAGCAACATTCTTGGATTCGGTGAAGATTACAAAAAAATTATAATTAATTGCAAGCATGAACTGATATTGTTGAGATCGAATACAAACTTGAACGCTGTGAAACTCGATGCTGGAGAAGTCATAAACGATATTGAAATTAACAAAATCATATGGCGTGTACCACATGTTAAGGTATCTGATAAAGAGAAGATAAACTTATTGAAGATTTTGGAAAAGGATAAAACACTGCAATTAGTTTTTAGAAATTGGGATTTATATGAATACCCGCTATTGCCTAGAACTACAAAACATACTTGGTCTATTAAAACTTCATCTCAGATTGAAAAACCGAGATATGTAATTATAGGTCTACAAACAAATAAAAAAAATAATTCTGCTGCTGATATGTCTAGATTTGATCACTGTACTTTACGAGATGTCAAAGTATACCTCAATTCAACTTACTATCCCTATGAGAATCTAAACGTGGATTTCATTGATGATAAATTTGCATTGTTATACGAGCAGTATGCACGTTTCCAACAATCGTATTACGATCGCCGATCTGAACCATTGTTGAACACAAGGGACTTTAAGGAGATCGCCCCTCTGTTTGTTATCGACTGTTCTAGACAAATTGACAACCTCATATCAGGACCAGTAGTCGATGTGCGTGTAGAGTTAGAAAGTAATGATGAAATACCTGATCTAACTTCTGCCTACTGTCTTATATTGAACGATTGTATCATTGAGTACAAACCACTGAGTAATATTGTAAGAAAAATATCTTAGTCATTTTATTTTAACGCAAATCTACTACTATCAATCTACGATGTGCAAAGTTCATAGATTCTCAAATTGCATGAAATATATATAAATTCTGTCTTAATTTTGTACTGTTTAGTGTAGAAATATTTTATTAAAGTGTTGGTATAATGTAGGTATGTAACTAGTGTACCTAAAAGATAGATTAAATAAATGAATTTAATTCAAGGAAATTTATTTTATTTCATAACCCTACCCTACACTTGATAAATTTTCAATGTGGAATATAGTGAATAAATAAATAAAGACACATTTATAAGGTCAAATCATTTATTTAATTTAATATAAAAATAAACAGTTAAATAATTACAAAACTAACAAAAATCATAACCTATTAAAGACTTAGCAATTTTTTTAACTAATGCCTCCGTTTCGTTCATTACATCATCAACCGCATCTTGCACTACATATTGCGCATTTAATATAACATTTTCACTGTCACTATCACTATCACTCGTTTGAGGGTTATTGCACAGATCGATAACCGAAATCTTTATGAGTTTTAGACCTCTCTTCTGAATCCTATTCATAACAAACGATTTTGTTGGTTTCACAATATTACGTGTTTGTTTATCTCGTCGATGCCTTGATTTCTTTTCTTTTTGGATATGCGTGGTCTCTGGAACTTCAGTGAAGACCTCAGAAAACTGACCACAATGTCCTTGTCCATACTGACTGAACACAATTTCCGAATCCGATATCTAAAACAAAACATAAAAATATTAATAAGTATTCTGTCAAAAGTATTGTTTTGATATTAAAAATAACTAGGTATTTATAAAAACACTTACCGATGACATTGTGTGTTGTATAACAAGTTTAAACAGGTTACAACAGGTACAAAAATTAAAATAAAATATGTAATTATTTAAGAATTAATTTATTAGATGTCTTCACTACGACAACTATTTTATGAATGAAACATTATGGCACAATTATTTTTGGATATAATAATTTGTTGTTTTATAAATATGTACTTTCAATTCAGAACACATAAGTCACGATTTAGAATGTTCCATTGAAAACTGCAAGCTTGCTTTACCTACATTTTATATATTTACAGTGCAATGAACTGGCACATGTTCGCTAAATGTATTACAACACTGAGCTCATATTACTATATTGTAATAAATTATGGTTAGGATTTCTGTTTATGTGAAATCAATCTTATTACCTCACATTTAAGACACTATTCAGAAAATTACTTTAGCTTAGAATATAATAGTGCAGTCTGTTTAGTGACTGGTTTCCGAACCGTCGGTTGCGGGTTCGACAACAACGGATATACATATGTATATACAATTACAGTGGAATTCGTAATGGACGAAATAAAAAAATAAGTTTGATTCATCAATAAATTTATTTACCCTTTATATCATAATTAATATCTTAAAAATTAAACAAGTATTTTTATTATTTACATACCTCATAATTTAATCTAACAATATATAATCTATACAACATTTAACAATTTAAATTTCCCTTTAAAATACATGAATTACCCCATGCTCGGGTTGCAATATTACCTGGACGTATTAACCGCTTATCGTCATTATTAGAGAGCGCAATTTTATTAACACTTTGCGTAAATATTTCATGCTTTATTGATTTAAATAAAATGTTTTTTCTCCGAATAATCTCATTATTAAATAGTACATTCTCATAATCTGTGATGTTCAGATCACGTACCACGCTACTTTTAACCCCCTTAGCTTTTTTAATTATTTTATCCACAGTTTTTATTGAATAAAGTTTCGACCTCAAACCAACAAAATCAGTTATAATTTTACCAGCCATTTCATCTTTAAAAAGGCCTGGTATTTTTTTGTTTATTTGCGGTATCATGAACTCATTTTTAATGCTATAGTTGCTGGTATCAAGGTATTCCAAAAACTTGTGTTTTAAGTCGTAGTAAAAATCGTTGGTATATATTTCGTAAACAAACGAATCTGTGTCGGTATAACATAATTTTACCCTCTCATTATAAAATGGTTTGATTATATTATAATGGAAATTATACATGTGTGATTTAGATAGTTCTAAAACAGTGAAGCCAATATAAATCGGTTTGTCTAAAATTAACCGATCTGGTTTCATCTGGATTGCTACTAAGTTTTCGGATAAAACTGTTGCACTATGAAAGTAAGGGTTTGCTATGAGCCTTTCTGCATATTTTGATTTTTTTGTTACATTATTTTTATCATTCCACTGATTAACTAAATGAACAGTTACTCTATTTTCAGTGTTTTCGAGCGTTTTCCCAAAAACACTGTTATTTAATAACTTGAAAAAATCTTGTTCAAATACACTTTTTGCTTTTTGTCGCAATTGAGTATTTAATTCAATATACTGTTTCAAGTATGCACTTTGCCTGAATGTAATGACTCTATGGATTTTACGTAAGATAAGGCCATGTTCCAAACACTTCTTTAAGTGAATATAATGAATAACGTAATTGTATTTATTATACAAATTTGAAATAAGTTTTTTCGTCTTTCCTCCAGGTGGTATGCATTTTTCAGGACAAAAAGGTAAGTCATCATGCTCCTGGTGTAAATATTCAGGGTACAATAAATCTACTTCTAATATGTAACCCCACTCTGAATGATCTGTAATACTTTCCACATTTAATTTATCTATTTCATTTTGATTTAAAAATCTAAATCCGGAATAAGGTAAATGTTGACACATACTGTAACCATAAAGATTATTGCAGTCTAAATAAGCTATAAAACACTGCGGTTTTGTTACATCACAATCTTTCATATATTTATTGTTAGCCTTCGAATAGCGATGAGAGCACATACACAATCCACCTCTAATACCATCTTGAATCATTCGTACGATAGCTAAGTCAGAAACAAGTTCAAGCTGAACACCTGTTTTCATTAACATCGCATCAAAAGATAAACTAGGCGCGGTTATGTAAAACGCTGGGTCAAGTTTGTAATGCTGTTTACAGGTTTTACGAAAATTTTGAAATATATCAGTCAATAAAAGAACATCGGTTTTCAAATACAAATCAGTATATTCACCTAAATTTTGTATATTAAACTCATTCCACACTAAATTAGCATGTTTATAATCTTTATCTGAAATCTCCTCATTCGTTAAACAACTAAAAAAATACCGTTTAGCCGGTAACATTGTTTCTTCATAACATTTCCAACTAGTCATATAATCATAAGGGTATACACCTTTTCGTGCAAGTAATTTGAATCGATTATTTTCGGGAAAGTGACATCGTAAACTTATAAAATCCTCAATTGGTATGGTTTTAGCAAGTTTGTCTAAACTAGCTCCTAAAAAATGAAATGAATCCAAGAACCGGAGTTGTACATAATCATTATCGGTGACCTGCAGGAATTTAGAAAAAGAAATATATTTTTCTTTGGTTTTGGGTATAATATTCAATTTACCTGGCATTTCGCCTAATTTCTTTATGAATAAATGACAATCGTACCCTGATAAATTGTGAAAAAATATAGGTATAAATTTAGGTATTTTAAATTGTAGGTTACAATGTCTATGGGCGGCTCCACGGTATTTACCGGTTATATGACAGTGGTCTCTAACTTTATTTGTCCATAAGAGGTTTTCACATATATGACAGATAGAAGCTTCTTTATAATCAGACGCATTTTTTTCTGTAAATATCATTACATGATTTTGATTTAAAATTTTATAAATTTTTTTGACATCAGATGTAAGAAAATCGATAAATTTTGAAACACAATCTATACCGCGATAACTTTTAAAACTATCGTCAAAAGTATAATTTAATGAAGAAACAATGTTGTAAGCGAATGCCGCAGGTACGTGTTGTTGCAAACATGACGTAGTAGCGGTGTCAGATTCAAGAACGGAAATTGGATTTAACAATGTTTCGAAATCGGCATAGATAGCAAAGGGAACATTTTCTTTTCTATCATAATTTTTAAATTTAATCACACTCCCCTTTTCTGGTAAAACAGTAACGATCCCTCCACACAAATGTTTATCAATCTGTTCAAGGGTAGGAAAGAACAATAAACAACTTTCACAGAAATATAATTTGCTATGATGTTTTGTTATCTGATTTTTAACAAGACGTGGCAAATCTTTTATAAGACAATAATGAGATGATTTATGATTTTCTAGGAACAGTAAGTGAATGCTCTTCATTGTTGTACCCCTCTTAACTAATTCAGGTTTGTAAAGGGGGCCAATTATTACCCTGTTATTTTTTAAACCATACACATATATATTTAAAAATGGGTTATTTTTTTCAAAAACAGAGATATCCGAAAACGATATTGGAAATGAAACACCTTTAACATTTAAAACGTCTCGAAAATGTGGATAAGATGTTACTCGTTCAGGATGACGAGTTGTAGGATATAAGGCGGCCACTATGCACCACAAAAAACAATAATCATCCTTGTTTTTGATATTCAAGCAAGCTTTTTTGGTTTTTATAAATTTAGGTAAATCTATATAAAAAGAGCCGCTGAGTGGTTGATATTTATTGATATTAATTTCTAAATGGGAATTACTAAGAAACGTCCATCCACTGTCTCTCTCCTGAAACTCTTCAATTTTTTTCAATAACGTAGTAGTAATTGTATTATAAAGAGTTTCAAACTCGTAATTAAAATGTATAGCAAAGTTTTTTGTCGCAAAAGATTTTAACTCTTGTACATCATTTTTGTACATTAAGAATAAAGAAAAAAGTTCAAAATTCATTTTTAACGCTGTATATTTTTTGAGAGAATCATCAATTAAACATTTCACTTGATCATGAATATCATTGAAAAATAATTCGGGCAAATTTACTGCTTCGCTGTTAGACGCAATAATACGGTAACTAACAATACGCCCTTTAAACGCAGAGTTAAGGATTTGAACGTTATCATTAATTGTTACAGCATTATTATTTTTATGTTTATTAGTTCGTAAATGACCAGTCCACGAACGTCTATCTATATGTATATTGCAAACCGAACAATGAGGCATTTTCAGTATATCAAAATAACGGATTAAAGTTGCACACAACAATATAAATATACCTTAAATATTAAGCGAAGTAGAAGATTATTTCCAGCACAGCTTCTCTCAGTACGTTTTGTTCAGTCTAGGTTAAACAAAAAAATATTAATCAAATCTTCACGTAGGTCATCTTAGTGCCGTAGTAAGTAGTTAGTCTTTATATATCCTGAAAATAATACAAAGGCATTAGAAAATATGCATAAATAACAAATAAAATACTAGGCTTAAGTAGATATTGATAATAATTATATGTACCTTCAAGTTTATGCACAATATTGATCAGCTATTATAAAATTTATATCTCCAAAATGTCGTGCTCCGCAGAAGCAGTTTATCAATAAATCTCATTACCCCAAGATGTTGTAAGGCATCAAATAACTCTGAAAATACAAACATTAAATTTAAAATTTATATATTAAAAATTTCTTGACGATAAAGAATAATAATAAAATAAAAAATAATTAATTAACATAACTAAGGTTTATTTTATTATGGTATGGACATACTCTGGTTATCACTACAAGCTATTTGTAAGTAAATAGGAATAAAAAATTAAATAATATAGTTTAATAATTACCTTACTATTTTCAAAGAACAATATCGAGATGTCGTATATTTATTTACTCATGTATTCTGTTCTACAGAATGCTACTTATACAGAATAATGCGATATATAAAATAACTATCTTCGATTTTTACTAATTTAATAGTATATGATTAAGTTTTACGAACACATTTACTTGAATTATGTATTATTCATTATAACAAATAATACGTAATTCAAGTAAAGGTGTTCGATTACTAATCAAATAAATTAAATATTATATTTCAATTAATATCGTCATCGCTTACACGTGTCTTCCGTTCCAAATTCATATCATCATTTTTTATAGCACAGTCAGTAAATCAGTAGGGATGTACACCTACAATACTTAGCTGTTATGTTAACTCTGAGTAGCTACTGAGAATTTTATACAAAAACTCAATAACACTAAACCACAAAGGAATCAAACCATTGCAGTTGCACTTAACCACTTATGAGACAGTTTTATTAAATATATTTTTCTGCCATATCACATAAAAACACAGATTATTTATTTGACTTATCAAACATAACTATACTGTAATTAGATTTGTGGTTAAAGTAGGAAAGTTAAATAATTGTGTATAGGTGTGCCTGTGCATGTGTACAAATTAAGTACTTACTTATATTATACTTTTATTATTAATGAATCAACTTAATGTAAGTGTGTCAGCCCTAAGTAATTTAGGTACATCGACATTATAAAAATGCAACATTTTATTTTTAGACAAGCAATTTACCAGAAAGTCCTATGTGCATCATTACTTCTATGCTTTTGTGATAAAATTCTTAGTTAATTAATTTTGAACGATTAGTATAAAAGCTATACTTTTCATAAACATTTAACAAATTCGAGTTCGCGTCTACAAGAGTTGGTTCATCATCAAGACCAGTATACAGTGATAGTAGTGTTAGTAGTAATACAGACTAGAGTCTACAGTCTGCAGTTCAGAGCGGTTTCCACAACGCCATAGCCCAGAGAAGCGATTCAAATAGCTTAATAAAATGTAAGTATGAACATTAACTTAATTATTCTGCTTTCAGGTTATTTACTGACTTATAAAATATTCTTTAATTTTACTTTAATTCTACTTTAAACCTCCCAATAAATTGAGTACTTACGCTACTTTCTTTAGATTGTTTATACATACTTAAATTCCTTATTTCTTTATTTTAAAATTATTAGATTTCATTACTTTCTGCAACTAATATGTCCATTATGATCACGAACTTATCTCACTGTCAATAAAATTTAATCTGTTTAATTTAACCGTTAATCTTACATAATTGTTTTTTTAGGTCCGAGTCTGAAAGTGAAGTTTACCAAGAGTCGTCGAAGGTGCATGAAGATAAATCTAATCGCAGTCAATCAGTAACTGGAAAGCGCAAAGCATTGAAAAAATCACCTACCACTACAAGGTACTTATTTAATCTTCATAAATTTACTCAAGTGAATATAACCTACGACATACGAGCTATACTTATAAATAATAATATTTTTTTTTAATCATGCGTTCACGTTAACAGCTATAATGATTTCAATGTCCAGTGTTTCAAGGAATGCGATATCGCTCTATCTTGGTTTCATTCAACATTCACAGTGTATACATATAAAGTTATATTACAATCTTTTATACATTACGTACATGTAGCTGGTTTGGCTGCCTATGTAATAAATATATTAAGAAGTTCTTAAACTGAATACATATAATTTTGTTTATTTATGTGATGGTTATTTATTAAAGAAACAGGAAAACATGTAGGTTGAAGTATTGTTTTATATGGTTGTGTGATGGTACGATGTTTATTCTTTTGTTCTAGCAAAAAATCTAAGACTCTGGACATCTTCGGTCTAAGTCGTGAGCGCGGCGAATCCACAACAGGTTATCCTGTTCTGTCTTCGTTCTTCGTGAATCGAGTTGCTAATGGTAACGAACGGCGATCAAATGCTACATCTGGCAACTACTATGTTGATTTTAAAATATACAGGACGAGTGATGCGCGAGATACCGAGTCCATGGAGCTGTGGAAAAAGGCACTAGTACGAGTCAAGTTCCAAACGAATGAGGATTCTGTTCAGTGGCGCAAACTTCAAGACTTCATGCGGTCAGCTGATACGTTGTTTGACGAACAACCTATATTTACTACTTAATATTATACATTACAGTTTATTTAAGTATAATGTTATTTAACTTCAAAATATAATGATGATTTCATGATAACATTATGTTGTTTTATTTCATAGCTATTACGACGACCAGATTTGGCGCGAAGGTTTGTGTATCAGATTTTCGTGTCAAAGGTTGCGGGTTCGATTCCCGCTAGAGCGATGAATTTCGTCTCTAGTCTGGTTACAACTTTGATAGTTGGTACTGTTGTTCGTTCGCGTTAAATGTTAACGCAAACTCGATCGTAGTATCTAAATTTACATCACAACGTAACACATCACAAATTAAAACACATCACAATTTTTTTTATCACAATTCCAAACTCCGAGCTGATTGATACTGAGTAATTCACAGAAAAACTCAATAACACTTTCCTCGACCTAGGAATCGAACCCAGGACCTCTAGCGTTGCAGTCGCGCTTAGGACCGCTGGACTAACGAGGCAGTTATATTGTGTTTATCAATATGTTATTATAAGTTTTCAACGGTCTATATCACGTTGCGATGAACGATTCGCGCTTATTCGTCGGTAATCTTTTTATTGTGTAATTGTACGCCGTTAGGCATTCCGTCTCGTTTGAACAAGTAAATAATGAATTATCATTGTGATTCAACGAAGTGATGTGACGTACAGACAGTGACAGTGAACGAAATAAACAGGTACGTAATGTCGAAGCGGACGAGATTCGATCGTATATTATTGGGCATTCTATCCCACCGAAGTGGAGGCGAAGCCGGAACGGCAGGTGGGGTAGAATGCCCAATAATATACTACTATCATCATCAGTTCTCCATCCTTAACAATCATGCATCTACTACGGGTCTTGCAGGCATTTCGCAGATTATCATAATATACTAACTTCCAGTTTTCCGGCTGCAACTTTGTCACGTGGTATGTTGCCGATAGCTGATGTGTGATATATCTGCAATATTACCGTAAAGCTTTACAAAATCAATTGCATAGTATTTGTGCAAAAGAATAACAAACATCTTCACATGCGAATTTTTAGCAGAGATTTTGCTGAAATATACTTAGTCTAGCTGATTACTGCGACTTTGTCCGCGTGTAATTTAACGAAAAAAAAAGATTCATACTAACTTTGCCCCCCGTTTTACCCCCCTTAGGGTGTGAATTGTCAAAAGTCCTTTCTTAGTGCAAATTTTTACAGAGGTTCGTTTTATAACGTCCGTTACGTTATAAACGAACCACTGAAAAAAATCAAGTTTCTAACCCTTATAGTTTAGTCCCTGTTTTGATATGTCACACTGTTTCCCAAAACACAAGCTTAAGCTTAGCTTGGGAACCAGTAGCAGTACCTTTTGTGCAATACATCAATACGATATAATTATATATAAGAGTAATCTAAGAACACCAATGTATTAACTGGCGACAATAAAGATATTTTATTTTATTTATTTATTTATGTCAGTCAGCTTCTCCTTTTATGTACCTATACACTAGCTGATACCCGCGACTTCGTCCGCGTGCAATTAGGCGAAAAAAAAAATCATTCAAATAACTTCAAAAACGGCAAAACTTCATAATAACTTTGCACCCCCGTCTTACCCCTTAGGGGGTGAATTTTCAGAAATCTTTTCAGTTTCTCCTTTTTTTTCCGTCCCTCATAACGTATTGTACTTACCTAACTAAAATAGGGCTTCTGTAAATTTCCACCACAGATTGTCAATTATTGCTATTGTCAACGGTGTTTACACAAATGTATTCAGTACCAGTCATTGCACGTTACGTATCCATTTTCTTGCCGGTAGAACAATTTAGTGCTAAAACCTCAAATCACACATGCTCATAAAACAAACCTCAAATGTTGCATACAGGTAATGAAGTTTGCAGACCATAACACCTATTGATATTGATTGTTATGTTGTGATTTTATAGTTTTCATTACTGTAGGTAAGTTGTGCCCCCAAGGGCAGTGTATGTTATGTCAGCCTGTTACGAGTATCCGGTACCTAGCACCGGCACCGGCAATGGCTAACGTTAATAGTTTAGAGTTTATACGAATTAAGAATAGCTATTGTTTGATACAATAACATTATTTCAAAGTTAAAGTTAAAGTAAAATGTTTTATTTCAATAAAATAATACAGGTAGGTACTTTTGAATTGTCAATCTAGTTGCACGGTTCCAAGAAGTAGATCTTATGGAGAAAAACCGCCAAGAAACTCCATAGATACTCTTTTAAATAAAAAGAAAATTTGAAAATCGTTGGCTTTTGCATAATTATTCGAAGTATTGTTGACTATTTCGTGTTTATTTTTTAGTGGGAGAATAATCAATACATGTATCGTCAATGCATGGTGTTACATGGCCCCGGCAATCGGGTTGGTGGCGTTGACGGGTGCGGTTTTTTAGTCTGTAAACGCTCACATTGGGCGGAGTCCGACACACCCCGTCGCCTCCCCAGGCGGCCGGACGGTCCGTAAAGAATTTTTCCGCACTTAAAAAAAAAAAAAATGGTGTTACTAATAACTCGATGTAATCTTTATCGAAACTTCAAGTAAATCTGTTGTCAAAACATTTCGTGTCCCACTGGTGGGCACGGGTCTCCTCTCTTATCCGAGGAGTTAGGCTACAGGTTTCGTTCGTCTATTGCTAGTTAGCAGAGTACGACAATTCAACACATATAAGATAATACTCTTTTAGGCGCGCAAGTTTCTTCACGATGTTTCCTTCATCGTGTGAGCATGTGATGACACTACTTTTGAGAAGTCAGTGCTGCGTGCCTTGGGGTTTATCCGAGAATTTAAATTCACATTAGTGACACTACTAAGCTATTGTGATAGCCTTTCACAGACGCAAACTACGGAAATAATTAATTTACCCATCAAGTGATCCCAAATTCCAGTAGAGCTCGTGATATTTTAATCATTTTCAGTAGCTACTCTGATTCAAAAAGAGCTCGCGAAGCAGACGTTGATAGTGCTCCCATATGTTGTCCAAAAATACTAACCGTTAAAAAACCCTTTTAAAGCTACATAAAAAGCTGCTACTGCAAAAGCCCTCGAAGATGCGCATATAAAAATATTGTCCATTGAATGTTATCCTAGAAACTTTAATCTAAAAAACTTACGTGGAATTCCTAAAAAAAGTTGATTACATATTGTGATTATAATCAACACGTCACTGAAGAAATTGTAATGAATTGCCATATGAAAACGCTCCATTTGTAATTATACATATACAAATATATCGATATATCCATTGCTCAGATACGTAGTTTTAGTGACGTAATATTACAGTATGGCCCTCGAGGGGCCTTAGAAGATATAATAAGTAGGCACAGCTGATTATGAATATGATTTTTCATACTAGATACTACATTATTTACTTAGTATCACGCACAGATCACACCGATATCACGTCACTAACATCACTCTCTGTCACCTTGCTCTGGAAGGTTTTCGTTAGAGAGTTACTAGTAAAATCTCGATACAACAGTGTGTACTAAAAGCTATGTTCCTACAATATAGTAAGTAGGTACTAAATGATGCTTACACGATCGAGGCTGTGTGACAAATTATCGTCGCTTTATGAACGACGCATAGGTTTTAAATATTAGAGCTTTATATCTAATGAGTAAACGAATATAGTACATAAATAGCTATCTGACGAGCTCTTATACACGATATTTCTTATGTTCGTGATTATGTTAACCTGTTGTCAGCAAAACATAGAAAAAATTATAAATAAAACGAAGCAAAAAATAAAATAATTCATGAACCTCTCGTTGTAATACACTAAGGCACTTTGGAATTATCAAATCTAAATGTGGATATTTTTAAACATTGGGGTCAATCAACCGGAAAACAGTCACTTCTTGTCAAACTGGTCTCAATTGGCAATTAGGAAATACGGTCGAAAAAATAAACATAAACTTCGAGAAAACATAGTCGGTTCTTTGGCTGTCACTACAAATATAGGCTCAAGAGCGGTGTCAATGAGAATACTAATAAGCTTATCAACGCATGGTGAGTGTGGAAATTTCCTAACAGGATAATTCAGCCGTGTGCGCATGATGCCTAAAATAGCAGATGCAAATTCCATGATGATTCATAAATGTTATTCATTATAAATAATGCATATCACAAGCTTATGTAATTAAGGAAAGGGGAAAACAGTTAGAATATCCTACAATAATTTTTGAGATATGATCTCAGTACCGTGAGTGGCTGAGACCGAAGCCGGGATGTTATTATGCTCTCCTAGACATGGAGGGACCTCAATGTGTTTAGACCAAAGCTCATTCAGCAATGTCGACCACCGCAGTTTAAGCTAGGCCATTTTGGCCAATCGGGCTATCCTGGCTACGCCTAACGCCATTGAGGACTTCTTTTTACTTACACATTTTTTAGTCATTGACACGATAAGAAGAAGTTTAAGCTTACAGGGCGATGAATCAGCGTGGTCATTAGCTGCTGCTTGGTGCTTTGACTGAAACTTCACCCATAAGTAAAATCTAATTATCTAGTGAATTTACTCCTATTATATACTTATTATATTGCGATATTGTTCCCGTATCCTCATAAATCACGTATTTCTTACGCAATTACCACACTGAATTGCTCCCTTGGAGAGACCTCTTCATAAATCGTATCCATCACGTTGAGCTGGCATGTGTTTATCTTTGACACTACTAAAAGGCACTCGGACGGAATCTGACAACTGTCTCTTTTATTGAGTCTTACTGCTATATCAGATATCAACACTTATCAAGTAACATAAATCAGACATAACAATCTACATAAATCAGACATAGAACTTAGTACTATTATCAAAAGGGACTATATGAGATAAAAAATAAAGGATGAGACTTCTGATGAAGTATCTACTA
The DNA here is from genome assembly GCA_905163465.1 of Craniophora ligustri. Classification (NCBI taxonomy): domain Eukaryota; kingdom Metazoa; phylum Arthropoda; class Insecta; order Lepidoptera; family Noctuidae; genus Craniophora; species Craniophora ligustri. The sequence goes on along the minus strand of LR990967.1, from coordinate 5,851,777 downwards.
TCTATTAGATATGATTAGGAATTTCGCGATATATTTCCATCCATCCATATTATTTCCAATAATATATCGCATTTACTAGAAATTTCTATTATCCGCTAGGTACGTTATATTTTGAAATTCGCAGTGGAACATCTATCTTTGTGTTTCTGCGAGTGTGTAAGATTGCCAGAGCTCCTTCACGAAGTGACTATTCTGACTGCATGGGAATTTTGTCACGCTTTCGACTGGGTTATCCGACTTTTTTAAATTTGAAAGCTGGCACTTCCCGTGTGGTCCCATTTCAATTTGGTCCAGTTCTGACCTTAAAGTCGGTTTTTTTTCGAGAGAATTATTACGGTATCGGCAACGCGAGCATTTGTGGCTACAGTAACTGCTTTCCATAAGGCGAGCTAAGCTTGTTTGCCACACTTTGTAGTTTTCTAATTGTAATGAAATTCGATGATTTTTTAAACCATAACGTATGACAACGGAATACGGTTGTAAATATCAGTGAGGTCATCAATTATAATTTTGACGGTAACAATCAGTGCTAGTGATAATATATGGAATCTTGTTGTGACTTCTATATTTTTCACTTAACAATAGTAGTGGTATCACTGGCTACCACTACTATTGTATATGTAAATAAATTTACATATACAATAGCAGTTAAAGGGTATCTTCCCATTTTTCAGATACATTAGGCTATTTTATGCATATGCATGCTATCCTTGTGCGGGTTGGTAGAAGCTACATTCGAGAAGATTTCTCAGGCACGGAGGTTTCCTCACAATGTTATCCTTCATCGCTGAGCATTTGATATTTACGCACATCACTTGACTATTCAGTGGTGCATGCCTTGATATTGAACTCGAGACCTTTGACTTCACAGTCCACTGGCCACCACACCATTAGGCTATCACAGCTCTCATAAATTAACTTATCATGTAATAACTATAAACATAAAAATTTCAATGGCCCGACTGAGGTGTTGTGTTACAAACGGCTGAGCAGATTTGTTGATAGTAAGTACATAATGCACTCGTGATCAAATCTCGAAAAAATAATTAAGTAAAGTGGATGCCTTAGAGACACAGGTACAAAAACACAACTTTAAATTATAACACCGTATATTATCACTGCCAGCAGGGTTAAAAATCACACAGTTTTATGTGATTTTTAACCTTTCAGCGTAAGCATTTATCAAAGTATGACTTTGGGATTTATATTAACATTGAGTCGCGAACAAAAATGTAAACATATGTTTCTACTCCAGTAAAATATATACTTTATTAGAGTACCTAAGTAAACACATTAATAATGTAGATATTGGATCTGGATTTAACTAGTTATTGATACAATTATTATGAATTATTGTACTATCTATGTTAATACCTGCTGTACTATTACTATTGTGGTACAGAAACAATTATCATAGATAGTATGCAAATGCAATGGATACCTATATCTGGTATCTATGTATTGCAAGAAACCGCATACACGTTTACGTGCGCTTAAAGAAAACGTGACTTTCTGTAAAGATCTAACATGACAAGCAGATAATAATTTCAAATTATAAATGTGCTATTTTTCTAGTAGATAATAGCTGTACAACATTTAGGTAGTCTAGATGTTTTTTTTGTGGTACTGAAGTAACCAATCAAAAACGTCAGAGGAATATTAATTTCTTGCTCTTACGCGAATACTTTAGACTGTACTGTAGACATTGAAATAAAAATACTTTTTACTTTTTATCGCGGTATATTTATATTATTATATATATTATTTGATCTCAACGTTTCGGATTCTTTACAGCTTCCATGGTCACGGGCCCATGAGCCCATGGGGTCTACCCATGGATGACGTGACTTAAAAAGTAGCTTTAGCAAAGAGGAATGTAACATTCCTAAGTAAATTTAAAAATCTTGTGATTCTCATGAGTATTTGGGTGACCATATTTCAAATACCTTTCGGGCTTCGCCTGTATGTCGTACAAGTGCAACGGGAGCCGTTAACGGAGACATCAGAGAAAGGGGAAATTCAATGTATCTTTAATTAGTATATTGGTTAAGTGTAAAATTTCGGTGGCGAAGGTCAGTAGGCTCATGTAGAATTTACATAGATTCAGAATAGGAGAATAGGAATTAAACATCTTAAGGAAAGAACTGTTAGGGTGATTAAGAGCTGCACGCCTAGTGTGCAGCTCTTAATTATGGCCGGTATTCTAGTCAAGTAGAAGAAGCTAATCAAGAAGGTAAAGCTAATCCTCTTGCTCGATCAATCAATGTTTGTCCCACAAGTAGGTGTTAATGTGAGACTGTGATTGCGAATAATTGATTGTGTCCATAACTGTCGCTTCGTCTTGGGAGTATTATTAGGAGTCGTGTTTGTTAAACATTGACTTCTAAGAAACACGTAGGTGTCAGTTTATAATCTGCACCGTCCGTCAGTGAGGCTCGAACGTATATTATGGACTGTAACACGATCTCAGGATTGACATAATATAATGACAGTCTGTCGATGTAAGCTATGCAAAGCTACTGAATAACTAATATTACATGCAATAACATTAAAATACTTATTTCCTTACAACATTTTAGCTCACTTTTTTGACGGACTTTTGAAATTTCCGGTTGCAAGACGTTCAATCGCAAATTTGCAATTCTATTTCGGTCTGAAGCCTTTTTAATCATACCCTGTTTGGTGTGTAATCTGACGCTTATCTTATCGTTCACAAATCTGGGTTATCCCTATGGTAGGCATTTACTATCACAGAAAATAAATTTAATTAATTTGTGAAACATGAGACTGATAATATTGGCATTGATGAGGTATTTGATAATCCTATAATGTAAAAATGTCTACGAATTTCTTGGGACTTCTTGGGTTTGTCATGCTGACTCAAAAATGATGTCCTGCCGATAGTCATTTGACTTCCTACAACATGGTTGAGTCGAGCAATGCTGTTGCACACGTCATACTCGTGAACGGGCCCTGTAAGTTTAGACTGCTCGGGTTTTGCTTTATTATTAGTCGGGTATGTACATACATACCATACATACATATACGCCTGTCGTTAGGCAGAGGTGTACTAATGTACACCCACATTTCGCCGGTCTGTTTTAGGTCCTATGTAATAGGGGACGAGCCTATTGCCATTAACCGAGCACGAATCCATACTCCGAGCTGCTACTGAGAATTTCATAGAAAAACCTAATAACACTTAGCTCGACCTGGGAATCGAACCCAGGATCTCTTGCTCGGCAGTCGCTCTGTAAGACCACTCGACCAACGAGTCATTCTGGTATGATTTTACTTTATTTTCCCCCAATCTCTATTGGAAGACTGTTAACAAGTTTACTAAAGTCAATTTTCACATTTAAACTATATAACTCTCAAATTTGTTATATGAAGATGATAATCTTCCTGTTTGATAACTTAAAAGTAACATTGAAAGAAATATATGTAATTATAAAATGAAACAACTTTTGCTGTCTAAAACTGTTCTAGAATTCTTGCAAAGAATGACCTCTGTTTAAATATATAAATAGTTTATTTGCAAGGACAACTCTATAATTAGTAATAAATACGAGGATGACGATGAAATTTAATGAACCAATTTTGTTGTTTACATGGGGATCTAGGTACATTTCGAGATGATTTATACATGTATCTCATTGCAGCGTTATTAACCGAACTTAAAATTGGCACCTATCTTGTTATTTGATATAAAAAATATACATTATGTACTTTGATTGTTTTCTAAATTGTTTGTTTTGGAAATTCTGTACAGGCGTCTTGGAGCTTTGAATGTCATTAATATTATGTCAAGTCCAAAGATTTGTGCTAAATAATATTAATGACACGTGTTAGTGAAATGCAAGATTTTATCTCATTGTTTATTTTGGTTGGTATCTAAAGTGGTGTCTGGATTGTAACGATAAGCTCTGTGGACTCAAATTTTATCTTATCTAGGTTTCCGCGTGCAGTTTCATCTAATTTGTAAAGGATTCCGTGAAACATACATTATTTTTTACAGTTCAATAGCTTTGTTATTAAAAATCTCTTCTTGGAATTCTTTGAATTTCTTGGAACCTTTGAGTTTAAAATCTTTATACTTTCTGACAATACATCTGGATAATAAGGACATCAGGAACTAGCCGATAGTCGGAACCCCACTTTATTGAATTTATAACTGCAGTATTAGTTGTATGTACTTACATACCTACGTTAGTGTAAGTTAAGCGTATGCCTTATCGATTAGTTTATCGTTGAATGCGTTATGGCTCATAATTTTAACATATAACTTGAAAGAATCAAATAGAATTGGTCTGAATTATATATCCTGGTTTAACATCAACATTTAAAATAGCGAAAGTAGTTTCTACAGAAACTATGTTAAATACCGTTTGTTTTTGATGCTATTAATTCAATATTCTAGTTCCTTAGTTATCGTCTGTGGGTGTATTGGCATAAAACTTGTAATTGAGTGAAAATTAAGTGGCGTTTTCTTTGTTACCCGAAATTCTAAACACCATTTTTAGGGATAGTACTTAAACTTCACAAATGATAGAATTTATATAAATTTGGTATTCAAATTTTCATTCCTAATTCGATAATTTAATGAAGGATAGTTCGAGAAAGAACGTTATGTTTGTAGTTTTAGAATTCAGCGATGATGAATTATGGCATTAGGACATTTTGTTTAATGAGATAAATTTTATACGAATAAAACTAACATTTTAAATAACGATAGGCTTCTGCAGGCTCCCAATATTTTTTTATCACATCCGTTAGGATTGGTATGATAAGGATTACTGTTTTTTTCAGTATTTTTTATCTTAGTTGCGCAATCTATGCTGTATTTTCTTTTATTGCAATCTATGCTGTATTTTATTTTACAATTAATGCATTCTAGTATTTGCCTTAATTTTAACAAAAACTGATGTCTTCGTCAAGTTTGTTTGTTTTGGATATTTTTAGCACGTTCAGTACGCCGCATGGTCATTATTTAATGATTTACCTCACGTGTTTTTTCCTACACTAGTCACTGGTTAGCCGATAAATTTACGTCGCTAAATATTTTGTTATATGTAAATATACCTATTTTACCAAATAGACACAGTGAAGTAAGCTGTTAAGAACGTATCATTTCCTATGGAATACAGTCCATTCAACAGGTCTTACATGATTATAAAAAGTTGAGCAACTTCAAGTTATAATTTAGGACCTGTTGGTTTATATGCTTAGTTGGAGGGTGTGGTTCCCTGCCTTCTCCCGAACGTTGAAGGGAACAGTGACGTCGACCTCGTCGTACTCAGACGTATCAATAGCACAGACGCATGCGTAACTGTTCTCGATGTGTGAGTAGTGTCTGGTGGAGCACGCGGTCGGTGCGTGGTCCTCTTTCTGTCTCGCTTGGTTTACATAGCTGCATCCTCTTCTTCTGTGCGCGGCATAACCGGGGAGCACCAGTAAGTTTAAAATACCATCGTTGCGAGGGTTTGCGTTCAGTGGTGTTCAAGCTGCGCTTCTGTACAGTCGAAAGTTTAGCATCGTGTGACATTTGCTGAAACTATTGTGACATTTTTTTTGTATTGTAGATTTGTGGAGACTGCTACCTAGATTGAAGCCTGAGTCTCATCAGCTACAGCTGTTGTGATTTTTATATAAAAACTAGGTAAGTTATAAAACACTGGGAATGCATGTTTTATTGCCAAAAGTAAAACTAGAATGTATGGGTAAATGCGAAATAAGGAAAAAGGAACTGAGAATAAGAACAAATTCTGGTTTAACTAACGGTTCAGCAACAGCAAATGGCCGACTTGTTCATCGACAGGCGCTTTCTCTCTCGACGGGCTCGCCAGCCACTGGTTTAGCTACGTCAGACTAAAGTAAATCACTTTCCACTAAACGATTTCCTACTATTGTGGCGCCTGACAATGTGTCCTAATTTTTTGTAGGAAAATTTCGCAAATAAAATTTTGATATTGATCTAAAGATTTGACCTCATTTGAGAATTTTGAAGTGGGCATGATAAAAAGATAATTCAATCAATCGAAAAATTATTATTAGTTGCGATTTTATTTTATTTTGTAATTTTTAGAACATTATTTATTATATCAATAACTAAATATCACATGTACCTGTTCACTTACTGAAGAATGTGTTAAAACGATACGCATGGTTGGACGAGCTATCGCTGAGTTGATCCTTTTTGTATCGTCAAGTTGGTGCTCAAAAGTTTTTTCTCGTTTTTTTTTATGTACGACAACGTACTTAACCTCTTTTGAGACCACAATGAAATATACAGGTTATTGTATCAGGTTATTTGATCCTTTTGAGTATTAATGTTTCGTTTATATACACGGAACATTTGAAACACTTTGATTGAATCCTTGCTCAAACGAAAAAGATTTGGCAAAGTATGAGAAATATTTAGTAATTTAAAAAATAAAGGCAATAAGTACCTATCCATATGTACTATAATGAATTCAGTATCTCCCAATTTTTTTGCACAGTTAATTGTTAGCGAAAGGTTCCTTCACCTTCTTTTTATTTATACAGCAATGGAATTTTTTTACAAAATGAAAGTCCACATTGTCCTTCGTGACGCATTCATGAATCCATCTGTGTAAATAACTACAGCACGAGACCTTACGGATGTCTATGTCCTAACGAAAATTAATCGTCTCGTGCTTAACATGAATATTTATGAGGTAGTCTCACAGATGTTATACAATTTGAATCAATTATAGACAATTAGGAAAAAATATGTCTCGTTTTAGCTCTCAACAAAGTGACTGTGGTAAAAAAAACTGATAAATCTAGTGGTGTTCTGGAATCTGAATCAGTATTGACTTTTGGAACTGACTTCGACGTGACGTTATAAATAGTTGGAAACTCAAAGCAGCGCATCGAAGATTCTAGAAAACTCCTGCAATATATTTATGTTCCAAATGCTATTCAATAATAGGAATCGGACTGAACATGACTAGTTCTAGAATGCACGTGAATGTTCTTTCATTCTATTACCCAACGCAGCTGCTTGTTATGAAACAGTCGTTAACTCGGATAACGCTGCAACTGAGAACGAGGAAACCAATACAAACAATTTTAGTTTATTGACTTTTATTTATCTCTCACAATCAAACACAATTCGTCGGACTCTTTGTCCATGAAGAATTTGCAAATTCACTAATTGCTCCATCTTTAGAATGTTTAGTTAGCTTTAATTAGCTGTTACTGTACTTTTGACTTTCAATTGCTTTGTTGTATTAATAATACAATCTCTCATTATATACACTTAATTGTTTCAAAATATATTATAACATATAGTCGTTTAAGTACTTCAAGATTAGATTTTGTATTTTTTTGGTTCAGGCACATTCATATTTTTTGTTTGACTTTCAATTACTCACTGGCGCTGTGAAGAACGCATATATCAAATAAAGGTTGACCATGGATTTATAATAAAACTTGCGTCCTTTAGATTGTAATTCCGATAAAAATACCGGGATATTTCTCTTTTCGCAATAATAATAATAATGCAGTCATCGATTATATTTGTAATTGATACAAATGCTTTTTTCACAGATTTGAAAAGTATTAATAGAAGAGAAGATGCTCGCCAGCCCAACAATGGAAATGCAAGTGGAGGAGACGCCTCTGGCCCTGCAGCGCCTGTGGAACTTAACCCGGGCACGTCTCGCTGGAACTTCCACCGCTCTGGATGTGGAACCAGCTTTGGGAGATTCTTTGCCACCTGCGCAGGTAAATACTATCTTGATTAAGATATTATTATAATATAGATACCTAGGTACTATAGTTACCACCTTTAAGCGACGGTCGCAGGATAACCCACCCTAGGTAATTTTTCACTAAATAGGTATATAATAATGAAAAATTCCTTACGAGCTTACTAATAGAACAATCTTAAGTATTAAGAGTATAATGTTATTACATAGAATTGAGGTCACATGGACCAGTAGTAAGTAGTTCGCAGTAAGTCAAGGGCTGCCACTGTTCTGTCCTCTTTTTCTTATCAGCAGTAAACATAATTATATAGATTCTTCTTCATAATTCATTCAAGATAACTTACTCATATCTGAAGTTAGTCATATAGTAAATATTGTTAATCATTAATTAAGCAGTGAGTAATTATTACAAATAATATGTTGATCTACAATCATTTTGTTGAAGGAGTTCGAAGTTACACCAAAAACCTTATTGCCTGCTCCTAGCGACTACGAAAGCGATGGTGAAGAAGCATTTCCGGAGCTAGAAATTCCTGTAAGTAAAATACACACTTTAGTTTTACGATTTCAGAATCGAGTGACAGAAAGTGATGTATAAAAAAATCTTGGCAACAAATTTAAGGCGTGGCTTGACGGAGAAAGATTTCGTACACACGACGCCGAAGATAGGATTTAATGTTCACCTAAATGCTGAAAATAGAATTTGGGTGAGCATTAAATCTTGGTCAACAAACTTGAAAGTACACGTTCATATGTTTAGTAAATAGAATAGCGGTATGTTAACGACATTGTTTGGAATTTTGTCATTTTCAACTGATTTGTCAGTCAATTGTTTACCAATTTCGCCAGGTGGTTTCCCCACGATTATCGCTTTTCAATATTGTAGAGGATGTCATAACGACTCCCGCGCGTCTAGACACGGTATAATTGGATATTTACAATTGATAACATCTCCAAAATAAGTGTCGCATTCAATTTGTAGACAGTCACGTTTTTTCAAACATCTTCACATTAATTTGTAATGTTTAATGCTTCACCAGCTACGACAGCTACTCACGCGACAGTTAAGGTCATTAACATAAACTTTTTAGGTTTCCGACATCATATTTCTGGAGGTCACTTTGTAACCTTCATCAAAGATTTACGAGACGTGAGCCTCGAACAAAAAACAGCGTTTCCGATAACAAATTGTGTGGGCGAATCAGAATTCATACAGACCGTATTTAACAAACCGAAATAGCCGGTAGGAAATGTTGGTAAAAATAACTTGTCCAATACATCTGGAGGAGTGGACTTTGATCCCAATTCAAAGAGGCGATAAACAAACCAATTTGCTCTGATTGTCTGCGCACAAACCATTACTGCACGTCTTGAGATAGTTTTGTTTACCCCATGTGTTGCTAATGGTATTCAATGAGTATCAATTTATGGTTTCAATTGGAATACTATTATATCTATTGCTACACAAGAATTGCAGTCTTGGAATGCAAGCTAATTGATATTTAACAGGATTCTTACTTAAACGTCTCGATAGTTTTCATGAGTTCTTTGTATATTATGTAAGTAGACAAATTTAATTGATTATACACACTGCCTGAAATGCGTATAAGTATGTACAGTTACGACTACAACGTAATATTTCTTCATGACAATATTGGCAACAATATAATCAACATCACACGGGTGCTATATCTTTGCCAACTAGACAGTACCTATGTTTAACTTTGCTTCCTTTATTCCATCGTGTGATGGCCCATAGATAGGTCATTATACTCATACTTATTGTAATAATTATAAATTCTATAAATTCGTCACAATGTTCGCCGTTAAAGCGACTTGCGAAGAAAATGAGAGTTTTGAAGAACTTTTTGAAGAACCGGAGTGGATAGATGTACGAATATGAATAATAATAATATAAAGTTGTGTTTTAAAGAGTTGTTGTGGACCGTTTTTAAAATGTGTTGGTAATTTTTTAGGAGGCAACTGATGTTCCTAGCAAGTCTTTCTGGCCTGAGAGTGCGTACAATAAGGAGGTTCTGCTGGACGCGAGCTCGTTGGGAGATATCCCTGCGGTGTACCGTGTGCCGCAGCCGGCGCCCCATCAGATGCCCGTCATTGGCGTGTACATCGACCCCCGAGTCAGAACTGGCTTCCGTTACAAAGTTAGACCGATGCAGGTGAGACCAGTAATTTAATTTATGTTTAAGAATTAATTCGACTCGCCGATCGGTGGGAAATCGTCTCATTTATATATGAAAGAAGTGTTGATAATTGCGTTGACTAATCATATGTACGCAATTCTCCACATTTCAGAGCTTATCAATTGCACATAAGTAAAGATAGTTCAAACAATAAAATGACGACTATTTCTCATACGATCATTGTATGTTGCTTAACCATCGAAAATCCTGTAATGTTAATCCATTCGGAATCGCTTTTGTGAAATCAATGTCGAAGTTCCTTTGGAAATCAAGCAGAAAAACAACGAAGATCCATAAAAAAAATCGGGCAAAATTTATTTTAAACTGGACTGCGAAAGAAACGACTATGTCGATGAAAGAATACAATATGACTTGCATTTGAATGGTCGTAACAGCCGGCTCTAGACATATCATCGCATTCAATATTCCTTTTAATATCGATAGATTTCCTATTTATGGATTTCGTAATAAATGATATCGGGTAAAAGTACAATAATATAATTAATTTCCTTTATACCTTTAAAGTTTGCATAAGAAACTAATTAAATCGGTTGTGGTTAGTTGAGAACATTTTTGCAAGAATAATCCTTTTCAGAATCAAGAGGATGGTGAGTCTCTTCATGTCTTACAGAAATGTTCATGGAACAAACGAAAATTCTTAAAGTCTAATTGGCTACCATTTATTTTTAGACCTAATCTGAGATTTATAACAAAAAAAACATTTATTAAAGAATCTTCGCAAAGTTCCATATTTTGTAACTACAATCGATGGTAGACTATATTGAAATAAACTATTTAAGCATTATTAATAAACTTTTGAAACCCTTGAATGCGCTACATAAGGTTGTCATAAAATGATTTATATTTTGATGCAGTTACCTTGAAAATCGTACGTACACAAAGTTAAACTGTCTTTTATATTTTTGTCGGCAAAATCTTTTTTATTTGAAGACTCTAAATTGAGAAAATTATAAACTTGTAACGCAAATATCTTTATATTCATGTTTTAATTTTCTAAAGCAGTTACCAATTGAAATGGCAACCTTATGATGTCGAGAGATGCTGTTATGATTTATATTGATTTACGAACCATCTCTGTATAAACCACATTCGCTAGTCGATTTCAGCAGTCCAGGGGTAATTGGTACAATTAGAATATCGGGATGTTAGTTCAGTGAGTAGCGGTGTCCGTTGCTGACATTTCCACAGTGAAAATATCATCAACGATCAACACTGTTGACTTCCCTGTGTTTGCCACTAGTTGTGTGCACTTGCCGTTGTAGGCGATGGTATGTGGATCGTCCAGTTTTTCAGAACCTCGCCCAGAGCGACATTCAAATACAAACTTCAAGAAACCCGCAGAGACCCGACAGGTCGAATGTGACATACTGGCTGGCGGCATGTTATGTCCATAATAGGTAAACCATAAGTATCATTCATAAGGGCATTACGCCATTTGTTAATCATATCAATGTTCTATTTCAAAAATCTTACTTTTTGGTGGTCTTGATATGATTATTTTTTCATTTCATAGTGAATGTAAACATGGGAAAAATATAATGATTCGATGGTCCATAATACTCATACATTCTAACAAAATCAAACTTCGTCAGTTCGTATTGTGAAGAAATAGTCATAACTGATCACAAACTTATTTTTGATTAAGTACTTGATATACAAAATATTACTAAATAGTGTTCAGTTCATAAAATTACAAATTGTAATTAATTTTCTTCTATCTTTATTTACTAATAAAATACTTTAAAATGTACGTAAATAAATCAGTTGAATCACAATTATTTTGAAGTAAAATTATATGAAACTTTACTGTCCTATTGACTTGGTGAGTAATGTGATGTTTAATTTTCCAGGCTCTGGATGCTCCCCTACTATCGGTGAAGCCGAGGTACTTGTTCGGTGAGAAGGCTCTTACCCTGCAATCAATCGGTCGTGGATACGCCCGCCGCCTAACATTTGAGCCTGTTGGATCTAAGCTCAATGATAATGTTAATTACTTCTGGACTGACTCTAGGCCTGAAGGATTTTTGTTTGAGATCGAAGCCGTTTCTGTGGGCGATAAATTTACTATCTACGATGCTAACCATGAACCGCAGGGCATTTTGGAAGTGGTTCAGCAACAGGTAATTATGATATATTTTTTACACTATTATATGTGTGTGCATATGTATTCTGCCTATCCTCACCTACGGTGCTTAGACTTGTTCATTGACAAAACATCAGAAATTCACACTTGGGGTTTCCTAGCAAATCATGGAGCGCAGCATCTTGGGAGTCCGGTTATCAGTTCGTATAAAGAATAGTGTACTGCGCTTCAAAACTCCCGACGTTGGTCGAAAATGGAATTGGCACGTTCCATTTACTGGGAAGATTGGCCGCAGTAAGCTCTAGACCGAGAGAAGTGGAAGACGGGTAGAGAGACCTTGCCCTGCAGTGGGAAGATAATGGCTGAGCAATAAAAAATATATGTAAATTGTCTTTTCCTCGTATATTAGTAACTATATTTTATTTTATTGCAGAAAAATCAAATTGAAATTGAGCAGAAGATTCATGAAGACGGTTCCATCGACAAGAAAATCAAAATTAATACCCTTTGCAAAGTGGAGTGGTATGAGAATGATGGTGCAACTAAATTAGTACCCGTAACTGGGGTGGCTATCTTGAAGAAGGGAAGAGGAAATGCCACCGTATCCAGAGTGGTTAATGTGGCCATTGGAATCAAACAGCTCAGGAAGGGTTACGAGCTCAAGCCCGGCATTGAATCATCTTCTAGAAGGGTCACTGTAAATGGTGGAGAAATTAAAGACATTCCTTGCCAGTATTGCATTGTTGGCTTAGAGAAATATGAACTGCCTGTTATAGGTAAATATGATTTCCATAGGTGTTATTGTATTTTTATATCGTTATTGCGAGGCATTATCTAATATATTTATTTATACAAACAGGGACCTACGTAGATCCTCGCATCGTTCCTGGTTTCTACTATCGGGTACGGCCTGCTGGCAGCCGAAGGCATCTTTTTGGAGGACGCAGCCTGTTGCTGCAGTCTATTGGCATGGGATACGGAAAGCGCATTACTTTCAAACCTGACACTCTTAACGCGCCAGAGAACTACTTTTGGTCCGATTCACATCCCGAGGGACTTGGAATGGAAACTCGAGCCATCCACCCGGGCATGAAATTCTTCATTACTGGCAATGGGGTAAGCCTTTTATAGTTCAAAATGTGTTGTTGTTGTAAGACTTTAAAACTACTGTAACTTCGCTAGATGCTTTTAGACGTATCTTACTCACTATAGCAGCTACCACGAGTTTTAAATTAATACACGTGGTCATTAGAATGTTTACTGATATGCAATGATTAATGCTGGTAGCATCTTTCTTGGCTGGTGCCCATGACACTTATCCGCAGTGCGGATCTCTTTCTAATGTGTTTACTTGTTCATCTATATATAATAGGTGTCAAAGTTCAAGAGACTTTGGCAGAAGGACAATTTCTAATTGCACTTTTTTGGCTTACAGCCAAAGAAACGGCTTGATCAAATAACCTTGGTAGATGTTTTGGTATGTGGATCTATTTATACTCACATTATTTGGTTTCTTCTGCAGGGTCTTTTGGGAGAAGCCAGCGTTTTCCGCGCCGATTTGCCGCAAGCAGAAGAAAAGACTGAATACGTGGATGTGCCAGGAAAAAGAGGGCAGGCAGTGGAGAAGTACATCCACGTCGATGTCACTTGTCATGTGAAGCTAGCCACTACGGGCGGCGGATCGGTGGACTCTGAAGTGCATCTCATGAAGGTGTCGGGCGTGGCCTTAATGCGCAAGGAGCCGGGCCAGGCCATCGCAAAACTTGTGAAAGTCTTCAACGTGGGTCTGGATTCACAATTGAACTTGTTGTTTGCCCACTCACAGACCGAGCTCACCTTCCATCCACTGCCCTAAATATACTACGAGGATTGAATGGTGTTGCAATACTTGTGACGGTATAATCACTTCATATATTGTAATGCCAAAAACTTACCTGGCGCGACAGAGGTTTCGTCAAATGCCAATCGACTGGTCTCGAATTTGCAATCAACAAATGGTCAATGGTCTGACTGTTGGACCGATACTGCTTGCAAATCAGTTGTATATTCGTTTCGGCCTCTGGCTAAAACATTATACTTACGAGCGTCAAGCTTTTACCATCAATGTTGCGAAGACTGCTATAGTAAGGACACATTCAGGCTACACTTTAGTGAAGTCCTGTTCGTTGTAAATCACAAGACGTGTGTCCGTAATCAATGTTACTATTACTATATTAGTACTTTCCAAAAGCAAAGATTGATCAGTATTTTAATTTTATTCATAAATATTTTCTATGATTTCTAAAGCTATCAAATTATAATTTTGTCATTTCGTACCGGAGAGAGTAGTAAAAAGACTAGTGTAAAAGATGTAATGAGAATTTACCGTTTCACTATGCATATACATTACTTTGTTATGTTCTTCTCGATTATTGTATTAATTATTCAATAAATGAGCCAATTTGATTAAATAATTGTGTTTATTATCTTATCCTTTGTAATCCAATCCCTAGTCCTATGAAATATCAGCTCGCAAAATGCGAAATAAAGTGTAAAACAGTTAAATGTAACAAATCGCAAAGAACATCGTCAGTGACATCTCTTATTAGTGTTTCATCCAATCTGTGTATCTAACTGCACTCGACTATAACACTATATAGATGGCAGGAGCCAAATTCGGCAGCATTGATAGATAAAGATAGATGGCGCTGTACAAAATAAATCGTATGATGGCTCTATTCGTATTATGTTCCGCGCCAAGGTACAAAGTTAAGCACAGTTTTGACAGATGGCGCTGTGTTAATAATAAAAGGTAAAGTTTATGAGTTCAGTTGCCTCTACCATGAGCGCGAGTCTACATCGCGGAGTTGTGCAGTAACAAGTTATGGTTAGTTACGTAGAGACGAATTCGAGCTGAGTTAAGCGGGAATACTCGGCCGGTGGACGGCAACCGCGCTGGGGGTCTCGACGTCGCTCGCACGACACAACTACTGCTAAAGTCACGATGTGCCAAATAATAACTGGGAGACAGTGAATTGGTGCGATAACACGATTTCTAACACGAATATATAACGAACAGTGAACACCATGGCTGAAGTTAGGTGCGCTAGTGTTTTATTTATGTGCATCTTATACAGTGTCACAAGTTTTAATCTCGAACCGAGGATCCCTGTGATAAAGTTTGGAGCACCAGGTTCTTATTTCGGATTTTCTGTTGCGGAACACCTCACCGTCAACGGAGATGGATCACATATAAGTTGGTGAGTAGTAATGATGTCATATGTGAAGGTCGCCGCCTCCATATAGTCTATCATGCAGTTGATCTTGAAGGTTTTAATGTGATGTACAAGAATATTGTATTCAAGTGTGATATTCAAATTATCAGAAGTACTTATCAAGAATTTATGAACTCATTGCAAATTTTATACCTAATTTCAATGCGCTGAGCTCAACTTGTGTTAGCACTAAGTAAACTTGTTTTAATGACTTACATTTTATCTAACTTGTAGCCGGCGAGCACTTTGTTTATAAAACAGTCTAGACTGCGAAATAAATCACGTGGAGATTTTATTTTAAATACTTTATTTAAATGGCTCTTATCGTAGAAGACAATTGGGTTCGAAAAAATACAATAGTCTTCCTCTAAGGTTTATAATCTCCAGCGGAACCAATCAACAAAATGGTCCTTCTTTCTACCTGTCGTGGAGCACTGGGCGCATGGTTAAAGGTGGCAAAAAGTTTGGGAGGCAAAAACCTTGTCCACCGTCGTTAATTAACATAAGGGTTAGAACTAGAAACGTAGCGAGTTAACTATATTATGTAAATACAAAATTATGAAAAATAAGTAGTAAATCAAGTTATTGAAAATGTTGAGAGCATAGAGTTTTGAGAATAATAGATTTTAATTAGGTCCCTCGTAGCTATGCCGCGTTGTCTAGCTGTTTTATGAATGGCTGCATATAAAGTGTAGAATATACAATGAATGAGCGCAATATATCTCGATACGAGACCAGGGCTGTGACCTAGTGCGGGAGCGGCGCCAGGCAGAGCATTGCACTCAGCTGTCGGGACTAATTCTGCAGCGTCACGCGTACTCGTAGATATGTCACTGATACTGATCGACATGTCACATCACTACTGCAAACTGTTTTGTGATAGCGAGTGAAGTATCGAGAATTGTTATTAGTCATGTGCAGAAAATAGAATGAGAATTTTGTACTAACATTGTACTTTAACTACAAGACTGCCGGACTGAAATATGTATATACACATTAAGTACCTTTAATCTAAAGGGTATGGGTATATTCATTGTTTTATGTATTAGTACATATTACCCAAGGATACTAAAGTGATTTTAAGAAGCCTATATTCCAAGAATCTTCCTCAAGAACTGCTCTATGAACTCTATAAAGTGCAAAAAAGTATATTACAAATCTGACTCTGGTACTACCTGCCTACTACCGGTCTGTTTTATTATATCAAAAATGTATTAGATAAGTTTGTACTTACTAGCAAATAAGAAAAATCTTTACCTTTATTATATTAATAGGTACATACCTTTTATGTTAATTTTCCATATAGAATAATTAATTAATGATGTTAATTGCTCGTTATTGTTAAGTTATTCGTTTTTCCCGGTAATGTTGGAGGCTCTAGTTGTGGAATTGTTTCTGCGATCTTTACACCTTTGGGACCGCAAATATAGTGATAATCTTTATTATTGGATGGCTTTCTCTAGTATCATCGCTAAGATGAGGGTGGTGGCCAAAGAATTTGTTGCAGTTGCCAGGACGACGAAATGCTTTTGGCAAGTGAATCTTAGCCAGAACTTATTGCGATTATTATTGTTAGAATTGATTTAATGTTAGGTTTATTTAGAAATTATGTCTTAATCTAAAGGAAAGAATCAAATCCGTAAAGGTATATTAATTTTTAGAAATCCAATGTTACAGTTTTAGTTTTCTTCAAATTAATGGCTATTACCTAAAATACTGTCGCCATCTACGCATACTTGAAAGTTACATCCTGTAATATTTTTAAACTAGCTACCTACAATGATTACCAAAACATTCGATTTCTGTACAAAAGTTACTGGACTTTTATTCAATGAATAATATACTGCTAATCAGAACTTCCTAGAATTTAAATCATCTGATACATACAATAATACGTCATATTTCATACACATTATAATGAATCGACAAGGAAAACTTGCGTCTAATGCAAAACATGAATCTACTCGGTTCAGTTCCGTTGGCAGATAAGTTGGTGACCTAGTAAAGAAGAGGCGCCAGACGAAAGATGAGATTGGCTCTTAGAGTACATTATACATGATTAAGTAAGTAATCCGTATAGCTGATGCAAATATCGGTAAAAGCTGAGTGCACGAAGTAATCATGTGTATCATTCTGAGTGTAGAAAGTCCTCGATGTTTGAAGTTACTAACTCTGTACTCTAATCAGTTTATAGTTAGTTCCAACTTTTTTTTAAAGCCCATTGAAGTATGATATTAAAACTCGATTATTCTATATTTTTATCTTTAAAAGATAAAAATATAGACGAAGGCGTTAGATTTAAATTCATGATTTGAATGGCTAGTTCGGTCGTGAACGATACGCTTAAAAGGTTCACATTAGCAGTCACAGTGGAGATATGACCCGCAAAAATGACCTTGACCTTGCTTTAAATTAAGTAACTACTTACCAGATTTTAACTGAATAACTTAGTGTGTACATAGTTGTTACTTGCATGTCTAAATACCAACACAGTTAAGTATCTACTCCATCTTCGTCGACTAACGGATATTTCAACTTAGTTTTTGTTAGTTCTTACTCATCACTTAAATTGCAATGTAAGAATCTAGACACAAATAATTACGTGTTACATGAAAGTACATTTAGTTTTGCTGCGTAATGATAATGCCATCGTTTTTTTAGTTGTTATATCGCGGTTCAACAAACAAAGTAGTTTGTTGGATCGTGCAGGTTTTATCTGAAAGGAATTTAAGGATCGCAAGTTAGGATGAGTCAGATTGTCAGGCTAGTTTAGTTTTCACTAGACTAGTTCGAGTGTGTCTAAAACTGGACGGGATCCAACATTTCCCCGCGGGTGGCGGTATCCTCGACCCACTCTTTATTTATATCCTGACCGAGATGTCACTGCGCTTGAATTCGCCAAATATTTTATACGTCGTGTTCTTTTCCTTGGAATATAAGGTTCAAATTTCTCCACCGTAAGTTTGAAGTATGTTTTACAGTGACACAATTAATTATGTTTTATTTTGACCAATTATATTGGTGTTATCTGTTAGATTGTTCTATGATCTTGACAAGATAGTTTTTTAGATGTCGGCGTTGTTTTGTCATTAAATTGATGTCAATGTACAAAAAGTACTTCAACGGAAATGTTGTGTGGGAAAATATGTTTTAATTGAGATACACATGGGGGATTAATTAAGGATTTATGTATTATGTTTCGTTTGGTAATGGTTTTCTTTAATTGTAATGATGACGTATCCATATTTTTTTTATTTACATGTAGTTTTTTGAGAACTGAATGAAATAATGTCTTGATAAAGTAGCTGTTGCAAATTTGTCTGGTGAAAAATTTCGCATTTCTCATTAGTGTATTGTACCAAATTGCAATCCACTATACATGTGTCATGTTTTCAGAGATTTGGCTATCGCTAACGTTTGTCAATCGTATTATAGCCAGCTGATAACATAGTAGATAAAAATTACGCTAAAGTACCAATACAATTATGCACTTCTTGAAAAATTCACCATGCCCAAAATCAAACAAATTTCAGCCTTATGTACTTCTGTCTCATGTATCAGCGAATATATCGTTGAAGTGTCTTAAGTGTATAAATTAAAAAATCATCTCAGTTAATAATAAATGTAAATCGACTGTAATAATTATATCGATAAGTTTTTAATTTCAATTCCTTACTACCACAACCAGTACGCTTCGCGTTTATTTATATGGTTCTGGTTCTCAGTCATCATCAATGTAATGTTCCATGACCATGTATAGATTAGCAGTAGTTTTATAAGTTTATTTTTTGAACACTGTCTTTGACCTTTGACTTTACGAAAGTATTATGCGTATTTATCACATGCTTAAATAATTTGTATT
Organism: Craniophora ligustri; assembly: GCA_905163465.1. Lineage (NCBI taxonomy): Eukaryota > Metazoa > Arthropoda > Insecta > Lepidoptera > Noctuidae > Craniophora > Craniophora ligustri. The sequence continues at coordinate 5,832,620 of LR990967.1, read as the reverse complement.
CCTGAAAGATTATCTCGTTGGCGTCTGAATACTGCCAACTAGGCTACCGTGGTGGATATTAGCCAAAATCCTTTTCGAATACGAGAAGACACGTGTCCAGTAGCGGAATAGTAAAAAGATTAATGAAATACCTAAATCAAATTTAAATTTATGTCTTATATTTTTAGTTAGGTTAACTCAAACCATGCATTATTTGATTTTATGGCTTGTTTCTTATGGAAGCGTTGGCTATACCGTATTCTAACATTTCATGACGTTTCTTGCACATTCATCCATATTAATATATGGCAACACCATAAATAAGGTTAGATATAACACATCTCTGTTCTATTCACCGTACTTCATAGTAATGTATGTAAATTCACGTACTTCGAATGTGGGCTCAACTTCTAAAGCCTTTGAACTAATATCACGCACGTGGGAGTAATACGTAACTTTAGTAGTTTGCTCACAAACAGAGACATTTTCTCACCGTTTGACGTGATATTGTTACGTGTTTGTTTATGAAATAGTTTTTTTTGTGCTGCCTCAAGTGGATACAGATTTTTATTGTGTTTGGTTGAAAAATAACTGAACCCAACATTTTAATCGCTTGTAGATAATAAAAGTTTAGTCTTTTTGACACTTAATTTATGTTTTTATGTTATGTTGATATAATGATTTTTATTTGGTATAAGTTTGTATGTAAATAGTAGTTAATGACGTGCATCTCGTTTCAATAATCCTATTTGTATGAACGGTCTGTTCCCCTAGTCTGCCCAATTAAATTGTTCACACGTTGAGCACAGCGGGGAGCGAACTAACGACACTACTTCGGTGAGAGAAAGGGCAATGCGGGAAATTCAATGAAACGAATATTTGAAAAACGATTTGTTACAATTTAAATTTATTAGTTTGTGGTTTTAAAACCGAGTTTGGAAAGTTTGTAGGTACGGCGTACTTCCAAGAAAAATATAAAAAAATTTGAACAATAAGTTTTTTTTATTATCATATGAATTGACGTACTGATTTTAAATATTTCTGATAATATAAGACATTGCAATAAAACTAGTCTTATGGTTTCTATTGCGGTACATTGATATAAGCGTTCACAGTATCCTTGGACTCCGAAATGTTGATTAAATCCGTAAAAAGTACTTTTATTTCTATAAATTTTCAGAAAGAAAGATACTTTTTCAATCTTTTAAATAACTGAAAGTGAATAAACATTTGAAGAGCAGGTAATTGAGGATAAACTGCTTGTATGGTTATTGCCTATTATGGAGAGGCGATAACTCAACAAAAAAAATTAAAACTGCTTCCACGTTCCTGATTATCGAGGGCTTGACTTAACATGAAGCTCCAATTATGGCGTTTACCCATGATTTATTAGACATACAAGTTAAACTGCACTTATTTGTCTATGGTGCTATCCTCGTAATCGCTCTAACATCCTCATAATGGTTGCTGTAACTGGCTGTAAGGCCTTCGACATGTGAAATTGTGTTCCAATTATCGATACGGACGGGGCTCCGCAGCTACGTTGACTTGTTTATATACCGATGGTATTTATAAACTAGCGGTAAACTGTCAGACACGACTGGCTGTCAAAAATAAAATGTCCAAACAAACTTGAATTAGGTGAAGAATTTATTGAATATTTGACGTTTCCCCAGGATTTTTATGACCGGCAGGTGATCCTTCATCCTGTTCAGTAAATATGTATCTGTAATGTATGTATGTATGCGTTGTCACGCTCTTTCGTAACGGGATAAACAGAATACGAAGTAGGCAATGTAGCAGGTTTATGTTGGTGCTTCAAGCTGCGTTCAGTAATAAGATGTCAGGTTTAAGATCGTAACGTTGCATGTAGTGGCAGGTCGCTAGGCTGTCGCCTCAGACCACGAATGCTATCCGTTTGTCAGTCGATTCTCACAACTTTATCAGTAAACTTGTGAGAATCGACACGCAAATGGATCTACTATCCGGTAGGACTTTACTATTAATGGTCAGCCGTTGATGTTAAGCTTTTAGCGACATAGCATTTTACAGAACAGCCTTGAAATATGACTAGTAGGTAACATATATGAGAACAACGGTAGTTGTTTCTGTTATGAGCGTATTATTTAGTCTGCTTCATTCAAGTAATTATATTATGCAAATTTTCGTTTTCCTACAAACTACGCACTTCCATTACCATTAAAATTGTTCTAATTATAAGCATCTAGTGAGGGTTTGGCACCGTGTTTTATTTTGTTTCACAATTGTACCACTTACTCGATCAAAGGCAATTAAAAGCTGGATTAGCCAATATTGTAGTTAGAATCGTTGTTATTATCAATGTGACAGATCTAATTCATAATTATTATGTGCAATGCGCCAATTTGTTCCACAAAGTTGAGATACCGATCAGTAGGTACTCACTGTGCTGTGCTTTGTAACCTATATAATATCTAACGAATCTACAATTAAATTGCTAAGAAAACAAAAGCATGTAAAGTTAAATTGTTTGTTGATTGAAAAACTTATCTAAATTGATAAGTTTCAATAAAGCACGCGTAATTAAGCACTTGAAATAAATAAATTATTTAAAGTGTTTAATTACGCGGAATTTATGTCCTATATGAAAAAAAAACTTAAACTTTGAATTCAATTATTATTCAAGATTTCTATCATTCAACGTAGGTAGGTATGTTTTATGACAAGGTTCATCGTTGAGTTTAGCCTTTCCCTGCTTTGTCGTGAATTCATAATGACACCCCTCTTATGTGAAGTGTCCCAGAGGGGTTTATACCTGAAGTTTTAAAATAAGGGGGAGTTTGACGTAACCTTTTTCTATTTATGCTTATATTAATACACATCAGTCGGTAGTCTGAATATAAGCGATAGCTATTAAAATATATGTATGGAAATCCCAATAGTTTGGATCCACAAAATCCATTGAGTCTTCTAAATTTGAATCAGTGAACAAATCTATATTTTCATTTAGTTATACGAAGATTTTGAGATATATCTAGAGCGTAAATCTCTACGTACAATTGTTATTGAGCTGCGTATTTCTGAACGTTGTTTGTGAATAGAACGCCCTCAATCTGGTTGCGAATCGACTGCTATTGTTTATAGCAGATACGGAAGATAACATTTAGATTTCATTTGAGATTGTAGTGTTGTACATATTATACTATTATGTTATCAAATGGGCACATAAGTGTGTGTTAGAAGTTGAGTGCCGTGTGTAAGTTATTATTATTTCTTGCTGAGCTCTTCTTATTATTATTTGGAATTACTTTTAGAGATAGTATGCGATTTTCATGGTATATACCTATGTATATTTTATTTTGTTGATGAAGGAAATCTTTAAAATGCACTCGTGTTGTATTTTTACCGCAGTAAAACCTCCCCTGTGATAACCATCAGTAAACAAGGGGAGGTTTTGAGTTCTTTGACACCAACTTAAGAACTCCCTGGACAGCAACTAAAATGCTAATCCAGGGACCAGTAGGTACCTACTCATATTTATTTTATTTGTATATCAAGTACTTAACAAATGATGATTGTATTAACAATAATAATTCAACATTAATTACAGTTCATGCTTACGCAATCAATGTAAGTGACAACTTGAATATTCATAATGTGTTTGTCTTGTGTTCTATTACATAGGTTTGTTTTCAAAGCTTATAAATTACCTTTAAAACAATGTGTCTATATAACGGAATGACGAATATGCGACATAGGTAGTAAACAATTCAAGATCAAGTAAGTGCACGGGCGCAGCGTGTCCGCCCACCTTGCGTAGGCGCCGCCCGGCTCGGCAACAAGTACTCAACCAGTCCTCGAACCCGCACTCACCTCAACACCGACTTTATTCAAATGACCGACGGAAGCAAGTAGAGCAGTGATCATCAGACTCGAGATGTTGCAACCTCAACTTAATTATCACTCTACTTATACGGTTATTATGGGTTTAATAACCGCTTCTGACATTCTACTAGTAACTCCATAATTAATGGGTAAATAAATATTTTTATTGAGGTAAAACTGAGGTAATGCGCTTGCGCATGCGGGAAGCGTTAAAAAGTACCGGTTAATGAATAATTTAATTTAATTAAACATGTGTTACGGTTAAATATAAAAGTTTTCATATGAATTGGTGTCTCAGTATAAAGCGCATTTATTCAATGAATATAAATATGATTAAAGGTAAGTGTTGTTTCATGTGTTACACATTATATTTGATTCATCATAAGTCGGTGGAGGCCAATAATGAAGATGTGTGATCTCAAAGTAAACAAGCAATTACTTACATGAGTCGAGAACAACTTAGAAAAATGCAGACAAAGTTCGCATTAGGTATGGATATAATGTCTATAAAGGAAACTTTATTGCATGGATGCAGGCGGGGCGGACTAGCCGCCAAAGTCCACACTTCATTGGGAGCAATTGATATGCAGAATGCGACTCAATCACACGGCAGTCGCTGCATTGACTTAATCAATCACTTTATTATTACACTGTTTGAATAAAGACTACTTTGTGCTTTGACAAGGTAAACATAGTCATAAGTTATATAATTTATTGGGTTAAAGATTTCTTAGTCATTGGATCTGATTTGTCCATATTATCGTTCTCTCAAGTTATACTTAGTTTATCCTTGAAATATCCGTATAGTTCATTAAACGCATTGCAGTGTAGGCTACTGATATTCAACCTTATCTGAGTGGATAGTAAATCAAGCTTAACATAACTATAACTCTTAACCTGGTAGCAAAGGAAATATACATTTTTGCTGGTACACTGAGTGAATTCACAAGGATATCATTACACCTATGTGATAAGTTTTAGAAAATAAGTTGACTTTGCTATTGAATTAGGTTATAGTTACCTGTCAAAATAGTTGTAAGTAATAGTTATAAATAAATGATTAAATAAAATATACGTCAATAATTATGTTATGTATGTAAATGATATTAATTGATATTAATCGTTCTCCTAATATTGAGATCCTAAATATTACTTCAACAAAAGGTATTAGGTCCATAACTAGTATGTATTCAGTAAAACATTCCGTTCCTCAGGACTAAGAATTTAATGTAAACACAATAGAGATTACAAAGAAAAGAAGGAATAAAAAACACATACCTACTGCAGAATAGTGGTTCAATAATAAAGGCGTATTGTCAATACCAAAATAGCTCTAACTTTAGACAAAAACAAAACAAGGTACAAGTGATAAATAAGCCCGATAAGAACACAGTTCACAGACAAAAATAATCTTTCAGGATATCGGTACTCGTAAATATATTCATTGATTATGAGTACCGATATTATACATATATTCCTTCTCTATAAACATTACTTACATGAACTGCGACCCACAATTCATTATAATGAATAGTCGTTTACAAGTGCTATTGATAGGCATATAGAAGATACGAAAAGCTTACTGACTCAACGTTGTTGTGGCTTACATTGATAAATTATTTTTTGTTTGATTGTATTTTTAAGGGTTGATATAATTTTAAGCATGGTGAACATATTTACGAATACGAATTCTTACTTACTAATTATATGTAAATATTTGTACTGTGCAAGAATTGAACTCTCATCCCTTGTCGCAGAAGGTACTCGCTCATCGACTGCCTTAATACTGTCCTACAATTATAAGCTCTATATATTCATGCACTTAAGCAGTATTTAATTGTTTTTATATACATATGTAAATAAGAAGTAACCTAGTAATATTACAAGATATTTGCATTTTTTTTAAATAATCTCATTATTATTATTGACTTAGTCTCTGTTTGATCTCATTGCATGATGCCTCCTTTAATTAAAAAAGCACAATGTTTGTGTCCAACATGTAAAATCAAAATATGAAATATAAGGTATAATTTTTGTTGGAGTACAAAATAAAATAAAATAATACATATATGAAGCTTCCTTGGACTGTACGATATTAAGCAAATTGTGGTTGCAGCAGCCCGCAAAGTCCAGTTTTGTAATATAATCAATATTACGATACGATAAAGGCCTCAGCTTACATTATAAACACCTAAATTCATTTAGTAAGACATGTTAGCCTTCCAATAGTATAATTTTTATTTTATTTTATTTGCCTATGTCTATACAACTGATTCACAGTTAAATTAAAGTCATGAGGGAAAAATGCTGATTTCCGGACAACCTATAAAAGACTGCATTTTATCACGTTCGCCGCGGTAAATAGCAAAAAATCGGCAAATAGCAATTCCAGTGCCATATAAAGGCAGTTACAGATCAATAATAATTTAAAAAATACAGTTCCGGATCATTCAACTGGCTGTGTTACAGATTGTATGATTCGTGCAATATTCGATAGCGTTATCGTTGTAACCCAATTCGGTATACATCTGTCCCTATTCCGATAGATAGTGCCTGATACGTTACTATCTCTTCAATGTTGTAAGTTACTAAAGCCATATGTGATGAAATATGTATATATTTTATAATGCTTTTGATTAATTTATCTATATCCACTGGTGTTATGCCTGAACAATAGAAGGAAGTTATTTCGGGTGTCAGCGTTTGTGTGTGAGAGAATTTTGTGTCTATAGAGGCACCATGACACAGTAAAAGTACCTAGCTAGTGGCATAAAAAACAATGTTGGTCAAGTCAACATCAAACGCAGGAAAATTCCGAGCCGCCAAATAGAAAAGACCGCGTAGCCGGATAATAGAACAAAACTGATTGACAGTACGTTTAATTTGTCTTAACTGTCCGACCTGTCAGTAAGACAAGGAGAGGTTTTTGTCATATTACAACAGCTCTTTGTTACAAAGCGAAAACGTAGAGTTGAGGTATTTCGAGCTGCACGCTCACGTTCCGAACATCGCCGGTTTCTTTTATTAGTTTTTTTTTTTTTGTGGCAGGTATTTACGCGGCCGTGCTTACTTCTTTTTGTTGTACGTCCAACCTTGTACGGACTGGAGCCTGTGCCCTGCAGCCTTCGTTAGCGCGTGCAAGGTCACCGCCATTTGCTCTCTTTATACGTACCACCTCCTCTCCTTTTCGTGAAGTACCGACAGAACCTGTTATACATACGTAAATAAAATTCGTGGCCAATGTAAGCTATTCCTCAAGAAACGAACCGATAATTTTAATTTGGTTGATTCGTCTTGATCGTTACACAAACCGGTCTGATAGCAATTAAATAATTTACAAGGCGATCAAATAAAAAGCTTGTAAAACCTTATAGGTTTACGAGTAACAAAATCGATGGCGATAGTCTTGTACATGCATTATTGCTTAATTATATTGCTCGGAGAATTCATAATTTTATTCAATCTTTATAACCGCCAGTGGTGTGGCAGTTGCTGGAGATAACGATATAAAAATGTGAAGCTTTCGTTAATTTATCTGTTATCGTAGTCAGATAAATAGTGATAATCCAATTGATATAGATAACTGCACGGTCACCCTCTGTTTATCCATTAACTCAAGGTGAAGCGTATGACGCGATCACCAACCTTTAGGGACTGATTTTAAAGAACGATACAGACTATTATTTAAACATATTAGGTAATACGTTCACTGATAATATATTGGTGTTAATGACAAAGTTGTCTTCTCTATTAAGTGCGGTACACTCAGTTAAGTTAGTAGATAAAAATAAGTTAATTACATGCACACAGCCCTTCACATGAATCAAAGTTAATTGTACAGTCACGTTCTTTAATTTATATAAGTTTAAACTTATTAACTTTTTATTCTTTTGATTGTCAACCTCCATGCATGTCATATAAGAGTTGTAGTTGTTAAAATAACTCGAAGTCTTTTTTAAAAATACACGTTTGCATTTTTCTCTCGCAAAACAAACTGGCAACTAATTATAGAGGTTCATCTTCACTTCATATTTGTTCATGACGCGTCTGCAACAAAGTCCCATTTAAAAAGCGATTTAGCGAGGCGAGCGACACGACATGATATTTTCTCCTCAAATGAGCTGAGTTCCCAGGCTATTGTCGACAAGCCGCCTTTTAAGGAGACCCCGCGCGCCACTACAGGCGGATCTCAAACCAGATTCCTTCGTTTAATCTCATCAAGTTTTCGGACAACTTTTAGCGGTGATAACTTTATATCTCAGTTATTTTATGTAAAATTTTCCCTTATTCGACGACACTTTAATTACGGTCACTGAATTTTGTTGTATTAAAGTACTTGTATAAAGAGAATTAACAATTATGTTAATTTAAAATGTAGATCGTACCACTTTCGCAAACGTGATCAATATTAAGTATGTAAGTTACTACTTACCCTACACGGGTAATATATGCAACAATACTTTGTTGCATATATTACCCGTGTAGGGAAAATTGCGGAAGTAAAAGCGTAAATTGCGTCGGATGATACCTTATTTGTGACTTAAGAATAGCAGTCTACACAGCCTTATAATCTTAGAAGTAGAAGTTCGTGCCTGTAGAGGTTATAAAGTGCTGGGAGGGAGGTATAAATCACAACTCCCTGTGTGTTGTGTGCCTCCAGAGGGGCGCACATTCCCTCTAATTGGACGTCTGCGCAGTATCGCCCAGTATGGTATCGGACCTCTGTACAACATTGACCACTTTCGCTAACACAGCGTCGAGTTCTTTTGCGAAATAAACTGGATTTTTTCTGACCCATAAAAGAAACAAGTACTACATTTATTATTTATTAGTAACCAAATTTAAATAAATATGGAACATAAAATTTAATGAAACTTCTATTTATATTTGTTATTATTACCATTTACTCAAATAGACGTATTTTTATTAAAATCTCACATCCAATCTACTCATTCGAAATGATTATCCCACTGTGTGTTTTAATTTGAGAAATGAGAGGAATGCTATAAAACGTTGATAGAATATCTTAGTACGTCATAACTTATACAAATTTTACGAAACTATTGATTTTATTGTTCATTAGCTGTGTATATTTTAGGCTATAACTAACTAGAAGATTTGTGTACAACTTAATATTAATAAATTTCGAGTATATTCTTTAGTTTATTTAAGTTTTTTCGTTAACAATGTTATGGTTAAATTTTCTCCGAAATGCAGATAAATAAATTCTTTGACTGTGTTCTACTCATGTTGTTTATTTTTATTTAATAAGAGGCAGTTCGTGATCGAGACGGAGTTAGAATAAAAGTATGTTATTGTAATCGCTTGGAGTATATTGCGGCCTTATTGCTAAGAGTTTTTATTGCGCTCTCAATTGTTACATTACTTACAAGTATTAAATCAAGGTCAGAAGTCAACGACATTAGAGGTTTCTTTAAAAAAAGTTTCACATTGAAATAACCACAAGAAGGCGAGATATAGCATGTAAAAGTAAATTAGTTCACAGATAAATAGAAGCCAGTTTAAAATCACATCGTAAATATTGTTTACAAACGGGCTATCGGGAACAATAAAAACGAATGTGAGCGGCCAACACAATGAAGAATACAATTTCCAGTCCTCGTTACAAAAGAGGTCTAGTTCCACATATCGCATAAGCTCATTTTACACCTAGTTAGGCCCGCTTCTCCTACCAGCGGGGGCCATTGTGTGGTCCCCCTTGTTATGGTAAATAGTTGGCCTCGGGCCTCTGGTCTCCTCCTCCTCCTAGTGTGATTGCGGACTTGTTAGTGTTAGCAATGGGATTATTATTGCGGCCGATTGTTAGGCATCGTTGAGCTTGAGAATCTTTTAGGAGCTCCAGGGAGTGTTTAGTCAGTTCTTAGTTGTTATTGATAGCCTGCAGCAGGATGATTTGAATAATTTATTGAGTTCTTCGCTTAGCCAAATTATCAATGACTAGCTTAATTCAAATTAATTTGTAATATAAAATATTAGTTTATATTTACCTTCAGAATCTTTCACTTTATTTCTTCTCAATACAATTGTCATCTGTCAAAGTTGTTAATATAAAATAGTATATACAGATTCTAGAGACTACCAAATGGAAAGATAAGACAAGTTCAAATTAGCTTACTGGAAAACTATGGTGTTCGAATATAAGTCTAAGTTATTGGACAAATTTTAAATAAATAATAAATCTAACACAAATTATTCAAATAATTTGTCTTGTAAATAGGTAATTTATTCAATTGTCATGCTTTTTGTCAAAAATATTAGAATCAGTGAATTCAATTTGTCGGTGAATTTAATATCCACCGGAATTTAGGTAACCGACCATTCACGCAAATTATTAACAACCTACGGACTTGGATATAAATGAATGTTTCAACATTGAAACAATGTTTTGTCTATCAAGTCATAACCGATGCAAATCGTTCTGTTAAATGTTATATTGCTAAATTATTCTACTACTCTGTTGAGTTATCGATTGTAGTCTCAAATATTTGTCTATCATTATAAACTTATGACGCCGTGAACTATATTAAGCGCAATTCTTTCTATTCTTTTGTTAATCTTCAATGAAACGTGTTCTCAGACCAGATATTTTTCCTGTATCGTATTTAAATTGCCAGCAAGGAACAACCATCAGTGCATTATAAAATGTGATCCATGCAGCGATCGAACCCATTGACCCTGATCCAAAAGAATTCCCTAAGCCCTGCGCTATTCCCACTCGTCAAATACGTCATGATATTTGCCGCCAAATCTTTCCACATTCAGTCTCACTGTCTAAATCACATTTCCAGTCCGCCCGTAAAAATATATTTATTTATAACTACAAGTATCTCGCACATGAAAATAAAATAACTATAATGAAACCTATTTCCATAAGGACCGCACCACAGCTATATTTTGAGATTACGTTAGTTTATGGTTTATATCTAATCTCGTTTATTTTTGTGTACTTTCTGATTTATTTTCTACGACATTAGGCACTAGGACATAGGAAGAATAATTCTAATATACCTACTTAGAATACTTGTTACATACCTACTCTATTATATTGAAATCAATATTTATCTACCAGTAAAAAGAGTATAAGCTGTCCTAAAATAAATTGTTGTGTGGTTCACACCGAAATAAAAAAAAAATCATCGATCATAAATTATTTAAGTTCACAAGGGAAGGACTGTGTACAACATTTAAAAAGTTAAAATAACATCTCAACACGTTGAATCAGGGTTGCCACTATCAGATAAGAATCAGATATCTCTTCTATAGTAAGACTAATGTTTGTCCACAGTTTGGATGACGCCAGTGCACCGTCTGTGTGTGTTTAAATACGTGTTTGTGTGGTAGTGTGCACAGGAAGTGAGGATGCGTTTATTTATTCATCTGCTATAAGTTTTCATTAATAATTCCTCTCGCCCGTTGACTCATCGATAAGCTTGTTTACAAGACATTGTTGTAACTTATATATTATAATAATAATTTAAATATTAATGTCAAGTAAAATCATAATAGTCCGGTAAATACTTAGTTATAATTGGTCTGATTCTCCAGCCCTGATAAGTACATTTTTTTTAAGAATTCGCTCCATTAATAAAAGGTTATTAGCAATTACAAAATGAATGGAAGTTTACCAACGGAAATTTTCAAAACTACACTACATAGTGACGCCTATTCTAGATTTATTGTATTATTTTATTGTCATGTGTATAAGTTGTAATTGAATTTTAAATTAAGTTAGCTCGTAAATGTTATGTACAGTAATTAACGTATTTAACTTCCCTTATACAGATTTTTCATGTGGCTTTAATTTAAATGTTAAATTGGTTTGTGTAAACTAAAAAACTCAACATTTTCACCACCGATTGAGCTAAAATTTGACACGATGATACAATCTGCTTTAATACATGTTTTTATCTTTAATACAAAACTTAAAGTTCAGAACCCTTAGCGTAAACTGTGAATTATTTCTAGAGATCTATTTATAAGTAGTTTATTTATAAGGCGACTTGTCAATCAACGCAGTAATTATTCATCTTATATGATTAAGAACGAATGATAATTCGCTAGCTGTCGGTTAACGAATTATCATTCGTTTTTAATCGTAAGAGCTTATCATATTCAGAACAGTGAATTCGTTAGAATCGTGTTCTATCAGTAACTGCACTACTTTCATGAGATAGTATGTAATGGGTTTGATTACAAAATGAATGAGAACATTACCTATCTAATAACATATTGGATACGTGGAGTATATTTTGTGCACAGGAATTTTTGTACACAGATAAATTTTAGGAGACGAATTAGGACTCCATTTAAGGTACTAACTATAAATACTCGTCTTGTACTGAAAGGAGTTTCAGAGTAATCAGAAGACTGAGCACTAGAAAACTGATCTAATCTTAGTACTGGTACGCTAATAATTGGGCTGCGGTCAAAGAGCAATTTGCTTCGTACGAAATCTACTTGATGTTGAGCCTCATCTAGATTGAAAACCGACCCCAATATGGCTAGATAAGAGCTTATTTATTTTACTAAAGTTCCACAACGTCATGATAATTGGACGAAGTATCAGTCTATCCTTTTATGGCGTGACTTATCATGACTGGTATACTCACAGTCATCCATTATTCGCTTGACCTTTTGCGCACTCCACGTGATTGTAGTAGTGTAATTTAAAATAATCCTATGTAAAATAAATGCAGATGTTAATTTAATGGGTATTTATGTGCCTACTACGTCGGTACGCGGTATAAATAACCACCAAGACATTGTTAGAATTCTTTTAATACGTAATTGCTATGTTTAGGTACCTATTAGCTACAGGAAAATCCTTTTAAGGGGTATTGATATTTCTGTTCGTTAATTTAATTAAAACAATATTTGACTGATTATGAATGTTTTTAAATATTTAGGCACTTATTCGCTTCATAAAATTATACTAGAAAGTCATGTACTTCGTTTCACTAGTAGATGCTCGCACGCTTACTAAGCATTAAGTTCTCGATTGGAGTCTCAATAATTTCCTATGTAAAACTTTCAGTACTAGCTCGGCATTTGAATTTGTGCCTTATTACATTCCAATAGGTTATTACACCTGAAAAAATATCGGCAAGCTCTAGGTTGTGTTAGTACGTAAACCCTTACGGAATAGAGACCTGTGCATACGTTATAAATATGCAGATTGTGCTAAAAGTACGTAGTTATGTCACTAAAACAGGAAATATCGACACAGCAGACGTCGAGTCGAGTCATAAAGTTCCTACAACTGATCTTTACGCTTCGTACTTGCCCTCTCGGTTGACATCCTATGACCTATACGGAATGAAGATGTGTACAAATGTTCAAAACTTGTGCACAAAAGTTCATATGTCAGGAATAATAATGGTCTGTGTGTTTATTCTACAGTTTCGATGATTTTACCTAAGTACTGATTTCATCTGCATAAGTGGTTAAACATGAAATTGTGCTTATTTTAGCGCGTGACACCGGAGTGTGTCAATGTGTTCGAAATAAAACTCGTAATTGATGTTTATTCGCAAAGTTCAATGAATTCGTTTAACCCGTTGAGAATTCAGGTTCTATGGGCCAAGTTATTACTTAGAATTTGTGAATAATTTTAGCCTGCGTGTCAATTATTCAAACCGACATTCCGTACGAGATTTTTTAGTCTTAAAGCTTTTAACATCAACGAAGAGCGTGTTTTTGAAAGAAATAGAAATGATAGCGCTCAATGTATGATCAAAGAGAATAAGTACAGTAGAATAGATTATTTTGGTATCTAATATTATTACCTACTATTGTTATATTACCGTAAAAATATCTAAGAACTTTAGGTTATACTAAATAATATTATAAGTAAAATTTAAGTCCTACATAATTTATTACATCAGAGCATTTCGAGCTTATTTCCCATAACCTACTTTTATGATCATTATTAAGTACCGACACGTAAAATTTACTATCAAGTAGTATTCTTATAAGCTACCGCGTTGCAACTAAACGCGTACCAAGCAGACTTCAGGCTGTGGCCCTTGTACTGTCTATCTGCTCAATACCTAGTACCAGGGGTAAATAACACTTGGACGGTGGCCGGACTGGTTATATCGCGGTAATACCCGGCTAGTTTACCTTATACCGGCGGTATTCGCTTTTAATTGAACAGGACTGGGGATTTACACAGGTATCTGTTCACGGACAGACGCATGCATAACGACGGTTATACATATATATGTAGCTTGCGTTGGCATTAGCTCCACTGGATTGGCTTTGACAGCCTGGCTGTCTGCGGCTACTGTCTTGCGGTTTTAGTATTGACAACTTTTATTTTTTTTATTTTTTATTAACAGTCTACATTTTATTTTTGTAGTATTGTCCGTCATTTCTGATACTGATGCGTATTTAGTGATATATAATAATCGTCAACCATTTACTGTTCTTCTGGTTACGATTAAGAAAAGTTAAGAAGTTAGAAGTTCTTCCCAGGCTATCGAGAAGATCCGTCAAGTAAGTCGGTTTGTTTTGTCATTATGTTTTTCTTCACTATTAAGTGATTGATTACTAACTATGAATTTTCACCTCTGTCTAAATTCCTTCAAGTACAAATACGTAGCTCATTTCATCTGAAACTTTTTTACTAATATAATAACGAGTCAAAGGTCATGTTATCAACTGAAAATTGCGATAAATATCTTTATGCTACATATTTTTCTCTTTGTTATTCCTTATCACCCCTTGCCATGGGAAGTGATGACCTGCTATTGTGAAGGACGAGAACTCGAGATCAATGTTACATATATAGGACGCTGATGTTTGTAATAATATTAGGTCTTGAAGCAGTATAAGGTTATCACTATTCCGTTTTGGGAATACCAAGGCCCATCACGTGACGTAAAAACCCAGATGTTTTTTACTTCTAATTTCGTATATCTATATAGTGTCTGGGCTGACTAAGCCGGAGTGTGTCAGATGCTCGTTATATTATCTACATATGGAAGCTCTCTAAAAAAGTGTTGGGTTCACGACAAAAGCTTCAACTCGTAGCGACAAAACAAAATTAAAAAGGATAATTTACGAACTGAGGAATAATTTACGAACTGAGTATTCGAAATTCAGAAGAAGACTGATCTTCTGAATTTCGAATACTCAGTTTGTAAATTATGTCATAAAACTTGTCAGTTTTTATTTATTTATCGACCTTAAAATATATGCTTACACTTATTTAATTAGATAGGATTGTCTGAAAAACGGTTATTTCATCAACATATCTACCTACTGTCACTTTGTTGGGCTCCTGCCAAAACAAGTTCAGTCAAGTTATTCATAAATAGGGCTGCCATCACCTAAATTGCCGATGCCGGATAAACACGGCAAAAATCCCCGACATTTGGGAGAACTATTGCTTTTTCCTCGGACTACCATGAAAAATTTTTTTTTGCAACTAAAAATAATATTGTATTAATATTTTTTTAATAATAATTTTCCCTGACGACAAAAGTGTGTTTGAAACTCCTGCCGGACGGCCCCTGGAGGCCCTTCACGCTAGGACAAATCCGGGGAATCCCGGACAGATGGTAGTCCTATTCATAAGTAATGTAGTTTTAAGTTCCTATAGCTACACATCCTTTTTTATAAATTCACCATAAAACGCGTTCATACTTGCAAAGTAAATTGGTAATCTTCAGTGATCTTTATCAGGCTGTATGTAGGTTGATCTGTTGAGCAAAAATATGGCGATTCAATTAAGTTGTCACTCGTCTAAGGAGGCTCGGCTGACCGGTGTCGATGTAAGCTGCTCACATTATGTACTGTTATGTGGCGCTAACGGTGATATCGCGCATCTAGGAACGTCAGCTTGTTAATTTGATTGAGGACGGTTATTAAGTACCAAGTGAAAATATAACTCTTTTCTATTACCTACCTGTAAAAAATCCCCAAGGACAAGGACAAGAAGAATCTAGACCGTCTGGATCTATCCTAAACTGATTTTGGATAACATTGCCCCAACGTTGCCTGTAGTAGTCATGAACACAGTATAAATGATCTCGATGGGAGGTAGTTCTGTAACAAATACATAATCAGAAAATAACTATATATATAATAACTTATATTTTAGTTTGCCCATTCGAACTTTGGAATCAATGTAGTAGTAAAAAATGTAACGTAGTTCGTAGCGCAGTATATTATTGTTTCTCGGTTATATTCTCTCAGGATTGTATCAAGAATGTGTATAGTGCACTGTCACGTGACACGCGATATTGACACAGGTGGTCCGCTTACCTTGACTTACAAAAACACATTTACTTACGTAATAAAAACTTAGAAAGTAATCCGCCCAACGCACCGCGACGCATCCAATTCTGTCGCCCATCACCTATCGACGTCGCGCCGACTAGTTTTTCCAACCCATTGACTGCCCGCGCAGATCCGTTACTCAACTCGGCGCAGGCGCAGGACCGACTAGTTTTTAACTTTTTACCACATTTGTACAATGTTATTCGTTTTATATAACTGTGCGTCTAATGGCTGTTAGTTTTTCCTGGCCGGTATTGAGGGCGCATCTATAATTGATCACATGTTGTACGGGTAAAATGAAGATTGCTCTGTTGGTACCGTAACGTTCTTAAATATTTTTTGTTTGACTTCGTGTTTGGTTCATCATTCTGATTGTGGAATGATTGCGTGACCTTTGTGCGATAGTAGGTAAAAAAAGATATAACATATTCACACTAAATTATTGACTGCCACATTAGTCTAGCAATTTTAAGAGCGACTGATGTGCGTGAGGTCCTAGATTCGATTGCAAAGTCGGAAAGATAGCGGTGTCATGGGATTTCGTATGAAATTCTCAGAAGCTCGTGGTTTTGGTTTATGCTTGGTTGATGGCAAAAAGCTTATCTCCTATAACATGGGACCTAAACCCGCAAACTGCCGATGTGGACCAGTACACCTTTACTTGACAAAATAGCAACAAACAGACAAAATACCGCAATGGTATGGTATTGTAGGGTCAGCGACGTTATCTGCTTTCGTGTTTGTGCAGACACGACTGTGCCGTTTTAGGGTAAATATATCGAGCAGTTTATTATTTATCTCTTCTGATTTATCATACAAACGCTATATATATACTATCATATGCCTTCACACAATTTCTTACAGGTAAGTAATGCAGTGATAATAAGGAACGATCGCGTACTACACGTACGAGCTGTCAAATTAATATAATGATTTTTTCTCATTATTCCTTTATTATTATTTAATTAAGTTCGCTTTATAGCGATGTCTAATAAATCATCGTAAGGCCTCAAGGCAGCCGCAACATTAATACGGCCGCAGATTAGTATGCATTAGTGAGCCTCGTTATTCATATGCGTATGATATCATTTTATGGAAGTGGAATTGACAAAACGCAATAAACTATATACGGGGTAAAGGTTAGGTACTTAATAGCGGATTCAATCTGCGAAGTTTGAGTTTACATTTATATATCTTGAAGTATTTACAATTACAACTTGCTTTTTTCAGTTTCATTTAAGTGTTAGTCTCGGAACTTCCGAACGGATTGCCTAGCACTATAGATTTTCATTTTATACCATTATTAACGCATTCACTGTCCATGTAATGGGTACGGGTCTTCCCTCAGAATGAGAGGGGAGAATATAACTCCCTCATACTGGCCCTACTCCCAGGTAACCCTACATTGGGGTACCTACTTAGTATTAATATACATACATAGGTTAGATTTTTGTTACACATCCCCGACAAAATCTTAACCGGTTCAACCCGTTACATACTGACCATACTTATGACGGGATTACGAAAAAATAACAGTCAGATATTTTTCGGTTTAAAAATAATAATACAATACGTAAAATGTTGATCCTTCGTTATAAGGTTATAAGGCTTTCACAAGAACGTAATGCATCTGCCCATACTCATCGGTATATAAATTTTATATGAGGCTATCAGCTCTTGTATTTATTGGCAGGACACGTTTCATAAAAGAATCCTGCAATTAATAAGACCGGTTGCATACTTGCGTCATCCTGGACTCGGCGTATTTTATTTTTGGCAGTTATAACCTTATTCGTGACAGGCTCTCGTTGTGAAGTAAAAAGGGAAAATATGTTTGTTTAGTAATATTATTGTTGTTACATAAAAATAACTATAATTATATCTGGGCATTATGATATAACACCATTAGGTTCCGAGCTAAGTAACGATGCTTCTGTTACAGACCATGCCGTGTACAACACAGTGTAAGGTTGCCTATTTTTATATTTTCATTTATTCCAATCCGTATCGTACTAATTATAAAAGCGAAAGTGTGTTTGTCTGTCTTTTTGTCTGCCTGCCTGTTACTTCTTCACACTTAAGCCGCTAAACTTTTTGTATGGAGATAGTTTGAGTCCCGGGTAAGGACATAGGATTTTGTCCCAGAAATCATCCCTCAAAAGGGCGAAAACAGGGGTGTAAGTTTGTATCGATAATTTCTTAAAAAAGGGTAGTTATAAATAAGCAGATTGGATACAATTATGTATTCTACGCAAACAAAGTTGTGGGCAAAAGCTAGTTTATGATAAATTCTTAAATACTCTGGAATATTACCAACTGCTTCTCGAAGATTTCTACACATTTTTATAATCCCATTATAGCGTAGATATGTAACACTATCATTTGATATTGCTTGCATAACTTTTAGGCTTATCGTAATAATTTATTTTACAATGGTTTATATAGTTGAGTTTCTTTTACGAGCTGTGTGTAGTAAAACTCGACCGTCTCTCTTTTCACGTTATGGTTGACAATAAACTGTATTATTGCACTTTTATGCCTTTATGTAGACTAGCTATCCCCTCAGTGATCCATGTGTTAATGTAATATTTGTATTTTTTTAGAATTTGGGTTTTGCGTGGTCTATGTATTGTCAAATTTTATATATAGGTACTTGTACTTATAAGGTTATTTGTGCAAAAAGACCATGAAATTAAATAGTCATTCGCAACAATAATTATCTCCAGAATTTAAAGTTAAGTTATCTATTGATATAAGTAAGATCAATTAATATTTTTTTAAACAGGTATGCGAAACGGATTGGGTGTTATTTAGTCGTGGAAATGATAATAAATTACAAAGTCGGAAATACTCTAAGCTCTGAAATAATTTCATGTAGAAGCCTACAGCCTGGCCACTGTATCAATCGTCCTGCCATCTTATTCTCTATACATGGTTAATGTTTCTTAACTATCTGAAAACAAACCTTTTTGAGCGAATTTCGTGTTCTAGTCTAAAACATACTCCTTATATGGATGATCACGGAAGAATACAGGACTTTTATGCAGACTGAGAAGTTTATCTTGGTCTCTAATTACGTAAGAATGTTATAGAACTGGGTACTTTTAAAATTGCATTGTCGGGTGTTTCTCTTATGAAGAAGCGCCGTCTAGTTCCGAGCTAAGCAACGAGGCTTGTGTTACGGATACTAGTTGGTAGATATGCTACGTATATTCTTGTTTTTTGTAAATACGTACATATTACACTTCCATGACTCAGATACAAATGGTTATGCTCATCACACAAACATTTATCCCTACCGGGATTAAAACCCGGGAATAGTATCCGTAACACAAGCCTCGTTGCTTAGCTCGGAATTAGATGGCGCGGTCATAATGTCCAGAAAAAAATATTTTTTTACGTGGAAAATTGAAATGGAACTTATACGGACCTGTGAGTTTCATCAAAAAGGTTAACTGCCGGATACTATTAAGTACTACTGTCAATGAAAATATGCTTGCTTATGAACGAAGAAGAAGATATTCGTAGTCAATGACGTCCTATAATTTCTGCCTATCTATTATATACCTGTGTATGTCACAAGGCTAATTTTAAACTAAAAATATATCAATAAGAAAAGAAAACAGTAGGTCAATTTATATTTAAGGTGGTAACATAAAAACATCGGATTATTTCCTATTTCAATAATGCTGGGATGGGGATATATTTATTTCAATAGGGGAGCTTATATCCAACAATAACGATGAATTGACTCATACATAATGTATTTGTTGGTAATAGGAACTAATAAGTATATTATATTTAGTACTTGGTTTTCAAATGAATTTTATTAACAGACTTTATTCTTGGAAAGAGGATTAATGTGATCCCATCATCATCCGGAACTAGTGATGAGATCATTCTGAGGGAACTGAGTATGATTCATCTTTACAAGAAAATTATTTTGTTTAATTGAATATATTGCAATGAATCATTTTAAAAAATATGAATGAATAAGATATTAATTAATAATAATTTATTAATAACGGTAAATTATATTATGTGATAGATCAATCTCCGTGGCCTAGGGGAGGCCTACGTCTAGCAGTGGACTAATATAGGCTGATGATGATGATGATATTATATGACGAGTTAGGTTCATTTCGGTGTCTGATATTCAGACAAGTTTAAGAAATTAAAAAAATATAACACTTATCAAATTAAATTAAATGATACGTTAATTTTTAATTGCTCAGTGAATTGCTCGTTATTCGACAAGTTATAATTAATCTAACAATCTGCTAAAAATACGAAGTAAACATTGTCAATGTTTACAGTTTTCTCGAGTGCACGTAGGTTTTTCTTGTGACTATATCAGTTGTTCAGTAAAACTAGATTACAAGCCGCCTATTAACATTCATTTTGAAAGATAAGGCATGTCTTAAAACGTGTTTCATATATTATAGCCTAGTTTATTTCTACATTATATATTACTATGTTAACTATGTACCCTTTTTTTAAGTATGAAATTTGTTAGGAATAGGTTGGCGCAACCTACTCTACCCAACCTATTCTACCCGACCTAGTCCACCACAAAGTGAGTTAGTGATATCTTACTTTTATTATGCTACGTGCATACGTACGCGTATACACGCGTAGAAATGTAAGAGCTTAGGAACAGGTAGGATACGCAAATTCAATGTAAAAAATAATCCTTTTTTTTATTCGGTCAATCGTTTATGAGATGCTTCTGTGATCCTGAATCTGTGGATAAACAAACGAATGCAAGTACAACGACCTCGCGGTACATAAGTCACAGCTTCTATATATGTGCATAAATGTATTTGCATAATACATTTCAATTATGTTGCGCGTCAAGTTGGCGCAAAGGCGATTTGAATATCGACCTCACGAGTGTCTCCTCTATGGAATATAACGAACTGATGTTTATTTTATACACATAAATATTAAATGTAACTCCACAAATCGAAGGCCCTATTTCGCCCACACTCATAAAAAACTCATACGCAAACTTTCACGTATCGGGTTCTGATTATACAATGATCATTATGATATCAGCCGTAGGTATTCATTTCAATAATGAATTTGTTTTATTTATTAGTTCGTTTTAGAAAGTTTTTACAACTTTTATAAAGATTGTTTTTATTTATTTTCTTTCTACTATTTGCCGCTTCACTAGTCATTCTTATGTATTTGCATTGTTAATGTAATGTTTCATCAAAATTCGTACAGTCGTCCTGGCGTGAAAGACTCAGGAAGGTCATTATAGCCGGTAGATATAATTTTATAATCTGTTCATAACTTAAGAAACAGAAGGGCTTATTTTGACAGTTATTATTACCACTGAGTAAGGATCGTTTTAACCTTTAAAGCTTAAAACAACAAATACAATTTACACATTGGGTGACGCATGTTTAAAGCTGTATTAGCAACAATTATTACGAAATAAATATAATAAATACCCACAAAAATCGTTTTCTCGATAAAACGCCTGAACGAGTGAAAAAAATCTGTCAATGAAACATCAGCTAAAATATTCATCACCTGATATTGTATGGAACAATATCATACGTATATCCTATTTAAAAAAATGACGTAATACTAAATATTTATATCGGTTGGACCCATTGTCTGCCCGTGACCATGGATGTTGTAAAGGATCCGAAACATCGGGATTCAAGTAATATCAATATATTGCGATATAATTCTACCTCCAAATCTTGAAGTGATTTATCACAATGTTTAAAGTAGGTAAGAGAATTTGAAAGTTCTGCCAATATGATTTATTACTCTTCCCCACGCCATAGAGCACACATTAAGAAACCCAGATCCATAAAACACCAAAAGCAAATTTTAAGACAAATATGGACTTATGCCTCAGATACATTACATTCTTGTTTCTTAATGTAGTAAACAGAGTTAAAGATAATTCTAGCTTGTTGTAGCGCCTTGTAGAGGTATAAAGTGTATATGTGAGGTATAAAAACGTCGGTGAGTGCCGATAAAACGCGTGTTGTTAACACTTAAAGTGTTGCTATTAGGGCTAAGCAGGTGCGTTATTCTGCAGCATGTTGGCACCACGACACTGCAGACTGTGCCCTGCCAGGAATTTGCGTGGGAGACATACCCGTTTGCTGTCGCCATGTTTTCCTGACGCCTCGTTCGAAGTTTGAATTTTCTCTTTTAAATTGAATAACGTTATTTCTTTGTTGTGATGCCGATCAGTATAATATAAGCGATGGAATTCAAATTGAAATCGTTATATGATACTAAAATGTTTTAATTCAATTTCGGCTTGGACTTGTGTGGTGTTCTTGGTACCACTACCTACTAGAAAAGTGACACGTTAAAAATATAGCTCAAAAAGATATTATTTATAGCCGATGGAAGAGGTTTATAAAATAGATATCTAATCCACATCTCAAGTGAATGGTCTGTATTAAAACAGAACCTGGATTAATGTTTTGAAATACATGACGAGATAAAATCGTCAATTTTATTATAGCGAATGTGCAAGACGAATTCGACTCCGCCGAGAATTATCTTAAGTAAAGTTCATGCTAAATGAATGGTATTAATCCCACGCATTATTAGGTGCAGTAATGTCTGCCTACAGACAGCCGGCTGTGATTTGACCGGCGTAATTACATATCGTAAATCGCCCATATCGTATCAACGTTTTGCGGGAATCGCTATCGAATGAATTTCCGATTATTACACGCCTTAGCACCTCCTACGTTCTCGCAATAACACTATCATTCTGTTCACAGATTTCTGATGTATTTCTTTATCGCGTTTCCTATGTTGCACTACATAAACTAAGTATAATAATTGTTATGGATCAGATCGTCAAATTTCTCGTTTTACTTTCCTTCCCAGTTATATTTTATTCGTACTAATCTTTTACGTCATCAGACAACGTTCCTTCAACACGACAGAAGAATAAGCTTCACATGTTTCGTAAGAAAAAATAATAATGTTTATGCGCCAACATGCGTAATTGTACGTCTGTACGTCCACCACGCCAAAAGTGTTATCTGAAACATTACTTGTGCCGCTTAATGATTAAATTTTCGCCGCAGAAAGCGACAACGAACCTTTCGGAATCCCCATTAAGACACTGCTCAGGGCTGATGGTGGCTGCAGTAATAATCGATCTTGGAAGAAGCGCGTACAACACCATATCGGATAATTAATCATGCTCTTATAAGGGCTTCACTACAAAATTACCATCCGTAATAAGCTGTGGACAGCGATTTATTACACATACAACATGTGAAATATCACTCCCTGTGCAGAGTAAAAGCTTTTTGTTTGACCAAATGCCGTGAAAATTGCAATCAGGACGATAATATTAAACATTCACGAGTGAATCGCAGTTATAATTAAACATTTTATGTTTTTGTTGGACATGTAAATATTTTCAAGGAACGTCTTAAGCGTTGGTTTCTTTTGTATTAAATCAATGTGTCGAATTGAGATATGATTCTGCGGGGCACTTGTTGTAAATTATGCTCCTTTATTAATGTTTTTTTTTGCACATACAACACGCAATTTGCTCTGGTAATGGATCATTTTGTATTCTTGTTTTGTTATTAGTGAAATACGATATATTAAACATCCTAAACGATCTATAGTGCCTTACAATTAAGTGGTAAGCCATAATAGCTGTGAGGAAGTAAAAACAACAAGTGGTTTTACTGTAATTGTTTTTCCATTACCTACAACAGTGTCGAGAGTAATTCGAGATATCCTCGGTAGCGGCGAGTGAAATATTAAGTAAATTAACTGACTTAATGTGCATCCCAACACAATCTATCCTCGGGGAAATAATTGAACTTGGACATAAATAGCCCACGTTCGAAGGCGTAGCTACATTTACTTATGTTTGTTCTTCGTGTTTGTTGTCAGCAACAGCATTCACGTCATTATATCTTAATTCCTTTTTTCTGGGACTGAATTATCTACATGATTCCAACTCTAGTATTTTACCTCTGTATTTTTTATTACTACTATTTTTAGTACACTAGCCAAACCCATGCAAATGTCACAGCTTTCTTCGTCTTTTCGTCCAATTTTTAGTCACTATACAAATGATAATAAAATTAATTTATATCTTTTTTATTGCAGAATAGTTATTTACGAGGGCTTTGTTGTAATATCTCTTATATAACCACTTTGATGTCGTAAGACGCTAGTGTGTTTGCAATTCATCAACATTTTATTGTCAACCTTATGACTCTTTCCTAATTCTATACAATGTTATTGAAATATGTGCACATGTTGTTTACATTACAACCTAAATACCTACGTCTAGCAATGAATGATGAAAGACATTCCAGATTCAAATGTAATTAGGATCGGATAAGTTGCGGTAAACGGTAGCATAAAAACTATTTTATGGAAGCCTATTTTAGGAATGTTAAGCCTTCAAGAATGCTGAGTTAAAGGGAATTGACGAGGAAACGCATTCCATTTACAAAATAGTGTTATTTTTTGTGTGATTGTTCGCTTGACTTCTATCTATAGCCGTTTTTAAGACGTGTTCATTGTTCCCGTCACGGCAATGTGGATGCTCCACTAAATTACTGCAGCCACGGGCAAGGACCGATATATACCCAGCTTATATTGATCCGACAATCTCCTCGAGAGATATACTGGCGCTTGATCATTAATTAGTGTAAAAGCTTCTTAATAAAGCGATTTAAAAGCTATGAAACGGCAGCCCTTTATGAGTTTCATTTAGATAAGAAGATATATTGATGGTGCGCTACTTAATTTAAGTTTGAGTAACGTATTGATGTTTATTGAAGAACTTTAGTTCGTTTTTTAAGTGTTTAAGAGTTACTTTCATTTGATTTGGATGATTATGGTATGTAATTATGTAGATGTAAAGGTACCTAAGAAATAAAATTATCAATAGATATTTTAGTTTTCAAAGGATCATTTTTTTAATACGCTACGGTAATCAATGAACACATAAACTTAAATAGTCTTTAATAATACCCGTATATTCAGGTAATGTTTCTTTTTCAATTCCATTGGCGACGAACCATTTTACTTTTAAATGTTTAGTAGCAAATATTGAACAAAAGCTCCATTAAATCGGTACGAACAATGTATCTCCGGATTGGTTTTCCCCCAGTCACGTCCAAGTGATTGGCGTCAAGAGCAATACAATAGCTCTTCGGGGTGGTCACATCAAATAAATTAACGTCACACTGACATAAAACGAAAGAGAATTTAATTATTTCAGTACATTTCATCCCCATGCAATACAGATGGTATACGAAAACTATTGTTTATACTTAAACCACGTTCTGTTAAACTGTTATATGTATGTTGTTATTTAAACCGTTATTTCCTTTGTTTTAGGTAAGTGTTGTCAGCATTCAACTGTTATTCATCCTTGAACGGGCAACCCACGTGGTCGGTATTAATATTCATGATTATAATTTATTCGACTGATCAAGATAGAGTCATGGTACTTATGTTACTGAACCGTGTTTATCCCGTAGGCTGCGAGTGGTACCTATTGAGTGGAACAAGCACGGCGTTGTTCCGTTTTGTTTAGACGTCCGAACATAGTGAGCTTATTGTTCCTATTTGTAAGAATTTGATTTGGCACCTGGCCGTCTGAGGTTACTAGACGAGTGGTATTTGAAATCTTGATTCAGATTCGGAGGAGTATATTTAAACAGAGAGAAAAATAAAATTGAAAATAGCATATGAATAATAGAATTATACCCGGTTTTTAGTTCGATTTAAGTACCTATTTGTGATATCAGCGATTATTCCTCTTGTAAGTAAAAAGGGCATGACCGCAGCGATAAGAACGAATGCGTTGTCAGGAACAATAAAGGACTTATAGCCAGAGAAATTTAAGGTTGGTTGTTCTTAATCGAGAACAATCAACCCGCTTTCAAATGTACGCAAAGCTAAGTTCCAAGCAAGATCGTAAATTTATATGGCTCTATGTGAAACAGAAACGGAATAAACTATACACAAATAGAGGCAATATATCGCGTCAAGAGGAAGACGAATTAGTAGGGTAAATACGTTGACAGACTTTATCTGTGAGACTTATTTATGTAACCGATAAGTTTACGGTAAAATGTGAGAAAGTCCCAAATAAAGCGAACCAATTTTTATCAGCTTTCAGTGTGAAGCGGCCGTGTCGAAATATCGAGTTACTTACCTACGTAAGGTAGGTACTAAGGCCGTTTTGTGTTTTTTTAGTCTACAGTGTGGGGGATCACACAAAAGGTTCGCGAACTTCTCTAAATAGACGTATTTGTATAGCAGTCCTTGTATATTGTCATACAAACCATTGAGATTTCAATGACTGAACCCACAATGCAATGTTTTCCGAAAATAATCATGGACATGTAGAATACTAAGCATTTTAAACATGATAAATTTATATTATGTGCGTATTTTAAAAGTATAGATAAATAATTGAACACTACAAATCAATATCAAGGTAGCGTTGATTGAATGAATGCATAAATAAAAAATTTGCGTCAAGGCCAATTGTAAGTCTTGCTTAAATATAGAATCAGTAGTCAGAAGACATCATAATAAACAAAAGACGCATCTGCCATGGCATGTGTTACTCATGTGTTACTCATGTGTTACTCATGTGTTACTCATGTGTTACTCACAGTTACACTCATGTGTTACTCACAACCCGATAAAGACAGACAAGAATCTGAAATAAAGGTTTCGTTCACATTTGTCCAACAATTTTGGCACTTTCACCGACCCTATTGGCGGATGAGCCATCAGCCATAAATATAATGTAAGTGTAAAGAGAATGTCTCGCATCAATGCACTTCCCAGTCGTGGGCTTTTGACGGGACCGTATCGGGTACGGCCTACTTTCCGACCCGGTGCATCTGAGAGACCACGTGCCCATACTTAAAGGGACACGCGCCACAAATGGTCCTTGAGAGATATATTTTTGTCCGATTGAATTTTCGGAGATTGATTGTTCATTTCACAGCTACAGTTTCACGGGACATTTATTACTTTCTACATGGTTGTATATATAATTATATATATAAAAAACTAAAGGATAGGACTGGAGCGATGCAATAACTGTTTGCTACATCCAGTTTTCACGATGATTCGAAAAAAATGTTTGATTAGAAACATTGTATTGGGATAAAATTGTGTGATAGTTGTTGTTTATTTTAAACTACGCAACAGTTTTTGGTACAGTTTTCACCATAGATTTCCACAATGACCGGTTTCATGCCACCCACCACACCAACAGCTTTCGGCGACCTTTATCAGGTCGACCGTCCATCTGGTTAAAGGCTTTCGTCCCACGCTGTCTTCCGGTGCGCGGTCTCTTCTTCAGAACCCCAGTAGACATCAATTTAACTAAGGGCCCTTGCCCCCCTCACTGTCTGTAATTATAGCTTCCTAATCCTTTCAGTTACTTCTTCTAGTCATCTTTAGTTTATTTAATTCTCGAATTTGATCTCATAGATGCGCGAGTTTCTCTCAATAGCTCGCTGAGTGACCTTGGCTTCCTTATGAAGCTAATAGTAAGCGATCACGTCTCGTTGCCATAAGTTTTTAGGAGGACATTAGTTGAACACTTTTATCTTAAGGCACAATTATTATATATTTTTATTTTGTATTATGTATGATTCGACGACTGAGTAAAATTCGACGAGGTTTAAACTACGTATAAAATATCCATATTATTAGTAAAATTAAATAGCACCTTGTAAAGTCGGGTTACTAGTTATTTTGTAAGTCTAAAGTTTAGGTGCAGTTATGACGTAAGTTGTGTGATGGCACGAATAAATGAATCCTTCAATAGTGCGTGTGAAAAGCACATTCGCATACGGCAAGGTTCTAACTCGCGACCTAACACACTGGTTCGATATAGCATATTTTATAGTTGAAGGGCAATAACTTCTTGTACATACACGCAAAATTCAATATTCCAGACAAATTTTTACACAATTTTCTCGTATTCCGAGAGCAAATATTCATAATATATAATGTACCTTGTAATAAAACAGAAAATTTCACAAAACTAATCCAGTGCTGGCAAACGTTTTTCTTAACCCATTCAATGGTTTGTGTACATAGCGTGTGTAAATTCACTTGTCGACACATCGTTGTTTCTTCATCTCGTAACAAAAATGTTTGCTAATAGTGAATTGAGTAGCAACGCGGTTTGGTGCGAAGTTTCCGAAGACACGGCTTGTAAACACTATTCGAGAATCTCCCAGGTCATTCATACTATGTTTACGTTGTTCGATTTCAGAGTAAACGTTTTACGTTCGATGTAGGCACTTACGTGTCTGTTGCTAAAACAATTCTTCTTTTTTATTGGCAGTAACTGGAGCTTATACTGACGGAGCCACGTAATTTTTTTTGTTATACCTACTAATCCTTCACGTGTGTTTAAATTTCGTCGACAATATTGGTGTTTGTATGAAAAACAGATATAGGGTATGTGCATTTGTGTATGGATCAATGCCATCAACATCAACCCAGTATTGTCCCACTGCTGGGCACGAGTCTCGCAATGACAATGATATAGATTAGATATATTACTTTAATTAAAATTAAGTAGGTATTATGAAAAATACTTTTATTACAAATTAAAATTAAACACGTGTTGGTGAAACTACAAATATTTTCATAAAATAGGGATGTATGTAAGACGAGCCTTCGAAAATTATAAAAAAATAGGTCGTAGCCCTTAACTTATCGCTTAACGAGCACTAATCAATTTAACTATAATCAGTATTGTAACTATGCAGGCGCAAGCCATAAATATACACAGCTCGACCGACATGAATGACAATTTTAATAGCAATAGTTATTGCCATACCGGTGCCGACATATTTATTTTACGTTCCTGTAAAGAACATACTATTGGAGACGTGACTACCCATGCTGACATATAAATTACTAACAGTGATTAAGCCTTATCTGTGGGAAGATAATATCTTGTAGTGAACTTATAGTACACAAAGACGAATGCATGTATGAATTTGCCGTTAGGTTCAGAAATGTAAAACACCACCACTCATCTAGTGGTGATGTGTGCCGAGGAATGCCGAAGTTTACCGAAGTCAGCTAACACGCAAACAATGATCGGGGCGGTTCCGCGTGTGGTTTTATCGCATCGTGTTACCTATTCGATGTCCGTGCATTTCCGTGACGTCGTCGCCGTGTTTAATTTCACTTAGCGATTGCCGTTATTGTGGCCTAGATGCCGAGGAAAGCGGCCCTGCCCATTATGCACGGCTCCCTAACTCGACAAACTTGTATTTTCAATCTGTTTCGACGTGCTGCCCATTCATAATTTTCCATGTCCGTCTCGCTTAACAGCCTGAAAATGGGGCTCACGACTTTCGTGTAGGGATTAGATAGTTATCTGGTTAGTTAGCACTCAACTGCTTACAATATGAAAGCTTTCGTATTTAAAGCTTTACATAAAGATACCGTGAAATAGTTTTTGTTCCGAACATGCGTTTCGTTAAATATTCTGTTCTTTCAATCTAATGTTGTATTACCTGTTTTCAAACAATCATTTTCCATGACCATCTGATGCAGTTTTTTATTATCCTGGCAGAAGATAAGGTAATTTATGTCTCTATCTTTCTCTACACTAGTTATCATCAGTAGAAGTACTTCATCATTTCAACCGTTATACGTCCACTGCTGGACATAGGTCTCCCCCAAGGATCGCCACGACGACCGGTCATATATCATATAGAAGTACTTACTTTAAATAAATTATTGGATAAGATCTTATGTATGGAAAATGTATTTTTTGACAATTGTCTTATCGACAATTATGTAGTTGACTATGCTAAGCATGCGAGCGCCGCTAGCCGGTGTACAGACAGACCACGGTGACCTCGTCTGTTGCCGGATGGTAAACAGTCATTAATATAGCACGTGACGGCAATTCGTTTAGTGACTTATGTATACATAAACCTAATTAAACTACAGTTAAATGAAAAGAAATGGGATAAGAACGTCATCCGTTTTCATTCCACAAATTGTACTTTAATAACTAGCTTCCGTTTCCTAACCTACTTGAAGAATGTAGAAAACTATGTAGTCAATGAGCTAAAATAATAAATATTTTTGGACATTATTTTTATTTTATTTCTTATTCATTCTTACGCTACTATTAAATATTGAAATAAAACTTACTTTTTACTAATTTCATTCCCGACGTTACGGATCCCTTACAACATCTATGGTAGGTTACGGGCAGTCTGGCCGCAAAGCCTTTAATTTACCTATATTTTGATCCCTACACACCTCAGCGTCGTTTCGGCCTGTTTCATCATCAGACAATCATTAAACACTAAATCATCGTTATAGACTGTATATAGAGACGTGTATATATTGAATGTTTTCTCTTCCTACATAAAGCGTGTTTAACTTGCCACCCAGTATAATCCACGTGTTAACTTACAGAGATTCATTGCGTGTTATGAGTCAGTAAAAGCAGATGTACTACCATAGCGGGCTATCGGTGACATGTGCGATGTATTTGTACATGACAGTGCCTCACCTCGCCGCGTACGCGGTTGACATGCGTATTCATGCTAGCAGAAAATAAATTATGTGTCATACATCATGCAGGAATTATAATTCATCTGTAATTGAATCTATCTAGGATCCGATTCTCATGCAGGAGACTTTATATCACATTATATCTCTATATTAAATTATATTCCTCCACTGAGTGGTTCGGAGTTGTATGTAGATTGATATTTACGTACAATAGACATACACACAAGCGATATGATATTATATTACGGCAATATCGGGAATTGGATTCCTGTGCGATATCGAAGCTGTTCAGCTGTTTGTCAACTGATTTTGACTGTATTTACGTGCTTTAGAAAATGTTGTCATTAAAAAAAATTCCTCATAAAAATATCAATTTTCAACAAGGGAAAATTTACGTAAATTAAATATACAATTGGTCAATAAGTTGTCACACTTGTGGAAGGAATTTGTCCGTGTTGATAATTGGTTTTAGTTTGTTAGTTAAGTCGGTACCTATATTTATAACAATAACTTTTATAGTGTTATGAAACTACAGTCAACTACGGTCCCCTGCGTAGGGTGACGACACTGACGACTAAATAAAGTCACGGAAACAAAGGACCAAAAAAAAATAAACTCATCATAATGTTCAAAATTTGAATACAAGCGCTGGGGCGTGAATACACTCTAATTGTGCGCGCGTCAATTTTGAATTTCTGATTGCGTGTTCCCTTATTGTTTTACACGCTTTTGTCTATGCTTTGTGAGGCACATTTGACTATGATTGCTTTGACTCTAACATTTCATTAAATACATTATAATAAAACGATTGTTCGAAGCAGAAGTAGCTTATTTACTTTTACCGTGAAGGAAAATTAAAAAGTTTTATGCATAAACATTTAGAACAGGACACATATTTATTTTATGTTGGTACCTTTTAGGGCGGTAATACATTTAAGGATTGTGTTACGGAAATTGCAAGTTTACGAGCGTTGAGTAGGTAGTTTACACCAAGTAGACCACTCAGCTACTTCCCGGTCGATATTTAGGAGCGGTAGTAAACTGGCAACAATGCATCGTACCACTTGACGCCTACTGTTACAGTCGCTTTATGTACTGAATTCGCCCCGTATTATTGTTGTATAATGTAGGTATTCAGGTTTATGATTAACGTGAATGTTCCTAGAGATGTTGCTTTCATGTCGACGAAACGGTTATTGTGCCTACTATGCCTGTTAGTGGTGGTAGCAATAAAATTATGAAATTACTTATTTATAGATATCTACTGTTGGATATTTTATGCATTCA
Organism: Craniophora ligustri; assembly: GCA_905163465.1. Lineage (NCBI taxonomy): Eukaryota > Metazoa > Arthropoda > Insecta > Lepidoptera > Noctuidae > Craniophora > Craniophora ligustri. The sequence continues at coordinate 5,800,616 of LR990967.1, read as the reverse complement.
AAACATCACATATTGTAGTCAATGGGAAGGTATTTAGGGATTTTCCAACCATTCACAAAGCTATAAAAGTTGACAGCGTTTTTGAGCTAACATTTATCACTGAAGTTAATTTGAATGCGCGATGCGCGAATGGCGCCTGATTGAAATTCGCGCGTAGGTAATCGTTGCGGATAGTTTAAAAACGTGACCGGACGATGCGTGCGGTCTCATCTTCCTATTCTTTAGTACTTTCGGAAGACAGCACTAGCTGTTATTGTGAATTAGTTTGGCCCACCGCCGAGCAGCAGTGGGCTTAACAAGTTTTGTTGTGCGGTTTTCTATAGGCCCTATTTTCCACAAGTAAATAAAAAAAACGTATTTTCTGTCCCCCGTTTAAAGTCATCGCTAGAAAAGTCTAGCTGTGAAAGCAGGACAGGCCAACTTACTTTCTTATACTCATTAAATATTAGTATGGATTACGCTCTTGTGATTTGAGTCACGAATACACGTTTCGCACAGGAAATAATTCGATCGAAGCAATTTGGTGATGTTTACCCTGTCTAGCTGATGTCTGTGACGAAGTCTACTTTCTAGTTTTCTTCATACCTGCATACCATCACGCCTATCGTCCCCAAAGGGTAATGAATAGGTGCACTAATGTACGCCCACATTTTGTCAGTATAATTATTTTTAGGTTCCATGTAATAGGGGGCGCGCCTGTTGCCTTCGACCAGGCGAAACCAAACTCGGGGATGCTACTGAGAATTTCATAAAAAAACCTAAAAGCACTTTACTTAACCTGGAAAATAAACCCGAGATCTTTTGCTCAGTGGTCGCACTTTACGACCACTAGACCAACGCGAAACGAGACAGTATTCTTTTTCTATTGTTCTAATCGATAAAAGGATCTGGCGACAATATTGTATTGGTTAGTACTATTTTTTAAGTCATTAAATAAATATCGCGTATTAACATTTATTATGTGTTAAATACGATAAGATTCATACAATCAATCATATGGCTTGTAAAAATCTTATCAGATTACCGCTGTAGCAATGCCAGATAGCAGTACTTAATGTACATACCAAAAATATTCGTGAATGTAACTTAATAATAAAAAAATGACTGTCAAGGCTGTCAGTAGTAAAGCCACAGACGAAGGCTAAATTTGGCACTATTTTTAGCAGAACAACTTCCAAAAATATACTTTTCAATAGTACAATTTAAACAACTTGTTTATAAGAGCCGTATCAATTACGATTTACGATGTATATGCCACCAGGTCTGTCCAATGTCCATATTAGGACGGTATGCTTGTCAGCGCTGGTTGCAACTCGAATTAATAATTAAACTAAACCTATGTAGGTCAGTCGGTAATTACGGCTGGTGCTAATGTCACTGGCTAACACCCGGCTAATTTAAACCGCCGGCTAACAGGTTTGTAAGGTTACTTACTAAAATGTACCTACTATGCTGACGTGGTCGTAGGGTCTAGGTAAATTTCTTAATTGAAACATACATAAATACGATTTGAGTTTACGAGTCAGGCAAGAAACTATTACGCAATGACCAACACGACGTAAAAGAAAATGAACTTTTTGACCCTCTAGACTCTAGAGGCTAATGCTGACCGCTTGCAGTAAAACGTTGGACAAATGATTGAGCGAGTGACTAAATTATCGTCTTTTGCGTCACAGATTGCAGGTTCGATTGCACCGTTGTTATGCGAGAATTTGTGATATAAGATTTTAAAGCAGTGTAAGAAAAAATACCTTTTTAGGGGGTTCCTTTAGCAACAAGAGATTCTTAGCGTGCGTCCGTTCGTCTATCTGCCTACAGCAAGATGTGACATTATTGACTAGAAAGCTGTAATTTGACTTTGACTTGAACATACTCATTACAACCCCGAAGGAAGCCTCAAGTCCCTGAGATACTAAAACCTCTTGTATCCGTACTACAAATAGCTTGTCCATACTATCATATGAGGAATAAATATTATTCTATGCGGTATCTACAAATTGGTAAATTACTCACATTTTTATGGAGCTTGAATACAAATGGAACAATGGCACAGTTTTTTTGGGACAGTGTTGAGGTATCATAGATAATAGACGACCACCATTATAGGTAGGAACTCAACGGATATAGTTACGCACCACGATATGGCGTGTTAATGCGAGTGTTTGTGACATTGGATCTATTAAGTGCGTAATAGGTATTGGGTGGCATAGTGTACAGAGCTAATAGGAAAAATGACGCATGAACCGGCGAGATACAGTCAGTATAACCTTCACAAATACATACTTTTTTCAGTTATAATGTATCTACTGAAATACCATGCGCCATCTAGTTCCGAGCTAAGCAACGAGGTTTTTTTTTGTAAATTCATACATATTATACATAAATACATCCATGACTCGGATACAAATCCGAGAGATGACCATTTGTGTGATGGACAAATGTTTGCTCATCACACCAACATTTGTCCCTACCGGGATTCGAACCCGGGAGCCATAGTACAGCAGGCAGTGTTAACTACCGCTGGACTAATTGGGTCGTCATAATATTATGTATCGATATAATATTTGTATGGATCATATTTATCTATCTGCGTAAGTGCCTCATTGGTCTAATTTCCCAATTGCTGCTGCTAAGTGTGAAGATTTTTCTTTGACTTTCTCGGTGATATTTAGGGAATTGCAATTATGCTCAGGTAATGGCAATACGGTGCTCTCTCATTTACGTTTTTTCTTTTTTTTTTTATGGTGATAAGGCGGCAAACGAGCAGGCGGCTCACCTGATGGTAAGTGATGACCGCCGCCCATGGACATTTGCAACACCAGTGGCTTGCAAATGCGTTGCCAAACCCCTTAGAAACCGTTCAGGTTTCTTAAAATAGGGAGTTACTGAACTGACAGCAAACGGAATTCCCATGCTGTCAGAATAGTCACTCCCCCAATGAGCTCTGGTAACCTTACTCACTCGCAGAAAAACAACTTGTTGATTCACTGCGGTCTTCTGTAAGGCGGAGGTACTTCCCCAGTCAGGTAGCTCAATTTGAGCGAGAAATCTCGCTATGCCCTACCTCCTACAAACGTGATCTAAAAACTTATCAGTGAACTGTGGGTGTATCAGTATAGTTTTTCCTAACCTTTTAGTACACGGGAGGTGGTAACTTAGAAAAGCTATCATATGTTAACAATTTATTTGGAATATTAAGTTGATAATAATTATTAATTGTGATGTGTGTCTGCGGTATAGAAACTGTAATTCATTTGATATTCAAATTGGGTTTAATTAATTCCCTTGTTCTTGAACTCTTATAGTTTGCACCTACCATTTATTTATTAACATACACATACATTTCGAGAAACTTTACGACCTTATAAATGTATAAGTGCTCTTAAAAGTATGTAGGTATATCTAGTTAGCTTATTAATACGAGAATACAATTTAGTTATTTTATAGGTAAAATGTTGTAAAATAAGTATGTCTTTTCTATTAAACTCTGCGCTACAAAAATAGGACCAAGTAATGATGCTTTCTCTGATTAAAAGGCGAAGATAGTTGTGAAGTCTAGTCTATAATTAGCAGTTACTAGTACTTACTAAGTAATAAAATAATCGATAAAATTAGCGAAGCCTGCGAGCAGTTTGTATGTGCACTTAATGAACATAAAGCTATAAAGGACAACCCTATCTCTTTTATAGTGTTGTTCTTAATAACGGTTATATGTAGGGTGTGTAAACTTTCTCTTTAAACTGGCTATCGTATTTTAATAGTCATGTTAAAATTAGTTGAAGTGGTGAAATGAAATAAAATTTTACAATCTTACTAAATTTTGCGCGTGACTTCGACTTCGTAGAAACTTCCACACTCCTTTTTTTCTACGTTAAGGTATGATTTCCGGGATAATTACTATCCTACAAATATTGTTTCCTGGGACTCAAACGACCTCCACTAAATTTTATCTAAATCAGGCATAATTTCGCATATATAATATTAGTAAAAGGTGTGGATTTGTAATGGGTTGTATATTAGTCTTTTATTTCATCACTTACGATAGTTATTACTAGATAAAGGCCTCTCCAATGTCGGACAATTTAGTTCCGTTCCTGTCTACAATCCGCAATCAGTGGCTTCCAGCAAGTTTCACTATATCAGGGCCTCCCTCATTTAATGCGTGCCGACATTTATGTGAAAACGCATCTTGAACGCGATTGACATTTGCAATTTACCTAATGGCTTGTTGACTTTACTTAAAGATGAATGAAGCAGTACCTATACCGATTTATCTTATCTATACTAACATTATAAATTCGTTTGTTACCTCTTGAAGTTTTCACCGCTGAACCGATTTAAATTTATAATGGAGATTGTTTGAACCCCGGGAAAGGACAAAGAATATCTCGTATTTAAAGGAAATAGTATAGTTTTAGTCCTGGAAATCATCCCTTAAAAGGGCGAAAATGGGATAATGGCGGGTGGCAGTTTTTATGCGGAATCGATAATTTCTTAACAGAGGAGGGTAACAAATAAGCAGATGGATGGAAAAGGGGATTGGATAAAATTACTAATTCTACGTAGATGAACGAAGCCGCGAGCAAAACCTAGTTAGATAAAACTCAATGTTAATGTCATTAAAATGAGTACTTTCATGTATATTATTACGGTTTTCACTCAACAAATGAAATCGCGTGCTTCAAGGACTAGCAGTTGGTATTTCGCACACCCTTTAGCGTAGTTTTGTCCAGCTTGTAACGACATAGTTCTCTGTAAGCTGCAGCAGGGCGCGACTACGCGGGCTTGGCGCACGCGACGCTACCAGCCGCGACGGCCGACGGCAACTACGTAATGGCACTTTTGATTTATACCCCAAATTAAATACCACAGTATAAAAATTACACATCATGAGTTTTGTCTTTCTTTGGCTGTGAATATACAAAGGGGTTTTATAATGTACCTACATAAAGCTCATTTAACGTGAAGGTGGAACATCTGATTATTTTTTTAATGCTTCTAGCTTTTAAGTAATATTACCAAACGAAGGCTTTCTTAGTAATAGTTTTAATAGCAAAACAAGCTTAGAACTGATGGGTAATATTTGAGATGTGGTCTATTTATTTAATTAAAACGGTTGTCTTCCAACCAATTATTATAAGTAACTAAGTGAAATTTACATAGTGAAAATAAAAAGAAAATGCAAAATATAAACTGAGTCATGTTTGTTACATCTACCCTGTCATTTGTATGTTATCGAAGTATATGATTTTATAGTTTTTAAATAAACAGTCTGGTTTTTATTAAAGATCTTTTTTCAATCAACATAAATCAGTACACTCAAGTATTTATTAGAAGCAAATATTAGCCTTTGAAGAAGTATTAGATGAATGAGTTCGTTGCTTTCATAGTAAAACGCGATGAGTGTGTGTCTACTGCGCGTAGACAAATGACTAGTAATTTGTCTGTCATTTGCGTAATTTTGTGATCTTTAAACTGAGTCAGTGATTGCTGTGCGTGGCTGCAGGCAGTATCATGTCAATATATCGTGAGCTGTGTCGGTGGTTCGCTCACCTTGGTACGTAATATTAATATTTTTACATATAGCCTTATAAGTTTGCTAATAACACTTATTATAACCTTTATAATTTTCCACAGCCGTCTGTCTGTTTGTGACTTGGTTCAGAGACTATTAGCACAACAAAAATTGGTATTGGTATAAATACTATAAATATTTATCGTGCCAACAAAGATATAGAAATATCCCTCAACGTAAAGTGAGGGATTGTTTTCCTCGTCTATACCATTGTATGGGGTGTCATTGGGTATCATAGTCAAGTAGGTTTTGTAAGTTAACGACTGATAGTCGACCAGTTTAGCCGGTGTGGTTGTAAGGGTTAATTCAGTCACTCAACTCTTGGAACCTAATAGCAAGAATTTTACAGACCAAGATATTTTAATAACTACTTACATTGTTATTTTTCATCTTCTATATGATCTGTTAGTTCGCTTACAGGATGTTAGCTTTACTTTTTATTATCAGTGTACATAAACTTAATAACTTCGAGATGTTAATATGAGATATAGTTGCGTGTGAGTGCTTCTGATATTATTTAAACGAAGTGACAATGTCAGAGCGCAGGATGCGTCCGTCAACAACTGTCTCAAGAGGTTTGTACGTAATAAATAAACATCACAATACTTTGTGACTGCACACCGACCACAGATACCAAACATTAAACTTTTAAATCGCGAAGCTGTGTAAGAAATCTTGATACTCGGTCGTGGATCGCATTAAACTAAAGAATGGACCAAGATTATGAATGAATTGTGTTTCCTTCATGAATGTTGTATACAATGTAATTTATAGCTATATTTGAATGTGTATTATATAACAGATATGACTAATAAAAGGACAGATTATAACGTCAAGCAGATTTGTACGAGCGGGTGCAACGACCTCTGGTATTTAATAGTAGGTATTAAAGATGTTATTATTATTACACACGCTAACCAGTCGTCGCTAACATCTGTGTAATCTGCATACTCGAGATGAATGTTATTAGTGTGCTAGATATGATTTCACGCTTTGAAGGAAATATTTATAGCGAACAAAGTTTTTGCAGCTTTACAAAAATAACTTTTATGATAATGTGTTAGAAGCTGGTCCCCAGGTCATTAACCTGTTCGTTATCCAACATTTTCTGTATAGGCCTACGCTGTAGCATTACTTTCTTCGAATTTACAAGTTGACCTTATTTTCTTTTATGCATCTGTGCAACCACTTTATCCGTGTTTGTTGAGATGTTAGTAGGTGTGTGATGTTACAAGATCTCCAAATCTCACGATATAAGTCAATAACGCTTACTTTTAAGTCGTGGTTGGCTCATTAGTTGCTTTCGTAACAATATAGTGTGCCAATCTGTTCAAATAAACATGTAGCATGGGGTTACTGTACCCGTAATGATGATGACCCTGAGACGATTTTTATGGTAAAATATAACGTCGTTAATACATGTTGTAATTTACTAATAAAAACTATAATTATCATTAATTTAGTTGAATTATTTATGAGTTTATATGAACGACTATGAAAACATTAAATTGGTATCCTCTTTTCATACATACCTACTGCTCACGCGAAGTATGAAAAGCATAGATGGGGGAAGAGCCCTTTGATATAGATTGAAAGTAGTTTGTAGTAGGAAACTCTAACCACCTTATCCCAGCTTCAAACAGTTCCTAAACAACAGGTGTAAAGCCACGCATGCGTCAAGATATCCAACTATTTTACTTAGTACGCCATTGTTTCACGAGAACAATGCGTCGTAATTAAATTAAGTTGCGTCCCACAGATAAATGTGGCCACTCTCGTACAAACAAACTTGAAGTAATTAATACATATATGATAAACAACACATTTGGTACAAGAGATTCTATTTATAGACAGTTTTATAAATTTTTTAACACAACAATACATTTTGATCATTACCCGCTCATAAAGTCTCTCAAAACATTCACAATAACGTTTGAAAGAGCAATTATATAATTTGGAACACTTTGTATCTTGAATTATGACGACCCATTTAGCTCAGCGGTAGTTAACGCTGCCTGCTGTGCTATGGGTCCCGGGTTCGAATCCCGGTAGGGACAAATGTTTGTGTGATGAGCATCAACATTTGTTTCCGAGTCATGGATGTATCTATGTATAATATGTATGTATTTACAAAAAAAAAGTATATATGTAGTTTATCAACCAACTAGTATCCGTAACACAAGCCTCGTTGCTTACCACGGAACTAGATGGCGCTGTGTCATAATGTCCAAAAAAAAAAAAAAAAAAAATTGTTGTACTTTTGTGTCAATAGTAAGTAAATTATAATTTATTGAATCGATACTTGAAGGGTAAAAAAATGATTTTGAGTATTTTTTGTAAATACTCATAGAAATAAGTCAGATTCGAAAACAGTCAAAACATCCATCAGGACGTATGGTTAGTATACAATATTACACCAGTTGAAACTGCTCAAAGAATATTAGTAAAGTAACTGAACATAACAAATTGTTTTTAAAAGCCCAGCAGTCGTGTATCATCAGTACCGGTTGGCCGCGCGCCATCAATATCTGCTTTCAAGGTTAAAAGGTTCAATAGCACTCGATTATATTATAAATCATCGATGCTCAAATAGTATCGATACAATTGATGAGTTCAAATCAACAGGTTATTTAATGGGAATGGGCCCCAATAGGTGTATGAAACTGTGAAGTTTGTGTAATTATTGGAGGCAGTGATCCGTGAAATGGTGCGTAAGCTGCGTCGGCGCAGGCACGCGCAGTCACCGCGCATTACAATGGCCGACACGCACGGTTGCGCGCAGCTTTTCAAATAGCTGTGAAATAGAAAATTAAAAAAAAGCGTAGAAGCACGCCTGACTCACTTTTCATTCTATTAGTTCTCAACATTCTAGCAATTCGAGCAATAACAAAAGAAATAAGTAACCAGGCTGCCTAGGCGTGCTCTGAAATAAAGAGTATCTCTATCGGTAGAGTATTATTTATCAATTTTCAAATTTGAATTCTACATTAATGGAAACAACAAACAAATCACGTTGTATAATTGATTCGTTTACGTAAATATATCTGTGAACGTAAATGTTCGAACCTACTTGAGTGAATTAAATCTGATATAAGATTTATTGAATATGCGAGTGGTTGTGTCACATGCATATTAACATTAAGTTGCTGACATGTTTATTATTAAGTTGTGTAGGTTTAAATAAATCGTTGGGGTTATTTTATTATTATTGTATTAATAAATATAAGCGGGCATTACGGATGGGCGCGGCTAGTGTGGCACCTCGGGCAGTAAGCACGCCCAGTGAAATTACGTCTGCCTGTGTGGTCACTGGCAATTATCTGAATAAACGTAGGTACGTACATCTCTACAGACGTACATACCTTTTGTTAATAAGTACCTACGTAAGACGTACACTATAATTTTAATTCAATAATTTCTCCTCCGCTAAATGTTTTATTGTATCTTGATAGTGATAATTGTTATGAAATTAACTACGTGGTCACTGTAGTTTTTCCCGATACTGTCGATAAAAATGTCCGTGACTGCGATATGGATATATTTTTATAAGTAATTAGTAAAAAAAGTTTCTGGTAACAAAAACTTCAGTGCCAAAAGGTTTTGAACACATTCAAAATTTACCATGGACATAAAATGCTGTGAAGGAGTGTTAGCGTCAAGAATCAGGATTATAATATGTAATAGTAATGTAATATATAATAGTAATGTTGGTACCGTGATAAAATCCGTAAAGATAAGTTTTATTTACATGGCGAATATTTGCGATTGAAATGAAACAACATTGACCATTGAGGAATAAATATTTTAGATTGATTGATTGATATTTTTGCCAATGACTTGCGGTTATTTGGTGGTTGAATCAAAAAATTCATCCCCTTCTAACTACATAATATACCTTCATATATTATTCATTCTTCATGTAAGTATATAGATTAAAAAAAAAACAAACTGCATGCATGTTCTTACAACTTTATTCGGTTAAGTTTGTCAGTGGTTAAAGCTATTTATTCAAAGGGCGTTAGAGGCATAAAGCTTAAACGTCACAATATGACGTCTATAATGTAAGATATCGATCTCACGTATCTTACGATGATCATTGAATAACAATAGGCGATACTTTACTATTCTATATGTGTCTCTATAATCAGATTAGTGCGAAGTCAGACGGATAATGGAGGCGAGCGGTTTTACTGCCCCTTTTAATCTTAGTAATGATAGTAAAGCGTATATCACATAAGCCTCTGTCGGATGTAGTATACTATAGGACTAAACTGTGAGAACTTAGTTCGAATCGTTACTATAAACCCCGTACGGTAAAATTTTATGAAAGCGATATCTCAAGCTTGAACCATCAAGATGAATAGAGATGGCTTTATTGTGCTACGTCTAAATATGACAGCAATAAAGCGGGATTCATAAACTTATTGATAGATATTAAAGTATATCTATCAATAAGGTATCATAAGGGTAATTTAAAATTAAATTACCCTTATGGTGCCACAATATTACGACATTATTCAATATTTCGTTGAAAAAAAAAATGAAATCGTATGACACCATAGACATAACTTCTTGGAATTTCTAATTATGATGTCATAATGCAACACAATGTCACATGACATCACATCACACATGCCTAATGTCGTACATTACGCGAAGTGACTTTGAAATGCATTGTAATTAAAGCCCCAGACTAGGCTTGGCAGCTTCTGCGAAATACAACGAATCATTAACTTGCGACAAAGCTCATACAACTTCGCCCTGGAACACGAAACTAAAATGGCGTATCTCAGCATTTCATTCAACAGGAAATTATCCTTTATGACTCATTTCAATTTGTAGAAATCATGACTTGATAAGTGGAAGAAAAATTAACATTAGTTCAATTAATTAATTTAAATAAATTGCCATACATTACAGCGGACTACTAAGTAAATGGGGTATAATAAGTTACGTGCATTTAATTCCTACCATACGTGGGTATGACATAGAACTCACTCTAAACTCTGACAGTTTCTAAATGAGAGAAAAGAGAGTGGGCGATATTACCCCAGAGATTGATGTTTCTATTACGAGAACAGAATGCAGCGTTATTAACTAAATCAAGATAAATATCACTCAAGTAGTTCATACGTATGCAATGAGTTTATTAACATTGTAATAAAATGAACTAAATATACATAATTTTGGCAAACCTTAGTATAATAAACATCCAGAAGTGAGTTCAGAGTTTGTACTAACAGGAAAACATGGAGTGTTTGCGTTCAAGTCGGAACTACACAAAATAATGATGTCTGGAGTTGAGTACATTGCTTCGAAATAGAACTCTAAATCTTTAAGATTGGGGTTCCTTTTTGTAAATTTCGTCTTAAGGAGACCGATTTGTTTTGACTGCGAATTTTACTGAAGTTTTACAGGCGGGGAGGTCGATGCCCGATGACGTCACAGGGAACAGCTCAGCCCCATCTCATTTTATTTCAGGTGGAGTTGACGTCGTGTGATTTATTTAAAATGAAATGATACTCTGTCTGTATCATTTCAGATCGAAACAATATTAATTCGCAAAGTATACTATTAGTAACATATTATAACCCAGATTTAGGATAGTAATTTATAAAACACTCATCGTGAATCAAAATTTTCGTCAATAAGCATAAATTCTATAGCCGGTTACTACGATGCCATTATATCTGTCTGCATTGTGAAACTAAAGATGATACAGAATAGAGTGATACCATTGTTCTCATCTTTCCTTTTGCTTATCGCGACAACTGCATATGTAAACCGACCTAACGTCTTGTATGTCTAAATAACAGAAAACTTATTCCCACTTCACATGTTAGTTGTAAATGTTCCCACGCGAGGTTTATCTACCAACTATTTAGTATTTGCTCCATTCTATTGGGTAAATATTTAAATTATCTTCATTATAAACAAACTTGTATTACCCTCCGGTACTTCGGTAACATTACACCCGGGGATCATAAATGCTGTCTTTCATCTCTACTGCCTTGTTATCGATGGGTGCAACGGAGTAAAAAAAAGGATAAGTCCAACGGATGCACGGATCTGCCTCCGTATTGAAAGACAATTTAATAAGGTACAGCTCCCGTAATTTGATACTTTAACTATCCTCCAAACACTGAACAGACAAGATAACCAAGCGTGTTTTTATTCGTCATAAATTGAGGAATTTAAGGAGATACAGGATGATACGGTGGTATATACATATATACGTATAATTCTTTGTACCTATGAGTATCTGTATCTTGTGATATGGATATGAAAACATATAAAACACAATTAACTATTATCATTTTAAAATTAGTATACCCATATAATTATCCTGACTTCGATAACAATAACTTTGAAATTGTGTAGGTGTTCGTGTAATATTCTTATCTATTTAATAACGTAGTTATCTTTATAAATTATCACCTTTTATAGGCAAGCATGTGTTCTTTATAGATTCAATATTAACCATTGTTTACGAGGATCTTCAGCAAGATAGGATAGACGCCGGTGTACCACTGATCCGATGAATGCCCAAAGATTGGATAGTAAAACTTTATAATACACAACTAGTTTAATAGAAAGTGCCTCAATTACCCTGTTTACACACTATCAGAATCTTTAGATTGGATCTCGCGACAAACCTGCTATTATGATATTTAAATCAATTACTATAATTATATTTGTGTTAGTAAGTACGTCGGTTCGTCCGGTGGGCGTTGGACTCCATTCAGCCGTAATTAATGGGTCTATGATAAGCGGTAAAACACTTTAGATTAAAATAGAAGGGCTTATTACACATAGATATTACTCTTCCTTGGACGTGATGCAGTCAATCAAACGCCTTAGTTACGACACACGATATTTTTCTCTCCTACGCTAAAATGAAATTGATTTCTACTGTCATTCTTTTGTGTTATTGAAAACGTTAACAGTAATGGTATTTATTATTTTGCTGTAGTAACAGTTGATTTTTAACTCATAAGTTGGTTTTTGTATGTCAATTTATCAAAAGAAAACTGAATTAAGTTATGGAGTAAAATGATAACTTGATAAGGTATTGGAATAAAATGGAATGCGTTCTTACCATTTTATTTTATATCAGTTTCGTCACAGAAAAACTTATTTAATAAAAAAAAGTGTTATTACCAAGTTTCATAATCTATTTAACCAAAATACCTCTAATTTATACGATACCCGACAGCTCCTGGAAACAATGTGAGTCAGACAATACTGTGCAGTTAACTTGAAGGAGTGATAGCTAACAGCTAACCGACCAGATAACCTTACCCCTTTGACACAATTGCGACACAGGACATTTCATTAAACACCAGTAAACCTAATTGCAACCAGGTCAATAGCATTGTTCAAGAGAATAATTGTAACTGTAGTTACTTTCGCCTCTAATTAGCGCAAACCCATTATACGTTTATCGGAGAAATCTATAATTGTGTTAACTATATTGACCACATACATCATAAGGCTGAATTCATTAGTACTATAACTGTTCATTAGATATCTTGCAACTTGTAATTATTAGGTGTTTCGTGAGCAAATTTTCTGGATAGGCAATAAAAGCTTCGCTTTATATGATAGGTAGCTTTAAGTTCTAGTTTTCGTCGATGAATCCATGTTTCACGTTTCTTATTCAACCAAATGATCAGATATAATATATCTTACATATAACCGTGTTTTGTTAAATCTTCATGTATTTATTTATTTACAATTACTATTTTTCTGTTTTCAGGTAAGTTAATTGTGCAGAGAATCAATCATGAAAGGTGTCAAAGGTAAATAAAATCAAACGTTCGATCTTACGTTGGAATGTGCGTAGGCGCACACTTGCGTACGGAGAACTTGCACAACTACTCAAGTATCAAATCAAGATCAAGAGCAACGCAACACAAACATTATAAAGTTTGAGAATTTGAAAGTAATCATCATCATTTTGAAAAACCTCAAGTCATGCAAGACTTAATTCACTCCGGAACGCACACAATAAGACATTGTTGCCGCCAATGTTGCATTGTGAAGGTGTACACAAAATTGAAAATTGACCATAATAAAGTCATGGCTTCGAAATAAGCAATCATTATCTAAAGATGATGCAGCGATAGCACTTGATTGAAGTATTGAAATTGTGAAACCGTGGGTTTATTATTTATTAACTTGGACTTGTACTTGGAAATCCTTTTGTGCTTATCTATACCCGAGTACTAGACTTATTAAATTGATATTTCAAAATAATAATAAACACCTTCATACTTGTTTATTTGATTAGAAACGCTACATATACCTATGTAGTTATATAATAAAACTACACGTTTACTTCTAATGCAATTTAGAAGCCGTACTTGTTACATTTCAAATTGCATTCGTGATTCGTCACCGGTGTACGCTTTCACAAGCCTGCCTGAAGTCTGTGGATCATTAGATCTTGGCGCCGCAGTTCTAAGGAGTCTATCTCGGGCTAATAAGATATTAGATACATGCATAATATAATTTATGTATAAAGACGAGATGCCTGCTGTGCCTTGAATCATGTTATTGCTATCTGCTATTAGTTCTGCTGACTAAAGATACTCTACATATTTATGTTACCTGGGACCGGTATGAAATCGCGAGTTATTTTTAGATTAAACGTGCTTGCTCCTCCAACGAGTATACTCAATAGGTATATTATATACCTTATATTTGTAAGTAATCTAAATGACTGAATTTAAGTATCGATATGTTTATTTTAAATTGGCTGGCACTAACGATGGTGCATTTTCTTCTAATCTAAACGATTTATGGTAGGTGTACTATCGGAACAGTGTCGGTGTCGGTACTAACAGAATAAGTAAGAGAACACAACTAAAATAGACCATCATATCGTCAGCGTTTGATATTATTATTGGGTATATGGAGAACTCTTAAAATTCAGTATTTATTTTGGTCTCGTGCTAATCTCATTCAGGTTCGACGGATAATATAAAATGATAATAATGTTACATAGTAAAGATGAAATCAGTTTTCTGAAAATCGATCTTATCGAATTAAATATTATTTCTGAACATACAAAGTGTAAGGCAGATTCTTCCTGCGATTCCCAGAGTTGATTTTACTTACTTTAAATGGTATTTTAACATGTGGTATGTTATTGACATTCTGTGCAAAACTGTGCCGATACCGGAGCGCTGTGAGAACGGACCCATAAAAGTCGCAGTTCTCTTTACGACTTCTTGTTATTTTATGCGGCCGTCCGCGTCGGCCACCAAGTGCAAGGTTTTGTGTCGCGCTCGTATTGCGTTACTTGTCATACATTGCTTTAATATAAAATATTTATGTTTATTCTGAATTTTCGTTACTTGTTTTTAAGTTCAGCTCCTTTCTGTATGTGTAAGTCACTTCTATTAGATACGGATTATCATCACATCAGTAGTATGCAAATCAACACGCATAACGAGTCGATATATACGAGATAAATAGATTGGACACCGGTCTTAAATATTTTTGAAAAAATATATTTTTAACATAATCTTCACTCCTCCCATATTCTTCTCCCTTGGCTCGCTATTCTCTGCGAGTCTTAAACAATCTTTAGTTACCTACTATTGAACTTCAAAAGGTTACAAGAATTAAAACGATTGGATCGGGTTTAAACTGGACTCTACCTATTTAATTTGTAGAACAATTTTAATCCTTGGTACAATAAATTTAAAAGTTTATTTAATTTAATTTAAAAATTAAATTATTGCATAAATTTTTTAAAAATTGATGCAATAATTTTAAACATCTCATTTAGCAATTTTATTTAGTAATCCCTTTGATCTGCCGTATAACGGAGCGTTATATGATATCTTCGCGAAAATTATCTCAATGAATGTAACGTTATGGGCTCCCATTTATATTGAATACTTAAATATTTAGTTTATGTACTATCCACACATCTGAGTAATCTTTGTAAAGAGATACTTATCTATCATTATAAATATTTGGATAAGCTTATATATGGGGTCGTCTGGTTAGCCTTAATCCTTAAGTTACTTTATATTTTTGGTTGTTTCAAGTGGTAAGATCAAATAACTTAGTCTGATGGGATCTATTTGAGGTGTCGGAGTAATCTCGAGTGTCTGGTATCGGCTACCAGACCCCCGAGTGCTTCCGGTCAAGTGCCGGTACTGAAAGCATTAATGTTCTATGAATAGGTTTTTGAACCCATCTCAGATGGTATTTTTGTGAATTTACTTGGTCGTTTTTACTTAAGTTGGTACTTAACATGGTACCGTAATACTTATTGTGATTGTATTAAGCCAATTTTGCACCATTTTTTTCAAACTTAACAAAAAGTATAATTGAAATAAATGTATTGTGAATTCATTTAACAATAAAATTTGATTAAAAACGAAAAAAATAACGTAAATTTCTTAGTATGCGAAAAGTGAAGATCGAAATATTTTGGCTATTCCTATGTTATTTATTGTTATAGTTATAACTAAGGTGTTTATTAATACCTACTTTTAATATCAGGACTATGCATTCTATCACGACAGTAATCGACCACCCACTTGGGTATCAAGATACAGTTTCCGTGTTCGCTGGATGAAATAAACAATACCATTGTATGCTGTTGTGATTAGGACCGTCTGTTTGTTCGTCGTACTATTCATATCCGTTCAAAGCGTATGTGGATTTGTAGTCTCTAATCTGGACTTCAAAACTGGAAAACTAACGTACCGTACCTTATGTTTTAGCTCCATTGCTTCTCTTACTAGAATATGCTTTGATATTTTTTTGAAACAACAATCAATGTATTGATGAATTGCGTTTTTGTAGTACAGTGTACGCTGAGATTATCTTGACCTAATAAGTTTATACGCTAGTTTGTGAGATTTTTGTTGAATATATTTATTAGTACTAGTTATTGAATGGAGGAACTAGACTTTCTCCGTAGACTTACCGCTATGAATGTCTGTTTCTACGTATTTGCAAGTACAGTGCTAATATTAGGATCTAATGAAAAGAAAATGGCTTGAAAACAACACGATGTTAGACTTGGCTAATTTTTGTTTTATTTCAAGCGCAGAAAGTTGTTACAAAAACTAAGTATGTTACAGTGCATATACCTATATATATGCGGAGATAATGTAAATCTATACATAATATTATAGTTTGAAATAAAAACTTTAGACCTCAATTTTATAAAATAGTAGATTCCAATCAATGTTTATTCAATGGGAATAAATATTATAGTTTATTGTGTGGCGGATGGATTCTCTCGCCGGTCACAGTATAGTGTTACAAATTTTGTGTATATTTATGCACATTTGTGTTTTTACACCTATGTTATTTTAGTCCCTCACCCAAGGCTACTATGCGGCAAATACCGTTTACCTTTACTAATCAAAGAAGAAGCGAAACATATGAACTCAAATATAGTAATACAATACTTATAATAATTTGTAGTCTCGGATTGCTTGGAATATTGTTCGTACGTCTATAATAATATCAGTGAAGAGACAAATTAAGATTGTTTATCAATATAATCGATCAAGTGGCTCTCCTGTCAAAGAAAATAAATAATAAATATTTTAATGACACAATAAATTGAATCGATAAACAAACGTAACCATGCAAGTATGTTCCTAGTTCACACTTTGTCCCATACTCTTCAACTATAAATGTAAGTTTGTTATTGTAAAAACAATGTTTGTATGAGATACTGATTTAAAACCCAAGTACTTAAAAATTTAGGATTTTTTCTTTTACTTGCTAAATGGGTCAGCCAAGACCCATTTTCTCAAGAATACGTGAAATATAGTATAATCTACTCTCAAGACTTGGTGGACAAAAAAAACTAAAAATACCTTTTCTTTTCGCTGCAGGGAACCCTAAAATATACATATTAGGATGTATGTACTAATATATCTATTATCACGCCTCGATCTAGAATGTTAAGCAGAAATGTGGTTTATTTTAATTGATTACTATTTCTACATTATATTTATTAACCTTGCGTAATTGTTATTTACTTGTGTAACTAAGCGCCGATAATAAATTACACCAACATGATCAGGTTTAACTACAAAATTAATTAGTAATCAATCTTACGGACCCGGTTTCACACTTATTCGGCTATTTGATAGCATGGGAGATATATATCTGTGTATTTATTCTATTTATTAACTAAATAGCTAATCTATTAGATAAACTTTAATATAAACAGCTGTGAAACGGGATTTATTTTGTTATAAGTACATTTTGCTTGTCAAAAACTTTATTAAACGCATGATTTTCTCTGACAGTCTATGCATATAAACAAGAACACTTGTACCTTACTTATAACTAATACATATAGACCAAAATAGCTTAAGTGTATGTGGCCCAAACAAGTAATATAAGAAGAGATTTGTGTGACCGTGCGTTTATCCTTTTGTGTTGTTTGACTTCTCTGAAATTCCCAACCATATTGTATGGCGTTTAACGCAACGCCACCACCCTAGTCGGCGCATGTGATATACCGCTTCCTTCAGCCGTGACTCATGTGCGGCAGTAATGAGAGTAATTGCCTCTTTTCTCACATCGTGATTCATTATTACAGAAACGAGACCCGACGCAGCACTTAACTTTATTTGTACTCCTTTTAATTTAACTGTGAGTCAACAGATCCTCAACACCCGCTGCATAAGTGATTAATTGCCCCCCAATTGAAAGATTTTTTAAACATAACCTCAATATGCATTCCTGTCTAAACAAGACATGGAACTTATAATTGTACGTACGAGGAATTGGAACAGCCAGCAGTGAGTGGCTGAGTACAACTTGAATACGGAACTGACACGGTTTTTCTTCATAATTCGTGTTATGGCTACAGCTATAATAAGCTATTTTTATGACATCAAAACAAAGAGTAACTGGCGGCAGCATTAATACGACCATAAACAGTAGTAGGCTGCGATTAACATCTGTAGAACAGATGCATGTACATCGTAATCTGGCGTGGTTGGCGCTGCAGCGCGGTCGCAGGTCGGAGGTCGCCGCGTCCCACTGCCGACGATCTAACAGTTTTACAATTCAAATGTCGGATCCATTACGTTTGGGCTCCCGGCATCGTGATGTGCCGACGTGATTACATCGTTTGCTACTTTAATTTTGGGGAAATCAATTTATCTTTTGTTTAGAGTTTAACCATTGAAACTAGTAAAAAATATCCAACAATAAAATTGTTACCCAAGTTTATTATTGAGTTGTAACATTAAATCATACTTTGTACAAGGTTGTTTATAGCCAAATACAGAGAAATTTATGGCCAAAGTAATTCCGTTAACATTTATAATGATTATAATATTTCTTTGAATGAACCGTCACCAGGTCTTAAAATAACATTTATTACACCTATAATATATAATTAGCATTTAATCTCTCTGAGATCATCGCCTCATTGGTGATTCTGACACTTAATGTGATAATTGAGATTAAATTGCATATGGAAATTGCGCTTTTATTCAAACTGTACCTAGATGAAATCTGAGATGGGAGGGATGCGCAAGTGCAAGATTTAAATCATTCCAAAGTATGGACATGATTTTATTTTAAAATCCAATTAATTAAACGGTGTATGTTACGGTGTATTTTATCTTTAATACATAGACTGTTTATATAAAGCGATAATTCAAAGAAAAGAAATATCGATAAAAATATGTTTAGCTGTGTATACATTTAGCCAATGATTAACTAGTCAAGTCACATTACTCGGAATCAGTAAGCGATGATTCTGAATCATACATCTTACAAAAACATTTAAACATTTTCATGAATCATTGGAATCAAAACAATTCGCGTTTCCTCTCCTTCGTTATATTTATAATAATTCAACTACCTTAATGTGTACCATATTTTCCATTACACCATTTATATACATTATTATCTATACATATAAGCGAATTGCGGTCAACACCAATTACTAAATGTAATTATTATTTAATACGAATTATTTCCTTACTTTGTTTACAAGCTGAAAACAATATGAATATATTTTCTGACAGAAGCGGCACTTTACTACGTAGGGATCCCTTTAAATACCAGCGTGATATTTCTATCAAAGGTCAGATTTAAAAGAAATCTTGGGTCATTGTAGTCAAATATCACTTTTACTATCATATCACATAAATAAATAAAATTGAAGTGCCTGTTTGTTATTGGAAATTATTTTTTTTTCGTTATATTGCACGCGGATGAAGTCGCTATAGGTAGGTATATGAGTATCAGTTATGTGTATTATTTCAAACACTTCACAAAGTCGGAGAATTATAATGCAAATTGGGGACATTGGGGTACCCATCACAATATAATATAACTTACCAACTTTTAAGTTAAAATTATAGCCTAAACATACAACTTAGTATTAGCGATAACCAAACTAATGTTTCTGAATTTACAAGTATTGTGAAAGAAACTTTTATAAAAAAAGTTGATATTTACCTGTCTGTAGATATGTTGCCATATATAAATTCAAAGGAAGTTCTACCTAATTAAAATAGTTTATTTATGATCAGTAACCTGGCTGAAAAGTTATAACAGAAAAATAGTTTTATTGACTAGGTATGGCATAATATTCTTAGGATTAAAGTTTTGATATTTATAATGCTGTATCTTTCTTTATTAGCTCCGATTTGTAGATAATACAACCCATAAACATCTACTCATTCAATTTTTTAATATAATTATTTGATTTAATTTTTTTAAACTGTTTTATATCGACATTGTCATGTTTAATTCTGAGCACAACTTTATAAGTGTCGCGATTGTATGCAAATATCCATCCATACGAATGATTTAATACATGGCTTCATCTATTAAAAGCCCCATATTATTTTGTGACAACTCATTTGAATATTGAATTTTGAACGCTAAGACAATTAACGGAAACCTATTTTCCTGTACGGCCTACCAATTGCACATACAAACTAATGACTCACACAAATTTTATTTTCAAAAATAGTTGATGACTAATATTGTATAAGGCGTAATTTCAAATGTGTCACGAAAATACTGTAAATAACAATTTAATTAACGAGTTTTACGGAGTAAATATTCCGGAACCTACATCGAGGCAAAGATGAGCTATTTGTTTGTTTGCAGAGAAGAGAACATTTATAACCCGACTATTATAATATTTACATTACTATCATATAACATATTAAAACTACTCTTAACGGATTTTATCGCGGTACATTATTTCATCCCGATGTTTCAGAGAGCGCGTAGAATCTGTGAAAGGGCTCTTTTTTTAATTCTACACATACAAATTTGAGCTACATCAGTTTTAATACCTAATCGTTGAGCAACTTGTCAACTTGATGTCTTGCGCTGTGATATTAAAACCAGAAACCTGTATGAGTGCAGCATTAGTGTCAACGAGAAGTCGTTAATCTATATAAGAATGTTGTTAATCCGGAAAAAGGAAGCAATCACATTTTATCGAAAGTTTATTATATCGTCTGACCTGAGGTACTAATGAGTACCAAATAGTTGTTATTTCATAAAATTTCCCAACTTGTCTAGCCAGTTTAGGACTAAATTAATTTGTGTGAACGTCAAAATAAGGGCAAATGTCAAACATACATTATATAACGATGGGACATGATGAAAATCCACAGTGATAGAAAAATTCGCCAATTTTCGTCGAAAGAAAATCGGGACTAAATTTACTTGACATTATTATCGGCCAGGTCTGAAAAATTGGCAATGAAAATAACTATCAATCAAACTAATATCTGTGTATCACAGAATAAGAAAGATTAAGATTAAGAATTTTATCATTTTTGTCATGAACTACTACTGATTTAATTCTTTTCGTACGTTTGTAGGCTCTCTTTTCCAGTAACAGTTTAGTTGGGAATTTGTTGTTTGGCAATTCATAAGCAAGCAAACTGACCGAACGGTTACTTTGTTGCAACACCGCCTAACGTGATTACGTCATTGAAGATGATCGCACGCGCATGTGGGCCACGCTCGCATCTGCTTTGTTTACATGCCCAACATCCACTCAATTCATTTACTATTGATATATGTTAGTTTTTTATACTAGAAACGACTGGGTTTGAAGTAATATGTAAATGTAAAGTACTTATAGGGAAAATAAATTAATACGGAAAAATATATGTGGTATGTGCAGGCCCGAGAAATTTAACCTGACAACTGTTATTTAATAATTAGACCATAGTATTATTATAAAACTAATTCACTATGACTAACCATATTTTGGCTTCCTTATTTATAATGAAGCTTTCATCTTGTTAACGAACGATCCGGAACTAATGTTTTATGGTTCTATGGGCGCTACAAAAATAGCAACAAGTCATCGCAGTTCCTTCCAGTAAAGTTCAGTTCCGTAGTTCCCCGACAGCATTAACCTAGATATAAGTGGGAAAGCGGCCCTTCGGTTATTTATGACTTTCTATTTTTCGATAGCAAAGTCGATTCGAAATTCAGACGTGGGCGAACGCGTTTCGTAACCACCAAAGGGAGATAAAGACATCTAGTGACGAAATAAGGAATGATCATGAATAACGGTACATTGAAACCGCAGTTTGGAACACTAAACAATAGTTAATTAATGAAGTCTAGCGGTTATTGGTAATGTTAGTTAAGTAAAACGTAAACCAAGTGGCAGTCTAGTCGCCCGTTAAATTAAATCTTCCGATTTAGATGTGGCGTACGCGCAAGCTAATAAATCGTGTCCAATTAGCGAGCCGCGCCGCGTTATCGCGACAAAGCCAAGCCAAGCACTTAGTAGCGCGCGCCACACCACACACCACGTACGCTTACCCATACACGCTGCAATACTACCATTATTATTTAATGTAAATAAATAATAATGGGAATATTTTTGCGAATATTTAGCTCTTTCTCAGAATTCATTCGGAATACGATGCGTACTTTAATTAACAAGGCACGCTTAAATAAACTCGGTTTAACTTTCTTATTAAATCGTCCCTTTCTTCGTAATGTTAACCTAAAAAGTCCGAATTGATATACCAAAAAGTATCCGGTCACATTTCGACGTCGCCGTCGTTCCTTTTAATAGCTTCAGCCGTAAAACGTATCGGTTCAACAACAGAGGGTCAAGGGATGATATTTACGATTATAAAGCAACCGAACAATAGGTAAACAATAGAGAACACGATACACAACCCATCTATTTAATTTCGAGTAGACACCATCGTGTTTTTGTTTGCGGTCATTTCCATAAATTATAGAGGTGGGTCGGCAGTGTTGCCTTCTTGTAAAATGTACCTGCTATTGTTATGGTAAGCAGCATCGTGACGAACAAGCTCTGCCAGAGATTTGGTAACCGACACACACCTTGAACTTAGCGAGTGATGAATGGGGTGCTTTGTGAGCTATTCTTTAAAATAATTTGGAAATTTCGTAATTTTGTGAACATTGCTCACAAACAAGTAGCATACCTCTGCCTAAAATATTAGATAACAAAAAATACGACTTAAGTACTCACGTTTACTGATGTAACCGTATTCTTACTTTTACCAAAATAGTTCCCTACTTTTGTTATATGTATATGGTAACTATACTAAATCATACCCAAGACTCTATCGAAGCCATTGGTGGTAATGAGAATCCAACAATTCCCTTACATTTTCGGTAAAATTAATTAGGAACTTTCGACGAAATATCCAGATATCCGTATCCATGTTAGGGCCCAATTAGTGGTATAACGCAAAAGGTTTAATTCTGTGCTTACTCCTTACTTACGTTCAGTGCTTAGTGTATTGTTCAGTCGCGTGCGCCACCAATCAGTTTAAATTTTGCCCAATAAGGATGCGCCGTATATGGACCCCGCCTTATTACCTTGATACCGTGCACAAAACATGCGCTAATTGGCTGAAATGTCATCATATTGCAGATGATAAATGAGTTACGATCTTACAGCCCGCTGTTTTTGTGTGATAATGAGTTATACGTGTATAAATAACATGAGAAAATGTAATATAATATGAAATTTTCAGAAACTGCTTCATTAGCGGTGTTCGTCTTTAATGGCATAGGTTTGAAACTTGAATGGCTGTTGATAACTAGTCGGCACTATAACGATAACGGCAAGCGTCTAGATAATTTAAATAAATCTCAATAAAATGGTCCTCTTTTGACTTTTTTACTAGCTTCCTCCCGCGGCTCCGCCCATATGGTTGGTTAATAAAAAGTAGCCTACATCATTTTCCTAGGTTCTGTCTTTATCAATACAAATACAAATCGAGTTTTCAGAGTTTCTGGTGCACTCGTAACTTGGAAGATATGTATAATGATGTATGTATGATGTGTAAAAAACTTCCGAATCTCGAAAATATTTGCATTACATAAACACAATTGATATCCTTATGACATTCCCCTGATCTAGCGAGGTCGTTGACTTACCCACTGGCCTAGTTCACACGTGATCAGACCATTGAACGTTTCAGATCCGCGCTCGCCGACTCATTCGCTCAATTGCCTCTTCCTGCTTGTGACAATGTTGCCAGCCCAAGGCCGACTATTTCTATACGTTTTTTATATAACTAGACTCTTTTATCTATGCTCTTGACCGTTTAAATGTTCTTTTTCGCAGTTTTTCGAAATAGAATAACTTTAGACCAAACGTTGTTGTCTGTTCGATTTTAAAAGGAAATCGTCACTTCTTTTTAATAAAAAATATATTTTTAAATGCCTGATAGACCTCTAATATTAATCATAAAGTTTATTTACGAACGCCACCGTACATCAAACATAACACATTAACCTTTAATTGAAACACATCAAAACATTGGCTAAAACGATGTTTGAATACTTGCTGAACACAAACATTAAAATAAATCTGTTAAGTAAGCATATGGTTTATTTGGGCTGTTCCTGCGCATTGCACGTGTGGATGCAACTCGTATGCGCAAGCGTCGGCCTAAATCGCGAGTTCTCTTCGGCGCTCTCTATTTATATCGCAAGGGGATGACGAATAGGAAGGTATCTTTGTCATTGTAGCCGAGTTGTACACTGAGTAAATTTAGACGTATTGTGAATTTTAGAATTCTGAGATAACTTTATAATTATATTTTAAAATACATTTTTATTTGCTGTAGCATTGCGTGACAGAAATAATCTGCACAGTATATAGTCCGAAGTCTATTATACCACTTTGAAAACATTTTGGTCTAAAAAAATGGTAGATAAACACTTAAAATGATACATAACAGCTACCACTCATAGTAACAGACTCAAAATTGTTACATAAACAATATTTTGGACTATTGACTTTTACTAATCGCCGAGTCCCGCGCGTGAGAACGCTTCGACCTGGGTAAATATTGTCCCGGCCATGCCTCGACTGACTCCCACTGACGTCCATGGCACCGGTACATTTCATTACGTTAATGTTCCTAGTGTTAGTGCTAATCAATAGTGTTTAGCAAACGCTAAGACCTACCGGGCAATGCTCGCACTTAACTGTTTTGCGGGGAATTGCACGTACCCATGATTGCATCCAATGTGGGTAGGCCATTTCTATGTTTAGATTTGCTTATGAAATGGTGCAGCTACTTTAACAATGCTTATATCCCAGTTCTAGGATTATTTTAAGTTATTAATTAGTTTAGGTCTACGCGTGGTTGTGTAGATGAGAAGTTTTTTTTAAACGCACTCTTAAATAATGGAGTAAATTTTGGCAGCGATT
The DNA here is from genome assembly GCA_905163465.1 of Craniophora ligustri. Classification (NCBI taxonomy): domain Eukaryota; kingdom Metazoa; phylum Arthropoda; class Insecta; order Lepidoptera; family Noctuidae; genus Craniophora; species Craniophora ligustri. Next base: position 5,775,327 of record LR990967.1, on the reverse strand, counting down.
TACATTAATATTAAATTCTATCACAAGATAAAATACTGTTGGCAGATCAACGTGTGCAGTAAATCTCTAATGTACATAGAGCAAGTTATTCCCCCACCAAGAGCATTTTGTATTTATATCAGGCTGCAGAAAAAGATTAAGTACTTTTAAACGGATCAGAGGAATATCAAGTTATAAAATAAAAGGGTTGTCAGTCCGTTTATTTCCATAACGAGCAATCATTTAAGGCCGTAAGAGAAATTACAGCATTTACTACAAATACGACTGTGTTGTTGATATCGAATAGCATCTAACATGCCGTTTAATATGAGCTGTGTTCTATTTTACGATTGTCGAGACGGTATCCCACACAATTGTGTGCCGTGGTTCTGCCCACAGCGTTTTCTTAATGTTATTTTACTGCACATTAATTTGTTTTAATGTTCTTCGCTGGAAACAAATAGAATGTCCAGTCTCTAGTACAACTGAATTAATGCCCGCGTCTTCCGGGTCCTTTATTCAGTTTATATCGATGTAGGTAGGTGTAAATGTTAGTACTGTGTATTTTCAATAGGGAATTGTTTTATGCACGGCATTTGTGAGCAAAATAATCGACTCGGACGCACGGCCTTATTGTTGTTTGACCATTGCAATTTAAAATGTAGGTATTCGGGTTTATGAGGGAACAAACTGAAGTTTATTTTAATTATAATGGTACGTATTTGCAACAAGAACAATGGTGAGACCCACTTCGTAAGTAATTTTGTTTGATCTTACTTAATGTTGTTTAACCTGTATTACTACTAACCAGTTTTCAAATGAATCTGTTTAATTGATTCTAAAGAGAAATCTATAGAAAATAATTTAGGTTGAAACCTAACAAAAGTAAAGGTAAACTTTTGGTTGTGTTAATGATTACTATTCATTTCCATAGCTCACACAAATGGTTAAGATATGAGTCCCTATGAATGAAACTGTATTTTTATAATTTTCACAAAATTAGTTTTTCTGTATCTTCATTACGTCGATGTACATCGAAAATATTTCCAAAAAAAATGGGGTGTAAATAAGTTACAGATAACAAGATTTTAAACTAATATTTAAGATTTTATTTAATACGACTATAATTATTATTGCGATTAAAGCTGAAACCTGAAGGTTTGAAATGTTTTTATTACCAGTATATTTATCGTTTAGGTACGGGTTTCTCTTTTGTACGTTTCATTGTAAATATGATAATTATCCGCGAGAAATTGACAGTAATTGTAATCAAGTGAATGTTAATGAAAATAATTAATAGCGCCATTCGATTGAAAATGATACCATCATCATAGGTGACCAATGAAGGTGGCATGATGTTAACTTTAGATTTACGCAGTCAAAGTTACGGACAGTGCACAGTCAGTTGTACAGATTTTAATAACTGTACAAAGCACAGTAACGTCAGTTCGATTAGCGCAGCTTTATTTACTGAGCTGGACCGCTCCCCACCCACGCTCCCGGTAACTAATGCACACCATCGACTATTACTTACACCCTGACTGTAAAATACATAGAGTAGCAAGAAAATGGAGTGATGATTTACATTGAACACTCTCAAGGCACCGAGGAAAGGGTGGCGAGGGCAGCAGCTTCTATTTCTTGGGGGTCCTGTGAAATTAATTACTTAAATAAAACGAATATTTTATGAAACGTTTACAATTGTAGTTTAAAAAGTAAACTGCGCGAATTAAAATCAACTTATTTTAAAAGCTGCTGTGTTATTGTATCCTCAAGTTAAAACGTGGGCTCTCCATTGGCTTACTACTCCATAATAAACAGGTTCGCGATAATCGGCACGTTGGTGCCTCTCTGCGTGCAGCATTGTACACTATCATGATTTATAGTTTTACATAATTCTGTCTTACTTTCACGACAGTTCTGTGGATAATCCAGTATTGTTTGTTCATGGAGAACGACTAGACATTTAAGTGTCAAGGGAAGTGAAGAATAATTATGTTGGCAAATGTATTGCGACGATGTCTCGCTCCGCAGGGTGAATGCACTGACCATGCTATACATTATTCGGGTATTCATCTTCGTAGCTACTTAAGTAAACAACTCCTTTTTACTCCATTTATCATACGATCTTATTACCGGTTTGCAAATCTTACTAGGTACTGTCAAATTATACTATTATTTATTTCTTATTCTCGATACTCTCAATCTACATGAATATAAAGCTAAAATGTTAGTTGTTGTTTACAACGAATACACATGAAAGAAGTATAAAGACGGAGAAGTTTTAAAAATAAACGTGCAATGTTAGCTGTATTCCCCGCAAGTTGTGGCAGATGTGTACACCTATGGTTGCTGGTATATTTTTGGACCCTCTGTAATAGGGGACGCCTATCGCTTCCTAACAGCACTAGTTAATAACTATGAGGTAATACAAAAGTAATACTACCTACCTACTTTGCTTTACCTACGAACTTGAATCTAAAACCTCACACTTAACAGCCGCGCTTGCGATTACCTAATTGGGGCAGTTAAAAAAATACAACACTGTTTTTAACGGCCTATTTATTTCAGCTAAGCAGTATTGACTGCAATCAGGATGACACATAACGTAATAAATTTCCATGGGTGATAGAAATATTGCGTGGAGGGTGGATTCAATTACACCTGGAAAGAATTTTAAAAAACGCCTTAAGAGATATAACTTTTTTGAATATTTTTATGATGATCATTGAAAATAACTTTTCAGTCTAGTGGCCAGGCAGCAGGTTGGTAGTAAGCCTGATTCCCAAGGATATACACTACCATCAAAAATAGTCACTCGTGAACGATCTCTCCCGGCTAGAGTCGTTGAATTGAAAATAAAACACAAATTTAATTTCGCACAAAGCAAAGGAATTTACAACTTCCAGAAATGTCGATTAATTTCGGATGTGTTTGTTCAGTTTTGTTTCCTCACCAAATACTGGGAACAGATTCAATTCTCTTTGAACAACTTTGTTATTATTTATCTGTGCTTAGTGAAAGGCAAATGGTTATGTTAACCATTAGTAAAGCACATTAAGTACGTTGTGTTATGTTAAACGTCTGAATAACTTAGAATTATGGTGTAGCTTAAGTTACAGTGATATTCTTAATCGCTTTTAATGAAAATGTTGTAACAAAAATATTATAAATTGAACAATAATAAATCTATGTCATTGTTCCCTATAAAGCAATGGGTTCAATAATACATTTATCACAGGAAAATTGGAGTTTAATTTATCGTCATTTTACTTATTTACCTTGTAGGTATATTTTGATGCCAACAAACCTAACTCCTTTAATGCATATTGAATTAAATATAAATTGTGGTTTATACTTATGTGGAATATATATTTGTATATTTAGTTTATTATATAACTTAACTAGAAAGTTTTTGATATACCGTTGTATTGTTGTAGCCATCATGTAGGTGGTAGAGACTCATGGAATAGAAAAGTGGAAAAATAAATCTTCAAAAATACCAAGGAATAAATAAATAAATTTTAATAAGTTTCTGAACTCCATTGAACAAAAGCGTGAGTTACTGTCTGTATGATTTTTACATTTTATTCAACAGCTAGTTTATTACTTTACATTACTTTACTTTACTTTAGTATATGTTAGGGTGAGCCCTAATATCTACAGTTCAGATTAAATGTTAGAGAGAGACACTTTGAGAGATGCTTTTTTTACGAAAAAATCTCTCGATAAATCTAAACCTATTTTATTTAGAAAATTTATTGTTTCACTGCGAGAAAGCGGGTCAAAAGCCTCAGTCCTATTGAGGCGTGCATGATATATGGACGATTATAAAACAAGGCTGTGACACTTTGAGCAGCCAGTAACGAAGAACATGGCTCAGTCACGAACCGCAACGAGTATCGCCGACTAGCGCTAATGAGCGATCTCGCCACCCGATACCGGCACAACCGGGCCCTATTTAAAGCTGATAATCAGACATATGTGTCATAGTTGAGTTTCTATTTAATAAAGGTAAGTGGTAATAAAATGTCTATAGTGGAAAATTCGCAAACATTCGATTGTTGATCTGTTTAGTAAAAAAATTGGCAATTTTTCGGGAAAGACATTGTCATGTAACGTAACGATATGTATACTTTAAAAAAATCATGATTTAAGTACCATTCATTTACAATAAAATTCGACAACATCAAATTGTAGAGAAGATACGCAACTGCGAGACGTAACACTTCACTTTCCCACCAAAGATTCTTTGCAAATTAATGATTTGAATATATTTTAGAAAAGTTATCATAGAGCTAGTCTATGATAACTTTTCTAAAATATATTCAAATTGCCTTCATCCAAGTGCCTATTTATCCTCCTCCTTAAAATATCCCCCATATTTTATGTGTTTACCAATAATTTGCTGCGTAGCGGTAACTTTAAAGAAACTACGAACGATGAGGCGTATGAATGTCAGGGAAACCAATTTGTTACAGTATGTCTGTATGTATGAAAACATATTTCAAGTTTATTTGTTCTTGTTGTTTTTTTTGTTATTTAATATACTAAGACTAACATACTGCCTAAGTAGACTATATACGCACGCGTCTTGCAAAAAAACTATATAGATACTGGGTACTTTCTCGAACTCAAACCCAATTGGCGGGAATTATGTATTTCTATTTAGAGATCATTTTAAGTGACCATTTCGTACCATTGTTTTCGTTGACTATGTATTAATAATAAATTGTTTTGTATTCAATTGTTAATATATCTTTAAAGCTCTTTAAACATTGTTATTAGATACTACAAGCTTTCTAGAAGACGGAAAAGTTTCTAAGTTGTGTGAGTATTTATTGCAAGTACTCACAAATACGATAAAAGTTAGTTACAAAGACAAACAAGTAAGTTAGTGCGTAGGTAACATACAGTTAAGTTACTTTGGCATCGGTCGTGACAGCGCAATCTAAGCACTTTCATACTTTCTTGTGTTTCGTCATAGTTGCTCAGGTCTGTACACCTCCTCCATCATGCAGACAACGGTAATAAATTCTAAATGTCACTGCAGATGATGCATAATGGATTCTGCGCCTCGAGGTGTCCCTGTAACGATCAAACAAATTGAGGCCTAGTGGATTATGTGCAAAGGTTGATTGATATTGTTTAATTATAATTATCATTACGTTTAATTTATTTTATAATATTTTTTTTATTTTATGTCCATTTCATTGGTATGTTACATATACGGTATCAACCTGTTACGGGTAAAAATATCTAATATTCCGATGGCTCGAACTAAAACTGGATGGGGACGAGGTAATATGAAAATATTACATACATACATCATAATGGTGTTAAAGTGTCTACAATTTCTATATATATATATTTAATTATTTTCTAAGCACCATTTTCTAATATCGAAACTTTCAACTTTCTTAATGAGGTAGGTACACACAATCCTCCAACATTCACCGACACAGGCATCCGGCTAAAGTCTTTACATAGTCGAGTAATTATATCTGTTGTTAATTAAGAGGTTTCTTATATCGCTGCACTGACCGAACAATCAGCAAGCCGGCCTTTCACGATCGCAGACAGCTCATAAAAACAATTGTTTATAAACCCAATACAATGAAAGTTGGATATGAGTTGTTAATACGCGTATGGAACGAATGGAAAGGAATTGAAGAAACTTTTATTGCAGATCGCGCGTCGGCCGGCGTTTATAATTCATGCCAAGTTATTACCAACATACTTAAAATATGATCCCAACAAATCCTGTGTAAGTCTTGCTGTAGATAACTATATCATAATCTATATATGTTTTAAAACATGTTAATCACCCCCTAAGGACTCCCTCTAATTGTTATTGTAGTTAAGTACCTGTAAACTCTGGGGGATGCACAGTCCGACATCAAAGTAAATACCTCCAGGGCATGATAATGGCTTAGTAGCAATTTGTTTTTAGTTCTGTTGGTCAGTGAACAAATCCCATTGCACTTGTTCGCTTATTTCCATACAATTTGAGCCACACACGGCGAGGCGCGTGCGCGGTCCTTTTGCGAATAATTCTGAACGAAATAGCCCTTTGCTTTACTGTTTAAGATATGTAGCGTTTTTATGAGCCCCATTAAAAATCCACTTAAGATGTCAAGCGAGAATTAAAGTCTTGACCAGTTATTTATAATAAATATACTTACATTTAGACAGTATTACATGCCCATAAATATCAGTTTACTGGGCAAATTGCGTATTATAATTATGAAAAGATAATATAAATGTTTTATAACAAAGAGTAAGATGACACCTTTCTATTCTTTCACAACTTTTAATACCCACTAAATAACCGTTTATTGTTCGGGGTCGACCTTACAAGTCGATAGAGGAGCGACCTCGTGTAGGCGCTTATGATAATAAAGTTTGGACAATAGCGCGGCCAGTGTTTGCGGTGGACCACCGGCGGCGGCCGGCGGGCTTGCGCTGCCACTCCGGCCACTGTCACCACGCATGTCCCGTCCCAAACTACAGAGAAGGACTCTCTGTAGCTCCAACAAAAAATAAATAAAAGAAAATAACCAAAGATCTAACTTATATCTGATCGAATGCGGTTGAAAAACTCGCCTCAGAAACGTTTTTGCATAAAAACAAGATTCCAGTTCTCTTACATGTTATTTTAATCGTATCCACAATGAAATATTTTTTATAAGTTTAGAGAAGTTATTAGTCGCAGGTTTGCTCACTTAAATAAAAAGTAGAAGTATTTTTACCCTCGAGTTCGTGGTTAAAGTTGTGTTTTATAAGAAAATATTATCCTGTTGAATACAACATAAACCACATAACCGAGACACTTTTAATGATTCTTTTGAGCCATAGCTGTATCAATTTCTCATGTTTATGACTAACTAAACGTGACTTTATACGTTCACTGGTAAAAAACATTTTATTGAAAGCTATAACTTAACGTCTCGCCTTTATTTTCATGAATGGTTAGGTAGAGATTGGAATTATAGTGATTCCCAATAACACTTAACTTGACCTAGATATCGACATCTTAAACATCAAATGCAGTACTTATAGTCAGCCGAGCTTGCTACACCTATCTATTAAGGTTGTTAGATAGAATAAACACCATAAAATCGTCTCTAATTTCCTTCAAAGACTTTACGTTTAAATAAAGTCTTATTATCAACTTTTTTACTTTCGTCGATATTCAAAATATTACCGTTCACTGAACAATCAATATGAATGGGTTAAGAATGTCTTGAGATGAAACAAAGTGCACATTTCCCTTTAGTCGCCTGTGATCACGTAGGGTCGCATACGCACGTACGGTGCGTGTCGGCATTCCATTCAGCGCTATGCTATCACATCATCTGGCTGCCCGGACGCCGCTCTTTGATCTCTACAATTGACTAATCGTGTACTACAGACAATAGATCACAATTCTATCAAGTTCCCGAACTTGTGACATCGTCAATCAGCTGTTGATTTAATATGGAAAGTCGGTCAATTGACCCGATATGTTTGATTTTTTTAAAATCTGTTGGAACAGTATCTTGGTTTAATTGGAAATAGAAACCTCGAATATAGTGATTTCTTGATGATTTGAATTAAGATACCGCTTTGTTTACTTTACCATAATCATAATGTTATTTCGGTATTTCATGGGTAACACTACGTGACGCACCTACAAAAATGTCATCGCTATCAATTTATAGTATTTCATTCCCTAAATATCATCAACTTGACATTTAAACATTCTTTACAAGTCAAGAAACCATAAAGCTCTCAATGAAAGATTGATGGCCACCCACGAAATGCATTTTTATAGTAATGGCTATCTAAATGGTTGTGCAATATGGTGGAGCTATCGGTCGATGTCAAGGATAGATAGCTTGTTGATGGGAATTTATCGCCCTTCACGGTAGTGGGTGCGGCTCAAGGATTCGAAATACGAGACAGAAACTAGGAGCGGTCTTTGATAGACGATTGACTTTGTTTGCATTTTGCTAGTTAATGGAAGTTGCGAGGTAAGTTCGCAAACATATTGTATTACGATATAATAATATAACTTTGCTAGTCTAGTAATAAACACGCAGCGTAGGCGCACACCGCGGGTAACCCCAATGAGGGCACGATTGATCGCCGGGATGTGGGCGCGGAACCATTTCACCATAAATGAGCCCTTTGTACTATAAATTGATCATGAGGGTCTGACCGATCGCCTTTTGCAATAACGAAAACTAATCATCTTCTATTTGGTACCCACGCGGAAGTATTCTGATGCTTTTAGACGCATGTAAGTATCAGTCGCACCGGGCGCTGCATCGCTGCTATTTGTTCAACTCAAATTTAGAACGCGGAGCTTTCTCGCTCCTAACGAAATATTTAGATAAGGGAATGTCGCAACATAAAGCAAAACAATGAGCTCTTAATTGTTACAGCTTTCCTTTACTCCTCATTCAAGAGTACATCGACCCTAAGTACGGGGGGGGGGGCATCATATACAAATACTAGGTACTCTTAATCTGCAGAGATTGTACGAATAAGGATTAGTTTCAACATCTTATTTGTAATTAGAGTCTGCCGAAGCTCTTTGAATGGTGATGAAGTTGTATTTCTTGTGATTTATCTAATCAGTCATTAAAGTTACATTCCCATAATGGCCACGAAAGTAACCTGTTAATACGCCTAAGTAACGTTCAGCACGCGGCAGGGTTAATAATGATTTATGTCCATTTAAATGCATAAGGGCATGTAGTAGACGAAACTACGTATGTGCAATCACAGAGGCCGCTGCCCGTGACCAATGTTAAATTGAATACGAATCGGTTTTTTTCTATCGAGTGATCGAGCACGGCGCGCGCGCCTAATCGATTCGTTGTAGGATGATCGATGGATGCGGCTGCCTTTTGGGCCGCATTATTTATTTATAATTTCGTAATTAATAATATATCCGGATATGATTACAAAGCAGCATCCATTTCCGAGCTTAACCATGTGATTTGTGTTCAGAATACTACATCTTTTATTTATATACCTTGACACAGGTAGAAATATCACATACAATTGCCTCTACCGGGATTCTAACTTGGGACATTTATCATGGCAGGTAGCCTTAGTAATCACTGCACTAATCGGGTCGTCAATTGTTGATCAAGAGCGCGATAACATCTAGAGATTAATTATGAAAATAAATAAGCAATAAAGATATCAACTTCTAATATAATTTAACGAGTATGAGTTATAGCTACTTAAGAACTACGTGCTACGAAACCGAATATTTATTGGTGACTAGATGCATTGGAGTGCATAGACCGTTGCAATGTTAACTAGCCTTATCGGGAAAACAATGAATGTTCCACAAGCATTACCATGCAAATGCACCGGCTCTAATTAAGCCATGACTGGCTTAGGGAGGGAAGGATCGAACCTATAATTATTTACGCTAATTTAGTCTTGTGCATCTCATGTTTATTTACAGCTTCATTCTATACGATGTGAAACCAGTTGTAACATGTATATAACGCATTTTCATTTTATATTGATTACTACATTGCTGTTAGGGCTTGTAATATGCAGTTTAATATGCAAATTAGTCAATAGCAATTCGTTTGATGTTAACAAGAACTAACTAGTACTTAATGTACAATTTCCGTATCAATATACCTAGTTATAGTTTATTTGATCAGTTGAATACTTAGTTTTAAGTACAGAGCGGTTTAAGTTCATTATTATAATAAATATTGGTTAAAACACTTAACTGGATTGTTCTTCCTTTCTATGGTACTTGAGTGTTCATGCTCAATTACTTGCGGTCCCGACGAGACCGTTCATTATAAAATGAAGTCAAGTCGAGTTCTGATTATTTAAAAGTCGAAGTCTAATCTTAACTCTTTGTTGTTAGAAATAAATAAAATCATAGTAGAGTTTTGAACACTTAGTTACATCTATCAAGCTACAGGAAAGTTTATGGCCAGCAATTTCTTAAGGAATTTATAGTAATCTATCTTTAAACCTAAAACTAAGACGCAAAATCTAAAATTTTGCTTGGTTTTATTTTTTTTCGAATGCCTTTGGTTATAATTTAATATTGGAAACAACAGTGTTCATTTAATTTAGTCGTGAACCTTTAGTAGACTACTAATCTACATGACGAGCAAGTGCAACTTGCACTTCTTAGTACTAATATAATAAATAATATTTAAGCTACGTTTTATTAAATCAGCACGCGGTGAAGGCCGCGGCCGAAAGCCAGCAAAAAATGAAATAAATGTTGCTGATTTAAATGAGAATATAGCCATGTATTTATTGTACCTACCATATATTACTCTAACTATAATATACAATAATATCTTAGAGTCATGTATACGCCAAATAATACAGAAGGCAGCGGCTAGCCTGTTATTTGTTATCAAAGATCTTGTAAACGTTGTAATCAAAGATCTCTGCATAATTAAGGTAGGAACACCGTTTGTATCTTCGCGTACGCACGTCCGACGTCATTACGGACATAATGACGTAATAATGAAGGCCCACTAACGCGCCACAATCATATCCCTCTCGTTATACCAACTCAATGGACAGTGACGGTTTTATTCAAGTTAATTTCTTTTGATTCATGAATGGGAGGATAATTTAATGACAGTGTTCAGTCTTCAACAAGAATTATTATGTTTTTATTGCATTCTTCTGAATAGAGATGTAGCCGACGGAGTATTTTATATATTTTTTTGTCGTATAATATAATCAATATGGAGGTTTATTACTTATTTATTATGATTTCAAAGGTAGCATTTCGATTATGTGTCCTATAACCATCGTCCTGTTTGTGACTAGATTGTTAAATACTTCTATAAGGAACGTTTTTTATGTTCATTAAGGTATTATTTTTTATCACAATTAACCATTATCTTCTGTATCGAGATTCCGCTGCTTTTCCGTTTTATTGTATCTAAGTACTAAATCTTATCGGAGCTAGATGTAAGATCGTGATGAACTCGTTTGGTTTCTCCTGATATGGCTGTTTACGTCATTCTATTTATCATTAATCATATATGATAGAGTTTCATTCATAAGATCGGTACTGCTATAAGACAAACATTATTACTTCAATAAACGGCAAACAATCCGTGGGATAATTATTTAGTTTGTTACTTAGGGTACCTACCTTATGTCCAAAGCTGCTGTATTACTATTTATTAATACGTGGGCTACAGCCTATGACTCCCACTTAAGTGGTCATGGCCATACTGCAAGAGACAGGTGTACTTAAGTGATGGCATAATTGGAGCAGTGGCTGATAGATCAGTTTATTATCCAAGAGACCTAAATTTGATGTGAGACAGAACCAAAAAATCTGGTAGTGCTGAATCTGTGGGACAAAGTAAAAAAAAAACATAATAATTCTTGTTGAAGACTGAACACTGTCATTAAATTATCCTCCCATTCATGAATCAAAAGAAAAAAAAAGTATTCGTAAAAAAACTATTTACTGGTAGAAATATAAAAAAAAAAAATAATAACTTGGTTCATATACTTACGCAAATAAATTTGTTTTATGGATTTTATCGCCATATATTGATATTGTATACTTTAAAGGATCCAAAGAGTCGAGAATAAGTCTGAAGATTCTAGCCGTAGTTTTATTACAATGTATTAATTAGAGTTTTTTATTTGTCACAGGTTGCTGGTTGGAGCCCCATTAGGACAAAATTTACAACCAAACACGACCAAATCTGGGGCGCTTTGGAAGTGTAGAGTGACTTCAACTCCCACTGACTGCATCCAAATCATCACTGATGGGAAAAGGAGTGAGTAAACAATATGCGCCATCATTTCACAGGACTATATCGGAGTATGTACGAACATACGTCAATATTTTCCTATGCATAGGAATGGATTGAAACTATCGTCAGTTTTCACGATATCTGGACATTGATTCATTGCATTGAATACACGATACTTCCTCAATATTTTCCTTTTCAGATAAATATTTCAAACAATATATTAGTTGTATATATAACGTGTATAACAAGTGTATAATAAAATCCTAGAACAAGATAATTAGCTCAAACAATAGATAATTGAATAGTTCTCACATAGTGTTGTGTTAATTAAGTCACGATAGAAAAAATACAAATTTATTCACAGATCACATACTATATTACCAACTTAGATGATTTTGTAGTTAGGAAACGCAAAACACTTGCTAAGTAGTACCTAGCGTGTTCTCACCATCTAGATATCTACGAACGAAGGCAATGCTGGAACACGTCCATCGTTACGTCAAAGCATCAGTGTAATCGATTAACACATCGATATAACTTTTAACTAAAATGTTGTCTTTTGTCGGTGGTGCCCCAAACAGCGAAGTACGGCAAGATAGACACGAGTAAGTGAGCTGTGGTCTCAACCTCCTTTTATTCTTAATCATTTTGCTCTTCGACTAATCGACTAATCGCTGTAATGTACTTTTTGATTTACTAATTGTCAACTCTTGTCTGCTCAAGTTCCAGCTGGACCATCATTATGATACTGCAACGCATGACCTCACTAACTAGTGGTTTGCATTTTAATTTGCAAAACATCACATTCACGTCTTAATGTATAAGGATGCATTTTCTGTAAAAATAAATCTTTCGGCATTGCTATACCAAAAATTATGCCTTTAATTCACAATTCCAAATATTCAAACTCACTTTTTTCCAAGATGTCATGGGCGCGTCTTCCAGTTAATTCAAATGTACATAATTCTAAAAGTGATTGAATATAAAAATTCCTTGCCTTCTGAAAATATAACACTAAACTAAGTTTTGTCATCAGAAAATGTATCCTCTTTACTTTAATATAAAGCACTAACTGCTTGCAACAGCACCGAAATCACATGCTTGAGCTACAAAGCACTTTAAAATATCCAAATATATATTGTATATAAAATATTTATATGTATGGTAGCAAAAGTTGTCTGGAGTCAATTCAGTTCAATTTGTTGAATATGGAAGAAACTCGAACGAAAACTATATACTAGCGTAGCCTTCGAAAACTTTAGATTTAATAAACTTAGAGCTTGTTAGAAGTGTAAGCTGATAGAGCTTCGTAATGTGGTAGGGCTTTAGATTATAATCAACCGTTTAATCTTTCGGACATTTTAATTCTTAGGTAAAAATTCACAACCGTCTTAACTCGTAACATGAACTAAAGGTGATTGGCTATAATATCTAAACATAAGTTATTAACGAAACACATTCGGATGGTTAAATGTGCGGAAAATAATGCACTTACAAAATTCTAATATGTTCAAAACCAATCTATGTCCGGTTTTGAGTAATAATAAATTTAACAAGAGAATACAAGTAACGCTGGGCGAATAACTTACATATTAATTAATTAACATATAAGTAGTCTTCGATAACGACCATTAACCCGAGACCACAAGTTTGAGCCGTATCTTCACGTTGTTATCACCTTGATTCATTACAGGTTGCAGGATATCGTCACCTTAGCATACACGCCTTTTAGTATTAACTGACACTTTTAATATCGATAAAAACATTATAACCACTAAATGAAGAACATTTCGGCTAATTATTCAATAAGTCACTGTCTGTCCACTGGATAAATTAACGTATGCAGTGGTCCCTTATTATCATTTTAATTAAAGCACGTTTTAAAGTGGTTTTGTTTGTACTGATATAAAAAGTATCAAATAATAAAGAGTTTTATCACTTTAGTTTGATGACATTATAAATCAAGTTTCGTTACTAAGTAGGGGATGCATGTTTTAAATGAAATGCTATGTACTATCAAATGCACGATGTTTGTGCAACGTGATACAGAAAGTATCATTTTCTGATGCATTTGCAAGACTCCTTTGCTGTTAGTATTGAGAACCCTGTTCTTGCATTACACACGCCTGGTTGCAATGCTTTGCATTTGCCAAAATTATCACCGATATAGTTTCATATTGGGATTGAGTTTGAAACTTCTATTTTGGAAGCAAAAGCAACAAGCCACTACTTTCGTATAAGTTGCCATTGTTTAACTTACCTCTAAATATTCTTTTGCAGTTTTGATTAATTTATTCTGGGTTGAGTTAAAATAACACGGTGTTCTAGAATTGCGGAAACACTAAGAAAATATATAATTTTGTTTTTGTGTCTAATAGAGCTTTTAAAATTAAGAAACCTTGTGCTAAACACCCTAGTAAATCGTAATCCATATGGAATAACATATGTGATTAATTTGATTGACTATTTGTATTCCTATAATACTTAATTTATTTTGCTATGATTATATCTGATGCTTCTTAACAGATGACCGCATTTTAGAGTGGCACGTACTGATAATAATTGATTAATCTATATAGATCTGGATTCTGATCATCTGACCGCTCCTTACTCGGATGAGATCAAGGAAGGTCAATGGCTGGGAGTATCAGTGAGGAGTCAGGGTCCTGGGAAGAAGGCTGCCGTATGCGCACACAGGTTTGTATGGTTTAAGAGCTATGATATAGCGTTCAAAATAAGTTATAATGTTTAGAAATCTTACTTGGAAGGCATGTTGGTTTATTATTAATATTCGTTTAATCGCGAGTACTGTCCCTCAAATGCGTCGCACAAAAATAAATGTTCATTAAATGATGAAATTTTCATCATTTTTATTTTGCGAGTGCAATTTTTTTAGTTAAATCCGATTTATAATAAGAATGACATTGACTGAAATACTTTTCGGCGACCTAGTTTTTTGTGATGATTGGTATATACTATAAAACTTTTTTTCCTCAGATATATCCGCAAACAAGGAGAGCTGCAATTCGGCCAAGGTTTATGTTACACACTGAGCAACGAACTAGAATTAGTAGATGTGATGGAGCCTTGTCGGGGAAGATCTGTTGTGAGGTAATTAAAATATTATTATATATGTTGACGCTGCTAATTGTGAGAATTAGCAAATAAATAAATAAATAAATAGCTATAATAAAAAATAAAAAAACGATATATTACATAGTTAAAATTTATATACATAAATATTATTACTTTTATACCGTCAGTATCATTATTTCCTAATTCTGTAATTTTCAAAATATGTTAAAGAATTTACTCTAACTTTAATAAAACATGTATCCAATTTATATTTACCAACATTAATTGAAAGCGTTTGTGCACCTTTTACAGAGAACACGAAGAATATGGATTCTGTCAAGTAGGAACAAGCAGCTCCCTATTAGATGACGACACTTTGTTGATGGGCAGTCCAGGACCTTATACCTGGAGAGGCACGATCTTCGCCCAAGATACCAGGGATGATGTCCTGGAAAGAGACAACGTAGTGTATATGGCGCCTGTTCAAGATGGTGCTAGTCCGGTTGAAAAATATAGTTATTTAGGTATGTAAAAATATAAAAGCAATGAGTATTTTAACCAACTTTAAAAAGGAGGAGGTTCTCAATTCGTCGGAATCTTTGTTTTATAACTTCAAATTTACCCTTCGTTTAGTTCAGCGGCTAATGAGCCATACAAACTTCTAAAACGGGGCAAAAATTACACTTAGTATTTTGTGCAAACATTACACTTAGTATTTTGTGCAATAATTACACTTAGTATTTTGTGCAATAATTACACTTAGTATTTTGTGCAATAATTACACTTAGTATTTTGTGCAAAAATTACACTTAGTATTTTGTGCAATAATTACACTTAGTATTTTGTGCAATAATTACACTTTCTTACAAGCTCTATAAACCTTATTTTATTTATTTATTTATTTAAACATATACAGCTATTATCACAGGGTAACCTAATACAATAGCGTAGTTCTAGTAAGTACTTATATCTAATTATACCTAATATATTATATAAAGTCTTTATTCTCTTATATCTCTATTATATAAAGTAATACTTACTTATTATACATCCAGTGCTATTATTTATTTATTAGCTTGAGATAATATACAATAAGCTATTCGTGTAAATTCACTCAGTGGGCAGCTAAATAAATCAACCTGTTGTGATATCGCATTTATGCTGCTATCCAATATTGTGTTTAGGAGGCTTTTGTTGCGGCTAATGAAGTATAATATATTATTATTATTATTTCCTATTCTTACGTATCGCAATAATATTAAAAAAATAAAACTCTCCAATTCCAGGCATGTCAGTATCGAGCGGTAACTTCTTCGGCGGTGACAAGCCGTCGTATGTAGCGGGAGCGCCGCGCGCGCATGGCACTGGTCAGGTGGTGATATTCAGCAAGCTTGCCACGGAGGACTGGGGCAGAACCGACCTAAATATACTGAACTTCACTCTGCTGCTTAAAGGAGAACAGTTCGGATCTAACTTTGGTTATGAAGTCGCTAGTGCTGATGTCAATGGAGATGGGTACGTTAAATCTATCACTAGATGATAGATTGACTGAACAGACAAAAGTAGTGGCTCCGATATAAGAGTATAATATAAAATAGATATCTACAAATATTTTTGGGGTTTTTTCTAATAATATAAAATGATAGTATTTGTTCGTAAAAGTGATAGTGTTTGTTCGTAGTTTTGTTATAACATAACTGTAATCATTACAAGCATATATGTGTTACTCTATGTATAACTATCTACTATCATGTTCTATCATCAGACTCGATTGGCACAGTGGCTGAGCGATCGGCTTGTGAATCACGGGTTGTGGGTTCGATCCCCGCACGTAGCAAATGTGCGATCTACAGATCAGGAGAAAATTCTAGTGTGGGTTTCCTCACACTTGGATTTTCTGCTGTTTTGTGAGTGCGTTTTTTATTTAATTAATATTTTTAACTAACCAGGTTACCGGATTTATTGGTGGGAGCTCCCTTCTACTTCTCTCGCGATATTGGAGGTGCTGTCTATTTGTATTTGAACGTCAACTCGAGTCTACAACAACAGTACAACGTGAAGTTAACTGGGAAACCAGAATCCCAATTCGGTATAGCCATAGCTAATGCTGGAGATTTAAATAAAGATGGTTGCCAAGATATAGCAGTAGGAAGTCCTTACGAAGGCAATGGTGTTGTGTATATATATATGGGAGATAGAGAGAAGGGTTTGAATTCTAAGCCAGATCAAGTAATCGCTGCGGAGGCTCTGCCGGTTCTGATGAAGACCTTTGGCTATTCATTATCTGGCGGCGTTGACTTGGACGCTAATGGATACCCTGATCTATTAGTTGGTGCATATGAAAATGTAAGTCACGAAACACAAAATCCTAGTACTAAATTCATACATTACATGTAATTACGCGCAACGGTTGTTTTAGATATCCTTGAGGAAGCTAAGGTCCAGCAGTGGAATCGTTAGTTGTCCGTAACGTTAAGTTACTTTGTAACTGTAAATTGTGCAATTGGACCTACAAATAACGAATAAAATATATCAAAAATTCATTTTATTCGTGGATATTAATTTAAATATTGTTTTTGTGGTATTTCAGAGCAGCATTGCCTTAATACGAACACGACCGATAATCGACATCAAAACTTCGATCCGACCGTCAAACACGATCATCAACATCGACCCCACGATCCACGGTTGCGACCGCGACCCCAGCTCCAATTACACCTGCTTTCACTTTCAAGCTTGCTGCATCATCGAATCCTTGGTTAAAAGCACTCAGTCTAACATACATCGCCTCAACTACGTAATCGAAGCAGAAACATTCCCCGGGGGAAGAAAATATTCTAGGGTTTTCTTCGATTCTGATAAGAGTAACATCGTTAATAGAACTATTATGCTCGGAAGAGACGTCGAAGATTGCAGGGAACATATCGTGTATTTGAAGAATAATACTCGAGATATACAGACACCGATCAAGGTAATTATTATTATTATGTTCTGTCTAATAATGAGTAGGTATTTGTTCCTTCACTGCGTTCCTATTTTTAAACGGAAGTTTTTGAAAATCGGGACTTGAAAATCACACTTGAAACAGAACAATTTGTCTGAATTCAGTACACTAACACTAAAATGACGATATTTTATGAAAATGATGATATTTTATTTTATATTAAAGAAAAGCAAAATGTCACGAAATATTTTGACAAACATGCGTCTGCTCACAGTTCCAGGTACAATACCTTCTGGTGCATGCCGAACCGAGGTATTCCTCTAGCGGCACCGTCCCTGACGTGGACCAGTACCCAGTGCTGAACGCAACCGCCAGCTCCATGTTCTCTGCCAACTTCCTCAACGATTGTGGCCCGGATGCCGTCTGCGTCAGCGACCTCGTTGCAGATCCCAAACTGTTGCTGCCGCTGAGTAAGTGCATATCTACTATATGGAAGTATAGGCAATGAGAAAGGTCATACAAAGATCTAAATCAAGTATGACGTTTATCACTTTAGCACAAAATAATGAGGTTTATGTCGCAGTGGCTAAGCCAAACGCTTATAAAATCACGGGGTGCGGGTTCGATTCCCATAAAAAGCAAATTTTTGTACGTTCTACAGGTCCCAGATTCGGATCTGGGCGTTTGTTCAGGAGAATATTTACATCCATGTTACAGGAAAAAATCTTAAGAAGAAGGCACTATTTTACAATAATGTGAAATAAATAAATAATAGCGATTCCATCATATGATTACAGCGAAGGACAACAAGAGTTACGCGCTGACGTTAGGACAAGAGGAAGAAATCAAGCTGTCGATAGCGGTGGACAACTACGGCGAGTCCGCATACGAGGCGCAGTTGTTCGTGAACCATCCTCCCAGCTTACACTACATCGCAGTTAACATAAGCGTTAGTATATTTATTTATCTTCAAACCTGGAGCATATAAGATCAGGCATTTACCGACCCAATTAGCGCAGCGGTATTAACCCTTTAGCCGCCCAAGTCGGATATATCCGACAAGTATTTTAATATCCAATTCACCTATATAATCATGTATTTAATACATGGAAAATATAAGGGAACACAAAATATTTGTCGGATATATCCGACTAGGGCGATTAAAGGGTTGAAGACTGACTTCTGTGGTGAGTTCGAATCCTGGTAGAAGCAAATATTTGTGCGATGAGCTGACCTGGGTCATGGATGTTTCTATGTATAATATGTGTCTAAATAAAAATCAAAATATATGTAGTCCATCAACCACCTGTAGTCAGTATTCGTAACACAAGCCTAAGCTGAGCTCGGGACTAGATGGGGCTGTATCACTCATAATGTCCGGAATTATTTATTTATTTACTTGTAGTGAATAATCTATGATGTTATAATGTTAATAATAACCATAGGACAGTCAGTTTATTTGTTCATTTGAATACTGGTAGGTTTGCTGCTGAGCTTTAGTCTTCAGATAAAAGTAAACTCCACGAATCTATCAACAACTTATGCTAGCATAAACTTCCTATTTATTAAAAAGGCCGGACCAGTGGCGGACTCTCAAATTTGCCACCAGTAGGCTATGAAAATTATAGCTTCCCTTAACCCTCACTTCGCTAGCGTTGTGAACTGCTCAAATAACAGGTGACCCGTGCCCAGCAGTGGGGCACAGTTGGGGTTGGGGATGAAGAATATAATTCAAATTTATATATCACGTGCACGATGTGCAAGAAACTTCCTCTTTATTAGTACATCATTTATGCATCAAATTTTAAATATATACATTTGTAATTTCAGGACAAGCATGTTATCTGCACCAGTTTTAACAAGACAACTGTAACGTGCATGTTGGAGAATCCTTTTAAGAAGCAAGGGGAAGGTTCCCCACCGATCACGATGCGTTTCGACGCACGCGCACTGGAGGACAACGACCAATCAGTTGTGTTCACCGTGTGGGCTAACTCCACCTCCAAAGAACTGTACCCGGGGAAGAAACCTGTGGAGGTCGAAGCTCTGGTTATTAAGAACGCTGAACTATTAATAAAAGGGTAAGAGCATTTTGAACAAAATTTTGGCTATAGGGTCGTTGGAAAGGGGTAATGAATTTTGTCTTTTTATTAAGACGCCATATAATAGAGGCATTTGTATGCATTTGATAGTGGCTGCAGTTGAGATCATTTATTTTATTTCAATACTCCTTATAACTAATAATGTTGAAATTTTTTATTCATTGAGTGAGTGAGTTTATTATCAAGTGTCTTATCATATGTTTTATAATCAGGGCATAAAGATGATAATAAAAAGGGCATTGTTTGTCCTACTACTGGAAATGAGGGTTAATCCACCACACTCGCGTAGTTCAGATATGCAGACATGACTATCGATAGCATCATTCTCCCATGCATACAGATTTCCTGACAATGTTTTCCTTTCACAGAATTCAATAAGTGATAAATAAAGTTAAAGTAAAGTAAACATTTATTAGCGTAAAATACAGGATATTAACAAATAAATATAATTATATTATTTACTACCCAGATTGCAATTGTTCCTTGTATTCTTCTTTTGGGTTTTAGTATCAGTAGAATATTAGTTGAGTGTACCTAATATTCCAATTGTTTATAGTGTGGCGCGACCTGAACAAGTTTTCTACGGCGGAGGAATAAAAGGAGAGTCTGCTATGAAGTACTTCGATGATATCGGCACTAGGGTGGTGCATACTTATCAGGTAATATATACACGAATAAAATTTTTGAATATCGGAAAAGTGCAACTACTTTTTGGGGAATTGACCGAAAGATATTTGAAGTTTCAAAAGTTTATTAATCAAATTGATTGCCATATTAACTAATAAGACTACAATCAATTAAAGTTGTAAATGTTTATACTTGGCTGCTACTACCTTTGTATTAAAGAATATTTAAGTCAGGTAGAACTTGTCTTGAATATAAAAGCACTTACGGGACAAAGACTGAGTTATTTCTACTTCATTCTTTTACATTAATTACCCTTCTCATGTAGAATCGTAGGTATAATGTTCATCAATATATCAAATTGAAATATAACTTTGCTAGGTATTCAACGAGGGTCCGTGGCACGTGTCGTCAGTGCAGGTAGTGATACAATGGCCCCATCAGCTCGCTTCTGACACTTCGCAGGGCAAGTGGTTACTGTACCCTGAACAAATTCCCACCGTTGACGGAGAAGCTGGTAAGATTATAAACATTACAAATTTTTTAATCTATTAATGAAAGTTGTGGCCAACCTAGTAATGTTCGTGACCAACTGATATTTTCCTGCCGAATTTTACCTTTATAGGTCAATTAAAGTTCGTGTTTAGTCATATTATATATTTATATAAATAAAGGTACTCGAATTTACGGAACTTTGGTGATTTTAAGAAGAAGCTAACATTATTTACAAACCTCCTTCAAGATTAAACCTGACAGTTTAAACCAGCGAACAAAATAAACTACTGCCTATTTAGATCAAAAACTTAACGGTTTTCCAACTTCGTGTTCGTTTTAATTTTTATTTTCTTTATTTCAGATAAAAACGGCGAATGTTTTGCCCGAGAAATAAATCCTCTGAACCTAACAGTCCGACCGGGATCCGCGGAGCCTTTTGAAAACTTGGAGATGGATCCATTCCTGAGCATCGGCAAGCTGAGCGTGAGTTCGAACGAGAAGTTGCACAACGATACGAGGAGGAAGTTCATGGAGTACTCTAGTTCGAGCTCGTACAGCAGCAGTAACAAAGTTAGGCGGAAGAGGGACGAAGACGCCGTGAAGGCTGAGGCTTATACTGACAGGAAACTAGTGGCTAATCTGGTGAGTACTATATGTACCATCATTCTACTCTTCTATAAGTAAGAAATAAATGTATTTTCACTTTTAGCTGACCTAAAACTAGTGAATAGTGCTCGTTAGTCTAATGGTAGCCGTAAATGCGACTACTGAGCTGGAGGTCCGGTATTTAACTCCCAGTTGGAGCAAAGTTGTATTGGATTTCTGAAAATTCTCAGTAGCAGCTAGGAGTTTGGATTCGTGCCCAGTTGATGGTAATAGGCTCGCCGCCAATTACATGGGGCCTTAAAAAATACCGGCGAAAGTAAAAGGTAAAACTACTCGTAAATACTAAGTAGGTGGATAGATATTTCACTATCTCAGCGGTGGATTCACACGATGGAATGTTCATCGTTTTCTTTGAAATATAAGGTATTGTTAAATTTAAACAAATATATATTATTACTGCTATTTGACGTCCTTTTCTAGTTACTTGACACCTACTCAACACTCATAATTACAAAACTCTTTGTTAGACAATTAGGTTAAATTAAAATTATATCGCTTTCTTATTCCAGAACTGCCAACAAAAAACAGCGAAGTGCATCCAGTTCCAATGCGTGATCTACAAGTTGGGGCGCATGAAGACGAGCACGATCAGCGTGCGCGCGCGTCTGTGGAACGCCACGCTCGTGGAAGAGTTCGCGCGCGCCGCTCGCGTCAACATCGCCTCCACCGCCTACATCAGCATCCCCTCGCACTTCAACATACACCAGAACAAACACCAAGACGATAGAACTACGGTCAGCTGATGCTTTATAGCACCCATATCTTTATAGTTTTAAGAATTAGAGGCTCCAATAGCCTCAGGTTCATAGTTTTCGGCTGAGCAGCAGGCTGGCAGTCAGGCTCGCTAATATTTTTATAATGTTAGTTGCAAGTGTTGTGAAAAACTAGCACCTATGTATCTGAATCACAAAAGAATAAGTTGCCCTAATTAGATAATACACCAGGGGTGGTCGAGCTCATTGATAGTCAGATCCCTTTTTCTTGAATCTAGGTGATCAAGGGTTCTGATGCTAACAAAAATAATTATCAATGAAAATCAACAATCGAATCAATCATCACACAAACAATTGCCTCTATAGGAATTGAAAGCAGCCTTAATACCACTGCTATAATGGGGACATCAAACGTCATGTTTGCTGACGTCATAACTGTCAATAAACAGACAGACCAGCACTAACGTTTTTGGCTAATTACACTGTTATTTTTTTGTATAATACAGGTTGAGACGGTCGCATATCCAGACTTGAAGATAAGCGAACCAACCGAGGTGCCTCTGTGGGTCATCATCATATCAGTGATAGTGGGGTTAATAGTGCTGGTGCTACTCATCATCGCGCTCTGGAAGCTGGGCTTCTTTAAGCGAAGCCGGCCCGACCCCACGCTGTCTGGCAACCTCGAGAAGAACAACCACGAAGCCAGCCCCTTCATAGGACGAGACAGAAATAGTGTTCGATAGCCCTTGACACAAGTGGCGGAAAAAACGTTCCACAGCCAAAAAGCTGCCCAAGTGTAAATAATATCGACTATAGTGCACACAAGTACTTAGTTTGTAATATCTTTGACTGTGATGTCTTCTTAGATGAATTGTGTGTATGTGATGATAAACGTTATGATTCTGTTTTATTGATGTTGACCCGCGATACGGTGGAATAACGAAAGCCGTATTGTTTTATTGTAATATGCATTTCTCTAGCGTAATGTGAACATGTTTCAGATTGTTTGTTTATATATTCTGATGGATTATGTATTATTATTTTTCTGTAAATACGTACCTTGCCTTATTATTTATGAATAGTTTAAATGTCTACTTAATTTGACTAGATACTAGTCACAAAATGTAATAATGTTATTGTAGTGTATGTGTAGGTAATAGAGATGTATTGTCCGTATTTTTAAGTGGACGTCGGTCACAATTAATTTTGGACACAAAAACTACTGAGAAATATACAAAAGAGCTTTTACAAAGTCCCGGTAGGTACTTAAATATTTTAATGACATATAAATCACTACATATTTCACTATTATAGTGCTAAAATGAATTTGTTATGAACTAGGTACATAATTATTATAAGTATTGTAAATAAAATTGTTTCCATGTCATTAGATTTTTTACAAAATTTTCTATTGCAATTAGAGGCATATATTTTACACGTTTTTTATAAAAAAATATCGCCCAGTAACACTGCCAGCTATCCCGTCACTAGTTTTTTAAACTCCTCTAATAAAATTTCGACTACCTAAATAACACTGGTTGTGATTATTTCTGTTATGAACTATATACCTACTTAAAGTACATTTTAGTTTGAATAAAATTGTGCCATTTTGAAATTATTGTCTTTTATTTTGTAATGCTAATCTGTTTTTAAAATGATTCTGATTTTTAAAAACACACTACAAGACACATCTAAAAATAAGAATATTTCTAGATATAGTAAGCCGAAAACAATTTGACGGTTTGAATTGTAAGTAAAGGCATATTCAGACCTAAGCGGTTTCGCAACCGTCTGCGGCTGAGTAAACCCAGTGGGTATCCAGTAATTGTTCACACCAAAGCGGATTTCGCTATTCTTGTGGGTAGTATACCGCGTGGTATGCACTTCTACCCACAGGAGCGGCAGCGAATACAACTCAGATCGCAATAGCTGCAGAACCTGATACTAAATACCTGAGGGAAATCGCTGGGACCTGAAGGAAAACGGGTATTCGCTGTTACGGTAACGTATGGTACAGGTTTGAACAGGCCTTAAGTTAGGAGTGACGATAAGTGTGATCTATGGACGCTACGTGCACAGTGAAACCTGCTATCAACCTTCTGATTTGCAGTGTGCAAATCAGAAGGTTGATAGCAGGTTTCACTCACTTATAGGTACCTAAATTTTTTTTACCTATAGACTACTTGGTGACACCGACTTGATATGGCAATACCGCAATAGATAGTTCTATATATACCTATGAATGTGTCTAGGTATCCTATAAGCTATATGTATAACAGAATATCTACAATTTACGTAAGTGGTTCATCTTAAAAAATGCTAAAGAAGGTTGGATAAAACTCTCACACAGGACATTGCTTTACTGATTTATTTACAAAAAAGTTAAAAATAAGCGTAAGATATATCTACTAATATTATCATTTGGTTTACACCTAATAGTAAATAAACTTATAGATAGGTGACTACATTCCCTAGTGCAATATTACATGATTTAGCACTTTGATATTAACTATAGGGACATACATAATAATTATAATGAATATTACAAATTAGTACTTTTACTAAAATGCAACTCCCAAGCTTTAGTAATAATAATAAAATAAATAAGTTTTATTTAAATGCATGGACTAGGCTGAATTAAGACATGTATCAACGCGGAGACTTGTAGTAACTTATGTGCGTTGTGGGCAATTTCTGAAACAAATATAAATGTTAAAATACTTTCAAAATATTTAAAGAATAATCAACCATATTTCTGTCATTATCTGGTAAGGGTAGTTTTCTTACAAAACGTGAAAAATCCATCCAGAAAAATTTACCCCCACCGTTGGTGGCTAAAAGGCTAATTAGTAAAATTTATCAACCTTAAAATACCAGAAGTCTTCTATTGTATTATAAAGTTCGGATGAAACCTTTGAAAAAATGACTTACAACTGGTCGAGCAAAGTGTTATTGGGGTTTAATATCAAATTCGCAGTAGCAGCTTAGAGTTGGATTCGCCATCTTTTACATGAGACCTTAAACATACCGGCGTAATTTGGGTGTACATTTTTAGTACACCTCTGCTTAACCCTTCGAGGACGACAGGCATGGCATGCATTTGATATGTACATGTGTAAATATTACACGAGACTGACGTACTGTAGTTTTTCTTTTATGTCACATTTTTTAATGTTTTCTACACTTAACAACATGAAACTTGTAAACCACTATTATACAAAGTCGTGCGGGAGGTATTTGGCCCACTGGTACCTAATTTAAATCTATTATCCATAAGCGTACCAAAACTTGTTCAACGAACAATGAATGATCACATAACTATACTTTGTCTATGTTAATATTATATTCTCTCATCATATTATTACCAGAATCGTGATATAGATATTTATTTTTAGCCACACGATATTTAATAAAACTTTTTACATTAATTATTTCAAGACTGATAAATAAAACAAAAAGTAACGAATTTTTTTACTTCATGTCTGTTTTAACACTTACGTCTTTTTTAACGGCCGACCAACAAAAAGTACACAGCGATTTATCTTGGTCGCTTACGTCATTCTTCTGTAAGCAGGGTTGTTCGATGTCTCCTGTAAAATACAAAATATGATCATATATCTATTTACGATACAAAAGATATTCATGGTTGTTTAAGCTTTGAAAAACCCATTCCGTTCGTTGGTATTAAAAGTTTGAATCGTTTTTTTATATATTAATGATTACACACCGGGCAAATATTATTCAAATCAGTCAATACAAGTACCAGGATATCAACAATTAATGTGGAGTACAAATAATGGAATGTACATACATTACAACGTTAAGGCCACATCAATTCGGCGTTGAACATTGCATCAGATTACAATTAGCCTCGGCCCACCTATTTCTTAGTTCCTTTAAAAAAATCGATGTTCTTGTAAGCCGGATCTGTGTTCATAAGATATTGTGCCCTGTGTTACCTGTATAGAGTTGATTATCGAGGTGGGTAATGTAGCTGCCAGCGAGGCGAAGGATCTCTATCTTGCTGAGCTTCCTGTCGGGTGGCTCCGTGGGGATGAGCAGCCGCAGTGTGTTGAATGCTATGTTCACGCTGCTTAGAAATACAATTATTTTGATAACAATTCTATTAAAAATAAATAAAGTTAAATGATCTCTCAGTTCAAGATCTGCCAAAGGAACGTATGCCGACGTGTCTTGCAGATATTGAGCCATTGCATTGGGCCAAGAAGAAAACTTAAGTCCCCTGCTTTTATACAACTGTGTACATACCTATAATTTTCATGCCTTCCAAATTACTTTACATTCCAAAAATTATTAATATAATAATAATAATAATAGGATTCGGATTCTTTAAATCTTAAAAATGTGAGATAGAAACGGCTTATGACTTACAAAAATACAAGTCACCACTTTCAATGTTAAATTTCTTTGTCAGTTTAATAGCTAGGTACTGTATCTTTAAAACTTGATATATAAAGAGATAGATAAGATGCTATATAAGAAACGAACAATTATGCTTAACGTAGTTAATTGAACAGCATCATTTATTTTAAGTTTTATCTTCTATTAGTAATTTTCTTAAATCAAATTATGAATCCCGTAATAACGGTTCAAACAGTATATAATAAAATGTCATATCAAATGAATAGTACAGGTTCTAAATAATAAAATTGTTCTGAGACACTTTGAAAACCTCTCCTTATCAGTTCAAGATGTAATACTATTATACATGAAGGTATAATACATATGAAATAGACAGGCATATCAAAAATAAATTACTTTGCTGGTATAGATAGTATTTAAAGTAATATTAATATAATACAAAAACACCTTCCTTCGAATCATCAACATCCTTTGAAACGATAAAAAATAATATAGTCAAAAGTAAAAAACTGGTATGTAAATCAAATCTATCCTCTGTAACTTGCTAGTTATTATACAGTAAAAGTACCGGGAAGTAAGTAAATGAAAGTAATTTGCGCGTGCAATATACTAACTTCTGCGTCCGGTCCCGCTCGCGAGCGTTCGCCTGACACCTCTGCTTGGCCACCGGCTGCTCCGCGTGATGATAAGAGCTCATCGCCAGGATACGCTGCTCCCATGTTTCTTCAGCACATTGGTAATTTAAGTAATTTTCCATTTAATAAAATATACGCCTACGAAAAGTCTTATCTAAATTTTACGTCAATGTGCGTGTTCCTGTGGTAGTGTATGATCCGGATGCGGCGTGCGTACTAATCCGGGGACGTATGTGAGCCCACTAATAAGTATCCCGATGGATATCGCTCATGAAGGAGCCATTTAGGAAGAACAGCGCGCGCCACTGACTCGCTCTTAACCGATAATTGTATAAACAGATGGCTGCTGATGACACAGGAACGAACTCGGCGTTTGAGAAAGTTTAGTTATTAAATGAAGAAAAGAAAAAAATATTATTATTATTGGTATTGTTTACTAAATATTTCATGAGCGGTTGGAAAAAAACTGTTTTTGTTTCGTAATGACAAATTTCATTTAGAAGATGTTTTTCTTCAAAGTCTTAACAGAAACTTTGTTTGTATTTTCGTAGCTTGTATTTTACACATATTTATTTTATACCTACATACAAGGGTTTTTCATAAAATCTCAAAACAAGACAAGGAATGAATACGTAGCTAGCTATTGAATAACTAAATAAACAAAATACTTCAAAATAGTCATCCCAATGCGTCCCTGGTGTGGCGAATGGGTGACTTGTCATCAAGAATGTAAAACGCGACTCCCCCAAGCTTTGTCTGTTGCTTTAAGCTAACTACCGCAATAAATATTTTTAATGACCCCGATGATTCCTCAAACTGTATTGCTGCTTCAATTGGTTACATGAAACATCATATATGCTTCCTCTTTATGTATAGACATTTACAAACATACGTTTGATTAGGACGTAATAAAACGATTGGCGTAAAATATCAATAATTGTATTTAGATACTACCGAAAGATAATATTTTTCTATCATCAAAATTATTAGCTACCGACTTTATTTCGAATTTATTGTAGTATAGAACTAACTGCATACTTATAAATCAAGATTAATTACCTGAAGACCTTATTAATAAATATATTATTATTATTCCGTAAAACACACCAGCAGCTCATTAGCTGGTGCGTGTGTATCAAATAGCTTGGAGATGTTTTCCTTGTCCAATTTTTTTTCTTTGTCAAATCATCAACGAAAAATAGTTCATTGTATAATTATTACGTTCATTCACGTTTCGTTCATTGCGCTATTCCGTTCAATTCATTCAACATGTTTCGCGTATGATAATTATGTTCACGTCTCAAGGGGATGCGTGAAGTTCCGTGGGAACATCGGCTAATTGGTTAAATTATAAGATATGTCGAGCGCTGCGTTCTCGTTCGTATTCATTTACGAAGGCTACGCAGTTCTCATGAAAAAACAATAGACAACAAACGAAAAATACTAACGCACGTATTTAAACACGTTAAAGTAATTACTCAATTAGTAGTAATTTTTAATATGTATTTCATGAACGTTTGGTGTTAGTCCTGTCAACAGTAACATAAGATTTGAAAAATCGATCGCTTTTGTTTTTGCGATGATTGTATTAGAAATTATTAGGTACAATAGAAACCATTGAATTTTGGTGGTATCCAGATAATGTTTATTTATATAATAGACCTACATATGTCTGTCCCCAATTTGCCCCTACCATGATTCGAACCCAAGACATTTACTACGGCCTTAATACCGCTGCGCTAATCGCGTCGTCAACTATGTCTAGGGGATATATTGCACGCTTTTGCAAGCTCATCCGAACGTCATTTAATTCGTTCAAGATTATGACGATAACACTCTTAAGCAGCTCAGAGTAAGTACCGTATCATTAATTTATGGAGGTAGTATGTAAATATTTACTCTATGAATTATAAAGAATCTTACGTTTTCTACAAAGATTTTATTCTTTATTAGGTTAGATTAGATACATTATTTTTAGGATACTGACTTGGTCTTTTTATGTTAGCACTATTTCTAATTGCGAGTACTGGTTCAAGCAAAGTGATTTACCTCGTAGCTGCTAACACACACCTCATTAGCCGCTCATCCCGACGCAACCAAGGATGACTTGCGTAGACCGGTGAAGCAATCGCTGGTGATGCTCAGGTAGCTGTTGGTTTTGCGAGCTACGTCACGACCCCCCCACGTCGTGGTGCCGGCCAACCGACGCGAGCGCACCACGGCCGAGACTTTCTCCTCGCGACACCTCTGCCGGTGAAACGAGCGTCGCCGCGAGTCGCACACGCAGCCGCGCGCGAGTCGACCGCCTTTGACGCTGGCGCGACAACACCGACCAATACCTACACTTCCGCGTCCGAACATAAACCGCTTTCGCTCCGTAAACAGTTTTCGTGTGAACTATATTTTGTGTTATATTATTGACAACATTCAACGGGGACAGTGCATGGGGTGTCGTGAACTCAAACAATCAATAACGTTTATACGCCAAAGTGATGCTTTTTCGTAATTAAAAGGTGAGCCCAGTTACCTTTCTACTAGCCGTGGTCCATTCTGCGTTAGACGATAACATTAGATGATAAGGTGGGCGCAAACGTTAGTAGTGAACGCAAGGACACAATCAGACTGGTCATTGAAGCCATCGTTTACCGGCCATCGTCCTAATTCATTTGTCTACGCGAAACACAGGTTTTTCTTAGCAGGTACAAATGAAACTTTACATTTGCATATTAATTGAAAACTTTTAAACAATACATGGTACAGTCGTCCCCTTTTAAGCATAAATGTGGTCTATTCGGCGAATTCAGCTGAACAGTTACATTTAGATGAACAGTTAGGTACGGACCGGTCTGGGTATGGCCGGCATTTAGAGATCAGCTGATCTGATGGAGCAAGATAAGCTGATAAACACCAAGACATCCCGTCAAATTGCGTAAAGGCCGATGATGCATTATAGCGTACATTTAACGGCATTTAATGCTCAAGGATTTGATACTTTATTGTTGTTTGAAGCTGATGGATGAGTAATTATTTTACAAATGTTTAATCGTAAAGGCAATGTGAATGGAATCAGCGTAGGTGGTTTGTTCTAATTCGATGGAACCGAAACTGTTTCCGCCTTACATCGAGCAGTAATGAAGGTACGTGACAAAATGTAATAGTAGGTATGTTAGTCACAAGGTGACAGTTGTGCAACTTTGCTTCGCATCCCTTGCAGAATGCATAGAGGTTCGTTTACCTTAACTTGTATGGTAAAGGAATTTGAAACTTAAAGCAAATATAAAGTACTTATTTTATTTCTTCTGTATTAAATTAACTAGATTTCCATTAGTAAGGGCACAGTCGGGAGGTAATATCAATAATAATTTATATTTGATTATTTGCTATAATTTCTTTTTTGTGTTGCGACGTATGTTTGTGAGAGCTTGAGCGAAACCCGAAAATATATTTTTATTTCAAGTATTCTGAAAGTGTTCTTCCTTAAAATAAAGTTCATTATCTATCCCTCATGTGGTTTAAGACTCAAATGCACACCTGTTAATAATATGCCACTTACGTCCCTAGGTGTTCAATGAACCTACTATTCTTTTTTAAGTTTTGTGCTTCAATTTTTCGTCCGCATTTCCTTTTGCGGGACCTATCGATAGTCACTTAGTACCGGAGCAAAATGATACAAGGTAATATTTTCTCTTAGTATCTATCCGTCTGACGAATAATGAAGACGGAACTATTATCGACCACTCATCAGTATTACGTGATATTATTCGTGTACTTTCCGCATGAGTTCACACCTCGTGAAGAGCCTTCGTGATTCCCGTACGTTAACGATCGTATTCGCCGCGTTGAAATCCGCATGAATCACTAAGGATCCTCTTTGACATCCTGCCAATGACCTATTACAATAGGCCTCATGCGGTGCGGAGGTCGCTCGGCGCATAAACAATAAGTGCAACACCACAACAGTTATAACTTATGTCATACTTTATCGTATCATGGGATCATAATAGATTTCGAATATTTTCCTCTTAGTAACATGCTTATTTAATAAGATAACTACCCGAACTTTTTGCGTCCTCACTAGTTTTATAACGTCAAGCGTGGTTTGTCAAAAATAATTACAAAATATCGGTAAATATATATCATCATCATCATCATCATCATCAGCCTATATTCGTCAAATATATATAGCAAAGAAATATAATATTTTTTGGTAATATAAATTGTTTATTATGATTTCTTTTGAATAGCGACTTCGCAGATTTAAATTTTAAATATTCTACAGACGTAATATGTACAAATCTCTTGAAAATTATATAAATTCCTTAAACATTTGGTTATGAAATATTTTTACAATAAAGGCCTCATAAGGTAAACATCACGCACGTTTTAACTATGTGGTATTTGACACGTTTGAATTATAGCGGAATATCTTAGAAACGATGGTGACATTGTACCCACTGACCCACTTGACAAAAATAGTAGCTACAAAAATGAACTTGAACTGTGATTAACAAAATCAATGGTGTGAATAATATTTTGACTTTTTTTAGGCCGTAAGTCTAAATTAAGGATTTATCCACCATTTCAACAATATATCACCGTAAAATATGTCTACTTTCTGATCTACCAATCATATGTTTTCACTTTTTATCACATCATACTCATATTTACTAATTGGATTTACTAATGCTTCTCTAAAAAAATTTTGAAAAATGTAATAAGAACTAAAACTTCTTTACATTATTTCCCAGGTAGGACTAGACGAGGTTCCTTTGGGAGATATTGGCAATCTGGAAAATAGGATTAATATTACTTAAATTAGTTTCTACAAATGTGGTTGGCAATCTTTACAAAGCAACGGCCGACCATTGAATTTGCGTATTTAAACTGCTTTGCAGAAGTGCTAAGATGTCTGATGTGGCAGAAGATATTGTTGCACTATAAGCACAATGCTTGCTGGCGGTTTGGCAAGTTGGCCTTGTCCGCAAATGGGTCAAATTCACGCGCCGCTTGCCCAAGCGCAATTATACATGACCGTCGATTATTTTATTTAATAATTCAAACACTTATCGGTACATCATGAGAAGAATCAAACGCGTGTGATACATAATGGCTTTTGTTGTGATTATTGTACTTGACTAAATCATACAATTTGAATCTTGGAATTTTAGGAATGTTATTGTTTTGGCCCTACTTGGCGACTTCTTCCAATCTATTAGTAATACCAATATTATCACTGTTGTCTCCAAGCTTAATTGTGTCCAGCTAGTTCTTGAACTTCATGTTGGGGAATACCAAATCTAAGATCTGTTTGGAATGCTAATAGGTTGTACTTTTCTGTTTAATATTCAGACAAAGTTCGTCCTTTTCTGTAATAGCTCTTGACATCACAGTCACTCACGATTTTATTTTTCGTTTTTAGTATTTATTCGCGACGTGGCTTATCTTGCACAAAGTAACCACGTAACGTACCTTCGTGAACGATTACCTACGTTGTCGGGTGACTATGCGAGTGAATCTTGTATTGCACAAGACAATAATAATGTAGGCCAGACATCTCAGTGTACATCTTTGAGGCGACGTCCTTGTGATACCTTGTCATTATAAAAGCTAATGAGTCCGGTACATGGTTCTTGTCGACCTATAAAGCTTTTGGTGCGATAAATACTTGACAGTTTGTCAATTAATCCCTACCTAAGAAGATATTGGACTTAAACGGATAGGTTTCCTGATGTAAGTGACGTTTTTTTAAAATAATATATACCATTTATAATAGGATATGGTATCTGTTTCGAAAAAAATACCTTTTAAGCTTGGATATAAGAAAAATATTGATTATTTGAAAAATCTTTTTAAATAGGTACCTATATGCCAGATCACAGTAAGGACCTAATGTATATTTATGTTATAATATTATAGTTCAACATACATTATTAAGGTGATTTTTGCTGTAGTATAAATTCGATAACTACTAAGTGTACCTATACAACAAAAAATCATGAGGTCATATTACGAGCATGATTAAAATCGTAACGGAGAAAATATTAAAAAGTGATTGTCGATTGGCAGAAAAGGTCAAAGTGTGAATGACAAATAGTGATTGTCTGTGTGTAATATTATTGACCACTCTTCTACTTCTTATGTTATAAAACTATAGCAAGTAGCATGTAGGCAATACAGAATCCGCAATAAAAGTCGATTTACACATCGCCAAAGTATTCACGTCCTTGTGTACCTAGATTGTGTCTCACAAGATTGTCATTATTATGTCCTATATTCGTTGATTTTACCCGTACATTATTATATTATTTAGGATAAACGTTTTATTCTTTTATTTGTAAAGAACCAATTTTCCGTTTGTTCTTTGTGATTATAAAATTGTGGGTTTATTTGTGGCCAGGTGTAAATTGGCCTTTAATATTATTAATAGTCCGAAGATACAAGTGAACGTACCTGCTTAGATACCACCTCTACGCATTACGGGCAAAACTGGTCAATTCGAGATTTTAGTTAAACCTGTTTATTTTATTAATGTCGCGTGGTTTTTTGTATTGACATCCATTGTTAGTTGCAGTAAGCCAGTGTTGTATAGCTTGCTAATACAGTTAAATAACTTAGCTATGATATTTAAGTTTGCAACAGGTGCATAGTAATTTTCGATTGGTAGGTATACTTTATTGGTATCCATTGTTATATTCGTTCGGTTTTATAATATGCTTCATTTTTATAAATATGAATACAGAGTTATAATCATGAACCATAAATGAAGCGATGCCAGAAGTTGCATTTCATAGTCTGATTTTATTATCATGTCAAATCTTAATTTATACACAGTCGGTACCTTCATAAGTTTATACGATCATCTAGATTCTAAATTACAGTTTCACTGTTTATGTAAATTAAATAAACACAGAGGCCACATTTTATGGGATATAACATCGTGTAATATAATTAGGTTAATTGCTAATATTATCACGCTTATCTCCATCGACTGCGAGCAGCATCGTTCTGCACAAGGCTTACATTACTTAACTACTCGTTGTGCTCTAGTTCAAACCTTAAGAATATATTTCATTATGTACTTGACGGACTTAACGGTACCTAACGAGGATACGTAGACGTAGGTATTTTATTAATAGTAAAATGTCAAGTAGGTATATTTATAATTTGACATGTAGGTAAATAGGTATATTAGCAGACACTGCAACGCGTTCTTCAGCTGTGGATAAGTTATTTGTGGATTTACAATAAATATGTAATAACATTTTTTTTTTTTTATATTGATACCTATGTCAATATTAGCCTATCTCTCCTATTGCTCAAGTTAATCCGTTAAATTATTCAGAAGTTCATCGCGGACAAACAACTTGACACTTATTTTGTTTAAAAAAAAAAAACAAATTACACAAAAGTTTATTGAAACGGGAAATGTCAGAAACATATCAATTATCAGAGAAATTAAAGCTGTATCAAGTCTTGTCTTGTCAGAGATGTAAGCTTCCGTGAACAACAGGTGACACTTGGCAGTTCATTGACTTTTACTCTTATAATAATATAATTATGGTAAAATCATCAAATCATATTCGAATATTATTTTCTTACATTGATTGGGCTTTGTAATTTTCAATTAAGGCTTTTGAATAATCGGTCTTTAAATAGTTTTAATAAATACTAAAATACATTTTTAAAACTACGATTTTAGTCTTAGACTAGTGTTATGATAAAAAACCAAATAAATAATAAAATATATTTAATAAAAATTAAATGTCAAAATTTGACGCCTGAATTAATACACCTCATTTGTTTCTGCAAGTTAAAATATTATTTTCTTGAGTTCCGTTTGCAAAATTACTAAAAATGCCTTAATACAATCATAGTTGGGTTATTTTTTTTTGTTTTTTTTTTCATGGGTTATTGACCTTATGTCCTTATGTCAACACCAAGCAGAATAAAATAGTTTTTTTCGTGTCTCTCGAGTGATATTTAGTACATACAGACATATAAATTAAGTTGTAAAGAGACTGTCCATTTGATTAGGTTAATGTTAGTTTTGTTACCCATATAAGTGGCTCTGCCACCGCCGTTTTCTGACAAACCGAGTATAAATCAAGCGGAGAATTACAGAGACATGTGAAGTTATGGTTATCTAGTTACTTACTGCCTACTCATTCATGTATTAGAACGTGTTCCAACTTAGATTTATGATTTCAGTGTCGGCTTCTTTGAGTTCAGTTTTTAGAATTTAGAAGTTATTTATTTATTCATTCAAAAGCTGCAGACCAATTTGGTCGTTTTATCATTTATTGCTAATATTTTAGTATTAACAAATGCTACATTCTTTTACGCCCAAGATTAATAGCACTAACTTATGGCCATAATCAGAATGCTTAGCAAGCTGATTCCAAGCCAATATTACCAGATAAACTGGTTAGATATTTTAAATTTTTCTTTTAATATCCAATTTCAAAATTGTTTTCTATCTTTGCAGGTTCTATATAATCAAGATGGCCGCTCCAGACACCGTGGGACGTCTGCCCTGGCTGCTAATGATGCTGGTTCTGTCACTGCAAGTTATCACACCAGTCTTTTGCGATCCTGGTGAGTTCCCCTGACTCTGAATTATTTTCATCAAAACGGTCCAAATGGCCAAGTCGGATGGATTAAATTCTAATGAGTCCAAATATGTTATTAACCATTATTGCCATTCTATTTCTTATCTACTGCAGTCAAAATTATAGAATAACTTATTTTTTTGCTTGTTATTTTTTACAAAAATAACGTTTAATTTCCTACTTCAATAAATATATAATCGATAGTGATTATTACCAAATATGCCATGCGTATATAATTGTTGTTTGACAATATAATTAGGGTATATCATTTCAACATAATAATATAATTGTTCATTGATCATGAAAATAACTCTATTCTACTACTAAAAGTATTTTTCTATACCCTTTCTATCAAAAAATTTTCATCCAATATTTGCTAAATCTATGCTAGTTAGGTTAGTTAGGTTTAATAAATTGGTTTATCTAAAAATGGAATTAAATAATTAGTTTACACATGGTGTACATAAACGATGACTAGATTGGCGCAGTGGCTGAGTGATCGGGTTACGCGTCACAGGTTGCGGGTTGGATCCACTCACGCGCACGGAATAAATATTTGTACAATCTACAAGTAGCTGTTCCGGGCCTGGGTGTTTGTGTATACCTACATGTGAAAATTTGTATTTGTAAACGCACCAACAACACAGGAGAAAAAAAAATAAATAAAATAAAATAAGACGTTTAAAAAAAAAGGATTTACCGTGATCATGGATGCTGCAAAAGATCTGAAGCTCTCGACGTTAAATAATAGCAATATATCGCGATCGAAAGGTTTATTCCAATGTCTAAAATTTGTGTAAGTGTTGAAATAGCCCGTATATTTCTAAAAATGTTAATTTCCTTTTTCAAGATAATGATTTTGGTTTAACGTAGAATTGATGGTAGCTAGGCTACCTAATGAAATGGAATCATTAACTTAGTCAAATCCAGTTAGTGAAGGAAACGATAATATTATTACTAAACACACTATAGGCGGATGCATGAAATAATCGTATACATACAATCATGCACATACAGTCGGCAACACAATTTATACCATTTGTCATATTTGCACAAAGCATTCTGGTCCTTCGCTTAAGACTTCCAAGGTCTTTATTACCATACAGGTATGTATCCGGTGGTATAATAGTTTATCGGTGCAACAAGGATGTGTACTGGTTACTATGTGTTTTTATTGTCACCATGTACATCCCGCGTGTAGGTTGGTCACGAATTGCGATTAAACCTTATCGTTAATGTTCGTGGAACACTAACAGGATTTCCACTGAACTCAATTGCTGCAAGGTATAAATACAATCTAACATAGAGCAGTCTTCAAGCCGTGTCTATTTACGTACCAATTTACGTACCAACATAAAGATAATAAAATAAATTTTGATTTGAAGAATTTAATAATCGGGTAGACATAGATATAAATAAAAGATTTTCTGGTGTCTGCGATAATATTACTGTTCCAATAATTTCCATCATCCGACCACTAACTGAGAATTCCTACTTATAACCAAAAACTTTTTTTCCGACCTGTGCATCAAACCTAGAACCTCATGCAGAGTTGTGCTTGCACCCACTTAATGAACCTATATTATTTTGTTACATGAAAAATATGTATATGAATACAAAAAAAATGTATTGAATCGATTAATATAAATTGTACAAACATTTAAATTTTTAGTCTAAATTACCAACAATTCACATAATTTAAAAAGAATTATACGAATTTTATACTTAGTTAACTTTTTCACTGTAAATATAAATCAAAATATAATGTAATAAATTTAAACTAACTCAATACACGTAATTGATTTAATTGCTGTTACAACTTAGACGTCCTTGAAATGCATTTCATAACAGCTGTAAAGTTGGCCTGTGAACTTAATGAATCACGGATATATACCTAACGTTAGATTCAATAAATAGGTTATAAATATAATATAAATGTAAATTCATCTTATACTCTCTGTAGGCTAACATTTAAACTCAATTTAACTGCCAGTAAAACTAAATTTCGTTTAAAATAATGATCATCTTCTTATTTTTTTGTGACTAACTTGCCCGATTGATGAAAATTTAAGATGAAGCACGCAATGCAAGGGCCCTTTCGTGGTCTGGCAATCACATACATGACATACGATGCAATTTTGAAACAAAGTATAGCTATTTTGTGACGGACGTGTGATATCGGCACAAAATAGTTTATAGTACCTGGCAGGTAGCTAATGTAGTAAATTATTATTTATAACTAGGTTTTGTGAAATTGTGACTGCTTAATGGTCCAATTTGATGATTTGTATATACTCCACCACAAAGAAACCCTTCTTCACGACGACGTTATCCTTTACCGTTTGAGCATGTGGCAATTATGCACATCACTTCGTATGTCTGTGCATTCGGATCACATTCAGACCTTTTACTTCACAGTCTACTACTGTACTTATGTATGAAAGTAGAAGTAGTCCAAAAAGAACAAAGGATATAATATAAACCGTATTCCGATAGCCAAATAGGATTCACGGCCATCACCAGTATCATGTAGGCGTCAAACGCCTCCAATTTAAACTGATTCACTTTGATACCGTGATCATTAGCGTTTGAACTCATTGTAGTGACGTCGAGATCTTGACATTTTCGACGCGTGCGCAGCGCAGCCGTCACGACACCGGCCAAACATTTCCCCGCGACCTTGACTGCACTTCCTCTTCCTACAGGTCAAGGTTGAATAGAGTAACAAATTAAACAAGTTTCGTTTAATACTATTGGTTATATTTATTAAGAATGTTTCGTAAATAGTTGGAATTGAAATTCTTGCTTCTTAATTACGAACTTTTCACGTGAGTGATTTTGAATCATTTAAATA
This sequence comes from Craniophora ligustri, assembly GCA_905163465.1. Classification (NCBI taxonomy): domain Eukaryota; kingdom Metazoa; phylum Arthropoda; class Insecta; order Lepidoptera; family Noctuidae; genus Craniophora; species Craniophora ligustri. The sequence continues at coordinate 5,736,474 of LR990967.1, read as the reverse complement.
CGCGTGGATCGTCTAATATTAGTTTATTGTAATTCTAAGTATAATATTAATTAGTTTATTCAGAAAACTATCTATGGGGAAGTTAACCAAGACTAGATGATAATAATCAGCATTGCCGGAATAATATATAAATACCACCTGAATTCTCTGAGAGTACCAATTAATAGTCCCCTACAATGCACAATGGTCGCAATATCGGTGCAGTGGTTGAACGAACAGCTTCAATTATCTCATGGAACAAAAATATGTGCGACCTATAGGTAGATCCGGGTCTGATGTATACAAGAACTTGAGCCTGTGAGATGCTAGTGAAAAAAACAACGTTTTGTAAAAGCATTAAGAAAATATTAATAATAAACGAATGGACCGACGACCTGGTTAAGGTTGCTGTAATCCGCTGGATGCGGGAGGCGCAGGACCGGTCGTCTCGGCGATCCTTGGGGAAGACCTATGTCCAGCAGTGGACGTCTAACGGTTGATATGATGATGATGACGATGATGAATAAACTAATTTGTTAAATTAAATTAAATTAAATTGAGAATATTTGATTATTTCATTATACGAACCATTGGAAAGGCTTCTTTTCCTCCAAGCTAAAAGGTAAAGGTTGCGTGACGTCGCTCATAATTTGATATAATTGCAGTCGAGGCCCTTGACTCACACTGAACTTGCGTAAAAATTTAACCTCGCACTCGTACTTTTTCTATAAAATAACAACACATGTGCGGCTGAAATAAAAATATTAGTTTTTCTATAATACTGTGTATAGAAAAACTAATATTTTTCTAATGAACTAAACGGCCAGTCTCTAAATTTAGATTCCGTACCGCTTCACACACTTCGTAGTTGTGTTCTTTGTCTCTTTGTGTCTATCATGTTATGAGTGTACAACCTGACACCCAGTAGGTATACATAATATATAGTTGTAATAGGCTTCGGGATGGAACTATACTTTCAATCCTTGTCTTGCTTGGATGCCCAACTAATGCCGTTACAGTAACCAGCTGCGGTATCTGTTACGAAATCAGAAATCATTTATTTGTTAAACATATATTTTTTTAAGAAGTCGAAATGTCTTCAGTGTAGCGGACATCATAATAGGAATACTAACATTACTGTAACCCACCGCCCAGTCATCAGTTCATGCGTAGGGCTATAACTATCTCTAGATATTAGAAATATCTCGAGAGTAATTGAATAGAAGCAGATCTCGTGATCACTTAGAAGAGAGGGTTTTACAGGACAACTATTTTAAAATACTTAATTCCAAAATAAAAAATAGTAACGCAGAAGTTTTAGTTTTAAACAACAAACGTCTCATAGCTAAGGTGTGTGACTAATAATGATTAACGTTGAGGAAAGATATAACTAAATTCTAAGTTACATTTTGTGAACTTTTTACGAGCTATATAACATCATCAAGCAAAAACTGTAGCTTTAATAATAAGGTCAGGTAATTTGCCAATTTGTAAATAATATAGCCTATAATATTTTGTTGTTTTTTTTTCTGATATTACACATCCGGGATAAATGAAGTCACTACGAAATGGATATGCCCAAATAAATTATGAAACATCAATTACCCACGTACCTACTTGAAAAATATTGGGTTAGTTTTTTTGTCAGACTTATAGTATAAAAATAACAATATTTGATAGATTGCTTATTTAATTTGAAACCATTAAAGTTAAGTTTCACACTTGATCGCAGTTCAATAAAAAAAAATCTGTTCGTATGCTTGATAATAAGCATAAGATTAGTTCCTCAACAATACAGACCTTGGAAATGCGCCAGGAAATCACTACGTTGAAGATGATTAGATTATATTAAATTAAACGAAAACTATAGATAGGTATAATAGGAGATTTATAACGTACCTATCTCAAACCAGAAAACACTTTGGAATTGTAGCGGATTAGAAGAATTATTTGTGCCAGACTTTTTAAAATCTAAACGTCAAAAATCACAAATAAGGTTTTATCTATGTCCGTCATGGACTTTAAGTCCAACGGATATGCCCCAACCCCAAACTGGTTTCATTTGAATGTGAAGATGGTAAAAAAGGAAATAAATAACAATATTTCCTTTTTTTCAACAAAAAAACTAAATGTTTTTCTATTTTTACCGTAGTAGCACACATCGAGTACCTATTGCTAGTTTATTATAGATTTTCATTATGTACATTTTTGATTTGCCGAAAACTAAAAAAGACTAAATCTTACAGAATGGAATATCTTAAAGAAGAGTATAATCGCTTTTTAAAACCATGCCAGTGATCTCCAAAACAAATATATAAAGTAATTCCTCTTTTATTTCTGTCTGACTTACACAACCGAGCCAAGCTTTCTCTTTTGACATTAGAAACTAACATGTAATTGAAACTAAATCACTACGATAGGTATTATTATAGATATTTGATAAACAACAGCTAAGTATATGTATGTATACACAATCCGGGCATTATTACACAAACGCGTAACGTCTTACGGATACTAGATGGTTGATAAACTACATAGATAGGTATATTATTGTAAATATATATTATAGTACATACATCCATGATGCAGGTAATATGCTCATCACATAAAGATCTGTTCCTGCTTCTCAACTGGGATTCGAACAAAGTACCATTACTGTACTACGGAAGGTTCGCTGCGGCAATCGGGTCGTCAATCCATCGTGTATTAATAAATCGGAATTAATGCAATGCATGAACTATAAATCTTGTCCGTCTCAGTTACTAATACCGCAATACTTTAATTCCGGGACAATTTTTGACATTTAAATGTCATTGCACGGTATAGTAATAATAATGCCATCAAAAACATACTTGTAAAAAACCCAAGTCGCGCAATTCAGTTCTCCTACCGTAAAAAGTTGTGAGATCCAAGTAATACCAAGTCGGTTAATTTATTCAGTCCCTACTTTTAGATTTAGATTGACTTGGGCATCGCAGTATACAAACTTATTTAATACTCGCTGCCTCCTGCGGCTTTGCCCGCATGGTATATAGATAAAAAGTAGCCTACGTGTTAATCCAGGTAATAAACTATATGTATGCTAAATTTCATTCAAATGTGTTAAGCGGTTTTTGCGTGAAAAAGTAACAAACATCCATCCATTCGTACTTACAAACTTTCACGTTTATAATATTAGTAAGGATAATATGTAGCACTTGTGAGATACTTTGTGTTTCCATGCGATGCCCAAGTCAATCTAAATCTAAAAGTAGGGACTGAATAAATTAACCGACTTGGTATTACTTGGATCTCACAACTTTTTACGGTAGGAGAACTGAATTGCGCGACTTGGGTTTTTTACAAGTATGTTTTTGATGGCATCTCATTTCTTTTTGTAGATAGTCCTACACTTATTTCTTTCCGCCCATCTTATTAAAGCGCACTCTCTGTAAGTTTTTCTTTTTCTAACCGACTTCCCAAAGGAGGTGATAATCAATTCGACTGTATTTTTTTATTTTTTTTATGTTTGTTACCTCATTACTGTGGATTGGGTGAACCGATTTTAAAAATTATTTTTTTATATGAATGCTGATGCTTCCGGTGTGGTTCCATAAAAATGGTGAGGATCTGATGAGTGGATCCTGGGGAAATCGTGAGAAACCCTCATATTTTATACGCAGATGACGCGTTTATTGTTCAACCTCTTACATACTATCACGCCTGTTGTCCCCGAAAGTTTAGGCAGAGGTGTACTAATGTACACCCACGTTTCACCGGTATGTTTTAGGTCCCATGTAATAGGTGGCGAGCCTATTGCCATTAACCGGGCACGAATCCAAACAACGAGCTGCTACTGAGAATTTCACAGAAGAACCCAATAACACTTTGCTCGACCTGGGAATTGAAGCTGTTACCTTTAACCTTAAAACGAACATGTACAAGACGAAAGTGATGTTGAATATCCATGATGTATTGGCTAGAACTCCGCTGAAGGTCGGTAGCTCTGTCCTCGAAGTGGTTGACGATTGCGTTTACGTGGTAGGTAAGTCCAACTTCTTAGAAAGAGTTCAATCGTCGGACCCATCTCGGCTGGGTAATGTTCGGGAAGATATACCAATTCATTTTCTCCCAAATAGCACAGTGTCTATAGAAGACAGTGTTTGACGAGTGTGTGTTACCAGTAATGAGTTACGGCACCGAGACGTGGCCGCTAACAATGGACCTTTTATGAAAGCTGATAGTCATTCATAGAGCGGTGGAGAAGGCTATGTTAGGAGTTTCACTACGCGATCGTATCAGAAATGAGAAGATCCGTAGAAATACCCGGGTCACTGACCTAGCCCAAATGAAACGCCAAACTCAAGTGGCAGTGGGCAGGGCACATTGCTCCGAAGAACTGAAGGCCGGTAGGGCTCGAAGTTTCTAAAGTGGCAACTGCGATCAGGAAGTCACAGCTTAAGTAGGCCTCTGGCAAGGTGGACCGACAAACTGGTAAAGGTTGCTGGAATCCGCTGGATGCGGGTGGCGCAGGAGCGGTCATCGAGGAATTCCTCAAGGGAGGCTTATGTCCAGCGGTGGACGTGATTTAGCTGAAATTATGATGATTGTTAAACATAATTATATCTAGGTACCTATCTACACCTATTATTCTATAATTCCGATTCATTCTAAATGCAATGCAAATGTAACTTTGTAATCCTATATATGTATATAGGAATACAAAGTTATTTTTGCAGTTAGTGAAACTAAAAAACTGGACTGAAATCGCAAGATATTTTAGTTTTCCCTTTATTTGTACACTAAACACTCATTGTATTCTAAATTTGAAGCTTCTATGTCTGCTAGAAGTACCTTAGAGTTTTGATGATCGGTCAGTCAGTGAGTGACAAAACTAAACAAAATTAAGAAAGTTTGACTAGTTATTATTCCTAAACTACTGGTTCAAATTGAATTAAATTTGAAATATGCCGTATTCACACAATGCGTGCTTGAGTGATAAAAATTCAGGCTTCTAGTTTAATCTACAACGAAGTTATAGGGGGTCTAAAATGGCCTGAATTGGTTCGAGAAAAGATAGTACGGCCGTGCCGCTTTTTTTTTTTTTGCTCGACTTGGCGGGGGCACTGCCGTGCCCCCAGATTGTTAGCTTCCTGTGCTTAAAGGCTAATGATATATTATAATACCTATTTTTGTTCCTAAGTGTTTTTATCGCCGTTTTTTTCGCGTACGTATTTTTTAATAGAAATCTCAGCCACTGTGGGAAAGTTATAAACTAAGCAGTTTTCGTTTTTCGGGTAACGGGTAAGCAATGGAAAAAAACCCTGAGTATCTAAAGTCAGTCTTTGTAAAGGCTTGACAAATATTTGAACTTATTTACTTCTACGATAAATATTTTTTTTTCTATCGTGTTTCAATTTCGTTTGTTCATTTCCCTAAACATAAAAAACCGTCCCATCCATGTGCATCAAATTACAATTAAGTAAAAACAAAAGATAAAACCATGAAAGCAATTCAAATTATCGTTCAACTTTAAGCACGTAAACCATGGCGGTCGTGCGCACACGCCGCGCGAATGCGGTGCGCGTCGCGTCGTCGTCTACATGTCGCGATAGTGAAAGCTGAAGGCCGCTGAGCCCGCTGGCCAACGTAACTCCTCCGCCAACAACCGCTATTTAGATAATCACTCTCAAAACGTTCGTTCCTACAGTTTTCCATTGACGAGTTACCAATAGCGCACAATTATCGAGCTGCGGAAACCAGCCCATAGTTATACGGGTTTATAATTTTGTGAGGTACCTACGTACCTGAGCTAGGTTATTTAGTAGGTACTCATTTATATAGAACAGTATCTAATGTTTCTAGATGGAATTTAACTTTCCAGACTTTGTCGAGAATAACAAAAATGGGTGGGTCTGTCTTTCATCTGTATTTCATCTTCCATCTTTTTACAGACACATTGAATTTCCAACTAAGCAAGACATAGGACCCGACAGACCACTGCATAAGCAAGTCGTTCCTTCTGTATTATTATTATTTAAACTTCACGAAAACATTCCCACTACACATTTTATCTATGGTGGTATCGATAAAACCTCATTTTTCTATTAATGTGGTTAAAATCTTATTCATGTCATCACCAGATTCCTTTCTTGAGTATAACGAAGCTAAAGAGCTTTGACCATGAAATTAATGGTTTATTTGACCACGGGGACAACGCCTTCTAATGGCAATGCATCATGCAATCGAGGCTTATTTGTCAACATCATAAGAAAACACAAAAAATTTAATACAATATGTGGTCATAAAATATATGTATACAATTCTCACATTATGACTGTATGACTGTATGTATTATTGTACGAACTAATCACGTTAAACTTAATTTTATTCATAATTCTACACAATATTAAATTGCAGCATCCTTTTGGTTATGAATAACAAGGTTCAAATTCTATATATGGTATGAGGAAGCCAACATCCATTCATTAAGTCTTTTATATGCAATTCTTAATAAATTATGATACATCGTGTCATATTCACAATATATGCCAAAACGGAGACAATAACATTGGCACTTTGTGGGCGTGAGTATTCTTAAGACTACATGGACATTAACTGAGCAAGAGACATTTGATTTTGTGTTCCTAGTCATATAGGAAAATTATGAGTTTGTTTAAATATTGAATTGTTGCAGAACTATGTAAATGGATGCATTCATCATACATGCTCATTACACAAGTAAACATGTACAAATGGCATGCAGATAATATATATGAAATGGTAATTACATAAGACATTAGTGCAATTATAAAGTATTAAATGCTCATACTTATTGCTGATTACTGATCACATTAATAGAAGATAATATGTAGATTATTTCCTGGTTTAAGCAATATTAATAATAGATAGTTACTTATTAATAATTGAAGTAGGCATCAATATAAACACGGTAATATTAATTTATTTTTCGTTCACCAATCAATTATCAAATCACTTAACATACTCAGGTACATTGTGAAGGTCTTATTCCAAAACCCTTATCAAAGGTTATCTTTGGATGTAAGCAACTCTTCAGCTAAACTGACTAAACTGTCTCTGTAAGTAATACATTCAGGAAAAGTAATACTATTTAATCTGTACATTACATTATATACGGCGAGTTCAATAAATTTGCAAATTCATATTTTAAGGTAAACAGTAGCTAGAGAAAATGTTAACGTTTTTTTTTTAAGTATTTTCCTACTATTCATTCATTCATAAAAAATAAATAAAATACAACTATTAAATCAATTGAAGAATTTTTACTATGTATACTTTAGCACAGCTAGCGTGCAAACGTGCGCCGATTTATTTAACAAAGCTCCATTTGAGACGGCAATTAGTTACGCGTGACTGTGAAAAAAATTAACTTATTGTGACCAGTTGATGTGTGCTATGATCTCATTTTATTGTAAAAACTTTTATTAGTGCAAAAACTTTTACATATAAACTATTATATTAATTACCCTGTCTGTGTACCGGATTTACTTTTTTTTTAAACATTAGCGGAACTTAGAGTCATCACGAAATTGAACTTTTTGTCCTAATATCAGCTAATAGAGCTATTAGACGACGGTTGTTATGACCCAAATATTTAAGTGGGTGGACATGTAACCTTAAAAAATCCTTACCAGGTATTTCTTTTTTTGCCAACTAATGACCAATTAAAGTTGTTAATGCTAAGTTTGTCTGTATAAATAGTAAAAAAAACACTAACAGTCGGACAAAAAACGTGTTTGATAAAATATTTAAATTGATAGGTAGATACGTAGCTATATCGAGTCACATAACTCGATTGGCGCAGTGATCGAGTAATCGGCTTTTGCGGTATAAGTAACGAGTTCGATTTTATCGCATGAAATTAAAGCAAAGTTTTCCTGCTCTGGTCTCAAAGCTTTTCTTTTTCATTGATACCTTCCCATCATTGATAAGTCCCTTCATCACAGTCATCACCATCACTCATCATTTTTAATCACATGGAACAAAAGCTTTTTATGTTCAGATACACATTGTAAGTGTGTAAAACATAATTATGTAGCTGCATGAGTCACTATAATCATTCCTAAACTTAAAACCTTGATGAACAAGATAAATGTTAAATGTCTTAATTTTCAAAACAGATCGAGTGAACACGCTAAGCGTGCATAAATTGCATTACATTGGTGCAATTTATTATATCCTCGATTTACATAATTTCCTTTAACAAATATTAATGTTCATACGCACTGCCTTCTATAAATATACAAGGTGTAGACTGAGCTCAGTTTTTCTATGTCAAATGTTCTTATAGTTATAGAAATGAGAAAGAGACAAAACATATATTTACTACAACCAGGCTACTACTTCTATACACATACAATATTAATAAGGCGGGTAACATCTAACCCACTTCCATCAGCTGTCAACGGTCGTAAACTTGTTACCAAGTACAAATATATCTTAGATTATTCTAAAAAGTCTTATTCCATATGAAACAGTTGCAGATTTATTAATGTTTTTCTACAACTACCTGACATTCAATTACGTAAAGTTTATCGTATTATTCATTGAAGCTTTATTCGATAGTATGTTAGATTGCAAGTATACTAACAAGTTGCGTATTCAAATGTAGGTCATTTGAATACGCAAACGGTATATGACGACGTCAATATTTAGTTAGAAATTTCTTTATGACATTTTAGAAATAAATATGGCGCGTAACGGAAAAATGTTACCCAGAAATAAAGATGGCGCGTAACAGAAAAACGTTACATTGCTATACAATTTCTCCCATACGCCGATAAAGAAGTTTCACTTAGAAAATATGCAGAAAAAATATTAATTATACTACATAATTACACAGTAGAAACATAATTGCAATATATAGATACAATATTATAATACATAAGCCAAAATAGATTTAAGTCATCGTGCAATCTTCGTGAATCTTGAATGTCTAGTTCGGAAACTTGTAATATATGCATAATTATAATATGAATATCGTACTATATAAACAGGCACGAATCACTCTCTCAAGTGGCATATCTACCAGTCAATATCTAATTTCGAAACCTTCAATTATGAGATAACATCGATTTTGTTCCACGATGCTAATAAAATCAATGACATGTTTTCGTCACTCGATATTGACGATCGATGTATGATCAATGACATGTAACCGGTTCACAATAGAAACGACATACCTACGCTATTTACACTATACTCTCTCAAGCTTTCAACGTAGTGATATTATCAGCATCTAAAACCTACATTGAAATAGTAGCGCAGGTAATTGCAGCTTTGCTTATGTGAGGGGACTACATAAGTTAAAAATCCTCACATGTTTTCTCACTTCTCTGTCTCTGAACCCTCATAAGTTAAAAATCCTCACATGTTTTCTCATTTCTCTGTCTATGAACCCTAACTGTAATCAACCACAAAATTGATTAAAACTCAAATATTGTGTAAGTAAATCTATGCATTCTTTCGATCATTAGGGCGTACAAGGTTTTTCAACAATGCATAGCGCTTAGTCATACGAAATAAGAGACCCTCTAAACCAACGAACATTAAGGAGGTACATAAAGCAAAATACGTGTGCCCGCATCGCACCCGCCCCGATGAGAAACATGCGTGATAATATAATATAAAATAAATATTGCACGTTTATTTTTCTCACTGATCGCGATGCTTGTGTCAATATTTATTTCATGTCATATTTTGTCAGTATTATGGTGTGACGCTGCATTCCCGTAACACATTACGAAACTAGAGCGCCTCGGGCACAAATAGAGATCTCAGATGTTTCTGTCACACCCACTGCCTGTCAAACGGTGTGTACTCACAGCCTCGTTTACATTTATATAAATTGACTACCTTTCCTTTTGTGTGTAGGTACCCTTTCGCTGTACAAATATCGATAGTAATAATTTATACGCACCAATTAAAATGCAACTGATTATGAAACGTGTTTATAATGTGTTAGATATCCATGAATTTTTATGAAGCCCTTTCTTTGAGGTAGTCTCTGCTTACGAACAATGTTAGTAAAACGCTGAAGGCAGGTGGCACACAAATAAGAACCATATAATTTTTCTTAATCATTCTACCATTTTAACTGTGATGAATTAATAGCTCACAGTAAACTATGTCATGTCGCAATTCTAATAAGCAATATCATAGTTATTCTATTGACATTTTATAACAATTTTTCAATCGATTATTGCGACCATAATTACTCATGAAACATACATGTAATAAAAAATGCGCACACGCAGGTGTCCTGGCGACAAGCATGCTGTATTTATACGTTTTGATATAAATTATACACTTACAATGTTATTTATTGGATACTTATTTGTAAAAATTCTTCACAATATTTACGAATGTTTTTAAGTGCCAAAAGTGGTATTAGAGTAGCTTTTAAGATATATTGGGGCTATTCATTATACACTATGTAGAGGGTATTAGCTAATAACTTTGTGGTTAGTTTCTGCGAATATAGCTAATGTACCTACTTTACAAACACTAATTTACTATTTACGATACAGAAACAAAACTAGTAAGATAGTAGATAGTTACAAAAAAAAACAGAATGGATTTAATATATAGTATATTATTCAAAAATTATAACATTGCATTCCTTAGCAACTTTTTAAAATTTGTTAGCTTTGAACAAAGAAGTAAGTAAACAATTAGGTACATAGTTATAGAGCCATACAGAATGCATTGTTATTAAAAAAAGAGTTCTTATTCAATATGACGCTTAGTTACGAATTGTGTCTTTGAATATATCCCAACATATCCCAACAAAACATGTCCGAATACATCGGACATGTTTTGTTTCAATGTCTAATCTTCGCGTAAGTGTGAGAAATCAATATGTTTATAAGTTATTAGTAATTCTCCCCAGCTCCGATAATTTTATCTAAATATACCTATTCCTAAATTATTACCATCATCATCATCACCTAGGAATACCTAAAGCCTAATTAGGCAATTTCTAAACGAAGAAAACTAAACATCCTAGCAATAGTAGTAATAAATCTGTGCTTATATATGAACTAATTTAGTTTAATATGACGTCATGAAAGCGAATAACGAGATAACCTATAAATTCTGCGAATATTGCGATTTATCTCACGTAGGTGTGATGGCGGTATGTCCTCGCAACTCAAGCTTTTGACTTACAGCGATGTGTCTTTACGACAACTCGCAGTAATTTATAATGTCAACTTGTGATAATTTATTTAATGCTTTTTACATTATTCCAATAATTTATAGGTTCATACAACTTAATCGTATTGAATATGTAAAGGTGATAATTTGCTCTAACCGGATCTTGTTTATGAAGTAGTTCATTTTAGTATTTGAACTCATTTTTGTTATTTACGCGAATATTAGTGATTAAAACAAAACTAATTCTACGGATTTTAAAACGGTATTTTGATATTTTTTTAATCCAAACGTTTCAGATCCTTTACAGCATCCATAGTCATATCATCATAATTAAAACAATAAGACACCCAACACCACACTCTGCCCGTGACTCTAATATAATGAGGTGCTGGATGTCTTGAAACCAACTGCGTTAATCCGAACTTCAAATCCAAAATCTTAATCCCAACCCAATATGTATCCAAAAAGAACAGGGATTCTTATATGTGTATGTATCGCTCCTATCATGGCTAGCCGAATATGTAAAGGGTACAATATCTCAGTAGAGATTAGTAATAAAGCGACTAGACCAATCTCAATTATAACGTTTGTAATTATATTGTCTTGGATTATAAAATGATATACCTTTATTATATATTAAAATATTTATTGTATGTACCAAATGTGTACCAGACAATCATATCTCGCAATGGGTGTCTTTGTCGCGTAAGAATAATAAGGAAATAGTTTCAATATTGTTGAAAAAAATCAAAGTTACCATAACCAGAGGCCAAATAATCAAATTACGAATAATTTATTGCTTATGGGTAGATACTATTTTAAAAAGTATGGACTTTTAATTGACGGTACTTCAACGAGTTGTTAGCGCACGATTTATGTATTAATTTAAGGGCCAAACCTTTAACATAGAGATATATAGACCATAAATTAAACCAACTAGAATGTTAATTACAAAATTGGAAGTACAGTCATTACCATAAATGAATTTCAATAATGAAATTAAATATTATCTATTGCTCGATGTGTATCAGGTAGACCGGGTTATCTTTTAAAATATTTATAACTTTGCTGTAACTTGAAAAATACATTGACATTAATCTACCATCATTGGTCATCATCATTGGCAATCATATTTATTGAGCGCTTTAAGGTTGCGATTCACTTTTGTGATTCACTTTTGGCACAAACTGTACATGCTTCTTAGCAGGTTAATTAATGAATGGAAATCAGCTATTAGCGTGTCATATATTAAAAAGGTGGTAATGTCTTAAATAAGGAAATAATTCTACAAAACCTCAAAGATATTTATTTAACTTTAGACGTATTCAATATTTTGCTGTGGTAATGTCAAGATAATAATTGTTTGTAAAATTGTTGTGTCGAGATAATTGAGGGTACTATTGAGGCAATACTTTTACAATTCCCGTTGTATTTTATAGGGTCGCAAATTTGATTTCTTGGCTATACAAATATTTGCTTGACGTAGTTAAGGTATTTCAGCGGCGGGAGCAAAAGCTTGAATGACGCTATTTAACTAGTATTGTCATTTCTTCTTAATAACCTAAATAAAACTGCCCCAGGTATTAGATGTCGAATTTCATTTAGTTGCATACGTCTTTAAAATTGTTACATATCATGAAACATGAAAGCCTGTACAGCGTTAGAATATTTTATTATTATAATTATTATTAAAATATGAAATTACTTAATACGATCATAAAACATTAATTATTTCTATTAGCTACAATCATTTAACATATTACATACTGAAATAAAATTATAAACATACATTAAACTTAAATTCAAATAGCTAATAATTTGTTTTTCGATTTGGAATTTGTATTTATTTTATTTTAGTAGTATATGTTCTTATATTATTTCGAATTACAAGAATTGTTTTATCGCATAAAACAAATTATGTACCTAAAATGTTTTTATTTAGTCTGAGGTAAAATATGTTGTCATTTTATGGGAATTGTATTTGCAACCGTAGTTTTTAGATTGCACAAAAAAAAACATTATATAAGAAAAGAAGCCAAACATTAAATTATGTTTTTTTAATATGTATTCATTATTAATTATATCCACTTTTCGATTGTATAGTTTTTTGGACCCATTTGACGCGATCCGATTTTAGTTTATCAGGTACAGCTCCAGACTTTATCATAACAAAACTTAAGAACACACACTTGGACGTTCCTAAGTTCTATCCCATCTAATAAGGCAATCAATAGTATCGATAAGTTGTACCAGTAGCGAATCATTGCTACAACTTTTATAAGTTCAATAAATGCAGCTCATTACGATGCATCTCGGTTACAGCGGACACGGCAAGACCTCGACACAAACAGTCGAGCACGGTGCAACTAGTCCGGCAATCCGCAAAAACATGGCGACGCGGGCGACAGGACAACTTTATACGAGCTTACTTACCCCGATACGTGTTAATTAACTATGCTTGCCAATCAAAATTCTTTTCTATTCACAGTACAGGTTCACTTAGCCACCCACCTCGAGCGCTAGACTAATTTATTAACAGATTTTTGAGTTTATATTATGTCTGCTAATTGGTTTTGTTTTTTTTTTAAGTTGTTTGGTGTTATTTATTTCTATAGTGCGATTATTATCACTATTTCTAAATATTCCCCTTTATAATAGACTAACATATGTATTTCGAAAGAAAGAAAAGAAAACTTACGAAAATAGAAAAGCGTTCCTAAGATATAAGAAAATATTATTTATATTTCTTAATACTGAACTATTTAATAGGATAGGTATCTAAAAACAGTAAGTCAGTGTAACATTACAATAAGGAGTCATTGCTGAGTACTGAGTTTAATGCGGCAGCGAATTCATATCGCTGCAAGTTTTAACTACTTATTTCCTGAAAAATATTTATTTTACGAAATAACCTTTGGTACCATGACGTTGTTCAAAATTTTATACGAAATACATTTACATTTTGTCTTTTATTTCAGAGGTGTACTATGAAAAGCAGCGCTACGATGGCTGGTTCAACAACAGAGCTTATCCAGACTGGGGATCAGTTGGTAAGTGCCATATAAAAATCTTATGAATACACTAGCAAAAATCACGTTAATGTTTTATCATCATCAGCCTATATTAGTCCACTTCTGGACGTAGGCCTTCCCCAGTGAACGCCAAAGAGCTCGATCTTTGACTCGCTAATGTTTAATAAATACTAAAACCAACACTTATCATACCTACACATATACACATACTTTTTATCGTTACGCATCTCTAACTGGGGCATCTTCTATAAGTTCCTAATATAAGCTTGCCTGTAATAGAATACTGTGTGTTGCCAACTCGACGAGATTAGCATCGAGAAAAATCTGTAATGCCCACATGTACTCACTACTCATAATCTCAGTTCAATATTATCATCAAATATGCGGTGATATCGAATTTGAATACCTTAGAAATAGTGTTGTAACGCTTGTAACACATTATCAAGTTATCCAAACAAACCACGGCCAAATTCAACCTCTTTGTCAGCTGTCATTGTTCGAACTGACGTTAATCAAGTTCAATTTGGTTTAGCTGTTTGATTTATCGACTTGACCTTGCTCTAATCTCGCCACATAGTTAATGTGTCGTCATACTTAGGGCCCACCTTAATTAATTTTAATATTCTAAAGGAGCTTTACATTAACTATGAAGACTCAAAGCTACTCCTGTTAAGTCTATTTGGCAATTTAAGAAATGATAATTCTTTATGTATCCGTCAAATATGTCTCGTAAGACGCGTCATCTACCATAAATATAATTAATATATGTATTTAAAATGGTCAGCGGACGGAAGTAAATATTCACTGAAAGGCAGATGAAACAGAAGATGAATTAAACTTTTTTTATTATCTTCATTACCGTATACAACGTATGTATGTACCTATATACTTTTGATTTGTTTTAAGCTTTGAAATAATGTAGTAGCTCAGTAGTGACAAAATTTAAGTTACGACATTTCTTTGGTCAGCCCTCATTAAATTAACTTGGAAGTAAAAAAAAGGGTTTTACCGAAATATTATTAGTAGATTAATATATTATAATTAATGAATACAGCACATATCCTTTAGGAATTCGTTGAATTCTACATTACGCCCTTGACGTATGTATTTTATACGCATATTTACTACCGTATAATGTATTTTTTATCAAATATTATGATGTTGGTATGCCGTTCCTTGCTTTAATACAGCAATAAGCACAGTTTATTACATCAGGTGAATAAAATCTTTCACCCAGTTCATAAAGTTGAATGATGACTTTTTCTTATTCGGTCGCATCTTACAAATACGTGTGAACATTCCTTGAGTTCCGGGTCTATGAAAACAGTTTTATGATGACTCTTTCGTTTCGGTACTGATGTCATCTGAGTGATATCCTTTTGAATTTTTTTAACAAAATCCTCGTGCGTAGAATGCTGAAAAGATGATTCGAATAATTCAGAAACTCCTGGAAGACGTATAGGTGCGCCATATATCATTTCCGCTGCACTATACCCCGTGTCCTCGCGTAAACAACTCCGCAATCCAAGTAGTACTGAAGAGATTTCTTTTACCCAGTTAGCGTTAGATTCTTTTGACATTAGTGCTGCTTTTAAGGTTCTATGAAATCTTTCTATCATCCCATTTGATTGTGGATGATAAGGGGTTGT
The DNA here is from genome assembly GCA_905163465.1 of Craniophora ligustri. Classification (NCBI taxonomy): domain Eukaryota; kingdom Metazoa; phylum Arthropoda; class Insecta; order Lepidoptera; family Noctuidae; genus Craniophora; species Craniophora ligustri. Next base: position 5,720,636 of record LR990967.1, on the reverse strand, counting down.
TCTAATTTTGTGTATGCCCAAAAATTGTGAAAGCGATGCAAATATTATTGATTCGAATTTTCATAACGGCATGACTTCATTTTGAATAAAAAATATCGTTGCATATGTATGTACTCCGATAAATTTTTTACGTTGTTATAATATGCATCCGCATCGAAACTTCTTTGTCGTTCATGTTCCTAGAAAGCGGACAAGTTTCGAGCAATAAATACATTAAACGTTTTTCGTAACATTCATGTGTCCTAAATTTGGTAAAAATTGAGACTTTTGCATACAAATGTTTACTTTTGCTTTCACTGTCTGCATCCAAGACACTTCAATGTTAGTTTTTTAGCATAATTTCACAACTACGTGATGTAGAATATTTATTTACATTGAAGATTATTTACCTGATGTTATTAGCTGTGGTCCCTGAGCCACTTTCGATCTGATTCATATTTGCAGCAGAATTTATGGAAACTTGTCTTCAATGTGAGTGGGAAACTGCTTTATTCTTGTCTGCGTCAATAATGGAGTAATGTTACGTAAACGGTGATTGACATTATTATTGTTAAATATGACATTAATATTGAATGCATTTCAAAAGAGTTTCGCCGCTGAAATTTAAGTAGGTAGTAAATATTAATATTCTTATGATTTCTTAACAATGGGGTAAAAACTTGCATCAAAAAGTAAATATTAAAGAGGCTGGCAGATACTGAACCACCTATTTAAATGTAAAAGAAATGATATTTATTGTATTGTTAAATTAATTGGATTTGTAATATTTGTATAGTATTGCACGATCTTATTCATCGTAAGCGAATTAACACAGTTATTATAAAATAAAAACATTAAGAACTAGCAGAATAGCTCTTGCCTTTCTGCGCCCTATTTTAGTCAATGCTATCTAACAATAGTAACAAATTAATACAACGATAAATTATTATTAGTTTATTAGCTACCGGCTTCTTTTATATTCGTGACAGTGACCTTTTAATTATCTGTATTGTAACGATGATGTCTAATAATTAAATTCAACTTTGATATGTTAATACTATTCTTCCTTGAGGCAAAATTGTAAACTGTGCATAATAAATGGTATATTAACAACTGTTGGTTTCTTTTCAAAATCTGTAAACTAACAATAATTCGTAAATAAGTTTATGGTTAAAAGAAGAAAACAATACTTTTATAAACTACGATTATTCACTATGGGGTTTTAGACAATTACTTTTAGGCATCCAATGAATATGAATGAATGATAAATATAAATATCTACTATAAATTGTATAGATAAATAACCCTCAAATATACTTAAGCAAGTAAATTTTGTAAATTCATTACAAGTATTTTCAATTATTGTCTTAACATGAAAGATGATTATGAGATGTCTTGGAAGCATTAAATATACATATAAGTAGTACCTACTTACTATTGAAAGAACGCATATCCTGTATTGACATCAAAATTACGATACTCAAATATTTACGGCTCAGTCTGATTCATTAAAGTTCCCATATAGAGGCAAGCTTGCCAGTCGTCCGGCGGAACGCACAACGAATGCCATATTAATTAAATGAAAAAAGAAAACATAATTTATTACCATATTTATTTGCTAATCAACCGTTAAAACTGTCTGGGTGGTTTCTTTGTTCAATTATATTAAACAAAATTAGTCGTATTTTATTTTTTTGCTTCTGACTACAATCTCACATGATAGTAAGTGACGGTATGGTCTAAGTTACAGTATGCTTATCTAGAAGATTCACTCGTGACCTGAAAACTCCCAAATTTTACTCGTCAGAAAATATAGACTCAAGCTGGTTGCAATCCCTCACTGTGCTGATAAAAAAACGACGAAGCGAAAATATAAAACTACTTATCGATATCTTAACATTAGAAACTAGAATGATTTCGATTGAAAGTTTTTTAGCGATTTGTATTACATTCATCCATCAAATAACCTGTCTTTGGAACAATACCAATTTTATCTCGCCACTGTCTTTCATGCTCATACATAATACATAATCAATTCAATGTTAGAATCAATACGCCTTAGAATACAGCGAACAGATTGTATCTTTTAAATTTACTCAACATTGAATAGAGATTTGTAAGATTTATTATTGTTATGTGTTTACTGAATATACAGTTCACGACTATTATAATCTTTATAAATTTGAATAACTATTTATGAGTACTCTTGTGCTTCAAGAAAAGAAATTATTTTCTTTGCTTCTTCCTTGTATGAAGGTACGAGAAAATGAGAAATGAAGTCGGTTAAAAACAAAAAGAAACATGTTTGAAAAATACAACATAAAAATACTAGACGAATGATATTTGTTGCAAACGCTTCCTAGTAAAAGATATCAACGCGCGATATAACACCTTAATTGTTACAGTTCAGATAGCTCTAGAAAAGGTCAACTTTAAATTTTATCCTTTCTGCGAGTGCAAGTGTTGGTATGTTTCCGTAAGCTTTTAGGTTAATTATATACGTATTACTTTTGGAAAGGTCTTAATACTTCTCATCTATAATTCTATACTAATATTAAAAAAAAAGGAAAGTTTAGATTTTTTGTTTGTTTGTATTGAATAGGTTCTAATACGACCAGACTGATCAGTCATATATAATCTAAATTTCGCAGAGCTATGACCCCTTTGAAGTTAAATCATTAAAAATAATTGAAACATTAAAATAGAAACCTGCTTACGTCACCAATATACCGATTACCTCCAATATTTTATGGAACCATTTTATCTAGTCTCCATGGAATCGTGACTGGAGCCACGATTGACGTTGCTTTATTGCTAGATCATCTAATGCTTTCAAATAAACAAATAAAAGCTATATTGGCTTAGGTATCTATTGAAGAACATTATAGTTATTACTGCTTTTAATTTGCATAATAACAGGGTCATTAAAGTACTGAATTATTATAATTTTGTAAGTGTAGATACGTTGGTTATTCAAATTTTTGGTGAGTACCTAAGAATTATAAAATGAGTGTCAATGTTTCTTTGTTTGCTTATTTTCTGAAATATAACATTAATAATCTTTATAATAATAATCTTTATTTAAATTCTTTTACAAAAAAGGTGTACATTTCTTTAGCAATAATGTTTAATAGTAAGGTAGCGTATATTAGTGTCTTAATAATCACAAAAACTAAATTATTTATTTTAAAGGTGCATACAAGATAACAATATTCGTAACTCTAGATATATGTCGCGACCTGCCTGAACTAGGTTAGTAGAAACCTGTGTCTCAGGCTATCACTTTACATGATAATTAATTATGAGCAATATAATACTATTCCTTAGAATTTAAATTAACAATTTTCTTCTTTATTATTATAGATGAAATAAGACTAAACTATGCGATGCGATGCGATGATTAATAAAATATAAAATAAAATAAACAATACATAATAATTGCCATCGATGTGTTTACGGAAATTCAGTGATGCACAGATATTTCAATGGTCAGCTTATAATAAAGTGGGACAAGTACATGTGTACTACAAATTACAACATTAGTCATGTTAGTTTTAATAAAGCTACGTAAACATTTTTTTTTTTTTTTTTTTTCTAGGTTATTATATTTGTAGTTAGTAAAACAGGTTAATTAATGATCAATAAGCGATGAATTTTCACAAAGTTGATTAATTTACTTAAAGTATTCAATGTCAGCTTTAGGACCCTTCATAATCTATGGAGTTAATATAGTTCGCCTCTGCATATATGCGCGCGGGACAGCTTACATCACCTGTTGGATGGTCACATTTCCTCTTAAAGCGTTTGCATGTCGCACATTGCGGAGAAGTAGATGCTGCAGTGCATTCTTTGAAGGAGTGTCCAGACTCCCCACAGTGGTTGCATGTAGGACTTGATTCTCGGCAAAATTTGGCCGCATGACCGAACTGTTGGCAATTGAAGCACCTGGTGACTATAGTGAAATCTCTCACAGGGCATGATGTCCAGTTTATGAAAATTCGGCTTTGATGAATCAGCATCTTTCGTATACTAGCAGTTACTTGTACAATATAGTTGCAGGTAGAGAGGTCTTTCTTGCCTGATTTATGGCTCAACTTGATGTTCTCCATAAATGACTCTCGATTTGTATTCGGCAACTTGTCAGAGAGGTTTTGTTCATAAATACAATTAAAAACCTCTTTTTCAGTAAGGGCTACAGGGACACCAATTATAGCTACTCTAGGGCGGCGTTTAGGAGGTTCTTCTATTGTGAGGCCCGACGAAACTAGTTTCTCTGAATTTTTAAGTTTGTCTATGTCGCCTTTACAATCAGTGCTGATTAGAACGCCCCCATTTCTCACTCTTCTCATGCCACGGACATGCAGCCTAAGTTCTCCTGGTGAGATGATCTTTTGGACGAGAGACTTAGTGTCGTCGCTGGTTTTGGTCTTATCGCTGGGATATATGGCGACAGAACTTAAATTTGCAGGACGCACAAAATTGTCTGCTCCTTTCTTCACCATGGTAGCGTAAGAAGTTTTTTCTGTGGGAGCTAGTTGTGTTTCAACAACTTCTTTGAACTGCTGTATTGAAGTAGCAACGTTCTGCTGACTCTGTAGGTGCTGAATCGTGCTGTGGGCCTGGATAGTTTTTTGTTTTAGCGCCTGGTATAGAACTGCCATCTGTGATGTGCCATTTGAAACTTTCCGGCAAAGATTGGACACGCGGAGCTTCTGTTCTGAGTTCATTTTCCCTTCAGCGACAATAGTGCAGATATCGTTCAGAATGCCATCTATCGATCCCATCCATTTCTGGATCTCCGGCGTAGGAATAACTTCAGATGGTAAATCGCTGACCGTGGATTCAGGTACATTTCGGGCACTCGGGGGTAATGGTCTGGTAGGCGTCGGCGGAGGGCTTCGCCGTACTAACTGGCTACGTCCAAACGGGCTGAAGTCTGGGTTAGACATAGCCGAAACACTTTATTTATTGTCTATACAATGGTTAATACATTTTGCACAATATTAGTAAGTAGGTAACTTAGTTAGTTGCAACCTACAAGTCACACGCGACACACTTTTTCGACTGACGTCGCAAAAAATATTTATTGTACTTGTTTAGAGATATATCATTATAGCGAATACTAGAACGCGTCCGCTTAGTCTCGCGGCTGGTAAAGCAATGACATTGTTTATATTTTATTGTCTAAGGCAAAAATAATTATTTTAAACAAATACCCAAGCAAGGATATGAAAATAGTCATAGCAAACTATAATTATTTAAGATTCGAAGACTATAATAAATTGTAAAATAGATATGCCATTATACCGAAACAAGAAAAAAGAAAGTACAGTATTTTAAATTTATGTATATTTGTTCTAGCTCGTGTAGACTCGTTTTACAAAATTTCTTAATTTTTTCAGTGCAACATACACTTATTTTATTAAAATAATGTTTATGATTTGCCACTAAGCCCTCAAAACGTTTCAGTCTCTACCAGCCACTTAAATGAATACGATTCACAAACACTATTTTGTAATTCACCCACTGACACAACAGCACGCGTATAGTCACGATACGAGGCGCCGTTGCTTCCGTGACCTCTTGTGCAACGCGATTTACTTGTGTTTCCAAAGATACTACGATAAAACATCACGATATGACTAAGTTCTTATAATTTCGCCATTTTGAGTTCTAATAATTATTACAGCTTCATTAGTCTTGTTTTATGAGACAAGCCCGGTACGTTTAATCCCTGCCACTAAAACTCCTATAAGCCAGGATCAACTATCTACCATTATTTCTGACGACCTCTGTGGTCTAGTGGTTCGAGTACCGGACTGCTGATTACGAGGTCTTGGGTTCAATTCCCACAGGACACAAATATGTATGTGATGTGATGAATATAAGTGTTTGTGTTCGTCTGGGTGTTTCTTATGTATTATAAGTATGTATTTACAAAAAAAAGTATATAAGTATTATATCCATTGTCTAGTACCCTTAGTACAAGCTGTGCTTAGTTTGGGACTAGATGGTGTGAATTAATATCGAAGAATATTTATTTTTATTCAAGCTATTAAGTATATAATTCTAATAAGAAATAGCTTTAAAACAATAAATGTGGGCGTGAGTATTAAACAGTTCTCTGTAAAAATACTTTATTATAATATTATATCGTCGTCGAATTTCTCGCAACTGCGATGCTTATCGACAGGACACAGACATACACCCACATATCTACATCAGACATCAGTTGTTCCGACGTATCGCCTTTCATTTTAATTTCAATTTATTATCAGACATAAGATAATATATTAAATTAGATCGTTAATCTATCAGCCTCTCTATGTCCGTCTAGATTTGTACATTAATTTGTCTATGCAACTTATTAAGGTCGCCCCTTTAGGCATCATTATGGTATTGACTAAATGTCTATTGACTTTCTCGTCTTAAATTTATTTTCTTTTCGTAAGATCAATATCTTGGAATCGATAAACTAGAGACTAACGATTCTTGGAAAAGCTTACTTAAAAACCTTTTTGATTTATACTATGGAAACAAGGTCGTGGACGCTAGCAACAGCAATATTACATGGTGTGCCTTTTTGAGGAGCCTTTTCGTTTTATATTTGGCAGTAATCATGTCAATTTCACTAGCTCCTTTGGGGCAGAAAATGTTGCTGGACTCTACAGTTGCGTACCAATATAAACATTAAATTGGCATTTTAATGTTGATATTACAATGCAATAAAGGCTTGGATAAATAGTACCTACTCTCAAAGGAATGCATATATACAACTTCTTCATAAAAAATTGCATCGGGAAATGAATGACAATGAACGAAAAGAAAGATAATGGTTATTTATTAATTATTTATTTACGAATTGTATGTGCTTTTTATGTATATTCATATCTCTATAAATAGCTCTATAATAGCTTTATAAATAATAAACTTGTTTTTTAGTAAACCGACTTCAAAAAGCACAATACTACACGTACCTTCGAAGTTCATGGTCACCAATGAAATGAATATGAGATTACCTTGAAATTATACTGAAGTCACTGCAAAAATAATATAGAAGATATCAGTATAAAATTAAAAAATAATAAATTAAAGTTTTTAGAGGCTGTTGAAAATTAATCTTAAACCTAATCTTTTTCAGAAATTTACAATATAAAATCGTATAAAGGGAGGCATGAAGTAATATAATATGTGGGTACATGCTTGATATATCAGTGGTTAAAGATAGCATTGAAACCATTCACACGCTTTCTTTCACATCTCACTTCACGGATGAGATTTTTTATATTAATAACAATAAGTAGGTGCTAACAATGTTTACCTACTAAACTGCACTGCATCTCAGCCTAAACTATATTTTTTTACATCGACCAAATGATTATACGTAGTATACGTAATTTTAAATAACATTATTCTATACATTTATTTCAATTAAACTTTTTGATAATGACTATTAGGTTAATTATCAGTTTTTAGATCTTAATAAAAATTGCTGTATTGCCGCGTTCATATTATATCGTGAGCAATTTATATTATAGAGAATCGATAATTAGCGATAATGACTATGATGATCGATGTAGGTTTACGAAGGCTCGTAGCAATTTGTATGTGAGTCGAAATCTCGTCGTTCCTAATACTCAGCTCGTGCAAATAACCGCGCGGCCAAGTTACGCCATCGAAAATCACGCGCACATCGTACTCCTTCATACCGTAATACGTTTCTCGCATTGAAGAATATTATATTTGTTTTAGCAAATTTTAAGTATTTTTACGCTTTAAACTCAAATTAAACAATTTTAGATCGTTTTTTTTTCGGAATTAGATATGAATTAATAATTGTGGGTTCATGGTAATCGTAACAATTTCTGCACTATATTTTCCCACCGCTGGGCACGGGTCTTTCATTTGACTATAATTATAGCACGCTAGCCAAGAGCGAGTTGGCGGATTTCACACGCCGTCAAGGATATCTCTCGGGCATGCAGATTTCCTTACGATCTTTTCCTTCCACATAATTTCGAAATTTAATGGTACCATGGAATCAAATTTAAATCCTTTGACTTCACTGTTTCACAGCTCATTGTTTATATTTGTTATCATTATTATATATTAATAAAAGTAAGAATATTTTTATAAATCGTCTGAAGAGGTTTTACCTACTAAATTCAACGTTAGCATTAACGTTAAAAATAAATCTTGTTTGATAATTTTAAATTTTATTATTCATCAAATCGCGCCAAGTTTTATACGATTCGTATAATAATTATATAAAACGCCTTAAACCATTTTGTTTATGCAAATTAACATTAATTAATTTAAATAACGATACGAACGTTATGAGATTTTAATTCTACGTCGTTATTTTTAAAGCGCTATTAAACTTGAAGCTTTTTGAAAAGTCATACGACTTTTCACAAAGCTTTATGTTTAAAAATTGTTTGTAAACTCAGCTTTCACCAATTATCATATTTTTTCCTGAATTCCAGCTTTCGGCAATCCATCTACCCATAAAAAGATACACTATGACCATACACAAAGATGTCATACATCAGTGACAGCAAAAACTAACTGATTTGATTTGAAATGAGTTACATTTTTAATCGACTTATAAATTAATATTTCATAAAATTTTACGATTTACGAAAATTATTTGTCATAAATGGTTTTTGTTAAAACTTCTATTGATTGTAAAATTATAATTCATGCCTTAGTTTGAAAGACGGTTTGCATACTTAGTACCTAGTTGAGTGATCGGCTTCGGTGCCACGGATTGGGGTCTAGCTTTTTGCACGGAATATACAAGTATACATACCTATATTTATCTGTATATACCTATAAACATTTCGTGTCACTTTTTATATTAAACTGATGAACCCATTTTAATGTAACGTTGCAATGGAACTGATCTATAGGAATAATGTGTAGTAATTGATTCTGAACCCAGAGTTAGTGTATGTGTTTGTATTGGCAAACACACTTGCAATACACTTCATGACACTAAGTTTAAGTCTCAGCGCGTTCGTGTGGCACTTGTCCGTGGTATCGATGGAATACCATGTCTTGCGGCCAAAAGTCTTTTTCCAAAACGACATCCAGGAAACACGTTGGTATTTGCATCACGATAAACAATAAACACGCAGATAACTTAGCTTAAAAACATATTCTATCTATATTATACTACATATTTACATCCGTATTGATATGATTTCTTTATATAATTAAAAATAAAAATATATTTATTTTTAATTAACTTTGTGTCAATGATGTAACGTGAAAGTAAGAATAGAAATTTTAAATCGACTCGCCAAAGCTACGTAATCAATCAGAGAATACATATTTATTAAATTATTTACATATTTCATGGATTCTTAATAATTTAATGTACGCTCTGTTTACATATTGTTTTATTGGTGTAATATTATTAAAAAGCATTCAAGTAAGTCACTGTAGGTAGCTACATTTACACACATTATTATTTACTTATATTTTTGAGGGATTTTAAATTAAGTGCTAATTACTACCTGCTCAATATCGATTGGTAAGACGTAGGTAAATCAGACAGACAACACGTCAAGAAATCAGAGCAAAGATAAAATCGTCGTTTTCAATGACCCACCAAACCAGACATATTAAATATCTTTCGATTTTGACTTAATTATAAGTTTGACGTAAGTTTTATTTAGTTACAGGGTGATTCTTTGGCGAGTAATGAGAATACGCGATACTCATTATCATTAACTATAAAATATTGACTTGCAAAAGTAGCTCAAGTAGTGAATTTGAAGTAGATAATTGATGACCATGTGACCCCCCCCCCCCCCGCGCCCTACCTACTGAGACCACGATGTCCCAAAAGTCAGTGCAAAAATATTAAATGACTTAAGAATCAGTGTGTGTTTTTAAGTAAACAGCAAAGTGACTTTCAATAATATTAGCCCGACATTCGCAATCGACGATAGCGAATTTGTCGCGAACCGAATTTGAAACTTCAATATGCATTATACATGTTCTTCCTAGTTTGTCGTAAGAAGTAATATTGAGCTGGGCCATAATAGGCACTAGCTATCATTGAAATGCAATAAATGCTACTACAAATTATGATTAATGTTCTTTTTAATCGATTTCAAAAACCGAAAATGGATTGCAAGCCATATACTTGATATCTATGGCTAGACTTACATTTTCGTCTCACCCGAACTTAAAAATATATTTTTAGCCATATTTATTTTTAATCATAATCTGTAGGTTCATACTTAATTTACGAAACAAGAAACCAAATGTATCGAAGGCGACCTTCTAATAACGCACGCCCTTTTTCCTTCCCTAAGAGTATCCAGTAACTACAGAATGCACCACGATTCTGACAAATCACCTTTCAAATAATGTCTATTAAATTGATGTGATTATTCATTCGAGCTAATTTGAATCTTAATAGTATGTCCGTAAGTGGCGGAATAGGTCCAAACATCTATCACTATATTGCCGGATACGAAATGAAGATATGCGATTGATGCCATTAAAAGTAAGTAGTATGCGGTAAACGTTGAATAAAGAGATTGTATCCGCTGTACCTGAGTACTATGGTCATTATGACCATATTCATGTTTGGAAATTTTAATGTACCTGCAATGTTATTACCATATTGGTATTATGCTTCTCTCCTGCCACTTTCCTTTGTATGATCCAGTTACATTGAACAAGTTTGCTCGAATTCTGTCAATGCCTGAAAATATGAATTCCGTATTTATAATATACGATTATTATTATAATTACTGTCTCATAAATCACTCTGTCCATTGGTGAAATTATTTATAAGATAAGAATCGTACTTTTTGAGTTTATTTTGACGTTAATAAAAACCAATGATTATACAGCAATATTTCATCATCATCATCTCATTAATGTCCCACTGCTGGGTACGGGTCTCCTCTCAATTGAGAGGGATTAGGCTTTAGTCTACCACGCTAGCCTACTGCGGGTTGGCAGACATCACATGCCATCGAGAATTCTCTCAAGCATGCAGGTTTCCTCACGATGTTTTCTTCACCGTTTGAGGGTGTGATAAATACGCACATAACTTCCGAAAAGTCAGTGGTGCGTGCCTTGGGTACGAACTCGAGACCTCTGACATCTCAGTCCACTGGTTACACCGCTCGGCTACCACAGCTCCAAGCTGCCACCAAGCAATATTTAATACTTTATAATTATTTTTTTTATTGTGAGACGTTTTGCAATAAAATTTTCCACGTTTCGTGCATTTACCAACATAACTTGTTACATTCACAAAGGCCCGGAACAACTAATTGTAATTATAGATATATAAGTCTTTGCAGGCATCGCACTTACAAGTAGGTACTTACAACGTAAAAACTGATCGCTGATCCAATCTGTGCTGTACCAATCGTTTCATCAGTGAAAGGGTTTTTAAGTATTTATCAGTTTAGTGGTACCTATAATTTTTTATTTCATTATGTTAATTATATGTTGTTTTTATACACATTTTTTTTGATATATGAAAATACAAGCAAAAATTATGTGTGAATTATGTGTATGCTTGTTAAATACAAGCGAAATGAACCAAATTGGGACTTGCACGTTCATTATTAAGAACAAACTATAAACCCTGGACGATTAAGATCTTTGATGTCGCTATAAATAAATTGAGAAATAGATTGTGATAAAATCAATATATTTTATGTGAGAACAAAGCAAAGGCCAGATAAGCGCATCTACAGTGAATGTTCACAGGAATAAAACAGTGAGGATATTACTCAACACTGAGCATTCTCCGAGGGCTTTGATTTTACGAGAGTGAACGGCTACATTCACTTCTGGTAGCTATGACTCCAATTATGTAGTTTATCTGAAACCGCCGCGCTGTAACTTTCCATGTTCCTTCAACGATATGTTAGGTAGTTGGGTAACCAGCAGTTTAAATACTAATTACTTGTGTATATCAGACTAGACTCCGTCATCCTTGATATTACAGTGGCATTTAAGCTCCTATGACAAAGAAATATCAAAGTATATACACGATGAACAATAAAAAAATGGGTAGATTAGAGTAAGGAAGAGAATTTAAAATATAAACGCGAACTACACGTAAAATATTCAGGGATACAACGTGGTATACAATATACTGTATCATATTAAAACATAAAACGTAATAAAGCTACACATAAGTACTAAAATCACTTAAAGCGTACTGGCGATGGCGGCGTGTCAGTGAGCGCAACACGCAACAGCGATCATCTTGGTTAATGGTTATTATTTTATAGCTTACGTTTAATTGAACATACTTAATTACCATCATTATGGGTAACAGCAGTAGTAAAAAGAATGTTTACACCTAGTTCTTATATTAGAATAAACACATATAATTTAATTATTATTTAGAATCGTGTAGTAGTAGGCCAAACAATGAAATTTGGATACTGCATTGATCTTAAAATAATGTTTACTCTTTAAGGATTTCTAAACTAAGAAGTGTAGTCTAAACTAGAATGGGATGCTACTGAAATAATGTAAATCAATGTAGGTACAACAAAAGTTTAGTACTAAGAGTGCATTTACAAATACCGCGTATTTATTTATTAGCGGACTTATTGGGACGAAGATAAATATTACATTTAAACGTACTAAGAGTAACATCATTCCTTGTTCACAGGTAGCCGACTCACGCGCAAGACGCCGGCGTCGTACGCTGATGGTGTGTATATGATGGCGGGAGCAGACCGGCCCGGCGCTAGGACGCTGTCGAAGCTCTTCATGAGAGGACAGGATGGTCTTCCTTCACTAGCCAACAGAACTGCTTTACTCGCGTTTTTTGGTAAGATCACTGAATTCAAATTTACTAGCGGTTTCTTGAATACTAACACGTTTTCTGTAATGATAGCGCTTCCTGTTACCTCAAATCTGCTTTACTCGATTATAAAAAGGACAAACTTTAATCTAAATTGGGTAATTTACTCGCGAAAAGTGAGCCTACATATTCGGAAAGCTGTAAATTATATTAATGCGACCGATATTTCAAGGTTAATATCGTTTTTATAATACAGTAATATCTACCCTTAACAGGTCAAGTGGTAACCGGTGAGATAGTGATGGCATCCGAGTCAGGCTGCCCGATCGAGCACCATCGCATACCAGTGGACAAATGCGACCACATGTACGACCCTGAGTGCAACGGCGCCAAGTACATGCCGTTCTTAAGAGCTGCCTATGACCGTAATACTGGTCAGAGCCCTAACAGTCCCAGAGAACAGGTAAATCTTTTTACATTTCGACATACAACTTAGAAATAGCTTATTTAAGTACATAAAATGCTCCTCAATGCAACACAACGGCTTTCATAAAAAAGATGTTCCTCTACAATATGAAAAATTTCTCGAAAGGCTATTCGATACGTCATAAGAAACTAACGAAAATGTTACTCTACGGTACAATCTAAGTCTATCAGATATAATATGTTAGAATCTGGATCTGGCCACATTAACACATTATCAATATTGCAAAATTTATTTCTTGAGTAATAATTTTATTAAAACTTTTCGTAGTGTGGCGCTTTATTTCTGTTTGAGTGATTCTCTGAAAGCTGAATCTGATACGGTGTAGTGACGTTTCTTAACGGTATTAGTATGAACTGGGCATTTTATACATTTTTTTTATTCTGATGTTTAGCCGTTATGTTAACTGATATTTATCGAAACTTACGTTGCTTCTTCCAAAGTATTACAAAACAATTTATTTATCAGAGTAACTCTCGCTCGTTTCAGTTATTACCGATGCATGTAGCTTAATATAATTGATTACAGCAGCTGTTTCTATTCTATACAAAGCGATGACCACATCAGAACCAGTCTAAAAGTACCGAAATCATGATGTCAGTACGTTCAGTTATAACATTAGTATTCAGTAGTAATCGATAGTATTGATCGCCACATAAGAGTTCGTCCACCTACACATGGTTTTATCTTGTTTGAGCTATCAACATATCTGTGACAGCAAGAATTTAATCATCATCATCATCATCATGTCAGCTAGAGGACGTCCACTGCTGGACATATGCCTCCCCCAAAGATTTCCACAACTTCCGGTCTTGGGCCACCTGCATCCAGCGGATTCCAGTGACCTTTACGAGGTCGTCGGTCCACCTTGCCGGAGGCCTACCCTACTTGCATTACATGCCTCTTGTTATTTCCAGTAGGAAGTTGTTTTGATTTATTTGACTTCCATTTCTATTAAATTTATAAATGATCTATCATATTTTATTATTTTATTTTCTGAACATTTTGATTTCACTAATGGTGCGTAGGCGTACTTCCAAATAAAGAATTATAAACAAATAATACCAAATCATGGATTCTAATGGTCATTGTTATCATATCAAACACTCACATTGTTTGCATAACAAGTTCTAATTACGAAATCGCATACTTTGACGTGTAATGTAAACTCGGCCTAAGGTCCGACGGCCTGTGCTCATCGAAGGCCGAATTCCAGGCAATAAAACTTAATGGTAGTGTAACCCAGATACACCCATCACATGAATGCAGCCGCAGCCTACAAATATGTCCCTACAAGCGAACCTTACCTTAAATCTAGAATTCGCATTAGGAATGTTAATTGCCGTTTAATTACAGCAAGTTCGACCAGCTACAACAAGTAATCACAAAATATATCTAATTCGGTAGTGATTCTATGATAGGGATGTGGAGATTAGCTAACAAAATAAGCCAATCCACTACTGTTTTAGTATATCCATAAAATGTATCGATAAATAAATTAGCATTAAGCGTGCCTGTTGCATTATTCAGCTGTCATTTCCAAGCGTTCTCAGCTTTAAAGACATTTAAAGTTAAGACTGCTATTTAAACCTAATCCTATACTTTAAATTCCTTAGCTAAATGTGACTCATTAGTATTTTAAGTATAAGTCATGATTCTTATCTTCATTCTTCATCTAGCTATGCACTCTAGCACAATAACTTGGCAATATAAAGTGGTACGATAATTTATTAGAATAATTAAGGCTGTAGATGGACGATAAATAAAAAAAAATTGATGATAATTATAATCTATGAATGGAGATGTAGGTGAAGCCGAGCCTTAGGGTAATTTCATTGTATATTTAAATTCAAAATCCTACAGATGTTTAATAATTAACTATCAAATAGTCGGATTCAAATAGCCATAATTATCTTTCACAAATAATCGACAACTGACCAGGTCTCGAACTGCATATCAGTTCAGATACGATTATTATTACAATTACGAAATTCTGCGCAAACATGCTTCACTTAACCCTGAATATAGCATAGCATAACGTATGACATTGTATTTGTTACAGATAAACCAAATGACTTCGTGGATCGACGGCAGCTTCGTATACAGCACCAGCGAGGCGTGGGTGAATGCAATGAGGTCATTTCAGGTGCCACCCAGCAGCCACGCCTGCCTCTTTACGTACTTTCCTACTGCATACATAATATACAAGCATAAACCTACCTATTTACATATATAAATACACTTATAACAATCATCAGATTAATATCAGTGCATTTTTGCATCCTGCATATCTAATTTTAACGTTGAATAATTTACCTGTCATCATCCTTCAATCAAGTATAGTATAATATAATATATATACTATACTTGATATATATACAAAATAAGTATATCTTAAAATAAAGAGTCGAAGTTTTGTTTCAAATCTACTACAAATAATCTCCAAACAATCTATTAATTCAGCCTGAAAATATTTATAAACAAAAATAACTATTACCAGTCTTCATCACTAGACTAATGAGGCTGCACTTATTCGTTTAAATATTTTGATATGTGTATAACATAATATATCATTTACATGCAGATATCCTAGCTTTACAACACCGATTCATTTATCTTATTGCACAATATTATTGAAATATGTGTATTTGTACGCGATCACTCATGTTTCTTCATTTAACGGCCGATGAGGTCTATGTGCCAAAGGTCACGTAACTCATGTAATTTGTACATTGAAATAATTTTAAGCTTCATTGATTAATTAACGTATATAATTCATTAACTTTTTCTACTTAATTTAACCTTGGTTTTAAAGCTTAGCAAGGATTTTTTTCTGCGATAGGTCTAAATAGAATAAAGAAACAGACTGCAGCTCAGTTTGTGCCGAATAATTTTTAGTTAGTCAATACAAAGAACCCTTAAAAATCCTATCTATCAACAATTTATGAGCACTTTTACAAATGTACCTACTGTCCTGGTGCCAACAATTGTCTACATGATTGTTGTCACCATTTCAAACATATATGTAAATGATTATTGTATAGTATAGTATATATATTTATATTGCAAGGTATAACACTAACTCATCGAGACTTATTTACATATCTAAACTAATGTTCCATCATTGGGTATACAGAATGGGAGCCTGGCAAGTGAAGGTGGGATGCCCCTGCGCAACACCAAGAGAGTGCCGCTCTTCAATAACCCTGCTCCGCACTATATGAGGATGCTCAGCCCTGAAAGACTATTCTGTAAGTACTTATTTACGGTAGAGGGAAAATAAAATTAGAAAGCCGTTTTATAAAATAGTATAAGGGTAATTAATTATAATTATGCTATTACAGATTTTATGACTCCTACCTACCTATTGACTATACTAATGCTATAAAGATAATATGCGGCAATATACAAAAAAAAACTAATGCGACTTTTATAAAAATAAAATTAATCCCTGGATTAAATAATTAAATAAAAATTTTAACATTCAATATAAACTAGGTGTATTAAATAAACGTTTAAGATGCCAAATAAATAGAATTGCTAAACTAATATTAGATATACCTAGGTACTTAAACATCAACCAGCAACAGCCAACCTAATTTATTAATCACATTTTTCTAGTACTGGGTGATCCGCGCACCAACCAGAACCCTGCGATGGTGACGTTTGGCATACTGCTGCTGCGATGGCACAACGTGGTGGCGGCCCGCGTGCACCGCCAGCATCCGGACTGGAGCGACGAGCAGCTGTTCCAACGAGCGAGAAGAATCGTCATCGCTAGCTTACAGGTAATCAAATTATCACCAACCGAAAGAATCGAAAGCAATTGCGAGATATTAAAAATAATGTCCTCATATTGCTGCAATATACGGAACCCTTATCCCCACTAAGACGAGGAAAACTAATAAACAATTTAGGTCGTAGAAATCGATTAATATTGTCGAAATTGATCAATATATCATTCAATTTATTCTATAGGTACTTTAAATTAATTAAAATTATATATGGCATTTTCAAATATATAATAATACTAGCTGCCCCGGCGAACTTCGTACCGCCTAACACTTCCTTTTGAACGCCACAGCGTAAAATTTGCGTGTCCCTTCGTTACTTTAAAGCAGACTTTGGTTTTAATTTAAGATATTTTTTTTTGAAATCTTCGATTCCAAAACATCGTCCTAATTTATATTTTGTATTATCCTACCCTGTAAAGTTGTCACGTATTTGTATCGATGGTAATGATGTCGCTCATGTGGATAATTTTCGTGTCACGTATTTGCGACACTGGCGTCCAAATGGGTTGGGAATATGATTGAATTTGAACTTTGTATAGAGGTAATAAAGTGCAAATTGACTCTTTGACGTTAGGAACATACCTACATTGTTTAAACAACAGTGAGTGCTTGTAATTCAATATGAACTTTATACAATAGCAATAAAGCTCATTTTAGTTAGAAAACGTTTGTATGTGAAAAAGAAAAGGGCTGTTTGTTAGGGTTTTTCCGGCAATTATTTGAATTTTTCTTTTTTCTTTTTTAATTTTTCTTTTCAGCGTAAAAACAATTGGCCAAATTGGTCCAGGTTATGTGCTTACCAACACATTTTGCGATTCATTTTTATATTATAGATTTCAGCGTATCACACGCTGAAATTTTTCTGAGCGATAGATGATAATGGAGCTTTTGGAAATCGAACCAAGAAATATTCATTTGAATTTGTTTGACGATTTACACTTATACACTATTTGAGAGCAACAGAGCATTTGTCTATTTCCAGAATATAATCCTGTACGAGTACGTGCCGGCGTTCCTAGGCGTACCGCTGCCGTCGTACGCGGGGTACCGCGCGGCCGTGGCGCCGGGCGTGACGCACGCGTTCGCGGTGGCCGCGTTCCGCTTCGGCCACACGCTGGTGCCGCCCGCCATCCTGCTGCGCGACCGCGCCTGCCGGTACGCGCGGGCTCCCGGCGGTCACGACGCGATTAGACTCTGCCAGACCTGGTGGGACGGCAATGTAAGTGGTCACTGTGATATTCAGTTTTTTGTATAAAAAATGGTTCCTTTAAATTTTGATGTTTATACATACCATCACGCCTGTTGTCTCTGAAAAGTTCGGAAGAGGTATACTAATTTACCATTAATCCAAACTCTGAGCTGCCACTGAGAATTTCATAGAAAAACACTTTGCTCGACCTGGGAATCGAACCGAAAACCGACAGTAGCACTGTACTGTAAAATATTGAACATTTCGAACAAACTATTAAAAAATATCTTTATGTAAGATAAAACAAACGAAGGAAAGAGAAATGTGGCTGTCTTTTGCGGTAATAATGATGAAGTGCAGAAATACGGTCCTTTATTAGATTTATATATAGCATTAAACCTTTCCTAAACATATTGGAAAAAATATTGCATTACTCTTCCTTGTGGGAAGAGTAATGCAATATTTTATTGCATATTATATATTATATTGCATTGCATATTTTATTATAGAACGAAAATTTGAAATAGAACGAAATAAAAAGGGGTTATCTTTTGCCGTTATAACGATGCATGGCGTAGGAATACGGTAGTTTATTAGACTTATATATCTCAACATTTTCTAAACATAGATCTTAAACCTTGGCTTCATCAGTTCACCCTAGATAGTTCTTGTACATCCAATAACAACATATTACAAACATATATCTTACCATATTTCCAGGATGTGATGTCTCAAGTTCCAATCGAAGAAGTCCTCCTCGGTATGGCGTCACAGGTGTCAGAGCGAGAGGACGCGTTGCTCTGTTCTGACGTTCGTGACAATCTGTTCGGACCGATGGAGTTCTCGCGACGAGACCTCGGAGCCCTCAATATTATGCGAGGACGCGATAACGGACTGCCTGACTATAATACTGCCAGGTATTGTAATTAACTAAATTTCAATCTAATAGGTACACATACATAAAGGACCAATTGAACCACTGATTTATTTTTCAATTTTTTTGTTTTTTTTTCTGAATTGTTGTAATGTGAATGACAATAATGATTTTGTATTGTGGATTACAGAGAATATTTTGGATTAAAGAAAATAAAAACGTTTAACGAAATCAATCCTGAGCTTTTCGAGAACAACCCGGATCTACTGCAAAAATTAATTCAAGCTTACAATGGAAGACTTGACAACATTGATGTATATATTGGTAAGTAAATAAAATGTGCCTTGTAAATAAAATAAAATATCGAGTTCATTATTAAGTAGATACAACATAAAATAAATTTATGTGTTTTTAGGTGGTATGCTGGAATCTACAGGCCACCCTGGAGAACTGTTTAGAGCCATCATAATAGACCAGTTCACCAGAATCAGAGACGCTGACAGATTTTGGTTCGAAAATGAACAAAACGAGTAAGTTATGTTTATTTTTTCTGTTATGATCCACTTAAATATTCAAATGTTTAAAGACATCAAATAGATTGTACAATAGTTATTTATGCAACTGTTGTATAATAAGATGTGGGTTTATCACACGAGGCGAAACCGAGTGTGATAATAGTATCAAATGAGTGTTTTAATACCTAATTATAACAGTTGCATACAAGACTTTATCTACACCCAAAAAATGTTGTTTACAAATATAGACGATTCATATCATATGAATCCTCTATATTTGTAAACAACATTTTTTTTTAATTCATACTATTATTGAACAAAAATGGCGGGATACGACGTCAATTCAAAAATTCGTATAAGTTTTTTTTAATTACGGCGCTGTGGTAGTAAAACGCGCGTGCATGAAAATGTTCTTTTTTGAAATTCATAAAGATGCTATGAGAATGTGGCTGTTCGATGAGTAAAAAGGAGTTGCATTATGAAATGTAGTACAACATTATAACACCCGTTTGGTGGATATTATGGTTACTATGACACTGGCTGTTTTAATGTTGGCAATAAGCTAACTGTTTCAAGAACTTTTATAGAGAATTTATAGCATGGGTGTAGATAAATGTGATTAAAACTTCCTAAAAAAACACATTTTTTCACAACGAATTTTGTTTTTTCATGGATGCACCACTACAATATTAAGCAGTATCCATGCTAGGTATTAAGAAACGAATATTACAGTAATAATTAAATTCAACATAATGTCTATTATTCCAGCATTTTCACTAAAGACGAAATTGAAGAGCTACGTCACATCACAATGTGGGACATCATTGTGAACAGTACATCACTGGGCCCGCACGACCTGCAGCGTGACGTGTTTCACTGGCGCGACGGCGATCCCTGCCCACAGCCCTATCAGCTGAACGCTTCCAAACTGCCACCCTGCAAATATCTGAGAGGATACGACTACTTTGAGGTAAAAGACACTCTCAATCATCCGTTCTTAGCAAAAATGGAGTCCGTTCTTGTTGAGTCAATAATGTCCAATCATTGCCATATGATTTTTGTCACACATTGGCCAGTAAAATTTTCTATTAAGTACAACCAATTTCACCTGCAATGATATATCCTTTGATAAAGCATTTCTTATTTCATTTCAGGGAAATGAATTCGCATACATCTACACCTGCCTGATACTGGCTTTTGTCCCCATACTATGCGCTGGCGCAGGGTATGGTGTTGTCAAGTTGCAGAATAGTCGGCGGCGAAAGCTGAAGATTCAACAGGAACATCTAAAGAATGCACAATATAAAGGTAGGAAATAATTAGCTTGTTTTAAAAATATAGTGATAGCTAATAAATAATAATTATCCAAAATATGAGGTTTTCATCTTTCATCATTAAGATTTTAAGCAGATTCTCAGCCTACAACAAAGTGTATTACAAAGTACATTACATAGAGATTTTATATTTTATTTTACATTTATTATAGTTTTTCTTTACTAGTAAAACTTGAAAATGAATTGAAAGCACATAAAACTTATTCACAAAATCTTCCGTTCATAGGTTCAGTAGATAAAATGGTTTGTCGTGAATGGGTACATGCATCATACAAACGATTGGTGAAGTTGCGTTTAGGACCGGAGCCCGCACTCCACGTAACCGACCGCAAAGGAGACAAGTTGCGGACTGTTCCATTAGACCATACTGATCAACTTACAGTGCTTGAAAGCCAGGTAAATCATTTTATTTATTTACTATTTAGTCCTAAATATAATAAAATATAATTATATAGGCTACTGAAACGGCTCGTACAGTTATAAGCCGTTGCAGTGTTTTAAGAATTATCAAAATTCTACCTCATAAAAGATCCTCTACAACCTTTTCTATTTTTCAGTATTTTAGTACGTAGAAATATTAAGACATCATGTTTCAGGAAAGCAGAGCCAAGAAGCGTCCGCTTGTATTGATCCGTGCACCTCGGGAACACGACTTGGTTCTCGAAATGGACTCCGTTGCTTCTCGGCGCAAGTTTCTGGTCAAACTAGACACATTTTTGGCAAACCATAAGAAGGCCCTCAATCTTACACAGGTAAGATTCCAAGCAGGGAAAAACAAACTAAGATGATTAATTTGCTAAAATATAAATCTCTGTGTCTTCTTTAGGTATCTGTAGCTATCTACATTTTTAATCTATATACCTACTTTCATCTAGTTCTAATTAATCCACCAAATAATTTCAGATTGTTATAATCGATGAATTCCATGCAGGGTCACCGTGAACAAATTTTGGCGACAGCAGAAACAAGAGAGCGCAGACAACGAAAGCTGGAACATTTCTTCAGAGAGGCTTACGCCATCACATTTGGTTTAGCCCCCGGTGAGAAACGACGAAGAAATGAAGATGCTGATCCAGAAGTAAGTGTTTGAAAAATCACACAAACAATAATGCAGTGTATCCTAACCTAAAGAACATCACCAGTTAGACAAAAATACAAGAATCATGTTATTAAGAAAATAATATTGTTGCAGTCAATTGTAATGAGAACTTCCTTATCGAAGAGTGAATTCGCCAGTGCGCTTGGAATGAAGGCCGACGCTGTATTCGTGAAGAAAATGTTTAACATCGTTGACAAGGATGGAGACGGAAGAATATCATTTCAGGTATTAGAAATATATTTTACGGGTGTTCTTAATTTAAAGACCGCGAACCCATATAATAACGAATATTTTTAATTTTGCAGGAATTTTTGGATACCGTTGTGTTATTCTCCCGTGGCGCAACAGAAGACAAACTCCGCATTATATTTGACATGTGTGACGACGATCGGAATGGCGTCATCGACAAGGGCGAGCTCAGTGAAATGTTACGCTCACTTGTCGAGATCGCAAGAACTACATCACTGAGGGACGAGCATGTTACAGAGCTTATTGACGGAATGTTTTCTGTAAGTATAAAATTATTAATTGAATTCCATATAAATCTTACCTTTTCTTCCTGATATACCTGAGAATTCAAAGCGAACTCAGTTTTGTCACTGTCACAGGGACTGAATTTATTATCATGATCTACTACTGACATTCTTGGCCCCCAAAATTGTTTTCAAAATATTAAAGTACTTAGTTACTTTGTAAATTTTCAGGATGCTGGTCTTCAACATAAAAATCATCTCACATACTCCGACTTCAAAGTTATGATGAAGGAGTACAAGGGAGAGTTTGTCGCGATTGGTTTAGACTGTAAGGGTGCCAAACAAAACTTCCTCGATACTTCCACAAACGTTGCCAGAATGACAAGCTTCCACATTGAACCTTCGATGGAACAATCCAGGTATACAGTAATTAATGGATGGATGTGTAAATAATTACAATAGATGGTACATGTACTCCACAACCGCCAATTTTGACCCAAAACTGATTTAGACTTTTTTGCAATCAATCCATAATTATACTTTTCCCTATAATGACCTTTGACTTTGTAATTACCATCTATTTGAGGCTTTATTTGTGAGCCAATGTTTG
This sequence comes from Craniophora ligustri, assembly GCA_905163465.1. NCBI lineage: Eukaryota > Metazoa > Arthropoda > Insecta > Lepidoptera > Noctuidae > Craniophora > Craniophora ligustri. The sequence continues at coordinate 5,697,483 of LR990967.1, read as the reverse complement.
AAAAGTAATCTGCTTAAGTTATGTGGTTAAACAGAGATCCTGTTAGTGTATTGCCTCAGCACCTTTTACCTTTTTACTTTGTTCCAGACACTGGATTTTACTCAAATGGGACTACTTAACCACCTTCTTAGAAGAAAACAGACAAAATATCTTCTACCTCTTCGTCTTCTATGTGGTGACAATCGGACTGTTCGTGGAAAGATTCGCGCATTATTCGTTCATGTCAGAACATTTGGACTTGCGGCATATCATGGGTGTTGGTATTGCCATCACCAGAGGTTCTGCTGCTTCTTTATCTTTCTGCTACAGTCTGTTATTATTGACCATGTCGAGGAATCTGCTGACTAAGTTAAAGGTTTGTGGTAACTTAACCTATATTTAAATAACAAATCAAAAAAGACAAATAGCTCGCTCCCTATTACATGGGACCTAAATCATACCGGTGAAATGTGGGAGGCCTCAGCCCTACAATTTCCCCCAATTTTCTTTGGTGTCTAACACAAGACTTACCTACTCACCTTCACACAGGAATTCAGTATCCAGCAATACATCCCACTGGACTCCAGCATCCAGTTCCACAAGATCGTGGCTTGCACCGCTCTGTTCTTTTCTCTTCTGCACACGGCGGGCCATATGGTGAACTTCTACCACGTATCGACACAGCCCGTCGAGAATCTACGCTGTCTCACCAAAGAGGTCCACTTCACATCCGACTTCAGACCTGGCATCACGTACTGGGTTTTCCAGACTGTCACGGGTAATTAAAAGATCAATTATAACCAATTAATTACTACTATTTTTTTTCTATTTAATATGCATATTTGCAATAGGATTCGGCTTAAAAAGAACTCCACATTAAAAATATATATATTAGAAAAGAATATTGTTAAATGGTTATATTATAGTTATTTATGCCATGAGAATGTGGCTGTTCGATGAGTAAAAAAGAAGTTGCATTATGAAATTTAGTATAACATTATAACACCCGTTTGGATGATATTATGGTTACTATGACACTGGCTGTTTTAATGTTGGCAATAAGCTAACTGTTTCAAGAACTTATATAGAGGATTTATAGCATGGGTGTAGATAAATAATATTGGACATATAGGTGTATATACAATGTGGTGTTTATTTCGCGATGACCAATAACGGCATTGATCGTAGGTGTAAGCGGCGTGCTGCTGTTCGTGATAATGTGCGTGATCTTCGTGTTCGCGCACCCGGTGATCCGCAAGCGCGCGTACCCGTGGTTCTGGCGCGCGCACTCACTGCACGTGCTGCTGTACGCGCTGTGCCTCGTGCACGGGCTCGCCCGCCTCACCGGCGCGCCGCGCTTTTGGATATTTTTCCTCGGACCCGCAATCATTTACACACTTGACAAGGTTAGCATAGACACTCTGCCTATAATCATGGATACTCGGGCTACAAAAGTATTAATATACCGTGATAATATCCGTAAAAAGTAGTTTTATTTCAAGATTATTACATCGTTAGAATTTCACACGTTTTTGTACCTTGTACCCAAAGAAGGACTATCTGCAGTCTGACAATGCCACAGGAATAAATAATTTCTGTATAAGTATCATATTACCTACTAAGAAACCTTTAGGTACTAGTAATTTCCAAGTCTTTTGATCACTATGTATCTTGCGATGACAAATGAATATAAGGATCTCTAAAAAATATTTAATTCCAATCTTGGAGAGCTTGTTAGTTCTCCAATAATTATAATAAACAAATAAAAATAATACCATTTACTGATAAGTATTATTTGTTTTATCAGGTGGTTTCCCTGCGAACGAAATACCTAGCTCTGGATGTATTAGAAACGGAAATGTTACCGTCGGATGTAATCAAAATTAAGTTCTACAGGCCACCTAATCTCAAGTATTTATCAGGTAAGCACAACTAATGCAATATTCAATTTTAGACTAATATTAAGAAATTACTCCCGTCATTATTAAACAAAAAAAATATTAAATAATTTTTAAGGAAATAACATACATATCATCACGCCTGTCGTCCCCGAAAAGTTAGGCAGAGGTGTAGTAATGTACACCCACGTTTCGCCGGTATGTTTTAGGTCCCATGCAATAGGGGGCAATTCTATTGCCATAAACCGGGCACGAATCCAAACTCCGAGCTGCTACTGAGAATTTCACAGAAAAACCCAATAACTTTGCTTGACCTGGGAATCGAACCCAGGACCTCTTGCTCGGCAGTCGCACTGTTCGACCACTAGACCAACGAGGCGTGCCATATGTTACAAACTTTTATATATCCTTGTAACAATAAGAGTTCTGAAGAAAAAAGTCGGGAATAAAGCATTTTCATGTTCCTAGGTCAATGGGTGCGTCTTTCATGCACGGCGTTTAAAAAGGAGGAGTTCCATTCGTTCACGTTAACGTCGGCTCCGCACGAGAACTTCTTGTCGTGCCACATCAAAGCACAGGGGCCCTGGACGTGGAAACTCAGGAACTATTTCGACCCTTGCAATTACAACACCGAGGACCATCCTAAAATTAGGTAATTAAGCTTGTATATTATCAAGCCTACATTATTGGAAAATTAGGCTGAGACATCACTATGTCTTAGCCTAATAAAGAAACTACTGTTTATTGAGTGTAAACCACTTAGAATTTAGTTTATTGAGTGTAAAACTCAATAAACTAAATTCTAAGCAATAACTAAGTAGCCAATTAATTAACTATAATATTTGATTTCATAATAAAAATCAACCAATAATATATGCTAAATACGACCAAAAAATTAACATTTATATTATTGTAGCAAGGAATGTTGGTACCTAAAGCATCCCAATTTTATTAACTCTAGACGCGGTTTAAGAATAAAGGTGCACATTTTCAACTTTTTGGTGAAATAAGGTTTTCCTCGAGTGTGATTACAAATTACTAAGGAGTGTGAATTTGAAGTTAGAAGACCACGAAGCCTTAAATGCATGGTTGAAGGCCCTGGCAAGGCTCGAGGCTCAAGAGCACACTCATTCTTGGGAAACAATGTACTATTGAAGTACTTGAGCGTAATATTAACGAGAACGTATTGCACGTAGGATCCAGGGTCCTTTTGGCGGAGGCAATCAAGACTGGTACAAGTTCGAGGTGGCTGTGATGGTGGGCGGCGGTATCGGCGTCACGCCCTACGCCTCCATACTCAACGACCTCGTGTTTGGCACCTCCACGAACAGATACTCCGGGGTCGCTTGCAAAAAGGTAAAACAATATCATAAATGACCTATAATCCTATATACAATACAATTATAAGTCCTTTACTTTTCAACAATTATCAAAAACATGCAATATAAATAAAATAAAGAATTGCAAAATATTTTAAACTTAACTAACTTTTGCTGGTTCCATTTATAGACAAAAACCTTTGCTAAAGACACCCATTTTGATTTTTATTTATATTTAAAAGTAAGGATCCATATAAGAGCCTTAAAGCCTCGCAGCGTCTCTAATTAAGTAATCAATTTAAACTACTGAGCACTCACCTAAATGTCGTTTAAAGAACAGAAACATCCGGCTTTTGTTTATACATCCTAAGACCTGTTTTAACGTGTCAACCTTAATGGCACTAATGGGCAATCCATGTAGAAATAGTAGAACAACAAAGTGATATAAGAGTCTAGCTTATCGTTGAGCTATATTCGTAATCATGAGCGTGTTCATTATCACTCGGTAAAATTGTAAAAAATTCCTTGCGATGGCAAGGAAATCTGGATACTATAATTATTTAAACGGCATGTGTAGCCTTTAAGATACAGAACCGGTTAGTAAACCGAACTAATTTAGCGTCCACGCTAACCTAGTTCGGTTGAGCGGAGTTAGGTTATAGTCCACTATATAATAATAATATAAAAAGGAAACTTACAATGGGACCGCCTGCTATCGATCGTGATCGAATATTAATCGAAATAAGTTTTTATATCCTACCTATTCAGTGTCAGTTGTCTTAAACTAGTGAGAAGGAAGACAGTTGTTTTTATTTAAATTTTTAATCATAAGAGCAAGTCATTGACACAGATATTTCACGTATGACCAACGGCCAAAAGAGCTGACCTCGATTTTTCTCTCAATTTACACCTACTTGCCGAATCTAAAAGTGTATCTAAAGAAGGATTTAAGTCAACTTCATTAATTAAACGTATTATATAATTCCATAATTTCAGTTAAATAGTTTGTAAATCAGAGGTAAAAATTATAACGGATATAATTTTTATTAAATATGTAGATAGACAATTATCTAATTAAAAGTTTTTCAAACCTTTAATTACATCGTTACCGTTACCTTTATGAATTGAATTTTAAAGTCGTTAAACAAAACTGTAAAAAAACTACATATATCTAATTATTTTGCATAAATAATAAAACAAAATAATAGGTGTAGTTATTATTATTAATTGATAGTAAATTTCCTTGACCGACAAACCCGTTTTTATTTAACCGAGACCTTAAGTCCGGTCAATGAAAGTGATTATCAAACTGGTATTATTTTAACGCAGGTTTACTTCCTGTGGATATGTCCGTCACACAAGCACTTCGAGTGGTTCATCGACGTTCTTCGCGACGTCGAGCGGAAAGACGTCACCAATGTATTGGAGATACACATCTTCATCACGCAGTTCTTCCATAAGTTCGATCTCAGAACTACTATGCTGGTAATTTTTCAATTTTTATTTCCTATTCGAAGGCTAACAAAATTATACTTTAAAAAATCTACATTAATAACAACGTAAGATTTTCATAATTTCATTGAACTACAATACCTAATCTATAACAGTGACATGATAAAGGACTTGAAAACAATTCACAATCGGAACAAATATTAATATGGCCCTAAAGATAGTTGTTTCGGGTCTGAAGGTTGAATAATTGATTTTTTATGTGCTACTTATTTTATTAATGAATACATGACGACCCAGTTAGTCTAGAGGTAGTTAACACTGCCTTGTGTGCTATTGGTCCCGGGTCGAATCCCGGTAGGGACAAATGTTTGTGTGATGAGCACAAACATTTGTATCCGAGTCATGGATGTATGTACATATGTATAATATGTATGGATTTACAAAAAACAAGTATATACGTGGTATATCAACCAACTAGTATCCGTAACACAAACCTCGTTTCTTAGCTCGGAACTAGGTGGCGCTGATGTATACAATATTGGCAACCCTTATTTCATTTAATGTTACATTTTTGCCTACAGTATATCTGCGAGAACCATTTCCAGCGTTTGTCGCGGACGTCGATGTTCACCGGTCTGAAGGCGGTGAACCATTTCGGAAGGCCAGACATGTCCTCCTTCCTGAAATTCGTGCAGAAGAAACATAGCTACGTAAGTTATTTTAGGATTATTAAAACTGCTATAAAATCCAACAGCAGAGCATCTTTGATAAAATCACAAAACGCTCGATACTGTACTAACTTTTGGAGCGCTTCGATTAGTTGCAACGAACAGAAAAAAGCAATAAAAAGTAGATCATGGAAATATTTCCAGCTTCGTGGTGATAACTTTGAACGGGATCTCAATATAACTATTAGTTCAGACAGCTGTATGACTGAATTAAGAACTAGTTTTTAAAATAAGAAATGGAAAGAAATAACATTATTCAGAAAAAAAAAATCAGCTAAATAAAAACTAGGTAATGGAAAGTATACATTAGTTACAATAAGTAAGTAATGAATCTCATTTGCGTCTCCTCATTATATTAATTTTAGATCTTGTTTGATTCGAAAATTATTTTAAAACCTTTGTTTTCGCATTCATACTTACACTAACCTCTTGACAACTATTCTAAAAATAGGAAAACAATGACACTATGACAAGCAAAGCGGAACAGAAAGGTTACATTGTGAAAAACAAACGTAACCCGTCTACAAATTGACCGTGTCTGGTCTTTGTAAGTCGGTCGACACGATGACATAGTCTATTGAGCTATTCATCATGATCAATGAAGTAAAAAATAACAACGCTCAACAAAAAAGCAAGAAGACGGTTAAGTTTTATTATATTCATCATAAAAAGAAAATTATAAAATATGTTTTACAGGCAAAATAAGCGCTCTCGCAGACCTACACACTTTTTTGGGCCCATTGTTTTTTCGGTAGCTTTTTTATTACAAATAAACGAATTGTAGTCGAAAACTGATGCGCGCATACTGGCTCAGCACTACTGAACATTAATGTAGTTTTTGCCCTACTCACCGGAGTGAGTAGGCTAAAAATTATCCGCTATTCCTTAGTAGAATATAAGTTTGAATAATCCTTTTTATTTTTCTTTCTACTTATATCAATATGTATCCCCAGGTATCTAAAATCGGCGTGTTCTCGTGCGGTCCCCGTCCGCTCACGAAGTCCGTGATGTCAGCGTGCGAGCAAGTGAACAGGACGAGGCGCCTTCCTTACTTCATACATCACTTCGAAAACTTTGGATAGATGTACAGCACCCACCATTGTCATGTACATACTTGTTAATCGATGGCTAAATGAGTTCTATTACTACACAGTCATGAGAGAAACGTAGGGTGAAACAGACAGAAAGAGAGACAACGAATTATAGCTAGGTATGTCTTTGTTTCATAGATTTAATATTAGTTGGATAGCTTATTTATTGTATATGTTTTACCATTTTTCAATACAAATTGCCTTTACCTATAACTTATTTTAAGAATTGAGATATGCACAGACGCGCCATTTATGGCAACTGTACCAACTGTCAAACAATATCCAGTCAACTTGTATAAAAATAAAATTAAACTTTATTAGTAGCCGTTTATGCTTCAAAATCTTTCTCAAGGATGTTTAATTGAAAAAAAATCGAATACACATGGAATCTTTTTTAATATCGCTGTTTTTATTTCGTCCGAAATTTATTTTTACAAAAGTACGGCTATAAGTTCAAGCGTTTTATTTATGTAACGTATAAACATGTTTTTGAGTAAGGAGTTAGTCAACAAATTAATTGTCTGTTTTGTCCTACATTGTGTTAAATACAAAAACGCTTTCGAAATTTTTAATCTGACTTTACAAATATATTTCTAGTGATTACAAAAAAACGCGATGTATAGGTATTTGTCAATCAATAGAAATTCATATTTAGATGGGTGATCCCGTGTGACATAGATTAAACTTAACTTATTTATTTTTTTAGATTATTATGCTTTTATAAATCAGTGTAACAATGATGTAGTACAAAAACATCAATCGCGCATTTCAATGTACAAAAAATCATTAAATAGATATAATAACTTTAGAAATATAATACTCATTGCGAACTAAATTGTATTATTTCTACGACGGTATTCTGAAGAGCTGTATTGTAAATAATGTATAAACTGTATTGGCTTTAGTGTAATTGTATTTTTACGTAGAATCGATTGTAAATAAATATTTATATACTTGAGATATGCTTTGTGTTTCATTTTTAACCGACTTCAAAAAAGGAGGAGGTAGGAGACTTCCCATTTCATGAGAATATCTCTCAGGCATGATAAATGCAGGCATAGCGAATGCCTACGTAAATACACACATAACTTTGAAAAGTCACCTTTGAAAAGTCAGGACCTTTGACGTCACAGTGTACTGGTCAGACCACTAGGCTACCACAATATGTTTTTGCGATTAATAACCTTTAACCAAAACTCAATAAACTGCAGATTTTATTAATGGAATATAAAAACCTTTTGTGAATAAATTGAATGGTTTCATTGCTTCGAACAATAAATAAACGGCTGATTGAACAGTGGTGAGTTACAACAATATTAATATCAGTTCCACTATGTGATTATTCCCAGACCTTAAGAGTCGTTCTTGGATTATTTATGGACTGTAATTCGAGGCTCCTCGCTCTTAATTCAAAGTAAAAGGTGCAGACAATAGCCTTGCGGGCTCGTGACACACGACCGCGTAGAACGATGATCGTGCACTAGTTTTGATTGAACGAACGCAGCACATTTGACTATATACCTAAATACCTCCCTATAATACGTCTTTAAAGACTTAAAATCTGACTACGAATCGCAAAAGAAGTAATCGCAGTTTACGCAAAGTAAAAGAAATTGGTAAATTTTAATTAGCTTCATACGATAGCCAGAATGTAATATGGCGCATTTATTCGTGTGCCTAATTGGTCAGAGCATTATTGACGTAGTATCTCATTTATGAAATCGTACCTACAGAAGTACGTTTTTCTGTTTAATGTATGTAGTCATTAATTTTATATACGCTGTTAAAATTACTTATTCATTAAGTGATGATTGCAATATGATAGCAAGGAATGAAACACGACTTCAAATAAATACCCTTTAACTTTAGGATAAATTAATTAAATAAAAATATAATATTGTATAAACGCCATTCGGTTTCGAACGTTATTAATGCATCCACTATTGTAAATCTGAAAGTTTGTTACATAGATGTTTGTAATTGTTTCACACGAAAACTGCTGAACGGATTTTTATGAAACTTTACGATGCAACGCCGCGAGCGAAAGCAAGTGCCTCCGTAAAAGTACAACGATTAAATACACCTTCATTAAAACTTGGTTACTGAATATAATGTACTGGTTAAATGTAATTTCACATTAACATTTATTTTATTTTATTCCAACTTTAATATTGTCGATTGGTTGCCCAACACACGCCTCTGTGTGTGCTCTATATTGGAGCGGCGCGTGCGAACAAATCACTGAGGTCCGGTAATTAAGGCCATAACTTAGTGCACAATATCATATTGCACGGAGCCTGACCGCTCGCGTTTAGTACAGGCATACAGACGCGCGCCGTTGCCACACAATGCGTAGCCTTCAATCCTCCCTTCATTTGCTGCAACTCGCACTTCACTTAAAACTTAAATAAAGTTCTAAAATTTAAGTGCAGTCTTTGGAATAGTGGCAATCAACATCACCTACTTTCATGTGAACTATAAATTATAGTGATTATACTCTTTTCATTGCAGTTTACAGAGCAGAGTGATTTATTACTGTAGGTACCTTGCCGTCTGTTTTATAGTTATTTATTTTGGTATTTCTTGTTTACTTTGGTGCTTAGTCAAGCACACATTACAATATAAAAAATAGAATGACGACCCGTTTAGCTCAGCGGTAGTTAACGCTGCCTGCTGTGCAATGGGTCCCGGGTTCGAATCCCGGTAGGGATAAACATTTGTATCCGAGTCATGGATGTATCTATGTATAATATGTATGTATTTACAAAAAAAGTATATATGTAGTACATCAACCATCTAGTATCAGTAACACAAGCCTCCTTGCTTACCAAAGAACTAGATGGCGCTGTGTAATAATGTCCGGAAATATTTATTTATTTATTCATTTATATAAACAATAAAATTAATTCTAAAAGAAATCAGAGACCTTCTGAGAACTTAAAATTATATTTAGACCTAACAAAGCTATACCGCTGTTAAGAGCAGAGATGAGCGAGACCGATCGTTGTTTCTACATCCGTAATGACATAATAGCGAAGTAATTATTGCCTTTAATAACATAATGACAGTGAGGTAGTTGTGTCCGATGTATTAATCTCAACAGATTTATGCATCCGCCTTCTAAAGACAACCAAAGGTTGGTTTAATAGATATATCCTTTTCAATCTGATCAAATTATGCAAAGGAAAAGAATTACTAGGTTATCTGAATCTGAGCACAGTGATTATATTATTATCCAGCCATACTGGCCACTCTCTCCTTTAATTTGATGGGGAATTAGGCTATAGTCTACCACGCTGGCTTGGAAGATTTCACACGCCCCGCCGCCGCGCCGTGTAGAAAATGTAAAATTAAAAGGCATACTGGTTTCCTCGCGATGGTTTCCTTAATCGTTAATTCGCACATGTCTATCGTAAGTGGTGCCTAATCAATACCTGCGTTTATTATTCTTTGTACGAGAGGAGGACACTAACATGTTTAAAAACGAATATTATATTTAAATACCATAGTTAAAATATGAAAAAAGTGGGATTGTGAAACGGTCCTGTAACATTCTCGCACTGTAACAATGATTGGTAAAACGTATCACAAGAAGGGTTCTAATTACGTAAACACCTTATATTCACACTGATTCAAATTGATGTAGTAATTTAGTCGGAACAAGCGATAGAATTTAATGTGAATCCATATAGCACTAAACTGTTGCAGTTTCAATATTGATGATAAAGTCTATCACATTTACATAACAGTATTAAGTAGTACCGCTTGGGTCATTACAAAATCAATCAGTGTGGTAATAAAATATCGTGTAATATATAAACTTAGCTACTTTTTGAACACTAAATCATGAAAGCGGTTCAATTTATCAGGAGGAACTCAAGAGATATTAATAATATGTTCATATATTTTCTAACATATTATTAATTACACCAACAGAATCATAATAAAATGATTATATGTGTCTTCTTTGATAAATCACGTTGTGGTAATGAGCCGAAGTAGCCTAATTTTGACTACAATATCTTGATTGTACTTAAACAAACGAGACAAGAAATGTTTTTTTTCTTATAACGATTGCCCAAAACTAAAGACATTATGAACCCAACATTAGACAGATTGCACATAAGACGTATAGATATGACCGTTCTTTTGAAATAATTTACAACTAGGTTAAAATTCAAAAGAAAAGTTGAATGGTGGTGCGAACAATATGCACATATTTACTACGTTCGTACATACTGCTGAGTGACACTCGACTTCCGTGTAATAGAGTTCAACGCGCAAAGGTCTGCTGTGCTCAAAGATTTCTCCCCGTGATCTCTCAACCACACAGAATAATAACTTTGTAAATTACCATTACATGCACAATTAGACTCTTGTAGCTTCATTATTTATAGTTATGGAGGTTGTCAGCGGTGTGTTAGTTAGACGATATCTACATAATTGTTGTTAATTATGGACAAAGTCACGTAGAGCGGTCCAGCAGTTACCTAACCTCGCCATAAAACAGACAACACTCCTAGAGGGGTTCGCTAACTTAATCTATCACGGCTACAATTATGAACGTTACATGAATTAACTCACTTTCACAGCCTACGGGCTTCTCACACAAAAGGTTGTTATAAAAACGAATCAAACACAAGGTTCTTGATCTTAACAATGAATAGCTTGACCCCTAACCTATTAAATTGTTAATTTTGAATGGAAATAGTACTGGTTGCAAATAATTGGATCTGTCAGTCACATCACAATCGCGAACATCCAAATGTTAAACCAGTTAATGTATGTAGCTACAGACACGACTGTTCATTCTTCTCGCAAGAAGTTTAAGGCATTAAGGTTTAATATTTCAATGTAAAGTACAGTTTCTCAATCTGCTGACTTCATTATTTGTTTGTGTAAGCTAGTTTTACATCAATCATAATAATAAAGTGAACACGTACGTAAATGATGGAATGGGACTACAGATTGCGACATGCAAGCACAAGTGCACAAGAAAACAAATGAAATACATCGTTATGGCATACGTACATAAGTATGAAAACCAAAAAATATGTACAAAATCACAATTTTATGTAAAAGTATAGGTATGTATATACTGTGTGGAGCTATCAATGTAGCAGTTGATTTAATTAGTAATTTGTTGTGTAAGTAATTGCTACCAGAGGTGCTCAGTGCAGCATGAGCTAATGACTCCAAAATTCGTCGAATGAATTCGACTCAGTTTCACAACATGCGCCTTTTAATCTATATGTTATGTAAAAGCAAAGTTGATTCACTCACAAACTGACAAATCACGAAATTTCAAAAACTGCATGCATATAAACTTGAAATGATTGCATGTTTAGGATATGGTCTCTATGATCCTATTATAATATGCATATATGTACATATTTTTAGGCGGTTAATGTGGGTAATGTATAGACACATAACATTCACCAACGCGAAGTTAAATAAATTAAATAGGTTAGGTAACATTCCTAGTAGCGGCACTGAGTTTTGATTTGTGTCCGATAAATAGTTATAGGATCGCTCCCATATATAACGTGGTCACACAAACATATCGATGGACATTGGCGTATACAACAGTGCATCTCTACCTGACCCCTCGAAGATACAGAGCAAGATAGATATTTACAATATTATTTATTATCCGAAGCACTCCATCCATGTCTACTTGAGTAATAAAATGTAGGTGTAATTAATTACTTATATTAATAAACTTTATAGACGCTCCTACATAATGTAGCTATGTTTATAACTCAATTAGTTTTATTTGTCGTCTTAGTCGTGGTGGTCCAAAACATTTTATATCGACCAAGAAATAAGTTTAAGTTTGCTATCATCTAACTGTTAACGCAAAGAAACACGTAATAAGTGAACCGAAATGATATATTGCTTCGTAAGTAATTAGATTCAAATTACTGTTTGATATAATTTAGAATAAGAAGTTTTAAAAGATTATTGTACATTTGCATTTTGTTAATTCTCTTATGTCATAGGTAACTGAATATATGATGATTTCATTGTACTCATATTACAATTAGTCTTTATCTGATTTTTGTAGGTTGGTAGCTACATATCTATCGATGTGTTTTGCTATTTGATTCTATGTTGTTTTCTACTAAAATTATTATGCGCATACATTTTTCAATATTCTTTATTATGGTAATTAATTGCTATTTAAAATTAATGATATTAATTATTATTGAATGGAATATTTTTAATCTTACATATATGCATATGGACTGGTTCCGAATTAAATGAATTTGAATTGAATTGAATTGAATGTGTGTCTTCCATTAGAGATTTTTTCCTCATCTACTTCATATACTCTTTTATTGATTCTTTGTAGATGAGGATGTAGATTGAATTTTATATTCATTCGTGAGTATTTTCCTTATGGGGTATCCAATTCTAAGAAATGATTCAAAGGAACTTAAGGCCGGGAATATCCATATGAATACGTGAACAGATACACGGCTAGTAGCAATATAGTAGTTGTGTAGTAGCTAGAAGTTATAAGTAAGTTAATCACTTAACTTTTATTTTCAGAATCACTGTGAGTTATAATTTTCTCGGCTAATGGAATGTACAAACAAACTCAACGGGCCGTATCTTCTCATGAGCTGTACGCTCTGTTTCCTTGACTTGAAACTTATGTAATTTAATCCAATAAAGACTTTAAACTTTAAATGCATACGGGTCACATCGTAAGCAGTTCTGACCTTTGGTTGACTAAAGATATGATCAAATTTAAGTAATACAAATTCTGTTAATTACTTTCACATAACTTGCCTTTAGCGCTGCATGTCATCTGTAATGTATGTTATCTTATACAGCACATCCATATGCAGCGTGTTGATAAAGCATGAATCGCAACTTTTGTATTATTTTTAATTTGAATTTTACATATAAATGTCACCGTCACACACGGTCGCATACACACAAAATATTAAAACCACAATAATATTAACAATTCAAACAAACATAATAATGATGTAATCTATTTTTAATCGTTTATTTACATAACGTGCATAATGTTGGTAGACTGTATCCAAGTCTGGTATCCGCGACCCGTTACGTGTGGTGAAAAGTTGGCGGAAAATCAACGCGTTCCGCACGGGTGCGTGTACGCAAGCTGATAAACCTCGCCTATATTTCCTGATTACACGCTCTCTCGCAAGGAAGCTAATTGAAAATTACTGATCACAGTTCACTGATGATTTACTGAATGAGGGCATTCAATGTTTGGTGTATTTAGGAGCGAATAGCCTAAATATTTACAACATCGTTAATTTTATATGGGTCTTTTAGAATAAAATCTATAAATATGACTAAACTTTTCGACTTAAGTAGTTATAGTTTGATTAATATGCCTGTTTTTAAGAACATGTTAAACCAGCTTGCAGGTGCTCAACTGACTCATTGGCCATCAATATGAAAGCTGCTATTTATTTATCGATGCCCGACAAAAATGAAAGAAATGACTATTCGTCCCTTTCTAACGCGCTTTCGTCGGTGCGCTAGCGACGGCGCGGCGCGGCGACGCGGGCGGCGCGCGACAGTGAGCGCGGGTTTAGTTTTCAGTGATCGCGCGGCGACGGCGCTCTCTGCCGGCGACCTCCGAAGTTTCGCAACTCGACACATTTCCTAGTGCTAGTGATGTGCTAAACTTATCCGGTCGGAAGTCTACTTAACGTGCTCCGCGCTGACGTCACCGGGACACTCCGCAAGGGCAGCGGTTCGTCGATCTCGGCAGGTGAATACGATCAATTAAGACTATGGATAGAGCCTGCGACCGCAGTCGCACGCCACGGCCCCAGCTCGACATCCTTGTCCTCAATTAAAACAATTTACGGCAGTTCTTGTTTGAATTTTACAATTGTTGTCCCGGTTCATATAATTGTGGCAATAAGCATGTAATTTACGATTACTTACACTGCAGACGGGTTAAAATCACTTTTGATACATTGCTCTGCACTAAAGTCTATAAAAGGAGATAATTATAGTAATTGTGCCGTGCTTAAGAGCATTCGTTAAGCTCTAAGACGAAGCAATTTGAAACGAAGCAGTTATTATTAGCAGTTAAACATCCATTTTAGTAGAACTTGATGTTCCATATATGTACATAGAGAATAACAAACTTAAATAAGTGCATAATCAAAGTATGAACGATGACTTAGAGACTTGGTTTAAAAGACTGATTACAAAAATAGGACCAAATTCAAGTTATAAATACCAGTATTTGTTACTTATTTGCAGCATAGCGCATAAATGTCAAAATCCGCGATATGGTGTAAGGCGATAACCAATTTAGTTCGCATCAACAGCGTGTCAAGCCAAAGTGACCACAAGCGAAGCTAATATGATTTAATCGAAGTCTAATGTTGTAAGTTACGCGACGGACTCGAGATTAGATCTACTCAGTGATTCGTTTTGTAAGAATACTATCAGTTCGACACTGTTGTAACTGGGCCTACGGGCTGCGGCATATAACCAGTTACATTTAGCCAGGGCGAAATGCACACAAGCGCTGGCACCGACATTATTAGAGCACCAAACTTAGTGAGATTCAAATCAAAATCTTGTTTTAGATAGGTACTTTAGATAATCTACCGCCGCTATCAATACATTTAGATGGAAATTTTGGTTGAACATCAACAAATTTTAGTTTTTTTTTTAAACATATGTATTTCTGGGTACCTAACCTAACAAAGCTGCTGCAAAAATCATGTAGATAAGATCACGGAAAGTAATTAGCTATAGAATCACTAAAAATGTAATAGTAAAATTCGGTCAGAAAAAGCGAGGACAGCCGGTAGAAGTGTGTGCGTCTACAAATGTAATTTAGACGCAATTGAAATTCAACTTCAAATATTTAATTCCATGTCCTGTCTCAATATATCGCAATTGATCAACTACATCAACATAGTGCCACAGTAAGATTGCTAGATTAGTTTCATGTTACGAGTGAACCGTATTATTATCACGCCTGAATTGCTTAAAGGATCTGGCAGAGATGTCCCTTATGTTATAAATCCACAAGTGATCTATCTATTCTATCTAGCCTATTCTAACTGAACACAAATGCCAACAAAACATGCGAACACTACTCGTTGAATCCAGGACTTGTCGAATTCTCTGTGGGATTTGTTTTTTGACGACCGATGACCTCTGTGGTTCGATTACCGGGCTGCTGATCACGAGGTCTCGTGGATTCGATTCCCACAGGACACAAATATTTATGAAATGAATATAAGTGTTTGTTTTCGGTAGGTGTTTCTTATGTATTCTAAGAATGTACTTACAAAAAAAAGTATATAAGTATTATATCCATTGTACCCATAGTACAAGCTCTGCTTAGTTTGGGACTAGCTGTGTGAAATGTCGCAGAATATTTATTTATTTATTATTATTATTGTAAGAAGCTAAAATATTGGCCCTCTGCTTGCATAAAGCCAGTTTCACGAACTCTTAGTACCAGATAAATTATAAATGGAACAAAATTTGTATGAATTTATATCAGTCAGTAAAGTTAATATTAAATTATCAGTTAATAGACACACAGGCCCTCATAATTGAATATTCTATAGTTGTTTAGTAGAACATATGTACGTGATGGCAGACAGGCAACCTAGTTGTTTACCATAACTTATCTATCAATAATAACATGCGGGTCACACAATTTCTTGGTCACTTACAAACATTTTTATTGCACACAGTAGGCGTTTATCATTTTAAATGAATTGAAAGCAGGAGTACCCGTGGAGTTTAGAAATATAATAGTTACATGTTGATTAAATAAATGAAGTAAAAGATTATTTATCTCTGAGAACGTGTATTACTTCTGTTATAAGAATATAAGTCTCATCTGCTTTATATTATCTAACTAGAGATCTATTTAGAGAGGTTATTTGCCTTAATTATTTTAATAAGTACTAATAACTTTGTACGCAAACGCAATTCAGTATACTGTTGCGTATCATGCACAAACTATGTATACCTACATTAAAATTATATAATAACACGTAAGAGTAATATAAAAAACTATTATTGGAGTAAGTGAGCCGTTTACGCGGCGTTTCCTCACGCAACAGATATTTGAGCTCGATAATGGACGGAACTAGACACGTGAAAACGTAAACATTGCTACATGGGGAATGTTTACTAAATTCTAGTCATACTTGGATATATTAGCACGAATTTCTCGTGTGACAATTACTGAAGCGATGCTTAGACAGCTGAATTAAAAGAATAAATATGATTGCCTGATAGAGATCAACAACACCGTGGGCAAGTGATTAATAGCAATCAGAATATACTCAACAAGATTTTGTGCTTAAATGCATTTATCAAATTGTGATCAAAGCATGAAAACTCCTAAGGAATTGAGCATTTGTCACAAATTACAAATTATTTATAAGAAGTAGGTACTTAACACAAGACAACACCAGAGCAGTATTTTTCGTGTGAAAGTTAAATATAGCTATAATAAAGCTACCTTTCTATAATCGATAAAATTGAAAATCAGCGTGACTGTTAGTAGCTAAGTGTTCGTTAAATCAATCACTGCCTGAGTGGGCGTGAGAAGAACGCTATTACTTGTAACTAGTTGTATAGGAAATTTTCCATGTCGGTAATGGTGGTGGTTTTACTAAAGCCATAAACTGATTAATTTCGTAAATTGTTTTTTTAGTGACAAATTTTTATATTGTTTATATCGACTACAGCAGTGAAACACTGTAACGAAGTTTAATTACCATACTTAATATTAAAGTATTCGACTTTATTTTTGATAAATAAGTATACCTAAATTATTTATTGCGCAGACACGTTTTTATTTATGCCACAAGAGTGGCAACCATTTTACCTATAGACGTTGCCAACCCTGTACAAACCGTTTAGGTTTCTTAAAATAGGGAATTACTTAACTTACAACAAACAAAATTTCCATGCTGTCAATTGCTGTCAGAATAGTCACTCCCCCAACGAATTCTGGTAACCTTACTCACTCGCAAAAACACAATTATTCTTGATTCACTGCGGTCTTCCGTAAGGCGGAGGTGCTTCCCCAGTCGGGCAGCTCATTTTGAGCGAGAAATCTGGCATTGCCCTACCTCCCGAAATAAACACATAAATCAACACGGAAACATTAAACAATAAAATTTAATATTTAGTTTAATGAAATATAACCAAAAAAGCATAAAAATAATTATTGCGAAAAACAAAACTCCCCCGTCGTAATTTAACGGAAGAATTATGTCGGTGTTGAAAGTAAAATGGCGAGAACAGAGGATTAGAATGACCATAACATAAATAAAAAATTAATTATTAATCTATTATAATCTGAACTTTATTGAAAAAGAAACATTAAGAAATAACCAAAAATGGTTAGTGTTTACTAATAACACAAAAAATACTAATCATATTTTATTTCCTGCGCATTCTTTCTTCTTATTTATCCAAAGGTTTAAATATGTATGTTTCTCAAAAAATAATTACCCTAGCTGTAACTTTTTTTTGTCGGAAGATTAATTTAAATTGAGCACTTTGATTGATCACACACTGACACTTATCTGACTGTGCTATTAATACTACCGCGCGTCGATCAGCCAATGGTTACGTTATTCAATAGCAAGTACTTATTATTCTCCTCACACCATTAGAGAAACACCATGACATTACCAACATGCATTTTTAAAGCACACATACAGACATGCATCTATGGTAATATTTGTTACGATACTTTCTCTATGGACAGGGATATTTTATTATACGTTTAATGCGACAAACAGTGTTATTGCCGTCTGTAACTGTAGGTGACAAACGCCTGAATAATATAATATGTACGCAAGCAACATCGTTTATTCTTTTACATTTTTTTAACACCGCGTTTTACAAAAACGCAAGCTTAATTTTTCAACCATAAGCGGCCGCAAATGGAATCTCCCATACAAACATAATAATGGAAATAATCCTAAACTATTTTCATTAGTTACGTTGCCACGTAATTTTTTGCCTTCATGTTGATTTGATGTACTACATATTTCATTATTACGTATGTATGGGAATCTGTATCCGCCGGCTTCTTAGATAGCGTTGAGAGTTGAATCGAACTCGCTTTACTGAGCTATATACAAAAATTTTCTTAAGTGTGATAAAAAC
Organism: Craniophora ligustri; assembly: GCA_905163465.1. Lineage (NCBI taxonomy): Eukaryota > Metazoa > Arthropoda > Insecta > Lepidoptera > Noctuidae > Craniophora > Craniophora ligustri. Next base: position 5,678,848 of record LR990967.1, on the reverse strand, counting down.
TACCTCTGGTCTAGTCATAGCACGCGCAAACTATTCAATTGAGGTCCTGGTTTCCAATCCAAAAAGTGGCAAAGTTGTTAACGGGATTTCCTATAAAATTCAATACTCAAAACATTTATTGCACTCCACAAGTTAAATAGATGTTACAATACAATTATAGGAAACATGTTTGGGTCTTGTCGGGCACGGCAAATGTAGGAGAGAGGAAGAGTTTTACTTCCATTTTTAACTTTATATTATTTTATATAATTTATTGTTATATATGTTTATATAATTATGTCCTTGTATTTAAGTTTGTGTTGTTGTCGAGTTAATTTAATTTATTAATATCATGATCATATTTATATACATTTATCATTTAAATATTCATTTAGCAGTCTATAGCTTTTTCTGAGTAGCAGCTCATATTTTGAATTTACGTTGGGTTAATATACTAGCCCAACTACATGGGATCTAAACACATACCGGCAAACTGTGGGAGTTTATTAACATATTCAGTAGTCTTCTGATTACTGATAAAGACGTGATTACCTATATTTTATGTGATGAAAAGTACCAGTGCGAACTAGGGCGAACACTGCTTAGTTGCAGGATATTTTATGTAGTAACTTAAAATCCTGCTGTATTGTCTTACTATTAGTTCCATAATTCAAAAATGTATACATGTCTCCTGATTAAGAATTAATATTAGGCTGGAGTTTCACTTAAGTAGCAACTCTGCTTTATCACCAATCAATCATAAAACTATTGTGCTATTATTTCCATTGGCTCTTTCATAATACTTTAAGGACATACATTAAACACGCCCGCACATTTAATTAATTGATAAGCATGGAACTCTAATGACAAATCAACTGTCCGCCTACCGACTACGGCAAATGTCAATGAAAGTATTTGTGCCAATTATATGGATTTAATTGATAAGATAAGTGCATATGTAAGCGTTTTGTACTTCTTAATTAGCAACTGAAACCAACTTGTATCGAAATCTTTATAGCAAATGAAGTAAGAATTTCGTAATACCTTCTATTCCCGAAAGATGAGGCAAAAGTAAGTATACTGAAAAGTACAGAAATAGCCGTGAGCAGGGTACATATTTTGCAGAACTGATGGCCGCTGGGGCAGAAGGGTTTTTGAATGAAGACTACGCACCATAAGTCGCAGCTTCACAGACGCCCATTTTAGTTTAGCTCTTATTTAATAATAGGCGAACCCATAACCAAGAATCATGAATACATCGAAAATTCAAATTTTATTTGGCATACTAAGTGTAGGTACAAGAAGAAGTAGGCCTTATTACAATGGTAGGCACTTAAAACTAAGCGGCCTTTAACAAGCGCTGCAAATATGAGGGCTACTATATAAATCTACTAACCTAAACCCAATTACCTACATACATGGCTACTTAAAATCGAAGACATCCAGGAATATTTATTTAATATGTTTAAAAAACCAGCCAAGTGCGAGTCGGACTCGCGCACGAAGGGTTCCCAAACATAAATTTGGCAAAAAATTGCGTTTTTTGTATGGGAGCCCCCCTTAAATAATAATTTTATTTTGTTTTTAGTATTTTATGTTATAGCGGCAACAGAAATACATAATTTGTGAATTTCAACTGTTTAGCTATCGTGGTTCTTGAGATACAGCCTGGTGACAGACAGACGGACGGACAGACAGCGAAGTCTTAGTAATAGGGTCCCGTTTTTACCCTTTGGGTACGGAACCCTAAAACAGTAGCATTGACTAAATTTACTGAGGTTCAGGTATTATTAGTAGTATTATTACGAATCTATACAGAAAATATAACAGATCTGCAAAATGCCCTTGAATTAAAAAAAAATAAACAAGGTCTGTATATTTTAAATCTATTTGTTAAAAATAAGCGTGTCCAGTAGGTATCTATCATTGACAACCTTGGAAGATTACCACTTTCAACCTTATTATGAAGAACTTATTGGATTATGAGATGTTATGTTGTTATGAGATTTTTATTATTATTATATGATGAATTAATTCAGCAGCTATAATTATTACTATATGAGAGATGATATTTATTTAAATAATATGTATGGATGATGATGAACTAGTGGTCGCTCATCTATGGAAATTCCATCGTAAATTTGTAATGCATAAAAAATATTCAGATTCCTGCACCCCTGTCTTTAACAAATTACACTGCTCCGTATAAAAAATATGTTTTCTTTTCAATTATTAATAAATACACACACAAATATTCTTTTTTTGTCCATATCCAAGCTATATTACTAATGGAGGTCAAATTTAATAACGCGGACATAGTCACGGGGACTCGCTAGTACATAACTGTATACATAGACGTCCTCGACAGCTGATTGTAAATTGTTTTTTATGATCAAATCTCTTTAACAATAGTGCGGAGAGCTGCGCGTGACTCGAGAACCAGCTATTGTACATGCGCAGCTTGACTGCGTGTTCTCACAGAACTAGGGTTGTCCCGTAGCTATTCGGTTTTTGTCAGACACGTCTGGTTTCTGCTTTCTGAGATGTGGTCATCAAGTGGTGAGACCAGTGGTCTAAGAGGTCTCGAGTTCAAACCCTCAAGTTCGAGTTCAAGGCGACGCACCACTGGAAGTTATGTGCGTATTTATCACATGCTCAAACAGTGAAGGAAACCTGCATGCATGAGGGATTTTCTCGATGGCATGTGAAGTCTGCCAACCTGCAGTAGGCTAGCGTGGTGAACTACAGCCTTATTCCCTCTCAAATGAGAAGAAATGGGACAATAATGGGTTGATGAAGACATCTTGCTTTTACGACTGCGTTAGCCAAATTTAGCCATTGTTAAGCCTTCTAGCCATGAATTATTGAACGCATATATTATTTTAGTCTAACCTTGTCATAAAACTAACTATAATAACCTGCCATGTGCAGTTCGAATGTGAAAAAAATCTCACTCAAGGCAACCCTACGCAAAACCTACTTATACACTTAGTTCATACTTAATATTACAAATCTGAAAGTGTGTCTATTTATTCGTTGTCTCAACTAAAACCAAAATTAAAAACATAACTATTTTGTAATATGTCATCAAGGACGCTTTTATTTATCGACAGGTCAGTCCTGTAAAGATAATTGAGTATTTATTAAATTTAGAAACATTAATCATACACAAAACTTGTGATAGCCTAGTAGTGGGATTAGATTACTATGAAGCCAAAGGTCTCGTGTTCAATCCTGATGGACGCACCACTGACTTTTCGAAGTCACCGAATTTATCAAACGCTCAAACGGTGAAGGAAAATACAAGAGTGCAATCTACCAACTTGCATGTCTAATCCCTTTCCAATGAGAGCAGGCCCGCGCCCAGCAGTGGGAAATTAAATGGGTTGATGATGATTTGTTATGGTTTTACTAGTACTCATAAGTACTTCGGCTAGAGACTTAGGTACGTACGTACCTAAGTCTCTAGCCGAAGTACTTACACTTAGGCAAACTTAGGCACAGACTCATTTATTTTAATATTATTTTCAATTGTTGTTATTCAACCACGTGCGCGTGTGTATTATCATCACGAATCATGACTTGGTAACGCGACAAGTGAAGTTTTACCAAACCAGTCTAGTGCAATATATTGAACGGTATGTAGCAGACTAGCTAATTCCGGCGAATTGGTCTATTATTACTTACCACGTACTTAGCTAACATAGGTTTACTTTTAACTTCGTTGTATATACTACTGCCGTGAAATGTTTGTTCATTATCTGAAGATCCTATATTAAGTAACTTCTTCTTCTGTGGTAAGGGTCTTGGGTTCGAATCCCGCTACGGACAATAATAATTATACTACTATTCTGTTCTAAAGTTTAAAATAAATAAATAGGAATCATGATGTTATTTTAAAGTAACAACCGAATATGTATCTTCTAGGGTTAGCTTGCTAAACCTTACCCGACCTCGTCACATACTATCAGGTGAGATTGTGGTCATAACTATATAATGTTAAAAAACTATACTTAGCCTTATACAGAGTTATACACAGAACTGTTCAACTATATTCTTGAAAGGAAAGATTTACTAAAGGCATATTCACGGATCATCATGGTTATAAGAGGTATATTATGTTATGGGTATTAAATTATGCAATGAAAGAAAATCAAATAACGTTATGCTTAGGACCACAAAAAGCAATGAGCCGGTGAAACAATAATTGATTCAATGATCTAAATTTCAAAACATGTAAAAATTTTCACCGTGGAGTGGAACTATTAATACTCGTGGTGTTAATCTGTCATCTTAAATCTACCGAACACAAAATATTTAGATATTAAGGTAAGATATAAGACTTCACAAAGTAAGTATTGATCACTACAGTTTACTAGACAAACGTTTCAAATTATTGTCTTCAAAACAATACTTTTACAGACACAAAATGATATAATAAGCAATGATGACTTGATATTTGCTTCCTAGAAAACTTGACATAAAAAACTTGTATTAATTTAGTTCAATATTTTATGATCTACATATTATTATTACATACATACACTCACGCCTTTTTTCCATGGGGGTAGGCAGAAACTACAGAATGCCACGCGCTACGGTCCCTGCATACCACTTTTGCCTCGTCCACATTCATACATCTCGTCATACACGCGCGCCGGTTATGAATACTGCGTACCTGACCTTTTTGAAGGAGTTCACCAATTAGGTCGGTGTATGTCCTTCTAGGGCGCCACCTCCCGGCGTTTTCACTGACATCCTTATAAATTCCTTATTTTTATTACGCACCAATTGGCTGATCTGTGACGAATTAAGATACTACGTCAAAGGTAACAATGTTAATCGAATGCAGTATGTTCGGTCGAGGTCGTATTTTGCACACAGTCAATGTAATCAATACTTTTTCATTGGTTTAATCATCACGCTATTCATTCTTTGCCTACGTCAGCCAGACTTTACGACATTGCTTGACGTCATTGAATTCTCCAAGTACTATTCATTCAGCTGATGACAATTTAATGTCTGCATAATGTACTTTTCTTACTATGGGACAAGAGCCATTGATTCATATATTAGCATAGCACTACGAAAAGAATTTAGCCACGCAATATGTGTCTTAGATTAGTGGTTGGCCATTATTTCATTGAAAAGTACTATTTTAGTGATTATAATATCTGCCCACTAAAGAAGAGAGCAGCAAGACCTAAATGCAACTTTTTGCAATGAGGTTAAGTTAATAAAGATTACTGCCTAATATAAAGGGTGGTGCTAATGGCCATAGTAGAATTTCGGGCAAGGCCGGCTGAGGAATGTTCGCAACCACTCTTGCGCAAATACCGCGTGTGGTAGTGTGCGGGCAGAGATGTCACTGTCACCATGTTTGCATTTCCATTTTCCTCGTATTTACATTAAACACATGTTAATTTGGACGTCCTTCTCCGAGCTGAGCGTGTTTAACGTAAGTAATCCTACTTAAAAATGTTATGTACCTACCAGCTGTTTCGAAACATAAGTAATTTATTCCGCAGTGGTCAGCTCTATAAATGTTTATCTCGAGTAAAGCTTAGAATATGATTCAAAGCTGGGACCATCGGTGAAGGATTCATTTGTATTGAAATGTTGAATTCATGAGGGTAGGTTTAAAGAGCCATTAGATACATTACAGGTAAGGCGGAGCACTGGATCTAACCTTGCTATCACCAGATTGATGTTTTTACCACTATTGATTAAAACCATCTAATATAAGGGAAAAACGCGCCAGATACCAAAATATGCAACAATATATTTACCAACATGACAAGCTCTTACAAAATATCGCTAGTTTATATATACATTTAAATATTAAATTCCAGTATACAAAACTAGACTAAATTATATAGTAGATTTATTAATTTATTACGCCGCTATCAGGCATTGCAATTATTGCGTCGTTTAAGATACTGGTAGTTTGAAATGTCATTTACCCAGACACTAAGAAATGAGGCTTTCAGATAATTTTGAGTTATGAAATTACATCATTTTGTTAATAGAGAATTGCTAGGTAAGTAGTTTATAATCGATTACAGTAAATCGGAAAGGGAATGCACTTAGGTATGTACATTGCATCATATGAAACTGTAGCATAAGATGTTGCATCAAAACTTCAGATAAGTAATTCAATTGAGATAAAATATCAGCTGCTAAGGGACGGTATTATTGATTTAAGGTTTTAGTAACTTTGATTTAATTCATGCAGCTCGCCAGTACCAAAGACAGCGCTTGCAGAACTTAAGTAAACCAATATTCATACTCTAGCAGTTATCATTGACGAACGAGTTGGTATTTTAACCGGTTGGTACATGTACTTTATCTGAGAAATTAAATTTGAGTTGTGGAATGGGGAAGAGAAAGACCCATCTCGATTAAGATGGGTCTTTCTCTTCCCCATATCTCAATCGAGATGGATCTTAATCGTTTGAAATTTCATATCATTTTTTTTATAAAGTATATATAAATCCTAGATTCATCAAAATGTTTCTAATATCACTAATCTATGATGATCATTGTGTGTCACATAACAGAACTAGATAAATCAAGATACCTGCGCAGACGCAGATTCCCTCAGTAAATCACGTATGAGACAGCGATGAGTACTGCTCGCTCGTGTTATCGAATCGTGACAAAGCACATAACGCCACGATCGGAGATCCATTAGCGTAATGAGTAATTATAGGCACCGAGTGATTGTCCACAGCGCAGGACCTGAGCTGAAGGTCGATTGCAACATCACAAATAAAATTTAAGCTATAAATAACACCAGCCATTAGGATAAAGGATATATTATGTTTACTTCGTTCACGTCAAGGATTAGAATGTAAAATAGTAATAGGTGACATGTCTGTTTTATTAATCATTACAGGTATTAAGTTTATATGCTATAAAATGTTATATGATGTGACAAGCAAATGTAAGTAGTAGTCTATATACATATAATTTATTAAACGCGACGGCGACGCATAGAAATACTATTGGTCTCTGACGTCTTAGTGGTACCTATACCTACTTTTTAAATGTATTAAACTATTTTATACGCATACTTGTCTATTTGATACATAGTTATTTTTATGTTAAACAGATATTAATAAATTGTATAAAATGAGTTTAATGATACATATATTTATTTACCTACAATTTTGACTGTAATCGTGTTATGCCGATCCTCGAAAAAAATATGTACAATAATAAGTTGTTTTGTTTCTGCTCAATGTGTACAGTTTGTAGTTAGTTTTTTTTCGTGTATCCAGTAGTATAGTAGTTTTCTAAAACTTTATACTTGCCTACTTCTTCATACTCGCCTTCATAAGGAATGTTTGTAGTGTGTGTAACGAACTCGACTAACATTTCTCACGATCTAGTCTCGTGCGTCAACCGAGACGTGTTTTGCGTGATGTGATCTAGAAATACCGATAAAAAGATCCAATACACTCACTAGTATCTAGTAGTTATAATGAAGGAACTACGTTGCAGTTGCTACTTTCAATAATTATAATTGAAAAGTATAATCTATGTGTTCAATAGAAATATTCTAATAACCGAATTTCTTATATTTGTGTGGCTAATTTTAAATCAGATTATTGAAACTCCTTGGTTTGGTATTGGTACCATTTTATTTAGATTTGTGAGGTTAGTAAATAGATATTGGAATTTTTAATATACTTATAAAAAAAATTATACATATTCGGAGAATAATAAAGGTAATAATAAAATAATACATTCAAGCTTCCGAGAACTTAAGCACACAGGCCCAATTTCCATACGAATACTTATGACAATGGTTATGTAGTTAAAGACTTGAAAACCCTGAGATCCAATTTACCCTTAGAATACAAGATTTGCCTATTGATCGATATGCAAATAAATGTCTGACAGCTGTCACTTCCCATAGAATACTAATTTAAAAATCTAATCCAACATTAACGATAGTTTAATTACGTATACATAATAATAATTTACTCTTAGTAGTTCGAATTCAACTTTATAATGGAAAATGACAGGTTTCAAGTAATAAGAGCTCAATAATATAGTCTCGTTTAGTTTATTCAGCAAACAACAAATACAGGGCATTTTCGCAATTTATCATCCTTCTTAATAATAGTTGTCGGTTGCGAAAAACTAAGACATTGCTAAAGGCACGACAACACAGTACGTTAACAACCTCTCGGATACCTAAACGAATAAATGCAATACAATATAATAAGACAACCGATTAATACTGACCGAGAGCAATCGATCATTTCGATAGTACAGATATTTATAACTCGACTTGGACATGTCATGAGCCATAATAATACACCAGATTGTACACCGTCATGACGTTATTATTATAGAAATAAATTGTTATGTAATCATTTCATTTTATATTCTATCCTAATCTTTTACTACGAATAGTTGCTTTCATTTGACACGCATAGTTCAATCAAAATACAATAGGTACTGAAATAAACGGCGAATACTTAGCTTTAAAAAAATCTTCAATATTAATGTTTTTAAGGTTTCACGATTTTTATACATTTGAATTATTATAGACAACGGGTCTAGATCGTGTAATTTTATTACCTCAATAAAATTACACGATCTAGACCCGTTGTCTATAATAATTCAAATCTTCAATATTATATCCTCCACATTGATAAAATTGAGTTTTCATAAATCACGCTTTCGTCCCCGAAGGGTTAGGCAGAGGTCTTTTAATGTAGATATGTATACATATAATACCTTTACCAACATTTCACCTGCATATTTTAGGTCCCACGTAAAAGGGGCCGAGCCGATTGGCATCAATCGGGCACGGATCCAAACTCGGAGCTGCTACTGATAATTTCATAGAAACATTCAATAACACTTTGCTCGGACTGGAAATCGAACCATTGAGCTTTTTGTTCATCAACAGCACTTTACAACAAAAAGGCAGTGCAGTGTTTCGTTGGTGTATTATTATATTTTTCAAATTAATAAATGACTTAGCTATAGGTACCTAATACCGGTAATACTAGGAGATATTTCTTTATGAAGCACCTCACGCGTAGTTGTTACGTGTGAGTTGCGTCAGCAGTAACAGATGGCCCATAAAATGTGCAAAATTCGGATGCTGCGCCTAAAGTCTTGTAACCCAGTCACACTTTCGCGTAAATTCCACAAGTCATGTTATCACAATAGTTTGGTAACGCGTCACTAATGTCCAATGCGTTTGTTGCAGGCCGCGCCGTCATGGGACTGACAAAAATTGTGAATCCGGCTAAGTGATAATAAGAAGTGTTTATGTAATGAATAGTCCAGTGTGTGCCGTGATTGTGTTGTGACATGAACAGTGAAAAACGACGACATATCTGAAGAACTAGTGGAAATGAAAAGAGAAAAGTACAAGTACTGTATTCCGGAACACGGGTAAGTTTAACACAAACAATTTCATATATTCCACTATGTTACAACACCAAGACATATAAATAAAGTTTCCTGCACCTAGGAATTCATATTAACTTACGTCAAAGTTACATCTAATTGTTATTTTCTGGGTCACACAACAAACAACAATAAAGAATAGCGAGTATTATTTAATGTTCGTAATATTTTGTGAATCAAAGTCGGTTATGTTTTATGTTTGAAGTGTAATTATTGCAAAAGAACATATTGTTTGGAAGTTCATAGCGTAATGGATTTGTTTGGTGACGTAACGTATGGTAGACTCCAAGAGCTTACAATGTGGTCCACGACATGCAGTAACGCACGACTAGGTAAAGAGAAACCGCGAAAAAACAATAGGTGTGTTGCCGCACAACACAAAGATCTGTGTGTGTAATCAACGAGTCTGTATTGAAACATGCTCTTTTGTGCGTTTTGTTTAAACATATTCAAATGCTAAAAGCCCTTTAGTCTGACCATGACCAGTGGCACTAACGCTCATGGTCATCAGAAGAATAGGTTATTAAACAACCATTAACGATAAATATTTATAATAATTATTTGTAAACGAACGCCTTTGTACCCATAATTATATCTATGTACCTAATGTAAAGTTAATTATTTTATATGTCTACTAGCTTCCACTTGCGGCTTTTTATACAGATAAAAAATCCTTACGTGTTAATTCAGTTAAAAATCTATCTGCATACCAAATTACATCCAAATCCGTTCATCGGTTTTACGTGAAATAATTATAAACATCCATTTATAATATTAGTAGGGTGTCTAATACATACCTACATATTTTTTCTTACCGATTAAATCAATAAAAGTAAAAATCTAAATGACGAGTATCGTTTATCAGCTGGAATAAGTACTATGAATACATTATATATTTTATACTCATCAATGTTATGCCGACTAATGAATACCTATTCACTCATACAAATGAAGCTGAAATGGTAAGGTTGTTGACTAATTAATAGTGCAGATAATACTCGCATTAATGTCAATCTAAACACATTGTTGCAGTTCTAGGACGGTATTATGCTATTAACGACCCGATTGGCAGCGAATTAATGGCTCCCTTCTGTGGGAAGGCTGTTGGCTTCGAATCCTGCTAGGGTCAAATGTTTGTTTGATGAGCGCGAACATTTGAACTGAGTCATGGATGTTTCTATGTATACATATATACGTATTCACAAAAAAAATATAAGTGTATCAACCATATAGTACCCGTAGCACAAGCCTCGTTGTTTAGCTCGGAACTAGATGGCGCTGTGTCATTGTGTGTGTCTTAATGTCCAGATATGATTATTCTTATCGTTTATTAATTACATGTGAATAGCGACGTATGAGACTTAAAACAAAGTTATAGCTATACTTATTTTGATGTAACTACTTATCGTCATTAAAAGGAGAAAAACAAACCTTAAAATCATCTGGAAGAAATATAAACTTATAAATTATAATAGTGTAATTATTAATACAATACCTTTTTTAAAAGGGTGTCTTTGGAGTTTCTTACTGGTCCTTCTCCAAGAAATTAAGAGAACTTACAACTAGTCTTAACGTATTGTAAATGCTTAAAAAAGTTTATATGAAATTTAACCTTTTGAGTTTGAACTCATATAGAGAATATTTGTTTCTATAAGCATCATAATTGTTTTTTTCATGTACGGAACTTCAACAAGTTAAAGAAAATTGAATATTGCATAATTTCATTATATGCGTGTATTTTTTATTCAAGAAATCTTTACAAATTATTATTAATAATTATTATTGTAGACGCATATGAAATATTTCTTTACGTTTCTTATTTAATAAAAAGCCTTAATGACTGAGATAAGAATCACAACGCTGAGAATACAATAACTAAACCAGTAAAATTAAGACTTCAATGAGAGGTTTAAAGCCCAGTGTGCCACTGTGCCACTTATTCAGCAGCTGATTTCGTGATGATATAATTGCGCCGGCGCAGCGATGACGTAAATTCTGGTAAAGCCCGGAGTGAGGTGAAAGTGTAAATAACGGCGGTCTGCCAACTTGGAACCCTGACACCGACCGGACCGACCGCACTCGCCTCATATTATATTACCTGCTGCCCTTTATGATCAACATTCGATCGATTACAAGTTTCGCGAAATGGACGCGGAAGTTTATCATCGGATATTTTTTAAAGTGACTCAGTGTTGACCTTTTGATTCTCCGCCGACGCAAACGGTATTTTTTGACGCGTCGATACATCTTGATGCTTTGTATGTGGAAGAAAGTGTGCTTTCTAGTGATGTAGTTGCACAACAGCACAGCGACGACGACACGACGCCGCGGGCGGCGCGGCACCGGCGCGACAAGGTCGTTATTGTTGACGCGCCTTTGTTTTATTTTGCCGTGAATTGCACGAAGCCACAGCTCGAGTGGTCATGACCATAACTAAATTATACTGCAACCTCAAACTGTGAATTTATAAACACGAATAGTTTTAAACAAAGTAAGCGCTATATAGTTATTTTAGAGTGGGATATTAATTTACATCGTATTAGGTATATTCATTTTAATTGATACTATCGACACTGTAAACTGAAATATGATTCGAAAGTGAACTTTAGCAGCGATCCAAACCGGACCCGCATCAGTCGTGACCGTTTTAATCATTCAGCGGAACGCACTTTAGCCTGCCAATGTCATAGATATCAAGTGGAGGAAAATACACTTACACACGTCGCCTACGTTGATAATTTACTGCCTCAAACTTTTGTGCGTCATATTCGTACCCGGGCTCAAAAAACACACCATGATAAAAAGTAAACGGAACAACGTTGATATAGGAAAAACCATACAGATGCGGAACAATTACATCTTAATTTGATCAATCGCAGGCAAAATGAGGTTTATTGTTGTTAAATTACATGGGTTTTACCTGCCGGATCCGGAAGACTGGTCATTAGGCGTGCTTCACACGGTGCGGCCGTGGGCGATGCGTGCGCCGCCGCCATAATGCTTGTTTGGGAGGTTTGCCTCGATGCGCAGTGAGCCACTGCACCGCGCCTCGCTTGCTCTCGCGCAGGAAGTAATCACAGATAATCATCGAGCTGCTTACTGACATTAACATTAATCAAAGCACCGTCAAATCATCAAAACAATTGAACATCCTGCGACCGCTCCGTAATCACCGACACCTATTATGTTAGAGGTTACGTCTGCAGGTACCCTTATAATGATTTAATTTCAGCTGCATATAACCTACACAAAACAATCGAAATCTTATTTTAAATCGCTCCATTTACGCTTTAGGCTGTTACAGTACTAAAGATTATATTATTTTCTATTTAGATAAACTAAGGGTCTCTTTTAGATTGAAAAAGATTAAGCGATAATCACACACACTTGGAGAGTTCATTGGCCTTCAAGAACTTTACGAATCCCTATAAGAAGTTGTAAAGTAATTCAGTCGATGATAGGTGTTAAAGACATTAATACTCTTTATACTACAAATCGTTAGTCATAACTTGAGAGCCTCATTACTAAAGGGATTAACTTTTTACTGTACAAACCCAGGCTGTCATGAGTTATTCCCCCGAGTTTCTAAACAAACGGTTCAGGTCACCTTATGTGTTTGAATGACGCACAAAGTTTGACAAACAAAGTAATTATTTTTTATAAGTCGTAAGCACATAATAATACAATCGTCGCCATTAACTATTCTATTTACTGTAAGCGTATTCGACAACAACTTTTTGTGTCTTTTAGATACCTGGTATGTTTACAAATCCCATAGGGAGCAATACAATTCAATCATATAAAATCGTTCGAGATTCTTGTATGTATGATATGTATGTAGTAGTTTGATTCGAATCTAGTAGTCGCGGAGCTTGTACCCTGGGTTTAACTGGCATCCAAATAATTCATGGAAAGCTCCATCATTTCTTTTATTAAATTTTAGTAAAAAAACATTACAAACCTCTGTATTTCAATGTTCAGCGTAATTCGTATTCTTAACAAAATATAAAATTGAATAACCATCATTGATGATCTCTTATTTGTAAGAGACTACAATACAGAAGTAATGCTATACCAAATAATATGCGTAACTGATTGAGATAAAATGTACCATACTGCAGCCTTTAAGCTTAAACTCGTTATCGAGACTAAATTAAAGTTTATTCATTAATCATTCCGCCAAAACCGAACAAGGAAGCAAGAATTCCAATACAAATTGTTCGGCTAACTGATTTTTTAAATAATTTCTTTGTACAGACAGTGACTTTTCGATACTTTTATTATATTATTTTATTAACGAAAGATCCAATTCCACAATTCACTGTCACTAACTCTAAAATTGCAAAAACATAATTCATATTCCATTTCAAGATAAAGTAATGTAGAAAGTATAAATTGTACAGCTTATATAATTGATGACACCTGCCATCATGTTAGAACATCGATTAACCTGCAAAGAACGCGCACATAATCAAAATCACGCATACCTGCGCGTAAGCAATCGATTTGTATTTTATACATGGATTTGTTCCAAGCTTTTCGTAATTGATTTACCTTATGTACACAGTTCTCTATAATTGTTCTCGATTATAACCGTTTTCTTAGGAAATCATAATATATAAATAACTTCTCATATGCACATACAATGACTGGCACACGATTTTTCTAATATGTTTACTGAGTTAATTCTTTAATAAAATACTTCGTAAAATATATTTGATAAAACAAGGTATAACAATGATATCTTACGAAAGCGCGTTGAATCTTTGAATATATATGAACCTTATGACTTCGACACAAGAATGTTACTTTATAAATATCCACCTTCATGATATAAATTGACTCTTTAAATGATGTTTGTTTACATTGCAGTTTACTCGATAGCCCCAAACATTGTTAACTATGTGTCCGTCTACAAAGCAATTTGTCTGAATATTTTGAAACGGTCACGCTACCATGACTTTAGATAGGAAGATATTATAAAATAATCTTGGTACAGCCAACTGCAGTGAAACTATATTTTCATCACATTACGAAAATCTGTTCAAGTGGCTCAAGACAGGAAAATTCTTCAGTCCATAAATTTTAAACAAGTGTAGGTAGATTAATTGTATGTGTGTGTGAAATAGGATACGAATAGAAAATAATTAGAATAACGTAAGTCGATACAAATGTATGGAAGTAAATGAATGAATGTTGACAGCAAGTAAATTGCCACAAGCCTGGGTTGCCTTTTGACACCGGACGATCAGAAGCACAAAAAGCGACATCGCTTCGTGGTGTACATTTCAAAAACACGAACAAACCGCTCTCAGTCTACTTTTATCATGCATAAAATGTGGAATGAGTTCCCGAGTGGGTTTCCCCGATACATATAATCTGGGTGTCTTTAAATCAAGAGTGAATCGGTTTCTTCTAGGTAAGCGCGCTCCGTCGTAGATTGCAGTGTCGCAACTGGCAGTCAAGCGAGATCCTATCAAACATAAAAAAGTCCCTATAGATTTGGATAGACAGTTCACCTCTAGGCTGTAGGGGCCTATGTAATAACAGGCGAGCCTATTACCATTATGCAGAGAGACCAATGGAATTAAACCAACTTGTGATCAGCTTCTGAAAAATAAATTATAAAACATATTTACAAGTAGAAAGTTGAGGCGATTGAAAGACGAAGAATATAATTAATCTTAAAAACTGAATAATTTATTATATAGCTACAATATTATATGAATATTGTATATGAAGTGTTAAATGTTGTCCATATACTATACACCATATATACAATCTTTTGAAATAGCCATACTATTTGTGTAAATGGATAAAGCTCAGTCGTTAATAGACTGGTTACAGACGGCCAACTCAATGCCATTGATCATTTAAGTTATGCATTTCCTTCGACTGACTTTTAAAACTAGATCAAGAGAAAAAAACGTTCAGTGACTCAATATATTTCATTCTTAAATACATATTTCTACTATGAATAATTTTTCAATGAATAAAGTATCAATCAATGCTATTTAATACTTATTATTAAACAAATATTTCTGGACATATCACACAGCGCCATCTAGTTCCGAGCTAAGCAAAGAGGCTTGTGTTACGAATTCTAGATGGTTGATATACAACATATAACTTTTTTTTGTGAATACATGCATGTTATACATAGTTACGTCCATGACTCGGATTTAAATGTTAATGCTCATCACACAAACATTTGTCCCTACCGGGATTCGAACCCGGGACCCATAGCACAGCAGGCAACGTTTACTAGCGCTGAGCTAAACGGGGCGTCTTACTGTCCCACAGCTGGGCACGTGTCTCCTCTCATTTAAGGAATTAGGCCATAGTCCACTTCGCTAGTCTAATGCGAGTTGGCAGACTACACACGCCATCGAAAAAATCTCCTAAGCGTGCAGATTCCTCACGATATTTTTCTTCACCGTTCAAATTCAAATTCAAATTCAAAATAATTTATTTCAAGTAGACCAGTATTACAGGTGCTTTTGAATTGTCAAACTAGTTGCACGGTTCCAAAAAGTAGGTCTATGGAGAAGAACCGGCAAGAAACTCCATAGATACTCTTTTAAATAAATAAAAATTACAAACATTTAATAATATCATAAATACGCATGTAACTTTGAAAAGTCAATGGTGTGTGCCATGGGGTCTTAACTTAAACCTTTAACTTCATAGTCTACTGGTACCATTAGGCTATCACAGCTCTCGACGTATCGTTACACAATGTAAAGTGGGTATACCACTTTATTCGATTGGTATCATAACAGAACCTATTAAAAATAAAATTTATCCGACAAATAAACTGTTGGTAGTGCATAATGTTGGACTCGCATTACAAAGCTACGCCCACGCGGCGCTTGCCCCGAAATCAAACCAAAGAGATTAACCGCATACCATGTATATTTAATATTTTATTATACATGCGGGTTGGATAATGCGGACACCTTATTTAGGCAAAGGTCAGCTGGCATATCAAGTGGCATCTTGATAACAGCATGCACCGTCTAATGGAAGGCTAATTCAACGATTGAGTGATATTTCTTTTTAAGTCGCCACTATTGTATGTTACATACGTATACAATGGTTACAATCAATACTATATATAGCGCACAAATAGATTATTTTTCATGGGTATTACATTATATTATGTACCCATAATTAGTACAGATTTTACTCACTGTCTTTACTGGTACAGTTCTAGGCTTGGGTTTCCTTGAATAAAAGGGTCCAGACTATTGTCCACCACGCTTTCCTATTGACTCACTGTCTGACGTTCTCTCAGTACATATGTTCATGTTATATAAATATTCATAAGACCGTATATGTTTCCTATTTGTGATGATTTTTTATGAACTATTGGAATCATATAGATGAAATAAACACCTAGTCAAATTAAATCTGACTACAAGCTCTGACAGATGTTGATAGAATACCTAGTGATCATTAAAATGTCTGAAATTATATTACACATAGACCACCAACCGTTATGGTGCATAATTTTCCTAAAAAGTTGGATATTATTGTACGATTACAATTTGACATCTAACATTTGGTGGTTGAAGACAAAGGAGTTTATTTATTTTATTCGGATGCACTGAAGTTGTCAGATACAGGTGTAGGGAAGACAGTAACAACTATTACGCAACAATGCAACAAACATCTTACTAGGCGCAAGTTTATAATCAAGGCCTTCGCAAGATATTTTCCCTATAATATAAATGTTTTATTCAGTTGGAAGACTTCATTTCCTGTGTGTAAGATGATTTCCACCACTATTTAAGCAACTTTTATACACTGATGTGTGCGTTGAAGGAATGGCAAAACCACTTTCCTACACATCAATTGCTAACTGTAAAAATTGCGAACAAGTTTTTTTCAGCATATGACTCAGCCTTAATACGAATAAATCAAATTTACAAAAATGTTAAGCTATATGTTGCTAATATATTTTAATACTTACGTCTTTGAATCATCTAGAATATGCACATGTCTGTAAATATTGAAACTACTGCTTATGGTTCTGACTTGTTCTCGTTATATTTAAACGCGTCGGAGGTACTACCTCTGGCATAATTCTTCATAACGTTAACGTTATGTAAAATAGAAAAGAAACTAAATACAGTGATTTAGTGTGTACACAAGTAATTTGCAAGTATAGCCAGTGGTTAGTGAATAGTCTGCGGATCTAGTGCTGGTCAGAGAAACTCGCGCACTTGCGCAAGCGCCGCACTATGCGCGCGTTATGCACTTTCTTTATGCAGACGCTTACAAATTAAAGGCTTGCAGTAACAATGTTATAACTAGTTATATAGCAATAATATTGCGCGCTCAGAAGACTTGTGAGATATGGCTTATTTAATTTGGGGAAGTACAGAAAAGTATGCGCAAATTTCGATCACTAGGTGACCATAAGTTCATATTATTATAGGTTATTTGTAACGTAACGTAGAAAAGGGGCGTTGTGAGTTTTGCGTAGTCTATCTACACGGTACACGAAAGCTACAACAAAATTATACGTGGAAACTTATGAACGCATGAACCGAATTGATTTAGTTTTTTTTACTTAAAGTTAATATAGCATAGCTAAGAACAGTAGTAATTCTTATTATGATACAAAAAAAAACTGCTCAACTGTTTGATGCTCTTTGGGGTGTTTTTAGACACCAATTATAATTTTTTTTATTCGTAAGAAGTAAACTGTTCGGAAATGTCATATAATCAAAGAAATAAATAATTATATTGTAATTTATTCGAATGTTCATTTTATTAATTTGACAGACAATAAAGTGACATAATATTTCACAAGAGTGTCTTATCCAGTGAGCATAATATCATAACTCAAGAAAGTTTCGTAAAGGAAAGCTACATGACCCTTCCATGAATAGCATAATACTTATGTTAATTTAATTTCTCAACATGCCCTTTAGCACCAATAACATATTAGGAAACAAATTGTTATCAAATAACTGATAACTATTAATATTTGTGATGAAATAAACCTGCATGTTTTTTATTTCATTTAGGTAAAAAATCCCTTGCTAATAAAAAACCGGAAGATTTTAGAATACATATTCGATATGTAATAAGTTATCATTAAAAAACATGACAGCTTTTATAATAAATAACATCGTTTTGAAAGACATTGAATACAATTTGTCTAAACTATGTAATTATAGTCATACTTTATCTTCTATTTACAAACATGATTGAAACGGGATAAAAATAGAACTTCAAAATTAACGCCATAGGTATTCATTCAGAGAAAAATAATGTAAATAACAAATTACCTCTTAAATATAAATCCAAGAACAAAACTGCATGATCGAAGGTCACGGTGAGCTCGTTCTGGGTAAATCGGATTGTCAATAATAATTAAAAATGTTAGGTAGCTGTTAGGTGACCATGGATGCTGTAAAGGATTCAAATCGTCGCCGTCGGGTTAAAATAATATCGATCGATAAAATCCGAAAAAAGTAGTTTTAATTCAATGTCTAATATTCGTGTAAGTGTAAGAAGTCAAAACAATGACCTATTTATTACCGATATTCAGATGAAATCAAACAATTGTACTTATTTGACGTGAATAATAATTGACCCTATCGTTTATTTAGGTTTGTGTGAGAAAAATATAAAATTCTTAACTAGTTTAGTTCATACACAACAGACAAGACATTATCTTATCTCAGCCCTTTAAGACATCATTTTTCCTCAAAATTATCGGCAATATCGCGCCCTTCATTGCTACATTGTTCATCAATCACTTCTTGTATTTGATATTTGAACATTTTAATAAATTCAAAGTAACGTGATTGCAGTCACGCATAGCAATTGAATCAGGAAAATATTATGAATGATGTTACAAGCAGGTGCCTGTGTGATGCACCACTTGTGGGCGGGTGATATCATAATGCGTGACCGGACACTGACGGCCGAAGCGAACGGTAGGAATTCTTTGAAATATTATTTTCTTATCGTTATTCAAATGATAACGATTTGTCTCGTCTAATGACTTATTCTCATTAATTATTGGCTCTTGAATAGAATACAGGAATAAACTATTTAATTCAAATTAATATTCTCTCGACCTTTGGTACATTTATGACCCATGAAAATTAACTCAGGTACAACTATTTTCCGCGAATTACATTCCGAGCTAGTATTTTAATCAAGGTAATATGAAGAACAGCTCTAATTTCCTAGTAGTGTGACCAGTGGACTGCAAAGCTACAGGACTCGTGATCAATCGCAACACACGCTCCGCTGACTTTTCAAAATTACGTACATAAGTATTTATCACGTGCTCAAACGTTGAATCGAAACAGTGACTAAGTCTGCATGCCTGAGATTATCTCAATGTCGCGTGAAGTCTGCCAACCCGCACTAGGAAATTAAAGGAGACCTGTATAATCAGGGTGATAATTGATAAGACAGAATCAGAGCCCTGCATTTATAAATACCTATAACTGGAAGCTAAATGTTCAGTCTATAATACACAGTCGAACAACGCAGTAAAACAGGTGTGATAATCGTAAATTATTCCCAATCAACAAATGCTTGTACTGAAGTTTTTAAGTCGCTAGTCAGTGAACAATACCCACCTGATAAATATGCTCCTGCTCATCCGTCGACTAAAGATCAATCCTTAGATGTGAGATATCCAAGCCCTTTAATTAATAACTCAGCACTCTAGTGGCCCTTTAAACACACGATTACCAACGGTGATAAAGAAACAATTTACCAGGGAACAAAAGGGTAAATTACAATACGAATTTATAGATCATTAGACGATCATTAGTCCAAACGTTTGAGACACACGGAAGTGAACGTTTTCCCGTACATTATGGTGCGTAAGGCCACGGTGGTTGCTGGAGGCCGCCGCTGACTCTTAGCGCCTGCGCACTCAAGGCGAACGATCTAGGATGTCATTATCCGTTCACACTGTCCAGTGTTACAATATGACAAAGATAAATGTTACTTCCATCTACGTGTCGTTTGTCCGTTACAATTTAGTAACCTTTGCTCAAGTTACGTCACACATGCATGCTATTGCAGCTTGCAGCATCTCACCTCATGGCGACATGGTGTCGCTTGACTCTACGGCCTTTAGGTTTATATGTGTATCTATGCCACATTGTATACATCATTTATAAATGGCAACCGGACACGGCAATATAATTGCTTAGATACTATAGAAATAATTACATTTAATTACACCTACACCGTGTGACATGTTATTATAGAAACATTTTAACTAGTATCATTATATGCAACTGATATAGTACTGTTTTTATCTATAATAAATATAAAAATATATATTTCAATTCTACAGTTTTCCCATGTGCTTTGAACCTGGTGGTAATCACACATAACTTTTTAGAATCCTTTAAAACCACCGCAATGAAAGTAATGGCATTGCGTATACTATAGAATAAAAACCCTCAAGTTACCGGAAAAGCGATTATTAAACAGCACTAAATGAATGTTAAGTTCTGCTGTGGTACAACTGGTACCTAAATGTAATTATTGAAGTGATGGAATTCCTTGACAATCTACAATCCCTCGATAATTAATACAAAAGGATGTATGTGTTGACATTTATAATCGCCATAAAAATTCCAATGACATTTTTACCGTCTGGCAGTGTATGTACTCAGTGAAAATTAGCATATAAGACCCATTGATAATAAATAGAATCTCATATGTAGATAGTCTTAACATTTACTTCATCTCAAAACATAAGCCGTGTTTCGCACAACTTGCGAAATATATTTACGATGTGACATATGTCATATATTTCATGTCATCAGAATATTAGCAAACACGTCTGGCAAATATCAAGATTCTGGCACATATAGTAGAAAAATGCTAATTAATCAGCCTTTGAATTTACGAGATTACTTGCAGGGTTTTGAATGTAGCGTGTCTGTGCTGAAATGAAATTGGAAAAATTTCTTAAATTATTATAGTAATAATAATGTGGTTCATTTAAAAACATTATCAGTAAATTAACAATTAATAGATATTGTCAATGTGTTTAACAGCTAGACTACCAAAGAAATATATTAGCTTATAGCTTTTCACAATAACGATATTGAGGTGCAACTACTAAGGAATAAAATTAATAATATTTGTATTGCAGAAAGTGTATCTTTTTGTGTTATTAGTAATGTTATGTTTCCAGCCATATATTAGTTTCATTTTATTGTGATTATGTTTATGGGCATTTTTTGTAGGCGTTTAACATTTTAATTTAATTAATATCACGCTAACGAATCGGGTACTGACCTGGATACTTAGGTCTTGTATGATGGGGGTGAGTTTATTGCCGTCAATATGGCACAAATCCAAGATGCTACTGAGAATTTCACAAAAACTTTTAGCTCTCAATAAGTGGTCTCATATGGTACTGTACCAAATAAATGTTATTTCTTTCTTTTCATTTCTTTCTTCGGTGATTGAAATAGGGACCCCACTACACTAATGAGGCATTAAGTCAATTATCTGTTCTAAGAGAATAAGTAGAACTGATGGTGTAAGGAGGATATTGCACAATACCAACCTCGATTCAGCGTGAATCAGCTTAACGACATGAACTTTTCACTTTCAACTTATTCGATTGTTCGATGAGGTTTCCGTCGTGCGGAGGCTTTGTTACACCTCAGTATTGAGGTAAATGATGTCATACAACAGTACCGTCAGCTTTTAAAACATTGCAGACTTTTTATTTAAGAGATTTGTGATTTCCTTAAAAAATAATGACTTAATTAAAGCAAAAGGGATAAAGGCTATTATTATGTATTTTTATAATAAATTATATTTTAGGAGTATAAATAATTACAAATCAATAACTAAACTAACTTTGACAATCCGATTTACACAACGGTATTAGGGCTACTTTCCGTGGGGGTTTTATTAGGGTTTTATTATTATACCCTGATTTAGCGATGGTAGGGGCAAATGTTTGTATAACGTGCATGGAAATTTGACTTCGAGTCTGTTAGCCGAGTAAAATATTAACAAAACAAAATATTTACGTAGTTCACCTCGTTGCTTAGCTCAGAACTAGAGAGCGCTGTGTAATAACGTCCGAATATATAAAAAAATATAAAAAACATCTAGCTATTAGTAATTGCAACTATGAAACACGAACAGAATAAAGAACAAAAGCCAGCCGGCAGACCACCTTGACAATTAAGTCTTATAACTAGTTGTGTCCCGCAGTGGTACTCGCGATGATTTAATTTTTACCAATCTCGTTGGGTATTTTCTAAATCACCTAATAGGGAACTAAAACTTTATACAATGAGGAGAGAATATCTGATTCGTACAGTCGAACAAGCTAATTGGTATACATGCAAATGTAAACAGATATATGTGTGGATGTAAACCAGTTAACTTGTTCGACTGGACATAGAATAAAACTTGACTGGAGGAGAAGAGTCGAAGATCGAGTTCTGTGACATAAAAGTGACTAAGTGAGGCCTACGTCCCTCCAGGAGCGAGGCCTTACCTCGTTTTATATACAAAGACACAACATCACCGTCAAGAAGCATTTGTAGGCTTATTGTGATTTCTAAGATTTTTTATGATTCGTCAATGAGTGAATGATATTTATAATTATGTATATTAAGTTATTTATATATACGAATACATATATGGATGAATAGTGAATTTATTTATAGAATCGTAATTCAATTTGCTCAGAATAACTATAAGGTCACGACTATAGCCAACTACAATTCAATGAAAATATCATTTGAATCGGTTAATGTTTACTATGGCCTCCGATGTTCTATGTGCTGTCGATGATGAGAGGTTTATAGATTTATCTGTCTAAAGCCTAGTGTTCACAAACACATATTATCTTGAATTACTCACATTTACGAGAGGAACGTTATTAAAATAAATATAGTGGTATATCATAAAGCGAGCTGTTAAATTTATTTTTAACAAAAGTGAATACAGCTGTAGTGAACGTCCAGCTTAATTTTATTATACCTGTTAATCCGTCAAGGTAGGTAAGCTCAAAACAAAACAAATAGCAAATCACAAATAGCAAATCATTGGTCTGCTCACCAAGGATTTACACAGACATTAACAAGTTAAACAAAATTTTATTTTATTTTATTAATAACTAATAGGACAATATCAATAAAGGTATCCGAGCGTTTAGGTATAATAGGTAAAATAATAGTGTGACTTTCAAAAATCAATTTAATTTAGTTTTTTACAAGATGGGCCAGTTGAAACTTTTTTGTGTATTTTTCTCTATACTTCACAAATTCTTGCACCAACCGCGCTCACATAATAAATCATCTATGTTTCGTATTTATAAACTGTTATTGTTCATTTGTTTCTTTCCGTCAAATCATTCATATAATTTTTATAAAATCTAAAACTGGTCTTTAGTAGTGATGTTACAGAGCTTCGACTCCAGTTCCGAAAAGTCGACATTTCCATTCATATTAGACCTTAGGTTTCAACGTCGGTTCCAACACTTTGGAATCGGAAGTTACAATTGAAGGTCTAATCTATGACCCGGTAACACATACTTAGATCAGAGGGAGATAAAGCTGCGAGGCTAAAGCAGTTCTCTTTTCTGTCTCCGTGTCCTTAAAGGCTATGACTCCGATTCTGGTTCCGACTCTGGTTCCAACACCGACTACTCAAATTTAAAAACTCTGATTCGGTTCAAATAGACCCACTTCAGTGACATCCCTTACTACTAACCTACCAGCAATATGTAGGTATAGTATTAAATCAGTCCAAAGAAAACAGTAATAGTATATTCACTTCTAAGAGAAAAAAACGTGCCCAATTTGTTTATAGTTCATGTTTTATATAATAGTTTAAATTATTACGGTATCCGAGCTATCGTAACTTTAACGATTTTAAGATTAAATTATGCAAATCAACTGCTCTAGTATTAATGCCGTTGTATATTTATATACAACAGGGCACATCGCTCGTAGAACGGACGGCTGATGGAGCTTGAAGGTTCTAGAGTGGCGACCACGTACTGGAAGACGCAGCGTGGGCAGGCCCCCGGCGAAGTGGACTGACGACCTGGTGAAGGTCGCTGGAATCCGCTGGATGCGGGCGGCGCATAACCGGTCGTCGGGGCGATCGGTGGAGGAGCCCTATGTCCAGCAGTGGACGTCTAACGGTTGATATGATGATGATGATGTTGATGATATTTATATACTGATTTACAGTGAAACGATAAGACGTCTATAATAACTATAAGCTTTCCGGATTCCTAATATTAAAATGTTTTTCTAAAAAGTCTAAAATGCTATATACTTGAACAGATGTTATAAATTTAGATTGAAGTAAAAAAATTACCTAAGAATTTCTAGTTTTAATAATAAAATATGACATTATGACACAACGCCATCTAATTCCGAGTGTTACGGATACTAATTGGTTAGTATACTACATAATATACTTTTTTTGTAATACATATATATTATACATAGGATACAAATGTTTATGCTCATCACACAAACATTTGGCCCTACCGGGATTCGAACCGGGGACCCATAGCACAGGAGGTAGTGTTAACTACCGCTGGACTAATTGGATCGTCAAATTTTAAGTGTATTAAATAATTGTACACATAGGTATATCAAAGGAATATGTATGATAATATTAATATTTGAGCAAAAATCAACTCATTATCTCACTTTGAATTAGTGACCGTAGATGGTATGAAAGATCCCAAATATCTATATTAAAACAATATCAGTGTATACTGCCGTAAAAAGAAATTTTATGTAAATGTCCAATATTCGCCTAAGTGTAAGAAAATGTTATACGACATACCACTATTTCTCACTGATAACATAATGTATCAAAATACAACATCATTAACACTAAACTCAAGTAGGCTACTTGTAAACTCACACCGAAACCGGGACGACAAATTAAATTAGACATGGTGGATGTGCCACAATACAAAACACTATTAGTACGTTGCATTATATAAACAAATTTGAACGTGAATAAGGTACACACGGCAAAGAAATTACAAACGCAACTGTGATGTGAGTCCACATTGTGTACATAATTATTTCTTCATGTAGGAATCTGTTCTTATCCAAGCCAGAAAAAAATACTGTCTCTTAGTTAGTGTAACCTACAAATATTTTCTTTCGCTGTTATACTACGAATGTAGTTATGTTTTCAAAATTTAATAAGCTTAATACGTTTTTCATACACACTAATGCTCCCGATAAACATAATCCTCCTCGTAACTGTCCGGAAACATAGTCTTCTGCAAGGTGTTCCACTCATTAATTTTACACATGAAAAAAGAATAGTTGCCTGTGTACCTATTTCTTTCGTCTACTGTACATATTTACTGTTCAAGTATTATGCAAAACTAAAACCGACGAACAAAGAGCCTCGCGATTCAGTAAACGTGTTTGTTAATATAAATTACAAAAAAATATCTCTCGTATTACCATCACAATACCGAATCTAATTTTATTATAAGACATGACGTATGACACATAAATATAACTGTTACGACACACATATTTCATGATGAATTATTCTATAATGTACTAGATTTGCATGCTTATTAGAATACTAGGTTC
This sequence comes from Craniophora ligustri, assembly GCA_905163465.1. Lineage (NCBI taxonomy): Eukaryota > Metazoa > Arthropoda > Insecta > Lepidoptera > Noctuidae > Craniophora > Craniophora ligustri. The sequence continues at coordinate 5,652,815 of LR990967.1, read as the reverse complement.
AGATACAAACCTTCAGGTGCTAAGGGTGAACACCGGCATGGTTTTAGTGAGGTAAGAATCCCACACTCCCGAACTCTTCTCCAGAAGGTCTCTCGGTCTTTTGAAGGTTTCCCCGTGGTTACAAAAAATTACAAATCCATATACATACTAGCTGACCCAGCAAACGTTGTTTTGTCACATTATAGGGGTTGGTGGACAACCCTTATCACTAAGGGGTATGAAAAATAGATGTTGGCTGATTCTCAGACCTACTCAATATGCTCACAAAATTTCATGAGAATCGGTCAAGCCGTTTTGGACGAGTACGGGAACGAACATTGTGACACGAGAATTTTATATATAAGATAATATACTAGCTGACCCAGCAAACGTTGTTTTGCCACATTATAGGGGTTGGTCGCAGAAGAGTGTTTTTGAATCCAAAACAAAAAAAAAACAAAAAATATTTTGTTAAAAAAAAATAGAAAAAAATCTGGTGAGGGACATCCTTATCATAATAATCAGTCCAGCCGTTTCGGAGGAGTTCAGCGACAAACACCGTAACACGAGATTTTTATATATAAGACTAGCTGACCCAGCAAACGTTGTTTTGCCACACTATAGGGGTTGGTGGACAACCCTTATCACTAAGGGGTATGAAAAATAGATGTTGGCCGATTCTCAGACCTAATCAATATTTTTTTAAAAATTCACGAGAATCGGTCAAGCCGTTTCGGAGGAGTACGGGAACGAACATTGTGACACGAGAATTTTATATATAAGACAAGGAAAATGCGACCGTATTGACTTTGGTACACGATAAGGCAATTTTTGGAGGTAAATAAAAAATGATTTATTTATAATTTTTTTAAGCTTACAGCGGTCACCTGAGTCTCTGGAAGTTTAAACTATTAATTTTTTATCGTATCTGTAATAATTTTATTGAGAAAAAGTGAAATCAAAATCCGTCAAATATGATTGTGTCTAAGTAAGAGGAATAAAATTAAATCGTATTTTAAAGAAGCAGTCATTCAACGATTAAAAACTGGTTGCGTAGTCGTATAGCATTCAAGTAGTTGAACGTGTATGTAAAGGCAAGTAGTGTGGCATCCACAAAGTTATTATTTAGAGTTTAATTTGAAATCTAATTTTTCTAGCTGACCCAGCAAACGTTGCTTTGCCACATAATGGGTAATATAATGGGTATGAAAAATAGATGTTGGCCGATTCTCATAGATACCGGATAAGCACAAAAAATTTCATCAAAATCGGTCAAGCCGTTTCGGAGGAGTATGGCAACGAAAACTGTGACACGAGAATTTTATATATTAGATAATCGTTTGTCCTGACTGATTCATCAACGCAGAGCCTAAACCTAAAACTTGAAATTTTGGCAGATGATGTATTTTATTACGAAAACATCTGCTAAGAAAGGAATTTCAGAAATTCGAGCCTAAAGGGTAAATGGTTGTATGGAAATCCATTTTAAAAGTTAGACATTGAAATTTAATATACAAGTTTTTTGTTAGAAATTAATAAACACGTGAAATAGGGGTTGAAAGTTTATATGGGAATTCCGTCATGTTCAAAGTAAGAAGAATAAAATTTAAAATTCAAGCTCTTGAGCAAAAATAACTGCATACGTGTTTCGTCGTTTTTGGAAATTCAACCCCTAACGGGCGAAATGAGGGGGAGGAATTAGTACTAAATTGCGCGGGCGAAGCTGCGAGCAACAGCTAGTACCTACATATGCATGTACAATAAATAACTTTATTACAGATCTTTGCGAGCGCAAACAACACTCACTGAGTTTCATCGTAAATCTGATGAATGGCATTGATATATTAGAAGCGCGAACGTATAGAAAACAAACAAATTAAACATTTCTATTTATTAGATTGAGTATAAGGTTAAACAATTTTGGACCGTATATTTTATTAGTTTCCAAAAAGAAGTATCAGCGGGTACTAATAGTAAGTATTACCAACGGATACTACCTGTACATAGCAATATATAAAGAATAATATAATCGTCTATAGTCATAGAGTAGACCGTTGAAATGAATTTTTGATAAATAATGTTTAAAGGGTTTCCAAGAATTAATAAATAAATTTACAATTTTTCTACTACGCCTCTGCCCAGTAAGTCTGAGCTGCACCTTCGACTCTAACATCAGTCTAATTTAAAATCACTGTAGCAAATAAACAATTTAAGTTCAATTTTATTGGCGACATAACATGATAGCGATTAGATCAAAGTTTGTCCGTTAATAAAAACAAAACTAATACATAGAGGAAATATCCAACTAACCTTGTGCGACTAGGAAGTGATATCTGATTCCTATTTACTTCTCTACAAGTTGCTATTGAATATGCCAAATAGAAAGGTCAACTAGTCATTTATTATTTATTTCCGATATTATTACTTGAGCTGCTGCCGTGGGCTTACTACCTGCTTATAATCTTGATCCAAATCAATATAATGATATATTACCTAACGCTATTAGTAAAGTACCTAATGACGGAACGTAACAACAGGAAAATATCGAACAATTTAGCACTTGTATTGATACCTGCGTGTTTATTTGATATTGTGATTATAACCTCCTAAGTTTGTAAAAGTAGTCACGAGTCGATGAGAAGTCAGTTTCATCTTGTTGTAATAATTTGAACAATATTGAGGTGTTATTCGCGACCAGGATAGGACATCCCTAATCTATGCGTAGCTGCTTACTACAGCTACGGGCTAGGGGACTACGAGTATAGGGTCGCTACTTGTGGAACATAATGATATTCGTTTTTATTGTTTTTAAGAAACGTACTTAAAATTGTCTTATAAATATTCTCCGGCTTTACCGTTACGTTATTTCAGGAATCCCTCCCTACAACCCAAACTAGACACCTTCAGATCGTTTTTTTAAATACATTCAATATAACGTGGTGTTGGGTTACCATAATCAAACACTTGCCAAAAAAAAGGTATCAATAGTTCTAACCATAGAAAAACATTTTTAACTTTTGCTAATCGTTAAATATATTAAGTAACTATAATACTAACATGCATAGAGTAATCAATGACATTATTCTCAACGATGTATATACAACATATATTCAATGTACAGTTATTATTAAACATCTCTTTCTATTGATTCTTTTCTGGCTTTTGTTTAAATAACATACATCTTACTATGTTATCGTTAATTACTAACAGAATTCTAAGTTATTCTAAACAAAAATCCACTATTGTATAAACATAAACTCAACGGCTTGACAATTGAAATACATAAATATTCTCTCGGTTAGTTTAAAGCATTGATTGATACAAGATTACCTTTAACAATTTTTAACCACAGGTTCAGCCTAGTGTAGCAGGAAAAAATAAAGTACGTATTGCCTAAAATATCATGTCACATTTTCAAAAGAAATACATACTTGACTTATCATTTGTTCATTTTTCGCTTACAAAATGTCACAGTTTAACTAGACACCCTAAAAACACAAGAGCCATTGTTAAACATATGTATAGTTACAACACAAGGCAAAGAGGTTATATACAAATAAAATGGAGTTAAAATTTAGACTACTACTTATATACGTGAATTATTTGTATAAGGTCCTGTCCTACAATAGACTCAATAGTGCCGGAACCAATTAAATTGACGTAATAGGTATTGTATAAAGGTATCTGTCAGATAAGCTAACCGGGCTGTGAAACAAGCCCTAAGTATTGGATCGACCTACTTAGTATTTATATACCAGTTTAGTAATTCCCTATTTTAAGAAACCTAAACGGTTTCTGCAGGGGTTGGCAACGCATATGCAAGCCTTCTGGTATTGCAAATGTCCATTGGCGGCGGTGATCACTTACCATCAGGTGAGCCGCCTGCACATTGGCCACTTATCACCATTAAAAGAAAAAAAGGCATGTCAGAGTCGTACTTACTTACTAAGAACTGCTCTTGCATTCTCGTGGCTTCGTTTGAAGCCATTGCATTAGCACTGTCTCCAGTCGCCTTTTCTACGTTCATAGTGCATACTCAAAACATATTTGAACAGCCTTAAAGTTACAAGATTGTGAAGTAGTGAATACATCCTTGTCATACTTTAATGTTGATTCGATCAATGGTATTGAGTCCGTTATTTAATTACATATTGTTATTATTTCTTGCTCGTAGCGAACTATTCAACGATAAACCTTCGCATTTATGACTTCAACTGAGTTATAAATAACTACTCAATATTTTTTGTACCATATTGTGACTTGTTAAGGTGTATGGGTGTTTAAAATATCAGTCGAGTAAGTAATCGTTGAATAAGCCCACCCCCGTAATGGGTTGGTTAATGGGAGTGAAAAAGTGATAGAGTGTTATCACTAATCAATTATTGAGAAGATTTCAAGTGTCCGGTATACTAAATTGGAAGACATAGATTCGAGCTTACTTTAGGTAACGATTTTCCTTAGAAAAGTGATATAACCTAAAAGATATCATAGTCTGAAAAATGTGAAAAGTGCTGAATATAGGTATCCTATGTGCAAACAGAATTACTATTGTAGATATTACAGACACTTGGTATATTCATTTTTCAAACAAGCTTATATCAAATGGCAGAACATTCGATCAAGTATCTTAATCACACAGTTGGCTTTCTTCATCCTACTAGTACCCAACTAGATCTACAGTCACGTTGGGTAGATTGCCAAAACAGTTCACTACATAAAGATTCCCTTGCGATACGTGAACGTAACGAGATGAGGCGAACGAACGCGAGTCGTGAGCGACAAAGGCGACGGCAGATAAGCCTCGCTACGTGCTGCGTGCGCGTGCGCCGCCGGGCCGCGGCCGCCAGAACCTTGAATACAGCCGCGCTCCTTGCCGCGATATAATAATAAACTGCTCAGTCCGGCCTGAGCCTTTAACGATACAGCACGACCGATATTCAAAACAAGTCCTCACGACCGACCTGCACGGCATGAGGCACGATATTACGAACCCCGAGTGATCATAACATCATAGGTTTCCTACCCCAATGCAACCTCTGTACATACAGTGACACGACTGGTATACGAATAGTGTATATTGTGATGTTTTGTGCCAATGCTCCTTGTGCCATATTAGGAGGTGTTAATAGTGTTCACAAGTGCAGTTGTAATAGGTGAGTGTTCATCCATAACTAAGTACATACTAAGTAAAATTTAGTTTAAAACGACTTTTATTTCGTATTCTTATATAATACATCTTCTACAGAGGACCTAGCAGTGTGTAAATAATAGCTTTATAGATTTAATCACTGCCACACCTACATATAAGTACCGCGCGAAATACATACCTTCAACATAAATCAAAGGTTAAGTATAGGTTTCGGACTAGAAGACTTGATAAAAAGGTTTGATAATAAAAAGGTGTTTAACGGTTTTTCAATGTCTGTTGCAAAACTTGCAAACATCGGATGATACGTAACTTAAAATAAGCACTTTTAATAATTACTTAGATACCTTTGTAGTAAAATTGATTAAACAATATCAATGTTGCATTTTTCAAAACTGACTTAAATTAGACCAAGATGATTAAACTTGTATTGTGCGGGCTACGAGTACATTGTATCAGGATCACATAGTTGATAGTTTGTGTAGTACAGAACAAACATAGCTCGTTGAATCGTTCAACAACTCAAGCAATGAAAACATGGACGCTGTACCCATCTACTTACATACGATCTATAAAGTACGAACTTTTCTTTCATAGTTATTTAGGGCATTTCATATTCAATATCCAAATATTATTAAATAAATTTAAACGGGTAAGGAGGTACTTTTGAAAAGTCAAAAACTAGTTGCACGGTTCCCAAAACGGAGGTCTTATGGACAAGAACCGGCAAGAAAGACCATATAAGTCGTATTTACAATTATATCTGTACCAATAAAATAATGCATTTATATTAAAATTAATGCAATAGCTATGATGACCTTCCAAATACTAAACCAGTTAAAAATATATACCATACGAATACACAGAAAAAAATATCGCCACAGCAAATACAACCTGCCCAGTAGTCACAAACACTATTATTTCAGGAGCACGCCCTATAAACATTGCTAATGCAATATATATGCTATAACTATTTTAAACCGCTCAGGATTTTCACCTTTATCGTGGGTGATTTCACTCTCCCACAATATATATGTGTATATGTATATTACATACATATGTGTATGTGACATACAGCATACACAAACTTCCAAACCCGGAACGTAACTAGAAGCTGACACGTTCCGGGCAATTCATTGCATTCCAAGCTGATCAGTAAATCTGTTAGGTCAAGCAGCAGACGCCAAAGTCATGTCGAAACCCTCACGCACCTAGGAGAGCACATTAAAGCATCGGTTCCGGTTTTCGCACAAACACATATGACTATCGGTAATATGACTTAATAGGTAATAAAGACAACAATACCTTAACAACCAGGTTTGCTTTAGAATATTTGTATTGCCTGAAAATTTAGTTGGGAATTGTGATAAGAGTGACTTTGTGTAAAGCGCTGTTAGTCAGCTACATCTCAGTAGACTGGAAGGCGACCTCAATATAGTTTATAAAATATTAGTTACAAGAGATTTACCCCGCGACCTACGCTTGAGACTACTACGTCAACAATGCAAATGTAAACGGATTATTGTGATAGTGACCGTGTCAGTAGGTGTGGATATAACTCGTTTATCTACCACTGCACGGAAATACCGGACGTTTACGGAAATACCGATATTTTACTGAAATATACACAACATTAACATTACCGCTAACAGCGAGTCTTGGAATTTTGGGGCTATTAATCAATCAATATATAACCACCAAAAGAACACAACATACTTGAATTATATCGCAGAGTGTTAAAGGCAGACTAGCTTAGTCGTATGCAAAACGTCGCGACCGGCCGGGCATAACGGGTGACAAACTTGAACTCCGGTCTTCTACATATTACTTCCTCTTAAAAAAACCAAGGAAAAAAATGAACTCAAGACGTCACCCTTACTAGCCGCACTTGAAATAACTAGACAAGTGAAAGAAATCTATATTTTACATGTCAGACAATATAGTAACATTGCATTTTTTCTTATCTTCGTAGTAGGTATCCCTGCCGCAAGACACGTAGCGTTTGATGCTGAGAGACAACAACATCGATGATAACAATAGTTTCTAATGTGACCTCAGATTTTTTTAGGCTTGACAATCAATTACGATACATTATTTTCAAATGATGTAACTTATAATCAAGTATTTCAATTTCGTAATCACCCAGTCTCAAGTTTATTTCATCGTGCGATTAATCATGTTCCATGAGGAAACATTTGTGTTATTATTGCAAATGTCTACGTGATGGTGTCAGAATACCCAAAGAACTCTTTTCTTTTTAAAAGGCTTAATTTTGAAGATTAACAATCGCTTAATTAAGTTAATTTTTCGACGCTCTGTTTTGCTAATCTCGCTAAATCGCGGAGTCAGAAATCATAGCATTGGAAAATATGGCCACAACAATTAAAATGTCATAATCATATATTTTCTAATATTTGTTATTGAATTTTGATGGTACGCTGTAGGTTACCTACGAATTTAATCATAAGATTGTGACATCATTACAACAATCTCTATAACCTTCATTTATAAGCTTTCCGTCAAGAGAATTTTTATTTCATCTGGTAAATTATATATATTTTTTAGAAAATAACTCTTTTACAAGTCCTATTAGGACACACAAGCTCACGAGCTTGGTCTGAGTATTTTGATTGCTCACTAGAAAATTCCAGACATTTGGCTATAAATAGGTATGTGGGTCTAACGAATGTAGGGCATATTGTGAAATGGTATTTTGAGGAAAGAGGCACAGCAGCAATCCAAAATTTTATTTATCGGTGTCAAGCAAAGGGTTTATTACACAGAGCCTGACAATTTATGGTTGTGATCAAACTGGTTTGTTGGTAAAGCATGAAAGTGTATCGTTATTCCGGATTGTTTCAAAACCAATCTATTATTACAAGCGGGTAGGGCGGGGCGGACACCGGTGGGCATTTCGACCGCTCCCATCGATCGCCAATTCACACAAATTGGCAAATTTTGATGATTGCCTGGCTAATGTGACCAATTTTCGTAATTTTTCAACAACATTGACCAAATATGTTCATTCAGTGAAAGTTGTGAATAAAGTTATCAGATTTTAAAGATCACCGATTATTGGCTGTATTATTCGAGAGGTATAAAAGGCGCGTTTTTTTTATAGAACATAATTAATAAGATATTAAAGCTTTTTTTTGCTAAATCATTTAAAAAAGATAATAAACAAATTGTCTATCGTCAACAATATATAATATTATTGGACGAGAAATTAGGAAGTTCCATTCCGATAATTAAAATTTTACAGATCTTACTCCTTAGTCTAACATACTTTCCTATATATATATATATGTTACTACGTATTTATGCAATTTTATCTAGATTGTCAGGTATATGACCGCCGCAGTAATAAACCTATATCAATAAACTGATATAAAAAATATTTAAATCTTTAACTTTATTGAAATTAATTCCAGTAGGTAGGCATTTCAATTATGCATACAAGTATTAATCATAATTACGTTGACGCATTACTCAGAATTAAAGTATTTTATCTTCGAATGATTATAATTCGAATATTAGCTATGTCTGACATACTTGCATTATTAACTATTACTTAAATTGATTAAGCTTTAGGTACTAAAGCCTCCTTTTAATGAAATATGTCATTGAATCAACGTTAACATTATTCGTCTATGAGTTCTTTTTTCTGATTAAAATTTTATAATAAATATTTTTATACATATAAATACCATCTGAATAATTTCTCTAATTGAATATTCACGATTTTAATCGGTAATTATAATTCGTTTATCTCTGCGTAGATGCAGGCATAGTTTGCTCAGAGGCGCCAGTAATTCCCAACCATTGTTCTATGTATATTGCATAACTTCTTCCTACTAATTCGCGTGTCCCTTCAAATTGAACTAATAACATCAAATTCACACAGAACCACCAGCTGGCACTTCTGATTGCGTCAAATCTAATGACTCAAACCGACATTATACATTTAGTGGTTTTATGCTTATTCCAAGGAGTTTGCGTGTGATCAAAACTCAATTAACACTTGTCTCGTATTATAGTGAATGTAACCTTACATTGAGGCTGATTAATTACGAAATACGAACGTCCCTTTAAACGAATTGCTACACCGCTAGAATATATATATTTAAAATAGTTCGACTGTTAATTTATTGTACATAATTATAAGCGTAATTCTGTTGACTGTAAATGAAATAATAGATATACATAAATTAAAATACGATATATTGTCATCAGTCGTCTGTTATTTTGATTATTTTATAGTCAATGTTATTAATACAATTTCTATTGTTATATTATATAACATTAACTGATTCCCTAGACTTAGTCCGCTTGCAATTTACCGAAAAAAAATTTCATTCAAATTACTTCAACAACGGCAGGGTTCATATTTTACATCCCCGTTTTACCCTCTTAGGGGGTGAATTTTCAAAAATCCTGTGCCAAATTTCAAATTTCTAACCGGAATAGTTTAGGCTCTGCGTTGATATGTCAGACAGCTAGATTCTCCTTTTATATTCGTAGTAAATATAATTATGTAGATTGATAACTAGCACAATACAATACAATGCATTATTTATTTTAACCACACCGTTCCTAGGCCTAAACTGCCAATGACTGTGGGCACAAGACAATAATGATTTGTTATCATGATAATTTACGTGAAGGTAAAATTCCAACTTTCTGGACATATTTTAAAAGTCACTATCAGTAAGTGGACATCGAAACTGGCTGCCCAATGCGCGCCGGACGATTTTACTTTGATGATTCATTGAAAAAACAAAACTTGAAAAAAACGATCCCGGAACTTCTATAAATATATGATTGACTGGCGGCCCTATCGTCTGATATCACCTATGATAAAATTACAAACAAGAAGTATTATAATTCATTAAGTACCTAAAGCAAATGGCAAACAAAAACTTTTGACAAATTGGAGACCAATTTACACTTTACACGATTCCGTGTTTGAACTAGTAATAAGACTCACCAGCAGAAATATCTCTATAAATATTTTTATGACGGCACTCGATTTATTCGTTTTATGAAGTAGCAATATAGCATCATTAATAAGAGCCAAGCTATAATTAGGTTTTCTTTCTTGTTCACCTTTGAAAGAAGGCATATTTTTTTGGCCTCGCAATTAACTCAGGACGATGATCGACGTATTCCATCGCCTCACGACCAAAAGACAACAAAAAAGTTTATTCATTGCGAAATCAAAGCAAACTGAGCCTAATGGACGTAATTGATCGTTACCAAGAAACGTTGAACCCGGTTTTGTATTTAATTAGAAGACGTCTTCTCGACCAGCTTCATATAGTTTATATTCAATTATCAAAGTGATGGATGATTTAGTTAATGATGACAGTGCTTTGTCATTTAAAAACGCCGATATATTATTTTAAGTTCTCTTGTCTCAAGCTTCTTAAGATCTGAATAAGATTTTTGGTTTTGTTTTACTGCATTTTTTTGCATCGTTTTTATGCATCTGCCTCATGCCCTTTAAGTTAAAATTTTCAAAGAATTGTTTTAGAATCGATCTACCTGCTAAATTTCAGCTTCATAGGTCAGATAGCTTCGAGACTTTGTGTTTAGTCTGTGAATTAGCGAGTGGGTGAGTGAGTGAACCTTAGGTTTTAATTAGGACCGCAGCACCAACGCTCAGGTAAGGACAAAAAAACTTGTCACACAAAGACATTAAAATAAAACTACCTTTTACGGATTTTATCGCGACACGTTGATACTATTTAATCTGACGATATTTACCCTATATAGCACTCATAGTCAGATAAATAAAGAAAATTAAAGTGAACCAATGAAATATTACACCCCATAGCATTTTATTAGGTATAAAAGATATTTCGGTCTAATAAGATTAGGCCATAAAGTTCGACCAAATAGGCGGTATTATACGTATGAGCACCTAATAACATTTAGCGACTTGCGCTGTTAAATCATATATTCCAAACAGTCATAGTAAGTAGATATTCTAAACATGTAAATGTAAAGTTATCATATTTATTTAGTGTTAAGTACTTGGAATAATATATTTACGACGTTCAGTAATGTTTGCTGTTTTCTACACAGATACATTTTATAAATAACAACTTATATATTAAAGATTTAATCTTACGCGTGCTTGTGTAATTACGTCAAATTAGCAGGACTCTTAGTCTTTAATTTCAGTCGTAATTATTCTATTATCATTATCAGTATCAACCTATTTAATATCCCAGGGCAAGCTCCGTTGCCCCCAGAATAAGAGGGATTTTAAAGTGTAAGTTATGTGTGTAAAATCTCTTAATTTATGTTGGATTCTTTTACTAAATTTTACGTGTTACATAATGGCCATCATTCATCCCTTATGACTATATCTAATATTGTGGAGCATTAAACTGATTCAACAGAGCATTATAAACTATTCACCAAGCTTGGAGGTCTGCGTAAAGTTCCTCATACTACCTGATCAGTGATCAGAGCCATTTCAGACGTTGACCTGCATTGTTAGATTAACTGATTCTGAGCTAAATTGACTGAACCGCAAAAAAGACCATCATTATCCTAATTCGTTTCGGAATTTCTTATTAAAGGTTTTCAGTTAGGGAATTTCGAAGCCATCTAGATTCTCAAAAATCTTAAACAGGGCTTATAAAAGTATCTACCAAAGATTTATTCAGAAAAAAATACCAACTTAGTTAAAAAAAAAGAATCCTATGATCTAGATTGATGATTATATATCTTCTGCGGTACTGTCTATGACAAGCGGATATTCATCTACATACAAAAAAGAAGAACTAATTTAGGAAAAAATCTTAGTATGCATCTTATTAAGCGAATTATGTATATTTATAAATACGACACCTCTAAACTTTTCCACAGTTACATAACCGTCCTGCGGCGCTTGCGCACAAAGATCTAGCGCGGCTAATTGTGGCTTGCGACACACGTCCAAGAGATTTATTTAATGACGGGATATCCCACGTGTTACCAAAATTCATAAACATATACATTAGTAATTGCCTGAACTAACATTTATTACAAACGGATAAGATTCATAAATGAAACAACACAGTTAAAACTATTTGTTATGCATTTATTGTGTGAATATGAGATAACAGTTATGAAGCGTTATGTCATAAAGAAAAAAGAACTTGTAAAACTTCTTTATAAGACAACATTCCACTCAATGGTCAGTTAGTCTACGAATATGCAAATAGTTATAGTTAAGTGAAGCACCGCGTGACCTTCCCGCGACCTTGTCGAACATGACGCGGCATCACAGCACAGAAACCTGATCAACTAGGAAGAGGAAAAGCATAGAGTAGCCGACACATCTTATTCACAAAACTGCTCTATACATACTATAAGATAATATAGTTATTTAAAAATAAATTAAATTTGTTTTGGGTTAGAAGAATTAAGACAGGTTATTATTAAGACAGGATAATAGTCTGTATTCAGACTTTCGTGACGTCCAATGTTTTCTCAGGAACATTAGATGAGAGCATCGTGCATCGGCGTGCCGCGTGTCGAGGAAGAATAGCGCATTTGCACAATATCTTGAACAGTTTGATTACATCCATAAACATAATTGAAGCGCGGTTGTAAAACAAGAGTATACAATTCCTACATAAAATTAAATAACAACAAAGGAATTAGTTACTATACATTGTGCCTCATAGTTTCATTGGACATGGCTGCCTCCGTCAGAGATTGACGGATGAGATAAATAATAATTTCCCACGTTAATTGAGCGCGCCGCGGCCGACGGTGTCGCAATCGCTTTATTGTTTCGGATCAACAGACTAGACCCGGTAAACTTATCTACGGCTCGCATCAACCTCGAATTATTATTAGATGAATTAATGAAACTTTATTAATATTTAATTCATAACGATATAAATCATACTAATATCCATTATAAAAAGGTTAATTATTATAATTAAATATTAAATCGACTCTCATCGACACACAAAGAGTTTCAGGCAAGTAAAATAACAAAACACTCATATTAATCCCGTCATTACGCTGCGGCCTTTACCATTCATTATAATGAGTAACAGCGTACAGTTCCTTCACAATCGGCACAATGTTAGACTCACGCGGCGTGTGCGCGCACGCATCTGGGTAATAACACCCGCACCGTGTAGTATTAATTAAGCCTCCCGTAGTTATATCTGCTCGCCAGCGGAATTGTCTTAATTCTCTTAATGCAGCTATCGACCAACATATCTCATTACTGGACCTTGGCTCGAATACCAACTGTCCGTTGTTTTTATACGCCGCTGTCATTTGAGAAGGTTGTACCGGAGCACCACTCAATGCAAACATGTTACTACTTAGCGTTGTTCGATGCACAAGACTAATGTTCGCACCCGTCACTTGTACTCAATGGTCAGATGAACTATTTATGCCTACGTACATTATAATTAATGATGAAAACAACTAATCAGATAACACATTGATATCATTTATCATTAGTTATTAACAAGGCAAAATGCCTTGAATTTATATTTACTTTTACATTGCACTTACAATTGGCCGATAATTTATAAATGTTGCGTTCTATATTTGATCTAGATTAATAATAAAATATATGAATCGAAATGTTGCATTCACCAGTAAGTAAAATAAATTAATTGTTGTTGTATTTATACCTGCTAAATATGCATCGCGCATTAGATGTTCACTTCATGGAGGCCGCCAGACGTTGCAAATAGCTGTTCAGTCGTAACTACGTCACGTTTACGTAATTTAGTAAATAAACCCAATGAGAAGAGGTATTATATACTCTTGTACTGAACAAAAGCCTAACTTGTTATAGTTATAATATAGACAAGTAGCGAATAAATGCCACATATATTCGACCACAGTATACAACGTCGCCAAGGTAAACAAACATCTAAATCACGAACTAATTTGTTTGACAATCATAGCTTTCAATTCTAAGGCCAATTTTATAGGATGAAACTCTAGCGAAATCGCAAGCGTATTATTTCAAGATTGGTCGTATCGAGTTTGAAGAACAGTTCCGTTTTATCAAGGATTTTTTCCAAAAGCCTCCTAAAAGACATATGTCTCTTGTTTTATATTGATACTCACAGCTTTTAAATATTATTTAAGTAGGTCTGGGTAATGCAAAAACCATGATGAGCTTATTTTTAACTCTGCGTGTAAAGTATACCTATTGGTAATATTTGCAAATCGATGGTGCAATGCAAAGAAGTAGTAGGTTATTTATTTTAAAAATTCTTTTTATCTGAGCCATAGTTTATGGTCAACTGAAGAAAAAATAACATATAGAAAGAGATTACCACATGGTAAATTATTTTTTAAATACTTTTCTTAAATCTGCAAAGAGTAGTAAGTAGGTACTAGGTACTTATACGTATGTGTAGAAATCAGATATTCTTATTTTGTGTCAACTCAAAGTTCAATTTCACGCTCTAAATTATGTACGATATTAAACTTTGCTTTAGCATGAATGTTGTTGAATGTTTGTAGTGATGGGCTAAATTCTTTGTGAGCAAGTCAAGGTCAAGTTCCGAGCACTTGGCTCTGGCCACTGGCCACACGTCAGGTTATGTAACAGCACTGCGACCAACCGGACAGCTCCGCACTCACGTACATTGTTGATTGATCTACTTTTAACTGACAATAAGTAAAAAACTGTTGTCATTATGTTCACTATCACTGTATACACAGTCAGTAATGTTATTGTTATTACAAAGGCTACAATTTCAAACAATCAATTTGTGGATGATGGATTTATTAGTCATTTTATTTTTGTTTGTATTTTTTTATAAGTTTGTCTAATAATTTATTGAATCAGCTGATTTTCTCGTATATTCTTGAAAAAAAAATGGCATAACTCGGAAGTTTTACTGCATTAATATTAATTGCGTTACACACACCAGAATATATTTGTAAAAATACGCAAATTATAGCTCTTGACTTTGACTTTTAAAATCATAAACTATTCCAAAATCCATTCAGAGTGAAGAGATTCACACAGGTCATCAACTAACATTATGTTTCAGCATTGAGATCTTGAGACAAAATCAAAACAAACAAATAAAATTATGTTTGAACACAAGGCAAGGATCAACATTCAGTATTTATTTTATGTATTGATTAATATAATGTTTTATTTATTTAAAGTTGAAACTTATAAATGATATTGCCTGCAAGTAGGTATATTTTTTCAGAGTTAATAATTGAAATAATCTACGAAAGTTTCTACGGTATCGAGCACGTAACATACTATGTTGATTCATACCACAAAAATTCAAAAGGTGCCAAAAATTACGTAATGTTTATTTAATCTCATCTGATGCCTTGATATCTTTTTAACTTTGTCTGATCAACCAGCGACCGATAACACGATACACCCTCACAGCTGTATCGTTCTATCGTCGACGGACTAGGGGCGTCTTTAGAAGAAGAATTTTTTAATTCTAGTCTAGAATACTTTTCCCCAAAAACCGTCTTTAAGCATCATCTCGCCTGCATATAATCGTCTAATTAGATAGAACTGCAACTATTGGTATTATTTGATATTGGTAAATAAATAAATGAAATAAATATTCCTGGACATTATGAAACACAGCGCCATCTAGTTCCGTGCTAAGTAACGAGGCTTGTGTTACACATACTAGTCGGTTGATATACTACATATATACTTTTTTTGTAAATACATACATATTATACATAGATACATCTATGACTCGGATACAAATGTTTATGCTCATCACACAAACATTTGTCCCTACTGGGATTCGAACCCTGGACCCATAGCACAGCACAGTGTTAACTACCGCTGGACTAATTGGGTCGTCTAAGTGGCAAGTGGGTATAATATTAAAGTTAATTAATCTTAAATGTAACTCAGGTTATCAAAGTACCTTCACAGTAGTCTTACATGCGGATTTAATGAGAATTTCTTATCATCAATAAGTTAAAGTCACTATGGCGTGCGTACCAGTGTGTTACAAAACTGTTTAAGGATGTGCTGTCAAACTGTCGAACTGAGCGAAGGGTCGTGAGGCGATGTTCCGAGCGTGCCAAAAGTCACGCATGCGGCCTGAGCCTACGCTACATAAAACATATCACCGGAATTATTCACAGCAATAATAGATACTTTGTATGTGTCGATACATAACGGATGTTTTGCTACGATAATTAGCATAACTTCCAACGAGCGCTTACTATTAATGAAGAACATACTACTTTAATATAATTACCCTCACCTTCTATCCTATCAGAAAGAGGTACATAATAAAAATTCACTACTAGAAGTCAGCCTTCACTAGTAAACGCCGCGTAATTCATGTTAAAAGATTACTCAAAAAATTATAGTACGATAGCTGTATAAATGATTATACCGCCACTTTGCTTATCTAGGAAGCTAATTTATAATGCTACCCCAAATAAACAAAACACCATAGTGTAATAAAACGCTTGAACCTTCAAACTTAGGTTCAAAGGTGAGCCACAGTAAAATTAACTGCAGTTCCATAAGTTTATCCGCAAGGACGATCGCTGCAAGTATACAATATGATTGTAGATTTAGGTAGGTATGTACCCTTTAAGTCGCCGACAAGCAGGCAATAATACTATAATTATACTAGAGTGCAAATTACTGTAACTATTAACTGCAGGCAAGCATAAGGCCACCTAGTACTAGTAATTAAATGCTAAACGATAATCTTTAAGATTTCAATAGGTCATTGAATCCTGGAGGTCTTAACGAACCTACATCTTTGTTCCCACTCTTGTCTTATAAGAATTATTTAGTACTACCGATAAAATCATCGGTGACCTTTCGATCCTCTCAGAAATACTCAGAATATAATGCCCATTTAAAAGCTGAAGGGTATCGCGTGCTGTTTGACTGATGTTGCTTCAGCAATAGGTACCAACATTTATGCGGCGGGTTTCTCTTAAGTTCATGAAATAACAGAGTATAACACAGGGCGTTGTAATCCAAACTTATCATCGTAATTACCAACAGTTGAAAAGCAATCTGTGTGTGTGCATATATGAATCCAAGTCAATGAGACAAAGGAGTGAGTGAATATATGTTAAACGCTAAATACTATCGTAATAAATAATTACCTGCAATTAAAATACATAATTGAAGTGCTAAATATTTAAATAAATAAATAATAAATATTTCCGGACATTATTACACAGCGACATCTAGTTCCTTGTCCCTACCGGGATTCGAACCCGGGACCCATAGCACAGCAGGCAGCGTTAACTACTGCTGAGCTAAACGTGTCGTCTTACCTACTAATTATGTTTTTCAAGACGCAAACACAGAAGTTTGCGTCAAATTATTGTCACTAATTATTAATTTATAAGTGCCTCATTGGTCTAGTGGCAGTAAGTGCGACTGCTGAGCCCGAGGTTTTGGGTTCGATTCCTAGTCCGAACAGAGTGTTATTGGGTTTTTCTATGAAATTCTCAGTAGCGGCTTGGAGTTTGGTTTCGTGCCCAGGGAGTAGGCTCACCCCCTAATATATGGGACCTAAACATACCGGTGAAATGTGGGTGTACATTAGTACACTCCTACCTAACCCTTCGGGGAGGACAGGCGTGATGTTGTTTATTTATATATCCTAAAAAGATAAGGAACTGACTGATCCTACACGCACTTGTGTTTGAATATGTCGTAACCTATTTGCCTAACCATTATAGTTTTACAAAGAATATTGGTAAAGAACAATTAGTAGACGCCGCTGACAGTGCAATCAAGTTATCAAGTGTCGTGACAAGGTCACTACTACGTAACTCATAACTACATGTGTAGGTATTTTGTGTATGAAGCTTTACATACATATAATATGAGTTTATTACGTATTGAGTATATTGTCGTCTCTAGTCGAAATTGATGTCTGATTCCACGCCCGTATTTACAGGAACGCGCGACAAAGACGTAAGCAGCCCGGAATTTAATAAAATATTTTCTACTTTTTCTTACTAGTCTTTCACCTACGAGTTCATGTACATCCGTGTGAACTTAATTTCCCAATGCGCATGAAATGTCAAAATCACAATGATTGCGAGTTGACCGACATGCTTCTGCCCTTTATTGCTACAATAATAACTCACAACAACCATTTCGCAAACCAATGATAAATTGAACGACAGAACACATTAAATTGTTTAATGTTCTACATTAAGGTTCATAAAAAAATAGTTATCAAGAGGGTCAACGACAGTGACAAACAAAAAGATCCAAAAGGCGTTGCCCTGGATATTGTCTTATACAAAAACTGCGCACATACGTATCTTTATTATTAATATAATAAAGTACGTGATGCGCATATATGATAGGACCATAAACCTCAAAAGGAACAAGGCTGAGTCACTGATTGAGGCAAGGTGCTCCATCGTCCCCGATGCCCTCGACTTCGAACGACCGTGACAGGTCCATGACCACACTTGGATCTAATCTGAAATGGACGTAGATGCATTTTCCTGAACACTCGGAGACCACCTGTACGTACGTACCATGTCGAGTGATTTACTGAACAACTACATACTTATGTTCTTTAATACGTGCATTTAATTCGTGTTTGGTGGAATGCAGTACATACATAAATTGTATAAATTAATAAATAAATAATTACATCAAAGCGTGGTCCTTGTCTTAAACGCATCCTTCTAGCTATTACACCCTGTAAATGACATCTATGGTCACACACTTGAATTTTTTGAAGGCTGTTAAATATAATGATTCAACACAAAAACGTTATTTTCATCAACAAAAATAAATAAAAAAAGTTCGTTAAATCAGTGGTCAATAGCATGAACATATCAATATAGTTATAGATAGATAGATAGAATATACTTTATTGTATACCAAAAAAGAATTACATTAATAATATATTATTATTCATAAAAAATATTATATTTCAATTATATATTAAAATATATTAATTATATTTATACATATATGTAATATATGTACAATAATAAACGAAAATCTGTAGTCTATTTTATAGAAATAATTAAATTCTTATGATATAGATTCCTTACACTTACGCGAATATTAGACATTGAAATAAAACTACTTTTTACGGATTTTATCGCGGTATATTGATATTATTTTAACCCGACGTTTCGGATCCTTTACAGCATCCATGGTCACGGGCTGACTGAGGTGTTGGTCGTCTTGAAGTTATAATTACTAACAGCTACCTTACATTTTTAATTATTAAGGACAATCCGATTTACACAGAACGAGCTCACCGTGTCCTTCGGTCGTGCAGTTTTGTTCTTGGATTTAGATTTAATAGAATCTATGATGGGATTCCAACCAAGCAGGTAGTAACACCCAGCCTTATACTTATGATATACTAAAATGAATAAAATTATGTTTCATTTTTTTGCGATATTGTATAAAGTAAAATTTTGTACTTTGTGCGTGTGTAAAAGTTTGTGCTTAATTCTGGACTCAATGTTATAAATTATTCAGTTGCTTTGTTTCTCGACAAGTGATTTTTGTAAATCTTAGAGAAATAAACAATATTTAAACCGTAATATCTTTTCCAAAAAGCGTACCTACTTACGTGTGTTGAGTGCGAATTAAATGCACGATTAAAACGTTTGTTTTTTGTTGCAACACTAATCTGTCATTTATAATATCCACCGTAGCGTAGTCGGACGGTTGTGATCGCCCTTGCTATCACCGATGATAGATATCCAAGGTTATTCGGCCGACCTTCCTTGGAGCACAATGACCCATGTCTTGCTTCCGGGAGCTACAGGGCAAGGTTTTATAATAAGAGCTTAATAAATCTCTCAGTGTAATGATGCCGTTCGTTTTTGTGCAGTACGTGGGTGGACAAGTGACGTTTAACCGTTTGTCAGTAGATCAACACTATTATTTAGTCAAACGGTTATTTTTTTCAGTTGTTGGCAAGACTTGGCTATCACTCAATCTTTGTTTTAATGATAGTAGTACATTTAAACTCGTTTTAGTTTATGAATTGAGCAAAATGACATATAGGTATCTAAGTAAAACCAATTTTATTTATTCACAATTGCAATTCTATGTTCAATACAAATGTATGTATGGGTGTTTTATGTGTTGATCTTGATCTTGAAAGTAACATTTGACATACATTCAACGGAAATAATCACATGATCATAGGCTGATTATAATCTCATTAAAAAGTTATGTTCTGTTACCAAGTTACTATGATTACAACTATCATATTACCTACTGACCATTCTTAAACGCTACGTTGTAATAACGAGCTCCACAAACAACGTGAAAACAATTATCAATATTATAAACACATTAAACTTACGTAAATACCGTAATACGTACAATGTATGAACGTAAGTAGGTACTTACAAACTTTTGACGTTTACCAAAAACTTCCACACATAAGCAACGAAATTACTAAAATGTTAAATAATTACGTTCTGTTTAACAAACTTTAGAGTAAATACACATTACAATAAACGTATATTGTGAAACGGTACATAAACATTAGCCACACAATAAGGATACGGCATTCGGCTTAGCAGGTACTCAACATCGTACATCACTCAAGTATACAAAGAGAAAGCCACAATATACGTAACTGTTGGCAACAAATCATTCTACCAATATCTATGAAATAATCCACATTATACATACAAACTGTTGTATTTAATTGTTATTTTAACAATAATACAGAAACTGTGTAACCATTGTTTAAGCACATAAAGTAAAATACATAATCACAGTATAATTACAAGCTGTAACATTTAGTGGTTTTTATGCAGGTAAATAATCATTATTATCCCATTTATAGGCCAGCCAGTTATTAACAAGAAATAAGGGAGTTTATATTAAATACATACAAGCTAAATAATGTATGTAATTTACAGCTCAAGTGCTCACCCTTGAACTTTCAGAGCCACTACGTTATTACATAGGTATTTGCTGACAGTAACAAAATAATGAAACATGCTCGTAGCATTGGGAGCCAGTGTTAGCTTTTTGCGTTTCAGAAAAACCATGCAAGCTGGCTTATGAAACCCTTAGTATTTTAGACGATTTCTGGGCGTGTATAGTTTAATTGTGGAAACTGTTTTGGATTATGTACCTATAATTCACTTTGTGAATCGTAAATGGTTAAACGTATTCATTTGATTTATCGTTTAGAGACTTCGGGGATTAAAATATTTGAATAATGAGTTTAATTCAAAAAACTAAGATAGTTTTTTTTTAACCTAAATAAAAAATATTCTGTGTCCAATTTTAAATAACTTGCAATTGCTTATAAAATTATTCGAGATCGACTGCACAAGGTTGTATTTTCACAAATAAACAAAAAGCTTCTTTCAAAGAAACCTTAACGAATGTAATTAACATAAAAATGTAGTAAACTCGTTCTGAATATTAACACACGTCCTCGTCTTGAAAATAAACTGCCGCAGATAATGAAATTAAGTATTGAAACAATACCATTTCCGCTAGGACACAGGATAACCAATACTGAGAAGTATGTTCCGACTGATGGCCGACACCACAATACCTTAGTAGACAACAATAGTTTAATGTCAAGTTATTCTTATTCAAGTAAGTGTAACGTATGTTATTTTTGAATAGATTTTCTTTTTTTGAACTAGAAGGTCGTTTTGAATACCTAATTCAAAGAGATAAACAACACATAGTAGTCAAATGATATTTATGTTACACGAAGTAAATAGCGTCGTGTTTAGTTTGTACTTGAAGTTCTTTATTTTTCGTGAAACATAATCTTTATAAATACACTTATCTATCCAAGTGTTAACGTTACACTGCAGCAGTTACAACTATTGATCAACTCTGTGTAGGTACGATGAATTCGCGTTCGGCCTATAACGGCTAAAATAAGAATTTCACATTGCTCATGCAGCTGAGAAGTTGGCAAACAGGCCCTTAATCGAAACCAGTTCTCCTGCATGAAGGTTAAGTAATTTATTTATTAACCTCGATGGAATACTTCGAAAATTTCTTCCGGTAGCGCACCCACTAACTTACTTTACTCTACAATAACTTCCGACAAGTCACTTCACGCCTTAATTAATGTCAAGAACTTTATCTTACAAAGGTCAATAATTTTATAATAACCGTACAATTTATCGTATTCAATTTTAAACTATTTTCGACACTTATTAAAGTTTTCGAGAATTTTCTGAGTTCTAATGTCGAGTTCAAGGTTCTGATGGCCTTTTGTGTATGTAACGATACGGTATTATGTTACTGAATAAAGTTTTATTAAACTCAATAAAAATATTATTATCTATGGAGTTTCTTGCTGGGTTCTTCTGCAATAGGGCCAAGTTCATGGGTCCATGAACTTGGCCCTGTGGAGAATCCATGGGTGAGGGATTTATGTTTCATAAATACTTATTTGAGATAAAAATATTTTTATTTATTTTATTAATTATAAATCGATCATAGTTTCATACTTAAGTACTTTGTACAGGAATGGAATGTACTCAATCTACTTAAAGCTGAAAATATAACAGACGCGATATTAAATTGCTATACTTAGGTACCATCTGGAAGTCTGAAGGATTACTTCACATTCGGTTAACTAACAGATACCTACCATAAATAATTATAGCAATGGTCTATACATTTTCTTAGTTATTGCATCCCCGCCTGTTCCTACAACTGAGGTGAAGTTTAAGATGGTTAACATAATGAAAAGTATAAGTTAAATAAGTAGGTACCTACAATGGGCAGAAATCCACAAACTTTCTTGATACAACCGTTAAACAAAATGCAGATAGCTACATTGCTGCAACGCCTATCTGCATACGAATCACACAATCGTAGTCCTTGCAGCTTTTACTAAACGCGAATTTGCTCCGTATTTCACACTCGGTAGGTTTGTTACGCAAAGCGCACAATCTCTGAGTATCGCGAGCATTTATTATTTAATTAGTAGCTGAACTGAGTGCACCATAGGCGTAAGGCAACCACATCCGTTTCCTGAAGGCAAAGCGGCGCGGGCGCCGCATTTCGCAACGCCTGCACATTCCAACCGCGTCACCTTACTGCGATACATACATACACGCTTTGCGACATTGTTTTGTTTTCTGAATTCTAAAAAGCTTTGTTGATTAATTTTATTGCTACTCCGAGAACAGGTGGTAACAAATTACTAAAAAAATATCAACCATTTTAGTTATTTATAAATTTCAGAAATTAGTCATTTGACTTGTCCTTGTCATATTCCCAATAGATAGCCATTATCATCATAGATACTGTGCGTACCGATTGCTTTGGGTTCGATGCGTACTGTAACTTAGAGTAATTAGTTATTGCTAAATTATTAAAGTAAGAAGTTGTATTGCGATCTAAACACTCAATTGAAACTCACGGACACAAATATAATTTCAATTTTAAAGTTTATTTTTATTTAGTACAACAAACTCGTTTAAGAATAAATTTTAATGCCAGCATAAACATCAACAACGACATCACATAAATTCATTGCACTGAATATTCGTGTCAAGTACGAAACTCGTCTTATTAACAGAATGGTTAGTCGTGGCATTTCGTGGGCACTGAGTAATTCGCACTTACCCTTAACTTGTAGTTACATTGCATCAACATTTACATGCACGAAACCTAAAATCGGAATGCACCTCTTAAATGGTTCGTTTGCTTCTTAAGTAATATTCCGTTTTAATTGCGTTCCTTTCTGTTATGTAGACGTCGGTTGTGTAGGTAGATACTAGTATTCATAACTCCGTAGTTTAATTGAATATTATAGTAAGCGAGCCTTCAGTATTTATTATTTATAGAACTTTAGACTGCGTAAGTTTAGCGGTATCCAAAATTTTATGTCTTCGCCGAATATGGATAACATACTGTAATTTTCTTTTGTCTTATAAATGTGGTCCAAACTTGAATTTAAATAGGCCATGAACGGCATAACCATATAAAAGGAATCATACAAATCGGTCTTGCCGTTTAGGCTGGGACTAGTGGAAGTTTAGACACAGAAACACGTACAGATTACTTTTAAGCGTATTGTATGAAAATAATAAAAATGAAGAAACTTTTAAGCAAGCAAATTTACGAATTATAGTAGTAACACAGTTGAAATGCTCTGATTAAATTAAGAAACTATTAGGATTGTAAACACGATTTGTTAAGAAATTAAAATGAACTGAATATGTATTTAACTTTTTTTATACTATTACAACGACCTAACCAATCTAACTGCATTGCTAATTTATATGACTAGCTAACATGGTGCCATTTCGTACACTAATCATTGTAACTATATTTCCGATTAAATTGTGGTCGGATTAGTTTATGCAGATGAGTCCCCAGTTGTCGAGATTATGATCTCGACAACTGGTGACGTATCTATGTATATTTTAAAGTCAATCTTCAACTTGATCTTCAGCGTAGTTATAACATAACCACGAGCCACTCCCCTATTACATTAAAATAGGTTAGGCAGAGTAGTACTAATATACACCCACATTTCGCCGATATGCTAAAGGTCCCATGTAATAGGGGGCAAGCCTTGCCTTGCCTTCAACCGGGCACCAATCCACTGCTACAAACTAAAACCCAAGAACAGTTTACTCGACCTGATAATATGTAAAAACCAAGACCTCTTGCAAAGCAGTTGCACGTATGACCACTAGACCGATAAGGAAGTTACATAATACCTAGTACTTAATTACTAGTATTACTCCTGGGCCAAGTCCTCGCCAAAGAAATTATTAACAAAAGCAGTCATAGTATACATTTTAAATTGTATCTACCTTGTTTCAGGCTGGGTGAGCGATGAAGGGGTGGTTCGACGCGTTCCGCGAGGAAGGCGGGCCGACCCTATACGCGTACCACAACCGCACGGCCGTTGCGGCGGACGTGCCTGCGCTCGCGCTGCTCATCGCCGCGCTCACGCTCTACGTCGCCTTTCTTGCGGTCTTCCCCGGCATCAGGAAAGAGGTTGTACTCTTAATTATCACTTCCCCACTGTAGATCACAAGACTTCTCTTAATTATCACCTGCCCACTCCTGGCCACAAGTCTCAGAACGAGGCAAACAAAACTATTATAGGGTAATTAATACGTACTTATACTGCATAATATCCATAACAATAATCCTTCAATGCAGTATAATAACGCTCAGTACGACGAAGGAGTAGGTACTAGGTACCAAGCCTCAGAATGCCTCGCTAATTATAATGGGCAAAAAAAACGACCCGTACCTGGAGGGAGAGTATTCTAAATAGTAAAAAGAAAACTGCATACAAAGATTATTGTGAATACGCTTGCCACCCCCGAAAACTGTCAATCAAACTGACATTCATTCAAAATAAGACCACCTTTTTTATATCACTCCACATGATCAATGATATGACTCAAATCTTCTTAACAAACTTAGTATCTAAGTTTAACAAAGACCATGAAAACTAAGAAAAAATTATAACATTAATGAGATAAGACGAAACAATTTAGTCTTTGGAAGAATTAATTTGCGATTACTACTCGCCTATTTAACAAACTTTAAACAACTTTAATACTACTACCAATAAATGTAATAAATAATATAACAAGCTGTCAAATTCATTTAATTATACAAATTAGAGTATGGTGGTAAAGTTTGTATTAAGACGACTTCTTTTAACCTTCCTGGGTGATGAAAATAATACATTTTTTATTTAAAATAATATAAGTAGGTATATATTACTTGCATGCGGATTATATTTTACATATGAAGATTATTTTCGAACATATCCATACAAATGACTCTTATAAACCAAAATAAAAATACCAACCAGTCGGTGAGAGCAATTTGGCATTTCCAATAATTTTAATACCTACGTGTTTATCAATTTAATCAAAAAACACGAATGGTAAATTTCATGCAGATCAGATTCGCATTTGTCAGGGGTTAATTTCCCAAATTCTTTAATAAATTTCACTGAAATGACGGACTTCCCATATAAAATGTCAACCCCCATTTCACCATAAGGCTGCCTGAAAGCACTAAAATATGCATTTATTTATTTCTAACCAGAACTTTAGAAAATAACATGTTTCCATAAAAATTCGTTCCTTGTTTACGACATAAATTGCATCACCTGCCAAAATTTCAAGATTTTGACTCCTACGGCTCTGCATTGATGCACCAATCAGGACAAGTAGTAATTAACGTAATAATTAGATAATAATTAACACATTATCATCTTAGATATCTAAAGTACTAATATTTCTTGACAATCTAATGGCTTTATAAATTATACCCACTTAATTGTAATAAAATTTGTAGGTATACAACAAACGTCTGCATTTATCATGATTACAAACTAAGTATAGCTCAAACAATTATATTAACACTTATCCATTGTTTGTTACAGAGATTCTCAACGTTCACAATAGTCACACTTAGTCTCTTCGTCGGCACCGTCATTCTAGGTAAGCATTATGGCATATTAAACTTTCCACTGTTTATAACTAGTGAAACGTAACCACCCGTTTTCCTTGTCGCGTCAATGTTTTTTTTTACCGATATTAAAAGTCATTGCGACGAATGAGAAAACCTTGGCAAAGATTTTAACGACTTAATTACTCTCATTTGCCATGAAAATTCGAATGGATATTTAATTAAAATAGAAGTAGGTAGCTACTTGATAAATTGCTTAAAAACAACTAAGTTATAAGTAACTTAACAAGAATATTTTATAAATTCAGTTAAGTTTTATTACCTTAAAATATAGCTAATAATTTGTGTTTCGTAAATGTTGAAGTCTCTACGAAATAGTGTGGAAATATAAATTACCGGAGTGATTGATAGAGAGCACTACTAAAGATGACGAAAATAATTATTGAAAGATACTTTAGATACAGAGGTACTTTAACAATTATTGTTGACAAGATAATTGAGATCTTATTTATAAATTGTATAATTCTATTACAAAAAAAAACTATTGAAATCTAACAAATGTTCTTTAAACTACTTATTAATTATAAATACATATTTAAATGGTTAATGAAGATGTTATATTTATTAAGAACTATAATACGTAGTAATTATAAAGTATAGTAGTTAGTATGTTTGCAATCGACACATGTACACTTCTGTGAATCCAGGACCGTGGTACTAAGGGAAGACAACTACCTGCTTAGATTAATGTCGACCCTATATAACCAACTTAGGAAAAGGTTAATGACGAGTAGTAATGAGGAAAAAGATATACAAGGCAACGATGGGAAAGGGAGACGTACCTAAAGAGATAGACGTACTAGAGCTGCAGTTATGATATAAAT
This sequence comes from Craniophora ligustri, assembly GCA_905163465.1. Classification (NCBI taxonomy): domain Eukaryota; kingdom Metazoa; phylum Arthropoda; class Insecta; order Lepidoptera; family Noctuidae; genus Craniophora; species Craniophora ligustri. The sequence goes on along the minus strand of LR990967.1, from coordinate 5,625,394 downwards.
GAATAAGCGTCTACTAACTCTTGATTATTCAAATTAATCATAAAACATGTTTCTTACAACCATAATCAAATTAAACAGATGTAACTGTTAAGATTTGGCAATTTTTTTCGTAATGAATCTACCATTGTTTTCGGGTGACCGCTCAAGTGGTGAAATCAACTTGCCTTATGCCATTGACCGCGATTTTCGTGTGTCAAACGCAATTTTGACTCTGCACCTTGCATCCACTTCATCTGCTATTGTCGTGTGATGTACACACCCGAAGTATCAATAGGTAAAATGTCAATTTCATTGCTCCAAATCGAGCCATCTAATACCAGCACCGGTTTATTTCAAATTCATTTCATGTACTAAGATATGCCGGCCGCGATAATTTTAATAACGGTACAAGGCAAAACCGTGTTGTATGCAAAGTTAACAAATGTCATTGTTGAAAATGAACTTGTCAGTTATTCATTGAACCCAAATCGCAACAACTTTCATAATGCTTTCGTTTTAGCAATACGAATCGTAAACGCAGGTTAAAGGTCAAACCCTACTCTTTCTCTGATACTGTAGTATTTTTTATTTTTTGTCGACCAGTACAGCAGACAGCCTGGTAGTTTTTGCTGATGTTTTTGTTGTGTTGGTTTCAGTATGTAAGCACGGCTCGTCGTGGCACGTGGCAGGGGCACGCGTAGCACGCGCCGCCTACCGCGCCTTCTCCACCGAGAGGCTAGACTGCTGGCTCGCCGTGCACGTAGGCCTCGGACATGTCAACGTCACGCTCACCGGTAAGATTTTTCCAGAAATCGAATATAACCTACAGATGGAGGCAAACGAGATCTCGTTATCCTCATAATCCAAATATGGTTCTGTGATAATATCAAAAAACGATCTCAATTGAAATAAAAAAAGTAGCTGCGCTTTATTAGTTTTTTCCTTTGTGAGAACTTTTAATGTTTTGTGTATTTTAATAATTCCAGCCCTGTCTTGGGGTAACACTAGCGTGGGTGACCCAGGAGTCGACTACAACGAGCAGTTCCGCTGGGAGGAGGCCGGTGCCATCCAAGAGTTCTACCGGGACGGCTTGGCTCGAGGACTGCCATTCCCTTTGCTGTCAGTTGCGGAACACTTCGCCGTGCAGCACGAGGGTTTTGACTGGGGTGCTAAGTACCGCGCTGCGGGATACACCACATCCACCCTTTTATGGTACGTCACTTTTTGTAATATTATTTTTTTGTCTAATGAACATTCCGAATTCCCTTTTCTTATTGTAACATTTCATGTCCTCTTATTGTGCTTTAGGACGGCGTTAGCGCTATGGCTGCTGATGAATCTGTTACTAGTGGTGGTGCCACGATACGGCGCGTACGCAATGGCCACGCTGGGCGTGACGTTGTGTGCGGCGGCGGGAGGCTACTGGGCCTCGCTGCCGCACTCTCCTCTAGTCGTGCGACTCGACGGAGCCATGCTGTTCTTCTCACTAGGGTGGTGCTTCTGGCTTGTATTAATAGCAGGTAGAGTAAACTAAATGAATACACATAAAACTCTCGATAATCATGTCACAAGAACTTAGGTCTTATTTATCTTCTGTCCTGAGCAGTATCAATCGTAACAAATCGTAAAATTGTTCTTTCTAGCTTAATCAAGTACATTTTAATTTATTTTTTTATTAAACTACCTTAAATTTGACTTTACCACTTCAACAACTACTGAACCTGCAAAATATTAAAGATTTTTCTAATAAATTTCTTTTCAAATTTCAGGGTGTGTTTGCGTAGCGGTTGGTCTGATAATCGCGATTTTGGATTTGATCTGGCCACATCGGTTCTCTACAGTGCTGGAAGTAGACTACGACACGCCATACGACAGACACGTGCTCATTGTAGACAGTCGACAGCGAGCCAGGCCGCAAACACAAGCGTCATTACCTACTAGGATACTTAGGTAGGTCACCACGTTTAAATGTAGGTATTATCGAGTCTCATCCACTGTCTCTTAAATATATAATTATCATAATAATATAATATATAACATGGCGTTATGGAAAAGTCTCTAACAGAGGACGATGATGATGTTGAAACCAGGAATAAAAATATTTCTGGTTTGAATTCATCAGACACAAGATATAAAATAAAAAAATATGTTAAACATCTAAAAAAATATCAGTGAGCCACAGTATCGCCACCTGCATAAAAAATACTGCTTTCTGTCCCTAATTCGTAGCGCTTCTGAACATTGCAGAAGACTGTCATCAAAGACCCGTGACACGGATGTTCAAGTCTCGATGGCAGTCGTAAGCGAAAATGAAAGGGGTCGGGACAACCCTGCCTATCAGCATGAGCAGAGGAAGCCTAACTCGCCCTGGAGGTATCCGCTCTTTAGGAGACAAATTGACAGGTAATTAATAAGAATAAAAGTAATTATTAAGAACTAGCTTTAGCCCGTGACTTCGTCTGCATAGAATTAGTAGATAGGTAATTGTTTTTTTTTTTCATTCTGTTTATATATACGTATCAGCTCTTTTTCAAGAAATTATAGATTGCGCATACAAACTTGCACCCCCGTTTTCGTCCTTTTAGGGGACGATTTCCTGGACAAAAACTATCCTATGTCCTTCCCGGGACTCAAATTATCTCCATACAAAATATCATCTAAATCGGTTCAGCGCTTTAAGCGTGAAGAGGTAATGAACAGACAGACACACTTTCGCTTTTTTATACCTAGATTTTAGTGTACCTGCTACAGGTTTAACTATTCTTTGTCTCTATTCTTATCAACCGACTTCAAAAAGGAGGAGGTTCTCAATTCGTCGGATGTTCACGAATTACTTCCAAACGCCTGGACCGATTCGCAAAATTTTTTTTTTGTTCAAAAGAGTAGACTTCACAGATGGTCCCATTGTAACCACATCACGATCTGATGATGGAATCCCAGGGAAATCGAGGGCAACCCTCAAATTTTATAGGCAATTATCACGTTTTGAATATATTTACTAAAATTGTTCCAGTATTTGTGTCTGATAATCATCATTTGAGGTTGATGAGCTGATGATGGAAGGTGGAACTCCTCAACAGTTAAGATTTAAAAGAAAATTCTTTCAGTTATAAGCATTTATTACATTTACATGTATTCTCCAAAGCTGTTCAAGTATTTGCATCTGAAAATCAACATTTCATGTAATGATCTGATGATGGAAGGTACAACTCCTCAACGGTTAGGAGTTGAAGGAAAAATCTTTCATAATTATAAGTATATATGGATCGATAGTTGTATTCTTTCAGGCTATTAGATTGACCTGATATGAAAAGTTTAATATATATATATACAACACTAAAAAGAAAAAAATAAATTAACTTTTAAAAAAAAAGCAAAACCAACTTCAAAAACTAAAAAGCAAAAAATAACTTCATACAGTTGTACCTTTTTTTAGTTTTAAAGGAATGAAGTCGGTGCCGATGATGTGGTGGTTGTAACCACCCCGCTCAAGGTCACTCGCGAAGAGTGTACTTAGGTACTATTACGTTTGGCTTGGCACCGACTACATACCTTTAAAACTAAAAAAAAGGTACAACTGTATGAAGTTATTTTTTGCTTTTTAGTTTTTGAAGTTGATTTTGCTTTTTTTTTTAAAGTTAATTTATATACAAATATATTTACATCATTTTTTTTTATTTCAGAGCGGACTCTGCGTCGAGCCTGGGGTCAAGTATAAACGGTAACAGTTCCGGGATCAAGATGTCGCCACTGGCCACGGGGGCTCTGCCAGCGTCGCCGCCCTCCATCCCGCCACATAGGTACATTACGAGTACATCTCGGTCTTGTCGCTATGTTAAATAAGGCTGCTTGCTGAATTAAGTTTGATGAAAAGCCGCAATTTGCTATAAAGTGAGTATTTGTGGAAATCTGACGAATAATTGTCAACGTAACATTGCAAGTGCCGTCTTTGTACATCCCGAATACAAACTATCTGATAATAGTTTATATTGTAACAATAACATAAGCCCATTAGACAACTAAGTACAACGTGACGTGTAATTTGCACTTTAATTATAACGTATATTTAAATATGAAATGCATACATCAGCAATCAGCTGTATCAGCAATCATGGGCGTATCTAAACTTTTCCTTCAGGTCCAAGCCCCTCTTGGGGTGGGCACAGTCTACCGTATGAGAATTTTGAATCGGTAGCCCAACATCCTAGGGTGGGAACTGGAACATTCTGGGGAGGGTACGGCCCACCCGGCTCCCCCCCTAGGTACGCCCATGTCTGCAATACCACAATTCATTCGAAATTCTTTTCACATTTAAAATGCCTCACCTTTGGCATAGAAATTAGAATATGATATAAATAACCTAGCTAGTTTTTCAGCACGATGGGAGATATAAAAGGTTTTGATTGAATCGATGTTCTTATTTTCAGGTACCGACCTCAGATACCGGCTGCGGAGCGAGTGAAGGACATGTGGTGATCATTGTGGTGAACAAACAATAGCATAATTTACCTATATCATTACACAATAATAGATGTTTTCGGCGAAACGACAGGTTATCAAGTTATTGATCTCTAAGGACTCTCAATGCATATGCATGCAACAATTGTGAAACAAATTTTGTGGTCTTGAGATGCCTCAAGACCACAAAATTTGTTTTGAATTGTTTTATTATAAATGTATTAACACGAATATAAAAGAGTCAAAGCAGGGAGGCCCCTAATTTTTATTCTAATGGACTAAATCATTTTTATTGACTACAAAAACATATTGATAAAATTTTCATTAAAGCATTAATATGATTGAAAAGAAGACTATACCTGTAACTGGAGATCAAACTTCAATGCTGACAGACAGACAATTAAGTTAATAAAAGAATTGTAAATATGTAAATTATAGTTAGGTATCTAAATTAAATGTAACGCATCTGTCCAGTGTCATAAATTAAATGCCTAGTAATTAATTGTGTTTACGGTATACCTCTTGTAATAATATGAGTAAAATGTATGTAATATATGTATATGACAACATCGACACAAGTGAATAATTTGTGCCATGTAACTAATACAACAAAATAAAGAAAAGAAAAATAAACGGTAAACACGAATAACGAAGGAAGTACAAATATTCCCGATAAAAATAAAATTTTGTCAGAAGAAATTCTTTACAAAATTGTATTTTTATGGAGACATTTGATCGGGGATTAGAAACGATATATTTCCTGTCAGGCATAAGGATTATTAAGGTTATATAGCCGACATAATATAATTAAAAACAAATGACATCGAATCAATATAATGATAATAATTCGGTATTATATTCTACTACTAGAACGAAGTCATTTAGATATAGGTACGTATAGTTTTAAGTTATTTATTTGATATTGTCAGTTCTAGTTTGATGTGTGTATGTAATGAGCCATTTGTAATAATAATCACAATTATAATTCTACGTCACTTTAGTCCTAACTACTTACATCACAGAACATTTTCAATGTTGTGAAGATGTGTTTGCAACAGTGAATGTGTATTGTACCTATGATTATGTATTTTAATTGTACCGAAAGAATGAACCTGGAGTGAATGATGTAAATCGTATTTATTGTGATCGGAAAAAAAATACACAAATTCGAAACATGCAGTCTATTCATTCGATATTTTCACAAAGTAATCCAATCCTCTTATTTTATACTCAGCCCCAATTTTCTAAAATTCTCCGTACAAATCGTCAACTTATGTTTGCTCCTTGACGAGATGATCCAGATTCAGCTGACAAAGGAACGCGTTCCAGTTCACGAATCCACTCTGTATCTCCATCTCTGCTTCACCCCACAGTTTACACTAAAAAATAAAAGAAAATAAGTACCTACCTATTTAGAGATTGTATTATTCCCACAGCAAGCTTGACATAAGTATTGAGGCATTATTAATATTGATTATCTGTTCACATAAACGTCTTCTAACTAATGCTCAAGACACCACCACCAATTAAAATAATATATATATATATTTAAAATAATTTAAAAAATATTTCTGAGCCGGGACCCATAGCACAGAAAGCAGTGTTAACTACCGCTGGACAAAATGGGTAGTAAATGTTTCAGACCTTGAAATTTCGTGTTACTGCACGATAGACGATAATTTATTAGATCCTTTTCTTAAAATACGGTTTTAAGAACAAGCATATTATCCTACCCACTTCAATCACCTAAATAAAACTTACCTCAGTATACTTGACGGGCGGCGCATGGCGCACTACAGTCTCGTAGTCTGACTCAGTTAAGTTGAATACTGGTCGAGTTTTAAAGTCAAGGAACGCCATAAGGTCTTCGTACTGAATGTTACAGTTTTCATCTTTTGACAACCTAACAGTTAAACATTATTATTAACTTAAAAACATGTAATGTAAACATGCTGATTAGCAATTACTAGTTTGGTTTGTTGTGAAGCTTTCATTGACTTGGTTAGTCCAAGCAAAAGGAAGTCACATAATGGAAGGCTGATCGGAACTTTAGCTTGACCTGTACAGTCACAAGTCAATACAAAGGCCTGATCAACAAAAACCAATTACACTTACACGTGCAGCAAGCAGTCCAGAAGGTCGCAGTTGATGGGCAGGCGGTGCGCTCGCAGTAACTGACGCATGCGGTCGACGGAGAGCACGCCGGTACCAGCGGCGTCAGCGTGCATCAACCCTTCGAGCAGACGCTCCCGATCGTCCCATAAACCACGTGTTAATTCCGTGAAAACGAGAGACCTTTATGTAAAAGCAACAGTATCATCATTAGCCTATTCCTAAAAAAAATGTCATAACGAAATTTATTGTATATACATACCATCCTGCCTGATTTGATGTAAAGTAACAATTCGCTGGAATGTTTTGATGTAAATTCTACGGAATAGTGGGCAACTGGACGAATGACTACTGATAATAATTAAAAATAATAACAATATTCGGCTCAGAAATCGAAGAACCTCACTTTTATTAGCCGCATTACTTGACGCTGAACAGGCCAAGTCAAACATATTAATGTTCTTTTTTTTTTATTATCTACAATTACATAAAATAATATCGAGAGCAGTGAATTATCGTGATATTACCTAATCATCTCCCGACGTGGGCTTCTCTCCTTTCCAGGGTCACCTCGAAAGAATCTTATAAGTGTAATAAACTCGTGCTCTGTCATCTTCTCGCACATGATCTCCTTCAGAGCTTGTCTACATATAAATAAAGAATACTATGAAAGGCAACAGCTAGCAGTCAAAATAATATTTTACTAAAGACAAGCATATGATAACATTATAAATAAGCCTACATGCACACTAGACTTACTTGAAACATCTAACGGACATAAGATCTTTCTTTTCCGGGTCTACAGCTTCCATATATTTAGCTACAAAATTCTTGTATCCATTTTCCTGTGAAGCCAGTGTGCGTCGTATCTTGTCCATTATCAAAGCTATGTTTGCCATAGGATACTAATAAACAATCAAAATTATTAATTATCACTTTAATTTTTGGTGGTATAAATACATGACCTATTTTGGTGAATAATTTTACCTGTTCAGCGTTTAGCTCCATGTACCGCAGAGCATATTCATCGGCAGCGATGAGTCGGAAGCGGTGTTTGTTGATCACCAGTTCGTTACCCACCCACATGTCTTTATCTGTATACGCTGGTGGCTCTTTAGGCACAAAAAATTCCACATCTGGGAGATACATTTTGTCACGACGGAAGAATTTGCCACCCTGTTAAATAAAAACCAGGGAACTCCATATAGTATGCATATACTACTTACAGCTAAAATACATGTGTTTATGTACAAATAAATATAACTATATGGTTGTCTACGGATCCTAACTCCAAGGTAGAACCTAAGCCAAACGCAGCACTTTGCTATCAACCAGACGTGATTGACAAACACATGGTTTCGACAAGTCAGTAAAGCGTGCCTTTGATTCGATTACGAGACCTTTATAGGTACTGGACAGTCCGTGGTCATATTCCGGCAATCACTGTTTATATTTTATAAGAAAAGAAGAGCAGGTAATAGACATTACCTACTCAAAATGCCATTGGCAGAAAAGTCCACATTAACTTTGTTTCAGTTGTGTAAAGTTTAAAAATAAAACATTATCTACTTATTAAAAAATACATACGATAAGAAGTGCTGTTTGCAAGCGTAACCACCATAAAAAAATGTGCTTACCAGAAAACCCGAGTTGCGTTCGCCGAGTTCAAAAACCCCAATAGTATCATCACATAAGAAGTATTTGATGATGAAGTACCGTCGCACGTCTACAGGATTATCGTTGATTATACGAGCAGCAAAGCGCAGCATGTGCGAATCAAACCCAATCCTGTAAAATCACGATTTATTAAATCACCCGCACATCTAAAATCTAATCGTTTAGCGTCTGCTAAAAATGTATTCAGTAACCCATTACAACTTAAAGAATACGTGTCTTACTTGTCTTTGTTCAAAAATTTGATGAAATCTCTATGTTGTGCTTTGGGTTCAACAGTACGACAATTCTCAGCAGAGTCATCATAAGTACCGTATCCATTCCATGGCGGTAGTTCACGATCGGACATCTTCGAACTAATACATTCTTTGCTTTTATCTTGGGGCAATGATAATGTAGTAAACGTATCTAAAATATATAAATACATATTTTTGACCAAGACTCGGTGGTGCAGAGCAATTCTGGCAGCAACATGCATTGTTTACAAGGGTAAAGTATACGGATCATCTACAATAGTTTCTTTTTGACTAGGACATGTTGGAAATTAATACATTTATGTTTATTATACGAACCGAATCCGTATGTGACGCGATAATACTCCTTAGTAAAAGGATCGCAATCAGTAAGAACCACCTTGCGTCCAAACACGTTAAGAACTGCTCCAATACTTAGGTCCGCGGGACTGTAAGACGGTATCGGGGGACCACCCGTCATTTCTATCTTGGGTGGTATTTTCTAAAACATAATCAACTCCAACTTGAAGTTACAGAATAAACGCCATACATAATAATACAACTGAGAATTGAGATTATTCTACGTAGCCCAATTATGCGTACTGAACTAGACGAAGGAAACGCAAGATTAAAAATCGAACTATTTAACCTTCTTATTCGAATCTCAAAAGCAACCAAAGTTTGAACGAATGTCTTGTTAAGGAGGACGAACATCAGTTCATCTAATAGGTACCACTTATCGCATTTATATTTCTTATTATATAAGAGTTTTTTTAGGAGCTACTCGAGAAAAGCTTAACTCAAATAGGTAACTTACGCGAGGTAAACGCATCCGTTTTAAAAACATCGCTCCGGCTTCCATTCCAGAATTTGGACCTAATGTTTCTTTGATCTCGATGGTATCATCTGCTAAAAAGTAATGTATCTCTAGGTGATGCAAAGTTCCAAATTCTGCATCACGATCATCCCAGTAACCAAAGAACCTAAAAACAGATTTCATAAAAAATCAGAATACCTCTTCCGATATTGACACGTCCTAGAACCTAATTTCTGCACTTAATGATAAATACACAAATTAGAGTTAAATCTTTAACTTTTTTACTTTATTACCCTGCTGTGGTAGCCTAGTGGTGTGGCCAGTGGCGTGACCACATGTCAAAGGTGGAGAGTCCGAACCCAAGCACGCAGCCACTGAGTTTTCGGAAGTTATGTGCGTATTTATCACATGCTCAAACGGTGATATGAAACATCGTGGGGAAACCTGCATGCTTGAGAGATTTCTCGATGGCGTGTGAAGTCTACCAACTCGCAGGAGGCTAGCGTAGTGGACTATAGCCTAATCCCTCTCAAATGAGAGGAGACCCATGCCCAGCAGTGGGACGATAATGGGTTGATGATGATGATGAATCTTTAACTTACCTTAAAACTTGTCTGTCAAAATCCAAAAATTGTCTAAAAGGTCTATGTTTAGGTGGTTTTCTATTGTCAAGTGTTTTCTAAAAAAAATAGTTATAATGAGTAATTAAATTAATACGTTAAACTGTTTATAATACCAAAATTGTTTTATAAAACAGCCGTACCAGAATCAGTCTCACTTACCTCAATAGCATCTGGATATGGAATAGGATCTGGCACGTTGATACCAAGGCGATTTAAAAACACTCTAGTGAAGTTGTCACAATTTACAATCTATAACAGAAGAAGAATAGAAACGAGTGTGTAATTAAAAAAAAAGCAAAACCAACTTCAAAAACTAAACAGCAAAAAATAACTTCATACAGTTGTGCCATTTTTTTAGTTTTAAAGGTATGTAGTCGGTGCCAAGCCAAACGTAATAGTACCTAAGTACACTCTTCGCGAGTGACCTTGAGCGGGGTGGTTACAACCACCACATCATCGGCACCGACTTCATTCCTTTAAAACTAAAAAAAGGTACAACTGTATGAAGTTATTTTTTGCTTTTTAGTTTTTGAAGTTGGTTTTGCTTTTTTTTTAAAGTTAATTTATTTTTTTCTTTTTAGTGTTGTATATATATATATTAAACTTTTCATATCAGGTCAATCTAATAGCCTGAAAGAATACAACTATCGATCCATATATACTTATAATTATGAAAGATTTTTCCTTCAACTCCTAACCGTTGAGGAGTTGTACCTTCCATCATCAGATCATTACATGAAATGTTGATTTTCAGATGCAAATACTTGAACAGCTTTGGAGAATACAAGTAAATGTAATAAATGCTTATAACTGAAAGAATTTTCTTTTAAATCTTAACTGTTGAGGAGTTCTACCTTCCATCATCAGCTCATCAACCTCAAATGATGATTATCAGACACAAATACTGGAACAATTTTAGTAAATATATTCAAAACGTGATAATTGCCTATAAAATTTGAGGGTTGCCCTCGATTTCCCTGGGATTCCATCATCAGATCGTGATGTGGTTACAATGGGACAATCTGTGAAGTCTACTCTTTTGAACAAAAAAAAATTTTGCAAATCGGTCCAGGCGTTTTTAAGTAATTCGTGAACATACATAAAAAAAAATTAAAAAAAAAAAAAAAAAAAAGATTCCGACGAATTGAGAACCTCCTCCTTTTTAAAGTCGGTTAAAAAGGTCGATCTCTTAGTTCTCTTATGCATTGGATATTCTTTTAATCAGGTACCTACATAACTACTTACCTACTTACGCTTAATTAAAAAAAATGCTACTTGCATTATAATATATGTAAACTATGAAGCCTTACCTTGAATACTTTTCCAAAGAATGTAACTTCCAGCCCAATGTTGAGATCAAGTATGTCGTAATATAAATCGTAACTGAACGGGAGACGAATTCTTTGACGACTTATCATTGTACCTAGGTAAACAAGGTTTTAGGTATTACAATTACAATGGCAATGATATGTAGATTTGCCGTGGCTGTAAATTTCCATATGCAGGCAGTAGCACTGGAAACTCAAGAAACGGAGTAGGTAAACACTATAAGCTGCATATAAAGATCACTAATACATACCTTGAGTCAACCCACTATTATCAGTCTTCGGCTCCATAACTTTTATAGTACCATCTTCCAGATAGAATAATATATCGACTCTACGTAAAATATGAGACCCACATCGACTTTCATGCAGCGTTTGTTGAAAGAAGGCTTTGAAACGTAGAATCTAAACGTATGAAAGATATATTTCTATTAGTACAGGCTACATGCAGTCAGGAACACACTAAACACTTCTTGTTTGCGTTTAAGATAACGCCAGGATGCGATCGACGATACTTAAAGACCTTTACTGCTTAGACTTGAGCTAAGATATGCAATTGGCAAAATAATAAAATTCTTACGTTCTTATCATACATAATCCAGGTTGGTAAATCTGGTGCTTGTTTACGACAATACAACGAGGGCACCCTGTTGACTCCCTCAGCTTTGTCGATTAACATGTTCACATTATCGATAGTGGTGAATATGGGACGAACTCCAAAGTTCGTTTTCCCTATCTGAAATAGACAGTATACGGCACTACAGAAACGTAGACAGACTCGACTTTCAAATTCGACAATTGGCATAAAATCGGACACAAATAAATTTAGGCAGGTGTTTTTAAATACCTACATACCATCCATTATGATGCATTTTCATTTGCCCATGACTCACCCCTTATTCCCTCGTTATACTTGTAATTTTCAAATTACGAAATTATGAAGTAAACATTTATATCTACCAAAATTTTAACGTTCTAGATTTACCGGTATTGTTTTGACTGACTTATAACCCCAAAGGTTATAAATCAGTTGGAACTTAGTACCTACAACCTATTTTATAGGTTCCCTCGTATCTTGAGGAGTATACTTTTCATTAACCTAGCTCTGCCCTGCCAGTCCTGGCACGGTGCAAATGTGCAACCCCTTGTGGCATGCGAAACCAACTATTGGAATTAGAAAAAGGCCGTACCCAAAGTTCTGACTTTGGGTACGTCTTTAGTTGATCAAATACCTAACACAAGATTTCCCACCATTACGTTAATAACACCAAAGTGCCAAGTCAGTACTTTAGAGGCCTTTTTAGCTTTTTAACCGACTTCAAAAAGTTACGTTACGTAGTTACGTTATCAACAACAGTCCTACTGAAGTAAAAAAAAAAGTATATTATGTAGTATATCAACCGACTAGTATCCGTAACACAAGCCTCGTTGCTTAGCTCGGAACTAGATGGCGCTGTGTCATAATGTCTAGAAATATTTATTTATTTACTTCCAGGGCTATTCAATATTTAAATAACTTTCTTAGGGCCAATCCAGAAGCAGACATATTAATCGATAAACCGAGCATAATAAGCAAAAAGGTTAGTATTTTCATAAATATGTAAGTAGTTGAGAAGAATATTAAAGATTTTATATTGTTTTAGATAAGATTTATTTAGTTTTTGTTTTTTATTTTATATAGATTATTATTTCCAATTGTTTAGTATAAATATAAACGACGTAGTGACAAAAGTTGAGAGGAATGTACTGAGATGGTTTGGGCATGTTGAAAGGATGAATGATAGGCGATTGACGAAAGGAATTTATAAGGCGGATGTCAGTGGAAACGCCGGGAGGGGGCGCCCTAGAAGGACATACTTGGTGAACTCCTTCAAAAAGGTCAGGTACGCAGTACTCGTAACCGGCGCGCGTGCATGACGAGATGTATGAATGTGGACGAGGCAAAAGTGTTATGCAGGGACCGTAGTGCGTGGCATTCTGTAGTTTCTGCCTACCCCCATGGGAAAAGGCGTGAATGTATGTATGTATGTAGTATAGATATAAACGACTTGGTTGTACACTGTCAGTTTATATTTTATGAACTTTATGAATAAATGAATATGAATATAATCAATTCGACAGTATTTTTTTAATGTTTGCTACTTCATAACTTTCGACTAGCTGAACCGATTTTGATGATTCTTTTTTTTTCATTTGAAAGCTTGTGCTTCCCTTACAATTTGGTCCAGGTCTGACATTTGAAGCCAGCTTTTTTTCTAATTCGTGTTACAAATATTAATTAAATCAGGCTTTATTTTTAATCTTTAACTCACCATTGGATTTGTCCCATATCCAGGCAAAAGCGGGAGTCTTGGATTTCGAATCGACATGATATTACAAAAAAATCCAATCTCGAAATAAAATTGAAAAAATATCTCAGTACATGTGCCTCAAATTATAATAAAATAATAAACAGATGAAGTTGCTATAGCAATTTGATTATAGGGATTGAACAATATATTATTTTTCTTATTATCGATATAATATTGTCACAATATAAATTCTATTATTATTATTTATTTTTTTATGAACTGAATTAATGATAGGACATAATGTAAATAAAATATTATTATTCATTTATTCTTCAAGAGTTTTCATCACTTCCAGCGCTATGCGACACAATGCGACATGACTTTGGCATAACTCCATTATTAATTTATTGTTTGGCTTGACACTTGACAGTTATGATCATGACATTTGACATTATCTTAGATTCTGTGAATCAGTTTATTTGTATTTGTGACAAAAATATTGTAAATAAAATACATTAATTTTAATATTTAAAACCTCAAATCCCTAACAATGATTGATGTAAAAACAAAAATTAATTCTTTCTTTATATTTAACTCTAGTTTTGGCCCTAGAGAAGGTGAAGTAAGTAGTTTGTGATAATTAAATGCGCTCACGAAATTCTCAAGTAGTACTAAACTAACAGTTTCCATTACTATACTTTTCTTTAATATTTTTTCAGGAGCTACAAAGGATATTATTTTACCACCCTAGTGCAACAAGTGCTGATACACAGAAAATGCAAGTTGGATTATGTGAAGCTGTTGTTAAATTTATGTCGTAAGTGGTTTTATTTCACTACTAAATATAACGTTAATTACTTGATTAAATAAAGAAATTAGCAGCATTACTTATTCTATACTACTTATTATTTCATCTTAACCTTTCTGCTGTCTTTGGAGGAATGTGCGCACATATATGAAAGCTGGGAAAACTCGTTATCAATTATATGTCACTGTGGCTAAAACAAGAAACTACCCTTACACTTTGCCCTTCATATCTGGATACAATAGCAGCTGTAGAAACAAAGCTGTACTTATCTTCTATAAAATTTCAACATGAAACATGAAAATTCGGAATTTCTGAATATGTAAATTTTAATTTACAAGCATACTTTCCAGACACTGAGATTTTCTAATATTTTTACAATATTACTGTGGTGTCTCAGTGTCTGCCTCTCTGTCCCATAATCTAATTCAATATTTATTTCTAATCATCATTGATATTATCTGACAGTGAATTTGTATAAAATTTGAGGTAAATATTTTGATATTGTCTAGTGATTTATTGCGATACAGTAACAGTAAATTTACGGATCGATCTTATAAATTAGGTGTTGATTCTGTATTTATTTAGGAACATTTCAACATATACTCAAAATAAATTACAAGTCTATAAATAATAATTATAAAATAAATTAAAATTTAAATAACTTATATGAATGCACAATGCATGCACAAATTTTTAAAACCATATGTACTTCTGTTTCCAGAACATTCTCTTCAGAGCCCTGTGAAGCTTTACAAACACAATCAAAAAGATACATTTTCTATCAACCTGAAAAAGGATATTGGATGGTATTGGTAATATGGCTAATAGTATTTTTAAATTTTCTGTATAATTGTGTCAGTAGCGTAGCGTGGGGGGGGCAAAGGGGGCCACGGCCCTGGGCGGCAACTAGAAAAGCGGGCGGCAAATTTCCAGACGCCACTGTATTGTGTATTAATAAAATAACAGTGATATTAATTATTATTATTCCCTTGCGTCAAAAATCAATAAAGAACAATAGTCCCTCAATGGGCTACTAAAAAAATCTCAGGGGTTTTCAAAGGCAAAGCTGACATTTTGTTTTGTTGATATCAGTTAAATAGATAGCTTTTATTAAATTGGATTTTTCAGGTTGTGAGAATACCATACACAACTAAAGCATTGTCAGCTATTGGAGAAAGCAGGGGCGATGTTGTAAGTTTTTCAAAGAATCACTATTTAAACATTACAGGCACTTTATGTTATCAATTTTAATATTTACTGCTTTAGGTAGACCCATCTGTGATGTGTGATTTACTTAAGTCAGCATACAAGATGTTCAGAATGTTCAGAGGACTTTTCAAAAACTTTCCCACGGAGGAGATATATTCAGCGTGTGATCAGTTCTTTACACCTGTAAGTCTGTTTGCTAATTTATAATATTCTAATTCTTAAATATGTATAGAACACTGACTTGGGCTTATCTCAGCTAGATCTAATATCGTGTCATTTGTATAATTATTTTTTCTCTTGCAAGTCTATAGACATAGCTTGGGCTCAAGCTATGTCTATAGACTTACATAGATTCAAACATACAACATACTTGATACCATATTTTTTTGCTTCTCAGTACATAACTTCAAAGAATCTATCAAATGACATCTCAGATGTTATCCAAGGCATTAACTATTTGCCACTGGATAAAAATTCATTCTTCAAAGTATTGTGCTTTATTGATCTCTTGGAAGTCAACTACCCTCATTTCAAGTGTATTTCTTTTATCTACAATGAACAGCTTATTTGGTAAGTCAGTAAAAATTCTGGAAAACTTACATGGAATGTGTAATTTACTGGTAGCTGTATACATAATTGTGTTCTATGTTTTCTCCAGGAATGGTCTGGCGACACATGACATGCTAACTTTATACCAATATTTGGTACAAACATTGTTACCAAAACAGGTGGAAAAAGAGATCCAAGGAGGTGCAGTAGCAGCTGCTCAGAGACACGGTCGCTTTATTCATCCTCCTGAGGGCATCCACAACAATGAGGACTTAAAAAAACTAGTGAAAGTACACCTTATGCGGGAGGATGATTTGGAAACCAGACAGTATTATTTAGTAGTTTACAGAACTATGAGTGCCACTGTCTGTTTTACTGTTGATGGTAATATAATTGATCAATAAGTATGGCAGAATTGATGCTAATAATGATTATCAGTTGGTCTAATTAATGAAAAATTGTCTTTTTCAGTTAATGTTGATCTACAGTTTGATATGTTCAGATCATTAGACGCATTTATAGGCCCTCAGTTATCTGCAATTGCATCAACCATGAGTGAACAATGCACATTACATGCATTGCAAACTGCACAGCTCGCTGTTTCTGAACACAAATTTGTGTACTTCAATAGATTAAATTTAGCATTTAAAAGTTCTGTAAGTAACACTAAAATTCATACACTACTATAGTTGCTGAATTTTACAATATATTCAATTAGCTAACTTGTCTTATTGTATTTATTTTAGCAACCGAATTATTATACACATTTCTAATTCTGGTAACTGATTATCTTTATTTTAGCCACCAGTAAACAAACTACATCCATCTACGGCCATAAAACCAGAGGTTTTAAGTATCATATCCAATATACATTCTGATAAGAAAAGGTAAGGACCACAATAAGCATCACCAAAATATTATTTATACTCGCCTCATACAAAAGTGCTGATGCAATACTAACCAGTTTTTATAAATTTTCAAACAATATCAGCCTTGGAAATTATGGAGAAATTATTATTAAAACACCAGATGAATACTGGATTACAGGGAAGTCATCAAATGAAAGAGAGTTTTATGTTATCATTCAAGAGAAAAATGCCAATCTCAAAGAAATAGCAGGTATGGTTTTTCAATAATACAAATATATTTTGTTCTGTGGAGAAAGATTATATCACACATCAAGGCAATCTATTAAAAACTGTACTGACAATATAACCCTCTTTTTAGCAAGCAACTGTAAAGTTGTTCCCAACTGCAGCTTCTCCAGCTTGTATTATTGACTTTCTTGTTGTTAAATACTTGACTACTCACACCTTCTTACTTTTTTTCTAGATGAAGTAAGACGGATATGTGAAGCTCAAATGAAAGGTATATTCTTCTACCCAATGTGAGCAAAAAGAAAATCATGAATAATAAAAGGTATTATTTACCATGATTCAGGCTAGCAGCGGACAACCAATATTTTTATCTTGTTATTAATGTTACAAAAATAAAACAACTTGTATATTATAACATGGCTATAATTATTTATTTTAGATACTCTTAACATTGATAGTAAATACTCATAGGAGCTTGACAATAACCGAATGCTAATCAAGAGACACTTTGTCATCTCTTTTCCAAAACTTTCTATATACTTTATTAACAAGTTCTTTATTCTCGTATGCCCATGCTAGTAGGACACAAAATAACAATATTGCTCCAATAAATATATGAAGAATAATAGAGTCTCGTGATAATTTATTTTCTGACAATTTACAAAGGCAACCAGAAATAAATAATGTCAGCAAAAAGAATTTACCAACATAAAGCCCTTCTAAAGGTTTATAATTTGTTCCTTTGTATTTATTACTTATAAAGTGCACACTATGCATTATTCTAGTAAACATGTTGATACAATTCGATATAATAAAACCTACTGGTCCAAATATATATGTCAAAACATATGATAATAATAGAAAACTTATTGAAAATAATACCATTAAATAATTGTAACTGTTTAACTGGGCACTAGTCATAGTAGCAAATGCATAACATTCAGTAACTCCATTAATTGCCAACAAAACTATAGCTAAACAGTGACTTCTTAGTAGTTGTACTGGTAGGCCACTTGCAACAAATGTCTCTCCTCCATACAGCAAAAGCAATGTTCTTGCATAGCTCTGTCCAAACACTAATACAATTAATCCAATTGAACTCACTGTTTTGCAGACTTGTGACAATACTGTACATGATTCTTGAACTTTATGTTGATCTTGTTTTTGGAGGGGTAATTCTCTGCTCACCATTTGGGTGAAATAGAAATAGCTACTGTCTTCTATAGGCCTAAAAACAAACCTAGCTGCCAGACTACCCAGGTTGTTTACAACATCATAGGTGGCCTGTTCACTAAAGGTCATCACAGGACTGACAGACATCACATATTTTTCACCTTCTGTTAACAGTTGTTTCACAACACCTTGTTTAGCAAAGCTAAGGGTGAGGGTGCTTAATTTCTTATTAAAGGTTGTGTTTACCGATCCAACATATTTTGGTAAGAAATCACGAATGGATGTAAATTGGAAATCATCCATATTGTCATACAAACAATGCAAAATTGATTCTGAAACAATTTTGCTCTTAAGAGCTCCTTTAGCATAGAGAGGTTTATTGTTAATATACCAATAAAAGAATGCATAGTAACATACAACTATACTTCCAATACTGCCTACTTGTGCCACAGAAAATGCAATCAGAGCAAGAGACCTATCATACAGTACAATGGATAAGAATAATACAGTTCTTATAAAAATATGAAAAGTATCCAGTGCTACTTTTAATTTAATGAAACAGAAGAGTTGTGCTATTAAAGCTATGTTTGCAGAACATAATTCTAAAACACATGACAAGGCCACACTCCAACAACCAAATGAATATTGGAATGCATGTTCTGGATGACCCAAAGGGAGCAAATTCAACCAAATGTAAACAAAAACTAAGGATAAAATACAACTCACAGGTACTGACAGCCAGATTTGGTTAATCAGTTGCCTCCAGCTGAACTCATCTTTTTGGCCTAGACAAGCTCTGTTGAATGGCTCTCTGCTAAGAAATAATATAGTACTTTCCAAGAGGAGTAGCCTTACATTCATAATACCAAGAACTTCATGTCCTACATTCCTGATAACCCATGCATTTATCACGAATGTGATACATCTAAATATTATTTGAAATAAAATGTTAAATGATGCATTCTCAAGGCTACTCATTAACAAGTTTCGTCCCATGGTGCTATAAATTTACAATCTCAAACATTTACTGTGTTCCCTTCACTAACGTGTGGTTGAATGCCGCGTTTCACTACATATATCTTCTTATTGGAAAGGCATATAACAAACCAATGGTCATCATATGTTATTGATATCTTCTTAAATTGTTCATTTGGCCCAAAAGCTAAGGGATCCACCCTGAAATAAAAAAAAACTGCATAATTAATACATAATCGAATGACAACTACTAGATCCACGTCATGCTTATACACTACGCAAAATATTAGCTGCGAGTTTAAAATGTGCTCACTTATTAGATAAGGAGATGAGATCGGTTATTATTGTCGCAACACGTTCGTCGTTTTCCAATTCTCCGCCAGATTCAAGGACAGCTCCGTCCTCCGTTAGAACCAAATAACCGATCTGGTCGGGAATTTTTTCCATTATAACTGGAAATTATAATATCAAAATAATTTGACTACACAATATCAGGGAACGATGAGAAATTATGATGTTGATTAAAAAATATTAAAAAAATTACCTCACAGGGACATCAGAATAATATGTCAATTTGACGCATTAAATTATGTGACAGTGACAGTGAGTATGAAGACAAAAACAGAGTACCTGAAACGAAACATGATTATTATAATGGTGCGTACAGACAAATTCATTTAACGCCAGCAAATGGTATTCTTTGACATTCGGCTATGTCTGGTCTGGTCTGGACGTCTAGTTCATTTCATTTGTGATTTATAGGTAATTTAGGAAAACAGAAACATTATCATACAATCTAATCTATCTTTATCTGTCACATAATATTTTTTGAAATACCAGATAGTAAATATACCCAATGACTGGGCCAACAACGTTGTTTTAATACATCTGTGCTCAGCAAGAGTAGAATGAAAAATAATCCTTATTCCGAGAAAAAGTTTTCGTAATTTCTTTGCCGAACTTTCACACATTGAGCCGTAAACTTCGCTGCTAAACAAAAGCTTAATTAACAAATAAATTCAAGTGTCTGCAATATCCAACAATTATGATGGTAAAAAGTAAACTCGGAATCCGAAGGTGCAATTTGTAAAATTCTAACTACTCACTCTCACTAAAAGGCTTCATTCAAATTACCTTCAGATTATACTTCAGAATGAGTGTAATAATAGTGAACGATTTTCGTCAATGAAATGAATGTAATTTCGTAAAAGAGAAAATAATTTTGTGATTTAAACATTTTTCTCGAAGTGATTGTAACAAAATAGAAAGTTATACGAGAAACAGGCAAGTAACTTCAACATTTATTAAAATCAACGTACTATAAGTGCGTAATTTAATTATTAGAAATTTGTCACGTAGATGTACCTACATATTGCATGCTCTTCATTATTTTGCATTCCCTGCATGTGAAATACAATAGCCTCGATTTAAACTGGTTTAAATTTTTTTAGCTATAAGAAGAAAAGCAATTCTAGCCGATTTTTTTCTATTGATCGATTTGTCAATCTGTTTTCTATATGTAGATTTCTGCACTGGTATTTAGAAAATCCTATTTTATTAACACGAATTCACCATCTACATAATCTTATACCTATGTAACCTATGACCCTGTAGATGTAGAATAAAACGACAAACAAGAAATAATAATATACCTGTCTGTCACTTATCACCAATGCAAAGTATTGTCTCAATATTATTAAATTTATCCTTTTCATAAGTTTGTATAATAAGTAGGTACAAATATTATAGAGGGGAAATCAAAGTATTTTCTTTATAAATCCTAGCTCCTACCTGAGTGTAGTTTATCAATTTTATTAGGTACTGATAATCATATTATTACCTATGTGCAAGGAAAATTACGTGACAACCCAATGTTAATTTTAGATAGATAGATAGATAGAATATTCTTTATTGTACACCAGGAATTTAAAATATACATTACATCAGAGATTTTAATTTGTTATTTCTTCTTCCTTAGCTTGAAATTTTCTGCTTAACTAGTGATTTTTATAAATTACCTATTATAATGCAGTTGTGATTACATCATAATATTGATTTCATAAGAAAGTGCATTCTAGACTTAACATTTATAGACATTACCACACACTTCACTAACAATAATTAAGATAACAATACATATACATATATTTATATATCAACATTAAGCATACTATAGTTAAATATATATTTATTAACCTTGACTTTGACTATTGTTTATTATGTACATGAATACCTAAATGAAAATAATTAATTGAATTCATTCATAATCTTAATTTCAATTATCATGAAATTGTGGTATATGCCTGTTCATGAGTAAAACAATATATGACTGCATCAATTAATAGTGAAACATGCCCCTTGTGAGTTATTAGTAAATTATTTTCTGTGTATCAAGCCTAGCCTAGGTCATCAAAATGGTGAATCAAATGGTCACTATCCACAGTACAAATGCAAGAAGTATTTATTTGCTCTAAACTAACATTGCCACAGGGGACTTTAAGTTTGCTTATTTTGCCAATACTTTATGCTTCTAGATTTCCTTACTCAATGTGTTGTTGCTACTAGCTCTGAAATTTTGAACTGGCTCCATGACTTATTTAGGTTAACATTTAACCACAATCTCACCTGATAGTAAGTGACAATGTGGTCTAAGCATTCCTAGAAAATACTAGAAAATTTCATGTGGAATCCCAACTGCGATGAACAGTTCTAACCACTCATAGTCAAAAAACTTAATAAGCAAATTTACCTTATCTGGTTTATAAATAATAATTAATGTTTTTCTTCATTGACAGGCAAAATGTTAAGGTTTCGCCCCAAACTGGGAAGTGAGCGGAATAGCGAATGGCGCTGTTGCTTCTGTCTCCATGTACGCACAGGGACCATTCTGCTGGGAACATGGCATCTCGTAAGTTATTCAGTCAATTTCTGTATATTGCAGCAATGATGCAAATCTGTCAATGTAGAGCACATTTCAATTCAACTGAAGTATAAGATTTTGATAAGATATTATAATTTAAAAATAATAAAATGACACATGCATTAAAAATAAGATAAGATTATATGGCTTATGTCCAGCAATGGACGAACGAGTATAGGCTGATGATGATGATGATGATGAATGATTTTCATTTTTCTAGAAATAATAAAAAATGCTATAATGCTGCCTTGGGTGGGAGTTATCGTAGATTTTTGTTCTTATTATTCAAATCTAATGTACCAACAGAACCATTAAACTTCGAAATCTTTTTTCCTAGATGATGCACCTAATAGCATTAGGGTTCCTGGCTGCAATAGTGCGCGATCCTCGGCTACTCGACGAGCTAGAACGTGACTCTGCGCCCGTGGGGGACTGGAGCAACGTGGCGCGAGTCAACGATGCCATGCCCACGCCCCTGTCTAACGTGGAACCGCCGCCCAGCTCGTTCCCCCAACATGTCGGACAGCCGCGAGACCATAGCCTGATATATCGTAAGTTAATCCTTGAACCTAACATATAGACCTATCGGACCTATTCCTTTTTTAGTCAACCAATTTAGTTATTGGTAATTTTACTAGGCTGTACCTGTACTGTACACATACACACTATGTACATAGACATATAATCGGTTAATTGAACGTTTCAAATGAAAACAATGAAGGGAAATACCAAAATGTAACTTTTTACATTTTGGTATTTCCCTTCATTGTTTTGGAATTGATACTACTATCCCTTTGGATAGTAGTATCAATTCCGTGGAAACGGTAAATCTAATATGATTATTTTACTGACACTTTGAAATAATAATAAGCTTCTGATGATGGCTGATTAAGAATACGCCTAGTCATTAAATATAGCGTTGTTTGTGACATATCCTATATCAGCCACATGTATGTTGAATAATACATAGCACACTGGGAAGTATCTATTGGATATAAACCGTATTGGACTGTGACGTTCAAACCCTACCAATTGTGTATAACACCTGCGACCTTGCAGTTTTAAATGAAAACAATTGTTAGTACAATATAAAAACATGAAAATTGGCATAAAACTCGCACGAAATAGTGATAAAATGATGCTATTAATAAAAACTAATAATGACGACTTGAAACAATAAATGCGATGTAGTCTCGAGTCTACAAAAAAACAAATTTATTTGGTTTTTCCGTTATTGTTGATCAAATAATTCATTGGTTCCTAACAAACAAAATCGTACTGATAGCTATAAATACTGATAACATTGTATTAAAATCGTGAACAAAGCTAGAAATGCCCAAATATCACCGTTGTTAGTCTATTAATTACCGAATAGGCTTTTTTTTATATAGGTATTTGGGACGCTCATCGACTAGAATCAAACAATTTACTAAGTATATTTACTGGTTTCCTGCTTGTTGTTGTTTGATATCTGATGGATGCGTGCGTTCCGCGTCGGTATGGATAGATACACAAAGCATGGTTTTTCTTCAATAAGGCTATTTCAGACATAGACCTACACTGTTCGACAGTGCCAGATTAAGGTAACTGGATGCCATAAGTAATCGGTGGTGGGCCTAAAAAACACAGATCATCCCACATACATTAATTACCAAAACAATACAAGACAACTGGGCTGAGCTTTTAGCTTTCTTTTCGCCCTACACCTTGATTATCCGTATTAATTCTCGATCGTGTGCCCCCCTTATAGGGGATACCCTTAGCAATTGCGTAGCTCTAGGACTGTTGTTAGACTCACTTATTGTAGACCAACATCATTTATCTTCGGTTTCTCTGTTTCGGTATTTCTTCTCAGTCAAGTTAAAAAAAGCCATCTAGATCCAAAAAACTCTTAAATATGACTTGTATAAGTGTCCTCAGAAGATCTATTTACAGAAATAAGTATAATTTATCATTATAAAAATTACACTTCATAATTTCATGAAACTACTATAAGCGGGAAATAAAATAAAATATAATCTAATCTAACAGTTTTCAACTGTGTGTGTACTAGATGATGTCGATGTGGGTGCACTGGTTACAGTGTGTACTTTGGCCATCACATTCATGCTGATCTACGGCGCGGCGCTTGGCAAGCCTGCCCATCTATTGCCTTTCTTCTGCCTCCAGATTTTCGACTTTGCGATCACAGTGTAAGTTCTCTACCATTCTTGATATATCAAAACAAACTGCATATTTTGTAACGCCTGTAATAATCTGCGAAATTGTACCATTATAATAACCTATTTTGTACATAGAAATAATATTATAAATTCTGTCTCTAAAAACTTAGTAGCATTGCTTGCTATAAAATTCAATATCAATTGTATGCCAATGATTAATACATGCCTTGTAGTGATTGATTACAATTTACTACATAGTAACGAGCGATCGATCGATTCGAATCGAGAAAGCACTGCTAGCCCTCAAAAATGTTGCAAATATTTTAAAATACAGAAGCAATAGCAATATTTTAATCATATTCACATTAATTTCTTAACACACTAAATAATATTAGTCTCGTTTGACTTTTTTTGGTTGAGCCCATGATATCACTCAGAGTTGGGCGTAATCAACTACTTTTGTAATCGGATTATTAATCTGATTAAAAATAATCATGATTACTTTTAATCGGATTGAAATAATCATGATTACTTATAATCAAAATTACACATGTAATCTTTAATCTTGATTACAGTAGTTAGTAATCAAACTACATGATTATTGACGACGTGTGTGGTCTAGTGGTTCGAGTACCGGACTGCTGATCACGAGGTCGTGGGTTTGATTCCCACATGACGCAAATATTTATGTGATGAATATACATATTTGTAACAGTCTGGGTGTATTTAATATGTATGTGTATTTACAAAAAAAAAAAAAAAGTATTATATCCATTGTCTAGTACCCATAGTACAAGCTCTGCCTAATTTATTATTATTGTAAAAAATGTTTTTAAGAAATATAATACGCCTCTGCCATCCTCGGGTCCAGTTGATGGCCGAATGTGGGCTGATGATGATGGTGATGACATAGACTTTCAGATGAAATGTTTGAGAAGAGGGTTTTATTGAAATCTAATATAAACCGCATATCGTAAATCACAAATATCCGGTAAAATTTTTCGTGAAATAATTAATCCAAGAGACTGATTATGAGACTCATTAAAAAATTAAGATGATTTATTGTTATATAATTTGTTTTTATTTTTTATTTCTTTTCAGTGTTCGTCTTTATCAATCAAAAATAGTAATCAAGATTACGATTACAGATTAATAATCATTAATCACCAAAGTAGATTACTTTTTTGATTATTTTTTGTAATCTTTAATCATGATTAAAGATTACACATTCTAATCATAATCTGTAATCATTAATCTGATTACATTTTGCCCAACTCTGATATCACTGACATTAGGTGTCAATCTATACTGTTGTGATCGCCGCCTAATATCTACCGTGACCTTTAACAATCGTAAGGTTGCGAGTTGAACTAGTGGCAACCAAGAAAAATAGGATACGTCTATAAAATGTACATTTGTTTGATAACGCTCACTAAGTAAAGAAGTAAGGTACGCGTTGTATGTAGTCCTTAAACCAGCCTATCCATTACTTTAAAAATACTTGATAGGTGGATAACCCTCTAGATCTCTTTAGCAGCGTTAGTGTAATAGTAATTATAAATTACTAGATTTGGCCCGCGACTTCGTCTGCGTAAAATTAATATTTTTTCTTCCTTTTAAGGGATGATTTCCGCAATGAAAACTATACTATGTCCTTTCACGGGACTCAATCTCTATACCAAATTTCATCCAAATCGCTTCAGCGTGAAGAGGTAACAGACAGACAGACACACTTTCGCATTTATAATATTAATATCGATATGGATTAGTATGGATTCTTTATCATACTAATGTTCCTATTCACAGTAATATATTTTCCTGCTTACATTTGATACTTACTTAGTAGTGTTCAAATCAGCTATATCATTAAAGCATGCTATGGATTACAAAATATTTTAATACGTGTCTCGTCTCGATAGCGCAAATAGCGGGGAACTATTTCTAGCGCCAAGTGGAAATCGACACATCGCGCTCAAGCGTTGTGTATATCTACAAAGCATAATGTGTTATGGTGCTATGCGTTATACGAACTACAATTCTCTTACGTCATGTGTTTGTAATTTAGCCTGACCGCAACCGGGTACCTATGCTACTTGCGTTCGATCCACCGGCTCGTGAGGGAAACTCACCGCGTGCCGTGGCGAGCGCAACTCCTACAGTTGCCCGCACCCGCTTTGGCGCTCGTCGTACTTTCAGCGTTCCTAGTGGCCGTCCTGCTAAAGGTAATGAATTCACCTAGGCCTAGGTCTTTAGGGCTAAAACAATAGACAATCGATATATTGTATCATCTTCCTCTCTCCTAAAATGTTTCGCTTTGCTGTGCCCGACAGGGTCCATGATGATCAAATTTTTAATTTAAGGCCGTGGAATGCAATAAGGTATTGAGTATCATCAACCCATTGTTGTACCACTGCTGGGCACGGGTTTCATTTCATGTTAATTTAAAGTTACGCCGCAATATTTTATTTATGAGTCTATCAACACGAGTCACAAGCCGCACCGAGAATTTTATTTTTGGCTTATCGTTTTGTGCGGTTAACCTGTAGCTGTGTGTTGATTGATAAAATAAGACGTATGTAAAGGATTATTTGCAAGTATTATTATAACTTTACAAAATATTTAGTTTTATACTTTCACGACCCAATTAGTCCAGCGATAGTTAACGCTGCCTTCTGTGCTAAGGATCCCGGGTTCGAATCCCGGTAGGGACAAATGTTTGTGTGATGAGCATAAACATTTGTATCCGAGTCATAAATCTATGTTACAAACAAAATATTATATGTATATGTAGTAAATCAACCAACTTAGTATCTGTAACACTAGCCTCGTTGCTTAGCTCGGAACTAGATGGCAATGTGTCATAATGTGCAGGAGTATATATTTATTTTATTTATTCTAGTTCTTTTATGCAAATATTTCGTTATCTATTCCGCAGGGTTACTGCATCAGCGTAGTATGGCGCTGCTACAAGTACCTGACGATGCGCGCGCACGCTCTACAGACTCCTTTCGTGATCTCAAGTGATGACGTGGTGAGCACGGCGCAGCTGGCGCCGTACGCGGCCGCCCCGGCGCCGGACTACTCCAGCCTGCTGCCGGACTATGAGGAGGCCGTCAAGCAGACGCCCCCACCCTCATACCGCGCGGCCACGCTCATGGCGGCCGCAGACCCATCTCTTGCTACCGTTGTAAGTAAATTTGTAATTTACACATTCTTTATCTCAAACACGTCACAAGTAGCCACAACAACAACTCAATAATAAAAGTCGAATCGACATATCTAGATGATATTTGTTTTCGTTCACTTGTCACGAATTGGTGCATAGGGACTAATGTACACTTTAAAAGTAACAACACTGCATAATAATTCATTTCATATGAGACATGAACTGCAGCCATTGCAATATTGTTCGATGATCGCAGCGATATGAATGGCTGCCTTCTGTGGCAGGGGTTTGAATCCCAGTAGGTAAGAGCAAATATTTGTGTGATTATAATGAACATTTGACCTGAGTCCTGGAAGTTTCTTAGTACATATAATATGTATGTATTTACAAAAAATAAGTACGTATCTATGTAGTTTATCAATCATCTAGTATCCGTAACACAAGCCTCGTTATTTAGCTCGTAACTATATGGCGCTGTGTCATATATTCATTCATTAATTATAACTACCCGAATAATGTAAAAATAATTTATTTTTAATTCAGCAGGAGAGGGCACAGAATGAGCACCCACAGCCGCAACCGCAAACAACCAACACAATAGTGGTGCTCCCACAAAACGGCACGCAAACCCGCGTCTGAATCTCATTATTTTATTATAAACAAATGATAGCACCGAGGATTCAGCTCGACATGATAAGGGCACTTAGTATCGGGGACTGTTGTAGCGCGGTAACATTACTAAAGTGACACTTTCTGCGGATTTACGATCTTGTGCCACTGTGGAATGATTTGCAAAATTGAAATACATTTATAGAAATAATATTAGATAGCGTAGCGCTACAAAAAGCAGTTTTAATCGCGTACTGCAACAGTCCCATTAAAAGCGCTCTCATCCTACACTAATTTCAACTATATTTCAATGGTCAACATGGAAGAAACTGCACATTAGTTTCTGCGTCTTAAAGTAAAGTATTGTTTCTCCAAAGAGTTTTATTACTAGCAGGAAAATGGCGTGCTTACAATTTCTAAGTTCGAAATCCTCGTTGCTTTCACGTAAAAAAAAATACTAATATAATTTTATAAACACTTCGTATTCACTTTCATGTAGCTGTATTTATGTTTAGACAAGTCACCGAGAGGATTTCCATGTTGTTAATTTTTGTAATTCTTATGTTTTACGTGGGATGGTTAGACATAATCCGAATCCTAGAATATAAAACTACATTTGTCGTACCATGAGTATTGTGCCATTACGTCGATTTTAATAAATTTTATTTTTGTATAACATAAAATCATTAGAATTATATTCTCTAACCAATCATAAGTACACTTTGGAGACACCAAGCAAGGTATCTCAGTTGCGTTAAATAGCTTGCCGTACTTAGTTTTACTTATTCTATGTTGATTTATATTGTGATAATTTTATGGTTTTAACTATAATACCGAGTACATTCTTGGGTAACTGACACGAAATCAAGATAATGCTAAAGCGCAATAATGTGCACTTATTAGCATACGCAGTATTACTGACATTCCTAATAAGTATTGCATTATAATCATTAAAACTGCATCTGGCGTCAATTCGTGAAACACGCCGTCCATTTGTTATTTGACGGTATTGGCCTCAAATCTTGACATTGAGATAATAAATCATCGTTACAACACTTGTGTTAAAATGATAAAGTAGCAGTTCGCTGCAATTTGTAGATAAATATATCGACACTAGAGATCATCAAAATTATAAATACTATTATATAAATAAAAAGTGTATCGATGTAGTTAAAAAAGGTACACTTGTTTGTAAATTGTTTTATTTTATTAAGAGCCGCGGACGTCGTCTCTGTGGTATAATTATGTTAATAGTCGTAAACTGCTAGCTAGTTCGCTGGCAAACATCAAAATAGATATTTTAACCGATTCAGAAATTCACAATCAGATTGACAAAACATACATTCAATGACTTGTTTCCGTGATATCAAACCCTTAAACTACCCTTATGACAAAACTTATTCGTGCCCCCGTTGTTGTCCTTTTTCCTCTTAACACTTCGATAGCCCATAACGAATTTTAAGTGGTGCAGCGCCAACTAATGCAATATCGGTGCAATTACCTTTTGTTTATACACTACGTTAACAGTTATTTATATAACAATATCAGCAAGTTAATGCATACAGTGTGTGGTTTGACAATTCCTCAGGGTTAATAGTTATTTGAGCTTGCAATAGCCTTCCTTATAAGAAACGATATAAAGAAACAATATAAAACTCAATACTAGTTATTTATGTGCGTAGCTCTCAACTTTATCTTGAGCTATTTGAGTACAATAATTGAAAAGAAGATTAGTTGAACAATTTTGCTTGCATACATTGGTGCCTTATCATATCGCTGGCGAATGTATTTTCTAGTACCTTATCTCCTTAGCGGTCGTTCTAAATATATTAGGTACAAATAATCTGTAAATTGTACCTGAAGGTACCTACTTAGATAGGATTGGGTGTGACGTCATAGAGTGTTGCTAAATTCATCTTTGCTTTATGTGTTAAAGTAACTCGGTAAGACACTGTGAGTAGTTTCGTATTGGCCTAAGTTGTAAAGATCTGTGTATTTTTTTGCTTTTATGTATTGTTTCGTCATTGAAGTCTCGCCCAGAACAATACTAAAATGGTCGTACCTAATTAAATGTGTAGTTAAGAAAATATAAGTACACGAAGGACGAGACTAATCGACGAATTAATTGTTCAGAAATTATTTTGCTCAGTTCATTAACGTAAAACCTGAATATTGTTAATAAAATTCATCGATTTTATAGTTTAGTACTAAATTATAATGCACTACAGTTACATTGATGTGTATAACTTATTACTTACTAAATTATACTTAATGTAAAATATTCTCGAAATAAATCATACATAAAATGATGTAAAAATATTTTTATTTTCTCCCCCATGTAATTTCGCTACCTACAAAAACATAGTAAGTAATAACTATCATCTAACAAGATTTTAAATCAGCATTCTTGCAGTGCTATAGTTTTTTTATTATTGACTAAGATAGTTCCGCATGGCTACCTATAGAACGTAATGTGATCTTGAATCTTTAATAGCAAAATAGGTAATACGAAAGTCTGTTTTCAGTGTTGACGATAATACTGATTATTAACATTCATTGTTCAGAACTTCGAAAAATACTCAAGTTTCAGGCTAATATAAGTGACCGCAACGTTACATAATCGAATGATGCGTAAGTATAAGGAAAGCTACATCCTCGAAACTTCTATGGCAGTTTAAAAGGTCATGTTGAGGGACACATGATTTACAAACAATAAGCTGTTATGCGCGCGCAACACGCCGCCCGTAGCCCGCCGCCGCCGGCAAGTCTCAGTGATGGAGAGGGTGCGCGTTCGGGTGACAACGCCGCGACGGCCGTCGGGACGCGCCGTCGCCTGCATTCTCTATTTATATCGACAATCACCCCCCGCTTCACTTCGCGCCTGCGCAAAACTCATCTGAAAATTACGAAAGTGAAAATTGCACATCATGATAGCGCCCGGTGCACCGCGCCACTATACAGGGATATTGCAGCCACTAACACACTAATTAGTAAGTGGAGAACACAGCGAACGTGTAGTGCGCCGTGAGGATGGCTGCAAGTCGCACGGCGTTGGATCTCATCAGCACTGCGGTACTTCTGCGTCACATATCAGCTGATTTATCCGCGAGGGGCTCGCGCTCGTGACGTTTCTGTGGTGTCTCGTGTCGCGTGCCGGCGGCGCGGTGCGATGGCGTCCACTATGCAGCTAGAGTTCACGCAGGCGATGACCGATTTCAAGACAATGTTTCCGGATATGGACGATGATGTTATAGAAGCCGTACTACGCGCTAACCAGGGCGCGGTTGATGCGACAATTGACCAACTTCTGGCCATGAGTACTGATAACCAGAATGAAAGGCTTCGACTCGAAATGGAGCGTGTAGAAGGCAGTACACCATCTCGCCGCAAAGATCGTCGCTTAGGTAACCGAGCTACAGACAATGGTGATGACAACGACACTACGGCGCTTGTGTGAGTAATAAGTTATATAAACAAAACAAATGACTATAAAAATAGGTACATAAAAATATTTTGTTTTGGACTATCGCAGAAAAAACAGATAGGTACCTACTTACAGCCCATAACAAAACAAATGGAAGTTCAGCACTACTAAATGCCTACTTTAAAACCTTTATATATATTGACATATACTCCATTCACGGGAATTGTATTACGATAGATAGGTTGATTGGTGTTACACACGGAGGACGTGTAACTTAAACTAGGTATGATAGATCACCGGTGCAGTTAAATCAAACTCCCGGTACTGCACAAAACTGCTTGTGCAGTCTAAAATCAAATTATAAAAATATAGCCAGGCTATTAATTCACTCCGAGGAGTTTTTTTTTTTTTATAAATATGTAAATACTAACAGAATATTCGCCTCTTTATCCCTATTTCACAACAATTCAAATACCTATTCAAATCTCAACTGCACCGTTTGTGTCCTACCCAGACACACTTCACTGCGTCCCTTAATTCAGTGGTGGTGAGGTCAGTGACAGGATCGACAGACCCACCATGTCAGTATCCCCACAAAGTGCACTCAAAGTTACCTCTTCTATGTCTTCTCGTGTTAACATGTCGCATGATAGTAAGCAAGATTTCTTAAATTTCATATAAATTATACACTAACATGTTATTATTAAAAAAAGATGATTTAGGTAGGTACCTACACTACATGCACATTATATTTGTATTTCTGTATTTTTTGAGGACACATACTTTTACACTTATTCTGATCTACACAATATTAATGTTGGGTTCCTAACAGTGATATTTCAGCATATTAGGCCATTTTAAACGTTGACCAAAAATGTGGGTCAACGTAAAATGAACTTTTGAAGAAAACAGTATATAGCTTTGAGTTGACTTGTCCCTCCCGACGACACGTATACATCAGCTATTATGTAGCTAAACTATGTATTATTTAGGGGCTCGACGATCCGACGCACGGCGGTGCTAGAACGTTAGGTCACTACTCTTCTCAAAATCTCAAATTATATAATCATACTCATATCTTCAACGACGAATCAAAACACCGCGATAAAATCCGTAAAAAAATAAAAGACACGTTCAAAAAGTTAAGCCCAAAACGCCTCCATAATAAACCCTTATACGAAAATCATCAATAGGTAGTCATGTTTTTAAAGAAGACACTCAAATGTGTGATAATATTTTGAATAATTAATTTAGGTATTGGTAAACATACAGGAATCTTCCTTAATATGAACAATTTTTTCTTCAAGAACAATTAAATAAACAACCGGAATATAATTTACCAAATGCCTCAATTTTGACGCAGTAGTTCCGTAAAACAAAACGTACAACAATCGTATGTCAAGTGCCCCTTATTATGCTATTTATTCTTTATGAGTTGGAGATTTATATTAAGTTGAGATTTTAACCATTCACTGACCCGATTAAGTATTTCTACTAGGCCTGTTAGATAGCTATCGCTTCTATAACATATAAGTCGCGTGAACAAGCCTAAGAGACAGACAGTAGGTGTCTTTGGTAATTTTGTTGAACTGGAGCCTGCAATATCATTATTATTCTTCGTGACTTGTTATTTCACATTATGGTGCTACTCTAGTTGTACAAGGAAGTTCACGTTTGGCACCCGCTATCCCTAAACAACTTTTTAGTTAACTGTCGCGTTTTCTTTTGTCGTCTATCCCTAAACGTGTTATAAAGTATTTACAACTAAAGTTTTACTCACTTGAGCTGGACAGGAGCTAATTGTGAAAAACTGTAGCATCAACGTCCACAAATATAATTTATATCCTCTGAAAAATTTATAATAATCTAGAATTATTTAGAAACTGACTTGATATGGTGTGGTGTGTAACAGTCACACAGTGACACACCACACCGCACACCACAGTTGATCGGTTTGGTTTTTTTCAAGGCCCATTATGTAAGTAATAGGAGCCTATTTATTGACATAACTAGGCTGTAATTTGGACTGCTAGCTGGTACAAAAATTTTCATTAATAATTTAAAATCATCAGTTTCCCCAACCTATTAATCAAGGTGTTAAGTTTACACCTCACCCTTAGCAGCATCTCTGGATCCATCAAGATTATGAAAGAGTTCAAACAAAATATAATCTATGGATACATTTAAGTACTTATCCAAATACCTTCCTGATTACTTACGATACTAACAGTATCTAATAGCCTGTGGTTAGAGTGCTTTCGCGCAGTGAGAATAATGGTCCGAATTTAAATTCCTCTGCCTTTTCTAAACAACAACGTGCAGATAGCACATAGAAATAACTCAAGATTCTAAGCTGACTGTCAGAAACTTTATAAGTTTTTGAAGTGTACGTGAAGTCTGCGTAGCCACGTCCACACTCTATATAGGCAGATATATATTTAAGAATATTACCCTGTTGGCTGTTATTTTGAAAGATCAGTCCGCCTGCCTATGATCTCTATGGAATAAATGCCAAAATAGGATGAAAATGCCTTATGCTAAATACTTAATTTGGAAGTTATTATTGTTGATGATACTTATCCTATTTACAGGGACGTTGACGATGATTCAATACCTTTAGCTATAAGAAGAAAATGGGTGCCACGAATGCTGGGACCGCTACCTCCGATGTTCCTGCGAATACCTCCCGGCACCGACGCACGAATAGATCTCAGTTTAGAAATGGATGATGATCGTATCGCGACATTCCTTCAAAACGAGGAGTTTATGGCTGAACTTCGGTGGAATCAGGAGTTTATGGCCGCGTTAGACAGCGAGCAAGGACAGAAAACAAAGGGCCATGATGACGAGGCTGCCTTTAAAGAGAGACTCAAAAATATGGGTAAAAGTGAGTACTTATGAAATATAATATATATTATATGTACTTGTTATTAAAAGAAGTGGTGTCTGGTTTCAAACCATCCGCTCTAGGTCATGTGCGGTGGGTGTAGCTACTTACATTTACATTTGGCTAAATGATTTCATTTGGATTAGCACCGACTTCAAATCTTTCAGTAGGTTATTTTTTGCTTTTTAGTTTTTTGAAGTCATTTTTTTAAACGCAGTTTTATTTTTTTACTTTTTAGTGTAATAGGTTGAACAAAAAAATAATCCATCTAATCAGATCAGAAATCTCTACGTAATGGGTATACATAAACACATTATCGTGAAAATTATCCAAGTTAACAATAATGCTCATAAAATAAAAACTACTCAACCAAATATATTTTTTATGAGACTAAATGGCAACTTTTCCGCATCAGACAAAAAATAACACGTAAATCGGATCAGAAACCTTGGCGTACTCGGTGTACATACATAGAAAGAAAAATACCAACCGAATTGAGATAGGTTCTCAATTCGTATGGTTCCTTTTGTTACATGTGACATTAAAGTCTAACGTGAGCCTCTTTTCGGCGTGTTTCAATAAAATTTCCTGTGAGCGTCAACTAGCTACTACTTACAAATAATAATAATAATAATTATAAGACCATGACGAGATGTATGAATGTGGACGAGGCAAAAGTGGTATGCTGGAACCGTAGCGCGTGGCATTCTTTTTTTTTCGTAGCGAGTGTATGTATGTATGTATGTATGTATTTATGTAATTATAAGACCAATAATATGTATAAGTAATGTTATGTGGATACCCTATAAATAATACAGTATACAGAGCAAAAATGTATGTACTTAGTTAAAATTTAATGAATGCTCAGTCAGCGCTGGCACGGACCTACTTAGGACAGAAAAGTTAGGCCTACGAACAATCACCTTGCCGTAGTGGCTTAGTATAGGTATCAGTATACTTATATATCAATTGAGTGCCCAGTTTCAGTAAATCCTGGTTAGAGTAAGTTATACCAACTCGCAACTATACTCGTAACCGGTTACGTTCTTAAATTGTCATTCTTATTCTCACGCCCCCGACTTCAAACGTCGCTGTCCGCGTCGGTAGAAGATTTACGTACCTATCCCTATCCACGTCAGCCGCATGCAGATGGATAGGTGAGCAAAATTAACAGCTGAGTATAGATATCAGACAACGCAAGTAATCAACATTGCGTAATAAAGTCCAAGATGGAAAAGCTTTTACTAAGTCAAATCAGAGCCAGCAAGGGAAGCTTATGTCCAGCGTGGACGTATGGTATGTGGTACATAAAAGTGCCTAAATAAAAAAAAAGCTGTTTGGTCAGTTCGAAACGTGAATATAGATTTCTAGTTTTAATACAGGTATAAAAGAGTTTTTTTTACGTTTGCCTATCTCACGTTGGCAGAATCCGGCACATAATCATATAAGTATTGATACGTGCCTTACTATTCATGGTATATAATTATGTATATTAACTTATTACCGTCGGCTTCCTTTCAGCTTGTGGGCAATTAAAAAGCTAATGAACTTCACGTTTTATTATACTAATAATAATAAATATTTGCGGACATTATTACACAGCGCCATCTAGTTCTGTGGTAATTAACGAGGCTTGTGTTACGGATACTAGATGGTATAGATACCACATATATATATTTTTTTGTTTTATATAGGAGTTAATACAGCCAGTTAATGAATCTTGTAATTCAAAATTAACTACGGATACTTATATCTGTAACATTAATTTAAAATAATTTATGTTAATTCATTTGACGACTGTAGTCGAAAAACGAAAATACGTTCTCCAGTCTGTAGAACGTATTTTCTTTGCTGACTCTTGTATTGTTCGGAACAAGAAAAAATATGAAAGTACTAAATTTAAGTCACTTAAAGAATGGTCGAGTCGAGTGGTAGCAAGCGCGACTTAAATTCTCAGGTCGAGCAATCATATTGGTTGTATGAAATTCTCACGTGCAAATTGCGTTGTACACTCTGCCTAACCATTAAAGGACACATGTGATGGTATGTTAATGTAAGTTACCTATATTGCTACTGTTGTACATTTACAGTGTCACGGAAGAAGTTCGCACAATTATCGAGGATGTTCAGCCGAGGCGGGTCGCGGCGGTCAGGCAGCGCGCGGGCCCCACCGCGAGGGCCTCCCGACAGCCTACTTCTCCAGGAAGAACACAGCGACGACGAAGACCGCCCCCAACAGCACGTCAAAATATAACACTGTGCTCCATGAAGTCTGGCATGGGATTGAGCATTAAGTGCTAGCAGAGATAGCCTTAAGGGAAGTTACACGGTTTCGGATAAGACTGGGTCTGTTTTGTATACTTATGAATGGAATTCGAACGATATTTTTATGTATGTGCACTTATATGGATGAGCTGACAGTCTTTAAGAATGTGAAAAGTGTTAACAATAATAATGTGCGGGTAGGTACGAGGTAAAGTTGCAATATAGATCTACTAAGTTAAAGCTTAGAAAAACAGAACATTGTAAATAAGATCTTGTGATTCAACTGAATAGTGGCCGTCTGTTATCACAAAACCCACCGATAGGTTACCAACTTTTTATTAGATAAATTAAATCCCTTATACTAAACTAACAGCTAGGTAATAATATTATTATAAAAGCCATGCTCTAGACGGATAGTGACCGTATTATGGACATTACGGCAATAAAAACGGCCCTGGACTTTGTAAAGACAGGTTTATAGAAACGGCGTTTATCTAGTCTGAGAACAAAAATTATTTAATTTTTCACACACTTCTTCCAAAACTTATGTACAAAAACTTACAATTATCGTCACGAATGAATATGGTTTAGACTAGGCTTGTCAAATATCTTACTTAGGTAATTAATCATTCATTGAGTCATCTATATACAAATATACATATATAAAATCCTTTGTCCTGCAGGACTGTAGGATCATCGCACAGCCTAAACCACTGATCGTAGAGACCTGAAAGTTGGAGGGTGTGATCTTCGAATGACGTAGACATCCGATCACGAAACCCATCTTGGGTTTCGTGATTCCTTGGTTCGATCTACTTCAAATTTTCATAAACATTCTTAACAAAATATATTGTAGACATTTTTCGTATTATATCGAAATTCATTTCCTAACGGGATTAAAAAGGTATAGAAATTTTTTTTGGCGGTAATTTGCTTCGATATTGATATCAATTCTCCTTAGTGCTTTTGATTAAAATCATATTTTATTTTGACACATGTTTAAAAACTGAATCCGATTTTATTCAAAGGTGGAACTCACCAAAAAGGTTGGTGCAGTTCAAATACTCTTTAAAATTGTCTCCGAAGTATCTCAACCAAATGAAGCGACATTCATCATACAAATAAAATATTATATTGTAGTGTCTGTTTGTATTTTCATATGAATTAGGGTTCCACTAGACTAAAACCGCGTCACTTATAAATTACGCGGCAAACTAATATGTTTTTAGTGAATTGCACGCGGACTAACTCGCGGGAATCAGCTATTCTATAGGTATGAAATGCTTTGTCTTGAATGACTGACTGATGGATTATAGCATGGACTAAACCGCTAATCGTATACATATATGTGAAGCTTGCCGGGTGTGTTCTTTGTAGGACGTAGGCATCCGGTAAGAAAGGATTTTCCGAAAAGAAGAGCTAGATTTACCCGACACTATACCGAAGATATCCCGGACGTCAGCCTGGCCCTGTATGAGATTCATGGTTCTCAAGCAACTTAAGTTTAATGCAAATACTCTTTAAATTTTTACATTCCTACACTATTGTTTTATTTTATAATTATTTGAACATTTTGACATAACAATTTATAAGTTATAGCACAATTAATAACGTAAAATACCAATTAAATTTCCTATGAGAACAATTTTCGACATGGACGAAGTCGCGGGTAAAAGCTAGTTGGATATAAAGACTGAAAAGATTTTGAAACATTAATTTTGTGATTCCGTCTAGACTTGGGGCGTTTGTTAGCAAAATGTCGCAAAAAAAACTGAATATTAATCTTTGTAACCTTAAAAAGTAACTTTCTAAAGATACACAGGTATAATAATGATAATAAAAGACCGATTTACCAAGGTTAGGACGACGACGGAACGGATCGAAATTGTTCAGGCATTAAAAGTGATGTGTCAGTATCGTGGGAATTAACCCGCTAATTCATCTAACACCTTTAAAATGACCTTTATATAATCAGGTTTAGAGAAATTTATTTCTTATAAAAAACTTTACAGTCCATAATTAATTAATCCAGTTTGACACCCTTGGTCTAGACGTAGTCATAATTTGAAGCCAGCTGCCATATCTAGTAATTTATCTGGATTTGCATAGAGATGTTAATCGAGTTCTCTACTCTTCGATACTCAATTAGATGTCTTCATAGAACTTATATTATAATAAAAAAATACTTGACATTGAGCATATGCACGATTTCAAAAAAGGCTGATAAAAGAAATATTGTTAAATCTAACCACTGCATAGCTAGGTATTGTAAATAAGTGTTCTAATAGATTAGTAGGTAGAATGCTTCGTTTCGATCTATGAATTTTAGTGCCGTTAGAAATAGATCATTGTTTTATTTTGGTCATCATGTTGATCAAGTGAGTTAAATTATAGGTAGGTAGTTAGATTATGCACTTTACCGGGCACGATTGACCACGAAAAACAGGGAATTAGGTATATATGGTATATGCCATATATTCAGTGGTTATTATCAATCTGCGAAGCTTACCGCTGTCTTAAAAATACTTAGGAGGTACGTAAAACAAGTACCTACCGTACCATAGTAAAATTAATAAAAAGCACAAATAAAACCACTTCTATTCCACGCAATTGTAATTTGTTATTTATTCAAATACCTATTTCTTATTTCTATTAAGAAAATAAGTTTTCACAGAACAAATTAGTGACGATTTTTATTTAAAAACCCTACTTAGGCAAACAAATGGGCTGAATCTCAACGACTACATTTCTTAATTTTAAAAGAAATTACAATTAAGTATAATATATTTTTATATAGGTTTCTACTTATTCCTTTCAGCCAGATTTGAACAGCCACAAATAAAATTACCTACACTACACGGCAGCGAAAGAGGAAATCTGTCCGATCGACTTTGCAGGACCGCTCATGAAATCGTTCAGGTTTAATAGAATCACTACAACTTTTCCTTCATGTTCTTCAATGTTTACGCTACTTTCCCTCCTTGTTCTATTCCGTCTTTTTTACCTTGTATATTATATCTACTAATTGGCTTTATTTGAGACTGACCTAATCCTGACCTAAAGCTAGTTGGTATTATAAAAATAGTCATAATTATTTTATATTGGTAACACCAACTCTTCTCTTCTTGCGGTAAACTTTCGGTAATCAGGTAAATCACAAAACAACTTAGTAATACCTGCTTACCAAAAATAAATAAATATATTTATAGATAGGTTTAGCGATACTGGCTTGTTACTCAAAAAGAAAAATGTGGAAAAAATTATAAAATGGCTAGGTTATTTTGAGGCCTTTGTATTGTTTTATTGCATAATATGGTGCCTGCTATTATTCGTGCATCTAATTAGATTAGGTTACCAATTTTCTCAGGTAATTTTAAATACCATAGTCATGGCCGTTGAGCAGTAATAGTGCCTATCCTACTTTTCTAAATAGGTAAAGGTTGGTTGCGAAGAAATTACGACGAACGTAACTAACTTAATCAATAAGTAGTTTGGATAAACTACTCTACCTATATAATAAAGCTTGGGAAAGTGTTACCTCTGAAAAGATTTTGAAACATTAATTTTGTGATTCCGTCTAGACTTGGGGCGTTTGTTAGCAAAATGTCGCAAAAAAAACTGAATATTAATCTTTGTAACCTTAAAAAGTAACTTTCTAAAGATACACAGGTATAATAATGATAATAAAAGACCGATTTACCAAGGTTAGGACGACGACGGAACGGATCGAAATTGTTCAGGCATTAAAAGTGATGTGTCAGTATCGTGGGAATTAACCCGCTAATTCATCTAACACCTTTAAAATGACCTTTATATAATCAGGTTTAGAGAAATTTATTTCTTATAAAAAACTTTACAGTCCATAATTAATTAATCCAGTTTGACACCCTTGGTCTAGACGTAGTCATAATTTGAAGCCAGCTGCCATATCTAGTAATTTATCTGGATTTGCATAGAGATGTTAATCGAGTTCTCTACTCTTCGATACTCAATTAGATGTCTTCATAGAACTTATATTATAATAAAAAAATACTTGACATTGAGCATATGCACGATTTCAAAAAAGGCTGATAAAAGAAATATTGTTAAATCTAACCACTGCATAGCTAGGTATTGTAAATAAGTGTTCTAATAGATTAGTAGGTAGAATGCTTCGTTTCGATCTATGAATTTTAGTGCCGTTAGAAATAGATCATTGTTTTATTTTGGTCATCATGTTGATCAAGTGAGTTAAATTATAGGTAGGTAGTTAGATTATGCACTTTACCGGGCACGATTGACCACGAAAAACAGGGAATTAGGTATATATGGTATATGCCATATATTCAGTGGTTATTATCAATCTGCGAAGCTTACCGCTGTCTTAAAAATACTTAGGAGGTACGTAAAACAAGTACCTACCGTACCATAGTAAAATTAATAAAAAGCACAAATAAAACCACTTCTATTCCACGCAATTGTAATTTGTTATTTATTCAAATACCTATTTCTTATTTCTATTAAGAAAATAAGTTTTCACAGAACAAATTAGTGACGATTTTTATTTAAAAACCCTACTTAGGCAAACAAATGGGCTGAATCTCAACGACTACATTTCTTAATTTTAAAAGAAATTACAATTAAGTATAATATATTTTTATATAGGTTTCTACTTATTCCTTTCAGCCAGATTTGAACAGCCACAAATAAAATTACCTACACTACACGGCAGCGAAAGAGGAAATCTGTCCGATCGACTTTGCAGGACCGCTCATGAAATCGTTCAGGTTTAATAGAATCACTACAACTTTTCCTTCATGTTCTTCAATGTTTACGCTACTTTCCCTCCTTGTTCTATTCCGTCTTTTTTACCTTGTATATTATATCTACTAATTGGCTTTATTTGAGACTGACCTAATCCTGACCTAAAGCTAGTTGGTATTATAAAAATAGTCATAATTATTTTATATTGGTAACACCAACTCTTCTCTTCTTGCGGTAAACTTTCGGTAATCAGGTAAATCACAAAACAACTTAGTAATACCTGCTTACCAAAAATAAATAAATATATTTATAGATAGGTTTAGCGATACTGGCTTGTTACTCAAAAAGAAAAATGTGGAAAAAATTATAAAATGGCTAGGTTATTTTGAGGCCTTTGTATTGTTTTATTGCATAATATGGTGCCTGCTATTATTCGTGCATCTAATTAGATTAGGTTACCAATTTTCTCAGGTAATTTTAAATACCATAGTCATGGCCGTTGAGCAGTAATAGTGCCTATCCTACTTTTCTAAATAGGTAAAGGTTGGTTGCGAAGAAATTACGACGAACGTAACTAACTTAATCAATAAGTAGTTTGGATAAACTACTCTACCTATATAATAAAGCTTGGGAAAGTGTTACCTCTGCATGCCTATAGGTACGAATCTACTAATATGTGTTTGTGTACAGTGATGTAAACTGATTTCTTTTGCTGCTATAATAAAACATTATTTATAAAACCGGATTTTTTGTTATGCTTTATTTTAATGACTCACGCACTCGCTATTTACAGTGCATAGCCCCGACATAATACATAAATCGGTTGGAATACTTAATAAGAAAAGTCTATAAATAGACTTTACTCCTACCATTATGTTAGGATGTTTAACGTTAATGAAAACGTCTAGACCTCAGAACAAGGACCGATGTAGAATATAAAGTGCTGCTTCTGAAGTCTAGACGAAATCGATATTAGTTTTTTGACTAATAAAAATAATGGTATGGCCGCGCTTCCCTTAGGCTCCGCGAGTCTACGGCTTGATGGCAGTGCATTGAACGGACAACAAATATTCGATTGGCACCGACCGACTGAAAGGATGCAATGATTGTTAGGTTCAGCGAACGCATTTTATTTGAAGACCAGTTTAAAATTATAGAATTCGTTTTATTTCAAGATCAAATGATGTATGAATATCAATTAAATTACGAAGAATTGAGTGTAGAATTTCAATCAAAAACCCCCAGTCTTCAATCATCATAGTAACCTACTCCATTCCAATATAATAACAAGAAACTGCACACATGCTCGCTGAACACCCATA
The DNA here is from genome assembly GCA_905163465.1 of Craniophora ligustri. Lineage (NCBI taxonomy): Eukaryota > Metazoa > Arthropoda > Insecta > Lepidoptera > Noctuidae > Craniophora > Craniophora ligustri. The sequence goes on along the minus strand of LR990967.1, from coordinate 5,582,573 downwards.
ATTAATACACAATTTCTATGCGAACATGGTATTAGAGTGCCTAGTGCTAGAGGCATAACGAATCATTGTGCGGTTTGCACACGATCAGCGATCGACGCATATCCAGAGTCATCAAATAGTTCGGCGAAGCAGAACGGGAAAGTCGTAAGCATTGAGACGATCAAACGACGTGCATGCGAAGACAAAACATGTTGAGTACAACGAATTTAATATAAAGTTTCACTTAAAATTATTTGAATCGACCTAAAGTCACGTCACGAAATTGTTTGACAATTAGATTAGCAAAAGTGAAATGAATTAATACTTATTAGTAAACAAAGGTATGAAGTCGGTGCCAGTGCCTGGTTGTACACTGCGCGATGGGTGTACATACCTTTACATTTGGCTTGGCACCGTCTTCATACCTTTAAAACTAAAAAGAAGTTAAAATTGTATTAAGTTATTTTTAACTTTTTAGTTTTGAAGTCGGTTTTTTTTTAACGCAGTTTTTTATTTTATATTCTTGTCGTATAGATTTTTTCCTGAAGTTTTCTGATAGGTATTCGTATCCGGGCATGACGTCCAGATGAACTTAAACGTTCCAGAATTATTGTTCGATTAGTGTTTCACTGATAACTTGTATTTACTTGACTGTATTGACAATATTGTTGTCTTTAATAAAATATAAGATACTTTTTTATTATTACAATTTACTTTCAAATGATATTGTAACACGCTAAAGAAAGTCACATTACTCATACGTTGGTAGATGGCTCCTTCAGTATTGTTGGTGATACGCTTCTATGATGACATACATTTTCATTATAATGGTCGGCGCTAGTGAATGAATGTCGAGGTACTTTGTTAAATAATTCTCATTCATACATAGCGTATAATTAAAAATATTACAAGAGTTTCTCATCCGGAAAATAAGTACTGAGCGAAACTCGGAATATTTAAAGACTTTCATGAAATAAAACAGTTGCCATGAATAAAATATGATCGTCTGTTCGTTGGCGTTATGATTACTTATGATAGACTCAGAATATTTTATCCATTTTCTACATTATACCCATTTGGAAGTTCAGCTTAGAAGTTTAATATACTTTCATAATAATTCATATATCTCATATTCTCATCTCAAAAGATTAAATAGCGAAACGGCTTAAGATTGATAGGTTTGTTCATTTCACGTAGAAGGGTGCTGTCCATGGTATTGCTTTAAGATTAACTAAAACACTGTCGGTAAAGTTTTATGACACCATACTATCTCAAAATGAAGCATGATTTAATTATACGCGTCAATTGATTTAGTCTAGGCAAGATCCGATATAAATATTATGTACCAGATCAACCGCAAACCCGCTGAGTGCTGCGTGCCTCTGCTAAAGGCACACAGTGAATAGCTCGCGGTAAAGATGCGTCTGCGCATCGAGCACGTGCACTCGTCACGCATCACGGACACCCAGAAATTCGCTTAGTTTGTCCTAAGACTCCATGCCACTCGCACGCATGGAAGCCCGGTGCTTTTCCCGCGCAAGTGACTATGAAAAAGCAACCTGATATATTATGACGTTGGCCTGGCCGTTGTGTTCTCGATAGCAGATCTAATAAGAAGTAGCAGCACTGAAGAAATATTTTCGTGAGTATTCTTCTTTTAAGGGCCGGCCGGTTAGGGCTTTGACCGTCGCCGGCGCATCGGAGCTAAAAGAGTTAAATCGATCTATACTGAACCTGTTGTTCACCTTGTTGAGATGGAAGAACTTCTTTTGCTCGAATGAAATGCAATTTTAGTTTTTAAATATTTTGTCCGTTAAGTCTGTGATTTAACGTCTTATATTATGAAAGTTATCTTATTTAATTAGCACGTAATTATTTATTATAAATTGGATTCGGAAAAACTTAAACTTACTAAGCAGTACCAGTACCATTTCATTAAATATGAAATATATATTAATGTCTCTGGAAAAATTCAAACCACTGAATATAACCTAGGTACTTCTATTGCAATTCATCCTATTAACGTTGTAAGTAGGTACCTAGTTATCTAATTAAAACCTTAAAAGCTTATAGCATTCATAAGAAAAAAACAAATAAAGAAATAACTTTTCTACCTTAATATTAAGCCTGATTGCATAGCCATAATATTTATATACTTAGTCAGGTTTTTAACAAGCGGCAAAGTAAACAAACGGTACGAAATGTCGTATAGACTGGCCATTAAATGTTAAATACCGATCGTAACCAGTTCTTCTGGATGTAATTTGATGTCACCATGTAAGATAACATTTTCATGTCGCAGATATTTTGCTATTTTTTATATAGATACACTAATTACTGGAATGCTTTGGTTTGACCGAGACCATCGTTGTCCTAAATGACCCACGATTATGTCCTAAATAAGAAATACAAATTGATCCAAGCTTATTAAATACTCTTGATAAAAAGGTAGCGTAGAAAAAAGGTTCATTATTTATATTGGAATTTTACATTACGTATGCAATCGACATCATCCCAAGCTGTACCGGTGGAGCATCCACTGTCCATAAACGCATTGCTAAACAACTTTACTTTCATTTACATAATGCGACCGATTATATTATTATCGGCCTGCAAGCTATATTTTATGGTGCGCAAACAAATACAAATAAACCGTACATTAACAATTTATAAGTAAGGAATATGAAATACGTTGAACTGCATCTTAACGTTCGCTAGTCAGGTGACTATTAAGAGACTAAAATAAACAAAAAACCAAACTATGAGCCATCCATGTAAAGGATAAGGTTTACTGATAGCCTACTTGGATTTAAATGAAGTTTAATTGTTCTATTAATGCACAATGTAAACAAACTTCGCAGAAGTCTCAAAATCTAAAACTATAGAATTAGAATTTACGAAATGTGAAGTTCTGCAGTTTAACGATTTTATTGATTTATTGGTCTTGAATAATTATTATTATTCATGAGTAGTTATTATTATGTGTTAAGATTGTTCATTAACTCATCGGTCTAGGGGTTACGCCATATACGAGCAGTAATAACCAATTATAATACTGCTTTGCTTAAAATAGCATATTCGTTTGTCTGTCTTCTTATACCTATCTAAATAAAGTGCAGTGCGTGCGCCGTGCGTTCTAACTGTAAATATGTATATGAGTTTTAAATACCTATTAAGTTATTAAAATATAAGCTACGATGAGATACTTGGACATCCGGGTACACGACAGTACTTAACCGTCTATTGAATAACTACATATACCTACCTGTATATATTTGAATAAGTTGGCCATATTATATGATAAACTCTTGCTTTCTAGCTTCTCAAATAATATTAACGCCGCTGGAATAGTTTTCAAGACCTGGGCCCGTTGTGAGGGAAGGATACCGCTGATTATCTAATAGGTACTGGTACATACCTAAACCGTCGTCTCCTCAACAACCTAACTAAATAAGATTGATTCCATACGTTGTGGCACAACCCGTGATTCTAATTGTATAAACTAAAAGTGATGATCGAGTGGCGTATTCGTAGTACGCCACTCGACCATCCAGATTCGTGGATGGAATTTAATAATTATTAAATATATCGTTATCTTATAAAGGTTAATAAAAATAAACTTAGTTACTTAACCCTTATTAGTGCAGGTAGTTTATGGTGCCGTCGCGTCCTTTCGGCAAATAAAAAATACATGTATATAGTTACCTAAAATTTATTGTCACAATAGCTGACCCAGCAAAAGTTGTTTTGCAACATTATAGGGTTTGGTGGTAGAAGGGTGAAAATTAAGAATTATAAGTATTTTTTTATGCCAAATCATAAAAGTACTTTTATGCAAAAAATACAAAAAAAAATTTCGTCAAAAAAAGATAAAAAATATTGGTGAGTGACATCTTTATCACCTAAGGGTATAAAAATAGCCTACGACTGATTCTCAGACCTACAAATATACATACAAAATTTCATAATAATCCGATCAGCCGTTTCCTTCTTCATTATAGCTATATTAAATTAAGTTGAAGCTCGTCCTGTATCGATCTGCACGTCTCTTACAGCTACCTACTTTAGTTAATAGAAATACTATTTAATGTTAATGTTTATTTAGTTGTCAATCAAGATTACCATGCTACTTGATGAAATTATATTATGGATCCAAAGGTTGGCTGGAAGAGTAAGCTCTTATACCCTTGAGATTTTTGATTTAGTCTTATTTACCCTTATTTTACGGATAAATAAGAAAAATTATCCTCAATCTTCTAACGCCAAGATACTTGTCGCGCTTGTTTGGATGTCTTGAAACTGTAGCATGTCCGATCTATGTATGCAATTATTTCAGTATTGCGTCGCCCGAATCCGCCGATCGAATTTAAATTAAATTAACATGATACTTATAAAAATGAAATACGTATCTAAATATGTCTGCCATCCTCTCGAAGGAAGACATTAATCCCAGTAGGTTCATAAACCCGTGTATGGTGTGCACATCTTTTAAAATTATCATCTTCACGTCCTTTCACAAGTGCTCAACCTAAGACGGCAAGCAAATTATCTTCAACTGGTACATAAATTATGTAAGTTATATAAGTACCTGAACAGGGTCATAACCTCTATGTAACAAAACCTTTCCTAGAGTTTCCTGCTCGCAAAACGATCTCGTAATAGCTCGCGAGGGCAATGAAAATCCAAATAACCGTCCGGACACAAAATAGCTTAACGATCATAAATCTAAGTGTTTACGACGGCGCGACACCTCGCTTAGTAATACTGTGGGATGACCGATGGGCCTGAGTCCCGAGACACGCAAATGTCTGCATAATAGGAAAAATAATACCCTCATGTGGCAATAAATCATTGTAATTTAGAGCATACTTGCATTACCTATAACTCTTGAAAGACTAACATTAACATTCAAAGCTATTTAAGTTGGCGTATTGTAAGTAGTAATAGTTCAATCGTAAAGCCTGTTTTAAATCAGATATGACCAGAGTACATGTTTAAAGAGAGTTAGAAGAATAAAGTTTTATACCTTGGATTTATGGTACTTTTATCTCTGAAAAACAATAAAAATTAATTGAGTGAGTCGTGATGATGGTTTTTATCCTATTAGGTTTTAGTACCTAATTGTTATTAGTTTATTAAACCCTATCTCGTTAGAATACTTATGAAAACTACTTTAGCACCCACCACTCATCCGCAAAGAAGGGAAAAAGGAAGAAGTTACTAATAAACGTTATATTGAAAAAGTTTAATCAGTGGCGCTTCTAGTATCCACCTATTTATATAGGATTTATTCCCTTTATGTCGAGTCCCGTTATGTCGAGCCGAAAACCTTGTCTCGCTTCTATTACCCTTATATCGAGCTTAGTTTTCTGTCCCGTTTCTATTCCCTTTATGTCGAGTTTATTTACCACGCTTTTATTACCTTTATGTCGAGTTTAATAATATCATATTTTAGAAGTACAGTCACGTCCAATGAAATGCACATGCACATAATTTAGAATCAATTATACACAAAAAAGAATTTAAAAACAACTAATAACTTTAACAATACAGTACAGCTATGTACCTACTATTATATTTTTTAATAACCATCAAAGTATGTCATAATATCAGTATATAATTAATATTCGAAATTATGTGCATGATGAAAAAGTACCTATCTTTTAAAATATTAAGTTCATTTATTATACGGACTAGATTATAATTGACTAACCGAAATTCAATGACGCATTGGTGATTTTACATAAATTAAGTACAGCAATATTAGGACGTGTTGTCGGTGTACCTAAAATAATACGTAATGTAGATATGTACATTAGCGCAACTCAAGTTCGAATAACAGGAATGTGCGAAAGAGGTGACATCTAAGACTTACTTAGATGTCACCTCTCTTTCGCACATATATACTTGTCCCTCTTACACATTTATAGTTATCAGCGTTGCGCGTTCCAAGTCTATGAAGGGCAAAACTTACCAGTGCCCTTTTAACCTTGAAAGAGTGCACTACGTACGTAGGTAACTACTGTGTAAGTGCAAGTTCTGTAGTGGTTAAAAAACGTTTGATAGCATGAAACACGTAAGTACCATTGTTTTTCTATATGTAATCTATATTTATTTGTTTTATAAATGTAAATGTAACTATTGCGTTAGTACATAACTACATATCAAAATATAAACAATCAAAATACATAAAACACAGTATAAAAATACATAAATACGTAATGATTATTTCTCTCTTTAGGATTACCTACTGAAGATGTATGAAGTATAATCACAATATCAATGATGGATTTAATTACCATAATAAATATTTTGGAAGGCAACGAAATAGGTGACATTAATGCTGAACTAAACGATGGGAGTATACATGCACCACCACCAGAACCTATCCAACACGAAAACTTAGAAAAAGATGATTCTAGCGAATCTTACGAATTATTAAACCTCGATCAACAAAATACCGCTAGTGTAGATATAATTAAAAAACCCGAATGTAGCACATCAACCCCTCAAAATGAAGATAATCAAGAACCCGGCTGCAGCACATGGGGTAATTTTAACACAGAAGAAAGACCTCAAGACGGCAGTAGCCAAACGAATCAAGAACCCGGCTGCAGCACATGGGGTAATTTTAACACAGAAGAAAGACCTCAAGACGGCAGTAGCCAAACGAATCAAGAACCCGGCTGCAGCACATGGGGTAATTTTAACACAGAAGAAAGACCTCAAGACGGCAGTAGCCAAGAGAATCAAGAACTTGGATGCAGTTCATTGAGGAATACTGATAATAATTTAATTTTCGTCGAAAGTCAAAAAGGTGGTAAAATTTTATTGAAAGATGGCTACCGGTACCGCATTAATAGAAAAAATAAATGTGGCTCCTCAATTTGGTACTGCACAAAAAAAAATTGTAAAGCTTCCTTAACTTTAGATGAAAAGGAAGCAAACATTCTAAAGACTGGAGCAACAGATCATGTTTGTTTGCCAGATTACAAAAAAGAAGAATTTGAAAAAAAGTTTAATCAATGTAAAAAGGACGTACGGACAGACTTGAAACCCATACCCACTATGTATGCAATGTCCATGGCGAGTTTAAAAGATAATAATGATTACGTTGACCAAGTTCGTAGCTTCCAAAGTGTGAAAAATGCACTCTACCGTTCAAGAAATAATTTTTTAAATGTTAGTAAGACTACATTCCAGAATTTAGAGGATGTCAAAATTTCACCAGTGATCGCAAAAGATTTTCTGGTTGTAGAAAGTGGTGGGATAAATAAAATTTTGATATTTATGTTAAATGATTGCAAAAATGCATTGCAGTCCATGAATCTGTTCTTTGTTGATGGAACATTCTTTTCAATTGCCCGACCATTCTATCAATTATATACCATACATGCCGACATTGGTAGTACCGCAGACAAAACCGTAATAGTGCCGATCATTTTTGTGCTGTTACCTGATAAATGCCAATCGACCTATGTGCATATGTTTGAAATGATAAAAGATAACATTCCAGAATTTCAACCAAAAAAAATTAAAATCGATTTTGAGATTGCAGCAATAAACGCTATTAAAGAAGTTTTTCCATTAGTTGATATAAGCGGATGTTTTTTCCACTTCCATAAGGCGTTGTGGAAAAAAGGAAAACAGACCGGAATAGTAAATGTTCCCGGTGGAAAAAAATATATTACCATGTGTGCAGCCACAGCACATCTTCCCAAAAATGTCATCCCAGAAGCATGGGTGTTATTATTAGAAAGTGCACCTGAAGGCAATGAAGCTAAATCATTTAATGAATACATAACATCGCAGTGGATTAACAAAAATATTGATTTGTTTTGTTGTTACAACGAACGCCACAGGACCACAAACCCAGTAGAGGGATGGCATAACAGGCTAAATAAAAAGCTTAGTAAAAGACCTCCGCTATATACTCTCATTAGCACACTTAGAGATGAGGCTAAAGAAGCTAGGTTTAAGATAGAGCAGGCAAATGTCTACAACGACAACAATCAAAACCTAAGAAAAAAAAAATGCTTGGCTATTGATATACGTATAAATAAAATAGTTGAAGATTTTACAACTAACAAAATTGATTTAATTCAAATTCAAATTCAAATTCATTTATTCAAACTTCTTCAGTACATGGTATACTTAAAAATACAAAGTCTTACTTAGGTATCTAATTAACATTATGCCTGAACTAGGTAATCCTGTGTTTCAGGCTATAGGAAAAAGCTAATACATTAATAGAAAAAAGTCTAAAATAAAATAATCACTAATCTAATCCTAGGTACAACTATCAAACTATTATAGTTATTAATAAAAAATAATGTTCAGAATATAATTAAAAAATAGCAATATAATAATAACTTCAATACAACCAACAATTTCTCTGTATCAAATATTGCATTGTTAACACTTTTATTATGTAGTACAAACAAAACTGTTGAGCAGCAGAAATGTAAACGGGGTCAAAGTCGATGTTGTGTAAATCTTCTAATACCAGTTTAATTATATTTAATCGTTAATGAAATTATTGAACATACAATCTAAAAGTAAGTAACAAGAAAAGAGACCAATAAAATAACAATAAAATCCTATATGCGCTTTCAGGCGCATTCATAGTTAATCGAACCGATGTACCTCTTTTCTGCCATGGTTTTCGCCGGGCAGTCAGCAGCGCCAGTGCTATGATTATTAGGCTTCTTGAAATACGAACAAGTAGCACATTTTGGCTCCTCTGCTTTCTTTGGGCAATCCTTTATGGAGTGGCCTTGGTCACCACAGTGCCCGCAGGTATAAACTGACTGCCGACATGACTTAGCGGCGTGACCATACTGCTGGCATTTATAACATCGCGTCACCAAAGTAAAATCTCTCACTGGACAAGATGACCAGTTCACAAATACTCTGTCTCTTATTATAAGGGCTTTGCGTATGGCTGCAGGTGTTTCAATTATATAATTACAACTCTCTGCATCTTTTTTACCGGACTTATGGCTTAATTTAATTGAGGCCAAGAACGTCTCAAGTGTAAAATTCTGCAGCTTGTCAGCCAAATTTTGTTGGTACAAGCAGGTCAAAACTTCCTTCTCTTGCATAACAGAGGGCACCCCGATGATAACTATCCTCGGCTTACGCTTATGGGGCTCATCAACTGTAAGACCCGAGTTCGTGAGTTGCACTGATTGTTTAAGCTTCTCGATGTCATCCTTGGTATCTGTGCTAATTATGACCCCCCCGTTCCTCGTTTTACGCAGACCTCTCACATGTAGCTTCATTTGTTCAGGGCAGATAATTTTTTGGACAAGGGATTTTGTCTCTTCACTTGTTTTTAATTTATCATTAGGATAAATGGCCACTGAGCTAAAATTTATCGGCTGCAAATAGTTGTTGGTACCTTTTTTTACCATGTCAGCAAATGAAATTTCCTTGGCAGGTTTGGTCGACTCTTCAATGCTTAGCTTAAGATCCTGTAGTCTCTGTGACAGATCTTGTTGGTCTTGGAGTGTTTGTATGGAGGAATGGGCTTGGACGGTCTTCAGCTTGAGGGATTGGTACTGCACTGCCATTTGCGATGTTCCGTGGCTGATTTTCCGGCACAAAGAATTGATACGCAGTTTTTGTTCGGAGTTCAATTTACCCTCTGCTGCGGTGTTACATACCTCACTCAAGCAATGTTCAATTGATGACATCCAGTTTTGTATTTCTGGGGTAGAAATAATTTCAAGGACATCATCTCTTTGACTTCGTGCATTAGGGCCAGTGGAGGGAGCAGGTGAAGGCGTAGGTGGCGGGGTGCGAGCAGTCCTGCCGCTTCGGTTGAAGGGGCTATTGTCCATTTTATTAGATTAGAAAATTATCAAACACTGAACATGTCCGTAAAATGCATTACATTACATTATACACGACACAGTTTATTTTACTACCGGTAGTTGGTAAATGTAGGTCACAATTCAGCAAGTGATTATTAATTTATTTTAATATTATTCAACACGTCTGTACTTATTGAAGTGCAAACAATCAATCAAATGATTTGTCTTAAACGCTTATCAACTGTAAGATTTGATAAGTGATTATCTTTTAATTATTTAAAATATACATGTTACCTAGGTTGTAATAGAGATAAACGTTATTTTAACATGAAATACATTTAATTACAATTCCAAACTATACCAAAAGTGTAACAACGTGAAAACGGCGCGCAATTCCATATTCGAATGTCAAAGATGCTAGTGCGGGGACGATCATACGCGACGCCATTAGGGATGCGCATAATCATCGACTTTTTAGTCTAACAATTGATACAACGATATAGCGTCAATCAATAACGCTAATTTAAAAGAATTATTTACTTATTATAAAGCTATATGTTTTTTTACATTTTCACTAATAGTGGTGATTATACTGTGATTTATTTAGATTAAGAAAGTTACTTTTATAAGAAGAATTATTTTTTACTGTAAAACTATGCTGTTTAACATTTGCAACAATAGTGATGATTATACTGTGATTTATTTAGATTAGGAAAGTTATTTTTTAGAAAAAATATTTATATACGTGATGATTATACTGTATATGTTTAGATTAAGAAAGATTATATATATATATATGAAAATAAGTAATAGAACAAATAATAAAACAATGTTTTTATGCCATTGGCTTTTAATTTACATCCCTGACTGTACCTGTTCACCAAACTCGACATAAAGGTAATAGAAAGCGTAAAATATCAATACTTTGGAGAACAATAGACTTCCAGGCTCGACATAACGGGACTCGACATAAAGGGAATAAATCTTATATAGAAGTTGTAATTATACTTTTTATTTATGTAAGTTTAATTCTTAGTTAGTAATAGTATATGTACCTAGTTACATTGCATAATGTAGTAACACAGTATAGTAATCAGAGTAATCTATCTCTTTTTAGAACCACTTGGCAATAAATGTTGGTACAGCGCACAGGCACCTATCACCCTCAGTCTTACTAGAATAACAAGACAACAAGAACAGGTATACAGTATACTAAATGTATTGAATATATTGCAAGGTTAAGGCATCACCAGCGTAGCGTGCGGGGGCCAAAGGGGGCCATGGCCCCGGGCGGCATATGAAAGGGGGCGGCATCAAATGCCACGTCGTTTTTATACTACTAGAAAAGGGGGCGACAAATTTCCTGACAGCCCCGGCCGGCAAATACCCACACTACGCCACTGTAAGGCAATACAGCCTAAATAATATTATTTTTACATTATTGACATATTCTGCGAGCTTGCATGTTGCATATCACGGCCAATAACCTACGTAACCCACGTTCTCTCCATATGACCGTTACAGTGAGAGGATAGTCCTCCGTAAGGGAACCCAGTAAATAAAAAATAAATTTTCTTGGACATTATGACACAGCGCCATCTAGTTCCGAGCTAAGCAACGAGGCTTGTGTTACGGATACTAGTTGATTGATAAACTACATTTATATGTATACTTTTTTTTGTAAATACATACATATTATACATAAATACATCCATGACTCGGAAACAAAAGTGTATGCTCATCACACAAACATTTGTCCCTACCGGGATTCGAAACCAGGACCCATAGAGCAGTTACTAATACATAGATCTTGTTATTTGCCTTTCTTGGCATTGTACCTTATTCCATAAGCCTAGCACTCACATAAATATACCTTCTTATATTCAATAGTTTCTTGAGAGCACTGATCGACGCACTCAGCATGTCATCGGGGCGGCATAATTACTTACGTTGTAACAAGACAAATACAGGATTTAAGTAAGTCTTGTAGTAATTGCTGCAAAGGATATCGTTCTATACTTATATCCGACATATATTAATTATTGTCATATATTTGGAACCGCTACCGCTATAGTTTTCACTCGATCAGTCGGCAAATAAGAATGACTTTAACATGATTAAACTGTAAGGCAAGAATCCTGGGAACATGTACCTCTACGTTCTAAAAATGTTATCTAGGTAATGTAGTGTCATGACTCATGACCGCGAGACATACCCTTCCATTTTCCCATTTTGACCACGTCAGGATCTGTTGATGGGATCCCAAGGAAATTGAGGGTAACCCTCAAATTATATAGGCAATTATCACGTTTTTCATATATTTTCTAAAATTGTTCAATTATTTCTGGCTCCCAAGATACAGGACTACCTAGTTTGGGAGGCAGGGTTACACGATCAATGTAGATTTATGTAGACCCTAAGCTAAGATTTAGCACTGTTTTTCTAATATGTACTTACCATTACTTACAAGTAGGTATTATATTTCTGTAACTGGCGCCGTGTATTATGTAGGTAAATTTCCATGTTAATTATTGTTTGATTTTAAATAAAGATTATTATTATTATATTATTATTTGCGTCTGATAATCAACATTTCATGTTCATGAGCTGATGATGGAAGGAGGTACCTACAACTCCTAGCCGTATTTCAATTATAGGCACTTACTGCGTTTAACATGTATTCTCCAAAGCAGTTCAAGTATAAGCGTCTGTAAATCACCGTCACATGTGAATGATCTGATGATGAAAATTACAACTCCTCAACGATTAGGAGTTAAACGACAATTCTTTCATATAGGTATTTACTAAAGCTGTTCAAGTAAGCATTTGCGTTTGATAATTATCATGTCATGTGGGTAAGGGGGTGATGGAAGGTACAACTCCTCAACGGTTAGAAGTTGAAGGAAAATTCTTTCAAAATTATCCGTGCATATGGCCCGCTGATTGTAATCTGTCAGGATTTTAGATTGACCCGGTAATAGAAGGTAAATCTCATTAACGTTTAGGAGTTAGGTGTAGAAATTTACGTGGACATATCTCGTATGCCTGTTGTTTACTTAAGTACTATCTATCTCAGTTTGACGCTGTTTTATTAATCGAGTAGGCAACATCTTTAGTGGGCCATCTTATACTTTAAAAATTCAGTCACTAAAAAACAAAAAAAAAAATAAAAAAAATAACTGACTTCGAAAATATTTAAAAGCTCATAAACTAAATCTAATAAACAAAATCTTGGTTAATTATATAAGCTATCAAAATATTCTACCTTTAACCTACATACACAATCAAATTGAACTATTTTTGGAGTCGGTGAACTGAAAGGGCTGAAACTGAAACTCTCAAGCATGTAGATTTCCTCACGCTGCTTTCTTCAAAAGGCCACTCAGACTTTGACCTACATGGTGAGGCTCACATACTATAAAAAAAATGTTTGGTTTCTCTGAGTTTGTTTCGGCATTTCTTCTCAGAGGTCGTCAATTAGGAAATGCCGAGGCCATCTAGTTCATAAAATAATTACACATGACTTGTAAAAGTGTCTTTAAAGATCTGTTTACAGAAATAAACAATAATCTATCTATCTATCAATCTAGTACCTTAATAAGGCTTGTAGCAAGTATGGTTTTACACGGTTAGCATACTGGTAGTGGGGTGCGTACTTTGTGCGCGTTCTAGTTCAACTATTATATTGCTTTTGCCTTCCCACCCTACACTGAAATACATTTTTCATTTATAACACTTTGCCACAACTCCGGATCTCAAACTCAGTAGCCTCGTATATTCATAGTTATTATATCTCACTATTCCCCATTCCAATTAGTTTTTATAAAATAAATGCTTTTCTCATGTTCCCAGCATTACTCGCCCTCCTATACTCCCTTAAAGTTAAAATTTCTGAAATCCCGTTCTTACTCGTAGCTGAACTCTGTTACCTAAGTTCCTACCTATCGTCTTCTAATGGACATTTGAGCATGTTGAGTATGCATCACTCACAAAATCTAAAAACGAATGTACTTATAAACAGTGCAGCTATTAATGTGCACCCATTATTAAGTAACACTAATAATAATAAATAACTGAAAATCACATTGAAGTGGTATCATAGTGTAACTAACTACATATAAATTATGTTTATTTATTATATTTATTATTTATATATGTATACATAATATACTTTAGCAATAATAATTAATGAAATAGGAGACACACACACACACACACACCCACACACACATACTAACGCTTCTGTACCGCGTTGACAATTATTACAATAATTATGATGTAAAGGGGGGCCTGGAGTTCTAAAATACAGGCCTAGGCTTAGTTTAGACTCCAGATCTCCCACAAATTACAAATTCCTCAACTGTTTCTGTCAACTGTAGTTTATAAGTGAAGCCTGTAATTTGTGGAGATGAATAAATATTTTTATTATTTATTATTATTATCATTATTAATAGTTAATATCTATAGTTTAAGTGGATGGTGTATTTGACGATGATGGTTTATCTGAATTTATAGCAGTATAAACTATACCCGTGAGAGCTTTTTTTCTGTTCCGTGCGTGCCAGGATATCATCACCTTGACCGACATACTTGACAGCTAATGCCAAACAAGGTTAAAAAATAGATTATCCTCTTTTCAGTTGCTATGGCTCAAGGCACTATAATTATCATCACGGCAGCAAAAAACTGTAAAATCATTCAGAATGGAATGTTACTATAGGACGGCCAGAGCTATGCAATCTAAAAGAGGTTTCGCACTCGTAAGTTTGTATAAATTAAGACATGAGCATACTCCATTACTATAATATTCATCTCTGATGCTGCCTCTAGTCGCAACAATAATCTAATATATAACATTCTCGTGTCACAGTTTTCGTTGCCATACTCCTCCGAAACGGCTTGACCGATTTTGATGAAATTTTTAGTGCTTATCCGGTATCTATGAGAATCGGCCAACATCTATTTTTCATCCCCCTAAAAGTTAGGGGTAGTCCACCAACCCCTATAATGCGGCAAAACAACGTTTGCTGGGTCAGCTAGTCTTATATATAAAATTCTCGTGTCACAATGTTCGTTCCCGTACTCCTCCGAAACGGCTTGACCGATTCTCATGAAATTTTGTGAGCATATTGAGTAGGTCTGAGAATCGGCCAACATCTATTTTTCATACCCCTTAGTGATAAGGGTTGTCCACCAACCCCTATAATGTGGCAAAACAACGTTTGCTGGGTCAGCTAGTATTAGATAGATTTTTTCTACGTAACTATCTTATCTTCGTGACAGAAGTCATAAATCGTGTACGGCTAAACGATTATGCTATAACTTAATGTTGAAATACTTACAATAACGATTTTAAAAAATAACAGATAATAAGCAGCAGATAGAAAGTACAAAAAAATGTACACATAAAAAGTGTAATGCAATTAAATCTTACAATTACCTATAATAAATACGATGTAGTGTATATTAACACTAGTATTAATGCCGCACAATTTTAATCACGCTTTGAAATTTCGTATCGTTTTCTTAATTGATTTATAAGCTTGCTATGAAGTTTTAATGATTTGTTCGTAGGTATTAAACGTCTACTTTACTTTTTTGTGTGCAGTTTATCGACGCATTTTGTTGTCGTGACGGAGGACAAGCATGTCTGTTCAAATAACTGCTAGACATATTAGGACGCTTGTAATGTGGAGTTAACATCACGCTGAGCATCTAGGTTAGTGACCCTGATGCTTTATAAACTGACAAACTAGCCAACTTTTTTGGCAAAGTGTATTGTTGACTTACATATTTAATTATACAAAAGATATTTATAATTATTTCATACAGTCAGGAAATGCACGAATAAGTAATCAAAATGTCTCTATCAACAACACCGCAACACAACACCTTAGAATAGCGTTAAGATAATACACGTTGTATCATCCACTCATGATTTATCGCATCGCAATGAATGAGCGATGCAAGTGAAATATCAGTTAAATAATTGTCTGTAACGGAGGAATGTGACGTGGCACTAGTCAGTGGTGTTGGTGTCTCCGCCACACAATCAGTTCAGGCGAGTTTCACTCCGAGTATTCGTGCTGTTACTTTTACAACGCGCTGCCGCACACGAACAACGCTCTGTTTCCCTAAGTCTCATTGTTTCTACTTTGCGCACTGCTAAAGGAAAACTTTGACTTTCCACTGAGCCACCTCCAATAAGTACGACAATACATATTAGGCACTTTGCATAGTTATGCGCTAGGCTATGCGTGAAGTAAAAGCAATTATAAGTCAAATAATTAAAATAATTTAAGAGAACAATTAATTACCTACCAACCTAATTAAACAACATAATTACGTATGTGAACCGACAAAAGATAAATTATATCCTTCAAAACATTACAAAACACTATCAATGCATCCATCGATATTAAACGTTTAGGTACTCTTCTCACAGAATAATGAATAGTCCTACGAACTGCATTACGCTAATTGCTTAATAGCTGATCGTTTAGATGCGTATCTATTTATTAACGAGATAAATCGATTACGAAAGCGGTCGCGGGCGCAGCACTCGCCACACGTTCGCACTGGCTGTATAAAACGAAGTATGAAGCAATCATCGGATACGGTACGCGCAGAGATTTGGAAGTGATTTAAGATAACACTACCGAGTCCCGTTGGCTGTGCAGATCGTTTGCTCCTCCGAGTGTCGGATGCCTCGAGAACCGAGTCCACACACCGTTACTTTCGCACCAAATCTGCCTACGATACGTTGTTCTGTATACTTTGATTCGGATAATAAGTTTAAAGTCACGATCCGCCGTGAAGCTGTCTACGTAATCTCGCGGCTGAATTAGAGCCTTCCTTCTAGGGGAAGATGTATAGTTTATATTGAAGCTATCGCTGAGTCGAATGCGGTCAGCATGGATTTATATTCGGAATGTACACCTTAGCAACAATTAGGAAGTAATACTAAATTTGTCCGTACTGTTCGTTAAAGCAGTTAATGTCGGAGTTTGATTTTAGGCGTCGGGTCTCTCATGTCATATCTATGAGGATTGAGCTAAAATAACAATATAATATCTATGCATTTATGTAGTTAAAGCGTATCTACAAGAATATATATAACTTACTTTAAAAAATAATTGATAATACAATTGATCTATTACTACTCATGTGCACACACGATGACACGACGCACACATCGATGGGCCGTCATGTAGTCGCTTAGATTTTGCTAGTTTGACCAGGGGAGTACAGTCAAGTCTCCGAGTTTAATTCCGAGGATTCCACTTTGGAAGTTACGTGCGTATTTATCAAATTAAATGTTGAAGGAAAATATCGTGAGAAAACCTGCCTGAGCCTGAAAGATTTTTCGATGGCATGTGAAGTCTGCAAAACCCGCACTAGGCTAGCTTGTTAAACCCTTATTCTTCCCATATGTGAGGTAACCCATACCAAAAACAGGGAGAATAAATATGTTAACGAAGATATTAATCGATATGCTATCTCTGTTTTCTATTAGGGGTCTCACGGAGCAAAACTGAAGAAAATAATAGGCCCCATCCGGCTAGGGTCCCGTGGAAATTTGCCACTCCTACCACCCTATACTTAGGTACGCCACTGGAAAAACGGTAATAATAATTAATTAATATAGTTGTATAAAATAAACCAGAAAGATATAATTTTTTAAATGTACAAAACAATTTATAATATGTTAACTGTATAACCAATAATAATCACCATGGAGGGCTAAGCGCAAGCTAATTTACTAATTTATTAAATTAAATTGGAGGTAGGGCATAGCGAGATTCCTCGCTCATATTGAGCTGCCCGACTGGGGAAGTACCTCCGCCTTACAGAGTACTGCAGTGAATCAACAGTAGTTGTCTTTCTGTGAGTGAGTAATGTTACCAGAGCTCGTTGGGGAGTGACTATTCTGACAGCATTGGCATTCCGCTTGCTGTCAGTTTAGTAATTCCTATCTTCAGAAACCAAAACGGTTTCTGCAGGGGTTGGCAACGCATTTGAAAGCCTTCTGGTGTTGTAAATGTCCATGGGCGGCGGTGATCACTTACCATCAGGTGAACCGCCTGCTCGTTTGCCCACTTTACGCAGTAAAAAAAAACATACATAAAAGTTGTACGATATGTGAACTGGACATTCCTTGCTACAATCATTTTTATTTTTTGAGAGAGGTGATGATTAAGTTATGTAAAAAGTAAGACTTTTTTCCTCTTATAAAATTAGTAATTGTTCACCTACAGACAAAGTGTAATGAAACAGTAGTTGTCTTAAATATTAAAGATCGATGATAATGAAAGTATTCATTAACATTTGAGTAATAGGAGAATTCTTTAATGTAGGTACACTGTTATTATTTAATGGCTGTTTAAAATCAATGTGGACAATTAACATTCGTAAAAAATATTTTCCACGGCTAGAAACATTGACGGAGCTATCACAATGCCAACGTTCCTTTTCTTTTCAGATAAAAAATCTTAAAAGACACATAAAGGCTTTCAACTAAAACAGAACAATAACATTAATAAGGACCTAGACATTCGTGACCACGTTCTCTGTATATGCAAGTGGGCATTCAGAATGTAAGCGTTACCTCGGCTTTTTCATTCTTAACGACCTAAAATAAAACGACAAGGAATACCAAATCGTTAAGTTAGGGCTCCTAGGAGGTGCAAGGCGACTGTCGAACCGGTTTGGCCGGAGATTCTTTGTTTGGTTATCGCAGAGTCTAAACGTCGCGACTCGAGTCAAGACGAATATATTGCTGCTTGACTGACGCCGCATTTATCTGTTGCAGAGATAAGAAGACGACTGCGAATGTGTCTGCAACGAGACTCGGGCAGCTGAGGGCCCTGGCCTGATGGCGAGAGGAGCGGTGCGCGCGCTACTCATCTCGGCGGTGCTGGCGGCGCTCGCGAGGACACACGCCGCGCGCTTTGGAGACCGCCTCGCGCCGCGGGTACCTGCCGCGTACGCGCCGCGCAACGCACCCTCCGCACAACACTACGCCGAAAGTGAATATGATGACGTCTATGACCAGGAGTACGAGGAACAAAACTTATCCGTCGAAGAAGAGGATGTGCAACCGGAGACAGCACCGCCGCTACGCCGCCCTGCACGCACTGAAGCACATCGACTAGAGATGAGCACTGAATACTTTGTTATACCAGAACGTAGTTCGTCGCCATCTCCACCTTCGACATCAACAACAGTGACGCCGACACCACGACCGAACTTGACCGTCATATTAGCACCAACACCCCCAATCTTGGGTGCATTGAGGTCTGAGTCTTGGGCAGTGCCTATTTTAGCTCTCGCTTGCGTGAGTATGGTGACCCTTGGTGGATTTGAAGCGTTTGTGATATGGGGAGCGAGTCGCAAGGCACCGAGCCGACGCCACCTATTACTTGGACAAACATTACTATTCGGACTGTTCTCTTGCGCTGCTACGGCAGCACTGTTTACAACAACGCCAACTGCCTTCACGTGCGGTGCTGTACGATTCGGAACTGGGGTGTCGTATGTAATCGTGTTCGCTTCACTCCTTGTTAAGTGTGTGTTTCTACTAAGTTTAAATGGCGGAGTATACTTGCCGGCAGCGTATCAAGGACTCCTACTATTTTTTGCTGTTATGATACAAGTGGCAATCGGTGCACAGTGGCTCGGCGGCTCACCACCACGAGTGATAAGCGGTGGCGGGCGGTGCGACGTCCATACGTCTGACTTGCTGCTTTCGCTATGCTACGCGGCATTTCTGATCGCAGTAGTGTGCGGCGTGGCACTGCGATCACGTGGCATCCGCGACAACTACCGAGAGGCGACACACATAGCGGGCGCAGGCGGCGCTACGGCGGCGGTGTGGGTGTGCTGGGTGGCCGCGGCGCTGGGCGCGCCGGAGCGGCATCGTGACGCGTGCGTGGCCGCCGGACTTCTCGCGACATGCGCGGTTGTTTTTGCACTCATGTTTGCACCCAAAGGTCGGCGCTTGGCTGCGCTGGGCAGAGACGGCAGATGGGATGCCGACCGTGAAGAGGGCCTAAGTTCATTGGGTGCCGGTGGCTCCGGTTACTCGCCGTCGTTCTTCCACTTTAAGCCAGTCAAGTATGGCATGGTGTCAGCGGCGGCTCCGGCGCCCGCGCCGCCCCCCGTGTTGGACCGAAAGGAGCCGCCCGCTCAGCCAGCCGGTTAGTTAAGTATCTGAAGTGCGCTACTAGTAAGGACTAGCGCTTCCACGCACACAGATTGACCGCAGATAGCATCGTTCTTTTCACAGATCTATATGGAGGCCTGTTCGCGAACTCGCCGCACCTGCACTCACGCGTCCTGTATTCTCCGCCGCACTACACCATGCACCCCCTAATGCTAAACTATCACTACAATTACCCGCCCTATCCTTACCTGCTGCCGCCAGGTAACTACTCATGTACCTACACTCGCTTGTATTAAAATGCACCCGGGTGAATATTTCATTGCGTCCATATAACGCGGCCGACGTGAAAGAATACATTAAAAGGTGAAAAAATCTTAACTTGGCATTCTTATTATTTATTAAAAATCGACCAAATTTATAAAATAAAATAGATAATCTAATTACCATCCATGTCCCTTTTTCCAGATTTTAATATAATTACTGATACATTTTTGTGAAAAATCTGTCGGAAGAACGAATTATTTAGTATGGTTTCGGTTAATATAATAATAAATTTACGTTATTTATTAAAATAAAAATACGAAAGACCAAATGCAATACGTTTTATACGACCTTGAAAAATGTCCTTACACTTACCCATATTTACCATTCGACAATATTCTCGATCCGATATTTTCGTATTTACGCCGCATTGAGGACTAGACTAAATTAAGAATATTCGATGACAGTCAAAGCTGTTGTGTAGAGCTGGATAAATGCGTAAAAATATGTTGATAATTTTAACAAATCCGTACCGAAAATAACAAATATTATTTTATTAGAAATACTTGTGAATCTATTTGCCATTCTCAAAAAACAACACCATTCGTCTAAATTTCAAAGGACAAAAGAGATATCACTGTCCCTTTAACATAATCCAGTTGTAAAAACTAAATACGTTTAAAATAATACATAAAGAATCTGATTGGTTGCATTTATTTAATTATTCTCCGATGGACCGACGATTTGAAGAAGGTGGCTGGTAGCGGATGGATGCGAGCTGCCCAAGACCGGGATGGTTGGCGCTCTTTGGGGGAGCCCTACGTTCAGCAGTGGACGGCTATAGGCTGATAATGATGATGATGATGATGATGAATTATTCTCCAAAGCTTCAATTTTGCACGAAATGAAATATTCACCCACCCCCACTATCACACTTGTTTTTATACTTGGTTTGGTTAGGTAAGAGATATAATTTGCATTAATCCTTTTATATAAAAGGATTAATGCAAATTATATCTCTTCCCCCACATTATCGGCCAAATCCCTATGAATCTGATTAAATTTATAGGCAAGTCGCCAAAACATACTAATTGTAGTATGTTGTGTGCAGGCGTGATGGTGCGTCCGGAGGAGGGCAACGTGTATACGAGCGTAGAGCCCACCTTCAGCAGCAACCCCAACGTGTACTTCCAGCGCACCGAGCCGTTGCACGTCGGCATGATGTACTGAGCCCCTGACAAACCACAGTTCCAAAGCGAACACTGGGATTTGCAGCGCGACGCCATTGCCACTTGCCACCTAACAATCAGTGACGTAACTACGACAGCGACGAAACGTTTCTACTGCCGCATAAAGCACTGCTTCGCTTCATGTTCACATAAGTAATTAATTTCATTTCATTCATTTAAAAAATGTTTACAGACAAAAACACTTCTGTAGACTATTTAAGACATAATGGAAACTATTTTCTAGTCAAATAACCATTATAGAATATCTGTAGTTTTTTTCCTTTTCTTGTATGTACTTTATTCAGCAGTGGAAACAATGCATCATGAATTTACTAACTTAGTGAAAAACTTATAAAACTTGTGTGGATCAAAAGCTGTTTGTGATTTTAAACCATACATTAAACCCACCCTGTCAAATATGATGAACAGCTATTAGAATAAGTTTAGATAAAATATAATTAAGTATAGAAAAAACATTGAATTGTAAGTTTTCTCAATGCAAATTTGTAAATAAAACTCAAGACTGTTTTCTGTTATTTTATTACAGTTAAATTATAAAATTATTATATATTTATTTCACATAAGACATAAATAACTCTGTAGTTTAGTACACATGCCCCACCAAAACAGAGGCGTTTATGCTCTACACATAAAAATAATCACTCACTCAATGTTGCCTTTACACTTCAGTTTTTTAAATAAAAGTAGATGTTGCAGAGGTTGTTTTGTTGGCAACATTATACACATTCAGTTTTTTACTTGGTTCCAGTAGAAAGTAGGGCCAGGAGTCCAGAGGCTGCTGTAAGTGACACAATATAGTTACTGTGAAATAAAGAGTTAAGGAATACTTTAGTACACACAAACACGATTAATATTTTGAAATAATTGCTACCACATGCAAATATAAACAGAAGTTAATATGATGAGATAAAACTTAATCCATTCTAAATTCAAATACAAAATTAATACACTAAAAATACATGGAAGCATTATAAGTGTATCTGAATTTTTTTCAAGCTAGTCATTCTGGTGGAAAACCTAGTAGTACAAAGTTAGTGAAAAAACTAGACATCATATTGTTAGTATCATATTGTTTATAAATTGTAAAAGGATACACAGTAGGTGTGAAAGAGCGCAGGATGTAGAAACTGCTCAGGATCACAATGGTCAGGAACAATGCGTTGTTGTAGAAGATTGAGTAGGTAGTAGCTTCATAGTCAGCTACTTCATTTTTTTTCCAGAGGATTCTGAAAATTAAAATAAGTTTTTAAAGATTAAATGCATCTTTACCCTAACCTTTTTATAAAATGTTCAGGAAATATTAAAAAATTAAGCTCTTGCCTGAAGAAGAAATTTGAGAATTAGACATTTCAGGAAATATCCCTCAAATTTGTAGAATTATAGTTTAGTAATTGTTGCAAGTCACAATTGTCCAATCTCCAGAATACCAGTATAATAAAGACAGACTCATTTCAATTGCAGCAGTTAATTAAACCTTTAAGTTAACTTTAATATGCCTTAGTATAGCTATTTCTATAGAATGTCGACTGTCAATAGCTTCATATTAATTAAAATTTCATAAAACAATATATTAAAAACCTTAAATATCAATAAAATTAGAACCTATAATGATAATAGGAAATTCATGAACAGTTGTGCAAAAAAAACATAGTGATTACCTCTCATCCTTCTCTTTCCTGCTCATCTTCTTGTCATCGGCCAGCTTGCGAGCCATCTCACGCGCCACTGCGTCTTCCCTGCGTACAGCGACACGGTGCTTCAGCTGGAACTTCGTGTTTCTGTACGCCAGAGCCAACAGCCAGGTGCTAGCTGTCGTTACCATAGCGAACCAGGCCAGGGACGAGCTCACCTCCAGAGCGTGCACCCTCCAGAACAACCCTATAACAAACGTAACGTAAATCGAATGCTACTTTCACTACCCTCTACATTGAATGGTTCATGAATAGAACTACATATTTCACCAGCACTAATAAAAAGTTAATATATTTAGGGTAATACTCACATATGGGAATAGCAGAGACGATGAATGCATTGCCGTAAAAGAGAGCTGAAGATTTCGTCGACACATTCCGGCTAAAATCCTGAAGAAGTAATTCCTCCTCTTTTGTGAATGCTTTGTTTGCTTTGCCCGACATGATTTTTATTTAATTTAGACCTTGTAATCTCTATTACTTTTCACGGACTACGCGCATTCAAAATATCTACTACGATATCTGTAATTATGCCACTTCTTCAGCTGGCTGGCTTGTGCGGTGGCGAGCGAAAGTCAAACGTCAAATGACATGTAAGCAACGTGTCAAAAATATTGCCATAATTCAAAAATATAGAATTATTCCAAAATATAGAATATAATAAATTATTCAAATAAAATATAATGATATTTATGGAGTGGAGACCATGAATAGGGGATCGGACAGTAATCAAGTTAAAATTAAAATGTACATAGATAAATTAAATATACTGTAATAACGTATACGATTATATAAATACGATTAAATAAAGAATAATAATTTGATTATCTTCAAATGAAGAAATAAAATTTTGTTTTTTACAATATTTTTCTATGGGTCCCGGGTTCGAATCCCGGTAGGGACAAATGTTTGTGTGATGAACATAAACATTTGTATCCTAATCATGGATGTATATATGTATAATATGTATGTATTTACAACAAAAAAAGTATATATGTAGTAATCTGTACTAAAACACCAAGTATATGTATGTGTGTGTGACGTCATCTGTGGATAATCTCGTAAATATAACCTCTAATATTAAACATTACACAATAATTAGTTAATAAGAAATAATTTAAGCACATTATATACGATTTTGACGACCCAATTAGTCCAGCGGTAGTTAACACTGCCTTCTGTGCTATGGGTCCCGGGTTCGAATCCCGGTAGGGACAAATGTTTGTGTGATGAGCATGAATATTTGTATCCGAGTTTTCTATTAACCAGCTAGTATCCGTAACACAAGCCTAGTAAGCTTAGCACGGAACTTGGTGGTGCTGTGTAATAATGTCCAGGAATATTTATTTATTTATAATTATTTGTACTAATGACATAATCTACTCGACGAAACAAAACTTCTCGCAAAATTATGCCCATACCGCTGTTTTTTATGACCACAGATGACGTCACGCACTGTCAGATGACATAACGTGGCGTTTTGGCGGAATTTTTAAACTAAGATTTTGTGTACCTAAAATGTTATAAATAAATAAAAATATATTTTTCATGGGAATAACCATGAAGATAATATAAAACACTTTCTGAAAATTAGTCTGATCCCCTAACGTAGTGTCGGATAGCCAAGCTAGATGGATTGACGACCTAAAAAAGATAGCGGAGATAGACTGGATGAGGAAGGTGGAAAACCATAATATGTCTTTGGCTATGTCTAGCAGTGGACTGCAATAGTTTGGTCGATATTTGTGATTATAAGCTGAATCAATGAATAAATAAATAAAATAAATAAATATTCAGGGACATTTTACACAGCACCATCTAGCCCCAAACTAAGCAGAGCTTGTATTATGGGTACTAGACAATGGATATAATACTTATATACTTTTTTTTTGTAAATACATACTTAAAATACATGGGAAACACCCAGACGAACACAAACACTTATATTTATCACATAAATATTTGGGAATCGAACCCTGGGGGAATCGAACCCACGACCTCGTGATCAGCAGTCCGGTACTCGAACCACTAGACCACATAGGTCGTCGAATGCTTGGACATATGATACTGCAAATTTGTACATAGAACTACAGAACTACAGAAACTACAAAATGCCACGCGCCCTGCATAGGACTTATTACTAAAGCCTCCTTGGACTCTTCAGCTGAAGCGACATACTTTTTTAGATGTATTCTTTTTCAGTATGACGTATTGTTTTTGTCACTGTTCAGTTGTTAGCAATATACATTCTTCTGATACCTATTATATTTTCTATTATTCTTATTAAAGGCCTCTCGTCGTTTCCCTTAACGCTTCACCGCATAGTAAGCACTCTGCTACAGGTTATGTGCTAGCGGAAAAATGGAAATGTGCGAAAAAGTGGAAAATTTAAGTACAAAGGTACAAATTGCACCACTTCAAGGTAAGAGTAACTGGGATACCTGGAAATATAAAATATCCATTCTGCTTAGAAGCATACCTGATGCATTGGATATAGTAGAAGGAAGATGTATGAGACCCGTGTTGCCAGCAGGTGTAGGAGACGCAGAAGTTACTGCATTTAGAACGAAACTAGCGCGTTTTATACAAGCAGAAAACAATGCTATGATCCTGCTTTCAACAAATTTGAACGAAGATACCGTTAGAAAGGTAATGTCATTCTCATGTCCAAGAGAAGTATGGCTAGAACTACATCGGTTATTTGACGGAGATAATGAGAATCGAGCTTATAATCTCTGCTTAGATTTCTTTGGATTTAAATTAGATGCTTCTGATGATATGGCCACACATATTTGCAAACTGAAGACTCTCTGGTGTCAGTTGAATAGAGAGATTGGTAAAGATAATCCCAATATGAGACTACCAGAAATATTCCTAATTTGCAAAATTCTGGATACATTAGATCAGAAATACTTCGAATTTAAATCAAGTTGGTTGTTATTAGCCAAAGAACAAAGCACAGTAGAAGGTTTGACAAGTAACCTTTGCGCTCATGAGAAGTCACTTTTAAAGAAAAATTGTGAATCGAGTGAAGAGGTATTAGTGACGAGTACGACACAGAATAGCACCATTCGTAAAGAAAAGAAGAATAAGGATAAGCATATGAGATGCAATTACTGCCACGAGATGGGACATCGAGTAAGATCCTGCCAGAAGTGGATGAAAGATGGTCGCCCCCCTAAAGACAGTAATAACAAGCCGTCTTCAAGTCAAAGTGCGAATATGGCTATTATGAGTGTGAATGTTATGTCATTCGTAGGGCAAGATAAAGAATCATGGTACGTGGACAATGGCGCGACTAGTCACGTGACCAGCAGGAGTGATTTGTTCCAAACATTCCAACAGTTTGACGAGATCCAAGGTGTTACTACAGCAAATGGTAACATTGTTCAAGCAAGAGGCAAAGGAACAATATATTTGGAAGCAGATGTCAAAGGGAAGATTGTGAACATAGCACTCACGGACGTTTGGTATGTACCAGAGATCCAGCGAAGTCTTTATTCAGTGCTGGCTATGCATGACAAACAGAAGAATAGCAAGTTCGTCTCGACCCCGGAAACTTGCGAAGTATTTTTGAATGGGGTATTAGCAGTTGTTGGCAAACGTAACCAATGTGGAGGGCTTTTTAAGTTGAAGGTTCGCAACATCCTGCCACCGGTACCTGTACTTGCTACTACAACAACTGATTTGATGCAACTATACCACGAGAGATTAGCGCATCAAAACAAAAGACACGTTAAGGAAGTCATTCAAAGAGAGTTAGGATTGACACTTCCTTTAAATAAAGAATTGTGTGAATCTTGTATCTACGGAAAGATGCATAGACTGAAGTTTGGCATACGAGAAAGATCTACACAACCAGGAGAAATTATTCATTCAGATGTTTGCGGTCCTTTCCCAATGAGTTTTTCAAAATACCGTTATTATGTACTGTTCAAAGACGACTTTTCCGGATATTGCATGGTTTATTGCATGAGAAACAAAAACGAAGTCAAAGATAAATTGAGCATAATGCTACAAGAATCAATGGTCACAGGACATGTAATCAAAACACTGTTGAGTGATAACGGAACTGAGTTTGATAACAAGGAAGTCAGAGATATTTTGAATAAAAAAGGAATTAAGCAACGTCTTGTTATGCCGTACACGCCAGAGCAGAATGGCTGTAGCGAGCGCAAAAACAGGACATTAGTAGAAACCGTAAGAACATTGATGAATGCTCAGAGAGAACTGCCAAAAGCATTATGGGCAGAACTTATAATGACAGCTGCTTATATTTTAAACCGAACAGGTGCTACTAGAGAGAAGGACAAATCACCTTACGAGTTATGGTTTGGGAAGAAGCCTAATATAAAGCATCTGAGAATCATTGGTAGTACTTGTTATGCACATGTTCCGAAAATTAAAAGGAAAAAATTGGATCGGAAAGCAACTAAAGGCATTCTCATAGGATACGACAATGATGACGGTTATCGTATCTGGTATGAAACGCAGCATAAAGTTGACAACCTGATCCGATCAAGAGATGTCATTTTCGAAGAGACACCTATTCCAGGGATTGAAGCTAAAGCTTCAGGAATTGTTGCTAAATCTGACCCGAAACCGACTAAGAAAGAGTGGACCGTGTCATTCGATACAGTTCCTGAAAATACTAGTCGACAGCATTTGCAAATCGACAATCCATTGCTGTTCTATTAGAGGGAGAATTAGAAGAAGATAGACATTTAAGGACGCCTATTGAGACATCAATAGAAGCAAATGAATCGAGAGATCAAGGACAGTCAGTCCAATTAGAGGGAGAAAGAGAAATAGAGTATATAGAAGACGAAATCGCATTTTCAGATAATGAGATTGAAGAAGAATTCGTAGATGCCGTTCCTGTCCATATTGAGATAGAAGAGAATTTAGAGGGAGAAAGAGAAATAGAGTATATAGAAGACGAAACCGCATTTTCAGATAATGAGATTGAAGAAGAATTCGTAGATGCCGTTCCTGTCCATATTGAGATAGAAGAGAATTCAGAGGGAGACGTTTCGCTATCCGACGTTCCAAGATATAATCTCAGGGACAGAAGTACTCTTCAACCTCCACGTAAATTGGATGACTACAGTTTATTCCTAGTAGATACTGAAAAAGAACCTTCGACGTATAAGGAAGCAATATCGAGTGAAACAAATAAAGATAGATGGTTACAAGCGATGAGGAGTGAATTCGATTCTTTGCAAAGATTACAAGTTTGGGACTTGCAGAATCTACCGAGCAATCGAAAAGCTTTGCCATGTAAATGGATTTATAAAGTGAAAACCAACCCTGACGGCACAATAGAAAAATATAAAGCAAGTCTTGTTGTAAAAGGGTTTAAGCAGAAGAAAGGTTTTGACTATAACGAAACGTTTAGCCCAGTAGCGAGGTTAACAACTATAAGATCTTTGCTCAGCGTTGCAGCAAGAGAGAGACTTCATCTTATTCAGTTTGATCTTGCAACAGCTTTCCTCAATGGAAATTTAACAGAAGAGATTTATATGGAGCAGCCAGAAGGCTTTAAAGACGGAACATCCAGAGTATGCCGTCTAAAGAAAAGCCTCTATGGTTTGAAGCAGGCACCACGGTGCTGGAACTACTGTTTTGCAGAAATACTTGAATCTTTAGGCTTCAAGACAAGCGACACTGATCCATGCCTATATACCAAGATCTTAGGAGATAAGAAAATTTTAATAGCACTCTACGTGGACGATGGCTTAGTTGCAGCGAGTGATGAGAACCTTGCAAAAAGTTTCATCATGGACCTAAAAAAGATTTTGACGATTACTAGTAAACCAGTTTCATACTATCTTGGGTTAGAGATAGAAAAAATGAAGGACGGCTCGATTTTCATTAAACAAGAAGCTTATGCAAATAAAGTTTTGGAGAGATTCAATATGAAAGACTGTAATCCAGTATCAACTCCTTTACAGAAAGAAGGAACTATTGAAAAAGGGAAAGGTGACAAAGAGTCACAATCATTTCCCTATAGAGAAGCAGTAGGCTCGCTCGCTTACTTGATGGTGGGCACTCGCCCTAATCTGGCGTATGCTGTAGGATTGGCTTCGAGAAGCTTAGAAAAGCCAACTTCTAGCGACTGGCGTATGGTTAAGCACATTATGAGATATTTGAAAGGCACATTATCAAGAGGAATAATGTATGTTCATGATGCCAATTCTCCTAACCAAATAAAAGCCTACAGTGATGCTGATCATGCTGGATGCTTGAAAACAGGTCGCTCTACGACTGGAGTATTGTGCTTATTTTCAAGAGGAGCAATCTCCTGGACGAGCCAAAGACAACATTCAGTCGCCATTAGCACAACGGAAGCTGAGCTTGTAGCAGCAAGCGAAGCGGCAAGGGAATTAATTTGGTTAAAAAGATTATTCAAAAACTTGAATGGCCAGAAAGAAGTTCCAGTTTTGTTCGTGGACAACGAAGCCGCGGTGAAATTGGCACATAATCCAGAATTTCACCGTAGGACCAAACACATTCGTGTGAGGCACTTCTTCGTGAGGGTTTTTGTGCTTCAAAACGATATCGTGGTCGAGAGGACTAGCTCTGCTACCCAACTAGCAGACCTCTTAACGAAGGCTCTACCCAGACCCAGATTGCTGGAACTTGTTCAGAAATTGGGTCTGATGGATAAACCAAACGGTCGACAATCAGCTGAGGGAAATTATTAAAGCCTCCTTGGACTCTTCAGCTGAAGCGACATACTTTTTTAGATGTATTCTTTTTCAGTATGACGTATTGTTTTTGTCACTGTTCAGTTGTTAGCAATATACATTCTTCTGATACCTATTATATTTTCTATTATTCTTATTAAAGGCCTCTCGTCGTTTCTCTTAACGCTTCACCGCATAGTAAGCACTCTGCTACACTTATGCCTCGTTCACATGCATACATCTCGTCAAATAACTACGAGGTAATCAAAATAAATTAAAAATGTAATTCTCCATCATCATCATCATCAGCCTATATTCGTCCACTGCTGAACGTAGGCCTCCCCTAGTGAACGCCACAGAGCTCGATCTTCGGCTCTTTTCCTCTAGTCACTGCCAGCTGCCTTGCGCAAGTGTTGCTCCACTTGGCCGGCGGCGGCCGTCCTACACTACGTTTGCCGAGACGCGGTCTTCACTCAAGAACTCGTTTGTTCCAACGGTTCTCCGAGAAATGTGACCGGCCCATTGCCACTTCAGCTTGCTAATCCTCTGAGCTATGTCGGTAACTTTGGTCCTCTGGCGGATAACTTATAACAAAATATAATTAATGAAACTATATTTCTAAAATCTCTATTACAAGTTTCTCACAAAATATATCAAAGATATTAAACAAAAATAGATATACTCTACCAAGTATTCTTCAAAACTTGAAATGACTCAGAATACTAAATTAGTCGACTCGTAGTCGACTTGTCCAAAATTCAAGACGTTGTCAGTCTGTGACATTCGAAGTGTCAGATTTCAAAATTTTAAAAACAAACGTTATATACCGCGAACCAGTATTGTGAATTTGTGATTGTGGTATTGTGTAATTGTGTTCTTCTTGTGAGCTACTAGAAATTATCTATGTCTACATATGAATATATCTCCTAAAATGAGCCACTTTGAATTTGCTATTCCGCTACAAAAAGACGAATTATTAGAATCTCACGCTGGACAATATCACGTCGAGGATGTCGTACAGCCGCGCGTACTTTTGTCGAAATTACAAGGTAAGATTACATTTAAATTTATTTTTTGTATACTTGTATACCTAAGTTAATTTCAATACACTATGTTGGACATATTTTCAGATGCTGCGCGAGCTTTTAACGCAGAGGGGGTTGAATACATTTTAGAACATTTTGATACTTACTTCTCTATCATAGTTCATGGTAACAAACTAGAATGGAATGTAATAAACAAAGGTAATAATGTAATGCAATACTGGATAATAAGTACCTAATTATGTTTCTAGACTATGCTTTGCGATGATATCATAATAATCTGTCTTTTTAATTATACTCAATATTTTAATGCATTCTATAATGTTTTATAAAGGTGGACTATTGATAACTTAGATCATTATGGACCCTGTCGGGCACAGCAAAATTAGGAGAGAGGAAGAGGGTTTTACATATTACATTCCAACTTTAGTAATTTCTATACCTTTGATTAACTAGATAATTTCTGTGTACGTTACAGGATTTGATCACATACTACGAGCCAGCAAAAGTCTATGTAACCATATAGAAGTAATAGTCCAAGAGAAAGAAATCGATTCTGACATTAGAAAAAAAAACTTGAATATTTTAAAAATGTTGATGTATCTATTTACTCAAATCATGAAAACTAAGGACACTAAACTTGCTGCAGATGTAAGTTTCATAATATTGTATTATATAGCAGACTATTTTTAATACATTTCCTGTCCAATGACTGCAAAGCAGTTACACTAGATAGTACCAAACTCATGTCACTATCCAATCTTCTATTATTTATATATACCGGGTGACTTTTTTTACCGTCTCGATAATTATAGGGTAGGTTATATGTATAGAACGGAATCTGCGGACGAGACTATTTCTGTAATAGCATTTTGATTATGGGAGTTCTGAAAATCCAAGAAAATCCAGAAAAAGAGAACATCCTACACGGCGCGTGCGTAATAGTAAAATAGATGCCTACACTGCGTGTAACGTGATTTCCAATGAATGAAAAGTGCGAGCGAAATAGCGTAACTACATATCTGAATACCTAGGCATTTTTCCGTTGCGATTTTATAAACTCCGAATTGTTTTGTAGAGATATCAATCTTCCCTTCATATTTTAAAGAGCTTATGATCTTTTAGCATGGTATAGTTGTGTGTTACATGTTAAACTTCCTCATTTGTCATTATTTCTTTGAAAAAATAAAGTATTAATTAGGTATGAGTATGCGTAAACTAGAAATTACTACATACTCTGCGTATTTAAAATATTAAAATCAACTTATTACAAATTACAGTGATTTTAATTACAAATATTAAAAAAAGTACCTTTGAGCGATATCGCAGTAATCACAGTGTCCACAGTTTCTCTCTCTCTGGAAGTAGGTACATTCCCCGCAAATAATTCAAAGGAACGTCTTCTAACATTATATCGATGATGGAATGTTATGGATGGAAGGGACGAGTTTTTTGTGGATTCGTTTGAATCGACAGTCCGAATGTCGAAGAAGAGATTGCAGATGGCTTGGTCCTGTATACATTCGCCGTACACCATTTAAACTTTCAAGGGACACGATATAACACTGCACCATTACTAAATAAGTACTCTACATTGTTATATTCGTACATGTTTATTGTTTACGTTAATCACTTTTATCACAGTGAGCGACCGACGGAGACATGCGCGGTAACGTAAACATTGCGAATAGATCACGCGACGTCACTGAGTGCCTAATCGTATGTGACTAAAAATTATTTAAAATAATTAGAATAGGACTGTAGGGCAGTGGGGGTCCAGCGCGGGATGGCGGGAGCGGGGATCCTGTGTCAGCATCGGAAAATCGCTGGCGGCTACACGTGTGCGTTTGTTTGAAGATCTAGTTTTACCTATTTGAAACGATATCATTCATGATATGCCGCCTGTTTATTAGGGTGACTATGTTTACGAATTTGAATTATTTGAATTATTTTTTTAAAATTTCTCTGAAAATTAAACATTTATGTTTTAATATGAAAAATTGGTTGTAAATTACTTGTGTATATTAGTAGACAAATTTTAAATGATGAGTGTAAAACAAAAAAAAATGTAAAATAACTATGCCATAGGCTTCTACTCCATTTACCCATCACACCCTATTTTTATCAAGACGGTAAAAAAAGTCACCCGGTATATATAAAAGGAGAAGCTGACTGACTGACTGACTAACATATCCACGCAGGGCCTAAACTATAAGGGTTAGAAACTTGAAATTTTGCACAGGGATTCCTTTTATAATGTAGAGGAGCACTAAGAAAGGAATTTTGAAAATTCTCCCCCTAAGTGGGTAAAACGGGGGTGTAAGGTTAGTATGTAACTGGGCTGTTTTTCAAGTTATTCAATTGAAATTCGGTTTGAAGGTTTTTCATTGAAAGTTATGAAACACGTGTAAAATATTTTTTTTAAAATCATCCTTAAAAGGGGTAAAAAGGGGGTGCAAAGTTAATATTAAATTTCTTTGATTTTCAATGAAACTTGGCGAGTGTAGTCTTTGTATGACGTAGGCATCCAATAAGAAAGGATTTTCCGAAATTTTGCCCAAAGGGGGGGGGGGGGGATAGGGGGACCAAGTTTGTACGAGACAACGTGATTCCTTTGTCCAAGGGCCTAAACTATAAGGGTTAGAAACTTGAACTTTTGCACAGGGATTCCTTTTATAACGTAGGGGAGCACTAATCAAGGAATTTTGAAAATTCACCCCCTAAGGGGGTAAAACGGGGGTGTAAGGTTAGTATGTAACTTTGCTGTTTTTGAAGTTCTTTGTATGACGTAGGCATCCAATAAGAAAGGATTTTCCGAAATTTTGCCCATAAGGAGGGGGATAGGGGGGCCAAGTTTGTACGAGACAACGTGATTCCTTGGTCCAATCTGCTTAAAATTTTGCATAAACATTTTTTAACAGAATTGATGGAAGACGTATTTCGTATTTTATCGAAATTCAATCCCTGACGGGATTAAAAAGAGATAGAGAATTATGTTGGATGTTTGTAATTTCATAATTATATAAAAGTATGTATACGGTAATTACACAAAAAAATAATTTCTAAAATGTTTGTCTGTCTCTCTCTTCGTTCCTTCTAATTTCTGCAACAGCTGGACCGATTTTGTGGGGACTTTCACCATCGTTATAAGGAGTAACTTAGGCTACTTTAATTTAAGAACAAGAAACGAATTAGAGTTCCGTATGACTTAAAAACGCGGGAGCTGACCAATGCATGAATATGAATATTAAATTTTTCGTTAAATTTCACGCGAACGAAGTCGCAGGTAACAGCTAGTATTAGATATAACTCAAAGGTGACTGACTGACATAGTGATCTATCAACGCACAGCCCAAACCACTGGGCGGATAGGGCTGAAATTTGGCATGCAGGTAGATGTTATGACGTAGGCATCCGCTAAGAAAGGATTTTTGAAAATTCACCCTCTAAAGGGGTAAAACGGGGGTACAAAGTTAATATGAAACTTTTATTTCTTTAGTTAAATTGCGCGCGGACGAAGTCGCGGGAATCAGCTAGTAGTAAATATGACGGTTTTTCATTTCACTGGACATATGAATAAGAGTAAAGTAAAAACTTAAGTCATCATTTTTGTCATCATTAATATGAATATATTAAAATGTTAATAATTTTATTGTATTTTGCACAGCAGACAAGATTCTTAGCAATTTACTAAATTAGTGTATTCTATATTCAACCTAGAACTCCACAAAGCTGACACTGGGTAAAAAAGGCAAGAAGGTAACAGATGATGAAGAGTTTTGTGGATGGACTGAGGCTGACAAGCAAGCAGCCTTGATCACACTGAACTTAGTACTTCAACAGCCACTGTCCAAACTGTGGGAACCTCCTTTAGCTGAGGATAATTTTGTTTCGTGAGTTTTTTTTAATCAAAAATTATTCCAAAATAAGCTAACTTCAGCAATATTGCTAATGTTTTCCCTATTCAAATCTATGTGTTTAAAAAAAAAAATTATTATAATTTTGATGAATATATTTCAGAATGGTGGCTGATCCATGCTATAAGGCTCTAGAAGAGCAGATAATAAAGAATAAATCTGTCAGAGAAACTGTATTTCAAGTTCTTGGTGTGCTTATAAGAAAGTACAACCATGGCACATCATGTCTTATAAAGCTGGTGCAGGTAATAATACCCAATACTTAAGATTATTGGCCTGTCAAAGCCTTTATGGGTATTATATACTAAGATGTTGCTATCACACTCTCTCAAAATTCTATTCCTCATATCATTATACAAATATTTCAACTATCACCCCCAATTTCACTCATGTGTAAGGATAAAAATTAAAAAAAAACATTTACATTTCTTTTTAACTAGAAGATTGTATACCAAATTTCATATAAATGACAAACTTCAATGCAAACATCTATCCCATTATAGTTGCAGTATTTCCTAAAATCATACGTAAACATAAAGTGCATTAAATGACAACTATTCAAAGTCATGCAAGAGATGTTGATTGAATTATTACTTTTCAGATTCTTCAAATGGTGGAACATTCGGTTTCACCAATATGTGCTGGAGTGGTACAACTGACAAAAGAATTCGGGCTTGGAACATTTGGACCTCAAATGGTAATATAATTACCATTTGTTTACATAGAATTAACATCCAATATTTGTAACCTACACATATTGAAATTGTTAATTTTGTTATATCTTGCAGGTGCGTGAAATTGCAGAAGCATTAGCCTCTTCAGAAGACGAAAATGCAGGTGCTGGCACCGAGCAAGGGGCAGCCAGGAATTGTGGAGCTTTCCTTTTAGAGCTTACTAAAGAACTGCCCAAAGAGATGACTAATGCTATTGCAACCATTCAACCATACTTAGAGAGTGATGAGGTAATTGTTTAACAACCTCATAAGTACAGCGGTATTCAGACAACCTTCTGTGGTCCCAGATTGAATAGACTTGTTCCAATGGCAGATGTGGCAAATGTTTTTGTGATGAGCATAGACATTAGAATTATAATAATAGCTGTTTTGAAGTAAAATGTGTATATAAAAACACTAAATATCTATAACAATATTAAATAAACACAAAATCAAAATACACATGTATAAATAAATTCCTTTGCTAATATATTCGGGTTCAGGACAAATCACAAAATATCACATGGGGGAGGGGTATCTTACCATACCCCCCCCGGGTATAGTAAGATATCCCGTGTACTTATTTTTTTGTCAAACACGTAATTTTTGGTGGGGGGTGGGGGGGGTAGTCTTAAACCTCACCATGTATGGGGGAGGGAGCGGTTAAAAAATGTTAAAAAAACATCACGTGATTAATGGACAGCCCCTATACACACAATCATGATATTAGAAGTTAGAATATATGGAACTCTAATATATACTTGAATAAACTTATTTCAGTCGTATACTCTCCGCATCAGTGTGTTAGGCATGATGTGTGAGGTACTGAGCGTAGAGCTACGTGGGGAAGAGCTTACCGACGAGCAGCGCGCACAGCGTGACGACTTCCTAGATGATCTGTATGAGCATCTGCACGACTTGTCCGCATATGTGCGACACAAGGTGTGTTTCTCCTTAGAAAATAAATAAATGTATCTTCAATAAATAATACTTGTAAATAAAGTATCCAAAACAAAAATAAGTCGCCCAAATGCCTGTTTGCATAGGCTTATAAATAATTATTATTACGAAATATTTTGTTAATTAAATAGTGTACTTTTATTAACCTCAGTACTCTTAAGTTTAATCACGATTGCGATACATAATAATATTTAAGGTCTTCAGTCATTGAACCTTAAACCCCATATATCACCATATATATTGTCATCCCATATGAATGCCTAATGCCATATGCCATACCTATATGTGGTATAAACAGCATTAGCAGCAACCATCCTCATTCATCCGGGCAGCGAAGCTTTTTATTATATTTATGCGTGTTGTACAGGTCCTTCAGTTCTGGTGCCGCCTTCAGAGAGAGAACTGTGTGCCGGTGAGTCGGCAGCGCACGGTGCTGGAGCGAGCTATCGGTCGCCTCAAAGATAAAGCTGCGTTAGTCAGGAAAGCTGCTATACAACTACTAAAGGTAAAACACATGAGTTGTGTATGTATAATACAGTAGATCTACTAGGATCTATCAAAACAACTGAACATTCTTAACATACTGATTTTATTATTATTATCAATATTCATTGTTTTCATGTTGTGTCATTCTATTTTTAGATATTCTTAGAGTGCAACCCATTCTCTGCACAACTGAAACTAGAAATTCTTGAGGAACAACTGAAAACTGAGCAAGAAATATTGGATGGTATCCAAAAGAAGTTAAATCCAGGACCCGATCCCGAATTGGTTAAGAAATGGGAGGATATACGGAATGACGTCATCAGTGCTATAAAGAAAGGCATCGATATTCTTACGCAAGATGAACCGGAGCTATCGCAGGCTTCTTTAGAGAACTTGTATGAAGCTATTCGTAAACATCTACATGAAAAGAACTATTACAAGGCCTATTTAATCGTCAAACATACTGAGAGACAGTATCCTGACGCTAAATTA
Source organism: Craniophora ligustri (assembly GCA_905163465.1). NCBI lineage: Eukaryota > Metazoa > Arthropoda > Insecta > Lepidoptera > Noctuidae > Craniophora > Craniophora ligustri. The sequence continues at coordinate 5,545,109 of LR990967.1, read as the reverse complement.
CTCAGATGTGACATGGAAAAAAGTGATCAGGTATGTTTTAAATTATGCAATGCCTTAAATCTAGTTAATTTCTATAATTAATTTACTATTATTCGAATTTTAAAAATAATTGATTTATGTAGTGAATTGTAATTAAGTGACTGTAATGAAAGAAATGTAGTTTAGTTTTTATGTAGGTATATAAAAATGCGTACTACATGCACAAAAACTAAACTACATTTTATATTCAAATCTAAATGATGCTAGAAGCCATAATATATATTGCAGACTGCTTATACATATTCCAGATTGATTACTTCGTGGCGCTTCTTCGAAATATGTTCATAATACCAGAGCGACAACAATCTCTAACGCAGCAATGCGAGCAAGAACTAGCATTGTACAAGCGTTTGGAAGAAAAAGAAAACATAGTGGCTTTTCTTCAAGAGTCAGTCCACTTCAGTCGCATGGTGTCAGAAGCCGTGCCGTTAATTAATTCCCTGTTGATGTCAAAACAAGCTGGAGACGTCAGCGAGGCTATAGACTTCTTTACAACGGCCCATCACTTTAACATAGAGTCGGCGAAGATAGGCGTCGCGAACATGCTGTTACTAGTATGGTCGCCAGATCAGGTAATCCACGAAAATAACAGAATAGGTTACTGATACTACATGATCCAATTTTCCACAAGACTGAGGAAAATCGTTAAAGGCAAAATATATTATACCTTTCTGGGTTTAGTATTTTTTTCATTGGGTTTATGATTTATTGTTTACCAACTTAAAATTAAACAACGAAACTATACACAACAATAGACTGTATCAAGTACAATTCCGATTTCAAAATATCATACAAAACAATATGTATGATATTTTGTCAAATGTCTTTCCTATTTTTACCTATTCTCTCCTGTTGATGCATCAATATGAAGATTCCTATTCCCTTGTTCAGGAGAAACGCGAGGCGGTGGAGCGGGCGTACCGCGACATGTACCTGGAGTGCGATCACAAGGCGGAGCGCGCGCGCAGCTTCGCCATCGCCAACAAGCTGGCTGGGCTGGTCGCGCACGTCGACCGCGCCAGCGCGCTCGCGCTCGAACACCTCGTGGACAAGTGGGTCGCCAAGGGAGACATTACTACTGGTATTATTCAGGTACAATATTGTTACTATTCAATCTACATACTTTATTATTAAGGGCTGTGGTAGCCTAGTGGTGTGACCAGTGGACTAACCCAAACTCCTGACCAGGTTCAAACCCAAAGCACGCACCACTGACTTCAGACGTTATATGCGTATTTATCACATGCTTAAAAACGGTGAAGGAAAATATCGTGAGAAAACCTGCATGCTTGAGAGATTTTCTCGATGGCATGTGAAGTCCGCCAACCTGCAGTACACTAGTGTGGTGGACTATAGCCTAAGCCCTCTCTAATGAGAGGAGACCCGTGCCCAGCAGTGGGACAGTAATGGGTTGATGATGATGATGATGACTTTATTATTGTGAGCTAACAATCAATTAAGAGTATGGTTGGCTCATACATGTTACGGCAACCTAAATTGGTTTTAGTTATTTCCTTTCTGCATAAATCATACGTTTCACATCGAACTGCACCAGTCTCATCTTTATATTACATACATAAATCATTGTAAAACTAAAACCAACAATTTTGTAACTTTGTATTTAATTTAAAAAGAGTATCTCTGGAGTTTCTTCTCCATAAGACCCTACCTTTTGGAACCATGCAACTAAATTCAATTAAATTCGACAATTCAAAAGCACCTGTATTGGTCTAATTGAAATAAATGATTTGATTTGATTTGTATGTCATGCCAACAATACAGTTTACTTTTTAAATAGCGTTACCCAAATCTTGTCTTCATTCTCCATCATAACCTGTATAATTATACACTTATATTAAACTGACTCTTCATTTAACATATTGCAGGTTTTCTGGGAAATGTTCTTAAAGAAAATTGATGGAACAACAGATATGGACAGTTATGCTGCACTTTCAATTCTAGTAATGATTGCTAAAGCGAAGCCATCTATGGCGATAGCCAACCTTGACGTCATACAAACGCACGGGTTAACTGGGGATTATAACTCACGAAACCTCAGTGTGCAACTACTATTACCACTATCGAAAAAAAATCAGCGATATCCAACAGACCATCCCATTTTCACATCAATATTCGACAGCCTTATGGAAACATTTTCAAAGTTTGATAAGTTCATATCCTTTGCGGCCAACTCTATAGATCTTATTTACGCCATCTGCGACAATCCAGAAATATTATGTGGAAAACTCCTTGCTGAAATGTACAGACGAATTGAAGAGACAGCAATAAAGGACTGTGATAATCAGGAAGAGGTCAGTCTGCCCATGGAACTGTTGACGCGCTTTGTGTTCGTACTGGGGCAAGTTGCACTACAGCAGCTAATTTATCTTGATATATATGTATACAGCGAACTCAGAAGAAGGAATCAGGTGATTATCACTATTTAATTAATAACATAATTTTAGTTAATAAAACCCTCAATGAATACTGTAATGAAACACTGTTTGTTTTTACCCGAAAGCTGTAAATATTGTGTTAAAAAAATATCCTTTTAGGTCCGCGAGGAACGCAAGATGGAAGAGAAACGCAAGAAAAAGGCGGGTGCGTTCGCGACGCCTGGAAAACGTGGGCGCGTAGACGATCTGCGGCGCCAGACTCTCATGAATGTCAGCAATGCCAGCGCCTCCTCACGACAACAACGCAGCGCCAGCGTCACGTCTAATAAGGGGCCGTCGGTAAGTTAAAATTAAAATACTATAAAAATAAACTGACTTGCGATGATCTACGTTAAACTACTGATTTGGTAATATATTGAACGTATTCTTCAGGTGAATACTACGATGACCGAAGAGGAGGCCGGTCTGGAGGGCGCGGTGGCAGATGACGCCGATGCCGAGTACGTGCGGAGCGTGTGCGAGCGCGACATCGTGGGCGAGGCCGCGGCGCTGGCGCGGTACGTGCCGCTGCTGCGCCACCTGCTGGCCAACCCCGCCCGCACCGCGCCGCCGCTGCAGGCCGCCGCCGCGCTCACCTTCACCAGGTCCCGTACACGACACTTTCAAAAATATGTATTATCCAGTATCTTCTAGGAGGTGTTCTTTATTCTTAGACTAACCTCTGTTACAGAGATAAAGCAGGGATAGCGTATTCGCGCTCCTGTCCATCCTTAGTTTGATAAAGTCAAAGTCACAATCGTCTTTTTATAATTTCAGGTTCATGTTGGTGTCGAACGCAGTGTGTGAGGAGGGTTTACAGTTGATGGTGACGGTCCTCAAGAAGTCCAAGAACGTGTCTCTTAGAACCAACTTGACTATAGCATTCGCTGACCTTACCTTGCGCTTTCCCAATCTCACACAACCGTGGACTCATCATATTTATCACATGTATGTTGTTTTATATTATTTATGTTATTAATAGAAATTAGTTTTACGTGTGTGTCATACAAGAAGTAGACATTATAATTGTAACATAAAAAAAATAAAACAAGATCTTATTTTATCATTTTAGCCTTAGTGACGAAGAGTTGGAAATCCGACAATGTGCCGTCAAAATGCTGTCATTCTTGGTTCTTCATGAGATGGTGCGTGTGAAAGGACAGATTGCGGACATGGCACTGTGCTGTGCGGACAAGGATGCGCGCGTCGCCTCCATGACCAAACTATTCTTTAAACAACTGTCGCAGAAGGGCAATGCTTTATACAACGTCATGCCAGATATCATATCGAGGCTCAGCGATCCCGAGTTGAATGTGCCTGAGGAACAATATAGAGTAATTATGAAGTAAGTGTGGCAACTTCAGAGGGAAAATACATCAGTAATTAAATAAGTAAATGCTTATAAGAACTTCATATTTATCACCTTGCGCTTGCGGCCACTAGACCAATGGTTAAACAGTTATTTGTTAATTAATTTAATTTATTGATTATTAATAAATTAATTCATATTTGTAACTTAATTTATTGTACTTTCTTTTAGGTACATAACATCTCTCATACAAAAAGACCGTCAAATGGAAGCCTTAGTAGAGAAGTTATGTCAAAGGTTTAAGCTTTCGACAGAGGAGCGGCAGTGGCGCGACCTCGCGTACTGCCTGTCCCTCTTCACGTACAATGAGAGATCCTTACGAAAACTGATCGAGAACCTTGATTGTTACAAAGATAAATTACATTGCCCTGGAGTTATGGACTCCTTCACTACTTTGATGAATAACACATCCAAGATGGCTAAAAATGAAGTTAAGGTAAGCCGTAAATAACATATTAATAAAATACCTATTTTATAAAACTTCAATAATTTCTTCTCACAATTACTATAGCGTTACTTGCAGTTCAAATTTGAAGTCGATGTTCAGAGTGAACTTATAGAGCTTGTCTTCTTTGCAATTCAAGCAGGCTCATATTAAGTACGCTGTTACATTTTCGACGAACTCAAATTAAGGTATCTAGAGTCGCACACAGCAACATTACGGACACGCACACATTGAAACCGCTGAGCGCTCGATTTTACACATCGCTTAAATAATCTTGATACTTGTTATTATTTCTTAATTTTATTTGAATTGATTCAGAAGTAAGTTAGTAAGCATATTTGGTGATCTTACTATTTTCGTGATAATTAGGTTACTTGCTCCCTGATGACGTATTGTAGGCCGCTACATACGATACGAATTACTTTACAATTGGTCTGCAGATATCCCTAAGTAAAATTGCTTAAAGATTAATTTATTTCATTATATTGAATTTGAAGTCAATGCGCTGAATAAAACATTCTTATGACTCTGTCTATTTTGCTATATCTCATAAATTATTATTAATATGTATTAATTTTTTTTAAGTAAAAAACAATGGTAAAATTCGTTCTTCGTGTACCCTTAATACTCATACAAAATGAAAACTAGATGTAGGCGTACAAGAAATAAAATAACAATAAGAAAACGCAATTTAGTTTAAAGAACCACGAAAAATTTAGTCTGCCATATTGGATTTAGAGTGATGTCACAATATTACATCATTTTATTTTTTAAGTTTTTTTAGTAACCCATTTATTATACAGGGTTAGTTGGAAAACACAAACAACCTCGCAGGACTAGATAGCTAACATCGTAAGCAACAACTTTTGTTCTACGAGTTCTGCCATAACTCAATACATGAAAAAAAAATGATATTTCAAGTTTCTGTTGTATGACACACGAATATTATAAGTCTGTAGTTTCATTCATAAAGAAGGACGACGTGACTCTCGCGCTGTTTATAAAGGCTTCAACACACTACTGCTTAAAAATGTTTACAAGTATTAGTAAACAGTTGTTAAGAAACATACGATCATAATATTAGAAAAAGATTTCTTGTTAGATAATGTTAGTGAACATTTCTGAGCAAAATTGTTAGTTAACAAATTGCAATGAAATAAAACATTTGTTATCATTTGTTTGTAAATTTATACCCAGGCCACGGCAGGGGCAATCCAAACTGCAGGCAAACTGATTTTTCAAATGTTATAAACGTTTGTTAACAATTTCCTCCGGTGTAGGAGCACTTAAAACAGTTAACAATTCTTAATAAAATGTAGCAATGCCTAACATTTTTTAGTGTGTATTAGTGTAGCAGCACCTTAATAATACACAATATTCGCCAGTTAACTACCTATACCTATGTCAAATACTCGCCGCCTTTGTAGAAGCGGGACGCCTGTTGTGTCGATGTTTATACATATTATAAAATAGTAAAGAATGCAATATTATTACAAGATAAATATTAAATAATAAAAAAATTAAAATGGATATTTGTACTGAGACTAATTAATATTATAAATATTTTTTTTAAATAGACAATACAGCGACAGCGAGTCACTGTCGCTATCGTAGTGTATTCCCGTTCGTCCCCTAGACTTCGTCCCCCGAGGGGGACGAACGGGAATTTACAAAAATAATATTTAATTTGTTCCCGATCGTCCCAATCCTAATTCAAGAGAGGACGAATGGGAATATGTTCTTCGATTAGTGCCATTCGTCCCACTAAAAAGATTTGTGCAGAAGCCTACAGCTTATCAAATAAATGACTGTACTACGTATTTAATACTTTAACTGTAAATCCCCTTTTTTCAATCAAAATATTCGAAATTACAACCAAATATACTGAATTGCACACTAAATTTGAACCGAATCGGTCCAATTCATAATTATTGGTTTAGGTTAGGTTAGAACTGTGACCACAACGCACGAGCCGAGCGAGCGAAGCGAGCGTGCCGCGGCAGCGGCCGGCGAAGTGCCAGAACCGAATCAGTCCTATTCATAATTATTTGTTTAGGTTAGAACTGTGAAAAAGAATTAATAAATTATTCCCATTCGTCCCCCCAAAAAATTTTGAGGGACCATCGGGAAAATAAATAACGAATTCCCGTTCGTCCCCCTCGGGGGACGAAGTCTAGGGGACGAACGGGAATACACGGCTATCGTCACCTACGCTAATGACTAGGCTTTCTAAACCTAATTAACGATTATAAAATTACCCTTGTAGTGTTATTTATTAAATTATTAATTTACGCACATTTCAATAAATAAACTAGGTACCACGCCAGCGCTCTCTGAGGGATCGATAAGTGAGGCACCGCACGCGGCTGTCCCGCGGCTGCCCCGTCTGATTTTAGCTCGTACGACCACGAATGGGTTTGTGGGCAGGCAGTGAGTACATACCTACACTGAGTCCACAATCGCTTCATACTTTACCTGGCTTCATTTAACTATTAAAAGCAAATAAATCATGCGTAGGTATGTAGATTAGGTATCTTAACTTTCAAAGTATGTGAAAATGATTTACGTAATCGTTTGTTAACGCTTTCCACAGTTTAGTTAAACTACTTACTTAATATCAGCTGGGCGCTTACCTACCTACCTAACTGTCATGTGTGTTACGTTAAAACGAACCATTGAAAGACAAGCAAATATCTACTTACGTCTCTGAAACAACTGGTAGCCTAAAAAACGAGACTTCACTGTTTAATGTTGAATTTAAAGATCCGTCACTGAACACGTATTTTTTGTTGCTTCATTTTTGCACAAAATAGTTCTAAATTCAAATACGCAGTTGCACTGATGTGAGATATCGTGTCCCTTAGCGGTGTCGCGCACTTTTTATGTAGATAGGCTTCTGTAACTATCTGTTTTTTTTAATAACACCTAAGGTATTATAACCCAACAACACATCGATCGATATGGCGACGGAAGGAAACACACAACGTAACGCGCACGCATCTTGGCCGACGGCTGGCGGCTAACTAGGTCAATCGGACAATCGGTCAAGTTCAAAGCTAGCACTCGCAATGCGCCCCCCTTTCTCCGCGTCCCGCGGGGTTTTTACTATGTGCATAGAGTTAGGAAGCGCGTAAAGATATCATGAAATTAATATTTGGTTTTGTATGAAATAAAAAAAAATTAAATCAATGAAATTATTGAAAGTCGTAGAACAAAAGTTGTTGCTTATGATGTTAGCTATCTAGTCCTGCGAGGTTGTTTGTATTTTCCAACTAACCCTGTATATGCATATAGCCATATGTTACCCATATTGTAAAGTGCATTAAAAATAACTAGTCCGCCATGGGTGTTCCGGAATGACGTCACATAACTAAACATCCAAACATGTCTATACAACATTTCAGCTCAATCGGTTGAAGATATCTTCTTCAAAATTGTCTTGCAAGAATCCACCCGAACAAACATAATTATGCATACATATATTATATTATACATACATACATACATTTCAAATTACTAAAAAGTTTTGAAATAAAACTACTTTTTACGGATTTTATCGCGGTATATTGATATTATTTAAACCCGACGATGTCAATGTCTAATATTCGCGTAAGTGTAAGGAATCAATAAAAAGTTTGTCAAAAGTTTACGGTCAGGGATAAGCTTGTATAGTTCACGTACTAAGTACTAATAAGAATTAATCCCGACACTGACAAGCACAAACTATTCCTTTTCCATATTAGTACATCATTATTTTAGTACTTTGTCGTTCTTTCGCGATGTCAGTATTCTTAGTCTCTGGTTCTGAACCAGTAGTCGCACGCTGCGAACGAGTACTGTAGGACTGTAGATACTTGAAATACACGAAACGCAACTAAACGAGCGGGAGCGATATAAAATCAGTGAATGAAAGAGTGGAATGCATGATAATATTTCATATTAAGAATAATCGGGACCGGCAAAGCCTGCAAAGTAGGTATGAAGGAAAATAAAATGTAATTCACTATCCCTTCAGTGTACTATGGTACTTCTGTAGGTACTAATAGTACCAGAAGACAGAACTAGTACATTTGAAAGTTTATACCTATTAGTACAGTCATTCAGTGACCGAGTAAGAACAAGCCTAGTCAGGGAACACCCCTCAGGAACGAAGTTGACATCTTAACCCCACCCATCCAAGTCTCGACCTCACTAACGAATGCTTAACCCTACGCATCCTTTTCTTGAACTCACCCACAGACTCTTAACCCCACATATTCTTACCTTGTTTTAGTAAAATTTGATCTCACCCATCCATTTCTTCACCTGCCCAACAGCCCAACAGCTGCTTAACCTCACCCATCTATTTGTTAACTTTCCCAACAGCAGCTTAAACCTACCCATCTACTTTCAGACCTAATCTAAATCACAGGTTTACTATAACTTAACCGTTGACAAGGTTGTGAAATGGATGGGTGGCCATCCATTTCACAACAAAGTGGATACTAATGGTTAAGCAGTCGTTGACAAGGTCTTCGAATCAATCAATTCAATCCTGATCTTATTCAACAATTCCTAAATCACATTCTGATAATAAATTTAATAATATTATTAAAGTCGTATTTACTTTTATTTAGGTTCGAAAAAGTATCAACTTCTTTCCGGTCACGATAAACGACTATATGAGTCTATGACACAGACTTTTTCGTAATTTATTTTTTGCGACAGAGCGATACGCAAATCCTTCCACATGCGCGTCTGAGCGCGGAATGATGGTCCGCGAGTGAAAAATGTATGAAGGAATTTGCAAGCGTTCATATTTTTGCTATTTATTGAAAAATGTAATGATTTAGGTACAAAATAATTAGCTAAACATATAGAGGACTATATATGCCTATAATTTAATATAATTTAAAAAAAAAAATATGCACTAAGTTTACTTAAAATGGTACGTAATCAGACCCTATTTTTATACATTTTCTGTGATTATTGTGATGGTGAAAATGGATTTATGGGAAAAAATTGTACGGTGTCATGCAATTTTTATGATGCCAATCTAAAGATGAATAGATTACCTTTAAATTGAGACCATAATATCTTCACATATATGATTGCTTATACATTAAAATGGGACCTGAAAAGCACCGTTATTTGTATAATGTAATAGCGTCCTTAAAGGTGGAAAATTATTTGTTCATGTAGCCTGACTTTTATTTCCTATTTTTATTAACTACATTTTTATATTTATTTAACTAAATTGTCAGACTCTTGTCACGGAGTTGGGTGACAAAATCGAGGAATGCTTCGCTGTTCGCGAGGGTGAGGAAGGTAATACAGAGGAAAATAGCGAGGATGCAAGTTTGGGCGAGCCGCGCCGCCACGACAGCGTGCGTGCCACGCCCCGCCGCAAGCCCGCGCCGCGCCGGAACCGACGTCGGTCCTCGTCTAGCCCTGATGAGGTAACAAATATAAACTATTGGCCCTTTTCTGAAAATGTTACCTCTCCCGTTGATGTGACTTATGCGTCATGGGTTCCCTCATGGCGCATAAGTCGGAACTCTGCGCGAAACATACAGAATACAATAATAATAAAATTTTCATTTTATTTAAAAGAGTATCTATGGAGTTTCTTGCCGGTTCTTCTCCATAAGACTTACGTCTTGGAACCATGCAACTAGTTAAACAATTGAAAAAGAAATGGATTTTGATTTTGCTTAATAATAGGACTGTTTTACATTAAAATAAAACAGTTATTATGTGCCGAAAGAAAGACACAGCGTTTATGTGAAGAAGCTGTCTATGATCTTGCCATCAAGGAGCATATTTAGTTAAAAACATACCTGTTTGTCTCTGTTTACTGAAGTTACCATGAATTCCATCCGGCAGGGGCGCTGCGTCCTTCCCGCGCGTCCGTTGATTCACTTCATAGTGTCTTCACTCACCAGCCAGGCCCTTGCTCTAACGCTGTGTCTTTCTTTCGGCACATAATAACTGTTTTATTTTAATGTAAAACAGTCCTATTATATGCCTAGTCGAAAGACACAGCGTTTATGTGAAGACTTGTTTGATATCTGCTGGTGATGGTAACTGCAAACGCTATGTGAATTGGATATAAATGTGTAAAATACCAAGAATTGTTTCTCATACTTTAAACATTTATTCTTATTAATAATCAATTATTATTTTTTCTAACATTATATAACAAAATATAAGTAAGAATTATAAACGACTCATTTATATAGTTATATATTATTATGTAGTATGGTTATCTACTACTACAATAAACAAAATGTTATTAATTAAGATATTATAATAATTTGGCACTCAGTCTCATGATCATTAACAATCAATATTATAAAAAAGGTGCATCTACAGTAGATGCTAATTAAGATCAATTCTATATTTGTAATTATCAATTAAAATATAAACTCTAGACACATGAGAAATTTGATCTAAGTAAATCCTCATTTTTATCTTTCTGAATGATTTCCCTGCAATGAAATAAAATCTTCTTAAAGTTTTATCACTTTTCCAATTGCCTGTTTTTAGTCTTTCTTCAATTACAATGTACATTTTTCCACCAGCCTTTGAATGCTACTGCAGCTCTAATACTCCCTGGTGGTGCACTTATGCCTACTGCTTTAAAAACAAATTTAACCCATCCTGCAATTAGGGTTCTAGTAGTTGGCTTAACTTACCCTTTAAGAGGAATAAATAAATAAACTGGATATATTACTATTTACCCGACTATGCTGCGAAGTCTAAATTAATTGTTTGATATGTCTTACAGGACATATATGTACAGGGCATTTGGGTGTTTCACCAATGACCATCCTGACTGCCTGTAATGGCTTGAATCTGTTATTATCCAAACCTGGACCACAGCACAATGATGTCCTCTTCTTCTATGCAGTTGTTTTGAGATATGTCTAGTAAGGTAAGGTCATGTATTCTTGGACCTGATGCTAAGAGCAAAATTAATGCAGTTCTTCTATATGTATATATCAAAAAGCGAATTGGTGCTATAAACAGTGGTTTCTAACCAATTAAATAATAAAGGGATATGCCATAAAGGCGATTTTGTAGGTTTGAGTTTAATCAATGCAATGGCTTTTATTACTTGTTAACAAAGGAAATTTTTTGGAAAGGTTTTCTACTGTTGAAACACAATAAGTAGAAATAGCAGATTTATGTAATAATATTGTGTTATAGTATATATAACACAATATTATTGTATATAGTGTATATTATATATACATATACACTATAAAATAGTTCTAAATAAAGATTTGTTACAAAACCTTGCAACATCTCTGCCATCTGGATTTTTATTATTAACATTATTTGTGGTGGAAAATGCTAACCACCTGTTTATAGGGGTTTTGTATGTGTTTAGAGTGCTAGTTCGCCAACTGCTACTCAATAATTGTATTTCCTCTCTATTCCAGTTTGAGAGCTGACCCCCCCCCCCATTTTGGGAGGTTTGATTCAGGTTTGGAAGGACAATTTGTCCACCTGTGGGGGACCTAGACCTGTTGTTTGATCGATTAGATTCTGCTGCAGATCCAATGTTGGCAATGGATCTGCTAGGGCTCTGGCTTTGAGGTCGGTTAACCCAAAGTACTGGTCCCAATGTGGGACTATTAAGGTGAACATTCCCTTGGCTTTGTTCAAATGTGCCAGTACCCAAGGGACTAGATTGGGTGGGGGAAAACCCAGCCCAACTGACAGTTCCAATTTTGACTGGAGGCGTCGCAGAAAACTGCTGACCCATCTGTCGAGTCCCAGGTTACGTACCGCGGGATGACTGCAGTTTCTTTTGATGCAAACAAGTATATGTCTGGCACGCCCTATTTTTTGAATATTGCCACCCTGGCTTGGATTTGCAGATGCCACTTGGGCACAGGCTTTCCTCTTGAGAGGTGGTCTGCAATCCTGTTTAACCTCCCTAAGAGGTAAGAAGCCGACAGCGTTATGTTGAGCTGCTCGGTCAAGTGAAGGAGTTTGTCTGTTAGGCCCAACAGGGGTAAGGAACGGGTACTCCCTTCGTTCCTTATGTAGGCTATCAGGGTGCGATTGTCTGAGTGTACCAGTACGTGTGCACCCCTCATGTCTGCACCTTGTTGTGATAAGGCTGCATACACGGCATACATCTCCTTCACATTGGAGTGCTACTTTAGCTGGCGAGGACTCCAATTGCCTGACAACATTGTGTTGTTCAGGTGTGCTCCCCAGCCCGCGTCCGCCGCGTCTGTGGTTGCACTTTTAACCTTGCATTTTTTAGCCACTTTAGTAACTCTACTCAAGAGTCTACTAGAGGAGGTAACATCCTCTCTTGCCTTGGTCTGCCTCCTCTGAATAATTTTAGTAAAATCGGTGTTCTGCGATAGTGCAGGTGACCATTCAGTGTCGCTAAATTGGTAAAGTTTATTATACCCAGCCATTTCTGTACCTTCCGGAGACAGACCATTTTCTTTTACAATAAATTGGTTGACATTTCTGTTATATTCAGTACTTTTTTGACAGGAAGAGATATTAAATTGGATTTTGTGTTCCATGTCATGCCTAAGTATTCTAGTTACTGAGTTGGGGTGAAAAGTGATTATTGATAATTCACTTGCCAACCCAACTTTATCAGGGTTCTACAAGCTTTGCTTGGTTTTGATTGGTTAAATAAACTATTAATAATTAATAAATGAAAATTAATTTTTATCCTTATGCCCTGTCTCTGAAGGATTTCCGCAATCCAATTGGTAACAGAAGCGAAAGAGTGAGGGGCTGATGAAAGACCGAAGGTTAGGGCTGTTTACTGCAATATCTCGCCTCCATATATTATACGTAGAAAACACCTGTGGGTTTCCTTTATGCATAAATGGAAGTAGGCTTGGTAGAGGTCGATTTTTATCATCCAGTCCTGATCTTGAAGGAACAGAATAATATCCACTCGAGAAATGAGTTGGAAATGACGAGTTGAGACATGCATATTCAGTTTTCTTAAATTGAATATGAGTTGTACTCCTCGTCTGGGTTTTTATCAAAATCATCTTTGAATGAAAACCCGGTGCGGTTAATTTTAGTTTCTCTAAAATGCCCACTTCCTTGAGTTCGCTTATGACTTGTGTCATTTTTGCTGATTGCTTTGTAGCAAATCTGGTTATTATTTTCTTGCAAGGATATTGCACGGGAGGTTTTGTTAAAAAAGGGTATACAGCCCCTGGCTATAAAATTTTGAACATATTTGCTCACCCTCAGCTGTGCTCATATCTGAACATGGTACCCCCCTTGAATATCCTGCTTTGATAGTCACTTGTCTTTATTAATGTTGGAGTTGTCATGGGAGTCTGTGAGACAGGGGAATATTTTATATGATAGTTATTATAGTAATTTTTCTCAACTTTTGATTTATTTTCCTTATCAAATTTTCTTGATTTAGAGGACCATTTAATTTTTTTTTTTTTTTATTTAAGTTAGTATTATTACTGTCACTAAATTTATTTTTATTCTTTAAATAACTTGGCATGTTTAGCCACACCTGGGATCTCCCCAAAGAGTATACCAGCGGAATACGAGCATCCCTATTAATTAGGTGTTTCAAACTGGGTGGAATGTTTTGAAACGCAATTTTTAAATTGACATTGTTTATTTCTTTTAGAATACGGTCACATATAACCTCAATACATTCTGCCTATTTTGCGCAATTAACCTGCATACATGACTCCATATTTTTATATGATGGAGATAACAGACCAAATATTTCTGTAAATTTACCCGAGTTTGCATTAAGTTCCGTACCTGCATTAGAAGCCTAATCTATGACGTCCTGTAAACCATTTACTTAAATAGTTGTCGACTATGTAAGACTGCATTCGATAATCCCGCTAGTAAATGTTCAGTATTAGTTAATAATCTGTTCCCTTATTTAAATGACAGAGCTCCTCATCTAATTTCAGACCTGTAAATCTCACAATCACATCGCTACTCCGGGTAGCGAAGTGAGCCTGTAATGCTTTTTTATATCTTATGCCTTTCCAAGCTTGCGAGTTAGACTGTTGTAAATTACTGATTTCCGCTAATTTACTTGGGTCAGCACTAGGTATAAAGTTATTATTAACTTTCCTAATGACATATTAGTAGTAGGTATAAAAGAAAAAATTGTTTCGGACATCTTGGAATGGCCGGCATTATCTGAACTATTATGAGTTTTGTTACTATTTAATGCATTTAGGTATGATGGAATCTGAGCTACGCACTCTGAAAGGAAATCGACTTGATTTATTGGCGAGTCTTAACAGGATTCGACCTGCTTCGACATCCGCCTGGATCTATTGTTTGGTGGTGGGTCCGCAAAACCCTCCTCATCTTCTGAAGATGAGGAAGAGCTGCTGCTTTCTATTGAGCTAGAGCTCCTAGCACTTCGCCCTCCCTCGGGAGCGACGACTTGCGCATCGGAAGCCTCCGACTGATTCATAAGTATAAGTAGGTACTCACCTAACTGCCGCTAACGACGACACCCACACACACTACATTAAACTTATGCGATAAAGCACTTATTTCAGCTAAATAAATAAAAAATCAAAGTAGGAACACTTAGTTCTCACTTTTACAACTTTGGAAAATTTTCGCTCCTTACGCGACGAAAATCACAAACGCTATGAAGTGAATCAACGGACGCGCGGGAAGGACGCAGCGCCCCTGCCGGATAGAATTCATGGTAACTTCAGTAAACAGAGACAAACAGGTATGTTTTTAACTAAATATGCTCCTTGATGGCAAGATCATAGACAGCTTCTTCACATAAACGCTGTGTCTTTCGACTAGGCATATAATATTATCATAATAATGTATAATAATAAATATTTCTGGACATTATTACACAGCGCCATCTAGTTCCGAGCGAAGCAAGGAAGCTTGTGTTACGGATCCTAGTTGGTTGATATACATATATACTTCTTTTTTTGTAAATACAAACATATTATACATATACATCCATGACTCAGATACAAATAGTTGTGCTCATCACACAAACATTTGTTCCTACCGGGATTCGAACCTGGGACTCACAGCACAGAAGTCAGTGTTAACTACCGCTAGACTAAATTGGTTGTCAAATATATAAATAATAATAATAATGTATATAATTATCTACATTTCCATTATTCAATGTTTTTGATGGACATTGTACATTCATAGCTATGTAAGCCTTAATTAACGGCTAATGGTCGTAAGTGCGACTGTTGAGCAAGACGTCGTGGGTTCGACTTCCAGATCGAATAGTTTTATTGAGTTTTTCTTTGAAATTCTCAGTAGCAGCTTGGCTTGCTCCCTATTATATGAGACCTAAAACATAAAGCATCATCATGCAAGGGGGGTAAAGGAAAAATGTCAGGTTTCTATATGGAAGGGGGGGGGGGGTTGGCCATACCTCGCTACGCCCATGATGACATGTATGTATAATCTTTCGCAGAATGAACCGCCAGGCAACGAAAAGACCCCACCAACTGTAAGGAAATCAAACCGCAAAGCAACAGCGAGATACAACAGCACGGCAGCAAATGCGTCAGATGATGACTCAGGTTAGTAAAATTAAAGAGATATTAAATCATCCTTTCTTATTGAATTTTTAATAGGCTATAATTTCAATAATTGATCACGATTATAAGCAATTGGCGGCTTATTATTACTGACACAGACTAATATTCGAATAAGACAATATTCGATTATAGGCGAGGGACACTCGACGGCCGGCAGGGCCAAGTGTTTTAAAGTTTCTAACGTAAATAATATTTGACGACTTTATTTAGTTTACACTATCTTCTATACTACTACTACTCTAATACAACTCAAGTAGCCCCGTGCCCAGGGATGTCGCAACATCTAGTAGTGCGCCGACTAAAGCTGGCCGGACGGAATTTCTCCTCCATCGCATGGATGCGACGTAAACCTAGACTAGCGCATACCCGCGGGGGCTTACTTTCTGAATTAGTTTAGGTTGCATAGTTATTGTAAAAAGATATCTTATTGGTATTAGTGCTACTGAACACAACACAGTAGACCCTCCCATTATTGTAGAATGTAGATTTTTTTACACGCCTAATGTCTCTGCTTGATCTAAGGGTGGCAAAATAGTAATTTTATTTGTTGATTTTATATATTATTTTATTAAAGAAATATTTTTTATAGATGAAGACTTCCAAAAAAAGAATGATGAAGAAGTATTTAAAAAACCTGCAGTTAAGAAAACAACACGAAGAAGAAAATGATAACATAATTATAATGCTAATTAAGTACAAAATAATAATAATGATTTTAATAAATATATTGTTGTTTAATTAAAAAATAAGTAGCAGGTGCATGTAAAGGTAATGTGGATGGTTCTTGCCAAATCCAACTTACACAATAATTGAGGGTATTTGTATCATTGGCAAACAGGTGCTTTCAATGATCACCTATAAAACACTAAGTGGTTTCAAAAGAAATAGACATCAAAAAAATATTTTTTCATTCAACTCAGCCTATCTCAGTCCACTGCTGGACATCAGCAGTAATTATAGTATAGGTGCCGTCACGAGTTTAGAGCGCTCGACGAAAGTAGTGGGGAGAATTGCGCATGTTGTACACTCGTGCTCACATATATTACGAAGTGTTTTTAGAAAAGTTAAATTAACTTGAGTTGTCACTTTTAATGGAAAAGAAATATAAGTTTTATATAGGTATTTTAAAAGAGAAAAATAAAATATAACCATGGTTTATTTTATAAAAATAATAATTTATAATTTTTTGTAGATAGGCTATAGACATAATCAATAATAAAATTAATGTAATGTGTACATTAATTATTGGTGTACAATAAAGTGTATTCTATCTATCTATCTATAATCAATTATTTTTTAAAGACTTAAATTCTAATCGTTTGGCAATAATCCTATTCCTTCCATCAAATCGTCGTTAATTAAGGAAGTCGAAGTTTGTAGATGGATGCGACTGGAACTACTTGTTGAAAGGTAAAAGGTCAAGACGATTAAAAAATACGAAAGCAATATGTGCGAGAATGTACTTTGGGCGATACACCAATACGGCGCCGGCACTGGCCGCTTCACCCTCCGCACACCGCCCACCCCGCCAAACGGACCCAAAAAGTGATATCTGCGCATTCAAGCCCAGCGCTCTTAACTCGTGACGGCACCTATAATAAAATCAGGGATCCAAACTGGAACAAATAAAACTTCTAACATTATTATAACTATTTTTATTGTGAAAGGTTTTTCAAGCATTTCTTATATACTTCCATGATAATTTGCTTGTGACTTGCATAAAGTGTCATGTCAGGAGTAACATCCAACCAGTGCACTCCAACAGCATCATCACCTGCATGTAATTTTAATAATCCAACAGTTGTGCCCTCATTGTCATGAAAATTATATGCTATACTCTCCATCCAGGCATTGTCTGTATTGCGATGATCATCAATATATCCTTTGTACACAATATTTCCTTCACTGAAGAATTTTTCAAATCTTTCGAACCAATCCTTTTTTTGATCTGTTAACATAAATTTGTATGACATCTTTATTCTTTCCACTTAAAAAAAACATTAAAGTTTAAGTATGTGTATTCAAACCTTCTGTCATTTCTAAAGAGTTCATAGCTTCTTCCTGGAATTCCCTGACGGCTGTGGCATTCACTTTCTCCCCAGGATCTACCATACCACCTGGAAATGCAAATTCTCCAGTGTCTCGTCTTTTCACTGTTACACATTGTAGGATAGGCCTAAAAGAGACTTATTATGTTAATAAATGTGTAATGAAAAAGGAATGTTTGTATCTTTAAAATGGAACTTACTTATTATTAGATCTGTCTTTTTCAATTTCTCCATTGTCAAGCCTTTTCCAGCGAGTGACAATCGGGTCAGCAGCATGGTTTGGTCCCCACCTGCCAAGTACCCCTCTACCTGATATACCTGTTCTGCCTACAGGATTTAAAGGATAGTCATTCTCTATTTTGTATTCGCCCATGTAACTAGCTCTGTTAACTTTACCGTCCATATGATTCCATCTTGGTTTAAAGTCGGCATTTCCTATAAGTACGCAAAACTAAATCATAAAGAAACTCATATCAATTTCAATGTAATAATATCATAATCATACAAGAATCGTATTATGACATCTTACCAATGGGAGGATCTGCCCATGGTCGACCATGTATAGATGAGGAAGTATAATTTTGTGGCTGATATTCCTTATATTCTGAAGACCAGCTGACCTTGTCGTCGGGCACAGGAAATCTTTCAATTGTAGATCTTGGGTAAAGCCCTCCACGACATTTGTAATGAATGAGAATCATAGTCACGCTGGATCGAATCATTAAAACACTGCAGTACAAAATAACAAACGCTTTTAAATTAAAGTTTGGACTATGGTTTGGACATATACCGGTAATGTTCATTCTTCACTATTACAATCTCCAATCTAAACATAAACAAAACGTCATTTACATCGCATGCGCCGATGCGTGCGTCGTCGATAATGTCAACGTCAAATCTGAGAGTGGCGGTTGTCAAAAGTCGCTCTAGCGGAGCGTCGTGTGAATGGAAGCGGTGCGGATATCTTGTGTTGGAGACGAGCTGAACGGGAATCGCAAGCGCACCACGTCTGCGACGAATCGCTTGTATTCTGCCCGAATAGTGTGCCCTAGTATCTGCATGATTATAATGAGAAGTCAGAAGCGATAATTATGATGCCTCCTGATCGAAAATACGCCCATAACAACTGAATACACAATGAATTCTGATGAAGGCCTTCCTGCGCCGACACATCTATCATTGGTATGTCAATTGTCAAATACGTCGGAAAGACCACAGATAATTATATTCTGGCGATAGTATAATAATTATATTAGTCTATGATACTGGTCACTGCACACCACGGAACAGAAAAAAAGAGTGGAAGTGGTATGTGACAAACGCTGTCGCCAAACTCACACAAATATGCCAATAATCATATTCTACACTACATGTAAACAATGCGCTCAATAATTGGTCATATTTATTTCCGCCAAAAATTGGTTTAATCCCTAATGCTACATTAGACAATATACCTTCAATCAAACATAATAAGATTACATTTTTATTATATTGGGAACGTACTTAAGCCTTTTATCAACTAAGATCAAACTAAATACGATTGTTGAGATAATTTAGCAACTTGATCAAAGATGGCGTTGTTATTATCTATTGAAGCAACTTGACCCATAAACATTAGATTAACATTAGCGTTGTAAGTATACGACAATCAGTGCGCGACGCATTGATCTAAATCGATATCGATACATCATCTACAAAATATTGGTAATATTATTTGACGACCCAATTAGTCCAACGGTAGTTAACACTGCCTGCTGTGCTATGGGTCCCGGGTTCGAATCCCGGTAGGGACAAATGTTTGTGTGATGAGCATAAACATTTGTATCAGAGTCATGTACCTAATGTATAATATGTATGTAATTACAAAAAAAAAGTATATATGTATCAACAAGATATATATATATATATCAACAGACATATATATCAACAGACTAGTTTCCGTAACACAAGCCTCGTTGCTTAGCTCGGAACTAGATGGCGCTGTGTCATAATGTCCAGGAATATTTATTTATTAATCATAAAAATAAGCTTCGTCATATCAAAAGTTTCTTCTAAGAAGTGCCAAAGCAGATCCAGTTCATTGGCATCCAATTAACTCTACCAGTTGCACCTATCTTACCTACATTTTTCTCTGAAACCAGGATCTTTGGGAACCCTACATTTATTTTATTTTTTGCAACAAGTTAAATTTATCGATAAAATCAACAAATTATCCGGTCACGTCACTAACTGATAGAGTAAGGGGTCGTTTTCAAATTGAGGGCCAAAAAAGCACAAATTTCATGAAAATATATTATTTGTGATTTTTGCGATTTTTATTACATGGATGCGTTTGTTTATAAATAAAACACATTTTAATCAAACATACCACTTTTTTATTTGAATATTTATGCATAAATCAACATTTTGAGTGACACAAATGAGGAATAAAATTATCCTAATGATAATATCTAGTTTACTTATGAGATCAAAGTTACACTAATGATAATTATAATTTGTATAAAAGTAAAATACTATGGTTTATTACTTATAATTAATTAACCATGGTATTATTATAGACTAATTATTTTTCAACATAATATAACTTCTCTTAGTTTTTAAAATAATGATTTATTTTTTTAATATAATTTCTATTAATCATTGGTACACATTTCCAGTTCAGTCTTCATGATTCATCATCAGTTATCATCAATACCTACTTGTGAGGATTTATTAAGATTAATCAGACAGAGCATCATCACCTTCATCATCATCATCATCATCATCTTTGGCTTTTCCAATAAATTTAAGAAACTCTTTTTCATGCCCTGATGCCTTGGTGTGATCTTTTAAAAAAGTTTTGTTTGCCCAAGAGCGTCTAACGCTGCGAAGACTTGTAGTCCGTGGTGGACCGCCATCTGATGTTGAGGCTATGTTACCAAAGCTAATTGTGATGTCGCTCAGAACTTGAACTTTTTTATTTTCGGGTATTACGTTTATATTAGCAATAGTTGCTTCCGATTCTTCCGAACTTTAAATTTTTTGAAATTCTTCTCATCTATTAAATTTGTTAAAAACCGCTTTTCTTTTAGAGTTTTAGTTGTTGCAATTTTCTGTGTGATTTCATGGCCCAAAAGTTTGTTAAACAATTCTTTTTTGTCTTCCGTTGTTTTTCTATTTTCTGGCTCGATTTTGGCCTAAAATTATTATTTAATTTAAAAATTTGTTTCTTTAAAATGTAAAGTCTGTTCTTATATCGATTTAATAGTGATTTGTAATGTTGTATATCTCGTCCATGTTGAATTCTAATTTTCTTAAGTCTTTTTTATTAGCTTTAGTTCTCTCTCACTTCTTTTCGATTTTGATTCTCGTTGTACTACATTTAACGGATCAACATTAGCGGTTATATTTTCATCTTCATTGCTTACTTCACTAACATCAAATTGTTTTTCAACAATTCTTTGGCTCACTTTCTTTTTGTAGTACTTTTTTGAACTCCCTTTCCACTTTCTTCTTTGGATTCTTTTTTCCCGTGGGCTCATTTCGGTAATGCTTTTAATTTGTTGTATCTCCTTTCGTTTTAAATAGTTAAGCCTCTTTCTTTCTCTCTCAATAGCATAAAGTTGAAGGTTATTTTTAATTGTTTTGTATTTTTCTCTTCTGGCTATTCTTCGTCTTTCTAATTCTTCTTCGGTTTTTTGTTTCTTTGGTTTCGCCATTTTTACTTAATTATGACGATTTTTGCTAAAAATAAAAAACATCATTCGTGAGACAATCAGTACCATTCGTGTCACTCGTGAATCGACACGAATGAGGGTCACACGACTGAGAATTTTAGCACTATATTGAATTTTCCGCCAAAATGTAACGTTCTTACGTTAGAACATAACTTTGCATCGGAAAAGAAATATGCCTATTATGCCTAATTAACGAAATAAATCATATACAAAATAGGCCATAGGCATGTACAATAAGCAATGAAAACACTAATGAGAAGATTTTGGCAACAAGTCAAAAATATTACCTGATATTCAGATTGTCTCCCAAAAAACGGCGTGCACACAACTAACCACCACACGCGTTTGTCGACGACTGATCACCGGGGACGTGTAGGGTGGGAGGCGGGGTAGTAGAGTATTTTAAATGGGTTTTCTTTTGAGTTTGATAACGACTACACAACTGATACTTTAAAAAGAATCAGTTTAATTATGCTGTGAAATCTTATTAGAGAACTATATTACACAATCGAAAAATAAAATCTGCGGTTTTCTGCACACATTGTAAATTTATGAAACATTGAACAAAAAAATAAGCGTTTGCTTAGGTCACACTTCTGAGATTTGAGTAAGTTTTATAGGTATTTCTCCGTAATTAATAGAGATATGAGATTTGTTGTACTGGGCACATTAGCGCCTCAAAGAATTGATTGATTAAAATTAATGTAAATCCTGATAGCAACTACGACACAAGAATAAAATCAGATTATATGAGTTTGGCCCTCAATTTGAAAACGACCCTAAGATCCCAGGGCCGCCAGACGTCACGTATTTTCTGACGAACCAAATGTGGATTATTAATTAGTGCTAGTATGTCTATGTACTAAGAAGGTATGCCTATCTTGCCTAGTGGGCCAATTTTCAGGTATCAGGTAATCAAGGTACATACAAATATTACTTACCTCACGTAAATTCTCCAAGCTGATTTTTACGTATATTTTAGGCAATATCCTTAAAAATAAGTCGCCAATACTCCCAGACACTTCCCGTCGACCGTATTGCTTTACAGACGCTTTAAAGCTCCCAAAGGAATTACTTAACTTCACGTAAATTATGATGACATCCCTAGTTCTAACCAGAACTAGGGATGTTGATGATGATGTATACGGTAGTATACGTCCGTAATATACTAATATCCGTAATATACTACCGTATACATCATCATCAACAGCCTATGTCGTACAGACTCTGGGGTCAGGCTCGTAAAATAAATAAAAATTAAAATGGAAGTAAATTTATACCTTTATTAAAATCTGGTCACACAAATAATATTGGGAACTTTAGTCAAACTTTCACCCTACCAGCAAATAGGAATATCTTTGAAGGTATCACGTATACCTGATTACTGAAATAAAAAGCTATTGCCCACATAGTGTAGCTTTTAGAACGCTTTAGATTTAAGCAGTCTTCATAATTATTGTATGACTTTAGGAAAGGTCGTTTTATTCTTATGGGTGTTAATATTCTGAATCATATTTCTGAAGTTCGGGAGACTTCGCAGAATGCTTTTAGAGTGTTCTGTGATCTCTTTAAACTATTTGATTGTATTCAACGTGATATATGTATTAAAGGATATGGTAGCATCATTCATTTAGTTCCTTGTTTCAACCTGTTTGAGTAGGCTTGCCTCAAGGCTGGATACTCGCGCTATTCTTAATCCTTGGATTTTATTAATAATGTATTATACAACTTTATTATGGTATAAACTTTGTCTAAGGAACTGGCATTTATGCTTTCATGTAATAATCTATTATAATCCATAATGTCAGGTAATTCTTTACAAACGTAATTTATGTAAGCAAAATATAAACTGATACGCCAAGAACAGTGATGATTCCTACTAAAAATCTTAAATTCGAATAAATGTGGCGTGGGCAATCCACTGAATTCATTTTCATTAGGGTAGAGTAGACGTTTGAAATATTCACAAAATAATTAGTTGTATAGTGACTTGAAAATAAATAAATAAAAATTTAAGGGCAAAAAAATCACGTTTGTTATATGTAGCCATACAGCCAAGGATTTTCTTTTTGCCGTTTTTGTTATTAATAACAGCGACAGTTAGCCGGTAAATGGAACGGAACCCTTCGTGCGCGAGTCCGACTCGCACTTGGCCGGCTTTTTGTCTATGTTCCGCTTGTATATAGGGTTTATAAGAAAGCGACAATATTATATGTACAACTTTGTATTTAAAATATTTTCTTGAATAGCATAAATAATATTTTGGCGGATTCAAGCAACATTTTAATTCAAAGAAACAAAGTCTTTACAATTAGGATTACAATAATTGGTCCAGTTTATTTAACCATAAATTATTTTTATTAGACTTACGTGTCTTAATTACTTGCCTGATACTAAATAACTATTTATAAGTAACTGATTATATATGTATTTAATCATGGTGAACAAAACTACATATACAAAATAAAAACTAGATTAATCTTTTTGTTCGATACTCATCGAACACATCATCATCAGCAGTTTTGACTCAAGTAGGTCAAGCGACCTTACCAGCGAATCGCGCGATCTACGTGAGTCAGTGCGTAATCAACCGGCATACTTGTAGCACACATTATCATCTTTAGCGTAAAATTTCGGAATAAACTCTCTTCAAATCTCAGCTTGGACTTATCATTTAACATCCGAAATAACTAGCAGCTCGTACAGTAACGTACATATTGGTCCTTCGAAACCGTCAAGGACTCCGCGACCGCGATAAATCGTAACGCGTAGTGCTTGTAGAGAGCCAGCAGCCTGTGGGTTCATAGTGATCTACAACCACCGGGGACAGCTATCCGCGGAGCAGCAGCAGACAGCCAGCCTTGTTGAAACAATAGCCGTAGGACTAGCGGCTTTCAAGTAAGAGCGTTCCGTGTTTTCTGTCTCATTTTGATCTAGGCTTGGATCTCCAGCAGCGCAATGGAGGCTCTATATTTCCAACAAACTGAATTAGCAGAGTCCATTGCTAAGGTCCTTACTAATTTCAATAAGGATAGCAAGCAGCGTAAAACCATCGACTACTGTAAAAAGAGACTAGATCTTTTAGAGTCGTATTGGAGAGAGTATCAGCTAAATAATGAAAAACTTTTGCCTTTCGAAAAAAGAGGTCATAAGTACTTCGTCAATTCGGAGTTCGAGCGAACAATGGAGTCTTATAGAGCAGCAAAAGACGCCATATCCGAATATTATGACGAATTATGTCACAAAATAAAGCAGCCAGGATTCTCGGATCAAGAAGAGAACCCTGCTTATCAGCAAGCAACAGCAGCAGCAGGTCCGTCGGTGGCCGGAGCCTTACAGCAGCAAGAGAGCTCGCGACCCTTAGCATCCTCTAGTCCTGCGCGCACTCGTGCCGAGGAGTCTAGAGGTACTTATAGTAAGCTAGATGACATGCTGCGCAAGCAAACTGTCAACTTCAAAGCATTCGCAAGAACTGTAGAAAGCATTGACGTCGAATCCTTGAACGACAAATGGGAGTTCGAAGACGCCTTGCGATTGTTACAAGCCCGGTGGACAGCTATAGACAACAGCCACTGGGAGCTAATGATGGAGTTAGAAGAAGATGAGGCGTACGAATTAAGCTACACTAAACATGAGCGTACGTACAACGGCTTGAGAAAGGCTATCAGTTCCAAGATGTGGGCAACGTCATATCGTGACAAGTCCACACCGAAGATGGAAATCCCTACGTTCTCAGGCAACTATCAGCAGTGGGTATCTTTCAAAGATCTTTTCGATGAAGCAATCCACAACAATCCTTCTCTGTCAAAAGCACAAAAGATGCAGTTCCTGAAGAGCAAGGTAAAAGGAGAAGCCGAGCGATTGATCCAGCATCTTCCGATTAGCGCGGAAAACTATAACACCTGTTGGGAGATCTTGACTCATAGATTTAACAACGAAAAACAGATATTTATGGCGCACGTAAATTCCTTTTACAATCTTGCCAATATACCACAGCAATCGTACACAGC
The DNA here is from genome assembly GCA_905163465.1 of Craniophora ligustri. Taxonomy (NCBI): domain Eukaryota; kingdom Metazoa; phylum Arthropoda; class Insecta; order Lepidoptera; family Noctuidae; genus Craniophora; species Craniophora ligustri. Next base: position 5,519,477 of record LR990967.1, on the reverse strand, counting down.
CATCAAACGACTACATGACGTCACGTTAGAGAGTCTTCACGCCATAAAGAACTTGGGCGTAGATATCATTACTTGGGATCCTCTTCTTGTTTATATACTATCACAAAAATTGGACAGTGAGTCTTATTCCGAGTACATAGAGTCGTTGAGGAATGCGCGTGAGCTGCCCGTACTTCGGGACTTTTTGGACTTCTTAGAGAACAAGTTCACTGCCCTAGAGTCATCTCGGCGACGTCAAGATGGGACACCTAAGACAGTTTCATATCAATCATCAAATTCTCATCGCAAAAATAATCATAAGCTGGGTAATGAACCTAAGAGTAGTCAGAAATTGGAATTTGCTAAATCAATGCATGTGTCTGAGTTAGCAAATAAATGCCCTCATTGTGCGTCAAAACATTATTTAATTAAATGCAAAAAATTTTTAGAAGCACCAAGTGAGCAGAAAATTAAAATAATAAGAAAATTAAATTATTGCATAAACTGTGTTTACGATCACAATGGTGCAAAATGCTACTCGACAAAAAGATGTCATAAGTGCAATGACGAGCATCATACGATTCTGCATGACTGTTTCGCAACACAAGCCAAATCTAACAACTTGACCGAGATTGCGAAGGAAAAATGCGAAACCAGCAAAAGCATCCACGCTTCTCAGCAAGAGGCTTCGGAAATTTTATTAGCCACGGCACTCATTAAGGTCACAGCAGCCGACAAGACCCAACACGTGATGCGAGCACTAATAGATCAGGGTTCACAAGTTTCCGTGATCAGCGAGAAAGCAGCACAGCAGCTTGGTTTAAAGCGAAAACCTTGTAAAGGAGTTATTTTTGGAGTTGGCGAGCGTGAAAATAACTGCAAGGGAAAACTTACGATCGATTGTCAGTCGACTTATACCGATTTTAGGTTTTCCACGGATGTTCTAATAATGAACAATTTAATAAAAAATCTGCCAAATGGAACGTTCACTAAGTCGTCATGGCAACACACAGCACATCTCCGTCTAGCGGACCCAGATTATAACATCAGTCGTCCCGTAGACATTCTTCTAGGAGCTGAAGTCTATGCCAACATCCTTTTAGAGGGATTAATTCGCGGACAAGCGTCCTCGGAACCGCTAGCGCAGCAAACTCATTTAGGATGGTTGCTATGCGGTGGCAATATAAACACTTCGTTCCAATGCAATGTAATCTTGAACAACGTTGAAGACATCCAACAATTTTGGAAAATTGAGGACATTCAAGAACAGAATTCAATGTCTGTAGAAGATCAGGAATGCCTAGATTTTTATGAATCTACGACGAAACGTCTAGGAAACGGTCGTTACGTAGTCAGATTACCTATGAAGCCAGAATTCGAACAAAGGTTAGGATCCTCAAAAGAGATAGCGATAGCACAATTTAAAAATCTAGAACGTAAGTTTAGCAAAAACGAGGATCTAGCGACGCATTATAAGCAATTTATCCGCGAATATGAGCAACTGCAACATATGAAGTTAGCGACTTCTAACAGCAAGCCGAAGGCGGAAATAGAATGTTTCCTTCCTCATCATGCGGTGCAAAGAGTGGAATCTTGCACAACAAAATTGCGCGTAGTATTTAACGCATCAGCAAGGACTAATTCAGGCCACAGCCTTAACGATCTAATGTATAGAGGTCCGAACCTCCAGTTAGACCTATTGGAGCTTATTCTAAAGTGGAGGCAATATCGCTTCGCATTCACGGCTGACATCGAAAAATGCTTCCGTATGATTTTAATCGATGAACAAGACCAAGGCCTGCAGCAAATCGTATGGCGACAAAGTCCGGATCAGCCTATAAGGAGCTATAAGTTAGCCACTATAACGTACGGAACCAAAGCAGCACCATTCCTGACAATGATGACTTTAAGAAAATTAGCGTCAGATGAGCAGCAGAAATATCCCAGAGCAGCAAAATGCATCCAAGAAGAGCTCTACATGGATGATTGGGTATCAGGTGCTCATAGCATTGAAGAAGGAAAGCAGAGGATAACCGAATTAAACGCATGCCTAAAAAGCGGCGGATTTTCACTAAGAAAGTGGTCCTCAAACGACAGAAGATTACTGGAGATAGTTGAGCAAACTATTAACAAACAGCCAGCAGTCTTCACATTTAAAACGGAAAGCTCATCTAAAACATTAGGTCTACAATGGAACGCAACCGAGGACGAATTTATCTTCAAATTCGATTCTAAGAGCACTCAAACAGCAAAACTGACCAAAAGACTGCTTTTATCAGAAATCTCTAAGATTTTCGACCCTTTGGGGTGGATAGCGCCACTGACCACAAAAATGAAAATCTTATTTCAGCAAGTATGGCAAGATTCTGAGGTTCAGTGGAGCGACGAAGTTTCTATTAAGATAAAGGAAGAATGGATTCATTTGAAAAAAGATTTAAATCTATTAAATCAGTTCAAGATTCCTCGGTGGTTACAAAGTAAAGAGGATGACGTCATAGAATTACATGGGTTCTGTGACGCATCAATCAGAGCATTCGGTTGTGTAGTATACGCACGAATCGTATCAAATGACTCTACGTCAGTAGTGCTAGTAGCAGCAAAAACGCGATTAGTGCCCTCGAACAAGGCCGTATCGCTGCCGAGATTAGAATTATGCGCGGCTGAATTACTTACAAAACTTATGACAAAAATCGTCAAAAGCATCAACAGCTTGACCGTCGTTAAATATGGTTGGAGTGATTCCAAGGTCACACTTAGCTGGATTCAAGGTTCACCAGAGCGCTGGAAGCCTTTTGTAGCGAACAGGGTGAAGAAAATTACTAACATTATGCCACCAAACTCTTGGCATTATGTAAGCACTAAAGAAAATCCAGCTGACGCAGCTAGTAGAGGCCTGACGACCTCACAATTGCTGGAACATGCGTTGTGGTGGCAAGGACCGACCTTTTTATCATCATCACTATTCAAACCTAAAGAAACATCGAAATACACTACTGACGAAGAGACAAAAAAATATGTAAACGTGGCTCAGAATCTTATCGTAGAAAGCAGCATATTGGACGATCTATTGCATCGTTACAGCTCGTTTACAAAAACAGCACGCATTTTAGCTTGGATACAACGTGCATTGACACCTGTCGCTCGTAAACAGAAAATAAAGCATCTCACTTTACACGAGCTTAGATCAGCAAAACTTAAAATAATAAAATACGTACAGCGCGTTGAATTTAAGCAAGATATTGAGCATTTATTGCAAAACCAGAAGGTAAAATCCGATAGCAAACTACTCAACCTTAACCCGTACTTAGATCAGGACGGAATTCTTAGAGCTAAGGGAAGACTCAGGCATGCAAACATAAGCTCAGAAATGAAGTATCCAATCATCATTCCATATAGCAGTCGATTAACTGAGCTTCTCATCTCGCAAGCCCATGAGCTTACATTTCACGGCGGGGCTCGGCTTACTATGTCCTTTCTGAGGCATAAGTATTGGATAATTAAAGGAAATCGAGCCGTCAAAACGCAGCTTCATAGATGTGTTACCTGTAGGAAACAGGAACCCAGAAAATTACAGCAGATTATGGGAGATCTACCTGATTTCCGCACAAATCCAGCACCAGCGTTTTATCACACGGGGGTGGACTACACGGGCTTCATATCTGTGAAAGCAAACAAAGGACGTGGAATAAAAACAACAAAAGGATACGTGGCCTTGTTTATCTGCATGGTCACGAAAGCTGTGCACATAGAATTGGTTTCGGACTTGAGCAGTGCTTCTTTTATCGCAGCATTGAGAAGAATGTCAGCACGGCGAGGAGCTCCGAAACATATGTACTCTGACAACGGCACTAATTTTGTGGGAGCCAACAAAATTATGCAAGAGGAGTACCAGCAGCTAGAGCAAGTTTTCGGTGATTCATTTTATAAGGAGATAGTGGAAATGGATATTAAATGGCACTGGAACTGTCCCTTTTGGCCTAGTGCAGGAGGAATATGGGAACGATCGATACGAAGTCTTAAGCAACACCTCAAAAGAGTTGTAGCAGACCAAGCATTAACGTTTGAAGAATATAGCACCCTGTTAGCGAAGATAGAAGCGTGTCTCAATTCTAGACCTCTGTGCCCAATATCGGAGGACATAGACGATTTAGATTTTCTAACACCCGCGCACTTCCTAGCGGGAAGAGCGGGTCTAACCGTCATTGAATCAGCCAGTGATGCTAGGACTAGGTGGCACTTAACGAACAAGATTTTTCAAGACCTGTGGAGAAGGTGGAAGACTGAATATCTTAGCCAATTATCTGTTCGTAGCAAGTGGCTAAAACCAAAAGGCAACATTAAGATCGGTAATCTGGTGACCATCCATGATGATAATTTTCCATCTGGAAAATGGCCAGTAGGGAGAGTCGTCGAGGTGCACCGAGGGAATGACGGATTTGTAAGAGTCGTGACGCTAAAAACTAAAAACGGTTTAATAAAGCGACCTATTATCAAACTGTCCGTTTTACCAATCCAGCTAAATGATGAAGAAACAGCAAATGAAGAGCAAAGAGGAGAGGCGAAGCCCCAAATCCCAGAGGTTAAAACGCAAGCAAATACGAGAAAGTGTCGTAATTTCGTCAACGCCGCTTTATCATTATTATTGTTTATCAGCATTTTGGGCAACAGCGAAGCATCGCATAACATTACCCAGTTCAGTGGCAATCGATCATTATACTATGATCCGATAGGCGAATTGAATTTAATACGAGATCAGTGGAAAATTGTGTCTTATTACAATATGCAACCTTATTTGCAAGGTAATAGAGCAGTGGATACCTTTATTAAATATCTTGAGCAAACATGTAAACAAATCAAAGAGCCCAGTCACTGTAATCTGATTTCTTTACAAGTGCAACACGATTATAGCGAGCTCCAATATCACAATCAGCTGCTGCTAAATCAGCATTTCGGTACTCGGTCAAGAACTCGACGCGGCCTTGTCAACGCAGTCGGCTCTATAGCGAACACTTTATTCGGGGTACTCGACCAAAGTTTCGCTGATAAATACCAACGTGATATTGAAATTTTAAATAGCAACGAAAAACATTTATTACAGCTTTGGAAAAACCAAACGTCTGTGGTAGAAGCTGAGTATAATATTCTGAAACGAACTGAGAAGACTATTGATACTCAGTATAAGCTCATAACTAGACATCTAAACCTCTTAGATCAAGCAGCTAAGGAAGTACAGTTGCAAGCTGAAAGTACATACATGTTACAAGAATTTACCATAGCTGCCATGGCTACGACAAATATGATACAGAACCTAAAGCGTGTACAGGACACTTTAATCGACACCTTGACGGATATTTATCATAGTAAAATTAACATGCATTTACTAACTCCGGAACAACTCAGCAACGAACTTCAAATTATTTCCGCTCAAATATCAAAAGAACTTACTTTACCCATCAATAACATCCAATCCGATTTATATAAAATCTACAAGCTACTAAAGATCAAAGCGAGAATGAGTAAGGAGTACTTTATATTTGAGATCTCCGTGCCACTCATTAGCAGAGACAGTTTCCAACTGTACCGCTTAATACCGGTACCTCTTCAAGTGGGAAAAGACATGATCAGCATTACTCCCATCACAGATTACATAGCAACTAATCTGATGAGGGACTCCTATGTCGAAGTCAAGAACAACGATCTTCAGACTTGCGTCTATCAGGACAAAAGTTACATCTGTCAGCTACGAGGTCCAATCAAGCGTCTGGATCCAGAAGAAAAGTTCTGTCAGACCGAACAAATAGGTATCTGCCATTCTAAGAAAGAAACCTGCAAGAATATGTGGTTACAATTACACGACCTATCGTCCTATCTTTATTTTGCATGTAATACTTACTCACTTACAATCATATGTGACAATGAAACCCGAGCGCGCCGAGTCAGCAAGGCCGGGCTCATTCAACTCGATAAAGAATGCATAGCTAAGGGCCGTGACATAACTTTATATTCATATCAGCAGGAAAACCAGCTGACTCTAAAACCTGACCTATTATTAGCAAATATAGCTCCAATACAGCACCATCAGTTGGTTAATATCACGCTGCCACTTCTCGACACAACAACCGATGATGCACAGATCAACAGAACATTAACAAGTATCGCCAAGCAGATAGCCGCCATGAAGGGAGCGGCTTTGGAAGAAGCGACAATGTCTACCCATGATATTCATCATTATGCCATATCATATGTGTTACTAGCAGCATTCGTCGCCGCGTTCCTGTGGTTCCTGTGGTGGCGAGGCAGGCGAGCCTCACCAGCGCCTGCGCTTGAGGTGCAGGCGCCATGCGAGCCGGTGCCGGTACCAGCGTCTATCGGACAGTCGCAAGCGGCGCCTAGCAGCAGTGTGAGAGTTAGTGAAAGTGCGCGTAAGTTGTCCATGACCGAGCATGGAAATAGTTGTGCGAGTGTAAGTGCGCGTAGATCACCCGAGCCCGAACAAGGGTTCCACTCTTGTGGAACCAAACGGTGGTCTAGTTTACGGGATAAAAAAGACAATTCAACTTCACCTATCAATAGGAGACAATCTGTCTTTACAATAGATAGGGATTAGTTATTCTCTAGGCTAAGAACATTCAGTATTGTATTAACCTTCATTTAGCATAAGCAAAATACTAGTTCACCTATGTATTACTAACCCTCTCAATTGTAGCATCATCGCATCCCATTTTCCCGTAGTCTCCTCTCGGGAGCATGTTCGATACTCATCGAACACATCATCATCAGCAGTTTTGACTCAAGTAGGTCAAGCGACCTTACCAGCGAATCGCGCGATCTACGTGAGTCAGTGCGTAATCAACCGGCATACTTGTAGCACCCATTATCATCTTTAGCGTAAAATTTCGGAATAAACTCTCTTCAAATCTCAGCTTGGACTTATCATTTAACATCCGAAATAACTAGCAGCTCGTACAGTAACGTACATATTTACCTTTTCACTAAACCATACAAAAAGTACATACTTTATAATATTCTCTAACAATACATAATTTGAACATTAGTATTATAAACAATTGAACCCCCTTCTGAAACTTAAATGCAAAAGATAACTCTTTTATCCAACAACATGGACCACTTTACACGTAATATATCTACAAATTCAAAAATAAAAGGTTTTGAATACGTTGTCAGCGTTAACAGCCAGGAAATAATATTAATGACGAACGCATATAAGTGTTTGGCAGATTCTAACTTATTGATTAGCGCTGTGTGTTGTTTAATATGTTAAGCAAGTTACTTATTGGCATTATGTTGTACATAGAAAATATGTTTTTATGTTCTCAGAGTTGTATCTATTTGAAATAGATAACTATTTCAATGAGTCCTTTGAGTACATATGTAAGCCTTTGAATATAATGTAATTGTAAATTAACCTTAATTTTTTTTTAAACATTCATTAAAATAGGTAATGCCGATGGAGCCTAAAATTGTATATAATAATAATAATAATAATAAATCTTTATTTTCAGACCAGAGATCCATAATATAGTAACATTAATTCCTAGGACTAAAACACGTAATAAAAAAAAAAAAAAAAAAATAATAATAATAATAATAATTACATAATATATCTGAGTGACGGTCTGTGTGCCGCTATCCAGTGACACATTATTTGACCATCTACCCTGCCGGCTACAGAAGCCACGAGACTGTTGGGGCTGTCGCGCACCCGACGCGCTAGTGACGCGATTCGCGCACGCAACAACGAGCCGAAATCCGGGACGCGTGCTTCCGCGAACATCCCCGACGCGCTACAGAAGCGCGGCAACCCCAACATAACCCGGAAGGCATTATTATATTGGACTCGCAAAGCCCCGTACGAGCCTAGTGTGTAACTGACCCACAGGGCGCTCGTATACAGTGACTGGCAGTACGCCTTAAAAAGTGTTATTTTCACTTCTCGCGTGCAACGCGCAAACCTACGAGCCAGCATATTACACCTGACTGCCAAAGCTCTACGTTCCCTTTCTATATCATCGTCATCCGACAGCCTATCGGTGACCCAGTGCCCCAGGTATTTAAAACGCAGTCATAATAACTTATAATATACATAATTAGGTAACTTAATTCTCTAGCATTTGCGAATCAAGCAATTATCATAAAAAATCATTCAATGTTCACTAATTAACATAACCAATTTTACAAGTTCATTAAATATATAAAAATCCCACGACAACGCGTACTTTTAAAACCTCGTTTCATCATCATCTTGAATGTTAACTGACAAATTATTTTTAGAGCTACTAACATAATTTAATAAAAAATAAATATTATCGAATATTGGTGTAAATAAAATACGGATCGGTTGGGCAGATCTATCTAGATCTACCAACCGCATCAAAAATTGGTCTACGTTAGAGTTGTTTTATTTGTGTGCGTTAACTTGAAATCTCGCTCACGCACAATGCCATGTCAATTTTTTATTTTCATTTTCATTTAAAAAAAAAACAGATGGTACCAAAGATACGACTGTTTAAAAAATATCGATGTTTTTTGTTACCTTATTTTACATTATTGTGCACCACGATCACAAATTAATGAATTCCATCGGTTTTTTATTGTAATAGCAATTTACGATAACTAAACTGATAGACAAACTATAAATAGTACTACACAGTTTTTAAAAAAACCTAGTTGAATTATTGTTTTACTGGAAAAATAGGGTATTTGACATAGTTAACAAATAAATAAGTATTGTATTGAACACTATATAATTTAAGGTCCTAATTACTAATATTTGACTTAAATTACAAATAAAAATTATTAAATATTTTATTTTCCTAAATAAAAATTAGAGTTTTTGAATCTGTGCATCATTTACACGAAACGTCTCAACAACCAATCGTGACGTCACAATGTATTAAATAAAATGTCTTGTCATGTCATTGTCATTCCGATAAAGGTTTTGGCGCATTTCATTCTCGTTTAATTAATATTTACTTGACTATTTAGTGTCCAAAGTCCAGTTTACCTAAGAAATAATGGAAGTTGGTTTTATTAAAGCTGACAGTGCAAATTTGAGCATACTTTTAGTTCTCTTTAAACGATCCGGTTGACATTCAAATCTAGAAGGTAAACTACTAACTAAACTAGAGGGTTTCATTCGTATTGTCGAGTCAGAACCCATAATATTGTACTCCATGTAGTTTTCCATTAAACAGGAAATGAGTGCGTTTAAATACAATATAAATAAACAACTTTGCTTTAACATCAAAATGTTACTAGAGTATCGTAGGTACCTTTAAGTAGCTACAGTTTTATCAAACGTAAATTATCAATATTTATAGATATATTCAAGTGATACTACTTACATCAAAAAGATTCTCGCAAAAATAAATTCAAGATTTGGGTGATACACTGGTCGGATCACGTCGTGCTAACTGCAGCCACTTTACACGAAGATTTTGCGATTGTGGCACGTGGATAAATAATTTAGAAGGGTTTTTGATACTTGTATTTTCACACAAAGGAACGGCACATATTCTATAGGACTTTGAAGCCATTTTTTAAAGAATCATGAACGAAAAACTAATCTCTCACGTATTGTTTACATAAAGACTATTACATCGTGACGTCACGCCTTTGATTTGTCACGTGACCTAGCGTTTCAGCGGGAAATACAAAATGTAATTATTAAAACTATCTTTTTGTTATTACAATTGCTCTAAATATAAGAGAAAGATTTGTCAAGCGTATCTTTAGCGACTTTAGAACATTTTGAAGTACTTTACGAAAATCTGTCAAATACCCTATTGTGAAATATATTTATTTTGACAAACTTTAAGCAACCATAGCTTAAAAAAAATGTATGAAAACATAAGTGACTAATAATTTTAAAATAATATGTGCTTATAGCCGATTCTAAAATGGTATGACCAAGTAATGTAAATAATGAATTATTGCTATTCATGTTGACAAGGAGTGAAATTTGGTTAAACAACGAAGTTTGCAATATTGGAATATTTATTTACATTAAAATATGTACCTGATCATTAGGGTTTAATAAAAAACATAATTTGATATTAATAATACCGTTCTAAATTATAATAAATGTTCAAACTGCCTGCAACACTGAGGTAATAATCCATTAATTACCGGACACTCTGTATATGAGCGACTAATGCAACTATGGCCACAGTTCTGCAGACCTATGTATGAAAGGACTAATAAAATGATTTAAATTTTTGCATAAGTTAATCAAGATATAATCGAATTTAGCACGCCCAGCTACTTCGCTATCTGTATATAAAAGACAACAAAGTGCGCAATTGATTTGAATTCACCTTCTTCCATCTTGCTAGACTCGTTTTAGGTTACTCTCCGCAGCGAGAAGTAAAAAATCGGAGCTTAAAAAGCATAACATAAATAAGATTATCAAATTATAAAATCGTGAATACATAGCACAAAAAAACCGCGCGTCGTCGCGTTTATTGCTAAGTATAAAGCCCAATTTGCACTTATAATTCATTCACATTTTTTCCCCTAACCATGACTAGTTTAAACTATTCCCAAAGATCGACTCGCACTGATACCCCATATCTAATTTTACCATTATTTTTTCTATGACTTTTGTCTACCACATCATAATGATTTGGTATACATATTAGAAATAACATCGAATGAAAAATATGTACGGTCTTATGTGCCAATTAAAGTCGGGAATTCGATTTATCTAATGACGTTAGTAAACATAATATATAGTAGCTGTAGCGATAAAAACCGAACAACAACCCGCTATTTGAATTTTAACATTAATAAATAGATCCACAATTTGTCCATTCATTTCATATAATCTATAATAGGAATTAAACATAATTAACTCTCCTTTTGAGTCTACCTCTCACTAAGTCGAATAATAAAACATCCAATGATATTTAAATCAAGCTTTTATGATACACACACCGGATACTCTTGAATAATGCGAACTGTAGTGCGTCAAGCTTACAATTTTTAGAATTGAAGATGTAAGAGGCAACGGAAAATAGAGCCCTCGGCGCTTAAGCGTGTTTTGATTTAGGTTGGATCTTATGTCAACAATTTACGAGTAGTTGGTAAAAATATATAGGTTTTGCCATAAATGCTAATTAATGCTATAAATGCTATCATAATGTTATATACATAACATTTTAACGATTTGTCACATAAAATTAATCCACAGGTGTTTAGCGTGTCACTATCAATATCCCGTTACCTTCAAGCAACTTACATTTAGGAAACCAAACCATTAATTTAGATTTAAAAACAAAAATATTTTTTAAATAAGAATGTTACAACACAATACAATGGAAATTCCATTTCTAGTTTTGAGATTATCGTTTACATAGTCGGCAATGGTAACAATTTCTTCTCCAAACGAGTTATGTATTTAAATAACTTCACATCTGTCAGGGCAACCTCACTAGAAACACTCACAAAACATGTAACATATTATGTTTCATGTAGCATTCAGTACTTTTTCAACGGATCCGAATCTGAAATTTGTTATTTCCACAACATGCCATTTAACTTCTGAATCATTTCTAATATTTTGCCACCACCCATATACAGCACAAATATTGTCGATTTGCAAATCTTCATATAGCTTCAAATCTATAAGATAGATATCACAATGTGGTTTATATCACAACAGTACGAATAATGCTAGGAGATGCTACGTGGCCATGCCAACCGGTGCCAGTGAACTGTACGCGCGATAACAGTTCACATCGTTCATTAGACGCTGGATGTTCTGTGTGAATGTTGGCAAATCCTGGAATCAATAAATGCCACAAATTTATATGTCCTTATAGACTTAGTTGTGATAAATATTGAGGTTATTTGGGAATGACTACAATGAAGGAGACACGGACTTCTACGAACGCTAACGCAATGTGCACGCGAAATCATAAACTGGAGAAACTTTCTTAATGGCGTCATGAGGTAAGGCGCGCTTTACTGTATATTTAGGACACCCTAAAAAACATAGAAGTATATATAGCAATTAAACGACTTTTATGTTACCGTGTCTGGTGGGAACTGTGCCAGATGGTGTTGATGTTCCGGCGACAGGCCGGGCAGCGAGGCGAGGAAGTGTGGCAGGAATGCCGTGCGGAATGCCGTGAAGTCCACGAGCGCCATGGCGTGTACTGCGGCCGTCAGCTCGTCGCGCGCCAGCGAGCGCCAGCCGCCCTCCGCCAGCCCCAGCAGCAACACCGACAAGAACTCGCCGAGGAACTCCGTGCGGAACATCATCTGCACAGATTTACATGCTTTTTAGTTTTAACATCCGAAATGGTCCTATGGTACCTACTCTGAAAGTGAAACATACTTTCTTCACTCTTAAAACAATAGTTATGGTCTATTGTTATAAGAGGGAAGAAAGTATATCTCTTTATATTTATAATTTATTTCTATTTATTTTTGTAAAATGATTACTATAAAAATGATAGATTGATGCTTCTGTTACGAGTTGACTTACTTTATGGTAGAGCTTGCACTTGGTGTTGAGTGTGTCGAGCGTATCGATATTTAGGCGCAACAGCTCAATGTCGGGCTGCAGTAGCGCTCGACCCAGCGCAGACAATGCGCCGCGCAGTTCGTCCGTGCGTACGTTGCCTTCGGCTTCCTCACATTTGTTCGGGAAGAAGTACCGCCAACGGTGTATCAGCACGCTGGAACACACGCACGCAACACATTAAACAAAAGAATCAAAAGATGCGCGTTTTACGAGATGTTCCAGTGAAAAGATTATAACCAAGCCCCTTTGACATTAATCTATTTTTTTTTATAAATTGCAAATTTCTTCTACTATAAAATAATAAAATTAAATCAAGTCTGTTTAATTTTATAGAAAGCTTTACGGTTTAATTGATTAAGATCTAGAAACTTAGTTGTCTGTAGGTAGTCGAGAAATCAGAGGTCGGGCGCGTCGGTGGTGGCGCGCGGCGGCACGTGGCTTATTGTCTGTAGGTAGTTACAGAAGTCCGGTAGTGGGGGCATGACATCACCTGGCGAGCAGTCGGTAGGCGGCGCGCGCGAGGTCGGGCGCGTCGGTGGTGGCGCGCGGCGGCACGTGGCTTATTGTCTGTAGGTAGTTACAGAAGTCCGGTAGTGGGGGCATGACATCACCTGGCGAGCAGTCGGTAGGCGGCGCCCGCGAGGTCGGGCGCGTCGGTGGTGGCGCGCGGCGGCACGTGGCTTATTGTCTGTAGGTAGTTACAGAAGTCCGGTAGTGGGGGCATGACATCACCTGGCGAGCAGTCGGTAGGCGGCGCGCGCGAGGTCGGGCGCGTCGGTGGTGGCGCGCGGCGGCACGTGGCTTATTGTCTGTAGGTAGTTACAGAAGTCCGGTAGTGGGGGCATGACATCACCTGGCGAGCAGTCGGTAGGCGGCGCGCGCGAGGTCGGGCGCGTCGGTGGTGGCGCGCGGCGGCACGTGGCTTATTGTCTGTAGGTAGTTACAGAAGTCCGGTAGTGGGGGCATGACATCACCTGGCGAGCAGTCGGTAGGCGGCGCGCGCGAGGTCGGGCGCGTCGGTGGTGGCGCGCGGCGGCACGTGGCTTATTGTCTGTAGGTAGTTACAGAAGTCCGGTAGTGGGGGCATGACATCACCTGGCGAGCAGTCGGTAGGCGGCGCCCGCGAGGTCGGGCGCGTCGGTGGTGGCGCGCGGCGGCACGTGGCTTATTGTCTGTAGGTAGTTACAGAAGTCCGGTAGTGGGGGCATGACATCACCTGGCGAGCAGTCGGTAGGCGGCGCGCGCGAGGTCGGGCGCGTCGGTGGTGGCGCGCGGCGGCACGTGGCTTATTGTCTGTAGGTAGTTACAGAAGTCCGGTAGTGGGGGCATGACATCACCTGGCGAGCAGTCGGTAGGCGGCGCGCGCGAGGTCGGGCGCGTCGGTGGTGGCGCGCGGCGGCACGTGGCTTATTGTCTGTAGGTAGTTACAGAAGTCCGGTAGTGGGGGCATGACATCACCTGGCGAGCAGTCGGTAGGCGGCGCGCGCGAGGTCGGGCGCGTCGGTGGTTTGCGCGCGGCGGCACGTGGCTTATTGTCTGTAGGTAGTTACAGAAGTCCGGTAGTGGGGGCATGACATCACCTGGCGAGCAGTCGGTAGGCGGCGCGCGCGAGGTCGGGCGCGTCGGTGGTGGCGCGCGGCAGCACGTGCCGCTGCAGCAGCGCCAGCACGGCGCGCACCAGCATGCCGCCGCCGCCCGCCTCCACGCCCAGACGCACGCACTCTACCAGCCGCTCCAACCCGCTTTCACCACCGCCCCTGAATTACATACCACAATATTAAATATATTCACAAATCGAGAGCACTCGAGACTGGCATTAATAAAGCAGTAGTCTTCCTCGTACTCTTCTCCTCCTTTTTGATAAGTCGTTTGCGTCATATGGGAGGCGCCGTAATTGAAGCGAGGCGCGTTGTTTTATCGGCGTAGTCGGGGTCGTTTAGTGGCGATTGCAGTAGGCGTATTTTTTAAACCCAAGGAACTAGTTTTTAAGCCTTTAATGGTTGACCTCAAACTAGCGAATATTTTTAAAATACTCTTAGTAAATACCTATTGCGGTATAAATAATACATACCTCTGCGCAACCTCTAAAAACACGTCAATTGCTGTGTATGCGAAATTGCCGAGTTGGGGCAGTAGAGCGGTGAACAAAGCAAGAAAAAAGTCAGTGATTTCTGGCTCAGCCGCAGCGAATGTTGGCTCGCATAGCATTCGTAACGCAGTCTCCGCTGCGCCTTGTATGCCTTCAGCTATTACCTGTAAAATTACAACAAGGTGTAATGGAAGTTACTAGATTCTTACCCGATTGCACAATAAAAGAATTAGGTTTTATAAATCATACTTATGTCGTTAGCATTCGCATATTTGGTTATAGCAATGTTTTTTAGTATATTTCTTTTTTTAAATTATTTTCTGCTCGCCGCCCCACCTACGTGGTAAAAAGTAGCCTTCTCCAAGGTTTATCTTTATCAATAGCAAAATTGATCAAAATCAGTTCAGTCGTTCATGCGTGATGCCGTGACCAAGCGAAATAGGGATTAATTTATATACACCGTGAAATTATATAGATTTCGGGATCGAAAATTTTGGACTCTATATCAATAATGGAATCCATTTATGTGAAATTTAAATAAAATAAAGGTATTTATTTTTATAAAAAATGTGACAGACATACAAAAAACTAGAACGGAACCAGGATACATGGTAACGCCACTAAATTTAACGTACTACGATTACTACGATCGATATCATTCAATGTTACTCACACATAGGTACACAGCTAACACAAGTAAGCAGTAAACCATGCCGACAAAGACATAAAAGCCGCCCGCGCGCTGCCGCTAACTTACCTACACGTTTGCCGACAATCCACTCGGACGCACTACCTATTATTACCTACCACGCTGTGCGGCGGCGGCGCCGCAGTGTCGCGCCCGCCGCAGTGTCGCCGCCGGCGGCGTGCGGGCCGGGCGCTAGTTCTACTGCAACTCGCGCGCGAAAATGTGTCGTCAGTACGAATATACGAACGCGAAGTACTTAGCAATTGCTAAGTACTTCGCGGTACACAGCTGTACTGTGCACATTAATGGACTCTCGTGAATCCATACTTAATACGGGAAGACCATCACCAAGTTCAGTTTAGTGCTAATGAGTAGGCAGTTATTATAACGGCCAATTAATAGTGACTATTTTCATTGAACGCTATCTAACAGCTCGTTTTTAGACATGTTATAAACGATAATATCGGGGCTGGCTGCTAGATAATATCCCTGTAGCGTACTTAGCAGGGATTTACTATCAGCATGATGGCTGCCCCGCTCATTATCAAGTGTAGTCCGTGCCTACCTAAACACTCAGTTCGGTGATAGCTGGATAGGCCGCGGCGGTCCCATGGCTTGGGCGTCTAGGAGCCCGGAGTTAAGTCCGGGCTCTAAGCCTTTGGACTTTTTCTTGTTGTCGGAAATCAAAAGACTTGCTTACATTACAAAGACCCGTAAACATGAAAATCGTGACTAGTTACGCAGTGCTATAGTGGACACCTTTAATAGAGTGAAAAGTGACAGACACGTTAAGAAAGCTAAAAGACAATAGTATAAAACGGGCACGTTTGTCTATTGAACGCGGCGGACTCCATTTCGAGCAGTTGCTTCGGTACATCATCAGCCTATATTCGTCCACTGCTGGACGTAGGCCTCCCCTAGTGAACGCCACAGAGCTCGATCTTCGGCTCTTTTCCTCCAGTCATTGCCAGCTATCTTGCGCAAGTCGTCGCTCCACCTGGCCGGCGGCCGTCCTACACTACGTTTGCCGAGACGCGGTCTCCACTCAAGAACTCGTTTGCTCCAACGGTTGTCGGTTCTCCGAGAGATGTGACCGGCCCATTGCCACTTCAGCTTGCTAATCCTCTGAGCTATGTCGGTAACTTTGGTCCTCTGGCGGATAACTTCGTTCCGGATTTTATCCCTCAGAGAAACTCCGAGCATAGCTCTCTCCATAGCTCGCTGAGCGACTTTAAACTTGTGGACCAGTCTCACCGTGAGTGTCCACGTTTCGGCTCCGTAGGTCATAACGGGTAGGACGCACGCATCGAAGACTTTCGTCTTAAGGCACTGTGGTATGGGCGACGAGAAGATCTGACGAAGTTGACCGAATGCTGCCCATCCCAGCTGAATCCTCCTGTCGGCTTCCCTCTCGAAGTTGTTTCTACCCAGTTGCACAATTTGCCCAAGGTACACGTATTCCTGAACAACTTCGAGAGATACACCATTTACAACGACTGGTCTCGGGGTAACTAGGCTGTTGAACATAACCTTGGTTTTTTCTATGTTCATCCCAAGACCAATACGTCGAGAGGCGTCATCTAGGTCAGTCAGCATCCGCTCGAGATCCTGCAGCGACTCCGACATGAGGACAATATCGTCGGCAAATCTTAGGTGTGAGATGTATTCGCCGTTTACGTTTATGCCCATTCCTTTCCAGTTTAGCGTCTTAAACATATCCTCTAGGGCGTTAGTGAACAGTTTCGGGGATATGACATCCCCCTGTCTCACTCCCCTGCGTAGCGGGATATGTCTAGTTTGCTGGTTCTGTACTTGGACTGACATAAACGCGGCGTTATATAGACACCTCATCACTTCGACATACCGACAGTCAACTTGGCATCGCTGCAGGCCCTCCAGAACAGCCCAGGTTTCGATTGAGTCAAAGGCTTTCTCATAGTCCACGAAAGCAAGACACAGGGGCTGGTTATACTCTTCGGTCTTCTGTATAATCTGCCTCACTGTGTTGATGTGGTCTATGGTCCCGTAACCCCTTCGGAACCCAGCCTGCTCCGGAGGTTGAAACTCGTCAAGTCTTCTTGCTAGACGATTTGAGACTACCCTCGAAAACAGCTTATAGACGTGGCTCAGAAGCGAGATGGGCCTGTAGTTTTTCAGTAAGGATTTGTCTCCTTTCTTGAAAAACAAGACCACAATGCTTCTATTCCACGCCCTTGGAGTTCTCCCATTGATGAGAACAGAGTTAAACAACTTCTGGAGCTCTCGAAGCACAGGTTTGCCTGCAGCCTTCAAGAGCTCCGAAGTTACTCCGTCCTCACCCGGGGCTTTTCCATTTTTAAGCTGCTTAAGGGCATTCTCAATCTCGTCGAGGCTGATATCTGGCAGCTCATCGGTGTAGTGGCGGGTTAAAGTGGCTCTGGAATCCTCTCTGCTGGGTTGGGGTCTTGAAGCATGCGAGTCGTACAATCGGCCATAGAAGTTCTCTGTCTCGGCGAGAATCTCCGGCCCTGAAGTGACGGTGTTGCCAGAGGATGTAGTCAGCTTCGTCAGATGGGGCCTCCTCAATTGCTGGGCAAAGACTTTTGACCCCCGGTTTTTCTCTATAGCCTCCATTATGCGGAGGGTATTAGAGTGTCGGAGGTCTCGCCGCACCAGCTTGCTAATATTTCGATTGAGGGCCCGCTTCTCTAACGAAGTGGCCTGGCTAACATTTCTTCTTTCGTCCATAAGTCGAAGAGTCTCGACCGAGAGTTTGGACTTCGTACCTGTACGCTGCAGCTGAAAGAATTTCGACCCTTCTTCCCGTAGGATTCCCACCACCCTATTTAGGGCCTCATCAATGTCTAACGTGGTTTCCAGACCAGCGAATCGATTTTCCAGCTGTAGCTGAAACTGTTCTGGGTCCACGGCACTTTGGAGCAGGTTTGGTCGGAGCGTAGACTTCATCAGACGGGATCTTTCGAGCTTAAAATTGATATTCAGAGAGCCTCTTAGTAGTCGGTGATCGCTGCCGGTGTTAAACCTGTTGATCACAGAGACATCTCTGAATATGTGCTTTTTGTCCGTCATGATAAAGTCTATCTCATTTTTCGTCACAGAATCGGGGCTTTGCCACGTCCACTTTCTTTGGGATTGCTTCTTAAAGAAAGAATTCATTAAAAAGAGTCCCTCCCTCTCCAAGAAGTTGACGAGCATTTGCCCCCTGTGGTTCCTGCTTCCATAGCCGTGTGGACCAACCCTCGATTCGCCGATTTTTTGTACTCCCACCTTAGCGTTAAAGTCCCCCATGACAACGTTGAAGTGCGTCTTCGTGGTCTTGTGAAGCGCTGAAGAGATGTCTTCGTACACCTCTTCTATTGCGTCATCCGAGTGTGTCGATGTCGGTGCGTATACCTGGATGACTTTCAGGCTATAACTGTCCGTCAATTTTAAAATGAGGTACGCGACCCTGTTCGACACACTGGATACCTCCACAACATTGTCAGCGAGGACTCTATTGATGAGGAACCCTACGCCACCCTGGGATTGCTGTTTCCCTTCCCGGTAATACATTAGGTGGCCCGATTCGAGTTTTATGGTGTCCTCACCCTCTCTTCGGACTTCACACAATCCAAGAATGTGCCACCTAATCCTGCCGAGTTCCGTTTCAAGCTGTGCCAGATGATCGTCCAGCCTGAGCGTTCGTCCGTTGTACGTTGCCAAGGTCAGCTGTGGGTGGCCTATCGTAGCCCGGGGATTCTTCGCACCCCTTGCCCTGCCGTTACCATGACCGCCACCTTGGCCAGGAATAGCAGGGCGGCCGGGAACTAGGGGCCATTTAATGGTGCCGTTCATTTTAGGGGGGGGGTTGCCCATAGTCGCCACGCTGGGCATGCGGGTTGGCGACCGCAGGGCGTAGTTCTCGCACCAGTGACGCTGCTGCCCGTCACTGGCCTGTGGTATTTACATACGCCTGTGATGCGATGGTTATACCGCCATCAATCGGTCGGTCGTCAGAGCCTCGTTTGTTATACAGCAGGATGCACCACGGGCAGGTGAGGTTGACTTTGGGGGGCATAGGATGTTAGTAGCCCCTTACATCCCAGTGCTTCGGTACAGGGAAGTGTAAATAAACTGTTTTGCAGGTAAATTGTATGTAAAGTTGATTATTTTGTAAATAGCTCCAATTTTTTAAATACGCCTGAAATACTTACCCAGTCTCTTGACTGCTTCAGCTATCTGTTTTTAATATTGATACAGTAAATACCTAATGTTATTTATTGAAAAGTTATGTTCAAGTAAAGTATTTCTGGCAGTCCTAAGCCCGTGGAATGTATGAAGGAGAATTTGGTGTACAATTTACGTTATTCCGTGAAAATGTTGCCGCAATGAATGTACAAGCGCAGCGTCTGTACAAGCGACTGCTGCGCAAGGCGTCGCGAGTTCGATCCTCGCTCGGAATTTTTTTTTATGATCAGCAGGTAATTGTTCTGTGTGTGTGAGGCAAAGTTTAAAAAAAAAATGTTTTAAAGCTATTGTAATACCTACTTAATTTTTAATCCCTTTTATTGAATTGGAATGTAGGTTTTACGTTCGTATCTCGTATCTGCTGATTCGCTAAGCGCCAAACCTGTCATATTTCAATTTATACCTAGATAGGTAAGTTACGTAGATAGGTGTAAGTAGATACTCACCATCAATTTCGTGGCCATCTGCATCGTATTTTGTAAATACAATTTATTTCAATAATAAAATGAGATCAATAAAGTACTGACCTACTAGCTTTAAATAACGCGTAAGTACCTACTTATTAGTACTTATTCGCTCGGACAACCGTTTCGTACCAGCTGACTGGCGTTCGGGTCATTGAACCCGCCGCCGCGCCACCCACGCCGTGCGTCATTGATAAGTAGCGAGTTGGCGACTGCGGCCGATTTTGAATGAAATATTGGTACACTACTACTAGCAAACTCGATCAAGTGAAAATATTCTTTTCACTTGCCAACTTTTTTATTATAAACAGTAGAGTTAATCTAAGACTTTTTTTTGTTCTACTAATTATCATAAGTTTCCCACCTTTCGGTTCCGAAACGACTACAATTTCACGGTGTATATATATATATATATAAATTAATAGATATGCAAGATCATTTCATGATTGCAAAATAAGAAAACATAATAAAGGGATAACTTAATAAATGCCATTGCAATGGGTATTAACGTGGTAGTATAGACGAGTATAGAGTATAAAAGCGGAGTGTATGACCTTCTTGGCTTGCGTGGGTGCGGCGGCGAAGGCGTGCAGCAGCGCCGTGAGCGGCGGCAGCGCGCGCGCCGGGCCGGCCGCCGCCAGCGCGCCGCCCCACGCCGCCAGCAGCGCGCGCGTGCAGCCGCCCGCCCCCGCGCCCCGCAGCGACAGCGACACCAGCGCCTCGCGCACCACGCCCCCCGTCTGTACAACACATAGCATCATTTCACTCCTACAAACTACTTCATAGCCATTCTATTCGTACCCAATTACAATGATTTACTCATGCCTTACTAAAATTTGGGAATATCTTTAGGTTACTTATTAAGTTTCTAAAAGTACACACCTTTTAATTTCATTCTATTTGTTCTGGACGAGGAACACTATCAAGATTTTGTAAGGGAAGGGAGGCGAAACTAGTATGTAAGTAATAACGAGCTTACCTTTGGCTCCAGATATTGCAGAGATCTTTGTGCGTGTTCATACAAGTCCCCGACGAGCGCTACCGGATCACTCGTGAATTTTACGTTCTTCGCAAGACTTAATAGAAGATGGGCCGCAGCGTGGCATAACAATGGCGGTTCCTAAAAGAGAAGGTAGTGTTTATACATCGTCATCATCGTCAACCCATTATTGTCCCACGTTTGAGAGGGATTAGGCTTTAGTCCACCACGCTAGCCTAATGCGGGTTGGCAGACTTCACACGCCATCGAGAATATCTCTCAAGCATGCAGGTTACCTCAGGATCTTTTCCTTCACCTTTTGAGCATGTGATAAATACGCATGTAATACATAGCGTGCCTTGGGTTTGAGCATTGGGTTTCAATCAAATCAAATGGTTTTTATTTCAAATAAACTTTTTCAAGCACTTTTAAAACGTTATGATTTTAGTTGCACGGTTCTAAGAAGTCGATCTTATGGAGAAGAACTGGCAGGAAACTCCATAGACACTCTTTTAAAATAATGGGTATTGTAATACAATGTTCAGGCAATGGTGTGCGAGGTCAATGTAAAAAATGTAATGTATGTAATATCTTAAATCGTCAATAGTCAAATTAGTAAGAACAAAATTCAGACATTAACTACATTGACCTAACATTTACAGTAAAATTTTACAAGAAGCTAATATTAATGAAAACAACTTCAGGGTACCAGGGAGGCCACAAGCACTTCCGTATTTAACTCCACACATTTCTATCGTCAACATAGTCCTTAATTTTGTAATAGGCTTTCTTGACAAGAACAGATTTCACATGATTTTTAAATTTCTTGCCAGTGAGATCGGTGACAGATTTCGGCAGTTTATTATAAAAACGTACACAATTCCCTAGAAATGATTTATTTGTTTTAGTAAGTCTAAATTTAGGTACCACTAATTTATGTTTATTTCTAGTATTAACGCTATGGTCACTATTGATGTTAAATTTATCCTGGTTTTTCCGGACATACATAATATTTTCGAGAATATACAGTGACGGAAGTGTAAGTATAATTATATTTTTAAACACTTCTCTTAAGAAATCGCGGGGGCCCATATCGTAGATTGCGCGGATGGCCCTTTTCTGTAGGATAAATATAGAATCAACGTCCGCAGCTGAACCCTATAGAAGGATGCCATATGACATAATGCTGTGAAAGTAAGCAAAGTATACAAGTCTAGCTGTAGGTACATCAGTGACTTGCTTAATTTTCCTCACTGCATAGCAGAACTTCACCTTCTAGACAGAGATGAGATATGTGGCCCCCACTGTAATTTGTAATCAACAGTAATACCAGGGAAAACAGTTTCATTAACTAACTCGAGTTTGCTGTCGTTAAGCATTAAATTAGTATCGTGAGAAACGTTAGGTTACGCGAATTTTAGACATTTTGTTTTATTAGCATTCAGAAGTAGGTTATTTGCATCAAACCATTTAGATAACGTTTCTAGGCTCTTATTAACATTCAGAAGAACGCGATCTTTTCTATCGATTTTAAAAATTCAGCCGAAAAATATCGTCAGCAAACAATACAATATTAGCCAAATCTGACATCATGTAGGGTAGATCATTTATGTAAGCTAGAAAAAGAAAAGGACCTAAAATTGAACCCTGGGGTTCATCCATTTTAACAATAGACCCTAAGGAAGTGACTCCGTCTATACTAACTTTTTGACGTCTTTTTGTGAGATAGGAATAGACAAGCTCTTAAGAAAGCCCTCGTACTCCGTAGTAGCTGAGTTTACGGATAAGCGTGTTGTGATCAACGTAATCGAACCTTTAGAAAGATCACAGAAGATACCTATGGCATCCTGTGACTCCTCCCAAGCATCTAAAATGTGAGAGACTAACTTCGTACCTGCATCAGACGTCGATCTACCTTTGGTGAAGCCATACTGATTTGATACATCAAACAACTTTAATTTATTAGCAAAGTTATTCATCGCAGTTATATTTTAACATGCAAATTACTTTATTGCGCTTTGATATCCATATTATTTTGTGATATAAATTTTATTAAATATTGACTATTTACTATTTACTAAGGTGAAATAAAAGAATGCTCACTGGTATTTCATGTGGCAGTAGGAAGGGTATGGCTGAAGAAAACAACCCCTCCATTGTCTGAACAGAAACTCCACACTCGTTAGCGTAACAGCACCACGCACCCATGCAGGCGAACATCTCCGCGTGCCTACGTACCATGAAACTTGTTATATTACTGCATAATATTGGACATTTAAATCTATATTGTTTTTTTTTTATTTATTTTAGTTTTAATATATTTAAAAATAGACAGATTACACGACCAATTTTAAATAATCATGAATATAGTATATTATAATATGGTGAGTGTTGTATCGTTATGATCAACAAAATAATGTGCTATTGATGTGTAATAAACGAAAAAAAAATGAATTTGGGGGTCTCTAGCGGCCACTTTAGGCCTGAGTGAATTTATTTTGTAATAGGACTAACTCTGTACTTCACTCTTTAGACAAGGGCCGGTTCATGTCATTAAAAGACGAATGATAGATTGGGCGGCGTGTACACTAGTGTGGTGTACTTACACCTGCACGTGCGCGTGCGCGTGGTGCGGCAGCGCGGCGGCGCGGTGCGGGCGCGTGAGCGCGGCGCCGGCCAGCGCGGCGGCGCAGCGCTCCACCAGCGTGGCGCCCAACGCCCAGCCCGCCAGCCGCCGCCCGCTCTCGCTCTCTGCGCACACAACACATAATCACGTACTTATACTGGACATTATACTGTTTCCACCTATACTTAGCCTTTTACAAAATAGGGAAATCTTCTATCCGTGCACCGTGCAATAAAAATACTAAATTGTATGCTATACACTAAATCACATATATCTAAGTCTTTCACTAAGTAAATATTGCAGCACACGATACTGTTACAGTTTATACACTTATTTAAACATTGGTATTATTTTAATCCATATCCTTATCTAATAAAAAAAATGCAGTCACTTGGAAAGCTACCACAAGAAGTGAATTGGCCTTCACACTTTTACCGCACTCACAATGCGCCGCATTGTATTGCAGCCTGTTTATTTTAATGGACTTCGTCAACCTTAGACCTTCTGAGGCTTTTGCTCCTGGCGTTTCCACTGATATAACACCTTCACGCATGTTGCTCGCAGCTTCGCCCACGCAATTTAATACTCATTTCTCCTCGTCACCCGTTAGGGGTTGAATTTCCAAAATCGACCAAACACGTCTGCATTTATTTTTGCTGAGGAGCTTGATTATTAAATTTCATTCCTCTTACTATAAAAAATGACTGACATCCCACAAAACTTTCAACCCCTATTTCATCCTCTTAGAAAAACAATTTTTAAAAATCCCGAAATAGTCCGAATTCAATAGGCATGATGACTGATTTTGGAAAACTGTGCTATTATGTTCGGAAGTATGTACTATTTATAAAATATATTTTTATTTTGATAAAAATATGGGTTTTATAGAAGGAAACCTTATTGAAATTGAGTGTAGGAAAAATTATGTTGTGTGCATTTCCTTACTCAGACTGCTTGACAGAGAATAGTAACAACAATATATTCAGATTAAACAATACCATGCACATGCTGACATGTCGTCACAGTGATAGGTTATTATATTTTGACACAAACAAGTTTGTTAGTGGATTTAAATTAACACAGGAAGCTATGTTTCTTCCTAAGAGATACAAATGTTTGATCGCTACTTTGATAGCAAACAATATTAATTTAATTATAAATACAAAGCCAGTTGTATCTAGCTATACAAAGCCTAGTCTAGTCATTGACAATGTGGACTATTGTTCACACGTGGGGAGGTGTACGCGAAGTATATCCTTGCCAACTAATTCTGACGTTGGGGCAGTAGATCTAGCTCCAGATTCTAACAATTATAATTTAAACTAGTCAGTAAGACAACAGAAGATAGTAATATGAGAGGCATAATATCTTCTGGCATGTTATTAACCTCAGCTGTGAAGGGGAAAAGTCTGAACATTCTGAAATTATACCATCAGAATATACAAGGACTCACTTCCAAAGTGTTAGAGTTTGAACTTTTCCTAGAAACATTCAAGTATGATATTGTATGTATTACAGAGCACTGGTTAAAAGAATACCAGATGTTACTAAGTTTTGAAAATTATCATGTGGCTAGTTGTTTCAACCGAAAGTTTATGATTCACGGTGGTTCCCTTATATTAATAAAAAATTCATTAAAGTCCAGAGAGAGAAAGGATATTGTCTCAATGTCTGTTGAACATAGTATTGAAATGTCTTGTGTTGAGCTGGATAAGCATATTGTAGTGTGCGTATATAGACCCCCAAATAGCCAAAACTATACAACATTTGAGTCTGTCATGGAGGATGTACTTAAACTAGTTTTCAATTCAAATAAATCTTTAATTGTTTGTGGTGATTTTAACGTCAATATATTAGATGATAACATGTATAGTAGTAAATTATTGTGTCTTTTTAAATCATTTAATTTAACTAATTTGTTCAAAGAACCAACTAGGGTAACAAGTACGTCTGCGACTTGCATTGATAATGTCTTCTGCAGCTGTGATTACTCGGATGAAGCGATTGTAAATTGTATGTCCTCTGATCACAGCGGACAAACCGTCACATTTAACACTAGTTCTACTTTAAGTAAAATACAAATAAATACAAGGCAGATAACGAAAAGTAAAATTGAAAATTACAATAAACGTTTGAATAGTAAATTAATCAATCAAAACATAAATATAAACAATTGTAATAAACAATATTCAACTTTTTTCGCGATTATAAGTAATGAATTCAATAAATATTTCAAACTGAAAACCAAGAACGTTAGCTTTAGATTTAGATTTAGTGACTGGGCAACTATAGGCATTCGTAAAAGTCGGGAACGCTTATTTGAATTATATGAGTTAAAGTCATTTAATAAAAGTGAACAGTTTAGTCGATATGTTAGTAAATTTTCAAAAACTTTTAAAACAGTGTGTCAATTGGCAAAAAAAATATATATTAGAAATAAAATCAAGAGTGCCGAAAATAAGATAAAAACGACTTGGACAATAATAAATAATGAGAATAAAAAATCCAAAGTATGCAATAATGATAACGCACTACAAACGGCACGTGGTCTTATAACAACAAATTCCGAAATAGCTCAAGAATTTGAGACATATTTTGCGAACATACCCTCAACAATAACTAAGAATCTAAATTCTTCTCCCGCACTTTCCGGTGCCGTACTTAAACAGTATGTAACTGTATGTCCAGTACCTTTTAAATTTAAATATGTTAGTCCACAGTCAGTCATTAAAGTCTTTAAAGATATAAAAATAAAAGTAACTGAAGACTTGTGGGGTTTATCTTCTAAAGTTTGTAGTGGAATAATTAATACTATAGCACCCCATCTAGCTAATATATTCAATGAGTGCGTTGACCAGGGGACCTTCCCGGCTCTAATGAAATACAGTAAAGTAATACCCCTATTTAAATCTGGAGATTCTAAAGATCCTGGAAATTTCAGACCAGTTTCCGTTCTACCTGTACTTAGTAAGATTTTTGAAAAAATTATGCTTAATCAAATGTTGACACATTTTAATACAAATAAACTTTTCCATAATCAGCAATATGGATTCACCAAAGGGCGCAATACAACTGACGCCGGAGTGACACTTATAAAGCACATCTTTAATGCCTGGGAAGAGTCGCGAGATGCTGTTGGCATATTTTGCGACCTGTCAAAGGCATTTGATTGCGTGGATCATGATACTTTGTTACTAAAATTGGAACATTATGGATTTAAGCTAAACTCGTTGAGGTTAATAAGGTCATATTTGCAAGGTAGAATACAGAAAGTCCAGATAAACGGGGTCAAATCTTCTGGTTCTACTATTAAAATGGGTGTTCCACAAGGCTCTATCCTAGGTCCGTTCTTGTTTTTAGTATATATTAATGACTTACCGTACATGTGCCAAAATGGATGTGAGATGGTGTTGTTTGCTGATGACACTTCTTTAATTTTTAAATTAGATAGACGTTCACCGAATGTTGACCATGTAAATAGCGCCCTTCTCAAGGTCCATGAGTGGTTTACTGTTAATAACCTAGTGTTGAATGGGCAGAAGACTAAATGCATAAAATTTTCCTTACCAAATGTTAGAAGTGATGATTGTGACATAATATTGAATAATGAGAAGCTCGAATTCGTAGATCAAACTGTATTCTTAGGAATTAAACTAGATTCCAAACTTCAATGGGGACCGCACATTAAGGCTTTAGCAGGACGCTTGAGTTCAGCTGCTTATGCAGTTAGAAAAATTAGACTTCTTACGGATGTTGAAACCGCAAGACTAGTTTATTTTAGCTACTTCCATAGCGTCATGTCTTACGGAATATTGCTCTGGGGCCGTGCTGCAGACATAGACTCAGTCTTCATACTGCAGAAAAGAGCAATAAGGGCCATTTATACCCTAAGTAGTCGTGATTCTCTCAGGGAACTCTTTAAAGAAATAAATATCATGACTGTGCCCTGTCAGTATATCTTTGAAAATATCATGTACGTTAGGAAGAATATATCACTACATTCCAAAAGATGTGAACTGCATAATTATAATACTAGATATAAGTCAAAATTAATGCAGCCACAGCTTCGTCTCGCTAAAGTCCATACCTCTTTCGTGGGATATAGTGTTAGGTTTTATAATAAAATTCCAGAAATAATTTTAAACCTCCCAGAAAACAAATTTAAATCAGTTGTTAAGTCGACCCTATGCAAGAAAGCATATTACAAATTAGAGGATTATCTTCTAGATAAAAACATTTGGCATAATGCTAGTCCAGCTCCACAGGCTCACTAGCCTCATGAAAATTATATACTTACATACATTTTTTTTTAAATATATTGTTATTTTATATTTTTCTCTTTTTTATATTGACATTTTTACTAATTATACACGTTTACAATTTGACATGTTTGATTATACACTTTTACAAACTGACATGTATTAAATTAATAAATTAGTTTGTAAAATATGAGAGTGATGTTGGCTCTGATGCTGTCTTTGTAAAATGTAGAAATGCCTACCCATTGCCAGGCAGTCTGAGCTTGTCATGCTCACTCAAATGTCCTGCTGATGGTGGCGTTGTGTGTCGGGTCTTTTTATTCCCTACAACATGGTTGAGTAGAGCGACGCCGATACACACGTCATGCTCGTGAACGGGTGCTGTCAGTTGGGGCTGGTCGGCTCATACATGTTATGGCAATCTAAAGTGGTTATTATTAGTCTAATTGCCTTTGTATGTAATACGTACGTTTCACATCAATCTGCACCATTCTCATATTGTTATTATATCCATACCTAAACCATTGTAAACGAAAGGAAAAAATTTGTAATTTTTATATTGTTTAAAAGAGTATCTATGGAGTTTCTTGCCGGTTCTTCTCCATAAGACCTACCTTTTGGAACCGTGCAACTAAATTCAATTAAATTCGACAATTCAAAAGCACCTGTATTGGTCTAATTGAAATAAATGATTTGAGTTTGAGTTTGAGTTTGAAATAGACATTTTAATTTTATGTTCAAAATTCACGCCAAAACGCTCGCTGGTGTCATGGCGTCCGCCTATGACGTCGCGCCCCTGTATGTCAACACTAAACAAATAGTGCTAAGACAATAATACAGTTATTTTGCGTGTTTAATATGAATTATAATACTATAAGTGGTGCGCGGTCCCTCAGTGCAATAATACGTCAATAAAAACACCCAATAAATTATATATTTATGTTCCACACAACAAAACAATGCGAAATAAGTGGCTTAATCTCGTACGGCGAGATCCATCATTCAGTGAAGATCATAACGATATGGCCAATTTTGTGTAGTATCATGTGATGTAAATACACTGATAATAACAAACTTATATAGGTATAACATAACCTCTAATACTACCTCGAGATGCAGTTTAAAATGTTTGTATACTTTGAATTATCTACTGTTTATTATTTATAATATATACTTACCCGCAAGTTTTGATATTTATAATTCTGCGGAACAGAAGTCTTTGTTTGAAGACAGAAATTCTCCCAACATCAACAACGTCAACTCTAGGCAAATTAGAGTTATTTGCCTTGGTAAATCCTTGTTCCATGGCTAGTTTGTTTTGCGATTATAAAACTAGGATCAGTCAGTGAACGCAGGTGAAAACAATTTGAAAGTGCAGAGTTAGCTCGAACGAAAAGAAATTGACGCGTAGTAGTAGTTCTAGTTACGGGGGCGTGACGTAATTCGCTCTGATTGGTGTTCGCGTCTCATGGCGGATTGCTGTATTTTATTGTTTTTATTTTATTAAATATTAATCAATCACACATTAAAAATTGAAAATAATACAGTTTTCGATACCCTTGAATCCTATTTCATACGGGAAAATCATTATTTTAGTGATTCTAGGTTATTGTCATCATGCCTATTGACAGGATAAAATGCTGCATAATAACTTAGATTATGTGATTAAGTAGTATAATTTAAAAAAAACATTCAGATATATATAGGTTTTGTTTAATCACCAATTCATTTGCTAAATGTATAAGCCATGTGAGAACAAACTACAACTGCACTGATTATGAATGCTAGCTAGTGTTATAGTTACCGGCGAGTAGGGCGGGCGCGAGGCGGCCCAGCACGCGGGTGAGCGTGGCCAGGTCCAGCAGCGCGGCCAGCAGGCGCTCGCCCTCGCCGCCGCGCGACGCGGCGCGCGCGTGCACGCCCGCCAGGCACTGCCAGCGCTCCAGCTGACAACACACACGCACACACGTCATAGCAAAGGAAATAACTAAAGTATACTATTCCTATGACCCTATTGAAGGATGAAAATCTACGATAAATTACGGTGCCGTAAATGTCGGGCGTTTGTACGGCTTTTAATATTTTTTTAGATATCTTTATTATACTTGTCATCTTTAGTGCATAATTACTCAAATTTATACGTTGTAAAATTAATAATAGGTAACTTTTGATTTTATGTATAAGCAGTTCTTCTTTATTATGGGTAATGTATACTCACCACAGCTGTGAATACGTCGAGTGGCGCCAGTTCCGCGACGCGAGCTACACATTCTATACAGTGTTTTAGGAATGTTTGCCATTCAGTCTCACCCTGAAAACAGTTCAGAATAGATTTGAGTACCTATAATAATAAATTTCACTCATGACCCTATTAAGACAGTGATTAAAAAATATTCTCACATCATCATCACAAACGTCGTTGTCAAGATGTTGTAACTGCGCTTTATTGTGCTGGAACTGTATTTTATTCAATACGCCGTTCACGAGCGCTTGTAATGCTTCCCAATATCTGCAATAATACAATACATTTAAGATTTGACTAAACAGTAACGCTGTCGACAGTGATAAATTGTAATAGACAATCTACATACTTAGGTGTGTCTTCGGGTTTTAAAATATCCATAAATTGAATCCATATTTCTAAACAGTTAACAAAAATAGCACATGTAGGCACCTGAAAATATTTAAAAAAAAGTTATCATAATATAATTTTATATATAATTTTATGAAAAATATTTAGACCAAGGTACCTGGAATGTATATTGGAATAGATATGACAAAAATTCTATGGCATCAAACTCGGGCTCCGCCTCCAATCTCTTGAAATGCAATGATACAAACAGTTTTAGAAACTCTGCTAACTTGTTAAGGTAACTGAAATGGACACAATGTACAATGATAACCAATGAGAACATAAAATGTTTTTAGGGACACGTTTGGAGAATCATATTTATTTTACGATCTTGTCAGTATTATAATAGTTATTTATGCAACTGTTGTATAATAAGGGGTATTAAAACACGAATGTGGGTTTATCACATGAGGCGAAGCCGAGTGTGATAATAGTATCACATGAGTGTTTTAATACCTAATTATAACAGTTGCATACAAGACTTTATCTACACCCATGATATGAATCCTTAGGTAATAAAGGTTCTGCAACCATATGATGTACTATCCTTTGATATTTTTCAATTCATGAAATCTTGGTACGTCTTTTCATAATATTTTCTCGACTTTTCTGGTAATAATTGGTTAGAAATGTCCTTTGCTGCATTAGAAATATCGGGTGATGTGTTATCAAAACTTGTATCACTCATTTTTGTAAACAAAATTTTTTTTTTTCAATACTGTTATTGAACAAAAATGGCGGGATACGACGTCAATTCAAAAATTCGAATAAGTTTTTATTTAAATTACGGCGCTGTGGTAGTGAAATGCGCGTGGATGACAATGTTCTTTTTTTGAAATTCATAAAGATGCCACGTGAATGTGGCTGTTCGATGAGTAAAAAAGGAGTTGCATTATGAAATTTAGTACAACAATAAAACACCCGTCTGGATGATATTATGCTTATTATGATACTGGCTGTTTTAATGTTGGCAATAAGCTAACTGTTTCAAGAACTTTTATAGAGGATTTATAGCATGGGTGTAGAAAAAAGGACTTAATCACTAAAATCGGATGTGGGCTCATTTATAACTGCATACAATGTATAGGTATTAAGTTTCCCAGTGATATTTACCTTTGCTTACACATAAGGAATGACAGAAAACGGGTGAATGGCCAAATTGCGATGCCAACATCCGACATTTAATTCGGCAGGAATGAGATTGATTGACATAGTAATGAATTTTATATTTGGTAAACAAGTATGCATGAACTGGTAATTTGATTAATTAAAGTAAATTCTAAATATGTAAGTCAAATAAGAAACTAGAAATAAATTATACAAAAAATACGGCTGATAACAGAAAACATTCTTAAAAAAAAATAAGTTGTACAAAATACTAACTCGTGGTGAGCGTGCGCAATGGCATTAGGACTGTGCGTGAGGTGTCGCAGCAGTCTCAGCGCACAGTGCTGCAGGCGCAGTGCGGTGGCAGCAGACGACGGCGGCGCGTACCGCCGGTACAGCAACTCGCACACGCCACCCAGACCACACAACGCTGCTTCCACGCTCTTAATAATAAGAATCATATTATTTTTAAGTCACGGACAAAACATCTAGGTATAGTTGGGATAAACATTACGACTAAGGCGTTGATACCATAAGTGCACAGCGCTTTTAGTTTCTTGATTTGTCATAGATTTTGCAACATGCTTTAATGATTTCGCTTATATTTTTAAAGGTTACCCATAACCTTTAATTATTGTATCAATTAATCGTATTTGATTATTATTGATAACAAACTCTAGAGTTGTATGTTTTTTATCCCTTTACTTTAATAAAATAACTACTGACATACTTGCTCAGTTTCGAATAATCATGTATTTATAAAAATCTATATTGAATAAACATAAATCCGTTTTCACCATCACAATAATCACAGAAAACGTACAAAAATAGGGTCTGATTAGGTACAATTTTAAGTAAACTTAGTGCATATTTTATCTTCAAAATTATATTAAATTACGGCACATATAATCCTCTATACGCTTAGCTAATTATGTTGTACCTAAATCATTAAATTTTTCAATAAACAGTAAAAATATCAACGCTTGCAAATTTCTTCACACATTTTTCACTCGCGGATCATCATTCCGCGCTCAGACGCGCTTATGGAAGGATGTGCGTATCGCTCTGTCGCAAAAAATAAATTACGAAAATGTCTGTGTCGTACACTCATACAGTCGTTTATCGTGACCGGAAGGTGTTGATACTTGTTCGAAACTAAATAAAAGTAAATACGACTTTAATAGTAATATTAAATTTAATATCAGAATGTGATTTAGGAATTGTTCAATAAGATCGAGATTTGGATACTAATGGCTAAGCAGCCGTTGACAAGGTTGTGAAATGGATGGGTGGGGTTAAGTTATAGTAAACCTGTGATTTAGATTAGACCTGAAAGTAGATGGGTAGGGTTAAGCTGCTGTTGGGAAAGCTAACAAATAGATGGGTGAGGTTAAGTGCTGTTGGGCAGGTGAAGAAATGGATGTTTGAGATCAAATTTTACTAAAACAAGGCAAGAATAAGTGGGGTTAAGAGTCTGTGGGTGAGTTCAAGAAAAGGATGTGTGGGTTAAGCATTTGTTAGTAAGGTCGAGACTTGGATGGGTGACTAAGATTAAGATGTCAACTTCGTTCTTGACGGGTAGTCCCTGACTAGGCTTGTTCTTACTCGGTCACTGAATGACTGTACTAGTCGGTATTAATTTTCAAATGTACTAGTTCTGTCTTCTGATACTATTAGTACCTACAGCAGTACCATATTATAGTACACTGAAGGGATAGTGAATTACATTTTATTTTCCTTCATACTACTTTATAGGCTTTGCCGTTCATTCTAACAATACCCGATTATTCTTTATATGAAATATTATCATGCATCCCACTCTTTCATACACTGATTTTATATTGCTCTCGTTTAGTCGCGTTTCGTGTATTTCAAGTATCTACAGTCCTACAGTACTAGCTTGTAGCGTGCGACTACTCTTACTGAACCAGAGCCTAAGAATACTGACATTGCGAACGAACGACGAAATACTAAAAGAATGATGTACTAATAAGGAAAAGAAATAGTTTGTGCTTGTCAGTGTCGGGATTAATTCTTATTAGTACTTAGTACGTGAAATATACAAGCCTATCCCTGACCGTAAACTTTTGACAAACTTTTTATTAATTTACAATGGACTACATAATTATGTTTGTTCGGGTGGATTCTTACAAGTCAATTGTGACGCAGATATCATCAACCGATTGATCTGAAATTTTGTATGGACATGTTTGGATGTTTAGTTGTGTGACGTCATTCCGGAACACTCATGGTGGACTAGTTATTTTTGATGCACTAAATCAAATAAATGGCTTACTAAAAATAACTCAAAAAATAAAATGACGTATCTCTAAATCTAATTTGGCGGTCTACATTTTTATACT
The DNA here is from genome assembly GCA_905163465.1 of Craniophora ligustri. NCBI lineage: Eukaryota > Metazoa > Arthropoda > Insecta > Lepidoptera > Noctuidae > Craniophora > Craniophora ligustri. The sequence goes on along the minus strand of LR990967.1, from coordinate 5,485,514 downwards.
TTCTAGCGGTGGGTAAATCCGGAGGTACTGATCCAAAGGTGCCGGTACCGAACGCGGCAACCGAGCAATCCTTACCGGCACCGTCGGTGCCATTTATTCCGGAGTGAGACGGAGCGATGCGGTATAGGTAGCGAATGTGATTCCTTTGGCTCACTTGTCGGCTCGGCTGACAGACAATATGCCGCCTTATATTGATAGAATTAGAGTTCAAAATTGTCTCATTTGCACCAAGAGAGCGGGCGAGCGGCCGGTGGCCGGAGCCAGTAGGTAATACATTTAAATAAAAGCAGTGTAGTAAATTCTTATTTTAATGACGCTAGGGTTTAATTTGGATTAACCAGTGTGCATAAAACTTTGAACTTTTGTCGTAAAATGTCATTGTTAATGCCGCAGAAAAGACTATGCTTTTTTATTGTTGTAATATTTTTCGCTATTAATATTTACCGCTATCTGATTTTTTTATGTTTTTTTTATATACAAAAATTAAGTAAATAGGTATATTTACTTTGCCACTGTTATCAATATTAGAAACTTTTAGAATTGCAAAGAAAAGATAATATTAATTATTATTCAACAGATACCTACATTACTTATCCAAAAGCAATAATATGATCCCCTATAATATTCATTGGACCATCCACTATCCAGTGATACGACTGAATAATCGGGCCCGGGGAGTCATTATGAGCGAGTGAATCAAAGGAACAATAAAAGGTTCCGAGGAGCTAAAATGAGAAAGTGAACCAAAGGAATAAAAGGTTCTGAAGAGCTAAAATTAGCAAGTGGATCGGCGGTGCCAAACGGTACCAAAGGAATAAAGGAATCATTAAGGTGAATCGTTACCGGATTCGGATCCGGAATAAGTGAATCAATTCCCTTTCCGGAATAAAGATTACCCACCGCTAATACTTTCCTACAATATGGATATCAAATGAAAGGGCTTGCGGAGGATAACTCTAAAAATATTGAAACATTACTCTAAATCCAATATGGAGTCCGCCATATTAGATTTAGAGTAATGTTACTATATTATTAAGGTTTTCGTGGTTGTTTTAACTATTTTTTTTCTTATTACTTACTTTTTCTTATTGTTATTTTATTCCTTGTATGCGTACTTCTAGTTTCCATTTTCAATGAGTAAAAAGGATAAACGAATATTTTTCCATGATGTTTTTTTTTACTTTTAAAGACATACATACTAATAATAATATGAGATATAGCAAAATAGACCAAGACATAAGAATGTACAATACGTCATCAGGTAGCAAATAACCTAATTATCACGAAAATAGTACAATCACCAAAGGCGCTTACAATGTTCCAACTAAACTTTCTAAATCAATTCAAATAAAATTAAGAAATAATAACTAGGATCAAGATTATTTAAGCGATGTGTAAAATCGCGCGCTCAGTGGTTTCAATGCGTGCGTATCCGTAATGTTGCTGTGTGTGACTCTAAAAATACCTAAATTTGAGTTCGTCGAAAATGTAACAGCGTCCTTAAATTAGCGCTATTTTGGTTGCTAAATCTAAAAAAATATAAGAACGGTTTTAAGTCTTAAGTATATAAATACCTGTGATTGTGTTGCCAGACTGCCCCAATAAAAAACTGTTGTAACTAATGAAGGGGGCACATGTGAGGACAGTGGCAGCCACGAAAATAAATGCTGAAGTGTTGTAAGACATTTTACGACTATCTCCATATTCACGGCTCTGGAAAAAATATTTATAAAACTGATATAGCCCAAGAAACGAATAAACATATGGTATTATTAAATTTTAATATTAGAATACACTATCCCAATCCTTGTTCTATTGTACAAATACGTAAAGTGTATATGAGGCCCTGCCCTTGCAATAAATTAATATACATTAATAAACTTACTTATCTGCAGTACTGACATCATGAGCGTTGGCCAACAGGTCTGGCAGTGCAGATGTTTGTGGAATACCATTAGTCGGCGATGGAGGCGGATTCGATTGTTCCTCTCTCTGAACATTTTTCTCTAAAATATCTGAAAATAGGGAAGGTATATAATGATTAGCCGTTGCTATTTTATTTGCACTTGATTTGTTAACATTACTATTAAGCTAATTAACTATTACGTCTTACCACTAAGAGCACTCAGCAGCTGTGGCATTCCCTTAAGCATGAGGCGCTCAAGCTGATTTCTTCGTGTAGATGGCAACAGAACGCCGGTATCACGTGCTGCACCTAGTTCTTCGCTCGCAGCCTGCGCCAGAACAAGGCCCAGCAAACAACGACGCCCGTCACACCGAATCAACTATTTTTTAAAATATTAATGACTAACCAATCTAAATACACAGAAACTGTTTAAAAAATCTTTACACTGAGATAACATACAGTTTGATAACAATATCATACCACTATTTCAACCATAAATCGAGACCAATATCCTAAGCTAGAAATAAACTAAACAGTAACTGAAAATTCTGGTTACACAATTTCAATTTCACCTTGTAACAAGTGTAAAAACTTTACCAGAATACAGGTAAAGTAAAATATGGGTATGAATTTGTCAGAAATGGGGAAGTAACAGCAAATGTTGTTACTTAAAATAGTCAGTTTTTCAATTGGGTTGAACTTGAATTGCATCATGCTAATGCAAATTTAATGTGATGTAATAAACTTACCTGGATCACTTCTTCCAGAAAAGTAAATATTTTAAAGTTATAAAACTCTACCTCTTCAGTCAAATTATTTCATAATTTAAAAAGTAATAATAGATTTACCTCAACAATATTGCTGAAGAAATCTTCATACAAATGTGGCCAATCATAGCGAGCAATTGACACCATGAGGGCTGCTAGCTTGTTTCTGATAAAATACAGCATCACTTCATGTTTGGCCATCAATTCATTCCATAGTGTCAACCGAATCTCAGTTCTCTCATTGTCTGATAGACTAATCCACTGTCGGTTAATTATATTCTAAAATTTGATTTCAAATTAGTTATGTAATTTGGTAAAGTATACAATGCATACTGAAGTCACATCACAATTTATATTAATACATCAAATACTTAATTAGTAAAATATTGAAATATTAGGCTATTATGACTCTGATAGCCAAAACATATTATGATACCCAGAGGTACCTAATGCATTGCCAAATTCTCCTTAACATTAAACTAAGTTTGACCCTTATTCAAATAGTGAGAGTACATAAAATAATCTAGATAGAATATGTAGAAATATAATTATAACCAATATGGTAATAAATAATACTCATAACTAATGGATTATCCTGTATTCAGAATTATGAATTTAAAGCACCTATTTCTTGATTGACCAAATACTATTACTGACTCAAGATATCTACACTTGTAATTTTAGCTACTTACTTAATATTTTATTTAATTATTGATACTAGCTCCTCTGTGTACCTACTTTGCATTGCTAGAACTAAGTACATATATACCCTACACAAGCTGCTAATGGTTGTTGAGCACCACTAGATAAACAAGAAAAATATATTATAATGTTATGAGTAAAACAAAATATTTCTATGAAACCCAATTATACTATAGTTTTCATTTTACTACCAGTACTACTACTCAACTACATTATGTGTACGTATAGTAAATATTACAAACCATATATTATAAAAAAGACAAACATAACACCACATTACCTCTAGTGAAGTCAGTGTGAACATCAACACATATTGATTATGTGATTTTTGAAGGAACAGCAAACAATGTTTCCACGAATCACTGCGATTGGAAAAATTTTCAAGTATACTCTCAATCTCTCTTTTTCTAAAGTTACTTGTAGCTGGAGCAAAGAATTCCGACATGAGCATATCTAACGAGGCTAAAGCCTCGTCAATTTCGTTACCAGCCTGCAAGTAAAATTATCATAAGTTTATATTGATAAAAATAGAATATCATTTATTTTCTAGCTACACAACTTACCATCATATTTTTATACAATATTTTTTACATAATATTTTAAAAATAACCTTTTCTTAAAACATTATCTTTTTTGAACAATATTTTTATAAGTGAGCACTATTGCTTTATAGTAACTCAATATTTTGAACCAAATGTAATTTAAATATCTATCGAGAAATAAATATAAAAAGACCATGAAGACATGCATGAAGACAAGCACAGACGTCAGTGATAACAAGTTAACTTAACAAGAAACAATATAGTCTGTGGACGTATATAGGATACACAATCTCCACACAACCAAAAACTAAACATTTTATAATAATAGACATAGATAAACTCGACCTACCAACCTGTTCTGACCCAGGTTGAGCTCCGCTCGGTTCAATATAAATTCGAGCAAACCCAAGATTATAATCGTGAATTGGTTGACTCCATCTCTTTGCGGGTCGTCGATCAGGTCAGCGACTTTGTTCATGGATTGCATGATTTTTCCTTAGGGTTTAGAATTTTATCGGGTTAGCCCATTTCTAATAATTAGAAATGGGCTAACCTCATTTATTACCACTTATAAAATTATTAAATATAAATTTATTACCACCAGAGAGTCAATCCATGGAATAATAAAAATAAAAACGTAACTATGTCCGTTTCTAAAGCGCGCTCTACACTCGCGGCGCGAAAGGCCGCGAATGCCGCGAAACGCATTGGTTTCGCGCGTTCACGTTCACGCTTCGCGCCGCGCCGTCCCCGTTCGTTGTCGGTTTTTTGTCCCGCGACAAAGGTTCGCGCTTGGTTCACGGCGCGCGAACGCGAACGCAACTACACTCGCAGTTTTTCGCTGTAGCCTGTGGCTGTAGCTGAGAAGACGCCGCCGTCGCAAGTGGTTGTGCATTACTGCGTACTTAGTAACGTTCTTTTTTTAAAATGAGTACTACATGGAATAATAAACTTGATTTAAAACTTATTGAGTGTTTTCAATTCAAGTATAAATTTATTTCAACATGTTTTAATAATTAATTAATTAATTTTAAAATATTTCGTGAACTCGTCTCTTATTTCACGAGCGTTCAGAGCGGCTCGGCGTGGTAAGTTTGGTATAATCACGAATGGCGCCATTTCTTTCCTCCATGAACCAGGCGTAATTAAGGTGTTGTTCTCATCATAAGCGTACACTGTTCCGTGTGGTGAATAAATGCTTAAAGAGGAACTTTTTCTTAAGAAATTATGTAATAATATACACGTTAAAGTCAATAGTTTTACTTTTTCCGGATTTAATTGGATCGGTTTTTTAAATATTCTAAATCTTGTTACAAGTATTCCAAACGTATTGTCTACTACAACTCTAGCACTAGATAACCTTTGATATATTTACGTTTTGGGAATCCCCAATCATGGTTACCAGGATAAGGTTTCATTACATGTTTTGTGAGTGCGAAAGCCCCATCTCCCAAAAAAACGTAGGGCATAGTTTTATTTGAATTTGGCAATGAATGTGGTGTAAGTAAATTTAATTCATTATGACAAATTTTATTCCATAATAAACTATTTCTAAATACCCCACCATCGCTTATTCTACCTTGGCATCCTATGTCTGCGAAAATAAAATTATAATTACTGTCCACTAAAGCTAACAATACAATACTGAATGTTTTCTTGTAATTAATATATTCCGATCCTGAATCAATTGGACATTCAATAACGATATGTTTTCCATCAATAGATCCTACTGCACGCGGAAATTTAGGTGCAAATCCTTTTTCAATTTCCTTCCACTCTTCCGGACTCGTTAGCATCTGTAAAAACAAAAAAATACATTGTTATAATATTTTTCAGGAAGAATCACCGTTGATGTGTGCCAATGAAGGGGAGGAGGACAGTTTGGATAGTAATGTAGATTGTCAACCTTTGAGACCACGTTAGCTGTTGTTAGCTGCTGGAGAAACAGTCAAAGATGATCTTTCTACACTAAAAGAAACTATGAACAATCGACGAATTCAAGAAGATGATGAATGTGACTTACATGGAAAAATTATAGCAAAAAAGTTAAGAAAATTACCCGATAATGAACGAATGCGGTTTGTGTGTGAAATATATAACATGTTTTTGCACCATGAACAAGGTACTACAGTATTATCTTCATCATCTGTTGGATCACCGTCTCCATCACCCACTTATTCTTACTATCAAATGCAAAGATGTTGTCCACAAAATACGGCGTACTCGGAACCAACTACATCATACCAGAGAGCAGGAACTTCACACAGTTACTCTAAGCCACCAATTTATTATTCGCTGCCTCCACAAATTCACATTCTCGATCAAACCTCTACTCCTGCGACTTCACAAGTTATCATAACTTGAAATGCACTTATCCAGCCAGCTACTCAAGGATCCACAAACTATGTTCAAAATGTGATTGATAACGCTTTCAATAACGCTTGATTCGATAAATGATTCGATTTATAAATAATTACTTTTCATTTTGGCGTTTGATTAATAAACACTTTATATAATAAATTGTTTTATTAGGTACTTAATAATTAATAATTAATACTCCTTTAGTGCTTCATTCAAAGTTTGGCATACCTTTGGAATAATCTTCGAAATCAGTTGAGGTGAGATTTTAAATAAAAAGTGGAGACTTTCAAAACTATCTCCAGTAGCCAAATATCGCAATGTAATAGCAAGGCGTATTCTAGCTGGGATGGCTTTTCTTAATTAAGTATCTTGTTTAGCTAACGCTGGTAAAACTTTGTTCAATAAGTCTCAAAATCCGATTGAGATATTCTGGCAAACTTTTGAAATTCTCCTGATGGTTCGCTCAACTGTCTATCCATGGTGACACTGAAAAAAAAGCAAATAAAATAAAATATACATTTAGGTAAATGATTAAATGAAGAAAAAATATCCAAATATGTCTATATCCAATATGTTAAATAAATGATTATGTTACCTGGTTCACCCTCGATGGATTTGAGTCGTCCATCATCGTCTTTTTCTCCATCTTTTTTTTATTTGTGTCTTATTTTTAATACATAGGTAATTGTAATACGATATAGCGCAGAGCGTCACCGCAGCAGCGACAATCACGTCGTCATCCATTTTCTTTGAGGCCGCGAACGAGACTGCGAGGCTTCGCGAGTGTGGAGAGACACATTTAAACGCGAAGTGCACGGCGCGTATCGCTTCGTTAATTCACAGCAAGAATCGCGCGCGAGTGTAGAGCGGGCTTAAAAGGGTTGCCACTGAATCATTTTCTTCTTCTTCTTCTTCGTGTCGATGGAACATGAATGACGTCAAATTTAATACCCATATTTATTAAATCTTTTTGATAAATTTAGATGAAGTTTTTTTAAGTTTCAAATATTATTATGATGTATGTATATATTAACAATTATTCTAATAAAAATGCTAGAATTAAATAACAACGAAGTCATAGCTATTTAACAATTTAACAAGAAAATAATTGATATTGATATTAACAAAACGTCTGATCTGCATCGTCAGCATTCGTGCTCAACGCTGTTATTGTTTTCGCGCGTTTTTAGTCAAATGTCATTGTCACCGCGCGTTGAGGCAGTCAATCACGCGTGTGCTATTATTATTTATTTTGTAATTAATAATTAAAACACTAATGCCTTCTTAAAATAATTATATATAATAATATCTCATCTTGTTACTACGTTCGCGTAGTATTTATTGTTTAATATATTTAGTGTTTTTCACCTGTATGGTGCTGTAAGTATACCGCACAAGTTAATAAGATAAAATAGGATAAGTTAGTCAATTGTTATTTACTAATCATTACCCATATTGGGTATATATTTCTGTTCGGTTTACTCAACTACTATTCTTTATATATTTTGCTACACATCAGTAATATTCTCGTTTCCTATATAGATTGTAACAACGATCTTTGTAATTTCCACTTATTTCTCTTTGTAAACAGTTACATTTCGCACATATTCAAAGGTCTCACAGTATCATTGATACTTCTCATAGCAAGCTAAGTGAATATCATAATATTACAAAGATTTAGATTACTATACCACTAAATTTTAGAGATTTTATATTCATTTGAAATCATAATAAATTTAAAAAAGTTTGATAGTTTTACAGTATATACATTATGCGTACTTACATTCAAACAACCACTAGACTCCATTAATAGTTAATTGCTTTTGTATGCTTCTATTCTCTTAAATCTCTTGAAACTATTGGAACTCTTCCAATGAGCATTTTTTTTTAATTTCAGGTAAAGTTTAAATTAAGTTGAGGTGAATATGAATACTATAACCTCAAAAAGGAGTTGGGTTGATGATATGGCTGAAACACAAGAAGGTATGTTTAATCAAATAACTGTTATCCTAAATCACCCTCCCTGGTTCAGGAAACACTGGTCAAGTCTCTTACCTGTTGGTTTCTCCATCTTAAATTAGAGATAAATTAAAGACAATATTCTAATATTTGATTAACATTTACACTATAGATAAAGCTAAGTTGCCAGGACCTTGTGGCCAAAAAGGGAAAAGATGCTAAATAATAATATGTACCTACATGAAAAATGTGCATGTATCTAGATTCTAGATGTTACATTCATTATAATGGATATAGTAATATTAATAACACTTATACATGGGGTGTGGTTAATGAATTAGAGAATTCATTGGATCCTGTGATAGTATAGTACTGGTGGGTGCAGTTTTTATTGTTAGGTTGTCTACTCTGTATGGAGTCTGCAAACATCATCACAGGTGATGACTAGTGCCCATAATTATGCTATGAGCAGTATGGAATTTAAAATTTGTGATACATTTAAAGATAGGGAGGGTCAGTATTGTTTACGGAGTTGTTTATTATTGTTATTGTTTACAGATAGCAAACCCTCAAAAGGAAAGGCAGGTGGCAGCAGGGAAAATTCTAACAGCAGAAAAAAGTCTAAACTAAACAGCAAGAATGACACAGATAACAAACCATGGTTAGATTTTACTTTACATTTTTAGGGTGCTGTACCCAATGGGTGCCAATGGGACCCTATTACTAAGCCTCCACTGTCCATTCATCTGTCTGTGTCACCAGGTTGTATCTCATGAACCTTGATAGCTAGACAGTCGAATTTAGTGTATATTTTGTGATGTTACGTAACAGGAAGCAGGTTTGAGTTGCTGGTTGATACACTACAAAGCTATATATTTTCTTGTAAATATAGTCATATTATACATGATTCTCTGAGTTTGTTTCGGCATTTCTTCTCAGAGGTCGTCAGCTAGGAAATGCCGACGCCATCTAGTTCCTAAAATATATCTTATACATACATGACTTGTAAAAGTGTCTTTAAAAGATCTATTTACAGAAATAAATATCATTTATCATTATCATTTAGGAATATCCACGAATCAGGTCAAATGTCTGTGCTCGTCATACAAACATTTGCCCCTACTGGGATTCGAACCTACGACCCTTACCAGACAGGCGGCCTTTACTACCGCTGCGCTAAGCGGGTCGTCAAAATTGACTTTAGATCACAATATTCTGTGACACTACAATACGAGCAGAACAGACGACTGTTTTAAATGGAATATGTGAAGTGAAATCTGTCATGCACACTGAAGTCTACTAACCTAAGTGGAAAATATGTATAATAATTTTTTTTTTTCTTTCAAAATTTATTGTTACTTTCCAGCCCCCCTAAAAAAATACTGGAACTCGAAACGGACCCACTCATATTACAAAGACGACAAAAGCAAATAGATTATGGAAAGAATACAGTTGGTTACCACAACTATACTGCACAAGTTAAGATGTATGTCTTCATTTATTTAATAGTATTTATTTATTTTCAATATTTTGGCAATGTTTAACGTGTTAATATATCAATTTTCAGTGATGAACGTTCAAAAGATCACCCCAAAACACCTGATAAATTTTCTAAATATAGTAGAAGATCATGGGATACTCTTATTAAAATGTGGAGAAAAAAACTACATGAATACGACACCAATTCCGTTTCAGAAGATTTAAATGAAGATGATGATGACGACGTCGATAGTGAAGATTAATCGTAATTTATAGATAATAAGAAAAACTATTAGAGTTAAACTACGTTAAATTATGAAACTCTACTTAATAGTCTAAAATCGCCCTTCGGCCCTTCAATACTTGTCACCTTAGATAACCCGGCTGAAGTTAGATACGTAAAGGTCCAAGTGCTTTTTAGGTAAACAATGAAGAAAAGTATGGAGAAGTGAAGTGTCAGAGTCAGGAGTAAGGACTTGTTATAATATACATTCCTTGTTCTGAACTGAAGGTACACTGACTGCACGTGTAAAAAACCTATCAATTGAGCCTAATTTCAACTCTGCTACTAAAATGACGGTATTTTAGTACATAGATAATCTATATAACCGTAAATGTGACACTTAGTTTTAAGCTAAATACTTAAGTATTAAAATAATGAAGATGTTAATAATAGTCGTAATAAAACCAGCTTAAAATAAAGACTCATGTTATTTTACTTAATTAAAAACAAATTGAAGGCTACACTATATTTTTTTCAAACGCGGAATCTTTGTGTACTTTAAAAAAAACTCATTAAATCTAATTGCACACGTTACATTAAACATACGACTGACATATATTGTAGTCTTTGCGACTGACTACTGCTGAAAACTGAGCACAGCACTGTTTATTCACTTAGTCCTGTCATGAATTTAATTATTAACCGCCCAAAAGCAAAATAGAGCATCATCAAACAACATCAAAAAAACTTAAGGTGGAAGCTCCACGCTAGACCGCGAAATTTAAATTTTCGTACGTTTTTTGCAATTTGCCGGTCATTGTCTGGCTGTACAGTAATGAGCAATGAAATGTAAACAACTGTGATCTTATGACATTGTGTTAAGGTATAAAATAGAATGAGATTGTATACATATCATTGCACGTGACTGTACATTGAACAAAATATGATTCGCGCCTGTAATAGGTATTTAGTTACAGAATTATAATCATTTAAATCAATAAAACAGCCTTCAAAGTGCATATAACTGTATTGATTGTCTATTTCATGAAAAAGTCATTCAATCCAATTGTATGCAATGTGAGGGTTGTATTGATGATATTAATGATTATAATTGTGTAACTAAATACCTATAACAGGCGCGAATCATATTTTGTTCAATGATGTACAGCCTGACAAATACCGGCAAATTGCAAAAAACGTACGAAAATTTGAATTTCGCGGGCTAGCCTGGAGCTTCCACCTTAACCCATTTAGCGCCTCTGTACCCATTTGGGTACAGTACGTTTTTCTTACTTAGCTTCTATATTTGAATCATTTATTACGTTTTGGTCGGTAATATTGTTTTTTAAAAGATCACCTAATCGAAATATTAATACCTTGGGTGGATAGACTTGACATTATTTCAAAGAGAGTATTGCATATCAGCAAGACAGCAAAAGTCACACTGATCATATGATCAGTGTGACTGAGAATAGACCAGTTGTTGTTTAGACGCAATCTTGCCAGGTATTATTTACGCCAAACAACTCAAAGTAAAAGCCGCCCATCACTTATAACAGTGCCAGGACTGAAGAACAGTGGCTTAAAAAAAAGCATAAAATTAAAAAAAACATTTGCGGTGTGCTGTTTGTTAAGCAAGAGTGCGGTGGCAATGTAAAACCTAGTTGAAGACATTGTGCATAGAATGAGAGTGTCTTGAAAATTTGCACCGGTAAGTCGCCGTTGTACCCAAACAGGTACACCCCTATAAAACTTTCCAAAATAGGAAAACCTTTCATTTTTCTTTCTGTAGTCTTTAATTATGTCCCTAAGAACAAAAACATAAGCGATTTGAGTTAAATATGCTGCTAGTTTCATTTTGGCGGTTAATGGGTTAAATATTCAATGTAATCAAATTAAACCAACGTTCTTTCATTTCATTGCCAAGTCCATAAGCTTCATGTCAATTCGTATGCATATTGTAGGCACACAAACGAATTATCGTTCGACTCGGAATTGAAAGTGTCCTAAAGTAAATGGTTTTTCATTTATCTTATTGTTATTCAAACTTACTTTTACTTTGTCACCCAAAGCATGGGTATATTATGCAGTGAGTTATAGGCTAGTGGGCCAACCAACGAGACAACCCGTAAATATGCGTCACGTGTCATTTATTTCTATGTCGAACAGTTTATGAGCAGTTTAAAGATTTGCCTAGGCTCCTTCAAAGTAGGCGATGTTTTAACTGTTTATTACTGGTAAAAAAAAATTTCTTTCTTTTTTTAAAACTTGCCCCACACTAGGATTTTCTCCTGTGTCGTGGCTTCGTGGGTGTGTTTACAAACACAAATTTTCACATACACAAACGCCCAGACTCGGAACAACTACCTGTAGAACGTACAAGTATTTGCTCCATGCGGGGATCGAACCCGCAACCCGTGAAGCACAAGCCGATCGCTCAGCCACTGCGCCACCGAGTAGTAATTATAAGTAGCTCGTTAAGTTAATCTCGATTTCTGATGAAAAATGTAATATTATCAATTTTTGATCCTCATCCCGGAAACCACGTCGTAATCCGCCCATGTTTGATACATATACCAAGTGGCGGCAATAATAACCTTTTTAACCGACTTCCAAAAGGAGGAGGTTATCAATTCGACTGTATTTTTTTAAAATCTTTGTTACCTCAGAATTCTCGATTGGGTGAACCGATCTTGATGATTCTTTTTTTATTTGAAAGCTGGTGCTTTCCGTGTGGTCCCATTTCAATTTTGTTCAGTTTGGATAGTGGCATTCATGAGAAAACCATATAAGTCTTAAATTTGCATTAAATATGTGAGTGACAAATGGAAGAATATCTCATTATCACGCCAACCGATTTCGATGATGGTGAGGATCTGATGAGTGGATCCTTGGGAAATCGAGAGAAACCCTCCAATTTTGCTACGTAGATGACGCGTTTATTGTTCATCCTATTACATACCATCACGCCTGTCGTCCCCGAAAGGTTAGGCAGAGATGTACTAATGTCAACGAGTATCTATAGTCTTTGACTAATGTACACCCACGTTTTGTCGGTATGTTTTAGGTCCCATGTAATAGGGGGCGAGCCTATTGCCATTAACCGGGCACGAATCCAAACTCCGAGCTGCTACTGAGAATTTCACATAAAACCCCAATAAGACTGCTCGACCTGGTAATCGAACCCAGGACCTCTTGCTCGGCAGTCGCACTGTACAACCACTAGACCAACGAGACCTATTACAACGAACCAATTACAGACACTAAAAAGTAAAAAATAAATAAAAAACTGCGTTAAAAAAACCGAAAAATCCTCAAAATTTCTTCAAGTCGTGTAGTGTCGATTCGGTTGACGTATATTTTTATTGACTTATTTAAAAAATGTATCAATCCCGAAACTACCGGGATTAATTAAATTTGATCGCGAAAATTTCGGGACTAAGATATGACCGAGATCCCGGGATCGAATCCTCCACTAACAAGTCATCAGGTCGGAGTTCCAACGTACTAAATAAGTCTCTATTCATATAAAATAGGCAATAGCAATGGCATTGCAAAGATACCGGCGAAATATAATCATTCCACTGCTAAACAGAAATTAGTGGGGCAATTTACACTAGCTAAAAATGTGGATTCTGCCCCACTGGGAGTTACTTTACGAGTTAGTGTTTATAGGTTTGCTTATAATGTAATTTTTGTTTGCAAAAGTATTTTTTTGTATGTAAATGTTACTATTAGTATTAGATGTAGTACATGCTGTACACGAGGTAGTTTTTAAATAAAACTATATTCTGTAGTCTGTAAAAAAAGTATATTCTGAGGAAATTATTATTAAAAATTGGTTTCTTGAATCACAGATCAATCAGGTAAAATAAAATCTTAATTAAACATTATAAAACAGACCTACAATGCCCGTAACTTGGAAAAGGTACTGTACTAAGGTCTTAAATTTTAAGCTAGTGGAATCTGCCCCACTTATGGGACAAAGTGGAATGATTCGCGATAAGTTCAGTTTGTTTCAGAGGAGGTAGGGCATAGCGAGATTCCTCGCTCAAATTGAGCTGCCCGACTGGGGAAGTACCTCCGCCTTACAGAATACAGCAGTGAATCAACAATAGTTATCTTTCTGCGAGTGAGTTGCCAGAGCTCGTTGGGGAGTGACTATTCTGACAGCATGGGCATTCCATTTGCTGTCAGTTTAGTAATTCCCTATTGTAAGAAACCAAAACGGTTTCTGCAGGGGTGTGCAACGCATTTGCAAGCCTTCAGGTGTTGCAAATGTCCATGGGCGACGGTGATCACTTGCCATCAGGTGAGCCGCCTGCTGGTTTGCCCCCTTATCGCAATAAAAAAAAATGTGGGTGTACTTAAGCAGAAGTTTACTAAAACCTATGCACAATATCATAAAAATAAAAGAACTGGTTACCTAATTAATTATTTAATTCACATTTTGTAGGAATGCAATAATAATTGTAGGTAGTTACAATACATAATAATAATTCATGCCAAAACAATTTAATTTGTTGGTAGTTCAATACGGTTGAGTATATCGCGAGCCTGTTTAAGTACCGCGCTATTTTTGCCGTCAGCTGCTAAAGCTTGTAGTTTTTCCAAATATTCTTCTATGTTCTGCTCTGTAGCCCCAGTAGGTCCACCTAGATAAATGGTATAATTAATTAATTGTTTAAAATAGTTTGTCAAATGGGCGCATAATTGAAGATTTTTCACCTCAGAGTAAGTAAGCTGATATTCTACCTGGAATAGTCACTAATTGTAGTGCTTGGACTAATGCTGCCACTAGAGAACGGCGATGACTTAGAAGATCAGCTGTACGTTCCGCAGCAGCCGCAGTCTCCGCTCGAAGCTTAGACGTAGCACCACTAACTTCTTCAGCGTGCCTTTGCAAAATTGCGTTCTGAAATTTTATAACACCTTTTTATTTATTTTTATTTACACAGTTGCCGCATATAATGTTATCTTCCTGTACGCATTTATACTCAATGTTCACATAAACACCCGTTTCTGTTACGGGTACGACTAGCACAGAAATATAAGATTATAAAAACTAGCTGTGACACAGGTAGTTCCAGGCCACTCAGAAAGTTTTGCGACATAAAGTTTTTATGTATAAGAAACTGACCACTTTTAATTATTTCAAAAACTTCGATTACTTAAAAGTAAAAATACCACCGTTCGATTTTCAAATTTCCCTCCCCATTTTTTGAAAGCTAATTCAAATTTTCTTGTCTCATAAAAAAATGGATCTGCATCGAGAACATTTTCTTGCAATGATTTCAAATGTGGCTTAAAACCTGATGAGTCATTTGATCGACTTCGAATTGCTTTTATGGAACTGAAACGAAATGAAGGACCTTCAAAAGCAACCATCTACCGCTGTACAGCGAGTTCAAATGCGCGCGATGAACAAAGGAGTGGTCGTCCTACGACGGCTGCCATCGAAGAAAGTGTGTACAGTAAAAAAAATAATTCAAGAAAACAGACGAATTATGTACGAAGACATTCAGTATACTCTGCTGATTGGTTCAGGAAGTGTTCACAAGACAAATTTTGATCGCTAATTTCTTCATTTTGATAATTTCAATTCCACTTCGAGACCAAAGCAGTATCAACGCCGAATGGTATAGCACAAAATGCCTGCCAGAAGTATTTTCTGCAATGAGCAACAAGCGACCGAACACCGGGCTCCGCGGGGTCCTTCTTT
This sequence comes from Craniophora ligustri, assembly GCA_905163465.1. Classification (NCBI taxonomy): domain Eukaryota; kingdom Metazoa; phylum Arthropoda; class Insecta; order Lepidoptera; family Noctuidae; genus Craniophora; species Craniophora ligustri. The sequence goes on along the minus strand of LR990967.1, from coordinate 5,469,853 downwards.
ACCACGACAACGCGCCCGCGCACTCTGCGATCAAAACGAGGGACTTCCTGGAATCCACACCGGTTATAGTCTTGGGACACCCTCCTTACAGTCCTAATTTGGCTGCGTGTGACTTCTTTTTATTACCTAAAATAAAAAATCGGCTCAAAGGGATACAGTTTTCATCGCCGGAAGACGCGCTAGCAGCGTTTGAGAAGGCCGTGGAAGAGGTGTCTGACTGGTAAAAATGTTGGAAAAAATTGGTTCAGACGCATGAAACATTATATATAGGCTGGTAAATAGTTCTTTGAAAAGATTTAATAAAAAATTTTTTTTTCATAAATGTCGATTTTTAGTTTCTCAAAACTTTCGGAGTGTCCCACGTATGTTTGATGATGAGATTTATTACAAACCTGCTGTTCATAATCCGAATTAGCTTTCCTCAGCTGCCGAAGTTCAGATTCTCTTAATTTATTGTGTTGCAGAAACTGATCAGTAAATATTGGTATATCTGTGTCTCCAGCTGTTAATTCTTCCCCCTGTTAAAAAGAATGTTATATACCTACATTAATTCCCTAGTCCTCTATGTCTATGAGGTAAAAATAATAATCTAATAACCTATGCAATAAATCTTTATTGCAATAATTGAACATTATGAAGCACGGGACATGACGTCCTGCACCGCGTCAAATGTGGATGAGAAAACATGGATTTAGGTATAGAAATATATCTTGATATTTTTAGTCCATAAAGATGAGCTCACTAGCTTTTGCCTGCGACTTCGTCGGCGTAGAATTATTTAACTATCTCTATACCAAATTTCATTTCAATTTTATCAGTTATAAATAAACCGTCAAAATCGTAATATTTTATCTAATTCAAATCTAGTTAAGTCCTTGAGAGCCAATCAGCTACTTGCGTTTTTCCAACATGGCCGTCAATTGACGTAAACTCTGCGACAATAGCACTGTGCACACCCGCTGTTTTATTGTTTATATTTATAAATTGGACAGTTCCATGGATAATTCCATAGATATATTATTTGTTGTTCTACTGTTACTGAATAATTTGGATATAATAAGTATGGATTATAATATTAAGTTCATATAACATGAACTGTACGGTATGAAAATATAAGTGCCTTGTGGATTTGCTCGTCTGGAACTGCTTTGCATTATTGGATGCCCGAGAATATTTATTTTATTATAAATGCACTAACATTTATATTTTTTTCGGCACATAATCTCACTGAGTTTGTTTTTTTTTTCAAAACAGCTTCTTGCACCACATTCAGCTTCGTTTTGAATTAAGGCTCTATCCTACGCATAAGTTGGTTCAGTTGTTCGCATTTTGCGTGAATATTTTGGTATAATGGGTATTGGCTGCTTAGGTTCGTTACGTCACAAAACTTTAAAATAAAGGTTTAATTTATTTTCAGATATTCAACCAATCAAATATCAATAAATTATTATAAAAAAAGTGCTCCACAGTAAGAATGTGATATTGGTCGACCAATGCACGAAGATGACTGAAGAAATATTGAATCTAGCTATTTGTGTAAAATAAAACTGAGAGAATTCCGTGTTTGTTTTGTATTATTTTTAAATTTTATTAGATTAGATAATTACCACAATTTGACCGTCGATAGTATACCGTGATTTCGCCACTGCCACATCCCTAGTTCTATTTGTATTTTTTCAAAACCAGCTAAATCCATGTATATTAAATAAAAATTTTATAAATCCACACTGGCTTTTTTCAAAGATAGATAAATTCGATACCTTTTTATCAAACGAAGGTAAACCCAATCTTAATATTAAATTTTTGAGAGAACTAATGGTTATATTAAGGAATTTATTATACAGGATCGTTTACCTTAATACTGTTGACATACAAAATAAATAATGCCTATCAATTCATGTAACTATGACTATTATCACTTTTCTTTAAATATCTCCGAACGAGATAGAGTGGATTTATCCGAGTTTGAAGTTAAGCGACACATTTATAAATTTAGTATGGATAGTTTGAATTGTACGCCTAGGCCACGATATTTTTCGGGATTCGATTGGATTACAGATATTGGATGGTATTTGATTAAGTAATTTTTTTTCTCATAGTGTCTCATTAATGCTAAAATAACACATTAACCACAATTATTAAAGTACGCGCGTGCAAATGACTAAGCGTGTTGTTGATATGTGTATCAACAGCACGCTTAGTCATTTGAACGCGCAATAGCTCGGTGATCAGTCCAAAGGAGAAACAACTGTCGGAGAACGCTTGCAGAATCAAGTATGTGTACTTTGATGTTGATTTTGAAACAGAAACATTACTGGAAGAATGGTACAGTCGACTCTCGTTAATTCAAACCTGCGATAATTCGAACCTCTCTATAATTCAAAGTTAACTCGAGTTCCCTACAAAATCCCTTGATATTTCGAATTAAATCAATACATTTTTGTGCACTTGGTAATTCGAACGAAAAAATCAGTGCTACGCAACAAATCGACGCGTTAATTCGAACTCGTCGGCGTCAAACACTCGATAATTCAAAGTTGCAGAGAGAAAGACACAGAAAGATTGTAAGTAGGTATGTACATTTTGAGGCAAGTTCAAACTTGTATCATCGTACACGCGCTTTTGTTTTTGAACCTTTGGCGGAGGTGTCAGTTAAGGAAGCAAGAGCCTCATTGGATATCTTACAAAGCTTCTGTCTACAAAACGAAGGTGATGAAAAAGCATTTCAGGGACTTTTTTCTTAAAAAAAAGTTATTGGGCGGTCTGAGCAGCAGCAGTGTGTTTTGAAGCAAACCAATATAACAGAGTTCTTTCGAAAGAATAATTAATTCACATTATATACCTCTAAACTTTTGTCTTTGTTAAAGAATAGCAGTTAATAAATAAAAATTAATTAACACTTAATAATTCGAAGTTTTATTTATTTTCTCTCAAAAATTTCGAACCATTTGATATTTCAAACACTCGATAATTCGTAATATTTTAAGAGTCCCTCGAGTTTCGAATTAACGAGAGTCGACTGTATTTACTGTTGCATGGAAACAGAAATTTCGCTTTTATATGTAACATTATATATACTTACAGAAGCTGGAGTGATGCAAGGCCTGGGACGCGGGGGTGTTGGCTGCCGTGACACGGTTGTCGGGGCAATATTAGAATGGTTTGAGTTCACAGCAGTTGTTGGTTCTGTTGTCACTGGTACATTACCTGCTATAAATTTTTTATAAGTAATAATTGTTCTTGAAAACAGGTATATTTAGTATAAATCATTAAATACATTATTATTAATCTCTATTCTAAGTTTTGGTGTAATGTTTCATATTTCATTTTCAATTTGCAGCGGGTGAGCCGTGAAGTTAATGCGTTTTGAATGCAACTTTTACAAAACCCAATGCTTAATATTTCACTTGCATTTGTTCATAACGATTAAGTAACTGTAAATATAACATTATTAAAATATTTTAATTTTGGGCACACAAATACGTACTAATGCCAGTCCGTTATAATTACAAATAAATGCAAACCTGTGGGCAAACCATTTTCTGGTAGATTATGCTTTACTTTCTTTGATAAAACTACATCCTTCTGCTCCATTTGTTGTCTTCTAAACTCTTTATATGCATCTGTCTTTTTGTATTCAGCCCATTCCCTGATGTACCTAAATAAAAAATAAATACATATAAGTATTTAAGTTATTATAGTAATTAATTTATCAAGCAATAATAACTTTTTACATAAATTACATACCATCATTCTTAGGTCATGTAATAGGGGTCGAGCTTATTGCCATCATGGGCAAGAGTCCTAGCTCCAAACTGCTACTGAGAATTTCATAGAAAAACCCAATAACACTGCTCAACCTGGGAGTTGAACCCAAGACGTCATGCTCAGCAGTCATCCTTAACAACCACGCAACCAATACAATAATAATTTGTTTCTACTCTTATATAAATGAGGTTGTAATAAGATGTTTAAATTTAGTTATAGTAGTTGTAATTTACCCACACTAACTTAAATGATAGAATTAGACCAAGTCAAAGTCAGTGAATGCATCGAATATAAATGAACATATCTTTTGACAAACACAATATGGCATACCTTTCCTTGTCCTGCTCAGCAGCATCTAAGTAGTGTCGTTTTGCTTCTGCTGGCAACTTGCTCCACTCACTTGCTAACTGTCGCGTCAATTCAGCAAATCCTAGGTCAGGTTGTTGAGCACGCAGTCGATCACGTCTTTCATTTAAAAACCTCACATAGCCTACAGTCAATCAAGCACATTAAGACATACAATATAATAGTAAAATATATAATTATAATAGTAGCTTTACTTCGATCGTCTGCATAGAAATAATTATATAGAATCTGCATAGAAAGAAAGTGATTATATCCAATCTACTTATTTATTTTTACCCTCTTTCAAGAAATTATTGATTGCACTCCCTTTTAGCCCTTTAAGGGGCTGATTTCCAGGACATAAACTAACCTATGTGCTTTCCTGGAACTCAAACTATCTCTATACAACATTTTATTTTCAGTTTACCTGTTGGAGTGTGAAGATGTAACAGAAAGAAACACTAGCACTTATATTATATGTAGTAATGTAGGTTATACATGAAACCATAAGTTTTAAGTGTATGTTAAGGCATTTGAGCAACTACAGACTCGAGAACTAATAACACAAAAAACAGAGAACCTCCTGAAAAATGCTACAAAGGAGGTTAATTCTTTTTTATTTAAAGTTAATAGACTACTTAATTATCCTAATTTGTTATATATTATTAAATAAAAAAACAAGGTAGAAATCTGTACATTTGACCTTCCAAACAGATTACACATGCAGTTTCATTCAATATGTAGTAGCCTATTGATTTACTTGCCCTAGTTACATACTCATAGTATGTAACTAGGGCAAGTAAACAAGCATTATTATTGCTTCTTTATATAGCATGACACTATTTTATTTATTTTAATACTATTGATAAGAAAACGATTTTCGATTGTACTAGTAAATAAATATATAAACTGTATATTATAGCACTATATGCCACTCTAAAGATAATAATTTTATTTATGGATCTTGCTATCATGTAGTATGGTTAAAGGCATTAATTAAACCAAAATATTTCAACTTATTTTCTTTCGTGTCAATAGGTTTATTATGAGTAATGATATTATAAAATTATTACCAGTAAGTGGTTGGCGAGGCGCTGTTACATCACGGAGAACTTTGGGTTTCCTTTTTTTGGGTTTTTTAGACGTCTGCTTTTGTGTGTCCTTTGCTGCTATAACGGCTGGTGGTACAACTAACTCTGATGCATTTGTCGCAACCGGCGTCACTGCATCTGGTTCTTTATTTGTTGTCTCTTCCTCATTTACGACAGTTACAGATTCCGTAGCAGCTTCAATTGGTGGAGATTCCGATTCCATAGTTACAGACAAAAACAAATCTGTCCGATACTGTCGATGTCGTGATAGAATTGTTGTTGGCCGTTTGTTCCTGCTTTATTGACAAGAAATAATCAATACAAACGGGTAAATTTACTTATTTTCATTCACTATTTATTTCAATAATTATTCATATCTTACACTCTAGGACTGTATTAGAGTTGACATCATAGATACATTCTAGTTATCTATGATGTCAACTCGATTTGACCCGGATTGAACTCGACTCGATTCAAATTTGAATTAATCCGGGTTAATTTACCGATTATCCACTATCCAGTGGCGGATTAGCTACGTACTCTAGTTCTAGTATATAGTGTATTATCTATGGTCACCTAACAAGAGTAGCAATTTGCTACTCTTGCTACTAGCAAAATAGGTCCCCGCGCCTTTGGGGCACCGGGCTTTGTGGCCGTGAAAAAAAAAAACAAAATAGAAAAAGGGGCGGGAAAGTTCAATTTGCGCAGTTGTATTTTTTCATTGCTCAAAATTGATTTTTAACCGACTTCCAAAAGGAGGAGGTTATCAATTCGACTGTTTTTTTTAATGTTTGTTACCTCATAACCGTGGATTGGGCGACCAAAAAAAATCTTTTTTTATATGAAATAAAAAAAGAATTTTCAAAATTGGTTCGCCGAAGCTTCCCGTGTGCTCCCATAAAAAAATGTTGAGGTTCTGATGACTGGAACCTTGGGAAATCGAGAGAAACCCTCAAATTTTTTACGTAGATGACGCGTTTATTGTTCAACCTTTTACCTCATAACTGTGGATTCGGTGAACCGATTTTGAAAATTCTTTTTTTATATGAAAGCTGATGCTTTCCGTGTGGTCCCATAAAAAAATGGTGAGGATCTGACGAGTGGATCCTTGGAAAATTGAGAGAAAACCTCAAATTTTCTACGTAGATGACGCGTTTATTGTTCAACCTCTTACATACTATCATGCTTGTTGTCCCCGAGGTTAGGCAGAGGTGTACTAATGTACCCGGGCACGAATCCAAACTCCAAGCTGCTACTGAGAATTTCACAGAATAACCCAATAACGCTTTGCTCCACCTGGGAATCGAACCCAGGACCTCTTGCTCGGCAGTCGCACTGTATGACCACTAGACCAACGAGACATATAATACAACGAATCTATTACAGACACTAAAAAGTAAAAAATAAAGTGCCTGGTTGTACACTGCGCGATGGGTGTACATACCTTTACATTTGGGTTGGCACCGTCTTCATACCTTTAAAACTAAGAAGAAGTTAAAACTGTATTGTTATTTTTAACTTTTTAGTTTTAAAGTCGGTTTTTTTTAACGCAGTTTTTTATTTTATAATAATTTTACTTGTTAATCTAACAGTAAAGTATTTTTTAGTAAACATTTTATCTTTGTAGTGTATATATTGTAGTGTTAGTGAAGATTTGGTAAGTTTTTGTATTTTTTATTGTATTTAATTTTACATGTAAAAGATGAACTTCTTGACGTCATTGATCCGGGAGATACAAATGTACTGGTATCTCATTATGTTACCATCAGCAATGATGCCTCCAGTATACATTATTGCTTTTTTTGAAAAAACTAAATTTTTATAACATAGATAACGGAAGTTTAAAAAAAATTGGTAGAAACAGATTATCATTATCATTTTCATCATACCAACATGCGAATTCTTTCGTTCCTTCGACTATTTTGGAATTGAACCATTTTAAAGCTTTTATCCCGACATCCAATACGACGCGCATAGGAATAATAAAGGGCGTTCCCACTGAATTGTCGCTAAAGGAGATTATTGCAAATATTAATGTTCCTATAGGTGTTGCAATATAATAAAAGCTCGCCGCCATAATTATAAAGTTATCATAGACAATGCCCCAACTTGGAAACCATCACAATCAGTAGTTATCACTTTTGATGGGCAAGTCCTTCCAAAACCTGTCTATAAGTGTCTTACCGCACTACCGGTTGAACTATACATTTTCCTACTGTACAGACAACTTCAATAGTGCATAAGCACGCTAAGGATTACATTGCTATGAACTGTACGAACTAGCAAACCAGTGTGTGTGTGCGTGGGCGTGTATGAGTCTATGTCTCAACATAGATAACAAACTTTGATTATATACTTGTCTAGATAGAGCGCTCGAGCGTCGAAACGCCAAAAAAATATCAGCCAACTGTTGGCTGATAAGCTCGTTTCGTCCGCTCAGTGGCGCCACTATCCTTGTAAGGTAAACACGTATTTTGTGAAATTTGAAAATGACTATTTGCGCTATAACAGTGTGCAGGAACTATAAGGGACGATTGAAAATGTAACCTACCATCGTTATGTAACCTCTAAATAACCATTTAGTTACAGATACAATCGAATTTTAAAATTGTAATTTTGTTTTAGGATAACGCCTTTTTTGACGCCATGTTATCAGGGTTGCCTGTTGAATTTAAAAAATTACCCTTGAGTGCGTTTTTTAATTATATATTTGTTTTAATCTTGACCCAAAAGTACATTACATATAATAATAGTATAATTGTGACAGATTGTCTCCATGTTGAATGGGTGTGAATATATCACGCTTTTTAAAAAAAAGTTTGAACACGTAATAACAAAATTTGTTTACTAACCTATTAAAGGTACAAAAAATTATAGGTTTGTGTGGTGAAGTATAAAGTTAACTTTTAATTTTATTCATACGTATTTTACAGAATACCTAATGATCCTATATTAAGAAGTACGTGGATAGAAATAATAAGAATAAGCCGTGGAGAGGATGCCTGGCAGCCAGCTAAAACAGTTATTTGCACTGATAATTTCAGATTAAATAGTTCTAACAATATTTTTAGTTTCATTTTATATTCGATTTTGAATGCAAAATAAATTAATCATAGTTGTCTCAAAATGATACACATTTTACCCACTTTTGTGGGAAATACTCGGGGAGCTGGTATCACTCAAGATGCCTGAAGTGACGTAGAGCGCTTGTCAAACAATAGCAGCGACGCTTACTTGTGTGCGTTTCACGCACACAAGTCTTTCAAATCTGGCCTGTTCTTTTTGTTACAATTACAGCGCAACGCTCCATCTAGACAAGTATATAATCAAAGATAACAAACACAAATGAACTGTCGTTACACTACGCGAAATATCACTATATATCTGTTGCATTTATAATCCACGTCACGGTGTTCTAACCATTCCATTGCTAAAATTCGCAGAAATTTCATTTGTGCTCGTAGCTGCTTGCGCTAGGCAAGGGATTCAAATTCACACCTATCTGAGTTCAAATCTTATTTACAACGTGAGGATGTTTTTGTTTCTTTGAAATCATAAAATATTAGTATTAGGCAGAAACTTGTTTTATATGTTTACCTATAATGTATTAATTATAAATAACTCAATACTATTTTTTAATAATAAGCATGAATACATTATTCTTATTATTATTAAGAAGTTAAATATTAGTATTAAATATGATTTTTATTTATCTTTTTGGTGTTGGGGGGGTGGAAATAAGAAAGTCTGTTGAATGAAAACAAACAATTTTATTTGTTTTATTTATTTAAAAAAATAGTAATCTTCTATGATAATTGTGACGTCACATTCCTATTTCCTACTTAGATAAAAATTGTTCATTTGTAACCGTTCATAACAGTTCTGTTGTATACCCACATAGTGAAAATAATACCTTAACAAAAAAGGGTATTCTAATAACACAGATATAATTGTTAATACACACTTCTTATAGGTTTAATATATGATTTACACTTAGTGAACATTATTTCATAAGTAACGTCATAATAAATGTATTGAGGTTATAGCTTAAGTGTTCATTTTCTTTGCGAAAAGAGGATTGAAACTAAACCTCAATTTAGGATTGTTAATTTTTTACAGATAATTATGTTAATATTACATTTTTTTTATTAACACCTAATTATTTAAACCAAAACATCTAGGTATTAATATTCTGTATAACCCCCATTATTTTCAAGTAAACGATTTCGCATGGACCCTAAAATGTTAGCACATATTTCGGTTCCTTATATTTTCCCACACCTCCATAAAATGGGTTTTTAACTGTTTCGTAATCGCTCTTGTTTCTATCTTTCCTCTTAATAGCTGGTCTTCTGTGATGTAAACCCTCAGCGTGGAGGGCACGGTTTGCAATAAGTGTCTAATAATGTCGCAGTGTCTCGTTGGTATTAAGCGACGGCCTTCGACTTCACCGTATCCACAAACTAACAATATTCCTCTAAAACAAATTAGAATAAATATATATTAGAATATATATATATATATATAAAACTGATCTATAAATGCAATAAATATATTGTTATATTACACACTAGTTACAGACATGATAATGATAATATGTGTCAGGATGAACGCTGTAGATATATAATATAAACTTTTAGTTAAAACCTCCTTTGATATATGTTTCCTTTTCTGTAGTCAATATGTCATTGAATAAACAGTCTTCTTAATAACTTACAAGTCTCGATATTTATTGCTATTTATCCTTTTCATCAGGTTATGGGCCTCACCCAGCTTGTTTAATGTTAAATAATTAAAATCAAACGTAAATTTCGTTGCGTTGATTTTGATCCGTAAAATTTAACATAACGGTCGCCGAAGCATTTTTCATTTCAGCAAGAAAATTTTAAAATGGCGTCAAACGGTTCTTTGATTCCAATTGAAAAGCTTACTGGCCGAGATAACTGGACAAGCTGGAGTTTCGCAGTAAAAGCATACCTGGAACTAGACGATTTATGGGAATGTGTCCAAGGCACAAATACTGACCCGAAAAAAGAAAAAAAGGCCAAATCAAAACTAATATTGTTAGTTGATCCTATAAATTACGTACATATTCAGGATGCCAAGACAGCGAAACAGGTTTGGGATAATTTATCACAGGCATTTCAAGACTCTGGTCTGTTGAAGAAAGTTGGTTTATTACGGGACTTCTTAATTAATACTAATCTGGAAACTAGTTCCAGTTTAGAAGACTACCTACATCAACAAAATCATGAGCTCAGCTCATAAATATAGAATTCAGTGTTGATGATGAATGGCTCAGGACTTTGATGCTGGCAGGTCTACTTAATGAATATAAGCCTATGATAATGGGTATTGAAAGCTCAGGTGTAACAATAAATTCTCAAGAAAAGTTTAAGACACTCAGCATCAGTCAAAGTCAAAGCAAAATAATAAAATCTGGTTGTAAAGTAGAATTCAATCATACAACCTAAATAACCAAAAACTTTAGTGATGTCCAGAAGTTACCTAACTGCACAATTGGCGTAAAATTATCATCTCGGAAAGAAAAGTATGTGTGTATAAGCTGCCTAGAAGGTAAGCAATCAAGGCAATCTTTTCCAAGCAATGGATCCAGAGCAAATGAGTTGCTAGATCTAGTCCATAAGGACGTATGTGGCCCGATGCAAGTAAGCAAGTTGCTTCGATTAGCAGTGCCAGGCATTTTACAACTTTTACAGATGATTTTTTAAGAAAAGTTTATGTATACACTATTAAAAGTAAAACATGAAGGTTACAGCAGAATAATAGGTCTGCGTTCAGGAGAGAATGTCAGGATGAACGCTGTAGATATATAATATAAACTTTTAGTTAAAACCTCCTTTGATATATGTTTCCTTTTCTGTAGTCAATATGTCATTGAATAAACCGTCTTCTTAATAACTTACAAGTCTCGATATTTATTGCTATTTATCCTTTTCATCAATATGATTGACAATCTTAGGTAACATTCCAAATAAAATTTTAGCTATTACAATACTCACATTCAGTCCGGTTTAATCAGATATTTGTGTTCTTTTAAGAACACTTTTATGCAATGCAATAATAGTTGGTCTATTTATATTTGTTCTCGCCCTATTGTCTATTTATATTTGCCTGCATTTTGAGAATAAATATGATACTGCTATGTATTAAACCACACGTCACTAAACAAAGCTACACATTAACACTAACAACTGCGACCAAACGCCAGCGTTCACATCGATCACGTTAAATATTTGTATAACTGATATTCATGACTACCCCACACAAATCTAAATCTTTACGTTGTTTTTTATGATCTACCGTACTAACTTGACGAAATGTGTGCATAAAGCGTGCGAGATAAAGAATATTATTAGCTGATAATGAAGATATTGGAGGCGTGGTCTAAGTGACGTCAACTGTCGCGTGATCTACGTAATGTCAATGGTGGCGTGATGGTAGAGGGGCGCGTTCGGGCTGGTCGCGCCTGCGCAACGAGGAAGGCTCTCTTACTTTTGAGGCAGTCGGGACGGACGGACGTTCACATTATTGCTTAACTTGCTGTGTTGAATTATTTAATATTGTTAATTATTATTAATTTATATAAGTGGATTTAAATTGTGTTAATGTACTGTTGATTGATCTTAATTTAGTTTACTGAATTAGTTTCTAATAAAAGTAATTACGGTTAGGTTATCCTGCTAGTTTTTTTTAATAATAAAATTAGTCTCTTGATAAAATCAGAAGTGGGATACTCATAAAGTTTTTATATCTTTGTGAGTGTCCTACCGCCTGAAACAATTATAATCTTAAAATGCCTAAATCTAGTTCTTCTAGGGTTAGAAGTAAAAAGCGTAGCTCGCGTAGTGAAGCATGTGAACGTTCTCCGGACCATGGACTGTACCAACAACTTCAAGCGATTGTATCTCGCCTGAACGTGTTGGAAGACAATTCCAGGTCAAGTGTAGCCACCGTTGCGGAGCAGCAGCCTGCGGTGGTTCCAACTGTTTCGGAGAGCGGTCCTGTGATACCGTGTGTGGGGCAGCTGGCGCCGACGCCACGCACGACCCCACCCCGGGAGCCATCTCCTCCGTCACAGGCTTCCACCCAGGATTGTGTCGCTGTGGAGGTAGCTGATAGAATTGTAAGCGCAATAAATGGATTAAATCTGGTAAGGCCGAACCATATTTATATATCAAATTTTGATCCCGCTATCAATGATATTAATGTTTGGTGTGACGAAGTTGATCATGTGCGTGTTATATATCGGTGGAGCGATAGAGAATGTTTATCTCATATTGGCAATTGCCTTAAAGGGGATGCTCGTGTATGGTTAAATGAGTGGGTCACTAACGACCGTAGCTGGTCTAATTTTAAACGCGAGTTTAAGCCACTATGTCCTCGTAAAGTAGATGTTGCCAATATTCTTTTTGATGTCATGAAGACCGATTCTAGTAACTACCCTACATACGCGGAATATGCTAGGCGATCTTTGTTACGCCTTCGTATTGTAAACGGGCTTAGTGACGAATTAATTTCGGCAATAGTGATTCGAGGTATCGTTGACCCACAAATTCGTGCCGCCGCTACGAACGCGAAATTATTACCTGACAATTTAGTTGAGTTTTTCTCTATTTATATCAAACCGTCTGAAACAAAAGCAAATTATAATCTTCGCACTGTATCTGGCCGTCATCATAATACACAATTCACATCGCGTAAAAGAGAGCATAGTTCCAGAACTGCGTGTTATTCATGCGGAGCCTTTGGTCATAGACAAGCGAATTGCCCTAAGCGTGCAAAAATGCAAAATTCACCTAACGTAAATAATAGATCTGCAATTCTAAATTCCAGCTTTTCTCAGCAAAAACCGGACCCTTGTTCTTTTTGTAAGAAGTTAGGCCATAAAGTAGAGGATTGTTTTTCTAAACAACGTTCTGAAGGTCGTAGTAAATCGAATGTTAACTTTTGCCGTAATATTTTAAGTAATTATAGAAAAAATGATATAGCTACAGCAGTTATACAGGGCGTTCCAGTTGATATTTTAATAGACAGTGGGTCAACGATCTCGCTTATGTCCGAATCTGTAATTAAACATTTTCAATGCAAACGAATACCCTCTTTTTGCATATTGCGTGGAATTGGTGACTGTGACACTGAATCTAGCTATCTTTCTACTTTAACCGTCGAATTTCCGGAAATAACATTAGAAATTGATTTTCAAATTGTTAATGATAAATTTATGAATACCCCCGTTATAATCGGTACTGACGTTTTGAACCGAGAAGGTGTCACATACATCAGGAAAAGAGGTGCGCAGCGTTTGACTCGGGTAGAAAAGGTGCTTACTATTGAGACGTCTGAATCAAATATTTTTTCATCTATTAATACCCCCTTAGAAGGTGTAAATAAGCATAAATTGTATACCTTAATTAAAAAATTTTCTAAATATCTTATTACTGGTACCGCGACCAGTACTGTTACTACTGGATATATGCAAATTCGACTCAGCAATGATACGCCTATTGTATACCGGCCTTATAAATTATCACACAGCGAAAAACTTCGCGTTAGAGACATTATTAAGGATCTCCTCGATAAAGGCGTGATCAGGGAATCTGAATCGGAGTTCTCTAGTCCGATATTATTAGTTAAAAAGAAAGACGGTAGTGATAGGATGTGCGTAGATTTCCGGGCTCTCAACGCGAATACTGTGAAGGATCGCTATCCATTGCCGTTAATAGATGATCACATTGACCGATTAGGTGGTGCTAAATTCTTTACCAGTCTTGATATGGCTACTGGGTTCCACCAGATCCCTTTGGCTAGCGACTCCATTCACAAAACTGGCTTCGTGACACCGGAAGGGCACTTTGAATATCTCAAGATGCCTTATGGGTTAGCTAATGCTCCAGTCGTTTACCAACGTATCATCACCAATACCCTTAAATCGTTTATCGAGACAGGAAAGGCTTTAGTCTATATTGATGATGTTTTGATACCTAGTCAGACAATTGATGAAGGATTAAACACTTTAAGTCAGATCTTCGAAACGCTGACCAAGTCGGGGTTCTCGATTAATTTGAGTAAATGCCATTTTCTTGCTAACGAAATCGAGTATTTGGGAAGAACTGTTAGTAATGGTCAGGTTAGGCCGAGCATACATAAAATAGAAGCATTGACTAAAGCCCCGAAACCCAGTAATGTTAAACAAGCTAGACAATTTTTAGGTCTAGCCGGTTATTTTCGGCGCTACATACCCGCGTATTCATTGAAAACAGCATGCATCTCTAATTTATTCCGCAAGGGTGTTGAGTTTAAATGGGGGGATGATCAAGAACAAGTCCGTCAGTACATAATTACGCGACTAACCAGTCAGCCCGTTCTTGATATTTTTAATCCATCATTTTCAACTGAGGTGCACACTGATGCATCATCTCGCGGGTATGGAGCTGTCCTATTCCAGACTCATGGGGATAATAGGAAGCGGGTAGTAGGATACTTTAGTAAAATTACGCAAGGTGCTGAACCGCGCTATCATTCCTATGAGCTGGAGACGCTCGCCGTAGTTAAGGCACTTCAGCATTTTAGGCACTACCTTATAGGCATTCATTTCAAGGTAGTTACAGATTGTAACGCCTTGAAGCTAACACAGCGTAAAAAGGATCTACTACCGAGAGTTGCTCGATGGTGGATCTATTTACAAGACTATGATTTTGTATTAGAATATCGTAAAGGCGCTGTGTTGTCCCACGCCGACTATCTTAGCCGTAACCCAGTAAATGTATGTGAAATTGAAAGACCTCATAATTGGGCACAGATAGCTCAACGTGCCGACCAAGAAACACTTAATTTAATGCAAAAAGTACAGGACGGTGAACTGGATGGGACTCGTTATGTAATTAAAAATGATGTCTTATATTATAAATTTGATTCTGTTGGTCAGCCCAGTAAATTTTTATGCTATATCCCTCGAGGCCACCGTCTCAGTTTATTGCGCATCTTTCACGATGAACACCATCATATAGGATCAGACAAAACAGTTGATTTGATTTTAAATCATTTTTGGTTTCCTGGTCTAAGACAATTTGTTGTTAAATATGTACGCCATTGTATTGTATGTCTTTCACACAAAAAGGTGCCACGTCAGCCATTGCAGCCGATCGAGTCATGGAAGAAACCCGACATACCCTTTGATACAGTACATAGTGACGTATTGGGCCCTCTTCCAGAGTCGAACGGTTACAAATATGTTATCTTGATAGTAGATGCTTATAGCAAGTTTTGTTTATTGTATCCAATGCGTAAACAAGATGTAACAGAGTTAAAATTAGTATTTGAAAACGCTGTATCTTTATTTGGTGCACCCAGGCAGATAGTAGTTGACAGGGGAAGGATGTATGAAAATAGATTATTTAAACAATGGGTGTTAAACGTGGGTAGTAGTTTATTTTTTATAACGCCTGAGATGCACCAAAGTAACGGTCAGGCTGAGCGATATTGCAGAACGGTTCTTAATATGATTCGTGTAGAAGTAAATTATAGGCACGAAAGTTGGTCGAATGTTTTGTGGAAAATCCAGCTCACTCTGAACGTTACGAAACAAAAGTCAACTCAATATTCACCTTTGTTTATGTTAATTGGTAGCGACATAACGACGCCTATTATTCGTTCCGTTGTGCGCGACGTAGCCTTAGAAGGATCAAGCGGTAACAGAGAATCCTTACGTGAGCTGGCCCGACAGAGAGCTTCCCAACTGCTAGATGAGAATAGAAAACAGCAGGACACTCGAGTAAATGAAAGGCGCAAACCCCCTAAAAGTTTCAGCAAAGGCGATGTGGTCTTCGTGCACAAGAACAGTCAGTCTGTTGGAAAACTGGATTCTGGCATGCGCGGCCCGTACACAATAGTGCGTGCGCTGCCACACGGTCGCTATGAACTGAAGCTTATTTCTGGTTCCCTTGGAAAGAGCACTGAAGCTGCCGCAGAATTTATAAGTGCTTGGCATGGAGAATGGACGCCAGATGTGTGCGCCGCATTTTTTGAGTGTGAGTATAGCTGTAACAGGCAATGGGGTCTATTTCCTTTGTATCATTTAAGTGATATAAATGAAATGGTCTCTAATACTTGTTTACTTGTTGGGCATCCTGAGGGCTCTGCCACTGTAAATATTATTTTGAGATAAACTGAGGTCACTGTCTCGGGCATCCTGAGGGCTCTGCCACTGTAAATATTATTTTGAGATAAACTGAGGTCACTGTCTCGGGCATCCTGAGGGCTCTGCCACTGTAAATATTATTTTGAGATAAACTGAGGTCACTGTCTCGGGCATCCTGAGGGCTCTGCCACTGTAAATGTTATTTTGAGATATACTGCGGTCACTGTCTCGGTCATCCTGAGGGCTCTGACATACTTTGTTCCTGGTAAGAGGACATGCAGCGACTATTGTTATTGGACGATTACATACAATCGCCGTAACAAGATTGTTATTCTGTTTCTCATAATTAATACAAACAATTTACTTGTAGGTGATGAGGATTGCTCTAATGAAGGTATTGTTGCTGGCCCATCGCACCGCCATGACGTCACAGTACCTACGGATGATCCTGTCAACGCGGGCGAGGACGCTCCGCCGTCAGGAGAGGCCGTATTAGCTGATAATGAAGATATTGGAGGCGTGGTCTAAGTGACGTCAACTGTCGCGTGATCTACGTAATGTCAATGGTGGCGTGATGGTAGAGGGGCGCGTTCGGGCTGGTCGCGCCTGCGCAACGAGGAAGGCTCTCTTACTTTTGAGGCAGTCGGGACGGACGGACGTTCACATTATTGCTTAACTTGCTGTGTTGAATTATTTAATATTGTTAATTATTATTAATTTATATAAGTGGATTTAAATTGTGTTAATGTACTGTTGATTGATCTTAATTTAGTTTACTGAATTAGTTTCTAATAAAAGTAATTACGGTTAGGTTATCCTGCTAGTTTTTTTTAATAATAAAATTAGTCTCTTGATAAAAATATTATATTTCTGTCTCATTACTACCAATCGAGTAAAATCTTACAAAAAGTTTATAATTACCGCGTGAGATTCGAACTCACAGCTCACTGATTCTAATATGTGTGTGTAAAAAGTTTACTGCTAGGTCATTTTCACTCATATTACGTTGAAATTATGAACTAGAATCACTTGTTAGACAAATAAGATGATGCTTGAAAATAGACGGTCGTAAGTCAAACTTAACGTCAAGCAATCGCTTTGCGGGAATGCCTATGCACTTTTGGAACTGGCCGTACAATGTTATAAATGATGCCGTTTTGGACACTCAAAAACATACTGTAGAGGTAAACCACGTTGTTTTAAATGTGGCCAGGAAGGTCACACATGTGATATTTGTACAGTGCGAGAAGACTATTTTTCATGCTGTCTGTGCTCTGGTTCTCATTTTGCCACTAGCAAATCATGTCCAGAGTACAGTGTATTCCCGTTCGTCCCCTAGACTTCGTCCCCCGAGGGGGACGAACGGGAATTTACAAAAATAATATTTAATTTGTTCCCGATCGTCCCAATCCTAATTCAAGAGAGGACGAATGGGAATATGTTCTTCGATTAGTGCCATTCGTCCCACTAAAAAGATTTGTGCAGAAGCCTACAGCTTATCAAATAAATGACTGTACTACGTATTTAATACTTTAACTGTAAATCCCCTTTTTTCAATCAAAATATTCGAAATTACAACCAAAAATACTGAATTGCACACTAAATTTGAACCGAATCGGTCCAATTCATAATTATTGGTTTAGGTTAGGTTAGAACTGTGACCACAACGCACGAGCCGAGCGAGCGAAGCGAGCGTGCCGCGGCAGCGGCCGGC
Organism: Craniophora ligustri; assembly: GCA_905163465.1. Classification (NCBI taxonomy): domain Eukaryota; kingdom Metazoa; phylum Arthropoda; class Insecta; order Lepidoptera; family Noctuidae; genus Craniophora; species Craniophora ligustri. The sequence continues at coordinate 5,451,774 of LR990967.1, read as the reverse complement.
GAAGTGCCAGAACCGAATCAGTCCTATTCATAATTATTTGTTTAGGTTAGAACTGTGAAAAAGAATTAATAAATTATTCCCATTCGTCCCCCCAAAAAATTTTGAGGGACCATCGGGAAAATAAATAACGAATTCCCGTTCGTCCCCCTCGGGGGACGAAGTCTAGGGGACGAACGGGAATACACGCAGAGTACATATTATTATGTCAAACAAAAATTAAAATGACAATGGCCAAAAGCAATATCACATATGGTGAAGCTTCAAAAATTCACAAACCTGTAACACGATCGTATTCTGATATTTTGACTTCGAAACCAAGCATCCAGTCCAAAGTATCTAGCCCCAACCATCTTCACAATCTTATAAAAAATTAGTTTTTCTTAAACCAGTTGTAGTGACACAGTACACAAATCACTTACCTTACCGTACCTCCTTCGAAACCATTACCACCGTTACCAGACACCATTATTACCTTACCACCGTTACCGAGTCCATTACCATTACCGTACGTTCTGACATGCTACTCAAGAGACAGCGAAGAAGCAGTCTTGAAAAAGACTATAACGTTTTTATGACAGCTGCATGGAGACACGACACCGTCTTGATAAAGACGCTTTCGCGGCAGCGACGCGGCGCGCATAGTAACACGCTACGCCGCTGCACGCGTCAGTTCGCTCTGATAAGAGCGGTTTGGAGCAAGCAGCAAGCACAACACGGAGTAACAACATGCACACAGGCAGCGATCTTCACGACAGCAGGCAGAGGAGCAGAGATGATCACGGAGCTACACTCGACGGCGACGCGCGGCGCGAAATGGAGGAGCCCGCGCGCGCGCTACCAATATTTATAGATTCGAACACCTGCATGCGACCTACGTCCCGCGCCCCGCGCCTCGCGCCCCGCGCGCTCGCTAGCTTGATTCTAATTGGTGTAAATATTTTGTAATAGGTTTAGGATGACTTGTGTTTGTACCATAGTGATTGTAAATATATATAGAGCATTTTACTGAATTAAATATACACTTTATTGTAGAAAATGTCGCGTCGTAACACTATCTTTTAATGCCTTAATGTAGGAGCAATAGAGCATTATCTATGTAAGTGTTAAAATTGAATACAAATTGATATCAAAATGCTGGCTTGAGTCCGCTGTGTGTGCAGTGTCCAAGAAGTCAATACGCGTTGCATATTGATATCAACTTGTAATGCTCTAGAATATTTTGTAAGGTCTATTACAAATGTACATTTTCAAGTGGATGTAAGATAATTTGTTAATATTTTTATTATAATAGAATGATATTTGAATACGAAGCCATAAACATCTGTATCATGTTGATTATGAAAATAAAATAAATATGTCACTTAAAAAAAAAAAAAAAAAAAATTTCGAGGATGAGGGTCGTTGGACAATAATATAGTCGCGACAAAGTTCAACCATAAAGTGTATATTTAATTCAGTAAAATGCTCTATATATATTTACAATCACTATGGTACAAACACAAGTCATCCTAAACCTATTACAAAATATTTACACCAATTAGAATCAAGCTAGCGAGCGCGCGGGGCGCGAGGCGCGGGGCGCGGGACGTAGGTCGCATGCAGGTGTTCGAATCTATAAATATTGGTAGCGCGCGCGCGGGCTCCTCCGACACTCGCCCGCTGACGCTCGCTGCGAGAGGACGTGCCGCTCTGCGCTGCGCTCTCTCCCCCGAACGCCCTACGCTGTGCTCCGTCGCAGCGATCTCCGTAGTCGCCCCGCCGGCTACATCAGATTAATATTAGTTTCAAAAGCTGCCTTTTTCAAGGCGGTGGCTGATTCTAATATTGTCAAAAACGTTTTTGCCCCCTCAGGGTAAAACCACAGTTTCGTGGTCCTCGGTGGAAACCTAACGGTGTAAACCAAACCGAGTGGGGCGTTGACCCAATACGCCCGCCGCGCCCCTTCAGGGCAAAGCAAACCATTGGAAGGAGCTAGGACCACCGGCCTTGGGGGATCTCCTAGTCGACCCTAGCTCTAACCCCGTTCTCTCCACAGCTTCTCTAGTACTTTGGGTGCACTGCGCCCACTGTACTTGAGCATAGGAACCCGTTCGCACAATAAGACTGGCGACGGGAGACAAGCTAGGGCTCACCGTAGGCACACACACCTCCCTGCCTATACCCGGCAGGGAGGGTTCACACACCTCACTCACCCCCGGGCTCATCCAACCCGGGGAGTTAATCAAGTTAGGTGAATTTGATATCGTCGGACTCACCATGTCCGACTCCAATCTTCTTCGTCTATTGAAGGAGGTCCTCCTAAAGGACCCCGACATCTTGGCCAAATATGGTCATCTTCTTTCCCCAGAGGAACCCTCAGAGGCTCCGCTAGTCCCGGGCATAGATTGCCCGCTATCGCCAGATGGCGACAATTCCGGGAAATCCGATTCCCAGTCCTTTTATGACGCCGACCTTTTGTCGGCGGAACCTCAGGTAGAGACCCCCTCAACCTCCGCCATTGTTAGTGACGCACGTGCGTCGCAAACAATAGCCCCACCTGTCCCGATGGACACAACCCGATTCTCCGAATCAGAGTCCGATTGTACTCAATCGGATTCTTCGGAATCCAACTCTTCCGACGGCTACACAGTCGTCGGTAAGGGTAAGAAGCGTCTCCTAAAGGAGCGCAAAGCCGCCGCAAAAGCCGCTAAGCTTGCGGTTGAATCTCATTCGCCGTCCCCCTCCCCCTCCCCGTCCTCCTCTAATCCCCCCACCTCCCGCCCTCTTACCGCCTCTGCGTCGTCGCAAGCAATCCCCCCCCATCGCCCACAGCCTTCCCAGGCTGTCACCCCCAAGAAAAGTCCCACTCCACCCCCACTGATAATCCACGATAAAAATCTGTGGGTGTCCATCTCCAAAGCGTGTATTGATCGCCGGATCAATTACAGCTATGCGAGAGTCATTGCCGAGGGCATAAAGGTTCAGGTACCGACGCCCAATGACTACAGGGAATTCTCCCAACTCTTAAGAGATAGGAATGTACAATTCCATACATATGCCCTCCCCGACGAAAAGCCTCTTCGAGTCGTAATTCGCGGAATCCCCGTCGAATTCGAGACCCAAGACGTCAAGGATGATCTCATAGAGCAGAACATCCCAGTTACACACGTGCACCGCATGCACGCGGGTAGAGATGGTACCAGATACAACATGGTACTCGTTATCGTCCCCAACTCTAAAGAGGGCCAAGCCATCTTTAGAATCCGTTCTGTTTGCCACATAGTAGGCATTCATATTGAGCGCCCACACAAGGGTGGACCTATTGGGCAGTGTCACAACTGCCAACTCTACGGGCACTCAGCTCGCAACTGTTACGCCAAGGCCCGCTGCGTGAAGTGCCTTGGTGATCACGCCACGTCGGACTGCACACGTCCTAAGAACAGGGACCACTGCACCGACCTCCCATCTTGCGTCCTATGCAAGACCCAAGGCCACCCGGCTAACTACCGAGGTTGCCCCATGGCCCCCAAGTCTAAAAAGACCAAACGGTCAACCGCCAAACAGCAGAGGGAATACCCCTCTACCGCCCTCCCCACCCGTCTCGGCCCTCAGAGGCCCTCCCCGTGGAGCGCACTGGATAATCACCAGTCGTTCCCCGCTCTAAGACCGTCAAGAGCAGCTGCCAACATCCCAGCGCTCATGTCCCTTGCCCCCCAAACCCAACCCACTAAGGCCCCAGCACCTCTGCCGCCATCTACCTCAGCCCCGGCCCCTCAGGCCCCGGCTGCCCGGGCCCTGGCCCCTCAGGCCCAGGCCCCCCTGGTCTCGGCCACTCAGGCCCCGGCCCCTCAGGCCCCAGCCGCTCGGGCTCCTCCAAAACCTCTCATGGCCTCCTACGTGCCCGCTCCTATGCCGGTCCCAGGAATGTATCCCCCTATTTCCCCGTCAGACGGGAGGACCCTTAGTGCGTTCTCTCTTTACTACTTCTCGTTTGTCAGAGACATTGAGCGTATCAAGCTCATAGTCCAGGAGCTGAAAGCCCGAGAGGGCACTCCTGACGTCATGATGTAGGGTTGGAACATCTAGACCTGTTCCAACATTACATAGACATGCGTTTCTAATGGATAACATCAGCAACGCAGGTCGCACTAAACCCAGATCCCTAAAAATAGGCTTCTTCAATGCCAATGGCATTTTCGGTCAACGAGATGAGATCGCCGCCTTTCTACGCGACCATCAAATTGACATATTCCTAGTACAAGAGACATTTCTAAAGCCCTCCAAGAGGAACCCTGGAATTGCAAACTACAAAATAGTGCGCAACGACAGGACTAACTCTGGCAAAGGAGGCACCCTCATTTACTACAGAAGATTCCTGTACTGCATCCCCATAGATCCCCCCTCACTTCAGCATAAGAGACCTCTATATGTCGAATAGGCATGACCGGTCATCAACCAATTACGGTGGTATCCACCTATATCCCCCCCTCCTCCACCACTACTTCTTTGAGATCCGACCTCGAAACGCTCCTTGGCTTGGAGAACTCCGTTATCATAGCGGGTGACCTCAACGCCAAGAACATCGCATGGAACTGCCACTCTAACAACCCGAGAGGCAGAGAGCTAGATACTTTGAGCACCTTGCTCAATTTCGACATCATAGCTCCCATGGCACCCACCCACTATCCTCACAACCCAGACCATCGCCCGGACATACTAGACGTGGCCCTCTTCAAGAACGTGAACTTACGTTTACGCTCCCTTGAGACGCTTCACGAACTAGACTCCGACCATCGACCTGTCATCCTAGACTTAGGCCCCCGTGTAGGTTCCGCCGCCGATGACCCAGGTCAAACCGCTCCAACAAAGGTGATCACGGACTGGAGGAAACTTGAGGAACGCCTCAAGTCAACCACCTCCTCCGCGCACCTGGACGCCATTCCCGACATGATCGCTTCGGCCTCCGACGCGATAGGTGCTATCGACTCTCTCACCAGTCACGTACAGTCCGTAGTGAACGATTGTTCACGGCGGGTTCCTGCGGAGGACGACCTCCGTTGGAAACTACCGGACGACGTGCGTGAATTGATGACAGAGAAGAACGTGGCAATCAGAGCGTACGACAACTTTCCTTGTGAGGCGAACCGTGCTCACATGCGCAATTTACAGCGTGCTGTAAAGAAACGCATTTGTGAAGTACGCGAATCTCGCTGGGACAATATGTTGAGCGACCTGGAGCCGACTCACCTGGCCTTCTGGCAACTCGCTCGGAAGCTGAAGACCGAACACGTGTCCGCTATGCCCCCACTAAATCGTCCGAATCAAAGCCCCGCCTTTGAGGATGATGAAAAGACCGAATGCCTAGCCGACAGTCTAGAGGCTCAATGCTCCCCCAGCACTCAACCGGTCGACCAGGCTCACCTCGACAAGGTGAACGCCGAGGTCGAACGAAGAGTCGCTCTCCCACCCCCTCCCCCACTAACCCCAGTAGGCACCCAAACTCAAGTCGACGACCCTGTCCCCCCCGCCACCCCCGAGGAAGTCCAGTCAATCGTCAAAAAATTACGCCCCAGGAAAGCCCCCGGATCAGATGGTATCACCAATAAGGTGGTCAAACTATTCCCCGCTCAGCTCATCATGCTAATGACCAGCATCTTCAATGCGGCATTAAGCAACAACATCTTCCCGCAAACCTGGAAATGCGCTACCGTCATCGGTATCCACAAACCGGGCAAACCCCGCTCCGAGCCTACCAGCTATCGCCCCATTAGTCTTCTCAACGTACTTGGGAAGATCTACGAAAGGCTTATCTACTCCCGACTTAAGGATTTTGCCGAATCTAATCATCTTCTCCCAGACGAGCAGTTTGGTTTCCGCACCAAACATTCTTGCCCACAACAAGTGCATCGCATCGTCGAACACATCAGTGCTGGATTCCAGCGCGGTTGTATGACGGGCATGCTATTCTTCGACGTAGCGAAAGCTTTCGATAAAGTTTGGCACAACGGCTTAATATACAAGCTGTACTCCCTCAACGTGCCAGACCGTCTCGTGCTTATCATTCGGGACTTCTTATCGAACCGTAGCTTTCGCTATCGTATTGAAGGCGGCGCCATGTCGTCGCCTCACCCGATAAGCGCCGGAGTCCCTCAAGGCTCAGTGTTATCACCCCTCCTCTTCACGCTATACACTAGCGATATCCCTAAAAAAGGCAAAACACGATTAGCTCTTTTCGCCGACGACACGGCTATATATTATACCGGCACTAGTCCGGTTCACATCGCCAAAATCCTCCAATCCTCAGTCACCGCCCTCGGCGAGTGGTTTAGGAAATGGAGGATTGAGGTGAATCCCACGAAGAGCGCAGCTGTCCTCTTTCACCGCAAGAAAGAGAATCATTTCTCCACCCCAGTTCCTCCGATTTCCCTATTCGGCAAGCAAATCCCATGGGAAAAGCAAGCCAAATACCTGGGCGTAATACTAGACAGGAAACTTACGTTCCGTGAGCACATAAGGTCGGTGCGCGGACGCGCCACCTTCGCTCTCGGTCGTCTGCACTCTATCCTCAATGCACGGAGTAAATTGTCCCTTAGGTGTAAGGTGAGAATCTACTCGATGTGCATCCGCCCCATCATGACCTACTCGAGTATCGTATTCGCACACGTCGACGGTCCCAGCATAAATCGTATGCAAGTCATACAGAACCGCTTCATGCGTAAGGCCACGGATGCCCCGTGGTTCGTGCGCAATAAGCAGCTTCATGTAGACTTAAAACTGCCCACCATCAAGCAGTACCTAAAACGTGCTTCGAAACGATACTTCGATCGCGTCCCCCATCACCCGAATCCCTTGTTAGTCCAGTGCACCGACTATAGGCCCTCCGCGATCAGTTCGGTACGCCGCCCCAGACACGTCCTCTCTTATCCAGACGACGAAACCACTCTTCTCCAAGAGTCAAATCCCGAGACCAGCACTCTCACACTCCACACACGTCTACCTAAATATCGTCCTCGCCGGCGAGGCCCGTCGCGACGTCCAGTAAACGTTCCCTCCCGTCCCTTGCTCGAGCCGGCCCGCACCGAGCCTGTAGCTTTAAATTCGCCCCTAAATAATCAAATCCATGATCCAGCCGTCCCTAGCTGTCCTCTCAGCAACGCCCTAAGCCGAGGTCCGAGCCCCATTCGGGGGCGCCCTTAGCTGCTGTTGCTTAAATTCTAAGTTAAGCCTTGGCTGGAGGCACTGTCTGGTGCTTCGCCAAAAAAGTCCGGTTACATTGTAAAAGCTCCCTCGAGCTAACAATGAATGCCATTCAAAAAAAAAAAAAAAAAGCGCGGGCTCCACCATTTCGCGCCGCGCGTCGCCGTCGAGTGTAGCTCCGTGATCATCTCTGCTCCTCTGCCTGCTGTCGTGAAGATCGCTGCCTGTGTGCATGTTGTTACTCCGTGTTGTGCTTGCTGCTTGCTCCAAACCGCTCTTATCAGAGCGAACTGACGCGAGCAGCGGCGTAGCGTGTTACTATGCGCGCCGCGTCGCTGCCGCGAAAGCGTCTTTATCAAGACGGTGTCGTGTCTCCATGCAGCTGTCATAAAAACGTTATAGTCTTTTTCAAGACTGCTTCTTCGCTGTCTCTTGAGTAGCATGTCAGAACGTACGGTAATGGTAATGGACTCGGTAACGGTGGTAAGGTAATAATGGTGTCTGGTAACGGTGGTAATGGTTTCGAAGGAGGTACGGTAAGGTAAGTGATTTGTGTACTGTGTCACTACATCACTCCCCCCTAAGCGAAGCGTACGTTCGGTTTCACTGAGCGGCCAGAACGAGTAACGTAGGTATCGCGCGTCGTCACTGGGGTCGTTGACCGAGGTTCCGATGGCTCGTCGCTTGTAGTGCGCGCTGTCCTAGGTTGTTGCCGTGTTACTGTTCTGGTGTCAGATTCTTCGTCTAGTAGGTGGGCTGGCTTCACTCTGTCTATTGAGACTACTGCAGTTCGTAAGGGCATCTGTATGGTGAATTGCTTGCTACCACGTTGCAGAACTTTGAACGGGCCGTCATATGGTGGGGTCAACGGACTTCGCACGGTATCATTACGCACGAAAACATGAGTACACGTCGCTAGATCCTTGTATACGAACGTGCTCGTGCTATTGTTGTGTGATTTGCTGCTTGGCGATAGATTCGACATAGTTTCGGTCAGCTGGCGGACGAAATCTGCGTCTTCAATGTTCGGCTGTGTAGGCACGAAGAAATCCGACGGTATTCGCAGTGTCGATACGTAGGTCATCAGAGCCGGGCTGACTTGAGTGTCTTCGCGTAGAGCGGTGCGTAGTCCCAGTAAAACGGTATATAGTTCCTCGTTCCAGCGCGTGGCGGCGCTTCTCGCCATGAGTGCGGCTTTCAAGGTTCGATGCCAGCGTTCGACTTGACCATTTGCTTGCGGGTGAAATGCAGTAGTTCGAATCCTTGTAATTCCAAATTTTTTCATCAATGCGTTGAACAATGACGATTCAAATTGTCTTCCTTGGTCAGTGGTCACGCGCAACGGGCAACCAAATCGCGATATCCAACCATCGTACATCGCCTTAGCAACAGTGTCGGCAGTGATGTCACGTGTAGGTATTGCTTCGGGCCATTTGGTGCAGCGGTCGATCATGGTCACCAAGTATCTGAAGTCGTTTGACGGCGGCAGTGGTCCCACGATGTCTATGTGAACGTGTTCGAACCGCGCGGATTTTTGAAATTCCCCGAGCGGAGCGATGACGTGTCTTTGTACTTTCCCGCGCTGGCAACCGATGCATGATTTTGCCCATAGACCAACTTCTTTATTCATGCTCGGCCAGAAGAACTTTGTTGACATAATCCTCCTTGTTGTTCTTATACCTGGGTGACTCAGCTCGTGTTGCGCTTTGAACGCGGCAAAACGGTAAGTCGCTGGTAGGTACGGACGCATGTTGCCGGCTGATGTTTCGCATACGACAGGTCGCTGACCTCCGGGTAGTATAATGCGTACGAACTTGAGACTCGGGTTGGACATGCAGGTCTTCAGCTCTTCGTCGGCTTCCTGGTCTTGAGCGAGTTGGTCGTAGTCTATTGTAGAATGAGATAGGTTGATTTCTTCGATTCGTGATAAGGCGTCAGCTGCTTCGTTCTTATCACCGGTAATATATTCAATCTTCGAACAAAATTGACTGACGTAATGAAGTTGGCGTTCTCTTCTTGGAGTGTCAGTGCTATTCGGTGATCTTGTTAATGCGTAGGTTAGAGGTTTATGGTCTGTGAATATAGTCAGGTCGTTGCCCTCTATCAGTCGTCGTAGATGTTTTACAGCGGTGTACATTGCTAATAATTCGCGATGGTACACGCTGTATCGTCGCTGCGTCTCACTCATAGTTTTCGAGTAGAATGCCAGAGGTCTCCACACGTCGTTGACTTTCTGTTGTAGCACAGCGCCGATACTTGTGTTGGATGCGTCGGTAAATAAACAAAGTGGAGCGTTAGGTATCGGGTGCGTAAGCGTCGTTGCCTCGAGAATGCTTTGGCGGCATTTCTCAAAGGATTGTTCGGCTTCTTGAGACCACTGAATCGGAGTTTTATCGTTTTTCTTGCTGTTATGTAGGTACTTATTCAATTCATGTTGATATTCTGCTTGATGAGGTAAGCAGCTGCGGTAAAAGTTTATCATTCCTAAAAATCTTCTAAGTTCTTGTACTGTCTGTGGCTTCGGATAGTTTACTATGGCTTGAATTCGTTCTGTGGGATTGAGTGGGATTGATTCCTTCTGATGAAACTTCGTATCCGAGAAACTCGATGATTTTCTTATCAAATTCGCACTTGTCGATGTTTAGACTGACGCCGTAGGTATTTAGGCGTTCGAGTACTATTTCTAAGTGCCGACGATGTTCTTCCTTGTTTCTCGAGTGAATCAGCAGATCGTCGACGAAACAGAATACGATGTCATCTAGTCCTCGAAGAACTTCGTGCATAAAGCGTTGAAAAGTTTGACCGGAGTTTTCAGTGACATTGGTCTCAGTACATCTGGGTATTTCTTCAGCAGGTCGTGGTATGCATGGTCTCGGTTGATAATGTAGATCGATTCTAAAAATACACAAAGGGTACGACCTTGTAGCGCACGAAAATTTAGTTAAAGATTTTAACTATCTTCCTTCTAATAACGGTTCTGCTCTAAATACACAATCAAGAAATAATAACCAAACAGTTACAGAAATCATAACTGCTATAATTAATGTTTTAAGCCAATATAATTTAATTTCACCGAACAACGTTGCCCCTTTACTTGCTAACTTTATCAATCTTACAAATAATGGATCCCAGTCCAGCTCGAATGAACCAGTGGAACTGCCGAAACGTCAACAGTAAAAAAAAATGATATTTTATATTTAACAAGTTTGATTCTTTTATTCTAGCTCTCTCTAAAACTTAGATTAAACCAGAGTCCTTATTTAGGATACCTGGGTATGCTTGTCTCCGAGAGGATAGGTCTGACGGGTATGGTGGACTAGCCATACTCATAAAAAAATCGTTTTCTTATACATATTTTCCTCTTCCTTCTCATAGCAATAATTTTTCAATTATTGCGGCTATTGTAAATAGTATATGCTATGTATATATTTATATTCCCCACCATTCAAATGAAACTCTTTTAGAATTAAATAATATATTGTTGTCTTTACCTAAACCATTTATTATACTAGGAGACTTTAATTGTCACCATATGTCTTGGGGTTGTTCTTCTAATAATTATTATGGTGACGAGTTACTTGCCATAATAGATTATCACAACTTATGCGTTTTAAACACTGGTCAACCCACACGTCGCGATAGCCCTGAAGGAGTAAGTGCAATAGACCTCTCTTTGTGTACCCCTAATTTAGCTTGTTCTTTATCATGGTCCATCTTTCCTTCTACTTGTGATCATTTTCTTATTATTATAACGTTTCCCTTCAAAAATCAACAATTAAACAGACCAAAACTGCGATTCAAATATAAATTGCCCGACAGTAATAATGACAGTTGGGTTCAATTTAAATTATCTGTTGACAGTAAGATCTAATCCCTCCAATCCGTTCCCGAGTTTAAAGTTATTTGCTCGGACACTTTGTCAAGAATTTTAACTGAGTCAGCTGATGATATATTTCCTATTAAAAACAGTAGACTAAACCAATTACTGTATCCGCCCTGGTGGGACTCTGATTGCTCTGCAGCTATTCGGAAACGAAAAGTTGCTGAAGTTATATATTTTAGTTGAAGTACCATAGAAAATTTTAAAAATCTTTGTAAAATCACTAATGAAACGCATAAACTTTTGAAAAAAAAAGAAGTCAGATGGATGGAAGTAATTTTGTTCTTTAATTCTTTATTGTACACAAAAAGGATAAAACATAACATAATATATCAACAATACATTTAAAGTGTTGTGCACAAAGGCGAGCTTAATTCAAGATTGAATTTTCTTCCAGCAAACCTTTGAGTGAGAGTTTTAAAAAGAAGGGTAAAAGACAAAGTGTACAATAATAACAAAGAAATTCTATATAGCATACGAGTAAACAAATAGAAAGATAGATAGATATATATGTATATATAGCTATATAAATAAGTAAATAAATAAATATATATTACGATTATAGACATATTATTGTGACAGAAAATGCTCCCTAGTCCTCCTCCTGAAAATGTCCAGAGAAGGGCTAGCGCGTAATGAGTGTGGTAGAGAGTTCCATAACCGCACTGCTTTTACAGTAAACGAACTGTCATAGCAGCTGGAAGAATGTGCCGGAGTTCGCAATAGAAGGGAAGAACTGACACGACAGAGTTTGTCCCTCGGGACAAGGTATTCAAAATGCTCTCGGAGGTATAACGGTGAGTTAGGGTTGTGAAGAACAGAATAGAGAAGGCAAAGTATATGTAAGTCCCGGCGTCGCCGAACGGGTAACCACTTCAATCTGGCTCGAAATTCCGATATATGATCGTACTTCCGAAGCCCATAAATAAAGCGGATCCCCAGGTTCTACAGACGCTCGAGTTTATTTAGGAGTTCCTCCTTTGCATCAAGAAAAGAGACATCAGCATAGTCAAGATGTGGGAGTAAAAGTGATTGCGCGATTGTTCTTCGATTGTTCGTCAAGTTTCGCCTTCATTCGTTTGGCGTAATATAAGGAGGTTCAGGGCAGCCTTTAGTGACTCTTTTACTTCTAACTTTCCTATTAATCTAACTGATGCATTTTTAGACAAACTTGCTCCTCCTTCCGGTCCGCCACAAATGATCTGTTTTGTTCCTGTATTTTCTTCTATTTCTGATTCTAACTATATAAATTCTCCGTTTTTCCTTACTAAATTAAAAAATGTTTTATTTAAAAAAAATCTGCTCCAGGTGACGATGGCACACCTTATTGCTTCTTCAATAATCTTACGAATTATACACTGTGTAGCTATTTAAACATATTAAATTCAATTATGATCTCAGGTAACTTTCCCTCATCTTGGAAGTCCCAAAATATAATTCCTATCCTGAAGCCAGGTAAATCAATTAACGACGTATCGTCCTATCGGCCGATAGCGCTTTCATCGGTTATGTGTAAAATTGCCTAACATCTCATAAAAAATCGTCTAGAATGGTATATAGAAAATCATAATTTATTATCACACAGCCAATATGGATGCAGAAAAGGCAGAAGTACCATTGACTGTTTAACCATTCTTATAGCGGATATAAGATGTTTTTTTTTTCAAAAAATGAATTTGTAATTCCAGCATTTTTAGATATATCTCCCGCATATGATAATATCGTTTTAGACATATTATTGAAAAAACTTCACGGTTTAAAAATACCCACAACCAATGATATAAAAAACTTATGTCATTGCCCACAACTTTTTGTATCTTAATTCTAAATATGTTATATGATAGAACTATTAATATTAGTCTTGATAATTCTAGCACAAAAATATCCAGGCATTTATGGCGTGGATTACCGCAAGGCTCAGTCCTGAGTCTGCTATTGTACAATATTTACACATATGATTCAGAAACTTCCATGAATAATAAAATAAAATACTGCAATATGCTGACGATTTATTCTTATATCATTCTGGACGATCAATTGATAAAGTTTCTAATTCCCTATCCTCATCACTAATAATTCTCAAACAATGGTTAGATAGTAACGGTTTACAGATATCCGCTTCAAAGAGTAACATTGTTCTTTTTTCTAGAATGAGATTGCCGCCTCCAATTGTTATTAAATACGACAATAACTTAATTCCTGTTAAAACAGTGTTAAATACTTAGGGGTCATTTTAGATAATAAACTATCAGGCATTCCACACTCCGAACATTTATTGTTGGGAAGTGCGAACGTCTCTTAAATATTATTCCCTTTTTATATAAGATTTCATTTCATTGTCGATAAAAACAGGCACGACTGGCATCATATGTATAATCAAATCAAATCAAAAGGTTTTTATTTCAAATAAACTTTTTCAAGCACTTTTAAAACGTTATGATTCTAGTTGCACGGTTGCAAGAAGTCGATCTTAAGGAGAAGAACCGGCAAGAAACTCCATAGACACTCGTATTTGTCAGACTGTAGGTACATTGAACAAAATATGATTCGCCCTGTAATAGGTATTTAGTTACAGAATTATAATCATTAATATCATCAATACAACCCTCACATTGCATACAATTGGATTGAATGACTTTTTCATGAAATAGAGTCAATTGCATCTCTTGCAAGACAGTCAGCAATTTCGTTTCCCTTTATACCTGAATGTCCGGGAATCCATGCGAAAGATACAATATATCCTTTTAAAAGACACTCATGCAATTTGCTTCTAATATCAATGATTAAAGGGTAAGCAGGTGAACTTTGAAAAGGGGATTTTAACAGAAGGATCCCGGATGGATTAATCGCTTTCTTTTACTTGGGAAGCCGAAGCTATAGCACGTGTTAGAACTGTCTCACATTCCGTGTCTGTATAAAAGTGTTTATTGTGAATTGTTTAAGTATAAACTCAGTGTGATTATAAACTATGTTTTTATTTTGAAACGAACATTCCCATGATACGCCCACATCTCGGAAACATGTCTAAAAACGAGCAAAATATGGCCCTCAACCGATATGTATATATTATATTCCATAACACTCTCCAGTAAAAATGGATATTACGCCTGGTAACTTAACCTTTTGTACAATATTATATTGGTGATGATGAACCCCTACTCCGGCGTAATTATTTGATGTCAATTTAGATACATCAGTGTACAGTTCGCGCAAAATAACTTGACCCAACATGGCGCCGATCTGCGCAGGTACAGACGCGCACGCATTTTTAGAGGATATATTTTTTTAGTGGTACATGACATACATAATATTATGAATATTAATTATCGTGTGTATTTAACCCTAAAAAAACAATATACTAGTGATAGTAAATAAAAGAACAACTTTTAATAATTAGTTTTTTATTTTAATATAATATTTTGAATATTGCACTGAACACTTACAACTTAGGAACATAATACCTATGCCCTCCGTATGTACCGAGTGAATAACCCTTTTTGTCTACCCACGAAATAATACCTTTACATGAGCCAATATGACCACCATCGCAGTGAATACGTCAATCACTGTCACTAAATGGCGTTATGCCTTCAATAAAACTACCAAGTCCACTCGTGCCAGGAACTGGACTAGGCATTTCGTCTTCATCTTCTGAATCACTGCTGTCATCAGATTCTCCAACTCGTATAATTAGTTCCTCTGTCATTTGGTCAATGATGGGGTCACTTTTGGCATATTCGTTTTCAACTTTCTTTACCTTCTCGGTCAGCTTAAACCACTCACTGGGTCCCATTTCATTTACTTTCTCCTTCACTAATTCCATGACACGAGCTGTATTCCAATCTACGTTTTTGCTGCTTACGTAACCCTTGATCGTAGCCCATGCCATCTCGATAGGGTTAAGATCAGGGTGATATGGTGGCAGGCGGAGCACATCGTGGTTATGTTCGGCCAAAATTCTGTCTATACAAAATTTTTTAAATCTTTCTTTGTTGGCTTTTATCAGATCATATAGTTGTGGTTTATACATCTCTGGGGTAAATGATATTCCTTTTTCGGTTAGCCATGCTTGCATTTCGGATTTTCTACTATTTGAAGTTGGCGCGGGATCATCTTGCTTGTTGTGGTAGGAAGCGTTGTCGACTACCACAACGGATCTGGGTGGAAGATTTGGAATAAGCTGTGTGCGAAGCCACTTTTCATAGTTTATATAATGCATGTCGTCGTGGTAGTCGCCGGACTTAGTGCCCGACTTAAAAAGCAGCAAAGCGTTAGGTACAAAACCCGCTTCTGACCCCGCGTGTACAATGACTACCCGTTGCCCTTTTGAAATAGGCTTTTTCAAACCTTCCTTTGATCCATCAGACCACGATTTTGAATTTGTGTGGCTAGAATGTACGTAAGATTCGTCTGTATATATAATGTGTCTATTTTCCTGTCTATATCGTTTTATTTTTTCTAAATAATGTATTCGAAGAAGTCTTATTTGCGACTGTTCTATTAAAACTTTGCGGTTATTTTCGGTTTTTTTCCACTTAAAACCCAAATTCTTAATAATTTGACGGAGACTACTAAAAGAACCGCGAAAATTTATGTCAGAAACTAATTTTTCATGGAGCTTCTTCACTGTTGGTATTTGTTTATTTGTAACATGGAAATTATGAACACATCTCTTTACGACGCCCTGGTCGAAGTTGTCTATATCCGTAATGGGTTTATTTCTTTCTCTTTTCTTGCCGGGAGTACGAAAAACTGTGATTAAATCGGACTGATTTGTTTCTTTAATTATTCTTTTGACGGTTGAAAGGGAAGTTTTTGTGGCTTCAGCTGTGTTAATTTTAATTTGAGTTTCAGTTAAACGACTAGAGTCCTTTTTAAAGAAACAATAGACGTTATAAATCATTTGTCTCGATTGGCGCTTCAAAACTGTATTGCTTCTACGAACTCGCGGCGGCATTATAAAAACTGTCACAATCACAACACAACACAAAACGTAGCACTCGACTATCCTTGGAGACGTCCGCGGTGGGTGTGCGGGCGCGCGGCACGCGACGCCTCCTCACGCGGGGAATTGTCCCCCGCCCCGCATACCGCAACCCATTTGCGCCTAAAATTCGTGCAACGCGCAGGTTCAAGTTATTTTGCGCGAACTTGTATATATTATAAATGGTATCACCACGTTATTGATATTATAAATGGTATCTCCTTACCACCTTATTAAGATTAAAAGTAGGAAAAATAATGTTATGCGCTCTGCCTTATTCAGACATGCTATCTGACTCAGAGAATAGCAATATCTCTAGATTAAACAGTGTTTATCATTTGTTAACGTGTCGCTGTGAGGATAGACTATTGTTTTTTGACACAAATAAATTTATTAGTGGTTTTAAATTGAGTGGTGAAGATATGTTTCTTCCCAAAAGATGCAAACACTTAGTGGCATCTTTAATTGCTTACAATATTCAATCTGTGATACTACCCATACCAAAGACTAGGTTAGTTAGTGACGAATCAGTATCAACTAGTTATTCTACTGATACTGTGATTGTTTAAACTTCTACAACCGACAATAGAGAGGCATAATAATGTATTATTATATCACCAGAATATAAATCGATTCTCTGGCAAAATTTTGGATATAGAACTTTTAGTAGATAAATATTTTATCGACATCCTATGTTTTTGTGAAATCTGGTTGAAACCAGATACTATGCAATTTAATGTAAATGACTTCACGGTTGCCAGTGCGTACAATAGACTTTCAGCCGCGGGTGGTGGAACTCTAATACTTTGTAAGAATAATTTGAAGTTTAAAGAACGCAAGGACATCACCTGTTGCTCTATTGATCGCCTTTGTGAGGTAGCATGTGCAGAAGTAGGTAACTGTATTATTATATGTGTGTATAGACCACCGGCCTCAAACTTTGCTACATTCTTGTCAGTAATGGAAGAAGTTTTCAGGAAGGTTTTTAAATGCAATAAACATATTGTTGTTTGTGTGGATTTTAATATTGATATTTTAATTGAATCGCCTGAAGTAAGCAAATTTCTAGCCTTATTTGAATCTTTTAATTTAAAAAACATTTTTGATAAACTAACCAGAATTAGTTACTCCATCTACTAGCACTTGTATTGATAATATTTTTGTGAATTGTGCAATCCAAGGCTCTTCTTCAGTTAGCGGTGTTAGGTCGGATCATATGGGACAGCTAATTTCGGTAGAAGCTGTAAAAAATACGCGGACGAGTAAAAATATATCAGTTAGACCCTTAACAGCAAATAAATTAGACTCTCTGCAAGATATTATTAAAATACAATTACAAAATACTAAATTCACGTCTATTAGCCCTGATAAAATTTACAGTAAATTATTCCATATAATATGTGAAGCATTTAATAAATCTTGCCCTGTTATAAAGGCTTCATTACGAAGTAAAAATAAATTTAATGAATGGGCAACTACAGGTATAAGGAAAAGTAGAGATGTGCTCTATGAACTCTATTATGAATAAAAAACTGCGTTTAAAAAACCGACTTCAAAACTAAAAAGTTAAAAATAACTTAATACAGTTTTAACTTCTTTTTAACCGACTTCCAAAAGGAGGAGGTTATCAATTCGACTGTTTTTTTTTTTTTATGTTTGTTACCTCATAACTGTGGATTGGGTGAATCGATTTTAAAAATTCTTTTTTGATATGAAAGCTGAAGCTTCCCATGTGGTCCCATAAAAAATTTTTTAGGATCTGATGAGTGAATCCTTGGGAAATCGAGACAAACCCTCAAATTTTCTACGTAGATGACGCGTTTATTGTTCAACTTCTTACCTCATAACTGTGGATTCGGTGAACCGATTTTGAAAATTCTTTTTTTATACGAAAGCTGATGCTTTCCATGTGGTCCCATAAAAAAATGGTGAGGATTTGATGAGTGGATCCTTGGGAAATCGAGAGAAACCCTCAAATTTTCTACATACGTAGAAAATTTTCTACGCGTTTATTGTTCAACTTCTTACATACTATCACGCCTGTTGTCCTCGAAAGGTTAGGCAGTGGTGTACTAATGTACACCAACATTTCGCCGGTATGTTTTAGGTCCTATGTAATAGGTGGCGAGGCTATTGCCATTAACCGGGCACGAATCAAAACTCCGAGCCGCTACTGAGAATTTCACAGAAAAACTCAATAACACTTTGCTCGACCTGGGAATCGAATCCAGGACCTTTTGCTCGGCAGTCGCACTGTATGACCACTAGACCAACGAGACATATAATACAACGAACCTATTACAGACACTAAAAAGTAAAACATAAAATAAAAAACTGCGTTAAAAAAAACCGACTTCAAAACTAAAAAGTTAAAAATAACTTAATACAGTTTTAACTTCTTTTTAGTTTTAAAGGTATGAAGTCGGTGCCAGTGCCTGGTTTGTACACTGCGCGATGGGTTTACATACCTTTACATTTGGCTTGGCACCGTCTTCATACCTTTAAAACTAAAAAGAAGTTAAAACTGTATTAAGTTATTTTTAACTTTTTAGTTTTTAGTTTTAAAGGTACACTAAAAAGTCACGACCTACGACGACGACGAGTCTAGTGGTCATACAGTGCGACTGCCGAGGAAAAGGTCCTGGGTTCGATTCCCAGGTCGAGCAAAGTGTTATTGGGTTTTTCTGTGAAATTCTCAGTAGCGGCTCGGAGTTTGGATTCGTGCCCGGTTAATGGCAATAGGCTCGCCACCTATTACATGGGACCTTAAATATATCGGCGAAACGAGGGTGTACATTAGTACACCACTGCCTAACCATTCGGGGACAACAGGCGTGATAGTATGAAGAGGTTGAACAATAAACGCATCATCTATGTAGAAAATTTGAGGGTTTCTCTCGATTTCCCAAAGATCCACTCATCAGATCCTCACCATTTTTTATGGGACCACATGGAAAGCATCAGCTTTCATATAAAACCAGAATTTTCAAAATCGGTTCACCGAATCCACAGTTATGAGGTAACAAACATAAAAAAAAATACAGTCGAATTGATAACCTCCTCCTTTTGGAAGTCGGTTAAAAATCATTGACCTCCGATCCCAATTTCCATAATTATGTTTGGAAGTACTCTAAATGTTTTAAAAGAGTATGCACATTAGCTAAATCAAAACTTATCAGTAATAAAATTAATAAGTCTGATACTAAAATTAAAGCTGTATGGAATATTATTAACACAGAGACTGGGAAAGGGAAGAAACAGGGCTCCGATCTGATTCTTAAAATAAATAACAAAGTAGTCTCAGACAAAACTGAAGTTGCGAACTCGCTCGAACGATATTTTACCAATATTCCCATCGAGGTGACAAAGTCATTACATTCATCATCTTTATTAGCTGAATCTCTAGTGAAACAATTTGTTGCTAGAGATATACCGAATTTTCATTTCTCTCAGGTTTCAGCTCTTACGGTAAAAAAAGCTTTTAGAAATCTAAATATGAAAAATACGGAAGATCTATGGGGCATATCTGTTAAAGTAATAAATTCAATCATAGACAATATTGCTCCAATACTAGCAAATATATATAATGTTAGCGTAAAATCGGGAACCTTCCCTGATTTAATGAAGGAAAGTAAAGTTATTTCAATTTTTAAATCAGGTTGCTAGATGGATCCCTCTAACTATAGACCGATTTCTGTTCTTCCAACGTTGAGTAAAGTTTTCAAAAAACTGATGCTCGAGCAAATGATAGCACATTTTCAAAAATATAATATTTTACATAACAGACAGTATGGCTTCACCAAAGGTAGATCGACGTCTGATGCAGGTACAAAGTTAGTCT
Source organism: Craniophora ligustri (assembly GCA_905163465.1). Taxonomy (NCBI): domain Eukaryota; kingdom Metazoa; phylum Arthropoda; class Insecta; order Lepidoptera; family Noctuidae; genus Craniophora; species Craniophora ligustri. Next base: position 5,431,893 of record LR990967.1, on the reverse strand, counting down.
CTCATATTTGAGATGCTTGGGAGGGGTCACAGGCCATAGGTATCTTCTGTGATCTTTCTAAAGCTTTCGATTGCGTTGATCACAACAACGGCTTTCTTTAGAGCTTGTTTCTTCCTATCTCACAGAAAGACGTCAAAAAGTTAGTATAGACGGAGTCACTTCCTTAGGGTCTATTGTTAAAATGGGTGTGCCCCAGGGTTCAATTTTAGGTCCTTTTCTTTTTCTAGCTTACATAAATGATCTTCCCTACATGATGTCAGATTTGGCTAATATTGTATTGTTTGCTGACGATACATCACTAATTTTTAAAATCGATAGAAAAGATCGCGTTCTTCTGAATGTTAATAAGAGCCTAGAAACGTTATCTAAATGGTTAGTTAGCTAATGAAACTGTTTTCCTTGGTATTACAAATTACAGTGGGGGCCACATATCTCATCTCTATCTAGAAGGTTAAGTTCTGCTGCCTATGCAGTGAGGAAAATTAAGCAAGTCACTGATGTACCTACCTACAGCTAGACTTGTATACTTTGCTTACTTTCACAGCATTATGTCATATGGCATCCTTCTATGGGGTTCAGCTGCGGACGTTGATTCTATATTTATCCTACAGAAAAGGGCCATCCGCGCAATCTACGATATGGGCCCCCGCGATTCCTTAAGATAAGTGTTTAAAAATATAAATATCGTCACTGTATATTCTCGAAAATATTATGCATGTCCGGAAAAACCAGGATAAATTTAACATCAATCAATAGTGACTACCATAGCGTTAATACTAGGAATTAACATAAATTAGTGGTACCTAAATTTAGACTTACTAAAACAAATAAATCATTTCTAGGGAACTGTGTACGTTTTTATAATAAACTGCCGAAATCTGTCACCGATCTCACAGGCAAGAAATTTTAAAATCATGTAAAATCAAAAACAAAATATATACTACGCCATAGAAACAGATTAAACTTACCAACTTCTAATTTAAGTATGCATTCGTCTAGTCCTTACGTGATGTCAATAAAAATATATAATAAGCTGCCACAAAGTATTAAAAACGTAGAAACATATAATATATTTATTAATAAACTAAAATTATTCCTAATTAAAAAATTCTACTAGAATATAATAATAAGATAAATAATGTTTACCAAATAAATACATTTTAATAATATCATAATTATAATAATTGCTATAAATATACCTACTCATATAAAATAAATTGAAAATAAATAAATGATACATATCTTGATTTAATATATAAATAACATTGTCAGTATAAACAAACTATAATACCTACTAAATAAAAAATAATTAATATTGAGATAGAAACAATAAGAATAACTTTACAGAATAAAAAAACTGCTTACATTAACTATAACTAAACGACAAATTAAATTAGATACAAAATATATTAAAAAATTATATAATATATACTATAACTTAAATAAATTGCTAAAAAATCACTTTTGCTCCTCTCTCTTACTATACTTTTGCTGTGCCCGACAGGGTCCATAATTGTATCTAGAACTAAGCCTTAACACCTGTATTTATAACATTATGGAATGCAATAAATTTGAATTGAATTGAATTGAAATCTGTTCTTGTCAAGAAAGCCTATTACAAAATTAAGGACTATGTTGACGATAGAAATGTGTGGAGTTAAATACGGAAGTGCTTGTGGCCTCCCTGGTACCCTGAAGTTGTTTTCATTAATATTGTAAAATAATTGTTGTTTTCATTAATATTTCTTGTAAAATTTTACTGTAAATGTTAGGTCAATGTAGTTAATGTCTGAAGAATTATGCATATGGTATTATTGTGTTCTTACTAATTTGATTATTGACGATTTAACATACTAATTTGAAGTTAGGTATTTTGTTTTAGGTTTATGATTTAAAATTTAGATTTTTTTTAAGTGCTATATTCATGACTGTATCATCCTTCATTAACTATTAATTCACCAAACCTTGATGGTTTCATTATCATGAATCATAAAAATACTTAATAAATATAAATATTTCGGGACATTATTATTCAGCGTCATCTAGTTCCGTGCTAAGCAACGAGGCTTGTGTTACGGATACTAGATGGTTGAAATAATACATACATACTTTTTTTTTGTAAATACATACATATTATACATAGATAGATTCATGACTCGGATACAAATGTTGATGCTCATCTCACAAACATTTGTCCCTACCGGGATTCGAACCCGGGACCCATAGCACATGAGGCAGCGTTAACTACTGCTGAGCTAAACGGGTCGTCAAATTTTTTTTACTTAGCAGTTTGATCGTCAAGTGGTGTTCGTTGTAGCATTTTTGAGCATATTGCGCTTTTAAGTGTTATCGATAATTTTTGTTTTGTGTCGTCTAACTTAACTTTATACCATTTCACTGTGTGCTTTTGGAGAGTATTCATCGTGTTGGCTTCAAAATGAGTGATTTACCTGCAACTGAAGTTGCCAGAGCTGTTACGGGGAATGTCACATCTACCGTTCAGTTAGTCGCACCTTGGGTGTATCGGTGTCTGTTATTCATCGTGCTGTTCAGCGATACCGACTGACAGAATCCTACGTAAGAAGGCGGAGATAAGGCAGAAATCGCTCAACCAGTGCCGCGGACAACTGATTCAAAAGGCTACAAGCATTGAGAAATCGACGTCAAACCGCTAGTCAGACCCGAAATGTTTTGGAAAAAGTCCGCAATGTGCGCGTTAGTGAATGTACAGTGAGGAGACGGTTGAATAAAGCTGGATTGAAGTCTTACGTGACAGCTAGAGATTGCAAACCGGGCCCGGTGCCCTTTTAGACATCCACCGGGCCCGGCCATTCATACCGGGCCCGGTAGGTACGAGAAATGCAGCACGGAAGCCCCAACTTGTAGAAAATTGGCATGGCAAGTTGCCGTTCTCTCGCGCACCTCTCACCCCTGCTCGCTGTATGCGTGTTTTCTTTTCTTCACTTAGTCACAGTATAATTTCTACTGTGACTTAGTCGACCCCAACTAGCAAAAAGTGGTTTTTATACTATCCTAGAACCATCATATATCGAAGACTATATGAGACTTATATCCACATATAAGTCGCGAAAAGGGCCCACTTTATAAGTCTACTTTTACTGATATCGTATTTATATTAGACCGCTGAAATGCCATATACGCCTATATTGCTCCTGTAATTGAATTACGTCAATGTAATTACTCCTGTTAATCTCAATATAAGTAAGTTATAGTAAACAAAAAAATAGATTAATACGCGCCTAGAAATATTCTATAAGCTGTATCGAACATTGTTGTGCTCTGTAAAAAATATTTTTAACATCTTGAGTTATTTATATGAATCAGAATTTATTAATCTCAACCATAGTAGAAAAACAAAATGTTATTGTTGTTAAATTGTTAGTCTTATAGCTTATTCGTAGGGGAACAAGAATTTTCTGTGAAATCTATCATGGTTTTGATAACAATTTTAAAGCGCCTCTTGAAATTTGCTTATTTACATTTTAGTATTGTCATCATCAACCCATTAACGTCCCACTGCTGGGCACGGGTCTCCTCTCAATTGAGAGGGATTAGCTATAGTCCACCACGCTAGCCTACTGCGGGTTGGCAGACTTCACATGCCATCGAGACAAATCTCTCAAGCATGCAGGTTTCCTCACGATGTTTTCCTTCACCGTTTGAGCATGTGATAAATACGCACATAACTTCCGAAAAGTCAGTGGTGCGTGCCTTGGGTTTGAACTCGAGACCTCTGACATCTCAGTCCACTGGTCATACCGCTAGGCTACCACAGCTCTTACTCATATTCTAGTATACTATGAGTCATATTTTAGTATTAATTAATATTATTTATATATTATGAATGCAGCTGACATTTTCTAAGTAAAATATTTCCAAGTGTGACATAGTGCTAAAATAAGTATTTTTAGCATTTCCAAGTGTGACATAGTACCAATATAAGTATATTGGTTCTATATTGGGTTATCTTAAAACCGAAGAAGGTTCGCCATTGTTACCGATTAGGGTTCCGCAATGCCCAGATGAATCAATGAACACAATATCAGTTTTATTTGCTTTGTATAATATTTGCATGCTGTGGGCTCTCTTAATTGAAGGAGTACACTGACCTTATAATGTATGTGACTGATTATTAATATATTTTTGTGTATATCCTTTGTCAGAAATCCTTAAGTAATAAAATGAAAATCGATTGATATTTATTTAAAGATAAGTTAAAAAAATATTTTAAGGTTTGTTCCACGTGCTAGGTTAAACATTGATACTTTTTTGACTTAATTATTTACCTAATAGGTAGTCGACGATTTTTAATACAATGACGCAGTAAATTTTAGTTATAATACGCAAGTTCTTCATGATTATCACTTTCGCTCAAAGATTCGGTACTTTCGTAGTCCGAACCCTTGCATCTAAAGTAGTACTAACATTTCTTGTCCGGAACCCTCGCTAGAATTCGCAATACGATCTTCACCAGTTAAATTAAAAACATCGGTGCTCACTGCGGTTAACATTTCTTTATATGTTTTTTTTACTTTTTATTTGATCAGATCCAGTTTTTTTAAACCCTTATTCAATTCAATTTTTCAATGTTTGTAGAAAAAAATCTTGTAATCAAAATGGCTGTGTCAAATCCTACAATAGAATTTGCAAAACTATATAAAGCGTATTTTCGCCTGTACTGGTCGTTACAAGCAAAAGTGGCTTCTTAAGAGTTTTACCCAAGATTGTTTGAGATTACTTAGACAATAACACTACTGTGGAATGCCTATATAAACATGTCTAGGTTTAAAACGGCATACGATAAATCTAAAAAAAAATATTGGGAACGTTTTATCCTACCGAGTGCTGTTATAATCTTGGTGATTTTAAAACGTGGATACGAAATTCATTTAACATTTACTTCTAAGCTTATGTTAAACCAAACCAAATACATAAATGACTTGAGAGTTGCGCAAGATCTTCGTGTGTGGAAATAAAGAATATTCCATTTAGTAAATCGGAATCTAAGGAGGATTTATTGAATACAGTTATCAAAACCGGTTCTTTATTAAACGTACCAATACATCCTCACGAAGTAAAGGACATCTTCCGCATAAGTACTAGGGATAATGAAAATAAACCAATCATTGTGGATTTTACCTCAAATCTCTTAAAAGAAAGACTCATCCAGATGTATAAAAAGTTTAATAGGGGGAGTAACAGGTTGACGACGGAACATTTAAATATTGAAAGTATAGTTAAGCCTGTATACGTATCGGAAAATGTCACCCCTAAAATGAAAAGGCTCTTCTTCTTGGCCAGAGACTTTGCGAGTAGTAACAACTATATGTACTGCTGGATAAAAAATGGGAAGATATATCTTAGAGAAAGAGATGTAGCACCACATATTCTTGTTAAATCGGAGGTGGATTTTCCGAAAACATCGGAGATTAAGTGACTAGTTGTTTTTGTTGTTATTCCTTCTGATAAGAATACTAGTTATTGTAACGTTTTACGAATCACTCTTTTAATTCGTTTTATAAAATATGTACTTATTAACTTATACTCTGTTTGTTACAAGTTGATTATTTATCTTTGTAAACATACTACACTTATAAACATCGCACATATACTCCACACCCACAACTATATCACTTCGTACGACAACGATTATCCTCTCAGTAAGCATAATATAACACATAAATACACACACATCACACACTCTCGTTCATATCATAATACTCGCATGTGCGTTAAAACATTTTTCTCTATTTCCTTTTGGAAACTTAAAAAACAAAAGCCGAATATTATATTATTTGAGTCAGGATACAAATACATGACATATTCTTTAGACAAAAACGTTAACACTTTAACTACGCAATGGATGACCACGCCGACATAGCCCAGGAGTTAGAGGAGTTATCTGTCTCCGCATCCTATCAATGTTCTCCGGAACAATGTAATATGTTTTTAAAAAATGTTTCTAATGGCTTAAAAATATTTCACGTAAATATAAGAAGTGTTGGCAATGCCTCGAACTTCAACAATCTCCTAATACTCCTAAAAAGAATAAACATCAACTTTGATGCCATTGTTTTATCGGAATGTTGGCTTCAAAAATGTCCTCTACTTCCTATCATACCAGGATTCGAGTCATATAATTCCGATAGTAAAAATCAAAATGACGGGGTTATTGTTTATATTAGAGAAAACTTAATAATTACTGTCGAGTATCCTAATTTATCGGACGCTAACTGTTTGATATTTAAATTCTGCTCGGAAGTTGTTCTTGTTGCAATTTACCGTTCACCTTCGTTTCGAAATGCTCATAGTTTTATTAATGCACTAGATGCAACTTTACATTCATTACGAAGTTATAAGACAATCATATTAGTTGGGGATATAAATATAAACATATCTCAATATAGCTCTGATATTAATTCTGACTTGTATCTGAACGCTCTGGCGGCTCATGCGATGCTACCTACTCATGTTTTTCCAACTCGAAACAGTGCCTGTCTAGACCATATCATCTTGAAAACCAGTAAACCAGCAATTACGTTGATCCTAGATTCTTACATTACTGATCATGCCCCCGTGATTGCAGTTTTTGAAATAAAGGTGAGCATTGCCATAGTCCCTATACCAGTAAACCATGTTGACTTAAATGCCTGTGTGCTAGGTCTGCAAAATGTACATTTTTCCACAGTTATGAATTGTAACGACGCTGACAGGGCTTCTTCCGAGTTAGTCAATCTTATAACCACAGTCGTTAAACAAAACACTCGCTCGCGTACTATCCCAAGCAGAAAGAGGATTATAAAACCCTGGATCACGCCAGGTCTCTTACGGTGCATACGCCATCGAGATAAACTTTTCCACAGAACTAAAAAAGATCCCTGTAATAATATATCAAAAATTACTTATGTCCGATACAGAAACTTTTGTATCAATTTATTAAAAAAATTAAAACGGCAGTATGAGCACTCTGAATTTGAAAAGTATCGCTAAGTAAAGCTACTTGGAAGCTTATCAAAAATATTTGTAACATGCATACAAAGAAATCTCCCCCGAATGAGTTACTCTCCCTTACACTAGACCCTTCACAATCCGTAGATTATGTAAATTGCTTTTTTGCTAGTATTGGTGGTACACTTGCTTCGAAAATAACTTGTGCTGGTATTCACAGCTCTGCTCCTAACTTAGTGAATGCCGGTTCTGACTCCATGGCAATGTTTGAAACTGACAGTGATGAGATAGAACACCTTATTCTTAACCTTAAAACAGGCTGTGCTGTGGGTTGGGACGGCATCTCGGCCTCATTAGTTAAAGCCGCCAGACACATACTTATTCCCGTAATCTTGCGAGTATTTAACCTTGTACTAACGTCTGGAGTCTTCCCGGCGGTATTCAAGAAAGCTGTAGTTCATCCTATTTACAAGAGCGGGGATAGAAACAGAGTCAATAACTACAGGGCTATTTCTGTCCTCACAATATTATCAAAATTATTGGAAAAAATTTTAAACAAAAGACTACTAAATTATCTAAATACAAATAACATTCTTTCTGAGAATCAATTTGGCTTTCGGTCTGGAAGGAGCACGGAAGATGCAATCTTGGAAGTAACTAGCACTATAGCTAAAAATACTAATGACAAACTAAAATCAATTGCTATCTTCCTTGACCTTTCCAAGGCCTTTGACACAGTTTCTATCCCCCTCTTGCTAGGAAAATTAGAACAAATTGGTATCAGAGGTCTGTGTCTCAGTCTTTTCAAAAGTTATTTAAGTGAACGTACTCAGATTGTTAAAATAGGTAACTATATTAGTAACGAACAAGGTCTTAACTATGGAGTACCTCAGGGTAGTGTTCTTGGACCTACTCTCTTCTTAATATTTATAAACGATCTGTGTAACCTTTCCTTAAGTTTCTCTAGAATTATCACGTATGCAGACGATACTGTTATATTGACAACTGGCAAAGATTGGTCGGAGGCCCGCGCGCATGGGGAGTCTAGTCTGAGCGTTGTAATGAACTGGATGACTAAAAATCTACTTACCCTTAATTTGGAAAAAACCAAATTCATGACTTTTGGACCAAGAATTAGTTCACAGCCAGCTTCTCCATACATAGTAGCAACCCATAAATGTGGCACTGACTTTAATAGCGGCTGTGACTGCCCCTATATTACGCGAACGCATAATATTAAATACTTGGGTGTTTTACTCGACAGTCAAATGAACTGGAATGTGCACATTAATCAATTGGTCTCCAGGGTTAGAAGACTGATTTATGTCTTTAAAAACCTCCGTTCATCTGCTGACTTTGCCACATTACGGATAGCTTATTTTGCTCTGGCTCATTCTATCTTGACTTATTGCATCACTGCATGGGGCGGTTCAGGTAAATGTCAGATGCTGCGTCTGGAAAGAGCCCAGAGAGCCGTGCTAAAGGTCATGAGTCATAAACCAATCCGATTTCCTACTACAGAACTCTACAGTATATGTAAGGTACCCACAGTTAGGCATGCATTTGTACTGAACACAATACTGCGTAAGCACAGTAATCTTCCCTTTGACGCAGAATTGGTTAAAAGAAAGCGAAGAAATGACAGAGTCTGCCAGGTAGTATGTGCTAAAGTTGGTGCCGTTCGACGACAACACTACTTTCTTAGTCCAATTTTGTACAACAAAGTTAATCGGAAGCTAAACATTTACCCCCTTACTCTTGGAAAGTGCCGGATACTGACTGATGAGTGGCTCCAAGACCTCGCATATGATGAGCTAGAAGCAATTGTAAAAACCTAAAACTTAAAGGGTCATTTCGAACGCACGCAAACACACGCTCGGGCACACGTATACGGTCACACACACAGTCATACGCACACACATACGGATATACAAACACTCACACGCACGCACACACTTACACACTCACACACACACACACACACACACACACACACACACACACAAACACACACACCCACACACAAACACACACACACACCCACACACAAAGACACACACACACACACACACACATTAGCTCTATCTCTCTCACACACCCTCTCCTTGTTCTGTTTTAAGTAAGTTAAGTACCTATATAGCTTTTTTAAACAAATTTATTATACACCGTGAAATTATATAGATTTCGGGATCGAAAATTTTGGACTCTATATCAATAATGGAATCCATTTATGTGAAATTTAAATAAAATAAAGGTATTTATTTTTATAAAAAATGTGACAGACATACAAAAAACTAGAACGAAACCAGGATACATGGTAACGCCACTAAATTTAACGTACTACGATTACTACGATCGATATCATTCAATGTTACTCACACATAGGTACACAACTAACACAACTAAGCAGTAAACCATGCCGACAAAGACATAAAAGCCGCCCGCGCGCTGCCGCTAACTTACCTACACGTTTGCCGACAATCCACTCGGACGCACTACCTATTATTACCTACCACGCTGTGCGGCGGCGGCGCCCGCCGCAGTGACGCGCCCGCCGCAGTGTCGCCGCCGCCGGCGGCGTGCGGGCCGGGCGCTAGTTCTACTGCAACTCGCGCGCGGTAAGATTTACGTTGTCACGCGAAAATGTGTCGTCAGTACGAATATACGAACGCGAAGTACTTAGCAATTGTTCAGCTGTACTGTGCACATTAATGGACTCTCGTGAATCCATACGGGAAGACCATCACCAAGTTCAGTTTAGTGCTAATGTGTAGGCAGTTATTATAACGGCCAATTAATAGTGACTATTTTCATTGAACGCTATCTAACAGCTCGTTTTTAGACATGTTATAAACGATAATATCGGGGCTGGCTGTTAGATGATATCCCTGTAGCGTACTTAGCAGGGATTTACTATCAGCATGATGGCTGCCCCGCTCATTATTCAAGTGTAGTCCGTGCCTACCTAAACACTCAGTTCGGTGATAGCTGGATAGCCCGGACTTAACGCCTTTGGACTTTTTCTTGTTGTCGGAAATCAAAAGACTTGCTTACATTACAAAGACCCGTAAACATGAAAATCGTGACTAGTTACGCAGTGCTATAGTGGACACCTTTAATAGAGTGAAAAGTGACAGACACGTTAAGAAAGCTAAAAGACAATAGTATAAAACGGGCACGTTTGTCTATTGAACGCGGCGGACTCCATTTCGAGCAGTTGCTTCGGTACAGGGAAGTGTAAATAAACTGTTTTGCAGGTAAATTGTATGTAAAGTTGATTATTTTGTAAATAGCTCCAATTTTTTAAATACGCCTGACATACTTACCCAGTCTCTTGACTGCTTCAGCTATCTGTTTTTAATATTGATACAGTAAATACCTAATGTTATTTATTGAAAAGTTATGTTCAAGTAAAGTATTTCTGGCAGTCCTAAGCCCGTGGAATGTATGAAGGAGAATTTGGTATACAATTTACGTTATTCCGTGAAAATGTTGCCGCAATGATTGTACAAGCGCAGCGCCTGTACAAGCGACTGTTGCGCAAAGCGTCGCGAGTTCGATCCTCGCTCGGAATTTTTTTTTATGATCTGCAGGTAATTGTTCTGTGTGTGTGAGGCAAAGTTTAAAAACAAATTAATTTTTTTTTAAAGCTATTGTAATACCTACTTAATTTTTAATCCCTTTTATTGAATTGGAATGTAGGTTTTACGTTCGTGTCTCGTATCTGCTGATTCGCTAAGCGCCAAACCTGTCATATTTCAATTTATACCTAGATAGGTAAGTTACGTAGATAGGTGTAAGTAGATACTTATCATCAATTTCGTGGCCATCTGCATCGTATTTTGTAAATACAATTTATTTCAATAATAAAATGAGATCAATAAAGTACTGGCCTACTAGCTTTAAATAACGCGTAAGTACCTACTTATTAGTACTTATTCGCTCGGACAACCGTTTCGTACCAGCTGACTGGCGTTCGGGTCATTGAACCCGCCGCCGCGCCACCCACGCCGTGCGTCATTGATAAGTAGCGAGTTGGCGACTGCGGCCGATTTTGAATGAAATATTGGTACACTACTACTAGCAAACTCGATCAAGTGAAAATATTCTTTTCACTTGCCAACTTTTTTATTATAAACAGTAGAGTTAATCTAAGACTTTTTTTTGTTCTACTAATTATCATAAGTTTCCCACCTTTCGGTTCCGAAACGACTACAATTTCACGGTGTATATTAAAGTTTTATTTTGAAGTAACGCTTGGAACGCTATCACCTCATTTATCTGGAGGTGGGCGTTAGTGACTGCGACACAGTTTTTAACTAATGCGGTCATTATCGTACACAAAAACTGTAAACTTGTTTTCTGTTTCAATAAAAATATTTCATTTCATTTCATTTTTCACTTATACTAGTAATTTATCTTTAATTTACTTATATTTGCCACAAAATATTAGCTTATATGAGGCTATAAGTAAAAATAACAAGAGTCATTGCTCCTCAGTGCATATCTTCCTGGTACATGCTCCTACAAGAGTATTAGGATTTAAATAGCCCGTAGATATTATCTTATAGGCACATATAAGTCTGACTTACCGGAGTAATTACTCTTGAGTGTAAATACACTAATTTCATGCTTTTATAGGAGTCTTGATCCTATATTTGTCAGAAGATATGATCCTATATGCTGATATAAGTACAAATTATAGGATACAACGTACTTGAGTAAAAACAGCATGTATTTATGCTGTTAAAAGCGCAGTAGCAACCACCAAAACCTTTATCGGAGCTCTATAAGTCCAAGTAGCATTATAAAATCGAATTCCAGGATAATTTTGTTAGTTGGGACGTTTGTCCTTGGTTGACGAAGTATGTGTGTTGCTCTGTCATTCCGTCGCCGCCGCAAGCACAGCAAGACTAGTTTATTTTATCTACTTTCATAGCATCATGTCTTACGGAATATTGCTGTGGGGCCGTGCTGCAGACATAGAATCAGTCTTCTACTGCAGAAAAGAGCAATATGAGCCATTTATAATTTAAGTACTTGTGATTCAGTCAGGGAACTCTTTAAAGAAATAAATATTATGACAATTCCCTGTCAGTATATCTTTGAAAATATAATGTACATTAGGAAAAATATATCACATCATACGAAAAAATGTGAACTGCATAATTATAATACTAGATACAAGTCAAAATTAATGCAGCCAACCCGGCCGGGTCTGCGACGAATGTTACCGGACCCGGCCGGGTTGAGAAACATACCGGGTTGCAATCCCTAGTGACAGCCAAAGTGCCAAAACTTGAGGTAGTCGAAGTCAAAACGTCGAGTAGCAAGATTAGTTTGCTCGCGAACACCAAGATTGGACAGACGAGTGGAGTCGAATTTTGTTTACCGATGAAAGCAGCTACCGTGTTAATTTCATTGATGGTAGGGAGAGGATGTGGAGGTACCGAGGAGAACGTTATAATGAATCTAACTTTTCGGAAACAATAGCTTATGGTGGAGGGTCAGTTATGGTGTGTGGCATATCTTTGGGAGCATGCACGGAGCTAGTCTTCATTGATAGTGGGACTCTTACTGCACACCCATACATTACAGAAATTCTGGAACCCCATGTAATGCCTGTTGCCCCATTTATATGCGATAATTTCATTTTATGCACAATAATGCTCGGCCGCATATTGCGCGCGTGGTGCAGGATTGTCCAGAGGATCATCCAGCAGGATTTGACAGACTTATCCAGGCTCTCGTAAGAGCTTGTGGTGGTAATACCCGATATTAATTTGTTTATTATATCGGTAATCTTTTTTTTAGTCATTGATATGCATATGTTTATTTGTAATTTATTGATTTTTGTATTTTTTTTATTACACTCAATTATAAGTTATACAGACTTCGTAAATGTTGTTTATTTTCAATCAATCAATCAAAAGGTTTTTATTTGAATACTAGCTGACCCGGCGAACTTCGTACCGTCTTACAGTCAATGAATATTATCTTTTAGCTAAACTTAAATTAATATTTATTAACGAATAAAATGAACACAAAAATGCATCAAAAGTTTATTAGGATATAAAAAACAATAATATTACAAAAATCAAGTATTGCGACGTTAAAGTCATCCACACCTTAGTAGCTAAAATGCTCGCTCAGATAACTATTTGTTATTTTTATTGATATTGTTGTCGTTAACAATGATGGTCGGGAATATTTTGTTCATGAGCTCATCTTTCAATGAGCCGAAATTGCAAAGGAAGTGAAATAAATCCACTATATTGGTTAACTGAAACTCAGCAGTTACCAATAGTCAGCAATAGCTTCGAGAAAATTTCATCAGATAGATCTTATATATAATGTATGTATATGATGGACTACTCGTGTACGTCACCGTTATTAGCTGCATCTCTATAGGTACTCATTGCAACGTGTAAATCGATATACTCCTGCGAACGCAGTATAGTTTTGTTCAACCGAATGCAAGTTAAGCGCTCCTTTTCGATTTTGAAATTCCAGCCAATAATTATCTGGATTTTCACGAATCATCAAAAAATATGCGTAATAATTCATCAAACTAAACTTTTTGGTATTTTCCTTACCTGAAATAACAACAACGAAATTAGTAACTTAGTAGTAAATCAGAAGTGGATCTACTTCGTTTAGAAACCGAAACTAAAAAACTACGCATCATCATTATCATCCTATATTAGCCGTTAGACATCCACTGCTGAATATAGGTTTCCCCCAAGGATCGCCACGACGAACGATCAAACGCCATCCACATCCAACGTATTCCAGCAACCTTTACCAGGTCATCGGCACACCCTGACTACCTTCCAATACGTGGTCGCCACTCGATAATAAGCCCCAACGGTCGGCTGAGTGGCACAACTATGTATGTTGAAATAAAAACTATAATATCGATACTCACTCTTCAATGGATTTTTAATTTTGATAATGAAGTGATAATTATCGTATCCTTGCCAGAACATGAGTAACGGTTCATATAAATGGTGAGTTTCATTAATTAGTTGCAGTTGCCCAGTATCGCGACGTGTAAGCACAATAATATCTCGACTTTCCAAGTTTTTAACAACTATCAGGATTGCAGCTGGTCCTGTATCCGCCCTGATCGCACTTTGATATACGCTTCACAGTAGTGTACAGATGACAGTCATAGAAATGACAGTTATGTCAGTTTTCTTCGTTTTCTTTTCTAATGTAAACTGCTAAGGTTGCAATGAAAGCGGTAATATACCTGGTCGTTACGATTTTTAGTTTGTTTTAAATGTTTTATGGCTGTCGAACGGAATAAATAGTATCCTATGTGCGTTTCCTGGCTCTAAGCTACCTCCTCACCAATTTTCAGCCATATCGGTTAAGCCGTTCTTGAGTTATAAATAGTGTAACTAACACGACTTTCTTTTATATATATAGATGAACTTTTTAAGCATTTGGCTAAAACAGACGACGAGTGCAATGACTTTGTCACCTCTATGGGAATATTGGTAAAATATTGTTCGAGCGAAATTGCGACTTCAATTTCGTCTGAGGCTACTTTATTGTTTATTTTAAGAAACAGATCGGAGTCCTGTTTTTTCCAGGGACCGGACAACACCGCTTAAGTGTTAAGCCTATTGACAGGGTAACCCGTACATAGGGTAACCCATATCGCAGGGTTACCTTTTGATCGGGTTACCTCCCTAAAACCCAGCGAAAGGGTTAACACCTTCATTGTGGTAGCCACTTGAAGGGGTAACCCCTTCAACGACTTAAGCCTATCAAGGGGTTACCTTCACGAAAAGCTTTTATTTGTGTTACCCGGGGTTACCTAACGGGCCTGAGCTGCATGTAAGTAGGTAGGGGTACTTGCACTCGAGCGGTGCGTCATTGCCTTGACGCCTTACTATTTTTAACCGACTTTAAAAAGGAGGAGGTTCTCAATTCATCGGAATATTTTTTTTTATATAGATAGGTACCGATTTGCAAAATTATATCTTTGTTTATCGTTGTTTAAAAGATTAACCTGTACAGATACACCCATTGTGACCACATCAGGATCTCATGATGGAATCCCAGGGAAATCGAGGACAACCTTAAAATTTTAAAGGCACTTATTTTGTTTTACATGTATTCTCCAAAGCTTTTCAAGTATTTGCGTCTGAAAAAAAACCATCTCATATGAATGATGTGATGATGGAAGGTACAACTCCTCAACGGATAAGAGTTGAAGGAAAATTATTTCGAAATTATACATAGCATATTGACCAATAGTCGTATTCTTTCAGGGTATTAGATTGACCTGCTGTAAATTCAATCATTAAAGTTTAAGAGTTAGGTGGAAATATAAACGCGGGCAGATTTCGATTGCCTATTGTTTATCTACTATGTATTTTCGCGCTGGTCCGGACTCTCATTCGAATAAAAAACTGTAAGCATTGGATTTTCTTTTCTAGTACGCTTTATTATTGTTTCTTCTTTATTTTCTATCTTAGTTTGATGCTGTTTACGGGTGTTTGTACGGGTACTATAGCCCTATGTAATATAACGCGCTCGTTCATCTTTATGAACGAGCGCATTATATTACATATTAAGCAGGTTGAAACTTGCAACGATCTATAGGGGTTTAAGCATTTGCCAGTGTAATGTGTCTTCTATCCTCGTGAAAATGGATATGGATTGCGAAGTATTGATAGCATTGGTATTTGCTTAAGCACCTTTGTGGGAATTGTGGGACAAAAGACATAAATTACAGGGCAGCCGTTGGTAATTAAGAACAGATTTACCTGTTTCATGATGTCACCTATCAGTAGTTACCGAACGGTACTGACATACCGAAAAACCTGTATCTTTATATTTGCACCCGTAGATGGTATAGTAGCCCTCCCCCCCCCCCCCCCCCAATAAATATAATTACGTGAGTAATTATATTTATTCTATAATTATAGTAATTAGGTTAGGTTGCAACTTAATGTATAAATGAAATAATATAATATGTACCATTGCACTATTATTAAAAAATATTTTTTATTTTACTGAATCAGAACTATTAATAAAATTCATATTCAAATCTAATAATTCATATTAAACACGTAATGTATGTAACATGTGCGACAAGTAATATTGAACTGTAAAATAATTTAGTCAATTATTATAATTTCGATATCTAATATTTTCGTAAGTATAAGACTTCAATACCTATAATATTCGTTCATGTTTACCAACCGCTCGATATTCGCATCAAAGGGGCCGCCGCCGCCGCCGGCCGGGAGGTAAGATTTTAGGTTGAAGTTATGCAATTTTCAAACTAATGTCGATTCTCAAAGGGTGCATATTACAATGTTGTCGGTTGGAATGGGTTACCCTGTTACAGTGTTACAGGGTTTTGAAAGGGTTACCCTGTTCGGAAGCGCTTAAATTAAACCCGTTCGACGGTGTAACACGTATCACGGGGTTTATTTTTGAAGCGCTTAAAAAAACCCCTTCAAAAACCCTTTGAAGGAGTATCCGGACGGTCCCTGGTTTTTTCCCCTTTTAACCGACTTCAAAAAGGAGGAGGTTCTCAAT
Organism: Craniophora ligustri; assembly: GCA_905163465.1. Taxonomy (NCBI): domain Eukaryota; kingdom Metazoa; phylum Arthropoda; class Insecta; order Lepidoptera; family Noctuidae; genus Craniophora; species Craniophora ligustri. The sequence continues at coordinate 5,415,360 of LR990967.1, read as the reverse complement.
TCGTCGGAATCTTTTTTTTTTTTTTTTTTATGTATGTTCACGAATTACTTAAAAACGCCTGGACCGATTTCCAAAATTCTTTTTTTGTTTAAAAGGATAGACTTCACAGTTGGTCCCATTGTGACCACATCATGATCTGATGATGGGATCCCAGGAAAATCGAGGGCAACCCTCAAATTTTATAGGCAATTATCAGGTTTTGAATATATTTACTGACATTGTTCCAGTATTTGTGTCTGATAATCATCATTTGATGTTGATGAGCTGATGGTGGAAGGTAGAACTCCTCAACAGTTAAGAGTTAAAAGAAAATTCTTTCATTTATAGGCATTTATTACATTGACATGTATTCTCCAAAGCTGTTCAAGTATTTGCATTTGAAAATCACCATCTCATGTAATGATCTGATGATGGAAGGTACAACTCCTCAACGGTTAGGAGTTGAAGGAAAAATCTTCCATAATTATAAGTATATATGGATCGATAGTTGTATTATTTCAGGCTGTTAGATTGACCTGTTATGAAAAGTTTAATATTTGTATATATAACTAAAAAGCTATATCACTAAAAAGAAAAAAATAAATTAACTTTTTAAAAAAAGAAAAGCCAACTTCAAAAACTAAAAAGCAAAAAATAACTTCATACAGTTTGACCTTTTTTTTAGTTTTAAAGGTATGAAGTCGGTGCCGATGATGTGGTGGTTTTAACCACCTCGCTCAAGGTCACTCGCAGTGAGTGTACTTACTATTACGTTTGGCTTGGCACCGGCAAGTTATTTTTTGCTTTTTAGTTTTTGAAGTTGGTTTTTCTTTTTTTAAAAAGTTAATTTATTTAGAGTTAATATTCGTAACTTAATAAAAAATTTAAAGTCTTAAAACAAAAAGTCAATAATTGTTGCATTTCATGTATGTTCCCCTAATTGTGCCGGCGTGTGTATTAGTGGACACAAGCCTTCCCTCCCTACCATCTGCCAATATGCACGGACGTTAATTAAAACAATCAGAAATATATACCAAATTCGTTTGTTTATTTTAATCTTTTAACATAAGTCAAAAACCACAATTGCGCAACTTTATCCAAGTAGTTGGTGAATATTTCCATAAAACCTCAGTTTCTGGTATCAAATCATAAATTTTCTAGTGTCAATCTTAAGTCCTATGTTATTTGAATCTTATTTAAAAAAGTGTCTTTCGCACTACACTTTTTCGAAACTTTCACTTGATTTCTTTGACATAGGCATCAAGCTCAGCATCAAGTTGCTCAGCAGTGAGCACAGGTCGTTTGCCACGACCTGCCCCGGCTGCCCCACGTCCACCACGCCGAGTGTTGCCACGTGATCCACCACCACTTTGAATTCTATTTGCACCACCTGCACAAACAATAGAAATGACGATGATGATAAAAATAAATTATGTTCACTAGTTTTACCTATACATCAGTACAAGCAGCTACTTAAACAGTGCTGTAAGAATCTTGCAGAACAGAATCTACTATAGTTACTATTATTTAGTTTTCTAACACAAATACTAAAATCGTTTTTAATTAAATTGATAAAAGGCTGATTATGTATAATGCACAAAATGTGATCCACCTAATTTTAGTGGAGACAATCATCAGCATCTATGAATAGCAGGATAGTTGAGGAAGACGATCAAGCTGTGTTAGTCTGCTACCAACCCCAAAAAAGGATATGATTCTAATAATCAACCTGGCCAATGCTTCTTTCTAGATATGGCAGTACTCTAGAAGTAAATACAGCAACATCAACATTTTTAGATGTTCTTTTGTGAGTTTTATGAAAGTGCGAATTTTGGCGCGGAATTATTTAAAAACGCACGTTGCGTTTGATCTCGCTGTGACGTCACTAGTCCCCTCAACGCTGTACGTCGGCCGGTGAGCGGGTGAGCATTCGCTTAAGTAGTATTCATTCAATTACTGTTGCTGGACGCTCGTATTTTATTACGGAAAAATTAATAAAAAATACTGTGTAGTACCTAAGCAAATAAATAAATATAACTAACACAGCACCATCTAGATGTTTGATTTACTACATGTGTACTTTTTTTGTAAATACCTAGTGGGTTATATCAATACAATGACGGATCGGTCGGTTATTACGATAGATTGGCAAGGTCCCGGTCGAATCCCTATATAAACAATAAGTAAACATACCGCCTATCTATAACAACAACGGATACAGCTATAACACTATCACTTTAAGGTTGGCTCCACGCTAGCCCGCGAAATTCAAATTTTCGTACGTTTTTTGCAATTTGCCGGTATTTGTCAGGCTGTACATCATTGAACAAAATATGATTCGCGCCTGTTATAGGTATTTAGTTACACAATTTTAATCATTAATATCATCAATACAACCCTCACATTGCATACAATTGGATTGAATTACTTTTTCATGAAATAGATAATCAATACACAAAATGTGAGATTATGTGTTTTAATATGTCTATTCAGGGTTGAAGAGTATAAATAATATCATCATGCAATATAATAAATAAATATTCTGCGACATTTTACACTGCACCATCTAGTCCCAAACAAAGCAGATCTTGTACTATGGGTACTAGACAATGGATATAATACTTATATACCTTTTTTTTATAAATACATAGGAAACACCCAGACAAACACAAACGCTTATATTCTTCACATAAATATTTGTGCCCCGTGGGAATCAAACCCACGACCTCGTGATCAGCAGTCCAGTACTCGAACCACTAGACCACAGAGGTCGTCAAAATATAATTGTCTCATTTCAATTTTCTTTTTGTAAATTGTATTTATAATCTTTAATGACATTGCCGGTGACCATAGCAAAACCTGACAACACTGCTCTTCAAGACAATAGCACCCAGGTATCACATTCATTACACACAAAAATTTGTGAAAGTATACAAAATATAAATTACCTCTGTTCACATTTCTCCTAGGTGGTCCACTGCTACCACCCCCAATACGACCTCGTTCTTCAGTCCTAAAGGGGCTAATTTCAGATGTTGCTAGTTGTATGTTCATAGCTCTTCCATCTAGTGGGACACCATTATATTGCTTCATAGCTTTTAAAGCATCAGCTCGTCTTTCAAACACCACATCAGCAGTACCTATAAAACAATTAAAACCATCACAGGAACTGTAAATGATACAGATAATAGTTGCACATATAAAAGCTGCTAGTTACCTAGAGATCTTCCAGATCGGTCGTAATGAACAGCTGCACTTTTCAGAATGCCAAATTCTGAAAATAGCTCCTGTATGTCAGAATCTGAGACTCCAAAATCCAGATTGGACACTAACAACTTTGTAGGTCCAGTAGTGATAGCTGGCATAGCATTTCTCTGAATCTTCCGTTCGCCATAGTCACTGAACATGTCATGTTTCCATGCGCTGTTAACATCGCCCTGAAATAGGTGGTCCTTCAAAGAGCTAGCCGATTGGCCACTCCATGCCTAACTGTACATGATTACACCCAAGTGTAATAGTGTGGCAAACATGTAACATGGGCTGATACATTATAATAACAATGATAAATTTGTTTTGAGTATTACAATTATAGAACTACTATAATGACAAAATATCCTGTTAGATATTTATGAAGGTATTACATTTGATTAATAAGTCCCACAAATTACAAATAACTTTTTAATTTTGCACTGACACACACTCGCGTTTATTGAGGTACTTGCATTTATAATATTAAGTCAGGGAACACCACATGCAGAATGTTCTTATCTTCTTTGACTGCAGTTATGCTTTAATAGCTTCATTGTGATGACAACACGGTGACACATTCCCACCAGTATGTTACTTCCACTACGTCAGCAAAGAGTTAGAGTTGATTAATCCCAGAAATAAGACATCGAAAGTGTTGTATAATTTTGTTTCATCTCAGTTGTTGATACTAAACAGCAAGTCAACGTTCACATGAACATATTCCAGGCAAAATATCGTAGATTCACCAGAATAAAATCTGACGAAACGAGTATAAATATTGTAGTATTTAAGACGAAACCAAATTTGGTTTTTGCAAAACCGTGGTGAAAAATATCAAAAAAACTAGACGGCAGTGTAATACTGCTGCTACATTATAAAATGACCATTATTTGAATAATTTGTCTTTGTTGCGCTAATATATCATCAGCCTGCACAATAGAGGACTCAGGTTTTTATTTTACAAGATGCGTCATTTCACCACGTTTGTCCGCCATTTGCAATTTGTATAACCGTAATAATTTACCCTTGTGTAATTTGTTGATTTAGAAATGCCACCACGGTTCCTTCCACGTAATGCACCTCCCGTGCGGCCATTACGCAATCCACCACCAGCACCACCACGTCCTGCAGCAGGTTTTCGAGTTGCAAATTTACGTCCGGCACCTCCGCCTCCTCTTGTCGTTTTCTTGTTTGCTTTTATAATATCATCCAAAGCCATTTCGATTTGGTCAACCATCTTTAACAGGTGATATGCTATAACTTGAAAATAATAATTATGCTTTACGAGATCCTCAATATGTTACCCTTTTAAGCCGAATCAAGCCAGAAGCCAGAGCCACTATCAAATAATGTACGTGAATAATTGAATATTTTAAAATGGTGATGTGCAACTGTTCACTCACGAACTACCCATAGACAACTAGATACGATCCTATCCTTGTCGATAGAGAAAATCAATTCACTTGTCATTAAGTTTATGTTAATCAAAGTTTTATTTAGTTCAAAGCTTTAGACCAAAACTGAGCTAATCTGAGGTGCAAACCTTCTAAAATATTTAAATATACTAAACAATCGGGCAAACTAGCGGTTAAGTGTATGCCTATCATCGTATGTGGGGGAGTTGCTTATTCGTAAAAGTAAAAAGAGGAGTTGAGAGTAAAAAGTAAACACTTTTTTTAAAGTAATTTAATTAAAAATTCGGCAAATAATGTAAATGCTTATTGTATTCTTATGTAAGTGAATGTAATTCTATACGGGAATAAAGTTTCTTAAATAAATAAAAATATCGATGTATCGGTATAATTTCTAAAATATTCACGATCCAATAAAGTGTGTAAAGAGATAAAGTGTGGCGATCGATAAGGTTATGATGCTTTTGGTTTTGGATAGCCTATAATAATGAAATAATGGGTTTGGGAGCATTGGGAGAATGGACTTTAAAGTATACAGTAATTATAGTATTTCTTTATGAAAAACAAAGATTCCGACGAATTCAGAAGTTCCTTCTTTTTTGAAGTCAGTTAAAAATAAATGTTTAGTTTATTATAAAAAAAAATCGATAAGCCTCGAATAAATTATTTTTGGAGTTCACTAATATTATAATCTGTAGCTTGAAGATTACATACAGCATCTTTATGGCACAAAGGCCAAGGAGCCATGCCATAAAAATTTACAAAAAAAAAAATACAGCATCTTTAGACAGAGAGTTTTTTCTGTCTACGCTGTCATTCTACGTAAAAGATCGTAAAATAGACAAAGGCCAAGAACCCATGCCACAAATTATTTAAAAAAAAACATGATATATCAATGTCAATTGTAAATTGTGATTGTGAAGGTCATGAAGTGACATCAGATAAATCAGATTGCGTGATATTTTACAGTGGTGTGCGTTTCCGTTGAAGATACAGATACGCACGCTTCTCCATGACACTTTTGACATTGGCAGAATTGTTGACATCGGCAACTAGTTGCATCGCAAAAAGATACTTATTTAACAGATGAAGAACCATTTCGCATATTTATTAATGATTTGTGTACAGTAAGCGCTACAACAGACACATCCTCGAGTCTCAGTTATAACTTTCAGCGGAAATGGCATTAAATAAGTATATGCATCCTCGCAATATTTATAAAACACCACCAGATTTCAGAAAGCTATCACAGCAATATTCTGAGTTTTCTGCTATTTCAAAAATGGTAATGATTTTCTTTACATTCTTTTTTTTATTATTATCCTTACCTATAAATACAAAATAATGTGGGTATGTAAAGTGAATTTGTTCACTCTCTTTTTATCTAAATAATCTAGGTGAAACCTGAACTGTTAAATAGTTTTTTGTAATCAACAATAATATCTATTATTATTTAAAACATTTTTGTCCTTCGGATGCGCCTTGCATGTTGCATCTAAGAACCCTCCTCACATTCCCGGCCCATACTACCAACTACTACTTTGAATGTTCATCTCTTTGTTTGACCTTTCTATTTCATCATAATTGTATATATACCTGTATATATTTATAAGTATATTAGTGTATTTAAATTGCTTTTCTATTGTTATGCACACTATCTGCATGTCTTGAAGATCAATTCTCCTGTTGCCGGTATGCTGGAAGAGATTTCTGTAGGAATAAGCATTACCTTTGTACTTTGTTTTTTCCTATTCCAATTTAATGTATTGTTTTAAATATTGTTTGTACTTACTTGATTTTAATTATTGTAAGTGGTATTGTGCCGTTATAATTAATTAAATAAATAAATAAATAAATACATAAATATAAAAAAAAAAACAATCATACAGTCAATACTTAGGGATGTGCTGAAGTATCAAGTAGGTAAATCATCATTTTTAGTAGTAAATATTAAGTGTGAGTGAAATCATTTTTGTTTCCATTACATGGTTACATTTGCAGTTATAGTGGAGTAAGACGTAAAAATTGCAAAAGCACGGAATCCAGGGTCAGTCCATTAATCTTCATACTTCATAAAAACTGTTGGACTGCATTGTTAAAAGCTCAAATAAAAAAGTTAAAAAATTTCATACCTTTCACTTCGAAAATAATGGATTTGCATTCAGCCATTTATCCCTTATTTTACCATCTTAGGGGTCAAATTCCTAAAATGCTTTTCTTAGTGGATATTTCATCTTAAAATGCATAAACTGTCAAAATTTCAAGTTTGTAACCCCTATGGTTTAGGCGCTGCGTTGACGAATAAGTATAGACAAGCAGTGCCTCCTGCTGGTGTGCCCGCATAATATATAGATAAAAAGTAGGTAGCCTATGTAATAAACTATCTGTATGCTACATTTTATCCAAATTCAAAAACAAATTATCAAGTAGGATAGTTTGTTTTTGGATTTGGATAAAATTACTCTACCTACTTACTCTCTATTTTGAAAGTTTGAAAACACAATTGTTTTTTAATGATGTAAATGTTCAATAATTAACATTTGTCGCACTAACTTCACAATATAATAAATATACATAAATAGCAAATACCTAAATAAAAATTACGTGTTTAGACCTAGCTAGTAGCAACGTATACTAATCTGTTAAGGACCGCGTCAACAGCTTCTGTCCTACCTATAATCTAATATCTATAATCTATAATCCCAGCCAGCCTCCAGGGACTGTAGGTATAGAGATAAAAAATTTAACTTCGATTTTTTCTTGACGACCTGATTGGCGCAGAGGCTGAGCGACCGGCTTGTGCGTCACGGGTTGCGGGTTCGATCCCCGCACGGAGTAAATATTTGTACATTCTACAGGTAGTTGTTCCGGTTCTGGGTGTTTGTGTATGTGAAAATTTCTGTTTGTAAACGCACCCACGACACAGGAGAAAATCCAAGTGTGGGGCAACGTTTTAAAATGAAATAAAAAAATGAATATAGCATATTTTTTCTTTACTGGATTCAGAGGTATAAATCTGACGGCCCTCCACTATTAGAGTACCTACTGTGTTAAATTTAAAGTTAAATTTGTTTGTCATGTTTGAATTATTATAGACAACGGATTTAGATTGTGTAGTTTTATTGAGGTATAAATACCTTTTAACCCGACGTTTCGGATGACTTGCATCAAGCCGTGGTCACGGGAAGACTCTTTCTCTCGGTCTTCCCGTGACCACGGCTCAGTCTAAAATAATTCAAATGTATAAAATCGTGAAACCTTAAAAACATTAATTGTTTGTCATGGTCCGTTTCTATTATAGGTACGAGGGAGGATAGGTTATCAGGATTCAATGTCCTTGTCTAGTTTGCCAAATGACTGTGTGGTCTCTAGTCATGCATGATAGATGTCCACCTGTGGGCTATCAAGGCTATAATTTACATATAATATAATTTAAATATTTATTTTTACTTTTTATTACAGGATGTCACAGGCAAGATAACTATTGATTTTAAAGATACATATTCATTGAGGGTTTTAACAAAATGCCTCCTAAAATCAGATTTTAATCTCAGTGTTGACATACCAAAAGACAGATTAGTTCCAACACTTCCTTTAAGATTAAATTATATTTTGTGGATAGAAGACTTATTAATGGCCATAAACAGAGAAGAAAATATTTGGGGATTAGATATAGGTAATTTTTATAAACACAAGGTCAATGCTTATAACTATGTTCTTAACATTGGACTACTAATGCATAAATTATTAATATGTATAGAATTTTATTAAAACATATTTACAATTCATACTCATTCTTTAGGAACAGGAGCTTGTGCCATTTATCCACTACTAGCAGCTGTTCAAAATAAATGGCACATGATAGGAACTGAAAGTGACCCAGAAAGTTTTCTGAAAGCTGAAGAAAATATACTAAGGAATGGCTTACAAGGGCTCATAAAATGTAAGATAATTTTATGAAAAGTCAAGTTTAGGTTCAATGCTACAATCATTTTCAAAAAAGTTTGTTTGATTTAAATTTTCGATACTATGTGGATGTGATTTTTTTTAAATTATAGAATGTTTCTTTTTAGTGCATAAAAGTACCACTGAAACTATAATTTCACATGTATTCCAACAGGAAGACAAGCAAGATTTCGATTTTTGCATGTGTAATCCTCCTTTCTACAGTACCTTACAAGAATTGTGTGAATCACGAAGCCCTGCCAGGTTTGTGTGTAATTTATACAAAAATATAATATTCAAACTTTCTTACTTGTCATTATCTGTAACATGGTAAAATTTTACTTCACAGACTACCACCTAAAAATGGCTTTACAGGGTCTCCTCAAGAACTGATCACTGAAGGTGGGGAGCTTGAATTTTGCAGGAAACTCATTAGAGAGAGTAAAGATCATAAAGATAATGTGCTGTAAGTACTTCTTAGTCTTTGTTTTTTCATACTATAATTATATGTTTAATGAATTTGTGTCTTTTTTCAGTGAATAATTGCACTGTGTATGGACACAGCACAATTTTTGCTACTGTCTGAAAGAACCATTAGATGTGTTAGATAAATGCATTTCTATTATACAGATTGCTAATTTATTTTAATATTTTAGGATATTTACAACAATGATTGGTCATAAATATAACTTTGATATTCTAAAACAAGATCTTAAGTCAGAGGGGATCAAGTACAATCACACAGAATTTTGTCAAGGTCGTGTTACTAGGTGGGGCTTGGCATGGACCTATAAAGATTATGAACTACAGATTATGGGTATGTTGGCAACATTTAAACTGATTAACACAGAATATATAATCATTATACTTAGCATAATCACCCCTGTACTCCCCCAATGCATTGCAGGTCCGATCAACACATATTTAACTTATATCACTTGTGTTGTTAAAATATGTAGTAACATTATTTTATGTATTACAGTGCCACCCAGAAATAAAACAAGGAAGAAGCACATACCACAAATATACATGTTACCTGAAATACCAAATTGTGTATATAATACTGAAGTAGCACTCAGCAAAATAAAAGAAATACTTAACAACTTAGATATTACTCATAAAGTACTTGATAAACAAGGTAACAAAGTATCACTTGATATAGTTGCAATGACTAATACTTGGTCCAATCAAAGACGTAAAAAGAGACTTCTGAAGAGAATTGAAACAGCAGCTAAAGTACCCAAATTAGATTCAGAAAGAAATGAATCTAATGAAATAGACAGTGCCTCAAATAAAACTACATTAAATGAACCAAGTTTAAACAATTCTAATCAAGAAGTACATAAAAGTCCTAATACCTCTGTTGATAATAGCAATGCTAATGATGAGCCATTAATTCATGCTTTTTTAAAATTGTCAAACAAAGAAAACAAAATTCTACTTGGAATGGAGTTTCTCAATGGTGGTGGTGGAAAGGAAGGCGTACATCAAATAGTGCAATATATAAAAAACAATTGGAAGTAAAACGTGTTGTTCTTATTAGTCCAATAACACTCCTTGAACGCCTTCTCACGCAGTCGGGTGAAAACTGTTGAGAAACGAAATTATTGATTGATGATTGAAATGATTGTTTATTTCTGTAAATAGATCTTTTTAAAGACACTTTTACAAGTTATGTAAGATTTTTTTGTATCTACATGGCATCGGCATTTACTAACTGAGGACCTCTGAGAAGAAATGCCGAAACAAACTCGGAAAATCATGGTCTCTTTTAAAGTCCAAACATTTTAGTTACATTATATGAGCCTGACGATGTAGGTTAAAGTCTGAGATGGCCTTTTGAAAAAAGCAACAGAGCAGCTTTTAGTTGACCTGTCAATACTGACAGCACGCATGCGTCAGCCATTGTTTAGCTCAACCTTATTGAGGGAGCCCAACGACCCGACGCACGTCAATGCAAGATCTGTGGGACATTTGCGTAGGCCATTTCAATTTTCAAAATCCCAAAGCCGCCAGACATTAATTTGTAAGCATATTTTTATGTACCTACAAAGTGCTCATATTCACATAGTTATCTATATTACTAACAATAAATAATCTCAGAACATAAAAATCAATATAATGTCAAAATATAAGATAAATAAAGTCAAATAATAATTCAAAATCTATAGGTAGGGCATAGCGAGATTTCTCTCGCTCAAATTGAGCTGCCTGATTGAAATACCTGGTACATTGCATACAATTGGATTGAATGACTTTTTCATGAAATAGACAATCAGTACAGTTATATGCACTTTGAGGGCTGTTTTATTGATTTAAATGATTATAATTCTGTAACTAAATCCCTATTACGGGCGCGAATCATATTTTGTTCAATGTACAGCCCGACAATGACCGGCAAATTGCAAAAAACGTACAAAAATTTGAATTTCCCGGGCTAGCGTGGAGTTTCCACCTTAAACTAATCTATTACAATCCTAATGTGGTAAAGAGTGTCTGAAGAGGGGCTATGGCCCCGGGTGGCTTATGAAAAGAGGCAACATCAAGTGCCACGTTTTTTTGTACTACTAGACGGCGGTAAATTTCCAGATGGCCCCGGTGAAATCCACGCTACGGTCGCCATGTGCTTCTGCCTCCATGTGCTTGGGGTGGAGCTTTGAAATATCGATAAGCTGAGTGCTGTTTGCGTTAGTGATCGTTTGCGGGCTGCGCGCCGCACAGTGGGCTGAAAATCGACTTTCATAGACATATAATTCATTTCTTCCAAAGTGTCTACTTTCATAGTTGGATATGCTTCAGAATACTACCAGTATGTCTATAAATATCAACATTATGATATTGCACATCAAATGGCGCACACAGAATTTTTTCTTTAGCATTTTCTGAAGCATATCCAACTATGAAAGTAGACACTTTGGAAGAAATGAATTATATGTCTATGAAAGTCGATTTTCGGTCCACTGTGCGCCGCCCGCATACACGCAAACGCACTCCCAACATACATGCAAACGCACTGCAACGCGTAACATACAAACATACAAGCAAACGCGCGACCGCTGGGGCAAACCAATTCATCAGACTGCGCAACGATTACGTTGAACGCGCTTTGGAAAACATTGCAAAGCCATGGTGAGCTAGATGATAAATCCTTTCCAAAGAGAAACGGGTAAAACCCCGACTAAAACTGAGATAATTAGAATAATAATTGTATTTGAGAATGAGAACCACCTTTTTGAAGTCTGTTGTTAAAAGAAAACTAGACTAAAAGGTAAATATACATTACAAAAAAAAATTGTTACTCTATACTTGGTTCTTTACCCACAGTCCTTAGAGGTACAGCCAAGGATGTCAAACATGAATTGTATCGATACATCTAATTGTATTCGTATAGATTAGTTTATGCTAACTCATAATAAAGTATCCCTTTTTCTAATGGTATATGTATTGGATTGATATTGTATAGAATTTTATATTTTTAACCGACTTCAAAAAAGGAGGAGGTCCTCAATTAGACTGTATATTTTGTGTTTGTTTAAATAACTTTAGACTGGGTAAACCGATTCTGATGGTTCTTTTTATTTGAAAGCTGGTGCTCCCTGTATAATCCCATTTCAATTTAGTCCAGTTATCCAGTATTTCTGAAAGGTCTGAAGTCGTTTTTTTTGACAGAGATGTATTCAATGTTTATAAATATTTTCCGTTTACATTTTCCGCAGTTGCTATAAATTTGATAATAAAGCTTTTACCAGTTGACAATAAAAGTATTCAAGCATTACCGTAGACCGGACGGTGAATTTCTAATTTCAGCACACAACTATAGCACAAAAGTAAAATTAGATTGATAAATCCGAATATTCAATTTTAGATCTATCGTATTATATTGCGCATCCCTAGTAGAGAAATGACATTAGGTCTTGCCTTACGGAATAGATTTGAAGTGCAAGTGGTTATATATAAATTATCTTTGGGGCATATCAAGGCAGTGATTTTGAGATTAGTAGTGGTCCTAGTAAATATAATAATTTATACTGCATATTTTGTTGTTATTATAAATTGCATTAATCCACAACATTTTTACTTAAAACGCGAATTGAGTCAGTTATTTATTTGCGGACCAACGTCGGCGACTCGCAATAAGTGCATTCTTCGGGCAAAATACAGTGTACTGCATTCATCTTCAAGGCCAAATATGAATCTTTCAGGTAAACTTACTTAATAATAACTGCGTTTTTAATTTGTTTTTGCAGTAATATTATTCAATCATAATTATACATAAACCACACTTATTTCTAACAGGTAAAATTGTTCTTATTTATATTAGGTAAGTATTGTGCCTTATTTTCATCTTTTGTTTTTTGATAAGATGTGCTTTTTATGGCAAGCTCTAAATTAAAGGAACCTACACCATTGTAATATGTCACATTCTCAAGCTCTAGTGTTTTTATTATATGTCAAAGCATGTAACATAACATTACAACCATTGTTTGGTAAACCAAATACATTAGCAGGGCTGAACATATAAGGGGTAAAATCAGCCTACTCTTTCCTCTTACCACCAGACAATTAGATTGAAACTATAAAATGTTAATCCTCTTTTGTCTTTTATGATATTGAGCAACACTTTTGATTCTGTAAAGCAACTTTTGCGACTGACTTTTAAGTAATTGTTTTTTATTGTAGTTCAGTTCAGTTAACATTTGTATTGTTTTTATAAGACCTGAGGCCTTTTTTGGTATTATTAGAAAGCTCTGACTCACTTACTTATAGTTTATATCTGATGTTTAAGGATTAATGATTATGAAACTGAACTGTTTTTGACTACCCATTTAGCTTAGCGGTATTGAATCCCGGTGGGGACAAATGTTTGTCTGATGATCATAAACATTTGTATCTGAGTCATGGATGTATCTATGTATAATATGTATGTATTTACAGAAAAAAAAGTATAAATGTAGGTAGTATATCAATCATCTAGTATCCGGAACTAGTACGGAACTGGTGCTGTGTAATGATATCTGGAAATATTTAAATAATATAAATATAAATTACATACCAATCGAAAGTATGGAGCCTATAGAACATGCAAACGTAAGGTTGTCTATTTTTTTCCCATCATAATTCTTGGGTAGGCAGGTATAAACAGGCAGGTGTTAAAACATGTAATATGCACCGGTCTGGTTAATGCCTTCTGCTTCTCTAGCTTCATATTGTTGATTGGTATGTAATTTATCTATTCGCCAACCTAATGAAATTATCAAAAAAAGAAATAAATAAAAAATTTGACTTTGTCAGAATTTTTTTAGGGGACCCCCCTACAATATATTAAGTAACATAATGATTAATTTTGTAGATACCTATAAAATCAGAGCTAGTTTTGCTCCTCGTTTTGACTGGCTCAATCCTATTGGAAACTTTTGGCTCTATTTGATACCTTAGATATTTCTTTGCATTTTAAATTGGTATGCATTTGTATGAGTATATCTATTATTACCATCAATCCAATAAATAATGAGTACTATTCTTTTTGTTTTAAATTAACCATTAATATATAGAAAGAAGAGAAGAAAGAAACAGTATTTATTATATGTGTATTAGTGCTCTCAACGGTATCTAGAACTCGCAGGTAAAGAGTGTACTGAGGATACTAAGTTGAGTCAGGATTATTAAGCTGAGTCAATCAATATAAATAATTATCATATGTTAAGAAATAAAACAAAAAGTTATCCTTATGATATGGTCTCAGTTAAAGGTTTTTGCCAACACCATTAAACTATTATTTCTATTTTAATATCATTTTAACAGATCCCTCCGATGAAAGTAGCAGTGATGAGAGCACTACCATACCTGCAAAACGTGCCCGAACAGATACATATGGGGCCTCATCTACTACATCTCATGGCTCAGGTAAGAGCTTTCAATATATTATCGTGCTGATCTTAGTTAACAACTTTGATTTGTATCCTATATGTATATTAATTGGGAGCAATGTTGATTTGGTAATAAAAGTAAGATTATCTTCTATAAATGTTTTGATAAATGATGTACAACTAAATACTCATTATTATATATGTTACCGGAAATGTATGAAATCAAGGAATTGTATACAAATCCTAGGAGATGTGTACAATTCCGATACTATTTAGGTAATGTATAAAATATTGTTTGAAAAACTATTTAATGCATAGATATCCTAGGAAATGTATAAATTTCCTCGGAATTGTATATAATTCCAATATCGTATTAGGAAATGTATAAAGTAAATGCTTTCTGTAATAAAACATGTTGTTAATAATATTTTATTATTATAGCACTTATTGAGACAATCGGGTAACAGTCATACCGTTAAATAATAATAATAAGTTCATATTATCTTACTAATTAAAACTTCTAAAATCAACTATCTATTAACTTTTAACGTATCACAAAATCAACTTATATTTATTCTTATAAAATCAAATTTTCATTTGGCAAGTAATCAGTCTGATAATTAAGTAATTATAAATGTCACAGTATAAAAATAAATCTTTATATTATAATACTTTGTCAGTCCATATAGCTATTTATTTTTGCAGGGTAAGCTCGAATGGCATTTGGAAGTACATAATACTTTATTTTTAAAACACAGATATCTTGCTGTAGCACAGTTTTTCTTGCAAAGGCACTTCTTAAATCCCTGGCAGGTTCCAGTGGATTGCAAGTTGGCAACTGACCGTAGTGCAATCTCGGTACTCGGTACATCGTCTGCATCAAGAAGAACTCTTGGACACACATTAATCTGAGATCGAGCACATAATTGTTTTAAGATACCGTTCTTTACCAATCTGATAGAGTTTATCATCGGTTTTAGTCAAAACTACACCAATAATGTTACGCGAAATACCCTCCCCTCGTCCCGCTGTCCCCGCGTACCCACCAATATCTTAAATGTTTTACATTTCCGATTGCTATTTAGGAAATGTATAGATTTCCTAGGAAATGTGTAATGTGTAAGTGTAATATAATTTATTTCCCACATTTCCGTGCGATTTTAGGAATCACATACATGTCCTAGGAATTGAATACAATGACGGATTACATACATTTCCGTTAACATATAAACTAAATGAATAAATATTAGAAATACCATTATGCATCTTTGTTAATTATATGCTACTATCTCAACCTAATAATAATTTTACGATGTATTAGCTCTGCAAGAGTCAGATAAAGAGAGCCCAGACACACCAACTGCTGACAATTATGGAGGCGATTTTCAACAACCAGGAAAAGTTAGACAAAGTTTTGGAGATCGAAGTCCAGAAGAAAATATTAGGTTAAGCAGAAGTAGCTTAAGTGAGAATTGTTCTTCACCAAATGATCAATTTGATGATTATCGTCCTGTATTCGATGAGGGAGAAGAAGGCGAAGGTTCGGTTCGTCAAAGCTTTCAAGACTCAGGAGATTCATTCTACAATCAAAATCCTGAAAAAAGTAACAAAATGAAGGAGGCATATAATGGGGAATATTCCGAAAAATCAAAACGTATGATGATGAATATGGGCTTCAAGCCAGGAAAAGGTTTAGGTAAATTTGAACATGGTAGGACACAACCAGTTGAGGCATCCGCACAAAAAGGCCGAAGGGGTTTAGGGGCGAAACCATCAGCAGTGGGAACTCTGCCCCAAAATATTAAAGAAATCACCGAGGACGAAAAACCGGTAGCTAAGGAAGAAGTGGTATGTTAATTTTTTTACTTGAAGTAGTTTCGCACTATCTGTTTTACCATATCTTATGTATAGTCAGTATAGTATTAATACTAAACATAAAAATACCTACTTCATTACTTACGGAAAAACCTAATGTGGTATGATAAGCAATTAGTTCCCTCCCGTCGTCTGTGTGTTGAGAATTGCGTTTATCTCTCCGCACACACATCAAACCATGGGCGCAAAATAACCAATAGTAACACATGGCGTGGCTTGAAGTTGCATTAGCATTGCTTGTTACAGATAAATTGCATGCATTAATAAGGAATGTTTGTTATTACATTTTGATGTTAAAAACTTAAATGAGTAGTGATGCTCAAGAAGAGTGAAGAGTTGTGTAACAACTCTATTTAAATTTGATTAATCATTTTATTCTATCATTGATATTTGTTATTTTATTTTATTATTAACTTAAATAGCTGTCTTGCTTTTTAAATTAATAATAAATAGGGTTGGTGGCGTTCACCCGTCAACGCCACCAACCTTATGCTTATTTATACTTCTGAATCGATTTACAGGAATGGCTAGATCCTGCACCTGATGAACCATTATCAGGTGATGTTTTAGATAAGTGGTTACGAAGAGGGTCGAAGAAAACAACAATTGATGATGAAACTGAATTTGTTGACCCTACAATATTAAAAGGCGTATTAGATTCGAAGGTTCGTTGTATTTTTAAATTCACAAGTTCATTTTTAATATAATAACCAGGCAACCTAATAAAATAAAAAACTGCGTTTAAAAAGCAGATTTCAAAACTAAAAAGTAAAAAATAACTTAATACAGTTTTAACTTCTTTTTAGTTTTAAACGTATGAAGTCGGTGCCAAGCCAAAAGTAAAGGTATGTACACTTATTGCTCGTGATCTTGAGCGGAGTGGCTACAAACCAGGCACCGGCACCGACTTTTCACAAATTATGTATATACCGTGAAATTATATAGATTTCGGGATTGAAAATTTTGGACTCTATATCAATAATGGAATCCATTTATGTGAAATTTAAATAAAATAAAGGTATTTATTTTTATAAAAAATGTGACAGACACAAAAAACTAGAACGAAACCAGGATACATGGTAACGCCACTAAATTTAACGTACTACGATTACTACGATTGATATCATTCAATGTTACTCACACATAGGTACACAACTAACACAACTAAGCAGTAAACCATGCCGACAAAGACATAAAAGCCGCCCGCGCACGCTGCCGCTAACTTACCTACACATTTGCCGACAATCCACTCGGACACAGTATAAATATGAAACAGTATGGAAACTAAGCCTAGTTGCTGAAATAAATACCTACGCTCCATTAAAGCACTAGGGTTGTAACTTTTAATGTTTTAGATATTGCTTTATTTATTAAAATATTTTTGTATTGTAGTGATCAATCAATCGAATTCAACTAACTACCTAACTTATAAATACAATTTAAATACGTAGTCTCATGGCGTCGTTTAATCTCAGACGTTAGTTTAAAACACTGAAAAAAGTTTAATATTAACACACAACAATTTGTAGATCATTAACTTCGTCATTATAGCGTAACCTTTTACAAGTTTTGGCGGGAGCGTAGGTACGCGAGCCGCGGTAGGACGAAAACGTTTCGTGAGCTCGTCGGAGCCGGCACGCAGTAGACGCCGTTAAAGTTGATAATTTATAGCTATATATATATAGCTATAGCACTATCGGTTTCAACATCCCCGAAAACCATGAAAACGACATCCATGACGAAAAAATAAATTATAGCAGCCGCCATCTTGGATTTACATTTTGGAGCACTATCTACTTCAACATCTTCGAAAACCATGAAAATGACACCCATGTGGAAAAGTTGATAATTTATTGCAGCCGCCATCTTGGATTTACATCTTGACAGCACTATCGGTTTCAACATCCCCGAAAACCATGAAAACGACATCCATGACGAAAAAATAAATTATAGCAGCCGCCATCTTGGATTTACATTTTGACAACACTATCTACTTCAACATCTTCAAAAACCATGAAAACGACACCCATGTCGAAAAAGTTAATTTATTGCAGCCGCCATCTTGGATTTACGTTTTGACAGCACTATCGGCTTCTACACCCCGGAAAACCACGAAAACGATACCCTTATTTGACCAAAACAGTTGATAAATATCAATTATTGTAACCGCCATCTTGGATTTACTTTTTATTACCACTATCAGCTTTCAACTCAGCCTATCCACTGCTGGAGATAGGCCTCTCCCAAACTATCAGCTAGACCTTCAAAACCATCTTCATTATTTATAATTTTATATAACAGTCGCTAGTCGTAGGTACAGTATACTAGGTACTTACGTATTACGCTCGAGGCATTTTTAAAAGGATCGCTATGATAAATAAACTTATACGTGACCACTCGTCTCGATGCGGCGACGCACAGTGTGGTATTAGGCCCTAAAAGTTGGCCAAAAATGTTTTTTTGTTTTATTGGTAAACTATACCATATTACCGAACCTTTAAAAGTTAAGTAGTTGGTCCAATAAATGGCCGAAGAACTCCGTGCTAGCTCGCCAACACGTGCCGTGCGCTCAGTCGGAAGTTGCCGTTCGCTGACAGTAGTCGTGTGATTTTTCGATACGCTCAAATTTTACTTGTTTTTAAAACGTGATATTTTAGGAATATACCGTTTTGTCGTGATTTTTGTGATGGATTCCTCTCAGCCAGGTATGTAACTATATGGAACATGTTTTTTTTTTACAAAAGTCTTAATCAATTTTAATCCAGATGTCCAAAAGTAAGTTGTCATAAACTATTACAATTTTTTTTACTTTTTTATGTTTAAGAGACTTTTTTTTACATTATTTAGCATTCTTTAAATACAAATACTATTGTTTCTTGTAGAGTGGACAGTCCAAAACAAATTTATAAAAAACACAGCCGCCCGTACCCGCCCCGTTTTTTTTTCGATAGTACCTTACAATCTTGTATAAATATTCGTTCCTAAGATTTAGTCTTATTTTGTTACAGGGACTTCAAGATTGAGGTTTATGACTCGAAATGAGTTGTATGCTATTATGCAAGGGTCTAATGAGTCAACATTTGACGGAAAATTGACGTTTTTGATTCAGCAACTGCTAAGTTCCTACTCTGATGATGATATAAGAATTCATGAAATAAAACAAAAGATCGCTAATATACAACACAATTTTAAGCAAAAATGGTTAGCAGCTCGTAAAACCAAAGCAAGATTCGAAGAAAATAACGTAGAGTGGCTATCCGGATCAATATCGTTACCAGCTACAGGTATGTGTCTGAACAATATTTTTTTTGTTAATTAGGGTTTCAGGTTACCAAGAACTTATTGACATTTAGGCAGCTAGCTCAACTATAACGGTGATTTGTTATGATGATTGTAACTAACTATTGTATTGTTTAATTGCAACTCGTTAATATCTACAGATATACATTTTTTTTATTGTTACAGGAATCAGCCCTGGTCGTCCTCAAAAATCTTTTGTGGATTCTAGCGAAAGGACTAAAAGACGGAAAACTACAGAACTTCGATCAAAAGACGTGGAGGAATTGACCTACGCTACTCAAATGAAGTTAAGAAAAGTTGGTAAAGTTGATGCTTCGAAAGTCGTAAAAGATCTTACAAAAAGTCCACGGAGAGCTAAAAAATATGTCAAGGCAATGAGAAAAAGTATTCAGACACAAGATCAACCTCGCCAATTGTCACCTTTAAATGCTTTGTCTATGTTCACCGAAGCAGGATTAACAAAAGCACAATATGAACTAGTACGAGAAACAAATAAGTCTTTCTTTCCGTGTTATTCGGTGCTGCAAAAAGTTAAGAAAAAATGCTATCCTGAAATTCATCGCGTTACCGAAACGTGTGCTGAAGTACAAGTACAAAAATTAATGGATCATACGACGAATCGACTGATTTCACATCTGGGAGAAGTTGTAGAACAGTTAAGTGAGGAAGAAAAATCATCATTAACCTTAATAAGTAAATGGGGCTGTGATGGGTCACAACAGATGCAGTATAAAATTAAATTTGAAAATGAACCTGATACTGATGCTAATATTTTTCAAAGTTCTGTTGTTCCTCTTCAATTAGTGTATGGACATGAAAAAAAAATACTGTGGCAAAATCCGACACCTTCATCTCCTCGTTATTGCAGACCTATTAGACTCAGATTCGTCAAGGAGACTACAGACATAACAAAAGAAGAAATAGACTACATCACAACACAAATAGATGCGCTTGCCAGCACTGACATTGGGAACAACTTATCAGTGAAGCATAAGATGTTGTTCACTATGGTGGATGGCAAAGTTTGCAATGCGGCAACAAATACAAAATCCACAATGAGATGCTACATTTGCGACGCAACTACTTCAGAATTTAATGACTTATCGAAGAAAAGGCCATCTAAAGAGGAAAATTTAAAATTTGGGCTGTCATTGTTACATGCTCGTATTCGATTTTTCGAATCAATTCTACATGTAGCATATAGGCTATCTGTAAAAAAATGGAATGTCCGACTTTCGATTGAGGAAAAGCAAGCGGTGGAAGCCAGAAAACAAGAGATTCAAGATCAATTTAAGCAAAAACTTGGACAATTGGTGGATATCCCGAAAGCTAATTTTGGCAACACCAATGACGGTAATACCAGTCGCCGATTTTTCGAAAACTACGAAATATCGGCGGAAATAACCAAAATTGATAAAGAACTTATCTACCGACTTAAGGTTATATTAGATACAATGAGCTGCGGGTATAAAATTAATGTTGAAGCCTTCCAGAAATACTGCGATGAAACTGCCGAGATGTATGTGGCTTTATATGGGTTTTACCCCATGTCTCCAACACTGCATAAAGTACTTCGTCACGGAGCTGAAGTGATAAAACACGCAATTCTTCCAATAGGACAACTTTCTGAAGAAGCTGCGGAAGCTCGCAACAAAAACATAAGGCAATATAGACTTAACTATTCCAGAAAGTTTTCGCGCGTAGAGTGCAATGTGGACGTTTTAAATAGGCTTTTGTTAACTTCGGACCCCCTATTAACAAGCATGAGAACAAATCTATATTTTAAGAAAAATAGAAAGACATTGTATGGAGACGTATTAAATTTGCTTAGTGAGAGTGCCTTCGCCAATGAAAATATATGTAGTAGTGACGAATAAATTTTTTTTTTCTAACTATAATAAGTCTTTTATTACCTATTTTAACATATATACACTAATAATCGTCATTCGAGTCATAAAATATTTTTGACCAAGTTTTAGGGCTTAATACCACACTGTGCGACGTGCGACGCGCGACGTGGCACTCGCTACTGCCAGCACTGCGAGAACCCCTTCGAGCTCTCGTAGATGCGTATGTTTGTGTGAGTGTGCCGTTTCGAGCGTTTGTTCGTAGTTTCCGTACTGTTCGGTATTTATACTGTGACTCGGACGCACTATAGGTCCCGTCACGAGTTTAGAGCTCTGGCCTTGAATGCGCAGATATCATTTTTTGGGTCCGTTTGGCGGGGTGTGCGGTGTGCGGCGGGTAAGCGGCCAGTGCCGGCACCGTATTGGTGTATCGCCCAAAGTACATTTACGCACATATTGCTTTCGTATTTTTTCATCGTCTTGACCTTTTACCTTTCAACAAGTAGTTCCAGTCGCATCCATCTACTAACTTCAACTTCCTTAACACGTTGGCTGCTGAAAAACACACATGCTGTGTTTTGACTCACGTAACGCGAGCGCGGCGCCAACACGCCTGGCGTGTTTTCATATTTTGTGCTACGACTGGGCGGCAAAACACGCCCTGCGTGTTTCTAATATCGCTACGCCAGTACGGATTACGCGCGAGGCGTGTTTTAAACCGACTTCAAAAAAGAAAGAAGTTATCAATTTCGACCGTATTTTTTTTATCTTTATGCTATAAAACATATTGTTCTATATTTTTTTATCTTCCTTTCGTAGGTAGTTAATTCTAATCAGCTTTTACGGAAAATAAATCGACATAATGTCGTAGTTTTAACAAATTTAATAACAAACGCCCTCATAAAATTCGAAGAAAACAAAGTAAAATATTCTACAAAGGATTCTGCGGTATTAACAAATACACATCTGCGTTTTAATTTTGAATAAAGAACTTAGTAGGTGATTGTTTTGCACAAAATATATCGTAAAATAATTCTAAGTACCCAATTGTTTTATGCACTCAAAAATAAAAGACAATGAATGGTTACTAATACTACTATTATTATTATTACTATTACTATATGCGCTCCCACACCAGGTGTGTTTTGGCCGCACTGTTGGTCGGATTACAAAATGTGTTGCGGCCGTGCGGGCGCTCACGCCAGGCGCGTAAACAACCGCACCGGTAGGTTAGCGCGCGCTATGTTAGGCCGCAGCCAACGTGTTAATTAACGACGATTTGATGAAAGGAATAGGATTATTGCCAAATGTTTACAAATTAAAATTGTTTTTTAATATAATTGATTATAGATAGATAGATAGAATATACTTTATTGTACACCAATAATTAAAAAACACATTACATTAATTTTATTATTGATTATGTAATATTGATTCTATAGGTATCTACAAAAATAATAAATTATTATTTTTATAAAATAAACCGTGGTTATATTTTATGTTTCTCTTTTAAAATACCTATATAAAACTTCTATTTATTTTCCATTAAAAGTAACAACTCAAGTTAATCTTACTTTTCTAAAAACTCTTCGTAATATATGTGAGCACGAGTGTACGACATGCGCAACTCTCCCCACTATTTTCGTCGAGCGCTCTAAACTCGTGACGGCACCTATACCTATTATTACCTACCACGCTGTGCGGCGGCGCGGCGGCGCCGCAGTGTCGCCGCCGGCGGCGTGCGGGCCGGGCGCTAGTTCTACTGCAACTCGTGCGCGAAAATGTGTCGTCACGCGAAAATGTGTCGTCAGTACGAATATACGAACGCGAAGTACTTAGCAATTGTTCAGCTGTACTGTGCACATTAATGGACTCTCGTGAATCCATACTCAATACGGGAAGACCATCACCAAGTTCAGTTTAGTGCTAATGTGTAGGCAGTTATTATAACGGCCAATTAATAGTGACTATTTTCATTGAACGCTATCTAACAGCTCGTTTTTAGACATGTTATAAACGATAATATCGGGGCTGGCTGCTAGATAATATCCCTGTAGCGTACTTAGCAGAGATTTACTATCAGCATGATGGCTGCCCCGCTCATTATTCAAGTGTAGTCCGTGCCTACCTAAACACTCAGTTCGGTGATAGCTGGATAGGCCGCGGCGGTCCCATGGCTTGGCCGTCTAGGAGCCCGGACTTAACGCCTTTGGACATTTTCTTGTTGTCGGAAATCAAAATTTTTAATTTCTTACATTACAAAGACCCGTAAACATGAAAATCGTGACTAGTTACGCAGTGCTATAGTGGACACATTTAATAGAGTGAAAAGTGACAGACACGTTAAGAAAGCTAAAAGACTATAGTATAAAACGGGCACGTTTGTCTATTGAACGCGGCGGACTCCATTTCGAGCAGTTGCTTCGGTACAGGGAAGTGTAAATAAACTGTTTTGCAGGTAACTTGTATGTAAAGTTGATTATTTTGTAAATAGCTCCAATTTTTCAAATACGCCTGAAATACTTACCCAGTCTCTTGACTGCTTCAGCTATCTGTTTTTAATATTGATACAGTAAATACCTAATGTTATTTATTGAAAAGTTATGTTTAAGTAAAGTATTTCTGGCAGTCCTAAGCCCGTGGAATGTATGAAGGAGAATTTGGTGTACAATTTACGTTATTCCGTGAAAATGTTGCCGCAATGATTGTACAAGCGCAGCGGCTGTACAAGCGACCGCTGCGCAAGGCGTCGCGAGTTCGATCCTCGCTCGGAATTTTTTTTTATGATCTGCAGGTAATTGTTCTGTGTGTGAGGCAAAGTTTAAAAAAAAAAAAATTTTAAGCTATTGTAATACCTACTTAATTTTTAATCCCTTTTATTGAATTGGAATGTAGGTTTTACGTTCGTATCTCGTATCTGCTGATTCGCTAAGCGCCAAACCTGTCATATTTCAATTTATACCTAGATAGGTAAGTTACGTAGATAGGTGTAAGTAGATACTCACCATCAATTTCGTGGCCATCTGCATCGTATTTAGTAAATACAATTTATTTCAATAATAAAATGAGATCAATAAAGTACTGGCCTACTAGCTTTAAATAACGCGTAAGTACCTACTTATTAGTACTTATTCGCTCGGACAACCGTTTCGTACCAGCTGATTGGCGTTCGGGTCATTGAACCCGCCGCCGCGCCACCCACGCCGTGCGTCATTGATAAGTAGCGAGTTGGCGACTGCGGCCGATTTTGAATGAAATATTGGTACACTACTACTAGCAAACTCGATCAAGTGAAAATATTCTTTTCACTTGCCAACTTTTTTATTATAAACAGTAGAGTTAATCTAAGACTTTTTTTTGTTCTACTAATTATCATAAGTTTCCCACCTTTCGGTTCCGAAACGACTACAATTTCACGGTGTATAATAACAAATACTAAAAACAAAGCAAAATAAATATTTAAGGGGGCTCCCATACAAAAACGCAATTTTTTGCCTAAATTTGTACGGAACCCTTCGTGCGCGAGTACGACTCGCACTTGGCCGGTTTTTCATGCGTGCAGCTGGCGTTAACCGATTTATAAGACGTTACCAGTTACCACGTCAGAAATATATGGCTTCCTTCGTATATAAAAGTATTAATGAACAATATAAGTAACTGAAAGAATTAAGTTTGTGATCTATGTTTCATTAATCTAAACCGCGAGTAAATCTACAATTTCTACTTGACTAGTTAGAAAAAAAATTATCAATTCAGAAAGAACATGTAAACACGTTCGTCTTGTTTATTATAATTGGCCTGCTACAATCTTTTCGACCAATCAGAGGGCTGTTGTATGAAATACATGGTCGTACTACTCCCTACAATAATAATTTGACGACCCAATTAGTCCAGTGGTAGTTAACACTGCCTTCTGTGCTATGGGTCACGGGTTTGAATCCCGGTAGGGACAAATGTTTGTGTGATGAGCATAAACATTTGTATCCGAGTCATGGATGTATACATGTATAATATGTATGTATTTACAAAAAAAAAGTATATATGTAGTATGTCAACCAACTAGTATCCGTAACACAAGCCTCGTTGCTTGCCTCGGCACTAGATGGCGCTGTGTCATAATGTCCAGAAATATTTATTTATAATTAAGATACCCATATAATCAGCATATTTTGCTATAGACTCTTTTTTACCCTTATTCTCATAGACATAAGGTTAAAAAGTCCTTTACTGCAAAGTTTGCATATGTTTATTTTTTACTATGTACATAATTTATTAACAACATATTGCTGTGACCACTGCATTGTTTCATTGACCACCAAGTTTTTGTTTACAGACTATTTTCGATAGTTTGGATGACGAAGATTTAAGAAATGCACGTTATCGTAGTAATCCGTACGAAACGATTGGCGCCGTTATATTCTTAAACAGAGCCGCTGTGAAGATGGCGAATATTGATGCTGTATTTGACTTTAATTTCACAAGTCCAAAGAAGCCAACTGGGGAAGATGCTGTGGACAAGAATGAAATTTTATATTTTGCTGATGTTTGTGCTGGTCCTGGTGGATTTTCAGAATATGTTTTATATAGGAAGGGCTGGAGAGCCAAGGGTAATTCGATTTTATTATTTTTCTGTAATAAGATTCTTGAGTCTAGAATTTGCAAACCCAGATTGGTCTGCTATTATAAATAAAAGACCAATTAGGAAGTGATTCCATGTGTATTGAAAAAAAATCGTTTACAGTGTACCATAAGACTACTAGAAAGTATCTTGTTTTATTTATTTGTTTCTAGGTTTTGGATTCACTTTGAAAGGACCCAACGATTTTAAATTATCAAATTTCTATGCTGGATCGCCTGAAACGTTTAACCCCTATTATGGTGTGAAAGGCGACGGGGATATATTTGACCCTGCGAATCTTATTTCATTAAAAGAACACGTACTTAAACAAACAGATGATAAAGGAGTGCATTTTCTTATGGCGGACGGCGTAAGTATTTTTTTTTGTGTTATTACCCAGATTTATATTATAAACGCGAAACGGGTGGATGTGTGGATATTTGTTACTTTTTAACGCAAATTTAAAACAGCTTAACAGATTTCGATGGAATTTGGCATACAGACAGTTTATGACATGGATTAAACCATAGGCTACTTTTTATCTAATACTATGAGGGCAAAGCAGCGGTTAGAAGGTACCAGAATAGTTTCCTCATAAGTTTGATGTTTTAGAATTATATTTTTCTAACTGAAAATCCAGGCATTTTATATAATTGATAATTGCTTTATATCATGGAAATCCAAGTCAATGGCCCCAAATTTCTGTAGATACAATATAAAATATCTTTCAATAAAACTTTATATGATAAAAAATATTTCTGAAACAGTTTCATTTTTATAGTAAAAAGAAATAGTGTGTAATCCATTATCTTTATGGCTATTTTAGGGCTTCTCCGTGGAAGGTCAAGAAAATATTCAAGAAATCCTATCAAAGCAGTTATACCTTTGTCAATGTCTCGCTGCTTTGATGCTTGTGAGAACTGGTGGCCATTTTGTTGTTAAACTTTTTGACATCTTTACACTTTTTAGTGTTGGCTTAATATACATAATGTACAGATGTTTTGATAAAGGTAAAAAATGTATATGAATTATAAAATTAACTTTTTCTGATATTTTTTTTATATTTCTGAGACCAACCCTGTGCTTTGTGACCTACAGAACTGATTAATTTTTGGTTTTCAGTTTGTGTTCATAAACCGGTGACTTCTAGGCCGGCTAATTCGGAGCGATACCTAGTGTGCTTGTGGAAAAGATTAGGGACAGAGCCAGCAGAGCAGTATCTCGCATCAGTTAACTCTATGTTGTGTAATGAAAGCAAACGTGGAGGAGACGTCACGCAACTTGTACCACTAAATGTTATCAAAGAAGATAAACACTTTTTTGAATACATATATAAAAGTAACTGCTTGTATGTAACCTCTACCTAAAACAATACTTATTTGAGACAGATTTACTTTTGCAACTATGTTAATGAAATTTTTATTTCAGACTCGGTCAAAAACAAATTCAAAATTTACTTAAAATAGCTAGATACAGTAAAGACAAAAACTTGAAAGAAAGCTCACAGGCAGAAATGAAGGAACAATGTTTGAAATTATGGAAAGTATGTGTCCGAATCATGAATATATGTATCACAATATATTTTATGAATGGTTGTAAAATCGTGTATTTATTTATATATATTTTTTAGTTACCAGATTTAGTGAGGACACAGCCTGAACGTCTAAGCCATGATGACACTTTAGCGTCTATAAGATCTCTTGTCAAGATGCCATCATCAGATTCTCACAGCTTATATTCTTTCAAAGCGAATATATTGAATAAACCACCAGATTATTTGGAAAAATGCTCAGATATGAAAGTGCACTTCAAAAATGTATATGACTGGCATTTTATGTTTTTAAGCAGTGGCAAGAACAGTCCGGATTTAAGGATATTCTTAGGTAAAACATTATTGATTTTATTCTAATTTTTTTATTCGTATCACTCTTCAACTCATCTCAAATATTGTATTTCAAGTTGACCAATTTCAGGTACTTTTGCGTTGTCAAAACTAGTTGCGCGGACCCAAAAAGTAGGTCTTATGGACAAGAGCCAGCAAGAAACTTTATAGATACTCTTTTAATTGAAATGTAAATTACAAAATAATTGGGATCCTTTATAATGTTTGCATGTTTTGTAATATCAATATGAGAATAATGCAGTTCTATGACAAGTCCATATCTACCATAGAAAAAATAAAAACCAAATCAAAATATTTCAATCAAATGTTTGTGATCCCGACAATGATACTAAAACTTTGACATGGTCCATGATTCAATGTATAATTCTTCAAATGTTTGATCACTTTTAGGTTGTGGAGGCAAGCAAGTATTTCAATTGGAATCAAATACCTGGAGGACAGTTGTAGATTTACATCTCACATTGCCAGCCAAAACACTGATATATGGAGAAGTAAGCATTTAGATTAAGAGCTACTAGAGAATATTTAGACTATTTAGTCTCGAAGCTTATATAGCTATTGCTGTCATCAAGCGCACCAGGAGCTGCTTACCGCCAGGCTTGATTCATTTATTATGGATATTGCCTTAGCTACACATTTTTTTTTCACAACCTGTACTAATACTGCATGCAGTTAATATCTCATCTAAATGATTTACTCTATTAAAGATTACGATTACCCTGAAGCTATAAGTCATGTATCAAAATGTATACAGTTCTCACGATGTAACTGGGTCGCTTTGAAGTCAGGCTTAGATTGTAAATGACAGCGCTGGTAAAAGAAATCACGAGAGTGAGTGAGACAGGTAACTTCAGAGCGGCCTTTCATGTCACGGCAGTTGCTTTGTGCTTCCAATAAAATTGTATTATAATTAACACTTGATTTTTTTAGGTTGTAAAAGAATATCTTGGCCAAGGGAATAATCAAATGTACAGCAAGTCTTTACATATTATTGACGCTTTGATGTTAGGTGGAATTGATATCTCCAGCTATTCACTAAGCGACAGGTAAATACTTATCTTGCATGTTGGGTAATAATAAACTAAATAATTAACGTAATAAAAAGTATCGTATTTTTTGGATAACGCAAGGCGGTTATAGCGGTTATATACTGTTCGGGAGAGGCCTATGTCCAGTTCTGGACTGCGATAGGCTGAGTTGAATGAAATTAATAAACAGCTCCACACTAAATATGAAAAGAGAGATTTTTTTTAAATTTAAATTTAATTCTGGAAACCTTGCCACCACTCAGTATATTCAGATCTACTTACACATAAATTAAAAAGTTTTGATTTTTATTTGACGATAAATATGAATACCTAAACATCTGACCTGATTTGCATTAAACTTGGTGAATATTATTTTATAAGCAATTAGATTATGCAAGATATGAAAAGGATACTTGTTTAACCACATTTTTATTTGTTTTAGAATAAACCAATGCAATTTGTTCTGTTCTGCATTAAATAAACCTTTTGACAATCAAGCTCTTCCGATAAGAACCAAGAGATTATATAATATGGAACAATTTGAATCGGCGGTTAATAATTTGGAATATCGTGCTATGAAAAGAGTGAAGAGAGCAGTCACAATTAATACACCAGACAGGATAAATAGAAATGATATGTTTTATGCTGTTGGATCGGTTTTGTTTTTAAAAGAAGTTAAAGGTATGGAATTTAATAATATATTCATTAAAAGTAGTATTTACAGTAATTTTCGTGCTACCTGTACTTACAGTGCTCCACATTGATCTGACTGATAACAGAGTCGTCACAATAAATAACGCGACAATTTATTGTAAAAATAACAACAACAGCTTAGACTGTATGTATTATTGTATGTATAAGTGGTCGCAAACAGCACTGCTAAATGTCAGGTCCTGGGTTGATTTCCAGGTTCCCATTCTTTTATCAAATTCTTCACAGTAATTCCTCGACCATAAGTTCACACTTTACATGGGACGTATTGGCCAACTACGGCGTTATCATACACCATAATTTAAGCAACAGTATGGTTAAGTGAGGCAATCCTTGGGACCTATGTCCAGCAGTGGACGTCTAACGGTTGAAATGATGATGTTGATGATGATGATGGTTAAGCGCTGATGTACCTACACTATTAGTCTTTTGCTTAACCCTCTGGGAATACAGTCGTAAAGAATGTCAAATTTAAAAACAATCGATCATAAACTTTACTCTAAAAATCGCTTTCGCCACAGGAATAGTTACTAAAACTACAGTACTTCTTACAATCTATTCGTTATATAATTCACAGATCCTTGGATTGCGGTTATATCAAAGAACAGTGGATATAAATACTATTTCAGCATCGACAGGGGCGGAAAACGTCATAGCGAGTACCATATACCTTCAGGTGCCAAGTTGGATATGTTAAGTGCGTATACAAGACGCGTCATGTGGCCCTGGGAACCATCGGCTAGTGCTGTTTTTGACAGCCAAACGAGTGAAAATGTAACTCGAGCAGACATGGAGGAATACATATCCAGCGTAACTAATAAGTAGTTATGTAGTACGTCTAAAATATTAATAGTGAAAAAACAAAAGATTTTAAATGTTACGTTGAATACACAACGAAATTTTTATTACGATAACAAAGGATATTTTATTACATAAATCATATACTTACTGTTAATAATGTAGTTTCTAAAGCGACGCCAAATTCCTAACGATTTGCTTTTTGGTTGCCAATAGGGAATATGCCTTTAATATTTTTTTTTCACTTTAAAGTGAAAAAAGTAAATTATTTAAAAATAAATCCAAGTACTGCATGTCGCTCAGAAAAATATTAAACTTACAATTTCCCGCTTAATTTATAATGCTCGGAGTGTTAACCCTTTATTTGCCAACCAAACAAATTCAGAGTTACGACAATGAATCTTATGAGCTTCCTCCACCCATAAAATTCATATCAGTATCGGCAAACGAAGGAATGCTCGATAATTTATATTCAAATTTTAACAAAATATTTTTTGCACCTTTCTTATCCCTGTGGATACCTTTACGACATACACTGCAGTATACGTAACGGTGTGGAGATTTCGAAACGTGCAACTTTTGTTGGATTTTTTTCTCATAACATTTGCTACAATTTTTGGTTGTAAAAGCTTCATTTATTATATACAATGATAAATTTTTCCGTTGTTTTATTATTTTCAAAATGTCATTATGTCTAAACTTTCTGTACCCCTTGAAGGTTCCTCTATTCATGAAATGAAAACCGGCTCCGTTAACAACTAACGTATCTGGTTCTTTTCCAAAATATTCATCCACAATTTTATTATAATAATAATTATTATTTTTCTAAAGATTCTCTGTCATTTCTTATTTTCAAATCAACATCTTTTGCAAATTTCAATCTCTTCTTTTCCGTTTGATGTTCCTTTGTTTCACAAACAACCCTTCCCTTTTTCAAAGTTTTATATTCAAAAGTATCATCAGATGATTTTCTATTGCATGTTACAATTGGTGTTTTGGCTCCAGGATCAACTGCAATTATTTTTTTTGTACTTTTTGTACAATTGGTTTTCATTTTCATTTGAAGTTTCCTCTTTTTATATTTATCCTTTTTTGCAACCAATCTATTCATAGATAATGAAAAACAAACACCATCTGTACTCCAACCAAAATTTTTAGGTATTGAAAAATACCGTCTCCAGTATTATTTTGGGTCATTTAATGAAAATTGAACCCAATTCGATGGTGTGTTTTCTGTATCGACTACGTAAAAGTTCATGTAAGCATCTAGAATCATAGGTAATGTGTTTCGATCCATGTTTATGAATTGGGAAAACGTTGAAAGATTTTTTATCATTTTCATACAATTCATGTTGAATTTTTACAAATAGAGGAATGTGATTCCAAAAGTTTTGTTTCATTTCCTTTTCTGATTTTTTTTTTATTTCAAACCATTTTCCAATTTCATTATCGCTGTATGTATTTTTATAAAAAGCATTAAATGTAGAATCATGTATTTGTGATTTTGTCAGTTTTTCAGAAAACTTGTGATAGGTACATGTATGTCTTTCGACATTTGAATGCGTGAAAAATTACAGTTGTCTCTAAAATTGTCTTGTACTGATTTGCAATTAATATTAAGTTAAAATTTCTCAAAGTGCCGTTGTATGTTATATTTTCATTCAAAATTGTATACCTACTTTTCAATAATATTGAGAGGGTCTTGTAATTTGTGATTTTTTCCTTTGAGTATATATGTAAATTGTAGTGGATCAAACTTGGGAAACAATTGTTGAAAATCTTCATGATTACAATAATTTTTAAAGGAATGGTTAACCAAGTACGACAATTCTATACCTACTCAATCTAGACAATTCTTTTACATCTGACTGATCTTATAGTTTTCAACAATTTTTCTATCTTTTCATACAGATGTCATATAAAAGAACACAGTCCCTTTTTGATACAATATACTTATATTTCTTGA
The DNA here is from genome assembly GCA_905163465.1 of Craniophora ligustri. Lineage (NCBI taxonomy): Eukaryota > Metazoa > Arthropoda > Insecta > Lepidoptera > Noctuidae > Craniophora > Craniophora ligustri. The sequence goes on along the minus strand of LR990967.1, from coordinate 5,382,862 downwards.
TCTTCTTCAAGTTCTGTTTCTCTTACTCTTCTTTTGCGGTTTTAAACATTTAGAACTAGAAGATCGAGCATGATCATCTTTTCCGCAAGACGGACAAGGCATCTTCTCATTGACCTATAAGAAATTTAGCAAGTTGGAGCTTACCTATATATTATTATATAGGTAAGCTCCAACTTGCGTATATATATAGCGTATTCATACTATTTAGGTTTATATAACGAGTTAAAGGAAAAAAAAACAAGGTTTGAAATAAAAAACAACTTACATTTATTCAACAAGGTTCATTATCGTGTGGATAAATATGTATAGGTATTATACTACACATTACACATTACGGTTTAAAGTAAACCGTTACGTCACTTACATATTATTTACGTCTTTTTTTGTTATTAATTGAATATTTTTGCTAATTGTATTTGCTCTAGTCATGCAGACATTGCAATTTCAATATAAATATAATAATAAATAAATAATAATAAAAATAAAACTCATCAAATCCATGCTAAATGAAATAATCTTCTATATATATAAAAGGAGAAGCTGACTGACTGAATGACTGACTGACTGACATATCCACGCAGGGCCTAAACTATAAGGGTTAGAAACTTGAAATTTTGCACAGGGATTCCTTTTATAACGTAGGGGAGCACTAGGAAAGGAATTTTGAAAATTCATCCCCTAAGTGGGTAAAACGGGGGTGTAAAGTTAGTATGTAACTTGGCTGTTTTTGAAGTTATTCAATTGAAATTCGGTTTGAAGTTTTTTCATTGAAAGTTATGAAACACGTGTAAAATATTTTTTCATAAATCATCCTATAAAGGGGTAAAATGTAAAAATCTGTTTGTAATTCCATATATAAAAGTATATATACGGTAATTACACAAAAAAAATAATTTCTAAAATGTTTGTCTGTCTCTCTCTTTGTTCCTTCTAATTGCTGCAACAGCTGGACCGATTTTGCAGGGACTTTCACCATCGTTATAAGGAGTAACTTAGGCTACCTTAATTAAAGAACAAGAAACGAATTAGAGAGACATCATAATTTACGTGAAGTTGATTAATTCCTTCGGGAGCTTTAAAGCGTCTGCAAAGCAATACGGCCGACGGAAAGTGTCTGGGAGTATTGGCAACTTATTTTTAAGGATATTGCCTACAATATACGTAAAAATCAGCTTGGAGAATTTACGTGAGGTAAGTAATATTTGTGTGTACCTTGATTACCTGATACCTGAAAATTGGCCCACTAGGCAAGATAGCTGGTAGGCATGCGTTCTTAGTACATACTAGCACTACTCAATAATCCACATTTGGTTCGTCAGAAAATACGTGACGTCTGGCGGCCCTGGGATCTTGGACTATAAGGGTGCAATTCTATACATGACGCCGCAGTAACGCGGCGTATACGTCGCGCACCATTCTATAAAGTCAAATATAAATATTTTCTTCCTGTCAGGGGTATCAATGTGCTAATCACATGGGCCTTAGCCAAGCGTGAATAGAGTTTAGGTAATAGTGTACACCGAAGAGACGGATGATGTGAGGAATTTGCGAGTGATTCGGCAGGTGTTGAGTATCACCGGTTTCTGGAGAATAAGAAATGCGTGTTTAGGGACCTGTAGCATATTTATGCTACGCTGAAGGCTCTTCGGTATAACCCCTGTCGTTGAGATCACAATTGACACTTTGAGAAGTAGGCCATAGCGAGATTCTTCCGCCCGACTTGGGAAGTGACTCCGCCTTACAGAAGACCACAGTGAATCAACAACAGCTGTATTTCTGTGAGTGAGTAAGGTTACGGAGGAGGGACTATTCTGACAACATGGGCATTCTTCGTTGCGTTTGCTGTCATTTTAGTAATTCCCTAGTTTAAGAAACCTAAACGGTTTTTGCAAGGGTTGACAACGCATATGCAAGCCTTCTGATGTTGCAAATGTCCATGGGCGGCGGTGATCACTTACCATCAGGTGAGCAGTCTGCTCATCGTTTGCCCTCTAATCACCACAAAAAAAAATGTTAATTATTATTATTATTACGAATTAATTTGACGCCGATGATGCCGGTGAAAATATCTATTATAATATATTAGAAACCTCAATGTAATTTTTAAAAACCTATCCATAGATACCCATAGTAGGGGTTTGATGAAAAAAAAAATTTGAGTTACAGTTCTAAGTATGGGGAACCCCATTATTTATTGTTTTTTTCATTTTTTTTTGTGATTTATTTGCGGTTCACATAATACATCTAGGTACTTACTAAGTTTCAACAGCATAGCTCTTATAGTTTCGGAAAAAAAGTGGCTGTGACATACGGACGGACAGACAGACAGACAGACAGACACACATGACGAAACTATAAGGGTTCCGTTTTTTGTCATTTGGCTACGGAACCCTAAAAAAAGACCAATTTAAAACGTTAGATTTAGCGCTAGCATTGGGTGTCAGCACTGGAATATCTGACTGACAACTTGATGGTGACAGCAGGGCTGCCAGATTGTATCTTTTGATACCAAATTGGCATAATTGGACGATGTACTATATCCATGTGGTATCCATGATCATTTGGTATAATTCGATACAAAAGCAAGACGCTCACAAAAAAAAGGTCATGCCAAGAAGTTGTCCGCAAATTCTGCAAAGGATAATCGAATAATCGAGAGATTTGAGCTAAAAAAAAAAGCTCATCCGACATAGAATCGGCTGTATGGTATAATACCATCGCATTTGGTATAATTTCAGATGCTAAATGGCATAATCTCGTCGTTGCTTACTGGCAGCCCTGGGTGACAGTGTCAGCATGTCTTGTCTTGTCAAGTTGTCACTGTCAGCAGTTCTCGTTCTCGGAAAATTGCCGCCTTCCCGAGTTGGCTGTTTGACTTTATATTCTTTGGTAGATCGGAGATCGCAAACAAAACTAAACGTAAAGAACTAGTCAAGATTCAAGTTGAAGCCCTTAATTCATCTGTTTAACTAGTCAATAATAGTCAATATAAAATATCAGTAAATACTAACTACCTACCTCATGTAGTTCGCTTTGCTCCTACTTTTAGTTACCGACATCGGGCGCACGGCTTTTGCCAATCCCATTTGTATTCCCATTGTTTGTACAAATATTGCAGTAGTTATTGTTCAGTGTACAAGTTATTGGCAATAATGACGGTGGGCGAAGTGAGCAGAAATCTTCCATGGTTGGTACAAAGTGTTATTATTAGAATACAGTTCGTTTTACAGTTTTTTTTCTAAAAACTACCATGTTTCAGGGTCGAAAAATATCGTCCTTCAAAATTAGAAGAATTAATTTCTCATGATGATATAATAAGAACTAGTAGGTATCTTTGTTGATATTTTATTAGTTGTATGCATTTAATGTTACTCTAATAAAGTTATTTATTTGCAAAAATTTTAGTAAACCAATTTATGAAGGAAAATCAACTGCCCCATCTACTATTTTATGGACCTCCAGGAACAGGCAAAACCTCAACAATACTAGCTTGTGCAAGGCAAATGTATACACCTCAGCAGTTTAATTCAATGGTAGGTTCAACTGTAAAATTAGTTGTGAGTAGTTTAATGTATTCAGGTTATATAAATATGTACAATAATAAAACAAAGAAACTGCAATAATATCCATTATTGCAGTTTGTTTGTACTCCACTGTAGTATATATTTCTAATTAAAATTCACTCTAGTTTTAATTTTGTTATTGACTCAAAAAACATTTATCTATTTACTTTTCATATTTTTATCAATGTAATTATCATTGCAATTGAGAATTAGTATAACACAAATTGATTGTAAAATTACTACTCTTTGTGGAATACTGCTAACTTTCTGATTCATTATATTTCTACATTCATCCACTTCTAGAGATAGAGCTCCCTAGTGTGGTCACTAGGGAGCCCTATATATATAAGGAGAAGAGCCGATCTTCAGCTCTTCTCCTTTCTGAATACATCCTCCTTTATTATTCCTTATTTTTAATGTCAAATTTTTACAGGTTCTAGAGTTGAATGCATCTGATGACCGAGGTATTGGAATTGTAAGAGGGCAAATTCTTAGTTTTGCATCAACAAGAACAATATTTAAAGCTGGGCCTAAATTGATTATTTTAGATGAGGCTGATGCTATGACTAATGATGCACAAAATGCTCTTAGGAGAAGTAAGTTATGTTGAATAATATTAGTGTTAAAAAATTTAATGATGGATGTATCAGAATTCTATGTTAGTCAAAATCAATTGATGGACAAGTTATTATTAAGATTTTGAAAATTATGATTTTGTAAATTTTAATTATTTCAACTTGAAATTATCGTAGTCTATTTGCTAATTATTTTTTATGGCATAATGCTGAATTATTAAGATATTATAATAATATTTAAGCTTATACATGTATTATCTTGAAAATAATGTATTTTTTTAATCATCATCAATCTAACAGTCACCAACTGGACCTATTATTTGTTTTTGGTGTGATGACAGTTTTGGATCAAAAGTTATAATTATTTATAGCCAAGAGACCACAGCAATGAGTGCAGGAACTAGAGCAGTATAAAACATACAGACCATTAAATTTTTTCTCAGTTACAAGGTTGCTCATAACATTCTACAATAAATGTCACTTTTGCTGGTCCTTTAAATGTATTTAAAATTAACCAGCCACTTCATTGTTGTTGGTAAATTTTCACAGATTGGCATGGGCAAAGAAAACATATCAAACATCAACCAACAACAGCAAATACAATACATAATATTGGTTATTGAGAATAAAAAAATCTGCCTATTGCTATGATTTGCAATTAAAATTATCTTAATTGTTTGTATTTTTTTTAAAAGCATTTGTTCATGCTGTGTATCAAATATATCAGTGTCAAAATTTCTGTAGACCGTGCTATGCTAACGACGCCGCGGCAGTCGTTCTATAAACAATTTCAGCTTTTAGTTACCATGGTTATTTATATGAAAACATAAGCATTTACGTACTCAACATGATCTATTTGTCTGATATGCGGGTTTCAATGTTAATTTGAAAATGTTGGATATCAGGAACTGCTATTTAGTAATCTTATCAAAAAAACAACTGAAAATTTTAAATGAGTTTGCCTATAAATAGTTTTTCGTGATGCACTACAGTGCTGAAGATGATGTGGCCGAGTCCAAGACAATTCAAATTACTGTCCTTGGTGAGCCTAAAACTGGAAAGGTAAGTTTTACCGTTATACTATGTAGGTATAATAATATACGATATCTTTGCATACTTAAGCAAATGGATTACAGAGTGAAAAATAAATTCGTAAACTAACATTATGAGTATGAAGTATCAAGTATCAATCAATATGTTGGCTATTGTTTCCGTAGAAGCCCGATTATAAACTTTCGTTTAGGATATTAATAATTTATTACTTATTTGACAATCAATTGAACAATAGAAGTCCGATTCACAAGAACTTTTCGAAATTTCACCACTTTTAATGCAGGTAGGTAAGAACGTAAAAGTAGATTCTTTTACTAATTTTATACATACACGATTTTGTATAGTACATAGTTTGTATTTAGTAATTTTGTATATATTCGTTTTGCTTCTCGACATAAATAAAAATAAGCCTGAACAAAGCTGTAATTTGTACCAAAATACTAGAAAACTATTTGAACACGAAGACATTGTTAGATTTTTGAGATTAGTGATTACTTGCATATTAGGAATTCACTGGCGTGTATATTTGCAGAGCTGTCTATGTTATCGATATTTGGGAGGGAGTAGCATACCTCCGCTCGGTGCCACGCAAGGTGCGGAGGTGATTGGCGGGCAATGCATCGGGTTGCGGCCTGCGGTGCCCATACAACTATGTGACGTTGCGGGCAATGCGCTGGCTACGAATATGCTCGCTAACTATCTGTATGCTACTGATGTAAGTAATATAATAATATAAATAAGATTTATCAGATATAATAGTGTATGCTCTAAGATTGGTTGGTAGTTCATTTTGGTGGGTAGATGGCAGAAAGACCATTACGGAGATATCACCTAAACTGCCCTTAGTTTGATTTAAAGTTCTGGTATACTTAAAGCTCTGGGTTTTTCTGTTCATATAAATGATTGTTTCAGATTATTTTGTTTGTATACGACCTGACAAACTTGCAAAGTTTTGAAAAATTGAACACATGGATTCGGAAAGTTAAAGAAATATTTGATACTGAAGTGACTAAACCCACGATGGCTTTGTTTGGCAACAAGTCTGATTTGGAACATCAGAGAGCTGTGAGACTGTCTTGTGTACAAAAATTTGCGTCTGAACATCTCCTAGAGAACTTCAAGGGGTCTGCAAGAACGGGGGAGATGGTTGGTATACTATATTAATTAATATTTGTATTTTATATGATACTAGCTTTTGCCCGCGATTTCGTCAGTTTAGAATTAGTAATTTTATTTCTTACCCTCCTCTTTTAAGACATGCTCGATTCTGGAAATATCCATCCACCCACCTTTTCGCCCTTGTAAGGGATAATTTACGGGACGAATTCCCTACCAAATTATAAATAATAATAAGTAAATTAAATAAATTGAATTTTTTGGGTATAGGCCGTATCGGGAAAGCCAGATCATCTAGTCATGAATTAAAGAACTGTTCTTAATAGTTTCTTAGTGTTGTATTTTTATTTTACGAACACGCGATGTGGATATTTTTGAGCATTATTTATTTTATTATAATCAGGTAGGTAATTGGGTTTCGAGGTGTGATAAATATTATTCTGAACACATACTTTCAGGGTTTGGAAGTAGACTTCCGAACGCCTAACCATTGATTTCAATATATATTATCTTATGGGAGGCCACTATTTAAAAAATACGTAATAAAAATCAGTTTATTTTTTAGACATAAAATAAAATAATAAAAATATCGTTATAATTTTATATTAATTATAAAATCTTAGTTGTCTTAATAATAGTAGTCACCTAAGAAAAATAAGTAAGTAGGCGTATACATACATTGTACTTAAGTTCACCGTCCATCTACTTGGTTTCAGGTGAACAATGCGTTTACAACACTCGTGGCTCGCGCGATGGGAATCAACATGAATCGTTTGCCTGTGGTTGTCATGGATAGCAAGTCTCCAGTGCTGACAGATCTAGAGTCTAATGGTCGCACGCCCGCGTCCGAACCTATGGAGTCTCTTATCATGAACAGAAAAGCGTTGAGAAGAGTACAAAGGAAAGCGTCATCAAAAATATGTAGCATGCAATAATAAAATTGTTATCTCACTACCTATTGGATTTTCATTTATATATTTTTTTCTTGTATGCCCTTTGTAGTTTAGAAGAACTATCAGATAGATGCAGATATCAACATAGTTTTATTTTATTTATTGATAGTAATGAGTAATGTTGTTTCAGTTATAGAAAAGTACACGGAAAACGTGAGGTTCTGCATAATTTGCAACTATTTGGGGAAAATAATACCAGCGCTGCAGTCAAGATGTACACGTTTCCGATTCGCACCACTGCAACAGAGTCAGATAGTTCCTCGACTACAGGAAGTCGCTACAGCTGAAGGGTACGTTGCCCTAACAATTATTATTATTATAAATACGAAAGTGTGTAAGAAATGAATTATTGTAGTGTCTTGTCGCATGACTGGCAATGGCCTCAAAAGAGCATTTAACGAAATACATACTTATAATTTACAGTGTAAAAATATCCGAGGACGGTATAAAAGCACTTTTGGCGTTGTCGGGAGGCGACATGCGGAAAGTGCTCAACACTCTACAGAGCACGTGGCTGGCGTACCGTGACGTCACCGAGGACAACGTGTACACCTGCGTGGGACACCCACTCCGCTCCGATATAAACAACATACTGAACTGGCTACTCAATGAAAATGACTTCGCAATGTGCTTTAAACGTATCCTTTTTTATTCCGATTTCAAAAATTTTGCGCAGCGCTAGATTTTGAATTTTGGGCTGATTGGGTACCTAAGATATAATAGTATAACATATAATATGCTTTATCCCTTACTATTAGAATATACATTACATGATTCATAAAATAAGGGTTAATACGGTAACGTTAGATTCGATCACCCACACCTACTAAAAATATTGTCTGTTTTACGTATAGTAAAAGTTTTTTTTTTTTAAGTTTTGGTTGTTCAGTCATCATTTCTTTAATACATTCTATATAACAGATATTCAGGATCTGAAAATTGCGAAAGGATTAGCACTCGGCGACATTTTGACAGAAATCCACACTATAATACAAAGAGGTTTGTATTTTTGCCTTATAAATATATATTTAACATAAGTATGTATCTATTGTAACATACACAGCTCAAAATGAATACCTATATCTATAAGAAAGATTTATATTTGATGTATCTTGGTGAGATAAATTTGGGTCCTAGTCTGAAGAAGCTAAATTTCGCTAGGTTTTATATGTAATGCGTTAGTAAACTTTTATACTTCACTATGTCAATAGTTACATGCTAATATATTGATACGCTGTGAAAAAAAAAACAAATAATAATATATCCTCAGGGAAGGAGTTAGGCAAAGGGGAACTAAGATAGCCTGTTGCCATTAACTAGGCACATTTTCAAACTCACAGTTTATATTGATAATTTTATTAGAAAAACCCCGGTCATCACGCACAGCCACTACTCAGCAAAACAATTTCGTTTCAGTGAAACTTCCTCCTGAGGTTCTGGTGTCGTTGCTCATCAAGATGGCAGACGCCGAGGCGCGCCTGGCATCGGGCTGCAGTGAACGTATCGAGCTCGCGGCGCTCATCGCGGCCTTCCAAGTGGCGAGGGATCAGATAAAAGTTGATACCACCGAAACTTAATTACACCATATATTTATAAATTTACGATCATATAAACTTACGTCATACCATTTATCTCAATCACCATGCGTGCATCTGCGTGTGTGTGAGTGTGTTTGGGGGGGATTTAGTTTATGACGACGCGTAATAGTGTCTTTATAATAATTTTGTTATTGCGACACAGTAAATAAAAAAGTGATTTGTAATAAATTAAATAGTCTTTATTTCCATTCTGTATCATCTAATCTTATTTAACTAACCTATATTTACAAGGGTGGTATTTAATACTTTAACTGTAAATCCCCTTTTTTCAATCAAAATATTCGAAATTACAACCAAAAATACTGAATTGCACACTAAATTTGCTCATCAAATAAATCAATTACACAGTATAGTATAATTGATTTATTTGATGAGCAAATTCAATATAAAAATTAAATTCAATATAAAAAATAAATAAATGCAATTAAAAAAATAAATGCTTTACTTTTCTTCACTGGTAGTTCAAATAGAAATGCGGAAGTGCTAAATATGTATCTAAAATCTGAAACAGTTGCCACACATTTCGTTAGTGTCGTCATTTCTATAGTAAACTAACAATTTTTTGACATTACCTTTACAAGTTGTATGAAACAAAAACACTAGTGTCTTGCGGTTCTAGTTGCTTGGCAATAGTACAAAAACGACCAAATAGCAAAGGAGGCTATCTGACCATTGAATAATAGGCAGGCTAACTAGATTTCTTTAAGAAGTAATTTCATAAAATAATTATGAAATGAAACAATACTTCTATTAATTAGCCTTGTAACAGCAAAAAAATATTTGATCTATGCAATAACATCGTATTGGTGTTGGTCTAAGTCAACTTATCAACAAATACATAGACGCCTACGCTGTTCGGCCTAGCTAACTACTTTGTATATGAAATTAGTTCTGTACTTCTTTACTTATCTACTGATGAGTATTATCATTACTGTCTAGCCGTTTCCTAGTCTTCTAAGTATACAGTCTATTGAAAACAGATTCCTCCTAGTTGTTTTTTGCTCCTATCCGAAGATGTTAGACACGATGCTATTGAAGGAGTTAGAGAGTGAAGAGAAGATGCCAGGTGAGGCGGGCGGGGGCAGCGGGGCGCGGGGCGGCGGTCCCACCGGACGGTAGTACGGCCCACCATCAATACGCTGCAAAGTTACATTATACAACTGATCAGATTTTATAGTTATTATCACATGTACGTTGAATCAGAAATATTTTACAAGTTCGTCTGTGTGTGAAACCCATATAATTTATATGTACAGAAAATAATTTTACGCAGAAGATATTATACAGAGTGGAAAGAACGACCCGTACCTGGAGATTAGTACTACAGAATACTACTAATAACATTATCAATTTATAATACCGAATTATGTATATGTATTAATTATAGCAAATTTACTTTTTTTGTGTAACTTTCTAAGAGATCGCTGATTAAATATTTACATAATAATGAATTACTCACCTGCACCATTTGATAGCCAACATAATGTAAAAAAACGGGATGTGGGTTGTAATGTACAATGTTAATAGGAACAAGTTAATATAATTACCTAATATATTTACCATAAATAATTTTCTTTATAAGACTAAAATAATTTAAATGGTAGGTACACTTGAATTTGTACTTTAGTAGGTAATTTGAAGATACTACCAAGCAGGCAAGATTTAATGTCAAGGTAAAGGTAACATATTTTTATTACGTAGCGTTACATACGTTTTACTAAAACTTATACAACATAATTAGATAGAAAATCATCCGCTTGTTTTTTTATGGCGGAGTTTCCATAATGAAACTATCAATTAATTCAGCATCAGTCTTCAGGGAACACAATAGCACCATCATTAATAGGGGTTGAGATAGTCGTAGTAGGCCCCTGGGAGGTAGTCTTCAACGTGGTCGTAGTCAGCGCGCCTGCCGCCTTCAGAACGTAACCCTAAGGGGCCACAAAGTCTAGTTGTAACCACACCACCCTTGTGAAACTATAATATAGTAAACACAATTTTATTTACAGTGGAAAATAAAGGGTTTTCAAAGAGAAAAAGTAGTAAGCTTTAGACAGTGCGCAGGTTTTAAAGAGGCCTTCAGTAGAAAGGCTTACAGAAAGTCGCACATCGCGATTTATTCGTTAAATTTGAAGGAAGTAGTAAATTTAAGGTAGGCATAGGGTACATTATAAGTAATGTTACAATGGACTTGGGAATTAGTTTAAAGGTACCGTTGAGCAAGTACCTACCTGTCCGAAGTCTGTACTGTGTGGTACTTTTTGTCAAATTCCTGTAGGATTTGTACAGAAGTCAGTTAAGTAGGTACATGATCAATTCAAAAAAGTCAATTAAATAGGTACTTACCTACTTCCCTACTTAGACTATAACATAGGTATTAATTTTTTTACAATTTATACATATTAGCTATGGATTTACATAATGTACAGTCAGGTCAATCCAATCAATACTACTCGTATTAGAATAAGTATTTACTAACCTTAGCTGAGTGTAGGGTTACATTTAATAGTGTGGGATGGTTGTCTATTACAATGAACTCCACTTCTTGCGGCAGATAACCTTCTGCTGAGATCTGTCAATAGAAGCAGACATAATTATTTGTAAGTAACATTCGGAGTCATCAACTCAATTAAGTATTATCCTACTGCCGGTATCCTCTCATTTGAGGTGGATTAGGCTAAAGTCCATCACGCCAGCCTAGTGCGGATTGGCAGACTTCACAGGCCACCGAGATAATCTCTGCATGCAGGTATACTCACGTTGTTTTCCTTCAGTGTTTAGGTACACATATGATAGGCTCATAACTTCCGAGTCAAGTCCGAGAGAAGTCAGAGGTCTTGGGTAGAAATCGAGAACTTAGACTGACATAGTCCATTGATCACGCCACTAGGCTGTCACAGTTTCGTGAATTAGGTAGAATGTCATAATAATGAGACTTACATCAATCCTGTAAGTTCCGGGCAGTAAGATGCGCCAGAACTCTCCGTACTTGGTGGTGTGGTATGTGACGTCACGGCCCTTCACTTTGACACTAGCCCGTTCTACGGGGTTGCCGTTTTCGTCCATCACAAAGCCATGAGCTCCTCGGTGTGCTTCAGCCAAGTATTTGATAAGAGACTGTAAACGTTATTAAATTATTATTAGGTATGATAATAAGTAGGTTTAGATTTTCTACTCACTATTTAGTTGTCTAAGTGTTTAAGTATTATAAACCGGGACAGAATTATCTCTACGAAATAAAAGAAAAATAGTTACATCGACCGGGGTCGATTGATATTGATACCTACATAGAATTAGTTTAGCTAAGAAGGGACGATGTACGATAAAGTAATATACGATCTGACTGTGATGTAGCGATAAAGATAGATACAAAATGTACACAAACAAAATTAATTGAGTACACAATTACACATGATCTTATCGATCTGAGTCGTAGTTGCTAAAAAATAAAAGATTAAAACCTGGTCTACATATATAAGCTATGTACAGCCATGTACCTTCGGCTCACCTTGGAATGCGTAGCTATACTTAACTGCACCACCACTTAATATGAATAAAAACAATATAGCTAGCTAGCAAGAAGTTCCTAATTTATTAGAAATAAGTATGTCAAGTGGGTTACTTAGAGAGAAATCATTGATTCATCTCGGTCTTTTCAGTTATTTAGTCGCAGAATTTTGATAAACTTTGTTGATCACTGATCACAGAATTTGTCATACAAACAAGACGCTCCTATTATTTTTAATGTACTTAGATAAAAGATAAGATAACTGTATTTTATCTATATCAGTATTTTAGATTAATAACAAGCACTTGGTAAGAATACTCCTCTCAACGAGTAACAAACAACAGTATTCCAATCGCACCAGTCGTGATGTTTGTCCGTTGGGTTTATTTTCTTTCAATTTGTGTTCTAACCAAAGTTAATGCCGAAACAAAGGCGGCTATAGCTCATCTAATATCGCAGAATGTGACCGGGAGTATCGTATTCACTGAGACATCGGCAGGGCTTCGCGTTAGTGGAAGCATTACTGGTTTAGCTGCCGGGAACTATGGGTTCCATGTGCATGAACTAGGAGATACCAGTAGTTGTGACGCAGCTGGCGCACACTTCAACCCTGATAATAACGTACACGGGGGCAGAGACGACCAAGTGCGTCACGTTGGTGATCTCGGTAACGTTGTGTTTGTAGGCGAAAACACTGCGGTCGCAGCTGTTGACTTTGTGGACAATGTCATTGCACTGCAAGGGCGCAACAGTATTTTGGGACGCACCTTGGTACTTCATGAGCAACAGGATGATCTGGGACAAGGAGGACAACAAAGTTCCCTAACTACTGGTAACGCTGGGCCACGCGTGGCGTGCGGTGTTATTGGAATCAAGTCTCCTGCAGAGCCTTGGAATTCCGGCACGACCGTTTCTCCTTTGCCGGTATTTTATAGTTTAGTGATAGGTTTAATTTTTATGTTTTACATTAAATACTGAGGAAACGTTTTATTACGATTCGAACAGTGGTTATGTGAGAATGAGCCTAGAGAAGTCTGGTTAGGCCTACTCATTGAGATGCTGATGTTACACATTACCAAGGAGCATTATAATGTATAATAGTTTTCATAATGCTAATAAATGACGTACACAACAGTTTCATGTGGTTTTAATTTTATTCAGAAAATAATTACCCTTAACCGCTAGTTTGAGCGAAGTATCTTCAACTACTTTGTTGTAGATATTAATTTAAGTAATTAATAGTAGTAATAATAGATTCTTGGTAATATACCAAGACAAGTACCTGTTTGTTGTCCTGCCAATATTTGGCTAGTTCGTGTGCTGGGGGATACTTGCAGCAAGAGATCTCCAATGTGATCTCCATACATCCATGCCATAGGTAATTGTAATCTTGCATTCCACCTGTAATTAAAAATTATATATAATTGCTAAAACTAAAACTGTCTATAGATTAAAATTAACCAAGCGTTATTTAAAGATTTTTTCCAAGTTAAGATAACATAGGTACCTGTGAGTGGGTACCAAGCTGCGCCGTTAGTGATGCCTTTCTCAAACCTCGGCGAGCCCGACTTGCAGGACACGCCTCGAGACATCTTGGCGTGGTTGTTAGAGTACACCAGCGACAGGTGGCGAAACACATCGTCGTCCGGCGCAATAGACGGCGTGTGCGCATAACTCTGGAATACTGCATTCAGGCCACATGTTGGGAAAAAACAAATTTTATTACTACACCTGTAGACATTTCATCTATTAGAGAGTATCTATTATATTCAATTTTAAATGACACCTCACCGGAACACAGGACGGATGATCTGCATATTCCTAGTTTGCGTGAAAAAAGAGACATTACTGTTAGGTTACCGTTAGGTTTCCTGCTATATAATGCATAATATCATTATCACATTGGCAGTGAGAATGATATGGAGGTCATAAGGAAACCTAAACCTCTCGTAACTGGAACGCGCTCTTTGATAATGTACATTACAATGACGTTCAATAACTAGTAGAACTAGTATAGTTACGGGCGGCAGCTGGAACTATTAACTAGTACGAAACGTGACCGGAAACCCGTATTGACCATGGTCACAGAACAAAAATAAAAGTGTTATTGACAGTTACTGGCACTGGGTGTGTTGTCGAAGGGATACGATGCAACAAGCGCGCCGCCGTGCAGTGAACCAGAGAGGACGAACTGTATCTTGCTGATCCACTCCTTGATAGCTTCCGTCTCAGGTTGCGGCTGTTTCGTATTCGCCTTGAAGAAGTCAGGGAAGTTTCTGTTTAAGTCGTATCGACGAGCATTGTGCCTGTGGAGGAGAAATGAATTTAAAAAAATTTAAAGGAATGACCTACATCTATATATTTTTTTTTTTATTTATTGAATTAGGCCTCCAGGATCCAGGTAACCAGGTATGTGTTTGATGAAGGAAACATCTTCAATTTAGTGTGATTCTTTTCTTTGCTTATATTTATTATACATATTATTATCTGTCTTATAAAAGAGATATAATCTTAATTAATAATAAGACACTCGTCTTAGACTTTCGACGATTTCCTAGCAATTATTTTTCTTATGGTATAAAATTTTTATAAATTTGGGTGTTGCGGTTTTTTGGCAAGAAGTTTAGTTTGATCTGTAGGTGGCTATTAGAATTTTTGTTTTCACTTTAATACACCGAATGCCATTACCATTATGAAACGGGGTTCTTGAAAGCCATTTTGAAGTGTTAATAGTAAATACTACGAACATTAAAGAAACAAATCTCATAATCGGCTATGTGCAGATTCAAACAGATACTTTAAACACTAGATTTAAATTTTACAAATGCAAGTTAAGTTCTCTTTTACATCATTTTTATTGCACCAATATAATCAAATAAATTAGTATTTTTTCTTCCACAATTTCTTCCTAACATAAAAACAACTTAGGGCCAACATCACTTGGCATTGCACACAAACATTTAATTGATCAGCTAATTATAGAGTGTGAATATCTTCTTCGTACCTGCCATACGTGTTGTCACATTGTCCTTCCTTGGAGATAGCGAAACCGTCAGGGTTCATAGAGGGCATCAGATGTATCCTGGTGTTGTCCAGCAACCACTTTATATATGGATCGGTGTCATAAGACGTTACGAGGTGCTAAAAGAAAATAAATGGAGTTTATATTATGAGGTTTAACTGGACAAATCGAGTTATCAAGCATATTTTGAGGAACCGGAAATCTAATTTCTGCTTATACATTAAATAATGGTAATAAATATTTACAAAAATAACATGACGTTAAACAATATAACAAAAAACAGGAATGAAGTGTTTTGATGACCCATGGTAGGAAAGTAGTATTTAATGGGCATGGATTATGGGCACCATAATGTTCTTAGTATCGTTCTAGTTCTCGTCGTGTGAGGGAACGAAAGAGTATGTTTGTTTGCGTATAATTGTATTTGGGAACAAAAGTAAGTCGCCAATTTTAAGTAGTACTTCTTTCCTAAATTGTTCTTGTAATAATTTAAAATAATGTCTAATTATTGCAAAATTTGTTAACGTTATTGTAAATATCGTTTGGTAATATGTTATAAGCCCGAAAATCTTTCTACAGTAGCAGGTTGGTCAAACCGTTTATGACTTTTAGTAGCATTCATATCAAATTCCTGCGCGGAATTTTTGCGTAAAATTACACAGAGAGCAAAGAGTTGACATTCGGTAGAACTTGAGGTGAACCGTAAGAACTTTACTATCATTATAGAAAGCTGTGGTAATAATTCTAATCTATTTGCGTTCATTCCAGGGAAAAGAGCGGTGTTTTAGATGCTCAACCCTGAATATACAGTAATTAATAAAGAAATCTTCCGACTTCTTGGTGAATTTTTACTATACTCAATACTCATTTTTTTATTGCATTCAATATAGATACCGAGTCAAAATGTAAGTATTATTAAATAATTATTAAACGTAGTAATTCTGTTTTGGGTTTTACCGGATAACTTGAAGATCGTTGATCAATGTAGCAGCAGAGTTATGGGTATATAGATGATATCCGAGTACTAAATAATCCGTTTAGCACACGAGATATAACATAGTTCTGTCGAAAAAAAACCGACTTCAAACGGCAGAACTGGACCAAATTGAAATGAGAAATACTCAATAACACTTTGCTCCACCTGGGAATCGAACCTAAGATAAGTGCACAGCAGTTTCACTTACTAGACCAACGAGGCAGTTTCTGATCTTATTTTGTTACTTTGTATACATTCAGGTTTTCCTACGAGCGAGAAACCAGATTAGGAGAGCATCTAGGTGCTGTCAGTGTGAAAATAACACCGATTATGATAATATGTAAGTGGTCGGATAAACACCGGTTGCAATAACTAACTTGAATCAGGTGCAGAAGTAGCTCGCGGCCCACGGCTTCGTTTCCGTGAATGTTTCCCACGTATTTTACGTCCGGCTTTCCGATCATGTGTTCGTATGGAGACGCCGATACCACCATCACCCAGAGATCCCGGCCTGTGGAAAAATTGTGTCTTAAGTACTTAGTGACTAATCATTTGAGAACATTATACTGTATTGTTGTTAATATGTTTAAGTTTAATAAAGTTAACTCACTACCTAAAAGGGTTTCTTTGTTTCATAACGTTTTATGGTTTTTAACACACCTATACTAAAAGAAATACGTTTGTGTAAGTTAGTTTTATATGTATATATAGCAATGTGACTGACGTCGTTACCTTGCACAGATTTCCCGACGGAGTATAGAGCTGTCAGCGCCGGGTACCTCGCGGACACTGAGCGCAAGTATCTGGTCATCTGGTCGTGGTCATGATAACGGAACTCTAGATCGGGTCCGTTCTCCCTCGACTCAACTTCGCCTAAGTTAGTAGACACCTCATCTGTTATAAATTGAATAGTAGTACTTATGATAGTTTATACATTTAAATTAAATGGACGGACAGACACACGAAATATATAACTTATATACGGAGATCCGTTTTTCAATCGTATGTACGGTACCCTAAAAACAACAAGTTAATGATCATAATATGCAGACTACCTATTGGAAAAACCAATTTAGCAATTAATTGATGAATAAGTAATATTTTGTCTTCTTTAATAAGGATAATAGGTATGCTAATAATTGCAAAACTTATTTTCTGTTAATACCTATATCATAAAAACAGTTATTTAGGGATTGGGGATAAACCATTTGAGTAGCATGCATGCTAACTTCTGTTTTCCAGTTTGACCAGTTTTTCCGACAGTATATGTATATTGGACCAGTTTCTATGCATTAAACTTAGGAAGCCATACGCGTATTAAAAACAGTAATGAAAGTGAGTAGTAAACCTGCAGACAAACAATAAACCAAGCCACACATTTATAAATATTCGACTGACGGATATCTATAGTGTACCGACTTATTAAGGTTACGATCGTAATTTAAAAAGTCGAGACGTTTACTATAATTTTAACATAAAGCAACATTTCTTTAAACTTTTCAAATATTTTGGTCTAATTTCGTATTTGTTTTTTATGTTGGCAAAATACAGGTTTTTCTTTAACGCCCGTTTAAGAAAATCCTTGTCTAGGTACTGTAACTCCAGATTTATATCTTTTTTGGTTGAAATGTAAAATGATGCTATATCCCGTATGGGATATAATAGAACATTTCTAAAAAAAAACCTATTATTCCTCTATATTCCTGTTGGATGTACTTACCTGGATTGTATGTGGGGTTAGACAAGGACTGTGACCGCGTCGCAACCAGCAAGGTCGTTAGGAGGATAATGCGAGCCATACTCGACTTCGCACCACCAGCCATCTGCAATAGAAATATTTTAATGTTATCTTATACGCACTTGCTGATTTTACTGATCAATTCAATCCTCATCTCCGACAATCAACCTATTTAAAAAAAGTAATGGTTTTTTTAAAAGAATTGCGTTTTGGTTTTGGAAGATTTCCGAAAAATCTTTTAGGTAATTTCAATGAGTTTTCCTTGGACAATATATTAGGTGCATAGATTTCTAGCAAGTTGGTCTTGCCATATTATTTATACCTACTACTTATAGAATAAGTACCTACTATAAAATTAAAAAATAAATTATTTTCTCTATCTGTGCTACCACGCTTTGCCGTGACTGATTGCGGTTAAAGATAAAAACAATATTTTTTATTAAGTGGGTATTATATCATGTTAAATTTGTGCAGAACTTTTTAAGTTTTTGAAGCTTATACAACTTACTTATCTATTATAGACTTGTAATTTAGTAGATCAATAATCCCTTTCATGCCCAAATGTAACCACTGCAAAAATAGCGCAACTAAATTGGTCTCTCAGTTACACTTCAAAAACAATATAGACGATGATGATGATGTTTATCATTCAAACAAATAAAAATACATCTGTAAAGAAGGAATAATACCTAGCAATTGTTTTATTGACTCGAGGTTCGGTATAAATGAAATGGGTCGTTTTGTTATAGCTTTCTTTTTATTCAATGCTTATTCTACAGTGATGTTTGGGCGGACGCGACCACATATGTAGTGTAACCGGTCGTCTTTTGAAGGTCACTGGGTCAGTGGACCGGCCATAAACAAAATAACCTTTACTAGGACAATGTTTTGATCTAAAATTATTTTTTTACATATGCCTACCAAATCATATCAGGTCATAAATATCCAAAATGTATGAATTAAATACTATTTATTCATACAAATTAAGACACAGGTAGATTAGATAAATGTGTTCTTAGGCTTAGATTCGTTGTAAATTAAACTGTAGACCAGGTTTTATTTTCTCCGATCGATACGTTGAAATTGACAATGTTGTATTATACTCGTGTACCAATATAACACTGATCCGAGAGGAATAAGAACTTAGGTACTTTACGCAATCCCAAAATAATATATATAGTTTTTTTAATTTTTTTATTTATCACAATCATAACTATCATTACAGGATCAAATACCCAATGTCATAGTGTGGTGTTTAAAAAATATGCACATTACACAATAAAACATAGAATAGAATTGAATAGAACAAATAAAAATAAAATACTTTAATTCTTAATTCAACAAGACAATACCGCATTATATGATGCGGTTTTCGTTAATTAATTCAGGGAGTATGAAAATAAGTCTATCCTGTCTGCAACAATGTTAAACTAAGTTATGTTAATATGTCTTTCTACAGCACGGCGATTGTTTTCTTTAAATTTTAAACAAGCGTATAACTGGTAACTCCTTTCAGACTGGAATACACTTTACGAATAACCTTGTATGGCTATTTATAATAATCTACTTAAAATATTAGAATCCAATATAAAATATTACTAAGTAGGTAGGTATGTTAGCGGTTATTTGGAAATGACATCTAATATTTAGCGGTCAATATAGGGGTTGCTATGGAGATCACTTTTGATAGGGTATTAGATTTACGGAATAAATAAATAAATATTCCTGGATATTCTGACACAGCGCCATCTAGTTCCGTGGTAAGCAACGAGGCTTGTGTTACGGATACTAGTTGGTTGATATACTACATATATACATTTTTTTATAAATACATACATATTATATATAGATACATCCATGACTCGGATGCAAATGTTTATGTTCATCACACAAATCCCGGTCCCAACCGGGATTCGAACCCGGGGCTAGAATTACTAGGTAAAAGTTGCCTGTGCGGGCACTAAATGAACCCAGGGAACACAGTGGTCACGGGTTGTTATGAGCAGTGACTTGTAGGGAAACCCCCTTAGTCTCCCTAGGGATGTGCCTGTTAGGTGTCGCACAGGGGTTACGGAGCTAGTCTCTTAAGAGGACCCGGGACCTCCATTCTTATGCAGATGGTGACCACCAGGGTTGTTTTAGTGAGGTAAAAATCCCACACTACCCGGTCTCTTCCCCAGATGCCGGGTGCCTTTTGAAGGTTTCCACACCGATAACAAGAAAAAAAAGGTAAAAGTTGCCCGGTGTTGCAAAATATCTGCTAACTTTGCTAACGTATATTACGCGTTATTTGACAACTTTCTTTAATATAAGTGTTTATTCGCTCAGACCGATTCTTAGAGGAAACTTTAGTATACATTGGATAAATAATAAATATGGCAATAACTGATAAAATTCTGATTGGGTCACTGCAGTCATTATCGATGAAAAACTCATGTCCCTTGTGAAAATTATGTGTCTAATTGTGTGTCTAAAACTGTCCAAAAAGTCTATAGTTGCAATTTAACTTGAGAGGACAATAAACGTTGTGCGCGCATATAATATTTAACGCAAACCCACGACGACAGTTGATGATGCAGCCGTGAACCATGTAACACGCAAGATTGAATAGTGTCTATTAATTCTCGCCTTGAAAGTTATTAAATTATACGAGTCGGGAAACAGACGCGGGTAGGTAGGTATAAGATAGCGAGTTCCTGAGAGCGCTATCTGGAATGAATCCACGCTAGCCAGGCCAATATAACTATTAGCTATGTTTTTCCTTGATACATTCGGATTCAGATTTTTAAAAGATCTAATACTTGGAACTTGCAAAACAAGTCTGTGATTGAGCGACTGAAGTCCCGCGAACACAGAGTAGGTAAACGCCCTGCAAGCTCCACTAGTTCGCACCACCCATAGCAATATCCGAATCGACTCGTAACGATAATTTTGTAAAACCTTTTGTAATTCTCACAGAAAGCTAATTCGGATCGTAGGAAGTAATTGAATGTAACTAGGAATTCTTATTTTATGTAAATACGGACTAACTTTCTCCTTTACTTTAGGGTTAATGTCTCTTTGCTCAACCATTTTTAATAGAAAATCGTAACTTTTTAAAACCGTGTGCGGTATAAATTCACTTAGATTATAAAATAAAATTATAAAACATCGGAACATATAACGGCCTCATTTTAGAAGTCGGTTAAAAAGCTTATAGTCTTTAAAAAAATTTACTGTACCCTTTTTGCAATATTTTATTTTCATTTATTTATTTCATTCTTTATTTTCAGGGATACTTAAAATCTGTTTCCACGGATGGATATTAAGAGAATTTTGTTATAAAATTGGTATAAGTAGTGATTTCATTGTGGACAAAATCGGACAAACCCTTTGTGACTTAGAGCACAGGAGTGGGTCGAAGCTTTCGTTATGATTTTAATAAGATACATAAGGATATAGCTTGATATTACCATAGCCACGCCAATATTTGGTAAATCAATAACCAGGTCCCAGTCCTTTGAGGGCCTCTATTTTATTTTTAAACATTGTGTTCTGTATTTCATGCCCTTAATAGTCATTCAAATACAAAGTTCAAATTGAAAAGGATTCTTTATTGAAGTTTTGAATATGCTGTGATAGCTGATATTGTACCTACCTACATACTTTAAACGACTATAATAATATGTTAGTTCAGTCATGACACTGTATATTTTTGCTAATTTTCCTTCCGTTGTTCACATTGGCACGATGGCCTTGTTGTAGTCCTTCAAAATGAGAAACTTTCGTTTTCAAATGTACATGTGTTATTGAAATGTAATGCTATGTACTTAACACTTTCTTTTAATAATGATACGGGAGGCTGGTTAGTTAAGGATCTTTCTAAAAACTGTAGATAATTTCATTTTGATACGCGTTTATTACTATTTTATTTTTAACTATGCCAGACTAAGCACCTTATATTATATATTGTGAAGTTTTATTAATGCTCATAACACGGTTTAACTTAACCACACTGTTGTGATGTTTTGAAACGATGATTTGTATGATGACGTCACTTCTCATGACCTTTTATACCTGTAATACGATATGATTTTATAACACAAAACATATAACAGCTACCTACCTGTGATTACGGACCCTTTAGAAATGAGTCAGTAGATCCTAATAATAGTCATGTTCATTTTAAAATTTTGCTCGCAGCCGTAATGTAATACCTGTATTTACCTTAATAGCTTACAAATTCAAACCGTAGCGTGGCCTGATTAAATGACTAACAGCTAAGCAAGGTGTCCGCAGCCGTCCGCATACCCTTCTTAAATATTTGGTATTAAATATTATGTTGCTCCTTACGGTATCTACTTTGTGCTACTTAGTAAACCGGATTACATTTTTCAATAATATATTTGCAAAGTGTCAAATACGACTTACAAAACCTTGTAACAAAGTAGTTTTATGTTTTTATTGAATATGAAGAGTCATGTGTTCATTGATGCACCTTGCATCGTTAAAACCAGCAAACAATGCAGCACACGTTTTTGTCGTGTGAAAGTTTGGAATCTAGTTCGATTTCAATAGGCATACCGAAGAAATATCTTGATAAGAATAATAATTTAATGACGTTTAGACATCATGAGCTGTTACTATGACTTGACCAAGTGGCATAACAATTGATTTTCTACTGTATACGTAATTACTATGATAGGCCCTTGGCGAAATCATAAAAAACTTATCATTAACACTAATCAGAAGTCAGTGAACGTTTGATTTGATCGTAAATTTAGCCGTTATGATTATGATAATTTATATTCTCATTTAATGTGTTGAACTACTTTACTTTATTCGTACGATTTTTTTATAGATTTATGAGATGAATGTAGGTAAATATCTAGTTCAGAATATTGAAGATTATAACGATGAAGGCTTTCATTAGAATGAACAAATTAAGAATAAGAATAGATTGTACTTATAGTTAAGAGCGTGCAATGATTAAAAAGAACACTAAAAGCGAGTAAATAGGTTCAAGCGTAAATATCAATGCCAACTCTTAATCACGATAGACACATATAAAATAACACATTTCTAAAAATCAACGGAAGATAGTAACTTTATTAGCCATCTATTATTTAAGTTTCATTTAAATCAAACTTTCCTGTTTTCTGATATTTTCACAAAAACACAACCAAACACTAAAAATACTAAAAACAATTACCTTGTAGCACACTGCGTGTTTATAGTACTGACTTTACTATAAGGATGTCATTTACTTTGTTTTAACTTGGCACACGGTAAGTTCGTATTCGCGGAAAACTGAATATTATATAGGTACAATTGTTCCAGTGCTAGCAGACGAGCGCTCACCGCTTGACTGGCAAGTACTGGCTGCTAACCGTTGCCGTTGGTGGGCAGTGCTCGCTGTTTCACGCCGTCATCTGCGTCATCCAACACGACACACAACCGGAAAGTGCTTTCTCTCACAATAATGTTTGTAAAACTGCTTCTAATTCCCTGCAATAAGGTCTTATTCACGTTAGAACGAAAAGCCAATGTGTTCACCGTGAGTAGAAGTTGTACTTTCCACTCTAGTGGTCACAGCATAGAAGCGACTTTATAAAAGTTTGTTGGGTCTCTCGATGACGTAGTCTATGTAACTCTCGTCTCATCTGGCACTTTTCCCGCGGATAGAATTTCTATACTACCCGATATTTAAATATGCAGCGGGCTAGCGACTATCCAGCGAGAAAAATCTTTGTGAAAACTTATATTAATGAAATAGGTACCTACTTATTTTCTTGAATTCGATATAATATAAGTATTACAAAACTTTTTAGAATTTAGCAGGTCAATAATCTTAATAAATTTGATTGTAGCAATTTTGTATAAAATAAATAAAGAAATGTTAAGGTTATTAATATAGGTAGGACTTATAGGTTTATAAAAAAATACAAAAAAACATATTTAAGTTACTTATAATTAACATTAAACAAAAACAAAATATATATACTTTATTGAAATTATAACGTTAGTTTAATTATAACGTTAATTTTTGACGAACAGAAAAACTTTTATCTTTTACTTATACCTTTTACATATAAGTACATTACATAGCATTTGGATACTAAATCCTTATTTAATGTTATAAACTAGATGAATGTCGAACTTTTAAACTACAGCACAAAGCTATGATAGACTATAGTTTAGTTACAATGTTCAAAAACCCTAGATTCCGTTTTGATGTAAATTAAATTTAGGCATGACGTAACCAGCCTATATTAAGCTAATCTCGAATAACATCCTTCAACCCTTTTGGGAAATCATACGGGTCTCGAATATCACGATCATGACCTTTCGTTTGATAAATTAGTTTCTATTCCAAATGTGAAAATGGACGTACCTAACCCGTAACATGCCTGAAGGAATCTTACCGACTATTTCAATAAGTTCTAGCATTTTTTTTCTATGATGTACTTTCGAATCATTTTTAGCTTTCAATTTATTCCTTTCAATTAATATTTGTTTGGTGAATTATTTTAGATAAACCTAAAAGTATTAATAATTTAAATCATTTTTTTTTCCATTTAAATTCTAAATTTAAATGGGAAAAAAATGATTTAAATTAATATAAGTAATAAATAATATAATTAGAGATCTCTTTCTTAGAGATCATATATCAGATTATATTATCTAAGCTTCGGAAAGACTCCTGGAAGTGTGATATTCTGTTGGTATGTACCGAACCATCAAAACGTGAAGGAGTCCAGGTCTATCATAATAAACAAACAAGCAGATTTTTATATTAAGGATACTACGACCATTTTCCTTATTTTCTAAACTGTAAAAATGTTTAAATGGCCTGTTCGATGATATGAAACCGTTTCACGAATGTCATGCCTGTACATAAACAATTTATTCTATCCGTTACAGTATTGTGATCTTCCTACTGACCTTTCTGATTAGATCTGTCCCACTTAGATCCGATCAAAAATGGCAACATTGAAAGAGTTCCAGTCTTTGGTAACCTTGACCGAAATTTTCTATGCCGTGTGTTACCTTTCCCTAACTTGACCTATATTTCCATTCTATTTTTAACCGCTGAAAAGCCTCCTTTTTTCAGCGATTAAAAATAGAACGATTTTTGATGCGTAGGTTCTATTTTTTGTATGACCCCGCAAAACTTTATATCGAATAGTCATGATAGGATATCATGATTTGTTATGATAATTATTTAAAAATAAAATCTGCTCTCAAGTGCTAAGAAAATTGGGGATACTTGATTGTTCATTCATTGAATTTTGATACGCCGTAACAATTCGACTACGAAGGGTTACTCACAAACAATCAAGCAACCCCTCAATCTGCTCATGAACATGGATAAAATAATATCAATACACCGCGATCAATGTTTATACTAATATTTTTTAACTAAATGTATAAGTGTAAATTGGATGGTATGAGTAAGTAGTTAAATCCTTGCTGATATATTATGATAGTAGTACCTACCCATAACCCACCCATAAAGCGTCTCCCAAACGGTGCACCGCGCCGTGGCCACGCCCGATGTCATCCCAGCTGCTGATTTGCGAGTGTGCCGGAATTCATCAGCCTCGAATGCACATTTATTACAGAAGGAAACAGAATGAACTTCAGTATAAACCGTAATCTATATATTATAATTACTTGTTCAGGCTGAATCATCAACGCGTTTTTCAAAATCGACAATCTAAGAGGCTAAAATAGGGGTTGAGAGTATATATTAAAATTAAAAATTTTATTATTATCATTAAAACTTTTCAGAAAAATAAAATGCATACGTGTTTCGTCGTTTTTGGAAATTCAACCATTCACCCCATACCTACACAGGAAAACAGCTAGTACTCGCATATCATGGTTAATTACTATTGCAAACGATTACACTACAAACATAAACGCTGTGGTAGTCAGTGGTGTGACATAGTGGACTGAGATGTCAAGAATCTCGAGTTCGAACCCAAGCCACGCACTATTGACTTTGACTCCCGAGTTATGTGCGTATTTTTATCACATGCTCAAACAGTGAAGGAAAATGTGCATGCTTGAGAGATTTTCTCGATGTTATGTGAAGTCTGCCAACCCACAGTAGCTAGTCGGTGCCAGTGCCTGGTTGTACACTGCGCGATGGGTGTACATACCTTTACATTTGGCTTGGCACCGTCTTCATACCTTTAAAACTAAAAAGAAGTTAAAACTGTATTAAGTTATTTTTAACTTTTTAGTTTTGAAGTCGGTTTTTTTTAACGCAGTTTTTTATTTGTGTTCATACCGAAGCGAAATTGTAAAAAATTGTAAAACATTGTGTTTATTTTGATTTTGTGTATTCACTTTTATACGAATAAAGCATAATTTCGACAAATTCTCATTAATCGAGATCCATGTCTAGCGGTTAGTGACGTATGTAATTGTGTGACAGCTGTGACAGTGTTTTGGCGGGTACAATAAATATTCCTTTATTTTAGTATATTTACTCATAGAAAATACTTATATTTTTAAATAAAATATTTTTTTTAATGATAAACAAGAGTCGATCTTTGAAATAAAAACGATTCCGAAAAATTTACAACATCCCTATTGTACGCACCGAGCGACGGACGCGTCGACGCGACGCCGCGCCGCGCCGCTGACGACGCGAGCCGGGCGCTTCTGCTCGGCCACTTCCACAGCCACTTCGCTCTAATCGCCAGTCGCACGAGCACGTCCGACCAACCGACCAATCTTTGTTCACGTAGTAATCAAGTTTTAAATGTTAAAGTTATTAAAAATATATGTATATCGCAGCCAAACAGTATAATCCGCCGTTTTACATTACGGCTAGCCGTTTTGCAAAACAGCGCCGTTTCGTAATGCGAAATGAAAATCCGCATGTATGTATTCGGCGCCGTACTCACGTTCTTCAACACGGCTAGACGTTATGTAATACAATGAGTTGTTATCCGCCGCTTTGACACTTTGTAGTTCCCATTTTTTAAATTCGTGGTGCTGCCTTATATTACAACTACAATGGCGTCGGTAACATATTGTGACTAATTGACTATGGATTCTAGTGTTCTGCGGAATCCTACTAGTAGTGGCCGGTGCGATCAGGTTAGGTTAGGTTAGAACTGCGACCCCCGCGCCTGCTAGAGTCGAATACTACCTATTTTAACTATGATAATCATTTTTGATTAGTAACCTTTTTCTTATTAAAATTTATTTTTATTTAAACGTTTTTTTAAATATGGTAACCCTACAATGTAAATATTAGTACGTTGCGGATAAATGTGGGCCACCTTATTGACGAACGTATCGCAATAACAATCCGGCTAATCGTTGCAACGCCACATTACGAAACGGCGCTGTTTTGCAAAACGGCTAGCCGTAATCTAAAACAGGGAATTATACTTTTGGCTGCGACATGTATAAGTAAATTCTATGAGTTTCTTTGGAAAGTTCCCAAGAGAAACTATAACAGTCAATAAAAGATAAAAGTAATAAAAAATAATTATTTCTTAAACTAAGTGGTGAGTACTCATCTATGAACCGTAAGATCAAAAACATTATGACCACAACTTTATATTGGCCTATTTTGGCACGATCCATCGTTGTTATCTACGTGAATTGTTAGCGCGTATAACAAACACAATAATTGTTATTAAATCAAATTGATCTGTTTTATTGCATTAAAATATCAGAATTAAAAGACATTAATTAGATTAAGAGAAAATGATATTACTTCCAGAACATTGGTATGTGTGACGGCGCCTATATGCCAATGTGTAAGTGTAAAAACACCAAGACACCAAGATTCGCACTTAATGTATGCAACTGCAAATGTATGTACTTACTTATACTTAACAATATACGTTTATTATACACTAAAATATTGACCTAATACCTGCCACAAGTGCAGTATATTTTAGAGACGTTTTTAAAGGAATGAAATCCTTCGTACAGTCCTTATAGAGTCCAGAAGTAACTCGGAAACTCTAGGCTGTTTAGTAGGCGCCCTTTTCTCATTCGATTTTAACCCTAAAATAGACCTGAAGATTTTTCCAACAAAAACAGCAACCTCTAGTACCACTTACGTATTTTTGTATTTAATCAATAGTTTTCGTAAAGGTAATTTAGGTATATTAATGTTAGGCCTGTTAAAGGCACATCAAGTGATCTTCGGATGGGGCTGCAACAGATGAATTTGCAGAGGTCCTTAATGGTAGTGACTCCACCGACTTTCAACTGGATTGCTAGAAAGAAACTGTCTAATTCAACAATCAGTCTCATGAATGAAGTTGGTCTTGCCTTTCCACCATTGAGAATAGCCGATCGAACAATAATTTTGAGGGCGTTTAGACCATTTGCCGCACCAGGATTTGACTTAAATTATTGCTGCGGAAGGATTTTGGAAATCTCATGACCTGAGTTGACCTGATCGACCCAAGACGCTGCGCGCGGTTTGTGCGTGTCACGACGCGTGCTGACGGACCTGAGCAGAGTGCGTGAAAGCATGGAAACAATGTGCACCGCCACGCCTTTAACGTAAACAGTGCACAAAACCAACAATTGATTTCTTTTTTTTTGTCACAATGTAGTTAGTTGTGATTACGAAGAAATTCCAGCACTCTTCAATAGGAATCAGGCTTTTTCTCTGGACTTTCAAACATTGCATCGGGTAAGAACTGATCTCGTGTAAATCCGCCTCTGATATTGACTGTATAGTTTAAAAAGTATAAGTTTATGTCTAGATGTTAAGGTGGAAGCTTCACGGTAGCCCGCGAAATTCAAATTTTCGTACGTTTTTTGCAATTTGCCGGTTGAAAGAGATGGTGGAAGCCTAACTACCCAGGAATTACTAAATTGTAATTGAAATTTACTAAACCAGACCTCGCTCCAATGGACTACTATTATTTCGTGATTTGGACAATTTTCTACGTGTAATAGTAAAAGTTTTCTTCCCAGGAGGCAGTACAAAATCTTTCACACAGTTTGTCGAATCTAGATCGCCAGAGTTCTATCGCAAAGGCATGAATGACCTTCCTATTAGAAGGCAGCAATGTAATGAATAATAATGGTGATAATAATGGTAATTATTTTGATTAAAAAAAAAACAATTATTTAATACAAATCGGCAATTTCATACTTTAACCCATAAAATTATCGAAACGCCACTTCACCAAATATATTATACTAGCTTACTTCCGCGGCTTTGCCCTTATGGTATATAGATAAAAAGTAGCCTATGTATTAATCTAGTATGAAATTATATATTAATAAAGTGTATGTACCTAGTTATGCTAAATTTCATGCAAATCTGTTAAGCTGTTTTTACGTAAAAGAGTAAGAAACATCCATAAAAAATTGCACATTTATAATATTAGTAGGATGTACATAGGTACATCCTACTAATATTATAAATCTATTAATAAAAGGACCTAATCTATAGAGATTAGGTTCTTTTATTAATAGATTGAATGGTTACGTGGGATGATTTTACCACGCGATTTAATTAGGTGAGGTAATAGGATACGTAATATACATGTAACATATTTACGTCATCTGCTTTATTTTCCTGGAGCTTTGTGATCGTGTGAGTGATGATGTCAGTCATATTGTACGTAATAGTTCAATTTTGTAAAATTATGAAAAATCCAGTGGAATTACTGTCTTTTTATGGTCATCAGTTAGTGTTGTGGTAAATACTTATAAGCCACGTATGTTTATTACATAATAGTACATGGTTTGATGATGGATAGGTCTAAATAATTGCTGGAACGTTTCGTACTCTATAGAAAGATTATCAGCATCATCATATCAACCGCTAACGTCCACTGCTGGGCATAGATCTCCCTCAAGGATCGCCACGACAACCGGTCCTGGGCCAAAATTAGATAAGATTTATCATGGTACTCCTTAAATATGTGAATGTAATCTTTTACTAACAGTTTTGGGAATTGAATCATTGATGAGTCTCAATTTCTCAAATCACTAATTCAATCGAGGCAAGATCGGTTTGTTTTCAGAATTAGACGGTTGGTTATTATTCATTTCTAAAAGTTAACATTAACATATTAGTCCTTTAAATGCATTTAAATAAATAGTTACCAATTTTCTACAAACAGCAGTTTGCGCCTACTGTGTTAATAGCATGCAAATTTGGCCATAATGCATAACCATATTTAAATACAGCTACACGTTGATTTAATATTAAATAGATTTGAATTTGAATTAATTTAATAAATATTTTTATTAAATCAATGACAGCAACTTGACCTAGGTCCTTGATGACAAATGATGTTTATGTAAATAGATCTTTCGACATTTTTACAAGTCCTGTTTTTTTTTATTTTGCCTAGATCGCGTTGGTATTTCTATCTGAAGCTTCCTGAGAACAAATACCGATTGACGACCCGTTCAGCTCAGCGGTAGTGAACGCTGCGTGCTGTGCTATGGGTCCCGGGTTCGAATCCCGGTTGGGACAAATGTTTGTGTGATGATCATCAACATTTGTATCCGAGTCATGGATGTATCTATGTATAATATGTATGTATTTACAAAAAAACATGTATACATATATGTAGTATATCAACCATCTAGTATCCGTAACACAAGCTTCGTTGCTTACCACGGAGCTAAATGGCGCTGTGTAATAATGCCCGAAAATATTTATATTTATATTTAATACCATATGAAAATCATGGTCACTTTTAAAGCACAGAATGGTTTAAGATATACATAGGATAAGCCCAATAAAATAAGTACAAAAACAAGTAAACGATTTTAACAGTCGGGACCCATCAAAAATCCGGCTTCCTGATAATGGCTTTACTGGTATTTTACTTTTTACGCAGACGGGTTTTTTGATTTTTATATTAATTTATTTTGTTTGACACTGTTTAGTCAAGGTTGTGAGGTGAAAAAGGATTTTCAAATACCTATTCAATACATAGTTCGTTGATTTTAATTTCTTTTTCTTTTTCACATTATGGCTTGATTTTTCCAAATTCGTTTACAGCCTATGTCACTCCCGCGGTCAAAACAAATCTAACGACACCCCAAATGTTAAAATCCATAATGCAGTTTGGGCTGTAGGGCGTGCCAAATAAACAGACGTACATACACTCGAAAAACATAACTTCTGACGCAGTCGGGTAAAAATATAGGTTAATGTCTGATATAACCTTTTGAAGAATTTGCTATAGCAGCTTTGTGTTGACCTGTCCCTGTCGACCACACGCATACAATAACCATCTTTTAGCTCAATCATTATTTAGGGAGCTCTAGGACCAGACCCACGCCAATACCATGATGGTAGACCTTAAACCTAATAAATATGCAGTTTATTCTGAGTTTTCCAAACCTCCAAATACTTATATAAATATTTTCGTACTATTAATTATTTTGCTTGTTTTTATATTTTATATAAAAATAGAAACTTAATTATATTCCAATTGGGCGATAGGAGATAGATTATTTACGTCCCTAATACTGTAATAAGAAAGCTTAAGTATTTATGTTTCATTAGACATTAGTTAAAGGCCCCACTGCTGACCACGGGTCTCCTGTCATGTGATAGGAATTTGGCGATATAGTGCCACTAGTGTGAGTAAGTGCAAGCTGGCAGACTTATATACTAGAATATTTATATTTCCGGACATTATTACATAGCGCCATCTAGTTTCGTGGTAAGCAACAAGGCTTGTGTTACGGATACTAGATAGTTGATATACCTACTACATTATATATGTACTATTTTTTTTGTAAATACATGCATATAATACATAGATACATCCATGACAAGGATACAAATGTTGATGCTCATCACACAGGCATTTGTCACTACCGGGATTCGAACCCGGGACTCATAGCACAGCAGGCAGCTACCGCTGAGCTAAACTGGTCGTCAAATTGTCGTTAATATCTCGTAGGCATGCAGGTTAGGTACGTTCTACTTGAGAATGTTCATACGATATATACGATACAGTATATCTTTACAGTTTGAGCATGTGATAAATACACAGATGATTAAGAAAACTCATTGGTAGCTTAGGATCGAGAAGGAGTACTTTGACTTCACACAACTCTAAGCAATCAAAGTATCTATCCTGTTATAATTCATTATAGTTATTTAAAACGTTGATTAAATCTAATTTAGCACCGAATTCTACCTACAAGTTCCTACGACATTAAGATGTTTGAAATTACACCGTGTCACACCATGACAGTTCAATTGCTAGGATTGTGTCAGGCAGATGTGACGGAGACTACGCGCTAATAGTGTATTGTCAGTGAAAAAGGCTCAATACCTGGTGGGGATTAGAACTGCTTACGGTTATGGTCTGTATCTGTGAAATATTTCACTACCCATTTAATAAATTTAGTATATTGTAAACAGACAACACAATAATTATAAATTTAAATTATAAGTTGTATACAAAAAAAAAATTCGACTGACATGCTTCCAGTAGATCAATGTAGTTGTAAATGCATCTGGGCTGGGGTAGTAATAGAAAGCTTGATGGGCGCGGGTGGAGCTGGCGGGTTGTGCTGAGGGGAGTACCGATCGATGGCTGCAAATTGCCGCCAGTGCGCACGCAGGAGCCCAAAGTGTCCGGCCAACAAGGGTTATGGTTTTCCCGCGCATTGGATCTGCGCATAGCTACGCGCAAGGCCAAACAAAGGGGCGAAGAGAGGGGATTTCCTCTGAGGTGCGAGCTCGACCCGGGACCCTCACATTACGTAACTTTAAACGCACAGGACGGCGCACAAACAATGTGATTTTATTTTATCTTCGATTTTTCTAACCGTTTTTTGACTATACAATTTTTAGAATTAATAGTATCGTGATATTATGTTAAGAGTCGCGCGATTATATTTAAGTTGCTATCGTGTTAGATGTTAAGCGTAGAGGCAATTTGAAAGTGATATTATGATTCAATAAGGAATCTATTGCGCAGAAATGTACATAAGGCGTCTTCAAAAATTGTGAATGGACAGTGAAAACTCGGAGAGTGACATAAATAAGTTAAAGTTGAAGTATAAGTTGAAATCCAAAATCGATCGATCGTTTAAGAAATATATTAATAATGAAAACACAAATTAAAAGTATTGCCATAAATGTAACAATACTTTAGTTGTATTATAAAATCAAAAACTTACCTAGGTAGTGCTCCTAAATTGTGCGACGTACTCTATTGCAAAAGGACAAAATGACGATGGGTGAGTATAAATACATAAGCATTACAGCAATTAGTATTTTACATTAGCATAATATACCCCCGGGTCAGTTGCCAGTGTTGTAAAACCAATGCCAAGACTCGTAATCAAGAAAATAATCGTAATTCCATGGTCTTTGAGATGGAGCCAATCTAGTAGATGAACCTACATTAGAGTCAAAGGCTTATCTGGTTATAATACTGCCCTATAATTATTATATATGACACTAGTCAACGGTTGTAGCAGATCCTTACACACAGCACCTATATGTATCATACAAGCGAGATGTGTTTCGAGTTGCGTCACCGGATGACAGTTGCGCTTAAATCATATCTTTCAATGCTGTCATATAGCACACTGTTACGTAGATAGGTACATACATAGACTGTTACGACTACTGAATAGAGACACCTGGTCAGCTTAAAGACAGGAAATCGTTCAAATATGTGTCAAATACAATAGTGCAATAGGATTTAAGGCAATTAAAAATTAAATAAATAAATAAATATCTCTGGACATGTTGTTGGAGTTGGTTGATATACTACATATACATATACTTTTTTTTTGTAAATACATACATACATATATATACATAGATACATCCATGACTCGGATACAAATGTTTATGCTCATCACACGTCGTCGAACGTCGGGATTCAACCCGGGGCCCAGAGCACAGAAGGCAGTGTTAACTACCGCTGGACTAATTGATCGTAAATAAACATCTGTAATTGATTGAACTGCAGTATTGCAGTACGATTCCGGGCTATTAGTAAAGACTAAAAACCAGATTATATACTCGTTGGCTGTTAGTCTACACAAATGTAGGTTTTTTCACAAAACGACAGTCTGTCGATCTCCAATCGATTATCTAAAAAGCAAAATACAGATTATTACCTATGTAATAAAAACTTTTGTCAGATTATTTTAGTTTATGCCTGAATATCCTTACCACACCTGGTCACCTTAGAATCGAAAGATTTATTCGTAAAAAACCAGTACGCCGATATCCTCAAACGATAAGGCAGAGACCCACTGGTATATACCATGAAACCTATTTCATAAGTTTTCTTGGGTTTTATCAAAGTAATAAATAGAAGCCAAAGCCGTTGAAAATAGCTGGTGATAAGTCTAAGCTCTGACGACAGAATGCGTATAAAAAGTTAATAAAACTTTGCCTGGGTATCGAACCTAATCAAATCCTCTTTTCTAATGGACAGTTTTCAAAATTCCCAACTCCATATTATTAGAAAATCCTATATTATGTTGTCGTGGTTATAAGCATCTGTTGATTTTATTGAACAAATAAGTTCTTTAACTTATATTAAACACTTCTTGAAAAAATGTTCTCCTCTAGTTTTAAAATTATGGGTA
This sequence comes from Craniophora ligustri, assembly GCA_905163465.1. Classification (NCBI taxonomy): domain Eukaryota; kingdom Metazoa; phylum Arthropoda; class Insecta; order Lepidoptera; family Noctuidae; genus Craniophora; species Craniophora ligustri. The sequence goes on along the minus strand of LR990967.1, from coordinate 5,348,185 downwards.
AGTACCCAAACATAATTAAGTTTAATTGTGTGACTAATTAGAATATTAAAATGTTTAAAATGAGTGACGCAATTTTAAAGTTAGTCCAAGCCTGTACTGTATACAATAAAACTGAATGTATGATGTGAAGACGGTTTCATATCAGTTTATTTAGAGGCGCGCACAGTGCGAACGTGTGCTTTGCGACGGAACTGTGCGCGTGAGTTGTGACTCGCGCGCCCGCGCCTTCCTGCGCGACTCTACACAATTACACTTTATATTCTATGTCCTCACTTTACGCCGATTGACAACACAACACGGGCACCGGAACATTACACACGCAGCAATTAAGGTCAAACGTGCGTGACGTAAATCCCCGCGATTTTCTTACAGTCCACAGATCAGAATCATATTTAAATATAATAACACAAAGACTCTTTTAAAAATAACTAGAGTCAAAGTTCACTAGTAACTGATTAATAATGGAAAAAAGTGATTCTTTTGCTATCCTGGACATCAACATTGCCGGCAAGGATAAGAATAATGCAAACACAGAAAAACAAAATAATCCAGATGATGTCAAGAGAAACCCCTTTACCACTGTTATAAAGATCCGTAAGTGTATTATCATCATCATCATCATCATCATATCAGCTGGAGGACATAAGTGTATTATGCTGAAAATAAATTTTATAAGAATATATCTATAAGAGAATACTTTTAGTCTAGAAACCTACATGTAGGCTGGTCTAGTAAAACAAAAATAAAAAAGATATATTTTTCATTACGAGCTTATCTGAATTAGGTAAATATAACATTAAAATACTGTACGTTCAGTAAAGTATGTACTTAGATTAATTTATTATTTTCGGTATGACTCACATTTTTTTATTACTTAAGTCAAATGTTGTGTGCGATAGTTTACTTATACTTAACTAACTTTTACCCGCGACCTCGTCTGCGTAAAATTAGTAATTTTATATCCACCCCCCTTTTCCTCCTTTCAAGGGGTGATTTCCGGAATGAAAACTATCATATATCCTTCCCAAAGACTCAACAAACCATTTCTATACCAAATTTCATCTCAATTGGTTCAGCGGTTATAGCGTGAAGAGGTAACAGACCTAGACAGACAGATAGATAGACAGACACACTTTGGCATTTATAATATTAGTATGGAAGTATGGATGGAGGCCGGAGAAATTGTGAAAGGTTGGCTTATTCAATTCGGTTCTTTCACGGTAATATATTATCATTTTAAATCCCAACCACCAACTTATTTATTGTATTATCAACTTCATGAGATCAGATGATAAGTCGCTGATTCTCCCCTCTTTGCATTGTCTTGGGTTTTTTTTACCTCTGACAATTTTATTATTTAAAAAACCATCATCAACAACAGTAGTTGATTTTGTGTTCACGTTATAGGAACACAAGAAAAATCTACTATAATGAACCCTACCCATTACTTAATTGTCGATCGTGAGAGGCCTAGCCTACATTGCATAATTTTCTTATCCTACGTAATTATAAAGTGACTAAAAAGTAGGTATTCTCATAGTTATACGTGTTGAGTAAATATTCATTCCCATGGTTACAATAGTCTATAGGCCATAAGTATGTTTTGTGGGATAAACTCGAATGCAAAGTTGATATCCATCATTTGTATAATTAGGTCGAGCAATGACGTTAGTTTCTCTTCATCATAATAGATAACAACATCATTTTGTGTGTTAGTATTGTGGCTAAGTGTAGGCACGTTTGTAGCTTCCGCTAGTCGTCCTCAATATCAGGTGCGCACGCGCCTCGTCCCTGGACGGCAAGTAACCGCACCAAGGCTCCGAGGGAACCCGTCATGTTCCACTCCGCTGCACGTGCGTTGCAATGCCCTGCTTCCTATACCTACACTAAATAGATCTTTGTGACAAACTATCGTACAGGCCTTTATATTTAAAGCCATCTTAAACGTAGCCTTCCTTTTCATATCGTTTCGACTGTAAACAGAAAGAAATGAAGGAATATTGAAGGAAAGAGAAAATAGTTGTGGACAGAATGTTATACTAGGTATTATGCTATAGAAAACCTTTCCTTATAAAAAATAAATTGATTATTATTATTAAAATCACGTAAACAAATCTTACCCTAAAAAGTACCTAAGTATATTTTATTTCTATTTTAAAAATGTAGGTGAATACCAACGTCAAGACATTGATAAATCATAGATTAAATCCAACAGCGATTTGTATACAGTAACTGTTGTTTACCATTAACATACTATTTATTTTTTCGTAAACTTATACCAGTGTCGGTTCGTATCGATTACTGCATTACTGGTCAATGAAGAAATCACTCAAGTATGTATTTATTTTCGTTGATAGGACGTATGTAAATAAGTATGGGTGATTCTTCGAGATTGTGTTATTCGTACGATTCCTCTGGGCGAATTGTTTTTGTAAAGTCATACATATTATTATCAATGGCATTGGCACTGGCTTTACATAGACAAGGGTAAATACTGTTTTGGAGAGAAATCAGATTAACATAACATAGTAAATAGAAATTTCTTACTGCTTGATATTAAAATAATAATTAAAACCGGACTAATGTGATCAAAGAAGATGCGTATCGTCGGAATTAAAACAATATAAAACGTTCAAATGATTAGTTAAGGTACCATAATTACAATTCAAGCCATCGCATTAAATAATTAGGGAAATAAGTGCGCAGAGAACAAAAATAAAAGGTACGAAGAACTCCTACCTGTATTCATATTTCTAGCTAACTAATAAAATAAACTACCATCTAGAGTTCTCTAATTTACGAGTATGACTAAGAATACTGTGTATGTTATCACTGAATTAGTAATAAAAACCAATTTGGTGATACTTTTAAGAACAATAAAGTAATATAGTATAGATTAATTCATAAACCATCCTTACTTATTGTTTAATTTTGTTGACAGAACGTGATCGTGGTGAACGTGACTACATCGGGTTCGCGACACTACCGGAGCAGGTGCACCGCAAGTCGGTGAAGAGAGGATTTGATTTCACACTAATGGTTGTCGGAGAATCAGGCTTAGGCAAATCAACACTCATCAACAGCTTATTCTTAGGAGACCTTTATAGAAACAGAAAAATACCTGATGCGCAAGGTAAGCTTGTCATCATCGTCATTGATGTACTACTAACAATAGATATTGCATCAGGCAAAACAAAGTATTTTCATTATTTTCTATATTGCAGACAGAATAGAAAAAACAACAACTGTTGAAAAGAAAACAATGGAAATTGAAGAACGCGGAGTTAAGTTACGGTTGACAATTGTAGATACACCTGGGTTCGGAGATGCTATTAACTGTGAAGATTCGTGGAGGGTTTGTTCTGCTTACATTGACGAACAGTTTAGACAATACTTTACCGATGAAAGTGGATTAAATCGGCGTCACATGCAAGACAATCGAGTTCATTGCTGCCTCTACTTTGTTCCGCCCTGGGCCCATAGGTAAAATTTTATTTTGTACAATATAAGACCACTCTTAAGTTACTTTCTCTTTTTACTTCATTGTCTTGTCAGACAAGTACGTACTCGTACATATCCTCTATCTTATAAAATAATTGAATACGAATAGTGTTCTTATCGTGTGTAATGATTGGAATAATTTAAAATTTAGCTATTATCTTGTTGGTCTATTCTTCGACAAAGTTAATTTTATTTTAGAAGAAACATCTGCTCTACCTAATTCTCAAAATAGATACCTTCATATAAATTGTAGCTTTGCTTTGTCGGTGTACGTGTCCAGAGGAGTGTATTATTTTTATTAGGTCAATTATGGTCAGGGCTGTAGCGATAGGAGCACCAATGTAAGAAGCACACGTGCTATGAATGTTTTAATAGAACATTTTAAAGATTGTAACTTAACGTCTTGCTCAAAACAAAATAAATTCTTTAAATATGCTAAAATGTCGTGGGTACCAATATACGGAATGTAGGCAGAAAGTTTAAAAAAGAAGAAATGGGTACCTACCTCCTCCTTTGCAATCAATTAGATATGCGTACCTACAACATATTTATTCCTCAAGTTCAGTCTAGTCTAGTTAGAATCATCATAAGAGCCCCGTCGTCTTTATTCTGCTGGCACTGACAGATTTATTTGACGTCACGTTCATTTCTCTTAAACAACTTATCTTAGGTTGTGTTTATTTAGGTGTCTTTAGTAAAAAAAACTGTTATTTCTTTTAAAACACGATCGAACCGAAAATTTTACTTTAATATTACCTACTGAAATTTTGGAAAACGGAGCTATTAATTTGAGATAAATTTTAATCACAATCAAGTTTAGTAAAAATTGGAAAAGAGCATTTTCACACACTACCTATAACAAGTCTAAACTTTAAAAGTAACAAACATTTATGTGTGTTTTATGTGTGTATATTGTTTTTATGGCTTTTTCGATTCCACTACAAGGTACAAACAATATACATGTTAAGTCTACTTAAGTCTGTCCAAGATTGAATTTTTAACACGTTTTAATTCTTTACAACTTTAATTTCGGTTCACACCGTGCCTAACCGAGATTCGGTGTTTTTTTCCCATAAAACCGTGTATATTTGGTGGATTTGGCTAAGCATAAATTAAACGAAATGAATAATAAACATGAAGTAATAAATGCCTACCTACTTATTGTAAAAACAAATACTGTTAGGTACCTAATAAATTGTAAGAGATGGCTATCGAATACAAATTGTTTGATGGACTTAACACCTCATAAATGTCAATAAACTTCACTTTATTTGATCACTAGCAATAAACAGATCAATAACGGCTCGATGAAACCGCTAATAAAACTCTTATGAAAGCTACGCTAACCATTTCCCCTTCGTGTCATTTCTCAACCTATCATAACCATGATAATATCCATTGAGTCAATCTTCATTTATGAACACACACTGCACATTGATTAGAGAGGCTCTCAACTTCGTTCCTCAAAAGCTTGTTCGTACTAGGTATTACCTTGTATTGTAGATTTCATTTAACCATTGCTAGCATCATCATTTCCTTAGCGATGTTGGTAATTGTATGCAATCTTAGGGTACATGACTATCTTTGTTGTTAATTACACTTGATTAGATATTAGAACTCAAGAATTTCCAAGGCATTTGATATGAAGAAATAAAGTTTCTATAACAGAACAATCAACAAAATGACCTAAACATTAACATATTCATTGTGATTATTGCAGCTTACGTCATGTAGACTTAGAAATGATGAGACGACTGCACCGAAAAGTGAACATTGTAGTTGTAATAGCCAAAGCAGACTCACTCACAGCAGCCGAGGTGAAGCGGCTGAAAACCCGCATACTAAACGACTTGGAAGAACATCAAATACAAGTACCTATGCTTCCATTTAATAACAATGAACTGAATCAAAGTTTTCTTTAGAATTGCGATTGATATTAATTAGTAAAATCATTATTCGTCAGGTGTATCAGTTCCCTGAATGCGATAGCGACGAAGACGAGGATTTCAAGCAACAAGACCGTGAGTTGAAAGCGGCAGCTCCATTCGCCGTAGTTGCATCTGATATAGTATTGGAAGTAGGTGGTAAGCGAGTACGCGGGCGACAGTACCCCTGGGGAATAGTCGATGGTAAGATTATCAATAAATATACCTACTTTAAAACTTTCCTCTTAGAATAACGATGTATTCGCTCTAACTTTTTTAACGTATTGATATTAGAATTTGTAACTGAGTATTATTTTATTTGAAGCAGATAGGCCAAGTTTCCTAATTCATAGGCGCGTTTAATTTTGTTCTCAACTAAAATAACTCGCTGAAGCCTGCGGGCCATAACATAGCCCAAACCAATCTTGCTATATCAGGCCATTGTTTATCAATTAAATTCAACAACACGCCTCAAATGGTAAATCGCACACATCAACTGACGGTGTGCTGAGTAATAGTACGGTTCACTATTAGCATGTAACAAACAAACAAAGTCGTCTATCCATAACAATTTCTAATGTGAGTCCTTCCACATAAAAATTTATGTTATATAGATACTTTAATTAACGTAATAGATTCCATTGGAAAGATAAGCTTTATTGCGTTGTATCTATTCAAATATATTTATTATTTTATAATTATTAAAAGAAAAATCGGCCAAGTGCGAGTCGGACTCACGCACAAAAGGGTTCCGTACCAATTTGAGTTTCAGTTCTAAGTATGGGGAACCCCTAAAATTTATTGTCTTTTTTCTATTCTTGTGTGAAAAACTTAATGCGGTTCACAGAATACATATACTTACCAAGTTTCAACAGTATAGTTCTTATAGTTTCGGAAAGACATGACGAATCTATAAGGGTTCCATTTTTTGCCATTTGGCTACGGAACCGTAATATAAATAAATATTGCTGCCAGAGATGATAATAAAAGCCAAAACTATTTTAAGTATAGGAAGTGAAACTATATGTAAAGTTACAAATTCAACCAAATTAAATTAATTAACCCTAACCTTTTTGCTTTAAACAGTGGAGAACCCTCGACACTCAGACTTCACAAAGCTGCGGACCATGCTAATCTCGACGCACATGCAGGACCTGAAGGACGTGACGCAGGACGTACACTATGAGAACTTCAGAGCACAGTGCATCTCGCAGATATCGCAACATGCTATGCGGGAAAGGGGGTTCGTATATTTTGTATTAACCGACTGCGTCAGAAGGAGGGTTGTGATTTTTGAGTGTACGTATGTATGTATGTATGTATCTCTGTTTCTTGGGCACGCCCCACAGCCCAAACGGTCGTTAGATGTGTTTTGACTGCGAGAGTGACATAGGTAACAAAAAAATTTGGTAAAATCAAAAGGCCGATTTTGAACGTCATAATGTAAAAAAGAAAAAAAAACAAATCGACGAAATGTGTCAAGTGGGGTATCGTTGAATAAGTATTTGAAAATCCTTTTTAAGTTACTGACCCTAACTAAAAATGTCAAATAAAATAAATTACGAACCAAGTACATACATATATTGGGATTAATTTGGAGATACTTTAATCTAAGAACCACCTACACTCCATTAAAGAGGCTATGTCCACGATGACGACCTCACTAACGAAGCTAAATTGTTCGTGCTAAATATAATAGGATTCACCTCAATAGACCCTCAGTCGACTTCTGAACCCGTGACCAGGGTAACTTCATAATCTTACCTAATTGTTGAGTTGCATCGTATATTACTTTATACACACAAAATACAAAAATAAATACCTTACATTGTAACGTTATTCCAATGCCTATTCCTAGAATAACTAATTCGTATTTAATTTATTTACAGAAAACTAAAAAGAGATTCCATGGGAAACAACAATGACGTAGTTATTACGGACACCGACCGCCTATTACTGCAGAAGGACGAGGAGGTATTTTATCTTTATAAATAACTATAGACTTCTCCTACCTTTACTAGCTCTCTTAAAATAACTTACCTCTACATGGACCTTTATAGTAATATAATTATCACAAAATACATAATATTATAAAACAAATACTAACCGTATCTGGTATTACTTCGCAACGGAATTTGATACAGTTTTGCCAATCAGAATTTTTCTTAGAATCTTAAAAGTTTCTAACTACACGCTTATATAAATATTAGCTGACCCAGCAAACGTTGTTTTGCCACATTATAAGGGTTGGTGGACTACCCCTAACTTTTAGGGGGATGAAAAATAGATGTTGGCCGATTCTCATAGATACCGGATAAGCACAAAAAATTTCATCAAAATCGGTCAAGCCGTTTCGGAGGAGTATGGCAACGAAAACTGTGACACGAGAATTTTATATATTAGATATTAGTACATAGGACCCATGGGACGCCGGAGTTAAACTATGAGATCCGGCTGTGGAGGATTTTTCTTTTTCAAACTGTACCTAGCATTAAACGATATCCAAGAATTATACTATTTTCAAACGTTAAACCATAGTGTAATATATTCTAATAGTGGGCGCACTTCTTTGTATGAGCACGCCAATGCCGACAGTCGTCTAGACATTGCGCATAGCTCAAGGGACTTATTCGTCAACTCGTGCGCGGGAAACGCGCGCGCGCGCGAGTTGGCACCTTCCGATTTTACCTACTTTTTTTGTCGTCAACCCAGCGCACTGCTAAAGTACAGTCAAATAAAAATGGATTAAAACCAAAAATATTTAAATAACTTACTATTACCCGCGTCTTTGCCCAAAGTGGCTGATTCGGTGAAGTACGGCATTGATGAGCACGTTACCTTCACCATTAATAAATTTATTTAACTAGTTTAGTTTTCAATTGTAATGTTTGTTATAAAAATAATTTACAACAAACCCTAATCTGAGATTTTTACAGTTCCTTAGAATGATTAATTTTAATAGTAAGTAAGTAATCATTATCCAACTTCTACACTTGTTGTTCATTACAATTTTCAGATTTAATATTTCACTCACCTTAAATGGTTTGATCTTATAATATTTTTAGAAAATTTTATAATATTTAGGTTTTATTACCTTTCATATTTTGTATTTGTTTATTTTATACAACTAGGTATCACAAAAACTATTATCATCAACCTTATTGGCCTACTGCAGATTAGTAGACTTTACATACCACTAGCCTACTACAGCTCTTTTCACAAAATCCAGTTTTATTTTAAACTCAAATCGTATAAAGATAAATAATAAATAAATATTCCTGGACATTATGGCACACAGCGCCCTTTAGTTCCGTGCTAAGCAACGAGGCTTGTGTTACGGATATTAGCTGGTTGATACTACATATATACTTTTTTTGTTGTAAATACATACATATTATAGATAGATACATCCATGACTCGGATACAAATGTTCATGCTCATCACACAAACATTTGTCCCTACCGGGATTCGAACCCGGCACCCATAGCACAGAAGGCAGTGTTACCTACCGCTGGACTAACTAGGTCGTGGGGGTACCTATATTAATTTTTTTTAAACGTTTTTGTAGCTGACTGTCCATAAATACGTAAAATTTTATGAGCAAGCGAGTTGACGACAAAAAGAATAGGTAAAACCGGATGGTGCCAACTCGCGCGCACGCGCGAGTTGAATAAGTCGCTCAAGGTTGTCACAAAAACATTTTACAAGTTTTTTATTTATTTATCCCAAAAGTATTTCAATATTGTTAACATGAAACATCATGTTTCTCCTGCTGAACTGCATAACCGTTTGTCGGGAGTGACTTACGTTCCTACAGGATAATAAAATTTAACTTCTAATCTCAATATATTCTTCTAATCATCTAATATATTAGTAGTAGTACTTATTAATTTCTAGCGTTTATAGTAGTTTACCTATCGCAGCGCAGATGTATAAAGCTTGGCCTCTGTACGTTTACTCTATGCCCAAAGTCCGAGTAAAGATACATACCTACCTACAGCCAGTTCTGTTCGCGGAGTTAATAAGTATCTAAAGGTACCTAATTGACCTAATTCATTTGTTGTATTCATACCTATCGATCACGGCATTTTGGCTACAGAGATATGTTTTCATATACCTAGTAGAAAAAAAACAGCCTTATAGCATAGCACCCAGTTAAAATTCGCACTCAAAAGAAATAATTCCTCATGTTTTTGCAAAAAACAAATAAGTATTTATGCTCCGCTCTGATTGGTCGTAGCGTAATGTTATAAAGCGTTCCTCGATAAATGGAATATCTAAAAAAAACAAACTCTTCAGCGTCAAAATGCCAAATCTCGTAAATCTCTCGTAAAAACATGACACAAAACAGAAAATTCACAGCGTCGCGGATAGCGAACTTGTTATGTTTTAGGAGGTAGGTACTTACGCATTCTTATCCTTTAGAAATCGATGAAATCTCAAGTTTCCATTATTGCTGCTGTACGATGCCGACAAACAACCGTAAACAGCACATGTAGAACGCATTATTAAAAAAATGTCGCAAAAATATTATTGACAGCGACTAAACACAGTACCGCCGCGCAGCGTAGGTCGGGTGGACCGGATGCCTGCGTATTCGGGTCGGGGGGACGCCGCTCTGCCCCGCAACCCACCTCATCGCTGCTCTGTCTAGACGGCCGAGTTACACCACTATTAGAAATTATTACACTATGGTTAAACACTTAAACCATTCATTGATTGAATTGAGGTAACTGCCAGTCGAGCTAATAATATGTTCTTTGACAAGACATTAATGTCATAGCTCTTTTAGTTAACATTTCATTGCTAACACTTAATATGCGTGTACATACTTCATTGCTGTTCCATTGCTCACATTTATAAATACAGATATATGTATAAAACTATGTGCTTGTTTAACATAAATTAAAGTTTATTAAAAAATCCGAGCCGTGGTAGCCTAGTGGTGTGACCAGTGGACTGAGATGTCAAAGGTCTCGAGTTCGAACCCAAAGCACGCACCACTGACTTTTCGGAAGTTATGTGCGTATTTATCACAAGCTCAAACGGTGAAGGAAAACATCGTGAGGAAACCTGCATGCTTGAAAGATTTGTCTCGATGGCATGTGAAGTCTGCCAACCCGCAGTAGGCTAGCGTGGTGGACTATAGCCTAATCCCTCTCAAAAAATGAGAGGAGACCCGTGCCCAGCAGTGGGACGTTAATGGGTTGATGATGATGATTAAAAAATCCGGGGTTTTATTACGACAATGTAACATTATGTATCTACTTAGATAGGTGCAACTAATCGTTTCAAGTTGCACAAGTATCTTATCGAATCTAAGGAGTTCCGTTATCTAGACGATTGTTATAAAGGAAACCCTTTGGATGATGTTATCTATGGTATAATGGTGCTTGGTCCTCGTAAACGTTTCTTACAATAAGAATGTAACAAACCGAGTTCCGGCAACATTAGCAGCCATTATAATTATAGCATATGGGTTATTTTTTATCTAATAAACGTTGCATTTGAGTAATATTTTTAACCCTAAGCTTTTGAGTTAAGACATTTTAGCTAGCGATTATTTTTTACTGAGGGCGGCATGCTGGCATGGTGTGCAACGGTGCAGTTTAGCGGTGCAACGTAAAGCTCAGCGTAATCTTATTAATTGGAAATGTACATTCATAACAATAATTATCTTTGATCAAGAATCTAATCTGATGTTTTCTTATTACAGATCAGGCGTATGCAAGACATGTTGACACAAATGCAAGAAAAACTCAAAGCTTCCGATAAAAAGCATGACAGTATTATAGATGTATAAAATATAGACTGCGATGTAGATATACTTAGCGTAAAAGTAAAAAATATACCATCTCACAACCTTAGATAATAAAAGATATAAAAAGATATGAGAACCTCTTTAGAAAATTAAAATGAATTTAGATTTTATACAATAGTTAACTGGTGGAATCATTTTACAGTAATTTTTTAAAGATAATGTAACTTGTTTTTTATATTATTTTATTTATGTAGAAAGTTCACTGAATGTATTATAAATGTAAAATAAATATCGTAGGCGTAAATATTTGAATGGCCACTAGTTTTATGGATTGTTGAGGTCCCATGATTAATCGTTTTATGTGTTGAGTGAGGAACAGAACACATCATAATTTATGCATAAAGTTATTAAAGAGCCCTTCTTTAAACATGACGCGATCAGGAAGCCACTGTTGTGTTTGGAATGTCATGTCTATAATAATATTGATGTGCACTAAATTGGAACAGGCGATAGGCGCGACTTCCGCAATGCACGGGGCCATTTTCGGTGAAAGCTAAACGGTATTTTTATTAACAAGAAACATTATCTACCTATCAATAATAATTAGGTACAAATATTTAGATAAAACTATAAAGTAGGTAATTCTTTTAAATTAGAATGGTAATATTTAAATTATTAATACCGATTAAAAATTTTAAATATCAATTAAAAATGATAAAATCATCAGCGTAGATTTTTTTTATAAATGAACGCATTAACCTACCTACCTTTTGGCTTTTGACATGGCTTTTCTCTACTGTTTTATATTAAATGTATTTATGTCAGAAGAAAGGCGTTACTTAATTAAGAATCTAAGTAAAATATTTTATAATTACGGTCCTTATAAATACTATAAGGACCGTAATTATTAAACCCCGGGATGTTGGGTCACCGATGAGAAATAGACTGTGCCCACCCTAGGATCTTGGTTGAGTATCATATAGGAAAATTAATTATCATTTATTGGGAAAGTAAAGCCCCCGGCGTTAAGTGATCGAGGCACAGGAGCTAAAAAAAGGTCATCTCATTTTTATTTGGGGCCTCAATCGCGCTGGGGCCAAGGTCCACCAGGAAAAGTCTAGATACGCCGCGCCGTAGCACATAGATTACGCTGGCGATCTGCAAAATCTGGAATTGAGAACCTAACCTCTTCTGACAATTTCTTGTTTATGCATGTCCGGGGCTTGTAACAATAGCCAAAAGAGGAATGGTGCTTTCGATGCCTGCGAGCGGCCCGGATGGATATTCCACAATTAATATACTTAGACCTGTTCCAACATGTAAGTAACACTAGAAATTTAGATTAATCATACTCAGTCATCTTCTTTATTACTGTAGTAGCGGCAACTTTGGATCATGGTCTTCTTAGCCTTCACACCTTACCAGCATACCTATTACATTCCACATGAGGGTAGGTAGAAACTATAGAACGCCACCTACTACGATCTAGTAACGAAAGTTGGTACTTTAACACCAACGTATCATTAGATACATTATTTAGGTACCGGCAGTAATGGCAGAAATTCTAATCAGAATAATTTGGTGCTACGACGGAAAGGCTCTTTGCGTTATCATTACTAAAAATAACGTATACGGATCTTTATTTTTAGAGAAAATGAAGAGCGTAGCACTTTTATTATCCTGATTTAGTGAGGCACAAGTAACTTAGCTCTAGCCTTGAAGGAGCCTATCAAAATTTAACGGGTTATCCTTCTACCCTACTACGGCAAAACCCGATGCATAAATAAGGGGCAGTAAAATTTGTCTGCACTGCACCATAAGCGCCTGAAACTCACGCCACTCCATTAATTTATTCAAGATTATATTACACTATCCATCTTTTCTTCTAGGAACATCAGTTAGTTTTACAATTTCTCATTGAGAGAGGTAAGTAGGTTGTTATAATTATAATTTATATTCGATCCTGTACGATTGTGTAAAAAAAAATTGTTAGTTAATAATAAATTAGAATAATGACTACGTACCAGCAAAAACCACAAAAATGACTACCGGGCCTGTGAAGGCGTATCTATTTCAAAGCGTTAATGCATTTATGAATATTGTATTTATATATTGTATGTACTATTGAAATAGAAATAGTAAATTGATACTTTACTTAAATGCTTTTGAGTTTTATTGCTAAATCTACGTAGATACCTACTCATTATTTAATTACCTATTAAAACACCCACAATCACACAGGCGGATACCTCGGTGGCTCAGTTGGCAGAGCGTCTGGAGTACTTATCCAGAAGACGCGGGTTCGAGCCCCGCCTGAGGTTGAATTTTTCATTCTTAATAAAAATTTAAAAATTCCGATAATATTTTAGCATTACTTCGGGGACCCAGGGTTCGAATGGGTTTTCTTATACTTCAAAAGCTTAACATAACATTCGCTCTTAGAATTACATCGATATTACAATGATTATTATAAAAGAGCAATATAATCATTATGGACTTTGGTTATTACTTACTTTACTACTGTTGTTGGTGGGGTGGTACTATGATATCCACATTAGAAGCCCCCAACTACATAACTGCTTATTAGTCTTGCTTGCGAAGGTGTTTTATCGTGGTCTGAGGAAGTCAGGATACTCCTTCACAAAGTGAAGCATTTTCGTGAGGAAGAACGTTTGCTACACTAATCGTATGCTGAATATAGACCGGTGTAACAAACATTAACAGTTTGGCTAACCATCATTATTTCTGCTGCACAGTAATTTATTGGCAAATACAAAAAGGAAAAGTCTACTTTCGCAAATCGGTTAAACCAGGGCCAATTAATGACAGTAAAATCCATTCGTTGGCACCTGTTAGGCTATATCATCAGTACACACCATTACAATATAATAATAAGACTAAAATATGTCTGGCAATGAGCCTATCTGAAGTAGGGGTTTCCAAATGAATGACAGGGCAGGAAAACTAAAAAGCAACTTATATATTACATAATTATTAAAATTATCTGATTATCTCTTTGTTCAGCCAACTATCGACAAGGGAAGTTACTATGTCACTTCTATCTAAATTTATTATTGTTTGGTTTTAAACAGTTTGTTACTAGATGGCGATGTGCATTTTTTATTGTTTTCTGAATCGCGATGTCAAGATTCTCCGTCGTTGATAGGGGTTCGCGAGTGTAAATATTTTCTGTGTGTGTCTAGGTTGGGTCGCATAGACGGTGACATAATGTCGTACCTAACGTAGAACAAGGTAATAAACTGGGACTGAGGTGTTGTTGCTCAGCATCGCACCTTAGTCATAAGGTTACTTTTTGTTTTATTGCCCCGACCTTCCACTCCAACCCAAGCCCTCCAGGACACGAGGGTTTGACATGGTCCTTCGAGCCGGATAAGTGCTGCGAAACAAGGTTCTGTGTGCGCATCAGGTGTGTTACTCCATTGTGGACGGAGTAAGCATCAACCCCTTACGTTCCTGCCAAGTGGTCTGTGAGATGCTGAGATAGCGGTGCCAGATCCAGTAGCGGTGAAGTTAGGTGGAAGGAGCACATCATCAGCAGCAAAGTGAGCTGCAGACGACCAAACAAAGGTCGTAAGGAATTTCGGGAATTAAGGTGGAAGAAGCACATCATCAGCAGCAAGGGAGCTGCAGACGACCAAACGAAGGTCGTAAGGAATTGTGTAATATATTAGTGATTTGGATAGTGCCATACAAACTGTAAGTACTTGTAATTTCTTAGTTGCCAAGCAAAAGTGAGCTTTAAATTCAAAGGCATCGAAACGTTGTAAATTTATTCAAAATTGATCTTTATTGCCTAGAGGATTATAACTTTAACTTTTCGGTAGTAAAACTGGACTTAGAATAATTTCATGTGTGTATGTTTAGACTTAGTTAGATTTAAGCCAAATTGTAATCAGACGGGGAACCTATGCCCGATTTCATTTTGAGCTAATGTGTAATTTGAAACACTTAGAAAATTTTATGATGTACATTGACTTGTAAAATTTTCGGATTTTTTTAGGACTAAAAAATTTCGACTTATATTATTATAAGACGTATTTTTTTGTGATTTTCTTTGTTTGTTTATTGACTTGTAATTTCTTGAACTTTAAACTATTTGTTACATTTGATAATAATATTATAACTAATTATCTTCAAAAATGTCTTTACAATCTTTGGTTCAAATACAAGACGACATCTTCGCTCGATTGAAAAGAGCTACAACTAATTTTAAAAAGTCGCCTAAAGATAGGATTACTCAGCAATATGTACTAACCAGATTAGAAAATGCTGAAGATTTGTGGGCGCAATTTAATGTAACTCATAAAGAAATTATTAAGAATTTTGAATATAAAGAATTGTTAGCTTCGCCGTATACTGTAAACCAAATCTATTTTAATACCGAGGATTTGTACTTGGAATTTAAGTGTGAATTAAAAACTGTTCTAAATAAATTTAAAAACAACGATGTTCCTCCAGTTTCAGGGTCAGCATCCCATCATGGTTCTGAAGGTAAAAATAATATGTCATTCAAATTGCCTAGAATAACGATCCCAACCTTTTCTGGTAAATACACGGAATGGCCAACCTTTCGTGATTTGTTTTTATCTGCCATTCATAAAAATACTTTTATAGACAAAGTGCAAAAATTGCACTATCTGAAAGGTTATTTAACTGGAGAAGCCGAACAGCTTATCCGTCACATACCAATTTCAGATGCTAATTATGATAGATGCTGGTCGCAATTGGAATCTAGATACAATAATAAAAAGTATCTATCACATTGTATTTTGCAGAGATTACTTAGTCAGAAGAATATTGTTAATGAGTCAGCTACCAGTTTAAAACAGTTAATGGATACTACCACAGACTGTTTAAATGCACTTGTTAACTTGGAAATTGATGTAAAATCATGGGACATTTTAATAATACATTTACTTACTTTAAAACTAGATCCAGACAGTAGGAAAGAATGGGAGTTAAAGGTTACTAACAATACAGAGTCAGATCAATTACCTACATATGAACAATTTAAAAACTTTTTAACTAGTAGGTACAGAGCATTCGAATTCTTACCTTCTAAAAATCAAAATGTAACTTTTATTAAACCGAAAACATTTCACACAGTTAGTGTACTGTGTCAATTATGCAACGGTGAGCATAAGTTAGGCACTTGCAAACAATTTATAAATGAAGATGTAGATACTCGGCGAAGGATTGTGCAGGATCACAATATATGCTTTAACTGCTTGGGGCACAATCACTCTGCCAGGTTCTGCAAATGTACAGTGGGTTGTCGTGTTTGTAAACGCAGACATCACTCCTTGTTACATCCGCAGGGTGAACAGGAGTCTTCCAGGGATAAGGGAAGTTCGAATTCATCTGTCGACGAGGTTCAAACAAAAACTCATACTATAGGGGTAAACGATGAAACAGAGGTGGTTGCTTGTTTTTCGAAGGGTTCAGCTAATAACCAAGTTCTATTAGCCACGGCTCTAATTAGGGCTGTATCGAAAAATGGGCTTAAACATACAGTAAGAGCTTTGTTTGACCAAGGATCACAAGCGTCTTTTGTGACAGAGAATATAGTTCAGCGTTTGGGGTTAAAGAAAAAACCGGTTAAAGGGTTAATAACGGGTATAGATGCAAATAGAAAATTATCTTCTAATTCAATTGTGGAGGTTCGAGTACAGTCCAGGATCGACCCGTTGGTTGAACTTGTGGTCCAAGCATATGTTATCAAGGCAATAACTTCATTATTACCTGTTAGGGAAACCACATATTTAGATTGGACACAAGTTAGTGACATACAGTTGGCCGATCCTAAATATTATCAACCGGATAAAATAAATATGTTATTTGGAGCGGAAGTTTATAGCCAGGTTTTACAAGACGGAGTGAAGAAGGCACCTGATGGTAGCACTGTGGCACAGCGCACGTCCCTAGGTTGGATTTTATCAGGGACTGTAGCTTCTGCTAGTCAGTGCTATTCAGAGATTGCCGTGATGCACGCCCGCGTAGGTGATGATGAAATCCTGAAAAATATCTGGGAATTAGAAAAGGAACCAGATCAAATTAAGAAACATATACTTACCGAAGAAGAATTCAAGTGTGAGGATATATTTAAATCTACATCTACAAAAGATAGTAGAGGTCATTATGTGGTGAACTTACCTTTACGTAGTGAGGGTCCGAACTGTAAATATGGAGAATCAAGAAACATGGTTTGTAAGCGATTGCAAGGACTAGAGACTAAACTAGATAAAAATACGGACTTGAAGTGTAAATACACCAAGATTATTGACGAGTACTTACAACCAGGTCATATGAAGCCAATATCTGCGGTTGAAAGAAACGATAGAACGATAGAACCGAAAAAGGTCCGTGTTGTATTCGATGCATCCTATAAGGAGATTAAGGGGATATTTTTCAACGACGACCAAATGTTTGGTCCTGAGTTGCAATCTGATTTGCGACATTTATCGATTCGTTGGAGAATTCATTACATCTGCCTAATATCAGACATTATCAAAATGTATCGCATGGTCCGCGTGGCCGATGAGCATACCGATTTTCAACACATCGTGTGGAAAGACAAAGATTCTGCAATCAAAGATTGTAAATTACTTACAGTCACCTTCGACACATCTGCTACTCCGTTATTGACGGTTCGAGCGATGCAGCAAGCGCCGTACCATGCAGGAAAAACCTATCGAATTACAACTAAAAGAGTTTTAAATCATAACAAGGATGATCTCATGACTGGATGTGACACAATACAAGAAGGCATGTTATTTCGAAAAACTTATGAGCTCTTATGGAAAACTGGATTCTGCTTACAAAAATGTTCAACTAACAGTAATGAGGTACTACAAACGATGATTGGTGGAACGAAACGAGATCGTGGGGAAAAACAGATCAACATAAAACGGGATAAGAAAGTAAAAGCACTTACCTGGAACCGAAGCCGCTACACTCTCCAGTATGATGCTGAGCTACCTTCGGTGCAGGAACCTGTAACTAAAAGAAAGGTATTATCAAACATAGTAAGATTATTTGAACCTTTGGGAAGGGTCGCTCCCGTTATTGTATTAACAAAACTAAAAAGGTTCAAATTCAAAAAAAGGTTTATAAAATCATCAAATCCTTACCTGGATACTGTCAAGATCCTCAGGGTGGGCGGTAGACTTGAGCGTTCTTGACACTGAATATAAACATCCAATTATACTAAGGTGATAGGCACTTCAACTTTAACATAGTTCATCGACACTAACGGTCCAAGTAAACATCTGAACCAGGTATAGGCGACATGGTTTTCATCAAGGAGGACAAGCTGTCTCCTCGTCGCTGGTTACTTGGTAGAGTGATTGGAGTGATTGAGAAGCATCAGGGGTTAGATAACCTTACACGAGTAGTCACACTTCGTAGTAATGGTTCAACGTTTAAAGGACCTAGGTATATCGAAGCTCTGTGTCCTATTACCTAAAATTGGGTTATTGTTATTAATTTTAAGGTGTTAATAATAAGTTTTATGTTTGTAAGGCGAGAGAGCCATTGGTAAGGTTTATTTTTTTTGTTAGTTATATTATCGGATCTATTGAAACGATTAGAGTTATAATTTTATTCTATTGTTAACATGTGAAGGACATAATGTTGCACAAAATGTCCTTGGTGGGCGGTATGTTCAGCCAACTATCGACAAGGGAAGTTACTATGTCACTTCTATCTAAATTTATTATTGTTTGGTTTTAAACAGTTTGTTACTAGATGGCGATGTGCATTTTTTATTGTTTTCTGAATCGCGATGTCAAGATTCTCCGTCGTTGATAGGGGTTCGCGAGTGTAAATATTTTCTGTGTGTGTCTAGGTTGGGTCGCATAGACGGTGACATAATGTCGTACCTAACGTAGAACAAGGTAATAAACTGGGACTGAGGTGTTGTTGCTCAGCATCGCACCTTAGTCATAAGGTTACTTTTTGTTTTATTGCCCCGACCTTCCACTCCAACCCAAGCCCTCCAGGACACGAGGGTTTGACACTCTTAGATTTTAATTTGACATGATGTCACAGAGTCCTGCCAAAAAATTCCATGGTAAAAGCTAGGACGCCATAAATTAAACAGTAGTGAAATTTTCATAAATTTAATTTGGTATAAAAGACATTTCATTTTCCAGTTTGGTAAAGGTCGTTCATAAAGGGATCTTAGACTAAAATATTTAAGACCGTCGCGTACTTATCTAAAAAGTTTCGACTGTGTCAATGTCATGATCGAAACTGACAGCCACAGATAAGTGATGATGATCGTCTGACAGCCGAAGTTTATTACAATTTCGGGACTCGAGAGTTCGTTTTTGCTACGGCTGAAATATTAAACATTCACGATTTATAATTTCCGTAGCCTATAAACTCAAACTATTAAATTAGAGCATGCAATCGTTTTTTTAAGAAACGAATAGTAATCAAAAATGGGTGACAAAGACCTTTCTATGGGTCCCCGGGAAGGTGTAACCTATCCAATAAAAGTTCAGTATTGTGGGAATTGTTCTATGCCGATTGAGTATTGTGAATATTATCCCGAATACGATAAATGCAAGCAGTGGCTAGAAAAGAACCTGCCAACAGAGTTTGAAAAAGTAAAAATTGGTAGGTCATATTTGAAAGTCTTCTAGGTTATATCACTAAGGGTTTCTTTGTAATTATAATAATGTAAAGCTAAAGTTCAACTCATAAATGAAGTCTAAATTTGATCATTTTATACTCGCCAATAGTGTTAACTTTAATATAGTAGTGTAAGTGGACTACAATATCATTTGTATTATATTTCAAATGTTTATTTCTACTACAGATGAGGAAGAAAATGCTGGAGGTGAAGAAGAAAAGAAACGTCAAAAGCGTGGTGGTAAAGGCATGTTGAAGTCAAAGAAAAAGGAAGATGTTCCCAAGCTGGTGCAAGTCTCTAGAGCCCCTCGTGGCAAAAAGAAATCTGTCACTGTTGTGTCTGGATTAAGTACTTTTGGTAGGTTACACCATTTACAATCTACCATAGCTTTAAGTGTAACCTTATATTTGGGGTTCACCCTTTGTTTCAAAATAACTCAATCATTAGTCAAATGTTCAACATCCCTAGATTGTTGTAGGGTAAAAAACTGCTAAGACTTGTGAAGATTAATTTATATTTGCTATATTTTAAATATATTATTAAAATTTTATAATTATTTTTCCAGATATTGATTTAAAGGTTGCAGCCAAATTCTTTGGAACAAAGTTTGCCTGTGGGTCTTCAGTTACTGGTGATGATGAGATTGTAATCCAAGGAGATGTGAAAGATGACCTTTTTGATATTATTCCAGAAAAATGGCCTGAGGTACCCTTCAATATAAAAATACAGTGTGATACAATCAAATCATGTTGAACTGATGAAAATCAGTTTCTTTATTAAGTTCATTACTTAATAAAGAAACTTTCAGGACTTCCATTAAAAGAAAGTGATGGAAATATTTATATCTTGTATTTTAATCAGATAGTCATTTTTTTTTCTTTTATCTCAAGTCCTGCTTTTGGGATTTTCATAAAAGTAATATATGTTTTCACCAATGACATTAATTAATACAAGTACTTATTCATGTGGAATAGTAATTGAAGCAGTTACCATTGCTCACCTCAAACATTTATTGCATTCATGTGTACACATATTTATCACATGCTCAAATGGTGAAGGAAAACATTGTGAGAAAATCTGCATGCCTAATTTTCACAATGGTGTGCGAAGTCTGTCCACAATAGGCTAGTGTGGTGGACTATAGCCTAATCTGAAATGAGAGGAGACCCATACCCACCGAGGAGTAGAATAATAATTAGACAATACAATTCATTACTGAACATTAATCAATTCTAAAGCATTTATATTCATATTTATTACTGATACAGACTAAAATATGTTATTGATCTAATACTACTTTCCGGGGCATCAGCCTTAAATACAGTCCAATCAGAATAATGTATCTCAACCATTCAGTCTACCTCAAATAAGTACATATGCAGTTAAGGGGTTGATGAGAGAGTGGAAAGGGAAACAAGTCAACTGCTAAGACTTATAAATTGTACCTGACAAGAGATAAATAGTGATTAGGTCAGTGACATCTAAATTTATTATGCATTTCTCTTTACAGATTGATGAAGATAGTATCGAAGATTTGGGTGATCAAAAAAGATAGTCACAACTTTAGAGAATTGATGTTCATTGATAATGCTTTATTTATTCATTAGTTTGGTAATCGTTAACATTTTGTAACCAGTTACAATTAGCAATATTAAGAAACAAAAAGACCAATTCTTAGGCACTACCAACTGAAAAAATATTATAGTATGTACTTGAAATTGACTATTACAAATTAATGTTAAAAATAAAGCATTTTCATAATTGTCTTATTTATATGTTATGACTATGAGTTTCATAATTCAAATAAAGATAAAGATGTGGAAACATAAAAAACAAACCATTTTTAATTTTCGCCTTGGAAAACTAAAATTAAAATGTTTATAATGCAAATCAGGTTGGTTGTATAAACGTTTGTCCGCCCAAACATTTTCTAACAAAACTTTTTTTTTACAATCAAGCCTTTGAATAGTTTATCTGTAAGCTACACAATATAATTTATGATTGTACTGTTCAATAGATAAACCAATGAACACAAAGTAGTTGGCACACATACTTCTTTATTCATTATAATTAACCACTACTATTATGACTACCTTACTAGTTACTAGCTAGTGGACTCCAAGTGTTACTGCTGAATGTGAAGACCCGAGCTCGATTCTCGGGTTAAATAAAATGTTGTCGAGTTAGAAAACTCACAAGTATGTAAACTGATCAGTTGTAAAATTGTAATGATAATAAGTTTGAATATGTGGCAAGTCTTTCCAATCAGGGTAACTAACACATGCTAATAATGCGTTAAAACCAAAATTACGTACGTTTTAGAGTCTTTATTTCACATGTACAGAATTACGTAAGATTTCACCGCTTTTTAAATTTCCAAGAAGCGCGCCCTTAGTGCGTGACGTCAGTGGTCCCCGCGCTCCGTCTCACGCGTACCCACTGCAATAATGAAACTCATTGAAGCGGTGTCTCGCTCGCGCGCTGTAGGTACTTAGCGTTGAGGGGACTCATGGCGTCACAGCGCGATCACACGCCGTGTGCATTTTTAAATAATTCTGCGCGAAAATGTGCACTTTGATTACTATTATTTCGGCAGTCTTTACAAATATAAAAAAAGTATATTTGCAAATGTTCTTGTATTTTCTTCTAGATTACTTCGGCATATTTAGAATACTGTGGCCAACCGCAATCAAACAATATTTATTTCCAAAAAACTGTATTGATTGTCTATTTCATGAAAAAGCCATTCAATCCAATTGTATGCACTGTGAGGGTTGTATTGATGATATTAATTATTATAATTCTGTAACTCAATACCTATTACAGGCGCGAATCATATTTTGTTTAATGTTCAGTCTGACAATGTCCGGCAAATTGCATAAAACGTACGAAAGTTTGAATTTTGCGGGCTAGCGTGGAGCTTCCACCTTAAGACTGGAAATCAGGAATGACGATTTTGAAATACATTTTTTAACCACCTAAACCCTGGCAAGCAATTTAATGTTGATCCGTGGGATCCTTATTCTGAGTTAAGTAAACTAATCTGAAAGTTATAATGAAGTCTGGTATTGCGAAACCTAATTAATTTTTTGGTCCAGCTTCTAAATTATTCCATTAATATTTATAACTAGTAGAGCTCTATTGTACGAAAATAAATGATTGATGTCGTGGAACGAGGTTTTTTAGTGAAGGTAGGATTTGTTACTAAATAGTTGGCAACATCGTCTTCTACTTCGCAAAACAACACAAAATAAAATCACTTTACTCATTTTGCATTCGTTGTATGTTGTGTTTTGGTTTATCATTATAATATGATGATACGTTAGTGTAATACAAAGTGAAAATTTTATTACTTTACGGAAGTTAGGAAGTGATTAGCACCTAATTGTGATCATAATGTAGCGCTCAGTCAAGTTCCGAAATCCATTATCCTTAAACAAGTTATTGATCTTTTTATTGTGTGAGACTGTAAATAAATATAAACTTACAAACCATGTCCGTGGTCAAGGGGAAACTTGTGAAAATGGAAGTCATCCAAGTGGGTGAATACGAGTTCACCAAACAAGACATTATTGGACACGGAGCCTTCGCTATGGTATACAAAGGAAGGAAGAGAAAGGTGTGTATGGTGTTTAATTTTCAGTCTTATTATTTTTCTTACTTTACCACAGTTAAACATCTCTGCTAGAATTATGAATTTAAGATTTTTATTGATGCGATAAACACATTAAACACCATGTTTGACTTGATCTGCGTTGTGAGCTATTGATTTGTTTCGATTGTGGGTGGTGGCATTTTGCCGTGTTTAGGTTCCAAATACCTAGAGCTTATATCGCAATCGATGTTTGTATTTCAATTTCAGTATGACTTCAAAGTAATCGATAAAAATACGTAATTTTTTATGTTTGGTCAAAATTATCAGCTGTTTAAAATAACCTAAAAAATATCACAATAGATTTCGCTAGAGAAGTCCTAAATACTGTCAGGTTTGTAATTCAAATTTTTTTTAAACTGTATTGTAATCTGTCTTAATTTTCAACTAAATTATGTTTGCCAGTGTCTTTATGATCTATCTATATGATTTATATTATAAAATATAAACAAAGCGGGCTACTATATACAGTTTTATAATAGTAGGATATGTACTTACTAGTGTAGTTACATATTGTACCACCAATTATACATTTTTATGTAGAAATAGAATGTTAGAATAATATGTTGTTCTAAAATTCAGTCAGTGTTCACCTTAGGGGTGGATTCTATTATTAATACATTTTTTTATGACCTACAAGTAGCATGTATGTACCATGTTTTGGCATTTTTGTATGTGATTGAAATAAACATCCAATACCATAAAATGAGGAAATATAATATAATACTTAACAATACAAATACGATGGGCAGGCATTTTGGTGATTACAATAATTATTAATGACAAACAAAATATACCAATATGTAAATATTAGTAGAGTAATTTCATTACAGAAACAAATGTTTGAGACTTTTTCAAATTTACTTGTGAGAGCTGTGGTGTTACCAGTAGACTGAGATGTCAAAGCTCTTGAGTTCGAACCCAAGGCACCCTGAATTTAAGGAAGTTATGTGCTTATTTATCACATGCTCTCACGGTGAAGGAAATCATTGGGAGGAAACCTACATGCTTGAGAGATTTTCTCAATGGCATGTGAAGTCTGCCAACCTGCAGTAGTCTGGTGTGGTGGACTATAGCCTAATCTCTCACAAATGAGAGGAGACCCGTACCCAGCAGTTAGACATTAATGGGTTGATGATACTATTTTAATTTGTATTTTTAAATATTGATATATTTACATAGGTACAAATAGACTGCCATTAAAATAGCTGTAAAATCTGTTACCTCTAAGTGAAGTCCAAACCGTTGAAACTGAAACAAGACTTCAGAATTAAGAACTAGCTTTTTCCCACGACTTCATCTGCGTAATTTTATTTGCATTTCCACCCCCTATTTCCTCCTTTTCAGGGATGATTTCCAGGATGAAAATTATCTAACCAAATTTCATCTAAATTGGTTTAGCGGTTATAGGGTGAAGCAGTAACAGACAGACAGACACACCTTTGCATTCATAATTATATATTATTAATGTGAAGGTGTGTCTATATAAATATTTAGTAATGATGGATCATTATTTTTGGCTATCAATAAATGTACCCAAGCTCCCTTACTCCATAGAAACTTTCCAAATCAGATGACTAAAATATTGTCACCCATGGTTTTCTATAAACAAACAAAATACCTTTCTTGTTGGATTTGATATTGAAAAACAGTACTATACTATACAGAGTGGTGACGACAAATCCACGTCACATGAAACCACATGCGTGCCTGTTATTAGGTAGAACCTATACTAACAATGAGCTTCAAAATTACATCATTTCGTACCTGATAAATATCTTATCTACTCAGGCAGGAATACCAAATAGGGTCGCCAACGCGCGAGCGACACCTGCACTGGCGTTGCAAAAGTCTATAGACTACAGTAATCACTTAGGCACTATTAGGCAGGCTGCAAGGTTATTGCCAACCCTGTGCTAAAAAAATATTCTTTTGACTCTCTGTAAATATACGTTGGATTTCCATAATACCAAATTCTTACACACAATTACAGGATTCATAAAATAAATCAATAGGTACCAATTACACATTCAAATAAAACTAAAATACACCTTAAAAGCGCAGGCACAAAGCGAAACCAAAACTAAATTTAGCTTCGCTAATGTAGATACCTACCTAACGCGTCTCTTCATACTTGGTTTTGCGATGCGAACTTGCGTACTGGGGAACCTGATGATGCCAGCTAAGAGAGGCCAAGCGTGACAACCAATCCATCACATCGTTATATCTTTCGATGTGCACCCACTTCGGGTTTTACCACAGCAGAAGAGTCAGCACACATACCGCGTTTTTTAACGCACATGGGATACTGTAAATGTAGCCTATAGATCTTCTCTGTGAGTACTTGTACCAGCTAAACAGCTGCTCAGCTGTACCGGTTTGTCGTTGCAGCTGGCGTTTAACTAGGTTAAGTACATTGCACGTGCGGGGTCTTTAAGTACAACTTTTTGTAGAACCCGTATAAGCAACCATAAATAATACGAACTGTAATTAATAGCTATATGGATGATGAGATAAAATTCAGGAGCAGTGTCGTTTAAATGTGCGTACAGATTACATAACATAACATTCTATAAAACGTTGTTAAATAACATGTTATTAAGTTTTACACCAATGTTATATAAGATTGTTATTTTGATGTGGACGTGTTATAAAACACAAGTTACATAACATGTTACTAAATCTGTACGCACATTAAGTGATATTTTTTACTACTTTACCCTATATCATATATATTGATAGGTACATAATAGGAACCTATACGAGTATAGGTGATTCGCGTCAGTGAATAAGAATGTGCATGCCTGGATAATCATTATGTAGTATTCGCTTCACTCTACCGGCCAGGGTACCAACCACAGTTTTACATAGACTACCGTAGTCATTAACCTCCAAACTAACCATAATATTACTCTTTTAATCGGAGCTCCTTGCAGCCTGTAAAATACTGACATGTTATGTTTAGGAAAACTACAGGGCCTTTGACTTGACGGCTAAATATCGTCTATCTCTCGATTTTGAACCAAGAGGTGTGACATGACGTCTGTAACGAACCTTGTGTGTTTCCTTGTGTTGTGGACCTAAGCATTAGGTTTCTTGTCTTTGTTTAAGCTGACCGGACAATAGATAGCCATACAATGCGATACGCACCTTGCTCACTGCGCTTGAGCCCCAAGGGCGTTAGACTAGAAACTAGCGAACAGAATATTCAAAACTATAAGCAACATATGTATAAAGATTAATTTCCATTGTATTATTATTTATTGTGCAACAAGATTACAACTGTTTTTAACCGACTTCAAAAAGCAGTAGGTTATCAATTCGACTGTATTTTTTATGTTTGTTACCTCATAACTGTCGACTTGGTAAACCGATTTTGATGATTCTTTTTTTATTTGAAACCGTGGTGGTTTAAAACTAAAAAGAAGTTAAAACTGTATTAAGTTATTTTTAACTTTTTAGTTTTGAAGTCGGTTTTCGACTTACAAACTTCCTTTTAGGGGTTGATTTCCGGGACAATATCCTATGTCCTTTCCTAGGACTCAAAATATCTCCATACCAATTTTTCTTTTAATCGGTTCAGCAGTTAGAACGTAAGGCGGTACGATAAGCACAAGTGATTATCTACAATTCTACACTACAAGTAAAAGTCTATATATACATTCAAGTAGGTATCTAGTCCTGACAAATATACGAATCTAAAGCACAACTTGTCGATTAACAGACATACAAACTTTCACGTTTTTAATATTAGGTCTTTACCTATGAAATTGCCGTTTTGTGAAAAAATTTAAACGATTTTTTTTTCATGTATTTTTTATTTGTATTAATCGAAGTAATCACCCATGCAATCAATGCATCTTTGCCAACGCAGTGGCAGTTTATTGATGCCCTTCTTAAAGAAATCAGCTGGACGGGAGGCAACAAATTCTTCAAAGGCATTTTGTACTGCCTCTCGGGTAAAGATTTTTTTTCCCGCCAAGAAGTTATCCAAATTCTGGAAAAAGTAGTAGTCTGTAGGCGCAAGGTCTGGTGAGTAGGGCGGATGACGGAGAACTTCCAACCCCAGTTCTTGCAACTTGGAGACCGTCTGCCGTGCAGTATGAGGTCGCGCGTTATCGTGCAGGAGCAGCGGAGACGAGCGATTGACCAATGCTGGTTGGAGATGTGCCAGCTTCTCCATCATTGTGTTCAGTTCTTCACAGTACACATCTGCAGTAATGCTCACCCCGTTTGGTAAGAAGCTGTGATGAATCACACCGGCGCTAGACCACCAAACAGTGACCATTACTTTTATAGGGGTAAGCTTTCGTTTAGGGCATTGTTTAGGTGCTGAACCAGGATCCAACCAACTTGCTGAGCGCTTGCGGTTATCAAACAGAATCCATTTTTCATCGCAGGTAACAATGCGGTTCAAAATCCCTTCATTTGTGTGTCTGTTGAGCAGTGCAAGGCACGTTTCGACGCGTACTTCGCGCTGGCGATCATTGAGTTCGTGGGGCACCCATTTGTCAAGCTTTTTTACCTTGCCAATTTGACGCAAATGCACCAATATTGTTTTGACGCTAACGTCGAAAGCTGCTGCTAATTCAGCCGTCGATTGTGTATCATCAGCTTCCACAATCGCCTTTAATTCGTCATTGTCGACCAAAGTCTTCGGACGACCGCGTGGTTCATTTTTCAGGTCGAAATTCCCAGAACGGAAGCGAGCAAACCAATAACAGGTGGTGCGTTGGTTTGTAGTGTTAGCTCCGTAAACGTCGTTGATGTTGCGTGCCGCTTGTGCCGCGTTGCTGCCACGACGGTACTCATATTCCATAATTACTCGAATTTTTAACGTATCCATGATGACGAAAAAGATTGAAATGCGATGAAAATGTAACACTAATCAATAAACAAATGACTACTTTTGGAAAAAGAATCCCATGTTTTTAAAATAAAATTAATTTGAAATTAGAATTCTTAGCCAAACAAAAATTATTTTGATTTGAAATGGCCAGTACTGCAGAACGGCAATTTCATAGGTAAAGACCTATTATCAGTATATTAAAAATGTGAAAGATTATTATTACATACATTACATATTGGATATGTTCAACATAGCAATATACAATCGCATATTTATATATGCGTTTGTATATTGCTTTATTATTAAAGGAACAAACAGTCACGCAGCAATAAGCCACGCGTATGAGTTTGCGAGCAAAAGCTAGATCTAGATAAAATTACCTATGATAGATTATATCACTAATGGCTATTGTGGTCGCCCTTTAAACGACCTTTTATTCAG
Organism: Craniophora ligustri; assembly: GCA_905163465.1. Taxonomy (NCBI): domain Eukaryota; kingdom Metazoa; phylum Arthropoda; class Insecta; order Lepidoptera; family Noctuidae; genus Craniophora; species Craniophora ligustri. The sequence goes on along the minus strand of LR990967.1, from coordinate 5,319,397 downwards.
CAAGTTGCAGAAGTTATACAAAATTTTACTCATTTAATTCAAATGCATTACCGTGTTCCTGTTGGAATTAATATCTTCAATCCATTGTTAAATACGGGATATGGTCCGTAGCAGTCAGTCTGATCAATAGGCTCAAATAGTCTTTATTCTTGTAATCAAAAGTATTATTTAGCATGTTTCTTTGTTCTATTTTACAAGGTTTTCCTTCCCTCAACTAACGTAACCATGTATAATTTTTTGACACATGACATTTTAATGAAGTAACATAGTAATTCAATTGGCAAGCAAATGGCGTTGGCACGATAAAGGTACACGAACTTACACCAACGGTAACCCTGACCGCAACTGAGACGTTACAATTAATGACGTTTAGATTTAGATTATAATTTACTTGTAATAATTAGATTAAATGCGTTTACTGTCAGTACATGTGGCTTGGTCAGAAATGGTCTACCAATAATTGCATATAGACTGTTGGAATCAGGTCAAACTGCTATCGCTTCTCGAGCCTACGGAATGTAGGGCGGTCTAATGTTAGACATGCGCCAGCGCAGCACCCTCTGGAAAAGAAATCAAGCTAAATTGCAATGAGGCGCGTTGAGGCGAACCGTTTGAAATAAATCCTTGCACATTCCAATTTATCTCTCGTAATTATTTTGAACTTTTGACTTTTACTCGGGGCTTTGAGTCGAATTTATATAACACTTAGTCGAATGGTTCCAAGAGTTTGCGAGATAGGAATCAGAAGCAGTTATAAATCATATATTGTGTATTTACTATTTAGAGATACATCATATATTATTATATTTGTTGAGTGTATTGGAGTCAGAATGTTGACCTCTCAACGGTTTGTTTAATTAACCGATGGATGGTTGATCATGTTAGTGTGCAATTATACGATCTTGGTAACACTGATGTAAAATGCAATATTAATTTTTAAAAAAAATAACATACCGTTTTGTTTAATCAACCATCGCTTCAAGCACCTTTTAGGAAAATGTCTTGGTCTCGATCAAAGAAATCGAATAGTTCTTGAATGTCTTTGGTTCCGATTGAAGGGCATTAGATATATTTTGTTACTTATATGAATTTCAATAGGTATCTACTGTTTTTGTCAAAAGAACTTTAAAGTTCGTTATTGCCTGTCTTTCCAACATGTTTCTTTTTAAAAGTATGAATATGTATAAATTTGTTGTACTCGTGCATAAGTATTTTGTTATTCTTAGTGCACACAGTTTTGAAAGCTGAAATGTGGAACTTAGATACCTATCTTATTTGATAATGAAGGCATCCACTATGAACGGTTATGTGGAATTTGAACTTTAAAAGGTAATATTTTGAGCGAGCCACATTAGGATTTACTCCTGGGAAATGAGTCACAGACACAGACACTAACACCTAGATCCGGAACAACAACTACCTTTGACCAGTAGGTAAACGTTCCGTGCACAAAAACAGGACCCGCAACATGTGACACAGAAACTAATCATCTAGCTTCTGCGCTAATTGTTACGTCAACCACCATATTATTTGATAAGTCTTATAAAGTAAATATAACTTCTACATAAATTCACTGTATGTATTTATTTCAGAACCCATCACAATCAGTGGCTGTCAAAGTGGTAACAAAGAAAGGAATACAGAAAGCGTCAGAAATTTTGGTTAAAGAGATAAAGATTCTTCGGGAACTTACTGCTCTTCACCACACAAACCTGGTCGCCATGCACGACTGTATGGATAGCCCTGCCTACGTCTATGTCGTCATGGAGGTGAGTCCACATTTGTACTTATGTTGACAAATAAATATAATCATAATCATCGCATATTATGTTATTAGGGATATAATATCATATTATTCCAGTAGTTAGGTACGCATTTTTAATTCAGATTAGTTAAAAAAAGGTCTGTAGAAGTGTATATTTTATTTCTGTCTGACTGTAAGTATTTATGATGTTCACGTTCTTGTTTAATGTGACTCATCAGTTAAAGTTTATTGCCTGTTGCTCAAACATTCAGGGGTAAACGACAGCTTTTCTGCGCTCGATTTCTTAATGTTATACCTACTTGTTGATAGCCAACGTCATTATATTGCGAATTAGCGAGACGTTCATGTGATTAATCGAATATTGCCATTCGTCTTTTTGTAAACAGGAATCTTAAAGCCATAATTTTCAAACACTGGCGAAAATAACCTCCGTTAAAAATAGAATCGTTTGCTGAAATGATTTTACTTTGGTGTATTTTTGAGTACCTATGTTACTATTAAGCACTTAAAGGTTAAAATGGAATGTAATGATAATTAACGGCTGGGAAAAAACGTTGAAAGAATATTTTACACATTTTCTAAATTAGCTAATTAGCATTCCCGCTTTCGATTTGATTGCTTTTGTTGATTTCGTTTTACATCACACATTACACATGTGTACATCTTTACATACAAAGTCGAAGAATGGATGATGCATTGCTGGCCACGGCACAGCAATATTCTATTTTTCCCATAAATTTTACTATATTATAGCTGGGACTATCTTATTAACAGAATTATTCGGTCTGAGGTGAAGATAAATTATCCAGGAGGTCTACATGTCAGCACCTCTGCATAATCCTTCGAGGATATAGACGTGGTGATATAAGAGTATATTATTATTCACGATTTTCTGAATTAAACGAGATATCTATCATAACAATAGCCATAATGTTATTATTAGTTCGGGAAGGTTAATAAAAAGGTGAAGTAATTAAAATAAAAATCCGTCAAAAATTTTCGGGCAGTTTCCACAACTATGTGTATTCTATATTAATTTCTAAGCTTAATTCGGTATTTTTTACCAAAAATGATAAAAAAATTAAATTGTAACGTTCAAACTTCCATTAACTAAATAAATTAAATTTACTAATATTACACTGGAAAAAGTGTATTGACTTGAAACGCGGAGGGCGTTGGGCGCGCGACAACTAAAATAAACTCGGCGGTTAAATAGTTAAAGAGCTCTTTCCTTTACATTGCCGAATGTTATGTTGATAAGTATTAGTCATATTCCCGTATGGGACATACCTTTGAGTATATTTTGCTATTCCTTGTAGTTTCGTCACTCACGTCATTTTGTCACCAACGTCCACATGAATCATTCAACCCTTAGGTACCTACATATAGATTTTAATATAACTTAGAGCGATTGGCCTGACGATGACGATGATGTTTTCATCGCGCGTGTAATGTGGATTATTAAAAGCAAGGTTAGTGGGTTACGGACAGTGTGGTTTGTCTACCTACTTATTTTATTAATAACCGATAGGCATTCGTAGTGATGTTTATCAAATTCAAAAATTTACTCTTTAGTGTTATCAATAAAACAATGTTTGAGGAATTCCGACCATTTGACGACCACGAGTTACTAAATTAAATAATAATTAAAATAGACAATAGGTTAACGTTCAATGGTAGTGGTGGTGGTCCACAAATATGCTACAGATTCTGATATTTCTAGTTACCAGTTTCTTTAACCAATAAAATCAACGAATGAAATGACGTAATAAAGGCATGCTATTGGTTCTAATATAGGTAACACAACACGTGGCTGCTTCCTATTGCCTTTGTTTATATAAAATGATAAGTTAGCAACAAGAAATTGCTAAATCAAATTATGCACCAAGTCACCCGTTATAGTCAAGATACGAGCTATCGTTGCAGGTGCAGCAGTCTTGATTTGTCTACAGACCGCTCATTATTATAATCAGAAAAGGTTCCCTCGCCTATATGTATCGTATACATATTATGAATGATGCAGTTTCGGGAGCGTGTCAAAGCTGCCAAGGCACGATTAGTAAACAGTATCGACCCCGGGGGCACCTCTAATTTTTATTTACTGCTTATGCATTGTCATTATTGTAGTAAATTATTTAGAACGTAGTTAGTTTCGTTTAATTTCAATATCTATATTTGCAAGACGACATAAACGTTCCACGTTAAACCAAAGGCCCCGAGCCCCGACAGACACTGCCCCATCTGATTTTTAATAATTCAAAGTGTGACATTATCGTTAAAGTTTTATTGAATAACTATTATGGTCCTATTTTACATAATATGAATAAAATAGCAAAGTTTGCGTTATAGCAATCTTGAACATAGATTTTTCCAAGTCGTAGCGTGTAGAATACGTTTGAGAAGATCACTAATAATTTCCCACTAAACGGTAAATAAATTTAAAACGATTTATAATTATCAGAGTTTTTTCAACTGTTGTACTGACTACTATGCAGGCTTCCGCATAACCATTGCGCGCATGTGGATTCGTAGCAAGGCCACTACGCATTAGATAAATAGTAGTCAGCTACGGCTATAATCACGCAGGCGGGGCGTGCATGCCGCACGTTGTCCGTTGTCGTGGATAGTTACCCAAATTAATTTGATCTGTTGTCCCCAATGTAGTCTTCCCTCCAAATTCCAACGAATACCTACTAACTGTACTAACATCGCGGCTCACGTTATTGCGCAGTTTAACACTAGTAACAGGTCAAGGGGACGTCAACAAAAAAAGATTAGACAGATAACGATTCAGACAATGTAAAGTATGAATTCTTATCTGAGAAAGAATTTTAAAGCCTTCGCCTGCGAAACGAGCCATCGAATTTGACCAATACACGATGGCACTGCTCGACTGCGGCTGGGTGGTGCGGTGCCCTACTAACCTCTTTATCTTGGTTGGTTAATACTCTGAAACTTTCAAAACGAATATCGTGTAAACTGAAAACAAAAGCATATTGTTACATAAATCGCAATCGTAATTTACTTTAGTTAGGCAGTTTTCGGTAGGTGCATAAAACCTTTATAATAAATACACCGAAATAACAGTCATCAAAAAATCGTCTTTAATATAAGAAGAGTTCAAAAGACGACGAAGAAACTACTACATCATTGCATTTTAAGTTTTGACATTGCGACATTAAAATTAAATGTCTAAAAGTAGATTAAATTTCATCTTCCAGTAGGTGCCTCTATGAAATAATCCTTCTTTAACATAAATTCGTATTTAACAAAAGAATTTAATCACATAACGTACTTAGATTGGATGCTATTGCATCATGGATCTAATCTGTAAGTATTACTTAAGTCAATGTTTTATACCGGAGACATAGTGTCTGCAGGATCCTCACACGTGTCGCAGTGTACGTGGCTCTTCTGCCACGTGGAGAGATACATGTATAAATAATAATATATTTTCTACCATGCCACTGATAAATAGATTATTGCGCAGAAAAGGTATTCGTCATCGACAACAACGTCGTTACGTAGGTTTTGTCTAGTAATTATAATAGCTTACATAAAGGGAATGATGAAATTGAAACATTTAATTATGCACATAAACTAGCAATTTATAAAGAACAGGAAAAGAAACTCAAATCTATGTATTTATTTGTTGAGGTAGAACTTATAAGGTCAAAATGAGCAAAATGCGAAAAAGTTATTATCTACTAATTACCAAAAAAGTATCTTTTTTATATTATTATTATTCAGATATTTTATTATTATATTTAAGATAATATTCTGCACAATCTTGTACTTTGGAAAGTACTACATACGTACTATATGCCTATGATATACATGATTTTATACCATGTATATCATAGGTATATACTAGGCAGCTGCCAAAATATTTGTCGGATTCAATTCGAATTCTATACCGTGTATCTACTATCTACCCATCAAACTATTGAATGTCAAAGTCTATGAGTATACATACTAGACATATTATTATATAAAGACTGTAACTCTCAATAATTATACAATTTAGACCATAACACAATCTACCTTCTGTTTATATTTATAATTATGATTGCGCGGTCTTGTTAATTTATCATCACAATACGATTTTTGTTTTTTTTGTTGGTTGTAAACATCATTGTAAAAAATTGTGTACGATTATGATGTATTGTGTACGTTAACAGTTGTACACGTTATATTGTTGCACTTGGCGAAGAGCATAGTTTAATTTATTATATTTGGAATTATAACTGATTCTTTCTGCCTTTATTATAAATACACATCAAGGGCACACGAGTCAAGTGGACGCAGCAGGTCATAGTCACAGCCCACATGTGTAGCAAAGTAACCGCTAATCGTGTATAATATTATGTAGTACTTGTTTTCATTACGTAAAAACTAACACAACAATGCCCTCATCGCGATACAAAGCCAAACTCAAGTTCATTGGCACGATTTGGTTTTAGTCGAGGTACATGGATAGTCGCCATGGCTGCTGTTGACCATGACTATAGTAATTGGCATCGTTAACGTTTCGTCCATCTATTTTAATTTTACATTTAAGAGTTCTATTCTTTTCATAATAAAGAAACTACTCGCCGTAATTTGAATGAATACATATTGCTTTTTATTTATAAACCACACAGCCTACAGGAATAGGTCACGGACTCCTGAACATGTGTCGCGTGTTTCTACCTCAATTAAAACTTTGTGTGACTTGTCTTCAACATCTTCAACATTAACACTTAGATCACTAAGTAGTACACGTCACCTGCCGGTTGCTATGCTGTGTACTTACAAAAAACAACCCGGAAGCACCGAATCTATACCGTGTCTTCGACCCACTGGGATACGAATAAATTAAGATTGAAGTGAAAAAACCACATCTTAAAGCTCTAATGTTATATATGATTATTAATAAAAGCTACAAAGCATTGTTAGTAATATATGTCTCAAGAAGACCACAAGGTTTTATCATACATAAAATAGAGGCAGTACAAAGACGATGACTGACGTACAAAAATAGCTGAGAACTTGTGTGTGAAGTATAGTATGATGTTATTGTTTTATTTTTCCAAATACTCACTTTCCTGTAAAATGGCAAACGTTATGTGGTCTATCTGGTAAGCTGTTATCTTAGTTTATATGCTAATTTATTTTGTGGGTGTCAGTAACACTACACACTCGGGCGTTGTTGACCTTGTAAAAATCTTTATTCACGTGCCTTTGGATTTGCTTTAAACTATAGTCACATCATTCACACGTGAAGACCTCAGCAACGTAAAAAATAAAATAGTTCATAATTGCATAATTCTGCAGTATGCATCTCTAATACCTACCTGAATATAAAATTGATTTTGATGTTTAGTAGCAAGCTGGCTTGATGTATAGATTTTTCTGATACACCATGTCGAAGAAGTCACTAGCGGAAGCTACGACTAAACTTAAGTAATAAAGTGGTGTCAAATAATTATGATAAAGCGGTCTGCCGAAGTTCGACATTCATATCCACTCGCCATCCAATTTAGCTAGATCACGTGCTATCATCACGTGCCGTGTGACGTTTCGTTATTCTAATACTAGCTGTTGGTCGCAGCTTCGCTCGCTCTATTTTATACTAATTTCTCCACCCCATTTCTCTAGGTAGGGGTTCAATTTTCAAAAACCACATAAACATACCAGGCCACTCAGAAAGTTTTGCGATAAAAGTTTTTAAGTATGTATAAGACACTAGCCACTTGTAATTATTTTGAAAAACTTCGATTATTTAAAAGTTAAAATACCGCTGTTCGATTTTCAAATTTCCCTCCGCATTTTTCCTGAAGACTTAATTTAATTTCGAATCAGCAGAGATTTTATTCCCTAAAATTAAAAATCTGCTCAAAGGGATACAGTTTTCATCGCCGGAAGACGTGCTAGCAGCGTTTGAGAAGGCCGTGGGAAGGTGGTGAGGTGTCTGCGGAGGACTGGAAAAAATGTTTTGAAAATTGGTTCAGACGCATGAAACTTTGTATAGAGGCTGGTGGAGAGTTCTTCGAAAAGATTTAATAAAATATTTTTTCCATAGAAGTTAGTTTTTTAGTTACTCAATATTTTCCGAGTGTCCCTTTACGTATGCATTTCATTTTGCTGAGAAGATAGAAAATTTAATTTCATTCTTCTTACTAATGGATTCCCCATATAATCTTTCAACCCCTATTTCACCCTCTTAGACGTTATCTTAGAGGTCAGAAGGGTTGAAAACACTGAAATACGTATTTATTTATTTCTATCTATAAACATGTATATGAAATTTCATACCTCTAACTTCGAAAATGACGAATTTCCATATAACCATTAAATTTTTAATATTCTTAATGTTAGTTAGTGGAAATTGACGTCATAAAACGGATCACCTGTCAAAATTTCAAGTATGTAATCCCTGTGGTTTAGGCTCTGCGTTGATGAATCTTTCAGGACAAGTAATGATCCATAGTTCCATACATCCTTACAAATAAAAAAAAATTAAGTATCTTTTAGTAATTTCTAATTAGCAGCTTTTCACTAAATGCATATGAAATTATATAACAACAAAAAAACAATTTTTAAAAATTCGTCCGTCTATCTGTCCGTCTGTTTCTTTGGGCTTATCTCTAAAACGGCTAGACCGATTTTGACAGGACTTTCACTCGCAAGACAGCTTATGTTATAAACAATAACTACTTTAATTTAAGAAAAACAAATGAATTCCGCGACACTAGAATAAAAGCGCGTTAACTAAAAACCGACTTCAAAAAAAATGTAAAGCACTAAAAAGTTAAAAATAATCCTTAATCTAATAAAGCAAATCTTGATTTATTAACCTATAAAAATATCGTTCATTTCAAATTTAACCTCCTCCTCCTCAATCCTCCGTTTTGAAGTCGGTTAAAAAAGCGGGAACGGGCGAAGTGAATAAATATGAACATTTTTTTTATTTTATTTAAATTGAAGTCGCGGGACTCAACTATAAATTTAGAAAATACACGTCAAATTAAATAAAACTAAGTTATTGGACAGGCGTTTTTTTTCTCCCCTGGGCTAAAAAAGTTACCATCAAATCTATACCGATACTACTTGTATTTCTTTATTGTTATAGTTACAGTGTTATTCATTTCTTATTTATTTAGATAAAATAATAACAATAGGTACAGAAGTTACATTGATTGCAAAACTGTCTCCAAGCTATTGCGAAAAAGGCACATTCACTGCGTATTCAAAATTTAAAACGATACTAAGGTCATCTATCAATGAAATTATGCGCATCTGATTGAACTACGCGCGTTTGATTTGAAGTGTATGATGAATCACAACCACAATTATTTAGTAATCAATTTTGCATTGCGTTTAAATTGTAATAATAAGTGAGATTGTTATTGGATTATCAGTCTTTGTCTTTACTTACACTTTATAAACAAAAGAAAACTTTATTTGAACTTGCAATATTGAGTACCTATTTCCAAAATTTCTAAATGTTTGTAGTATGATTAACCTGACACGGTCTTCTTAATAAAAGGTAATCATTTATTCAGTGTTTTAAAATCCTTGGAAAAATGAGGTAACAAATTCAACATTAAAACATAATTACCATTGACAAATTGAGAAGCTTCTATTTAAAGCCTGTGCAAAAGAGCTTATTCACATAATGTACTAATTATGTATGTGTAGTATTTGTGAAACATCTCTTACAACGTTAGTGGCTGTGAACGGTGATTTCACAATAAGATTGTACGTACAATGAACTGTGAACACATCGAACAATGACTACACCTCCGCCAATGATAAGCTGTTTCGGTTCTCTCAGTAAACATCGCTTATATCAAGAAACATACATATTTTATTTGTTCTACCAATCTGTGGTGATTAAAATTAACATACATTTAAAACGAGTTCTATTTAAATAAGTTGCCATGAGTTATATTGATAAAGCAACTTGACATTTATCAAATATGTAGGTAAGTATAATAGCGATAGAGACGCTGGATTTGTCAACGCCTTCAACTGTTTAAATCGGCGGAACAGATTCATTAATGCACTTTAACTATTATAATCATGAAATGAGAAAGTAGTTAACCGAGACGGTACCGTTATCATTTACTTTGTACCCTCGAAAAACAAATAACAAATAAATCATGCCTATTCTTTTGAATATCCATATGGTGCACAAGTGACTATATACGATGTCTATTTCCTAACTATCTATAATTAGGAATACCAATAAACTTTAACTTTAATACTTAGCAGTCATTAAATAATAATTTCTAATCAACTCGTAACGGAACTAATTAATATATATAGACTTTGTATATACAGGGTATAACGGTATTATTGATTTCAAATTTTGTTTTTATTAAACCCTAATGATCAGGTACGTTTTCATACATTTTTTTAAGCTATGGTTGCTTAAAGTTTGTGAAAATAAATATTTTTCACAAATTTTCCCATAAAACAATAATTCTACTAGGTTTTTTAAAGGCAATGTATGTATATATATGCATATATATGCTATAAATAGTATGACTTCTATTGAAGTCATACTATTTATAGCTTATATATCAGCTTAGCTATCGTAAATTACTATAACAATAAAGAACCGATGGAATTCATTAATTTGTGATCATGGTATACAATAATGTAAAATAAGGTAACAAAAAACATCGATATTTTTAAAACAGTCGTATCTTTGGTACCATTTGTTTTTTTTCTACTATGTACTATGACCCATTTCAAGGTTATCCATTCATTACCGGACACCCTGTATATTAGTTCAAACTACTGAAACCAACTTATAAGCGCAAATCCAACCTACATTTATAGGTTATATATGCGGCCACATCCATACGAAAACAATCCCCACTACGAATCAACATCCAGGCTTATTTTAAGCAATTTATGGTTGCACATAGGGTTTTCAGGTCTTAAACGTTGAGTAGACGTGACTCTGGCGCTTAATTTTGTTTATTCACTGCGATTTGTTGTCATTGCCTCCATATCAACGAGCTGATTCACGTAAACGTTGTATTATCGTTTTAATTTTTGTTGTTCATTTATTTGGTTGAGTAATAACTGGTTAAATGCTTTATTTATTTGTGAGTTAATATTAATATGAATTATAAGCACGTTCTGCCTCCATGCCATACTCAGCTGACACGAACATATGGGATAGCTAGTCTAATCGGCATGCTCGATTGCATCAGACTGGTTTCTCTCAGTCTGAGCGACTATATCGCGTCGTTTAGAGTTGGAAAGTGTGGTGTTGAAAACCACAGCTTTCTTTCTATACGCTCGATATTCTTATATATACGCTTGATATTCTATACTACAAATAAGTCATTAAAACTACTTAGATAAAGTGGTCACTACTTGAACGCGGAGATGAAATGGTTTGAATATTATTATTTTCAATCAAATCAAATATCTTATAAATATTTACTTGTAAATGGAAACTTAGACAACTATCAAACTATACATAAGATAGACTTATAATTTCATTCATAATATGGAAAGGCCTTAACCAACTCACGCCAGTTATTTATATTTTTGTTTGATCGGAAAGATACATAGCGCGTGTGAATCCGAAAAAACTGTATCTGTCAAACCGCCTATATCAAATCAAACTTGATTAACTGTATGAATTATCAACTGAACGAAATGCATTTTTAGTAAAGTACTTAAACAGGGTCAATGATTTTCCAGAGTTGTTGAACACAAAATATGAAACGAGGGCATTGCAATTGAGTCATATGTATTTGTGTGTATGCTTTATAAGTTTTTTGTATCTCTTAAAAGTCATTGATCGAAACGAGGATATTGGCAGACACGACGTCGACGTGCCCACATGTGGCTTTAGTATTATGTGCCTTCTGCTACACTAACTACGCTGTTTGTATGTTTGCTTTTCCACCGAGCGCATAGACCTTATTTGTATGTCAACGACCTTCCGATAGAGTAACGCAACTCCTTTTTTTTTACAAAATGATTGAAGATTTTTACATAAGACTGAACTAGCATGTTACTACTGCTCATTGTTAAAACATAACCATATTTATTATTCTCTATCTATTCCTGATCATTGTTGTATAACGGTGTAACGGGACATAAGTGTGATACAGGTTTTCGGTCAGATAAGCAGGCAGTCAACAGTACATCGGCCAGCGTGGTCTTGTGAGTACCGCGACTCGCTCTTTATTACGGCATTTCATTTTACATCAACTTTCTTTATCTACAAATTAAATTGTTAGTCTTGGCCTGCTTAACCTGATTTGAACTCGATGTAATTTTTGTTGTTTTCTCAGAAACCAAACAAACACATTTTGCTGCAGTTTTGTAAAACAGATAAAGTTTTATCCTTATCATGTCTTTTATCACATTGATGTTATTGCCATGTGCAGCAAAAACAACTACTTACAAACCACTCGTCATTTATGATCAGGGCTGCCGCCAGTAAGCAACGACGAGATTATGCCATTTAGCATCTGAAATTATACCAAATGCGATGGTATTATACCATACTGCCTATTCTATGTCGGATGAGCTTTTTTTTTTTTTTTAGCTCAAATCCTCGATTATTCGATTATCCTTTGCAGAATTAGCGAATTAGACAACTTCTTGGCATGACCTTTTTTTTGTGAGCGTCTTGCTTTTGTATCGAATTATACCAAATGATCATGGATACCATATGGATACAATACATCGTCCAATTATACCAATTTGGTATCAAAAGATACAATCTGGCAGCCCTGTTTATGATTTACATCATTCACTCTATTTTATGAGCGCGTAGCCGAAGGCCAGTGGCGACCTATGCCTAGTAACAGTGGGATAGTAAACGGGCTGGTGATGATGACTGTAAGATTGTTGGGTATGTCCCATATAGTTGCTTTATTTATGGCCGGCCGGCTTCTGCGACTCTGCGAAAGACGGTGTGCGTGTTGATTTATATCATAGTCTGTTATTTTGTCCTGGCTTAAACTACAGAAATCCGGAAATTTCGTTTGTCACGACTTGCTCTATTGCGTTTGATTTTAGGGATAGCAACCCTGTTTATAAGCTGCCGTGTGTTAAAATGTTAGAATATCGTCACACAAGATCAGCGCTTATTGTTTGCACCCAGTTTAGTGAGCGATAATGTCTCAGAAAACACGTGAGTTTACAAGGCAACGATTGGTTTATAGGTACACTTTCGTTCGTAATTTAACAGCTAGAAACGGATGGATAATAATCTATTATTATATTGCACATGTTACTGTCCTGTTCACAATATTTTGACAGTTTACAATCTGTCTAGATTTCGTATAAACTAATCTTAGATATTTTTATATCCTTTGTTTACTCTAAGAACTATCTTTCCCACAATTCGAAATGCATCAAAAACGTGTTGCCGGTTGCTATATATACCTATATATACAAATATACCTATAATGGGCTGCGATAGGCTGACTAGATTGATCTATAACAATTTTCTAAATATAAGAAAAATATATTAATAATAACTTCTATATTTGTAATTAGACTAATTACAATTTGTAGAAATTATGAAGAAGTAAAACTGAATACTCGTAAATATATAAAGCGAATTTTAATTTCTAATTATTCACTGATAATTAAATGCATATTATATTTATTGAAAATAAATGACCTGTGTATTGAAAACAAGTATAATAGAACCACTTTGTTTATTGTGAAATTGTACTTAATTGACTCCAAGTTAGAAAAACAGATTATGCTTGTTGATTTCACATTACGATTAGTTATGTTTTGCCATATTTATTTACAAAAACTGACTCTCGTCAACTATAAAACTTAATCTACCTTATTCCTAAAACATTCACACGTTTTTGGTCCAGTAAAGATGGTAACATGATTTCATCAATAAATTATAACATTCAGATCGAAAACAAACATATCTCAAAATTAATTACATAGTACCGACGATATTGTTTACACGGGAGATTTTTCTTGCAGCGGGACTTCTTCAGGCGTGGTTCCATTTGTATTGACGTTTGTGCGATCATTTACATTTCTCGGAGTTGAGCTAAACCGATTTCTAATAGAACTCCAATTTTTCTTAATTGTAATACCCGCTACAACAAGAACCATCCCAGCTACAATAATTCCAATCAAACTTTTATCAACACCACCGGTTTTTGCTCCTGAAGTGGTTGCTCCAACGACTTCACTTTCCAATTTAGTAGTTGGTTCACTACTAGACTCTTCTCTTACTGGCTTTGATTCCCCTAAAGACGCTTTTATGGCTGAACGAACGGAGACATCCCCCACTGGGTTGATAGCGTCAGCTTTTGTAGTCGCAGGTGTAACAGCAGTCTCTACATTTGTGGCCAATGTAGTCTGAATATTTTTTTGTGTTTCATTGATCTCTGCTTTCACATCCGCTGCTGAACTTACAGCCGGGTCGAAATTTTCTTCTAGAGTAGCGTCTATAGGTATTAATCCTGGCAATGCAAAATCTAATAAACCGTCCTCCATACCTTGTGGCGCATCTGGGCATTCAAAAGACTTAGTGTCACATGATTCGGTACACACAGATTGTAATGATTCTTTTAATGACGCACACAAATCTTCGATTAGGTGTGCCCCAGCAGTAGGCAACGTGATTGTACGTAGAGATTTGAAATTAGAGAAGAGTTCTGGTTTTAAATCCTGAAAAAGTGTAAAATAAAATCATAAGATGTAAGTATTGTATTATAATCGCCATAAAAATATTTATTACATATTTCAAAATGTTTGCTAATGAACGCTTTTTTGTGTTTTACATGGACGATAGCGTAGCTTAGACATTCATCGAAAGTCTTTGTAGACAACATAAACATAAAACTAAATTCCTGAAAAGTAATTTCAGATAAGAACAACATCTAGAAATAGTACAGGTCGACACAATAATCGTTCCTTTTTGTTAGGGACTAAGAATTACGTTTCTGTTACACCTTCATATAGTGGGTTCATTTTATTTATATCTTATTATAAAAAAAAATGTGTACCGTTCTCATGTCGTTGCCGCCTAAATCCAGTTCTGCTAACTTTGTGAGGCCAAAACTATTCTTTAAATCTTGTGGATACTCAATTAGGCGGTTGTTTCCGAGTTTTAAGGTTGTTAACTCTGGTAGCTCACTGATAGACTGAAATGAAAACATGAATTGGTTAATTTTAATTCGGCTTCGTTATTATTACTCCTTGTACAGTAACGACGAGTAATTTCTAGGTATATTCGTAATAAGTCGAACCAGTTAATTATATAATAATAATTAATTTATACATTTAATTTTCAACTAATTAATTGTCAACATAATTAAATAGGTAGGCTAAACTATTTGTCGATTGGAATATAAGTTTCCTAATGTTCTGTGGAATGACGGTAAATGCTTTATTGGCATGTTTGAAGTGCGAAACACACAAATGAACCGTAGAAATTGACTATACAATACTTACACCAGATACCAGCTGCTTGATTTCGTTGTTGTTCACGTTCAATATTTTCAAATCCCTTAAAGCTGATATATCTTTTGGTATTTCAGTCAGGACATTGTTTTGCAAATTTAATTCCGTTGTTTTAGGATCCAAATTTTTGGGCAGTTCTGTCAATTTGTATCCGGAGCAATCTACGATATATTTGTTTGTGTCACCTTCTATATTGCAAACACATGGTTTAGGGCAAAAATAGTCTTCTTTAGACTCCTCTGTAGGCACTCCATCTGTTAAACTGCTTAATGTCTGCACGTCCTCAACTAGTGGTACTGAAGGTATTGTGGTAGTTTCAAGTGGCTCATCTATGGCTCCCGCTCCGCTGCCTTCTATTATGTTTCCATCAGATTCGGGATGATTATCTGGCGGAAATTGATTGTCATTTTCCACGGGGATATGTAATTCATCATCGCTTTGGGCAACTGCACAGCTGGAAAATAATATAAATGCAATAATGGCATGTGACTATGACACTTTATCGAATTTATCGTGAGAAGGTGACGCAAAATTGTTATAAGTAGGTGATAAAAATTGTGATAAGTGTGTGTAAGGGCGTAACTAGCGCACTGTGTCTTAAAATTTGATTGATAGAATGAAAATACACCTAGATTTATAATTTAGATACGAAAGTATGATATCGTCGGGTGTACTGTCCGTTGCTAAAGTAATACCTAAATTAACTTCCAAGCACTATATAATAATTGGCAAAATTAGGTACTATATTCTTTTATCGCTGTGTAAATTAATTGCAATACACAGAACGGCGAGAGTATTTTTATTGGAACGGTTTTGTAATGACCTTAAATCTTCCTATATAATAATAGTTATCAATACAGTTATCTTATGTCATGTAAATAAGCCTAGTCTGTAATTGAAATAAAATATATGAACAACCATCGTGATTAGAATGTAAGCAGCTAATAATTGTTCTAGATTAAATTGAAATTATGTGAAGATGAATTATAAATTATAAATTACATTAATTCTCATAACGTGCACTCATGAACATAATTGGCATATGTACGTACAAGATGTGCACAAGTGCCGTGGTTATGTAAAACAATTTTAAAAAGTGGTACTTACACAAAGTATGCCAGCACTAGAACGACAAAAACTTTCGCCGTCATAGTTCCTTTAAACTAAAACACTATTAGGAATGTGCCAAATTACTTCAGGAGTTATTACCTGTAGTGGCACAAGTACCAGCGTAGCGTACAGCTCATAACTCACTGACACTTATAACTATTATCACTCAATGATAAGATTACTAACGGCATAGCTTATCGTGAATCAAGCACGATAACAACGCTCTGCATAAATGAGAAAATATTGGGTTGCCGATGTACAATATCACCGTATATATTTTCGTCCTTTTTGGCAGACGAGTAGTAGAAGCAAGCAAGCAATTCATGAAATGTACGGTTTAAGTTACATAAATGTGTGTACAAATGATCGCGCCTGATACGCCACGATGGTTTCCATTAACTGCCTGTTGCTAATTTTACAAATAAACTAACCCGTGAATTTAAATTATATTGGAATCTATTTTAGGTATACTTCAGCTCACGCATTTTGTATTTAGGTACAATATTTCCACATTTAAGAGAATTCAAATTCAATTCACAAATAACTGAAATAAAAACTGATTCACAAGTTTTATCGAACTTCTCATGAAAACGAACACGCACTCTACGTTATCTCTCCTTCACTGTTGTTACTGGTACTAGCTGATGCTACGTCTATAAATTGCGTTTATTTTGCTATGTCCAATGTTAAACCATTACCACACTGCTATTGGTTTACTGATGTCATAATGAGAAGTGTAAACCACAAATATTACACATTACTCGCATTCGTTTTAAAGTAATTAAGTCGTGATTTAAATCGTCATTGTTCTGATCAAGACATCATAATACGTTAGATACATATATATATAGTTTTACAATCTGTTCAAGGTCCCATATATCCGATAATAGATAGCCCCGCTCCAGATATATCAGGCGGTAGTTAAAGGGGTTTGAATATTCCAGTAATTACTTAGCCTGTCTTCTTTTCTGTGTAAAATTTTACTTTTTTTTCTAAATAGCGGATACTTCATATTTACATCAATACAAACAAGTGTTGTATGAGACAGATTTATAAGCTAGCATGTTGCAATCGTGGGGCTAATAACATTTTTTTTTAAATATGCGAACGATTATTGCTTTTACAATAACATCCAAAATTAATAAACTAATATTATACTATTACAAAAACTCAGTATAAAGGAGCGTTGCTATTTCTTTGACATTAAATAGTATTACAATGACTGTTACTTAGATAACGTAGTACCACCAAGTGTGCTAATTACAATAAAAGAGATATAATAGGTAATACTGACTTATATTTTATTTATTACTAGCTGACCCAGCAAACGTTGTTTTGCCACATTATAAGGGTTGGTGGACAACCCTTATCACTAAGGGGTATGAAAAATAGATGTTGGCCGATTCTCAGACCTACTCAATATGCTCACAAAATTTCATGAGAATCGGTCAAGCCGTTTCGGAGGAGTAAGGGAACGAACATTGTGACACGAGAATTTTATATATAAGATTTATTTATTTACACGAATATACCAGTTACAGTAAATAAAATAAAATCAATACTTCTAGATATAGCAAAAATAGTAAATACAGCTTAAACACAGGATACCTATCATGCATTCTTCTCACTAGAGATGAAGCGTATATACTAGAACAGATCCAGGGACTAGGTATTTAACGAGACTAGGTAGCACCTATTCCCATGTTACAAAATACTCGATCCACCTATTCGGACTGTTCTGCACACGGCGTGCGTCGTGACACGGCACCCGAAGCCCGCGCGAATCTTGTTAGATTGTAAGCTTATATATTTATTATAAATAAGTACTAATAAAAAACTACAAAGTTAAAAAAGTAAACAAAAATTGAAAATAGGCTAAAACTGATTAATATAAAAGATGAATTGAAATCTTTTATATACGCCAACAATCTACGATATATGTAGATAGATATTTTACGTTGACAGTCATAAGACTGTGTAAAGTATGAAGGGAAGATTACAATTCATAACTGCGTCCGTAACCGTACTTTAAGGTATCACTAGCAGACTTTAACCGAAACATACTATAAAGTACGCGTACTTCATGGACTAGGTGGAATTTAGATCGCGTATTTGTACGGAATCGGACTGGATGCACCTACTACCAAATTTACCTAGTATGACTTATCTCTACTTCTCACAGTACTCCAAGCATTCTCTCAAGATCACCTTCCATTCACCCGCAAACACATCACAGTTTGGCTTGATGTCCAGGAGAGGATTGAGCGCGTTGAGACTTCGCGGTACAGTATATCTGGCCCGAGATACAGTTCTACAAATTGGAGTTGCAAAAAGCAAAAAGCCTGTGCTTTCTATTCCTGCGGTAATTATTAGGGACAAACAAACAACACAGCTCGCTATTTAACTCAGGAGCATCCACTTTACCTCTGAGAATCTTGCACATTACCACCAATTGGTCATTAGATCTTCTGACCTCAAGCGAGTTATTTCCGAGGCATCCTAGAAAGAATTTAGTTGGGTACATGTATGGGTAGTACCCGTACATACATACGTTTGTACAAGTATCTTAAGAAGTCCTTTTGCACTTTCTCCAATAAGAGCGCATACGTGCTCTCGTGTGGATACCACACTCATACACTCGTTTAAATATTGCATCTAACTAATGCACTGAAAACAAGCCTAATGAATGACTCCCATGTTCTGAAAATCATTAGAGTTTCGAAGAACAAAACCCAATCGCCGAAAGGATTCTTTGGCCAATGCTGTAACATGATCGTGGAATGTGAGCTTTCGGTCAAGTGTGACACCTAGATCTTTCATTATGGTAGATCTGAATAGTACAATATTACAACTAGAGATGGGCAGCGGGTAAAAACCCGATGGGAATAAACCCAGGTTTATTCCCGTTTGGGTAAATACCGGGTATTTATACGGGAAAAAACCCAATAGACGGGTATTTTCATTATTTATTATAATCATCATGGTTCTTATTGTTTATTCATCTTTGACAACCAATGCAGTGAAAAAGGGTACTTTGCACTGCTCTTCAACGTGTGCTCTATGTGTTATGTGTGCCGGCACTAATTATGGATTTCAATTGCGATGTTATGTGTTTCTTTGCGAGGAGCAAATTCATAATTTTAGGTATTCTAAACATCGAAATGTGTGTTTATGATGAGATTCTATCTGTGCATCGTGATATTGTGACAATTTATTGCAGAAAAAAAAACTGATCTGTGCTCTCTGCAACTTTATTTTTGCTGTACATCAACGATCTGCTGAAGCCCAATGTGTATGATGGATACCCAGATGACAGCACAGTTGTAGAGAGTTACTCAGCCAGTGCACGGACTAAACCTTGAAGGTAGTCTCCGATTGGGGGTGATGCCAATCTGGCCATGTTTAATGCGGCTAAGACCCAGGCGTGTCTGTTCTCCACTAAGAGGAGTCCGTTCAACCTGACTCCCACTTTCCAAAATGTGTCAGTGCCCATAGCCAGCATATTGAGCTTCTTGGCATCGCAATAACTCCAAGTTTCAACTTTGCCTCCTATAAAGCTTTTAAAGCCCAACTAGCCCCCAGAAAGCTTGCCGTGCGTGCGAAGTGAGGCAGTACTTCACGCTAGGATAGTTGCACAACTCTGATCTTGCAAGGAGTACTGCTCTCACCTTTAGGGTGGCTAATACCAAATACCAGCTGGAGGCATTGAAGATTATTAGAGGAGAACCAGGAGTCTTATTTTTCATTAATTGACTTAAATACTATGTTCTATTTATAATATACGTGTATTTACATATTTCCAATATAATAATAATACTTAAGCAAAATACGAAAAAACCCAAATATTTACCCGATTCGGGAATTTTCCCGGATATTCCCCTATTTTTACCCAAACTTGGGTATTTACCGGGTAAAATCCCATCTCTAATTACAACCGAGTTTATACTGGAATTCGATTGGGTGCCGCATTCTACCGAAAGTCATTTGGTAACATTTGCTGATATTAAATTCAATTTTATTTTCAACACTCCATTGGTACACGGCGTCGATGAGATTTCCATAAATAACTTTAGGTCATCAGCGTACATAAGACATTTAGCATGCTTAACTAATTCGGGCAGATCATTTACCATGAGGATAAATAAAAGAGGTCCCAGTACTATAGGCCATTACTGGCTATACTGGTCTTTGTATTTTTATAACCTATGTAGGGATCTTTTCGGTATAACACGTGCAACGTGCATTGTAACAACAATTCATTCTTGCAAATGTTTTTCAGTTCAGTCCTCCCTATACAATTAATATGTAGTGATAGCTTGTCTAATAGTAAAACATCTGCTTATTGCTTAATAATGGTCAGATTGGTTTCAAGTCGTCTATTAAGAAGAGGGTCTATTCAACGGCGCTGTGTGCACATGACATGATGTTAATTTTAGACTGAGCGCAGACGAAGTGGTGGGCACAGCAGCTAGTCTTTAATATCTGCGTTCTTTCTTTTCCTCTTTGACGTTTATTGACGTAGTTGAAACACTGGATTCTGTCCAAAGACTTCATTAGCCAACTCGGTAATGTTTTATTTCTTTTGTTCAGTACTGCAATGGGGGTGACTTGGCGGACTATTTGCAAGCGAACCGTCTGCTAAGTGAAAGCACAATCCGGCTGTTCCTGAGGCAGCTAGCTGAGGCAATGCGAGCTATACACGCCAAGGGCATCGTGCACCGAGATTTGAAGCCGCAAAACATCCTGCTGACCCATAACGTTGCACCACCCCGCACGCCGCATGCGTCTGAGATAACACTCAAAATTGGTACGTCATAAACGTGTTATATTACATTCTTCATAAAGTTATCGGAAGAAATAAATTCATATTTTTTTAGGTATGTCTGTGTCATGTGCGTTATCTTTTTTCATTATTAGAAGCCTCATCTCATTCTTTACATTTGTTTTTTTTTCAACGATTCGTAGATAATCTCAGTAATTGCAATGATTATTTTTATAACCTGTTTTAAGAAATTAAGTAATCATAAACATGCACACATTTATAATTTAATATTTAACTAACTTATAATTGCATTATAATACCAATAATTACACATTTAAAATAAACTGAATTGATATTATTTAATCCCGACGATTCGGATCATTTACTGCTTCCTTTGTCAGTCTAAACCTACATTATGCCAGGCTGAAGATCCTTCAGTTCTTCTTACCATTCGAGTGCCATACGTCTTCATGGCGCAGATGTACATATTATAAAATGTATGGTACCTGTTAGTAATTATAACATAAAGACACGTGACACCTCAGTCTGCTTGTGACCATGGATATTGAAAATGATCCGAAACGGAAATTTCAATATCTAATCATTCCGTATAAAATGATACTTGATCATACGATTTAATGCTGGGGAAGGACATAGACATCTTTAAAAAACACTTGGGCGGGTTGCAGGGAAGTGACATAGGATAGTAGAGACTCCGTAAGTATAGTATCAGGTAGTTGTCTGTAAATGACATGTAATAAAGCATACTTACAACGATACAGATAATATACCTACGTCAGCAGTATGCCATTAGCAATAAATTTATTTTACTTAATATCATAGACAATATATTAGTCTATGATATTAAGTAAATCATATATTGAGTCAAATTCTAATGTAGTATTGAAATAATACTGCTAATATGATTTAACCCGACGTCCGTTCCCATCATTCACAGCACCCATGGCACGAACTAAAAGCTCGATTGAAAATTATATCTATCATATTAAGTATCTTCTTGCTATACATATGTTCATTTTTTGTCGTTTCTTGTAGCCGACTTTGGCTTCGCAAGGTTCCTCGAAGAAGGAAACATGGCCGTCACGCTCTGCGGATCTCCGATGTATATGGTAATAACATAAATAATACTTATATATGTAACTAACATAGCCTTGATCGCCAGGCTTATGATATCGCATAGTTTATGGGTCGAACCAGGAAAAGACTGGCACAGGCTTGTTAAACTTTGTACATTTTATCAGAGGATACCTAATTCTGCAATGGAACAAATGGCGCACAGGTGATTACCAATTGCATTAATTAAATTCAAATGTTAAAGGCCTAGTTGAGTATAAGAATTACCGTTATATAACAGTGGTAAAACTGTTTAGATGAATTTAGCTAACATGTTATTCAATGTCTGGTAGGGCTAAAGGTTGTATATAACATGTGTGACGTCACCACCATTATGATAATGTAGTCCTGCACAATTGAGATTGCAAAATCTTCTCAATACGACCCTACTCTTTCTTATGTCCATACTAGAAATAATTTTAATTACTCATTTTATTACTTATTTCGATGCTGATTTCACAGAATAGGTTTAGTATGGGTATATACAGTTGCATAAAAAATATTGAGCTAAATCAAACATGAAGAACACAGAACACTCCTATTATACCCATACAATAGGTGCATACTTATGTTGATGTATTAATCAATATGGTTTAAGTAAATAATAGGTATGTTGACAAAGACACACTCTGTCAATATAACAATCTTCAGTTTTGTTTAATTGATAAACTCTTTATGTACCTAATTAGAAATATGTAGGTAATTTTAAATTAAATACACCTACATACACATACAAGTTTTAATTCGCAATTAAAAAAAATAGAGTTACTAACTATAATTCTTTGATGCACATGCATCGGAACCAGTAACTAGTAATGATACTAATTAAAGAACTAACTAAACTCGAACTAGTACGTTATTTCCGTGGTGAGAATATAACTGGACATGAATTAATTACGCACGCATTGTATTAATTACTGACAAACTCGTTACAGGCACCAGAAGTGATAATGTCACTCAAATACGATGCTAAAGCGGATCTCTGGAGTCTGGGCACGATAGTGTACCAATGTCTCACGGGCAAGGCGCCCTTCCAGGCCACCACACCACACGAACTTAAAGCATTCTACGAAAACAGCGTCGACCTGCAACCCAAGTGAGTATACTCAACGAATATGTAGAAAAACTGATTAAATAATAAATATGTAGTAGTTGTTGGCATAAAATGTTTGAAAAATTCAAAACCTTATCTCGAATATTCGTTATATCTAATATTTTTACAACTCCTAAACAATTGGCGTACACTTTCAAGGTTAGACTAGAATGATTTCATGTTGGCTCTTTGTCAATTTTGTGTGAGACATATTAGCTCCCCAATGTAACAATAAAATACGGATACTGGAAGAAATATTCAAATACGGATTAGAACGGCAAACTGACTGACTTGACTGCTTGCCATAACGATTAGCTAGGCCGATATTTTGTTAATTAAATTAGCAAATAATTATTGGCGTGTTATAGAATGCCCGCTGGTACAAGCCCTGAATTGTGCAGCTTGCTAATTGGTCTGCTTCGACGAAATCCTCGCGAGCGTATGCCCTTCGAAGCTTTCTTCAACCACTCTTTCCTACAACGGCCGCGGACTACCTCCATCAACAGTAAGTTGTCGTTATATTCGATTCATTACATGACACCTGTGCTGTACAGTGTACCATACTAACACAAACGCCTATATCACAGTAAACAATATAGGTTATGTCAAATTAAGACTAAGTTGATATTGCTTTTGTAAATTAACAACACTGAATCATTAACAACGAACACAATGTCACATTTAAAACTAAATACATTACATTTTAATCTGACCGAGTGACTAATCATTGGTGACCTGTTCTATTGTTCCGTCTTTCAAAATTCTTTACTTTAACCGTATTATTTTTGACGCAAATTCTCTGATACATACATACATACTCTAAAAGATATCAGTAAACTATTATATTGTCACCATTGCAAATAATTTACTGTGTGTTACTAATTACGCATATACATTAAGTAATTACTGTTAAATAGCGTTGTTAATTAAATAGTCAATTTATCAAACGCTCAATATACTCCTTTTTGAATAAAAATTAGGAGATATCTTGTCAGTCTAGCATTATTTTAATTTTGTTTACATTATCATTACGTAGCTTCTAGTCCATGAATTTTTGAGCTATTTATATAAATACATGCATTGACCTACACCACAGTCAGTGCACTTAGTTACGGTATGTGAAGTTGTGAATATTGTTCAGGTTTGGACTCGGATCTGCCCGACATTTTGGAGAGCGATCTTGAGGTTCGGCCCGATACTAACTGTTGCCTAGAAGAATCATGGGACAGTCAGGGTACATCCTCACTTATTAAATTCGCTTTGAATGTGCATGGGTTGGGGAGTGCCGCATATTTTAATACATACATATCTGTGTCGGTTTATATCGTCAATAGTTCTCTCGAATCACAATTTTGTGTCTCATAATAGAATATATCTCATTTACACACGCTCATGAGCACAGATGACTCGAGCAACAAAAGAGAGCTAGTGGCGACCGACGCCCAGCTGAGTTCAAAAATTTCAAGGACTACGAGATCTACCCGCAACCAATCATCCCATAGCTTGCTACTAACTCAACGCTTGTCCTTATCATTAAAACGTATGTTTATAAACTGCACTGTTAGCATGAATTGTGGTTTAGGTGTAAATGTGGTATTGTTCCTAAATATGTCGTCGGTCAGCAGGAGCGAGTGTAAACCCGTGTTCAGGCGCGGGCGCGAGCGTGTCGGCGGGCGCGAGTGCCGCCAGCTCCGCGCCGCGCAGCTCGGCCGCGCCGCGCGGGGCCGCGCCGCCGCAGCCGCTGCCCACGCTGCAGGCGTACAAGAAGTCACAGCCGACATCCTCCGGTGAGTACCAAACGTAGCGGTACTTTATATTGTAATCATTCTATGTTCTTACAATTGTTACATCAAAATAACTGCTTTGTTAAAATAAATTAAAAAAATATTTTTATTTATTTATACTGAATCACTTATGTGCGTATTTGATAATAAGAAACTAAACAAAATATTAGCACTTAAACATAAGTACTTGTGAGCACTTGTACATTATTCAACACAATATGAGTTACAATAATAATTCACAATAAATGGGGGTATACAGATAAAAAATCTTTACCTTCCGTGCTAGTCAAAAGACAGTGTTACGGCAAGGTAAGGATAGTTTTAATAAACTAATTTTGATGTTGACTAAAAATCGGTTAAGTATTGGTATTATTAGGTCCGAACACCGTGAATTAACGTAGCAATAGCCTAATAAGAAAAATTAACTATCCCTGTGACAGTAACACTTTTCATAATTTTCGATAAACACATATTTTGGAATCCAAAAATAGCATGTTATAATATTATATTATATATTTCATGGCCATATTATTATTATACTTGAATAGCAAAGACTGAATTTTTGAATGAGCGAGGATAACTAAATTGGAAATTATAAAATACAGTAACAAACACTTTATGGAATTCAACGTTAATTAAAAATCCATCATTAGATGTTTGAGAAATCAATATTTCTAGCCCGAATGTGTTAATTTAAGTATTAAACATATAAATATTACATAATATTCTTATCAGGTTACGCGTAACTCAATACATTAAATGAACGAACTATTTCGCCTTCACCCAGTGGGGGTTAAACAAATATACACCGCGGAAGAGACATTATATCATTGTATTGTATTTCGTATTTAAATTAATCTAACTTCCTGAATATTAGACAATCACTAATTTGTGAACGTAACAATAAGGCGACAGTCTGAGAACATTTGCATACTGGCAAGAGGTGTTATACACATTTTATTCCTACGATTAGCTTAAATTGGCGCAGTTGCGTTGAAATGACCAATTTCATAAGTTTTTTTTTTTGTTGTGATAAGGCGGCAAACGAGCAGGCGGCTCACCTGATGGTAAGTGATGATCGCCGCCCATGGACATTTGCAACACCAGTGGCTTGCAAATGCGTTGCCAAACCCCTTAGAAACCGTTCAGGTTTCTTAAAATAGGGAGTTACTGAACCGACAGCAAACGGAATTCCCATGCTGTCAGAATAGTCACTCCCCCAATGAGCTCTGGTAACCTTACTCACTCGCAGAAAAACAACTTGTTGATTCACTGCGGTCTTCTGTAAGGCGGAGGTACTTCCCCAGTCGGGCAGCTCAATTTGAGCGAGAAATCTCGCTATGCCCTACCTCCTACAAACAAAGTATTGATAATTAAAGAATGGAAATCAAGACCGGGAAGAAATCTTTAGGCTACGGTAAAATAATAAAAATATAATCATAATGTAATTTAAAGTATTTACTGCTTACCAATATATGTATATTTTATTCTGAATAGTATAAATACATCATTGCAAAATATAATGCTAATATTTTCTTACAAATAACATTAAGATTGTGACTCGTCTACAATATGACTGTGTTATTATATTGTTATGTTAAGACAGAGTATGAACATTCTATTCATTAGAGCTTATCGCTATCACGGTGTCACTAATGATTTCATTATATTGAAGGTGATTGATTAAGTTTTATCAACACTGATTCGCTACCTACTAAATGCCTGAGAAATGTAGACATCATGATATCGCTTGCAATTTTGGACGATCATGATTCAATATAAGACGTAATTTTTCGTCGGATAACGCTGTGAAATGATTATTTTGATAGTTGATAGTCAATTAGTTTCTAGAAAGTGTTATCTATGAAACACTACCCTACTTTTGAGCTATATCGTTCCCTGGTACAAATAACTAACATATCTTATGCTAACCAAACCGCTGGTAGTAGAAAGCCGTTTGACATAGGTATGACCGTTTTATATCGCACAAGCAATTCGATGTCACGTTTTTCCACCAACCTTTAGTAACAACAGGTTACGAAATATACGAAATGCACTTGATCAAACACAAAATAATATACCTAAATAATACGAGTTACAGTGGTTCCAATAATAATATATAATTTTCATAATAAATTACTCTCAAAGTAAACAAATTTGATAACCTTAACCAACCTAGGGCTGGTATCAGGTATATAATTATGTTGTTGTAAATCGTAATAATTTATTGTGTGTTCCGCTTTTATTACCCTTTTATGTGTTACTATGAGACAACAACGTATCTTAACGCTAAGCTAACAATAACTACCACATTTGTCTAGTGCTCTCAAGCGCAGCTTCCACGCGTAAAAAGACTTAAATCTCAAGTCTTAAGTTAATCGAGTGATTTTCTATACAATTATCTGTGTCAGCTCAGAATTTGGGAAAATATCGTCGATATTATGTAACGTCTATATGCTACGAACAACGAATACAAAGAGCTACCACATGTGGTTTTATTATCAAAAGCCAAATGAAGTGTCTGGTAACTCTGATTTTACTCAGACCACGTCGACAATTGTAAGTCATTAAGCAAATATTGTTATTACTTATAATTGTAATCAGTCATAGCAGTAGTAGTGACACGCCATTTTTATATGAACGCTCCGATGAACAATGAAGTGACAGTCTCGCTCGTATAAAAAGTGACATGACCCCAGATAGTTCCATTTTTTTATATCCGTAATTACTTTTTTATTATTTACCTATATAAGTACCTAAGTGACCAGTTATAGAAACTTTAATATGCTCCACGTAATTATTGACATAATGTCAGTTAACTGATCAACCTAGATTTAAACTCGTGCAGTTTCAATGATAACGCCTTATCTCCTGACATTTATCTCATAATTATATTACTCACCACGCCAAGTCAATAGTTAGCGTTAATAAACAATAACAAAAAGGTCAGCAGTTCATTGGGTTAAATTAGATTAAAATAAACCCATGCAGTAAGACAATGTCTATATCCGTGAAAGAGCTAAAACGTTAGACCATGTTAAAAATAAAAATCTAAAATATTTTTTAAAAATTGTCTGAATGCCTCTCATCGTCATTTTAAGTTAACACTCAATAGGTTAATATGTATTATAGTAGCAGTAGTATCCACAATTGTGGGTGAAATCATCATCTGACGGAACAGGATCAAATCTCGTATCTATAAAACCAAAAAGTCTTTAGTTTAGTTTGTAGTTAGGAGTTCAGCTAGGGACGGGACGGATTTTTGGAATTTTGTCGTTTTGGAGAACATAATTGAGTGTGTCAGTTGGCAACAAATATTGTTTAGTAGCACGAAAGTTGTGTGTACAGCCGAGTCGTCAGACACGACCTGGGCTGGCGAGGACGACTTCGTGCTGGTGGAGGCCACGGAGAGCGGCTCGGCGGAGTACTCGGCGTCGTCGGGCTCCGAGGCCACCCCGCGGCCGCGCTCGCTGGCGCTGCCCGCCGCCCCGACGCCGCCCGCCGCCAGCCCGCACGACGCACTGCCGCCGCCCCTCACACAACACAACCGGGTACCTATTACTACTCAATTATAAATCACTTTTTTCATCAAATACTATCAGCCAAATTAAGAGGCAACAGAACTCATTAGCACCTTTTCGATTTTTTTGCATATATTCTGTGTGAAACTTCACGGCCTTAATTGTATATTTACCGATAGGTATCGGCTAACGCAGAGATTAACGCCCTACGTTAATAGTAGATTATTAACCAAGGGCTGTATGACATCAATTGCATACGAGGTTTTTGGCACCTGAGCGAAGCGAAGGCGCTAATTAACCCGAGTATGCAATTGATGCTTACGCCCGAGATAAATACTCTGCTTTACATATCGATTGTGAGGTAAGTAAACAACAAGACAGCAGGTTTCAATGAACATTTATTAAGAAGAAAAAAATGTGTATTTAATTAAAATTAATAGTAAAATTATTACAATTTGTAAGAGATATGGCCACGTTCTTTTTAGGAATATTTATAGTTTGAATTTTTTTTTCACGCACGCAAGCGCGTCAAATCTTGCTGGCCAGTTTGATTTTTAAATCGATTCCATCTAACATACGATGTGGAAACAAATAGTTCCATATTTAAAATAAAATCTTTATAAAATAAATTGTCTAGATTCCGATTCGAGTAATTAATCGATACCGAGAAAAAAAATATTAACTTTTTAAAAATATTCTTCGTGCAGTATGAGTATGACAGTTCTTTTTCAAATTCCAAAACCTATGCTGTAATGATAGTCATACACCCAGGTCATACATTCAGGGGTGTAAGGGTGTACTTACAGAGCAAGAGATATGTAAAAATATATATTATATACCTATATGAGTTCAACTGTTATAAAAATATGTATTTGTTTTATTTTTTCAGTAATATTGTTGAAGAATTTCAGCCAACAAATTAAACTTCATCTGTAGAATCCCTTTATATTATTGTTTTGTATATAGGCATATAAAAAAAACCATTTGTTTCCACGTGCGCCAGATCTTCTCTGATTTTACTAAATCACTAAAAGTCGGGGTTTTTTATTTGTTTTTGGAAACTACTTATCTTCATTTGTGCAACAGCCTTAAAAAAATATCATTGGTTCGTTAACTTTAGTACATTCATCATCATAATGATTAATGATAATGATGGCTTCCAAAAGAGCAGCTACTACACGTGTAAATATTGCAGAACCCACTCGCCGTACCATCTAACAATAACGTACCGCGATCACAACCCATCGACGTGCTCCGATCGAACTACAGCCGCAACGCAACCAACATCGGATCCCTGTCCCCACCGACCGTAAGTGTTCAACTTGCTTTGCTACACAATGACATAATGATGTTGTTGCCATGGGCGTAGCGGGTACGGGCGGGGGAGCCTCGGAAGGGCAGTCGTTCGTTGGTAAACTGTATTATAATAATTTATTTATTTACACGCATATACCAGTTACAGTAAATAAAAATAAAGTAAAATCAATACTTATAGATATAACAAAACAGTAAATACAGCTTAAACACAGGATACCTATCATGCATTCTTCTCACAGTACTCCAAGCATTCTCTCAAGAGCACCTTCCATTCATCCGCAAACACATCACAGTTTGGTTTGATATCCAGGAGAGCTTTTACTCTGGACCGATGTGTGACTGAATTCTCTACTGCCTCATCAGACCCTGGCTACGCCCCTGGTTGATGCTTATAATTTTAATATAAAACGCGCACTTATTCGACCAGCTTCAGCAGTTATGGATGTTTTATATGCGGTTCATCGAGCAGTCAGCTCGGAAATAAAAGAATTTTTGTACCAAGCTCGGACAACCGTGACTCACCTAACAACACCCAATAACATTGTATACGTTCGTATACTCATACCTCTGTCTCTCTCTCTCTCTATCAGTGGTGGTTACATTTAATTTCAATCATATAGTATTCCACATTTTTATAGAAAATTCAATTTTGTAGATATATCTTGCAAATAAAATCGCCTAAAACACAAATGAGGAAGTATATCCATTATCCAATATAATATTTGTTTGCATTGTTGTGAATATCACTTTAAATGTACAATGTATGTTACAAGTGGATTATGTATTAAATAATTAATAACTCTGTATTTACCTACTTAAACTATTTTAAAAAGTTCAGTAAAATAACCACCAACCGTTTATAGAACTAACTATACTTAAGTTCTTATCTAATCTGGATTAGGAGCAAAACATGTCGTCATCATGAATGCATCTATCTATCCTTGTTACTTGTAGATTATCCGATTGTACTGTGACATAACTACTTTTAATTATAGTCTTACATATTTCTTATCTCACAAGAACGTTACAATTACAGCTAACTACCAAAACAGTACAGAAACGCAAACTAATTTTAAACTAATTTTGGATTGCTACTACACACAGTATGTATATCGACGCCCAAGAATGTGACGACGTGGTATGTGACGTCACGTTTTGTTTCGATAGGTTTAGCAAATGTGAATTCTACTAGTTAAATTTACGTTTTTAATTTATATTTGATAAATTAAAAAGGAACTTAAAAGAAAATTATTTCTATAATGTCAAGGTCGATAAAGATTCAGAAACGAACAAGTTTAACTTCATAATATGTACATATTCCCTGTTAAATTTATGTAACGAATCCATAGGTGCCGTTCAC
The DNA here is from genome assembly GCA_905163465.1 of Craniophora ligustri. NCBI lineage: Eukaryota > Metazoa > Arthropoda > Insecta > Lepidoptera > Noctuidae > Craniophora > Craniophora ligustri. The sequence goes on along the minus strand of LR990967.1, from coordinate 5,288,081 downwards.
GATGACTCCGCCATCTACACGGCGACGCAGCAGCAATTCGGCTAGCTCCCCGCCACCTTCGTTGTGGCAGGTGTCGCCTACCAATGCCAGCCCGCTGCGCAGATCAGGTCAGTGTTAGTACGCAATGTTTATAACAAAGATTACAAATCGTCTCGTAAAATGTTCGTATGCCTTCATACATACGATTAGATTTTTTTTAGATGTATAAGAATTTATTACGGTTTAAATATGTGTGCAGGGTCGTCGCCTCCGGTGTCGCTGGCTCTGAAGGTGCCGGGCGAGCTGAGCGGCGGCGCGGGCTCGCCCAAGCGGCAGGCGCTGCCGGACGCGCTGCTGCGCGGCATCAAGCTGCACCAGCCGCCCGACCCGCCCGTCTACATACCCAACCTGCAGGAGGAGACCATCCTCGCGGTAACTTGCAAACTGGCCAGGCCACAGTGTATATGTCGCAGGCAGATCGTATAATCCGCCGTATTACATTACGGCTGCCGTTTTCAAAAACAGCGCCGTGGTATAATGCGGCGGCTTATAATATTTGGGTGCGACATAAATACATCATGTAATAATTGCTACTGATGGTTTTCTAAAATAAAAAAACTCCTGTCTGTTACCAGATAATTTAATATAATATTGTAATGATTCACACTAGAATCGTAATATTAAATATAATTTTAACCATGAGACAACATAAAGTACACAATGACCTCCAGAGCTCTGAGATATTCGACATTATAGTCCAAGATCCCAGGGCCGCCAGACGTCACGTCTTTTCTGACGAACAAAATGTGTTCGATTGAGTAGTGCTACTGTGTATTAAGAACACATGCCTACCTTGCTTAGTGGGCAAATTTTGAGGTATCAGGAAATCAAGGTACATGAGAGAAAGAGAAGTCAATATAATATCCTAATATACACATGTCTCACTGAGTTTCATGCGCGTAGATAATGCCCTAGCGCATGGGTAGGACCCACAGAGACATTAAAATTGAGTTTGAAGATGATTTGCCCCTTGGATCGGTCTGTCTTCTTGTAAAAGGTTTTGAAATAGTTGTCTGGAGCATGAGAATTAACGTGAAATTAAGTCATTAAAGCGTCTGTAAGACAAAACGGTCCACGGAAAGTGTCTGTGAGTATTAGCGACGTAATTATAATTATAAGTCATGTTTTTATGTACCTTGATTTCCTGATACCTCAAAATTGGCCCACTAAGCAAGCTAGCTGGTAGGCATGCGTTCTTAGTACATACTAGCACTACTCTATCGTCCACATTTCGTTCGTCAGAAAATACGTGAAGTCTGGCGGCCCTGGGATCTTACTCTATTAGGCTTATAGGATTAATTTATATGTAATTGTTGTACTTTAATTTGATATTTTGTGGTCTAAAAATTCCTACACAGCAAGTGTATTAAAATTAACAAATGAAATTATTATTATTATTATGTTTGTACAGGAGGAACACAGCAAAGTATTCTCTCAGCTAAACTTTGTGTTGATGCTGGCGGAGCTCCTGTCCGACCTCGCGGTGTCGTGCGGCGCTCCCATCGCCGCGCTCATGGACGCCTCCGATGGTATGCGCACTCATAAAATACATAGTCGTAAAAGTACTCCATTCCCAATTATGTGAGTGTTTTGACGGACAGACCGACAAAGAAATGACTATCAAAAATAATTATACAGGGTTACTGGTAACTCGACGTATTCCTTGCAAGACGTCATAGTAGGGTTAAAATGCAACAAATTAAGCCACCAAATGTTCTACCGAAGTTCAGTAGTTTTTGAGTTAGTTCGATTTTTAGTGATTTTATGAATAATCCCCGAATAAATCATTTGAAGCTAATTTAAAAATAATTTACGGCGCGACTGTACTGAAATTTAAGTTCATATCATAGTTGATGCCGTAGCAGATCTTTGTTGATAATTAAAGTTCAAAAATGACTAAAACTTTGGCGAAGATCGCTAATCAAACATTATTTTTTTTGTAATTTATGCCATTACTTCATAAGAAATACTGTCTAGTGCAAAAAAAAAAATACTACGCCTGATGTACAAATTACTAGGAAAATATCCTTGTCTTATCAGCTATTCAAAAAGGTATGAAAGTTAATAGTAAGTCATGCACTACATAATTAAAATCGTTTGGTATTCGGAAAATCAAATTAAACAATTTCGTAAACATTATTTTTATTTTTATTCACAATCAATTTAAAGACTATAATTACAAATTTCACGTCTTGTTCGATGTGCTGCCCTCGGTTTCGAATACATGTTCTTATTCGCTTCCTCACTTCGGTTTTTGTGATTTTTGATGTTATTGTTTCCCTCATCTGGTCCGCCGCATTTGTGAATCTCTCCCTTAGTTGAAGTTACATAAACTAGGTCTTTCATATGACCCCAGCCGTAAAAGTCTAGCGGCGTCAGATCAGGGCTTCGTGCAGGCCACGGAATCGGCCCACCGCGTCCTATCCATCGGCTTGGATAGCTTTCATCCAACAATTGTCGAATAGTGATTCGGAAGTGGGCTGAACATCCGTCATGTTGATAAATTATGTTTGCTCTTCTTTCTTCCGGTACGTCCGTGAGCAGTGCTGTTAAATGATTTCTTAGGAAATCTTCATAAAGTTCCCCATTTAGTGTTCGGGGTAAAAAATGTGGCCCAATTAATTTATTGTCGATAATACCCATCCAAACATTAAGCGAGAACCTACGCTGAGATGCCGTTGGTTTCATTTTCTTAGGGTTTGCTTCTGCCTTCGGTGCCCAGTAATGTAAGTTATGGTAATTTGTGATACCATCACGGTCAAAACATGACTCATCGGTCCACAGAATGTTTTTTAAAAAGTTTGCGCTTTCACCATCGGCACTTAGCATAAAACGACAAAATTCAAGCCGGCGTGTACTTAAATGTTGATGAAATGTATCGGCAGAGCGGTGCAACGACAGCGTGCGGCTGGGACTACTGGTGCAGGCCATGCAGGCGCTGGCGGCGGGGCTGCGCCTGGCCGCCGCGCACTACCGCGCCCGCACGCTGCAGCCCACGCCGCAAGTGCGCAACGGTCAGTACCACTACACACACACACACTTTTGAAAATTTTTATGTAACTCCGTAATTTTTACTTCTTTCGCTTAGAATATTCTTGGTTACTTCTAACTCTGATGAAATAATATAACTCTCTATCTTAATTTAACTTTTCTATGAGATAAATTAGTCAGTCAGGACATGTGACTTTTTATGTATAGTCATGTCACGTTGTGCTACAGAATAGCACAATATGTTGCAGACTATTCTCGCAGATCATTTCGCTTTTGCTAAAGATCCCAGCAATACTCTACAACTTTTCTTTATTTTTCAGTTGTATCTCTAATGAACGGAAAGTACAAATGGATTGTGAATGAATCCAGGAGGCTTCACGAGACCGGCGTAACACCTGCTGTGTGTGACAAAATCCTTTACGAGCATGCTATTGAACTGGTTTGTACCTCTACGTTATTATTTACATTGTTATATTAACTAATTGCTATTATTATAAACATGTGAAAAAACTGTTTTTCTACACTTCTTTTCATCCCTAAATGCCTTCAAAAATATATTTTTCACTGAGCAGTGAGTCTGCACATGAATATAATTATGTAATAAATTATTTTTAACAGTGTCAAATGGCGGCTATCGAGGAGTTGTTCGGCGATATGAAAGAATGCGAGCGACGTTACATGTCGGCGCAAGTGTTGCTGCACTCGCTGGTGCAGCGACACCCCCTGCACCCGCAACACCGCACCACGCTATCAAAATGTTAGTCATTCATATTAGCTTTTTCGTTATGTTATCCGCTCACGCTGTCAGTCGCTCTTACTTAGCCTTGAAAATCTCTATTTTCAGACCGAGACGCAGTACAACGACGGCTCAATTGTCTCAAGGGGCCGCGCAAAATAATGGACGTTAAACTAGAGGCTGGGGTCTCATAATGCAATACGCGCATCACGTAGAAGTCAAGTGGACTCCATGCAACATGAAAAGTGATTTTATTTTGCTCTCAAAAAAATGACTCGGTGAGAAACAAAGTAATAACTACTGTATAATCTAAAAATGTATAAAAATATAAAGTGAAATATATCAATTATAAAAATCATTGTAAACTATCATTTATCGATAAATGAAAATGAAGACTACCAGAGATTGCAATAGTGAATTATATTTTTTTATATTCTGTGCATTACATACAGGTCTTAGTAGATATAAAAATAATCGTCAGGATCCGCTTTTAAATGAATATAAATAATATTATTATCCATATACTTTGTTAGATGTGTGTTTAGAATTCATTTTAAAATAAAGATGGTTGTATCATTTAGTGAGGTTTGAAATTATAGTATTAAGTGAGCACATTTTCACTTGAAGTAGCAAGAGAAATATAAAATATTATGATTACTAAGAAACCATAATAAATATTTTTCAGTCATCACATTTTAGTGAAATAAATAGGCATAAAATACTAAACATAGAAAACATAGCGTAGAAAACGTAGTATTGTTTGAATGTAAGTTCCATTCATTAACAATTTATTATTACCAATTAGTGGATGAACATGTAAAACGAAAATTAAAATGTCTCGGTATAATGCTATAGAGATCTCATCGACGACCAATAACAATATTATGGCATTTTTAGGCTAAGATGTAAAATATGATTTATAAGTATTCCCCTAAAAAAGAGAAGATTGTGACCCTGAATTATGTTTTTTCTCCTTTAAAAATTTCTTCTGTCTACTGCTTTACTGAAATAAGAATAAAGACTGTTGTATTATAAAATTATTTCGTTTTGTTTTAATAAATACTTATTTTTAACGTCACCTACTATTATTATTGCTTGTCTTAACCTATCGCCGCCACGCGCCATTATCGCAAGATCATATGTATAAAACAACGGCGCTGAGGTTACAAAACTCAGGCCCTTGTTAACGGAAAACGTTTTTTATCATTTAAAAATGAATATTGTATAACAAATAATCAGGTACACTACATAAATACGAAAAACATTATTCCGCCAGTCACAAATACGAATTTCAAAATACCGATTATCATAATTCTGAATGATTCAAAATTCCGAATATAACAACTCCGACTTATCATTACTCCTATTTTTATAATTGCTAAATTTTAATATTCCTAACGTTTATAATTACTATTCTCAAAATACCGAGTTTCAATAGATCGAATAACAAAAAGTCTATCTATCTATCCAGCCGGTGACACCCACTGCTGAGTAAAGGCCTCTTCTCTATAACGCCACTGTTGCCGATCTTGTGCAAGTCGCACCCACTGATTCCCCACTGCCCACACAATGTCGTCAGACCATCGGGCTGGTGGTCTGCCGCGAGTTCTTTTAACATCTCTTGGCCACCACTCGGTTACTGCTTTGGTCCACCTGAGATCTTCCCGTCTTGCTAAGTGCCCTGCCCGTCTCCACTTAAGTCTCGCGATCCGTTTACCTACATCTTCGACCTTTGTTCGTCGTCTAATCTCGACGTTAGGTATCCGATCTACGAGATGAATTCCTAGCATAGCACGCTCCATGGCTCTTTCAGCAACGCAAAAAGTCTAACTTAATGATAATTCGAGTCATCAAAAAAGTGTATTCCCGTTCGTCCCCTAGACTTCGTCCCCCGAGGGGGACGAACGGGAATTTACAAAAATAATATTTAATTTGTTCCCGATCGTCCCAATCCTAATTCAAGAGAGGACGAATGGGAATATGTTCTTCGATTAGTGCCATTCGTCCCACTAAAAAGATTTGTGCAGAAGCCTACAGCTTATCAAATAAATGACTGTACTACGTATTTAATACTTTAACTGTAAATCCCCTTTTTTCAATCAAAATATTCGAAATTACAACCAAAAATACTGAATTGCACACTAAATTTGAACCGAATCGGTCCTATTCATAATTATTGGTTTAGGTTAGGTTAGAACTGTGACCACAACGCACGAGCCGAGCGAGCGAAGTGAGCGTGCCGCGGCAGCGGCCGGCGAAGTGCCAGAACCGAATCAGTCCTATTCATAATTATTTGTTAAGTTTAGAACTGTGAAAAAGAATTAATAAATTATTCCCATTCGTCCCCCCAAAAAATTTTGAGGGACCATCGGGAAAATAAATAACGAATTCCCGTTCGTCCCCCTCGGGGGACGAAGTCTAGGGGACGAACGGGAATACACGATCAAAAATACGAATTCTGATTATTAAAATACCGATTAATACATTTACGAAATACCGAATACCTAACCGCATGCAAAATGCAAGCAGGCATGCAGCAAGCATTGTTTCTGTCACGGCTTCGGCGCTGCGGAGCCGTGGGGGCGGCCCCACACGAGCTTATCGTCGCAGATGGTCTTAACGCTCACCACCGCAGCTTGGTATTGTTGGCCGGACTCGCCGGCCAGCCGCGGCGGCGAGCATTCAAACCACCTGCCCTCAGCACGCGGGCCGCCCCACCCCACCGCGCCTACGCGGGCTTAAATGACACTAGCGTACGGCAGACAAGACCGCGTGAAGTCGGTTTTGCAGCGATTCGTTTCTGTCACTAAATTTTGTAACACAACATGTTGAATTTTAGCTTATTCGAAGTATTGAAAATCGGAATGTAGTTTTTCGGACCGAGAACCCTTCGAACATTTGATTCTTCGTACGTATGAAAATCGGAAAACTAACAAATCCCATTTACGACTTTCGGTAAAATAAATTTGGTGATTTTTAATAATATACGTTATAATTCTTAGATATTATTATGAAATTCGGAATAAAATATTTCGGAGTATTTGGGTGTTCCCCAAATAATCACCACACATTACTGTTACGATATAAGGCAGTATTTAACCTTTTGGACGCCAGGCGCGCCAACGACACAAATACGTGACAGAAAAAGCGGTATACCAAAACACGAAATAAATGATTTGAACATTACTTTTATGCCTGTTTATTTATATTACCGTAAAATAATTGATTAAGATAAGTTCAGAATTCATTATTGTTTGTGATTTTGCCATTAAATTAAATATTAATGTAGTAGGTTACGTAATTATTCTTTTTTTTATTCCTTTGATTCTCTGACCTCTGATTCCTAATAATATAATATTTTACATCTACATGAGCCAAATAAAAAAAAAAACAAAAATTAATTATGTCCGAAATACCCAACAAAGGTCAAGTTTTTTAAGAACAACAACTTTAAATCATATAGATCCTAAACGGTAATACTGATTGAAAAACATTTTGAGTAGGTAACTTTAAGACCTATAACACTAATTTCAATATTTTCAAAAATTTATGAAAAAATTATATACAGTCGCATACTGAATTTTATAAATAAACATAATATAATCAAAGAAGAACAAAATGAATTTCAAAAAGGAAAATCAACTACGTTAGCAGCATTTTCTCTAGTTAGATCAATAACTGATAATATTGATAAAAAACATCCTGTAACTGTAATCTTTCTTGATATGAGCAAAGCTTTCGATTTAGTTTCCCATGACATATTGCTTGATAAATGCGAACGCTATGGTATAAGAGGTCCTGCTTTAGAACTACTAAAAAGCTATCTTGCTGAAAGGCAACAGTATGTTGAAATATCTCATATCAACGATAAATTCGTTTCTGTATCTCATAAATCTATAAAAAAAATTAACAAATCAGGGGTACCCCAAGGAAGTATCCTGGGGCCCCTTCTGTTTTTGTTGTATATAAATGATTTGCCAAGTATCACAAATCACAAATGTGTACTTTTTGCTGATGACGTATCAGTCTTAATTCCGGAAATAGATAAAGAAACCCACAATCAAGAAGTAAATAATACTCTATATAATATAATTCATTGGTTAACTAATAACAATCTTCAAGTAAATTTATCAAAAACCAAATTCGTACAATTTTCAAACTACAAACAAATACCTCAAAAAATTGATCTAAAATTTAAATAGCGAAATAATCAGTAAAGATAACCACATAAAATTTCTAGGATTAACGTTAGATAGCAATTGCAATTGGGAACTACACATAAATACGGTACGTAATAAATTGAATAGTTTTGTATACGCACTAAAACAGTTACGTAATACAGCCAATCAAGAAGCTGCTCTTAGCGCTTATCATGGATATGTAGCATCTGTGTTAAGATATGGTATACTTCTATGGGGTAATTCTGTACACAACATGAGGGTCTTTATCGTACAAAAAAAATGCCTGAGAGCGATTACAGGGAAAGCTCCAACTGATAGTTGTAGGCCTATATTCAAGGAATTAAAGATTTTGACTTTGGTATCGTTGTATATTCTAGAAATTGGTGTGTTTGTTAAAATCAATAGCCATTTGTTTATTAAGGTCAGTGAAAATTGTAGATTTGAAAAAAGAGATCCTACTAAGTTAAAAAATGTACTGTGTAGAAGCACTTTTTACTATAGAAATAGCTATCAAATGTCAATTAAAGTTTATAATCACATACCACAAAAGCTTAGGGAATTACAATTAAACCTATTTAAAGCCAAACTTAAATTATGGTTACTAGACAAATGCTTCTACACACTAAACGAGTTTTTCACTTCTAAATGATGTTCTACCTTAATTCTAATAATTATATCCCTTTAGTTATAGTGCAACAATTGTAACTATTACTAATTCGCATGCCCTCCAAAGGCGAATATGTTGAACTTATGTACTGTGTATTAACAACTTTTGTACCATATTCTGAGCGAATAAATATTATTTTATCTTAAAATGATTTTCAAATACCTTTTTGACATAGTTCGTCGATTTTCATTTTTTCTTTTTCACTTTATGACGTCCAAAATCGGCAATTTTTTTATTTTTCCAAATTCTAAGTAGCTCTCGCAGTCAAAACAAATTAACGACACCTAGTTGTTTAAATCCACGATGCCGTTTGGGTTGTTACCCATCTTCTGACGCAGTGAGATTGTTAGATTTTCGCTCCAGACAAGTTACGTCGAACTTCGAATATCCGTTGTAAACTTTGTTCTCAAGTTTTACAAGGTTTTTTATCAAATTGCCTAGTTCGGTAGAGCCAACTTTGAGAAAGAGCCTCCTTATGGAATACAATTACGTCTATATTCCCGGAACGGATGGATAAATGGATAGGGGTGTTTTTCATAAAAATTTACCATAGCAAAATCGGACTGTCCGACAACTTCAAACATTTTTATTTTTGTTTTTTTTTATATGGCACATGTAGATGTGAAATGTTATATGAACAAGGCAGACATTTTAAAATCAAGTTAAATTTAAATACACCATAAAAAGACGATAGACATATTTAAATTAAAAAAAAGCACCACTGGAGGTGCAGATTTCGTGTGTCCACGGTACTCTCAGAGATTTCGTATTAGATGGTTAAAACGAAAATATTTTTCTTTATTTATAGCCTATGTGATGAAGAGGTAGAAGACAATAATTAGAATAAAACGTAAGTCTACACTTCAGTTTATTAATAATAATCAATACTGCATATAAACTCCTGTGCCTTGTTTGACGAATTTATATGGCTTAGCTCTGTTACGGCCCCGTACGGGGCAGAACATTACTTTATCGGGTGGAAACTCAGAGGAGCCAGTTGTTTCCAAAAGTATATCCAGACAAGTTAGCAACTTTGTTATCTGTATAGAAAGGGTATGTTGCTTGTAACTTTCTGAACCCCAATCTGTATTGATTACCCTTTCAATATCTCTAATGTCATCATTGATACCTGCATGGTATGTTCCATTCCAGTGAAGGGTCAGCGAAAACATTGGCGCCTTCTTAGGATAGTCACAACGAAGAGCTACCAATGCTACTAACTTCGCGGACTGTCGGGTTATAATGGCTCTGTACAACATGTCATTCGGATTGACCAAATCTTCGGAAATAAAGAATGATGTTGAAGGAGACTGCATGTATTCCGGCCAACCGATAGACTGCCATTGTGTTAATGATCCTGATAGTCTTACTGGACATGGCAAATCTCCTTTGACTGGTAATATCTTTCCTGATTCCAAATCTTGTAACTCTTTCATTAGCTCAACTCTGGACTTTAACCTTTTTTTTAGTGTCAATATAAAATTCTCAACAGTAGTAACGCTGAGGCTAGGGCAGGGTTGTATATTTCTATGTAACTTATGATCATCTGTTATCGTCGCCATAAAATCTAAACCACACATTCGTTGAGCCCATATGTAAGGTTTTCCAAGATCTGAGATAAAATGCTGAAACTCGTCAGTTACGCCAGCTGCATTCAGTAGATAGGATGTTGCTGGATGTGGAGAATCACTACCTGTGTCTCCAGGATACAACTCATTTAATATACAATGTCCATTCAATACATCTGCTGCTGACACACCTGTTATGGGTTTAAGCAGGGACACTGTAAACTTGACCACAATAATTTTCAAATGAAGTAAATATGAAAATATCAGGTTCAAAGCAGTTCCATCAGGAACCTTAACCGAAACTTGAACATTTAATGGATGTTTCTTCAGAACTTCCTTCTTCTTAGCTTCGGCCTTTTCTTCCTTGGATATCTTGGCGGTCCTATGATGGCGCTTCTTCTTCTCTCTTCGGTCATCATCATTATTTTCTTGTTCAGAATCAGAATCATTGGATGCTACTAATTCACTATCAATAGTATTGAGTTGTTCCAGTCTTCTTGCTTCATCTTCGTCACCAGATATACCTACGAATAATTGGAAAGAAATAACATTAAAATTTAAAATACATGTACATAATTATATGGAGTATTTTGACACAGATGAAAACTTAGATTTTCTGGGGTAGACGTCATTTACCGAAATTATGTATTTCGGTGCTATGAAACGTGATAAAATATCACAATTTATAGTATGATGTATTTGGTTAGTTATCAATTTTTACACCTTAGTACCTGATATTTGCCAAAGCCACTGCAACTGAAGTTTCATAATATATAGCTAACCATTCTTACTTGCTGTGGTATACTTGCACAGACTTTTTTGTGCCTTTCTAACATAAGTGTAATCAGCTATGTATTAACGACTCTAGTAAAAAGTAAAGCAAAATTATGCTACACAAAATTTAAGACGTAGAATGAAGAGATCAGTTGATTGACTAAAACTTTTGTAGTAGCAAACTGGACCTCACAAGTGCCCTGCCTAAATAAATGATAATTTACTTTGGAAAAACGATGGGCGTAGAATATTTTTATTTTAATCATAATATTTGGTGAAACGATATAATTCTTATACATAAAAATCTCGTGTGAGTGTTTTTAGTTGAACTACTCCGAAACGGTTAGACGGATTATTATGAACTTTTGTATGTATATTTGGTAGGTCTGAGAGTCGGTCGTAGGCTATTTTTTACACCTCTAGGTGATAAGGATGCCCATCTTCAGTCTTTTTTGTGTTTGACAAATCATTTATTTGTATTTTTTTTTAATAATTTGGCATTAATAAACCCTAAAAAAAACCGGACAAGTGCAAGTCGGACTCGCCCACCGAGGGTTCCATACCTAATTTAAATATAAGATCATTAAAGTGGACGAAAAACGAGCACATGTCTATAAGCTGTTTATTATAATGAATTACTTATCATCAAGTTGACATTTTTAAAATAGATTTAAGTTGTAACTGTTTTTAAAAGGACGCTAAAATCTTAACATAGCAAGATTTGGAGGTAACTTGGATTGAAATCGTTGGATCCTCTTACCTAGTCCGTTTCGAGTAGCCTTTATATAATTTATGTAATATTCTTCGATTGCTTTGTATGATAAATTGTTCGATAGGTACCTACCTATTTTAATTATTATAGGTATTTTAGTTGAAGTTTGCTATAACGTTACGTATGTTTTTTTTTAATATCCTATTAAAATATACCTACTATTACTATTTGACGACCCACTTAGTCCAGCGGTAGTTAACTCTGCCTTCTGTGCTATGGGTCCCGGGTTCGAATCCCGGTAGGAACAAATGTTTGTGTGATGAGCATAAACATTTGTATCCGATTCATGGATATATCTATTTGTAATATGTATGTATTTACAAAAAAACGTATATATGTAGTATATCAACCAACTAGTATCCGTAACACAAGCCTCGTTGCTTAGCTCGGAACTAGATGGCGCTGTGTCATATAAGTCCAGAGATATTATTTATTTTATTATTTTATTGATGTATACTCGTTGACACCGTTGCCAAGCAACGTTGTTAATTTTGCAGCTTGTCATTATAAAAATATACTCTATAAGTAAAGATGATTAATTTCCATATTTTATTTAATAGTACATAGGGAGCGTTCAAGTATTACGTAACGCAATTTTTGAAGATTTTTGACCCCCCCCTCCTCCCCTTGTAACGCAACGTAACGTTTAACTGTACTCCCCCTCCCACTCTCTAAACGTTACGTAACACTCAAGTGACCATCTTTACCCATTTTAGCAGTAAACTTACCTGTGTAAAATAACTAAGCATTGTTGCGAGAACAAATCAAAAATGACGACCAGACTAATACAATCAAGGGATTCCCCGTAAAACGTAAATGAAAAGGGTTGCCAATTTTGGAGTATTAACTAGCTAATTTTTTATTTAAAAAAAAAATAATGTTACGTAACGTGTTGTAAGAAAGACCCCCTCCGCCCCTGTAACGCATCGTAACGTTTTACGAGACCCCCCCTCCCCCCAACTTGCGTTACGTATTACTTGAACGCTCCCCTATTTAGGTTTGTGTTTAGTTGCAGAATTAAATAAATAGTGTATGAAAATAAATAAATAGTAAATTAAATAGATAAATAGTACCTTTATTTATCTAATAAAAGACAGTACCTTGACAAATGGCTTGTATCTCAAAAAGCGAAATAACATGAAATATCTAAATTAAAAATATATTTTTTGAAACAGACTTAATTACTTAATGACGTGAGATAGTTTTTTGAATAATAATTAGTACTTTTAAGTTTCCGATTAAAAGTACGCCATTTTTTTACTATCGCCTGTCAATAATACTAGGGATGCCCATTTTTTCTAATGTATGTATTGAGACTACCGACCTACATACAATAAAATGAAATAGATTAACTTATTGATTGTTTCATTTACCTATCTTATTTTCATTGAAAATGTAACGAAACAATGATATTGTTATTAGCTTTATTTTTATTTATTTTTGATATCATAATCGGCATTGTTTCAAACATCTTATTACACTAATACTTAATACGGAAATCGATTGTATTAAAATCTTAATCAGGACGTTGTACCCCGTGGTTGTACCCGTACTAATTAAGATTTTAAACAATCGATTCGCCTTATTTGATTTTTTTATATTAATGAAATTGACATTTTAAATTTTATGTTCAAAATTCACGCCAAAACGCTCGCCGGTGTCATGGGGTCTGCCTGTGACCATATTTCTATGTATATCAACACTAAAAATTAGGTGCTAATGAACTAATATATTTAGCGTGTTAATTAATATGAACTCTAAATTATATAAGTGGTACGCGGCTCCCCAATGCAATAAATGCATCAATTACAACTCTTAACAAATGATATATCTACGTTCCACACAAAAAAATCACCATCATAAATAAATTATAAAATTACTGGAGTACAATACTTGGCTGTATTGCCTAAATCCCTTTGCCTTATCCCTAAACGGAAGTAAAAATCAAATAATCAGTACTCAACGTAGGTGTTTAAAAACTGACATTCGACTTATCATGGCGGATTGCTGTATTAGTTTTATTTTAATAAATATATTTATCAATGACATTGATAAATATATTAATAATGCGTCGGAAAAAATAAATAAACTTTATTTTGCAATATGCACATCAAGCTCTTTCATATGATACCCCATTTGAACTAATAGCTTCAACTAGAAATTCAGATTCCTATAACAAAATTCAGACCCCCTATTAATTAAGATTTAGTTCCAAATGTACAGTTTTGAGATTTTTCCTTGTATTGTTGGTCTATAAAGATGTTAAATGCCAAATTTCATAGTTCTAGGTCAACGGGAAGTACCCTATGAGTTTTGATTCCCTTGAGATTGTCGAAAATGCGTTTTTTGCTGATTAAACGGCCGTATCTTTTTTTTACGTAAACTTAGAAGATTGATTTTTTCCCAACTTCAAGGGACCGTAGATTTGAGTATATGTTTTAAGTTTCAACTGGATACCTCCACGTATTTCCGAAATAAAGGGTCTTGACAGACAGACAGACGGACGGCGGACAGACAGACAGACAGACAGACGGACAACAAAGTGATCTTATAAGGGTTCCGTTTTTTCCTCTTGAGGTACGGAACCCTAAAAATGACGTTTTTTCTATGGGAGCCCCACATAAATATTTATTTTATTTTGTTTTTAGTATTTGTTGTTATAGCGGCAACAGAAATACATAATCTGTGAACATTTCAACTGTCTAGCTATCGCGGTTCTTGAGATACAGCCTGGTGACAGACAGACGAACGGACAGACTACGGATAGACAGTAATAGCGTTCCGTTTTTACCCTTTGGGTACGAAACCCTAAAAAAAACAATATTTGACAATTCACACTTACTGACTGCAACCGTCTTAGCACCAAGTGCATCAGAATATGCACTGGTATTAGCAAAAAGTAGGAATAATGGTGACGGCAGCAATGAGGCAGCTCTAGCTTCATCTCTCTTGTCATCAAGCCGAAGAGCCAAACATTCTTGCAAAGGTTTGGTAGATTTCAGAACATCTTTCAGATGTGGTACTAATGCATCAAGCCTAGAACGTGCGGCGGCTATAGCAGCTGCCACCCGCTCTTTTGAAGACACCAGATCATAACAGGCTGATGCAAGGTCACGTCGTTGACGAAGTTCCCATTCCAATCTTGCCAATTGAAGCTGATGTTCATCATGCTTTGTCAGTTCCTAAAAACAAAAATATCGTCATCAAAGGGTGATCCATCATTATACATATTGAACTAATCATTTTTGTTGCTTCATAATTGTAAGTACATAATATAACTTACTGGTCGAGATATTTCAGCAGGAGCATCATTATAAAAATCCTCCAGAGCCACAAGCTCTATTTCTTCATCTTTAGATTTGAATTGCAAGCATTTTGTTACTTCCTTGTTGAGATGATCAGCTTCATACAATAAGTTTTGCAAAAGCAGGTGAGTAGAATCAACTCTTTGTTTTTCTTTATGTAATGCATCACGCCCAGCCCGCGTACGCACTTTCTCCAGACGGTTTAACTTTTTCAAAGCAACCAGGTTCAAAGAAGCCTCAATTCGTTTTGCGTTTATGTTGTCTCTGGCCTATAAAATATAATATCATTAATCAAAACTAGCAACAATGACTTCACATTTTTAACACTTTAATTTATAACCAGTGATGGATAAAATTAAAGAAAAACATCTAAAAATTTAAAAGTAAGAAACTTTGTTAAGAAAATTCTAAAACCAGACAAAGTAACTAACAAGTACGTTTCTACAAAATAAAATCAACATTAACGAAATAATTAAATGTTTACAATACAATCATTGCTCCCTGAGCATGTGTATGATTACGACGTTGAAAGACTAAGGAATAACCATATTATAATTCATATTTACATTAATAAAAATAAATTTCGGATTAAAATTTTATTAGTTGTAGGTTTTAAAACAATGAGCAAAGGTGTTTTCGTTGTAAAGCATGTCATTCAAAAACTTTACCTCATCTGTGTCTTTAGCTTTTAATTCAGCAATTTCAGCAAATAACTGCCTGATATCTTGACAAATTTTCTTAAACAAACTCGCATCCTTTTCGGCTGGGCGTAGTTGCGCTTCTGATTCTTCGAATTCCACCACACGCTGCAAAAAGTAAATCATATCAGCGAATTATCGAGGATCAAGTGCAATTGCCGCCCAGACATTCCAAGTTGGAAGCCCAAAGCCCTCTTCTCAGCCACAGAGGAGACTAAAGGTGGAGAGTGGGACATCGTAATATCCTACTAATATTATATACTAGCATCCCACCCCAGCTTCGCACAGGTAGATATTTAAACAAATAATGAAATCCAAAAAATAATAAAACCTCATAATGATACCAACTCAACAGGCTATGACTTGATACTAGTGGTGTTCCGGATATCCGTATCTTTATCCGCGGATATCCGCGGGAGAAATAAGGTCCATATCGTGTCTCTTGTCTGGAGGATCTTTTATTAATTTTGAAATTCAATTGACAGAATAAAATGCTGCATAATAACTTAGATTATGTGATTAAGGGCCGATTTCACCAAAGTCAAATAACTTTTATTCCAAGAATAATGATGTCAGTTACTCTGGGATAGCAAATTTTACATTTCACCAACTACTTATCCTAAGAATAAAAAGATAAACGATAGATAAGACTTAAACCCCCGATTTTGAAGGAATACGATTTATTAATTACGGTTGACAGTGGCCGCCAGGCTGTCAGCGGTATTATTTTTTATCAATAGGTACATAATGCAACATGTAAGACAAATTGTTTACGACAGTGACAGTGATGATAGTGAAAACTAATACTATATTGTGAAATGTCCAATTTAAAAGTAATATTTTCATTCTTGGACCACTAAGATTTCATAATAGTAGGAAAGGTGGTGAACCATCTGACTAACCAGTTTCTCACAAACCTAGACATTATTTAAATTATGTTTTATTATCATGATAATCATGAGAGAGTATATATATACTATATATATATATGTATATATATATCATATCTGTTAATCATGAAAATACCGTTCTGGGAGGCCGCTCTCGGTTGCGTCATCATCCCTCAAATTTTTTTAAATGCCAATGGGTACACTTATTTTTAACCTGCTGCCACAAGGCTACAATTTTTCTATGTTGTAATTTACATAATGCTTAGGTATGCAATGTATTTTCGCGATTAAAAGATACTAAAACATTATGTAAGATATTTAACATTATGTTGCTATGTCGCCATAAAAGACATAAGTAACATAAAGAAAGCAAAATTCAACACATCAGGCGGATGCCTCGGTGGCTCAGTTGGCAGAGCGTCTGGAGTACTTATCCAGAAGACGCGGGTTCGAATCCCGCCTGAGGTTGAATTTTTCTTTCTTAATAAAATTTAAAAATCTTAGCTTGAAATAAGCTAAAGAATACAAAAAGATTGTATTTAACATTATTTTCTAGATTTGTGGGAAACTAGTTAGTCAGATGGTGGACTATAGCTTAATCCCTCTCAAATGAGAGGAGACCCGTGCCCAGCAGTGGGACAATAATGGGTTGACGTTGAGTTAGTCGGATGGTTAATTACCTCTTAGACTATACCTATTTTAATTATTGGTGTACAATAAAGTATATTCTATCTATAATCAATTATATTTAAAAAAACTTAATTTCTAATCATTTGGCAATAATCCTATTCCTTCCATCAAATCGTCGTTAATTAAGGAAGTCGAAGTTTGTAGATGGCTGCGACTGGAACTACTTGTTGAAAGGTAAAAGGTCAAGACGATGAAAAAATACGAAAGCAATATGTGCATGAATGTACTTTGGGCGACGAGCGACTGATACACCAATACGGCGCCGGCACTGGCCGCTTCACCCTCCACACACCGCCCACCCCGCCAAACGGACTTAATAATAATAAAATTAAAAAAATAAAATAATTAATTGGAGAATAACGTGTATTATTAAGGTGCTATATATAACATTTGAATAATTGGTTTGTTTGCAGTTTGGATTGACCCTGTTGTGGCCTGGATATAAATTTACAAACAAATGTTTTTTTTTTGTGCTTATCTGCAATCAGTTTTAACTTTTAGCGGATGAGTCGATTATTGAAAAATTTGGCAGGACGAGTGTGACTATAGCGAGCCATCAACTCCATATTCATAGTCACTAACTTCATGGTGGACTATAACATGTCTTTTCTTTTAAGCCTTTTCCTGTAGCTTCTTGTTTTCAAAGCAGCAGCCAACTCGTTAGGGTGCCCTTCGAGTCTCTGCTGGTACCTGCTTGTGCTACTTTTTATCACATCCATGACTGTATCCATTGCCAGGGCCTTGTGTATTTCAGCGTTCGTGACGAGCCAAGGAACACCACTAATTGTACGCAAGATAGCGTTTTGCTAATATTTGAGTTACAGGCGCTTCCCCACAGTTGAATTCCGTAGAGCCACACTGGCTTTAGGATCACTTTATATATTAGCAGTTTGTTGTCGGTGCTCAGTTTACTGTTACGTCCCATGATCCAGTGTAGGTTCTTGTAGCAGATGTTGAGTTCTTGTCTCTTGGTCTTGATATGTTTTATCCACGTTAAGCGTCGGTCGAGATGTAACCCTAGGTATCTTACGCGGTGAGGTAGTGTGACATTATCAAGATGTACCGGTGGACAGTTCCCTTTACGCAGTGTAAAAGTGACGTGGACTGATTTGCTTGCACTCGCCTTTATCCGCCAGTTTTGTAGCCAAGTGGTTATTTTATCGAGGCTTCCCTGTAGCATATGTGATGCTACAGTAGGATCTTTATGGCTTGCCAGTATTGTGGTGTCGTCAGCAAATGTTGCCGTGGTGACTTCATTAACCTGTGGGAGATCTGCAGTGTATACTGTGTACAAGACTGGTCCCAATACCGATCCTTGCGGTACTCCAGCAGTTATATTGCAAAATTGCGATGTCACATCTTGCGATGTTTCTTTTACTTGGAATATTTTGTCCGCCAAGTATGACTTCATTAGTGAGTAGTACTGGTGGGCAAGATTGATTTTCAGTTTGTATAAAAGACCCTTGTGCCAAACTTTATCGAACGCTTGCTGGATGTCTAAAAACACCGAAGAGCAGTACAGAAAACCCAACAAACACAACAAACAAATGATAACAAATGTTTTATTTCGTTGCAATTTGTTGACTAACAATTTTGTTCAGAATTTTTTTACTTACATTACCTAACATGAAAACATTTTCTAAACATTGTGATCATATGTTTCTTAACAAATGTTTACTAATTTTTGT
Source organism: Craniophora ligustri (assembly GCA_905163465.1). Classification (NCBI taxonomy): domain Eukaryota; kingdom Metazoa; phylum Arthropoda; class Insecta; order Lepidoptera; family Noctuidae; genus Craniophora; species Craniophora ligustri. Next base: position 5,269,082 of record LR990967.1, on the reverse strand, counting down.
AAACATTTGTAAACAGTGGTGTAGCAGTACTTTCATAACTAGCGCGAATGTTGTGTCGACCTTTGTTTTATGAATGAAACTACAGACTTACAATTTTCATGTGGTGAAAGACTTTTTTTTATTCAGATCACTAGTTTTAGAGCCTATTCAATGCAAACAAACAATCAAATCTTCCCTCTGTATAATATTGGTGTAGGTGTTAAATTTTGTATGGTTGTTTGTTGCTCTTTCACACAAAAACCATTCAACAGATTTGCATGAAGTTTACATACAGTTTATTGCCTGGATTAACACATAGGCACTTTTAATGTATATACCATGTGCGCAAAGCCGCGGGAGGCAGTTATTAGGAGGCAAATATTATATAGTTGAAATATTACATTTTGAAAACATTACAGGATCTCTAAGCAAATTCTAGGTTCATAAATTAATTTGAAATAATTATGTTCTGAGATTGAAGTTTTTTTTTGTTTTTTTTTTCTGTAAATAGATCTTTTTAAAGACACTTTTATAAGTCATGTAAGTTTTTTTTTTAGTAGCTAGTTGACATCGGCATTTCCTAACTGACGACCTCTGAGAAGAAATGCCGAAACAAACTCAGAGAATCATGGTCTCTTTTAAAGTCCAAACATTTTGGTTACATTATGTGAGCCTGACGATGTAGGATAAAGTCTGAGATGGCCTTTTGAAGAAAGCACCAGTGCAGCTTTGAGTTGACCTGTCCATACTGACAGCACGCATGCGCCAGCCATCGTCTAGCTCAACCATTATTGAGGGAGCCCAACGACCCGACGCACGTCAATGCAAGATCAGTGGGACATTTGCGTAGGCCATTTCAAAATCCCAAAGATGCCAGACATTAATTTGTAAGCGTATTTTTATCTACCTACCTAGATAACTATGTGAATGTTATCATATATATCATATATAGTTATATATATATCTATCACATAGTTATCTATATTACTAATAATAAATAATCTCAGAACATAAAAATCAACATAATGTCAAAAATATAAAAAAATATGTCACAACATAACATAATGTCAAAATATAAGATAAATAAAGTCAAATAATAATTAAAAATCTATAGGTATACATACCTATACAATTAATGTCAAAATATAAAATAATGTCAAAAAAAAAAAACATTAATGTCACAATATAAAAAAATATAAAAAATGTCCAAATTATAATAAAAACGTTTGATAGCCTGGTTCATTAGAACTATTCAATCCCAAGCAGTTTTATCGTCCATGTAATCTTTCAACGTATAGTAGCCTTTAGCGCAAAATCTCTGTTTGATAAAGGATTTAAATCTGCTGAGACTTAGTGTTTGTACATGGGTTGGAATTTTATTATAAAAGCGTATGCATTGACATTTAAAGGATTTACTTATCTTCTGGAGCCTAGTTGCAGGAACAATAAATTTATTCTTATTCCTAGTATTGATATTATGGATATCACAATGCTTTTCAAAGAGATTGATATTCTTGTGAGCATATAATAGATTATCGTAAATATACTGTGATGGAACAGTCATAATATCAATCTCTTTAAATTTCTCCCTCAGTGAATATCTGGGACTTAAGTTATAAATTAATCGAATAGCCCTTTTTTTGCAACACAAAAATGGTTTGGATGTCAGCAGCATTCCCCCACAGTAGAATGCCGTATGACATCACGCTATGGAAATAGCTAAAATATACTATACGAGCTGTATCTATATTCGTTAAATTACGAATTTTTTTAACGGCATAAGCTGCAGAACTTAGCTTTTTCGACAATTTCTCTATATGTGGGCCCCACTGAAGCTTAGAATCCAATGTAATGCCTAGAAATACAGTGGTATCTACAAGATCCAACTCTCCGCCGTTAATTAGTACACTGGTTTTAACCTGTCTAACGTTGGGCGTTGTAAACGTAATGCATTTAGTTTTTTTTTTTCATTTAAAAGTAAATTATTTGCATTAAACCAATGTACCACTTTCGAGATAGCAGTGTTCACATCGCATGTAGTCTTTTGCTGACGTTTAAATTTAAATAAAAAGAGGTATCATCTGCAAACAAAACTATCTCTTGATTATCTCCCATCAGATAGGGTAAGTCGTTAATATAAATTAGAAATAAAAAAGGGCCAAGAATTGAACCTTGCGGAACTCCCATAGTAACTACCGACCCCGGAGATCTCTTCCCATTGACGTCCACCTTTTGAATCCTCTTACCCAGGTACGAAATAAGAAGATTCAGAGAAGTGTTTCTCACGCCATAGTGGTGTAACTTCCTGGTCAATGTTTCGTGAAGAACGCAATCGAATGCCTTAGATAAATCGCAAAAGATACCTAAGGCTTCATGTGATTCCTCCCATGCATCAAAAATTTGATCTAGAAGTTCAACACCGGCATCGGTTGTCGAACGACCCTTGGTAAAGCCAAACTGTTTTTTATTAATTAGGTTGTTGGCGTAAAAGAAACTTTGTAATTGTTCTAAAATTATTTTTTCAAAAATTTTACTGAACGTTGGTAGCACTGAAATCGGTCTAAAATTAGTAGGGTCTGTTGTGCTACCTGACTTAAACAAAGGTATAATCTTACTATTTTTCATAAGATCAGGAAATTTACCACTATCAATACATTGATTAAATATAAAGGATAAAGTGGGTGCTACAATGTGAATAATAGATTTGGCAACGTCAACAGAATTTCCCCACAGGTCTGCAGTTTTTTTTACATTTAATGTATTGAACGTTTTAATAATATCACCACTGTTAACATGTTTAAAATTAAATTCAATAAAGCTAGCTTTTACATTTTCCCTAAGTAGGTTCTCTGCAACAGTGGGTGATGAATTTAAGGATCTAGTGACCACAACAGGAATACCCGTAAAGAAATTTTCAAATGCGGTGGCAACTTCCAAGTCGGATTTAATTATTTGTTCATCAATAATAAGACTATATTCACTGTTACGGACAGCAGATCTCCGTTTCACAGTTGATAATATTCCATTTTAATTACATTATTACTATTTCTTATTTTCGAGCTAATATAAAGAGACTTTGCTATACAACAAACCTTCTTAAATAGTTTGGAGTAGCTTTTAACATAAGATTTAAACTCCGGGGTAGTGATAAGTTCTTTCATTGTACAGCTCATAAAGTCTCTTCCTACTTTTATGAATACCAACAGTGGCCCAGTCACTGAAAGATGCAGTTCCATTAACTCTGATCGTCTTGGGTGTAAAAGTAGAATTAAAATCTTTGCAATAAATATTAAAAAAAGAATCATAAAGCTTATTAGGGTCACTATTATAAGGTAATAAAGGTAACTTGTGACTAAGTTTATTTTTAAATGCCTCCAAGCAACCATGTGTTTTTGGATTAACCGTGATATCCTTTTTAGCTACTTTTTTCTCTTTTCACTATGAAAACAGATCAGCTGACCACAGTGATCGGAGTCCAGTAGGTTTATAATTTTCTTTTTATCTGGTATAATATTGGTGTAAATATTATCCAAACATGTAGCTGAAGTAGCAGTAATTCTAGTCGGCTCCAAGAATATGTTTCCTAGATTGTATGACTGAAAAAGATTGATGATTTTAATGCTGGAGCCTGATTTTTCTAATAAATTAACATTAAAGTCGCCACATGTAATAATAGATTTACTTGTGTTATGAATGGCTCTATAAAGCACTTCATCCATAACCGCTTCAAAACAGTCATACAGCCCAGATGGTGGCCTATATACACTTATTATAATGAACCATTCTAATTCCACACAGGCTATCTCAATTGTTCGCTCAACAGAGAGGCTCACTATGTCCTTTCGCTCTTTAAATTTAATTTGATTATTTAATAGGATCAAGGAGCCACCATGAATGGCATTCTCTCTGCTGAATGAACTACCAACCCGGTGATTACCAAAATTAAAAATTAACTGATGGTTTTTCAGCCAATGTTCTGTAATACAAAGAATATCTATATTGTTACAATTTAAAAATAATTTAATTTCTAGTTCTTTATTCATTATTCCTTGTATATTTTGGTGCACCAGGCTGATACAATGCCTATTACCATCCATAATACTGCACTCCGACTGACCTAAGTCAACCACACAATCACTCGAAATGCAATCATTAACGGTTGAATTGATGCAAAAGGATACCTCTGTTGTCTTACAAACTAAAATCACTTATAATGTCAGAAACAGGCTCAATAGAACCAATATGTTGAATAGCCATATTTTTGGCTAAAATATCAAAATAGTATGACAGAGACACAGCTAACTGCCTCTTACAGTACTTTGAAAGATAATACCTATCTTTCGTCAAATAAAAATAATTGCACACATAGTTATTACTGTCAATCAAATTAAATTTAGAATTATTTGTACATAATGTATGCAGAGTTAGGTTAACCCTAAATCGTATGTAATTTTCTTCCTTTGGCAAACTTTTTGAATAGGGAAATGTAAACAAAACAATGTTGTGTACATTTAGACTAGACAACTTGGTCAAAAGTTCAATCATTTCAATCATTTTTGTTTACATTACCTCTATTACCTACAAACATAAGGATTGTGGTGTCTGGATTAAAATTTGAATAAATTATTTTGTTTACAATATTATTATAATCCAACCCAGGCATACAAAAATTGGTAGTTATTTGTCCCATATGATTTAACAATAACTGACCCATTCCCTGTCCAATCTCATCACTAAACATCACATATTTACTATTGGGTGTGTAGTTTTCTTTAGGTATTTTTACATAATTTTTAGTCTTTAGGGAACTATTAGACTCTAAACTAAACAAAGTATTAGGGTCACAAGTCAACAGTGAATGAGATGGGGATGGGGAGGTGTCAAGAAGATTTAATGACTTTGAGTTTGGCATTGATTGTCTCTGCTCATGGTTACATGAACATGCACTTACCAGCTCATTAGTTAATTATAACACTAAAATGGTGGACTATATTGACTTTGATATTTGATAATTGTTTTACTATAAAAAAGTAAGCCTATACCAATGGCTTACTTTGTGCCAATGCACTTATCCTAAAAAGGGGACTAATTGCAATCCCTGGGGAGTGCCGCACTAGGAATTTGAAAGTTTATTTGTAGTTTGTATAATAGCGTCATACCACTACGACCCTAATGCGAAAATAAAATTTAAATAAGTGTGTCTAGTCTCGCCTTTTTAATTAAATTATGGTTGATGAATTTACCCCTTTTATGCTAAACTCAGCAAATTCTTTTCTAAGTTTAAGTTTTGCCTTCGCCCGTAATAATAAGAATAAATTATCCTAACCTTATAAACATCTCCTGGTATTTGTTTCGAAGTTTCATTTGTTATGCTTGTGTGTACCTTCCGGCGTTTTTTGGCAGATACGTCTTCTTTTCCCATGGTAATAGTATGTTATGGATGTAGCTACTATTTAAAAATATTTTTATTAAACTAATTCACCAAAATTTTCATTTCAGTGATTCAGTCACAGTGACAATGACAAGTTTTTTTTGGTAATTTTTATGGCATGGCTCCTTGGCTTTTGTGCCATCAACTACAACAACTAGTCTTTGGTGCCAACATCATAATAGCGATGCCCCATACGTGCGATACATTATTACATGCGATCTATCAAAATTTGTATGATGTCATGCAATTTTCAGGATGCCAATCTAAAGATGAATTAATTAACTTTAAATTGAGACCATAATATCTTCACATGTATGTTTGCTTATACTAGAGATGAGTCATACTAGGTAAATTTGATACTAAGTGCATCTAGTCCGATTCCGTACAAATACTCGATCTAAATACCTATTCCACCTAGTCCATGAAGTACGCGTAGTATAAAGTATGTTTCGGTTAAAGTCTGCTAGTGATACCTGAATACTCGATCTAAATACCTATTCCACCTAGTCCATGAAGTACGCGTACTATAAAGTATGTTTCGGTTAAAGTCCGTTAGTCAAGTCTGCTAGTGATACCTGAAAGTACGGTTACGGACGCAGTAATGAATTGTAATCTTCGCTTCATACTTTACACAGGCTTAGGACTGTCAACGTAAAATATCTATCTATATTGTAGATTGTTGACGTATTTAAAAGATTTCAATTGATTTTTAATCAGTTTTAGCCTATTTTTAATTTTTGTTTACATTTTTTAACTTTTTAGTTTTTTTTAAGTTTATTTATAATAAATATAATATAAGCTCACAATCTAACAAGATTCGCGCGGGCTTCGGGTGCCATGTCACGACGCACGCCGTGTGTAGAACAGTCAGACTAGGTGGATCGAGTATTTTGTAACTTGGGAATAGGTGTTACCTAGTCTCGATAAATACCTAGTCCCTGAATCTGTTTTAGTATATACGCTTCATCTCTAGTATGAAGTCTTCCTAATATTTAGTTGAATGAAGTCCCGACTAGTCTCGAGTATTAAACACGCAAAGATAGACTTCGGAATAGTGAGCGAAAGAAAAAGACAGCGCATACATATTCTTGCACGACACAGGTGCGTATCGCGTTAATTTTATATTGATTGAATTAAGGTTCAAATTCAAATGACTGAATGTAAGTTTAAACGGTTCGTGATCAATTCGCGCGAGCTTCGGGACACTTCGGGTATCGGCACTTCGGCCGTATCACGGCGCACGCCGTGTGCAGGAACAGTCCGACTAGGCGGACTAGGTGGATCGAGTATTTTGTAACGTGGGAATAGGTGCTACCTAGTCTCGTTAAATACCTAGTCCCTGGATCTGTTCTAGTATATACGCTTCATCTCTAGCTTATACATTAAAATGGGACCTGAAAAGCACCGTTATTTGTAGAAAAATGTAATAGCGTTCTTAAAAGTAAATGTTTAAAAAAAAGAGATAATGCTAATACTTATACACTAGGTACATTTTGAGACTCGTGAACCTATTATTTACCTAAATCTAAGAAATCAATAAATTGTGAGCTATAATTATAAATTAAAAAACGAATCACAATATTTTAAACAAACTTATTTTTATAGTGCCACCTGATACAGCTGGCGACTGTATTTTGTTTGTAATACGATGTGGGTAGAACGTAGATGATTATTTGACATTCGTGTATGCTTTGAATACACTACTAAATATTTTATTATATAATTTCGTTAGTACTGTATGATTAGAATACTGTCTCTAAATTAATTAATTATGCAGCCATGTCAAGTCTGGTGTCTGGATATTTTTTATTCCGCTAAAATAAGCGTACAGAAAATCACAACAGATAAGATTTCTTTTCCACTAAAATGCCTTAAAAACAAACAAAAAAGCTATGAAACGTGCCTTGTAGATTATTTTTAAAACATAACCGTTTTCTAAGCTCTATAGCAATGCAGTAACAACTAGAATTTATTTCAAAGATACTGAAAAAAATATGATCACAATGGAAGCAGACGGAAATTCGTATTGGAATGAAATGAAATGATTTTTTATTTATGTATGTAAATAGATCTTTTGAAGACACTTTTATAGATCACTTATTACATTAGTTTAGGATCTAGATGGCATCGGCATTTCCTAACTGAAGACCTCTGAGAAGAAATGCCAGAAAAGGCATGAGGCAATCATGGACAATTCAGAGAATCAAACATCTTTTCACAATATGTGAGCCTGACGATGTAGGTCAAAGTTTGAGCCTGGATGGCCTTTTGAAGAAAGCACCAGTTCAGCTTTGAGTTGACCTGTCCATACTGACAGCACGCAAACATCAGCCATAGTGTAGTTCAACCATTATTGAGGGAGCTCCACGACCTGACGCACGTCAATACAAGATCAGTGGGACATTTACGTAGGTCAATTCGAAATCCCAAAGCCGCCAGTCATTAAGAGCTTGGAAGCGTATATGTACTTACTAGTGATGTGCCGGATCGTCAAAAATGTATATCCGCGGACACGGATACGGATATTTAGGGTCAAGATCCGCGGATACGGACACGGATACGGATCTTTAATTTCTCACTCAATCGATGTCTCAATGCGTACTTATACATATACTTACTAGAATATATGTTTGCAATTAAAGGTGCCAAATATTAGATTTTAAAAAAAAAACGTTGTTTTTTACATATAAGATTATACCAAGCCACTCAGAAAGTTTTGCGACTAAAAGTTTTTATGTATAAGACACTGGCCAGTTGTAATTATTTTGAAAACTTCGATTATTTAAAAGTAAAAATACCACTGTTCGATTTTCAAACTTCACTCCGCATTTTTTTGAGAGCCAATTAAAATTTTCTTGTCTCATAAAAAAATTAGAACATTTTCGTGCAATGATTTTTAATGATTTCAAATGTGGCTTAAAACCTGATGAGTCATTAAATCGACTTAGAATTGCTTTTATGGATGGAGGACCTTCAAAAGCAACCATCTACCGCTGGTATAGCGAGTTCAAACGCGGTCGCCTTACTTTTGTGCATGAACAAAGCAGTGGTCGTCCTACGCTACAACGACTGTCACCGAAGAAAGTGTGTTGGCAGTAAAAAAAATAATTTAAGAAAACAAACGAAAAAAAAATTACGTACGAAGAGATTCAGCATACTCTGCTGATTGATTCAGAAGGTGTTCATAAGATTTTGCACGAGCACCTTCACGTAAGGAGGATAGTTTCCCGCTGGGTACCGCACAACCTCACCGAAGCTCAGAAGCAGGCCCGTGAGGATTGTGCCGTGATACCTATGATACAAAAATTTATGCAGGCTGACGAATCCTGGATTTATCTATACAATCCAGAAAAAAGCGTCAGTCGACAGTTTGACTGTTTCAAAATGAACCAACGCCTACGAAAGTGAAGCGATCGAGGAGCGCAGGTAAAATTTTGATCGCTAGTTTCCTCACTTTGATAGAGTACCTAATTTCAATTCCACTTCGAAACCAAGCATCAACGCCGAATGGTATAGCACAAAATGCCTGCCAGAAGTTTTTTCTGCTATTAGCAACAAGCGACCGAACACCAGGCTCCAGAGTCCTTTTTCACGACAACAACGAGCCCACGCACTCTGCGATCAAAACGAGGGACTTCCTGGACTCTATACCGGTCTGAGTCTTGGGACACCCTCCTTGCAGTCCTGATTTGGCTCCGTGTGACTTCTTTTTATTCCCTTAAATTAAAAATCAGCTCAAATTGATACAGTTTTCATCGCCGGAAGACGCGCTAGCAGCGTTTGAGAAGGCCGTGGTGTCTGCGGAGGACTGGAAAAAATATTTTGAAAATTGGTTCAGACGCATGAATGTTTGTATAGAGGCTGGTGGAGAGTTCTTTGTTAAAGATTTAATAAAAATATTTTTTTCATGGAAGTTAGTTTTTTAGTTTCTCAAAACTGAGTGTCCCACATATGTTTGCAATTAAAGGTGTCAATTATTTGATTTTAAGAAATAAAAAATACTCTGAATGGTTGTTTTTTAAATCATACTGCTTAATTACATAATGTAAGTTACATGCAGCATTTTATCCTGTCAATTGAATTTGAAAATTAATTTAAGATCCGTAAAAGGTCCGCTAGAAAAGTGACGGATACGGATACGGACACGGACACGGACCTTATTTTTCCCGCGGATATCCGTGGATACGGATATCCGGAACATACACACACCACTAGTACTTACATATATTTATACATTATACACCGTGAAATTATGACGATTGCGGGATCGAAAATTTTGGACTCTATATCAATAATGGAATCTATTTATGTAAAATTTAAATAAAATAAAAAATTTTTTTTTTTGTAAAAAATGTGACAGACGAACAAAAAACTAGAACGACACGAGGATATATGGTAACGCCACTAAATTTAACGTACTACGATTACTACGATCGATATCATTCAATGTTACTCACACATAGATACACAACTAAGCAGTAAACCATGCCGACAAAGACATAAAAGCCGCCCGCGCTCGCTGCCGCTAACTTACCTACACGTTTGCCGACAATCCACTCGGACGCACTACCTATTATTAATTTATTACCTACCACGCTGCGCGGCGCCGTGCGCCCTGCCGCCAGTTCTGCTGCAACTCGCGCGCGGTAAGGTTATGCAACCTTACTTACGAATTTACGATTTACATTGTCACGCGAAAATGTGTCGTCAGTACGAATATACGAACGCGGAGTACTTAGCAATTGTTCAGCTGTACTGTGCACATTAATGGACTCTCGTGAATCCATACTTAATACGGGAAGACCATCACCAAGTTCAGTTTAGTGCTAATGTGTAGGCAGTTATTATAACGGCCAAAACGGCTTATAAAGATAATATCGGAACTGGCTGTTAGATGATATCCCTGTAGCGTACTTAGCTGGGATTTACTATCAGCATGATGGCTGCCCCGCTCATTATTCAAGTGTAGTGCGTGCCTACCTAAATACTCAGTTCGGTGATAGGTAGATAGGCCACGGCGGTCCCGTGGCTTGGCCGCCTAGGAGCCCGGACTGAACGTCTTTGGACTTTTTCTTGTTGCTGGAAATCAAAACACTTGTTTATACTGTGAACATGAAAATCGTGACGAGTTACGCAGTGCGATAGTGGACGTCTTTGATACAGTAAAAAGTGACAGAGACACGTTAAGAAAGCTAAAAGACAATAGTATAAAACGGGCACGTTTGTGTATTGAACGCGGCGGACTCCACTTCATCGTCGTAAATAAACTTTTTGCAGGTAACTTGTATGAAAGTTAATTATTTTGAAAAAAGCTCTAATTTTTTAAATACGCTTGAAATACCTACCCAGTCTCTTGACTGTTTCAGCTACCTGTTTTTAATATTGATACAGTAAATACCTAATACCGCTATACGTACAAAACAGCACTGGGGAATCCCACGAATCCGAAAAATTCATAAAGATTTCTAGTCTGACAAGCGAGTAGAATCCCTTGAAAATGGCAGCAAATTTAAAAAACTTACAGGTATAATACAAATTCAACACGAAAATTATGCCAAATACACGTGATTAAATACTTTTAATAGATACAATTTATAATTAAGTATTTATTTTTGTTTATATTAGTATTCTCATGTAAGATTTTTTTATTTGTTGCTTTCTAAAATGGTTTGGGGTGGTAAGTTGGCAACACAATACAAATAATACAGGGGGAATTCCCCACAAGCGAATAGAAGTTGAACCGTTGTCGAGAATTTCTCTGTATTTTTTTAAATGAGTTGCCATGATTAAAGTAGTGTTGTAAACTATTTTATGTAGATTCCGACGGTGGTCGCTAATCAGGTTTTGGGGGGCCCCTGAGCTTGGGGGCCCCGGGGCACTGCCCCGCCTAGCCCTTCGGTAGCTACGCCACTGGATACTTACCATCAATTTCGTCGCCATCAGCATCGTATTGCTAAATAAAATTTATTTCAATAATAAAATGAGATCAAATAAGTACTGACCTACTAGCTTTTAAATAACGTGTAAGTACTTATTCGCTCGGACAGCCGTTTAGTACCAGCTGACTGGCGTTCGGGTCATTGCCCCGTCGCGCGCCGCCGCGATTTTTTTTGTTCTACTAATTATCATAAGTTTCCCACCTTTCGGTTCCAAAACGACTACAATTTCACGGTGTACAGATATTACGTTCTAAATAATACGAATTTGCACCTGCTTCCATTCTTATCAGCCTATTGCAGTCCACTACTGAACGTAGGCCTCTGGTAGTAGCATCCTGGAATTTGTGGACCAGTCCTTTGGTCAATGTCCACGTTTCGGCTCTGTAAGTCATCACGGGTAGGACGCACTGGTTATAGACCCTGGTCTTTGAGGATTGTGGATTGTGGATCGACGATTCAAAAATATCACGTAGCCTCCCGAATGCCGCCCAGCCCAAGCGTATTCTTCTGGTCGCCTCCTTCTCGAAGGCTTCCATTGAGATCATGTTTTTTTTAGTTTCTTTGATATTAATTTCTAGTTGTTATGCATTGTTGGAGAGCTAAAAAAATGGTTACGTTTTTAAATAATCTGCAAGGCAAGTTTCATAGCGTTTTTTTTTGTTTTTAAGTTATTTTAATGAAAAAGAATCCCAAAAAAATATTTTAATTATTTCATTGTTCATCCTGCGCATCCCGTTGTTTTCCCGTTCCCGGGCTCTTAGAATTCTACATCAGATGTTCGATTTTGACAACCCCGTTGTCGCTGGCATAAGCAACAGGATCCGCGTACGAAGACGCAGGCAAAAGCTAGTATATAATAAAAATTAACTGTAGAACTCACTGTATCAAATTTGGCGGGCTTTTTTTTCGACACTGGCAATATTTTAACAGAGTACCGTTAGGAAGAAAATATTGACGATAAACAGTTCGCAACGTAGACTAAAAAAATAGACGTTTTGAGATACAGATCGTTTTAAAATTTGCCCACAACGTTGGCGCTGTCGGTCAGTCGCAACGTTGGGACAACGATTTACTACTAAACGAACTTTCAATTTTCATTTTTGACAACATCGTGACAGTAAAAAAATAGGTCCAAAAAAAAACATCTGACTAGCAAATTCCAGCTGTAAAAATAATCGTACTGATAACTATCATATTTTTGGCTAACACTCCTTGTTAATTACAAAACCATAATGGTGCGGGTAACTTACGTTCTTTCTCGTATTCCCGTTATTAAATTTCGTAAGGGTGGGTTAGGTAAACTCCCTGTTGGCGCCTCTTCCTCAGCGCCACCACAGGCTGCTGCTCCATCATATGCTGCGGTACGTATCTTGTGTCTAGTTATGTTTTATATTTGTTTACATAACTAGGTACTTGCCATTAGTAATCACGTACGCGTTCTATTCAGTTATAATGTTATTAATTTATTATAATTCATCGATTGACAATACCATGTCCAGATACAGAAGTAGAAGCCCGTGGTCCATCATAGTTTTTTGTATTAGCTAGACATTTTGTCCTTTTAGCTAAATAAATTATTATACTTACAGCAATTGGTTAGGTAATTTGTAACAAGAATAGTTGATTACAGTCTGGTTTGTGTGGTATAATATATATATATAAGTTACTAGCTGATGCTCGCAGCTTCGCCCGCGCAATTTATTACTAATTTCTCCTCCTCATTTCGCCCGTTAGGGGTTGAATTTCCAAAAACGGCGAAATGTATACATTTAGTTTTGCTGAGAAGCTTGAATATTAAATTTAATTCTTCTACCTTTAAAAATGACGGACTTCGCATATAAACTTTCAACCCCTATTTCACCGTCTTAGTAGATCGATTTAAAAAAAACCCGATATATATGTTTAATTATTTCATAGCTTTAACTTTGAAAATAACGGGTACCATACAACCGTTTAACCCTTATTTTATCTCCTTAGGGGTCGAATTTCCAAAATTCCTTTCTTAGCAGATTTTCAAGTTTGTAAACCCTGTAGTTTAGGCTTAGCATTGATGAATCAGTCAGGACAAATAATTATATACATATATATATAGATTATATATGTAATATATAATAAGTAAGTGTAATAACTAAGGATATAACTCAAACAGCCGAAAAGATTAGGACTAATGATTGCTGTCATGTCTATGTATGTGAACATAGGATATATTTCAATTTGCACTTCAAATATTTTAGGTCATTTATTAAACAAAATTAAATTGAATAGTCCAATCAATTTAGATTTGCAAGCCTTCAAAATAGAAAAGGTTTAATAATTATAAGCTACTTTATTTGTTGTGTGACTGGTGGACTGTGAAATTCAAATGTCCCGAGTCATAAGGCATGCACTGAAGTTTTTAAAAGTTATTTGCATAACTTGTGATACTTAATATTGAAAACATTGTGAGGAAACCTGCAAGCTTGAGAGCTTTTTCCATGATTTGTGAAGTTTGCCAACCCATAGTAGGCTAGTGCGATGGACTATAGCCCTTCTGAAATGAGAGACCCGTGCATTGCAGTGGGCCAGTAATTGGGATGATGGAATCTATCAGCTTAATGGTAAAGTATAGTCACTGTACATGTCATGCAGCTATTTTTCATATGTAATAGAAATAATGATATTAAATGGACCTACATACATAATACTATATATCTACATTCTGGTTTGTTTCAGTCGTCACAAAGTATGAGTACATCTTCCATCCCAGACATTGATCTACCTCTTCGGTATAGGAGAATACCTCTATCAGAAGAAGAAATAGAGCACATCAACGGCGGTGGAATTGTTTAGTCCACTTACAATATTGTAGATGCAGTTTCGAAAAGTAGATCTTGGTCAAAAAACCAAAATAGTTGTTAATTATCTAGGTATATAGTCTAGCTACCTTATTGGTGGAGTTGCTAATTTAATTAATTTGCTTGCGCATTTATGGACGTGTTTTAAGGCTATGGTGCTTGGTGTAGCAAACAAAAATGAAATTATTAGGTATTTCAGTCATCAAATAACTTCATGTGCCTAAAATAAAAATGGGCAACTGCTATAACTACTGAGGTGTGTTAGAATTATAACATACCCATTAAATTGAATAGTTTGTTATATACGCTGTATATAAAATAATTCGGTAAATTCTATAAATTATTTCCTTTTAAACCCATGTCGCCGTGTGCATATCATTAATATAAATTTGAATTAAAATTAATTCAAATTTATATTAAAATAAAATTAAATTTTTCGCTAATTGTAGATCAATAATAACCTTATAATGATGATCGCGCAAATAACTAAGTACCTACCATGCTCGTAAGTTTGTATTAAGAATTTAAGAAGAGTGAGAATATTGAGTTTTCATTTTAGATAGAAGACTGATGTCATTAAGATTAAGACTAGAATCGGGTTAACTAGAAACTTGATTGAAAAAGTTATTATCATTAAAAGAAAGATTTAATGTCGCGATTGCTATAGTTATAATGTGTAATCAATTGATACATAATTAGCGAAAAACAAATAAAATTGTATTTTTTTTTATATCATAAGTTTTTCATCATCGGTAGTTACCGGCCTCCTGTCCCGTTTCGAATTGTAATAAACTCATGGGCGTATGAAATAAAAAAATCTAGACTTGAGATGAGCACAGTCCACCATATGAGAATTTCTAATCGGTTGTCCAACATCCTAGGGTGGGCATTGGACCATTCTGTAGTAGGCACGGCCCACCCGGCCGTATAATATGCAATAAATATGTACCTAATAAACTATCCCAAAAATCCAAATAGTTAATCGTTTTGTTAACCATGTCGCCGTGCATTCGTAATTTATTGAATTAAAATTTATATTAATGATTTTTAGCTAATTGTAGATCAATAATAACCAAAATTAAACTTCAAAATTTAATTCAAAAGTAAATTAATATTATCATAGCCAAGTATGTATATTTTTTTAGCAAGGGTCGAAATTCATTATACTGTAATTATAATTAATGTTGTTAACCATCATTCATTTATACACAGAGGTAGGCAAATGTTTGGAAGTTATTGGCGCGACTACTGGGTCTTACTTTGCTTATTACTACTTAATTAAATACTTACGTAGGTACAGTTTCCGAAAAACCGTATTAAAATACACGCCAAACCGAATACCATCACCTTAGGATTTGTTTCATTGTAGAATACTGTATAATGCGTAGTTATTTGGTAAGGATTCTGAAATCCCATTTTGCATATGCTGAAGGAGAACGCAGGTGGACTGCTAGCCACAAGAAGCGGGACATATACGCGGAAATGATTCTTCGAAAAGACACTTGCACGAAAGGCCCTGAAAGTTCAGGCACATTTCGAGACCGTAGCCAAACACAAAAAAAATAATTTCATTGGCTTTAGTAGTCCCACTGTGATTGCACATATCTGATTTATTTTAGCGTAACTCCATTGAAACTGCATCTAAATCCTGGCATACCTAGTCAATGTTAAATCTGTAGCTAGCACTGTCTGAAATATTAAATATAACTAATTTATATATACATACCTGTCTTTTATTAAAGCATTTAATAAATATTGCAGATAGACCATTTGAAATCCATTAAAGGCAAAAGGGAGCAGAATATCTCTACGAAAACATTAGGAGTCCTTCGAATACCACGTGGCATTCTTTTAGATTGTGGCAACAAGAAAAAAGAAGTACTATCTTTAAATATCTTTTTACAAAAACACCATAAGGACTGATACCTAATTAAAATGAAATTGTGGATTGGTAAAATGTTATTTATGTAATAAAATAACTATTTATTATAGTCTAAGATACCTTTAAGAACGACCGTCACCAAATACCAGTTTGGTGACGGTCGTTCTTAAAGGGATCTCGTACTATTAGTGAATATCCTATAAAATAATAAATAAAATGTAAAATACATAAATGGCAATAATAAACATTGAAAATTCATAGTTTATTTATTTAGGTGTGTAGTCAGTATACAAGATATAAATAATGTATAGTAAAGTAATTATAAGACATGCTCTAATAATAGCGTACATTGAGTTTTTCGTTTTGGATGGCCCACATTTGTGCAGCCGGCCCATCGTAAGCGACATCACTGTTGACCTCGAACTTAATTATCCCAAATTTAGCGAATTTACTTTTCCACTCTGCAGTCTGAGGTAGATTGAGTAATACATTAGTTATCGTCCGTTTAGTTTCGGCTGCAATGAGAAAGAGTCTAAATTATTATATCAGAAAGTAGGTATATGACCGTGAGAGTTTAAAATAAAAATGTGTGCTTGTGATCTGAGGGAAACTTGTATGTCCGTCCGCGCCAAGTTTTGTACTTCGATTTTTCAGTCGCATAGAATTTCGGAAGAGCAACAAAACAACAATCAATGACAAAACTAATAGACTGGTTTCTCAGCCGTGCATAGTCGTTGAATTCAATGTAAACAGATGGCCTCAGTTTATATAAGAGTGTAGGTAAGTGGACTGACTTCAACCGAAACAGTTCATCACCGACTAGGTTACTATAACACGGGTCTATGATGCAACACATCGTTCTATAGAATATTAAAATGGTCGATAAGTAATTGATGGGGTTTAATTAAAATATCAAATCTAGATTGAATTGACTAACACCGAAACTGAGAGCCTTAGAGATTTGTAGCATAGGTATGTCAACATTTTAAATTGTATGTACGCATGGTCTGACAGTCAAGTGTTTATAAAGTAAACGAAAAATATTTCAGGTTTATAAGGAATATCTCTTAGATATCTCCCTAATTTTTAAAAGCAATTCTTGGATCCCTTTCGTTCGCAAAGTGAAAGAATCTAATAGGTACAACCAATGAGTATCTATTATAGTCTTTGGGTACAACATTATAAGCATAAGTAGACATATACTTAGGTAGGTACCATTTATCCACATACCTTCTAAATTAGCATTCGCTACTATGGGATATGGTGGTAATCGTCCTAATGTTTCCAACGTAATTATATCTTTGCCACCATCATACATAAACTTCTTTGAAAAAAGAAGAGTGGTAGAATCAACTGCTGCCCATTCTGCCTGTTTAGACAACACCATCTGAGCTGATGATAAATGTGAACCAGATCCTGAAATACCACAATAATATGATTATACACACAATATTATTGAGTCAACGACGACAATTTAAAAAGAAACAGTACTTAGCAAAGATCCAAAGAAAGATGCATTTTCTCCTTTTTCTTTTAAGGTTTTCAGAACAATTTTACTTCCACTCAGAGATTCCTCGTCACTGTATGCAAATGTACAACCACGGAGATCTAATAAAGTGTTGACGTTATGAGCTCTGTAATAGAATAACTTTGTAATGTAGGTTGTAACGGGTTATATAAAATACGATAAACAATATTAGCAGTTTGGTACCTAATTGTAGAATAATAGTGAAGTCTCTCTTATCAGAAGTCAATGACACACAGATAACACTTTTATCTACCTACATACATACTCGTATTATATTTAACTATTTATTATTTTGGAAGCAAAGCTTTTAATACTTAAATATTCGTTATTCTTTACACTTTACAAAGCTTTGTACTTGGAAATAGCCTTAGATCGTATATAATCGCCTTATATCTAGATACCTAAGAGGGTATGTGAATGACTGACTAGCTAGAGACCTAGGTACTTACTTATTTATAATTACCTACTTATATCATCATCATCACATCAACCGTTAGACGTCCACTGCTGGACATAGGTCTCCCCCAAGGATCGCCACGACGACCGGTCATGTGCCGACCGCATCCAGTGGATTCCAGCTACCTTTACCAGGTCGTCAGTCGTTCATTACCTATATATACTTAGGTACTTATACCTACTTGTTTCTTACTTTTTATCACTGTGAATTATAATATCCGAAAAATATCCCGGTTTATTTTCGACGTTCATTTGGTGAGCAAAAACAGGTGTCACCGGTAATAATTCAACGTTTGTGTTTTTCTTGTCACGAAGTTTGATATACGCAGATGCCGTCATGAAGGCTGAAAAATCAATAAAGTTATTAAGTTAAAGAATATTTAAGAAGTAAGAATATAGAAGGTTAAGTAGGTAGATAAGTAAGTACGATTTGGTTTTTGGTGAACTGGCCTTAAACACTACGTACCTACCTAATGGGCGCAATGTCGAGTTAAATTATATTATCCGTAAAACAACTCATAGTTCTTATTGTTAATAAAGTGGCCAAGATTGAGTCGGACATGCGCACGAAGGGTTCCGTACCATTGAGGTAAACAACAGTAGGTGCACAAATTTCCCTTGTAACCCTTTTTTAGTGTTTTAGTTTCTGATTATATTCTACAAACCTGCTAACAGTTTAGTTAATTTGCAGTCCGTTAAATATTCAGCCTTAAAACTACACGTAGGTATCTATATGATTAAGTTTGCATGGCACAGCGATCGTCTCCCCACAAACACGTTTAGGTCGTAATAAGAACCTGATACCAGAAGGACCCCTGAATTCAATTTATCTCCTAGAGGTCAATCATAAGAATTAATCGTTATTGAAAACAGATAGCTAGTCCAAATGTACCTATGCGCTACGCTATGTATAAAATTGTTTTTAGGTATGTATGAATTTGTTTTATCAAATGAGTTATCTACCTATATTAGTAAATGCAAACTATTAATAAAAAAAATGTAGCAAAATTAACTGAAAAGGTGGCATCAGTAATTACTATCAAATTTTGTAATCACGTTGTTAATCAATTTGTTCGCCCGGGGGCGTAGCGTTGGCAGAGCAGGCCATGGCCCCGGGCGGCATATGAAAGGGGGCAGCATCAAGTGCCACTTTTTTAATACCACTAGGATTTTAAAATAGTGAGCGGCAAATTTCGGGTCGGCCCTGGGCGTCGAAAACACACGCTACGCACGCCACTGATTTTCCCTTAACTCCATATTCATCCTATCAGAAGATAATGCTATAAGAGGAATTATAAAATAAGTGAATTTTAAGAATAACATAACCGTAACACCTAACTACTTATTTCATTTTTAAATTACTTACCTATATCGTAATAGCACCTAATCGTGAATATTTTCCAAACTAGGGCAGCAAATTATTATAAAAATGACTGCATGATGAATTATTTGCTATATGTAGGTACATATATTTATGTAGTTATATCCTTTAATTGACAGAACCCAGTGAAATTTAAATATTTTAAGGGAATGGATTGCAATGATTCAAAACAAAATAAAAAACCAACGTTACATTTTATGGCGGCTATCTTGGACTGATTTTCATCAAACAAAGCTAGGAACAGTCCCAACTAACTCACCTTTCGAACAAAAAAAACTATAATCAAAATCGATTCATCCTTTCGGGAGCTTAGATGCCACAGACAGACACACACACAAAGAGACACGTCAAACAGTTAAGTGTTATTAACATCCCGTCGTTTTTGGGTCGGTGGTAAAAAAATAAGTTATTTAACTCAGGGAACGCGTCCTAGCTCTTAACAAAATTAACTACATTGGTTGTATATTTTTACCATATTTTTATTATACACGACACTGTAACGCCACCAATCTTTTCACTATGGTATACGCGGTTATCGACTACATCATAACTTACATTCATGCAAGACGTCAAGAAATAAGCATATTTTAGAAGAATTAAGTAGATAAATATTGTATGACTTTACTAATCAGACACGCGCTAGCGTGTCAAGCCGAGTTCAAGCTAATAGAATTAGCGAGCAGCACCGTTTGTAATATTACACGAACCATTTGGGGCCATTTGACTCCCTCATAACTCAAAAACGATATCACTTAAACGTGTCAAAAAATATATATGATAACTAGCCAAGTCACACCTTAGGCTTCAATATATTATTCTAAGTTATATGAAGAAAATTTTTTTTTAAACTTTGCCCCACTCTAGGATTTTCTCCTGTCGTGGCTGCGTTTACAAACACAAATTTTCACATACACAAACGCCCTGACCTGGAACAACTACCTGTAGAACAACGTACAAATATTTGCTCCGTGCGGGGATCGAACCCGCAACCCGTGACGCACAAACCGATCGCTCAGCCACTGCGCCACCGAATCGTCATGTAAGTTGTTATAAAATATATGATGTTGTTATAAATAAACTCGAACTTGGCACCCATTTAGATCTCACTTCTTTTGTCGTTGATGTCTTATTAAATTGTCATAATTCTGAACTTGGCTCTCATTTCACATTTATGTTTTTGATGGTATTATTTATTACTTAATTAAAAACATTGTTTAATCTAAATATTATGAACACGTTGTTATTATAAATATATGTAAGTTAAGTAAATAAAAATATCTTACCCAAGTCAACCTTATTAGTAGTAAACGGATCAGGGCGATCCGAAATTGGTCCTGGGCTTCTACTTTCATATTGTAGTGTAGCGTAACAGCCTAGGGCATTTTCTAGCAGATCCAATATTAATTCGTATAATTGTACTGGATGGGTTGGGCACATATAGGTCACTACGCGAAGTTCTTGTTTATTTTGAGCCATATTTGTTAGAATGTAGTATTCAAAGCCACTGTATTAATTAGACTAAATATTGTTAAAGCCCTACAGCCTATTATACCGATTATAATGAGCTCATTTATTTATTATGAGCATTGATGGAACGAGTTGTTTATTATCGTAAACATGCGATAAACGTTGCACGCTTCAATCATGTACTGTCTGTTATAGTTTCTCTAGTAAGTTATAAACCTGCTTTAGTATGACGTCACGATCACGCTGAAGTCACGTGTCGGCAGATCACTTGGTAACCCGCCGTGCATTACCGTTAGATATACCTACCCACTACTTGTAATAATATTATACTGGGCTTGTGCGTATTATATCGTGTGTAAAGTCGTTTTTCTACTTGAAATTGAAATACGTTTGATTGAATAACATTTGCTTGAAAACCTAACGCTTCCTCGATAGTAATTGTAATAGAATAATTATGTGCGATTTTTATCTATTTCGATGCATCGGATATTTTTACCTAATATAAATTATAATACATTGGTGTAATATATTGACGTGGTAGCTCATTATACGATCTGTCAGCGAGATATGCTTGGTATTTGTAATAGTGAGCGGGGTACCTATATAGCTCGTAAAACTGAATGAACGGATTACCGGGTCCATAGATATCCGGAAGTTTTTAGTAGGTATACCGTATATCTTTACTTTGTTTTTATTGAAAATTTTTTTTTACATCTATCATCAATTTACATATTGTTTTATAAATCTGTCATTTGCGACCACCATTTGACCTGGATAACTAGGAAAATAATGTAAATGTGTTGAACTCAGGAGTGTTATTTTTATAATTAACAATAACATGCTTTGCTGACTGGTCGTTTTGTCATCAAGTGTAGGTATATGTGTTACCTGGGGGCCTCCATTACGTGCGGAGTTTTTGAGAAGCGTTCCTATAAGTCTCATATTCATTTATTTTGCAATCATGTTATTTACAAAGATGGTAAGTACATACATGGAATTGCGCTCCACGCCCCAAATCAGTATCCTCATAGAGAAATAGTCGAAGAAATCACATCACATCAAATCATTACATGATTTTTTTTCATTGCGAAGGATTAATAATAAATACAAACATCAACATCATCATAATTTATTGAATATACGCATTCTTATCAATTCTATTGATTGATTGTAAACATATAAATATTAATTCTTAAATTTAAATAAATAGCATAATACATTCGACACTAGAGCCATTCAATGATCTTATAAATAAAGTGACTTGAATGTAATGGTAATCTCGAAAAGACGCCGAAATACTCAACTTGTTACATCATTTTACGTTACTACTGAAGGGAAAAATGCTGTATATCATCCCAAGAGTATATTCACTTCAGTCATTGCAATTGTTAACAATTGCAATTTATCTATTACATCGAATATACCCTTTAACATTCAAAAAATTAAACAGGCCTACGGAAGTTCTTGCCAGCATACTTGGCAGCAGATCCAAGTTCCTCCTCAATGCGGAGGATCTGGTTGTACTTGGCGAGACGCTCGGAGCGGCATGGGGCGCCAGTCTTGATCTGGCCTGTCGACAAGCCTACTACAAGGTCAGCGATGAACGTGTCTTCAGTTTCTCCAGACCTGACAATTGAAAATTTATTCATTATTTTGATGTTAAAGTGCAACAATGTACTGAGGACAATATTATAGGCAAACCACAAAACAGGTTATCATTATTTAGGGTAGGTTGAGGCTATCAAACACAATCAAGAGTTCAGTGACCTCGGACTTATTTCAATGGTACAATATTATAAATTCTTGATTGACCAGAGAATCTGTGAGTGTCAATATAACCCTAAAAAAAAAGTAATTAATAATTTTGTACAGACCTGTGAGAGACCATGGTGCCCCATCCATTCTTCTTGGCCAGCAAATGAGCATCAATTGATTCAGTAACACTACCAATTTGGTTAACCTTCAACAGCAAGCAGTTGCAGGCCTTCTTCTCTACTGCTGTGGCAATACGTTTGGGGTTTGTGACCTGCATTTAAAAATATTTTTTTGTGTCACAGTTGTTACAAATTACATAATAAGGATGAATCTTAAATATGCATGATCGAGTTGAGTTCCTTGCAGTCGATAATCATAATTCAAAGACATGTCAGCTGTCTTACAATTAGTAAAAATTGTATATACTCACTGTAAGGTCATCTCCTACAATCTGGATAGGAGTGCGAGAGGTTAGGCTGGCCCACGCGGCCCAGTCATCCTGGTCAAAGGGATCTTCAATGGACACCATGGGGAAGTCCTTAATGAAGTCTAGGTACACCTCAGCTAGCTTTTCAGAAGACAGATAGTCAGCAGGGTTGGACTTCGGGTTTTTGAAGTCGAGATCATAGGTGTCGTTCTTAAAGAACTCAGATGCGGCCACATCCATACCGATTTCGATCTGAAAAATAAAATTGGCTATTTTTTTATATAATCCTTTAATAAATTTATATTATACATTGATTCATAAGTAATAAATAATGTTGTACCTTGCCAGTGTAACCAGCCTGCTGGATGGCATCCTGAATGAGGAAAAGAGCATCCTTGTTGTTCTGAATGTTCGGCGCAAAACCACCTTCGTCACCAACGGCAGTGGAGTCGAGACCAAACTTTTCCTTGATGATCTTCTTTAAGTGGTGGTACACCTCAGAGCCCATGCGCATAGCCTCGCTAAACGAAGTGGCACCTCAATGACAAAATAGATATATTATTTACTGTCTTTATTAGTTGTTAACATAACAAGTACCACTTGTATATATTTATGTGAATTTTATAATATGTGCGTAGCTTTTTATTACAATAAAGGATTAAAGAAACAATTATACATATTTATTAAAAAATAAAAAAAAAGAATTAATTATACCCAGACGGATTCAAGATACATAAACATTCACCTTTTTTTTTCTAGGAAGGACACATACTTTATTTTTGTATAGACAGAATATCACAACATACAGTATTCATATTTTGTACTGTCTCACTAAATCATTGAAGCATCTTATGTGATATCTATCTTATACTATTTTGTGATCAATCCAATCAAATGATTTAGAAAGGTTACAGAACATTCCCCTTCTAGAATATCAGGGACTATTATTTAAATAAGTACCTGTAGGCAGGATCATGAACTCTTGCATAGCTAGCTTGTTGCCAGCATGGGACCCTCCGTTAATGACGTTGAAGGCAGGTACCGGAAGCACGATATCGGCATTGCCTGCCAAGTCAGCCAAATGCTTGTAGAGAGGTACGCCCTTCTTAGCGGCGCCGGCCTTGGCGACGGCCAAGGACACGCCAAGGATGGCATTAGCACCCAACTTGGACTTGTTTTCAGTACCATCCAAATTTAGCATAAATTGGTCAATCTATAACCAATCAGTAAAAATTGGTTAATTTAAAACGCAAAATACGCTGTCATGGAGTAGCAGAAAAAAACTGCTACACCTATATTATTTATGGAATCATTTGCTGTTTGATGCATTCAGTCATACAATCTAAGTAACATATTCTTGGAGCCTACTAGAATTACTGCTACTTCAGCTACATGTTTGGATAATATTTACACCAATATTATACCAGATCAAAAGAAAATTATAAACCTACTGGACTCCGATCACTGTGGACAGCTGATCTGTTTTCATAGTGAAAAGAGAAAGTAGCAAAAAAGGATATCACAGTTAATCCAAAAACACATGGTCGCTTGGAGGCATTTAAAAATAAACTTAGTCATAAGTTACCTTTATTACCCTATAATAGTGACCCTAATAAGCTTTATGATTCTTTTTTTAATATTTATTGCAAAGATTTTAATTCTACTTTTACACCCAAGACGATCAGAGTTAATGGAACTGCATCTTTCAGTGAATGGGCCACTGTTGGTATTCATAAAAGTAGGAAGAGACTTTATGAGCTGTACAATGAAAGAACTTATATCACTACCCCGGAGTTTAATTCTTATGTTAAAAGCTACTCCAAACTATTTAAGAAGGTTTGTTGTATAGCAAAGTCTCTTTATATTAGCTCGAAAATAAGAAATAGTAATAATGTTATTAAAATGACCTGGAATATTATCAACAGTGAAACAGGGAGATCTGTTGGCCGTAACAGTGAATATAGTCTTATTATTGATGAACAAATAATTAAATCAGACTTAGAAGTTGCCACCGCATTTGAAAATTTCTTTACGGGTATTCCTGTTCTGGTCACTAGATCCTTAAATTGATCACCTACTGTTGCAGAGAACCTACTTAGGGAAAACGTAAAAGCTAGCTTTATTGAATTTAATTTTAAACATGTTAACAGTAGCGATATTATTAAAACTTTCAATACACTAAATGTAAAAAAAACTGCAGACCTGTGGGGAAATTCTGTTGACGTTGCCAAATTTATTATTCACATTGTAGCACCCACTTTATCCTTTATATTTAATCAATGTATTGATAGTGGTAAATTCCCTGATCTTATGAAAAATAGTAAGATTATACCTTTGTTTAAGTCAGGTAGCACATCAGACCCTACTAATTTTAGACCGATATCAGTGCTACCAACATTCAGTAAAATTTTTGAAAAAATAATTTTAGATCAATTACAAAGTTTCTTTTACGCCAACAACCTAATTAATAGAAAACAGTTTGGCTTTACCAAGGGTCGTTCAACAACCGATGCCGGTGTTGAACTTCTAGGTCACATTTTTGATGCATGGGAAGAGTCACACGATGCCTTGGGTATCTTTTGCGATTTGTCTAAGGCATTCGATTGCGTTCTTCACGATACATTGATCAGGAAGTTACACCACTATGGCGTGAGGAACACTTCTCTGAATCTTCTTATTTCGTACCTGGGTAAGAGGATTCAGAAAGTGGACGTCAATGGAAAGAGATCCCCGGGGTCGGTTGTTACTATGGGAGTTCCGCAAGGTTCAATTCTTGGCCCTTTTTTATTTCTAATTTATATTAATGATTTACCCTATCTGATGGGAGATAATCAAGAGATAGTGTTGTTTGCAGACGATACCTCGCTTTTATTTAAACTAAAACGTCAGCAAAGAACTACATACGATGTGGACACTGCTATCTCGAAAGTGGTACATTGGTTCAATGCAAATAATTTAGTTTTGAATGAAAACAAAACTAAATGTATTAAGTTTACAACGCCTAACGTCAGACAAGTTAAAACCAGTGTACTAGTTAACGGTGGAGAGTTGGATCTTGTAGATACCACTGTATTTCTAGGCATTACCTTAGATGCTAAGCTTCAGTGGGGCCCACATATAGAGAAATTGTCGAAGAAGCTTAGTTCTGCAGCTTATGCCGTTAAAAAAATTCGTAATTTAACGAATATAGATACAGCTCGGTTAGTTTATTTTAGTTATTTCCATAGCGTGATGTCATACGGCATTCTACTGTGGGGGAATGCTGCTGACATCCAAACTATTTTTGTGTTGCAGAAAAGGGCTATTCGATCAATTTATAACTTAAGTCCCAGATATTCACTGAGGGAGAAATTTAAAGAAATTGATATTATGACTGTTCCATCACAGTATATTTACGAAAATCTTTTATATGCTTACAAGAATATCAATCTCTTTGAAAAGCATTGTGATATCCATAATATTAATACTAGGAATAAGAATAAATTTGTTGTTCCTGCAACTAGGCTCCAGAAAATCAGTAAATCCTTTAGATGTCAATGCATACGCTTTTATAACAAAATTCCAACCCATGTACAGACATTAAGTCTCAGCAGATTTAAATCCTTTATCAAACAGAGACTTTGTGCTAAGGGCTACTATACGTTAAAAGATTACATGGATGATAAAACTGCTTGGGATTGAATAGTTCTAATGAACCGGGCTATCGAACGTCTTTTACTGTAATTTATTATGATTTGGACATTATTTTTTCATGACATTGATGTTAATTATTATTATTATTTTTTAATTTTTTTTTGTTGACATTAATTTATATCTTGACATGAATTGTATAGGTATACCTATAGATTTTTAATTATTATTATTATTTGACTTTATTTATTTTATATTTTTGACATTATGTTAATGTTATGTTTTGACATAATTATTTTATATTTGACATTATGTTGATTTTTATGCATTGGGATTATTTATAATATACATATCTATGTGAATGTGAGCACTTTGTAGGTAGATAAACATACACTTACAAACTAATGTCTGGGGGCTTTGGGTTTTTGAAATGGCCTACGCAAATGTCCCGCTGATCTTGCATAGACGTGCGTCGGGTCGTTAAGCTCCCACAATAATGGTTTGAGCTAAACGATGGCTGACGTATGCGTGCTGTCAGTATGGACAGGTCAACTCAAAGCTGCACTGGTGCTTTCTTCAAAAGGCCATCCCAGACTTTAACTTACATCGTCAGGCTCACATATTGTAACCAAAATGTTTGGACTTTAAAAGAGACCATGATTCTCTGAGTTTGTTTCGGCATTTCTTCTCAGAGGTCGTCAGTTAGGAAATGCCGATGTCAAATAGATACTAAAAAAAAAAATGTACATGACTTGTAAGTGTCTTTAAAAAGATCTATTTACAGAAATAAACAATCATTCAATCATTCAATCAATCATTCATTCAATCATTCAATCATTCATTAATGGAACAGCAAATGATTCCAACAGATCATGTTTCCTAGATAGTAATATGACTTGTATAAGTTAGGAGATCACACTGTACCTCCTTCTGCTGTGTGACTTCAAGGTTCTGTTTGAGCAGTTCAGGAGCAATAGACTCATTAATATTTTTGATAGCGGTGAGGACACCCTTTCCATGGTACTGCCCCTTAACATTGTCTCTCAGCTCCAGAGCTTCATGGACACCAGTGGATGCACCAGATGGCACAGCAGCACGGAACAGGCCCAGCTCTGTTACCTGTGTAAAATAAATGTTTGAAAGTTCATATTTATAAAAACTTTTTTGTACCAATCTCTACTCAGTATTAAATATTTTAGTGAATGAGTTCTAGGAATAAATTGGTGGGATCCCACCATATTTTTTATAAGGCAGATGGAGTACCTGTATGGCGTCTTTTGTATTAAAATTAAAACTAGTAGTATATATTCTTATTTTTAGTGAAAAAGCATTAATAATAATAAAAATTAATATGATATTAAATTGTCACATAAAATGTACCAAATGCATTAAAATCTGTATAAAATAATGTCTCTTGAAAAACAAGACTGCCTTCATATAAGTTTGATCACAGAGTTCCCTAATGACTTTCCGTTAATCCAATTACTCCCTAAAAAAACCATTTAATAAAAACAGATTTGGCACAAAATCTCCTTGACCAAGGTTATCCAAACTCCTTGACAAATTAAGTGACCTTGCCAATTTAAATGATAACTGTAACAATGCAACAGTCATTCTACTAGTCATATTACTTATCAACAATTATCCAAAGATTATTTTATTTACAAGGGATTAAAATGCAGATAGTAACAATAAATAAATGAGTAATATCCATACCAATATTATAAATGCAACAGTATGTCTGTCTGTTACCTCTTAATCTTAAACTGCTACAATAGCCTAGATAGAATAATGATTCCCACTGTTCCCAGGAGGTGGCTAGTAGGAATCATTATTAAAATAATTCACTATTTGTGTGTATCTGCATGAGTAGCTTCAACTCTTACAAACATTTATAATGGTTATCTCTGATGGATAGCATTACTATTAAGACAAATTCAAATTCAAAATAATTTATTTCAAGTAGACCAGTATAACAGGTGCTTTTGAATTGTCAAACTAGTTGCAGGGTTCCAAAAAGTAGGTCTATGGAGAAGAACCGGCAAGAAACTCCATAGATACTCTTTTAAATAAATAAAAATTACAATATAGGAAGTCAATTCCTTTACAATTTTAATTTGCAACATCAATATGAGAATAATGTATTCCCACAATATATTCTCTTTGTCTATTGCACTCAAGCAGGTGGTGGACAGGGGGAATGGTCCCAAATTTAATCTAGGCTGGCTCATTAGTTGAATACTAAAAAGGTAACATATAGACAGAGTGCCAGGGAAGGAATATGATAGTTTTTATCTTCAAAATTATCCTTAATGAGAGTTATTATGAGGGTAAAAATATAATTAACAAGTTTAATTTATTAAGCTTTTGGTTATCTTGTAAATGACTAATACCCAAAATATGCTGTATAATATTAAGAGTATAGTTAATGTACCACTGCAACAGTTGTTGGTAAACCTAAACTAAATAAACACAAATTAACCAAAAAGGGTTTTCCAGGACCATTGTAGGTGGAATTCAATAGAGTACATACCCCAAACAGGCACAAGCGTTAAGCAAAACGATTTATTTAAAAGTAATACAATGACAGGCAATGTAATTAAATGAGGTAATTTCCTTTATCATACACAAGCATGAGGAAGGATATTTTATATAGTTATAGTATAAAATGAAACAATTATAACAAAATTGACTTACCAGGTCCACCTCCACAGTGGGATTGCCACGGGAGTCGAAAATTTGACGAGCTTTGATTGACTTGATCGGCATTCTTTCAGTATATGAAAATAATAAGTTATTAACTATAAATTTATAATTGCGGTGACTGAAATTATATTATTTATTACAAATCAATAAGTATGATAAGATTGGATCATTACCTACCCCAATATTTGTTCCGTAGAGAAATATACTTAAACATTTTGTTCATTGAATGGCAAGGTCAACTATAGGTTGTGTGGTAATCTTTTGGATAGACTTAAGCCATTCAATCTACCTACCAGCCATTCAAAGAATTGATAAAATAATTTATTAATAAAAAAATATTATGTATATAATATATTATACTTATTTCTAAATATGTTTGCAGCAAAAAAGTTATGATGTACCTCAGTACCACATAACTACTTTATTGATTTTCCATGATACTATTATATATTTATCCAGTAATCCATATTAAGAGACAAAACGGATATAAAAATAATATTAAATTAATTTCAACTTTAACTTACTTGATTTTAATTAAGTGTATTCGGAACTGATAAGAAATATGTCGAAGGAAATACAGCGGCGACTAAATAGAATAGACACTAGACCATGCTATGGTAACTTAGAACAAATTCGTTGGTTCGTTAACAACCGCGCCATCTAGTATCGCTTTCAAGTAAAACTCGTATGAATGTGTGTTTGGAAACAGAAATATATAGATGTCACTGTATTAGAATTTATATCATAGTTGACATTTTCATTTCAAAGTTACAAGAATAAAAAATGATATTCATTACAGTTGCATAAATTTATATAATTAATTATTATTAAAATAAGCATTTATAAACATCCTTTTTTTATTGAAGTTAATGTATAACTAGAAAGCAGCATAAAGAATAAAATTATAAAATGGTCATATTTTATTTTTTTATGAAAATTGCAACATTGCGATAAAATGTCGTTAAAATAAATTTCTGTTGATGCCTTTGCGCAAATTCTGTTATTTTCTTGTTTTCCGTGTTTTTGTGGTCGTATCTCCGTTCGGTTCTTTGAGTTGAACTTGCTTTTTCCGATCTTACGTCGAGTCTTCTTAAAAACGCGTTTTCTTAAACTTTTTCCGTTGTTGAAATTTCTTTACAAGAAATTACAATGGCTCAACGATCTTGTTGTGTACCCGGCTGTTTGGTGAAGCTTGGAGACGGTAAATATGAGTTATTACTTACTTAGTTTAGCGAGTTTCTAATTATGTACCAGTTATTGTGTAATCTCTTTAAAATCCAGTTGCAATATCATGAGTAATCATTGTTCTGAAATACATTTCAGGTGTACTTCTGCACCGGTTTCCGAATCCCAGCAATTCGGCTCAAATAGAACGTTTCCGCACATGGGTTATGAAAATTGGTGGTGATATTATTGGAGAAGATAATACTTTCGTTTATAGAAATAGAAAAGTATGTCATAGACATTTTGAAGAAATTTTCATATTCCCAAATAAGAAACTGACTTCACTGGCAATTCCATCACTGCATATTCCTGGTAAGTACACTAATTACATATTCCTCATATTTTTTTTACTATCATGGATAAAAAAATATTTGGAAATAACTGTTTAGCAGATATAATTTTTGTTGCTTTAAATGTTGGTGTGCCAAATGTTATCTAAGTTTATTAATAACATCAGTTTATTTAAAGATAAATGATATGTGAAACTATTTCGCTATTAATCATGTGTTATTTTTGCATTCCAGGTGTATATGTGTCTCAACGCAAAATGTGTGTGTCACAACCTCCAGCACCTGCTGTAGAATGTGGTACAAATACAAATACAGATCTTGGGCTACCTTCAACATCAGCACAGATGGATACATGCACTCCTTCAGAGACAGGTATGTTGTTGATTATAAAAACAGTGGTCTTTGTAGGTCCTTTTTAGGTTTGTGTATCTTACCAAGTTTATTTAATTATTGTAGTTTCTTGAATTTATTGTTAAATAGACAGGAATTAATTTAAAAGTTGTTATTTGTTGATTCCAGATGTATGCAAGCTTAGCTTACAGAATTCACATACAAGTGACCTGCCAAACATGGTCACCGATGGGAATATTGAGCTACCATCTACATCAGCTCAAGATAATAGCAGTATACTTGCCTTATCTTCTACATCAGCTCAAGCAATTCCCTTAAGAACAGGTATGATTAATAACTTTTATGTTTATTACGACTTTATCTATATTTACTAAAAATAATGTTGTTGATTTCACCTTCTAAGTCTTCAAGAGAAATTGATGTAATGCATCTTGACAACCATATGTACACTTTGATAATTCCACACATATATATTATTATTTTCAGGTCGTAAGAGGATTTTAAACCCCTTGACTGCTACGGAAAAGTATCTTGCAACTATAATTTCTGAGACAAAATTGAAATTACGCAAATCCCAGAACACGAGACACAAACTAAAGATACAAATGCAGACAGCAGATAAAATCATGAAATCCTCTGCCTATAATTCAATAAAAGAAAAAATGACACCAGCAGCTCAGACATTTTTCAATATGCAAATCAGCCAATTTTTGAAGAAACCCACAGGAAGACGGTTCTCTTTAGATGAGAAGATTTTATGTCTATCTTTATATAAACCGTGTCCCAAAGCATACCGTTTATTAGGTAAAATTTGTGTTTTACCTAAGAGAAAAACTCTAGATACACTGCTCAACCAAATAAATCTGCAACCTGGGATTAATAACCTACTGTTTTACCATTTAAAAAAGAGAGTGGATAAATTAAATGACCGTCAAAAATACTGCTGTGTCATATTTGATGAAATGGCAATTTCACCAGGCTTATCATATGATAAAAAAAATGACATCATTCATGGTTTCACAGATAATGGTGAAGAAAGATCAAAAAACTTCAGTGATCATGTTTGTGTTTTTATGGTAAGAGGGATATTTAAGAAGTACAAGCAGCCAGTAGCATTTTCTTTTTGCAAAGGAAGTACTAAATCGGTGGATTTGAGCAAGCTTTTAAATAACATCATTAAGAAATTAACTGACTGTAAATTAAAAGTAGTTGCAACAGTCTCAGATCAGGGTGCATCTAATATGGCAGCATTAAACATTTTAATGAATGCAACCAAAGCTGAATATTTAAGATGTGGCAAGAATTATACTGGTGGTTTCTTTGAACTAGATTCCACAAAAATATACGCCATATATGATCCACCTCACCTGATGAAAGGGATCCGTAATAATTTATTAACAAAGGATTTGGAATTCAAAGAAAATGGAAAAATAAAAATAGCTTCCTGGTCTCATATAGAAGCCTTATACAAACGTGGACCGGGATACAAAGGAGTTAAGCTAGTCAGTAAATTAACAGCTCAACATGTTATTCCAACTCTAATACCAAAAATGAGAGTTAAACACTGCACTCAAGTGTTCAGTGAAACTGTTGGACGGACAATGGGATACATGGCAGGTTTGTATTTTTATTTTTTATACATAAAATCGAATGACTATTACCATATTGAAAAAATATTATTGTGTATTTGAATTCTTTAATAAACTACATGTACAACTCTCCAAATTGATTATAATGAATCATATATACCCAATGAAAATGATAAAGTATATTTAATGAAAAACATTTTCCCTTAGCTTATTATATTTTATAGCTTAAAATGCTAACTTTTTAAATAAAATTGAAAATGCCATGAAAATATAATATTGGATATATTTTCTCACATTTTTATAATATCCTGGTATGGGATTTGTTGGATGTTATTAAATATTGTGATTGTTTTTTTTTTTCAGAAATAGGAAGACTCCCAAAAGCCAGCACTGACACAGCAGATCTATTAATTTTCTTCGATCGGTTATTTGACTCCATTAATGGAAATTATCACAAGCCTCAAACTGGAAAAGTTTATAGAAGTGCAGTAACTCCCCGATCGCCACATTTTAAGTTATGGTACAATAGCTTACCCATTTTAAAGTCTATGAAATTCGTAACAAGAAGTGGTACCAGAGCAACTGTCCCGTCTCTAACGAGTTGGATAAAAAGCATTGAAGCTTTTATTTCTCTGACAAAATTTTTGCATTCTGTAGGTTTGAAGTCGCTTCTGTTGCGCAATATCAATCAAGATCCCTTAGAAAATTTCTTTGGAGCCATCAGAGCTCATGGTATTCGCAATATTATGCCAAGTGCAACTGCATTTATTAATGCATATAAATCTTTATTGATATGTAATATTACATCATATGATTCGGTTGGGGCTAATTGTGAAGTTGATAATTTAGATTATTTGCAATCTTTAAGAACTATGTTAACTGAGAGTGTACCCCAACCAGAACCTATGAATATTACTATTGATGAGGAGCACTTAGGTATAAGTGAAGTTCATATGGATGTTGTATTGGAAAACCCGGGAAAAAAAGAAAAATGCGCAGCAGTA
Organism: Craniophora ligustri; assembly: GCA_905163465.1. Taxonomy (NCBI): domain Eukaryota; kingdom Metazoa; phylum Arthropoda; class Insecta; order Lepidoptera; family Noctuidae; genus Craniophora; species Craniophora ligustri. The sequence goes on along the minus strand of LR990967.1, from coordinate 5,235,209 downwards.
GCTTATTGTAGTGGCTGGTTAATACATGTTATAAAAAAAAAAACTTATAATGACTGCCAAACCTGCAAATTCAATTTAGAATGTGATCAGATGCAAGATTTTCATGAATATATAAAAATAAAAGAATACGATCCAACAAAAACATGGCTTATTTATCCAACTCGTAATGTGTTCTCTTATTTTTTAAATGTTGAAAATATTGTAACTATTATTTTAGAGTCTAGGTGTAATTTTAAAAATATTTACGAATATGTTGAAGTGATTGTATTGATGCACATTAATTTTAATTTTTTAACATGTGCTTATCACAAAGACGCCATTATTAAGAACATGCTTAAAAAATCAATTTTGTTTTTTATACATAATTGGTGTAAGGACATCAATCAGTTGCTTTCGGGAAAAATCACTTTTTGGGATGAAAATGATGAGATGAAAGTGGCAGCACGCAATTATTATACAAAACATTGTAAAAAACGCAAAGATTAATAAAAATATTCTTATTCAAATTGTTTTGTTTTAATTTACAGTTAAAAACAGATCAAGTACTTTATATTATGCATAAAAACCTACTACGTAGTAGTACGGTATAGCTATGGATAGTATGTATAGCCATAGCATATTATAGTATCTATACTTATATCGTGTAGTAGCTTTAGTTCATGATACGCCTACTACGTGGCAGCACTATTAGCGACCTCGAGCCAGGCCAGAGTTACCCATCTATAAAGGTATTCTAATCTATGCACTAGACAGTTACGCCGCCTACCGGGACCAATTTTATTCGCGTAGCCGTAAAATATTGTCCTTCACAAGGTGAAACTAGAGCTGTACACTAGTAAAACCGTAAATAGTAAAATAATCTACTCAAACCTACTCTACTAAAAATAGGTTAAAAAAAACTTATTTTTGTAGATTTATAATTTTTTTAAAATCTTTTTCACCTGATGGTTAGTGACGGTGTAGTTTGTGGTTTGTGGAAAAGATCATTATTTCGTATACTACAAAGGAGCGAGTTAAATATATTATTATGTTAAAAGGTGAGCTGCAGCTGTCTCTCTTCTACTCGAACGCATCGGCCGATGGAGTGGAAGAGACACAGATGCGTATGCATCACAAGCCAAGAAGGCTTAGGCCGATCGTACTTTTCCGATAGTTTAAATGATCGTACCTCTCTATCGTTCCGTGCTCTTGCTTGTACCTTGGGCGCCAGCGTTCATCGATTTATCAAGTCAAGAAACACCTTAGTAATTTGAGCAACAAGCAGAAAAAGAGATGATCCTGAAGTAACAGTTCAGGGTATCATCCATTCATCATCATAAATATGTACAAAAATCTCGGGTCACAGTGTTATTGAACTCCTCCGAAACGGCTAAACGGAATATCAACAAATGTTGGTAGGTCTGAGAATCGCTCGTGGCGTATTTTTTAGTTTTTACACCCTTATGTGTATGTCCCACCCACACCAGATTTTTTTTATTTTTCACCAAAAAATACTTAATTACAACAAAAACCCTTAATTTTACTCTTCTACCACCAACTCCTAAAATGTGGCAAAACAACGTTTGCAGGGTCAGATATTAAAATATAAAAATACTGAAGTTGGCTGTATGGACTAGATATCTTTGCGTTTTCGCGAAAGAGCTGAAAAAAAAATGCTATTTCCGCTGGGCGCTGTCATAATTTACATGATTTTAGCTTCTTCACAAAATTCACATCTATTTTATTCCTTTTTGTGTATGTTGATTCTTGTTGTTCCTAGATATATTTGCTAAAACACAATGATGTCCTGATTTTTTTTAGTTTTTGGTATATAGATGGTAAAACCTAAGTTTATCGACTTGTTTTGAAGGGTAAAACGGAAAATCCTCTCAAGTTCGCAAGTTTGGTCAGATCTGCCTAATTTATACATGGTTTCTCTAAACCAATAATGAGTGACACAGAATCTAAATCAGAAAAAAAGCCTATAGTTATAAAAAATGCAACTGATTTACAAAGACTGAAACTAGAAAAACTAATGAAAAATCCAGTAAGTATGAACTCTATAATCAATAATCAGGATTAATAAATTATGTCTAGGTATAAAGTCCTTATTTACGGAAAAAAATATTGACACCACTTCCTGTTTCGCATCATTTTGGAAAATGTCCCCGCTTAAAAGGAGATTTTATTGTATATTTTCTACTATACTAGTTTTCCTAATATTTTTATTGTTGTCAGGATAAGCCAGTAGTGATACCGGAACCACCTAAATCTAAATCATTAGCTCCACCACCTGATTTTGTCCGTAATGTGATGGGTTCGAGTGCTGGGGCTGGCTCAGGTGAATTTCATGTTTACCGTCATTTGAGGCGAAAAGAATATGCCAGACAGAAGTTTATTGTGGAAAAAAGTGAAAAGGTGAGGACCCCAATCACAAGTTTACATACAAAAACAAATAGATGATATGCCTATTTTCAAAAGTCATACTAAAATAGCTTTAAAATATTTAATAGAAGCTGTTTAGGTAATTGTCAAGTAATACAATGTTTGTTGGACTGAGCAAAACACAACACTGCACTATCAAATTTTTTGAAGAAAAAAACAACACACATGAGAAGCATGTTTTGTTTAATCAATGAGAATCAATTTCGTAAGCTTCCTTTAGTTAGAAGCAGTGACGATGTGAATGAAATATAAAGGATTTGCCCATTTCTTGCAGGAAAAGCTTGATGAGGAATATCATAATAGAATAGAACAAAATAGGAGGGCAGCTGAGGAACTAACAGCAAAAAAGCGAGCTAAAAGACTGAAGAAAAAGAAAAACATAAAATTAAAAGCAAAGAAGACAAAGACAGAAAATATACAAACCACTGCTTCAGAGTCGGAGAGTAGTGAACATGAAGATAATAATAAAGAAGATAGTGAATCTAAATGATGGAATAAGTAATAACCTGTTATTAAATAAGAAAATACATTTATTGAAAAAATTAAGTATTTTTTTACATGCTTCTCAAAAGTTTTTGATTATTTATTAGTACTAAACCTGTGTATTAGTTATAATCACTTTTCATCAGTTCATAACCAAATTCAGACAGAGTCTGATAAGCCATCATAAGTTATTCCAGTTTCAAATAAGTAAGGTGGTAATGGAGGAATTGACACAGTGAAGTTATCATGCTCTGGTATGGTTATACGGCTCCAAGATGCAGAATAATATCGCTGCTCATTTGTCTGACGCAAACACCAAGGGACTGTACTTATTCTGTAAAAATAATTGTTACATTACAAGTTGAAAATAAAAGCTTCAGACGTGTTCGCGATATGCCCGCGAAATGTAAAATTGTATTACATATTATATGCTCAAAATCATAAATGATTGATATTATGTAAACATTGTCATGAATCGTTATAACCGTTAGTGAAATTATATATTTTTTTTAATAGCTTCATATAATATGTAGTACTCTCAAACAGCCATAACAAAGAGGAAGAGGAATTTATGTTTTAGGAAGAGATCTTAAAGCCATGGCTTTTTGTTGCGATAAAAAAATACCTATATATTGGCCGCATGGCCTCCTACAAATGCACACATTATTTATCAAGGATTAGCAAAGTAGGGACGTATGTACTCCAGTGTTTAAACATAATATATAAAAACCCATATTTTCTATATTGATAGTCCATAATCTGTTAAATGTACCAAGTCGTTTGATCAAATACCATATTCTTCTTTATGCTAAAGTCTTCTCTTTCTACATGTAGTTAAAGGTCTATATATGTCTATATATAGGGAACTTTTCGCGAAGTTACTTACCCAAATATTATCGTAAATGATATAAGCAATACTGCTATAATAAGTAACATCAAAGAATATTCCAACATTGCACGTTTTTTGAATTTCCAGTATTTTTTAATTACTCAAATGCAACGAACAACTATGTTGTTTAGAAATCACTTGACTCAGTTGACGATTTATTTTCTGTTTACGACCACGAACACGGTAATTTAAAATCTTTTTGAATCCGTTTTATGTACCTACCCGCTTTATTGCCTGTTCGTGCAATAGATACGACGATCGATACAATCCGAACAGCTATAGACAGTATAATAAATGTATGGTAATAAAAACGATATGGCAAATCTTCTAAAAGAAACACAAATTTGTGTTCTTCGGCAGCCTCAGACTCGCCCTACTTCCTTACTGTCGCCGTTAAAAAACAAACAAAAAAATTGTTGTATTAGAGCTCTTAAATACATTTTCGGCTTAATTTGTTGTTTTAACGGTAACAGAAATACATCATATGTGAAAATGTTGACTGTCTATCTATCACGGTTCATCAGACATGGTCACGGTCTGGTGACAGATAGACAGACGGACGGACTTAACACCCTTTGAGTACGGAACCATAAAAAATATAAATCAACTGAAACTAAGTATATACTTAAATAAATCAATTTATAAAAGTGCGTTTTAGCAATTTTATTTATTTGGGTGGCAACCCGTGTTATATAAAAAAAACCTGACCATGAACCAGATTTTTTATTTATTTACCCTTTGTCTCAAATATAAATTTATTAATTCATAAAGTAGTAAAACATGTGTAGACGGGACCATAATTTATTTAGGTTTATAAAATTTTAACTTTACCTGCCTGAGTCCTGGCATTACCTTCAAAACATCGACGTTTATACATAGCCAAATTATTATTTAGCACGACTCCAGACGCATCGCAAATCGCAGCTTAAATATTAAATTAAAATATAAGATGTTTTTCACAATTTTATTAGTACTGAAAATTAATACAATTAATGTTTATTACATCTAGAGATTAGCCACTAGTTTACTGAACCGAAGCCATAACGCTATCCTCGTTTTTCTTTAGTATGACGAATCCTTCCATGACCGGAGACAGGGGGATGTACTCATCGGTGGCGAGTTCAGCCCGCTCACCGAACGAGAGTAAGACGGGCGTCGTGTGCGTATGCGACCCAGCGATGGTCTTGGGTGTTCCGGCTTTACCGATTACGTCGACAGCCTTTAAAAGATAGAGTACATCAAAATCACGCCTATTATATGTTTTTAAACTGTGTGGAAACATTGATTATATGGAATAATACTATTCTTTATTGATATAAAATAGATACATTAGATGCGTAGGATCACCTAACACCTGCTCTAGTAAGTACTGTGCTGCAGGCGCTAGTGTCTTTCCCTGTATATGTCGTGGAACTTTTTTCGTTATGGGACTACCACTACCTTTTCGCAAAAAAATATAGGTTGATAAATAAATGCACCATATCTAATATGCAAACGAAGAAACACTACGATTACTACTAAAACGGTTGGTTTACTTGTTGTATGAGGTTTATAGATGCTTCTTACCTGACCGACGCGTACGCTCACGTTAAGAGGCTGAAGGTTCTCGTCCAGAGTTACTAACCAACGGGGTTGCATCGCCGTCGCCAGCACGTATAGTAGGTAATGAGATTTGCCAAGGATAACTGAAATAAAAAGTTTAGATAAATATCGACAGCTAGAAAACAATTAAAATATACTTAACTAAATGCTTGTCTAGTATATTGTCAAAATTTACATGAAAGTTTTGAATTCGACCAGAGCTCAATATCACCTGATTTTTAGTTGCAGGCGAAACAGATAACATTTTATAAAAGGACTTCACTCACTGTTCTTGCAATCCAAGAAGGCAGTTAGTACAACGAGCAGTCCGGCGAGTGCGGGCTGGTTGATGAGGCGGCGGTCGGCGTGTGTGGGGCACAGCGTGATGGTGCCCTTGCCGGCGTGGCACAGCCCTTGCGCCAGCCGCACCATGAACAGGTGCACCGGCGACTTGCCGTGGTACAGCGCCAGGGCGCGCAACATTGTAGCCAACCTTTATACACAAATAACTATTATCAGGGAATAGGAATGTTATTGGTATTACATTATTTCGGATTATCACATAATTTCAGTTAGGGATACTAATTTCTTTTGAAATGTGATTATTTAATGTGTCGGCTGCGCAAAAATGAAAGCCTGTATAATTACTCCCCATCCCAAACAGAAATGTTCATGTCACATAGATAACTCCACAAAAAAACAGTACATTGTAATTCTTGATTGTAGTACCTGGCGTTATTAGTTCCAGCTCCAACAAGTCCCATAGCGAAGATCGCGTTGTAAGCGACGTCGTTGTCGGAGTCGTGGGAGTACTTGTTGAGGACGTCGATGACGGCCAGCTGCGGGTTGGAGATAGAGCACAGCGCGATGGCCAGCGGCACCGCACGCCGCACTGCCGGCTCTCCATAACGACCCTTCGATGAACAGATTTACATTTACGACCAAGACAAATGGGTATATAGATGTCTCTTTCCTTCGAAAATATATTATTTGACTTAGTTTGAATATAATCAAAGATAAGAGGTATTGATGAGTTGAATAGTAATTGAATTTGCTTATAATTGGCTTTTATTGTTGGCCTTTCGCGTAGATATATGCGAAAGGCCAACAATATAATCCAATAATATGTCCAACAATGATATTTGCCAAAAAGCAGAAACAGTACAAAAACTATTTCATTATGAGTATTACTTACCACAAGAGAGCTGTGTGTTAGTCTAGTGGTGTGGCCAGTGGACTCTAGTGAAGTAAAGTCCTTAGTTGATACCAAGGCACATACCACATTACAAAGTTACATGCGTTTTATCACATTCTCAAATAGTGAAGGAAAACATTGTGTATGAAGTCTGGCAACCAGCACTGGGCTAGTATGGTACACTATATCATAATCTCTCTCAAATGAGAGGAAATCCGTGGCAAGCAGTGGTATAATAACAGGATTGATGATGCTCATCACTCACCAGCTGTCCAAATATCCTGGTGCACATTTCGGCGCCGGTCTCCTCTGCGAGCGCGATGACGGCGACGCCGAGCGTGGCCACCGCCTGCACGGACGACAGCTCTTTGTTCGCCTCCTTCTCCTTTTCTTTCTCTTTGTTTTTGCTGTCCTTAGATGACTTGCCTGGTGAAGGTTTAAGTGGTATAAGAACTCAAAAGAACGTATATTTGTTCGCGACTTACGGTTGGGGCAAAAGTTGCGGAATACACAAGTTATAAAATACAAACATCATTATTATGTACTAAAACTATATAAGGGTATAAAGCAAGGAATCCCGACAATAACTATAGTATTTATGTATTGAAATCTTCAAAAATGATTACTTTGACATTTACTCAAGACTGAACGATATTACCTTTTGTACTCTTTTCATCCTTTGAACTGCCAGCCGAGCTGCCACTGGCTGGAGTAGTGCCTTCCTTTGTATCCTTCTTATCTTGTTTCTTGAAAGCAGTGTCTTCAGTTGATTGTTGTTCATTCTGAAATAATATGAAGTGGTTACTATTTCATTATACTCTGATAATACATTATTACCTTGACTCCTAGACCACGAATATTTTTTTTATCATTCTAATGTTCATGTTTATTAAAGACCGACGTAAGTAATAAAGTTCTTACAAAAAATAATATGGGATGCCTGTTTATTTGTATGTATGCCTACTATACGAAAAGAAACATTGAATTACATTATAGCCAGCTAGTACAACTATAAATTAAAACACCTAATAAAATAGTAATTAAAATATTTACTGACAGACACAGCAAGATTAAAATGGTGAGCATTTTAATCTGATTGGTCCAAAAGTAAATAGAAAGCAATAAAAGGTGTTACATACATCAGTGTCGTAATGCTTAGAGCAGATATGCAGCATCTGTTGGACGACCAGCACGTCTCCAGTACCGGCGTACGCGCACATGGACAGCGTAGTCTGGCACAGCGACTGCTGCGGCTCGGGCAGCACCTCCAGGGCGGCCATTGTGGCCTCTGTACGCTCCTTACAACCTGTATACAAATTAAGTTGTCACGTAACCTATCTCTAGATCTATTCATAAGCTACTGTCATTAATATTACGCTTTTTTAGTAAACATTCGTTAAGTTCAATCCATATTATTTTACTATGATATAAAATTATGGTCTACTTACCTAAGAAGCACAACCCGAGTCCCAAATGCAAGAATCTAGCATAAGTAGACGAATGCAAGTCTTTGTTGTCGTCAATGAGGCGTTGAATGATAGCGCATGTGACCTGCAATAAATGTAATTATTTTAATGACAAATAGTTATTTTCCTAACCCTTATGAATATCTTTGGGTATTCAATGGTAGGAGATTTTTGAGTGAAGGTTTTAAGTACTTACATCGCCATTGCAGGAGCCGACGGCAATAAGCCCGCAGGAGACAGCTGCGAGCGCACAGATCTCAGCTGGCGCAGCCGTGTCACTCAGTACAGGCAATAAGTGCGACAGAACATCCTCGCGCTGTGTGCCCGCGTAAGCAATTCCCAAACCTTATAAAAAAAAGATTTACGTTAACGCACTTCACTACTTCAGATTACCACAATGTTACCTTCAGTTTGTTTCACCTGGTGATTAGAAAGTGGGTAAATAAAACCCCTAAGCTAGGTTTCATAAATGATAAAAGTACTGTACCTAAAACACTGCCAATTCTGAGGTTGGAGCTGGAATGCAAGACATAATCTGACAGCAGCGCCAGAGCAGGGTCGCACTCATTGCGTACGCCACAGTTGACAAGACCCAGGGCAAGCAATGCGCCGGCTTTGATGTGCTCGTCCGCTGTGTAGAGGTACTTGTCGATGGGGGTCAGGCCACCATCCACATCCCACAAATGGATCATACCCAGAGAGGCAGCTGCTGATAACATGCCTAAAAATAAAAATAACCAATGCTTAATCTATACATATATATAAGTATATTTATATAATCGTTTGTCCTGATTCATCAACGCAGAGCCTAAACCATAGTGGTTACAACCATGAAACTTTGACAGATGATGCACTTTATGACAAAAACATCCGCTAAGAAAGGATTTTTTTAAATTTGCCCCATAAAGGAGTGAAATGGGGGATGAATGGTTGTATGGAAATCCGTCATTTTTAAAGTTAGAGATATGGAATTGAATATAAAAGTTTTTGGATAGAAATATAATTAGACACGTATTTTAGTTTTTTAAAAATCAACATTCTTAAAGATTGAAATGGGGGTTGAAAGTTTATATGGGAAGTACGTCATTTTTAAACAAAGATGTATAAAATTTAATATTAAAGCTCTTAAAAAAAAAGCATATGTGTTTCATCGTATTAGGAAATTCAACCCCCAACGGGCGAAATTAGGGGGAGAAATTAGTACTAGATTGCGCGGGCGAAACTGTGAGCAATAGTGAGTACATTATAATGTTATTGTAGTCTGTATTTAAAAATAGATACAAGACATTTTTCAAGTCCACAATTAGTAAGACCTAATTTCAAAAATTTTGAACGAAATTAGTAATATCATACCATGATCTTTGTTCTTGTACATCCACTTATTTCCATCTTCAGTAGTGACAAGTTTATCACGTCCAAAGCCCGCATTCACAAATGCATTGACAAAAGTAGCTGATAAGTTCTGGCGAGCAGAGTCCACTGGGTGCTCAGTCAACAGAGAGGGGCGGAGCGCCGATCCAGCGGACTCCAGCCATGTCTTGTAAACCTCTTCCGGAGTTTTAGGCTCCATAATGTCGAGCTAGTTAAAAATAACAGAATATTGTACATTTCTGTTTTCTTTTTTTCTTATATCACACTTAGAACTTACATACCAATATTTATAAAAAAATGAGTAGCCTCAATAACTAAATAGTAGGGGAATAAAATAAAAAGAGCTAATTGCTAAGATAAGCTTATGTGCTTTGTCAATATACACATATATGTTATATCTTGAAATTTTACACTAACCTCTCTTGCTAAACTAAGGAAGTGATCGTTTATGTGTGCATTAAGAAGAATTGTGCGGAGGTCTTCATCATCTACATCCAAGGGTATGTACTGACGTGCCAACATGTAGCACAGTTGCTTCTTTACTAACCTGTTTGAATAAAACAAATTACTAAGTCATCTTTATTTATAGACAAATTAAAATACAATTAGGCTGGGATAGAAATCTTAAAGACAAACAAATGTAAGATGTAATTCCAATGTATAACAAATGCTAGTCATATAAAATTTTGTAGATTATTGTTGAAATATAAACTAAAAACATTGAAGAATTTCAGTTATGTTAACCAGATCACAATATTGTTGAAAATTTAAACAATACTTACGGATCTGTACAAGAATTGAAGACTTCTTCACATTTTGCTTTGTCATGCAGCTGCATTGCTACGAGCAGAGCCCGGGGGTATTCACTAAAACGAATGTAGGTGTCCAGGACACCCTGTAAAATTTGAGTAGACTCCGGCTCCACAACATAACTGGCACAGCTGAAATAAATATGAATGTGTAACAAACCTCTACACATCCTCTTATCCAAACAAAATATCACATTAATTATAATAGCAGTCATATGAGACAAATAGAACCAAATTTAATTTATAATGATATCACTGTCTAATAAATTAATTAGGAGAACCTCTAAATAAATAAAAAACAAAAAAAAATTGTAGTATAAAACTGAATTGAATTGAACTTGAATTTTCTACTTACCCAATTAAATACAAGCATACTCTAGGATAGTTACTCTGATCCATGTGTTGAGTGAGGAGATCTAGACGGTCAATTTCCATCAGCAAATCACAAGCCTGAATCTCAGCAGAGTGCTTCATATCAAATGAGATCACATCACGAACAAGACTCAGCAAAGAATCCATATTTTCTATGTTCCATTCTTCAGCTATCTCCCCCTCCAGTTGTCTAGTCAATTTATAAGTACTTACATTACTCTAATGTCATAGGATATGTTATAGTTTCAACATCATCATCATCAGCCTATATTCGTCCACTGCCGGACGTAGGAATAGGACGTACGTATTTCTGTTATAGTTTAACCCGAACTAATTTTATATACTATTGATATATAAAAAAATAACTAGAAATTAGGTCTAAATAATATTCCACAATGTCACTATTGATAAGCTAATTAAATGAATAGTTATAACATACCTGACATATTCATGTCCCCAGTCTCCTACATTAGACATTGTTCCTAACAGACAGTATTTGAGACATTCCCTTTTTTCAGCAGCATCCTGTCAAAACAATAATATATGTTCATTTGGTACTACATAATTACTACATTTAAAAATAATGGACTGTGAACATTTTGAAACAAGTTTACAAAACTGAAGTCTAGTAATTTTCTTAGACTCCAATAATATTTTTATTAACATTTAATAAGTATGTATACAAACCACAAAGTAATAATATTATTTCTACACTAAATATAATAGTTTTTAGTTTTTAATAATTATGTAATAATAGTTAATAATGCTTACATACATAGCATACTTTATTGTGCATACAAAGCTAATAACATAGAATTGGGAATAACATAGGCCTGATCATGATTTTTCAAAATTGTTCTAGGAGCATATAAATTGATAAAAAAAATTGCACAAAAAATTACTTAAAAGGAATTGAGGCTCAGTGTTAGATTTTTGGTGACCTATAGTTTAAACAGTTTTACCAAGTCATAAAATGTATCTCTGATTATTTTACTATTCAATTAGGGACATCTAATAATATTTATTTATTTATTATTATACTTACAGTAGATCCACTAACACCCATAGCTAAGACTGAGACTACATCAGCACAAAACTTCTTTGTCTGAGGATCTTTAATTTTTTCATACACAAGCTTGAGTGCAGGATAGTGTTCCCTTAAAAACTTTAGGGGTTTTGGAACTGAAGTCATTGATGTTGTAGAAGTCCTGATTAGTTTACTCAACATTTGCAAAGCCGGTAGGTATAAATCAACTTCTTCTCCCTGCCAATGTGTCAAATTCAATATTAGGTTAAATCCTTAGGATTATCACATAAAAAAAATATTTAAAAAATTCCCAGGTTTTAATACGTACTAATAGTTTCTCGACCAACATGTTAAGTTCCTCTTGCAGGCGTTTGTCTTCTTCAGACTGTAAAGAACACATCATAATCATTCTCAAATCGTACGTTTACACAGTAAAATTAATTATGATAAATTTCATACCAAATCATCATTAGCTGCAATCGCGGGCTCTGCCTTTTCTTTTTTCGGCTCTTCGGTCTTATTTTTCACTGTCATTTTGATTCCGTTAAGGTTTTCTCTTTCTGAAAAATCTCTAAATGCTAACAACGATAATCCGCTTTCAGAGATTTATTTTTTAATACAATCCAATTTTGACAAGTCACGACGACTCACTTTTTGTTTTTTTTTTATAATATTAATTCATGTTTATGGGTACCGAGTCTTTTGATATTATTCGATTCCCGCACGGAGCAAATATTTGTACGTTCTACAGGTAGTTGTTCCGGGTCTGGACGTTGGTGTATGTGGAAATTTGTGTTTGCAAACGCACCCACGACTGGCCACGACACTAGAGAAAATCCTAGTGTGGGGCAAGGTTTAAAAAAAAAAAATAGGTATATATTTTCTTCCTGAAAGGGGAATCAATGTCCTAATCACATGGGCGTTAGCCAAGCGTGAATAGAGTTTAGGTAATGGTGTACGCGTAGAGACGGATGATGTGAGGAATTTGCGAGTGATTCGGCAGGTATTGAGTATCACCGCTTTCTGGAGAATATGGAATGTGTGTTTGGGGAGCTGTAGCATATCTAAGCAACGCTGAAGGCTCTTCGGTATAACCCCTGTTGTTGAGATCACTATTGATACTTTGAGAGGTAGGGTATAGCGAGATTATTTGCTCAAATTGGGCTGCCGGACTTGGGAAACGACTCCGCTTTACAGAAGACCACAGTGAATCAACAATGGTTGTATTTCTGTGAGTGAGTAAAGTTACGGGCGGTGACTATTCTCACAGCATGGGCATTCTTCATTCCATTCGCTGTCAGTTTATTTATTACCTATTTTAATAAACCTAAACGGTTTTTGCAAGGGTTGACAACGCATATGCAAGCCTTCTGATGTTGCAAAAATCCATGGGCGGCAGTGATCACTTACCATCAGGTGAGCCATCTGATCGTTTAATCCCTTATCACCACAAAAAAAGTTACGTTAAAGTGACGCCGATGACGCCGGTAAAAAGACGGCGGCGCGGGTGGCGTGACTTAATTGACCGGCGGCGTGCACCACGCCGATCGGTGCACATGTCTACTGCCGAGCAAGAGGTTCTGGGTTCGATTCCCAGGTCGAGCAAAGGGTTTTTCTGTGAAATTCTCAGTAGCAGCTTGGAGTTTGGATTCGTGCCCGGTTGAAGGCAATAGGCTCGCCCCCTATTACATGGGACCTAAAACATACCGGCGAAACGTGGGTGTACATTAGTACACCGCTGCCTAACCTTTCGGGGACGACAGGCGTGATGGTGTGTAAGAGGTTGAACAATAAACGGGTCATCCAGAAAAAATTTTTTGGATGACCAATTTCCCAAGGATCCACTCATCAGATCCTCACCATGTTTTATGGGACCACACGGGAAGCATCAACTTTCATATAAAAAAAAGAATTTTCAAAATCAGTACACCAAGTCCACAGATACGAGGTAACAGACATAAAAAAATACAGTCGAATTGATAACCTCCTCCTTTTGGAACTCGGTTAATAAAATTGAACCTATCATGTATGTATGTATTTTATTTATAAGCTAGATTTTCTTTAATTGGGATAATTATGTGGATTTTTTTACAAATACCGCATGACTGGTGAGTTACTAACGATATTCAAGGATACGGTTATTTGCGATCATATATGAAGAAAAAAATATATATGAAAAAATTATACTAATTAACTGCTGACTAAACTTAGCTTAAAGTTAGATTATTTACGCTACGATCTCGCCACTTGCTGACGTGGTAGTAGGCTAAATTTGATGAAGAAGCATGATCCATTTTCCCTTCATACTTTACCCTGGCTTAGGACAGGCAAAAAGACCTAGGTATTTAAATCACAAATTTGCTGACTAAGTACTTAAATGGGTAACTAACTAACTATCATTAGCCCGTGCGTACGCACGAACCATATCCAGATTCTCGGCGTTTGTGTATTGATAAGACATCACTGTACTGTACTGTACACGGATCACACATAACACAGTACGGATTACCTATGCGGTTATTATCGCAGGAAGCGGATAGAAAGGTACAGACCGACCGCCGCGAGCGCTTGCGCTGCACTAACGGTCTGACGGTGACGAATCGAGTACGCGGTGCGTGGCCGTGCGAGAAGTAGCGGGTGGGGGCAGCGGCCGGGGCAGCACGTGCCTGGTCGCGTGATCGAGTCTACGTCGTTAGCATCGGAAAGGTGTCCACATTTAATTTATTTACAAGTAAATTAGTTCAAAAATTAAGTACCTAATATTATTACATAATTATGATAAGAATCAAGTACCGAGTACTCTCCTTTAATATCGTTAGTAATTCACCAGTCACCCCAACGTGAAATTATAGGTATTGCGGGATCGAAAATTTTGGACTCTATATCAATAATGGAATCTATTATTTATGTAAAATTTAAATTAAATAAAGATATATTTTTTTATAAAAAATGTGATAGACGGACAAAAAACTAGAACGAAACGAGGATACAACGTAACGCCCCTAAATTTAACGTACTACGATAACTACGATCGATATCATTCAATGTTACTCACACATAGGTACACAACTAACACAACTAAGCAGTAAACCATGCCGACAAAGACATAAAAGCCGCCCGCGCCGCGCTGAATGCCGCTAACTTACCCACACGTGTGCCTACAATCCACTCGGACGCACTATTATTACCTAACACGCTGCGCGGCGCCGCGCCGTGATGTCGCCGCCGGAGGCGTGCGCTCGGCGATGTTGCGCCCGATCGCCAGTTATGCTGCAACTCGCGCGCGGTAAGGTTATGCAACCTTACTTACGTTTTACGTTGTCCCGCGAAAATGTGTCGTCAGTACGAATATACGAACGCGGTGTACTTAGCAATTATTCAGCTGTACTGTGCACAATGAACATTAATGGACTCTCGTGAATCCATACTTAATACGGGAAGACCATCACCAAGTTCAGTTAAGTGCTAATGTGTAGGCAGTTATTATAACGGCCAATTAATAGTGACTATTTTTTTGAATAACAGCTTGTTTTTAGACATGTTACAAACGATAATATCGGAGCTGTTAGATGATATCCCTGTAACGTACTTAGCAGGGATTTACTACCAGCATGATGGCTGCCCCGCTCATTATTCAAGTGTAGTGCGTGCCTACCTAAACACTCAGTTCGGTGATAGGTGGATAGGCCGCGGCGCGGCGGTCCCGTGGCTTGGCCGCCTAGAAACCCGGACTTAACGCCTTTGGACTTTTTCTTGTTGTCGGAAATCAAAAGACTTGTTTACACGATTTTCATGTTCACGGGAACATGAAAATCGTGACGAGTTACGCAATGCGATAGTGGACGCCTTTGATAGAGTGAAAAGTGACAGAGACACGTTAAGAAAGCTAAAATACAATAGTATAAAACGGGCACGGTGTATTGAACGCGGCGGACTCCATTTCGAGCAGTTGCTTCGGTACAGGGAAGTGTAAATAAACTTTTTGCAGGTAACTTGTATGGAAAGTTGATTATTTTGTAAATAGCTCCAATTTTTTAAATACGCCTGAAATACCTACCCAGTCTTTTGACTGTTTCAGCTATCTGTTTTTAATATTGATACAGTAAATACCTAAAGTTATTTATTAAAAAGTTATGTTCAAGTAAAGTATTTCTGCCGGTCCCAAGCCCGTGGAATGTATGAAGGAGAAATTGGAGTACAATTTACGTTATTCCGTGAAAATGTTGCCGCAATGATTGGCGCAGCGGCTGTACGAGCGACTGCTGCGCAAGGCGTCGCGAGTTCGATCCTCGCTCGGAAGAAAAAAATATGATCTGCAGGTTCTAGGTTCTAGGTCTGTGTGTGTTAACTCTTTGCTTGGGGCAAAGTTACAAAAAAAAGGTTTTTTAAAGCTATGGTAATACCTAGGTACCTACTTAATTTTTAATCCCTTTTATTTAATTGGAATGTAGGTTTTACGTTCGTATCTCGTATCAGCTGATTCGCTAAGCGCCAAAGTCAAAGTCCAATCATTTATATTCAGACCAGAGATCCATAATATAGTAACATTAATTGGCACTTCCTAGAACTAAAACACGTAATAAAAATAAAAAATAAATAAAATAATAATAATTACATAATATATCTGAGTGACGGTCTGTGTGCCGCTATCCAGTGACACATTATTTGACCATCTACTCTGCCGGCTACAGAAGCCACGAGACTGTTGGGGTTGTCGCGCACCCGACGTGCTAGTGACGCGATTCGCGCACGCAACAACGAGCCGAAATCCGGGACGCGTGCTTACGCGAACATCCCCGACGCGCTACAGAAGCGCGGCAACCCCAACATAACCCGGAAGGCATTATTATATTGGACTCGCAAAGCCCCGTACGAGCCTAGTGTGTAACTGACCCACAGGGCGCACGTATACAGTGACTGGCAGTACGCCTTAAAAAGTGTTATTTTCACTTCTCGCGTGCAACGCGCAAACCTACGAGCCAGCATATTACACCTGACTGCCAAAGCTCTACGTTCCCTTTCTATATCATCGTCATCCGACAGCCTATCGGTGACCCAGTGCCCCAGGTATTTAAAACGCGTAACTCTTTTCAGCGGAACTCTGCCTAAGTTAACCGGTGGAACAATATCGTACATTTTATTTTGCGCCCTAAACACTAAGAGCTCGCTTTTAGTTGAGTTATAACTGAGACCATGAGCCATCGCATAGTCTTCACAGATTCGGAGGAGTTTTCTTAGCGCATTGATCGATGGGCTCAGCAACACCATGTCATCCGCGTAGCTAATGTTATTTATACATTGTCCGTCAATGGAGCAACCGACTTGGGTGTTGCTGAGCTCACATATCAATCGGTTGAGATAAAAGTTGAAGAGTCTGGGTGAGCTAAGCCCCCCCTGCCTCACTCCGCACTCCAACCCAATATATATATTTCAATTAGACCAATACAGGTGCTTTTGAATTGTCGAATTTAATTGAATTTAGTTGCATGGTTCCAAAAAGTAAGTACCTTACCTAGGCAAAAGGTACGCCAAACTTGTCGTATTTCAATTTATACCTAGATAGGTCAGTTACGTAGATAGGTGTACTTACCATCAATTTCGTCGCCATCTGCATCGTATTGCTAAATACAATTTATTTCAATAATAAAATGACATCAATAAAGTACTGACCTACTAGCTTTTAAATAACGCGTAAGTACTTATTCGCTCGGACAGCCGTTTAGTACCAGCTGACTGGCGTTTGGGTCATTGCCCCGCCACCCGCGCTACCTTATCCGCCGCCGCCGCCGCGCGTCTTTCATAAGTAGCGCGTTGGCGATTGCGACCGATTTTGAATGAAATATTGGTGCACTACTACTAGCAAACTCGATCAAGTGAAAATCTTCTTTTCACTTGCCAACTTTTTTATTATAAACAGTAGAGTTAATCTAAGACTTTTTATTAGTTCTACTAATTATCATAAGTTTCCCACCTTTCGGTTCCAAAACGACTACAATTTCACGGTGTATATAAGAAATAAATAAACATATTTTATTTGTCGCTTCTTGCCCGATATTAAAATCAGCACCATGTAATTGCTTAAAATTTGTGTACCTTCTGACTACTGTTGTTTACCTAGTCAATGGTACGGAAACCATCGCGCGCGAGTCCGTCTCGCACTTGGCCGGTTTTTCTAGGTCCAGCACTCAAGATTGCTTACCTTAATCCGGCACTGCCATAATTATTTAATCGTTATAAGTATGGGGTGCTTAATATTATCAATGTAGGTAGTAGACATGTGCACCGATCGGCGCGGCGCACGCCGCCGGTCAATTTAGCCACGCCGACGCCGCCGATTTTTTCATCGGCGTCAAAATAATTCGTAATTATAATAATAATTCACATAGTACCTCATCTCTCTCAACAGAGGTTATACTGAAGAGCCTTCATATTCAGATATGCTACAGGTCCCCAAACACACATTCCTTACACTCCAGAAAGCGGTGCATCACTCGCAAATTCCTCAAAACACCATCCGTCTCTTCTGCTTACACCATTACCTAAGGCCTATTCACGCTTTACTAAGGCTCATGTGATTAGGTCATTGATAGATTTGTTTGAAATGGAGAAAATATATACATAAATACATAAATAATAATTACAAGGAATGTCAGTAATAGACAAATGCCTTGAAGAAAGGGGAGAAACAAGAGTTTCCTTTATGTCTCAATTTATGGGAGAATCTGATACTTTGCAAGAAACGGCAAATGAGCAAAGCGAGCCCGTTATTTCACTTAATCATCATCAAGCCTTCTTTTGGCTTTGTCCCAGAACAAAGTACACAACTCCTGGTATTAAAGTACAAAAATCCTGTGGTGTTCAAATGCTGGAAATACTTTGGTCGATGCGACCCCAAGGATGTTCTCGATGGCGATATACTTCGTTATTGGAAGGGAAAGAAGAATCGTTATTCTTGGCTGTTCAACTGTGAAGGCTATAATGAGCGTTCCTGCCACCAGCACACCAAGCGAGCAAGTTTTCTCAGTTGAGGGACTAACTATTTCGGCAAAGATGTCACGGTTAATCCTACATCATCATCACCATCATCCACAGCCTCACTGATCCCACTGCTGGGTATAGGCATCTTTCCATGCATGCCATTCGCTTCGGCCCTGTGCCAATCTCATCCCGCAAACTGAGCGATATCGTCGATCCATCTTGCCGCCGGACGTCCAACACTACGTTTATGGCCTCTTGGCCACCAATCATCATCATCAACCCATTAACGTCCCACTGCTGGGCACGGGTCTCCTCTCATTTGAGAGGGATTAGGCTATAGTCCACCACGCTAGCCTACTGCGGGTTGGCAGACTTCACATGCCATCGAGACAAATCTCTCAAGCATGCAGGTTTCCTCACGATGTTTTCCTTCACCGTTTGAGCTTGTGATAAATACGCACATAACTTCCGAAAAGTCAGTGGTGCGTGCCCGGGTTCGAACTCGAGACCTTTGACATCTCAGTCCACTGGTCACACCACTAGGCTACCACTCTGCTCACTTGGCCACCAATCAGTGAGCGTTTTATTCCACCTATCGTCTCTTCTCCTCGCCATGTGTCCCGCCCAACTCCATTTGAGCCCCATAATGAATTTACCGATGCGGCGACGTCTCGGACCTTTGTCCTTCGTCTGATTTCCTTATTGGGAACCCGATCTTGTAGTTTGATGCCGAGCATGGCTATGTTATACACAGCCTCATGTGTTAGCGTCCATGTCTCAGCACCATAAGTCATGGTGGGCAGGACACATTGGTTTAAAACGCGAGTTTTTAGGTATTGAGGAATCTGGCGTGACTTTAAAACGTCTTCCAACAAACGCCGCCCAGCCAAGCTGTATTCTCCTAGATATCTCCTTACTCTGATGCTCCTTACCAAAATAAAGAATATGACCAAGATATACATTACTCTTTGACCACCTCTAGTTTCTCGCATCCAAGCATAACGTTAGGATTCGAGACACCAGAGATGTTCATATTTTCATAATAACTTTAGTTTTTGTCATATTCATCTTAAGGCTTTTACTCAGTGAAGCATCAAAAAGATCTTTTAACACAATTTCGAGATTATCAGGACTATCGGCGAACAACACAAGGTCATCCTACTACATCAATCCTACATCAGTAGATAAAATTATTTTTATTTACAATTTGCGGTCAAACAAAAAGCAGAAGATTGAGAACAGTGGTGTATAAGTAAATAAATATATGTTTATTTTGAATTAAGGTATATTTTACTTATTTTCACCATCCACGACGATTACGCCGATGACGCCGCCGCCGCCGACGTTTTAGACGCCAGACGCCGCGCCGCCGCCGGTCAAATAAGCATCGGCGCACATGTCTAGTAGGTAAGTATAGTAAAAAGCACATACACTTTTAAAGTACTTATATAAAAACACAAAACTATCTATTATATAACTATGTAGGTATTTAAGATCTGGTTTTAAATATTTACAATGTTATAAATAATAAGTAGGTAAGTAGTAATATGCAAAAAAATGGCACTCATAATCCTACAATACACACTACCAACGAACTACTTAGTTCAAATTTCATAATGTAATTTCAAGAATGCAATAATACTTTGGAGATCCAGGCTATCAGATAGAACGAAGATATACTACCTACTCAGTTATTAATGGAGGTTGGTTGTGTTGCTTTTATACTCGCTGTATTAAAGCGGCCACTAACATACATAATTCACTGAATAATTACCAATTCAATAGGATTTACCTGGAACGGCAATAAGATGCCGAATTTAAATTAAGGTGGTTTGGTTTTATTCAGTCTCCGAGAAGACGTGAAATCGATTACTTGTCTGGGAGGGAAGGTTGTACTGTTATTTAAATTGATTGTACACTCCTGCGTGCTCTAAGGTTAGTAAATACAATAATTTTAGTACTCGAGTCTATAGGTACTCGCAGGCGTAAACTTATACGGTGTTCTATAGAACATTGCAATTTACTTTTGCGTTTTTATAGTAAGTAAATAAATAAATAGTGTATGTAGCCCGAGCCTGAGAGAGTTATTTAGTTAATTAGCCGCGAAGCCACGACTTTACGATGTATTCATCAGTGTATGAAAAGCGGCAAATGATAATGATTTTAATTACAAGACTATAATTATATTTAAACGGACAAATTCTACAATTTTCTAGTTTCTATTCTAGTATTTTTATGCTATCGTAAGTAACTAAGTATCTCGATATAATTATTTACCAAGTTCTGTACGTTGATAAGGAATGAAATGACTAGAGAGTTTTCTAGATTGTTATTAAATTACTTAATTTTGTATTTTGCAGATATTACTATGCACAGTCAGAAAAGCGTTGTCTTGCAACTTCTAAAATCGATGAGGTATTCATCAATAAAAGCATCTGGGAAGGCTTTATTGATTGAAAATATGCCTCGTGCAAAGTCATTGCCCCTTATCGGTACTAAATTAGAATTCATCGCAGCAGGAAGCGGATCGAAGTAAGATAATAAATTACCTACCATTGTATACCATAAATAATGACATGAAGTATTTAGACGTAGGTATATGTGCTATCTAAAGCTATACCAATAATAAACACTACATTTCACTTACCTTTTTAATGCTTTTTAAATTCAATCACGAAACTTGCTGTCATGACATCAATCTATCAAGAACAAAATTAAAGTATGTATGTATAAAATGTACCTAAGTACCCGCAAATATAAAACTTTTCTATATAAATATACTTGAAGGCTTGCGCCGTGCCGCACAGATTCGTAACGGCTTTAGTACCCAATTCACCCAGTTGTCAGAAAAGTAGTACCTACATTTTGTATCATCCATCAGACATGAACCTACGATGATGACTTGGGACATCTCGATGGTCCGCACTAATCTTCGTACATGCTTTTAAATTTTATTTATAACCGCATTATTTTTCTTTTACAGATTGCACAATTATGTCGATTATCGCCATAAGAAGTTAGGTCCCATTTTTTGTGAGAAATTAGGTAGTAACCAAGATCTGGTTTTTATTAGTGATCCTATGCTTATAAGAATTTTATTTATGAATCTTGAAGGGAGGTACCCTATACATTTACTACCCGAACCTTGGACATTATACGAAAGCTTGAGTGATTTCAAAAGGGGTTTATTCTTTATGAACGGTAATGAGTGGTTAGTAAATCGAAGAGTTATGAACAAATATTTGCTTAAAGAAGGTTCTGAAAATTGGTTTGAAGGGCCGGTAAAAATAACGGTAAACAACTTCATACAAAAATGGAAAATAAAAGCTGAGGATGGAAACTTTGTACCTGATTTAGAGTCTGAGTTTTACAGATTGTCTATAGATGGTAAGTATAATTTATCTGAGTGCAAGTATTAACCTACTTAGTATAAAAGAAACATTAAATTTAATCCGCCATGCCACTGAGATTATAGGTACGTACACTTTTGCTGTTATTTTAGATTACATATCCATTAAGCCGAAGAATGAAGATGCAAGAATTTGCATATTTGAAGATTAGTATATTTACATTAGTATATCAGTTTATTTACTATCACAAGGTAGCTTAGGAAATGACTAGGATGGCAATCGAAATCACCATGTTTTATTTTTACAGTCATTATAGCAGTAATGATTGGGACTGATGGGTCACTTAAAACAGATAAGCATTATGATATGCTGCTAACTACATTTTCTGAAGCAGTCAAGAAGATATTTCAAACCACAACCAAATTGTATGGATTACCAGTAAATATGTGTCAAAAGTTAAATTTGAAAGTATGGAGAGATTTTAAGGAATGTGTAGACCAATCTCTGTCTCTAGGTAATTAATAGAATAGACGAAAATGATAAATATGATCACAAAAATACCCCAATTAAATATGAAAATGGTTAAAATAATCGCAGTCATTATTTTCAGCTCATAAACTAGTTAGTGATGTGTTGTATAATGGAAAGGGTAGTAACGGATTGGTAAATATTCTCGTCAAAGAAAATATCAAGGAAGAAGATATCAAGAGAATAATCGGCGATTTTATTATTGCAGCTGGGGATACGGTATTTTATTATATGAGTAAACGGTATTTATAACTAAGTTTAAAAATATCTATGTATAAATAATAAGTTCAATGATATTTCAGACATCATATACATCTTTATGGACATTATTCTTACTTTCAAGAAATCAAAATGAGATACAAGATTTATATTCCGGAATCTCTTACATTAATTATGCAATTAAAGAGTCTATGAGATTGTACCCTGTCGCTCCGTTCTTAACAAGGATTTTGCCTAAAGAATGTATTTTGGGTGAATATAAACTCGACAAAGGCGTAAGTAGATGCATTTGTAATGATTTAACAAACTACTCAACAAACTTCTTTCTACCTAGTTGTCTGGGCGTGGATGCTTTGGCAAGTACCTACCTGTGTCGCATAGGCCGAAAGCCTTTGCGCGTGCGAGCCAATCATGCACGTGAAAGAGGCAGCGGAAAGGAAGAGAGAAATCACAACATATCTCCCGATTCTAATCCAGATAGTTTAGTGTCTAAACTAACAGGTCACACAAGCCGTTATCCCCCCCCCCCCTATGATTTTCTAAATTAAAAGAAATGTAGTCCTTTTCTTGGATTCCGTACCAAAGGGTTAAAACGGGACCCTTATAAGACTTCGCTGTCTGTCCGTCCGTCTGTCTGATAGCAGGCTGTATGCAATTTTCACAAATTATTCCACGGCCCACCCCCCGGCTTCGCTCTTAACTACGCCTATGTGCATGAATGAGTGTTAACAAATTAAACAAAACAGTGAACGTTCAAATTTTCCCAAAAAGTCCGCGTTAGAACTCAGTAAAGAACCATATCTTCTTTAACCATTAATTCACCAAATCATCAACCGTTATCATGTATCATCCATCTTAAATACATTACAAAATCGTCGGTGCGCTTGCCAAACCTTATATGTGTGTTTTTATTCAAAGCTATTCAAATGCATATATCAGATTTGGCAAGCGCACCGACGAAATACTGAAGACTTGGCTGTATGCTTTGCTTACTAGATTCCTTTGCCTTATCCCAAAAGTGAAAAAAAAAAACTAATCGCTGTCACTGTCAAGTGTAAGTATGAATAAAAAAATAGTCAACATTTCAAAAAATATATATCAGAATGTAATTGTATTAGTAATTTAGTAGATAATTAATACGATTTTAGCCTCCAAAATGATTGTGTATAAACTTAATACCAAGTTAAAATTACACTCAACAATCCGACACTACCGAGCATTCAGTGCAATTTGTTATAACCCTAACAATGCTAGTGGAGATGATAATCAAATGAAATGTACCCAAACTTATATATGTAGTGTTAGAAATCCAAGTCTCTTACTTAGAAGACATTTATCCATGGAAGGATTTGTAAAATGGCAAGAACAAACGTACACAAGCATAGCAAGTAGCACCCCTGTTCATGTCATGCAAGATGGATTACTTTACTTTCACGACGTGACCGGAATGTCTTGGTGGGCTACGATTGTTACGTCTACAATACTTATAAGAACTCTTATGACTCTACCACTCTCGATTTATCAAAATTATATACTAGCTAAAGTAGAAAATATAAGTTTGGAACTAAAGGACATGGTAAATGAATTAAAAAAAGAGACAACAATAGCAAAGAAAGCTTACAAGTTAACAGATAAACAAGCAGTAATATTGTACAAGAGGTCATTGAAAAAACAGTGGAATAATTTAATTGTTAGAGATAACTGCCACCCTTTCAAAGCAAGCTTACTTATTTGGTTTCAAATTCCTGTATGGGTGTGCATGTCCTTTGCACTGAGAAACTTAGTGTACATAAATGATGCTGACCCTGCAGCATTAGTCACCCTAATGGAATTATCTGTTGGTGGGATAGGTTGGATTCCAAATTTAACTGAGCCAGATAACTCTTGGATTCTACCAGTTACATTTGGATTGACCAATTTAGCAGTCATTGAGATACAAAGATTATCTAAACTGAGGCAACCTTCTAAGCTGTACAATACTTTTACAAATGTATTTAGGGTATTCACAGTCATCATGATACCTATAGCTGCCAATGTGCCTTCCTGTATGTGTCTATATTGGATGACATCAAGTGGTGTTGGCCTGATCCAGAACATAATAATGTTGTCACCATCACTTAGACGGAAATTAAAGATACCTTTAGCTCCCAGTGAACTTGAAGAACCTTATAAACATATAAAAGAAGAAATAAAACACTCATATAAAAGAATGTTTAAAAAAAATATACCCAAAGAATCATAATAATAAATGTCTACCAGTTTTAGATAAATAAGTATTACAATGCGCAATAGTGTGTTGTAATATATTTGTCACTTTAGTCATTATTATACAAATAATATATATTATAGTCATTACAAATATTTACAGACCCCAGTCATAGCTTCAATTTACACATCAGGAAGAGATGAACAGAACTTTAGTAAAGCCAAAGAGTTTCTACCCTACCGTTGGGACCGAAACGATGAGAGGAAGAAGCAATTGATAAATCATGTTTCTTCTGCAACACTGCCCTTTGCACTTGGTGCAAGGTCTTGTATAGGCAAGAAGTTGGCCATGTTGCAGATGTCTGAGCTTATAAGTCAGGTACCTGCACCCATTATTAATATATTTATTCAATTCTAGGTCCTCCTCGTGTTTTATTTATCATCATCTAGTTTCTATTGAGTTTTCAATAGAAACTAGATGATTCATGTTTAAGAAGTATTTGGTATAAAATCTTTTTATTTCAGATCATTCAAAACTTTGAATTTACATGTTTGAATAGTGATGAGGTAGATGCAAACACTTCACAAGTTCTTGTACCAAGCAAAGATATTAAGCTGTTGTTTTCTTTACGAAAACTAGAAACTAAAGAGGCCTGTTATAATTAATTAATTAATAATATGTAATATATTAGAAGTAAGTACAGGTTTATTAACAATAAATGAGTGATCAAGCATCCATATTCTTATTTATTTCCACTTTAAATATAACCTATTAACTGAATATAACCTGTTGTATCTAATTCATAATTTTTAAACAAATAATGAGACAAATTACTATATTTTTTCAATTAGATGTCACATAGCATTGTACATATCATAATGGGGTACCTAGTTCATTCTTTAATTTATACATACAACATTTAGGTGTATATTAAGATTTTAAATAAATGCAATATGTATTAGAATAATTTAACCTAGTTATATATTTCTTATATTAAAATATTACAGTATATGGCAGTTTCGTGGTATTTTAAGTTTCCCCTTGCTTACATCTGATTTTTATATATGTTTTATCGCCCATTGTAGATCAACACCATATTAAGACGCCATGAATAGTAATTGTGGGGTATGCCATATCACATTAACAATTTTATGCCTATAGGTAACATACATAACATAAAAAACCGGCCAAGGGCAGTGCAGATATTTACACAGATGTTAGATTTGGTTGTCTAATTTTGGTATAGATCATTCCTCGATAAATTGAAAAACTCGATAATAACTATATCATAATCACAACTTTCTATCTATAAATCAGTCCTAAAAGGATGTCAACATTATTATTTATATATCCTAAAAATATATGAATAATCATCAATATTGTAATGATACTACACTATGGTATGTTATTGATTTACAATGGTATAGAAGACATCATTTAATCAATCATTCCCGAACATAACTTCCTAAGCAGTCACTTAATTTTAGCCCTGAATACCTGGTTACGTACTTACCTACATAATATTAGTATTTTTTTTACAATTAAAAGAAATCTATTTTTTTTTAAATCCATTACATTTACATCTTTAATTTGGTGTTGCATTGCATTTTTGGTGATGTTGTTTAGTAGACCTACTTAAGTTGAACACTTGAATCTATTATAATTACTATATTCATTTTACCAACTGTCTCAGTATCATAGATTTGATATCTTCAAGCCACTGTTCTTTGTACTCTAAGTACAGTATATTCTGAAAGGATTTTGTGCGATCTGATTCGCACATTTTACCAGTAAGCAAGTAAGCCACTGATTCTACACACAAAAAGCCCATACCTTCACTAAGAGACCATACATAAATTTTATCAGCAGTATTTGGATTCAGTTGAAACTGTAGTATAGCACTGGTTAATAAATCCTTGAGTTTATCAAAAAGAAATCTGTCAGCTAATAACAAAACTTCTAAATTAGTTTCTAGTTTTTCAGCCATTGGGAAGACTTGAACTTCACATTTTGGATTATTGAACCCACAATGCAATAAAGTAAATAGGTATTCTAAGGCAGGTTTGGTGACATTCTTTAATCTGACACATTTTTCTACAGACTCCTTGAAACAACCCATTAACATGGCACTGAACACTTCGGAGTTCTGACACAAGAATACCCTGTTAGCTGTAACTGTTGTTAAATCGTCTAGTTCAAAATTGACTATTTCGTCTAATGATAAATTATCCAGTATAGGATCATAACTAACACAGATTTGACCCGTGAATCGGTTTTCTAGTGCTTTGGGATCTTTTATGTGCACATTGTTGGCTAATTTTGCTAATGCAGTAACACAATCTGTTATGTCTTCTTTAGACTCAGCAATTATTGTAAAAAGCAAGTTCAGCGCACTGCAATCTATAAAATATTTTTTCAGTGGTTTTTCAGTCCTGAAAAAAAAAGTGAATTCAATATAAAAAAAAAAAACAATTGTTAAGTAAAAACAATAAATGTTATTTATAAATAGTAGTTCAAAAGTGAATCCAATTTATGAACCTTACAAGTTATGTAACAAGGTACGTAAGCGTA
This sequence comes from Craniophora ligustri, assembly GCA_905163465.1. Lineage (NCBI taxonomy): Eukaryota > Metazoa > Arthropoda > Insecta > Lepidoptera > Noctuidae > Craniophora > Craniophora ligustri. The sequence goes on along the minus strand of LR990967.1, from coordinate 5,207,740 downwards.
GGAAAACATTCACACTAACAAGTTGCTTTAGGCTAAGTCTGGATTAGAGATGTAAAAATACCGTGAAATAACAAATAATCAAGAATTTTATTGATATTATACAATAAACTACGGTATTATTCGTATTTTATTTTTTAATTGTACAATTAAATTTTCATCGATATTTCACATTTATCATTGGTGACTGCTAATCATGTCACTTCCCCAATATACTCTGGCAACGTTACTCACTCGCAGAAACTATTGTACCTCAGTCAGGTCCTGACGGGCACAAAGCATGTGAAACACTTAAACGAATAATACGAAAAATATCGTATTTTATGGTATAATACCATAAAATACGGTATTCTTCGTATCATAACAAAAAGTACTAATGGTATAATACCAGCCTTACATCTCTAGTCTGGATGTAATAAAATAATGTATAAATATAGATAGATACCTCACAATATACGGTAAAGTTAGAGACAGCGTTTGTTGCATAGATGAGCTTCCTTTCAATAACTGATAGCTGATTTCACCAATTCCGTAACTTGACTCTGCTAATATTGTCAGTTGACTTAAAAGCTTTGAACTCAACCTTAAAATCTGAAATTGTTAAAATTTAAATCGTTAAGAAACTTTATACTACTGATGAATAAGACTAATAGTGAGAAAATTACTAGAAATTTACAATGAAACAAAGAGTAAAGGTATAGATGGACTCACTTGTTTACACTGCTGACATTTAGTAGGCGGATGTTTGGAACTGACGGACATATTATGCAATCTTAGGGCTAATCTATGTTTCAATATACTCATTAAACAAAGGGCATTGCTGAAAATGTAAGTTAAAAGTAATCAATATCTGTTATCAATCGTTCAAAAATAATTAAAGTGCACACAGACAGACATACAGGGTTATTTATTCTGTGCAACACCAGTGTGCATTAACGATTTATAATAGTTTTAAGAAATTACCTTAATACTCTGGCAAGAATGCGAGCCGCCCGACCTAATGGTCGCTTGCATCTTTCTACATAATCTAACAAGGCGTTGAGGCACTCTCGTCCTGTCAATAGTTCCAACGTTTGGTTCGGGACTGGCTCTTCTCGGAGCGCACCTAATGTGTTACAAGCTCCGTGTGACACGCGAAACAGTAACACTAACACGCACGCTATACGAGACGATTTAGTGTTTGTCACCATCTTTGTAACATCTGAGAAGTACCAAATTTTTTATTTGTGAATTATAGGTATTATGAGTATGTGACGGAAGGCTGTTAGTATTTTTATTGTACTATCAGTTATCTAAAGGTCATCGTAAAACGACAATTTAATAAATCACAGTAAAAAAATACGCCTACCCTCCAATGGGGTGTCTTCTTCGACACTCTCGTCGTCCTCCATGATAAGCTCATCTAGATCGTGCGCTACTTGCGCAGCGTCCAGTTCTGCGGCGGCACTGTTAACTCCTGCCAGGTCGATGGCTTCACCTTCATTGTCACTACACACTGGCGAATAACGGCCAGATATCTCAGAATCAGAACTATCTGTAATGAAAAGACTTTATCAAGTTGTGTGTACATTACTCGAAGCACCTGAACAGAATGTGGTGTTATTGGTATAGCATATTACTAGTGTATAAATTCTAAAAATACACATATAGTGTATATATTACCTTCTTTGATACTAAATGGTGAAGTAGGCCCTCCAGAACTACTAGGACTCCATTGACATTCCGTCCAATAAGGAGACATCAAATTAGCATCTCCTGAACTAATGCCAGATTCAGGACTCCAGTCCCATCTCGCCCGTTTATTGGATGAAAACCCTCTATATTCCGGACTGAAACCAGACTGATAGCCATCTGAATATGGTGATAATGGACCATGATCCCCTCTATCTGGACTCATGGAAACTCGAGATCCGGATGCTTGGGGATTCGAAGGCCATTCAGGACTTTTAGGCTCCCAATAAACACCGGCAGACCAATCCTTGCTAGCCATTTTAATAAGTTGAGATTTCTAAAAAAACGGATTGTAGTTATTAGTATTAATTATTAGTATTGTTGATTTAATAAGGATAAAATCACCATAAAATTAACCTTTTTTATTGCCTTTGGACTATTAGAGCGAGCTCTCTTAAGGAACTTGCGTCGAGTGACGTAAAATGGCGGGTTTTCTTCTTCACTTTGGCTTTCATCAGTTGCGTCGCTGTCGACAGCGTCGATGAATCCCACAATCATGTTATCTCTTTCTATAACCACTTTTAATTCGTCTTCATTTTGACTCGAGAGCGGCCCTTTACGACGTGAGAACAAACTGACTTTTCCCTCTACATTACTTGCGCCATATTCATTTGTTTGAACTTCAGTATCTAATTCTTTAGGAGTTTCTTTGACTTTGTCTTCAGTGTCACATAATATCGATGCATGTTCTATATTGCTGTGTTCAAAATCCATAGTTGTTAGATATGTGGTTAGTTCATCTGTCAGCAGGTTTACAAGACCCTCGTTAACCAAAATCTGAAATGCTGTAAATTAAATGCAATTGTAAAATAAGTTAAATTAAGCTAATATTATATTTAAAACAACACGTCTTCTGGCCGACGGAGTTATTAGCCCAGATGCCGCGTTGGATAAATGATATAAAAAAAATACAGGAATTGTGTATGACACGTAATTATATTTTATTTACATACATATACTCACGCCTTTTTCCCATGGGGTGGCAGAAACTACAGACTGCCACGCGCTACGATCCTTGCATACGACTTTTGCCTCGTCCATATCCATACATCTCGTCATGCACTCGCGCCGATTACAAGTATTGTGCACCTGACCTTTTTGAAGTAGTTCACCAATTAGGTTGGTGTATGTCCTTCTAGGGCGCCCCCTCCCGGCGTTTCCACTGACGTCCGCCTTATAAATTCCTTTCGTCAATCGCCTATCATTCATCATATTTTATTTACTTATTTATTAAATAACTACATATAGCAATAGATTACTTACAGTTCAAATTACATTTAATTGCAACCTGTTTGCAGTTGTCTATCATAAATTGTAACTAAGCTAATTACGTTACAAGTTAAGATAATTTTAAGTTTAATAACTTAAAATTATTGTTGGTGACTGAAAATCTATAGCATAGCATAGCATTAGCAACAAGGACATACACATATAACTTTGCGGTATACGATTAAATTATGTCATTTGAGCGATATCTGTTGATTGCTCCAAACAATCACAGCGTTAAAAATGCTTCTTATACTATAAAACTTACATGTGTCATCGAAAACATATTGGAGAAGAGCATGCATAGCATGAGGATTAATTCGCGCAGCAGCTACCAGTAAAGGCAAGCCACCGCAGTGACGTAGCCGAGATCGGTTAACGGACTCGCCGCTGAGCTGAGCCAATGCATGTGCTGTACCCTCCGGCCATAATAAAACATCTGCAATTTCAAAAATACATACACCATTTATAAAATTAATGCTTTTGGTTGTTTTCTGTCAAACTGTCAATTTTCTGGACATACAAGTGGATATTCCTGTTTAGGTGTTACAATCTATTCACCCACTTTTACACTACATGCATACTGATTCCAAATAATCAAAATAAATATTCTAATCTCCAATACTTTCATGGATCAAAATCGTCACAGATTTTCGGCACCTGGAATGGATGCATGGCCATTCAGCTCCAAATACGGGATAAGGCCTGAAAGTAGGTACCTCACTGCCTCATCTAGGGGTTTTAAAAAGTGGAGAAAGTGGCTAGTTCAGTAATATTATAATTAGGATAAGCCACTACTCTGCCTAAAAACATACAGCTGGTGCATGTTTACTGGGGTGTGTATCACTTTACTAACTGTGTTTACAACAAATCAAAGTCTATACTTGGAGTGACATACCTGGAATTTGCTGCAGTATTCCCACAAGACACTCTACAAACCCTGCAATGCCAAGAAGTGGGCGACAGCTGGACAAGTAACAAAGGTTCATCAGACATTTAAGTGATAGAATTTCAAATTTTTTTGTCAATGCAACAAGGCATTGATAACCCCTTCCATCGCCTTGAATCTACAAATATTAAAGTATTATAAAGAATAGTACCTACAATGTAATTTTTTTTTACTTTAAATTATTACAGTTTTTTATTATAACAGATAACACCAAAATTGGTGCAGAACAGAAATTGATTCTTTACTATGGTTAGAAAATATTGCAAGGAAACATACAGTGTAAATGTGCAGTCCATACTAGGCCAGTCAATATAGAGCAAAATTATTTCAATTGAATCTAAAATATTCTTAAAATATACCTGTTCTGCGCACTGTGCAGTAGAATGTGTGGTAAAATATCCCAAGCACTTCAGAATGCCAGTGATCAGTTCTTCCTGACTTTTTCTAAGACCTTCAGAGTCACGAATGAAGGCAGTTGATTTGATAATGCCAGCTGTTTCACATTCTGTTGTTAGTAATATGGCAATGCAACGTACTGAGTTCAAACCAAGCATCTCTTCTCTTTTATCTGTTACCATCCACAATTGCCTAGAAATAAACAACAATATTACAGTGTTTGTTATAATTACAATTTGTTTGTTGCAGTGACTCAATAATAATATATTAAGATCAGTAGCAGTGGTACCATGATCTAGCATTAATTTAGATAGATAGATAGAACAATATATAATATTAATAATAAATAAAAATAAAAATAAATAATACTATTGACTGTAATGAAAATGAATTTACAATTGCACGGTCAAGGAGTTTGCAACTTTATTTGTCACTGGCTAGATTAATTTCACTACAACATTCAAAAACCACCTTTTCAAAAACTTAAAAAAAGCAAATGCGAGGTAAATAATGGAAATTACTGTTATTTCTGTAACAATATAAACTAGATCTTATTTATACAGGTATATAATTGACTTTCCATGTATAGATAATTATGAAGCTTAGTCTGCTCAGATATTATTGAAGCCACCAGGTGATCACATATGCCATATGCACGGTATATATTATTTTGAATCCTTGACAATGCCAATATATTAATAAACTCAACTATACTACTGTGATAAATAGACTGATGCATATTAAAGGCAATAATCCATCACTCAACCATCCTAATATCCTACTTTAACTTAACTTTCTTAGTATTTAAATAGTTTTTGATAATGTTACCTTATAGCCCGCACAGCCATTGTGAGAGTAGGGTATGATGTATTTTTGTCTCTATTCTCAATGAGTGTAACCAATGCAGTCACTGCACCATGATTGTGGAAGCCTTCAGCATTTAAATTCTTTTGTGCCAGATTGCCAATTACACGGCATGCTCTGCCAACTATACTATCACGGCATACTGTTTTTATTATGTTCACTAATGGCCCAAAACTATACAATTTTCCAACCTGAAACAGATTCAACATGTTATAAATATTAAATTTGTATAATCATATATTAGACTGACAGACTGACTAATCTGATCACAGTATGTGGAGTCAATCGTTATATTATTGGGAATATAATCATACCGCTAAGCTGCATTCTTCTTCAAGACAGCAATTACCGAGGATACTTAACGTAATATCAAGAATTCTTTCGTTGGGTTTGCGCAAATGTGGCAATAAACATTCTAAGCCACCGCATTCTCGAAAAAGCTTTATTCCATTATCATTTGTTATAATTTTGCTCCTAATTTTCAGCAAGGTTTCTTGAACACGACTCGAAGATGAAGATTTTAAACATTCTATAGTAGATTTTACATAATTTGGATCCATTTTAATTAAAATATATGAACTATAACTATTCAATTCATAACAATATTTTGACATATATATTTTTTTCTCCCCATAAGGGATTTGACAAAGGAATCTAGTTCATACAGCATTTTTTTTTCAATTAAAACTAATAGGGATTTTATCGCGGTAGGTATTGTTTCGGTATAATGTTTTATTTTTTAATATTTTTTTATCATCTTGTTTTTACCCTTTTATCTAAAATAAGTACAAAACTATCTTCTAGGGACATCAAACAGTAATAAAATAAAAAAAACTGCGTTTAAAAATACCGACTTCGAAAACTAAAAAACAAAAAATTACTTCATACAGTTTTACCTTTTTTTAGTTTTAAAGGTATGAAGTCGGTGCCGGTGCCTGGTTTGAAACCACTCCGCTCAAGGTCACGCGCAGTAAGTGTACCTACATTTATTTACATGTACATTTGGCTTGGCACCGACTTCATACACGCACCATTGTATGGGACCACCCTGATGTACTCCTTTTCAAACAAAAAAGAATCGTCATAATCGGCCTAGCCGTCTTCGAGTAATCTGTCGTCACTCGCCTCGTCGTAAGTCGTCGCTCCACCTGGCTGACTTTATCATAGCTTAGCCATTGAGTACTTTACTATAATCTATTCATCGACTTTTAGTTCAGAGTTTAGCTATATAGTGAGTTACAGAATTGTATTTTGTATCCTGGAATTATAGAGTAAGTATAGTAGTTCCCCTCTCAAATAAGAGAAGACCTGAGGCTAGCAGTGACACAATAATGGATAAATGATGATATGATGGTAAGCAGGGATCGTAGCGCGCGGCATTCTAGTTTCTGCATCTTCGCCAAATCAAGCACCATTTTTTATGTTTATGTAGGTATATGACTTGTTCAAAAGTTATATTCAATCATAAATGATACCCCCTTATAATCTTCATTGGACCATCTAGTGATACGAATTAATAAAAGGACCCGGGGAGTCATAATGAGCGACTGAATCAAAGGAATAATTAAGGTTAAGCTCCCTCAATAATGGTTGATGCTGTCAGTATGGACAGGTCAACTCAAAGCTGCACTGGTGCTTTCTTCAAAAGGCCATCTCAGAGTTTAACCTACATCGTCAGGCTCACATATTGTAACCAAAATGTTTGGACTCTAAAAGAGACCATGATTCTCTGAGTTTGTTTCGGCATTTCTTCTCAGAGGTCGGCAGTCAGAAAATGCCGATGCAAACTAGATACTTAAAAAATCTTACATGACTTGTAAAAATGTCTTTTTAAAGATGTATTTACAGTCGTCTCTGAAATCGGATCCGGAATAAGTAAATCAATTCCCTTTCCGGAAAAGGGAATTAATTCACTTTTTCCGGAATAAAGATCACCCACCGATAATTTATAGAGACGAAAGATGTTCTTACCAAACCTTTACCTATTTAAACTTATGTATAGATAACAATAAGTATCTGTATTCAAATTAATATGAATGGTAGAAATAGAAAAATATTCGTGTTTGAAGAATATTTTTAAATGGTTATTGTGAAGTAATGCGTACATGATTGATTTTTAGTACTATAAAAAGATTTAATAAGATATTATTTATTCACAAACATTCGATAAGCATGTTTTACACATATTAATCGATTTTCTTGAAATTAATCGAGTCCGCCCATCTCCCATCTCTAATTACACATTACGATGACAGGATTTGTTATACACTTTTTACACAGCTAAAATTACGAAAATAAATAAACTCAGTTGTATTGTAACTTGTAACATAAATTTTGTCATGACATCGTTTTCTAAGAGATGAGTGTGTTCGGAGATTTTCAACGCGTGTGGGTGCAACGATTTCCAGAGAGTGCATTACCAGCAGCTTGGGAAGAAGATGTCAGGGCCAATTTAGCTAAACACAAACAAAAAGTTGCTATTTTAAGAGAAGAATTAGAGAAAGAAGAGTTTTATGTGGAATACTTAGAAACCTTGCTGTCAGATGTTGAGAAACATAAAGCTCAAGGCGATCGGACGGCACCGCCCTCGGGGGGTGACGTGAACTATCTTGACGATAAGGTTTCTGATAGCAAGCAGGTAATTCATCTTTCATTTATAAAATATTACTTTTGTGTCTAAATTGCTCTGTTAGAGAAGTAACTGTGTGTGTTGTTGTTTTGATTGATAAAGAATTACGATTTTCCTTATTTATTGTGATGTTTTACTTTGGGGATGTTCCTTATAGCGTGTACCTTACTATCATACACATATTTACTTTATAATAAGTAGTATATGTGTGTATGTAAGATGAGTAACATACACACACATTGTCTGGTTTCATATTAAATTTGCATGCTATTTCATTAACTTACTTATTTTTACAATCTATATACATTTTAAAGTTAAAATAATAAAAAAAAGTATAGAATGTTTAATCCTTACACTTATGAGCATTTAAAAAATTAACATTACTTGAATCCTGTCATTTAAGATTGAAATTATAAGTAGTTAGATTACAATTTAATAGATTATTATCTATCCTAATTATGAAGGACAAGTTACTTTAATACAGTTGTATATTCCAACAAAGGATTACTAGAAGGAAACTTTTGGTAAAATATATTAACTCAATTATTGCACTTATTATTTAGTATGATTCATATGCTGATAGATAAAACATTGGGGAACTTAAAATAAACATCCATAATAACAAAATAGGTAGATATTATGTCTGTCTATCTGTGTATGTTTTCTTTGATGACTTTTGGTAGACCATTTAATTATTAAGATCCATTAAAAAAGAATCACATAAGTTAGTCACAGAGTGACAAAGATTTTCAATGAATCCAAACTTGTTGGAAAATAATAATATAACAGCTTAGTGTAGTGGTTCATGTAAATTCTAGACCAATGGGCTGTTTTATACAAAACCACTCACTCTCACTAATAAAACATTTGAGTCATAATTAATTCATACAATAGTCACAAGTCACAAGCAGTCTTAATATGGCATTGTAGTAAAATGTTCCACTTCTAAAAGCAGTTTATCATGAGTTTATTTGAGTTTGTTCAATTATGACTGTACATATACATTTAATCTAATGAACTCAGTTATATAAACCATCACCTAATACTTGGCACACCCGGGGCTGTCATCTGGCTAACTTGCCAATATATTTATAACAGCAAAAAATGTGGGATAACATTATTGAAGAGAAGCATTATATTTGAAGTATTTATAACGGTGTAACTATAAATATGAATGTTATGGAAATATCATACACCCATGAGTGCTAATTAATTAATATTTAATGCTAACTGTTAATTGATTTGTGAAGCGTGTGAAAGTAACAGTAAGCTCGACCTGGTTCATGGCTGCTTAATATCTTGCAACATATTGGCTCTCTACAAATGGTTATACAACTACAATGAGGTGTGATGAATCATTAATGAGGATGTAAATAAAATGGGTGTTAAAATATCTGAATACAAATAAGTTCCTGACACATGCACACACATGGCTACTTGCTATTTTTCCATGTATTTTATTCTTGTTATTGTATATATATATATATTTAATATGTCATCAATTAAATTTAACTTTGTTTCTGGGCGCAAATGTATAGTTTAATTGTGGAAACTGTTTTGGATTATGTATAATTTACTTTGCATGTATTTATTTCTAATATTGTATCTGTTTGTTTCCCAAATAAAAATAAAATAAAATAAATAATAATCATTGAAAACTTAATACAACTATTTTAATCCCTGATAAGTGAATAGTTGATTCATTTGAAACATCTATTATGTGGTTTTTATTGCATCATAAACCAATTAAGATGAAGGCATGTCATTAATTAGAACAGTATGAGGTAAATGGCCAAATGGAATTTATAAAAATTTAGGTTGACGTTACTACATCCTCCCAGTTAATAGCATATACAATAATTATGTATTATACTAGTTCACGGTTGAATTATGTTTATGCATTCTATTAAAGCATCCTTTATTATAGAGTATATCTAACCAGCTTTATTTGCAGGATTCAAACACTGATTCACTATCAAAGAAAAGTGAAGTAAGTCTTAGTAGCAATAAAAGTGATGACTCCACTAATGAGACAGCTGAATGTGAACCTGTGCAACTCAGAAACAAGCCAGTCCGTATAACAGAGAGAAGTTCAGTGAATCAATGCATCAATGAATTATCATCAAATCTTGCTGCGGAAGCAGCACGGAGAAGATGTAATAGTGAAATAGTTCAGAGAACTGACAATAATCAAGACTCTAATGGTAAATATTCTAATATATTTAGGCTAAACATTTATTGCAAGATTTTGAGTTATTGTTGCTTTAGTTGGACAATACAAGTTTAAAAATATATATTAGCATTAAAATACTTGGAAAGCATACTTATTTCTAAATATTTTATAGTAAAGTATTTTTATTTATTTTAGAAAATAATATATACAAATACCAAGTAGAGTAATTATAATATAGCTCCTTAATTACATTACTTAATGTTTATTTTTTCATTCTATTATTGTAATGAATTCGGGATCACAATGTATCATAAAAGTTAATTATTACAAATTCAGGAATAATTTTCGTACATATTAAAGTATGTTCTACTGTCACAATATTGGACTTATATAATTTCTATGAGTTCATTAAGTGATCCCATTATTACAGTAGCAGTAGAACAAACAAGTCCAAATCAAGCCAAAAACCGTCCAACATCACAAACTGGTGATTTTGTAACAGTCATCGAAGTAAATGGTCTGAAATTAGCAGAATCTGCTTCCAAGAAGTCAGAAGAGTCTCAGCAGTCATCCGAAGGCAGTCCTGTGGATCCCGTAGCTGTCTCAAAGAAAAAAGTCCCACCCAAGTAAGAGCATGTTTATAGCAACATAACATAACTACCGGCGCGCCTGCATGACGAGATGTATGAATGTGGACGAGGCAAAAGTGTTATGCACGGACCGTAGCGCGTGGCATTCTGTAGTTTCTGCCTACCTCCATGGGAAAAAGGCGTGAGTGTATGTATGTATAACTACATTTTTTTTTTACCGCACGTAAAAGGAAAGTAGTATCGATTATACGTGGGGTACCTACTAACATTCCCGCAACTACCACTCGTAGGTTAAGTGCAAACAAGATGTTCATATTCGTACAATAAATTAGTCCGTACCTACTCTGTTCGTTCCAGTCATATTCATACTATAACGGATCCAAGTCAATAAACGTATCTAAAAACTACTGTGTTGAGCATAAATGTTGTTTTGATGTTGTATTCGAATCAAAGACTATAAAACCATACTCGTTGATTCGAATGGACAGATAAAAAGTTGATATTTATTGACTTTGATTGAACTGACTCAAAAGTTATTCAGTATACATATAATTTGATAGTCCAACTAATATAGTACTGTAATGAATAATGTATTGAAAAATGTACTGAGATGGTATGGGCACGTTGAGAGGATGAATGATAGGCGATTGACGAAAGGAATTTATAAGGCAGATGTCAGTGGAAACGCCGGGACCCCGGCGCCCTAGAAAGACATACACCGACCTAATTGGTGAACTCCTTCAAAAAGGTCAGGTGCGCAGTACTTGTAACCGGCGCGCGTGCATGACGAGATGTATGAATGTAGACGAGGAAAAAGTGGTATGCAGGGACCGTAGCGCGTGGCATTCTATAGTTTCTGCCTACCCCCATGGGAAAAAGGCGTGAGTGTATGTACATGTATGTATGTACTAATATAGTAATAGAAATAGTTTCATCTAAGGGTTTTAGAATAAGGCCGTTGTTAAGTTAAACATTATTATTTTGTACTTACATCGCTAGGCCTCCACCGAAAGTGTTCAGCAAGCGTGGTGCTTCGTTACCAGAGTCAGGGCTAGCAGAAGACAGCCCGCCTTCTTCATTGGGGCGTAGAATCCACTATGCGGAATCACGCGAATCCATTGCAAGTAGAGCGTCGACGCCCTCTATCAGTGAGAGAGTAAGTATAGTACATGCCGCAGACTGATAGATTCTAGAACTAGCCATTTTAAAAATAAACCAAAATATAATTTTCTGAATTCGCGAGACTAATATTATCATGGATTTAACATGTGAAAATGAACTCTCAATGTTTTTCACGATTATGTGGCTAAATCAACAAGAGAGTTACCAGAGACTTAAATCGACATTTTGTTGAAAAAAACAGCAGTTGAAATTTGTAGCTTAGACAAGAAAATTGAATATTTCTTTTGTCACAAAACCAGGCTTAAAATAAAACATAATCGTTATCTTCTTATTGCTTGATCAGTTTAAAAAAAAGTTGTCGAAAATAAACCTCGCAGTAGTTTTCACAATTTAAGGTGAATGGAAGCTCCACGCTAGCCCGCGAAATTCAAATTTTCGTACGTTTTTTGCAATTTGCCGGTCATTGTCAGGCTGTACATTAAACAAAATATGATTCGCATCTGTAATAGGTAATGAGTTACAGAATTATAATCATTTAAATCAATAAAACAGCCCTCAAAGTGCATATAACTGTATTGATTGTCTATTTCATGAAAAAGTCATTCAATCCAATTGTATGCAATGTGAGGGTTGTATTGATGATATTAATGGTTATAATTATTTTTAAAAAAAAAATGTTTATTTATACATACGCTTTGCACACACTCCAAAAATAGTTCAATTTTATTGTGTATATAGGTTAAAGGTTGGTTATTTTTATAGATTAATAAATCAAGATTTGATTTATTAGATTTAGTATTATTTTAACTTATTAGTGCTTTTAAATATCTTTAAACTAAGTCTAAAATTTTTATTTGTTTTTGACATATAGCTCATAGATAAGTAACAAGGTCGTAGCAATTTAAAATCATAGATATTTTACAAATTAAAATCATGGTGCGCCCCTCACTCACTCTCACTCATGCATCATGTTATGTCTACAGGTTAAAAGTTATGAATCCATCAATTCTCTATCATCGGAACGCAAGCGTTCAGGTGGCGCGGCAACTCCTCGGTCCATTGATGAGGAAGCCACGTCCACTACACCCGACTTGGGTGACGGCATGGACGCTGACAAATCGGCGCCCATATCCTTAGAGAGCATACCGGCCGCCTTACCCGGCTCCGAGGATGAACCTTATTATGATCAAGTTCCCGTTGACATCAATGACGGAGAATATGTCTACATACAAGCAGGTTTGAAATTTGAATTTCAGTACTAACAGGTATCGTAGCTTAGTAAGAGGTTTAATAAGTATTAAATGTTGCAAAATAATTAAGTATAATGTTGAAGATTTACATAGAATGCTCATGGTAATTTGATTGCTAGGTTTTAGTATATTTTTACATTTTTGAAGGTTAGATTAGGTAAAATCTCTGATTTACACATACTTTAATCTTGCTCGGATTCGTATTCAAGAGCTCTCCTTAGCTGGCAATAGTGATAGGAGGCAACTTGACAGTTCGGAAGAGCGATATAAACGTTAAATCTTGTGCGAAAAAATACATATCTATCTTTTTTTTTCACGAACACATTGACACGCATACCAACGTCATCTTTTTATGAATTTGTAGTTGGTATTCGAATCGAAAAGGTTAAATGGAATGATTTAAGAAACCCTGATCTAAGCCATGAGGCTTAGATCTGGGTTTCTTAAACTTTATGGTTGTTTGTATTAGGCGGCACGGGATCCAGTACAGAAGATGGATCAAGTGGCACGAGCACGTTGCCGCTGGTGGCGCCGAGCTCGGCGGCCTCCGCCCCCCCCGCGCCCACCGCCCCGCGCGCGCCCGACTCGCCGCCCTGCGCCATCGCGCCTAACTACGTCAACATACACTACTTCATACAGTATGCTACTTATAAGTCTCTTGGCTACGATTATCCTTCCCATTTACACAGTATTATTTTATCCGATATTTGGTTAAAAAAATAAATCTACCGTTATTAATTAACCGGTTAACCATAAATACCTGTATTTATTGGCCTTCATTGTTTCACAAAAGGATATGTATAATGATGGCTTTGATGTGATAGTATGTACGAAAGAAAAATAATTATTTATATTTTGTTTAATTATAAAGAAAAGCCGGCGATGTTGCGGAACCAATCGACACTTTGTCAGACTTAGCCGACTCGAGCGACACTCCTTTACTCCTAAGGACCATATCATCGGATACCGAAGCTAGTGCAACACCACCGCCGCTCAGAAAATTACACACTCAGGTATGTTACTAAGTTCATATTTATTTATTAATCACAATGTCTTAACGTACACCACCACGACTGTATTCTCAATAAAGCCCTATCTCAATGTCATCGCTTTTGATGTGTCATACGCCAAAAATCTGTTCTATTGCTCTAGCGGTCCCAGGCTGCCGTGCGTGAGGTCTTGTGGTCGATCCTCAAGTCGAGCACCATTTTCGGGGTTTAATTATGACATTCCTGAGAATTCCGAGCCTCGTCTGATAGTAGCTCGATAACTGCCTAAACCTTGATGAACACTACTGATGTTAAAATAATCTACAGATGTGTACAAGCCAACTGCATTGACAATGGGCAGTTCGGTACATTGACGACGATGACGAATAAACCGGAATACATCCATTGTTCTGTTTTATCTGTATTATCATCACTACTTTTGACAAATTCCTTAATAAGCATTCTTATGACAATCTCTTAATGAGAGGTCTTAGATATTATATACATTCATACATTATACATAAATCAAAATGTATAATTAAATTAAACGTAAACTTGAATTACAGCGTTTACAAGTTTCTATAATATAATATTTGAAACATAAATATTAAAAACCATTATAAATTATATACATCTTGTATTCCGTAGTATTTATTAAAAACAAAAAAATACTTGTGTGCAAATAACATATTGTTTGAATTAAAGTACCTCGCAAGGAAGTTTACATTACTCGACAACCACATATCTTAAATCTTAAACAGATCATTTCGTACTTTTAACTTACGACAGGTTAAACTTAGCTAAGTGTTTTCTTATCTGGGAATAGTCATGATAATATAAGATAAGGAAATCAAGTACAAATACTCAGGCGGGCGTCCTGTTGTAATACCTTCATAAATAGTTTCTTATTTAGTAATGTTATGTCTTTATCCAACTCGATTGTTTCGTTTAACATAGATACAACTCGAAGAGGTTGAACTGGCTTATCGTTTATATTATTTATAGATTATGTATAAGTGTTGTTGCATATATGTACTTGCAATTAGAAATATGTAGGTACCGTCTGGAGGAAACCAAGTCTTGAATCTCTCCTTGCTTTATGTAGACCTGTGAAAAATAATATGACGTTAAAATTACATTTGATAATATTACGTACGTATTACCTATGTCGTACCTATTACCTAGGTATGATTTATGCTTTCAAATTTCGGCGTAGTGTAAATTGATTAATGCGTCTCATCTGGTGGTTGCTAGATTAGCTACTGAGATCTCTCAACACCAAACCACTACAAACCTTTGAAAGACGAAGGTTTCTGTTTGATTTTCATTGCGTTAGTGTCAGGGTATTTTTTTTTCATAAAATTCTGAGTAGTTAGGATTTGTGTTTGATTTAGGGAATAATATATAAAACACAACCGTCGGTGGGCTAAGTACAATTGTATATCGGTACACTACTGCCTAGCCCTTCGAAGATACAAGTGTGATGGTATTTTATAACATTATTGAATCTCGGTAATAATATTTAGTTTTGGTGAATGTGAAAGCTGTGTGTCATTATATTTCAGCAATTAATAAAATATCGCTTACCTTGATTCATCAATTGTCTAATTTTCTTTGCCGTCAGCATGTTCTACTTGGGTCAGTTTGTTTACAGTAGACGATAATACTGCTTCTAGTTCTAAAGGGGGACCGTCCAGTGTCGGGATTCTTTCTTTTTCATCAGATGTATTTTTTATATTAGAAGTAGGTGTTGGTGTTAGCTGACTCGGACCATACATATTTGACGCCGTCTCTGATGTATTTTTTAAGTTAAATTTTATATCAGATGATGCTGTTGGCGTGATAGAAACATACCCATTTGGCACTGTCTCTGATGTATTTTCCACTGTTTCTTCTTTAGGGTTAGTTATAAAGTTGTATTCCCTACATTCTCCTCTGAAATCGGTGTCGTAAAGACTGCAGGTGATGTTCTTACATTGTGTCGTATCGCATTTCATTGTGGTACAAGTTTGATCATTACACCAGATGGTGACGTTGTGGCTCCTTATATCTACGACATCGTTAGGGGCATTGGTCGTGGATCTCACAAGTTGTTCAGTGACAGCATGCTCAATTGTCTCTGAACGCCACCAAGTAAAGGGATATGTGATCCATCCCCAAATAGAAGACATCACCCCGCGTCCCTCTGAGACCAACTCATCTGCAAGTGATATTTATAGTATTTATTTAAAATTGTTATTACGACTCACTGGGGTTAAACAGTTATATATTAAGTTTACAATAATACGTAATAAAATATTTGATACTTACTTCCGGTAGCCGGTTTGCTTACACACTTATGTATCAAACACAGAGAAACAAATACCACAAAAGTTTTACACAGTAACATGGCGACTGGCTGTGCGGATATGCTTAACAGGAATAAATGTTTGAATAGTCCCGACTCACCTTTATATACATACCATAACTAGGTACGTTTATTATCTTTAGTGAGATAAGACCCGCAGGGAATGTTTACTTAATGATCGAGAAACAACTATGCTTAAGCTTTAAAAACTTTTTACCATAATCTCAGTACTGCTGGATTGAAAACTACAGATAAATATTCTATATTTATTAATCAGAAAATTGTTATTGTACTGCAATCAATTCTAACTACTTTGTCAGGAAGCCTGTTTCAAACTGTTCGCAATAGGTGGCGCTAGTGTTAGTTATAGAATGAATGTCAAAGGTGATTTCACACAAAACACAATGACTATTTATATTTGGACATGCCAAAAATCTACATAATGATTTAGTGCACTTAGTTAAAACTTTTGTTCTCTTCTTTGCTTTTGAGGAAGCCGTTATAGTACCCACTATTTTGTTTATTTCGTTCATGATATGGTTGGATTTCAAATTATCATTGATTTCATGTATGTTCTGTGTATTAATTGCTTCTATTGTTGATTTTCCATATATGTGATGCTTCGGAATTTCTTTTAATTGTATGTGTCCATTTGACTTGAACTCCAATATTTTTGGTGTTATTTTTTTATTGCTTTTTTTCCAAGGATTCAAATATATTATTTCATGACCAATCTAAATACGAATATATTTATACTATATTAATCGGCTAACGTTAAATGATGACTTAAAGAATAATAAAAAAGAAAAATCCGTAAGCTTAATCTCAATTACTAGTTGTCTGGCATATTGCTGAACTGGGCCTATTCACCGCAGCCGCGAATAAAGCAGCAAGTAAATTTCGTGTTTTTTTATCTATGTACCTTGACTATGACAAATTAATCAGTATTTCTTTCTTTCAATTAATAATCAGCACAAGCAAGCAAGGTAAGCAATAATAAATATTTACCGGGCATACTAAAGACGAAAACAAAATTAAATTAACTGCAATTATTATAACATATCGGAATAAAATGGTCGAATTTAAAACCAACTGAGGATTCATGGTAACGAAATGTGTGTAACTAAATGAAAGCTGCCTTACTTCTTATCGAAGTCCTCAACCGTAATCGCATGGTTTTTTTAAAACAAACAATTCATTCAATCGTTTTATTTAGTAAACATAATAAGAACTTACATAACTTTTACGGTTTTAAAATTTTTGAACAATGGCCTGCTGAGCTCAACTCTTTGATGGAGCATCGAGACTTCACAAAGTTCTTCTTGGATGCGACGAGCGAAATACATTTTGCATTTATACAAAATGTTGCCTTTCCGAACAATCTTCCTAACATTTTGTTTTGCAAAATATCTACTATTTCAAAGGCAATGTTTGAAGGCAAATCCATTATTGATTCCATCGATGCAACACTATCTATAACAACAAATTTGTTCGAGGTCAATAATCAATTCCTATAGAAGTTAAATAGTAACTGGGATTTATTTTACGATTTACTCACCTGTGCTGTTAGTACCGGCACAATGACCTTTGTTATTCAATCTATCTGACGGCAAACAAATCCTATGCAGGCATGTCTTATTAGCACAGTTCATTGAGTGACAAACTTTCCGGGAACAAAATGTTAAAACTCCACGAATATATTTTCCAACAAAAGACATGAAAGTTGGTGCGACCATATCAACATCATTCCAATCTACGTTTCCAAATATAGCTTGTTCTAGCACTTTGGTATGATTTTGTCGTATTGTATCTTTGCTCATATTCAGTTTTGTTTTTTTGTGTTCATTTTCCAATATGATAGTTGTGATATTTTTTGATTTAATCTCACCTTTGTGTCTAGCTATATTTGGCCAATATAATAACTCCACGTCACTTGGCAGGTTTTTATCAGCTTTCTTTCCCGATTTTTTTTCTTTGGTTATATTATCTTTTACTTGCAGTGAATCTTTATGAATATGATGACTATAAGTTTTATTAACAAAGGAAACTTCACGTTTTTCACGGGTAGTAAACGGCAATTTGGTAGTCATATTAGAATGTTTTCTTGATAATTCTGATTCGATACTATTTTCGTTTTTATGTGTGTCTTCCGTTCCATTAAAGGCATTATTTGTGATGTTGACCATCAAATAAATACTTTCCTCTGTTTGAGTTTCATTTACAGTATCATCAGTCCTATTGATTATAGAATTCATTTCAAATTGCAGTAAATTAGTAGGTTGGAGTGTTGTATTTTTTACGTTACTGTCATTATCGTTTTTATATGTTTCACTGCCGTTGTTTTCCCCAACGTGATTTGGGTATAATGATTGTTGCTGGAGCTTAATATTGTGGAACGTTATAACCTTTTTTCTGTGTTTTTTATTGTTATTGTTAATTTTCGATTTCCTTTTTTTATGAATCGTAATTTTATGTAATGGAGTAGAATCATCTTTAAAATACCTTGGACCTTTTTTATAACCGAAAAGTTCCATAGGAATGGGGAAATTGAAATATGGAAATGGTAAATTTATACCGTTTGTGAATTCCTCTGGTTCAAACTTTCCATCCCGCTTGTTAACTTTATAATATCTCCCTGATATTTCTTGGAGTTTTGGTAATTGGAGATCTATTTTAATGCGTATGTTAAGCATATTATCGGCTTCTTTTATAGTTTCGTCAAACAAATGATCATTTTTTTTGGAAGAATAGTCGTATGGTAGAGCATGTTGTACTAGTGTTTTTTTCTGATCATCTAAACGCAGTTTCGTTTGCTCTACGGGGTCTCGTGACATTGCCTCTATATGTACTAAGCACTGTTTACAGCTGCAGTCACAAGGAATCTGCCCGTTTATACAATAGCACGAGGATTTTATTGGTTCGAACGATGATTTATGTATCATAGTAGGCAAGTCTATATTTCTTTTTTCATTGAATATAAGTTTATCAAACGATACAAATTTTTCGTGATTTCCTTTTGGCAGGATGGTGGTTGTTTCAGGTTTATTTACATAATTTCCTTTTGTATTGACGGGAATGAATACTTCTAAAGGATTACCGTACGAAGATGGAGGAATTTTGTATGTACCTGGGTTGTAGAAGTTGTTGTCATAGAAATATTCGTCGTGGTTACTGTCTATACCAGTTTTCGTTTTCAAAAATTGATCGTGGTGTGGTAATTGAGGTACTTTATTTTTAATTTTCGATTTTTCCATGTAACTCTTCCTTTGTTTGTGTGCTTTGTCCAAGTAGTTTTGATATTCAGACAGTAAATTCTCTATAGCCTCATCACTTTTACTCTCACTGTTGTCAAACCAATCAAATGGTGAAACCTGAAAACAGTACGAATGAGTTTACAATACAGAAACAACTTTTATTAGTGTAAAATATTTGATTAATACTTACACCATTATTCTCAAAGTCATTTATTATATCAGCGATATCACTGTAGATAATAGTATCGTAAAATGGACTCACTTCAATTCGATTAGATTCGGAACCTAGAAGTAAACGAGATTGTTTAAGTTAATTAATATATTTATTAACACGCCACAAGCCATATATTTAACTTACTTTCTGAGTCATAGCCGTAAATGGCACTTATAAGGAACACAAAATTGGCAACTAATATAATTTTCATGGTTCGTATGCCATGCAGCAATCTTAAAGAATGACTGCATTGGCATTAGTATTGTTGTTAGTCATCTAATGTTTACCCTTCTCAGTTGTATGTTACTTTAAACAAAAGTTTTAATGGCTATTGTGTACTGTTGCGAAACCAGTTATACAACTTTACTGGTTACGTAAATTAATTAGGTACTTTTTTATATTAATTATTATTTAAATTATTTCAGGAGTCGAGCAGCAACAATGCGGAGGCGGAGCGGCTAACCATGCACCGTTGTATAATTACGAGTATAATTGAGAGTGAAACTGTTTATGTCGAATGCCTTTACGTTATGGAGAAGGTACGATCATTTGTAGTTGAAGAAAAGTTTATTCTAGTCTAATCTGGTATATATGACGTATTTTGTTGACACCGATAACGCAACAGATTATTATAAACCTCACTTTCGGTCAACGCTATTTACTAATAATAATGAGACTTTTTATGCAATTACAGTAAAATAATATAAATTACTGAATTGGCATTTATGGAACTTGTAAGATGTTTGATTACACATCACTAATGTAAATTCGTATAGGGTGATAGTGTAGGGTACAAAGCACAATGCGTGGTGATAGTATTCTTTTAACTTTGTCATATATTATAGTAATGCGATGATTTTTCTAACATACAAAAACAACAATTTAGCTAGCAGGAGACGGGAACACTCTTGACTCTAACAAAATTTAGCACTTAATAATAAAATAATATTTCGTAACTGGTTCCCTGAATAAAAAATGTTTTTCATACGTCCCCAATATTTTTGAAAAACCTATTAATGAACACACCTGGAAGAGAAAACTTACGTTGTAACACTTGTTTTCAAGATATTGAACCACTATCGGCATGATTTTTATGCTAAATTATAGTTTTCTATCTAAGAGTCTTTGAGCTAAGCCGAAGAGAGATAGACATCCAGTTGGACGTACCTACACGGTGAAAATTCATGGTCCCTTATTGACTTCAGAACCTTCAAAGTAGTAGAAACCATTTGAATAAATCTTTAGTAAATTTGTCTAAGTACCTACATATTTTACTGTTGTGTATGTATTTTGATAATTATGTTGGCACGTTAATACTTTAAGAATTATAAATTAGAAGTTAAACAGTTTTGCCAGGAATATCTCTCTAAACGTTTAATTTCTCGTTACAGTACATGAATGCAATAAAAGCAACTCTATCGACGTCACAGCCGGTCATACCCGAGGAAGAGTTTAATACAATATTTTACAAAATATCTGAATTGCACGAGTTACATAAAAACTTTCTGGAAGGATTGAAAGCAGCTGTCGCTAGTTGGGAAGAGCCTTTATCAGTTGGAATTCATTTCAAGAAAATGGTAAGCACAATTCAAATATGTTTGTTATTTGTCTTTCTAAAACCAAGGAAGGTGTCTACGATTACCCCGCGCAGTCGCTAAGGAAACAGTCAAATTTAAAAACATTGCCGCCCCAGAAAAAGCTGCCTGGGTAGATGTGCCTATTTGAACCAAATATCAGCTCCTCATAAAATGTGTATATAGCGGATAGCGCGTGGTGGCCAGTGACCGAGCGGTCGCGGTTATCTTTCGAACTGATCAAACATTAATTTTGAGAAATGGTGCTGATCCTTAGGTTACGTTGCAAATATATACTTATTATATTATGTTTGTAGGCTGAAAACATTAACGTATACGGTGCTTTCTTGCACAACTACGGGCGCGCTACGGATGCGGTGCGGCGGCGCTGCTCGTCGTCGCAGAACTTCGCGCACCTCACGCGCCAGATCTCGTGCCGCGGACAACCCATGTCACTCGACGACCTGCTGCACAAGCCCGTCGCCAGGGTACAGAAGAATGCACTCGTCTTACATGTAAGTGTACCTGTTAGTCCTAGTTTACTAATTACTCTCATCACAATAAATTACTGTCGTGAAATAAATTGACTACATAAGATAATTACAAAAATTCGTTATTATTTATTCTCAACTTTCGGGTCCTTTACAGCATCTATTGTATGCCAGTGGCTATGACATTGATTTCTAATATGCTTTAAGTCGCATTTAACAGTATTTTTTTATGAAATACTTAAATCCTTAAGCAGTAGGTATACCTACTGCTTACGCTATTTATCTTCTAAAATATATAGGTATTTTTATTTCGAGTATTTGTTTTAAATTCTATTTTTAGGATCTTATAAAATACACACCAGCCAGTCATCCTGATCATGCCATGTTAACGGAAGCTTTAAACATGACGCAGCATTTTCTTGATGAATTCAACATTATACAAACGAAATCTATGTTTCCCGTAAGTATCAAATTGTGATATTACCAATAGTTTTTACAACCTACTAGTTTTTAACCACGTTATATATCTTTGCAGAATGCTGATCGCGCCCAAAGAAGATTGGTCAAAAATTCATTCATTGTGGAACTTTCGGATGGACACAGAAAACTCAGACATTTGTTCCTTTTCAACGATGTCATTGCCTGTGCCAAGTATAAGGTAACTACGGTAATACACTTTTATATGTATTTTACACAGAACAGTAATCAATTGACGTGTTATCACTCGGTTTAAATCCCAATGCAAACTTTTAAATTTGTTTCTTTTAAAATTCAATTCGGCGTTCATAATTTAAACTGATAAATGCATGTTGTATTACGATTAGTACTTCATTGGTTTACGTTATTGTGGTTTTTGGTCTTTATTCAGTTTAAGGGATTAAAAAATGTACTGTATATTTTAATGCGCTTAAATACTTTTCAGTTTATCTATACACTTAGTTTTTTGTTGTGTAGAGAAAATATAAAAATAAACATAAATAATAGATTTAATTAAGGATACTATCATATAACAGGCATATTATCATAAAGATAGTTTCAGCATTTTATTTTATAAATGGGGTAATTTGTGATGTAATGTTGTCGGCAGGCATCGGGGCGCGACAAGTTCACGTTCGAGTTGAAATGGTTCATCCCGCTGCCGGACATCGCGGCGGTGGAGGAGGAGGGCGCGGGGGAGGCGCGCGAGGCGTCGCCCGCCAACATCGTGGCGCTCAAGTCGCAGGCCTGCACCGTGCGCGACCTGCTGCGCGCCGACGAGCGCGCCGCCGCCGACGACAAGGTTCTTGCGCATTCTGTTCTAACTCACTTCCAGGCTCGACGAGGAACATTCACGCCTATCATCCCCGAAAGGTTAATCAGAGGTGTACTAATGTACACCCACCGTTTCGCCGGTATGTTTTAGGTCCCATGTATGTAGGGGCGAGCCTATTGCCATTAACCCAGCACGAATCCGAACTGCAAGCTGCTACTGAGAAATAGAAAAAAAAAACTATTATATTCGACGACCCAATTAGTCTAGCGGTAGCTAACGCTGCCTTCTGTGCTACGGGTTCCGGGTTCGAATCCCGGTAGGGACAAATGTTTGTGTGATGAGTATAAACATTTGTATCCGAGTCATGGATGTATCTATGTATAAAATGTATGAATTTACAAAAAAAAAATGTAGTATATCAACCAATTAGTATCCGTAACACAAGCCTCGTTGCTTAATACGGAACTAGATGGCGCTGTGTCATAAAGTCGAGTGATATTTATTTATTTATTTATATTATAATCTATACATGAAGCAAAAACTTTGTACACCTTATTACGAAAATTTCACGGACGGAGGAGTATTACATTTTCCATACTATAAGTATGTTGATATAGAGAAGGAGTGTGGAATGCTATTTTTTTTAAACTATGTATAAAAAAATCTTATAATTTAAATTAATTATGGTCAAATTTTGACCACTGGACGACCACTAGTATCGGATAAAAGTACTCAATTGTATTATTGACATTATTGCTCCAATTACTTGCACATCATTATATATAATCTAAGAGTCAATTCGGAATTGGACGATCGGATCGAAAGGAGCACAACACATTACGGTATTTATGTACTGGAGCAATTGTTTATCTAATATATAAAATTCTCGTGTCACAGTTTTCGTTGCCATACTCCTCCGAAACGGCTTGACCGATTTTGATGAAATTTTTTGTGCTTATCCGGTATCTATGAGAATCGGCCAACATCTATTTTTCATCCCCCTAAAAGTTAGGGGTGTCCACCAACCCCTATAATGTGGCAAAACAACGTTTGCTGGGTCAGCTAGTGTTATTATAAAAATATTGCAGAAAATACGTATTGGCGGTCGTGGTGCAGCTGAAAAGCAGCGCAAGAAGTTAGCAGAGCTGGAGGCGCAGCTGGTGCTGGCGTCGCCCAACCTCATGTTCCGCGTGGGAGCGCGCGCGCCCGGCGCCGCGGCGCTGCAGCGGCAACACATCTTCTTCCTCAGCTCGGAGTACGAGCGCACGCAGTGGATCGACTCCATACACGCTCTGCAGGTACTCAGGATGAATGTTTAGTGTCAAGCTGACAGAAATAACCAAATCCGAAATTATAAGGAATAATTAAAGGAGTTCCGGGCCCGATTTAAACGAAATTTAAAATTATTAAATATCGAACGACTCTAATTAGGCCTCCACTACGTTGGGCGTGCGCGTTCCTCGAGCGTGTGAACGATGACTCCAGCCGCAGGGGTAACGGCAGCGGGGGGGTGAGGGCGCGAGCTTGAAGAACGCGCATGCCCAATGTGGGGGAGGCCTTACACCGTCCGATAGTATGGCCAATAAGGGTTAAATTCTGGGAAATACCATGGTAATTGGTGAGTTATAGGAATATCTTGAATTTTTTAGAAATAGTCTTTAAGGGTTAGATTCATATTATTGTCTCTGTCATAAAGTAATTTATTTGTACCAGGCATCATCAGCCCCGCCGGCGGGGTCGAGTACTATATCAATGCTGGAGCTGCAAGCCTGGGTGACAGCGTGCCGCAGCTACTTGCAGACGGACATGGGCTCGTACCTGCTGCGCAGTGGCCGCGACGACTCGCTGCTGCTGGGCGACCTGCAGCTGCACATCGGAGGGATGACCGCGCCACTCGACACTGCTGCCGGTAACTTAATATGTATTTGACTATTTTCAGGAATTTTATTCTTATTTGCGTATATAATAATGAACAAAATCGAATATAGGAAACAACCTTATTAAATTTAAATAGACTTGGGTCTGAAATGTAACATTTTACAATTCAATGGTCCCTAGAACGATTTATTCTTTCCACGCTGGATAAAGCGATCTCGGTACGAGAGTCCAGTTTCTATGATTTTATATAATATACTTAAACGAACATTTTACTCGCAGATTACTACATCGTGGTGGAAGTGGATTCGTACGGCCACTACTTCCGCAAGGCCAAGTCGAAGCTAGTGTGTCGGAGCGCACAGCCGCGCTGGAACGAAAGTTTTACGTTGGACCTGGAGGGGTCACAGAACTTGCGATTGCTCCTATATGAAGACGCTACCCGCCCCGTGCTGCGCGGCAAGTGTACGATCAAGGTAATTGTAGTTCATAGAGGTCAAGTGAAAATAGAATTATGTTTTAAAAATAATTTTTTTGGGGGGTAGGGCATAGCGCGATTCCTCGCTCAAATTGTGCTGCCCGACTGGAAAAGTACTTCCGGCTTATAGAAGACCGCAGTGAATCAACAATAGTTGTATTTCTGTGAGTGAGTAAAGTTACCAGAGCTCGTTGGGGAGTGACTATTCTGACAGCATGAGCATTCCATTTGCTGTCAGTTTAGTTATTTCCTATTTCAAGAAACCAAAACGGTTTCGGCAGGGGTGTGCAACGCATTTGCAAGCCTTCAGGTGTTGCAAACGTCCATAGGCGGCGGTGATCACTTACCATCAGGTGAGCCGCCTGCTGGTTTGCGCCCTTTTAGACATAAAAAAAGTGAATTGTAGTGATAATAGGAAATTGTAGTTATTAAATTTATCTTAAAGTTAAATTAAACTAATCTGTGGTATGATGAGGAACTTTTCATCAATAATTATGATGAGACATTAACTAAATACATATACACCTTGATTTAAATTAAAAAAAAAATTGAGAGGTGTCAAGGGACACCCAGATGGAACGAAGTTCCTTTTTACAATTCCTTCACTAATTAATCGAAAGGAGCTTCGTTCCATCCGGTTTCCTTTGCTTTCTATAAGAGAGAGAGAGAGACAGACAGAAACATGCGCACGCCGCACGGCTTACAATAGCAAAAAATTTCGTTACAACTTTTCGTTTTAATTTTTTCCGTCTAGGCCCCCGGGCAATGCGCGATAAGGAACTTCGTTCCAAAAATCAAATTTCCCTAATATGAACCGTATAACGTTAATTAGCCAGTCGGGTATACAGTTGGTATTGTTGCGTGCAGCTGTCGCGCGAGTGGGTGGCGGAGAGCGCGGGCGGCGGCGTGGGGCGCACGGTGTGCGTGGGCGGCGGCTCGCTGACGCTGCGCCTGCGCCTGCTGCCGCCCGAGCGCTCCGCGCGCCGCGTGCCCTCCGCCAAGCCCGGCGCGCTGTTCGGCAACAAGATCGCGCACGTCGCCAAGTGAGTACCGCGACTATGAACAGACTAACGGTGGCCTGTACCTGCATTAATACAATTATAATTCTAAATCAAAAAGAAAATTTTTCGTCGTCGACCTAAAGAAACGCTACTGAGGGGGGGGGGGGGTGATGACCCTTATGGCGGGCCTGGATCCGACATTGGTTGACTGTAAGGCAACCGACAAATGGCATACTATTTATGACATAATAACTTATTAAAAATATTGGAATAACTACCTGCACCTATTTTAGCTTTGCTTTACTTGCCACAAAAAATAACGGCATTCGGTTCTAAATTACCTTATGCGTAAATAAATCAGATAGTTATTGAAAAGAATGCGATTAATAACTGTCATTTATTTATGACTTTTGTTTTTTGTTATATAGACGTGAAAAGCGTAACATCCCGTTTATAATAAGCGCGTGCGTGCGTGAAGTGGAGCGGCGTGGCATTCACGAGGTGGGAGTGTACCGCGTGTCGGGCAGCGCCTCCGACCTCAACCGACTCAAGAAAAGCTTTGAGACAAGTGAGTACCTTACCTTTTAATTAATAATACTACGAGATATAATTGTCGGCACGAGTCGTGAGCACAGATTTTAGTAGTAAAAGCCAAGTTGTTTGTGCTCACGACTACCTACGCCGGTACCTACCGAACCAGATTCCCAACTAACAAATTAATGTTTTATAATAGTTAAGTAAACGTGTGTATAAGGTTGGCGGGCGTATGACTATAAATAGCCATGAGATTTGCGTGAGAGTACAATGTACTGAATGTACATAAAATTTGAAGCAATGTACTATTTGAAAACCACGGTGTTAGAAAAAGTATGTGAGCAGCCAACCTGACGTCAGAATGGCGGGTATATTCTAAATCTGAGCAAATTATCAACTATCTAAGTGTAAAATGCCTACCATAGCAATGTACGTTATCATATTCATATTCATATTTATTTATTGCATTCCATAAAGTTTATAAGTTTATCATCTTAAAAGCATTAGCATATAAACTATAAGCGATTAACTGTTAATAATATATCAAAATAGTATAGTAAGAACTCTTTTATGTAGCAACAGCCTTTTGTTAACTTCTCTATTCTTGGTTTAAAATTAAAACGATCTTCTTCTTGCGCTGACTCTCAAACTGTAAATACGTGTTTTATTTTAGGTTATAGGCCCAGACAAAAGTCTCATAATCCTCTCGCGACAGAAAGTTATCTCACTGTGTTATTGCTTAGTGTGGACCGTTATTTCGTCCAAATTAAGACAATATAAAAATACCGAAGTTTCGTAGTGATTCGTGGACAATGGCTACTAATCAGAACTACATGGTGAACGTACCTAAGTTGAAGGGCCGTGAGAACTATAGTGAATGGTATTTTGCAGTAGAAAACGTCCTGGTGTTGGAAGGCATGCTAAAATGTATTAAACCGGAGCCAAACCAACCAGTTATAGGAGTCGAAGAGGATGCACGTACGAAAGCTAAAATCATTTTGATGATTGATCCATCTATCTACGTACACATAAAGAATGTTACTACGACTAAAAGCCTATGGGATAAGTTGAAATCATTATATGATGATTGTGGATTCACTAGAAGAATCAGTCTACTTAGAAATCTCATTTCTGTGAGGCTAGAAAATTGTGACACAATGTCGTCGTATGTAACGCAAATTGTGGAGACTGGGCAAAAGTTGGCATGCACAGGATTTAACATAAGTGATGAGTGGATCGGGTCATTGTTGCTTGCTGGTTTGACTGAAAAATTTTCTCCGATGATAATGGCCATCGAACATTCTGGAATGACGATTTCCACCAACGCCATTAAGTCCAAATTGTTGGATATGGAACCCGAAAATAAAGAGGTAGATGGCGCATTTGCTGCATTTCGGAAATACCAACATAAAAATAATGACAAGTATGTCAGAGGAAATTACAGTGGAGGACAAAAGTCAAAGTCAAATGTCAATGTTAACAAGCAAATAAAGTGCTACAAGTGTAAACAAATTGGACATTACAGGAATCAGTGCACAAAACCCGATAAAATCGAAATGAAAAGCACAGAAAACTCATCGAATGTTACCAACGCATTTAGTGCAGTATTTTTGAATGGTTTTTATAGTAAAACTGATTGGTATGTCGATTCTGGAGCGAGTGTTCACTTGACAACCAATAAACATTGGATAAAAAATTCGTCATATGAATGTCTTCCGAAAGAAATCGTAGTTGCAAATAAAAACAAGGTACCTGTTATGTGTCGAGGTGATGTGCAGATCACGACTTGCACGAAAGATAGCAACTATGACGTGACTGTAGAAGGAGTGTTATGTGTGCCCGATATTACCACAAACCTTCTATCTATAAGCCAGTTAATCAGCAAGGGAAACAAAGTGTCCTTTACAAACGATGGTTGTGAGATATACAACAGATTAGGAACATTGGTAGCGACAGCTGTACTCATGAATGGAGTGTACAAACTAAACACAGTTGATTTCATGGCTGCCGCAGCGATAACCAGTAATACTTGGCATCGAAGACTAGGACACGTGAATAACTTATATTTAAATAAAATGGTTAATGCCGTTAATGGTTTGACAGTTGACAAGAAAACTGAGATCAGCAAGAATTCTTGTACAGTTTGCTGCGAAGGTAAACAGAGTCGCTTACCTTTTCCTAGTAATGGCAACAGGAGCACTGAACTATTGAATGTGGTTCATGCAGACATCTGTGGGCCAATGGAGAATATTTCCATGGGAGGATCGAGGTATTTCATTCTTTTTGTTGATGATTACAGTAGAATGACTCATATATATTTCTTAAAAAATAAAAGTGAATCCTTTCAATGTTTCAAGGATTATAAAGCTAAGGTTGAGAACAATCTCAATAAAACAATCAAGGTTTTGAGAAGCGATAATGGTAAAGAATTTTGTAATCGTGAATTTGATAATTTCCTTAAGAAAATGGGAATAATTCACCAGAAAACTAACCCATATATGCCGGAACAAAACGGCTTGTGTGAGAGAATGAACCGGACTATAGTTGAAAAAGCTAGGTGTCTTTTATTTGAAGCTGATTTGGATAAGGGATTTTGGGCTGAGGCATGTAATACTGCTGTTTATTTGCAGAATCGAATAATATCACCTGCATTGCAAGACAGAACACCATATGAAATATGGACGCAGATTAAGCCAGATATCAGCCATCTCCGAGTATTTGGAAGCACAGTAATGGTACACGTGCCAAAAGAAAAAAGACTCAAATGGGACAAGAAGTCAGATAAATGTATTCTAATTGGTTATTCTGAAGAAACAAAGGGATACAGAGTTTATAATCCTAACACACATAAGATTACCACGAGTCGTGATGTTATTATTATAGAGAAAAATACAGCACAGGATGCAGTAGTCTCTCAAGAAAATAATGTCTTATGTCAGCTTGAGGAATTACCTAAGAAGAAAAATGTCATAGAGACAAGTCCAGATTCAGTGGGGGACTTATCAGATGACAGTTCTTATACTTCTGTGTCCGACGACTCCAAAGACATTACTTTTGTGCCAAGTGAGAATGATGACTCTGAAGATTGTGTGCCTGTTGAAAGAGAACACAGCAGTAGGTCACGAAGAAAACCAGATCGATATGGTTTCTCAAACATGTGTGTGGACACTACGGATGAACTATCTTTGGAGGATGCACTGCAGGGACCTGAAAAACAAAATTGGCTAGAAGCTGTGAAGGATGAGCTTCAGTGTTTTGACGACAATCAAGCTTGGGAGCTAGTAGAAGCACCAGATAAAGCAACCATTGTTAAGTGTAAATGGGTTCTTAAAAAGAAAATTGATACTGACAATAGTATTCGATATCGTGCAAGATTGGTTGCAAAGGGCTGTAGTCAGAAATATGGGATAGACTTTAATGAAACCTTTTCTCCAGTGGTAAGATACACTACATTAAGACTATTGTTTGCTCTTTGTTCTCAAATGAATCTAGATACTGCACATTTAGATGTTAAATCAGCCTTTCTTAATGGTGAACTGGAGGAAACCATATATATGCAAAAGCCAGATTGTTTTCCTATTTCTGATGACGATAAAAACAAAGTGTTATTACTTAAAAAGGCTATATATGGTCTCAAACAGTCCTCTAGGGCTTGGCATAAGAAGGTGGATAACTGTATGATTGAGAATGGTTATAAAAAATCGAAAATTGAACCCTGTTTATATACAAAAGTAGTCAATAATAAGAAAACTATGGTTACCCTGTATGTTGATGATTTTTTCATATTTACAAATGACAATGTGGAGATGAAACATTTAAAATCTATTTTAAGTTTACAGTTTAAAATAAAGGATTTGGGTGAAATAAAACACTGTCTTGGCATGAGTGTTAATATTGATAGGAATAAGAATATTGTTACTTTAAGTCAAGAAAATTATATAGATCAGCTGTTACGTAAATTTAATATGGCAGAATGTAAAGTTGTTAATACACCTATGGATGTAAGATTAAATATTGAAAAAGGTGTAGATACAAATTGTGAAATTCCATATCAGCAACTTATAGGCAGTTTAATGTATCTAGCTGTTCTTACTAGGCCAGACATAGCATATTCTATTAGTTATCTTAGTCAATTTAATAATTGTTATAGTAATCAAAATATTCTAAGTCTGGTAATGTAGACATTAAAGGTTATGTTGACGCCGATTGGGCAAATGATCCTTATGATCGGAAATCTTATTCTGGTTATTGTTTTATGTTAATGGGATCAGTTATTTCTTGGGGC
The DNA here is from genome assembly GCA_905163465.1 of Craniophora ligustri. Classification (NCBI taxonomy): domain Eukaryota; kingdom Metazoa; phylum Arthropoda; class Insecta; order Lepidoptera; family Noctuidae; genus Craniophora; species Craniophora ligustri. The sequence goes on along the minus strand of LR990967.1, from coordinate 5,176,479 downwards.
TGTAAAAAGCAGAGATGTGTAGCACTCTCCAGTACAGAGGCAGAATATAATGCTATATCAGAAGCTTGTAAAGAAGCTGTATATCTTAAAAATTTGCAATTAGAAATTACTGGCAGATTGTATACCATTGATATGTTTAATGACAATCAGAGTGCATTGAAGTTGTCAGTAAATCCTATATTTCATAGTAGAACTAAACACATAGATGTGAAACATCATTATTGTCGTGAAGTTGTTTTAAATAAAATCGTTTATCTGGATTATTTACCGACAGCTGACATGCCAGCGGATATTTTTACCAAAAGTTTGTGTCCAACTAAACATTATAAATTTATGTCTATGTTAGGCATTGAACCTGTGATATTTTGAAGTGGGGGTGTTAATAATATATCAAAATAGTATAGTAAGAACTCTTTTATGTAGCAACAGCCTTTTGTTAACTTCTCTATTCTTGGTTTAAAATTAAAACGATCTTCTTCTTGCACTGACTCTCAAACTGTAAATACGTGTTTTATTTTATTAACAAGTAATATAAAAACTAAAAAAATCTGACATTTAAAGCCTGTGTTATTTTATTAGCAATAGGGAATATGCATAAAATTTAAATTTGTCTCAAATATTTTTTTCTTGATTCTTTATTGTCTTTACATTATACCTAAAAGGTATTTTTTTATTTAATTATGATTTAATTCAGAAAATATTAAATAAAAACTGAATAATAAGGGTGGTAAATTCAAACTTACAAAACGCCTCACCATTGGTCGAAACGAAATGTGACGTCGTTCATCATGTCATTGGATTTATCGCCGTCGATATTCATACTGTGTTAGGGAGTATTTGGGAGAAAAAATATTTAAAACTGTATTCCTGTGTGATTACTTGTGGGAATCTAAGACGATGACAGAAACTGGTTTTGTCAAAGCACAATCGGATAATGTACCGAAAATAGACACTTTTATGGTGTCAGCATATTTTTCATCAAATCTCGATTTTACGAGCGCATAGATCAAAGGAGTGAAAGCTGCAAGGTAATTAGGTATTATGTATTATCTACATGGTATATTTTAAAACATTAAAACGTTCTGCATAATAATTATCTGTCCACAAGCTATTATTACATATTACCTGATCTATGATCGGAATAAAATTATGGTCTAAACAAGCATGAGGAAATAAGTAACATGAAAACCTATAAATCTATAAATTGATTACTCGTTCAATTAGTATTTTTAATACTGCGATCTGCTTTGATAGTTTTAGTTTTAAAGTTTAGTGCTGGATGTAGACTTTGAGACAAAAGCCAAAATAAATAAGCATGCTCTTGAGATTTTTTAATTAAATTTGTAAACTCGTTTATGTTAGTTTTAGACCCAATCTTCTACATAGAGTTAATAGCATAATTACAACAACAAAATACAACTGATAATGGAGCTTCATCATCTTACACCGTTTTTTTCGTACTTTCGTATCGCGTGGAATACGAGAAAACACTATTGGATGTACTATTAATAGATTTTTAGCACTTCGGTACTATACAATACTCGTAAGAAGTTTTTTTTAACTACTTCAATGATTTTTATAGCAATTACAATTGATAATACTTAGTATCTTCATACTTGTGAAGATACTGAAACGCTTAACTAAACAAACACGGAACATGTCGTCCAATATCGTCATTAAACCGCGCACTAAATGGTGGCATTTCGACAGCTCAAATTGATTCAATGTTTTAAATTTCAAATTGACATAATATTTACTATTTTCAAGCCTATTTATATTTTTATCTATGTTATAAAGGTGTAAATTATTAATTTAAGTAATAAAAAAAATTCATGCATATTCCCTATAGTTGTGCCACAAAAGCAATTAGTTGTGTGTTGGCACACTAACTAACACTAACAGAATTTTATTATTTATATTATTCTAATAGCATGAATAAATGTAAAAAAATATATATTCGTCAAGTCAAACAATTGTTTCTTAGTCAAACCAATACTCATCACATATATATTTCATTTATTATTGTTATTTTCATATTATATACGCAGAGTATCCCTTTGGCTTTGTAGATTGTGAACGCAACCAAAATAAAATCTCTATAGTACGCTCCTGATATCTATAAACAAAAAAAATTAAATGGTATTTCAAAAAAATATCGACGATATTTATCGATTATTTTCTAAAAAAAATATCGATATTTTGATATATATTCGATGATTCTTTTTTTATATTAAAGCTGATGCTTCCCGTGTGGTCCCATAATGAAAAATGGTGAGGATCTGATGAGTGGATCCTTGGGAAATCGAGAGAAACCCTCAAATGTTCTACGTAGATGACGCGTTTATTGTTCAACCTATTACATAGTATCACGCCTTTCGTCCCCGAAAGGTTAGGCAGAGGTTTACTAATGTACAACCACGTTTTTCCGGTATGTTTTAAGTCCGGGCACGAATCCAAATTCCGAGCTGCTACTGAGAATTTCCCATAAAAACCCAATAACACTCTGCTCCACCTGGGAATCGAACCCAGGACCTCTTGCTCGGTAGTTGCACTGTACAACCACTAGACCAACGAGACCTATTACAGACACTATAAGTAAAAAATAAAATAAAAAACTGCGTTAAAAAAACCAACTTTCAAACTAAAAATAACAATACAGTTTTAACTTCTTTTTAGTTTTAAAGGTATGAAGTCGGTGCCGGTGCCTGGTTTGAAGCCACCCCGCTCAAGATCACACGCGATGAGTGTACATATCTTTACATTTGACTTGGCACCGACTTCATACCTTTAAAACTAAAAAGAAGTTAAAACTGTATTGTTATTTTTAACTTTTTAGTTTTGAAGTCGGTTTTTTTAACTCAGTTTTTATTTTTTTACTTAATTCTGTTAATCCATATATTTCAGATGCCTATGAAGCAGAACAGTTGCTCAAGGAGGTTGATATACACTCAGTTACCGGCGTGTTGAAATTGTATTTGCGAGAGTTGCCAGAAGCGTTGTTCACTGACGCACTCTACCCCGAACTGCTAAAGGCGTGGGGAGCTACTCAAGTACTTATTATTACTACTACATACAGTTTACCTATTATAAAAATTGCATGATTATAACTTTGACTTTGTGTCGATTTAGGGTGCGGGCACCTCCGTGGACTCTGGACCAGCTCACACAAGACGACATGCACTCCTCAAATGTTACGCGCAGCTGCCCGATCTCAATAAAAATTGCATCGATTTCCTGCTTAATCATTTCGTCAAGTACGTTTTTAACAAATTCAAAATTCTTTATTTACATAATATGGGTTTTACAAGAGATGTCACATAATAAAAAAAACATTAAAGCATGCAAAAATATTAATTTTAAGTAATAAAGAATAATTATGTCAATAAGATAATGGATAAATGTCAAATTAAAATATTAATTAATACCGGTACAGTCATTTTAAGGTTTGATCCTCCAAATATTCGGTAACGGAATAGTACGCTTTTTCGACTAGTAGATAAGGCAACTTCTTCTTTAATACAGAAATAAGTCACAATTGTGATGGCATTTCATTATAAATTAGCTTAAAATTGATTACGACATATTTGTAAGGACATATTATCCGAAGACCATTAAACGAAAATTTAAAAAAAAATTATAGGATTAAAAGAAATGTCACAGCACTCTCAGCTTCGTTTGCTTTTGGATCTACATTTGAAATCTTACAACGACCTTACGTGATTCGGATTTTACAGAGTAAACCAACACGAGGGTGAAAACAAGATGTCGCTGAACAATCTAGCAACGGTGTTCGGTCCGACTTTACTGCGGCCGGCCAGTGCAGGGGCGGGCAGCAAGCAGCGCACCGACCTGCTGGCGGCTGGAACCGTAGATGCCATGGCGCAGGCCGGCATCCTGTACTGCCTGCTGCAGCAGCGCCAGCTCGCTTCGCAGCTTTCCACGCATCACCGCGCGCCGCACTCGCTGTTGGATTAATTCCACTACATCCATTAGCTCGCACGATGACCACGAACTTCGACCGAGCGGATCAGGTTATTGATAGCTATGTTAACGTCCCCTTTGCGTTAAGTCTGAAAACATCTTACCTGAAGCTGTAGAAGTATATATATTACACTGAGCCAGAGGGTATACTGGGACACGTGGACAGTTTTGGTCCATTTATGATTTTATCTTTAGTATTCATAATGTGCATATAAAAGCACTAATTTATATGAGTTGCTACGACTATGACTGATTGAGTATTTTGAAGTGCAAGTGTAGTCGCGACCTATACTTGTTTATATGCTTCTTATATATATTCTGAGGATCCTTTACCCCAAGTACTACGGATGCTCGTCTTTGTGTCGCCCGGCGAACTTACTATAGTATTATAAATTATACAAAACTCTTCTAAATAAAACAATCTCCTCTCTCAGCCTACCAAATGCAACATTTATTTAAGTTTTTTGTTTCGTTTAATTTTTACAAATCACAACTATACCATATTTTCATACCTTTGTATTAAATAAAGTATGCCTAAAAGCATAGTTTTATGCAACATGTATCCAAGTATGATAATTTTGACTATACCACAGAATTTGGACTTATATTGCTGTGATCACGATTTTTGAACACAGCTTACTAAATTATTGTGAATATGGTATAATTATTTGCCTATTTACTAAAATGTGAATTATTTACAGACTAAGGGAGGAGAAAACCCGATAGGTATTTCCAAAAAGAATCACGGGATTGTATTCGGTTGTTCGGATGTCCAATGTTCACTATAAATATTAATATTTCGAAGTATGCTTGTTTGGTAATTAATGAAATTCCAAAATATATTCTATTTTTTAATACTTGATAGTATTTTGTCGTCTTATCAATCGAAATTCAGTCCTAAATTTTTTATAAATTTTTATACCACGAGGAATAGTTATAATTATTTCAGGAGAGTAGGAGGTTTGAAATGTATATGAAATCAACTCTTTCTTTTTACTATTTAAGGTTACTAGCACAATAATCTACGTTTAATAAATCGTGGAGTTAGATTTTCGGCTATCGAAGTAATTTTATAAGAGTCGAATGATGCAATCGGGTCCCCGAAACTGTTTCTGATTTGGCCTTTACGCCAAGTTGAAGAATTGGTCTATACAGCTTATACCACTACAATTATTCTGATCAATTACGATGTATAATTTAATCATGAACGTGAGTAGAACCAATATTACTGTAGATACTTCAACTGATACATTCCATTAAGTATGTGAATAGACTGATCACAGACTGATCATATTACCTTTCCAAAAATAAGTATGTATTTCCGATGATAATATTAAAAATGTAAAATTAGGATTTGATTGTAACGTGTGCAGCTGACATCGCCACTGCCATTGAGGCAGATTTGTTTTAGCTTTACGAATTTGGGGAAGAATGACAAGAAATTAGTGTTTTTAGGCGAGTATTATGAAGAGGGACCGAAATAAATTTAATCAATTATGGTAATCATTGTATCATTAGCATACATTGACGCAGACTGATAATAATAAATAATGAGCAGTAGCCATTTTCGATTTCATCAAGAGTGAATGCTATTGAATGTAACACACTTCAATGCTTTATGGTACTGACTAATACAGAAAAATAGATAATAAAAATTCAAAATTTGTAAGACGGTATTAAATGTATTATACGTTTACTTAATTTCGTGGGAGAAAGAAGTTAAAATTACCGCAATCGGAAGGAACTCGTCAAGCGCATGGAACGAGTCACGATCAACTGAACGGGAAGGCGTTTCATTACATAATCTAAAAAATATAACATACATTTATCAAATGGAAACGGTTTTACACATACATACAAATTCATACAATAGTAATATATTTTAGTTTTCAACATGCAACGTGCGGACGACATTATAATCCAAGACGTTATCCTACTAATATTATAAACACGAAAGCTTGTAAGTATGTATGTATGTATGGATGGATGTTTGTTACTCTTTCCCGTAAAAACCGCTTATCAGATTTGAATGAAATTTAGCATACATATAGTTTATTACGTGGATTAACACATAGGCTTTTTATCTACATACCACGCGGCACGCGGACAAAGCCGCGAGAGGCAACTAGTTATCAATATCGTACGAGATTGACTATAATCCTCCGCAAACAACAAAAAAAGTTTGTTTTACGAAAAAAGTTTAAAATAAAAAAGAAAATGTATTGAACGATATAGATGCTTTCAAAACCAAAAATCGCCTTCCCGTGCAGTATCAGTAGGTACTTATTAACATATATTTATATTACCGCGTTTTCACAAGCATTATTAGATTTTTCTGAATGATTTCATGTGAAACCAGATTTTGACATTTGAACATAGCTTTAGGGAAAGTAAAATATTAAGAATGATTCCTAGTTTATAAATGGGAGGAATACAATTAATCTTGCGTATCAAGAGATATTAGTTTCTTTAATTGAACCCGCCATGCACTTTCATCAATAACGTTCGCCACACGCCACAGCCTGTAATTTGTTAGATTCAGCCTGTAATCTGTAATTGTTTCGCAATTAGACAATAAAACAAAGGAAATTATTATCAACAAAAGCCTACACGCACATCAATAAGTTATGCAATTAAAATAAATTATTGTTTTAATTTTTTACTGTGGTGTAGATGGTGGTGGTGTGGGTTCGTACTTCTGTTTTTCTAAGGTGTTAATACTTCTGTTTTTCCAGTTAGTTTAAATTCATAGCCAAAATGAATTAAATGTTTTCTTGAATTTAATTTAATTATAGCATTTTATATGCTAGTCGTGTGTACGTTATTATTTAGTAGCTTTATTTTGATCAGCACCACTTTGTAGTACTGTGTAAGATTCCTGCAACAATAGGTGTCACATTAGGTCGATAGTTATTACTAGTTTAATTAATGTAGGTACATATTATATTTCACAAATAGGCTTAGAGGAATGATGTTATATTAGTACTTAAAAGGAAATTTTACCAAAAAAAAACTTAGAACAGTTAATTTCATTTATTTGTGTTTATTGTGTTGAGACATTAATTAACCTATAATTTACGATAGTTTATGTTGTTGAGTAATATATTGAAAGTTATTTAATTTTCTCCATGTTTTTATTCTGTGAACTCGGATACAATGTTAATTCTTCACCAAAGACAAAGTTTATCACATAATTACTTCCATGACATTGTCATGTAAGTAATTCATGATGGAGAAAGATGACAAAAAACATGTTTTTTTAGTTTTCACAGAAACTGACCCTTTGATTCACTATTATTTATTTTTTGTGGTTATTTACTATGGTTGTCAATATCAGCATTCAGTTAAACCCATAATAACCATAAAGATTTCCGAGTAACTTTAAATAATTGCAATTACCATTTCATATTATGTTTATTAGGTACATCTTTAAGTTGAGATCTTTTGTTGATACTTAAACTTATAACTGTTCTTAGTCAGCGGTTTCACATTTATTTAAAATAAATTATGTGTATACTTAAGTATTGATTGATATCACAATGCAATTTTCAATTTGCTTTGTGGCATACATAATTAGGAACACAGTTTATAAGAACAAATTAGCACATTGTTTTATATTCAGTCATTATTTTTATATTACTATTAGGAAATATATTTTTGTCAGACTGAGAATGTATACCTGTGCTTGCTGTTGCCAAATTAACAGATGCCAATTTTATTATTCATAATGATTATATAGTGGCATATGGTTCCACATAATTACCTTGAAATGAAATGAGCTTCACAAAATACAGTAAATCTTAGCTGCTAATGTAAAACTTGTGAATTTTTAACTTAATTTTAATGTATGTTACCCTATAGCTTCTGTTTTTGCAATGAGTAATATAAGTTGCTTTTAAATTATTTCATACAGTAATTATTACCGATTTATATTAATAAATAAGGGATTTAACACATAAATTTGATATAAATACACAGGCAATAAACAAAGCACTATTTTTTAAAAACTACCCAGCAGGCATAATATGACCTTTGTTTGACAAATCAATTCATACGAGACTCCTCGCCTCTGTACACGTATTAGTGACGCGCTACCGGTTATATTGTGGGTAGTAGAATATAATGACAAAAGAATGACTTTTGTTATTATCGTTAATTTTAAGTTATGAAATAAATATTTTATTTTGAAGCAACATGAAGTAACTGGATAATTGACTCCAACAATAGTGAATGCTGACAATATAAATTCATACTATTTGTGTATAAGCTCATAATATGCTGATATGCCACCTGCTGATTAATATTTGCCCAATTACATTCGAGTTTATGTGAGAAATCTTCACCAGCAGCTGTATTATATAATAGTATTCCACAATTTGTTTATAATACCTACCTATTTAATTTTTGTATATAAATGACACTAAAATGTAGTTACATAAATTTTGCAATAAAATGTATTTTTAATACACCTTTCCAATTTTTTTTATTTATGGCTCTATTTCACAACAAAATGAAAAACAAATGGGTAAAAGATACCGGAATCTCAAAAGACTGGACTTAAATGCAAAAATATGCAACCTGATGTTAGTATTTTCAACAATAGTTTCCAATGTTATCTGGTCAAGATATTCATTATTTTTTTGGTGATCATTTTAGATCTTTGCAATCCTACTGCTTTTTTTATTTACTAAATGAGGAGCGATTTGATTGTTTTTTATTTACTAAATATATGACTTGAATTTACAAAAACTTAAGCAAATGCATACCAACTCTGAAAAAATACATCGAAAGTATTCATTTTAAATCTTTTCTCGGAGAAATACATAAATAAGGATATAACTAATATTACTAATGAAGCAACTAACTTTGAGGTACGGAATATAAACAATGTTATAATAAGTAAACCTATATACAATGCTAATCTTTTGTATGCACCTATCAAAATATTTTGTTTTAATTCATTGTCTATACACATGCCAAACCAAAGCACATACTTGGGATTACATGATAGACAGTTTGATGGTCCTTCACCCCTACATGTTTTGCATGATGACTCACAGTCTATACAGCTATAAGAACCCTCAGTGTTGACACAATACTGGTTAAGTTCACAAACAGACGATTTACATTCATCTAAGTCAACACATGCACCAGATTGTAATTGCCAGCCAGAGTTACATTCTTTGCAAGCATTTGCCCCTTCACCACTACATCCATTGCATGATTTGTCACATATTTTGCAAGAACCCACACTAGTTAGATAAAAGTTTTGTGCACATTCATTACACACTCTTCCAATGTAACCTCTTTTACATATACATGTGCCATTCCCTTTACGAGTTCCGGCACCATCACATCTACCATTTCCAGCACAAACTTTATTTTCTTTGTCCTGAGGACAAGGAGTGCATGCAATGCCATAGTGTTCACTGGGACAACATTGTTGAAGAGCTTCAATGCACAGTGATGTGTGCAAATCCGCAGAAGTTGGATCCTTGTTGAACCACCATTTTTCGAACAGTTGTTCAGCTTCTTCTGCTTTAGCATAGCAAGCATCTTGATGTGTTTCTACTTCTGAACAAAGCCCCTCTTGTATTTCTACTAAACGAACCTCACTGCGCGAATACGATTTTAATTTACTTTCCTCCCAGGCTGCATCACCACCTTCATATTTTCCTCTAGAAGTTTTATCGAGCCAGTAATTAATAGAATCTGTTAATACCTTACACCGCTTACATTCGTCCAGTTTAAAATCCTGGGAAATTAATTTTTTAGATCCAATTGTTTCATAAAACAGAAATAATAATAGTAAAGATTTTTTTTGTATCACAAAAATACCCATAATTTAGGAAGAACTTATACAATAATGTAAATTCACTTCTTAGCTTTCTGCTTACTTGTACGACAGAACTGAACCCCCAAGCCCAGGGATAGGCCATACGATGATTATATCTCTAGGTATAAAGACTCGGAGACTGCCAGTGAAGATTCTAACTTCTAACCTAAAAACAAGAACAACAGAACAGCATAACAACAAGTAGGTAGCAAGTAGGTATTCTAATCTATGAGTACAAGTTGGTGTCTCAACGTCAGTCATTACTATTTTTTTTCTTTTCTTTCTTTCTGGATAAGGCAAAGGAATTTAGTCCATATAGCCAAGTCTTCAGTGTTTTTTCATTTTATCCACGGAACAGAAATATTTATGATGGATGACGGGATGTTACATGGTAATGGTTGATGATTTGGTGAATTAATGGTTTATGAAGGATGATAAATAAATGTTTTCTCCCTAGTTTTAATAAAGATGTGGTTCTGAAACCTAACGCAACGCGGATTTCTTCAATACTTCATTTATTTGCTTAAAATGTGTTACAAAGATGGTACTTAATATTATATGAAGAACAGTCACATATTGCCATATTAAACTTAATAAAGCTCCAACTGAGATCAAGACATACAATATTATTTCAATCTAGACACAAAGCAAAGGCAGCGTGTCAAGCCAAGTTCAGGCAAAGGAACTGGCTAGCCAGCGCCAAGTGTAATATTACACGAACCAATTGGTGCCACTTTTGCCCCTTCTATAACTCAAAACCTCTTTAACGTAAACACATAAAACTACGTGTGTTTAATTATATCCTTATGGACATGTAGAAAGCCCAATTTCATGAAGCTAGCTCAAACCGTTATAAAAATATGAAGGTCAAAAAGTCGTATATTTTAGTACTGACTGACTGACATATAGTACCTAAACCTAACCTACTTCCAGATGACCTAGAAGGGATGAAATTTGGAATCCAGCTCGGTAATTGTATGTAAGCGTAGGAAAAAATGAAAAAAAATCCCCATACAAAAAACTTGTAATACGCGATAAAAAACCGGCCAACGGTTTGTCGTCGGCGCGGCGGCGCGTAGCACCACATAATTATACACAGAACAGAAGTAAATCTACATAAGCGCTCCCGAGCAACACATAAACATAGGCACCGCTTACGAATACCGATTTAGTTATTTATTGTTTTATTAAATGTATGTTCATCCTACTTTTTTCTCAACGATGAATTAAATGATTGTCATACTATAACCACACGTTCTTCGTGCCTAAACCAGTAACAGTATAAAAGTGAAGAAGAAAGATCGACTCTTGTTTATTATAAAAAATATATATTATTTAAAAATATAAGTATTTTCTATGAGAAAATATACTAAATTATAGGAATATTCATTTTACCCATCAAAACACTCATAACTGTCAAACCATTACATACGTCACTAACCGCTAAACATGGATCTCGATTGATGAGAATTTGTCGAATTTATGCTTTATTCGTATAAAAATGAATACAAAAAATTTACAAAATTTTACAATTTCGCATGAACACAAATTTGGTATGAACACAAAAAACAGAAATGTTAGCGGCTTGTTTATTGGTTAGTGACGTCATGCGCTCTTCTTGATGTTTTGCAGTCACGTGACACACGAAACACGATTTTGTTATTAGTGTCATGTCAACATCCATAATCAACTATTGTCATATTTTTTTCATTAATTATCTTACTAATAAATTGCAGGGACTTCATCTACTATTATGATTTTTGGTGCCCACAGGGATCTATTCTCGGTCCGTTGTTATTCATTGTGTACATTAATGACATAGGTAGTTGTTTTCATAATAGCAAGTATTTATTATATGCAGATGATCTCAACATTTTTAAAACTATTACGACCCTTACTGACTGTATGCTTCTTCAAAACGACCTTAATAGATTAACAACTTATTGCAATAAAAATAAACTGGCTCTAAGTATTCCAAAATGTAAGTATATAAGCTTTACTAAAAAGAAAAATATAATACGCTTTAATTATACCCTGTGCACTGAAGGAATAGTGAAGGAAATGCAAATCTCAGATCTTGGAATTATATTGGATAGCAAGCTACATTTAAATCTGCACATAGAAAAAATCAAGACTAAAGCTTTTCAAATGTACAATCTTGTAATGCGAGCAACAAGTGATTTTAAAATCTAAAGACGTTTTTCTATCTATATAACTCAATTGTTAGACCCCAAGTGGAATATGCGTGCATGATTTGGAACCCTTTCTATTCTAAATATAACGACGGAATTGAAAAATTACAACATAAATATTTAAGAGCTGTACAGTACCGATGTAATATAGGATGCTTGAGTTATGAGGACTCCTTAAGAAAATTTAATTTGATAACTTTGCAATCACGACGTCTCTTACTTCATGCCATGATGCTTCATGGACTGGTGCATAATAGATTTGATTGCCCAGAACTAATTAATAACATTTTCTATGTAGTACCTAGAACTATAATAAGAAGAGAGTCGCGCGCTTACCCGCTCTTTGCCACAACAACTTGTCGTACAAATGCGGGTGAGCGGGCGCCTCTACGCAGAATACTCAAGTTGTTCAACCAACATTTCCATAACATAGATATTTTTGTTTTAACTAAAGAAAAATTTAGAAGTGCTATTATTGATAGTTTAAAATAGTAATTGAGCAGAATGTTAATGCGATCACTATTGCTTACAAAAATGATCTACAAATATCGTTATGTAAATGTAAGTCTAAGTGTTATGTGAACATAAGTATGGTAAAAATTATAAATAACTAAAACTTCACTTTATCTCATATTTTTATAGAGTAATCTGTGGAAACGTCATGGATTGTACAATAATTTATGTAACTTGTGTGTCTAACTATAGATGTAATACTCATTGTACAATTGTTGGTTTTCCCAAATAAAGAAATAAGAAATATGATTAGCTAACCGTTGTATAATGGTAGTGGTTATGCGCCGATCGATAGCCATTAACAATATTTTTCAATAGATCTCGAGCGTACAGACACAAGTGTTATACTTTGCATTTTTTAAGATTAAATTTCAATACTTAAAATAGAATTGACACAAACTAACAGCACTTCCGTGTCGTATTCTGTGTTTTTTATAGAGTTTGGAAGCTTATTATATATTTTGACACACATGGCTCAGGTTTCCGTACTCAAAGGGTAATAACGGGACCCTATTACTAAGAATCCGCTGTTTGTCCGTCTGTCTGTCACCAGGCTGTCTCAAGAACCGCGGTAGCTAGACCGTTGACAACAATTACTAAAAATAATAAAATAAATATTTAAGGGGGACTTGATATTAATAATGGCAACAGGTAGGCACTTGAAATATTCACAAAATACTCAGTTGTATTTTAATTCAATAATAAATAATAAAAATTAAATTAAGTAGATATTTAAGGAGGATCCCATACAAAAAAACGCAATATTTTGCCTATTTTTGCTCGTTACTAATAAATGGTAACAGGTAGGCACTTGAAATTATTCACAAAATACTTAATTGCACATTTACATTAATAATAAAAAAAATAGGGGGTTCACAACAATAGTGATTTTACCTAAACTAAACTAAAAAAGGTTACAATATGAAATTTGTATACCTACTGTTGATTATCTAGTCAATCGTACGGAACCCTTCGTGCGCGAGTCCGACTCGCACTTTTTTTAACTTACTATTCGTTAGTTTCATTTGCTTGAAGTTGAAGTAAAAATATTCTAGGGTGGTGCCACTACGAGTACTTCTCACCGATACCTATAAATATTAGCCCGACGACGCGACGGCGACGACTCGATAAAAAGTATCGATACCAAAAGGGAAAAAGCTAACAAAGTATCGATACTTCCCTAAACGTCTGTCAAGTTTCATGAGTTTGAGTTCATGTCATGAGATTTGCATTAGCTTTTAGCAACGAGGCATGATTGTCAAATTTAATTTATTGCACGTACACGCATTGGTAACGGAAATTAATAGTAATTCCAATCAACTTAATTGTGTTTTACAAGGTATTTAGTTAAAGAAGTACAGGATTGTGACGAATGGATTACTAACCTTACACGGTGCAGTGACTGGATTTTATTTCTATGATTAGCAACACTTGCGTTCGTAATGGCAGACAAAATTAGGTAAGTTGTCATTCCTGAAAAAACGTTTTTCTGTGATAATTTATTAGTAAATTATTCTTTATAAACTGGAAACGAATTTGACCAAAAATGGAAGACAATAATAATTGTGCATATATATGTACGTACTAATAGTTTATGAATATAAGTTGTCATGCCATGAGGCCAGTCCTGGATTAGCCCTTAAAGCTATTTAAGCAATTGCTTAGGGCATCCCTTCTAGGGGGCACACGATCAAGAATTGACACGGACAATCAAGGTGTAGGATGCTAGGGCTAAACAAAAGCTCATTCCAGTTGTCTCGTAATGTATGTGGGATGAGCTTTTTTTTAGGTCCGCCACCCAAAATTGTTTAGGGTGTCCAGTTACCTTAATCCGACATTGCATGAGTCTTAGTGACTTTATTAATATTGGTAATCAATTAATTATCATATAGTTTCTAAAAATATCAAATATCATACCTTTCTACTCTTCTGATGCTTTATTTTCCAATTAATAATCCAAGATCTCATATGAATTATTAAACATTAATTGACATAAATACTTGTTTGTTGTTGCAGAGTTAAGTCCAACTTTGATATAAAAGGAAACTATGATCCCTCTGACTCAGAAGGTGAATACACACCAAAAGAAAAAATATTACTCGAGAAAGTTCAGAAAAGGAAACAAAATGATTCTGAAAGTGAAGAAGAAATGTATGCTTTTACTGAATCTGAAAACTCAGAAAACGAACAAGATGATTTAGGTATTGCTGACAGTGATGTGGAAGGCCAGGAAAAGTCAGATGATGACTTGCCTGATTCTAAGGCTTGGGGTAAAAATAAGAGATCCTACTATGCAACCGATTATGTTGATGAGGACTATGGAGGCTTTGGCAATGATGAGGAATCTGCACTTATGGAAGAAGAAGAAGCAAAAAATATTCAGAAAAGGCTCTTGGAACAACTTGGAGATGAAGACTTCACTTTAGATTTTTTCAAAAGGCAGGTAGCAGATGTTGAAGAAAAAGAAACAGTGATAAAAAGTGATTTAAGTCAAATGTCAAAGAGGCAAAAGATACAGTTGCTTGAAAAAGAAAGTCCAGAATTATTTGGACTTATTGATGATTTTAAAACAAAATTAACAGTTGCAAAAGTTGATTTACATCCACTTCTAAAACTTGTCAAAGATGGAAAACTTCCTACATGCCCTGCATCAAAGTTTGTTAAAACAAATTATGATTTAATTTTGAATTACTGCACTAATATAAGTTTTTATTTACTTCTCAAAAGTCAAAGAATTAATATTCAGAACCATCCTGTAATAAAAAGGTTATACCAGTATAGACAAATGTTAAATAAAATGGAGCCTATTTACTTGGAAGTTATAAAACCTCAAATTGAAAAAATATTACTTGCAGTGAAAAACAATTTAGAGTTGCATGAAATTAAAGAAATGAAGCCTGTTAAGAAACGCAAGTCAGGTAGAAGTTCTCCTGAATCAACACCCAAGAAGTTAAAACTTATTAATGCAATGCAAAAAGATGATGCAGAAGATACTGGTGTATCTGATGATGATGATGAATATGAAGGCAGTGATTTCTTCAAATCTTACAAGGATGTTGACCATCAAAGGAATAATGATGAATCTGAAGAAAGTGGATTTTCTGATAACAATATTTCCCCTAATGAAATTGAGTCTGAAGATAAACCTTCTACCTCACAGGGTATTGTTCTTGAGGATGTTGGTGAAAAACGTGAAATTACTTATCAAATCGCCAAAAACAAGGGATTGACTCCCCATAGAAAGAAGGATCAAAGGAACCCAAGGGTTAAACATAAGCTCAAATATAGGAAGGCAAAGATCAGGAGGAAGGGAGCTGTTCGGGAGCCTAGGACTGAGATCACTAGGTACGCTGGGGAAGCTTCAGGAATAAAGGCTAATGTCAAAAAGAGCATAAAAATTAAGTGAAACTATTTATTTATACAAAAATTGTATCATATAACAAGTTTATTCAATAATAAAGTTGTATTCCAATTTTTAATGCTTCTTATTCAATGTTGCCATCTGAAATAATAAAAAAGTCAGTAAATACATGTATCAAAGCAAAATCAAATGAGTTGTTTAAATTAAACTTACAATTTCAAAACTTTGTCTTTCCCCCCGGAGGCTACATAAGCTCCATCTGGTGACCAATCTACTGCAAATACTTCATCAGCATGTCCTGGTAAATCCAGTTCCAATTTTTTTGTTTTCATATTCCAAACTGAAAAATATTCAGGGAAAGGTTATGGATTAAAAAAAAGCAAAAATAGGTATAATGAAGGTGAAGTTATTTTTAAGAGGATGGGATATGAATATTCTTTATTATGACAAAATAACATTTTAATTTACTGTATCATACCTTTCAAGGTTGAATCTGCACTGGAGCTTAATAGAAGTCTTGAATCAGCCGACCAAGCTACCATGTACACTGCTTGCACATGACCTCTAAGAGTTGTTATAAACTTGCCAGTTATTGAGTCCCACAATTTAACTGATTTGTCAAATGAAGCTGATGCTATTATTCTATAACAAATAAAGTTATAAATGAAAAGTTTCAGTCTAGTCATTATATTTTATAGCTTGACACGATTAGGGATACGAATTCACACGATACGAATTAAGGTCTCAGCACACATATGGGATCGGAAAGGGATCGTAACCGTAACGCCTTTCGCCTCGCTGTCAACCAGGCGTCAACCTACCGTATGCACGTAACGAAAGCGTATCAGCAGCGCCTGTACGTCAACTCGGCTACGGCTAGGCGACACCGCGCTTACGCCTCGCCGCCCCCTGGCTGACCTGGTTGGCACCAGATCAGTTTGAATCCAAACGTTAAGTGTAGCGCACAGTTATGTCTTGGTTTACAATACGTGAGTTGGCTATCATAGCCATAGCACTTGATGAAGAGGAAAAAGAAAATAGCAAGAAAAAAAGAAAAAGATATTGGGTACACAGTATGAATAAAGCTATAAAAAAACATTTGATGGATGATGAAGAGAAATTTTATATTTATTTTCATATGCCGAAATATCTCTTTTATAACATATTGCAGTCTATAGATGAATGTATAAGGAAGAAGAATACAACATTCAGAGAAACAATATAGGGGAAAGGGTGGACGAAGAGATGTGAGCTCGGGTACGGAGAGACGTAAGCGCGGGGACGGAGAAACGTAAGCGCGGGGACGATGAGCCGTAAGCGCGGGAATTCAAGTTCGGAGCCTGTTCCGAGGCGAGGCGATTACGTTATTATTCCGATTAGTGTGCGTTGCAGTAGGGAGTTTAATACAAACCATTCTGAACGGCTCGAGGCGATACGGTGACGATCCCTTTCCGATCCCATATGTGTGCTGAGACCCTTACGTTACGATTTAATCTGCAGATATCCATGAGTAAAACTCCTTATAAGTTAATTTGTTGCGTTATATCGAATATGATGTGCTTTAGATATAAAATAAAACATTACTAACATGTGTTAATTATATTTTTTAGTAACCCTAGAAGCCCAATTATAGGTCAAATATATATTCTTGTGACTCGGTTTAGTATGCTATATCTATTAATTATTATTAATATATATTAATGTTCTAAGGAGTAGGTTAAAAACATTGTATGTAATTTGTTTGGCTTGATTTCCAATAACTTTGCCTATCGGGGGATTAATCTACATGTAGTGATATCTTGTGCGTTTTGTCTAGTGTCCGCACCCGAAAGCACATGTTACAGTCAACGGCGACGGCGGCCGACTGACGCTCCCGTCGAATAATCCCCGTACTGCGCGTACGTGCCGCCATCCCCGTTGCCTTATGTCCCCCGTCGCCCGCGGACCATGGGAGTGTCACGTACGAATTTACTAAGCTATAGATAGCATTACCAATATGCCAAAACATGTAAGTATATAAGAACAATGTCCAGGTGTTTAGTGATGTATGTAGTGAAGAAGTCTGTAGCCATACAAAATACGATACCTAGTGTCTGGAGAAAATTTTACATCATTGATAAGTTGTTGATGGCCTGTCATTCGTGCCAAAGGTCGTTTCTCTTTCTCAGGAAGCCAAAGAAATAACGTAAAATCGTCTGATCCTGATACTAAGCGTTCATCGCTTTTTCCACATACTGCTTCATATCTTTCGAGGGCACGCTGTTGTAGAATATTTTCTAAAAAAAATTAAATTGCAGATAATTTTTGGAACTAAGTTCCTTATCGCGCGTTGCGAAAGGGGGCTAGAAGGAAAAAATTAAGACGAAAAGTTGTAACGACACTTTTTGCAATCCAACAAAAATAAATAGCTTAATTATAGCTATTGTAAAAAAAAATCAATTTTATTACAATTCCTTCACTAATTAATCGAAAGGAACTTCGTTCCATCCGGGTGTCCCTTGACACCTCTCAAGTTTTATAATAGCTGTTAGGGACTATTAAAATACGTGATGGAGGCTATATTTTATGTTGAATTAATTAACAGAACAAAACGAAGTACTAGTAAGAAAAAAAGTAAGTACTAGTAGTTGAAAAAATAAAATTAAAGTTTTAGATTAGAAAATCACTCACTGTCACTAATTGTGTATTGCTGATCAGTGACTGGATGGAATGGTCCAGTTCGGAGGACATAGTCTGTGCTGAGTGCCAATGTGTTGACCCAGTGAGCATGCCCCTCTAAAGTTCTGCAGAGAACTCCATTGTCTGCTCTCCATACCTAAGTAGGTTTACAAAGTTATTTTTAGGTATATAAAGTACAATGACACACATCAACATGCTTGTAAACTAACCTTTATTGTTCTGTCTTGAGAAGATGTGTATATAAGTCCATTGCCTCCCCATTTTACTGATGTGACAGCCTTGGTATGCCCTGCTAGACATAAGACTGTAAGACCTGTTACTGTGTCCCATATTCTTACATCACCATCTTTAGATGAACTGGCCAGTTTACGACAATCTGGATTTCTAAAAATTATTGTAATTATTTTCTAAAGATTCAACTATCATTTATTAAATAAGTTCCACTTCCACTTTAGGTAGAGAATAATTGGTTACCAAGTACCAAATTATAACCACATCTTCATACTTTATGATGGCTTATGTGGTAATTAATGTTATATTGAGGAGATGGCAACGAAGGAAATGGTGCATTAACATTTGCTATTTGCCCCATGCCATCAATTGGTAGTGATAAAAGATCCAAAAGAAAAAACACTTAATAAGGTTGAAATGGTGCCTACCAAATAATAACTAAATGTTTTTATATAGATAATTCATCAGTACAAACTCAAATACATACTTATGATAAGGTTCCCAAGTGAGAGCAGTGACCCATTGCTTGTGTCCCATCATTGTCTTTCCAATTTGATTGCCAGTAATTGGATCCCATATCATTATCCGCCCTTGCTTGCATGCTGATGCTAGTTTAAGCCCATCTGGAGACCAACTGATACACAGAACCCAATTACCATGACCTGAAAGTAATTATAAAAACATAAATATTATTTAGTATTAAATAGACTTATCAGAAAAATCCTATGACTATATCCTATGACTCATAGTCTAGTCATCTTAATCAAAATTAGGCAAGTTTCTCTCACTTCACTCTCTCAAAAAATTCGAAACATCCTATTTGAGTAGGCATGGCCCAATTTAAAATATCAAATCCTAATAATAGCAACATGTTAGCTATGATAAAATACTACAAGTATTTAGAGTACCATGTGTACTGTTAAACATTACCTTTACATACATGTAGGGGTGTTTGTGTGTTTAGGTCCCAAAACCGAACAGTAGTATCTCCTGAACCACTAGCCAATCGTTTGCCTGATGGACTGAAGCTTGTTGATATTACTGCTTCTGCATGACCTGGAATTGAACTGCAAGCATATTTGATTAATTTAAGGTATCTGCTAATTTGATTACACCAACAAAAAAAATTAATATAAATGCCACTTATTGTATATGTTTAAATATTTTCAGCTCTTACTTTATTGTTTCTCTGAGGATACTAACCTGGTACATCTGGTAACTGGTCTGACTCTAAACACAGCTTGTTGCTGATATATGATATCAACAACTTCTTCAGAGTTCAAACTTTTGATGTCAAGTGCATCTTTTAGGCTATTAGTTATTTCAACATCTTTAACAAAAAAAAGAAATGGCTTGTCTTCCTGAAAATACAGAGCAGATATAGGTATAGCATGCTATTAATTGGGGCTCCAACGAAAAATGTATCAACAAAATCAAATAGTAACCAACCTATTCACTAACCTCTTGTAAAAGAGCATTGCATATAAGTTGTAGTTGATCTCTCGTTATGTTTAACGGTAGATCTAACGGGCTTCCCGTCTCTTCTCCAGTGTCTGACTTAAGTCTGGCTTGGACACAACTAGGTAAGTCTACTTCCATTTTCAATAAGAAAACTTATCATGCCCATGCAATGCACCAAAAGTGACCAAAACACAACCTAAGTTTAGTAAGCTATGGGCTCTCAGACAGAGTTAAAACATTTAGCGATCATTTAATCTGTGGCTCAGACAGTTTGAAGTTTGAGTCATACTTCAATTTTTTTTTTAATTGTGACTTCGACCTTTTAGTTGCTGCTGATATCAGGGAAGATATAAATAAATAATGATGAGCAAAGAATGATTAAAATTTGAAGGATGCTTAATAATTTTCGCAAGTTTCAGTAAAGATGTAATTCTATACTTGATTTTCTTTTAAACTGTTTTTTTTTAAGCAGCAATTTCTCCATAGTTTTATGATCAACTCCGCCATCAGTTAATAAACATAAACTATAATATTCTGAATATATTTAACTGAATATAATAATATATTCTGTGATATTTATCTACACATATTATTGTAAAGGTCTGTGTGTCTGTGTTTATTTTTATGTGGCAATTTCTTCTTATATGTCCGATCGACTTCGCCACTTCGGCATTTCTACCTACGTGTTATGTTTATTTTATTTGTACTTTAATTGGTTTTAGGAAGTTATTTGCTGCCTAAAAATGAAATATTTATATTTATTGTTTATATTATGGACTACAGTTACTTGTGACGAACATACGCATACGTATAAAGATGGAGAACAAGTGGTGCTTTGGATGAATACAGTGGGACCCTATCACAATCGCCAAGAAACGTATGCATATTTTTCACTACCGTTCTGCGTAGGTACTAAAGTAACCATTGGCCATTATCATGAGACTCTATCTGAAGCACTTCAGGGAGTAGAGCTAGAATTCAGTGGTCTCGATATCACGTATAAGGATAACGTGCCGGCGCAGCAGTTCTGTGCCATCGAACTGAATGACCAATCTTACAAAGCATTTGTGTATGCTGTGAAGAATCACTATTGGTATCAAATGTACATAGATGATCTGCCTATATGGGGAACAGTAGGCGAAATCGATGGTGACCATTATTACATTTGGACTCACAAGAAATTCGACATTGGATACAATGGAAACAGAATTGTGGAGGTCAACCTTACAGCTGAAAATAAGGAACGACTTACGCCCGACGCTAAGATTCCATTCACTTATGAAGTAAATTGGAAAAAAAGCAATATACATTTTGAAGATCGATTTGACAAGTATTTGGATCCAAACTTCTTCCAGCACCGAATTCATTGGTTCAGCATCTTCAACAGTTTCATGATGGTAATATTTTTAGTAGGACTAGTCTCCATGATTCTCATGAGAACACTTCGTAAGGATTATGCAAGATACTCAAAGGATGATGATCTTGATGACTTGGAAAAGGATTTGGGAGATGAATATGGCTGGAAACAAGTTCATGGTGATGTTTTTAGGCCAGTCCCTCACTTGCCAGTATTTTCAGCCCTGATTGGTGCTGGGTACCAGCTGACTGTTGTAACTTTAGCAGTTATAATATTTACCATATTTGGTGAACTGTATACTGAGCGGGGGTCATTACTTTCTACAGCAATATTCATTTATGCAGCTACATCTCCAGTGAATGGATACTTTGGAGGATCTCTGTATGCGAGAATGGGTGGTAAACTGTGGATAAAGCAAATGTTGCTTTCAGCATTTTTATTGCCTGTGCTGGTTTGTGGGACAGCATTCTTTATTAATTTTATTGCTATGTACTATCATGCATCTAGAGCCATTCCATTTGGTAGTATGATGGCAGTTATGTCCATTTGTACCTTTGTTATATTACCCCTGACTTTGGTAGGAACTGTACTGGGTCGTAATTTAGCAGGTCAGCCTGATTACCCTTGTCGTATTAATGCAGTGCCTAGACCCATTCCAGAAAAGAAATGGTTTATGGAACCTTTTATAATTATTATTGTAGGAGGCATACTACCATTTGGCTCTATATTTATTGAAATGTATTTCATCTTTACTTCGTTTTGGGCATACAAAATATATTATGTATATGGATTTATGTTACTGGTATTCCTAATTTTGATGATAGTAACTATTTGTGTGACTATTGTTTGTACTTATTTCTTGTTGAATGCTGAGGATTACCGTTGGCAATGGACGAGTTTTCTTTCTGCAGGTAGCACAGCCATCTATGTGTACCTGTACTCTTTCTATTACTTCCTTTTTAAAACAAAGATGTATGGCCTCTTTCAAACTACTTTTTATTTTGGCTACATGGCTCTTTTCAGTTTAGCTCTGGGAATTATTTGTGGGACAGTGGGTTACATAGGTACTAGCATATTTGTTAGGAAAATTTATTCAACTGTGAAGATTGATTGAAATATTGGGTTTATCCAATTACTGGTTAAAGATGACTTCAATTTCTATTTATCCAGCATGTCATAGCATGAAGGAATCAGATTAACAAATTAGCATTTATTATTGGTTCAACATTTCTAAATTTAAGTAAAAATATTGTATGTATAGATACATTCCTAACATTAAATCAATAACCGTAACTTAACTAAACCATAAATAGTAATTAGATTATAATATCTATTTATTTATAAATCTAAAACTTTCACTTTGAGTGTAAATTAAAATGATTGTTATGGAATTAAAATATTATAATACTTGTGTGACATAAAATATTTGCAGTATCAGAAATTCACAATCAGATCTTTCAGTTCTATCACTGCCATTAAATATACTAAAACAATTGAATCACAAACATATTGTGTCAACAAAATGCTACATTCATATGATACGAAATCTGTGGATATTTGTGTTGTATTTGAATATAAAAAAAACATTTCGCTAATGAGCACTTATAAAGTCTATAACTAATAATAGGTTGATAATAATGCTTAATTAATATGAAAGTATTATATAAGGGTTTTGAGAAACATTGTATGTGATTTTATTTTCGAGTATTGCTGTGTAAGTTTTTTGCCTGTTGGTATTTTCAACATTTAAACTTCACACATAATAAGTACCTATATAAACTATATGTATATACTCTGGCTAATGCAATGTATTGTTCTAACTATAAACATCTTCATCTATCCTATTATTATTTTGTGCTATCTCTATGGTATGTAAATATTTTCCCAGTCTTTTAATTATTAGATAGTTAACTTTAGTGTAAATGGTACTCTACCAAATGTCACTGATAGTTCAATGACTGGTAGTAGTATATTATAAATCATTGCTCTAAATCTTAAGTTATGTTTAGGCATGGAATATAATTTATTAAATGGCTATTAATTAGACCATCTTTAAACAATGTCGTTTAATCACATATTAATCACGTAATGTCGAAAACTTATCGTTTAAAATTGTAAATACTAAATATTAGGGCATTAGCAATAGCTATAAAAGATGAGCAATTACAACAGCGACATTATTTAGGTATTGAAATTATTGGTTTCATAAATTTTGTTAAATGGATAAATTTATAATAATGTACGCCATCCAACATTCTTGTAACTAGGTATTTTGGCATAAAAATAAAGGCGAATAACGATATTGTTGGCTGTTTTATTATCCTATAATTATTGATTTCTCACGTTTGCGTAAATATTATACCTACATTGAAATAAATATTTTTTTTTATTGCGGAAAATTTATATTATTGAAATCTTGGCGTAGTATTTGATCTTTTAAGGTAGGTATACCTACGTTGTTTTGTTCGAGTTGCATATTTTTTAAATATGAGGACAATTCCAATAATCTAAGAGGAGCCAAAAAAAGATGAAATTCCATATTTTATATATATTTACACAGAATTTTTATCGCCTTCAACAAATAACTCGACGTCAACTGCCCCTTTTCTTGACTTCTTGCCTCCTGGCGTCTGCGCGTTGAAAGTTTGTGCTGTTCTTTTTCTTATCACGCTGATATCTTCCGCCTCATCACTTTGATCTGCCCACTCTAATACCAACCTTCTCCCGTAAAGATGCGTAGATTGACACAAAGCTTCAAACGCAGACTGAAAGAAACAATTATATTGACGTTATTGATATCTTGTTAAGAAAATAAGGTTTTTAAATATAAACTAAGTATATTTTACCTTTGCATCCGCCTTAGAATGATAGTCTACAAATGCAAAACCACGATGTTGGTCAGATCCAGGGGAGAGTTTTTTAGGTAGTCTCAAAGTTTTTATCTCACCAAAGGCCCTGAGTAACAGAAAATTCCGTGAAACATAGTAATCAATTGAACAGAAAACAAATTCAAATAATTTTTAATCTTACATTGGATACAATAGCGCATTAATTGCTAGTAACTCCCGTATCAGTTCATTAACATTACATCAACAAAGTAAATTGTGACCTTCGATAACGTATTATTGTGTTCATGGTTATTAGTAAAGTATTATTCGATATACACGAAGTAAGAGCTTTACAAATACTTGTTCAGCATATTGTTAAATATGCAAGTAATACAAACACTAAGTATTAAAATTATCTTCAAATGTATAGGGATAACTGCGTGATGTCATTGCAGTGTAGGTTTATGGTAATATCACGAAACTCTAAAAACAACAGTTAAGTGACAAATAGTGTGCTTATTCTCACTTCAGTATTAGCTAGGTGTATATAGGTATGTGTGCCCTTCGGAAACTAGTGTAAAAAGAGTCAAAGGATGTTTTCGGTATGAGCGGCACGTATGCATTACCAATCCGTAACAGTGGGGCAGAATGGGCTAAATAACAACAAGGCGATCTTTTAGGTGCTATTTTATAGACTTACGCACACTGAAGTATCTTTATGCGAAAGTTATAACATTTTTACGATGCCATTTTGAGCAGGTTCGCAGAAGCACGTTTTGCGTCAAGACCGTTGCTTACTGCCACGCAGTTTTAATGAGCAGTTCTTTGCAACCATCAGAGTAGGCCGCAGTCTTATGCGAGATATACAGTAGGTACGGTACAAGTATTGTCCGTACCGTACTGTGTAGGATTTGGGGGTTAGCGGATTATGTCTACATATTTTCCCGAGTTTGTCGAATTTCATCAATTAATTAATATACTTAAGTATACTTATTGGAACGTACGTGTATTGTATTTATATTTAATGGGTGCACTACATTAACAATTAAGGAAATAGCATATCGAATTTAGTAAAAGTAGCAGTAATGTAGTAGCTCAAAATACTTTTACCTAAATATTTCGTGCAACTCGTTTCTGTTAGCCTGGAATGGTACATTTCTTACGAGGATTTTGTTGCCCGTTTGTGTAGTATCTTTACTGGCTTTCTTTGATGTTCTCACTTCATTCCTAAAAATGTAGTGTGAAATTAATATACATAGTGAACAATACAAATAAAACGAAAATAAATGTTACTAGGTACTAACGTATTTTGTCTCTCGGATCTCTTCAATTCTAACGACTTTCCATCCAGAGTAGTAACTTGAAGTGTCTTGAGAGCTTCGTTGGCGTGTTCCTTTTTATAATATTGTACAAAACCGTAACCCATTGAAAGAAATTTACCAGGATTCTTTGGATCTTTCTTTTTTGCTATAGACACACTGTGTACTTTACCGACTTCTGAAAAATGCTGTGACAAAAACATATATTAGTAATTAACAAAAATTAAAAGGTTCCTAAGATACTTAAGTGCGCAACAGATATATACGAACCGCTTTGAGAGTATCTTCAGTTGTTTTGAAATTAAGATTCTTAACAAATAATGTGGTGTCTTTTTCGGGTTCCTGCTCCTCAATGAAATCATGGTCAATCTTGGTGACTTCGTTCTTGCTTTCATGTTCAATAGATTCTGTTACAGCCGTTGTCTTTGTGTCGATCACATTTTCATGTGATTCCTCCATCCTTTTATCTTTATCTGACTCAGTTTTTTCAGCAGACTTCAAAAATACATTTTCAGGGGCCCATTCTAAGTACAATGGGGCACTTTTGAATTGTGAATATGCCAACTTAGTGAATGCTTTTTTCGCTTCAAATGGTTCAATAAAGTCAACAAGGGCAGTAATGCCGTGTTGTGGCATTAAGAATCTCGCTATTTGTCCGTGTTTTACAAACAAAGCCTTTACCTCATCTTTTTCTGTGTTTGCTGGTAAGTTTTTAACGAGAATACAAGTTTTTGATCTTTTTTTCGCGGGCTGTAAGAAAGTTATTTACGTTTAAATAATATAAAATAAGCAATGTTATAATTTTGACAGTAATTTTATTATTTTATTTATATCGTGTAGAGCAAATCTACACGTCTTTTGATTATAAGTAAGTTTTTTTAAACACATTAAACATTAATTAAACATGTTTTTGATGTTGGAGTAGTAGGTAGGTACCTAGTTTGTTTCTGAATTTCACATAAGTATAGTGGAGTCCATTAAAACTTTTACCTCGGAATCCTGGGCCAGTCCATGAATCTTTATATTATTATAAACCTTTGAAGTGTGTTATTAATTATAAAAAAAAGTAAAAAAAAAAAAATTTGATTCTTTTTTCAGTATTCTGTTCTATTTTTATTTGCGTAAAGTTATGTTTTGCGAAGGAGAACTATTACAAACCTTAAATATTAGTACCTACATCTTGCAAGTAACTAGGTTAAATACGTAGCTATATTTGTACGTTTTGAAAAAAATATAATTCCGTCTAATCGTTATTCATTTGCTATTTATGTTTATTTGAAGGGTAAAGGTAATTAATTGACAACCTTAAAATAGGTCTTGGTAGAACTAATGGCCATTCCGAAAAAAAAACACGTGGTACCAAAGATACGACTTTTTTTTAAATATCGATGTTTTTTGTTACCTTATTTTACATTCATGTACACCACGACTACGAATTAATGAATTCCATCGGTTATTTATTGTTATAGTAATTTACGATAACTATGCTGATAGATAAGCAATAAATAGTAGGACTGCTGTTACACGGCTTTAAAAAAAAACAACTTGAATTGTTGTTTTAGTGGAAAATTTGTGAAAAATATTTATTAGTCAAAGTTATTTTTTAAAGTATGGTTGCTTACCATACTTTAAAAAATATTTATCAAAACAATTGGTGGGGCCAATAATTTGAAAATAATATGTACTTAAAGCCGATTTCAAAATGTACCTGATATAAATATTGTATTATTGCTAATCATGTTTAAAGGAATGAAATTTAGTTTGCAATATAAAACAAATTTGAACATGAAATAGTAATTAATAATAACAATCAAGATCGCACAATTTTTATTTTATAACTTTTTTATTTGTGCTAGATTCATTGACTGGCCCTGGATTCCTAGAATTTGCCACATTTACGTGTTACGGCACTCCACTAATAAGAACAATATAAATCAAGTACTATACGGAAAGTGTGAGATATATGTAACATATCTATGTTACTCATATGAATAAAATATAATATGATATACTAGCAAGACCTTCCACTATCTCCTTTTAAATTAATGTATTTTTCATCACGGCAAAAACATAAACTTGTATCACTAAACTTTATATAACAACTTTAACTCCCTTTTGTCTATATACTCCCTAAATAAATTCAAATTAAAAATAATAATAACGTCATGGCTACAAAACTTATCATATGTCGACACTGAAAACTTACTTACTCCGTTAATATAATTAACCAACTCACACACTTACTAAACTAAATGGATAGCAGTCACAACTATATACATATACACAACCTTTCTCACACACAAATACACGCACCCACACACACACCCACATATACACACACACATACCTACTTAGCCTGTAGAAATTAAGTACTCTTCAAAATCCTGAAAATGGTTATTAATATCAAATATCGTCCTAGAGGTGGGAGCCTGGTGATCTGTAACACAGGGTTTCCTACTTCAGACACCAGTCTCTCACAAAGGAATGTAAACCTTGTCATATCATATTTGTCATTGTAACTTACCTTTGTTGAGAGAAAATAAACACTCTATTATTATTATTATTTAATACATATAGGTAAATGTATTTTTTTTGTAATTTCTAGAGAAAATATACGCAGCAAGTTCTTCACTATGTATCGAAAATATTGTTAGTCACTCACTTTATTGAACACATCCAAATAAACTCCATTTCCTTCAAGAAAAGCTCTTGTTTCGGCAACTAGTTGTGTCTCACCGAGTGCCAGCCTGACAGCAGCGCTTGTGTCTGTTAAATTTCACAAGATTACAATCATGTTGATGGCATTCATGAAATTAAATTTTATTGTTTTACTGTACAGTGCACACAATACCTACAGTGAAATCCAAGTGACCAGCACAGGAAATACAATCCAAAACAGCACCTCTGATTTTTCGAAGCCATGTGTGTATTGATAAAATTATTTATTACTCGCTTAACTGGTGAAGAATATAAATCTTTCAATCTAATCGGAGTCGCAGTTTTGTCTTACTAAATACACAAATGACAAGACTGTGTATAGGTAATATTACATACATAATATTACATCGATTCCTGGTGGACCTTGCAAAAACCCTAAAAAGTCTTTAAGACCATGTGTACCGCCAAAATGTGGAATGCGAGTCTACCCCGATTGATATAATCTGGATGTCAGACGAAATGGGGATCAAGCGTAAACCGTAAATAAAAATGGCTAGACTTACTTTTATTGCCATCATTGAGTAGCTGCTCCTTCGTGGTGTTATAAGTCGCCGCGATGACGTCAGCTACCGCGTTGGTCCCCAGGAACAATACGTTCCAGTTGTGTGACGACTTTGCTGTAGCTTTCAGTTTCTTTGCCTTTTTTTCTTTGAATGTAAGCCCCTCTGTAATAAAGGTATTATAATTGACGTATTCCATATACTAGAATTCGTTTCCGCATAGGTTTATATTTCAAACGATGTACTATTTTATTTATCGCTTCAATTCTATTGTTCGTTTTATTTGTATTGTACTGAATTTATTGATCATACCTACATAAATTTATCATTAAATCGATAGTTATGTACGCTCTATTTTCAAAACTAGGTGAGTTTATGTATTATACAGATAAGGAATAGTAACGATCATAATCTTAATCATGAAAATGAACCATAGTATATTTTTACATTGACGCGCATATGTGCAAGCTGTAAAAAAAACTTTGTACGATACGTTGTCTTGATAACATAGATAGCACGTAAGAATAAAGGTGTTATTTATCTTGATTGAATAGAGGCCGGAATTACATCACATCGGATAATGATCGCCCCGGAACTTCATAGCCCCAAAATGTTTAGTTATCAAACTAACCAAATCCACAAAACGGCAGAAAAATAATTCCGAGGAATTTCATATCCGTTAAAAGTTCAATGTGTGACACTTAATAAATTAAAATAAATTCAAGAGTAATCCGTAGGTATATTCATGAGTAATGAAATCTAGATCACATTTTTAAAACCATTTTATCTTTTGCATTCAAATTTTTTTGTTCTAATAATTAATTAGCAGAAAAAGGTCTGCAAAAGAATATGAAAACACTTTATGTCTAGATGTGCCTATAAGTTAGCTACACGATTGCTCGGGACTATTTGTATTATAAATGTTATACAAACCATCATCATCATCATCGTTTTCAAGTTTCTCGGTCTTGGCGGGTAACAGATGCAGCATCCTGCCGCAGAACGCGGTGCCATCCAGTTCGGTGTACGCCTTCACAGCGTGTTCTGGTATTACGAACGTAACTGTCGCAAATCCCTTTGGTTGTCGTGACACTGGATCAATTGGCATACTGACATCTGCGAGAGGTCCTATGCAATAATATAAATGGGAATTAAAACATTGGAAATTGAAATTTTTACTTGCACGTACACCAATGATAATAGCCTCTATTAAAAGAAGTTTATTCAAAAATAGGTACCTATAGTATTAATTTAATTTGGAAATGGACTATAATTATCTATGTCGCAACTGAAAAATTACGAAAATAGGAGATCGAACAAATTTTCAGAAAGTGTTTTAAAATAATCTTCCGACGATTATTAGTCATGGCTGAGGCCGCTGAACAGCTTAGTACTATGCTCAATGACCTCAGCAGAGCTTCTGAACGTGTCGGTCTTAAAATGAACATGGACAAGACGAAAGTTATTTCAAATGTCCATGTTGTGCCGAAACCGGTGAAGGTCGGAAGCTCTGTTTTCGAAGTTTTCGACGATTACGTTTACCTGGGACAAAATGTCCGGTTAGGTAAGTCCAACCTAGAGAAAGAGGTCAATCGTCGAATCCATGGTTACTTATTCCCATAAAAATAAAATTATATTTATTTATAACGTTTTAGGTACTCAAAATCATATTTTAATATTGGTTGTTTAAAAATGTCGCCAAAACGCCACGTAATGTCATGTGAGAGCGCGTAACGTATATATAGTTTCTACATATAAATGAAGAGACGTAGATAAGAAAAAACCAGTCTATTTCTCATAAAAGTTAAAGATTATTAATATTTTCAGAAAATAAATTCGAACAATATTGGCATTAAGTCACGTGACAACAAACACCAATCAGAAAATATGACGTCACGCTCTGCAAATATTGGCATAGTGGCATGGCTCTTTGGTCTTTGAGCCATTTCTTCATTAAGTATTTTTACAATTTATTAATGATGGAGGATAATACATGAGAATGGTTGATTATTTGGTGAATGAATAGCTGTTAATAAAGGATGATACATGAATATATCAATGAATATAGCCCTAAAAAAAATCTAAATCATAAAATTGCAGAGTGTAACGTCATTCAAGACGCCATGACACTATTCAGCGTTTTCGAGGGAAATTTAAATTGTTTTTTTAAAATACAAAATACGTAAAGTAAATATTGCTTTTTCTTAAAAATATAGCCTTTTTGGGATAAAATAGATATTAAAAGTATCTAATTAAGCAATTTTTCAAATTTAGTCAACTAGCCTATTGATTATTTTCAGTCTGTTTGCCACAAACATAAAAAATAAAACTGCTTACCATATTTTTCGAATAAGGCTGTTATTTCTTCTTCAGAAACCACGTATGGTAAATTCCTTACGAATATACTGCCACTTTCACCTATACTTTCTCCGTTATTTGATTTCTGCCAAGTAAATTATTATAATAATATTACGGTTTTTTAATTCAATTGTAATAATAATTAATGTATATTATACGACGCTCTCATGGGAGGTAATGACCAGTCACCACGCTAGGTAATTGGTTGGGTGACCGTAGAGCACAGTTCTCTATATAGAGTGCGTTGGGGTAAGATTAGCACAGGGGGGGTAAGAACGAACCACTGTGTGGGCTGCCCTGAGGACACGGCGCAGCACACGCTCCGGGCTTGCCCAGCCTAGGCAGAGCAGCGCCGTGAACTTGTAGCGGCAGTCGGCGGTGACCTCTCGCTTCCGGCTATGATTCTATCCATGGTCGGGAGCGAGAGCGCGTGGGATGCCGCCGCCTCTTACTGCGAGCAAGTAATGCGCGCGAAAGAGGCGGCGGAAAGGGAGAAAGAAATCACAACATCTCTCCCGATCCGCAGTAGACGCACCGGGCGCCGGAGGGCACAAACTGACCTCCGGCCTGCATAAGCTGTGGCCAGCGGGCCGGTGCGACTAGGGGAGTCCGCCGCCCGATCCGAGAATGGCCCCAAGTAGGCGGCGCGCGTGTTCCGGGCTACGTTTTTATGTTCTGCCATGGCGCGCAATATATGTGGCTAGCATTAAACATATTGCCGAATAAGCTGGAAATTTGGTTTTTCGTAATTTTTAAATTATAATTGTATTGCTAGCGCGAGCTAGCGGCTAGCGATATTTTTGTTGCAACCAATTAAGTGTAGTAAGTCACAACGAAAAATATTAGAAACATAAAATTCAAATTTAACATTATAATATAAATCCGAAAAGTTGTTATATTTTTTTAAATTCAATGCATGAAAATGTAATGTTAAGACAAGTTAGTTATATCCAAATAACTAACTTGTCATTTCACAACATTACATTTTCATGCATTGATGGTAACAATAAAAAAGAGTATAGGTAGTTGCATCAATTTTTCTTTGTTTGCGTTTGACGATTAGAAATTGAAATTGACAAGAAGATAATTATGAATTGTTTAAAGCTTATCAATTATAACTAGATAGCCAGTAATGTATATTTTTAATAGACATTAAATTCCTGGACATTATGACACACAGCGCCATCTAGTCCCGAGCTAAGCAACGAGGCTTGTGTTACGGATACTAGTTGGTTGATATACTACATATATACTTTTTTTTTGTTGTAAATACATACATATTATACATAGATACATCCATGACTCGGATACAAATGTTTATGCTCATCATATAAACATTTGTCCCTACCGGGATTCGAACCCGGGACCCTTAGCACAGAAGGCAGTGTTAACTACCGCTGGACTATCTGGGTCGTCAATTTACTACATTACTACAATATTGAATCTATGAACAATATCAATAAATGATAACTGTGTGTGTAAAATGTGATTTAAATGATATTGTTTACTCAGTAATGACAAGGATCAGTATATAGGTAGATAAGTATCAGATATAAAGCATGTCTGTGTGCAAGCAAAATATGTGAAAAACATTGGATTCATAACCTGGAGAAATAATTTAATTACTTAAAACAAAAATATAGATCAGTGACCTAACTACTAATAAGTGTTTGGTACATTTTTTTATGTGATATTGATATACTACTACGATTTGAATGAGAGACGGCAGCCAAACGCTTTCATTTGGCATAATTTGGATATTTTTTACAACATCTATAAAATAACTACATGTACTACATGTAGGTTCAGAGGTGCTAGAAGGGTTCGGAAGTAATAACATTTTCATTGCCACCCATATGGAAAGTACAAGTTTTGTCGTACAGTGGCGGAAAATAGCCCGCTAACCTAGGTGATAGTTAAACCTACTGTTTTCTAAACAGTAAACAATGTCATCAGACTACATTACACATACCTATAATTATTTAATTAATTATTATATAAATTACCTCTTCTCTTCTCTTTTTAGAGTTTTCTTCCTCCTCTTCTGTAGCTGTGTTAGTTTTAGAGTCATATTTATGTACATGTATTCGATGATTACCTATGTATGAAAAATTTTTTTTTTATTAAACAGTAACTATGTTAATTTTGCACATGTTTATTGTATAGTTTTAGGGTTTAGAGATTGCCAGTTAAGCACCATTTTATTAAACCAGGTATATTATTGTTCTATAATTGTTCCTTTTGTTAAAGAAGAACCACTTGTGTCAGGTAAATCACAAACTAATGTTGATTTCTCATATTCATATGTGTGACCCATATAATAAAATGTTTTATTTGAATTACCTAAAAATAATTTGTCTTTGCCCAGTGCTTTTTTCAGTTCCTTCTCAGTTCTGAATCCAACATAACAGAAGCCAGCAAGCTTTTTTCCCTTGCTAAGTGGCAGTCTTATTGAAAATGGAACAAGTGGTCTGAAAAATTCCTTTATGTCCTTCTTTTTACATTTGTAGGGTAAGCCCATAATCTGAAACAGGAAAACTAACATATTTGACATTATATTAATGCATCTGGCAGAGTGATTAGTAAAAGGCCAGCAGAGGCTAAATCCCATACAAATGTATTTCAGTAATAAACAATAATTCATACATGTTTTCTTTGATCATAATCATATTCTAAAAAGGCTTTATTTTTCCAAACACCAAAAAAAAATGATAAAAAACAAATTATATCATGTTCTGTTACGAAAATCTAGAAAATTTTAGTATGATCAAAGCAGTAGTCCTTGTATGAAAATTGTGTGTGCAGACAGTTTTGTGACTTGTAAATCTCCTTGCCTCTACTCTCTAGTTGATGCTATGTAAAAACTTACTTTTATATGGAATAGGGGCCTGTTTCTGATCTTTTTTGGCTTTTCCTCTGCATCAATATTTTCAATGTTTTCATCTGACACATTTTTACTGGCAGAATGTACTTTATTCATTAGCAGTTTCATGTACTGAAAAAAAAAGTTCCATTTGTGAAATATAATCAGTTTGGGTGATATTAATAAATTGCATTTATAATAATGTACATACCTCTAAATCACTGATGGGTTTGTTAGCAGCTTTTTTATCTAATTTCTGTTTTGAAATATCTTTCTTCTCTTCCTCAGCTATCTCCATAGGATTTTCTTTATGATGCTCATTTTGACTCTCCTCATTGTCATCATCCTCATCATCACTTTTAGATGCAGATTCTAGTGCTTCTTTAATCCAAGATGTTTTATCATTGACATGTGCTTCAATGAATTCTATGAATAGTGGATCATCTTTATGCTGAAAAAATAAGTGACGTGGTTTTTAACTTAATTTATTTGATAGCAGGTATTAATATATTTGGCATTTGGCAGGATACATTGCAATACATTGACAGACCAGCAGCTAGATAGGTTGACAAAATTACATCAATTACACTGAGAAAATTACTACAATGCACACAAAATAGAGAAGTTTGGCAGGAGGGTAAGGACGCCTATGCCTAGCAGTAGGTTGGCAGTTAAGCCATATTTTTCTCAATAACAGAAATTTTATCAATTTACCTTTTTAAGCAGTTCTTTAATTTTATTTTTGTTTTTCTCTATTTTCTTCTGTTTCTTTACTGTTAGCTTTTCTTTTTCAATTTCATCTTTGTGAATATTTTTGTAAGCAGTGCTATCTGGTGCATACTTGCTCCAAGCTTTTGGTTTCTTTTCATCCCCTAAGTTAGCACATGTTTCCACTTGTATTTGCATAGAATTTATGCATGATCCATTAAAATACTCCTGAGCTAGTGTGGCCTGTTCCTCAGTCCTGTACCCAATGAAAGCAAAATTTCGAAACTTTCCATCTTTAGTATATTTTAACTGTACATCAGTTACTTCCCCCTTTTCTCCAAAGATATCTTGTAATTTTTCAACGGTAACCTGTAATGAAAATATTTGTAAAATCAAGATGGTGTTATTATTAAAGCCAAGTTAGTAGTAGTAGTAGTATCACTATACTACACAGGCCACTGCATGTGCAGAAAGATGGAGATAAAATATAATTTAATTGCTATTAGCTATGCTGAGCTCTGGTTTCATAATGTCAAAACTACAACCAGCTACAGGTACGGATCCATTTTATCTAGTCATCTACTTGATTTTATCATATATACCAAGGTATAGGTCCCGTCACGAGTTTAGAGCTCTGGCCTTGAATGCGCTGATATCATTTTTTGGGTCCGTTTGGCGGGGTGTGCGGTGTGCGGCGGGTGAAGCCGCCAGTGCCGGCGCCGTATTGGTGTATCGCCCAAAGTACATTTACGCACATATTGCTTTCGTATTTTTACATCGTCTTGACCTTTTACCTTTCAATAAGTAGGTCCAGTCGTATCCATCTATAAACTTGACTTCCTTAATTAACGACGATTTGATGGAAGGAATAGGATTATTGCCAAACGATTAGAATTTAAGTTTTTTAAAATATAATTTATTATTTGATTATATGTAGATAGATAGATAGAATATACTAATATATTGTACACCAATAATTAAAATACACATTACATTAATTTTATTATTGATTATTTAGTATTGATTCTATATGTATCTACAAAAAACTATAAATTATTATTTTTATAAAATAAACCGTGGTTATATGTTATTTTTCTCTTTTAAAATACCTACATAAAACTTATTTTTCTTTTCCATTACAAGTGACAACTCAAGTTAATTTAACTTTTCTAAAAACACTTCGTAATATATGTGAGCACGAGTGTACGACATGCGCAAGTCTCCCCACTACTTTCGTCGAGCGCTCTAAACTCGTGACTGCACCTATACTATGATAATGCAGTTGTGAATTAACCCAAGGTGCTCTATAATTACACTTAAAATAAAAGTTCTTCAAAGCTAAGTTTTAAAGAATGTCTTCCTTGAAGGATTTACATGGAGTGAATTTCAAATAGAAGACACAAATAATAAATCCAACTAAAATAAAGTTGTATGTGGAGTGAATACTACATACAACTTTATCACTCTCACACTCTTGTAAATACAAGACTCATAAAATTAGTTTTAACTAATATAGAACTTTACGTACCTTATTTGGTAAATTCTTTACTATAAGTCGCGACATTTTGTGTTTTAAATTCAACTATTCATATTTAGTAAATAAATACATACACAGCACGTGCGTCGCACATTTCGATTCACGGTAATTATTAACACTTGACAGTAATGACGTTGTCAGCCGGTGATGCAATGAATAAGGATAATGATTTTATTTTTAGAATAGTGACTATTTAATTTAATCGATAGATAGAACATTAGATAGTGGATGGATTTCATGCATGGAGCATCTAAGTCTAAGAAACCTTATTTTCGAAATAGATCTTGTGTGTAAGGAATCATTAGGAATAAATATAAAAATAAATCTTCTTTCTTTTTTTATGGCGACTATTCTGCTTAAGTCCTAAAAATATTTATTTTTTATAAAGCAGTCCGTTAGCTGTCTGATTGACAATGTCATGGATGACATTTACACCTTCACCGTAGCAGTCAGGCAGGCCGAGCGTTACAAATATCAAGAATTTATTTGAGAGTCTGAGATAGGGTTGCTTCAGCTTAACTTTTGCATTTTGTTCTTATTTTTTAAAGTAAATTTTATCAATAAGAATGTCGACTGCCATGACTTTTGGTCAAAAACAATTTATACCAACTCCACCAGATAAGGGAAGCTTTCCATTGGATCACGACGGAGTTTGTAAGAAAAGTATGACAAAATATATGAAGTGCTTATTTAATCACAACGGAAATAATTCTATGTGTCG
This sequence comes from Craniophora ligustri, assembly GCA_905163465.1. NCBI lineage: Eukaryota > Metazoa > Arthropoda > Insecta > Lepidoptera > Noctuidae > Craniophora > Craniophora ligustri. Next base: position 5,139,316 of record LR990967.1, on the reverse strand, counting down.
AGATGAAGCCAAAGAATATTTGGGATGCAGGATGGACAATAACCTTATGGCTAAAGAAGACTGGACTAAGTTAGGTTTCAAAACAGAGGTTTCAACTCAAGATAATAAATAAAGATTTGTAATTGATTCATAAGTAAGCAAGTTATTTAGTATTGTTAATAATTTTTATTTGTGAAATATTATTAAATATATAATTTAGAAATATTATTGTAATTAGTATTTGTTTCAGTTGCTGTTGTCTCTGTTCTTGTATGGTAATTAGGTATACAGTAGCAAGTATTTTTATCTAGTAAATTAATCACTAAACTATAACAACACCAAATTATGCATATTACTAGCTGAAACCATGAAGACAACTAAATTAAGAAACATATTATTATATTATGTCCGAGGGTTATTTTCCGGATTGTGTGTATTCTTCCAAGTATAATTTAATTTCTCATTCTTAGTAGTGATACATTAAATGGGTTCATTGTAGATATGTATAGTAATTTTAATTTTATGCATTATTATATTATATGTATTTTTAACCATGTATAATAGTTAAAAATACATGGTTTATATATGTGGGCAGGGCACATCGCTTGAAGAATGGATGGCCAATGGGGCTTGAAGGTTCTTGATTGGCAACACAACGTGGGTAGACCCCCGGAAAGGTGGACCTTAACCGGGTGGTTAAGGTCGCTGTAATCCGTTGGATGCGGGTGGCGCAGGACCTGTTGTTGTGGTGATCCTTGGGGGAGACCTATGTCCAGCAGTGGACCTCTAAAGGTTGATATGATGATGATGATGATTATAATGGTTAAAAAAATAACGCAAAATGTAAAAAGTGTGACTTATATACACTTAAATGTTGTTCACATATTTAAATTCCACTATCACTAATTTTCAAAAAGTTTTTACATAGATATACAAATATCAATTACCTGTAGGCCATACAAGAAAACTTAGTTTTCCACTTAAACAATTGAACATGTGACAGAGATCTACATATGATTTGATTTCTAACATAGGAAAATCTAAACTGTAGTAAGAGTTTCCTATGAAGGCAGAATGCCTACCCCCATGGTAAGAAGGGGTGAGCGTATGTATGTTGTGGGTGATGTAGGATTTTCTATATAATCCTAAACTGGTTTTAGAATGCTGTTTAAGCTTCCGCTTCACGCTAGCCCGCGAAATTCAAATTTTCGTACGTTTTTTGCAATTTGCCGGTCATTGTCAGGCTGTATATTCAACAAAATATGATTCGCGCTTGTAATAGGTATTTAGTTACTTTGGCTTTGCGTAGAAATGTTGGATCACTCTGCCTCTTCTACCGCATTTATCACTGGGAGTGTACCGAGGAATTGTTTGGTTTGAACCCGGCGCTGAATTTCACCATCGGACATCGCGCCAGAACTCTAAGTTCCATCCGTATCACCTTGATGCCCAGAGTTCCTCAACAGTACGGTTTTTGAGGCATTATCTGCCTCGTACTACTACTTTGTGGAACCAGCTGTCGACGGCGGTCTTTCCAAACCGTTACGACGTGGGAACCTTCAAGAGGAGAGCATATTCTTTTCTGAAAGGCCGGCAACGCATTTGCACGTCCTCTGGTGTTGCAGATGTCCATGGGCGGCGGTGATCACTTACCATCAAGTAAGCCTCCTGCCCGTTTGCCTCTTATTTCCATTAAAAAATATATATATCTGGATATTATGACACCGTGCCATCTAGTTCCGTGGAGTTCCGAGACTTGAGTTACGGATATTATAAGGTTAGATAAGCGGCATCACGTCTGTCGTCTCCGAAGGGCAGGGGTGTATTACTGTACAACCACGCTCCGCTGAGGCTATTGCCATTAACCGGGCACGAATCCAAACTCCGAGTTAAAAGCCCAGTAATACTTTGCTCGACCTGGGAATCGAACCAAGACCTCTTGCTCGGTAGTCTCACTGTACCACCGCTAGACCCACGAGTTTTGGTTTTGGTTGCATTTAATGTAAGAAGCCGACTATTACTCCGAAGCCACTCTCCCACGATATCGAAATCCCGCTGTGCAGCGCTAAAAGCCTCTTCCCAGGTATTGGCAGCAAAAGACAGCTGTATCGTCTGCGAAAGATAGGATTTCGCCATAGGTAAGTTGAAGACTCGTGAGACCATTTATATACACAAGAAATAAAGTGGGACCCAATATGCTACCTTGTGGTACACCGTGTGTACCCTCAAGGTGAGAACTTTTATATTTTCCTACACGGACACACTGCGACCGATCAGTCAGGTAACTACTAAACAATTTCAGCTGTGTACCTCTAATTCCTAATCTTTCGAGTTTGTCCAGTAAGAGAGAAACAGAAATCGTATCAAATGCCTTTGCGAGATCAAGAAAGATAGTAAGACATTTTTTCTTTTTATCTAAATTGGAGGTAACGAAATTTATAAGTTTACTGCTTGCTCAGTTGATTTGCCTTGTCGAAAACCATATTGGTTAATTGAAAGTAGTTTATTATTTTCTAAGTATTTAACTAATCGTGAATTTATAATCTTTTCTAATATTTTTGATATCGCTGGCAAAATAGAAATAGGTCGATAGCTATTGATACGACTTCTGTCCCCACTCTTATAGACTGGACAAACTTCTGCTTTTTAAGGACGTCAGGGAACTCTCCATTTTGCAAACATTAAAAAGCTTTGTGAGAGGTGGTACAATGATGGTTCTATATGTTTTCAGAAATTTATTACTAATATTGTCTCCACCACTGGCACAGTCTAGTTTTAAGTCGAGGATGAGACGTTCTACCTCTTGTTCAGTTGTGTCTATGAGAACAAACGAATTTGGACTACTGTTAGTTGTGGTTATATTGGTTTGTCTGTTGTTTGTATGCGTGTTTTTCTGGTGTATTTTGTTTGCTAGTGAACTTCCTACGTTTATAAAGTAACTGTTTACTTCGTTCAATGAATTTTCTGGCGTGGATGATAACGCTAGAAGTTCTTTAGGTTGATTTGTTACTTTTGATGTAAAAATACGGCGTAAGTGGTCTCTAAATTATGTTGACTTCCAAAAGGATGAGGATGTGGTTATCAATTCATTCATATACATAGGTATATACATATCTTATGATAGTACGTTAGCAATGGGCGCACCCGGATTTTTTTAAGGCGTTGGGGCTGAAGTAAATGAACTAAGTAGTAGGTATGAACTTAAAAATGCTTTATATTTAATGACCTTTACGTTTTATGTACTGCTTAACATCTTATTTCATTAATATCCTACATGGGTTCTGGCTAAATCTAGCTTAAATTTCGGTGTCAAATATATTTTGTAAACCCTCTTTCTATGCACATTCGTCGTACAGACATCTTAACCGGGAAGACGATTTTCTGTCCTAAGTTATGATTTTAATTCACTATTCTTACGCAGGTGTGCTAGAAGAGATTAAGAAATTAGCAGGTCTTTAGTTTGACAAGTGGATGAAACAACGACTATTGCTTGGTAGGTGGTAATAAAGAACAAGATTTTATAGAAATTTATTTATTTTCTTCATTAAACATATAATATTACTTAAAAGAAATTATATTGGACTAAAATTATTGAGTTACTTTAGAAAGATTTTAGAAATTTTGTATTCCTTTTTATCGCCAGTATCTATTGGCTTTTTTATAAAAGTAAATATCACAGTTATTATTAAATTATTATGTATTTTGTGACCAAAGAATTCATAAAAAACGAATGTAGCCTAATTACACTATAACGTTGAGTGACTTGAGAGGTATTACACTTGTTTTATGCGCAAGTCACCCTAGTCTATGGACCATGTGGCTTTAATTATTCTAACCTTAATTATCAACATAATTCCACTGGTGATTGCACAAGATAGACAAATCCGATCGTATAGTGTAAGTATTAGTATTACATTATTGTTGTTTCTAAGGGAGGAAGAAGAGGTATTTCTTTGACTTTTCATGGTAAACATTGATACAAGACAAACAGCAACATATAAAAATATCCAAAGAGAAATTTATTCTGTACAATGACTAACTATATTAAGCACCATATTCATTCTACCACGTTTTACTTTTCCTTTTACCACGTTGGCAACACAATCAGATTTTACATCTCTTACTACATCATACATAGCTTTTTCACAGTACACATAAGGCCATTTGTTAAAAAATACTTGTATCTAACATGTCATACCATAATATCTATATAGTTAGCATTGATTTATATGACAGCTATATTATTTACTTCATTCTTATTTTATTTATATTATAATCCATTTATAATTTACAAATTACAATATAAGTGTACCTCTTTTAACCAGCCTAAGAGATATAAATAAGTTACTGAACTATTATATTATAATTATATAGATCATATAAGTGATAAAAGTATACGAGTAGGTATACCTTTTTACAATATTAATCTACAAATGCATGTTATTATATGTAATATCAGATAAAAAAGGCAGTAATGTGTTGTCTATGACACAAATACATATAAGTATAATATAATTAATAAGTATTTAGGTAGATAGTAGAGCAGTATTATACCTTAAATACAACAGCTTTTCACTAAAAATAACTCTGATTTTGTAATTAACACATTAAACATCGAAGTACAATTCAAACTGTACAGAAGCTAAATGGATGGTGTTTTATACCTTACATGACATTAACAAACCAAGCACTCGATCGTTTTGAGATCAAAATGTACATATAATAGAAATAATAATTCACTTAACTACTAGCCTTACTCTCTAAATTTTAATTACTTAATATATTATAGATAATTATATTAGTTTAATACTAAACAGGCAGTGCAATTTTGCGCAATAGTTATAATAGGTACTAAGTCTAGTCTTAACTCAGACGTTTCTGATATGTACTTTTTGATTAAGACGTTACCAAGCGTCTTCGGCACAAGTATTATCAGTTAACGCTATAATTATTTGTTAGTAGAACTAAATATGAAGCAGATTTATTTTAACTTTTTCGTAAAGATTCGTACTCTGATACAAAACCAAGATTATATTTATTTCCAACTGTACATAAATGTATAAACGGGAGTAAGTAAAGCCAAGCTTATAGTTGTCACACTCAACTATTTTACTATGTTCCCAATCTTATTTTCTATCAGTACATTATAAATTACAAAATAGGTAACCAGATTAAAGTGTAAGAGTAGCTAGGAATTGGCGATTTTGTGACATTCTATGTCACTTCCTTCCTTTTGTGAAACTTTTATACTTGCTTTTGACATTGATGTTGACAGACAGACATAATTTACGACAAGTAAACGAGGCAACCTGAACAATCGTCACGCGTTTACGCCACGGCAACGTCATGACCGATACGATAGTTTTATGTAGGTAGACTAGGGCTCTTGAAAACAGTGAGATCCCTTAATAGGCTTCTCATATAGCTCAAACCGCTTATTTACTAGCTGCTCTTCAAAACCATAGACTTAGTATATATACTGCCGTTACATAAAGTATATATATTTGATATACATACTGGTTCTAAGTATACATTCTAAGATTATGACCAAAACTAGGTTTTTAATATGCAGTAATATAAATAAATACGTACAGTTAAAACTATAGTCATATTTTTAGCTAACAGTACCTTAAATGAGTAGACAATATTAATAAAGCGGAGTATAAGAATGGTAAAAAGTTTGCTATGAGTGTAGGGGCACCACTGGGCGAGCGGAGGGTAGAGCCGGGGGCAGGCGGCGCGTGGTAGCCGGCTCGCCGGCCCGCGCGCTCTGTCGCACACCCCATCCAGAATGAGGCTGATGGGTACTGCTTTTCATTTTCAACGCGCATTTGAAGATCGTTGAACTTCCAGAAACCTTTGCCTTTGAAGAAGTAAGTTTTACCTGTGAAAATTACCAAATATTAGGAAAAGACATATAAACATTATTTAATTTTTACCCATTAAAAAGTAGAATATTTAAGATTTACCATCTTTCCACTGGAAGACGCTGTCGATATTGTAACCCACGCCTTTCCACATGGCCATGTTGCGAGGGTAATCGTAATCAACACGACCTTTCTCTTCGTCATACCTGAAATGAGTTATTTTTTAGATACGAATTCTTGCAGTTCTGGAAGACTGAAAATTATGAGTAGAATTCATAATTAAAAATGATCAATTATACTAACTTCCAATACATAGTGCCGCTGTAGAAGTAGGTATTGCCATTGTGACCCCAAACCATGGCAGCATCCAATTTTTCCAAACTTTCAGGCAGGCCAAACGTCTTTAATGGTTTCGGGTACCCCGGCCATAGATTTTGCGAGTCAAACAAATACAATTGTTTGCCTGGAATTCAAAATTACATAAGCGTGTTTTATAAATATTACAAACAAAACAAAATATACATTTTGTTTAAATATTTCTAAGCAAGTTACTTAGGTTTGTCTTTTACCTAAGAAAATTGCTATTTTCCGATCCGGTCTTTCATAAACAGCGTCAACATGTGTAAGATTCTTTGGTAGACTAGACCACATCCTTGTTATCTCCATAGGATATCCAGGGTAGCGACCGTGAGCTCCTATCCTCCAATGGTACTAAAACAGAAAAATGACGTATAAAGTTAAACAAATTGTTTAAAAAGTGTTATTTTGATTGGGCAGATTTTAAATAAATATACTTACTCGATTTTTAAATATGAAGAGTTCTCCACGTATAAGAGCGACTGCGTCGTAACTTGTGTCGCACGTATCAGGTTTGTCCGATGGTGGAGTGGTGGTTGTTCTTTGTGTAGGCTTCTCAGGATATGGTTTCCTTGGATTATCTTGGGTAGGATCATTTGGATAATTCGGTCTAGGATTACGCGGATATTCAGGCGGTACGTAGGGGTAGCGCGGTCGGTAGGTGGTATGGTGGGTAGTAGTTTCAGTAGGGCGGGGGTAGGGGTGATGATTATTCGTGCGTCGGGGATGTTCTTCACTCGAGTTGTAATGACGGCGGTCGGGATGGTGCGTACGGTCGGGGTAATAGCTGGGTCGTTCGGGGTAGTATTTGACAGGCGTCCGCGGGTAAGGGGTATATGGTCGGTTGGGGTGTTGTGAGTGTTTGTTGTGATGAGGACGGATGTACGGGCGTCTGGTAGTTGTGGTAGTAGTTGTGGTGGTCGTCGTCGTTGTAGTAGTTGGAGGTGGCTCTACCGGGCGGTAATAAGGTATTTTCGCCCACTTATTGCTTATTTTTGGCCCTGGAAATAATATTATAAAGATTAATTAAGAGAACAATAATTTAACTCCTTCCAATCATATTCTTGAGTAATGAAGTGATGAAGTTTCTCACCATACATCTGTTGAATACCATTGCGATCGTCTTCAGGTAGTACAAAATTTGTTTGAATTCCTTGGTACCATGGAAACATAAGCGCTCCCTTTACAGAGCTGTGACTGAGACCGAGTGAATGGCCGAACTCATGAGCAGCCACGGCGAATAGTGAAGTTCCTGGAAAAAGTAGCATACAAAATGTTACCTAACTTTCACAGGTACTTAATTTAGCGAATATTTGTGCTTAGAATTATTTTTCAGTTAAAACATACCTACCTAAATATTATTTTGGTATCAAATATCGTTATTATCGGTTAATCTATATTATATTCGCAAGTGGGTTCAGTTGAATAAAGGTGGATATTTACACATGGCTAGCCGAATACAATTCGAAGTGGCGTTGTAACCGTCCGCTGTCCGTGTAAATTATCACGTTTGCACAGTGCCGAGCGGCACGGTAATCGCAGCGGCGCGGCGGCAGGGCGTCCTCGCCGCGCCACTGCGGTCGCCACCTATCGGCTGCTGCCGTGTTTACACTATACATGCGACGACCACACTTGGCTCGCTTCGCACTGTTCCTATAGCATGTGAGTTAATACTGTGACCTAATTCTGATAGCTCTATTAAGTATCATAGCGTCGCAAGTATAAAGTTGTCAAGTATAATCTTCAACAGTTATTAGAGATATAGATCAATATTATTAACCATGTCGGCGTAAGTGATCAGATCGTAATGGCTAAGTATATTATGCATAAATTAGGTGTATTATGTTTAGAGAATAAAAAAAGTAAAGTGGACTTAAGAGTGCTCCAAAATTAGACACCATTCAAAAGAACTAAGTAGTCATCTCAGTATAATTTTAAATGTATGAAAATATTCTTAGCGACTCAGTTTTCATATAGTAATAATTGTCATTGTTCAATGTTTATCCAAACCTAGGTCTGCAAAAGGTAAAACGTGGGCGTGTGTTAACAAACAAGGTGGACAGTGTAATTCCGGCGCTTTCGACATTTGCCTGTCAAAATATGGCTGACCGCAACATGCTCATTTCCGAGCTAAACTTGAACTTTTCACGGAAACTGTAAATTCTTCGGAAATCTGTTAATGTCGTTGGTAAGTAGGTACTAGCGTTGCTACGTGTCCATATTAAGTAGGTGTTTAAATGCCTTAAAGAGTTTTTCATGTTTACCTTCTTCATCGTCGTCTCTAGGCTGCAGCAGCCAAAGCTCATCATCGTCGAAATGAGCGTCGCCACCGCGGCCGCTGCCGGGGAAGAACGCGTGCGCAAGGATTGAGCCGCGTCCATCAAATGGATATGCGTCGTCATGATAACGCCTGTTTAAAACAAGAAACAAATATAGAGCATTGAGCAAACTTTTATGTCACAAAGTTGCATTAGGCTTATCATGTTGATGAAAACAGTCATACGGAAGTAATGTATTCATATCGCAACAAACAACAATGGATGGAGTGGATGGAGTCAGCAGAGCAATCAAACTTGTGTCCCCGGGGCCCCGCGCACGGCTACTACCCACCTAATCATTTTTCGCGCCAACAAAATACAACGGAAAGACCTTGCCCATGCATATTTCACGCAATATTAGCTGACCGTTGCGTTATTGAGTTTCCATGTGAAAGTTCTGCCATTAACCGATATAGGTGGGGTGAGTTAATAGGGAAAATATTCCTATAGGTACTTAGTACGATTACTACTAAGTACCTATAGGAGTAGATATTATTATATATATAGCCCATGTGGTTGTATAAAAATATTAATAGCAGTATAAATACAAATTTTATATGCTTCAACCTGAAATCTATATTACAATCGAGAAAAATTGCACTTTTATTGAGTGCTTTTATAAACATAAGGCTAGTAGAATGAGGAAGGCTCTCGCTGACATACGCCATCAAATATAATGGGTACCGAATGTAAAGTTTCCGAGTTTGGGGATGATTTATTGCTGTGTTTGTATGTGCCCTTAGCAACCGCGTATGTATTAAATGTGAGCGGAAATAAAACCGGTAAAATGTTTACATTTGAAACTGGTATACTTTTCTTTTTAAACATGTACTTAGTAGATATGAAACATAAGCATACATAGTAGTTCCATAAATTAATTGGGTAAAAGTAAATGGGTAATTAAAATAAAGTCGGTCACTAAATCGGGTTTATAAAAGAATTAGATACAAAGGCAAGTATATTTTGAAATGCATGAGAAGTTAAGTATGTATACGAAAGTATGATAGCAGCCAGTGATTGCACTTATATCATTTGTGAGTTGGAGAAGGCAGTTAAGTTGTACGTATCCTTTATTACTTGGGCAATATTACAGTTTATGAGCGTAATAAATCTCGTAGACGCATATAGTGTGGGGTACTGCGCTTTGTGCAATCACTCTGAGCCTTCCAACCCAATGAAGTGATGATAGAAACGATTCATATTACATCATAAAGTAGCACATAGAATTACTTGAATGATCAATTCAATGTTATACGGTATGTAGGTATCGTGATTTACTTCCAGAGCGATAAAAATCGTAGCTTTTCACGCAATCCACACATTTATTGAATATATTGAATGTATGTTTATATTATGTGCCTATATATAAGAAATTATTTAATTTCAATAAAATAAATAATAAAAGTATCTAATATCATTATGTAAATCAGAATTTCCTTTTCAGGGATCAGTTTCATTCTCTTAGAAATACCACTAAAAATAATTGGTCTAAAATTACCTAAGCTATAGCGTAAGCACGTTATTTGTGTTTAAAGAAAATATCTGAGTGTCTATAAGTAAGTCTCTGAAAGTTCTATACAAGTGTCTCTTGTAAGTGAAATTTAAATTTCATAGTTTGTTTTAATTGTTTTACGTCCGAATTATTGTTATCTTTAGTATTTCTAAATTATTTTCTATTTAACTACTGGTGTAGGTATGCACAAGTATAGTGCACAATGCTCTTAATACCACTGGTAGACAACTTTTCCCAAGAAAACGGAATAGTAGGAAACGGAAGGCTTTTATAGAGTGTAATATAAGTTAATGGCACGCATAAAAGTCGAGGCAGGTACCTACGCCTCGCAGCGTTTGATACGCGTATCTATCGTATAAAAGACTTTAATAATCTACAGCTTCATGCGTTAAAAATATGTGTAATAAATAACTACCCACAGGCCTACACATATACTTACACAATATAGAAAGTAAAAGAAAATCTCAACACGAAAGTGAAGTTTACACAGTACCTATGTATCACGAAACGTTATCGAATAATATATCGAAAGTCGTGAGGAAACTCCTTATTGATTCGACAGCAAGTAATAAAAGCGCGCTCGTGACGCGGCCACAACTCACAAAATGAGACACTCCCGGGACACCGAGAAAAAAAATGTTATGCAGAGTGTGGTGAAGTTGTCGGTTGCCGCTGCAAGTTTACAGTTCTCCGCAATATGGTGGTCGCAATATGTCCAGTGTTGAGGTTTTTGTCGCCGCTCCTTTCTCATATCGTCGTTTACCGTGATATAATAAGGGAAACTTTGCCCTACTCTCATTCAATATGAGTCTCCTGTCGGCAAGTTTGCGTCATTTGTCTGGGTTAGCTTGTGTTGACGTTGTGGGAAGGTATATGTTTAGTGCTATAATTTTGTGTGACACATTTCTTGGATTGTAGGCCGTATAAAAGTAAGTGCAGTCGTCTTTAGCTCGCTTTTATGTCAATAGATTTATGCGTACACGATAAATAACGTAATTAAAATAGTCTCGTATATTTAAATTAATTTATTTTTAGTCATTAAAACCAAAATAAAGAAGCTACTTATTTAGTTCTACAAGCTAAGAATTTCTGTATTTGTAGATAGGATATTTGTGTGCATTATAATTATTGTAGCGTGTTAATTTTTTACTTTTGTATTGAGAACCTTCTTTGACTTTTTACTTTGTCATCTAATTTTAAGCAGTATCGGATCTCCTACTCTTCTTACTTATTCTAGTCGTTATATGAACGTTATAGTGTTCAGTTCAGCTTGAGCAGTGTCCGACCCTATTCTTATGCCCCGCACGAGGAGATCGCAAATCCCCTTAAAATGGATAGGACGTTTCTGCAAATCCTCAGTTGATTATTATTTATTATCAACACAATAAATCAAGCTTGGGGATATTTAAAGAAGTCTGCCAATTTTATTTGTAGCGAAAGATATTATATATAGATAGATAAACGCAAGATTGGATATAAGGGAGTTAATATTTTATTTTATACGGTATAAAATATAAATTAAAATTTACTGAATGGCCATTTTCATTGTGGTGTCATAGATTCTAAGGAATTTGCCTATGCAGTTTTATGGATTGTCAACAAGTGTACCGAAACACGCTATGTATGATTTGCGAGTAAAATAATATAAATATTGTCATCAAAATTTATCCTATCGGTCAATTACAATCAACATCCGTATTTATTTTTGCGGATGCGGATGCAGATAAGTAAAAGATGTGGAAGCTCTGCAATTGCGGATGTGAATATCCGCACCATCCGTATTAATTTCATAGCGTCCTGTTGCGATATACATGCATTTTTTTTGAGAATGCCATAGTACTTTTATAACAACTTCAGTATGACCATTGCCGACCTGCTTAGCGAAGCGGTGTTAAAGGCTGCCTTCTGTGTTAGGGTTCTGGGTTAACATCCCGGTAGGGGCAAATGTTTGTATGATGAGCATGCGGACATTTGACCTAAATCATGAATGGTTCTATGTCTTATATATATGTATTTACAAAAGTAATAGTTGTGAGATTATGTAGTTTATGAACCATCTAGTACTGGTAACACGAGCCTCGTTGCTTAGCTCGGAATGAGATGACGTTGTATCATAATGGATATATTTATTGAGATTAGGACTTACTTGGCGAAAGAGACTACAATGTCGGCTTCATCCGAGTTGACTTCTGTGAAGGTGAGGCGGGATGCTTGTGCCCACACGTCCAGCGCCCTCGCCAGCACGCTGCGGGTGCCGTACGGGTCGAGCTGTGATGGTCGCCGCGCCGACGATAAGCTGCAAATTAAATATAACACCTTTAATATTAAGTTATTTAATAAAGGAGTTAATTGAATGATGTTTGTTGTTCGTGAAAATGACTTTCAGCAAAAAGAAATAGGTATATTGTTTAAAAATATTATTAACTACACGCAGAAGGTTCTATATCTATATGTATACTCAGAATCTAAAGTCCCCAGTGCAAAATAGCACGTGAACGTATTTTGGAGTGGAGTGTACGGTTGGCAAAAATGTTCTTGAGGTTAATTCGGGAATTCTAAGAGCAGGTCAGAGTATTTTACTGTTGAAAAAATAATAAAGTACTAAATTACTCATTATTCTAGTGGCCTAAAGCGCTGCTGACGAAGGCAAGATCCAGGGTTCGATTCTCTGGTCCAGCAAATGGTTATGTAAAAATCAACGGTGCACTGGTTTATGTCTGCCTCGTTATTTTAACGGACTTAATAGTCATATACAAAGACGATGGAGTTTACTATCTTAAATAGTTTATTTTATTAAAGCGTATTCTACTGTAGCTTGTATGATGTATATTTTTTACTTCTTTTGTACTCGTTCTTGCTCGTCGTATTCTTGCTAATTGGGTTTTCTATTATATAAAATTCTCAGCGTCGCCAGGGCACAGATCTGTGTCCGCTGATAATAGGTTACGCCCCCTATTGCATCGCTAAACTGTGGGAGTACACACCTGCCTATCCCTTCAGGAAGTAGACGTGATGGTATATTATGTTAGATAGGTAGGGTAGGTTCAAATGATTTCAAAATCATTTTTCTTAGCCTCCCTAAAAAACTACCACCTAATTAAAATTTCCTAGATCCTGCGAATTGGAAGTTTTTTTTTCAATTTACATTTAAATTCAAGAAATAAATTATAATCAAACTATCAAACAGTTAGTATTTTTTTACCATAATAAAAGGCCTAGTTAATATCACGATTACGATGCTTATTTTATTTAGAAGGTAAAGTAAAAGCGACGTAGGTCGTTAACAATACTCAAGAAGCAAATGTAGCAATCTTAGTATTGTATAGTTAGTTATTGTATGATGTCGCTTGGAGTCTAATGGGATAGACTCCAAGCATAGATACTAAAATACTGAGCTTTTGTTTAATAGTCGTTGACGAGAGTAGTCATTACGTAGAAGGGACGCAGCGGCAGTGTGCATTGTAGTCGTGTGTAGTAAGTGGCACGGGGCTAAACATACCCTATGTCAGAATAGTGTTGTATGTGCGGGCCCGGGCACGGCGACCGGACAGCATTCCAGTAATAATCGCATTGTGGACAATTTGAGTGACTCGACTCTATTTAACGCTCACTGCATTCATTACACGGGATTTATGCGTTGTCATGTACAATATGGAGACCTCATTAGGTCTGCACAGGTTTTAATTAGAGATCTAGTTCGAATTTAATACCACTAAGCGGGTATTTGTCGCGAGGATACAAACATTTTAATTTGTAAGCTGCAGCGGAATCGATGTATCCGCAAATGCATTAACCGCTAGTACCTATCGTGATGGTTTTCAGTGTATATCCGTCCAACTCATTTTGTAGGATAAAATATGATGTCCGCGGATAATTAAAATTACCCAACGTGGCCGCGCGGACGGCGGCCGAGCTCCAGTTGTTAACTATTGTTTTAATAAAATTATTTAGGGACATAGGGGAAATTAAAGAGATAAAGTAGAATAGGACATTCTTATGTTACGAAATGTATGTTATGCACTTATGCGGAAGTATATGCAGGTCTCTAGGCGGCTGCGACGTACAACACAAATGGCAATGATATGTGCAAAATAATTCATCGAGTCTTTTTAATGCGCCGGGTGCCGCGGGACAGGCGACCGGCGGCGGATGGAAACCGCTCGAAATTTATTATTGCCGTATTAACATGGACTGCCGCTCGTGCACGCACTATATCAGCCAACTAGTTAATTGCAAGCCTTGGATGAAACTCGCAACCGCATTTCGAAGTTAATGTTGTTATGTCAGGCCAAAATAATGAGTGTGGTCGAACTGCATAAGGGAATTTCATGTAGGATACGCTATAATATTGCTATACATTAATATTAAGTGTTGATGACAACATTTATATTGTTTTTAATGGTTATTTGCATAAACTCATCAATTTATTGATGTAATATTTGTTATGTAATATCGCACAATAACGTCCTGGTGCGGTCCACGTCACGCGTGTCGTGTATCTTAACACCCCATTACATTAATTATTATCTAATGATCGAACACACACACGTCCGTACCTCTACGTATGTAAGGGAACAAACTTCACACACACTTGGGCCATGCGTTCGTGCGTGAATTTTAATTAGCTCCTAAGTTAGCTATTTCATAATTAATAATTTGATTGTAACTATACACAATAATATTTATTATTTATACAATGTTGCCGCATTACAAACATATGTACCTATATAATACCAATTGAAGCTCCCAAAATTAAACAAAAAACTTCCCACAATTTACCAAACAAGGTCAGTTGCGATGTAATTTTCATTTAAATTAAACACGTGAGTTCGCAAATAAGTTGGTAGTGGAGTTGAAGGACTTCGCGGCACGTTGCTTATTGGTAGGTCAGTTTGAAGGAGTTGAGAGTAAACAAAAGCCTACAGTTGGACTGGCAGGGGTAGCGAAACTGCGGACACGTGAGAGTAGCCGAGAGCTGGCGAAGGCACGTGGCCACGTGCGCCACACCACTTCACATCACAATGCCCTGGGTCGCACTTGCCACTCTATGCTAATAAAACTTATACAAGTAAATAATATGTACATATAATATAGGTAAATATCACGTTGAGGTTCTCAACTTGAATATAAATACAAATTAGGATGATGAATTTATCAAACGATATAGCGCTGAATAGGCCTCTAGAGCCACCAAAAAGCAAATTTCAAATCCATGCATTTTTCACAATATAATTGTTAATTTTGTCAGTAACGAATTACTAACAATGAACGCATTAAAATCTCACATACGTTTATGGTATTCATTTAACTATAGATAGGAGATTGACACCCGCATGAGTTCATGAAATCTTTATTCCCTATAAATAACTCCCATTGTTATATTTATTGGTAATAAACTGTCATGATGCGCGTTCGATACTCACATTAAAATGTTTCTGTATAATTTAGCAGAGGCGGGCACTGCGTTTATTACGTGAAATAATAAAACATGCTATATCGTGACGACATGGCGACGCGCGACGTCTTTACAGTGAAACGGACATAATCTCGTTACGATGTCATAACAAACAGATTTGTAAGCACGAAGTTTATGGGCTGTGTCCAACGAGCTTAAATTTAATTTTCTGAAATAATCTGTCAGTGAGCTATTAAAATTATTCGGCCGTGTGTACCCCTACAGACTACAGACGTTACGCTTTATTACTGGAAAATATGTTACAAATAGGACAGACTCAAATACTTTGTTGTTTGCATTATTATCTAATCTATGTGCTACATCACTTGTAGTACCAAGCCTAGGTACTACATATTTTAAGCACAACTGTACTGGATAAATGTGTTTCTTTGATGAAAGCTCGTTGAACCACTGTTAAAAGAGAGCACTTTAAAAAAATGATTTTATTGAACGTTTTCGTAGTACCTAAATTATTACATAATTACATATGTATGCCAAGTCAATGCGATAATAATTACTGTAAAACGATAGAATTTTTCAACAACGACAGAGACGCCAAATTACTTTTTATTTTACTGCTTGAAAGGGAGAATTAGCATAAAAATAATAAAATGTCAGTGGGATAAGGTCCCCCGTGGCGTGCCAGGCGCGCCCTGCCACCGCCGGCTTGTCAAAACGATTGTCAGCTCACCTCCGACAGCGAGACATGGAGCCGTTATCTCAATTATTATTGCTAAATTGAAAACATTGCTGAATTGAAGCCATCGATTGTAATAACAACGGCAAAAGATACACATTTAATTGAGACGGGAGATACAATTATATTTAATACTGTTCTAGTTGTTATCTTTTACTTCTAGGTTTCGATGATGAATGCATAATATTCAGAAGAACGCCATTAACATGTTTTTTTATAATTGCATCAAACAAAAGTCTCAAAAGTACTGATGATTTATTTACATTCTGATATATTAATTGTTCCTATCAAATGCCGTAAGTGTTCACCCGCCACTCCTTTGAAATGCCTTCCCCTCTGTACCGCGTTGCATCTGCGTTCAGCTCTCATGCCGTACATTGCAGATAAGCGACGTGGCAATAGGCATTGATGCTCACTGGGGATTTCAATAGCAGTCTACCGCTTGAATTCTTTGATGTATAAAGGGATTTAAAGAGACTCTTCAACGTGAAGAAATTTCAATTTATAGTTGATGCGTTCCTGTTTTGTGATTTCCTGAACGGAACCACAATATTATCAGAAGTTACTCGATATCTTGCAGAAAAGTGAAAAGAATAGGTATTCTGATATTTCTTAACATTATCACAAGAAATAAGCTCAATAATTGATGGTTCAATTAAATTAGTGCCTAGAGTGAGTCTAGATCAACTACATGGCGAACCATTGACGTCGATTTTTAATTGAACTTTATCGGCGTAGGCAGGTATCCTTTAATAATAGTCTTTGAACATCGGCTATCGGCCGGCAACTCTCACGTGCGCTATTGTGGAGGAAGCATTGACGCTCCTTAGGGATTTGAGAGGATTTGTAGACAACGCTTTACTGTCTCTCTATAGACGTCGGTTTAAACGCTAGTTTTGTCTCCATTGTGTATACGTTTACATGTTTATAGGCCCTCGTTTATTATGGCCGTCTAAGAGACTGTTTCAATTTACATTGTGTTTGGTTACGCAGAAGCTGTGTGTTCTATAAGCACATGTGTTTTGTTCGGTAAACGCTTAGATTGGGTTTTGACATTGGGCGGTGCGCATAAGAGAAATTAGCGTAGCTGGCCAACCGGCAGAGCGCCGGGAGCGGAATTAAGTCGAGAGTAACGTTGTTATGATGGTAATGGCATATTACTGTTCGCTCCGTGCGGACATTTTCCGCACGAGCACTGATACAAAATTGAAACGATTTTTCAGGGATACGATTGCATCGATAATCAGTGAGCGTGCACTTCACAATTCACGTTGAATATAGATGACGTGACGCTGGGAGATCGTTTTCAGTCTTGTTCAGGTTGATTTTGGAAAATAAAATCGTAATGTAATATGAAAGAACAAAATGCATTTTAAAGAAAATAGTATCAGATCTATAGACTACGTGTGTTGAGATAACTTGCAGTTTATTGGCAAGATGGGGGTTGTAATATTATAATATTAGTTCATTATAGTTATGATTAAAGTCATAACAGCGGTTAAACCGAGACCCAGTTAAAGACACGCGTTGTAAGAACTTTTATATGAGTTGGCTTAGTTGGCTAAACTAAGAGAGATGTAATTGGAAACTTGAGATGGCTTGCAATGCCGCGCGCTGCACAGAGCCTAGTTATGACGTTAATTTTGGCTATAAAAGCGCACTTTTTCTAGAGATGATCGGTTCATAAAAAAATATAAAGAGCTGATGCTGGTGTTGTAGCAGTTTTCGCTTATTTAGTCCATTGGGATTTCTTATAAAAATAAACATATTTATGCTTTCACCACTTATTAAAATAAATTTCACAAGAAAAGAAAATTGTTTACGGTAAAATAGCTCGCATTTCCACGACTTTCGCGAAACTTGCAAACTGTTTCGAAATAAAGATCCCTTGTTTGATTCCAGAAATATTTTCCCTCTATTGTTTTTAATGAAACCTACATAATGTTGAAACTTGCTATTTACATAAATTATTATATTCCGTTAAAGAAAATAAATTAAATAAATTAATAAATATTCAAAAGGAAGGGTCGCTAGCAATGGACTTAGCATACAAACATCATAATTATTTTTGTATATCATTCAATTAGTTTGTTTTAAATTGTGTATTACATAATGCCTGAATTTAAATACTTTTATAAATGAAATGAAAATATGTTTATTTATCATTAATTCCATATTACGTTTGTCCATAAAAGATTGAAATATCTAAAACAACACGTGAAAATTGAGATTTGATGTATCTCTTTCGATTAAGTAAGTACCCACCATAGCGTTTGCGGCGGGCGGTGTGAGGTGGCGTTCCGCCCGATAACGGACGGATGTGAACCGGCTTTATGAATATTCCCGCAAGCTTTCTGAGGCTCCGGTACCCCGGGAGATTAGAGGGCACCGCTCGCACGGATGCCGAATGTGCAAGCTTCGCGATATCTTACATTGTATTATGATGTATTTTTTGAGCACCGTGAATATGTCACATAGGATTATTTTTAAGATTTGTCGTTAACAACGATATCTTTTCATGCAACGATAGTTTTTCAACATGTGCAACTTATAATGTCTCTCATCAACCCACTTATTGCCCCACTGCTGGGCACGGGTCGCGTCTAATGTGAGAGGGCTGTCGTCCAAGATACGTAATATAACATAATAGGGTTACTATGCTATAAGAGCCCTATGATATTTTGTACGATAGTCACATTTTTTAAATCTAGAGACTTTGTACATATATAGGGATAGTTTATGAAAATTTTAATCATAATCCGATGCACATATTGTTTTTTAACGAAAAATAACGAACATAATCATCCTACAATATTTTAGCTTTACTTTTTGTGTTCATTTTTATAAAATAGCAATTGCACTTCAGACGTTTATGTTCAAAGTCGTGTGTCTAAGTGGGTCTTAGTTTATCTATCCAATAATGCCATCGGCTAAAACAACGGGTGCTATTTGATGTTTCAACTCTATGCTTTCAGAGCGCCAAGTGTCTCAAGTTATTTTTACCGTCCCCTTACCTTAGTGCACTAAAAGCGTTTGTCTTGAATTTTTAAAGTAATCGATTGAACTTCACTTCACGAATAGGAGACATACATGGCACAGGTTAAATTACTTAACGATTCTTAAGTTACAACTTAAAATATGGACTAATTAATTATGAAAACCATACGAATACCCAATTATAGATTGTTGCTCTTGTACTTTCTTATTTCGTGCAAAACAAACTTGGCTAATTGACCCGAGTAATGAAATTGAACGTTATGATACTATAGAAATGGTATTCCCTTTGAGAGTCGTAAACAAAGGACAAATATCAAGTATTCAGAACGGCGTCGCGCGGTCGATTGCGGAAATGACAAACCGATTAGTTGCAGGTCCCTGCGTTCTGGGAGGGATATATCCGCCGGAATCGAGTGAAATTACTTCCCGCGTTGCTCCCGATGCACCGCAACAATGTCCAACCAAACGGCGCGATTCTATTAAGAACGAGCCACCAGCGAAAAGTCTCCTATTCGTCCACTTGCGAAGTGCCAGCTCGCTCACTTCATTAAAATCTAAATTCCCACGGTTCATTAGGATTCCCCAGAATTCTCGGCGTTCGTTAGAAATACTCTGGCGGCAGTGGACTCCGGACGTAAATAAGTGATTAACGCAGTTGGGATTGTTTTCAGGCGCTCCGGAGCCAGCTCAACAACTACATAGTTGGAGTGAACTCTTGATACATTTAAAATGAGCAGGCGTCTTCCCAGCCCGGTTCTCTTGTGTCAACTGAACGCGCTAATGTTTAATGAGATTACTCATGAACTCTTTTAACTGTCGTTTTCATCTTTTCAAATATTGCTAACAGTGGGACAATATCGTCTCTTAAGATCTTTCAACACAAACTAAATAATCGCACCCAGCTTTTAAATATTTTGATATTCTATAGGGAATACTAAAGCTGCGATCGACGGAAGTTTGTATGCAGGTACGTAATGGGTATTTTTAAGCTGAATTTTATTACCTCGTCATGAAAGAGGGTAAAACGTAATCCCAGGTACCAATGTAGATTCTGAACTACATTTCGTTGGAAGTTAATATTACGTCCTTGCTTTGTACAGGCTCTGCCGCTTTAATGTAGACTCTGTTCTTGTACATAATTACCGATTCATTTTCAAAGTGATCAGCTTTGTACGCCGTCGTCGTTTAAATGGCATTTAACGAAAGCTTTCGTTACTTCATTTTTACATTTTTACATGCTACGTGTTGAGTTTGTCAAAAACCATGGTGGCTTGTCATTTTTAAATGGAATGGTAATTTGTGAAAGATGGAGGAGATGAATTTTATATAATCTACTGAATTTTAAAATCGTTTTCGGGCCGACGTTTCACAGTTCATTTGAGGTCAGAATGTATAAAATTAACTTTCAAGGAACTCTTTTCAGTAAATATTTTTAACTTTTGAAGTTAAATTTGTATTTGAACCGAAAAGCGTCTTAAAATTTTAGTATAGGTAACTCCTCCAGCATAGTAGCAGCTCACGTCTGGGCTCGGGCGAGGTGACCCTTTTCGTTCATATATTCATATGTAACTCTATTTTCCGTTAGCAAGGGAGGATAACTCGCTGAATTCAGTTTTAAAAATGTGTTTCGGATATTGATGAGTTTCCATATAGGTACACGAAACCAGCGCGGGGAAAGAGTTCTCCTTATGTAAGTATCGGTATTATGTAATTTTGATGATGTATGTACTCTGCTCAAGATAATTTTATCATCAAAATCTTTGTTAGTTATTGGTGCTTGCTCAGAAGTTAGCAGTTGGTTTAGGGACTAAATGGACCCGCACGTCCGGACAAACATCGCGGGAATTCGCAACTCAAACAAGTTTAAGCAAATTTATAACTTCCGGATTGGAAACAGGCTGTTGCCTTCTTGCTCACACCTTAGCAGCGTATACTTCTAACATAACTATAATACATATAGGTAATTACTATATTCATCCTTTTTACTCAGATTACTAAAAACTCCTAATTAGTTTGTTAAACTAAAAAGTTTTCATTGTTATAAAATTATCTAGTAATTAGTTACGAAATTAATTGTAATAAAGGGGCGTCGCTCGTATTAAATAAAGTGGTAAGGGCTTTGTTTACTTAGTCACATGAAAATAATAGAAGGTTGTGATGTAATCTCTTCGCATTGTAATACAATTTGAATTTCTTATAAACACGCAGGTAAAGTAAAATTCAATAAACATATTTTATCGCTGAAATATTTTCATTCTTGTTATGAATATGAAAGCGGGTCAGCAATTGCTGTAATTCATGAGTGAGCGGAAACTTTTCTAATGATAAAGCGCGGAGAAATAGTACCTAAATAGTTTCCTTATACTATTCGTTGCGCTACCGCGGAGGAAATCAGGAGAAGGAGTGCTGTGGGCGAGGATCGCCGGGGTCGGTGCCACTCTGACGCGCACTCATGCAACACAATGCTGCAGGAGTTCATTTTAAAATAAATGTTGTATATCTTTTTTTAGTCATTAATTTTACTACTGACAAATGTAACGAATTGTTTATTGTCTTACATAATCTGAGATAAAAAGAGCAATTACCAATGTGTTATTTGTAGTGGTAAAATTTAAATGTCTTCTGAATTATAAAATAATTTCAATGATATTTGTTTTTATTTAAATATACATATTATAGGTTTTATTACATTGTTTTCTAGATACGGCTTCAGTTATTAAAACTTAGGAAAAGTGCATTATGTCAAATAAAGATAAAGCGAGGGTGCAAGGCCCTTGAGGGCGCCGCCCTACGGGTGCATGCCCGCACTAGCACCTTTTGTCTAACCTCTTACGTCACGCAGGTGACCGCGCACCTCTGAATCATGCCAGTAAGCCAAATCACATAATGTACGGGGAAACAGGAGCGTAAGCAATTTATCAAATACACCATAAAATAATGCTTCAGGAATTTTAGCTTGTATACATATATGTATGTGTTTGTTAGAGTCGATAGCATATATTTGTCTGTTTAAGAAGAAAATGTACTGGTATAAAATCAAAATAGGTGCAATATTTTTGAAAATATAACTATACTTGAATCATTCAAGTGAGGTAAGAAATTCACTAACGAAAATTTAATTGTGCCAAGAATTTGACATCTAAATATTTCTTTAATATAATGAGGATATGCTTGTTCTAGTTGTTATTACTAAAGATGCATGTGTGGACTTCAGTGCACGTTGCATCACTGCTGTTTTATTTTATTCGAAATGCCATCGACCGCGAGGTTACTGAACATGTCGCGAGTTCAACAGCTCCAGGGTTCGAAGGTCGGAGTCCGCGCTGAAGTGTCTTTGTTACGTAATGTGAGTATGTGAGGTAGCTAGTCTAACTCTTACAACATTATATACTTTCTGATCTCGTTTTTATTTATAAATTGACATAAATTAAGCTGTTAATTTTGTAGCAGTTATGATTTTTATGGTACATGTTGTAACACTATGTTAGGGTAGTAGATATGTTTAGGATGTTGAATTGAGGTACTAATTTAGGACTTTTTGAAATCATTTAGAAAGTATTCACACACACTGTATATATGTAGTTATATAATGTAATAAATAATATTTTTTTAATAAGTTTCCTTTTTATAAAAGTTACTTTTGATTATTGTACTGTAAACATTGTTATTAGTTATCAAAAGTAATTTACCAAAAATAAATTTTAACCGGTACCTGTGTTCGTAATTTTTATTATATTATTTTGATTATCGGATACAGAAAATAATGTAGGTTCGATTGTATAATATATACAATGTAGAGTTTTACAATAAATATTGACACCATAAAATATTGCGCCATTACAGTATCGTTGTTAGATACCTAAGTACTCTAAGTAATAAAAGAATTTAACTTATGATAATACTTTCCATGAATAATGTTTTGCAGATTTCGAAAAGTTCTAGTGTTGGCACCTAGGTATTAAATCATTTCAGCCTTCTACAAGCAGTAGTTGGTGGATACTAGTTTTCGCGTTGCAGTGCAGGTGAATCCCGTTTGTATAGCAGAAGGAACATTTGAGATAATCTCTGTCTGCCATCGGGTCGCTCGTATATCAAGACACGGGAGCTTGTCGTGTATCCTAGCATAAATTAAATATGCATGTAATACTTATCATGTTTTTGTTCGGTTCGCTATTTTGTTCATAGTTTTCACAGGCACATTAACACCTAAAAGGTTTTGTGATTGCCTATTAATGGAACTAAACCAATTGTTGCGTAATTACCCACCTGTTTCAGTTCGGTTGGCTTGGAACGTTATTTAAATTAAATCCCATATTACAAAGCGAACCTCATTTGGGTTTATAAAAGTGCAGATCATATTTTTTCTTCTGTGTGTTCGAATTGAAAGCAGTGTAATATTCTTTTTGTCAGGTAGCGGGCGCCGCGCGCGCCGCATACAAAGCCTGCCTGGTTTTGTATTCGCTTCCTCACTCACCTGGAAACGAAAGAAAAGAAAATGTTAATTAAGAGCCACTGAACAAAATTGATATCGTCGAGAATAAAGCTTGCGCTGTTATTGTAAACGGATGCTAAGAGATCGTTTTAGCTATCAAGGAAAATATGCTTTTTTATTTTATCTAAATGCCACAATATTTTCTTTTCTATAAGGAGAAAAATAACAGTTTACGAACAATAAAACTAAAAGGGAGCAAAATATGAAGTGGCATAACGGCTAGATATTTAGGTAATGTGGCACAGGGCGACGGCAGCGGCACCGAGGCTGAAACGTACGTCTCATTAACAAGTAGTGGTGGTGATATTTAGGGAGCGGTCGCGCGCGGTGAGCCGCGAACTAGCTTTTGGCAATGCACGCGCTCGCACACAGCCGGCTCTGTAAACTAAACAACTCGTAAAAGTGTAAAAGTCGTAACGATAGCGGCGGAGAGACCGCCTAATATGAGCGGCGGCTGGAGTCGCGCCAGTCGCGCTCATTATCAGATGGGACGTTCCGGCGCAACCCTTTCGTTTTACGATTGGCCTCTAATTACACCAGCGCTTAAGGCAGCGCGCTTTTTCTGTTGATACGAGCATAGAGTGGGCGTGCATTGCCAAATGGATATATTTATCGGCACAAGCCAAATCGTTTACGCGGTTCGAGTGCCGCGTTCCGGTTTTGGTAAGCGTTACTATCGGTGTTCGTTTTGCGATATGGAAAAAGTCTCGCAAAATGTCGCAATCGAGCTGCAATAACAGACGGCGCTGGTTTACGAGTGGTCGCTGATAAAGCCTACGCGGCTCGCAGTGTGCGGGTCGCCTTAACGACGTGTTGCCAAGTTATGTTATGCAATAAGCTGAGTTTGTTTAGCCTGAGGCTTCAGTCGAGTCGAACTTCTATTGCTGAATCACATCAAACGTTACCATAATCTTAGGATCACTTTGTAGATAGAAAAATAAGTTATTAAGGTATTCAAATGATGTATTTTTCTTCCGGTAAAAAAACTTATGTATTAAAATGTGTGATGTATCAGATTATATGGCTCGTACAAATAATTGATGTATAGAATTAATTCATTGAACATGTAATGACTATACCTAATACAAGCGTATTGTGATTACGTGATTGCACAGATGTTGGCATTTCGGAGATAACCGACAGTTCGGGAGGTACCTGATAGTAACATATTTAAAATACTGACTGGCGTACAATCGGTGGCAGAGTACCGACTGGAATTACATGGAATCGCTCGCAGAGAATTTTAGTATGCCAGTAGCGATCGCCGCTGGAATGAGTCGACGTGACGTAGTCGGCATCTTCCTCGTTGCTACGTCAAAGTGCAATAACAGGAATATCTTAAACGAGGAGAAAAGGCGTTGTATAATGCAGTCAATATTTTACAACGTTGCATATTCATGAATTGCTGAAGAGGTGATTAATAACGGATGAACGGTATGATATCTTGATAAATACGCTTAGGTTTAGTTAGTCAAATACTGATTAATATAATTTTACGAAACCTTTTACAGCGATAAATTATGTTTTCTTTTACAAATAAGTAATTTAATGTTTTGGTATCTATATGTATAATGCTAATGTACCTACTATTATTAAGACATGAATGTTATTTCGAAGGAAATTGCACGATGAAAGATGAGGCATTTATGTTTGTCACTTAAAACATAGCGCGTGACGGGCATTGAGTATGTGCGAGTGTTCGGCTAGTAATCCTGACGTATGGACGCTAACATGACGTGCATTATATCGCGTAGCGCTTATGAGAAAAATAAGATTCGTTTTAGTTAAGCAGCAAATGTATGGTTGGTTATTTTGCACCTGTAATCGTATAATTACTAGTATTAATCTCAAATTACTATTGGCAGCAATTAAACGCCCAAATGATTACGATTAGTTCGTTCAAAATTTTGAACAAGTCAATATTTCAAAGTTAAGTTAAGGTAGTGGTTGTATGTAAATGTGGGGTTTGTAGCGACGCGGACGCGTCGGCCGGGCGGGAGGCGCTCGGCGCGGCGCGGCGGGCTGACGGCGTCGTCGGTCGGAGTCTGGCGGCTTCGGGTGGCGTCGGGCGGCGTCGCGCGTCGCGGTGTCGTATCGTCAGTCGGCCCGCCCGCTTGCCGTGGGGACCGTCAACTCAATCTTGCCCCATTACGCGCGACAAATTGGAAAAATATTCAATTACATCTCGCTAAATATTGAATTATATCACAGCAAATAACAATTTTGCATTAGGGAACACTATATTCTGTGTGAATTAGCAAATTGTGTGCCTAAAAAAATATTGTTATGAGTTGTAACACTATTACTCTAGTCATTCTTAATGTTATTTGTATCGACATAATAAGAGTGTGAAAATTTTAATTTTAACAGTAATAATTTGACGCCTATGTTTGCGCGGGATGTATTCAAATCAAAAACCTATTATCTAGTAAAAAAAAATTCTTAACTAATTATACTTTAAAATATACCTAACTACTTTAATATTTTTGTCAATGTTTTTGAACGT
The DNA here is from genome assembly GCA_905163465.1 of Craniophora ligustri. Taxonomy (NCBI): domain Eukaryota; kingdom Metazoa; phylum Arthropoda; class Insecta; order Lepidoptera; family Noctuidae; genus Craniophora; species Craniophora ligustri. Next base: position 5,113,135 of record LR990967.1, on the reverse strand, counting down.
CAACACTTTAGCTGAGTCTTAACTAATAAGTATATTTTACTTTGTAATAAGGACTAAGTATTTTTATAAGTATCAGTGTCAAGTAAATTTTAGGTACATGTCTGTTAGGTAACTGATTTGCCGAATAAACACATCAGTCTAATCAATTGATTCAACGTAGACCGAAGACGTGATCTTCGGTCTACGTTTAATCAATTGGGATTCATGTAGCTGGCGTAAATTTATTGCCATGCAATTACAAAAATATTGATTACTCGCGCCTTAAGTGTTTGATTGTATTTTGTTCGCAGCACACACGATCAATTTATTTACTCGATGGAAAAATAATATGCGAGCTTAGCTCGGCGACAAGTGGGCGCGGGAATTACTCGCCAGTTGGAGTAATTGCCAATTAATCACCAGCCGTTTTCTATTTCAGCTGGCGACGGCTATACGTGCCCGTTAACGAAATTGAGACTGCACCGTATGTACTGTTATGACAGCACTCTTCATTGCGCAGCTACTTACTTGAAACGAAAATGCTACCCTTGATTGCTCTTTGTTTAATGATGAAACTTTTTTTAGGTGTCCTACATTTATCATCATCAACCCATTAATGTCCCATTGCTGGGCACGGGACTCCTCTCAATTGAGAGGGATTAGGCTATAGTCCACCACGCCAGCCTACTGCCGGTTGGCCATGCTGCGGGTTGGCCACATTAAGCTCTATCTAAATACATTTTAATAAATAATTGGCAGAACTCGGTGTCAAATTGAATAAAAACAACGTCTTTATAATTAACGGAAGCAGTCCATATCCGTTACCTTATTAGGTACAGGTATAAAATATTTAACTAAATAATATATGTATCTGTTGCTTCTGTTTTATATTTTATATCTATGCACATAATAGCAACGAGAAATTATCAATCAAGGGAATGTTGATGACAAGGATTGAGTAAATTGTGTCAATTATTAATCCATTTATTTTTTATAATAATATGTAGGTATATATGTGTTCATATGTGCTATTGTTATATGTTTCTTGACCAAACAAACGTCGTGTATAGATAGCATGTCAAATCGCTGTCATAAATTGATTTTATTATGATCGGATCGCTTATTTAACCTTAGGTTCCTAGCATATGACGACACACTTTAACATCATGACATGTGCATACAGGCACATGTCATGATGTTAAAGAATTTTCATGTCAAAAGAATGTTCAGCAATAAATAATATAATCGAACAAGTCAGTACAAAGCCGCGGCGATGAGATTGCAATTGTCTGTCGGTCCAGACGATTATTTCCTCGGCTTTCGGAGCTACATTTTATTCAGATCAGTATCTTTATAATATAATTAAGTAAATTTCGAAGTCGTCGCGCTCCATCTCCGAAATAATAAGAGTGAGAGCTTAGATAACCCGCGATTTAATACAATTTTCTCTTATTTTCCCATCTCTCGTAATTAGGAATTTCGTCGTGACTAACGAAATCACTCGACGTATCACATTTTCCGTGAAATATTATGATCCCGGTCGCGTTTTGACGAATTATTTAACGGTGAACGCAATTTCTCAAAACGAGAACGCTAAATCCAATTGGACAATTAATCGACTTTGAACTTTGTAATTATTTATTAAGTTTAATCTTGTATCGATTCCCCGTGATTTAATATGTACTTTATACCAAAATCAAAACATTGCGCTTTGTTCCGCAACACCAAATAAGTTATATTTTCTTTCAAAACGCATTGATTCAAAATACATTAGAATTTTTCTTAATTATTTATTATTCAAATTGTTTAATACCTTAATCAAGCTTACGCTAACTTTCGTGATTATCTACATAAATATTTACCAGAAACAACATTAGATTTTTTGGAGGTAAAGTAAGTCGGGGCAAACAAAACAGAATATGCTGATGTTTACGACTTTACCATTCAATTGAGCAACACCAATACAGAAGCTTTCACAATATCGTCACCGTGAGTGGCATCCGCAGTATCGGCACAGCGAGACGCTGTTTAAACACATGTCCAGTTAGGTAAATGGGTCGAGCGACTTATTTCCTCTGAGTGATTTATACCCAGGTTATTCTAGGTCGAGTGTTTGTATCGGCTGTGATCGGTGAGTGGATTGCGCGGCGACACCTTTCAAATAAATTGTCTTGAGACCGGCCGGCGTCGGTAAACAACTCAACCCTATGCAGATGTTCTCAAACCAAACACCTTCAATTTCGTAGAAGGGTAGTATTGCCCCTAAAATTGCAGTCGACTGTCGTCTTCTCTCGCCGTATGTGACGTGACATAAGGTGGTTTTTATTTAAACTGGGAAGTGAAATTATGTTAGCTCCCTTAAAGAGCACTATCTTGTATAAACGTCTGGTACCTATATCATTTGCTTTATCTGGTTTATATGCAAGCATTGCCGTATTTTACGTGAGGCAAAATCACGCAAGATTTCTATAAATCTATTATTTTCTAATCGCTAAGTATGATGTGTAAAATCTATGATCATTAAAATAAAAGTACATACAAACTTGATATTGTTATAAACTTTTTTACTTTCTAAACAGATCTTAAAAATCCGAGCGCAGGGTATTATACCTACTATAACATAGTTACGAGTTTTCATACTAGTTTCTGAGGTCAAAGATTTGTAACTGCTGTGGAGTTAAAATTAAAAGATATAAATATGTACGGACGTCGGCAAAGTTTGACAATTAGTGGCACCTTGCAGCGCACAATGATAACCCTCAATCGCTACTAAACAAGTTGATTAATTACCGGACAGCGGCGAGCTCTCAACCAAGTTCCATTGTCAAGTGTAAAACTAGACGGAGTCACGTGCAAATTATATTGTTACCTCGCAAACGGTAAACAACTAACAAATGCTGAAGCTAATTTATAAACTAAGCGTAAAAAGAATTCACAGAGCGCGAGACGTCTGGAATTCTGGCTTGTTTTTTATATAAATAGAATTTATCGTTGAAATTTAAAAACACTACATGTTCTTAAATCGCCCAACGCAATGTTTCATTAGTTACTGAATACATTTAAAAGAAAATAGTTAGTAAATAGTAGGATTCGTAGCGTTTTTCTAAGATTATTGTAAAATTATGAGCATTATGATAATGTGTGCGTATAGACTGCATTGTACAGCTGGTGTTAGCGTGTATTATACATAAAAGCAATTCCAGCTATATGTTGCCTGTATGAAATTGGTGTTACAATAGACGCAATGTCGCCGTTGCCAAATTACCGGCGTGTGTGGAACCGCCCTAACAATTACACCACTGGCCTTTAATGTTTCGTCGTTGTAATAACCTGATGTTTTTGTATTAACTTTTATTGTTATTACTAACAATACTCTTGTACCAATAGAAGAGGGTTACTCGTAATGCTTATCTGTGTTGTACTTCACATTTTTATTAATTTCTATGTGCCTGTGCCAGAACGGTGTGATATGGTGACAAATTATGTTTATCACGGGGTTCATGTACTCTTCGTTCATGTATTATATACTATATTTACTACATTTATGTTTACTGTTTTATACAATTTTACTGTCCTTAATGTTGGGTTTAAGAAGCATAATATATATTTAATACTTATACGTATATTGTGCTTCTTCACCATCCTATATTTTTCATTCACCATTTACTATCCCACTGCTGGGCTCGGGACTTCTAATAATATGAATTTGAGAAGTCAGTGGCGCGTACCCTGGATTCGAGAGACCTGAATCTAACCATACCGCGGTCATATATATACTTACTACCTGTCGAAAATATACATACCCCACACCAGTTAACACATACCAGTTATATTTAGCATTTACAATAAAATATAGTACCTATAAAGAATAATGACTGTTGACGCCAGTGCGGGCGTAATGAAAGTGTAACTCTCGTAGACGGCTACAGTGCGGCGGCGTAGCACGCGACGACAGCTGATATCGGCTTAGCCGCGTAGGCCTGTTAGTTGGCAATTGCCATGAATGCGCGAGTTGCCAGCACCTTACAGATAAGCCCGCAGCTACACACATGGCAAGACATGAGTGTATACCCACCCTATGTAAATTATAAGGTAAAGTTATCGTATAGTGCGAGCTGATACAGTAGTTGGGTTGAGTTGCGCTCTTAATAGGCGGAAAATTATTTTATGAACCATAAAATACTGTACTCGCGTGTATTACGAGGTGGGCTACCAATAAATGTATGAGCGGTTAAGATTATTAAACTGGCAATTTATTTAAAGCAATTTTGTTGGTAATGAACCTACTTGCATGAATTGTACGTTTGGAAATAAGTTGTGAATATCTATGTGTGACGTTACGTATCTTATTTATGTATGAAATAAAATGAATCATCAAATATGAATGGGATAGTCACATGTAATATATTTGCCGTATAATTGTAGTGAAGTGTGTTTCAAGACGTGTAATTATAATAACGGATGGCAAATGTAATCGGACAGGTGTAAAGCGAATACAATCGATGTCTTAGTGTGAAGTATTGCATGGCTAATCAGGCGCACAGTAAGCGCATATCAATGCGGCCAGGTGTAACAGCTAGATAATGGCGGCTAACTATTGCGTACTTGATGACTATGCTGTGTATGACTGTACCACTTGATATGGTAAGCAATGCCATAACAATACTGTACGTGGTATTCAAGTTATTAGGGAAGTGAGTGGTATAGACAGCATACCTGCGTTATATTTCTCTGTATTTTTTTTTTAATAACTTCATGTTATTACCAACCCGCTACTTCTAAATACACACATATGTGGATACCTTTCCATTTATCCTACGACTGAAACACATATGTAACAACAGGGTAGGAGTAAAAATTTGGACGCGTTATGCGCTCTAGACTAGGCTGAATGAGAAAACTAGTTTCATACTTTCCTTGAGACCCAAGTATAACTACAACATCTTGTTACATGAGATATTTTTGTAAGACGACCAAAGTATTGGCAGGAAGTATCAATTAGAGAGACAATATAAATAACATTGTTTTGACTTTTTACAAAGCATTCTGTGGTACTTGTTTCTCAAATACAAAAGAAGAACAAACAAATAGGTATACGGTTTTCAGAATAATATGTAGTTTGTCGTTATTTTTAAGCGATTTCCGCTCAACAATAACCGCGCGAAATGGAATAGAGCAAAGGATGAAAGCCACTTGACGTAAACAGAGTACACCTCACGTAACGATGTTTGCGGATCTTCTTCAGCACAGCACAATGCAGTTACATTGCACAATCTGATTTCTAAAATGCCGTGGTTTAATCACAAACTCGTTGGTTGTTGGTCTGCGAGATGAACTGTGATTCCTTTAATCTGTAGATGGGAGTGAGCATTCTTATAAAAGTACAATTTGGTGCATTGGCTAGATCGATTTCTACATTCGTCAACTGGTCCTGGGTTCGATCTCGGCACGGTAACTTATTTATTTATAGCCTACAGGAGTTATGTATCTACAGCCGTTGTTTGTGTTTGAAAAAATATATATTTGTTAACGCATTAAAAAATGGGGAACAACGTTAATTTAAAAATTACATATTATAATTAACGTATAGAGAATTCGATTATAATAATTAATTTACGTTGGCGTCTCCGTTATTACACTCCATTACTTAATGTTAAGTGAGAATTCGAGGCGACATATCTGATTTCTATCTCTAGCCTAGACGGTGAAGGAAAACATATGTAACTTAAATATGGATATATTGATTTCTTACACTTACGCGATATTAGAAATTATAAATTAATTAATTAGAAATTATAAAAAATAACTACTTTTTACGGATTTTATCACGGTATATTGATATTATTTTAACCCGACGATTCGGATCCTTTAAAGGATCAACTCAACCAACCAATCAACTATCCAAATATGGATAGTTATATTGACGTTATAGAAAGTCAGAAATACAGGACAATGATGATATCCATTCATTACAAGACAGGTATCGATATCTGGTACCCTGTGTATGATCGCCGATCCGTATGTCGTAAACCGCCAAATCGGTAGCCAATAACCCATAAATCACGTGATCCACGCGCGCCTGTTTTGTGTATGTTCGTGGTGCTATTTTTACCGACCGTTTGGCCAAACTTTTTTCTATGAAAACTTCGACAAGACGCGTATAAAACTATTGATACGTCTCATTGAATTTTACTACAGATTGCAGGACTTGCAAGTGCGATGCTCACTATCGTGCTGTACTAACCACATTTATTTAACTTTCAATTGTGAATCCAAGCTGATACTTGGAAAGCAGCCGGATTGAATCTTAAACCAGATTAACATATTTTTAAAGTTCGTTCATATACTAATAAATATATTAAACTAGTTCAGTATCTACTAATATAATAAAACTAGAGGTTATTTGCTACAACGCGTTATTTTGGGAACTGTCAGTCCAATCAGAAAAAAAGCATTTGATATATCGGCTATATATCTTAATATGAAAATGATCTAATTAACAACACGCTACAATTCTTGGGAGCCGAGAAAAAACAGAAACGGCGGATAAAACCGCGGGGTACGCCCAGTAATTTATATTAAGATAATTATAATATTTAATATTTTAATTATAACAATATGCTCTTATTGTGAAATACTTATTAAATAGATAGTAATAAGTAACAATATTGAATTACAAACAATGTATGATATACGAATGTGCAACTCAAAGAAGAAAAACACATTAAGGTTGTTCAGTTAATAAATAAGCTTTACACCAGCTTTTGCAAAATTTGCTGACTGGTTATATTCGATTAAAAATACAGTTTTGTTAAGACATATTAATCGCACGTTGAATGCTTGTCATCTGAAAGGACTTATCAATAGGCAGGCTGGGCGGATCTAGTTTTCTTCAACTGTTGATAGGTCTCGTCCACGATCGCTCACTCAAGGAGGTTGTGATGGGCCGAGCAACGAGTGCACACATCACACCCAGGTTGAGTGAGTAACCGGGAACTGAGATTCTTCCGGAGTTTCTTGCTGTTGGTCTTCTTTCTTGATATTTGTTATGCTATTTAATATAATACAATATGTTTCACTACATAATTACTAACACTTTAGAGAACATATCTACTATTCTATTTTATTGAATACAATTCGTACTTAGTCGATTAATCTTAATAATTTTTTTTCTGAGTTTTCGACTTTGCCTGAAGAATTATGTACAAATCATTGTATAAATCCATAAGAGCGATATTGGAGCTTGTTTGATGGAGCGCCGAAAATAGAGCGCCTGTAAACCGATCGAACGTCTTACTCCGACTATTTCAGCTTCATCGCAAGCAACACGATGTTTTCATAATAAACACACTTATAGCTTTCACCTTCGAGTCTTGACCGCTACTTGCCAATAATTAGCTACATATTAATTTATCATCTTCTGTTTCTAATGTTGTGGTACCACATCATTAAAAGAAGGCAACTTTTAAAATTACTGCGAAATACAGGAAATACAGATAATGTTTTGTAAAAGACGTACTGAAATACACATTTTCCGTGGCTAAATAAATGACATTGCTCTGTGTTTAACATCTTTGTAAGGCAATAAAACACAAACAATTTTATGTAACGCAGCGACAGATTCGATTTATTTATTAACTACGTAAGTAATACCACACGCGCGGCCAACGTTTTATACGGCAAATAAAATTGTATTGTAAAGGGGTGCGGTTCGAAGGCAACGCCATCTATTATTTACAGTACGCGCTGTGCCCGGCCTACCCTCGTTTACATCACAATTAATTTAATTTGCTTTTTCACAGGCTTCTTCCATTCCCTCATTGTGACGTGGAGGGCTGAGGGCGTGAATTTTCTCGTGATTTGGTAACAGAGGCGGTAATTAGAGCAATTGTGAGGTTTCTCCATTTGTTTTTAACTGTTTATTACCGCGCGGTATTTTGAACGTGCCTGGAATTAGCTTAATGTTTGATATTGCTGTTACTTTGTATTAACACTTTGTTTTGAGAAAACGACGCTCTTAAGGAAATAAGATTTACTGTTTATTGTTAAATTTTAATTTATATGCGTTTAAAGTATATTTTATAAACGTATATATTTACAATAATTTGGATTATAGCACACATTAATACACACATGTACAATTTCATTGAACTGGTTAATTAAAAATTTCCTAGAAAGGTAACTTATATTACACTATAATGAAGCAACCTACTACAATGATTAAATATCTATCCATTGGAAGTTGGTAATCAATTTGTCAGATACCTAAGTACGTCATTTATTACCAACTATCTACTCTACGAGTACTACTTACTGCTGTTACTTATTATAGTTATGTGAGTGTTCAAAAGTAAAACACGCTGTATGACATAGTGTCAGGCGGCAAGGCATCGAGAACAGTGCAAAGTTGGTGTAAATCTTGGTCTAAGTGAGCCGGAATACAGTTTAAGCACGCGCTCCCGTCGCCGCGTCGTCGCCTTCAATCTAACTTTGGCCCGACCGTCGCCTGTCCGCTATACCCCTGCATAATGAAATGGGGACTGTCCTAGAATTCGCAAAGTTACCCGATACTCAATAATTACATCTATGTTCCACGCTCCCTCACATACATGTTCAATATTGTACGTATTAAGTTGTTTGGTGCATTACATGAGATTTTCCCGACCTTTTTATGCGTTCCGCCCTTATCTAATGCGTCGTAACATTTATCTAGTATCTGTCACTTAAAGCCTTTGCTCTTGTGTAAACGGGCGACCTTATTTTTTGCCGAAGGGCCCAAGCTATCAGTTCGTCCCGCGACACAATATTACCCTGCACAGCGATATATAACGTTGGAATCACGTCATCGTTCACTTGCTGCCAGGGCGTGGCTGCTCAACATGAGTTTGCGGGAAGTTCGCACAATGCTGTCGATATAAACATAAGTATATGACTGTGTGTTCTTGCCAATGCCAACACCGTTCTTATAACACCACAAAAACTTTAAACGTATCATATGATATTTTGAAGAAGTTCAACAGAGAAATATAAAAAGCAAGAATTGTGTTGTTAAATTGTTAACTAACTAGTAGATATAAATATCATCCAGACGAGAATACTGTTATAGAAGTAAATTATTTAGTTCGTTCATTAGTAGAAAGTAAGGCTGCGTGGAGAAGTACGAAGGTACGAGTATGTAAGCATAGCGTAAGTGCAAGATATCAGGAAGTAGATATGTATCGGCATGTAATATATGTAGATACACAATTTCCGTAACCTAAATTAATACTGGCACTGTCGCCAACTAAGCCGAGTGTACACGTAGGTATTATATAATAGCGCCACATACAATGCGCCTGTTATACGCGTACAAGGGACATCTGTATAGAGCCTTATGAATCCGGAGTGTGATGGATGGATCGGTCGGAGCAGAGCTGTGCATCTCAGCATGCAGGATCTACACTGGCAACACTGCCAGCCGGTTGTCAATAAAACTGCTCCGTAAATTTAATTTAATGTTTTAAATAATTTACGGTATATAATCATAATCAATTCATGTGATTTAATATAAACTATAAACAAATAAATGTGAAAGTGTTAAGTGTGTTCAAATTAAGATTTTAGTGTGTACTTATAAGTTCGACTGATATTTAAACTTCTACCGGCTGTCAACAGGTGGATTTGAAAATCGCCAATCCCGGGGAGTATTTTTATTTCAATTATTACATTGTAGTTACGACAACACATCTCATCACTTTACTACATTATAACACAGCTCGCTATTAATACGAGCCACGTCAATTTACACACCGGCGCAGTTTATGTCTCCTTTTGCTTGACTACTTGTGGAAGCAAAATCGACGACGAAAACATATGCCCAGACATGAAATGACACTGCAAAGTCACTTTGAATCATAACAATAATATACCTTGTCCTTAACATACTCATAGCCTTTCTATTGAGTACAATAAAACTATAAGCCAGTGTAATACTTACTTATTTTAGAATTACATTCCATCAACCTACCCACTTTAATATAATATACTCTCATTTAAAATTAAAATAATTGGTTATATTTTATATTTATGAGACCTGGCTTTAGATTAGAACTGTTCTTTTATTCCCAAACTTCTCATCTCTTTTTTTTTTATCCCTCTTAGTTTATTAAATTTACTTTTTCTTCACTCCGCTTAAATTCAACTCACTCAAACTTAGTTTTCCCTTTCATTATCTTTGGTTTGTGCTTAGCTATCTATCTGAAATTCCAGGTGACTCACCAGGCAAGGAATTATGATGACTCGCAGAACAGCTGCTAAAGACATGGAGGACAAATTGAGAGTTACATTGAAGGAACTTGAGTCTTCAAAACTCCTGTGCAAACAACTGTTACAGGAAAGAGATGACAGTGAAGTGGAGGTTAAGAATATTATAGACAAAAATACCTCATTGAAAAATCAACTGGCAGAATTACATATCGAACATATGGACTTACTCGACCAGCACAATAAATTAACTGAAGTTGTGTCTAAATTCCAACCGTGTACTGACACTTATGAGCAGGCTCTTATGCGTATAGGCGACCTAGAACTAGAACTATGTGAAGCCAATAGGACTATATCTGCATTAGGGACTGTGAAAGACACTGAACAATCTTCTAACACCCAGAGATTGTTTGATGAGTTGGTAGGTAGTAGGTCTATTCCTGAGTCTCCGCCAGTGATTGACCTGACTTGTGATGACACCATAACCCAATGTCCACCATTATTAAGTCACAATAAATTAAAAAAATATATTAAGATTAGAAAGTTAATAAGGAAGTGTCATGTAGCAATAAAAAGAGAAAAGCTTTACAAAAGTAAACTTTGTAAGCGAAGAGAACGAATAGATTTAATTAATAAAATAAAACAATATTCACTTGAGCTAGAACATAGTAGGGCCATATATGATGTTGACACACATCAGTTACGGGATGCATTATTATATAAGGAAAACTTGTTACAAGACATCTTTAACAAGTATGAGGCCACTCAAAAACAACTGAGTGAACGTATGGTGCAGGCCAGTGAGCTGGTGGATCTGGTCAGGTACAGCGCAGAAAGGTATGAGTCCCTGACTAACAACCTCTCTTGCAGTTGCGCCCGTTCAGTTCCCCCTCCTAGTCCTGTGCATGACACACACTCCCTTATACCGTCAATACCGTCTCCACTGTCAACAATAGAGTTTGCTGTTAATTCTATTACAATTGATAATAAAAAATTAAGTAGTAATTCAGATTCTAAAAAAAATGTACATATTTTTTCAGATAGATTTGGACAGGGTTATGGTAGTCTGCTTAGTAGATATTTATTTATTTATTTATTTATTTATTTAGGTTCTCCCACAGCACATATATACACATATATACAAAGGATATTAGGTAATATTCTAATATATATGCCAGTTACGGGTAAACACAACATTTACAACATGGACGCCAGATTACCGCTTAATACTAACTTAAATAACAGTTGTTATGTATAAAGAAGAAAAAATAATAATAAAAAATAATAAATAATAAGCAGAAACAGTAGGCATGAAGAAACAAGTAATTGCAAACATTCAGTAATTAATTATTGTTCACCAGATGCCAGTTACTGTAATACAATTAAAAACTTAACATTGACTACACTGAATTGTAATTCTTCTGTCATATTGTTATATGGTGACAGTCTAGCTGTTAAGAAACGGGACATTGAAGAAAATGTCAACACTATGTTAAGTCTCTCGACAAAAACTGGATGTCGGTTTATTATGTGTGCTTTACCATATTCTAGCAGTCTAACAGATACTCAAAATAGACACATACACAAATTAAATATGTATATGTATAATATAACATGTCATCATGACACTATTATGTTTTTTGATACTAACATATTTATAAGGCAATATATACTAACAAAATACACTATGTACCTGCCCTTTACTTATAAGCGACAAATTGCTAACCTTTTAGCATTCTCTCTACAATCTGACAACATTACACACAGTGTAACAAAGACTATTTATTGTAATAATAATATTACAGTTAGTAATTTACAATCTAGTGATAAACCTGTTTGTTTATCTCCACCGCAACCTGTTTTAAACTAACAGGTAAGACAACAGGTAGGCTTCATGAACTGATCATTGTTCATCAAAACATGCAAGGTCTATCTGGCAAGGAATTAGAATTAAGTTTGTTTATGGAACACCATAATGTTCAGATTATGTGTATAACTGAACACTGGTGTACAAACCCTGAAATTAAATACTTAAACACTGAAAATTATACTGTACAGAGTGCATTCACCAGAAAAGAAGCTATACACGGCGGGTCATTGATTATTGTTTTGAATTGTTTAAAATGTAAAGAACGTAAAGATATCTTGAATCTTTCTGTTGAGCGCACTATTGAGTTATCTTGTATTGAACTAGAGTGTTTCGTTATAATTTGCGTGTACCGTCCACCCTCAGGTGACTTTAATTGTTTTGAAAAAGTAATGGAGGAATCTCTAAACAAAATAAAATCCTATAAGAAGGGGATAGTAGTGTGCGGCGACTTTAATGTCAACATATTGGAACGATCTTCCTTAAGTAATAGGCTAATTAACTTATTTAAATCATTTAATTTAAAATATCTTTTTCTGGAGCCTACTAGGATTACAGCATCATCCTCCACTTGTTTAGATAACATATTTTGCAACCGTGATGCAACACATACTTTAGTTGTAAATGATTTAAAATCTGATCACTGTGGACAAATTGCTAAGTTTATCAAATCGCCTGAAAATAAACTACCTAAAATTACTTGCAGGCCGTTAACAAAAAGTAGGTTTCATAGCTTTAAAGCCAAAGTAGTGTCTAATGTCTATCCTTCCTTATTGCAGCACGACAATCCAGATGTTATGTACGGCAATATATTTAAAGTAATAAATAATGTGTTTCTAAACACCTTCAAGACGAAGACAATAGAACTTAAAGGTACCACTAAATTCAACGAGTGGGCAACCCCGGGTATCTATAAGAGTAGAGCTAAATTATATGAATTATATGATATGAAAAATTATAAATATGACGCATCCTTCGTAGATTATGTTAAAAAATATTCAAAAATGTTTAAAAAGGTTTGCAGAATGGCCAAGTCAATATATCTGAGCAATAAAATTAAAAACTCAGATGATAAAATTAAAGCAACTTGGAAAGTTATCAATAATGTGACTGGCAAGATTTCACAACGAGAGAATAAATTCGAGATAATTGATAACAATAGGATGCTTACTAACGATTTTGATGTAGCACACGCTTTTAATAGTTTCTTTGCTAACATACCCATAACTACTACTAGTTCCTTAGGTTCTTCTTCTACCGATGCTGAAAATTTACTTCGTGAAAGTGTGCCTAGGTCTCAAGCTACTTTTGTATTTAATCATGTAACTCCTAGTGAAATTTTAAATACATTTAAATCTTTAAAATTAAAAAGAACTGGTGACTTATGGGATATGTCTGTCACTGTTTTAAAATCAGTGATAGATATACTCTCTCCTTATTTATCTGTAATATTTAATAAATGTATTGACATAGGTACTTTTCCAGACCTAATGAAGCATAGCAAAATAATCCCCCTATTTAAATCTGGAAGTAAAAACGAACTCTGTAATTTTAGACCAATATCCATTTTACCAACTGTTAGTAAAATTTTTGAAAAACTTTTATTGAAGCAATTACTAAGGTATTTTAATGTAAATAGCCTCCTACACTCTGAACAATATGGTTTCACACAGGGTCGTTCAACAACAGACGCAGGAGTTGCATTACTGAAACACATCTTTGACGCTTGGGAAAATTCACAGAACGCTATTGGTGTATTCTGTGATCTTTCGAAGGCTTTTGATTGTGTCCACCATAAAACACTTATTTGTAAACTTGCACATTACGGGATTCGAAGTAAGGCACTTAATATCTTAACTTCTTATTTAAGTGGTAGGATACAGTACGTAAATATCAACAATACAAAATCATCTGGATTGTCTGTGCAGTTGGGTGTACCACAAGGCTCAATTTTAGGCCCTTTCCTTTTTTTAATTTATATAAATGATTTGCCACATTATCTGAGATCCATTTGTGATGTAGTACTGTTTGCTGATGATACCTCGCTTATTTTTAAAGTAGATAGAAATAGAGATCATTTTGACGACGTAAATAGTGCACTTGTTCAGGTAATGCATTGGTTTACAGTTAATAATTTAGTACTAAATGCTAGAAAAACAAAATGTGTAAAGTTTAGTTTGCCTAACGTGAAAAATCTAGGACCCAACTTAATTGTCAATAAAGAAGTACTTGAGACCGTCAATTCTACAGTATTCTTAGGTATTACACTAGATGCCAAGCTTCAATGGGGCCCACATGTGTCATGCCTCGCGGGGAAACTTAGCTCCGCTGCTTATGCGGTCAGAAAGGTTAGGCAATTCACTGACGTAGACACTGCTCGACTTGTTTATTTTAGTTACTTTCATAGCATTATGTCCTATGGAATTCTATTGTGGGGTAGAGCTGCTGATATAGAAAGTATTTTTATTTTACAAAAGCGAGCTATTCGTTCCATATATCAGCTAGGGGCTCGAGTTTCTCTTAGGGAACGTTTTAAAGACATTGGTATTTTGACTGTTGCATCGCAGTATATTTATGCCAACATAATACATATAAGGCAAAATATACATTCCTATTGTAAAAACAGTGACGTTCATAGTATTAATACACGGAATAAACATAAATTGTGTGTCCCCAGTCACCGTTTACATAAGGTACATAATTCGTTTGAGGGGGTTGGTATACGTATTTATAACGGAATACCTACTGATATCTTGGATCTACCGACTGACGTATTCAAAAGTAAAGTAAAAAATTGCCTTATTAAGAAGGCTTATTATAATTTGAGTGACTATTTTAGTGATAACAGTAGATGGTCGCCGGATTAGTCCAAGATAGCAGTCTACTTTGTAAAATGTAATTGTTGAGATGTGTAAGTGTGAGCGGGCACATACAGAGAAATGGAGGCCAAGAGTGTGTTAACATTATCATCGGTTGTTCTGTATTTCTATATCAGTAGTTTTTATATCTCGGCTTGGTAAAATGGATTGGTATATGCTAGCTCACATAACCATAGGTAATGATTGCACTCTATATTGTATACTGATTATAGTATTGTATAGAATCACTTATTATATAAACAGACAGAAATGTGTGCTGGGGAGTTTGTTGCGCCGCTTCTTCTTCCCAGCAAAAACACTAGGAAGCGGTGAAGGGCGGGCGTTTTTGGGGGCTGTCTTTATTGTCGACGTTCAAAAAGAGCCATTTAAATTTGGCCTACTTTGAATAAATGATATTTTGACTTTGACTTTGACTTTGACATAGTCGATTATTATATGTCATTTATAACAAATCTACGTGCTATTTGCGCGCATTGTTTTTTCAATTATTAGTATCACAATGCAAGTTTATTTAAAAAGACATCAAATACATTTGAGGAACGCTCTTTTAAATATTGTAATAAAGTCACATATAATATACTTATATAAGGACTTTTAGTAACCGATAAGATATTCAACTGAAAACATTAAAAGCATTTTATAAGTATATTTGCGGTTATCCCTAAAACCATTAGTTCATTCCGTAGAAGAATAAGTACTATTTCTCTTTGAACGGCATTAAGTTAGGTTTTAATATGAGCTATCGATTGACGTTAATTGGAGTAGAAATTCGCGGTATTGTCATGTTTGATTACAATAAATGGAAATATGTTTTTCCCGGTTTGTATATTCCTATAACTATCAGCTTAAACGTGCTACAAGACATTTAATGTAACGTAAAGTTGTAATCATATACAAAATGCCTTAAGTACACATAAAGCTGGGTTATCTACGACATCGTTGAGAATCCTAAAACTTGGGCTTATACTGTTCACGTTTACATAATTTTAGATATCGTGTTGTCAACGAGGAGGAAATGAGGCAGTTGATTATAATGCTGCGATGGCACGCTACTAGAGGAAAATTCAGAGGCGCGCTTTCAACAGATCGTATCTACAAGCAGGCAGGTTAATGATGAGGTCGATCACCTATCGCTTACTCACCCGTGAAGGGACAATGTGGCGAAATGAATATATAAAAAAGATAACTTGGCAAACCCGCCCCGTTTGTGTACAAGTATATAATATAAGACATGGTATCTACTGTACTTCGACGTATATCTAATGGCCTTACGTACGTGCATGATATAGGTGCGTACATATAAGCGACACCACGACAGAGCACTTAGCGGAGTCGCGTTCGAGGCGGGGTCGCATCAATCACAACACAATTTTATATCAAATGTCGCTCTCAATCAATTTGTGCCAGGATCGTATTCCCCACTACACCACCAACTAGCAGCGTTCACCTTCTTTCTATACATTTTGCGAAAGAAGGATGAGGCTCACACAAATCCAGGTATAACTAATGTGTTGTTTACACCGTACACGGCATTTTGTATTGGAACAAAATATAAGCAAATACATAATTCTAAATTGATCAATATGATCAATTTAGAATTATGTAGAATTTATTCGTGAAAAAATACTTATGCAAATAACGTATTTAATAACTAGGTACTTTATTTTAAATTATACATAGATCATTCCCTAAACCATTTTATAAAACAAATAACTTCCATATTTTATAAGTATATCGTAAGTACAAACTGTTAGGTGTCTTTTTGGTCGTTGTTTATACTTAGCATTATGAATGAGTAATAAAATTGTAGCGTCGCGTAGATGTGAATGTTTTTGTTCCGTATATTGTTTTCTGGATTTTCCTCAAAGCGAACGAATGACTAATATCAGATGACGTTGTAACGTGGCCTGAGGTGTTACGTTAGCCACCGGCGCTAACTTTCCTAATGGAGACCGTAGTTTTGAGGAAACCACTAGAGATAATTAGAGAGTTAGCCGCTCGCATGACTGTTCTTAATTGATCGGGACGTTCTTACGTCACAACAGTTGTACATAGCAAATTATGTTCAGGATATCTTTTCATTAATCTACGACAGGAAAATTATGAAGGCAACATTTTGTACAATTTGAAATTCAAATGTGCTTCAATTTCTTGCGTTGAATCATACTTGTTTCCAGAGTAAGTATAATAATAAGAAATTACAATTCCTTACGATATGAGTAAATCGAGTAAGTTATGAGTAGGTATGAATGTTGCCACACAAAGGCGTTTGTTTATAAAACAAAACAGCTGCGTTTCTTGGTCTTGCTATGCGTATTGAGAGACTATGAAAATAATGGTCTATTAAAGAGCTAGGCAGCTCCTTGTGCCTAGTGCTCTATTGTTCTGTATGCGGCGTTGCACTCACGCAGAGTATGGAACATCTACCAGGAAAATAGCGTAATGATTCCGCTCAATACTTACTAATTGTTGACTGTATTTTTTGTGGGTTTCGTTCCAAAGTTACGTGTTTCGAATTAATTTGATGTTACTTCGGGGAGTAGAGAGCGTCCTCGGGTGTCAAGTAAAGTAACGATAAAAAATCTTCATTAAACGAGATTATATATTTTACGAGTCTGTAACTGGATATTAGGTACTTAAAAATATAGATATTTATAATCTTTGCACATAGAATATTTTACTAGGAATGTATCAATTAGCTGACACTGGTTTTATTCTCTCTACTTTCAATTAACTTGGGCTCGCACTTCGATCACAAAAGCATAGCTTCATTCAATTTAAATCGCTGTATTGTAAAATATTTTAACGCATATGTTTACATATGTACGTCTCAATAGAGACAATTCAATCTTCTTTAATAAGGTATTACGATTCAATAGTGCTGTCACCATCGTGTATCACAAAAACAACAAAGTCTTTTAATGGCATCAATTTTTTACATGTAATATTTTAGGAATCTCGCTTAGCACCGTGTATCATGAACGTTTATGACCCCAAATATTGTTAAAGTTAAAGTGCTACTAACATTTAATGGATTTTTGCTTTAAATTAAAGTATGAAAACATATCACGTTTCTCAAACTAACTATAGAGCTGGTAGGATATCATTATACTACAAAGAAATTATTAGGTTTCCCTCACTGTTAAAGCAACTGCATGAACTTCATTATTATTTTAAGTGGAAGTACTTAATCCGTCTATATGTATAGGTTTACAACTATACATATATATTTTATGATCCTATGTCCTCGCATGGCTTTGCTGTTTATGAACCACTTTTGACGATTCTCCAGTACTACCCTCACGTATGGAGTGACAGCAAATAGGATTACTGTGTTCCGTTGTGTATATCTTTACATATGTATATATAGCTAGAGCCCAAAAGGAAAGGATATAACTTGAAAAGTATGACCCGTCATACACTCAGCTTGTGCTTTCCGACAGACAAGAGGCGCCTAATGTCAATACATACTAAAAAAAAATATCATGCATATCTGTTTTAGTTTTTTAAAAGTCATTATTAGTCTATGACGTTTATAGTACAGATGCCTGTTCATTAAGTTGGGTTGTTTTTTTTCTCATATCTGGTGAGAGTGACAGCGGCAAGGGGCGGGCTCGGACGAGATAAAGTATCTTATCATAGCGTATCTGGGCAAAGGGAAGCGACTCAATCGATATCTAGAGGATATGCCCACGGGTGTATTATGGAAAAATAATGCGCGAAGCTATTAGAATTATACGATATAATGATTATATTAAACGATGGTTATGATTTGAGTGATACTTAACCTCTCACATTTTAAATAAAAACTAATACTTATTGTAATTGAATTGCTATTTAATTACCGCCTTTTTTGTACTGTCAAAAATAATTCATCTAGCCAAAACCAAAGGAAACTATTCAAAATGACTATAATCACGAGTTCCGATAAGTACAAACGTCAATACACCGATAAACCGATATATGTATGTAGTATGCTCAACAGCATTTATTCATATTCGTTTAGTTATATATCCGAGAATATAAATTTATTGTACGCTTACAGTGACAAGTTTAAATGGTCTAATAGAATGGATGCTTGTCGTTGATTGGTTCACAATGCGCGTGAGTGGAGAGTGCTTGGGATTTCAACTCAAATCATTTTTACAGATTTGACTGTGGTCTTATGTTATTTTGTAGTAATATAATTTTAAACTTGCATCACAAAAACACACAATTACAAATCTATTTTTCGGTTAGACCGTTGAATTTCAACGTTTTTATTATATTTCCGTTAAGTATAGACTTTTATACTTAAACAGGGAAAACGAAATAAAATAAAGTAAATCCAGTATTCAATACGGAAGTAAAAAAATAAAACAAATATTTTTTAAATGTCATACCAACTCACCGTTTCATAGGTCGGCTCCATTTTCACTTACGCACAAAACCAATAAAAATAAGAATAACAACGTAAAAAATAATACAGTCCGCGTTGCTCGAGTGCAATTGCATTAGGAGATGCGAAATAAAAACGAAAATAAAAGACGGAGTAATAAAACGCGGCGCGTTATCGCCGCGAGACGTACAATTAATGGAATGTTTGATTTGAATTGTTTTGCGTTAGGAAGTTAGGTCGCGCCGCGGAGTGCGTCCACGGCGAGCGGAGGTTGGATGTGATGTGACAGCAGCGTGCGCCTGACGCGTGACGTAAGCGCGGTCGGCACTCCCGCACGCGTGCCACGCCGCGCGCCTGCCCGCACAGCGCTCCGGCGCGCCGGGCGGGCGGTTATAAGCGCGTTCAGCGGGGCGGCGGCGGCATCGATAAATAATACGATAATATCACATTACATAACTATTAAAAGCTGCATTCACTATTTTAATTTACATGCTTATTAACTGATAAATATTGACATGTGTTTAAAAGACTGGCCACAATCAGCTATCTCTTACAACATAAGTAGTTTTTGGCTATTCTATAATATTGCTTGAAGTTGATGCACCGTTTATTTTAAAACTGTATTTTACATGATGACTTAATTACCTCATATAGTATATGATAGATTTAATCTAAATTCCGCTGTATACAAAATCTAAAACTATTTACAAATTAGATTCCCATGTATACCTAGTAGTAGTACGTATATCAAGTAAGGAAAATGCCGATATGATAATCCTATAATGTAAAGTAATAAATGTGTGAGTCAATATCGAGTAAAGCCGTCGCAAGGCTTCACTGGTGTAAGTAGCGCCGAATTGTGGCTTCATGTCCGAGCGTCGATAATCTAATGATTGTGGCGTGGATATACCCGATATCTAATTATACTTGTAAATGGAGACGTCGCTTTAAATACTTTTAGTTTTCCGATATTTGGGGGAAGTTTAACAATTTGATTTTAACTTAACTTAACGTTACGATAAATAGATTTCTGGAATTGTAGTTCATTACTGTGCCGTAGACTATTTTTTATAATTAAATATATTGTTTCACCACGACGGAATAACACAAATTATTTATAAACTTTAGTAAAAACTATGAGATTAACAAAACACCAAAAATATTTTGTAACTGCAAAAAATCAACTCAAGATAATTTTATTTACTTTTAGCAACTCAAATAATAATATATGTTGTAAGTAATAAAGCAATAAATTATGTGAACCACCTGTGCTGTTGTACATACATCTAATTTGTTTAAAACGTTGGTAGAGTACACTGAGTAACTAGTGTACCCACAGTCCTACACGCCATAATAAACAGGCGACGGTTAAATTGTAATTTCACGGCTCGACGGAAATTTTCATTGGCGGTTAATTCTTGTTCGCGATTTAAGTTCGTAGAGTAGACGCCGCTGGCGAAAGGTGCACCAGCATGTTGCTTAAGTCATTATTTAGTTTCGCTATTTACTAAACACAATTAAAACATTTGAAACTCATTAGAGGATTGAATTTCATTTAAGATAATAAAAATATTTTACAAAATTTCAAAATATTAGAAATCTTTCTTATTCGTTACAAAGAATGAAATATAGGTCCAATTAATAAGTCTAGTTCGGGTTTGAAATATTGTTTCTACCTATACTTGCCACCAGACTATGGATGAGTAGTTTAAAAATTGTTTCTAATTTAATAAAAATGACGAGAAATTGTAAAGGAAATTAGACAATGTTGTATTAATGCAATGTGTGAACCTCTGTTACTTGTCAGTGGCGAGTTAGGGGTAGAATGTGGAACTGTTACCATACTGTCAGTTCGCCACATTCAAAAAACAAAAAGCCGACGGCATTTTTGACGCGGCTGTAAATTGTGACAAATTGTGTTATTGAAATTTATGTCCGGCAGTTTTGAGACATAATTGGATGCGGAGAGTCAGCAGCCATGTTCCCAGAGTGACGTCACGTGCTCTAATGACATTTATTACGGACAGTTCATTGGCGCCGCTCGTCTCCACAAAACGTAGTGCTATTTCATATTTGAAAATTAATTTTCACCGTAGTCTGCTGGTCAGCGGACGGTGAGGATGCAATGTTGCGATATTGCAAACCATTTACATAACTACCATCACGTCTCACATCAGATCAAAGTTTAAGCTTTACCGATTTGCCTATTTAACTAAACTTACTGTTTATTTTTCTCATAGCTTGTAGAGACATACCTGTAACAAAAATACATTAAAAATTAGTTAATTAATGTGATATTACAAAAGTTAGTACCTATGATGTATTACTCGAATATTGAGGACCTACTAAAACCGTATCTAGATTATTGTTTAACATCAGAAAATATAAAAGTTTAATTTAATAAAATCAAAGGCAGGTAAAACAGAATCTGGACAGAAAGGCCGATGTAAGCGTAAATTTGTACCCGATAAAAGTAATAAATCGTGAAGCGTCGCTACACAGGTGGTGATTTTTTCCACAGCAACAATGCGAAGATTGCGTCTATAAATAACTGCAGGAGTGAGATGGGACAGGATGTCCACTCTGCTCGAAGGCCATTGACTGATTGTTCGGAAGGCAAGGATCGACTAGGTATATGTGGCGTTGATTAAACAATTAATCACGCTGGTAACTTTAATAAAATGTAGGCACTTATATTTTGATAATACTATCTATCTTTTCCCGCAACTTGCTTACCGATAAATAAACCAGTGCCCCAGCGATATAAAATTTCAATATAAATATATAACTAACCTAATACCAATCACGCCAAAAGGCTTAGTTAGTTTAGTAAAATGGCTAAATACGATATTACAATACAACAACGTTTTCTAATCATCAATATATCGCGTACGTGGCTAGAGAAGATGAGAATAAGCCGAAAACATTGCCGAGGAGGAGTCGCTTTCAAACCTGTCAAAAGTGACAGGAAAAAGGGCGACAAAATGTCAGTATAATGGATGTGTCACTGGCATCGTGGTATAACGCGACCCGTTGGCATGCACGGCCTCAGATACACTCACTGTGGATTAAGTAATACCAGATTTAATGAAAATTTCAATACCTACCGGCAACAAACAACCGCAGACGGAAAACAAAATTGTACGGCCTGCCTAGCTGACAGTTGTTTTGTAGAAAACAAAGCAAATAAGTCATTTTTTCAAAGGACAGATAACATCAACTTTTGATTTTTGAATAAAAAAAATCTTTTTGACTGAGTTATGCAAGATTTATGCAATATTAATGACGTATTTAATAATACGTCATATATATATATTGCATCGGCATCTGAATCTAGATGTACTCAGCGGTCGTAGACCCATCCATAGAGTGACCATACCTAGCGCAACTTAACCTAACAGATCGATTGTTCAGCGTAGTTAGACTAACTCGGCCACAAATCCATACAGATTGGTCAATTATTAAACTCTCAGAAGTTTACAACTTATATATGTTAGCGACACCAGAATTCAAACTACAGTATTTTAAACGAACGTTCTCCTGTAATCAGAATAATGAATGCGATGGCTCAATGCGATAGTCAATAAATACGGTTCGGAAAACATGTCCGAGCATGATGGATGATGAAGGCAATGTGATGAAAGATAGAGATAGATGTCTGTTAATAGACTCGTACAGATTGTGATTATCGACATTCAACAGTATGTTGTTATATAGTTCTGAATAGCTACAGAAGTTATGTGGTAAATTACTTTTGTGGTGCTAAATATGTTTAGTTTTTGTCTTATCGAAAACTGAGTACTTTTAGGTAGTTCTTTTTCAAGTTAATGAATAAAAGTACTTAAAAATAATATCATAGAGTCTTAATAGGCCATAGGCGGAAAATTCAGGATTACTACATGTTTATAACTGGAATACTTAATTTCATTAAACGCGCCACAGAAAATTTTAATGTGAAAATATAAAACTGAGGTCTGAAACTCATCGAGGTAGATCAGTTGACATCATCGAGTTGACATTTACCAACGGCCATATTGGTCGTTATCTGTCACCGCCCCCCACGATCCGTTTCACTTGCAACCCGATAGGGGGCGACATCGGGCGGCGCGACTACTCGGCCAGTAATGGCTACCACGGCCCCTTTTTTATTACTGACCCGCTAGTAAACAGATCATTCGGGTTTGTGGTGTTATAAAAACGAAATTAACTTTGGCCGGTAGATGTCCAGATATCCTCAGTGCTTACTGCCCTACTATTAACATAAACTCGCATGTCACGCACATTCCGCGGTTTGAAGTGTCTCAAAAACATTAACCACTCGTATTGGCTAGCAAT
The DNA here is from genome assembly GCA_905163465.1 of Craniophora ligustri. Taxonomy (NCBI): domain Eukaryota; kingdom Metazoa; phylum Arthropoda; class Insecta; order Lepidoptera; family Noctuidae; genus Craniophora; species Craniophora ligustri. The sequence continues at coordinate 5,089,455 of LR990967.1, read as the reverse complement.
AACAGGAATATTACATCAACAGAGTAATACTCAAATATTTCCGCAAAAGCCGGCTATTTAGGATTCTTAGCTGCGTGTTAACGCGCGGGTCAATATAATATCTACTTATATATGTAGGTACTATCGATTCGACCTATTTCAGTTCACTAACCTAATACATATAAAGCTATAACCGTTTAGGATCCTACATCAAAACGTTTAAGTACCTACAGTTTTGGCAACACGCGTGCCATACACACATAATGATAAAACTGTTAAGTTTAGGTATGTGTGGCTGATATGATTAAACGATTCACATTGCTATCATTTCCTGTGCGCCATCCGCCCTGATGTTCATTATTATACCTAAGTACATAACATCATTACTGCGCTGCAAGCCACCATACGACACGAATTCACTAGGCACGTATGTCTGACCACCGCGAGTGGAGCCATTGTGCACTCCGATATTGGGTTAATAGATTAATCCAATCAAAATATTAATTCCACAACGCAGCTCGTTCGTACATTTACATTTCAATCGCACGATTTATTCGTTGGATTTGAGATATTCATCGACAATGTTCAGAATCGATTCTATTGGGAGACATAAATACGGTTTTATAAAATATGTTGTAATCCCCGTACAGGGCTGCGTGGAAAGGTAAGAAGTTTGAGGCAATCTGAAATAATTAGGGCAGATACTTTTGGAGAAATACAATTGCTATGTAACAAAACTTGAACGTCAAATATCGACGGTAATAGAAAAACTCCAATATGAAAATCTATAGATATCATTTTATTGGTAGCAGTTCAGTGCCGCAACTCGAGTCAATACGCAACGTGAGCCTCTTGAGGGCTGCCTTGGGAGCCATGAAAGCCGCTGTTTAAATAAGGGTCTAACTGTACGGATTGGTTGAAACAGCATTTTGTAACACCATCGCCTGAATCGAGAACATTCAACTAATACTCGAGAGTGATACCCGAAATACCATATTGAACGTAAATAATATTATAAATTAAACCTAAGATTAAATATAACATTGGCGAATTATAAATCGGCGTAATCATTTTAATAGTGGCATTGAGAGAATTTCTAAATATGAACGCAAATTGTAAATTATCCAGAGGAAGTGTGGCGGCGCGTGCTCTTCCCAACCCGCTCGGGATTAGACTCCCAGTTGTGCGTTTGTGCTGTTATTCCAGCATTCACGTTTATAATATCCCTCTATTGTTTCTACTAGCAAAACCTTTTGATATTCGTTTCAAAGCTCTATGGAATACAAAAATCACACAACCAACCGCTTTTAATTACCAAATGCTGGTTTCTGCAGTCGCTTTTTATATTTTGTAGTTCAGACTATTGCTACGAACCAGTCGATCAAAAATATTGTTGAAGACATTTTGCTCGGTCATTGGGCTTTATTACAAGACAATTGAGTCCACATACGACGGCGATAACAGGGGTTAGCATAGATGAAATGAGTCGGGGTCAGTGCGCGCTCTCAGGCTCAATATTTGCGCTGCAATACAACCTTTAACCAACACGCTCGTACCAAATATAGGCGTGGAACGACCTCACGCCGTAACCTTTTAATGAATAGGCATCAAATCACATGAAATATGTGAAGCTTATCAGCTATTTCCAGAAATTGTGTTTGACAGTATCTACACAGATCACGAACTTGGTGCAACGGAGACAAAAATGTTTCAGTGTTTTTGTTAGAGTCGCGTGGGATTGTATGATATTACGTCTGGATGACGAAGACGAGCGTGTAGCCGAGCACTTCGCAACTGCACCGACGACAGCTGCTCCTCTTTATTTGATTTCCAACTATACGAAGGAACATTCAAGTTTTATGTCAACGATGCGACACATTCGAACATTTGGAACGAATATCCCCTCTAATGAGGTCCCAGATTTCTTATGTGTTAGAATTCCATGTAAGTGTCACTTTTCATATCTGCCTAACTTGCTTTAACTGATTACTCTTATCGTGAGAAAATTATCTTACTGATATTATAAATGTGAAAGTTTGTATGTTTGTTGTTACTCAATCACGCAAAAACAGCTGAGTGGATTTGAATGAAATTAGCGAACAGATATTTTATTACATGGTTTATCACAGAGGATTCCTATCTTCAAATAATGGAGCAATAAAAAATATCAGATAACATAGAATATGTATAAATAAATAGCTCATATTTATAATAGTAAGAAATTAAATTAATAAAGTATGTACATTATACCTATAACAATTTAACAAGAATTAGGCGCTTCCTCTCTCCTACATAAAATTGTTGTGCCCGACAGGGTCCATAATTAACTATCCTATTAACTATATATGTATATACAAATATAGTATACATAATGTACATAGAGATGATATCATCTCTATGTACATTATGGAATGCAATAAAAATGATTATGATTTATACCATATATGGTAGGTAGGTGGATGGAGCCGCCTGTGGAAGCTAGGATGTAATCTATCGGGTTGTGTTCACATGAAATGGCCCGAGTTTTTTATGCTATGCAATTAATCTGCACAACACAACGATTACGAATGGTACAGATTTTCAATAAGATAAATAAAAATAATAATAAGATTTTTTTTTTTATGTTTTCAGAGCAAAGTCAAAGTCAAAATATTGATTGCAACTAAGTGTACATTAGGTGTTTTTTACAATGTTTTTGAACTTACAACTTAGTGCTTTTTTCAAGCATTGCAATTGAAATCTGTACATTATAGGTTATATACTTATTATTCTATTTTACTATTAAGAGTAACAAATTAATACTTAGTGCATGTTGTGTTTGTTTGCAATTGGTCTTACATTAGGCATAGTCATAAATGTTGGCAAATCATAAATAATTTATACAGTTTTGTTTAGGCTAGGCAGGTTAAGCAAGTGCGAACCATTGGAAGGAACGGTCATTATTCAGATAATTACCATCTCGTCGCTGTTCTACTGAACGTTTATAGTTCGTTGGAAGATCCACCGATAGTCCAGGAAATTGTTTAGAGATAGGTATAAACATTAAAGCCGTAGTTGAACAAACGTGGGTCGTGAATATCGTGCGTGAGCAATATCGTTTGGGACAGATGTCGGAGGGCGGGGATGTTTGCGTCTGTGCCTGGGACGGTCAACAGCGGCAGCAAACACGCGTGCGAACGCTCATGTGTCGAGCGAACGGCACGCTTGTTGCTATTTTGTATCAATAGGACTTGTGACGCGTTCAACGCGATCAATTTACGTGTTCTATACTATGCGATAATGCGACGCTTTGAAGTGGTTTTCATCTGATTTATGTTGGTGCATGCTCTGCAATGACGATTTATGCACGCCTATTTTGTCCTGTTATAGCTAATATTGGTTCTAGTAACTGATTCGTGAATGTAGAGTGTACTAACATAAATGTTTAACAGTTACCTCGTAGCTGAGAGAGGGATATGGGAATCATTATTGGGTAATGCCGTGACTGTACGTATCTTTTATAATTGCTATTATAATATGCACTATGTATATAAATTCATCTAGCTGTATTTAGCTAAATTTAATTAATTAATTTATTTACTATTAATAATAAATAAATAAATAAACAAGAATATTTTGGGTTCACGTACATAAAATCATTTGAAACTATACAAATATATAACTATACAATGTAAGTGTATAGACATTCCCTTGTTAAATGTGCGAATACAATAAGTGAATAGTAGCAGCCGCTTCAACTATTCCAATTTTGAAAACTTTCTAACTGTAATGACTCATAGGAACCTTAGCAAGAAGCTATATAGGAAAAAACAGCGTGGTGATGGGAAAATATTCCACTTTTTTTTTATAAACATTATAAATATGCTACATACTGGTTGATAAGCAACATGCATCCGTCCGCTTGCATCGGCACGAGCCTATTATCACTGGTTCAAAGTTCAAATACAATAACCTTGTTAGTTAAGAATGTCACTTTTTAAACTAGCATATAATACAGACCAAACCCCATACCGTTACTTATCTACTTATTTAAAAATATAATTTAGAAGTAACTATAAAAGTAGGAATAGTTTAGGCTTTAGAGATAAAACATAGCAATTGATAGATGAACGAACATTTGATTATACACAATTTTCTAATATCAAGTCCATAAAGAGAGCTGCGCGCAGATAACTGGTGTTCCTTTTTCACATTGCAGCGCCACGACTAGCTGCTGATGGAGATTCATTGAACCACGGCATCATTTATCAAGCGAACATTTCTTACTCAGTTTTATACAGCTCAACCCTAGATTTAAACTTTATTCCACTCACTCGTTAAACCGCTGCATACTATGATTACTTTTTTATTTTTTTCGGTGCTTTTTGTTTACACATAAAACAAAGAATAAGGTATTAACTGTTGACTTTTCAATTTCAGTATTGGTGTTGCGTATTCAGAATGAAATATAAGAATGCGTTTTTTGGTGTTGTATTTCTCTTTGGTCGGAATAGTGTTGTCTCGTGGGTGCGAGAGGTCCACTATCTAAATGGGTTTGGAGGCAATCTCAGTCTCAGAGTTCTGCGGGAAATAATCAATACTACACACAGTGGTGTGATGGCGGTGGAGTTGTTGTTGATGACAGTTGTTTGTTTTATTTCCACAGCCTCGTTTGGACGCGGACTACAAACAAGTTTGCGTATATATACGTCATTTGAACAAATTGACTTTTGAAGTGACAGCTGCCAAAATTTCCGTGTGCAACAAAGTACAAAGAAATATAAAGACTTTGTTATTCAAGCTAAACGTTACAATTATTCTAACAACGAAACAGTTAACTCGTCTTATTTAGCGTTAGATTTTGTTTTATTTTATTATTACTAAAGTAAGGTTGCTTTCATCAGTAATTTAATCCGTGTTTGGGGCTTATTTTGACATTACAAATCTTATAAGTTCGCTATGCGCCATAAGTTTCCAAAGATTTATTACACAGTAAGAAACAACCACAGAAACTTTCTGTATTTGAGTTTTGTTTCCTCAACAATATTAAAACAGCAATATACAACTGAGAAGTATTGAAAATCTGAGACGGAAACATCAGTTCACAAAACACAAAACCGGCACACGAAAGAAGTTGTCCGTCGTAGCCGCGGGGCTACACAGTCGCGCCTCTGCTCCACGCGCGCGCTACGACGGCTACGCGCGTAGCGGCGGTGGCGACGACGAGAGTCGCCCATGTTCAACTTTCAGCTACTCAGTTTTATTTCACACCCAATTTATTCTCGAGCAGCAATCTTAACGCGATAAACGTAGTTCCCTCTTACTTTTAACCTACCTGCAGGGTCACAACATGAGCTTCAATTGAATTTCAAATTTGGAATCATTAGTGTCAGTTATTTGCCCCTTGCTAACACTTTCAGTTTATTGTAATAACTTTCTTAGCTATTGTGAAGAGGTTATTCGGTGTTGGTAATAAATATGACAACTGGCTATATCGTAAAATATAAAACATGAAGACGCAATATTGGTTTAGACATAAAACTGCGGTTGACGTCTAAAAAACCCTTAAAAGTAGTATCAGTCCAATTTCCCTATTGGGGTTCAGAGTGTCACCGCATAAAATAAAAATACCTACATAACAGCTACCCTTCCCCATGCGGGGCGCGGGCGGTACTTGTAATAAAAATTCGTTAATACTTTATTTACTGTATTAGTACACGTACGGGTATTTTCGCTGCTTATGAAACGATCAATAAACCTACGCTTCTTCAACTATTTACTAGTTTGTGCCCCGACATTCTTCCTTTTCGGAACCAGTAAGGCTTTTAACGGAAACATGATGTCGGATATACATTTGGAAGCCGAATAACAAATCTATAATTTATTACCCTACTGGTTACAGGTAAGCAAGTCATTTACATATGTTTCACATGAAACATATAATTAAAGACAGTATACATACATCTTTCGACTTTTCGAGTTCAGAATTTAAGATAAAAAAAAATCCTAACCAAACAGACGGCTTAATTACGTTTTAATATCCAAAATAAAGATCCTTTACAAGCAAGATTAGGCGGGTTTAAAAGCATTAGGGGTTCAGCAAACAATGCTGGCGATTATCTAGTGAATGGTTGTCAGCAGCATCGGTCTCGGAGTTATTGTAATATGTAAACGAGTCTGGCCGACCGTCCGCCACTTAATTGTCCACGTCAATATTAAACTTAAATGTTTGTCATCCCTGCCATTTGTATGATGACTGTCCTGATAGTGAGGGATTAAAAATGTATAATTAATGTACTTCTTTTTAATTTTATCTGAACGCAACTTACAAAATACATTCAACTATTTTTAATAAGAAGTCCTAAAAATATATAAACAAACATATATTTTTCAGTCTTTGATTAAATTACCCAATGAAGTTACAATTAAATTTATTTATTCATTCAACTAACATTATATTAGTCAATTGATCAAATGAAAAACGATTTAACTAAAAACAGTATAAAATATAATATAATATACTACTTGGTTGTATCGGCGATAGTTTATCATGGGAGTATAGAGTTCATTCAACTTTAATTGCCTCGTTAGATGGCTCAGACAGAAAATTTCCACGACAATAATTTTTCATTTTCATTGATGTTATAGACCGTTCAAATCACTGACTAATGGCTTGCAATATCCGTAATACATATACAATAAAGCAATAGTTATCGTATAAAATATACTTATTATAAGTTGTACAATACTGTTTGATGAACAAGAATTTTAGTATTTTAGGAATGTTTTGCCCACAACTGCAACTGCAAAATTGACTTGCCGTGTCAAATTTATTGAATATTTTTTATAACACAACTTATACACAATATTTGTAGTGTAATAACGCAAGATGCATTATTTCTATCTATGATAAATGTATTTCTTAATGCAGGTTTCCGTGCACCGTCAAATTTAATTAGAGTGTTTGCGGGACGTCGAAAAAGCCGCCATTAATGTACTTAATTTGGCAATTAAAATTTAATTTGATAGCGGGTGCGCGGGCTGCGGGCACCGCTACACCTGCAGGTCCGAGTAAAATGAAGTAATTCGAGTCGTTGCGGCACGTCTCCGGCATTACTTACCATCTAGCAACAATTTGTTTTTTCCCACCCTCGAGAGAAACTCGAGCAAGCGCGCCCTGCTTTTTAGTCCCAATTTATTCTTCCAATAAACTTTTCCGCTTTGCTTTTTGCACAAGAAAATGTGCCTAAAATATTTAAACAGTTTATGTTTTCGTTCACATCCTTATGTTACTGCTTATGAGCTCAGTATTACTCGATGATACCGTTCGCAAACTCTTAATGCCGTTCGTGCCTATCTAACTTACGGAACAAGAATCACGAAATGGTATGTTAATAATCTAAAACTTTGTAGGCACAAGCACAACCAGCCTGCAAAAATGTTAATGTTTTATTTGTTTGTTTTGGAGTGTTTGTCGTATAGTCCTCAAATATTTATTTCGGGCTTACGGCGTCATTAAAGATTTTCAAAATAGCTCTTGGTTTAAGGAAAAGACAGTATATGAAAGACAGTATTTGATGGTATCTATGCAGAGAACGGCTGTACGCCCAGTGGCTTGCGACTCTAACGGGCCGTGACAATCGCTTCCATGCTAAATGTCATGGTGGCCATTGTTCTACCCCGCCTCCCTCACCCCTTGAGGTGCTCGCGCCACCCTAACTTTCCCTACTGAAGCACTGGCATTTATTCCCCACACCCTTACCTCCGCTAATGAAAAATGTAGGGCTTGGGATATTGATTATAGTTTTTACTCCTGTTTGCTACGTTGAAATATTTCAGAGTATTACTAACGCAACACAAGAAAAGTTTTGCAATTAAAAACTTGAATAAGTGTAAGTTACGGTGGGATCAAAGTAAAGAAGACTAAGTGCGAGATATGTATATTCAACCAGTCTTTCCCGGTATCATAATTATGTTAGGGTATTCACAATATGAGAATATTAGTAACAAACTTACTTTATCTATTAGTAATATTCAATTAAATTGCCAACATTTTGACTACGACGCGACGTATATTTAAGGGTTGAACTCAGGTTAATCAAGTCTTATCATCTTTATTACTACCTTAAGTTAATTATGACGATGAAATAGTAAATTTAGTTGGAGTGAAGTAAAAGTGGTGGGGGAGGTTAACTTAATACGGCGAGGGCATCACGGCAATTTGTTCGAGACGAACCTCCAGTCTGCTTGAGTGCTGGCTATGTCAGGGTTGTTCTCTTTTTATACCCTTTCAGTATTGTGCTGTAATACAGGGATTTGAAATATCCATCGATATTGTACGTATTTCTTGTTACATCAATGTTGATGTAACTCATGATGTACTCCATAGTTCACGCCACGGAAAAAACATTTACAGTCAGCAGGTTGATAACACTGTTGTACAAGATGTGTCAGAAAAAAAATAGGATCAAGGAGCGATCAGAATTCTACCGTAATACATTATTTTTATTAAATAACCTCTTTACTTATGTATAAGCTGTAACTTTGCCAAATGTCACATTCTTCCGTGCGTGCAGTATGCTTACAACGGGTACCAAGTTTAAGACTCTTGCTATGTTAACCCTAATTGGTAAAGATATTGTTCTAAAATAGTTTGCTTCGAATGTTTATTTATCTCAAATAAAATGTGAGAACTACTATTAGAATGACTACAACTTTCTTTTCAAGAAATCATTAACAATATATCTTAGTTGGATACCAGAATATTTATCAGCCATAAACCAAGTTCAGTATTCGCCAGCCCTACAACAAGTTGACGCTTGTGCTATCGGAGGAAATAGCGCGAAAAGTGATTATAGATCGGTATAGACCTTAGCTTAAAACCTGTACCTACGTCATGAAAGACAATATGGCGAACACCTACACACGCGCACTTGTGTTTACGTCATTCAAGCATACGTCCGATGTGGGGACAATTTCATTAGGAAGCCATAAGTTAGCGTGATGAGGTATCACGCGATAGACTTATGTACCTAGTCAATTGTTTGCTCTATCAAGTCACGTATTTGATTCAACTAATTATTTTTACTCATATCCAATGAATAAGTTTTCTCTCCAAATTATCATATCGTATATTATTATTATTACGAAATGTATTCGCATCATTAAATTATACTTCGTTGTAGGTATGTGTATAAAATACACTTACGCGCCATTTTATGCCCTCCTAGATTACATATTGAATTCATAAATTAATTGTAACAATATTGTTCCAATTCACAATTCATTACACGTTATGAAATGGAGCTCAAAATTAACATTAATGTTTAATGCCGCCTCATTATTTATTCATTTGTAAAACAAAACATTTGACTGCATTTGCAGACTGACTGTCGACATGAATATTTTTTGCTGGAGAGCATTCTTTGCATTGTATTTTATGCGAGCATTTCGTCTCGTCCATAAAAATCATAAAACGTAGTGAGGGCCGCCCCTATTTGTTCCACTATTTGCATACGATACAAACGAGTGAAGACAACGATGTCCTTTACAAAGATCGTTGGCCGACGACAATAAAAGTGTATTTGCGAAGAAATTTAATAAAGCGGAAGTGGACTGCTATTAGGGCGCGCCCCTGAGAGTTGGTAGAGGCTCGTACGTACAGGCGCTGGCGGGTGGACGCGAGCCAGCTCGAGCCCCGGCCTTGTTACGGCCAGTAATGGTAATTCATATTTATTTTGTTGCGTCCAGCGGGCGGCGAGTGAGAACACGTGTTCCATATCGGCGTTAAGATAAATATTTCCGCAGGAAATGTTATTATTTAGCTTGTGTGTCATTATTCATATAGATAAAGGATTAAAATATAATAACCATTGTCTGTTTATTTCCTATAGAGTATTTAAATAATACTTGTTTTATTAAATAATACGGATTGTACACTAACAATTTTCAGGACCTTACAGAGGTACATGTTCATAGTAATAACGTCAATTTATGCGTTTAACCGGTATCTGAAATAAATATAGAAGTATTTATTCACCTGTGTAAAGCTGCTTGGAGGAGTAAACTGTGGATATAATAATGCCACAAGGAGATATGATCGGTTTTCAAGGAAGTAGGGTCATATCTGGAATACCATCTTGTACTTTGTAATATTGTGTTTGTATGGATAGTAATTAGAGTAAAATATCCATCAGGAAGGTATCGGGAAAGTATTTAATAGAAATAATATATTAAATGCGATTAAGTTCCTGATTAGATTTTATATAAAAAAAGTTGTTCATAATAAATGTACAAATGTGGAACAATAATTTTATATAGATAAACTGGTTATTGTTGTGCTAACTATATAGAATCAAATACTCGTTGTCTAGAAAGTAATTGACAACTGCATCTAAAGAAGTATTAAAGCGATAGGCAATACATTATTATTAGTATTTACAACTGCACACCAAGAAACTTTCGTAGCAGTCGTAGCACTACGTAACTTCGTAGCATTTGGGACTTCTGAGACTCGTGGACTGCTTATCTTTGACGGTAATATCAAAATGGAATAAATAAAAAATGAGTTGTAGGTTTTCAAACCCTATTTAAGCTTACTTATAGTTCAATTTAGTCAGGTGATGCCATTGCGAGTTACGCTCATTTTGAGAGTCAACCTTATCTTTTATCGAAGTATATGTATGTTATTTAAATTTTCTTCAACGTTAACAATAAAGTTTGGTTCGCTAATTCCAATATGTGATGGCGCCAACGCGTCGCCCTACTTGTTGCGCAGGCCACTCCGCCAGCTCAGTACTTACGCGCCGACCAAACATCCACAATTTCAGTGAAAGAGATTACTCAATAGATATTTTATACGCACGTATTAGATGCTAAACACGTCCATTTAATGAATTTTTAGAAGTATTATTGTTATGCATATTACTGATACATATGTATATGAATTAGTATAACGCTATCTATTTTGCTAAATACAGCTCAAACAAGAATAATTAAATTTAATATAGAATTAAAACCAATATTTTACAAAGCTATTAAATAAAACTTTTCCCAAGCAAAGTCTTAAAAACCTTAGTCTATAAAGTAATGAAAGATTCAACGATTGTATGTTTTCCGTCCCGAAACCTAATAAGTTCAATTACCCAACGAAACTGTGCGTATTCGAGTAAATTTGCGTAGTCCAGCCACAAACGAACTTCTCGAATATTCGAGAAAGCACGTTAAGGGTAATAAAAGACGGTCGCTCGTGTGTAATTTGCGCCTTTGCTCAGCTCATCACGACCAGATTGAAATTCCTTTCGTACCCCCTCGGCGGCGGCGGCGGCCTGGCGCCTGCGTCTACTTGTTGCGTACAGAAACGTCATAACTACCCTTACGTGACGATATCATGCGATAGTTTGTTTTATTTGCGTCCGAGTTATCAGCTACTATCTACATAATAGATACCGATCTTTTAGTGTCGGAAGAGCGATAAATTTTATAGTAATGTCGCCGTTCACGCAATAAGAATTGAGATATTGTTCTAAATGTTCTAATTGACGTCTTTGGATTATTACTATGCTTAAGTTCATTTTATGTCTAAGATAAACTCCATTAGTAATTCAGATATGTGTCTTAGGTGTAAATTAGGGAAGGGGAGAAAAGCATTGTGCTTTGAAAGATATTCATACTATATAGCTGTTAACGCATTGTGTAGGGTAATAACCAAAGTTTAAAATGTTATTATAAAACTATGCTAGTTATTGGTTTATGCGAGCTGTTGGACACGTTCGACAGTTTGTTGCACTAAATATAAACTGAACTCAATTTATCAATAACAAAGTTAACCTATTAGAAGGTTTGGAGGAATATTGTAAAAGTTAAAATTTAGTTTCTAATAGCATTTTATCGTTGTCGCAAAGTATTTTAGAATAAGTAGTGATTTATGCCTAATCAATGACGTTGAGAAGCATCTAAGCTTTAAAAATAAATTCTAGCTTCTAAATTCAATAAAGCAACTGGCCAATTGAGTTGAGAAGCCGTCCGAAGCTCCTGTATAGTAGCAAATAAACGAACTACAACTCAAGTAAATAAAACCAATTTGCCTAGTCGAAGCCCCAATCAGTTTCTTAGAAGTGCGCTCTTGTGAGTCCGTGCGGGTCGCGACAAACGTGGCCGTTCTGATTAATGGCGAAATGTTCATATGTTATTAATTAATTAGTTAGTTGGTACAAATTAATATTGTGAGGCTTGCAGTTGACGGGACGTTGCAGGCCGTCGCCCCGACATGCGTCACCACGTGCCGTGATTGCGCTTTGCGTCATTGCAACGCCGTTTAATTAAAGAAGACTTACAGTTTGGTTATGCACATGTAACTAATATGGAAGCAATGAAGGCGTATCGGCGCCGAAGTGAATCCTCTAAAATGTAGTGGTTGCCGTTTGATAGCGATACCTTATGTCGGAAGTGTGAATAATATCGTTTAACAAGTTCGTGAGGGTTTTAATTAAAACACATGTTAACTAGACTAACGTACACATTTTCTGGAGATCAGAAATGTTGATGGAATTTAATTGAGTTATGTTTTAAGAAATTAATATCAATTCTCGACGATTTAGAACATAATAACCGAAATGTTACAAAATCTTATCGCGTTTTTGAGAGTAATAATAAAATTCTTTACGATCCTATTGATGAAAATCTCAGCATGTATGAAAGGAAAACAAACAGACAATCTTGAGGGCAACAGAGCCCCGAGCGGGCACTTAGCTCCGGCTATTAAGGGCGCTGTGACCGCCAGCGAGACGAAACGACGAAAACTATAAAACTGTTAAAGCAGCGTTTCAGCAGCCGTAAAGAGCGTCGCAAGATCTGTTGACAATGTCGCCCCAAACCGCCATAAACCGTATGCACCCGGCAAAGCAGTAAAACTTAATGGCACTCTGATTAAACTTATCTCTTGGGCTAGCAAATCACGACCTCCACTAATAAGCGCCCATTCACAAAATCCCAGACTTTTTAGTAGTTGCATACTATTAAAACGATATAAACTGAGGATTCCGGCGGAATATGTCAAGTGTAGAGGTATGTATGGCTGCTTGGCGCCGCGCCCACTCGCACAGCCCCGCCGCTGGTTTGTTATCCTAATACGTTTACTTGTGCATCGTACAAATAGCAACACTAAATGCTTTAGGATGCTCTATAAATTGTGCAGTTTACATACAACTCCAGCATTGTACCATTTTATATTTTGATTAATTAGTTTCATAATAACAATTGTACTGTTTCAAATAGGTACCTATAAAAGCAAAATAGGAAAAGATTTTAAGTTCCATCAACAAATATAAAGTAAAAAGTGGTCCAGTAATATTCAAAGATAAGATCATCTAAGCGGGCAGACTAACGAGGCGTAACTTTAAAATACTTTCATTTATAACGGGAGCTTGCGATATCCAGTACAGACGTCTTTATGTATAAACTTGTATACTTAGCGACGACTGTATGATCACACTGAGACACCAAAAAAGCCAAGATAGTGCGGGGTAATGCGAGGTCGCATAAAACGGCGAGGACTCTCGAAACGCTTTACAAGTGCTGGAAGGATGTTATAAAGGTTTTATGATCGCGTTCCGTCAGTGAACGTTGCATTGGCCTTAATGGACGACCTAAGTGCATAGGGACATTCATGACAGCGGTAAAGCGGTAAGAAAACGTTTGCAATAGGAACGGTTATACCACTAACGGTTCATTAAAGGGAAATAAATGTGACCGCAGTTGCCGGAATGTTTGTTGACGCTCACAATTATGACCGACACGACCCGAGATGGCAGCTCACATTGATAATATTGTCCCTTTTGTTGGGAGACAGGAAACGAGATACTACCATTATTTAAAAATACTCTGATAAAAAAAAAACATAGAATATCGGGTAGTAATATTATTACTTGCTGAAATTAAATACGATAATTTTTTACACGCCAAGTTTCGCTATGAACTTACATTAAATTTGGTGAGTCGCAGTTTTGTACACAAAATGAACGATTAACGTACGTGCGTAACGGAAATAAAATGCAAAACAAATAGTATTATATTAAATAAAAAGCTTTCAAACGATTGCTCTCGACTCGACATTTGATTTACTTTGTGTTGGAACGTTTATCTAGAGTGATTCATCACATTGGACAATAATAAGGGAGATTCAGTTTGAAAGTAAAACAAATCCCACATCATCGATTAGTAATTCGAGACTTTGGGGGTTTATTTCATTTTTCAATATGACAATGGCAAATGAGATTCTAATAGTTACGATCATATTTCTAAAAGTGGTTTTCATTGTAAAATTACTTCATCACGTCTTTCTTTTTTCCGATGCCATTAATGTATTCAAGTTGTACGTTCGTATTCGTTATAGGTGAAGTGTGATTAATGACTAATTTGCATTATTTTGTATGGCTGTATACTTCGTAGAGGGAACGAATTTCGTGACGATGATGTTCCCTTACGAAATACACGTTGAAACAAGAACCCTAATGGAAACCCTAATCAATATTCCCTAAATGAAACAGTCGGTTGATTTAATTTCCCGAGCCTTTTATTTAAACAATTGTCAATAACTATTCGATCAGAACGTAACTACTCAACCGAGTCCACTCGTAACTCTGCCCTTTCCAATCAAATTCCATAAAACACAGCGCTATTTCAAATTTCAATCAACATGTCCCGGAATCGTTTTACTGGGTCATTGTACCAGGAATACAGAGAGTCGCAGGTGATGTAGGCTTTGTGTAGGGTGTGCTAGGCAATGGCTAGACAGACGTCGGCGTCGAGCTTGTTTTAGCGGCTGATCGATACGCCCGGCCCACCGCGCCCTACTTTGCTGCTGCCCACAACTCTATTTTCTTTTGCTCTTTATTTGAATACAACGATGAATGTATTATGAACAGATCCATTGCGATAACGTACCTCGTGTATTTTATTTAGTTGAAACAAATAGTAATGGAAGATATTATGTCCAATAAATAATTCAACGTTTGCAAAAGGAATAGGAATCGCCCGATAAAATTCCAATGTACAGTCTGAAAATAGGAGCAAAAGAAATTGAGCGTCGAAGGAATGTTGATGTATGTATAAATCTTCTTTTCTGCACGTTCTATTAAGATTTGACTGAGTTTGTCTTGTTTTTAAAAGCAAGAATAAACTCAACGGAAAGTATAAAAAGGGAAACCGACCACAATTTTGTACGCAAAAAATAAAGGGACAGAAGTCAACGCTGTAATGCCGAGCTCAACAGCTAATTACAAAGAATAGTACCCAAGCTTGGCGCGGACATTATTAAGTAGTAGGTACTATGAACCCCCGCGATGTTAACTGGAAAGTAGGTAGGAATCACCCGCGTTTTTGGCATACTTGCGACAGCCAGTCTAGAAAGTGTCGTTCGAGAATTTATGGTAAAATGTAAGCCCCTGACAAATGAACTTTACGCAGTTCGAAGGGACGTGATGCCAAGACAACGTGAATGTAAAATATATTCAACAACATACTTTCTTATTATACGCTTTTTCTGAGTACTTGAGTGAAAAAAAAAAACAAATTCTTATCAAAAAGCTTCTAAATCTGTGAAAAAAATCAAAACAGCTAACTTTATTCATAAGAATTTTGACCTGGTAAGAATTCCTTTTAAATACAACTAGGTATAGTTACATTATGGAGCACCATCTTCCTAATTCCTAAGTCCGATAATATAAAGGTATTAAATTCGTGGTTAACAATTTTCATTTCATTTTAAGAAATGTATTTTAGAACAAGTCTTGTAACTAGAATGCCATTGTGTCGTGAGCGGGTCTAGTAATAGAATCATAAGTCGTTGGTTGGTTTCTCCACGGCTTGTGTGCAATGTTTCTGTGCGACTTGTAAAAGCTTTCCTTTACGAGAAAAACTTTTATAATTAAAAGACATCAAAGAAACGCCGCGATGGGGTTACACTTTGGATCGTTATTCAAAGCGGCTGTAACCGAGATAAGGGATCTTTTGGCACCTTTTCAATGGAAGTTTATTTTATGGACTGTGACAAGGAGATAAATTTATGCTTATACATGTATAAACAAAAATTAAATATTATCTAAGTATTTATAGAATATTTTCAGTGTAACAACTTATTTAATATCTTTTTTGTATTCAGCAGCTAGTTGAGTTGAATGATATGCATAATTTGGTAGAATCGGAGTAGAAAACCAAAACAACGTGGCAGATTAATTTAAGCAATCGTTAGGGTTGTTTGAATTAGTAAATAATCTTA
This sequence comes from Craniophora ligustri, assembly GCA_905163465.1. Lineage (NCBI taxonomy): Eukaryota > Metazoa > Arthropoda > Insecta > Lepidoptera > Noctuidae > Craniophora > Craniophora ligustri. Next base: position 5,073,221 of record LR990967.1, on the reverse strand, counting down.
TGCTCTATTGATCTAAGTTAATTATGATAGTTGACAAGAAGTTTTAATCAATAAGATTGGATGTTTGTATCGTTTTGTTATCGATTACATTGCGCGATACACATAGCATTTAGATAAATACGTGTTCTATTACGACACGTTGTAGGCACATTGATAATCTGCACTCGTATGTGATACACCCACACGGTGAATACTAAAGACGTAATCGCTGTGATACCAGTACACTGATGCATTTGGACAATATCGTTAAGTCTACATCAGTAGTGGAGCAGTAATCAACTCCCCACTGGCGACTGCAGAGTAATTGATTGGTCTCAGACGCAGACGACAAAAGATAATACTGAGTCCCGTGGTAAATGGATTTGTCAACTGCTGTGCTAGTAATTAAATAAATATACTATTTATTTTGTTAATTCCTCGCGTTCGGTTAGTTAACATGTTGACGAATCTTACCAGCGCGCGATAAATAGCGTTGTGGTTTCTATCTTCACTAGTTGTTTGTTAAGCAAAAAACTTTATTTATAAAGGACCAGTTCAGTAATAATATGTGTTTGTAAGCAAAATGTAATTAAATATAGATTTACGTCAACGAAGGTTTGGTGAAATGAAGAACAAAGGATTCCTTGTGCATGTTTGTGGTTTTTGTCAAACAATATTTATTTAGAGTAACGTAATCGTACTTCAGTTAAACATCTTCATATTTTTTAACGGACCATGTTCTCACAATGTAGGTTACCAGTTAATATTTACAATATATAGTAGAAGAAAACGTATAAAAGCTGATAATATTTTCGTTCATTCGTCTCCAAAACACGTTTGATACACAATTATTAGATTTCGTTACGATTAAAACATTACAAACAATACCAAAATCTTTTCGGCGTTGAGTTGACTCGCGTGGCGTGTATTATAGCTGGTTGGTGAGGGGAAACGGGGGTAGCACATCAATCACTGAAACCTTTTTGTCAAGTTGCCACTTCGACACGTTTCCCCAATGTTATGGTTAATTCAAGTCGGCGTAGTTTTAGCGTTCGATGTTTAAGGGTTGGATTGATGTATTAGAGAGGGAAATACGCCCTCCTTATTTGATTTATGTAATAACTTTTATGAGAGGTTTGTTTTAACTAGACGTAAAACTACAAAGCCTGTATGAAATCGTTGATAATCATTGTAACCACTAAAAGCATGATAAAGAAACAATAATAAGAATTTAAAAGACTGAACCCTCATTATATTAACCGTTATTATATACGGGGACCGGGGTTGATAAAATTAGACGAACTGTAACGGTAGAACCGATTAACTTTATCGTGGCTTTTTAATCGTTTACGCAAACAAAGCGTGATAATGCAGCGGTCGGATGATACCCGGCGGCCGGCGGCGGCGGCGGCGCGCGGCGTTCGGCACCCCACCTGATCCCTTTATATGCTCTCTCAACCTTTAACTTTTTAAAAGACCTTCTCTGTCTACCGACAAACAATTTAACAGTATAACTTCATCGAATAGACTTTTCGGAGGAGATTTGTTATTCACTCTAAAGTTTTAAGTGGCTGTGAAATGTCGTTGTCAAAGATTTAAATAACTATTCACTTTAAAGGATTTGATGCCTTAAATTTGTAACATAAGGTGTATAATTACGTCTAGTATCGTCGTGAACAGTTGTCAGTCGACACGTTGATCTCGAAAGTTTCGTCGTCAAGTTGTGGTGAATAGAGTGTATTCCCACTTGATGGAATGTTCCACGTTTGTACTTGTCGTAGATTAGGGTAAAGTTACTTTAATAGAGTAAGATACATTTCTTAAATAGGATAGGCACTCTCTGACACACCTTCCTATGTGTCAGAGAGTGCCTATCCGCTTATGATAGTTTTATCTTTTCTTAGATTCCATGTTACTTGAAGTTGCCAATTAAAAAATCACGATATGGTAGCCACAACTTTATATCATGTCCCTTGTATAATTAACTTGCAAAAGTTGTATAACTTGAGATTACGTAGGAATTCTACACTTATCAGAGATATTACTAGTTCTATCAAACGAACTCAGTTTTAATCTAATTAAGTTCGGATTAAGAGTTCTCGTAGAGGTGAAGTATCGTCTGCTGCAAATAGTCTGTAGATCCTTTATAAAATTGGAAGGAGAAGGCTTAATTTTTCGTTAATAAGAAAGTCGATATTCGATAGGAGCTGTGTGTAATAGCCCCCTGGCGCGCTGGCGGGTAGGGGCCTGCCAGCCAACACGCTTGTCTAATGGAGGGCCATTAGGCGAGCGTGTTGGTTGCGGAACCCTGCGATGCTCAGCGTGGCGCCTCGCACAGCCCACGTCTTCAGTCACTCAGTTTTTAAAAGACAGTCATTGGAAATAAATATAATCACTAAATCAGGTCCAGTTATGATTTGTATCTGTATATCTGTTTCTGTTGAGAGCGCTTACGAGTGTAACTGAGCATCGAGTGCAGTTTGAGCATCTAGGCCCGCCACCAGGTGTACTACTATTACCGTGGTCATCATTGCTTGCGTCAAGACCATTATAATGTAGAGAAGATTGCATTTTTGTCGTCAGAAATTATACGGCATTAAACTAACCCTAAAGTAGATCCACAAACTGTAAACGGTTCTCTGTAAAGGACATGCGGTACAAATTTTTATAGTTACCTTCTAGGTATATAAAGTCATGGATTTATTTGTTATGTGTTTAAAGGCATGTAAATTGATTTGTATAGATGGTGCTGATTGGAAAATAATTTTAACAAAGATAAAGGAAGGTTGTTGGCTAAATGATCCAAGGTTTGGGGGACGCTGGTTTTATTCCGATTTTAGATAACATTGTTAGTTTCGCAAAATTTGTAATTTTTAAAAGAACCATGCTGCCAATGTCGGTATAACTCGTTAGTTTCCGGACATGGGATAATTGTGATAACCACATTTATTTGCGTTCCGTGGAACTCTTGAATGTAAAACTTAATTGAGTTATTTTCTCCGGCGGCCGGCACGTTCCGACATGTGTACTAGAGTACCTGCAACCCGATCTAATACTGAGTATTAAAAAGTAAAAAAAGACCTGACAAACTGTTTTTATGTGTAACTAAAATGTAATTGAATTCTGAACTTTGTTTCAATGTCCTTTATTTAAAATGTATATACCTAAGAATATATTATTCGATATTATATTGATAGATACGGTCTGTTTCAGATAGTAGCCCCTTTCCTACAAACTATGACTTACAGTTTTCGCACCTTAGGAATTAAATCCAGGACTTCACGTATAGCAGCGCTGTATGCGAACATGAGACCAATGAAGTAGGAGAAAATGACAATGCATTTTTTCGTAGCGTGTGAGTAGATGAAACCAGTTGAATAGTTATTTTCATGAAAGATAATCCTATAATACTATTCAAAGCTTTTAGAAAAATAACTGAAGAAGAAGAATGTATAGGTATGAGTATCAAGGCGACGGTCTCAATGGCGTGTAGACTGGAAGGCAGACTGTGAGTTAATGTAAAAATGCATAAGAAGATGGATTTTCATGCTCAAAGAATTCCATTCACAACGTGCCAGTGTCTGCTAGATTAAGAACTTTAGTGCGACGAATAAAGTTTGGAATAGAACTCATTTTGAATTTTAATCGCATAATATTGGGTCGAGTCCTTAAAAGCTTTTTTGTTGGCAGTAATGGCTTACACAGTTTTGTAAACACTTTTTGTATTGCGGCGTATTATTTTCAGTAAATTACTTTAATGTGAAATTCTCAAATGCCATACCTATATCTATTTATTAAAGTTATATTTTTAACTATTGCAGGACTTAAATCTGCACCCTCCAATAATACGAGACATTCAACTACACGGGTCTCCATCGATAATATCAAATTTATCTTGTACATTGCCTGTCTGTGATGTCAATATGTTAGGATTATGTACTTTCTTTTCCTATAAATCTTAATGATATGAATTTTAATCTAGTTGTGAATTTTCTGAAAAATAACGTCCTCATAATTAGAGTGGTGTGAATTTCTAGCGCACACATAAGATTCACGAGGCTCTGTTTCCGACTGTGTGGCGTATAATTACAAATGTTGAATGGAACTTTTTGTTCGGCTAGATTGTCGCGCTACCGAGTTATATTCACTTTAAATTGAATATTAAATTTCTATCGCAATACGAGGAATTTCAAATTCGTTAACTGCAGTATACATTTGAATTGTTTTTACTCGACTGTCTATTTTACAAGTGAGGTTTCTATCTATAACATGTACCATACACAGTATAAAAATTAATGTAGAGTTTGAAATGACAACTAAGTCCCCTTGCAACCCAAGTTGCAGAATTTTACGTGAGTATAATATAAGTGGATCTGAAATCGTTATAGGGATAATATAACTTAAGTACATAACATGAATGTGTTCTTCGCACGTATAGCTGCAGCTATTTCGGCAATACGACTGCATAATCCGCAGCATCCTATTTTGTAGCGCCTGCATAGCGTAATAATCTCAGCTATTCGGTGGGCTTCGTCAGCGCTCGGCTCGACAAGCACTCGAGGCGGCTCGAGGTGGCTCGAGCCCGCAGCCTGAGAGTGCTGGCGCGGCGGAAGCGGGCCCTTACGTGCTTGTCGTCACGACACGCCGCCTTTGTCCACCCACTAGGCTTATTTGCTGAACAATGAAAAAGACGAAAGGCTCCGACATATTTCAGCAGTTTCTGTGATGACTCGAAGGAAAAAGTATTTATCGCGTAAAAAAATTGCCATGATTCGAAAATAATAGACGCTCCTGCTTGACAGTTTTGAATTCATTGTATTGATTGATGAAAAGGCTATTATGAGATCCACCAGATTTTGCGAATTTTTCATTTTCGTTTAAACGCGACTTTGCAATAAATCGATTTCGGGTCCAATTTATCAAGCTTTCTAAATACTCGTCTTAGGCGAGCCGTGTCTGTGAAATTGAGAGGAACATTGAAGACGGCGAATATTATTTTAACATTCTTACCGCATGACGTTCTAGATACGAGCGACAATTAAATTCAGAGGGTGAGCTCTAAGTGGGTACGTGTTCCTTTTAAATGTTATTAAGGTACAATCCTGATTTGATTCTGAAGACTATGACAGCGGTAGCATCCATATGTAGGGTTATAATTATAAGGGTCGCATGTTTGAAACGATCAACATTGATGTCGGCGAGGTTTTTGTGATTAGATACGCGTTTCAATTTCTCAATTCAGTCGGTCCGTCGGGCCGCGTGAGCGATGCGCACGTCGAACTAGCGTGACAGGCACCCCCTTGTGGCTAACGCTGGTCCCTAACGCCGAGTGTCGTGTAAGTAATTTTCGTTCGGATACCTACATTGACACAAATAGTTTTGGGCTTTAAATGGCCCAGATTCATATTACGATAATGTATGTCCTACTTTAATCTGTTCTTTTTTCACCTACGTTTTCTGTGAAATCCCAAATCAATTATTCCCGTAGACATACGCCTACTAACATTTAGTTGTATTTAGAGTTCGTGATTTGTTCGATCTTTCTTTAAATCTTTAATCTTTTTGTAGTAGGTACCTATGTTTATGTTATAATGCAGTAGTTCCGTACTCATATTAAAAAGCTGTCATCAATTTATGAAATGCACGCGATCAAATCGCTTTTCACGCTCTGTCATAATAGAATATCTGCCACAGTCACGAAACTATTGAATATTTCAAAATATATGATTTTGTCCGTTCCGCAAAGAAGCTTTTTGGTTGTTTTAAAAACGTAGGAAGTTCGTACCTGTACTTCGGTATCGGCATTTAAAATCATGTCAAATCAAGCGATTTTAGTATGGAGGATCGCAGAGGAGAGCACTTGAAGAGGCCGAAGGGTCCGGAGTGCACTTCTGGTGAGCCCGTCACATTATTCGACCTACTTAGCGGCGGCAATAGACGAGACGAGCCCGAGGTGTCGCCTGTAGCTGCCTACTTGATATTGTCGTGCTTATAGACGACTCCTCGTTGAGATATGCGAGTATTTTTATGATCCTTTTGTGAGCGCCACGAATTATAAAATTTCTGATAGCCGCTATGAACTCTTCAACTTCAATTGAAAAGTGAAGACGCTTTGTGTTGTTCTCTGCCATTATTTTTATATTAACATTGTTGCAAATTTAGGCTTCTTTGAGTAAAAACATAATCTCTGAAGTCGTAATACAATTTATAAAATGTTATCTCTAATACACATTAACGAGTCCTACATACGTGCATGTATGTTTGTATATACAAAATATAATATTAGACGCAAAAAATAAGGCTTCAGCGAAAGCGAATTGAAAAATTCAGTGAAGTGAATTACGGGATAGCTCCTTATGCCAAGATTAAGCAGGATTACCTCTGCCTGAATATTTGCCTCCATTTCTGTAAATAAAAAACCCCCATCTATTGGATTGGTAAACTGAGAACCCAGCAAGACAAATACGTTTGTAATTTTCTTATATTATATCAAAATCTGGTCAAGTATATTGCGTTAGATGATACGAGCGGTTCGATATCGGTCGGCGAGTGACAGCGGCGGCCATATTGGTCGCATAAATCAAGCGGGGCGGCGAAGTGACACCGTGCACCGTAAGCGATCGAGTGTCACCCGTCTAGAAATAAAAGCAAGAAAATTTTTCACTAGTTGAGTGGTTTACTCCGAGGCATGCGGTGAAATTTGTCTCATCTGCTACCCACTTACTTGTTGTTTATGTTTTGTCTTCTAATTTCGAGACTCGGTTACTTACCGAACAACTCGGCACGTTATCTGCGTTTGTGGAAAATATTTATTGTTGTATTTTAGTTGCACAATCTCCCCCATCCTCCGTTTTGCGGCCTACAGTCGAAATTAAGTCTACTTAAAAGATTTACTTAATTATGCAATAATTTAACTTTGAAAATTATATAATTAACTTTAATAATAAGCCTTAAACTTAAAAATGACCGAATTAATTCATATGAATAATTTTTAAACAACGTTGTAATTTGTAATTTCATTTAAATTACGAGATTCATTCTTCAAAAATTACAAAAGAGATTAAAGAACTAAAGATTGTACATGTATACGAACGGTCACTTAGTTTTATTATATTAGTATAGATTACTAAATCAAGTCTACCTGCATTAGCGATGGGAAAGGATATCGATACGCGCGCCGGCGGCGTCAAGTTTCGCGCGGTTGCACGTTAGCCGCAAGTTATGCATTCCCAGTACATATTACTGTTACAAATCAACACACAGCAGGGGAATTTATCGCTACATATACTATATAATAATAATACATAGTTAGAGTATAAGACATGCTCACCAGTTTGTTTTCTTTCAATTTACTTTCAAGCATGTAATCTAGAAGAAGCATCACGTAGGTATTATTGAAAGTAGCAGAAGAGGAAGTTTCAATAATGTTATACAATTTCAATATGTAGCCAAGAAAACAAGAAAGGTGCCACTGGCATATTAGAACTTATTTTCACAGTTTTAATCGCGGTATGTTGATATTGTTTTAATCTCAACGAGAATTCATGATATTACACAAAAAATAATTAGGTAATGTTATTTTTCAGGACATACATATGTATTTCTGCCATATTTCACTTATACGGTTTTATACATGCGTGGGCCTGACTTTTCCCATTGCTACAACCTTCACCTGGGATTCAGCTTAGCAAGAAAAAGAAAATTGTGTACGTGTCATTCTTTTAGTCAAGAATGAAAAACCTTAACAGGTTGTTCTGGTCATTTGAGTATAAATTTTAGGAACTTCCCTAGTGGTAGTGCTATGCTGCGAACCTTCGGGTAGTAGCCGAATGGGCCGGCACGTCCGGGGAAGGACCACTCTCTCACAGTAAAACCGTCGTGAAGTGGCAGTTACACTGTCGCCTTTCGTTCGGTCTGTGAGAGTCCCGGCGGCCCACTCCCCCTTCCCTCTCTCCTATGATAGTGCAAGATGCAGTACGAATACCCCAGGAGGGTACCACCAGCGTAAATCGTTGTGGAGAATCCCTCCCTGGACGTCCACGCTCAGGTCGTACTCCACCTGAGCGTGGACGCCCAGGCTGCCCTTCGTACTCTGGGGGGGGCAATTTTGTGCTATCATCTCCAACTAGGGGTAAACGGAGCAGGCAACTTAAGGCTACCCCTTCGACCCTTGCTGTGGATTTCTGCAACATTAGGGGGCTGAACTCCAACTTGCACGCCGTACAGTTTCACCTTGAGACGGCGAAGCCGGCCTTGCTCTTTCTCACCGAGACGCAGATATGCACTCCGGCTGACACCTCTTTCCTCTCCTACCCGGGGTACAAACTGGAGCATTCCTTTGTGCCGCGGGCTGGGGTGTGCGTATACGTCAGAGAGGATATCTGTTATCGTCGCCTCGGGAGCCTTGAAGGACGGGACCTATCCATCCTCTGGCTGCGCGTAGACTGCGACGACCATCCCCGCATTTACGCGTGCCTGTATAGGTCCCATAGCGGCAATACCGAAACTGATCGACTCATTGAGCACATACAAATGGCTACAGATTCTGTGCTGCAGCAGATCCCATCCGCAGAGATCGTGATTCTAGGCGACTTTAACGCCCACCACGCCGAATGGCTTAGTTCACGCACTACCGATCATGCGGGGAGATCTGTTTGCGATTTCGCCTTGGCATATGATTTGACACAACTGGTTGCCTCGCCAACGCGAATCCCAGATGTGGAGGATCATTTACCTTCCCTGTTGGACCTTCTGTTGACCTCTCATCCGGATGGCTACCTGGTTTCCATCGATCCTCCTCTTGGTTCGTCGGACCACTGCCTCGTTCGGAGTACGGTGCCAGTTGCGCGCTTAACACGGCCTCGCTTTGCGGGCTGCCGCCGCATATGGCACTACAGGTCAGCGGATTGGGACGGGATGCGGTCATTCTTTGCATCCTACCCATGGGGGCGGATTTGCTTCTCGCCGGATGATCCAGACGTCGTTGCTGACTCTGTCACTGATGTGGTGCTGCAGGGTATGGAACTCTTTATTCCGTTCTCTGCGGTGCCCATCGGTGGCAGATCCCAGCCTTGGTATGGTCGTTCCTGCATGACGGCACTATGCCGAAAGCGGGAATGCTACCGGGCCTGGGCTAACGCATCGGCGTCTAGTGATGTAAATACCAGCGCACTTAAAAAGGAGTATAACTCTGCCTCTAGGTCCTTCAAAAGTGCTATTGCTAAGGCGAAGTCGGAGCACATTGGCAGAATTGGCGACAGACTGGCACGTCTCCCGTCGGGAACCCGTGCGTTTTGGTCTCTCGCCAAGGCTGTCTTAGGGAATTTCTGTCAGCCATCCTTTCCGCCCCTACACACGGAGAATGACTCGCTGGCCCATACCGCGAAAGAGAAAGCCGATCTTTTGGGCTCTCTCTTCGCGTCCAACTCGACCCTGGATGACCAAGGAAACTCACCACCGACAATCCCGCGGTGCGATACCACGATGCCGGAGATTAAGTTCCGGCAAAGTGCAGTTCGCAAAGCACTTTTTTCCTTGGACATTCACAAGTCGAGTGGGCCCGATGGCATCCCTCCGATCGTGTTGCGGACATGTGCTCCAGAGTTGGCACCGGTTTTAACGCGTCTTTTCCGACACTCCTACGAATTAGGCATAGTCCCGAAATCCTGGAAGGCCGCTTTAGTGCACCCGATCCCTAAAAAGGGCAATCGCTCGGATCCGTCCAATTACAGGCCTATAGCAATCACTTCCTTGTTCTCCAAGATAATGGAGACCATTATCAACTGCCAGCTCCTGCGATACCTGGAAGAGCACCAGCTGATTAGTGACCGCCAGTACGGCTTTCGTCGGGGTCGGTCAGCTGGTGATCTTCTAGTCTACCTAACGCATAGATGGGCGGAGGCAGTTGAGAGCAAGGGAGAGGCGCTTGCAGCTAGTCTGGACATGGCGAAGGCCTTTGATCGGGTGTGGCACAAAGCGCTTCTGTCGAAGTTGCCTTCCTTTGGGCTTCCCGAGAAATTGTGCGACTGGGTCACCAGTTTTTTGGCAGATCGGAGCATCAAGGTCGTCGTTGACGGTGCATGCTCTGATCCTAAATTTGTCAATGCTGGTGTTCCACAAGGCTGTGTCCTGTCTCCTACCCTGTTTCTTTTGCATATCAATGACATGTTGCATATCAGCAACATTCATTGCTATGCAGACGACAGCACTGTGGATGCCGTGTACACTGGCCGAGCAAACATTTCTCGGGAATGCGTCGTTGAGTGTCGGAACAAACTTGTGTCTGAAGTCGAGTCTTTGCTCACCAAAGTCTCGGACTGGGGTAGACTTAACTTAGTCCAATTCAACCCCAAAAAGACACAGGTTTGCGCGTTAACCGCTAAGAAGTCACCATTCGTCGTAACTCCTAGTTTTGAGAACACTCCCTTATCCGCCACAGCCAGCATCGGAATACTTGGTGTCGACATCTCGAGCAACGTCCAGTTCCGCGGTCAACTGGAAAGTAAGGCCAAATTGGCCTCAAAGAAGCTTGGTGTGCTCAGCAAGGCGAGACGGTACTTCACGTCGGCGCAGCGCCTAAATCTCTATAAGGCGCAGATCCGGCCCCACGTGGAGTACTGTTCTCATCTCTGGGCGGGGGCCCCCCAGTACCAGCTACTTCCATTTGACCGAATCCAACGAAGGGCGGCTCGAGTTGTCGATGATCAGGCTCTTTCCGATCGGCTTGATCCTTTGGCTCTGCGTAGAGATGTTGGATCACTCTGCATCTTCTACCGCATCTATCACGGGGAGTGTTCCGAGGAATTGTTTGGTTTGATCCCGGCCGCTGAATTTCACCATCGGACATCGCGCCAGAACTCAAAGTTCCATCCATTTTGTCTCGATGTCCAGCGTTCCACAACAGTGCGGTTTTTGAGGCATTTTCTGCCTCGCACAACCGCTCTGTGGAACCAGCTGTCGCCGGCGGTCTTTCCGAACCGTTACGACGTGGGAACCTTCAAGAGGAGAGTATATTCTTTATTAAAAGGCCGGCAACGCATTTGCACGTCCCCTGGTGTTGCAGATGTCCATGGGCGGCGGTAATCACTTCCCATCAGGTGAGCCTCCTGCCCGTTTGCCGCCTTATTTCCATAAAAAAAAAAAAAAAAAAAAAAGGAGATAATTAATGTATCACGCATGTAGTGGTGTTACACGCCCCTATTTCACCGGTATGTTTTAAGACACATAATAATATAATAGGCAAACTATTGCCATTTACCGCGCAATAATTCACACACAGTTGTGTTAGTGAGGATTTCATATCAGGAAAAGCTATTAATACTTTGACCGACTAGGAAATCGAACCTCACGCTCAAAAACTCCATAAAGTAGATATGATTAGATAAAATACTTACCAATGGCTGGTATTAAATTAGCGAGTGCATGATAAATAATAGCATTGCATGACGATACAAATTAAATTAACTATGCTAAAATTAAATGTTAAGCCTATTGAATATAATTTTATATTTAATTCTAGGCTGTATGCCACTTGTCTTTGCCTGTCTATTTTTATGTAAGGCCGGATGACGCCATTTTCTGTGCTGTTTTGTTTTCTAGTTGTAATACATAGTATGTGAACATTTTAATAAATATGTTTATTAAATAAAACACAAAAGAAATCTTGTTTATTAACCTAATCTCAATAGGTTATGGGCCCAGGTCCACGTTTATTAACAATTGGTGATAAACAAAGAGCAGAGAAAACAGAAACATTTTTGGTGATATTCGACAAAAGAATCGCGTGCTGTTTAAAAAAACTAAAATGGAGTTTGGTAAGACAAACTTAGAAAAATTCGATGGAACGAATTTTAAGCAGTGGAAATTTCAAATTAAATGTGCCCTGCGTGCAAAGGGGTTAGATATCAATATACCAAAACCAGATGGAAATGCGATTCAGTGGAATAAAGATGATGGGATGGCAATGTTTGTATTAACGTCTGCTATGGATTTAAATCAAATAGCACTCATTGAAAATTGTGAATCAGCGTTACAGGTGATGAACAAACTTGAGTCCATTTATGAACAAAAATCCGAGATGACCAAAATGATGATACATGAGCGTTTCTATCAATATAAAATGTCACCAGCAGACAGCATAGCTCAGCATATAGCTAGAGTAGAAAGTTTGGCTAAGCAACTTAAAGAAAGCGGAGAAGATATGAGTGAAACAGCAATCATTACTAAAATTTTGAGTACACTACCTCCCAAATTCAGATCTGTTCGCCAGGCTTGGATGTCGCTTGATCCAAAGAAACAAACAGTAATTAATCTAACAGCTCGTTTGTTAGATGAGGAGGCCAGCTTGAATGTAGAAGAAGATAATGAAACCGCTTTAGTAGTCGCAAAACAAAATATGAAGAAGAAAAGATTTCCATTAAAGAAAACAAACAAAGAAATTAATGAAAAATTAAATGAAGGGTCAAATGAAAAGTCACATCGCTTTAAATGTTACAATTGTGGGAAACACGGTCACTATGCAAGAGATTGCCGTGCTCCAAGACAAAAACAAAAACAACAGGGACAAAATAATATGTTAGCATTCACTGTAGCAAATACAGATTTTGATGATGGTTTAAAATGGATTTTAGACAGCGGTGCTTCAGCTCACATGTGTTTTAAACATGAAAATTTTGCTGAGTTGTATAAGTATACAGGATCTCCACTGAAACTTGGAAACCAAGAAGCTGTAGAAGTAGTTGGTCAAGGAAATGTTTTGATAGACAAGTGTGTCAATGGACAGTGGGAGACATGTATCCTGAAAAATGTTCTTTATGTGCCAAAATTGAGAAGAAACCTATTTTCTGAAGGAGTAGTAACAAGACAAGGTTATAACATTGTAAAGAAACATACAGATGCATTAATATACAAGGACAATAAAATAGTTTTGTGTGCATCTTTGCAAAGCAACAATCTATATGAGTTAAAGGTGAAAACCCTTCAAAATCCAATTTGTAATGTAGTGCAAAAATTGGATCTTAAAACATGGCATGAACGTCTAGGACATTTAAATGTCAAAGAAATACAGAATATGTGTAAAAACAATGTGATTACTGGTGTGAACTTATCAGACTGTGACAAGTTTGTATGTGAGGGTTGTGCTTATGGTAAGCATGCTCGACAACCATTCAAGAAATCAAGCAGAGGACCACAGCAACCAGGTGATGTTGTATACAGTGATGTATGTGGACCATTCAGTGTGTCTTCTGTACAAGGTATGAAATATGTTGTAATTTTTAAAGATGCTGCTACAAGTTTTAGGTATGTATACTTTTTAAAGAATAAATGTGATGTGTTAAACTGTTTTAAGAAATATAATTCAATGATTAAAAATAAGTTCTCACATAGTATACGCATATTGCACACTGACAATGGTGGAGAGTACATAAGTAAAGACTTTAAAGAATATCTTGACCATGAGGGTATTTCTCATGAGCTCACTGCCCCTTACACACCTGAACAAAATGGCCGGGCAGAAAGAGAAATTAGAACAATTGTTGAAAGTGCTCGATCCATGCTTTATGCCCGCAAGGTACCACTCTATCTTTGGGCAGAAGCGGTAAATTGTGCTGTTTATTTGTTAAACCGCATGTCTTCAAGTCAGACACCAAATATTACCCCTATGGAGTTGTGGAGTGGTATTAAACCTAGTCTAGATTATGTCAGGGTATTTGGATGTGAAGGATATGTTCATGTTCCAGATCAGTTGAGAAAGAAGCTTGATAGTAAGAGTTGTAAGATGATGTTAGTTGGATATGATAATTCTAACTACAAAATGTATGATCCAGTTACAAAAAGAATTACAATATCAAGGAATGTTATTTTCAATGAACAGAAAAGTCCTGAAATAAAACTGAATGAAGCTCAGATTTTTATATATGATGAAAATGAACAAAATGATGAAGAGGAGACAGGTAATGCTGAGTTGACTGAAAGTGATGACAGCTCACATACTGCCATTGATGAAAGTGATGAGACCTATGAACCTTCACAAGAAATTGACCTTACAGATATGGAGCGTTCAAATATTAATTTGCGACCACGTAGAAATAATGTTTTTGAGGCAAATTTAATGGAATTGGATGTACCTATGAGTTACAGTGAAGCAATTAATAGTAAAGAGAGTGAGTTATGGCTAGAGGCCATAAATGAAGAATTAGAAGCTCATCGTACCAATAACACTTGGAGTTTTGTAGATAATAAAAACCAGAGAACTATAACATCCAAATGGGTTTTTAATATTAAAAGAACCAAAGATGGTGAAGTAGAAAGATATAAAGCTCGACTGTGTGCCCGTGGTTTCACACAAATTCAAGGCATAGATTATAATGAAATTTTTTCACCTACTACAAGATATGAATCAATAAGAATATTGTTATCTATCTCTGCTGAATATAATTGGAAACTAAGACAGTTAGATGTCAAGACAGCTTTTTTATATGGAGAGTTAGAAGAAGATATATTTATGATAATTCCAGAAGGAGTGAAAGCACCAGCAAATAAAGTATGTAAATTGAATAAATCCCTATATGGCCTAAAACAGGCATCTCGTTGCTGGAATCAAAAGTTTACTAATTTTCTATTAAAATTTGGTTTTGTTCAGTCACAAGCGGACAATTGTGTATTTGTTGGTAACTTTAATGGTATTAAAGCCTTGTTAGTATTGTATGTTGATGATGCTCTTATAATGTCACAGTCAAATTCAATATTAGATCTAATTGTTAGTTATTTAAAGCAGGGATTTAATATCAAAGAGTTGATTTTCAACCGGTTTGTCGGTTTAGAAATCTTAAAAGATGATAATTCTGTTTGTATCAGTCAAAGACAGTATATTGAACAGTTAATAAGTAAATATAATATGAGTACTGCACACTCAAGCAGTACACCAATTGATGTAAATGTTCAATTAACTAAAAACATTGACAATAAGCAGATTGATTTTCCTTACAGAGAAGCGATAGGATCATTACTGTTTTTATCTACAGCAACTAGGCCCGATATTTCATATGGAGTAAATCTGTTAAGTAGATATATCAATAATCCTAGTATAGACCATGTTAATCAGCTTAAAAGGATTATTAGATATCTTATAAAAACTAAAAATGTATGTATAAAGTATCAAGGTCATGAAAGTTTAATTGGATATTCAGATTCAGATTTTGCTGGGGACTTAGATACAAGGAAATCAACCAGTGGCTATGTTTTTATGCTAAATGGTGGACCTATATCTTGGTCTAGTCAAAAACAACCTTGTATTGCCTTATCAACAACTGAAGCTGAATTTGTGGCTGGTTGTGAAGCAGCTAAGAATCTTTTATGGTTAAGACAGTTTTTCAAAGAAATTGATATCATTCAAGATTGTACAACTCTGTGTATTGATAATCAAAGTGCTATCAAATTAATAAATAATCCTGTTTATCATAAAAAGACAAAACATATTGATGTTAAATTCCATTTCATTAGAGAAAAAGTTAAAAGTAAGTTAATTGTTATTAAGTATGTGCAAAGTTCAGATCAACTGGCTGATATTTTTACGAAGGCTCTACCTATTGTTAAATTCGAACATATTAGAGATGAAATATTGTCAGTTATGTAAGTTAAGTTTATTAAAAGCAGGCAAATATAAGAGATATTAGTTTATAAAATTTAGTGGGAGTATTGAATATAATTTTATATTTAATTCTAGGCTGTATGCCACTTGTCTTTGCCTGTCTATTTTTATGTAAGGCCGGATGACGCCATTTTCTGTGCTGTTTTGTTTTCTAGTTGTAATACATAGTATGTGAACATTTTAATAAATATGTTTATTAAATAAAACACAAAAGAAATCTTGTTTATTAACCTAATCTCAATAAAGCCAAGTAAAGGGCGACTAGTGTCACTACATTGTGTACAGTTGCAAACGCTTCATGCATTGCCGTCACGCGACTTTAAGGAGTGGTCCTCACAGGACACTACACTTACGGTAAATGGTTTACTATATGGGTAAAGACCTTGTTACTTAATCAATATAATTTACTTAAGAGTGCTTCCTGTCGCAATAGATATTATTAAACCTTGTTCTAAATATCAGATTATAGTAAAATGTAGCATATTCTATTATATATTGAGTCTACTTTATTTTGTTTCATAACGTTCACGAAAAAAAATGCAGACTACGGAATGAAGTTGAATAAAGTGAAGTGAAGTTTGTTCCCCGTGTAGGTAAACGTTGACTTCTAAACTAAACCAATGGGAAATAAAAAAGCATTTCATATCGCACACGTCTCGAGGCATGACCGAATTTTCCGTTCTCCGTGACACTGTCAATATTACCCTATCTTTTTCTTTTATGCTAAACCAATTTTGTTCAGGATAAAAATCAAAATAAACTCAATGTGTCTTTTATACATAGTTTGGTCGACCGGTCCAAGAATTCAGGAAACTTTTGAATAATAAAAACAACTCTACCGTACTTGATATCCAATATTTCAATAAACCTCCAAGTTTTGGGCATGAGAAAATGGAGAGGCGAAAAATTACATTACGAAGGTCTAGGAGATATTGAGGCCCTCTTATCAGGCAAACATGTAGGTGGGTAAGGACGAGATGTCGTATGGAGCGGCCAGATGAAGTTATTACATGAATAAAATCGCTCGTACGACTTTCATTTCGACATGTCTGGTACAATTTGTGACGTAGTGGAACTATATATGTTGAAGGATACGTCTTCTTCCAACTTTATGTTCTAGTAAAAGGAACCGTAGCACAAGTGCATTTGATATTAAGAGTTTTATTTCATTTGATTAAATTACTGAAAATGAAATGATAAATAAATTCCAGCATTAAACCGGAACCAAACCTGACCCTAAAACGTCAAGAAACACAAAACGGCGTCCTTAAATATACAAATCAATAAAATCAAATACAAATTCCATTGAAGTCAATCATAAAACATTCAAGAAGACATGTGTAGCCGCTTTATTACTAAACCATAAACATATATTTTGATGAAGACACTCTTTCCATCTATTATCTTATTGAATATTGTAAAAGCCCTTGCGTAATTCGTAAAATATTCCACTCGCAGTTCCCTGAACGTTTAATATTGGATAAAATACACCCTAACGTTCCTCCGTATTCCCCCGTTGTTCATATCGGCATGTTATTCAGATTATACACGAATATTTCAATGCTTTCTACTAAATTACAGCTCACGAAACTCTTTTACTTAATGTCGTACGTTGGCTGGAGCGTGCCGGTGTGTATATCATGGTACAAGCGGTAGCGGTAACATGATACACATAACATGTGGTATGCCTTGCCCTTATATAACTTAAGCATTAAATTGTAAAACTGGCTTTCGATGAGGCAACAACCTATTTATGATAATACCATTCAGCAGAAACATAACAGGACTCTTAAAGGCCACATCGAGTCCTCTGAAATAAATTCACTCCCAGAATTCGTAACAGATTTGAACCGTATTATATATTCATCGTAAGCGGCCTTTTAGCCCTGCAGATAAACCAATGTTGTTCTAAGAGTCGTCATTCTGTTCATAAGCACGGAGTCCGCACACAATTTGCATACTGTTATTAAAGACGAAAAATTGCAACACATTAGGCGGCACTGTCTTAAATTGTAAGAGAATGGATTTCCTTGAGCAAATACGCCCGTTTCATTATTCTAAACAACGAATAAATTTACCGAGGGAAAACAAAACAATTGTATTCATTTTGAGCGACTGCGGTTGCTGCATTACTTGATCAAATTATTCATTCTTACTTTTTCTTTTCGCTTTGCATCTTATTTTCTTTAACGTTGAAAGAATATCACCATTACAACAGTACAGCAAAAACAAACCAATTAACCTTCTGATTGGAATAGCTGTATTAAAATAAATAAAAAACGCGTCAAATAACAACTGTCAGCATTTTGGACGAAACGGTGCCCTTTAATTAGATTCGAACCGGGCATAACCGGCTTATTCCAGCTTAGGCCGGTTTCGCGTAAACACAGCCGTGCCACTGCAAAAATGACCAACTAATTGGCTTAGAACATTGTGTTACGCAGTTTTCGTATCCAATATTCTGTAGAATGGTACTTTGTAAAAAAAGAGCAATTAGTTAGTCCGATTTAGATATCCGTGTAGAGGGTTACGTGCGGGTCATTTTTGATGTCAAGGCAGCGATTTAGAGGATTTTGTACGTATTAGAACAGCACTCGGTAAATACTTTTTAACGTTGTCCCGAAAGTCCATTAAATACTAAAGGCTTGTGGGAAATACGACAAGATGGCGTGTTGGCGTGATTGTCGCGGTGAGTCGGCTTCCGCTTGCCGGTGCTTGTGTACCGGATGCGTTACGTTTCCCGCATCTACCGGCTGTTTACAACTCATCTTGTTTCTTTGTATGTACGCTTGCACGACGCAGTGAAATTTTAGGGTTAAGTATTTAGCGCTCGCTGTACAGATATGGAGCTAGAGTTCTGTAAGTTTAAATTTATTATAGTGAATACTTGCAAACAGTAGAGAAAATTGGTAAAATCGATTTAAATTCTTGCTTAGTGAATAATAAAAAGCTGCTTAAAAGCACGGGAAATGTTACAAAAAGTCAAAGCTCAACGGGCCTAAGTGGGTCTCAAAACCTCTGTTTGGTGAGTATGTTAATTTAACGAGCGTTTATTAAGCAAATAGCCGAGAGTTGTGTAACGTAAATGAAAGTGTTGTTAGCTCGTTCTGGCCGAGATGCCGGGATCCCGGGAACGCGGGATGCGGGAAGCCCACGTTCTGTTAGTCACACTTCGTTGGGCGGCACAGCCGGGTTTCAGGTTCAAACACTTTTCATATATGTAAACAAAATGGTTCCTTTGGGACCAAATTTACATCGCTTGATTTCCTTTCAATTAAATGCTTTTAAACTCATTGACATGTCCATAAAACTTTACACTCGAGTAACGCTTAGATAATGTAAAGGTATATTATGATGTATATAATTTATAAGTAAGTTTAGAAGTCAATGCATAAAATGATTGTATTTATTATTTTTTCAAAGAATAGCTCAAAGATCTCAGTAAAAGTTGATTTGAAAACTCTTAAACATTTATTGTGTAAGCTCGGTAGAAAGTTTAACTTCAGACTATGCTGCCAAGCTGTCAGCGTGAGTAAAGTGTAAAGCTTCATCTCCACAATATCATTGTTTGAAGCACGTTGAAAAAAAAACTAGGAGAACGGCGAGTGTCCCAGTTATTCCCAGAGCCACAGTTTCAACCGCGACTAGACACGAACTTAGTTTAGTCGAGTCACCTCAAGAAAAGGTTTCGCGTGTATCAAGCCTATAACAAACTGTGAACTTCCGCTACTCTCTCTGCAGTAAATTCCGGGGTTTTATTGAACCGATTTTTTTAGCTGGGTTTATGTGAAGACAACGTATGCTCGGTGACAGCACTATACGAAAATTCGAGTTTATTTTTTGTTATGTAATAACTAGGGATATGTTTTAGAGGGGCTCTTGAGTTATGATACTTTCTTGAGTGCACAAGTACTCAATTAAGTTAAGCTGCGACTGCTGAGGTCAGTTTATGTACGGTACAGATAAAACTGGTTAGATACTAATACTTATTTAAGTCATTAATGATAATAATTGTGTAATCGTTATGATAGTCTTAAAGTCTGATTGATGTAGCTTTAACTGATCTGCTATGCAGCGACATACATGCAAATTGGAATCTACCTAAGCTTGGGAATTCGACCCGTTGAGAAACTATAATTACAGAGAAACTATTTTTTAAGAATGATGTCTTAGCTCCAAAGCAAACGATATTTATTTAATTAATTTGTATGAATATGGTGACTTGATTTTCATATCGAGTAATGTATTGTTATTAATTTTTGTATTATAATACTAGTTGTACTACATTTTACACACATGGCATCACATTTTTAATGTTTCTTGTAAGTGAAGGTATATAATGAAATTACAATCTGTACTCTTACGTATGAATCACTGTTATAATCACATTAGAAACTAGCCTAACTATCCCACATAATAAACGAACACTTAGTGGAATCCAGTGAAATTGCTTACTAACTGTATATGCCTAAACAATTAACATAATTTGTATGGCTCTCCCGCGCTTACAACAGATAATAGTTTTAATGTAGGTACCGTTAGTGAATTAATTGGGATCGGACACTAAAAAGCCTAAGGGGTCTGTTACATAATGTGCGGTTAAAGAATATATGTAGGTACTTTTAAGGGATGATTTCTAGGATAGTAATCCTATGTCCTTTCCCAAGAAACTCTCGCCATACCATATTTCATCTGAATCGATTCAGCGGTTAAATCGTGAAGAGATAACAGACGGACAGCCATACTTTCGCATTTAAAATATTAGTGTGGATTGATACTGAGGGTGATACATAAACGTATACATTACAATATGTATTTATATAGCATTGTAGTAGCTATTCATGTGAGCTTTGATATATGGGGTAGTGTCATGGCCACCCGGTGTACTCGTCGACGCTATACGGCTGTAACTATGATTTCTCGATATAGATTATTTTGTATACAGTCAGTTTTAATTTAGGTGTTTTGTTTAGTAAATAATCTAGGTCTTGTATTCCGTCGTCACCTTCGGATTGTTTTTCTGTGGTCCTTAAATTTGCCATTGAACTTACTATATCTTTAACTAGTTACTGAAAGATGATCATGACTATATTATATCTTTAGGTATCTTTTATCGATAAATCTAAGGACATGCTTAAACTGTTTTCCGAGACAGGTAGAAATAATATTGTATAAAGTTTCAGCATTGCCCAAGTGTCCTACTACCTATAATATTATATTCTCTTGTCATAACGGAGTATTTATGACCATCCTAGCATCATTACGTAATTTTCAATTCCCTGTATCGACATGACGTTGACAAGTGACGCGTATTACACTATTCATTCGAGTTTTCCTAGTAGCCGTACGTTGTTCGTTGTTTAAATGGAGCATAAAGCACGCTAGGCCCGGCGGGCCAGTCGCGCTGGCGCCTTGTGCTTTAAATCTTTAATTACTAAACATTCTATACCTATGAGTTTAACTACTTTCAGACGGTACGATACTTATTAAAACAGGTATCTTGTAAAAGAAAAGTAGTCATATTTTTTAATCCTAAAATAAGTAGGTACCGTTAAAATGTTTGTTTGTATCAGCGTAACATATTTCGAAGCAGCATAATGAGTTTCTTTTTATGTGATTAGGTACAATACCTGTGTGTTTTATATCAGTCAAGAAGCATGTACGACCCCCGCATTTTAAAATTATAACTATTTCATAGAACCGGACGCTAAGCGTGCAGCTATGTCATTTAATTATAGATCAAATATGTATATATCAGTATAAAATTTACATAGCTCCGATCTAGTCTCCATGACACAAATGGTCAAACGGCCCTTAAATAAACAACGTCAAACATGAAATGATCTATGACAGCAAAAATAGATTGAAGGTTTGACAACGACACTCAAAATCGAATTATCATTTCAATAATGAGAATTGGCCTCCTAGTAGCGCACACAGTTTGTCTAAGTTCAAGTAGCAGTACAACTGTGGTCATAATGTCAGTTTGTTCTAGCTAGGCGGGGGCGGCCAGGGAGCGTATCGCTGCCACAATAATTTACTCGATTACCCGCGTCGCGTCGCGTGCGCGCTACCACTACAAATAATTCATACGACCCGTCTAGTAATGGCCTTTTAGCTGCCCGTCTAACTTCAAATGTAGTTACGTAGATGTGGTTACAAACTAGTGCCATTAAAGTAGCCACTAAAACCTTCAATTTGTGTCTACTGATCACAACGTCACTGTTGCTATGGTCATTCGAAAAATATCGTCAATACTTACTATTATTTGAGCTAGAAGTGAGTACAAGTCTGTAAAAATTATTTTAAAATGTACCTAGTCATTTTGCTCTTATTAAATATAATGTCTTGACGTATTTGCCTTTGCAATTACGCAGTAATTTTATACTATATCCGTATACCTATAGAAACGACTAATTATTATGTGAAAAGAACTGTGAGTACCGAAATATTTTGACATTATTCTTAGAAAAAGTTGAAAAGAAATGTAAGTATTTACTAATAAAAAAGGAGCGGAGGACGCAAAAGATATGTGCAAAGATTCGATGGCGACGCGGCACACGATTTCTGTCTTTGCAAAGGATTTTTTATTAAGATATGTGTTTGTACAAAACAAAATGATCGGACGAAAACCTTACTTTAATACAAGTTCGTCCGAGGATATATTTTATTTACGTTACGATAAAACTGCGTAGTTTACGATAACGTTATAAATATGTTTACTCGTACAGTTAATTCATATTTTACAGTCATTCATAATTCACTGAGGCGGTTTGTCCTAGTAGGCGCGCAGTACGCTGTCATAACTTAAAGCTTTCAATTATTAATGTTAACGTTGTTGGGTGTGGCCTCAACAATAATTTCAGTGTAGCATTGTAATTTACCCGAGTCTAGTCGTCAAGTTCCCTGTTTGGGACATGTTTAACTTCATTAAGCATAATACGAGCTCACAACATACTCGTTTAAGTCCAATCTAAGTTGTGTGTGAGGACGAGTTTACATGTGAATAAATTATCGTGTTGCAGTCGGCAGAGTTGGTGTGAAGCCTCGGCAAACTCCAACGCACGTCTAGAACGTCTTTGAATAGTTCATATATCTGATATATCTATTTAGGCACAATATCTATCAGGGGCTTTTAAGATCAAATACATTTATTTCTCTATTTGAAGACACTTTAATTAATCTTTTTGTGTTGTAATTAGATATCATCGATGTTTTCTAGAAAGACCAAAGAATCATGTTCGTTTTTAAAGTTCAGAAATTTTGGAATAGGTATAGGTGATTCTAACAATACAGGACAATGAAATGGTATTTAGAATAAAGCTTTATTTTATTTATTAAAACCAATGACATATGATTAAATCGGGATAAAATCCGTAAAGTCTTTTATTACAATATTCTTTTATTTTATACATATATACATACATACACTCACGCCTTTTTCCCATGGGGTAGGCAGAAACTACAGAATGCCACGCACTACGGTCCCTGCATACCACTTTTGCCTCGTCCACATTCATACATCTCGTCATGATTATTATAAGTATACGTATTTAATAAACTGTGAACGAAAGTTTGCCTATTCTATAATAATATGGTGATAGACTTATAAATATTTATAAACTTATTGTCTGGACGTTTATTAAGTGTTTTAAAATATCTAAATTATATTTCTCCAAATAAATTAATTTATAACGTCTAGTTTAGTGCTTAAATATTGAATAAATGTTAAAAATTACGAGAAGATTTATTACTTACTTTAAATTGTACTGTCTGTACTGTTGTGCATTTTTAAATAAAAGAAAAGATAATGAATGATATGTGTCCTAAATGGACATAGTATTGTTCAAATATGCTAGTCAGTGTGTCAGCAGCCTTATTTACTATTCCCTGATTTCATAATAGCCAATTCAAACTACGTTATCTTATCTGTTTGAGACCAGGCCCCTATATTGTCTGTAGGACACTCCATACGGGCACAGACTGAGCTAAGGACTTACTGCATAGGAAGCCTGTGTATTTCACTAAACAATAAACACATTTCGTGTTATGATTGTATTGCGCTTTTCTGCATATTTCAATTGACGTTTCTGGCATTTTAGATGGACAAATTGAAGCAAAAAATATATTATTAGCAGATGTTATTCGTTTTTCACATCAGAATATGTATATTATATATATATCCGTATTTTGGAGATGTGTCACTTTACTTCAAGTTTTAAACGTTTGTAGTCTAAGTAAGCAAGTCGGTCAGTAACTTAGTTAACATTTACACGTTCCATTAATTCATCATGGGTACCGCAGAAGTGATTTCACATAAAACACTAGAGGAATTTGTACAAGTCCCCTAATGGCTAATAACTTATAGCCGTAAGTTGATGGCCGGCAGTATGTTCCCGAAAATTAATGAAAATGCGAATAAGAGCGCAATATCAGCGTGGCACATACGCGTTCCCGTTGTGCACGAAGTTTGCTCGCCACTGAATAATTAACTCGCTAATGGCCAGATCGCAAATAAACTCCAAATTATTGCACTACAACTTGCTCCGTGTTAGAACTATGAAACACAACCACGTTTAACAGTTAACACTTTTTAAACTACTTATATTATTACGCGGGTCATTACATTATTATTTACTTAGAGCAATGGTATTTTAATGAGGTAAATATGATACAAATATAGACCTAAACTCATTATTTTTACCACAGTCGACAGTCACAGTCTATCAACCTAAAATTTACTATTTATATGAATTTAGTCTCAAAATTCTACATACATACATATATCGCGCTCGTAGCAAATAGCTACGCCGTAGCAAACGTGAGGGTAGAATTAATATACGCCTGAAGACTGTCACACGGTTAAGCCAATGAAATATTTATGGTTATAATAAATAATTGTAAAGTGTGACGCAGGCCGAGACATATTTTTCCTCGAGCAAGAAGAAAGTTTGTACTGCGATTTGCACGGTTGGCTGTAAGAACATCCACAAAATATTATTTTCTGTAAGCGGAGTTAAATTTGAACGTAATTTATTTTTTAAATGTTATTTATCTCAGTGAAATATTTTCATGTTAAAAACTTGCGAAAAACGGCATTCTCAAGGATCTATCATCTCCATCTTAACATTTCTTATCTAAGTTCCTTCGGTTTAAAATTCCAAACATAAAAAATTAATTTTCGCTTCTACATTTTTAACCACAGCAAAAATGTATATTGTCTTGTAACTGGCCGTGGTTTCACTTTCACTTTAGGGTCTATCTGAAAATCAGCGCTACGGCATTTTGTTATGTCGTAGCAATATGCTGAGATAGGGCCTCTCATGCAGGTCTTTTTTTTTTTTTTTTTTTTTTTCTGTTTTCTCAAACTGTTTTTTCTTTTGGTCTCCTGCGTGTGGCCGAATAAATCTTTTTCTTTCTTTCTTTCTTTCTTTCTTGACAAACATTCTCATATTACTTATCCCTACTATGTTAGAACTACAAATTATCCAAAGCAATTAAACTTAAACTATTTTTCACATGGACGTAAGTATTTGGCCAAAACTAGTTCCCTCGTGAATGAAAAACGACTCGCGCAGCTATATGAAATGTTACTAAAACCGAGATACAATTACTTAACGTTATTAATTTGTTGTCCATTGGTCGGCAATTACGCCTGAAAAGTCTAAACATATTGATGTTTACGCCTAAGATGCAATCTACGTGCATATTGTCTATTAGCTTATAGCTCCGCAGTGGGCACAGTGTTCCAATATCACCGCATAATACCTCCAATTGAGATTGTTCCACCGCACACGATTTACATAAACTGTGTTCTGGGGAGCACGTGCCACTAAAACTGCACTGATTGCCGTGTACCAGCAACCGATAAAACTTTTATTTGATCGTGAATTGAACTGGATATGTTTACACTTTGTGATGGCTTTTTAATATTGTAAAGTCGACGACTGTATAGGAAGGAACTTAAGATTTTGTTTAAGGAAACATTTTATCGTCTTTTAGATTACTTATGGAACATACACAACTATAGTTTCTTAAGATAGCAAATTATAATGAATCTAGTTGGAAGATGTACATATATGTAATTACAAAATATGGTTCTATTAGATTGGTTTTGGAGATTTTTAAATTTTAATTCTTGTACGGTAAGATACCATTTTTATTTCCGCCAATACTGCCAGGCTTTAAATACATGTCCGACGGTTTGCGTCGTAGTTTATGAATAGGCATTTAAAGTCAAAGTTAGCGGTATTCCCATTTCATTTAAGGTGCATATTCTTAAACTAATGCCAATGGAATTTCATGAAACTTTAACGAAAATGTCACATACGAGAACCCACAGTTCTGTATTAAAGTAATTTCTGTACTCAACTGAATAGTAGACTAATATGGTTTATATGCAAGCTCTTAATTATTTTAGTCATATTCGCGTGACTGGCAAATATGATAATATTATCAAGTAAATATTTTCCTTTTTGATCTTTGGTGATATGATAATATACTGCGTTGAAAATCGGTTTTCAAAATTATTATTTTTCCCCGAAATTCTTGGCAGTTCGGTGTATAGTTTTTGTTTTTACCCGGCCAGTAGCAATAATTGCTCAATCCCTTTTATATGGAAACTGACAAATATTGTTTTGGGTGAACATTTGTGCAGCTCTGCCATTCAACGTTACAGGCGTATTTGTGTGTTATGGTATGTTATAGGATAGTACAAGAATAGGGGTGAATATCAAAATGATGGATCGAAGGGATTGTTGAAGATTCGAACGTCATTCACGAACGACACGACACCAACAAAATTTTTATTTTAGAGCGTGCTTACTGAGTAGGTATGTATTCGTTAATGCTCATATTAATTGGATTACATTTATTTAAATATGTGTTGAAATAAAACTAGATTTTACCAATTTTATCTCGATATACTTATTGATATCGTTATAACCCCGAATTTACGAATCCTTTGCAGCGTAACTTTGTTTATTCTCTTCCAGCAATGTAATCTACCTACCTTAAATTAACTTACAATAACTACTATTAAATGAAATTTTTTATACTAAAATGCTTACGCAGGGTTGTTAAATGTATAAAAGATACAGACGTACACTATAGTTTGCTGCGCCTTAAATTGTACAATTTAATTAGGTCAGTTGCATACTTCTCTATATAACATCGGACTCATACGGTCTCCACCAAATGGCCGACGTCTATAAAATGGTTTGCTCATATTCACTTAAATATTTTATTGTAGCTATTTTTTACTTAATCGTCAACTTTTATTTTAACTTTCAATGTACGTTGTTAAAAGTAGCGTCTAAAAATATTAATAAAGAATTATTATGATTTATGAATAAAGTTTTTTAATAAAACATATTTTATTTGTGGGTTACCAAACTTAAAAATGTTGTCGTGGGCAAGCGTCAGGTCGTATACGGAATCTCCGTCGGTGGTCGTGGGTAATGGCCCAAGTTCGGCTAAGCCTCGGGAAGCCCCCGGACGTGTGAGGAATGCGCCCCGGCCCGCCTTATTACATACGTGATTCTTATTTATATTATATTTGGAGTTGGCAAGAACGCGTTTCCGATATCGACAGTCGGATTAACGCATTGCCGCCTTTTAGTGCTCTTAGTACTCAACAACTTTGTAAGGTTCTTACAAAGTTACGTGAACATTGTCGGAAAACACTTTTACGTTTATAAGTTTGTTTTATAATGTATTTGATGGCGCTAAAATGTTATCACAGCAAGCTTGGTACCAGATTTACGGTGTTTCGTAAAAATAAGCAATATATTTTAGTTCTACTAAATTCCGAGTACTTACATTCGGACTGAATGTCGTTTTATTTACTTTAAAATGTTACCTTTTTATTCTGCCACTTACATTTTATCTTCATTCATGGAGCACAAATCGATATGAAACATCCGGTAACAATATATCAAGTGTGAGAGGGACCTTTATAAAGTATTTTCGGGAGTGTCCTGCGGGCATGTTGGAGTTGTGAGAAAACCCGGCCGCCCCTGAGGACCGGATGCACTGTTTCCGCCCGATCCGATGGTCAGTATTGCTCCGATATTCCTTTATACCAATTATATCCAACAATAGATTAGGATTATCTGGATGTCACTCGGTGAACTATCCTCTACGATTTTTACTATGTATAAGTTCTGTAACTTATATTTTCGTTATATTTCGTTACATAATTTTATTGTTTACAAGGTGCTTCAGCCTAGTGGACTGACTAATCACTTCAGTAGATTCGTCCCATCAAAGGACTATATGTCAATGTAGAACAGAGTTGATCCTAATTGTTTAGGCATCGGTCGGATTGCCGGCTTTGTGGCTCAAAGGATTAATTAGGTACAGATTTACATTGATAGTTTTTTTTTATTTTCTCAATAAACACTACTACCAAATATCTTTCATTAAATCGTAAGTTTTCCGACATTCTGTTTCAGATCAATCAATAGGTACTACTCATAGATATGAGTGATGATGGATTTCATGATTTGCCGAAACGTCTTAACTGCGTATATGATGACTGAATTATTTATCTTACCAGACTTGAATGAGGAGATCTTTAGACACCAAGAATGTGTACATACCTGTAAACAGAAATAAAATGTTGTTTAACGTGATGCTGAAACACACTGCTGAGGCAAGAAGTACCCTAAGTTGCAATTAACACTTACTATTAGAGAGAAACAAATTCCGCGGTTAATATATCAAAATAATAATTATAAATTGTCCTACCCTATTCATTTTCATATTCATACATCATAATATTACTCGGGTTTATACCAATTAAGGTTAGACGAAGATACATGCGTTTAGAAAAGTATAAAAAAAACAACATAAATACAATTTAAGCTGTGTAATATCTGTCTAAATTATAACGGAGCGCAATTACTCAAAATTAATGGTGAAATTAATACTTTGACCGCTGTGTTAATTAAGAGCTTTATATTTACTGGTGAATTTGTAACGCTGATGGTTTAATTACATTTATATAGCTACAAATATAAAATCCACTGTTCACTGACACGCGAAACATGATACTTTTCACATGAAGCGGAATTTACCCTTCATGAAAATATGTTTACTAAAATACGGCAAAATTTGATCTGCTTCAGATCTCAACACTAAAAATAACATTAAGGATTTAATTTATCAAACTCGTAGTCAAATTATTTAAATGGAAATATAGACCTTACTGTCATGCTTATAAAGGCCTTGGGAAGAAAATAAGCATTCCTTATGCTACTCGGTAACAGAATAACAACAAGTGAAAGCTCTCTCTATTCGGAAATCTGTTCATCGTCTCGCTTCAAAGTTGATATTATTTTCTTTCTCGGAATATCTTTAAAGAAGACTGGCCGTTAATAGGTACACGCTGTGAATGCGTAAAAAGTTGCCTTTTGCATTACCGCGGAGTTTCACACGAACCGAAATATTCCGGACGTGTATTACATTTTACATAAACTCCGACGTCATTCCAGATGTATTAAGGAGAATGTCATTTTATGCTTTGATATGCGGTAGCGATGCAACGGTGTCATGTGTGCAGAATAAAATAGAATGCCGCGAAATGAAAACCGTTATTCTTGTTACCGGCCATATTTCATATTGTTTAATGCAAAAAATTGGAACGAATTTACAAATAAATTTGATTTTCAAGTTGTTGTTCATATTAATTAATACAATAATAGTACAGCGTGAAATGAAATTATTACGACAGCCAATGTGGCCCCCGTATACCAATAGGTACGGAAATTATTCACGAAAACTTTTAGAAATGTTATATTTCTTGAAGAACTTAGAACAAAACTTTAACATTGAAATATTATAATACAATGTTGAAATTATATAATTTATAGAAACAATATTAATAGCAACTGTTTTAATATTTTCGGTTAAGTATGATAGAATTACAGTGTATCGTCCATGACTGACATCAAACAAACCGCAGTCTTTTGAGTCCGGTAATGCGATAGTTTCTTTGACATGATAACGACCCGCCTTCGCCAGCTCATATCAACCGAATACATTATATTCTATTGACGTGCACCCTCGAAGCAGGAAATATGGAAAATATAAAGTAATATAAACTGCTTTCCCCTTAGTCAAACAGTCAGAAGTATGCAATGTTACGAAAATGTTCATTTAAAACGACAAGAAGATCAACAATAGAGCGACAGAGGTCAGAAAATAAAAAATAAACAAAATGTAATCCGAGTCAACTCGGCCGCTGACTGCAAACCGAGCCTAAGCTTTGCGAGAGATAAAAAACTTTTAATTGGATTTTTTGTAGATTAAAACAATCATACTGAGGAGTTTGTCAAAAGTGCTGTTGAAGAAAAATATGTTAAATTAGATACATTCTGCTTCAGTACATTTCTTCAGACAACCAGTTCAACTTATGCTCGGGTTGTACTTACTAATTAATCTCCTTATTATAAAACGCTCATTAGCTAAAAGACAGCTGTTGAAGTGGCCATTATCTCTAGTGCTGTCAGTTTAATGATATCAGAATGCTTAAAACAGTCAGTATTTATTTTAGAGAATCATTAGTTAATAGAGGTTTCTGAAGCGTTTTAGAATAAGAAGTAATAGTAAAGGAAATTTAACATTAATACGAGATGCCAGTTTTCGCCCTCCATTTTTCCCTTGATTATCGGAATTAGATAATATAATAAGCTTTTAAGCGACGGATTAAATAATATTTGAATATTGATTAGGGATTTTAACTATGTGCGCAATCCTGTCGCTGGAGGATCGCTATTGTCTTCCAGGATTGGCGAATTCTGCTAACAATGAACACTTTGTCGTGGAGCAGCGGTGCGTACGTCGTCGCTGCGATTCATTCAGCGAACATTTTGTTGAATGTGTGACGTCACTTTCAAATGGACTTATATCGTAATGCTAATGTTTTTGTAAAGTGCATCTGATTCAATGATGAACACATTTTTAATGATATCATTTACTAATGATATCATTAAAAATGTGTTCATCATTCATCACACACATATAAGGTACTCTTTATATGTGTGTTGTTGTACCTTGCTAAATGTTCTTTGCAGAATTTGTTATTACTCAAATATTAATTTAAAATCTATATTTGGAAAGAGACTCACACGATTTGATTGCTTAATGTTGACATTTTATACACCATCTAAATTCAATGCGAACAAAGTAATTAAAAAAAGAGACGACGCGGTAAAATCTAATTTTCAGCGAGCGAATCCTCAATCCTTAACCAAACATCGCGGAGGGGGAAACTGGCGCATTAGCCGCGTCAGTCATCAGCAGAATGAATCATTACTTGAAGAGTGCGCCAGTGGCTCGTGTCAAAGAGCCTGTAGCTCAAAGGTCCTCGTGCCCCTCCCCCCCACCGGCCGCGCGGCACCGCGGCAGCCGCGCGCCCCGCGCACGCCCACAAGGAAGGGCTGATTGAAGGGCCACTCTAAAACCTCGACCACCCGCTCGTTCGCTCGCATTCAAGGGTCGAATCCGGATTATAGGGCGCCAAAGTCTGCACCTTCATCAGATATGTATAAATTTGTTTGCAGATCGGCAATTGAAGCGCCGAAAATTGTAGACTGTCTGTAATTTCCCTCCATTCAATGTCTAAAATAAAACGGTGTATGAGATTAAACTACCTTATCATAAGGCGCCCGTTGTGAGGGTGTTTGCAGTAATGTGCCGACGTGATTGAAACGCCGACGAGCTTTTATTTGATCTTTTTGGATAAGAGAATGATAAAATATGATATATTTAGATGGTATTCAGGAGTCCGGGTAAGGGCGTGGTGAGTTGTTTCCCTGCAGCCTCGTACGTGTGTCGGCACACATCGATGCCTTAAGGCGAACTTGCCGTGTAAGTTATTATAAGAGAGGTGCGCCGAGGGAAATGAATGTCGAGTAGGGCGACCCGTTGTCATTCATATTAGCTGCGACGGCTTAAATTTGTAATCACACTGCGCCAATTCATGGCTGTTGCGCGGCATAACTGTGATGAAAATAGGAAAAAGTAAGCGCTGCCAGTAAAAAGTAAATACCGACGTTGATAAAATTGAGTTCCAAGAGAGAAGGAAGCGATGTGCTATATTACGGTTGTAACTTTAGAATAAAATCCGTATCTATTATGTACGCTTTGATGGGGCAATGTTGGCTTTGAGAAGATTATGGGTTGGATATTGAGCCTGTGACGCTTAGGCAAAATAGATAACAAGTTTTTAAGTTAAGACGAAAAGCTAGAAAAGGCACTAGTGGTGCGCTGAATTATTTTTAGCAGTTGTTACAGTGATTGTAGTCTATTAATATGGGCGTGTGTTTCAATGAACCAATTTATGTAGGAAAATAAAAATAAGTTACACGGCATAGAATGAGGGCTAATCTCGAGAAGAAAAAGAAAGCGATACCAAAGATAGTATTTTGTACTTGAACTGTTCAAAATTGCGAAGCATAAAGCTCAGCGGCGGAAGGACAGGCGCGCCTTAATGACACTCACGGATGACGAAGTCCGTCGTAACACAAAATGATTACACACATAAAGAACCTTATCTCTTTACATTCTACACTGGCATAAACCGGTTACAGTCGGGGAGTAACCGTTCCACAACCGCTCGAATGTTTACGCGAGTTTTACGCACCAATCTCGCCACCGGCGTTCCCGCTAGAAATTGAAAACGGAATTATGATGAAATAAAAATGACACACAAAATGCCCCCGTTACGTGGTCCAGCACCCGCTAGGTGACAGGGTGGCGCGCTGCAGTCAACTGCTGACTAGACAGCAGGAAATATACGATGTGCCGCCGGATATCGGCAAATGTGTTCGAATTTTAAGCGAGTCGACGAAAATTGATTCTGCCCAATTTTACGTAAACATGACGAGTGGAGGCACTGATTGAGCTAAATCCGGATTGTATTCGCGCCCCATCCGCGCGACGACTGTTGACTGCTCGTAGCCGCTGGCTACGAGGCACGTGCTACGCGAATACATTAAGTCTACGAGTTCAATTCAGTGTAGCTCTTATAGTACAGTAGCGTATTTACATACATTTGTAAGTTCGTTATACCACATTTTTTTAATGGAATGCAGTAGATATATTTTTAATATCTGTCCAGCCTCAAAAAAGATCCTAAATCATAATCAGTGTATAGTTTCATTCTATTTGTAATTATAATTACAAAAAATATTGTGAGAACACGGTAATTTATAAAATATCTACCTTTTAATGCTGCCAGCAAAATCATATTTGAATATACGCGAACGTGACCACAAATGGTAATGTCGACTCCGGAAAATAAGTTATGTTGTTAAATTTAGGTAAATATAACAAGAACCTACTTAAACAGTTCGTTTATTTGCGCTTAAGCGAGCCGTGAAACGAGTAAATCCTAAATTAATATACTCTACTGCGACTTTCAACGCGACGCGATAAAAGACAATGATGTTTCATGAAACAAATTGCATGTAAAGTTCCGATATAAATGTGTTTTTAATTATCACGGAGCGGATGAAAATGAATGTAATTTGATCTGCAAACGGAGCATTTTAGCCTTTATGTCAGCTCTCTGTATTTAAATAGAACAATTAAAAGCGGTCAAGCGTTCTACGTAAACATTTTTACGTCCGCCTGTTCACTGTTGTTAGCGAGCGGTGAATTTGCATTTTGCGCCGAGTCGCGTCCGCTTGCATCTGATTCCGCACTTCATTGCAACCTGGCAATTAGCAAGGAATCACCCGCCTGGATTTATTGATACATTAAATTATAAACGCCGTTGTTTAAACAATTAGGATGCGCGAGCTAATGGTTCGTTATGTTGCGCAATTTCTTTCCGTTATCCAACAGAAGGATTTTACCCTGTTCAAATAAGCATGGAATTTAAAAATGCAATAGACCGCGTTTACTCAGTGTAAGCTCGAATCTGTGGTTTACGGTAGTCGAGGTAAATATTAGTCGAAAAGTCATATGTCGGAATGGTCATGATAAAAGTTTTGCTGGTTTCAATTCCCGAGCGGTCAGCAAAAAATTCTCTCGGAACGCGGTGTGTATGTAACATGGTTGTCTTTTTGGGAAACGACAGCTCCACCTGACTAGAGGCTGCGAAATACTAGTCTCTACAATACGTTTGCTTTTTTAGGTTTCAAAACAAAAGGATTTCTAGGCGGCCGCAGTTATTGCAATCCATCTATTGTTTTCATAAAAAGATATTGACAAAAACTACAAAGTTATTGTGTTCCCTGAAGTGTCTCCTTATTTACTTGAAGTCAAATAAATTATTTTGTTTAAAATAAAAGTTGTTCGAAATAGGTTTGAGAAAATATCAAAAGATGTTACAGGAATACCAATAAGCGTGTAACCCACGTCTTTCAATGACCGCTAATGAACTTTGCCCGTGAGAGAAAGGTCGTAGGACACGTGAATTGTATTACCAAACCACTTATCCCTATAAAACGTCACGTTTGCGCTAATGCCAAACTCGATTGCGCTAAAGTGAGGTGCACTCACTCGCTGACGTGAATGTGTAATGGTAGGGGCTAATATATTGAGCTAGCACAGTTCGTCGGTAAACATTTTTGATTGAGCTGGTACCGGCAACATTTTCCTTGGAATGGTTGAAAGAAAGTCTCCGCATTTGCATTTACCTTTGGTACGAAAAATAAAGTTGAATCGATTATGTGTTTCTGGAGGGGCCTAGCAGTACCGTCATGTACCTACGCCGTAGATTTTCGGTGACTTGTGTTTTGAAGATATATATGTTCTATAACAGTGTCTTTGGGGAAAACTAAACGTTTGAAGAAATGATGTGATTATTTAGCGGTAATAGATTTGAAGTTAAGATTATTTTATCTGAATCGGGACGGTAGGTATAATCTCCCTACACGAAACCAAATATAAAATGTAACAACATTTACTGAGAAATTAATTTAATGCGACTTGAAAATGGAATTAAGTCAATATTAATTGATATTTAAGTTGGTAGATTAAGTTCTAGATTTCTAAACAAAAGTCATTCAAATATGAAGTGGTGTAACGGTAAAATAATGTTCTTAATTAAATTAAACATCGAATCATCTAAACTTAGAACAAGTTTATTGTTCGCCAAGATATTATTTTACAATCATGTACATCTGTAATGCATTCGCTTTGAATAAACATATCCCTTAATAGACAATTTCCAGCAACAACAATATCACAGAATCTAAATTTCAATACAACGCTGCAACGGCGTAATTTTCATAATTGAAAGGAAAACCGTTTCCATTCGTTGTTTAGAAATAGTGATCTGAGGTTTGTACAGCTTTAATTGTTGTTATTAAATTGTTAGCTGCGCTCGTTACAACAAATTGACAGGCGGACTGAATAAAACAGTAGCCCGCGTTCGAATAAAACTGATTCCCCACAAATTGTACAGTATTCAATTTGTTGAATACTTTATTTCCTAAACAATGTCGGTACTTATATCTGTTTAAGATAATTCGCACACGCTAACGAATCCAATATCAAAGCGGCAATTAAACAGAACATTAAAAGTGAAACGAAAACCTCCACCTTTAATTACGAAGACTGCTTTCTTTCCTTATCGCAATTTTATTACAATGACAATACGCAAGAGCACGCCTATTAAATTATTTGTGCGGCTCTCTGAAACTGCGGCTACGTTGAGCCGAAATTACTTATTGTACAAAAAACATCGTCGGTAAATGGTGTCAAATCATCCTTGTTTACTGACGGAGTCTAGGGGTGGGAGTCACATAAATCATAATACTCGTAACGAGTATAAGACGTTGCAAGGGTACTGACGGCTTACCAACGTTTCCTCTATAATTCAAATGTGGCCTACGTTCTCCGCGGAGAAGTTGAGCTTTCCGCAAATTTTAAAATGTTGCGGATACATCACGACGTCTCTACATACATCTCAACATTTGCAAAGCTTAATTTATAATATTTCACGCTTTGAATTTTTATCCGGTGAAATTCTATGAGACTTTTATTTTTACGTTTAGGTACAATATGAAATATTCACGTAAAACATAACTTTTACCGCTGTACCGCTATACTGTGGGTAATTACGGTAAATATGAGATTGCTCATTCAAAGCATGAAAATTACGTCCCATTCATAAATGTTATCTACATTAGTAGCAAGTTTCGGGAACCTGTTCGCAATAAAATACTTAGTTGTAAAATAGCTGTGAATATCGACGTAGGTGCTTCGCTACTTTTTTGGGTTTGAGGTACAAAACGTAACACAGTCGGATTATGAATAATAGCAGAATGAGCCCACTCGGCACATGATATACAGTACTTTTATGTACATCTATATTGTCCTTGGTTACACGTATCTAAAATTCATGCTCTAAATACGAAGCCGCGCGGTTGAGTACACACTTGGTGGTCTTTTATTGCCAACCACACGAAAGCAATCTTGAACACGGTGCGTAACATCACTTTTAAGTATTTTACAGTTTTTATTTGAACCAAAATGTACGTTAAATATCAAACGTTAAAGATCGCCTTCGCGGTTTGTATCCAGTCTGAAGGATTCAAATATTACATTTAGATTTTCTTTTAAATAAAAATAGAAAAATTGTTCTTTATCTTGGATTTACTTGTACAAATTGTACATCTCATAATAATCCGTTTAATATCATATAGAATCTGGGTGCTAACGAGTAAAACGAGTTGAAAACTTTTCCGAAACATTGCGATAAGCCTTATCAGACGACAGTAGCTGCTAATTCATTAACGGCTCAGTTTAACGGATAAGTGTTTTAGCGGAAATAAGATCGTTCGGAACAGACGCAAGACGTTTTAAAACAATGCGCATCATTCAAATATCCCATTAAATCGTGCGATTTAGCTCCGAAGAGCGGGTTCGGGTAAATTAAGCAAATTAAGAGCTCGTTCCTGAGACAGTAATTACTGCGCGTCTGTACTTGGCCACCGACCAAGTATGCTTCCTACTTTACTACATCCTGCTCAATTTACGAACGAGTGGATTTTCGATTTTCGAATATAATTCGATTTGTTCAAACCCCATGGGTTCTGGAAAGCTGGAATAACGCATTTTTTTTATTGATACCATTTCAGGCCGAAGGATTTAATATTAAATACGATTTTCATGCGAGATATACGTCGTTGCAAGGAAATGTTATACTACTTTTTCCTATTCTACGAAGAGACGAATGTGGCGGCGTCATAATCGATAGAAGTTATTTTTAAACTCAAATATCGATTATAGCTGTCAATTTTTGTAACGTATTAAAAGTGATCTATGTTATTTCCCCGCTAAAGTGTATTTAAACAAGTTTGACATACTTAGGACTAATTGGAAAGTTTCTTGATGATCTTGAGTATTTGCTGGAACCTCTGTGACTAATACAAACTTTCCGTCGACATTTCGGTGATCGAAACACATCGAAGTGACGGAATCTATGTCGAAATATAAGAAAATGTGACAAAATGCCACGTTATCAAATGAAACAGCTGTAGTGCAGGCGCGTGGGCGGGCGGCGCGGCGCGCTGAGCCTATCGACTCGGCTCGCCCTCGCGCGTGCATTCACTCACCTCAAGGTCACCGCCGCCGACCATCACCCGCCCGAGTCGACCGAGCCCTACACGCAACCCCGCCGCTTCTCCCTCTTTACATTTCAACTACCCACTTTAAAAATTTAAAGTATTTCTCGTCCTTCCGGCACATTTTCCCGGGTGAGGGCGACCGGCGCCCGTAGCGTCCCTGAGAAAACTGACGGACGTCGCGGGTCCTCGTCGGGTTATATAGGCGGCGGCGGGGCGGGGCGTCGGCGCGAGTTGCGCCGTCGATTCGCGAACTCGATAAATAAATTAATTAAAAGTGCAAGTGAGTGATCGCCCGCGTGCAGTCGACCTGCGAACTCGTCTAGAGCTTCCCCTTAATTGGAATTTCAGACCCACCGGATACTTGGCCGAGGTAAGGATTGTTTTCCAGTCCAGGATTTACGAGCCACTCGCAGTAGGTCTCCAAATGTGGCGTTTGAACAAGCTTGGTCCGGATTGAACATGGTTTATCGCCCTGGCTTAACTTTATGTGTCAATTTACATTTTACACTAAGTAAATAGGGAATGTAGGTACATATATCAGAAGATCAACTTAAATATATAGATTGTGAATTATTTTTAGTCCGTTTATTGTAGGTACTTTCAACGCGACAAAACTTAAAACCTAACTTTCGTAACATAACATGATTATTTCTAGAAAAGCATTGAAAAACATTACATAATAATAAACTAGATAAGCAAAACTATTCCTGTAAAACAACCTGATACTTCTGTAAGTAGTACAACAAGTAATAGAAAAAAGCAAATGGATCTGTGTGGGCAGTAACGGAGTTAATCACTTCGTTACTGCTCGCAGTAACTTGAACCCTTCAGCTGCGAAGGAAAGCTGATTGTGGCCCGATGACGTCACGCCGGCAAGTGTATCTAGCACGCGCACTGTCGAGGACAATAGCTACGAATATACATACACTACAGGAATATCACGCTTCCGTTTTCTATAAGTACTAAGAAGACTGTTGGTTTTCGGGGAAACCAGTCTTTTCAAATCGATAAGTATTGCTCATTTGGAAAATTACTGAGTAGGTACGTACCTAGTTAACTACTGAGACTAAACATTTTGCTTTTTCAGTAACCTGTTTGTGAAGGTGTTATTTATGTTTAGTGTTGTTTTCCATTTATTCATACCATTTTGGTTATACTTGTAAACTAAATAGTATGAATAAATGGAAAACAGACATAAAGTTTAAAATATATTTTTTGATAAACCTAAAAATTGGCTATGAGAATACATTCTACTAATCAAACAGTTCTTATTAGAAGTTCTAAAGAGCTGGAAGAACCTATGCCTTATTGCATAACTACTGCAACAAACCTAACTCAGCATTAAGACAATGTTACTTTTACACTGGGCATGTTACCAGGTGACAGTAATTTGAAGACTAGGTGGCGAAGTGAACTAAGTGTACACCTACCTTCTTATTTTTTTTAGGTATACTTGTCACCTTTTTTGTAACCAGTACAATATGGCGTTAATTCATTCAATTAGCAATGGATTAGTGCCAATTCTGTTCTTTCCAATGATATGAGGAGTGAATAGAAGATACTCAGTCAAACTAATCAAGTTGCCGTTTTCAACGTGGATTTGATCGCCGTCGAAATAAATCGCAACTGTTTGGAATGATAGGATAATGGGGTAAGTAAAGCGGCGATGGTTAACTGACGAAGTCAGATTTAGACGCTAAATATGTTCGTGTCCATTTATATGTTGCATGTATGAAGGAATTTGACAGATAAATCCCAATTAGGTTTCTAAGAATGGACGGTGCGATTTTAAATTAGTTTCGTGTGATTTGTAAAAGAATCAGCAATCAAACATGTAAGAAGTGTACGTATGTTTATATTGTGGAAATAAATGTACCTTATAGTACAAAGGCGGTTAATTAAATGTGAAAATAGCCTAGTAACATTCGCAAAAGTTTATTCAAAGACTTAGGTAAGTACCTACGTCAGATGTCACATCGTCTGTGAAACATCTTTGTACTTTATTGTCTCCATTCATAGAACTCGGCGCTAGTTCAGCGGATAAAATTAAATCAGACATGATTATGAAGACTAATGCTATTATATCAAATATTTGTACACGATAGATTAAGGGGAAAGGTAGAAGTGAAACCATAACATATTTTTTTTGTGTTTTCGGTTTCTTGATTACGAGACGGAGGGTGTTGACCCCTGAAACAGATTTTTTTAATCATAGCGAAGATTGACGAAGACTTTTATGAAATCTACCTCATTGGTCTAGTAGTTTGCAGTGCGTGAGGACTGAGGTCCTTTGTTCGATTCCCAGATCAGGGCAAAGTTTAAAGAAAAAACAGAGTTTATCCATTAAATTCTCAGTAGGTAGTAGGCTCAAGGTATGCAGTTGTGGTCGATGACTCCAATTACATGAGACCTAAATAAACCATACCTACGCTCTCTCTCTACCCTTTCAGTGATTTAAATGTATTGATAAAACGGATGTGTGTAAAATACAATGATCTAACTATACGTGTAGGAGTCTGTCCCTGATGGATGCTTTAAAATATCTCTAACACCGGGATTAAATAATGATTAGATATACGTACCTTCCGCAATAAAATCAGCAAAGTTTAGATTAATAGTTATACCTTAAAATGAATAAGTAATAAAAAAAAACCTAACTTGAGTCTAATCTTATAACAAACGGAGCGTGCTCATGAGAAGTTTATCTGATGAACATGTACAACAAATATAAATAAAAATATTAATACATATTAATATTTATTCCAAACACTTTTTTTTATAATCATTTAAGGTTATGGTCTGACTAAACACTGATTCACGTTTGCCTCGCTTCAGCGACTAAGTAGTGTCTAGAGTGAATCATAAATAATTGTCCTCCCTATATGTGGGAATATCCCGCTTAACTTCAAAGAAACTGTGCTCTTACACTTTAGGGTGTGTCCTTATCGTGCGAGTATGTGTAAGCGAGCGCTTCATTCGTTCGGAAATACAACTGTGTGTCAAGCATTTGTTTGCAAGCGTGGAGACGGCGGCGGCGTTTATTCTCTTATAAAAATAATTTAGTTCTATAAGTATTTGTTGTACATGTTCATCAGATAAACTTCTCATGAGTATGCTCCGTGATCAGAAATCTATTTAAAATAAAGTTATCACAGAATAGAATATACAAATATTATGAACGGCGTTTTGATAGTGATATTAAATTTCAACACATATAATACGAGCCCGGATAGCTCAGTCGGTAGAGCATTGGACTTTTAATCCAAGGGTCCAGGGTTCAAGTCCCTGTTCGGGCGATTCTCTTTTTGCAAAATTATAGTATTTTTTACATCACCTTTGTTCGTCAAATCGTCATTATAATTATATTAATTGTTTTAAATTTGCTAGTTCAGTTTTTTTATTGAATATAAGAGATATTTTTAATTCGATAAATGTGCATAAAAAGGTGTTTTTTTGTTTGTTTTGTTTTAATTTAATATTTAAATCGATTCAGATGTTTTTTTTCGTGAATTTTGGTGGCTTAAACTTACAAATGGACCTAGTAGGTGGCGCCACCGGTACAAACATGCGAAAATATGGATTGATAAGGTTTAATTTTTTTTAATTGCCACAATTATAAATATTTATTTTTGCCTTTCAGCAGTTCAATTTTATTTACATTATAGAATAAGTGGGTAAGCGTAAAAACGTTAAAGAGTAATTACAGAATTAGTATATAATAAACCCGGGTTTTTTACCGATCGAGGTAGGCAGATATTACTCCATGATACGTATGTCCCTATTATCATGTAAAGTAGTATGCAGGACTTCATCCTGCTACTACTTTAGATAACATTATCTTGCCATTTTTATGTGAATTTTAGCTTATAGCCTAACAAGATATTCCGGTGGTAATAATTATAACAAGACAGAAGATGGAACGCCTTATAAGAACAATAATATAAAAGTAAATCTAATAAAATTGATCAACGTTTACTAATGTGTAATTTTAGCAATCAATTTCAAGCCCCTGTGGCCTAATGGATAAGGCATCGGCCTCCTAAGCCGGGGATTGTGGGTTCGAGTCCCACCAGGGGTACAATTTTTCTTTTTGTCTTCGCTATTCTTTTTTTATTGTAGATAGTCTTGTGAATGTTTCGTGCATAAATTCAATGATCCCCACCTGATGGCACTATTTTACCAGTAAAAGATCCTGTGTATAAAACAGAATATTTACTAAATTTTACAAGGTTTCTTTCCTGTCCAGCTGACGGTCAGGAAATGTGATAATGTCGCAAGGTGCAAGTCCTCAATTTTAGCACATTAGGATATTACAGTCGAACATCAGAACGAGAAATTCTTTAAGTAGGAAGTGAATTAATGTTTAATTGCACATTAAAAATCTTAAAATGTAAGTTTATTATTATATTAAAATGATTCACAGACTCCTCAGTGGGTTTACTACATTCAATATACGCATAATAAGCTCTTTATTACGCCGTACAGTCGCAATAAAGAGCAATAGAAATTGTGAAATGCCTTCAGTATTGAAATGTCGACCTACTTCGCGTGGCCACGGGGTGCCTGAGGGGTGCGGCCGGCGGAGGTGGGGTCAGGGGCCGGGGGCGGGGGAGGTCCAGTGGCTACGTCACTACAATTAATAATGGCCTGTCATAGTCTTCAACTATTAAAATATCCATTATAAATTTTCCATAAAAGTTTGTGATATTTCCGAAGATTTTATGTTGCTAATGTTTTAATGTAATCGCGTTATGATTAATATTTATTT
Organism: Craniophora ligustri; assembly: GCA_905163465.1. Classification (NCBI taxonomy): domain Eukaryota; kingdom Metazoa; phylum Arthropoda; class Insecta; order Lepidoptera; family Noctuidae; genus Craniophora; species Craniophora ligustri. The sequence goes on along the minus strand of LR990967.1, from coordinate 5,031,238 downwards.
ACAGGTGTCGAGCTTCGGTTCGAGGGTTGATACATTACATATTCACGCCTTCTTGCCATGAAGGTAGATAGAATAATAGAACGCCACTCGCTTTGATCTCTGCATAAGTACTACTTTTGTTTCGTCCACATTAATAGTGCACCCTTAACATGGAATGGACAAGAAACATAAATAACCGCATTCATTTCGCGTTATATTTCGTACCGAACCTAACCTTTTTAGTGTGATATTAACTACTAGTAACCGTAGCATGTAGCGTTTCAGTTTTGGTCTAACTACATGACAAAAAAGACGTTTCGATCGCATTTAGCTACGAGAATATAGTACAAATTTCTTTTGTATCAAACACTCATATAAGTAGTAATAAAATTTTCAATAAATCTCCTATTTACTCTATTAATTTAATTAACCTAAACTAAGTTTAGATAAGTAGTAATAATTTTAAGTCCAAGGTATGTCCAAGTATTATATATGGTAGAGCTTTGTACAATGTTAATTAAAAAATACACGGATTGAGTTATTTGTGCACCTTGTTGTTTACTGTTGTCTGCTTACAGACTCTGAATAATTGATAATATAATTATATTTTATAACTTATTTTTGCTCTGTTATCATACTAACGTTTGTCGCTCGTCATGACTGTTAAAACTTGAAAAATAATAAGTTCTCAACTATTATAGCATAATTACTCACAACACAACACAGGATGTAAGGTAATAAACAATTTTCCAATAATTTTAATAAAGAACTGTAGTATGTATTTCATAATAATATTATTCCTAGTGTTGAGTTGAGTGGCGATGACAGCGCCCCATGCGGCGGGAAGCGAAATGCGCCTGTCACTTGCCTGTCAGCGACATTGCGAAAACAATACCGTTATTTCCATGTAATAACTCTATCGTTATCGGACGTCTAAAACATAATGACGTTTGTTTACATTTCATTCTATACAATGCATACATTTTAAATAAATATTCCTGGACATTATGACACAGCGCCATCTAGTTCCGAGCTAAGCAACGAGGCTTGTGTTACGGATACTAGTCGGTTGATATACTACATATATACTTTTTTTTTGTAAATACATACATATTATACATAGATACATCCATGACTCGGATACAAATGTTTATGCTCATCACACAAACATTTGTCCCTACCGGGATTCGAACCCAGGACCCATAGCACAGCAGCCAGTGTTAACTACCGTTGGACTAATTGGGTCGTCGGACATTATACTTTGTGTGGATTACTTAGACACTACAGTCAACCCGCTTACTTATGTCTGAAGTAATTTTTATGTGCATATCTATGTACCCATGTGACTGAAACTGCGATAAGTGCCATTATAGACTTAAGTAAATTTCCACTAATGCATATTGACACATTTCACGTGAAAACATAATTCGAGATCGAGACATCGATGAGTGTTGATAATTAATACATTTCGAAATTACTTATGTTCTAAATCTTAAACAAGAAACACCAACTAAAAACCTGCAAACGATTAGGCAAGAAACATTATGTGCTTCAATAAACTAAACTTTTAAATATAAAATAGACAATATACCAACTAGTACAATTAAGTTCGATATTTTGGTTCAGGTAGAAATTAGAATAAATCTAGTCTACCCACGTGAGCCCACGTCACATCAGTTCATTTTTAGCTCTATAAGTATCTTTGTGTATATATCATGCTCAATATACAAAAATAGATTAATAGATTGTCTGTGCTGACCCACCGTGGCGCCGCGTTCTCGTAAACCCACCGCGAGATGGCGCTGCTAGTTTTATTGCTTGTTTGCACAACAAGCTGTAATGGAGGACTACAATATTGACAGACCATTAATTCGACAGGAAATTCTGCTGAACCCGCGGTCTGCGCAGGTGATTGTGAACTTTTCAAATTATCCGCGTGTTCTGCGGTTGTTTCTACTTCAAACGGCCAACAAGCAAGGCGAGCTTTTCACTCCAGGGATAGCAAGTTGAATAAACTCTGCAAGCTACAACCTAGTGGGCAACATAACAAGCGGCACACGAACACGACACGATTGTATAAATGTCCCTGAGCTATTGATTTTTGAAACATGTCAGTCTGCAAACTGGTGTAGAAATGAATACAAACTGTACTCTTTCATTGACTTCAAAGTAGGATTAAATATTGCCGAGTATGCAAATTGTAGGTACAGCGAGTACGCACGTAATGTTCTTTGCTTCGTTGTAAAATCTACGGGCATGCGGCCAACGTCTTCGTCCAAATCGTCCATATGGAAAAGTATCTATTACCAGTACTGGACCAGGTGAGCGCTTGAAACACAGTTGGCAGAAGTGCTCAATGGAGCAAGGTAAGAATATTGCTGATTAGTTTACAAATAAACATGATCAATAAGAAAACGTGTGGCAATAGTGAAAATAAATAAAGAAAAACTGCAGAGGATTACGAAAATCAAAATTGGAAGAAGTTTGAAAATGATTTCCATCTGTCATACAGGTTGGGAGCCGTGGTGTGACCAGTGGACTGAGATGTCAAAGGTCTCGAGTTCGAACCCAAGGCACGCACCACTGACTTTTCGGAAGTTATGTGCGTATTTATCACATGCTCAAACGGTGAAAGGTAACATCGTGAGGAAACCTGCATGCTTGAGAGAATTCTCGATGGCATGTGAAGTCTGCCAACCCGCAGTAGGCTGGCGTGGTAGACTATAGCCTAATCCCTCTCAATTTAGACGAGACCCGTGCCCAGCAGTGGGACATTAATGGGTTGATGATGATGATACAGGTTGAAATTTAGGCTTGGGAGCCTACTTATGCGGATCACAAATGTCAACGAAACAAACGAAAGTTGACGATGCAATTTATTGTGATTATTTGACATTGGTCATTGTATTGGGCACTTGACATTGGTGTTAGTCTTCACTGTGCAAAGAATTGCAGATTTTGAACACTATCTTCTCTTACACAATCGTGTCTAAATAATCGAATCTACCTACAGCTTTTACACAACTTGGAAATAATCTACCTATAGCGCAAAATTATAAAAAGGTTAAGTAAATGACAATTTTATGGAAAAAATTAAATCCTAACGTTACATAAAGAGCATACCTATCAATAAAAAATGCTCGTAATCACAATGTTGTTCGATAAAAATAAGAGCCTTCGTTGTTTATTTGAAGCTCCAAATATCCGTCATAGGCAGGCGTCAAAAGGACATATTCTTTTAATTAAGCCGCGCGGAAAGCGTCGTAACTTTTACGACTTCCGTGATTTAACTATTATTTGTCATCAATTTAATGTGGCCTTAAACCAAATAGTACATTGGAACTGTTTGACATAAAACGAGACATTAAAGTCCCACCATATTTCTTTTCTAATATCGTTATTGCTCATTATTTGCACGCATTTACGTACTCTGCGTGTTGCTAATTTTTAATTTCGGTGTATTGGTAGATTTAGATTAATGTCGTTTTCGTCTTAATAAATCCCAGGTCTTGAAAGGATAAATGTCTACGGTTAGGTAGTTAGCGTGTCATGGGATTAATCAAATTGTTTTTTTCATATACCTAATTAATTTGTTTGATTTATATAACATTATATAAAACTAGGTGATATAGGAATATTACATTTATTAAGTACCGCGTTGTCTCTCAACGCAAAGTACATACAATCATCCATTCTACAGGCTTATGATGAGTAAACAGCCCTCTAGTGTCAAGTAGCGAAAACAGTTAGAGTATTTGATTACCGCCTTTGTTACTAGTACGAAATATTGACAGTAGATGGCTCTTATTCAATATTTTGCTATGCAATGAGAGATGGCGCTATTATTACATTAGTTTTAAATAAAATAAATAGATGGCGGTGTTACATATTGTTAAAAGCTCTTCACGCCTAAGAAAAATGACGAATTGTGAATCCTCGTTATCTAGCTACATTAAACTAAGTGGAGTTTTAAATTACTGTTAAGTTTATGGAAGAACAGATTTATTAGTGTCATAAAAAAATGCGTGTCCTTAATTCCTGGCAGAGCATAAATTAATGTCAATTTTCTGTTTAATTACCAACCTCTGACACGACACGATGATTAGGTACTTTAAAAATAAGATTTTGTGCAGTATATTATTAAATAATAACTACAATTGAGGTCTACGGAGATTGAATCGCTATAAATATATGTGATACGGTTAAATAATTTATTTTTATTTATTAAATGGATTTATAATATAAATTTTAAGAAATTTACAGGGCATCAAAGAATTCATCCACGTCACTCTCAGGAGGCAAAGTGCCCAGAATTCTGGCGGCATAATATGTTTGATTTACCATTTATTCCACTCAACATGATTTTCTATAATTAGCAGAAACTGACCTCCATGTTAAGTTGGTGTGTTTCCACTTCTCCCCCTGCACTGCAAACCGTTTCCACCGGCGGTGCTCGTCGGCGCCCTCCTCCCGGTCCGGCCGCCCGCACCGCTTCTGCTTCATCAGCGTCTCTGTTGCTTCGTCGATCTCCCCCGTCACTGGTATACTGCCAAATTGCTGTAAAAACATTGAAGGTAAGACCTTACGGCGTCTTGTCTTTTGTGATATCTAATATGTACTTTGATTGTTTTTGTCACGGCCTAACTACTCATACAATAGTTTATACTAAAATTAATGACATATTAACAAACACCCACCACTCTGTAAGGCGGTGATAGTATGGTATAGAGTAAACCTTTATTCATAAACATTTTAGTTGTAACAATTTATTCCACTCGACTTTTGGGATTCTTTTATGTTTGTTCGTACCTATAAGTATTTTGTAACGAGACTAAAATTCGTTTTCACACAAATGTCATGAATCATGAACCCATCATTTTGTGCGGGGATGGTACCCGTCACCCTTGACATAACATACCTACTAATACGTCTGTCATCCTAGAAGGGTTGGTAGGTACTTATGTACACCCACATCGTCACATCACCGGATAATATGCTAGCTCCCATTATTATGGAGCGAGCTTATTACCATCAACCGGGCACGAATCTAAAATTCGAGCTGCTATGCTACTGAGAATTTGATAAAAAAACCCAATTACACTTTGCTCGATCTGTGAATCGAACTCAAGATCTCTCGCTCACCAATCTCACTTACGATAACTAGATCAACAAAGCCTTGGTCGATAACTCAGTCACTGCGCCCATCATCTTATCAAGAGTAATCAAGACGTTATACCGAAATGTTCATCACTAACCCACATTGTCCCACTGTTCTCATGCCCATACTCATGGCTCTCCTCTCATTTGAGAAGGATAGGATTACGATTAGGATTTTTCAGTTTAAAATGAAAATAAATAGGAATACAAACTTGTAATGTTTTGATGGCGATCCTGAAGTCGTCCTCGTACTCCTGCGCGGCGTCCATCAGCTGCAGGTTGCCCACTTCTGGCCGGTCCTTGTTCAGATACCCGAACATCTCCAGGTACTTTTTCTGGAAATAAATAGTAATAAATTATTAATAAAATATATTAGGTGTGAAGTTTCGGTCAATTCGTTTATGATGTAGTAATGTAAGTTTTTAATAAATAATAATTATAATTTATAACCGATCAACGTCAGTCAAGAAAGTTGAAAAGTGAAGATGAATATAGGATTTGTATGGCGAGTTTCATAACTTCTTTAGCACCCACGCATTTTAGTCCCCACCAATGTGGGACTGGGTTTAATTAACTTGCATGCCACGAAAATCAATAGCCGAGGATTTACATGCATATGGCCTATATCCCTTTGTCCTCGATAAATCGTGTATTATTTAAAAATTAACATTCCTATCACATTTATGACATTGCAATCAATTCAAATGTTTGCCAAGTAGTGCTTCATTCAAGGCGCCAAACATCATTAAAACGGTCACCTCTTCACAAATACTTATTCTTTTAATAAATTGCCTCTGCAATGATAAAAACGGTGGCCAGTGTTTATCCTAGCTTTAACGGTGAATGAAACGAAAAAAATATTACAAGACGATGTGGGATGCTTGGTTTTAAATGGGATGAATGACGTTATTTATTAAAGTAGAGTTAGGATATAACTGTTGTAAAAAATACTCGAAAGCAGTACGTACTTATTCAGTAGGAAATATAAAATATATATATTAATAAAACATATATTATATCATAATATTCACGTGAAGTAAAACACACGAGACTGCTAAACGGATTTTCATGTACTTAGCGCATTAAGGATTCCTTTTACTTTCCGAATTGCGAAACCTCAAAGTACAGCTGATATTAAGCCTCCATTAGCGCCCCCTGCCGGACGTACGACTCAACAGTTATCTCTTAAACTTACCCTACAAACGCGTACGTAATTGTAATTATTAGCTAGGACGGTGCCCGGACAGAGGATAAATGGAAACCTTTTTGTGTCAGAGGTGTAAAGGGCAACCTTAGCACGTAATATGTACGTGTAAGGTTATCAATACAAGATATGAGGTGGTTGCATACTATGAACGACAAATTTATAGTGGAAAAATAGAGTAAATTATGTCCATTGGGCACCAAATTACCTATTAATATAGTCCCGACAATGACAACAGATTTATGAAACAACAAAGAAAAACAGATTTAATCTCGTTCGAAATCATGTGCGTATACCAACGAGTAGTCTTTGGCGTATACTAACACCACCTCAGTGGTTTCCTTATCATAGTTAAATTTCTTTCACCTTTTAATAAGAAGTAGCTAGTTCATGTTCATAATTCTATAGACCATTAGTAATCCTATATGCAACTGATGCGTCTCCAGTGGATATACTTACAATGTTCGATCTCAATCTGGCAAGCAAGGTGAATATTTAATTCCTAATAATATGTATTTACGATACACACGGTCCGCAAAACAATCCTTTGGCAGGAATAATGGCATTGTACCAACACCACAGCTGTTATTACAACTGTTCCTATTGTTCATTAAGTGGTATAAACTGTTGGAAAGTTTTATATTATTTTATCGAGTATTCAATGTCGTTATTAAATTTAGTAATGAAACATGCCAAGTTCGTTCCAGTAATTAGTTACGAGGTACTTTGCTAGTATTACTGAGTAACAAACGGCTCCGGAATATAAAGTTTGTGATCTGCATTTTTAAACACCCTCATTTCCTAAACCAACTTTATTTTCTTGATCAAACATCCGCTTTTATACTTTTAATTAAAACCACACTTGAGGGTTGACAATAGTGGTTAAACGAATCCCTTTGTATTTTTTTCGGAGACTTCCCTTTTGACTGTCTTTGTATATTTTTTAGGGCACGAGATGATATTCAAAAGTTTTGAGTTTTGTGGCTGAGATAACGTCAGCCTGTCAGTTTGTCTGCTACGCTCGATTATCTTTGAAATACTGAAACCGTTATCGAAACGTGCACACGTACTGTTCATAGCTGTGCAGGTGTACTGGGCACGCAAACGTGTGTGCCCTTCAATGCGAGCTTTGATAAAAATCTTTGATGACAGTTCAACGATTTTCATCGAAGTTTACGATATCCAGTTTCATATCAATATAAACCACCGTAAACCATTCAAAGTTCTTATAGAAAGTTCATAAACATATTCGTAAACTAACGTGCCTAAGTAGTGGAATAATGTCGCTTTTTGTCCGTAGCTTGCGGTGAGCGCAAAGTTTGTTTTAACCGAGGATGCTCCGACTTTACGACCAACAATAAAGACTTTGTTAAGCAATCTGCCGTCTATTATTCACTCCCTTAACTTATCTAAGTTAGCTCCTAAACGTTTCTGTGGGAGTCTGTTTATTTACATATACCTGTGTTTGAAAAGGACCTAAAGTAACTTCGCTTTCAAGTTGAACAATTTGAGTGAAATTAAGGCAATAATTCCTTTCATGTTGGGAGGTAGAATAGCTACATTATCTACAGTGTAAACCACTTGTATCGAATTAATATTACGTATTATGTGGCATTACGAGCTTTTTTGTTATACAACGTTTCAGCGGCGTCTTTCCGAAATCCGACGATTATACAGCATAGGTACCTACAATACAGAGTGGCAGTTGTATATACATTCTAGAGTAACACTAACTATATGATAGAGGTACCTTCTGTTTTAATAAATACGCGTTTGAAAACGACTATTGTATAATGTTTATTATTCACACGCCCTCAAAACCCTTTTTCAACCTGTCACCCCGTATCTCCATACCTACAAAGTAACGTATAAAGCGAGCGTCATTTATGTACCTAATAATACTTAGCCGACTTTAAAGACAGAAGTTGCGAAATAATCAGAAGCTCCCATAATATACATATTTATCAGCTACTAAGTGCAGGACGTAAATCAGATAAATTGCCATTATTTCCCACAGTTTCTGTGTTAGGTCAACAGGTACTCGCCTAGTTGTACACGTCATCCGCGACTGGACTAAAGAACCCATAAAACAAAGAAAATATTTCAACAATTAGGTTAATATTGTTGCTAGCCGGCAATCAGAATTAGATTGCCATTTAAGGTGGATGTTCTCATGCCTATTTCCATACTTTCCTTTTGTTATTTGCAATTTAGTAACCGCAGAGGAAAATTCACTATTTATGATATATTTAGTATCTAATTATTATAGAATATTTATTTTTGGTTTAGGTATCGTCATCATTTAGATGTTTTTTTTTGTTATTAATAGTTTTGGTACACAAAAAGGGCAACAATCATGTTTTCTAAATATTATATCTGTATTTATAAAAAAAATGAGAATGGTTTGTGTTTAATATTGCATAAGTCATATATATATTGGTGCTAAATAATCTTTGAGGTCATGGATTTGTTCGCCCACTGATTGAATACGGAAGACCCACCACCACGATTTTGGTGAGGTAAGAATCCCACACACTCTGTATTTTTCCCCAGAATCCGGATAGTGTCCTAAAAGATGGTCCTGCTAATCAAGTATATAAGATACTTGGTATCAACATAAACCCATTCATATAGGTACCCACAGCGGGATCTCCTTTCAGAGCGGGACGGGAAAACATATAGGCCCAAACCCTGGGTTAGTAGGATTCCTCTTAGTGCATTTTGTCTCAGCGAATCTTTATATCGACATTTTTATGACATTCGTATTGGCCTTAACTGCTGTAGAGAATTGGCATCGACATTAATAAAAATATTTGTTTTCCTGTTGCGAGCTTCTGTTATTTATCGATTTAAATATTATATTTTTGAGCAGCGATAACAGGAAATTTATAATCTGTTTTAGTTGATCATGTTTTAAATGATTTATCGTAATGCTGTTCATATAAAGCTTTCTGCCTCATTAGTTAGGTGGCTGCAAGCAAGATATGTTGACCACACAACCAGTGTTCAGAATGTACGAGTATATTGGGTTGGCGATTACATGGGATTATCATCCACGGGGAAAACATCGGCAGATTGTGGGTGTATAACATCTCAGTCCCAAAAGTAATTATAAATCTATTCTATAGATGTATGTAAAAGGGGAAGCTGACTGACTAACTGACTGACTGCCATGTCAACGCAGGGCTTAAAATATAAGAGTTATAACCTTGCAATTAGGCACGGGGGTTCCTTTTATAACGTAAAGAAGCATTAAGAAAGGATTTTTGCACAGAGGTACAAAGTTAGTATGAAACTAATTTTTTTCGTTAAATTGCACGCGGAAGAAGTCGCGTGTATGAACAATTTGGAGTGAGTTTATTTGTCTACTTACTTCTTTCTAAACATCTCATCAGTTTTAGTACACGTTATATCAATTCCATTCCAAAACTCGTACAAGAACTTAAGCTCCCTTTTCAAACACATCACATTGACGTGGTCGCAAGCGGCTAGTCATTAAATAATAATTAATTAATCAACTATGTTGGTTATACAATCATTTGACCTTCTTTGTTCCGCCTTAGTTTGAGTTGATAGGATAATATATTGTGAAAAATATATCGCGAACACAAAAAATATGTATTCTCGGAACCGTCGTAAACCTTTGCGTTCGGTGCGATGGAATTTTTTTTGCGCCCAATACTTGCATTATAATCTTACTTCTTCGCAAAATAAAATTACAAGTCATTAAAACTTAAAAACACGTACTACTCCAAAATTGATTTAGTAATACGCTTCTTATTCCTTGACCATTCAACCGTATTTAATCCTTTTGTATTTTAAAACATTTCGTCTCCGGTAAAATCTCATAGGCAATCCCATACGGAAATTATTTTGATCTGGCCTATGATGGTGATTGTTCTCATTTCTTCTTGTTCGTGAAAAGATTAGCCAGTCAGCAATTAGATATCAAAGCCGTCTGCTCAGCCAAAGATCATTATGTGTCATCACTCGTGGTCACTCTTTTATTGCACCCCAAAACGACCAAATTATAAGGTAAGGTATAAAACTACGTACCTCCTGTATTTAGTTCTACTTAATTACTATTTTGCATGTTCCACGTTCTCCTAGTATGGGAAAACGGAGTCCTAAATGTAGGACAGCGGGTAACTTAAATACCTCGAATCACCACTAAGTGCGTCGCGTGACCTCACCTATTTTGTCCTCTAATTAATTAACAAATCTCTGCCATCAACCTGTGCCAGTTCCTTCTGCGTTGTGAAAACAAGTCAAAAATCTCCATTTAGGTCGATTAAAATAATCTATTGTCATTAAGTTGGTCCTTATTGGTTTTGCGTTGTTACTGTATCTGTGTTAACAAAAGCTTTGGGCATGATTCAACTTTCTAAGTATTGTCTTTGTTTACATTTTATTATAGTAACTATGTATGAACATTAATTACAGTATAGACTATTATAATTTCAAATTACAATTTCATTTAATATAATAACCATGGCGTAATATCACGAAGTCTCCACTACAAAATAAGAGCTCCATTCAAATATAAATTCCAAACTTCATCAATATCCATTAAATTATGCGGGGATAATTACCATAGTGATTACCATGCGGCCGTCATCATACACTATAGACAAAGACCAGTACCCTATAGTGGCCATAGATTATGGAACGCATCGTGTGTGGTTGTCAACGCGAGCTAATCAACCGCGGTGCGAGGGTGGCTGGCTCGGTGGCGCTAGCGCATTGCACCCTATTGATTGACAGCCGCTGTCACTCCGGCCGCGTCCCCCACTGAATATGATTATAAGGTAATCACGCAGCTACCGTAATGTAGCTATGCTTGTATGTAGCTATGCTTATGTGTAATATCAGTATCAGTTTGATCGTAAATTACAGTTGAGAAAGAGAGAGAGAGAGACACAAAACTGACATTGAATCCGAATAACTTATAAATATTGAAGACATATTGCATGTTGATTAAGACCTTCCTATAAAAATAATTTAAAATAAATAAAAGAAAGGAATAATTGAAATGACTCATGATTCAAGTAGTTGAAAAAATAATTATTCAACTATTATGTCTAGCATAAACATAAATAAAATGTTACATTACATTACAATATGTATCTTACCTTTATCACAAAGCCTCACATAATGTAGAACGCAATAAGTGTTAGTAAATGAATATTCAAACATGGACATCGGACATGGTAAATCATTTACGCCGTGCGTAGGAATTTGCTAAGATGAATGAATGCAAATCTGTTGACATTCTTGAATGGACGCAAGTTCGAGTAAGTCTCGTCGATGTTAGCAATTGATCTTAGCCTGTTCACTCATGCGCGAACATCTGCTCGCTAGATAATAATGATAACAATTTGTCGCAAGCGTGGGAGTTCTTCATGTGTTATTTTAGTTAAAAGCGCTTCTTAGTTCCAACAATAGAGTGATGCACACGTCTTTATAGAGCGCTATGTTATACATGCATGTTATAATAAACTAGAGGGGGTATCTAACTAATGGGTATTTTCACCTTCTGTGCTAAAAATGTCTTATGAATTTGTAAATTCGCGAAATCTTGCTTTCATCAAGAAAACAGTAGCAGAGATTCATGCTTGGGTTGATATTGCATACAAACTCTTCATTAATACTGGATATACAGAATTATAATTACATTATGTATTTTTAGACAGTTTCATATACGTACGTGTTGGTTATTGACAAAATTAATGAATGTGAACTAGAAAAATATATACGTTAGTTCCAACGTAATAGCGTTTTCTCTATGGGAACAAGAGTTTACTTAAAAAATTATGTAATATGAGTTTAATTATAAGTGTTGCTTCGCTCGGAACTAGATGGCACTGTGTCATAATGTCCGAAAATATTTATTTATTATTGTATTTTTAATGATGTTCATATTTTCCATTACAAACGAGATTCCCAGAAATGGTTAATGTGGAGATAATATTGTATTATTAAGTGCAGAATTAAATAACTTGGTTATTTTGTTGGCATCGATGGTCGTTTCCTGCTGCGGCGTGGCTCGGACGTTCCCAGAAGAGAGTGCGGAGTAAAATTAAACTGTATTTTATTGCCGCTTGCTCCTCAGGGAAAACGTTTATGCATTATGAACTGCTAATAGTCGAATTTTCTTAATTAAATAAATTAATATTTGGTGTCCAAAACGCTGAAAATGGTATTCGTTTTGATTTAAGGGAACCGTATCACTTTGTTGTTTGTTCGTTTGTCCGTCCGTTCGTCCGTCGTCAGGTCAGTTAAGATCTTATCGGGAATGCATGGAGATAATGTCTTGTTACTCCATGACCCATAAGAAAAATATATAAAGTATTTTATAGAAGAGTAGAGGGAGGGCACTTATATTAATAGTTTTGATGTTCTGCTCATAAAATCATAATCGGTCCCAGATTAGTTAGGTAGGTACCACGAATGTGATCAGTGCTCTCGCGGATATCTATTATCACACCAAATCAACCACTCAAAGCAAAACTATGCCTGTACAGTCATGAACTTAAAGCCCAATGGATTGAATGACATTTATATCCATTTCTATATTGTCGTTATTCATGGCCATCAACATAATGCGCTTCAGACGTGTTACGGGGTTCAGAATTGGAATCAAAATACTAATTCGGTTTTGGAGACAATAAGGGATGCATTTGAATTTCAAATACGTCAGTGACACATGAGATTGAATGGAATTAAGTGTGAAACAATGGTGATGAGTTGTTCCGTTAATGTTCGTTCCGGCTTTTGTGCCCACGTGGACGCATCAAACCCATTCATTTAAATTTTAAGACATATTTTTCCTGTTGTTTCTTATGATTACGATTAAGTTCAGTGACTCGCACGTTATAATGCTTAGAAATTGCGTAATTAATATTTAAGCAGTATTCGGTATATCAGATTATCCCTGCATTGAAAGAAGGTTTACATATTGTAATATTTACACTTATACCCTAATCTCTTAATTGAGGAAAGACCCGTGTTCAGCAGTGGCATAGTAATTGGATTGATGATGATGATGAACTTTTCAGAGATCATATACCTAATAGAAAAATAAACGGCCGGTTCCAACTTCGAACGATCTATTTACAGATAATGTTAATGTTAAATCTAGTGCCGAAGTTATAGGGAGATACTGTCTCCAGAATTCCCATACTATTCTTATAGGTAGGATTCTATTCGTGAATAGAAAAACCCTGTGATTTCGATCAATAAGTGTTTTATTTGTTGTCGTAAAAATCCCGAGTTAGACTCCCCGCGTCATAAAAGAATCAAACTTCGAACAGGTGCTTAGGGCATTGACTTGTAAGTCAGTCAGTCAGTCATCTTATCCTTTAATAGCCCTACTGTATTTAGATCCACCAAACAATGGGAATGTGACGTTTATATACGTCACAGTTAACGGAATACTTTTATTGCTTGGAAAAAAATATATTCAACAATTTGTATGGAGGTGTGTATCACTCTCTCCTGAACATAATTTGACTAGACATTTTATGACGTCTAGTGGCCATTGTAATGTTTTTGCTTTGTTTTATTACTTTTTTATTTATCGTGCTCTGATGTGTCATCTTTTATTTAACCAGTTGTGAACTTGTGACAATAAAGGGCTCAAGGATAAGTGAATGTATTCGAAAACTACGAAATAGATTTAAATGAATGATAAATAAATATCTCATACTTAAATAAATTGAAATTGAAATATATTCCAGTTGCTTTAAGTTTTTTTTTCAGGTTTTGTTTTTGTTTTTTTTTGTAGTCTAGAACTAGTGAATTCTAAAAACTACTGCGATCCTTATAAAAGCTGTTAAAACAATTTTATCACATTATTGCACAATCATTCTATACACAATTTGGTAACGTTAGTAAATCTACTCTTTTTTTATACTTACACAAATAAAGAAACATTGAAATAAAACTACTTTTTGCGGGTTTTATCGCGGTAGGTATACTACCTGAGTAGATTGTCCGTGTTCGTATAGGGTCCGAAAAAATAATATTCGTTTTATTTCCACGTTATAAATCGTTCTATTTTAGTAAATAATAATAGGTATAATATCATTTCGTTTTAAAAATAAATGTCTGATCCGGAATCAGGAAACGAGAAATATAAATATAGAAGATATTGTTCGTAGGTCGAGTGAAGTTATGGGTTATTCTGATAACCGTAGGCGATGCTAACAATCTGTAATTGCGTATTTCCGCAACACCATTGTGATCTCTATATTGAGCTTATTGATGTAGTGCGCGTCTATAAATGTGCATTATGTGCCGCCTGAGTATTACCAACAACATCGTTTATACCTTTTCAGTAACGATTTATTACTGCAAACCCAGTTAAATAGGTACTTACTAAGGTAAGTACATATTTAACAAAACTCGACCATTAATTGATAATGTTGACATAATGAGATTTTTTTGTTTAAATAGATTTTCAAACATTATCAATTAATGGTCGAGTTTTGTATGCAAGTACATATTATATGGATTCTTATGCCCTTTCTAAATAACCTTTAAATAAACACTTAGGTGCGGGAAAATTAAAAAGGTGTGAGATTTAATTCGAGAGAATTTAATTAATTAAAAGCTCTATTTTTGTCTACGGCGTGAATAGAAAATGCCATGTCGTGATGGAGTGGAGTGGTAATGCGTTACAGTAATAATTTTATCCGATGCTTATTAAATAATGTCTCCAACTCCATGGCCCTCTGGGGGATCAAACATTATTTTATAGTGTTTATAATTATTCCTTTCTTGCCGTGATTTAATGTATCCGTAACAATATAATGCCATATAATATCTAGGCGTACCTAATTCCAGGTAAGTACCGATTGACTTGCCGCAAGCTGTTCATAAATATTAAAAATCAAATATAATCAAGGTGTATAATAAGACTAATATATTTAAATAAGTAAATTTAAAGGTTAGAGGTGTGTTGTTTTTATCTCATTTATATTTACATATTCTTATAAACATTTGGAGAATGAAAAAAGAAAATGGTTTACAATCTTCTATATTGGCAAAGCCTCTGGTTAAATATTAAACATCGTACCTAGATATTTTATTGAATATTTAATAAAGAGCAGCTCAACTCTAGAATACGCTTAAACTTTCAAAGCTTTACTATAAACAGTAACTTAAATATCAGATATTTTTAGATTTTATTTTGTGCAGATATTTAGAATATTCAGATTTGTACATAGAATACTAATCTAAATCTAAGTATATAAAATATGATCTTCTCGACCATATTGTATAAGTATATTTCCGTGTGTTTTTTTTACTTTATAAATAGATACTCTGGCCGATTATACGGGTGATTTTTTATTATTATTATTAATGAAATCAGTGTGCTTCTTATTTAATCACTTATATACCTATATGATTGTCTTATAGTGATTGTCTAGTCTAGTGATACCTTGCGCGGCAGTAGTGAGTTCGGAGTTTGATCCAGGTAAATTTAATATATATGTCAAAATGATAAAAAAAAATCATAACATTCTGTAGACTGTTTTCATATCTGTACAAATATATTCCAAGTGTTGACATGACGGGCCTTTGTTTTAAAATTAATGATAGTGTTTATACATTTCTTTTGATTTTCCGGTATGCTGAGTTTCAGGGCACTTCTGAGATATGCTCCGAGATGTTCTTTGTTCCACCTGATGTTTGGCTTTAAGCCAAAAGATCATCATTTGAGATATTTTGTTATCATATTATAAGAGATATGTTTGTAGCGAGTTATAATATATTTTCATATAACTAGCTGTAACAACACTAACAACCATAATTTACCTATTCTCAAATAATTGTATGAAACTCAATTACGGTAAATAAACACATTTTCCCTCTATGAACACTTTTTTTCTTTTATTTATCATGGCAGAAGAGGTTTAAGAAAAGCATATATTTTATATACCTATTTTTATATATTATAGTTATGTACCTATTCAGTAAATTATCTTCCTATAAAAAGCTGCAATCGATCCTAAGTATGACTCGTTGTCTACATTTCGTCGTCTACTTCATTTCTACTCTAATGTATCTTCAGTTCTCTACTCTTCAGTTTTTACTTCATGGTTTTATACGTGTGAACATAAGTACCTAGTTATGTACCTTCATGCACCTGTGAAGGCAGGTATAGTTTGCAAAAGCCATGAGAAAGCATGATGTGCGTGGCACCAGTAATGATAATTCTCGAGGGTCGCAATTGGAATCAGATTACAATCGCGATTCCATCGAACTGTGAATGACAGGCATCCTTAAGTAACTTGACGCGTACTGCTGAGAATTAACCCTATTCAGTTACATTGATTTTAAGTATATACACATACAATAAAATATAGAAACGATATTTTTATACAAGAGACTTTTTTTGTAAAACAAACTAGATTTTTTTATTATATATTTTTTTTATAGCATCGTGATAAATACGGATAATAATACAATTGTTATATGTAGGCGACCCGAAAATGTATAGATATTAGGTGACCCAATTACTTGCGATATAACAAACGAAACGCATGTAGAATACTGATAACAAACCCAATAAAGTGCCCCATAGATTGTTTTAATTTTATTCGAAAAATGAATCTAGTTAAAATAAAATGTGTTAAAGTTTTCTAAATAATTTTAATATGACCTGGATAAAATATTCAACGAGAGACGCTGAGTTAGGTCGTTATCATAAACTTGAACAAAGTAACGATTAATATTGAGATATAAAGTATACTGCTTTTTCTGACTTTAAATTAAAACGTCTATAACTGAAAGCCGACTGGGATACCTAGTTACTTGTAACAAGTATTCGTTTTTATGTGTAAGTAAATAACTAAGTACTTCATATAACATTGTTGAAACCATTTAATAATTAATAGATCAAAATAAATATGTGTATTCTGCCACAAGCTAATTAATGAAATTAGTGTTACGGATAGATAATAAACTACACAATTTATTTAAGTTTTAAATATGTATTTATTATACATAGACAAGACCCGTAACTAAAGTAAAAAAGCAACTGCTTCTGAGTTATCGAAATAAGTAGAAGGGGCAATCAAAACGTTATTTTAAATTAACCACGTTCGTAAAATGTTATAGCTCTATTTAGTCCGTTAAGTTGTAAATGGGGGTGACAGTACAATGTTTAATGCACTCGTGACTGCTCGCGAGACATCGCCGATACGCCGTTTGAATAAACCCGTTGAGCCGCGAATGCGTTTGCGCATGCAATTTGTTAGGTGCGTGAGAACAGCCAGAAATGGCGTGACGCGTGATTGGTAAGTGCTTGTAAGTGATGCTATCGTGTGTCATTAGTTATAGTCGGTAAGGCACCGTAAAGGAGCCTGACCTCTGACGTAAATGTCAACCCTGATATATCTGGTTTTAGCTGTCGCAATTTTGGGTTAAGTATTTTAATTTGGAACGATTTTCAAGTCAAATATCGTCAAAAGAAATCACAGCATGTACTTACTTGGCAAGTTTAAACTTTCTTAAACTTGATTATGTGGTTAAAACAAGCAATATACACAAAATTACAATACATGTTTGTGAATGTGTACATTATCCATACATTCGCGAGAGGGCTTTTCAAGTGCGTTGCGTACAAAGATTAGTTATGTAAATGTGCTTTGTTTGGTAAACACAATGGTTGAAAGTTTCTCAGTAATATCAAGGTGAAAATCCCTGGCTAAGCTGCGAGCGACCAAACAGCCCACGGCTGAACTCCACCAAGTTTCAGTTATTGCCACAAAGTAAATACTAATATCGGCTGCCCCGCGCTATAAACTTGCGATATTGCCCAACATTATATGGACACTTTTTACAGCTTTTACGAGTTCCTGAAGAAACGCTCCGAGTTTTACTACAACAGTAACGTAACATTTATGAAATTGATATAATATTATCTTCGTAAACGTTCCGTAAATATGTACTTGTTTATAGGTACGGGTGGACATAAAAAAACAATTTTATGACATTATTAATTAAGGCCAATATGGGTTGGGTGGTATCGCACGGAGGTACTTGCAAATATCATCTTTATAACCATGGTATAAGATACATAAGCTGTTTTAATTATATGGGTACAATTAATTTTGTATTTAATGCCGTGTAATGACTGCATGAGATTCTTATTTGAAAAAACTACTTCGAGATCGAAGCAGATGAAGATTATATTAATAAACCTTAGCCTAATTGAAACTTTTGTAATCATACATTTTTTGTTTATTAGAATAACTAAATAACGACTTGGTAACTAATAAATAAGGAATCTGGTTTTGTCAAAATTAAGTTTGATATCTCAGAACCGGCAATCATATCTTAATCTATGTTAATGTAAGCAATTATGATACTTTTATTAATCATATAATGATTTAATCCGGTAGTATACGTTGTATGGTGAATCAACCGACAGCTGTACATATTGCAAGCTTGCTCTTACTGTTATGGTAACTTACTGGACAACACTCACACACACAGCTATTACACAAAGAGATTATATTAAAACCTCATTAGTACATGTTTATGTCTGATATGAAGTAATAAATCTTATATGACTACATAAAACCTTATAATTACGAAAAAGACTATTAAAAAAAAACCTATTAATACCCTTCCTTAATTATCGAGTAATAGCTATATGATTATGAAGTATATATTACAGTAGAGTTTAATCCTGATATGTTAAAGTTTGAACTAGAGTTAGAATTAAAGGGTTAATTACATCATTTTGGTTAACTCGCGATTTGAATATTGGCAGAAGACATGACTTGACTTGAACAGCAACAAATTAAATTGTTTTATAAAGATATATTTGAACATAACATTATTTTGAAACCATCTAAAGAGCTAATGAATACTAAAACCGAAATATATGAGCAAAAGCCAGTTCGCGAAGTGGACTCCCATGTAACGTGTGGGCGTTAAAATATTTAACAGAATGCGAAACTTAGGGCCTTTTAATTAACATTAATTTTAAAAGAAACTTTTTAAGTAAATGTTGGCGCACTGGTCGTAAATACAGTATCTAACTTGGTTCTATAACTTATACTTTAATGTTTCAATACAATTGGATTATTTTATAACCGATAGAACTGATATTAGGTATCAATGTTTCGTTATAATTACTATATGAAATCAGTTATAAAACAAAAAAGGCATATTTTTAGAAAAGTGTCACTTACAAATAATTAATTAATGTATCTTCACTATTGCCCACGGGAGTGTTGCACGTAATGTCATTCAACTCTATGGATAAACCGACTAGACTATCGCTACCAATTGTGGTGTAATAATTATTATTATAGTAACAGAATGAGAGAAAATTCGTATTTTAGATTGATATTACATAAAGTGGTATGCAGGGACCGTAGCGCGTGGCATTCTGTAGTTTCTGCCTGGGACCCCCATGGGAAAAAGGCGTGAGTGTATGTATGTATGTACTACATAAATTGGCACTATACATTGACCGACGGCACGAACACGTAAACTTTATAATATTTGTGGATTCATTCCACAAATATTATAAAGTGATATATATAAGGCGATTCAGAAGTCACAAATTCAAGCCTCTCGTGTTTTTTATTTTTTTCCATCAATAGGTACGTACATATAAAGTTATAATCGGGCTTATAAAGTAAAGCATCATCAGAGTTACTTAAGTTTCCTCTTGTTGTTAAAGGTTGTATTGAGTGTCGTTTTCGATTTTACCATCAAGTTTGTCCACTCTATCAATGCTCGTATTATCCACACTCTCAAATACATTCATTTGTTTTTATTCATTATATCTTCCAAACGCTTATATTTTATTACGCCTAAAGCATAGTAACACAAGTGCTACTTAAGGGCATTAAAGGGATGCCTTACAACCGCTGACACCTTTTTAAAAGATACTTGATAGTCAACACTGCATAAAGCGGACAAAGAGGCGCGTATACAAACTTTTCTATAGAACCTTATTAGGTTTGATGAAAAATTCCAAGTGTAGGAGACTGGAGAGTGTCTAGTCACGCGTTACGACAGGATTGGAAGTGGAACACGTCACACCGGTGGTGCACTTTATCGGGAGACGCCAAATAGGGCACCGGCAGCCGCGGGAACCGAGCACCACGACTGATAGGGCTGACCTCTTGAGGCAAGTCATTGAAATACAATCTTTGGAAATACGGTGACAAGTACTCGATTGTCCAATTACCAACCCCAATAAACCAGACGAGTACAGATGATCCACACGTGATATTAAATAAAATTTTGAAAAATGAATCGGTTGTTTTTTCTGCTAGAGTACCTACGTTGTATTTTAGTATCAACCTCAATATTTTCGTAAATATCAGCTTAGACTAGGGATATATTTTAAAAATTACATAACAGACGTTGTAGGTACTACTAGGTACTTAAACTATGATTTAATTTTTTTAAGCTGCTTTCACTGATAACCCTACAGCTTCTACGTTTAAGTGCATGCTTTAGTTCCCGTAGACAATTACACGCAATATCCAAGCTATGTACATCGTAAACTAATACCAAATTATTTGTGACTAACTATGATCTGACAAATACATAAAAGTAAAGTAACTAGGTACATTATTATAGTATAGATATATATTATAAATGTCACTCATGGGGGGACGTCGTAAAACATAGTTCAGATCGTGAACAATTTACGATTCCTTAGATAAGTTTACGCATTATATGTATCGTTGTTATTATAACAGAATTGTTGGCAACCAATATTGTATCTATTTAATGGCTGTATACGACGCGTCAGTCATTGAACTAAAGACTGAAGTGTGGACTCGGCTAGCTGTGCATCGTACACGTCACTTACGTTACACAGAGTAACAGGCGTGAGTGATTCATCCGAGAACCAATACAAACCCATCATTACAACTTTCTCAGCTGTACTTTTTACTAAAAGCACTGTTAACAGTAGGCTAGACACCACTGTACCATATTACCCACATTCTTTATGCGTCATAAAGATAGAGCGTTGCCAAACTTAATTCCATTGTTCTTTTGCGTCTAGCTACAACAATTCGGCGAAATGTGTTTTTGAAACAGGCATTTTAAAGAACATAATTGCCTAAGATAACTAAGTTTTACATCTGTTGGAAACTTTTGTTTGTATTTTTTCTTAAATGGATCTTTTTGATATTCTATTATGTACCACTTGGGATTTGTATTACAATCCTGCGAGAGATTATTGAAAATATATAGATTGTTTAATTTAAAGCATAATGTTAAAGTGTAATAATATTCCCACATCATTCAAGCGTCCCCAGAACCTAATCACGACAATGTCGCGTTCTGCCGAGATCACAAGTCCGCCAATAATGAATTAGGTCGTCGCCTCGTTACACACGATCTTATTATACAAACTTAAGAGTCAATGACCGTTTGCAAATTTGTCGATCATATGGCGCGAGGTCGGAAAACTGAAATGGCAATAGCAAGGTCGTTGCGAAACCGACTATTGCCTCGCCACTGTGAGATATTACTTACCGCCAACTTGCGGGGTTTACTGCATCGCACAGGTGTTCAGCGTGCTTACGATATACTGCAGTTGAGGCAACACAAATGCCAAAACATGATCAACTGCACTTATAGTAAGCGTAGAGTGATTGCTTGGCGATTGAATTTGCAATTTTCAGTTTGCAATTAGTGTTGGTCTGGACAGTTTTTTGGTTCTTAAATTATAATTTTTTGTTCCACAGATTAAATGGCGTTATGAGCTTCGGGAAAATACACATATTAAGCTTGTTTGGTTGGCAGGGAAGCTAACGCAAGCCAATTTTACATAGTACCTAAATGTAACAAGCTAATAAAAGGTCTAGAGTAAATTTTACAAAATTATTATAACAATATGTATGCACATAAATACAGTGACAAATTAACAAGTTTAGCAGAGTTTAGTCACATGTTCATGGATGTCCATACGTATAGTATGCAAACAAAGAAAGTTAATTTGTGTGGAACTAATTTTACCGGACGACGGCGAGGGGTTACTCTCGGGCGATCAGAGAATTAACGGTTGCACTTTATACAGGAAGCTCGCCTTATTATCGTAACAAAATTTACGTGAGCTAAAATAATAATGTTGCTAGTAGTTGTAGGTATGAACTCGCAAAAATTCTCTGAAATATTCAGGCTGGTATTAATATATAACACATTTATTTATGCACAGACATGACATTACATTATTTATACACAGACATGCAAACTACTTTCGACAAAAACGGAGCTCAAGAGATTTAGCTCAGTATCAACTTAACGTCCGATTACGAAAACAAGCGGATTGCCATCAATAAAGGGCTTGAAACTATCTAAGAGAGACGTCCGCAAAGTTGGCAAACTGCAGTTACAGCTAACTATTAATTGCCGAGTGGACTTTGTCACGGTATTGTGATAAATTAGAGTGGTCCTTGGACATATTAACGTCCCTTGGATGGCGATGAGCGTGATTAATTATTGTGTGCGATACTCACAGGCGACTGGCCACACAATTCGGGTTAACGTAGTTCACTGACTTTATTTGGAAAGCCGCAATCAAGCGACAGCCGGCGTGCATTGAATGCATATTTGACATTTCGTACAGTCATCGTCATTGCACTGACACGTATTAGGTAATGCTTGGCGTGATATGCGAATGCAACCACTTTGTATACAATTCACATTGATATATTTAGGGTTTTGTTTTTAAGAAAGAGAACCCTTCCTTACCTACTTATTTACTGCATTATCAATAAATTACTCACATCGCATACAGATAAACACTGGTAATATTTAATAATTTAATTTAATAATTTACACTTTAGTGACATAATTAATTTGATTATATTAAGATTTTTGAATTCAATAATTAAGCCCCTATTCAAATGCATTCCGTTTCCTTTAAATATAAATGTGTCAATCCAATGACTGGGGTTACTTCTGTGTGTCACATACACTTTTATAGTTGTCTCTATGATGTTCTTATGATCATTTTGGCTGTAAAATACTCATAACCAATTAAATAAATTACTATTGATATGTTATCATTTAAGGGGAACAGTTTTATAGCTCGTAAATAATATCATTTTAATAGCTTTGTTTTATTAGTGATGTAACATAAGTGTTTTAGAGCTACTGGTTCTAGGGCCGTATGTTAGTTAGCTTTATATTTTAAATGCCATAATAATTAACCAGTCCGTAGATAATTATGGTTTGCTGATTGCTTAGGGTGCGCCGAAAGATAATTTATTTAAGTACCATCAGCATTTTAGGCAGCACCTTTTTTACTTTTATAAATTGACTCTTCATTTTCAAATTAAGAATTACACAAGAAAAGGTTCCACGGGAAAGGAGTCGTCCTCTTTTCAAAAGACCTAGTATTTTTTAAAACTGATATAGCATATAACACAGTTTCTTAGACATATTTGGGATTCTGACAATTTGCAATTTCGTGCTCTTTGAGGCACGATTATATCTTGTATTGAATGGTCCGCACAGCGGCTAAGGACTACATTTTAATTATCCGCCTAGCTGTTAATTAGGTAAAGCGGCATGTTGCATGTCAGCTGTTAACCTCCACGAACTAAGGTTAAGAGTTGGTGCCAAACGTCAACGAAGAAGTTAAGTAAGTTTTTTGTCGCCTCGAAGAAAGAGTGTCAAGATTGTACGTTTTCTTGAAGACTTGAAGCTACTGCGAGCACATAAATACACTGTCGTTTTAAAAAAACTTCTTGCTTCCTCGCTGTTTATTTGCCCGTGGGAAATTTGCGAAATCCTATCTCAAAGGTTGCTTGTCATAAAAGAAACCGACTCCTTTACGCATATACATATACCTATATCTTATGCGTAGATACTACCTACTCCAAATTCTGCAGCCCCAATAATACCTATCACAGAATTATCCCTTTTTGTTAATAAATCGTGTGAATATATTGACAAAATCCAATGCCTAGGCGCTAAACATACCTAGTTAGTATGTAAGAATATATTAAGCTTCTCCCACTCTCATAGTATTTTACTTACTTTTAACTAACTTTCTTGCCCTTTTCAAAAGGTAAACCTTTTAAAGTTTAAGATTTAGCACAAGATTGTGAAATATCAAGAACGAATTTCGATTTTTAAATTTTAAAACTGATAAATTTAAATATTGTATCCTATATTATCTCATTTTAACGCCTTTGTACAGCTGTGGAGGTTCTTTGGTTGATATATAATGTTGATAAATATGAAATAAATTGAGCAACAAATTACTTGAAATGAATCAGTGTAGTATAGCATAAAGCACTTGACCTATTCCTCAAGGAAGTTAAGTCTTATAATTAACTGACCGTGTAAACGCCGAACAAGTGACTATGCAACGTTTTCATTGCACTTAATTTTATCAAAAATGATATTTATAGCGTTGGTAATTCGATTCAAAAGAATAGCAAATGGAAATCACATGTGGTTTCAATATGATATGCTGGGCGCCCGCCGACAGTGTTGTCAAAACTGTGAGGCGGCGAGGCCCACACACGAGGAACATTGAAATTAATTATTGTAATCAATCTATGCTAAAGACGGTACATAGAAATGGATATAGTCAGTAGGTAAATAGTGCTACGTGGTTATATTATGACGTGACTGACTCCATAGATCCTGACAACAAGTGGCCATCAAGTATTATTTTAGCAATCGCCAGAGCTGCTGAGTATCAAGAACTGGGTTAGATTCCAACTTTTCCAAGTACATATTATAAGCAAATAATTCGGTGGGCTATAGGTTTTTGTACATATAGGTACATTTGCTCCCTTGCTTTAACGTTTGAAGGAAAATATTGACGGTTGTGTAATGATTCGATGCAATGGAACCATACAACAAACGCTTTAAACATTTTCCACTTTGGAACTTGATGTGAAAATTTCACCATTGAATGTTCATCTCGTGACCATGGCGAAGAAGATCCGAGACTCTAACGTGGTATATTGATATTATTTAATCCCGATTAAATAATATCAATATACGACGTTAGAGTGTGTAATACTTAATGTTATTCCAATGTCTAGTACCTATTCCCGTAAATATAAGAAATCACAGTGTACAAATTTCTTTTAACCCTGCAATGTGAGCATGCACGCACACCTCTTTGTTTGTAAGTTACTAGTAGTATCGGTAAGGTATGCGTAATACTGTGGTATCGGTATCGCTCGGAATCCTAATAGAAATGTAGTTTGTCGCGCTCAGTCCGTATCGCGTGTCATTATGATAAGACACGGAGGGAATGTACGTTCAGAATGAGAACACGCTGTTCAAACTACAAAGCAAGTAAGAAATACCGAGGGTTTGGCTTGTAAGAGATTGCGGGAAAATTTCCGGTATAAACAATTGTTTAATTCCTCTATTGCTTATATTCCTTACACTTCAGGACTAACATTACATTTTATTGTTTGTATATCTACTACCTAGTAGCAGACCCATCTGTAGGGTGATAATTCGGGCGTTTACTCGCAGCGATAAATAAGGGGTAGCAAATACTACAGCGAAATTGACTGTTAGGTATACAGTGTTCAGTCAGCTATGTACTAGAGAGATGGCAACTACTATTTGTTACCAGCAAAGCAGCTAGGAGGGGCATTGCTAAGGAGGTATGTAGATAGCAACGTATCTGATATCAGTTTTGTCATGTAATTGGACAACAAATGCAGAACAGCAGTGTGCAATACTATAGTTGATAACAATAGACTATGAAGAATAAGCTAGGAGGATGCAAACGATAAAAAGATCTCATGTATGTATATATTAATATACGTCTATAACAGCAATAACAATAGCGCAATGGTGAGACGGGGTTGGCATGCCGGTAGTGGCACCTTATTGAGTATTTGATTGCTTAAAAACTATACAATGATTATTTGCAGATTATTTTGTACTCTGTTCTTCGTCAAAGATGTTGTTTACTGAATATTAATTATAATCTGAACTCAAAGCCTATAGGGACACGCAAAGTTACCAGCAACTACTAAGTATGCGATATATATTTTACTATGATAGGTATCCAAGAGTAACAACTTATTTATTAGTTTATTCGCAGGCAGAGGTAGAACACCTTCGTTCACATTATGAATTTCATATTCTGCGATGTTATCGTGTATTAAGTTATTAAACTTCTACCTAACATGTATTTTTAACATTATTTTATTACTTTCAACTAGCATCGTATATTAAAGCGTAGACATACGTATTCATTAAACTTTTAAAATAAAATTATGTACATAATTATTTACTTAGAACTTTACTGTATTTATATCGCTTTATTAATACGTATTTTTAATGTTGTTTATATTTATACCTATGTGCTTAAGGTAAAATTGTTTTTTATTTCTTTAATTGTAATACATGATAGTGTACTGCATATTGCTTATTATCGAGATAAAGTGTTTAATGGTACGGAGCAAGCTATCTAAGTATGTTATTTTTATCAATACGATAGGGTTGAGATTGCACCGTAGATGAGTCGACGAGAGCGGCAGTCGTCGACTGGCGTCGCGTTACTAACGAGATCGTGTGATTCACTGTCGACATCCCGGCGTCTAGCAAGTTTGCTATCCTACATCTTCCCAACTAACCCACAGCCAGCTACCCCAGGGAATCGAGTAATCTATTTTCATTCGTTTGATGTGAAAAGCTGTGTCCGTCAGCCTAGAAAATTATATGTTTTCCCCTTTTATCTTCATGTTTTGTATCAGAAAGACAATATTCTGAGAGAATTAACACATTAACGTACGGTACGAATTGTTATTTTGGTTTTATTGTAAATACGCGAACGAAATTAGTTTAATAAACTTTGTTCTGAATTTTATTATAGGTTTTCTAAAATAAGAAAATAAATATTTTACAGACCATATTAATAATAAGGTTATGATCAGCCAGCTTTAACTTTACTACGCTTAGTTTAATTAAAATTATTTCTATTTGAAATTTACAACACAACGGAGTTAACGGTTAGTTATAATTTTCAGTATAATTAATCACATTAAGCTTTCTCCTGACACCTTCCAATTAAAATCGTCAAAATAAACTATCATAATTAAATTAAAATTTTGAATGACGAGTTTGACGTCCCACCACGTTCATAGCGGTGACAACAGCTTAGGTAACGATGTTATAACTTAGCGCTTATTTTGTGATACAATAGGGTGACAGAATCTTCGTGCAAATAAGACTTAATTAATTTATTCACTTTGAAGTTACGTCGCGTGTTGCTGAATTAATTATGCAGATTTTAACGAAATCCGTACAAAAGCGGCGCCACGCTTTACTCAGTCGCGTTATGTGGATAACGCCTTAATCTGTAGTTCTGCCATGTTACGCAAACTTTACTAATTAATATTTTTAATTTTTATTACACTTTAAGCTTGAAATTTTATGCCTACTCATAGAATTCGTGATCATGATTTTAGTAATATTTTAAAGTAATTTTCTGTTTAGGCTTAAGTGCGTTCATTTTCAATATAAATTATTGTAACGCATATATTTAACGTATTAATTTATCTAATGTAATAATTGTTAAATCATTTTTACATGTTACATTATTTTAATTTAATTTTGCTAAAAGCATATGTTGCCTAAGTTTTCAATATTAATTTGTTTCATACTTAGTATATTTTTCTATCTATACGACTTACAATAAAACCTAACTGTACCTTATGTTCATTTTGCAGTAAAATAAAGATGAAATCATGTATAATGTGCGTTTTATTTGACATGAATATACCAATTCAAAGCTACGTGTAATTTTAGTAATAGAGGTTTAGTGCCAGTAATAAAAGATGCGTGACTACGTAGATTATTTAAAAGAAAATGAAAATTTTCTCTTATAATATGTAAAAGATAATTTATAACATTTTTATATTTTATACCTAATACTTTTTATGGACATAAGAAATTTACACTAAAAATATTTAAATCATACCTACTACAATTGTAGCTTTGTGGTGAGAAAGTAGCTGTATTATTTATTTTTATAATGCGTATGCTTGCCCTGCTATTTACAGCTTTATTTTCAGCTCAGCTCAACTTTTTTACCAAGCTGTCTCAAAATATATTATGGGGTTCTTAGCCAGCTCTTATCCATAGTAACTGCTTTTTGAACCGTGCGTCTAGTTTTGTTCTGCAATTGTAAAGAACCTTTAATATCGGTCTACTTGTAATAAGTATTTGAATTTTAATTTCCTTCTTGAGGATTTTAATCAGTCAGATTAAACTGCGGATGCCTCAGTCGAAGTCTTCGAAGATACCCGTTAGAGTTCAAATATCAAAACGCGAATGCATGATTGATGAATGAACGATTTGACCCTGAACTAAAGCTAAAACTAAAACAAAGTATTCATAGGAACATTACTCTGTATGTATTTGTGAGAGCCAGAAATGCAGAACCTGAAAATTAAAACTTCATTTGATACACTATCTATGCTTTTCAATAGTCAAAACTAGAATGAAAGATTCTCCATCTCTATCTAAACCTATATCCTTTTTTTGTGTCTAATTATGAATGTGTGAATTTGAGGAATAAAATACGCCATCCTATAAGACCTATGTTATATAAGTATATTAACAATTGGATCCGACACACAATCCGTATTTAAACCCGGCTAGTGGCGATGTATAATACGTAACAGGACAACATCTGTCTGGTCCTCCATTTAACGTACAAATATAATGCTTGTATTAATGCAATAATTTGTTTTAATACCTAGTAGTTTTCCTCCACTGCACTAAATTCTTGGAACAAAGTGATGCTCTGGCGACATAGGTACGACCACTTCATTATTTACGTTACAATTACTTGTAAAATTCAGGTTTGCTGGTATTTATTCGTCAATTATTAAAGTTCACATATATTACGGATGTGTATTTATAAGAAGTTACATAATTATATTTAGGTATAAATGATTAGTCATTGTCATTGAAAAATGTACACGCAACATAACTTCGTGATGTTCTCATACAAAACAATTTTGATTATAATAAATATCTTGTAGTGAGTTAGATTATATTATTATGTAGATTTACTATTTGTATAGTTTATCATCAACACATAGGAAAAAGGCGTGAGTGTATGTATCATCAACATAATTATTATCCGTAAAAAAATATCCATATTTAAAAAAAGCTGTGATAGCTTAGTGGTGAGGCCAGTGGACTGACATGTCAAAGGTCTCGAGTTCAAACCCAAGGCACGCACCACTGACTTTTCGGAAGTTACGTGCGTATTTATCACATGCTTAAATGGTGAAGAAAAATGTCGTGAGGAAACCTGCATGCTTGAGATGCTTCATGCTTTCTCGATGGCATGTGAAATCTGCCAATCCGCAGTAGGCTAGTGTGGTGGACTACAGCCTAATCCCTCTCAAATGAGAGGAGACCCGTGACCCGCAGTGGGACAATAATGTGTTGATGATGATGATGATGACAATTAATTATCCCACTGTTGGGTACGGGTTTCTTTTAATTTGAGAGAGATTAGGCTACCAAGCTAGCCTAGTGCGGGTTGGCAGAATTTTTGACGTTGACAAATATCAACAGAATCTGTTAAGCTTTCAGAGTTATTTACGATGTTTTTCTTCACCGTTAAAGCATGTGATAAATACGCACTTAACTTCGTGGTGCGTGTCTTGGGATCAAAGTCAGGATTTTTCACGCCAAAGGTCCACTGGTCGCTTCACTAGACTGTCACAGCATTTGTATACTACATAAATTTCTCTATGTTTTCATATCCCTTAGGGCATGGTTAGGCGAAGCTACGGTACGTGAAATATAAGGCCGTGAAAAAATTACTAGAACTTTGTTTATCATCATTATATTTGCAACAAATACTTTCTACTATATCTACACAGAAATACGAACATAATAGGCTCTTTGATGGGTGCGATTAGTTGAAGCATTTGAATCACATATCAAATGCTTCAACTAATCGCACCCATCAAAGAGCCTATTATGTTCGTATTTCTGTGTAGATATAGTAGAAAGTATTTGTTGCAAATATAATGATGATAAACAAAGTAGGTAGGAGTTTAACACCTACATTATCTGGGCGATTGCTTACTTGAATACCATTTCGTAATAGGTATTAGAATTATATTTATCTATACACACAGACATATACATCCGTCGAGTTCTAAATAATCTCAGGTGTTTGACAACCTTTGATGCTATTATACATAGGTATATCTGTAAAATATCGATATCATGTCGATATGTTATTCACTATAAACTCGTATAGAGTTTGATTCACGTATCGATACTTTCGAATATTCGATTGTGAAAATCGGTGATTTCATTAAATTTATTGCGGGCATTTAAAATGTGGTAAGCATGTCTCACAATAAATTTTATTTTTCCGACATGAACGCCAGCAAATCTGTCACTAAAATCCCGCCAAACGGTCACTTTAAAATTATTTACGGCTCACATAAGTCTTTTAGTAAATTTTTATGTCGTCATTGTTGCATCAGTTCGGTGCGTTCTCTGTGAATGCAAATTAAATTACAAAAATGTACGAGACATAAGTTTCGAATTTACTGACGAACTACATTGTCGTATTCAGGCGAAGAGTGTGATTTGTGACCATATGGTCCAGACGAAATCCATAGCTTAAAGCTTATTATGAAGTAATCACGGTAGTGAAGTTGTTCTTCTGGCTGTCTGAAGATGGTCTTCAGTTAAATCAAAATTATCTTGAATGACATTTAGGTGTCTGTCTGGTTTTTACATGATCGTTTTTGCATAAACGGCTATCACCTAAAAAAGCTTTTATTATAATAAATAAAAGCCTTACGGCATATGCATATTTTTCAGTTAACTAAACCAATGAAAAACATGGATTAAAAGTCGGTTCTAAAATTAATTAAACTACTTAAGTCTTTGTGAAGGGTAAGGCATTGGACGTAGGTTCCCAAATCCCCTGTTCACTGGTTTATTATGAAGTCACTCGTATAGGTGTGAGTCTATTGCGAGAATGGGACATAAATCCAAGCTCAGGTCGAGAATGTTGTAAAACCCAATAACATTGCTCGATCTCGAAAAACCTAGTACCTCATGCACATCAACCCGCTTACGATGATTAAACCAATAAAACAGGGCAGAAATTGGGTATTTCTACTGAAAAGTCAACATAACTTAAATCTAAAACCTACGTTGTCATGATCAATAGGCTTCACACCCTATGATAATCTTTCAACTAACAATGACGATTCCCAGTAAGATTAAGTTACACTTAATTATCAGCTAGTTACGACAATGAGGTTTAATTAAAAGCTTTCATGCCAAATTATTATTTCTCTGTCAAGACATGTATACATATAAAATTATGATTTTATCACGATGATTTATGATTATATAAAGCTCGTTAAACGTAAGTATTTAATCCACAAAAAGGGAAGATCTTTCCAAGTAGGTAATATACATATAATACATTTATAAAAAGACATGGCAAAAAGACCCCAAGATTGCGTTGGTTAGGTTTTGGTCACGGAATTTTTATAAACGACACGTAAGGTACAGGTGTTTCAAACCTTTATTTTTTTGACGTTAGTATAGTATATTTTTTATATATTTATGATTAGAAAATGAGAATTTGCAATTCTTAAACCGCAGACAGGAAAAAAATTCTTCCTCGTAACTGAGAAACTTATTCCAATTCCAACTAAATGTTATTATAATTAAGGTCCAGTGCACAATGAATGTCCGGCCACGTCACCAGTGCACCAACGTAACGTCTGGCAAGCATCCTCGGCTAAGCACAATTAATCACCACGCATCAACCCAGTACAACAATAAATACCTTATTGCAAAGGCTTTATGGGTTAATTTACTGTGATATATTTAAACCTAACACTCTAACAGTAATCGCATTATATTAGTGACGGACGACAGGCGCCGGTATAGTGTCTTCGAAATGACATGATTGTAAAAACAAAGATCTTAATCATGTTAATCTGCATGAAGTGAGTCTGTAGCTAGAAATAATAACATTAGAAACTTCTAAAGTAAGTTTGTATTAAAATTCAAAAACTTTGGAATCAAATCAAACAAAATTAATTTGCTTTTCAATGTTAAGGTAAAATTATTCATTATAATAATAACATGTTATTGCAGAGGTTAAAGTTTATAATAATTTTTGAAAAATAACTTTTACTGTGTTCTTCTTGGCAAATATTTGCATCGATTTCTGAATGGTATATAGTATAGGTAAAATTATGAACTTTCATAAAAAATGTTTTTTTTTATATTGGCTTGTCCTGTTTAAGTCAATCATTATTAATGTGTTGAATTAGTGTGTTTATGCAACTGCGCATTATTAAATACGGCGTTGAAAATGATGTGCACGGTCAAAAGATATGAATAACGTGTGTTCACAAAGGATTTATTTCGATAATTCTTGGAACTGGAAACAAAATGGTGTAGGCTAGCACGATAGAATACAATCACTTTTGTCTGTCTACGTTCAAGGCATCTAAACGGGCGCTATATTGCATTGTCCATCAATTGTTCCTGATCGTAAGTTAAATAGCTGGTAGAGTCAATTCGTAGTATTATCAAATTATACTGAAAATGAACCTTGAGATATAAAACATCCAAAATCATGATGAACTCAGCTAGAGATAACCCGAAAAGACTCCGAGTTCCATAAACTTTACTGCGGACATAAAGAAGACATTGATAAATAGCTAGATTATCACGAAATAGATCCTTTTGGAAACTTTTTCTTATTCACGCAAGAAAGGTAGGGGATATTTTAGGTTTTAAATATAATCTTATTGGTAGTTTATCGCTTCCAGAACGATGCCCGGGCCGCTCGCAGACTCCACAAGTTCAGAATATGATTGACCCTTTTTCCTCTATCTACAATAAGCCTAATTAAGAACTGTGTCACAATGATTCACGAATTCTACATCTGCTATGAACCTACCTCAAACGGAGACTAATAAATTAAATTGGGATGCCTGGTGTGGCTGTATGAGTATGTGTATTTACGAAGCAGATGAATGCAACTTCCCATAAAACGCAAAACCCTAAACAAATGTAAGTGCCGGCCCTGTGTAATCTGGTTTTATAAATCTCCGCCATAAAGTATAACGACATTTCAATACCTTTTAAAGTTATGTGCCTACGAGATAGGGCTGCCTGTAACCGATATTTATGTCACAAATAATATCACGCACCGAATTCCCTATCTGCAGATAATTTGAATTTGTACGTGAATTTGTTGTATCAGCACAATCCTTTTTTGGAAAGGCGATATTCGACTTCAGTTTTTGTTCTATTCAAAAATAAAAACAGACAAAAGTTAAAGCCTTTGAATGATATTGTATTAAAGCGATTTATTTCGATCAATTGTAAAGTTCTACAGATTGAAGTAATTCTGAATGATATAGACATTTGAAAAGTTTATACTGCTTAGCATCTTTCCTACAACACGTTGAACACAAATTTCACTTGTTTGAACATTTGAATAGACCGTTGTATATCGTGTCGTGTATAATAGCTCATTGTCGTGTCGTAAGCCCAGCCCTGAACTTAGCATTGAAGAGAACCCGCGAACGTGCGTTACACAAAGCAGTTAAAACTGAAATGCATTGATTGACGGATTGATGGCGACTATAAAAAGTTCCTTGAACCTTCAAAAAAATACCCCACGGATGTATTTGGAGTGGCGATGCATAGCGTTTTGTCAATAATATTGTTATTAATGTTACCATTCACTTGGCTGGTGACCTATCAATTTGGAATATGATGTACGGACTTGTTTGCTATTTTGCCAGCTGCTATATGATTGTAAGATGATTCAAAAATAATCAATTAAAATTTATGAATTGATACAGATCATCGATTAAAATATATGGGCGACTGAACTGTAGCGGTTGAACCAGATAAATGAACGTGTCTGACCTGAGCCCTTCTTCAAAGAAAAAGGAAAAATTAACGTGTATTTGTTACTATTTTTTTACTATCCGTTGCTCGTGAAGGTTCATTTCACTCGAGTACATTTTCTCATTAGCCCTCTAGACAGTCTGCAATAATAATTTGCAAGTAAATAGTTTTTTCTCGTTTTAATCAAAATGAAACCAGTTACGAATATAGTCGTGGTTAGAAAAAATCTCGCTAAGCATTTAAGTGCTTGTGTTTGCAGTTTAGAATGATATATCTAACCTCATTTTTAATTATTTAGTTTTTTAATTTAGTAATATAGCGCAACACGTCTATGCGTAATTAACCGTTGAAGAATGGTGGTATAATAATATCAAATAGAGGTAAAAGCATTGAAGCTGTTGTAGCTACGTGATGTGGTATTCATTATTTAATTAATTGGTGCCAATTCCGTTAAAATTAATCAATGCAGCGCTAGAAAGTCTCCATGCATATTCTAGCATGGCTTATAAGTGCATCGGTCGCTCGTTTTAATAGTAAGAAAGGGGTACGATGGCGCTTTTATGGGTGATCGTTTTATATCAGCTGTCTGAACTTTATGTTTATTGTTTTGACATGCAATCGGCCCCTTGTGAAAACTTGGAACGTACACTGAGCATTTAATCGAGAATCAACTGAAAAGAAAATGTTTTTACTTAATAGGATACAGCACTATCTCAAATGAATATAGCTTATGAATGTAATAAAGTCACCTTTGAAGAAAAATATTTAATTATTCAATACTTTTATTGAGTCGCAGTACAAAATATAGATAAAAATATAATTTACGAATTATAATAGTTGGGTCATTATTGACATAAAATATTTATCCCCATAGTAAAATATGCGTAAGTATGCTAGTTTAATAACTAGGTTAAAATAATAACTAGTTATTTAGATTATACCAGACATTATGATTACATAAATGTTATAATAATGTATTTATCACTAAGTTTGTGATTAAAATTAACATAATCGTCTCTAATAATAGCGTTCCACCCTTCAGTCTGTCCAGTCAATATAATAATGAGTTGTAAGGTCATTGCTACACCACACTGGGTCACCATCACTCTAATTTGTTCTTTAAATTTTATGTGGTAAAGCTTAAAATATATCTGTGGTTTATGTTTCCGATGGCAAGTTCAGAAAAGCTTCTCAATGGATGTGATAGGTTACATCCTGTGGTTTCAATTACATTGGAAGTGCAATTTATAGTTTATTGATACGAAGGAGGTTGAACGAGATAAACAAGCTCAATGGAAGCGTAGCATAAACAAACAGCAAGCTTTTTACTTTGTTGAGAGACGAAGGTCTCAATATATTTCATTACTTATTTTTGAAATATATTTCATTACTTATTTTGAATATGATATTTATATCACAAAAATTATGCTTATATTTAATTTTGAACATTGATTTCTATTTGCACATTTATTAAATCTCTTTGACAACATAGCCTATGTGGCTGCAACTAAACCTAAAATTAACCAGACCTGGATTTGGTGAACATAAAGCAATTTCCAATTTAGTTATTGCAGTAAACAATAACAGTGATTCATGTAACAGGTATTCTGAACAGGACTGTTTGTCGTGTTGCCTGTTGTAGGAGTATGCTCTCTGCAGGCGCCGCCGCCGGGCGACGGTAGTAAAATACACGTGCTTCGAATCATTGTTGAACAGTAAACTATACTTGTGTCTCTTTATGCTTGCTCCCTACAAAAATGTTGTTAGGGAGTTTTTTTAACAATGTGGGCATTTGTTTGTTGAAGGGTTGAGATACAAAATGTCGGGGATCAGAGGACATGATCGACCGCACTTTATTGTTTAAAACGCGGTCGGTAAAGCACATTAGCGGAAAGTGGCAGCGAAAGATTGAGAGTCGAATATTGTATATTTTTTTACACCCACACTACCACCACGATCTCTTAAGAGCCTTATAGCGTGATAAAAAATAGCCTTAACTTTCTTTAAGAAATAGGCTATCAAACACAAAAAGATTTTTTCAAATCGGAAATCGGCCTGGACGTTCTGCAGTATGGTGCGACTGATAAAATTTTCAGTTTTCAATTCAAAGCAATAGTCTGAATCAGCTATAAGGGTATGTATGTATTTGAAAAAGATTCTTTGAATCACAAGGGTGGCTTGTCATTGTATTAATATTTGATAATAACTACGAAATAATTTATCCACACGTCTTTATTTTATTATTTTAGCAATAAGTGAAAAATTACTCACATTACACATGTACTAAAGTACACATACGGTGAAAATTAAATCGACAATAGAATACCGAAGTCTCAATAAAATCTATTTACAGAATATTCACGGCCTTATGTAGACAATATAAAATTTTATTGTACACTAAATTATGACTGGCTGGGATTCGACTGGGCGACCCTCAAGGTTTTGTTCTGCAGTATGTCAAAAGCCGCATAGCACAGATATATTTTATTCACAGCGAAACGTGTCCATACTTTAATATTTTACTACACGTAATTTAAATTTCATCTGAATGTCAGCGCAGGTGATTGTTTTTCACAAACTTTCAATATTTGTTTTGCGAAATAATAAAATATTCATAGCTTTTTGTAAATGAGCTTTTAGTTTTTTATATGTATAGTATTGCATAAAATGGATACGAAATTTTAATTAATATAGATTTATATTGAAACATTTTCTAGTATGAGCCTATTTGTTTTTTTTTCATATTTCACATCTTTACAGTTAATTTGTGTACTTTGTTTATGACTGTACATTTAATGTTATTCATTGTTACTCGTGAATGAATTACCAATCATTTAAACTGAGAATTTATTGAAACACATTATGTATGAACAACTAAGACAGATCTGTTCTTCAGAGACAGGCGCCAGTTATGATTAGGATCGAGCACACGTGCCCACTTCGCCCAATAAAACGGTAGCAAAGCCGTTTACACACGAGCCACTGATCAAATTATCCTTAATATCCTTAATAAACTCCAATGTGCACTTGATGCGTATAATAAAAACTTCCTCGGGAAAATATTTACAGTGATATAAAGCTTAGCACAAACCTGCACATGATGAACGTCTCTGAAGAGCTCCGTACATAAATAAACATTTTATCTGTTCGTTTTGATTTCTTTGTGAGATCTCGGTGTAAGGTAACACTTCATACAGATAAGCTTTATTTATTTACTTTCAATGAAAGAGCTCTTTGGGAATAATAATATAATTTGGTATTTAAAATTTTTAAAGCATCTTGTTGCATAAAAAAATGCAGTGTTAGTCTAGTGGCGGACTGGACTGAGTGGACTGGAGAAGTCAAAGGTCTTGAGTTCGATCCCGAGGTGCACACTATCGACTTGTCGAGGTTATTTGCGCATTTATCACAAGATTAAACGGTGAAGGATAACATCATAAGGAATCCTGCATGAAATATTTTCGATGGCGTGTGATGTTTGCCACCTCGCAGTAGGCTAGCATGGCCTATTATAGCCTAATGATTGATATAGGGCATATCGGACACGGGAACTCCTCTTACTTGAGAGGCATTAGAGCATAAATGGGTTGCTGAAAGTTTGTTTCAAAGATTTCAAATATAAATAATAATAATAATAAATATGTAGGATATTATGACACAGCGCCATCTAGTTCCCTGGTAAGCAACGAGGCTTGTGTTACGGATACTAGAAGGTTGATATACTACCTGTATACTTTTTTTTTGTAAATACATACTTATTGTACATAGATACATCCATGACTCGGATACAAATGTTAATGCTCATCACACAAACGTTTGTCCCTACCGGGATTCGAACCCGGGACCCATAGCACAGCAGGCAGCGTTAACTACCGCTGAGCTAATCAGGTCGTCAAATATAAATAAATATCGGGTCATTATCCTACAGGGAATCATTTGAACACCAAACAGTCAGTTGCGTATGACGTTTGTCGTTGATGAGCGAAATCAAAATTCATTCCTCGCATCATTACGTACGTATATTTGTACAGATCGATTAAATAACGTAATGTCAACTTAATAAAACAGTTGTTCACCTAGCGGTGTGCAATGAAAACGAATACACGGAGTGATACACCGATTACATAAACGACTAAGATTTAAACCAAATTACATAAAATGTACATATACTCCGTTAGTCTCCGTTGTGCCTTGCATTTTGTTAAAGGATTAAGGCTTACATTCGTATAATCCAAAATGTATATTATTATATATAATTTATAAATTGTCATACTAAATCCGTTGTAGGCATTGAGAATACAAGACATTAAATTAATTTTGTTAAATTTAACGTGAACCTTGTTAGTACTCCATTTTATTTACTCCTCCATGTGCTGGCCCGCCATTTATTCGTCCACCCAAGCGATTGGTTTAGTGATCGATGACTTTGTTAAACAACCACTTATGTGTTCATCGTTATGAATACCGTTTGACAACCCTGCGCTGAATTATTGCATAACATAAGAAAATGGTGTTAGTTGAAATAGAGGCCAATTCCTCGAGCCCTCGAGGAATTTGAACCAAATAGACTCGTATTTAATGCATTATCATTTTGTAATCGAAAAAATACAATAAGAAAATTAAAATATTAAATACCATCTAACATTAAAAAATGGTAATTTTACAGTCTCCTTCTGAATTCAATCAATAGAGATATTAGCCGTGAAGATAACCTGTTGCAACGAGGTCAATGACTTACCCAATAACAGTATCTGAGTTATACAGGTCCGTATCAGCAACAGCCCAAAAACTCAGCGGAGTATCAGAATTTGTTTACATCAACCATCCCTCAAACTAACATGGACAGAGCACTGTGCCTGGTTTACACTACCTATAGAACCTTATTTATAAAACGCACATTTAGTAGGTACGTGGCTAGTGGTTTATTTTACCCCTACAGTTCTGTAACCATAGCTTTAGTGTTAACGATAGTTTATGATAGTATGTACAATAAACCGTTTCTGTTTAAGAATACCCCAGAAAGCTTTGTTCTGTGTATAATAATAAAATAAGTAATACTGTCAGAACATTAAATGAATATATCAAATAAAATTTTACTAAATTACCATAACATTTTATTTGATAAATTATAGATAGATCTTTCAAGAAATTTTACCTATTCAAATGCATTCTAGTATAGAGAATATCACAAAGCAATAAATCTGTGTAAAGGTTTTATTGGTCGTTCTCTAACTTTTCGCAATAGACTAACCATTGGCATTTACGTGTCTACGCGGAAGTAAGCGGCATTGAGTAAGATATGATAATCTTTTGCTATCAGGCTAGGCAATAAATAGGCAATAAAAATTTGATTATGTTACCTACGGTGTAAGCATCGATGCTTACAGCGTAGGTAGAATGCACTGGTCGACCTGTGCATCACACGAGACTCAATGTAGAGGGAGGAACCTCCGCATAGTAGATCAAAGAAGGACGGAGAGACTGATGAAACTAGTGATAAAAATACCACAAAATGTTCGACCCTAAGTCCGACATTACATATAAGTAATATGACGCTTGCGCAAATTATACTTATAAAAACCTACATACATAATTATTTTTGTTTATTTTATTTTTGTTTGTGTCTTGTAAACATTCGTTTAGCCAGAGATAATCGGTTGTTGAGCGCACGCCCCATGCTGGTCCAACAACGAATATAAATATCCTAAAGTACTTTTATATATCGATAACATTAAACATACTTAATACATAAACTTTGATATAAAAATCGATAAATCACAGACGTGAACTTTCATCGACCTACATTTTATGCAACATTAACTGTTTAAGATGAATCATCGTTACTCCACCTTTGATCGTAGTCATAAACAATCTTATGTGTAGTATTATTATTAGGAAGCAGTAGCCATTGAACTTTGTACGGCCACTTTATAGTTTGTCCATATTCA
This sequence comes from Craniophora ligustri, assembly GCA_905163465.1. Taxonomy (NCBI): domain Eukaryota; kingdom Metazoa; phylum Arthropoda; class Insecta; order Lepidoptera; family Noctuidae; genus Craniophora; species Craniophora ligustri. The sequence continues at coordinate 4,991,023 of LR990967.1, read as the reverse complement.
CAAATTGGCGCTAAGTGGTCGTTTTACAACTACACTGTGATAAAATTGGCATACCTTAAGTGACCGTAGTTTTTAACTATATACACGTGTTTATAATGCTTAATATATTTGGATATTGAGTTGTGTCCTTCTGTGTGACATATAACGGATAATATGTTTTGTGAAAAAGATAACATACTTTTTTTGTAAGTGTTAAATGATTTTCCATTGCTTTTCCTTTAAAGCAACTTCAAAGCTATACCGACTCAGAAGCTGTTTATATTCAAATATATCTGTATGTCGTGTTGCGGTATCGCAACAATCTAGTCTACATTATAATTTACAACTAGTTTCCTTCTATCATTCCCATATTCAATGTGGGTTGTTATTAATTGGTACTCTCCAGGTCCATCAATATCCAGTCAAACATGAAATACTAGATCGACAATGTTTATTCACTGGTAACCGCAATTACTGACAATAAATGTTAGCTAAATAATGGACCAAATAAGCTCTTTCAACCGGCTGGGATGACAACAAAGGGGCCACTCGATAGTTCATTTTCCGCGTCACTGGCGAGCAGCCAAAGCATTGCATTTAATTCTTTGGAGCCCCTTCCTACGAGCTGGACATTAACTGCCTTTCCTCAGTGTCAGGGACACAAAACGATTTATTAGTAAACAAAAGACGCCACGCGATTTCGTTCGAGGTGAGTCACCGCGGTATATTACATGTATGCACGTTAATATGACTATGTATGTAGTTATAGAGCTCGTTCCTGCACTAGATATGTTGCACTATTATAAAAAGTTGACTAATCATTTTAGATTGAAAAATAAGTGGTAAAGTGTCAACAGCACTGATTTGTTTAAGGAGATTTAATAAAGCCGGGTGTGATAGACACAAACTGCATTGAAACTAGGCCCTGAAAATATTCTTGTTTCGTTACTTAAACAGTTAATTTCAGGGAGCTGCATATAGCTGACATCTGTCTCTGTTCCGACATCTTGTTCAGACATAAAACAACGGCTTTCCTTGACATCAGTGAAATAAGTAAGCATTTCAATTTGAGCGAATGTTGTATGTGTATATAGGTGTGTACATTGTATGTTCAAGTAATACTTCATGACGATAACATCTGTTTACACTTACATTGACACAGCTCGGGCCACCCGACATAAATTATTTCTTTCGTTGTTTATTTTTTTATGAACATAAATTATTATATAGGTATTACATGTAAAATAAATTAATTGCTATTAGTTTCAAGTCCTGAATTTATACCTATGTGTCATAAGTAGATAACCTTATGTACAATATTAAATTAGATTTTTTTTTTACATTTAAATAAAGAAATTAGTCCAATTTTCGAATAACAAATAATGTTCGATCAGCTGGTTCAAAGGTCAGTTCCCGTGCCGTTGACCCCGGCAATCGATTGCGCTTCCCGCCATGGAGTATTGTTGCCATCTCCATTGAATATTATTCATGTAGGTACCTACTCGAACGAACATCAGTTATAAAGATTCATTAAGAACTCGTCCAAGGTAATCCTTTATCATTCACCGTCTTTACTAACAGGGAAATATTTATTTCGTTAACATATTACTGTTAGGATATAATTTAGGAAGTAAGGTATCTAATTAAGGGATAGTAGTTAATCTTTCTTAAAGTCTTCTTGACTGTAGAAAAAGGCGATATTGCCTCAAGATTCGCCTTAATCAAAAAGCGACACTCGTGCACAAACTAAACTGGATCATATTTCTGGGATTTTAATGAAACAAGAATGTTATGCCTAAATTGAATCGGCTGGATGTCATTTCACTGTACAGCTCAGGCTTGTATGAAACATTCATTAAGCTTTGACGCGACTGAGAATATTGCGTTGCGTGCCGTCCGTACGTGATGATGAATAATATCCCTCCCGTACAGCCTTCTTCTATAAACCATTATTATTTGCAATTAATTATAAAAAATATTTACAGCGCGATAATAGTACCCTGTTTTACATTTTAAATCGCGACTTTCTACTTCAATCTAATGGAAATGCTGTGCAGCCTGTGTACGGCAATGCAAATACTTCGCAAACAGTATAAGTATACAAATGCAATTCTTTCGTTACCTGCCCGCTGTCTGAATACAAATAACAGAATCGCGTAAACTGTACAGATAAAGAAACCAGCATTCTACCGTTTCGGTAAACGCAGACAATCCCGAGATAATGTACGTAGATAATTAAAAATACCTTCCTTTTCTTGCACTATCTTTACAGGAAGTGGGCACGTGCGGAATCCGATATCTTGATATATTAATGGGGGGTCTTTGGCGCATTTTTACTACCCTCAGGGGTGTCTGTCTATTTATAGGGGCGTGGGGCACCGCCGACCTTTACAAATACAGCTTTAACCGATATGCTCTACAATCTGTTGTCATAAAAACGTATTTGATGAAAGTATATTAATGACATGGCGTTAGGGAACACTTTTGTGTTTGTTACGAGAAAAATATTATTCAAATAATTAGATAGTTTTATGTTAAAACAAATGTTTTATGATGGGTGAACTCCTTTTATGACAAGCGCAAACTTAAGCATCGATAATGGTAATCTACTTACTCATTATTTAGCATCCATAGTTAAAACTGTAGTATATACAGTAATAAACATAAGTATTAGGCTGACGAAGATATGGCTGGAGCTAATGTTGCAGCCTGCGGTGCTTGACCTCCAACACAAGCGATAACCGAAATACTATTGTGTTATCAGTATCCTCACGCGGACGTATGGACACCATGATACATAATAATTTCAACCTAGTTTTGTAAAATTTTCAATCTCCCATTCACTATTTAATAAAACTTACATGATTGATAGTTCCAAAATTCAACACTTGTTGTAAGACCCAACTAATTTAAAAACTAAGAACAATACGAGAGGCCAATAAATCATAGTCCTCTAAACATATAAGAACTATTTGTATTTTCAGAATCCTGAAAAAATCACGCATGGTTCAGTGCTTCTTGTATTGTGAATACCTCGAATCGATATTGCATGTGCTTATTTTATGCGGACGAAGGAGGGGAGCATCCTTCATGCCCAATTTGAAAACTGATTAGTAGCTGAATTGACACTAGATTTTGTCAACAATTTTGACAACCCCTTTCGCTTTCCATGACTACTTTTGAATTGGATAGAGAGCCCCTAGTATTAAGTTTGAAAGCAAAACTACTCTATTAATGTTTTGTAGTAGTTATGCACGTGTTTGTAGTTGTACAGTGCTTATTGCTAGAACAGTGATCTGTTGCTCCCATTCGCCAATCCATCAGCTGTAGGACGGGTCACGCCCTCGCGAGCGGAGCGGTGAAAGTGGCCACATTTATAGTTCGGCGCAGGCACAGGTAGCCCCCCTCGCCACGTCTGTCTAAACTTAGCGTTAGACTGAACACGTAGTGCATGGGCGTACCACTATATTCTTGGACGGACGATAAATAAAGTAACAATTGCCTCTATTTGAAAAATATCGTTACTAAAGATATTTATGGTACCTTATTTAATACTTCATAAGGGGAGTGGTGAGATTTTTTTTCTATGTTACTCAAATAAATTTCAGTGATTCCTATTTTTCATTATTAATTGTCCAATAAATCGCTGTCTCTTCTACACTGTGTCCGCAGCTAGAGATAATATTAGGCCGCGCACGCGCCGACCGCCCGTGCGCCGCCCTCACTGTCTGCGTGCATTTATACATACATATTCGTATTAAAACTGCATTGACTCCGTACATAGTTTATGAACCCTGCTTATAGCATAGGCGTCAATTCACTGAAATCTGATCGAGACGGAAGTTAATGCATCTTTCGAAATATGCATCTCGATGTATCTAATTTAGTTCTGGGTTAAGCTAATTGAAAATTCTTTTTGATGTTTCTAATTATGATGATGAGTATTCATAATTAATTTTAAATTCCAGAAATTATCTCCATGAATGTTCAACGACATGAACAATAAAATAAGTGAGGTAGCTACGAGTAGAGTACCTTCGTATTTAATGTGATTAGAAACACAATCAATTACTTAAACACTTTGTAGCGGACTTGCAAATAATAAATTATACGATCACTTCACACAGCTTTTAATAAATTATTCAAAAAGGTCCTTTACATGTGAACCCCAGTCACGTAGACCTCGCCACATACAACGATACACAGCGTGCGAGCGGAAGCGTTTAATCGATAACAAATATTGAGACCAACCCCGGTTAAACACAGGTGATTAACAAAGCTGGGATAGGAATATGAATGCACAATATAACTGCTGATGCAAGCTCTGTCTAGGTATCGTAGAGACAGGCGGTGCAATAAAGTTAAATTGCGCAATTACTGTCTGATAATTTCAAAGTAAGAATAAATATTTTTTTTTAATTTGAATATTATGATAGATCTTGGTCTTGAAAAGGAATTACGGCTTCGGCCTATACAAACTTTCAAATATAAATAAGCATTTATATTATCAAACTGCCCTGCATAATCATAGTACCTACAACATGATCATTATTGTCCAACAGAATAAATCCTTGTCACTTAGCTCCAGTGTGCCATAAACTACAATAGGTTTCACAAGTTTTCACCGCACCATAGCCAATAAAAGACGAAGTTCTAACGAATCATTATATAAGTTTCGTCACTTGCTAGCATTTGCACCGGCCTAGCCGGCTGAGAGAGGTTTCCCAACTGCATTTGAATCTCAGCTTAACCAGATGGATTAAAAGCGACTAGTGCAACGTAACCTCCAGCTATGCACATAATCGGAGCAATCTTTTATAAAATTTGACATAAGATTATCAAGTATTCTTCTACTATTATAAATGCGAAAGTTTGTATGGATGTTTGTTAGTCCTTCACACAAGAACCGCTTAATGGATTTGCATGAAATTTAGCATACAGATATGTAGTTAATTAGTACTTCATAATACTAGGTCCGCACTCTTACGATATATAATAGTTTTTCTTAAATAAGTATCGCAAAAGTTATCAAACATTTCCTGAAGCAATCTTATGTATGTAGTACAGCGTCAATAAAGACATTTTAGACTCAAGGGGATCCAAACTTTCTTCATTTATCTCCCCCTGCCGCAATGCACTCGCTTTTCTATGTCGCACATGCATTTAGTTCGCGTTTCCCCTGCTATCTTTGTTTAAATCATCCAGAACATAACTTTGGAGACACGTACATTAAGGGATCCCATAGAATGGAGTATTTTTATCGTTCTACTAGTAGGTATTAAAACGATTTTGTTTGCCAGACAGAGAAGATTGTAGACTATAAAATACCTGGTGAGACTTTTCTTTTAATATGACTCGTACTAAAGATATTATGGGTTGCTTTTATTACTTTTGTTCTAAAAATTCTAAACACCAATATGCAGTATTTATCATTTCATTTCCTCGATTTCAATATAAATTATTAATTTTTATTAATTCAAATTTATTAATTATTCATTAGCTTTTATCTAACTTGTACTACATATTGAAATTAAGCATTGAATCCCTCAGTGCAACTTTCGATGTATAATAATTGAATACTATACGTCGATGCAGCATGCGAGTAAGGGCAGCATTAAAAGTAACAATCTGTTATAAAGCAAGGGAGACACGTAACAAGCCCAAGAAATAAACTTGACCATATAAAAACAGCGAGTAACGAGAATGCAGTATGCACTTTTAAGGTTACAAAGCAACTACGACAAGGGTCCAAAACAGTGCATGCCAAAATAAACTTTCTACCAATGGCCTTGTAGCCTATTTCACATTGAAATATGAAACTGGGAGTTTAAAGCTTCTCGGTCTACTGTATCTAGTTCTAGTGAAACCTGATGACCGTTTGCGACATAAGGAGATTGAGCAAAACATTACTCTAACAGAATACATAATGAAAAATGAACAAAGTCAAAAGCAAAGTCGATATATCCCTACAGTGGAAACTATTACACGAAACCTCGTTTCTCACTCAGAAAAATAATAACTCTAGGGAAAATATTATGTTTGGAAACGAATATTTTTATATTGTCAGCATTACGTGATGAGTTCTAACGTGAGCTGTAAGTTTTTTTTTATGTTGATAAAGTTTATTCACCCGAGAAAATTTATTTCATAGTACCGTACAAAGGTAAAGACTTATTTTTCCATGCATAAATATGACTAAACTGCAAAAAGTTCGGAAGATAAATAGAGTTTGCTTGCACAGCTTTATTTTTGTTACAAAGAGAATCGTAATCAACAAAAAGATTACTACTGGAAGTTCAAACATAAACTGTTATCTTCATGTCCCGCAATTATTAGCACAATTAAAACTAACAAATTAAATGCGCAGATTCTTAGAAGACTAATAATAATCATTATTATATCCACCTAAATTTTAAGTTGCACGCGAAAGAGTAATTTGTATTGAAAATGAAAACGTTACAAAATAAACATTTAGCTATTAAAATAGTGTACGAAATTCTTGGATATGGAATTTTACATTCCCCATTGACATTAACATTAAACTGTTTCATAGATACTAAAGAGAATATGGGTCAACGATACTCCTACGTCATGGATATAAAGTTGAAAGAATAGTCTAAAAATACACCACCGAAACAGATTTAGAATAACAATGGGAAAGCGGTATGAAGCCAAATCCACAACACAATTATATTATTTGCGTATGTGTTCATACATATTATAATGCATTAGAGTTTAAAATAGTTTGGGAGTTGGTAAATATATACGGATGCAATGTGACTCACCGGAACATTGCGCCCAATAGTGTCCGGACTCACCTGGGAGTCGGCGGTGAACAAGCAATGAATACTAATTGACGAATCTGTGAATTGTTGGTGGCACAGCGCTCAAACATACCTTCAATTAATTGTTACAATTTACATTGTTAATTTTACAAACAACAGCACGCTTTGAATTGAAATTAGGATTCGCATAATTTTTTGCATTCTATAGTGTTCGTTATCTTTCTAACACATCTTGATTTATGCTGGTTTAGTGAGCGTTCGCACTTCCTTATCATAAGAATCTTCATTAACAGTCTTTACTTAGCCGTTGTTGTGTTTATAATGTATAAATAAATGCATTGTGCATTTTGTATCTTTACCACCTTGGCTTATTTTGCCTACATATTTTACAATATTTCCAAGCGATCTTGCTTTAAGATTTGTTGCCCACAAATGGGCGTTTAAACCTAGACACTGTTATTCGTACTCTACCTCATAGTCATAGTTAGTTCATTAACACCATTAAGCTTGCATTGCACAAGTATGTAGATAATTAAATTGATAATTATAGTTTTAATGTAATGGTATAAGGATTATAAAACATAGGTTTTGATGATCTAATAAATACATACGCAATTCTTTACACTAACTCATTGGAAAATGATAAAATCTCATTTGCTGTCAGTATAGTATGAATAACCTAGTTATGATACTTTATTCACATGTAAATAGTGCAGGCCTATTCAGCGGCTGAACAGCTGAAATGCATCTGTCCCTCTCTAACTTGTTTGTCTGAGTATTATTTTTGTATGTCCGTCACTCTTTGCCGGCTAAATTTATCTCAGAGATGCGGTTTCCGGTCAGCACATGCCATTCTGTAGGCTCTCAGAGCTGCAATACACTCAATTTGAATAAGAATTTTTGAAAGTCATGCTCATGATATACTTTAAAATATACCTTATATTTATCCAAATAAAGTGCATTAAGAAACACTTATTTTCATTATAATATCAACAACACACTCTACAAGAATGAAAAGCAAATGTTTTGCAAGAAAACAATAAATGAAGCTGATAAAGTAGGAAGTAATTTGGTCTACATTGTAAGGTTACAAGCGTGTGTCGACTGCACCTTGCAGTAGATAGTGGCTGAATTCTTATGTCATCGTTATCAATTTTAGCCTTCTTATCAGTTGGTCTTGGTCTCATTTTAGCCGGGCGGTGTATATAACCAGAGCGACCGACGACTCTTATATATAATATTTTTAAATAATAAACTAACTATGATTAATTCTCTAAATGATCTTTGAGATTTATTTTTCTTAAGATTGCCTTTTATATAAATCTGTTATAATTTCACTTTATTATTTTTCTGATACAGGTATTTTAAATGATGTCCGTGGTACGAAAACTTTAAGGTGTCGTATACAAAACTATAAAGTTTTGTAGAATCGAATAACAGAAATATTTTTGCTATACATGTGGGACCATAATTCTCAAGCATTGTGTACATAAATGAGTATATTGAGTATAATTCGTGGAAAAACACTCATTATCGCCGTCTGCAATCTAAAGCAGTTGACTAACATGTATTATAAACATTTCAGGTTATAAGAAATTCGATATTCAGGGTTCGTAAGTATTTTTAACAGGCAATAACTACGTAAATTGATGTTACGTTACAAAGTTTTCAGAAAAGCTCCCAAACAACACCACTGAAATGTTGTATAGTGGTGTTCTCGAGAATTATTCAGGTAAATGGCTACTTAATTACTTGCCTTCTCAGACAAACTTTCTTAGAAAACGAGTTAGGTTCATGAAAATTTACAAGAACTTAAAATAAACGGCGCCAACGTTACTGACTTAATACCACGTCCATTTATCAATTAAATTTATTGGCAACACTACAATTGTAATATTTAGTATCTAGGTTATCATTACTTCCTGGAAATCTAGGTTTAACTGAATATGGCGAGAAAGATGGCCTGTATATCGGGTTCCAGTTATGATAATGTTGATATTCATCTTAGAGTTAATTAGTATAATCCTGTGAATTAATTTGACAGACTTCAATGATACGATGATTATATTATCATAGCGCACTATATAATGATTAGAGGTTCGTTCTCAAATATTAATTCTAATTGGAAACAAACTGATTGAGAAAATAATTTAAAATAAAGTTGGTTGAAATAAAGACATGCCATGATTTTTGAGTTTTCATTTCAGGATTATCCTATGAAGACTTTTTAGATATTCAATTATGTAAAAACATACAAGGATTACGAGTACGTACATATATGTTCGATGATGAAGGTAGCAGTGAATTTGGTTGGCACCAAGGTTTTACTGCTTTGGTTGGCACGGATCCTACCGAGATTAAAAGTGATGTTGATGTGAGATACTATGCCTCACCAAATTGACCTAATACACATTTAGAAATTTGATGTACCTACTTTTGGCAGTGACTCTTTTTCTACCTAATTATTAACATTATAAGGTTGAACTTTGATTAACTGACGGTATACGTATAAAAAGATAAAAGTATTTATGTAGCAATAATGTTCTGCTGGAAATTTCATATGATTGTCTTAATTAGGTTTGTAAACAGTATTATACGTATTAATGTGGTAGTAGGATTTGTATGGAATGATGTGGTGAATAGGACGCTGTAGATAACGTAATATTTGGGTCAATAGCGATGGCCTACAATGCAGTTTCAATTTAATTATAACTCGCGTTAATTTTCACATAATACACGTTTTAACTACCTACATTCTAAGCATTACCATATACTTATTATGCTCATACATGTATTAGATACACGGAATAAATCATGAGTAAATTTTTGTATATAAATATGTAATTTGAATGTTATTATGAAGGTTATTATCTTCTTTCGTAATAACATTTCAATGGTAATGTTTGTAATTAATTTTACCTTAATTTTTTACTTTAAAATTACCGATTTACCTAAGTATCTACCCACACTATTTTATATGGAGGTAAGCAGAAACTACAGAACGCCGTATGCTATGATTCTTGTATTATTACTAATATTTATTTATATAGATCTTTTTAAAAATCAAATATCGTATTGGTTGATACGATAATTCAAAATAATACCAAAATCAACCAATAGGATATTTCAGACTTCTTGAATAAGCCCGGCTAGCTCAGTCGGTAGAGCATGAGACTCTTAATCTCAGGGTCGTGGGTTCGAGCCCCACGTTGGGCGCAAATATCTTTTTGTAAAATAAAATACATGAAAAATACAGGAAAATGACTAAATTAATATAAAACAATAACGTAATATATTGAGTAGCGTGTCTTTCACAACATTGTATTTCTGTTTATCGAAGTTAAGTTGCTGTAACGCAAGATGTGTGAATTTGCATTCATTTATCACTCAGATCAATGTTAGCGCCGCATGATACAGTCAGATGTGACCTCGTTACGGCTAAACAGAATGATACACATATGAAACAATGTTACATTCGGCCAAATACATCATTCATACCTACACCTATATGTAGATATAATTATATGTAGGTATTTAAAATGAACGTAACATACCATCACGCCTGTCGTCCCAGAAGGGTTTGGCAGAGGGGTGCTAATATACACCCACATTTCTCCGGTATGTTTTAGGCCCCATATAATAGGGGCGAGTCTATTGCCATCAATCGGCCACGAATCCAAACTGTATGCTGCTACTGAGAATTTCAGAAAGAAAGATCATCTCAATAGTACTTTGTACGGCCTGGGAATCGAACCCAAGATCTCTTGCTCAGCAGTCGCAAAAACAATCACTACACCAAGGAGTCAGTTGTTATTACTTAGGTCAGAGAAAATGGCTTACAAATTTTTGACCTAGGTAAGCTTCAAAGGTTGATTTCGTCTTAATACATAATATACACAATACTTGAAATATTCAGTAGTTAGCTATGAATCAATTAGCATTAAAACTGTTGATGAGCAGTACAATCTGTACAACATACCGACACTTGACGTTCTTAGTAACGGAAATTGAATTAAATTAAATTATGTTAATTACAATAATCATAGACTGGGCCTATTATCTATTATCAATTATCAATTAAGGCTGGCCTATAACACAGAATACAACTAAATAAATAATAAATAAATAAATATATTCCTACATTATGACCCAGCGCCGTTTAGTGCCAAGCTAAGTGACGAGGTTTGTGTTAAGGACATACTTTAAGGACTATATAGTTTTAAGAGCTAGTCTCGGGACTATAAAACTTACAAACTGTTATACTAAAGTCAAAATACATTATATTAAGGATCGTGATGATATTAAGGTTAAACTGGTTGACAAACTTTTCAAGATTCAGAAAACCAACCGTCATTGAGAACGTCTGCCTATGGTTCAATATATTATTATTATCTTTGTTGAGAGAATTAACTCATTTAAACGATCTCGTGTCCTGAAGGTATGAAAATGTACATATACCTATGTATGTATTATATTATGTATATGTTTTAATTTAGTACCTGAAGATGATATTGAGGAAGGAAAATTGTATTATTACTTTTGTACTAATGACAATATTTATTGAACTGGGAGTCCCTAACATATTGCGTATATCGGAAAACTTGGCGTTGAGTATTGACGTTGGGTCGGGTGTCGGCCATTTTTTTATTTGACTCGAAGATATGGTAAAACGCTGCGTTTTTTTAAACTAAGTTATTCCAGTTCTAATTAATCTGTTTCTACTCTTATTTTTCTCGCAACGAGTGATGAGAATAAGAAAAGGGATCATTATAAGCTTATAGATCTGCAATATATAACTTAAATAGTAATAACAGTTTCATATAAAAGTAGAGAAGTGACAAATAAAAGCCCTGATTGCAACTATCAGATTTTACATACACAATAATTTTCTACATATCTAACAGAATACAAATAGTTGTATAAACGTAATTCCCTCTAATTAGTTCCACTTAATCACCCAAACTTCGCTGATGCTGAACACAATGTTTGTACCAAAATATTCATGAACAATATACCTACATAAGCCATAAAGCCAGGTGTAGACAAGCAAGACTAGTGGTCCGCCGTGAAGGAAGGCGGCAGACAATGCATATCCCGTGCAGTTTGCGAGGCATTTACTAGCTGTAGCGTAGCCGGGCCCAGACGCCTTTTGTTTCATAGTACGTCACCCACACACACAGTTGCGGTATCTCTATGCATAAATAAACTCTGTTCTCCGTCGGCTGTACAGTGATATGAAAAGGATTTTCTATATTTAATTTAGGAAAGTGAAAGACGAAATGTACACAAACAACAACTACACTGGTATAGCTGCTGTCATTTGTCAAAGACACTATGGCAGTCAAAAAATGAATAGGTACTATTTTTTTAATCAATCTCAGGGTGTTCAGGATAGGTACTGTTAAGCATGGTTAAAGTTCAGATAGTCAATTACCCCTATTTCTCAATTTAAAATCTCCTGTTTATTATTGTATTGCGATAAAACGCAATGTGTATATATTTTGGGTGATTTAATACTACTCGACTAACTAACTAATCGACTTATGTAAAATAAAATCCGCATAATATTACCTAGTGGCCATAGTCGCAATGGACAAAACGAATACAATATACCTAGTTGCTTTAGACTTGTTTGTCTCTCTGCTTACTTATATTATATGTTCACGGCCAAACTGCCGTTTGCTATGAAACTTGGCACGTTGAGCACCCTAGAAAATAGGGTTGGTAATTCTGACTCCGAACGAGTTCAATGTCTATTTAGTTTCGTATAAATAATTCCGTAAAAATGGCGACTACCTTTTGACATATTTATTCTTATTTATATCGTATACCTTGTTTACATTGGTTTTTTTTTGGCTGAGGTTTCATATGATGATAATTGTACCCGATCGTCTGTCAGTGATAATAAATCGCGATGAAGGAAAGTAAAAGTGTCGCGATTGCATTAAATTGTATTTGTGTCAACAAATGTGACACAAAACTGGAGCGGCCGCATTGCTTTAGGGTCAAAGGACATTTATCAGTAAAATTAATATGACCGTGTGACAGCTCATAACATCATCACACTGCAAGTTATCTATATACAATATACATATAATCGTTTGTCCTGACCGATTCATCAACGCAGAGCCTAAACCAGGGTTTACAAACTTGAAATTTTGACAGATGATACATTTTATGATGAAAATATCCGCTAAGAAAGGAATATATAGTGTTACTGGCTTACCAATACTTGATTTGAGTAAAGGCTAGGCCTACAGTATCGTAATCAAAGAGTATAGTAGAATGGAATGCAAACGAATATTTTCATATGAATGCAAACATTTTGCATCAAATTATTGCGAACTATTGCAAATTATTGCAAACTATGTATATCATGCTGATTTAAACAGGTAGAATTTATGCAATATTTTGTCGAACTTGATCACTCCGTTTTCTTACTACTTTGTGATTGCAATGGACCAGTTATCACTTACATAACTAAAGTTTAACACAAACACGGCCTATATGCGCTTGCGCAGGAAGCCGTTAACATCGCGGTCACGCCGTGTTTAAACTGTAATTAAATCGGGTTCAACTCTGATTCAACTCATCCCGTTCAACCTAACAAATTTATCTCGTTGTGATGTTATTTCGGATTAAGTAATTTTTGATGTCGTAAAAGATTGTGAAATGCAATTAAACGTAGCCGTAAAATTACCCAAGAAAGTATTGTTTTAGATTTTATGGTGATCATTAAGTCTTATTCCTCAAATTGTTTATCATAAAAATTGTAATCATGCAGGAATATTCAAATAGCTGACATTTATTCGAACACCTGACAAGCGTGTCGCACCATTCCCGAGTTTCTGTCACATGACCCCAATAAAATTAGTCGAATTTTTCACTATTTGTAACGGTCCACAAAATAAATGAGCGGGATGTCTTCCCGAGTCGCGGAGGACTAGAGGCATGCCTCCCACTCGTCACTTAGCCCATTAATCTCCTCCCAAACGGTCCGTCCGTCTGTCACTGCCAGTAATCTAATACGACACGCCAGCTTTTTGTCCCCATATTACTTGCACTCAGTAGAAATACGCCTTAAAATGGTCGTTAATCCGTCACTGGATAACGGTCCCTTTTAAGGGAGAATCAAACATTCTCCGGGTCAAAGGGAGACCTTCATTGCGAGCTTTACTGACGCAACCTATGTTGATTTACATAACATCACGATTGTTATCGAATAACGTGATCCACCACACGCGCATCATAAAAGTAATAGTAGGTACCTGTTTGAATTACCCACATACTATAATAAAATAATGGAATCCTCTATTTCTGTACGTTGTATATGGTTATTTGCGATATCAATGTAAGACTAGATATACACGTACCTATTTATTCAGACTAATATTGTTGGATGAATTGCTAATCTAGAAAGATTTTAACTGTATGAAAATGACAGCAACAACTTCTTTTGTTTTGTATGAAAAGATTTCACACAAATCTGTGCTCGAAAAAAATGGCTGTGTAAAGAAAGACATTGTCTGGTAAATCAGACAGATTCAGATAACACAGACAATGGCAGTATAATAAGCAGGACGTTTCCGGCGCGCTTGGGACGGCATAGAAGTTTACAAGTCCTCAGGATACACGTATCTACTCTCTTTAGTATGCATAAACCAGAATGGAAGCATCTTTCTACATAGGTATTATAAATCATACGACCCATTGTTGTTATTTGTATCTCCGTAGAGTGTACACAAACAATCATGATGTTAAAAGCTTTGCTTGTTCTGAATTAAAGCATTTAAAACTTAAAACTTACCGGATCATTTTGATGATTTGAGCTGCGCGTTGGACGGTGCTTTGGCGCCGCTTCACTTGTCACCAACATGGCCAAGATCAACCCCACGACGGCTATGGTGCGCACGTGAACGCGGACGCCCATTGTCCTTCTGATCGCTCCTATCCACTCCTGCGTTCCCCGACTACATTTAAATTTCAAATTAGCGGCCCGCCTCGAACCTCCATATTCGTTAACTTCAACCCTCTGTCTGATAATCGATTCTTTTCCGTATACATCTTCTTTGTTATGCAATATGCATGATTCGGAGGTTTTATCTGTGTCAGAGCATCTTCTTTCAGAATCATGTTGGCTTTCTAATTTTCTTTTAAGTATCCTACATCTATCTAAGTCAGTCGCTTCGTGAATTCGTTCTAAATTATCATTGGAATGATTATCGTGTGCCATTCTGTCGATATTCGTTACTACACAGGATATTTGTGTGTTGTTATTTGTCGTGTTCAGTGTCGTGACGTTAACGATGTGATCCATTTTTGATGAGGTCTGTGTCGGAGCTGGAGCTAGTGTAGGACTTCTGTGAGCGTGGTGTGCAGACGTGTCGCGTTTGTTGTGTGTCGGACAGTCAGACATTGTGTTAACTGCGCCGTGTAGTTCGCAGGTGTCAGCTAAGCATATTAGAGTGTCAGTAGCTTGGAGCGGTTCTCTCGTCAACACTGTTCCAGCATGGAGCACTTTATCGGCATGCTTCCTGTTACCGTGTTCCAGATTATTAATTTCTCTGTGGACGGGATGCTGCGTTATCTCGCTACGTGGGCGGTGCGCCTGTTTGTTTTATACTTATAATATTCTTGTATGAACAAGATACCGAAGCGATTTCTGAAACAAAAGAATTATATTTGATGATTTTACGCGAAAAGTTCATACACAAAAAAATTCTTTGCGTATTATGTGTAAAGTTTGTTTTATTTTTATATCAGTAATGTTGTTGACATTGTAAATTAATAAGATTCCATAGCGCCATATTCAGATCATAACTCAGGTATTAAATAAACCTAGATAAGTACATATATGAGATCATTAACTCGTAACATTGAAAACAGGAAATCCAGATAAGGAAAGCTCTCACAGAGCTACTAAATACTGTCTGATGCTGCTCGTCAGTAGGTACATTGTGCATTGATAACAGTGAAAGTTAGTATTTAATTATATTTCTGAGATAACACCTGCGCCCTGAACATAAATCTTCGTTATAATTCCATAACAAATAGATCGTTTGTTTACACTTTGTATTCAATATAAATAAGCACCGAATGGTCATTTGAAACTTTGCTTTAAAAAGTAAATCTAGTTTTAATATTCATGAATAATTTATTTTGTAGTTACGCAAAGTTACTTAACAGCTAAATACAGTAGTAGAAAATAAATATTGAAATGGTTTTAGCTCGAATCTAGGCTAGCAAGGTAAGTTATGACCAGAGGCTTATATTATACCTTAAGTTTAAACATTATTTTCTGTACGTACCTACTAAATAGTCGATTTTGAAAATAAAGTCAGTACATATTATATAGTAAAAAAGTGAAAGTAAAATCTTTACTCTCTTTTTTTTACTTTACCATCAAATTATAAAAAATTGATGACTAACTATATAGATCCTACTGATTCATATTTTATATATAGGTACTTGGATTTACAGAACAGCCCACGTATTATATATGTTATTTTTAACAAATTCATTGAACCTACTCAGGGAAAAACTTTACAAAGTTATACAAATTATCGCTCACCGCACAGTGAGTAGGATACCTATACATATAATATGCATTTGCAATGTATTTCAAAGTATTTTCATTGCGTATTTTCCAATTAATTGTCCCGTGAATTCAATCAACTAAAACTACAATACTTACGTAGGTATCACTTACTCACATATGGCACTTACATGACAATGTATGCCTAATAATTATATGAGGTAAAATACTTATATTTTTTAGTAGCTGTATATGTTCTCGAGTTCAAACCCAAAGCAAGCACCGTTGACTTTTCGAAGTTTTGTGTTCTATTTGTGATAAATAGAACACAAAACTTCAAAAGGTGAAGGAAAACATTGTGTGGAAACCTGCATACCTGCGATATTTTCTCGATGGCTTGTGAAGTCTGCCAACCTGCAGTATGCTAGCATGGTGTACTATAGCCTAAACCCTCTCAAATGAGAGGAGACCCGTATCCAAAAATGGAACATTGAATGGATTGATATTATATGTTTTTTTATTATAGATTGTATGGTCTATTTTTATTAGGCGAACAAATGGTTACAGCTTTTTAAAGTAAATTCGATTACCTGAATAGTATACAGAGGGCTTTATGAATTGTCATTCAATACTAGTGAAGTTATATCGGCTACTAGTAAAACGCCTTTGTTATGCGAACTTTGCCAATATTCACCCCGGACAATAGTAACGCAGGACGTTTGACGAGGGACTGTCAATATAACGGAAGCAGACCAATGACTGGTACGTCAGACAGTCGACATCCCTCTTCAATCAGATACCAATTAAATACCTGTAGCTCTATATATATAGTGTTTTAGCAACTGATTTGACGACTTAAATAATAATACGAGTATATTCAATGTAGGTGTGGTATTGGAATCCAACATAAAGTAATTCCTACATATTACTGTAAATAAATTGTAGATCTGATGATGACATTTTTGAATATCTTTTTTCTTATATGGCGTCGGCGTTTCTTTGTGTTTTCAAATTAGTATCGGGACGTATATTTAAGTTATTTTTTAATTAATAAAAATAATAGGTAATATTTATTTTAGTAGGTAACATCAAATAATTAATATCTCTAAAAATAATAGAAATGTATTTGTTTTTTTGAAACAATTCATCAGATATATTTTATGATTCACTTATGATTTATTTCGTTATCATAGATTACGGATTACACAGTCACTATTGTAATAGTAGCATAGTGTTGACATTAATGTCAGCAACATTGACAGTGTCTCTAGTTTGTCATGCTCATGCATGACTAGTCGAATGTTGCGTAAAATTGCTGCGTTTACGCTTTATTGATTTGTAATAGATTCGCTAGTAGATATTTCCGGATCTGTATTAAAAAATATTTGTTTTAATAATATAATAACTGTTTCTAGTATTAAGATTGTATCGTTTATGAATATTTGTCTTATGTTTTACTGACCTACATGTAGAGTGAGGTACTATCACTTATCACAAAATATGTATTAAAATGAATATAATAATAATATAATAATAATTAGTAGTTATGTATCTACCTACCGACAAGTCGGGAAAACCGACAGACGGGAAAAAGCGCTTAGTCGGCTCTTCACATTTTGGGTATTCATGTTTCTATATTTGAAAAAAGGTATATTAGGAAAATTATAATAAATGGAGAATTTATTTTTGATAGCCTCATAATTTGTAATACTAATCTATAAATAGAAAATCTTTTGTCAGTATAGTGACATACATACATATAATGTAGATGTTACTTATTTTTTGAATAATTAATATTCATGTACAGTAATCAACTACACTTTAAAAAGGTCGGCTATGTGCTGTCAACCGACTAAAGTTATAGATTATAAATATTTTAATTTATAAAAATAAATATCAAAAGGCAAAGACAACAAAATAATATCGCAATAAAACTCGTTAAAGGTCGTTTTATATCGAGAAGGAAAAGACTAATAATATAATCGTATTTTTTTTTACAACTAAAATTTCTACTTTAGGAACTAACTAACACCTGTCCCACGTGATATCTTGTTAGCGATATTTTATACTGGTTATACAGGTCATCAACACAGTAATGTCGGTACCCACAAAAATATAAATGTAGCATATTATCACGCCTGTATCCATGGGGGATGGGTAGAGTAGGTACTGATTTACTTCAACAGTTTGCCGATAAGTTTATATGTATGTCTATTGCCTCTAACCCGATATAAATCCAAAAAAACTATTACACTTTGTAGTCGAACCCAGGACCTCATGCTCAGTCGTCGCGCTTGTTACTTTTAGACCAATAAGGCAATTAGTAGATCAATGTAGATATTACATGCCTATATAATATAATATGTTTTATATACCTATTAACTAAATAATTTACCCAATTAGCGCAGCGGTATTAAAGGCTGCCTTCTGTGCTAAGGGTCTTGGGGTCGAATCCCAGTAGGGGCAAATATTTGGAGCATGGATATTTGACTTAAATGAAATTGACTCAAGTCAATAATATCACAAGTAAAATATTATCAAGGTTTCTCACAGAGCCTGCCTAAAAGCACAATCAAAGTTTTGAAATCGATTTTAAATACCATTATTGAAACTAATGAATACAGGCACACTGGTGAAAACTAAACCTCAAAAATATTTTTGTCAAAACAACACCAAACTAATAATACCAACAATATTAATGTAAAATATTATATATTATCCAATAAAAATATACCTAAATAAGCTAAAAATAACATTAATGCCATATATCGTACAGTAGTTGACATTAATGTAAATTTCAAATGTCTGAAGAAAGTTTTAAACGATAAGCTTAAAAACGAAGCTTAGTAAGCTGTTGGCACAAGTAACATGCAAGTGATCCTAAGTGGGGACTATTTATAAACGAACTCAAGTCTAATTGGAGCCGGCCCACATGACCGAGAGTGATCTACAAATAAATCATAACACAACACACTAACTAATTCCAAACTACTAGGCGACAGCACACAAGTATTGATAAAAAGTCATTTCGTATAACAACGCATTGCTTTGTTATTGTTATAAATTCTATTGTTGATATCCAATGCAACGAAAATACAACAGAAGTAAATTTAAAATTAAATCATGCAGGAAACTTAAATAATAAAAAAGCTCAAACGACAACACTTACATTTTCTTATCCGCTCTACTTTTACATACAGCAAAGAAAATCATGAAAACAAAACAACGCTTGCTTAACACTCGGCCTTCCTTTCCCTTTCGACTCAACCGAGAGGGATAGCAAATGAGCTTACACAGCTGACACTAAAAGCACTAATAACTTTATAGAATTCACACTGAGACTTTATAGTACAATAAATTGATATTAAAAAAAATTAAGCTACCTAATTCCTTAGGTGGTTGCCAAAAATCAATAAGTATAACTTGAATTATAGACACAATTATCTAGTCATACGTACACATGGACAAACAAACGTATTTAATTCAACTAACGCACTATTTCTGTGGAAAATTCAAATTTAGTACGATTGCCACAGATCGTAAATGAAAAACAATAGTGTCCATGAGCGTGACGCTCGGCTCGCGTACACCGCGACCACGCGCGAGCTAACTACTAAACTTAGGGACGGGCAGCGGCACGGCTCCGTTATGCCGCCACTACACACGGTATTATTTGTCACGTCGCCGTCGCGTTGTCCCTTTCTCTTGGCCTGGCCGAGATGAGAGACGACATCGAACGCGTTCGTATCATCAGGCTGGCTGGAGAGCTTTAGTGTGCCGCCAGTATTCCATATGGGCCTTGTGTAAAATATCCTAAAACAAATGAAGGGTTATGAGCTTTGTTTCTTGTCGGGACACAATAATTCAGTGTGCGAATTAAAAGCAATCTCCTTTCATTAAAATAAGTCCTACAATTATAGTAGGTACTCTAGTTTACTAATTTTATTGTATTTTTTGGTAACTTTTTACAGGACCGCGATGGAAAGATTGGCAATTCAATTCAATTATTTATAATGGCAAGCTATGCCTAGAAAAATATTTGACATACAATTTATGTCAACAATCATTGACTTGTATGTTCGGTTATTGTATTCCACGTGTATTTGTATTTTTAACGTTTTCTAATTATTTGGACACAATCTGATTTTAAAAATTAAAGTTCCAATTGAAAAATTGTTCCATACTAAATGAAAATGTAAAGGTTCATTATGTATCAATAAATTTATTTTATTTTATATTTTTTATTTTTTTATTAATATGTTAAAAAATAATTGCATAGTGAATTAAGCGTTATTTATAGTACCTAGTTAAACGCTAAGAACAGTTTTTTAGAAGTTTTAGGGGAGGGGGGAGACAAAGACATGACAATGACAACAACTCGGATTATTATGAGGATATATTAATAAAATACAGTTAAAATTCACAAATTATCCGTTCGAAACAGAGCATGGACGAGGGGCAAATTATTGTATATAATCGCGGAACACTGAACTCAAGTTCAATTCATGCTTGACCTCTTTTTTTATTTGCGGTAGGAACTACAGCTTCTGTAGGGCCTTTGTGCCCGCCGCAGTAGTTAAAAGAGCACATTGAATAATAATTTCACTATCACTAAGATTAGACCTAATTTTATTTCAAGTTACATGAAGTTTAAAGTTACGTAGTTGTTTTGCCTACTGAGTAAAAATCTAAAATTAATATCATGTCATCATGTGCACACAGCTTCGTCACCACATCCACCCTCGGTGTTGAAAAGCGATTGGATCGTTATCAAGGATGTTTAAGATACCGTTTTTTTTACTAGTTGACAAGATATTTCTGACTTCAGTAAGGAAAGCTGAAGCTATAAGAAATGACGATTTAACTGAACTAAAAAATGTGGCATCTTTAAAGTTACGCGCTCTATTTCTTTGTACTATATAGGTTGAGTTTTTTATGTGTTACGAGCACAATAAAATAGACAAGAAATCCAAAAATTATAGAAATATGTTCTGTTGGTTCTGTTTTTTTTACCAATTTCTATGAACGTATACATATCTATTATATGTGTAAATAAAAAGGTGTAAAATAACATATATTATAGTAGGTACGGCAAACGATGCTCATATAAACCGGCTGTCCAGACACGCCGTAAGTAGGTAAGGTTCAGACGCGATTAGTTTTAGAGCTTAACATCTGGTCAAGACAATAATTATAAGACAGTAGCATGATGACTCCTAGTATTAATGTAAACAATCGTTTTTTTTTGCGTGCCCACAGTGGGTCGAGAAGCGTAACCTATTTTTTTGGCAAGTAACATTACTCATTGAATGGCCACCTTGTATTTATATTCATCACAGACATTTCACGCGCTGAAGATCCGTTGGCAAAACGTTTTATTCACTGCAAATTCTATTTAACCCGCGTGTAAACATTAAATGATAATTTAATGTTTACACAAATTCTTTATCAAGAAATTGTCTATATAGGATAAGTGATTTATTCAGAATAAAAACTGATAATCTAACCAAAGAACGAGTAATCAAAGAAAGTCAACGTTATTAATTGTCCAATAAGTACATATCCACGCATATTTTTTTGCTGAGTAGTCCGATTTTGATAATTCTTTTTTTATTGGAAAGAGTATACTCCGAAGTTGGTACCAATAAATCTCTCTCCCATTTAATACTCCGAAGTCGGTGCCAAACAAGCAAATTAATTAATTATGTTATAATGTTAATCGTTTGTGTTCGTGTTATATTGTTTGGCGCCGACTCAAATTACTTAGGTATACATACATTAGTTTAAGATATAGTTATTAAGGTTAAATAATAAAGGTTTATTATTTTTGCTTTTCAGTCTCTTCAGCGGTTTATTTTTTTGTTAAAAAGTTTTATTATACTTATATTTATTTTTAATAACATAAACACTACATACCATCACGTCTGTCGTACCCGAACTGTTAGCTTAGGTGTACTAATGTACACACACATTTCGCCGGTATGTTTTTAGGTCCCATGTAAAGGAAGAGCCCATCGCCATCAACCAATTACGAATTCAAACTCTGAGCTGCTTCTGAGAATTTAAAAATATAAAAAAACCAACAGTACACAGAAAAACCCAACAGTTAATATAAAAAGTTTCTCTTACTTATGGGCTTATTAAAATGGGCTCTTAAAAATTTTTTCGATGTATAATATGCGATATAATATATTCATTTTAATACGGAGGGTTCTAAGCTGCTAACTATATGTACTAGGCACAATCTCCGCTATTGCCTACACGGCATCTTCAGGTCAGTATCCTCTATCTTTGTCTGATTTTTTCTGATTAGTCACTATAGTACGTTTTATACGTGAGGGGTACTCAATGAATTCAGCTGTCTGTGTCTCTTCGACGAAGACTGTTCTCATTTCGTTTTTATAACAGATTACATTAATTGTGGACCCCCACATGATCTCCATGTGCAATTTTTACAACACTTTTTTTATTGCAGGTTTTTATAGAGATATATAGGTTGGCATATGAATACCTATGACAATTAGCTAGTCGTATTCAGAATCCCGAAAGCTTCTAGTCCAGTAATCATATTATTGGTATCTTTTGAAGGTCGTTTAGTGTGTTTATACTTAATACTGGTTAAATAACCGCATTTGGGTAGACTGGAAACCAACTCCAGCATAGTTTAAAAACGATTCAGACAGTGAATAATGTTATTTTAGTCAAGTGCATGTTTCAGAATTCCGCGAGGCAGGCGGGAAAAACAGCAATCGAAATTAGAGCACAACTAAATATGTTACCTATCGCGTACTGCGCTTATTGAGCTAGTCGTTATATCCTTGCGTTTACATGTTACAAGCGAGGCAAAATGTGAGGGAGGCCTTTATTTCTGGAGATGACGTACACCTTCAAGATCTGATGCTCTGAACGCTGAATCCGCATTTGTGGAGATATCTTTGCTACGTGATGAGTACGAAGTCTATTTAGAATTTACACACACACATCCACACTCGTCTAGGGCAAATCGGCAGGCTTATATTTATGTAAATTCAATTGCCTTCTACTAATCTGGGCGCAGGCTTATGTCTCTTTTATAGGTATAATAATGCAAACAATTGCAGTGATTTGTTAGTCACTGCCACCAAATACCTGCCCAAAGTGAAAACATTTTGGGTGGGTATTACCTAGTAATGTTTATATAATATAAACATTACTAGGTAATACCCACCCATCATTATTAATTCTAAAACGAAAAGATCATCGTAAGTAAACATCGTAAGTTCGAGTTGATAGACTTTATACGCTGACGGCACTACCGGCCTATTCCGTGATCGAGTAGACGGTCGTCTACTCGAACTTACTCTAGTCTAATCCTAATATATTCTAAATAAAGACATTATTACGTTACGTATTAAAAATGAGTATGACAAATAATAATAAAAAGAAGCGGACGGAAATGTTTCAAAGTTATATTCTAAAACTCCGAACTGAAACAGAAAGCTAAAATTCCGTTCCGAATAATTGCGTCGGGACGTATTTACTCGCAAACAGGAAAACCGTTGGTTAAAGGAAACATGCAAGTTCATGGTAAAGTACTATAATGCGGTAGTTTAGCATACACACTGTGTTTGGACAGACAGGTAGACGGCCGCGGCGACAATTGACAATGTTTCAACACGTATAAGGAGTGATTCTAAAATTGGATGTTAATAAAGAACCTTATGCCTGCACATTATAAGTGTTCATGAGTATTTCTTATGTTTCAATTCAATTGCGATGTAACATTGACGAAAGATATTCCTAGTACCTACACTCAGTACTTGTTACGTTAACAAGTTTCACAATCGGGGATACAAAGCGTAATACTACTTATAAAGTTATAACAACAGAGAGAACTACTACCTAAGGACAACCTATGTTACCTATATTGATGTAGCAGTGAAAGTATGGGATCGTTGACAGTTTATTATACACGATTCCAGATGTAATTTAATCGCTTTCTTATAAGCAATTCGCAAATCTTAGATCTTTGTGTAGCGTAGAACTCATTTTATCTCAAAGATAATGGAAAGAGCTTCGAGCTTGATAACGATCCTTCGGCGACCATAAGAAGTAAGCTTTGCTGTCATTTTAACCTGCTGGATAGGAAATCAATCTTATTAACTCGTCCCTATGATGACACTATAGAAAAAAAAAGTTTGAAGGAGCTTAATGTTGACTATCGTTGAAGGAAATGACAGTCAAGAAAGGATGAGATGCTTATCTGAAGCACGTGCTGTGCGTATGTAGCATGTTGCAGACAGTCCATATACGAGCGCGAGTGGAACCGTATACCTAATGATTAGCTGACTTTTGTTACTGTTACGAAGGTGAATTTTCTTAGTCTTTCTTAATGAATGGGCTTTTTAACCGACTTCAAAAAAAGAGGAGGTTATAGCTTTGGAGGCTCATAACTTTCGACTGGGTGAACCGATTTCGATAATTTATTTTTTTATTTGAAAGCTGGTGCTTCCTGTGTACCATTTGGTCCAGTTATGACTATGAAGTAGGTTTTTTTTTCGAGAGAGAATTATTATGTTTTGTGTGAATGTTTTGACAGCTTCGTGAGGTTCTTCAAATCTCTTCTCTATTTATAGTCTAGTAATTCCAATTGTTATTTCAAACAGCAGTTTTCCAGTATAACTTTGTGAGCAATGCATGGAGGTATTGGTATAAGAACCGTGACCAACATTACAACGTGAAATTGGAAAGCGATGCACGAAGGTGTCACTATACGGTAAGAATAGTCATTGGTTACCTAACTGCAAACTGACCGCGACAAGTGATGTTTAATTGTCTAGACGTAAGAAAAGGTTAAGAGATTATAAAATATATTATTATAGCTACTTAAAATATTGCAAAACAGACTCACATATTGAAATATGCATTATTGGTACATTTCCTTCTATCTATATGTATATTTGAGAAACTAAAATGTTCTTTTCACGAGACATCGACTGATTCGCGTTGGTAACATTTAGTAACGAGCCAATCATTGACCAAACTAATTGTTTTGGTATTATCTTTCATTCATTTTCGATGTTTAAACCTTTCACACTTCATATCTCTATGTAGATATATTGTAGATGGTGTGTGTGGCCGACGCAGTTTTCACATATGGAATAGTACGTGCCAACGAGTGTCGGCCGAGGCGCCGGCGCAGGCGCAACGTGACTTTGACCCACGACTGCGTATTGTTATTGTACTAATCACGACGCCACACATGATTTTTAAATATTTAATAAACTGTATAAACAGTCTGTTCTAGGGGCGGAAGAAAACTGGACATCCGTATTAATCGATACTAATGCACATTAATTATTATTATTAATATTATAAATGCGAAAGTGTGTCTGTCTGTTACTTCTTCACGCTGTAACCGCTGAATCGATTTAGATGAAATTTGGTATAGAGATAGTTTGAGTCTCGGGAAAGGATATAGGATCATTTTCATCCCGGAAATCATCGCTTAAAAGGAGGGTGGAAGTTTGAATGTCGATAAAATTACTAATTTTACGCAGATGAAGTCGCGGGCACAAGCTAATTGGTAAATAATGCCGATAATATTGCATATAGTCTTAATGATTTGTTTCCTCAGTTCAGCGTTAAAATTTGTTTGATATGCGCGAACTAGAATATATCTTGAAATCAATTTGATAGATTAGGGTCTCAGTGTAATACCGGATTGAAAATAAAACAAAATTCAAGAATTTTAGAACCAGATAGGTACTAGGGCGGGGCGTAATTACTGGAAGCAAAACTGTATTAGGCACCTAATTCCCACCACAATATAAATTCAACACGCAATATTTAATTGTACCTAGCACCTAATAACGTCAATATGAAATGTATTAGGTAGATACTTCAGGATATATTTTCTTCACCACATTATATTGCAAGTGTTGCGATGATGAGTAACACAAATTGTTCACCAATTTCTAAGTACTTGACCCACATGCACATCTGCACCGACGTGTGTTGACTAATATGATTTTTGAAAACTAAAGTAGGTTATTTCATAGGTAAAGTTCTAACGAAGATCATAAATAAAAGTGGTATTATAGCACTTATAAACTTTGACTACTGCTTCCTCCTAGTGATGCCAGTGTCCGTATATTACTGGAGACCTCAGGTCAGAGAATAAATATAATACTTAGTACCAACTATGTATTAAATATACACTTTATGATGTTAATAATATGTTTTGGTAAATAAATATTTATTTATTTATTTAATTACCACTGACATTGTTTACCTCGATTGCCATGCAGTTTAGATGTATCTGACATTA
Organism: Craniophora ligustri; assembly: GCA_905163465.1. Taxonomy (NCBI): domain Eukaryota; kingdom Metazoa; phylum Arthropoda; class Insecta; order Lepidoptera; family Noctuidae; genus Craniophora; species Craniophora ligustri. The sequence goes on along the minus strand of LR990967.1, from coordinate 4,964,415 downwards.
TTGACAGTCTATTACAGGATCTTAGATTAGTCATTAAACTTGAAAATTTTATTCAGATCGAGCGAACGAACAAATAAATAATATATCTCATATATCTATGATAGTCGTGAAGACTATGTGATGTCGTGATGTGCTGCGTCCGTGTGTTGGTCAAGTTTAAATACAGACTTAAATCTATCTTGATCATATTTTACTACAAACTAGGATGAAACTCCGTGTTAAATAAAAACCGCACGATATTTTCGGGAATTTTGATGATTGGGTATATTATTATGTTTTACTGTAACTTCGATTTTCTTTTCGATGAATCATTATCTTAAATAAATAAATAATAAATATTTCTGGACATTATGGCACAGCGCCATCTAGTTCCGAGCTAAGCAACGAGGCTTGTGTTACGGATACTAGTTGGTTGTAATACTACATAATATATATTTATTTTTGTACAAATGTCGAGACATTCGAACCCGTGACCCATAGCACAGAAGGCAGTGTTAACTACCGCTGGACTAATTGGGTCGTCAAAAGCAATGTGTTTTCTTTGTAATAGGCTATTCTTCTTCATCATTTTCACTACTTCTATCTTATCCAGTGATGAGATCATTCATAAATTTAAGTATTTTTCTGTTACAGAGTACAAAAATATATGGTCGCATACATCTAAATGCATAGATATATAGCATTTCTGAGAATTCACAACTTTATAGTCAACTCTCTGGGGTACATCAACATGTGTATCTCTACAAACTTAACGCTTTTTTTTATTTATTCTTACTTTTGAATAATATATGCCTTCGGTGCGTGGGATTCCTCTTTAGGGGATCAAGGTTGATAAATCCAAGTCTCCTAAATAGAAAGGTTCTGTACTATCTTGAAACACATCGGTTGGTTGCATTGTTATAAGAACGTTATTGATATCTTATTACTATATTCTGAACACAATGCTTCCATTTATCGATTCAAATGTATACGTTTTGCTTCAATGCAAGAAATTAACAGATAAGGAGGTCATCATCCCTCCTTTCTTATTAAATACTTTTCCAACCAGTTCGACAAATAAATTAGTTAAATCATACAATTTGACTGAATTTCTATAAAACGTATTTGTATGATTTGCATCATTTTCATGTATTTATACAATAACTAAAGTAGGTATTATTTATTGAATAGAAAAAAAAATTAAAAGGTTTTAACTTTAAAGAGTTTTTACAAGCATTTATGAAACGTTAAAACTCCAGTTGCATTGTTCCAAGATCTCATGTAAATCAAGAAACTCCATAGGCGCCCGCCTCAGGTAATATCAAAGACTACAATGGCAGCTATTTTATGTGCCGATAATATTATCATCATATTTATCCATAATTTCATCCTAATAAGTATTATACATATATGCGAAAACGCCGCGGTCTGTTGACCTTTACACGCTTTAACCGCTGAACCGATTTAGATGAAATTTAATAAGGAGTCCCGGAAAAGGACATAAGATAATTTTGGTTTTGGACTGGAAGTTTGTATGCAGATTCTATAATGTCTTAAAAGATGGTAGAAAAAAAAAGAATTTGATGTAAATGCAGATTGGATAAAACTACAAATTTAAATTCTACACAGACCAAGTCGCGAGCAAAAACTAGTTAAGTATATTTTTTTTAAATATCTTCAATCCTTCTTAGACCTGACCAAGCAACTACACCTGAATTCGAGAGCAGATTGCCCTTTAGTTCTTTGTCTCAAAAACACTGGGGTCGGTGCCTCAAGTGAAATCAATCGGAAAGCTAAATGAACATACACAAACATCGAAAATATTTTGATACGTGTGTGTATGCCCAAATAAATTTCACGATTGATCAAATATCTGAAATAATTTAAAGTAACACCTCGTATAAATAAAATTTAAGTTATAAATAGATGTCACATGTGACACCTATATTAAATATGAATTTGAAAATCCTTAGGTAACCAATTCTAGCTCAACTAGCCCACGAATCAAATATCTAAGGTATATCGAAAGTTACTTTTGCATGCGACTTTGTGAAAATCTCGTTTGTAGATAGAAAAATTGAATTGTGTGAAAAGTGAAAAGTTCTTCAAAAACAGGCAAACAAGATTTGATTATTATTAGAATAATATCTTTTTTGCCAATACATACCTATCTTCCCACTTAAAAACCTATTCTAAGGCAGAAGACTCATTTTTACCCTTTTATTCTATGCAATAGGTCAGAGTTTGACCACAATCTTGGCCTAAAAAGTAGCACGCTTACCTAGAAGAAAGATATCTAAGTATTTACTCGCGTTTTACTTACAAATACGCTTTCGGGGATTATCTAATGAGAAAATATAATTAAATATGCCTTAAATTAATAAATATAACGCTACATTTATCTACATCGATAAACTATTATAACCTACCTACGTTATAAGACATGAACACTAACCTTTTGTTTAAAAAGAATAAGCCCGACCTTTGGTGCTGGAAAAGGCTTCAGTTCTGCGAATTCTGAACAAAAATTAATATTATTTCTTAATTTTGTGATGCTTCTTGATTAATGACCCTGTAGATGTCAGATGCCGAGGATGCCGCAATGATTCATTTAAACGTTCCTCTGGACATATTTTGACCGCAAAATATGTTCAGAGCATTTTACCCGTTGTTTAAGGTTGGATTGTTCATATTCGCGTGCAAGAATTCTTTTGTTTTTTATTCAAGCTTCAATGCTTACCGCCTGCTCAATTGATTTTCTATATTCTTCTTCTACCTTGCTGGCAGACTTACCTTCTCAACAATAAAGCAATACCTAATTAGTAATTAACTACATAATTACTACATGGAAGGGCCGCGTACCTGACCTACAAAAATACACATACACATTAGCTACGCACACATACAGATACAGAGGCTATCTGGTATCTAGCCACTGGGTATTATTATAACAGTGTTTATCTCATTAGAATAATAGTTTAATTAAATCACACTACAATTTAGTATTCTCAATATAAAACAAAACGATTAAACATGCAAGATTAAATTGAATATTGTATTAAAATGTTATAAAATTTCTATTGAGTGCATCTATTTCATAATATTGCAACGATATGTTTTGCAATAGAGATGTAAAAATCTTACATCATAACATTTTATGGAGTAGAGGACAAAAATCAATGGAATGACGACCTTTTTGCAGGTGGCGCTCGAATATTTAGAAGTCAGCGGTTATTCAAAGGCAAATAAATATATACAAAACTCGATATTTTGTATCTTACAAAATACGCAATGCTGAGCCAACAAATATGTTCAGAATTTGTAAACCTACAAAAAAGGAGGTACAGAACGCATTCCTGAGAAGTTTGAATTGAAATGAAATTCCTTTTTCGTCTTAAGACGCCTCGGTTTTAGATACCGAAATGACAATCACCAGACTAATAGTGATACATGATACCTATAGGTTAGCGGTGATCCAGTTTGAAAAATTGTCATCGTTGATGATGAAATTATATTTAACTGCCTTCTTAGTCTAGTGGTCATAAGTGCAACTGCTAAGCAAGAGGTCTTGGGTTCGATTCCCAGCTCGAGCAAAGTGTTACTGGGTATTTCTATTAAATGATCAATAGCAGCTCGGAGCATGGATTCGTGGTCGGTTGATGACAATAGGCTTGCCTCCTATTACGTAAGACCTAAACAAAATTGGTGAAATGTGGGTAGTACTTACATTAGCAGACCTCTGCCTAACCCTTCGGAACAACAGGCGTGATAGTATGTATGTTACGAAATTATATTTAACTTAAAACAAAACAATGCTTTTTGAAGACATTTCATTTGCGGTCACGTCATTATCGCTCATTAATGTAATAATATATGGCAACATAATTTATAACAATTAGCTGCGGCCTGTCGGAACATCGACCCGTCGAGCGCGACATCCTGCGAGACGATAATATACCTAGCGACTGTATAACCTAACTAGAGCACTAACATACTATAGCGTTTTACAGATACATTTAGGTACATTTTAAATATGGAGAAAGAAATTAATAAAATAAAGCACTACTTTATTGATGACATTTTGAATAAAATTAAAAACAAATTGTCTAAATTAAGAAATATCTATTTTACTTCTATTCTTTTTTATAACAAGATACGGAATAGCATTTTTAATAGATTTTGTCAAATTTTATAAAACGGAATATTTAATTAGCCTAATAACATGATCTACTTACTGGCTGTTATTCCGGGTCTGGACGTTTGTGTATACGATTTTCTTGTTTATGAACGAACGACACAGGGGAAAATGCTTGGATATTTTCTTTTAAAAAAACGACCTTTTACCTATTAATTATCTTTAAAAGAAAATACTCATATCAGCTGTCAAAATTAAATATGAATACAAAGACTGGTATCTGGTACTGTAATCGATAAACACCCCTATTTTGTTTGTAGTAACTTTACCTGGCTAGTAACTTAGGTCGATTAATCTTAAGTAGTCATTATTTACAACAACTTACATAGAAAATTAAAGTTTGCTCATACAATAGAATTTAAAGTTTGACACAGATTAATTTAAAAACAAAAGCTTCAAATTAAAATATTTAAAAGTTTATTTTGTACATAAAGTTTAATTCGGACCTGTCAAAACCATAGCAAATTAACAATAATTCATAAAAACGATGTATAAATTAAAATAAAATATTTCTAATATTTTGTTTTGACGTATTAGGTCTGAAAATTATAATCAAAACTCAATATTTACCATTTCTATCATCATATATCTTTATATCAGCGAAAGACTTCTGTAAAGATGCTGAAGAATATCAATGGTCTACATTCAGCGTACGGCTCTCACTAAACCCGCCAAAATTCTAATCTAATTTTCGCAAATTGTTGGTCTACAATAGATTGTGGGTTGTAAATATAAGACAAAGTCTAGATAAATGATAGAGTAGGTATGCATAGTAATGTATCAATAACTATTGTTAATGTTAGTCCAAATATGAATTTGTATTTGTTATTTACAGAGGACATAATAACATATAACGTTTACAAATACTGTTGAGTACCTATAAATAATTGTTTAGAATAAAAAAATCTTTATCATAGCGTATAGAACCCATACAATATAGGTACACTATTCTAATAATTTAAAATTAAAATACTTGTTTCTAAAATTATCTATAAAAACATTAAAAGAAATCAATTGTACCTAACCTACATCCTGTATCTAATTATATTTCTAGCAAAAGCATTAAATAAAAAACATTTTCTCTGTATAACGAGATACTTTATACAGTAGCTGCATCTATGTGTAAGTATCTAGTCTAGAACTGATTATAAATCATGATGGTTCTGTTATAAAGAAAGTATGCAAATATTTACAAAACATAGACAGACTAGGTAGACTAAGTGTGTAATTAAATCTATGTAAAGAATTCGGCCGCAATCTGTGAAATGGAAGGCGTGTTATAAACGAGACACGAAAATAGAAATCGGTCAAAGACCACGGTTCCTGTTCAGCTATTATATTGAACGCATTATGTAGGTATATCTTTATACTTGAACAATCTGCTGTGATCAGTGTGTGACCAGTGGACTGCGAAGGCAAGAGTCTCGAGATCAATCCCAGCCCCCGCTCCCAAACCTTATACTTAACGTAGTTATGTACGTACGTAATAGGAAATGTCATCGAATATATAAATACTTATTAATATACTTATTAGGAAATTGATTATTATTATGCCCCATTTTCCTGTTTTAAAACTTATTCAATATTGCGTCTATTATTAAATATCCCCAGTACATACATACCTAATTATTTCAATTTCAGTAATAGATTTCCGCTGTTAATGTCCTGTTTTACTGTACCTAGGATTGACGTTACAATGATCGATCGGTTACTGCTTACTCTTTTCCGCCTCAGGAACTCATTTTCTGACCGCGAAATTAATTGAGGCCTACGGGGACCTAAATATTAAAACAATTTAGAGAATACTCATTTGGTCATTAGCAGTGGGAAACGGATTATACCTGAAATTATAATGACATATGGATGTCACGCGGTCAACCTCTAGGAATAATCAAGTTACGTAGATGATTCATCTTGGGTTGTTCTATAAGGTGGTGCTTATGTATTTCATAGTGCTGTCTCATGTTATTAGTAGGTCATGTAACTACTTATTAATTAACTTGACTGTGGTCAAACAAAAATGAATCTACGAATTAATAGTTTTAATATTTTATTAATCGCTTAGCCAATACGTTTTTACTACTATGGTTGTATACAGGTATTATTACTGACAAAATTGCTTCTGTTCAACTGTTCAATTTCGATAGCACACTACCAAACAAGATTTTTAGTATTAAAATTTATAGTGATTCAATGATAAAATTATAATTTAACGATTCGTTTGCTAAGTGAGAATAATTATGAAGAACCGATTCGCGCAGCGGTAGTTAAGGCTGCCTACTGTGGTATGGGTCCCAGGTTCGAACACCGGTAGCCGGTAGTCGTCAACATTAATTGTATCTAAGAAATTGAATAATAAGTATGTATTTAGAATAAAACTTAAAAATGTAGTATACCAATCATCTAGTATCCGTAACACAAGCTCATTGCTGAGGTCGAAACTAGGTGGCGCTGTACACATACATTTATTTATTCAATTCTTGTTACACAAGAAATGATATCTGTTCTTCATCAAAAGCAAAGAATGTATCGAAAGTTTAATTACCGTTATTATTAATTTATTCCATTATAACAGAAACAGTCATAAAATGTACGTATTGTAACGAATTTCCTTCTTCGGATGAATCACAAAATGTATCGACGATAAAACAAAAAAAAATGAGTTCGGATATCCGATGGTACACTTAGATAGGTGCTTAATATAATTCATCGGAAATCCGTGTTTGAAAATTTATGTAGCCTGTAGCTGGGCACGGATTCCTTCATAAAAAAATAACCTAGAGCAGGCAGATTCGAGGTTGATAGACTTCTCAATTGAGACTGACACTGTATCATATTTTGTTTTTAGGCACACCTGATTAAAACACGCTCAAACTTGCAAAACAGTCAATAAAGTCTTTTGGTGAGTACCTAGTAGTTTCTGTCAGTGCTTGGCTGCTGTCAGATACAATATATTTCTATGATTTTCTTTATTAAAACAAGTTTGTAAAGAGCGTACTAATATCGAACAATGCGCAGGTTTCAACTAGAGGCCATCTCGAACTTCAAAGATTCGGCTTGTGGGACGCAAGTAACGTGCGTTCGGATACGACGATTGATCCAACGTTCGCATTTGATTTTTTTTCTCGACCCTCTTAGCAATTTCATTGACACTACTGTCATGTAAGTACTTTGATTGGTGAAAACCGTTATGTGTCATTTATTTATACAATACAATACAAAACATCGACTTTTTATTTCTATAAGCTTTTAACATGCATTGAATATTACGGAGCTACTTAATTAATACATTCATTAATTACCATCACTTTGATGGTTATCATATCACATAGGTACTGCCTACTCTTTCGGTAGATAAAATCGTCAAATTAGTGCATTTCAGCCTAAGTTTTGACGACCCAATTAGTCCAGCGGTAGTTAACACTGCCTTTTGTGCTATGGGTCCCAGGTTCGAATCCCGGTAAGGACAAATGTTTGTGTGATGAGCATGAATATTTGTATCCGAGTCATGGATGTATCTATGTATAATATGTATGTATTTACAAAAGAAAAAAGTATATATGTAGTATATCAACCAACTAGTATCCGTAACACAAGCCTCGTTGCTTAGCATGGAACTAGATGGCGCTGTGTGTCATAATATCCAGGAATATTTATTTATTACTTAAGTTTGCTTCTGTCGCTGCTGCATACAACTGCTAACATATTACTCATTGGAATTTTCCCTAACTATAACCACCCATAAAATTTACATCGCACATATGAAATATTTTATTTTTACCTACCAAGTATGGACAAAAATTTAATACTGTAGTATTGCTCATCGAAGATTCATTGACCTTATTATATAGGTTAATCATTAATTTATTAGCTGACGAAACATCCCTGATAAATTCAACGAAAAGTAATTTGTTAATTTTTTTTATTGATCCTTGGTTCCTTATTTATATCCCGTTTACATACAGAATGTCCCAGAAGTTAACATTAATCCGAAAACGGTTGATACGCTAATTTGTGACGGATATCAGAAAAATATAACAAGAAACTTGGTCAGAATAACTGAGACAGTTCTGTTTTAATTTATTATAGTTAACAGAAGGGTTTCTCTTGGTTAGATTACCGAAAAAAATCGAAGAAATGTTAATATTTGTAGTCACAGGACTTGAAAGATCATCACAGGGTATCAGTTTTTAGATTTATTTTTTGTGGACTACTTATAATTTGAAAAGTGCATGCCTATGTTTTTTTTTAATTTCTAATAAATTTTCCAAACTTGGCCTTATATCACTCGTATTCGGCTTGACGTTGATTTTTGGGACAACCTGTATATACAGACGGATTGCATCATATTAATAAAACAACTGTTGCTCGAAGAAATGACAGCGTCACCCAAACCCTCTTCTTAAAAATCACTACGGACTAATGAGTTTATAAGTTTATATAGATATAGACTAAATCGGCCTAAAATATACTGACCTCCTTCAGCTAGGAATAAAAATAGTTTGAGAGTGAAGTGAACAGCATTTGCATGATTACACAGTTCTAAAACTAGGAAAGGAAAACAAAAATCTGAATATTTTTTTTATTATTATATTATGAAAACCAGTAGCTGAGCTTGTTTCATAATGTTGTTATCGTAGTTTTATAATGTTTTACCGACTTTGTTTATTCTTATCCGATTCTTTAGCTATAGTTTTTTTTTCATATTTGTGATCCATTTCATATCAATACTTTTTACATAATAAATAATAATAATACGAATTAAAAATTTAAGACCAATAGATTTTATAAAATATTTTTTGCCACATTTTGGAAAGCGACGTTTTGCCCCTTTTTACATAGACACCATATTATTCAAACTGCGGCTTACAGATTTATCTATCAATGTTAACAGAGTCCATTTCTTTCAACATATAATATTGATGTGTAAGAAATAATATGAATCAGGAGGAAATAAAATATCCCTATTCATTTGTCCCTAAATGCACTGTGCGCATGCGCATAAACAGCCGTGCGGTCTAAACCGCACACTACTAATTACAGGGCGATATATATTTATTTGACGTCACAACTCCGTGAATCAACCTCACCTTTAGGAACCATCGAAGTTCGCGCGTCAATGAATACTCGGCTCATCAAACAAGGCCATCACGAGTCAGGGAAAAGTATAAGGAAAAAGTTTGATTTAAACTGTTATGTAAACAATGTACAAATATGTTGGGTACTTGTAAAAACCCTTTTGAAACCCACAGGATAAAATATTTATTCATGCATTAATAGCTTTTATTTCCGAAGACACAAACCTATTCTCATTAAAGTTATTCCAGATTGTCCCAATCATTGTAAGAATGGTCAAAAAGATTGCGCCCAACGTGGGGCTCGAACCCACGACCCTGAGATTAAGAGTCTCATGCTCTACCGACTGAGCTAGCCGGGCTTGTTTCATTTGTATAAAATTGATGTCCAACTTCAATAGTTTATCAGCTCCAGGTGATATAATACACAAAATGAGGTTGAATGTTATTTGTTCGTCCCAAAATAACAAGACCTATTTACGTTTGCAAGGCTAATATTACAATTCAATTTCGAATGTCAACCGCAGTGAACACTATTTACATAGGCACTTTGTAGTGCAACTATAGGGGTGGAAAAGAAAAATGTACTAGATAAGAAGGAATAACCAGATTATTTTAAGTGTTCTTTTCGATCAAAAATATTGTTAGATAAATTGAAATTTGAAATATTCTAAAGTTACGTTACTGACATTTGTATGCCCATATATGTGATGACAAAAATATAAATATTATTGAAATTAATGTACTTACCTAACTACCTTACCGTTAATCCATCCTAATATTACAAATGCGAAAGTATGTCGATCTGTTATAAATTCCATAAAAAGTGTTTAATTTCAATATTGGTTGCCCAATATTCAACGTTACAAATAAACAACAATACTTACTGTTCCGGTCTAAAATGTTTAGCGACGTTACGCAATCGAGGGTATAACGTAAAAAGTCGACCGATCGCCATGTCGTGACTCGTTGATCATCACCTTTTTGGCCATTTTATGTAGAAACTCTGCCACACAAGTTCCGAGCTGGTGTTTAGGAAATATTCTCCTAGTTAACTGTTCCTCTAATGACAATTAACTTTTCTAAGGTTAGTCGAACGAACATAAACATACCATCACGCCTGTCGTTCCCAAAGGGTTAGACAGAAGTGTAATATACGACCGTGTAAAAGGGAGCGAAGCTATTGCTATCAACTGGGTACGAATCCAAACTACTGACGAGCTGCTACTTTAAGGATTTTGTAGCAAACCCAATAACACTGCTTCACCTCGGGAATCGAATCCAAGAATCTCCAAGAACAGTTGCACCGACGACCAGACCAACAAGGCCGTTGGTCGAACGAACAAAACATTAAATATAACAATAAATAGTAAATTATATTTATTTGTGTAATTTATAGATCTTTTGCAAAGATTTTTACATGTCATGTACGTATAAGATTATTTTAGGATCTAGATGGTATTAGTGCACGTACGTAGTATCTGCAGTTAGCTGAATTAGTCAATAAATTCATCATCAACCCATTGCTCACTGCTGGGCAGGGGTCTCCTCTCAATTGAGAGGGATTAGGCTATAGTCACAGATAACCCCGTGGCTATAGTCCAACTCGCTAGCCTACTGCGGGTTGGCAGACATCACATGCCATTAAGAAAATCTCTCAAGCAGACAGGTTCCCTCACGATGTTTTCTTTCACCGTTTGAGGATGTGATAAATACGCTCATAACTTCGCTCGAATTCGAGCTTTGACACTTCAGTCCAATGGTCACACCACACGGCTACCACAGCTTGGTATTAATATATAAGATCCAGGCCGATTTCGACCACAGCGACTTAGATCTGACTATTGAGGACATCGCTGGTGTGCCCTCAGGTGACTGATATAACCAAAGAGTCCAATTTTCAGAGCCAAGTCAATTGCGCAGGAGATATTAAAGTGCACGAAACGTAAAAACGACAGTGTGCGCGCGTACACAGGTGCACTCATATCCCCACCTCCCTGTATCCAATGGAACGGGGGACGGCGATAACGATAAGCGTCAGTGAAACCGCTGACGCAGACCGGGTGGTTGCAGGATGACAATTATCAACCACCCACATGATCCCTTAGTCGCCTTTTACGACACCCATTGGAAGAGATGGGGTGGTGCTATTCTTTGTGTCCGGACACCACACGGAACATTATTATTAATTTAACATTAAACATTATTATGGAGTATTAATATAATTTAATATCCAGACATGATGACAGGCCACCTAGTTCCGAGCTATACACACGTGGCTTTTGTTACGGGTGTTAGATGGTTGATACGCTACATGGAATTTCCTTTTTTTGTAAATACATATGTATTATAAATGTTATACCTACGTAGAAAAATTCTGACCCAGGTACAAATAAATATCGATTCTGATCACACAAACATATATCGGGATTCAAACCCTGGCAGGACCCTAACACACAAAAGGCAGGGTGTTCTTAACCGCTATGCTAATGTGGTCGTCTAATTTCTATTACCAAAGTCTCCAAATATGACCACTTCATACAATAATTATAAATTATGCGGGACATAAAGAATATTGTGAAGCTAATGCCAAAACGGCATAAGAAAAAAGCTTGTTTGGTATTGAATATAATTTACCTGTAATGTGTCACTATGTGCCACCACGGAACAAATGTGTGTCAATGATCACAGTGGACGATAAGGGCATAATTAATGCAACGCGAACATGAAAATAAGTCCGCCTTATTTGCATTTCAAATTCTACATTTTATTATAAAATACCCAGCGAATTTAGTACGGCCACTTATTTATTCGTTCGTTGTTTTTTTTTAATTTTCTTCTTTATCAACACTTATTCTAATAATAACGGATACAAAATAATTCAATTTGGTGCAGTCGTTCGAAAGTTATGCGCATACATATATTTTGGCTATTCATTTTTATTTATATAGATAAGTAAAGCAAAAAATCGCGTCAAAAAGTGCTATCAATATATCATTAACCTCGTGATAAAGGTTAATTTGGTTGTCATTAGGTACATTTCTCGGTACGTCGACAATATGCCAACATATCGAAACGTTCACCCCGTTTACGAGCGCGACTCGACGGGTTTATGTGCGCGTGCGTCGTAATGAGCGAGATGCGATGCGTTTATTGTAATTAATTTAGTAGGTACTGCAAGTTATGATGTGTAATGATACCAAGTGAGATTTCTCTTGAATTTTGCTCGTTTTGTATTTGGAATTGAACCGTTATTGCGAGTTTGTTGTGGGCGAAATGAAGATTGGAAACGTAATTTAATATAACTGGTCAATATATTAAAATATATTATGATGCCTTGTGTTGGGATAAGATTGTGATAACTACATTATAAAAAAGAGTCAATTTCCAGACTGTCATGACGTCATTCTGCAGTAGTTTTTATTTATGCAAGCGATATTACTATGTAATTATAATGTGCGGTCTTTAATATTGGTACAGAGTACACTTACAAAACTACCACCATTTCACGAACCACTGACTTCTCAAAGCGTATTAGCGTATTTATAATATAAATAAATAAATATTCCTGGACATTATGACACAGCGTCATCTACTTCCCAGCTAAGCAAAGAGGCTTGTGTTACGGATACTAGTCGGTTGATATACTACGTATATACTTTTTTTGTAAATACATACATAATATACATCGATACATTCATGACTCGGATACAAATGTTTATGCTCATCACACAAACATTTGCCCCTGCCGGGATTCGAACATGGTAGTTAACACTGCCTGCTGTGCTATGGTTAGCACAACAGGCAGTGTTAACTACCGTTGGACTAATTGGATCGTCATGTGCTCAAATGGTGAAGTAAAACATCGTGAGGTAACCTGCCTAAGATATTGTCTGCCCGTGAAGTCTGCCTATCCGCGCGAGTGGTAGGCTAAAGCCTAATCTCTTTCAAATGTATACCTTGATTTAAAAATCTTGTAAGAAAATAAATTTAGGTACGACATTGGAAGAGTTACTCAGCAAAATTCTCGGTACCCGGCTAATTAGCTTACAGTTGAATTCTAATGAAAATTATCACCACGAAGTAGGTACTCATTACAAACCGTATAACATTTATCGAAGCTTTTGTTTGGAAACTTGTTTACAAAAACCTTTTAGTTTTTCTTTATTTAGTTTTTGGGACTTTTATACATCATGTAACATACCAGTCCCATAGAGACAAAACACAATAATACAGTAATTGCTACATAATGGGTCTTATGAGTTCGAACAGAGTCTTTGCTTCTTTAGATGTTGGACCAGCTAGTACTTGGTTGAACATTCCTATATTTAATCTGTTTAAACCCACCAGACCCATCATGTAGTTTCTGCCAAACTGAAATGGGACACATTCCATTAGAATATGTTGAACATCTTCAACGAACCCACATGTCTCGCAGTTAGGAGTGTTATTGAGTTTCATCATAAACTTAAATTTTAATTTAAAGGAATACGTCCAGATCTTAGTCTGTGAGCAATAACAATCAGTTGCCTAGATAAGCGAGCGTTATATGGTATTTGGCTTTCATATTTATTACATAAATTATATAAACATGAAAGCTGATAATCAATATTAATTATTAATTCAAAGAACTCAAGAAAAAACTTCATTTAATATGTAGTTGATGATGCATTATTTTCCTGCCATTTTGTTCGGGAACATGGACAGAATTGCAGCTTTTACATTAATATTTAAAACTTAATATATAATTTAATAAGAATATTGTGTTATTGCGAACAAAAATAACATAACGCCAAACAATTGTAAATCTATGTACATTAGTTAGATTACCTCTGTTAAATCTTTCCGGGATACAGACGTATTGGTATGTGAAAATATACCTAGTAATGGTCACAAAATAACTCTTCACTACCAACTACTTGTGTATGTGGACGAGGCAAAAATAGTATGCAGGGACCGTAGCATGTGGCATTCTGTAGTTTCTGCCTACCCCCATGGGAAAAAGGCGTGAGTGTATGTATGTATGTACTTATCATACTGATGACTTGTTAAATTTATACACTTTTATATATATTACACATTTATATACATGAGTTTTTTTTTCTGACGCGTGTACCTATGTAAATGAGTTCAATTTTTTTATTACACTACACTACTAAACCACTTAATATAATTAATGCGGTTAGAATTCCCGTTAGTTCGCGGAAGCGAGTCTGTCATACTACTGTCATACAACTTCATGTTTTCTTAAGCTAAGTGTGTGTATCTTTATAAATTACTACGGTGCCAATAAGACTTTGATCTTAATCCCAATTTCATTAAAAATGAAATAATCTTATTCCCAATTACAATTAATATCAAAATGGCTTGACCAGTAGCGAACCGGCAGGAATGAGCATTTCCTATACAATGGTGTGGCATTTAAATCTTTACCTTCAATGATGATGACGTTCAACTCAGTTCCAACCTCGCCTATATTATGTAGGTATATGTCTTTCAAGCAAGTATGGTACTTCAGGAGAATTAATACTATTCTATTACCTCTCTCATGTCACTTGTATATATATCTATATTTAACTTTAGTTGTGGAACTCCGATAGAAAGATATACCTGTGTCCCTTAGATGCAACGTCAATGTTTCCTTATGCTACTTTTATATTATGCACTGTAGTGCCACAGTGCCAAAAAGACTTAGATGAAATTAAATTGGGTGTTATTCACACTAAGACAGTAGGTAGGAGTCAGAAGCGAAGTGACGCAGCATTTTAAAATTTTACTTAATAAATAATAATCTAGCCAATTTCTTGAAAAGATATGCCTGATTTCTGACATGTACGCATTTTTTTACGGTTTATGACAATTCTGACGTTTCGGATCTTTAACTAACTAACGGACGGTCTGCGAAGGAGTTCTTCGCAGACTATCCGTTAGTTAGTTCTAGGCATGGTGTTTAGAAGCTCCGATGTACTACTAGACTACTACTATTTCACATGCATCTATGAATTTTTCTTCCATACATACATACATTAGTGTTCGTCCACTAACCAGAAGAAGTTGTATGAAGAAAGTGGACTATGAATCAACATCTAGTAAAAGAGAAAGAAATGAGAAGAAGTAAACTGTGATGACTCACCTGCAGACCCAATGCACTTACCTATACCGTGTGAAAGGAAAAAAAGGCTGTACTAACTAGTAACACGCTAGTTCCGCCTAATTTCTAACAAGCCGTGACTCACTAGGAAAACCGCCCATAAAGTGCCCCGTCATTATTTGTATAAAAACCACAAATTATTAAAGCAACACCTTCACAATAGTGAATATATTTTATGTAGGTTCTAGGTCAGTAAATAATTATTAAATTATGAGTCAGATCTGAAAGTTAACCACCAAAGGTATTTTCCAACGTACTTTTTACGAAATTAGTAGGCTATTTTTTGGTGGGTATATTTATTTTATTTATACCTATACCTATATTTTTATACCTATATTTTATTTATGTAAAAGGGCAACGTTTTACATCACTAAAATTTAATATTTAAAAAAAATAATCAAAACGATGATGTTCAAATGGTTTAAAAATACTAAATCAATCAATCAGTTCATTCGTTTAGATTCGCTGATACACAAGTTGAACATGTATAAAACTGAATTTGTTGCGCCGCGGGTGTTACATGTTACCACTGGTACTAATGTCAACTGTAAATACATAAAAACTACGTTTGTACACACGTTTGTATTTGGCAAATATGTGTGAGAAGATTCGTAAGTTTATATTTTAAGTAATAACAAATCACTTATGTATCTGACATTAGGAAGAACTGGGATTGGTTGTTCTGTGAACATTAACTTAATAGACATATATCTACATATGTGATTTTGCTCATATCTCGTAGATGCATTTATAATTGTAAGTTCTCACAAAATTTTGAAAAACTATCGATAATACCTAAGTTCTAATTTTCAGGAATCAATAACCTCAAGATGGGTATCTTGAGGTTATTGATTCCTGATGATGAAATAAAAAATGCAAAAGAAACAAAATCAACACTTGACCGTGACCATCAGGCGCTAGCAAGTAATTGCTTAAAGCTAACAAACGGCGAGATATCTGGGGTCCGGTGACCCACATAGACCTCGGATGGTTATCAAACTAATAAGCAATCGCATGTGTCGAGCTTAGGTCATCGGCGTTGCTAAGTAAAAGCTAACTGTCAGCCGCGCCACTTCCTTCGCGCCGACGGAATACTGATCGAGGGCACTCGCGCACACAAGTTTATTGACATTTATTTTATTATCGTGATTCTATTGCAGGGAATTTGCCGATGCATTTACGGTGAACGGTGAAAGGAAGTGTAGTTTATTTACAGTTCTGTATGCTGATTAGATTAATTCCTTGTTTAGCTGGACTTAAGGTGTTCGGGGCAAAAGATTTCAACTTTACGATAAACATAAATTTATTGTAATCATTATCATAGATCAACTCGATTTCCTGTCTGCGGGTCGGCTAGAGATTAAGAACGAAGTGATATTGCATAAAGTTTACTTCTAATTGTCTACACGCAAAGCAAATAACTAAAGTTTTTTAACGATCTTGCAAGGATTGTGCAAAAATTCATAATAATGAAATACACTTAGTTGACTTTTAGATATTTTGTTTGAACTACGAGCTCGTCAGACAAGTTTTCGGTTCACCAGATGAATTATTTGAATTTTGCTACACCAGGGGTCTGTTAGGTTGCCGAGACTAATTTATCGTCAGTTTTTGTTAGCTCATTATGTCATAATAGTACTTTTGTCACCGGATGTACCTCGCTACCGCGTGGCGCAGGCGCCGGCGCTGGTAGGCGCCTGACCACGCCGCCTTCCATACTAACCTCTACTTGATAAGTCCATTTTAACAATCCGTTATTAATCATTATTTCCACATACCTAATTAACGCAATAGGTATTTAAAAAAGTATTAATGTACTAAGTGATAAGGGCACTTAATTAAGATTTTAACTTCAATATATGTGTGTTTTGTTCATAAATGTAATTTTTTTTTTGAGTATGGTAAAGTTTGTTTCTATTAGGTATGAGGTATTTTATTTATTTCATATATTCGTACATCAGTAGGTAGTTATACGGAAAATTATATGGAGAACATGGCACATTGGTATTGAAACTAAACTCTTTATTTGTACTGATTTTATCGCTGTATATTGATATTATTTTATCTCAACGTTTTGGATTCTTTACAGAAACCATGGTTACGGACAGACTTATATAATAAACTAGGTTCCAGCCGCGGTTTTGCCCAGAAGGTATAGAGATGAAAAATGTATTATAATATTCCAGGTAATAAACTATCTGTATGCTAAATTCCATCGTAACAAACGTCCACGTAATAATATTGTACATGCATACAAAGATTCCCGTTTCTTATATTAGTAGGATTGGCATTCCAATACGTTAAATATGACATAATTATTTATTTTGACATCATAAAGGAAGCCCGGCTAGCTCAGTCGGTAGAGCATGAGACTCTTAATCTCAGGGTCGTGGGTTCGAGCCCCACGTTGGGCGCAATCTTTTTATTTTTCTAAAATCCCAGCAGTCTTTCAAAGATAAGAAGCTGATATAAAACCGTATTAATCGCAAACTATAAATATACTTAAAAATAAGAGCTTATTCAAATACTAAATATCACTCTCTTTTTCTGTCTCTTAGTTCAATAACGTGAAATTAAACTTTATGATTAAATAACTAGCGGCCCATGCCAGCTTCGCACGGGTGGATATTTATGCTAATTTTTCATTTATGCTCCACTCCTATTGGTCATAGCGTGGTGTTATATAGCTTATAATCATCCTCGATAAATTTACGATCCAACTCAAAAATAATTTTTCATTTCCAACCAGTAGTTCCTGAGATTAGCGCGTTCAATCAATCAAACTCTTCAGCTTTAGATATTAATTAGTAAATGCTGGGCTTATTTAAGTATTCACAACTGTATTCGAAACATAATTCCTCAGAAGTTATGTTTAATTTTCACGATTAACACTGTATTTTGTTTCAATTTATCTGGCGAATAAGATCTATCCGTATAATTCAATGTAATGTAGGCTCTATGAGTAACCTAACAGCGAGAAATAGAATAATAAACATTATTTATTGTAAAAAGGTTATCATACATTTTCATAGTATCAACGGGATGTTACTGACAAAGTTAATTCGCAGGGTTGTTAGGGTTCTGTAACGAAGATACGGGAACCAAACGATGAATCACGGGCTCAATTACATGCCATAATAACCACTAATGAATCTTGATAGCCTGGTCAATTCAATACCGAGGCATATTTTACGTCAATTGTAATTCGATACGATTTAACAATGTATAGGTACTTTTTAATTTTTCTCAATGGGCAGGGACCGATGAGGCTACTTACAGTTATCGTCAACTGTTCACTGAGTGATATTTTTACGACGGTATTACACAAATTACACAAATACATCAAATTAGCACAAACCCTAACACCGAGTTTATCTTTGCTCGAAGCTAGAACGTCACGGTAAGCAGCCGCGCTTGTGACATCTTCACGCCTAGCTATGAACCGGTTTAATTGTACCTACCTATATTTCTAATAGTGAGGTATTATGATTGTTCAAATTGAATAAAAAATTAGATATTTCTTTTGAAATTAGATAATAAAAAAAACAGAATAGAACAGGTCATTCATCTTGAATCTATCTATATTTATATATGATTATATATTATGAAAATATATGATTTGTATGAATGGATATAATACAATTCGCACAGGTCCTGACAATTAGGTACACGTATGTATATACGCCTATAAACCAAAAACCTAAATATAAAAAATATAAAAACTAATAAATAACTCATAATAATTCCGATAAAATTGGCTATCAAACAAAAAATAAAGAATTTAAATGTTGTTCACTGTTCGCTGTTGATGCAGACAAAGACTTTTATATTTTAAGGTATTAACAGCCCTCTTTTTTATCGCGGAATAAAAAATCGAAATCGTGATCAACCGACAAACCTTTACCCTAAGACTGCACAAAATAAATGTACCTGTTGTTTTTTCTTGAGTTTAGCAATACACACCTTTGTGTAGTAGTAATCGAAAACCACATCTCTCGCGCAATAATCTTTGTGTAAACTATTATCTCGATAAACATTATTTATCTTGAAGCGTATTATGACCACAGTATACCTACAAAGGTTCCTTTAAATTATATAGGTAATCGATAAAACATTATTTTCATTTTGGGTTGATTACAATTATGCGGTGCATATCTTAGGGCCGATGTTACTTAATCAACTAAATTTTGAAAAATATCTAATAAGCATTGCGGAATCCTCCACAATTAAAATTATTGAAACAAATCGAATCCAGAGGATAACATTCTATATTTTTTAATTAACGGTATGTAATACCGTACTAAAGGCAAACCTCTCACTACCCAAATATTGGTAAGTAATTGCCACTTTCCGAAATATCAACCATAATAAAAACATATTGCATTTCTGTTTTTATTTAGTCATACCTGTATGCAGCAATAATGCAAACACGTCATTATAATTATAATTAACGGAACCCTCAACCTTTTCCAACGTCGGTGTTTGCGCTTCATTGACTTTTTATTTGCGGTAATCAATAACATTGCTCCACGATGTGTCATGTCACAACTGACTCACAGCGTCATTGTTGTCTGCCACTTACTATCTAGTGTATTGATAACTGAAATTATTAACAATATAATTAACTAGCCTGAAATAATTTCTGCCCCTCACTTTTGTTTCCTGCAGAAAACATAAAAAGTACCGAGCAAAAACTTTGTTCGTAAGCTCAAATTTATATATATTTTAATTTCATCCTCTGTTAAAGATTGAATTTATCATATTAAACCCGTACAGACAAACATAAATACTAATTTTAGTTCTCTCTTTACATATCCGATTAGCTGCTGTTAGTTGAAAATTCTTTTAAAAATCACAATTGCAAACGAACGCTGTTTGTGTGTACAATATTCCGGTCCTTTTTTAGGCTTTAGTACCTGAAAGCCTCTTTGTTAAGCGACGATGCGTCCAATTATCCTATAATCCACATCCACAGCGGCTTTGTCCTGTAATTTCGGATCTCGGAAATCGGATTTCGTGACAGTGGTATGATCCGGCTGTTTAACCTACCTACAACTATAACACGGTTGTATAATATATATTCGGGCATGGGATTGACAATTCGGTAATTTATCGTGATAAATATGAAACTTGTTTAAGTTATTATATTAAACAGTGAAACTAACAAAATTTGTTGTTTATCTATTTTATTCAACAAGATGTAACTTTATACGGACAGCGCCATCTATACAACATTTGTGTTATTACATTTAAAGTGCCATCTATTGCTGAGTAGTTTATTTACCCCACTTATAGTAAATACGTCTTGGAATCAGTAAAAGTTATGAAGCTTTTTAATAGATGGCAGTAATTATACTGCAAGTACCTATACAGGACACAAATAATCGTATTAAGAAATTACAGTTTTATTTTCCATTCCTATTAATAACAAAATTATACACACTACTAGCTACATATTAATAATAGGTTCGCACATACCAATGAAATGTGGGTGTACTTTATTACTCCTCTGCCTAACCCATCGAGGGCAAGAGGCGTGATAGTATAAATAATATTAAAAAATGGATATTATCTAGATGCAAAAAGAGTTGCATCGGCCGGGAATCGAACCCGGGCCGCCCGCGTGGCAGGCGAGCATTCTACCACTGAACCACCGATGCTTATTACTAATGGGTGAAATAGTGATTCAATACAATTAAAATGTTATATCAAATATGATACACAATTTTCGTACCTTGCGTTACAGCTTTAATACAAGGCTCAGCAGTGTTGGGCTACCTGCTACTTTACTCAGCAATAACGACTGGGCAAAGTTCTACATGCACAAATGGGTATTCAATCCAATCCAATCCAATAAAAAAAGGTTAAATACATATTAATAATAGAAGATAACATAATTATTAGGCTTAGGTACTTATTATTTTTCAGCTTACCTACCCTAGGTACTCAGTATAATAATTAAATTATGTAATGAAGCGCAAGAAAACGATATTTCTGCTGCAGCGCTTATAAAATAGTACTGCAGTGCTTACAGCAGATACAGCGTTCTGAAACTATTCAAGCTAAGGCTACCTTTCCAAAATAGTCGGATCTTAAGGCATAAAACTAAACTTGGTGCCTATTTTACCCTGGCGGAGTCATTTGTGACGATGAAATAATCGTTTTTCTATACATTGTAAACAAGACTAATGAATTAGAAGCAATCTTATCGAACACGATTTTCTTATTGCTACAAAATATCTAGATTTTAAAGATAGTCCCTATCTTATCGTACAGACATCTAGATCTTGCACAACGTCCCTTAAAATGATGAATTGATTGCATTTTTACCTTATACTTAACTGTCTGATATTCTTTTTTGTGAAACTAGAATCACTTTCATGACTTCGTTCATATAAGAGTAATAAAGTATCTTCTAACAAGGCAGCTTTTGTACCTATCTAAAATATTAAAATAAATACGAACAAAATCGACCTAAGTAAAATTTCCATAACTCAATAAGTTTGTGCTTATGATGTAGGTACTAACAACTATTAAAAGATTGCCCTATAACTACGAATGGAGGGAGAAAATCTTGCACTACTTGATCATTTTCATCAAACGTTGAACCTAAAAACAAACAGAAACATATTGTTAATAAATTTAACCGCTTAAAATGTAATACAAGCTGATTGACCCTTTGTAAGAATTTATACCCTACCTACATAAAAGTAAATGCAAATGGAAATATTAAAAAAATATAAACTTATATTAAATAACGATCTGCCTATTGATGGTTTGAACAATTTTATAGTTTAATTTGTAAGAAAATACCGTCAACTGAACAACTCGACCAGGTTTAGCCGTAATCGTATGAAAGGATAGAAGATGAACAAACAAACGACTGTGAAACGGCTTAGCTGTATCACTTACAATGAAATAACTGTAGTACGTACTACAGTTATTAATGTACGTACATTAACGTAACATATATTTCAATTTTGCAATATCAAAGTACTCCAATCTACGAGCCGAAGAAAGTATTTGATAAGCAAAGAGAGATAAAAATAATAGCTTTCGATATTAACTGAGTGTTACAATAATATTGATTTTGTCCGATAAAAAGGGATTTGTCCTGGATTGTGAAAATGACCAATACTGTAATTTATATAGGTAGGTATATATTATAATTTATTTGATAGATATTGGCAATGGTATGTTATGTTATTAGCGCACGACCCTAATAACAATAGCAGCACCAATACCTACATATAACCAAAGAGTTATTCAGAGGTCTAGCCCGACACTTTCATAGTCTAAATCCTGCCAAGTATTCAGTTTGATTTTTCACTATGTAATGTTTGGTCACGCATGTATCGCCAAAAGTTTAGATGGCATCTATTATAATAGAACTTCAATACAGTAAGGCAGATAATAATAAATTTACCTTACTATATAGATTAGACACGTAAATTCGCCGATATGATTTTAAGTCTATTAATTGCCATTCTAGACACATATCTAAAATACGATCTCCTATTGTGAATTAGGCGCATGAAAAACCTGGACATTACCGCTCGGCTTGGGAATCTAGACCTTTAACAACAAACTCATCATAATGATTTATATTAAACAATGTTACGTATCTATCATAAATTCTGAAAATCATTTATATTTTGTCCTTTTTAGTAGGTATCCTACAACATATTATAGGTATTTCTGACTCTTTTATTTGCCATCAAAAAAAGGTGATTCCTTGTTGAAAATATGTATACCTAATCGCAAACGATTATAACATTCGAGCTATTCGTATCGTTCGCCGAAATAGCGGCTATAGTGTCTCGTAAACTTTTTATATCTTGAATCACGAATTGAAGTGCTGTCAATACTCGGTTTATGGTGGACAACCGTTAAGTTTTATTCCGCGTTTCACGGAATTAGTTTAGAAGCAATGTGTCATCCAGCAAGTGTGTGAATATGCGAGAAGTAGGTACGTATAGGTATGCGAGAATATAAATTACAAATACTTATAAATATGAAAAAATTGGGATCTGCTTTATTGAGGTAAAATTGTTTAGACAACAGATAAGGTTTCAAATATTTAAATAACCAGTAGATATAATTATTTGTAACGTACCTAGTTCATCTAGTATAGTCTTAATTGCAACTGCTGAGCAAGAGGTATTAGATTTTATTCACGGGTTGAGCAAAGTGTTATTGGTATTTTCAATGATTTTTTCAGCTGCAGCTCGGACTTTGGAATCGTGCCGGGTTGGTGGAAATAATAACAGTGCTTTAAATATTGTTTTTTTTTACACTTGCGCATATACGAATTTTATTGCGGTATATTGATGTAATTTATGTTATGTTGTCTGCTCGGGACCTTGGATGCTGTAAAGGATCCGAAATGTTGGGATTAAAAAATATCAATACACTGCGATAAAATCCGTAAAAATAGTTTTATTCCAATATGGAATTATATTGGCTTCCTAAACTCATAGGCATAGATAGCATGTGTTATTTTAGAAAATCAACACAAATCTAGCTATCTTATACTTCGTTGCAATCCGATTGCTCATGAACTTTGAGGGTCCACATGAAATGACTTTCTCGTAGTTGCCGGCACATGAGTTAGTTTAAAATATATAGATATCGATGACAAGTTATAGTAATGCAAATCTACGTCCCTTTATCTCTCGTAACCTTATAAAGGATTTAAAAAGACGTTGAAAGCCCACGGAATTTCCCTAAATCCTTTATGAGTCGGGTTTTGTTATGTACCTATCGATGACTACATGATTACCGAGATCAGAATATGTATAATATATGTACCTCATTTCAACTGCATAAGTAACAAAGACTCGGATAATGCCTACAATAAATAATTCGTGATTCTTTTAAATCATTTGAGAGTAGGCTGCAGGCAGGGCATCGTAATATTTCTCGTTCAAATTGAGCGGCCCGACTGGGGAAGTACCTCCGCCTGACGGAAGACCGCAGTGAACAACAATAGTTGTTTTTCTGCGAGAGTATAAGGTTTCCAGAGCTCGATAGGGAAGTAACTGGATGGGAATTCCGTTTGCTGGTAGTGTAGTATTTAATACCCTATTTTAATAAACCTACAAACACACCCTACACCTGCCACTTAAAATCAGGGCTATTACCTTTGAAGAAGTGCTTTCATTTACTATATTCATAGAGCTATATCCGAATAGTCACGTGCAATTAATAGGTCAACTTTACGGTTATTAAAACTGTTTACAGCTATGTACATAATATTCTATCAAATGCTTTCTTCAAAGCTTTGTTCCGCTATCAATAACAAACAAATTACATCTCGGCCGTCCGTTGAACTCAAAAAACGGTTCCATTAAAAGACTCGCTTGTTAGTGTTTTTGTACGATCACGAATATCTCCAGACAAATCCGTACATTAACCCCCATTAATTGCACGATGAACAGACAATAATTAATAAATAATACCTAACATTATTAACTGCTTTTTTATTTTGTTTGTAACAAAATGTTGTATTTAGAATTATTTAAAATAACGGTCTTATCTTTCATTCACCAAAAGGTTTCAGGTCGTTGGTTTGATTTTCGATATTGATATTTTATATGTGAGAGAATTTCATTCATTATGTTTTCATTTCATATTATGTTTCCAATATCGTCGGCCTAATTCGTTAACCTTCTGAATCCATTTTTGCATAGTTTTCAGGACGAAGAAAAAACTGAATAATATCTTTATTAATTTAGTAATCACAATTCTGAAAATCCCGTTGGTTTCTATAATTTTTCTTGTAATTTTAACAATATAATTAGTAGCAAAACTTATACACATCTTATAAAAATCAGGAAAACACTTATTTAGCAGTTTTTCGAGGAGAAATGTCGATTTGCTTGAGGACTTAGTACTTTTTGAGTTAAATTTACTAGGGTGTTTTGGGCTGCTCTCCACCCTTCTATTTGTCACAGCTACCCTTCAGGTGTGACCCTGCGCAGTGACTGCAGACGTCTTCTGCGGCGAAGCGCCTGGTGTGCCCGTAGCCGAGACATTGTGCACATTGAACTAGGGGGGACTGGTCTAGAACCTGGACCCGTTGTAGGTCAATGTGCACGTGTCCCTGGAGTGGGACACGTGCACATTGACCTACAACGGGTCAGCCTGTGCCACACCTACGGCGACACCGACAGCACAACGTGGCACTCGTGCGGGTTCCTCACTTTGCGCCTATAGCGCACTTGGGCACGCCACTCATCCGGGGAGAGGCCACCAAACAGATGATAATTTTGCTTTTTCAAGGCAGCAACAATTTCCTCATCAGAGTTGTTACACACAACCTGTGGGTCCTTGTTCCGCCTCTCTTCCACCAAAAAGTTTGCCTGCGGAGACCGTAGTTTGTCGGTCACCTTCGCAAGTTCAGCTTTGGTGTTACAGCTGATGATCACCTTTTGGTCTTTGGCCTTTCTCACCCTGTCGACTTTGATGACCGTCGTCTTGGCGTCGACGACCGACCGGATCTTCTCCAGAACCTCTCCGCTTGTGTCCTGGTCGTTTGCCGACGCCACAACGACGGAGTGCATCGCAGTGGGTGCCTTTAACAGACGCAACGCTGTTTCTGCGTAGGTGGCAATGGAAGTTTGCCCGCACGAGTGCGCGGAGTCCCTGCTTGGCTGTGCAACCCTCTCTTCTGCCTTTGTCAGGGACTTCTTCAGTCCTTTCATAGTGTCGGTGTTTGCCCTTAGAAGGGCGCTGTGCTCCTCCAGTTTTAAGGCGAGCGTCTCGTGAGTGGGATCGGCTGGCATCTGAGGTGTCTTGGCAACTGTGACGGGGCGGTCCGGTGCCGGTTCTCGGCTACCAACTTGTACAGCCTGTTTATGGCCCCAAGTACCTCCGTTTTTATTTCGGTCTTGAGGTTGCGAGAGTTGCCCAGATAGAGTTTAGCCCTGTTCAGGCAAGCTCTCGCCTCCGCTACAAGACTGGGGTACTTGGCCTCAGGCTTTGCTGCCGCTGAACTAACCGCCTCCGACGACCCTTGTCGATTCTCCGATTTGGTGGATTGTGGGGGCTGGGAAATGGTGGAAGGGGTTGTAGTCGGGGATTTTTTATTATGCTCTGATTTCCCAGCCTCCCAGTCGCCAATACTGCACCTCACCCGCGAGTGGGGAGAGCCCGCCTTTTCCGCGTCTGGGGAAGTTTCCTTTCGGGGATCTTGCTTAAGTGGGGTGCGGAAACCGAACATCTTGTTCAGGGGGCACGAGTCAATTTGCTAAAAAACAACCGTTGGCTATTCCTGTAGAGGAATAAATTTTATTTTTCTTCACTAAACAAAAAAAAACTTACAGATAAAACAATAAAAACGTACCTAGTTTATAATAAGTGGTTTACATCCTCAAATATTTGACAAAAACATAATAAAACTTGACGCGCCGCAAACGGCACGTGGGTTTGGGAACGTTGTCAGTGCAAAACTGAGGCCCCAATAGGATTTAGCAGGTTAGCGCTGTGGAGATTGGGTGGTGGTTAGACAGCAGTTTTTCGGGCATAGCATTTGTCACCTTTATAAGCTAATATCGCTGTTATTTCTTTTGCATTACTAGATATTTGACTGAATTTTTTGAATATTATAAAAAGTAAGTTTTGCCAAAAAATGGGCTTAGAAGGTTAACGAATTAGGCCGACGATATGTATAATGAATTAAAAATATAAAATTGAATTTTGGAGGTCTTAATGGTCGCATCACTACCGTCAGACTCGTAAAAATACTAAAATAAGACTAGGGAACAATATACAAAATATGTAGTCAGCTACATTAATTTCTATACAAAATATAAACTGAACAAAATAGAAATCAGCTCATCATTGCACTCTCGTGGGTACAATAATACACGAAGCGTAACTTCATATACGGTCATATAAATGTAATAATTGGGTTGACTTGTGACAGTCAACTAGGACAGATCTGTGGCAAGGTCGGCGGCCGGAGGTCAGCCCAGCCCAATTCCTTATTGTCCCGACAGAACGACGTTTAGGATCGGCTGATTCGCGTCTTTATAATTTATTTCACATAACATGCGATAACGCCTGTCGTGTGCTAAGGGTTAGGCAGAGGTGTACTAAATTAGTACTACTAATGTACACCCACGCCGGCATTTTTAGATCCCACGCAATAGGTTGCCCACTATTGCCATCCACCCAAACTCCCAGCTGTTACTACGTATATTCATAGAAAAAAAATCCAATAACAGTTTGCTTGACCTGAAAATCGTGATCCAAGACCTCTTACCAAGAAGTCGCACGTACGACCACTGGGCTAACAGTTTTATTTATTACTGTTTTACTGATTAGCCTAGTGGACCTGAGGGCTGTTGTTCAGCGTGAGGTTTATGTTCGAAGTAGAAAATCATTGCCCGAATCGAATCAAACACATCCAAATAACATATTATTGGGTGTGGTGTTATGCGAAGTTCTCCGTAGTGACTCGAAGTTTAGATTTATACCAGTTTAATGGCAATAGGCTCGCTTTCTATTACCTACTTGGGACTTGATACATAGCTTACTTCCAAAATGTGGGTCAGTGTCGGGGATATCCGCCCAGTGGTGATTTTTCCTCTTCCTTCGTTTTATTCATATCCATATAGTGTAGGTAATTTATATTATATTTTAAAGCTATTTTCGTATAATTTAACCTTTAATTCATTAATTAATAATAATAATTACCTATTTAGAATATCATATTTAAAAGTTATACTGGTATCATTATAGTCATTTATATTAAAAAGAAAAGAACGCGTAGGTATGTATTGCTATTTAATATTCAATCACGTGAATTAGGTATGTAAATTAAAACATCATCAAAATGCGGTAATAAGTTGCCAAATATTACACATTACATAAGTAGGTAGGTATTCTAAAGAGTCATTTACGTATGTCCTACTGCAATTAGTTTAAAAAAAATTGTGATTATAAATTTATATAAAATTTATAATCACAATTTTTTTTTATTGCAAACCAACGACTAGGTAATGCTAATATAAATATATTGCATTTTGGTATTGCATATATTGTAATTTTTGAAAAAAAAATACATTCATTCTGAGATATAATTAATTCCAAAGAGTTTGGATTCAAAATATGATTATGAATGCTTTATCTAAAATATTATCTATTACAGTGACGACAAAGGTTAAAATTGCATGCACTGTAAAGGAGGGAAATCTTTGTTATTTTGACGGTTGCAAACGATTTATCGTCAAAATGAGTCTTAGTTAACCAACGGTCGTAAGGGACAGATGACTAACGAGGCTGCATTTAAGCCTCGAGATTAATTCATCATTATCATCAACCCATCACTGTCCCACTGCTGGGCACGGGTCTCCTCTCTTTTGAGAGGGATTAGGCTATAGTCCATTATGCTAGCCTAATGTGGTTTGGCAGACTTCATATCATCATCGTCATCATCAGCCTATACAGACTTCATATGCCATCGAGAAAATCTCTCATTGAGAGGAAAAACTCGTGAGGAGACCTGCGTCTCCTCACGATGTTTTCCTTGATTGATTTTTTAATTGATGGGTCATCAATAAAAAAGGTGTATTTTTTTAATTATTTTGTGTTTTTTATCATGTTCCGATTGATGATCATTTAATTATATTATTACCGTCAATTATTTTTCTTCATTTTAGTATTTACCTGTATGTCGTTAAAGCATTTTGTATACTTAGAGGATGTGGATACCAGACTTAAGAAATTATTCAGTAGTTCATACTTTAACTTTAATGTTATTGATTCTACGCCATATAATATTATGGGCATAGTCCTGTGAGGGCTACAAAGGTCACAACACATAATATGATTGACTAAATTCGAATTGTGATCGGAAATGTCACCTTAGTGTAGGTATATTTCAAATAGGTATCATATCACAATACAGACGTATTATTCAATTTTCACATTTAATTCTTTGAATAAACCGACTCAAATGACTCAATAGTCCTTTATTTGTAATTAGCGACACTTAAAACAAGTACACCATGAAACGACCAAATTAACAGCTGTGTTACTTGATTTACAATTGAATATTCTTTGTTGGTGTTATTCAAAAAGCATTGTTTGCAATAATACTGTAACAAGAGTACAAATAGCGCAAGTTACGTAGGTAAGTACCTATTTACTCTTAATAGTATTGCCACCAAAATATTTACAATAACATTGTCGTGTATTGGTAACACACAGAATACTTTAATGAAGGGTAACATGGATACGTGAACTTTGTAAAGACAAGACCGACACATGCGAGATTTTTATGAATATCGATTCATAGGTATTTTATAAATAAATAGATATATCCGGAAATTATACATAGCTTGTGTTACGCATACGAGATGGTTGATACACTACTTCGACATTAGTTTTTCGTAAATACATAAAAATCATGAATGATACAGGTAACATACATATGTTTATGCCCACAATGATACAAACATTTACCTCTACCGGAATTTGAACAGGAAGACCTCACAGGGCCTTTAATACCGCTGCGCTAATCGGATCGTCAAATATTCTGTAGTTAGTAAAGCTAGTTATTAATAAATAATAATCATTGATTTTTTTACAGCTACCCTAAACGTGTTTGTGGTACCTACCTAATAACCACACGTAAATATAACTAGCATTACTTCTACCATGGGTTACCCTAAGATGTTAATACATATATGCCAATATTTGGTAATGGACCACAGACCCCAGACGAAATCAGCCAATAGTCAACTCTCAATGGATTTGGTGTCTAGTTTGACAAAGTCAATTGGTTAATTTATTAAATATTTTAAGCAATCGTGATCCATATTTGTTGTAAATAAATGATCAATAACTTTTAAATTCAACAAGCAAGCAAGGCCCAAAAGTAACGCGCGTATAGACAAGACAACCAAGTAGGTATAAACTATAAAGTATTACATTAAAACGCATAACTGATCACATTTTATCATTATTATGTTTTACTGACATAATCAGTCGGCCACTTTGTTTTTATCGCTCTAGCCCGGAGCAATGCAGTTTATACATAGGCTAGAAAGTGAAATAGCGTTTAACCGACCGCGGTTAGTAGTGCTGTCTTTGCTTCGGTGCCAGTAATTAATTATGCTTATTCTGATTCGGTTGGTTTATGCGTTCCGATAATATGTGACAACAGATTTTAACATCCAGCCAGTCCGCCGACTCGCGTCAGGCGGAGAGCGCGTTTGTAATCGACTATCAAACTTCGAAAATTTATACATCGCGCGAAAAAATTTACAGATGCTAAAATACTTCGTAGAAAATATTTTATATTAAAAAGTATAGAAAGAAGTTTTTTGTGTGATATAATTAAGTAGTGTAATTGTTATAAAGTAATTAATAACACTGCTACAAATCAGCAGATATTTTTTTTGAAGAAAGTTTTATGCTCAAATGTAAGTAAACTATGAATAACTTATGTGGCGAAAATATATTAAGTTATGAAGTTAGGATAGGCTAGATATATTATCATGTATTTGTAATGTAAATATTAGTAATTACCTATTTTTTTCTACCACAGCAAAGTTTTTGTTTAATTCCACTTTGAATCGTGATAAGAATTCATGAAGGCTATGAACAAACTAGAACAATTATATATTTTTTTTTTTGTTTGTAACAGAACTTATCACAAGAAAAAACTTTTTTTCAGTATCGTTGACATATTTTTCTTTATTGACAAATATAGCATAATTATTAATAAAGGTTTGATGGCTAATCATAACGGCCATTATTACAATAAGTAGATATCTATAATATCATCTAATGACACCTTTAAAATGAAAAAAAAAGTGTTATTTATAACTTAATTCATAAGGTTTTTAATCCGAGGCCATTGCCCAGCACCAGTTATATAATTAATAGAAGCCATAAAAAACAACTAAACCAGTACGTATTGAAAACACAATTTTACTAACGAAACTACTATTAATATTTACTAACGAAATCAGCTACAAAGTCAAAGTTTACGTACTTAAACCGTCAAGGAAATAATTTGAAAACAGACACAGTAGAAAATTAATTAGTACCTAGTTAATTATTTCGGTAACTTCAGTCCAGTTTTAGTTTCCTTTGAAAAGTTATACTCTGTAAATTTAACTTATATAACGTTTATTACTGTTAAGACAAAAATTTCCCGTTCACTTAAGCAAGAAGAGGATTATTTTATTTCCATACAAAAGTAGGTATTATTACCTGAAATATTTCAAATGTTATATCCTTATCCAAATGAATAATAACCACTACACACAATTTCTTAAACTAATAGCCGGTTTTATTTAAAGCGCCGCTAAGCTCTATTAATATCTTAATTCCGATGGTAGAAAAACTTAAAAAAATTGTAATGATGACAGCATTTCGTAGCATCATTTCACATTGTATATTACGTTCAAAAGTAGAAATACTTAATACTTTACAGCATATAAGTGAATAATTGATTTATAAGGTCGTTCTGCGCTGAATACGGTCAAAACAAAACGTTAGTTTTTTGAAAGACGTTATCAATTATTATTTTCGTATATGATGCATTTGCGTACATCCACATTACTTTAGTGGAAAAATTAGTAAAACTTTACTCAATAACAAGAGCTACTTACGTATCAAATAAGTATGATAATTATATAATTATAATGTAAACAAACAACAATTAGTGACCCTAAATGTCGTAACGGGTTTTTTTTATTGATTGTATGAATAACTGTCTACTTATACTTATTACTACATTTTTTATTTATATAAAGGTTACCTTACAATTTATATATAATCTGAGCTCAATGATCCTATCGTAAACCTAGATATTTTTTCAAATATGTTGAAGTTCGTTCCCTCTACCCAGAGGCGGCATCATGAACACGAAGAGATAGTCAAAAAAAAGTAAAAACATACAATAATATAAAACCCATAAAACAAGATTTTCGACATTGTTACAATCATATTAAAAAACATCACCTTCATTAGAATGGGATTAACCAATGTTTAACTATGAAGTACCTACCTAATTAACACTCAAGATACGAGATACAAATAATAATCTTAATTACTACAAGGTACGTACATTTGAGTTTGACAATTTAATTATGTATATATGTACTTTAATCATTATTTTTCCCACAAACAAGGATTAATTTCGGTTAATTTTGTAATTAATTAAATATTTTAGATTTGTTTACTAACCATGTGATGTTTTATTAGCAATGGAAAATTGATAATTATCTATAATTCTGTATGAAACACCTATGATAATTTATATTTCCGGACATTATAATAATAGTATTATCATTGTTATTATAATGTCCGGAAATATTAATTTGAAACTGTGACTTACTGATGTGACCACGGACTGTTTAGACCAGTAGTTCCCAAACTTATTTTTCTCGTGGACCACTTTCAAAATTTTACTGGTTTCTGTGGACCCTCTGCTGCTACATTTCTACCACATTCTTAAAGTCACCAAATAAATGAAAATTGTATTGCTTCTGAGTTCTGTCCTTTTATTCCGATAGGTAAAATAAAAACGAAAAATAGTACATTTTATAACACTTTATTTATTAAAAGAATATAATTACAAGAAAAATTAATAAGGTAATATATGTAGGTTCAGGTCATAATTTTAATTAATGGGAAGGATGTATTTGATGGAGTGTCAGCAAACGACTGCCCGCCCTTCACTTGGTAGCTTTTTGGTTTGGTAGCCTTTTCTAAATTTCACCTTCAGCTCCTCATTGGTGCTTAGCTCGAGCAGCTCCTCTTGTAATACAACATTGGCTACTTCCGTTTCATCAAATGGATTTATGATCCATGGTGGTATATCCATCGTCAGCATATCTTCAAACCTGGTTTTTACGTAATTGTATACGTACAATTACTTAAAAACCAGGTTTGAATTCGATATTACGATATCGAATACGCAAGTTTGAACAAGTATCTAACAGTCGCTTGCCTTATTAAAATATTATCTGCTTAGTTAGGTACTTAAAACAATGTAGGTAGTAGGCCCTTATAAAAACTATGCTTACATTTTTGCTCTTTACTATCATTAGCCGATAAATTATCGTGGACCCCCGTTAACATCTTATGGACCCCCATTTTTTGTTCACGCCTATGTAGACCCCCAGCAAGTCTCCCGTGGACCCCTGGGGGTCCACCTGGACCACTTTGGGAATCATTGGTTTAGATACAGGTCTAGTTAGTCTGTCTAGGTACAGGTAGGACAAATTCCAAGTGAAAAGCTGGCCTACCGAAACAAAACTAGGCTAGCACGGTGGAACCTAATGTAATATAAGATATAAGAGCCGGGCCAAGCACAAAAATGGTTAATCATATCTATGAAAAGAGACATAAATAATTTAGTCCTGTCAAATTATATAATTAACTATAAGTAATATTAAATGTAATATAATACTCTATAAAAATTAACTTATTTTTAATATGAATTTAGATGCCATCGTAAGTCACAACAATTTTCCCGTAAACGACGATGGCGTAGACTTATAAAACAGTTCTAGGAATGCAGAATGCATAATGATTTAATATTACCTAAAATAAAAGGACACTCGTGACTTGTTATATACCTATATTTTAATGATTGCAAAGTCAGTAATGGATAACAATATTTCTAATATAACAATGGGAAATCTCGTGATCTGTACGCAAAAAGCAACTGCACTTGCTTTTACCCACGCGCCATTTGTAATTTGCCAGAACCTACTAACTTTGCCTGTGAGCATATTTTGTAACACCTTTTGATACAGATTATAGTGTAGTCTGCTTTACTGTCTCACGTTAAGGTTACTACTATTCATTCGTGTAAATATTGACTACGTAAATAAATTCCAAATTTACGTTGCCTTGCTCGCACAGATAATATTTTATTTTTTATTGTTCCCATATCATTGCACGAGTAGGTATACCGAAACGAGTTAAGTCATTAAAAAATAAAAAATAATGAGGATGGCTTAAAACACATCCGCATTAAAAGGCATTGGGTTTATTTTGAAAAGCTTTTAATTACACTACATTGTAATTAGACAGAATTAATAAAACAATTAAACCTATTCACTGCACAGAATTAACTATATGATTATTGTATAAAAATCGAAAAAACATCGTTTTACAGTAGCATATGACACAATATCAATATTATGAACTTTCACATTGATTATTTACAATACCAGTAGACAAAAACAGAATAAGTAAGACTAGAACAAAGGCATATTGCGTGATGTGAACATTTTTAATGGAATAACCCAAGAAAACTAAAAGCAACACGCTAAGTCTAGTCATTCGTTTGTCTAGAACCACTGAACAAATAGTTCTTTATGGTTTTTGTAATTTTTTATGCTACGTTTTTACCATTTATGATAATGTAATTGCGTGTAGCATAAAATACAAGTAATTTATCAGTGAAACAAAGCACTCAACAAAAATTAATTGTTAAAATCAATCAATTGAATAATATTTATTTATTTGAGAAGAGTTTGATTATTTGGGCAACATTTTCTTTATTAGATATGATCATAATATGAAGCAGTTAAGAGCTTGTTTTCAGACAAATTCGGACGTTTTCAGACTTTCTAGGTCGATGACGCGTAAATATATGTATAAACCGCAATTAGTATCTAAGATTATCTAATTTTCATGTAACTACCTAACTTTTTATGCAATTTAAATTGATTTTTGTGTGACCGTGTTCAAGTAGCATTGTAATGTCAAGTTTACAATTAATATTAATATTCCAAATCATATATCATCTAAGTCTATTAATTCAGGTGTTTAAATTGACTTATAAGCCGATAAATTACTCGCATCTGGATTATTGTATAGTATTTATTTCCGATGCACTATAAAAATTGCTTTGTCTTTTTATTTTACAATACCTCTTCGAAAACACATATTATTTTTAACCTTTTACTAAAACCTTTAACTTTATCATTTTAAACCTTGACAAAATGATATGATGCAATTTTAGTTAAGTATTTAGGTCTCGGATTTTGCAATTCAGATCAAAAGCGGCAAATATCAAGTTCTTTCTCCATAATATTTTACATAACATTGATATATAACTACCATTTATGTTATGTGAAATATTATGTAAAGACACGCCTGTATCCCGAAGCACACACACCCTGAGTGAATTTCATAGTAAAACCCGGAAATAACTACTTTTCTCAATATGGAAAATGGACCTACAACCTGAGTATTAGTAGCAAGCAAACATATTTTTAGGGTAGATTGTACCACGGGCAGGTATTTCACTTGCGTCCGATGCTGAGTAAGAACTTAAAGTTTCATATCCCACTAATCTTCACACTAGGATATATTGTCGATACCAGTCTATCAAAGGAATGCCAATAGGAATTTCATATGGTGGTGCGAAGTTATTCCTTATTACTTAGAAATAATACTAAGTACTTACAAGGAAAACTTAAAAGATAATCAGGCACTTACAATTTAGCGTCATCTTTTCGTGTAGGTCTATGACACATTTTTTTTAATTCTAAATGAAAATTCATTCAAGTCTTTGAATTGAACGAATTTGTTTTTGACAATGGACTAGTATTTCTTATTTTCGAAATGTTGTATAAAATCATTTCAGATATCGTTTCACAAACAAAAGTTATCGATTAAATCATACAATTATTCCCACACGATGCAACTCGTTATGAGAACCGCGTTCTTTACATCGTAAAACGCGAGAGTAACACGATAAAACTGTTATAGTGCGTAATGAGTCACTGTAGCCACAAAACCTGCCCATGTTTACATGTCCAACAAACTGGGTCACTATTGGATATTTACTATTTTCAGAAAAAAGGTCGCACTTGTTTTTTTTCGTCCTTAATACAATTAAGTCTACGCACGGAAACCTCCGTGACTTAAAACATTAGTAATTAACAAATGTTTTAAGTCACGAAGACGTCTGTGTACTAAATGTGGACTTTTCATATTTAGTACACAAATGTTTTAATTCGTGTTTGTTAAATACCCCCCTAACGTATATTATTCTAATACTTTACTACACTAACATGCAACATTGTTCAATTATGATATATTAATGTTGTAATATTTATTAAACAGGACAAAATTGATAGCCGTATCTTGAATCCTTCCGAAGTTCCAACAGCAAATATCTATTCGGATTTCTATCACTTGCCCATACAGAAAGAAGGCTTTAGGCTCCGCTTTCCCGCCAACCAAGGATTAGTATTCTTTCTCTGTCCTGTATTGTATCTCATGAATATTTGTTTTTTGTTCAACGAATTTAAGTTGTAAATTGTACAGGCGTTATCTTATGTGTTTGTTTTTTTTTGTTTTCCTTGTAGTATACAGTTAAATAGCTTGTTAAAATATATTTATTGCTCTTTTAGTTATAACACCTGAACGATAACAGCATCCTCTCAACAAGATTGTAACTAACTTTAAATGTAGCATTACCTATTGTTTTCCTAGAGAACGAGTTAAACGTGACAATAATAATTTGTATAAAAAGAAAGATATTTCTTTGTAATGTATGTTTCAAGTGAGAGTAATAACATATTTATTACATACCGAGCGACGACGGAAGTATTAAGGCAAGTAATTAAGCTCATTGGCTTAATGAGACATTTCAGTGAACCGGGTCAACGTACGTATGTATGTCCCAGGCACTTTGAGAACATGGCGATGAACAAAGGACTTTGACTAATTACTTCTGCCTTTTTCATTGTTGACGACATAAGCGACGCGTGTAAGAGCACTTTAAATATTTCAACGTTATGCCTAATTACGTTCATGTTTGCGTTTGGGGGTATAAAAATGTCGTGAACTTTCCCGAGGTAAGCTTTTTGTTGGTTTAGATGTGCCTCAAGCTCGACTTAGGCTTACGTTTAACTCGTATCTTTCCTTTTATGGAATGAGACAGTGTCTCTTGGAAAGTTAGAATAATTTTCAAGTTGCAACACAATGAAATTCTTTAATAAGATTGATTGTATTATGTTATGTTTTAATATTAAAACAAAATGTGTTTTGTAATTTTAATCTAATTGGTCAATCTTTATAAATATATTATTTAATAAAATAATAACATTACCTATAGTTATTATGATATTCATGAATATTTTAATTTTGATCAAACGACTAATCAATCGATTATTAAACATTAAAAAAGATAATGCATTCCACCCTGTCTGAAGTGTATTTTCCTTTCTATAAGTAGGTATTATGTAGAGCTGATAATGTATTTCGAACTTCAATCAAGTACTCTACGCAAATAGATGGGCGCCGTACCGGTAAATTACAAAAACCAGTGACGCAATAAACTTCCATTTCTACCCGGGCAAAAATATTTCGTACCGAAAAGTTAAGTTAAGTTCAACAACTATGTATATTCACATGATTTTAGGTCTTTTTGATTAGAAGAATTATATTCTCCAAGCGTTTGAGTTCATGTGTTTAAAATAATGCTAAAAAGTTAATATGTTTAATCAATGACATATTCAGTGTCGTACTATATAACTGGATGAGAATTACAATTGGTTTTTATACTTATTAATATATAACATGAACCGAATATAACAAAAATAACCTTTTAATGGATACTACATTATTTCAAAACTTTATTTTATAACATGGAAGTTTTTCCATTTATTCCTATTTATTTCCTTCCCACCCCAACTCTACGCAACTCAATTTTAAATAGCCTTTAAATATGGAGCTGCCTATTTTGCTCGTCTGCAAAGTCAAAGAAACAGTTCTAGGTGTATTTAAGAGCAACTTATAATTGAAAAGCATTCGATTGCGCTAATATTGTAATAAAGTAATTTCATCAAATTGAATATTTTCATTAATAGGTAAACACATTTTGCATAAATGTTGTATTTGAAATAAACCTCAGTATTAATGACCAAGGGTTAAGACTTCTAATCGTGCTATTATGCTAATAGTTGTATTGAGGAACTTCATTAGATGTTTTTACAGCACTTGATCGTATCGCATGACATATTATAGTGTAGTCCGTCATGTAAATTTTATCCGATTTACATAATTTACATAACAAAACGTTTATTTGTTACTCTAAGCTACCGCACCTATTGCATTTTTTGTTGTAAAATTGTACAAGGATGCGGGCTATCGACCTACGATCTGTCGGTAAAGATCTACAAATTCAGCAAAAAAAAACAATTATGTATATAATAATAATAATTAAGAACTTCATTATTATCTATCATTGTTACAGTTGTATTTTTGATACAACTGTGTTGGTTTTATAGGGTAAGTTTTAATATAACTATACACTCCAATAGAAGTCATGCAGTATAAATAGTTACCATATTTTTTAAAGCTTATAAAATGTCTGTGTCATTGTGTAGGTACACGTTTCTCTCTTAGCTTTAAGGGAATAAAAACCCTCAAACAAACAATAGTAAACCATCCTAAGCCCAAACATTGATCTGTTTACAGTAGCCGGGGCGCGATTGCGTCGGTCATGGCCGCTTTGCCCCAGTATAATGCTAACATTTCCTTGTTTTTGTTAATGTAATCCAGCGGAAATGCAGAAAATATGTTAAAAATATCACGCCAAATAAACAGTTTCAACTGTGTTAATGCATGCTCCAAATGGGGAAACTCATTTCCATTCTAATCTGATTGTCATCCCGCACAAACTGTAATATAAAGTGGGCTAATGTGGGCGATACGCAGTGTGCTCTTAACTATTTAATTGTTGTTAACATATTACTAATATTACTTTAAGTACAAAATCCTTAAGTATTACTTATATAAGTAGCTTTGCTGATTGTTATAAGGCGCAGTCGGGTGAAACTAATAACGCGACCTTTATCCCCCATGACGAAGAAATGCGGGTTTTCTAAGAAGAGATCTTAGATCTTTATACAAAGTAGTAGGTAAAATGATGCCGCACATACACTGCTGCATCTGCAGCCATATCCTTTGTGCCTTGGGCTTTGCGTAGATTTTATCTTAAACTACGTGCATTTACATACTGCTTACTTATATTAATCTCGAGTTACCACGATTTCCAACGAGCGGTGTGTCGGCTGACCGACAGCTTGATCCCCTGATAAGTTTGTTTAATGATGCCAGTCTGTACAGTCGCTAACAAAAGCTGCATGAGTTATGATGTGCGAAGACCATTCAAGCTATATAAACTTATTATAATATGAACGTAATGCATTGAGTCCTCGGATTTAACTGCGAGAGTATTACTGCTATCGAATTCAGATAATGGTGAAATTGGATATTTTATCAGTTTTGCACTTAGCGGTCAAGTTCAATACTGATATAAGTATAAAATAAATATACCTAAATATAAGGGTCTGATATAAATGGCGCGACTTTTATACTGATAAAAGTTATTGTCATTGCCGCTACGAAAAAGTAGGAGGTTTTATGTTTTTGTGTATCATTTTTATGTAGGTATGATGTGTGGGCCAAGTTTAATAGAGTATTATTAGTATTCAAAATCAAAAATTATACAATAATTCACTTTAAATAAAAAACAAGTATCAAATGAGTAAGTTGATGTCCTACAAAGTTTTATAAAACATATATATTCATTTTTTATTTTTAGTCAACTGTGTTACTTAAATTGTCTCGTTAGTCTAGTGGTCGTAAACACGACTGCTGTGCAAGAGGTTTTGGGTTCGATTCCCACGTCTATCGCAAAGTCGTTTTCCTATAAAATTCTCAATAGCAAATTGGAGTTTAGATTTGGATTTGAGCCAGGCAATAAGTTTGTTCCCTATTACGTTTAACCAAAAAAAATCCGGCGAAATGTGGGTGGACATAAGTACACCTCTGCCTAGTCCGTCGGGATTGAAAGGCATGATGGTATGTTATATTATGTGTTACTTTTTTAACGCGGCTTAATTTTGTTACAGTTCATTATTTATATCGCAATATATATATACTAGCCGTTACCCGCGACTTCGTCCGCGTGAAATTTAACGAAAAAATTTATGTTCATATTCATGCATTGGTCAGCTCCCGCGTTTTTAAGTCATACGGAACTCTAATTCGTTTCTTGTACTTACATTAAAGTAGCCTAAGTTACCTTATAACGATGGTGAAAGTCCCTACAAAATCGGTCCAGCTGTTGCAGCAATTAGAAGGAACGAAGAGAGAGACAGACAAACATTTTAGAACTAATTTTTTTGTGTTATTACCGTATATATATACTTTTATGAAAGTACAAACAGAAATTCCAATTTTAAGGAGTATAAAATATTTGCATTGCATCAAGCTTTTATGTGAGTTCAACCTCTTTTGAATAAAATCGGATTGAGTTTCGAAGCATGTGTCAAAATAAAAAGTAATTTAAATCAAAAGGCACTAAGGAGTATTGATATTAACTGCAACATAATCTATATAATTCTCTATCTCTTTTTAATCCCGTCAGGGATTGAATTTCGATAAAATACGAAATACGTCTTCCATCAATTCTGTTTAATACCCCCCTTTATGGGCAAAATTTCGGAAAATTTGTTCTTATCGGATGCCTACGTCATACAAAGACTACACTCGCCAAGTTTCATTGAAAATTAGAGAACTTTCATACTAAATTTGCACCCCCGTTTTACCCTCCTAAGGGATGAATTTCAAAAAGGGATGTCGGAAATAATCATGATTAGGATCTTATAACCCAAACATAACATTTTATTGATATAACTTTGAAAATCAAAGAAATTTCATATTAACTTTGCACCCCCATTTTACCCCTTTAAAGGATGATTTTTGAAAAAATCTTTTACACGTGACTCATAACTTTCAATGAAAAACCTTCAAACTGAATTTCAATTGAATAACTTCAAAAACAGCAAAGTTACATACTAACCTTACACCCCGTTTTACCCCCTTAGGGGTGAATTTTCAAAATTCCTTTCTTAGTGCTCCCCTACGTTATAAAAGGAATCCCTGTGCAAAATTTCAAGTCTCTAACCCTTATAGTTTAGGCCCTGCGTTGATATGTCAGTCAGTCAGTCAGTCAGCTTCTCCTTTTATATATATAGATATATATACAGCTTTTAGTCTATAAATAATTATCTACAGTAATTTATCGTGCTTTGTCTAGAAAACTCGCTCGAATCTAGTGGAACATTTTCAAAAATTATCCTTGTTGATCTGGATTTAAATCCTTGCTCTTTAGTTTAGCCTTATCAGGTATAAACAAGCGTCGATGTTGTTAAAGGTGAAGCTGCATTCCAAATTGCGTATCCAAATTTGTTGATTTTTGATGATGATGATTTAATATTGTAATCTTTAAAATATTATTTTATTATTTATGAATTGAAGATTGTCTGATCGTATGAAACAGAGAGCGAAGCAGCTATGAGTACCTGAATACTCGTCATCATCAAACCCTTTACTGTCCTACTTCTGGGTACGAGCTCTCCTCATTTGAGAAGGATTAGGCCATGATGAGCCTAGATAGGCCCATAGATTAGGCTATAGTCCACCACGCTAGCCTAGTGCAGGTTGGCATGACTTCACACGCCATCGAATAATTATCTCTCGTATGCAGATTACTTCATGATATTTTCGATCTCTGCTTGAGTATGTGATAAATATGCATGTGACTAGGTACCTTCGAAAATCGGTGGTGCGTGGGAATAGGAGTCGAGTCCAGCGCCTTCACAAACTACGGCTAAGATAGATAAACGTGAATAGTCAATATTTCATCGTAGTCCCTTTGATTTAGTAAAACAATGACAGTCGGGGATTAAATAAAAAAAGAAATCCCAAACGTATTTAACTATTTTGTTGTCGATTATACATAAAGAGATGAACGATAAAATGTATGTTCCTGTGGGCACAATGAGTCTATTCAACTAGCGCGATGCAAGGGTGGAGAATCTAACGATCTTTATACATGAACAAGTTTTATTAAAACAGGACTATTTCAAATCTATTAACATAGATTAAAAATATTCCTGCTTAATCTTTCAATAAAAAAAAATCAGAGTTGACGAGATAGTTGACTCCACTGATCAAGTTTACCTTGAGGAGACTTGTGGAGAGAGAGAAATATTAGGATTTTAGTTAAAATCCTTTAATTTTTCTCATTTTGACATTAATTGCGCACTTACCATGACTTACCTTATTTTTGCAGAGCATGAAAACTAATCTCAATCGACTCAAATTATATACAAGACATTTTTGTCTTATATGTATAATCAATTTACATGCCAACTTTTTCAAAACCTACTTGTTTTTTATTATACCTAGGTTTGCTGTGAAAGACTGTATGCAAATTAAGTCACGACAAGGCTCATTCTTTCGCTCCATCTGGTTTAAATGCATTTTCATATTAATATAACCGCGCGGTAACTATGCAAATTACATGTTACTAGCTATCGCGATGTTTTATACTCTCTCATCTTCACTAATAAACGTCATATCAAATTAAATCGATACATTCTTTTAAGATTTTTTACTATGTAACATTGCCAAAACATTACCTTTATGACAACGCAGTCTTTTGAGATTAGCTAACACACTGTTATTATGTTGACCCATTATATGATTACACGCCCCCACAGTAAATTATGAAGTCCATTCCTATTTTATAATACATTCTCCCAACCACAACACGTGTGAAACTCATTAAAATGTATCATGATAACAATATGACCTACACACGAGACTGATAGAGTCACTTCATAAAACAAGAAAATAATTAAACGGTCAATCACCCTCTCTACAATAATCATCATAATAACTGTAAGTTGACCATTAGGTATCTTATACAAATTACATAATAGGTACTTAAGCGTTTTAATTTCACATGCGTTAACCTGATACTTATTTACTTTTCCAATACAAGAATATTTAATAAAACTAATGGTTTTATTTC
The DNA here is from genome assembly GCA_905163465.1 of Craniophora ligustri. Taxonomy (NCBI): domain Eukaryota; kingdom Metazoa; phylum Arthropoda; class Insecta; order Lepidoptera; family Noctuidae; genus Craniophora; species Craniophora ligustri. Next base: position 4,921,132 of record LR990967.1, on the reverse strand, counting down.
CTCGTAGTCAATATTTTCCTCAAGGTAACTGAACTTAGTAAAAAGGTCACCTCGTGGAATTAACCCAATAAGAATTCATTAAGTACATATATAAAACATCTCGTCGCACTTCTTCCATAAATCATCAATTTGTCCTATTGAAAAATAATATAATATAGGTAGGTATCTAAAAATATTATAAAAAGAAAATGCAAAAAAAAAGCTTCACCTTTGTCTACTGAAATTTACATATACTAGTGGTACCCCACTGGTCGAAATTCTATCACCATGTAAATGAATATTTAAATTATAAATATAAGTGTAAAAAAATATTAGCAACTTCGTAGCGTAAAAAGGGGTACAAAGTTATTGCTTCACGTATTAATGTATAATTTCTACAGATGAAAATGTTGAACTTCTGGTATTTCTACTTTTAATATATCAACTAATCATTATTATTGGTGTATGTAATAGGTACGGTGTTGAAAAACAATACCCGCCGGGTTAGCGGTAAACCATCCATTTGAAAACTAGGTAACTATTGATAAACTATAATTTGTGGTCGATTGTGATAGATGCAGTTTTGTAATCTATTACCTCAGCTCCTAACCGTAAATAAATAAATTAATGTAAGTTGACATAATCAATTTCGCAACCACATAAACCAACCTTTGGTACTTTGAATAATTTCTTGTAAATGTAAGTAAACGTCGTAAACAATCAAATTCAATATACATACTTAAAGGAATAGTGCGGCCAATCTAACAGTATCGCTTTTAATAATGGTTTATCAAAATCATACAAATATTATGTTTAAATAGGAGTGATCACAAACTTAGGCAGGTATTAATTTGGTACATAAAGATTGAACTCAGACAAATATTCTGACAAAGGATTTTAATAAAATGATTCGGCGTCTCTTGTGTCAATATAATTAGGAATCGCTTTATTTTATTATTAAGATATTATTCAGCATTGGTAAGGCCACTGGACAAATGCCTGTCTAACCCTTCTTCCATAACTCGTCGTTGCCATGGTGATGTTGATTTTATTTAATCAGGAAACACAACAATAGTAAATAATTCAAGCGTTACAATGTTGATGTGTACCGTATCTCCAAGAAGTCGTTATTAATTAAAACGACAGTTTGTTCATCAATAACTTAAAATAATATGACAGTATTTAATCATCATAACCTACATGCATTATATGCATCATGCCTGAGTGCTAGAAGGCTTAGACAGAAGATACAGTTTGATGTCCATAACTCTTCATACATTTCTTAAGAAATCGGAGAGAATTTCTACTTAACAATCAAAGACTACTTAATGACCAAATTCCTAAACGATACTCAATTTTATGCTCTCTCTTTTATTAGCCTGCAAAACAAAAGAGGCAACACTATATTAGAGGACTACCTACTTAAAACTTATAATTAATAATCTATTTAATAAAAATTAATGTTGCCAAGCGCATAACTCCGGAATGGCTCGACCATTCGGCATTCTTTTTATGGTCCTTGAGGCCCACGGAAGGTTTTAATACTAAAAAATAGTCGTATTGACTTTTGACACAACGAAGTCTGTCCAGGTAACTAACAGTATATAAAACAGTCTGAAATAGGTTTAAATATTAATAATTATATTTTACAATGATAATACTTTTAAAATAAAAACATATCTAAATAACTATGTAACATTAGCACTTATTGCAATTGTTATCAGTAGGTACAGGTTCATGACTTTAAAGGTATTTATACATAACTTATATATTTTTTTGTTTTTTGTTCTGTTGACAAGGTTGTTAATTAATATGGCATTAATTGTAATGCCATATTAATTAATTATTGTCCAATTATGTCATTGGACATAAAACACTCAATGGCATATTTATTATGTTATTTTATGTAAGGACAACTTAAACAAAATCTATCCATCAGTGGATGGCTAAAATCAAAATCAAAATATCATTTATTCAAAGTAGGCCAAATTTAATTGGCTCTTTTTGAACGTCGACAATAAAGACAGCCCCCAAAAACGCCCGCCCTTCACCGCTTCGTAGTGTTTTTGTTGGGAAGAAGAAGCGGCGCAACAAACTCCCCAACAACACAGTTCTGTCTGTTAATTAATTTAACGATTCTATACAATATTACAATGAATCTATTGGTACACAGTTTATCGAATCGGCTATTATTATTATTATGTGAGCTAGCATACACAAATCCATTTTACCAATAAAAAATATATAATTATGAATATTTTAATACACACTTAGCCTCCATTTGTCTGTATGTGCCCGCTCACATGTAATTACACGTTTTAACAAGTTACAAAAGTGAGTTGTCTTGGGTCAATCCGGTGACCATCTTCTACTGTGACTAAAATAGTCATTTACATTATAATATGCCTTCTTGATAAGACAATCTTTTATTTTACGTTTAAAAGCGTCAGTCGGTAGATTCAAAATGTCACTAGATATTCTATTATAAATACGTATACCAACTCCCTCAAATGAATTATGCACCTTATGTAAACGGTGACTAGGAGCGCATAATTTATGTTTATTTCGCGTGTTAATATTATAAATGTCACTATTTTTACAATAGGAATGTATATTTTGCCTTATATATATTATATTGGCATAAATAATTTCTTTAAAACGTTCCCTAAGAGAAACTCTAGCACTTAACTGATATATGGAACGAATAGCTCTCTTTTGCAAAATAAAAATACTTTCTATATCGGTGGCTCTGCCCCACAAAAGAATTCCATAAGACATAACGCTGTGAAAATAACCAAAATAAACAAGTCGAGCAGTGTCCACGTCAGTAAATTGTCTAACTTTTCTGACCGCATAAGCAGCAGAGCTAAGTTTTCCCGCGAGACATGACATATGAGCGCCCCATTGGAGTTTGGCATCTAATGTAATACCTAAGAAAACTGTAGAATTGACCGTCTCTAGTACTTCTTTATTGACAATTAAGTTGGGTCCTAGATTTTTTACATTGGGCAAACTAAACTTTACACATTTAGTTTATTTAGCATTAAGTACCAAATTATTTACTGTAAACCAAGAATATAAAACATCCTTGCTTGATAAAAAAAGGTCGTGTTGTAATAATCAACCAAACTAGGTTAGTGTTACATAATATTATTTATTTTGTGACAAAACACAGCATGATCGATGCTAGTGCACAAGACTCACACGTCGAATGCCGTAGGAGAATCAAACTCACTCAAGTTTACAACAGAAATAATTAATTCCAGAATAAACCATTTAGACAAAAAATACCAGTTAATTAAAGATTTTGAAAAACAGAAAAAGTTAAATCTTTGATGAGTACCTAAGTTCACGTCGGCGATAACTTACCATTGAGAATCATAATTATATACTTAACTAACTTATAACATCATTAGAAGAGTCCTGCTATAACAGTGCTAATTACATATACATACATATATTATGTCAAACCTTTTTATAAAATATCTGATTGATATAAAAAAAAGGTTAGCTTATATTTTCACCTTTTCATGAATTGGAACGAAAGTAAACATTTTTATTAGGACGTTATTAATAAAATCCAGATAAATATAAAATTCTAGATGTTTTCCCTCTATATATAAACAAAGCAGTAGGTAATGTTTAATATGAACCAGATGCGAGGCATTGCCAAAGAGATAAGCTAGCCAACAATCCGCAGAATTGTACTGCTGGCCGCATACCGGGTACCGGGTGCTTAGAATTTTTCGTCACCCGTTTATCTGACATACCGTAATGACTACATTATAATATCTACTGGATATAGGGTTACCAATTCCTGACAAAAAAATAAGATTGCGCTTCGCCAAAGTCAACTAAATTCAAAGTTAATATGAAATGAACTTAATAATTATGTAATGAAGTTACTAGATTTCGACAAATGCCAAGTTTTACATAAAACCATTTGAAAGCGTATTTAAAAACTACGCACCATATGATATTTATTAATATAGTTATTACAAACATATTAGAAACAGTACATACATATATAATCTTACCCGTATAATCCGAGAGAGTTCAAAGCACCACTTTTCATTTAGAATTACCTGTTAATCAGACTATTGGTTACCTCCATATTTTAATGTAATGAGGTTGCTCTTACAAAATTTTGTAATTTACGAGCTTGCACTATTTTGCGTCCACCAGCCCTACTTGCCTACATGGTGGTATATGGAATCTACACAGAATTCTGATAAACAGTGAATTGTTTGAAGCATGCACAAGCGCTAGAAAGCCACTGGTTTTGTAACTAACGTGCGAATGTATTTACATTTATTATACATTCTGCGGGTACTTACATGTTTATTGTAATATTTACGCATTTCTTATATAATAATATGTGAATTTGAATATTCATATGTTGAGAAATCAAGAGATATATTACTTTTTTTAAAATAAAAACATCTAATTATATACTTTCGCTACTAATAGTTTAAATTAAACTAAAATACGTATACAGTTACTTAGTTTGTAAATTGCAACTTTTCAATAGTTACTTGTTTTGATATTCGTTTTAAGTATTAGGATTCAATTCTTATCTCGAACAATTTTCTACCGCTGTTCCTGGTTATCCGGATTTATATTTATAGGTCCTATTACCATTTCATCTGGCATAATGTAGGCCCTGAAACTATTCCAGCTATTTATATAAACTATACCAGCATAGCGCTATCTTCAAAATGTTGTTTTCTTTAAATCCGTATGGTTGATATGAAACTTGTTCTTCATTAATTTACTTTTTCCTTTTTTTAATTTAATTTTATTTCCTCCACAAACAAGTTTTACCAGTCTAGTTTATAAAACATGTATAATTTTATTAATAGACCAAAATTCCTTCAATAAGTATTATCATAATTTTGAGTAGTATTTTAGCTATCTGAACATCCTTCTGAGTTCCTACATAAAAATATTTTTTACAATTTCTCAAGTTTAAAGTATTGATACTACCTGCAAAAATTTGGAGTCAACATTTGTCTCGGTAATGAGTAGGTAAACCGCTTGGATCAACCCGTTTCACACAACATGGTGCAGAATAACTATCTTATACGGTTCGTTATGGTACGGCGGTCAAGGTATCGATGTGCGATACACTTTCAATGGCCGTCCATGCTGGTGAAATAGAGAAATTCTAGATGCGCCCGCGACGATATCGCGGAAATAGGAAACTTATTGGTTACTGTTACTTGTAATGTAATGTTTCACCAACTAGCTTACTGCTCGGATGAATTCAGTATGAATACAATATTACTTAAGATTATACACATAATATGTCACAAATAACTCTAACTTAATTGTGTGTGACATTATCAATAAATGACAAAAAGAAAACCACATTTTGTTCAATATTTTTTCAGTACAGTATACGGTATAGAGCTGTAACCTCTATCGCATTTTTTCTACAATTAAACCACAAAATGGTACTAAAAAGTATAATTATCGATTTGTCGATCGTTTATGGGCTCTGTAAATGGCAGGTGTCGTTTATTATCGACAGACAGTGTTATAAATGTTTACCTGAGGAATGTTTTTGTAATTTATCTATACGAATTTATTGTGTAATTAAAACGATATCCGTGCTAAAACGGAATCATTATTTAATAATAAATACCAAAAGCAAAACCAATAAAATTAGTGCAACAACCTCTAGTAATTGGCTGTGCATATATTGGAAATTGAATCTTCTCCAGAAAATGTTAACTATGTCTAACTTATACACCACCAGATGTGTCTATGATTCATTTTAACGTTATAGGTAATAATAATAAATTCGTTTATTTCCTCACCAAAACCGCAATACATTAGAAAACTTAAGCTATGGGTGACAATTATACGGTACTTATACGGTTGTGGATCGCTGGTGCCTGAGGTAGGCACCATAGCACATGTGTTACAGGTCACCAGGCCCGTAACTGGAATCCTAGTTTACAATAATTTCAGCAAAGACTTCATGGAAAAAATTAATACAAAAAATATAGAAAAATAATTATGATATTAAGAGGATCCTTTAAAACTACTGTTTTATAAGTAATATCTTTGGACATTTCCAGTAACTTGTATTGGTTTATAATCACATAGAAAAAAACGCTTTCCTAGATTGAAGTGAGTTACTTGACTAGATAATAGCTACGTATCGTCTTGCATCGTCAATAGATGTTTCACTTTTACACTAATCAATATTACCAATGTCCATAGCACTTGTCACAGTATCAATTAGACCGATTAAATTCAGGTATACGTATACGTGTTACATTTATATAAAATGGAATTTTAAACAAATCTTTTATTTTTAATTGCCATGTTGCAGTCGTAAAGCGAAAGCTAGGTTCAATGAAATTGGTTATAGCGTCATTGATTTATTAAACCATAACAGAAAGCGTAGTTTTATTAAATAATTAACTAGAACTATTGTTTCACTTATTAAGAAACTATAAAATATTGTTGTAACTTTATTATTTCCTATGAGTTTATTTGCCACGTTGGTCTAGTAGTCGTAATTACGACTAATGAGTTAGAGGTATCTGTCGGATTCGATTCCTAGGATTCTAGAATTTTTCTACGAAATTCTCATAACAGATCAGAGTTTGGATTCGTGCCCGGTTGATAGCTCTGTCTAACTCTTCTGGGACGACAGGCGTGATGGTATGTCAAATAACATTTCCGTGTCTTCGTTGCAGATAATGTTAAAAAGGAAAATATTATTGACCTTTGCAACACTGATATGTGTTGCAAACGCAGTAGTACCGAATTCAGCATCAGGCAACGAGATTAGCCCGGCCCCGAGAAAAGTAGTACCAAGCACCGGTGGGCCTTTGTACCCCCAAGCAACAGAATCTAGGGACTTAAGAACTCTTGATGGAATATGGAACTTCAGGAAATCTCCATCCGACCCCGAAGCAGGGTACAGAGACGGCTGGTACGAACAGGATCTTGACAAGGTAAAGTAACTTGTTACCCAACTACTAAAATACTATTTATTGATTACTTACATTTACGAAAATATTAGACATTGGAATAAAACTATTTATTACGGATTTTATCGCGGTATATTAACTAACTTTATTTTAACTTGACGATTCGGATCCTTTGAAGCATCCATAAAATCCGTAAAAACTGGTTTTATGTCAATACTATTTGTTTAAAGTATTGATATGAGGTCGTAGAGCGAAGGAGCAATACACGCAACGTGTTGCTATGTGTACTTTTATAATATGTTCAATTGATATGTTGCACGTTTGCAAACTATGAAGGCCTAATGGTTTTGTTATCTACAATTCACAGCCTCGTGCTCGAGATATAGTAGAATGCGTTTATGGAGCGTTTAGTGACGTATATTTATGGACAAATATGTGTCACTGCTGTGAAGTCTTCGGACTACAGTCTTTCAAGACTAATTAATTAAGTAGCAAAACCTAATACTCCTTGATAATTCATAGTCTTTTTGTCCCATATCTAAAAATTCTCAGATTCTCTATAATTCCCTTGATAATTCAGTCATAGTTTTTTTGTCCCATATCTAAAAATTCTCAGATTCTCTATAATTCGCAGCATATATGTGCATTCTTTTTTCTATAAGTAAAATCAAATTTATAACAGGTGATTTTTGTCGATTATCATCAATATACTGCCTCCGCATATACACCTACGTTGAATCGCCGACATTACCTACTACTCAAATACTTATCTGAGATGTTCAGAAACATACATACATATGTATATATATACATATAACCTCCACTCTCATAAACCACTTAGCTGTGTTCTTATTAGCTATTTGATTGATAACTAACAATCATAAAATGCCGCGATAGTTGCAATACTTGAGCTTAGCTTTAGGACACCATAACAAAACGACTCTACCCAATAGTTATTTTAGGTTCACTTTCGGTTTTTCCATTGTTGCATACCCCATGAGTCTAGGCCCATTTACTATATCGGTAGCCTGACTTTTGTCTATATTTTATCCAACGGTATTTGTTCTCGCTTATCAAACGCGTTACTTGAGCTTGTAATTATTTAAATGGCCTAGTGTGTGTAGCTACTGACCCTAGATTTGATTTGACGATCGAACAAATTTTATATTACATCTTTCAACCATCTTGAAGTTCGGGTTTCTTTAACTAGGACCCAAAACTCCGCTTGAAGCTAAATATTTTGTCAACTAAGCGCATATCCATAAGAATATAAATAAAAGTATATTAAAAAAAATACAGAAGTACAAAACTTACATTCCATAAAAAATAATGAAGTTATCTACGAATCATAAGTTTACTGTTTCAAAATATCGGTTTATAAAACGTCCAATAACTAAACTATAACATGATAGATTCTTATTCTTACTGCAAGCCTGACGACCTTGACGCTATGTGTTATTTACAAATACAATTATGTATGTATGTACCTACTAACTTTGTCGGATAAAAGTATCCGAAACCAGTTCACCTACTGCGATTGGTTTCATTGAATATTATATATCATTGTTATTCGTCTATAGACATCATAATCTTGACATTTTGGTTTTGTAGACCAAAGCGTTCGGTACATTTTAAAATATAACAAACTATGTATGTATATTTTATTTCTCGCTCAGTGTGTTCTTACAATTTAAATTGAACCTTTTTGCAATAATTACTTCACTCTTGTACTTTCATTAATCTACTCAAGCATGACGTATGAAAGATAACTCGTGTGAAAAATGGTTTATAATCCAGATACTATAAATCATGTCCATTATTTTCTATACTATTTGTAGAGTCGGGTCGTCGTTTCGTCTTCAATTGTTGGATAATATATTGACCCTGACCCCGTGCAATATTTGGAATTCCTTTTGACACATATAAATTAATTTGTCCTTTATCTAAAAATTGGTGAGACTAGTTATTTATTATTTAACGAGTTTCAAAGCTAATTTTTAATATTTTCTTTCTTTCTTTGAAATAAATTTATTGATATACCTACCGGGACTCCATGTAATTCTTATGATTTAATTAAGTCACTAATCGCTCAAATAAAAATCATAAAGCTGTCAATCAAGGACTTAATTAATCAAGGCTTGGGAAATACAACCCCGACAAAAATCGGCCAATTAAAGTATGCTTTGCGACACAAGATACCGCGATGTACATATTGCGTAATAAAACAAAGGAGGTGCTCGGCAACGTACTTATCTACTCAGATCAAACACCGCTTCAACAACAATACTTTAAAAAATTACGCGCAGAATTATTACACCGCCAACAAAGCGGCGAACCGGATTTATCTATTAAATATAAAAGTGGTGTACCCAAAATAGTTAAAACTAGTTCAAAAAACGACTTTTAGCTGATGAAAAGTGTGATAATGCTATAAAAGAACAACTTGAAAACAACTCGAATATTACCTATCAAAACTTAAACTGTTATGAAAACTTGCATATTGCAAATAAATCGTCGCTCAAATTTTTATACACTAATATACGAAGTATAGTGAAACAAAACAAACTAGATGAGTTGAAATGCATATTGAAATCTCTTCAGACAGTTATTCACATAATACTTCTAACTGAAACATGGATTAAATCGGACATGGAAGCCGACATGCTACAAATACCTGATTACGCACATGTATATAGATACAGAAAAGGTCGTATTGGAGGCGGAGTTTCAATGTACATACACAAGACTTTAAAATATGATATTAAAGAAAGTAAAATAAAAAATTACAATGAATTTCTCTGGATATATTTGGAAAAATATTCTTTAAATATAGGCTTAGTCTACAAACCACCTAGTACACATTTTAATGACTTTTTGGAAACATATTGTACGTTCTTGGGAGGAAGGCGTAGAACCATTGTGTTTGGTGATTATAATATTAACCTGCTCAACAACGACTGCAACACAAGAAAATATACGAATTTACTCTTGGAGACAGGTTATCAGATACTAAATAAACTAAATAATAGCTATAGTACAAGAGACAGCAAAACCACCAAGACAATAATAGACCATGTATCAACTAACCTACAAGATAATAACTACCACTTTGCAATACTTGACACCCCTTTATCGGACCATAAACAAATATATTTAGAACTGATGAAGCCTAAATATGAAATGAAACAAAAACGTGAATACTTAGCCACGGACTACCACGCCCTCTATAAATCAGTTAAAGAATCTACACTTTCAGTAAATAATAAAATTGGTTATCATGCATTGGAGGAATTCATAGTCAGCTACATTCAAATGAATAAAATAAAAAAAACTAAGATATTAAATAAACCACGAGAGGATTGGATCACTAAAGAAGTATTAAATGATTTGCACAATCGCAACATCGCGTGCTATGCACACAAGACTGATTTAGAAAACAAAGAATTGGAAGAAGACTTTAAAAGCAAAAGAAACGTAGCAAAAAAAAACATTAGAAATAGTAAGAAGAAATACTATTATAACGCTTTCAGAAAGACTGAAAAACAACCAAAAAAGATGTGGAACCTAATTAATTCTCTAGCAAATAACAAAATAATAAATAGTACTGCACCATCAAAATTATTAACTGAGTCTGGTATTATCTCAGACAGGCAACAAATATGTGAGCAATTCAATACATTTTTCTCTACAATAGGATCAACCCTCGCAAATAACATACCACAAAAATATCACCATAACCTAATACACCTACAAACACAACAACACGACACGGAACTGCACGCATTTGAACCAACTACAGTCAAAGAAATTGAGAGTATCATAAATGACTTAGATACAAATACAAGCTGTGGAGTGGATGGGATTACAGTTAAAGATCTAAAATGCATAAAAGAATTAATTATAGACAATCTAACTACTGGCATAAATGCTTGCTTAACTCAGGGTGTTTTTCCAGACAGTCTAAAAATAGCGAAAGTCACACCTATTTATAAAGGCGGATCTAAGACAGACCCTAGCAATTACCGACCGATATCAGTGCTACCACTCTTATCTAAAATTTTTGAAAAAGTTATATACTGCCGGCTTAACACTTACCTAAATAGTATAAACTTCTTTTTCAAACAACAATACGGTTTTCGTCCACGATCCAATACCCTGTCCGCAACCATAGACCTCACCACTAACATAAAAAGTGCAATAGACAAAAGACAAATTGCCTTAGGTGTATTTATAGACCTTAAGAAGGCTTTTGACACTATTAGTCATTCCCTACTACTTCACAAACTAAAAAACGTAGGTCTTGCTGGCACAGCGTATAAAATTATAGAATGTTATTTAAAAAATCGATTGCAAATTGTCAAAATAGAAAACAATGAAAGTAATCCAGCAAAATTAACTTATGGAATTCCACAAGGTTCAGTATTAGGCCCTTTATTGTTTCTTGTTTATATTAACAACATAAACACTGTAAAAGTGACCGGAAATCTATCTCTGTATGCAGATGACACTTGTATATTTTATTTTGGACACCACTTAAAAGATATTATTAATGCAGCACAGAAAGACTTACATACCTTAAATGAATGGTTTCTATCCAATCTTCTAACTATCAATACCAAAAAAACCTCGTACATGATACTAGCAGCAAAAAACAAAAAAATCAATGAACCGATCCACTTAAAAATATTGAATGAAGAAATAAAGCACTCAAACCATGAAAGATACTTAGGACTGATATTAGATAGTCGACTAACCTGGAAAAATCATATTGATTACATACAATCTAAAATATCACCCCTTATAGGAGCTTTACACCGAATATCGAACTGCATCCCACCTAAGATACGTACCGTGATATATAATTCACTTGTCAAACCCCACATCGAATACCTAGTTGAAATATGGGGCTGTGCAGCACCAACAAATCTACAAGCCCTACAGATTGTTCAAAATAAAATAATTAAAATACTCTATCATTATGACTTTTTAACACCTACCTGGAAATTATATCAAGACACAAAAATACTAAGTATACATCAACTATACACACTGAATACATGCTTATTAGTAAGAAAAATCATCACACAAGAAATACACACACAACTAGAACTTAACAAAAAAACACACCCATACAACACAAGACAACGAAACAAACTCCAACTTAATAAGCCCAGAACCAACTATGGTAAATCAAACATACTATACGAAGGTGCACAAATGTATAATAGATTACCAGACAATGTTGAAAAAAGCGAAAGTCTTCCCATTTTCAAAAAGCGATTAGAAGAATACGTAAGAACGAACATTGCCATTAAATAAAATATATAATAGTATATTATAATACATGTAGTTAATAAGTTAAAATTATATTTAAACATTCTATTACATGCTCGCTCAGACTTGTATATATATAAAATCATATTGTAGAAATAACTATGCTCAATATAAGTGAACTGTTATATGTTCTTTTTTGAGTTAATAAATGTCTTTAAACCGATGTAAGTTATTGGTGTTTGAATTGTTTAGCTGGCAATATTTTTTTGTTTATGATTTATAACTGCTGACCCTAATTAATGAGAGCCAAATTAATGTTTTACTGTGTCTATGAGATCATGTGTCTCTGCGGTAGTTTATTTTTTGTGACTAATCGTATCCTGTGTCCTACAGACTGGCCCAGTGATCCCTATGCCAGTACCATCATCATACAACGACGTGGGTGAAGATGCCTCGCTACGCGACCACGTTGGGGTGGTGTGGTATGACAGGCGGTTCTTCGTGCCGTCGTGGTGGGGTTCCGCTGGTCAGCGCGTCTGGCTTCGGTTCAGCAGCATCCACTACGCATCTGAAGTGGTAAGTTGGTAATTTATCGCTCATTCATTCTTCTTGCAATGCATTACACTTTCTTTATAAATATGGATCGTAAATTTGAAATCAAACTTTTTATCTACATAAGGATATTAGGGTGGTAATCAGTTGGAATTAATAATAATAACTATAATAACTGTATTTTTTATTTCTTCCACAAATATAACTTAAATTAGACTTACAAGATAAATAAATATAAACATGACAATGGTTATTTGTGGGAGACTGGTGCCTAAACTAAGCCGAGACCTGTATTTTAGGACACCAGGGACTCCCCCCTATAGGATAGAACATTAATATGGAAAGACAAATGGAGAAATTAGCTACGACGTTACATTGAATTTATGCTTTATTATAATTAGATGTCTCTTTATAATATCATATTATCGCGCAGATATCATTATCGGCCAAATACTTAAACTCTACTCAATTTTAAAGAGTTAATTTTGTCACAAGTTTATTAAAGGTCACCCGCAAATATAAGATTACTCTAAATCCAAAACCGTTTAATTATTTGGCTATAAATACTGCATTAGCCAATAACTAGTAAATAGTTTTCATGGTTGCAACTATATTTCTATCTTAAGTTGACATAACACAATCTTAACATAATTAACGGAATTACTTACACATGTTATCTACTTGGAACAGATACGCACCAAAACCAGTTTTCTTTTCGTAGTTATTTACATAAACTTACACGCTAACTTAATGCATAACTATTATATAATACATTATAAGAATGTGTAAGTGCGTAAAATTATTATACACATTTAAAACAACGTGTTATTATTTAAAGTATATACGTAACTTTTACATTATTAAAATGAGCATTATACATATATTTTGTAGTGACCACATTGTGTGTGAGCAAACATTGTTGATTCAAATGGTTTGTGTACGTAGAATTAATGCTATGTAGAGTCGATGTTCACATAATTAGCATATAAACGGTTTTCGTCGATAGCATTTCATCTTTTAGACACATCCTTTTGAAGGAGATCTGTGCTGATACATATGTGTGTGTGTGGAATTTTAAGCAGCTCAACTCCCCATGTGCTATGCTGCCCACTAAGTTATTTGGATTCCAAATAGTACGCTTTTTATGGAAGCTTAGAATTAAGACGACCTCGACTTATCTAGTTGTAAATAATATACATATTACACATTACCTTACGCGAATATTAGATATTGAATTACTATAACAACTTTTAAATGAAATACAAAATTTAGTCACAGACTTCTTACTAGTTACCAGTGAAGTAGCTAAGTAAAGGAGCTAAAATGTCGGAATCAAAACATTCGCAATATACCGCGATAAAATCCTTAAAAATATCATCGTTTTACATATTTCAATACTTTTCATTGATTTCATTCGTAATTTCGATGCAGCCTAGCAATTGATGTTATCATTACTACATACATGCTTATTTTATTCTGCATAGGATGTATTTTATGAAACCGGGTCAAGTGCAATCGCCATTTTTATATACTGTTCTAATAAAATTTCATATAATTAAAGTTATGCATTCTCTTAAAGTACCTACATACGACATGTACGTCCTGATAAATATCTTAGTACATAATTATGTCATTACGACTTATCACACACATCTACACTGTCACATCTAGCGCAAATAAGGGCAAAAATTTTATGACACGTCATTTTTCACGTCAGAGGCTAGCAACAATAGAGGGCGGATCCAGCCCCAACCGGTGGCCTCTGTAGGCAGCCATAGGTGTCGTTGTCACGAGGCAGAGATAGTGGGTAATTGGACAATTTGTCATGTCAAACCGGTCTCGCGAGTTCGCTCTCGTTTGACCCGACAACTGACCACTAACACAGATTTAAATCGATACGTACCTACTTCGGGAAACAGAAACAAACCGTTAATTATTTACTTTACGCAGAATGCTTGCATGCAAATAAAATGTAACTAGCAACTCATTTGTTTTAATCGAATCGGTTAATCGATACATTATGAGCTAGCGAGTAAGTTGATGGATGAGAATGTCGAATTTAAATGTAGGTACTTAGAATGAATAGTACAAGCGGTTTTCTAAGTTAACCGTTTTCACTTAAATATACTTTGCAGTCACTTAAGAACTTATGAAATAAGATAGTTAGGGTCAAACACATCAGGCAACCTAGTGTCGTTACGCTACGTAGCCTTAAGCGTTTAAATGTTATCAGGCGTCATTCATACGCCAATTGTACTAGACTAGAGGGCAATAAGAATCACTGACCTCACTTAACTGAACTCAATCAGCTTCCTACCAACCATGTTGTCTAGCAGTAGGTCTTGTTCTTGTCTAATCTAGGTAGATAGTTAGATACCTATCTGTTGCTTCCACAAGAAATCGTTTATAATAAAGTTGAACCATTATAGATTGTAGAAATTTCGCATATCAATGCTGGAGTGGCGATCGGCAAACGAAGTGTGGGACGCCCCCCTAAAAAAGGTAGTGGGGTTAGACTGGATTGCTTACCATATCAAGCTAATATTTATTTTAAGTACTTCCAAATTTACTTTAAATACAAATTTATTAATAAGTATGCGGTGACTTTTTACTCACTTTTTTCCTATCCCGCTCATACAAATCAGTTTCTGATGAAATTATGTAGTTTATATTCGAATAAAAAAAATTAACATAAGTGTGTTTTCGGATTATAATGTAGTATTAAATGAAAATTTTACGAAAACCTACTTGATGTAGCCGTATTTTCCTCTGGGTAAAACTAATCAAATGAAATGTCTTTAAGTACGAATTCCCTTTAAGCTGTAAATCAAGGCGAGAGATTCATTCATACCATACAATATAAATAGATGTACTGTAAATAACGTCAGCCATCACAAATTTGCTGGGCAACAGGCCATACTTCATTACTTGTACAATGATTTGTAAATCAAACATGAGGTGGCTTAGTAAGAGGTGCTATAAAGTGGTACATAAAGGCGCAATTTGCAGGACAATGTCTCCAGAATATAGGTCGACGCTGAGCACAAATCTGCCTAATATAAACAGATACAAATCATTCAGGTACAGACACCCACGGGATTACGTTTGCATTTAAACTAAATGGAAACGCAGGACAATGACATTGATTAATACCTACGACCCAAGTAAGGCTTATATGGGTATGCCTACGTACTGGGGAAAGTACAATAAAGATGCAGCAAAGGTAAATATAGTAATAATACCTACCGCATTTTAGGACCTAGGCACACAAAGACTTTAAAAATAAAAGTTACTATTCAAATTAAAACTTTTATTTGCTGTATAAAACGAAGTGAGGAGTTAAATATCAAGTTTCCTTGAATTAGTTTAGTAGGTCAATGTTTACACATTACTTATTACCAACAAAACCACTAATTAGGTAAGCCGTTACAATTGATATTATTATCCTAGCACACGATATTTTTTTGCTTAAAGATATAGTTAATTCTATAACGGTCGTACTCATATGTTAGTTACGTTTAGGTATGTTGATTACTGCATATCTTTATTGTAAAAAATAATTAATACTCGTGGTTATTAAACCATGAGTATTAATTTGGACCAATTTACAGTTTCGTCAGATGCAATCATAGTTTCCATATAAACAGATTTAAATTATTTATGAGTAAATCTACTATTAATAAATAATGTTTTATAAATAGTAGATTTACAAAAAAGCAAAGACTGTTTTCTTTAATTTTTTCTTGCGTCAAGACTGTGTTGTTTATCATTTCTCATCCATTCAACCACAATGTGTCACAGCGAAGCGTGGCTGGGTGCAGCTAGTAGGCTTATAAAATTAAAATCTCGCTCATTCAAACACCTGTCTGGGGCTAATTGTCCAAAGCGAGAAGGTTTAAATACCGAACCTTATTATGAGAAAATATTAAAACGCTTTCCCCAGCCTCTAGAGCCAGATAAAGATTGTCACTCTAACAGTTTTCGTGGCCTGTTATTACTCAAACATTTTTTAGCCATTGACACTATAAGAAGAAGAAGGGCCGACGATTCACGTTACCTATGCTGGTACTACATTTTTTTTACTGAAACTTCGAGAACTATTAGTTGTCCACATTACTTAGGTACGTTATATTTTGTCATAATCTTTGTCCATTATTCCGAATAGCAACCCTTGTTTGAATGACGTTAAACGAAATGTTGCCCTTGATATTATAAGGTTAAACGGTATTTTACCGTTCCTGTGTTCGACCTTTAGACTACTAATATTACTCATTGCTCTTTTTGCTTACGACATTTACAACTGGAATATTGTTAAGAAATATTGTTCACACGTTTTTATTTTACTTTAATCTTACAATCTCTGTCGTGCCTTGCTAAATATACCTGCTACGGCTTTAACAATATTTTTTCAAGCACTAGAGTCATGAAGACTAGTCGTATAAGGAAAAATAAGCATAGAATTTACTTTTCTTCAAAGATTTTTCCGTTTCATGCTGAACAACAATTATGATCCCCACCTTAGTTTGGGAATCAGTATCAGCATGTATTGTACTATACATTTCTATTGTGACTCACTTTAACCTGCCAAGTTACAACTAGTAGTAGTAAACAACTTTTTTTTTTGATCCAAGGAATTAAAATATTACAATATTATTAACATTTCTAAATGATAATACATATTAATAGTATTACTTAACTCGTAGATATATTTGTATTGGAATACATAATTTTCTGATTAACTATGGAATCTTCAAAAAAATATAATAAAATACAATTAAATTAGAGGTAAAGGTCAACCACAACGTCACTTTATATCAGACAATAAATAAAAATATCTACTTTAAATGCCGTTGTGGAAGAATCCTTAAAATCCACTCAACAAAGTTCAGATGTTGTCCTGTTTGTATATAGGGCCTAAGTTGTTGGTAACGAACATATTATCGTCGCCCACGTGAGGTGAATGTGCCACACTTTTGTTGAATTCTTATCCTTTAAATGTTTTACTTTATCTTTTCTTTTACCCGTAAATAATGCAAGGCATGTGTTAGCAATAAACAGACCACCGTTTTTGATAAAATGTTTTACGGTCACACACTTACTTACTATCTAAATACTTACCTATACACACAACAATGTTTAGCATTCTTTGGATGGTATTTATTTCTGTCGCCACTGTTACTTATAAAATGTAGCTGTAGGTATAATTTAATTTTTCTTATATGAAACAATTAAGAAATCAATAAACCGATTCGATTATTACATTACTTTGGTTTGAAACAAAAATAACCGCATATGACGCATGAAATTGGCCCCTGTTTATACGTCAAGGATTTTCATCATGCATTTTTAAAGAGTTAAAAAGTGATAATGAAATGGGTTTGTTAATTCTGAAAATAAACAGACACTCCCAGGACCAGGACGTAAAACAGTGCACGGAATATTGGGAGTCTCTTTACAAAATGCAGTACATTAATAAAGCTATGAATAAAAGTATATCAAATATCATAAATGAATTTGTTAAATTAGGTTTCAACGGAAATCCGCTTTGTTGTATTGTGTTTGTTGTGCAACTAAATACTTAGTTTTTATCTTTGAAACGCTAATGTACCTATTTACTTAAGTAAGTACATGTAAATATGGCTGAGTCTTATCATAGTTATCTGTTTAGCCAAATAACTTTACAAGGCGACATCGGCGATTTATAAATACTAATAGGTATTACTTAACACTTGATGATGAATTTGGTGTCGTAACTATAACCGGTGAGCCCACGGCAAATTAATCTGATGGGGCCCCAATCCGAGGGCCCCGTTCAACCTCGATGTAAATTAAGTTAATGTGTTATCTTTATTATTGACAAGAGTTGTCGGTTTCAAGTTCAATCCAACTCACATATTTCTAATCAGTCCTGCCTTGCACGTCTAAAGAATGTTCTCTACGGTATTTGAAGTCTGCTAACTCGCGTTACACCAGCGCGATATAACCTAACCCTCTCACCCTGAGAGCAGACCTGTGTCTAGCAGAGAGACAGTAAATGAGTTGATGATATCATTATTAAAATTATCTCATAGACAATGTCCGATCTTTTGCAGTTCGTGAACGGTAAGTCGGTTATGTACCACGAGATCGGACACCTTCCATTCGAGGCAGAGATTACCGATGCAGTGAGCTTCAACAGCAGCAACCTCCTCACCGTGGTGGTCGACAATACGCTGCTTAGTGATACCGTGCCTCAAGGTTCCGTCAAAGATATCTATGTCGGGTGAGTGTATTGTAGTAAATGGTTGCTCTAATCCTCATGTTAATATAATGTCATAGAAATTAAACAACTTGTTTTTAATCTAATCTAATTGCACCAGGGAGCAGTATTTTTCATTATAACTTAACGGCTGACGATATTTCAAGGATAAAAAGATTTTACAATGCATTATTTTCTCAAAAATGTATGCCTCACCCTCACAGGCAAAATATCTTTAAATCTAAATGCCAATAATGCACAAAAGATGCATTCCTTTGTAATTAAAAAACGTCACAAACCTTTAGTCATCATAAGTTTCAGGCTGAAAGTCATTCGGTATGAATAAGAAAGTAAGTCGCATAAAACGATTTGATTGGGCACTTAAATAATACTGATTTAACATTATAACACATTTGAAAAAAATCATATTCTAATCTCAGTATCGGAATAATGTATTGTTGCAAACCTTCAATTTGAAAGACCAAATAAAGTTTGAATTTGTTGGTTGAAATGGGCTTAAGCTTCGACATCACCTTTATATGAGGATATTGGAATACTACTAATAACCCTGAACATGTATAAACATCTATACTTACAAACTGTCTACAATTACAATCCAACATTTCTTTAAGCTGCTTCTTTCTAAAATTTAGCTCAAACATTTGTTTCGTTTCCTTCTTAGACCCAACAAGATTCGCCAAGAGCAACAATACACATTCGATTTCTACAACTACGCAGGCATCCATCGGACAGTATTCCTCTACTCAACTCCTCAAGTGTACATAGATGACGTAATAGTCAACACTGATATACAAGGACTAACAGGTATTCAAACAAACAATTCTTCTACCTAGACGCTCAACTTTTGCTCTACAGGTCACAGGTGTGTGATCGCATAGATGTTGTTTTTTATAAACATTGGGAAATGAGCTGTGATAGTCGAGTAGTCTAGTGTTGCCAATTCTTCGATGGTGTGAAAAGTCTGTCAAGCCCGCTTGAGGCTAGCGTGATGGACTATAGCCCAATCTCCCTCAAAATAGAGGACACCCGTGCGAAGTAGTGGGATATTAAATAGGTTAATGATGATGATCATTGAGACATGAACATCTCATAAATTACACAAACAAACTTTTGATTATGCCGAATACAAAATTGATTTTCTCCGTATGGTTGAACAAAACGCATATTGCACGATTCAACCCCAACTTTCTTGCTAATATGTAGCTACCACCCTCACGTGTGAGGCTGACATAATTACTGCATTCGATAGTGCCTATTTGCATCAGGAATACAAGGACTAAGTTTGAACTAAGTCCTTGTATCTTTCTTTATAGGATAAATGATTAGGTTCTATCTTTTTGTAAATTCCAGGGTTCATAGTTTACAACGTGACACAGAAAGGCCCGCCTTCAGACAACGTTCGGTGTTTTGTGCAAGTGTTTGACAAGAACGACACACAAGTGACGGCGTACAATGACTGCGCTGGACTGCTCGAGATCGGCAATGCTAACTTCTGGTGGCCTTACCTGATGCACCCTGAACCTGGATATTTGTACACCTTCAAGGTAATATTATAACAGAGTTTAAATATTTATAAGTCGCAAAGCACTTTGTATAGCCTTGTAGCAGGCACCGTCGACTGCAGATGAAATTAAGGGCTAATAAGGATTTTCTCCTGTCTTGTCTTGGGTGTATTAACGAAAACAAATTTCACATACATTATTGCATACAGTAACATACCTAAGTATTTATTGCATTGGGAAGCTCTACAAGATGATCACAACCGTGATACAGTTATGTATGCTCACAGTAACATTACACTTAGTATTAGGCACCATTAGATTGGTATTGTCACAAATCTATACTCCTCAGGCATCGCTAATAGGACCCCAGGGAGAGATTATTGATACCTACAGCCAGAAGATCGGTATTAGGACAATCACATGGTCCAACACCACTATCTACCTGAACGAGAAACCACTCTACTTGAAAGGATTCGGCATGCATGAGGATTCTGATGTAAGTCTGCTTTGAATATTTTAGGTATCCTCATTTATTCTAGCTATCTAATCTATTTCCCATCATAACTTCAACACATTTGTATCACAGTATTCCAAAAAGCTATGATTTACTATATTTTTTGCCATATAATTATGACCTGCTAAAATATATTCGTATCGTCCAGTTGAGGGGCAAGGGTTGGGACCCAGTGCTATGGGTGAAGAATTTTAACCTGATCAAGTGGTTGGGTGCGAACGCATTCCGCACCTCACACTACCCCTACGCCGAGGAGATCTACCAGCTCGCTGACGAATACGGCATCATGATCATCGATGAATGCCCTAGTGTTGATACTGAGTGAGTACAGTTTAGCAACAAAGAGAAATTTTGTGATAATCAGCAACTCCGGGACAACAGCTAGGGACTCCTCAGTGGCCCATAGTTAAGTATCCGAAATCCAGTTATGTAGAAACTCTCTAAAGGCGATGTAAACATTCAATAAAAAATCTAGTGTATAAAATTTACCAAAATGGCTTAAGTGTCAGAGCTGTGAAAGTGTGAACTATGTTTAACTAGCTACCTCCCACGGCTTTGCCCTCTTGGTATATTTATTTATTTTTTATTTATTTTTATTATAAATTTATAAATAAAAAAGTGTTAATCCAGGTAATAAACTATATGTATGCAAAATTTCATTCAAATCTGTCATCCATCCATATTTACAAAGTTTCGCGTTTATACTATAAGTAGGATTAGTAGGATAAAAAGACTAATAGGATAAGATTAGTAGGATAGAAATTGCTTGAATAATTTTTCTTCACTTCCAAATTCGCTTACATCGAACAGCTCTATCATTGCTAATACTTGTAAATATTACAGTGTGTTCACAGACAGTTTATTGACCAAACACAAGCAGTCGCTGACGGAACTGATCCGACGGGACAAGAATCACCCGAGTGTCATCATGTGGTCCATCTCCAACGAGCCTAGGTCCAGCAACAAACTGGCTGATAGATACTTCGCGTAAGTAGGTCCAGTCTCTGAAAACACATAAAATAATTATTTTATAAAAGGACAGGTACGAACAAACTGATAGCCTAGTGGTGTTACTATTAATTGTTTATTTCAATTTCAGAGAAGTGGTTCGACACGTTAAGTCTATGGATCTGTCGAGACCAGTGACCATCGCAATTTCTGCAAATGCCGCTACTGATAAGTCCGTTAGTATACAATATTAATATGAACTTTAACATCAGAATTAGTTTAATTTTGGTATTTTCGGGAATACACAAATTTTCACCAGTCAAAATTCAAATATCATGTGTTATTTTCAGGGCCGTCACTTGGACGTGATCAGCTTCAACCGCTACAACGGTTGGTACGCGAGCCCGGGGCAGACGGCGCAGATCATGCACAATGTGATCGAGGAGGCCACCAACTGGCACCGCATCCACAACAAGCCTGTCATCATGACGGAGTACGGCGCCGACACCATCGCTGGACTGCACTTGGTGAGTAAACCTTAACAACTCAGACATCAACGACAACAACAGGTTATAGTCCAAGATCCCAGGGCCGCCAGACATCATGTATTTTCTGACGAACCAAATGTGTATGATTGAGTAGTGCTAGTATCTACTAAGAACGCATGCCTACCAGCTAGCTTGCCTAGTGGGCCAATTTTCAGGTATCAGGTAATCAAGGTAGATACAAATATTACTTACCTCACGTAAATTCTCTAAGCTGATTTTTACATATATTTTAGGCAATATCCTTAAAAATAAGTCACCAATACTCCCAGACACTTTCCGTAGGCAGTATTGCTTTGCAGACGCTTTAAAGCTCCCAAAGTTAATTACTTAACTTCACGTAAATTCTGATGTTCCATTCTCGTAAAAGGTTTCAAAATAGTTGTGACAGAAGGCAGACCGATCCAAAGGGCCAATCATCCCCCTTAATTCAATTTTAATGCCTATGTGGGTAGGAGCGTGAGGGTATCATCAACGCGCATGAGAGTGAGACAGATTGCGAATATGCGGAACTCTAGGGGATGACTGTCCCCTTGGATCGCTCTGTCTTCTCGTTTAAAGTTTTCAAAATAGTTGTCTGGTGGAGATATAAACAATGGAGCATCATAATTTGGCAATACGGCCGACGGAAAGTGTCTGGGAGTATTGGCAACTGATGTTTAAGGATATTGCCTAAAATATACGTAAAAATCAGCTTGGAGAATTTACGTGAGGTAAGTAATATTTGTATGTACCTTGATTACCTGATACCTGAAAATTGGCCCACTGGGCAAGCTAGCTGGTATGCATGCGTTCTTAGTACATACTAGCACTACTTAATTATCCACATTTGGTTCGTCAGAAAATAGGTGACGTCTGGCGGCCCTGGGATCTTACAGCTTACTCTATTACTATTTGGGAATTTTTCTCCCATGATGAAATCGACAAACCTATTAAAAAATCCATTAAAAAAATTATACACTAACGTGTGCATAAACTCTTTAAACCTCTACGATGTTTCCTTCACTGTGTGTTAGTTCTATGACAATGATTTTCAAAGGATTTGCTGAAAACAATTATGTGTGAACGAGGCTCAACAGTATTTTTTAGCCTGTAGGCAGACTACAAAAACTGTTTCTTCTGTTTTCTCTTTCTGTTCCATATTTGTATCTCTAAACTATTTTTTTGTGTTGTTGTATACCATAGTACCCTGAATACATCTGGTCTGAGGAGTACCAGTGCCTGCTGATCTCCGAACACTTCAAGGCATTCGATCACCTGCGGAAGGCGGGCTTCTTTGCTGGAGAGTTCATCTGGAACTTTGCTGACTTCAAGACACCTCAATGTTAGTGTTGAATTTTAATGAGTATAACTCATTAAAATAAAGCTGGTTACTTCGTAATCGCAGTATATAACTGCGAGGGGGAGGCCATGTTTCAATAGTACTCGTCATTTGGTTGAGATGATGATGATGAGACTATAATATTATCGGCTAGATATAACAAAATCAGATGAATAGATTAACAATGGTATAGGTACCCATTTTTGATAGGAGTTATTTTGTTGGCAATACTTTAACCATATATTTTAAGGATCATAGAAATCTTCGCTACGTTACATTAATTAAGGCGCAAATGTCATGCAGGTAATCACTATATCTAAATATGAAGTGATCGAACGTTTGGGTCATCGAGAGGAGGCGACTCATTCTTCCAATCAGGCCCGGTATCCACCAAAGCGGAGAGGAGAGATGTGCGGAGTTATGTTTTAAATCATCAATCGTTATTTCCACATCACCTCTCCGCAACAATATCTGATTTGTATTCAAAACACATCTCTGCGCATCTCTCTCCCATCACTCCCTTCTCGCTTTGGTGGAAACCGGGCCTAACACGTAATAATGTGTGGTTTGGCGTGTTGTCATTCAGGCAGATTCGGTCCTCGGCGTCGTCGTCGAGATCGCCGTCGGCCACACATTCTACACATGAAATTGTTATGGCGTAAGATGACGATCTTCCTTTTTGTGATAACGAATGTCATAAAAATGTTAAATGATTTGGTTCTATGGTGGTGGATATGAATTGATAACTCGCGAAGCTAGTGAGAGTTCAGAATGCATGATATCCGCAAGCGTGAATGAATGCATGATAAATTAAATTGGGTCGTTATTGGAATTTTGATGCATTCCTTGAAGTTGAATAGGCAAATTTAGCGATTAAAAAAACTCATCGTCGTGAAGCGATAGATTTATCGAATTTCTTGATGTTTTACCAAACCACAAAAAACAAAAGCGCGAGTAATTCGCAGCTATTGGTGTGCCTTATTAGAGCATGATATTAAACATAAAAATCTATCGGCATCCATTCTTCTGCATCATCTTTGCATTTGATATTAATGATTTAATGACTATTTTTTTTTTAAATTTCAACTTTGTTAATTCCAGCTATTACCCGCGTGGGCGGCAACAAGAAGGGTATATTCACCCGCAATCGTCAGCCAAAAGCGGCCGCGCATCATTTGCGGTCTCGCTACCACGCACTCGCGACCGCCGACTACGGGGTAGCCCTCCCCGTCACGACGTATTACATCAGCGACGACAAACCCGCCAACCATGAAGAATTGTAATCCTCTGACCAATTGCCATACTAACCACCAAATCGTTTATAGATATAGGTATAGCTAAAACGAGTATACATATGGATTCAATCAAACTTCTATACGTTAATTTGCGTTGTCTATTTAAATTGCCACATGCCAGCGGCTAAATAGATATTTTGATTCATATACTTGCTCCAAATGATTTAAGTATGCGTGACCACGCATTGGTACTTAAATTATAGGAACATGACTAATTTTAACTGATAGAAGTTTACTTAGAAGAAGTTTAGTTACATTAGTTTAAGAATTCCTGACCAAAATGTAGAACTGTTGTATTAGAATTCTTATGTATTGATGACTTAGCGTCGTTGTTAGAATAGTACATTCCTACCTATAATAATAGTATTAGTACAAGAAAGCAAAATACCCCCGATAACATAGATTCTCTCAATAAAGTAATAAATTATTAAGTTGGAAATAGTGTAGCGCGTTATTATTTTGATTAAGGTCTGGTTTATCCTGAACTGGACTATAACTTGACTGGGTATAAACTGAGGGACATAAATATGCATAATGAGGCCAAACCCCCGAAATTAGTAATTTTTTAATGAAATGAAATTAATTAAAACCGAACCTAGCCTAAACAGCATTTCGTGTTGAATGGCCTTATTGCCAATAAAAGATGGTGCCTAGCAATTAGCGTTGTGCATATGTCTAAATAATTGATATTAGGTATACCTACCTATCCTAATCAACCCAACTAAGAAAATTGATTTATGTTAGTAATCTATTTTTATTGTTATCGAAAAATATACGTACAACTATGAAAAAGTGTACCTAAATATTATTTATACTTATTCAATATAATGATAAACATGTAAATACTTATTTTAATATGAATAAAGTACAAAATATAAACCATCTTTTTTCTACCTAAATTTTTTTCTAATGCTTAGCTTTGAGGTTTTAAAGAACAATGAAGGCTGCTTTTAATAAGGCGGCGTTTACTCGTCATGAGAGTAAGGCAAGTCTCCAGTTTTTCTCTATTACGTAGTGTATGACCCTCAAATCTTTAGCCTTGATTGGGTGGACAAATGTGTCTAACGGCATAACAATGCACACCCGGGGGGAAACACATGGAGACAAGAATCCACGGGTCTCTTTCAGACTCGCCCCATCCTGGCCACACCTCTCTGTGGGGTAACTTTTTTAATAAAATTAAAGAAGTGAAAAGGGTCCAGGTGTCCCAGTTTGTGCAGTAGTTACAGGCTGATAAGCACTTAAGCAGAGGCCATTTTATTCCAGCTAAAGTATTAATTTTACCCACAAACATCCTCGCATAAAAAACAAAAGCAGCGACTAAATAATTTATTATCCACATTCCACAATAGTTTTGCGATCACTGTGGATTCCATCAGGTTAATGTTCATATAATATATGCCCGTACGTATATGCTCATACATGTTATGGCAATCTAAAGTGGTTATTATTAGTCTAATTGCCTTTGTATGTAATACGTACGTTTCACATCAATCTGCACCATTCTCATATTGTTATTATATCCATACCTAAACCATTGTAAACGAAAGCAAAAAATTTTGTAATTTTTATATTGTTTAAAAGAGTATCTATGGAGTTTCTTGCCGGTTCTTCTCCATAAGACCTACCTTTTGGAACCGTGCAACTAAATTCAATTAAATTCGACAATTCATAAGCACCTGTATTGGTCTAATTGAAATAAATGATTTGAGTTTGAGTTTGAGTATAGATCATAGTTCTTCAATGGGCCTCTACGGATTTTGCACGGATTACTTGCTGTAGTTACCAAAAGAAAATATAAACAATAATATTTTTATTAGGTAACGTTAGAGCCCTAACTAGGTAAAAAATCTAAATGTTGAGCCATCGAAACGTCACATTTCTCTCTTATTATTTTCTACATAAAAATCAAACTCTCGTGATATAAGTTTTTTATCAACTGAATGACAACACTACTACAAATTAATAGTTACATCAAATTAATTAGGTTAATACTCTTTGATAAATTGTTATTACTCTTTGATAGTTATCGAGGATGTTTGCCTTTTCCGATAGTATATATTAGTCTATGGTTTGCCTACTATGTGTGCCGTCAAGTCATGCGAAATGGCAGGGTAAATTCGCCAAACTAATGTGGATAACTTATTACTAAGCGTAGTGTTGGCAAAAGAAACAAAACAGTATAAGTATTTTTTGAAGTGAAACTTTTTTATCGGCGTATGGGAGACATTTTATAGCAACGTAACGTTTTTCTGTTACGCGCCATCTTTGATAACAACGTAACATTTTTGCGTTACGCGCCATCTTTATTTGAATAGGTAACCATAGCAACATGATCTTTGTTTGACAACTAAAAACTATACCTTTTCCAATACACCAAGACCATTTGTTTTTCTATTGAGAACTTGCTATTGGTTGAGACATCGACGTTTTGATAAATAGAAGATTATGATTGATTCCCACTATTATTTGGAACTGACAGAGCTACAAATTAAAGACTACGAAATCAAACGCTCTTTTTAAATTCAATGTTATTCGAGTAGATACCATCATTATATCAATAATCATAAAATACAGTTGGAAAACAATTAGTTTAACCAATGCATGTCTATGATAATAAAAGCCTTTTGCATAAACTTTATCTAATTTAGCTTTATTCAACCAATTTCTGTGAAGTTGTAAATAGTAAATCATTTTTCGAAAAATGATGTCCTATAGAAGTTTCACTTCTTACGTGTGTACACTACACTAATACACACAATTTTTTTATATATATATTTTTTTTATCTCTACTGAAATTTGGAAAAATTATATAGCACCTTTCTTATATATTATAAGAAAGGTGCTATATCAATAATATATAAATAATTAAACTAATAAAATTATCAATCTAATCTATGATCCATTTTAACAAATAAAAAAATACAGATGACTTGGCTGTATGGTTTAGATTCCCTTAGCCATGAACAAAAAAAAACAAATGTCAAATTTACCAACGTACGTACGTGCTGTGCTGGTGCAATGCAAAATTAATTCCAAAATTATGCCATGCCTGCTAGCAGTGTTTATTAGATAAAAATAGATATATTCAAATTAATTAAAAATGAGTTGCATCCAATGTAATGAAGTTGCTAAATATAAATGCCCTGTATGCAGAGAACCGTAGTAAGTATTATATTGATTTGTGTACACATTACTTTTGGGGCCATTTCTTAACCATATTATTTAGGCCACACATAGGCCTCCAGATTCGTCACCCAAACATTCTCGTCAACGACGACAATACACCCTAATTATAGACTGTTTGCCAGAGTTTTCGGTTTTCTGACTATTTGCTTACCCATGGTATTGTTTATTGTGGGTGGTATTCAAACGATGAACAATCGAATTAATTTAGTAATTAATAACTAATATGGTACATGTTTCACAGTTGTTCAGTGTCATGTTATAAAAATCACAAACAAACTCCTTGTACTCCACCTCCTGAATCTCTTAAACAGACAAGTAATGAACACAATAAGGAAATAGAATATGAATATCCCACAGAAGACACTGTACCAGTAGAAAAGTTAAACCTCTTAGGTAAGTTAAAAAATGTTTGTAAGTGTTCATTAGAACAAAAAAGAGTTAACATCATATATATATTTTTAAACATAGACATCTTCAATTGTACAATAAGTAAATTTAAAAACCTCATTCGCCATTCCCTTTTAAATATAACTTAATAGCCTAATATTGTATAATTTTGTCATCTTTGTTTTAACAAATTTTTTTTTGTTCTTAATCATTATTTTATCTCTTATCATTTATTTGATTTAATAGTCACACATACTGCTATCAATGTTCCTAGTGACTAGCTCTCTTTTTACCTAAACTTTATGCCTAACTATGGACAGCGTTGTGGGGTACTTTATAACCTATTTGATTGTATATTAACTGTAAGTCTTTATAATGTAACTGTTTGCTGTTCCTATCAATAAAAATAAAATATATAATAATTATTATGAATACTTTTATGCCTAGTCTTTCAAAGAGACCATGATTCTCCGAGTTTGTTTCAGTGTTACTTTTCAGAGGTGGCCAATTAGGAAACAGATCTATTTACAGCAATAAATATAATTTAGTTTCTATAAATTACGATTTGATATTTATATGAGACATTATTTTATTGTGTATATCATCAACCTATATTGTTCACGTCTGGATGTAGGCTTCTGGCAGAAGTTCCATAGCACCTGATTTTTGCCTCTTCAGACAGTCCTCTACAAACTTAGATATCATAAGTTTTCTTAAGGTGATGTTACTAATTCTTTAAACTAATTTACAGAACAGTCTGCAGACTTAAAGAAATGTTTGGATAATCCACATGTAAGAGAAATATTGGAATTACTGGACAATAGCCCATACCCAGATGAAATGATAAAGAAGTACATGCAAGAGCCTATCTTTACTGAATTTGTTGATGCTTGTTTAAATATAGTGCAACCACAAAAAGACTAATGATAAATAATATTAATATTCACAGTATTCACACTTGGACTTTTATTTTGTTATAACCTCCTGCTTGTGTCCATAAAATCACTATATCATTAGGTTACTCTCTGTTTACTATCCTTCTTTTGTTCCTTTAGTTTATTTGTAATTTACACAACCATTAAATAATTACTTAACAGCATTTTAACAATTGATTTGGTAGGTACTTTAGTAACAAAGAAATGGGACTGACTGAAGTATATTTATTTCCGTAAGAAATAAATTAGGCCAGTTTTCGAAATAAAAATACATATTATTATGACACTTAATTTCAGTTATAATCCAAGTAGTTTTTCTTCTCAGAATATCAGGACAGCTATGAATATAAATATACATTTGTTGGAGAAGTAGTGGCTAGAAAAAAACCTTTTAGAAAAATACAATTTTATTAACATGCAATTATTGTTTATTATCATATAAATCCAAAATAGAAAAACTTCTAATAATCAATCAGTTAAATTTCACCCAAAGCAGCTCTCAGTAAATTCTCAAATTCTAGAGATTTCTTCTTTCCTTCTTCTATTTGCCTTTCAAGCTGTTCTACAGCCTCTGTACAGTTGTTATATTTAGATATGTTGTTATCATTTTCTTGAATACTTTCATCAACTAATGTGCGATCTTTGTCTTCTAACATAAGGTATTCCATTGAATCTATTTCTATTTTGCGACGTTTGGCTTCTATAAAGTAATCAATTTCATCTTCATATTCCAAAGCTTTATGCTTTATTACATTTATGTCATATAGCCAAAGTGCACTACGATAATCTTCTAAAACTGACTTCTCATAAACTGCATACCTATTCTCAAAATTGTTCAGTCTATTAATTTTTTCGTAAACAATCACATTCATAAAGTCAACAAGATTATAGTGAGCAAAGTACTGTCTGAAATCTTCACATGGCATGGTCACATCAGAGAGTTCATTTGGTAGCACAGCTACTACTCTACATGCCACTTCTTCAGGATTTTCAAACCAACCTAACTGATTGCAGTAGTCACCAATTTGCTGTTGCATGCTGATTGCATTCATAGGGTTAAAATCTGATGACGAGTTTGGCAATTTCAATTGATTCATAATCCGTCTAATCGCCAACGCATTATCAGAGGTTTTCACGCTACTTGGTATAAACTCATAAGGCTTTGGATAAGGAGAGGTGTTGTCCAAATATTGCTGCAATTCTAATGGAAATGAAGAGTAATTGAACAAATCTTCATTTGTTATAACATTAGTCAAATTATCCACAGCTGTGTTGTAACACTTAATTAACTTATCTAAATTCCTTACAACAGCTTGCATACGATTGTCTTTCTCCAACTTTAATCTATACCATATTTCATTTCCAAGGTATCTTTGACAAATGGATTTTAAGTGATCTATTTCCAGTGGTGGTGTTTGTGGGAACTTCTTTGCTAACCATTTCATTGCTCCCTTGGTGGATGCATTTAATGATTCAAAAATATTCTGTGAATCTACAGTAATTATTTTGTATGCTGATATAACATTCTTCCGTGCAAGGTTAGTCAAAAAAAAATCCAAATCGGCTTGAACTTGTTCTAAATTTGGCATGATGACTGCAACTGGTACCACTTGATAAGGATATTTATATTTCAAGGTATCCTCTATTATTTTTGTAAGATCACTATCAGATTCAGTGGCATAAAACATAACAGCATTTGCACCTTCAACTGCCTCATTACTTTCACTATCATTATCTTTACTTGTTAAACTGACAGATATAGCAAAATCCATCAGGTGATTCCACGACTGTTTCCCAACATGAATCAGTGTACCAGACACTTCATGTTGTTTTCCATCACTGAAAACATCCAGCAACCACTTTTCAATGTTGATCTTTCTGTGTAACCATTTCTTTGCACCAGGTGAGACCAAAGTTACTTTCCAAAAAAAGCACTTGTCATATGGATAACTTATTTGCTTCATTCGCTTCAACAGAGGCGATCTTATTATTTCCATTATATTATAAGGCTCAGGAGTCGGCAATTGTTTGATTTCCCCAGTAAATTTGTAACCTCTGTGAATAGCATTCATATTCCTCAATGCAGCATTCTCAACGAATCTCCTTAAATTAGATGCTTCTTCAAATGGAGTTTTCTGAGTCAACCATACAGGTGTATTTTTCAAAAGATCACGTCTCTTTATATTTCTGGTATACTGTTTCCTCCAAATGTAAAACCATTTCTTCATAATCTTGTGCGTTAAAAATATCTCAGCTTTTGCCTCAGATTCACATATTTCATTAGTCAAGTTTAACAATATTTCATCTGTTACTGTATTAGCACACTGCAGTAGACTATTGAACTTTTCCAATTCTTCTTTCAAAATACTATTAACCGTCGGATTGTTTACTTCATCTATAAGCTCTTCAACAAGCTCCACAGATTCCTTTTCAACTCTTTCTTTAAACTTTCTTTCTTCTTCGGCTTTTCGTTTCAATTCAGCTCTCTTTTCTTCTTCGAGTTTTTTCTTCAATTCTTGTATTTTTTGTTCTTCCTTTTTGCGTTTTTCTTCCTGCAATCTGAGCTCCTCTTGTTTTCTACGAGCCTCTTCCTTTCGCCTCTCCTCTTCTTTACGCAGTTCCTCTTGTCGTCGCTTTTCTTGTTTCCTTATTTCTTCTTCTTTCTTTAACTTTTCCTGTAAAAACTTTTCTTGCAACATCTTTTCCTGTTCCAAGATTCTTTCTTCATTGAGACGTTGCAGCTCAGCCTGCTTTTGTACTTCGTCCTCATTTTGACTAAATTCATACACTGAAGAGCTATTGGTTGTTGTAACCGAGTTTAATATATTATCTGCCACTGTCTGAGCTTTATTTTTACTTGAAAATATTAAATAGTTTTTGCCGTCGGATCCATTCAATGGGTTAATTGCGCTCTTAAATAGACTTCCTGGCGATAATTTGCTGGTTGCGGCCTCACCATTTGTGAAAACGGACTGTGGATTCACCTGGTTTACAATATTTTCAGATTTGACGAAGGGATTAGTACCTTCCGATTGCTTACTAAGACCACCAAATATATTAGATGGATTCTTGGCTTCAGCAGCAGCTGATTCAGCAGGCTTTGCAAATATATTGCTCCCCTTTTCAAAAACAACTGTACTAGGATGCTTTGTCTCTCCACCTCCTGCTGATATTGACGGCTTGGCAAATATATTAACCCCCCTTTCGAAAGAAGTTGTACCAGCAGGCTTTTTGTCCTCCAATCCGGCTGTTGTAGGCTTTGTAAATATATTATGTCCTTTTTCAAAGGCAACTGTGCTATCAGGTTTTGAAAACAGATCATTTTTAGCACTGGAAAAAATATGTTTACTTGGAAATGGTTGTTTATTTGCATTTTTTTCTGTCGTCCCTGAGAAAACATTTTTGCTTAAATTACTTGCAAAAATATTTTCTTCTGGTTTTTTAAATACATCTTCAGATTTTTTACTTGAAAACAAAGAATTTGTATTTGAGCCTCTATCAGTACTTATTTTTCCAAATATATTGTTACTTTCCGGAGGTACGTTACTTTCAAATAGGCGTTTAATGGTTTCCTTTCCAGTAAACAAATTGGATACCATAGAGTCTTGAGGTTTAGAAAATGAGAATATTTTTTTCGTATCTTCACTGGATATTTTTTCAGGAGAATTTTTAATAATATCAGTGGAAGCAACTGGAATAGCCGGATTAAATAAAAATTGTTTGTTATCACTGGGCTGTGCAAAAATTTGCTTGTTATCCTGTGGAGCAGGATTTGCAGGAAAAGCAAATTTATGTGACAGTTTCTGATTAGATAATATATCGGATTTAACAAAAACGTTCATTTTAGTTTCCGGTGCTTTATCTGCCAAATAGGTTTTGCCACCTTGCGATAATCTTTTAATCTCTGCATTCAGAGCACTAATATCCTTATTGCTATCGTTAGATGTATTGTAGCCCTGATCTTCCGCAGTCAGTGCAGATTCCTTTAATCTACCATCCATGTTAAAACTCGAGTACAGAATGTGTCGACTGTATTCAGCGTCTGGGAGGTGTCCACCAGCTATAACTTCGCCAACTGTACATTTCCTTTTAGATTCAATAAGTTTTATACATCTTGAGGTAGGATAAGGATCACTGTCCTCTATGAATTGATTTCTATCTAATATAACTGTTACTTCGCCATCACAGTCCTCAGTTCTAGCAAGCCTGAGTCCGTAGTGATTGATAAACGACTTCAAACTATCAATAGACTCAAAAGCGAGCGAATTCATCATTTCTTGCGCTGGATAACGAGAACCTCCTCTTGGAGCATACGCTTTGACGATTCTAGCGAGTGCTCGGGCACGGACGTCATTAAAGTATCGCAAGAGAATACAAGCTTGAAGGTAAGTAGCCTCTTCTTTTACGAGTCTGAAGAATCGCACATAGTTGTTATTGTCTAAAGCGTTGAACACTTTGATAGCGAAAATAATGGGTCCCGATTTCTGTATCTCATCTGGCAGTTGTTTAATCTGCGGCAAAAAATAATATAAAATAATAATAATGTATTTGAAATAATAGCTACAAAATCAATCGGAAGAAAGTAATATTTTATTAATGTACCAACCTCCCACCAAAAATTTGCGTCACCGAGATTGAGTAGAGCAACATATCCTCTGAATTCAGCTTCTCTTGGCTTTTGTTTAGAGTCTACATCCGCATACATGTGCTTCAATGTTTGCAGACATTTGGTAAGATTATCCGTGTTCAATTTCTGATCGAACTGTGTATGTTCGAGGTCAGCGAGGCGAGCGGCACAGTGCGCGTGAAATCGGGTACACATCTCTACCAAACAAATGGACTCTGGAAATTTCATACAAATTCATTATAGACATAAAACATGATTTAGATGTCATGAACATAGATGTCACTGCATTAAGCTGAGATAGGTACCTTTTTTGGCCTCGCACAGGGTTGCTTAGTTACAGGACCTTAGTTTTATTTTTATATTATTAATATTATTTTTTTGTTTAATCTAAATTTCATATTGTATCATTACTGTTCTTTTCTTTTTCTTTTTGTTCTTTAAATATTTATATGTGTTTGCGAGACCAAAATAAAAAGTTTTCTTTCTTTCTTTCTTTCTTTCTATTTATTTCGACAACTTATATAATTGTGGTTTTTGTATGTATAGTTTACCTGCACAACACAGAGCCTGCTGTGTAATGTCTTTACGGATACTGCGTAGTCGATCCCACATGAAATGGAACCAATCGGCTAACGAGACCTAAAATAACAATAACTGTATGGCTCAAAATCATCAAAAACGACGAAAATTTATCAAATACAACATGAGGTGAACATTCTTTTTGATGTGGACTGAGGGTTTATTTATTATTCTCTCTGTATTAATTCGCTCCAAAATTAATTTTATCTAATGCAAATATGGATAGTATAAGATATAAATGGCATTGGCATTGGTTTTTCTACGAAAAGAACTTTGCTTGACACAGGAATCGAACCCAAGCCCTCTTGGTCAGCAGTAGCACTTACCACAACCAGGCCAACGAGCTGAACTTTTGAAAATACATAGGAAACTTGTATTACAAATCCATGCTCTCGGTTATTTACCTGTCGTTTAGTATCGGCTATCTCATGCAGTAAGTAGGCGCATGTACGCATAAGCACCCTCGCGGGCCGCAGCTCATAGCACATCGGGATCTCCTGGTCGGCGGAGCTACGACTGTACTGCTTCACCGCTCGCCACGGCTCCAGCTCACCATCTGACTCTAACACTGTTTCTAGTGTCATCACCTGAAGTATAAAGAGGTAAATTAATTAATTAGTATATAGTATTTAGCTTTATATTAGTAAAATCGATTAAAAATTACAGGAATAAAGACTTAACTGGACACTTTTTTTGAACTGGAAATGGACAAGAAGATAGATTTTATTATAATAGTACCTGATGCTCTGCTTGTCTGTGCAGCAACTCCTTTTCTGGGCACATGTCCTGGCAGGTACCTATAGTAGCGCCTCCTATCTTTACGCGCGATCCAGCACCACCCCAAGTTCTCAAAATCCTAAAAAACAATAGTTATAATAATATAGTTTTTTGTGTTGAGTTGTAGCTAAAACATACTGAGCTTGTATATATATATTTTGTATGTATGGTAAGCTATTTCCTTACATGTATATTAAGCATTAGATAAATAAACAAATAAATTTAAAATACCTGTCTCTAGCATCCAGAATACGCCATTGTTCATCAGGAGTCAAAGATATCTTTGAACGTAGCTGGTGTAGTTCCATGGCAGCCTCCGAGGTGCTCATGCTCACCTGTGTTGCCCCTACTGCCACTGGAGCTTCCAAAACATTTGGTGGTTGTGAGCTGGACATAATGATATTTGTTTTATTCCACATTCAAAACACGAATTATGTAATCTATACTTATAAATCCTAACTAACCACACTGCAAAGGCAAAAAATTAAAGTAACTAAACTCGCCAAGTCTAGTTAGCTGAAATTTGGAACATAAGTTTATTTCATAACATAAGCATCTGCTATAAAATTATTTATAGAAATTTCAACTTTTAACCCATAAAGTTACTGTTGCAGTTACTAACCTAACTGCACACAGTCAGGTAGGTTTCAATCATAGCATTTTCTATTGTGCTCCACTTATAAAACCTAGGCAAAATACATTTACTTAAAGTGTCAGTGTAGTTAGTGCTCCTTTTTTATTTTGGAATTTCAATGCAACTGAAACAGTAGTTGGGCCGGTGCTATCACTATTTGGTGGAGTGTTTCTACTTACACAAGCTTTTTCTCTCTTATGGGAAGCTTCTTTTTCAATGGCATTTGTTTCATTGTTCTAGGTGCCATCTTGACTTTTGATGGTGTTATTGATTTAAGTTCAGTCTCAACATTCATAGCTGAGAACAAAAATAAGAAAATGATTAATCAAAATTAATGACATGTAAAATTAATTAAATAGTTTGAAGCCAGTATTTTTTTTTCTGGCTGAGGCTGATTTAAATGTACTAAAAATATAAAAGTAAACAACATAAATTAAGTAATTTAAATTAATTTAGTAATTTAAACTCCATACATTTTTGACGAGTTACTCTGTATTGTGATACTCCACCCATTGCAGACAGTTCCTCCTCAACATCGGAATCTGGCACCCAATCAGGATCATCTTCTTTTCGACTACTACGTCTACGTCTGAAAATGGTGATTGCAAAGGATTTACTTGCTATGCATTTTCTGTTTCAAAATGCTGCTACTGACATAGAAATTATAAACACATACTAAAATACATGCAGCTTTAATTAACATATATGGACATTTCACTTAAACAACCAAAATATAAAACATAGTATAAAACAAATTTACATACACTCTTGCTTTACTGCGAGTGACATCAAACATGAATCCATCATAAGCCCCCGCATTCAGTACAGCCTGTTCAGCTGAGCTTGGTTGCTCATAGTCCACAATGCACATGTGCCTCTTAGGGCACAATCTAATTTTCTGAACTCGACCAAACTTGCTGAAGTGCTTCCTAGCTGCAGTAGCATCAAAAAGGCTGTCTGGGACATTTGTACACCTGAAATTAGAAAATTTATTTGTGATTTATAAACTCTTTAATAAGTATAATGGCTATGTAACACAAATTAATATACATTATGAGAAAATAAGGATGGATGCGAGCTGCCCAAGACCAGGATGGTAGGCACTCTTTGGGGAGGCCTACGTTCAGCAGTGGACAGCAATAGTCTGATATATAATAATATATATAATGAGAAAATAATCAAATATTTGTCGGATATTTATTTTATAAGCATGTGAAAATTTTAAAAATGTTTATAGAATACTAGACTATTTGGTGGTTTTGGATGATTATTGAATTCATCGATATATATCACTTTATAGCATCATCCCACAATCAATATGGTAACTGTAAATTAATAATAATATTGTTATTTCAATACAAGAAACTTAAGAATATAATGTATCAATTAATGCCAAATTCTAATACATCTTATTAGAATTTTAAAACGAAGCCAAAGCGTCATCTACATTGATTCCCAACATTGATCTGACTAAATAGTGATAATTTGTATCAGGGGGTATGTGAATAAAAAATTACTCACGTGATGGAAGTTTTAGGATTAGTGATAGTTTCTTGTGATGGACTCTTCAGTTTTTTACGAGGACTTGTAGAAGATTGCATGTTGTTGTGTGTTTTTTACACTTATACCCCAAAATACCATGAGAACATTGTTATTTTACTTAGTCAAACACACGCACACGAGGTCACACCATATTTTAACGGAGTAACAATAATAAATAATGGGATATTAAAGCTTTCTCAGCGAACAGTAGTATTTAATATTATTATCTGCATCTACTTTTAGTTTTGAAACACACAACGTAGGTTTAATACCCAAATTACCGTAAAAAAATCTCAAAATCGAACGTTTTGTTGACATTTACTTTGACAGTTGACACTGACAATCTGACAACATCATGCACCGCAACTAGTGATGGATTAGTCCAAGATCCCAGGGCCGCCAGACGTCACGTATTTTCTGACGAACCAAATGTGGATTATTGAGTAGTGCTAGTATGTACTAAGAACGCATGCCTATCAGCTATCTTGCCTAGTGGGCCAATTTTCAGGTATATATATATATCCCACGATTTGCTATTGCTCTATAGTATGCGTGGCTTTGCCCATGACTAAATAAATAAATATAAATAAATAAATATTCTGCGACATTTTACACATCACCATCTAGTCCCAAACTAAGCAGAGCTTGTACTATGGGTACTAGACAATGGATATAAGTACTTATGGGTGAATTTCAACAAGAGCTTTTTATTTGTCATTTCGGTGGGTTTTTTTTATTTCAATGCTATCTACATATTTTTTGTGACTAATAAAACCTTAGCCTATTTTATACCATTGGATGTGAGTGGACATCAAATATCATCAAAACTTACATAAATATTTAAGGATGAATTTTTAAACGTCCACTGAAATGAAAAGTAAACCGAAATGATAAAAATTACCACTGAAATGATAATCTGTGCACCGGAATGAAATAAATCCACCGAAATGATACAGCTAAGAACAACCGCGCTTGGCAGCCAGGGTTCCGTACTTTGTTAGGTTTGATTTCCATGAATTTTAGATAAACACTGAGACAGGACAGTATTTTAATACTCTTATTTTAATATCAGTACACAGTTATTTTAATATCATCATTTATATACTGATATTACTGTTAGTATTACGATATCAACGTATCATCATCATCATCATCAGCCTATAGCCGTCCACTGCTGAACGTAGGCCTCCCCCAACGTAATACTTATTAATTTAATGTATTGTTTATTGTGATATGAATGAATTGTTTCTTTACTTATATAACCTTTGGTAATTTTTCTTGTTGTGTTGTGTGAAAATGTTGGAAAACTTTATCGTAAATGCTGGTAAACATGAATAAATATTTTCGTTTGTTTTTCAAATACAAACTGATTGATATATTTTCAAAAGAGTGAACGAAGCGCGATTAGAAAGCTTAAAGTTTCTGAATAATATTATGGCTGCATTTATGACATTAATAATAATACATAATGTCTACCTATTGCACTAAGAGAAAAATGCTAGGTAGGTTAAATTGGTAACGAGACGAGAATAGTGTTCTACAGGTATATAAGTAAAACTTCTAAAATTAAACCAACTCTTATATTTTCAAAACACAATAAATGAATAAGAAATATTATAAATATATCTTAGTAGTAATAGCTTAGTACTTTTAATCCTTTTACATAAACGTTAATCCATGTCTAGATATGTATGGTGCCATTTTTTAACCGACTTCCAAAAGGAGGAGGTTGTCAATTCGACTGTAATTTTTTTTTATGTTTATTACCTCAGCACTCTCGACTGGGTGAACCGATCTTGATCATTCTTTTTTTATTTGAAAGCTGGTGCTTCCCGTGTGGTCCCATTTCAATTTTGTTCAGTTTGGACAGTGGCATCCATGAGAAAATCATATAAGTCTTAAATTTGCATTAAATAATAATATGTGAGTGACAAATGGACGAATAACTCATTATCACGCCAACTGATTTCGATGATTCTTTTTTTATATGAAAGCTGATGCTTCCCGTGTGGTCCCATAAAATGGTGAGGATCTGATGAGTGGATCCTTGGGAAATTGAGAGAAACCCTCAAATTTTCTACGTAGATGACGCGTTTATTGTTCAACCCATTACATACCATCACGCTTGTCATCCCCAAAAGGTTAGGCAGAGGTGTACTAATGTACATCCACGTTTTGCCGGTATGTTTTAAGTCCCATGTAATAGGGGGCGAGCCTATTTCCATTAACCGGGCACGAATCCAAACTCCGAGCTGCTACTGAGAATTTCACATAAAAACCCAATAACACTTTGCTCGACCTGGGAATCGAACCCAGGACATCTTGTTCGGCAGTCGCACTGAACATCCACTAGACCAACGAGACCTATTACTACAAACCTATTGCAGACACTAAAAAGTAAAAAATAAAATAAAAAACAGCCCTTCCGAGAATTCGATTTTTTTTCTTATCAGGTAAATACAAATATTATACAGCAAATACACCTGAATAATCTAATCTACACTCTAGGTAAAAGTACATTACAAAACTTACAAGACTTTGTATTTGACACAAGGATCTCTAAAACTTTGTGGTTTTATCATTTCGGGTATAACTGTCCACCGAATCCACTGAAATGATAACACTGAGATGATAAAATAGAGGTTAGTTCTACATTTAACACCAAAATAAAATTATTAAAAAAATATGAACACTACTCAAACAAAAGAGTACTTACGGCGATATTATATACAATTTTGAAACAAATTAAAGAAATCTAGCACGAGTTATAACAGCCACCGAAATGAAAATATTTTTGTCCCCATATTACTGAAATGATAAACTTACTTCTTTGGCGGGTAACCGCAAGACGTTAGGACCGGTGCATTCGTGCCGAGAGCTTGACCCGGGCTGATCCAAAGTGAGGAAAGGTGAGAGGTGCGTAACAACGCAATGTTGACGTGGCTATTTTACTAAAACTTACTGTCCTCTGAAATGATAACTTTTTTCCAGACAAAAGTTGAATGCCTGTCAAATCCATGAGAAAGAAGATAAACAAACAAAAATAGTTTTATTTGATCGGATATATTATAATTTAATGATAACAAAACCTACTTAAATCCATATTACGAATGTATTTGCAGGGGAAGGTATTTTATGAGCGGAACTGGGTTCGGGACAGGCCACCGTGATGATAAAATAACACTTTATAATTATTTTTTGGTTAATTAGAGGGTAGAAATCAATGATATTTTTTGCCCAGGTAGAGGAGCACTTACGTTGTTAA
This sequence comes from Craniophora ligustri, assembly GCA_905163465.1. Taxonomy (NCBI): domain Eukaryota; kingdom Metazoa; phylum Arthropoda; class Insecta; order Lepidoptera; family Noctuidae; genus Craniophora; species Craniophora ligustri. Next base: position 4,880,058 of record LR990967.1, on the reverse strand, counting down.
GAAAATATATATAAAATTAAAAATCAGCACATTGCACTACCGTTCTCAGCTTTGCCGTGTATTTTTCTTGCTTGTGCAATTCACCCTTATATACTTTTTTTTTTGTAAATACATACTTATAATACATAGGAAACACCCAACTGGTTAAAGAGTTATCTAAGTAACAGAACCCAATATGTCGAAATAAATAATTTAAATGAAAATGCAGAAGAATTACCAACTAAATCACTAATAAGATCCAATCAAGTAGGCGTACCACAAGGAAGCATTTTAGGTCCGCTTCTCTTCCTTCTATATATAAATGACTTGCCCTCTGTTACAAAATTTCAAAGCATCTTCTATGCAGATGATTTATCTATATTAGTACCCAACAACAAAAAATATAATTATAATGAAGTTCTCAACGAAACTGTTCATGAAGTAGTCAACTGGTTGCAAGATAACAATCTCACGGTCAATCTCAATAAAACAAGTTACGTGCAGTTCCAAAATAGAGGCGGTAAAAAGCTAGACTTAAATATATCTTATAAAAATCATAATTTACGTGAAGTTAAGTAATTATTTTGGGAGCTTTAAAGCGTCTGCAAGAAGAAGCTGTGGTAGCCTAGCGGTGTGACCAGTGGACTGAGATGTCAAAGGTCTCGAGTTCGAACCCAAGGCACGCACCACAGACTTTTCGGAAGTTATGTGCGTATTTATCACATGCTCAAACAGTGAAGGAAAACATCGTGAGGAAACCTGCATGCTTGAGAGAATTCTCGATGGTATGTGAAGTCTGCCAACCCGCAGTAGGCTAGCGTGGTGGACTATAGCCTAATCCCTCTCAATTGAGAGGAAACCCGTGCCCAGCAGTGGGACAATAATGGGTTGATGATGAAAGCGTCTGCAAAGCAATACGGCCTATGGAAAGTGTCTGGGAGTATTCGCGACTGATGTTTAAGGATATTGCCTAAAATATACGTAAAAATCAGCTTGGAGAAATTACGTGAGGTAAGTAATATTTGTATGTATCTTGATTACCTGATACCTGAAAATTGGCCCACTAAGCAGGCTAGCTGGTAGGCATGCGTTCTTAGTACATACTAGCACTACTCAATAATCCTCATTTGGTTCGTCAGAAAATACGTGACGTCTGGCGGCCCTGGAATCTTACTCTAGATGATTGTAACGCTTAGTTATTTATTATTTTTTTGAAAAAAAAGTAATGGCTAACGGGCTGACAGCTCCCATAGTTATCAAACTATATTATGTTTTAGTTGGACTTGGATGGGAAAAATATTATTAATATAGTACATTTTAAAAATGTTAACCTTTATTGCTCAGTAGTTTTCAAATAAACAATATGTAGGTACTCAGATTCAATTAAATCTTTCAAATAAATACTACGTTACTTGTTACTTAGCTTTAGTACACTGTTGTTATCATCATACATTTCTGATTTCAACGTCTACTAAGAAGATTACGCTATTATATTACGTATGTATACGCGCAATTTTCGATTTAATAAACGAGTAAAACTTTGACTAGTTTAAGTATTTTGAACTTGATTTAACTCATTGCAAAAATAACATTGCGTGGTCGCCTGTTCCGTTGCTAAGAACTGTCGAGTTTTCAACTTACTGTAACTAAATAACTGTTAAATTTTAACTTCGGTCATCCGTATCTGAACTATGGAAAGGTGTGAGGCGAACGACTGATGGGACTGTGGGGGGGCGAGTTTTTTTGCCATGGGGGAAAGCTACATAATGCCACGCGCTATGATCCCTATATACCACTTTTCCCTCGTCCACATTCATACATCTCGTCATGCACGCACGCCGGTTACAATTCTTGCGCACCTTCTGACCTTATTGGAGGAATTAAAAAATATACATAGGTAAAAAAAAGTAATTATAGTCTATTTTACTCTGACTTTTATTACAATACTGTTTGAGACTCTTTCCGCACTCTTGCAACTCAATCCGGTAGATCATCTACCGTAGATGTCGTTGATACCAAATAAATAAATTATACCTCATCCTTCGGATGTTTATTTTTATATATCTATATCATCATCATTTCAGCTGAATAACATCCACTGCTGGACATAAGCCTCCCCCAAGGATTTTAACAAAGACCAGTCCTGCGTCACCCGCATTCAGCAGATTCCAGCGACCTTTACCAGGTTGTCGCTCGGTCCACAAGCGTATTAATTTATGTCTACGTAACCATAGTTAATAATTCTGATTATTAAATTCGGGCCATCCAAAATTGAGGTTTCCAAACAGTAGCGCTGGTAAATTAATCACGGCATGAACGAAAGTGAGTAATTTAGTATTGGTATTGTAAATAACTTCATAAGGGTTGAGTTTAATTGTTTAAATTACTTGTAGGTATATACTTATTGAAACTGTGAACTAACTGCTTATTATTTTGCTGCTATATAATTTAATTCAAATTAAATTTAGTTTTAATTAGCATAATTTAAATTAGAATTAAAACGCATTCAAATAGTTATTATAATAATTATAGTCTCTTTATTCATCAGCTACTATTTTCATTTTGTCACTTTTAATTTTTTTTGGTTCAAGTAAAGTCTATGTATTCACAAGTGTATAATTGTATGCAAATACTTGCTAAAGGTTGACACACATAATAGCTGAAGGCGTGAGTTGCATCGCTAAAATCCACGTGTTGGCTTCAAATGAATTGGACATGTACTTGTTACCCTATCAATGATGAGTCAAACAGGAAAACTACAAAAAGAAAGGAAAACTAAATGACACATTTCTGGATTTTGCTCCTCTTTTATTTATTTATAAAATTATTATTTCCTCCGACAGACTAAGTACCTACACAATATGACTGCTTAAAGTTTTATTCGAGATTAAAAATGGAATAACCTCAAATACTTTCCGAAGCAATGAGTTTAAGACCACTATTGGTAAATTGTAATATGTCAGGCTACATCAACGACGACCAGTCTTTTAGTGGTGGATCAATTAATATAATCTATATTTGCAATAAGGTAAGTTGATACAATATGGGATAGGCTATGTATAATAAAATGTATATAATAATGCCTATATAAGCAGCTAAACAAACTTAATACATAATGTGTGACGACAGTTGTTGCGTTGACCGCGGATGATGTAACCACATTCCGTCGTACAAAACGCGCTCTGTAGCACAGTTTAAATAATAGTGCTAGAGTTCCGGAACGTACCGGATGTACCTACCTACCTGTCACTTTTAAACACTAAAAAGGCGTCGCAAGCCTTTTTAGTACTCATTCGGCCATTGTTAAGATGTGCTAAAAATGGGCTTCCTTTCCATTGATAACGGATATAGATTCTCACAGAAATGGCTTGTAATGCGAACTGGAGTTCGCATTACGATTACGAAAAATTTTAATCTCCGGGCTAGTACTAGAATTTTCTATCCTTTAGAACCCAATGTCCGTATCGCCATGGGAACTGATTCCACCTTACTCAACACTCCACGCCATAAGCAATTTGAGCAATGTAAAATGATCAAGCCTGGCACTGATCTAAACACATTTACATTGGGTAAGGTGATAATCAGAACAATGCCAACCTATGGACGTTCATTGGAGAAGTTTTATATGAAAGGAGTGGGTCCTTGTCAGTCCTGGATTAGCCTATAAGCTATTTAAGCAATTGCTTAAATAGCTTATAGGCCAGTCCAGGACTGATAAATAGCATCCTGTCTAGGAGGGCGGCACCAGAGACCAAACTACCAAAAAGCTACCAAACGAAAGTTAATGCAGTCCATAGCGTTGCTAGGTGAGCAAGGACGCTGTGGCTAAACAAAGGTCATCCCATTTTAAAGTTTCTTGTTATGTATTGGTAATATGAGTAAGTGGGATGAGCTTTTTTTCATCCCCAGCGCGCTCGAAGACTGCTTAGGGTATCAGCACTGGTAGTAATCGATACGTAGGTCCGGTCTAGATGACTGATTTTACAAATTTGAGGGTAGTCACCATCATTTCAGTCATTTACAGCTTGTCAAAGTTGCTTGTCGGCGTGTGACGTCATCGCTATAAATTCGGGTGTCACATTCCGTTGGCAGGCGCATGCGGTTATATAAAAGAAAGTGGCGCGGCCGCGCGGCGACCTTGCTCGGTGAAAGGCGTGGCGCAAGTGGCACAGCCGGAACTCGCTCTTCCCACGGAGCAATCCCGCGCCTCTCGCCCGCCATCGCCATGCCGTTATGCGCTCGCGCAACTTTCGGTAACCGGTTTAATGTTAGCAAAAAAAATGCACTAGGTACGTTTGGACCGGTGCCAGTTTAGAAGATTCAAAACGGTGGACATAAAATACGGAATGTTGCAAATGATCTGTATCGCTATCAACGTGAAAGCTTGTTCGAGTGCTTTTATTTCAAACTTTTTTTTCTCAAAAAAATATCATAATAAAGACTACAATATGTAAATAATATGATCTGCTTTGCTTGGAATTCTTGATTAAATTACTCTTACATTTTTCAGGAAGTAAATTCCTATCTGTCTCGCAGTTTTACTTTTTAAAAGCTTTTTCGGACGGGTTTAGTATACCATTATTTAAAACTCACAACATTCATATATATCATAAAAAATAAGATTAGGTTTAGATTTCACAAATGCGTCATCTCACGATTTTATGCATCGATCACGCACTTTCACTGTAAGTTTTAAAATATCAATAAATTATTTTATAGACATTACCTTCACAGATACTGAATGAGAGAAATCTGCAGTGACGCCAGTATGGCCTTGCGTATTACCTATTGCAATATTCACACAGTAAAATTTTATTTAGGCTGGATTATAAAAGTAAGTTTAAAAATAAAAGTACGCATTTAAGTCAGTGGTCAATTACGTTCGACATCGTAGTTATGTCCAATTTGATTTACGTAGTTAAAAGGTGTCGTGTTCTGATTGGCAACTGGTAAAGAAAGTCAATATTGATCAAGTCAATCAGGAACCTTCATACGTACTTATTCTGTTTAGGGTTGTCTAATTATACCATAGTCAAAGATGCATTCTGCATGTTTTTGCAGAGGATGACAATAATGTTTTTTCACAAAAAAAAGGTTCAAAAGGCTATATTCTAGTACCTTTGTGCGAACAAAGCTGTAATTGTGCAAGAGAGACAGAATATAGCGATGTTCATAGTCGTGTTGGCCTAGAATTCAGACAATTTCCGATTGCCACGGTCGGTCCAAGCGGGGAGACGGCATCGCCTAGCAACAGATAGACGCGATCTGCGAACACGCTTAAGTACGGCTAAGGAAAATTTACTTCACATCAACTTAGAATTGCGATTATTTTGCAAACATTATAAAGAGTTTGGTATGGTTGATAATTGAGATAATTATAAACACCTATAATCTAGTAGCAATATTTATACTGATCTCAAACATACTTATATAAATAAGTAACAAAAGTGGTTAAATACTGCCACCGACCAGCAAAATAACGGTTCGGACAATTTACAGTTTAATAATTTACATCTCTTACAAGGTCGGTGGAAATGAAATATCAATTAAGTACCTAATTGAAACCTTCTGTAAATTATTATATCGTTAGTTTTTTTTTTCAAGGTCTAGGACAATTAATTACGACAAAATACTCTATGATAGATAACATAATTATCTAATCGGGGAAAATAATTATGCGACAAGGTTATACCCAGCAGCACCGAATAAAGAATAAAGAACTAAATAATTAATTTATAGGGTATTCAATTGTACGAGAAATTAACTTAAGAACAAAGTTTAAACTCCCCAGATGCATTACAAAACTTCGAATATGGTTAAACTCACTGCTATTAAAAAGCGACTGTTTTGGTTACAATATCGTGATATAGGTTCAACGAACATGTGGTCTATATAATTATTATGTATATATTGTCAAGGGTGGTGGTTAGTTTTATCTCCAATGAGAGGCTGAACCTGCTTCAGTGGAAGCTTAGACGGTGCGCGGCGGAGGCACGGGCGCGTGCGCCCGCGCCGGCCGCGAACCCGGATGCAGCTGGATGACGTAACGCAGCCTTCGCCAACCCCCCCTACCTCCCGCACCGCACTCGCTCCGCGACAACCTCGTCCCCCCTTGCTGCACCCACCTCTTCGTGTCTGGTCGACCGTCTGAGCCGGTATTGCCGCGCTTTGATCTCATGTTGGGCTGTCTCGCAATGTTCTACTTATTTAATTAATCCCTTATATGGCGATAGAGGACCAATATACTCAATTCCCGGGTGTATCTATGTGAAAACAGATACAACATACAGATAAATTTCCTTTGGTTAGTGTGAGATAGATTATAATCTAGTCGAAATTGAATATGTAAATATATAAATAAATGAAGTAGGTACAATGAAATAGGCTCACTGGATTGAATCTGAAATGCATTGATACTGTACTGTACTGATTAGCATTGTCTGTGAGCATTGTCTATCAGACAATGCTCACAGACAATGCTAATATACAAAATTCATCATGTAATAATGTTTTATTTAGTGATCAATTTAAGAATTTAATTTATATCCGTGAAATAAAATAAATAGAATTAACATTTTCTCAATAAAACCACCAAATCTGTGCCAAGTTATTAATTACCTAAATGTTTAATTTAATAGCTAAGAAAGACCAATTCCGAGATTTCACGATTACATCAGACACCTTATAAACACCTCAAATAAATGCTCCACAATGCACAAGTACAATAAATAATAATTATATAGGTATATTCATTCAGTGCCCAATAACTAAATAAAAGTAAGTTTAGTATCTCAATATTGACCGTGGCGATGGCGAAGATGCGACGACTTACGGTAGACCGCCACGAAATTATTCCGAGTCTAATTAGCGGACATGCCTCGAAATATAATTATTATTTGAAATTATAAAGTAACGCCGGCTACCCGTCACGGTCTGTGCCCGGGACGTCGTCGTCCTACACATTGCTTTTAATCATTTTTTTTATTGATCATTTCATTTTACGACCGGGCTTTATTTAAACATACATTTTAAAGCACTACATTAATGTGTTTTAAACAATCAACACCATACAGTATACATATAAAGTATGGTATATAAAGTAAATTTATAAAACAAGGATTGATTGATATTTAAGGATTATTTAAGTCTCTACCGTTATTTAATTTTATTATGTGCACACTGCTAACATTTACTCAAGAAGTTGTTATTCCTGTTGCTATTGTGTTTAAAATTAATGTCTTGTTTTCAATATTTAGACATTATATTACTTTTTAAATTATGTCTCAGGTTTGGATTACAGTTGTGACACAGTTTTTACTACTGCAACTGTTATCGTTCTATTGTGTTTGTTACCATGTAATAATGACCTAAATAAATAAATTATAAAATTTCTGGGCAAAAACGCTTATAAGTCAGATATTTTAGCGTTAAAGTATTAATCTCCAATGGCCCATTGGTAAACTTTCGAAGTATACGGACATATCAGGAAGGATCTTTTCCTCACTGTTTACATGTAACATTATCTTGGTACTAAATTACAGTATTTTTAGTGGTCTATCGTTGCTTCCATAACTACGCAATCTTTCTAGAAAATGAATGCGCTTCATGTGGCAGTAGGACACCGCCGCGCGCCGTGCTGCGACTACATAATGAGCATTATACCGAAATAAAAACAACCTTGTGAGTTGTGTGTGATCTGATCACAGTGAAATGGAATCATCACGCAACAACTGTGAATCATAGCTGCCGAGCCGACACAAAGAGCAGAGGTGAGTCAAACCTAGGGGTTACTATCAGTCTGGATAAAACCGGATTTATTGAAGACTTAAAGGCATTTAAAGTACTTTTTGTAACATTGCGCCTCAAGGATGTCGAATGTCGAAACAAGATGTGTTATTGTGTTATTGTTCATGAATAATTGCGCAGCGAAAATACTTATAGACTATACTTGTTTACGTGTGCGATAATTCATGTTCCGCAGTAAGTTTCATGGTATTCATTTTGTGACCAGTAGACCTTTTTTGTTTCAAAAAGTACATTTGTAATATTTTTTTTAAATGTTCATGGATCTTCTTGCCAGATTTTGTACTTTTATGTAACTGTTTCATAAATTGGAGCCTATTTTAGAGTGATGAGTCGTATCTCCATTACGGTCGACCGTCACTCTACACTAACATCACTCACGCGATTAATCTAACTACTGTATAATCAGCAACCTTTTTACTAAAGGACGGTATTTTCATACAGTTTTTTTTTTCTTAGTTATTTATTTTCGCTAAACGACATTTGAATGCTGGAAGAGATATATTAACTAAATTATAATTTCTTCTTTATACTTACTATTTATTAAAACGAACTTTTAATTATACTCTCATTAAAATCGAAGCATTAGCGTGTATAAAAACAACAAAGGTCGTTCCATAATAACCAATTAATATAGACTTGAAACTGCGTCGGACGAGATGAAACTCCTGATACGGCCGTTTCGCGATGTGAGGCCGCGGTTTAGCGGCGAATTGGACGAGCAAAGTATTATGAAAACCAATACAACTCCATTTTTCACTTCCATTTGTTATACATTGATATATTTATAGACATTCGATTTATATGATATCCGTATAGTGGTCTATAGAAGACGTAATGTAAGACGAATATGGAATCATAACATTTTGCACGATCGCGCTCAGTAGGTCCCTGCTTACAATGTAAAGCGCCGGCATTCCTCAAGGCCGGTCATTCCTTCCTCGTAGATATCACGTAGTTGTTATGTCGAACACCTTATTGAATCTAAATTACTGCTGGATTGTTCGATTGAGAACTTGTTTTATTGTATAATAAAGAGCTTTCTTCCTTTCTAACTAAAGTATTAAAGTTGGTTCTAATGAAATTACTTAATTGATGCAAAGGTTTATTGAAATTAAGCCCTATTAATTATAAACCTTTTCAGTGATACACGGTCTTTGGGCATATTTAGTTAACATTAATAATTATATACAATTGTAATATTATCAATTCTATAATATAATTTCTGCATGCCTATTGTCGTTGTCTACTGGTATATGAGAACATTACAGGGTTTCGGCTTTGTGCTTATAGCGACATAAATCCAATATCTCATAGTCAGTCTGCATGCCAATGTCTAGAGCCAGTCGAATGGGACAAATCGTGGTAGTGCGGTAGAGGTTCTATTGGGTGAATCGTGTCATATAGGGTTGTCTAATAAATTATATCAATTATTACTTTATTAGTAATCACTCTAATATTCTATTATATTTCATATATTTCATTAGAAAAGAACTAAGTGGCTATCATTTTACACTCACTTCTCAACAGATCATAACCCTCTCTTGAAAAGTGTTACTAAATAGAGAGTCAAATGTTAGCGTCCCGACAAGTCGTTGTGATAGTTCCTTAAAGTCAGATTGTTTGATATGACGACCCGTTTAGCTCAGCGGTAGTTAACGCTGCCTGCTGTGCTATGGGTCCCAAGTTCGAATCCCGGTAGGGATAAATGTTTGTATGAGCATTAACATTTGTTTCCGAGTCATGGATGTATCTATGTATAATATGTATGTATTTACAAATAAAAAAAATATATATGTAGTATATCAACCATCTAGTATTCGTAACACAAGCCTCGTTGCTTAGCTCGAAACTAGATGTGGTGTGTCATAATGTCCAGAAATATTTATTTATTTTCGACATTAGTGGTATGGAAAGACTACAAAAGTGTAACATTGCTACCAAGTCTATTAATACCAATACTCTATAATACGTAACATTTCGCTTAAATCGCTCGTGGATAATGTTAATGTCTATATTTATATAAAAGTTATCTCAATGACCTCACGATAGTATGTAATTTATTAACGTCCCTCGCCCTATTTTTAAACAAATGTAAATATTTTTGCATTACATATGCGAGGTTCGGTGTTCTTTACTTAAAACTTGGAAAAATATTTCTGTTTCCCAAGGCTAAAACATTAACATGTGTCATTACAATCTTTTATTCTTAAATAATACTTCAAATTTTTCCTACCTAACTTCGCAAAGAAAAATGAATAATTTCACCTAACTATACCGCTTGGAGTAGGTACCTATCAATTGCAAATTCTATAAAGTTATGGAATGCTGGTGTCAACATACCATTAAATGCTAATGACACATTTATGGTATGAATGAAGATAAAAAGGGGTATGAGAAAATCCTTTTAATTGGCCAAACGTTTGACGGACTGAGTGATGGGTCAGCGGAGTAGTTCCTATTCTTCAATATGAACTTGAATAATATTGGTTAACCACTTTCTTTATAGGTATTAGTTAACATAGTTTACAGAATCTAATATTTTTTCCCTTCCCTTATACCTTAATACAAGGAAAAACAATGAATAATTTTTTATTTTAGTTAAGATTATTATATTTGTCGCAGCGTGCAATCTATAAAGCAAGATGTTACCTAAACTGGCCGTTAGTTGTCACTCGTGACAACATGCAGCTTATTAGTTATTAAAGGTAGAAAGAAAGAAAAATAAACGTTTTTTCTCGACCTCGCAGGGAATACTACTATTACTACTACTACTATTACTATTTTTACTTTTTTCATTAAGAATGGTTCGTCATTGTCTTGGTTGCAAGGATAGACAAATTCAATGGAGGCAGTTGCAGAGCAGCCCACGGACGGCATCCCTTTCCATCCGATGAATTGTCAACATTAGAGACTAGCGAAGTAGGTAGTTACTACGATAAAGAAGACATTTATTGGCCCTCTATTGTGTTAATGCCAACAAGATGCGTGAAGAGAATGGCGTATCTGATGGTCGCATGGGCTCTCCGACATATAATATACATATATCAACTATGATATATTAATAATCATTTTCATCTGCCTCAATCAAAATCTTACCGACAGAAACCCAGTGGGAGTACCTATATACAGGGGACATGATAATGGAAATTTGTTAATACATCTATATGAACCCTGGAGATTCTACCTGGCCGCTAAACAATGAATTTTGAATGGAACACCAGACCATCTTTCACTGGCTGATGCTTTCCTTTAACCGGTTTATAGTCTTGTATAATTTCAATAATCACACATGGACATTTAAGCCAACCCTACTGGTATTTGCCAGTGCAATGGCAGCAACGGTACCCGGCCTCCGCGGCGGTTAAGGGCGAGCCCTGAATGCCGTCCGACTAGTTTCTCCTTTGCGCAAGGAATGTCACCTACATGCTATACATCTTACGGGATTTCATTTGTTAGCCGCCCTGGGCCTGATGCAGTTCCTTTATATCTCAGAATTGCGAGCACCAGTCTTATTATACACATTCAAGTGTGCTTCATATATCATATCGCCTCTGGTTATGACCCTTGAAGGGAATTCAATGCGTTCCATAGCAGATGGAAATGTTATCATAACTAATGTCATGAACCTGAAACATAAATCCTACACAAAAAAAAGTATAAAGCTAAGCTACGTGGTATTCTCTAAATTTATTGCTCTTTAACGCCTGTATGGTGTTATTTTCCGCCGTATAATTTAGAAACATTAAGTACATACCGTGATACAGTTAGTTTACATAATGCGCTTGAATATTCATAAAGAAATTGAATATCTTCCGTGAACGTTGGCATTCTCAGTTTAACAAGTGATAAGAATGGGTAATATTCAGTGACAGTACGATCTGGTTTCTGAAATGGCTTCGAGGTTAGGCGCACACGCCGTGCAGAGAAATCAAAGTTTGAAAACTGTTACTAAGTGCTTTGTCCTCACGGTATTTTGGTTCTTGTTTAATCTAAACAATTCGAGTCAACAACAACAATCTAGCATTCACTTTACTTCGGTAGGCTTACCAGGTAGGTACTAGTACCTCGTTAATCATATGTCTCTACTCATCTTAAAAAATTTAACCGAAAATGTATCTATCTATATAGCAACCTAATACTTGTTTAAAAATATTAAATTGGATATTAAAGTATACCTACGAACATGTTTTAGCGTAGCAACATAAACCTGTAGGTAGATTCGATAGACCTTAAAAATAAACGTATCCTAATGTTTATTTAGAACAAACTCGTAGGCATCGATTTATTTACTCTGAGCCAGTCATAAATAGTTCTAAATATAATATTAGATTTTGGCACGTGTAATAAGGTAATGACGTGATGTAGCTCCTGCAGTGCACATCAGATGCTGGCCGGTGAGTCGGTGAATGATGGCAAGTTTGCGCACAAGACATAATGCGCGCGCTCCGTGACGAATCCAATATGGCCGTTTGGCGCGGTTTGGCGGTCATTCACCCGCACCCGGCCGAAACTTGGATCCATGAAACGCAGCACTACACTTTGACAAGTAACAGACAGATAATGATATTCTTTTTTTATATTCAACATTTCATTGAATTACGATTCAATAAAATTGACAAAATAGGTATCGTGAAATGAAACGTATTTCGAGGAATCAGTAATATTCATAAATAAGTAACTAGGTATAGATTGACTATCAATAACTCGATGACAAATAGCACATACAAATTTGAAAACAAAAATAAATAAAAAAACTTGTGATTTCTTGGAAGGAATGCGACGGAGGCAGGGTTTTAAATAACAGCTAGAGCCAATACGAGGGCCCATGACGTCATCAGCACCCTCCCCGAGCGTGACTTGTGAGTCACCACGAACATCCGACGAAGTATTTGAAAGTACTGCAGCGAACACCGCTTTTATCAGTATAGCAAAGCTTGGAATGAAACTATTAATAGGTAATCCAAATGTTAGGTAAATAGGTAATAATCACGTAATAATATTATGACTTTGCAATGTACTAATTTTGATTGCCTTTTTTCCGGTTAAAACTTGTACAACTCAACCTGTTCTGTGTGGAAATATTATATTTATATATTAGTCACTAATTTTAAGCCTAACGAGGCTGAATATAAATAAATTATAACTTAGAGAAGAAACAAATGATTGAGTGAGAATACAGTAAGCGACTTGTCGACGTAAACTGGCAAACTATTGGCTTTTAAGTCTATTACATATTATGCTAGAGCCCTCCAAGCTTTGGAAACTGGATAAGTAATAAGTACAGAGTCCTGAGAGTGTACTGGTGTACACACCAATTGTGCTAAGACTCTCCACTTATTTATTTTTACTAAAAAAATCCCTGACGTCCCTGACTGAAGAGTAAAAAGTCCGGTAAGTATTATTTTATTAACAATAAAAATGAACTTCACTGATATGGATATAATAGAATAATAATTGTGGCAAATCTATATAGTCTTAGATCGATCTTTTTTGTTGGAGTGTACCTAATTGTAGGGCTGCAGATGCGGTTTTAATTGGGTACAGAAGTTTACACTCTGGGTGGAGTTCGACTCACTCAACACCTCCCCGGGCGCTGCCCACGGACGTCCATGAGGATTTTCCGCACTTAAAAAAGGTAGGCGTTTTGCAACACTAAGGATTGATACTTCTTACTCTTTGTAATAAAAATAAATAATTCCTGCACCTACGTCCACCGTCCATTCTGTTTAAGTAAGAATTAGTCTGCAATTTGTTACGCTCCTGTCAGATAAAAGTTCTAACCCTGTTTTACAGTACACTATTCTGTACTGTAAAACAAAAGTTGTACGAAGATAATGTAGGTCTAAGTCTAGTCTAGTTGAAGTCAAATTAAACGGAAGATAAGAGTTTAGGGTTTCGATTATACCAGAAAGATTGCGATCATACTTATCTAGTTGAATTATAAGTCAATATTAAATTAAGAAGGTCATTAATTTATGCTACGAATTGAAACAGCCCTAGAATAAAACCGTATGGAATTTTATTAGAGTCCCTTTAAACCATTTGACATATATTTGTATATATTAAAAACAAATAGGTAGTCCTAAATTAAGATTCTTAAGACCTTCTGACTGTGTAGTCCGTAGTTACTTAATTAATAGATGCGCTGGTGTGTTATGTGTGTTTATAAGAGCGTAATGATGAATGCAAATAAAAGCTTTGAATAGATCACAGAAGATTCCCTGTGGCCCTTTTCAGACTTCTAAAATAGGAGACAATAATTTGATTTCGATATTAGTCTTTGAACTAACTCATTTGAAACCATATTGTTGACGAATCCAAATGTTGTGCATCTTTAATGTGACACCATTTGATTGCACATAAATTTCTCCAAAACTTTACTTTTAGCGGGAGGAACAAAAATTGTTACCGTTAGTTTCCATAAAAGTACCATAATAGTTTTGCCCCCCACTGAATTTGGTCTACACCTGTACTCCCATTTCGTGATTATCAAATGGGTTATATTTTGTGAAAGTTAAGTCAATAAACCAGTGGGTTTTTAAATATTTGCAATTGTTTCTTTACATTCAAGTAATTATATTTTGTTATATTATTAACATCGTAATATTGTTTGTATTAATTGTCGCCGAAAATAATTCAGTTTCTTCACTCTTATAATTCACTCTTCCGTATAAACTTTTATATCTTCTGTCTTTCTGGTATTCAGTCTGCTTAAAAAGACTCACATAGTTTTCTCCGCACGTATAATAGATCAAAAAAATATTTATTTAAAGTACCATAATAGTTTTGCCCCCCACTGAATTTGGTCTACACCTGTACTCCCATTTCGTGATTATCAAATGGGTTATATTTTGTGAAAGTTAAGTCAATAAACCAGTGGGTTTTTAAATATTTGCAATTGTTTCTTTACATTCAAGTAATTATATTTTGTTATATTATTAACATCGTAATATTGTTTGTATTAATTGTCGCCGAAAATAATTCAGTTTCTTCACTCTTATAATTCACTCTTCCGTATAAACTTTTATATCTTCTGTCTTTCTGGTATTCAGTCTGCTTAAAAAGACTCACATAGTTTTCTCCGCACGTATAATAGATCAAAAAAATATTTACGATCAGATGATTAGATAGCTATAAAATATTATCTTTTAGATATCTTATCATCCCATTTACTGTCCTGCAACTTGGCATCATCCTCCTCTCATAAAGTGAAATGATTAGGTTATAATCCACCACGCTATGCTAGTCTAGCAGATTTCACTCAATCATGCAAGTTTTCTCACGAAGTTTTCTTTCACAGGTAGACAAGTTACATTTTTTAAATAATGATACAGGATTTCTAATAACCAAAGGCCTTGCCTGAGATTCCAGCTCAGGAACTCACTCATGTTCGATATAAAGTAACTTTAGGTGTGAATATGTACAACGTTGAAATGTTTTAGCACAATTCTGTAAGTCTATTCTAAACAACCAAGTATGTACCTGGTTAGTGGTCATAAAACGATTCTATATTGTAAAAGCAATTTTTCTACTTTGTATTTGTAAGAAGCCAAGCCTAGCCTTTCAGGCTCACACTTAAATAACTTACGACCAATATCTACACAAGGCCACATTGTTAAAATTAAATCCTCCTTCGAAAGTTCCGTAGTTCTTACGTGACACCTAATATCACACGATCATTTACTACATAAACAGTTAGATTAATGCAATGTTCATAGTTCATTGCCGTTTTGCTCAGTACCCAATTTTATGACATGAAGACTGAGCGGTCAATATAAATCAATTAAAAAAATATAGTTGTGTTTGTAAAAAACACCTCACGGATGCTGTATAACCAGATTTGTGGGCAGGTGTGAGTCACACGCGCCGTTTGTTCACCAAAAAAATATTTTATTTGGCTCCGTCCACTTTGTCGCATATTTTTGCTAACTGCACCCACGTTGAATAGTTTTGAAGCCCAAAATTATTCTTACTCTATTGATCTGAAGAACCACATTCTAATAATCCTTAGTACATTCGAGGCACCTACGTAGATTACCTACTTATTCAGGCTATCAATGATATCTTCACTTCGAAATAGAACACTGATACTAGTTGACCTGTTTCTAATCTGTTCAGACACTATATCTAGTACATAAACTATCCTAAAAAAATCACACTTTACGACATGATGAGCTAGGATACACTGGACCACGAGTCACCATTAATTAACCTCTAACCTTTTTTTCACATACTTCAAAAACTTGGACTTCGACTGTATTTTTTTAATGTTTGTTACCTCATAACGTTCGACTGGATGAACCTTTCTTGATATTTTTTTTTTATTGTGTGGTCCCATGTCAAATTGGTCTAGTTCTGATATTTGAAGTCGGTTTTTTTTCGACAGAATTATGGTATAAAAAAGAAAACCCAACACCTCAATCTGCTAGTTAAAATGGACGTTTTAATAGATACGAAATCAGGATTAGAATTTTTTTATTTTATTTAAGAATTATTAAGAAGAATCTTAATATTTCCCAATATGGTTTAGGTACTAAGATTTTTCACCCATAAAAATCGGGGGTTTATAAGTTTAGCTTATAAACCCCCGATTGTAGCTCTTAAACGGATAAATTAGTATTTTTAAAGATTACTGATTATTGGCCATTTAAGACAAACCTACAATAACCTTGGTTTTCATAACACGTGTGCGAGGGCACATGTGTTATCAGAATACTGTTCTCCAATTAAGACTGAAATACATTTTTTTTAAAAGAGAGTGTAGAGTTTATTCCCGAATTATTTTCTATAAGACGAATTTCTTGGTACCAGAGTTAACGTTTCATAAACACTTAAAAAGTTTATTTGAAAATAAAACCATTTAGTTAGTTAGAATAATATCAAGCCCAACGCAATGGCATGTTATTTCTTTCCATTTGACGGTTCGTACGTTGGATGTTGTGAATATGGAAAGTTAAACAAATAAATATTGCTATCTGAGGAAAGATTAATCCCATAAAGTATTCAAGATAATGAGTGAACAAGCGAAGACAAGTGTTGATCTATTTGGTGTCAGCTATAACGTTGTTGGTAGCGAGTATCGTTTGCTTGTTGCGCGGGCGCACCCGACGCCAGTGACTCAGGGGGCGGTGCCAAGGGCGCTACGCCCTGTCCCGCCTCGCGCCCCGCCCAGCCAGCCATGATTTTGCCGCGCTTTTTTTTTCAATCAGGTCAGGTCCGCGTCATACTTAATGTGTTGCCAAACACTGGTGTAGTCACGTCAATGACTTGCTCGACCGAACAAGCATTCATCATAATATCGTGAGTCGTGATACTTATATTTGTCTGCTTTTTTGTTATCTGTTCACGCGTGTTCTATTGAGACCTGTGTAGTCAAACTATTGGAGCTGTGAGTTCTGCCTCTGGGAGCTGAAACATTGATGGCCATAAGTTTTTTATGATCTGTCTTTATTCAAGGTAGGTAAGTTAAGTTGTAAGTTTTTTTACCTTAACTTAAATTACATTGAAGTTAGCAAATGATTTAGGAAAACTATCTAGGTATGTGCGTTGTTTTCAGAGCACGTGGCAAAATCTGCTGGGTATTCTTATGACTACATTGTATATTTCATACATTTGTATCTCTATGTATATGTACATTCAAGGCTGCAAATCACATTCAAATGTATTCAATGCAAGAAAATTCTATCTTATCTTACCTTACGTTATATGTTTGTATGTAAAAGTATGTTAAGGTGTATAGCTTAGTCCGGACTAGGTACAATCCTGATTTACCATAACGCCCAGACGAACACAAACACTTATATTTATGTGATGAATATAAGTGTTTGTGTTCATCTGGGCGTTTCTTATGTATTATAAGTATGTATTTACAAAAAAAAAGTATGTAAGTATTATATCCATTGTCTAGTACCCATAGTACAAGCTCTGCTTAGTTTGGGACTAGATGGTGCTTTGTAAAATGTCTCAACATATTTATTATTATTATTATCTCTAATGATGATGACTACCAAGTCACCTAGTATTTTCATCTAACATCCCAACCCTGTTTCCTCAGGTTCATAAACACACATCTCGAATTATACCAACGAGTGACTTCAATCAACATGGAACCCCATCTGTAACCTAATTTCTTTTATCTATTGCTACTACTACTACATTAAAATATTTTGTATTGCTTTTATTTCCAAAGCAGTCGATGCTAGATTGACAAAAATGATCATTATAACACAGAACAGTGAGAATTAATTACAGCGTATAACAATGGCTTAGTTGAAATCACTTCAAAAATTCAACTAAAAATATTGTATAACGTGGCACAAACTTAAGTAAAAAACAATTTCCCGGTAATGAGGAAAATACTTGAAAAATAGACTTAACATGCATAAGGAAACATATGTCTTTACTACATTACAGAAGTGACTTGCCGGCTAACAGATCTCTGGTCTTACAAGTGACCATAACCTACTATAACTGCTTAATTACCAGCAGGATGGCAGTAAGCTGGTTTGCCACCCACAAATAAGGAAACATTCAGACCTCTTTGATTTAATTTATCAAAGAAGTTACTTGATCTATCAGGCTATATATGACATTCTAAGCAATATACAACTATTAAGAGAAATTACAAAGTAATTCGTAAACAATATAAGTCTACTACCCCTAACAATAGAATCATCAAAAAAATCACATAAAAATACCAAGTTAATCACTTTAATCATAAAGTATTCGTTCTCGTTATTAAAGAGATAAGTATCGGATTGTTCCACGATGTTTGAAGCTAGAGAACGTTGTTAGCGATATGAAACGTGTAATAAATTGAGTACCGCTACATTTTCAGTTATGTCTGAGATGGACGATATATACGTTCACCTCGCAATGTACAGCGTCACGCGGTGTCACAACTTTCATATAATAAAGAAACATTTTTGAACGGTCGAAGCAACAGACAAACGTTAATTGAAAATAAAATATCAGTGATTGAGAAATCTTCAGTCTAGAACACCTCTAGAGATCATCCTAGAGGTGTTCTAGAATATGAGGCATAGAAACAACAAAACAAAGACCTTAACAGGGTATTTTTTTTTTACTAATCTAAATTTGGAAACTATAGCTAAGAATAAAAAAGCTATACGTATTCAATATTTTACCTCCTACTATTTTCATTGATTATTACTTAATTTACAAAACTCTTTTTTATTGACTTTGTTGACTGTCCTAACACTTACCAAACCATATAAATAATTTTAATACTTGTCCTTCCTGTGATATACACAATCTTGAGTATTTTAACACTGGGTAGTCAAAAACTTCTATTAAGTGCCTTTTGCTGTTGTTTTATATAATTATACTCTTTAACAGGAGCATTCAATGTGTCAATCGCCAGTAGACTTTGTATGTAGGTTTGTATGGTACATTTGAATGTTAATTAGACATATTTAATATTAACTCTGATATAAACTCAGAGTTAAAACGCCCCGCAGGAGTACATTTTAATTGCAACACAATCATAGATAATGATTGTGTTGCATATATTATCGCCTGTCTCCTAACTGATTCATCAAAGCGGAGCCTAAAACAGGGGTTATAAACTTGATATTTTGACAGATGATGCATTTTATGACGAAAAAATCCACTAAGAAAGGAATTTTAGAAATTCGACCCCTAAAGGGATGAAATTAGAGATGAATGGTTGTATGGAAATCCGTCATTTTACAGTTAGAGTAAGTTTAAGTATAAGTTTTTAAATGGAAATAATCATAAATCAATCGACCTTTTAATAGTGAATTAGGGGTTGAAAGTATATATGGAAGTGAGTAATTTTTTAAATAAGAAAATTGAAATTAAATATTCAAATCCTCAGCCAAAAAAAATCTATACATCTTTCGTCGTTTTTGGAAATTCAAGCCTAACGGGCTAACTGAGGAGGAGACATTAGTATTAAATTGCATGGGCGAAGCTACAAGCAACAGCTAGTAATTATAATAGATACTCTAAGGGGGTTATTTTTTTGTTTATTTGATCTTACCAGAAAAATCTGCATGTGTAACTAAAACTCATCAACATGGTATATATCTAAGTAGAACCACTAAGGAGCATGTTAAGTTCGTAGACTCACAGGGTAACGAAGTGACGACTCCATCTCTAGTCTCCATCAGTTTTATAAATATATTCTATTTTTTCGTAGCCGCTACGACATTTTTTATTTCCGTAGCCACGCATTTAATTCAAAAAATTATAATTAACAGCCTAATTTATCTGAAAGTTACGGAAAATATTTACCAGTAGCCAATGTTACCCGGCAACAAAGATAAAGATCTAAACTTTTCGTAGAGTCTCGTAGCCATGTGTCTATGCGTCTCCAAACAGGCTACGAAGAGACTCGCGTAGCTAGT
This sequence comes from Craniophora ligustri, assembly GCA_905163465.1. Lineage (NCBI taxonomy): Eukaryota > Metazoa > Arthropoda > Insecta > Lepidoptera > Noctuidae > Craniophora > Craniophora ligustri. Next base: position 4,859,881 of record LR990967.1, on the reverse strand, counting down.
TTGCATATTATATTATTAAAAACTATTTAAAACTACTAACATGTTGATTATATATTATTCCGTTTGGCTAAAATACTTTTTCTAAATCTATGCTTCGATGCCTTTATTTTTTTTTACAATATAGTGTCATGTGTATATGCGTAACAAACAGGAACCAAATCAATAAAAGGTTGTATAAGAACAAAAATCACAAATTAAATTTGAGTAATTTTATGTTCAATTATTTTTTAGCATGAACCAATTCTGAATAATAAAGAGATTTAGTTTAATAATTGTTATAGTATAGTGATTGTTATATATAGATTTTAATAGCCAGTGTACGTGTGTTGTAGTTAGAATAAACCAATTCAAAGTGATGTCCGATATAAAACTATGTAGTTACCTATAATTTTCCCTCGATATATTATGCTAGTGGGGTTTGGTAAATGTGTATGGTAGTAATGCCTTTTACTCCTCAAAAACGGACTTCTACTTTAAACACAATGAACTAAAATTAACATAACAAAACATTTTTTTATTAATAATTAAAGATCGTCTGCAGGATTTCTTCCATACGAAAACCGGATTGATTCAAATATAAATATTTTCGATGAGTCTTGAACCGGTTACGCGTGGTTATAGACATTGATTGTAAATAAAATGGAGTTAATACCAAATTCTAACTTTCGCAATTACATTATTGAGGAAAAAGAACATGAAGGTAATATAACCATTTTACAATGTAAATGTTATATTTGTCAATAAACAAAAGTATACTAATTTATTATACAAATACTTTAATGCATTGTGGAAGTAGTAGAATAAGTATTTTACATGAACTAAAGATGCTGCTTTTAAGATGAGTCCCAGTAGAGACACATGAAAACATTTCATTATTTGAGTCGATAGCTCAGTGGTTTTGGTCATTACTTTTTGAGATAAAATTCTGTTCGTTCTAACTTAAACAACTTGCTATGAATTTAAATGATGATTGTAATCTAAATTAAGGTGATCTATAGACGTGGGTGAAGAAAATTAAGTAGGTAGCAAGTAACGTAGCGCGCTCTGTTTCTTATTTGAAAAAATGACGATAGATTCTAACCGACGAAAAAAATGGAGGAGGTTCTCAAGTTCTCACCTCTCACCACTGACTGCATATTGGGCTTCTCTTTTGAAACAGCATACATTAGTCATTTTTATTTTTGAGGAAATTCTTATTTTGTTTGTCAACAACAACTAGATTCTTGGCGAAACATTAAAGAATACATATTTTTACCCTGACTACTACCATTAATTAGTAATACCTCAAATTGTGAAACGTTACGTAGATATGGTATACACACTACTAATTGCTTATGTAAAAAAAGCTTTAGTTAAAAGTAAATAAATAATTAATTCAATCTACATGTCTGTCATCGTAATAGATAGAAACTTGAACACTTGGCCTTCATTCCAGAACATAATAAAATTTATAGGTAATTATTATACTTTTGACGTTTTTTATAGCGTGAGAATGTGTTTAATTTTTTTATACTCCGTAAGTGGAAAACGAACTTATGCTCTGCTTTATAGTTAGTAAGCTGTTGCCGGAGCCTATAGACGCTTGCAACACCAGAGGGGTGTAGCTCGTGCGTTGCCAACCCTGAAATAATATACATATTTCTATATATGTATACCTGGGATTCACACATGAAGCACTACAATGTGGTGCAGGGCGGGCGTTTTTGAGATTGTCTTTATTGACTACGTTCACATAGAGCTAATTAAAGGTCTACTTTGAATAAATGATATTTTGACTTCATAAGTATATGCAGATAGTTTATAATAGATATCTATAACACTTACTAACACGTAAGTATTAGTCACTGAGTTAGATACCCAGATAGATAATAATAGGTTTCTGTTTTTATTAATTTTTGATAACAAATTTCCCAGATACGTAATTCGGTCGCAATGTTCAAATACTTTTAAGATTGACTAATTTACGACCACTTGACGTTGCGTCATTTAATTACACACACACCTCTCAGATCTATGTCCAGCAGTGGACGTTTAGCGGTTGGCATGCTGATGATGACATACTCTCAACTGAGGAATCACTGCCGATGCACCCAAACACTATGAATACAAAAACTTTCGAGGAAATACCTGTCTGCCTAAAGGACCCTCTAGTATTACAGATATTCATGAAGGCTTCCGCAATCAGGTGAACCAAATAGAGTACCTATTCCTTCATGATAAAAAAAATAAAACACTAATTATGATGACAAGCGCGGTCCTTGCAAGAGGGATACAGCTAAAAACTGCCTCTTCGAGTTATGAGGGTTCCTTTCCCGTTGCGAATATTTCCTTTCATCGGAAAAATAGCGGTTATTAATTTGCATATTGATTCTACAATCCAGTAAGTGGTCCATCCCAATTATATGTGATTTGATCAAAATTCAGCACTAGCAATCATAAACGGAATTTAATGAAACCATTTTACTCGAAAGTTTAGTGTGAGAAAAGGCAACTACTGAAGTCTACAACTGAACCTAATAACCACGTTATTATGATCTTAGTATATCTATCATGGGGAAAACAATAATCATGAAAAGGGCGCTAGTTTGTTAAATTTATTTTGTAAATTATAATATTATAATAATTTACAAACTTAAATTCAATAAACTAGGGCCCTAATGTACTATTGTGCGTGATCGTTTTACCCTTCTATTTATCTTAATTTACATAAATAATTGTATTGCTAGATAATGTTTTCAACCATATATCTCCCGCATGGGGTCGAATTGCTTTTTTTTGCAAAGAAGCTTTCATACTGAAGTTCATGCTTTTATTCGTTAAAATTGTAGTCCTAAGAGTTTAGGTTCTACATTTACAAAGCAATAAATATAGAAAATAGATTGTTAAACTTTTGCATTACTTCTACATATATCTAAGAATATTCCCGCAGGAAATTGTTAGTACACAAAAAAACAAATTAACATAATAGTGTGTATAAAATTAATGTAAAATAAAATAAAAGTATTATACAATAGTTCATCTATAATTTCGGATTAGATGGTGACATTAATGTGGTCAACGCCTGCAATGACAATGACTGACCACCGTGTATGCATCGATTCATTTTATTGATCTAAAATAATCTAAATTATACATATTTTATCCCCATTATATAATGATTTTGAATTTTCAGAGCTTAAACTTATGTATAAACCTAAACCTTAATATTAGAAATATTAATTTTATGTAACTTACAAGCACATTAAGAGTAAGCACTGTTTTAAAACAAAGTGCAGTGTAGAATTTTCTTTGCTTTTATCTTTGTCATTTGCTGAAAATCAAAACCTGTTATTACTATCAAAATAGTCAATTTCAATCGTCCAGAACAGTATTGCGGTAGCTCTACCGTTCAAAAATAGAATGCGGTAGGACAAACCACTAAGCTTTATGATGCTAAGGGCATGTGCACGCGGACGTGTGTCATGCAGTAATTAGTTATGCCACCAGTACCACACCACATCAATGAACCAGTTTCAATTGCCAATGTTAACCAACCAAAACTGACTCAAGTTTTCACTTTAAATAACTCATATAAAAATGAGACCTATTTAAAATACTTACAATTTTATTTATTATTGATTTGTGTCCATTGATTTAACAAAAGAACCCTTTGCGTCAGTCAACATAATATAAGTATAATTTATTTACATATATCTATTATTTTTCAGTTTTATGTATAATTGTATATATTATGTTATGTAGGTACCATATTACACGTTGATCTAAAAAAATACGTTTTCATATCATCCTTAACATTTTGTATGAGTACTAGTAGCATATAGAGCCGAACATTAACTTCTACAAGTCGTTATTTACTATATTCATAATAACTGTTATACAGTTTTACATAGTTTACTAATCTATATTAATTATTATTTATTTACATAGAACCACTAAGTATTAGTGAAGAAACATATTTAGCCTTTCGCATGGCATCAAATCAAAGAAGGGCCCGGAGCTCATTCTGACCGCACATCTAATTTTGATTGCGAGCTTCGTCGAATACTTTCTCTAGCCAGCAACTCCGTTGGCCATAGACAACGCAGACGCTTTGGCGCCAGATTTATGAATGAGTATAAACTATTTCTTTTCTCAGCCAGTTGGGTTATACCGTGTTCATTAACTTCGAGACGTAATACTGTTACATATCTAAAGGAAACTATCTACTAAGAAGTTGAATTAATAATGCCAATAAAATATAAATTCAACTTGTTAACTATTCTAGAGCTTTCGATCGTCTCGGTAAAACAGCCTGTCATATTAATTTATTAATTGTATGCCAATTAATTATTCTCTTATAATTAATTAAACGCTATTAAAGCTGTAACCACCAAGAATGAAAAAACGAAAATTAATTCACCATAAATTAATAATTTTAAACGTCAACGTTAAACATCATAGAATGCAACAAACCAAAATTCAATTACAGTGAACATAATAGCCAGTGATTTAGAGCGGTGTACAGGTGTACAGACAAGACTACAAGAGGCGTTCTCGTTCATCAGTTGCAGATAGAGACTCGGACGATGAAGTCGCAAGCTCGGGAAGTTGTGCACCCAAGGAGTGAGGCAGTGAGCGGCTTGCGGCGGCATCGGCACCACACCGCGACCGATTGGTGCACAGTCGAGGGAAAAACGCCCGCGTCTCCGATGAAACATATTCGCGAGACGCTAATTTTTCAGAGGCGAACTGGCGAACGTGTGTCCCCCACCACCCACCACCGTATGACAGTGACCCAAATGGAGCGCCCGCGCAGTCAGTTCCGTGAGCGCGCGCAGGGCTAGTCGACGTTCGTGCGCGCACCGCCAGGTACGCGAGCTCCTATTCGCCGTCGTTTTAGTGTGATTTACGATCGGATATTACGGTGCACAATGCAGTGAGTGAGCTCCGTGCTTGTGCCGACATGACCCGTGTGGATGATGACCCCTTAGGTAAGATACGAAAAATAAATTATCTGACGTCAGAATAAAACGGTGTGGTGCAAAATGGTAGTAAATTTTAAAAAAAGCACCAATTTGGTAGAATGAAAAGTGTATATATAGCGAGTCGTCCAGCGCCAGCGCGATGGCGATGGCGTCGGTGAACGGGGTGATGAGTCAGCCGCATCTCGAATTTTCCTCGTGGACAAATAGTGGCATTGTCAAAGAGGGGGTGACGGCGCGCCGGCGGCGGCGACGCTCGCTGCAGCGCCGCGCCACCTCGTGCCGCCGCCGCCTGGCAACAGGTATCTAAGCCTATCAGCAACATAGCCGCCGGCTCCGGCGCGGAGACGGTGGCTCTCTCGGCTCCGCGGCCGCTGCAAGCTAACGGAATCGGATTCCTCGCGGCCGAAATTCCGCCGCGGACATTCACGTCGCGACCGACTGAAATAAATCGCCCGTTTAACGCAAATAGCACGACATTGTCGCCGCATTGACAGACCGACGAGCATTTCCGCTTCTCTTTTTATATGCCTCTCTCGCCTGCTGGAACCACTAAAAGAAGCGTTTCCTCTGACGACGAAAGCGTATCTTCCGTCATACATACATAATTCCATTTGTTTTATTTTATTTACGAAGCTGAACACCAACTGTTTATCGATGAATGTAATTTGACTCACATATAAGTATGTTCAACTACAAATCGTGGAAGGAAATTTGACTCTCATATGAGTTGAATATTTTATTGACTTGTGGCTCAATACGTATGACTATTTATGATACTTGTTAAAATATTTTTTTAGGTATGGCAAAAACTCAAGCCTCAAATAAGCACGTGGGCAAAATGATGTGTTATTTGTTAGCAAATCTTAATAAATACAAAAAAAAACAGTAGAAGAGCTCCGGGTGAAAACTCTGACTTTTCCACAGAAACAAACGACCGTGTAACATGTGAACGATAAAGCACCTATCATACACGTGACGTCAGAGCCACGATTGCGCCCGCGCCGCGATCCGAGCGCTGAACTCTGCGACATTGTCACCGATAACGACAATTTATAGAGTAATTCCGAATATGGATAGTGATAATTATAAGATATTATAAGAGTTTCCTATAAAAGTAGTTTTCCTCCATTAAACGTGTGCAAGAAAGCACCCACAAGAGGTAGAGAAACTAACAGCAAGACAAACCCGTAATAGTCCCAATAGAACAACTACTTCCTACGAATGTTTAAGAGTAATCAAAGTATTTACTTATTAATTAAGGACCTAAATGAGAAATTAATGTCAATCTCATAAGATCTACATTTTGGCGGTGATATTTCTGGCCAAGCAACAAGAACCTATTATAGCTTTTATAAATCATTGGAGGTTATCGCGAGGTCCCCGGAGGAGGCCGATTGCCTCCGAGCTTCAAGTCGGGACCTGTCGCGGCCGCATAATGCCAAACAATTACTCATCTGTCCAGAACAAAGAAGTTCCCAGTTCAGGTGTCCTTTGTTAATATCAAAGTAGGACAAAACGTTCAGGTGTTCATTTATTTAGTAGTTACTGTCTTAATTAACGAAAAATTTTACTAATGAAGATTTAATAATCTTCAAACTCTCAATTTAACAAACAAGCGGCATAGGCACTTAAAAATGTATGCTAAAAAAAATTAACAGTAATTTAAAAATAATAATTTGAGTATTTAAATATTCTTAAGTATGTTATTGGTTTATAAAATACAAATAAAACTGCACAAAAAGGGACTTAGGAATTGGACATGGCAACAGCAACTAGAAGTGTTTCGTAAAGTGCAATATTATCCGTAGAAGGATTTGCAGTGTCGCGGCTAGTCTCTCGACATGAGTCACGCAGCCGGTTCCGATGCCTTTGACCAACGTTTGCCTTTTGTACATTAGACCTACGGGTCCCGCACACTGCAACCATACCTATATACATTACATAACAATGTATTTAAACATTTTTGGACTTGTTTAAGGTTGTTTAAACTCCGGTCTTGGAGCACTAATATGCGTTTTTGGAAATAAAGAAAGCTATGAAAACTGCTTATCTTCTACATATTATTATCTAAAGATTATGAGTCCTTGTTAGATACACAGTAATCGGCATCTAAATTAAATTGAAGTCTAGATATCGAGACAGAAGCAACAATAATTAATATGACGTTAGTGATGAAAAAAAATCGGTGACCAAAATAACAATTTTATGTTTAAAGATGTGCATATCATCTATTATTTCAGCTATATATCAAGTACCTAATTATACTGACGTGCCTAAGGGGATTTAATGTAATTAAACATAATTTAAATATTAAGTATGCGAAGAACTTGTTACGAGTTTTCGCAACGTTTTTAATTTTTACTTATTCTGCAAATGTTTGTTGGTTTTGTACCTACACGTAAGCTTGGAATTTGTTTAGCGGTTATTGATGAGTTACTAGGTACTTATACGGCGTTTTGTATACGAATTAAGCGATAACATAACATTTTGTGAGCCAACGTGGCACACAACACAACCGTACAACAGTACTGACGGCTATTGAAATACCTATTAAATAAAATTATTTTTCCTTAATCATCTTTTTAAAATAAATAAAAACACATCATATCAACAATAAATAATAGTAACTATGTATTATAATTCCAATAAAAGGTGTTTTAAAGAAAATAATCGACACTTACCTGAAAACTTCAAAACAATAACTAATTCCCCTAAAACGGTTAGATACATAAATTATTGTAACTCGTTTACATGATTTACTTTATTGGCTGATGGATGGATGGATGGATGTTTTAATGCAATAGAAAAGACTTATGACAACAACAATCTTTTATATTGCAGCCGTCAGAGCTTCTACTTGATGCACAAATGATTTTTTTTAATTTACGTTACATTCATGGATGCGATGATAAGGATTTATTGATGCATTGGGACTCGAGAGACGGTACATAACATTATGTTAAAAATATCAACGTATGTAAAATCTTGACATTGACCATGGTGTTATTCAGAGGCAGAATCAAGGTTCAATTGAAAGGACGTTTGGTACCCCACAGAAGGTTGGCCTTCTACTATTGCAATTCGTAAATTTAGATTATCATGAAAAGTAGTAGAATCATACTATTAAGGCAAATTGTTCAAAAAAAGAACTGGAGCAAATCATATATTACTACCCACGTGTTTTGGAAGAAGAATGTCAGTCAACAAGTCAGTTCACCAGCCCAGATCGTGTCGGACAACCGATCAGGACAGGACAACCGACTTCATATATAATTATATAAAGATATCAAGAAAGTTGTTACCACTAAGCAAAGGTAGTGGTTATTGTTAAATTCACACTCACACATTGTTAAGTGACAGTAATGATTAGGATTTACATGCATACATTGCTGAGCGACGTATTTATAAAATAATTAAAAGAAAACTACAATTATGACATAAAATAAACATTCGGTGAAAGACATATTTTCATCTTACAGGAAGAGCCTTCTCGCTCATGAGGATCTTGTTAAATGATTTAATAAGCTGCTTTAACCGATCAATAAAGTGATAAATAAACATTTCTAATTCCTCATTTTATAGAAATTTATTTTGGTCTACAAATACAGGCAAGGTTGAAAATATTCACGGGATTATTTTTGTAATCGTAAATCGTGCTATTTCTATTTGAATAGTTACCTTAAATAGAACATTTTGATCAGTGCAAACTCCTGGTAAAAAAAGATGAAGACGAATGAGTTCATGTCGGCACATGCGCATAGTTTGGAAACCGGCGCGTGATTCAGTTGTGCTGACGTGGGCAGCGCTGCGTCAGCGCACGTCACTATCACACGATTGTCAGTATCGTCACTAATATATTTAGAACGGAATGTGGAAAAATGTTCAATACACATAGATGTTACAGCAATAAGTTTCCGGATCACGTTGGCGCGATTCCAGGGACTTTCTAAATAATGAATACCAGTGTTTCATCGGCCCATCATTATACCTGGCGTTTTGATACCTAATTTTTGGCATTCAATTAATAAATGTTGGCTAAAACTGGGTTAAATATTCTATTCTCGTTATATATCGGATTTAGATTCCGCATTTATTTTTATAACTTTTCTTTTAAATACATAAACAAGCCAAAATTAAACATTGATCTTTTTATACGCATACCCTGGACCTTGGGTAGAATTGCTAATCAATGCTAGTTTTAATCTAGTTGTTGTTTTTTAAATGTACGCTTGTATACATCTAAATCGCTGTAGGATAAGTTTGTTTCATTGTTTTTCCGACGTGCGTCGCATCGTCAGCATGGAATAGAATATTAAAAATATAAGCAACGTGCCTCGCTCCGGCTATCTAATCAGTTAACGAACTGTAACGTAGAGGCGTCAAGAATTTCTTGATTAGGACATTAAAATTGAATCTGCGGGTGAACCATTAAACCGATCCTAAAAGGCCTAGCTGCTGTTGGTGCGATTGGAAATAATTTGTTACTTGACTAAAATATTAAAATGCCAAGCGTATTGTGTAAGGTCGATGACAATACGATGAATCCTAGAGCAATGATGTCACATGAGCTAAAAGTGCACATTGCCATTATCATGTCAGTAAATTATCCATTCATGATGTAATGTATGCGCATGAAGTCATTCTCTTTCACATTTCTGTGTCAATTCGTCATCAGCTTAGAACATAGCAAGTAAATCTCAATACATAGGTAGTATTTTGTATGTATCTTCAATAAAATTATTGTAATTGGACTGATACCGTTTTAATTGAAGTAAATAAATAAATAGGTCTAATTTTAGATGGGAATTCTTATTCCTAATCTACCGTCATAGTGACTAATGTTAGGCCCTAGGGGTACAATAGTTGGGGGCGGCTCGTGAGCGTATAAATTCTTCAGTCTTCATTTAAATTTAAATTAGTTTTATTATTATATCTATAGAGATCTTGCTAAGCAGGCTATTACGATTTCAACAAGAGTGGTTGAACCAGATATGCTTCGTTCAGACTTGTCACAACTTGTTATCGAGCCAATGAGATCGTCTGCTGTACCAGCCGCAAATATTCGTGAAGTCAACTTTATAAGCAAATACATTTTCCATAAAAATGCAAAAATTGATTTCGAGGAACATTTGGACGGATATAATTTAGGAAATGGTCAATGGAAGGTAGATATCTGTCAATGTTAAACAAACGAAGAAGCTATATAATTACAAATTAAGCAAAATGGTGTCATAAACAACTTTGTTATGCACGCAAGTGACAATAATAGACTAGCATTGAGTGTTCCCAAATTATGTGAGTATGTACAGTGCTCTGTACACACGGCGCCAACTACGTCCCACCTGATACCGACACATATAAACAATACATCATCGAGTTTGTTCTATTTACTCAGTGCTTCTACGCACCTCTGTGACCAGGGTTGTTCTCAAAATAACAGTTTATACTCGTATTAACCTAACCACGGCCCTTGAGCAAGAGGTTAATGACCGTAAACTTGGTCTTCTCGCACTAATGACGCTGCTGTCTTCCCATTGCGTTACGTCAAAAATTTGTCTGTAGCTGTGGCTGTCAGTTATGTGGTGAGTGGTGACTTATAATAACGCTTCTACTGGTATAATTATATGTATCTTTAGGCTGTTTGTCGTTTGATGAATATTCTCACTTCCCCCCTATGCCGTTTTTGTCCGCTTGCCAATTTTTGGCATCCTAATAAAGAATTCAGTAATACATGATTGTAGTTGGCAAGTATTATATTATTTGACATCATAACATCAACGATATAGCGCCATATTTTTCATGGGTAAATAATTTCAGTCCTGTAAGTTCAAAAATATTTGGTATTATTGCTCTCTTATTCTCTGCTTTCCATTTGTTATAAAAAATATATACTACCCAAAATATAATTCCAACCATTGATTTACATATATAATCAGTTTTTTTTAATAATACTGTCATTATATTATTGTAAATTGTCATAATTAATAAATTATTTATTTCTGAACCATAAGAGTTACAATAAGTTGTTGCTTGGAGCCTCCTTTTAAGTAAAAAAGCCTGTGTTAGGAGACTCGTAGTTATTTATTTATACTCATAGGATTTCAAGTTTGCCGTATACATTTGATTCACGAACCTGGATTTGCTATTCTCAAATGAATAATTTATTTCACGTCCGATGCTAAATAAAATAATCGGTTTTAACTGTATGCATAATAGTTACTGTTAGTATTCGGTAAGTAATGTTTTTTCGAATAGCGATGGAGATAATCGATTCTAGAAAACTTTCCCACAGATTGTCCATTGATAATTTCCAGTCGAATCATTGTGAATGCTCCTCTAAGTAAATATAACTCATTCGTTATTGGAATTGTTGACCATAACACTACGACATATCCATATTCCGAAATGGACGCCATTGTCAAGCACTTTGATAAGAGTATTGTCACAGTTACATCATACACTCGGATTGCTAGAAGCTATTCATAATAATGTAAAGTGTAAATTTCAACACACTTGATATAAAAATTCAACATTTCACTTCACGTGATCACTAACTAGATTTTACGAAGCCTTATTTCCATAAAATGAGATTATTAGCAAAAAGGTCTGGCTCAATTGATCTTAATAAGATAACAGAGTTATTGGAATGCTTAACTATGCATTAGTGCGCACGTATTTCAGTAATTATCTTTTTTATGTGATCGCTGGTACGCTGCGCCGGCCTGGCGTTCCCTCAGGAATGCTGCGTCCAACTAGTTTAACAGCTGTGCATGATGTAACGATAACTGTTATGTTATCTTTTAGTTTTGACATCATACGTCATTATTTGAAGACGCCAAGAAAGCGATTCTATTTTTAAATAGTTTATAAATGTTCCATGTTGATAGAGTCGGTTTTAATAAGTGATTACTATGGTTATTGGAGAGTTATTCAAAATGTACTATTAACCTAAATGTAAACATACTCAAGATAAGGGTTAGTTTTTGTTCACATATGAATATGTGACCGAAAATATTTCTCTATACATTTAGAAATCACTACAAAATGGTTTAGTAAATGTACGATTAAATTTAAAAAAAAAACGAATTAGTTTAAATATGTTTGTGATACCGGTAACAATAAAAGGATGTGTAGTAGGCCTATTCAAACTAAAAATATTCAATTAACTAACATTTCTGTCAATAAGCCAACCACATCAAATTGTTGGCATTCTTTTCCGGCAAGGCGGGTTAGCCGTCCAAAACCGCGGCCCACGACACAGCTGACGTTGACGTAACTCGTGACAAGTCCACCACACTATCGGCCCGTTGACATAACGATAACACACACGAACACAGCATGATGTGTGAGTACACAGCAACGCCCATGTATGCTAGCTAGCCCGTAGGTGTGCGCCCGCGCTGCCATTAAACAACGCTAACATCAAACAGTCATCATCATCATTCGAAATAATCGCGTTGGCCTAAAGCTGATTTCTTACACGTTTATCATAGAAAAATAGCAGTGCTTTAAGATCATACTAATGACGGAGATTTATTTGATTCAGATTTGATAGCGTGTTCACATTTAACAGATTGTCGAAAATTACAAAGTCTCTCAGTTAATATAGAGTTTACAAGGTGATCCTTACGTTCCCATTTGGGACAAATCTTCGTATATTATTATGTATAATCCATTTACACAAAATACTAAAGAAACTTTATCCAATTAAAATAATTAATTGCTCAGTTTTTTTATCATAAAATATTATTATTTCTTATTTTATTCGTATTTCATAACTAAGAATAAACAATTATTCTATAAACTCTGTCGTGCTCGCGTTTTTATTTGATATGGTAGACATTTTGGCAAGATCGCTTGATCTCTATACCGCGAGAAGTAGGCACCAGTACGTGAGTACTAGTGCCTACTAGTTGATCACAGTTAAGAAGTATATTATTTCCATAGGTACCTATTTTGCAATGAAATCCAAATGTATCTGTTACTTGTCGCCCACACAGATAATAAAGCCGATAGCAAAGGGTTAGGTGCCATGTCGTAGGCGGTGACCTAACGATATACCATTGCCATAACACTTAACCGTGTTTTTATCAATGTAGGCAAGACGTTTTCTGGAAAAAGTTTATAGAATTCTTACACTTTATCTTCATATGTTACTCATAAAGCCACGTTGGCCAAAGCTTACCGACGTCAGGCCGTCAGTACTAATTTCTAATCATGTTCTAAATTCGTCTTTGCTAAAATAAAAACTCTATAGATAGATTTAAAAATAATTGTTAATTTTTAGCGGTGTCTATTTTAACTCTAAGGTGGGCTCATTCCAGCCCACCTTAGAGTTCTAAGTAGTAAGTATTCAATTCTTTAATATCAATTGCATCAAAAATATACTCTTTTTGATGGTTGCTGTTTGCTGGTTGTTATTCGTAATATAAGTAAGTAGGGGACATTTTAGCGCAGGCTCCAGCGGTCACGGTGACTCAGTCGTTAGTAAACAGTCAATGACAAAACAAGTCTTGTTGCCTTACATTTTCTAGGAAAAATAACTAGAAATAACAATTACGTAATAATCGTCAAGATGCACAAAAAGCCCTGACGATAAGATTATTTATATCGATTATATTTACAGCTAGTTCCAATAATCTTATTTGTTAATCATAATATAACTATGTTTTATATCAAAATTTCGATTAGGCATGATGAGTAACCACTACAAGACTTTCCAAGTTTTATAAATACAAAAGTTCTTAAGCAAGGAATGTAACCAGACTTTCTAACAGAAATGTGTACGTTACCTAATTTTACAGGTACGATTTTTATGAAACCTCTATATCAATTTTAATCTCATCTTCTTATAGGACAAGGCAACAACCAAGAGCTCTCTTACAAGAAACAACTTTGCTTATTTTTCTTTATCAGCCCACCTACCCCACGAAGAGAATAATTGGTGTACATACAAGTCGCAAACGCCTATATAATTGTATTTTTTTTTCATACCAACTGTTAAAGTTGTAGTAGGTACAGGTATCTAATTAACGTTCCATTTTCAAACAGACTTTATGCTATGAATAAAATCACTTGAATTGATTTTCTTGCTTCTAAAATTTTCCTCGCAATAGTGAGATGAAAAATTCGGTTCGCACGGCTGCTAAATTCATTGCTACGCTCAGGATCATTTCTTCAAAACACTTGTTTTGCTCCTCAATTTTAGTATCCTATTTTTATCCTTCGCTAGCTCAGTTCTAGTTTATTTATGTTAAAAATAAAACTTTAAAGATTTGTAAAAACAATAGCTGTTTCCATATTAAAGCTATAAGAGTGCTATAAGACCTTTGCCATTGCCAAATTTCATAGTTTTTATAGGTTAGTGTTTACGTTTCTAGGCAATGCAGACTGTATATGTATAATATTAATTACAACTTTTAATACCTCCACGAATCCCTTAGTAATTGTCTTGACTGGCCCAATAGGCGAACGGTCCGACAGACGGACAACGAAGTAATCCTATAACGGTTCCGTTGTTCCTTTTGAAGTACGGAACCTCAAATAAAATAAAATTACATTAGTACCTTGTTCCACATGGAGGAAGTTCACAATGCTCAAAACAATATTTTAGATAAAAAAGTAGAGAAATTAATAAAGTACAAGCACACAACACAGAGAGGGTAAAGTCTAATTAAAATTATTATTGCGTAAATTGTGTTGCATTATTAAAACCCAGGAAGGAAAACACATGTCCTACTTGAGTCACATGTAATGTACAGGTGACATCATGAAGTTATTGGGCTATGTGTGTGTGATTAAATTCACACATGGCTGAGTGCGCGCACGCCGACCACAGCGCCCTCCGCGCCCGCCCGCCGCCGCCGCCGCCGTGCTGCCACGCGTTTCTCCGAAACATTCGAATTATTCATAAGATAACATTAACTGTGGAATAGTTATTGTCTAATTAGAACTCTTAATAAAACGTACAATTGTGAAAATGAACTCTATGAACAATTTACTGCTGCTACTGCTGCTACACAAATATTTTTATAAATCCATAAATTTTAAAAATGAATTTCTGAACAGAGATAGTGTAATAAGAACTAGATAATGGACTAGTAGGTACACTCGGGTTTCGTATACATAAATATAATCTCAAAGTGCAAATAAGTACCTATAGGTAATCATATACAATTTTAATAATTATATTCCTGTTTAAATATTTAAGCAGAAAGAAAAACCTTGAATATCTATCTAATTAATTGTGTATCTACTATTATTGTATTATACCTAAGTAAGAATAATTATAATCTACCGAGGAATTAATATTATATTTTCTTTGTTTCAGATATACAATGTATTTCTTAGAACCAACGCTTGACCTTGCACAAAGTTGTAGATGGGTGAAAATGCAGATCGGCATAAATATCAGCAAACGTCATGTTTTAGGTGCAAATTAAGACAAAATTAAACGGTCCAGTAGGTAAGAGCCCTTTAGAATCGGCATAATGCTATATTTAAGTCTTCCATGCTTTGAATAATAATGGTGGACTGATGAGCGGAAGGACATGGACACAGGAGGTTAGGCTGAATTCTGGGAAGCAACATGGCACACAACCGCAAGGCTTACGAGTCCATTGCCACGCCGCGCCGACGGCCGCCGCCGCCGCGTCGTGCGTCCAACCAAATTATTTCCAGATATATTTACACAATTGCTCCCACTCACAAATCACACGTATACATTAAATAAAGATGTTTCTCTTATTTTTTTAATTAAGTCCCTAAGTGTCTTATCTCAATTATATCTTTTTTTATATATTTAAGAAACTGAAATCATAAAAAATTATCGTCAGAAATTAACCGGAAACCTTTGAAATTATTAAAATTAGTATACTTTGCATATATATTTAGCTGATAAACTAAATAATTATCGTTACGCTCAGCTGAAGATACAATATTGATATAATAAACTACGTCCATCTCGCTTTTCCGTACATTTGTGACATTTTAGTGTGTAGGTACCATTTGCAAGTGATGAATGCATACTAAAATTACTAATAGGCCAGTCTACGTAATAAATATTTCTATTTAACTCTGTTGCGTTGCTTCGCTTGAACCATGTGAATCATAATTCCCGGATGTACGCCCAATAAATATTCATTAATTAATTTGAGCACAACCTCTAGCAATAAATAATGTAGGAAACTAAGTTAGTGGCACTATCCTGGTCTACGTTACTTGCTTTGGTAATTTGATATAACATTGAATTTATGTCTCGATTTTTTATGTTATATTGAGACGATAGAAAGGCAGGTAACAGCACAAATCATCTGAAAGTTTAAAAAATATAACGAATCAACAAAAGTGACATCGGATACTATTAACTTTAGAAACTAGACACTCTTAATAAAGAGGAACATCGTTCTTAAATGACCTATCCTACCAATATTATAAATGTGAAAGTTTGTATGGACATCCATACAAACTTTCACATTTACTCTTTCACGAAAAAACCCCTAAACAAATTTGCATGAAATTTAGGATATATACAGTTTATTACTTGGATTAACACATAGGCTTTTTACCTATATACCATGCGGGCAAAGCCGTGGGAGGCAGCTAATAAACAACAAACCTAGTAAAGTTCTCTATCTCCATGTCGATACGAATATCAAATATGGCGTCTAAAATTACTTGATATAAAATCAAATCAAAGTTAAATGTCAATAAGATGTGGATCTCGGCCTGATTCAACGTTCTCAAATGAAACGAGCGAGGGTCAACGATGAGCGGCGAGATGATAAAAAGTGGCGTAAAATATAATGGCGTCCGCGTCGACTAGGTATTGTGATGACGCGGGGCCGCAGCCTAGGGTTATTGACACCTGACTCATGTCCTGTGCCGCACTCGCCGAAGACATTCGCTGTGTAAATGATAAGTAGTGAAATATTATTTGAAATACACTCAAGTCTTGACCGGCTACTCACGAAATCATTTAAATGTATGCATCTAGCTTTTTGTAGTATGAGTATATAAGCCCCAAATAAAATTAAGATACGAAAGGAAAATTATTTCTAAACTAATATTTATATTCCTAATAGGGTAATTATTACACATCATGCAACAAAAATAATAGAAAATGTATCGATATGCGTATTTGCTATAAGTAATCAAGTAATGTTTTATTTAACTATTCTACATTTTTTATAATTATCTTAGGATTCTTAGGTATTTTCTTCTCATTGTTCAGAGTTAAACTACTTTCTACACACCGTAATACCCTTCTAAGTACTTTTAAGTACTGCATATTCATTAGTTTACTTATACTGAGCGAGATATAAATTAGTTAAATAATTATAAACGTAACTGTTCCTTTTGTTTATATCATATTATAAGGTTAATAGACTGAAAGTATATGTATATAGTTGACTGCAATTAATGAGGTGTTCACGGAAGTGAAATGCATAAAACATATTTATCACACAAGTTGACCTCATTTTGCAAAGCACTGACCCGATGACAGTTATAAAATAGAGGTTATACTTAAACACATATTAATGCAAGGAATATGACAGATTTATTTATGTATACTTAGGTATTATGTTTAAGACTGGTTCGCAGAAATGAGTCATAGATCCGAACTCGCCCTGCAGCTTTCGTTTAGAGGTCGTCCATATTTTTATCGTAAAAAACAACTAACTTGTCGCTACTTGTTTAGGCGTGCTAAAAATATAGCTGGTTTTACATTTATTCGATTAGTTTGAACTACAAAATAAGGATGTCATGTAAAGTAGAGTTAGTCAGTTGGATATTCCCACAGGAATATACAGTAGTCAGTGCTAAGTATATGTACTAATAAATGATGCATTTGTGAAGTCGTTAGTGTTAATAACAACAATATTGAACTGAAGTACTCTCCAAAAAGGAATATGGTATTTTCCAAGTAAATAAGTGAGTCAATATTCACAGTAAATTGTCCCAAGTAGTTGATGTTTTTATCCCTAGAAATATTACATTCAGAATTACCCGAACTACACAGCAGGATGTTTGATTCATAGTAAACTTTCAACTGTATTGTAATTATATCAAATATGTATATTTCTATAATATTTTAAAATTCATTAAAAGATAAATAAATCAAAAAATATTCAACAAAAGAACTGGTTTTATATAATTCGGTATGATCACGAAAATGATTACATTAATTAGACCCTAATCACAGGTTCAAGATTTATAAAGGTAAGCGTTGGATGGCAACCACAGACAACATTAGGTAGGGTCTCAGACCGGCCCGCCTCTGATTAATTCTCTGTTGAAAAAACGAGAACATCACCCCGAATAATATTTCCGTTTGCTATAATAATAGCGTATACATGCTTTTTTTACGTTGCCCTTTCGAATCATAAGCGTGACGGTGCTGTTTTTGCTTTATAGTTAATAAAGAAACATTAAATATATAACCTTATTTCGTACAGAAGACGTTATTTTAGATTTTTGCAAGATAGGATAGGATAGGAATTTTTACGCAACTTTGTTTTCATAACATTCGCCTGTGACCTCAGTCATAGTTATTACTATTGTGCCACTATTATAAAATAGAAATGAATAATAAACTTCAATATTGTTTATTATTATAAAACGCAAAAGCGAACTTCAATCCAGGGGATAAGATCATCGGCCCATAGATATTATCGAAGAGTATAGAGTTAGCTATTTACTAATAGTAAATAATCATTACAATTAATATATTGTAATAAAAACTGTACTAAACTTCTATAATTATTTAATCCTAGCAAATATGTATATCGGGTTCCTGTTAATGTAATAAATCAAATTATTTCCTTAAACAGGCTACAGTGCTACGGCGTAGCACTTGACTACGAAAATTGCATTCGGGAACAACGAACCTCTTTAGCTACATGACTTTGAGTTTACTAATAAATTCTGTTTTTCATATTAATACAAATAAAATATCGTCAAAGAACCTATATCTTAGTTAATAAAAATCTAATCTGACAATCTATGGTTCATTTCAATTATCAATTTGTTAAAGATCCAAGCAAAACAGTGGAAAACATAGAACATAAATTCAAATAAATCCCATTTATTAATATTCCCTTGAATTTAATAGCTATACACGACTGTACGTATAGTATAATGGTCATAAAATATAGTCATGGATGACATAACTCTATGAACAAACATAAAAGTTTCAAATGCTTCGAATCCCAATACAGTGAGCTATTTGTTGTTTAATATCACACGATTAGGTATATACTTACTTACATATTTATTGATGTTCTATTTTTTTTTATATTATTGTCTCTTATATTTTATTTTGAGGTTACTGCCAATTCCGCCATATCTAATTTCCACGTAATAGTGAGTGGTAGAATAGTGCGGCCGACACACCGCGCGGCCGCCGCCACCGCGCCGACGGTAACGCGGCCGCGGCAATTGACGTCACAAGTCCCAAGCTGCAACCGCCATTTTGATAATAAAATGGATTATAATTACCAACAACTGCCTATCTAACAAGTCATGGTCGATAGATTTAGCTCATAAACAAATGATTTCCTAACAATATTACTAATAGAGTCACAAATTAAATGTTTGCCAAGCCGATTCACGACTAACAAATAAATACACGCAAAATAAAGGAAGACTGTAAATTCGAATAAATCTAGAAGCTCCAAGTCTACTAAATATAATAACCTATTATAATTTTATGAGCGTGTATTTCATCGACGTAACTAACCGTAGCGGCTATATTTAATAAGTATATTAATTAATCAGCGAATCAAAATTACTAAACAAATGCATTTAATTTATCCTGCTCAATTTGTGAATAACTGGCAGGAAAATATAACTTTAACTTAGGTAGGCACGTCGCGATTAAATCGTGCAAAATATTTCAGGCTTAGTGTTATCTTCGGGTACCCTGGGAGTCGCCCGAGCATGACCACATTAGCATTTATCTATTCGTGCTAGACGCCAGACAGCTTCTTATTACCTATTTAATTGAATAATTGAAATGGGCGTTAATATCTCGTGTTATATGTATTTTACTATTAAATATAATGTAAGTATGTAAACGACTTTATTTGGTTTAACTTTTATTACCTTATTGATGTTCTTAAAATATTTCATATTATAACCATAAAAAGTAGCATATCTTTAAATTAACTGAGTCAAGACAAGATTTCATTAAAAATAAGTTGAGAGTCGTAATGTACAATAGAACCTATTTAGTCAAAATATACATACCCGTATGTCATTCACAAGATTATGTCGAAAGGTCGTCACGCTGAAATCGTGTTGTTGCCGACGCGACGACAGCGCCACGCCGCGGCGTGCGTGCGAGGTTCACAGTGGTTCAGACGACTTGTTCCCGCCAAAACAGTCGCAGGCTGTGGCGCGAAGGCTCGTGATTGGTCGGCGCAGGCGGCGGCGGCGGCGCGCGCGCAAGGCCGCCGGTTTTCCCGCGAACAATGCCAAATGGTGCATTTGTCAAGGTGAGTTCGTTCACCGCCGACGCCGGGCGCCGCGCGCTCCTCCGACGGACATTCGCCACAGCATTCGCTCGCTTCGCGCCGATCGAAGGTCGACGGAAGGCAGCCGAGCGCTTATTTCACTCCGCGCCGAATCTACATCCATTAGCATCCGCTCTTTATTACAGGTGAATACTTGTTTTATCTTTTACATTACTTTTAAACGTATGTAGAGCTAAGTACATTTTACTTGTAAAATCATTTATAATGTTTTAGAGTGATACCTAATATTGTAGTCTAAAGTATCATATACCTGTATGATTGCGAGTGTATACGTGTTAGATGTTTTTATAATTACCGTATTATACAAAACTGTAATAATGGAATTTGCACCGAAATGTATCATAAAACTCAAGACTAAAATGCAGGAAGAAAGAAGAGCGGTATCAAGTGCTACGCCCGGACGAACTTCCCAGCTCGGCCGACATACACGGGTCGGTGGGATCTTCGTCCGTTTGTATCGCTTATACGTAATTTTCTACAAACATCGTTGGATTGAATACCCGAAGAATAAGCAACACCAGCAGCATCACTGACACAAATGTCTCCAACTCATTGCCTTTCGTTCAGAACAGGCACATCGGAACCGTGAGAAACATTTGAGGACTACGAAAAAGAAGAACAATCACATTATTTACTGCTATAATGAGTATACTTATGTACCTAAATTTTATTCTGCTAAGGTACCATTTTTGTTTTCAGCAGACTTTTGAAACCCGACTGACGATGACGTTTTTTGTACAGCAATGAACTGTTTAATACGAACTGAAAGCGTGTTATTTAATTGCAATCAGTATCTAATTACGCTAACAAGTAGGTACCCAGAATATTATAGTTAATATCTTATCAAAATAAATTAAGAATGTAAAATGGTGTAAGCTGTATAGATATCTGAAAATATTTGAAATAAGTTGCATTTATTAAATTTTTCGAATAGTTAACAATTTGCGTACCTACATAACTCGTTTTTTCTTACCTGCTTTATTGGGTATTCAAACAAAAGCTAAATTTCTTATATGCTTAATGCTTAACCTAAGCATATAAGAAATTTAAATTTCTTGTATAAAGTTTAAGTACTACTTTCTATTCCTATTTGCGTCCTATATGTAAAGAAATATTATTAAATAATGCTATTTATTATTTATTTATTTATAATCGGAGTGTATTGTTGAATCTTATATTAAATTAAGATTCGACTAGACCGCTGCGCTACAATGCTATTACAGAGTGCTGCCTTTTGTGACAAGGGCCCTGGGTGCGTATCCCGGTAGGGCAAAAGTTTTTGTGATGAGTATGGACGTTTGTGCCTGAGTCATGGATACGTATAATAATTATGTATGTATTTAGAAAAAAAAAACGATGTATTGTATCAACCATCTTGTATCCGTAACACAAGCCTCATCGCTTAGCTTGGAACTAAATGGCGTGGCACTGTGACATAATGTCCAAATATGGCTATGAACATAACATTATACGAAATATGAATGAATATAATTTAACGCACAGTAGCTATAAAACCTAAAACACTCTTGTCGCCAACAATTTTTTAATTCTACTATGTAAGATTTTTCAAATAAAAACAAATTATAATATGATTGTTTACTAAAAAATACATGTAACGAAAAACGGACTTTAGAAGATATTTGTAGGACAAGAAGGACAAATCAAACAAGTTTCAACAGCCTCGTTGGTCGAGTGGTCGTACAGAGCGACTGCCGAGCAAGAGGTCCTGGGTTCGATTCCCAGGTCGAGCAAAGTGTTATTATTGGGTTTTTCTATGAAATTCTCAGTAGCAACTCGGAGTTTGGATTCGTGCCCGGTTAATGGCAATAGGCTCACCCCCTATTACATGGGACCTAAAACATACCGGGGAAATGTGGGTGTACATTGGTACACCTCTGCCTAACCCTTCGGGGACGACAGGCGTGATGATAATATATGTCAAACAAGTATTTATTATTATCTTACTATTCTTATTATTTATTGTACATAATAAAATATTTTTGATGTAAAGTAGAGCTATATTAAAACCAATACCAGTAGCCAGTAGGTCTGTTTTTCTTTAATTAAGTAATTTTCCTGTCGCATGTATATGACAAAAACGACTTTCACTTACTCTCACACACTGACCAGGAATAAATATATGTAGTTTAGTGAATTGAAACACGCAGGCTGTACCTGCTTACCATATAATAACTAATAGTGCTACCCTGTACCGAAAATTATATTGGTGGGGCGCTTATTTTGACAAAAACAATGAATTTTGTATTTGTCTTACATAGTGCTTATCGCCGAGCTTCGCTTATAGCACTTTCAAATTAATGGATCTGTAATTTAAATTGAGAATTCTTATCTGATTTTATATTAATATTTCTTACCAATTTATATTTTTCTACTTGGGGCTTTTCCCTCGCTCTGAAACATTTTAACTTTACATGAAGATTTTATTTAGTGTATAAATGTTATATTATACTAGCTGACCCAGCAAACGTTGTTTTGCCACATTATAGGGGTTGGTGGACTACCGCTAACATTTAGGGGGATGAAAAATAGATGTTGGCCGATTCTCATAGATACCGGATAAGCACAAAAAAAATCATCAAAATCGGTCAAGCCGTTTCGGAGGAGTATGGCAACGAAAACTGTGACACGAGAATTTTATATATTAGATTACACGACGTCTTACGGCAACTATTCCTACAGGTTTCAGCATAGCGAGATTCCTCGCTAAAATTGAGCTGCCCGACTGGTAAAGTAGGTACCTCTTCCTTACAGAAGACCACAGTGAAATAATTGTTGTGTTTCTGCGAGTGAGTAAGGTTACCAGAGCTTGTTGGGGCAGTGACTATTCTTACAGCATGGGAATTCTGCTTGCTGTCACTGTCACTTTAGTAACTCCCTTATTTTATGAAACGTAGACAGTTTCTACAGTACGGCGACGCGCGAACGATACCTCTGGTGTTGCAAACTTCTATAGGCTACGGTAACCGCTTGCCATCAGGCGGCCGTATGATTGTTTGCCACCCTTGCGACATAAAATAAATAATTTAAAGTTTGTTTTTTAACTATTTCATTATTCTGTTTATTACTACTGTGTAGGAATTTGAGACAATTACTTAGAGGAATGAAAAGATTTCATTCCTCTAAGTTGCATGTTTCTAAACCAGCTTTAAGTCAGAGGTTTGAAAACTGCTCATACAGTATTGTAACGTCTTTGTGTTAAGTTGTAGAAATGTATTTGTTTTATCAACATGATAAATAATTGAAATAAAACTACTTTTTACGGATTTTATCGAGGTATATTGATATTATTTTAACCCGACGTTTCGGATCCTTTACAGCATCCATGGTCACGGGCCGACTGAGGTGATAGTCGTCTTGAAGTTATAATTACTAACAGCTACCTTACATTTTCAATTATTATTGACAATCCGATTTACACAGAACGAGCTTACCGTGTCCTTCGGCCGTGCAGTTTTGTTCTTGGATTTAATAGAATCTATGGTGGGGTTCCAAGCAGGGGGTAAATAGTGGTAATACCCATCCATCTTCTCTATTGAAATTTGGGTGTTTTTTAATTTCAATAGCCTCACGAATCATCCTGGGTAAGTGGGTAGGAATCGGTTTTCTTTTGCGAGGACTTGTGGTTTATCAAATCTGATGTAATGCTGGGGTTTGTCTGTGGTATGTTCACAAACTGCTGACTTCTTGGCACGGCGCCGGCGGTGTTTAACCTCAGCGATGTGTTCTTTTATGCGGGTCCTTGTGCTTCTTTTTGTTTGGCCTATGTAGGAGAGACCGCAATCACGATCAAGCTTTTAAACTCCTGCATCTTGTAGAGGTATGTGACACTTGACCGATGGTAAAAACTGACTAATCTTCTTCAGCGGCTTGAAGTAGGTTTTGATTGAAGCGCGCTTCAAGATGTAGCCAATCTTGTCTGTGACTCCTCTTACAAATGGTAATACAGTAGGCAAGCGCTCAACTGTGGCACGTTTCCCGCGATTTCTATGATGAGGGTGCGGTGTTCGGAGCTTGTTGTCTTGCAGTACTTGCTTGACATGTTTAAGCTCAGCAGCCAGGTGTTGCTCATCGCAGATCCCACGTGCTCTCTGAAACAAAGATTTACCGACAGTAGATAACTGTGTTGTTGGATGGTGGTGCGAGTCACCGTTTAAGTATTTATCTGTATGGGTTTTCTTTCGATACACAGTGTGACTCAAGGTGTTGTTGGGGTTATGAATAACTAAAACATCTAAGAAGGCTAAAGAGTTATTTGCCTCTGACTCCATATATTATTTTTCGGTAAAATCAAATACGTAACCCTGACGACGGTCTAATGTCCCAAAAAGGACAACCCACCGTACTCCTTTTGCAACTAGAGCGATAAGGACAAAGCACACGAACGTGTTTGTCACTCGTCTGTCAACGTATGCATTCAGGATCAAGAGTGACTGCTTACGCATACACTGCTATGCAAATGACAAACACTAGATTTTTATATTTTTGATAATTACACCATTATTTTTATCACTTGATATTGTATTGAAAGTAAAATAAAGAATGTGTAGGTAGGTACTCGTGCTGACGCTGCTGTTCTGGCCGAATATTTTTTAGGTTATTTTGTTCGTACGAATTTAATACCTACTAAAACTGTTTGTCTAGTGATTGATTTTCGATTGTCTAGTGGTCAGAAATGCGACTGCCGAAGTGCTGAGCAAAAGGGTTTGATTCCCAGGCCGAGCAAGTGTATGGGATTTTCTATCAAATTCTCAGTAGCAGCTTGGAGTTTGGATTCGTGCCTGGTTGATAGCAATAGACTTGCCCTCTATTATACTTAGGACTTAAAACGTACCGGTGAAATGTGCGTGTAGTTTAGTACACATCTGCCCCACCATTAACTTAACATCATAGGTTATTATTTGTTAAATTTTTTTGAGAAGAGTTATTGGTACCCAACAGTGATAGAATTAGTAAAAACTTTTAGAGAAACAGACCTGATAGTCATAAATATATACCATAATTGTTATACCATGTACCTACTTGCATACTATCGTTGAAATTTGAACAATTGCGTAATTTGAATTTGTTTTGATGTATACAGTTACGCGTATGAAGGCGATTTAAGTACCTACACCATTTGATTAATTAGAGTAGTGAATAGACATAAAATATTTTCTGTTAATCTTCCATAACATTAGATAAAAATAAGAAGTTACAGTCGAGTTCATTAATATATGAGCATTTCTAGGGTTCAAAAATATATAAACATCAACAAAGTTCATAACAATGTGGCAACTGTAAGTATCATTAAATTGTGGGCAAATTTTGATTCGTTAATATATGACTGCTTTTTTTCAGTAGTATGTTTACAGCCAAAATCACATTACTAAATGAACAGTGTAGGATTCACAAATAAGTATGTATGCACAATAATATCTAAACAATTCCTGTTCAACCTTCATGCTTCGGCATAAAGATGATTTTACTAGCAATCTTAAAATTGCATGGTGAAGGACTTTGCAACATTATTTGTCACTGGCTGGATTAATAATTCTAAATACTGAAAACAAGCAAACGCGGGGTAAATAATTCAGTAATATGAAAACTTAGCCTGCTCAGATATTATTGAATCAAGGTACATATTATTGCCTTATGCATGGTACATATTACTGAACCGTTCACATGAGGATATATTTTTGATCTATAAGTTGTATAGAATTTATTGAGCTTTCGAACGCTTACAATATTTTGAACCCTTGGCAATGCTAATATGTATATTAATGAACTCGACTAAACTCAAAACATTTTTGTGCACATTTGTAGGATAATCTTCGAAATAAGTTTAATCTCTCTCGTTCCAACATCCATAAGAGCCCACCAATATGAGATACCCTGGTAGGCTAGGAGTAAGTAGGTACCTAGTAGGTACCTGGAGGTAGGTACTACCTACTTCTAGGTTAGGTATATGTTCTTGATGAGAGAGTCACGAGCATATGGTATATATTTTTTTATTCAATTAATCATTAAGGCTACATTGTCTTTCTTACTTGATGAGAAGCACAGACAGGACGTAAAATGGAGTACGCCATAGTTTCATATTATTTAGGCTCTCTTCCTTGACAAAACGAAATAAAAGTGGGAACAGTGTGACTAACACGTGTTAGTTAGTCAGGCGGATGGATGGATCATTTGAACTCGAAAGAAGCGACGGGTTTTGATTCACATTTACAACTGGTTTTCTACTAAATCGTGGGGAGGTTTCTTTCATAGGTAGTTACGTATATATATAATATG
The DNA here is from genome assembly GCA_905163465.1 of Craniophora ligustri. Taxonomy (NCBI): domain Eukaryota; kingdom Metazoa; phylum Arthropoda; class Insecta; order Lepidoptera; family Noctuidae; genus Craniophora; species Craniophora ligustri. The sequence goes on along the minus strand of LR990967.1, from coordinate 4,833,087 downwards.
TATATAGGTGCAGCCGACTGAACACTTTATAACTAGTCTACCAGTCATTAACATCGCTAATAAACCTAGTTTTAACTCTATTTACCAATTATTATAGTAATAAAACCCTAATCCGGGTATTTCAAACGATAGGTACTGTCCGTCCTAATTCAAATTCCTCCCGCTACTGCAATATTAATATTCCCATTTATTTTGCTAATTTACTATTTAAATGTATGTTTGATCCCTTTTTGTCCTTCAGCTACCACATCACATATCCTATTAATTTGTTGCTCTTAACGTATGTCCTGGCAAGTTCCATATCAGGTTTTAACTTTCAACGTATAATTGTGTGACACTTCGATACTACTATAATATGATATAAGGGAGTGACAAACCTTCTCAACCTCACGGGCCTCACGATACATTCCACCAAAGATTATTTCAGTGCAGACGAGACTGCACATCAACCGATAACCCTAGTCAGGACGAACGGACTTATTAAAATAGTCAATCAACAAGTGGGTCGCAAAAACATTGTTATATAAACAATAATAGTAATTCACGGGACTGCCTTTAAATATTTTACACATCTTGTCAATTTATTATTCCGAGTTCACTTACGTTCTCAACAAACAAAGTAACAAAATCAGCGATGCTTTCGTACGAGTTATAAATAGAAGATCGTGTCGTACCGACGAGTAATGTATCTTGTTAGTCAACCTATTATTTTGCCACTGCGTCATACTAGCTGAACGTAGATCAACTAGGTATATTTATTCACACCAAACTCTTGTTTACTTGTAATGAAGACCATAAGAAATAGTTTAAATACAGATGAGGTAATGATGCAAATGTTGCTTTAAACACTTCCCTACAGATATGAATGTGAATGAAACTCAATATTTAAACAAATCAATATTATTTCCAATAAATTTATCAGTACATCCACATTGAATGCATATTATTTTACTCAATAAAATACAACATAAAGTCTTCGACAGCATGAAACTAAACATAAGAACGAGTATAAGATTTAATTTATTTACAATAAGGTGGTTTAAACACAAAATAAAACATTGAACATAACAAAATCAGTGCAACAATAAAATAATAAATATTTATAGACAGTGGACTTCAACGTGGTAGAGTTATAATAATTCTAAGGATATAATTATTCAATCGTTAGTTTCACAAGTTTGTTACAAAATTATCTATTGGCCTCACATCACAGAGCTAAGCGAACTCGAGGGTCGACCATAACGTGAGCTACTTCGACGAGATGCTCGAGCACAACTGAGATGCCTTTCTCAACTGCCTCATTAACACAATCTCGCTCACAACAAAACACAAATTGTTACTCACAACAAACTAATAAGTGGCACAATAACATTGAAACCAAAACAAAACGTTTACATGCACAGTCTACTCGACTTGTGACTCTCAACTAAATTCCTTCACTGCTACATAATATTGTCAAAAACTGCAAAACATCAGAGCTGCGTGTAAATGCTTCCACGACTGACGGAGGTTCATCTAACTTGTAAAAAGCCCTAAAACTGTAAAAACTTAGGAGCTCAAATCGTCATGCAATCAACTCTACGTAGATTCTAGACTAGAAAAATGCAAACCATTCGAAGAAATCTAAAGTCCGTGTCCGTCAACGAATAAATGCCCACACCGTGTTACCTAACAATGATATGTTTAGCTCCCGAAGCAATGAGACGATGTTGATACATGTGCTGCGGCCGCAGCAGTACGTGATGCCACCGCAAGCTAGTAAACCGTAATAAAAAGATGAACACACTATCAATATTATTACCTAAAATACTCAACAAGGAAAATCATCTGATTCGAGTAGTCGCCAAACGTCGCGCGGCTGAGAATTTCGATAGCTTTCGTACAACAATAATTACTATAACTTAGGACAGTCGTTAGGCCTTAAAATTTAAAATGTACAGTTACTTATTATGGCAGATATCAACAATCAATTTATACTATATCGATACGATACTGACACTTTTTACAGAAACAATACAAAGTTATATACACTCATGCGATAACAACGTGCACTGACCGTCGCGCCGTGGCCACGCCTCGTCGCTAGCAAATGGCACTTTCATACAAGCTCCCGCTACTAATTTTGTTCTACACCGTCGACTCGTTCCTGCCACGGTACCGAGGGTGTGCAATGAACCAACTCTATTATAATATAGTAATATATATATATTCTAAATTACTCTAATCCATACACATACCGAAACCTCCGGCCGGCGATCGCAAACGAGAAGCATATAAGATTTGTATTCAAAATGAGGTACACCGGGTCGAGTCACAACGTCCAACGGTCGGAGCCGAGCGGACATACTCGGAGCGGTCACAGAGTGCCGGGACAGTGAGCAAAGATCGGGACGCTCGGCACGTCCGCTCGCGGCCGCCGGCTACTTGTACCCGGGCGGGTCCCACGTGGCGGTCCATCAGGAGGCGTGCGGCAGCAGCAGGTAGTACAGCGCGGCCGCCATCAGCGGCACGGCTAGCGCCAGCACGTGGCGCAGCGCGGGGCGGCGCGGCTTGTGCTGCAGCTGCGCCAGCTGCGCCGCCAGCCGCGCGCGCTCGCCGCACACCTCGGCCCAGCGCTCCTTGGCGCGCACCAGCTCCTCCTCCAGCGCGTGCAGCGAGCCGTTGTGCAGCGTCACCTGCAGGCGCTCGGCGTCCGCCAGCCGCACGTACGAGCCCACGCCCGCGCTGCTGTCCGCGCCGTCCGCCCCCTCTGCGCTGCTGGCCTCGTCGTCGCGGTTGATTTCGGTGACGGCCGAATCCGTCTCCTCGTCGTCGTCGTCGTAGTCGAGACGGAACATCTCGTCGATCTCTGCTGAGATCTTGCCGGCGTCTATGGTTTTCTCGGGCGTGTCGTAGCGCTGGGTGCGTAAGTCTTCCAGCGAGCCAGACGTCGCGACGGATTTGTCGAGCGAGGCCCGCTCCCTAACGGTGGAGGTACGCAGCCTCTCGATCTGCTGCTCGCGAGCCAGCAGCTCGGCACGCAGCTTGCCGACGACGGCGGTGAGGTCGTCGATATCGGCGCGCGTCGGTCGGAACGCGAGCTCGGCTTGCATCTCGGCCGCACTAGATGTCAACCTCTGAATTTCAGATACGTTCGACTCCTCAGCCGCCGTCGAACGGGTGAGTTGAGACTAAAATGAATAAAATTAAAAGTTATAATAACTACAAAAACCTGTTAGATTTGTCAAATCTCACAGAGATCCCGTGAGAACAAATGATCAGATAATCGGGGGCTTGTTTAAACTTCATTTTTCTCCCACAAAACGATAATCGTTTTCAGAGGGAACTGATTATAATTAACGCGCAACGAAGAGATTTCCTAAGTTATTATAGTTATGTTAATTACAACGTGATAAGTTTCGGTTAATTTGTGTGACAGGTAACGATATCGAAGCAATCTGGAGTGCGACAACATAGTGAGTAGCGTGTGGGTGTTCACCTGCAGGTCGGCGATGCGCGCGCGGTAGGCGGCGGCGTCGTCGGGCTCGAGCGGCGGCGGCTCGTGCGCGTCGGGCTGCGCGGCCAGCAGCTCGTCGCGCGCGGCCCGCAGCTGCTCGTTGTCGGCCGCCGCCGCGCCGAGCCGCTCGCGCAGCACCTTGATCTCCTCGTTGAGCCCCGCCATCACTCGCAGGACGTTCGCGTACTCCACGCCGGCTTTGCTCTGTGTTGAATTAAATGTTACCTAATATTATTGTGTGGTTTCATTTATCTTATGCATCGAATATAACCACACCAAATAATTAATAACAACTAACCCTAATATTGTAAATTTGTAATGATATATGACTAGTTTTTTCCCACGACTTTGTCAGAGTAGAATTTGTATTTTTTTCCAATCTGATTTTTCATTTTACGCTCCTCTTTTTTTATAAATTATAGATTCCGACTTAAAATAAATGTTCTTCCTCCTCTATACTACTAAACAAATATACTGTGTCTGGCAGTGTGCATAATTGATTATATTTTAAGTTTACAACCAGTATGAACATAACATCATGGTAACAACGTGGAGTCAGCAGCATCTACATTTTAACCATAACACCCGTATAGGCTCTACGGTGGGTGTAAGTCGTATAGTACCTACTGTTTACTATTATACCACTGCAACATAATTATTTAGGTATATTAAGGTGAAAAATTAAAATAAGTAATCTCTAGAATAAACGAAATTACTGGTGCTATAAATAAAGTTGTGCAACATTGTGTACATGTGCACTGCAATGGTAATTAAAGAAGCCACGGGCAATTAACCGACGTTAATTCTGTAATCTGAATTTATATTTTTTCGCTACAGTTCTTCTACCCGATGAGTTTTAAGTTATCACTCGTATCAGACTGAAAATCCTTGCAAAATGTACCCTAATGACGTGTTATCTGAGCATTCGCTGGCGATCAAGTAACGCGGCGTGTTGCAGTGTGTCGGGGCGGGGCGAGGCGGCGCCGGCCGCGGGTCCGCCCGCCGCACGCCGCTCTCCGCAATAAAGAACAAAGCACCACACGAACTACCGCGCCGTGAAATTGTACATTAACATATATAATAACACGCTCCTCTCGTACATCACCCTTTTGCTTGCGATATTGAGGATTTTATAGAAAAATAAAACATTTATCTGTACTTGTGTTTATGATTTCCTCAATTAAATAGGATTTTAAATAAAATAAATATATAACCTGCTTATTATTTTACTATCTGAAGAAAGCAAAAGATAGAGAACAATGGCGATTACTGCACCGACAAGAGCTGAGTTCTTAAATTAATAATAATAAATTATCTGACTGGTGTGATGAGTCAACATGACTGTCTTTGCACAAATAAGTGAGCTCGCACTACGACCTTCACTAAAAGGATGTTGCTAATTACTACTACGTAAGATTAAAACGGTGCCGAATGGTCATCGCTCAATACGAACTTCAGAAATATAGACAAACCATTCTCGCAATATGTTATACATAGGATGAGCCACGGCAGTCAGTGGTGCAAATGTACATCGTATTTAGGAGAATCCGGATTATGAGGAAAATATACTATGTGGAGATGATAACACGACAATAAATTAAAGTATACCTAATGATATTCTAAGTCTGTACTCTGTATACCAAAAAATCAATCAAATATATTGATTGATTGATCAATATATTTGACTAGCTGTTACCCGCGACTTCGTCCGCGTGAAATTTAACGAAACTTTTATCTATATGAAATCACAAACAGAAATTCCAATTTTAAGGAGTATAAAATAGTTGCATTGCATCAAGCATTTATGTGAGTTCAACCTCTTTTGAATAAAATCGGATTGAGTTTTGAAGCATGTGTCAAAATAAAAAGTAATTTAAATCACAAGCACTAAGGAATATTGATATCACCTCCAACATAATTCTCTATCTCTTTTTAATCCGGTCAGGGATTGAATTTCGATAAAATACGAAATACGTCTTTCATCAATTCTGTTAAAGAATGTTTATGCAAAATTTGAAGTAGATTGGACCAAGGAATCACGTTGCCTCGTACAAACTTTGGCCCCCTCCCCCCCCCCCCCCCCTTATGGGCAAAATTTCGGAAAATCCTTTCTTATCGGATGCCTACGTCATACAAAGACTACACGCGCCAAGTTTCATTGAAAATTAGAGAACTTTCATACTAACTTTGCACCCCCTTTTACCCCCTTAAGGGATGAATTTCAAAAAGGGATGTCGGAAATAATCATGATTAGGATCTTATAACCCAAATATAACATTTTATTGATACAACTTTGAAAATCAAAGAAATTTCATATTAACTTTGCACCCCCATTTTAACCCTTTAAAGGATGATTTTTGAAAAAATATTTTACACATGTTTCATAACTTTCAATGAAAAACCTTCAAACTGAATTTCAATTGAATAACTTCAAACAAGAATTAATTTATGTTTTTACGGTAACTTGTATCTAGAGTCACCTGTTGAGCTTATATTCATTCCTAACATGTACCCTAAATTCAAGAATGGATATAAGTTTGGAACAAAATGAATGAATGACTTGAATTGAATGGTTTGTAAGGGGTGTAAAGTTATCAAATAAGATTTTACCGACATTGAATAAAAATACGTGTGTATGTAAAGTCCACACTATTCCAACGAAACGTGTAGCAAAGCTGAATAAAAACTTCACAATTAGTTAGTTTTTATAATTATAGGCCTATTTCACCATATAATGATAAGTTCGATAAACTGAAACTATGTGTTCGAATTTAGTTTCTTTTTCTGACTTTTCGAGGGTGTCTAGATGTTGGGACAACACCTTGAAAAAGGCAGTTTTTGCAGAAACTTATCATATAAAAATATAAAAAATAATCGTTATAATGTCTACATAAACATCTATTACACATAGCAAGTGATAGCTGGACAATAAACTCCAAAGTACTTCTTTGTTAAGTTCTTTAGTAAAGGGAACCAAAAGGTTTAATATTGAGTCGGTATATTATCATTTCTTATTAACAGCTGTGCTAGGAGTCAAATTTCTCTTTTTTTAACAGATTTAATCGGTACTATTCAATTATATCAGGTTTTTTTGTCAGGGGAAACCTTCGTCTGGCAAATACGGGAACACACTAGTTTTCTTGTGGTATGGGATGATAATAATAATGAAGGTAATTGTATCCAAAAGTAAATAAGTATTTAATTATGTATACAAAATATGTTTGGGCTATATAATGGTTCTTTAAGACTAATTCATAATGCTGCTCATGCTGAAAAGAGGAGAGCCTTCGACCTCCCAGTTACACAAGGTTCACATTTGGTAAATTTAATTATAGTTCTTGTCGGGAGGTAGGCATAGCGGGATTTCTCGCTCAAATTGAGCTGCCCGACTGGGGAAGTACCGCCGCCCTACAGAATACCGCAGTGAATCAACAATAGTTGTTTCTGCGAGTGAGTAAGGTTACCAGTTCGTTCTGGGAGTGACTATTCTAACAGCATGGGAATTCAGTTTGCAGTCAGTTTAATAATAACCTATTTTAAGAAACCTAAACGGTTGCTACAGGGTCCGTAACGCGCGAGCGACACCTCTTGTGTCGCAAACGTCTATCGGTTACGGTAATTACGTACGCTTACCATAAGATGGTGTGGCGGATTTAAACACTTCATTGAGGTGCGTACTAAATTACATTCTTAATGGGCTGACTAAGTAATTATATCATAACGTCTGTATTTCCCAATAAATTAGTTAAAAAGGTACTGATGTACACACAAAGTTCACTTATAGCACCACAATGAAGGGCGAAATTATTGCCATTAAAAGTTAGGGCTGCTAAAAAATTCCAGACAGGACAAACTAATAACACATCTCCCGACGACGAAATAGCCTTAAGTCTTCACACTTAAACATAAAGAGGTAATTTTTACACGCATAATAAATAAGCAAAGTACTTACAGGTGATTCTTCTCTAGTACTGGGTTCACTATAGGTGGAGTTGGCGTTATTGTCTGCGTGCAGTTCACCGTCCAGTGGGCTTGGACACTCTTCGTGACCAGGGTCTATGATGAATAATATATAATTTACACGTTTCACATTGAACACACGATTTTAAAAATAACTTCTACTTTGATGCATCAAATATATAGCTACTATTATACTATTACAAGAAGTATGCTGTACTAGATAAACTTGAAAACTACGGGCTGTTTTCCGCAACTTTACGTAAAAGCGTAATGAACTTAGCAAAATTCTCCCATTTTATTTCGAAACCTATGTTAACCGTGGAATCATTAGTGGAATTATTTCCATTTCTTTTTAACAAGTGATTTGAAGAATCCTGGGATAGAACATCATCAGCGGGAGATTACTGAGGATTTGTTGCTTCTTCTTCCCATCAAAAACACTAGGAAGCAGTGAAGGGTGTTTGTTGGGCTGCCTTTATTGCTGACGTTCAAAAAGAGTCAATTTTATTTTGCCCACTTTGTATGAATGGTATTTTGGCTTTGACTCTTCTTCTTGAGCTTTCGCCAAGCAATAGAATGCAAAGAAAGGAGGTATATTATGACGATGACGCAACGCCAATTTAAAGTTTGATTTTAAACAGTTCGCCGACGACTGTTGGGTTTCTTAATCTTGCATTTCGTAATGCCTACCATGGTTGAGTCGCGACTGCTTTTCATCGTCAGTACATGAGTCGGGCTCACCACTCTTCTCCTCGCCGCTTCCGCCGCCGCCGTCATCTTCGTTATTCTGTTTTTCTGCACAAATACATAAAATAATACTTAAGATACTCTCACAAAACTTGATTAATAAGTATAATATAACAAAATAAACAAACTCTAGGCATTAAAAATGAAATATTAGACAAATTTAAGATCCTCTCATTGGTGCAAAGGGATATTGAATAAATATAAAGAATAATTTATAAACTACGTTTTAATTTATAAGTAAGTAATGTTCACTCACCTTTGTTTTCTGAATTATAAATATTATTTGTCTTTAATATTAATTCGAACTCCTTCGCAGACTTTCCTTCGGCTGATATCGCTTTAATGCCAACCTTAAACAAATAAAATATATCTGTTAGGTATTTATCACTAACTAGCTGATTCCCGCGACTTCGTCCGCATGCAATTAAACGAAAAAGCTACTTACTTTTTACCCGTTTTACCCTCTTAGGGGGTGAATTTTCAAAAATCCTTTCTTAGTGCTCCCCTACGTTATAAAAGGAACCCCTGTGCAAAATTTCAAGTTTCTAACCCTTATAGTTAAGGCCCTGCGTTGATAATAATATGTCAGTCAGTCAGCTTCTCCATTTATACAATGTGGGGAGGACAATATGATCATAAATGAAACTTCGTATAAGTCATGATATTCCCAACCGTCACACAAAAAATCAAATGAATATATCCAGTAGTTTAGCCACAGGACATTATTTTTCATTTTAAGTATTTTCGACATGATGTTTTGTAAACAGGAGAGCACGCGACAGGTTAACGACTTACGTTGCCAGCTCGCCACTTTAAAAACCTACGCCTTTTCTATCAAATTTATTTTCTCAATGCAAATTATACTTTATGCCCGAGCCATAAGAGTCATAAAGCGTGTCATCACAGCTAGATAAGAAAATATGTATGTGCGAAAGAGATAGGTAAGTTTGCTTGTTTCCTCTTTGCTTACTTGTCGACGTGTCTAGGTTACGCGGTCAGTGTGTCACCGGACGTCCTTACTGCCTGTGACGCATTTTATTTTCTCTGGAATTTCGGATGCGCCCGCGCCCGTTTGAAGTCGCCGCGCGAGTGTTATCGTATCTTTGTTGTTGTGTTGTGTTGTGTTGTGCGAAATTTGACGCTTTGTTTTAATAGTGACAGGACACATAAACGTATTATAGGTACTTAGTTAAATAGCTAAGTGAACTTTGCGAAATTAGACGCTTAATACTTGGTGTTTCAAGGTTTTATTATTAAATAATCATGCCTCGTTACAATTATACCGCTTCGGAGTACACTGATATGATTTTAATTTATGGGGAGTGTCACGGTAATGCCGCTTTAGCTGTACGGACATACCGTGAGACCTATTATCAAGAGTGAGAAATAACATTATACGTCGGTGTAGTTTGTGTATTCAAGAACACGGCGGACATATTGAAAATAAAAAAATTTAATGACTGGCGACATAATTATGTGATCGAAAAGTGATTGTGAATAATAAATTGATCAGTGAATAACTCGCGGGTGAATGATGCCCGACTATTTGGTTAATATTCTGTGATTTGATTTGTGTAATTGAGCATTAATAACAATAAGAATAATGGCGCCAAACATTACGTCGCTGCGTCGGCCACAGCTTTAACATGAATGAAACCAAGCTGCGTTGCCATTCTTATCGCAGGTCAGTGTACCATTTTTATAAATGGTGTTTTATTTTGTTTGCAGTTTTAAGCTATTTAGTTTGTAAGAAAATTTTTTTTTTTTTAATTTCCATGTTCGGATTTATTTGATAGTTTACAAATGTTTCTATAAACCAGTATTGCCAGTGTTTTCATTTAAAGTCATATTGTCATCTCCACATTGTATATATGGATTTGCACAATCCTTTTAATTTATAATCGCCATTAATCCACACTTAGTAACGTTGTATTAAGTTATGGCACTGTAAAACATATGTATATATTCCAGTCTTTATACTTTATCATACTGTTACTAACAGTGAGACGACATAAATGGCATAAGAATCCACAGTTTTTTGACTTGTCTTTAGCCAAGAAACTGTGTAGTAAAATTAGGTCGGAACTAGTTTTGTTTATGGTTTGGGGAGATGATAAAATATTATGAGTACTTTAAAATCTGAGTCAGGTATTGCTAACATTCATTGAGCCTCATCAACATTTTGTTACAGTCTCATTTAAAATCGCAAAAATAACTGTTGAGTTACAACAGTTATTTTTACTATTACCACTGTTACTACTGTCAGTAACATCTGAATTGTGAGCAAACTTTGGTTTGAGTGAGGTGCGTAATATCCGTTAAATACGAAGTACTATTAGGCATTTTATGATAAAAGAGTTAATAGGTATACCTTATTGAGTAGTTGTTGCGGCAGCAGCAGTTTGATATAGTCGGGCAGCGCCTTCACAGCATCCTCTAGCGAGCCGCCACGCTTCGCCTCCTGCAGTTTGTTGCTATCCGAACTCAACACTAACATCTTCGCTTCACCATTTTGTACTGAATACTGCAAATGAAAATTACATGTTACTGATATATTGAGATGATAAATTTAATAAATTAAGTTATCTTATGAATAATAAGTAGTAATAAAAGGTTTCAAAAAATAATCTTTATTTTTTGAAGCCGGGTTCAACGGGTAGCGTTTATTTTAACAATTAGTCTAGTAGTGTTAGACCCTTAAGCGAATAAGGCGACTCACAGCAAGTGGGAGATGGTTTCGTACGGTCAGTTCCCGCTCCTCAGCGGCGGCTATGGCTAGCCGCGCCGCGCACATTTTGCGCTCACACCGCGCTGCCAGCTTCTGTAATCACAATATATTTATTTGTTAACAAAATGTTTATAGCACACACACAACTCATTATTTGACAGATTAATGTTGATAATTAGGGTAGATATGCTATACCTTTAACCCTAATCATAATATGATTCTTACCTATCAACAAAAAAGGGAGCAGGCATGTTACATATTACATGTTAATCTTATAAAAACCTTTACATCAGGTATTGAAGAGTACTACTTTCTAATTTTATAGTCAGGAACAATCTTGATCAGCGTCTCCTCTAGCGCCAGCCGCCGCTCGTGTGTGGTCAGGTCGCTATGCAGCATGTGTGTACCTGTAGCTCGGCGAGTGCGTTGTTGGCGGTGAGGCGCAGCGCGTAGTTGTGTTGGTGCAGCGCGGCCACCTCGCGACTGCGGCGCTCCAGCGACTCCTCTAGCGCCAGCCGCCGCTCGTGTGTGGTCAGGTCGCTATGCAGCATGTGTGTACCTGTAGCTCGGCGAGTGCGTTGTTGGCGGTGAGGCGCAGCGCGTAGTTGTGTTGGTGCAGCGCGGCCACCTCGCGACTGCGGCGCTCCAGCGACTCCTCTAGCGCCAGCCGCTGCTCGTGTGCTGCACGGAGACTCTCCTGGGCCACTTCCTGAGTACCACATTATATTGTTTTAAAGCGAAAACGAAATGGTTTGTAGAGAAAAGGAATCACATCTGGATCAACCCAACGGTGTCTTAGAACTACATAAAAAGGGATTATGAAGTTTTCGTAGCTTAACAAAAACCGTACGTCATCATGAACACGTCCGCAACATACCTGGTAATTCCTCTTGTCGCTGAGCAGCTGTGCGAGCTGGTGGTGGTCGGGCTGCTCGCCGACAGCTAGCATGGTCTCGAGCGTGTGCACGCGCATGAGCAGGCGCTGCTCGCCCACGAACAGCTCCCACGAGGCCGCCGCCTCCGCCCGCGTCCGCTCCACGCACTCGCGCAGCGTGCGCAGCCGCGCCTCCAGAGATGCCTCGCGCTGGATCGCTTCCTGATCAACAACACAGAAGCTTATTATTATATTACATATCCGAGCTACAATATTTAGACAATCATTATAGGTACACTGAGAAGAATAAGTAGAAGATTAATTGCAATTACTGTGAATTGTATCCTCTTTCGTAGGCGTTCCGCAGTAGGCACAAACCATCGTTACCATCGTTCCTGGTATATGCATTGTACAGCTTTAATTGCATAGTGGGCAATAAGTAATTAAAATAGGCGCTATAATTACCTGAACAAAATTATTAAGTTGATATAGTTCCTTCAGATGCAGCGGCGTCGTCATAGTGGGGTTGAACGATAGTTTCGCTTCCTTTCCATCGGGGTGATAAAGTTTGAGCAAGGCAACCACTGGCGGGAACGTGTTCTGGCAATCAAAACAGACTTATATCGAACACTGTTCATAATAATATGAACAACCGGGGCGACCGAGTATGCGGCTCACCTGGTTATAAGTGATCATTACTATCTATGCACATAATATGTAGACGCCGCTGATGTATTACTCAATCATTTATTAATTGTAATGCATGTATAATTTCTTATCCCGCAACTTAATCCAAAAACTGAATATAGAAGGCACTTCAAATTGAACGGAAGTAGGTCCACTAGTAACACTTCGGAGTTGGCTTAAACTGTGAAAAAAGCTGTTCATTACAGCTCTTAAAAGGTGGAACCTAATAAAACAGATTGTCTGCTTTATTACATGTAGATACTTAGAAAGTTATTAACTTCTACATTAAGACATAGGAGATAACTGAAACTTTAAATGTAAAACTCCTTTTATAGTTACACATTCACAGGCTTATAGAGCTCAGGCTTTAGAGGGCATAAGCGGCGCCGAGAGTCAGCACCTAATTGTGTATATGAATATTATTTGTTATTAAACTTATTCATCTGTGATTCTGTATGTACACTTATTTGTTTGTTTATAAGTATAATGAGTATACAGCAGCTGTGTATAATCAATGATAAAAATCAGTCGACAAAGAAAACTAAGGATTCACGTATCATACCATCTAAACACATATCTATATCTACACCTTTCGCATTTAAGACTTAAAGTGTAAAACAAGTCACATACAGGATAATGACGAATCATCTCGAGAGTTTCTAATTAAATTACAATCAACACAAGAATTTTATTACCAAAAGTATGATCAAAGACCACAAGACTACAAACCGGTCGCGCAACTCAATAAATATTAGTCAACATAGTTACTGTTTTTCTATGTGTACCTAATATAGGAAAACAGAATAATATTGTTTTTAAGATTTTTTTTTCGAATCATTAAACGCCAGTGCTTGTGATAGTTGGCTGAATGGGAAAAAAAAAGGTTCCCTTAAGCAAAACTCCCGTTCTTGATCTGGCTCTCACTCACTATGAGACTGTAACACTGTAAGATGTAAGTCTTAAACATGAGTGTTAGTTAATAGCTAGCTAATTATATTATCACCCACAACAGAGTCTTGAGATATAAGTATTGACTTTTGTAACCTAAGACAAATTCTATATTCCGTGGACAGATTCTATATAAAAGGAGCTACGATAAGTAATGAAATATAATTATTGTCCAGCGTGCCTTAAACTATTAGCCAGTTTGTAAATTGAGTGCTAAACTTATATGTGCCAACCAATCTGGTAACTAACTAATTATAACATATCATTGATCATGCCGAAATGATTGAATCTTGTATTCAATTTGATTTTTTTTTGTGATTGCGTATTTCCCGATCAATCAGATTATACATTCGATTTTTTGAGTCCTAAATAGTAATAAACACCATTAGAAACATTACATTTGTATCAAAGCAGTTACCTACGTACTATTACGTATAGCTGACTGACTCGCAATTTACGGTGACGACCGACATTCAGCGACCGCAATAATTTATACAGCTAATTGATTCACGTCTCTGGACATTGCGAACAACAGGTGTTCGAATTGTTTTCGACCCGTTCATAACATCGGTCCCGATTAAATATTTATTTATTAATGTATCTCACCAACTCATCAAATCAAGAGCTTTTAACACGGGATAGGGATTAACAACGATCATAGTAGTTTTAAAATATAAAGTATAAACAATCAGTAATAATTGAGACTGTGTATAACTTTCGTCAGATATAGCCACTAGTCCAATCATGTTGGCAACTAACTGATGCGAAGATACATAACGTTTCCACGAATATCATTATTTCACATTACTTTTACTAGTGACACTCTTTCCCTTCTGTATGAAATATTAATGGTTTCATTGTAATATATTTTTCATTTGAATTCAGGTTGTAAAATTACTAGAATTAAATACACTAAAAAAATTTGCGCAAATTTTTATATTTGGAATACCCAGCGCTTATTTGCCTGAGTTAAAACGCATAGCATGATCGCCGTATACAATGACAAAGATGACATTAATATATTATCTATGAATAAATAGTGGCTCTATCTATATGATCACTTGTCTAAGTTGTACAGGAATAGCAATCCTGCTGAGCGATATTTATTCGACTCACCTTCTCGGAATTGCCGGCATTCTCCACGACGGGTATGCCGAACTGCACCACGTCACCGGAGAATACTTCGTGCGGCTCTGGCTCCTTCGATATAGAGCACCGGTTGTTATTGATGAACGTGCCATTGCTGCTCTGATTGTCCTGTAAACAATCGACCGCGCACGTCATACATCGAATAGCTGTGTTCAACAACAAATGCATCGTTTAAAAACAAATGTATCATTACTTTCAAATGTCGATAATTATTGTTATCTATTGGATAAGTATTTGATGCAGTTCAAATTACAAACAAAAACCGGCTAAGTGCGAGTCGGACTCATGCGCGAAGGGTTCCGTACAAAATTAGGCAAAAATAATGCGTTTTTTGTATGGATCCCCTTAAATATTCATTTGATTCTTATTTTATTATTAAATTAAAAATACAACTGAGTATTTTGTGAATATTTCAAGTGCCTACCTGTTGCCATTATTGATTTCGAGCAAAAAACGGCAAAAACCACGTTTGTTGTATGGAAGCCCCTCTTAAATATTTATTTTATTGTTTTTTTTGTTATAACGGCATCAGAAATATATGATTTGTGAAAATTTCAACTATCTAGCTAGTAGCTACCGCGGTTCTTGAGATACAGTCTGGTGACAGACAGACGGACGGACGGAGAAGTCTTAGTAATAGGGTCCTGTTTTTACCGTTTGGTACGGAACCCTAAAAACTACTATACATATATCAAGCAGAACGGGCCATGCGTTGTTGTGACTAAGTTATTCGCTGGTTTTTAATAAAAAATGTTTTAACACAGTTTCCTTAAAATCGGTTCACTAGTTCAGAAGTACATGCATCGCGGTCAAACAACGTGACACGAAATTGTAATATACATATAAATATGTATTTCGAAGTAGGCACCCTACATGTAGCCCACTGAACATATTACTCATTACTAAACAGGTCTACAATTTCAACATCAAGTTTAATATTTGTTTTTGTAAAAATCATAATTATTAAATAGGTTTAGAAACTGCGTAATATGTTCAGAATCAAATAACATTGTGAAAAAGTTGTGTGGACCATACTTTTTGGTTTTCATAAGGTCAAAACAATAATTTTGCTCACCCATTGTTTTGACTGAAATCTGGGAGACAGTAGGTATTCATTGTAAAGAGAAATATTTTTTTCTACAACCTCACAAACTAGTAAGGACCTGTTTATATTCGATTAGCATAATCAGACGAGTTCGGAATATATTAGATCTAATTTCGTATTCAAATATATTCGATTATTTAGCGTAAGGATTACTTATGATGTGTCCTTTTCGAGTTCTTCACTATCCTTAAACGGAACACAGCAAATGGTAGAGATTTAATTGACCTCTCAAGCATATGGCCTCTTCTTAATAAGGAACTTCTATATCCAGGAAACGAAACATACTATTATCCAAATACATCCCAGTAGAGGTCGTTTAACAATTTACATTGTACACAACTATTGACCTCTTCTAAAGTGAGTTTCTTTTATTTCATAGATCTTTGTCACTCATATTTTTTCCACACAGAATTTCAATATAGTAGTCCAGGATCCACGATCCATTTTTGCACTTCATAACTATTAAGCAAATTTCCGTGAGTAGCTTCATTAAATTTTTGAGAATCATAAAATTTACATTATTTATCCTCCAAAATTCTCGATTGTGGTAGCTAACAGAGGTAGCTCTGTGAGCTACCACAATCGAGAATTTTCGTACATAACATTTTAGGGCGTCTCATCGAAACGAAGCTATTCAGCTTGATAGTATTTTTTTTTTTGCGTAGGATCGGGATAACGTACCACGCAACTTGTAATAAATGGATAGGACAGGATAAAATGAATGTTTAGTTATATAAATATTAACTAAGTAAAAAAGATAAAATCAGTGCATATGTACATAAAATACTACCATAAAAACATCCTTAAGAAACGTAGTTCATCCTCAATATCTACAATTCTTGTAGGTGTTAGAAACCAGCATGGAAAATATTGGTCACTGCACTGTCACACAATGATTTCACTAAAACTTTCTGCTTTATCAGTTAATTTTGAAATCATTTTTATTGAGTCAGAATGATGTAAAGTACCTATGATTTAATGTAACAACTTTAAACATTATTTTCTTTAAATAAATAATAATGTATGCATGAATTATAAACCAAGGTCGAGACTGGTGCGAGCTTCAATTGTCTTACTAACAAATAATACGCAATTCAAGCACTTTAGTATAAGACCCATAACTCAAGTCATTACTACTACTAATAATTTATATAGTTACAAGACATTTATTCAAAGGTAAAATTACAATTGAAAAAGAAAACATACTTATTGTAATCAATTCATTAAGAAGAAAAGAATAAATACATCCTAATTAAGAAAAAAATAAAAAACTATTAATTAATAGGTATCATAATACTGGAGGCATTTTTCCTCCACCATACTGTCAAGGGGAAGGGTGCCCAAAAGACTAACGGTATATCTACGTTGAATGACAATTCTTATTGTTTTGCCGAAATATGTATACCAGCCTTTAGGTCACGTGAAGCGTATAGTTACTACTAAGCATGCTAGACATACGAGTATTTTTTTTTAATTATGCCCATTTTTACCGAAATTACTTCTTTGTCATCATTCCTCACTATGTTATACAAAACCAGTTTATTTTTAACCGACTTCAAAAAGGAGGAGGTTCTCAATTCGTCGGTATCTTTTTTTTTTTTTATGTATGTTCACGAATTACTTCAAAACGCTTGGACCGATTTGCAAAATTTTTTTTTTTGTTTAAAAGGGTATACTTCACAGATGGTCCCATTGTAACCACATCACGATCTAATGATGGGATCCCAGGGAAATCGAGGGTAACCCTCAAATTTTATAGGCAATTATCACGTTTTGAATATATTTACTAAAATTGTTCCAGTATTTGTGTCTGATAATCATCATTTGGTTGAGGTTGATGAGCTGATGATGGAAGGTAGAACTCCTCAACAGTTACGATTTAAAAGAAAATTATTTCAGTTATAAGCATTTATTACATTTACATGTATTCTCCAAAGCTGTTCAAGTATTTGCATCTGAAAATCAACTTCTCATGTAATGATCTGATGATGGAAGGTACAACTCCTCAACGGTTAGGAGTTGAAGGGAAAATCTTTCATAATTATAAGTATATATGGATAGTTGCATTCTTTCAGGCTATTAGATTGACCTGATATGAAAAGTTTAATATATATAACACTAAAAAGAAAAAAATAAATTAACTTTAAAAAAAAAGAAAAACCAACTTCAAAAACTAAGTTTTTGAAGTTGCTTTTTCTTTTTTTTTAAAGTTAATTTTTATTATATCAATAAAGTTTTCTTTGATGAAAAAATTGATAACACAATACTCCGTTATAAGTTCAATCCAAATAATACTTGTGCATGCAAATATCAATTTCCTCGTTAAAAAGAAGGAACAGCATATTATCGAGGCTCCGATCAAGCTTAATGTCTTCATTCTTTACAAGTCATCGTGGATTTTACTGCCGATCGTTGGCTTTACGCGAACAATTCCGACATTTGTAGGCAAATAACCTCTAAAACCGGAGACGCAGTTCGGTAAATGGAATTACCATGAAGACAAGCGTTCATAGAAATCGCCTGTGGGCGGACACGGTGAGAGCCGTGGTCGAATTACTAGGCTCCAACACGTAACCAGTACAAGGTTCTTTCATAATATTAAATGTGGGATGAGTTGACTTTTTTGTAATGCTCGTAATATTACCAACAACTAATTTGTTTTCACTTTTACGGCTCTATGGTTGAATTATGTATGTTCTATTGTGACTTGAATGTTTTAAATAAGATGGCGTGAGATTTTTTGTCAAAACTGTACGGTTTTACGTATTTATGTAAATGTAATTCCGGTCTCGTGTTTAGAGGTAATTATGCACTTGAATTAGAAATGATATATGACTCAATACTAATTAAGTTTTCTAATTTATTTACACACAAACTTTAAGTATGTAGTGGCCAGGTTTTGGAAGGTAATATTGCACTTACACGACGATAGTGTATGCTATATTCAACCCAGAGTAAAGCTCCGGCCTACTCTGATGTCACATAAATCCACCTATCTCAGTTAACAAACTGTTACAGCGCAGCACCTTGTTAATGCCTGAAGTGGCCGGAATCTAATGATACCGGCCCGATATCATTAGATTTTCTGTATATAATCAGTTCCGTTATGTATTAATCAACTGTAAATCAACATATGTGCGAGTATAGACAGAAATTCGTTAATTTCTTCGATTTCCAGACATTAACGATCAAAACTTAAATATTTTAAAATACCAGTGGTTCTGAATATTAGTGGTAATAACCATAGCGACCTCTTCGCCTTGCCTTGCACAGCGTCGCAATAAAAGTACGGTTATGTAAAGAAATTCGCAAACCTGACTGACGACAATTGATCAATCTACAGTACTAATAAAGAGGTAGTTCCTTTGTTCTATTGTTCAGGGTGATCACAGCAACAACTGAACCGATATGAATTGCTTTTTACCAATGAATAACTCGAATTCTATACTTTTACCGGCTATACTGTTACAGTAATCAATACTATAATTAAAATCTTGATAGGTGTTTAGAGTTGATCAAGTAGACAGTATTTCTGAAGCTATCTCGTAAAGTATCAATGATAAGACATTATGTGATTCGTGCACTACTCAACAAAATGATGGTATTCGACGCAACTAGTCAATAGTAGTAGGAAAGTGAATAACAATAGGACGTAAGTTGGTAAAGCGTACATAGTAGCAATTTGTAAGACTCACCACAAGGTAAAAGTGGCCCTTGTCGTAATAGAGCGTAGCGTGGTGTCGAGACAACACTCGGCATTCGAATATTGTGTTCGTGGGGCTCGGAGTCGCGCGGTACACGTTGCGTCCAATCTGAAAAATCACAAATATTCTATGAATGCCATACGCGGGCAGTCGAGCATAAGATGCATTAGATAACGTCGTCTTCCTCCATAATCAACAACATTCAACAATTCCGACATTCCACTGCCTTGAATATTAGCAATACATGTTAACTTCTTCATAAATTTGAAATGGAAATGCTACAACATTGTAACCCGGGATTGTATGTCTCCTAAAAAATACACAAGAAGAGAGTACAGTATAGATGTCAAAACAGGTAAAATTTTTCAGGTACCAAATTTAAATCAAACAGCGAGGGATTCAAATGCTGTAAATTCATTACCTATCTTATTAGTCTAACTTTATCATTGAAAACTGTAAATAAAATTCGTAATACTTTCACGTATTTAACAATTTAATAGGTAATATGATATGATAATATAATATGATACATAAAAAATATGATTTCTTAACAGACTAGATTGTTAACCTGAATAACATGATTGTTTGCTGGAGTCTGTCACTACAGACATGCGAATTGAACAATATTGGTATCAACTGATCATCCTACAGTTCCTACTGTTAATCAATCACACCTGTATAATTTCATTCATGCTACAAACAAAGATTTAATTAGGTATTATGGATGTTGTGTTAGGAGTGCGTGTTTTAGTCTTTTTTCTATTTAGTAAAGTAATAAGTACATTATATCGCAGTGTGTTAGGAGCTGTATTTAGGAAAAAGATCAATAAAATAAAATATATTCTCATGTTTCCATTCATAAACTTCAATTAGCTAAAAAATATCGTCAGCTTCATAGATTTATAATAAATGCATTTAAAACGAATCCCTCCAGTCAAGCGTCTGCTTTGCCTTGCATAATTCATTTGTTATTAATTCAAATCATGTTTGCATTATTACGTCCATAACATAATTACTCAGATGCACGCGCTGGTTATAGGTTATTGATTTGCTACAATACGTTAGCTTTTTTTCTTCAGATTCGACGGTAAGAAATTGGTCGTTACTTTACTGCAACGTTTTAGAAAACTTCAGAATCTGTCTTTGTATCCATGCAGTATGTATCGGATATAAATAATGTTCATAATGTTGCAATCATCGATATTCCTGCAAATGACTAGTAATTTTCGATAAGTAACTTGCTGATATGTTAGCATATAGGAAAGGTAGCGCCTATTCTGATATCGTTAGAGCTTACACTTACGACCTCACGATCGTGTTTAATATGAATCAATTTAATTGGTAAGATAAAGAGTAAAAAACACAATGCATCACATGACACACGAACATGAGCTATTGTTACTTGTTTCATAATAGTACAACTTGGGACAAAAGCTTCCTGTACAATAACATAAAACTGATAAGTACCGACTTCCTTACAAACGCAATAGCAGATGCGTTGTCTAAAATAGCACAATTTAATCTCATTAAATTTAATTGCCAATGCACAATTGTGGCCGTCTCAAGCACCTCGGGTCAAGCTGAGTCAGGCTTGTTCGGCCGTGCTCCGGCGCATATACCCTCGACACACAGCCAAGCGCCTGAACTGAATATAAACTAAATTATGGATAAATGCATTGATTTGTGTGTGCGGTGGTTTTTAATTGACTTTTATTTTTATGTTAGACTTGATGCTTACGAGTTACAGAAGAGAATATTTAAGTTTAAATAAAAATCTATTTATCCATTTACTTAAACAACAAAGCACTGAGTGTGGTCCGTGTTGCCATCCAATTTGTACTTCAATAAGCATTTAAGATCTGGATGGGCTAAATAGCCTAGTGTATGTAACATTCAGTGATTTCGTTTAAAATATTATAATTGATATTAAACGGCATCACATTTGCGGTATATAAATAAATTCTACAAGCTCATTAGTGACTTTTGAAGAGCTGTGATAGCCTTGCGGTGTGACCAGTGGACTGAGATGTCAGAAGTCTCGAGTTCGAACCCAAGGCACGCACCACTGACTTTTCGGAAGTTATGTGCGTATTTATCACATGCTCAAACGGTGAAGGAACACATCGTGAGGAAACCTGCATGCTTGAGAGAATTCTCGATGGCATGTAAAGTCTGCCAACCCGCAGTAGGCTAGCGTGGTGGACTATAGCCTAATCCTTCTCAATCGAGAGACTCGTGCCCAGCAGTGGGACATTAATGGGTTGATGATGATGATGATGATTAGTGACTTTCCTACTAACTAGAAGTTGATTGTCTCCGTAAAGGTGAACGAGCCGTTAGTATAGAATATATCGAACAAAATTATAAACTTTAGAATTCTTGTGATTCGGAACAGTTTATAATCTATCCATATTCCTCGTTAAATTATGCACAAACAACATTCTTCTATAAACTAATTGTCTTATTTTACAATCAATCAGTACATGTCTTGCGTTACGTTATTGTAAACTTCACTATTTAACGGGTAGGAAGACACGGATAAATTATAAACTATCGAATATTAATGACACTTCTCGCCAATTTACAGTAATTAAACTAACGGTTATTAAATGTTATGATGTCTATCTAATCAAAATGACACTGTGTGTTTATGATTGATAATGGGTTAATGTTTAATTAAAGCTCCTATAGTCAAATAGAACTATGTACAGGCAAAGGCAGAAGAGACACTATTCTTTCGACGTCTATACGGCTATGGCGTAGACGTTTTCATAATTATTGATATACAGTAAAATTAAATTGTTACTATGATCACGCCATAATTACCAATTAGAAATGGTTGATTGCATTTAGATAATCTGCGCAAGAGACAGGGGCGTTTCGTTGTTGTCTTTTTATGTCAATATTTGGTTTATGTAGATATTTTGTTGACACATTTTTTTATACCTGTTTGTTTTTTATGTTTCTCGACGGCGACGGGGATAAGCGAAAAGGCAGATAAAAACGTCTCCATGGCCAAGAGAGTAAATGAACTCATCTTGGCCCTACATAAATGTCGGCTATTAGTGTTTAGGAAACTCTACCGCCTATTTAAAAAATACCAAGTAGATGATGATGAGCTGACTGAACTGTTTATAAGACGAGAATATGACATTGATCGAGTCGGAAAGACTGTAAGAGCAACACCTACCATAAGGATCATTCATAAACCATAACAATCTCTCCTTGTGTTGGAGCAGAGATTTTCAGGAAGCATTTTCGATACAGGTTTTTTTTTATGGTACATACCTATGATAGTTTTATAAGTAATGAGCTATATTTTTTACCACATATGATGAAGGCTTTAATAAATTATTAAATAATATTAATATTAAACAACGAATTCAAGTATCTGTACTTTAAGTGTTTCATACACATCATAAAACCCACCCCAAAGAGCAATTATTTTATTGAATAGAGTGCAAACAAAATATTTTAGGTTGATAGAGGACGACAAAATGAAACCTTTCAAATTATCTTGCCTATAAATATAAAATTATATTATATAAAAAATGTCACAGGACAGAAAATAGAAATGATATTTGGTGTGGAAAATTAAATCTATTTTATTATTAAATTTATTCATATGCATCCTTCTATCATTTGAAGTGTCTGTATTAACTATTTACTGCTCATAAAAAGATTATCATTATTCTGGTGGCAAGTATCTAAGATTATTATTTTGAACATTAACTACAAATTATTCAGATATGGTAACAACATTTTATTTCTACAATGCGAAATACCATTATTTTACATATAATCTCAGATAATCGAAAACCTACATGGAGCTAGGTTTCTTTTATGCTAACAGAATCTGATTACATTAATTTTCGTAATTTCCATAAAATTTCTGTGGTTTTTAAACTGTAAGCTTTATTGTATATTTTTAACAAAATAAAGTTTTTTTTTTTTTTTATTTAATTAAAGGGCTTTGTCGCTTAGCGACCATATCGCCCCAACAAAATAAATATTATATCAGATATAAGCATAAATGTGTTTACTGGTATATAAATGAAAATTTGGTAGAAATTTAACATGTTACGAAATTCAACCAACTAGCACAGATAATGTGAGAGAGATAAATATTGATATGGGTACGAGTTTATACAACAAGTATTTTTATTCTATATCAAGAATTTTTTGGCCTATTACCTACAGAAGGCAAAAATGAGATAAATAAGAAATATATTGAAAAAATATGTCAATTCACAACCAGATAAAGTCTTTATCATAGTAGTTGAGCAATAGATTAAGATTAGTGAGAAAATAACCTGGTTACAAGGGAAGACATATTTATCAAAAATATACTTGAGAACTAGTCACTTATAATAGATTACTGTTTTTATATTGTACTTTTAATAAGCGAAGGCATTTCTGATAATATCAATACCTAAATTGTCAACAATAGTCAAATTCTAATATGGTCATAAAGATTAGGATAAAAGATGAATACTCAATACTAAAGAAAATAGTGTTAGACATGATTTAAACTGAAATTTCTGACTAGTCAGTTCTGATCTGCTGCTTTTTTTACCAGTTGATTAAACTTTATCCATAATACAGTTCCAAATCTACTTGATATGTATGTACAGAGGGTTACTTATAGATGAAAGCTTAACCATTTCTGATGTTTAAACTTATTATTTATTTATTTAAATATTGGTCATGAGTTTGTAATTTATGTAGGTGTATTAATTTCATAGCAACTTATACAAGTGGTATTGTATCAAACATTAAACATCTTATCTATAACTTAATCGGGTTAAACTGGGTTTATATCTTAAAAAGCATTTTTAGGTAACATTATAAAGAATATAATTTATTATTATTTAGTAAAAGGATGAGTTTCAGTGTGATTATATTACTCAAATTAACTAAATATAATATATACTAGACACCCTCATTTCTTAACACATTTAATGGCCAGCCATTATAGTAGATATTCAACACAGAACCTGGTACTGGGCATGGACTGTTTTAAGAGAAATGTTCTGTTTGTAATCAAATCATGATTCATGTTAGAACTATTTGTTAGCACACAATTGGTAGAGCAACAACCTTGCAGAGCAATAGTTCCTTAACATCATTAACACCACAGTGCAAATTATATGATAAGATACATAGTTCTTTTATGGTCTTAAGATAACAAACAATATTTCAACTTAATAAACATGGTTTACACAAACTCTACAGGTACTTCCAAGATGTAGCATCATTTATTTTTATTAAAATATATTTTCTGAGATTTCTTTCTTTCTTATCATGCCAAAAATATATGTATAATCAATGAAGGGCGAAATGAAAACTATTGATAACCTTTAATAGGATTTCTTTAAATCTAGTAGGCAATGCTATTCAATTCTCACTTAAAAAAAATGTAACTTATGAATTTGATACATATTTAGTTTAGATAATAAAGAACAAAGCAAGATTACTTCTTTGATAATTGTGTATATAAGATAATTGAATATTCCTCATATACAATTATAATGGTGCATAGTCAATATGTAATCATTTATTTCTAGTCTACACTGTTACTTATGAACATTGCCAAGTCTGACCAATTGACAGGTGTAGTCTAATTACTGGACATTACAAAATGAACATACATAACATCCAGTCAGTTTAGAATAATGTACTAGATTAAATGAGCAGTTTGAGAGAGATATTTAGACTTATCATGTTAAACTGGAATTTGGACACATGGGGCCTAATAGTAAGCACAATGAATAAGATGCTGTTTACCTTGACTGGCTGCTCCAAAGTGACGCGTCTTTCCTCAAACGGCAGTGAGATTGAGTGAGGAATGAAGATTGCTCTAGGTACACCACCTTCCTGGTTGTTTAATGTATCTGGACCAGGTGTCCAGTTGTAATCCATATTTTTAATTGTATTATTCATATTTGGTTTTACTTTCTTGCTCTTTGCTATCACCATCGCACACACTGCTCCTCAGAGTCAGCATTCGTGCCTCGTACGTTTCCTAACGAGTAACACATCGATGATCGAAACCAAATTCTATTTACTTGCTGCAAGGTGAAAGGTGAGCACTGGTCACTGCCATTTTGGGGTCCAAGCACTGTTTCAAACTAAATGTAGTTAAAATGCTAAATTGATCAGATGTTCTAAATATCGAGGCAATTATGCAAACACCATTATTTATTGAAACTTGATTCCTTTCGTCTACGTAGGTATCGACGATGTACAAAAAATAAAATTTAGAATTAATTCTAAAATGCTAGTTTTTTATAAATTGAGGTACAATAAAAATAGTTTACGCGTGGCTAAATATTATAAAAATCTATTATTTTCAGGGCGTCAATCAAAATTATCATTTGAGGAACTTACGAAATGGGCGCACGATTCGGACATTTGTTTTGTTGAGTTAGAGCGGTCAGGTATTAGTGTACTCTATTAATCGACTAATAATTTGGTATCGATTACTATACTCGCATCATAATACATTAAGAAGAGTCTATAGCTTCAGCAAATTTTTATATTATGTATGTCGCAGGCAGATCGTATAATCCGCCGTATTACATTACGGCTAGCTGTTTATAAAACAGCACCGTTTTGCAATGCGGTGGTTCGTTTAGTCGGATTTAATACAGCTGAATATTTATCCACCGCAATGTATTCGGCGCTATTCATTCTTCAATACGGCTAGCCGTAATGTAATGAAATACAACAAATAAACCATTTTTAGTTCCCATTTTTAACACTCGTGACGCTGCCTGACATGACAACAACAATGATGTCGGAAAAATAAAGTGACTATGGATTCTAGTGTTTGGCGGAATCCTACTTATTGGTGTAAAAAATATGATCATAAGAATGTGACCGGTGTAATCAAGTTAGGTTAGGTTAGAACTGAAACATCCGCGCCAGATCCGAATTCTACCTATTTTAACTATGATAATAATTCTTGATTAATAACAAAAATCTTACAAGAAATCTGTTACGCTTTACTTAATAGATGCGGCGAAACATGAGCCGCCCTAATAATGAACGTATCGCAATCATAATCCGGCTAATCGTTGAACCACCGCGCGCCGCTTTAGAAGATAGTGCTGTTTTTTAAACCGGATAGCCGTATTGTAACACAGCAGAATAGACTATTTGGCTGCGACATATAATATATATATGTATGCTACCTACAGACAAGATAATAATTAAAAAAAAAAACAGATTTTAAGATTCCACAAAACAATTTTCCAAACAACAAGAAATGAGCATTACACAAAAAGTGTATCTTTAGTGCCCGTACTAACGAAGTAATCATTGTATTACAAACACCAGGGCCTTCCGAAATAGGTTACTTATATTTTTAATTGAACGAGTAGTGAACTCTTAAATAAAATATATAATAATAAAATAGACCATGGAAAAAAATATATTAAGATAGTTATTACAATAAAGAAGGATAGCCAACAAAATTTATTGTTGATTTTCACACTGCATGGCAATGCAATGTGCATTTTAAATATTAGCAACAAAACACATTCCATAAGTCTGCCTATTCGCGACAGTACACACTGACATCATGCTGCGGGGCTATCCAATCCAATCCTTTCCTGGAATTAATAATTCCTAAAAAAAATGTGAGGATAGTGTTTTTTTTGGAATAATATTTCAAGATTTCAGATTGTACTTAGATTTAAATTATATTTTTTAAATTCTAATTTAGTAGGTATTGGAATTTAGTATGCTCGAAGGAGAATGCTCACTGTGTTTTTTTTTAAATTACATGATTTTTTTATTTACTCTGTGTTCGAATTGAAAGGTTTCCGAAAGTTTTTAAAATGGCACCATTTCGTCCATCTCGCTTTTACACAACCAACCTTATATCTCCTATCTTTGTTTTCCAAAGCATTAGTCCATGCATTCCAACACAGATGGCACTATAACAGCAAATGTCGAAAGAAGAAAGAAAATCGAAACTTCATAGTGAATTGGATTGGTGGTTGCGTTTGAGCCATTGCAACGAAAACGGTTTTCTGCCTTGGGTCTTGTGTGAAGTGTGATTGTAGAGTGCGTGATATTTATTTTCAGTTAAAAGTGAAATTTAAAGTGTTTTTGTGTTTCGTAAGTATAATTTGTGTTATTTCTAAATCAGTTATGTCGAACAGTGTTATTCGAATATAAATATCAACTTAGAAGTTCTCCGATGTAGACGTTCAATATGGCCGTTCTTTTTTAATAATCTTAAAATTATTTATTCGTAACTCAGCAGCTATTGTTTGGACAGCTAAATGAAATTTTTTATCAATAGTGATCTAAATCATCTTGGGTTTTCTGAATTTCGTTGATGTGGCAAAATGACAGTAACCCTATCGTTTTTGACGTTTAATTTCTGAGTCATTATTACTGCATTCACGTTTTACGCTGTTTATTATTCTAATTTCACGTATATAATTATTTGGACATATCTACGCAATCATTACTCAACTATTCGTTGAACTATAGCTTCTTATAGAAAAAGTAGAAACAGAGAACACTGCACTGCTGCCAAATTATGTAAATCCACTACAAATTCCTGATCACTTAATTTCACTGTTTTAGCAAAATATTTGGTGGTATAAAATTGAATTGCAATCTTGTAAACTTGGGTACTAAGTATCAACCAAAATAATTACCTGTGAAGTAGGATAAAATTGTTAACAATTTCTAAACTTGCAACATTTATTTACTCATTTAATCATATTACTTTTATTATATATTTTTTTACATTCTGTACTTATTAATAAATTCTTAAAGCTAGAACTTAGAAAACATTACATAGTCATTCTACTCTGTAAGAAATAAAAAAATTACAACTACATTGTAAAACAAATATTTTTTCATGGACCTTTTACTTACCATTATTCAACATATACTTACACAATAGTATAATTAATTACTATAGCATTAATACATGTATCTATAGTTTGCAAAGTTCATTAAACATCTAATTATGGCTTCATTTACACAACTTACCAAAACAAAGGTAGGTTTGCCCTTGACATAGAAGCCATACTTCATTTTGATTAGTCTCAAATTACATGTTTACTGTTCAATATTTTAAAATTTATTTACTTTAATGAAACCTTAACGTGGTTATATAAAGACTTAAGTTTTTAAATTATGTACTTTCTTAATTTCTGATTAGTGTAAGTATCCTTCCTAAATCAGTTTTCAGAAATATTTATTTAAATTGTGTTAAAAAAAGATAACAGATTTGTTCAGATCAAACTA
Source organism: Craniophora ligustri (assembly GCA_905163465.1). Taxonomy (NCBI): domain Eukaryota; kingdom Metazoa; phylum Arthropoda; class Insecta; order Lepidoptera; family Noctuidae; genus Craniophora; species Craniophora ligustri. Next base: position 4,804,413 of record LR990967.1, on the reverse strand, counting down.
CTTATTTTTAAAGAAGTATATAAACTTAGAATACTATGTAATATCAACAAAACAGGCAAAAAAACTTCATCTAAAGTCTTTGACATACTAAATGCAATTTGTTGTTATTGATTATTTTCCTTTTATAATAGGTTCATATTATAATTACCTGCAAGAATCACTCATTAGTATGCTAAATCAAAGAATCTAATTCAGTTTCTACTTGTTCAATCATTAAATAAATAAATAAATAATTCTGGACATAATTACACAGCACCATCTAGTTCAGTGGTAAGCAACAAGGCTTGTGCTATGGATACTTGATGGTTGATATACTACATATATCCTTTTTGTTAATACGTACATTCATGACTCAAATACAAATGTTGATGCTCATCACACCAACATTTGTCCCTACCAGGATTTACACCCGGTGCCCATAGCACAGCAGGCAGCATTAACTACCACTGAGTTAAACAGGTTGTCATTCATATTAATCATTGTAGTTCCAGTTCAAGTAATCATTAATAGGTAACACATAATAACATCACATCTGATTGCAACACAAACACACTCATTAATATTTTTTATGGTTTAACTATATAAAAACGTAAATACTTGGGCATGTTAAAGAAACGCGTGTTGAGTATTTAAATTATATGTAGGTACTATTTAGTAATTATTGTGATTATTTGTGAGCACTAATTAATTTCATAATTAATATGGTTTAAATTTAAAATAGGTAAATATTTAGGCATGTTAAAAGACACATGTGTTGAGTAGGTACTTAAATTATGTGTACCATTTAGTAATTATTGTGATTATTTGTAACTATAGTTAAACCTAAATTGATCTTACATCACATTACACTCTTACAGGTCATTGACATCAATGATAAAGGTTCTGACAACCTTTTGATATAAATATTAATTAACTATATTAATTGTTAATAAAATATGAATCATCGCAGACATCATTTTGAAAAAGTATATTTTATATAAGTATCCAAAATGTAAAAGTATAACCGGACTAAATTTATGTTAGTTTGTTACTTAGTCGAATTGAAATATTTCTAGAATTAAAACATTACATTTCTAGTAGAATATGAAACTTAAATAAAGTACAAATAATGATATTTTGTTGTAATAATCATTATTTGTACTTTATTTAAGTACTACTCATACATATTATGACAAAAATAACTTGTTTTTTCTAAACCATAGCAGTATTTTCTAGCAAAGAGATTATGCAAGATGTTACTTTTTAATAATATTTATTATTTCTTTTTAATATACTATGATTAAAAAGAGTATTTATTACAAATTACCTAATTACTGTAAAAAAAAGACATTATTGTATTGTTTTAGGATTGATTATGGTTATAAATTTGATTGATAAATAAAACTCCTTAAAAAACAATATTTTAAAACATGAGACTTGTGTCAAATATAGATACTGTACATAAACAATAATTTATATAGATGACTCAGATATATTAATTTTGTCAGTGATGTAATGTAACCTTTAAACTGCGTTCCTCATGTCTTAATTTATTTCGCCACTCTAAAACTGGTTACTTTTTACATAAACTTTGGTTGTATCTGAATTTGCAAATGGGATTACCCATTTAAGTAGTGATAATTTTATTGCAAAAATATCGAACAAAGTTATTGCAAAATCATACACACACAACCAGATAAAAATGTGTGATTTATTTTTATTATGTAGACCTATGTAATCATGCCATCTTGATGATATTTTCATATTAAAATTTGAAGTCTAGGTAGTCTATGCTCAAAAATGTTTGAGTTTTGAGTCTTAATTAAAAGGTGTCGTGAATTAACCTATAAATATACCAATATTTATATTATTTCTTTAATCCCTTAATTTTTAAAGCATGGTCCAATCAAACAGTTTGAATAGTTAGTATATAACGTACTCATGTAAGTATAATATACAGTATTAAATAATATGTACGTCAATTTATAATGAAAAAAAAACTGCCAACAATATAATAAGTATATTTGAATAATGTAGAGCTTATAATACATTGCAAGGCCTTCTTTTTCTTATGTCATCAAAACTCGTTCCTCTACACTTAGTAGTAAATAATACAGGTGGTGAATAAACAAAACTATTGTTATTGTACACAGGTGTTATAATGGCAACGGCGCTCCCGCCGTCGCCCGCGTAAATAAGTGAGACTCTTGTGCAGTAAACTAACCGGGCCCGCCGCCTCAAGCGTCACCCGACCACGATGAAAATGGTGTTGTCACAACGGCAACGAGAGGAGCTGTGAGTAATACATAATAATATATTATTTTAAGTGCCCAACATTCTGTCAGTCTCGGTTTATACGATATTAACACACCTTCAACTGTGTTCATGCATTATAAGCACATTTTATCAATAACCTCACATCAAGGAAGTCCTGTTTGTTATTTAATCCATAAAGTTAGTAATCAGCATTAGCAGATACAACGTGAAACAGTTATTTTCGAGTTAAGACGCTATTGGACTGTTATATGCCTGTATGAAAGAACTACCCCTGTCTGTCCCATGTATAGTTACGTAATAAAAAAATGCGAGGAAACGTTACATTGAGCAATAAGTAAAACCTCAATTGATTTAAGAATCAGAATGTCCCATGCGCCTTCGACATTCTAGCGTCGACTCTGATTATTCATTAGATACATATATATAAACCTTCATCATAATGCTATGGTTCACGTCGAGGTCATATATGAGCAACAATTTGTGCGCAGTAGATCTTTAAATTGGTTAGAAACCCAGAATAGAAAGCTGCTGCATTTAGCATTGTTTTTTTTCTTATTGCATTGTCTGATGCAGTTCAATGTTATGTTTTATTTGTGAATATATGACTTCCCTTCCAATACTCCTGCAACTTTTCAGATGATTACGAAATCAATTTAGGTTTTACATTTTATGTTTTCAATTGTATAAGGAGCATTGTCTTCAAAATATACGATTGCGTTTTTGGAACAACAGAATTGAGTTTCAATGAATTCGGTCAAGCAAAAAGTTGCGCCGGCAACAAGGTCGCGACTAACGCAATGTTACCAATACTCTACTAGAAACTTTCTGAATTTGGTATTAATTACAATATCCTATCAAAACATCATGCATGTAAACAAAATAAATCTATATTTATTTACATATTTAATATTGACGTCAACATGTTCCTACGAAATCATTGTATTTTTGAGTAACTAAATTAAAACATTATTCAAATTGGTTTTATAATAATAATAAAAATTGCAAACAATCCTGTCGAAATATTATGACACAAACAAGTACACAATTGACGAACTATGTAATAAGTAGGTACTATTCTCCAACAATAACTATCTATCACGTGATTACCTTCTCTATCTGACTGACTGAGAGTAGTTAGCAAATGTTTATAATAGATACACAAAATACTAACTCTACATATTGCTTAATATCCATATCCAGTTTGTGTAACCATATTTTCAACTATACACTTCCTTCCGCAGTCCACCCCTAGTCTTCACAGCCGGATAACGCTTATCTTTTTTAACGTATTACATTTTTACAAATGCGGTTACTTATATTTTTTAAATGATTGTATCGAAACCACTTAAAAAACTATTTCTTGCAGTACCGATAAGTTCCTTTACCGAGCTAGATAATTATTGATAACATACTAAGTTTCATAAAAACTAGGGTACGCGAGGGATGGCAGCGGTACCACGGCATACCAAGACGACCTGCGTGCCTGTCGACCTTTGTAAATGACAGTTGCTCTTATAACATAATGTCGTTGACCCCGCGTCGCCGCTGGCGCCTTCCTCGACTTAATGTTGGTTTGCAGCTTTCATCGTGAACCTAGAAATCCCATCATTATTATACGATCATTGATGTTGCAATTGCGAGTAACGGCTCACCTGCGTTAGCGTTGATTGCAGATATAAAGTACTTTATCAAGCTAATAGTCCCTTATCAATCTAAGATAATAATGAGATTATACGTAATTGCACATTACAGGAAATCTATGAATGGTCAATAAGACCTCAAGATGGTTATAACACTTACTTTTCTATCTGTAAATATTTTATTTTATTCGTAAATGTATTCAGCCGTATAGCTGTATAATATGTTCAGCCGTGAACTAATGACCTAAAATACCCTAAATTCCTTATTCCCTTTAACTCGCTTCACACGAAGTGAAAGGCGAACTGAGATCTAATTCGCGATACTTCTATACAAAGATGTGGTCATGCTGTTCACACGCTATTGTTATACAAGTGCAAACAACACGTCTTACAAGTCCGAATTCAAAGTGTCTATGTTATGTAAGTTCATTATACAAATGGGATCAAACCTATCGCGAACCAAACTTAACAATCTGATCCTTACATAGGACAATGACGCGAGTTTTCTGAGCAATACTATTGGCAAAAACATTTAAATAAGCGACTTACCAAGTGATACTTCTTTGCTATTGGTAGCAATGGTCTATTCCGCGTTTGGTTTGGATCTACTGTGTCGAATCGGGGTCATTGAACGCAACTGTTGATTAAAAATAACGATCACAAATTAAAACACCAGCAGGCATATTTCGCTAAATGGACATGCTCTTACCGTAGAAGATTGCAGCACTTGCTGTAACTACATTAAATGCTGTTATTCGGATCGCTTATTATTCGTGTGAAGATATAGATATACTTTCTGATTCATGTATAAAATGTCTATTACATTCATGTGTAGTTACAAAATAAACATTTTAGTTAATACGCCATATAAATTGGTTCAAAGTTTATATTGTACTATTGTTTCTATAAAATGATAAACAACAGTGGCAATTTAGAGATTTTAAACAGCATTTGGATTAAAACAGTCAAAATGCAGCATATAATACACGTTTCCATTAAAATAGTATAATGAGCATGATAAGATGCTCATAACACCTATTTACTACTCCATTGGTTCCGAATAAACGAGGTCGTATTGTGAGTTGCCTTACATTTTGTACACCCAAATACAAAAAAAACCGTTTGCGTCATAGGTATCTCGTTATTACCACAATCGATCAAGATCATAATCTCTGTTATATAACTGTCTAGATGAGTTAGAAAGTTGTTATTTAGGATGTAGATTACTCAAAATTGATTTAGTTCAATACTGTGACAGCTGACAGGCAGAATAGGGGATAAATAAACAAAAAGTATCCACCGCGTAACTGTAAATCCAAAAATAATCTGCTTTTCTTAAATTAGTATTCTCGGCCTTGAGCGTGGATTTCGTCGATGTTAGGCATGTCCGTAGAATACACGTACATTATGTGTACGACAGCTTACTCACAGACTTCATGCATTCACTGTGATCGTGATTGAGTCATCGGATATTATTGTGATAAAGATGCGACTGCCTCAATGTCTACCTGCTCTTGTTGCTCCAATCCTTGAGGTTAATAACCAAGGTTAATATAACTTTTATCTAAGTTGTAATCAGCATCAGTAGACACTGCGTTTAATTACAATGAACATTCGTTTTCAATGCTGATCCACTTACATAAAGACGTAGACGTGCTTGTTTAAGTCATTAGTTAGTAAATTGGTTTAATAAATGTAACGCCTACCTCCTTATTAATAAGTTGGTTATCATTTTATCAGAAAAATATCTAAATATATTTCTCTGATAAGTTGATAACTAACTAAGTCATACACTAGAATCGGTAGAACGCTTATTAAAAGTAATTCACAATTAAAAGACCGTATATCGGGGCATAACATAATAAATTGGTACATGTAATAATTATTATCACTTAAGTCATGCTTAACTGATAATAATGCATAGGAGAAATCGTCAATTTAACTCATTGGTAGTCCATTTACTTTACTCAAGGTTGGAAAAGAAATTGTATTTATATTATGTACCTACTTGGATTTTTACTAAAACAAACAGTTACGAAATTAATTTTGCTCAGCGTAACCATCCCCTAAAGGAAGTGAAATTCTGTAGGCGGTAAAGGTTTCATAAATTTTGTAAAAATGTAATCGATTGACATTTACGTACAAAATGAACCTTTACTAATGTGGACCGACCACTTATAAGTTGGTATCTATATATATTTCATGTTGCATTACATAATGTTACGTCATATTTTAGATTGTATTAATTGTAGCCTTTTTATTCGAGATATGATATTTTTTTTACAAAAATTGGGCACTAAACTGGTTTAGCACATAACAAAAACAGGGATCAAAAAAGTTTTTTAATGCCTGACAACAGCGAATTTCAACAGAAATGCCTCAATGCATTCTCTGATCTTATCGTTTTATCAAAAATCCAAAAGCAAACCAACGAATCTGTCTTGATCTCACTCAGTCGAATTGTATCCTAAAGGTAACCCATTCATCTAAGAGTATAACATGTTATGAATGTCACTGTAGCTAAAGAACAAAAATATTTTAATTTACAATTGCACACGCTACAAGAAATGTCCCTATTATTATAAAATATAATATGTGATTCATTTAACGGATATGGTTTATTAAATATTCAACTCGCTTTTAAGTTAAAATATTGGAATGCTAAAACAGAGCAGACAATTTTCAAGCCCCTAGCCTCGAGGAATGCAGTCCTCGCCCGGTTGACGCTACTTGGCCGGCTGCATGCCATGTTGTCAGAATATTTTTCTATAGGTTTGTACTTTTCTATAACCTTTCATATAAAAAAGCAGTAGGTATACCGATTCCTTAAGGCCCTTTACGATAAGGAAGAGTTCACACTGCAGTTCTCATGATTGTATTCCAATCTTATTAGTGCGAGTTTGACAAAATATAAATCATTAATAGAAACGCTATAACGAAGAGTTATATCACCACGTAAACTTTATGATTTTGAGTACAAAGTTACCTTTAATGTTTTAAAACACGGATACATACAAATCATTCATTACATGCATCAATTAACTCTGATCGGGCATCAATTGACGTTCTCAGACAAATTAACTTTACGTTCCATAGAGAAATTTAAAATCTAATTAAGCAGAGCATTCACCTGCTTGCTCCAAAGGATTTGAACGTCCGGTCACGAATGTAATTAAATTACTATGTAGAAACTTCCCTGGGAACTTTACTATGTCAACGTTTTTGTTTTACATTGGTTACTTTTGTATGGTTTCTTTGCTAGTACACTGTCTATACTTTCCTTAGTCTAACCCTTAAGCCTTACCCCTTCTTGAATATCGCGTTGATGGCATTTTGACCCCTATGTTTAGGTTTTCCCCGTATTTATTTGTACTTCAACCCCCTGTTTGCTGCTAGTAATGAAACTGACGCCAAAATGACGTGAGTAATATTAGGACATTTATAACGGTGGTCGTTAATGAACTCTTGATTGAACAATTTGGAACAGTTTTTCCTAACATTAACGTGATTAAATTGAATGCATATGACAATTTAACTTTATAATAATATATTGCTAGATAATAAAAACAGAATTATCACCATCCAAATATACTGTCCAAATATCTTTTAATATCTTATATTAAAATATAGGCTGACTTAAGCCTCGAGAAGTTAATTTTGTGATGTTCGTCAGATCGTGAAAAAGGGATTCGCAATGACGCAGTGTTGCTCTGACGTAGCCGGCGCCTGGCGGGGGCGATCAATATGCCAAGTCGCGTGGGCGGCCTCCCCTTCATCCCTACTGCGAGAAAAACTATTATCAACTTTAAGCCTATACAAATAGACATAAACAATTGATTGGCTGGAAGCAATTTAATATCACAAATTAACTGCTTCGTCGAACGTTATTCACTAGGGGTTCATCGTATTTAATTTAACGGGAAGGATACCTATTATAAATTTTGTTGGGTTTTTGTTTTGAATTTGAGAAATAATTGCAATGAGTACAACACGTTGAAAGCTTAACTTCCTCTTTGTAGTTATTTGTATCGCATGATAGACAACGATACAATTAACAGTGAATACTTAAAATTTGACCGAAAAACTAACAAGGCGACAATAAGTCGTCTGCGTCGTTGCTTAGACCTTACCTTAGGCGCTTATATTTCAAGTCACGACTACGTATGCAAATTGTTGCTTGTTTCGTGTTCTTCATACGGATATGGTGAACATAGTGCGATTTCTTCAACACTTATTCAACATCGTTCCGCTTCGTTACATCCATCCCGTTGTTTCCATCATTTGTGATCCCGTTACTCCTAATGCTCCATTCTACGATATATTTGTATTGAGCTAACGATTTATTGTTATGTTGTCATGCGTTAACATGTTGATAGAATTTGGCTATTATTTTTTTTAGCAGTCTATCATTCTGTAGGTGTTTTATGTTAGGTAGTAGTGGATTATTATGTTCCATTCGTGGAGGGTTCCGCTTCTGGAGAACTACTTAACACAAATCTAATCAAGCATTCACAAGCATTGAAGAATTATGTCCTATCATTTAATTATTTAGTTCTCTTTTTCGTGGGCATCCATCTAAATCAACTAACATTACATTGCATTCACTGTTATGTAAAGCTTGGCATAGTTTAGTTTCTTAATGTTTGTCATGTCGGTGAACTCATGTGATATGATAAGTTTGATCACTTAGGCATGAATACATATTATACCATAGCAATGTTGGTCATCGACTGAAGTAACGTAATTTACTTACCTATTTGATTTCTGGCCATTTTAAATTTACCCTCTGGAGGGGGTGGTTACAATAATTTAACCGTCTAATTTTTAAAGGCTTCAATATAATATTTCAAGCTAAATTCGAAGTATTACTATTGGTGGTTTAATCCGTCACATTACCATTAAAACAATAATTTGATGAAGTATCAGAATATCCCGTCTAATAAAATTCGTATGCGGAACATGCATGATGTCCATATTACAGAGCCTAACAATCAACGATACCTATTTTGTATCACCACTAGAATGTCACGTCACATTGAAGGTAATGAGACCACCATGCAAAATAATCTTGTTTTTTTTTTACGCAATATACTAGTAAGTACGGTCCTGTAGGAATTAGTTCCCCGAGTCACGGTCATAACATTACCTTACGTGTCCACTTTTAGGTAAATGTCCCATTAAAACAATAGTACATTAAAATGCTTTCAATACGATACACAAAACACGTTGTAAGCTACCAGCAGTGGCACTTGTTCCTGCAATCAGAGAAATAATGTCGGAAATGTATCGTGAAAGTTATTTTCTCAGGCGGTCCCAGATCGGTCCGCGCCTCTAGCTCTACGCACGAAACCACTTTCGCTATGCCCCAACATTGCCACTGAACTCTTATACTTTTCAAGATCGAAGTCACCTGCAAGTATCTATCATGTCTGGCCTCCGGCATCACATATATTTGGCTATGGTGTAATTATATTTGGTAAAGATTGTCATCAGTCAATCACTTTAACAACCAACATGAATTGAATAAAAAAGCTAATAGTTCACTATTTGATGATAATTGTGCACAATGACTTGCTACGCTACGATCTGATGTCATAACTCACACTTATGCTTACATGCCGACCTAACTTAATCTTTTCACTTAGCTAGAAGAACCTTTGTTACTCGATTGCTCCCACGTGAACAATAGGGACACTCGCGAGACTGATTGTCTTTGGATTTGATTTGGTTTCACCGAGCTGACGCTGATATCGAAGCCTGACAATTTAATCAAGCAAGAAATAAACTATATTCAACAGATACGTGTGGATGAAACGCTTGGTTTCTAACGCCTTTTCAACGTTTTCGCCAGATTCCAAGCTCAAGAACATGAAAGTATTGCTAATCGATGTTTTTATGTTAAGGATTTTCTGTTGCGTAAGCGCAAATAATCGAAGTATGCACTTCACCACGGAAAGGAAGATATTGAGTCAGCAATATAATTTTTGTTGTTTATAGAACACGTAAAGTGACGTAATACTCTGAGCCTGTTTTCTAAATAAGCAAGTTTGTCCACCGCGCGAGGTCTCCACACATCACGTGTACACTCACTAAACAAATATGTTCTCCGACAAAATTAAATGTAGACCGTATTCATCATGACTCATACGGTTTTGTCTAGATTTAGTATTATTCTACTATACCTATAATCTTATAACTTTATCTAAACGTCAAAATATAATTGTACACATACAACAAAAAGAAACAAAGCTATTATTCAGCTAAATTACGATTTGATTTATTGATTTTTAAGCTTTTATAACTGGCACATAACTCACTTAGTTCTCCCATATTTATTTTACCTATACTAAGATCCTAATTAGGGTTCGAAACAGGGAATTGAAATTGTATATATGATTTCGATGATGGTGTATGTTTAATAATAATTGTATTCTTCTAAATTTTATTAGTTATTTGGTTCGAAGCATTGCATGTAGTTCAATAACTCTATAAAAAGTCCACTAACGATGAGTGTTTTAAGTATTTTATACAGCAATTCATGGATTCAGATTTACATTTTACAAAAATAAAACGTTTGATACCTAATCCAGAATCACTACAATAAAATTTACATTCATACGTTAAATGCAAATTACTAACAAAGTACATGATTTTAATAGCGTATATTGAGCTGAATGTACTAAACTTTCTTAGAAAGTTTGTAGGCGGTTCGTTTATTTCTCAGTAAGTACTTACAAGCTGATTTGTCGTCAAGTTTTATTAATTAGCAGGTGCATTTGCAACCCAGAGTAGTAAAACTACTCTGTAAATAAAACGCCATTAAATGCCTACTTATTTCAATTTCTGAATCTGATTACGTACTGCAATTTAGATAATATATAGATTCAAGATATGTAAAAACAATTCCTGATTATTATTATTTTTACTTATGTGTAAAAAAAATCAAAAAGCCCAGGCGGGAAATGAAACTGTATTACTCTATGTGCCTCATATGTATTTAGTTCAATTAAAATGAAATGTGCAACGTTATATCTATGAATAGCCCAAGAGACTTATGGTAATGCTATTTTGATAGAATTGTTTTGAATTTCAACTTTCGTTGAAGGTTTTTGATATTACATTTTGGTTAGTAGGTATAGATTAGTTTTCAATTTTTTTTACTTGAAATCGCTTCAAGGTGAAGGTGCTAATACAAACAACCTTTTATTTAAGCGGATTAATAATACTTTTAAATATCCAGTTTATATATCCAAAACATATTACTTTTATTTTTTTGCATTCGAGACGTTTTAGATAATATTGTTGTAACCTTACTTAACAAGTCAGTTATTCTCTATTAGATGACCTCATCGCAGATTGAACACACATTGTGTGTCATGTGTTTCGAATCGACGTCAAATACCTACATTTGTGATTGTGTCAATAAACTGAAGAATTTTTAGGTAGGAACATTTCAGTTGTTAGGTTTGAAATAAGCACAAACCTCAAATATTATCGCTCTACTTTAAGTGAAGACTGACTTTATTTCGTCCTTTTAGGGCTTATTGTCAGTTAGGAAAGGCGGACGATCCGATATGTATTTTAGTTAGATTAGTTACAATTACAAACACGCGTTACTGATTAAACTTCTGAGATATTGTCGTGTATTTGTAGTTGAACAGCCAGATTATAACACTCGTGTTTTTATAGTTCTGAGCTAAGCAATGAACGAGGCTTGTTTTACGGATACTGAATGGTTTTTACACTAAACATATATTTTTTATATGAAAATAATTATTTATTATATTTCGAAATATCCGTGAGTCAGACATCACTACATAAATATTTGCCTTAACTGGGATGCAAAACCAGAGACCTAAGACACGGAAGACCGTCTATATATACCGCTGCCTTAATCGGTCGTCCTTTGAATTATGGGGTAAACTATCAATTACTTAACCAAATCAACTGTTCGAATGGCAGGCACAGGTTTCCTTTCAATTGGTGGAGACTACACATCTCTATCACATCCTTCAGACTTGCTGGTATCCTCACGGTGTTTTCCTTTATCGTTTAAGCGAGCGATTATTACTTCATATACATTTGATTTCTTAAAGTCAGATGTGCGCTGCTAATTTAAACTCGAGACTTGGCGGTCCATGGACGGTAGACGAAGTGTCACTAGTGCTAGTACTAACATAGTAGGCGATAATTAAGATTGTGAAGGGTTCCCCAACCTGCTCGCCTTGCTCGTAACAAGGGCTGATTATTACCTTTTTGGATCAACTGTAACTGTTACAACTATTGTTCTATTAAGTCTCTAGTCAAGGTTGCTGACAACAATGTTAATAAATGATTCTATAATTACCTAATTTTAAAATGTAATGATTTTATTATATGTACTTAATGTATTTATATTGTTAGTCAAATATGTGAAGTAGATGTTCTTTGGATTTCAGTTTTTAATTATTACAATACGTATCTAAGATAATGGTCCTGCCTGTCACAGCTTTCTATGAATCTTATATACACGCCAACTCTTCGACAATTATATTTGCAATCAATCGATGTGCATTTATTATGGTTATTATTTTTTGTTTCATAATATTGTATTCCTGACTTGTCTTATATCAATATGATATTAGAAGTTATGATATCGTTAAGCGTAGTTTTTCTAGATGGTGTAAATACTAACCGACAACTGTTTATCGAATTGGAGCAAGTTCAATAATACGTCTTTATCGCCTCGTGGTCTATCTCGGTAAAGCTTGGTCTTGTGTTACGGATACTAGTTGGTTGATAATATACTACATATATACTTTTTTTTGTAAATACATACATATTATATATAGATACATCCATAACTCAGATACTCGGATAATGTTCATGCTCATCACACAAACATTTGTCCCTACCGGAATTCGAACCCGGGGCCCATAGCACAGAAGGCAGTGTTAACTCCGCTGGACTAAATGGGTCGTCAACACGGGTCGTCAAATATACATAAATAGCAAATAAATAAAAATACGTACAGATATAGCTATGTATGTATTTAACCTAGTTACTTGCAACATGTACTAATCTATTAGGGACTCCGTCAACAGCTGCTTTAGTTCTTTCTATAATTCTCCCCACCCTTCACCTTTATATCTGTTGTCCCTTACGGCCGTAGAATAGGTTTGTTCTGCTTCGCAAACCAACTTTACGCGAATAAAAATAAAACAAAACTCTGAAGAGTTGAAGAAATTGAATCAATTGAATCTGAAAAGAAATTGAGATCGCATATTTTTTTATTTTACTTTATACAAAGATTCATTGACTGGCCCTGGATTTCGAGGTAAAAGTCTTACGGCACTCCACTATTCGTAATTGTTATGGTGTGAAGTGTAAACACTCACATTTTCTCTTATTTGAAAAAACCGATGTGCCACACAAGATTTCTCTGGCATCGTGGGTTCGTTTACAAACACTAATGATGTACACATCATACATACATGTTTTCCTAAGCATGGCATAATTCTCATACAAAGACATATTTAGAGCGTTCAGCAACTTAAAAACAATTCATAGTAGGACACCTGCTGCATAAACATAGATCTTATTAACTATTGAGGAATTACTTAACCTTGTAATGGAAAAACAAAACTTTAGTGCCTAGTAAGACTACTACTATATTTTTTTAAATGTTAACTCTGACCTCAAGTAGGATTCGAATCGGCTTCCTCCAATTTGGTACCCCAGATGTTTCCTTGAACTTAGTTGCCCTTAACGTCAAATTTCTTAGATACTTATGATTTTCTAAGATGCTTCCGTCCTGCCTTTCCTGATTTTTTGTAAAAAAATGTTATCTTAAATGCGCATAAACGCTTATAAAAACTAGTCATGTTGAGCCAACATTATACGGTTTTGAACTTACTGTACAGTTGTTAGCAGTTGAAGGACAGTAACGTATCCTCATTAGATGTTGACGTCACCGTAAGACGTAGAACGTGAAATAGAAATTTGAAATATTATGAAGCTTGACATCTTTACGGCTTATTTTGTATGTATTTGTTACATACATATTGATGGATGTCGTTACAGGTCCTTAATCTGGGTAATAAATGTCTTTCACCAAAATAATATCTAGATATCTTAGAATGTAAAAACACGGAAACGATAACAATAAACTAGGTATAAATATTCTTAAAGAATAAATTATTTATCCTTATACTTAACGTACTTAATTTTGTTTAGAAAACAATGGACAAAACCTCCAGTTGAAGATAAACTTTCAATACCAAAAGATGATACCGCACTAATATTACCACATAAACGAAACATTCCGTTTACTGATTACGTTGCAAGTTCACAGTGCTATTTCCTACATTATAATGTACTTGCAACCTTGTGACGACGTTGTTAGAATCGCTAATTAATTCAGTATCGCATTGACATAATATCTTCCGTTTCCATGTCTGGTAGACTGTGGGAAATGTCTTTACAAGTTATGTGAGACAATAAACACGAGAAATCTTAATTTTTTAACAACTTAGCTTTATGTACCATGACTAAACATTCCAATAGTAATCTGAAGCCGGTCAAGCCAAATTCAAATTATGTAAAAAGTGATTACGGAAATCCTATGTTCTTGAGATCTTCAGTGGTTGTTTTTTTTACAAAGCGTTTTGCCCTCGAACAATACTCGTATCTGTTTCATGACTGTAACAACTTCCGTTGTCTTCTTTTACCGATCTTATATGTTAATATGTATTTTAATTATTGTTGAGTTAACAAGTATATTTCTATCTTGAAGGCGTTAAAAAGTAATCAACATGATTCTTATATATAATTGAAATTAGTGAAACTTAAAAGCAGTGGCTCCCATTCTTCCTAAACATCTTTTTTGTTTCAGTATAGCTTCTATGTACTTCCATTTTTTAATGTGCTACTTAATTTCCATACGACAAAGTTCTGTTTGTCGCTTATTTTATGTCTTTAGAGTTTGTATTTCCTACGATTACGAAACACGTATGCAATTATTTTGAACCAAATTTAACATTGACTTGTATGCTTCTTCTTCCAAAACACACTTTCCGTGAATACTTTCAACTTGCCTTTTGTCCCTTTACGGGTAGTTTTAGAGTTTTAGACCTTATCTCATGAATTGACTACAAAATATTGACGGCATGATGTATATTGTTACAGGAACAAAGCGATCGCCGATTATTTAGGCAGCAATGGCTACACAGATGCGCTGGAAGCATTCAAGAAGGAGGCCGATATGTCTGGTGAGATGGATCGCAAGTTCGGCGGTCTCCTTGAGAAGAAGTGGACTTCGGTCATCAGGTTGCAGAAAAAAGTGAGTACATCATTTAAACATACAATCATACTAAACATAATTAAACTCCAATTAAGTCTAATAATAAAATTAGGTACAAGCAATTTTCTCTAAAGCAATAGTCATTTAAAGTTAACACATTCCGTGAAGTCTTGTGTAACACTTTCTATAATTGATTACACGTAATCTATAGGTGAACACAAAAGATGACGCCTATAAGTGTCCCTCAGTGTACGCAATATGTTAGTTGCGTAAATCTTTCTGTTCTCAGGTGTTTCAGATATTGCTAAATTGCTAGTGCTAGCAGCTGACCGCTTTGATGGCTCAAACGTAGATAGCAGAAATGTATAACGACATCTTAGCGTGATTTGGTCCGAGAGTGACCATCGATCTGTGCTGTAGACGTTTCTAGGTCACTCTGACTATTTTTCTTGGGCGGGTGGTCGATGTAGACCACGATACTTTGCTCTTGTTAATCGACGCGACACGTTTTATCCATTGACTATCAAGCCAGAAATAATGCCAAGTATCTAACAAATACAAGTCGATGTGATGTAAATCTGGTCGCTGCTCTGTTTTCAGCATGAACCTTGCTCTACACAAAGCGGGATTGTTTACAGATTTTTTTATACAAAACTAATAATAGTGCAACGACGAAATAATTCATTAGATTTTATGTGAATACTGAATATAAATTTATTAAGTAAGCTCAGCTGCAGTATTTTTTATAATGAAAAAATCTCGTTCATCAGGTGATGGAGTTAGAATCGAAACTATCAGAGGCTCAGAAGGAATTCATCGAGGGTGCG
Organism: Craniophora ligustri; assembly: GCA_905163465.1. NCBI lineage: Eukaryota > Metazoa > Arthropoda > Insecta > Lepidoptera > Noctuidae > Craniophora > Craniophora ligustri. The sequence goes on along the minus strand of LR990967.1, from coordinate 4,788,409 downwards.
CCAACGCGCGCCAAGCGCACGCCCGCCGAGTGGATCCCACGTCCACCAGAAAAATTCTGTCTCACTGGACACCGGGCCACCATTACTAAGGTTACTTTTATTCAATAAAATAATTTGACCATCTAGAGAAACATTTCACTTCTACTCAGCTATACACGACGTACTATTAACTAATCGTTGGACACTCCATCAATTTAACCGAGATAATTATACACTGTGTCTACACTATAGCCGGTTTTTTTTCGAGTCAGTTTAGAATTCCAGTAGGATCTAATGTTACAACCGTGTTCTATTAAGTACTGTCGAGTTTTCTGTTTTAGAAGCAACTTTTTACTTTATTTATTTTCAATATATTACATTTCTTGACTGCAATGTATAAGGACAATTTAATTCCATGAAAGCTTTTGATTTCGGCCGAACGGCCGTAGTCGTGACCATTTCGACATCTAACTTCGATAAAAATATTATCACCATCCACATTAGAGATAGCCAACGCGTGGCTATCTTTACGTCTTAATGTAGTCCATAATTATGTCCATTATGAACATGATATTCGTAATATTTTTTTATTATTTCGATGGTATAAATAGTCAGATAAACATTTAAAATAAAATACAGTACTTATCTAAAATAATTAACACTGTTACAATTCTTAGTAATTTCGCAACAAGAATTAACGATGCTCTAAAAACGTTCCTACAGTTTCAGTATCGGTCTTTCGACGCTTATTAATTACATAGCTAAAAACTACTAATTCGAGATCATTATTTTGTAACAGTGCATTTATCATTAAATTCTGCAAAGAAGTGTACGGTCTTAAAAAATTTATACAATAATAACTTTCTAATCCAATGAAAGCTGTCTAAAAATGTATTGTTTTGGTTTTTGTGCATGATTTCTCGTGATCATAACCATGTACAATCGTAACAAACGAATGGTGTGACTATTATCCATAGTTTTCCGCAGGTTTTTATTCTATTCGAATTGACTTGACTCTAGTTCATTGTGAGAACCTACGCAATGTGTAGGTCACGTTTTTATTCTAAACTATACATGAGTAGGTAAACCCATTATCAATGTAGTATTTTCCATGTTTCTATGCGTAATTTATTAAGTAAAAATACACTTTACCCGGTGTTATTGATTTTCTTATATATTTTATACTTCTTTTTTCGTTTTTTTAGTATGTTTATATCTTTCCTTCAAGATTATTCAAGATTCTATCGTTCCTTCTTTCCAAATTTGAAGTGAATAATGCTAACATGTAATTATACATATTTTTTCAGGTAATATTTCACCCAGTGTTCAGTTTGATGGTGTCCTCAAGCGAGGACGCAACCATCAAAGTGTGGGACTTTGAGAGCGGCGAGTACGAACGAACCCTGAAGGGACACACCGATTCCGTTCAGGATATCGCCTTCGACCAACATGGAAAACTACTTGGTAAGTGAATTGTCTTCATGGCCCAAAGAGATATGTATGTATATTACTTACCCTTAACTTGACGAGATTGTTACGACTAATGTTTCATATCGAATAGTTCATTTAAAAAAATATATAAGTTTCTAGTGTCTGGAGATGAGAATACATCAATTGATAGAGTTATTATTATACTTATCACAAATGTATTGACTAAAACATCCCATGACATTTTCTGTATCGCAGCCATTATTTGTCGACACCAGAAACCAAAAATGAATAAACTTTCGTTCGCTTTCAGTATCTTGCAGCGCTGATATGTCAATAAAGTTGTGGGACTTCAACCAAACGTTTGAATGTGTGAAGACGATGCACGGACACGATCACAACGTGTCGTCAGTGGCGTTCTCGCCCAGCGGTGACATCGTCTATTCGGCTAGTCGAGACAAGACCATCAAAGCTTGGGAGGTGGCTACTGGGTACGCATAGAATTATAATGACATATTTACTGCAACTGATGTACTCCCACATATGAGCGGTATGATTAATATAACAGGGGACTAGCTTAACGCCATTAACCAGGCACGAATCCAAATTTCGAACTCCTACAGAGAATCTCATAGAAAAACTCCAATAATACAATGGAATCGATTCAGCTCAGAACTTAACCGATATTAGTCGCGCTTGCGATCACTTTACATACGACGCCTTCCTTTTTCAACTATCTGCACTTTTAAAAATCGTGTAGTGGGTAAATAACTTTCAATATGGCTGGCTCGTGCAGGAGAACGCAATATTGTGACATTAAGACAACTGCATTTTAATTAGATGGTTGTATGTACATGAATAACCCAAAAAAGGATTATGTAATGAGTATTAATGTGTTATAAGAAATAGTAATAGCATTTCCTTGTCGTGCTCAGGTATTGCATCAAAACGTACAAGGGTCACCGTGAGTGGGTGCGCATGGTGCGCGTGTCGCCCGACGGCGCGCTGCTCGCGTCCTGTTCCAACGACCAGACCGTGCGCATCTGGAACGCTGACACCAACGAGTGCAAGGTACACAACATCACACGATTCTACAATACCTACTCTTTAATTTGAAAAGATTTACATACAAGGGTATCCAGCTTTCAAGTCAGGGGGGGGGGCGTGTCACATGATCCGGTGTCCAGTCATAACAGACTCCCAGCCGAAGAGTACCGGGGACCGAGGGGATCCTTTCCGCCCTCGTCTATCGTGTATTATGTGAGAGACAATTTTTTTAGTGGCTAAATAAATCGTTGCGAGAGCGATACACCCTGCTACAGATTTGACATGTTTACCTTCATGACGTTTATGTCATAATGTGATATTAAAACTACACTTGTCAGATGGAGTTACGTGAACACGAGCACGTTGTTGAATGCGTGGCATGGGCGCCAGAGGCCGCGGGCGCCGCCATCAACGAGGCAGCCGGTACCGACAACCGCCGCGCCAACCACGCCGGGCCCTTCCTCGCCAGCGGATCGCGCGATAAGTCCGTCAAGGTAATGTGAACTGATACACAGACAGCATACATTTTACCTATTTCTAGTATATACCTAAATTTTAATAAATAATTATTTCTCTACAATATGTACACCGTTGTATGCAGGATTAGTGTACCTTTCTTGCCGATCAACGAGTATCTAACCACTTGAGAGCCAATGCATCAATTTTGTTTAGGCTCACGACTCACCACTGCGGGCCGGGGGACGAAGAAAAATGCGTTGTTGTGATTTGCTAATGCAAAAATGTAAGGACGATAGCCCCTCCCGGCTATAGTGCGGATTACTCAATTTTTCGACACTAATCGATATCGATAAAATAAAAAACTTCTTATCCTGTACCTACATTTAAGAATCGATCGAATTAAGTCGTCAGTATTATATTTTGATGGTAGCATTTTATAACCGTTTTCTAAAAAATAAAAATAAACGGCGTCTATTTTTTAAAGATTCAAAGCAGTCAGTTGTTGGATTTTGTTGGATAACAATTTTTCCCTTTGAACAGCATTTAGCCGTTGTTCTTTCTATTCCGGGACCGTCGGGAAACTAATAAATGACATTTAAATATTACAAATTATAAATATTAATTTACATTTTATCGATATTATAATCGATATCTACAAGAAAAAGTTTTTACACTGAACTATGTGTAAAGAAAGAGACGAAAATATAGTCAAAAATATCTCAAGATAGAAAGAGAGGCATGCTGCATGTTTACGTTTATCAACCAGTTTAACTTGAGCTCTGCATTAGAAATAATATTTATTAAAACTGTACTTTACGATGAAAAGTAATGCCATTTTTTTATAATTAGATATCTTAAATAATTTACCACACCACCTACTGGAACAGGAAGGCATAATGTCGTATTTTTGGACGGATATGTTTTTACAAATCTCGATTATTATCATGTGCACACGGATCTAACATTTGGTCGATACTAAAATGGCCGCCCGTACCGCCGACTAACATTGGCGCTAAAATGCATACGGTTCGCGAGCAGGGGTCGCCCTGTATGAGCAGTCAAGTGGTTTTATAGTCTTTGTTGCCAATACTGGTTTTTGTACCGTCATGTGTGTTTACAGATCTGGGACGTGAGCACAGGGCAATGCCTGGCTTCGCTGGTGGGGCACGACAACTGGGTGCGCGGCGCGGCGTGGCACCCCGGCGGCCGCTACCTGCTGACGGCGTCCGACGACAAGACGCTGCGCGTGTGGGACGTGGCACACACGCGCTGCCTCAAGACGCTCTATGCACACCAACACTTCGCCACCAGTCTCGGTTCGCCAACATTCTATATCCAGTTCGACACTACTCGCTCTACTTACATTACTTCTGCGATCCATATCGCAGAAGTAATGTAAGTAGAGCGAGTCATTGTCATATTGGTCATTCATTGCGAACACCTCATTCATAAGTGTTTATCAACACAACCTTCACCAAAAACATAATGTCCTAGGATAACCTTTTGCTTGATATGGAAATCATGATTTTTCCCAACTCAGAGGCCTTAGTATAAATTGTTAATATGTTGCTCCAACTACGTGTTATGTGTATGTATTGAGAAGAGGCTTATAATAATGTTAATTTCTGTTTCCAGATTTTCACAGGAGCTTGCCATACGTGATATCAGGCAGCGTCGATCAGACCGTCAAAGTTTGGGAGTGTCGCTAAGAGCGTTGCCATTTTAGTAACTTAAACTCACCGATGATATCCTTATCATTATTTTTTCGCGTTGTAGCTACAATGAGAACGATGTAAACTGCTGTCATTATGGTCAATCATTTGTAAGGGATAGACGCCCCTGTCTTTGCCTTCTGCTCATTGTAGTTGTTTATTTCGTACACCTGACGATGCTATGTCTCTTATATCTAAATTGGTGTAATCTTTTAGCCCATATTCTTGTTTTGTGTTCATTTTCTTCGGTTAGATCAACACATTCCATTAAAGTGTAATGGCACATAGTTTCTGTATATTTTTTTAGTTAAATTGATAAATGTCCGAATTTTGTAAAAATTCGGTACTTACTTTTAGTTAGCAGTGACGTAGCATTCGTCATGTACCGCTCGCAACGATGGAGTGAGGAGTGTAACTGTGTGTATTATTATAAACTTTCAATGTCCTGTTTTATTTTATAGTTATTGTTTATTCGTAAAACGTTTAGATATAAATTTTATTTGTTATAAATAAGTAATTTGATTTATTACCCAGCCAATCAGATTTTGTACCTTGATTTCTTTATTCATAATGTTATTTTTATTAAATTTGATATTGATAGTTATTCATGACAACCATTCAATTATTAATGAACACACAAACTCATCATAAATGCTCCATCACTAAATGTAGTGTACATAATGCTTTGGATGTTTGTCTCAGCTCGATACGGTGTTCATTATGTTTGTTAGCAGCCCCGCCAACAACATTAATGAATATCTATGGGGACAACGAAACCGAAATGGACTAGTGTAGCGACATGTGTAGAATTTTATATCAATCGGTTTCTTAGGGACTTATTTTAAGTTTTGGCGATTCAAAACTTTAACTATAAGTTAGAAAAGTTATATTTCAAAATTTTATTTATTTATATTGTCAGTTTGTTATCTTCTTCGTCTCAAACCACAGTTTTAAGTATGCATTGAGTTGCTTATTGGGTATTTGTATTGCAATTCACGTTTTACACGATTAATTATATCTGATTTTAAAGTTAAGTCAATTTCATTTATGTCATCATAATTATGTCTAAGTAAATTAATGTGTGATATAAACTTTAATTAATACTTTGAATATTACAGGCCTGATTAAGGTAGCTAGATTGAAAGGAAAACTTAATAGAAACCTTTTTGCCCGACTACGGTGAGGCCAAAAGGGAGAGTTATGATATTAGGAATCTATGTATGACAGAAAATTTCCTCATTATGTCTAAATACTGCGTCGTTTGTGACAAATGAGGTTATTATCAATTCCTTTCAGTGATGCGCATGTTGAAGGATGTGTCATCCGTAGTCGGGTGTTCGTTTTTTAATTAAAAATATCTATTATTAATATCAATAGTTATTTATTATAATACGGAATAATTTTGTTGCCTGGTGTTGTAGAAGTTAGTTTGTAGTGTAGTTTGCGTAGGTAACGCTCATACTGTTAGAAACAGCTGTGTTTAGTGCATGACATTATACGAATACTGCTTACTAAGTGACAGCCGGTAACACCACGCTAATATATGATATTTACGGAGTTATGGCTTTTATATGTCATTATTGCTTTTGTATTTCTACTAAAAATGTATGATTCGTGTGCCGCAGCTGACAGGAAAGATGCTTTAGGGTGTCTAGTTTCTTATAAAAGGATTATATTCGCTTCGCCGGTGTGAATTCGTAAATATGCTGAAACCAAGAATATTGTAATAGTAGTGTTGCGGCGTAGCTGTAGAGAGCACTCTGCCCTACTTGTAACATACGTCAAAATACCCATTTAGTGTATACAATACAGAGACGCTTTAGAAATAAAAGCGTAAGTTGATATCTTAAATTGAAATAAAAAGGTATAAACAAAATGGTAAAAAAATATATTGCCAGTGCATCACAATACACGTTTATCTAGTCATTTTTTGCAATCATTTCCCCTAATAACTAGTATTATCTCTTACTATTAGATAATGAAAATATGTAAAGAGCAAAAAAAGCATTTGCCTTATGGGTCTATGATAATGGTAGGTAAAAAATGGTGAGGATATGCATTCTCGTTCTTATTGGCAAATTAATCTACGATTTTATTTAATAAAATGTACTTAAAAATATATTCTGTTTTAAATTAAAGTAGTCATGTTCGAGAAATATCTATTTAGATCTGGGAATGTTAAGCTATAAAATCAAGAAAAATGTACCTCAGAGAGCGCTCTCTACAATTACGTACGCTTTATTATCTTGGCATAGAAATATAATATCTTTAAATAATCTGCTGAACAATATGTTCTTCATAAAGTCGTTTGTATTACAATTTCTAAAATAAGTATCTTGCACTTTTAAAAATGTAATTACCGTAAGAATTAATATCATCAACATAAGTTATATACCTACTTGCAGAATTCTCTTTCGGAACCATGTTACCGTTGAAACTTTGTATGTTTTACTGGATATAATCCGTACCAATAAAGAATGGTTACTATAAATGTAAAACAAGTGCCACTTTCGTGCTTACTTTCGCACTTTATACAGCATAACACTGTGCGATAACAATTGCCCCGAGATCAGTAGTTGTTGCATTCTTTGTCGGCACGGGCTATAATGTTAACACTAAGAATATGTGACTGGAGTCTTAATGGGAGAATTTTGCGGGTTCTCATAATAACTGCTGTAACTTGTCAAAATTAATGATCGATATCCAAATAGATTTGGGTCGCGTTTCATGTAAATAAACAAGTATTTAATTTATTTTATAGAGTATTTTTATTCACGTGTTTATATTTTTTTTATTTAGCCTTGTCGGTTAACAAGAACCTTTGTCCGAGAACGTTAAAATAATTATGATCTACGTAATATAACAACAGTTCATGGCGTGAGCCAGAATGGAAAGACTTTTCTTAGACAGTATTGTGTTTTGTGCACTTTCTAAACTATGACTACTGTCCGAACTGATGGCGCGCTGTCATCGGCCCATGCATGATGATGATGCAATGGTAGTGACATTTTCATCAAGGCGGTTATTGTCGGTTGATAAAATTGACGTCAACAAGCGCCCTCTTGGTTCAGCTCGCTTCATGAACCACGATAGCAGCATTCACATGCACATTACAGAAGCTCTTTGTTTTCATAACAGTAAATCACGCGATAAGGCCGAATTATTTAGTACCTACGAATCAGAGGCGACGACTTATGCTCAAATTCCTCATGTGGCTAATTGTCCGGGGTGACTCGGTATAAATAATAAATAAATAAATATTCCTGGACATTATGTTATGGCACAAAGCTCCATCTAGTTCCGTGCTAAGCAACGAGGCTTGTGTTACGGATACTATTTGGTTGATATACTACATATATTTTTTTTTGTTGTAAATACATATTATAGATAGATACATCCATGACTCGGATACAAATGTTCATCATGCTCATCACAAACATTTGTCCCTACCGGGATTCGAACCCGGGACCCATAGCTCATAGCTCAGAAGGCAAGTGTTAACTACCGCTGGACAAATTTGGTCGTCAAATAAAGCTTACTGAACTTCTCAGCTAGGCTAAAACCTACCAGGAGGTCAAGTTCCGATTTCATTTGGAGGACAGGGCCAAGTTGGCATCTTAAATCTTGGTTGGCTCAAGGTTAAGGCTTGCGCTGTATAAAACGCAAATTCGGCCTCATAAGGAGTACTGCTGTCATTTTTGGGCGGGTGTGCCATAGTACCAATTTGGGTCATTATTTTGACTCGGTCCAAAGACGTGCTGTGAGGATTGTCGACGACCCAATGATTATGATTCACAGGTGGTATTGAGATATTGATACCACTGTAGAGAGTTCGCCTCCCTATGTGTGTTTTACCGCCTGTATAATGATATGATATAGCTGCGGATCAATTTATCATGTGTGTGTGAACTGAGGGACCAAGTGATATTTCGAAAAATAAAAACAGTATGATTTAGTAGTAGTTCTAAAACAATTGTAGAACGAATCCGGGAATTTGTAAACAAATGTATAAAAAACTACAGCCCTTAGAATGTGGTCCCTCAGTCCTCACAGGCCATCATCCAGATCTCGGGAAGTATGTAAAAAAATTGTGTTTTATACTACAGATATTTAGTAGATAATTTGTAAAGACGTTTAGAAAAAAATAGACCACAAAACATCAAAGATAAAAAAATTATAAAGATTAAACTGTGGTCCGTCAGTCCACACAACAAATTCCCGGATTCGTTCTACAATTATTGTTTTAGAACTACTACTAAATCATACTGTTTTTATTTTTCGAAATATCACTTGGTCCCTCAGTTCACACACACATAATTTATCGCCTAGCTTTTAGCCATAGACTTGCTAGTACAAATGCTACTGCTATAGATTTGTTTGACCAGTTGACCACAGAGTTTCAAAGATACCAACCAATAGTGCAACTTTACATTTTCAATTGGTATAGCCATACTGTGTGTGATTTCAATATCAAAATAAGTTTTGTCTGAACATCGACATCATTTCCCGTCTCGATTGTATTATGTATATTATGTTGCTAATGGATGGGATGGAAAGATAGAAAGATTCACTCATTCGGTTGGCTAATCTATACGCACCATTAGTATTATAGGTGTATCAAAAATATTGCAGATAATATATCCAATTAATCGACTATTGAATACGAATATGAGAGATACTCTATTTTTGTATTCTCTGTATTATTGCGACGACAGCTGACAGTTTAGACAGACGCAAGGAAAGGTCACAGAAAACGGGAATGGAATTTACACATTGGGTCGAATTCTCGTGATTATTTTGTGAAGTAAATTTATTTGAACTTAAAAACAAAAAAAATGGATATCGAGGAATGTCTTAAAGAATGGGAAGATCTAGTAGTGGACTATAAACGCTTGGAGGTAAAGTAATTCAAGTTCCTCGTAACACCATTATTTTATCATCTGTTTTTATAGAATTCAAATACGTACGAGTCCGTAAGATGCGTACTGTGACCGCTTACGATATTAAAGTACATATTATCTTAAATTAAAATGAATAATATGCTTAACGTGTCCGTAATATAGTATGTAACTTATGCTTTATCATAGCAATCAGTGTTATTCCATCGCGTCGGCACGTATGAGCCTTCGTTCAATCATTAGCCGAACAAGCGATCTACAAGTGTATTTTGGTCCAACTATGTATGTAGAGATTGAACAGTAGGGGCTAGAAATACCAATTACCAGGTTGGTATTAAGGCTGACTGATCATTTACACATATTATCTATAGTAGAGACTAAAACACCTTATTACAGCAGTAATGCAAATAGATTTTCGTTAAACAATCCTAGTTTTGCACTAAACTGTACCAGCATTACAATTTATTGAATTATTTTAGGTCATAAATAAAGACTATGTCACGAAATTGGAGGAGGTTGGTGAGCTGCAAGCTACCTGCATGAAGGAGATTACCCACCAGAAGTACCGCATGACTATCATAAATAATGCCCTGAAAAGGTCAGACTAATACTTAATTATGTTAATGCTATAATGTCACTAGATAACATTATATTTCCTTGCTATCTGCGCATTATTGTTAGGTAAACATATTCAAGTATTGATGGCCCATACTGCATTCAGAAAAGCTCAAAATATACATTGCTAACGTTGTAATAACCAATTAACAATTAGTTTTGGCATTCTGTAAAGGTAAATAAGTAAATGATAATATGTATACTTTTGCAACTAAAGTAGTTAAAGTAAATAATGTCTACTGCTGTTAAAAGTTTTATTAGTATATTCCAAACCTATTAGCTCGTAATGATTTAAATAGTTATATTTTTAATCTAATGCAATTAAGATTTACTTAAATCTGTGTTATTATTGTTGTAGGTGCCTGTTTGAAAATATATTCTCATGATACAATGTTTAAATTAAACCTTTAAATTTTATTATTACATGAATGTATTATGAGATGTATTCTTATAATAATTATTATCCAACTAAGCTAACCAGTCTTATTTAGAGGTTCTTATTGTTATTTAACTCCTCCGGTTGTTATTATAGGGCTAACACAAGTACATAAATAAATACTATACTAAATACACCATATAAAAATTAAGAAAAAAATTAAGATTTCGATTATATTTGTTAAATAATTTTCCAGCATAGAGTATTGTAGTAGGTACAATATAGTAATTTAATATTATGTTGCAATTAGCCAAGTACAGCTTATTATATCTGTTTCGTAATCTGTAGTAAGACATAGCAACTGCAATATTGCTTGATAACGAATAAAACTTCTTTATCTAGCTCAATTCTTGATAAATAAATCCTCTATTTATTGCCTACTACATAAATTAATATTTTAAAATAATAATATACTGTACATTCAACTGTCTAGTTTTCAGTACTGTTACTTGTTTTTTACTATTATTATTAAATACAAGACTATAGCAAAGTATTAATGCATGACGACATCCTAATTTCTAAACTGCAATAGGTATATATTATTCTGCCTCTAGTATTGTTTGGTGTAGCCTGAGCAGGTCACAGATGTCTCTTATATGTACAGACTTGTATGCCAGACCATGGTCTTTACCATCCCCGAAACTAAGTACCCCTTAGTCTGCAGAGACTGGAGGTCTATTTGTTTGCTATGACTTTATTAGCTAGATAGAATTTCATTTGCCTTCATCATCGTCAACCTATTCTACTGCTGGATGTTGGCCTCCCCTAGTGAACGCCACAGAGCTCGATCTTCAGCTCTTCATTTGACCTATTAGTGTGCAACTGAAACATTTATCACTAGTGTGATTTATGATTCATATGCAGTGTCACAACAGCAAGCACGAAAATAATTATTCTAATAATTACATGCAAGCAAAGCATTTAATATATAGTCTGTATGTAATATAGGTTAGAAAAGAAGGGCGTCACAAAAGATGATCGTGTTGCAAACCTGGAAAAGGAAATAATGAAGAGGAAAGCTATGTTACGAGAGATAAATGCGACGTTGCCGAAACAGAACAGCCTGTATCTGCGCATCATACTCGGAAACGTTAATGTTTCTATCCTCAACAAAAACGACAAGTAAGTCTTCAAGTTCTTAGACTTAATAAAATATTTTTATATTTTAATTCCAATTTACGAAACCAGACGTTAGCGCCCTAAACTACCTTATTGTCACATTTTTAAAACTTAATTATTTATCATAATATACTTTGTTTTGTAGCTTACCTGAGCTACATATCTGGTATTCCAAACTTCCATAGGCTATGGTAAATTGGTGACTGCTTACCACCCGGCGGCCGTAAGCTAGCGCGCTTGCCACTTCCGTGTTTTAAAAAAATACCAGCACATTTCTATTACAATGACATGGAATGAATTTAATAAATGTAAATTAAACTCAGAACTCTACTTAAAAATAAATAATTCAATGTCATCATCATTTTTATCAACCCATGATTGTCCCGGCAAGGTGGACCGACGACCTGGTAAAGGTCGCTGGAATCCGCTGGATGCAGGTGGCCCAAGACCGGTTGTTGTGGAAATATTTTTGGGGGAGGCTTATGTCCAGTAGTGGACGTCCTCTAGCTGACATGATGATGATGATGATTGTCCCACTGCTGAGCACAGGTCTCCTCCCATTTGAGAGGGATTAGGCTATAGTGCACTATGCTAGCCTGCTGCTGGGTTGGCAATAATTCAATGTAAGCTCAAATGAAATACATGACGCATTGTTAACGGATCAACAATTTGGTAATGACGAATTGACGACACTTCCTTAGGGGAAGGGCCTTCGACAAAAATGGAACAGCTGATTCCCCTAATAAAAATAAAGTTCCTGAATCTCAATTGGTCAACACAAATAAACTATTTGCTGTGAACGTATCCTGCTCACTGAAAGCACCATTACACTGTCTGCTATTTTAATTAGTTGTGTGTGTCACATTATTTTATGTGACGTTTCTTCACATTTGTACTCTCGCTGTGCAGTTCAAACAGTATACATGTAATATAATATGAATTTTATTGATAGTTTAATAATATAATATAACTGGCAATAAGGATATGTATAGGCGGAGTAAGGACTCCGCCTATATAAAACGCTCATCTATCAAAGTGCAACATTGTGTAAAAATGACAATTCTAGTCATAGGCTGCTTATCGCATTCTACCGACACAAACGTGTGGCAGTTGAGTTTTCATTCTACTTATATTATAAATGTGAAAGTTTGTATGGATGTTTGTACTCATTCAAACCGCTTAACAGATTTGCATAAAATTTAGCATACATACAGTTTATTACCTGGATTAAAACATAGGCTACTTTTTATCTATATACCATGTAGGCAACGCCGCGGGGAGGCGATATTATTTTATTTTATAGAAAGATGAAGAGTAGCTAGATCATAAATTTCAAGTACGTGACGTGTTAACGCTTCAATATAGCCGACCTCAGGGTGAAGCTAATGAATAAGTCGCACTAATGAAGTTATGACTATTTATCGAACTGAATAGAAAACGTGAATTCATAACTCTGCCTAAACCAGCTACTACTTCTGTTTTTATTTATTATATTCTTATAATATTTAACAAAAAGCAAAACGGCTATATATTCTTTCGTTTATGTATTGTATTATATTTGTGAGAAAATAAGTCGGTGCGGGTTTTGTAAATAAAATAGATAATTATGATTAGATACACAAGTATTTAATATTTATATTTCTTCCAACAGGTTCAAATACAAGGACGAATATGAAAAATTCAAACTCATCCTCAGTGCGATTGCATTTGTGTTAGCTGTTGCCAATCTGTACATAGATTTCAGGTAATTTTACACCGTTAATTAATAAACTAGAGCCTATAAAATTGCATGCATAAAAATATACAAGGCATTTGAATTATAATCCTGCTTAAATTTTATTTGATATTACATATATTTTTAGGCCATTACAACTAATACTGTTGTTCCTCCTCGTGTGGTATTACTGCACTCTGACGATCCGTGAGAGCATCCTGAAGGTCAATGGCTCCCGAATCAAGGGCTGGTGGCGTCTACACCACTTTATATCGACAGTTGTCGCCGGCATACTGCTCATCTGGCCGCAGAATGAACCATGGAACATGTTCAGACATACGTTCATGTGGTTCATTGCTTATATCAGTAAGTATAAGTTAGTAGGGCCTTGCAGCAAACAATAAAATTACCATACGTTTAGGAAAACCGTCTTATATTATTATAATTGCGCATTTATGTAGGTACTTCGTCATGCAACTATAGGTTTGAATACTATAATTTAGTCTGAGTTTTATTAACTCGCAGATGTCGCCATGTTAAAAAAATCATTAAAAATTTAAGGCTCTCCTTTCATGTTAAAATGATGATGATAATACAAATTTGTCCCTAGGTGTAGTCCAATACATGCAGTTTAGATACCAAAGTGGGGTGTTGTACAGACTGAAGGCTCTGGGGGCCCGACATAACATGGACATTACAATAGAAGGGTTCCACTCGTGGATGTGGCGAGGACTCTCCTACCTCCTGCCCTTCTTGTTCGGCGGCTACGTGTTCCAGTTGTACATCGCTTACACATTGTACAGCCTTAGTTATCATCCGGATGCCACTTGGCAGGTATGTACTCAATATTTATACTTCGGTAGCCTCCACAGGCCGAGGGGGCGTTATTTATTTGTCAGTGTACCAAGATATACTAGCAGTAAATTATCGTAATGTTTTAATTATAGTCTGATGACATTCAAAACTCCTCCGCTCTGGGAAATTATAGACATAGGCCTGTAAGCGCGCTATAAATCTATACCTTAAAAAGGCCCCTTCAGTCTACGTTTACGTGGTTTTACTATCGTGTTTATAAGATATATAGATTAGAATTTAAATAAGAATAAGTAAGTAAATTTGTACTGCTGATTTGAATTTGAAATACCCTTGTCGAAATAAAACGACACTTATCTCATTAATGTGAAGATAATTAAGAAACGCTTTGTCTAAAAGCAAACTTGTTTATTTCGAATGACTTACAAAGCGAATGAGTTATAAAGTAGTTGGCAGTACCAAAAAACTAAATGATGATAATCAACAAACCAAAGAACTAATGAATGACTGTGCGATGGTATTTGTAACAAAAAGTTGATATTGTATTTAGTGAAATGTTCACAAGGCAATGATATAGACTAGACAGCTTTTCAAATAGCAAATTATATTTTGTAACGTTTCGTGAACGTTATCCGGATTTAATCTAAGGAATAACATCTATAGTTATAGAGTAAAATATGTATACATCTTGTACCAAACCGACAACAGGTCCCAGCATTAAGTTTATCATTCCTGACGATTGGCATCGGCAACTGCGCAACGACGCTCATAGTGATACCGCAGAAACTCAACGAGCAGGTACAGTGGAACTGAAACGATTGGACAACGCATCGCGTCTCAGACGCAAGCCGCACGCTGTGTGACGTAGTGACGTAGACATAGTCCTTACAGCATCAACACTGAAGATGGCATTTCTTTTGCTTCACAATCTTGAACCCTAAGCCAAAGCACATATTAAGCGGATATTCCACAATATTTTTCCTCACTGACTGTTCAAGATCATTCTTAGAGTTGAAAATAAATCTCAATGTATCTATTTTCAATTCTAATTCAATTTAATAAGACTGATATTTAATTATATGGGATAAAAAATCATTTAGATGTTTTGTTCTGAGTCTAAACTGATTATCCTATATTCCAAATGGTGAATAAGAAAGATGAGATCAACATGTATATTACGACATGAACAATTATAGAATTCTCAGAGACTTACGGTCTTATTCATAATAAGTTATCAGAAGTTTTAGAGCTCGCTAAAAGTAGATTGTCAAAAAATGTTATTCAAAATGGTTCGATAACGCTAAAATGTGCTACAACTGTCCTATATAGCGGCTTCGATTTATACAAGCTTGGACCCTACTTTAAGCCTACGATAAGGTTATATTAGTAAGACACATGGCCGATTTTGATCAGCTGATTGTTATAATATTGACGTGTGACGTTTGCTTTGCTTGCACTATTGACATTGAACAACCAACCATACGATACGACCACAGAGTACTTTATAATATGGATACGACATCGCGCGTTCAAAGTTATCATTTGTGTAACATTCGTATTAATTAGTTTTATTAATATAGATGCATCACAAAGTCATAAGATGCCAGCGACTCTTGCAGAAGAACAAAAACTGATGATGAAATTCCACCAAATAAGGAACTTTCCATCAGTTATTGGCTGCATTGATTGCACGCATATAAAAATAAAAAGCCCAATATCTGGGGGCACGGCAGTGCCCCCGCCAAGTCGAACAAAAAAAAAGCGGCACGGCCGTACTATACTTTTCTCGAACCAATTCAGGCCATTTTTGACCCCCTATAACTTCGTTGTGGATTAAACTAGAAGCTTGAATTCATTACTCAACCACGCAGTGTGTAACCATGGTATATTTCAAATTTCATTCAATTTGAACCAGTAGTTTAAGAATAGTCAAAGTTTCTTAATTTTGTCACTCACTCACTGACTGACCGATCATCAAAACTCTAAGTCACTTCTAGTAGACATAGAAGCTATGGATCTCACATCTTTTTACGGTAGGAGAACTTTTTTTTGAGATTTTTCTATGAAATTGCAACAATATGTACGATAACGGCATATTAGTTATCGGAGGCTTATCAAAACATTATGAATAAAGATTTTTATCGAACGTTTGATAGGCTTAAAAGACGTTTTAACTAGTTTAGGTTTATACCTTCGATAAGCGTTCTATTATGAATAAGACCGTTAATCTCCAGTATTTTATACTGCCAGTTTCTGTTTAGTTCAAATAGAACCCATACATCAAATTGACTCATTATATTATGTGCCGTCTTCAGTTGAAATGTTGTAACTAGATAATTAAATTACAGACGTATTCGGTTTATGTCATAACAGCTATCAAATCTTGGCCATGACGTTATCGATGTGCGTCCGGTAAACTTGCATACAGATAATCGTGCTACTTGTAATTACAAATTTAATGGCACAGGAAAAAAGATGGAATTCCTTAATTTATTTACCTGGGATCTGATTATTTTTAGATTTAATACAGATTGTCTGAATGCAAGTAAAAATGTAGCTCTGATAAGTTACGGTCTCGTATATTTTCCAGTAAATTGTAAATAAATCGATTCGTTATTATCGATATGCTTGAGACTCTTATGTAAATAATGTATTATCAAGTCATTGTGCATAGATTGCACAGCCCCAGAGGCGCATCTAGACTTTAGCTTCAGCACTGTTACCATCATTGCCCATCATAAATCATCATTGCCCCGACGAGATTAAATTATAACAATGTTATGACCTATTTTTTTAGCCTTTGATCTCCTTGCTACTGAATTCCTATAGATGAAAATTTTGCCTATGTAATACCAATCCAAGATCCATCGATGGGCACAGCCTACCGTATGAGAATTTCTTAAAAATCAGTAGTTCAACATTCTGTGCCGTTCCGTTTGGGGTAATTAATTATTGCGTATTCGGTTGCAAGAATCGATTTATTTTCCATTACGATTATTAGCTTATACACGCTGGCTTTATCAGAGCTATAATATCGAAACGAATTCGAATGCATTCGTAGTGTTGGAGGTTACTCCCGTGGACCAAAATTGTTCCATAGAATGTAGAACTTTAGATTGTACGTGTATATTATCTGATTATTAGTTAAATTCGTCAATATTTATGCAATTTTTTACCCTCTTACTAATTTAGCATGGGATTACTATTGTAACTTATGTATATTATTCCAATATGAGTACCTAAGACCCAATACAAAGAATTAGGATGCCTACTTCAGAACTAAATTGTAGAGACGCTGTTATACGCGTACAATTTACATAACATTGTAATATTTTATTTGAATCTCTATATTATATACCATATTCAAGGCAGCAAAAGACCGAAAGCATATTTTTTCCCAACCGTTATTTGACATTTGAAAATTTTAATTTTTTTTGGGACACTACAATCAATGCCTATAAAATATGTTCGCTATGATGTCAGCTGTTCGTGCTATATCATAAACATCTAAACATTTCAAACTGAAAAAAAAGTAGTTGGTAGGTGAAGTCTTACTTTTGGAGACGTAGATAAATTACACGATTGCCATAAATTGTGTTATGTTATATAATTACTTTATATCTTTTTTATATCTTTTACTGCTTTGAACGCAAAGTGAAGGCAGTCCTCATATTGGATAAACCTTTTAATATTATTAGGGTGCAAATAATTATTGCACAATACTATTTATAGGTGTTTCGTAATAAATTACTAATTTATTTACTGTTCCCAAGTATGCCACTGTCCAACACTAACAAAACCATTACTTATTGCTATTATCTGTTTAGGTAGTACGCGAAGTCAATTTATATTATTTATTATATGTACTTTTCTATTTTCAGTAAATAACTGGACTACATTTTATACCTATTCGTTTTTTATGGAGTCTGTACTATACGGATCTAGTATAGTTATATTATCTTACTGTATTTAAGTTATATAGATATACGGATTTGATACATGTATAAGTATTTATTGCTTACATAAATAAATAAAATACATGAAGATGAAGGCTCTCCCACAAAGCCGCTATCGACGATTACGTCAACATTTTGTATTCGTCTTGTGTATTCATTTGGCATTTCCGCTATTCCAGATTGCTGGAGTTAATCGACACATTAAATAGGTACCTAAGAACAGATATAATATACAACATACAAATTATACTGTCCACATCACATCGTATTATCGTAAATACACTTGCATTATATATGAATCGGGTTCTCATTACAAGTGTGTTAGATTGCATTCTTTTTTAATAATAAAATCTAATAATAACGGAGCTGTTTGGGAGAATCTTACATGCCTTTTAAATCATATAAGTATGTATGTATATTTTAAAACATGAACAAATTTTGTGCCAAAAATGTCAACTGTTTTACTTTTAAGAATGTTTGCTTATGAATGTAGTTTAAACTGTATTTTAATGAGTCGTATTAGTTTTTGCTAATAGCTTCGCTGATATAACTCGCATAATCTGTAGTTTATTTGCTTTTTGCGACTCTGGTGTTACGTTATGATGCTCTCAGACACGTTAGTAAAGGAAAATCAAATTGCATTCACATTGACCAATGATGAGGTACCTATGTGAAGAATTAAGCAATTAATCAGCATGCAGTTTAAAGAACAGTTTTGAGTTCTGTGTTTAATTTAAATCACATCAAATCTTTCATAATCGACGATTATAAAAGTCACAGTATGAAAAGTGTTTTGCATGGGTTAGGTAACTACTGTTTATTGTGCATGTTTTGATGTAATATTTTTCTTTAGTTTGTATTTAGTTTCATTTGTAGCATGGCGTACCGATTTCAGGGAATTTCAGGAAATTCAGGGATAGAATGTGTCTGAGAGTGTAGGATGATAAATTATAATACCAATTAGATAAATAAATAATCTCTTAATTTAAAAAATGTTTGCATTTTATTAATACCAAGTGGCATATTGATCTGCATTTGATAAGCTTTATTTGTAGATTTCTTTTCTGATCTGATAGCATATACATATAGTCTTGTCAGTGCAAAAACATGCGGTGCGTAGTAAAATTATTATAAACTATAACGAACAACTCTTAGCAGCATTTTTATTTAACATGAATCTGAATTATATTAAGCATTTAGTAAAGGCACAAATAGTTCTTACCTGTAAATAAAATATTTCGCGTTGTTTGATGTATTTTTCATAATTTGATTCATACTTTTATCAAGTCCTATTTTGATGGAAGTGATTATAAAATGATAAAGTTAAAACACGTCAAAAACATTATCTACACTTTTACTGCAAAAAAGGTACACTAACTGTAAAAACTATATCTAAAATGTAAACTAATGATAACATTATAAGCTGGATAAATATATTATATCTAGGTATAGATTCGAATTATACGAACCGTCCTAAAGTAATAAATAATGGTTATATAATTATTGTTTTATCAAACTTGTGACAGGACTAGTCATATTCTAACATCACCAATGAACTTAGATAATTATGCTTTGAATATAATTCAGGTGTCCGTCGACCTGACGACCTGAATTCCTAGCATGTTATCGTTTCGTTGTGGATTACCGATATCTTAGCAATAAATAACTAATGTAATAGGTAATTGTTATACAGACAACATAGTATAATAAATTGAAAATTTGGTATATTTATATCATCAGATTATGATGTAAAAATACCTGAACAGGCTTAACACAATAGACCGAATTCTTCGTGCCTTGATCAAACAACAAAACTATGTATTTTTGTAATTTAGTGATAATGTACTTATGCTTTGTATATTTGATTAATTTATAAAGGTTGTTTTAGCTCTTATTTGTAACGGATGTTATTTATTTAAATGCATTGATGAATAAATTTGTTTTTCAGCGACACTTGCATTTTTAAATTTATTTCTATATGTATTTTGTTTGCACCATTCTACAGATATCTTACCTGGCGGCTTTGTTTCTTACATTGCACTCACTCAACATGTACACAATACTTCAGACCTTGCACAAGAAATTGCAAGGAGGTTTGAAGCTACGGTACAAATTACGTGCAATTGCCTACCGTCTATCTAATGAGATCGCCGTATTGGTACGTGCATGATGTGTTACTTATTATCGTACTTTGAACTTCATACTCTGGACTAATCAGCCGTGTTTACTTTAATATTGTATGATAAGTCCGTAGCAAAATAATGTTCTACAATCACTTACCGCCTATTTGTTTCAAGTAAAATACAAATGCTCCAAGGTCACCGCATATTGTTTTTAATGGCTATGATCTTGAAGACAACTCTTGACTTGTATCATTACGACTGATTATGACAGAGTGTGGACTGAGTGTGTTGGGTTAGGAGGTCGTCTGTCAACATTGTTTGTCAACATTGTCCTTTGCCAGATGTTTTTAAGACTTATAACGAATACGTATGCTCAATTTATCAACAAGTAAAATTAATATTAACATATATTTAAACATCAACTTCAATATATATTATGACAGTTATCACTTATGAAATGAAATACTATGGATTTTGGCTACGTCAAAGTTGAATAATGAATAATACCTATCCAGCCGATATGGTGGTGGTAAGTAATATTTTTGTGGAGTGTTGAAATTCAGTATAGGTTCATCCGAGTTGCATGTAAATTATTCGTGTATGTTTGGGTATTTTTGTTATATGGTATTTTATGTAATGTGTTGTATGTTCATCATGTGGTAGAATTGCGATGGGCCTGATACATTTTGGATACTCATCTAAATTGTGCGACATACATTACATAAGTAACCATGGGCGTATTTAGAAGGGGGGCGTGCCCACCCCAGGATATCCTAGCGCCCATCCTAGGATGTTGGGCTACCGATTAGAAATTATCATAGGTGGACCGTGCCCCCCCCCCTTCAGAAAAAGTCTAGATACGCCCATATATGTAATGCTGATAAGTAACCATCACATAAGTAACTATCCAAAATGAACCAAGCAGAGATTAAATATAATTATATTCCATTAGCATTTAGGTATTTACTTAAATAACATTCTCTTCTGCTTTATATTGCATGTAATGTGTGTTTTCCTAGTTATTATAAGTGGTCTAACGGATAATATTGAGATTGAAAATTCATATTTATCAATTACAGGAACAAAAATGGCGACAGAATAAAGTGGAAACGAAATCAGAATAACTTTATCTGGCCTGTAATACTTATTTATTTTTTGTGGTTATTTACTAACGTCTTTAATAATTATAGAATAATGATGGACAATTTATATTTTCGTAATCTATGGTGTTTATTACTGTATATCGTTATTTCTCTTATGTAAATATAGTTATGAAATAACTTAGTTGGCTGTTTTTATTAATTTCCTTGATGGTGAGGGCTCATTCCTATTCACACAATATTATAAATAACTAAAATAACACCAGCAATAACATCTAACATGATTCAAATTAAAACAGTTTGCGGTCTCTTGTCTTAAGGCTTACGTATCATCATCAACCCATTATTGTCACACTGCTGGGCACGGGTCTCCTCTCATTCGAGAGGGATTAGGCTATCCACCACGCTAGCCTACGGCAGGTTGGCAGAATTCAAAATTCCTCACGATGTTTTTCTCTTTGATTTGATTTATCACATACTCAAACGATGAAGGCTTACTAAATATTACTAATTAATAATTATGGAGAATGTACCTTATTGGATGTAAAATGTATAGGTACCGACTATAACAGGAACGAGTAATGAGTTGAGCTACGGAATATCTTGACCAAGGTTTTGAATATTTGATACTGTTGATGTTGAAACCAAAAGTTACTCAATAACTTGTCTGATTACGTACATTACATACATAGATCTAAGCTTCCAAAGAAATCAAAATGATTTAAGCAACGTAAATTCGATTGTTGGTTCATTTACATAGCATTTAAATTGTTGTAAGTAGGGGAAATACGGACAAAACGACATAGCGGGTGTATTTCGAATTTGGCGAGATATACCGACCTCACGAACATAACAATACGTGACAGCGACCATTTTTACAATCCTGCGAGAAACCTAGCCCCATTGGGTCAGTCTCTTTGAAGTTACGAGTGATAACGTGTTTCGTGCCCACAAAAAATATTTTATTTATTGATTTCTCCGGATTTTTTGTGAGTTTTGTGTTATATTTGTATATTATATTTACTAAAATTAAATAATTATGATATATACTTGTGATCTGTGCTGGTATTTATACAATTTTTAATCGATATAATTAAATATGATTTTTAATGTTTGTTGTGTACATTTGGGCAAAATGACATACTTATACGCTGGACAAAACGACATGGTGTGTCATTTTGTCTGTAGTGTTTCTATTATTTACTTTTGATGTTAATCTCCTCTAGGAGAGATGTCATGAAGCGAAGAATCAATGTCCCAAGCCATTTCAGCATAAAAAGAAAATAAAATGGGTTGGGGATTGGCCGCAAAAATATTCAGGGTTCTCAAGCTACTCTACGAAAACATGTTCTCAATACTAATAAAAATTTAGAACCAAGTAGCAAAAGATTGGGCAGGTTTACGCCAACATTTCCACTAGAGATAGAGAGACGATTAGGAGACTACATAAAATTAAAAAAAAACTTTTAATAAAATAAATCTTGAGAAAGCTGGTTAAGATGCATGAGTTCTTTTTGTTGGGCTCACGCTTCTTGTGCTGATGTCTCAAAGAAGACTAAAATAATTATTTGCGAATTTTGGTCTTAAAATTATGGTATATTATACCCATATTTAGTGTGTCATTTTGTCCATACTATATGGACAAAATTGTTTTTTTGATTAGTTCATTTATTTCTTAATATTTAATTTCATATAGTTCCTATACAATTAAAAGACTGTTTTACTAGTAATCAATGAACCTAAGATGATTGTCAATGTATGAGACTAATTATAATTACAATAAATAAAGAGATATGATTCAAAAACAAAACACCCTGTCATTTTGTCCGTACTTCCCCTATTCAAAGTGGTAAATACGGATATACGGATATTAAAATAGTACTGGTTATGAACAAGTGGATCCTATTTATATTTGTGTATAGCTTACTTAGTTCAATTGTATCTATAAAGTAGTCAGAAATATCTTCACAATATTGAACATTTTGAACGCCACACACACGTGCGTACAAATACAAATGCTGTTTTCTATCATAAAATAAAAATATATAAATAACTAATCGGTCATTTTATTTGCTATGTGCAATTAAGTCATAATTTAGAATAAGTTTTTAAGCGTGTTTCCTCGACTTATCTAAGGCTCTCGACCTGGTCGCGTATGATATGCTATGGAAAAAACTGGAGGACATTAACTTACCACATGAACTTGTAAGAATCCTCAAGTACTGGTATACGCACCAGGTCAACAGCGTAAGATTGGAGGGGGCTATGTCAGAGCCGTATAAGTTGGAGTGCGGCATGAGGCAAGGCGGATTGACCTCACCAACACTGTTTAACCTCTATATAAACGCACTGATCGTCGCGCTCAGAAGTCAGCATGTCGGCTGCCATGTTGATGAGGTTTGTGTTAATAATCTTAGTTATGCTGACGACATGGTGCTGCTGAGTGCGTCGGTCTGTGGCTTGAGGAAGCTGATGCAGATCTGTGAGGAGTACGCGGGTGTACATGGCCTTAAATATAATGTTATAAAAAGTCAGTGCATGATCATTGAGACGTGCAGTGCAAAATGCCCGCAAAGTATACCACCAGTCTTTCTCAGTGGTGTTCCCCTCGACTGGGTTAAACAATTTAAATAGGTACTTAGGACATTTAGTCACAGCTGGCCTCAGGGATCATGCCGATATTGAACGGGAGCGGAGAGCTTTGTCAAAAAGAGCGAATATGCTGGCGCGCAGGTCTGCTCTGATCAAGTTAAGATCACACTTTTTAAAGCATATTGCACATCTTTGTACACGTGCAGCCTGTGGGCTAGCTATACACAGGCGAGTTACAGCGCCCTCCGCGTCCAGTACAATAGCGCGTTCAGGGCGATATTGGGGCTGCCCCGATCTTGCAGTATGCCTCGGGTATGATTGCCGAAGCGTGCATCGACTGCTTTCATACCACTATGCGCAAGCGGTGCGCGTCCTTGGTGCGCAGGGTGCGGGCCAGCTCCAATGTTGTCCTAGCGTTAATCGCATCGAATGTGCTGCAGTAGGCATGTGGCCACGGCATGCTGACTTACTTAATTATTGGAACGAAGTTCCTTATCGCGCGTTGCGAAAGGGCGCTAGATGGAAAAAAATAGGACGAAAAGTTGTATATAACGACACTTTTTGCTATAGTAAGCTGTTGTAAATAAAATACAATTTTATTACAATTCCTTCACTAATTAATCGAAAGGAACTTCGTTCCATCCGGATGTCCCTTGACACCTCTCAAGTTTTTATTTATTCAATTTTTCAAATTCAATTTTTATTTTTATTATTATTTATTATTGTATTTGTGACATTTCGTTTATTTTATAATTATGTAATGTTACTAAAAATTAACATTCAACATGTCGTGGCGATCCTTGGGGGATGATGATGACTAAAAAATTTACAAATTGGAATATGGGAATAATTTCCTGAAATAAATGTTTTTTTAAGCTGTATAAATAAAAAAACATAAAAGTAATGATTTAATATTGTCTAAGTAATAGGTAATAGGATTTTTCAGTGAGGTGTTTATTGTCGAGTATTAGCGTACAGCGCAGGACGGCCATAATGATAGCCGACCGTGGCCACCCCTAGATCTTGGGTTAGAATTAGCGGCGTATCTAGGTGATCAAAAAAGGTCATCCCACTTTGAAAGTTGAAACTTGTCGGCAATTTCCCTGACGTTTTTTTATGTTTTTGGTACCTAATCTAAGTGGGATGAGCTTTTTAGCTAGCCCCAGCGAGTAATTCATCTAATCGTCCTACAACTACTACGAGGGACGAGTTGCTTAACAGAAAAAAAAATTATTTTCTGCACGTCGTCCTTGCGTCCTACGACTTGCTACATGACTCGTACTACATGCCAAGCATGTAGGACGAGTTGATGAATTACTCGCCCCAGTGCTCTTGATGACATAGCACACAAAATAACCCTAGTTACGCCAATGTCTGAAGTGACAATTTTAAAAGCATTTTGACGACCTCTGTGATCTATTAGTTCGAGTACCGAACTGCTGATCACGAAGTCGTGGGTTCGATTCCCACGGGGCACAAATATTTATGTGATGATGATTAATATAAGTGTTCGTGTTCGTCTGGGTGTTTCCTATGTATTATAAGTATGTATTTACAAAAAAAAAGCATATAAGTATTATATCCATTGTCTAGTACCCATAGTACAAGCTCTGCTTAGTTTGGGACTAGATGGTGCTGTGTAAAATGTCGCAGAATATTTATTTATTTTCACTATATTGTTTTTACTGGTGATTTGAAATATATTTTTATTAAAAAATAAAAAAATAAAATATATCATAGCTGATTGACAAGGTCAGAAGTAAAACAATTTAAATTGAATATGGTATTTTAGTTATTTTCCTAACCAGTATGAGAAATATATCTGGACATATAAGACATATTATAGTCGCTGTAAAACCCGACTAGCTCGAACACTTGTCTTCATGATCAACATCAGGCTAATATTGTAGAAACATGAAATTAGGTTCCAGTTTTAAAAGCAAGAGTGTATTCGTAAAAAAAAACATTGTCCTTATTTATAAACTCTTGTATTTGTTATACCTTATTATTCATAACACATTTTATGCCTACATTATTAACAAAATAAATACATTATACATTGTTGTATGTATAAAAAGGAAATGAGCTTACAATTTACTAAATAATCTTAGACAGAAACTTGGCTTTTGTGCAACAATTTAATTAAATCTAATTGGATCAGTCAATTTTTATCTAAATATTTACAGGCATTTATTATTATTCGACTACCAATTATTTATTATTCGTCATGTTCTGTCGAACTGTATACTATTTTGTATTCGCCATCGTGATCCGAATCTTTGCTACCTTCGTTCACATCGACTCGTGGTTTTTTCACTAAGAGACCCTGTTTCTGTAACCTTTCTATTGCTTCTAAAGTAGTTCGTTTCATTGCACTGGTTTCACTTTTCTCTTGCACTTGACTTTGTTTTGCTTGACTAGACATAATTTTTAATCCAGTTGTATTACTGAGCCTGCTCAGTTGTTGCGTACTAGCATTCACTTCTGACTTGGTTTGCTTTGCTGTCACCACAGCTTTACCTTTTATTATTTTCGTAGTACTTGTAAAGTTTGAGCTGCTGGTATGTGAAGCCGCAGCGTATTGGACGTTTGCTTCACCCGTAAAAGGAGGCACGTCAGATACAGGTATTAAGGATTCTTTCGGTTTTTTAAAACAACTAAACGGTCCGCTTACATCTTCGCTATTTGGCCTTTTTGTAACTGTTGCAGCCAATGCCGAGGGCGAGATCTTTAAAGTTTTTTCCAAAACTTGTTTGTTTGGACTGGGGGCAGGCGTCACTTTTTTTCCAATCGCCATTCTTGGATTGGCTGGCCTTGCTGTATTCATGCCCGGTCTCACAGGAACAATTTGTTTCGATGGTCTGAAAGCCGTACCGGCTGGTCTAATCTGAGGAAGCACATTACTCGTCCTGGGTCCCAAGGTTGGTGACGCGTGTCTAATAACAACTCCTTGAAGGTTTTTCGGTTGGTTGGGCCTCATACCTTGGACTCTTTGTGTCACTGTAGGATTATTTGTTTGGTAAGTGTTTCGCACTTCTTGTTTCATAGTTTGATTCACTGTTTTTATAGTTTTTGTAACAGTTGTAGTAATTTCTTGTATCACAGTTTTAGTTTGGAATGTCTTTACAGTTACTTCCTTATTGGTTGAATTTACTTGGTTTACAGCAGTGACATTTTTATGTGACGTTTGAGCTGAAGTATGATCAACTATTTGACTAAGATTTTTTATATTTTTATTGACAGACGTTGTATTTATTTCCGTTTGAGGCTCATTAGTTTGTTTTATTTGTAATAGTTTTTTTTGTTGGTGATGTTTTTCTAAGTTCTCATGTGATTGAGCTTGTTTGTGTTTGCTATCGTTATCTGTAGAGGGTTTACTTATTGATTTTATTGTTATGTTTTTATTTATATTTTTCAAATTATTCAAACACATAGAATTGATTGTTGAAGTCATATTTTGGTTAGATTTCTGCACTGTGCTGTATTGTAATTCTGTTTCAAAATCTTGTTCATCAGCATTCATATTTTCACCATCACTGCAAGATTCATCTGGAGATTCAACGATAGGATTATTAACATTTGTGCTAAAATTACTTTCAGAGCTATCATCATTATCACCCATATTATCAACCATTTCTGTAATTTTAACATTTCCTGTACAAGAGTCTGAGTCACTCCCTTCATCTTCCTTATCTTCTAGTAATGTAGAATCTTGTTTTATGTATTCTTGTGATTTTTTAAATTGATTAGATGATGAGTTTCGCGATTTTATTGTTATGTTTTTACGTAAACCCTGTAGTACATTTGGAATAGGTAATTTTTTTTTCTGGATATTTGGACGAGCATCAATTAATTTTGATGCTGAGTTAGAAGAATATCTTATGGGGTTAGTGTTACCTTTGTTGTCTTCTTTCTCTACCTTTATGTTATTTTCAATTTTAATATTTTTATGAAGCGTTGGTAGATTCAAAGATTTAATAGTGATATTTTTACTGAGATTTTTCAGTGCATTCATGGAATTATTTTGGTTTTGGTCCGGTTTTATACTGTCGTTTTCTATCTCATCTTCGGAATCGTCTATGTCAAAAATCTCTATTACTTCTTCCTTTTTCTCTTCTTTTTTTACATTTATTTTGGTTTCTTGTATTGTGGACACCGAATCATTGTTCTTTTTAAATACGGGCTTTGTTGTTATATTTGTAAGACGTTTTAGTATGTCCGCATTGGAAGATGCTTGACTCTTATCATTTTCAACAGTAGATCTGTTAGGTCTTTTTCCAACAATGGATTGCGGGACTGCTGATTGTGCTAGTTGAAATTGATTTTCTTGACTATCTAAAGAATTATTAAATCTACCATCTAATTTTGAATCACTCATTTCAATTTTTTGGCTAGTATTGCTGTTATCTTGCATTTTTTGGTTAAATATTACCGGATTTTCTGTCTCATCAATTTCACTGTTATGTTCAGGCTCAGATTCATCTGGGTTAATTTTCGATGACAGAGATTTCACTATAATATTTTTACTCAAAATCTTTAGGGCGTCCATAGTTGGATCTTTGTCAACATGTTTTTGTTTGTTTGTAAATGCCTTATATATAGAAGAGGTGGATATATCTTTCTTATTATTATTTTGAGTTTGGCAATCCTTTGTTTCCGTAATTGTATAATTTTTAGGTTCGGTAGTCATATTTTTATTTTGACTCACTGACTTTACTGTTATAAGATGACTTAGATGTTTTAAAGGAGATAAAGAGTCGACTTTTGGAGTGGATATATTAGTATGGCTACTTGCATTATCACCACTCGGGCGTATTTCATCGACATCCTTATCAAGTTTTTCATTATCTATGTCTGACTCATCTTCTCGCTCTTTTTCCAATTCTGGATCATAATTTATTTGATCTAATTCTTTTTCGTTTATTTCTTCGCTACTGGTTATGGAGACTTCTTTATTTATTTTATTGTTTTCTGGTGTTTTCACGGTGTTTTCAAGATGATCTAACGTACTCTTCGTTATGTTTTTAACATCAGACTCAATATTGCATTCATTTAACTTTTTGGGCAATGCAGTATCTGCAGTTGCCGGCTCTGGCGATTTTTCTTTTTCTATGCAGGCTTGAGGTTTTTGTGAAGATGAGGGCATTGTGGTACTTTCTGTAGTGATGTTTTTTGATTCAGGAATAAAAGTGTTTATTATATCTTCATTTGTTAGATTATCTTTAGCATAATTTGCACTTATGTTACCTTGAGATGTTTCACACACGTCATCATTTGTGGTTCGCTTAGGTTCATTCGACACATTATTAGGACAAGGCTTTTTTACTATTTTTATTTGATTATTACTTTGGTTTATTAATTTAGTCAATACTTCACTTGATGTTTTAATTTCTCGGTCTGGATTTATTTTATTGAATGATTTATTCTGAATATTTTGAATAGACCTAGGTGTAGCAACTTTAAGAGCTTTCATCATTGGATTTCTACCAACTTTTCTTTTTACAACAATACCCGCTTTTTTCAATTTCTCCAATTCAGCGGAAGTTACCGCGGCGTCGGCTGCTTTTTTGTTATTTTTAAGCTGTTTTTTAACTACTCGGGTGGGAATCTCTTCTATACCTTCAAAGTCTAAACCCTCGCCAAACACGTCTTTGTTCATATTTAGGAATTCATCAAGGGTAATTGCGGATTTCTTGTTCTTTTTATGTTTCTTATGTTTTTTTACTTTAACAGGATTGCTATCATCTGATTGATCCATGGCCAACTCTAAAAACTTTTCCTGGAATGACATAATAATTTAATTATAACCTATTTTATTCATCAACATTAAAATACAGTTCCCTTAAGTTATTAAGCTGCCTGACGTTTCCAAGGCCTTCACAGATTTTTTTAAGTATTCCTAACAAAACCACAATGTGGAACTAGGGTTGTGTCCTGAGCACTTTTTTTGAAAGGCAAGTTATAGGTATTTAGTTGATACCAAAATACTTTATGATACAAGTTTGCCTAAGGCGACTTTAATGTCAACATATTGGAACGATCTTCCTTAAGTAATAGGCTAATTAACTTATTTAAATCATTTAATTTAAAATATCTTTTTCTGGAGCCTACTAGGATTACAGCATCATCCTCCACTTGTTTAGATAACATATTTTGCAACCGTGATGCAACACATACTTTAGTTGTAAATGATTTAAAATCTGATCACTGTGGACAAATTGCTAAGTTTATCAAATCGCCTGAAAATAAACTACCTAAAATTACTTGCAGGCCGTTAACAAAAAGTAGGTTTCATAGCTTTAAAGCCAAAGTAGTGTCTAATGTCTATCCTTCCTTATTGCAGCACGACAATCCAGATGTTATGTACGGCAATATATTTAAAGTAATAAATAATGTGTTTCTAAACACCTTCAAGACGAAGACAATAGAACTTAAAGGTACCACTAAATTCAACGAGTGGGCAACCCCGGGTATCTATAAGAGTAGAGCTAAATTATATGAATTATATGATATGAAAAATTATAAATATGACGCATCCTTCGTAGATTATGTTAAAAAATATTCAAAAATGTTTAAAAAGGTTTGCAGAATGGCCAAGTCAATATATCTGAGCAATAAAATTAAAAACTCAGATGATAAAATTAAAGCAACTTGGAAAGTTATCAATAATGTGACTGGCAAGATTTCACAACGAGAGAATAAATTCGAGATAATTGATAACAATAGGATGCTTACTAACGATTTTGATGTAGCACACGCTTTTAATAGTTTCTTTGCTAACATACCCATAACTACTACTAGTTCCTTAGGTTCTTCTTCTACCGATGCTGAAAATTTACTTCGTGAAAGTGTGCCTAGGTCTCAAGCTACTTTTGTATTTAATCATGTAACTCCTAGTGAAATTTTAAATACATTTAAATCTTTAAAATTAAAAAGAACTGGTGACTTATGGGATATGTCTGTCACTGTTTTAAAATCAGTGATAGATATACTCTCTCCTTATTTATCTGTAATATTTAATAAATGTATTGACATAGGTACTTTTCCAGACCTAATGAAGCATAGCAAAATAATCCCCCTATTTAAATCTGGAAGTAAAAACGAACTCTGTAATTTTAGACCAATATCCATTTTACCAACTGTTAGTAAAATTTTTGAAAAACTTTTATTGAAGCAATTACTAAGGTATTTTAATGTAAATAGCCTCCTACACTCTGAACAATATGGTTTCACACAGGGTCGTTCAACAACAGACGCAGGAGTTGCATTACTGAAACACATCTTTGACGCTTGGGAAAATTCGCAGAACGCTATTGGTGTATTCTGTGATCTTTCGAAGGCTTTTGATTGTGTCCACCATAAAACACTTATTTGTAAACTTGCACATTACGGGATTCGAAGTAAGGCACTTAATATCTTAACTTCTTATTTAAGTGGTAGGATACAGTACGTAAATATCAACAATACAAAATCATCTGGATTGTCTGTGCAGTTGGGTGTACCACAAGGCTCAATTTTAGGCCCTTTCCTTTTTTTAATTTATATAAATGATTTGCCACATTATCTGAGATCCATTTGTGATGTAGTACTGTTTGCTGATGATACCTCGCTTATTTTTAAAGTAGATAGAAATAGAGATCATTTTGACGACGTAAATAGTGCACTTGTTCAGGTAATGCATTGGTTTACAGTTAATAATTTAGTACTAAATGCTAGAAAAACAAAATGTGTAAAGTTTAGTTTGCCTAACGTGAAAAATCTAGGACCCAACTTAATTGTCAATAAAGAAGTACTTGAGACCGTCAATTCTACAGTATTCTTAGGTATTACACTAGATGCCAAGCTTCAATGGGGCCCACATGTGTCATGCCTCGCGGGGAAACTTAGCTCCGCTGCTTAAGCGGTCAGAAAGGTTAGGCAATTCACTGACGTAGACACTGCTCGACTTGTTTATTTTAGTTACTTTCATAGCATTATGTCCTATGGAATTCTATTGTGGGGTAGAGCTGCTGATATAGAAAGTATTTTTATTTTACAAAAGCGAGCTATTCGTTCCATATATCAGCTAGGGGCTCGAGTTTCTCTTAGGGAACGTTTTAAAGACATTGGTATTTTGACTGTTGCATCGCAGTATATTTATGCCAACATAATACATATAAGGCAAAATATACATTCCTATTGTAAAAACAGTGACGTTCATAGTATTAATACACGGAATAAACATAAATTGTGTGTCCCCAGTCACCGTTTACATAAGGTACATAATTCGTTTGAGGGGGTTGGTATACGTATTTATAACGGAATACCTACTGATATCTTGGATCTACCGACTGACGTATTCAAAAGTAAAGTAAAAAATTGCCTTATTAAGAAGGCTTATTATAATTTGAGTGACTATTTTAGTGATAACAGTAGATGGTCGCCGGATTAGTCCAAGATAGCAGTCTACTTTGTAAAATGTAATTGTTGAGATGTGTAAGTGTGAGCGGGCACATACAGAGAAATGGAGGCCAAGAGTGTGTTAACATTATCATCGGTTGTTCTGTATTTCTATATCAGTAGTTTTTATATCTCGGCTTGGTAAAATGGATTGGTATATGCTAGCTCACATAACCATAGGTAATGATTGCACTCTATATTGTATACTGATTATAGTATTGTATAGAATCACTTATTATATAAACAGACAGAAATGTGTGCTGGGGAGTTTGTTGCGCCGCTTCTTCTTCCCAGCAAAAACACTAGGAAGCGGTGAAGGGCGGGCGTTTTTGGGGGCTGTCTTTATTGTCGACGTTCAAAAAGAGCCATTTAAATTTGGCCTACTTTGAATAAATGATATTTTGACTTTGACTATCTTTATTACAATATAATATATTGTTCTACATATATTTTTTTATCGTCCTTTCGCAGATATTTAATTCTAATCAGCTTTTACGAAAAATAAATCGACATAATGTCGTAGTGTTAACAAATTTAATAACAAACGCCTTCATAAAATTCGAAGAAAACAAAGTAAAATATTCTACAAAGGATTCTGCGGTATTAACAAATACACATCTGCGTTTTAGTTTTGAATAAAGAACTTAGTAGGTGATTGTTTTGCACAAAATATATCGTAAAATAATTCTAAGTACCCAATTGTTTTATGCACTCAAAAATAAAAGACAATGAATGGTTACTATTACTACTATTATTATTATTACTATTACTATATGCGCTCCCCCACCCAAAACACACCAGGTGTGTTTTGGCCGCACTGTTGGTCGGAATACAAAATGTGTTCCGGCCGTGCGGGCGCTCACGCCATCGCCAGGCGCGTAAACAGCCGCACCGTAGGTTAGCGCGCGCTATGTTAGGCCGCAGCCAACGTGTTAAGTCAAGATAAATCGTTAAAAATATAAAATAACTTAATAGTAGTATTAATTAGACATAAGTAGACTTTATGTCAACCATCAATCTACAGCTAAATTTCAGAAGTTATTCAGTATTGGTATTGATAAATGTGATTTCACCAGCATGCCACATAATACTAAATGTCCATTACAAACCACATGTTAGTGATATGTAGTTATTCATACACAGCAAATTAAAATCATGAACTATTATAATATTGACACAGACTAAGCAGTTGGTGTCTTTAAAATACACAAAGAATGAATATTGAATAGGGGCCTGTGACACAATTATATGATACTCACAATTCCTACAGCATTTAATGTTGTTTCTGCATCTGTGTCTAGATTTTGATCTTCAGTCTCCAAATTCTCCACTTTTTCTATAATAGGTGGAACTGTTTCCAAAGAATAGTCCAGTAAGTCACAAGGCCTGTGAAATTTAATAAAATTGGCACATTGGCATAAAGTGAACATGACAGAAGAGTTTCAGCCCAAACTGTGTCTCAGTACAGAATCTGATTTATAAATTCTTATATATCTTTTAAAGGCAATAATAAGTTGCTTCAACTGCCTGCCTGTGATGTATGCCTGTCATAACAAGAAATTAGGTAATTTTTAGGTTTACAGGAAATTCTTTCAGAAATAGTGGGTGTGCATGTGAGAATTTATGACTTTACATAATGACAATGTTCAACTCCTTTGTATGGAGTAATTAGATGGCAAATCTACCTGGTAAACCTATAAGTTATTTATTACTTACTTATTGTTTCTAGCGCTGAACATGTCTTCAGATGAATGAAAAGTAAGATGAATTTCATATGCATCCAAATGGTAAAAGACTGCTTCACACAAGGGACATTTCAACACTTCATCAGGACTCTGGTTTTCATCTTCATGGTCATCTGTTATGTGTTTCTGTAATGAATGTTACATTTTTGAGATAGGTAACATTATACCTGTTTGAAAAAGAAAATTGGTTTTATTTCTGTCGCAGTAGCTACAAATCCAGTTTGCTGGTATTGCATAATTATCATAAACTTAATTTGTTATTCTAGAGTCCAGATGATTTACGACATTTTCTTGTAATTGTATACCTACTTAGTCATATTATTAAAGGTGATTAGAAAGTTCTTTTAGATCAGACCCTATAACCAAGGATAACCCTTAGATCTGTTAGTTTGTCTACATAGTATGCTGATGGAAACTGAAGAAAATCTATGATGATGACATTTTTACACAGCACCCTCTAGTTCCGAGCTAAGCAAGAAGCTACTAGATACGGGATACACTACATACACTTTTTAGTAGTAGTACAAAAGGGAGCATTTATTACTGCTGTATCAATCAGGTCTACATGATATTAAAATGAAATGTGAGAAATACAAGCATTTTCACATTATTTGAATTCTAGGATGGCTTTACTTACAATTAGATTAACTTTATTCTCATATTCTTCTCCACAAAATGCACAATAATAAATTGGGATGACTTCCTGAAATTAATCAATAAAATCTGTGTTCAAAATAATGATAAGACTAATTGATAACTAACCAAGAAAATATAATATGTGTCAACATAAAAATCTCTACAAATTGATCTTTTATTTACCTGATTATAAAATTTTACTTTCTTTGAGTGTCCTACATTAGGTAAGACAGTATCTTGCCGATGAAAGAACTTATTGTGGTTGATCATAGCAGAGGCATTAAAGAAATCCACATTGCAACTGTCACAATGAAAACCTTTGTCTTCAGCTTTTTCATCGCTTCCATGGTTTGACTGAACATGTACATTGTATAAGTGCTGAAAGACAAACATTTCGATACTGTACAGGTATATCATATCATATCTTTTTTCCTAAAACCTAGTTGCATGTGTATAATCAACACTATTATAATTTTATTACAAAAGTAATATATTTCACTTTATCTTTTTAAATTTGAGACTGAATTGAATTTGTGTATGTACATAATCTACAATTTACGCATGATAAGTTAAGCTGTGAGTGGTGGTGGGGAGGAGGGGCATAGGTCGTGTTAGAAATACACCAACCACTCGCGCGTATTACCGTCTTGTAGTCGAAATAAGTAGTACCTTCATAGTGAACAGTTTCCCGCACCAGGGACAAAAGTACTTCGCATCGTGATCCGGGTGCATCTTGTGCTTGTGAGTTATAGCCTTGGATATAGTTGGAAATACTTGCGAACACACGTCACAGCTAACCAATTCCACATTTTCTTTTGATTTCTCATCAGATGCTTGTGGATCAACTTCTGAGCGGGTTTTAAATTTGGGATCTCCGTGTTTCCTAAACAAAATTAATAATAAAGGTATATTTTTTGCCGATTG
Source organism: Craniophora ligustri (assembly GCA_905163465.1). NCBI lineage: Eukaryota > Metazoa > Arthropoda > Insecta > Lepidoptera > Noctuidae > Craniophora > Craniophora ligustri. The sequence continues at coordinate 4,752,674 of LR990967.1, read as the reverse complement.
TAGATTGCAGAATTTGACTACAAACAACATGTATGAAATTTATTACCGAAAATGTTCTTGTAATTCTTCTTTATTATAGAAAACGTCTTTGCAAAATATACAGTTGAATTCCTGCTTGGTAGTCATACTCATTGTTCACACTCCTGAAATGAATTCTTCAGGGAGAGAAAAATATTACTTTTCACAAGATATCGGTCTCTTAGTACTCCAAAAGCACTAGTGCCACTGCCATTGTATTTTGACGGACGAATAATACTTTAATATATAAACTGCATATAAAGAGTCTTAAAAGTAATTTATTTATATTCTTTAAAAGAATTAAATAGTAGGATTAGAGTCACAGTAATGAGATAAACTCACAACCCAAACAAAACGTAGGCCATTTTGAAATAATTTATTTTTAAATTTTATTTATTATCAGTGTTTACAGATATACAACATAATCGACTAAGAGTTTGACATTTCATACCCAATCGATTTCCTAATTGAGTAAATGCTTTATGGTGCGTGCTGACCGGTCTGCCATATGATTTTTTTGGATCTATTTGAAGGGCTTGGCTAAAGCCAACGATTTTATTTTATTTTATTTTTATTTGGGAAACAAACAGATTAAGAATAAATACATGCAAAGTAAACTATACATCATCAAAAACAGTTTCCACAGTCATTAATTATTAATAATTATTTCAATTATTTGCCTGTGTAGTGCGGTAATGCGTAGATGAGTTGCAACAAAAGGGTTGAACCATTTCACCTAACTCTATGTGGACTTTTTGCTTAATCTCTCTCAAATGATACGGACAGTGTGATGATAATTATATAAATATATTCTGGACATTATGGCACAGCGCCATCGAGTTCCGAGCTAAGCAACGAGGCTTGATGGCTTGATATGGGTTGACGATGATGATTTATTCAGCAGCGGATTTGTAATGGAAGACAATAGAACCACTTTTCGATGACAGTATATTGTGATTTTTCAACGGGTGGTAACATAGAAACAAATCTATTATCTTTAAGCTATATAAAATAAAAATATATTGTCTTTTTATTTTCTTTTTAGAAATTTGGAAATATGGCTAAATACTTGTCCACAATTGGTTTAGCAAAACGAATGTATTCTGGGATAAACGGTAAAAATAAAGCGCAAAAATATGTGCTAACGAAATATTTCCAGGGGGAACCACAGAAAACTGACTTTAAAATCGTCGAAGAGGATCTTCCCGAATTAAAAGAAGGAGGTACAAAATATACCTAGTACTAAATTTCATGGACGTAAAACGTACGCTTCATGGCGGGATGTTTGTAAAATGTATTGTAGATAGTTACAGCGCATTATGAATTTAATTGAGATGTCGTATTTATCTATATGAAAAACCCACAAAGTGTTTGATTTATCTACAATTAAATACAATGTTTTTAAATAAATTTTTCGATATTACTAGCTGACGATATTACCAGCAAATAATATAATAATAATATATCTGGACATTATGACACAGTGCCATCTAGTTCCGTGGGAAGCAACGAGGCTTGTGTTACGGATACTGGTAGGTTGATATACTACATATATACTTTTTTTTGTAAATACATACATATTATACATAGAAACATCCATGACTCGGATACAAATGTTTATCCTCATCACATAAACATTTGTCCCTACCGGGATTCGAACCCAGCACCCATAGCACAGCAGGCAGTGCTAACTGCCGTTGGACTAATGGGGTAGCAAATGTTGTTTTGCCACATTTTAGGAGTTGGCGATAGAAGAATGAAAATTTAGGTATTTTTTGATGCCAAATCATAAAAAAAAATACAAAAAATAGCTTGTCAAAAATTTTTTAAAAACGTGTGTGTGGGTGTAAAAAATAGCCTACAACCGATTCTCAGACTTATCAAATATACAAACAATATTTCATAATAATCCGTTGAGCCGTTTCGGAGGAGTTCGGTGACTAACACTGTGACACGAGATTTTTATATATGAGATTATATAGAAACAGTACACTTTGTGCGTTTTTAAATGGTAATAATTATATTCCATATTCAAAACTTTAAAGTTTCCTTTACCTTTCTTGTCAGATATAATGTCTTTTTGTCGATCAATATTAATAGTGATCTTAAAATTGACGATGTTATTAATTTTAATATATTTTTAGAAATATTGGCCGAAGCTGAATATCTTAGCGTGGACCCTTACATGCGAGCATATATGATAGGATACAAATTACCTACTGATATGATTGGAGGACAAGTAGCGAAGTTAGTTCCAAAATTGCAATTGTTAAAAAAAATGTTATGACTTAATAACGTTTACTTATCACTATTTCAGAATAATTGCAAGTCGTAATAATAATTATACAGTTGGAAAGTACATAACTGGGTCTTTTGGATGGCGCTCGCACACTATCTTAAATCCTGATATTGCATCTAATAAAGCAGGTCTGTTACCTATATCACTGCTGCCCGATTTCGGACCACATCCTGTTTCCCTTGCTTTAGGAATTCTTGGAATGCCTGGGTAAGAGCCTATCTCATCAGCTTGTGAAATTATTATTAATTATTAATACAATTCAGCCTTCGGTTGGCAGACATTACATGCCATCGAGAAAATCTCTCAAGTCAGCAGATTTCCTCACGATGTTTTCCTTCACCGTTTGAGCATTACGCATCCTCGCGATCGCCGCGAGTTACCTGTGTGCTACACGCACACTCACACACACAAGCATCAGTCAGTCGGCCGGCTCGTGCTGTCGCCCCCGCGCCGCGACCACCCGCGCGCGTGCCCGTTGTCCATCGCGTGTGCGCTTATCATTTGTCGCGCGTCCTTATTTTTGTAATTATCAGTAAAAGCCATTGTAACCACTTCAGTGCAAGTTTTTTATTTCTATTCAGTCTTAAAGTCGCCCAAACAACGCACATAACTTCCAAAAAGTCAGTGGTGCGTGCCTTGGGTTTGAACTCGAGACCTCTGACGTCTCTGTCCACTGGTCATACCGGTGGACCACTAGGCTACCACAGCTCCCGCGGGTTTGTGTTACGAAAAAATAATTGTAGCTACCTATATTGCGCGTTGTTTATTGGTCGGTAAAGTAAAATAAACATATCCTTCTTTAATTTTTCACCTTTTCTGTTCGGCATGGATATAATGAAACGTTATACCCATGTACATCGACGATTGACGAATAATTTATTTTCAGTAACACGGCTTACTTTGGTTTAAAAGAAATTTGTCGACCTAAGCCTGAGGAGACAATCGTGATCACTGGTGCAGCTGGAGCGGTGGGCTCGCATGTGGGACAAATCGGTAAAATATTAGGTAACTAAAATTTTGGTGTTTATTTATTTAATAAAATTCAGCATCGGCTTCGAATTTTAATTAGAAAGAAAATAAGAATTAAAAAATATGGCTCCGATTACAAGAAGTAACATTATTTCTAATATAAACGTGCGTCTATGATATTTTTCAGGTTGTCGTGTTGTTGGTTTTGCGGGAACCGATGATAAATGTGAATATTTGGAGAAAGAACTAGGCTTCGACCGGGCGTTTAATTATAAAACTTGTAATATTAGAGCCGCCCTCAAAGAAGGGTGCCCTAAAAGAGTTGACTGCTACTTCGATAATGTAAGTTCCCTTTATGACATACAGAAGCTGTAGTTTTAATTATCTATCGTGTTGGTACTTATTACGTTTGTCTACAGGTAGGTGGTGAAATAAGTTCAACTATAATCAATTATATGAACAAATATGGAAGAGTAGCTGTGTGTGGTTCTATATCGTCGTATAATGATACCACAATACCAAAAGGTGCGAAATATATTTCATCTTCATCGTATGATTACCATTTAAATTAATATATAGATTATAAATCATGGTACTACTACTGCTACTAAACACTCCATAATAATATATACTCCAAAGAACACGTTTGTGTGTGTGATGTATCATTACAGGATCTTATTATGGGACAAAAAAATAAATAACGTGCACACAATGAACCGCGAGGGCCCTAACGTTTTTGTTATTTATGCTTTCTGGGGGTGTTGAGTGGGTGTCCTATAAGAAGTATCGAAGAATTAATCAATCCTCGTACGTTTACATGAGCAACAACTGTATGATATTCTTCATCAAGGAGAATATCTGTCGTGTTGCCTATTGTAAAAACCAACAACATGAAGCATTGTTTGATTTTTGAGACAATTATAACTAAGTTTCCAATATGTTTTTAGGCCCGGGCCTAAATCACAAACTGCTCGCCCAGGTCACGCAACCCAGGATATCGCTTTTAATTTTATCGCTTGCAGCTTTTATGGTACAATGACCCATTACAGTCACAGTTCAGCGAGCTTAGGCAATACTTGATCACAATTCACAGGCCTTGATTTGAACCATTTGTTATTTTGTTTTAGTATCGATTCTACAACCAGCTATTGTTTTAAAAGAATTAAAAATAGAAGGGTTTTTGGTAAATCGCTGGACCGATCGGTGGAATGAAGGTGTTGATGCAAATCTTAAATGGCTTAAAGAAGGAAAACTCAAATATCAGGAAAAAGTGTATCATGGTTTTGATAACATGGTAAATGCACTCGTGGGTATTCTCAGAGGAGAAAACACTGGAAAAGCTGTGGTCAAAGTAAAATAATAATTATTATAAACGAAGAAAAAACTTATAGGCAACATGGCGTCTATTCTACGTATCGTGTAGGATTGTAGCCTGGGCTGCTTCCACGCATAAAATAAGCTGGACTATCGCTTGACTAAATATACCTACATTTTGACTACAATCAAATTAAAAATAAGTGATATCTGTTTTTAAATCTATCAAAACACTGTGTTAAAATTTCATAGCGGCCTATATTTTGTAATATTTTAACTAATTTTAATATAGAGCTATTCTTGCTAGATGTTATTTTTTGACGAACCAGACGAACCTTATGTATATCCATCAATTCCAAATCCTTTTCTTATTAATTGCTATTATTGCTATAAATATAGTATGTACATCCTATTTTTTTTAATAGCACATCTATATGCTTGTATTGGAATGTCCATCTATAAGGCGTGCGGAAGCGGTGACGGATAAGTCTCCTACGACCTTTAGTGTGCTACGAGTCAGTACGAATGCTATGACCTTTACACATCCGAGTCATGGATGTATCTATCTATAATATGTATGTATTTACAAAAAAAAAAAAAGTATATATGTAGTATATCAACCAGCTAGTATCCGTAACACAAGCCTCGTTGCTTAGAACGGAACTAGATGGCGCTGTGTGCCATAATGTCCAGGAATATTTATTTATTTATTTTATTTATCTAGCATCTGGGTCTAGTCGTTTTTACGTGTAGGTAATTGTAATTCTGAACTGTCGAACTTTTATGTCGGACGGACTGTCACTGTCACTGTCAGGCAGGTTGTCAGTTTAGTTCGTTCTGTCAGCTGGTTTCATTGGCAGAACAATAATTGTCGACATTGGCATAGTATAGTTATTAGAGCCACAATATGTCATTGGTTTGCCATTATAAATAATTGAATTGAATTGACCGTTTGTTTTTATATTTTTAAATAATAAATATTTTTGAAAGATTGCTCCTCTATTATAACTGCAAAATCACTTGGTTTTTTTCCTGGTAATTGAAATACATTAAAGGACTGGAAAAGGAAGCATGTCGTCTTTATCCAAAGTTATTTCGAAGTATTCCAAAGATTCTGCGACTGTTGTTTCTGTAGGCACCTATGAATCTGCAGTAGGTAAAGTAATTGCAGCAGCAGATGATAATTTTTTGTATATCGTAACGTTTGAGGACTCCAAGAACTTTGAAAAAACTTTGAAAATCTAGCCAACGAGTTATCATGTAAATTTGTTGAAAGTCCTAATAAAATGTTAAAAAAGTTCAAAGAAGAGCTATCAAATTACTTTGACGGTAAACTTAAGAAATTTACAGTACCTATAAAAACATTTGGATCCCAATTTCAAAAGGTGAGTTTTACACTATTATTTTACTACCAAAATTATTTATAATGTACATTTTGATAATTCATACACCAAATAATCATTATTTCCTTTAACAGGAAGTATGGGACAAACTCTTGGAACTACCCTATGGTTCAACGCAAACTTATGGTGATTTAGCCAAAACATTAGGCCGTCCACCAAGCCATTCTAGAGCTGTGGGTGCTGCCTGTGGCGCTAATACATTAGCTATAGTGGTACCTTGTCATAGACTTGTTTCTTCAGGATCTAAAGGTGGATACAATGCTGGTGTAGATCGTAAAGATAAATTACTTGAACTGGAAAAAACGTGTTCTGTTTAAACTAATTCCTGCCAGAATGACTAAATACCTCACTAATACTAGTAAATAATACTTTGTATGTTTATGTGGGTTACACAATTTGGTAAAAATATGTTTTGCCTCATAGCTAGTAAGAATTAAAACTGTTTTCAGTTTTGTGTGCTATAAAAATCCATATATTATGTTTTGTATAATTTTGTGAATTTTTAAAATAGTTGTAATCTTTCATTTGAAGTATTAGATATTGTTGTAAGAAAATATTTTAATTTATTTTTTTGTTTTTATACCTGCAACTGAAGCTGAGTGGTTAGCGCTTACAATATAGTTAGCAACAATCAATCAAATTATCCAACTGTATGGTTCAATAGATTTGTCAATTACACTACTTAGATCTCAATTTAAATAAGTGCATTGTTAGAAATTGATAAAACTACCTCAAAGGTATTATTATTATAAACCTATACAAAATAATGTTATGAGAAAAATTTACATTGATATTTTTTATACGAACTCTGTGTTTTATTTAGTGTATTATTAATAAGTCATTACTTAAAAAATGTGATTGATTACTATAATGACATGTTAGTCAAACACTATTGTGCTTAAATGTTTACATAATCCTATATATTATCATATATATTTATAATTTAAATTGCACTAGTTACATATACTTGCTAGTTACTAGATTCTGCTTACCCCCATGGGAAAAAGGCGTGACTGTATGTAGTTACATATTTTTTATTTGTGTCACTCTTTGTATTTTAGCAAAACTGATTTATATGGTGCCATATACAATTGGCTTAAGACTTGAAATTGATTATTATAATCAAGTAATTTGTACTGTCTTCTTATAAAAATAAAAATGTTTACTATTTATATCATATTTTAATTCACACTTTGTACTAATATTATTGTATAAGTAACTACAACAGAAGCAATAGACACTAGAAGCGAATAATTTAATGTAGTGAAATTCGCCATGTTGAAGGATATGGGTCGTTCTTGTAAAAATGTCCTCAAATCTAATATGGCCGAGCGTAGCTCCGTATCTGTTGGGAAACGAAATATTAACAGTAATTAGTTCTTGTTGTCACAATTACCAGTACTAAGTCCTTCAGACGTATTCAATGAGTTCAGAAGTCCAATGGCCCCGACGATAGGGTATGGGTTTTTAATCAGAAGGTACGAATCCGATATACCTAGTACTCCGTCCCTCACCAGATCGGGGGACGGACGGATTTTTCCCATTAGGAATAGGTTATAAACGAATAAAAACACCATCGTCATCATCAATCCATTATTCTCGCACTGCTAGGCACGGGTCTCCTCTGATTTGCTATCTAGTCCACTATGCTAGCCTACTACGGGTTGGCACAATTTAAAACAGTTCCGGGAGATCATCACAAAGGAAATTGGAATAATTTGTTTTTTTTTTTAAATTTGCCATTCTCTACCTAAGATTTTCTCCTGCCTGTCCTGTTCTCCTGTATATCGTGGGTACAAACACAAATGCCGGAAAAAACTACCTGTAGATCGTGTCAATATTTGCAGAGATCGATCTCTGACGTGACCCGCAACTCGTGACGGATAAACCGATCGCTCAGCACTGCGCCAGTCGTCGAGTCGTCAAGTCGGCATAGGACACAATTTTGGTTTTCGTATAGGTACACTGACAACTTTCTTCAAGTGGAAACTATTTTGACGATTATCTTAAAAATTATCTTAATCGGCGAATCTTAATCGTATCAGAATTAGTAGGTAGGTAACTAAAACTTACCAGGATTTTTGTTTACTAGGAAGTGATCAATAACGTTAATGATTTCATCTCTTTGACGATAAGCCTGTTCGCATTGGTGAACCAAGCTTATTACAATAGCAGCGCACGTAAGAAAGCGCATCATTCCAGATACTCCAGGTAAAAAATTTAAAAACGTGTTGTTGTAGATAGATCGCTAAAACGAAAAAATAATTAATTAAATAGTTATTAACAAACGTTCGCACAACTTTATTGTTGTCGGTACTAGCTGTTACTAGCAGCTTCGTACGCGCAATTTTATATGTACTAACTATTTTCATATTTCTTTTAAAAATGACGGCCTCCCCAAATAACGTTCTACCCTTTTTAACCATAAGGATATGAATATTAATAAAATGTGAAACACGTCTTCCATTAATTGTGATAAAGAATGTTTATAAAATTTTGAAATAGATTACACCAAGGAATCACGTTGAACCATACAAATTTTACCACCCTTTTTCACTCCTATAGGGGTAGAATTTCATAAAATCATTTCTTATCTGATCCCTACGTCATACAAAGAACACACTCTCCAATTTTCAGGTCTCTACAATGAGAGGTTTAGGCTGTGCGTTGATTCGTCAGTCATTCAGGACAAAGCATTTTATATGTATAGTTTAGATACTGCCTTGTAGTTGTAATGATTTAATGAATAATAAATATGAAGTAAATATGTAGATAGGAAATAAAAGTAATTTCGGTACATTTATTCTTAATTATTTGAAAGCTGGTGCTTCCCGTGCAATATAAATGTACTCTGTGTTCCCGTGTGGTCCCATTTCAATTTGGTCCAGTTCTGACATTTGAAGTCGTTTTTTTTTGACAGAATATTTTATGACTATCCTTTCAGTTTTTCCATAATCACTCTTGAATTATATTCAGTTACTAGCTGTTGCTCGCAGCTTCACCCGCGCAATTTAATACTAATTTCTCTTCCTTATTTCGCCCGTTAAAGGTTGAATTTCCAAAAACGACGGAACACGTTATTATTGCTGAGGAACTTGAATATTAAATTTCATTCTTCTTACTTTAAAAATGACGGACTTCCCATATAAACTTTCAACCCCTATTTCACTCTCTTAGAAGGGAAATTTAATAAAATCCCGATATACGTGTTTAACTATTTTTGACCAAAAACTTGTATATTCAATTTCATATCTCTCTCTAACTTTAAAAATGACGGATTTCCATACAGCTATTCATATTCAACTTTATTCATATAAACTAATCATCCCTAATTTTACCCCTTCCTTCTGGTTCCTGACGAAGAACTACTTTAACAGTCAATACAATAGTTAAAAAAATATACACGGTGCTCTTAAAAAAGTTGTATATCATTTGTATTTTAAGTAATTGAATATAAAAAATAAATAAAAATGTCACTTTTAATCTGGTAAAAAGCTAAGAATAAATGTCACTATAAATTTAAGACAACATCTTATATTTGAAACGTAATTATTTAGAATAATAATCCGTTCTTCTTTACAGTGGAGTAGTGTGGGGTATTTGTCGCCCGGGGCCGTCTGGAAATTTGCCGCCCCCTTTTCTAGTAGTATAAAAACGACGCGGCACTTGATGCCGCCCCCTTTCATATGCCGCCCGGGGCCATGACCCTTTTTGCCCCCCCTCCCCACGCTACGCTACTGCTTCTTTATACTTATACGAATATTATAAAAACGAAAGTGTGTCTGTCTGTTTATCTTCTGTCACCTCTTCACGCTATAACCGCTGATCTGATCTAGATGAAATTTGGTAAAGGCATAGTTTGAGTCCCAGGAATATATCCTTTACATGGGATAGTTTTTAAAAGGCGACAAGGGATTGTGGGAGTTTGTATGCGGAATTGATAATTTCATAACGGAGGGTAGAAATAAATAAGCAGATTGGATAAAACGGCAAATTCTACGCAGACGAAGTCGCGGGGGTTACGGACAGTAAATCCTCTTTTTTTAAAGTTGCTTAAATAACGTAAAGCCAAATACACAGTTCCTCGCATGCAATAGTTCAATTTTGTCACTGTGATCAAAAGCGTGGCGCATAGTTTTTTTTAAAATAGTGATTTAGAGATTACTATTTACATCGAACAATCCTACATGATCTTTTTCATACTGACCAGACACATGGACGTATCAAAACTTTTCCTTCACTCTATGATAATTTCTTGAGTCCAATAGCCCAAAACCCGGCCGGCCCCTCCTCTATGTACTCATGACCAGATAAAGTTCATCTTTGATCAGTTGGGAGTTTATAGAGATATACATGATCAAGAAGGTAATATCTAAGTATGAATTTAGCCATTGCAGTTTTGGTCTTACTTAGATGGCAAGTATGCACCTCGTACATCCACCACCCCAAAGTAGATAGCTTTAAATAAGTCTGTGTCAGCCTAATTAATAATTCAAGAAAAGGCAATGTAGAGAAGTTCCATACAAATGCACAGCAACACTGATGCTTGTCACTACTTCGCCATTCGCAGTTCAAGTCTTCTGATCAAATTCACTTAAGAAAGCAATTCTTACAGTAGATACCCGTACCTTTATAGGCATCTACTATAACTGTAGATATCCTATGTAGTGGGTTGAAATTAATCGCTATATTATTATTATAACCTGAGATCCAATTGCGATCCTGATGGACAAATTCAACGTTTTCACCATGTCTAATAGCAGGCTCAAAGTGTTAAGTAAGATCTGTAAAAGAAAAATATTAAAGGAAATCTCTTGGGAACCAGTTTTGTGAATTTATTGGCACAAAACTTTAAAAGCGTATTATTTGCTCTTACCCTGAATCCGTACATCTTGTTGATGAAAGTCACTTGTTCCGTTAGCAACAGGTAACACTTGGTAACTCTTTTTATCTCAAAACTATCGTTTGAACGTGGATAACGGCTGTTATCAGGTATCGTACGGTCTTGCCGATACAGCCAGTTCTTGTTAAGTACACAATCGGCCATCTGTCCTGCTGGGCAGATAGCTGTGGAATCATAACACCTCTGCACTAAATAACTAATAATTCTTAATCTGGCTTCAATATGCAATACATGAGCTATAAAGTCCAGCGAAGTCAGCATCTTAATGAGTAAGAAAATATAAGAGAGTGAATGCGATAATGGGGTAAACCACCCGTACGTGACAACCCAGGCCCCTAAATCGCAAAGAGAACATATCAACAAAATCATTAAGAAGAACGCCATTGTTTTCAGAAGTTTGCGTCTCAAAACAGAGTAACACTTCACATCAAGGAATTCATCAATTTTTTCGTATTGATTTAAGTATACCAGGCAGATATTTCTTCCATATTGATAGATGTAGTACAGGTCTACAAGATACTGACTGAAATCGGAGATTATTTGAATTATGTCTGTAAGTCTGATAGAAATTTCCATTTTGCTGTAGACATGTTTTATTTTGTAGTACAAACAAAAGAAATGTACACCTCCAAGTACTAAAGTGGTAAAAACACTTTTGACGATAACATATAACTTGGAATAGGTGGGCTCTACGTTCCAATTTAAAGCAAATATTTTTAGGATCCATGTCAGAAGTCTCATTGAACCATATGTGTTATTATGATATTCATTTTTTATAACGTCACTGACTTGCATATTAATGTTTCAATATAAAAAAAAAATGTAACTAGGTTCGTACTTTAACCACACACAGGCTATTACTAGGTAGGAAAGCAGTTTCAAATTCAAACTGTGTGTTAAATAATTAATTGAATGGAGATATATATTACTACTATATGATACATCAATCAATGAAACGACATTTAATTATATTATAGAACTTTTAAAAGTAGCATGTTCTAATAATTGTAATAGCAATAGGAAATTTTAATTCTCTTTTGTCAGTATGTATGGTTGTACAAGCTTATCTATGATAGATAGATATAGTATATTTTAATTAGGTACACCAAATAGACAGCAATATGGAAAATATAGATTGTAGGTAATAAAGTACTTACAATAATTTGGCGTTCTTATTACAAAAAGCAATTGCATTAGTAACATGAGTAGTTAGCGGCGTACATAGTCAATATAAGTTAATATGCAAGTAAGTAATAAAAATAAATATTTAGTGAAACATTCCATTAGTTAATTAAGAATTGTGTCTATGACTTGGGATCTTCATTACTGCGTAGGTATATATATGTGAAATTTACTTTAAGAAAAGCTAGGCGGCATACTTAGACTAACTTAGACGGTCGATGTCCAAAATCGCATATGTCGCCGCACAGCTTTGGCAGAACAATGCCTTGACAATGTCGTTTTTGTATCGACCTATCGTCTCCTAGCTTTGATCCAGTGTGACTCTGTGGCCGACCTTTTAGGAGAGTTGAATGCGAGGCAAGATCCTTGTATGGTGTTTTACGGTGGTTTGGACCACAGCCTATTCGGATTACGTCACTTGGCAAGGTGAATAATTCGTGAGAATTTACCTCGCTGTGTATAAAGTAAAATTAAGCTTAACGAAAATAAAAATATTCACAAAAAAGTAAAATTTACGAATATACTATATACGAGCAAAATAACGTTTAGAGCTAGTCAAGAAAACACGCGTGTGTCAAGCTTTTATATTAATTAATTGAGTGTATACATGGGTAGGGTCGTTGCCTACGTATTAAGGTATCTAAAGATCTTTTTAGGGTACCGTAAATAAACTAAAACTCGGACAGTACTATTTCTATTTCGCAGCATTTTGGTAGATCTACTCCATCTGGTTCACCAGACCAAAATGCTGCGCCTTTACCATAAATGCTGGTGCAGGATCCTAGCATAGAGCCGCACAGTTTTCAGCCAACCCTGTGTTGCAATGGAGGTTGCGTAACTTTATGCCTACTAGTAATTTAGACATTAAAATACACTACTTATTCTCCGAAAATAATGATGTGTTCGAAATATATTCTATTTCTCCGAATATTTTACGTTAATTTTAATTTGCCGTAAAATAATTCAGACTTTTTGTTATGATTCCGATAAATCTGTAAAAATATAGATATATTATATAAGTCTGTAAATGTTAACTATTTTAGAATTTTCATCAGATTCGATTGGTCATATCATCTAACACCGCGTGCCCATAGGTACCTACCTACCTACATAACTTTATCGTCGAGGTACAACTCTAATTGATTCCCATCTACTACAGTAATTAAATGAACGCGCTTAAATATTTAATAGAGGCTATTTATTATAATTACTCTGGAATCTTCATTTATTATTAATTTTTAAGCGACATGACAATAATGAATTATTCATTGTAGGTAGGTAGGTACCTCATGAAAGTGACAGATAGTCATAATAGCACAGTTGTTCTGTACAGGGATGTTAAGGAGCTCCGTAACCGTAACCGAAACTATCGGATATCCGAAATAGAAATATATCCGTAACCGTATCCGTTTCACTAGTTTCGGATAGATTTCGTATAAGGGCGGAGTCTAAATAAAACTATATATTTTGACAGGTTTAATTTGATATTTTTATTTATCAAGTTAGGTAATGTAGATTCTCCAAATGTAAACAGCGTGATAAAAACTTTTCTCGAAAACTAGGTGGTTCTACTTCACTAACCGATATAATTTTATTCCTATATCCATATCAGAATCCGGCGCTAGCGGCGCCGACGGCGCGGCATGTATCCTGTAACCATTATATAATATAATTAGGTATAGGCGCAAACTTAAATAGATGTTTAAGGTTGCCTGCTTATGTTTTAGTATAGATAATAATGTATTATTAGCGTAAGGCTAATAATACATTATTATCTGGTACTAACCAACAAGGTGGATAATCCCTCAGTACATTATTAGGACCCATAACTTATTAATTTATCATCCGTGGTGCCTGGTAACTGGGCTTAGCGCAGTTGTAAACATCTGTTCTTATATCAATGACATGTAAACTCTATGCTGTCTCTCGCTTGAAGGAGGGAAGTGAAAAAACTGATATTTTTCTTATTCCTCCTATATAACTTCATGATAAAATTCGCTGCGGGTTCCAAGACATTTAAATCATTCCCTTGGGACACGTCGGACTTCATTGTTTCGACGATTTTCTGGATAGTTACTATTGTTGATCCTGATTTACAGGAGTTGCAGTAGTAGGGATTCGGGTGGTGGGCAAGTCCCAATTAAAAAAAAAACCCTCAGTAGGTGAAAGCATTAACTTCTATCATCATCATCAACCCATTAACGTCCCACTGCTGGGCACGGGTCTCCTCTCATTTTGAGAGGGATTTGGCTATAGTCCACCACGCTAGCCTACTGCGGGATGGCAGACTTCACATGCCATCAAGACAAATCTCTCAAGCATGTGTTTTCCTTCACCGCTTGTAATAAATATGCACATAACTTCCGAAAAGTCAGCGGTGCGTGCCTTGGGTTCGAACTCGAGACCTTTGACGTCTCAGTCCACTGGTCCCACCGCTAGGCTACCACAGCTTACTTAGCAACTTATTAACTTCTATGTACCCGACAAATACATGCGAGGAATTGGTAGGCACCAGCGCAAACTCCTCTGCTGCCCATCTGAGTGGCGATGGCACTCCCCCCATGCAAACAACAGTCCTAACTCCTACTTCCAGGGCCATAAATATTTAAATAATTTTCTTAGGGCCTATCCAGAAGCAGACATATTTTTCAATAAACCCAGCATAACAAGCAAAAAGGTTAGTATTTTTATAAATATGTATGTGTCAAGTAATTGAGAAGAATATTACAGATTTTATATAAGATTTATTTACTTTCATTTTTTTATATTTTATAGATTATTACAATTGTTTTTGTATGTTTAGTGTAGATATAAACGACTTGGTTGCAAACTATAAGTTTATTTTTTATGAATAAATAAATATGAATATGATCAATTTTCGTACACTGTAGTTGTTATCTAACAATGTTACGTAATGTGGACGTATTATAAAACACAAGTTATATATATTATAATATATTATATAGTTAAGTTTGTACGCACCATAAGAAGGCGCGTAACATCGCCAATAAGTTTAAGATTACAACACATGTTGATGACAGTATCAAAATAATTTTGATTTTAATCAAATGCATGGGCGTATCTACTGATTTTCTCGATTAATGTATGAAATAATATGACTACATACGTGATGAAAAACATTCTTTCTATAATTTTATTACAATTATTTAACTCTCTGCCTACCCAAATGGGAAAAATGCGTGAGTGTATATATGATAAAAGATTTTTATCAAGCCCCTGACTCAAAGGTCAGCTCAAGAACTCAAGGCCTTGAGTTCTAAGTAAAGAGACCTGTGTAGCCTATTGGTGTAACACCATACGCTACGATCCTTGCATACTACTTTTGCCTCGTCCACATTCATACAACTTGTCATGCACGCACGCCGTTTACGACTTTACGCGTTATCTAATGTCATCTTAAAAAAATGGTTATGAATTCTCTATGATAGTAAAAAATAATAACAAAATAGGAAATACTCAAAAGCCGTAGTAACCATGAAATATGAATAATTATATATTTTTTTAAATACACTGAATTTTGTGCAAGTTATTTGGCGGGAAGTGAAGCGCTAAGCTTACCTGCTTACCAGTTTTATTGTCAAAAAATTATGTTTCTATGAATTTTAATGTATAATAATGGTGGCTTAATAACCGTTAAGTGTTCGTAAACGTGCATGAGTGTTGGATTGTGTTGTTAAAATGAAACACAACAGTGTAACGTGACTTTCAAATTCTCCCAAGAAACTGAAACTGAAACTAGGAAAAAAATCATTTATCATCCTTCATAACCTATTAATTCACCTCATTCACCAAATAATAAACTGTCATCCTTATCCATCAGGGAAAATACGTATGACTAGACTGTATGGACTAGATTCCTTTGCCTTATCACGAAAGGGAAGAAAAAAAAGGTTTATTGCTGCTGCATGGGTTGTTGGGGACTTTTTGGCGGGAAAGTGAAGCGTCATGTTCAGCAGCTTTGTTTTATTTTTTTAAATTTGTGTTTTGATAAACTTTAATGTATAATAATGGTGGATTATTAACCGTTAAGTGTTTGAAGAGACGTGCATGAGTGTTGACAAATGAAACAAAACAGTGTAACGTGACTTTCAAATTCTCCCAAGAAGTCCGCCTTAGGTTTCAGTAAAGAACCACATATTTACTGAAACTAGAAAAAAAACAATCATCTATCACCCTTCATAAACCATTAATTCACCCTATCATCAACCATACACGAATCATCCAGTCATCCATCATAAATAAAATAAAAGAATACTGAAGACTAGGCTGTATGGACTAGATTCCTTTGCCTCATCCCGAAAGGGAAGAAACGTTTAAAAAAAAAAGTATGAGTTGTTGACTGTTGTGGACTTGTAGCAGCATAATCAAGTCAAGACTACAAATTTGACTTACATTTTGACAATGACAATTTGAATTGAATTGATTATTGTAACTTTTATCGAAACAAAATCATTTTACTTGGTAAGACTTGTTTGTTGTGTGTATATTTGAATATAAAGATAAATGTCATAGATTTCTTGGGTTATACAAGTGATCTGCTTGCATTGTGGTAATTTACACGCCTATCTAATGTGATATTTGTTGTCTCCAAACAAAAAAAAAGTCTTTTTAGTTGCAACTCCTTACGAAGATACTGGGACTGCTCTAAACCAACCCACCTGTTAGACAGGTAGGACATAAATAAAGTATTTGGCTTTATGGAAGTAATTTAATAGGTGGGTAACTATATATTATGTAGAATATTTAAATAAAGTTTTGATGTTGTCCCCTGGTAGTTAGTAACATGTAATAAACAAAATTTGTACGGTACCTACGTGGTACCGTAATTAGTATGCATACATCGCTTACGATTTTACATTTAACTATTCTATGTCATAAAAATATAGCTTTATGAACTTGTAATAATATATTATGGTATGATATGTGCTTACTTCTCATTTAACAGAGGTTAAACCTATAGCCATTAATAGGATATACTGCTATTAATAAAATTGATGTTACCAAGAACTTCTTAAAAGTAGATAAATTCTACTTTTATTAAACAATTGCACATTAGATAATCCATGAATTTTAGTTAAGAAAGATTAAGTGATTAAGAATAGATTTTTAATATTATAAATAGATTATCTATTTCAGAATACAATGGGGGGCTGCCGCTGCTCTTACCGGAACTGCACCTTACGAACTGATGGAAAAACTCATATGTTTCATTATCCTGTGTTTGACAAAGTTCGCTGTCACCAATGGTTAACAAATGCACGCAAATTAGAATTTCTGAATTTAAAAGTATCACAACTAAAGAATAGAGTTGTGTGCCAACATCACTTCAAAGATGAAAACTTTATGAATTTCAAGGTTGGTTTTAAAAAATATCATGACATACTCACTCCATTGTATCTGTATAACTAAAGGCTGTAGTGATCTACTGACTATTCCTACAGTTCACTCATATATTTGAGACCATTTAAAGGGGGTGAAATTACCATTATTAATACATTTGTCAAATTAACAATTCATGAATCTGGCTAATGTTATATTTCACTGACTTGGACTTGGTTTATACAATTAAGTATAAGGCTATTTTCTCCAATTCTATATCATACCCAGTAATTTGTATGTTGCTCAAGTAGACTTTCAATTTTGCTATTAGCTTAGTATAAAGCTGATTTCATAGTTATGCACTTAGTTTAGGGTAACATTTGTTGTAGTTATTTTATTTTGTAGGAGGTAGGGCTAGCAGCAAGATTTCACGCTCAAATTGAGCTGCCCGACTGGGGAAGTACCTCCGCCTTACAGACGACCGCAGTGAATCAACAATAGTTGTCTTTCTGCGAGTGAGTAAGGTTACCAGAGCTCATTGGGGGAGTGACTTCTGACAGCATGGGAATTCCGTTTGCTGTCAGTTCAGTAACTCCCTATTTTAAGAAACCTAAACGGTTTTTAAGGGGTTTGGCAACGCATTTGCAAGCTTCTGATGTTGCAAATGTCTATGGGCGGCGGTCATCACTTACCATCAGGTGAGCCGCCTGCTTGTTTGCCCCCTTATCACAATAAAAAAATATATATATATAATTGATAATAAAATTATATATAATTTGATACATGCTGAAAGAGCCCAATGCGCCGTCTTGAAATTACTTCTTTCCTTACCCTTTAGGCATCCCACTACCGCGGTCTATGAGCAAGCTGGTGTACTTTCTGTAAGAAGAACATACACTTACGAAGTACTAAAAAGATATCATAAAAAGAGCCTATACCTATACCTATATAAGAGAATAGCGCATTGCCCAGTGCCCTTTCAGAAAACAGCATTTGGACAAAAACACTTCAATTTTATATCTACATATAATCAATGTAACACACTCTTCAATACCAGAAAATTGAATAATAAATTTAAAAAAAATGTACTTTCCTGGTTGACGTCGTTGGGATATGATGATAGGTACTGAAAGGCTTTTAATAGTGACTAAATAATAAATGTTGCAGACACACTTACACTGCACCACACGCGCATATACACACACAGACAAAAACACACACACACACAAAAACACACAATACACACACAAGTGTAATTGATTCAAGGATTAATAGTTGTATGCATAGCTTGTAATACAGTATTATTTTGTCTTTATTTTTCATTGTAACATTTAATATTGTCTAATAAATTGTAATAATCTCTTTAGGGCATAACATATTGTAATGAAGTGTAAAAGGGAAGACACTAGCTTTTGCAACACAGTTCTCACTAGTGCAGGATTTTTTTTTATTAAATTTACATAATATATGTATGTACCGTACCTACTACAAGTAAAATTGTACAAAATTATAAAAAAAATTTTCAGAAAGATAAACTTACACATGATGCAGTGCCTACAGAAGATGGACCTTATTGTGATTCTAGTCAGTCAGATATCAACAAGACTAAAAATGAAGATACAAAAGTGTTCAGCATTTCTCTTGATGATATTGAAGATGAATATTTGACAATTGTTGATAAAAAAGCCAATTTTTCAGTAAAATATGGAGATTTCTTAACAAACTGTGACTTAATGGACTTGGATGCATTGAATCAAATTGATGATAACAACCAGGTTAATGTACATACTATAAGCGTATTTGACTCGCATGTACCTAAAGAGCAGGTTTCTTCTAATATACCTGTCAGGAGCATCACCAGAAATATGACCAAAAGAAAAAGAAATTATATTGCTAATAATACTATTTTAAAGGATACCACTACTAGGAATAATACGTTAAATCAAGATAATATAGCAACACACTATATCAGTAAAAATAACGAAACACAGCAAAAAATAGAAGATCAAAGCTCAACAAATCTTACTCTTACTATATCTCAAATACCAGTTGAATTTGATGTAACTAAACCAGATACCCAAAATCAAATACCAGTTGAATTAGTTAAAACAATTTCAAATGCCCAAAAACCAGATATGCCGTTTGTTTTTGTAGATTCAATATCAAGTGACCATAAGCAACAAGATTGGCAACAACCTCAAGCAGTGGATTTTAAAGAGTTTCAACAATCAAAACCACTGAACGAAAATAATAATAAAAGTGTATTGAATGAAAGAAAGAAGATAAGAATTATATCAGAAAAAAAGCAAATTTTAGAGCCAGTGCCTGTGGGAAAACTTGAACCTGTGTCACCTAATAGAATCTTGACACTACCAATTATTAGAAAAACAAATCCTAAACCTCTTCAAGTTATCCCAGAAGTAGTAAATAATAGCATAAATGAAAACCCAAATGAGGAACTAGGTAAATTTAAGGATGATTTTGTTGTAAAAAAATCAGAAAGTCAACCAGTTGGAACCAATCATATTTCAGCTACTACTGAATATAAAAAAACTGTTTCCGAAAGAAATGAAAGTAATGTCTTAAATAAAAGTTTACATGAAGGTTCTCTTAATACTTCACTAATTAAGAATAAAATACCTCCAGAGAGAGTGGCTGCTATAGCAGAAAAAAGAAAATTTAACATGAAATTAAGAGATATAATTGAAGATTGTTTAGATAAATTAGATGAACCGGATAAAATTGATAATGTTAAAAGAAAAACACATAAGTCAAGAACAGTGCCAACCAAAAATCTAAAAATTGGTCACGAGACCAAAGAAACAGAACTGCCTGAAGTACAAAAATATACGATAGCTTATTTAGAAGCTAGAATGAAGAAAATGGAAAATAATTTACTTAGTAAAATAGATGAAAATTCCCAAAAAATTCAGGATTTAAAACAAACATGTACAATTGATATGATTAAAGCTGTCCATAAGAAGAAATCTGTCCAAACACAAACATCAGTTAGTGAGGATGTTCACAAAAAACAACTTTATCAAGAATTATCTAAATATTTAAGTCAGGAGGCTAACAGTTTGATATATGAAGAACTTTTCATAAATAAGTTTACGCAGCAAGTACCCATGAGTTTGTCTCCCACAAAACGGCGCAAACGGAGGTGATTAACGTTGAAATGTGGCGTAAATAAAAATCAATTTGTTAAATGTATTCTTAATTACATAAGTATATTATATTTATTACGGTTTTGTTACTGGTTTATTTCACTTTAACAAGGGTTTTACCAATATTGTCACCTCTAAATAATCCAATAAACGCATCAGCAGCTGTTTCAAATCCATCGGTAATATGTTCTTTGTACTTAAGTTTTCCTTCTTTGACCCATTTCAAGTTTTGAATAATACCTTCCATAGCGCGATCGGCAAACCTGTTTACCAAAAACCCTTCGATTTTTAGTTGTTTGCCAACGATTATTGGCTGCAGTAAGGTTGCTGAAACAAATTTAATATATTAATAATTACAGGCCAAAAACAAGTGTAAAATCATTTAAACGTGGTATAAGAACTTACCTTTTCGCTTTTCAGGATCCGTTTCATTATAACTTGAAATGGCTCCACAGACAGCAACTCGGCCGTATTGGTTCATCTCCGACATAATTATACTGCTAATTTCCCCACCGACATTGTCAAAGTAGCAGTCTACGCCTTTTGGAGCGCTTGCTTTGAGAAATTTGGCTATATCTATTGTTTTATAATTGCCAGCATAATCGAATCCTAATTCTCTCACCAACCATTCACATTTTTTGTTACTGCCAGCAATTCCAATTACACGACAACCTACAAACAAAAATGCTTATTAATTTGGAACAGAAGTGGGTGGGTATTTTGGTCAAACATTTCAGAAGAAATTATATAATTTATCACCGAGGATCTTGGCGATTTGTCCAACGTGCGAGCCGACTGCGCCTGCGGCACCTGATACTACCACTGTTTCTCCGGACTTTGGCTGGCAGATCTCAGTAAAGCCAAAGTATGCTGTGTTCCTGTAACAAACCACACTGAAAAGGCGTAAAAAACCTTCATCGTCTTGGGGAGATCTTAACGACTAGTCGTTCCTCATCCTCGTCAGTTGTTTGTGTTACACGCCTATTTTCTTAGTACCAACAATAAGCTATTCATTTGAAGGTCTTCGATACTTCGATTCGAAACGTGTTTCCTTTGAGTATTTTGCCACCTTTACGAAACTCTGTGCACTTGTAAGGAACGTTTTTACACTGTAAGGAACGTTTTTACAATTTCGACATAAATAACATTTTAGTTATCGTTTTTTACCCACCCTACTCTTCCACATTGTCCTAAGGCTAGAGATATGGGCAAATCTCCGAAGTCTGGTAATTTGTACAAATATGGTTTTTGTAAGCAACTTTTTTCATTTTCGGGCCTTGTAACTGTATGGGTTCTCCAACCAAATTGTCCCATCACCCATGAGCCCACTGGGTACTCTGCATTGTTGCTTTCTATTATTCTGGAAGTTTTATTAAGCGGTAAGTATGGACATAACACAATTTTTTATAAAGAATTGGAGTAGCCAGAAAGGCGCAGAGAATCACGAGACAGGACTAACCGCCCCCAGGTACAAATAGGTACAATATACCAACTTGGCGATTTGTCCCCCTATCATATCACAAGGGTAGTTTCCAGTGAGTTTCATTCGTTGATAAGGATCAACGCTTAGGAATGCTGCTTCCGCCAAGAATTCTGGAAAATTAGTTAAGTAAATTTAATGCAAATAGGAAAATATAGAGATTGTAAAAATAATGTTTTGTTAGCAACTTACCATTTTCTTGCAACATTGGAAGTTCTTCATCGACAATTTTAAAATCACTCTTCTTAGGTTCTCCATCAAATGGATTTAAAACAACGTATTTCCTAGATTTAACCATTATGAATAAACGACTTATTCTGTCTGCAAGATCAGCGTTTATTTAATTTGTTATTATATCGGGACGGCTCCTCGTTCAGCCGATTTTTATCACTGTACAATGTGTGCACCTCCGTATCGCTTTTACTATAATGCCGTAGTCAGAAATTTGAACCTTATTTCGTTGGTGTAGGGTTTTAGTTTCTATACGACTAGTCGTGTAGCTAGTCAAACAACACTCCGAACAGGTTATCTTATTGATAATAAGAATGAATGAGTGACCGAATGCGTCTACCATCGTCTAATTTTAGGTAGGGTAAGAATAACCTGAATAACAAATTTATTCTAAGAATTTCTAAAATTATGTTACCACTATTATTAATAAAATAAAAGCAAAACATTGACTGCTAAACTAAAACAATTATCATGAAATTATGCTTTGCTGTGATTATTGAAAGCGGTAACCTTTTTAACCAAAAGAAAAAATTGAGAAACAACAATTTTCTCACTGCTTCCACATTTGGAACAGTTGTGTTAAATACCAGCTGGTGGCGTTGTAGTCTATTTAGGACAGAATTAGAATTAAAAAAATATTCAATTAGGTAATTGCGCTTTTTAGAAAACCCATAAAAAGTTCCAAAGTGCATTAACATGCATACGTTATTATTGCTAATGGTCAAAACAATGGTTTCGTAATATAATATACTTAATAGAAC
Organism: Craniophora ligustri; assembly: GCA_905163465.1. Lineage (NCBI taxonomy): Eukaryota > Metazoa > Arthropoda > Insecta > Lepidoptera > Noctuidae > Craniophora > Craniophora ligustri. The sequence goes on along the minus strand of LR990967.1, from coordinate 4,729,607 downwards.
AAAATTAGCGCGTCATATATATACTTATATTATAGTGAAAATATTCAGCCTCAAATGTTTCGCATTAAATAGATGAAAACAAAACATAAACAGCTGCTAGTTATCCCACCAAATTCACCAAATTATGCTATTGGCTAACAATGATGACTTTTTTTATTGGACCTATGCTGTTGCCCGTACAGTCGCGTCCATATTTCGGGAATAGTTAAAAAAAAAAAAATTTGAATAGTACTAAAATTTGTACAATTAGATGGTGCGCGGAGCCCGCAAAGGCGCGGGGCCCGTAGCATTTGCTACTCTTGCTACGTGGCTAATCCGCCACTGTAACAGGTTTATACGGAGATAATAATAAGAGTGACGGAGGTCTCGCTGTACCTCGCCGAGCTTGCTCTTGTTTCGGTTGAGTGCCCGCGTTTCTGATGGGGTCGCCTGGCTAACATTCTTCTCGTCAATAAGTCGAAGAATTTCGATCGAGAGTTTGGAATTCGTACCTGTACCGCTGCAGCTAAAATAATTTCGACCCTTCTTTTCGTAGGAAGAAAATCACTTATATTGTATTAAGTACAAACACCTTCCATGTTTTTATGTGTATAATGTTTTTATAATCGGTGTGAAATTCCCCAATTAATAGTGGATACGCTGGTAAATTGCTAAAAAACACAGCTCGAGAGACATAATTATAAGAATCATCAGTGATCTCTTCCAAAACTCGCTAAGAGTCTGTGCCAAAAGATTAGCAGGATATGTTTACTTGCCTATTTGGAATCTATGGCATACTAAATTCTGCAAAGGAACTCTGAACTTGGCTTTGAATTTCAGCATTTTCACAGTGTTTTTTCAAGGTGCCAGTTATTATTTTAATAAGGCTTGCAGAGTGAAGCAAGTCATTACTTTTCGACTACTGCATTGTTTAGCGCGGTAATTTTAAAGTACTCATATGAATATTTAATTTTGTATAAAAATTCTTAGCTTCGGGTACAGGGTGGGGCAGCTGCCCCACTTTCCTTGCTGGGTGTGTAGGGCTGCCCTACATTTATGTTAATTAAATATAAAGGTAGGTATATACGGATTAAACATTGTCTTGTACTCCTAGTTAATATTAGTACTTCATAATATTCATATCCATATCCATACTTACTACATACTATATATTTGTCGCATTCTTTCAAATATACAGGATATTACATATATTTAATATTATAAATCCGAAAGTGTGTCAGTCTGTCTGTTACCTCTTCACACTATAACCGCTGAACCGATTTAGATGAAATTTGGTATAGAGATAGTTCAAGAGAGTCCCGAGGAAGGACATAGGATAGTTTTCATCCCAAAAATCATCCCTTAAAAGGGGGGTGGAAATGCGGATAAAAATAATTTTACGCAGACCACGGAACAGGAAAAGAGTGGAAGTAGTATGTGACAAAATTAGTATGGAACCGCTGTTGCCAAACTCACACAAATATCAATAATCATATTCTGCACTACATGTAAACAATGCGCTCAATTGGTCATTTTTATTTCCGTCAACAATAGATTAACTCCCCAATGCTACATTAGACAATATACCTTCACTATAAAAAAATAAGTTATTTTTTTTTTGATTAACATACTTAAGCTTCTCATGATCTAAGGTCAAACTTTGTCGACCTCTGTGGTCTAGTGGTTCGAGCACCGGACTGCTGATCACGAGGTCGTGGGTTCGATTCCCACGGGACACAAATATTTATGTGATGAATATAAGTGTTTGTGTTCGTCTGGGTGTTTCCTATGTATTATAAGTATGTATTTAAAAAAAAAGTATATAAGTGTTTATATCCATTGTCTAGTACACATAGTACAAGCTCTGCTTAGTTTGGGACTAGATGGTGATGTGTAAAATGTCGCAGAATATTTATAAAAAAAAAAACATAATACGATTTTTGAGATAATTTTGCATCTATCAATCATCTATCAATCTATTGAGCTATGATCAACTATGACCCTTAAATAAATTGGCATTCGGTTAACATTAGCATTATATGTAAACATTGTATCGCTGAACAATCAGTGCGCGTATTTTTAGAGTGGATAAGGAGATGTGATGTTTATAAATAAAAAATAAAGGCTACAATAAATTTGTACTCTGTTAAGACTACAATAGGTATAGAAACACCGGGATTTAATAATTTAAATAAATAATATAATTTCAAACATTATTTATTTTTTTATGTTGTATACCCACTTGAATTAGGGATCGTGTTCTGGGATCTTTTAATTTATATATTGAATTTCTTAAATAAAAACAGTTTAAATTGTTATTGAAATCGTAAAAGGGAAAATAATATTGAAAGAGGTGTTCTCAAACTTATGGTCATTTTGAAGGGGTATGGAAAAACTTGAAAAAAAAAAACTTATAACGTTTTTTGGAATCGCTGTAGGTTTGATGTATCTCTATCCTATTTTGGACATTAAAAATATCTTCCAAGAAGTGCCAGAGCAGATCCAGTTCATTGGCATCCAATTAACTCTACCAGTTGCATCTAAACATTTTTCTTTGAAACCAGGATCTTTGGTAACCCTACATTTATTTTTTGCAACAAGTTAAATTTATCTATAAACTCAAAAAATCATCCGGTCACGTCAATAACTGAGTGTAGCAAAGCAAAGAACTTTCAATTCAATTGTCAAGACAGTCAGGACAAGTGGATTTTATGTTAAAGACCTAAGGTGGGTTTTCATTGTTTTCTATAAAATTACCTATTCAACGCGATGTCAGTATACGACTAGTGACTAGGGTAGGATTTAAACGATGTGCGCGGAACATTGCTTAACATTTGACCAGCGCGCCACGCCCACTTTGCACTTCCACTATTTTTTTCTGTTCCGTGACGCAGACGAAGTCGCGGGCCAAAGCTTTTCGAAAATTAATCTTTCCTTAAAAAAAGAAAAAATAATTTAGAAGTATTTGTTTTACAAAAGATGGACTGAATAAAGAAGGTAAACCGGAGCTTATGTTATGTTTTTCATTATGTATTATTACGGTACCATTGCAACCACATAATGTTAGGGGTTTCCTCAGTTTTCCTGATAAAGCAAATTTTTGTTTGACTTTTTTATAACAGTATTCTATGCTTTTCATGACCTCCTTGGAAAATTGTGTGTTCTGTGTCGTCACTCATCGATTCATAGAACATATGAAATGTCATAGTGAGTGACAAAATAATAAGACAATTTTGGTAAAGGTACTATGATATAGAAAATAAAATAGTATCTACATTTTTATTAGTGCTATCCAAAATTAGGCCTAATAGTAGCTTCGGTCTGTAGTATTCAGAATGTGTGGTATCCGACCTAAAACGTACCTATATCATTTTATTTTTATATTTAATTATTAGGTAGGTACTCGTAGGTACTACAAAGGAATATCCATGGGACGTCGTAATATTGATAACGAAAACTTAAAGTAAGTTCTTCCTAGCTTGTCTAGGTTTTCCAAGTAGCTAGGTTTCCTTGGTACCTAAGTTAAGCGCAGGCCAAACTGCCAGCGGGCGGGCGTGCGGGCTAGGCGGGCGAACATCGTTTCACCTCTTTTACATACTTCGGTTCACACCGGGAGCCACCGACTAACCTACGTCAGCGATGCGAGTGAAGCTAACGAAAAATCAAACGATTTCAGCGAAGCTACTCGTTCACCTCGTTAGACGCGCCCACTTTGCTAGCTTCGCTCACCCGCCCGCTTCGATAGCTTATCTCGCCCGCCAGCTGCTCGCCTGGTTCGGTCGCCAATGCCCGCCCGCTTATTTAGCTATTTGGTAAACATTTGATCGTGTGTGTCAGTGGCTTCTAAATGTGTTTATTTCATATTCTTAGTTGTGTTGTTATTTTTCAGAAATAGAAAAGGAACAAAAGAGATAGCTCCAAGTATATCATATTTTACACTGGTATAGTTTATTTATATCAATTTTCTTTGTTTAATCACCTATAGTGCAGTCACTTTTGTTAATGAAAAGTATTAAACAGGATAATGGATCATACAAAATATAATTGTAACATTAAATAAATGGCCAAATTCTTAAATTATTGTGATACAGCTAATGTAGGTAGGAACCCTCTTAAAAAATCTGGCTATTAGGCACTAGTGTATCATAAACAAGTTATCCTGTAACTATCATCAAATTCAAATTCAAAACATTTATTTCAAGTAGACCAGTATAACAGGTGCTTTTGAATTGTCAAACTAGTTGCACGGTTCCAAAAAGTTGGTCTATGGAGAAGAACCGGCAAGAAACTCCATAGATACTCTTTTAAATAAATAAAAATTACAATATAGGAAGTCAATTCCTTTACAATTTTAAAAATCCATATTTTTCCATAAGATAAAAAATATGGAAGTCCAAATCATTTATTCAGGTTTTTCAAGAGCAAGAAAGCTTTATGCATTCTTTAGACGATTCTCCTATGTTTTTTGGAAGTGGGCTTTGGAACGAAATACCTAGGTATGTCATTGCAACGCTTATAGTCAAATTTATTTCCAGTATAGGTTTGCATCAAAGTATGACAAATTATTCATATGCATATCATTGATGGCGTCTTTTATCGCTGGAGCCACGCTGCCATACGCTATAACCCTGGTGGCCAGTGTGTTCCAAAACATGATAACGTACGACAAGGCTGTGCAAGCTGGAACGCAGAACGACGAGGAGTTCCTACTGAGCATGCACTATTTCGGAGTCAAGTACTCTTGTGTTGGAGCCGTGCTATTTTTATGCGCATATTTGGGATCAGCTCTTATGAACGTTACAGCTATAAATCAGGTGAATGCTTATATGTATTGTATATTAATATTGCTGTTATTTGCTTATACTATACATTGCTGCATTGGATAATTTATATAAGTGGCTACCTTTTATTATTGCCTACTTAATCATTAAATCAACTAAGATATTAATAAGCTACAGGTACAGTCGGCCGCATTATGTCGCTTAACAGAATCAAAACGGCAAACTAACTAAACACCCAACGCACCATAAGTCTTTAACGTGGCAGGGCAGCAAAATAAACTTGACTTACAAATGTTCATAATAAGACTACACGACTGTTTCATAAGTTGCTAAACGCGTTCATTCCAAAAGTTGCTGAGCATCATCAATTCAGAAGTAGATTAACAAATTATAGTTTCAATGCCACTAGGTGTTAATCTAATTTTGGCGTTCTTGGTGTTAAGATATTTTTGAATAATTTAAAAATATTTGAATTAAACGAACATTATTTTTGTAAAACAAGGTAAACTAGAACCAAATGCCTGTACTAAATCTTTCGGTCTGTATAACTGTATGACATATTTATGCGGCCGACTGTACTACATAATACAACATTTGAGTATAATAGACACGTTATTGGGCGACCATATTATAGGTAGGTAAATATTATCTCTATGGAAACGAGCTTTAAAAAGTACATTTATTGCAGATATTCAGAATCAGACAAGAATATTTAACAGCTGTGCTAAATCAAGACTTCGCGTATTTTGATCTACACCAAACTGGAGATTTTGCATCCAAAATGTCAGAGTTAGTACTAAGTATATCTCGTTTCAAGTTTTATCGCTTTGGTAGATATCTAATACATGGGCTAAATATAGCCAAATCTTTGATCAGTATTCTTATAGGCGATATTACAGAATTCTGACAGGTTTATGTACATATAACGACGACGGACAAACTCGAACGCATTAAAGAAACCGATAAACTTTGTGTGCTATTTGGAATTAAATAGCTAGGTATAGTTACCAAAGAGTGTCCTCTCTTGGCTGCCACCTTAAACCACTGGTAAGAGACGTCGCTTTCTGTAGCTTTCATTTCGAATTAACTCAGTGAATAGTAGATAAGTTGGTTATCTGCTTATGATCTGAGTCTCGTGTTCTTATCAATTTCCCTTCAAACAAATTATTTTGTATTATATATTGACAATAATTTTGTTAATTGTGTTAATTTTGTTTGATTAAAAAATCGCGTCTACGACGTGGCTCTCTCCCAGGCGAACTTACCGACAGCATCCTAATATTTTAATATTAGAATAAAGGGTTCAGTCTATACATATAAGCGAACCTTTATATGTATGTAGATATTGTAGAAATACGACAGGTCCTGGCAATTGTAATTTTATACGTAAGGGTATTCTTCCAGTGACGTAATCAGATTAGAAGAAGGTATCGGTGACAAAGTGTCAGCGTTCACGTATAGCATAACAACAGGGTTGGGCTGCATTCTGATGTCTATGATGAAGGGTTGGAAGCTGGCGCTGCTCTGTCTCACTTCCACGCCGGTCACTTTCGCTTTGGTCGGCCTGACTGGACGAGTGAGTTCCTTTTTTAATCATCTTTTGTGTATGACCAATGTATCAGCCCTACTACATTCGATAAGATTGTTAAAAAGGTGCCACATGGACAAGGGCATGTGTTTAGTAACATAATTACCAATGTATTAGAATACTTGGGCATTGAAAGGTTACAGCGGTAGAAGAGGCCTTTAAAAACTCAAAGTTGTTAGTTTTTTATCTAGAGGATGTGGACGATACTCAATGCATTGCTGAAAACATGTTGCTGCTGATATTGCATCAAAGCACGTCAAGCAGCAGAAGAAGGCAGAATTAAAAATCTGTTACAGAAGTACAAAGATATCTAAATAACCACGTTATAAGGAACATCGATAATAATGAAGTAATTTTTCCGAATCGCTTTATGAAATTTTCAGTAGTAATTCGGACGTCAGATTTGTCTCCTTTTAATGTCATTAAACTAGTTCCCTATACCATGGCACGTAGAAACTAGAAACGTACTGGTATTTGAATTATAATTCGGTACCTCTTGTATTTGTAATCAGATAGCGGATCGTCTGTACAAAAAAGAAGCAGTGCAGACTGGCCGAGCCAGCGCGATCGCACAGGAAGTCATAAGTTCCATACGAACAGTATACTCTTTTAATGGACAGCAGAAAGAGTTGGAGAGATATAAGGTACCCTTAGCGGCTGCCAAGAAGATTTATATTAAGAAAGGTAAGAGTTTATAGAATATTTGTTCTAGGAGTATTCTTACTTTAAATTGGTTAATACCCGAAACCGGTTCAATGAAACCTCTCTTTCTTTTTATCCTCTTCAGATAGAGACGGTATACCATTTGCCAACACATGGATCCTATAAAGGATCCCAAATCTGTAAAAAGTAGTTAATAATTAGCTTAGCGTAAGAAGTCAGTTTATAGTCTATTTATAGGATTTTTTATAGTCATTAATTACAACGTCATGCAACGTAACATTCCCAACGAGCTTGCTACGTGGTCATATACCAATCTCTCTTTGTTCAATATTATAATATTGTATGTTTTACAGAATTTTTTACTGGTCTCTCAATGGGTTTTTTATTTTTGTGCGTTTTTTGCTCCTACGCCTTATCATTCTACTTTGGAATATACCTCGTAATAAATGAACCTGAAAATTACAATGCTGATGTAATGTTTTCTGTAAGTATTTCTGTAGTATGGAATTGGTATTCAATTATTTTAATCTTTATTTACCATTTTTATAATGTCAAGCCGTCATATCCAGTCCGTCAATGTCTCGAGCCATCAGTTTCGTATCATCTTATTAGTGACTTGCCCTGACGATTATTGTCACAATATATTCGTCTTATTATTTATGCATAGCACATTTTTCGAAATGAAAAACACAGTCACTTCGGCCAAGCTTCCCAATTACAATAACTACTACAACTACATCAGGCAAGCGTGAATAAAAAGATAACTTAGAAGTATTTATTTAAGTACCAGATTTTGATATTGTCGATTGATTTACTTTTTGTAGGTCTTGTATTATTTTTAATAATCTAAGTACGTAGTTTTATCAAATAAAAACGTAATAATAATAATTTCAGGTATTTTTTGGTATCATGACAGCTCTCGGAAACTTCGGTATAGTGGGATCTCTGGTCCGGTCTTTTGGCCTTGCCCGAGGCGCTGGTGCCCAAATATTTCATCTTTTGGATAACGTACCCACAATTAATCCACTTCTAGATCGTGGGTTTAAACCCTACACAGCTGAAGGCACTATTGAGTTGAAGAATGTAGTGTTCCATTACCCATCGAGACCTGACGTGCCTGTTAGTAGCTATTGAGAATCATTCATTAATTGTTCAATTTTATTTTCTAGTTAGTTATTGTAGATCACAAAGCCACGTTCAAAATATTATTTAGAAAATAGTTCAGTCAAACAACACATTATATACAAAGCGTTGACATTTGATGAATTTGATTTAATATTTAAATATTATAAAATTATAAAAAAATACATTGATGGAATTAAATTGTTTACTCTAAAAATGTCGTTGAGTTTTATCTAATAATAAATAGGTCTGTTTTAGGTACTTAAAGGCGTAAGTTTGAGCGTGAAACGCGGAGAGTCAGTAGCTTTAGTAGGTCACTCCGGCTGCGGAAAATCTACTATAATACAACTCATATCACGTTACTACGACGTGGTCGGAGGTAGCGTAAGTATTCTACCTGCAAAGCATCAAGTAATGTAAAGTAATATCGGGTATTAGAACTAAGTTTTAAGTTCATATCTATGGCTGATTATCAAGTATAGTTTTAAAGTTTGTCATTTACTGATTACAAAGTATCCATTTTTAAGATCATGTGACAGCTAATAATACCCAGTTTTTTTATTTCATAATTAGAATAATTTTCATTTGAAAATAGTACAATTCAAACGGAATATAATTCAATATTAGCATTAAATGAGATGTTTGTACAATTTAGGTGTGTGTGGACAATATAGACGTGCGGGAGCTGTCTGTGAAGTGGTTGCGATCGCAGATCGGCATCGTGAGGCAGGAGCCGGTGTTGTTCAACATCACGGTGCGGGAGAACATCCGCTATGGCCGCGAAGAAGCCACTGACGCTGAGATAACTGCAGCGGCGAAGCAGGCCAACGCTCACCACTTTATCATGAAACTGCCCATGGTATTAAACAAATGTCGCACTCGGCTTTTATAGAAATTCCGAAGTGATTCCCAAAGTTGTTCTCCTAAATCAAGAGATTTTTTGCAATTTCTGTTCTCCACTACAATAAATGACTGTTTATAGCAACAGATGCGTGAGCGCAGTTGTAAGTGACAGAGTACCCCTGGTGGAGGCCCCGATTGAAGCAAGAAGTCTGGCTTGATCAACTCGTTAGCTTGCCTCGATGTGACATTAGGAATAATTGCTAAATTTGATATGTATTATTTCGTAGGGTTACGACACACTGGTTGGAGAGCGCGGCGCGTCACTGTCGGGCGGTCAGAAGCAACGCATCGCGATAGCCCGCGCATTGGTCCGGGAGCCGCGTTTATTGCTGCTGGACGAGGCCACCAGCGCGCTCGACACCGCCTCCGAAGCCAAAGTGCAGCTTGCTCTTGATAAGGTCAGATTGCTAGGTAGATGGAGGCACTAGTCAGGATTCTTTTACTTACTTACCAAAAAATATAAATTTAAAATGGAAAGCCTCTTAATCAATAATAATTGTTGCATAGTAAAACATGTCTTTTATTTTACCGACCAGTTTTATGAGTAGCTTTTGTTAAAAAGTATTTTACTCTAAGTAATATCTACTAATACGAGTAAGTGTTGTAAATGTTATCCTTAACATAAAGGCAGCAGAGGGTCGTACAACAGTGGTGATAGCTCACCGGCTGTCCACCATTCGGCACGTGGGCGTTATATACGTGATGAAAGCCGGCGAGGTTGTGGAGACGGGCACGCACGAAGAACTTATGGCCAATAAGGGACATTACCACGAAATGGTGTCGCTGCAGGAGCCTGAAGAGATTGCTTCAAGAGAAGGTCAGGTTGCATGCGTTGTATTTGCTTTCATATTCTATTGTCGGCTAAAGATCTTCCTACATCAAACATATCTATATTCCTATACAAAACATTTTCGAACTTGACGTTTCGATAGGCGCGAGGTGAGACGCAATAGCTGAACGGTTCAGCTGTTGCGTTTGCGTCATAAGTTGCAGTTGCGATCCCCACACGAGGCAAATATTTTCAAGACTAATAGATTGTTGATCTAAGTAATTAGCGTTTGTGTTTACAAACGGAGAACGAACGGAAACTAACAACAGTAGAAAATCCTGGAAAATAAACAATTGAGAGTTTTAGTGAAGAATAATTTTATTAAAATACAATTTATAATAGGAACTTATACTTATGCGAATTATGTATAACTATATATATATTAATTTTCTTTACTGTATGATATTTCAGACAAGGTGCTTATTAGAGAAGAGTCTAACATATCAGAAATCGAGGCAGTCAATATGGTACCTGTATGTGTCAGTTTAATGTTGCTTATTTAAAAGATCATATAAGGCAGTGTTTGCAGGAAATTGAAGTTATTAAATATCGAAAAATAAAAATAATGCTAAATTGACAAAATATCATCTAGTGGTACTTGATATTTTGACGTATTTTGGTAGGTTGACTCATTAATTTTGCAGAGAATTCAAAGAAATTCAGAATAACGACGGCGTAGACTACCTCCCGTAAAGTAAATCCAGGAGTTTAGTTGATTAAATTCCAAAATAACTATTTGCTTTCTCGACGTATATTGCTACGTATAGTCTGTAGTCTGTACCATAAATTTTTCTCGTCTTCAGTACAGCCCTTAATTTGAAAAATATTTGCGACTAATCTTAGTGTCGCCTGATGCTATTTTTTACCACTACCTGCTCATTTAGGGCCGACTCTGCCAGTTAGGTAACCCTCTTTCTAGCATATACAATATTTTATTCGTAAGTTAATAAGGAATTCTCCATTTACAAGTCATTATCATTACACTTACGGCCAGATTCTTCTCAAGCAATATTAAATAATGTTGTATCCAAGTTACTGCAACGCTGACGTCTGTAATGTTGCTATTAATATTTGAATTTGGTATTGTCTAGCCTGTAGAAGACGAACAGGCCCCTGAAATGCGGCGTTTGTCGTTCTGGCGTGTGCTCGCCATGAAATCCCAGGAGTGGAAGTGGATGGTAGCGGGGACACTGTGCTCCATCGTTATCGGTTTCTCCATGCCGCTGTTCATAGTCGTGTTTGGAGATTTGTTCGGCGTGCGTGTTATTTTCTTTCTATCCTTACATTTACTCAAATTTAAAAGATGAAACAAACATATAATTTCACGTATATATATAAGAGTAGAGGGCCTAATTCATTCATGTAGTTTTTGACAATCTTTGTTTTAATGATCAGTTTGGAGGTTAGTTTCACCCAAACAGTATTTTATGACAATTTATTTCAAACATTACAACATAATAGTTTCAATAAACCAATGAATTTGCATACGGTCCAGTATGCCGTATCGAATTACATTACACCGATAGCTTATTACATATATTAATTCATGACGTACTGTACAGTTTTCGAGGGGCGACCGCGTACCTACCAGTAGACGCAGCGTGATTACAACAGGGCAGAAGACGATTTCGTAAAGGTCGCTGGAATCCGGTCGTCGTAGAAGTCTTTGCTTATGTCCAACAGTGGACGTTATTCAGCTTAAATGAGCATATATTTGTAATCAAAAGTTTAATAAATTAAAGTTTTATGAGAGAGTTATAAATATAGCGATATCTTGTGATCAAAAGCATTATGTAGAGAAATAAATATGTATTAGAGAAATGAGTTAATCTAAAGATAAAATACATATTTATAACGGTGCACTTATATACTTAATGATTTGCTTACTACGTTACAAAAATCATAACGGTATCATTAATAAAATGATTTAATATTGATTAAAAACAACACAACTTTTCGGATGTTATCGCATTCTATGGATATTATTTTAATACCGACTTTTCGGCTCCGTAACAAATAGCATTACTTAGTGGATATACCGCGATAATATCCGTAAAAATATTATATATTTATTTCAATGTTCTAATATTTGAGCAGGGTTGAGAAATCAGGATGTTTTTGTAATTAACTTACCTGTCTCTCTTACAGTCCATGTCCGATCCTGATCTTGGTAAATTAATGGATAAAGTGAAGAAAGTATCCATTATTTGCTTATTTATTGGAGTTATAATGGGCACGTCAAATTTGATAGAAGTGAGTTGAATATAACACTTGAATATGTTGCCATTGATAATATTTTGTGTTAATTTGAAACTGCATCGCTGGTCTTGTGGTTGTAAGTGCGATTGCTGAGCAAGTGGTCTTGGGTTCGATTTCCAGGTCGAGCAAAGTGTTATTGGGTTTTCTTATAAATTTCTCAGTAGCAGTTAGGACTTTGGATTCGTGGGATTAAAACATAGGTATCGGCCAAATGTATGTAAGTAACCGGGTAGGCACCTTAGTACATCTCTGCCTTACCGTTCGGGGATGGCAGGCGTTATGGTATGTTTGTATAATTTAAATAAGTTATAATCACAGACGGTCGTAAATGGTTTTCTGTTTTATGTTAGGAAGTTTCCTCAAATGTGCTATCAAAAAATTACGTAAATAAATAAATGGAGCTGTACGTTTTTATGCTATTGATAAGATTTGGTTTTGCACAGTTTAATTACAAACAATATGCAATTTATAACTGTCCTGCAAATTTTGTAACTTTGATCATTTTTTTATATTTGCCTAAAACATAGTAGGTAGGTGTATTAAGTTGTAACATTTGTATTCTAAGCAATAAAGTTTTGCTAACCACAGTATTCTTAGCATGCCAAATCAGGTCATGGCTCATGAAAGTTTATGTTCAAGGTTTTTTAGCGAATTATATAATAATTACATAATTATGATTTGGCCATAATAATATACTATTTGGCCTGGTCTGGTCATATACGCCGTTTCTCGAGTCTCGAATCGACACCACTGGCGCAACCAAGTTACGGGTCAACGTAGTCAGTTTCGAGATATCCACAATGTCCGTAGGCGCTGTCGTTTGGAGTGGCTGGTGCGCATCTAACAGAGAGGCTGCGTACGAAGATGTTCGCTCACTTACTTCAGCAACATGTGGCGTTCTTTGACAAGCGCAGCAACTCTACAGGCGCTCTGTGCGCTAAATTATCTGCTGAGGCCTCTTACGTGCAACGCGTGAGTATAGAGAATATTCAAGTCATGTAAAACATGCTGTACGCAGAATATTTAATTAAAAAACATGGAATTAATTTAATTAAAACTCGTGCTGTATAAGTGTACCTTCATAATAATGTAGGGGCCACACACACTTACTTCTGGTATTTAATGTATTCGCAAATATTTAAAATATTATCGAATTACTTTGAAGTATGTAAGAAGCGGCACTAGTCTTAATAAGCCTATTCAATCCGCATATGCAATTTCAATAGTAATATGTCACTTTCAGCGCTTTTTTTAAATATTTTTGTACATTTTATAGTTTACAACTTGACGTATTCTCAGGCGACCGGTCAGCGTATAGGAACATGCTTGCAAGGCATCGGCTCCATCGGCCTTGCATTAGTACTGGCCATGCTGTTCGAGTACCGCGTGGGACTGGTCGCGCTGTCCTTCCTGCCGCTGATAGTGTTTGTTGTATACCAGCAGACCAAGGCCACAAACCAAGAATCTTTTGGAAACTCCAAAGCACTAGAAAATAGTACCAAGGTGATTTTAAAACTTACCTATTCGCACTCTACTTTCCAATTCCAATATATCCCTTAACAGTGCTTACCTATGGATGCTTCCGTGTTCCCACTCGTAGAATATTTGTAGGATATAGTATGTGAATTTTGACGATATGGGTACTTAGCTTTATTTAATAGAAAGCGGCGTCTGCTTATCAACTTGAAAGTTTTATGGTATCAAACAGATCAACTCCCTAAAAATTCTGATATAATGTTTTTACCCCCGACGTGTCTATCTGTGTGTGTTTGTCTGTGGCATCGTAGCTCCTGAACGGTTGAACTGATTTTGTTTTCTTTGTTTTTTTTAGAAGTGACTTATTTTTATAGATAAATTAACGTTTTTGATTGTATCGATGTTACAAAATGTTTGAATTGTACGTTAACCGGTGATGAGATGAGGTCTCGCCAGGTAGCGATAGAGGCGGTGTCGAATGTGCGCACGGTGGTGTGCCTGGGGCGCGAGCGGCACTTCGTGCGGGAGTACGTGCGGCAGCTGGTGCCCGCGCTGGCCAGCGCCAAGCGGGCGGCGCACTGCCGCGGCCTCGTCGCCGGCCTCTCCCGCTCCATCTTCAACTTCATCAACGCTACTGCACTCACATACGGGGGAAACCTCATCGTGGCTGAGGGGGTCGCCTACGAACATATCCTAGTGTAAGTTTAACCGATTCTATAGGTACAAGTTAAATTGTGATTAAAAACATCTCTCTCCTAGTTTGTTACTAAAATTATTATTTATAGCTCGGTATTTGGTAATTATAATATATCGTCCCTCGGTTGTACCAAATCATTAGAAGCACTATAGTGTTGTCAGCAAACCCTAAAAGTTATTGGAAGATAACCTGTGCTAATCTAACTTTACCAACAGATGGCGCTGAAAACAGGATTTGACTCAATGACTCAAAAACCAATAATGTACATGATTCTGATTCATTGGTTCAAAATTTCTCCGCAATCATTACTTTTTCTTGCGTATGTGTATCACCTTCTATGAAACTAACTTTTATAAAAGCGCGGTGACCTAATCTGTAAATTAAATTTGAATATCTCTTTGTCTAACTAACTCATGTACTTAGTTTAGTTACAAAATATGAATATTGTTCCACTTTTTTATGCCAACTAATGTTAGTTATAATTAGTTATTACATTCTATAGATATATATAATAAATATAGTTAGGATAGAAGTCATATTATTGGTTCTCCTAATATTAAATACGTCGGTGTTAATAGTACGACGCAGTCGTTGCAAATGGCGTCGGGTCAAGCGCAGAATGCATTCACGTTCGCGCCGGAGTTCCAGAAGGGGATCAACGCGGCCACCAGGATCGTCGCTCTGCTCAACTCCAAGCCACAGATCTGCGACCCGGCTATACCAACTGTCACTCCTTTCGTTAGATCCTCACAATACTATTGTAGCTTTAGATTCTGTTTGGATCTTATATTGCGGACCAGCAACGTCGTATAACGTCAAATATATACAACTAGCTGATCCTCGCGACTTCGTCCGCGTGCAATTTAACGAAAAAAGTTTCATACTAACTTTGCATTCCGTTTTACCCTCTTATGGGGTAAATTTTCAAAAAACCTTTCTTAGTGTACCCCTCCGATATAAAAGAAACCCCTGTGCAAAATTTCAAGTTTCTAGACCTTAAAGTTTAAGCCCTCTGTTGATATGTCAGTCAGCTTTTATATATATATATATATAGATTCTAGTAGACACGGCGCTCTTTGAGGGAGGCCTACCATCAGCAGAGGACGGCAATAGGCTGATACATATAAACACAATGTGTAACCAAGTCATTTATAAATATACATTTCTACGCTCTGTGGGTACCGATATTCTGCGTAGCATCTGTTTAAATTCTCAAATGTGTAGCCGCAACGTATCAACTTTTTGCGGCATTTTCCTTGCGTCTATGACACGCGTCATTCCAATAGTTTGGCATAGTATTGTATTACAACGTACGCATTGGGTTGAGGGCGGCGCGCGCTGTGCCAAAAGTGTTAACATTCCAGCCAGCCAACAATTAATTCAGCATCATCATCATTTCAACCGTTAGACGTCCACTGCTGGACATAGGACTCCCCCAAGGATCGCCACGACGACCGGTCATATGCCGCCTGGGTCCAGTGGATTCCAGCGACCTTTACCAAGTCGTCAGTCCACTTTGCCGGGGGCCTGCCCACACTGCGTCTTCCAGTACGTGGTCGCCACTCTAGAACCTTCAAGCCCCATCGGCCATCCGTTCTTCGAGCGATGTGCCCTGCCCACTGCCAATTAATTAATCTAAATAAATAAGAGATACCTACTCATTTGGATCTTAAAAGATTATTTCTGTGTTCGTTTAGCGATCTAGTGGTGCGGCGAGCTTGGAGGATGTGCAGTTCACGTATCCGAGTCGACCAGGAGTGCGCGTGCTGCGCGGCTTAAATCTACAAGTATGTAGCACAAGACTTTAAAAGGAGAATATATAAAATGCTATATACAACTTGAGAGTTGTAGATTTACCACTTATACTTACAAAATAAATATAAAAACAATAATCTAACGTAAATATAAATTGAATGAAAGCAAACTAGACTTATCAGTCAAACGTATTACTGTTTTCTCTAACCGTAAATGTATTGGTAATTTGTGTTTCTTTTGTGACACAGCTATAAATTAACGATTCTTGAATTATTTCCTTTACTTTTAAGTTAGGTACCTTACTTTTCAACAAACTTCTGAATTCTGGATCAATGATAAGTCCTATTGGTTTTGACTTACGGTAATATTTTTTAATGCATTGGCATAGAAAATTGATTTTATATTTTAACTTGATGCCTTGATGAACTTGATTCATTCATTGACAATGAAGTGATACGATTCAAAATAAACTGTTTTTTGGATTTATGTTCCACACATATATATATATATATATATGATTTATGCTAAGAATATTGCTGTAAAAAGTAATGAACAATAATTAATTCATTTCAACATTGCAAGTACCTGTTCAAATGAAACAGTTTACAAAACTTACGGCACTTAACACTGTTTGTTTTGTTTCCAGGTGGACAAAGGCAAAACAGTTGCGTTGGTCGGACGCAGCGGTTGCGGTAAGAGTACTGTTATTCAGCTCGTACAGAGATACTACGATCCTGATGCTGGTGTGGTCGTTAGTACTTAATGATGTTCTTGTATATTTTTTGATAATTTCATCACACAATCGATAAAAGTTCTCACGAAAATGATTTAAGTTTCAAACATCAGATCACCAAATACAGCTTAAATTCTGACAGGTACATATTATCAATAAATATAAGCACTTTAGAAATCCACTTAGAGATTTGGGGTTGATAAAAATTGGATTGGGAAAATCCAAAGCCATCATGCTAAATTGTCTCTATTTTTTTTTTCTAAAAACAAATTTAGAACATCAGTAATTTGAATTCTGCGTATCAACCATGGGTGCTTGGCTTAAATTTAGATTTTTGTCTTTACTAGCGTTTGGATGGCATCGCATTACCGGGGCTGATCTTATCGGAGGCTCGCTCGGGCTTCGGCCTCGTGTCACAGGAGCCCGTGCTGTTCGACTACAGCATCGCTGAGAATATTGCGTACGGCGACTACGCCCGCTCCCCCGCCCACCACGAGATCGTTGACGCGGCCAAACAAGCCAATATACATGACTTCATTGTGTCCTTACCGCAGGTAAGACTAAGGGCCGATTTTTTGTCCTATTTCTCCGCCTGATAAAGTTATCTGTCTATTGAGTTAAACCAGCACTAAGTTCGTTTACTTCAAATATGGTTCAAGTTTCAGGGTTCAGTAGTTTACAACCTATTTCCACCTACAACTAGTCAGTTTTTCATGAATGCGCAATTTAACGCTTCTAGAATTATTATTAAATCCGGGAGGTACAGGCGATAAAACATTGTGTAATGTGACACATTATCAACGTATGTGCATTATATTTACAGTTTAAGTGTTATGGCAAGACAAAAAATTGTGTACCTAATAAATATATTTGTGTAAACTTAGCTGGACTAATAATAACCATGGAATATTTGACTGATGTTCAGTCAGTCACCTTGTGCGTGAGCTAACTATACACATCTGGATTTTAATTAACGACAGGGTTATGAAACAAACATTGGGTCGAAAGGCATACAATTGTCCGGTGGACAGAAACAGAGGGTGGCCATAGCCCGGGCGTTGATACGACACCCAAAGATCCTACTCCTTGATGAAGCGACCAGTGCGCTGGACACCGAAAGTGAAAAGGTACTGTAGAATTTGTATTCCATTTGTTTCAAATAAGTGTTAACTGCTTCGTTGGCCTAGTGGTCGTAAGTTTGACTGCTGAGCTAGAGAACTTGGGCTCAATTCCCAGGTCGAATAAAGTGTTATTGGGGATTTCTATGAAAATCTCAGTAGTAGCTCGGAGTTTAAATTCGCGCCGGGTTGATGGCAATAGCCCATGGGACCTGTGATAAATTCATCGGGGACAACAGACGGAATAGTATGCTATGTTGTTTATAAATATTGAAATAACGTAATAAAATATTACATACCTAATAAAAATGTTAAGTTGGTTTATGTAAGTTTCAGTAGCTCAAAAAGTTCTGCACCGATTGAGCTCAAATTTTAACACAATATACAACGCTTCAAAGATAATTTTCATCTTTAACCACAATGTGCTAGCAAATGAAATTAAGTTTTAGTAAGTGTATACCTACATATAACTGAATTGATTCATAAACCTCTAAACAAAATATAGATAGTGCAAGATGCGTTGGACGCGGCGAAGGCCGGCCGTACTTGTGTTACCATCGCGCATCGGCTGAGCACAATCCGAGACGCCGACCTCATCTGCGTTGTCGCCAAGGGCTGCGTGGCTGAGGCGGGCACCCACCAGCAGCTCCTCGATGCCAAGGGTCTCTACTATGACCTCCACGCTAACGCTACATAAAAATATATATGTTACTAACTCTTTAATTGTTTCTTTTTCAACCTATCTTGGACTAATTACTCGTTCATATAAATTGTATGAACGTATGCTTTGCGCATGCGCATTAGATGTTAGCGTTAGTCTAAAAATATAACACAAGAGTTCAGGAACTCGCAAAGTTTGACTCATTGAAATAACGCGCCTCTCAACCGTACCACTTACCACAATTTGCGATATTAAAATCGATTATCAATAGTTTAGGATAATATATCATATGTCACTGTTTGAAGAATTGGTAGGTACATTATCGTCACCAACTCTGGAAGACATACCTTTTTACAAGCCAGTCAGTACTCGGTACTTTTTAAAGATATTATTTTTTACTAGATGTATAGTCACTAAGTAAGCGTTTGCTACCTGGCGCACTCCGGGAGGAAAAGCTGACACAAACTCAGAGAACTGTGGTTTCTTTAAATTCAGACCTTTTGAATGACATGATGTTTTTTATACTAAATAAGATGCAAGTGTAAATAACGAAATAACTGAGAAAAGGAATCTTGACTCAAACTTTAGAGAGCTCAATGAGCCGTCACACAACGACGATCAACAGGCATTTGCATAGGTCACAAAAAATACGCAGACCTACAGGTATTATATTCAGCTTTACCATACAAATAAATTTGTAAAAAACACTTTAAAAGTTTTAGGGGAACATATAAGGGGAATTCTAAATTAAAAATATATTTTTAGAATATTACTTTAATCATTAATTTCAGCATCACGTGCACTTTGTAAGTAAACGTTGTGAAATTATCTGAAACAAAGAAAACAAAGATTTAATTTTTTTTGTCGAACCCCTTTGACGCCAGTTTTTCGTAATTGAAGTAGGTAGATTAAATACTTATTTACACTCAAAATACCTATAATTATGGGACTTAAGAACTTTACTTTAGAAAATACTTAAAAATCCTTTAATTTTATGAAGAAACCAACAAAATAATATTGGACGCCGTGGAAGTGGAATAAATTAATGTATGTACTGTCTGAGTTAGTTTACAGTGTAAACTTTACGCTACCTGTTGCGAAAATTATCTTTAGGTTATAGCCAAGAAATTCATTTAACATTCGAATTTATTTATTCACTGATATTCCGAATAGCTCAATTTATTATAAAATAGGGCTGTTCATATCGTTTATATAATATTTTCTATTAAACTCGTACTTGGACGTTGACGCTTGACGTAGGTACATTGGTATAAGAAATCATACGTGATCTTGAAGGCCGTGGAAACCAGCAGCGATGCAGTGAATTGCAGTGTTATCTATAGGAACTCAATGGTGATAAGTCTGTCTATGTGGGCGGTACGAGGCTAGTGATTGCACATAGTCAGTAATAACTAATGCAATTAAAACGTTTTGTCTTGTAGTGGACAAAATTAAAGTTTTAAATAATTAAACCTTAATATTCTCAATGTGCGTGAACTAAAAATGTGCGAATGGAGTAAAAAAAATGCAATTTTATATAGTTAGAAGATAACTTAAGGAACAATATGGTTCTGGTATTTGATATATTATTGCCTATAACGGTGAACTTTACTTCGGCTAAGATCGCGTCTATTGGTATCTCGGTAATACCTACTCATGATAAAACGTCAAATGCAATGTCAAAGAGAAAAATAACATGACTTTCCTTACCGTAGTGTTTACGTGATTTTTTAAATAAAAAAATATTTAATACTATATTTAGAGAAAAATTGAAATATAGCAGATAATTAATTTATGTAATTAGTAGTGATCGGAATAGGTAGTGCAATAGTTAAATCACCTTAAACATTTTTTTAACAGACATTAATTTTAATAAGTCTGTTAAAATCTAATCAATCTAAGTAATATTACTTAGATGTATATTATTAGGTACCTATTATTTTCTATGTTTATAGATGTTTTACTATGTATAACTCATTAGTTAGAAACGACATATTATTATTTATATAACATAATGATGTTAATTAATACTACTTAATTATTTTGTGAATTAAATATACTTACGGTGTTGGTGCCACCATCGCAGCAGCAGTGAGCTGCGAGATGATGGAGCCGGCCGCGAGGTTGCCGTAGTACGCCTGCGCGGCGGCTGCAGTGGACCCGGCTGCGATCCCCGCGCCTCCGAACCCGAGAAGTGGAGCTACAGCGGGCAGCAACAGGCCTCCCGTGCCGTAGATGACAGCACCACCAACGATGTTAACAGCAATGGCCGCCAACAGACCCATTGTAACTGAAATATAACGATATTTAATTAAGAGGGTTTTCAGCTGGATCAATCACCTTTATTCTTCGTCTGATGATATAGGTGTACATATTATATATAGAAATATCCATGACTCAGGTCAAATGTCCATGCTCATCAAATCATGACACAAACATTTACCCACGAAGCAGCCTTTAATACCGCTGAGCTAACCGGGTCATCACATCGAGGAAGTGGGAACAATAGCAAAATGCAATGGACCGTTAAATCTAGATTTTATGTAGTATTTGATCACCATTTAGTTATCACAGTACAAAGAGTCATAGGTGGATGCCTTTGACCTAGAGGTAAATGCCGGCAACGATAGCTAGGTACTTCGACTAGAAAATAATGCCGAGTTACGATTTATTGTTATTTGAGATAAACTATATAAGTAATATGAAAACCAGTGTCTCTTTGTCTAATTGAATGTAAACAAAAAGGTTAACGAAACGTTTCAAATTAGTTCAACTTTTCCATGGTTTTAAACAATAATTTAAGCCTTGCCGAGCTAGTGAGTTTAAATATAAAAAGATTTTTGTAAAAATATTGAAGTGGAAATTAGTAATACTTCAAATTCTACGTTAGCTTATAGTTGTAGTGCA
Source organism: Craniophora ligustri (assembly GCA_905163465.1). Taxonomy (NCBI): domain Eukaryota; kingdom Metazoa; phylum Arthropoda; class Insecta; order Lepidoptera; family Noctuidae; genus Craniophora; species Craniophora ligustri. The sequence goes on along the minus strand of LR990967.1, from coordinate 4,708,136 downwards.
TGAGTAAGCAAAAACTGAAACAAAGGAATTAGGGTCGATAGGATAGGAACATTTTGAAATAATGTGTGAAAGTGTGAAAGTGAAAGAAATCAAGTTTACAGGGCTATTTCTACTGTTCTAAATGTTGATTATTTTAAATTAGTATGTACTTCGTAAAATTAAAATAGTAACAATTCTACTTTCGTATCTGTGTCGTAACAATAAACACATTATTTATTAGATATGTAATCAAGAAATGGATGTTAACTGTCTTTGTTAAGGCATTTATTTTATTTATATTATTGGCAGTTAACTTGTTTTCTTATAATTAGTTTGCAAGTAGGTACGTAATTATATGCTGTGAAATGGCGACGATAGGCCGCCATCTTATGTAGACAGCCAGTATTTAGCGTCGCATTTAATATATTTTTGGCCAATAATAACAAAAAACTAAGTATTTACCGCAATCAACAAACAAAGCTAAAAACATTTTTTAGTTGTGAATAATATAATTAATTATCTCACCGAATTGAAATTCACTGATTATTACTGAACAACCAACTGGACAGTTCACAAAAGTGACTGAATCTTCGCAAACCCCAACTGGCCTTTATATATGGGATAGACTTCAAAGATACCAAGGAACACTAACTCGCACATACACCCACTATTCACTCGCACCTGTGGCATAGACTCGAACAAATTTTGTACTAAACCGACTCGAAACTCACCGAAGTGAAATCTGTGCGAAAACGACTCACGCTTTGTAGTCGTGCCTTACGCCAGTGACTTTCAGAGTTCCGCAGTCTCTGAAAATAATATGTATTTAACAATAAGCGCGCCTCATGCCGCCATCATAGATTGCAGTGTCGCTTAACATCAGCAAAACTGATGGTACATCTAACAATAATAAAAATAAATACAGAATAAGATGTTAATGGATAGTTATATTAAAAAAGAAGAAAAGCAGAAACGGACGATTTTTCACGATGCTAGGAAAACTATAAAAAATTGACAATACTTTTCTAGAAATTAAATCTGACTAGATAAATTGAAGAACATTTAAGCAACCTGTCTTATTTTTTAAGAATTGCCATTAAACTGACAGAGACCGTCTTCATACCTAAATGATCAGCAATATCTGTCCAGCAGTGAGCTTTTGTTTATCGTAGGGACTACAGGTGCATAACTACGATATAGATGTTGGAAGTTCGTATAATAGAAACATTTCAAATCTTTCTTTCATTTAACATAAAATTAATTAATGCTGGAAATATCATAATTCTACTATTCGGTATGGCTGGCTTACAACTTTGTACGGTTTGATTCAGTGAAAGTAAGACTCAAATATGTATGTCAGTGCATAATAATGTCCATAGTATTATTATACAGAACCATAACAGAGTAATCAGTTTTCGACATATTATACGTAAGCAATGCTCGTGGCAGTTTCACGGGGAAGAACCTTTCATAAACATTTTGGAGCTCTGTGGTATTGTTATAAAATCAATACATTTGTCTGGAGATTCTATACATAATGTGGAGATACTTATACCTACTGGTTTTCAATCTGTTGTAATATCTATTACTTATGCTAATGTAATCAAGTGACATCACTATTAACTGTACCATGACTTTATTGTTGGACATCACTAGTTGCGTTCTCTTTGAAAATTGCTGTGAACTGAAACGGTAGCCTCTGTAAACTCTGTCTCGAATTTTGTATATTATTACTAACAATAAATGGTGTGAAGTGATAATATCTATTATTTACAAGTGGTTATGGGCCCAGAATGCCCAGAATGCCCAGAATGCCCAGAATGCCCAGAATGTCCAGAAAGCCCAGAACGATAAAGTTCGTAAGTAAATATTGTTAAAAGTTCCAACTGTAAAAGGTAACATGGAGTCGTCAGGCACAAGGATGTTTATCACTCAAATTGATAAACTCGAAGGGCAATCTAATTGGACAGATTGGAAATTTCAAATCAACATTCAACTCCAAGTCAACAATGCTTTTGATGCTGTTCAAACGGGACAACAAATTCCCAGTGAACCGGTTGCGGGCAGCGTAGACAAAATGGCGCAGGCGGAACATGAAAAGAAAAAACATAAAGCCGAGTACATGGCACAAAATTTGATTGTATCCTCTCTCTCTAGTCAAGTTAGACAATTAATAAATATGTGTTCTACTGCAAAAGAGATGTGGGATAAACTGCACACAATTTTTGAGCAAAGAACTGAACAACGACAAGACCGTTTATTTAACGAATTTTTCGGTATTAAACAAAAGAATTCCGATGACAGCATAGCGAAACACATAGCCAAACTAGAAAAACTATGGGCTGAATTACAGGATGAAACATGGAAAGAAGATAAAGTTAAGTTACCTGAATCATTATTTTTAAATAGAATACTTAACACATTGCCATCAGAGTACTTTGAATTTCTGAATGCATGGGAATCTGTACCTAAAGAACAGAGAAACTTACAATCACTCAGTGAAAGGTTATGTATTGTTGAGAATCGTTTAACTGATAAAAATAAATCAGAGCCAAGCTCAGCAGCATTAATGTCAAAAGGACAAAGTAAATCAAAGCCTAATTATAATAAGTTCAACAGAAGCGGACTTAAATGCTTTAATTGTGGTTTGCCAGGTCATCTGAAAAAGGATTGTAGGAAACCTATAAAAAATAATATTTTGACTTACAGAAGTTCACAGATTAAAAATGAGGGAAATAATTCCAATAAAAAGGATGCAATGTTAACACTATTGTCAGCAAAGTGTGATAATGTTACTAAAACAGAGTGGTACATTGATTCTGGTGCAACGGCACACATGTCATCAAACAAAAGTCTTTTTGAGAATCTACAAGAGAACAAATTGTTAACTGTTACTGTAGCTAATAATGAGCAATTACATTCAGAAGGAATTGGTAACATAAATATTGTAAATGAATATGGCGAAAAACAATTTAAAGATGTTATTTATGTTCCTGATATTAAAGCAAATTTATTGTCAGTTTGTAAAATTACTGAGAAAGGACATACTGTTGTATTTGATGCAAATAAGTGCACAGTGTATACTTCTGATAAAAGAGTTATTGCAACAGCTCCTAAGAGGAATAATCTTTATGTATTAAATCCGAAGATTGAAAGATCATTGTTATCCGAAGATAAAAATATAGAGTTAGTACGTCTATGGCACCAACGTCTAGGTCACCTTAATAGAATTGGCATGAAATTGCTTAAAAAGGGAATGGCCAGAGGGATATCTTTTCCTGGTATAAAAGACGATCAGTGCATACCTTGTTTAGAAGGCAAACAAGCGCGATTTCCGTTCAAAGGCAATGGAGGTAAGCGGGCCAATGATATATTAGAGCTAGTACATACAGATGTATGTGGTAGTATGCCTACTGAGTCATGGAGTGGTGCAAGATATTTTTTAACTTTTGTGGACGACTACTCAAGAAAAGTATTTATATATTTATTAAAGACTAAGAATCAAGTGTACGATAAATTCATAGAATTTCAAGTAATGGTTGAAAATCAAACCGGTAAGAAAATAAAGATTGTACGATCGGATAATGGTACGGAATATGTGAATGCAAATCTGAAGAATCACTTTAAAAAGTGTGGTATTCGTCACCAGCTTACTATCCCTTATAGTCCAGCACAAAATGGACTGGCTGAACGAACTAATAGGACATTAGTTGAAAAAGCTAGATGTATGATGAAAACAGCAAATTGTGATGAAAGAATGTGGGCTGAGGCCATCAGTACCGCCACATATATTGCTAATAGATCTCCACATAGAGCAATAATAGAGAGGAAAACTCCTGAAGAAGTTTGGACCAAGAAACCAGTTAATTTAGAACATCTTAAAGTATTTGGATGTGTAGCTTATGCTCATATTCCAAAGGAAAAACGTAAAAAATGGGACACAAAAAGCCTCCCATATATATTTGTTGGTTATTGCGAGGATAGCAAAGGATATAGGCTGTATGATCCAAGAGATACTGGAAAGATTATAAGATCAAGAGATGTTATATTTTTGGAAAATAAATTTTCAATAGAAGAAAAGGAAAGTATATCTGATTTACAGGTTAATAAAGATATTTCAGTTATTACAGTAGATGTCACAAATAAAAACAAAGAAGAAGACAGAACAAACATGGACAGTCTGCCAGATGCTGAAGTGTCTATACCGAGAGCTGACTCCCCTTCAACCTTTTATGAGTCTGAGGACCATGAGGTATGTGAAGATCAAGATACACAGAATCCTGAGGTGAGTGAACAAAGTACGACGCGATCAAGAAGGCAGGTAAAACCAGCTTCTAAATATTCTGACTATATTTTGTATCATTCATCAGCTACATATGATATTCCAAGTTCATATGCTCAGGCAATAGCGAGTAATGAGAAAGCTGAATGGCAAGCTGCTATGATCAAGGAGATGAACTCATTGAAAGAGTATGATGTATGGGAACTTGTTGATGCACCAGCAGATCAAAAAGTGATCAAGTGTAAGTGGGTTTATAGTGTAAAATGTAATGAACATGGTGAAATAGTAAATCACAAAGCTCGGTTAGTAGCAAAGGGTTTTACACAAGAATTTGGTGTGGATTACAATGAGACCTTTTCTCCAGTTGTTTGTAAAACTAGCTTAAGAATATTGTTTGCTTTAGCAGCTCAATTAGATTTATCAATTGATCAGTTAGATGTTAATACTGCATTTTTAAATGGCAATTTAAATGAAACCATTTACATGCAGCAACCAGAAGGTTTCATATGTGAAGATAAATCTAAAGTTTGTCATTTAAAGAAAGCACTATATGGACTTAAGCAGTCATCTAGAGTATGGCATCAAATGGTTGAAACTGAATTAAGTAAAATAGGCTATTGTAAATCAAAGTATGATCCATGTATATTTGTTAAAAATAACAAAGATATGTTTAATGTTTTAGCATTACATGTTGATGATTTTTTAATTTTCTCTAATGATGAAAAGGAAAAAGCATACTTAAAGAAGTATCTTATGTCTAAATTTAGTGTAAAGGACTTAGGAAAGGCAAAGTTTTGTTTGGGATTGAATATAGAAAAAGGCCAAGAAGATATTGTAAAAATAAATCAGAAATCATTTATAATAAATTTATTAAAGAAATATAATATGAGTGAAGCAAAACCAGTCAGTACACCAATGGAAACTAATTTTAAAAGAAACCATGAGTTAGGTCAAGGTTTATGTGATGATAACCTACCTTATCAATCATTAATTGGGTCATTAATGTATCTAGCAGTAAATACAAGACCAGATATTGCATATGCAACTTCATTTTTAAGTCAGTTTAATACTTGTTATACATTAGTTCACTGGAAGGCAGCTAAACGCATTTTAAGATATTTAAAAGGTACTATTGACATATGTTTAACATATAAGAAATGCAAAGATAAAATAAGTGTTATTGGATTTACTGATGCAGATTGGGCCAATAATGAGTTAGATCGTAGATCATATAGTGGTTGTGTATTTAAAATGTGTGATGGGCCAATCTCATGGGAAGCTAAAAAGCAACCCTGTGTAACTTTAAGCAGTACAGAAGCTGAATATGTCGCCTTAACACAAGCTGCAAAAGAAAGTACATTTATTAAAGGTTTAATGTGTGAATTAGTGAATTTTAAAGACACAATAACATTATATAATGATAACCAGAGTGCACAGAAATTAGTTGTGAATCCAGTCTTTCATAAAAGAACAAAGCATATTGATACTAAATTTCATTATATAAGAGAAGTTGTAAAGAAAGGAATAATTAGTCTTGATTATATGTCAACAGATAAAATGATTGCTGATATTTGTACTAAAGCATTACCTAAAGCTAAGCATATGTTGTGTGTAATTGATATGGGTATTAACTAAAATTATATGTATGTTTAGTAGTAATATGGTGTTTTAAGTATGTGTAGTATGAATGTTAGAAAAAGATGTAACTACCTAGTATTATATATTATGTATGTGTTCAATATTGTAATTACTTAAAGGTTTGCTATATGCATATGTTAAATGTAGTGTATCACTAGATTAAGGGAGAGTGTTGTAATATCTATTACTTATGCTAATGTAATCAAGTGACATCACTATTAACTGTACCATGACTTTATTGTTGGACATCACTAGTTGCGTTCTCTTTGAAAATTGCTGTGAACTGAAACGGTAGCCTCTGTAAACTCTGTCTCGAATTTTGTATATTATTACTAACAATAAATGGTGTGAAGTGATAATATCTATTATTTACAAGTCAATCAAATATTTATTTTACATTTATCTATTTATTGGTGGTGATGATCATGTAATGAAACAATTATTTTTTCGAATTAGCTACGTTTTTTGGATATTTGGGTCAACTCGCCAACAAGTTATAAATAATAATAATATTATGTATGATGAATTGATGATCCGATTTTGAACAAAGACGTAATGGAATAACCATGTAGGTAATTCAAATATATGTCCTTAAAAATACAGTCTAAAAATTGTTCTCCGATTGGGCAGAAGAACCTTGTTTGTTTATATGTAGTACCTACATAAAAAGTTCGTGTTTTTTATTTATTCCATTATGAATTCGCTTATTAATTACAGAATTAATAAAATTCGATGAAAACTAATAAGACAAAAACACAGAGCTACAAAAATTTAACTATGATGAGACATTTTGCAAATCATACACACTTTTAAACGTTGGCTGTGCGTTGATAGATAGATCACTATGTCAGTCAGTCAGTCACCTTTGAGTTATATATATTTAGATATCACGACAATATCTGATTCTTTTTAACCGACTTCGAAAAGGAAGAGGTTCTCAATTCGAATGACTTTTTTTTATGTTTGTTCACCGAGTACTCGGAGACGGTTGGGCCGATTTTGATAATAATTTTCTGTTAGAAAAAGAGTATCTTCAGAGTGGTCCCATAAAAAATGGTGAGGATCTGATGAGTGCATCTTTGGGAAATCGAGGGAAGCCCTCAAACTTTCTACGTAGATGACGCGATTATTGTTCAACTTATATCGGGGCGGTTTCAAATCACCGCACATGCGGCACCGAGTTCAAACCTTAAAAACTCAAGAAAGGTAAAACTGCATAAAGTTATTTATTGCTTTTTAGTTTTTTAAGTCGGTTTTTTTATCAAACCTGGTAACAAAAGGCCTTATCATAGGTCAATATACAATATGTGCTTATAACATTTTATTTTGTAAAAAATATACGGAACCATGTCCCACGTACAAAATTCTACTGACGTGAGACGTTCCATGTTGCGGGGAAATCCCGTTTAGTAACAATATAAACGGGAGATATATAAAGATAGCTGAGATGCGTGGGAAAATAATGAATCAAGACTGTGTTAAATATATTTAACCACCTCATTGGTTTAGTCATTAGTGGCTGCTGCTGAGTGTGAAGTCGTGGGTTCATTTATCCTCAGATAAAAAAGTATTAGTTATTGCGTTTTTCCAAGAAATTCTAAGTCGATTTGTGTCTAATTAGTGCTATAATGTATGGTCCCCTGAAATGAAACACATACAATTATGTGGATTGTGTATACCCATCCAGGGTACATTGATGTACATAAATCGGTATGCTTCAAGATTTCATTCAGGATAATGGGTCCATGGTAGGCGGTTCCGATGGTACCTATGGACCTTTAAATGACACTTTTGAAAAATTATGTACCACGTGACACCGTTGTTGTCTTTACCAAAGAGCATTGAGAGGAAACACGAAAATAAATTCTGGAATCATGGTCTATATGATCAAATATAGGAGTGTCACAAGCTAGAATAATGTCTAAAATGCTCACAAATATTTTTTTAATGTATTCGTATGTATTATGTTGTATTCCAGTGGGTTTCGAGAAATGGAATAATGGCCCATGGGAAAAGGCGTGAGTACCTACATGTATGTAATTAAGTTTCGAGAGCTCGTTGCAATTATCAATAACAGAGGCTCCTACACTCCTATCGTATCTAGAGCTGTCCTCCTACGTGCGGTTTTACTGTAGGTACAGTAAAATATATGTACAAGCGTGTATAATAGATACTTTGCACATTACAATTTCAGATAAAAAAAATGTGTCCTTGAACTTAGGTAACTACTACATTTGACCTTTAAGACTCCTAAAGGGTAAATAGACTAATTATGATGATAATAACTATTACATTACATTTACAGAATAGGTATACCTAGGTACCTAAGTACCCCACTATATGAAGGTACTTTATAGTCATTTAATCATAAAAAGAAATAGATACAGAACCATTGTACAATGCCTCATGACCGCAATAACAATAAATAACTTGGGGATGTACAGACCATAGATAAAAATATTTCATACCACGTAAATCCATTAAATATGTTTCATTGCTATTTACCGTAATCGCTAATCTTTTGTTTGACGCCAGTAAAAAACATTGAATATGTTTATTTTTGGTATTTCGCAGTAGGTATTAACGTCTCGACTTGCTGTCTTTGTTAGTGCATGCAGAATAACAGCGCCATCTGTTGAAACATTTAAACAGTTTTATGTAAAAGTATAAACTTGTTCACAGAGAAGCTACATAAATAATAATATGTCTAGGGCGTTTGTAACGAACATAACAGCGTAATATTTTTATTATATATACAATTCAAGAACTATTTACTTAACTACGAATTGTAAAAAGTTGTTACTTATTAATGTAGATGTCGCTAGTTACTTGCTTAATAATCACGGAACAGAAAAATCTGCTCCGTGCTAATAATAATGTTATGTTAATAATTTACCTTAAAATACGAGAAAGAAATGGGGAATATTTCGCGAAATCATATTTATTTCATTTTTGTTAATAAATATTTTAAAGACACTTCTACAGTAGGTTCGTATATAAAAAATTAAAAATCTCGTGTCACAATGTTTGTTATCGAACTGCTCCGAAACGTTGACCGATTTTTAAGATTTCTTTAATGTATATTTGGTAGGTCCGAAAATAGGTCGTAAAGTATTTTTCACCCCGCTACCACCACCACCAATTTTCTTCACACAAACATTTGTCCCTACCGGGATTCGCACCCGGGACCCATAGCACAGAAGGCAGCGTTAACTACCGCTGGACTAATTGGGGCGTCAATTGTATTATTATTATTTTTTTCTTTTACTAGTGTCGATTTTCAAGTGACGACCTCTGAGAAGACAAAAGCAAACCATAACGCACTTTAGATCAAGCAATCTTTAAATTTTATATTTTAAACTTGGTGGTTTTAAGTTTCCATAGCAGCAGAAATAATAAATAATTAGCTTTTATGTGGTAGGTAGTAGAGATGCACCGAATATCCGGTTACTATCCGGTATCCGGCATATCCGGCCCTTATTTTACTATCCGGCCGGATACCGGATAGTAAAGTTGCTTAATATTGGGGGTAAAAATGAAATGTAAAAAGAAGTTACTCCGTACTGACATAATGAAACTCGTTTGGTTGCATAGAAATGTGTCCGCGCGAACGTTCACTACGAAATAGGTCAAAACCTGCTCGACGCGCACCTGCGAAATTTAAAAAAAATTTAGGTATAGTACCGCCACCGGCCGAATATTCGGCGGCCGGATACCGGATATTCGGCGGGTGGTCAGGCCGAATATCCGGTATCTGGTATCCGGCTAAACAACTATCCGTTGCATCTCTAGTAGGTAGGTGCTTTGAAATTAAAAAAGAACCATCGTCTATCTGTTATCTATCTACATACTTATAAAAAGAGAAGCTGACTGATTCACTTAATGGCTGACTGATATATCAACGCAGGGCCTAAACTATAAGGGTTAGAAACTGCAAATTTTGCACAGGGGTTCCTTTTATAACGTCGGGAGCTCTACAAAAGGTTTTTTGAAAAATCACCCCCTAAGGAGGTAAAAGAAATATTTTTATGAAATCACATGACCAACAAATTAATTGTCGCATTAAAACATTTTTTTTTGTTTTTTTAATTAAAGTTTGTGTATTTTTTAAAGTCAACTTATGTTTTATTAATAACTTAATTAAAACCTTGATAGATAGGCCAACTTTTTGATAAAGCTCCTGTCTGCGCGCCTACTGCATTTGCGACGGCAAATAGTTGCAGCAAATTAAATTTGTTCTAAGTTTTTATAAATTTATTATTTTTTACCACCTTTTTTATTAGTCGAACATATCTGTACGTTAACATCTAAATGAATCAAAATTTGATTGCTTATACTGTGAATATACAAATAATATTGAAGAAGATCGAGGTTTAATTAATTATAACACCCATTTTGCCCACTATGAGACAGCCCTCTAATTTGTACATGCACAGACACCAACCAGACGTGTTATGCCTGCCCTTCTTAATACAACTATCAATATTTTGTAGCAGTTTTGGCACCAAACATTTTTGCCTGTCCTCTGGGCAAATATCCCGGTTTCCCAACAGAATGCTTCGTTTCCTTAGTGGTCGTAAGTGCAAATGCTGAGCTCGGTTTCAATTCCCAGGTCATTGAGTGTCATTGAGTTTTTCTATGAAATTCTATATTCTATATTCTGCTCGGAGTTTGGTTTCGTGTCCGGTTAAATCAGATATGTTCATTAATGACGAGGTCTATCCCAATTGCCTTTTTTTTATTCAAGCAGTAAGTACCTTATTATTTTCTTATTAGTCTTGAGGTTCACTGCACATATTTGTGAGTTTGGGATGTGTTAATGTGTGTGGTGTATAAAAAAAATATACTGGCTTTCTTATACGTACATATATGGGGTCTAAAAATCTACCAGATTTTTTTGGGTCTCTCTACCTCACCTACCTGCCTATCATTAAGTTTTTCAAGAAGTTCGAACTTAATCAACTTAGCATAAATAAAAAAAATAAAAAAGAACATTAATATCAGGTATGTTCACCCATATTTTTACATTAAACATGAAAAGAAAAGAGAAGAAAATTATTAATTGTTATTATTCTTATTGTTACTGTCCCTCTATCCAACTCTACATGTGACATGCTAACATTTGCATAGTTTGGCTTTGGTTGAGCTACTAAGCTACGACGCGGTACGACGGCTACAGCTTCACGACTACGATTAGACTTTACTTTCACGGCTCAGCTACGACTGCTATGAGCTACGGCCCTAGTTCTGCAGCTAGAACTTATTAAAGTGCAAAAAAACGATACTATAAATATATAGTCCATTTATTACAGTTATGCGAATATTAAATTAAAAACTTTTAAAATAAAACTACTTTTTACGGATTTTATCGCGGTATATTTGATATTATTTTAACCCGACGTTTCGGATCCTTTACAGCATCCATGGTCACGGGCAGACTGAGGTGTTGGTCGTCTTGAAGTCATAATTACTAACAGCTACCCTACATTTTTAATTATTATTGGCAATCCGATTTTGTCAATAATAATTAAAAATGTAATAAACATGTTAAGCAAGTACTGCATGACAACAAGCTACAAACACCGCACCCTCATCATAGAAACCGTGTGAAACGTGCCACAGTTGAGCGCTTACCTGCTGTATTACCATATGTAAGAGGAGTTACGGACAAGATTGGCTACATCTTGAAGCGCGCTTCAATCAAAACCTACTTCAAGCCGCTGAAGAAGATTAGTCAGTTTTTACCATCAGTCAAGTGTCACATACCTCTACAAGATGCAGGAGTATACAAACTCGATTGTGATTGCGGTCTCTCTTACATAGGCCAAACAAAAAGAAGCATAGGGACCCGCGTAAAAGAACACATAGCAGATGTTAAACACCGCCGTGCCAAGAAGTCAGCAGTTTGTGAACATACCATAGACAAATCCCAGCATTACATCAGATTTGATAAACCACAAGTCCTCGCAAAAGAAAACCGATTCCTACCCAGGATGATTCGTGAGGCTATTGAAATTAAAAAACACCCAAATTTCAATAGAGAAGATGGCTGGGTATTACCACCTGCTTTGAACCCTATCATAGATTCTATTAAATCTAAATCCAAGAACAAAACTGCACGACCGAAGGATACGGTGAGCTCGTTCTGTGTAAATCGGATTGTCAATAATAATTAAAAATGTAGGGTAGCTGTTAGTAATTATGACTTCAAGACGACCAACACCTCAGTCTGCCCGTGACCATGGATGCTGTAAAGGATCCGAAACGTCGGGTTAAAATAATATCAAATATACCGCGATAAAATCCGTAAAAAGTAGTTTTATTTCAATGTCTAATATTCGCGTAAGTGTACGAAATCAATATAAAAACTTTTAGTTTTGAAGTCGGTTTTATTAAACGCAGTTTTTTATTTTTGTTTAAACCAAAAGTTTTAGATCCCATATAGCGTCCATGGTCACGGGCAGTACTTTATAGAGTTACTAGCTGACCCAGCAAACGTTGTTTTGCCATATTATATGCCTAGTCGAAAGACACAGCGTTTATGTGAAGAAGCTGTCTATGATCTTGCCATCAAGGAGCATATTTAGTTAAAAACATACCTGTTTGTCTCTGTTTAATGAAGTTACCATGAATTTCCGGCAGGGGTCGAGCGTCCTTCCCGCGCGTCCGTTGATTCACTTCATAGCGTTTGTGATTTTCGTCGCGTAAGGAGCGAAAATTTTCCAAAGTTGTAAAAGTGAGAACTAAGTGTTCCTACTTTGATTTTTTACTTTTTTAGCTGAAATAAGTGCTTTATCGCATAAGTTTAATGTAGTGTGTGTGGGTGTCGTCGTTAGCGGCAGTTAGGTGAGTACCTACTTGTACTTATGAATCAGTCGGAGGCTTCCGATGCGCAAGTCGTCGCTCCCGAGGGAGGGCGAAGTGCTAGGAGCTCTAGCTCAATAGAAAGCAGCAGCTCTTTCTCATCTTCAGAAGATGAGGAGGGTTTTGCGGACCCACCACCAAACAATAGATCCAGGCGGATGTCGAAGCAGGTCGAAACCTGTTAAGACTCTCCAATAAATCAAGTCGATTTCCTTTCAGAGTGCGTAGCTCAGATTCCATCATACCTAAATGCATTAAATAGTAACAAAACTCATAATAGTTCAGATAATGCCGGCCATTCCAAGATGTCCGAAACAATTTTTTCTTTTATACCTACAACTAATATGTCATTAGGAAAGTTAATAATAACTTTATACCTAGTGCTGACCCAAGTAAATTAGCGGAAATCAGTAATTTACAACAGTCTAACTCGCAAGCTTGGAAAGGCATAAGATATAAAAAAGCATTACAGGCTCACTTCGCTACCCGGAGTAGCGATGTGATTGTGAGATTTACAGGTCTGAAATTAGATGAGGAGCTCTGTCATTTAAATAAGGGAACAGATTATTAACTAATACTGAACATTTACTAGCGGGATTATCGAATGCAGTCTTACATAGTCGACAACTATTTAAGTAAATGGTTTACAGGACGTCATAGATTAGGCTTCTAATGCAGGTACGGAACTTAATGCAAACTCGGGTAAATTTACAGAAATATTTGGTCTGTTATCTCCATCATATAAAAATATGGAGTCATGTAGTCATGTAGTATGGAGTCAGGTTAATTGCGCAAAATAGGCAGAATGTATTGAGGTTATATGTGACCGTATTCTAAAAGAAATAAACAATGTCAATTTAAAAATTGCGTTTCAAAACATTCCACCCAGTTTGAAACACCTAATTAATTAACATGCCAAGTTATTTAAAGAATAAAAATAAATTTAGTGACAGTAAAAAAAAAAAAAAAAAAATAAATAGTCCTCTAAATCAAGAAAATTTGATAAGGAAAATAAATCAAAAGTTGAGAAAAATTACTATAATAACTATCATATAAAATATTCCCCTGTCTCACAGACTCCCATGACAACTCCAACATTAATAAAGACAAGTGACTATCAAAGCAGGATATTCAAGGGGGGTACCATGTTCAGATATGAGCACAGCTGAGGGCGAGCAAATATGTTCAAAATTTTATAGCCAGGGGCTGTATACCCTTTTTTAACAAAACCTCCCGTGCAATATCCTTGCAAGAAAATAATAACCAGATTTGCTACAAAGCAATCAGCAAAAATGACACAAGTCATAAGCGAACTCAAGGAAGTGGGCATTTTAGAGAAACTAAAACTAACCGCACCGGGTTTTCATTCAAAGATGATTTTGATAAAAACCCAGACGAGGAGTACAACTCATATTCAATTTAAGAAAACTGAATATGCATGTCTCAACTCGTCATTTCCAACTCATTTCTCGAGTGGATATTATTCTGTTCCTTCAAGATCAGGACTGGATGATAAAAATTGACCTCTACCAAGCCTACTTCCATTTATGCATAAAGGAAACCCACAGGTGTTTTCTACATATAATATATGGAGGCGAGATATTGCAGTAAACAGCCCTTACCTTCGGTCTTTCATCAGCCCCTCACTCTTTCGCTACTGTTACCAATTGGATTGCGGAAATCCTTCAGAGACAGGGCATAAGGATAAAAATTAATTTTCATTTATTAATTATTAATAGTTTATTTAACCAATCAAAACCAAGCAAAGCTTGTAGAACCCTGATAAAGTTGGGTTGGCAAGTGAATTATCAATAATCACTTTTCACCCCAACTCAGTAACTAGAATACTTAGGCATGACATGGAACACAAAATCCAATTTAATATCTCTTCCTGTCAAAAAAGTACTGAATATAACAGAAATGTCAACCAATTTATTGTAAAAGAAAATGGCCTGTCTCCGGAAGGTACAGAAATGGCTGGGTATAATAAACTTTACCAATTTAGCGACACTGAATGGTCACCTGCACTATCGCAGAACACCGATTTTACTAAAATCATTCAGAGGAGGCAGACCAAGGCAAGAGAGGATGTTACCTCCTCTAGTAGACTCTTGAGTAGAGTTACTAAAGTGGCTAAAAAATGCAAGGTTAAAAGTGCAACCACAGACGCGGCGGACGTGGGCTGGGGAGCACACCTGAACAACACAATGTTGTCGGGCAATTGGAGTCCTCGCCAGCTAAAGTGGCACTCCAATGTGAAGGAGATGTATGCCGTGTATGCAGCCTTATCACAACAAGGTGCAGACATGAGGGGTGCACACGTACTGGTACACTCAGACAATCGCACCCTGATAGCCTACATAAGGAACGAAGGGAGTACCCGTTCCTTACCCCTGTTGGGCCTAACAGACAAACTCCTTCACTTGACCGAGCAGCTCAACATAACGCTGTCGGCTTCTTACCTCTTAGGGAGGTTAAACAGGATTGCAGACCACCTCTCAAGAGGAAAGCCTGTGCCCAAGTGGCATCTGCAAATCCAAGCCAGGGTGGCAATATTCAAAAAATAGGGCGTGCCAGACATATACTTGTTTGCATCAAAAGAAACCGCAGTCGTCCCGCGGTACGTAACCTGGGACTCGACAGATGGGTCAGCAGTTTTCTGCGACGCCTCCAGTCAAAATTGGAACTGTCAGTTGGGCTGGGTTTTCCCTCACCCAATCTAGTCCCTTGGGTACTGGCACATTTGAACAAAGCCAAGGGAATGTTCACCTTAATAGTCCCACATTGGGACCAGTACTTTGGGTTAACCGACCTCAAAGCCAGAGCCCTAGCAGATCCATTGCCAACATTGGATCTGCAGCAGAATCTAATCGATCAAACAACAGGTCTAGGTCCTCCACAGGGGGACAAATTGTCCTTCCAAACCTGAATCAAACCTCCCAAAATTGGGGGGGGGGGATCAGCTCTCAAACTGGAATAGAGAGGAAATACAATTATTGAGTAGCAGTTGGCGAACTAGCACTCTAAACACATACAAAACCCCTATAAACAGGTGGTTAGCATTTTCCACCACAAATGATGTTAATAATAAAAATCCAGATGGCAGAGATGTTGCAAGGTTTTTTAACAAATCTTTATTTAGAACTATTTTATAGTGTATATGTATATATAATATACAATATACACTATATACAAAAAATATACAATAATATTGTGTTATATATACTATAACACAATATTATTACATAAATCTGCTATTTCTACTTATTGTGTTTCAACAGTAGAAAACCTTTCCAAAAAAATTCCTTTGTTAACAAGTAATAAAAGCCATTGCATTGATTAAACTCAAACCTACAAAATCGCCTTTATGGCATATCCCTTTATTATTTAATTGGTTAGAAACCACTGTTTATCGCACCAATTCGCTTTTTGATATATATAGAAGAACTGCATTAATTTTGCATCAGGTCCAAGAATACATGACCTTACCTTACTAGACATATCTCAAAACAACTGCATAGAAGAAGAGGACATCATTGTGCTGTGGTCCAGGTTTGGATAATAACAGATTCAAGCCATTACAGGCAGTCGGGATGGTCATTGGTGAAACACCCAAATGCCCTGTACATATATGTCCTGTAAGACATA
Organism: Craniophora ligustri; assembly: GCA_905163465.1. NCBI lineage: Eukaryota > Metazoa > Arthropoda > Insecta > Lepidoptera > Noctuidae > Craniophora > Craniophora ligustri. Next base: position 4,691,725 of record LR990967.1, on the reverse strand, counting down.
TCAAACAATTAATTTAGACTTCGCAGCATAGTCGGGTAAATAGTAATATATCCAATTTATTAAATTTTACTAAGAAAGAAAAATTCAACCTCAGGCGGGACTCGCACCCGCGTCTTCTGGATTGGTACTCCAGACGCTCTGCCAACTGAGCCACCGAGGTATCCGCCTGATGTGTTGAATTTTTCCTTCTTTATGTTACTTATGTCTTACGTGACATAGCAATATCGATTGGACAATTCTGCCCAACCCAGAATACTCCCTTTACAGCGAGTAGATTCCGGATGATATTGCACTACCTTTTTATAACATCTTTTTGTATTTTTTAGCTTATTTCAAGCTAAGATTATTAAATTTTACTAAGAAAGAAAAATTCAACCTCAGGCGGGACTCGAACCCGCGTCTTCTGGATTGGTACTCCAGACGCTCTGCCAACTGAGCCACCGAGGTATCCGCCTGATGTGTTGAATTTTTCCTTCTTTATGTTACTTATGTCTTACGGTGACATAGCAATATCGATTGGACAATTCTGCCCAACCCAGAATACTCCCTTTACAGCATACATTTTTCTTTCTTAGTAAAATTTAATAATCTTAGCTTGAAATAAGCTAAAAAGATGTTATAAAAAGGTAATGCAATATCATCCGGAATCTACTCGCTGTAAAGGGAGTATTCTGGGTTGGGCAGAATTGTCCAATCGATATTGCTATGTCACCGTAAGACATAAGTAACATAAAGAAGGAAAAATTCAACACATCAGGCGGATACCTCGGTGGCTCAGTTGGCAGAGCGTCTGGAGTACCAATCCAGAAGACGCGGGTTCGAGTCCCGCCTGAGGTTGAATTTTTCTTTCTTAGTAAAATTTAATAATCTTAGCTTGAAATAAGCTAAAAAATACAAAAAGATGTTATAAAAAGGTAATGCAATATCATCCGGAATCTACTCGCTGTAAAGGGAGTATTCTGGGTTGGGCAGAATTGTCCAATCGATATTGCTATGTCACCGTAAGACATAAGTAACATAAAGAAGGAAAAATTCAACACATCAGGCGGATACCTCGGTGGCTCAGTTGGCAGAGCGTCTGGAGTACCAATCCAGAAGACGCGGGTTCGAGTCCCGCCTGAGGTTGAATTTTTCTTTCTTAGTAAAATTTAATAATCTTAGCTTGAAATAAGCTAAAAAATACAAAAAGATGTTATAAAAAGGTAATGCAATATCATCCGGAATCTACTCGCTGTAAAGGGAGTATTCTGGGTTGGGCAGAATTGTCCAATCGATATTGCTATGTCACCGTAAGACATAAGTAACATAAAGAAGGAAAAATTCAACACATCAGGCGGATACCTCGGTGGCTCAGTTGGCAGAGCGTCTGGAGTACCAATCCAGAAGACGCGGGTTCGAGTCCCGCCTGAGGTTGAATTTTTCTTTCTTAGTAAAATTTAATAATCTTAGCTTGAAATAAGCTAAAAAATACAAAAAGATGTTAGTAATATATCCAGTTTATTTATTTATTCCTCTTAAAGGGTAAGTTAAGCCAACTACTAGAACCCTAATTGCAGGATGGGTTAAATTTGTTTTTAAAGCAGTAGGCATAAGTGCACCACCAGGGAGTATTAGAGCTGCAGTAGCATTCAAAGGCTGGTGGAAAAATGTACATTGTAATTGAAGAAAGACTAAAAACAGGCAATTGGAAAAGTGATAAAACTTTAAGAAGATTTTATTTCATTGCAGGGAAATCATTCAGAAAGATAAAAATGAGGATTTACTTAGATCAAATTTCTCATGTGTCTAGAGTTTATATTTTAATTGATAATTACAAATATAGAATTGATCTTAATTAGCATCTACTGTAGATGCACCTTTTTTATAATATTGATTGTTAATGATCATGAGACTGAGTGCCAAATTATTATAATATCTTAATTAATAACATTTTGTTTATTGTAGTAGTAGATAACCATACTACATAATAATATATAACTATATAAATGAGTCGTTTATAATTCTTACTTATATTTTGTTATATAATGTTAGAAAAAATAATAATTGATTATTAATAAGAATAAATGTTTAAACTATGAGAAACAATTCTTGGTATTTTACACATTTATATCCAATTCACATAGCGTTTGCAGTTACCATCACCAGCAGATATCAAACAAGTCTTCACATAAACGCTGTGTCTTTCGACTAGGCATATAATAGGACTGTTTTACATTAAAATAAAACAGTTATTATGTGCCGAAAGAAAGACACAGCGTTAGAGCAAGGGCCTGGCTGGTGAGTGAAGACACTATGAAGTGAATCAACGGACGCGCGGGAAGGACGCTCGACCCCTGCCGGAAATTCATGGTAACTTCATTAAACAGAGACAAACAGGTATGTTTTTAACTAAATATGCTCCTTGATGGCAAGATCATAGACAGCTTCTTCACATAAACGCTGTGTCTTTCTTTCGGCACATAATAACTGTTTTATTTTAATGTAAAACAGTCCTATTATATGGGTTGGTGGTAGAAGAGTGAAAAAAAATCTGGTGAAGGACGTCCATATCACTTAGGGGTATGAAAAATAGATGTTGGACGATTCTCAGACCTACTCAATATGCTCACTAAATTTCATGAGAATCGGTCAAGCCGTTTCGGAGGAGTACGGGAACGAACATTGTGGAACGAGAATTTTATATATAAGACTAGCTGACCCAGCAAACGTTGTTTTGCCACATTTTAGGGGTTGGTGGTAGAAGGGTGAAAATTTAGGGTTGTATGTATTTTTTAATGCGACATAATAAAAAAAAAAAGAAATTAAAAAATGTCTAAAAATTAAAGAAAAATGTTAAGGGTGGACAACCCTTATCACTAAGGGGTATGAAAAATAGATGTTGGCCGATCCTCAGACCTACTCAATATGCTCAAAAAATTTCATGAGAATCGGTCAAGCCGTTTCGGAGGAGTACGGGAACGAACATTGTGACACGAGAATTTTATATTGTACTAGCTGTCCCAGCAAACGTTGTTTTGCCACATTTTAGGGGTTGGTGGTAGAAGGGTGAAAATTTAGGGTTGTATGTATTTTTTAATGCCAAATCTAAAAAAAAATACAAAAAAATATTTTGTCTAAAAAATAAAAAATAAAATTTAGGGGTGGACTACCCCTAACATTTAGGGAGATGAAAAATAGATGTTGGCCGATTCTCATGGATACCGGATAAGCACAAAAAATTTCATCAAAATCGGTCGAGCCGTTTCGGAGGAGTTCGATTACGCACCCCGTGACAGAAGAATTTTATATATTAAGATTAATTATGATGATGTAATAAAAATGTTTTTTCTTTATTATTCCGGAAGATCTTATTATTATTATAGACAACGGGTCTAGATCGTGTAGTTTTATTGAGGTATAAATATCTTTTTAACCCGACGTTTCGACTGACTTGCAACAAGTATAAAAATCGTGAAACCTTAAAAACATTAATCTTATTATTAGTTTCACCTGTATGTAACGGAATCTTTACTCTTAATTTTCACTCACATCAAAACAAATACATACTTATCAAGGACTGATAACCATACAATAATTCAAAGTTTGTTCTATTATCCTGATGAGAATCATCAGAATTACTGATTGATGATGTAAGTACTTAGTCCTTTAACGAGGTTCCGGCAGTTTCTTTCTAAAAACGCGGGGTGCTTAATAATATTAAATTAGATACAGTAATAAATTAACTTTAAAAAAAAAGAAATACCAACTTCAAAAACTAAAAAGCAAAAAATAACTTCATACAGTTTTACCTTTTTTTAGTTTTAAAGGTATGAAGTCGGAGCCAAGCCAAACGTAATAGTAAGTACACTTACTATTACGTTTGACTGAAACGTAACAGTGACCTTGAGCGGGGTTGTTAAAACCACCACATCATCGGCACCGACTTCATACCTTTAAAACTAAAAAAAGGTAAAACTGTATGAAGTTATTTTTTGCTTTTTAGTTTTTGAAGTTGGTTTATCTTTTTTTTTTAAAGTTAATTTTTTTTTTCTTTTTAGTGTTGTATAGGTAGGTATATATATAATATACAACTTTTCATATCAGGTCAATCTAATTGCCTGAAAGAATACAACTATCGATCCACATATCGATGGGTCCTATGTATATGGGCCAAACTAACAATTTGGCCATTTTGACTTTTTTACGGTAAACGCATCTTAAAGATGTAATGAATTATGTGAGCTATTAAAAAAAAAGATTTCTGCATAGAAACACGATTTTTTATTACAGTATAACGGCATATGTAACATGAATTTAAACGTACAAGGTCCTAAGAGTAGTTAGAGACTTATACACGGGGAGTTCCCGCGCGTTTGTTTCGTAGTTTGGACCAATCAGCTGATTTGACACTTATACGTTGAACGGAGCAACGGCCACACTGTGACGAATACAAAATGTAATTGTTGTGTTTTTGGGTTACAACATAGTTTAATTAGTATAAGATGGCATCCAATTATCGCGCCAACTTGTCTAGAAGTCGGAATTTAGTGAATTTGGCATTGGGAAATGAAAATAACAGTGCACAGACCAACGATTTAGGTTATGAAAACGACGATTTTATAGAAAATAGCGATGATAACCTTTGTAAGTACTTCAAATATGTTTTACAGACAAGTCAATGTTTAAACTTTGATTAATTATTGTTTTATAAATAAATTATCTGAAATATCACGAGTTTTTAGGAGGAACGGCCAATGTGGCATATTGGCCGTTATACGTGTTTTATTCTAAAAAAATACACTTAGGCCCTACGGTATTTTTTTATTTTTGGCCTGTTAATGTGGATAGCAAGGGTTGAAATATTATTGTAACTACTATTATTATTAGTTACGTTATTAATAACTTTATTTAACTTACTTTGTTTACATTATTTCGGGCTTATCTTACATTGATTTATTTTGTCTGCAGCTCCTTTGCCTTTTGGGGCCAGTGAGATATTCACAAATTGCAGTTTAAGTCTGCTCAATGATATATTTGAAAATGATTCAGCTCAACAAGAAAAACAAAATGATAATGCGACTCCAATGCCATCGCCAAATCATAGTTCTTTCGGTGAGGAAGAACCTATTCCTTCAGTCCTGTCATTGTTATCAGATGCAACAGCATCGTCCCCTGTTTCACAGTATTACTCATCAAGCGATGTTTCAACTCCTAAGCGGCCGAGAAAAAGAAAATTTACTAAAAGAAGAGATAATGGAAGATTACGAGAAAAATTTCGTAATGAATGGATAGATTCGAAGAGAAAAAGACTTAAAAATACTGGGAAAGCGTATAACAGTAGAAACGGTAAATTAAGAAATGAGAAACAAATAGGTGAACCATGTCAGAGCACATGCAAACTGAAGTGTTTCGAAAAACTTGATGGAGACGCAAGGAGTGCTATATTTCATCAATTTTGGATGATTGGAGATCATTCGAAGCAATATGACTTTATCGTTAACTATGTGGTAAAAATAAATAAAAAAAGAACGGTTACCCAGGGTGACTCACGAAGATCATACACATATGTGTACCATTTGCCTATTACTCAAAATGAACAAAAGACGAAACTAGTGGTATGCAAGACGATGTTTTTAAACACCATTCGTTGTGGGCCAAAAATGATAAGAACTGCAATGAGTAAATTTTCTGATACAAGCAGGCTCACTTTAGTTGATAATAGAGGTCGACATGATCACCATAAAACATCTATTGATGCAGAAATGATCAAAAGTGTGCTGGACCACGTCAAGTCTTTTGAACCGGTTGATTCACATTATTGTCGCAAAGACAGTAATAAACTTTATTTAGATGGTTCTTTAAGTTTTATCCGAATGTTCAATTTATACAAAGAATGGTATGATCCATCTAAATATGGTAATAAATGTGAGTCATTAAGGCAATACAGGGATATAGTAAACAAAAATATTAATTTATCATTTCACCAGCCAAAAAAAGACCAATGCCATGTTTGTCATTCTTTCAAAAACGGTTCTGTGACTCCTGAAAATAAAATATTTTTTGATAATCATATAATCAGAAAAAATCAGGCTAGATCCTTAAAAGAAAAGGATAAACGTGATTCACAAAATGACACGAAAATATTCTGCGCTACTTTTGATTTGCAAAAAGTGTTGTTGTCCCCAAGTGGTGAAATTAGTCTATTTTATTACAGTAAAAGGTTGAAAGTACATAACTTATCAATTTTTGATATTGGGAAGTTAATTGGTACCTGTTACTTATGGAATGAACAAATTGCAATGAAGGGTTCAAACGAAATAGCGAGCTGTATTTATGATATAATTAAATTAAAAAGTCAAGAAGGTTGTGACGACTTCAGATTTTGGTCAGACAATTGTACTGGCCAAAATCGAAACAGGATTATGTTTTTTATGTATCTGTACGCTGCTAAACAGTTTAATTTGAATATAAAGCATACTTTTCTTGAAGTAGGGCACACTCAAAATGAAGGCGACTCCATTCACGCCACTATTGAAAGAGCTTCAAAATATAAGACTATTTACACACCCTCTGAATGGAGCTCATTGATTAGATGGGCGAAATCAAAAGGAAGTCCTTATAACGTCATAGACGTAGCTCAAAATATGATTTATGACTTCAAAAAGATGCAGACAAATACACACTTTAACTGGACAAAAAATTCAGAAAGACAAAAAATTCTTTGGTCTAAAATAAAACAAATTCGTGTAAGCCGAGATGAACCATACATTTTATACTATAAATATGATTTAAGTGAAGATGCTATTGAAAATCATATTAAAATCTTAGATCAGCCAGTACGAACAAGAAGGCAAATTTCCGATAGACCTACAGATATTCCTCTGCAACTATGTTACACTCAGCTGTTATCAATACAACCTTCCAAGAAGAAAGACTTGCTTGATTTATGTCGAAAAAATATTATCCCACCTGCATACCACAGTTATTATGAAAATTTAGTAGCATCGAATGACATTGTGTCAAATGAAAGCGATAATGAAGAAAATTAATTAAGACTTATTAACAATTTTATATAGACTTTTAGTAATGTTGATTTTGGTAATTTTATAACTTGATTATGCTACAGAGATTTTTTATTTATTTTGTTTACACCAGATAGGTTTTTAATTTTGTTATTTTTTTATAATTTTATTAAGAAAATAATAATGTGAAGTACATTATTATATGAAAGCCATAATAAAGAAAATTAATGAAGAGTTATTAAGAATTTCTAGTAATGTTGATTTTGGTAATTTTATAACTTGATTATACTACGGAGATTTTTTTTTATTTTGTTTACACCAAATAGGTTTATAACTTAGTTATTTTTTTGTAATTTTATTAAGAAAATAATAATGTGAAGTACATTATTTTGTTAATCAAACTAAGATCTCCAGTAACAGTTTCGATCTTTTTTTCTTTATTATTTTATCATGAATATACCAAAAAGACTTAATACGGGTAAATGAGTGAAGTTTTAACACTAATTCAATTTTTATTTCAATAAATGATTAAACTATTGCGTGTTTTTTTAATTAATCAAATGATCTAACTGAAAACTAAGTTCGTAGGTTAGCAGATTGTAAAACGTATAAGTGTCAATGTGACATAAATAATTAATTTTTTAAATAGCTTATATTCTTATTAATTAATTATCAACTACTTCAATTGTTATTTGATCTTATGGGTGAAAAATGTAAAAAATATATACTTTATGCTAATTAGCGTAATACGCGTATAATGGCCAATATGATACATTGGCCCTTTTAGGGTGTTTTTACAGAAAAATAATTTAAACAAAAACTAACGTAGAAGGGTCAATGTAACGTAAAAAAAAACCCTATTTATGTATATATAAAATACTATAGTATAAATGAAGAGAATAGTTGTCTTAGCAAACAAGCAAATAATCGTAAAGTTCGGTTTTATCAATCTGAAGTTAGAGTAAAATTAAACTTTGGAAGCCGCTCCTGTAAAGTTGTAGTTTTGCATTTTGGCCCATATACATAGGACCCATCGATATACTTATAATTATGAAAGAATTTTCCTTCAACTCCTAACCTTTGAGGAGTTGTACCTTCCGTCATCAGATCATTACATGAAATGGTGATTTTCAGATGCAAATACATCAACAGCTTTGGAGAATACATGTAAATGTAATAAATGCCTATAACTGAAAGAATTTTCTTTTAACTCTTAACTGTTGAGGAGTTCTACCTTCCATCATCAGCTCATCAACATCAAATGATGATTATCAGACGCAAATACTGGAACAATTTTAGTAAATATATTGAAAACGTGATAATTGCCTATAAAATTTGGGGGTTGCCCTCGATTTCCCTGGGATCCCATCATCAGATCCTGATGTGGTCACAATGGGACCATCTGTGAAGTCTACCCTTTTAAACACAAAAAGAATTTTGCAAATCGGTCCAGGCGTTTTTAAGTAATTCGTGAACATACATAAAAAAAAAAAAAAAAAAAAAAGATTCCGTCGAATTGAGAACCTCCTCCTTTTTGAAGTCGGTTAAAAAAGGTGTGTTTTATAATGAATATTTTTAATATTACATTATTTTTTTTAAAACCCCCGACACATTTTGTGCGAACCGATTTTCATCAAACATAGCTAAGAATACCCGCCATTCAAAAAAAAAAAAAAACAATCAAAATCGGTTCATTCGTTCGGGAGCTACAATACCACAGACCGTCGTTTTTGTGGCGGGCGGGAGTTAAAAAGCACCCTAGTATTTTCTACATTATAAAAAATTATATATATTACTCTTTTGTTAAAAAAAAGAAGCGCGTTTTTTTACGGTTTAAGACATTTATTTTCTCAAAAGATTTCCGTAATCACTTATAGAGAAAATACAATATTAATAATTTAAGTACGTACATTGAGTTGGTAGGTACACAATGTACGTACTTATATATATTTTTAAATTTTTAGAAATTGAAACATCGTAAAAGTTGATTATGTGTATATGAGACTAAACTAAGAAATACTTTTAAATAATTTTTGAACATATTTCGATAAGACAAGATTTATGAAGTTATATGTTCTATGATTTTTTTTTTGTTTAAGTAACGTAGGTTCTAATATTTTAGATGCCATGTAATATAAATATACCCTATGACTGTGTCACCGGTGACTTCTTACGCGTTCGCACCCGTCCACGAATTCGATCTCTCATGGATGGAAACACCATCCACTGTCGCGACGAGGTCATGGCACTGACTATTTGGACTTGTCCAGAAAGGTGTCCAATAGATGTCGATGTAGACCGCGTGCGCTAATTTCAAGCGGTGCCATTACCGCCGTATTTCTTTATTGAATTTAGTTCAGTGGGTTCCTAATGTTCTCTGCTGCCCTAAGCAATAGCTTAAATAGCTTAATGGCTAATCCAGGACAGTTGAGTATCCGATAAACTCATATTATAAACAAGAAAATTGGCGTTTTAGTTCTGCAGTCGCACTAACTCAGCAGCAGAATATAGATGCCGTCTACCAAAGTTATCTTACATAAACTCACAGAAACCAATAGACTCGCTGACGTTTGACAGTAAGATTAAACGGCATGGCTGCTGCTGTTTGCGGTCGCTTCTGCCGACTCTGCCGAGACAAAGAAATTGCAAACGGAGGTTAGTATTCGCTAGACCCCCTAGCAGTTCAATAACATTCCAACCGAAAAAAGACAGGAATATCTCCTTATCACAAATACATATCACTATTACATCTACGGTCATTGCCAATTTATAAACCCGCAGACATAATTATTTTAAGATATCCACAAAAAGTTTTACGGACGATAATATTTGAATTATACTATTTTTAAAAGAGTGACCAAATGAGTTTGAAAAGTATTAAAATTGTACCTATACATTATTATGAAAAACCCGAAGAAGGGAGTAAAATACAGAATACATCGAAATACTCGTGAATGAAATCTTTAAAGCATTGCAATAGTTTACCGGGCTTTTAATTGCGTCATACACAATAAACAAACAACGCATGAGGCACTGATAGTGTGCAGCTGAACGTAAGACTAGGGGAAAAGTCAGGCGCGAGGGTTACTCCTTCCAACCTGCGCCGGTCGCCGCCGTCCAGTCGGGAAGCACCCAGCGCGATCGCAGCACGTTTCCCCGCCTCCCGCCGGCACAACACGCAACCACGCTTATCTCTTATCATTATACAATGATACATCAAACTACCTCACCAGTGCTCAGATAATGAACACTCCAACCGTGATAATATCACCTTTAGTACCGATTTGATTCGTACACAACACATTTATCCGTGAGATTTCCCTATATAATAATATGTTTCATTATTTCATTCATACCTGAAATGAGTGCAAGTTTTGTATAGTACTTTAGACGTCAAGTGACAAAGTTTCTGTGACTGTATTATTGTGTGCTGATAAAAATGAAGACGACAATTTTAGTGGTGACCCAAATCTTGGCGATAGTGAGTGTAGATTGTACCCCATGCAGCAGGGTACAGAGTGTGGACATAACGAATGGAGTCTTGTACCAAAACTCCTCAGTGATACACGAGGAACTGGAATATAAATATGGGGAATGGTATGAGGTTGAAGAGAACAACAACACACTGCGTTTAGGGTGTCCATGCATCGGACGAATATGTGTACACAGGTGTTGCCCCCGAGGCACTGCATTTTTCAACTCGTCATGTACTGAAACGGAGTCTAGTGCTATAAATCCTTTCAGTCCACCTTTGTATAATGGAAAGGAGTTATCAAGCTTGGCTGCGCATGAGCACTTCTTTTTCTTGTACCAGCGTCCCTGTGATGACAGCTACTTGGTGGACTCCGCATTACCCCGTGAAGAGCTTTACATTCAACAGGTAAAACAGTGCATGAGTCCACTTACATGTTTTTAGATTTTTGTTGACATCCTTACATAGGTACTAGATGCTTAAAGGCTACATACAATGTTTCACATTTTTCCTTCAAATGCCCTTTTTGTATTTTAACAAAAACCCGCAATGGGAAAGAGTTCAAAATAAATAAATCGCTCATGAAAATACGGAGAAATCTTAAAATACTTATCATTTACTATCAACTCTTCGAACAATGACAGCGGGCTGATATGAATTATGATCTAAGTAGTTTGGGTTTTTTATTTACCTATTGCACATACAATGTACCTAGTTACATTTATATTTCATGTCTAATTGAACCTAACGTTCGTACCTAACATATTTATAACAGTTAGTAGCGATTTAAAATAAATTATTATTCGAACCTATGTTTTTCTTTCACGAAATGTATTACTTTTAGCATATCAATGTTGTTCCCGTAATATGGCGGAAAGTAATGAGAATAATCCCCATTCAATAAAATATGTAACTTATTATCCGGCCATGATTCATTGCGGTATGTTCTGCTCGGAAGAAATATTTATGACGACATTGTAAGCAAATGACAAACACGTAATAATTTAACAATAGCTTAGTGTTACAGATTTTTTTGAGAATACGACCGTCTATGTGTTGAGCTATGAGTTTTTTCATAGTTATATACAGTATGATTATTTTCATGTCAATCCAAAAATGAATTAATATTAATAAAGTTAACAAAAAGTATTGTTAAGTAAATTTCTATGTTTATTACATATTTATTTTTGTATGACAAATTTAATGAGGAATTATTTGACTTTTTGTTTTTTTTTGTATTGAATAGGCTCCAAAACTACTGGTTTGATCTGAATATTTTTTTTTACCATTATAATGAAATAAAAAACATTTAGTGATTAAATACCTATATCTGCCTATTAATAATAGTATTTTATTAGTACGGATGGAAATGATGTAATGATATAGTACATTTTTAATTTCATGATGACGCATAGTGTGACTCTTAATACATTCATATAAGTTTCATATTCGAATGAATCACGCGATTTCCTTAGGACATAATGCTCATTTGAGCATTCATACAACATAATTGTCCGAATGTCGCAAAAACCATGTCAAAATTGGTCGCGCTGTTTAGAAGTATTATCTACTAAGCGCGCAAACAGCTGCAAGCAGCACTGTACGCTGATAGTGACTTAACTTTAAATACGATTTAACGATGACTAATAATGATAGCAAAAATTACCTAAGTGTTTAAACAAACTTCGGACTTCCAATTTTCATTTCAATTAAATATATGACGATAAAGCCAATAAAAAGTTTCAATTAATTTATTAAAAGAAAGTTTATTGCCTATTAGGAAGACCAGCATTACAAGTAAAATAAAGATAAGTTTATTTGATCACTGATCTTATCAGTGATAAGTCTTTTCTCTTTAAGTTTGTATCAACCAAATTCATGGTAAAACTATATTCCCTATCTTCTTAAATTAATTATATACGAATATCCGACGTATTATTTGATGATTTCAAAAATAACATAGCTAAATGCAACATTATAATAAACGTTATCATTAATTATTTAATTTTATCTCATGTCTGCTTGAATTTAGGGCCACCCTAATCGTAGCAGTTCATAAGGTATTAAAATAATTTAATTTTCATTTTGCTAGTATGTAAGAACTACGAGAACAATAATTTAATTTAATAATTTTCTATTAAATATTCTTTGAAATAAAACATCTAGACGTATATTATGTAGTGTTTAGTATCCATTTAGACATATAGCTCATTTTTCAATAAACGTTGCCCCGCTCTAGGAATTTCTGCCGTGTCGTGGGTTTACAAACACTTAGAACCAGAACAACTATGTACCGGTAGCCCATCCATACTTTATTAATTATAATTATTAATTAATATCCATACTAATATTATAAATGCGAAAGTGTGTCTGTCTGTCTGTTACCTCTTCACGCTATAACCGCTGCACCGAGTTAGATGAAATTTGGTAAAGTGATATCTTGAGTACCGGGGAAGGACATAGGATAGTTTTCAACCCGGAAATCATCCCTTAAACAGGGGGAATGGTTTGGAATGGTTTGTATTAAGATAAAATTACTAATTTTACGCAGACGAAGACGCGGGCAAAAGTTATATACATATATTGTATATTTGTTGCATGCGGGGATCGAACCAGGGACACGCAGAGCATAGATCGATAACCACGACGCTTAATCGCTTAACCACAACACCAACCATGCCATCAAAAGTTTGTTTAAGTTTTTTTACTGTAGATTAAAAAAAATATACATACTATCTAGTAGGTATTGATTGACAGTATATCATTAACAGTATTTGGACTCAAATTTCTTGTTATGAATTTAATAACATAACTGTAAACTTTTTAAAACGGACATTTTATTTACATATCTACATTGACTGTTTGAAATAAATTTAGTTTGAAAAATTCACAGCACTTGAACGAAATCCCATTTTGGCTATTTGTTCCCGTTTATCTCGCAGTAATTAGCCGTTGTTTGGTTATCTTTTATGAGTCAGCGTTAAACAAACGTTGTTCATTGCTATTTCCCGTAGTCGTTTCTCTTAATTTGGATTAACCTCGCGCTTGGTTCGAAACTCTTATCAAAGTAAATATTTGATTTTCATTATATTTTGGTAATAGTAATAAATAGACATTTACGTATCTTCCTTTATTGATATCGACTGAATCCATAGTCCACCATACTGGCTTTATTTACTTGTCAAAAGAAATATTAATGTTATTAGCGTCATGACCTACTTAGTGTTTCTTAAAGAATTTGAGTTCCATTAAAATGTCATTTTCGGAAATGGCAGTTAGCTTTTTGTACATAATTTTAATGTACAAAAAGCTAACTGCCATTTTTTCGAAGTAGCACCTCTGACTTATTGAACCACTTTTGAAATTATGCCTCGTTTTTAAACTCTAATTTATTGACCCCTGATCACTAAATTCCGTAATCTTCATCTGACGGTGTTGCTTAAATGGGTCTCCAGGGTAATGTTATATAATAGGATTTTGTAGGATAAGTCCAAGTTAAGAATCAAACAAACCAGTGTTTACGTTAAAAAAACCGAGACAGTAAAACCTCGTTCCTTAAAAAAAACTATTCAATAGATATGCAATAAAATTAAAGAAGTATAAGTATAAGTAAGAATATAGTTTGCCGACCGATATGTTGGGTATCGTTTAAATGCTAATGCTTTGGGTAAAAAAATACATTTTAATTCTAAATATATCGACGTTCTTAAATCCACCAGATTGATAACTGGTCAGTATAATCAATCTGGTGGCTAAGAAGAAAAAAAATTGACCTATTAAAAAGGTTCTGCTGTTAGTAGGGTTCCTCGGCGCGGACTTATTTCGAGATCATGAGATATGTATGTACGCAGTTACTGCGGAGGAACATAGTAATTTCTATGTTTAGTACGTTGATTTGTTTTAATTTACAAAAAATATATATGATAAGTTTAAAATAATAAATAGCTGCAGTAAAATTGAGCTCCTAGTTAAAACTGTTTACGGCACGAATGGGTTTGACCCACATCTTGTCTCAAGACAAGAATAGATTATGTAATAATCAGTCTAGTTTTTATAATTTATTATGTATAGTTATATAATTATTTATACGCTACTGACACTTTAACTTTGCTAGCAACTGAAAGAATCTGCACTATTTTTGAGAGCTACTAAAAATTAGGTTTATTAGTGTTAGTTTTTTTAATAACTTATATCATAGTGTCTAGTTAAACATGTTGACTGGAGAAGCTTTTAATTTTAATCGTGGGTTGAAAACTGAACGAATAATTTTGTAAGTTTCGTTCATCACAAACTCAAAAAACGATCGCTATGTTAAAGATGATATCACAAACTTTACCTACATTAAATTAAATTAAAGTAAGAAATTCGGTGTTATCAGAGTGTTATCTGAATGGGTGCGCCTAAAACCGACACAAAGTTTCTCCTTGTAAATTACATTAAAATTTTACATTTTAATGTAATTTACAAGATAACTTTATTAAGATAACAATTTACTAAGATAACATAGTGTTAAAGCAAGGTACGTAAAAATAAATGGACTGCCTCATTAGTCTAGCGATTGCTACCAAGCAGGTCCTGTGCTTGATAAACTACACTCGATACTCTTCTCGATATACTTATTTTATTTCATTCAGAGTTCAGTGTGTTTTTTAAGCTTACCCGCGAATGAAACATGGGACCTTAAATCATATTACAGGTCTGTTGGTGTGAGTTACTCACGAAATGGTATGGTAAAGCAAAAAAATAATAATTAAAATGAAATTTTAATTGAACAATTAGGAAGGCGATTTAACACTATTCATGTAAATAGTGTCAGGACGAATTTTCTAAGAAGAGACATGACCATATAGTAGCGAATAACATCATGACAGTACGGCTATTGTCATTGTTATTATAATTAAAAGGAAAAGCCCCCGTTACACATTAAAAATAATATAGGTATGCCTACTTTCTGGCAAGTTGGTAGGTGAAGCAAGATTGCCAATCCACTAGAGCTCGGTGACGACACTAAACCTTTTCATTCTGTGGGATTAATGCATGTACCTATAGCTTATCAGTGTGATAGTCAATAGATTGATGATGGAGATAGAAACAAATATGACGACGACGAATGTGGGAATAACACTTGTATCTTCTTACCAAAAGGCAATAGAAGACTAAAGTAAATAAATCAAAATATATGTATGTAGATTGGCCCACACATACTAGATACGGCATATTTATCGACGAGAGAAAATATAACTTACCATCACGCCTGTAACCACGAAAGATTAGGCAGAGAGGCACTCATTGTAGATATATCAGTACATACGTCTGTTCACCGGTCACCATTTTTAAAGTCAAATACAGTTATAGTAAGCAAGGCTATATATTGTCATTAAATAATCGCGAACATACCCAAAATACGTATTTATTAAGAATGTCATAGAAAAACCCAATAACGATGCAGGAATCGTAACCAGAAACTCTCGTTCCACGGTTGCGTATTGGACTCGGTAGCCATCCAATTCATCTCTAGAAACCAATTATAGATACCTACTAGCAATATTTTAACAATAAAGTTAGGTTTTAGTGCAATCAGTGGGTATTAAAAGAGAGATATATTTATGAGTTTTAAAGCGCGAATATCTTTAAACATATTTAACCACAAGGATTTATCTTTTGTCTAAAAACAAGCAGAACAAATGGATGGCTTATTGAAATGTTTATCGAACATTGATTCATAGCTCTCGTCCACTTTAAAATACTTTGTTCATTGAAAAATATGATGAAATATTTTTTTCGAGCAAGGTCTGCGCGTAACCTCGTGAAACCACAAGCTTTGTTGGTTCAATCATTACTAGGAAAAATGATATAAATTCTTATAACAACTCCATCGTTGAATTCATCTCTGAATCTATTTGTAACTATAATTTATCATTCAAGTGTTATAAGGTCTACCAACGTACATATCTAATATATAAAATTCTCGTGTCACAGTTTTCGTTGCCATACTCCTCCGAAACGGCTTGACCGATTTTGATGAATTTTTTTGTGCTTATCCGGTATCTATGAGAATCGGCCAACATCTATTTTTCATCCCCCTAAATGTTAGGGGTAGTCCACCAACCCCTATAATGTGGCAAAACAACGTTTGCTGGGTCAGCTAGTAGTTTATAATTATTGAAATAAGTCAATTTTATTTCTTTGTAACATTTGAAACTGGGGAGGAATAAGAACCTGCTTCCTCCAGTTTCAAGAAACCTCATGCTTTGAAGCTGACTACATCGATTTTTGATGTGAAACATCTATAACCGCACGTAAAACCGATTTCTGGCGTGGCGAAAGCGTCGCCATGAAATTTAAGTATGATTTTAGTTCTATTTTCAAGTTTACCTTTTTTTTCGAATTGTGAATTGTATTAAACCTCTTTGAGTTTGTGTATATGTTTCTTTTAACACATATATTTTTGATCTGGAAAAAAATCGTAATATTTTATTTTATCATTATGACATATTTAGTTCCTATCACAATATGTTCTTTTCTGCATATTACTTTTACAAAATAATGTCGATGTTTCACATCTGCCAGGCGTCCCGTGACGGCTCACTGTTTTTTTTGTTCAAGTCAATGCAAAAGACGAGTAAAATTATGCAACTGGAAAACTATCTACCTAGTTAACGTGTAATTTAGTATCAACGATCTTTGCTACCCAGCTAATAAATGTATCCAGTCCTCATTTTCTATATTGATGTCGCGGGCTATATTATGTACACCTATATTTTACTAGCTTTTAATTTTAACCAGAAATCTATTGATGAGAATAGGCATAGAGAGGCGGGGGGAGTAGAAGTGCCCACCCCATGATCTTGGATTAGATCTAGATACACCAATGTGAGTTCTCAGGAATTGTCAGTAGTCATGTCATTGTGAGTACTCCAATTCACATTAAATATGGTAAGGTCCCATTATTTAAACATATTAATTAGGTATCCGTATACTATATATTCCAGACGAATCACAAAACAATTCCCTGTCACCGGTAATTAAATACGTTGGTTCACAGAATATCAAACAATAGGGAAGTACTAACTACTTCTAGTTTTTCATTACTAAATATCCTCTGGGGAACGCAGAATTGTATTACGTAGTTTTATGTTCGCATCTAGGTGGGAATGTGTAAATTTTGGCACGAATTCGCTCCGTAGTGAGCTCTGTCTCTCAGACAAATAAAATGAACAGGATCCTTTGTTTCTAAAATTATATTATTTAGGTATTCCAAATGATAATCCTATCTACTTCTTAGTGTTATTATAGCTTACTTCCGCTACTGACGATTTTATTTGCTTTGTCAAGTGTACTGTAGGTCCAGTTTGCTGTGCTATCTCCACACACGTTTCCCGCATCGCCTAAGGCCTTGTTAACTCCCCTTTTTTGCAAGTCTTGCTCACGTTATCATCTTCTTTCTACTTTTTAAATGTTAGTAACGGTAAACAGACTTACGATGGACGATATAAGATTCAAGTAAATGAATAAATAAAAAGTTATGTTTTTCTTCTATTCATTTACGAGCATGTTAGCAGTATAATGTTGACTCAAATTCTGAAAATACTGGTCCGAAATCTTTACGGTTTTCTAAACAATTCCAGTTACAGCATTGTTTTTATGTTAATTTATTTACATTTTCCATTTGCTTAGCAAAATATTTACCAGAACTAAGCCAATTTTCATAAAGCTTGTAACAAAATAAAACGCTGTAAGGGCGAACAGGAATGCCAACAAATGACCGTTGCTAAAAACTATGTCATGTTTATTATTACAAGTGGCATGTTATTTAACATGATACCGTATGTATCGTGAGAATCTTTGTTTTTGTTAAAGAACTTCAAGGCATGAGGATTTATGTGGTTTTCAAATACACATTATATAACTTACATTGTTGTTAAATATGTATTTTAAGAGTCCAAGAACTATCATGAAAAGGTATCAAAGAATGCCGCTCCTACATAAATGTATACTCATTGGCTACATGAACATAAGTAACTATAGATATAAAATAAATGATAAATAAATGAATATTTCTGGACATTATGACACAGCGCCATCTTGTTTCGAGCTAAGCAACGATGCTTGTGATACGGATACTAATTGGTTGATATACTACATACATATATACTGTTTTTTTGTAAATACATACATATTATACGTAGAAACATCCATGACTCGGATACAAAGGTTTATGCTTATCACACAAAGATTTGTCCCTACCGGGATTTGAAACCGGGACCCATAGCACAGAAGGCAGTGTTAACTACAGCAGGACTAATTGATATTGTAGATACTGTATATTTTAGTTCGTCAAAGAAAGGTAAGATAAAAAAACAGCTAAAATCTTCCATTTCGAGATCAATCTAGTAAAAAAAAATACTGCAAGTTACTGGTGAATACTATATAACTGGTGAATAACATTTAGCTTTTTTCGCATTTTTTGTATTAAACCAGTGTACCTACCTACTTACCTTTGAGAGCGCGCTATTTAAATAATAAATCCTACACAAAGCAATGAAGGAAGATAATTCTCAAAAGCGTATAGTGGTGCTTCCTGATAAATACCTACACTAAATATTATATACACCTAATTTAAAGAAAAAAAATAGCTCGTTATTTTCTGTCTAAGCAGATTTACCACGGCCAATAAAATTATTTAAAATATACCGTTTTAGTTATAACTTTGGACAACGGCCACAGTAAAATTTCTTAGGTCTTACAATCATTTTCATAATTTAAATATGTATTAAGTATTATAAGTATTATTAAAATCTGCATCTAAAAAAAAATTATGCTATTTGTAAGTCTGAAATTAGTAAATTATCCTACCAAGTAACGATAAAAAGAAAATTAATGACGAGATGACGGGTAGGTAACAGGCATGAATGAAAGAAAATGTTATACTGTGCTGAACCGTGGCTGAACCTGTATAAAATGGGACCATGATATGAGGATGAATACTTTATTTATATAAGATATTAATTTGTAAAGTAGATCTTTTTTATGATGTTCTTGTACCAATTACCGGATATGAGAAAATACGTAATCATAGCTATAGTTATAGTACGCATATTCTGTAATTAATTATATAAGAGCTTGCTTTGCGAACGCCACGCAATATGATACATAAGTTTTTATAACAGTAATAATAATTATGTTACTACAAAGAGCAGGGTGTAGCGTAATGTTTATCTATATTATTTTTATCGTTAGTCAAAAGCGTGATATCTGCTTTATTTAATACTAGCTTTTACCCGCGACTTTATCTGCGTAGAATAAGTCATTTGGGTAGCTTATTTTATTTCATCCAATCTGAATTAAATCTATGTTTATCGATCCTATAAATGCTATCCTACGTCCTTTCCCGTGATTCAACGTCCATAACAAAATTCATCAATCAATCATATTAGTAAAGATAGCTGTTTTTTAATACTTTGCTATAAATATTGGTGCTATTGCCCTACTTATTTTATTAAAGGTTTAAATAAAGTGACTGTTGGAACTCAGTTAGTGGATGATTGAGACTTTCTAATTTCATTTTTATTAACACGAAGGTGCGGTAAATGAAAATGATATATGTATTATATTTTCATGAAATTTTTACTTGTTCACTGTACTGTACTACACTGTACTTCTTTATGTGCTTCATACGTTTGGATTAGATTTTGTCTCTTTGTTAGTCTGACTCGATTTTTATTACTACTAAATATTCTAACAGGAAAATCCAATAGAAATAAGTTAGACTTAGAAGTAGAACTTCCTTACGAAGGCTGTAAAGAAAAGAAGCTATTAGTGACCGTTCGATCAATGACTTGACTCTTTTCCATTTAATTTACCTTACCCTATAACTAACATACCATCACGCCTGTTGTCCCTAACAAATTAGGCAAAGGTGTACCTACACGTATCATATGTTTTTAAGTCCCATGTAATAGAGGGCGAACCTATTGCCATTAACTGGGCACGAATTCAAACATCGAGCTGCTACAGATAATTTCACAGAAAAACCCTTTGCTGGACCTGGGAATCGAACTTAAAACCTGTTGGTCGGCAGTCGCACTTTACAACCACGAGAACAGCGCGTCAGAATTATAAATATTGTGTATTTAAGTTTAAGAAATCAAATCTTTCATTATCTTTTGAATCTCTTCGGTCTACGTGTATATGGTACAAATTAGGACTGTTTACAATAGTTACTCTTAATCTAAAACCACAAACCACGCACTGTCTCAAAACGAAAGCAAATATTGTCTATTGATAACCGTAACCCACGCACACATACATATACGTATCCCGCTTATAAAATATTGAATGTTACATAAATCATTATACGGTTGTATAAAACACGGTAGTATACAAGACTTATGTAGGCATCGTAAAAGGTTTTACTAATAAAATTATGCGTACATTTTTTAAGCAATTTTTTTGTTGTATGTAGAACATGTTTCAATTACTTTGAAATAGAGCATCAACCCCTCGATCTGTGGGGGAACAAACGGGGGCACCCACTCCGGTTCGTTAAGTGGGCTTCAATATGATAATATAATAATATGATAAAAAAAAACGCAAATATAATAATAATAGATAACAAATAGTTCTTTATTAAAGAGTTCTTACCGTCTGTATTATATAGTTATGGGTTTTTAAGTAGTTCTAATTTATCTCAAACGTAGGGGAGCCATTATCAAGTTACTGTCCTGTTCCGAAAAAATATAATTCCAGGGTACAGGACAGAAAAGTGATTAGCTTTTCATGAATACCTGAATAAACATTAGCATAACCTGAGGCTAAAAATATACAACACAATACACGCGGCGTCGATTAATTTATGCTTTATTTAATACTTGCCGGTGGGTGTGCAAAGAACATCAATTTCCTGCTGAAATCATAACACTACAATCTGCTCACAGCTTCGGTATTAACCGTTATAGGAATATCTATTTTACAGTAAGTAATAAGAATAGTACTTTTCAGTTTTATTAATACAATTGAACTAATATGATGTTATTGCTTTCATTATCTGATAGTTTAGTTCGATTAATATAGATAAAAAATAATATGCTTTGATAGCTTCAGAAAGTACTGGTACTTAGTAGGAAATGTAAAGTAATTTTTTTAAGTTTCAATACTTAACTGGAAGATAATACATATTCGTTATGAATCCATTCGCATGGATTCGTATTTTTTTCGATATGGAACAGATGTCAATTGATGTAAAATAATATCATCAACAACAAATACATACATACAAACTCTTGGTTACGATGCCGACGTCAAAAACCACCCAAAGCATTGAAATAATTAAAAATCTATAGAAAATAGGATGCTGCTTAAAAAACCGCACATAAATGTGAAGAAAACTATTTTTAAGAGATCTAAAACTACACAACTATTTTCCGGATATTTATTTATTTTATTAATTAATAATAATCTTACAGTTTACACCAATACGCTTACTATTATCGTACACAGCTTAACTTAAATATAACGTTACAGTAATAACAATAGTACTCATAATATGATCATTAAATATGTCGACATGTTGGAACATGTACAAATGCATTCAAGAGAGAGAGCATTGATATCTGGTTCAGGAAATAGTTTATTCTCTCTCTCTCAAATAAACGTTGATAGTTGTGTAAATATAGTACTTTTGATAGCATCAGTGAATGTCCCTCATATTTCGTTTCAAGAGCCGACATCGTAAATTATCTGATCGTATGTGCCCAGCCAAGTATATATATGTAGACATATAATACTAGCAACTGAAACCCGCTCAAGTGACGTCAATACATGATATGCCCATCAATCGTGTGATCGCAACACCACTTTCTCGTATACTGGCAAGCTAGGCGATCATTTTCAAGTCCCACGATAATCTGAGGCTCCAGCTTCACTTGCTTTAATAGTGAAGGAAAACATCTGTATAAGTATAACGATATTTTCCTTTCTGTGAGTTTCTGGGGCAGAAGTTCATTATTCTTAACACGCAGTGGGCTAGCGTAGTGGAACCAACACGTAGGTAGTGGGCTAGCGTGGTGGACTATAGCTTAATCCCTCTCAAATGAGAGGAAACCCGTGCCTAGCAGTGGGACAATTATGGGTTGATGATGATGATGACACATTATTTGTATCAATTTCAAAGTCAAATACAGGATGTATTCGCCGTTTGGACTTTGAAATTGTTTCGCTTACTTTGAATTTAATACAATTTAGCAGTATCTTTAGTGCATTTGTTATTTGAATAATAATAAATCAAATGCACTATAACATTATACTTTTATAGGATTACATTCAGACAGTGTGAACACCGACACACATATTCACAACTCAAAACGGATAATATTGTTGGATAATTAGCAACTACAAATAACACTAATTGAAAATTTCTTCTAATAAATCGGCTTTCAATAAAAAATAAGTGTTTGTAATTTTGGGTTTGTCTGAAAAATTTACATGCTTTTAGATCTCCAAAATTTCAAGAATGTTGTTCATTATAATAACTATCATACCCGGATTATTACGTAGGAGGAATGTAGTATTACAAAGAGAGGCAATCAGGGCGTTTTCATTTCTTTTCTATGTTATTTTATACAAGTATACGGAATAACAGGCACGATAATGATAATCATAGCCACTGTCAGATTTTCTTACACAATAGAGGCTGATTGCTACACTCTTTACAAAAAACATAGCAAGAAATAAAGCTAGTTCATATAGATGGTCTTGTGAAAAAAAACATAAAACACAAATCTAGCTATAAACTTCACGAAATATCGTTTTTCTCATCTGGAAGCGACACTAAAACATGTCGAAGTATTTTCTATCTTTAGCGCTGGTTTTAACGACTCCTACCCAGTGTGCATTTTTTGTTATCTTTTATGCAATTAACCTGGAAAAGACAAGCTCTAAAATAACTAATTTTCTTTTTATCCAGGGCTATATTACCTAACTTTATAGGATTATATATTTTGGGTTACTCTTGTATGTATATAATTACACTTTAAGATCCTATCACACCAGTGCAAGTTTTCCAATCCAGTATACCTACCTAAGTAAAACTAAAGAAAAATAATAGGATTCAACCCTGTATTTAATTTATTTATCGAATTCCAATAACCCATTTATTCAAGGTAGCATTAATACTAGTTTTCAGACAGTTTTCAGCATACATTAGTCTTTTAATTTATTAAGGTTTTACCAATGATACAAAATTCTGTATTTTTTTCCTGATCAGCGTCATCATATCAGTGAAAGAAGGTCTCAAGCTACAGAAAAGCCTGCCGCATAAATAACCCCAAAACTAGCCCCCACACACATTTATTCCCATGTAAAAGGGATTGTATCTGTCACTGATACATATAAAAACTCGCATACTAAGTGCATATCCAAGTCATAAAATTATTTATTAGCACATAAAGGTTGTTTTCGTAATCCAGTGCGCTATTTATCCACCATTACTAAATGTTGATCATTAACAGTAACGACTCAACATTAATCCTAATTAGAAACAAAAACACACGATCCTTAGCAATAGTAATATGTAATGGAATTGGTTCACGCTTGTATGGCCCAAACGGTTAAGCAGAGAAATACAGCTGGTATAATTTCGGTCCCATTCAATAGGGGGCCAGTCATCGGCATATTGAACCTATAAACTGTTATAATGCACGAGCTTCCACTTGAAATGAGAGTGATAAATACTATATGCTAAGATGAAAAAGATAAGCCAGCACCACAAGAGTGGTCCAGACTGTTTTTCTAAAGTAATTAAACAGTAATTTTGGTAAAGGCAGGTCATTGGAAATGGTTTTTTCGTAGGTATGCGTCGAGTTAAAATTAATAATAAAATTTAGTTACTTTGTGGACGTCATCTGTACGATGATGATCTGGTATTTAGTAAAGGAAATATATGAAAACTATACATACCTACAATTCATTTTTTTTAAATTAAATGGCGCCAGGCAGCAGATTTGCCATAAATCAATGTTGTCGGAGCTTCAACTGGTTCCGTATTACCCGCTACAGCCAGTCGTTCACGCTTTAACGGTTTAAACATTATTTATTTGTTTAAACGTTTAGTACACTGTAAAATGTTTGTTTTAAAGGGGTACTTAACCCTAACTTGTATTCTTTATTAAACTTTGGGTAGAATGCGGAAATTTAAAATAAAAATGCTAAGTTTAAATAACTTTGTGTGTCAGTTCTTCCCTTCTATTGCGAACTCCGGCACATTCTTCCAGCTGCTATGACAGTTCGTTTACTGTAAAAGCAGTACGGTTATGGAACTCTCTACCACACTCATTACGCGCTAGCCCTTCTCTGGACATTTTCAGGGGGAGGACTAGGGAGCATTTTCTGTCAGAATAATATGTCAATAATTGTAATATATATTTATTTATTTATATAGCTATATATACACATATATCTATCTATCTTTCTATTTGTTTACTCGTATGCTATATAGAATTTCTTTGTTATTATTGTACACTTTGTCTTTTTACCCTTCTTTTTAAAACTCTCTCACTCAAAGGTTTGCTGGAAGAAAATTCAATCTTGAATTAAGCTCGCCTTTGTGCACAACATTTTAAATGTATTATTGATATATGTTATGTTGTTTCTTTTTTTTTTTTGTGTACAATAAAGAATTAAAGAACTTTAGGTATACTGATCGATGATTTAAAAAAATATATTTGTTCCAGAGAGAACAATTACCCTATGTACTTTATCTTACTTTGATGCGTTGGTTTCTCCGTAGAAACTAAACGCAAATACTTGATTACGACTTTTCTCAATTATCCAACAAAATAGAATCTACCATAGACGTCCCCAAGGCTTAGTCTGTGGTGTAGTAATGAACACCCAAATTTTGCCGGTATGTATTTGTTCTCTTGCACTATGTGGCGCGCCTATTACTATCAACCGGGTACGAATCCAAACTCTCTACTGAGAATTTAATAAAAAACCCAATAATACAAGACCTCTTGCTCTTGCTCCATTAATTGTATTTATTTAGTTATATACAAGACTAACACACCTTGTCTTTTCCAGAATGGCACGCTGTACGAGGTGGCTCCCGGCGGACAGCAGTGGCACCCCCCCAATACCTACTGCGTGGAGATGATGTTTAATGAGAACTTCTCCGAGCCCCGCCTGGTAGCCGGCGTGTGCTTCCAAGATGTCGTCACTGATGACAGTTCTCTACTCTACACTGCGTATGCTATTGGTAAATTTCTTTCATCAATTAGTTTTGCATAGACAAAGTCTAATTCAAAGAACTAAGATCGTGGGCTCGCCAATAGCTGTGGCCATTGATATTATCATCGACCCATTTAGTGTCCCACTACTGGGCTCGGGTCTCCTCTACTTTGAGAAGGATTAAGCTATAGTCCATCACGAACAAACTCTTAGACATGCAGGTTTTTTTAATATGTTTTCCTTCACCGTTATACCATGTGATAAATTTGCATATAACTTACTTAAAAAGTCAGTGGTGAGTGGTTTAACTCAAGACTTTTGACTTCACAGTGCACTGGTTGGTACAGCAGCTATCGATATCAGTTTTTAAGCATTTGAGCTACTTTAGTCAGTATTCTTATAACAATGTTGTCTTTAGGTAACATCGTAAATAATTGAGCAAGAATCCATTTAGACTCATTTCGCTTTTAAACGAGCGTTAGTTAAACAACACAATGTTGACAAAACAAGGCAACAGGATGTCTACTTTTACGAGCCATGGGATAGGCACCGCTATTAACACTGCCCTTAATTATCTGTAAGTACCTGCTCGGATACGTTAAGTGGCCAGTAAAGTTACGACCATGAATACTGATCCATAGATCACTTTTTTAAAGTGTTTTGTTGTTTCTGTCAACAGCGACATATAATATTATATATATATCAATAAAATTACAACTTAAATTAATTATGATCGATTTTCGACCTCTGGGCGACACTAGTATAAGTAAGAATAAAAATTCAAGTCGATTCGCGGTACAATAACATAACATACAAAATGATAATAAATTTTTTCAAATTGAGAACTTCTTACTATTTATGAAGTCGTATAAGATGGTTTTTGCGGTCTAATAGATAAATGTTTTTTATTGTTAATAACATACCTGAGAGGATTCAATATCCTCTATCTCCGAAGAGTCTGGTCCCTCTAGCGATAATACCGGTGGTTATAGTATCGATCGATTAGCAGTTCATTAATGATAAATTATCGGGCCCGATATAACGCTAATTGAAAACATCGCACAATGATTTATTGATATCCTGATTCCGATAAACAAAACCTTGAGCCGACATCTTCTAGATTAAGATGACATCTTTTAGATCATCATTTTAGGTTAACTTATTTGTTTTATACCATATGAAGGTGGCAATCTTACGGCTCACCTGATGGTGGCTACCGAGCCTATAGACATTTGCCTAACCAGAGGTGTCGCCCGCGCGTTACCGACCCTAAATAATAACTGATGAATTATTATTTATACATCAGTATAAATATGTAATAACTCTACGGTCCTGTGGTCGTCAAATATCCACAGTTCAAGTAGACTGCTTGCCCGTGACCAAGGATGTTTGTTATAAAAGATTCGAAACAATGAGATTAATATACCTATCCCAATGACATATTATTATATAGACACGTCATGCACGAACATTACGGCTATGCAAAATGGCGACAGCTACTAATTTGTGCAAAGAAAGGGAAAGACACATTTTTATCTTTCACTGTTGTAGTATAATTTGTAAACACATGGAGGCATCTTGTTCTCAGGAAGTATAAAACTATTAAGCACGAATTATTTTTTCGGGACGTACCCTCGCAACGCTGGTTGGTGCGTCACTAAGCGCGATCCCGGCAATTGCCTTGATTTCTTGTTGCCATTTTAGAGAGCGGGTAACGTATCTATAGTTTTTTATATCATTGACCTATCCCGATTACATCAGTAAAAAGTAGTTTTATTTCAACGTCAAGTATTCCTGTAGCCTGTGTAAGAAATCCGTCTTCCAGTAATTGTGATAACTTTGACTGCTTTCGTCTAAGGATGCTCTTATTAGACTGTTAGGTTAGTTTGATAGAAAAGGCAGTACTTTAGGATATGGCACCGCCTAGTTTACAAGAAACTTATCTGTTACTCTTATTAGTATTACATTAACTTATTACAGAATGCATTGAACTGAAGCAGTGAACTCATAATGCACGAATTGATTGGTTTCAGTTCTATAGTGTTCAGTAGAGATTATTTTCGATTTCTCACGTACACCCACTCTATACCATTCTCAGTTGGCAATCCAATGTCGCTACAATTTATCGGACCTTGTGACCGAAATATCGAAAATTATTGATCACTAAATAAATAAATAAATAAACGTCTCTTACTATCACTAGATTCACGATACAGTTAAAAAGTTCAAGTGACAGGTAACAGAGATAGAAGATGGAGAAAGAAGTTTTCCTTTTAGAATCCATCCAAAACATGTAATGACAATACCCAGAAAGAAATCTTTGAAATTAATAGGTGAAATGCGCATCCGTTTGTTATGTTTGAGAAGAAGACGTTTGCCAACGATTCTGTATGGTAGTAAAAGTTATTATAGGCAACCGAGCTACACGCGTTGGTGACACTACAAAACGACAAGTACATTACTGAGGAAACGTCTGAAATAGTTAAATATTATGTCTTCATATTGATGTCGTTTAGTACAGTTGGTAGCTACTCATAAAATAATTATTGTATCAAGAAGGAAACCGAATGAAGGTATGAAACTTGTAACTAAGTTATAATACAGGTCACAATTTTATTTAGACAAGCCCGCGTTTCTATGCCCTTACTACTTACTACTTACTGCAACTCCTGTAAGCTAGGAACAACAATAGCTATAATCCAGAAAATCGTGGAGACAAAGAAGCCCGACGTGTCCCAGGAGAAATATTTAAACTTTTTTGGAATCCGTTGCGAGGAGTAAAAAAGGTTAAGAATTATGTTAGTTTTACTATACCACCTTTGTTCCAGGTCTGATTCTGTCAGTTCCATTTCTTCTGGCGACATTCCTGATCTACGCGCTAATTCCTGATCTGAGGAATTTGCACGGCATGTGCCTGATGGCCTATTGCGCTGGGCTAATCGTGGCCTACCCATTCTTGGCCTACCTGAAACTCCACGTTGGTACGGTGGGCGTCGCCATGACTGGGTGCATGGTTGTCGGTGAGTTTATCATATATTTATTTTTTTCCTTTTTGATTAAATGTGGCACCACGTAATTGTTTTATTGGCCAGTATCAAGTATTGAAGATAATTTCAGTTATAAATACTGCGCGATTTTATGTGATAAATATCTGCATCATTAAAGTTTGGGTGTTTGAAATAGGACTTACGTAGGTAAAACATCGCTCAATGGACCATTTGGTAGAAAATTGGAAAAAAAAACTTCGGTTCCCATTCTTTCGCTTAAAAACCTATTTAAGATATTGACAGTAGAAATATCTCTGACAAATATATGCAGACTGCCTGCTAATAGAAAATTCCTCATAACATTTTCTTTGATTTTAGTATTAGTGCTTGATAAAGTAGGTACCTACTTAAAAAACTTAAACGTGATAATTATAGCTATATTTATACGTATGTTTCTTAAAGTTATAATACGCTAATTTATAAACCTAATAAAACTGAATAGTGTTTGTTGCCCGAAAGTATTTAAAAGTAATTATAACTTCTATTACATAAATAATACCCAATTATCCATGTAGGTATAATATTGTATTCTTTCTTCAGACTAAATCTTTCAAGAAAACTGTAAACACTAATAAAACTACAGTGTAGTGTTTTAGTAGCTGTAAACTATTAGGAGTTTATAAACTTTTTGTTGAGGTTCCATTTTATGTAATATCGTAGATTTCTTCAGGCAAATTTTTTCACGGTAACTTTTAACATTTTATAAAACTACAGCGTAGTTAAGTACATTGTTTTTATATTCTTTTACTAATAAATACTGTATATACAAGAGAATTCTTTTGAATTTAACCAGCTTTAGAACATCTTAAGATCTAAAAGATTTATCTCAAACTCGCTGCCTCGTTGGTCCAGTAGTGGTAAATGGTGGCAATTCCCAGGCTGAGATAAGTGTTATTGAATTTTTCTTTGAAATTCTTAGTAAATTTGGTTTCGTGCCCATGATGGCTCGCCCCCTAAAACATACCGTTGAAATGTGGGTCTACATTAGTACACCTCGCCCTAACCCTTCGGGGATGACAGGCGTGATGGTATGTTATATCAAACTCAACTTACCTATATACATACATATATATCTATAAATAAACTAGGGGCCATATTATATGGCAGGACTGATAGTAAAATACCTACCAATCAATTCATAGGGTTAGATTTATCGTCATTCAGGGTATATTACTACATGCGAAATCAGGTTAATATCACAAGGGCGATTCTCGTTCTTGATTTTATCGTGATCGGCTCATAAAATCTTTGATTGAAAATTCTAATCTGTTTGGAAAATTCCGAAAGTTTCGATTTTCTGAACAAGCTCATAATAATATAGGCTCGCGCAGGCTCAACCATTTTTGTTTACTTTCATATATTTCTTCACGTCTAATGACCCACATTAATAGCTTAGCAAGGACTACTTTGTTTGTTTCCTCAGTAAAACGATCCATGTAACTTCCCCAACTACTGATCACGGCTAATTTCCTGTATATATGCACACAACCACACCCCTTACACTTGCTAATAGACATACTCATTACCCAAAGTATATTAGCACTGATACAGTAGGTATCTGTTAATGTAATTAAAAACATGTTTACAAATTGTCCACCTTAACTCTGCATTTGACAGTGGAGCTTTTTGACCTATATACAAAAACAAAATATCAACATAATATGTCAAATTCGGTACGTGTATTTAGTTTTCTACTTCGCCGCGTGCCTATTTATACTGGACATTATTTCGTGCAAGCAAAGGGAAACACGCTAAGGTTTTAATTATATTTTTGTAATGACCAGGTAAAAGTTAACTCATTTGAATAATTTTATTCACAAGCTAAATTAAATCTGAGCATAATTAAGTTTCCGACGATAAAACAAATAACTTCCATGAATATTAGGCCAGTCCCTAGAGTGGTAGAGAACTTATGAAAATTCATACCATTTGCATTAATATACTTTGAGTAATTCCATCTTTGAATCCTATTTTCATATCGTGCCTATTCTAATAAAGTAAAGGTAAACTTTTTTAATTATCGTATAATAACTTTATTAATTAACGTATAGAAACTTTTTCAATTCCAATTTCTTCATACGAGTCTATTTGCCTGACTCTATTATGTGTACAACTATATTTGACATCAAACGAAGGTGAACGTACATATTATGTATATCAGTTTCTAACATAAATCCCCTGATAAAAATGTCACTTGATTTCAATTAGTTCAATGATTTAATTAATGAATCTGGCGCCGATTCGACTGCTTATATCATACTGTTAGTTTGAAGTTATTAAATATCAACTCTACTCAATTTACATATTTAACGAATGCACAACATTGCACTTGCAAACAAACCAACAACAATATTTTCATTTACAATATTTTCCCGAATATATCAGTTTTAAAGCCAGCATTGTTTATATTATAGGTAGTGCTAAACAGTTTATTAGGTACAGGTTATTTTACAATCTGTTATAATATGTTATGGTTTTTGTTATAAACTAAACTACTTCCTGATAGGTACATACAATACATACAAATTTCGTCTTCTGTATTTTATGCGCTTAACATTGTGGTCATAAGGAACCACTTTCTGATCCTTCTTTAATTATTTTTTCTAATATTTTAAACTCAAATTCCCATAAATATGAGTTACTATATATAGATATAAGATAGTAGTTAACTAAATTATGTCACCACCCAGACGTTATGCCACCTACGAGTTTACTCAATACGATTCACACTTCGGTTGAGGTTAATAAACGAATTTGACCCAGACAATTGATCACAGCCACTCCATAATTAGATCACATTACATCTCGTTTCAGTTTTTTTAAGGTACCTTTCCATTGCGGTAGAACCAAACGAATACAATTTCACTGAGCGTGAAATTTATGGTTAGCGAGATCGAGACAAAGATCAGGTCTTTGACTTCACAGTCACTAACGTTTCAAAGTTATGTGCATACGTGGGACACTCGGAAAGTTTTGAGAAACTAAAAAACTAACTTCTATGATTTTTTTTATTAAATCTTTTCAAAGTACTGTCCACCAGCCTATATACAAAGTTTAATGCATCTGAACCAATTTTCAAAAATTCCATGTCCTCCGCAGACTCCTCTTCCATGGCCTTCTCAAACACTGCTAGCGCGTCTGCCGGCGATGAAAACTGTATCCCTATGAGCAGATTTTTTATTTTAGGAATAAAAAGAAGTCACACGGAGCTAAATCAGGCTCAGCTAATCAGGCTGTATGGAGGGTGTCCCAAGACTCTGACCGGTGTAGAGTCCAGGAAGTCCCTCGTTTTAATCGCAGAGTGCGCGGGCGCGTTTTCGTGCTGAAGAAGGTCCCTGCGGAGCCCGGTGTTCGATCGCTTGTTGCTGATTGCAGAAAAGACTTCTGGCAGGCATTTTGTGCTATACCATTCGGCGTTGATGCTGCTTTGGTTTCGAAGTGGAATTGAAATTAGGTACCCCATCAAAGTGAAGAAACTAGCGATCAAATTATTTTCTGCGTTCCTCGATCACTTCACTTTCGTAGGTGTTAGTTCATTTTGAAACAGCCAAACTGTCGACTGGCGCTTTGTTTCTGGATCGTATTGATAAGTCCAGGATTCGTCACCGTCGTAAACGCGCCGTGGCGAGCCTGCTTCCTAGTTTCGGTGAGGTTGTGCGGTACCCAGCGGGAAACTATCCACCTTACGCGAAGGTGCTCGTGCAAAATCTTGTCAACACTTCCTGAATCAATCAGCAGAGTATGCTCTTCGTACGTAATTCGTCTGTTTTCATGAATTATTTTTTTTACTGCCGTCGTAGGACGACCACTCCTTTCTTCATCCGCCAAAGTAACACGACCTTCAAAAACACGCATCTACCGCTATACCAGCGGTAGATGGTTGCTTTTGAAGGTCCTTCATCCATAAAAGCAATTCGAAGTCGATCAAATGACTCATTAGGTTTTAAGCCACATTTGAAATCATAAAAAATCATTGCACGAAAATGGTCTCGATGCGGATGCAACGAGACCATTTTTTTACGAGACAAGAAAATTTTAATTGGCCCTCAAAAAAATGCGGAGGGAAATTTGAAAATCGAACAGTGGTATTTTTACTCTTAAATAATCGAAGTTTTCAAAAAAAAAATATTTGACGACTCTGTGGCGCAGTGGTTTAGCGATCTGCTTGTGCGTCACGGTTTGCGGGTTTGATGCCCGCACGGAGCAAATATTTGTACGTTCTACAGGTAGTTGCTCCGGGTCTGGGCGTTTGTGTATGTGTACATTTGTGTTTGTAAACGCACCCACGATACAGGAGAAAATGCTAGTGTGGGGCAACGTTTCATATAAAAAGAAAATTTTCTTTTCTTTTTATATGAAACGTTGCCCCATAAAAAGAAAAGAAAAAAAGAATTACAAGTGGCCAGTTTCTTATACATAAAAACTTTTTGTCGCAAAGCTTTCTGAGTGACCTGGTATTTAGCACATGCTCAAACATCGCAAGAAATCCTGCATATCTGGGAGATTTGCCTCAATAGCGTGTGAAGTCTGCAAACATAGAGCGGTCTGCTAACCCGCACTACGCTACTGTAACGTGGCTCTTTTCCTTTGAGAGAGACTAGGCATAGTTATGCAAATATATGTATAAATATGCGCATTCCATACATGCAATTTATGCAACAATGATTTATTATATACGTTACTTAGCCAGTGTGTACGGGTCACTAATGTAAGTAATATATAAATAAGTGAGTCACATCTGTGATCATATCTGGCCGCAGCTCGAATTAGTGACTGGCCGGATATTTTATGAAAACGTAACCAATTTCATGAATCATTTCGGAGTCATTAATATTCCATAATTCATGAATCGGGTGAAATACAAAGCAAGCATGCTAGCGCCTGATTAAATACACCGAAAAGTTTACAAAATATTCTGGCATGGCATAATTTAATAATGTTGTTGCCTGTCTACCCTATCTACCCATCCTATATACAAAAAGTTATTTATTTAAGCAAGGACTTCAATGTGATATTTTGTCAGAAAAATAAAAAAGAAGACACTAACAATATTTCAGTAAATTACATCATGCCTGTCGTCCCCGAAGGGCAAAGGTGTACTAATGAACACCTATATTTCATGGGATATTTTCGGTACCATGTAAAAGGAAAGCCTATTGCCATAAACCGGGTATACTCCACTCCCTATTCGCCCTTCTATAGGGATAATTTCCTGGACAAAAACTATTCGGGATACAAAAGCCTATGTCCTTCTCTGGTACTCAAACTATTTCCATACCAAATTTCATCTAAATCAGTTCGAGGTACATAGACAAATAGACATAATATTTGTATGGATTGGTTTATTTGCAACTTGCACACACGGCTCGTATCATTAACATCGACACAGCCACGTCAAACACCAACAACTTGTCAGTTACCGCTTAAATCGGCACGGTTTCCCGAAATTTATTTTCCAATTGATTTGTATATGAAAGAAAGAATGCCTGCCAGATGGTTCTCGTTCAGTGCAATTTGTTAACGCTATAGCTGGCTATAGATAGTCCACAGCGCAATTTGATGACAATATCCGAACCGATTTTTTAAAACCGCAGATGGTTAAAAGAGAGATTAAAATCGAATTCCGCCATATTTTGTGCGAGATCTGACGCGTCTATAAACATGAGCAGATAAAACACAATGCCAACTGGATAATGAACTTACGCAATAATTTACGATTGCATTATCAAAAGAGAATTGTTTTAGGCTCACAGTAGCGCTTCCTGAAACGTGGGTGTTATTCACACATTAAACAGACTAATATCCTCATTCAAGCGTTTAACCTCAAAGCTAATATTTAGGCCATTCAATGCTTTGTGAGAATGTGGTAATAGATCCAACGTCAGTGGATATCATCAGCACGCAGATCTTTTATCCGTGACCTATTTTAGATCAATGAAGATTTTGTCTTGTAATATTATTTGTTTTCTTTCTTACACCTGGACGCCAAGTCTTTTAAAATTGACCTACATTTCAATTAAAGGAATTCTCACACCTTTATTCTTTGGAACATTTCTTTTATATTTTTTGTATTGATAGCGAATCATTTTCTCTCCAATAGTTGGTTTCGGTGTGTGTTTATTTACGTTTATCTATATTTTTCAGCGTTCATCGTTTACTACGCATTCCAAACAAGTTTCTTCTGGCTGAACGTCATGTGTTTCGATATATGGAGGACTTTCAGGTAAATACGTAAACAAATATATGGATTGTTTGATAAATAAGTAACATTATTATAAAGAACTGTGTGTTTCAGCAACGCGATATAATATAACCATTTTAACCTGTTCGATAAACCATTATGTACTCTGTTTGAAACATAACCATTTTACTCTGTTTTAGTCTATATTTAAATTATTATGGATAATTATTGTGGATGTAGGATTAATAGCTTGATAAAACAAGCGTATATATAGTTATACCGATATGCGGTCGTCGCCACGAGGTTCATCGCGTGGTAATTCCGCAGCGTATTTTATAATAAAGATAACTTAAAGTGCGGTTAGATAAAATATTACCGCACGTTTTAATTTTTGTTTTTGCATACAGCGCGTTTAATATATTTTAAAAACGTTTTAAAAGATATACTTATATGGAAATAGAATACAGAATGTTCTTCAACTCACAGAACAGATTCACACTTTCTGACTGTTTCGTCTATTATAATACTTTCTTGCTTTAAAATTGAAGTTTCTTGCTGCCGCATTTCTACTTCTGGGTTACTCCGTTGACGCATAATTGCTCTTATTGATCCATTACCATAGCATATGTTACGACTGGCGTAAAGAAAAACATGCAGTTGCATATAATATTCATATGGTCTTCTGCTAGGTGCAGGTGGCCCAGGACTATTCCTTGTGGAAATCTTTGGGGGTGGCTTATGTCCAGCAGTGGACGTCATCTAGCTGACTTGATGATGATGATGGTCATGACACTTATTAGTAAATAAATAAATGCGTTACTACCCATTATTTTGATTATATTGTTAGACTTTTGTTCTTTCCTTTCCTTTATAATAACAGTATCAATCCACCGCTATTATTTTTCCCTTTTCTTTTCAAACAAACCTATTAATTATTATATATATACCTATTGGCTATATTTATTTGTTACGTAACATATCCAGAAACGACAGTTATAGGAATGATACTATAAATTATTATAACATTTATATACCTACCTATATGTTTATACGTTTTTGTATCTTTTTATGGCGCTCGAGACAAGGTTAAGAATAAAAATATAATACTAATGAGAATATCTGTAATGTTTTACAGTATAAAGAAATAAAAAATCAGTAAAAGAACTAAGCGTATTTAAGCTCTTGGGAAGGTCGCTAGATGCCAGCCTTAACTTTGAATCACATTAACAAAAATAAGACAAACTTAATTGTATAATAATTACAGTTGACACACAATTTTTTATCTATGTATAAAGGAAAAACTAGTTAATTGAATATAGGTCATTATTTAGATCAGTCCTTTTCTTGATTTCTTA
This sequence comes from Craniophora ligustri, assembly GCA_905163465.1. NCBI lineage: Eukaryota > Metazoa > Arthropoda > Insecta > Lepidoptera > Noctuidae > Craniophora > Craniophora ligustri. The sequence continues at coordinate 4,655,444 of LR990967.1, read as the reverse complement.
TGGACTTCTTTTGGTCCATAGATAAATAATTAGTTACATATAGAATATTGTTCTTTTTTTCAATAAATTGAGAGAGTAATTAAGTATTGTTTTATATAATAAACATGACATTATTATTTGAGTTCGGAAATATATCATATATAATTACAATTTTTATAAAATCTTAATATAGGTACACACATTAACAAGTCGCAATGTTATTCGCAAAATCCCCGGTGTAGAGTTGCCTTTAGATACACTGTGATTGAGTACCTGATAACAAGCCGCTAATCTCTATGCTCCGATGCCCCCTCTAGTTGAGTGGATCTCTATATTAAGGTTACACGATATGACTATAAACTGGTTTAAGTCGACTTTAAACACATTAAAAACGACATGACATTAAACACATTACATTACAGTGCAATTTGAAAAAGTACACCATCGTTCAGTTTCATTACAGTAACTTAAATATAGTAACTATATTATTTTTAAAAGCAAGTACGAATAATAACAAATATAATTAGCTATATCCACATCTGTGAAACTTTCTTAAAAGTAAATTTTCAACGATAGGTACCTCTATCGGGCTCACTCACGATCATCCACACTGAAGGCTTTATCAAGCATAATTAATGATAACAGGTATTTTGGATTTGGATTGCAGATCGGTCACTCCCAGCCTGACGGGTTGCAGCAGCCACCTGTAGGTCCCTAAGCCTAGTTTACAGGTCGATGTCTGTAATGGCATGATAGTCGTGCGCTAGAAATGCTAGACAATGCTAGACCACGCTCATATATGTTGTATCTCTAAATAAAAAGGTGCGGGAGGACTATTTGCCACTTCTAGCTATGCGATATACGAATTTAACTTTCCTTTTTGGTAATGATCATAATTATAACACATTCAAAAAGATAATTCTGCAATCTGGTATAAATATGATTCTGTAAAATATATTTGATATTTTTATCGTGTGACAGAGTTGTTTCGGGGTCAAAACGGTTTCAAAATTTTCCATCTGTATTTAATCTTGATTTGAAAGGAAAGGCCATTATTCAAATATTTAGTTACACAATTTTGAATTCCAACTGTCTATGGTGCTTGTCGTTAGTGGTTCTATTTAATGTGTCTATGAGTGTATCTCGCAACGCATGAAGTGGTCTATTGTACCTGATCGTTTAGTGGTCACTAACATTCACTGTTAACACACACCAGTTCAATGTTGTTAAGCGAACACGATAAGTCAATAACATGCATTTTAACATTATATGTGTTAGAGATAACCTGACACAATTTCGTAGCCGTGGAGTACCACTTGATTTGATAATCTTATGGTTATATAGGTGGAGTTGTAGATAACCACGCAATTATCGACTAACGATGGAGTTATAATTAATCCTCTTATGTCTAATCATTGTTTATTGTAATTTTAATATATTTCATACGGAAAAGTCAACTGCGAAAGAGTTTATAATGCATTTTATATGCGCGATATGACACCTTAGCCTACCTCTCTCAGAAACGTGTTCTGTATTTTCAGGCGTGGTGGTTTTATAATATTTTTCAATAACTCTTTAAAAGTCAATGATTTTAAATATAAAGGGAGTGTAAGGACAAATCAAGCCGAGTGAGTAAACATTGCACAAATTCAAAATTTCAAATCCTAGGTTTTATTTTCGCATATAGTGCACGGTATCTACTATTTTTTTGGCTTGTAGGTAAGTTATTGAATTACGTTTAGGTATTTTTTTTATTTAATGTTGTTATGATATTATTTTGTCACTGTATAAGAGATATCATCGCCAGTTTATGTATCAGTTAAATCAAAACAGATTAATTATTATAAACAACAGCTTGAACGTCAAATCGTCGAAGGATTTCGGGGTACATTAATATTATTGAAACCCCAATATTTCTCTGGCCAAGATCCATTCAGCCGTCAAATATAAAAACAATGTTACACCTTCAGCGAGCTCAAAGCGAGTATCGAACCAATTCGTTTAGCAGACTTTGTTGCAAAATTATTATTTAACCGCAAAGTTTCCATGAAATCATGCCAAATACCTCTACCATAATAACCTAGTATATTAAAATCTAGAATAGTATGAAGCAATGTATGTAAATCGTACAGAAAACTTGTTTTTGCCAGATAGGGACAGCGAAGAGCATACTTTTTTAAATATTTATCGAAACTGTCTCGTAATAGTCTGGTATTTCGTACATTAATCAATCCAACGACTTATAGTGTAACTATAAGCCGGTTGCTCAGCTATTGAGTCAATCGTGTCGTTAAAATTCATAGCAGATTGGCTTGTGCCGTCGCTCGTAACCTTAAAACTTACAAATATTGGGTTCTAAAAATCCTATAAACCAAAATAAATGCTAATAATAAAACACTTAATTGGGGGCAGTTGGCTGAGTCTTACACCAAACAAATATTTATTTTGTTTATTTATTTCTTGAACAAACACACAAAATAAAGAGAAAAATTAATAAAACGATACAATGTACAAAGGCACAACTTATTTCTAAAGAAATCTCTTTTAGTAGCCCTGAGAGAGGAGACGTAGTGGAATTTTTTTGTTGCTTACAAATCAATCTGCGTATTAGTATACCTAATAAATGTATGTATTATTTGTGTATCTTATATTAGTGTATATGAACATTTATAATGTAGAAAAATCGTGACATAAAGTGACAACATTTTTTGTCAGTCGTAGTGCGACAAATAAAATATGCTTAGTAGCTTGATGTTAATGCTTATCAACATCGAATCGTATACGTTCTCAATGTCCTATTTATTTGCTTCTAATCAATAGTATACAAATTCAATTATTTACTATTACTAGAACTCACGATTAGCTAACTGGCGTTAATTTTATTAGGCTACATATTAGTTACGTAGTACTTTTGTAGATCAATTTCGTAGTTATACTTGAGTCACGGTTTATTTTGTTTACTGATTCATTGATAAAACGTGACGGAGTTTATGTAGAATTCTTCAATAGTTCTAATATATTTTCTATAGGGTTTTCTTTTCAATAGTTAGTAGTTTTATCAGACTAAATTTGACACTGGTAAATTTTTAATACAAAAGTTTTCAAAGTGTCAAGTGATATTTTGTCTGATTATAATTATTGAAAAAGCAGCCCTTATTATTTTCCCATTATTATTAGGTATTATGGTTCATAGCATATAGCACATTAAACAAACAAAATATATTTTAATAATGACATTTGGCATTAAAATTAGAACGACAGATTTTGAATGAGCACGTAGAAATAGTCATGCATGTTTTACAATTTTATATAAGAGAATATAGACTTATTATATATAAACTTGGTTCTTATTTCAAAATTATTCGAGTAACAGTTTAGTCTTTAAGGAATATATAATAATATACAATTGGTAGTAAATACATATATTATATTTATTTACTACCAATTGTATAAGTATCCTTGAAATTAATATAACGCATATATAATATTATAAAGGATAATCTTACTTTATCTTTCTAAAGGTTTTATAATCATAGGTAATGTGACATGAGTGGCACTACATACAAAGTAGTACTTGATGTAGAACATAATCATTATAAAATATCCAATAATCACATAAATACGGCGTGTCTATTCACTATTCTATATATAATTACAGCTTTATATATTTTTATATTAATGTTCTTATTTATTCCCAATGCTTTCCTATCGAAGAGTTGGTTCTTTAGCCCAACAATCGCAAAGGTAAGTTACTAAATCTTGTGCATAACTGTTATAAATATCTAAATGCACATATTGAGTATTTTTCCTTGATGTTTTTGACTCACCGTGAATATACGTCAATAAGCAATATTTCATTCACAATAAGGAAAATAGAAGTATAGTAATAATGCACGGTATATTGCATGCACGTGTAAAAAAAGCTAGGAAACATAGATTCAGTTTAATCGTTACATAAATCTTGCGATGATAAATTAATTGAGGTGCTACGACACAGCTACATGCTACGTGCTACGGAGAAAGTTATCGCTACCTTTAACTTACTGCTACGTCCGTAGCAAGCTCTCGTAGCAAATTATAATTTGTATTGCTACAGTTAAAGTATTATATTACGATATTAAGTTTTACATAATTATAATTGAATGTTAATGACTTTATATAGTCGACCGCAATAATTTCACGGCCGGTTGACTTAGTTGCAAGTTTCCTTACTCGTTACTTAGGAATAACACAAAATCCTTTGTTAGCCTACATACACCCCACCACAATGCTTACTGGAAGTGGTATCTATTCGATTCCATGTATTTGGATTTACATACAATTCAATGTCGATGAATTATATGATTCGGTTATCGGGTAACATACCTATACATGCATTCAATTATAAATAAAGTACATATAGATTCGAATGTTATTGTTTTCTTTTTAAAATCATCTTAACTGCTATAAAATTATGAAACAGAGCAACGTCTGTACATACCATGGTTTAAAAGAAGAGTCAAAATTGCGATGTCTAACAGAATGTTATGCTTTAACCGTTTCGGTATAGATTTACAACAAATAGTAATTTACATAAAATGCCATATTCTTAGTTCTAATCAACAATAAAAACACCTGACAATGTTATTTGGTTTAAGTTATTTTCGAATATATTTCTATTCATTGTACCAACTTATCTTTGTGAAATCAATAGAGATAACCAGATTCTGGGGACTAGTATCAGTAGGCCACTTTAATATACATAATGTCAACCGTAAGTTGCTGGGGAATGCACCTCGGCATTTCTATTGCAGATGTTATAAAATGTTTATTAACAGTGGGTATCGCGGCGGCGGCACCAACAAGAGACGAGAAAGACGACGGTTCATCCTTTACGGGCTGTACGCTTGGGGAGTTCCCCTCATCCTGACTGCCATCACTGCTGCCATGCAGTTCAGCGACCTGCCCACTTACATCATCAAGCCTGGTTTTGGAGCACGAAGGTGTTGGTTTGAGGGTAAGTAATGGACGGTCTCTTTCTGACCGAGAGGGATTATAATATAGACCCGGTTTCCATCAAAGCGGAGAGGAGATGAGCGGATATGTGTTTTTAATAACCAATCATCACACAAACATTTGTCCCTATCGGGATTCGAACCCGGGACCCGTAGCAAAGAAGGCAGCGTTAACTATCGCTGGGCTAATCGGGTCGTCAACAAAAAATATTGATATGCGATAAATTCCCTATAGGTAAATGTTTTACTTCAAAGACCTAAATCTTTTTTTATGTTCTCAGATTGGCTGAGCGACCTGGTGTACTTCTTCACACCCGTGTTGGTTCTAGTCGTGAGCAACATCATCTTCTTCTCCGTCACTGCCCACCGCATTCGCTCCATTAGACAGGAGACCGCCATTTTAAAAGGCGCTGAATCCTCGCGCAGTGACAAACTTAAGAAAGACAAACAGAGGTAATTAATTAATGTTGGAGTACTCCTTAGGTACCTACTTTTGCTTTGGAGTTTCTGCTTTGTTGCAAAAGTTTTTGTACATTAGTGAGATTGTGGCGTGTCAAAGATATTTCATTCGCACGGGTTTGGTATTCGACGGATATTAACTAATCAATTCTACTTTGGCTTACCACTTTTGTGGAGGACATTGATCCTAATTAATAATATTAACTAGAGTCATACTAAATTCAATATAATCTAGAAGAATCCACAGCATAGGCATGTGCTTGCAATAAACTACACGTAGAGAAAGTTAAATTGCCTGCAAACAATTGCAGTAGACACTAGAATATGTTGGAAACGTAATTATAACTTCTAAATAGAAGTGCATTCCTAAACTGTAGAAAACAACGACATTATAAACAAAGAAGATCTTAATGGATAAATATATTTAGGTTAATTAGGTATTTTATAAGGAGGATTTTTTTATTAATTTTACTGTAAATAGTCGTATAGATCATATAATAAGTATGGGTGCTCTGTGTATGAAATGAAGTTATCAAAAAAAAATTGATTGATTCGTGTAGTATCTCCATAAAAAGAACATATTTTCTATATCAGCATAGACAAGAATAATAAACATAAACTGAAAAGTACGTTTAAGAAAAGTTCTTCAGTGTGAATTCGAGAACAACGCTTTGGGCGTATACTCAACAATATTTTAAAAGAGATTGCTTTTGAACTTTTATCATACAAAAGTTTTTAAATATAATACTCGTCCAAGTTAATACTTTTTGGTAAGTATAAATAAAACTCGTCTTTAATAGATTTACTGCTTGGTGAAATGAAAAAAATGTAACAGAGGCGAAAATCAATTTACTTAAACCATTTTATTCAAGAAACATTATTAGGCGCACTTGAGAGCCACTTAATATATATTTAGATAAAACACAAAAAATGTAGATACCAAGCCTGTACCGGTCCGTTATAGGCTTAGAAACCAACCATTCACCTATGCACCCTTAATCGGTTTCATTTCGAAGCGAAGATGGTTACAAATAAAAAGAAGGAAAAATAAAAATCATCAAATAAACAAAACGTCCTTTTTAGCCAAGTATATAGCACAAGCCGGTGGTTTTAAAATATTCAAACAAAAGGTAGAATTCTAATAATAAATTGATTAGCGAATTAAAAATAAAGTGATGTATCCGTTGCATTGTGTTCATGAGGACTCTTCTGTGGCGATTATATTTTTTATAAGTATGTATTTGTATTTTAACAACATAACATACGAACGTTTAGGTGGATATTGTTTTGTTATATTTAAATCTTCCCATTCGAGTTTTTCCACGAATCGTATAAGTAGGTACCTACCTAGTAGCTATTGTTTGGTCACGAATTATATTTACGTTCGACGTCATAAATGTTTATTTATTTTAAACAGCTGCTGGTTATCGTCTTGCAAAACGTCGGAATTTCATAAAGGGAACTGATATTAATTTATTCAGCCAAAACCTACGGAACTCTATACTCTGATATACTTGATCCAGTTTCTGATTGAAATTAATCCTATAGTTCGATCCATACATAGGCATACTTACTTATTTCTATAGTTGTTGAACTTTGAAGGCCTATACATAATGTATAAGTCAATATTTTGTATTTTAAGTATTAAATGAGAGGAGGCGTTTGCTGTTTTCTAGTATGGTTCTGAAACAAGGATTTCATGATCAAAGTTGCCGTAATCTTGATGACGTATTAATTTCTTTTACCTTTTATAATCTTATATATAAAAATCTCGTGTCACGGTGTTTGTCGCTGAAATCCTCCGAAACGGCTGAACGGATTTTTATAAAATTTTGTATGCATATTTGGTAGGTCTGAGAATCGGGCGTAGGCTATTTTTTATACCCCTAGGTGATAAGGATGTCTCACATCAGATGTTTTTTATTTTTTGCCGAAATATTTTTTTATGATTTGGCATTAGAAGATAACCTTAAAAATTCAATCTTCTATCACCAACCCCTATAACATGGCAAAACAACGTTTGCTGGGTCAGCTAGTAATATACATATATCTGTCAAGTCGATATCCATATCTTTGGTCGCCTGTAAGTGAAAGATAATTTTAGTCAGTGTAGGACTAAAATTATTTGTGTAATATCTTTTGTCACAAATTATGTACATTCTTTCTTTGTTGGAGATTCTTAAATGAAACAATTATAACCACTTTCAGCTTTGAGCACCACTAGTATTGAACTGGACCTACATGAGCCGGTGCATGAAACAAGCTCGTAATATTAATTAATATTAGCTTGCGGATATTTTACTACATAGCAATAAATATACTAGAATAATTGCGCGATCATAGCTGTAGAATAATTAACGTCCCATTGAATAATTTGCAAGCTATCCATCACATTAACCATCCACTGCTGAGCACGGGTCTCCCGTCTCTTAAGAAGCCATCGAGGAAATCTCTCATATATAATCAATATTATTTGTTGTCTATTACGAAGAATCACATTGCTTAATTGTTCGTAGCTATTCTAGATTATACAGCTATTTCAGATGTAATCAGCACGAGCTATTTAAAGTCAGGTTAAAAAATTAAGTCTAAGTGAAATTTTAAAATGGACTATTTGCAAAATTTTGCTTTAAATTACAAATTATATATAGCTTTCTTTATTACGCACGATGGTGCGAATAAAGAATTAATTATATATTACGTACGACGTTATATGGATTGGCATCGGTTGTCGGTTATTTGTATGACATTCAGTAACAACGATCTACCTTTCAGATATGGGCTCTACCTCAAGCTGTTTATGGTGATGGGGGTCAACTGGTCGGTGGAGATCATCAGCTTCGCAGTAGGTGGCTCCAACTGGTACTGGATAATCGTCGACTTGTCAAACATCGGCCTCGGTATTTTCGTCTTTTTCATATTCGTATGGAAGAAGAAAGTGCGCAACTTGGTACAAAAGAGGTACGTGATGAACCGAAAGAGCCTAAAACTAGCAAATGATGATAATAAAAAGAACAAACTCAGTTCCAAAATATCCAACTACTACAATCAACTTTTTAACATGTTTTTGTATTCAGTAATGCAACCCGTGTATTATTTGTAGGCATAACTGTAATATTGAAGTCAATACATTTTTACCATTGTTCGATGGGTCGACCAAATCTCCGTCTGGTACGAGCGGACAATAGCGGATAACCATAGGTGTCGTCGAGGCGTAAGATATTCCTGAAGACTTATTAACATATATTTTGCAATAACATGTTAATAATATAGTTACACAAGGTTTCTTTGAATATTCAAATCCTTTATCCATCAAATCTTACGTCTATAGATATGGCTGGTTTCACATTTTTGCTACTAAAACAATCCTACCCGTTATGACTAAGATGTATTCAATCAAAGATTTGAATAAGTTTTTGGAAATCAGGATTATTATTATGTTCTTACGTGTATCTCTCATATATGCATATATAAACATACTACTACTACATATGTAAACATACTACATCCGGTCGTAACTCAAATAACGTCTTAATTGTTTGCAGTTTCGCCATAAAACCAAACTACATAGCGGAACAAATATAATGCCTGTAAAGACATAGACATGAAGTATGAGTAATTAGATCAACTAATGACGTAACGTAAAGTAAGATGTCGAGCTTTTTCATAAAGTTGATTTTTATTTGTTCAGATAGATTAGCTAGCAGATCAAACTAATGTGTCATGCTTGCCTAAGCATATATTTTATCAAATGATTAACAGTCAGGTACACTTAGTTCTGTTCGAATTCCTGTCAGCTTAATAACCCATGGCTGGTCGTATATAGGATGTATTACCGTATTCAGTTAATGGCGACAAATGTTGACAGGAACTAATATACCGCGGCCGTTATGTACTGAGTACACAAAACCCACACATAACAGTGTGCATGTGATCGCATTTCTGTGAAAGACAATTTATCAACAATGCGACACTTGACTTGACATGTTTGACCAAGATAAAATCGCCATTTGAATACCAAGAACATTAATAATCTAAAAAACGAACAGCGAGTAAACAACGAGCAGTACAATTTTTTGATCGTTTGTAGGTTGTTGATAGCTTTATTTTTACTTTCTTTAGCACTTTATCGTAGAATTAAAATAAATGGTATTCTCTTTTATTTTAATTCTGCGAAACACTTTAGTAGTCTTTCCTCCACCACAAAATCGTGCTAAACCTAACTTGAGCTTTTTATGTTCCACTCACCGTTTTGTACGTGCCATAGTCCTATAAAATTTAAACCAGCGTTTAAAAAAATACTAAATGTCACGCATATTATTGTTATTGTACACGATTGACATGGATTTAATTTAATCACGATAATTATGCTAATTATTTTAATATTAATTAATTACCACGAAAGAATGAATTTCTCGTATCTATAGGACGTATAACGTAACTTCATTAACGTGGATTCATAAATACGCTAGCTTTGCCGATTGCAAGGTATCTAAATCTAACTACTTACATCTACATACAAAAAGTCGGACCAACTGGCTTATAAAGTTTTACACGTGGCCTAAGCCTCGTGGGTGTCGCATTTTCAAACTACAAATTTGGTAAATAAAGATAATAAATAATGTGTAATAAAGTATGAAGGCAATATAAATCACTTATATCTTTATTTCACTTATGTGTAGTACCTAGGTTACTAGGTAGACATGCCTACGATTTTAAAATTGTAATTTCGATTGAGATTATTGGTACGTGACGGGGGTTAATCGGGGTGTTGATAAATAACCAATAACAATTTATAAAGTATTGTAAAATATGCTTAATGTTTTCCCTTTTTTACCAGATTCCGCAGTATATTCGGCCTACCGTACACGGAGCGCGACAACCGTACGGGCAAGTGGAACACGGCCAGCACCGCGCCCACAGAAGACACGCGCATCTCATCTGATGACTCCGCTCTGCGGCTCAAAGATATGCACTAATATAGGTAAGCATATTGCCTCGGTGTTCAAATAATCGTAACTATACTCAGACAGAAACTAACCTACTATCAACGTAATTACAAAAGTTTTTGCAATGCATATTTTTTATTGATGACGCAACACGATCTTCTATATCGAGAGGGTGTTTCGAAATACATGCAGAAACACATACAATAGAAACAAAACATACCATTACGCTTGTCGTTCCCGAAGGGTTAGATAGAGGTGTTCCTATGTTTGTTCTTACACCATACATACATACATTTGGCCGGTATGCTTTAGGACCCATATTAAAGGAGCCAGCCTAATCCCATCAACCGGGCACAAATCCGAACTCTGGGCTGCAACTGAGAATTTCATAGAAGAATTACCCTATAACACTTTGCACTTTTAACGACTTTGGAATCTCCTCTTGGTCAGCAGACGCACTTACCACTAGACCCACGAGAGGTGCAGAAACACGAGAATCAAACCCGCGGTCTGTACAAGAGTCGAATGCGCTCAGACCATGGGCGTACCAAGAGGGGGCCGTGCCCACCCTAAAATAGTCCAGTGCCCACCCTGGGATGTTGGGCTACCGATTATAAATTCTCATATACGGTGGGCTGTGCCCACCTCAGAAGGGGCCAAGCCCACCTTCAAGGAAAAGTCTAGATACGCCCATGGCTCAGACATTACTATACGTGCCGAACAATTTCTATTCCTTCAGTAACTATAGAGCTACGAGTCACAAACATTATGTCCAGTCTTGCCCACAGTTACATAATTCTTATAATAATATCAGAAGTGTTTTTTGCTTCCAGATTCCAGAACATGACAAGTTTGCGCCAAAGAATCCTCATGAACACAATACAACGGATACATCACTTTATTTTTAATTCGCTAGTCAATTTAATTAAAATTAAGTAAGAGTTATTTAGAATAAATAAATAAATATAAATAGTAAACCTTCAGAAAGCTTATTTTCACAGTAGGACACATAGGGGTATAAATAGCTGGATCTAAGCTCAGTCCTTTTCAAAGAGACATTTCGAGTAATTATTAATTAAGAAGTATTATAAAGATGACAACGCAAAGCTAGAGCAGTTGTGCTTTTCCCATTCCGTTACGACCTCAAATAGATAAAATTGAAGCATTTAGAAGAAAATCTGTCAAAAGCTGTTTAGGTACGTTTTGTCTTTTGGTACACTGATTATGGAAAGGGGTTTAAAGGTGCGTACATATTAAGTAACATAACATGTTGTTGTTGTTGATAAAGCACACACAGAGCTTAATTATTTATAACTTTTATTTTGTCCATCTCCTAGGCAAAGGCCATCCCCTAATCTTTCCATTTCCATTCCATCGGTATTCCGCCTCTTTCTTCCAATTCCTAACACATCCATACTTATTTAAATATTATGTTAAATATTAAGAGTGCGCGTGAATTAATTGAATGTAAACTTAGTCTTTAGTGGTAGAAGCACAAGGCAGTTATAAAATGTGTTTTTTTTTATTTAAAAGACTAACAAATACATTAGTAAAATGCAACAAGTAGTATTATATATTTTCTTCTCATGTACATATATATACTATACCTACCTACCTACTGATATAATATATGTAGGTTCTATTCTTGATTAAATAACCTTTATCACGTTAGTAAGTTGTATCACTTTCTGACAAAATCGAAAAGAATAACTAAACAAAAAAATTTACTTCAATGAAGTAAATCTTTTTTCCGTGTATTCATTATTTTGTAGTTATTTTAATTACCTATTTTTTTATTTACACAGTTTAATTAGAAAATCCCCAATATTGTTGGGCTCTTTTTCATTATTTAACATCTGTATAAAATTTGTTTAGTGCAAATATCAATAGAATCAGCACCATTATTTAAAATAAAGCTATACACATTATAATTTTCGGCAATTCCTGATAAGCACGAGCATTTATTTTTATAGAAAATAATTGATTTAAACTAATATGCAGTAAACTAAGCTCTAAACATGTTATTATAAAGTAAGGAAACTAGCGTGCTTACTGTAAGCATGCTAGTTTCTAAGCCTAAGGAAGGTTATATTCTTTTATTTTTAATGCAGGTACAATACCCAACCTATCTTTATAAGTGATGTTTTTGTATATTTACATTATATTATAATCATTTTATCTGTAGGTAGTAATTCTTATACTAGGTGAAAAGAAATAAATTTATAAACATTGGTATTTTTCTGCGTGTCGAGTAGTTTATGTTGAATACATAGGTTGCCACAAGAGTTACCTATGTGCCTTAGTAGGTACTTAGTAAGGCTTAAATTTATTCTAACTAATTATTACAATCGTTAAAATAATTTACCTATATTCTTAAAAAATATCTACGAGTGACTTACCACAAACGGTATCCCGTTAATAAAAAAATTGAAACAATAACATTGTTTGATTATTTAATATACCTAACTACCTACCTCATGAATATAGTTCTATGTACAGTAGCGTAGCGTGTGAGGGGGGGAGGGGTGGCAGAGGGGGCCATGGCCCCGGACGGCAAATGAAAGGGGGCGGCATCAAGTGCCACGTCTTTTTTAAACTACTAGAAAAGGGGGCTGCAAATTTCTAGACGGCCCCGGGCGGCAAATACCCACGCTGCGCCACTGCCTATGTATAAGATTGTAATTACTTTCACAGTAACTACTTATTTCAGTATAATCAAACTGAATTGACGTTAAACTTCTAAAATAAAAAATATACAATAACATTTTTTGATGGCAAATTATGACGATGTCGACAAAGCTGCCGATCGATACAATAGACAGAGACAGACGTTGAAGAAGTGACGTTGATGTTGACGATAACATAGACGCAGACGTTGACAAAGATGGTAACGTAGACGACAACATCAAAAAATTGTTCCGTAGCAGCCTGGTTAGAAAAAGGGTACCTGAAAATTTTGTTTACAGTACTTTTCAATACTTTCTCTCCTTTGGATTTTTTTTTACAACATGCACGCGACGTGATACGGATCTGGAAAATACTGCTCTTAAAATCTTTTGTTTTTTCCAGTTAAAACTTACATGAACGTAATGTAAAAGTTCGACTTGTAAAATTACAAGTCGAACTTTTATAATTTTATATCATCATGACTCGATGACACGAAAACGGTTGTGTTACCATACACAAAAACGTGTATTATGACATTTATCATTTATGACATTTGACATATTCATTTAACCTTAATTTTGTTTTGATTTATGATTTTCTCTTTCAGATATTGTGTGAGAGATAAATCAAAGTATTTTCTATATTTTTAATTTTACTTTTATACATATACTTGTTTCAATTAGGTAATTCAATAAGTATCAAAAACTTTATTGTTTCTTATTTTCCTTCATAAAAACATTTGATAACAAATAACTTGTTATGGTTTACGAAGTATTCGTTTTTAGTTATTTAGATCAGAAATCATTAATTTTACTGAGGTATCATTTGGAATAGCAGACCTCTATAAATTATCTTTAGAAATAGTAATTATTATGAATAGTACATATGTAAAATTCTAAAAATGTAGATCAAACATCAACCTTTGGACTTTAGTTTATGGGCCTATAATAATGATCAACTTTGGTTACGGTGCTCCTCTTGTGCTCCTTATAATTACAGTCATTTTGTCATATTTTTTTAACACTAGTCCAACAGGTGGGTCTGATTATTATAATAAAAGACTAAAAGCTTTATTTAGAAATATAAATATAGCTTAGTTCTCATACTCATTGTCATTTAGTTCTGTTACAATATCAAAAGTTATTACTTATGTGTTTTATTTATCAACAGCTGATAAAATGGCAAACAATGGATTAATATTTATATCAAATGCTGCCAAAACTCATACAATTTGTCAGAGGGCTTCCAAGTTTGTAAAGAAAGTGTTGTATGTGAACATTAAAGACAACTGTGATACCACATTGCCAGTGCTTAGCAAACAAATTGACCAGTTGTATTCTAAAGTAAGGAGTATTTATGTTCTTAATTATCTATAAAATAGCAAGCCCAAAAAACTGAGTGAAGATATCTTTTTGATTTTATGAAAAGAAATGAGTTTGGATTTTATTTTAAACAGAATCCAACATTTCCAATTTAATACTTCTTATTTATCAAATAAATTTAATCAAGAGATAACACAGAGACAACCTCTGTGGTCTAGTGGTTCGAATACCGGACTGCTGATCACGAGGTTCTTGGTTTGATTCCCACGGGACACAAATATTTATGTGATGAATATAATGTTTGTGTTTGTCTGGGTGATTCCTATGTATTATAAGTATGTATTTAAAAAAAAAAGTATTTAAGTATTATATCCATTGTCTAGTACCCGTAATACAAGCTCTGCTTAGTTTGGGACTAGATGGTGCTGTGTAAAATGTTGCAGAATATAAAAAATAAATAAAAGTAAATTAAGTAGTTGGTTATACAAAAAGTAATAAGTAAAGCTTGCTAGAATTTTAAGATTTTTTTGAATGATAATTCCTCTTGCTGCTTTCATGCAACTGTTCTATGTTTATTTTCACAGGGTGCCTCGCAATCATGTAACTTAGACATAAGACTAATGCTGAAACCCAGTGGGTCACTCAAAGAAATAAAAACTTACTATCCAATTGACATGGTCCTGTATGAGAGTGAACTAGCCAAAGATATTGATCAATTAAAAAAGTCAATAGTCACTTTAAATAATGGATATAAACTTCAGAGTATTGGTAAGTATCATTTATCTATCTTCTTTGTGTTGATGGAACAACAATAATTATTATAACATATAATCATTCTAAAATTAAAAAGAACAAGTTATTATAATAGTGTTGTCTAAATTGCACTTAAACTTGGTTAAAAGCTATGAAAATTTAGCTGTCATCATGGTAGACAAAAATGGTGTGATGATCCAGACAATCTTTATACACTCAAATTACCAGATTTCATGTAAAAAATATAGTATGTTTAAGTAGGTGTTAATAAATTTAATTATTACATTATACAAGCTTCCCATAGCTTTGCCCGCATTGTGTGAGAGAGCAAGAAACATGCATACATACATCCATAGAAACTTGCATTTATAATATTATTGAGATTTATTTAATGATATTTATGTTTATAAACTGATATTTTGCAGACACTTCCCAGTTTATTAATATTTTAGATAAAAAACTAGATAATTTAAAGTTAAAACGTAATTACTGATAAAGATTATTATTCTTAAAACAAATAAGTGTTTTTACGTGTTGTTGTTGAATAGCTGACCACATTGAGTTAAAAGTTTTTGGATAGGAGTGAAATATGTTGAGTCGAGTTGGTCACAAGCTCTCCTTGCCTACAATTTGTGTTAAAACTAAGGATAACATGCAAATAATAATATATTTCGTACGCAATATCGTGAACGATAATGATTGCGAATATGTACTGAATGTAGCTTCATACATGGCAATTTTGCGGCTCACTAATAAGGATTGCTAACCCCCAAATTAGGAAGTACCTGTGTCTTGGGTGTCAATAGGGTTTCCGCTTTATGAGTACAGCCCGTAAATTACTTAGCATTATTTCTGAGGCATTTACAAATGTAAATATTATGTTCTACTAGAAATTTTTGTTACAGATTATCTAGATCCCATCAATGAAGTCAAATTAGAGGATGTACAAACATACGAAAATGTGGCCTTGGGTGGTACATTTGACCGTTTACACAATGGTCATAAGATTTTGCTGTCACAAGCAGCGTTGCGAGCTACCAAGCTCCTCACAGTGGGAGTCACTGATGTTAATATGATTCAATGTAAGAACTGCATTTAATTTAATTTTACTTCAACAAGAGTGACCTTGTCATTATTTTTTAACCAGAGCTGCATTTCTGTATTTTTAGTTTGTGATTAAATATACGGCGAATTCAAATGATCTGGCAACTTTTCAGTGTTACTAGTTGTCAATAATTGAGTTATTTAAATAAAAAATACGCGAAAATGAGCACTAATGTGTATGATATATTTGAAAGTGTTCTTTCACTAAATGCAACTGTTAAACAAGACTTAAATTATGAGATAACGCTTCCTTTAACCTCCATTTGGTATTGTTTACAGCTAAAAAATTATGGGAGCTAATAGAACCAGTGGAACGTAGAATAAATGAAGTATTGAATTTCTTGAAGGATGTAAACCCAGATTTAGAATATGATGTGTTCCCTTTGAAAGATCTTTATGGACCAACTAAAGATGACCCTAAGTATCAAGTAGGTACAATTTATTACATTTAAACACCTGCAAATATGTAGGAAATAAAGGCTGGACACACGCAAGCAAACAGACATACACACATTAGACACCTTATGCTGAGTACATTTCACACGATATTTCATTATCATCTAAATTAAGATATAGTTTTATTGCACATCACTGACAAATGTGGGAGAAAATATATACTTTATTTCTAGATGATAGTTGTGAGCGAGGAAACTCTTCGCGGCGCGACGAAGATCAATGAGAAGCGAGTAGAGAATGGCCTGCTGCCAATGGCCGTGCATGTTATCAGTATGGCAGAAGACAAGCAGGCGCTGTCAGTGCAAGAGGAAGAGAATAAAATCAGCTCCAGTAACCTGAGAATTCGCTCACTAGGCACCGTTTTAAGGCCGCCAGTGGTAAGATATTTAATATACATCAGTTATTTGTAGGAAAGAAAAGTTGAAATTCAGGAAAAATACTTTGTGTTTTCGAAATTTTAAGCAAACTACTAAATTGTAATATAGCATTCGTAATTATCGCCAAGCCATTTGAGAGAGTATAAGAGATTAAAATTTAAATCCACGTGTTTCATCAATCAAATGAAACTACAAAGCTGCTTAGAACTCTTTGCAAATTGTAAATAATTCCAGCTTAAAGCGGAATCGAAATCGAATTGAAAAATCAAAAAAATGTAGAGTAGCTGTAATAATTATAACATCAAGACACCATAATCAAATGTTCTGTCAGATTGTTTTTGTCATGATAATACTGCGATAAAATCCAAAAAAAATATTCAATGAATACATACTTTTTTCTATTATAACCAACAGCTAACCAGCTATAAAATGGGGTAAACATTTTATAGCTGTTGGTTTTCCAAAATAAAATAAATAAAGAAATTATCCTTACAGCCAAACCCCAATATACCTGACTGGCCGTACGTCATCGGATTAGCTGGAGGAATCGCCAGTGGCAAAACCAGCGTCGCTACAAAGTTGAAGTAAGTATCTTCAAGGTTGAGGATTCAGTAGGCAAGCATTTTTTATCACAATTGGTTTTATAAAAAATATTAAATAATGTACTACTATGTAGTAATTTGAAAAATAGATTGAGGAATTCGATAATGTAGTGTTGTGACGCTAAAGAGGTATGTCAAGATTTTTTGGACATGACACCAAGTGTAAATGTCAGCAAGAGCATTATTATCGCGTGCGGTCTACGGCCAGGTTCAATGCCCGCTAGGGCCACAAGAGAAATAAACATAGATAGCCAGAATATACCATAGTAAGTGTCATACGCGAATTTGGAGAGCGCTGATAGTGCAAGCAAGTATTAACAAGAAAGAAATTCGTTACTTATTGTATTACTGTTTCAATTCCTCCTTCAACAGGGCGAAAGGCGCTGGGTTTTTGAATTGCGACAAAATCGCCCACGAGTTATACAAACCAGGGCTACCACTCAACCGTACCATATCGGAAACCTTCGGCAAAGAAGTCATAACAGAAACAGGCGAGGTGAACCGCAAGAAACTCGGAAAAATTGTGTTCAGTGATAAGGTACTACACACAACTTTATTGTAATGTGCACCTTAAATGCCAGTAGGTACGGTCGGGAAGAAAACTGGGTGTTCTCTTTAGTACCTTTTCAAAATAAATGAATCCTTAAATAATAAATGACCAGTGATGAAATTGTGGTTATTACATATTACAGTAGTTGACACGCTACTAAACTAATCAACTGCAACGACCACACTCGTTGGAAAAATTTATCTACCTCTACATTATTTTTATGTTTATTTACAGCACTTTTAAATCGTGTTTATTACAGTTATTGGTCTAGAGGTCGTAAGTGCGACTGCCGAGTAAGAGGTATTGGGTTCGATTCCCCGGTCGAGCAGTGTTATTGGGTTTTCCTACGAAATTTTCAGTAGGATCTCGAGAGTCTGGGATTCGTGCCCGGTTGATATCCTCCCTATCCCTCCCTATTATATGGGGCTTAAAACAAACCGGCGAAATGTGGGTATTCATTAGTAAACCTTTGCCTAGTCCTTAGGGGACGACATGTATGATGGTATGTTATGTTATTACAGTAAAGAGCAATATTTATTCAACCCTAACTAAAAGAATGGTGATGCTATAAAAGCCCTGAAGGGGCCTAATTCCTGTTCGCTGTTTTTAGGAGCAATTAGATAAGCTGAACAAAATAATGTGGCCTGCGGTGATCGCGGAAGCTCAGCGTCGCATCCGCGAGCTGGGCGAGCAAGGTTACCGCGTCGTAGTGCTGGAGGCCGCCGTCATGGTGCGCGCGCAGTGGTACCGGTACTGCCACCAGCTGTGGGCTGTCATCATACCGCGGGAGGAGGTGATCTTTATTTTCTTATTACCTAAAGAGGTTCGGTCAGAAAGAGAAAGAGGTTCAATATCATAAATACACAGTTTGTCATATAATGCTGGCAGTTTTGATTAATTTGTTTGTATAACATTGCATAATCGCTGCTAAACTTGAGGTTCTGGGTTCGATTCCCAGGTCTAGAGTAAAGAGTTATTTAATTGTGAATATGAGGCTTAATGCGTCACAGAGCCTTATATATCGTCGCT
The DNA here is from genome assembly GCA_905163465.1 of Craniophora ligustri. Taxonomy (NCBI): domain Eukaryota; kingdom Metazoa; phylum Arthropoda; class Insecta; order Lepidoptera; family Noctuidae; genus Craniophora; species Craniophora ligustri. Next base: position 4,636,203 of record LR990967.1, on the reverse strand, counting down.
TCAGAGCAAAAAATAACAGTTAACTATATTGATATTGATGATTGTCTTCAAATAAAATAAAATAAAAATAAAACTTGAAAATATAATTTTAGGCAAAAACTTTAGATTAATATAATTTTAGCCAACACATTGTAAATTAATATAAGTAAGTTAATTAATTCTTTGAATTCCTACAGGCAATAAAAAGGATACAGGTACGCGACAACCTATCAGAAGAGGAGGCCACTCAGAGAGTGCACTCGCAAGTGTCCAACCAAGAGCAAATAGCCCATGCCAACGTGGTGTTGAGCCCGTTCTGGAGCCACAAACACACACATGGGCAAATCGACCGCGCCTGGAATAACCTGCAAGAGCTGTTAGCGAAAAGACAGCAGAAAGTCTGAACTAAATAACTCGGAAGTACATAAACAAGCTAGATTATTTAATTAAGGTATTGAAATTTATCAGCTTTTCCATGTGTAGACTTCAAAGGCACCTTTAGTACAGAAGTATGCAAGTCCTAGTTAAGGGCCAAAGATTTTATGTAAAAAATAAAGACCTAAAATGAGAAAATATATACATATACCGGGTGACTTTTTTTACCGTCTTGATAAAAATAGGGTGTGATGGGTAAATGGAGTAGAAGCCTATGGCATAGTTATTTTACATTTTTTTTTGTTTTACACTCATCATTTAAAATTTGTCTACTAATATACACAAGTAATTTACAACCAATTTTTCATATTAAAACATAAATGTTTAATTTTCAGAGAAATTTTAAAAAAATAATTCAAATAATTCAAATTCGTAAACATAGTCACCCTAATAAACAGGCGGCATATCATGAATGATATCGTTTCAAATAGGTAAAACTAGATCTTCAAACAAACGCACACGTGTAGCCGCCAGCGATTTTCCGATGCTGACACAGGATCCCCGCTCCCGCCATCCCGCGCTGGACCCCCACTGCCCTACAGTCCTATTCTAATTATTTTAAATAATTTTTAGTCACATACGATTAGGCACTCAGTGACGTCGCGTGATATATTCGCAATGTTTACGTTACCGCGCATGTCTCCGTCGGTCGCTCACTGTGATAAAAGTGATTAACGTAAACAATAAACATGTACGAATATAACAATGTAGAGTACTTATTTAGTAATGGTGCAGTGTTATATCGTGTCCCTTGAAAGTTTAAATGGTGTACGGCGAATGTATACAGGACCAAGCCATCTGCAATCTCTTCTTCGACATTCGGACTGTCGATTCAAACGAATCCACAAAAAACTCGTCCCTTCCATCCATAACATTCCATCATCGATATAATGTTAGAAGACGTTCCTTTGAATTATTTGCGGGGAATGTACCTACTTCCAGAGAGAGAGAAACTGTGGACACTGTGATTACTGCGATATCGCTCAAAGGTACTTTTTTTAATATTTGTAATTAAAATCACTGTAATTTGTAATAAGTTGATTTTAATATTTTAAATACGCAGAGTATGTAGTAATTTCTAGTTTACGCATACTCATACCTAATTAATACTTTATTTTTTCAAAGAAATAATGACAAATGAGGAAGTTTAACATGTAACACACAACTATACCATGCTAAAAGATCATAAGCTCTTTAAAATATGAAGGGAAGATTGATATCTCTACAAAACAATTCGGAGTTTATAAAATCGCAACGGAAAAATGCCTAGGTATTCAGATATGTAGTTACGCTATTTCGCTCGCACTTTTCATTCATTGGAAATCACGTTACACGCAGTGTAGGCATCTATTTTACTATTACGCACGCGCCGTGTAGGATGTTCTCTTTTTCTGGATTTTCTTGGATTTTCAGAACTCCCATAATCAAAATGCTATTACAGAAATAGTCTCGTCCGCAGATTCCGTTCTATACATATAACCTACCCTATAATTATCGAGACGGTAAAAAAAGTCACCCGGTATATGTAATATTTGCGTATGGTGACCTGATTTATACCTGGTCACAGATCAAGTACCAGGTACAGACTACAGGTTAGGCAATATAATAGTATCCGGAATTATTGAAAAATAATAACGTGTCCTACAATCGGTATGTTGACCAATAATCATGTATAAATATTATCGTCTAGCATTCAGTGTTGGTGTCTTGTGATTCTTGGTAATTCGAAAGTTTTTTTTAGTCAAGTATCGACTGATCAGCCTTTGAAGATATAATTTTCATTCGTCATGAGTAATTAACAACACAGGAGAAAATCCTAGTGTGGGGCAACGTTTTCCTAAAAAAATAATATTTATTTTGCTTGAACGAGTTTTTAAATATTGTTATTTGCCTATTACTACACTTGGATGTTCGCAAAATAGGAATCAGGTGCTGTGTTAGCAATATGATAAATTATACCTTATTTTATAACAGTTTAGGGTAAATCGTAGGCTGTGTTATTTTTTTTTTATAATAGTAGTATGTAGTATGTTATAATTACTCCTATAATGATATTCGGAAAGAAGTACCAAGCCGTAAAGTTAATAAGAGTGCATACTATATGTGTTTGATATCAACGCGTCACCTCAATATAAATAGGGTTTTATGTTTGGGAATTTTTACACCATATTTATGTTGTACTCGATACCGAAAAGTTGGATCTTCCGATTCATATTAGATTACCGATTTTGACTTCGCCTATAGGTAGGTACCGGCACGTGGCGTGGGGCGCCGAGGCTGCCCACGATAATTTCTGACCGGTAAACTGATACTGAATAAATTTGGCCAAAAGCGTATATGCGTAAAATGGCTTTTACTACTAAAATCTGTGCTCACGACTCGTGCCGAAAATTATACAACACTTTAAATAGGAGCTCCTATTTAAAGTGTAGCTCCGATTTTATCCTCCATCTATGATCCGCTGAGAGTTAGGTGGAGATAAAGCTAAAAGCGAAGATTTTGTTAATTACACACAATGTGCTTATGTTAATGGTACTAAATATATACCATTAAAATTTAGTTTTTGTTTAATTAGACTGCCTTAAACAGAAATATCTTTAGGTACTCTCCGCCACCCACCAGCACCGAATCCAGTTCGGACAACTCAAATTTAAAAACCCGATTGCGACTTAGGTTCAATGAACCACTTCCCTATCATTCCGAGTGTACATTTATTTTACAGAGTTATAGAAAAAAATCACACGATCAATACCTTTACGGTTTAGAACTTCTTTTTTGGCTATCATTATATAAAATTTTAATGATTAAATTACTCGTATGAATAAATGTATGTAAATGGTATAGGTTATGTGTAAATTTATGAATACGTATTTTTCAATTATTATTACATTGTACAAACGTTACGTATATTCTAAACAAAATCGTGATTTAAATTTAAGATATTTAACAACAAGCTTAATAGCATATTTACGCTTATTGTAAATAATATTTGACGACCCAATAAGTCCAGCGGTAGTTAACACTGCCTTCTGTGCTATGGGTCCTGGGTTCGAATCCCGGTAGGGACAAATGTTTGTGTGATGAGTATGAACATTTGTATCCGAGTCATGGATGTATCTATATATAATAATATGTATATATTTAAAAATAAAGGATATAATGTAGTATATCAACCAGCTAGTATCCGTAACACAAGCCTCGTTGCTTAGCCTAATGTTGATGTGGATTATTTTTCTTTTCCTTTTTTAGAGTCTTAGACTGTGGTATTCCACTAGCATTAAAGCTTTAAGTGCTTGGGTCTGCTACATTCAATTTTATTTGGTTTTAAGAAAACTAAGTCCATATCACATTAAGTGTTCATAGTAGTGGTAGCAACCAAAGATTCAATATAAGGTGTAGTGACGACAAGAGGAGAAACCCACCCCTCTTGTCCTCACCCTCGTTTTCTAAGGAAAAAAAAGCAAACGGGCAGGCTCACCTGATGGTAAGTGATCACCGCCGCCCATGAGCATCTGCAACACTAAAGGGCTAAATGTGTTGACAGCCTTTTAGAACAGAATATGCTCTCTTCTTGAAGATTCCAAGGTCGTAACGGTTCGGAAATTCCGCCAGTCTTTACCGTTCCTGTAAAACCCCACAGAGTAGCTGCGCGAGGCAGAAAATGCCTGTTTAAAATAGCGAACTCGCGCTTTTGTGGAACGCTGGTCATCGAGGTGATAAATGGGGTAGAAAAAAGAGTGAACAATGACTCAACTGCAAACACAAGTTTGTTCCGGCACTCGTCGATGTATTCCCGAGATATATTTGCCCGGCATCCACAGTGCTAATATCTACATTGCAATGAATGCTGATATGCAACATGTTATTGATATGCAGAAGAAACAGTAGGAGACACAACGCAGCCTTGTGAAACACAAGCATTTAAGATCAGAAGATGCACTGTGGTTGAACTTGATGCTCCGATCTACTAAAAAGCTGGTGACTCAGTCGCATAATTTCTCGGGTAGCCCAAAGGAAGGTAGCTTCTATAGAAGCGCTTTGTACCATACCCGATCAAAGGCCTTCCTTATGTCCAGACTGGCTTTAAGCGCCTATTTTGGTCCCAACTGCTTCTGCCCATCTTTGTGCAAGGGCGGATTCAGGGAGGTGTGGACATGAGTTCATGACCCCGCCCTTGGGCGTGGTCTAGGACGATCATAAAATACTTTTTTATTAAAAAAAATGTAATTGAATTGGGTCCTGTCATATGCGCCGAGCATGGTCGAGCAAAGAATTGTGCTCAGTTTATGGCTATTACGACGTAAAACATACCGGCGATGTGTGGAAATGTGTGACTACTCCTCAATACGTATACATGGTATTCAGTCTTATTCTATAATGTTCATGAAGACGGATAAAGTACACAGAAACTCTGGTGCCATCTCACTTAATTAAGATCACAGTGAAAAACACAGATTTATAATCTATTATATTTTATATTTTGGTCAATTGTAATTCAATAACACGTTTAGCGTCCATAATAGTGACATTTTAATCGTCATAAACTTCACTAAAAATCCATTATGAATAATCACTTATACGTTATAATATAATGTATAATAAGGTTTGGATCTATATAGCATCACCTTGTGCTCGTAATTATATTAAAATTTATATATGATGCAATGTAAAAATAACATAATTGGGCAAAGTAAAGACAATATCTTTGTTAATGCAATTTTGTTTTATTTTTTAAATATAGATATATAATCAAAATCATTATATTTGAATGGTCATCAGGCGAGTAACAAATGACAAACATAAATTAGGTAAGTGATCAAACATATTACTGAAATGTTTACATTATTTATGCATAAACTAGATACTAATAACACCAGGTCTAAACCATGATCATATCAAAATCAATTTCAGAAATGAGCTTTGTGGATACCAGAGATAACACGTAAATATGCTTTACTAGCTGTTACCCGCGACTTCGTCCGCGTGAAATTTAACGAAAAATTTAATGTTCATATTCATGCATTGGTCAGCTCCCGCGTTTTTAAGTCATACGGAACTCTAATTCGTTTCTTGTTCTTTAATTAAGGTAGCCTAAGTAGTAACTTACGCACTTTCACCATCGTTATAAGGAGTACCTTATAACGATAGTGAGTCCATACAAAATCGGTCCAGCTGTTGCAGCAATTAGAAGGAACAAAGAGAGAGACAGAAAAACATTTTAGAAATTATTTTTTTGTTTAATTACCGTATATATACTTTTATATATGAAATTACAAACAGATTTTTACATTTTACCCCTTTATAGGATGATTTATGAAAAAAAAATTTACACGTGTTTCATAACTTTCAATGAAAAACCTTCAAACTGAATTTCAATTGAATAACTTCAAAAACAGCAAAGTTACATACTAACCTTACACCCCCGTTTTACCCACTTATGGGGTGAATTTTCAAAATTCCTTTCTTAGTGCTCCCCTACGTTATAAAAGGAATCCCTGTGCAAAATTTCAAGTTTCTAACCCTTATAGTTTAGGCCCTTGGACCAAGGAATCACGTTGTCTCGTACAAACTTGGTCCCCCTATCCCCCCCCCCCTTTGGGCAAAATTTCGGAAAATCCTTTCTTATCGGATGCCTACGTCATACAAAGACTACACTCGCCAAGTTTCATTGAAAATCAAAGAAATTTCATATTAACTTTGCACCCCCATTTTACCCCTCTGAAGGATGATTTTTGAAAAAATATTTTACACGTGTTTCATAACTTTCAATGAAAAACCTTCAAACCGAATTTCAATTGAATAACTTCAAAAACAGCCAAGTTACATACTAACTTTACACCCCCGTTTTACCCACTTAGGGGGTGAATTTTCAAAATTCCTTTCTTAGTGCTCCCCTACGTTATAAAAGGAATCCCTGTGCAAAATTTCAAGTTTCTAACCCTTATAGTTTAGGCCCTGCGTGGATATGTCAGTCAGTCAGTCAGTCAGTCAGTCAGTCAGCTTCTCCTTTTATATATATAGATTACTAATGACATAATCTGTTATTTTTGATGAAATCAATGTACATTATGTGTATATTTGTAAGTAATAAGGACTTAGTGGTATTACTTATTGAACATATCATGATTCGAACTGGTCGGTCACGTGTTACAGTGATCTAGCATCAATTGGTATAAGGGCTTACAAGAGAAATCATGAATACGATTTTGTTATTTATTTTGGTCGTGTATGCCAATGCGACAAAAGGAAACATCAGTAACTTCGAAACAAATTTGGAAGATCAGAGAATTGATATGATTGTAAGTCAATTTTGTAGATTCTATTCCATATTATTATATACATTTTTATTTGAATGTACCTACCATTGTTTAACTTTGTTAACAAATTTAATATATATAAAAAACTGGACCTTTGATAGTGCCTTGAGGCACGCAAACTGCTGCTGTAGGTTCTTTTTAAATTTTAATAAACTTCTCCGTTCCTTATCTTACTACTTAAAATGTATTATCCAAGTATAATCCGAACTTTCAAAGTACTTAGTCAAGAACATAATTCAAGAGTATGTTCGAAGGGATAGTACTCGATTTTTTGTAAGGATTCAATACATAATAATATATCAGTTTTCGATCATATTTAAGCTATCAGAATGTTCATATTAATTTCGTTATTTCAAAGGTATGTTACGTAGGTACCCACTGAAAATATAGTCGATACAACAGCTATTATTAGGTATATATATGTTACTTTTTTCATTATGATAGGTACTTCAGACTACATTGAATGATTTTCATATTGAATTAACTAACCGCCAACATAAATATGAATAACCTTACAGCAATTTGAGTGCTGTGGCCGCAAACATAAAATTCAAATTATGTTCTCCCTATAATTTTGACTGGACCTATCGTATTTTTTACAGGTCAATATAATCACGTTAAATCTAAAAAAGAATGGCTGGAACACCGTGATGTTCTATGGAAATTTACCCGATGAATTATATGAAAAAATTCAGCACATTATGTGTGCCTTCGTTGTTACGAACTTAAACGACCCCGATGATATTTATATTGACGACATAGTCCCATTCCACTCGAATGTAATCCTAATAAGCTGCCAAGATTTTACGGAGTACGAAGAACTTATACAAAAATTAGTAACTTCACCTTATTGGCATCCTCTAGCAAATATCATCGTGTATTATCATAAGAGAGAAGACAGAGAAAGAATGGCAAAAATATTCTTCAGCCTATGGTATGTCAAAGCCATAAACGCAATCATTGTCCAGTATAACGATTTGGAAGGATCTTTTTCAATTTCTGAATATACACCTTATGTGAATGAAAACTATGAGCGTCAACCAGATAATAAGTTTGGTTGTTGGACTGCCAGAAATGTTGGCATGCCTGTTTCCGGATATGAGGATGGATTAATCTGTGTAGAAAAATGTCACAACGTGACTTTACACACAAAGCTAAGAGCCAACAACCTCGGCACCTGCATTGGTTTTAACACGCATGATGTATCGTATAGTGCTTTGAAAGATGTTAGGAGTTTTAATTTATTTGAAGATAGAAGCAAAAATTTTCATGGGTTCGCTTTTAGAGGTTACACCACTGAGGTAAAACCATTTTTCATTATAAACATAGACAACGGTACTTACACACTTCATTCAAGAGATGGAATGATTTGGAACACTATGTCTCAGCTCATGAATTTCGAAATTGACCTTACTCCCAGCATGGATGTTATGAAGAAGCCTTTCAATTTTGAAACTAGTATTAATCAAATATTTGCATTTGCACGCAGAAAAGGAGATCTATGTTTATTTCCAATATATCAATTTGATATAATTGTTGTGGAGATTGATTTTACTTTCCCCTATAGAGAGAGTGGCGTTTGTATTATGTCAAGTCGAGCTGAATTTGAAACATCAGTTTTCAATGAAAAAGCCATACAAAGTAACTCCGAGCTTATAATCAGATTCTTCATTTGTTTTATATGTATTTGGGGCATCTTCGCAATTTATAAGTTTATAGAAAAAGGACGATATACTTTTGATCAAATGGGCAAAGATTTAATGAATACTTGCAGGAATGTGCTATTAATTAACTTACATAATCCACCAAAAAGACAGTCCTTCCGTATTTTCATGGCAATATCGTTATGGAGCTTTTTCACAATTAATTTTATCAGTCAGGCTACAGTAATATCATTGTTCACTGCAGCCAAAAGAGGCAAAGAAGTGGAAACTTTCGATGACGTTATTGAAAAAGGATATCCTATTGAAGGAATGGCTTCACCAGATTTAATTCTTCCAGATACGGAAGAACGGTTTCGTATAATTAATTCACGATTGGTTTATGAAAAAAATATAGTAGGATGTATTGATCGTATGAGTTATGATACTCGTCGTTTTTGTCTTATAGATTGTTCAGTAGGCCGTTATATAGAAAGGAACAAACTTAATGAAAAAGGTGAACAATATCTACATATTGCCGAAGAAAGAATTCATAGCCATTATTTGTCTATAATACTTTCAAAACATTCACCTATAACAGATCGATTCAATAAGTATATGATGATGATTTTTGAAGCTGGCTTAATAAGGAAATGGGAACAATACAGATATACGGATATTAAAGATGAGGTCACGACAAAACCACTCAGAATGGAAGACTTGAATGGTATTTTTAAAGTGTACTGTGTCTGCGTCGGGCTTACATTTGTTATATTTTTATTGGAAATAATTGTATACAATGTAAAAGAAAATGTGAATATTTGTTTAAAATCTAAAAAATATCGAAAAATATGCAGCGCTAGAAAAATACTAAGATTTGGAAAACTGTTCCCAAAAGGAAATACGGAATAAGTTGGGTGTACCTTCTCCGGTTTCTGAGATTTTCTGATACAATAGACTGACTGCAGTCTCAGATACATAATATATAATATATACCATAATATATACCTCCCTTCTTTGTTACGACACAGCCACTAATAAGCGTCGAAGAAAATGGTAGTCAGTAGTTTATTAATGTGTCGACACAAAATAAGTTTTTGCAACCTTTTTTTGTTTAGTTAAAGTACGGAAAGTACTTGATTAGCTATGTTTTTGTTGCAATCAACTAGCATCTTGCTCAATTCGGCGTATGAAAGCATGGTAGCACAGGATAATAAAAAAACTGCGTTTAAAAAAACCGACTTCAAAACTAAAAAGTTAAAAATAACAGTCGAATTGATCACCTCCTCCTTTTTTAAGTCGGTTAAAAATATCAGATAAAAAGAAGGTAACATTAATAGGTAGGTAGAAGTAGAACGTCTGAGTAACGATTTCTCGATTCATAGACTTTGACGACCCAATTAGCCCAGCGGTAGTTAACGTTGCCTTCTGTAGTTCTGTGCTATAAGACCCGGGTTCGAATCCCGGTGGGATGAACATCAACATTTGTATCCCAATCTTGGATGTATGTATATATTTACAAAAAAACAGTGAGCCGTCACGGGACGCCTGGCAGATGTGAAACATCGACATTATTTTGTAAAAGTAATATGCAGAAAAGAACATATTGTGATAGGAACTTGATATAATAAAATATTAAATTTTTTTTCCACATCAAAAATATATGTCTTAAAAGAAACATATTAACACAAACTCAAAGAGGTTTAATACCATTCACAATTCGAAAAAAAAAGGTAAACTTGAAAATAGAACTAAAATCAAATTTAAATTTCGTGGCGACGCTTTCGCCACGCCAGAAATCGGTTTTACGTGCGGCTATAGATGTTTCACATCAAAAATATACATATGTAATAGGTACATCAACTATCTAGTATCCGTAACATAAGCCTCGTTGCTTATAAAATAAAATAAAAAAAACAGTGAGCCGTCACGGGACGCCTGGCAGATGTGAAACATCGGCATTATTTTGTAAAAGTAATATGCAGAAAAGAACATATCATTGTGATAGGAACTAAATATGTCAAAATGATAAAATAAAATATTACGACTTTTTTCCTCATCAAAAATATATGTGTTAAAAGAAACATATTAACACAAACTCAAATAGGTTTAATACAATCCACAATTCGAAAAAAAAAGATAAACTTGAAAATATAACTAAAATCAAATTTAAATTTCGTGGCGACGCTTTCGCCACGCTAGAAATCGGTTTTACGTGTGGCTATAGATGTTTCACATCAAAACTTCGCTCGGAACTAGATAGCGCTGTGTCATAATGTCCGGAAATATTTATTTACATATTTATTATAAACTGACTGCCTGAGCTGGAAGATATCAGCTGGTCACCAGCTGCTGGTGCACTTGCATTCAAGGTGCTAAAGCAGTGTTATCTTTATTGACAGTCTCCATTATCCATAGGGTTGGAAAAAAAATTAGTGTAACATTTTTGCGTTACGCGCCATCTTTATTTGAATAGGTAACCATAGCAACATGATGTTTGTTTGACAACTAAAAACTATACCTTTTCCAATACACCAAGACCATTTGTTTTTCTATTGAGAACTTGCTATTGGTTGAGACATCGACGTTTTGATAAATAGAAGATTATGATTGGTTCCCACTATTATTTGGAACTGACAGAGCTACAAATCGAAGACTATTAATTCGCTCTTTTTAAATTCAATGTTATTCGAGTAGATACCATAATTACCTATATCAATAATCATAAAATACAGTTGGAAAACAACTAGTTTAACCAATGCATGTTATAATAAAAGCCTTTTGCATAAACTTTATCTAATTTAGCTCTAATCAACCAATTTCTGCGAAGTTGTGAATAGTAAATCATTTTTCGAAAAATGATGTCATAAAGCAGTTTCACTTCTTACGTGTGTACACTAATACACACATTTTTTTTTTCTTAATTAAATAATACCTAGAAGCGGGTACTGGGCACTGAATGGGTAAGATGACTCCTTATTCCGATATACCTAGACAAAGCTTTCTAAGATATAATTTACGAATATATGATAGTACTCAACTATTTGTAAAATCTAAATTTAAATTTAAGCGGGCTAAACGACCAATCACATGTGTCATTCATAATTCTTATTTCCATTTTGACAAAAATGTTATAATGTTACCAGCATAGAACTTATTTTAGATTTCAGAAAAAATATATGTATAGGCAGCGAAAGAAACAAGTAGATGTGTTCCGAATATTTTGAATAATTGTATTCAAGAAGAAATTATTAATTTTAAGCGAGACGAAAAGTATATTTTTTGTATTTCTAGTGTTTTTGGTTCAATCTTCTTTGTCCAATAAGTTTTGTGTTTTGGCAACACAAAAGTATTGTCTATGGGCGATTCATGGTGGAAAAATTAGTCAACAGTTTTTAAAATATAATGAAAATTTACTTGAAACTGCATGCACAAAGACTTTTAGTTTAGTTTAATGGGAAACACGCATAATAAAAACTCTCGGCAGCACAATAACCAAAAGCAATCTTCGCATACAGACCGCGACGGCCAGGCGTTCACTAGTCAGGTAAGTGATGAAACCAAAACTTGTTAGTGTCATTCTCAGCTGAACTCACGTTCTGATATTTTTGTAGATAGACACAAGGATCCTTCATCTATAAGCTGCTGCGCAGTGTTTATATATCTACTTAGAGTAGACGAGTTAAGGATTCATTATAATGTTCATTGTTTGTGTCAGTTCTTTGTTACCTTTAGACGCATAATTTATTTTTGTACCTATTTAGTTCAGTCTCTCCCATTTCGTGGGCAACCTCAGCGGGCGTTCCTTCGTCAGTGTAACGAGCAACCAGTCGGTGTACAGCGCATCACGGCCTTGGTCTCGCGTCTCGAGGCGAAGGTTAGTAGAATAGTATACATAATAAACTATTCATCAAAACAAACAGTTTTCTTTCCCGTGATTATGAATAATATCGCGCCAGTTTCAAATGTACCGATTACATCAGCTTAAAATCTTATACTTTTTGTTTATGTATTGTAGTGACACTATCAAATTATAATAATAGTAATGTACACATACTCACTCAATATTTTTTAAATATTGTTTTACCGCTAGGGCATTAAATGACAAATTCAGATGTTTTGTTAAACATCGTAGTAAATTAATCACATGAACAACATTCAGTGAATTTAAAAAAAAAATGATGATTACCTAAACTAAGTAGGTATAGACAAAATAACCTTCATTTATATACACAACTTATTTGCATATCCACAAAAGTATTACTAAATAATGATACTTCTGTCACATCTCCTTATGACTATTTATTTATGCCTCTGAAAAATCCCATATGTTCTGTGTATATTTTTACTGAACAAGTATGGTAATGTGACTGCAATAAAAACTTTGGAAGAGAATCAGTTTTTTTATAATACATACAGGCTTATGATTCATTACCTCTGCTCTAGTAACTAGACACATCCTGTGTATTTAGTGGTATAAAAGTATCTACTGTAAAATAATAATAGCTATGGAACACTAATTATATGAAACCTTTTTACCTTTGATTTACCTTTACCAAGAATATAGTTGTCTCTGCTTATGGTAATTCTTATAATCATTAGTTTCTTGTACAGTTATGTGGAATTGTGTGGCAAAAAGCCAAACAAAAAAACTTGTATGAATCTGTTATTTTTATCATACTCTATTTAAGCATTACTTTCATGAAAATTACCAGCCACATTAGATTATGGATAATATTATCAGTAACTATTTGATTATCTTGTACTGAAAACTATTTGCCATTGACTAATTGGAATCAGTATTATTTATATATTTTTCTTGCTTTCTAAAAATTTACCAAATAGTACCTAATTATACTCAGATTTAATTACATCAATCAGCATATTCTGTGCACTCAGTGCATTAAAAGAACCAGACATTATTGTATCAATGTTTCTTTTTGTTCATCTTCATACTAGGTAAACCTATAGTTTAAACCATGAACACTGTCATCTACCACTAATTTGAACCATGTTACAGTATGTTTATTTAACCTAAGCCTAATTAGGTTTGTGGAACATTCAATACTAATTGAGATAAGAGGTCCTGTCTATGCATCTATGAAAACCATAATTCCTCTCAATAAATACATAGGTATATGTGCAGTTGCACAGAATAATGCATACTACTAAATGGTAAATAGCAATAAGTTTCAATGGAGTTTCCAGGTGATATGTGATGCAACAGTGTAGGACAACATAATGAGGAAACCTGTATTCTTTAAAGATTTTCTTGATAGCTTGTGAAGTCTGCCAACCCACTATAGGCTAGTGTGGTGGACAATAGCCTAGTGCCCAGCAGTGGGACTATGGTGGGTTAATGGTTTGATGAAATATATTTTTTAATGCAATCCGTACCATACTTACCTAACACTTTTTAAAAAGCTTTTACTTTAAATAACTTCATCTTTTACTTTTTTTCAGCTCTTCTCATTTTCACACTACAATCGGCAATAATCTGGTTAATACACAATAATAATAATAACCATATCCTAGTTACTCTAGCGGTTTGTTTCATATTAATTTTTATAAAATGTATTAAATAAATTTCATTTTTCAGATGGAATGAATCCACATTAAAAAACCCACTAGACGCAAGTAAAACAGCCTGGCCGGTGGCTAATAAAGAATCAATCTTCCAGCCTGAATTTCCCATCACCACTGAATTACTCCAAAAAGACTATCAGATTGAGGAGACAATAGCCAAGGGTGCATTTGGAGAAGTTTATAAAGTGAAAAAGATTAGTGAGAACAAAGAATATGCACTAAAAGTACTTAGTAAGTCACAGGTAAGATTATTTGATTTTTTTTCTCTCGTTTCTGTTATAATGGTCTAGTTGGTTATAGTGATTTTATATAAAAATAAACTAACGTGTTTCAATGTTAAAATTGATTCTAATCTTACAATCTTGTAAGATTGAATCTAACTGCAACATTAGCAGTAACAAAATGATAGAAATTCGTCTTTACTATGGTTACACATGAAATCATAACCACTCCTACAGACTCCGAAATTATTGTAATTAGATAAGTAATTATGAAGTAGACAACTTACTGTACATATTATTTAATTGATAGTGTAACTTTGTGTAAGCAGATGTAGGTAGATGATTACTATAGTTTTGTATTGTTTTTATAATTATCTATATGGATCAAGGTATTATATTCAAATAGATTTAAAATATATGAACTTTGACCGTCAAAAAAGGCTTATTCAATTCCCTCAGTCTCTCAGCCTACTTACCTGATACAAATCTACTGTACTCTTTGTGTTAGTCAGTAATTAGACTTATTTCAAGATAAGTTAATACTATACATATAAGACAAGTAACTGACCTACAACACAATTACGAGCTTGATTGTAAAAACTCTTTTTATAAACAAAAAAAAAATCGTGATGTAATGTACGATTATAAGTGTGCTCTCTACTATAGCAAGTGTTTTTTGTAGAATTATTGTTTTTATACAATTTTATTTGAATTTCTTCTTCACTATTCTATAATTAAGTTGTTAATATTCACCATGGTTGTTTTTATGATAGCATTACTCAGCTGTTTCCAACAGGATATTACTACTACCACTAAGAAATGACTTCAAGTGTAAATAAGGTCATTGTATAAAGAAAATAAAAGGCTTAAAATAATCATGATACATCAAATAGTCCATTCAGGAAACGTGTTCTAGCTATTCAATTATAATTTTATATGTATTTATTATTATGCCTTCATAACTTACTATTCGAGTATAAGTAATGGTATATTTAAATAATAATGCACCATGCGCTTTTATCGCCAATATTCTTATCAAAATGACCTAAATGTAAACTTATTACCTCTAAATGAGTTTTACGCCGTGATAAGTTTTCAGACGAATAATAGTTAATGCGTCTTATCACCGATATTTCGTCGTACACTTTAGTCATTGAGTTGTGGACTCGTGGCTAGATAGCCACCACGCAAATGTATATCGCACGAGGTTGATCAACGTTACCTTAGGATGGGAAATAATTGTTTGAAAATTTATACACGCCACACTTAGTCAGGAGGCTAGTGCATATTTGAGAGGCAGACACTCCTTTTTTGTTTTTCGTCAGCCGTGTGGAAATGCATTTACGAATTCACCGCCGTCCGGGGAGATGACGGGGATATGTCGGACTCCACCCATAGTGGGTGACTACCGACTAAAACCACACGGGATCTTTTCGTCTCACCATCATAGTGCCGGGGTTACGGGAACTGAAATCCTACTACATAATCAACAATCTTTTTCATATTGGAAAATGTTGTGCTCCGCGGAAGTTGCTCTAAGAAGATCTAATACTTTTATTTGTCCTATTTACCAATACTACTTAGTAAAACAATTGCTTATCTCGTTTTTGCAGCTCAAATGACTTAAAATAGGCCTGTTACACTTTTATCTGTTCTGTAAAAAATATTTACTATTGTAATTGATGATAGGATTAGAATATGTGTGAACAATAAGGTGGTTTATTCACGATGCGCCGGAGCTGGGGCGTTCGTGCGGAACGAAAACCGTCTTTCCTATCGCGTGTCTCCGTCTATGATACATGTCTAGCGCATGCTTCTCCTCACTTTGTATGTGGATCTATGATAACTCCGGAATATTATAATTTGTTATGATAATAATAATAATGATACACATTTAGGCACATCTCAATCTCTGGAAATTAATGAAACCCGACCTACTTTTTAACCGACTTCAAAAAAGGAGGAGGTTCTAAATTTGACTTTTTTGTTTGTTACTTCATAACTTTCTACTGGGTGAACCGATTTAGATGATTATTTGTTATTTGAAAGCTGGTGCTGCCCGTGTGGTCCCATTTCAGTTTGGTCCAGTTCTGACATTTGAAGTCGGTTTTCTTGTCCATAAAATATAGGCCGTTCAACTTTATTCTCTTTCAAAATAATTTCGACTTGCCGATTCACTGGTTGGTCTTATTGAGACTTTAATAATTACAGGTTGTAAACGAGAGTGCAGTTCGTCAGGTGAAGGAGGAGGCGCGCATACAGGCAGCGTGCGGCCATCATTCCTTTATAGCGGGTGCCGTATCCCGCTGGCAGACCAAGAAAAGACTTTATATTGGTAAGTGAGCCTTAATATACAACTTATAACAAGCTCATGTTCTCCCTATGACTACTAAATCAATTATAAAACCTGACTTATTGTTATTGTTTTATATTTAATTATTTAAAGCGATATAGCATAGAGTTTAAATTGAATGAATAAAGAATGTATAAAAATAATTAATAGCGGAAATAGACTTACGTATATTATTTGAAGTTTAACGTTAACATAATGTCCATAAGACGAAGTATCGAAATTGTCCAGTGTAATGTTAAGTACAACGCAAATCTGATAGTATAAATTATTGAGGAAACTTTGTTCTGTCTGCGTAGACGCAACACTCGCAAGACCTGTGATAGTCACTTACTTGTTGGATGATTGCTTATCTTAACACTCTAAATATAAACTACGTAGGGATGTCATGGCCACTCGGCAATTTGGCTCCATTGTTCCCTCAAATCCAAATTAAGACGACTCAATTAACTAGAGATTTTGGTAATGAGCGTTTGAATGAATTAGTTAGTGAATTGCTTAGTGTCAGTTGTCGCCTTAAACAGAATAAAAAATATTTTGCATCTTCAATTTATTACTCGTTTTAAATGGTAATTAGTTGAAGTCATCGGTAGTTTTAGTTCATAAAAAAGGTAAAAAAACACTTAGTACTAGTTGACGGTCGCTGAGTCACCTGCTAAGCGGTCAAAGGGTTAATTTGTTAGCAGGAAGTACAGTTAGATAAGCACATCGACTGATAACGCGCGACCCTATAAAGGTGATTGTTCTATATAAAGTTTTTATAACAACAACACAACTTTCATATTTATCGGGCATGTTTATCTTGTAGTGTTTGCGACTCTCGTTACGTCACCGCGGTAGTGTACAGAACTCATTTCTGTACACACGTGTCGGGAGTTTGGCTACTATTGTATTTTTTTTTATATTATGGTAATGAGCTGTCATTGTTTGTTTAATTTATTGAATGAGGCCGGTTGCGAGATAGCAATTTTATAATATGTTAATTAGTCACTTATGGAGGATAAACTATTGTTTTGGCTAATTATATGCTAAGTAGCAGTGACAGCGTAGTGGTTATATCTAACCACTACGCTACGCCGCGTTTCGCATTGGTTAAATCCACGTTTCACATTGGTTAAATCCAAGTCAAAGACTTTTTTAGTTTTCGATGCTCAGAACTAAATTGATATCACACATTACATGTTTTAGCTCGAAACGAAAATATACCGAGAGTCGTGAGTTATTAAAAGTGGAATTGAGGGATAATTACTATAGTAATAACTCGTATTGATACTATTCTAACATGATATAATTTTAGTTTCAGAATACATTCCTGGCGGCGAGCTGTTGGCATTACTGGATAAGTACGGCAAGTTACCTGAAGAGCTCGTCAAGATATTTGTTGCGGAAATTGCTATTGCTATAGGTATATATTTTCTTTTATAATTGACCTACATAAGTATGATAGATGAGCAATCTTATTAAATATGGATTGATGATAAATCCGTCCAGCTTACAATAGATCACCTTTTGTAACAATCACAAGAAAAACATTGTGACTGTCACAAAAGATACAGGATATTTCGGAGTGGATTGGCAACTCGGATTCGGGTGTAATATTTTTCTAGATAATAAAAATGTATCAGTTAGATAACCAAAACTGCAACCAATCACCAATTTCTCACCCAATACAATAGATTTGAATTACACTTTTGGTTGAGTGGTGAAAACAAATTGACAAGATTTAAATATCAACGTTTTGTTTATCTCCAGATTTCCTTCATAACGCTGGCGTTATATACCGAGACTTGAAGCCGGAAAATATACTCCTCGATTCTGATTGTCATATACGACTTATCGACTTTGGACTCTCTAAGTGGCTCTCCATCGGATCGCGTACGACCACGCTCTGCGGCACGCTGAAGTATATGGGTAAGTCCAATTATGCAAATTACGATAGATCTCAGTGACGTAACTTAGGCTCTCGATATCTAAGTATGTGGTCGAAAAAAAGCTGCACATTATAGCGATGACTGATCCAATAGCCATAACATAGTTTTATACAAATAACAAGCCAAACTAAAGCGGTCATTCTCCATTTCAGTGCGGGAGTTGACTAGTTTCATATTTTAAAAATGGCACAGTGCATCGCTCGCTCAGTATCGTTTGCGTCTCTGAAACAGTGGAGCGGTCAGTAACCGAAGCAAGTTTACGTGATTATGTCGATAGTAGCGGCGAGCACTCGCGCGTCGGCTCACTGACGCCGGCAACATGAATGCACGCACAATCGCGTTCGAGCTGTCGATGGAGGGCAGGCAGGTCGACGAGGTGGTCGCTTGCATCTTCCACACGGTGTTATTCCACCGCTCCAGCGGCAAGTTCACATACAATAACGAGGAGAGCTATTCCATCCGAACCGTCAGCTACGTCGATGTCGACTGCGACTTCATCGACTTCACTTACGTGTGCTGTGAGTCTGACGCACTCGGCCGGAACGTCAAGCGAGAGATATCGGACTTCTCAGAACTACTCCGAGGGTTGGACTCCAGTTCGGCGCCGCCGCGGGGTTCCATCAGCCTGGAGTTCTTCCAGAAGCGCCGCGCGCGCTGGCCCTTCCAGCCGGAGTGCGTGCCTTGGGAGGTGTGGACGGTGTACTGCGAGCTTACGGAGTCACGCAACGAACACGACATGCAAAGCAAACACGAGAACGTCGTGGAAATGTTGCAAGATAAAATCGTGTTTATCACGGAGATCATAAACCGGCACGAGTACGTGCCCAAGATGCCGAGCCGCTCGGACGCCGACCTGATCTTCGACACGTCGTACTCCGACATCCAGCCGTACCTGTACAAGATACACTACAACTTGTCGGGCGCGCCGCCCACCTCCGTCGGCAACACCGTGCGCAAACTCATACGCGACACGCTGTCATTGTGATGCATATTGTGTTCATATCCTATGTAACATGCTACAGAATAGCGCGATGGATTTTGACATTTAAACGTGATACTGACGCCTCAACGTGGCTCAATATAAAGCAATTTTATAATGTTACAAAGTAAACTAAACGAAATCCATGTAGGTGGCGTTGCCGTCACTGAACACGTTACATAGTTTATTTTACTAAAAATTTTAAATTGAAGTGTGTGACTTATTTTTACTACCGATACGTGTACATATAATCATAATGATGAATTATTATTTTAACAATTGAAAGTGTATTTAAAATTTTGACAATACAATATAATATCTGAATCTAATATATGTGTCATTTATTGTACTTATGCTTTGTTTAGTTGCACGAACATTTGTAGCTAATGTAAATTTCACCAATGTTGTGTAACTTTAATAACTATTTATCAGCTTTATTACTGACTGTTAGCTTATACTAAACTCTTTTGTGTTTCATAGTCACGTCCTTATTCTAATAGGTTCAATTTGTCTATAAATAAATGGTTGAGGTCCTTATAACTGACAGATTCAATTAATGTCGTAAATCCCTCATTCTCCATTCGGAAGGTATAAGCCGAGCCTGTAGTTAACTTCGTATTTACTCATATTTTCTTTATGTAATGGAAGATTTTGTCTGTTGTAATATTAGTTTTAACTTTAGTTATAATATCAGAACTATGACTTGCAAGGCTGGTTGATGTGTCCATTCATTTCATGGTGTATTTAAGTTTTGGATTTGTCTGTTGTTTATTATTTAGGTGTTTTTTATACATAAAAAGGTTTCTCATTCACAGAAGTTTGATGTACACGTAATAGTTACCTAGAAATTTGATTGTGTAAGTAATATGTAGTTTTATGATGAATTGTAATAAAACACTTGAGTTTTTTTTGTGATGAGGTGGCACTAAATGTTTTTATTCTTGACTACTAATACTTTGAGTTTAGTCAAACACTTAAGTCACTGTGTACTCATAGAGTAAAGTCATTTGACTAATTCATATTATATTTAAATGATCGCTTTGTGATATCGCCGAATATAATCCAGAAATTGAGAAAATGTAAAAAATATATTGATTTTTGTTTACGTGTGAATCTAGAGAAGATTGAATTATTATGATATAGATATTACGACTTAAGTAGTTATATGT
The DNA here is from genome assembly GCA_905163465.1 of Craniophora ligustri. NCBI lineage: Eukaryota > Metazoa > Arthropoda > Insecta > Lepidoptera > Noctuidae > Craniophora > Craniophora ligustri. The sequence continues at coordinate 4,615,596 of LR990967.1, read as the reverse complement.
TGTCAGTAATTTTTATGGATATGTATTATAAATATTGTAAATAGCATTGATAGACGACACTTCAGTTATTGAAATACTTCAAGCGATTTGTTGAGAGAGCTTTTTGGATTTATAATGTACTAGATGATCAGTGATTGTTCTATGTATTATGTGAAAACGTTAGAGTAGGCGCGGAGAGTGAAATGTCTCATTGTATAGTGCTAAGTAATGGTGAGGTGAATAATCCAATTTAAATTGTAGCTAATCATTTTATCATCTAGTTATTATCCTCATTGCGATATATAAACATTCTTACGACACTCTGTCAAAGAAGTTGTGAAAGAAATAGATGTATCTTGAATCCATGACTTGCAACGATAAGATAGCGAAATATTCTCTGAAATATAGTTGGACGTCTTTATAATGTATGTGTTTATGCTAGAGTCAATTGCTTTTAGTTTTTTGTTTTCTAAGGGACTATGGAACGAGTCCATCCATACAATTCTGATTTACTATCCTACCTCATTTTGTGACTCTAGCTTTAGTGTATCACTTTTCTAGACCTATCAAATCACACTTGTACCTATTACAAAATATTTATCAGAATAATCGTTTCGTCACCAAAGATGAGGCTGTACATGCTACGATCTTATAATTCGAATTCGTTTAAATATTTTTTCTGTCGTGATTTTATTCGGGCAACATTACTGAGAAGAATATTATATCGATTTAATATTTATATATATGTCTTTGAAATTTTTTAATGATGTCCTTTTTGTATTTTTCATATCAGTGAGTACCTTAAAGTTTGTATTATTCCAAAATGTTTACTCAAAAGATATCTGGTGATAATAACAATGTATTTTATTCTATTGATACCTTGACGGTGTGCCTCGTATAGTGTTAGTGTGCTGTGTCGAGCACATTCTAAAATAGTATATCATTGCATTCTCGCTATGGCCTTATTTAAAAAGATGTTTTAGAACTTTAAAAAATCACGAATCGCGTGTAATAACGGCTGTTACATATTAGAGTTTATGATAAATGAAACAGGAAGTATATATGTTGTGATGTATAAGTTCAAAAAAATAAGCTAAAATCTTAGTCTTGTGATATAATTTATATATAAGTGAATAAATGATGAAGTATTTATTTTGTTTTCTTTCATTGAGACTTATATAATATATTAACTGAAATATTACGTACGAAGTCTTTGGGCTAACTTCAGCCATAATATGTATTTTTTTATTGTGCAGAATTTTCACCGTAAAATCAACAATGGTCACGAAAGTCAACGCGTCTTGTCTCTCACTTAAAATTTAAATGAACGTTTTTTGTGCTGCTAAATAACTGCATTTTCACAGTCTGGACGCTGATGGCTTGGTACCGATACGAGAACAGGTGTCCATTATAGAATTGCCTGATGCTAACACTTTAATTAGACTACTCTTTACTAATAAACACATTTAAATGTGTAATTAAGTGCCTATTACTGTAAAACACACGTCATAAACTCAAAGGAATAATAATAACAATAAAACTTACAATAATAATACTATTTATTATATGCCTAAACAATAATATGCATTTCTAGTTTTATATTATTAGTAAATATTAGACTAACGGTTATGATTAAAAACGAATTCTTAAATTCGTCCTCGTACTCATTGCTCCTAAATTATTTTTTTATGTGCTAACGTTTTAATAAGTGAAACTCAAGAGGACTTCGTGTGCTACACGTCATCAAGAACTTCCTTCCATAGAAATATTAATTAAGTATAGTTACGCATAATATTGATATATTTAAGTATGAATGGGGGAATGATTGTTGCGTAGAGCACAAGAAGTGTGAATGCAAAAATGTAACTGCTTGAGATAATATTGGTGCTGCCTTTTAGTATTTAAATCAACTGTATTTTTGACTTATACATTTAACAAACGTTTGTAGAATTTCTACTATGACGACTCGGTGGCGCAGTGGCTGAGCGATCGGCTTGTGCGTCACGAGTTGCGGGTTCGATCCCCGCACGGAGCAAATACTTGTACGTTCTACAGGTAGTTGTTCCGGGTCTGGGCGTTTGTGTATTTGTAAATTTGTGTTTGTAAACGCACCCACGACACGGGAGAAAATCCTAGTGTGGGGAAACGTTTATTTAAAAAAGATTAAAAAAACTATTTATATAAACCCGAAAATACAAGAAAAGTAAAACGGCTTTTAGCTGACATATGCGTGTCCGTCTATTAATCATCTTTGTACTATTTTTGGTCTATACCAATTAAAATAAGAACGATATTACATCATCAGCGGAAAAAACGCGCCATTACATTTCAATCTAAATCAACGCAAAACCGTTGGATATATTATCGCTTAACAATTATGCAGGCATGTACCAATAGTGTCTTAGCACTGAAACTAAGCTTCATAGAGTCAACAAAAAATAGAGGTACATGATTTCGTAACTCTGAACAATATTGATTGTCGACAGCTCCTGAGGTACTGAGTCGCGAGCCTTATGGACATGCTGTAGACTGGTGGTCGCTGGGAGTCCTCATGTGCCGCATGCTGACTAATGAGGTATTTATATCTGCTACTTAAACAATTGAGCCATCATTGTCCTAGCATATTTCAAAATTAGAGGTCGGCTTCCAGATTAACTAAATAGGCTGAATCAATGATATAAAAACTATAAATACGTTACCCGCTTAACAAGAAATCAAGGCAATTGCCGGGATCGCGCTTAGTGACGAACCAACCAGCGTTGCGAGGGTACGTCCCGGAAAAATAATTCGTGCTTAATAGTTTTATACTTCCTGAGAACAAGATGCCTTCATGTGTTTACAAATTATACTACAACAATGAAAGATAAAAATATGTCTTTCCCTTTCTTTGCACAAATTAGTAGCTGTCGCCATTTTGCATAGCCGTAATGTTCGTGCATGACGCGTCTATATAATAATATGTCATTGGGCTGAATATATTATTTTAACGCCCACGTAAAAAGAGGGGTGTTATAAGTTGGATATGTCCATTTGTTTCTGATGCGTTTTTTTTTGTAACACATTAGTCGGCGGCTACTTCATTTTTTTAATTTATAACTTGTCGTTTTTTCAATATTTCAAGGATTTTCATTCATCGATTAGACATGTACATAATTTAATAGGCTTTTCTCAAAGGTTTTATATTGAAAATCTGAACGATTTATTTTTTATATAATTTTATAACGTCTGTGTAGCCAGTGTCACAAGTTTTAGGGTCAAGGCTGGCCGTGTATTGTTATCGTCCGTGGATGAAAATGCAAAGTTGTGTACGTTCACGTTTACTAACATAACCACCACTATTACCTAGTAATTTAAGTCAGTTAGTTACCCACGATCGAGAGAGATCGAACTAATTATTATTAAAAAAGGCAGTACATTGACTAGATCATCCACTCTTTAATCTTTTTTCAATATCATTGTTTAGTATAATTATTATTAATAAAATATTTAAAATCATTTATGCTTTATTGTTTCTGCATATAGTAATTACTGGCACCGGTGAATTATGAAAATAAATATGTTAGCTAAGGTTAGGAACATAATTATTATTTGACGACCCGATTAGCCTAGCGGTAGTTAACCCTGCCTTCTGTGCTGGGGGTCCCGGGTTCGAATCCCGGTAGGGACAAATGTTTGTATGTTGAGCATAACCATTTGTATCCGAGTCATGGATGTATTTATGTATAATATGTATGTATTTACAAAAAAAGTATATATCTAGTATATCAACCTTCTAGTATCCGTAACACAAGCCTCGTTCATTACCACGGAACTAGAGGACGCTGTATCATAATTTCGAGAGATATTTATTATTTCAAGTTCTAAGTAGTGACACTAGATGGCGCTGCTGCTGAAATTATCAAAACATGAATATTTATACGTTTCCTACGTAGCTCAGCTGTCTTGCCAGTTAATGTTGGTCTACTATTGTAGAAGCCTAATAAGAAATGCGTTTAATAGAAAACGGAGTTTCGATGTACGTATGTCTAAGAAATGGTACTTAATCATTTTGCCGGTCGCGCACATCTGTGCCTAACCCCTTGGGGAAACAAGCGTGATATTGTATAGTTATACGCGTTGAACAGATTCTATAGCCGCTATATATTCTATAGCCTAATTGGCCTAGTTTATGTTTAATTAACTTAATTTAATAAACTATCTCCACTACTAATCTCTTGTCTCTTGCACGACCTAGATACTCTATGAATACGCTAACTCCTCAAAGCTCTTCTGCTAATACTGAGATTCTATTTCCAGTTTTTCTATGACACCGAGTATATTATCAGATTTGGGGGTTTGAGACATTTATTTCCCATAAGAATTTACCAATTCACTTTCTTACATTAAAACATTTTTAGTATTGATTTGTGTCCAGTTAATTGTAATAAGCACTCAACGCTTATGGATGTGGAACTTAAAAATATACCCGTGATTGATGATCAAAACTCTGTCTAACCCTTAAGGAACACATTTATAGATGTTATTGATTTTAAAATAGAATTTGGAACTTTTTAATTCATGAATGTGATGTGCAAAGTCAAGTTAATGCTTCAATATATACGGGAAGTTATCACGTCACTTGTTTATTATATTACGATAAGGTATCACCCATTTTCAGGATTATTCGAAATGATTATTCCAATTTGAAAGGAGTTAGCCATAATAGCCTTGATAAAATCATAACTTTTTAATCAATTTTGTGACTGTTTACAATATATCGGATACAAATAACCTTGTGTGTTTTACCCTTACCCAGTAACTATTTTTTGTAGATACTCGTTCTTATGTGTAACCTGTTGGTGTAAATAAAAATACTCATTATTATAAAACATATTTTATTACTTATAGTACCGGAAATTCGATAATTTACTTTGACAAAATTATAATTACAACGCGTAGGTAATTTTTCGGTTCGGCTATTTAAATAGTCTCTAGAGTCTAGATCTAATGTAAAGTCGGAGATATTCACGCATTCGGCGCATCTAGCGACGGTCGCCACTCACACACTCACATGCATGCATTGCACACCACAGGCGGGGCGGGCCGCCAGGCGGGGGGCGCGTGTCGAGGGACGTCGACACACGTCCGCCGCCGCTCGCCACCTCCCTACTTATTTAAGCTTTGGGCGCCTCTCCGGATTCTTCGGATGAGCCTGACTTCTCTCCACTGTGTTTCTCTTCACTACTCTCTTCGCTAGAGCTTGCCGTGGCGGAAGGTTTTTCCTCAGAATTAGCCGGGACTCGTTTGGGTTTCTCAGGTATCAGCTCTTTGTTTTCGGGTTTGTTCTCCTCTGGCGCAGCAGCGGATTCTGACGCTGCCTCTGCAGAAGCTTTAGCGGCAGGGTCAGTTGGTTTTGATTCCTCCACCTTTTGGTCCTTCTCTTTGGGAATTTCTTCTACTTTGTCGGTTTCTTTAGGCTCAACCTCTGATTTGATTTCTTCAGCAGGAACTGGTTTGTTATCAGCGTTATCTTCCTTTTTGCTCTCGACATCGACTTTTTTGTCCTCAACTTCAGGCTTTTTGTCCTCAACAGCGACCTTCTTTTCCTCGACTTCAGGCTTTTTGTCCTCTACAGCAACCTTCTTTTCCTCGACTTCAGGCTTTTTATCCTCATCAGCGACGTTCTTTTCATCGATTTCGGGCTTTTTGTCGTCAACTGTATCGCGAACTACACGCAGGCTGTCTGCATTCTCCTCAGATTTAGAAGTGTCGGAAGAAACATCAGCTGACTTCGCTTCGGCTTTTGGTTCCTCAACTTTGCTTTCTTCGGGTTTCGCCGGCTCCTGTTTGGAGTCTGATGTCTCAACCTTTTTAGGCTCTAATTCGGCGGTAGGGGCGGGAACTGGCAAGTCGATTTTCTTTTCCGGCATGGGAACAACACCATCGGGCATGATGATATCCTCAGCAATGCCAGCATCGGTTTTGACTGCGGATACAACATCAATGCTTTCTTTAGACACAGCAGGTTTTGCCGATTCATCCTTAAGAACTTCATTTACAGTTGCAAGCACTTTGCTTTCTTTTGATTCCTCGGCAGATTTAACTTCAGGCTCAACAGCCTTCTCTTCTGGTTTAGGCTCTGCAGTTTTAACGGGCTCTGGTTTTACTTCAACAGCTTCCTTAGCCGCTTCCGGAGCTACAGATTTAGGTTCCGGTACGATTTCGGATTTAACTTCCGGTACAACCTCTGATTTAACTTCAGGTTCTTTTTCGGTTATTTCAGGTTTGGCTTCGGGTTTATTTTCTATGGGCACATCTTTAGGTTCAGTCTTTTTTTCAGGTTCGTCTGATTTAGGAGCTTCTTCGGCCTTTTTCTCTTCGACGGGAGCTGGTGGAGCAGGTTGATCGCTAAGTTCCTTTTCTTCAGTAATCGCAAGTGCCGGGGGTTGTGCTCCAACTTCAGGCTTCTCGTCGGCCACTGGCATCGCCAGACTCACAGCCGCGAAGGCCAAGCATAATAGTAAGACCTTCATCCTGGAAACACGAAAACGCACAATTAGTGGTCTGGCAAAATAATAATAGAGATTATTATGGATTCCAATGCACGTCTGCAAGTCGTGAGCGCAGTAAGGCCAATGTTACGCGCCGGCCGGCTTCGATGTTTCACAGCAATTTTCCTATTAAGGCTAAATCATTCAAGGGTCCGATACATTGGAAATCTTCAAATCGTCTTATATTAAAGTTGATATGCATAAGTAGGATGTAAACTGTTTATAAATTAGGCCATGATAGAGAGCTTCTTTACTACTTTCTCATGCACACTTAAAAAGAATTAACAGTTGTTCCTTATGATAAATTTAATATTGATATTAAAAGATTAAAACTGATTTATTGATAACTAGCTGCCTCCCGCGGCTTTGCCCGCATGGTATATAGATAGAAAGTAGCCTATGTGTTAATCCAGGTAATAAACTATATGTAGGTATGCTAGATTTCATTCAAATCTGTAAAGCGGTTTTTGCGTGAAAGAGTAACAAACATATGGATGTTTGTAAGGATGGCCTTACAAACTTTCGCATTTATAATATTAGTCTGATAGTCTGATTGAAGCTGTATAATTTAACATATTTATTTCTTGTCCATCCTAAGGTTGCATGGTAGATATCGATATTTAATGATAATACCCTTTTTAGAAATTTTACCCTTTTAATACAAAATGTAAAAAAAACATATTCTATCTATTTATAAAACTAGTTTTACTGAATCAACGTCGTATATATTATTATTTATAAGGGTGCTTCATGAGGACGAGCCATCTATTTTCCATTAGCTAGGTAGGTCGTATACCCCGACGGGTTCTATTTTTAACTTCTCCTAGCTAGGGCATTAAGGCGATATCCCAACTCCTGCTGGAATGCGGTCTGGCGCCGCACTGTAAATAGATAGCAACCTGCGACGCGTATAATCGTCTTAAAATAACCTAGCATTAGTTTACCATACAACCTACCATTACCAACGAGAATCGTTACAAATAAACTTCATTCGTCCCATTTTTGTCGCCTTGTGCACGCCTATTATGTATGCCAATATATCTCTTTTTAATGTGTGGGAAAGGGGCCTCCTGGTTTACATTTAAACAACTATAATAATATAAATGTATTGCACATGATAGACACTTCCTAGTGCGTGCTGAGAACTACGCAGGATGTGAAATGCGCGGTGGAAATATGGATGATCCAGCCAGACGTCGGCAAAGCATTATCTGAATTTAAATTGGCTCATTGTATTGAATCGCCAAGTAGAATGCAATACATCGTATGAATGATTCACACGCACACGCACTTGTTGCTTTAATCGGCATAGTATCAGGCCGATATTTATAGTTTTAGATAAACCTACTCTGAATTTCAAACTGGAAAATCACTCTGAATTTGAAATTGCGGTCAGATTAGGCGTCACTCGTTAAATCTATAGTCAACGGTGTCTAGAATCTGATTATAAACAAAGACGCCATCTGGACAAGGAAAAGATGTCTCGTGAAGATAGGCAAGTCCAAATGTAGTACGCGAATCACGTGTTTCTTTTACTAAAGCTTAAATGCAAAATTACATTATTACGCATCAGGGACTCTGATTCTTATTCTTTGTTCCGAAGCTGCAGTTTTGGCTTTATCATCACCAGATCGAGATAAGCATTTCAGGTATATTTGCGCGTAGTTGCACAAGTCAAGTTCAATACGTAACGAGAACCAGTTTTATAAGTTCTCAGTTACCAGTTATTACGCGGCGCCCTGGACTTACTTCATTTTATAAACCATCAGATCAGATAATGACTTTTTATTTCTTTTCGAACCGGCCGGTGTAGTCAATGAGTAAAAAAAGTTGGCATGGCTATTTATGGTGCTAGCTTGTTACTATGCTTCAGAAATAAACAAACACAAATGAAAATTTATCGTGGTTCATGTAACTTTCATATAATAAATATTTCTTGTAAATATTTTTGAACACAAATATAATCATTTGAGCAGGGCCGGTATATTTTTTAATAATAATAAGGATAAGCAGTAACAAAAATACTCCCGGTGGACTTACAAATTTTTTAAAAAGTACCTACATGTAAAAGAGACGTTGCGGGCATCAATTTCGCAAAACTGGTTTGATCAATAAACCGATGAACCCTGCGCGGGCGTTGCTCTGCAGCCCTCTGCTGCTGGCATCTGATTACACTTAATTTAGTATTATTACTGCAACACTTGAGGCGAAAATAATATCATGTTTTCACGTACCGATTACATTTATTCTTTTTGTATTGCATATCATACTGAATTGATTTTATTTCCATGTTTAAAAAGGGACATATAATATTTGGAGCTGCTCAAAATAGGCTACGTCATTGAAATTTGTAGGGAAATCATAATATATTGATGATGACTAAATTTACGTCAAAACCAAGCAATTTGATTTATTTAATTTGTTATAATTGGTGTTGTACCATTTTGAAAAAAAGTATGCCAAGGTAATGTAAACTTAGTAGACACGTACAAAGTGGTGCAGATATTCTACGTCCACGTCGCATTTTGCCTTAACATGTTTTATTTATGCGATGGTTCGCTGAGTTATTTTCTGGAAGGATATCCTCGGCGGCTGAGGGCAAGGATTGTCGTCCTCCCACACGACTCAGTAATCTTTCAATTGAAGCCGAGCGCATGGCTGTTCATTGCGCCAATGAAAAAATTTGCTCGCCTGTTGGCACAAAGTATGTGGTGCTAAAATGAGACTGTCAACACATTATTTAGTTTTGTTTCACTACAAATTGATGGAACGATATTACATTTTCAATTTCGTGAATCACGTTGTGGCTAACTACGAACCTTTCCTAATGCTTTGATGTCTGTGTTTTGGATACCTAGTTACTTTTTCTCTGTTCAACCTAATTGTGTAGGCCTTGTATAGTGTATTTATTATATTGTCCCAGAACTTGTCACAGTTACAACATAATGACAATGTTACGGCTGACTGCGCTTATTGACGAAATGCACATATTTTAACGCCGATCTCCTTATTCGAGCGTAACAGATGAAAATTCATTATTTTGAATTTAATATAGGTATTACAATATAAGAATATCACAACCACCATTCGTTCTTGCTAGTTCTGAAATAATAGAAATCTGCCTGGTATCATTTCGTAGCTTAAAAATTGGAATGCCTAACTTAATCTTCATTGCTTGTTACTCTACTGTGAATAGTATTGAACGAACGGTTTCATAAAAATTAAAAAGAACAAAAACGGAATAATTCGTCAATCATCGGATACGTATAATTACTTCCAAAATTATAGAATTATTATCCGTAAAACTATCATGTATGAAGTAGTATTGCTAAGTACAGTAATCAACATTATAATATGTTGCATCAGTAGTATTTTCTACGAGTAGTATGTTTCATCAAAATGTTACAAGGACTTCATAATGTACATCGTAATTACTTAGCGCACCATAATAACCCCGTTTCATTTATCTACCAAGTGCATCATATGAGTATACTGATGGTAGATATCAGAGGTTGGAGGATGAATCTCAATCTTCCCGAAATTAGGAAAATGTAGAGCAAGAACATTTTGTGAGGTTTAATAACTTAAGTAATTAAAATTGTGTTAAATAGTTGCACTATTCATTGCAAATTTAAAGAACAGAAGCAACTAAGGAAGAATCGTTCCAAGTGATGTTTTATGTCTATATTATTATGGAAAAGAAACTAAGAAATATAGTTTTACTAATTTGCTGATTTAGCATGATGTTAAAATGCGATTTATGCAAACCGCGTTAATAGGTAACATAATGGGTGTACACGTTGCTAACAATGCAATTTTCATATAGCGTTGCAGCATAATGTGCAGGAATCGCGTCCATTCGTTGGTCCAATTATGTATTTACCGCGTCGTGGACGAGCCGAGAACCAATCAACGTGTCACAATAAAATCTTTGCAATAGCCCCAGTATCAGCATGTAGAACACGTATTCTGAGGTAATTTACACTATCTCATATACAAACATGTACGACATTATTATTTCTAACCGTAGTTCAATAAAATCATTGTTTATATTTATCTGAAGTTGGAAATAAAATATTACAATCAAACATATAAAATAAAGTATCATCGCACGAGTGTCCGCTGATATTTAGGTCCATCGAAATATTCCGTTGAGGCCGGTTGAGTAACGTTCATGTTTGTTTAAAGGTTAATATTGCAGTCCCCTTAGTGCAGCCTCTGTTCGGGTCCAGGCGGGTCATAATAAAATGCCGAGATGAGCTCCACGCTAACTAAATTCCCCAAACAGGTTTAACATTCTTCAGATACTTTGATTACATTGGGAAACGTATATTATTGAAATTAATTTCCATTAACCATGTGATGTGTTGCAATAGTATAAATAATAGATTTACCACTTCACAGTGAATAACTTACAAATGTTCAACGTATTTATTATTGTCTGTATAAAGTATACTAATAAAATAAATATAACCTCTAAGCTCAGAAGGCAAAACTTTATTTTCCGTGCGATTTTTGTTACGATTGAGACTTGATCAAACTAAGCGATATTTTTTTCGAATCACGTTTCGCGCTTTCTACAAAAAATGACCTGGTCTAGTAGTCTGACACATAGCTCAGCTAGTTCATTTGATAGCCCACTTTCTATAGCTGTACTATGCAATTGTTGGGAACTTTTAATCGTAGTTACTATATTGGGCGGATAAATGTTATTGTACGATTGTCAGCGAAGCTGCGAAGCATTATGAAACACGTACTACGTACGGATTGTGCAACGTTAGTGCCACGGCCCACGGTTCATTGTCGGCGTATTGGGAGTACAGATCGATCCTATCCGGTCTACAATAACATCACACTCGCATACATCAAATAGGTACACCGATGTGACAATAGCATATGTATGCCTTCAAGCTCATGGTGCAATCCATATAAAGTTACTCACTAACGAATGTTAAAGTGGATGACAAAATTTGTTTTATCACCATACCGCCTCGGCCTGATCGCCAAAGATTTAACCATATAGATTCAAACAGCTTTGATTGTAAATAGGTAAGAGCTCGTTCACACAGAAACAGATCGGTATTTTTGGTGGTGACATTTTTAAGCGAGTTTACGTACAAGAAAACAATCGATGAAAATGCACATAAGTTTGTAGTTCTCTTAACGAGCACGTAGTACAATATTATTGTATGCGACATTAGGTTATTACATCCGCTGCCGTACTCCAGCGTATCTTTTTCTGTTTACTTAAGGTTTGTCTGGCATGTACTTCTGTGCATAATAAAAATATAGCCTTCAGCATAAATAAAATAGCCATTTATTTATTTTCTTGGCTTATTTCATTAGCTAGTCAGGTAAATATATTTAAAGGTTAAATAATAATTTGTGTTTATCTTATATCAGATACCTAGATAAAAGTCAAGCGCAAGCTTAATAATTATGCTCGGCTATTAAAAACCTATCAGTATTTTTTATCACCGTTTTATAGCTTCAGTAATATTTTTTTTACGTTTTTGCCGTATTAGATATGTTATTTCGAAATCGATTTGGTAAGATCAATAAAACAATGAATGCAAAGTGAGGTCAATGTTATAATATTTCGGTAATTTCGGTATTAATACTTCTTTCGAAAGATAACCAGTTTCTTCAAACATAGGTAGATGGACTGGAATTACGGTGCAAGGTGGACACTAAGAGTGCGTGAGCAGCATAGGTCAATGCCAGCGGAAGAACTTAGTTTGAGTAACGGCACTTGCCGGCTCGCCAAGTGAGAAATGTCAACAGAACCCCTCGTAGTCTCTCAGCACTTAACCGGTGGCTTAACTTAAAAACTCCTTGTATGTTGCATGACATTTTCGTATTTATATTTACGGGTTTGTCGGTCATACACGCGTTATGTAATGAGTATAAATTATTTAATGTCACATTATGTAAATGGTTACATTTATTTTATCAGATTTGATGTACTGGAAACACTACTGACACTGTAACCGATGTAAGCGAATCGAATAGAGCTTTTTTGCATTTTATAACCTTTACTTATAAGTTCAGGCAAAAAATATTCTGATCCTCTAAGGTGGCTTCACAACCGTGAAGATCACAGTTCTTTATCCCTACCATAAAAAAATCCTGTCTTTTTTTATTTTATGTATAAAGTCTCAAGATTGGCCTCGCTTGTCCAAAATAATTACGTATGCTACTTTATGCTATTGTTGTGACTAAATACCCATGATCCGTGGAAATGTTTAGCATTATGAGAGATAATTGACGTGACCGGTTACCTTGGCTAGAATACCTTACTGGTCACTACGGTTTTTGCATATATAGCTACTATTCCTATATAAGTAGGGTAACAAGGCGCTTCGCGGATATTTCCAATAACGTGTATTGTATTACAATGGTTTATTCGCGATGTCTTCTACGGAAATGTACTGCGCAAATCATATTGGTGATTGCGTCACACGGGGTCGACAGGAGCATATGCAAACTGACGATTTATGGAGCGCGGATGTGATAGTTTTGCTAACTGTTCATGTCATTCTTGTATCTACGGCTTCATCGCCTATTGTCAACTATAATTTTCAAATTGTTTTCTATGAATGAAGGCGCTTACCATATTTTTAAACAAAGGTTAGTAACATCGATGGTTAAGCTATTAATGCTGTTAATCTACGCAGGGGTGGTCAAGCTGAAAATTAGGCAACGTGTCACGCTGTCATGCCAACAAGACAATGGCTATATATATGTACGCGTAATACTGCGATTTTAAACAAGTACAATGACGCACGCCATTTGTGTTGTGCATTTTACAGTGTTTTTATGGCTTAAAACGTAATGAACAACATGTCAATTTAATTATTTTTTATTGATCAAAGTTAGTGTGTACTCAGTCGGGGTGAGTCATGGAACCTATTAGATTTTTTCTCGGGCTACGCGATATTCCGTCCAGCAGCGGTAGGTTTTATTGGCGAGATGTTTTTATCGTAGTTTTGTTTCGCTCCAGTCAGCTAGCGGGGTCATTAGCTACTCACGACCATCTGTGGTAAATTACTGATTTCGTTGCCGTAATTCCTTGTTCATCAAGTTTATGGCTGGGCTTATAGTTTTTGCGATATTAAATGCACAATTTGATCTTGTCTATAATTGAGGCGCTTCGAAAATTAAAAGAATCGTAGTCTACTATTATTTCATACAGGTCAAACTGTATGATTCGTTGGGTTTATACTAGGAAAGGGAAAAATATAACGATTATTGTCACTACGCCCTAAGTAAAACTTCCTATATAACAAAAAATATATATTAACTTACTTGCGAATACTTTGTTAATTAATATCACTTATATATTTATTATCAACGTTTAATGTAGTAGCAATAAACTAAGAAAAAATGTTAATAGAACTTAAACGGCTAATTAATACACAATGTTCCTTGTCGGCAACTTAGTTGAAAAGGTGTGAATGTTTTAATTGCGACCTGCCGCTGGCACATCGGCCTGAAATCGATTCATCGCGCGTTAGTCTCGCCTGAATTGACGCTTCATGTTCGAACATACATACAGTTCCTTTCATAAAATGAATATGAAATTTAAAAAATGCCCTTCAGATGCTGTTGAGTCAAGACGTGCTGATATTAAATAAAGTTCAAATTTTTTTATCATTACTTCTCTCGTATTTCGAACACTATTTAAACCGTTACGGGTAATGAAAAAAATAATAATAAATTCTCTAAATTATGTTAGAACCAGTAATTTAGTAAACAAATAGGTAATTGTGTTCGACGGGGCATAACCGCAAATCGACCATCTCCGGCAGCAAGCACGCTCGACAGCCCGCCCTGTCCGACCACCGGGAGCAATCCTGGTCATCCTAGCGTGAATTGCGCTGCTTGTTTTATTTATTGTCTGGACAGGTTACTACCACACCGAGCTATATAATATAGTATCCTGCATAGAATGCAACTGATCAATTTGAACTGATTACTCGAAGTAGAGCGCTATTTATTACAAACGCTTTAGCGCTGTTCGGTCGGTAAATAGAAATACAATTTAATGTTGAAATTGTAAGTAATGGAAAATAGATTTTCTTTCAACGCTTATTTGCGGTTAATAAAATATAACTAATTAAATATTATTTATAAAAATAAGTCTTGAATGGAACTGACGTTTTGTCCTTTTATGAAACTATTTTTTATACATACTAGCGTAAATTGATCAGCCTACTTGATCTGTTTATTGTGTAAACAGGTTATTGTTAATGCTAGTATTACTCTATTTAAACTAGATCAATGTAATTTTATGCGTTTGAATTAGACAGTCCAACAACAAGGTTTTGTTTACTTCGTGGAACTCTATGTTAGGTTTGCAATGTAAGTTAGAAATTAAATAAATAAGTAATAATAAAAATGTTTTTTTTTTTTACAATTTACTAAGGCTCGGGCGTATTTTCACACTTTTCATAAATAATAATATACAAGATATCTTAACAACTTTCTTGCTTGTGTATACTCACATGAATTTAGGTCCTGTAAAGATTTTCGGTGAAGGGACGATATAATCACTGACACAACTTTATTTTTAAAAGCTCCAAGTTATTTATTTTAAATGTGCGTTCGCTGTGACGGTCGGCAATGTATTGGTGGTAGTTTGATAATGGCCGTGTTTATATAGTGCGTTCGGGAGGCGCGTTGACATAGCCGATGCAAGCAAGCTGCCTGCGACCATCTCCACCGCTGGAAGCTTCCACTTTTTAAACATTATCGACCTTTGTTCTTTTTTTGAATTATGATTTTAGGTGGTTATTTGAATAAGTTAGTGGTTATAACTGTAAGTACATTATTAAAAGTATACGACATTAGCAATAATACAAGACTTGAATGAGTTTCACTCATTGGGGCATATAGCTAAAAAGTCCGTTATTAATTATGTGTACATAACTTTTATGTGTGTGCGAATTTGTTAGTATTATAATAATAATAATACCTACGTACAAATGGTTTTATACGTTTTCCGAATTTTATTAACCAATAACTTTAAAAGCAGTGTAATTAACCATTATATAGAATGTCTTGAGATGCTTAGTTTACAGTTAGCATATTATTTGTGTTAGTTAATGTCAGGATATTACACGAAGATATTAAAATATGAAATTTATTCATGATCACACTAGCTCGGAAAAGTTTTTTTGGTTACAAATCTACGTGGAAATATTCATTTCACAGGCAAACAATCTTCTGATGCGTTAAATTTTTAATACCCCGTTTTAGTTTTATTTAAAATAAATAATATTATAGTTCGTTAAAGGACAAAATTAAGAGATTGAAGTTGCTGATACTTCATAGCATAGACATAAGCACAATTTTATGGAAATATATTAGGTACGAAGGAATAGTTGGTATTTGAGTAACAAACACATATATGACAGTCAACAATAAATCTGAAGCTTTTCATATTGCCCAGTGCAGTAGCTTTAAAAGTTTTAGTTTAATTTGTTATTCTCTAAGTAACTAGATAATAATTTAATAGAGATTTTTTTTTATCTAGATGGACCTATTCTCTAGGTAACTAGATAGATTTAATAGAGATTTTTTTATTAATCTAGAAGTACCTTTTAATGTCATAAGGTTAAAAGTTGTCTCTTTAGTACGGCTATAAAATAATATACATGTCATGCTTTTCAATCTCTCGTTACACTCAGGATTCTATCTCTTATCCACTAGCTTCGTACCTAAACCTTTGCTCCTTCGGTATTTTATACAAGCACTCGCGCCAAATAACAATTTTATAGCCTTGTAGAACAAATAAGTATTATCTGCTGCCTCTTGGAATTACACATAAAATTTAGGTATAGGTATCAAATATATGTAATGTACTTTTTAGGACAAGAATGGTACCTTAGTGTATTATTTTAAATTCCATTATGTTCCATTTTAAGTTCCATTATGTAATGTAACTTTTATTAAGAAATTCGTACTTAAAAAAAGGATTGTAGATCGGTACTTACTCCACATTTTCGACATAATGTTATCAATGCCAATGAGAATTTCTTATTCTTGTTATAAATTATTGCGGAAATTGATACATGTAAACTTATTTCATTTATACAAATATTTAAATTAAAAGCTTTTTACAGTTAAAACGTTTAATTTACGTGGTTTAAATGTAATAAAACAATCCTTTCCGTTTTAAAATGATAAAGAATCTAGAGCTCAACCCACTCTCTTAATATCCACAACTTAAATTAATTAATGTTAATTATTTGTTAGCGGTTTATCCTGTCTTGAAAAACATGAATAACTTTCGGATTTACATGTAGCGGTATAAAACATTCTAGTCTATTAATTTATATATTTATAGTTAAAAATGAATGGGCTACCTAAACCGTTACAGAATGTTTTAGGTAATTTATACACCTTTTTTGCTAAACTTTTCCATAATATGTTAAATTTTATATATACAACTTAATCAGGTTATCTGATTAAGTTGTATATAAATTTTATAAAAAACATCTTTCTGAAATATTTACATAACAAGAAACAGAGCAAAAATAACTACTCTGACTTTTACCGGACGGACTAGCTTGTGATTGTGGAGAGGAGAGGGATACAAGAGAACTGCCCAAGACTTTGGACAAGCTAAGAAAAAAAACATGGGTTGAACGCCAATCCAATATTTGTAGTGAACGCTGTGTCATATTACGGTAAATATTTCTCTTTATTTACCTTAGACTTGAAACTAAATTCTAACATCAACTTATTAACGTACCATTTCAGATGTATACTACTATTTCAAGCACACCTTAGACTAATCGCTAGGTAATATACGTATAAAGAATAATAAATAATGTTACAATTTCATCGTTATTTTATAACTTTGAAAACCGTAGCCAACACACACTTAGATGTGTAATAAGAGTAATTACTGCGTGTAGGCAATAATCGGAACCACGACCCACGAGATGTTACCCTGTATTGTTCATTTACCCTTAAAACCGGACCTAACTTCTGAAGAACCGATTCGATGATTTACTCATCATGCAAGAATTGATATTATAATTGTTAATTAATCCTTACTTTAGTCGGAAAGGAAACTAACATATCTTTAAAAATATTTACAATCTGAAATAGGAGAAGCAGTGTTCGTGTAGGGATTATATTTTAATTAAAACAACTATCACGTTATATTTGTATACATAATTATATAAAAATAATCCTGAACATTATGACACAACGCCATTTATTTCCGAGCTACGCAACGAGACCTGCGTTACGGATAGTGTAATATGTCCTTCTTCTAAACTTTACATGATTTGTTTTACTGCGTTATGCATATAAATGTCTTTAATAACACATAACAATCAATCAGTTAAATTAAACCGTTTGTGGGTTGTTCAACCGTCCAAAATACTGTTGCTTAGGCCTGGCTCTAGACTCACGTAAAACAGTTTATCTCCTCAGTATAAAACCTTCACTTACTAATAACCTAGGTTCTAAAATTAAATCTAATTGCCATGAAATATTTTTAATTTCCATGAGAACGAGGTTTGGGTCCACTAATTTGCGAAGTTCGAGAAAAAAAACAAGATATTATGTTTTCGTATCAATTGAGATGATTTGGAAACAGTTTTAATTTTATATAACGACAAGTTCTTCCATTGGCTCTTATCGCGCCTGTCTAATATTTCTAGTTAATATAAATGTCGTCCCTGTCTACCAAAATCCAGATAAAAATACCCAATAATTACGTAAAAACCAATTAGGGACATTTGCAATATTATTAATGTTAATTTGTGATGAGGAAATTTCTTTAAGTATGCTAGGATTAAAGGCAAATTTCTGTACGCTTCATAAGATAATAATTATAAATAAACAATTTTATGCGATCATAATTACCAATAACATTTATAATTTGATTTTTAGTCCTCGTGCGGCTTTTAAATTAAAATACGTCGGACATATTTTGCACAGTCATTGTTCCTTTGATAATACAAGATATTTCAGATCGTACCAAACTCAATGTTATATTTATTGTGGTATATTTGGGTTTTAAAAACAAGGTTGTTAGATGTTAATATTCACATGCAGAGAACTTTAATTGCCTAACAGAGAATCTTAATAAATAAATAATTATGATAAACTCAAAACCGCTCAAAATCAGTGATAACTTGTATTTTCGGAAGTAGTTTCTTCCCCAACTTTAACAAACTAGCCGGTTTTGAACCGTTTTTAACCGACTTCCAAAAGGAGGAGGTTATCAATTCGACTGTATTTTTTTTATATACACAAGGATATCTTTTTTGTTTTGGTAAAATATTCTTGATCCTGCCCCGGACTTGAGTTTATTGTACTCAATAAACTCATTTATTGAGGTCTATATATTTTACTAAAGCGCTAAAATTCGGTCAATTCCCCGTGTTCTTAATTCATATGACGTGAATACCTACGTGATGTTCTATGCTTATTCATAGTTTAGATAGAATATCTATTATATTATGTGTTATAGATAATTGTGAGGACGTATTCTTCCGCTTGGATTAGCACTTGTGTCGTCTAGCTGTTTCTTAGCTCGTTTCGTACGTGAAATAATGTTAATTATTGGATGTGAGATAAAGATTAGAATCTTTATCTTTAAGACATACCTACAATATTATGTGTATTGCTGACTACAAAAATGTTTTACTAGTTTGTGTATATTTTATATTTTGTGGAAAAATGACCGTCTGGTCTAAATTATTTATCTGTGTATCGCTGCCATTTTACTTTTTGATAGTTAGGTACTTTTTGGAGTTTGCTACTACAAACAAATACCTAGTATGGTAATAAGGTGACAGAAGCGAATCCTAGATATTAGCGCACTTAGTGTCACTTTACACATAACAAAAACGACGACATAGAATATATGTACCAATTTGAAATACCTAGGTAGGTATCATGTACGCGGTTAGTTAAACGTTGGTGTAAAAGGTCTATAAAAAGTTGAACGGAAAGATTATTACATAATATAATGTTTTTGTAAAATTAAAACTGAAAATATAGATTTCGGTCTTGACGTAAACGGAACATAATTTCTTATTAACGCCAAGTTGTTTTTATTTTCCTATATAATTTCGTATCTGGTATCATAAAATACTAATGTTATATATAAAACATGTCTTGGTTTGACAAGTCGAAAGTAGAAAAGCAAGAAGCAGTCTTTTTATTTCGATACCAGCACAAATTTACAACTTGAAAGGTAAAAGGTTACAACTTGAACTTGGACAGTTTATTTTTTAAACAGTAGAATGGGACATTTATCTATTAAAAGTACATCGAACTACAAAACAAAAATAACGTTTAGCTGCTGTCTCCGACCTTGACTCCTCTTTAGTGAGGTGAAAGTATCGAACATATTTTGTTGAACTGTTTATCAGTGTTAAGTAACGTTACGTGTTTATTTTATTACCGGTCCGAGTACGTGGAGGTCCATAAACTACAGCATCACAGCTCACGGGAAGGTCATAGGTACTACACTGCGTAGGCGACAGAACGACACATTTTCTTATTCCAATGTTGTTCTTAGCTACGTGCGAAGTAGTTAAATTCTGGATTCAATTACCAGTTCCAATGATCATTTGAACTTTCTATGCGTCGAGACGCGAACACCTTCAACCGAAGGTCATTTATAGATTCTATATTTAAATATGTTTCTCTGGAATATATTAGTATTTAAAGCCCTGTTGAATTGCCACGGCCAGTAACTTCATGCAGTAGGTATGTTATTTATGTAGTGACTATTTAATAATATGTATATGATAATGCCATGTCGTCAGGAACAAATTGTACGATAACGTTTATTGAACCCACGTGATCATCATTTACATAGACTGTCCATTGAACGCATTTTAACGAAGGATTTTTCAATTTGTTTCACTAATCTGTGACAATGGACGTAAGAAAAATAACTAAATAGGCGGTTAAAATCCGTTATCGTATTGTACAATTCTGCACTGTCAAAGTTGCGGAAGCCATGACTTGTCTATGTTCTGAAGACAAATATACCATAGACTATGTAGAATATTGTACATTGTCGAACACGACAAGGAAAAGATGCGTAAAATCCAAAAGTTTTATGAAAGACTTGGATTTTAAACAGGCTTTGGTCGTAAACTGGACAAAGGCATCGATATTTTTTGTTGATTACTCATTGATTTGTTTTGGTAACGTATTTTGTACCTACACGTGAAATAGATTCTCGATAATCGATTATATTTTTTGTGGTATCATAATGTGAGCTAAGATGTAACTTTTACGTAATCCTAATTTGGGTTATTAGCAAGAGTCGATTCGATCTGGCTACATTCGAATAACGTTAACCTTTATCATCTATTCTATATAAAACTTCCCTACTTATAGATAATTTGCATATCTTTGTCTTCCTAAACATTTGTTTCTAGTTTTACAGCGATTAGAAGCCAGTCTGGATGTATAAGTATATATCGAATCTTTGTTATTACAATTTCAGTATAATTAGCCATTTTCTCTTACTCATTATGACACATTACGTGAGCTGAAATTTAAACGTGATTACTACGTGCGTAGATTAACCATTGATATAACAAACTAACACTTAATCTATTGCTCATAAGCAATATATCTGGCCCTACAGCTGTACAGGCATTGCAAGATAATTGTACATATAAATAAAACAATGTCACATTAATAAAGAATTACTTAATATTGTTCAATGTTAATCAACACTTATTGCATAGTTCACTAAATGCTATAACGCTTACATGTACATTTTCAACGAAAGTAGTCTAGTTGAAAATCGTATTAGTCACACAATTTACGTACATATGATGATGTTAATTATATAATATATTTTGATATAATAACATTTGTCTACTGGTGACAACCGTGGACGTATTGGTCCTTGTTTTCCAACGTCCAAATCGTTAGGTATTCGGTTTTCTAGTCTGAGTAACAGCTTGGAATATGCGATCATTAGAGTGAGTGAGTTATAAGGTCGCTCCCTAGGCCCTATACTCAGATCGTTAAACATACAATAAGTGTACTATAGGTCTCGTTCAACAGGCAATAAAGCAGTTCAAATTAAACAAAGAATGTCATTTGAAGTCATACATATCCTTCTGTTAAAAGGTAAATGAGAACAAGCGACAAGGATTCTTCGCTGTATTGTCGGTGCGTATACAAACACTCAGACAAGACCCAACTACCTGTAGGCAATACAAATATTTGCTCCATGCGGGAATCGAAACCGACACCCGTTGCGCAAAACCAGTCACCCACTGCGGCAATCGTGCCTTCAACGTTTTGCTGTCAACCGTATACTGTATATGGCAACTGTATAGGTACTATCGTATGTCCAATTAGCGCGTGGGACGCAAACCGGGAGTTTCAATATTATAATTTCACGTTTTTATCGTTTCCCTTGTCAAGTCTACTTAAATAGTTTAAAAATATGTAAAAGATTGGTTAAAACATGAAATTATTCTTTAGATTTGTATCTAATGTCTACGATATCAATAAATACTTGTATCTTTGACCATAAAAGCATCTGAAGCCATATTATCCATGTCATCAGGCCTTGGGTGCATTTAAACTGTTTAATGGTCCTCTTAAAAATATATTAAGTATTTTACCACTCAAATTAATGAGCTCCTATGCATAAGACTTTTCTCTTTTGTCATTATCCTAGATGTTTGGTTTTGTATTAGTTAGGGTAATGTTCAACCGACTAATTAAAGTAATAATATCTAGCAATCCAGCTAAATAATAACGAATGCAAGCACAGATACTAGACCTGTAATACAAACCATAGTATGATACACTACTACTACAACATTGATTTTATTTTGCAATTGTATCCACTTATACATACAAAAATCCAATACAAATGTCTAAGCTCATCTTAACACTTTGCTCCCTATCAACTTTTGTGGGTAAGTTTCCGGGGTTTACCGGGAAAAGCAGCCTTTTTACCGCTACTTTAATTGGGAAGTAATATGTAAAGTTGATCGTTTAAGCCAACTATATTTAAATTATTTGTGATTTTTTACTAATTGTAGATTAATAACGCATTGAGGTTCTTCAATTTTTACTCGTTTGTGGTTAATGCAAAGAATTTTAGGATTCTTAAAACCCAAGTAGTTTGTTTCATCATTATCATCATTTTAACCGTTAGACGTCCACTGCTGGACATCCCCAAGGATCGCTACGACGACGACCGGTCATATGCCGCCCACATCCAGTGGATTCCAGCGACCTTTTATTATTATTTAATAATAATAAAATGCTTTGGTATCAAAATCTTTTGGTATTGTCATTGTATAATAGTATTCTGAATTAGTTATTGGCATAAATTTGAGGGAAAACAAAATAACATTTACATATTGGCAGGCTCAATGGAGACCCTAAATTCAAAAGCTTCATTTGTTTTTATTTTGTTTACATTTGTATAAAATTTACAATATTTTCAATGTAACGTATTTTCCACACCACGAAGGTCAATTTTTTTAGCAATTCCTAGTGAATTATGACACGTTCGCTGGTTTTACAAAATCTCGGCCTGGGTTCTAATATAGGCTAAATCATAATGATAATTTAATCACTACACACATTTGCGCAACCCTATTGACATATTCATAGATTACAAATTTTTATAATTAGGTTAATTTAGGCATAGCATTGATTGGATTCGTCGTGCAAACTTGTATCTCAGTATACGCGGAGATATTGTATAAAAACCGCTGTCTTGTTAGAACTCATAAATATCTATATCCTTGGATGACATTATTAGTACGTTAGCAGAGCGATCGGCTTCTGCTGAACGGGTCGCGAGTTCGATCACCGCACGGTACAAATACTTGTACGGCATACTTACAGGTAGGTATTTGTTTCGAGTCTCAGTGTTTCTGTATGTGAGAATTTGTGTTTGTTAACGCAATCACACAAAATACAGGACAAAGTGGAAGCGTGGGGCAACGTTTTGAAAATAAAAATAAGAAAATAATGTCTAATTTATTTTAATCAATGACTTGTTCGACGGGAACCTTTTGGGTCGTTGTCGTATTCTCGAAGAGTACTTATAGAGAATTCCCGCTTCTGTATAATTAGCACTGTAGCTGTGGTGTTGTTAGTGACTTTGCATTGATCTTTGCTTTTCTTTTAGCGTCTTCCCATTGTTTCACAACTTCAAAGGTGCTAATTAAAGTCTCTAAATATTATCCAATGAAAGACCATTTTACGACTTAAAAACTCTCACTACATAAGGGTTTTACGACAATAAAAGCATAATTGGAAATAATAGAAAACATTAAAAGATTCGGATCCATTATTAAGGAAAATTTAAATTCTTCAATGAACAATTTTAGGACTCGTTTAGACAACCCGATTTCGTTCAAAAACAGGAAATAAAAAACAACGTTGACTGCACGTTCAGAAGTAGTTTAACATGTACATGAAAATTATATTATACAGTTATTCACTACCCATTAACTATACATGGGACAACTCGATTTCGTAGAACAACAAGCAAAACAAATAAACAACTTTTAATGGTGACTATATTTTCAGAACTGGTCTACTTAACATATAAATACTTAATACTTATTTATGAGAACGTAGGTATTCATACTTAGGCATCTTTAAGTCCCTATATTCATCATTCACTTCATGAATTAAGTAAGTTCTTTCACCTGTCAAGTTATTACATATTAAAATTACCTTGTCTTAACGTAAATGTATTTCATCAAAATAGGTTATTAATACCCATATGTGACAATGACATAAAATAATTTGACAGCTGCCCTGAATATGTTTTGTCATTTTTCATTGACGTCAGAAAGAAAGAGATGTACTTGTGGTTTGATTAAATTTAGTTTCACCAATCTATAATAACTTCAATTGCTTGTTATTGACTAATGAGTTTTTATTATGAACATTAGGTACATTTTGTTTGTACGTTATTGAATAAAGTATGTGACGTTTCATTGCGTACCTAAATAAGTACTTAACTTTAATTATTGTTCAGATGACAGTTGTATTATGATTGAAAGACTTCTAACAGCTGCCTCGTTGGTCTCGTGGTCGTAAGTGTGACTGCTGAGCAAGAACTCTTGGGTTCGATTCCCTAGTCGAGTATTGTTATTGAGTTTTCAATGAAATTCTCAGTAGCAGGTTGGAGTTTGGATCCGTGCCCGGTTGATGGTAATAGGCTCGCCACTACTACATGAGACCTAAAACATACAGGCGAAATCTGGGTGTACATTAGTACATCTCTGCCTGACTGTTCAGGGGAGGCAGGCGTGATAGTATGATGACTTTAAAGACTTTTAGTTACATCTTCAAAATAATCAATAATCTTTCAGTCTCAACACGAATAAACGACTAAACATGGTTTTTAACAGGAATGCACTATGATATTCATATAAACACAATGTATTGAGTGATCTTGACCGCATCTAAATGCTTTCATATTGATTTCAGTTGTCGATAGCTACGGTTGATTTAAATGGACGTGCTTTTATATCGAGTATCAACTAGTTATAACGCTGTTGTGAGAACTGTAAATGCTCGATAACGACTAGACAGACGCCGTCGTTATTCTCGTATTAATTTGGATACAACCTGCGCTAAATGATTAAATGCTAATTACTAATACGTATAACGTGCCATCACGCCTATTTAACTGCAGGATTAGGTAATGTCAGGTACCAAATGTAGATATTTGGTAGATGCAATGTTAATAGTAACCTCTTGCCGATAACCAGTTCCAAACTCCAAGCTATACTTTATAAGTGTTAAAAATTCTCATATAAACTAAGATGCTAATCAGGCAGCAGCCCGCGCCCAACCCCTTACCAAAGGAGAGGAGAGAAGGCCTACGTCCTGCAGTAGAGAAATATAGGCTAATGATAATAGTTTTGAAAACCTAAATAAATATATCCGGACAATATTACACTATAATTGCAGTTCCGAACCTGGCAACGAGGTTAGTGTTATATTATTTTATACATGCATACATATTATGTGTATATAGAAACATCCATGACTCAGGTACAATCATGCTCATAATTCTTTATAAATATTTGCCTCTACCAGGATTTTATCTTGGAAGCCTTTCTATGAAACTTATGAAATACAGCTTTAATACTGCTGTGCTAACAAAATCCTCCAAGTCAAAAGTTTTATTTCAGTTAGACCAATTTTAGATGGTAATCAATATTATCAACTGTAATTATTATATCTTATAAAGATTTTTATCGAGAGCTTTGACGAAAATAACTATGAGGGAAAAACACATATCTTTATTTCTATAAAATAAAATCAAACTCTAATTTATATTCTTTGAGCACGGAGTTTACGTTTCGGATTTTTCACACATAAAACATCAAACCTTGAGATTATTTATATAAAGAATAGAATAGCATAATAACCTATAATATGCTACTATTTATCTGTTATTACAATAGGTAGTGATATACTGTTATTTATTACTATAAATCCCTATCATTATATCGATTCGTGACTTTAGAGATTTTTAGTTTAGCTCATCATATAAAAGAAAAGAACGTGGCAATCAATATACTCATTTACATGAATTTTATATGACGTATGATTTTTTTCTCGTATTTCCTTTGAGCGTGGTCACGTAACGTGCATATTTCGCAGTGTAGCGACGGTATCAATCTTGTTACAGCCATGTGAAGTGATGATCGTATCGTTTAAAAATACCAAATACCTAATATAACATTAGTTTCCAATTTGCATGCAACCCGCACCGCGCATGCGTCTACGCTGACTCATTTATTCATACGTTGACATTACAACTTACGCGTATGGCAAATCAACGTCACACGAAATAATCGCTGGTAGACAGCGCAACTACATGCATAATTATTGTGAGTTCAAAGCTTTAATCTTGTAGACACGTTTCGTTTTCCACGTTCATTCTCAAAATCCCGCGCCCAACTGTGTAGGTACGTGACAGTAAACGCCTAACGTCTTAGACTTAAATATTGTTTAACAATTGAATCTAGAATTAAACGGTTTCATGGTGTTGCCAGTTCAAGCATCCTTAAATTACCCCCCCGGATAGGTTTTTGTGATCCTGCGCAGGCGAGTTGAATCTACACACAGATCTACAGCTTTTCGTACCTACTTTTAGGCTAAAAATACGTTATAAAGGTAAATTGTTATTGGTCTGTCATTCATAAAATCTTATCAAAGGTTAAATTGTCGCTAATTTTAGAAGCACGATGTCATTGGCTCGTCACGCCTTGATAAAAAACATCATTCACGGTCTGTGGCAGCTGGGTGCATCATCAGGTGATTCTTGGCAGTTTTTAGAACAAATTATATTAACTGCTTCATTGCCTTCCTAAGAATTGAAGTTTAAAGTCACAATAACGATTTGGCGCTGCTCTACTGCTAGTAAACAGCTTATGACAACGTAACCAAGGAGTATGAGTAACGTACATAAACTTTTTAGTCGTCGACATCCATTTTTTATGAATACAAAATGAGACCTCTGTCGACACATCTCATGTCAACAGATATAATGTGGTTTATAATTACGTTTAAACAGAAAATTGAATTTACGTCGTTTATCAATGACACCAAATAATGTTTCTCTACATAAGGATAATGTCGTTAACCTTCAAATGATTTTCGACTTCAGACAAAATATTGTATTAACTTTAATTTCAAAAGATGACCTTACATGGTATAATATGCAAAAGGGAAACAATCAAAAAGTTTGGTGGTAATACCTAGTTACACTTATATACATATCATTCCGCTTATTTCCCCAAATAGTTAAGTTGCGAAGTAAGTAAGTGTGAACGTAGGTGCGGTCCCATAACATTCCCGAAGGATTAGGCAGAGGTGTATTAATGTACAGCCACATTTCGCCGGTATGTTAGGTCCCATGTATTAGGGGGCGAGCCTATTGCTGTCCCAAGTACGGTCCCATGTTTGTCATTTCCTCAATTCCGAGGTGCTACAAGGAATTCATGAGATACTCCAAAAATATTTTGCGGACTAGGATTCATCTCAAAAAGGACCCCATCTCTGGCACCTTTATACCAACGGGATAATTACCTGGTCGAGGCAATACAATAACTTCTAAATTCGACTGGTATTAGTGAAATCTATATTGTTAACTATCTATTGTATTGCCTTCAAAGACGGGACTACTGTACCGAAATACTTTGATAGATAAATACCTTAAGGAAAAACACACCTATTTCCATGAAATAACTTGACATGTAGTTATGGCAATTAGGCAGTCGTATTTTCCATAAAGTTTTAATGTTACAATGATGGCAGAGGCATGGCAATAGAGATTGCCGTGTTGATATGACATTATTACGTATTTTCCGGTAGTGACATCTATAGCTTATGTTTTTTTTTACCATATTAAAATTAACATATAAACAGTACCAGCATATGTTTATGTCAATGAGATATTCGTCACATCGCACGGTTTAGTAAGATTTTCACGCGTTTCGTTACAAAATTTTGCCAATTGAAAAGAATAGGCGCTATTGTTATTATGATAACAAACAAAGTTTTCAATCTCAAAGCTACCTTTACAAGATCCATTTACGTCGGTTATTAATGACGTTTGTCTTAATATTGTTTGTTTTTTTTACGTACGTGGGATTTTTAAATGAACGCCTTGTGTTTTTGGCAAGGGAAATTTCGTCACAAGGAAGTCTACCTATTAAAACATTTCACTTGATTCATGATAAAGATACAGTTTACGTCTTAAATATTTATTTCCGTCTCGATAAACCTTCGATGTTTATATTGAAGTGACGTATTTATATTGACGTGGTTATAATGCGATTCGAACTGATTATGCCAGAAACCTTATACAGAATTACGTAAATACTTGTAAGTAAATAAAATATTCATCAAATCTACCTCATACAATCTTATACTATAAACTATAAGCAGATCTTACGTTTAGGACATAGGAAATGGTAGATAATTTAAGGAAAATAACTAAATAATCTATTAAAGTTGTCATTAATGTTCTATGTGGAAAGAATCTATATATTGTATGTATGCTTCGACTGATGAGAAATTTCATCGGCTCATATCCTATTGATACTAATGCTAAATGCTGCTACCTGCTACCATGTCTTAAGGTAAAAAGCAGGATTTATTTTCGAGTACAAATGTATTAGGTGTTCAGGTTTAATTCTATAAATTGTTCGTCTCCATTAAAGCGAGGGACAATTTATCAGCAGTATATATACACTTGATTTTGAAAAGTCAGTGGCGTGCCTTTTCGAGCTCGACACATGATTTAGACTTATTATGAGTAGGATTGTCACATCATTAAGCTTTATCACTAACTGAACCTATGATTTATAATTATTGGCTCCTTACGCTCATGTTTCAATCGTTCATTACTTAATAATAAACCTACCTGATGAAAATCTAATTTACCACTAGAACTTTGTATACAATTTTGGGTATTAATTTTATCCTAGCAAATATTAAGAATAATACAAAAGTTTACACACAAACACAAAAAATAGAAAAATGTACACATATTTCATACGATACCTTTTTATCACTTCTCAATAAAAAGTAACAGTTTTTTTTTTTGACAATTTTCGCAACAAAAACACAAGTAAAGTTCCCAAATTACTGAATAAACTGAGGCATGTGCCAAGGAGAAATGGTACGAAAATATTGTGCGTCATCGCCCACATTTTGCGCAAACTCTGCGTAGCGTGGGCTTTTTCCTATAACATATGAGTATGTTAATATGTATACTATCTTTAGAATTTTAGCTTCGAAGTAAACATACTTACACAATATTTCATCACGCAAATACGAGTACGTATGTTTTAACTTAAGGTTTAGGCAGACAGGAGTATCGATATACTAAACCTATATACAAACACGAGTCGTACCCCTTTGCATCTGCGTCGATTTACGCAGAACTTTTTGAGCTTGTTAATCTTGCACAAAACAACTTAGCATGTTTATCTATATGTGTAGGTTTATACGTGAAACAAAAACTTTGTACTCTTATTACCAAAATTCCGCCGACGGAGGAGTATGAAATTTCCTACATTTATGGTTTATATAGAGAAGGAGTGCAGAATGCTTAGAATATTTTGTTTAAATTATGCATACGGTCGTATTTCGACCTCGGGACGACCTTTGACCATACGGCGACTAGTATATGTATATAAATAGAGTTCACTTGAATGTTTGAAGGTCCCAAATTAAAGTTATTAATTAATCCTTCGAATAACATTGGAAAGCGTATTAATATACCAGTCAAAATTGCCGTTTACCATACTCAAAACCAAACTAAGCTACCATATACAACCATAATGTTATATTTTAAGAAAGACACTGAGACCCTTGAACATCTTCATAACCATGAAATTATCGTATAATATATATATGTAGATACCTAAATTCTTCATTTACCGTTAAGGGTTTTATACAACAGACGGGATAAATATAACTTATTTCCACAAATATTGTAGGCTTTAGTACAATATTTGTGGAGGTTCTTCTTGTATTTTCCGTGCTTGCGGTCGAGTACGGCTAAGAATACAGTCCAGCTATCCGGTCGTGACCACGAGAGGTTCATAGTTTTCTGTCGTCCGTACAATGTGCCTAAAGAGTACTCAATATGTAACTATTATAATTACTAGTAATACTAGAACTTTGTTCTAATTGCTTCTGTTAATCTACGAGTATATTGATTTGAATGAAAATTATCTACAATTTCGCTGTCATAGTGACAAGATCCATATGTATATACTATGCCTTTAATTATATAAATAGGTTTATAGAACTTTCAGTACCTACTTATCTAAAATGATTTTTATATATCTTGCTAAATTATTATTTTTCATCTATTCGAACATTACAGGTACTGCTGAATTTTCAAAACTAGTTGCTCGTTTCCAAGAAGTAGTAGTTTATTGAACTATTATATGTATTTTTCTTAAAGGTCGCCATGGTACAGGTCACTAGGTATGGTTCTTAGTGGTTTCCTGTCGAATATTATTTTATAAGAAAATTACTGCCGAAGTTGAGAAATTTGGGCATAGCATAATGAAGTATCCTTTCCGTTGTGACGCTATACAAAATTATTCAATAAATAATCCGGTTACGTACGTATATCAATCTTGAATTGAGAGGTTATATGGTAAAATGGGTACGATAATAATAATCTGTTTTCACCAAGTACCTACTGATCTTGCGATATGGACTCGTCTAAATATTTATTCATAAATGTATGACGATGAGAATTACTTCTCGAACTTGCATCCTGTAACGAAGGACCCAATTGTTAAGCGACTGTGCCAACCGTGTCGTCAATTTTTTTTAAGTTATACTACTAGCAGTCATTAACCCCGACGCGCGATCCTACACACTATCGTAGAAATTTATTATTCGAATCACGTTAGTTAAATTAACGTTTGTTTATCATATCATTAATGTGGACAGATGTCCTGTGGCATACGTGGACTTATCCTAATTAGACAGCCTGCTGTTGCCAATTTGAAAATAATTTATTGGGAAGCCGTATTGAAGAGAGATTAAATATTATATTGAAAAGATTTCTTAAAAAACATAGGTGACTAAAAAATAATTCACGTAGAGCGTGAATTATCTCGTTTTATATAACAGTACATATATTATTTATTTATTTATTTTATTTATTTATTTTTTTTATTTGGAAAACCAACAGCTTTAAAATAAAGTGAAATAGAAAAAGTATGTATCATAAAGCCAATTACAGGTTTTCACGATTAGCGACAACCTTAAATTAAAAAAAAAAAAGGAAAACTTAACGGACACTTAAATACAACACAACTACAGATTATGTTTTAGGAAACGGTTTATCAAAAAACTTAAGGTTGAGCATCTTCCTAGCCGCACAGCTTTTAGTGACAAATGGATCAAAGTTGAACTCTTTGCACAGCTTATTGAGATTTCTGCTAGCCCGCACGATATATGAGTTTTGTCTATAATTTGAGGAACAATGTGGAATAGAAATAGGGGGATTATATCTAGTACACCTACTAGGGACACTAAAATTAATTTTATGCAATAACTCAGGGCTATCAATTTCGTTCGAAATTAACTTAATTAAGAAAGAGACATCTGCTAATTTACGACGATTAGTGAGGGGCAGAATGTGAAATTGTTTGCATATTTTTGGGTAATCGTCAAAAGTATATGGAATTTTTAGCCGATAACATAAATATCTAATAAAACGTCTTTGAATATTCTCTATTCGGTTTATGTACTTGTCATAACACGGATTCCAGACTTGTGAGCCAAATTCAAGATGACTGCGAACATATGTGCAGTACAATATTTTAAATGTTTTCGCTTGCTTAAAACACTTAGAGAGCCTCATAATGAACCCTAGTGACTTTGATGCCTTGGCAACTATTTTGTCGATATGGACATCAAAAAGAAGCTTACTATCGTGATAGATGCCCAAATCACGCACTACATCACACTTCGTTAACAGTTGGCCCTTTAGTTGGTAAGTAGTTGGAATAGGAAGACGTTTACGACTGTAGGTAACAACTGAGCATTTGAGGGGGTTCAGATCCAGTTTATTTAGTCGACAATAATCATCCAAGCGCTTCAAGTCGGCTTGTAGGCATTCCATATCCGTGACTGACGATATAGAAGAAAAAATCTTCATATCGTCAGCAAAGCAGAGTAGGTTAGAGTTGTGAAAGCAAGTGTCGATGTCGTTTACATAGATAATGAAAAGCAGCGGACCCAATAAGGAGCCTTGAGGAACCCCACTGGGAACAGAACCCCAGCTAGAAATGTAGTTGCTGATAACCACAGCTTGTGACCTATTCTCAAGGTATGAAGTAAACCATCTCAAGAGGTCGCCCCTAATACCAGTGATGAAAAGTTTTGATTTTAAGATATTATGGTCAATTTTGTCAAATGCTTTACTGTAATCTGTGTAAACGACATCAACCTGAGCTCCATTATCCATGTTATGAGTAATAAAGTCATTAAGAAGCGTTAAGTTGGTGACAGTTGAACGACCTTTAAGGAAACCGTGTTGAGAGGCATTAAACGAATTCTTGAGAGCTTCATAAACTTGACCATACACAACCCTTTCAAAAACTTTGGCCAATATACAAAGTTTGGATATTGGCCGATAGTTAACTATTTCAGTCTTAGAACCTTTTTTTAAAAATAGGAGTAATGTAGGCAGATTTCCAGATTTGAGGCACGGTGCACGAAGACAGTGATTTTTTAAATAAGAGGGAAATTGGCAAGGCTATAGTCATCGCACATCCTATTAGAAACTTAGGGGATAGGCGGTCAGGTCCAGCAGATTTAGATGAGTCTAGTTTTTTAAGCAATCTCTCAATTTCCCCCACACGTACCTCGATTTCGTGGATATCCGATACTGTAGTGCAGCTAGGCGCCAGATACTGGCTTGGAAGGTTAGAAGAAGGTAAGTCCTTATTAGTTGGAGCAAGGAAATTTAAAGAAAAATGCGATGCGAAAGCATTACAAATTGACTGACCAGAGGAGAAAATAGTATCGCCATGTTTCATAAAACTTGGTATAGTGTTACATTTTGATCGATGTTTGACGAAACTCCAAAATCGCTTTGGGTTTTTCTCAATAGCCGCTTCCGTACTGGTTAAGTACGTATTATAGCATTCACTTTCAAGATTTTTTATCTTATCCCGCAAATAAATGAAAGTCACTTTATCCGACAACCTGCCATAGCATTTATACTTACGGTGATATTTAAATTTTTCTTTGATCAGTCTTTTTAACGAAGGGGAATACCAAATAGGATAGGAGTCATGAGAAATTCGTCTGGTAGGAATAAATTTATCATGAAGATCCAACATAGTGTTGTGAAAGTAACTGACCGCATCAGTTAGTGATTTACTATTTAATTCTTTCGCCCAGTCAATAGACGATATCTCCTTGTTGATAGAAATAAAATCACCTCTGCTAAAAATATACTGAGTACATGGTGCAGGCATTAAATAGGAACAATAAGCAAAGTCTACAACAATACTTAGGGCCGGGTGATAACTGTCTACAGGTGCCAAGGCGTCCAAACATTCAAAAACGGATACTGCCTTGTTGCATAGTACAAGGTCTAGAAGTTTACCATATTTATTCAGAACTCCGTTAAATTGATTCAAGTCTAAGACACGCATTTCGTCAGTCAACATATACTCATCACTACTACAAATATTGATCGGGGAGTATGACTCATTTGTTAACTGCCATGTTATACCACTCATATTGAAATCACCAACAATTATAAAAGAATCAGATGGATTACTCAAAACGTTATCAGTTAGTTTGTGGAGAAAATTAGACAACTGTATAGAGAAAGAATTACCGCGGTTTTGTTTGCACAAATAAATTACACACACATTCAAATTGATACGAGTTTTAGTGGCCGGATGTCGTAAATTCAAAGTTATCCACAGGTCCTCCGCCGAGGAATGAAAAAGTGGTTGAGGAATAATACTTAAATATTTACGAACTGCAATTAAAACACCTCCACCGCGGGTCTGTCCAGTCAGCTGATAGTCGCGGTCACGACGCCACACAATATATTGGTCACCGAATAATTCACAATCACGAATACCATCGATTAACCAAGTTTCAGTTAAAATAATGATATCGAATGAACTGAGACAGAGACTACGATAAAAAGTTTCCGTTTTAGTGTCAATTAAACACTTTAATATTTATTATTCTATAGGTGGGTTTTTTATTATATATATACTGCCTATGTTTGACTTCTAGCTTTAATAGCCTAGTAGTGTGACCAGTGGACTGTGAAGTTAAAGATCCTGAGTTCTATCCCGAGGCACGCACAAAACACACACAACCAGTTACGTAAAACAAAAAGTGCATATTTATCATATCCTTAAATGTGAAGGAAAACATCGTGAGGATGCATGCCTGCATGCCTGAGAAGCACGTGGTGGCATGTAAAGTCTGCCAACTAATATACCCAAAAATGAGACGAGACCCGTGCCAGCATTACAACAATATTTTTTTTTACTCTTTTATTCATGTATACCAGATTCTCAACTATAAATTACTAACAACAACCCAACCACCTAACACTTAAATATTAGCAGACCTTTCTTATTTACATTGTTAACCTATATACCGTTTGTACACATGACCCGTATAAACTGTTGATAAAATTAACATTCTTGTAATCCTCCTGGTAACGGATGGCCAGTAATAAAGTTGGCATAATGTATACTTAATTGCAACCAACAAAAGGTCACGTTACGATTAAAGAAACAGACAGTGCCATCAATTTTACCCTCAATGTTTATTCCTCACCTGTTTTAAAATTAAGGACCTGTTACATCGAAAAATTTACTTTTTTACTCATAGGCGAACTCTACCTAGTTATCGTGATATTATTACAGATCATACTAGGTAAGCTGTATTCAAAGAAATCTTAGTTCTGTTCGCCGAGGATACGGCGTTATATCTTCCAATCCTCGAAGCAGCTCGTTCTGAGCGCGGTTAAAATTTGCCTATAAATAATCCACATCAAGCCGTCCCTAGCTGTTAGCCTAGCATAGAGCGTTGCTAAGACAAGGCCAGCGTGGCCGTTTTCGGGCGCCCTAAGCTGCTGTTTCTTATTTTCTAAGATATACCTAACCGGGAGGCATATTTGTGGTGTCCAATGAGTATCTAACCACGGTACATGTAAACATCTTTTTTTATTCTCTTCAGCTCAAAAATATCTTCATGTCAACAGCTATAAGCAGACAAGCAATAATTCTAACATGTTCCAAATCTGTTACATCGCCTACGTGAAATAAGGATCTTAAATTTTGTCATCAGATTATAAATCTTATCTGGGACTGACACACTTTAAATAACACTTTCTTAACTGCTCAAAATATTGAGAGCCGTAGTAAGCTTGCCAATCGATCGTACATCATAGCTTTTAGGTTATGATGTAGGTTCTCTTTAAACGCTAATTAAAAACTTGACGTAAAGTAAATAAAGATATATACAATAACAATATATATTGCCTATTGCTAGCAGGTACGACAAATACTCTGTTTACCGTACACCTTGAGCGAGGCCCGACGGCACAAGTACTAAACTGTATGAATTAAACCCGGCTGAAACAACAGCCTGACATTCTACTAGAAATGTAATTACTTCGTGTTCCGGTTTACCCGTTAACTGAGTGCAAACCGTTAATGTTACTTAATCGCTTTTCGGACTGAGCTCGTCTCCGTCCAGTTAAATCGGTTGATGATTAAACGTCAATCATAGTATGTAAGATTGAACTATCACCGCTAAGCATTCCGGTTTTGGTGCTGCGCCGGCGCCGTCTGTCTTTGACATAGATTATTTTCTGTGCTCAATAAGTCGTCCGAAGCGCCAATGAATGCATGTTACGGACATTATAAGTGATTTTGTCTAGTTCATTTTGTAAGTTGTTTCAACGGACTGAATATTTTTTTTAAGTGTCGTGTTATCTAAAATGGGTTACAAAATAAAAAAAAACGGAAATTAAATAATACAGTTTCCTTGTGAAATCTCCCATTTTTGAAGAATACATTATTGTTACCCTATATGCAAGAATCTTATTAAACGACATCCCGCCGTCTAAAAGTAATGTACAAATTAAGTCAGCCTAATTACCTTTACGTTGTATTCATGTAGTAAGTGTAAGAATGGCTAATTTAGAGTCGTGCTGCATGAATTCACCGGTCGTTTTCTATAGTTAAAAGTAAATTAACTTACTAAGTTACATGGAATATGACTACAAATAATTATTGTCCTATTGTTGGTGCAGTTGTTCATGGTTCTACTCCTAAAGTGACCTTCTAGACTCTAGAAAAGCACTGATGTTAAAGAAATTCCCTGTAGATTTGGTCCCACTGTTAAGTTCTTTAATAGCCTGATGAGTTTGATGATTAATGAGCTGTGTTTCTGCAATGTAATGATTTTCGCCATCTTAATTTGACGACTATGTATGATTCATAACCCCAAATGGTACCTATTTATATTAAAACTTTAAAAATATAAATAAGGAAACATCTCGGAAGTAACAATCATTACCGTAGTCATAAAAAAGTTCGTGACTGCATTGCATTACTGCTAATCTACTAGTGTAAGATGAACAACAAATTTTTGAGAAACCCATGACGGAAGACTTACATTTAAACCTTGTGTTTTATATAAAACATTCAAATATATTAATCGTCCATTGTTGAACACTACCTACTTCGATAACAGATCAAACAAACGCAAGCGCAAATATGATATCATATTCTGAAATTGATTGTAGTGTACCTTATTTACACTTTTCTTTCTACCTTTCTACGGCACGGCAGGAGAAAATGTACAAGAACGGAAAGATCGGGGAGTGTGGGATTTTTGTCACGTCAGTAAAATGACCCGGTCCCTATTGGAGGTGTCGGATCCTCTTAAACGACCTTACACCCTAGCCACAAAATAGCAATTAGTACAGTTACTACCCATGCTCATGCTACATTACGGATATACTAAAGTGTCCACGCAGTTTGTTGTGCAGCATGTTGTCTTGTCAGCCTACTAATGAAGCCGGTAATCGAAATCGTCGTCCAGGTGACCCCTGGCTTAATATGCTATCATAAGCATTTTATTATCAGCTTAAATACTGCTACCAAACGCATTCGTCCAATATATCCTGCTACTTACATTATTTAGAATTTAATCGTGATACGACATTGTAACCGCTTACTGTTAAATTACAAAGACACAGTAATTGTCTAGACAGTACAAAACAATATTAATTTCTTGGAAATTATTCCATTAGTAACCTTTATTAATGTTTTATACAAAGTCAAAATAAAAAAAACTAAACTTCAATTTGCTCCTAATACGTATTTTTGATCAAATTTCTAAATTGATATAAAAAACTTTGTTCTAACTGAACGGCTAGCAGCTCTTAAAAACGAAACCGCAAAAAGTTATCAATATGAAGCAAATTACGGGGTTTACCCAACTGTTTCTTTGGGATTTCTTCAACTTTGCAATTATGCTTGCCTTTTGCTTGTACATCAAATTGATTTTAATCTTATATCTGTTTAGCAGTTTATTTATAAAATCAAATCCTTTGACTAGCCTTGGTTTTTCCATTCGCGGTTTCCCTTATTTTATTGCAATGTAGATGAAATTTAATTACGGAGGCCTCTTCCGCTGACAATGTCTCGTCAAATATTCTGAGAAACGCTCAATTTCTGAATTGCACATACAAAGTACGAACATAATGTTTTTTTTAAGTATGTCCTTGTTTATCGCAGGTGTGTGTCATTCGACAGATTTTAAATATAGATCTCTCATTTGGTCGTCACAGTTATCAGAAATACAATACTCTGTTTTTCACAGATTTTTATTATGCTAATTTTATTTTAAATTGTTTTCGCAATTACTAGTTTACCTAATTAAGGAAAACTTGTAATTTGCCAATGATACTGTCTTAGTATCTGATATTCCCATGTTAACGATCTCAAATAGTCATTATATACAATTTACTGTTCAACTTACGTACAGTTAAACACTATATAAAATAGCTATTTGCATCGTCCTTTTGATGGAGACGGTCATCGACGTGTCGTCGGCGCCAGCCCAGGCGCTACGAGGTAATGGCAATGAATTTACGCACTAATGACTTTACCAGCGATACTACTAACTGCTCTCGATTTATTAGAGCTTTCTAGAATATGTGTTTGGTTTTAACATACCTACATAGCTGATAAACATGTTATTTTAAAAACTGTAGTAATTTGCAAGTGGTTTAGTATCTCGTTTTTTTAATGATTAAAATCCAATGACTCATGCTTGTACAAATTCAGTAAGCAGGTAATTTAATGAATGTGTATATTATATTAAATGTCACCGTTGTTCTCGATTTCAAAATGAGTTCGATAAAACTTTAGTATTGGTGCGAAATCTAAATTTAGCATCGTCCATTACTAGCCAGGAGCTAAAACTAGACGTTCAGACTAAGTTTGTGCAAATAAACTGGTCTTGCTGAGCGGCAGAATTTCCCCCCACTTATTATAAGTAATCACCCCTCAAGTTAACGATTCGTAATGACAGGAAGGTTGCTTCCGCGTCGTCGAAGCATTTGCGGCTAAAAGATAGAAACACTTCACGTTCAGCTGTGTTGATGTTGTCATTCATTGTCAGAAGCTGAAGTGGCATGTGGGAGGACGGAGATGAACGATTATTGTGTGTGCCGTATTGTACGATATTATAGGAACGATTTTTATTCACTTAGGTAAACGAACTAATATTTTAATCGGTTTGAGGAAAATAGCTATTATAGCGAATAGAAATAATGTTAATAGATATACGGCATATAACTTTAAAATTAAATAAAACTTTGAAGGCAGAACTATCATTACCAAACTATAGACTTATCCACAGGCGAGAGAGTAGTCGTTTGCAACAATTATTATCTGAACTGTTTATAAAGGGTACACTTACATAAACGACAATTGAGATTTAGACCGGAATAACTTTCCGTTATATAAGTATTGTTCGTGTCCCATGAAACCTTCGTTGTCATGCCCTTCGATGCAAACGTTAAACTAGTAAATGTTGACTACGACCACTGTGAGTTTGCGGTGAAGAGTCGTGCTTGGAATTTTAATATTTGGTTCACTGTGTTTCCGAACGCAGTGGATAATGGTTGTACCTATATTACCATTGCAGTTATTTAGAAGTGCGGAAGTATAAAATAAGTATGTCGTTTTTATCGAACATGTTTTTATGGAGATATTGAACTTAAATTTTCTCCCAACTCTTGTTAACGATTTGAAAATTCTGTGTGTGTCTTCTTTTCAATTTACTTTATTTAGCGTACAAATGTTGGTTACTGTAATGCTTTAAGTACTTAAAATACCTAAAATATATCCCCTTTATTTAAATCTATTGAACAAGTCGAATTACGTACATTTTTGTCTTTTTGCATTCAACATTGAATCAGCCTCATTCAACTTAATTATGGAGGAAACGTGTCTGGCCATATTTTAAACACTTCAAGCTCAGGAATAACAAGTGTTAGAAAAATAATTCTGTATTCTTTAAGCCTATGACCTCGATCAAATTGATGCCGGTTTTCTTCATGGTAAAAGGAACTAATTTGTAGTAGTTGTCTTAACTCATTATGTAGGTACATTATTTAGGCCATGTATCGCAATTTTCGTGTATAGCTAACATTGTTTACCAGACAAAGCTGTTGATTAGACAGTAAACGCAATATCATAATTAGAGCAGAGACAAACACTCCAAAGGTCGTCTTTATTACCCGCAGGTGTGGTCTCACTGAGTGCCGTTTAAAATCGTATTAAATTTAATGTACCACCGTCTGGCGGTCTACAACTACTGCTGAATAAATAGCAATAGTAACTGAAAAAATCATACAAAGACCGTTTATTTATAAAGGCAATAAAATAAAGCATATCCACGTGACTCCATTGCATTAAATGCCCATAATAATTATGCGTGTCGTTAAAGAATACAAATAAGATGTAAACACAAAACGGGTACAATGTCAAGGCCGTTGACCGCAAGTGTTAGTGCACTCAAGGCGCCCTGACACACGTATTTTCTGCGCAAACGCAGCGGTCTACATCGCTCACAAGAAATGTTGCTTTCATCTTAACCTGACAACAATATTTATAAAATATGTCAGTTTATTTGCTCATCGATTTTAAATTGATAATGAAATGGAGACAAAATGAAATAAATAAGCCCTAAGCTTGAATAAAGGCCCTTCTCAGGAACTTGAGCTGCAATATTTTTACTTTAGCTCATCATTAATCTTGTTTAAAATGCAAATCTTCTAAATAAGCTCCGGACGAACAGGAAAAGATACCTTGAAAATATACTAAGGTATTAATTCCTATACTTAAAATCAGTTTTGTTTTTATTTTCCTATAACTTATTTGGACTAGAATAAAGCGTGGTCCAGGTAATTTTCTGAGCTTAAGAGGCGGTGAGCAGTTAATTATATTTATGATAATGTAGCTAAGGATCGTATTAGTATGGTAGGAGGCGATACCGCACAAAGTTTACAGACGCTATAAATAATTTGAAAAAATCACGTAGTAACACATAACTTTCGTAGCACGCACGCGCGCTTCGCTTCAGTCAGAAGGTCACGTATCATGCAAAACATATTTCGAAGTTAATGAGGAATCTAAATGCAATGTACTGCTGAAATCTGCTTTTTTTATCACAAATCTGGCAGCATAGTGGACGGCGGCAGCTTTTTACTTGCAGTTTTTTTGCGTATTAGTAGGACGTTGGCCGCTTTACAAGAACGATCGCTGAATACCTAGATTGAGACGTCAGAATTAATCTATAAAGAAATTATAATATATAATTCCTGTTGCTATAACTGTTTTTAAATATCCTGTGTAATTTAGACATTTAATAGTTCTGTATAATCTCATAACCGTTTATTGTGAACGGATACTATAATATTATTCAGATAAAAATTAAATAAACACATTTTCCTCTATAATTAAATAACATAGGTATTTAGGTTTTTGGGTTTCGTACGATAAACTTGGTCTTAGAATTGGTCTAACAGTCCTATAAGATGAGAGGAAAAGCCTTCAATTATCCGGGCACACACATAATTTTATTATAATTACGTTGTAAACCTTGATTAATATTATTTTAAACGGTTTTTATTTAATTACAACTATAAAATATAGCAAAATTATCTTAATTTGAAACGGTAAAAATATCTTTATTATAGAGAACACCGGTTCCATGAAGCCATTAAAGACTTAACCGAGTAAGAAAACTAAAGAAAAACAACTTTAAATTATATCTATTTCTGCAATTAGCTTTTTTATTAGCAGCCGATCAATTCAAATTGCGAAATTAGGGAATATTGTGTCATAAACTCATAAAAAGTGCTAGGACTGTTCTTTCAAATCCTTCAAAATATAATAAATTGCAGATTGAACTATTAACTAGGAACTAGTAACTTAACATTCCCGTCCGACGTACCCGAAGGGTTAGGTAGGGTTTCGCCGGTGTGGTTTAGGTCGTATGTAAATAATAGGGGGCGAGCCTATTGTCATTAACCGGGCACGACTCTTCTCCGAGCTGCTACTGAGAATTTCATAGAAACCAATACCAATAACCCACTTTGGTCGACCTGGGAATAGAACACCTCTTGCTTAGCAGTTGCACTTACGACCACTAGACCGATACCGATACAATCGCAAATATTGCAACCATTTTCGTGAAGGTGAATTATCTACTAAGGCCC
The DNA here is from genome assembly GCA_905163465.1 of Craniophora ligustri. Classification (NCBI taxonomy): domain Eukaryota; kingdom Metazoa; phylum Arthropoda; class Insecta; order Lepidoptera; family Noctuidae; genus Craniophora; species Craniophora ligustri. The sequence goes on along the minus strand of LR990967.1, from coordinate 4,573,749 downwards.
GGTCTTCCATGCTTCACGAGTATGAACAAAATGCTAGTGCATCCACATAATTAAATAAAACACATATAAACTGTCTACAGTCGGACTTAAAGTACATATGTCTTGTGGGTATCTATTTTCCCCTCGGGTTGCAAGTGGTCATTCATCAGACATATTAATATTTCCGTCTGCAAGTTACAACGGTACTGCTTGCTGCCGCATAGCCTCTTAATGTTCCAAGTAGTAACAATGAGATGATAAAATACTTACTTTATATCTTGTCTTAAGCTTTAATTCTCAATGCTGTTTATTACAATAAACGCAGAACACCAACTGCTGTTTGTTGTGGTTATATGCATGTTTTACAAATTTAACTTAAAAAAGAAACTGGCTGCGAACAGGGCCTGGGTCAATGACCTAGAGCTACTCCCAAACTTAATAAAATATTCACCATAACGATACAACGCAATGGGAAATTTGACCAATTGTTGGACTCTTCTTTAATTGCTTTTGCTCCTTGAGAAGCTTGACCCTACGCGGAAATCCGGTTCTGACTGTAAAAAAAGGAAGGATGTATTTCAATCTCCAACTAGTAATCTATTTGGTTACATGATTGTTGTAAGTAACTTTTAATACCTCGATGATCATTGAATCTGCTGTGAGGAATCTCACGAACGTGTCTGCTTAAGCTACTTATCTTGTTCTTCTGGAGACTCCATCCGAAGCAATAACTGCAATCAAGACTATAAAAATTTATGCAGGAACATTTTAACCACTGACCATTTTGAAACCTGTTCTGCGTTTTTGTATCTAATGGAAGTCAATGACATTTCGGGATTTGGTTCGAATTATTTAAAGCCCTTCTCTACCTGGCTAAATGCAAAACTGCCTTTGCGGTACGTACAATCTACGAGTAATAACTTCCAAAATTCAGATTTTGGAAGTTATTACTCGTAGATTGTGCTTAAATATTCTCTCCATTGTCTTAATAATTTTTTATGCCGTTTTGACACTTATTGATTGTTTTTTTTTCTGCATCTCAGTTTTGTTAATTGTAACAAATGAAGATTAAATTAGATATGTCGTTGAGAAAATCTCTGAAGCATGAAGGTTGTCTCACGGTGTTTCCCTTCACCGTTTTGAGCATGTGATACATAAGCACATAACTTCATACAAATGTCGTGGTGCTTGCCTTGGGTTTGAACTAGAGACCTTTGACATCTCATTCCACTGGTCTCACCACTAGGCTACCACAGCTCTACACGTACACGTATAAAACAAATTGAAATACAACATCTGTTGCTACGGGCATATTGTAAGAAGAGTCGGGATTAAAATAACAAACCTCGCCTTTTTTTTTAGTAGGTTGTGGAAACCTAGAAAAAGCAATCTTTGGAGAAGAAGCCTGGGGAGTGTGAGATCTTTAACCTCTTTAAAATCACCCGGGGGGCTACCATCAGCTCATGAATGGAGGTTCCAGGTCCTCTTAAGAGACCAACTCTGGAACCTGCAGTTTCTGCCTACTCTATTGTGTTACCTGATACTGCAATGCTATTTTCAAGTTCTGTGGAGAATTCATTATAACCTAACTTATGATAAATTTATTTTCGTTACACATTATTTCAACAAGTACGTAAACATATTATTACACAGTGTTTGTTTGACGTCAAACTATTCATATGCTTAGATCAATTGAAAATCAATTCAATACAAATTTTTGGACGCGACATTGAAATATCATAAAAGAATATTGTATGAAGACGTAAACAACAATAGTACACATTATTTTTGGTAACATTTCACAATTGCCATCGAGAACATCGATCACAAGTATAAGTCAAGGTCTGCAGATCCTAGGACTGTCGCACAATCAAGCGACGCAATCGCACGTCAAATGGCTATTTAATTAACTGTCATTCGTGATTATAATTACGACACTTCATGCAGAAATGTAGCTGATACGATGATACATTATTTCACTGAATGACGTAAAGGTCACACCTCCGGTCATAACTTTCCATGTATCAAGGTCACACTAGTGACGAACCATCCTATTGAATACCCTACAGTGTGAATCAAAAGAAATAATAAGGTCTGGAATGTAAGTAACATTCCGAGATATCGTTTAATGACTTTATATATGGTAAACATCCTATCGTCTAATGCTGAGCTCTAAGTAGTTAGTTGTAGGAATATACGTATGTATGTAGTATAAAAAAGAAATCTACTTTTTTACCTACTTTTCATAATATTAATTGAAAATTGCGCTCCTATATTTTTACGTAGGTCTTGTACACTACATTTTTTTAATTAAATTACCTCTAAGTAATCAACACAAGTAGATATCACGAAAAGATAGAGAGAATTAAGGAGATATCTAATCATTTCCGTACTTTACTCATTGATGATGTTTTTTATAAAGCAGCTTACATGTATGTCTTTATCGCCATTTAGCATGATTTGCTTTGATTTTTGATTGTTATCTTTTTTGTCTGAGAGCTTACTATTAAATAAGTATTATATTTCTTTTGTGTAAATCATCCTAAATTCTTGCCCCATCATTAATTTTGTTAGGAATTCTATTGAATTTCCTTTTAGCAATTCGAGGATAGGTTTTTAATGGAAAATAAGGTAATAAACAGCAACTATAACAATTATAATATAAATATAATATTAATAAAGAATACCTTGAAGTAGGTGTATATAAAATAATTTACCAAGATAGGTATATATAGATACTTAATTTTTAGAATACTAAAACATAAAAATCAGCGTATTCTTTAAGATACGCAGCGTAATTTATATACAAAATAACTTTATAATGACTTTATTACTTAAAAAACAATAAATTCCCAAAGGGTAGGTAAAACCGGGTTCTAAGGGGCATGGTACGTTGTTTTTTTTTAATCAATTTAAAGCTTAAATCTAATTCTTAGTTTCTTCCTATTACATTTGTAGCTATTGTAATGTATATGTAGTTGAGATGGTGGTTATTTTTATCATTACAAAATCGTGTACCTATAAAATGAGTAGTACCTACTTACTTCTCTCACAATTTTATTGGTAATTTAATATCAGTACTTGCTTAACATTAACATGATATGAAAGGTTAAGTATTATATAAAAGATTTTTACTTAAAATTTATAAAAAAATGTCATGCCGAGTTATTATAAGCGCATGAATCAAATCAATTTTCACATTAGGTACATAGATACTAAATTATATAAAAATACCTAAGTATTTATTAACATTAGACATAGTAACCTCTCTAACAATTAAATAATATTCTTTTTGCAGTCATTGCATAGGTAGGTAACCACATTAAACTATGCATTTTTACATATTTAACTACGAAGAATGTAAAAAGTCATATACCTATACGCAGAGAGTGGAATACATTAAATGGGTCATTTAATTATCTTAGACAATCTATTTGCATATTCCAAAAGGGGATAATATATGGTACAGTATAGAACACCTAATGGTATAAAGTTTACTCTTTATATAGAGGTAACTTAATTTTATACGTTTAATACTCACAGGTACATACTTAATACGTGCGATTGTATTTTTTGTTTGATGGCGAATTAGTTCATTGGAAACAATTATGATCAATTCGTATTTTAATCGACTTAAACGCATTTTATTCTTTGTCTTGTTTGATGAATAGCAGGATTTACGAGGCTATTGGCCGTTACCCAAACACTACGGAGCGCTTCGTTAAACATTAAACTGTTGGAGCCACTCTGACAAGATATGATGAAATAAGTAAGCCAGCAAAGCGGATCGGTTCATCCAGAGTCCTAGAGTTTTCTTGAGTTATATATATTTCTCAATTATTTTCCCTACCTATTACAATAACAGATGTTATAGATGACCTTTAACTAATTGAGTAATATATCTAGGTTTTATAAAGCTTTTTATGGTAAACTAGCGGCCAGCCCGGCTTCGCACGTGTAGGTGTAGGTATGTATATTAATTATTTTTAAAATTATAAAAGATATTACAGCAAAGATTTCATTTTAGGTATTTATCACAGCTTATTTGATTTTTAAATAAGATATAGCCCATGTTCGTCACGGATAATGTAGCATTCTAATGGAGTAAAAATCATTCAGATCAGTCCAGTAGTTTCGGAGCCTATTCATTACAAACAAACAAAGTCCAATCTTTACTCTGTATAATATTAGTGTAGACGTATAGATAAATATGATCGTTGATTGGAACCATTTAGTCAAAAAAGCACGGAGATTTTTTTTATTAATAACCCAAAAAAGTAACGACTGCGATGATCGCATATGATATTTATTTAACTTACCAGTCTATTTTTTTATAAGGCTGTCCTTGCTTTATAGTTTCTATTCAATGAAGAATTGTATGTAAATATTACACAGACACGTTAAAAAAAAACAACGAGATGCATCTTGCTATTTCCGGATTAGGTACCTAATTATACTACTTACCTAAAAGATTAAATGGACAAAAAAAACCAGCCTTGTGATTTATTGTGTTGCTAATTTACAGATATTATTATATATTAGGAAGCTGCTACTATTATATTGATATTGTAATTAAGTTCCTTCCATACTGTGATAGACTGTGGTATGACCAATGCTTGGGAAATCATAAGGACTCGAGACCGATCCCAACGATGAGTGCCCATGTTCAAAAGATAAAGGAAAACATCGTATCTGTGGCGTGTGAAGTCTGTCAACCCACACTAGCGAGATGTACCTATAACCTAATCTATGGTATGGTTTATTGAAATGAGAAGATATAACTTTTACCCTAAACAATGGCCACGCAGACATGAAAAGTTACTTTCACATTTAAAATATTGATTAATAAATAGGTACATATAGTTTAGAAATATAATAATTATGTCGGTATTAAATGTTTCGGCAGTTAAATTTTAGGTATAAAAGCTCAGGAATGAGTAGGTATTTCTTTATACAATTTGGCAAAATTGTAAACGTTATCTAAATGGTAGGGAATAATTAATAGAATTATTGCGCTGGTTATCTGTATATACTTCAAAATAATGGTATTTTTAAATATAAAGAAGCTGTTAAAGCGACTCAAAATCGTAGGTATATAAGTATTTTTACTAAGCAGCAGGTGATTAATCTACTTTAATACATATTTAAGTGACCATTTATTATTCACAAATGCGGTCGAATCGTGACCAGACCAAAATATAAACATTATTTTGTGCTCGTGTATTCGGAGGCGGCACACTGATAAAGATAAGGAATTGATTAGTAGTCAGCGCGGTGATTCTAACGGATCTTTGCTCTTAATTGTGGTTGGAGTGACAGACGCTAAACACAACTGGAAATAAAACAGAATGAAGAATAAAGCAGGCTTTAAAGCGATGACTCGTTTCATCGCTATAAAGCGGCACGAGCCGAAATCATACCTTTGTAATGTTTTTCTTAATCAACTACCAAAAAAGGTTTGTTTTCAATCGTCTGTAACTATATAGGTAAGTATTTATGCAAGTTCACGTACCTACAGCATTGTTGTTTTGGAAACAATTAATTTGTTACAAAGCCTATAGTTCCGAGAACATAATTGATGATACGATTGCCGATTGGTGCTTCGGCTGAGCAATTAGCTGATGCGTATTGGTTGTCGGCTTGGATCCTGTACGAAGCAAGTATTTATTTGGCCAAGTGTTTAATTACCGGTATTGGATGTGAGATGAGATATCTTGGTGTCTGAAGAGAAAATTCTAGAACGGTGATGGTTTTTTATATAGGGTCTTACTATTTGTGATTGGTGTCTATCATAAATGAAAATATAAATAAACGCATCGTCGTGTTCGGTCTCAGGCTGGAGACCGCATTGCTCTTTGGTGTGTTCTATTATCGATTTATAAGGGTTATCACTTGCTTATCTTTGTAGTTGACTTACTTCATTTTTTTAAAACATTGCCCCACTAGGATTTTTTCCTGTGTCGTGGAGTGCTCATTTGAAAAAAAAATTAATAAATTCTTGCTCTACGTGTACCCAACAGAAAGTAGCCAAACTAAGACAGGTGTTAAACCTATTAATTTGATTTTAAAGTAGTTATTAAACCAGTAAGCAGAAAGATAATACAACTTAACGTAATAATCAACTATGTCGCATAGGTATGAGATAAATTGTTAACCCATGAAATTTCATGGCCATCAATTTTCATTTTATAGCTACAAGCTTATATTGAAAGTTGCGGTTTTTGTCGACTCCATAATAACATTTTTATGTGAAACAATATACTAATTACGTTGCCAATCTTTGCTTCCATTATTCACACTCTCGTTAACCCGCTCTGAAGTCCCAACACAATCATTAAATCCTGCAGTAAATTCCAAGTGTGCAATTAAGGGTCTGGCTCCCTATTTTTAGCCGAACGAGTGATGTTCCTTTTTTTTTCAAACGAGGCGCGGGGACGGGTTGCAGTGTCGTTCCCCTTAAACCTTAGGGCTCTGAAACCTACATAAGTACCGAGGTATTCGTGTACCACAGAGATGGGTTCTTCCGATTATAAATTAAAATGCCCGTATGCGTTTGCGATTGAGTTTGAATTACCTACCTGTTTTGTGATTGGAATTGAGTTTTGTTGTGTTTTTTAATCGTATGAACATATTGATGAGCGGGCTTAATGATTGTAAGATATTGTTACGTAGTGCTGTGTTCAAGTTTCTTTGTTTCGTAATTTATGAGTATCAATCTTGTTACTTTGTTATTGTGTATGGTAGACTAATAGTGTAGCAGTAATCTGTTATTTTATTTAAGTATCCGACGCCAGCGCTTGGTAAAAAAGCAACAGCTGAAAACAACGGATCAGCCGAACGTGCTACGGGTTCCAATATAAGGTCGTCGGGCAACAATGATAATGGGTAAGGTTTTTTGTAAACAATATGTTGATGTACAATATGTTGTGTCCGTCCCTAAAGCGACTCTCTGACCGATGTAGCAATGAGTCTGGATGAGGATTTATAAAATAATTATTATTAACGTTATTTACCTGATCAGCTCGATCAACCATTCCTGTATAATTTTGGTAGTAAATGTATATCATATAATATAATAAAAAATCGTGTATCTATATGGATGTAACTTGGAGATTTTTATGCATATGAAATTAATTATTAAATACTTTTTTTTTTCGATATCTAGGTAAGTAGGTACGAACTTTCTACGAAAATATTTTTGAAGACTGATTATGAAAATTAAAAATGATCTATTATTTATTCTTTTACAGCAATCGGGAGCAACGACAACTTTGCATTCAGCCTGTCGCAGGCACTCTGCCAGACGCCGCAGCTTGTGTGTCGAATGCAGCTCGCGGATTACTCATGCGTTTTCTGGAAATAGATCCACGGGTCCGCATCAGAAACTTGAGACAACTGCAACAAACAGCTTTTTATATGAAATTCAATTTTGAACATATAAAAACGAAAATGGTTTGTTCAACATTTTAATAAGTTTTTGATATGTTATGAGTTTTTTGAGTGGAACATTTTTCCACATCGAAACTAGAATATTGTAACTAAGTTAGTAACTTGGGAAATCGTCGCTCATTATGGCTACAGAACTCTTTAAAAAATAAAATCTCACTTACTCTTTAAAAATATGTACTAAACGTAGAACTGATGATTTTTTCTAATCTTATTCTATACTCAAGCTTATTTTAAACTTGCAATTTTAATTTCCCATTTTTTGTTCTGTAGGTATCGCCAAGGTCTGTTCTGGAGCGTCACTTCCCAAATGTTGATTCAGAATCAACTGTCAACGGTCTTCCGATGGCCAGCCAAAATATATTTATGTCGTTCGATCAACCAACGTTAATTTAATTACCGATTTAATTTTATTTCTGGCAACCCTGTGTCGGTACTAAGTAGATACTTCCAGTCAGATTGTTTGATCCTTGTTGTTTAAACGTTGGTTTATAGTAAGTGCAGCTCAACATGGACGTTAGACCCGACAACATTTTCCTTACACCAAATGTAAGCATAAAGAAAATTGGCAAAAGCAACGAACATCAGATAACAGTATGTACCTAATTGTAATGACAGTTTGGGAAAGTCTTTTTAAATCTTATTTAGAAATATTAATCTTTAACGTCTTAGTTTTGAACATTTCTGTGTTTTGAAATGTTATGAGAAATGAAACTAATCTCATTTATACTTTATTGCGGTAATAAGCCACTACGACCAATAAGTTCGCCAAAGAGAAACATTGTTATGAGAGTGCCATTGTAGTATAAGTGCGGTGCCTAACTAGGTATTCAGATATAGATAATTCAATTGTCCCATTTTAAGACTTATGCTTCTCCCCTCTGCTAGATGTTTGTTATTTCGCTACAAGTTTGCCGTCTCATTGGTTATCTTATGGCTGTTTAGTGACCAGTAACTAGTACTAGATAAGTAAGTAGTCCTTAGTACTTATTTTTGGAATTCATCTTCAAACTAGGAGTTAAATAAATGTAATGTACATTTCTTTACTTACTTAGTACTTAGTTTAATATAACGCTAACTATGTATTATGAGATACATTCCATAATTTTAGTGTAGTATGTATTACAAAAAACGACAACAAACATAACGCACGTATGGGGGACGACCGGAAAAAGGATCTTACCTGATCCATTAGTAAAGTAGCTAGATCCTTCATATGGTAGGTAGGTATAACGAAAGGTTGGTCCGCAACCTAACAAATGATCCGTTCGACGCAATTAAATTGCGCATCGTGGGCAATGGGACACCGTCTTTAGTTTGCAAATATTATCTAATTTGGTCGCAATTGTTACCTACTAATCCTACTATCTCATAGATTAACTCTTTTTACCACGTTGGTAAATCTTTATTATATAGATATTGATACCAGGGCACTATGGCCCACCTTCACATATACCGTAGTGTTTATGAACGAGACTAGACGAAAATAAAATAAATACATCACAAATGATTAGCATGAAGTGGTAGATGCAATAAAAGTTGTCATTTATGAGAAACTAAGCCCCTGGATAGTTTTGAAATCCCTGACCCTGACTGGTCACCAAACCCACATAGATTAAATTATTAATAACTAGCTAACCCAGCAAACGTTGTTTTGCCACATTTTAAGAGTTGGTGGTAGAAGAGTGAAAATTTAGAATTATAAGTATTTTTTTATGCCAAATAATAAAAAAATAAAAAACATATCTTGTTAAAAAAAAGAAAAATAAAAGTGGTGAGGGACATCCTTATCACCCAGGGGTATAAAAATAGCCTACAGCCGATTCTCAGACCTACCAACTATATATACAAAATTTCATAATAATCAGAGGAGTTTAGCGACACACCGTGCCACGAGATTTTTATATATAAGAAGAAACAAGAAATGCATGAATTAATAAATGTACTACGAACAAGCATGTCTTATTTTATTTTCCTATTAGTAAATATAAAAAATAACATTATTGTGCTCGTTGTTCGGGAGCCAGCTTTGTCCCAGGCAAGATTGTGACGAAATATATAATAATATACCTAATAGGTACTTACATAAAATATCGGTAATCCATAATAATCAATATGATTAGAAGGGGTGTGAGTGTGAGTGTTGGCAGCCTAATTACCCGATAAATTTTAGTGCCGGAATACCTACTTTGGTGGTCGTTTTACAGGTTTTACTAGTAATGTTTTAGTACAATAAAGGTCTACAGTGACCTACCTACCTACATAAACAAAGCTCAAAGGACTTGATTTCGAATCATAACACTAGTAATAATAACATGAAATTGTGGTTCTTTACTGTTCTGTTTTTCTATAAACATATTTTAATTAGAAATTACAGTATGGAACTTACTGAAGTATCTACCTAAAGATTTATAGTTAATATTAGTACTTGCAGGGTACTTAGCCGTAGGGTAGGTAAGAGTAGTTCTTACCTACCCTACGGCTAAGTACCACCCCGTCAAGATTTTTTATATGAATATAAAACGTCAGTCCCTCAATTCGATTTAGGTGTTAATGAATCATTTCGTCCTTGGCGAAATGTGTATAAAATCTGTTCAGTAGTTTTTAATTTTATCGCATTCATAGATGGATTATGCCAGGGGGCGTGTAACTGATTCAAAATAGAGTTACAGACATCAAAAGTTTACTGGTACTTGTTATGCCATCTAGTGACTACAAAATAGACTAGACGCGGTTTTAAAAATCCCGTGCTATATTAAAGTATTAATTAACTGGAAATTAAAACCGCATGTTCATATATAAGAAAATAATACGGTACATACCATAATCTTATCATCAATAGGGAAAATTTACGAAATAAATAAATTTTACCATTTTGCATAAACAATCATAGACAATGTTTCGAAACTTAATGATTTCTCTGCAAATAGACTGGCAACATTCTTATGTCAGTCAGTTGAGTTGCTGACAGCAAACTTGACAGGTATATTTCGTTTGATCTACTCATTGAAATTTGAGCAAAATGAATTCTATCTTGAAAAAAGCTGCAATCCAGTATCTTAGAACCAATGCGCGTTCTTCCACCCACGCTGCCACTGCTGGTGGCCATGGAGGTAAGGAAATTTTATGGTTATTAGAAATTATGTAATCGGGTAACCTAAAGGGCCTTATCTATTATTTTACACTTGCATTCGAACTGCTCAAATTCCCTTCGTAGACCCAAATAATGTATGTGGAAGTGAACTACAATTTAAAAATGTCACAAATGGGCACATTTGTACTTGTATTGATCCTGTTTGTAAGTTTTCTAGTATATAATTTTATTTCTTACACCCCAGATTCTATTCAATTCCGCGCATGTTGTCTGTCTTTGAGGAAATCTCTGTTCATGTTGTGTCCCATTTTCGTTATTATGGTGCTAAAAATTTGGTCAGAGAGTCGCTTTAGAAAAATTTAAATAACATTAATTAAATCAACTTTATGTATATCAGTTTTACCAAGTTTTACAACGAGCATTCTTTTTAATATTTTTAATGCTTTTTTTTTGCATAAGAGATGCTGTAGCAGCAGTTTTACCTTTGTGTCACATGTTGATGATGATGAAGAAGTATTTATTTATATTGCTATCTTTATTTTTAAACAGGTGGTTACAAATTGTGGAAGAAGTTGACCTTCTTTGTTGCATTCCCCGCTGTTGGTCTTGGTATGCTGAATGCTTACCTGGCTCATGTGGAGCATGCCGCTCATGCTGAACACCCTGAATTCAAGCCTTATGAATTCATGCGTGTCCGTACTAAGGTATCGTAATTTTACACAAAATTAGGAAATTATAAAATTCTACTGCATATTTTCACAGACCCTACTTAAACTATTAAAACTGATGTTTCAAGATTCAATACTTAAAATGGATGTAGGGACTGTTGGTTTAAATAACAGTATACTAATAAAATTCTTAATTTTGTTATATTTTATAAGATAGAGTTATTCAGATGTTAAATATTTCATAAATATATGGGATACGTAATGAATCTATTTTATTAAATTTTCTCATTTAATGACTCCAATAATGTGAGATTTAAAGATATTGAACATAGGAGTTTACCTGGCTAACTCACTAAACCGTCCCATCTACAAGATAAAACAAATATTTTTATTGAATTTGTAGCATAAATATTTTTTATTCTTGAAATAAAACTACTTACGGATTTTATCGCGGTATAAAATGTGAAGTGAATGTGAGTGGTGGTGAATACACCGTAGACAAACCCCAGCACTATATCAGATTTGATAAATCCCAAGTCCTTGCAAAAGAAAACCGATTCCTACCCAGGATGATCCGTGAGGCCATTGAAATTAAAAAACACCCAAATTTCAATAGAGATGATGGCTGGGTGTTACCACCTGCTTGGAACCCCATCATAGTTTCTATTAAATCAAATCCAAGAACAAAACTGCACGACCAAAGGACACAGAACAAGCTCACTGCGAGCTTGTTCTGTGTAAATTGGATTGTCAATAATAATTGAAAATGTAATTAAGGTAGCTGTTAGTAATTATAACTTCAAGACAACCAACACCTCAGTCGGCCCGTGACCATGTATGTTGTAAAGGATCCGAAACGTCGGGTTAAAATAATATTAATATGCCGCGATAAAATCCTTAAAAAGTAGTTTTATTTCAATGTCTATTATTCGCGCAAGTGTAAGAAATCAATATTTTTTATTCTTTCAGCGTTTCCCATGGGGTGATGGCCAAAAATCCCTGTTCCACAACCCCCATGTCAACGCTCTCCCTAGCGGTTACGAACAGTAACTGTGTAACAGAAGATGCTGTGTAGTAACACTTAGATTACCTATTATTTTATGTATTGTGATAAGTAAATAAATTGCTTCAAAATGTACTTTCTTATTTTCTATAAAAAATATTCCCCACTTATCTGAAAATATTTTTAATGCTAGCCACATTGCGCTCCACGGCGGAGCCTAATGACGTAGCGCGTAATGTTTCACATAAAAAAATATTGCTTTATTAGTTGGAAGTTAGCAACATAGGATTTTCTCCTTCATTTGGGTACTTTTCAAATGAGTCCGGACTAGTCTGCCAAACCTTTCACAGATTCAGGGGTATTTTGTAAATTCCGAGACGTTTCGTTTACAGTTCATTCGCGAGCAAGTTAACCCCCCCACTCCCCCTTACACCCTGGATCCGCCTTCGGTAGGGCTATGGGTGTACCTAGGGGCCAAGTGGGCCGTTCCCACTCCAGAATGGTCCAGTGCTCACCCTAGGATGTTGCGCTAATGATTAGAAATTCTCACACGGTGGACAGTACCCACCCTCGGTGCTCAACCCAGAAGGGGCCAAGCCCCCCCTGAAGGAAAAGTCTAGATACGCCCTAAAAATATGGAACGCAGGAGAATAACTGAAATCAATCAATTTATCTAACATATTATATGTATAATACAGCGCCACCTGGTGCCGAAATAAGCTGTTAAGTTGTGGATATTATTATTTTTGTAAGTAAATACATACATATTTTTAGCCAGTATTTGCCTAGATGTGGCCCTACTCAGAAGGAAACTAGGAGTTTAAAAGGCGTCTGAGTAGGGTTTAATTTGTATGTTGTTTTCAAGTCACCGGTCGCTTTTGTATTTTACAAACTAACTTTTTATTTCAAGATTTATTCAAGGAATACACTTACCCCAGGCGTCCCCAGTTAATAAATAATAATCCATAGTGTAAATTAATGATTCTGAGAGATATTTGAAAAATTATATTTACAAGGTTATTTAAAAAAAAGGGCAGACAAATCTAGTACGAGAAAAAAAATTCACCGTCTGGCAACCCTGCTTCGCACGCAGTTATTTGGCAGCAGTGATGTTGCAATAGCGATAGTTTCGCTATCGATAGTTGACCTTGAAAAACAGTCGATAGCGCGAATAGTCCTATCGAAAATATCGAAATCTTGCAATACTATCTATGCTATTTTTTAATACTGTCGATTCTATCGAAATACGATACTATCGATAGTATCACGTCGTAAAACTCAATACTATCGATGATATATCGACGCGTTTCGATAGTATTGACGGGGAATAAAACAATATCTAGTCGGTAACACAGGGATATAAATAGTTGGTACCGCGTGACTAAGTATTGTCAATATAATAAACTGCGAATGTAAAATATAATGATCATGAAAAGACCACCAGCTTTAGTATAACGTAAGAGCAAGCAATACTATCGGAAAATGTACGACTATCGATAGGGCAATACTATCGATAGTATCGATACTATTGATACTATCGATACTATTGAAACGTATTGTAACGATAGTATTAATAGTATCCATACTATCGACAGTGTTTGTACTGATACTATCGATAGTATCGATACTATTGGTTTTTGGCAATAGTATTTCCTATTTTTATCAATCGATACTATCGATAGTGTTTGTACTGATACTATCGATAGTATCGATACTATTGGTGTTTGGCAATAGTATTTCTTATTTTTATCAATCGATACTATCGATAGTTTCAATAGTATCGTCAAGGGTCGATAGATTCGATAGCACTATCGATTGTATGACTGATTTTCAAGGCCACGATAGTATCACGATACTATCGATAGGCTATCGCTATCGCAACATCACTATTTGGCAGATCGATGTTTTGACTTTAGATACGTAAAACGTATAATTTCGATTGTATTTGTATACCACCTGTTCAGTAGGTAGTGTCACTGTCCAGGAATATACCGATACAAAATTACAAATACTTTAAAGTTAAAAAATGAATCGGATCTAAGGAGTTCCTATCATATTTATCATGGCAAGTGGTACTGTAAAGGAGTTTGCCCAGGCCTGGTGGGCGGAGGTGTACAACAGAGTAATTGGTGCTGTAGTATTCCTCGACGATGCTAGTGCTGAATGTCTGCACTGGGATGGAGGGCTATTTAACTTGACGGATAGTGGAGCTGTCGCTGTAAGATCCTTATCATCCCAGGTATGTGTTGCTACTATGATAGGATGAACAGTTCTTGTAGCTTGTTCTGCAAGAAATTATACCACCAAATACACTAATTCAATATTATGATAATTTTGGTAACTAGCTAAGTCAAAAGATGAGGTTCAATAGAATAATTTGACTTAATAGTCAAATTATTCTTTCCTATTTAAAAACATGCAGCAGCAGCGCTGTTGTCAGAGAAAAACTTACAAATAACTGAGTTAATTTAGTTACAAGTTATGATTTTCTTTATAAACAAATTTCAAGATGACAGAACTTGGTACCTTAGATCTCAAGTGTTTTTTTTTGCTGTAGTTGACAACCACACGAATTACTTTGATATTGTATTTGTCTCCCAGTCTCACATGTATATTTTTGGTGGGATATCATTATACAGTAGAATGATCTTTCAAGAGACAAATTTTTAGCAAATAAAATTGATGGATTGAAAAGTTATCCTCATGGTGTAAATACACTAAAAATAAGAAATAGGCTTATTTCATCTGATGAATTATATTTTTATATCAGGTTTGCAGGAAAGGTGAAAAGAAAGCAGTGTTTGTAACACAAGCCAATTCAGAGCAGCTACATATGATGTCTGAGATCATCAGACACAGTGACCTAACTCATTGTATTCTCATACCAACTGTGAGCCTAGATATAATTTATTCAGAGGTGAATGAAGGCAGAGATGTAAGTGATGTTATTGCTTGTGGCCGGGCACCTATTGAGGCAACAAAGCAGCTTGAGATGATGCTCATTGGATGGATGGGGAAAAAGGTGTAATAATTGTTTATAACTCATTATTAGAGTGACTATTCTGACAATATAGTTTAGATACTACCCTACTTTAAGAAACCTTACATATCTTTTACAGGGCCGGCAACATATGAGCTAACATTCATGCCACTTTTGTGGGATTAAAAAGTAGATTCAAAATATGTATTTTACTTTTACAGGTTTTTTATGTAATCTGGTTTTATTTGCTTTATATTGCAAAGGTTACATTTTTTAATCTTAGTATGTAGTTAAATTTTGTTGCAGCTAAAACTGATAAAGCATACATACAACCATGCATACAACCATGAAATACGTATACCAAGAATGAAAATTATGAATAAAATATAAATATAATAAAATATATAGGTATATCTTAATTATTAAATAAATTGAGGTGAAAATATATTTGTTTATTTCAGCAAAGTTCAGTGGAAGTGGTGCACATACCAATCTTTACTATATCCCTAACCAATGTAGTGTTTGTCACTCCTCCCTACCACCATGTGTACCCATTATTTAATGGTAAGCTGGTGGCAGAGACACCAGCGGTAGACCTGCACTCCTTGTCTATTGAAGAGAGGGCCCAGGCACGGAGACTGGCCAGTGGTTTGAACAGCATGCTGGATTCTATGAACTTGAAGGAGGATGTTTTTTACATGGGCACATACAGTAGTTTGATAGCTGGTATTCTCGAGAATTCACCTATTTCTCTTGCAAGGCGGAAGGTAATATTGCTTTAAAACTGTAATGAACTAGCTTATCTATACTGGCTTGGCTTGGGTAGCCCTATGTATCTATGGTGTATGTAACCTAACCCTATCCCTACATTATACATACTCTCCCCCCCCCCACCACTTTTCATTCTTTTCAAATTCATACATGTTTAATTTTAATTGCTAGTGTGTATAGTTTTTATAACGTTTATTTTTAGAATTGCTTACATCCCGCGTCACTAATCATCGTGGATCGGAGTCTGGACGTGGCTGGTGCAACCAGTTATAGTACAGAGGCTGTGCTGGACAAAATCTTGTCTACACTGCCTCGTTTTCCGGGACACCACACTGAAGTCGCCGTTGACATGTCGCCACTTTGCACGGCTCAAGTGTAAGTGTAGTGGATTCAACGACTTACATTTCTTTTTTATTTTAATTAAAAAAATATATACAGCTTATGTTGATCACACATAATGAAGCATTCTAATGGTCCAGTGGTTTAGCAGCCTATTCAATTGAAACAAACTAAGAATACATTTTTTCCTCTTTATAATATTAGTATAGATATAACATTATTCCTCTTATTAAAAAGCATGAATTTGGAATAGGCTGACCATGAGTCTTTGCCGAGGCATCTTATAACGTTATTGTCTGTTTCAAAGTCATAAAAACATTATGCCAAAATCTGACTTCACATAATTATCTAAAATGAGAGAGTAGTGACATAAAAACTTTAATAAAATAAATACTCTTTTGATTTCCAGCGTCGCTGACCCAGTAGATGGGCCATTGAGTCCCGGGTGCCTGTACCACCCGGACAAGGACGCATGCCTGCAGACCTACGACTACATGATAAATAAGTCGTACAAGGAGGTCATGAACGAACTTTACACTAATTTATTTAAAATCGACGAGGAAAAAGCGGCTGTCCCTAGTTCATTGATGAAAGTCACACCACAGAGTGTCGAGAATATCGTTGCGACATTTAAAGGTAATCAAATGGTATAACTATATGTTTTAAAGTAACATTGTAGGGTTTTCACCAGGATCATTAGCATATTGACAAATTAAATAATACCTTGTGTGGATCCATACCATCCATGCCTACAGTTTTTCCGAGGTTAAAAATACTACGATACACTGCAACCGGTTTAAGGAAATCAGAAAGTATTTGTACCTAAAAAAAAATTATAATCAGGTTTGTTACATGAAGAGATATTACTCTCAACTTTGATGATAACAATGATACATTACTATATATTCATTTCCTTACCATGTTATAGTGAATGACTTCCATTAATTAATGCTAACACATTTTAATGACAACACTTTTTTTTAAAACAGTATATAACGGTAAACTTTGTCGAGACGTGAATTGTTGTTGTAATTGGTTGTTAGGATATTAGTTAAAAGTTAACAACATAAATTGATGGTTACAATTCTTTATTACATAACGTTATAAGCGAGGATTTTTAAATTTTTATTAAGAAAGAAAAATTCGACCTCAAGCGGAATTCGAACCCGCGTCTTCTGGATAAGTAGGTACTCCAGACGCTCTGCAAACTGAGCCACCGAGTTATCCGCCTGATGTGTTGAATTTTGTTTTCTTTTTATGTTATTTATGTCTTACGGTGATATAGCAACATCGATTGGACAATTCTGTCCAACCCAGAATACTCCCTTTACAGCGAGTAGATTCCGGATGATATTGCATTACCTTTATACAATCTTTTTGTATTTTTTAGCATATTTCGAGCTAAGATTTTTAAATTTTTATTATGAAAGAAAACTTCAACCTCAGGCGGGATTCGAACCCGCATCTTCTGGATAAGTACTCCAGACGCTCTGCCAACTGAGCCATCGAGGTATCCGCCTGATGTGTTGAATTTTGCTTTCTTTTTATATTATTTATGTCTTACGGTGACAGTAACATCGATTGGACAATTCTGTCCAACCCAGAATACTCCCTTTACAGCGAGTAGATTCCGTCTTCTGGAGTACTTATCCAGAAGACGCGAGTTCGAATCCCGCCTGAGGTTGAATTTTTCTTTCTTAATAAAAATTTAAAAATCTTAGCTTGAAATATGCTAAAAAATACAAAAAGATTGTTATAAGCGAGGTTTTCGAATAAACAAATGTAATGTAAAGCATATTTTGTATTAGCTCTTGCTGGCAGTTCTAGTTCTGGCATTAGTTTCGTTATATTAACTTACTATTTTTTCATGGTACAGGGAAATATGAAGTAATCATGAAACACATAGGCGTTTTACAGCAAGCATTAGCAATGATGCAGACATTGAGATCCCCACAACGACAACAACAAGAACTCTTTAATATTTTCGAGTCGCAGACTCTTCAGAATCTCGGCGTCAGTCGAGAATCCACCAGTGTACTGCTTCAGGTAATTCTGTTTATATATTCTTTATTTTAGGTGAGATTATGCCTCATTAAAATTTGAACTTTCTAAGCGGCTGTTTGTTGGAAGCTTAAAGAAATACTACTTAAGACCAAACGCAAAGCTTGTGTGTTGTAAATCCTTATTATTTCTCTTTGACAGATCTGTAATCTAATAAAAAAACGTAAGGAGAGAAAGCTGCCCCTAGAAAATTATCTAGCCCTGATAACTACTCTGTACTCTTTAATCGGCACCGAAATAACGTTTTCGAAACCACACGAGGATGCTCTAGCTGAAACATTGGGTGTTGCTATATTTGAAGACCATAAGATCTTGCTAAAGAATACCCTTGAACCGGGCCAAATATTGACCCCTGAGGACTGTGACGCTACCGCTAAGAGAGTGCTGAAACAGTGGAAGGCTATATCTTTGATGAGAAGGTGGATGTATAAGTAAGTTTCTGATTAAAGTCTATGGTACTAACAGTAAGGATCCTAAGGAATTATTTATACCGATATTGGGGTGCAGGGTGATTAACGCGACAAATTTATTTCGTTTGTCAATCTGAACTATTCCACAACCTTGGTCATATTTTGAGATAAATACACAGAGCAGCATGAACAATGTTTCTTTTTATAAAAATGTTGGCAATAAAGTTACAACTTGTACTAAAAACTGCAGTCGCTCACTAAAGTAGTCGTATCGAAAAAACTCGTGAACGCGATATCAGCTTTATATATTTTATATGCCAATATACTATAAAAATACGAAGACTGATGTTATTGTCAATAAGCCACACAAAGAATTTTCGATATTATTATTTAGTTGTAAAAATTATTTTGCTTATAGGTACAACTCCGTTTTGAAACCGGGCGAGTCGGGAGTAGGCTATGAGTATCGTGGCGTTTTGCAGCAGTTGGTGGATGATATGGTTGACTCAAACCGACCTGAGCTCCCTGACTTGAAATACAGGAACGATAGCATCAAAAATCTCTTGAGAAGTGGACTCGAGTAAGAACTAAGTTTTCCTTTGTACCATGTTAATATAAATTCCTGTACACAACGCCATCTAGTAGCAAGTAGAAACAATATTGGCGAAGTCGCCATCTGGCGGTGAATAGAAAAGAAATAAATATGTTGATGAATTTTATGTTGATGAACTTTAATATTATTTTTAGTATGCAACATATTTCTACTATCTAACAGATATTATACATAAAATGTATTCTTTAAAAAGCGCCATTTAGTTCCGTCTTTAGCAACTTGTGTTTCGAGTACAAGATGGTTGATACATGACAAAGATATATTTTTTTTATAGTTTTTTCATTACCCTTTTGCAGCATTTTAACCAGCAAGAAAGGACGGAACACAAAACACCCGCTTGATAACCCGACAATAATCATATTTGTCGTTGGTGGCATCACAGCCGAAGAGTGCAAAGGTATACATCGTAGTGTGATCACGAGTGGGATCGACAACACCGTGCTCATCGGCTCCACGAAGATGGCCACCCCACATGGAGCTATGAGAAATGTTCTGCCGTTATAGCAGAAGGAGAAAAAGGAGGTTAAACCTTCTGAATATCCGCCGGGCAGTCGCGCCACTAGTCGCCGACACCGTCGCCATGAATTGCTTGGTGAGCTGTAAACTTACCGTTGCCAAAAAAAAGATAGTATCTCATGTTTTTGGTTAGAAATTATCGGCATTAATACATTTCATTCCCTAACCTA
Organism: Craniophora ligustri; assembly: GCA_905163465.1. Taxonomy (NCBI): domain Eukaryota; kingdom Metazoa; phylum Arthropoda; class Insecta; order Lepidoptera; family Noctuidae; genus Craniophora; species Craniophora ligustri. The sequence continues at coordinate 4,553,699 of LR990967.1, read as the reverse complement.
GATATCAGATTGAGATAATAAACACTTAATCATAGGATTAAGTGATTATTAACTCCAGTTTTCGAGATGGATTTTTTTATTTATATTATTATGACGAAAGACAACAATAAACTGTAATGAGGAAATACCCCCTCAGTCGGAGAATTTCCGATCAATTGATCCACCATTTTCATTATAAATTTCATACTAATAATGTTTTTCTTCTTCGATATAACTTCGACGATATTGCGAATAGTTGACGATTATATCATCGTCAACTATTCGTAATATCGTTTAATCAATATAGTTTGGACTATACAAATATTGCGAATCACGCGATTCAGTATATGAGAGTATAAATTTGTTATTTTTTCCGGAAATCACTGTATTGTAGAAGTAGCTCATTTAGATTTTGTTGTCTATGACTATAATTATCTGTAGGTTCATAATATATAATAATGTAAGTATATATATAATAATTATCAGTATATAATCGTTTGTTTTTCCGAAAATCTTTATTTTGTATGAAGAAAACTCAAAACATATTGGTGTCTATAACTATAATTGTTCGTAGAACTACAATATGTAAGTACATAATCGTTAGTATTTCTGAAAATCATAGTATTGTAAGAAGTTACTTAAATACATATTGGTGTCTATAATTATCAATGTCTGTAGACGTAGTACACATTATAAAATAGACTTATCCGTTTATGTTCACGTAAAAGATATTCCATTTTACACAACAAAAATATTCGAATAGGTAAGTTATGCTGTGTGTGCAATTTATATCCCTTAATGAATTAATATTTATAGTATATACCCATAGTAAAATAATTCTTACAAATAAATTGAGATAAATTCCAAACTTGACAAACTTCTAAAATTGTGGCGCATTAATAATCTTATTAGTTGCGTAAATAATGGATAAATCAAGATAATACAATCTCTTTGAGTAGATTTGTTGTTGTAGACTGTCGAACGAGTTCACACTTATTTTACATTTACGAAAGTATTTTAATCTTTTCCCAAACCGGTGCATGCATTACCAAAATTACCGTTAAACTAATACTAATATTTTGTAATTGGGACAGGCACAAATATACATTATACTAGTACCTACCTACACAAGTAAACGCATTAAAATTTTAAATAACACTTTTCCGTAATAACACGAAGCAATGCATGACTCTTTCTCATCAAACATAGAAGAATGTCTCTGAATCAGTCCCCTCTTATTGTTAATGTCAGATATGATATATATTTTAGGACGATAATATATATGTAAAATATAAATAATGTATATATTATATACGCTCGCGAGTATTAAACATTTTTCTTACAATTTCTATGCAATTTCGCGAGTGTGTATATAGGTATGTATGTAAATATATATCACATGCTGTTAAATGCCTCAGCTGTAATTTTAAGTGATCTCAGTTGTAAAGCTTGTATAATTATGATACATTGTTAATTTGAGATGTGAAGTTTTGTTATTTTAATTTATTGTTATTTGAGTCGCATATTATTATAAGAGACTTATTGAATGTATTTATAAGTGTAACGCAATGCAATTACAATGCAAAATAAAGGTTTTTATTTTCTTTAATGGTCTTGCGTATTTCATTAGTCCATGATTAAAACCTTTATACGTAGTCATACTCAAATTCTCATAGTTCTGTCTCTCACTGCGCTGCAAAGCGATATAACATCATCCTTCATCATCACCCTTTTACTGTCCCACAGTTGGGCACGGGTCTCCTCTCATTTGAGAGGGATTAGGCTATAGTGCTCCACGCTAGCCTAGTGCGGGTTGTTAGACTTCACACGCCATCGAGAAAATCTCAATCTTGTAGGTTTCTTCACGATGTTTTCCTTCGCCATTTGAGTATGTGATACGCACATAATTGGGGGCAACACTTAGGGGCTAGTTAAGATTGATAATTATTTTTCCATTCGTTTGGAATAGTTTGGGTATTTTTGAAAGGGCAAAGAAAACATTTTTATTAACATTACAAACTTTATTTGCGAACAACTAATTTGTGATAGCTTTAATCCGCATTTATTCGTGGGAACCAGTATGATCCCATGCCTACTATTACTCATACTTTCAACGTTGCTTATTGTTAATGAAAAATTATTTACTAAAAAGCCAATAGTAAAAAAATATGTTATGTTATTACATAATCAATTATTTTAAGTCAACAGGAATGTATTATTTTATGAAACTACATTGAAAGTTACTTAGTAATAAATGCTGTTGTTTGGGGAATAAAACATTAGGTACATATCACATTTTTCATTTATGGTAGGCAGGACTAACAGTAACGAAGTAGTGTCAGTATGAAAACATGTATTACAGGAATGTTCTACAATGATTTGTGCTTCGGGTTACCCGCATAAGTGAATAAACATTGCCACAAAAAGAAAAAATGGGTCATTTTAATTAGGTACTGATAACAAAAAAAAATTGATAGGTATTATTATTTACAGTACAAGTGACTACAGTGGACTGACGACTTGGTAAAGGTCGCTGGAATCCATTGGATGCGGGCGGCATATAACCGGTCGTCGTGGCGATCCTTGGGGGAGACCTATGTCCAGCAGTGGACGTCAAACGGTTGAAATGATGATTATTTACAGTATTATCAGATGAATTTGATATGGGTCCGTGCTAGGTGTTTAACAAGAACTAAGTAACTTTTTAGTTACTTTGTTGCAGTAAGAGTATTTAAATTACATGCATTGAACTCTAATAAGCAAATCTGAATATCTATCCGATTTACTTATTATTGCTTTGATTTTAAGTGAAACTTTATATTCACTTTGTTATATAATACTTTTGGTTACTTGTCTTAAGTATCTAGCCCATTTGCTTGAAAACAATCTTGATAATAAAATACAGAATTAAACATGTATTAATAATGAGAATTGCCGTCTGTTTAGATACCCATACTATAATACACTATACTCTATAGCATATTATTCTTTTTAGGAAGACGGCTAGATTTCATATCCTATCTATACATACTATCTTTTATTTACTATCACATTTTTCTTGTAATAAGGTTTCTTAACGTCTATTTTTTATTGTATCTTCAATTACTTTAATACTTCGAGACTATATGGTAGAATTACCCCTAGTAAAATTATAATTACATTAAATTCAAGCTAAAATAAATAATGGGCTGCAATTGGCTGGTATGTTCAAGTTTCACATGTCTTCTCAAATCAGCCAACAGCAGTATCTTTGCACCTATCGCTTACCTAATTATATCCTTATTGTAATAGCCAAAAATAGGATCAAATATTGAGGCTCTACTTTTAGATATTGATTTGATATAATATCAAGTAGGATTAGTGTAACTGCCAGGAAATACGATAGAAACTTATACAAACACATTTGTGTGTTTTAAGTAGTTTTAACAGATTCAAGGTGTGAAAATTCATTCACAACATAATACTTATTTATATCTAGGCACAGGTCTCTCAGTCCATGCCGGCGACATCGCCGCCCTTTCTAAAGTCAGCGTTGGCGTATATCGCAGTCTTATTTCTATAGAGTGCGCAGATTATTGAGCCTCGGTCCCGATACCGCTCCATCCCGTGGCCTTTTGCTTTGAGACCTTTGACTATATCCTGTGAACATAACAAGGAACCATATTATAATACTCGTAAAAGCAACCATTTTATAATACTCATAAAAGGAACCATCGTATAATCTATATACATATATAAAAATGAATCCCTATTTCCCTTGGTCAAATGGATTTAGATCAATTGCGTTATTGATAAAGACAAATATTTGGAGAAGGATATAGGCTACTTTTTATAAACCTACAACGCGAGCGAAGCCGTGGGCGGAAGCTAGTACTTTATGAATATTAGAGGGAAATACTCTACTAAGGAAGAAATATGTCTCTAAAGAGCTAACAATTTACGTACTAAGTATTTATGGGACTAGAGTAATAGCACAGGTAGGACTTTCGATAGATATACCGTATACGACATAACTATTGAACTTAACGATAATTTTATTGAGTAGCGGTAAAAATGACTACATTAAGTATTGGTACCAACATTATTTAGTTGTAGAAATAAAATTGTTTTATGGATTTTATCGGGGTAACATTATAATTTAATGGTCTGCCCGTGACCATGAATTATACTTAGTAAAGGAACTGAAACTTTGGAATTGATATGTCGATATATCGCGATAAAAACCATAATTGTGTTGATTACGCGTAGGTACCTATAAAGAAACAGTATTATTTAATTGTTACAAATTTATGTGTCACGGTCAATATTGTTAAGTAGGTAGAAATACCTAATACTGGTGTACCGATAATATGATATTAATTCGGGGTATTATTGATTCCCAACCTACGTTTTTCGAATACATACCTCTGTGATACCAAACTCATACGCTATGGTCATCGGCGTGATCTGATGATGGATGCGAGCTTCATCCACTGCCTCCTTTATAGTTTGATTAAACCATAACTTGCGTATTGTCACCTAGGTAAAAGAAAATAGTTTTATTTACAACCTAGAATTGAAATTATATAAATGAAGACAATATACTAAAAGTAAAATACAATTTGAAGCCTTTGTAGGTAGTACGTATGTAATAGGTTGGTACTATATATTTTATTTCTTGTGCGATGTTCCACCTCTCTACTATTATCTACTTGCATTAGGTAAGAACTGTGCTGCGCCCGACTGCTTCCATAATTAAATACGCCTTAAAAATGTAGTAAAAAAATAACCGTATAAATTAAAATAAATGAATTTAATGACAAGATAAGGTGGTCCGTCTTTTGAAAACTTGTCTCACGTACCAGTGCTACAGACGTGGTGATTTTAGTTCCTCCTGACGCGCCAATCACCAACTTAGCGTTGCCATTTTTGTCCACGATGATGCTGGGGCTCATGGAGGACATGGGTCGCTTGTGCGGTGCGATGAAGTTTGCGGGCGACGGCTTGAGACCGAAGAAGTTGGTGATACCAGGCGAGGAAAAGTCGTCCATCACATTGTTCATTATTATCCCTGTTTTGAGGGTCGAGAATCCTGCGCCGTAGCTGGTAAAACATAGACAATGGTGATTTGGTTTTCAATAATTTTAAAATAATGAATATCACGATAATAGTACACAACCGGGCTCGCTGACACAAAATTAAAGCCCATTGAAAATTACATATCATATTGAACTCTATTTCCATAACGTAATGAACATATTTCGAACAGACGGCTTATTACAAGATTTCAATGAAGGTGGAGAAATTGACGATTCGTTTGGAATCGCCTCTAGGTCAGCGTGGTATGAAGCTAAGTTCAATACAACACTGCGACATTCCACCTCTATATAATGTTATAAACCTCGTTTGACTGAAGTCGGGGTAAGCGATAAAACTTGCAGGTTACTTACTAATAGTTGATGGAACTGGTGACCGAGACAGCGTCGCCATTGGTGCCGATAATGGAGATGTGAGCTGTGCCCGCATCCGGCTGGTTATAGGTGTCGGCCCCGTACGTCGCCGTGTCGTTGCTCGTCGCCGTGTCGTTGATGCGCAGACGCACCTCCGTGCCGTACTCCGGAGTTGTGACGTTGTGGATCAACTGGAAAAAACCAGAACAATATAACACGACCATCACACATCACGGAAACAACAACAAAGTACTTACTTCGCCGTAAGTTTTTCGAAATACTAAAAACAAAATGATATAATATACCTGTTTATACATTGAATGATAGGTAAGAGACAGACAAGTATTTCCAAAAGATATAGAATAATTACATATTACAAAAAATTCAAAGGTCAAAGCTGTTTTTAAAAGTCGTGATAATTATGTATGAACCTACTTCAGTAGGCATGATGCTATTGTTTGGTCAGTACACTTTTCCGCATACTAACTAAAACTAACAATGTGCTTGTATTATTTTGTACGGTGCGAAAAACATAAATGACGATAATTAATAATTAGTCAACAACAGATCTGCTACGGAAATTTTGGCGAGATGGTATCCTACTATTCTACTAATATTACCTATATATTTAATTGCGAAAGTTTGTATGGATGTTATTTACTCGTGTGCGTTCGCGCAGCGGAATGTTGTTGAATTTAAAGATTTTAATTATGCAGATATTTAGTGTATGACGTCGTATAATTGTGTATGGTAAAAAAAATTTTTATAATATATATGTGAGCGTGTTCCCCCGCACCTCACCAAAATATGCAGAATTATTTTGTTTGAAGCGGTACGCTTAAGGCTAGTCCTTTGGTTAAATAGTCTAAGTATTGTAGTTTAGTTTATCGTAGATAGTGGCGTTATTATTAAAAAAATATTTTTCATTCAAGAAATGCAATTGTTTTATTTTTTCCTAACGCTTGTGTACGCAACTGTACCATATTAATAAATACTATATTGGAAGGTTAAGAACGTTTCTTAGATATATGGCACGGCCGCTTTTTTGTAGCCATCCGAACTTGGTCGGGTTATGTAGGTTTTCGATGCTTCGTCAATATTATAATTGTTTTTCTTTGATTACTGAATTTAATGACATGAAATTTTGCATGTGAATAGTTGAATGAATTAACTAATTATTGGCATACATTTTACCATGCAATTCCTTTAGAACGTCGTGATATTTGACTGCTTTGTAAACAGTGATCTATTCATGGTAAATTGTCCTATAACTCTTTAATTACTAACGGAACATCATTGATACTTGGCAACATGTTGCAGACACTTACAAGGTTTGTATAAACGTGAAAATCTAGACCCCAAAGTGCATACTTTAAGAACTAAGACCTAATAAGCGTATTTTACGTTTATATTTTTATCTTTTAAGCCCTACGATTTTTTCTAAATCTGTTTTTAAGCAAATATAAACAAATTCAAAACAATGTATGTAAAAATCTACAGCTCTCTATGTAAGCGTTTTATATGAAAACTAGCTAATGGCCAAACGTTTGCGTAGCGGAAACTTGAATTTCTCCGAAGTTTATGCATGCACCAATTTTATTCATACATACACAATTACACACAAATACTAATTTTTGGACACATCTCTTTTCTTCTAAAGTCTACGGATCAAAAAAAGTTCCGCCAGGACAACGTTCGCCCAGCGGAATCAGTTTTTGGTGAATTTCTCCACAATGGCTGCGTGCACAATTTTTTTTTTACCATACACAATTATACGACGTCATACACTAAATATCTGCATAATTAAAATCTTTAAATTCAACAACATTCCGCTGCGCGAACGCACACTATTTACTCTTTCTTTTCAGTTAACGGATTTGGATGTTTAGCATATACATAGATAGTTTATTACCTGGATTAACACATAGGCTACTTTTTATTTGTATACCATGTGGGAAAAGCCGTGGGCAAAGCTAGTTTAAAATAAATCTCACCTCTGACAGATCTAGGAAGTCCATATCTCCTAGCTTCGTCCTAGTCGCGTACGCATATTTGAAGGCTTCAATGATCCGGTGGTAGGTGAGGATCTTGTCTTCCGTGCTATTGATACTGGAGGAGTTGAAGTGGTACCCGCTGAGGATGTTCAGGATATTGACCAGGATGGCGCCACTGCTGGGCGGAGGCGGCGCATAGAACGTATCTCCGTTGCCCAGAGGTACCACGAGGGGGTCTGTGATCTTTGCTCTGGGAAATTATAGGGTGGTTATAGTACAGTTAATTCGGTAAATACCTACATATTACTATTACTTTTGATGTGCCTACATACGTTTTTCTATAAAGTTTGCTATTTGAACTCCTTTATAAAACATGGCAATCTTAAAGTGAAAATTAGCTTCGAAGCATCCATCCCTTGACTAGGTATTGAGCTCATTAAAGCAGTTCCGTAATTCACTGCAAATTTCGATCTTTTCCATTTCAGAAACGAATCGATTCTCATCGATAAATTTAAACAATAATCGATAGGTGATATGTATTTTATTACTGTAGAATAAGGAAACAGTTATCTGTTTCCTTATTCTACACTTAACCGAGAGTTAATGGAGCTCTCATTCATTAACGTTTAGATAACGATAGACCGATTTCGTTTCACTGTTAGGCGCGGTTTTCTGCGCTGAATTGGATATTGATCCAATATCCAATTTAATTAAGAATGCGTTTACTGCTAAGTAACTAGCTGTTAAGGGGGTAAGGGACTCAGTAATACTGACTCATACTTGTTCATAACTTCACACAACTTCACTTCATATAATGTCTTACGATGCAAGCAAACTATCGATATTTTCTCCTTATAGTTATGCAGGTATTAATTATGACATTAAACTAATGATGGAACATGCTAATGGCTAGTTTTTGTAAAAAGCTGCTGACGTTGTATACCTACGTTAGATAGACTTAGTGCTAGTGATTTAAAATAAAAATCTTCGGAGATTCGTAACTGCCAAATCAATTTATATGTACTTATACCCTACATCATTTTATTCTATGAAACCATTGATTGAATATAAAACCTAATGAAACAATATAAGATCTGTATGAAACAATGCAATTGGAGAGAACGAAACTACATATATTTACAAACGTACCTAAATAACATATTCAGCTATTGGTTTTATTCACTTACTAGCTGCCTCCCGCGGCTTTGCCCGCATGGTATATAGATAAAAAGTAGCTTTTGTGTTAATCCAGATAATAAACTATATGTATGCTAAATCTCATTCAAATCAGTTAAGCGGTTTTTGCGTGAAAGAGTAACAAACATTCATCCATACTTACAAACTTTCGCGTTTATAATATTAGTAGGAAGTAGGATGTGTTGCATTGCAGATTGCAGCCAAATGTAGTCAGATTGCAGTCAAATCCCTACTATTATTTAGCACATCTAGGTAGCTATTGAGTAGGAATACTTATATACCTACATAGTATTGACAAACAGTAAACTTTCAGACGTTCAATCGCTCTTTCTTCCACGAAAACTTTCTAACGTCACCTTTCTCAATTGCATTTGCATTTAAGATTAACGCACCTTACAATGCTTAGTAATAAAGCAAAATGTTGCATAGCAACAAGTTACAAGCAATATTAATTGACTATTTATTAATCAAATTGTTGCATTCTTGTGCTTCGAGCCAACAGCAATTTGTTGCTGGTATTTCAATCTAATAATAAACATATTATGCAATACGTTATCATCCGCGTGTTTAATCAGTAGATCTACTCATTAATTAAGTAGGGCTAGTGAATTAGGTCTAACGTTGCATTTTTTTATCGTACGTACGTACATCTACGTCTTAATGGTAATTATAAGCATAAGTAAGATAAATTATTAAGTGCATTGACGGTATCTATCCTCACACATAATATGAATTAAATTTATTAAGCATAAGCAAACCGAAATAAGAAAAAAGAAACATTAAAAAAAACCATTTGACCTTCCGAATTTGATTCCAAAATCGAGCAATATTAATATTTGATGTTTGCCCAGTTAGTCAATTACTTCTTTGATAGACGACTCAATTAATCTAGTGGTAGTTAACACTGCCTTCTGTGCTATGGGTTCCGGGCTCGAATCCCAGTAGGGACAAATGTTTGTGTGATGAGCATAAACATTTGTATCCGAGTCATGGTTGTATCTTTGTATAATATGTAAATATTTACAAAAAAAAGTGACAAGAAAAGTCACGCAAGCGTCGTTGCTTAGCTCGGAACTAGATGGCGCTGTGTCATGTGGACATTAGTCCAGAAATATTTATTTATAGAATATACTTAAATATCTTAGTTCTCGAGCTATCGAATATACCAAACACAAGCGCCTTAGTTAATTAGTAAATTGTATTAATGTATAATGCATTGAAGGTATACTCATCTAATTAGATATACATTTTATTAATATTAATACACGAAATGCCTCGTACTCTTATCTTTCGTTGGCTTATTAAATTTCCTTAAGCAGGGCATTGCCTGGTAAGCGTGGGTATAGACTGTTCAAAATAGTTGGTCTAATGTTTGATTTTGGATGTGTGAATAAAGTACTAGATAGGATATACAAACAAGTTAAAGATTAAACTTTTGTAATTCTTTATAAATGTGATAATCGACCAATGGCCACTAAGAAACGTGGGCCGTGGGCCGTCTTTTTCCAATACGAAGGCAGTAAGAAAACAGTCATGTATCGATATCATATAGGACCTGCACAGAGCGATAAAGAATAAAATGACTTCATTTTATTCATACCTACTCTAGGTACATATATAAACTTATAATAAGACCAAATTTCATAACACGGTCATGTTAGAGCTACCTCCAATATAAACATTTCACAACATATAGCTATATTGCGATCAAAACAATACCATTCATGCACCTGATTAAATGATATTACATGACTCATACGATTATCAAGAAATATATGAATTCACGTATTAAAATGCTGAAATCGTTACTTTATTTATTGTTTAATTTTTAAACTACCTACCTACTAACAATGACACGCCATTGCTTTTGTTAGAGAGTTCATTTGTGTAAATAAAAGCCCTACTGACAAATGCTTTACACGGTAAATATCGGTTTTCTATTGTGATTTAAACCGGAATTCCAAACAATTGTATCCATTCGTGTTTTTTTAGAATGTTAAGTATGTCACCATCCCTTTGGATCTTAACAATCTAATAACAAAGAAATAATAAATAAATAAATAAATATTCCTGGACATTATGACACAGCGCCATCTAGTTCCGTGGTAAGCAACGAAGCTTGTGTTACGGATACTAGTCACAGACATAGCAAAAAATCGGAGACGGATTAGTCTAGAAAAAATAGTTTTTCTTAATAAAACAAAGATAATAATTACGTCAACTGAAGACTATGAAAAATTCTTCAGGTTGGCTGACTTATAATACTCTTTCTAGAACTTTCTAGCGAGCAACTTTGGCCAAGAATTTTACAATTCAATATTCAAAGTCATATTACCGTGGTTTCTACTAATGTTATCAGCAAAGGAATTCGTGACGAATTTCAGCCATTATTCACACTTATGGGAAATGAATTATAGGTAAGCAATAATAATTGAATGTCAAGGAATGTTATATTATATAGGTACCTACCTACTTATTTATATGTCGAGTTTTATTTCTTCGTTTTTCATTGCAGAATAGCGTTACGGGACCTTGCGCTTACGGGACTATGGAGACATTGTGCTAAATGTTATCTACAGTACCTACTCATACTGGTAACGTTCTGTACCCCCTGACTCATTGTCAATTCATGAAATCATTGACAATTTATTAGTAAATGGGCCGATGACCTTGAAACGCCAGAACAGATCTTCATAAATTACCACTTCAGCTTTCAATTAAAAAAACCGTATCAAAATCGGTCTATTCTTTTTGGAGCTACGATGCCACACAGAAATGTCAAACTTATAATATCTCTCTTTTTGCGTTGGGGGTTAAAAATTAATATTATAAAAAGAAAAATATACCACTCGATCTTACAATTACCCGAATATTCTGTATCTCTAGCGACATCTACTCCATCAAACATGTAACTACTAATCTAAAAGGGTTAAAAAGTAAAGTTCTCGAAGTTTCCCAGACTTATGTGCGAGTGGTATACATAACAGCTGTTAAAAAGTCAACAATGATGCAATAATAATGAATGTTTAAAAACATGTATGAGAACGAGTGCTTTAAACGTATAATTAGTGCTGGAAAGGTACTGTATAACACCTTATGTTCAATAGGATTGACATAATTATTTCATACACACGACTGTTAAGTGGAAGGTACGAACATTGAATTCTTGGTGGAACAGTGTTATTGGGTCATCATCATCAACCCAATTGTTTTCTTATTCTTGGGTAGAGGTCTCCTTTCATTTGATAGGGTTTAGGCTGGGTCCACCACGCTAGTACAGATTCACTGACTTCACACGTCATCGAGAAAATCTCAAGCACGCAGGTTTCCTTACGATATTTTCCTTCACCGTTTGAGCATGTGATAAACCATTAGGGATACAAGCCTGTGTAGCACAGCGCACAATAGTATATTTTGGTCCTAATCAAACCATTAAAATTTCCTTTTTACAGTTAGGCTATGCGTTCAACTTGACTTCCCACGTCTCAAAATATAACAAGAAACACTTTTGTTGGTATGTTATATGTATAAATATATTGTTTTATGGTTCGTTACGTTGTTATTTGAATTTTAATGTAGTACACTATAGAGTACAGTTAATAGTACCTACGGTAACAGTACTAATAGACAACATAAGTTCTGTATTGAGGATCTTTTGTCTTCCGAGTTCCATCGCTTCCTTTTACTTTTACTTTTTAGAGTTTAATTTTTTTATACATATAGTCGTAATAAACACAACTGTTCACAATGCACGAGTACCAAGAGCCGGAACAAACTACTTGTAGGCCATACTGTATTTATTCCGTAGGCGGATCGAACGCGCAACACGCGGCGTTGCAACCGACCGTGCCGTGCACCAAGTTACTAGTAGGTTCTAAAACCTACTTTATATATTATTCCTACAACATTTAAATAAGAGGTTTGCGCTTCTATAATTATGCTGCTCGTATAACAGATAGTAAATATACATATGTTTAAGGGCAATGAGCCCACTCGACCAATTTGCAAACAAAACACAATCAATCATGTTATAATATCAGTCCTATGACTATCAGCAGAGTGCGAACACTCGGCTTTACAAACTTGTAAGTATTTAAGACAGTAGCATAAACTGTGGACTTTTTCAATTAAATAAATGGCCTGAGAAACCTGCTACTTAGAATTTCTAAACATCACTCGAAACCAGCATTACATATTCTGTAAAATCTTACTAACAAACTCACTTCAGAATCCACAGTGATGAAATTCCGTGTACAGTGTATAATTTTAGTGAAATTTATCTTGTAGCTAGCACATTGAAATAAAACTACTTTTTACGGATTTTATCGCGGTATATTATATCAGTGGCAACTGTTGGTGAAACTTAATTAAATATATAAATGTATTCGAAACTTATCGCAGTTTGATTATGTGAAATCGGTGATAATATTATAAAGGTTTGAAGTACTTACTCATACTGCCTGAGATCTTCAGCAGTGATGATGCTCCCCAGTCTCTCTAGGTCATCCAAGAAGTCCAGAGCTAAGGTGCCGTTGTACAGATCATCACCCCCATTCTCAGCTATCCTCTGGAAGGTGTTGCACAAGGCCTCGCTGGGCTTCACTATCGTGCCCGGTTTATGGAACTGGCCTTTGGCCGTGTTGAAGTACATTTTCCTGAGAACAAGGAAACTGGTTAGCTGGTTTCCTGTCGCATAACTTTTTACGGGCAATGGAACATAAATAAATAGTGTGTGCATGACTTGATACAGGGTGCTCAGAGTTCAGAGTATCTCGTTGGGTGGCATATACGAAACGATTATTGAATAAAACCTTATTCGGCGATAGTGATGGCTCGAATGGTGTAATCTACTCCTTGTTTATGTTCCCGCTCAAAACTATTTGACCTTTATTAGTAGTTGTTGTCTGGAACTTTCTGTATGTGACAGTTTTTATAACAAAAAAGTTATAAAAAAATTTTGTTAATAATATACAGCTATTCTTTATATTAATATGACTTATAATATTAGTATCTTAGGAAGGCTGATCTAATAAACTTGTTATTCTACCTACTAAGTAGTTAAGTACCTATGGTTGAAATGCTTATAATAAAATATCTGGTAATCATCATTTCAACCGTTAGACGTCCACTATCTGGTAATATTTATTCCAAATTAGAATTATAGGTACATATTTGAGTACTTGTACCGATATTCAAGAATGGTGCCAATAAATTAACATAACAGCGTTAAGGAAGCGATGTTTATTTATATCACGAGGAAATAGGTTATCAAGTACAAATTCTTTAATCTTTTATGTTACCCACCTATCTATTACTTGACATTATAGGTAAATTACGGCACAACCTCTTTGGAAACATTTTTAAAATGTTAATTCCTAATTTAATAAAAAATATATCGTCATAATAAAACGGAAACAAACGTTTTTGTTCAGTTTCACAGCTCCTTATTACTTAGATTAATATGGGCCACTTTTAAAAATACCCTAATTCTATATTCTTATATTTACACAAATAGCCGGACTCGGAACAACTACCTATAGGTCATACAAATATTTACTTTCTGCTGGTATCGCGCAGAAGCTGAGCGCTCGATCACTGATCGCTTTTGTGTCTTCAATTTACCTTAAATTCGGGTCGTTCTTGATGTAAGACGCTTTCTCAACGCCGTCATGCATGATCCTGGACAGCGGGAAGCCCTTCCTGCAGAGGTCCAGGGTCGGGGCAATCAGGCTCTCCCAGGGTAGCCTACCCCAGTGTCTGTGGGCGGCCCACATCCCCCGCAGCTCGCCAGGCACGCCAATCGCCAGAGGACCTAGTAGACATAATGGATGTTGATCATTTCAGTGAGGAATAGTTGTTTGAAAAGCTACATTTTGTATGATCTGATATATCAAATGCTAGTTTGAAAAACATTTGCATAATATTTTCAAGATATAAGATGTAGTTTAAAGGTCTATAAATTCAAAGGAGTTCTATCCGAAGACACGTACTACAAGATTTTCATAGTTATGTCCAAATTTATTACAATCAATGGTGACGGAAAACATCGTTAGATGCCAACCTGCACTAGACTAATAAGGAGAAAACCTGCGTCCAACTGCGACGCACGAAATGGTTTGTTAAATATTTTCATTTTACATATATTATATAAGATTTAAGTTATAGGAAATTTAAGTTTGTATGTGAATTTTTCAATCTCAGGGTTAGTTGTATATGGTAGGTATATTTTATTTTATATGCATGGTACGGGTGTTTTTATTTTCATTGTAATAGTGAATACCTACATAATATTTGATTTAGTGCATGTTTTGTAAGCCTACGTAAGTACATTAACGATGGTATATTAGATTAATGTTATTTTAGCAAAATGTGACATATTCTGCTTATTCAAACATTCTTATAAAGGTGCGCGCTGTTGTTTCAAGTTCATTCGCCTTATTTATCCAGTTTTAATAATAATATAATGAAGCAGATATTATAATGACATTGATGTAGACACATATGTACATAGATATTTAAAGTCAAGCGGTTCGTAACGAAATGGCGAAATGAAATGGTTTTTGCAATGTCAGCAGTCTACGGTAACTGGTAACCATCAGATGCAGAGGCGTAGCGTGGGTATTTGCCGCCCGGGGCCGTCTGAAAATTTGCCGCCCCCTTTTCTAGTAGTATAAAAACGACGTGGCACTTGATGCCGCCCCCTTTCATATGCCGCCCGGGGCCAAGGCCCCCTCTGCCCCCCCCCCACGCTACGCTACTGATCAGATGAGTCGTAAGCTTGTTTGGCACCCTTGTGGCATAAACAAATAGTTGGAGCGACAAAATTAGTTAAAATAAATCTGATAACTAATTACGATTATGTATGTACTTTATATGTGTATAATGTAATTGAAAACATAATAGCTGGCTGCACTGATTTCTTACAATAAAACGAATTATAATTATTTTTACTACAGTATATTGATTTTAATTAAACTCAACGTTCCGGATTCTTTACAGCATCCGAAACTTTATACTTTTTTCCTGTTAGGCTCGTAAAAGTCATAGCGTGATGTTGGGCTATTAAATGCAAAATGGTTTCCAACTTCGGTGATAATTCTAAAACTTAAACTTGACTAGATTAGGTTTTTTGCGAGTATTTGCAGCCTACTTGTACTTACTAGACCTACTTCAACTGTACAGGTAGATATGTGTGAACTAAGTTTATGAGATGGTTCTCTCCTTTAATATCTTCTCAGAACAGCTTGTGATTCTAATAAATAATAGCTACTTAGTCTTGCCATGAAACTATTATTTAACTGGAAACGTTGTACCTCATTTTAGTCTAAAGCTTGACGGTTCATAATGTCAAGTTTCATAAAAGCCCTTAGTTATCTGTGCCACGCCGGTGGAATACTGGCTAAGTAACGGAACTCCTCGGTACCTAATGGATTAGCAGGTTGCTTACTTGGGACAAACGGTACTGACTAGGTCTAGCTTTATTATAAGTATGTTTTTTTTTATCGAATTTATTAAGAGTACGCAATATATCAGTATACCAGTATAGAGTATGATTAAATCAGTATAAAGTATGAGTACATCACTCATTGGCATCAGATGAACACTCATAATTTGCCCGAACGGTTTAGATCCCATGTAGGTTAAACGGGGCGAATCTTATTACCATTAAGTACATAACAAAAGTTCTGATTTGTTCAAAGATATAAAATTATTTTCATTGATTTAATTTTATTACATCAATTAATCTTTAGATATCTTTTTTTTTTATTTATGACCTAAACCATCCAACATTTCTGGATTACACAAAGGAAGAGCTACGTAATACAATAATTTTAATATTTTACTTATATGATTCAAAATACTCCATCAAATTGTCTATTCATAATCACTAGCAGAAACCGTCAATGCCGTCATGACTTATCTGAGGGGTTTTCTCGAAATAGTGATAGCGTTTTAAGTCCAAGTGAGAGGAGACCCAACAGTGAGTTACTTAAGGATTTCTGATATAATTGTCAGTAAACATTAACATAAGTTATATATTAAATAAGAAACTAGTTTCACAAAAAGCTTAATGAAGTAGAAAGGTTGTAAGCTACACACAATGCAGCCGGTGAAACCGAATGTGACCGGGCGCTGGCGCTCAACGCCGCGGCATCACTGATTGGACCAGATTCAAAGAGAAAGCCTTAGAGAAATTCGCAATGACGTACCGACATATCACACGCATTTGATATCAAAACTATTACATCTATATTACAATCTTTGTACGAGTGTTGTTAATTATTAACACTGTTACTTTTAACTAATTAAACTACTAATTGGTTTTGTGATTGTCGTAGATTATAGGTATTCCTAGGAGGAACAAAGTGTTATTGTGGTATTATTATTGGAATTCTTAGTAGCAACTCGAAGTTTGAATATGTGTCCGATTGATAGCTACGTGACCTGATTAGCGCAGTGGTTTAGCGATCGGCTTGTGCGTCACGGTTTGCACGTTCAGTCCCCGCACGGCGCAAGTATTGGTACGATCTGTAGTAGTTGTTCCGGGTCTGGGTGTTTGTGTATGTAAAAATTGTGGTTGTAAACTCTACGTTACGCTACGTTTCTTTAATTAAAAAAAATATCATTAAAACATTTATAGCAATTTGATCGCTACATGTTATGTAACACAATATATCGGCGATCTGTTGATATATGTATATATGTAGGTACTACCTACACTTCTATTTAACTCAAACTCAAATATCCTATTACATTACAATAAATATTATGGGCAATTTTAAATTGTCAAAACTAGTTGCACGGGTGCAAAAACGTACGTCTTATGGAGAAGCGCCGGCAAGAAACTCCAACCCTTTCAAGATACTGGCGGGAACGTTTACTCGATATACATAATAAAATATACTGTAACAAGAGATTAAAAAGTAAAATGGTACGAGAGTGCTTGTAATCAAAGCACTCTTTGTTAAGTGATTTAAAACAAAATGTCTCAAAAACATTTGTAATGTCGTAAAATTAATGTTGATTATTTCTCCTATAAAGTAACATAATTAGCTACAATGTATTAATTATTATACCAACATTATACAATATTTTCCTGATTCATACGATTAATGAGGTATTAATTTTCAAAACAAAAGTATTTTTAGAATGCTGGTTGATATAATTGCGTAATAGTTTTAATTATCACGCATATTTAACTTGTTTCGTAAAGCAAGATTTTTATATTCTTCTAATTAACTGTTTGAATTATAATCTGAACGAAACTAACTTAATATATCAGTATTAAGTTTTTTATATACAAATTTGTTTGTTTTTATTTAGTTTCTCGATTTTTAGCTAAATAATTATCTATCCGTCAATTTCTTTTTATTGTTGTGTTTAAAGGATTAATGATTTGTTTGCTTGTTAAGTCTACAATGTTAACACAATTTACGTGTATCATAATATGAATAAATAAAAGCTGTCAACCCAATCAACAACTATAAAGACAGAGGGGTGAATATGTCTAGAAGGAGAGCAATTTGTTAAAGTAATATTCATTTTTTTGTTTGGAGTATAAAGCCGTTAGGCTACCCTAGAATTTTGCCTTGAGTGTCTAAATATGTTTCTAACTACAGTAACTACAGCAATAAAAATATATAGAGGGGTGGAAACGTCTCTAACATATTCATAAATCATATCTATTGTCATTTTATTTCTTTTATGTAGTAGTCTGGCTGGGTTTAATGGACAGTTAAAGCTGATATTAGATATATCTACATTTTTATTCTGTAGGAGTAAGAAAAAATATTTGTACTAACGAAATGTACTATGTCATAGTAACTATGCTATGACAGTACTTACTATGTGTCACAAGCGCAGTGTTTGAACGATTGTCTTCTGCCTCGGGGGTCGAGAATGAATTCCCGCAAGGAACAAATGCATTGTATGTACATCTACAGTATG
Organism: Craniophora ligustri; assembly: GCA_905163465.1. Taxonomy (NCBI): domain Eukaryota; kingdom Metazoa; phylum Arthropoda; class Insecta; order Lepidoptera; family Noctuidae; genus Craniophora; species Craniophora ligustri. Next base: position 4,535,152 of record LR990967.1, on the reverse strand, counting down.
TCCCAGGCCTGTGTGGTTGATGTTATAGCAATATTAATCTGTGCTTGTTAATTCATCCACGATATAGAGCAAAATCTTAGTGTAAGGGATTTTTATTACTAGTACCTAAAACAATGCTTGAGAGATTTTCTCGATGGCATGTGAAGTATGCCAAACTGTACAGTAGTAGGATAATCCCTCTCAAATGAGACCTGTGCCCGGCAGTGAGACCATAATGGGTTGAAGACGATGAAAAAAACAACTGCTTTAGATATTCTGCCAAGCTTGAGTCCCAGTATTTGATAACGGTATTAAAGTCTAGAAGCATTGGCCGTTAATCAAATCCCGTATCATTGTATTGTACGTTATTTGAACAACTGCTTGATGAAACAATACGCCGATAATTATAATCTACACAAAGGAGTATTTAGGTGAAACGCAATATCTAGAACATTTTCAGTACAATGTTGTTGAACAGATACTAGGTTCAGTGTTTTGTTTGTATTGGATAATGTTTGTTCTAGATGTTATCTATATCTTCCTTTTGAAATGAATTTGTGGATGTTTGTAAGTAAACAAACGTTCATTTGTTTTATTTATATTACACAAAGAATAAATAGTAATTTTTATATTTATTCTTTAGTTGGGCTAGTCGCCTTATGGTCGAAATTTGATGGTAATTAATAAAAAAATATCAGTATTTTCTCGCTTTAGGGTCATAAAAACTAACTATCCAACCCTTCTCCGTGTACGATAAGCTATGTTTAAAAGGGGTAAAACAGTTTTTTATACATATAGATATCTCTTTTGACAATATATTAGCAGCGCTGAACTATAAGAAAGAATACAAATAAACATTCTTAATAATCTCTATTGTTTTTTTTAACACTTAAAAGTAACCTGTGAAAAAGATTGACAATTGTGTTTATACAGTTGCGGGTATCAAAATATCGTAAATAGGACGCACGGTTGGCACAATCTGCCGCTAAGTTAAAAATAATTACAAGTAGGTACTGGCCGGACTGTGCCTAACTGGGACGGACATCAAAACGGCATACAACACCGTATATGTCATGTTGTACAGACGTCGGACACGTACCATTTCACAAGCCATGTTTTAATCCAATTTACGCAATAATGGATGTATTCGCCTAGTGGACCGACCATTGTAATACCCCTTTTTTTACTCGGACTTCGTTTTGCCCACTTTATTGACACGACAAGAAGAAGAAGAACTAAGAGTAATGTGAAGTTAAAACTGTTTTAAATTCGATTCCAAGGTGGCGTTACTGACTTTTTCAAGCTATGTGCGTATTTATCACTAATCAAACATGGTGAGACAACCTGGATAGCTGAGAGATATTCTCAATGGCGCGTGAAATCTGCCAGCCCGCAGTGGGCTAAGGTAGTGGGCAACTTCTTCTCAAATGACGGGGGACCTGTGCCCAGGAGTAGGACAGTAAATGGGTTGCCCATAATCAATAATAGATGTCAAAGAAATCTTTTTAGCATTAAATTAGATAATATATTTACATTATTTTATTATGATCGGCTAGACAGACTGTGATAAAAGTATTATCTCTTATGGTTACCTACTGCTAACTAGTCACGTAAGTCGAGAGAAATTAATGTTAACTGGATTTGTCATAATACGAGGGTTTAAAATAATTACCGAAAGGTTCCGTGCTATTAAAATTACCTGAGTATTAAAATAAAAGTTGCAACTTTGTGGCTCTTATAGTAGTTTTGTTTGTTTGTAAATCCAAAAACGTTAAAATATATGCAGCATGAATATTTTCATTTTAAACATTATTTAATTATACGTTTTGTAACATCAATTAGTACAATAATGATTACCTTTAAAACCTTGGATAAAACCATAGTATTCAAATGAAATAACAATTTAGAAAGAATCGAAAACACTTCATGGGAGTATATAAAACCAGTCAAGTTAAACTCGTTGTCTAAAATTTTCTCAATTTAGTCCCCCGTACTCAAAAACGTTCGTGTTTGCGTGGCAGGAGTTCATATTATATGTACCAAATCTTAACATCGACAGACGGACAAATATGCAAGGGATGTTATAAGAATTCCCTAAAAATCTTAGATACACCAGATGTTTAATATTTCATGAGATTCAAGGACCAATTAAGACAAAAAATATTGTAAATACATTAAAGACGTATTTTGCTCTGACTTTTTGCAGGGAACTCTGATAATAATTCATAATATTATCATTCCTCAAGGTTTTTATACAAGATATGGTTATCATTTTACCTAAACAAACAACCTGTGTTTATTTGAATGATATGAGATTAAAACCTGACCTTATTACATATCTATAAATAATTATTTTAAGTAGATACTTATTTATCTACCTGATAATATTTCTAAACCGTATTATTGTTTATACCTGATAATAATTCAATAACACATTGGAATTTTATTTTTCTAGCTAAACATAATTACTAATTGATTGAATACCTTTTGTTTCTTTAATAATATTATTTTTTTCGACTGTGACAGAAAATGTATACTTACTAAAAATATTTTTGTTGTTTTAAAATTATAAACTTGTATAGCTATACCTACACTTCTAAATTGAGATGCAAGTTTTCATTTAAATTAAAATAGGATACCTACTGATTTTTCATGCCTTTCGAATATTGACATTGAAATAAAAGGACTTTTATTGATCGCGATAGTGATAGTAAGCTCAATTCACGCGTGAATCATTTCAATCTTTACCTTAAATTACTTTAATAAGAACCACATCAGCGTGAAATAAACTTATTATACATATATTGATTGAAGTAGTGAAATACCTTTCGGATCCTTTACAGCAACTAATGTATATTTTATTTCAAAAAGAATACTTTTTAAAATGTTGTTGATAAATATATGGCAAAATTCTTAAACACTACTCAACTAGAATGCAATGACATTCAGAAAGAATTGTTCATTGACTTCATTGCAGTACCTTAATCCTCGATTGTTGAAAATAGGAGTTCTTGGATAAAACCTACCTTTGGCTGCTTTATCCCAACTGCCGTTGAACATATCGACGGTGGCGGCTCCCGGGGCGGTCTCCCTGGCGTTCACGGTGTATGCCTTCTCCTCGTCCTTGATGTAGACGGTCATGAAGAAGCCACCGCCTATGCCCATACTCTGCTGGTTCAACAGTCCATTGCAGAACATCGCGGCAATCGCTGCGTCCACCGCTGAACCATTTTTGGTGAGAATTTCCCTGCAACAAAATGCAATAATAAGATTTTATAGTAACGGAAGAAAATAAATATCGAATACTTCATTGAATGTAGGTACATATGTTAATTTCTCTCTTTGATGTCGAATAAATAATATTTGATCTTAAACGGCCAATGAAAACATCAGACATCATGCACACCAATAAATTTTCTCGACGGTGTGTAAAGTTTGCCAACGCGCATTAGGACAGCGTGGTGGATTATAGCCGAAATACACTCGTTCTGAGAGAAGAGTTTCAACCCAAAAGTAGAACATTAAATGGGTGAAGGAACCGAATTGAAATATCTGCAAACGAACATAAATCGGCCGTATTCAAAGTAAAATATAATTTATTCAAAGTAGGCCAAATTCAATTGTCTCTATTTTAACGTCGAAAATAAAGACAGCCCCCAAAGACGGCCGCGCTTCATCGCTTCCTAGTTAATTTGTCTGGGAAGTAGAAGCGAAACAACAAACTCCCCAGCAACTGCTAGTTCTTAATAGACTATTGTGGCGTACTATTTAAATAAATAAAGACGAATTTATATATTTCGAACAATTACTGCCACATAAACATAGCACATAAACATGGAAGTAACTACGTATGTTGTAGGTAAGTAGGCACAATTAATTTGTTTCGCGTCGTGTCATAGTCACGTAGCCATTTGCTTCAGACAAATTTTATGTCTTCCGTGCGATAAATGTATGACACAGATTTGTTTTCATTCTCAGGAAATAAAATTTCGAATGAGTCCGGTGGAAGTATTACATCAAGTGAATTAAAACGAATGGTTTTAATATTTTTTTCTTATTACATTATTTTTATGTAAGTACAATGTTTTATGAATTTCGGATGTTTTGCGTATATCTAACAGTAGACGAGCGAAAAAATTATACTAATACACAAGATCACCTTTTTTTACTTAGTGACTGACATGTTTGTGTGTTGTGTTTGTGCTTGTTTCGAGAAACAGAAGACATTTTTGGTTTCTAGTACCATGTAATAAAATAATATAATATAGTAGTATGATTGTATGAATGTAGGTAACTAAGTATTTAAAACAAAATAAAGTCTCTCAAAAAACTCTCGTTTTATTTTAGTAGGCAAATATGAAGTTTTCGGGTCAAGATCACCCATAAAATATTACAAACGTTAGGTGTTATCTAGTTTTTGTATCTATGAAATTGGCAACACTTTATTGACATAAATCGCAATAAGTAAACATTTCGAGATTCCCACGCATTTTTAAATCAATGTCAAGGAAATAACCTGAATATTTTCAGAAACTTCAAAGACACGGAAACTATGGGTAGGTACTGTATCCGTATGTTATGTGTTTTTTTTCGATGGAGATCAGGGTCCTGGAGGTATGCGTGAGGTCGAGGTATAATACTTTTAGTATGATATAGACTTTTAGTGTGACACGTACCTTTTTACAGAAACCAATTGTCAGCGTTGATTACAAATCCATTAGTCAGATTTCTTTTTACATTAATAAGAACTTCGTAGGTATTTTGTGAAGCTACTTTGTTTATCTATGCGTGACTTCAGCAGGGACAGGTCAACTCAAATCTGCAATAGCGGTTTCTTTGGGCATTTCAGTATACCTATTGGTCTTATTAATTTTAATAAGATATATACTATGAGTCTCTGAGTTGGTTTGGGCATTTCTTTTCAGAGGTCTAAACTTAGAAAATGCCTTGTAAAAGTGCCCTTAAAAGATCTGTTTACAGAAATAAATACCAATTATCATTTCGTGATATACCTACAGTTTATTTAAAACAAGAACTACATTATCAAGGAAAGAATTTATAAACAAGAGACACATTGAACTCTTGAGATGCATTAAGATTTACTAACTCACTCAGAGTTTTTATAAACACTTCGGTATACTTCAATAATTTTCATTTGAGAGATATTTCCATACCTATCAGTCTCGTGCGTCTGAACACGGTATAAAAGCCGATAACTTTTATAAATTATAAACAATGACCTAACATTCTTTGATATTTCATCATTTGTTTAATAATATTGTAAATACCCGTGTGACTCGTTCCAATGTTTTCATAACACGCTTAAACTTATTTTTGTGTGGGAATTTTATGTTCTCAACATAATTATGCCTGTAAAAGGTATATCGATTGGGCTTAAACAGTTTAAAATATTACCTAGAAAGGAGTTAAGTAATGTATTATATAGGTACGTATATTATGTTTAGTGTAAACTGTCCTTAAAAGTGGTCATCTATATGTATATTGAAATAATGATACGATGACGATCAGGTTTTTCACAATCTTTTCGTTCAAGGTTTCGAGTGTCAATCAAGATTGAGATTTTAAGCTTAATTAATATTAAAAACAATAATCGTTCTACAAATTCAGCGGATATTGAAACTTAACTTGATGAAGCATCAGGTTGAAAAATCATAACCAAAACTAGATATTTATCCTTTCTAAGAATTTGTATCGTGTCAGAATAAAATTATTAAGTCATGTGTTAGTCATAACAATTCATGATAAATAAATATTTTTTTAGGATCTTTTGACCTGATATCAAGTTTGACTCAGTCAGTACCTATCATAAGCTTAAGAAACTGAAGAAATAACTCGTCATCCATCCGGAATATAGTGTATCCGAATTTGATTAGCCGATTCTCCATTGTTTTAAAGTTTAGATTTAATAGAGTACAGAATGCGGCTTTCTGTCCTTTTATTCCGTCTGTCTATCGGCCAGAGTCAATGTTGTTCTAAGGTTAAATAGGTCAAGTAAATTTCAGATCACAAAAAAGTCTGTTTTACGTTTTGTTATTTGAAGATTTTGAAGGACACATGTTGAGCAAACATTTTCTGCGCTGCATGTCATGTCAGATTAGATTTCCTCGTGGAACAAGTATTTGTATGATCTACTGTTGTACCCTAACACGGATACTCGCGTATTTGTGAGTGATAATAATATTCAAATAGGTACCCATAAAGTTTAAGTGTATAATTAACCAAGATGTATGGATGACTTCATGAGGATGTTGTTGGATGAGGGCGAATGTAGTCAGTCTTAGTTGTAATCTATGAGGGGAGGAGGGGAGATGTTCTTTTGTTCAACAGTGGGCATCTATTGGCTTATATGATGAAGATTATGATGAGCACGCTCTGTGATAGCTGGTAAATAGTAAAAGGGGTAATTTCTGCTGCTTTTGGAGTTTGTTTCTATGGTAGGTACCAACATTTAATTGTAACAGACAGTGTTTAAGTTACATGTAATATCTTTATTACGCCACCACATGATCAACGACCTACCTAACTGGTTATAAACTACACAGCAAAAAATATGAAGGAGCCACGAATTAGTTAGACCGTTGGGTACATGATCTCTGATAGATTGTATCTCAAATGATCTAGGGGCGTGTGCTTATAAGAATAATGAAACTTATAAAGCTCCACCATCACGCCTGTATCATCGAAAAGTTAGGCAGGAGTGCGTAAGTGACAAAATATAAAACAATTAATATAAAAAAGAAGAAAAACCTAGGTAACCTTCAACTGTTTTATCAGATTTCCTTGCATTATGATTTAAGAAAATCTATCTACTGTGAACACTTTCAATCAAATCACAACAACAAAGTAGTTAGCTACGTTAAACTTATAACGTTATAACATGCCTTTTTTGCGTCGAGTATTAAAAATGCAGAAAGAAATAATAAGTAGATAGTAAATATTGATGTCATTGCAATAAAATATTTGACTTTGACAAGTTTACACATATTATGCTTAGTTTACATTATTAACGATACTGTAAACATGTTCAAACAATGCACAAAAGAAAATATATCAGCAAAGCAATAAAATTATACATAAGTATTGCAATATTTCAAACTAAATGGATTTTTTTATCCTATATACCTACATAATATATCTACTACTATGTCACTCGGAAGTATATTTGGGTACATAAGTATTCTTCGTAGAATCTGAACATGATAAACCGTACCCTGTCCTGCTCTGTGTTACTTTGTAGTTAGGCTTAGAGATAACAAAGTGCAGTTAATTTAATCTAAGTACATAACTGATTATTGCAGTATGACGTCCATTGATATAGCTCAACACAAAACTGATTCGGCTATTTTCTATGAAAATTGTAACTGATATATATGTATATATGATATGTATAAAATGATATAATCGAAAGTCAAAAACTTGTTGCCCAGTAATTGCCCGCTGTTTAGGTCTGATGGCAGTCGTCATCATCATCAACCCATTTAAAGGGTTAGAAGGATTAGGTAGTGGACTACCTAGCGTAGTTCGCCAGTTCGGGTTGGCAGACTTCACACGCTATCGGGAAAATCTCTCAGGCATGTGTAGCGTCTGAGGACATGATAAATTAACGACAGTCGCTTCGTGTAAAATACTGATATTTAGCCGAATTTAAGCGTATTTGAAATAGATCCTTATCCATACTAATATTATAAAGAGGTATGTTTGTAACGAATAAATTCAAAAACATCTGGACCGATTTAATAGTAGGTCGTTTAATTTATTGTTACATAATTGTCAAGTATATATATTCAATGTAAGAAGCAAAAATGGTGAGTTACATACTCATTAATTATACTCTCACGAGAAGATTCTTTATTTATTATATACCCAATTGCGAATAACTTATTTGTTTTTGTAGCATTGGCTTCAAATTTACTGCACATAGGTAGGTATTCGAAATATTTTCGTCGGATGAAAGAGAAAACTAAAATAACTAAAGTCAAATCTATTTCCAAATGTTTATTCGAGAAAACTTCCATTCGTCTTAGAAAGCCGAGAGAGACAATTTGTCAATGTCTTTCTCGCGATGCAGTGAATTTTGTCAGTCTTTTTATAATGTCAACTTCAGTTATATGACCTAATGTGTTTCCTAAATATCTTCAAACACAGTTTTATTTACTTTTTAATTGTAGTGATAGTTTGTTATGCGGTTAATCTTTTTTCTATTAATTAATTGTTGAAATTAGCCAAATGAAGGGATGGCCTAATGAAAGAGAATACGTTTTTGTTCTCAATATATATTATTTGTGAGTTATCGTCAGTTAATAGAATATTAGTTTTATTGGAGCGTCGCGTTGGGTGGAATTGTAAATGTCATTGATATCGTTAGCATTACTCCGAGCGTCTAGGAACGATAACAATATTATTAAAATAACAAGAACATCTACGTGTTTAAAATTAATTCTGCTATCAACATCTTTGTTTACAATGTTTGCCTTCTCTGACCGTTTTTTACGTCACGCGAATATTCAAAACAGTTTTCAACAAATCCAATTTCCGACTCATGTTTTATTTTTCTCATTTTGAATATGAAATATGATTTGCACGCAAAAGCATAAACACGCAAACTGACACAACCAGTTGCAAGCCAAAACGGTTAAGTATGTACATTATGATGCATTTTTTTCTGTATTGAAAATATATAAACTATTGCCTTCGATTACGTCTGCATAGGATTAGTAATTTTATTCAATCTGCCTTTGTCACCAATCTAATAAATTATTCTAAGAAATTATCCAATAAGCATACAAACTTCCAACCCCATTTTTCACCCGTTTAAGGGATGATTTCTGGGACAAAGAAACTAACTTCATACCAAATTAAATCCAAATCCGTTAGTTAGACAGTTTTTTTGCGTATAAGAGTAACGATCATCCACATGTATACATACATCCATACAACGATAGTAGGATTAGTGGGTAGATAGTATAATTAGTGGTGGCTTCTTTAATTTAATTAGAAGGCATATTACATGTGTGTTCGGATATAAACAAAGGAATAAGGATGTATGCCTACGTGCTCAGAGTCAGCTCTCGTTTCCTTCATTAAATTAGTTTTATATGTATATACCTACCTACCAATACTAGTTGTTTATATACTCACGTAGCCAACCAATTCCTTAGCTATTTATTGCAGGTATTAATTACTTTTTTCTTTCGTCGGGAAAAGTCCGACATCCTTTCATCTTTAGAATGTTTTATTCAACAATTCTTCATGGGTAAAGACTTGTTTCAGATTATGTCTGATTTTTTATTTTACAGAACCACATGGAGTGATTCTGTGAAATAAATAATCAGCTGTGCGTTATTTGACATCACCTAAATCCTGGGGGATCCCAAAAAGATCGCTTGCTAGTTACTGGGACCCTTACTGTGTCTGGGGGCCCCATTATAGCTACGCCTATATCCCTCAATTTCTCTAACTGTACACCAGGCTGCTAGATCAGAGTTGTATTCATAAAAATTACCGGCCCCTTTAACAAATTTACCTGCGATAACAAATAACACATTTGAACATACATAAACAAACACATTGGATGTTTTTGGTTATGTAAGCACCTCGGCTAATAGCTCGTTCGATTTAGTACGACGCAAATTGTATTGTGTAGGTGTAGAGCAGATAATAAGCAAGGCCAGCCACCTCGCCGGCTGGCGATGGCGTGGCGGCTCGCTCTCAAGGTTGTTTTTGTGTATAAACACGAACGATCGATAGCACAGGCGATCAACCGCGCAACGCAACCAAGGCGTAAACATACGACCTCACACAACACCTTTTTTCCGCCTTATAAACTTGGAACAAAATGAAATCACAAAATAATCTTAACTATAATTTTTATTTGCCTTAAATTATTACAGTCCTTCGAGTACCTATCTCAGGAAAGATACAGAATCATAATAATCTAACTAGGAATAATAACACAGCAGTTTGTGAGCTTTACAACAAGCTCAAAATAATAATAAGAGTTGAGATCAGTAGTGGAACGGTGTTAGGACCAAGTGGGGGCAGTGTGCGGCGCTCACCTGGGGCGCGGCGCCCTCACCCTGCAACGTACCCTGCTGCTGTGGTGCGCCAAGTAGAAGCTCTGCGTCAGCAGGAACCGCCTTGGATGTTCCATTGATCTCTGAGACGAGTGGCGGCCCGAGCTCTCCTCTGGTATCCGCCATAAAGTCCTCCTTTCGCTCGGCAAATCGATTGTCCGTTTACAAGCCATAGTTCTCACATGCCACAATCCATTAAATTAATGTTTGTTGGTAGTTTTCTTGTTGTTCTCTGTGTTCATCAGCTTGGTGACGATCTTTCTGGAATGTCCGGACGGGTCGAAGTGGTTGGTGTGCTCGTTGACCTCCTTCTTGGTGCGCTGCTTGCCGCTGTGGCCCGAGAAGATGTGCTTATCGTGGTCGAAGTTGTAGTAATCGTACTCGTCAAAGAAAGCTTCGGACATATTTACGTTTGGATATAAGTAAATATTGAAATCACAGGAAATTTGTCGCAATGACAACTGACAACGTTACTCAGGATTTTGTTTTTACTGAATGTTCGCTGTAATGGCTGCGCCGCGTTTATATAGTCTGGCACACGTCAGTGACCGCATGCGCGTCGATAAAATTCTCGAAGCGTGATTGGTTGAAAAGCCGGCGACGACCCGGTTATGTTATGAAGGATGTTTTGTTTATTTATAGAGTTCTACGTGTGTGAGTAAGCCGGCTTGGTTAGCATAATATATGTTAAAACTCAAGTTTTCTACTATTTAAATAAAAGTTTTTTGGTAGAATTCCACTTAAAACTTTCATAAATAGTGGAATTTAAAATTTTAACAAGGAGATTCACCAATGCGTAAACGTATAGTTTGCCGCTCTATAGTAAACTTCGTGTGACTAGAGAAAAGTAATACGTATTTAAATCCGATAACTTAATGTTTATTCTAAAAATGTATACCTTGACGTTACGTTGAGTAGCTACACTTGTGACCGCTAAACTAATAAGGTAGTAATGACACACACATTAACAATCCTACTAGGTATATTTATTAAATTATTCTAATATGGTGATCGTCATTTTAAGTCCCATCAACAAATAATTTATTTGTTACACGCAATAACTTATTGAAAGAGGTAGTTTATTTATACATATAATAAATTTGTATTAAAAGTTAAATATTTAGACTTAGCATCTAAATATACAGAAAAAGTTACCGTTTTGGCAGTCAATTTGTTACTGTAGCAACACTAAATGTCGGCTCAATGTGACTGCGACTGTAACTACTTTGAATACATTATTTAATTAGTATTCCTTACATACTTGGTATTGAGTAGTTGAAACTCATACCACAAATAATTCTTTATTGTGTACATACCTACAGGTAATTATGAAATAGCAGAGAAAACTTACGAAGGAATTTATAATAGCATTTGTGGCGCTATCTAGTGGCGCGTAGCGTTTTTTTTTTTTTTTCTAGAAAACTGATAGATATTATAACAATTAAATTAAGGATGATCATAAACTTAAACAAATATTGTAAGAAATTTGAGAATCTTCATTAATCAATGTATCTAATCCGCCTTTAGTACTTTTAGACTTTACACGATGTTATTGTTCGTAAATATTCAAATATTATTATAATTATGTTGATAATAAATAATCATTTTTATGAAAAGGAATCATATTCAGATCGTCGATCGCACGAGACATTAAAGGTTATGTTAGGCCAAGCACTTTAATAAAATAAACATCACTGACGGTGTTCAGATAGACTTAAGTAGTGTGCTTATGACTCACAGAACAGTCTACCACATGCGGCGGCGGTAAATTGTCAAGAGTGACGTTAGTGATACTTAACAATCTATTTGTGCACAGAGGTCCTAAAATAGGTACCTACCTGTTTGACCTCACCGATTATTTAGAATACGTAATAAACACCATTCTAACAACATACCTGCCAATCAGAGAACATTGCGGCGCGTCTGTACACACAGCGGCTTTCTGGAACACGTGGAGTCGGGAGGCTGATGGCTTCAGTGGATCAATAGGATCAGGAGGTTCCGCTGTCCTCCGCGAAGCATAGTCCGCACTCCCAATAAGATAGCCACTTAGTGCAGAGACGAAGACCAGGACCGCTAGTGCAGTAATTACAATCTTAGTCTTGAGTTTGTAGGGCCTAGAACAAAATTGCAAGGTTAATAAACGCCATCTGTTATCGAGTAGCTAAACTAACCATTTGTAAATACTTTCTAGTCAATTTTATATGGTTGTATAACAGAAAATAGTTACGAGTGCAAGTTTGATGCCTTCTGAAAATAATTGCTTATTGGTACTGGAAGATGTAAGGTTCCAAATGATTAATAACTCACTTTTCCGGGTAATCGTCATCATCGTGACTAAAATTGCCTTGAAATATGGCAAATCTATTGATAGGGGACACCAGGCGTATTGTATCTATAGGTCCCTCATCAGCGTGGTTGCTTATAAAGTGTCTCCTATGCAGACCGCTACGTAGGGAGTTCTCCATGGTGTTGCAACACTGTTTCCGATGTGACAGATTCGCTGCTGATCAGTGGCACACAACAACATAACCTAAACACTTCCCATGAGTTGTCCACCACATGTATGTCACCAGGACTTTGTAATTAAGGATATACCACACGTACGTGTTATATTTTGCTTTTGTAACGCGTAACACGGCTATTATTAGGTTTTTGTCGGTGCCAGTGACGTATATATGGAATGGCAGGTGGTAACGCAGTAAACTCGCTTGCGGGTATCGCGAAAATCGATACAGGGAACAGCTGTTTCAAGCGGCCCTAGGCAACGAGTTACTTATCGAGATTGAACATAGATGGCAATACTGGCAGAACATTTAAGCTTATAGAACATAAAATACAAGTACTAAAATATTTTACTATTTAAAATTTCTCTAACGCCTACAGATTATATTAATTTATTTTCAAACTAGCTATCACTCGAAAGCGTTCTGTTGCGCAAAATTTACAGTCAGGCGTTTTATTAGACTAATTATTGAACAATTCGAAGTAAGTACATAATATATTATGTATATTACTATTTCAACAGTATTGAAGAATAAATCACGTTTGACACGTACTTCCTTGGAATTATTTGCTAAGTATAATAAAGATAATAATGATTTGATCAGATTGTTGAGATAAGATTTATCAAAATTTGATTAATTTACTTACCTACCACTTTCATAATATGTTAAGTTATAGGGCGTCAAAAAACTCTATTTTGTTTTTTATATGTTTAAAAATTATATAAACCGCATTATTAACAAGAGTAGAATCGAAGTATCCGTTACCCACTATACGATAAAACTGTTCATAGGTAGGTAGGTACTATGTAGACTATAAAACAATGTATTACGTGTTTTTTTTATCATAACAAATAAAAGATGCATCTCTCTATTTTCCTAGTTTTATTGTAACAGGCTTGGTAAAGTAGTTCAGTTACTGGTAGTTCATGACTGATGTCCTGATGATTACCTGTCAGGGTCTGAGTCTGGCAACCTGATGAGCACATGGCGATGTTTCTTCCTCACATCTGGTTTGCCGGGTTTCTTCAATGAGCTTTGCCTTAGCAATTGTTTGTCCGACATTTTAAATTATAAAAAGGTCTTTTCAAATGCACTATAAAGATTTAAACACTGTTTTTCTCACACAAGTCTATAATTTAGTATTTTAGTAGAACATTGGCTAAAATTAGATTTGATTTAAGGAAAAAAATATATATTTAAAAGGCTTTTCCCTGTAAATGTTCTAAGGTTTTGGCTAATTAAATACCTATTATATTTTTGGATAAGTTTATCACACGTTCAAGTTTTGCTTTACAAAGACATAAAATAACTAATTATATATTTTTTAAATCTCTGGATTTTCCAGACGTAAAAGCAGTAGGTTTTAAGATGGATAAGGACATGACGTTATTATTTTTAATCGTAATTAGCCAGGTAAATCATTAAATCAATAACGTTATATTATAAAGTTATTTTAAAGTTCAATAACATTTAACGGTTTTGACAAACCATTCTGGAGGTATAATGTTATAATCACCAATGAAATCAATGAGTTTGAAGTGTGGAAATCGTCAAGATTATACGACGGATTTTTGCTCAGGAGGTCTCTGAAATTCAGAGTCCTGTTGCATAATAGGTATTATCGATATTATAGACATAATTTATGTTTGTAGTCTCGAAAATAATGTGATTTTTTTATTGTATGTATAAAGTTACAGTATTTTTAGGTGCTTTTACTCGCTTATTTAAGCATAGATCATCATCATTTCGGATCCCATAGTCACGGGAAGACTAAGTGTAAACGACAGTAATCGTCAGTAAGAAATCTGCAAAAAATGACAGTTTCGGATCTCCGAAACTAATAGTCCAAGATCCCAGGGCCGCCAGACGTCACGTATTTTCTGACGAACCAAATGTGGATTATTGAGTAGTGCTAGTATGTACTAAGAACGCATGCCTACCAGCTATCTTGCCTAGTGGGCCAATTTTCAGGTATCAGGTAATCAAGGTACACACAAATATTACTTACCTCACGTAAATTCTCCAAGCTGATTTTTACGTATATTGTAGGCAATATCCTTAAAAATAAGTTGCCAATACTCCCAGACACTTTCCGTCGGCCGTATTGCTTTGCAGACGCTTTAAAGCTCCCGAAGGAATTAATCAACTTCACGTAAATTATGATGTTCCATTCTAGTAAAAGGTTTCAAAATAGTTGTGACAGATGACAGACCGATCATAGGAGCCAATCATCCCGCTTAATTCAATTTTAATGCCACTGTGGGTAGGAGCGTGAGGGTATTATCAACGCGCATGAGAGTGAGCCAGATTGCGAATATGCGGAAGTCTAGGGGATGATTGGCCCCTTGGATCGCTCTGTCTTCTCGTAAAAGGTTTCGAAATAGTTGTCTGGTGGAGATATAAACAATGGAACATCATAATTTACGTGAAGTTAATTAATTCCTTCGGGAGCTTTAAAGCGTCTGCAAAGCAATACGGCCGACGGAAAGTGTCTGGGAGTATTGGCGACTTATTTTTAAGGATATTGCCTACAATATACGTAAAAATCAGCTTGGAGAATTTACGTGAGGTAAGTAATATTTGTATGTACCTTGATTACCTGATACCTGAAAATTGGCCCACTAGGCAAGTTAGCTAGTAGGCATGCGTTCTTAGTACATACTAGCACTACTCAATAACCCACATTTGGTTCGTCAGAAAATACGTGACGTCTGGCGGCCCTGGGATCTTACTCTATAAGTCGGGATCCGAAATGGCGGGTGATATCAATATATCCAGATAAATCTGTAAAAAGTTTTTAATATCTGGCCGTGTCCGACCCGGATTTAGTTCTCTCGAGTGTATATTATGCGTGCTATTGTTAATTATCACCTTACCTACATGTCACAACATTTATTTGGCTTCGTCTGTCAGCCAGAATAGCATTATTCCACAATGGTAGTGTAATGTTATTATATTATTATCTGTGGTAATAAGACTGATGCTACAGAAAATGTCATGCAAGTAAATAAAGAAAAAAAAAAACGTTTTATTCTGTTGCCTCACAAAGTTAAATTACCTAAATGATTTTAAATTTTAAAAAATACTCAGTGGAACTTCTCCTTTTTGGTAGTTGGTTAATAGCATCCTGCTCGACATATGAATGGAAGCTTAAACCTCATACTTAACAGCCATCCAATAAGATTAACGACACAGTAATATTATTATTCATATATCTTTATTTATGCTTTAACAATTGCAACTTCATATATTATGATAATAACCATTTTTATATTAGGTGTCAAATAATACCTAAGTTCTTTTAGCTGTCGTGTTTTAGATTAAATTCGATAAGCTTTTTGTTTTTAACCGGATGGATGTCTATACAGTTATTATTGTTAATAATGCTACGAATAATATGATTAATGAATAAGCATTTTATTATGACCGGTCATATTTTTGTGATGCTTCGTTGATTACGAATGGAGGACACAACGTGGCAAATAACAAATGTTATTGCGAAATTAAAAACAAATTCATACCATAATCACGCCTGTCGTTCCCAAAGGGTTAGGCAAAGGTGTACATTTCGCTAGTATGTTTTTGTAGCATAATAGGGGGCGAGCCTAGCACTGCTATCAACCGAGCAAAAATTCAAAATCCGAAAATCCTGCTACTGAGAATTATTATAGATGAATGAAGAACCCCAATAATCTTTGGCTCCACCTGGGTATTGAACTCAAGACATTTTGCTCAGCAGTCACACTTTACGACCTGGAGACCAAAAATAGGGGTATTTTAACTTTGATTTGTGTGTGTGTGTGTGGTCTACGATGTCAGTGGCCGATGGACCGATTTCAATGCGGGTTTTTTTGTTTGAAAACTGATGTGATCGAAATTGTTATTATTTGCCATAGAATTCCTACTTGACAACTTCGTCCTACTATCTTTCACGGATCCGATTTAATTCAACACTTTTTCACATTAATTGCTCGATCGATAAATATTTAAGATTTTATCTTGCTGTTATTAGAAATTAAAATAATCTAATAAGTCATGGTTGGTATGTAAGTAGGCGTTATGCATAACATGTTTTTGACATTTGCATTTTAGCAATGTGTCGCAATAATTATTTTCTTGTGTAACTAGATAGACTTGCAAAGTTATATTGACACTAGATTAGGCAAACACCTTTCTCGATGGCGTAACTAATACTACGCTAATTAGTTTTAAAAATACTGATCGCTGACACTTACCTACGTGAATATTGATATTGACATAAAACTACTTTTACCGTTTATACAGTATGTATCAAAAAGGTGTAATAATATTCACAGCAATAGATGGATACCGTAAATAACAATGTGGCAAAACATTACATCTAAATATTGTAATATTATTTTCATAGATGTTACATACCTATTAGAAAAAAAATGTTCTTAAATCTATCGTCCAAAGTCCCACAACTTGAATTCTTTTTTCTTATAATATTTATCTGATCTGAGCCGGTTAAATTACACCCTCCTTTTAGGCCTTTTGAGGGACGATTTCCGGAACAGTCCTTCGGGACTCAAGCTATTTGCATTCTGTATTTCATCTAAATGGAATCAGTGGTTAAAGCTGAGGGGGGCGGCATAGCAAGATTCCTCGCTCAATTGAGCTGCCCGACTGGGGAAGTACCTTCGCCTCACAGAAGACCGCAGTGAAATAACAATATTTGTATTTCTGCGAGTGAGTAAGGTTACCAGAGCTCGTTAGGGGAGTGACTATTCTGACACTGACAGCATGGGAATTCCCTTTACTGTCAGTTTAGTAGCTCCCTTATATTAAGAAACCTTAACGGTTGCTATAGGGTCGGCAACGTGCGAACGACACCACCGGCGTAAGCGGTCCGTAAGATTTTTTGCCACCCTTGTGATATAAAAAAACAGACAGATACACTTTCGCATCTAAAATATTAAATTAAATAAGTGAAAAGTACTAAAAAATTTTTTAGGTAAAGCTTATAGTGAGACCCTGGCTCCAAACTACTCCAAAGCTGTGTTTCAAGAGTTAGTGACAACTTCCAGATATGTCACAATTTAGCAAGTTCAAGCCACAAAGAGGTTCAAAGGATAATTAATTATTTATTACAGTTACAAAAAACATTAACAAATTATATGAAATATACTGAATGATATTTTATAAAACTGGTAGTCTGTAGGTGTGTCACGTTAAGTGCGTGTGAGCATGTGTGAGTATGAGTGCGTTTGATCCTGCTATGACTTTTTTATTTGTTATACATTTTTCGTTTCTGTGTAGTCCATTGTTAAATAGATTTTATTTTTTAATTAATATTTTGTTAGGGGTTTATCTTGAGTGTTTTGTTTAATTTGTTGTATAAATATGTAGATATGTATGTATGACGTCTAGAACAGATACCGTACGAAATTGCACAGGTGAACAAATATTTTGTTTTATTGCGCTTCTTTTTATTATCCTTATAATGTTGTATGATTATATGACGGTTAGTAACAGTTTGTCAGTATTTATATAATTTTGTCTTACTGTTAGTACTTCGCATTTAATTTTCTCAAATAATTCATTGGTGGGGATTCGAAAGCTACCACAAAAGTAATACTATGTTCTAGTGCCTTGTACGGGCTATATTTAACTGACTTCAAAAGGAGGAGTTGTTTTTATTTATGTTTGTTACCTCATAATTTTCGATTAGGTGAATCGATTTTGATGATTCTTTTTTTATTGGTGAGGATTTGATGAGTGGGTCCTTGGGAAATCGAGAGAAACCCTCAAATGTTCTACGTAGATGACGCGTTTATTGTTCAACTTATTACAGACACAAAAAGAAAAAAAAAATAAGTTAATACAGTTTTAACTTCTTTTTAGTTTTAAAGTCTAAAATGTCATATGATACCGCATAGATTCATTAGAAAAAATGCTCGAAATGTCATATGAACCTCATCGGTTCATAAGTGCCCGGTCGGCATTGGTCGTAGATTTCGTGAACATTTTCGGCGTTTTAGGTATTCGGAGGCCGCCGGTCAAAGGGTTTAAAGAAATGGAGGAAAGAAATATGAAGAAATAAAAGGAATGAAATCCCTTCGCCCGGGAAGACGACAGGGGTGTGTCGGACTCCACCCAGAGTGGGTGACTACCGACTAAACCCACACGGGGTCTTTCTGTCCTCTTTCTTTTTGCCCTGTGACCTGGCTGGCTGCAGAGATAACACTAGTTTGAAATTGATGACACTAATATTAATTAATTAACTAATTTAATATTTTATTAGATACAGTACGATAAGATATGCTATAAGATAACAAAATAATATTTCCAAGATGATAAAGATATAACAGAACATCGAATTTTAATTAATTATGCCCCTGTTATAATAAGCTGTAAGTACTTATGAATACTTAAAATTACAGAAATAATGTGCAAGTTTACTGAACACTGACGACTTATGACCTCACATATAGTATATAATTTGGCATTATTGCAGAAATTATCACAAGACTGGCTTAAAATCCTTAAACAGTGAATAACTTGTTTATGATAGGTATGCACTTGGCCCAAATCGAACGGCGATAATGAGATTTCTTTAAACTTTCGAGTACATATGAAAACTCAAATTAAAATGCTCTGATTTTCGATATGTCGAGATTATTCGAGATTCTCGTCATCCATCCACAAATAATAACATAGCTTTATTTATGCTCTCTGATTCTCGTGACTCATAGATAGACTGTCAATAAGTTGAAAATCATAAAGCCGCTCTCCTTTATTTATTTGATAATGATTGGATTGCTTTTTTGTTTTTAAAATCTGAGGATCCATGTGGCACTGACATGACACTATGTGCACATAGGTATAGCGATTTAAACATTTTCATCTAGCCTTTTAACCCCGGCCCAACGTAGGGGTTAAAAGTTTGACGTGTCTGTCTGTGGCATCGTAAATGCCGAACGGGAGAACCGATTTTGATTTTTTCTTTTTTTAGTTTGAAAGCTGATTTAGTCGGTAGTATTCCAAGATAACCATCACAAAATCTTCCGGGGTTTTTTAAGTTTTTAATTTATGTTTAAGCTTATGAAGTTGCAAGCACAGCACCTAGTGTAACATGTATGTAAGTAAGTATAGATTATATACGACAGTTTTAACTGATTGGCACAGGCGTGTTATCAAGATTCGCAAGTATTACGACAAGGTGGACTGACGACTTGGTAAAGATCGCTGGAATCCACTGGATGCGGGCGGCATATGACCGGTCGTCGTGGCGATCCTTGGGTGAGACCTATGCAGCAGTGCAGTCCAGCAGTGGACGTCTAACGGTTGAAATGATGAAATATTGCGACGAAGGCTGGGTCAGAGCCCTCGATGTCAGAAAGACAAAAACGCCATGAAGGTGTCTCAGCACCAGTCACCACAAACTTCCCATGTCGACCTGTGGCAGTCTAAGTTTATGGTGGCTAACACCAAAACCGTCTCCCAGCCAGTAGACAAAAGATATAAATCCTCTGACTAGATGAAGCCATATACATATATATATTATATATACATAAAAGAATCTAATGACAACGATACTTTTGTATTTTTTAAATTATATTCGCTTAAGATACGGCTATTATGGAATTTAAATAACAGATAAAGCATTTTGGTGTGCCTGTTAATAGTTTGAATGTGTTAGGTAAGTATTTCATCACTAGGATCTTTTTTACAACATCATTCATATTATGGAAGTGATTCATTATAGCAATAATCAGCCAATCCATCATTACTCAGCAGAAATATCAAGGTAAATTAAGTTGAATGACAAAACTGTGCCATCTCAGTTTACCTAAGGCCTGAGAATGGCAGGGTATTATTAATGTTATATACTAGATTTACCCGGCCAAACTTTTATTATGGAATCTCAGGGTAGGTTGTACACTATCATTTTAATTTTAATAAATCGCACTTGTTTAACTTAAGTAGCTAAATACTATAAGAATGCATAATATCTCAATGTGCCCAAAGTGAATATGTTGGATTTAAATTTCTATGTTAATTAACCGATCTTAAGGTTTAAGGGACTTTTATTTTCCGATTAAAGGCGTAATTTAATCGGAAAAGAAATTTAGAAATTAGCAAGTTTGAAAGATTTTCTCGACCATGCGATTGAGTCTGCCAACTCGCGCAAGGGCAGCGTGGTAGCCATAATTTGCAGTCTAACACTCTTCTTACTATGATATGAGATGTAGGTAATGCAAGTAGTAGAACAGTACCTAAATGGGTTGATAACAACGGGATAGTCCTAAAATACCGAACATATGAACATTTTTTTATACCTCTACGGTGACTATCAATCTTATGGCCCGCCCTGATGGGAAAAGGTTATGTAGCCTATGTAGACGTTTGCAATGCCTGAGGTTTCACTCACACGTTACAGAAGCTCTACAGCTTCTGTAACGTATACGAAACCTCAAGCGTACTTTTCCAATCGGGTAGCTTAATTTGAAGGAGGAATTTGGCTATGCCCTACCTGCATTCAGAGAACTAAACTTTGCTCAATGTGATTGCGATCCAGAGCAAATTATGTCATATATTTTGGAGACCCTTGTGTCTAAATAATCTTATTATGGTCCTAGTTGTGCAAAACCGTTCACAAGCTTCCGCCTTTGGGAGAAATGATAGCAGATTTTGAATCTTTATCGATGATAAACAAACTGTCTGAAAGATCAGTTGAAACAGATAAGCCAAGTTAAATTAATTTAATCAAATTGAATTTGTAATATCTAATGTTGTTTACTCTAGTTTGTAAAATATCCGGTATGTGAATATATTTCAATATGAAGGTCAAGCGCCAAGATTTGGTTGTAAACACAATTATTAACGTCTCCATTCATAGCCATATTTTTTAATGGTTACTAACTAAAGAACAATTTATGTACAACATAATTGGAATATTTATTTCGTTTTGTTCTTTTCAAACTTCTGTTTTATGTGTGCATTTAAAACATAAATACTGACGAACACAAACCATTAGACCCGAAATAACTATAAATACCAACTATATTATAAACCAACTATATTGTACCTACAACGCCAGGCATTACAATAAATATTATTTACGTGCTTGAATCAAATCTGCGACCGCAACGTAAATGCCTTCTGTACCACGTTCGGGGTCTCTAACTCCACGGTAATGTTAAAACGTAATGGAATAACAATATAGTCATCAAAACCCCGATAAAGCTGATGATCTTAAAACGACACGAAAGATTTTCTCGAATCATCTCTAAGAACACTCTCGGTCCAGTAAAAAAATCTAATACAGTTCATCCGTTTAGAAGCTACGACACCAGACACACAGATACACATACACATGTGTATATAAATGACCGTGTATCTGTGGGTAAACTACAACTAGAAAAAACCTCCTTTTTGCGTCATGACTTAAGATAAAGACAGAAACATGCACTGATATACGTCGCAAATGTCTTTCTTTTTGTTGTCATGGAAACCAAGCGAGTACAGGGGGACAAAGTCGTGGGTAGAAACTAGCAGACAAGTAGACTACTAGACATCTGTATAGTGAAGTCCAAGCTAAGAATAGCCCTCCCCATTCCATCCTGTCTAACAAATTATGGACAAAGGAAGTACTCGATTAGAAACTGCACTTCAAGTGATTTAGCAAATTGGACTCTATTAGACAATTGACAATTTGACATCTGTGGTTTTGTTTCAAGTGTAGACACGATTGATGAAAAAAAAATTTTAGCGTAAAGAGTCGCGATGTTCATCACGTAAGGATATGTTTTTCTTAAAAAAATGATATCAATGTAATGTTCATTTTAATCTTACGGTGTACAAGATAGTAGATTATACCTACCTGTAGCAATCTATCTATAAATTAGTTTTCTGGTCTGTAATATTTATGTAAGCTAAGTAATAATTATATTTTGTGTGACATCTGAGAGACTCCAGTCTGTCAGATATGATTATAAAGTGTGTAAAGCGAATCTCCAGATTCGATATAGCCCTTTAATTACTTCTTCATTTTATAATATACTCATGATTATGGGTTTTAAGAGAGTTTAGGTTATTTTGAAGTCAAGCAAAAAACCATGGTGAACGCTATCAACCAAGTCAAAGAGATTTTTTAACAGTATAATGTATTGCGATTGGTTTTCAAAAGTTTGCTTATTTTACTCGTATTCTTAGAAATGACAATACAAATGGTGATGATAGCATTATACGTGTGCTTACTGGTTGTCTTTTTAACAGATACTTTCACGATAAAAATCTAGACGCGTTTGAGTAGCTCTTAACGCTACCGTTATCAATTTTGTTATCATTAATACAACGGAAAATAAATGGATTAGTTATAGATTATAATTGCAAACAATATTCTGCAACAGACTGCAAAAAATATCAGCACTGTAGATAAAAATATTTCAAATTAAGAAAAAAACACTTTAAAATTAGAACGTCAAAATTAAAAAATCCACAATTTCACTCAAAAGAAGGTTTTAGTCACTTAGTATATCCACGTTTTTCACAGTTTTCAGTTTATTAAAACGACTCATCATACCTGAGTCCTGTTCACTACTGACCGTGTCTTGTAATGTAACACATTTTGAATACACCGACCACGATTGATGGCTGACACAGCACAGTTGATTGACAGAAGTATAAGTTCCGTAGTGACGGTGACGCCACGGACGCTGAATTAATTATGGATGAGTATCTAGAAAGGATGTGTGGTTGATCAGCTAACATCGAACTGTATAAATTTGATTATAAATATGCATATATATGTATTTGGTGTTTAATATTTTTATTTACCATTATCTAGGAAATTGACGCAATTAAAAAAATAATTTGTTTTAGACACCAAAGCAAAGGAATCTTGTCTTCATAATTCAGATTCATTGAATTATGAAAAAAAACTAAATTATTAATTTTTTTATGATGGGTTGGATGGATGATGGAAACTTTTTGAAATTTCTTCTATACTCTAAAATTTAAATTTATAGATTCCGTGTATTTTTTAGATTCCATATTTTGTGATGAGCGTGCGAGTAATGTTTTATTTTTGCATTTCACTCAGTGAGTGGTCAGCGTAGAATTTTCCAGTTATGTCAGTTATTGGCAACAAGATTTGGCCGACAATCCGATATCATTGTGATACATGATTATTATACGTACTACAGATTGCAAATTTGGCTCACCCATATCAATATAATTGTCCAATAGAAAGCATTATTTCATATACATTTGTATGTATATTGCCAATTAAGATTAAATTTTATCACCATGGTTTAATTGAAGAGGTCCTATTTTAAAATATAAAAAAAAACTCAGTTAACTAATGGCATTAACTGTCCTTTCTATGTGATTTCATTATTGAGAGTTGGGATCAGAGCTTGCTTAGAAAGATTATAGAGCCTGTTGAAAGAATGACTCTAGAGCTTTTAATACATTTATTTATCGCTGGGACAATATATTCGGCTAGCCGTTGCGATATTTTTTAATATTTTTTCCACACCGCTAGCATATTTCCATTTCAGTAAGTATAGTTTGAATAAGAGCGCCTCGACAGAAGTATGAAAGCAATTGCTTCATAAATATAATTTTCAGACGAATGAACAAACACAAATTAAATTAAATGTTCAGTGGAGTTGTGTTTGTTATTTCCCTCCATAGATTGTCAATTCGCAGAGCTGTCATGTCGCGTGTAAACCTAGGAAGTGGACACTTGCAATTCTTTAATTGCGTAATTGAGGCCATTTGAAATGCGACCGAGAGATCGAAACCAGTGTTATGTGTATGGACAAAAAAAAACTATGATGTGAGATGTTGAGTTGAACAGGTTTCGTAACAAGTGAATATAAAGCATAATAGATTACATTATGAAGGGGATTAACAACGGCTGTCAAGACAGAAGTTTTGTGTATTAGATGAAAAAATCTTTGACAAAAATGATATTTGTTTCTGACACTTATGAAATGAACTTATTTATTTTGCGATTTACAAATGTAAAATGTGTCTACATATTCAACCTTAACGGTATGCAAATATCAGAAAACCAATTTTTACTGTTTCTCTCTCTCTGAAAAAAACTTGGTGACCCTATGGTCGTCATACTGTACATATAAGTAAAAAAAACTTATCAAGATAAAGATAAGTAACATTCAAAATAAGGTAAACCTCGTATTCAAATAGTTTTAACCTTAAATACTTTATTACACTTTTTGACCTAGATTTAAATGAAACTCACAGTATTGTATTTTTTTTTTCATTGACTGTATTATGATTTGTAGGTATGCAAAAAATATTCATAAAATCACGTGAAGTTTGTTGTTGTTCACGGAAATGTCCTTTTAATTGCTGAAGTGTATTATTTGCCGCTATCTATGCATTTTATATCTGAAGGCCAAATACTAATATCTATTTAATAAGTAAAATTTACAAGTAGATAATCGAAAAGATTACTTTTAAAGATTCGATATTCATCACAGATAATAAAGCGATGTCATATTATATCAGTTATTTTTTCATAGATATCGAGAATTGTATACTAGATGTCGATCAAATCTAAACAATTAAATGGATATTGCGATGACGTTTTATCTTTACTAATCCTACTATGGATGTAGTGGACTGTGTGGATGTGTGTCACTCTTTCACGCAAATGGATTTGGATGGAATTTAGTATATAGGCTATTTTTTATCTATTCACCATGCGGACAAAGCCACGAGTGGAAGTAAGTATCACTATAAAAAAGGCTCCAAAACTACTAGACTGATCTAAATTTTTATTTCCTAATTAGAATTCTACATTATCCGCACTGTGAAAAATTTGTCGAAGAAATCCCTAACAGTGAGATCTCTCGAGAAGTTTTTATTTTTTTCTAAATATTTATGTATATCTTCCTGTGCGAGGCCAGGGCGATCTGCTGGTTTATTTGAATTTCAATAGGTACGGATATTTCATGAAAGCGGAAGAACAAGGATCAACTGATTTGTACCCGACTGTGTAACTTTGCGCTGTACCTACGGATCACATTTTCGAAAAAGGTAAGTACATAATGTAGACTGCATGCGGGGTCTTACCATAATCGAAAATGTATGTGAGATGCAATACATGACCTGTTGACAATTTTCTGGGTGATAGTAATAATTATTAATACTAGTAAACATTAGAAAAGTCAGAGGTGCCTGCTTTTTGATTCAAACTTGATGCCAAGCTTTTGCAGTCCGTGCTCATATCACTAGGTCAAAACAGGTAACACAGGTCAAACAGGAATAAGGTATAATATTCAATGAGTTACAGTATTGAATGAGGTAAGTTGTAAGTTAAGTATATAGAGTGTTTTATGAATTTACCGTATTCGAAAATGTGTAGGGCAATTCTGATACAACTTCGAAAGCTATTTCGAAAATTTTGTAAAATGCAATAAAGAGCTGAAGTGCAACAAAATGTCTATAAATATTTAAACTACTATAGCTACCACTTTTCAAATAAGGCTCTAGAGAGCACTTACTCTATTAAAAGAAACGGTAAAAAAATAGCGATTAACGGTAATTTTGGTTAAAATGTATTGTTTTATTACCCTACTAGCGGATTGCACGGGTATATAGGTCAGTATTTAAGAAAATAGGTACCATTTTTTAAAAAACCGATTTGTTAATTTACTGGGCTTTCTATGGGAAAAGAAAACTGATGTCCTTAATAAAAAAAAACCTCTCGTTTTTTACGTTATTTATCTCCATTAGAACCGTCTTTATGCCTAAATGAAATTATGAAAACAAAAATTACCCGAATCCGTTTTCCAGTTTTGGGCTTAGCAACACATTAGGTAATTTATATTTATTTATACTGGCTATTGTAGTATAAATAAATATAAATTGACTTGAAACCAACTGAATGGATTAAATCAGATTTATGCACAAAATGTTGAATAACATTTAAATGCCAAATAAAAAACAATATCAATAAAGTTAAATGAAGCAAAGGCCTTAATACTGTTCGAGTCACGAGGTTCGAGTTAATCTTTCCGGATTCTAGTCACGAGATTGAACTCAATACTTTCCTTATATAAATTCATGAGTAAAAAAGACTAAGTATAAAAACTAGTATTTCAATGTCAATATTTTTTTATGTTATCAAACTTCTACTAATGTTCTCTTTAAAACTGGTCATTTTAAAATATAGTTTTTCATTGATGTTGCTGTACAGATTTTCCTCAGTTTTTCTAAGTCCATATTCTTGTAGTAGGTAAGTGCTGTTTGTGATATATTAATTGTTTTTATTTTCCTTATAAATACGCAGAACCTTAGGTTAGGTCATACCTAGTCTTCCTTTATGGTAAATACTTAATTTATACAGAATACACCGGAAGGACTAATAGTCTACCTTTTTTATAAGTTATTTATACATAATTATATACATAGGACATAATATTTTTTTTTAGCGGCCTGCCTACGTTCAGGCGTAACGGCTACAACTACGCTACGCTTCAAAAAGTTATACACTGATTAAACTCAAATTTTGACACCATATATAACCCATCTTAAATATCATTTTTATCTTCAACCACCATGAGAGAAAGCAAAGTGTGGCGGGGTATTGCTAATTACTTATAAATATTTTCGTAAAAAAAATATTTTGGTAGAAGGATGTTATTATATGGGACGCGGTTAATGGGGCCCGCTGGACCTTGGGTTCAAATCCAATTATGAGCAATTGTTTGTTTGATTAGTACACATATATGTTGTACGTGAGCCATAGATATGTGTATATAATATACGTATATCTACATATTTATAAAGCACATACCACGCACCCCTGACTTAGCGAATGTATGTGCGTATTTGTCATATTAAGGAAAAGAAAACAGAGCGAGCAAACCTGCCTACCTGAGGGTTTTTCAAATGTATCGTTCGTTTGCGGTAGGTCGCTTTAATGTGGTAGAAACTGATACTACCTACAAAACGGTTGTGCCTTGGATACTGCATGGTTTGGTAAATTGAAGATTGATTGACTCGATCTAATTTAAAGGTAAACTAAACAACCTATTTTAATTTAATAGAATTTCTATTCAATTAAAATAGTAGGTACATATTAACATATTTTTAAAATTTTATCAACATAACCATCTCATATTATTATGTAAATGTCCTAAGTTAGTCCCTAAAGCACGCATCACTGACTTTTCAAAGTAACGTGCGTATTTATCACATGCTTATGATGGCTGATGCAAGCCGGAGAGATTCTCTGTGACATGTGAAGGCTGCCAAACCTTTAGCGTTGGTGGACTATAACCAAATCTCTCTAGAATGAGATTAGACGTATGCCCAGCAGTGGGACAGTAATTGGCTAGATGATGAGAAACAAAACAACAATGTAAACACTTCATGACGAAGCCTATCTGATAGGCGCAATCTTTGGACACGTTACTAGTTGGTTAAGAGGTAGTCATTACACTTTAGATGGACGCATGATACTCTTCTATGACATATTAGCAACGAGTATCTAATCTTTACATATAAGGTATGTTTAGACTAATCAGATAACGTATTTTTTTCAAGATAATAGAGATTGATTTGAGTTTAAGTACAATTTTGTCTCATGACGAAGAGATGACTGTAATAATTCAAGGGTTTTTTAAAACCTCATTTTATAATTATTTCGTAATTTAATTAGATTTATTAATTAGATTGTAGTAGAGGATCTTCCTAGTAGTATTTCCATCACATTACTTATACATATATGTATATGTGTCTCCTTTTTACAAGCATCTTTAAAGAGAGGCAGGAAATATAAGCTGTTGCATTATTCAATGTCATTGTCGTCTACGGTAAAATACGTAATAATAATTTACGTGAAGTTAAGAAATTACATTGGGAGCTTTAAAGCGTTTGCAAAGCAATACGGCCAACGGAAAGTGTCTGGGAGTATTGGCGACATATTTTTAAGGATATTGCCTAAAATATACGTAAAAATCAGCTTGGAGAATTTACGTGAGGTAAGTAATATTTGTATGTACCTCGATTACCTGATATCTGAAAATTGGCCCACTAGGCAAGATAGCTGGTAGGCATGCGTTCTTAGTACATACTAGCACTACTCAATAATCCACATTTGGTTCGTCAGAAAATACGTGACGTCTGGCGGCCCTGGGATCTTACTCTATAACCTTTATTATGATAACGCTTATATTTACATTCAAAATAACCAATAGAACAAGACTGAAATACTTCTATCTCTTTCTCTTGCTTTTGTTAAAAAGAGAGATGGTAGGGTTTATAAATAGTTTGGTTAAATTTGTTTTTAAATAGGGGCCAGCACCAATTTTCACTTGTAGGTAATATTAGCTAAGAGAAATATAATTTTAAATAGAATTCTGTTTGCCTTCTGCCGCAATTTTTGTTTAGCTTTTTATTAGACTGGAAAATTAACAATTATACAGCCATTGAAAATGAATAATTAGGTAGGGTATAGTACAAAGAGTTACCGAATAGACTTAAGTTTATGTATTGTCTGTGAATTCTGTATTTGGTATACCAGTGTTCGTTTTTCGAATGCAACGGCCGTCAAGAAGTGGAATGTTGTCTTACTACTCTTGCCTACTTGACTTAGAAGTCAAGTAGGCAGGCAGTGGTTTTGTACCTCATTCAGAGTCCTGAGGTATGCTGCTCTAGATAAAATCTGTGCTTATGTACCACAGTCTGACGATTCATTAGCTCTTTTTCAGCCTGCCAGTTGGTGTTTGACGATGACTATGTCTTTAAACACCAATGGCTTGGCAAGGTTCTTAGAAGAACGATAATCAAGTTGGCCCCAATCAGCGGCAAGACAAAGTTTACCCTTGAGGTAGACCTTGTTTTTTTTTTTTTTTTTTTTTTTTTCGGTTGAGTAGTGACAGTTGTCAACTACTCGGTAGCAGATCACCGGTCCCCGCTAGGGATACGGGCGGCCGGGTCCATTGGTCATTTATTTTGGTATTTTTTTTTTTTTTTTGTTATATATTGTGGCGCGAATGATTTATTTTATGAGCTATGCTGGTTAGTACATATTAAATTTAGGCGAAGATATATATATATATAAATATTTTAAGAATTATTGAATGTTTTAAGGCTATTTATTATTTTGTTTATAAATTCTATGAAGGAGTTCAGGATGTTTCTTTTTTGCAGATATCGGTGATGTTGTACGGGTCGTTAATTAGATTGAGGCAATTTGTTTCATGATTGTATCGGTCTAGTGTGTATTTGGGACAGTCTTTTAATAGGTGTTTGATAGTTTGGGTTGTTGTGTCGTCGCATGGGCATTTTTCGTTATCTGTAATTTTGAATTTGTGTAGGTATTGTTTATGGAAGCCATGTCCCGTTAATATTTGGGTGAGTTGAAAGGTTGGTCTGATGTTTTTTCTCATGTCTTTTATTGACTTTGTGTCAGGGAGCCATTGTTTTAGTTGTTCCCCTGTGGGGGATTTTGTATATATTTCATTGCTGTTTATTTCAGTTTCTTTCTTTCTTTCGTATCTGCAGTGACTTATTGGAAAGTAGTGGTAGTCTGGTGCCTTGTGTAGGGTGGCTGCGGATTTAGCTGCGTGGTCGGCTTCTTCATTTCCTTCTAAGTTACTGTGTGCCTTAACCCAAATAAATTTTATATGGCCGTTATTGTTTTCGATTATTTTTATATTTTGTCTTATTTCATGAACTATTTGATTTAGACTGTTACAATTTTCAATTTCTTTGAGAGCTGACATGGAATCTGTTATTATAATGACTTTGTAGATTTTGTTGGCTGTGCAATATGTGGTAGATTTACTTATGGCAAGGCATTCAGCTTGGAAGACGGAGCAGCAGTTATGTAGTTTTAATTTAAGTTTGGTTTTTTCTCCATTTAGGTGGTGGATGACAGCAGCGGCTCCCACTAGTCCGTCGTGTTTACTGCCATCCGTGTATATTTTTGTGTATTCTGTGTTGTTGATGTGTTGTTGTAGTTCTTCGTTGCTAGTTTCGGTAGAGACGTCTGCGTTGGTGCGCAGGCTTGGGTGAGGCAGTTGGGATATACGGACTGGTTTCTCGAGTTCGATGTCTGATGGGAGGAGTTTAGTGGTACCTGTTCTTTTAGTAAATTGTATATCTTTCACTTCGTTCACCATTTCGTCGAGCGGTGTAAAGTCTGCCAGAGCAATAGCTGATGTGGTGGCAACGGTGCTAAATCCTCTTATAGCCTTGATGGCAAATCCTCTTTGGAGTTTACGCAGTGCGTGTTTGACTTTCTCGTATTTGGTGGCCCCACCCCACACTTCAGCCGCGTAGGTAATTATGGGCTCTATTACCCTTTTGTAGATGGTTTCAACATTTTCAGCGTTGATTCCCCAAGTTGGGCGTACGAATTTACAGAGTTTTTGGTAGATTATTTGTGCTTTGGATATTATGTAGCTGCAATGTGAAATGAATTTAAAGTTTTTGTCTATGATGATTCCTAATAGTTTAATTTGGTCGCTGTATTTAATGGTGGTTTGTTCTACTTTGATAACTGCGTTTTTTGCTTTAGGGGTACAAGTGATCATGTGGGTTTTTTCCGGTGCAAATGTGAGTTTGTTCTGTAATCCCCATTCTGTGATTATTTTTAGAGCGGAGTTTGCAGTTATTTCTAGCTGTTGGGGTGTTTTTTCGGTTACAATCAGCAGCACGTCGTCAGCGTAGGCCTGTAAGTTACAGCTGTCTGGGAGTGTGGTATCAAGTAGGTTGTCCATTATTAGGTTCCAGAATATGGGGCCTAACACTGATCCCTGCACGCATCCGCGCGAGAGCCCTTTGTCAATTGTGGTATCTGAGTAGTTGAGCGTAGCCTTTCTGTTGATAAAGTAACTGTTGATAATTTTGTATAGGTTGGCTGGGCATTTGATGTGATGAAGTCTTTTCATGATGGCTGGCCACCATGCGTGATCGAATGCGCCTTTGATGTCCAGGGAGATGGCAGTTGTTAGTTTTTTAGACTGTTTTGCCCTCTTCATCTGGTGGATTGCTTCATGTATTGCGTCAGTTGTAGAGGTTTGCTGTTTGAATCCGAATTGTTTTGGGTTCGATGTGCCTGTTGTATTTAAGTGGTGTGTAAGACGTTTAGCTATAAGTTTCTCAAGTAGTTTTCCAAACACGTTTATGAGGCCAATCGGTCGGTATGAGGTTATGTCGTTGTAGTCAGTTTTGTTAGGTTTCGGGATAGTTTTGACGAACGCTGTTTTCCATGGGGTAGGGAAATGTGCGATGGTGAGGCATCTGTTAATTAATTTAGTGAATGAGGTAGTGAATCCAAATATGTATTGTTGACAGATGTCAGATGTTAGGTGATCTATGCCGGGGGCCTTATTTGGGTTAATCTCTTTTATGGCCTCGATCACTTCCCTTTCAGTGAAGCTGACGTCGTCAGGCGTATTCGGTGTTGTTTGGGCTAGGGTTCTTATATTCTTTTGCATTTGATTGTCTGGTGTATCGTCGGGAAAGAATCTATTCACGAGTGCTTGAGCTGAGTCTGAACTAGAGTTTGTGTATGTGTTGTTTCCTATTTTAAGAGTGGACGGTGGTTTCGGTTGTGGGTTATTTTTCAGGAGCCTATTTGTTAGGGACCATACGTTTTCTTTACCCTGTCTGTTGCAGAAGTCTCTGAAGTTTTCTGTAGATGCCTTGCTTAGTGTTGTTGAGTATTCTTTACGAGCGTCCTGTAGTTCTTTGATGATGTTAGTAAGGTTTTTATTTCCTCTTTTTAGGTCTTGTAGTCGATGATGTAGGTGAATTGTTTTTTGTTTCAGTTGCTCTAAGTTGTCATTCCACCAGGGAGTTCGGTATTTGGAGCCCCTCTTTGTGAGGGTTTTGTTACAGGCGCGGGTGATAGCAGTGGTTATATTGTTAACATATTGGTCTATTTCGCTGGCGTTCAAGGATGGAATGTTTGTCTGATCTAGGTTAAGTTGTCTTATTTCCAGGTATATGGCTGCAGCGACGGTGTTCCAGTCGGCGTGTGTGGTGTTGTAACGGTAAGTGGTGCCTATTTTATTTCTAATCAGTTTTTCTTTTTTCAGGTTGATGCTGAAGTTTATTGCGTGGTGATCCGAGGAGGGTGTGGCATTGTGGTTCACTTTCCAGTCTTCAATGGATAGGTCTAAGTTTTTGGACGTGAGTGTGATGTCTACTATGGACGTTCTAACTTGGCCATGGGTGATGGTTTCAAAAGTCGGTTCGTTGCCGATGTTGCTTATGTTCAGGTCATTTGCGATGATGAGGTCGATTATTTCTTTGCCTCTTCGGTTTGATTGCCGAGAGCCCCATGCTTCATGCCATCCGTTGAGGTCGCCGCATATTAGGTGGTAGTCGTATTTGGTGTCCCTCAGGAACATCTCCAGGTGACTCAGGGTACCGTGTTCGTCGGTTTCCGGCTCTATATATACGCTGCATAGGTACATCTTTTTATTTTTTAGCGTGAGTTGTACTATACATAGATTCGGGGTTGAGTATTTGGTGATGCCGAGAGCGGCGCCGATGTTAGTTTTTATGGCTATGCAGGCCTTGGTCTTTTTGCATTGAGGGAATTGGTATATGTTGTAGCCTCCGATTTGGTCTATTGTGTTCCTTTTTCCAGTGTAAGGTTCGGTAATGAAAACTATTGCTGTGTCATTTGTGGTAATGAATTTTTTGAGTTCGTGAGTCGCGGAGAAGCCGCGACCCAGGTTGCATTGGAGTGTAGATATTGAGTTGTTTGTGGTGTTCATGGTTTGGATGTGCCGTAATCGGTTGAGTCTTCGACTTGTTTCTTGACTGCTGCTATTCGGGAACAGAGTTTGTGGCTGTTTGCCGAGTGCTTGGTATCTGTTTTAGAGCCTGTCTTTCTGTTAAAACTAAGGCAGTTGTAACAATTGTTTTTGCTAGGTTGATCTTTGTGGGGGCAGGTACCGATCTGGTGATCTTCAGAGGCGCAGTGGGCACAAGGGTGGACGGAGGCGGAGCACTTTACACCTGTGTGGCCAAACTGAAGGCACTTACGACACTGGACGAATCTGGAGAATGCCTCAATATGGACTCTTTGGTGGTCCACTGCCACTCTCTCTAAGTTCAGTAGGGCGGAGTACTGGTCTGGTCGTACTTCTACTACCGCGTTGTACAGCTTCTCGTTCCTGTTTGAGGTGAGGAAACACAACCGAAGGGCCTCTGTTGGGATCGTGTTTTGATGGCTGATGATCTCGATTAGGTCCTCTTTTTCTGTTGATTTGGTGATTCCCTTTAGAATCACCAGGGGAGGGCGTCTTTTGGCGCTTTCTGCTTGTAGCGCCTTGGTGGTGTTTACGGCGCTGATGATTTCTTTGCACTGGCTATCGTTATCGAATTCGACTAGGATACGGCCCTTCGACACGGGTTTGACCTTGCTAGGTGCGAATTTGCGGTCCCTGAAAGTGACCTGGCTCTTCCAGGTGTCAATAACTTGCTCTTTGTCGCTGGGATTGGTCGCGGTGATTACGATAGCCGGTTTCTGTGGGAGTACTTTTGGGGGGGGCGCCCGTATGACGGACGCGTAGGAGGCTTTTTGTTTTATTAGTTGGGAAGTTAATTTCTCTATTTGGCCGCTGACGCCGTCGAGAATGTCGCGTTTGAGGTGTTGGAGCACGTCAATAGATGTGGGAGATATTACAGGTAAGGTGGCAGAAACCGTGGGTATCTCAGTTATCAGAACCTTTCGTATGTTCTCGGCCGCCTCGAGAATGGTCTTTTTGTTCTTTGCTGTGACGCTCTTCCCCTCGTTCACAGCTTCAATGATGGTCGCAGTAAGTTGAAATATTTTGGAAGTGTAGTCTAAGTTTTGCGGGTTCTCAGTCGTCTTCGTACTTTCTAGGGTGTTTAGCGACTCAGTGGCATCCATTGCACTGACTTACATGCGATTCCGTGATAAAAAATTTTAAGAAAATGTAATAAGTTTACCTAGCCAAGCGAGTATAGGGTGGGTGGGCGGTCAATTTTTGAAGTTTCGTGCGGGCTAGCCGCACGAAAGTGGTGTCGTCGGACGCGCCTCGGCGAGGGCTATCCAACGGTGCGCAAATGAGGTGAGTGCTATTTAAAATTTTGAAGTTAAGGTCGAAAAACTGGTTTTTGGTAGACCTTGTTAAGAACGTAAGACTAGAGCTTGACTGACTCAGACTTTCTTCCGCGTCCATTCATCCATCTTATCAGTCTCTTAATGCTGAGGATTGTAACACTGATCACACACTATATCTTTAGAGGATGACAGTATGCTTTTTATCCAGCGCGGTCACCTGCAGACTAGTTTCCGCGATTTTTTTATATCCTTGAAAATGGAGGTGACAAAAATTTTAAGAACCAAAAACGACCTCGGATTTGATGGTCCGGACAGCCACAACGCAATCATCAAGGAAGTCATTAAAGAAGAAGGACATTACAGGCCCATTTCACTCGGCCTTGTTATGCACGAGATTCCAAGAGGTCAAAAAAGGGGTAGGAGAGGAGACAAGGAGTACTTAATGGAGATTGAACCGCAGACTTAACCAAGCGCATTATTTTTTTATTTGTGTCGTCCGAATAGGTACCTAAAGGCCGTTATTTAGCTATTTGAAATTAAGAATTAACACAGACAACTACGTAGTACCTTCATTCGTTCGATAAGTTTTCATAATTCAGGGCAAAATACTAATAGGTAGATATTGAGTTTTTATATACTTGGGTACGTTACAGAGGTGACGAGCTGCTACTGAAAATTTCGTTGGAATAGCTCGACCTGGGAATCAAGCCCAAGACAACAGAACACTTGCGACGACTAGACCAACGTGGCAGTTTTATTTTTGGTTTGTACATAGGTATATAAGAAAGCGCCTTCAACTCTATTGAGTGCATCGGGGCCTTTGGCTTCTAAGTCAGTTACTGCTAATAATATTCCCTAAGAGGCTGGAATACCAATATTTGATATTCTACAGTAGGTACTTATCTAGCGTCATCTGTTAGTAATAGTAGCGTCATCTGTTAGTGTCTGGCTGAACTATATTTTGCCAGCCTGTGTAACGGTTTCTTCGACTTTTCTCTAGATGTCTCTTTCTACTACTATAATGTAAAATTATATATTTACTAGCTGACTCGGCAAACGTTGTTCTGCCACATTATAGGGATTGGTGGTAGAAGAGTGAAAGTTTAGGGTTATAAGTATTTTTTAATGACAAATCATAAAAAATACAAAAAAATGATTTGACAGCAAATTTAAAAAAATAGTCTGGTGAGGGACCTCCTTATCACCTAGGGGTGTAAAATTAGCCTAAGACCGATTCTCGGACCTACCAAATATACATACAACATTTCATAATAATCCGTCAAGCCGTTTTGGAGGAGTTCAGCGACAAACACCGTGACATGAGATTTTTATATTATAAGAAATTTTATAATAATCTGTTCAGCCGTTTCGGAGGAGTTCAGCGACAAACACCGTGACAAGAGATTTTTATATGTATATAAGAAGATATACATATAATTTTATTAATTGTAGGTAGGTACTTGGGTGGTTCCTAGCTTGAAGCCGGTTGGCAGGTTCCTACTCGTGCGAAGCTGGGGGAAGTGGTTATGGTTACAAAATTTAATTTATTATAATATTTATTCACATTCGCGTTGTATCTTCCAACATAAACTGTATTATTATGGGCTCAAAATGAAAGGACATCTTGTAC
Source organism: Craniophora ligustri (assembly GCA_905163465.1). Classification (NCBI taxonomy): domain Eukaryota; kingdom Metazoa; phylum Arthropoda; class Insecta; order Lepidoptera; family Noctuidae; genus Craniophora; species Craniophora ligustri. Next base: position 4,498,882 of record LR990967.1, on the reverse strand, counting down.
TCTTGAACTTTGATCTAGACAAAAAACGTCAATGATGTTTAAAGTATTGTATGTCTGCGATTTCTGAAGCTTAGCTAAATCAGTTACGTTTAGTTTTTTTTTATTAAGAATAGATTTGCAGATAAAAATTACGAAAATAAGCTGACAATTGAGTACTTTGTGTCATCTCGTTTGAGGTCAAAAGTGATGAAATACCAAAGAAGTATACTTCTATGTTATTTGTAACTTTTGTAACTTCTATGTAACGTTCTTACGTATAGGTAAGAACGTTACATTATATGGAAATGTTCTAGAAAATGTTCGATATAAGTATTGTCTATATTCGCTGGAACTATGGTGATAAGTAAGAGATCATTGCGTAGTTAGTTTTATTTATTTTTAATATGATATTTGCATCTACAATCGATAACAAATCTTATATTAATTTTAATTCAAATTGACAAGCTCAAACATCCATTGCAGCATTGTAAGACAAATTAATTTTCCGGTATTCACTGACTGAATTGGTCTTCTCCTTGGTTCGAAGGTTAAGCAAAGTGTTATTAGATTTTTCAATGTAATTCTCTGTAGTCTAATGGTTTTTATATGTATCTAACGTACGCAAGTAAGTATTATTAGGTACGAATAGTCCAATCCTAGTAAGATCTTAGGAACGCGGCGATCAGTTATTACCTCCAAAGCAATTTGAAGTTGATTACTATTAATAATAATATAAACCTACGTTTTATTATAATTATATAAAGTTTGGTTATAGTTATAAAGGAAGCTAAAATACTGTACATTTGCCCCTATCGAATTTAAACCTGCTTACAACAGAAGGTAGCATTCATACCGCTGGTTGTATCGAGTTGTACCTACATCTATTGTAGATAGGTACTTCAATCGCTGCATTTACTTTACAACTGCTATCATTATGAAGCCGCTGATCAGCAACTAGGTATGTTATATAGAAAGTAAAAAAGGCATACGGTTAACCGAAACCACAAATTTGCCTCAAACTGATTCCTGTCCTGTGAGTACTGACCACCACGCTAGCCTAGTGCCTGCTGGCGAATTTCCCACGCCATCGACGGCGGTGATCATTTACCATTAAGTGAGTCACCGGCTCATTTACCCGCTCATCACCATAAAAAAAAACATACCCTTGGCAGCAATGTTTCCTGGTGGAGTCCCGCGCATCAGTGACGGTCATGCTGTGAATCGTCATGATTCAGCCGCTGAAACAATAATATTTACATTTCATAAAGTGGGCATTTCAGCTAGTGTGCACTATGCACTGTTATCAGGTTGTTTTGATTGTGTAACGTACAGTTAAGTCATGTGTACTCGTCTCAATTTTACTGTGTCAACGTAATGGCGTCTACGAATTTTTGAACACAATCATATATTTATTCTAAATGGAAATATGGCAATATTAAATATGTTAATAATGTTTTGTTTCAGTATAAATAGGAATATTTCCTGTATTTGATATAAAAAACAAATATATATAGACAAGTTTCTTAGATTTATAGATTTTAAACTAAATCTATTAATCTAAGAAACTTCTCTTATCGTGGTTATGATAAACCCATTTCCCTGACACAGCTTTTCCAGTGCCGGTGTGCATACTGCGTATGGATTTTATCGCGGTGTAATAATATTAGGTATTTAATCACGACACTTCGGATCCTTTCCAGCATCCATGGTCACAGGAATCTCGTGAAATCCATGAAAATTTCATTATTAGCCAATCTTGTTTTTTATATTTTCAGAATGTATACCTCAGACGTGTGATATTTTCTTAATTTTAAAACAAATAGTATATATTATACCTACTTAATATACGTATGTATTATTATAGTTGAATAGTATTCAATAGTCCGGTCGTGTATGACTAATTGCTTAGTACACGCTGGTCTGAACCGATACCTAGTATTGATAAGCTATTATGTAAGACAAAAGAACGGTTAAGATAAGAAGTTAATAGGAAACTGCGATCACTAGCCACAGATAGAACTATGTTACACCATAAATAGGTAACTTAGTTTTCCTGTAAGATGTGGGTTTATTAAAGATGAATGAATGTTTGAACATCCCAGGTTAGTTAATGTCGCTATCAGTTTACTATACATTTATACAAAGGGATAAATCTCTATAAATATTTATATTTTAGATGTTATTACACCAATACCTAAATTATTATTATTACAGCGCCATCTAGTTTGGAACGAAGGCGAACAAACCAAGATTGTGTTGGATTCTATATACAAAGTTTTTTTTTTAAATACATATTTATATTAGGTATATTATAAATTATACATATTAATAACCACGTCAGGTACAAATGTCCATATTTATACAAACAAACATTTTCGCACAAGGATTAAAACCTAGGACCCTTGCTACCGAAGTCTCAAAACTGCTACGCAAATCAGGTCGTGAAATCATGAACTACAATAGTTGTGACCTACAATAAACAGAAACTGCTATAAATAAAAAACATTAATATAAAGCGAATTTACCAGTAGTTTGGTACAAACATTCACATATTTACAGTAAACAGTAACTAAAATAATATATTGAACTAGTATTTCCCCGCGACTTCGTCTGTGTAGGATCAGTAATTTTGTTCAATCGGTTTTTTAACCGACTTCAAAAAGGAGGAGGTTCTCAATTCGTCGGAATCTTTTTTTTTTTTTATGTATGTTCACGAATTACTTCAAAATGCCTGGACCGATTTGCAAAATTCTTTTTTTGTTTAAAAGGGTATACTTCACAGATGGTCCCATTGTGACCACATCAGGATCTGATGATGGGATCCCAGGGAAATCGAGGGCAACCCTCAAATTTTATAGGCAATTATCACGTTTTTAACATATTTACTAAAATTGTTCGAGTATTTGCGTCTGGTAATCATCATTTGATGTTAATGAGCTGATGATGGAAGGTAGAACTTCTCCACAGTTAAGAGTTAAAAGAATTTTTTTTCAGTTATTGGCATTTATTACATTTACATGTATTCTCCAAAGCTGTTCAAGTATTTGCATCTGAAAATCACCATCTCATGTAATGATCTGATGATGGAAGGTACAACTCCTCAACGGTTAGGAGTTGAAAGAAAAATCTTTCATAATTTTAAGTATATATGGATCAATAGTTGTATTATTTCAGGCTATTAGATTGACCTGATTTGAAAAGTTTAATATATATACATATATATACAACACTAAAAAGAAAAATATAAATTAACTTTAAAAAAAAAAGTAAAACCAACTTCAAAAACTAAAAAGCAAAAAATATCTTCATACAGTTTTACCTTTTTTTTAGTTTTAAAGGTATGAAGTCGGTGCCGATGATGTGGTGGTTTTAACCACTCTCAAAGCCGCTCAAGGCCACTCGCGGTGAGTGTACTTACTATTACTTTTGGCTTGGCACCGACTTCATACCTTTAAAACTAAAAAAAAGGTAAAACTGTATGAATTTATTTTTTTCTTTTTAGTTTTTTCATAAATCTGCTTATTTATTTTTTACGCTCCTGTTTTAAGAAATTATCAATATTCTTTTATTAATTAAATTCTATTTCGCCCTTTAAAACTCAAACACCTATCATATAAAATGGTTTTAAAGTATAATTTTGTGTAATTTGAAGTGCTTGATGAACAACTTCCTGAAATAAAGGATGATTATTATCATTATATGTCCTTTCCCATAATATTAGTGTAGATAAAATCAACAAAAATCTAAAAATACACTGATTAGTAGACGTAACGCTGACAACAAACATTGTGCGTAAGAGTCGGCGTTATTCAATATGCAGGCGTGTGTACATTACGCCATGTCTGTGTGTGTGTATGTAGCAGTATTTCCATGTGTTTCGCGGACTCTAACTAAATTCAAATTCAAATATTTTTATAACTATCAAGCTATCAAACATTATTCTTTCTATCATTGGAAACTCCGGGAGGAGATCAGGTGCGCAGTTCCCGTAACATGTATGATTGTGGACGAAGCAAAAGTGAAATACAGAACTGAGAAATTACGCAATTGGCGTTTCTGCCCAACCGCATGGCAAAATGACAAGCATGAATGAATGAATGTTAAATTACTTTGCAAACAAGTTAATTAACCCTCTAGTGGTTTTTACCACTAGAGGGTTAATTAACTGGACCTTTTGGTCCTCGTCACCTAAGGTTGCCTGTGACATCAGAGGAGATGGAGACGAAGGCCTTGTTGTGTTAACTGATAACGCACGGATTGTGACTCAATCCGTCCTGCAGTGATGACTTGGTTATTCGTTCATCTCACAGGAAACATTCAATTCGTACAGCAGTTAAATAATTGGAAGATGCATATTATGCGTTACCCACAGCGGTCTGGTTCTAGTGTTATAGGTATGCATTAATATCGTCATAATGTCTACTAGGTATTTCAAAAAGTGAATTGCCAATCACAAAACAGATTTTATTCTATGACTTTCCATGTTACGGTCGGTACGGTAAGCCGTCGGTTTCGGTAATAATACGAAAACCGGACAATCGTTGGTCCGATAGCTATCGGTCTTGTCCAGTAATCCTACCTAATATCTGTAATACAAACCGCCTTACTTAGTTCGTTACTAGATGGCGCTGTATAGGTACATATTACTTACTAGCTTCTGCCCGCGACTTTGTACGCGGATCCTGTTGCTTATGCCAGCAAAAACGGGATCGTCAAAATCGGAGATCTGAAACGTCTGATGTCGAATTCTAAAAGCCCGGGGACGGGAAAACAACGGGTTGCGCGAGACGATTCGAGACGTTCCAGATCTTTCATTTTTATAAGTCAACAGGAAATACCCATTATGTACTTTCCAACAACACATATCGTTTTGTTTCTTTTTGTCATTTAACAGCTTCACAAAAAGTACTATTTTGAACCATACCTCCGGTGGCGGAATATGTGGCGGGGTCAATTATAGGAGTATACGTAAATGCACTCCGTTCCTCATCAACCCAAGGAAGGTCGCCATGCCCTTCGGCTATGTCTTGAGACACATCCGATTCTTCAGATGATATCGACATTTTGTTCAGAGGAGTCGAAGACGATCAGAATTCAAACATTCGTTGCGCTCTTCTTCAGTCTCTTCATGCCGTACTCCACCAATTCTTTCTCCCTCACTTTGTAACTGATTATGTATATGCGTGTTCGGGACAATGTATGATAACCTCGATCAGCAGTTAGTCGCGCATCACGTTCATAACTCGTTTCAAAAAACCTGTTAGTAGTTCAGATGTGCGAATGCGCTGAGAACTCAAGCGTGATTCTGAATCGGTAAACGTTTCCGATTCGCGAGACAATGCATGTCGCTGACGATCAGCGGACATTCACGCATCATGTTCCGTACTTGTCTCTAGAGACCTAAAAGCAGATTCGTAGATACACTGAGAACTCAAGTGCAATTCTCTATCCATGAACGTCTCTGACTCGCGAGAGTGCGTGACGTTCACAATCAGCGGTCATCGCATCATATTCTTCAATGGTCTCTAGAGACCTGGATTTAGATGCGACCCTGAGAATGCAGGCGTGCTTCGCGATCTGAAGAGGTTTCCACGGAGCGAGTTGCAGCCTGATGTTCTCATACAGCATCAAGGTAGATTCTTGGGATTGTATGATCCTTAATCGTTTAGCTCGTTTGGAACATTGGGAAAGATTTGACCTCTTTCTATGCATGGTTATAGTTTTATTGTGAAGATTGCTGATCAATTAAAGTGACTGTTCCCCTGCGTTACCGGGTAGGCTACCGTGTCACAAAGATAAATGGAAAACGAATTTAAACACTCAAATAACATAAACCAGCCTGAAGAATATTTTAGAAGAATATTTATTAAATAAAATAAAAAATAAATGGTAGTTTTGGCCAGTAGTATCTATTTTTCAATGATATACCGTCGTCATCAAAAATCAGTCCTAAACTGTGACTGCCTTCACCGCGTGGAGGTACTCCCAGTTTATGCTATTTTATAATATTCAGTAAAATTAGTGACAGCTTTGATTTCCACATCGGATGTCTGATCTTCGATTTTTATAAGTCAGCATGAAATGCCCATCAGACCGAACAACTTTTGCTAAGATGTCATTCCTATATGTGTTACGGTGAAGCTCGGCTCTTGGAGTTCCACATCAGGTATTCCAGATCTTCAAATTTATTCTCTCAGCAGAAAATGCTCATCATGTGGAACATTTTTTGCTATGGTACCATTTTTGTATCTCTTATAGTTTAGCTGGTCTCTTGCGGTTCTGCTTCAGGTGTTCAAGTTTCCAAGATAAATTATAGCCTATATGTTGCCCAGACTTAATACCTATACAACAACAAAAAAATCATTCAAATCCGGTCAGTAGTTCCAAAGATTAGCGTGTACAAACAAACAGACAAACAGACAGATTTTTTTTTTTTGATTCGTGCTCTCTTACTGTTCCTAAAGCCCCCTCAATATATTTTTTTAAATATATTCAATGTACAGACACAGTTTTTTTACTGTTTTATTATATGTATAGATAGATAGATTTATAATACAGTTACATTAATTCCTAGATTGACCTGCGATCGGTGCAACTAGTGTTGACATTTCGAAAGAACCTGTAATATTGGTCTACTTGAAATACAAATATTTGAATTTGAGTTTGACAATTTAATTAATGTTTATGTAACAAGCATATAAACGTACAACATACAACAATAGATTACCTGGTTGCTTTTAGCATTTGATTCCTAGTGACTAATTCAGGAGAAAATTATAGAGAACCTACGTTTGTTGTTCCGTTAATTACTAGCAACAACTGTAACAAGATTACTTAATCAAGTCAAACGAGAATTTTAGTGTTCGTTTATAAGGTACTAGCTGTTGCTCGCAGCTTCGCCCGCGCAATTAAGTACTAATTTCGCCCGTTAGGGGTTGAATTTCCAAAAACGACGAAACACGTATGCATATATTTTTGGTGAAGAGCTTGAATATTACATTTTAATCCTCTTTCTTTAAAAATGACGGACCGCCCTTATAAACTTTCAACCCCTATTTCACCTCAAACCTCAAATCAAGGTTGATTTAAATTAAAAAATCCTGAAATACTTGTTTAATTATTTCCATCCAAAAACTTGTATATTAAATCATATGTCTAACTTTGAAAATGACAGATTTCCATACATCCATTTATTCCTAATTTTATCCCTTTAGGGGTAGAATTTCCTTAAATTCCTTTCTTAGAAGATGTTTATAATGCATCATCTGTAACCCCTGTGGTGTAGGCTCGGCGTTGATGAATCAGTCAGGACAAACGATTATAGTACCTACATATTATATATAGATAGATTCTAGAAGGATTAGGTAGAAGTATACCAATATATTATGACATGCTCATACCGTGAAGGGACATTTTGAGCTTCAAATTTAATGCTACCGAACCCAATAAAATTGCTCGATTTAGGAATCAAACTTAGGACCTGACTCTCAGCATACCGCTAGATCAATGCGATAGTTATAATTTACTAGCTTCCTCCCGCGGCTTTGCCAGCATGGTATAAAGATAAAAAGTAGCCTATGTGTTAATCCAGGTAATAAACTATACCTATGTATGCTAAATTTCATTCAAATCTGTTAAGCGGTTTTTGCGTGAAAGAATTACAAACATTCATCCATACATCCATCCATACTTACAAACTTTCGGTTTATATTAGTAGTAGGGTATAGATACTAGAAATTATTGCCTAATAAAATTATCATCTACCTCTGTTGCTATTTGGGAATATATTTTGTAATTTAATCTTTTGTTTAGAAAAGGCACACAGTACAGCGTGAGGTTGCTCATATCATACAAGCTTATCAAATAAAACAATTACTTATTACATTCTATACACGTACAAGCTAGTTGTCACCGACCATCTACCAACGTGACCCGACAACAATTTGGCATTATGTCACTTCTAGATATTGCGTAGGTATTTGTACAATCAACCACAAATTAAATAGACATACGGTGGGTAATTTTACGCTAATTAGAATAATGTCGTCACTAATGAACCATCAAGACGGCAATCGTTTCAGGCATTTAAAAAATTAAGTGGATAACTAATATTGTACGTACCTACCCCTATTTAATTTCATGATTGATTTCGCTTTGGGTTCTAAGACCGTTTAAATCATACCCCCGGGAGCGCCGACACGCCGTGCGTCATAGTCTCGACGATTTTCTGGATGGTAGCTATTGTTGATGCTGGTTTACAGGAGTTGCAGTACTCCGGAGTTCAGACTTAGTGGAGCGGGCTTGTTCCATAATAACAATTGACACAGCACGGTCCTCATACACAGAAAATCGCACAGGTAACCCCTACGGTAGATCGTACGGCTTGTGATATTGAGCTAGTCTTTTAAAAATCAAATGTTAAGTGTAATTGACAGTTACTGTAAGGATGTGTACTATTTAAAGATTTGAGAATGGTATATACTCATAGATCATAGAGCTGTGGTAGCCTAGCGGTGTGACCAGTGGACTGAGATGTCAGAGGTCTCGAGTTCGAACCCGAGGCACGCACCACTGACTTTTCGGAAGTTATGTGCGTATTTATCACATGCTCAAACGGTGAAGGAAAACATCGTGAGGAAACCTGCATGCTTGAGAGAATTTTCGATGGCATGTGAAGTCTGCCAACCCGCAGTAGGCTAGCGTGGTGGACTGTAGCCTAATCCCTCTCAATTGAGAAGAGACCCGTGCCCAGCAGTGGGACATTAATGGGTTGATGATGATATACTCATAATAATCAATTATCGTCCCACTGCTGGTCTCGGGTTTCCTCTCATTAGAGAGCTATTAGACTAATAGTCCAACAGGCTAGCTTAGTACGGGTTGGCAGACTTAATATTCCATCGAGAGATTCTCTCAGGCTTGAAGGTTTTCTCACGATATTTTTCTTTGCCGTTTGACTAATACGCACGTAATTTCGAAACGTAGTGCGTGTCTGGGATCGAACTTTGGATTTTTAACTTTACAGTCCACTGGTCACATCAATAGGCTAATGATATTGTAGGTATATAATAATAGGCAATTGACGGTGAATGTACCACGCCTTTCGTACCAATGTGTATTTTCAATCTAAAATAATTTCTATAAAAGTCCGGTACTTAATTAATTAAATGAAATTATTATATACATATTTTTCCTTATGTTCTCGAGTAGCAACAGTGAATTGGCAATTCTATAAAGAATTCAACAGGAAACTTTTTCATTAATAAGCCCGAATGACGGACGAATGTAATACACAAAAATTGGTAGTGAATATGCCAATATTGAATACTAATTTATAATAGGAATTAATGAAACAACTGATAAAGACGTCCAGGTTGATACTTTTGCTATGAAATCGGGAACATAGGTCGGAGTTTAGATCTGGCAACGGCTATATTTTTATTTAACGAAATTACAAAATGAATAAAGGCATTTGAGTTTAATCGAAAATCACTCTCCGATCTTGCTATCATGTGACCTTATGGACCATAATTTGATTTACACGGCTTAAAATTTTCACAATACTAAAGAACATTATTAAGAATTCCTAGGTAGGTTGAATTACCTCTCGTATTAATATTACAAATTTGAAAGTTTTGTAAGTTGGATGTCAGTTACTCAATCAATCACGCAACAGCTGAAATTTGGATTTAATTGAACATACAGACAATTTATTACCTATTTTTAACCGACTTCAAAAAAGGAGAAGGTTACCAATTCGACTGTATTTTTTATGTTTGTTGCCTCATAACTTTGGACTGGGTGGACCGATTTTGATGATTCTTTTATATTTAAAAGCTGATGCTACCCGTGTGGTCGCACTTCAAATAGGTCCAGTTTGAAGTAGTTTTTTTTTTCGATAGTATTAAACACATAGACAGCCATGCACGTAAGCCACAAGCGGAGCTCAGGTGGAAGCTAGTACACTCGTAAGGAAATGAAATAAACAGTAAGCATAATATTCTTGGATAGTTAGATTCCTAAGGATGTCAATGTGGTTTTGAGAATAAGATAAAACGCCGATTAACCAATGTAACGAGTTAGAAAATCATTGAGAAATTTCAATAAAGATAACGAATATACCTATATAATATAATTATCTGAAATATGTATAATTTGTAAGATATTGAAAAGCTAATTCGGACTTAAAAATCTAATACCTGGTTGACTGTAGACCAACGATGAATCGTAGGAAATCGGTTTCAATTTAATTATCAAGCATTTTCATATAATCTTTCATTAATAGTTAAATACTTTTATTTTATTACATATTAGTAGTTTGTATGTTAAAGTACCAAGTAATCTCGAACCCATGTAATGCAATATACAATAAATCGTTTGTAGCCAAAAGCGATAAAACAGCTCGTCTATAAATTCCTCGAGCAATGCTTTTTATAAAGTAGAAATCTTGTGATTATGAACAAATTCCAGTTGGATAATTGCATACCTAGTCAAATTAATTTCTCATTACAAACGTTCTATAATTTTATTCAACAAATTAAGATCTACATATTTAAACCCGGAGATGTGTCTTAATTAAATGAATGTACTCAATACATACCTGCCCAGCGTATCCAAAGGACTGTTAAACAATTTATCACATACGTCACACGACGAAATCAATTATTTAGTAATCATGAAGGCCGAAGATCATCACACTAAATAATATTTCACTGAACAGCCTTCATCCCGCCGAACCACAACACGACTACTCCAACGAAACGAAATGATTTACTTATCAGAAAACGTAGAATATAATGAAAAAATATGGTTCATTTAAAATTCAAGCGTGCTTTTTTATTTGCTAATTATTTTTGTAAAGAAACGGTCGCTAGTTTTGGAGTGCGCGAGGTGCGCGCGCGCAGTGCTGCGTCGGCGCGTGCGATGAGTCGGAACCGCGCGGGATCACGTCACTGTGAAGCCGTAGTTCAAACCTTTTTTTATACGTACATGCTTACTCATCCTTTTTAGGGTTCAACGGGATGCGAGAACCGGATTCTGTGTAACAACTTTACCAGACGCAGTGCAAACGTTGATTGATGTCAAGCGCTTGATATGGGAATGTAAAGTGAACACCTTGGACATTTCTGGTGTAACGTAATACCTCACCGTAACGTCCTTTTATGGAGCGAGCAAATAAATGCTACGGAATAACTGTTCTTTTACAACTTTACTATAGATTTATTTAATGTTAGACAAGGTACTTTGTTTTTATTTCAAAGTGGTACTTACAATAGTTTTTCTGCGGTATATATAAAATAATGCTTTGTAAGATTTTTGAGCTTCTTCGAGAGCTGGGAACACCATAATGCAGTTATAATTATACTATTGTCAAAATATATTTTAACATTCTGAATGGTATAAAATAATAATGCCATTGAATCGAATCATTATTATCTATTTAGCACATAGCACCCACTGATGTGTAAAGGTCTCTTCTCTATTCGACTATTCCGCCACTGTTGCCGATCGTATGCAAGTCGCATCCACTGATATTATAATATTAAGTATATTGTAAAAAAGAAGTTTCTATGATTAATTAATATAATATTACCTCCTATCCTGAAAAATATGTATAATTTCACCTGGACATATAAAAGGTTTTACAAACTCCTTTTGACGTTTATTCAATACAAACAATCCGTGCCAATTTTACTAGGGTAGATATTAAAAAAAACTATTATTTTAAATTAACAATTTATTTGGGGAAATAGAAGATAACATTTTTTTTTACACTTCCAATCCTTTAATTATTTTTTTTATTGACTAATTTGAACAATAAACGGTTACTAAGTCTATAACAGTTAGAATCTCCATCGATTTGTATTGTGGGTAATCATGAGTAAACAGCAAACATTATTAGATACATTAGAAGGTAAGATTTTAAATGTATCATCATCATCATCATAATATCAACCGTTAGACGTCCACTGCTGGACATAGGTCTCCCCCGAGGATCGCCACGACGACTGGTCCTGCGCCACCCACATCCAGCGGATTCGGGTATCATCCGTATCATCAGGTGAAAGATTATTTAAATTAGTTGGGGATTTTTAGTTTAGTTTTGCAAATTTGTACCTTTAGTAGACATACATACATTATATATTTTATCTATTATCAACAAACATACAAAATTAGAATATTTTTCTTTATACATATTATTAGTTTAGATTATTATCAGCATAAAGCAATAACTCATGGTAACACCGCAATCGGAGCACTTGTGGAAACTGTAGGTACAGTCAATGAGCATGTGGGGTGAATGACATTATCTATATCACTCACGTGGATACAATGAGGATTTATTACTAAAACTCGACAGTAATTCGAATATGTTATTGATTATCAACTTTTTATATTACTTCCAATCATATTACAATAGCAGAAAATTAAGAACATTCATAAATAGGTTAGGTGAGGTTCTTCATCATCATCATCATCATCATCATCAACCCATTATTGTCCCACTGCTGGGCACGGGCACGTCTCCTGTCATTTGAGAGAGATTAGGCTATAGCCCACCACGCTAGCCTACTGCGGGTTTGCAGACTTCACATGCTATCGGGAAAATCTCTGAAGCATGTAGGTTTGCTCACGATGTTTTCCTTCCCCGTTTGGAGCAAGTGATAAATACGCACATAACTTCCGAAAAGTCAGTGGTGCGTGCCTTGGGTTTGAACTCGAGACCTTTGACATCTCAGTCTACGGGTCTCACCACTAGGCTACCATAGCTCTTACCTCCTGCATGCTAGATTTCATTAATGGCATGTGAAGTCTACCAAATCCGCACTAGGCTAACGCAGTAGACTAGGTCAATACCTAGTCTACTGCGTTAGCTAGTGCGTGCGTGGTTCCTTTAATTTGAGAGGGATTAGGCAATCCTAATCCCTCTCAAATTAAAGGAACCTTGTAACCCACTGCTGGGTTAGTATATGGGTTGATGATGATAGGCACCAAGCATGGTAGGACACAGCCATCTTCTGTATCTCGTTTCGTTCTTTAAATTTAAGGTTTCTTAATTCCAATAACCTCACGAATTATCCTGGGTAGGATTCGGTTTGAAAGGATTAATTTGAATCGTCTATCACTTAAAATTATACAAATTATATTTATAATGTTAGTTACATATTTTAAAGTTAGGTTTAGGTTAATGAATCCGATCCGAATCCCACTAAAAATTTTAAACTGAACTTATTCAACCCAGGATGGAACCTAGAACCTCAGTATTTGTAGCCATATTTGAGAGACCAGTGGCACAGTCGTCTGCAGATAATAATAATCTTTAGAAATGCATACCATCATGCCTATCGTCCCCGAAGGGTTAGGCAGAGGTGTACTAATATGTACACTCACATTTCCCGGGGGCGAGCCTATTGCCAATTTGCCATCAACCGGGTACGGATCCAAACTCCCGGCTGCTACTGAGAATTTCATAGAAAAACCCAATAACACATTGCTGGGAATCGATCCCAGGACCTTCTGCTCGGCGGTCGCACTGTACGACCACTCGACCAACGAGGCAGATATCTTTAGTAAATCATACTGTATACTACAGGGTATTAAAAGGCATTAATATTTTTGTATAGTTAATTATCTAGTGGCCGTCTAGCTTCTGGTAATTAGTCATTATAACAATTAGACAATATTACTCATTAAAAAAAACTGTAGGTATTAAGAACAGACAAACAGACTAGCGAAACCTACATTAGCTACTTTTTTTTCAATGAAAAAGAACCTGTAAGTGAATAATTACTTATCTAGTAGGTGAGGGTGATACTCGAAGGTATTCCTTTCATGTTCACCTATTCCTGCAGTAAAAAATCATCAACCTAATCAAAAAATTTTAAATTATAGGAAATTTTGACAACTACTAAGGATTGAAACATGTATTCAAATGATGGTTTATTGTTCATCCATCTACAAACTGACCGGGGTACGTGTAGCTTAACTTAGCAGATCGATTGACAGGCTCAGTTTTATTAAATAATATGATGATGTAAATCACTATGTTTAAATAACGTTTCCCGCTTGACTGCGGAACCCGTTTGTTTGGGTTCTCATGGTCCATTGTTAGCCACTATTGTGAGAAACTGATCGATTGTTATTGAGGATCGATTCTCGGTAAAGGGTTATTGGCGAGTGCAAGGTGCGTTTGACCTTGGTGTTCAGTGTGATAGCCTCATAAACAGTGATCGGTAGTGCACTGGTTTGTACTTGTATTGTACGTGTAGGGGAGGACTAAAGTGTAAACGCGTATTTAATACTATCAATATCTTGCCTATCGCAGTCCACTGGTGGATATAAGCCTCTCCTAAACTTCGGCACAATATCCCCGCAATTTCCTGTACATCCCCTCTACCTTTTTTGTCGTCGGCCCATCTGGCCAAGGGGCATACACTACGTTTGCCATTCCCGGTATCCGCTATAGGACTTGTATAGTTTAATACTAGACTCATATGTATTTAATAGGCCCTAAGAGCAAGGTACAGTCGCGCTCATAAGTGCAGTAGCAATCCTACGCAACTATAGCGTCAACACTAGCACTACTTGTGACCTTTTTCTTTTAAGACAATTCACACCATACATATAAATTGTTCTTCCGTAGGAATATTATCGATAATTTCGTTAGAACTACGTAAGCGACCGGTGGTCGAGTGGTTTTAGGAAGAGGTTTATAATTAATATTAAATATTAAGGAAGACGGTTCGAATCTTCAATCCTGCTAATCACTTTTTGTATTTCATTTATAAATAAAATATGATTCTTAAGTAGAATATTATTTGTTAAACTTTAGCAAAGATCAACATAAAATGTAAAAGTATGAAGGTAGATTTGAAATAAAATGGAATAATTAATTCGCTTGCTGCTAACACTAACATGAAGAAAACAAGTATATTGGTATCTTTGTCTCGTATTGACCTCACACACTATCACCTTCTCGTAGTTATACTATTTGACGTAAATGTAAATGTTTGTATAGGTAGCAATCACTCACACATGTATGTGTACACGCAGTTACCGTGCAAGCGAATACGATCTTAGAGGTGCTACTGCACTTATGAGCGCGACTGTACATGACCTTTATACCGCTATCCCCGAAGGTCAAGACAGAGGTGTTCCGATAAGTACACCTACACTTTGATTGCTTTTGAGCTGATTGCCGATCTACGCACAAATCTATAAACTCGGAGCTGGTTCGAAAAATTTCATAGAAAAAACCCATTATTTTCCTCGCCCTGGGGATCGGACGCTCAGACTCGAAAAATGAGACATGGGACATCCATCCCACCTTATTTCAGATGTATATAAATAATAATGTGTATGTTTTTTCATCAATAATCCGTTTTTACTTTACAGTACTGCGTTTTGATTAAAGTTGAATGGTGAATGCTTTTTACAGTGACACAGTTTTTCGCGCTTTGTAACGTATTTCATATATGTATTCCCTTTTGCACTTAGATCGTAAAAACTGAAATGACGAATGCTAGTCGGCTGTCTGCCGTTCCTCATTTGCCAGCCGTCGGTACCTACAATCATCATCAACCTATTTACCGTCCCACTGCTGGCACGGGTTTCCTCTTATTTGAGCAGGTTTCAGCTATGCAGGTTTCTTCACGATGTTTTCCTCTCACCATGAGTATGTATTTGATAAATACGTCCTTAACTCCGGAAAGTAATTAGTGCGAACCTTAGAATTGAACTCGATATGTCGAACGACGTCATGAGAAACACAATGGTTGTAAGCGTTTTAGAAGATTAAAGTAAAGTAAGTTTCTAAAGACACACGAACAGTACATACATTTTGCGGTTGCTTATTGTAAACACCTACCATCATATAAGTTTTTTTATTGCATAGACATTAATACTTCATAGAAATAGTATAGTGTGTAACATAGGAGTCTATTCTAAGATGTTGACGTTTCATCTTTCTGTGATTTTTTTAAACTACTGACTTGATAGTCAGTAGTTTAAAAAAATCAAATAACGAACTAATTAGTTACATCAACCAAGCAGCAACGTGGTTACAAAAACCACGTGTTATGTAGGTGTCGTTGTCTATACATTTATTTAAAAAAATC
Organism: Craniophora ligustri; assembly: GCA_905163465.1. Lineage (NCBI taxonomy): Eukaryota > Metazoa > Arthropoda > Insecta > Lepidoptera > Noctuidae > Craniophora > Craniophora ligustri. The sequence continues at coordinate 4,482,785 of LR990967.1, read as the reverse complement.
GTACAAAAAGGTCTGATCGTCGAAATAATTATAGTCTTCACATCACACTGTTTTTATCGTTCGTTTAATGAATAAGTTCAAACCTACTTCACAAGTTTTTATTGAGCTGTCAGCTTCTTCGAAAATTCAAGGATAGATATGATCGTAAGAGAACAATTATCTCGCAAAAAACTGCTGGGTTAATAATCTATAGTGATATTAGTAACGTATGTGACGCGTGTGTGTAGAGCTATGTTCAGTAATAATTAATTCTTTTTTCACTGTCTGTCTTAAGTTCTTTGATGGACTTTAGTCAAATGTTTAATTTAAAAAAATATAATACGGTCTTGGTCATTGTTAACTAAGCATCTTAGAAGTATTCCGTAACGACATTTTTACAAGGTTGTAGGTAATGTTGGGAAAAAATTGAGATGAGATAAATGAAAAATAACAAATAGCTAAATTTAACATTACGGATTAACGGATTACGTCGAAGTAACAAGTCAGTCTGCCCGTGGCCATGGATTCTGTAAAAGATCCGAAACGTAGGCTTGAAATAATATCAGTATACTACGATAAAAAATTATATTCCAACTTAAGGCAAATTTATATTTATATTCCAACGATAAATTTAAATAAAATAAATAAAAAATAAGTAATTCATCTATTGTTGCATTTTATTGTTGACGAAGTAAACTTTAGACTTCGCTATAGGCACGAGTACCGGCACGAGTACCGGCACGAGTACCGGCACGAGTCGTGACCACAAACTTTACTAGCGCATTCCAAAACTTTTCGGTCTCTTTGGCGGAATGATGATGGCGTGGGGCGCCGAGGCTGCACATGATAGTTTCTGACCGGTAAACGGATACTGAACAAATTTGGCCGAAACCGTACATGCGTAAAATGGCTTTTACTACTAAAATCTGTGCTCACGACTCATGCCGACAATTATACTATCGAGTTAAATGCTTGTTTTTTTGTATTGTTAATACCTTAATTTTTTTTTCTGTTGATAAGGGGGCTATCGACTAGGCGGTTCACCTGATGGTAAGTGATTACCGCCGCCCATGGACATTTGCAATACCAGAAGGCTTGCATATGCGTTGCCAATTCCTGCAGAAACCGTTTAGGTTTCTTAAAATAGAGAATTACTAAATTGACAGCAAACAGAATGCCCATGCTGTCAGAATAGTCAAATTAGATAGTATAAAATTAATTAGTTTCGTTACATACAATTTTTGATATACCAATATAAAAATTATGACGTGAGAGATTACTGCAATGAATTAGCTTAAATAATAGAGCTTGCTAATTTGATATTAATCTATGTCCACAGTACATGGAGCGGATTTTCACTTAGTTTGAGTAGGAAGTGGTTAGGCCATCACACCGGCTAATGTAGGTTGGCTAGGCTTTACTTGTCGTCGAGAAAGTCCTTAGGGCATAAAGGTTTTCTCACGAGATTTTCCGTTGCAACAAGCAATAAATTATAATGCACATTATTTCAAAAAATCGAGAATTGAGTTCAAAAAGACTCTGAATTCGAAATTTAATAATAAATCAATGGTATACTGTAATAATATAATTTATGGGGTCAAATAACATAAATCGTAGTCCTTCCGTTTATTATCAATTAAAGAGGCATTCGTCAACAATTTGTGTAATCAGCCCGAATGCAGCACACGCAGCTCAAATGACAGTCTCCTAAATTCTTCCGCATTACTAAATCTATATTAATTGGTACTAAAACGACCGTCTGACGGGCTTCTTTAATCAATTGCGTGTACGAATTACGCAGTGCATAGAAATCGAAATATGGTATAGATAGGGTTTGGTTATTTACTTAAATGCGATGTTTTACTGGAGTGACTAAAAGATTATTTTTATTTTTAGATATGTTAATGACGTCATGAAGGATAATATACCTAGCTACGAGGGACGACACGACTCAGCCTACTCTTGTGCTCTTGATCTACATTTAATTAGCAAGACGATGACGTTTGTACACGCGCTAATATTTTCGTGAAGAATCGTAAGCTTTTGTATATCATCAACGCAATTATTGTTCTAATGCTGGGCACAGGTCTCCTCTCTTTGGGAGGGATTAGGCTATAGACCACTATGCTAGTCTAGTACGGGTTGACAGACACACAGAGATTCTCTTGATGGCATGTCGTGAGAATCTCTTAGGCGGGTTTCCTCACAATATATTCCTTACCATTTGAGCAAGTAATAAAATACTCACGTCGTCGTAATCTTTGAAAATTCAGAGGTGTGTGGTTTGGGATCAAACTCAGGACCTTTTAATTTACCATACACTGGTCACACCACTACGCTGTCATAGGTTAAGAAGTTTATGCACGAAAAAAATATTACTGGAACTTCTATATCTTTCTAAAGCTTCTGTGGTAGTTACTGAGGTTGCCTCTGACTCATGTACGGTTGCTAGCTGATAACCTGTTGCACAAGGTTGCCTAACCAATTATGATATTTATGATGTATGCGGCGACCAATATAGAAACTGTAATTAAAGTATGATGTTATAATCATAGTAATTAAATTTGTGGTTCGACGTACTACGTTAGTTACCTCAGTTTTAAATTTGTTTGGAGTGGTCCAATACTTAGTTCAAATTAATTTTGACACAATAACCACACGCTTTAAATATAGCAACAACCTATTAATTAAAAAGTAAGCCTTAAGATCCCACGAGTGAGATACGTGAGAGCGGGACACAGATACTGATCCGCCTAGCGATTGTAGGTACCTATGTTATATAAATGTACTTTTAGTGTAAGAGAGATGCTGCTACACATGACATATTATTGCGACAGCCCTATGACACAATGGAACAATGAACGCAGTCAATAAAAGCCAGGTGAATTGACACATGTATGTGGACACACGTGTATTGCGTAATTCTCACGTAAATGCCACTCCATCGTAGTATTCGGTCATCGTTTTATAGGGTGTTTCTATACGAATGCACTCAATTACCCCCGAGGGAACGTCGCTATACCGTCGTCTCGACAACCGCAAGTTGAACTGTAGTGTCGTTCGATTTACGAAATTCAATAAGAAATGGGTCACGTTCGCTTCGCTTCATTGACTACGAGATACCACACCGACGGTAAAGTCAATTATCATCATCATCATATCAACCGTTAGACGTCCACTGTTGGACATAGGTGATGATAATGATTTATTGTTGTAATAATTGTCAATAAAAAAGTATTGTACAAAATGTCTATCCTCAAGATCTACTTCTAAGTCAAAAGTCTCGAGTTAAAACTGCTATACAAACAATATGACTTCTAAACCTAATCGCTCAATATTTATGTATATGTGGATTGAGGGCCCACTAAATGAAATTAACAACGAAGTTCCTCATGATTTTATAATTTTTTTGGATTGGTATGGGCTGTAGGCCTTGGCCAGATTTCTATATAAAAAAAAAACTATTGATATGTTTAATTGACCCTGATAAGGCTATGGAAATTTTGGCCCTTAGTAGGTATACCTATATATTTTATACTATAGATATTTTGAAATATTATCCAAAATTATCGAAGCTGCATTTTAATAAAAATAAGATTAAATCTTCATGCCTACATCTGAAGTACTAAGGTATTTCCACAGTTCGGCAGTTCTGAATGAAACATCACAATGAAACGACAAAATAATATCGTACAATTTTATAACCCAAATTTGACCACGCATCTACGAGGACCAGCCAGGCACGGTCTACGATAACAATGTGATTTTGTTGACTTAAATATGAAATATTGGACATATTGCGACATATATGTCTCTTGTCACTATTGACGACCAGAACGGCCGCTTAATCAGAAATTCTGATATCAAAATTCAGTCCAGCGACCATATTTACTACTTTTGTGTATATTTTGCGACATCTATAAGTAATTAGTTTCCATATATCCAACCGCTGGACTGGAAGTTTCTGATCAGAAATTCTTGTTAATTTGTTGGCGACCTAAAGAGTTGTACAATATAATTATTGTGACATAAGTACCTACACTAAGCGCTGGTTTCATTGCGGTCGCGAGCAACTCTCTTTCAAAGCAGTACATGTAACATATCGGATGGAGAGCCATTGTTCGAAAAAAGCATGTCATCAGCAATCAGATCTTGGCCAAAGGCCAGGAGCCTGGATATAAGCAGGCTAGATATAGCACTGTTTATTGTTCTGTTCTTCTTCAGCTCTTCTCTGTTCATGGGAAAGTGCATGATTTGCAAGTTCATTTGGTGCGTCATATTGCCTGTAAAAGGAAAAGAAAGACTTTTACACAGGTACTCATAATACTGTACCAGCTGTTGCTTAAAGCGTCGCTTATGTAGATGTAAGAGTTACATTAGAATATGTTATCTCTTCTACCAACCATAATATAAGTCATCACTATATGCGTTGCGTTATCTTCAAAAGAAATAAGATCATATCAATCAAAGTCATTGGCCATGGCTATAGGTCAATCAAACAACTTTAAAACATTAAACACTTGGTTGAAATGTGGAAAACAAATTATTCTGATTGCTAATGATAATTTAGCTGTTAATCAATAAGTTTAATCAATTTAATACACGGAGAAGAACAATCACTGGCAACCTTCAATGAACTGCTTCCAATTCCAAATCGCTTCCACTACTACTAACACTAACATTAGTATGTACTTAGTTAGTTTTTAGTGATAATATCTGGGAGGAAATAGAGTAATTCCGTGACTACGGCTATAAAATTATGTTTAAATAAACTTCAATTACCTGATATTGTCCGGTGTTCAATGTAGCAGTATGTATAACCGATGAAGGCGCCTACTGCCACTGCAGATGCCGTGATGGCGAAGATAGCTGCTGCTGCCGCTGCACACGTTACCCAACGCGGTTTTCTGGAAATAAGGCAAGAAATATCTGACGACATTATTTGCGCAGTGCCTAATGGATCAGCTTTTGTACCAACGCAACACACCCTGCCGGTTCCAAATCTAGGTGTAAATTTGTAAGAAATTGTTAGTAAATTCTATCAGAACTCAGTGAGCAAATCTAGTTCAGGGTGTGGGGTGGTATTCAAAATACCTTATTATTATTAATTAGTTAAAAATTGACTTAGAATCCATATACAGTTTATTATAATTTACGAGTAGTTTAGCGGTAAAAGAAAACATCGTGACGAAATCTGAAGGCTTCAGTCAAATCTCAGGGGAAACTCTTTCACGGTCTTGAGGAGGATGAAGGTCATTTACATAATCCCAACTTTCTGAGCTATAAGGTGTCATTGCTATAATGAAATATATTTATTCTTGACTTCACCAGGTTATCAGTAAACCCAAAGAAAACAAACTTATAAAGAAATACAGAAATGATTACGAAGCTAACAAATAGCCTATATAATAACTAGCCCATGGATATAGTTATTGTTATTTATACACTTTAAAGGCGGTGTCTTAGTTTTGTCTAAATATATGGAAATGCATCAAGGGTATAAAACATATTTAAGTCGTTAAGTAAATACCTTTATGAGTGCTTACTTTGGTGCTTTAGCAGTTTCAAACTGCTAGTTATCTTATCCTCACGGGCAGGTACACTTTGTCGATTCTTGTTGGTTTGTTGCTTTTCCAACAAGAATTCCTTCCCAATTTGTGAAAGTTTAATATTATGAGCAGTCCTATCACGAAAAAGTGTGGTCAACTAATCATTAGCAGGAATCACTTACCCTTTTAATACTTCAGGAATGTTATCCAATTCTAATATCGTGTAACCCATAATATTGTTAGAAATATTGTATAAAATAAATAAAAATATTATAAAAATGTATAAGTATAGCACTGAGCAATGTCATATAGAATTTGTAACGCGTATTTCTTTTGAGTTCGTTTGCATGACTTATAGTGGCCAGTGTTTGACCAAATAAAAAGAAAATTGCGCGATGTCCACAAAAATTAAATTAGAATGAATATTAATTGAAGAGATCATGAACTTTTTTGTATTTTAGAACGGTTCCAAAAAAACCACGTACGATTCATAACCGATTGTTGCTTGAGTTGCCATAGCATTAAGGCCACTATCGTTTCATCCGGAGTGCAATTATTTTGCATATATTGCATTATAGGTAGTCCGTGCAATCCGTGCGTTGCGTTTTTTTTTTATAACATTATTGATAACATTAGCAGCGTTAGTGCAGCGTGGGTCTGGGTAGACCCTCGGAAAGGTGGATCGACGACCTGGTTAAGGTCGCTGGAAACCGCTGGATGCGGGTGGCGCAGGACCGGTCGTCGTGGCGATCCTTGGGGGAGACCTATGCCCAGCAGTGGACGTCTAACGGTTGATATGAAGATGATGATGATGATAACATTAATAGGTTTATTTATTAACATATTACATACCATCGTACCTGTCGTCTAAATGTTAGGTAGAGGTGTACTTATGTAAACCAACATTTCACTGGTATGTTTTAGGCGACCCTATTCCTAATAGGCCACGAATCCAAAATCCGAACTCCTACTGAGAATTTTATAGAAAAACCCAATAACATTTGGCTGGATCTGTGAACTCACCACTTACTTCGCAGTCGCACTATTAGGTAGACCAACGAGAAGAACCTAAAATAAACTAGCGCGAAGAGAGGCCATGTTAAGTCCCATGGTAAAGTTTCGTTCTGTTATATAATGAGGCTTTTATCCACAATACTTTAAAGACACGTGGGAGATTTTAGTTTATTTATTGGTTATACTTTTCTCAATTAATTTGGACATGAGCTATATGACATCAAACACCTACTTTCTTAAATAATTGGGGTTATAAACAATTTTCTTGATGTTAAACTTTTTGGTACTTCTTTTTTGCAACTGTGCAAAACCCTTGTTACTTCAAACTTTATTTAATGTATTGATTTTATATTGAGGTTATACACATTTTTTATATGTTATTTACATTTTTGATATATTTGTTACAGTTTTTACCATCAAGATGTGTACATGTTCTGGATGCGGGCAAGCGACCGGCAGCATGATATATGTCGTAGAAAAGTAAGGCTTAGATAATTATATAATATGTACATACATTTACGTTCTTATAATAGACAACTGCACGCTAGAACTGCGGTTGCATATGAGGCGAAGATATTTAAAAATCCGGCCAAGTGCGAGTCGAACTCGCGCACGAAGGGTTCCGTACAAAATTGGGCAAAAAATGGCGTTTTTTATGGGAGCCGCCCTTAAATATGTATTTTATTTTGTTGTTATATCGGCAACAGAAATACATAATCTGTGAAAATTTCTACTGTCTAGCTATCGCGGTTCTTGAGATACAGCCTGGTGACAACAGCTTGGTGACAGACAGACGGGCGGACGGAGAGTGAAGACTTAGTAATAGGGTCCCGTTTTTACCCTTTGGGTACGAAACCCTAAAAAGATATGGGCGGAGAATAGTTATTTGTTTGTTAGTTGGTTATGCTTTTCATACAGATTGAGATTGTGTAACAAAAAACGGACATTATGATACAGAGCCATCTAGTTCCGAACTAAGCAACGAAGCTTGTGTTACAGATACTCGATGATAGTTTTGATAATACTACATCGTTTTTTTTGTAAATACTTACATACATATTATACATAGATATATCTATGACTCAGGTCAAATTTCCATGCTTAACCGACAAAAATTTGACCCTACCGGGATTCGGGCAGATGTCACAAAAAGCAGCCTTTGACACAATAATCAGGCAGCTTAAAATATACTCCATGTACTTAATTACTAAAATCATTTCAGATTGGCATCTTTTGCCGCCTTAACATCTGTAGTGGTGTGCGTCATGGCAACAATTTTTATCACGCTGGGCTTGGGAATTGGCATCGGTTACAACTATTGCTACATCGATTACAAAGTCATTAAAGGTACCTAACTTTTAACCGACTTCAAAATAGGAGAAGGTTATCAATTCGACTGTATTTTTGTATGTTTGGTAGTTACCTCATAACTTTTGACTGGCTATTTGATGATTCTTTTTTATTTGAAAGCTGGTGCTTTACGTATCCTCTCCCAATCTGGTCCAGTTCCAACATTAAAAGTCAGTTTTTTATGATTATACGTTCAATTAGCTTACCTGGTATTAAGCCACTTTACACTTTATATTATCAGCAGCATATATGTTTTTATTATAAGAATTTTTAATATACGCTTTTTCCATAATACCATTAAGCCAGTCTTCGTCTTTTGCTACCGTCCAATAGGTACCTCATTCTCTCTGCAAATCGTTTCTTGTCTACTAAATAAGCTTACTTACTCCACAAATTTTGCGAATGTAATTTGAGTACCTATCAGTATCGAAATTATTCTCGATTGAGTTACATGTACTGTTAATATTCAATTTATAACTAATGAGATATTATAAATAACTTTGGTTTATTTTCAGTGGACAGCAATCAAGCACCATCATCATCAGCAGCACCTTCTTTAAGATCCAGAAAGCCTGATAGACAACAAATACAGTTAGGTGTGCAGACGGACAAAAATGATTATAGACGTAATGAAAAAACAGTCACTCCGTCATCTTCGAGGAGAACTATGGCGATGCCCGGTATTAAGCACACAATGGCAATACCATTACACGGAGATTTCGACTTCCCATCACTACTCGCGAAACTGAGAGGTCGCAATAGGAACATAACACTAGAATTGATCACGTGACTTTTGATCATGATCATTAACGGTTTTTTGATATTGCATTTTATTTTAGAGATTTTATATTTGCTATGTATACGTATTGCTGTTGGTTTAGTATTTTTATTGTATGATCAAATAATTTTAGTTATTTGATTATTTTTTTAGTTGATTTCAATGTTTTTTTTATTGAATAAACATTTTTTTTAAATATTCGTACATCGTTTGTTATCATCAGCCCATTCAATTCAAAATTTTTACTGTACGCAGTGTACATATAGCATAATTATGTATTCCTACTGTTACTGGGCAAGTTTCTTCTATTAACCCTCTCCTCTCAAGGTTAGAAGGCGAGGGAATCCGCATGATTTGATTGCTTATAATGCCCATGAATGATCGTCTTCTCGGGGTGCTTTAATAAAACCAACATTAAAAAGTAATATAATCTTATATATAAAAATCTCGTGTCTCGGTGTTTGTCGCTGAACTCCTCCGAAACAGCTTGATGGATTATTATGAAATTCTGTATGAGAGTGTGTATGAGAACTGGTCGTAGGCCTTAAGGATGTCCCTCACCGGAATTTTTTTTTTCTTCTTTTTTGACCAAATATTTTTTTTTGTATTTTTTTAATGATTTGGCACCAAGAAATACTTATAACCCTACATTTTCACTCTTCTACCACTAGCTCCTAAAATGTGGCGAGACAATGTTTGCTGGGTCAGCTAGTTATAAATAATATTTTGCTTTACGTACCATCCACCGAGCGCTAAAGCATTTATAGACTGTCTATGGTTCATATGAATATACGTATGATAACCTTGAATATATTCCGTATTTTCTCGTTGGATTCTATTATGATTTTAATTGTCATTTATTGTCATTGACAATTTTATTGTTGAGCCCCCGAGATTGGCTCGAGGGTTTTGTATCAATTTAATTTTTTACGATTAATTTACTTAAAATATCTCAAAAATGGGGTCGATAATGAGCTGTTTATCCAATTTTATGTATACGTCGGAGAAGTAAGTTTTATTATTTTAAATGTTAGGGATACCACAGGCAAGCTTTATGGAAGGGTCAAGGACCGCAGGACAATAACTTAAATAAATTTATGACTATAAAACAGTCCTGAGATCGAAAATTCTGCTACAAATTTGACGGTTCCCTTTGTTAGGCAGGTCCAAAAACGATCCCTGTTATTAGTTATTATACAAGTTATAAGAACTATACCCATTAGAGAGTATTGTCCATTTTCGGATAGGTCTTCGTTAGTTTTCATTTATTTACAAAATATATATTTTTTGTTATTATATTAAAAACGTTTCCTACGCTAGGATTTTCTCATGTGTCCAGGGTGCGTTTACAAACACAAATTTTCATATACACAAACACCCAGACCCAGAGCAACTTACCTGTAGATCGCATAAATATTTCCTGCTACTGACCCACACAAGCCGATCATTCAACCACTATCGAGTCGTCAAACATATATTCAGATAATAATCTTTACACTATATAAAAACAGCATTTTGCATGGACAATTTTTGAATTTACTCATCATTTTTACACAACGTTGCAGTGTGAGTAAGCAGTAAGTGAGAGTAAAAGTGAGTGAGTAAGCAGTTTAATAGAGTAATGTTTTATATAGTTGGGGAAAGTTATTAGCCTGGATCCACGGGGTATTATTAACCGCGTGTTCCGGGCAGGGTAAAGCTATTAAAAAAAATACTGATTATAAGAAAATAAATAATCATAGGCAATTGACGAAAGCAAGTTATGAGGCGGAAAAGTAGAAACGCGAACACGGAACAGTGGAGTTGGCGCCCTAGAAGGAAATAAAACGATCGAATTGGTGAACTCCTAATATATGTATGGGGATGAAGAAAATGTGGTATGCAGGGAACGTAGCACGTGGCATTCTGTAGTTCCTGTCTACCCCCATGGGCAAAATGCGTAAGTGTATGTATTTAAGTGAAAGAAAAACTTTTATTTTTCAGAATATCACTATGGGCTTCATCTGTTGCTTTGATATCTTGTCTAATACTTATGTTTGTTGTGACTTTGGGAATGGGTATTGGTCTTGGGTACAACTACTGTTTCGTAGATATGAAGACGCGGTACAAATATGGTATGTCATGTTTTTTAAATAATTCGTATAGGTACCTAAATTTAGGCAAAAAAATCTACCTCGTTGGTCTAGTGATCGTAAGTGTGACCACTAAACAAGAGTTCTGGGGTTTGATATAAATCTTTATAATGAATCCCTATTTCACTAGATCACGGTATTACGCGTGAACGACAACTTTTTCTTGGAGGTAGGGCATAGCGAGATTCCTCGCTCAAATTGAACTGCCCGACTGGGGAAGTACCTCCGCCTTACAGAATACCGCAGTGAATCAACAATAGTTGTCTTTCTGCGAGTGAGTAAGTTTACCGGAGTTCGTTGGGGAGTGACTATTCTGACAGCATGGGCATTCCATTTGCTGTCAGTTTAGTAATTCCCAATTTAAGAAACCAAAACGGTTTCTGCAGGGGTGAGCAACGCATTTGCAAGCCATCAGGTGTTGCTAATGTCCATGGGCGGCGATGATCACTTATCATCAGGTGAGCCGTATGCTCGTAAGCCCACTTATCGCAATAAAAAAAAACAATTTGGATATATTTTAGTATTGATAAAGACGGAACATTGTAGAAGGATGTAGGCTACTTTTTATCAACCCACCCACGTAGGCGGAACCGCGGGTGGCAACTAGTACTGGGATTTTATTATATATTTAAGTAAGTCTTAATATTATTATATTTAAGTTTTTTTTTATATTTGCAGTACCTGGTCACTATATCTACCCTGGTAGTCCCCGCTGGCCGCATAGATATGGGAAAGGCTACTACTACCATACCACACATAGAAGGCCGCCTTACTATCACTATCAAACAGGACCTCACAATTATCAAACAGGGCATCACTATCCCCCAGGAATGCCACCTCACTATTATCAAACAGGGCCTGACCATTCCCCAGGAATGCCACCTCATTATTATCAAACAGGGCCTGACCATTCCCCAGGAATGCCACCTCATTATTATGAAACAGGGCCTGACCATTCCCCACCTCACCATTATCAAACAGGGCCCGACCATTCCCCACCTCACCATTATCAAACAGGGGCTGATCATTCCCCAGATAATTATCATGTCGGTAGAACGATGGAACCAGAGGATGAATTAAAATTACCTCAACCGACATCAGCTCAATTTACCTTTCCATCTGAAAACTCTTTAGGGGATGATTTTGTTGTTACCCCGCCGTATGCTCCATCATTCATTGACGATACTCATACAGGAGATGATGATTATGTTGATAGAACAACGGAACCAGAGGATGAATTAAGATTACCTCAACCGACACCTGCTCAATTTACCTTTCCATCTGAAAACTCTTTTGGGGATGTTCATGTTGTTACCCTGCCGCCGTATGCTGCATCATTCATTGACGATACTCAGTTAGATGAGACTAATGACACTAGTATAAATGAGACTACTCACGCAACGGAACTTGCCGAGAATTTAACAATGGTTTCTTTCACCGAATTTAATGCTACAATGGATGAGTTTACACCAGCAGCTGCCGTTGAATCTAGCATACCTGATACATCTGATAATGGAATTAACTATGACATAAATGATGTCAGCGTGGCCGAAAGTAAACCACGTTCTGCGATTGATGATGATCCGAATAACAAAAAAGTAAAAAAACTAATCATACCTCTTAGCGGTAGAGACTTAGTCAGTTTACTGACGCAGTTGAGACCAGAAAACAAGAATTATTCTCTACAGATTGTCACAAACTGATTTGTTTTAAGTGACTTGCAAGTGTTTTTGATTATAGATGTTATTATTGCTTATTATATTTAACAATTTTGTAGTATTTTTTGCTTTAATTATACTTTTATTCATATTTTTTTAAATATTACATTTTGTCTTGTGACTATTGGCGCTATTAGATCATATGTTTAAAATTAGGTTGGAACCAAAACGCAGAACCAAAAGCTGGAGGCTGGATGAGAATAGTCGAAGCTGAGACGTTTACTAGGAGAGTGATCATCCCAGCTCAATCTCCATGCAGCATGTATCGACGCATAGCAGTGACTAATTGAGGCGTGTGATGATAATAATATGTTGGCTTCTTCGAAGTAGAACTACATCGGGTTGGCCTATCATTTGAACCTATGGCCGACCGACTGATTCGAGTAATCTAAAAATGAGTATAGGCTAGAAATTTCCTAACCACGACCCGTTTAGCTCAGCGATCGTTAACGCTGCCTGGAAACCCGGAACCCATAGTTCCGGGTTTGAATCCCGGTAGGGACAAATGTTCGTGTGATGAATAATGACATTAACATTTGTTTCCGTGTCATGGATTTATCTACGTATAATATGTATGTATTTACAATAAAAAGTATATATATGTAGTATATCAACTATCTAGTATTCGTAACACAAGCCTCGTAGCTTACCTCGGAACTGGATGGCGCTGTGTCATAATGTCCAGAAATATTTATTTATTTATTGATTTTATTTTCCTTGCAACAAAACATCGAGCTATTTCCGCTAGCTATGCTTTCCTAAGAACCTTCATTTGTTCATTATTGTGGACCCAAATTTTGTCCCACTGCTGCATAATGGCATGCTTCACACGCCATCGAGAAAATCTCCTAGGCAAGTAGGTCCTCACGATGTTTTACTTCACTGTTTGGGCAAGTGATGAATACGCTTGTAAATTCTGTAAAGTCCAAAGTTCGTGGTCTCGATAAACCTTCGGTTCTAACTCGAGACCTTTGACATCTCAGTAATTGGTTGCACTACTAGGCTACCAGAGCTCTTAAGATCGTAAGAACCTTACATTAAATTAACATAACGTATTACAGGCTAATATAAACGACATTAAAACGTCTGAACATCGCGTGTGCAGTGACTGTACACCTTTTACGCATAGTTTGCATTCCAAGAGGGAGATGTAATTGCCACACACGTGTGCATTGCTATATATGTATAAAATATAACATAGTAAAAGTGTGGATCATTAATTTATAATATTAGAGCTATCCTACCATGTTTTGTTATGGCACATTTGTGAACAAAAAGAAAAAATTAAAGCGGGTCAAATTTTGACACGATGTAGATACCTACAAATCTACATCGTGTCAAAATTTTACCTCAATCGGTTCAGAACTTTTGAATTTATATAAAAACCAAGTTAATATTTCTGTATAATTATGTTGAAATATACAAAAAATAATTTGTTATGGAAATCTTCGGGGGGAGGCTTATGTCCAGCAGTGGACGTCCTCTAGCTGACATGATGATGATGATGATGATGATGATGATATGTTGATGTAGGCGTAGATATAGACGTAGATGTTAACGTTGACGTAAGCCGCTAATGTTCAAGTAGATGATTCTGAAGATTTATGTAAATATGCTGTGTGTTACGGAGATAGAGTAGAGAATTCCAGCAAGATAGCACAAAATACTTCCTCAAATGGAAAAATGTCTTCATCATCATCATCAACCCATTAATGTCCCATTGCTGGGCACGGGTCTCCTCTCAATTGAGAGGGATTAGGCTGTAGTCCACCACGCTAGCCTGCGGGTTGGCAGACTTCACATGCCATCGAGAATTTTTCCCAAGCATGCAGGTTTGCTCACGATGTTTTTCCTGCACCGTTTGAGCATGTGATAAATACGCACATAACTTCCAAAAAGTCGGTGGTGCGTGCCTTGGGTCCGAACTCGAGACCTGTGACATCTCATTCCACTGGTCACACCGCTAGGCTAGCACAGCTCATCGTTTCATAAAGCAGTATATAACATGATAATGATTTTTTCATCCTAGCTGATTTCGGCAGGACTGGATCCTGAGTTCCTGGGTGTAGTCGTTCTACCCTTTGATGCGCTCTTTGGTGACTCGCATATCCAATCTTCTTGGGTTGTGCTGTTGTTCCAGTGCTACACAAAAACGACCCATCTCCCCATGCCGCCTGTGTGCTGACCTCAGATAAAGCTCGGCGTGCAAAGCCAAACCTCTCTACCTTAGTCTATCGCCACAGGGCTTTCAAGTCTCATGAACCAGTATCCAGAAATAGTCCGTTGCGCGGGATATATTATATTATGGCGTAAATGCTTGCGCAAATATAGACGCACCCTCTCTTCTAAATCCCCGTTTTCCCGATGGAACGGACAGGCCCTTTAGCCACCTTTCAGGCCATCCACTTTTCCTAGCTATCTCGCCACCGATGGTGGACTGCTATTACAGCCGAGACAGACCCTGTGCACTATGCGGGGAGTAATCGCAAAGCTTGGTTGTCGCAACATCCAAGTCCCCTCGACCAGGTTTGGCCCACGAGTCGACGTGGTTACCGGGTTGTGGCCGATGCGTTCAAACAGCTGCGAGGAGCCACTGGTCAGAGTTGTGGGCATCAATAATTTTAACTAGGCGATCATCCGCCAAATGGCCGACTGAATTGATCACCGACGCTAAAAACCCACTACACCCTGACATAACATAATATACTTATTATACGGCCTCTCCAGTTTTCAATTAAAATTTAACCGCGATTAAATATTAGGTTAATTAATTGGTTCGATCCTTTGATGCTTTAATAAGCAATTAAAAAATCAAAATGTAATCATGATTCTCTCTTACCATTAAACGAATGTGAATTTTAATCCTTTTACGTAGGCTTTTACGTGTTAACTAACCCCAGTGTGAGTGAGTACGTTAGCCAAACCGCTGTATGCAAACTTAAAACTGTCGAAACTGCTAGAAGATCTCACGCCTCGACTGAAGTCTCTAGATATAACAATGTATTCATAAAGTATTGGATGATGTAGACATAACATAAAACATACCATCACGCCTGTCGCCCGCGGAGAGTTAGGCGGAGGGCTACACCCACATTCCGCCGGTATGTTTCAGGTCCTATGTAATGAGGGCGAGCCTATTGCCGGGCAGAAATCCATACCTCTAGCTGCCACTGAGAGCTTGACCTGGGAATAGAACCCAAGACTTATTGCTCTGCTGTCGCACTAACGACCACTAGATGAAAAAGGGTAGTTCATATTCATTGTAATCAAAAAATGATTCCTTTTCATAAATTTTATTAATAAAATCTTCAACAGAAAAAATATGCTAATAAAATTGAGTTACTATAGAGTGTCCGAGAATTGCCTGTTTTAATTTTCAGAGCAACCATTTTCGTAGAAACGCTTTACAATTTTTTCTGTTACACCATGAGATCGTTAGGATTTTATAATATCTTTCGACACTTTTATGGTTCTAATTTAATTAGGAATTTGATTTAGATATTGAAAATGTACTAAAATCTTTTTCTTATTACTGTTATGTGGCATATTTATCAAATGTATCTTAGGTATTTACTCAGCATAAGTACTCAGCGTTCTTGTCGTACCCGTGGTAATGAGTAAGATATCGTCCATTTTATTTGCTAAAAACATTTCACGTGATTATTGGAAGACCCCTTCGATATGAGACCGCCAAATTCAAACTTATTTGAATTTTCTGACTAAATATTCACTTAATTATTTTGGTAGGTATATTACATAAAAATACCCAGACGGAGATGGCGAGATGAGCTGGACTCCTTCCAGAAAGTCTGGGAAGGTGTGGAAGAAGAATGGGGAGGCCCTACAGGGAGACGCTACAGGCTACTAAAAATGCATACAACTGTTTACCTAAGAATCATTGATACTTAGCTACAAAATAATTGCAAAAATATAAGTATGCAACTTTGTTAGGCCTTTAATGTGTTTTGAAAGTGTAGATTTTTTGGTACCTAATGACATCATTAGGTACCAAAAAATCTACACTTTCAATACGCACATGCGTATTGCGGTATTGTATGTTTTTTGGGTGTCTGGAACATTAAGAATAAAATGATGAACCACAGAATAGTTGTAAGAAATTTGCAGGTTAAACTAAAAACACGTGAGTCTTTTAAACAGCTCATTATTGTGTCACAAATTACAGTACAGCTTACGTTCCAAGCCTCCAAGCCTTATAAACCCAATCCTCCCATTACATGTCGAGCTTCTCGCACCATATCTTTAAGATGTGCGTGTGGTGTGAGGGCCACCTTGACAAAACTTTTTGAAATTGTGCCTAGGATTTAGTGAACATTCCAAAACAATTTTGAAAGTTGGAATCAGAATTTGTGAAAGTAAAATAAGCGAGTTATAACCTGTAAAGTTAGGCTCTCAGTCCTCACATAGAAGATTTGGGATGTTATCTTTTGTTAAGCAGCCTGTTGGCTAGCGGTCGTCGTAGCCTACAGGTCGTCAGACCTGCTACAGACGTGACCAGCTAGCTCACTTCCACTTTAAATTTGCAGGCTCCTAAGATGTTATTTGAATTAAATTAATTTGACAGAATACAAATATTTTTTCGTAACTTCGGGAATATAAGTAATCTGTGCCAACAGTCTTTGAAGAATTAAAACTGTCAAGAAGATATTGTAATTTTTTAATGATATAATTTTTATTATAAATATTTTATACTTTAATTATTTATGATGTATTTTTTTAGTTCAGAACTAAGTGCTTACATACTAGCTGAAATGGCTAGTTAGATATAGCTATAGTGCTGCCTTGTTTGTGTGTTTATTCAGAAGAAGAATTATTATTTTAAGATAATGTGGTGTGTATGAATATAATTATGGTAATTTTATTTATAGTATCATGTCTAAAGACAGAAACGTTATAAAGGTGTACTTCGGTAGCTTCCTTAAATGTGTTCCTTGTAATCGTTAGACGAGGAATCTCAGATTATAGCAATAACACTTTGCTGAAGGCTTTCAGAAAAGCTGTTAGGTTCGCTTGCGTATCGTGAAGCGACCGATAAAATAACAACTTTTATAGGAGATTTTATCTGAAAGTAGGTTGAAGATAGTAGGGTTGAAATAATCAGTTTGGACTTTGGATAATAAATTTAAATGAATCAATGACTCATATTGCCTAGTATTTGAATGATGACAACAAATTCAAATATACAGGCTAATAAATAAATAGTCTGAGATATACTGGGAGCCTAGTGGGAGGTTCTTTTCGCGATCAAATTGTAAAAACATTTATCGTGTTTATTGCGTTCGATGCTGATCGCTCCTACAGCGATTGCGAAGCTTTTCAATCGCATACGGAGCTAATCATGTTCACATTTTAAATTAGAAAATAAAAGGTTCACTTGACTTTCAATCTACCGGAATGGTTGGCGCTCTTAAGGGGAGGCCTACGTTTAGCACTGGACGGAAATAAGCTGACATAGGTACGTATATAATATAACTCAGTCAACTGTTAGTTAATATGGATTAACTCACGTCAATAATCTACCTACTTAGCAGTGTGTGGTAGCTTCTTCAGTTTTCCTACTGCACAATAAATAATAGATTGTCGTCAATAAGCTTCGGATATACTTGAAAGGAAAAACAATTCTTTTCACCGACACAGAAATACCAACGTATTTACAACAAAGAAAAATATACCCCGGGTCTTTTAATTCTACTTTCGAAGTACCGTGAGAGATGTACCTCTTCAGAATTTTATGTTCGATTTTCATTATAACCAGTCGAGAGTTAGCTCTTTAGTTTTTATGAATAAAGTTTTCTACGATCGCATCCGAACACTTAAAGTCATTTACTTGGCGGAACAATGTAAACTGCAACTAAATTAATAAAGAATGTACTTCGTTAGTAGCGCGGTGCAAATAAATTCATAACTATTTAATTAAGTTGTGTAATATCACGCTTAGCGAGCCGTGGTGTTCTGTTAGTAGGTATAAACAATGGTGTTACTGTAGTAACCCAATGGTGTCTCACTCCTATCTGTACCAACGAGTCCAATATTCAGTCAGTAACTAGTAATGAGCTAACATGATTGTATCCCACTTTGAATGTAGCTATTATATAATACACACAGTAGATGTAGTCTCACGGAATGCCTGTATAAATAATACTCCTAGTGTTTACTGTTCTTAAGGTCGGTCAAATCCCAAATATTTAAATACTAGCTTTCGTTTTTTCGCTTTCGTCTTTAGTAGAATATGTGATTTTATCCAATCAGCTTTTTATCAATCTTGCCTTCCTCTTTCAAGAAATTATCAATTCTGTATACAACTTTTACCTCTCTTTTCACCCTTTTAAGAGATGTTTCCCCGGTACTCAAACTATTTTCTTACTGAATTTCATCGTAATCGATTCAGCGGTTACGCGTGAAGAGATGAGAGACAGACAGAGAGATATATTTTTGCATTTATAATATTGGTACGGATACATCTAATTTTCTATTATCAGTTTTCGCAACATAGTGATCGGTGGAGGTGGCGGCGGCGGGGACTGTTGCTGCATTCCCATCCCAAACCCGTGCGCGTGCTGCAGCCGCTGCTGTGCGAATATGCTCTGCAAATGCTTTTGCTATGCACTCATACTCGGAGCCCTGGCGTTTGGACTTTTCTTGCTACTTGAAGCCATATTTTGTGAGATTCAAATTTTTAAACCTTATCCTTACAACGCATTCTTAAGGGCAATCAAAAAAGGGTGTAGCCGTAGTTTCAAAGAGGAACAAAACCTAGGTGACCCAAAGAATAAACTTTAGCCTACAATAAAAATAAAACGTATTACGTATTAATTTTATTATAAGTACGTTAAAATAAAATATTAAACCATACAAACGAACGAGTCTGGCTCATACGGATTAAAAGACGCTGAACTGGAATACGAAACTACAGACACTGTACAGACTAAGATTCTTAAAAAGATACATTATGTATGAACGTGCTCAGAGGGACTCATTTATTCTACACCGCATTACAGTTCACGTCAAAGGGACTAAATGTTTTTGCGCACATTCTCTGGACACAAACAGAGAGCCGTGATTCTTATTTTGGAACAGACCGTATATACTTTTTGGTAACGTTATTTAGTGTTATATAGATCCTTATATATTATGTACATAGGCATATTATAATAGGTACCTAGTTCTAAAATCTTTATTTGTGCTAAAATCCTTATGGATGTTCTCCGTCTTTTGAATGAATGAATGAATGAATGATTGAATGATTGAATGATTGAATGATTGAATGATTGAATGATTGAATGATTGAATGATTGAATGATTGAATGATTGAATGATTGAATGATTGATTGATTGAATGATTGAATGATTGAATGATTGAATGATTGAATGATTGAATGATTGAATGATTGAATGATTGAATGATTGAATGATTGAATGATTGAATGATTGAATGATTGAATGATTGAATGATTGAATGATTGAATGATTGAATGATTGAATGATTGAATGATTGAATGATTGAATGATTGAATGATTGAATGATTGAATGATTGAATGATTGAATGATTGAATGATTGAATGATTGAATGATTGAATGATTGAATAATTGATTGATTGAATGATTGAATGACTGTTTATTTCTGTAAATAGATCTTTTTAAAGACACTTTTACAAGTCATGTATTTTTTTTGTACATATATCTAGTTGACATCGGCATTTCCTAACTGACGATTTTGTGACTGATATACGGGGGATTATGTCAGACTTAAATTTTCAATGTTCAATTGAAGCCTTTTTAACCAGTGGGACACCTGTGTCTACTTAATTGGTCTAAAAGACGTAAGAGCAGCTGATGAAATGATTTTGAAATCCTGTCAATGTGTAGAATCTATAAATTTTTCAACTAAATATTTTTCAGGGGCATTTTTTTGGTTTTCCCTACCGATTATACTCGTAGCATACCTATATTTATGCATGTAGCTAGGTGTAAGAGAATACTCGATCTTACTTAGCGTAACTAACTAAAATAACTCTCTCAACAGGTCCACCAGACAAATCGAGCGGAAAAAACGGAACGGATTCGTCAAATAAAAGTTTAAGGTATTTCCAGGATTATGACAATGGAGGTGAGCTGAAACTAATCCTTCGTTTTGCATCCGAAAATCACCGTGAATAGACGTTATTAAGGGTTCCAAACTGTTTTCTCGTGCAAACGATACACGGTTTAAGCGTTACAAACTGTACGCTTGTTGAGTTGCAAGAAGACTACAACAAAAACGCAATGTTTGATATACAAACTCAGAATGAGCAGCAATGATTTAACCAAGAAAAGCAGGCTTTGCTGACATGAAATACCTTTTCAATTTTTCAATATTTTTTTGCGATGACCTCCTGAAGCATTTTTTTATTAACATAGGAACGCCCTCAGAATTTTTCTTCTTAGGTAGTAAGGTTTTTGCAAAGATTCCACTATCAAAATTGAAATTTAGAAAACGTGTCCTCACGTTGGCTTATACCCACCCGCTCCAAATGTATTAATGTGTTCTCTAAAATTTATTGTTCCATACATTCGTTTCCATGAGCTCAAAGGATTTTTTATATCAAATAATAAATAAACCCACATTTAACAATTTTATTTCCATGCTCTCCAAAACTTTTAAAGTAACGATTGCAAAACAATCTCAAATAAAACTTATTATTAATAAAGGGAAGAAATAAGTTATTCATAAATATTTGACAGATAATAATAAGTGGGTCGTGCACAATGAGTGACAACCAAAATATTACTGTTGGTACACCAGTACCTCCACAGCTATACTATTTAATTTCGTTGTTGGATTTGGTAAGTACGTTTATATATTTATAGCTATAATTTTTAAAATGTTATCAAGAGACTGATGCAAAAAATATTGTGTGTACGGATTTAGACAGGCGGATTCCGTAAAATTCATAATAATATAATCACCACATTTTGCTATCAGCATACTTTTTTTCTAACTCAAGTTGTAACTCCCGTTTTATTTTATGAACACCTAATGAGTATTTTTATGTATAAACATTATAGTGTGAATTTGTGTTACGGTGTTTATTATAAAACTATACCAGTGAGTGAGTCAGTTTAATATTCCTGTATGTCATGTACTTACTGCATTTAAAATAATAAAAATTAAAAAGCCCCGACACAAATCGCTAGAACTTATTACCGGATCTATGACCGGATTTTTTACTTCCTACTTTACCTATATAAAACCATGTTCAACGTTACTTAATAAAAATAATATTAAAATATAACATGTTCTAATTCTGCTAACCGTACCTACATGTTGTTTTGGAGTAGGTCTCTATTTGATATTGTACTATAATTTGGAGCTCCTGGGAACAAATGTACGGAAATTAGAAGATTTTTTGGAGCCCTAGGAAACGATTTTACAATTAATTTTTAATTTTACAATTTAATATTTAATTTTAGCTTTGGAGCGCTTGGAAACAAAATCGTGGAGCGGGTGGGAATGAGTTCTCTCTTCCTCTTCCTCTTCCTCACGTTATGCCGCATACACTGACGGCAACGTAGGCGATTTTATAATGCTCATAAAAACAAGTGCAGAGGATTTCGCATTCGTTTAACGCTCATTGCCGACCGTTGAGGACATTGCATTGCAACTTTGCTAGAGAGCCCAATAAAAATGCTATGTAAAAGATCCGCTTTCATGTTAACGTAAATTCTAATATCAATTTGTTTAGTTGCGTGGATTTTTAATCGCGTGTGCTACAACTTTATATTGGGCTATCCTGAGAAATAGCTTGATGTATTTAATTTTTGCTTGTACGTAGTTTTTTCACAAGTGAGTGATTTATTAGTGACCCGCCCCAGGTTGTATATAGGATCTGTGTAATTAAAAAAGTATAATAATATTTACATATAAACCTTCAATTACTCTATCTATTAATGAAAATCGAAGCAACTGTGTATTGGTTTTAAATCTATTTTAATAATTGGTAACATGAATGTAGCAGAACTGTCACGAAGTAAAGTGATAAGTTTGTCCCATTTGTCACAAAATAACTTTGACAAACGAAAATGACTCGTTGCATATTTTTCAAAAATGTAAACATTAAATTGTTTGGTGATGTGGTACGTAATACCTAAGTAATTTAAATACTTCAAACTTGTTTAGTGAATCATACATTTTCATTTTCGTAATATATTTCACAATGTGTTATGTATGATTTTTTCATAACCTTTAATTTTGACACAGCGAAATAATCCATCCAATCCAATTTATGTGTGAATTTATGCATAAATAGTGATATACATAGTCTAGTGACTCAAACATGGATCTCCAGGCCATAGGCCTTCTGTTCGAACTACGAATATTCAATTTCAAAACATTAGCTTATTATTAATTACTTTTTGAAATAGTAATAGTATTATCATTCCCGAGCTTTGGATTCAAACTGTAGTCCTTTTACTCGACTGCCCGTAGTCACGGGGCTATTGCAGCTTACACAGTACTTTTTGTGTATAATGTATTTCATTAATGACTGCGAAATCAAACGCCTCGTTCCCTCATGAGGTACGAAATTGTGTACATATTCATCATATGCTCAAACGGTGAAGGAAAATTTTGTGAGGAAACCTAAAAATTATAATGCTAATGCCTGGGAAATTTTCTCAACGGCGCGGCGCGGCGTGTGAAGTTTAACAACCCGCGCATGGTAAACCATAGCCTAATCTCTCTCAAATGAGAGGAGACCCGAACCCTGCAGTGGGACATTAAATGGATTGATGATGATGAACCTTTTTAGTTTGTTGTATTTGTTTAGAGACTACTTACAATTTATGTTTTTCTATCTCTTTGTGGTAATTTGTAGTGATAACATCTACCAACCAAACTCGTTAAATTGGTTAAATGTTTTAACATAACTTAATTAGCTGTTGTTGTGTCTTAGTCTAAAATAGATACGTGTTACCGGCACCTGTTAATATGACCTAACCATACAATAAGATACCAGATGAACTGTTTTTCTTACGTCTTAAAACATTAATTGTCCCCAGCTGGCGTAATATTTACGTGAGTTCAGACGCATTGAACGTCGCAGCTCAAGTTGTCATCTGGATGGTAATTTGTATCATCGGATTAGTTGTCGTTCTCTTCTTACTTGCTTCAGGTGTTATGTGTAAGTATATCTATATTGTCAAAGGTCTCGAGATCAAACCCAAGGCTACCACTAACTTTTCGGAAGTTATATGCGTATTTATCATAAGCTTAAACGGTGAGGGAAAACATCGTGAGGAAATCTGCATACTTGAGAGATTTGTCTCGATGGCATGTGAAGTCTGCCAACCCGCAGTAGGCTAGCGTGGTGGACTATAGCCTCTCAAATGAGAGGAGACCCGTGCCCAGCAGTGGGACGTTATAAAGGCTTCCATGTATTAAATATGTAGTTATGTAATATTAAGTAGTGTAAACATTTATAAAGTTCGTATTCGGTATAGTTTGGGACAAAATAAAATGTCACCACTATAATAAATATTTTTAAAATTTTGTTTGTATGTGAAGATGTTTCGTGGTCTTTCGCGCAAAAGGGAACTACAGAAGTGATTTTGATGAAATTTTACAATCAGACTGCAAATATATCAAAATAACATTAGGGAAATTTATGAATTTTGTTGTGTGTTCATGACAGAATATTTATTACTAATATTTATTATGCAATTACTGCTATAATATTATGTACGGGGTTTCTTACAATTAGATTATATTAGAAGTGATATAGACCGAGATAGAACCACTGAATATTTGATACACTATAAAAGCTTTAGTGCAACAGGTAGGTACATAAAATATAAGAGTCGTTCCTCTTTTCCTTATCTTATCTTAACGGAGCTTAGATAAAAGTACAGAAGATCTACAATGATTAGCTATGTTAAGTCTGCTTTCTGGTAAGAGGCCTGGTTTGAATCCCGGTAATCGCAAATGTTTGTCAGATGAACATTTTTCCAACCTGAGAATCGAACCCAGGACCTCACGCTCACCAGTCGTGCTTATTAGCATGCAGATACTAAATTGTTAACGTATTTATTTTTTCAGAAATAAAATGAATGACATAAAACTGGAGAATATTGTTTCAATTGGAGAATTTTTGAAGATGGAGAAATTGAAAGCGCGACATAAAGTTAAGGATGTATTTTGTAAATTGTGCCAAAGTCTTAATAAAATAGCAACTAGTGTTGTGACTATTGTGAACGTTTATAGTTCAGTGGTGTACTATGACTGGTTTGGCCGTACGGGTTTATTTAAAATATTAAAACAATTTTTGCAACAGAGTTCACAAAGTATTTTTCATTTATTATCTGTATAAGAACTTGAGTATTACACATTATATTGTGAGGTTAATGAGGTTAATGCTAAAGATATCGTTTACTACATCGACCAAATAAATCTCATAAAAGAAAGTAATTGGTGTTACAAGGTGAATGTTTGTGACACCCTGGACTTTAAATAATCATTGGTGTTACTCGGAATCGAAAGGGGATCCAATATTCACTAATATTCGGATAATCATAAACCTATTTGCACCTGTCTACCAGTTTTTTTATGGTGATAAGGGGCAAACGAGAAGGCGGCTCACGTGATGGTAAGTGATGACCGCCGCCCATAGGCATTTGCAACACCAGAGGCTTGCAAATGCGTTGTCAAACCCCTTAGAAACCTTCCAGGTTTCTTAAAATAGGGAGTTACTGAACTGGCAGTAAACGGAATTCCCACGCTGTCAGAATAGTCACTCCCCCAATGACCTCTGGTAACCTTACTCACTCGCAGAAAGACAACTATTGTTGATTCACTGCGGTCTTCTGTAAGTTTATGTAAGTATAAGCTTATGCAGATGATCTCTACATTTGCATTACGTACGACGTAAGTTGCTTAAAGGTCAGCGTTTAATTTTTTTGAATTCGATATGCTTATGTAAAGCTTATATGTTGAACGTTTTAGTACTAAAGCAACAACAACTGCCTCGTTGGTTTAGTGGTCGTACAGCGCGACTGCCGAGCAAGAGGTCTTGGCTTCGATTCCCAGGTCGAGCAAAGTGTTATTGGGTTTTACATTGAAAATCTCAGTAGCAACTCGGAGTTTGGATTTGACACTGGTTAATGGCAACCACCCCCTATTTCATGGGGCTTGGGAGTAGATCTCTGAATAGTCCAATTCCTAATGCGTAGTAATTTGAAGTGTACATTATTTCGGGTAGAAAGTCTAGTATTCGCACGACTGTAAGAAGCACTTACGCGAATAGAAGATGATATAAAAATAAGTTATTTTCCGTTACATAAGCTTATTTCCTCGCCACTGTGTCCATATCCATATTCAACATATAACTGTAAACAGATCGTATCCTGTGGGAGTGTACTCTGTGGCAAAGACAACGCAATATCATGCTTGACCGTTAGCAAATTACATCCGGGGTTGCTTACTCGGAACTTGTGGCTAGACTTGGATAAACTTCCCAGCGATAAATCGATAAATTCTCCAGTACCTATTACTGGAAGCACACATACCTAATCTCATACTGACAAAAAGACGCAAAAAAAATCATACAAAGAGTCATGTGGTCTTAAGTCCGACTCTACTTCTGGTGAGCTGGAAGCCCATTAGCAGACAGATATCGCGTGTGTATGTAGTTTGAAAATGTTTTTAGCAGTCAGCATCACGGAACAGAAAAAAGCGGTCAGCATGCATGTGTAGTATTAAACAATGACAGTAAGGAGATTAAAATATGAAGTGGGAGGAAGACACAAGTAAAAATTGTTCTAAAGAATTAAAATGGGGAAAGGTGAACTACATGACTGATGATGATTACTTCCCTCTATTCATTTTGATATCACAGATTATTAAGTTGTACTTACTTCCAATTCTTTCACACCAATATTTATATTATTTTATTGCCGAACTTTGGCCATTAATTACTGACGACCCGTTTAGCTCAGCGGTAGTTAACGCTGCCTGCTGTGCAGGTCCCGGGTTCGAATCCCGTTAGGGACAAATGTTTGTGTGATGAGCATTAACATTTGTAACCGAGTCATGGATGCATCTATATAATATGTATGTATTTACAAAAAAAAGTATATATGTAGTATATCAACCATCTAGTATCCGTAACACAAGCCTAGTTTCTTACCACGGAACTAGATGGCGCTGTGTAATAATGTCCGGAAATATTTATTTATTTATAACTTAAAATTTACATAATGAAATGACGTAGAGATAATATCTTATGAACGGTCGACAATACTTTCTAAGACATAATATAAGTACACATGTATTTTCGAATTATACAATAGACCGTAAGATACCACAGTCGTAGAGCTGAATTACTCGTCAATTAATACCTTGCTTGTCGTTGGAAGATAGTCTTGGTCTCTTGCTTGCTTTTGGTAGGCGTTATTACTATCTGGCTGTGGCTAGCGGACATTGACTGAACTGGCAATTTAAGTAATCTCCTGACATGTACTAGCATGTGTTGATGAGCTTATTGTAGTTTCTGCCTACCCCCTTATTAGCATCACGTAGCGAAGTATGAGCTGTCAACCATGGCCAATCAGGATTGCAAATCAGAAACAAACGTTCCACGAAATAAAAACTGTTTGCCAAGTTCCTAAACACCCCACGTGTTAGGGAACTCGTAAAATGTCATTAAATTATATAAATGTTCATCTAGGTGTCCAATTTTCACCTGACTTTTTATATATATTTTTTTTAAATGCGTTTGTAACAAATATTATGAATTCCTGTGCAACTTCTTAATATAAATACATTTTTCTTTATGTGTAGGAATTTAGTTTCGGCTGAAATACCTAATACCTTAATAAAAACTCCTAGAACTTCCTTCGTCACTTTATGATAGAAAAAACCCAAAATGTCACAAAATGACAGGATCTTGAAAACATAAATGTTATGTTTACGGCATGGACGTTTTTTATATGTCCAAGGTTTACGGATAAAAAACGAATTAAATAATAATTGTTATTAATTTTTCCGATGTGGTAAGTGCCTTACTATTTTTAGAACTGTGCATCATGGTTAAGTAATAGAAATAGCCTTTAGAAATTTAGTAATTATATCTTCAAAATCGAATATTATTTTTAAGTTCAACTTTGTAGTTCTTATCTCGAACATTTATTTTATATTGGTGTGGTGTATGGTCATCGACATGTTTCGTTGACATAAAGGCTTATAAATTTTTGGTTATTATAATCTGGTGAAATCTACGTATAAAAGTCATAGGTCTTATGAGATTATATGAAAAACAAGTCTGGTTTAGAATTGGGTATTGGGTACTCCTGAGTATCTCAGCAACTCCAAAGTCTAGAACATTGCCGTTAAGTTGTTAGCATATCGGTATTTCATCGGAAACGGTTCGGAGAGTGCGCATCAGACCTGCACGATCTTATTCCCCCTTGCCCTTTTTATCAGTAGACGAGCAGAAGCGCGAACCTCAAGTCCACTTGTATCATGGGTTCCGCAGAAATATGGAATAAGCGTCCCGAGTGGGTCTTCCCCGATATATACATAATTTGAATTTCTTTAAAATAGTTTCCTTCTAGGTAAGCGCGATCCATTGTAGCTCGCAGTATCATTTAACAGGCGAACTGGCAGTCATGCGCAAACCTATTAACTATTAAAAAAACTAGCTGATCTGGCATACGTTGTTCTGCCACATAAATAACTAAGATCGCCATAATATAATATGGGGATGGATGGCTGGGAGTAAGAGGGTGAAAAATACTTTACGACCTATTCTTAGGTTTTGGAGGAGTTCGTTAACAAACACTGTGACACGAAATTTATATATATTAGATATCTTTTCGCTGGACCATGCTCAGTATTTACCGTCTCTTATATACTACGAGATATGTACTTACTAATCGCTAGTAAAGTCATCGTGAAAAACTGATCGCTTAAAGTGCGAAGATATTTTACAGTAGTTTATTATAGTAATTTTAAAAGTATTTTTTCCTATATATTTTTCAGTTGTTTTGTAGCACAAGGCTGTTCGTTGTTTTTGTTCATCATGATACCGATAGTGTTTATCATCATGACAGGAGTTTACATATACCAACATTTTTTGGGCTAGTAACCGCCATATCATGTGAGTATTATTTGTTAATTATTTTAATTTACAATAATCAGGACGCAATAGAAATAGGATGCAAGTGTTCCTGCTGTCTAGGACATTTCTAAGCTATGCAAATTTCCTTACAATGTTTCAAACCTTCATGTCCTTGAGGGCTTGGGTTGGAATGGAGGTTGGGGGATTGCCGACAACAACAACAACAAAAATCAACCAGTAACTAGTGACGTGCGACGCTGAGCAACAGCACCTCAGTCCAGATTTATTATCTTGTTCTAGGCTCGGTGTAACATTAAGTCACCGTCTATGCAATCCAACCCCAGACACACACAGAAAATATTGTTCCTCATGAACCCCTATCAACGGGGCAGAACGTAGTTACTACTTTTTGTCTATAGATAGCCGAACACAACTGTTTCCCTCTTTCCATTTCAACGAGGAATCGTTAATGGGCACATTCTGACTAAAAAACTAGGAACTTCTTTCGTCTCCATAATTTAGATAAAATAATTGTCAAAATGACAGAATAGTGTAAACACAGTAAGTTATTATATTTACGACGAAAAAGCTATGAAATAATCGTCATTCATTAGATTCGTGAAATGTGGTAATGGCTCAGTCTTTAATCCAGAATGATTAGATAAATGCATCTCATTTGAAGTAGTCTTTAGTAGTTTAGTAATAAATTATGTGCGTATTTATCACATGCTCAAACGGTGAAGGAAAACATCGCGAGAAAACCTGCATGCTTGAGAGAATTCTCGATGGCATGTGAAGTCTGCCAATCCGCAGTTGGGTAGCGTGGTGGACTATATATATAGCCCAATCCCTCTCAATTGAGAGGAGACACGTGCCCAGCAGTGGGACATTAATGGGTTGATGATGATGATGATGATGAGTAGGTATTATTGATTCTAGTTCTTGTGTTGTTTAGAATAGACTTTTATTTGCATAAAACATAGCTAGAAGTTGCACATATTTTATTATTTTTATTATTAAATAAAAAAGGTAAATGTAGTTATAGAATTAGAATAAGCTAGTGAAAAGTTTCTATAGGGTAAGCAACGAGCCAGCGACACCTTGGTGTTGCAAATGTCCATAGACTGCGGTAACTGCTTACCATCAGGCGGGTAGTAAGCTTGTTGGTCACTTTAATTGGAGACCCATGTTATAATCACATCCACGTATTACCCATATACTTAAATAGAGCTGTGTAACACAGCTTTTCATTTACAAAAGACAAGTGTAGTTTTCTGTGGGCAATGGTCTGACATACTCTCGTCCTGCCTCCTCTGGTCAAGGAAGTCTTCCGCATTTTATAAAAAGAGAGTACACCGTTGACTCCTAGATGTGAACGCAAATCATAGTGCTGAAAGAGACCATGACGCCTGTTTTCGAAAAATGTTAGGCAGAGGCGGACTAGTGGTAAACCCCTAGGCTTATTTTAAGCCCCGTGTAAAAATATTATAATATTATTTATTATATATTATTAATTGGTTTACATCCATACATGGATCGGTCTATAGTGGCATGTATACCAATTAAGTTGTTATTGTGTAAGAATGTCTTCGACTGTCACAGTCCACTGATAGTCACACCGCCACTTTAGATTATCACAGATCACACACCACTATTAAGAAATGACTAAAAAATAATTAACTTTCAGTTGTTGGATACCAAAATGCTGTTGCGTTTTTTTGATATGCCTCTTGCCGATAGGGCTTCTTATGGTAGCAGGCTATTTCATATACAAACTGTTCGTTTGACCATGATGTAAGTATATTTTGTTAAGTTTTTCTAGTTAGTTTGAGATAAATACGAACGCCTTAGGATTTAAATCGAGACCATTGATATCAAAGATGAACATCTGAGTAAATAACACTGTTATAAAGTAGGTACTTAATAAGAAACAAAGTTCCGTGATATGCATATTTTGGGAAAATCTACATTTTGGGAAAGGTAAGTTATGAATCTGAACAATGAAAACGAATCTGCTTAGAAGAGACACGGAACGTAATACTATTGAAACGTAACATCCTACATTTTCCAATCACGATATTGTAGCGACATCTATCTCGCTAAGTGAGTAACTACATTGACAGCCATAAGGCAACTGATGAACTTCTCTACCAATCACGAAGCTAGCCTTGCATGACCTGCATCATTAAAGCAGATTGAAGAATCAAATAAAAAATAACAGGTCACTTTCGCTAGGACTATTTGTTCAAATATCAGTATCTTAAGTTAGTATAAATATATTAAGCTTGCAGAACTATTGATGTGCTTATTTATTACTTTGCTACGAACTGTTATGTAAATAATTAAAAAATCCATATGATAGGGTTGTAACGCGACATGCAGCATTTTTAACATAATGATTTGAAGTCTTTGTTCTTATTACGTTTTTTTGTTGCAGTGTGATACTTCTAAGATATCTCCCTCCCCCAAAACCACACAAGAGGAAACTAGGTAATTTGTTTATCAACTTAATAACTTATGATGATGATGTGTAGTACATCATCATCATAAGTTATTAAGTTGATGCATATTCAAGATTATTCTTATTGAGACGTCTGTATGACATACAATACTATTGTTAATTAGTTTTATTTGATATGTATTAAGTTGAATTTTGCAATAAATTAGTGTGCTAGTGCATAAAAAAATCGGGTGTCATTATTTTTCTTACTGTTTATAAGCCATTATTGAAAGTTAAGGTGTGAGATAACGTTCCTGATTCAATGTTTTAGGCAACAGATATAGGAATCTAACAAGGTTTGTGCTCAGTAAAACCTAATATGTTCACATAAATACTAAATTCTGATGACTTCGTCAGATTAAGGATAAAGCGACACGGTGACAATGTATTGTGAGCGTTTTATCATGTAGCCAAGTGTTGTACTTTAAAATAAACTAGTAGGACAATTGCTCACGTCACGAAACCATCCCGTCCCGTCTGATTTCTGGCACAAGTTTCACGAAATCAAAATCCCACTGCTGGGCACGGGTTTCCTCTCGGTGAGAGAGATTAGGCTGTAGTCCCGCTAGCCTAGTGCAGGTTGACAGACTTCGCAAGCCATCGAGAAAACCTCTCAAGCATGCAGGTTTCCTCACGATTTTTTCCTTTACCGTTTGAGCATGTGATAAACACCCAGGTAACTTTGACGGGTTAGTGGATTGTATGCTAACTCTTGTGTACATTAGAAATTAGATAAAATAAATAGATAATGATAGAATAAAGTAATCTTGGAACCAATTAATCTTAAATCTTTAAGTGGTTTTACTCTAAGGTAATATATTATCGTTTATTGTTATACTGTTGGTATATTACTTACAGCCTGGGAAAACAAGGCAGTTATTTTCCTCCCTTCCTTTATTTTTTTCCTTTTGTATCAAACACACTTGAGAAACCATGTTGGCTTTAATTTAATATATAATTTAATCATTAATCTCATTCTAAGACCACCAGCTCTGAATCGAATGCTGAATTAACCTTAATCCAAAAACTGTTTGCTTCTTCTTCTCCTCCGTGCCGATGGAACATGAATGACGTCAAATTTAATACCCATACTGAACTGTTTGCTGAAATCTCCTTTTGGCCGGAGTCCCTTCCACAAATTATGGTTCACCGATGAACTGTTTTCCGAAAACACCCTTCGCCCGTGTAGTCGGTTTTACAAATTATTGCTCATCGATGAACTGCCCGCCGAAAATAAAACTTTATAACAAAAAAAAAATTATCACCGAAAAAACTGAAAAGTATAAAATAATAAACCTTTTTTATTTAACCTTAATAACTATATTCTACAACCAATGTAAGCATAAAAGTTATTTTGAGTCGGTGCCAAACAATTATGCTTAATTATTGATTACTTTTAAAATAGCTACCTGCCTTACAATACACAATAAAACATTAAAAACTGAGAGTGAACAATAAATCAGCCCTATTTTCCCTCCCTTAGGATAAGATTTTTTTTTTCAAAATGTTGGACTAGGGCTGTCATCACCAAAATTGCCGAAGCCGGATAAACACAGTAAAAAAACCGGACTTTTGGGCGAAATATGGTTTTTTGCCGTGCCTTCTTGAATGCAGGTTATTATGAATGATTTTTTAACTAAGATTTATTTTAATTAATCGCTTATCTATAAAAAAAAATATTTTCCCTGACAAGTATCAGTTTTAAAAACCCCTGCCGGACGGCCCCCGGACGCCCTTTAAACTAGGACAAATCCGGGGAAACCCGGACGGATGGCAGCCCTATGTAGGACTAACTTCGATATTGAAGTAAATTGAACCCTATGCAATAAAAAAGGAACGATCTAATTACTATTCTGTAAAACTACTCTGTAAGACTACTCTGTAAGACTACTCTGTAAAAAGTTATGCGTGGTTATACATAAAAAAAAATGCGTCGACTTGAGAACCTCCTCCGTTTTTTTTTCCTTCCACGAAACGAACGCCTACGAAAGTGAAGCGATCGAGGAGCGCAGGACATATTTCTGATCGCTAGTTTCTTCACTTTGATGGGGTACCTAATTTCAACAATTCCACTTTGAGACCAACGCCGAATGGTATAGCACAAAATGCCTGCCAGAAGTTTTTCTGCAATGAGCAACGCGCCCACGCAGTCTGCGATCTAAACGAGGGACTTTCTGGACTCCACACCGGTCAAAGTCTTGGGACACCCTCCTTACAGTCCTGATTTGGCCGTGTGACTTCTTTTTATTCCCTAAAATTAAAAATCAGCTCAAAGGGGTACAGTTTTCATAGCCGGAAGACACGCTAGCATCGTTTGAGAAGGCCGAGGAAGAGGTGTCTGCGGAGGACTAGAAAATATGATTTGAAAATTGGTTCAGACGCATGAAACTTTGTATAGAGGCTGGTGGACAGTTCTTTGAAAAGATTTAATAAAGATATTTTTTTCATAGAAGTTAGTTTTTTAGTTTCTCATAATTTTCTGAGTGTCCCACGTAAGTCTTCCATTACTATCATAGGTACATTATGAAATTTTTAATTTACCAAGTTTGACTTCTCCCTTGCTGCTATAAAGCTTAAAGCTACACGGACTTTGACGAATACGTCGACATTTTATTTCATTATTTTGCGATTGTACTTTCTTGATTAATTACGGTTGCTGTTATTATTTCCATTTAGTTTTATCAGATATTTTTTTATGTTTGTGTTTTACTTTAGGCTCGAAACGTTGTCCCTCAAACACATGTTTTGCTGTAATTTAGCGGCTTTTACAGATAATGTAATTACTCTTTACCTGAGTTTGTCTTGAAAAGTATAATCGGGTGGTTAGGTATTAACTATATAATTCCTGTTTCAAGAATAATGTAGCCGGTCATCACAAAGCAAATCAGACAAAACCCACTGATATGTTTGTGGTAACCGGCTGGCATCATATAATCATTTTTTTTCCTGCACGTCTTAAGTAGATTTTTTAGTAAGAACCATTTTATGCTCAAGGTTCTAAATGTTTATATGACTATAAAAGCAATAAAGTTCTATAAACAGTTTTGTTTCAAATACAGTTTTAATTCATAATAATCATTTCAATTGTTACAGCTTTGTCCTATCGCTCTCTTTTAATAATGAACTTTAATGTTAATTATTAATAAGTTAAAATTGTATTTACCGAAACATTCCGTTCTTTGTGAATGTTTGATTTGGTAAACTTTTATGAAAAAGTAATTATTAAATAATGCCGAGTACAATTATATTACCTATTTGTTTACTGATCCCGTGAAAAGTAATTTTCAATGAAGTAATAAAATTTTATTTTTTTATTGCGTTTATCGTTTGTTGAAAGAAAAACATGTTATTTACGAAGTTTAAGTATTATAGAAGTTTTAAATGGTAGATGTTATTTGCTGACTTTCGCATAGTCACGCCTGTCTTCACCGAAGGGTTAGGCAGTCGTAGGTACCGAAAATAGAATGTTCACCCACGTTTCGCCGGTATGTAATAGGAGGCGAGCCTAATCCATCAACTGCACATAAATCCAAATTCCGATGAAATTTCATAGAAAAACCTAATAACACTTACGAACGACCACTAGACCAACGAGGCAGTTGTCAATTATATGAACGAGAAATATTAAATTGATATGTACAATAATATGTATAAAAAGAACTGCTTCATTCCAAGCATTCTGTAGCACTTGGAGATGAAGAACAGGAGTCTTGCTCACGTGAAGTGCATACAGTATGGCGGTGGAGCACTCTTGAGGAAGGAGTGGGCAGCTTAAGATCGTGGAGTGGAAAAATCCGTCACGATGGAGTTTGATACACTGGGGATAACGCGAATACTTTATACTTATTTCACAGTGTGTAGCTAAAGTGAGGTGACGTATTTTGTGAATATATCTATATACAAGATAGCTGTGATTTATTTCTCAGATAAAATTAGCTAAACATAACTTAGGTATTAAATGTCATCTAATTACGACCTTAATTTACTAATAAAAATTAAGATATTTGACAATAATGAATTCAACATAATAAGTAGGTACCTACCTACTAATAGTTCATTAGTAATCACATATTATGTATTATAATATACGTATGTAAGTAGTTACATATATTAGATAATACAGATTAATTCTGAGTAGGTACTATTATTGTCACGTCACTATCCCGTCGCCCGGACCTGACTAGATTCCTTTGAAACGCGATATTAGTTTGCAAATTAAAGCTTTGCAATGTAGATGCGGGTGGCGCATGACCGGTCGTCGCATCCACGTCGTGGTGATTTTCAAGGGATACCTATGTCCAGCTGTGGACGTCAAACGGTTGATATGCTGATGATGATAATGAATGTAGAAACAGGTTGCGTTTTTATTGCTTTTGGCTCTCGACATATTAAGAGCTTTTTGTTTTGAATTCAATGAATTATTAATTTTAACGTCCGACAAAATATAAAGTCATGCTTATACAAGGTACATAGATACCTACATATTGTTTTAACCCTACTACTTGAACAGTAATAAACACTTCCTGAAATAACCACTTTTTAAGTAGGTAGGTAATGTATCGGTATCCTGTTTTTATATTATTTTAATCCCGATGTTTCGGTTTAACACCGCTGTTTCAAGAAGGCAGTAGTTTATGAACATCAACATACTTATATCAAATTTGATTAACAACAAATTTAAAAGTTGATTGCTGGTGCCACATGATGGGTGGATCCTAACGACCCCGTTTGTCCCGCCTCGGTAACAGGGCCGTTGGGAAAAATTGCTGCATCGACCTTGGTAGTGTTGACGCGACCTTTCAACTAGGTGGACTGCATAGATTGAGTAGCATCAGCCCCGGTAGTGTGATTAGGTAAGTTTAAGTTAGAACTGCAACCCATAGAATCAAATTCTACATATCAAATAATATTTCCATTCACCCCGCTTTAAACATTACTGGGAAAGACGATCGGGGTCGTTTGGATCTACCCCAAATGGCTACATCAGCGGACCCATCATAAATTCTATTACATCTAAATCCAACCATAAAAATGCAAAACCAAAGGATACAGTGAGCTCGGTTTGTGTAAATCGGATCATCAATTTATTCGTCTATACCAAAAACACGTATACAACAAAAATACCATATATACCTATTGCCAAAATAACGATTAAAAACGAAAAAAAAGAACGATATCAAATTAGTAAAATCAGTCGGCATATAAAACAAAAATATATCAGTTTATTTCTACGAAATCTATCAATCCGCTGAATGATATTCATTCATTCGAATTTAATATTTAGCTATAAACATGATTGTTTATAGGTTAATTTAATAAATCTGGATTGGAGTTACGTAAGCGGAGAATTAATTCAGTCCGAATAAAGTTTTGTACAAGCGTTTTAATAGGGTTTTAATAAATCCCTGGAAATAAATTTGAACATTATTGTGATTTCAATATGATCAATAAATATATCCGGTGGTGATATTAAGACTCAGCCACTAGACTCGTGTTATTCATATTAGATGGTTGATACAATACATATATATTTTTGAGAAACATCCATGACTCAAGTCCATGCTCAACACATACCATTACCCCTATCAGGATTCAAACGCGGGACCCTCACCACAGAAGGCAGCTTCATATACCGCTGCGGGTTGTCAAAAATAAGGTGATTTCAATGCTTCCAATGATTTCAAGTTATTTGTTATCATTATGGTTTTATATACTAGTTAGTAAATTAAAACCACAATAAAGGTTAGACCTCACGGCATTTGTAGTTGTGACGTTTGTTGGCAAACTAAACACAAAATTACTCACCGAAGTACAACATAATAACTTTCTCCCCTAACTGAATTGACGCAAAAAACTTGACAACATTGCTATAATACCTACTTACTTACCATTAAACGTCAAAATATTTCAATATCAAATCGCGTGAGCAGTTCACCCTAGTTTAAAATCACTGACAAAAATATAAATAATAAAGTGATTGTCCGTATATGTTTTTATGTTATATACTTACATACAAACAACAATATATTGCTGTCCTATTTTGACCGGAATTTCAGGCGCTTTTTTGGGGAGGTTTGTAGCTCAGAGAAATATTGTGTAAGATTATAAAATAAATAGATGTGGCAGCGGAACCTACCTAGTTACCCACCAATGTGTAACATTAGAATCTGTAACTAAGTATTAGGTCAAGGTCGGTGACCTTGAGGTCAAGGTTAGTGACCTTGATATCTGAGTCACTGACTTACGTTAATAGAATTATCTTATTCATCTTACTTACCTACAGGCTTATTTTATTTCTGAATGTTTATAAGAAAAATTACCGTAACCTCACCTATCCGATCTAGACTGCTCTTGGTCGGGGTCAAGACTAGGGTCGACCTTGAGTTTATAATAAAATTATTCGAAAACACGCAAGAGATATTTGGTGACAGAGACAGATTGCTATTTTCGATACCGATGTATTATTTCCGCCTGCGAGTTTCTTTTTGAGGACCGAGCTCAATTCAGGCAACAAAATATATTGATCGAAGAATAATTTTATATACAAATGTACATTAAGTAGATAATTTAAACTTGGAGACAGTTTTCATTAATGTGATGATAAAAATATTTGTTCCTGATATTATGATTAGACTAAGACTTAAGAGAGACAAATATAAATTATGGTTTTAATACTCGTAATTATGAAAAGACGGTTTGTTGTCATTGTTGACCTTAACCAATTTTTTAGCATCAGGTCGGACAGGCTGATGCGGCAAATGTCCAACTTTGCCCCACTGTTGGTTCACCCATGATTGTACAACTGAAATGTCCAGTCGACCAGTCGATGTAGTATTTCAAGATACAATTTGTATGCTTCGAATGCTGCAGAAAAAGCTAATAAACGTCAAACATAAATTGAAACGTAGTGTTGTATTACGTTCGACGTATTGGTCCCGTGCGAACGCGGCATGTGATCCATTGAGGCCGCCGTTTCCTATTCGATCTGAAAAATATTACGCTCGATTGGCTAATATTTTTCTTTCAAACCAGCCTTACATTTTTAGAATTTTGGATTGCGAGCATTAGCAACATTTAATGATATATAATATAATATTGATAGTACAATAATAAGAAATCACCAAAACTGAAATAACTAAGTTACATTTTAATTGTCTAGTTCTTCAACTTTGAATATCTTTGGCAATACTGTCCCCTGCCTAAACATGAACTATAAGAAAACTATAATAATAGGCCCTTCTGTTCTACTGATATACGGACTGCTTCTCAAATAATAAAAATGTGTATATCTTTCTTTACATAGTAACCATATTCACGCAGTACAGTAAATAATTAAAATTAATTTATAATGATTTTGTGTTTTGTTGAGGTCAAGATTTATGTACATTCTGTAATACGGTTTCTTGTTTTACCTAAAACGTCTAGATTAGCACACACACGTTTTAGCTAGAAAGGCTTTAAAATAAATCCTATTTAATTAAATACTATCTCAGTTGATCCCTCTAATAACTTAGTTGATAGGATTACGATGAATCCCTATGTTGAAGTATTTGTTTCTGCGTTTGACTAAATAAATATTGTAGAAGATGGATGGCGCAATACAACGTACAAGCTTACTTAGTTGTCATCAATATTTGGGTGTCCATATTCGAACACCTGTAGTAATATTTAACCTCTCTCCTCTCGACCCAAGATTAAACGTAGGTAATAGGAATAGCTGGCTAAAAAGAGCCTGCACGCAACCACGGATCTAAAACGTAGAGTTAATGTTATGAAGTCTGTAAAAAGTAGTTTTTTTAATGTTTATTAATTAGTGAGATCAGTAGGTTGATACTGCTGACATGTGTTGAGTACTTTTTTCAAATCTACTTAAAATAATACTTCAGGTACCTTCCTAATTCCAGGGACAATTAACGAAATACAATCTGGGTCAGGGCTGAGCCGATATCGTTCCAATCCCTTTCGTTATTGACTCAGTCACAATAAAATTAATTAAACCTTGTTATTTAACCAAACGACCGGCTAACACCATGACGATCTATGTCGAGCTTAGAATTGAAACCGACATTTTCACATTTGAATACAATTTTCCCACCTGTTTTAATTGTTTTATTATTCCGACCAATAATTGGGATAGGATTTGCGCATTGTGGAGAATGCTATCACAATAGGCTGCAAAATCGCGAGATATTTTAAGTAACGGTTTTTAAAACCTTTTTTATCAATGTGACGTTAATTCGATTACTATGAATAAACTTTAGGAAATTTCTAATATTTGCCTATATTGTAAGTATCCCCTTTGGACTCTTACCTACGTGCTACCAGTGTCTACAGTTAAACTTATTGTAGCGCAGCACTCCGAGTATTTTGCTATTTCATGCCTTTGGCCGTGTTTGGTCAAGCCGGTATTTATATTAGAGAGTGAGCTTATTTACGCAAACCGACATTCTGCAATACTTTAGTCTTTAATAGTTCGTTAAAAAGCCCTCAGCTTTTGCTGAGCGGTTCCGCGGACAGCTTTCATAAAATTCCTCAAATTCCATTTTAGGTGTTACTGCTATAACACTTTGTTCTCTGTTTGCCCATTTGCCGTGTTTATATTTGCCACACATACATAGTTCCATTCGTAGAGGCTTTTTAGGTTAGAGGGACGCGGCCGAATATTGTTTCTATTTCGGCGAATTGACAGTTTTCACCTGGATACGCTAGGCGAACGTGGAATGAATACACGAGACTCGAATGTGATATAACAAAACATTCAATCAGTAACAAAGGTGTTCACAATTGAATGGTTTGGTTGGGTTAATCGTAAATTTAACCTGCACTTACCGAAGTTAGCATTAGGTTTTTTATGCCATTACCTATGTAGGTAGACAATCTTATGGCTCACCTAAATAGACGTTTATAACACCTTGTAAAAACAGTTTGTATTATCTTAAAATAGGGGTGTAACAACACTGACAGCGAACGGAATTCTCGTGCTGTCAGAATAGTCCCGAGTTCGTGACTTATTGATATTTTTTATTTTTATATCTGTGGGTCGTTTCCATATACCTAAGCTGGCCACTGTCAAATCTCACAATCCGCCATGGGCGCGCAGCATATTGCTGTAATACGGGTAGGTTTTTTATATGAGTAGGTAGATAACCTATAGCCTATAGTTATAAAACAAAACATGAGTACATTGTTGGAATCATAGTACATATTATGTACATAGTTATGTAATATTCATAACTATGTCATTAGTCTAGTACTTGCAAGCCCGGATACGGACTGTTAAGTCGTAGGAGTAGTCTATGAAATTCTCGGAGATTGGATTTGTGCCAAGAACACCAGTCTTGCTGTCTCACAGCACCATTCTCCTTTAACTTTAGGGGTACTACTAACACTCCACCATCTATATAATACCTATATATCTCTGTATTGTAACCCACTCATGTTACAGATAATAAATGTACCTTTATTCGTTCTAAGACACGTTTCTCGGTTATCGAAAATTTCGTTATAATCAAAACAGTGAAGGAGAAACAAAAGAAATTATATCTTATATATAAAATTCTCGTGTCACAATGTTCGTTCCCGTACTCCTCCGAAACGGCTTGACCGATTCTCATGAAATTTTGTGAGCATTTTGAGTTGGTCTGAGAATCGACCAACATCTATTTTTCATACCCCTAGGTGATAAGGATGTCTCTTACCAGATTTTGTTTTCTTTTTTTTTGACAAACTATTTTTTTAGTATTTTTTTTAGATTTGGCATTAAAAATACTTATAACCCTTATATTTTACTCTTCTACCACCAACCCCCATAATGTGGCAAAACAACGTTTGCTGGGTCAGCTAGTATTATGTAAAATATAAACTCATTTAAGACTTTAATATTATTATTCATACAGATTAATTTTCCACTTACTCAATTCAGGTGTTTTAACATTTCACTTTACATTGTACAAAATCCAAAATCCATTGTTAGTTTTTGAACAGAATACACCTATATTTTCACAGCGCAGACATATGAATGTTTCATGAAAACCTTTATTCGAATGCAATAATAATTCGAAAGCTTTGAGTGTTACCGCAAAAACATTGTGTTGTGCGAACAGGTATTCATTTACATGAATAACATGAACACATACCTACCTGCGTCATTGCATACCTAAATTATTAGGTATTTATTTTATGAGGTAGGTTAGAGCTTATGAAAGTAAGAAGGTACGTTGATACAAATTTGAAGGAAACTATACTACTATAGATGCGAAAGTAGTCTGTCTGTCACCTAGCTCTTGACGCGTTAATAGCAGAACCGATTTCGATGACAAAAATATTATGAGATAGTTTGAGTCCACGGGGAAGCTATAGGATAGGTATATATTCCGGAAATAACCCCCCTCAAATGGGGAAGAAATTTGGAAGGGAAATCGACAACAGTCTAAGTTGGAACGAACACGAAGGGAAAAAAACATAGGTGTAAAAAAAAACCCAGACAGCGCGCCATCGCATCGTTGGTGTCGTAATTATGTCAAATATGTTGCAATTGGCGCCAACAGTCATAATTTCACCATTCACTACGTACCGTGACTACCTATGTATAGTTTCCTAGGAATACATTTGAATTTTATGACAGGACCACAACGCAACGTTATCTTAGCAAACTGGCCAACTAGGCTACAATTGATTCGGCTAGATTAATTACATGTTTATTATTATTTTAGCTAGTTAATTCGCTGAACAGAAATATATTATAGTTCTTGCTACGTTATTTTAAAGCAGAAAGCAAAGGCTTTTCTTTCAAGTATACTTTCCTTACTGTTTACTGGTTTTTTATTTTAATTAGCCTTGTTGTAAGATATTATAATTATTATATTTAAATTAAACAGTGGTAAAATAATATGAATTTATCCGCAAATACATCAAATTTTACTATTTATATTTATAGTTTACCTATATTTATACCAACCAAAAGGCACACAAGTTATAAATATTTTTTGGTTCTTGTAATAAAACAAAACAGTTTCGTAACAGCTATGGAAATATGATACATTAACCTATTTAGTGTCCCACTGCTCAGATTGTCTCTGGTCTTATCATTTGAGAGGATTAATCCAGTTGGAGGTTTCCTTACGATGTTTCATTCACCAGTTAAGTGTATGATAAATACAAAGAATACAAACCTAACTTCAAAAAGTCTGTAGTTCGTGCTGGGTGATCGAAGTTGAGGCCTTAGACTTCACTGTCTTCACTGCTCACACCTCTAGGCTACCATCGATGGAAATGAAACGACAAAATGTCTTAATGTGTTATTTAATTAATCACTAATACATAATTT
The DNA here is from genome assembly GCA_905163465.1 of Craniophora ligustri. Classification (NCBI taxonomy): domain Eukaryota; kingdom Metazoa; phylum Arthropoda; class Insecta; order Lepidoptera; family Noctuidae; genus Craniophora; species Craniophora ligustri. Next base: position 4,440,329 of record LR990967.1, on the reverse strand, counting down.
AAATTAACACAGACAAAACAACAGCTCATTGACTAGAATAACAATTCGTATTTACTTTATTTAAACATTTATCATTGAACAACGACACTTAAATCTTTTGTTCTTAAATAATTTCTTTACACTATGTCTAAATCACGTTTCTAAGAAAACATTGCGAGAACAATAATGCTGTCACCATCCTTTAATTAAAACGTCCAATTACTAAAAAACTGAAGAATCTCTGGCACATATCCTTTAATATTTTTTTTCATATAAAAATAATTTCTAAGATATTACACATCATATTACACAGAAAAGAATTAAGTTGCTCTCAGCTAAATTGTATTTTTATAATAATATTGATAAGAATTGAAGTTTGAAAAAAAAAATGTAAAAATAAAAAAATACATTTGGTCAATTGGACCCAGTTAAGCAGAAAAGATCCAGCCAACGTTTCATTACTTTTGAGTAAATGCAGTTTAAAGTTAGGCAAAGAATAAAAAAATCGTATGATACTGTACCTATTTGAAAGTTAGTAGTGCAGTAGGCCATAACATACACATTATTTTGAAAGTAGCATATTGTACATTTTCATATGAAGAATATCTGTAATTCCTGAAAAACTATGCGTGGATCTTTTATGCAAAATACAGTATTACAATAATAAACATTAGTTTAATGTGTGGTTCATTTTAGAAGGAAGGAAATAAAAATCGGAACTTACATAAAAACAGTTTAATGAGAAAAAATAATTCAAATTGTTACTTTGAGATAAAAAAATATATAAAAAAAATGAATCGGCAATCACTGGTTGGTTTTCCAATTTATTTAAGCAATATCGCTTTCCTCAGCTTCAAACTCTACCTCAAAATCAGGTTCGAAACCAAATCCATCAATGTCGTCTTCTACATTATTGTCGCCCGTTAGATTTTTGTAGAAGGTGTGAGCATCTCGTGGAATTAAATGCATTAGGCTTTTGATATCGCTCAATTTCGCAGCTGCTATAGGTTTACCATTTGGCCAAAGCATATTCATCATATCTCTGGAAATTAAGCGTTGTCTTCCACGTTGACGTTTTTTCAGATCCACCTCTTCATAATCATCCTCTAAACTTTGTCGCATAAACAAGGAAAACATTGCTTCCTTTTTCAATAAAATTTCTTTAGTTTTAAGCCAGGATATTTTTTCACCAGTAATAGATTTTTTTCTATTAGTGATTGTATTCTCAAGATTTGCTGATCCAAGAAAATCTTTGGCTTCCATTCTGTGCACTTGAAGAGGTTTATTTTTTTTGCAGGTTCTCATTATGTTCATATAATCTTCAGGTAGATAAACTCTTTGTTGGTGTTTCAAAGCACATTCTATTTTTCCGAAATCGGTGTCGTTAGGCAAGAAGCTGTGTCCAGACTCTAAAAATCTAATACAAATTTGTTGTAATGTTGGGTGATCATTTAAAAAAGCTTTAAGCATAAGGGTGAGCTTAATGTTCCTATTTTGGCCGCCGCAGGAATCGCTCTACAAAATAAGATTGGTCACTCCTTCTTTCAATCTTTCAGATAGGTGCTTAATAAGACAAGAACCTACTTCTTGGGAGCCTCTCCCAGCTTCACCTTCTACCCAGATGTTACAGTGCCCTTGATCATCTGATCCCGTATGTATCCCCATATTGTACACCCATACCTGCCTCTTATAAAATACAATATTCGTGGGAATGCGTGGAAGTGGCAACGTTTTCTCTAAATCATATGTAATCGTTTCTGTGTAAGGATCAGTTTTTGCGAGAGCCATGTCATTTTTCAGTCGTTTTTTAAGATCTTCTGCGGTTTTAAGATGGGCATTATGTTCCTCTATAATCTTTCTCTTAGCTTCTTCATCCGTAATCAAATTCTTTTTATTTTTGTAAAAGTCGCATTTGTTACAAGTGTCTTTATTTAGGGGTTTGGTGCGAAGATTAAATTTGGTTAAGAAAATCTGTTTTACTTTTGGATATGACAAGATATTAATGCCTGCGGAATGTGCTTCTTCAGTGTAGATCTGGTAAAGTTTAGGAAATGTCATATCTGATCTTAAAAATTTCGCAGCTCCTACTTTCTCACGACAGTAATGCGAAATATACGTAGGGAGCTTTTTAACAATACTTATGAAAAATTTTTCGCTTTCCTCATTAACTTTATTGCGACCTCCATTAATTCCACGTTTGTCCGAAATAGAATCCGACCTCATCTTTTTAAGTGCTGTATCAATCCTTTTTGGAGTTGTGTGAATTGTTTTTACAAACATTTCCCTACATATTGGAATACCTTTCAGGAAATACTGTCGTGAAAATGACCTGTTCTTGGAGATATTTTGTGATTGTGATACGTAGCGTCGTTTGACTGGAACTTCTTTAACAGCAGCTACTATGAACATATTTTGAGCATGATATGACCCTAATTCATAGAATTTCTCAAATTCAGCTTGCCGCTCTAGACGTGAAATCTTTTCACTACATTTTTTTATACAATTACAGTTAAAATCAATAAAAATCTTAGGGCTTACTTCTTTTTTCTTATAATTAACGTAAGATAAGTTTTTATACTTTCTTTGTTTCCTTTCTTCTCTAGTCATTTGGCCAAATTTTCTTTTTCTTCTTTTTGAAGGCCTCCCATGTGTTTCTTCATCCATAGGCATTTCTTCTTCCAGTCGCCTGGGTTCTTCGCCAATAGCAGTAGCCTGTTCCAAATCTACTCTACTACTTATTTCCGGCTGTACACTGGCATCAAAACCGGTTGATATTGCATGTCCCATTTCGGCATTAGGAGATTCATTGTGGATAATAATTTCTTGTGTCGTAATTATAGACGCTGATATGTTCGAGCTGTCATCACTAGAACATGCTTCAGCAAAACCATCAATTACAAAGTTAGGGTCTTGCACGGAATCGTCACTGTCAAAATCTTCACATCCTTCTAAAACACTTAATAGTTCTCTAGTTTTTGGAGACATTTGAGGCATTGGTGACGGAAGAGCTGGAATAGTAAATGGAGTTAATGGGGAAAAAGCGGGGGCTTCAATGCTCATCTCCCCTGCCATAAGCGGTGTTGTAGTAGTTATTGAAGAAACGTCCACCACATCATTATTACCATCATTACAGTTAACTATGTTCATGCGCGGTGTTAAAGGGGAATACGGCGGAGCTTCTATGCTCTGGTCACCAACTCCATAGCTGCCCACACTAGACATCTCCGTAGCCGAAAGCGGTTTGCAAGCAACAGGCATCAATGAAGAGTATTCTTTGTTTTGCTGACTTCGAAAAAGCAGATTTGATGAAATTTTTGGTGTTGCATTTTGTTGTTTAGCCAAGTGTGTACCTAGGCAAACAAACAAGCTTGTAAGCAAATTATTAACCAAAACGCCGCTCGTCAGTAGTAAAGAATATCATAACGGGGTTAGAAATAAAAACGTGGCAAAGCAGTGACAAGACTTAGTAAAATAGATTGTTATTTAGCCATGCGTAAAACTCGTGCCCTGCACTTAACTAACATTATTTTTTATTAGACTAGCTTCCAGCTGCGACTTCGTATGTGTGGTATGACGATAATTTTTAGGATTTGGATGATTCCATTTAACCGTGTAGGAGTAACAAACATACTTACACACCGACAGACTTTCTTTATACCTAATGAGTAGGATAGTAACAGTAATACAACAGAATTTCAATATAACTACCAAACTTAATAAAGTTTGGTAGACGTACCTGACTTTAGGAATGCAATCGGGCTGCTTTGAGGTGAGTTTTCTATAACATCTGCTGACAAGACGTTATCTGTGTAATATAAAAGTTGATTTAATTGTGTAAAAAAGTTAAAACTAAATACGGCATCCTTTATTCCGTACGCAAAATACGTGCCGAGTCGTGGAGTTGCGAACACAAGCCCAGATCACAATACAATACATCCTTTCTAAAGAGATAGGAAATGTGTATTTTGAATTTTCAGAAAAATGTGAATAGGTTAGGTAGTTTTACTTCTCTTGCAACTTCGCTCTGCTCAATCTAGTGAAAAAACACACTTAGCTTTGAACATGCCTCACATTTAGAGACATTTTGAGACTAACATAATAGATAGTACTTTTTATTTTCATCAATGCAATCTTATTTTGAGCATTCAGCATTTGAAAAAAGTTTGAAAGTATTATTGAGGTTATAAAACGTAGGAAGTTACTTACTGTCGTTTTTTTCGTTTTGATTGTCGTCATCGGAACTATATCCCAAGTAGGCACCTCTTAAAACTTTGTTCGCACGTTCCATATTCGAATATTAAAGCTACCTATGAGCGCCAAACGAACACTACACAGCTACACTACACAGACGTCACGTAGTTAATGGCCGTAGAGCAGTGAATTCTATGAGTGTTACCAAGTAAAAAAAGATTATCAATATCAAGTAAACGGATAATATAAAGTTATATTTGTTTTATACTGAACAAAACACCATAACATAATAATATCGATTTTTTAAATATTTAAGATTCATCAAAAGTTTACTTTGAATCTTTTATTTAAAATTACAATAAAAAAATACTATTAGCAGAATACATCCAAACATCCTAGATGTGTCAAACAAAGGCAAACGTTACATTTGACATTATGCAAATTAGATCCAAAGCATTTGGCTCCATAAGTTTTTGAAATAAAGTGAAGTAAGTATCTATTATGCAAAAAGATCCAAACTGCGTGGTATGAAAAGTATACAACAACTATTGAGACTTTTAAAAGTTTTAAATAGATCCATGCAACATGAATCTTTAAAAAAATTTAAATCTTATTAATTTCTGTGTCCAAGCAACATGGTACTTTTTGCATTTTTCAAAATTGGTGATTAGGGGATGGTATCTTTGACACAGTATAACTTTTGTTAGGTTAATATGATCAAACTGCCTGGATCTTTTGTGCATGTATGAAACTTGATGAGTACATTATGGATACGTAGATAACTCGATTTTACAAAAAATGTGGGTTGGATCTTTTCTGCTTAACTGGGTCCAATTATTTTTGGTACTTGTTATGATATAACACTATTGTTATAATGTTCTTGTGTCATTTTATGAAAATAACATATATGTTATAACTAATATTAATGCAACGTTTTTTTATAGTTTGTTTATTTTTGTAGTATTTTGTTTGTTTATTTTTCTTAGGAATAGTTTCAACAGTGGATTTTCATGATTTATTATAACATTTAAAAATACATATATTTTTTAGCTCATTGTTAACACGTGAATTTTACATTGGCCTCATCTTTCAACAAGCGTAGTACAAGAACTTTAAAATTCAGAAAAAATACAGTTTTTTTTAAGAAATTTTTATATATTTATATTCACTAATAAACGTTACGCATTCCATGCGAAAATATTGGTTACTGTACAAAATGTACAAATTTTTAGCTTTCATGTAAATATAGGTATAATATATATATATTTCAAGTGTGACGACATAAGTTTGTCGACGGTCATATTTTGTGATATAACAATGACCACAAGATAATGCGACGGCAAAATTATGTCGCGTACATTTATTTACCACCTTAGTCAAAAGGTACCTTAGTTGGGTGGCTACGATATCCTAGCTTTGCGGAATTTAATTTGTTGTCATTCCACTATGTCGAGTAGGTGAATGGGTTACTAAATATTTATCTACATAAATTCTCAAAATAAAGACCTATAATTAGTTTAAAGGTAAGTACAATTATGAACAGCAGTTTTGATTCATGAACTGTAACATAAATACGTATGTAGGATAAGTTGGATGTAAGATAAGTAGGTACTATTTTCAAATAGGTTTAGGTATTTCCTATATAGACATTTAGTAATATACAAAAGTTTCTTGATGCAGAAATGAATTTAGATAGATAGATTTGATTTGATTTGATTTGATTTGATTAATATTGAATATCTTCATAAAATACTCCTTTATGAAAAAAAGCAATGTGTAACAACTATGTATACCTACTTAGCAATGTTCTATTCGGATTCGACAGAGAATTCTATTTTTGAAGATTCTGTTCATTCGTTAAATTAATAGCTGTCAAATCACAAATTAATTGGTGTCATAGTGTGAAATATAGTTAGTGTAAGAAGTTACCTGGATATTGAAAAATGAACCTTAAGAAAACTTCAATTGTTTTTACATAAAACTGAATACTAAAAGCTGAAATAAAATGCCAGAAAAACCGAAGTTCGGTGTTATCTATGAAAGCGTGTTGCGTTACAGAAGTCACAGGTGTTTCCAAATTGGACGGCTGCGATGCGTAAAAGCGTTGCCTTTGTAAACTAGCTATTACTTAACAAACCTATGTGCATACCTTACGTGGACTAGGCCTGGACTGCAAGAGCTATGTCAAATGACACACAAGAACACAATACAAGTCATTTGCCAAGCAGTTGCAGATCTAGATTCTAGATACATCTACATAGGCCTTGATCTTCATTTATTTCATTTGAATCTAAAATCTACTGCATTATTACTAATATAATACATAAATATATAACTTCGGTGTCATAAACTTCTATTGTGTCAGCGTCTATCTATATCATATTGATAGAAACGCTACGAAGAAGAGCTTTAATCAGTTAATTACAAATAAATGCAGCTGAAAATGTATAGATCGTAACACGTAGCTCAGTTAACTGCAATTAATTTTACCATAAGCACAAGCACACTATGAAAATATATATATATTTGGCTTCATTTGTACATAACAATAATATATTCTTTGATTTCAACTTTACAAACAAATCAACTTAAAATTAAACAAGTAATAAAAAAACATAACAAGACAACAAAATTGAATATCACTCTAAACCTATGGAATATTTCGGAAATTATCTTTACAATACACTAAAGTAATACTTCAGTAGGTAAAGCTAACGATATGGAGGAACCCTGTAGGAGAAATCGTACGCCTACGATACAGTTGTAAATAGTATAGGAAATTTCAAAGTTGGTCACCGTCCAGAAGGTCGAGCAGAGACGGGTGGACGAAGCAATTAAAAAATAACATCTCAAAACGCCGAAACTGTCTCGACTTCGTACCGCACACAGTTATTGTCTTACACAAACATACATCAGCGATTACTCTAAGTTTAATACCCGTTTTATAAAGCGTCGTGTTTGTCGTGAGCGTTGTTTTGTGGCCAGGTGAGCAGCAGCTGCTCGTCGGCGTGGCTGTCTAGGTGCACGTGCTCGGAGATGGCCGGCGAGTAGGGCAATCCACCCAGCAGCGCACCGCTCGAGCGCGACTGCTGCCTGCATAGCGGTCGCCGCGTGGGCGATTCGCTTTCGTCTGACATCGCGCGCGTCACTGTAATGCGCGGTGATTGCCGCCGCCTTCGGTCGCGTCCGCTCATTTCCTCAAGCCCCAGCGCGCGGCCCAGCACTACGTGCGGTGGAGCGCGGATTATTGGGATGGCAGACGTCCGGGGCCGAGGCATCTCCTCCTCTTGCGAGTCCTGCAGCATATTACATGACGCCGCTCGTTGTGCTGGCCGCTCTGATCCCCGAGACCCCATCGCTGCAGCATCAGATAATCTCCTCGTAGTCGGCGGTCGTATGCACCCTGAGCCTACAGATAGCGAGGGTCTACGAGATCCACATGCGCTTGGCGTCCTCGCTTGTATCTCCTGTGTCACTTCACTTTTTGTCATTCGTTTCCGTTTATAATTTCGAAGGGAGTCACGTAGAGCTCTACTCCTTATACCATACAGAATGCTATTAACTGGTGGTGCAGCCGCTAGCAGAGCCACTGATAAAGCGGCAAGTGGCTGCGGCGGCACCGCAACCGCAGGCCATATTAACACACAGTAGTATGGGAAATACAAAATGGCCAGCGAGCCTAAAGGCTGCAGGACCGCCGAAAGGGCTCGCCGGCGTGGCGGTGGTGGAGGGGAGAAGGGATTTCTTTGGTGTGTTACAGTTACTTGTGCAGATAAAGTCACTTCGTAAATGGCTGCCGCGATCCTGTGTCGGTGGTAGCGTGCGATGCGGAGGATCTTGAGACTGCAGAGCAGGACGAGTGCGGCCGGCAATACCAGCGTAAGCAGCGCGTATACCAGGCAGAAGCCGAGTGCAGCAGGGCCGGCGCCACAGTCAGGCGCGCAGCTGCCGAGCCCGGCGCTATAGGCCATCGGCGGCTGTGCAGCTGCCAGCGGAGCAAGCAGCGCCGCCGTCGCCACCCAGCCACTTGCCACGCAAATCATTACCTAAAGAGAGTATCAATCTATTTCATTCTAGAAATACTACACAACAGTGGTGATGATTTTGTAACGTGGGTTTAAGTTTGGAATTTCATTTAATACATTTTTAGCTTTATACCTACAATGTACGGTATAGTTACGCCCCAACTTTTTGTTAATTTATGACCATGATACATATCATGTTACAATAAGTTTAGTTTTAAACTTGTTGCATTATAATAATATGGCATACACAATCTAATATGTACTCTATAAAGCCATGGAAATATAATTATCGTAATATACCTATATTTCTTCCACAAAAACTGACAAATTACATTGTAAAACTCAAGTAAAGGTGCCAATCATTATTAAGTTTCCCCTACCTTCTTGGCGGACACAATGGCAGCGTAGTGCAGTGGTGCGGCGATAGCGGCAGCGCGGTCGGCGTGCAGGCCGCACACGGTCCACAGCTGCAGCGGGTGCAGCGCGTGCAGCAAGGCGCCGCATGCGCACGCGCCGCCGCCGCCGCACAGCGCCGCACCGCTTGCCAGCGCGCCCACCGCGCCCAAGTGCACCAGCAGCACTGACGATGCTGATGCCGGCTGAAATTACGATTACTTTGAAAACAGAACCTTGACAGAAGATGTTATCTGTTATCTCTGTGACTGTTAGTGTAGAAGAGGTTTTTTGACTTAGTACCAGTAGTAGTACAGCCAACAAGGAAGTGTTAAGTCAAATTAAAATAAACTCCTGTATCACATTTATAGCCTCTAACCTCTTTTCAAACGACTTCAAAAAAGGAGGGCGATTTTTTATATTTGTTACCTCATAACCTTCGACAGGGTAAACCGATTTTGATAATTATTTTTATTTAATAGCTAATTTATTACACCACCTTGTTGTACATTATGGTATGCAATAAAGAATATGAATATGAATATGAATATGAAAGTGCTTCCCATTTATATTCAATAGATATTTTATTATTATGTATAATTTAAGCATATTATATACCTAGTTAAAGGTTTTTCATTTACGATTATGGTTGTAGTTGCATCAAAGTCATGACCTCGCTATCAATCGATGCTTGGCAGACCTAAAATAGGCAATCCCGTAACATGCACGTGAATAAAACCATAAAGAATCGATCTATCGTAAATATGAAATGATTATCTCATGTAGAGTATAATACCAGTACCTATTTACTGTGCCTTGTTCCTTTGTCTTTATTGAAAAATTATGCAGTTATTCACATCAGATAAAGTTCAATTACAGTCTCGTCATGAAACGGCCATTGACAATACATCTACCTCGTTTTTAATGCATTTGTATTTTATTTTCAACAAAACGTTCATTCAACCAGGAATCTCTGATTGCCTCTCAATTTCAAGTCACTTGGCAGGAGACCTATTAAAGGTACCATTAAAAAAAGCAACTAAATAAAAAATAACATTTTAGTAATTAAAAGTGAATTCTTGAAACTTTGGAAGTAAGAAGATATTCAGTTACAGATACAAACTCAAACGAATAGGAGTATTACTTATAGTTTGAAAACTTAGTCTTTCTGCTTGTAATAGTGTCTGTGGCATAGTAGCTCTTAAAACCTGCACGAGGGACGATCTCTGTCTGGCCACGCCTAATGCCATTGAAGTGACTTCTTACTATTCAGACGTTGTTTAGGCCATTGAGACGATAAGAAGAAGTACTCGTAGCTCTTAAAAAGATCAACCGTTTTACAACAAAATAAAAAAATACTAACAAGACTAAAAAGACTAACAAGAGACCTAAATAATAATATTAATATGAGAAAGATAACGAGGAATATTTTTTGTGGGAAATCTTATTCAGATATTTTTTCGGGTAATTTCAATGTTACCCAGTAGATATGATGTTTGTAGTTAATATAGAAGAATATTATATGTAATTTTATAAACATTTTTATGCATCATAAAATTGTATTCACGTAGACCATCAATTTTGACGATAGATATCACAGAATGAAAACTGTTGGTACGGTTATGACCCCATAACCTTCAGCTCCAGTACTCCAATATCATTTTTAAACCGTATGTTGATAGTCTTCAGACCTTATAAAGAAACAACGTATCCAATCTTAAAACTTATTTTTATTACATTTCATAAAAGTTTACGTAAAGTATTGTGGAGCAACTGAAAATAGCGACTTCATAAAATATTTTTAAGAGAAAATAATAGTCTTCGCGTAATAGTTATTTAACGTTTTTAAAGGCTTTGCGAACTATGTATGTTTCCTAGTTTAAATTATAAATAGCCAGCTTGTGCTATAAATACATAATAGTACCTAGTGCATTTAAAAGAATGTGTTATTTTACGCAAGTGCACTATTTCAAAAAGAATAAGCTTTTTATGGTGTAAGCGAGTGGAAATATGAAGTCGAGAAAGGTTTTATACGTATTTATTGCTTCATAATGGACACGTAAGACACAGATAAAGTCATTTTTAGGATTTTATAATAATCATAATCACACTAATTTGACGACCCGTTTAGCTCAGTGGTAGTTAACGCTGCCTGCTGTGCTATGGTTCCCGGGTTCGAATCCCGGTAGGGACAATTATTTGTGTGATGAGCATCAATATTTGTTTCCGAGTCATGGATGTATCTTTGTATAATAAGTACCTATGTATTTACAAAAAAAAGTATGTTTGTAGTAATCAACCAACTACCCGTAACACAAGCCTCGTTGCTTACCACGTAACTAGATAGCGCTGTGTAATAATGTCCGGAAATATTGTTAAATAAATATAATAATAAATACAATATTCCTGGACATTATGGCACACAGCGCCATCTAGTTCCGTGCTAAGCAACGAGGCTTGTGTTACGGATACTAGCTGGTTGATATACTACATATTATATACTTTTTTTTTGTAAATACATACATATTATAGATAGATACATCCATGACTCGGATACAAATGTTCATGCTCATCACACAAATATTTGTCCCTACCGGGATTCGAACCCGGGACCCATAGCACAGAAGGCAGCGCTAACTACCGCTGGACTAATTGGGTCGTCAAATGTTATATTATTAATTATTGTTTTACAGTAGCACGGGTCTCCTCTCATTTGAGAGAGATTAGGCTATAGTCCACCACGCTAGCCTATACGGGTTCATAGACATGGCATATGAAATGCTATCGAGAAAACCTCTTTGGCATGCAGATTTCCTCATGATGTTCTCGTTCGTCGTTTTCTTCGTTTGAATATTTGTAGGTAAGTTTGAAAAGTCAGTTTTGCATGTTTTGGGATCAAACTATTTATTCAAATATTAGTTTTATTCTCAAATTCGATAAGATACCTCTACCAAACTTGCTAAATATTTAAACTTTACTCTATGGACACGTTTTGATGATAACGCTGGTTGTATCGTGTTGACTTGTACCATTCTAAAAAAATGTATTTGCAAACATAGTAAAGATTCCAAGCTTAGACGTTTTTAACGACAGAATTTTCATTTTCAGAATTTTCTATAAAGCGTGCTAAATGTATTAAAAATACGCGGCAACATACGATATTAATATAGCATTGTGTATAAAATGCCTAATGTAAACTTTTTTATTCATAGAATTATTTAAGCGTTCCACATTTACAATTTACAAAGGTTGGTACCATGCTGTGTGGGATTCTGAATTCTGACCCACTTTTCATTGATACGGCGTTTTTTGTTGTTGTTATTGTAACATTGAATTCCAGTGAAATGTAAAATCCACTCCAGCTTATAATGCATCTCTGCATAATAACTTCATAGTTTAATTCTAAATATTCCGGTTAAATAGCTATTTGCTAGAATAATCATTGATTACGTTGATGATTATGCATAATATGTGCATACGCAACATTTTGACAGAAAAATCATAAAAGTGATAAAAAAAAATGTTTTCGATACTTATACACATTGGAAAATTGTTTCATTCGAAACGCCCAGTTACACAAACTCCTATTAATTTATTAAAAACAAATGTGAATGTTTGAAGCTCGTGCCGGATATGGCGTGGGCCGTATCCGGCAGTACCGTCGCGCCCTCTACCGGGGCTTCCGGGCGCGGCAACAAGTGGTAATGGAAGAAACAGCTTTCTCGAGTAGGCGTCGAGTCGTGACCCACAGGCTTATTGTGCTTGCAGGAAGTCGCTACACTGAAGCGTTGAAAAGCACTGAAGGTAAAGGGTTCAAATGTATTCTATGGGCACATCATTTATTTTATATAACTGTAATATTGTTGCGTATTTTACATTTTGTTTATTGTATTAACATATTATGGTATTGGCATTTATGATAAGCAGAAGTCAGTTGGTTGAAACTTTCGAGTAAACAATTTATGGAGTTCGATGTTAGAAATGGAATAAGTAAATAAAATAAGTGGAACCCCTATATGTGACAGTTGTTGGTGGTATTTATGTTTGTTACTATAAAACAATGCTGGGTTGGAAAACGCATACTTTACTACATAGTACGCAGGAAAAAAACAAGAGCGGGACATTTTTTTATATAATCACGAAAATTTAATGAAGCGATACGCCACTTAGTTATGTCTTTTTACCCACCTACGCTAAAATTTCAGTAAATAGGAGTATTTGTGGATGAACCTATTTTGCTTTAGTTTTTTTGTTTTTGTGCGACCGGGCGCGATCTTAGCTAAGATTTTTTTTTTATGATCTTGAGCCGTTTAAAGATCATAAGTTCTGTCGGCAGATTTGTATTTTATTTTATCTTATCTTGCAAAATGTCTAGGTATTTTGTTGAGCTTTTGCTAAAGGTTTTTATGTATATAGGTATTCCTATAGGTTTTGTTTTTTTGTTCTGTCTTCGTTCTTAACAATAACATGAAATTCTAAATGAAATTTTCAAAAGACCGAATAAAAATATCAATATGGTCCTCAATCCCGTTCAGTTCTAACTAAATGTTATAAATTATGTTATGCATGTTAACCCTTTGTGTCCTACGGTCTGCTAAAGTAATATCCTCAGGCATTCGGGGCTGCCCAATGTGGGTACAGTCGGTATCCGAATGACGTGGAAATGAAATATTCTACAATAAGGTAACTCTACTTGTCTTAAAGTACCCCTTAGGTATAGAGAAGCTAGTGAAATTATTAATAGACAAAGTAATGTAGTAGCAATGTTCAATGACATAGAACTGTTTTTTGCCTGATATTTATGGTAAATGCTACTCCTGTGAGTCCTAAACTAAACGTTGGCTTGAATGTCAGATGGATAACGTAAATCGGATTGGGTGTATTGTACGTATGTATGTACGTACTTAAGCGAAGCGTTTTGAATTCACAACGAACTAAAGCTTACTTTTTTTGCCGATAATATGCAAACTCATAAATTCGACCTTTAACCGATTTGTGTTTCATTTCGTATTCAGGCTTCATGTTTTTATACGATTATACAACAGTTTATGCATGTGTTCCAAACCCAAAACGTGGTATTGCCACCTAATATTTATTTTAAATAATAAAATTCTTCTTTAACATCGTCTGTTAACTACATAAGTCAAGGTCTGTCGTTATAAGACGAGCCAGTGCAATAACTGAGTGGATGATGAATGGTTCCTGAACGGAGAAATACGAAATATAGCATACCTCTTACTTTTATTTTGACAGCTAAACACAATTATTTACCAAGTACCTAACTACTGCATGCAATCAAATTAATTGCTAGCTTCTTTAATGAACATACTGCGCAAGCAGCATGTTCATTAAAGTTATATATATTGTACAAGCATTTTTAAGAACAGATAATTAATTAATTACTTATTATTTTATTGCGTCATTTTATTTGTATAAAAAATCTATGCCTACTGGGATTACTCATTGGTTCACTGTTGAAAAATATGGAGGATGACTCTATAGACTTCCACAGTGACCGATTACTTGGCCGCATCCAAAGTCATCCACCTTGTCCATCACCGCGGTCTCCACTCAAGAAAACTCACCTGACTATGAAATATTTTACACCCATATATCGTCATATCGTCAAAATTTGCAATTTGAGCTCAATCGGTCCAGTAATTTCTTAGTTTTTGGAGCTTACATAAACCAACTTAACATTTTATTGTAGGAAGGATTTCTTTTTCAATAGCTGACATTTTGAAAAAAGAGGTTAATTTTCTGCTAAAACCTCAAAATAGGACTGTCAGATCCTATTTACAGGTTCGGACAATGGTTTGGTTATCTTCGCTACTATAATACTGTCAAATACTGTCACGCTAAATTGTTGGGAGGACGATATAAATTCCGCAGTGCTAAGGATTAAACAAAATAATATGTCCAGCAGAAACAAACTCGGGGGAATGAGGAGGGAGCCGACGTAAATACGATCGACTCTTTCCAACATAAGTTTTCTAAATTGTAAGTATTTTGTATTCACGTTGTAGACATTCCGAGGATACAAAAGCCTTAAGCCGCTAACAGAACATTCTTACAAAATATATAATTTATAGAAGCTGAATGGACTTTCTTATGTATTGTATTGCATCATGTTGGTTACCGGGTTCCCTTAGGTACAGGTCTCAATAAAATAATACCCTCCACTGTGCTCCATATTAGTGATGATTATTTCACTATGCATTAGTGAAAATTATAATTACGACCTTCGCGTGGTTGTGTTTTTAAGATTTGCTGTTATTTCGAAATAAAACTACTTCATATGTTATCCGATTGCAGCGTCCATGACGATAGATAGACTTAAATTGTCCGCAATAATGAATACTGTAAAGGATCCAACACAAATAACACAATGAGGATAATATAATATCAACATAACTACTAACCGCGATGAAGTTAATAAAAAGTACTTTTATTTCATTGTCTAATATTGGTGTAAGTGTAAGAAACTGTGAATATATTTTTCAGGTTTTGTGTATGTCTAAATGGGATTTAATATAATCCACCACAATGTGTTGCCTCTTCACGTGCTGTGGGTGGATGATAGATCTCGTCCAGAGGTAAGTCCCATGAAATATTCATTGAATATTATCTGTTCTTATCTTAAATTCTTCATACAAATAAACGTTCTCATGATAAGGCCTACTATCTAGTTTGATGGAATGACGATCCAAAATAGTTGGTTGGGTCTGATTGGACGCGGAGTAGTTACTTATTTATGATGATTGGGTGTTGTATATATTGCAAAGATAATATTTTTCCATATATTTCAATATATCTATCCGGAGTGATTGTTTTATTATGTATGTATTATAATAGGTTAGATGTTTGAAGTTGTTCTAATGCCTTCTTCTGAAATCAGTAACTGCATTTAACTACTTTGACTTCCACAGATTATGGACGTTTACAATGTCATGCTGCATTAGTTCTGCGGTATGTTGCGTGATGCTGACGTCATCAATGTCAGGAATTGCTCTTGGATACAACTACTCGCTGGCTGAGTACATCGACTTGAAGGGTGGGCCTTAAAATTTAAACCTTGCCCTTATATAATGGACGATCAAATTACCAATAAATCTAAATTGAAAAGATTTTGAAGAATTTTATTCCTAGTAGGTAGTGGTAGTAGCTCCTGCCAGATCAGAAAAGCATGAGCTCGACTACTGCACAATGATCGAGAAACCAATTAGACATTCTCCAAGTGTTTTTTCGCCAGTAGACACAAATTATTACAATATACTTGTATTTTTCTAGAAACTAACGTGTCAATCTACCTGAAGCGAGGTGTGTTTGATGACGAGATAGCTGACGACATGGACTGGCGAAGATCTGGACGCATGCCTGTTGCTGGACACATTGGAGAGAACAATCGTAAGACAGAAGTGTTTAATCTATTTTCTATTTATACGTTTAAAAACGGTATAAAATTATTATCCAACAAAGATCATGTAGATTGTACAACAACGGCATTTGAATACACATATCAATAACACTGAGTTAAAGCAGTAATCAATATAAAAATAAATAATAAAAACCAAGAAATTTATTATTTACGAGTAAGTGAAAGTTTTCGAAATCATCAGAATTTTATCCTATTAGACCGCTCAAAAACGAGTCGGATTCCCACACTAACGGTTTCATAAAAGAGGAGAGAGGGGAGAAGTTCCTCCTTCCATGTTCCCGCCTTCGCTCTGTTAGAAGGAAATATAATATAAAAATTCTGAATGAAATACTTATAAATTAAATTTGGAAAACGAGCCTCTATTTGCAGTGGAAATGGGAAATATTTTACAGGTTTTGAGTTACTATTTATTTTAGTTTTGATATCGGATAGAAGTCAATCAGCTGGACAATGAAGTGGTCAAAAAATTAAGAAGTACTCCGCATATTTTTATAGAAATTTTTATATGCAAATAAAAATTGAATTTCTTTCCTTATACTTTGTAACACCCAGTAAGAACGGGGGCGTCTGATGATGAAAGCACAACCCTACGATCTGGCCGAAGACTAGACGATTCTGTATTCGAAGCTGATGATCAGAACAAATACGAGGGCTCTTTGATGAAGCTCACTGCTAAACCAATCTTCCAAGACACCCCTGGTCCCAAAGTCACCGACGATTTGGAAATGGGTGAGGTAAGAGAAACTATTTTGCATTAACCTACTTACTACGTTCATAAACCATTCAAGGCTATTCAATATAAGTACCTAGCTAATGATAGAATAGTGCAAATTATTTTATTCTAAGGATTTTTTAAGCTCGTTTATGATGCTACCAGTCAAGAAAGAGCAGAGAGTGCAGTGGAGATATATTCAAAAGTGTTTGCACCAAATTCAGAATTCAAGTTGGTAAAAGCTGATGACTCGAATTTGACTGAGTCTTTTGCTTCTTTGGCACATTTCTAGTTTCTAGTACCGAACAAATATTGATACGGTTTCCAAGTCTCTTCAAGGTCTCGTTTGTTTACTTGATATGGTGTGAGACAATCCTTGCATCAGTTATCCATTCCAGTCTTTAGGTTCCGTACCCAAAGGGTAAAAACGGAACCCTATTACTAAGAATTCGCTGTCTGTCCGTCCGTCTGTCTGTCTGTCACTAGGTGATACGATGCTATATCGATGTGATATGATCGCGATAGACAGTTGAAATTTTCACAAATTATGTATTTATGTTGCCGCTATAACAACAATTACTAAAAACAAAATAACATAAATATATAAGGGGGGCTCCCATACAATAAACGCGATTTATTGCTCGATATCAATAATGGCAACAGTAAAGCACTTGAAATATTCACAAAATAATCAATTTTATTTTTACTTTAATAATAAATAATAAAAATATAATAAAATAAAAATGTAAGGGGGCTCTCATACAAAAAACATCATTTTAAAGTACTTATAAGATATACATACTTAGATAGATACATAGATACATACTTACTCAACCGATTTATATTAAAGTAAAATAAATACAATTGCAGGTGATCAAAAAGTATCCTATGAACTCTTTAGATGAGATGAAGGCCATACAAGGTGTCATTGATGCAAGAAGGGCCATGGCGACCGGTGGAACTACTTTGTCGCCATTGGTAAGGCTTAATTAATATAGGTATTACGTTTCAGGATAGTTTGATAAAACAAATCTTTGCAGAAACTCTTGAACTAATGGAGTATCAGATTCATTGCAGTTCTTGATGAAAACTGGAACACTGAGTGGCTAATCTAAAAGTGCATTTGTAACATCTTTATTTGGGCCCAACATCAACATTCATATGGACATTTAAAAGAAAACAAATCAAACAGACGTTAGTTTACGAGTATATAAGTCATTAATAACGTTATAACGTTATATTAGCTCATTGCTATGAACTTTATAGCCCATGACTAGTGTTTCTTGATGTACACCCGTATGGAATGGTATTTCAAAACATACATATATTTAAGAAATATATACTAGACGGTTTCTCCTGGGTAGGCAACGCGCGAGCGACACTTTTGGTGTTGAAAATGTCTATAAGCTACGGTAACCGCTTACCATCAGGTGTCTGTGTGCTTGTTTGCCACCTTTATGACATAAAAAAATATATTGTAATCATTTTTTATATTATAAAGTGAGACGGTAGGTATCAGGTATCTATGATACAATTTTTTCCTATCTAATTAGCCATTTGATCATAGTAACAGTTCTCTCCCATGATAACGGAGAACCTTCCACATTTACTTAGTACAACATCTTGTATTTATAGGCCACCTACGATGATCGTAATCTACAACATTTACCAATGTATGCGAATCCTCCGGAAAATATGGACTTAAGAAATAGCAGACGTTTCATGGGACATGTGTCTGACAAGAAAGCACCCGTTAACCCTGCAAGAATGGCCGTGCCTGACCGAAGCATAGGCTCAGGGTCCAACTGGCTGGTTCCAAAAAGACCCAGCTTGTATAATAGGAATGCTATGCCTGATTATTATATTCCATCTCTAACATACCCATCACCTATCACGTTGAAACCTACTCTAATGACGCCACCAGCACCTACTACCAACGAACTTCCAGAATATGCAGTTATGTTTGCTACGAGAACAGTATTAACTCGAAAGACTAAACAGACCACCAGAAAGCTAGACATTATTCAAAAAGTGGAAAAGGATTCTGAAGCATTTAATGAGCAATTTTTATTAGAGGGAGACGTACCGAGGTATTATTACAATATAACTGTTACTTTTATCAATTTTGAAGCTAGGAGTTGACTTGGTTATCTGATGATAAAACTAAGTTAGATCAGTAGCAATTTTTTTTTCCACAATTTTGATGAATTGAATGACCGTTAAAAATAATATTGTGTTGTATACCTATGTGGAATAAATATATATGTAACGATACAGGATGATTATATATTTAGCTCTGACTTACTTCAATTATACATCATCAACGTCTTCTCTTGCTTTCAGCAAAAATGAAGTAATGAAAATACCCAAAATCATCAAATCATCTGAAGAAGAATATGAAGATGAAATAAAAGGTCTCCCTGTCCGGAAACGTAGAAATATAAAAGCGGACACTCTATTTAATAACTATAATACTAAAGGAAGAAATAATACTCATTCTCATGAACATAAATTTACAAGTGTTTATATGTACCATTCAGATTTCAATAAAACAACGAAAGTAAATGAAAAACCTTACTCATCGTTCACGACATATTCAAAATCAAGTAATCATACAATAAATGGTAGTAATGGAAATAATAGTAATATTAATAAATATAACAATCCACAAACCAATATTCTGACATCAAGCGATAGAAATAAAAAACAGGAAATGAAACTTAATGAAAATTACAAATCTGATATAATCAAAACCGAAACTATTAATGACGAAAGTACTGATAATTTTTCTAAAGTAAAACCTAGAAGAACGTTACTTGACCATATTGCTACGGCAATAGCAACAAAAAAATCAACACTAACGGCGGTAACACAAAAAACAGAGCTCGTTTCTGGCACAAATATCAAAATTGTTACAAGGAACAAGTCGTTTGAGAGTAAAATTGTTTCTAGTAAATATGTGACGAGATTGTTTGATACAAAAGGAAAGACCTTAAGCAATGCAGAAATATTAAATAGTATCAGCGTAAATTTGAATGAAGCTGGATTGTTAAGAAATCCCGAATCATCTACTTTCGTAAAATTTTTGCAATCTACCCTCACGTGAGAGATGGCTTGGTGTTAGAAATGTTGTATGTATATTGTAAATGTGCTTGTGTCAAGTGTAATTATGTTGATAATGTCTCGTCTTGTGATATTTATTAAAATGTAAAATAGCTTCATAAAGTCTTTTGTATTGAATTGATTGCTTACCAATAAATTTCAATCAATTTGAGTATCGACTCAAGTATCCCCTTAAACTTTAAGTACCTATTAATCAATGAGTCATCGAGGGAGTAATCAAGTTTTTAGAATTCAAAACATCTTAAAAAGTAATTAATAAATTAACGTAGTTTTTAATAATGCAATAAACCCACCTCCATAAGAGGTTGGAAGATGGTTGATTTCTAAGAGGAGACCCATGCGTAGCAATAATATAGTAAATAGGCTTATGATATTAGTCAGTTTGAATAATCTCTTATACAAAAAGCTTGTATCACGCGTGGTCGTACTCCTCTGAAACGGCTCGACAGCTTTTAATGTATTTTTGGTAGGTATAAAAATAGGTCAAAAGTATTTTTGCGACAAACGAAAACCCTCAATTTGTTAATTACGATTTTGTTAAATTTCTTTGATAATATTTTATACGGCAGAACAACGTTGGCCAGGCCAACTAGTGGTAGATATTTTCTATACATTGTATAGGTAGGTTGGTTATTAAAACATGCATTAATAAAGTATGAAATAAACTTGTAACGATTTCAAGAAGTAATGAATATGACGTGCTTGAATATAAAGAAAATATTAACAGGAAAATATATAAAATATTATGGGCATAGCGACTATAATATAAAGTACGCACGGCATATGGTATACTAAACAATATGGACCAGAGACTACTAAACTTAATTCTATAACTTACAGTCAATTACTCTCAAAGAACGTCATAACCGCGATGACAGCATCATAAACTAGAGAAGCTTTTATAATATAAACGCCAGCTCTTCATAAATGATACAGTAATAAAATTAATTTACAAAGACTAAATTGGAAGTGTAAATTGCGCGAGGCTACTAATTTTCAAATAATTTATATAACCAGTATATTCCACTGATTCAGGGCTCAGGTGATTCAGATTTCTATTCTATTTATTAAATGCAGTGTGAATGTGAGAATTAATGTATTTCTGTTTGGCCGAATGTTAGCGTTGCGTGGCCTTGTTTGTTCACGTGCAACGCGACAAACAATGTTGCCACATTTTAGATTGCTCTGCTAATAGAGCTACCGTTTGCAACATGGCTATCTTGTACAATTCATTACATAAAAACGTTCTGTTATCGTTCGTCCAACTGCATACCTTAATCTATGTATATATGAATACGTGAAGAGAAACGAAATGGTCCCGTTTCAATCATATTGTGCGTACGGAGTGTGAGATTTGACATAGGTACCAAAAGAAAGATGGCCAAAGCATATAGGTACGGGAGGTGCCAGTGGCGGTCAACCCATTATCATTATAGGGATAGTGTTATAGCTTGAAGAAAAAGTGCTATTGTATTACATATGCATACCTATCCACTGACCACTATAACTGATCGAAAACGTCTTATTCTACTGCACTAGCTACCAATAAAATACACTCTTGAGGACACGATTCTGATGTTATTTTGTAAATAATGTCTAACTTAAATGTGTTAAACAGACATCATTATTATATTGTAACGTATTTTCCACAACGATGCTGCCTGCCACAGTAACACATGATATTAATGAAAACAGCTTTTCGGCGTCATATATTATGTCGATGTTGGCATTGCGTGTTTATTATAAATACATTGAATAAAATTAATCAATTTAGTTAAATATTATCAGAAAAATCTGTTTTTTTTATATTTACGTGGAATAAATTGTAGATATGGAAATAATATTAATAATACTAATAATACGATTTCGAGCATTACGCAAAATCCGTTACTTGAAAAATTAAAAATAAACAGCAAATTTGTAGTAGGTTCTAATGACCTTCCTGATCATTTCTTTTAGACTAAATAGTATACATTTAAAGTACCTATGCCATTGATACTGAATGCAAAAGCATATTATATATTATTAAGGATGTTGTGTGTGGAACCGACACTACTACCGACTACACGACTTAACATCGAAGCAGAACTGCTTCTTAATGCTTTTCTGAGAAATACATGAAAGCCACTGTAGGAGCTTTAGCAAATGTTCCAGATGTAGTATTAAAATGTAGTGAGAACGTAGCTTCGCAAACTGTAAACTGCTATAAATACCCGTATGGTTCCGTAAAGTAAAATAAAATCAAGTAAAATAACTTCATATTAAGTTCGACTGCCTACATAAAAAGGTACTGCAGTCAATAACGCGGTCATATACCTTGGAACCAAAACTCACGCTAGTCACAAATCGGGGAAGCCATACAACTGCGTCGTACAACTACATAACATTTTTATTATTATTATTCAAAGATGTTTGTTTGGATGATAGATGGATGACATGACTTCTGACAGTGTCTCTACGTTTGATGTGTTCAGTAGCAATTGAGGTTCGTAAAAACTACTCTCATCGATCGATGTCTAAGCTTAAATTGCATCTGCCGAGTGTGAGTGTGGGTAGATTTTTAATACATTGATTCCTTTCAATGCTTGTTAGTTTTATAAATACTAATGTTAGTAGTAGTCTGAATCTCTAAAATCCTGACGTCTAGTTTACCTAGGCTGTGAAGATCGGATGGCAGTGGTTTCGAGTAAATTACTAATATTGGGTGCCTAACAAAGTAAGGAAAGGGTCAGAAGATCAAGACGTCTGTTTTACACCTTTTTTTACCCGATATTTGCCAGAGCCAGCGCGATTCAAGTTCATAATAGCCGTCCGTTCTTACCTGCCTTCTGAAAAATTAATTGCACAAATAATTTTTTTGCCTTCAAAGTACAACGTAGGTCTGGCGTTCGCAGAATTTTGCTCTGTAATAATTAAAGAACAATCTTAATATTGTAGTGCTATGTAGCCACCTATGTAGAATATCCTTGTTAATTGTAATAACAATGAATTAATCATTTTGTATATTTTTGTGAACTTGTCTTAGTTTACAATCATTATAATAAATATTTATTTCAGCCCCTCACACTAAATCGTTTCATTTTATACGTCACATTGTATAGTGGCAATGTTTTTCATTGAAGTAGTACTAATATTCAAAATTCATCTACAATATATATATGTTACACGTCTGTGGTTGGGTTACAAAAAGTAATATTTATCCCAAATTTTAACTTCCCTACTATCAACACAAATGGTATATTATATTTTGCAAGGGTGTCGCATTTCGTATTCATAATACACGGATCCATTAAAGCATGTAGGTACATATAGGTATTGTTTGAAAACCTCATGCTTCTTTAAAGGCAGTGCTCGCATTGCTTCCAGCATTGTGTACGATAATTTAATGTACGAGAAATACGTCTCCCAATAATTAGCTTGTTTCTCCGAGATCAAAGTATACGTACAGATATTTCCATCAAGCATCAATGGAAAGTGCAGAGTTTGTTTGGCCATTGTATAGACGGCTATATTTTCTCCGACGTATATGGGTTCTTTATGCGTCTACGTGATGGGATTATACCTCAAATTTACTTCGACGTCGTGTAAACATGGTACATGACTTTATGTTTTCCGAATTTTAGTAGATTGGTAAGTTATGACCGATAAACGTGCATCCATGAAAATCTTATTTTATGATAAAACGTCTGTACCGTGGAACTTGGAGAGGTACGACGCCTAAATGTATTTATGTTCCAAAGTTACTGCGCGGCCAACCATGAAACATTCCCGTCTCAAGAATTTGCGATTTTAAGGGACAGCAATTTTTGCCAAAAATGGTGTGTAATTATTTTCTCCAACGGAGTATGATGATGAAATTATGTAATATGCTTTGAATTGAACCAGTTATATTTGAAATGTTAAAGCGTAGGAGATAATAATTTGAGTAAGATTGGTACAGAGAGTGGATTTCTCAACTTTATTTTGCGGTTTTGACATTGTTTATAATGCAAATTTTTGCATTATCCTTAGATAGTTGCCCCGCGTCTAGGTGTCTCATCCTATGAAAGGTTTAGTTTGCATAATTATGGCCAGCTCATCTATGACACTTAATTTTAAGTACCGTTAGCGTTTTTAGTTGTTTTATCCTACTATTATTAGATTATTGTTCTAGACTTCCCAATAGCGCCAGGCTCTAGGTGAATTTTCTAGAACAAGCAATATTATTGAGGCTCGCTCCCTATTACATTTGGCCCGTAACTCAGGAAGTGTGGGATTAACTGGGAACTCCTCTGGTAACCACAACGGGGAAACAGGCATCATGTACAATAAATGTAGTTTTAGTAGACAAAACATAGTATTAACTAAATATGTTTTGAATTGACAAAAATGCTACTGAAATTTGTGCGTAAATTGACTGAATTAAGCTTACGCAGGATAAACAAACTAAGCAAAATGTGTACTTACCTGGATGAAGTGCAAACGAGGGTAATTAACGGTTTACGAGGCTTATCTAAGCGACAGCGGCGGGGCCGACCTCGGTATTGGGGCTTAAGCGCCATAGAAGTGTAAGCTACTTATCAAATTAACGAATCATCAAATCTAATAAAAAAATTGGGAATGTAAACAAAACAGATATGAGTTGAGAGATCTGTTTTAAAGTAGGTAAGTTACATAATATACATATATGGCCTCTTCTTACAAAGCAGAAAATCCTAATGGCTACATGAGAATCCACCCAGAAAATCCTCATGGATCCACAAGGATTTTCTGTATTTTAGAAACAAAAGGTTTAAAAATCTGCATTCTCCATTTCGGTAGAACAGACTTTAACCCGAGTTTGGATTTTACTTAAGTTTATACAAAACTTACTTCAGAAATTTTACTAATTTCTCACGAATTTTAGATATTTAAATTATAAATAATAAATAAATAAAATTATAATTTTACAGCATCCACTGTCAATTTGGAATTAAATGATATGAATATACCGCCTAATGATGGCAATAAGCTCGCGATTACATAGGACCTACAACATAACGGCGAAATGCCAATGCTAACCTAACCCTTCCAGGACCACAGGCGTGATGGTTCTTATGTCAATATACCATGATAAAAAGGTAATAAGTATTTAGAATTATTTTGATCGAAAAACGCTATCATCAATCATTATGTAGGCACCAATGCGAAAGTGTGCATATCAAATAGCTACCAGGTACCTAACTATAAATAATCCACGAAGTTTCTCCATAATCTCGTGACACCGAGGAGAGCACAAGTAGGGTCGAGTGGCTAGAACCACCAGGTGAAGCGCCGAGATGTCGCAGATACGGCACGAGTACCTACCTACAGCTTATCAGGCCCGGCCTCGCATTCTTCAAATGATCTAGCTGATTGTCTCTTTGGAGATACTTTGCGATTTGCAATAAAGATACCCTATTTCCATTGAATATTAAACGAAGTTCATGACAGAATTGATAATAATAGTTCGTGCAATTTGAGTGGATTGGCAGATTAAAAGCTAAATGGAAGGCTGAATAAATAAATGATTAAAGATATTAGTAGTAAAAATGCATCCTAAGAATGTTATCATAATTTAGTTTCGATGTACCTATCTCTTTCTAATAACAAATGTGAGAAAAGAGTAAGAGGATTAATTATAAAATTTCATGATTTCAATGTAAATTTAGTTGCCATAGAAATTGAAATTGTTTATAGGAATCATATGATAGATCGAAGGTAAGGGACGTCTTGAGGTCTATAACGGAAATTTATCATATTAAATGCACATATAGTTATTATGTATATAGAAATATACATATGTAGTGTGTAGTGAATAGACCGGATTTAATGCATTTTATAACAGAATCAGGTTGTTTTATAGGTAAAGATTACGGTGTCATTTTTAGAAATATAGACCTAAATAGAAAATCGAACGTACAATATCAGACACAAAATTAGAATTGAAACAGTTGTCACGTTGTCTTGTTTGTATCAAACGATTCAACACTGTATTCAGTGGAGCGAAAGAGTGTGGTATGAGCGTCTGCAGTTTATGTGTCTTTACAAACATGACGTCACTTGCAGCATACAAGATAGTCGGATGTGAATAGAGAAATTCCAGGGATAGAAATATACTTATCCTTGTAGACACGATTTATCTTTTCATAGCTTTACCGGGAAATCTAGTATATTTTTGCCTTACCTAGTATTTCCTCGCTCAAATCTTAATTGTCACTGAAACTAAGATCTAAATATAAATACATAGGATCTATAATTGTCCTATATTTAGATCTTATGTTACTTCGTCGTGGCGATCCTTGGGGGAGACCTATGTCCAGCAGTGGACGTCTAGCGGTTGATATGATGGTGATAATGATGATGTTACTGACGCATATGCAATCATTTTTCCGTGCGTGAATTGAAACCGCGGCCAACAAAGACGCAGATAACAGCAATGTCTTCGGTGGTAATCGTTTCGGATTGGAATCCCCGTAGGAGCAAAATGTTTGTGTGATGAGCATGGACGTTTGACTTGAATCGTGGATGTTTAGATATATAAGTAAATTTATATGTAGTGTCTAAACCATTATTTATTTATTTATTTATTTATTTAGGTTCTCCCACAGCACATATATACACATATATACAAAGGATATTAGGTAATATTCTAATATATATGCCAGTTACGGGTAAACACAACATTTACAACATGGACGCCAGATTACCGCTTAATACTAACTTAAATAACAGTTGTTATGTAAAAAGAAGAAAAAATAATAATAAAAAATAATAAATAATAAGCAGAAACAGTAGGCATGAAGAAACAAGTAATTTCTAATACATATTCATCGTACCTACAGAGATGTATGTATATAATTATATAAAATTAAAAATTAAAAATATACTGAAATTTGAATAGATTTGACGTTAGTTAGTATTTAGAGAAGCCAAAACTCTTGTTTTGAATTTCGCTTTACAGTCGTTAAAAACATCAGCTTCCGGTACGGACTTATAAAATGAATTAAGGTTGTCACACATTTTAACAAGTGGTGAATTGAGACGTATGTTTGTGGAGACAGTAGGGCGCTGTAATAGTGTAGTTGTGGGATAGCGTGGAATTTTGCGTGGAACTCTTATCGAGATGCGCGATAGAAGCTCGCTACAATCTATACGGCCGTTTACCAGTTTATGACAGAACATAAGACTGTTCATAGTTCTGCGTTGGCGTAGTGTGGTCATCTTAAAAAAGCTCAAACGCTGGTGATAGGGACACCTATAGGATATGTCAGGAGATATAAACGTAAGGTGTTTGGTGAAAGCTCTTTGGATGCTCTCCAGACGCTGAGAGTGTATTGCGTAAAAAGGGTCCCAGACAACGCTGGCATATTCCAAAGTACTGCGCACTAAAGCATTGTACAGGAGCATTTTAGTTTTAATAGATTTGAATCCTTTCGTATTCCGTTTAAGAAAACCAAGCATTTGTGCTGATTTTTTAACACAGCTGTCTACGTGTTGCTTGAATGTTAATTTCCTATCCATGATCACCCCAAGATCCCGGATCTCATCAACCTTGCCTAGTGTCACGTTGTTGAGTGTGTGTGATGTTACGCTAGCTTGTAACCTTCTCGTGAATGTAATGTGAAAACATTTTTTAACATTTAGGGCCATACCATTTTTATTGCACCAATCCTGCACTCGATCTAAGTCACCTTGAATCGCCACGGAGTCATTTGGTGAGGAGATTGTGTTGTAAATCTTCAAATCGTCCGCGAACATTAAGAATTTACAGTTTTTTATTTCGTTACCTATATCGTTAATGAACAATGAGAACAAAATTGGTGCAAGATGGGAGCCTTGCGGTGCCATTAAGACACAAAAGCCTCGTGGCTCAGGATATATGTACATATGTACCTTCCTAAACTAAAATAAACTCCAATCTCACTTACTCAAAACTCAAACTTAGTATAACCATAGTGTAATAATATGGTATAACTATCTGCAAGCCATAAAAACATTTTTTCGTGCGTAAATCGAAACCGCAGCTGAACAAGAAGTAGAAACGAGGCAGAAGTTAATCGTTGGTCTTTACGAAAATCGTTTTGTAAAATTCTTTTTAACACATTCCAACATGTTGTACCTACTTATAGGAATTTCAAAAATCTTCCGTGTAGTGTTAAGTATTCTGTTCACGATGCGCCACGTGGAATACATATTACTATGGCGGCACGTGTTACAATGTGTTTCTTTACAAAACGGGTGTGTTTAGAAAAGGAAAGTTAATGCGACCTAAATACATGGGCTTGGTAGACTAAGCTCCAAAAGTTATTCCAACACGATATAGGACCTCTCATTAAGGCCCTTGACAAGAGATTAAATAAGTGCGGTATTTAATATCAACAGTGGGTGTTCCTTTGACTCCAATTCAAAATTCAAATAACTCATTCAAAGTAGACCAAATTTCGTTTACGTAAAAGTACGTAGGTATGTTATATACCATTTCTTTCCAAATGGTATATTAAATATTTACCTACTTTTACATTTCTGTTAGAACAGACTATTTTTCAAGTCCACGACAATACGCGCGGCATTCGGGTGAGAATGAACAATTCATTCGATCCATTTCAAGTCTACGAAAAAGGCGAGCAGGCTTTTAATGTTGCTGACAATATTTTGTACAGTGATAGGGTCGCCAAAATACTTCATACTTAATTTATTTATCATTTAAGTACTTCTATAAACAATATGATAATTTTTGTTTTTAGTGGTCCCAGGTCCAGTCGTGATAGTGGTGATATTCTTTGAAATTTTCAGTAGCACCTCGAATTAAGGTTTTTTTTTGGCTTGGCTAATGGCTATAGTCGGCGATAACAACAAAAAACTTACCGACAAAGTGTGGGAGTACATTTGTGCACCTCTGTTTATTCCTTCAGGGTTAAAGGCGAGATTGTATATTATCATGATTCTTCCAACTCTTACTTAACCTCAACAGATTTGAAGGCTTACGCAGACCGGGACGGTATGGCAAGCGATTTTACCGTCAGTCAGTGCACACTAGCCGCTTAGAAACCACGATATTCCAGCGCCTTGCTGCGGCATGGTGTTGGCCGTGGCGTTGGCGTTTGCGGGCGTAAATGGTGTGTATGCCCCGCTTCTCTACCCCCGCCTCACCCCGCTGTATGTCACAACGACCGCCGGAGTCCTTGGCATGCCGTTGCCTACCACAGTACGCCACGGCATCCCACCGCGGGAGCCCGTGGCGCGTCCTTCAATGCCGTGCAATGCCACAGTATAATTTTAAAGCATAGCAATTTATATCTTATTTTTATATCGATACGTTTGAATGTCTATTAGTAACAATTAAAATCTCCTGCCATGCCGTCCCGGCAAGCGTAGTCATTAATTATGAATAAAAATCTAACCACGCTTGAGTAAACAGGTATACTTTTCAACAAAACATTTCACAACGAAATTCTTTGCCTTTTCCCACTCATTTTAAAAGCACATTTCTTCAGTTAAATAGGTACTACATCCACCTACAAACGCATCTGGGAAATCTCTCTAATGTAGAAAGGGGACCGACCGGCTAGAACAAATTTTATTCGAATTATCTCCCTCACGGCTTGCACCGAGCCAATCTTTGTAAGTTTTAATTAAACAGATCTCTTGGTGGGGTATTAATTAAACAGTGTGCTTTAGCGCAAACACTTTGAACTCAGTTTGATAAATTTGGTAATACAACTGAATGGGCTTTGTTCGTCAATGTCACTAAGTTATACGAAGCAGATTTTAAATCACAGGAATCATTCTTATGGTAGATTTAATTACCCTTTAATTAACACAGCCTTAAGGGTTCTTTTTATTCAATGTTATTTTGATTATCATTTCATCAATGCAAAGCGATAAATTAATTTTTGCGCGCGTCCTACATATGCGTAGAATTAATAATTTTTTGCGATTTGCTTTTTCATCAATCTGATTATTTATTTATTACTCTCCTCTTTTAAGAAATTATGAATTCTGTATACAACCTTCAACCTCCTTTTTTACCTTTTTAAGGGATGATTTATTATTATTTATTTCATCTAGACAAGGCACCAGATACACTTTCACATGTATAATGTTAAAGTATGGATTCAGTAATACTGATGAAAAACTATGCTGTTATTCTACTTCATGCGAATTGAAAGTGATTTTGCATGTGGCCATCGCCCCATTCAGAATTTAAAAAGAAATTGAAGTTGCACAAATAACTTTATGCCTATCCCTTTATTAGAACACAAGCGTAATGCTTGTTATGTAAAATGTCCAGCTAAATGGTCCACGTAGAAATTGTTCACAGGACCGTTTTAGCGGCAATATCCAATAAAAGATATGACCGAATCCGACCAAATATGCAGCCAAAAACGGAACAACTAAAATGGAAATGTAAACAGCTTTTGTGCGAACTGTGTGTTTGCACTAGTTTTAAGGGATACTGGAAACCTGTTAAACATTGAACAGAGACTGTCTTATTAATTGTTTATTAAAAAACACCGAAATATCCGAACTGCTACGAAGAAAATCATTTAGCTCCAATTAGGAATCAAACCCAGGACCACAAGAACGATGTGGCAGACATTTAACTTGTTTGCAACAGAACATAATATTATATTGATACCTTGTTATTTTTTATGGTGGAAAACTTCAAAAAGCACCGTCCTCCGATGAGACTGGGGAGTGTGGGATTTTTACATTAGCTAAACCACCTCAGTGGTCGAAATCAACACCTGAATGAAAGTCCTCTTATGAGACAAACTCCGGGATTAATATTGAAACCTAGTGATGTAACCCTGTGAAATATGTTGAAGTATCTAATGTACCTACCTAATTTTTTTTACTTTTTATCTAATATGGGTAGGTGATACCAGCAATAAACTGAACAGTTCATGTTTTATTCAAAAACTCGTTCAGGCCGTATCGATCCGACTTGCAGACATAGACTACACTAATTTAAGCATCTCGCTAGTCTAGCTGCATAGAGCTTAACACAAGTGTTAGCGTATTGTTTATTCTATGTCTGTGTGCGGTCTTGTTTTTACTTTTTATTGCAAGTTCGAGACAAGACTGAGAAATAATTGAACGTAAATAAATAAAGGGAGGATTTTCTTCTACACAGGTTATAACCTCTGAAGAGGTATGAGCTTCTGAGGCAAACACTTTTTGTTAAAGCATTTTTTTATGTTAGTGAAACCTAATAACACTTTGTGTAGTCAGTAAATCAAACCTGAAAATGCATACCCAGCATGCGCGTTTTCCGACCGCTGATAATGAACCAGTGCTTGTAAATATTTCTGAATTGATGTTCAGACAAAACAGCAGAAACACGTCCTGTTGCCATTATTATTTTCAGCCAGTGTTTAATTTATGGAGTAAAACCTATTTACAGTTATGATAGACGTTATTTTAAAATGTAGGCACGACAGTTTTAAATTGACCCCGTTACAATATTACTTGTTTAATTGCCTTACCAGCCCTCGCTGCTTTTGATTGCGACAGGAGAGAAAAACAAATCGCCTAGTAAAATTAAAAATATTTCCGTAACAAGTATTTTAATTAGGAGAATACTTACGTAAAGTTAAATTAGTTTGACAAAATACCATAAGTAAGTACCCTACGGCGCCGACTTCATCCGAATTTTAATTTATTTTCATATACTTTAGAAGGCTTCACTGACTTTTGTTCGTCGGATTAATTACGGTGACGAAAATGGCACTGAAATTCGAATTCAAGACTCGCAGTGACAACATTTCCGGTAAAAATAGGTCTGGCATATGTGGTTTTGTGGTTTTTATTCGGCACTAGAACAAAAAACAATGCTTTTCCAACGATTCCCTATAAATGAATCTTTCCCTGTACTGTACCGGAATTAGAACAATATGCTGCAAGACGTTCAAATAATTTCGTTCATTGCAGTAAGTTAACATTATATCACTCCGCCACGTCGTAATCCAATGGCTCAGCCCCTGAAGTAATCACAAGGCGATAATCGTCATGCATTTTCATCCAGCCCTGGATTAGACAGATAAAATGAACACCTAAATGCCCAAGCATTAGGCGGTTGACATAAGTGATTTTCGATATGAATTTTCAAAAAAAAATCCGATATTTTTGATATCTCCTATATTCATACTTTAATATTATAAATGCGGAAGTGTGTCTATCTATCTGTTACCTCTTCACGCTCACCTACCTAACCGCTGAACTAATTGAGATGAAATTTTATATAGAGATAGATTGAGTCCCGGGGAAGGACATAGGATTTCCATTTGATCATCCCTTAGAATGGGGAAAAGGGGGTGGAAATAAAATTACTAATTTTACGCAGACGAAGTCGCGGGCAAAACGTAATGTTATTTAAATATTAATGGTTAACATTTTAATAATTCAATAAAGTGAAAGTGAATACAAATTCCATTCTATTTTGTTCTTATTCAGTGTTTTGAAAAATGGCTTAAGTGAAACCAGAGATACTACTCACCTATTATTTTATTATTACTTTATAGATGAGATTCCGTCTCAACTGACCTCTTTAGTAGAGATCTTTGAACTGCGAGCAGAAAACCCCTTCACTCTATATCAACAAAACAATGATTGTTCGTGTGACCTTATTTGAAAACTTAAGTCAAACTTGAAGCTGTCAAGTTACATTATTGTAATAATAAGTTGGCAAACAATAGAAAACTGGGAAACATTCTTGTATACGTAACTTGGGACTAAGCTAACTTAGTTTAGTAACTTAGTCTAAAGTATCGTGTAAACCTTAGAGTTTACTGCTACCTTATTTGACCTTTGTTTTTGATTATAATGCCTGGAATTAGGGCTGAAACTCCAAATAATAGCGCTAAGAAAAAATACAGCCTTCGACTTGCAAGAAATAGAACAATACTTAAAACCTACAATCTCGTCTATATACCGAAACAATACATTATATATACCAAGGATTAAGAAGGGAAGCTATTGCCATTAGCCGAGTGCAAATCCAAAGTCTGAGCGGTTCCAGAGAATTTATGGAATTATATCCATTTCCATACGAAATAACATGTCGGTCCTACGACTAGAGAATTCGCGGCGTTGCCAGAATGATTCCGTTAAAAGGTAATTTCATTAAAGAGTAGCATTGGGTTAGCCACCCAATGCTACTCTTTAATCTTAGTCCAGTCTATGAGTATTTCACTTTTTACTTATCAATTTACGTCGAGAGTAGAGTTCTAGAGTTATCACCGACCCATTATTGTCCCACTGCTTGGCACGGGAGAATGATTAGGCTTTGAGACTGATTATCTCAGAGTGATAAGGCTATTATAATCTTGTTGGCAGATTTCACACGCCATCGAGAAAATCTCTCAAGCATGCAGTTTTCCTTCAACGGTTGACCATGCGATAAATACGCACATAACTTCCGAAAATCCAGTGGTCTGGGTTCGAATTTGTGACCTTTACCATCACAGTTCACCGTTAAGCTACCAGAGTTCTAGAGTAGAGTACGCGAATATTAGACATTGAGATAAAATTCTCTTTACGGGCAATTTGTCGGTGACAATGGACGCTGTACCTCTATATTGGAAAGGTCGAGATTAAATAATATCGCATTATATAATCCGGATGAAGTAAAATTAAGCTAGTCGTTTTGCTCAACACCAAAACAACAGTGTTATTTTTATCATATACAACGATGAAAAAGAATTACATAACTGATATAAAATCAGAAAGTTAACCTTCATAAAATTATATTATCTACTACAGTATAAACGATTTTTGTGTAGTAATGTTTTTTTTTCTTTTGATATGGATATTAGAATATGTATTTACTATCCCTAAAAAGCTACAAATGTAATTGGATTGTAATTAGGCCAATCCACACGTGCCTATTGTGTTATTTCAGGGTCACCAATGCCGAAGACTTATGTTTAATTCATATACCTATGTAAGAACATTGAGGTAGTATAATTCTAGACACGACACTACGAAGCGAGGTGTGATGAATTGCTGAGTAAAAGCTTTAACTCACTTAGTAAGTAGCAAAAAACACAAGTACAAACCGTCCTGTAATAAATATTACGAGAAATATGAGAATTACCTGCAACTTCATTCAGATAAAATTTAACAAGGAATACGCGGAATTCACGTGGAACCATAAAATATAATTTAAGTTACATCTCATTATATCAACTATCTGCCTGTGGAAACTCCGTCAAAATCAGTCCAGCGCTTTGGAAGAAACAGACAAACCGAGAAAAAAATAAAAGTAGTTCCTTGTTATAAGTACCATATACACTTAATATTAAGATAGGTATATACATTGGATAAAAAGCTGTTGTTGTGAAGGAAGGAAAAACATTGTGAGGAAACCTGCATGTCCGAGAGGAAATTTTCTAGATGGCATGTGAAGTCTGCCAACCCGCAATAGGCTAGCGTGGTGGACTATATAGCCTAATCCTTATTAACATGAGTGGAGACCTGTGCCTAGCTGTGGAAGAGTAAAGATGTGGATCTGTGATTCTGTTACCTGTTTCGTAATAACTATGATGAACAGTATGTAGGCGTTGAGCAGCAGTCCGATGGCGGAGATGACGGTAACGGCAACGCTAAGCACGAGCGCCACTGCCGCCTCCTCGGCCCGCGCTTCCGTCCCGTTCACCTCCATGGGGCAGGGCTATGTCTGTCTCGCTCTCACTTCACCCTAGCCGTTCCATGTTGGGCCGTCGGACATGCGCTGCTCCATGTTGCTTGCTGACGTCACCTCACTGCTGCCGCCGCGTTCCATAGCATCTCAGTTTGAATGATCTGGAAATGAAAAGAACATAATTATATTTAAAGCTCCAATCGCGAATGGTGACTAAAATGAATCACTTGGGTCTTTGAGTATGTAAATACTACATCAGAGGACGTTGTGGCACATACAAAATGAGGTAATTGGTTGAATAACGACCGGATAAGCGCAGCGGTATTAAGACCTGCCTTCTGTGGTATGTGTTCTGGGTTTGAATCCCGTTAGGGACAATAGCTTGCGTGACCTGAGTCATGGATGTTTCTTTGATAATACAAAAAAAAATATCGATTTACTTTATCAACTATCTAATATCCGAAATACAAGCCTAGTTGTTTAGTTCGGAACTAGATTGCGATGTGTCATAATGTCCAGATACATTTGTTAAGATATTAAAAAAAGAATAAGTTTCTATAACGAAACGGACTCATCACAGAAAAGAAATGCATCATCATCATCATCATCCACAGCCTTTCTGATCCCACTGCTGGGTATAGGCCTCTTTCCATGCATGCCATTCGCTTCGATCCTGTACCAATCTCGTCCAGATTCGATTCGCAAACTGAGCGATACCGTCGGCCCATCTTGTCGCCGGACGTCCAACACTACGTTTATGGCCTCTTGGCCACCACTCAGTGAGCGTTTTGCTCCACCTATCGTCTCTTCTCCTCGCCATGTGTCCCGCCCACTCCATTTGAGCCCCGTAGTGAATTTACCGACGTCTCGGACCTTTGTCCTTCATCTGATTTCCTTATTGGGAACCCGATCTTGTAGTTTGATGCCGAGCATGGCTCTTTCACCACTTCTAGTTTCTAGCGTCCAAGCA
Source organism: Craniophora ligustri (assembly GCA_905163465.1). NCBI lineage: Eukaryota > Metazoa > Arthropoda > Insecta > Lepidoptera > Noctuidae > Craniophora > Craniophora ligustri. The sequence goes on along the minus strand of LR990967.1, from coordinate 4,404,854 downwards.
TAACGTTAGAATTCGAGACACCAGAGATGTTCATCATACAAAGAAATTACAGAAAAAACAGAAAAGAAATTACAGGACGAAAATAAACAGGCTTTTAAAATGTTCGTCTTCTGGCCGTTTCGCGCGGTAGCAACGCGTTATTTCCGGCTAGGATATCATTATAAGTACCCACTTGTGTTTGTTCTTTGGCTTTAATAACAATTTTATTTAGACTAACAGCCTCGTTGGTCAACTGGTCGTACAGTGCGACTGCCGAACAATAGGCCGACCTGACAATCGAACTTTTGAGAATCGAACCTCCTGCTTTCGATTCTCAAAGCAAAGTGTTATGGGTTTTTCTATGAAATTCTTAGTAGCAGCTCGGTGGTTGGATTTGTGCCGATTTGATGGCAATAGGCTCGCCCCCTATTACATGGGACCTAAAACATACCGGCGAAATGTGGGTGTACATTAGTACACCTCTGCCTAACCCTTCGGGAACGACAGGCGTGTATGTAAAATTTATTTAGACTATGCATGTTTCCACGTTGAAAAAATGAATTTTCTTTCTTTCTTCCTTCTAATGAATTTTCAAACGTCTGAACATAATATTATCCTGAATCATTGCTAAGTATCGATCAAGGCACTTTCTTAGAAAAATAAAAATAACAAAATCGATTCATTCGTTGAAAAGCTACGATGCTGTAGACAGTTTTTTTTAAACTCACACATAAATACAATTGCTAAGTATCAATTTAGTTTCTTAGAAAAAATAATTAAACTAAATTGGTTCATCCGTTGAAAAGCTACGATGCTACAGACAGTTTTTTTTTAACTCACACATAAAATACTCTTTTGTGTCGGTGGTTTAAAAATATGAACCTACCGGTATCCATCCAGGGTCTAAGCTGTACTTTACAACTTGAAATCAAGGCTTCGTATGTATTTCGATATATTCAAAATTAAGATCTCGATAGAACTTTGTGACAGCAACATGGTTCCAATAATATTATTACTGACAAAAAATGTGTACCAGTAAGAGTACCTACACTTCTGCTTACCCCTCAGGGAAATATGTTGTGATGTTATATTTACAGGCAACCTATATGACACTTAACATACGAATTGAAATGAGAACGATCTCAAAATTGCCCACGACATAATAATAAATAGCATTACGCGCATCTCAAGGGCGAAATTAGGCGAACTTATTTTTCGTAACCTTTATAAAAAGCCTCTATTGCAGGGGCTTAAGGCCACAGATGCTCATTCCGAAGCCATAAAGAAGATTTATGGGATAATTCAGACAACATGAGGTATACTGACATCATATAAGTGTTTTGAAACAAAAAGACCTACGTAGCACTAAGATAATTTAGATTATATACGTGTTTCAATAAATATTTCGGTAGTTTAGTAACATTACTGTCTATTAAAAAATTATTTTTTTAAGTGATTTAAAAAAACCTATATTAATTGACGCTTTTTATTTATATTTATCCATTAATTGTGTATTAATTAATAGGTCTAAACAATCGATCTAACAAATAAATATAATAATGACTTAAATGGTACTACTATGATTTTAACTAAAACTTTAAGCAACATTAGTAAATATACGTAGTCATAGTAATCTACGTACATCGAATTGTCTACTTAAAAAAATCATCATCAGCTATTTTATAAGCGTGATTTAGAAAATATCGTCGCCCTTAAATATAGTCTAAAATATTAATGTTAAAGTATATTAACAAACCGTTTTACAATTTAATTCTTACGTGTATTATTCTCTTATTACTGCTGTTTTTTATTCCTATAATATCTTAAAAATATAATTGTTGTCAACCAACTTCTAGGTTTATGTTAATTTTTGACACTCCTATAGAGTAAACATTGGAGTAGGTATAAGAAAACAAAGAATACAATCTCCTTGAAATTGGTAAATACATAGAGCATACTGAAAGTTGCCATACTAATAATAAAGCAAAGCAAAAAATAAAGCAGCAATTACGGAATTCAAAAATGGACTTTGTAGAAACATGTTTTCAATTCATCACTTTTTAATTTGCGACTGTCACTTGGTTTTTCATTATGGTGGCGTTCGAAAATTGTGTGTTGCTATTACAATCAACTGAGAAAGTATTCGCTCAATATTTTTTTCTTGCAGCATTTTTACGATTTTAGCTGTAGAGCTTAAGTCAACATGACATTTGGCTGAGTCTTAAATTTGTATTTGATAATGAAGCCTCATTACAGCTCTGTATAATAATGGTTTGAAGAATTTTGACGGAGAAATGATTACTTCTATGCCAATGTGCTTGAAGGTCGGCCGGCGACTACAAGACAATATTTAGGTATATCTAATAAATTAAATAAATATATTCATATAGCTTGCCTATGATGTCAGGACTGCTTTACTTTAATTAAACTCTAACTGCTTATTCACACGTCTCCCACCGGCTCGAAATCTTAACACGACAACAATCATCACAAATGCCGCCCTAAATTCCCTTTCCATGACATTGACCTAACATGTCTGAATGTAACATGTCTAAATGACATTTCTGAAGTGAATTATCGACTGCGGACTGGCGGACATGTTACATAAAAGCAGAGGCTCTCAACATTTTCCAATATTGCATGTCAAAGAAAACGCGATACAACAATGCAATGTCATTGACGAACGTTTAGCCAAAAATACGATCTAAAGACATGAAAGTAAGCTACGTCTGCATGTATTACTCGAAGGTTTAAAGCATCAATTTTACAATTAAATCAAAACTGAACTTTATATTTGACTCTAATGCTTTTGAGCCTCGTCTTGCTTTATGGGAAGCACAAATACGGTCTAAGGAGCACATCATTCAAATTACTTTTCGAACTCTAGGGCTTACATATAAACTGTTATAGACAGTTAAACTGCTTAGTGCTTTTTACATACATAATTATATTAGGTTTCTATCCAAATTCTTCAAAGCTTCGAAAACATTCAAAACGAATTCCGTCCCAACGATCTGAAAAGTTCTATATAGTTACCCAAAAAAAGTACCAAGTACAATATTATCATTTATAACTTAATAATCATTACCTACATCAGAAAATAGTAAGTTATAAAAATCCAATACAATAACTTCCCATTATTACGAACGCAGACAATCACTAATGGAGTTTTAATACCTCATTTAGATAAATTATTCAAGCGTACACACCTGAGCGTGTCCGTGATACGAATACTTATTTTTAGACCCATTACTTCTATAGGAGCCATCGAAAAATAAATCAACGTCCTTCAAACGGTTCCCCATAACAATTGGCATTGTAATGTCGTCTATTTACGACCCGTCGATACGTCAAGGTCAAGGGAAAAAGAGATTCAATTATCATAAAAATGGAGGTCGATGAAACGTTGGTAGCCTTCTTTTATAAGCCTCTTTGAATACTAGTAATTATTTTCTTCTTTTGTTCAGGCCGGTTTGATTGATGATATAAATTGTTTAATTTCTTTTTAAGCATAGGCTCGCTTCTGGGTTTGTCGTTCGGAGTAATAAAAAAAGTTAAAGATCTTTTTTTTTTCAGGAACAATAGAAGAATAAATTTATTTAAAATGTAAAAAGAATTAGGTCTAGTCTAAGGTCTTTAAGTCTCGACTTTTAAAATTCAGAATGACAGGTAAAGGAAAATTAAAGGTAGTCCGTTTTATAAGAATTAATATATGTCTTTACTTACTGTGTGTTTTTATGAAAAATATATAATTAAAAAAATAAAAATATAGGAGAATAAATCATTTGGATTGCTCTTCAGCGGAATTCGTTGAAGTGGCTATACACATAGTTACTACAGTATACATATCAACGTGGATTTATAGTCGTTGGTCTAGAAGCCGCAAGACTGCTGAACAAGAGGTCTTGGGTTCGATTCCCAGGTCAAGCAAAGCTTTATAGATAATATCTGTAAACAAAAATATATATCGGTCCAGTACGCGGATTCAGAACTGGTTATCTATTAAAATTAATTTTGAAACTATAAACTAAAAATCGTAGAACTGAAAACATAGAAACAAGAGAAAACCTTCATTGCTGAAACACACTTACAAATTTATTTTAACGATACCAATGTGAGAATTCAAGCCTCACTCCGTAAAGGCGTAAAATAATAAAATATAGAGTTTCAGAATTAATGCAGCCACTTGTGTTGCTCTGAAATTAGAAAATGTAGATAGTACATTCATGTTAAAGTAAACATTTTCAGCAAGTCAAAAGAACTTTTGACTCGAACTAGTTTTACATAATATTAATAGACTGATTAGATTTTATTTCAATAAAAATAATGGCCAATATTGATTAAAACAAGGCCATTAAAACTAGCTTTAGCAAGAAGTGATAAAAAAAACATAAAAACAGTAAGAAAATTCGTCGAAAGCAGAGTTGAAATTACAATGGCTATTCTGTAGCGTCATTAAAACAACTTGTTGAAACAGTTCTACTGAGGTTCTGAGCTGGTCAAAACTTGTTCTAGCTGACATTTCAGTCACAAGTTTCTGTACTACCATTACATTTTGCCTACTAAGACTTTTACCGTAACATACATATGGGTGAAAATAGGGTCGAAATATGATATTAATACGTAAAAACACTCCCTTGGGTTTCCGGGTGCGTAAATATGTACGTACCAACCTACTATATAACAACATTTAACCTCTATAAAATCAAGGTTAGCTACCGTTTTAAGGGTATTCCTCATTTACGAGTATGTACCATGTGATGAAGAGTTGAAGAATGTTGAAAATTGGGTGTACCCCAACCACTTAAAAAGTTCTATATGTTTAGGTCTCATGTTTGGGAAGTAAACCTGTAAACCATTATCTATACTAATATTATAAAGAGGAAAGATTTAATTGTTTGTTTTTTTTGCATTGATTAGGCTCCAAAATTACTGGACCGACTTGAATAATTCTTTCCCCATTAAAATGCCACAATATCCTGAACATAGGCTATATTTTATTTCAAAAAATATTAGGGAACCGTATGAAAAATTCAATTGAAGTTTATATTTATTAATTACTTATATTTACCCATGCGGGGCTGGGGCGGGCGGAGGCTTTCATAAATCTGAGCTGAGCACTAAGCTGACATCGACCTGGTAATCGAACAGTATCTCAGCCGTGCCTGCGACCTCTAGAACCCTGAGACAGTCCCGTTCAAGATATCTTCAATTTTAATAACTTTTAGGATATTTCCCCATTGTAATAATTATACTCCCCATTGCTACCCAACTTCTAACTAAAGTACACCCCTACCAATATTTGGGTACCAGTGCCTTCAACTACTACCTACAACAATATAAGGTTTCTACACGCGCAAATATGTGAGTTATGAGCTTGATATAACTAGGGTTGTGTCAACTTGTGTCTTTACTTGCATACAATGTAATTCTGCTCTGCGTTTGCTGACCTTCATTTTAAGTACAATGTGCATTACCTTGGGGAAGACCTATGTCCAGCAGTGGACGTCTAACGATTGATGTGATAATGATTATGATGAGCACTACCTTCTAGGATAAGGTGATGAGAGAGGTATTGATTAGCTGTTAACTATTATTCATTTTGTATCAATTCGCCAAGTACTCCCAAAGCACTTATTACTCCACAAAATTATACTAAATATGGACCTTTGTAAATAACAAACCGGACCCTCATCACGAATTTTCTCAAACGGAACACATTAGTAAAGCTAGTGGAAGTTATAATCTGAGCATACGAAATGTGGGTTAGTTTGCTTTTAATCTGGGAACACTTAAATCCCTTTAAATATCAGAATAATAATTATCCTGGATTAATAAGTGACATAACGAAAGATTTCGGTCGCTTTTTTTCGCATAAATAAACTCAAAAGGTGACTATTATTTCACTCACCACTCTTGGGACGAATAAATCTTTCATTTTCCTTAAAGACGTAAATTTTCCTCTTAATTAAGGTAGCATTAAAATAACATATCAGAAATAGAAAACATATTCGGGCAAAGTTATTGGGTTAGTACCGGCTTCTTGCGGATTAAAATTATTTTTGGATGTGCTTCTGAATGTACCAAGTAAATAAAAAATCTTCAATATTTAGTCTCTTGTAAAACGAAATTTCATTTGCCTTATTGCTCCCAAAAACATAAATAGCAAGGCAGTATAATAACATTCATGAATTCCGTAGACCCTTCCTCAATTTTCTTGCAGAAAAACGCGGAGAATAAAACTACAAACTACAAAATAAAAGTGAAAAACTTGGTGACAGTTAATTTGACTTCTAAACGAAGTTGACCCACGACCCACCACAAAGTTGCAGATCACTTACAACTGCGTTGAAAGAAAACAAATCGTTGGCACTGTTGTGATTTAATTACGGCAAACTGTTTTATAACCCAGTTACGTCTGTTCCCAGTGTTTTTACAGGAGCGTCTCACTTTCATGATTTAGTCTGAAAATGAGTTTATGAATGAAATGGTCGCTGTCTGCCCCCTTTCTCTGTAAATGTATTCAGCAAGCAGGCCATGTTTTAATTAGATTCGTTTCGCAGCGCAATATTATTTACGCGGCTCGATGCCTTATTTCTCGTAGTGTCGGAATACAAATCGTCAACATAAATTATATTTCTTTGAGGTCAAGTCAACTGTCACTCATCACCAACTGTAAAATATTTGTCACCTGTAAATTCCTCTGACATAATTGCTGTACTATAAGGGTGAACTACATAGTTCTTACTATCGGGCCATCTGATCACGATTCAACTACATAATTCTAAATTATCGCAATTAGCTGAATCACTATAATTCATGAGGCCGCGGCAATCATCAGCCAAAATAGATACACGAGTTCATAAATGACCTATCCATGACATATCATGGATTAACCTGGTAAATTAAGTTCACCTTGCAAATTTAAATAATTTCTACTTGTATATAAAAGAACTCACTGAAGCATAAATATATTTTTTATACTACTACATTAATACATTTTTAAAATAGGTATAAGTTCCGTAACTGTATTGCCAGAATAAGTTAATAAAAGAGGTATATTTATAATCTTATATTTAACGTTAGGTACATCAATAAAACCAATCCCTTTAGAACGGAAATTGAATGGTAATCCAATGAGATTAAGACGTATAGATTAAAATAATATTTCGGTTGTAATTTTATTATATCCATTAGCAAAAGAAGAATCTTTACTGTAAAAGTGTAAATCGAGCACTAGGCCTCGTTGGTCTAGGTCTGGTTGATCTGGTTGTAAATACGTTTGCTGAGCTGAGCCTTGAGCTCCATTCCCGGGTCGAGCAAAATGTTATTGGGTTTTTCTACAAAATTCTCAGTACCAGCAAGCAATGTAGAGTTTGGATTCGTACCCCCGGCTGATGGCGTGACCTGAAACATATCGGCAAAATGTGGGTGTGCATTAATACACCTCTGCCTAACCCTTCAGGGATGACAGGCGTGATGGTATGTGTGTTCTTAAATCAAAGTTGTGTAATTATCAATCAATTAATTTGGTTGCTAGAAATATTTCAGTATGAGGGAGAATTTCTTCTGAGACTTTTTGCACAATATTATTTTTTTTAGCAAATATTAAAACTAAAAACACTATAAAACGATATTGGCAGGTAACATGGATTGCAATGATAAATGACGTTATAATATAAATGCAAAAAATCTCTCTCTGCCCAAATTTCAGACAATATCACCGCTCTGAAATTCAATTATCATGCAAAAGTGAATATTTACAGCCGGCTTCGCTCGTAAATTGATCAAATATTCTATTTCGGAACGCTTGCTAATGAGTGTTCGCAAAAATGTTCCCCATCCCCACACACGTATGCATTTTATTCGTTTGTTTTAGGGAATACATGAATATTTTAACTCAATACGATGTTTAATATGTTTGTTTTTAAAAAGATTTGTTCATATGTGATAAAAATAAAATGTGGCAACAAATTTGCTTGCCTATATTTGTTTAATAATTCTATACTAATAGAAATGCGAAAGGACGTATGTCTATTATTACAGATTTAGATGAAATTTGGCATGGAGATATGTAGTTTGAATCCCGGAGAAGGACACAGTCTTTGAAATCATCCTTTAAAGGGACGAAAAGGGGAGTGGATGATTGTATGGAAAAAAGGACTATAAAATTTTAATAGCTATACTTTTTGTAATAAACAAATAACCAGATTGAATAAAGAATAGACTTCCAAAATTACTAATTCCATGAATACAAAGGTAGTAGCGGCCAAAACTAGCGCGTTATCAGTTTTTATTATATTATGATATCGAAAAAACTCATATTTACATAGTTTCGTATTAAGTATTTTCAAAATACTGTCCCAAAACCAATTATTCTAAAGAAAAAGAAAACCAGTATTTTGGATATTTAAATGCAAAACCGAATAATATCAATTAAAATGTATGAATTCATGTCAAATTTATGTATTCGATTTAGTATAGCCTATAGCCTTAATATAGTTTAGGTACAGCCAGCATCTTATTCTTAATCTTATTCCAAAAGCATTTATAAAAACTCGTATTTATTTTTTCCTTTTGACTTTCTACATAAACTAATAAAAAATATGACTTACGAACTCATCTCTATATACATATTATAATTATACATTACGAACGAACTAATTAAGCGCCTATTACAAAAGTCACTCGCCAACGGCGCAAACATTTCGTTTCTCATTTGCTGTGAATGAAAACGTGACTTTCAGGAGTTTCAGACCCCTCGAGAAGATCTCATCACATACAAAGTACAAAATAAGATGTCACGGGTGCTTATTTATTTAAACATCTAACGCTTTTGCTGTTAAATTTTAAATGTTATTTAACGTTAAATTAAATAGATTACATTCAGGCGTTTAAATTTTCAGAGTATCTGTTTTAATATACGAGTACTTTTATTTGTTTTCCATTCAAATTTAAACCTTATAATAATATATATGTATATATACACCTACATAATATGCAATTCCAATTCATGGAAAAACCCTTGTGGTCATTAAATGTTAGTAATACAGGATTTATTCCAAGAGGTGGGTAGAATAAGAATAATAGCGAATCTAAGTAGTGAATTTAAATAAAAGCAAAAATACGATTAGCCAAATCTTTACTTAGGCAAATGTAAAAACGATCTTACTAAACGATTTTAAATGAGAAGAATTTTGCTTAATACTGTATACAGTGAAACTCATCTAGATATTCAAATAAGGTTGCCATTATCTACCGTTGTGTAATCCGACGATATTGCCACGTTAAAAATACACATAAAACGTCAAGATAGGCGCCAAATAGTTTGCTAAGGTATCTCCCCTTTTCGATGAGTTCATAAAATTTCATAGCTGCAACCTGTTTGGCGCTTAGTGGTAGGGTTATCATAGTCAACCCTGTTATTCTTATTATTTCGCAAACATATTGAAAAATTCTCAGGCGATTCACACTTTTATTACCTCTTTAGTTATGATTTTACTTAGCTATACAGATTGCTATCTTAACCATGGAACCCTTAACACGACTTTCAAAACGGTTATGAAATAAGTATTTTGTGTATAAGCATTTAATTTAACTTAAAAATATTTTAAGGGAATTTCATAATTATACATTTTGGATGTAGCAGTAGCATTTAACCCTATTTAAATATCGTCAAAGCCATAATAGGTCGAATACTTTTGACAACCCTCGATATAACGTTGACGGGTGTCAAATCACAGAATTTGGGGAGTGGAGACGGTTTTTAAATAAAATATCACATCATCATTATGTCAGCTACAGGACGTCTCCTGGGGACACCGGGACAGTTGTCTATGACAACTACATAATAATGGGTAATTCTTGTAACAACAAAATTGATCAAATTTTGTCTCGATATTAAAATACCTAATCTAATAATTTTTTGACCTAAATCTATATATTTAACAGTTGCTCGTTCTTATGTCGTATTTAAAGGTATTGGTATAAAAATGTTGTCAATAAATTATTGTTGATAAAAAAATAAACATTCTGATGTTAAAGTATAAATGCTATGAGATCATATTTCCCATTTTTCTTCTTTTAATATTATACGAGTCGAGGGAGAAAATATATTTCCTTCTGTCTTCTGAGCGCTATCGTATACCCGCTCGACATCGCAATAAATTGAAGAATTTATTACAATGGCCTCAGGTATAGCTTTTAATATTTGATGCAGAAATCTCAACATTTTAATTTCTCCTCGCACCTAATCTCTGCGTAAAAAAGGTGGGAAAATGTCCTTTAATATCCACAGTATTTACATAAGGTAATGAAACTGAGGTTCATGTTTAAACTCGTTACTTTTTGTAGATATCCTCTTTGACTTTCACGTGCATGATGACTCAATTTTCATATAAAATGAATGAAAAATGTAAAGACAACATAATAATGAATACATAAGTATTTACATTTTTAATGTAAAAAGATGAATATAATAAAATATATGAAATACCTAGGTAATAGTACTGACAAAAGTTTGTAGATACTTAACAGCATTTTTATTAGAACTTATGAAAATGCAGTGTTAACTACTGCTGGCCTAATTGAGTTATCAAAGATCGGTACAGTGAGACAGTAATTGGGTACGACGATATTGAATAGATACATAAACAATAATAACTTTTATTTGAGGCTAGGGTCGTGATCTGTCAACTGTGAAGTCAAAAGTCTCGAGTGCAATCCAATCGCGTCTGGAGTACTAATCCAGAAGACGCGGGTTCGAGTCCCGCCTGAGGTTGAATTTTTCTATCTTAATAAAAATTATATGCGTATTTATCACTGCTCAAACGGTGAAGGGAGGCGTCTTGAGGAAACCTGTCTCCCCAAAAGATTTTTCTGATGGCACGTGAAGTCTATCAGCCCGCACTCTCCTAACGTAGTAGACTAGCTTTATGAAAGGAGACCCGTGCACAGCATTGGGACAATAAATTATTGATGATAATGAACTTTTGATGTGAAACATCTATAGCCGCACGAAAAACCGATTTCTGGCGTGGCGAAAGCGTCGCCACGAAATTTAAATTTGATTTTAGTTCTATTTTCAAGTTTACCTTTTTTTCGAATTGTATTAAAACTCTTTGAGTTTGTGTTAATATGTTTCTTTTAACACATATATTTTTGATGTGGAAAAAAATCGTAATATTTTATTTTATCATTATGACATATTTAGTTCCTATCACAATATGTTCTTTTCTGCATATTACTTTTACAAAATAATGTCGATGTTTCACATCTGCCAGGCGTCCCGTGACGGCTCGACTTTTTTTTATTTAAAAGTCCATCTAACTCGCTGTCTACTTTAACTTAAGCACATTTGCGGCAAAAATATGACGTAAATTAAACGAGAACTCAACAACATCTTACATTTTTGACACAACTCGACAGATACAAATGTATTTTGTGGAGAAAAATGACTCCCAAAGTTACGGAATACGAATGCGCCTTCAATAATTCACTGTTGGTAGTGTTACAAAGGATGACTTGCTATAAGCAAAAAGATTTGCGTATTTATTTAGAAACTACCTATTTCACGTTGGTACTAAAATTGAAATTTGAATAAGTTATGTGAAGTTGACTTTTGACGGAAGTAAGGAGGTTTGGTTTGGGAGGTCTTTTTCTTTTTGTGAGACCAAAATGACATTCCGTTATTTTATTATTGATTTTTTAATGCACAGACAGACACAATAAAAATGCATATCCATTTATAAATATTAAGTTATTGATTAGTAAACACAATATGGAATTTGTTTTGGATTTTAGATACATTTTTACGATTCTGAAAGAAAAACGACACGGCACGATTTAAACATTTTCCTTCCTCGGCTCTCAGAAAAACACAAAATATCAAATAAAGCGGCACGTAATTTAGTGTTGTAACGTTTAATTCCTCTACATTTCCCCGGGGCTAACACCCCTTTGTTTGGTACAAAGTAAATATATTTCGGTGAGCTCAAATATTCTGCACAGGTTAAATAGCTATGCTGTTTTTGTTTCACTGTATTTAAACTTTTCTGTGCTTCAAATATTTGAATACAAGAAATTCCTTCTGGTTGCGCTCCGATGCTGTATCCATAAACAAACTTTGGAATGAGTTTCTTCTTATGATGCTTGCAAGGATTTAAGAACTTTAAGCCTTAAATCCTGGAATACTAAATTTCATATCGACTGGCTACCTAAATGGACTGTTATTTGCAACAGTGAAAAAAATTTTTTTTTCTATAATATCATAATAAATACATATTTATTTACACCTCTGTGTTATATTTTTGGATGTAACGATTTTCGTCACAAGTGCACCAAGTTCAATACTTGAGTAATATGATTATGTTACAGAAAGGTCAACCAACCCGACATCTCACCTGTTTAGTCATTAATATTTACTGTCTGCTATGCAAGTTGAGAGATAAACTTGTACTCCAAGAATAAATCTTAGAGATCATAGCTAACTACACTACGTTAGAGAAAATTCAGAATTTATTGCTATTAATTATGAATTTAAACGATTCAACAATAATTAATTATCATTGAACAAATATGGCTTAATTTCCCTTATAGCCATACCTACATTTTAAAAGATAAGTGCTATAATATCTGCCATACGACGAATTATATTTTTAATACTTCTACATGACTCGTATATACTTAAGGAATATTTAGTTATATTTTTTAATTGTTTTTTATTAACTCGTAAATAAGTTAAGTAAAAAATCCCTTAATGAGCCTAAAGCGTATAAGAGAGCAGAGCCAGGATAACAATCCAAACAGTTTCATACAACATTATAGCCATAAAATCCTTAAGTTGATGATATATATGGCCTAAGATGGTAACTAGACATCAATTTAGTTTTTCGTAACTTCATCTTCAAATCAAAGACTTTGCGAAACAAATACAATTAACAGTAGAATACAAGGCTGTATCTAGACTTCAATAACCATTGATACTTGATATGATTTTAAACATTAGGAAAGCACCTTATTCTAAAAGAGTTGGCAGTATATTGCTCGCGTTCCTTAATGTCGCTACCCGACCTCAGTTGAGCTACAACCACGTCCAACTATGTTTACTTTTGAAATTGAATCTGGCCCGTACATTGTACGATCGCTCTTTTCTCCTTGCCAGTACAGGTACTTGTAGTCTTTCAACATAAAATGAATTGAGGGTGCCAATTTCAACGATATAAATAAAGGTTCGTATGTTCAGCACAAATTGCTTTCAATCTTACAGCCGGTTTCAGTCAATAACTTACGTATGTTTGTTTATATAGTGGCATTATTATTTGATTATTTGTGGGTAATTGAATTGGTGTTTTTTAAATATATGTACTAACATTACCTCAAGCGTCATATACATATAGACACGCGTATATAAAGAGTTAAATACAAATAATTACTACCACAGTTAGTAGCTGGTACCTAAAAGTGTAATTGTTTCAATTTATGAATGGTAATTATTTTAATTTTACTATTTCTCTAAAACTATACATTCTTTAAAGATAACCAATTTATATCTAACGCAAATCTATTTCTTTGAATAAACTTTTTACTCCTTTGAAATATCAAAAGAAACTCGTAATTACTAAAGAACAGATAACCAATAACTGATTTGAATTTTATTGAAACAAAACAGAAAATATTTATTAACTGTTTCAATTCCATATTCAAATGTATTTTTGTATGAAATTTTTAAATTTAAAAGGCTATTGAATATAGCGTTGAATTCTGGACTTCAAAAAGTTTACGAAATAATAATACTTTTTATTGTATATATTTCATATTGTTGTCTTTTCTGGTTATGTATGTACAATAAAGAATATTCTATCTAACTGTATAGGTGTGTATGTACCTACCAACAGATGAAAGTAAAAATTTTTAAAATTCATATAAATTACACGCGTTTTTCTTAAGCATTCACTGCAAGTTCACTCACAGAAGCTGTTAGCATAGTGTAATGACCAGTGAATTATGAAGTAAAAGGTCTTAAGTTCGATCCCAAGGCACGCACATTTGACTTTTCGAAGTTATGGAGGTACGTATTCATGATGCCCAAACGGTACAACAATTTGTGGAAACCTGCATTACTGAGAGATTTTCTCGAGTTCGTGTGTCATCTGCCAATCCCCGTTGGCTAATAAGACGACATCATTGCCCAGGAAAGAGACAATAATTGGGTTGATGATCATGATGAGATAATAAATAATAATAATAATAAATATAATTATATTCCTGGACATTATGACACAGCGCCATCTAGTACGAGGCTTGTGTTACGGATACTTGATAGTTGACTACATATATACCTTTTTTTTGTAAATACATACATATTATACATAGATACATCCATGACTCCGATACAAATGTTTATGCTCGTCACACAAACATTTGTCCCCACCGGGATTCGAACCCGGGACCCATAGCACAGAAGGCAGTGTAAACTACCGCTGCCGCTGGGCTAATTGGGTCGTCAAATGACTTGTATACTTAATATCAAAGACTCAATAACACACGTAAAACGTAATATAATTTAGTGCATAAGCCGTTAAACAAGCTTAATATCAAATAATACTATCACCCCCGTATCCCTGACAGGTTGAGTAGGGATAGATAGATAGAGTATTCTTTATTGTACATACATACACCAAAAATACAACAATATGGAATATACAGATAGTATAAAGTATAAAGTTATATAGATTTTGTTAAATAACTTGTATGTATGACCTACCATCTTATGTCTAATCTGTATATTACTTTTGGATGAATAAACATTTTATTATTATTATTATTATTATTATGTAAGTAAGTAAGTAGGGATGTACTAATGTAAACTCAAGATTCACCGTATCTTGTGTCTCAGGTCATGGGAACCCATAGGGTAATTTAGGGGTTTACCCGAGCACAATATTCCAAACTCATTTTTTTTTAAAACATTGCCCCACTCTAAGATTTTCTCCTGTGCCGTGGGTGCGTTATTAAGAAACACATATTTTCACGTACACAAACGCCCAGACCCGGAACAACTACCTGTAGAACGTACAAATATTTGCTCCGTGCGGGGATCGAACCCGCAACCCGCGACGCACGAACCGATCGCTCAGCCACTGCGCTACCGGGTCGTCAACGTCATAGCTAGCAATTAGCTTAATAATAAAAATTACTAATCATATAACGTGACTTCTATTATCTAGCTTTTGAAAGCCGTTGACAAATCAAAATGAATAAATATGTACTTATATGTTGACACTGAACCCGCGATGTGGGATTGTATACGAAGTAATAATATAATATATACTTTATGGGGCAATTTTGGCCAATGCTTGCCAATGCCTAACAAGGGTAGAAGGAAGAAAATCCTTAATTCTAAGGAAACAAGCGAGAAATACGAGTAATATGATTAGGTACCTTTATTCACGTTGTCTTCGAAAGTCTACGGAAAGAAAAACTGATAGAAAACCATAGTTCAGCGTTATGTTTTTTATGTCCCGTGTATGTAAACTTATGTCATCATCCAGCTAGGTTAACCATGTAGTCCAGCTACACGTGGACTGTAGTAAGCGTGCCTTAGCGTCGCCAGAGGTTGGTCACCTTAAAGGCATGAAGGTGACCAGTCTCTGGCGACGCTGGTGACTAGTCTTTAGGCTAAAGCTGGTATGTGCTTTCTTTAAAAGATCATTTCCAGACCTTTTTTTACATCCGCATATTGAATATTATATCCAGACATTAAAAGAGTCCCCGACTCTGATTTACGGTGTTCTTCTCAGAGGTTCTTAGTTCAGAAACACCGGTGCCAACTAGTAATTAACATGTTTACTTGTATAAGTGCCTTCATGCAGATCTATGTATTTACAGAAATAAAATAATTTCATTCATTTATTGATAAGTTGTACGAAGTATTATATAAAAACCTAAATATCGATGCTTGACCTGAGAACTAAATCAAGGACACCACTCAGTAGCCAAAATAATTATGATTACTAAATCAATGTGGTAATTACCAATAAGTACTCATTTTATTATATACAGACTGTTTTATACAGACCGCAAACGAAAGCCAAATAAGAGAGTTTAAAAATAAGTATTTAAAATAAAAATGGTTTATATACTGTTGTATATAAACCAAACCAAAAAATATTTTGAAAACGTTACGAGATTAGTCAAAGTAAATTAAATCGTGAATTGGAAATTGGAATGAGGAAACAAAGGAATGTAAACGAAGATTGATATAAATGTAAAATGTGATTATTATGTTAGTATATTATGATGTAAAAGAAAAATGTTTAAGCGTTCCTAATTTTTATTGTATTGCACGAACAAAACGCGTTGCGTATAGTTATTAAAGAAAAACAAACGTAGTTACCGCATTATTACCGCAATGTTCCATCACTTATACCATACCGAAGACAATATGAAAGCAAACAGAAGTCAAATAAATAGGATAACAATATAAGGAAACCTTTATTTTATCAATTACGGGGGCGACAGAGACTCCGCATTTTATTACATCATAATATTATCTGTACAGTGTTTTTTTGTTTATTTATCCCTTCCGAATTTACTTCATAAATAAAACCAGTAAATCTAGGACACACCCGCCGCACTAAGTCCCTACTACTGCATCACCTGTAAGCCAGGTAATACATTATTGTAATTTTATACATAATTATGTGAATGTGAGCACTTTATAGGTACCTAGATAAATATACACTTATAAAAAATTATGTCTGGCGGCTTTGGGATTTTGAATTGGCTTACACAAATGTCCCACTGATCTTGCATTGACGTGCGTCGGGTCGTTGA
The DNA here is from genome assembly GCA_905163465.1 of Craniophora ligustri. Lineage (NCBI taxonomy): Eukaryota > Metazoa > Arthropoda > Insecta > Lepidoptera > Noctuidae > Craniophora > Craniophora ligustri. The sequence continues at coordinate 4,388,039 of LR990967.1, read as the reverse complement.
GCTCCCTCAATAATGGTTGAGCTACACGATGGCTGACGTATGCGTGCTGTCAGTATAGACAGGTCAACTCAAAGCAGCACTGATGCTTTCTTCAAAAGGCCATCTAAGACTTTGACCTACATCGTCAGGCTCACATACTATAAACAAAAAAGTTTGGACTTTAAAAGAGACCATGATTCTCTGAGTTTGTTTCGGCATTTCTTCTCAGAGATCGTTAGTTAGGAAATGCCGATGCCATCTAGTTCATAAAATAATTACACGTGACTTGTGAAATAAACAATCTATCTATCTATTAGGACGACAATAGCTACCAGCCAAAAAATCGGTGAGACATTTCTCAGGCGTGCAGGTTTTCTTACGATGGATTCTTTCACCGTTTAAGCTTGTGACAAATACGCATGTAACTTCGAAGAGTTACTGGTCGTCTACTACACTACGTCTACTAGACTATAACAAAATTGATTACTAGATCAATTACCTATTATTATTCATACGAGACCTAAAATTTTACATGGGACTAGAGGGTAGGTCCTCAAACTAATACCGGGCATACGGGCGTAAAGGTACGCTATGTTATGGAACTTCGTATCTATATCATTTAATTAGCAGCAACAAGTCACGATTGTATTTCGTATTCTGCCCACGTACGATTTCCGGGATATGCCCGTGCCAAGATATTACCATCACATTCTTCACGTATCACATGATGTATATACTAGTCTGTCAAGAAAGTACAGGGAAAATATTAATAATTCACAAAATGTTAGCTATTCATCCAAATTTATTTTATCGCCTTCAGAGTATGCTACTTCAGAAACGATACACTTACGTCAACGACTCCAGAACTAAATTCAGTTCTCACCGCTAATTCTCGTTTATATCTTCACAAAGTGGTAATTAGAGTTTAGGAAAAGGAAAAGAAAGGGGTCGGCTGGAGCCATATCTAGTAATTAAGGTGGTTTCTTGAAGGTATTTGTTAATTTTGAGTTTTTGAATAAAAATTGGTTTGGCGCATTATAATGGTGGAAAATAAAAAATAATAATTTCCACATTTTTACATCAAACTTTCTCTTTTAAACGCCACATAACGTTCAAATATTATTCTTTAATTTTCTTTTTATTAAGCCTCAATTTTAAAGCTCTTTAAACTCATAGATTTACAGACCCAACCCAACACATGATTTTTACACATCAGCGAATAACGGTAACTCCAGAATTACCGACAAAGTCGGGATTAAATTATAATTTTATTTCAACATTTTTTTTGTTTTTTTTTTTCAATATATCTCATATCATATATATATCATATAGAGGGTAGGTCAATTACAAAAATTACTGGACAATACTGCCATCTATATATCTTAAAAGTAACTTCTCGTCAGCTAATTCGATTTGTTAAATGTTGATGTTGATATGTCACAAGATGTCGCTGACGTAAGTTTTAATTATTTTACATCACGTTTATATCTGTGGTTTTAACATCCGTCCACCTGCTACGAAAGATCTACTTTTTTCCCTTATGATCTTTGACGTGTGTCGCTCTGTAATAAAAACCTTGTCGTGTCGTATAAATAAAATATTCATATTTCATAACAGTATTGAGTGTCTTGTCTTCATTTCTGAGCGTCCTGGGCCCTAATATTTGTCTATTTGGTCCACCGAGCCGGATATCGCAGGAAAACCCGAGGATTACTGAGATAATTGAAGATTGTTACACGTCTTGTCTGTGTGAAACGTGTGTGGCGTGGCATCGTCGTGGTTTTTCGCCTGATTTCTCGAATTAAGAATGGGTGAAGAGATTCAATCCCTGATAAATTCGCGGCGATATTTAAAGGGGCGAATTACTCATATCGAGCGAAGCCTTGGTGAGATAAATGTCATCAATTCTGCTGCGGAACTTCAGGTTGCCTATGACCGTCTGAAAGAAATATTCTCTCGTCTGGACGAAATCAACATGAAAATCGAGAACCTTGACGAAACCGAGACAGCCGAAGGCCTCACAATCGAGAGTAAATATATGGACATGGCTAAGCGGATCACCAGTAGGATCATGGACTTGCAGAGGTACGAGCGCAGTCAGTCTGAGGGCCCACGGCCTGGTCAGCATGACGATCGTAAGAGCAAGAATCTACCTAAAGTGGCGTTGCCTACGTTTGACGGAGATTATGGAAACTGGCTGGCGTTTAAGGACTTGTATACGTCACTGGTTCACAATAGCAATGAAAGTGCGGTTCAAAAATTTTATTATTTAAAATCTTGCTTAAAGGGAGAAGCTGCATCTCTTGTGTCAACATTAGAATGCACTAATGAAAACTACATCAAAGCATGGGAGGTACTAAGTCAAAGGTATGACAATAAAATACTCATAGCTCAGCATCATCTAAATTCCATTATATCACTTAGTAAGGTAAACAAATCTTATAACCTTAGAAGGTTCCTTAATGATTTTATGCAGTGTTATCATTCTCTGTTATCATTAGACATAAAAAATTTAGCAGATGTTATTTTGATACATTTGTTATCAACTAAAATAGACTATGGTTCTCTTAGAGACTATGAGTTGCAGCGTAGCACAAATGAATTTCCCTCCCTACAAAGTTTTGTGGATTTCTTACAGCAACGATGTCAAGCTTTGGAAATGGTGTCACGGGATGTACCTGCTGTTCAAGGGAAGCAGCTGCTACCACAGCGGGCTGTCTCTCATGTTGCTACCAATGTTTCTCAGGCTGTAAGCAAAGTATCATGCTTGTTTTGTCAAAAGGCACATGCCACCAGTAAGTGTTTTAAATTTATTAAACTCTCTCCGTCGGACAGGCTTAAATATGTTGAAAAATTAAAAATTTGCACTTTGTGTTTGTCACAGCTACATGACTTAGCACAGTGTCAAAAGCTAAACAGTTACAGTTGCAAAAAATGTCAAAAGAGACATCACACTTTGTTGCATATGGATGATGAGTCTTCTTCAATATGTAATTTTGTGAAGAATAATAATACAGTTTCTGCCCATTCATCTCTTAAAAATTATGATTCTAATGTTATTTCATTACTGCCAACAATTCAAGGCTATCTTTGTGATTCAAATAGTAATCATGTTAAATGTAGAATGTTGTTAGATGTTGGTAGTCAGAAGAATTATATCACTAAGAGATTGGCTAGGAATTTTACTTCTAAAGACTTTGACTACACTGATTCATTGGTAGCTGGTGTAGGAGGTCATGTTACTAAGGTATCACAAAGAATTAAACTTACTGTTATGTCACAATGTTCTGATTTTAAAATAGAATCAGAATTTGGTGTCTTGGATGTTATCACAGATGTGTTGCCAAATACTACAATAAAGAAAGGAGATCTTACCTTTCCTTCTTTTGTGAAACTGGCTGACCCTAACTACAACCTCTCGAAGCAAGTTGATGTTATTTTGGGGGCTGATATATTTGGTGTAGCACTTTGTGATGGGAACATCGATTTAGGGCAGGGTTGCCCTAGGCTATTTAATACTGCTTTTGGATGGGTTTTATGTGGTAATTGGTCTGTCCCATTCAATTCAATGCATATTGATAATAGTTTTCATTTGTCTGAACTTCAAGACAATATTGTTAAATTTTGGTGTTTGGAGGAGGTTTCTGATAAATCTGTGTTGTCATTTCAGGAAAAGTACTGTGAACAGTTATTTAAAGAGTCTGTTTGTCGTGATGGTACTGGCCGATATCAAGTTGATTTGCCGGTCAATCAAGATGCATTAAACAAATTAGGTAACTCTTTTAATTTGGCTTTTAGACAATTCCAAGCACTTGAATTAAAGTTTAAAAACAATGTTGAGTTCTTCCAATCTTACAAATCATTCATCAATGAGTTTGTTGATCTTGGTCATGCTCAATTAGTTGAAAATGTTAAACCTCACAGAGGTAAGCATGTTGAGTTTTACATGCCTCACCATGCTGTCATAAAGGATGCTTCTACTACAACTAAGCTTAGGGTAGTATTCAACGCATCTGCGCCTTCTTCTACTGGTATAAGTCTGAATGATGCTCTTTATGTGGGGCCTGTGGTGCAGCCAGATATGCTTGCGGTGCTTCTGCGGTTTAGGATGTTCATATACGCCTTTGTGTCGGATATTAAACAAATGTATCGACAGGTTGTTGTTTCCAGTAATCACCAACCTCTTCAGAGGATCCTGTGGCGTGACACACCAGCAGAGCCAATCAAATGTTTGCAGTTGACCCGCGTCACGTATGGCATGGCTCCAGCTAGTTACTTAGCTACTCGTGTCTTAACTCAGTTGGCGGAAGATAAAGGTAATAGCTTTCCACTTGCTGCTAAAGCTCTTCTTGAAAATTGTTATGTCGATGACATCTTGCACGGTTCTAACGACATTAATACGGCGCTTGAGACTATACGTCAATTAGAGGAATGCTTAGCTTGTGGGAAATTTGAATTGCATAAATGGCACTCTAACTCTGCTCAAATTCTTCAATCTCTGCCTCCAGAGAAACGTGAAAAATGCACGTTTTCCTTTAATAACAACAATAATACATCTATTAAAACGCTTGGGCTGAAATGGGATCCTGCCGCTGATGCTGTCCAAATAGTTGTGCCTGACAAGCTTATTGATGAAAAATCGACGAAACGTAATGTTTTATCCAATATTGCCAGAGTTTTTGACCCACTGGGTCTTATTGCTCCTGTTACCATTCATGCTAAAATCATTATGCAGCGTATTTGGAAGTCTAATATTGGTTGGGATACTGAAATTCCTCCAGATATATTAAAAGACTGGAAATCCTTTTGCAGAAACTTAGCATCTCTTAATATACTTTCAGTGCCTCGCTGCTTAATAAAACCTGGTGCTACAAGCTTTGAGCTTCATGGGTTTGCAGACAGCTCTACTAAAGCGTATGGTTGTGTTGTTTACGCTCGTTGCTGTGAAGAATCTCAAAATACAGTCCACTTAATTGCTGCAAAATCTCGTGTTGCTCCATTGAAATTGGTCACTCTACCCAGGTTGGAGCTGTGTGCTGCGCTGTTGTTATCTAAGCTGATGAGTAAAGTTGCAAAGGCTATGCATGTAAGTAAAAATAAAATGTTTTATTGGACAGACTCTATGATCACCTTGTGTTGGATAAAGGCTGATCCTGCACGTTGGAATTTATTTGTATCCAATCGTGTGACAGAGATTCAAGAAATGTCTCCGAAAGATAATTGGCGACATGTTCGTTCAGGTGATAACCCAGCTGACCTGGTATCAAGGGGATTAGAACCACAAAACCTTATTGGTTGTAAATTATGGTTTTATGGCCCCCATTGGTTATCCTTGTCAGACTCTCATTGGGACATAAGTTCTTATGATTTAGATGTCATTGTTCCTGAGGAAAAAACTGTCACTCTTATCACAAATCAAATTGTTTCTTCGCATTGGTCTGAAGTTTTTGAAAAATTCTCTTCCTGGAGTAGGTTATGTCGCGTATTTGCCTATATTCGTCGCTTCATATTTAATTTAAAAAATCATAAATGTAAAAGTGTTGGATTTCTTACAGCTAAGGAAATCAGACAAGCAACTGACGATATCATTCGCATCGTTCAACATGAACACTTCAGTAAAGAGTTGAATGAGTTAAAACAAAATAAGGCAAATGTAAAATACTGTTCTAAACAAATGCAATATTTAAATCTCTTTATCGATAAAGATATGCTTATACGGGTTGGTGGTCGCTTGCGTCATTCCAGTCTCCCTTTACAACATAAACATCCCTTGTTATTACCTTCTAAAACCCATATTACTTCTTTAATAATCAGGTATGAACATGAGAGGCTCCTTCATGCTGGTAATCAAATGACATTATCTAGCTTACGTAAATTTGTATGGCCTTTAAATGGTAGGAATACTGTGCGGCACATAATACACCAATGTGTAAAATGTTGTAGATATAGAGGTGAGACAGCTTCGCAAATAATGGCAGACCTGCCTAGGTATCGTGTAACCCCCAATAGACCATTTTTGTTGTGTGGTATTGATTTTGCTGGTCCTTTTCAAATGAAGGTAGCCCGTGTTAGAAATCCACTTATTACTAAGGGATATATTTGTATTTTTGTATGCATGTGCACTAAAGCTATTCACATAGAACTTACCTCTGATCTCACAACTAATGAGTTTATGAATGCACTTAAACGATTAATTTCCAGGCGCGGTAGGTGTCTACAAATATTTAGTGATAACGGTGCGACCTTCAAGGGTGCTAGAAATGAGTTGGTAGCACTGCATAAAATGTTTCAAGTAGATTTTAACTCCATTTCAAACTTTACCAATTCAGAAGGTATTGAATGGGTATTTATACCTCCCTACTCGCCTCACTGGGGTTCTATATGGGAAAACAGTGTTAAAAGTGTCAAGCATCACTTGAAGCGGGTAATGGGTAACAACATATTAACTTATGAACATTTAAATACATTGTTAATTCAAATAGAGGCCATAGTGAATAGCCGGCCCATCACTCCCCTTACAGATGATGCTGATGACCAATTTCTGTCTCCTGCACATTTCATTATAGGTGAAAACTTAACTTCTCTTCCAGAAGGTAATTTCTTTAATGTATCAAATAATAAGTTATCTATATTTAACCAATTATGTAAAATGCGTCAATCTTTCTGGAAAGCTTGGAAAAATGATTATCTTCACTCTCTCCAAATGAGATATAAATGGTACAAACATAATCCTAACTTGTTGTTAAACATGATTGTATTAATTAAAGATGACAATGTACCTCCACAGTCATGGCCTTTAGGTAGAATAATTAAGTTGTTTCATGGTAAAGATAATAATGTAAGATCTGTTATGTTGAAGACTAAAAATGGAAACTATACAAGGCCTATAACAAAAATTGTACCTTTGCCACAAGAAAATTAAATAAATATTAGCAACCAGTGTAAGATACTGAAATTGTAAGCTTCAATTAAAATGTAAGTGTTATTTAATATAATATTAAGTATGTATCAGAAAACCTAAAATTAGTGGTCAAACTAGTTGTTAAGTTTAAAAACTTTGTATAAAACATTGTGTTCACTTTATTTTATATAGATAACATCTGTGTAGATGTTTGTTTTCTTTCAGTTTATAAGATATGCCTTATATTATGTAAATTCATTATGTAACGATAATATTTTATTAAGTTACTTTGTAACGGGCGGGTGTATGGACAATACTGCCATCTATATATCTTAAAAGTAACTTCTCGTCAGCTAATTCGATTTGTTAAATGTTGATGTTGATATGTCACAAGATGTCGCTGACGTAAGTTTTAATTATTTTACATCACGTTTATATCTGTGGTTTTAACATCCGTCCACCTGCTACGAAAGATCTACTTTTTTCCCTTATGATCTTTGACGTGTGTCGCTCTGTAATAAAAACCTTGTCGTGTCGTATAAATAAAATATTCATATTTCATAACAGTATTGAGTGTCTTGTCTTCATTTCTGAGCGTCCTGGGCCCTAATATTTGTCTAATTACTACTGATAGTTACTTGTTAATTTTACTATTTAGTTAATAATACTGCTAAAACACACAATAATAATTTGCCACCATTAACTGTTTAATGTAATATGAGGTCAAAACGAGACCATATATCTCGCACTGACAAAAAGGTCAATTCAGATTGCATGTAGAGCCAAGTTTCTGACTCTACATGCCATAAGTCCAGGACAAGGCCTCATTTACGTAACTCTACGTCTTAGTCAAAATATGTGGCTTGGCTGTTTGGTTACTACAAAAACTATTAGTATAGCAGAAAAAAAATGAACAGTGCATAAATTTTTCATCTTACGCCCATGTGAATGTAGAGTCAGATCAATGTAAATATAATTATAGAACACCCAACTAAACACACACATATAAAACGCACATATTTATTACTACGCCATTTCAAATCCAATCGATTAGTACATAAAGTACAAAACATCGCTTTTATGAAGCTCTAAACCTCCACATTTAATCACAGAGATGGGTAGAGTGCATATACAGGCATAGTGGCGTGCAAAGTGCTTGTAAATCGCTCATAACATCAACCTTTACTTAACGTTAGCGGAAAATACTGTGGCCTCACCACAATGTATCTAAGGTGTCCTGTTTATGTTGTCAAAAAGAGATGACGCTCTACTGCTTGAATAGGGCTATCCTTCTTTCATAAACTAGAAAAGTTTCTTGAATACATCGCGAAACGGGAATGTCCGATGCCTCCCTCTAATAATCGTAACCCTGTTTGCAATACAACAAAGTACACACCGAAACGAAATAAGAGGGTCTTGAGTTATCACCTTAGGCAACGCAGGACTGAAACTCAATATCTCTTCTCTCTTATAGTACCTACTGTACGACTAGTTATTCTGTAATCCTGATCTGCCAGCGCCATTGCTAGTCTGAAGGGACAGCTGTTATATTTCGCCTATGGACTGCTGTCTCCTTTTTTTATGGTGATAAGGTGGCAAGCGTGCAGGCGGCTCACCTGATGGTAAGTAATGACTGATGACCGCCGCCCGGCCGCCCATGGACATTTGCAACACCAGAAGCTTGCAAAAAAACCGTTCAGGTTAAACCGTTCAGGTTTCTTAAATAGGGAGTTACTGAACTGACAGCAAACGGAATTCCCATACTGTCAGAATAGTCACTCCCCAATGAGCTCTGTTAACCTTACTCACTCGCAGAAAGACAACTATTGTTGATTCACTGCGGTCTTCTGTAAGGTGGAGGTACTTCCCCAGTCGAGCAGCTCAATTTGAGCGAGAAATCTCGCTATGCCCTACCTCCAAAATAGCCTGCATACCTGCCTCGCCCTTTTCACTTCGGTTTAAAAAAAACATTTACAAAGTAATTAGTAATTTTCACTTTCACATCGATTTAAAAAAAATTACGAAGTAATTAGTAGTTTTATCACGCGCTCAACAGCAAAGAAAAAATACTTACGGGCCTGATATTGTTTCGACAACGTATGAAATTTACCAACTATGATGCTATGATGATATAATTATGATCTAACTCCTTTCGTTCTGAGAGAAAACGCCCAATATATGTACAGTAAATAGGTTGATGGTGAAGAATGATATTCTAAATTAACAACACAATAACATACGTTAGTAACACGACAACAATCACAGTGAAAGTGAGCCAAGGGAGCGCACGTAACCAGAAAGTTTAGCTGTTAAACAAAAAACAAAACGGAACGATAAGGCGTTATGATTTATCACTCGTTAGTTCATTAGCTAGTGCAGGGCACGGGGCGGTGGCCAGAACTCATTCATTTAATACTTATTATGGTAGTTTTTTAAGCGAGTGTCGCTTATTACTTTTTGGTTTTAGGGTTCCGGATCTTCAAAAAAACGGAATTCTTATGGGATCAGGTTGTGTCCATCCGCCAGGTCGACAAGACCATCTTTCTCAGGAATATGTTGACGTATCAAATTAAAATTATAACTTGATGCCTACCTGCAATATCTTGAAATTTGTATCGGTTTAGTAAGATCCGGGCCTCGATCTTTATGAATTTAGCGATGATTTTTTTTAATATTCTTAATTCACCTCTAGTTACAACTCAATTTAGAATAAAAACTACAATTGCTATTGTGCCTTTACAATTAAACTCCAATACGCGCACAATCAGCTGTTTCTCAAAAGTTCTAATAGACGACATATTGATTGATCTAAATCCCTATTAACAAAGCACCTGAACTCATTCTGAATTCCCGTTTCTACTATCTTAACTGATCAACTATTTTAAAAAACATTTTGTTGACCTTCCAATATATTCGGAAGTCTTAAAATTTTTATGAATAATCATAAAGGTTATTCATAAAACACTATCCGCAAAAAAAAGGAATAAATAGCTAATAAATAATTGGTCGTTAACTTATTAATCTTGCAGAATATTACAGATATATTTCGCAGAATTATATTACATCCGTTGATATAACGGTTTTCGTGAGGACAACATCAGACGCAGACATGGCACACTTCCTTTCTCAAAGAAACGATTTATATTAAGAAAAACTTACGTAATTCTGCTTTAGCTTTGTATATAATAAATTAACTCATTTATCTATGTTTATTATCTCTTTCATAAACATTGTAAGCATCAATAATCACGAGCAGAATCTGATTCAGACAGTTTTCTGACTCAGAAACGTGGGCATTAAAATTAAATAATATCAATATAATCTGTAAGAAGTAATTTTATTTCAACATTTTGAGGCAAACAGGTATTTTTTTTTCCTATATTTTTATATATCACAAAATTATGGATACAGTTAAATAATCAATAAATATCATCATCAACACAATTATTGTCCCACTGCTGGGCAAGGGTCTCTTATCATCTGAGTGCGATTAGGTACTAGTCCACCACGCAATTTTGTAATCAAACTTAAAAAAAACAGATGAGTGTAAACAATTAACACTGATATACCTGTTTTCGCCTGGCAACCCTTACGCTGCGGCTGACTGAGAGTTGGCAACCATGTTTTTTTTTTCAATTCGTGACATTATTATCTTTCATAAACATATAGTTTTAAGATAAGTTTAAAGATAAACAGAAGGATCAGGGGTAGACAAACCTACCCCTAATCTATTGCATACTTTCTTAACATTTATTTAAAATTGGTTGTATGCACAACAGATACCTGCAGAATCGAGCGATGGTATCCTGTAGTAATTAAAAAAAAATACTGAACTGCAAGCAACTGAGAGCTGTGGTAGCAAAGTTCTGTTACTGATATCTGGACTACTATATAGAACACTGCGTTTACGAAGATACAGTGAGCTTGTTCTGTGTAAATGGGATTGTCAATAATAATTAAAAATGTAAGGTAGCTGTTAGTAATTATAACTTCAAGACGACCAACACCTCAGTCGGCCCGTGATCATGGATGCTGTAAAGGATCCGAAACGTCGGGTTAAAATAATATCAATATACCGCGATAAAATCCGTAAAAAGTAGTTTTATTTCAATGTCTAATATTCGCTTACGTGTAAGAATGATAATACATGTGTGTGTTTATCACACGATCAAATGGTGGAAGAAAACATCGCAAGGCAACCTGCACGCTCGCGAGATATTCTCGGTGCCTCGAGAACTTGCTCTCTCAAATGAGAGTACATATTATCCAATCTCAGTGGTCAATAGATATAGGGGTTGTTATTGAAAAAACGCACAAACAATCAGACACAAATAGCGACTTAATTTAACGATACTATTTACTATTTAGTGATGGTTTTATACAGTTACCTATTAAATCATCCATATTTTTTTATATGTATACCTAGATTTTAAATAATCTCTTTCGAATTAAAAGTACTCCTAAACGTTTTTTTTTATTACAGACGAACAGATTTTACATATCCAAATACATACCGATTATATCCAATCCTTTGGAGGGCTTAAACGGGATTAAATCAGATTTTAGATTTGAAATGGTATGTATTTTCCAGTATGAAAAATAATAATATAAAAATCCTCAACGTCAAATAAGACTTACCTATAAAATATTCGCTTTTAAATAAGCTTATAACAATTTGCTTCTTTAGTAGTACGGTACCCTGGTCAAGGATTGTCGGATTAATATATTAAGTACCTACATATGTTACATTATAATAGCTCGGAGTCTGGATTTGTAATTTAAAACATACCGGTAAACTGTAAACATCACTACAGGTCTGTTAAAACCTTCAGGGATATAAATTATTTCAAATATAACCAGTCTAGTGTAAAATTATGTAGGTCGTTGGTCGTCTATTACTACGGAATTCTAAAAGATTCAAATACTATAAAGGGTTTGTTCTACGGAACCCTAGATGATTCAAATACTACAAACAATTTCTTTCCAGATCAATGTCGTAAAATCGGATAGCTTTATACTCTAACTCCAGCATTTCTAAGCTAGCGAAAGTTCTATCGTTTATATGCAGTGCGATTGGTATAGTTCACAGGACGAATTTTCAGTGTTACCCGTTTGAAAATAATACGTGTAGATGAGGGACCCTTACATGATCAAAATACATTAGCAAAAAAAGAAAGATCAAACTGCTTTGCATCAGTATTCTTCAACGTGCGCGATATATTCTCTTGCAGCCGTGACACTTTTCTGCGTACAGAAGTGCGCAGAAAACTACGCTAGATCTTCTAGTCGAAGGGTCAAGATCTTGAGGAGAAAAATGCTACCAAGGTATACATTGCCATTTACAATTCGGTCAACCTCATCATCAATCTAATTATTGTTGCACTGCTGAGTACGGGTCTCCTCATTAGGATATAGTTACACCACGCCTAGCGTAATGCGGGTTAGCACCCACGCCATCGGATTTCTTAGGTGAGCAGGTTTCATCAAGATGTTTTCCTACATCGTTTGAGTTTCATATCTCTTGAGATCACAGTCCAGCGGCTAGGCTATCACAGCTCCCATCCTAAGCTGGGAACGAATATTTTACCACTTTAACCAATCATTCTCTATATATTCCTTACCACAGTACTTGAGAGATAGTCTAGTATAGTATTACATTTATAGTATAGTAATACTCTCATTTGCAGCTTCGCTCCGTTCACCGCGACAATTTGCTCGGACGTGCCCAATAAACTGCAGTTTAGTTTGATTCAGTTATGTTCAGCTCAGAATTCAATTCGCTAACTTTAACGTGCGCCCGGTGGTTACTGGGAGAAGTTGTTAGCTGTAGTTTGAATGTATTTGTATCTAATGAACGTGTAATATTTTAGCGTTTATATAATATTTATGGCACGGTTAGTGCAGTGGTCGGGCGATCAGTTTCTGCGCCGCGTTTCTCGGGCCCGATCTCCGCACGGATTAAATATATGAGCGGTTTACAGGTAGTTGTTCCGGATCTGGGCGTTTGTGTAATGAGAATATTTGTTTTGTAAATGCATCCACGACACAACAGAAATTGCTAGCGTGAGGCAACGTAATTAATAATAATTTTAGTTTGACGTATATTTTAATATGTCTATGGAGTTTTTTTGCCGATTCTACTCCAATATTCAACTTCATGAAATCCTGGGTCCAGATTTTGACGTTTCTTAAATGCTTGAGTAAAAACTCCGGTATCTTAACTAGACGCTGGGTGCTTGGAGGAATTCTCCCCGTAAACAAAATAAGAAGAAAAACAAGTTTTGCTAATGTAAAAAATAAAATAGATAAATTCGTATAATACATACGTATTCTATTTTGTTGCATAAATGGCTACATACCTCATATAAACTTGTCGCGCACAACAAGTTTATAATTAATGATTAAATGCAATATATAATATTAATAAGAGGTCCTTTATGACGAAGTCTTAAAACTTAAAAATAGTTTGCCATCCACAAAATTAAACCAGTATCCATGTACTTTAAAAAGACGAAGAAGCTTTTTACAAAACAACTATACTTCAACACTTCGTTATAAGTAACAAAACTAAAATTTTAATCCATGTGATTAAAACTTGAACTTTTCATCGAGTTTTATCACGTCTGAGGCAACTTGTAAAGTTGCTAAATTAATTGACATTAAGATCCCACCGCCATCTTGCTTCATACATATTAATGACGCAGGGGCTAGAAAAATATTCTCGTATTCCCAATTAGGATCGTTCAAAATTTAGGAGTTTTGAAGTTTTATTTTTCGTTCTGCAATATGTAGCGGGTTTTAACATGAAAGCATTAAAAATATGATGTTTAAAATAATATAGAAGTAGATAATAGAAGGATGGAAATATTCCAAATATTCTATTTTTATGCCATCAAAATATTTAGGTATATATTTTCTAGCACTTTTTATAACTTAAAAATAATTTTAGTACGAATTCTGTCGAGAAATAATTTCATGATGATGATCATGAATCTATTTGTAAGTTAAATGAAATGATTACCTCATTGATCTCAGTCTAGCCGTTCAGAAAGAGTTTAGTGATTGGTACACAATACACATACAGAAAAATAATATGAATAGCGATATACCAGTGAACCGTGGGTGCACGTATACATGTTACAGCTTACCTTTCAGGCAACTACACTCCAATAAAGCGAGAGTAAAAAAACACTGTGAAACATTAAATTATTAACTCCAATTACAACTTTAATCAAATTTTTTGTAGAGGTAGGTTTATGTTTATAAAAATACCATCAATAAATATTTTACATCATACCTATTGGTGCTTATCTAAAGTGTCAGTACTCGTATATGAATATACCCTCATCTAGCTACTTATAAGAAAACTCATTGTTATGTAAGTTGAACGACTGAGCGCACCTGTTAGAAATGTAAAATCGCAGGGCATTAAACCCCACATCATACGTAACATCACGTCACGTAATAGGGAGCAATCTCAGAATTCAAATAACAACTACGTAATATATACCAGTATAATACACTCTTCTTGTATATTATAATAACGTTTTTCTGTAATATTGCTATAAGAGTGTATCAGAGACGGACAAGGTGGCTCTTTTGCTAGCCTTCATCATCATTATCACATTAACCGTTAGACGTCCACTGCTGGACATAGATCTTCCCCAAGGATCGCCACGACGGCCGGTCATGCACTGCCCCCATCCAGCGGATTACAGCGACCTTTACATCAACTGATCTTTGGTCCACATTTACTGTCCCACTATTGGGCACGGGTCTCTTTTCAATTAAGAGACATAAGGTAGTAATGGGAACGAGCCCACTATGCTAGCCTAGTAGACCTCACACGTCATCAATAAATCAAGGAATTAAGGTCTCGTCACATTTTTACCTACACCGTTCGAATATAGTTAGACACTCGACTAAGCTATCACAACTTCAATCGTTGGTTCATATTTCCTATACTGAAATAATCATAAAATTTTCAGACATTTTCTCGGCATATATATGTATCATATTGTTACAATATAACACAATACATAAATAATATATGTAGTTAATAGCAGATTAAGAAATCAAGTTAAAGAGACGATCCAAATATTACTTATCTGTCAACAACCGCCAGTTGTTACGTATATTAACCTTTTACGTTGAGATCCTTTTTTGAGATTATAATTATAAAAAACATAATACCGAACCGCTTCGCCGAATGGTCTTTAGCCTTGGCAGATTAATCTTCAACCCGCTTTTATTCAAAGTTACTAAGGATATTTGACCAGAAAATTAAAAAAATATCCAACCCGTCCCTGATGCTTGTTGATTATATTTATTTTAATTATTTTTATGTAATGCGTAGGATAAACAATGGCACGGAGATTAGTTAGTAAAGTGTACGGTACGGTGTTAGGTGTACGATAAACGATTGTTCAAATTATTAGTGTTTTCAAAGTGTGCTTGGATACAAAAAAGTCTAGATTTTTCTCAAATAGAAAGGCAATGTAACTACGACCAATAGTTCTAATCCTAAAATAATAAGAAAGATTTCAAGCGAAAATATTGAAGATTAAACAATTGCCAAGATATATTATTACCACTATTGTAAATAGATATTATTCCATAGGTAATATTGAACAAAAAACGATCAAAGAAGAATGACTTCTGGCGAGGACATTTGTAAATGTAGTTACAATTTTTGTAGTTAAAATTTTTCTTATACATTTTATAAAAAAGACTTTTGCTTCCAGGCTTGCCTACTATTACTAAACAATGCAACGCAATCAGCTATACAGTATACTTTTTGCTTTTACTGCACTTTTTAATGAGCCAATACGTAGCCTGAGCAAAGACAATAAGAATGAGGCTGCTTTTCATTAAACTGAGCTAGAGATGGGTATCAAACGGTCTAAACCAATAGGATCGTGCCATTTTTATAGCATAGCTTGGCTTAGCTCTGATGTAAAGAAATTCAACCTAACTTCTACTACTAAGCTTAGGCGACATGCTAGGATATATGATGATGATTTTTGATAAGGATGGCTCTCTTCCTATTTCCGCTCACAACACATCTGGACTTTGATAGTTTCGTAACTTAGTTTAACCCTCGCTCATCTCGCTTAGCTACCACGTACATCTCACGTGTAAGCGCAGTCTAAGGTACACACGGCCACAGGCGTCGGGTGTCACCGTACAAAGCCGTCACGGCCCGCCGCGACCCGCTGCGCCCTGCGACCAGCTTCCATTGTAACAGGTTAATGCACTCACTGCAGGCGAGCTGCACTGTACGTGTCCTTAGATTTAGTACAAAGTACTTTGCAATAATTGACTAGTTCGTGATTTATTCAAAAAGTATTTGCATACAAAAAACATGTAGACAGACAATCTAGTATTATAGTCGTTCTACCTACTTCTTCTTCTTATCGTGTCAATGGCTGTGAGAAACGAACTAAAAACACGTGCTCAGGAAAACCTATCTATAAATACAGTCCGATATCATCGTATATAATATAATGACACATGCATAGAGCCATCTAGTTCCGTGGTAAGCAACGAGGCTTGTATTACGGAAACTAGATAGTTGATATATGGAGTGTTCCATATATACAAATTTTTGTATGCAAATACATACATATATTATACACAAATTTATCAATGACTCGGATACGAATGTTGATGCCCAAACAAACATTTGTCCCTACCGGCATTCAAACCGGGACCCACAGCACAGAAAGCAGCGTTATCAACCTTCAGGCTAATCGGGTCGCTCGTCTTAATACAAAATACCTATGCATATTCTATTTCTACTGTTAGAAATAAAAGTATAGTAAGTATTATTTACAAAATCTATCTAACAGTATGGTCTAAATTGTCGTCAGCCTACCTACAACTTTTATACGGAAAGGAACATATTGCCGAAGTTTAATGTTCGCCTTATTATAACGAGTACCTTCATGTAACTGCTTTCAAATTCTTGAGAAAACTTTTGGGAAATTCGAGCGATGTGAGTTTTCAAACATACCAACTTCAACATTGCAAAGATTCATTAGGTTTAAAGCCTCATACGGTCTTATTCAACATTCCTAAAAAAAATATTTACATAATATGAGTTTTCTTTAATTTTAAGCCTAATTTTTATCACCATATATTAATAATATCCGATGAGTAGGTACGTATGCTTGTTTCATTCCTACATTTGACATTACTTTTGTATTTCGTCATTTATTCAGAGTATGATAATATTTAAATGATTTATTTAGGGGTCATTTATTTGTTTATAGTTTAATTACAATGTAACATTAATTTATAGTAGGTAACTGTGGTAGCCTAGTGGTGTGACCAGTGAACTGAGATGTCAAAGGTCTCGAGTTCGAACCCAAGCACGCACCACTGACTTTTCGGAAGTTATGTGCGTATTTATCACAAGTTCAAACGGTGAAGGAAACCATCGTGAGGAAACCTGCATGCTTTAGAGATTTGTCTCGATGGCATGTGAAGCATTTATTTATGAGGTAGTATTTATTTATGTTCTCTAAAAAAACACTTGGAAAAGTTTCACAGGACTTAAGGAATCAAGGAATTTAGTAACGCTTATTTAAAGAAAAGAAACACACTTGCGCATTTCACAGTGACATTTTGATGGACCAAATTAGATAATGCAAGTACAGCTATCAGGAATGTGTGTTGTCTAACTAGATTAGGGTGTTGCTCTGCCGCTAGCGACACCGCAACCGCAGCTAATTCAGTTACCTGCCAGTTAAATGTAGCGCACGATACACAATAACATGTGAAGCAACTTTAAGTGCCGCTAATAAGACGTGCCCTATTTGTGGAACAACTATAACAATATTAGAAGCCTGTGCTAGCCCTGATTGTTGGAATTGTTGAACTGAACACGGAATGCAAATTGTTTTGCAACAAAATCAAAATGTTTCTTTATAGAAAGAAACGTTTGGTTTTTGTCTTTTTATATAAAGAAAATCGTTTGTAGAAAATAGCAATTCAAAAAGACCTCCGGTTTCAAAAATAATTGTGTATTAATTAAAATATCACACGGTTTAACTACCTACACAGGTGAGCAGCGTAAGAAAACTGCACACTCTGAAACTTTTTCTCATTCTGAACTACGAACATTTCAAATGTCATTACAACAAAACTCCAATCGGAGGTGTGAACAAGTCGGTAAATATAATTTAAACGCCCTAACCGTAGCTCGTAAATACACTTACATTAAATACTTATTCAAATAAGAATACTTACTTTTGATAATGCTCAATAAAAAATGTGAGATATTTCTACATTTTAAAAGTGAGGGCGGCCATTAAATTGCGGTTTTCTTTCACGACGCAATAATAATAATTTTATTTATTTAAAGTAACTTGACTCACTTAGTAACAATAATTAATTTAATTAATAATGACGCTCGGTTAGGCCGGCAGTCTCGGACCCCTTTGAATTTCGAACTGAAAAAATTAACATTGTAACTTGGAAATGTTTTTCTTTTCTCGGTTTCTCTGAAATCAGGCCAACATAAGCTTGAATACGGAAGTGTTATAAAGCTTTAGAAATAAGAATGTATTTTCTTGTTGTAAGTCCCAACAAAAGAGTTATTGTACTTGGTGGTAGAAGAAAATTTTAATTAACGAGAGCATATTTTATTAACATATTATAGGAAAAAGGGTATTATTATTTTCTTAAATTACTTTCCACAGATTAAATATGATTTAATGTATATTCGTTAATGCAGACTGCATTCAATGGGCGGAAAAATATACAGTGTGCATTCTTACAACAAAAGAGCCATTCTATTTGTAGGTACAACAAAGTTTTAATTTATAAGATTATTGATATGTAATAGGAAGTTATATTTTTGTTTTAAAGTGATTTTAACTGACCTGCCTCGTTAGTCTAGTGGTCATAAGCGCGATTTATAAGCATGAGGTCTCTGGTTCGAAACCCAAGCAGAGTTATAGGGTTTGTTAATGTTATTCTCAGTAAAAGCTGGGAGTTTGGATTTATGCCCGGTTGATGGCAATAGGCTCGCCCCCTATTACATGGGACATAAAACATACTGCCTAAACGTGGGTTTATACGTTATTACACCTCTGCCTAACCCTTCGGGGACGACAGGCGTCATGGTATGTTAATAATAATAATTTATTGAATCCACTAAAGATATATGTTTTACACACAGAACACATAAGTGATCCTATGCCACTAATACTATATTTTAATTTTTCGATTTGACGTTTTATCAATACAATGTGAAACGACTGAATTAATTTCACTGACAGTGTATTGAATCATTAAATTTGTTCGGATGACAGCCATTATGAACGCTCCCAGATAATGAATCATCATCATTTTAATTATTGTCGTGGAATTCATGCTATTCAATGTTTGAAATAGGAGCATTTTATTTGAATGATTAATAATAAATGCCCCAAAGCTAGTAGCTTAGCCCCTATGTTAGAAAGAAAAGAAATTTTGATTGGATTTATATTTTGCTATACGACTAAAAATATTGTAGAAATCTTATTATGAAAATTACAATAGTCCATTATATATAATTATTTCCAACAATATTATTCGACGAAGCCACACTACGCGGGGTACTTATTTCTAGTTATAAAAATACAATACATATAACCACGAATCTCAGCTCCACTCCGCTCTCTCTCTCGCTCCGCTCCGCTCTCTCTCGCTCCGCTCCGCTCTCGCCAAAACCTTCTTACTAATCTTACCTATCTGGATCGGACTGCTTTTAGTAAGTTCAAACCAAGACTATGTTCAAGTCTCTTAAGTTAAACGTGATATTTGCATTAGGTACTTAGAGTATTTACCTAATATTTAGATTTTTGGAAGCACACATTTTTTATACTAAAGCTATTTTATTGTATTCGACACATTTATCATAAAATATATTTCATCTGATTTAACGAATGGAGTCGATTATATATATTATCTAGGTTAATTAAATTCACGGGTGATCAAAGTACACTTAAGTGTTAAACTGGAATAATCAGGTTTTTCTTTCAACGAATTGCAATATATCATCTTCAGAATACTACAGTTAGGAGAAATCGATACAATACATAATTAATATTAAGTATCTTTCTAAACTACTGGAATTTGTAAATAGTCTTTAATTTTGTTCGGAAACTCCCCGGCGAAGACGCCAGGGCAACACCAGTTGATTTCTATTAAACTATTTAGTGTAATTTTAACTTTGTTTAATCTTCATGCAACATCTACCTACGTTCAGGGCTGGATTGATCGCAGTACATATATAAACCAACTTTGGGAAATTAATTGAAGACATGAATTACATAAATATACCACCACGACTGTCATCCTCAAAAGGTTACGGGCAGAGGTTTACGAACGTACACCCACATTTTGTCGGTATGTTATTTAGGTCTCATGTAAGAGAGAGCGGAGCTTACTAGCTCTGAGAATTTCATAGAAAACCCAATAACACTTTGCTCGACAGAACCCACCGAATCAAACCTAAGCTCTCTACGCAAATATTAGAAAATGAAATAAAATAAATACTCATTATATATTATAATAATTATTATTATTTATTGACATATGGTTATGACACAGATAAATGAATTCTCTGGCCCCTGAGAGCTAGAACTTTTGCTGAAGCCAGCGTTGTGTGTGTATCATTTCTATTCCAACATCAATGGCCACAGGTAAATTGTGACCAGTATGCTATAAAGATACGTCGATATTAAATAATATCAATATATCAATATTCCAAGTGAAAAAACTGATATTTTTCTTACTCCTCCTATATAACTTCATGATTAATTTCGCTGCGGGTTCCAAGACAGTTAAAATCATTCCCCTGGGACACGTCGGACTTCATTGTCTCGACGATTTTCTGGATAGTTACTATTGTTGATCCTGGTTTACAGGAGTTGCAGTAGTAGGGATTTGGGTGGTGGGCAAGTCCCTTTATAAAATAAAAATATCAATATTCCGAGAAAATCAATTTATTTCGGTATACTCGTATGTGTATAGGCATATATTACAGTTACGATAATTTAATATACCTACCGCAATGTTTACCGTAAAAGAATTTGTATAGGAATTATTCCATTTAGTTTGCTCTATAGTATATTTGTATTAGCATCACGCATACTATTATATGTTTCTCAGTACAAATATAATTTCGTAAGACCTTTGAGAGCCTACAATAGACGCTATAAAGACGAAAACGTATTCTTACACCAGCTAGAGGAACTGTTTCATCACCGAGAACCCTTTTGCTGTATTGAACATCAATAAGTTAAATAAATAAGTATAAAAAAAGAAATTAAAATCTACCAGGATTTTGATTTTTTTATACAGTTTTTTTTAATCATGCACAGAATGATGGACGGATCCATTTTGAGTAATTTTTAATTTAATTAAAATCAGAACATTAATTTCACAGTAGATAACTATAAGAAAATTATTATGTATGTGGACCAGGAATTTGGGTAACGAAGCCAGCCCTGAATACTCGTACCCTGGAGATAGTGGAAAGTTAGTGCAAGTGAAATGAGTTTAGTTGGCTATTTGTTGCAGCGCCTAATTAAATGGTCGATGCATTTCGGCGAGGTAAAAGTTCATTATGATAGGACGCTCACTTGAAAGTTGCGACAGTTTTATCCGAACGTACTTCATCAGAATGAACACGACTATAACACTCAGTGTTTCTTACTGGAACTTAGAAGTCCCCTCAAAATAACATTTGGTTAAAAATTTCATTGTTATTTACCTACACGTTTTTTTATAATAAGATTTCTATTCCTCCGCGGATTTAGTTTTTACAATAAATGGTAGTTGAAGTGCAATTTTACTTCGAATGCACACTGTATATTTTTCCGCCCATTGAATGCAGTCTGCATTAACGAATATACATTAAATCATATTTAATCTGTGGAAAGTAATTTAAGAAAATAATAATACCCTTTTTCCTATAATATGTTAATAAAATATGCTCTCGTTAATTAAAATTTTCTTCTACCACCAAGTACAATAACTCTTTTGTTGGGACTTACAACAAGAAAATACATTCTTATTTCTAAAGCTTTATAACACTTCCGTATTCAAGCTTATGTTGGCCTGATTCCAGAGAAAACGAGAAAAGAAAAACATTTCCAAGTTACAATGTTAATTTTCTCAGTTTGAAATTCAAAGGGGTCCGAGACTCCCGGCCTAACCGAGCGTCATTATTGCGTCGTGAAAGAAAATCGCAATTTAATGGCCGCCCTCACTTTTAAAATGTAGAAATATCTCAACATTTTTTATTGGGCATTATCAAAAGTAAGTATTCTTATTTGAAGAAGTATTTAATGTCTGTTCTTAAGTAAGTGTATTACGAGGTAACGGTGAGGGCATTTAACTTGTTTATTTACTTCTTTAGAGGCAGGTTATTTACAAATAAGTTTGAAATGTTCTCAGTTCAGAATGGTTCCGTGGACTATTTAATGATAATGGAGACAATAGGTATGCAGGTTTGTTTACAATGTTTTCTTGCGAAGCTTAAGCGAGTCATATATTAATTGTATTACCTAATACGCATCCATTTTCTAAAATAAAAAAATAACTATAGAGCATGTTTATAACTTTAATTTTGAAGTTGAATTGAGTAGGATTGTCTTTTACTAAAAATACATTATTACTATTACACATAAACGAGTTAGTACCTATTAATAAACAACATTTAACATTTGATTTTGTTGCAAAACAATTTGCATTCCATATGTAGTTCCTATCCAACAATTAGGGCTGACACAGGTTTCCAATATTGTTAGTTGTTTCACAAATAGGGCACGTCTTATTAGCGGCACTCAAAGTTGCTTCACATGTTATTGTGTATCGTGCGCTACATTTAACTGGCAGGTAACTGAATTAGCTGCGGTTGCGGTGTCGCTAGCGGCAGAGCAACACCCTAATCTAGTTAGACAACACACATTCTTGATAGCTGTACTTGCATTATCTAATGGGGTCCACTAAAATTTCACTGTGAAACGCGACAGTGTTATTATTCTGTAGCGTATTGAAAAGCGTTACCAAATAACGTTAATTTATTTATACGTCCTGTGACTATTTCCAGTGCTTTTTAGAGAAAATAAATGAATTCTACTTGATAATGATATCAATGTTACAATGTAAACAAATAAATAACAACCAAGGAAATAAATAATAAAAAATGTAGTATACTCCGTATAAATGACTGAAAATTAAATTCTAAGCATGTACCACAGGGGACGAATTTGGAAAAAGTATAAGACTATAGAGGCAGGTTACTAGGAGTATATGAAATGTTGTATTTAATTAATCACTGTTATTGCTATTCCTATTTACTATTTGTTAAAGTTTTATTTAAGAAATTTGAAAAAAATACAGATTTTTTACACTTACGCGGATTTTAGACATTGAACTTAAACTACTTGGTATGCGTTTTATGGCGGTATTATTTAATCTCGACATTTCGGTTCCAGAATTTGCCCTTGACCTGACTGTAAACGATGGATATAAATAATGAGTAAATATAAATTTCAAAATTGAACAAACTGCATAAAAGCGCATTATGTGAACATTTTTAAAGAAAGTTGAAAATACACCCGTGTATATATGAATTTGGTGTGTAGGCCTTTCGAATTTATGTAAGTATAGAACTTGGTATGTTTGAAACACATCGCTCGAATTTCCCAAAAGTTTTCCCCAGAATTTGACAGCAGTTACATGAAGGTACTCGTTATAATAAGGCGAACATTAAACTTCGGTGTTTCTTTCCATGTAAAAGTAACAATGATTATTATTTTAGACCTTTAATTTGATTTACAGTTTTATTTTATTAGAGAGCCCCCCGTAATTAGGTATTCATTATTAAATCCAATGCGCAATTTTAATACCTACAAGATTCCGAGTTCCCTGAACTTGGATATCTCCGAATTATGTACCAAAACCAAAGTTTAACTTCGAGTCGATACCTATACCATACAATACACCGATACAATAGCTAATGTGCCCTAAGTCCCGAGTTTTGGGGTTAAAACGTCGTTATAATTAAATACTTTGTATATTCCTATCTACAAATCCGTCTGACTATCTGTCCTCACAAGTAAATAACATTACTATAATTCATCAGTAGGTACTTAAACGGTAGGTATATGTATTAACCTCAGAATACTATTTATGTGTATAAGAGCTTATAGCAAAGCATTATCTAAATCAATTAAAATGTTTACGAACTCTGAATTCTACCGTAATAATTTACGATACAATTTTATATAGTGACTGCTCGATCAATTGCCAAATTTAGTCCCAACACTGACAACGGGACAACAAAATCGTACATAATATATTTTACTTCTTATAAGAAATAATCTCAATGGTCGCGAACCATGAAATTGTTTTCATTTTGTTTCTCATTCTAATGTTTTACATAAATAATCATGCTATTTCATTCAGACAACACTTGTCAGTCTCGTGGGTCGTGTCCTAATATCAACAAATACTTAATTACGTCAGCGGTTTCTTGTTCTATTCACCCACATTTTAAAACCGTATTAAATACATACCATCATACGTTGCGAATTGAGTTTATTTTTGTGATAATTTACATTGTTACACATGTCTTTCTAAAAGCGTAAGATATGTTTAATTACCGAACACTCTAAGTTGACGTCAACTTTTCGAAACAATGACGTTATTTGGCGTGCAGAACTGAAAACCTAATGTATTTTAAAGAATACTTTTTAATGAACTGGAACATTGAAACAGACTTCTGCATATCTCTAAGAAATTCATAAATTCAGAAAACATATTATTATAAGTTATACATAAATATTAAGCTGTGATGTGATCAGTAAGTCAATAGTGCCGACTTCGATCCCAAGCCACCGCTGACTTTTAAAAAGTGTCTGAGAAATTCTATCGATGGTATGTGAAGTCTGCCAAACCGAACTAGCATGGTAGATGACTATAGCTTAATCTCTCTTGAATGAGAGGACACCAATGCCCAGCAGTGGGATGATACCTAATTGGATTGATGATGGTTATTATAAGATAACTAGCCAGTCGGCTAGGTAAAACTGCCAGCTTGCCATGCTTTATTGTCATCCATTCATATTTCATATTTTAGTCGCTACTCTCGATTCTAATGTATTTTGTCAAAAGTTGGCACGGTTAAGGAGGTAATTAGAAGTTTGAGAACTCCCTCATCAACCCGTTTCCCTCGATCTCCTCTTATTTAACAAGGATTAATTAGTCCACCACACAGACTTCACACGCCATTGAGAAAATTGCCCAGACATGCCGGTTACCTTACAATGTTTTCCTTAACCATTTGACGATAAGATAAATATTTTATATAACTTTGAAAAGTCTGTGGTGCCAAAACCAGATTCGTTTCTTGGGATAAAACTCGACATGTATGATATCTCAGTCCAGTGTTCACACTGCTAAACTATCACAGCTGCTTTTTTTGACAAAACGTACCTAAGTATATACTTACGACACCAAAACTTATTTTTTAACGCCAACTATAAACTTTAAAAGAAAGGCTTGGCAGAGTGCAAACCAATCGGTAGTTGTAGACGTAATTTGTTGCGACGTAAATGCCAGTCTACGATTTGGTCATACTGATCGATAAGAATTGCACCCTAGACAGTTATAACTAGGTGAGTTAGTCACGCGATGTTCAGACAAAATTACCTTCAAATACCCTACCTCATTTGTACTCTTACCTACAATGTATTGACCATCACAGTGTATTGTTAAAAAGAAAACAAATAGTAACTGCCACGGATCTAGTTCTAGTGATGTAAAGTTATGATAGCCTGGTAGTGTGACTATCATACTGTGAAGTTATAATAATATGTTCAACTCAATCCCACTAACACGGTACTGGCAAACACCACTGACTTATCGAGTTCTGTATGTATTTATCACATGCTTAAACGGTGAAAGAAAACATCGTGAGGAAACCTGTATTGAAATCTCTATAATTGTGCATTTATAAATAAATAAATAAAGTTAAAACCTGCTAGCATTTTTTTCGATTACGTGTGAAATCTGCCAACGTACACCAGCGTGGTGTAATGTAAGCCTAATCCTAGCTCTTAAATGATTGGAGACCCGCCGTAAAAACCAGCAGTGGACCAGCAATTAGGTTGATTATTATAAATGGTCTATTAGACAACGTGGCTGCTGAAGCCAGTGAACAAGACCAAAAAAACAAATGGATGGATTCTGTGAAGGATAATAAAGGAATGAATATGAACTGAATAATTATGGAGTATATTTACTTTGTACAACTAAATAAATTAGAACATCGATATGAGAGTAACGATTTTCATTATACCATTACGCCTGCACTAACAGGTAAGGTAGATATAACACAAATGCCAACGGGATATTTTGGGTCCCATGTGAGTGTGTCAGCCTATTGCCGAAAACCGGGCACAAATATAAACGGGTGTTTCCTATGTATTATAAGTATGTATTTACAAAAAAAAAGTATATAAGTATTTATATCCATTATCTAGTACCCATAGTACAAGCTCCGCTTAGTTTGGTACTAGATGGTGATGTGTAAAATGTCGCAGAATATTTATTTATTTATTATAAACGCTATAAAATTGCCATAAAATATTAAGGCCAATTTCTATAACCCTGCTCAATCTAAGAACTGAATCCAAAACGTCTCGCATAGAAGCATCATTATGTGAATGGGCATTTGTTATAATAGAAATAGGTAGTGATTGAATGATGAATTTAACAGTGTCCGAAGTAATTAAACACTTAAAACGAAATCTACCTCAGACAGATACAAAGCAGCTGCAAATATTTTCCTCTATCAATCTTTTTTTCCGTCATTCAGTAAACTAAAAATCTCAAACATTTAATTCTAGGAATAAATCAGAATTAGACTATTGTTTACCGACATTACTTATAGCAGCAGGTGCACCTCTAGTCATAGACAGTTCGTGATGTTTAATCTGTATTGGCATAAATTATACGTTTTTTACGTGTTAATAGATCATCTACTCATTTAATGTTCCACTGCTGGGTTATAGGTTGCTTCATAGAAACTTCATAGAAAACACTAACTACATGCTTGATTTCAAGAATGTAGTTAATGTTTTCTCCTTTTCTCACAATATTTTCTTTCACCATTTTTGCGAGTAATCATTAATGTTATAATGACATATAATGATGTTAATTAATAAACATACCATCACGCATGTCGTCCCCGAAAGGTTAGGCAGAGGTGTATATACACCCACCGGTTTCGCCGGTATGTTTAAGGTCCTATGTAATAGGGGGCGAGAGATTAATATCCTTAATAATTATATTTCTAAGAGCAACGCCTTACGATCGAACTCAGGACCTGATTTGGCAGACCATAGTTACTTAACAAGGCTATCACTGTGTGTTTGTTTAATGCAAAACAGTTTCTATTTCTTTGTAAACACATCATAACAAAAACAACGATATTCTACGATCAGTGCTATACCCAAATAAAATCGGCACAAAAAAGTCAATTTATCTCATTCGGCTGTGAAAGAAACTAGGGCAATGGAGAAATGGACTAGCATAATCTATCAAATAACGAGGCCATGTCAAATCTAGGAAGTACGCCCGTATTACACAGACACAATGGATCACTACGACAATGGAACAAGACGTAGCTCTTCAACGACTCCCTGGCGGGATTTATTCCTACAGATATTCTTTTACTAAATAAAAATAAACTAATATTTCTTTTACTAAATAAAAAATCCAACATATGTGGTTAGTACTAATCTGACTTATACATATATTATTTATAAACAATAATCTGAATATGATGCCTCATTCGTAAATATCGAAATGGAATTAAAATAATCTCCTTTTTATTTCTACCCACTTAAAATGCGAACATAAAAAAAAACATGCCAAATAAACTTTAAAAGTCTTTAAAGGTAGGGCATAGCGAGATTCCTCGCTCAAATTGAGCTGCTCGACTGGGGAAGGACCTCCGCCTTACAGAATACTGCAGCGAATCAACAATAGTGGTCTTTCTGCGAGTGAGTAAAGTTACCAGAGCTCGTTGGGGAGTGACTATTCTGACAGCATGGGCATTCCATTTCCTGTCAGTTTAGTAATTCCCTATTTTAAGAAACCAAAACGGTTTCTGCTAGGGTTTACAACGCATTTGCAAGCCTTCAGGTGTTGCAAATGTCCATGGGCGGCGGTGATCACTTACCATCAGGTGAGCCGCCTGCTAGTTGCCCCCTTATCGCAATAAAAAAAAACCTGATTAAAACGATTTAGGCATAACATATGTCACTGTTATAAGACATGTGAGAAAAATTAATAGTTCTCGACAAAGAAATAGACAACAAAATGTTGTCACACAATTTGACGATTTAGTTTTGACAGAAAAAAGGTAGGAAGGACTAAAGGACGGGCTCGGTTACTGAATACAAATTTTGGAAATGTAGGATCGTAGGATAGGTGTTAGGAAGACGAGATAAGACATGTACTACATACTTAAATATAGCAGATTTGAGGTTAAATTAAACTATTGGAATACGAAAATTAGATTAAGAGACTCTTGGAACCATGCATAAATCAACAATCCAAACTGCTACTGATAGTTTAACAGGAAATCCCACACAATAATCGCTATTGAATTCCTTACACGAATAAGCCAAATATCCAGGAACAAAATATAACGACAAAGTTTAACATTAAGTAGATGGGTCCATCAGCTGTGGAACATGAAAAGGTTCCATAAGTCGACTTAGAAACTTACTCCTTTGTACGGCTCACACATATACAATGCATACACACCAATAGAGCCTCTGGCATACGTATTGACAATAAGAACAGAACTATTTTCGCTTAATTTATCACTTGTAATTAATAGGGTTACTATTAAACCTATTGTATTTGCTTATATTAATATTTGTAGCTTCTCTTGTTTTCCACTGTTTGATGTACAAATGGTCAAACGCCTCCCCTAATCTAGTCCAGGATTTTATATCTTGGATATTCAGTCTAAGTATATCTTGAATATCTAGATCTTGTCTGGCACCGAGGTTTTTGGAACTAGTTTTCCAAGATCCTGGTTGACCATCACATGTTTAATTTAATTGATCACTTAAGTTTCAACCGCGTAACATTATATCGGCGTATTATGAATGAAGATCAATGTTAGGTTATCGTCATGTATTAAAACTGTCACTTTTCTGCTAAACCATATCTTTATCAAGAAAAGAAACCCTACTCCGATAGATACTAGTCTTGCCATTGTACAAAATTACGCTATGCGACGTATGGGTCCTTTATACGATACTTCACCGTTTATTACAAGGATTTCTCAAGAACAGTGTCACTCGAGATATATCCTGAATAACACTGCCCGCACTTGGGATCAAACCCTTCAAAAGCTTCTCACTATCGGTAGTTTTACTAAATCAAATCCCGTTTTAAACTTCAGTAATTATGGGAATGAACCCTTAAATACAGTGACAACAAAGAAAATCGAGCATTAAGAACGAAATGCTTAGAATAACACAGCTTCCATCTATTTTTAGCTCACTAAGCAAAGTTATTTTAAACTAGCGCAATAGCATGCAGCATCGCGCGCTCTGCCAAATAACAACTTGAATTTGCATAATATTCATGTATAAGTATTTCTGTCTTTGAAGATCAAATTAACACACACATTCCACTTCACATGTTGCTTATTATTATTTTTGGATATTGTAGATACTTATAATGATGATACTACTACAAGAATACCTTTTACATCTTTACAAGTTTTACTTGACCAACTAGGTCGTAGTGCGACTACCAAACGAGAGGTCTTGGGTTTGGTTCTCAGGTCGAGCAAAGTGTTATTGGGGTTTTCTAGGAAATTCTCAGTAAGAACTTGGTGGTAGGATTTGTGCCCATTTATTTGATGGCATCAACGTTTCTTAACTAAAAACCTCTGAAAAGCCACCTATAACCATTAATTTTTAAACCAAATCATAGATGTAAAAATTTAATTAAGACTGTTACAAAAATATGGCCCAAAATGGCCGCCTGAAAGATTTCGCGCCAAATGTCAAGTGTGTCAAAATATGTTACTCGCATCATACAACTAGTTACAGTAATCATTGTGTACTAAATATTTTCATCTGTTAGTTGTTATGAACAAGTTGACGCCTGAGTTGCCACTACACTGTAGATAATAACGAAACTTTGTTTGTAAGCGCAAAGTTTCGAATACAGTTTTAATATAAGCTGGCAACATCGGCCATTGCCATAATAAGGGATCACAAATTTAATTTTACTTGGTTATGAGCAATTTCTGTTTGGTTATTACATATAAAGTTAGGGACACTATAAAAATGCACTTTCAGCAGAGTTTTTTTTATTTTAAGAAGAAGTAGAAGTCATTTCTCATCACGTACAAGTAATATTTTATACCTAAGTGCATTATTTTATTCTCCGACAACATCCAGTTCTGCATAACGTTGCGTGTTTTGGCAACAAACATCCCTGTTGGCTCTCTGCCTTACACTATGCCAAAATCAAGTTAAAAGCAAAAAAAATATCCTAGTTTGAGTGATCTATCACTCAGTAATGCGTCTATTCATTATGTCGACATTAAAAGTGTACAATGTATGTGAAAAGTAGATTATCTTGAGAGTAAAGTCATAGCTACCGCGCTTGGCAAAGAGATTGGTAATAATTGCAGATGCGTATAGGATAACTTACCCAGACCGCAATCCCGACTAGACAAAACAGTAAAAAAGTACCGAAAATAATATGGGGAAAGAAGAAAGATAGAAAGAAATATATTACGACGACGATATTTATTTATTTATTTGGTACTCCAACGACTTTCTGGTTATTAGCAATAGATTAGTAAGTTAATTCATGACAGTGAGTGCAATTAGTAAATATCAGAAGTCCGAAGCTTTCTGCTAAATTGGGAAAAAATGATGTCGTGAATTTTAACGTGGTTAGGTTAGTATTACAGAAAAAAGTGAAAGTCAAGAAGGCATAACATACCAATTATAACATAACATTCAACTATTTATATTTAAGTCACGTCAAGCAATTAATAAACATAGGTTGAAAGCCCGTTATTTACTAGCATTTAACCCTGTCGTAACCAGATTGGCAATCACTATAATATAGAAAAACAGCTCGTAGAATGTGCTGTTAATAAAATAGAACCGATATTTCTTATTGAATCTTGGTCTGCCCAATAAACGTTCCTTTATCCGCTTTTACTGACAGCCAACTAATAAAAAGTACAAGGGACACTTCAATGTAAATTCCTAAGCTGTATGTGAATATACCAGCACATTATTTGTTTCGATGTTCGCGAGATGTAAGTAATAAGGGTGCGTTTATTTATGTACCGGAATGCGTATTAAGATACCGTTTTAGAATCCAAGACCAAAACGATGTGCAGAAATTTCTACGGAAACCGCAAATACTTTGTCTATAAATGAAAAAATATATTTAAAAGAAATTGCGGGGTAATACATCGATGATGTAATATTATAGATACCAAACTTATAAATAACTAAATAACTATTTTGTCTTCAAATTAATGTAAGTACCTACTGCGCCAATCTGGAGCCATTAGTTTCAACATATCACCGCATTATTAAACTACACTCGACAATAGTAATGCCCAGTGAGTCGTCATTATTACCTTTATATACCCTGTAACTAGGTAAGTTACACAAAAACTATTCAAAACCGACTAGTTTAAACTTGTACTAGTTTATTTATTCACCACCAACCCGCTATACGCTTTGAATTCATTTAGTCACCATTGACAGATTCAGAAAGCCATTTAGATTTTTATGACCGACCCAAAGACATATCTCTTGAGTATGGAATTTAATCAACCTATCTTGCCTTTAAAAGATTAGATGTGTACCTAGATATTATTAATGTTTGGCAACTATCCATTTATACATTACATAATTCTCATTGCAGTGTTGGTATGTGTGAGTCATAATACCGGGGTATGTCCTAAAAATATTTTATAGACGTATTTTTTAACGAGTCCGCGTAAACTTTAGAGATTAATTTTCCATCATTTATTTCCTGAAACGCGTAATTCATTTTGGTTCTTTTTAATGTGTTATTTTAATTTTAGTCGGCGTTTTATTATTCCGTCTACCAGGTTAGATAGGTACTAAGTACAATGTGTTTTCCTCAGTTTGAGATATTCTACCATACCAGTAATGCGTTTGGGTTGGGGCAATTTTTCAGAAAATAATGCTTTCAGGAAAGATGTTTGTTGGATTTGCTATAATCTGTCAGATCAATAATCTTCCCAAGGACGTTAAAAAGCCATAAAACTTCAGCTCAGATCTTCGTTTTGATACGGTTTCTTATTTTTATGATCGCAGAAAGATGTTATAAAAAGAAGATGCTGCTCATTAGAATGATTTTATTTACTATCAGTTGACTGTGTTTCTAATGTTTTAAGTACTGATAGTTCACCTGTACGAAAATTCTGGATAGAGAAAGTTTTAACGAGGTCAATCACGTATTTACGAAAAATAGAGGTGAGTTATTTTTAGGTAAAACCGCCCCGTTGACATAGATTTACGTTGCAAAGTTATTCTTGATATCTCTTTATAATTTTATGATTTAATACAAAGAGCTTTCCATAAAAACATTTGGCGTATCCGTTTTATTACGCAAGGTTTTATATTTCGGTTCTTGGGTACAAGTTATTCCGAGGTTGAGACCTGTGTAAATCTTTCTACGAATTTCTCAGTGGCATATCAGGAAAAGCTGTGAAATATCCTAGTGGCGTGACCAGTGAGTGGACTTTGAAGTCAAAAGTCTCGAGTTCAATCCCAAGACCATTCACTTTTCGAAGTCACATGCGTATTTATCACGTATTTAAACGGTGAAAGAAAACCATCCTGAGGAAACTCGCTTGCCCGAGAAATCTAATAGATGGCGTGTAAAGTTATGCAAACCCGCACTAGGCTAGCGTGGTAGACTACTTGCAGTTTAATCCCTCTGACAATGATGAGGAGACCTGTACCCACCAGTGGGACAATAAATGGGTTCATGATGCTGAGACCAATATATGCCTAGTTAATTAACAATACGCTCAAGATCAAAAATACCGGTGAAATGGCACCCACAATACTCAAGGACACTGATAAATGAGATATAAACTTACATTACGTGATCAAAAATAAAACAAATTAAACGTTATTTAACACTTCGTGTTGGGCACGCACGTATTACATCATGAGTTCTTGTTCTTGACACTGTCAGTTCCACTGACATAATAAATTCGTCCTTTCCCGTCGAAAACAAGTAAAGTGATCCCGCCGAATAGGATTAGGATTATATTTGAATGTAATTTGAGCGATCAAATCAATTCGTCTCCAAAATAAGTCGTCAACAAATCAGTTCGAACATAAAGTGGCGTCACATTTTTCTGATTATATTTTGCCGCGCATTTATATAATATGTATAGACGTTATTTACTCGTATATCCTGTCTATATTTGACAGATATCACACTTGTTTGAAAGCGATAAGGAAGCCCACTGACATTTAAGGTCATTAGTGGGATTCAAAGTCAAACTTACCAACCTTTTTTTAGCTACGATCGTAAAAAGTATACCAATCGTTACTTAATTCATATTATAATATTTTTATAAATATTCTGTGCTATCGCCGACTTGCCTTTTTTTATAATATAAATAACCGAGAAATGTTGAATTCTATTCTTGTAATTAAAAGATGGATTTTATAATTCCAACTTTGAATGTGGTAAGTAGTATCTGTTTAAAAAAATAGTTAACTTTGTTGTGTGTGAACAAGTCTATACACTTGAGGGTTACTCACAATTGTGCACAACAACCGGCATGTACTTAGTTCAACTTTATTTTTTCCAACACTTATATTACTGCTTTATCGTCGTGATTAATATGTTTAATTTTGCCAAATTTCAGTTTTTAATAGGTAGTAAGAGTCTCTGGGCTAAGAGGCGGACATACAGACAGATGGGCTAATATGGCGAAACTATAAGGGTTCATGATCAATTACGGAACTGTACAAAGCTCTTAACTGTACTTACGTTATTTTTTTTGGGATGTAGCGCCCCAATAAGGCAACTAAGAGTTTGCCCTTTAGCAAACGTGATCTAACTACGAACGCCAGAAACATTACCCTTAATTGACCAATAAAACATAGTCAGACTCCTTTATTTCTTTCCTAATTATAATTAGCGAGATTTTCGATTCGAGGTGGCCAACCACTTATTTCATTAGACCAAATCCAATCACTATCTGTTTCTTTTTATAGAAGTTTATTGTGGAAACAAAGTTGAATAAATTTGTATCTATTACTCTGGTGCTTACTGTGATAGGTCGAATGACGACCCAACAAATCCAGTAAATAAACGTTTGAAATCGTACGAGAAAATATTTTAATGCCAATCCCTTGAAATACCTTCTGAAATGAAAGAAGGATGTTGGATTATGGTTACATAAAATACAAAGCGAACGAGTGACATAACAAATATTTTTTTATACTAAAAGGGTGGCAAAAAAAGTTACGCCTGAAGTTAAGTGAATACCGTAGCCTATAGATATTTGCAACACTAGTGGTGTCCCGCGCGCGTTGCCGACTCACTAGAAGAGAGTTACTAAACCGACAGCAAACGGAATTCCCATGCTGTCAGAATAGTCACTACCCTAACGAGCTCCGGTAACCTTACTTAGGTACTTGCAGTTGCAGGAACCCAACTATTTGTTGTTTCACTGCGGTGGTACTTCCCCAGTCCGGCAGCTCAATTTGGGCGTGGAATCTCGCTCTGACCTACTTCCAAATATATTTAGGTACATAACTATTCAGATAAATTTTTAATCATAATAATTTATACATAGATGTATCGATGTCGATAGACATGCTGAAATTTGTACAAGTGAGTGCAAAGTCTGTAAAGCAGAAAATACGAGTATATTTGTCTAGACAACAGTATATAAATATAGAAATATTACAGATGGTAAGAAATGAGTGATCAGTGTGAATGCCACAGATTTATGGCCGTAGGATAGTGAATCATAAATCATAGGGACTATTTAACGACCTATTTATCATATTTCAGAAGGCATATTGGTTTGCCAAAACAAAACATCTGTGTTATTATAAAAATAAAGTAAATAATCTTCTCATAGTGATGTCATCAATCATTCTATATTATTTTGTATAGATTTATATCTTGGTATTTGATATTCGCTTTCTAAATATCGGAGCAGGGTGTTCCAAATTTGAAATTGAACGCCTGCCCTTTTTAGTTCATGATTAGTCCGAGAAATTAAACGTTCATTTGCTTTTTTTAGACATACTAGCTCTTTCTTGCAATTTCGTCTACGTAGAATTACCTAGTATTTTGGAGTTCATATTTTTCCTATTGTCTTACGAAAAGTAAAATTATAAAAGATTTTTAACCCATTTTGAGAAATTATTGATTCCCCAAACAAACTTCTACATCTCTTTTCACCCCTTTGAAGGATGAATTCCGGGATAAAAACTATTTTATGAAGAAGGACTTGGGACTCGATCTCTACTCATTACACCCAAACAGGTTAAACGGTTTATGAATGAAGACGTAACAGACAAACAGACACATACTTTCGCATTTATAATATTAGTATGAATATACCCTGGGTTCATGGCAAATGGAAATATCATATTACACACCACCTTAACACATGTTTTTCCGTCATAAAAATGTGCCGTTTATCCACGCCTTCTTTTGGCTGTCAGTGTTGTATTCCCAGCTTGGTATCTGACACGGTTGTAAAATTCCAGCCATAGCCGACCGTTCGTTGACAAGCTTCAGCGTTAACAAGCGGCCTCAACATTATTATTAAAGAAAAAGTTAGGACCATAAAATATATGTCCGCACATCAGTCAAATTTAATTGATATAACCCACATAAACAGTTTCTGAACAACGGAGTGGTTGGAGACGTAGTTGTGTCAAAACTGTGTAACATTTCAAGCACTGACTTGATAAACACCTCTTCAAAAAGAAAAAATAATGTGGAAAATCGGATACAAGCAATTATAAGTGGTCTCAACTGTCCATCAGTGGGAAAGTTAATGGGTTGAGAATGATGATTGGGCATCTGTATTTGCTATTCCGGTCACTATTTCACGACATAAGCGACACACTAAACACATTGTGCGTAAAAATGCGCTAATAAAAATCTAATTATAACGACATCGCTGGCAGCTGCCCGTCGATACTTCTTGTTATTTTCGCACGATGAATATCAAGCTCGTTTTACAATCAGTAGCTACGTTACAGTAACTTCCTGAATATTTTTATTTTTCACACGACTTGCGTAAAAAAACATACAGTTTACGGAGAAAAATAAATACACAGCGCCTTTATTTAGAGTTTTAAATTAAAATTACCTTTGGTAGCATGGTTTCTTCTTAAATATTTATGACAAATATTTTTATGTTGTTTTTTATTTATTTCAGAGTACTGGGGCGATCTAAATATCGAAGGGATTGATGCAAACATTTTTTGAGTGCTTCAGATCAAACTGAATGTCTTTTTATCGTAACCTGTTGAAATAAATTTTTACTACTAATAATATTTTGAAAAAGTACATTTATGGTTTCAACTCTTCCATTTCTTCGTAAAATTATTGGAAGCTATGTTTCTATTCAATGCAATTGGATAATTCCGCATCGTTCGTGTATTACTGGCATACATTATGTCTGTCGAGCTCAGTGGCTTGTCAGAGTTAGCAGAGAGTTAACTGCTTAAGCCAGATTAAGAGGCTTAGCTTATTATCACATCGACTTCGTCTCGGAAACGCCAGCGATCTGCCTCGATATGTTACGTGTAATGAAGGTAAATCTCTACGAAAATATAATATTTTACGAATTGATTCTATATGGAATTATAAGGACATTCATACATAGATAAAATGTAATAATAGAATACTTGTAATTTGTGCTTTTAAATCTTCTAATATATTTTCATAGTCTGCAAATAATTTATTTAAAATAATTAATTAAAGGTTAGGTACTAGGTACTATTTTGAATAATTATATATGTACAACATCGATATAATATTTAAGTATATTGTATTTGTATGTAGATATAATTTGTAATAGATATAATTTAATGTAGATGTAATTCTTTTAATAATATAATATTTTTGCTCAAAAGAGGTCATCCAATATATTATCTACACTATTTATTTTGAAATCCATTAAATTACATTGAGACTAGTACAAGATTGATGTCTTAAAACGTTTGGAATAATGTGGGTTAACAGTGAGATGTATAAAACGTTACCATTAAACTTTTT
This sequence comes from Craniophora ligustri, assembly GCA_905163465.1. Classification (NCBI taxonomy): domain Eukaryota; kingdom Metazoa; phylum Arthropoda; class Insecta; order Lepidoptera; family Noctuidae; genus Craniophora; species Craniophora ligustri. Next base: position 4,350,781 of record LR990967.1, on the reverse strand, counting down.
TAACGTAGACTATAAATTGTAATGTCTTCTTTAAGACAACGGTCGCAATAAAACTCAATACATCTGAAGTGTATACAATGTTTATACTTTTGTGTATCGCAATGTATTTTACTAAATGTTATATCTACATTAGTCTAGCCATAAATGCGACATATTTTTGTAAGTTCACCTTACAAAAATACCTATATTTTTAATAGCTATCTATTAAAAAATATAGGTATTTATTCGTTTATACAAAGACTATTCTTTGTATAATCTAATAAATTAGACTGGATGAGGAAGGCGGAGGACAGAGTGATATGGCGCAGTTTGGGAGAGGCCTATGTCCAACAGTGGACTGCGATACGCTGAGTTGAAACTAATAACTGTTAGTTTCTGTTTGTAAAAAAATTAATAATGTATTATTAATATGACTTTAATTAACTTTTCTTCAAATACCTGAATGCTTACCGACGTGAAGTTCTTCGTAGGGGCTTTTTTATGTATTCTGAGATATATCACAGGAGAATATGTTGATCTGGTGGGTCAATAATAGTTGAATACAGCTGTTGAATTCAATGCGTGAATACAAATCTATCTGTTAAAAAAGATACTTAGGGATATCGACGAAATCAATACATGTAGAAACATGGTCAATTTATTTATTTAACGAAGGAGTTGCAGTAGAGATACTTAGTGTGGGTGGGCTTATCCCAAAAAAGGGGTTAATATATTACACATTTAAATAAAAGCTTTAATTATTTTGTTAGACAGAAGAATACCTTGCGACTATTTACTATTAGGTATTATTTACCTTTAGAACTCTGACTCTGCTTCTTCAACTTCACTCGCGGTCTAGCGAGTAAAGTATAATTTCGTAGACTAACCTGGAAATAAAATAAAAACAAAATTAATATAAATAATCTTATGAAGGCACTTGTCATAACCATGTTGTAGCTTTTAGTCTAACAAAAATAGGTCCGTTAAAATAAAATATAAATAATAAACATAATATTTCGTTATCTTCACTCTATTGGAGAAATTCTTCAAGCGTTATTTTACAAAAAAATACCTCGAGAGAGATATTATACCTATGGCGAGATTTCTCACTCAAATTGAGATACTCGACTGAGCATGTACATGTACCTCCGTATTATAAAACACTGCAGCGAAACAACAATAGTTGTGTTTCTGCGAATGAGGTGAGGTTACCAGAGCTCGTTAGGAAGGGTCTGTTCTGACAGCATGGGAGTTCCGTTTGCTGTCAGTGTAGTTCCTCCCCTATTTTAAGATCCCTGAGACCCTGTAAAAACCTTAAACGGTATTTACAGGGTCTTCAACGTATAAATAATGTTTTTTTAAATAAATAATTAAAAATTGATATAATGATATAAAGGACCAAGTGACTACGAACTTGCAACGAATGCTCGCCAGGTCTGAAGTCATCATGTCAAAGGTGTCAAAGGTAACAGCTGTCATACTACTGCGAGAAAATTATCATTGTGACGTCACACGTGCTCGGTTTAAGTTCGGATACCGTCGGTGTGTTTTCGGTACATGGCACAAGCAAAATAAATAGTTTTGTTATAAAAAATATTTATGATGATTTTATTTCTGTGATAAATGACTAGATTTATCACAGAAATTCAATCATTAAAAAGGCAATTGGTAAATTTTAAACTTAACGGAATTTCCACATGTTATAATAATAAAAAAAATATTTTCGGGGAAACGTTTTCAGTCGTTTCCAAAAAGGCAAGTTGCATGTGCTTGTGGAGCAAAATCAATCAGAACACACCATCACGGCTGTATTTCCAAAGGGTACAGTATTGATATGCCATTCCTAAAAGCTCATCCGCAGTTCTCCGGTATGATTTTGGGTCTTATGTCTATTTCGTCAGAAGTACTCGTAAAATATAAGTATGAAGGTCGACGGAAAAATGACAACTCCGAATTTCTTTTGAATGTTTCAAAGAAGAACCTAATCACAGTTTTCTTGAACTCGAAATCGAATTGAGAACGTCAAGATCAGCAGTTTAACTTGTAATCATTGTTGCGGTTGCAAAAATTAAGTATTTATTAAAATCAAGAAATGTTCCGATCCTTATTCTGAGTCTCACTTTCTAGCCTACCTACTACTACTTAGATGAAAATGGCAATTTATTCACTAGAATATAGTATAAGGCATTACTTTTTTATAAGAGTAAGTCAAGTTATTAAAATGTATGACGGAAGGTCGTTCACTCGTGGAGAAGCCTCAAAATATAACGTCACGGTATAGTGACTATCTGTTAACGACATTTGAAACTTACACATTTCAAATTTATATTTGGAATAGCGATATAACACAAAGAAAACGCACTATTCAGAATCTAAATCTGTCGGCATCGTCACTACTAAGCCTACTATTGAGTCCTCTCCTGTCCCATCCTGTCCTGTCCCGTCCTGTCTCTGTGTCCTACTATTGAGTATAACTGATAGGCCACTGCCTATCATTTAAGCAGGAAGTAATTTTACTCTCATTGTCAGAGGTCACGGATGAATGCCGAGCTTCTATTACGTACACAAAGCCAGTATATAAACTACGTGTCCCATATACACATATTTAGTCAATAAAGCAAATGGGGCAACTATATTAATCTGAATACCTTCACAATAACATCGACTAAATTCCCCTCACGTGTCAGCCCAATCTCGACCTTATGTCCCCGAATTCAATCCCCGAAAGGTTCGAATAATTTGAATCAGCATAAATGGCCACCCTATATAATGGTGATGAGTGTCAGGGTTGAAAACGACGCCTTCAAATATTATAATTCAATTTGCTTCTGTGTTTATGATAATTTACGTAGCTTGGATTTGGTATGGCTATTTGGTAGTAGGGGTTTCAGTATAACGATTAACATACATTTACTTGCATATATACCTACTATATATTATTACTACTTGATTAATTCTTTGATTTTTACTAGCTACGGAGCCGGTTGACATTTGCAAAACCCGAGGTGTCATTTACAATTTGTGTTAAAGTTTTAAAATAAAAAACGATACTTTTAAAAAATTTATAATCTCAATTGAAATATTACATATATTACACTATCTAGGTCAACGCGAAAAATATCGGATATTCTACCCTTATCGAAACAAAATCAAATTTCTCTATCGAATTATTATTTCCAATGATCTGCTTTAATGAACAGAATAATAAAATATATTTGGATCAGAAATAAATGAAATGTATCAGCAGCCATCGGTATTTTACTTTTTAAAATAGCTCAAGCGTCAACAGAAACTGTTTATTCGCATTTTAATAATGATAATAGTAATTTATGACGACGCCTCTCATAGAAAATAATGTTTCCTGTATTTAATTAAATATTTTATATACAACTAGCTGTAAAATGTCACGCCTGGCTATGTATGGCACATTGGTGGTTTAAGATGAAAACAATCTTTGAAGAAAGTTGTGACAAATTTTGAACGCAATCAAGACGAACTTTTTGTGTTTTTGAAACGAACTTAGAATGTTTATATAAAAAGATTATAAATATTAGTAAAATAAAACTTTCTGAGAACTCAACATCGAATAAGTTTGGTTTTGCACATAAGGAAGAGTCGTCGTTTCTTGTCACTTTACAATTACCATTACCAAAATATTTGAATGTTCCGTATTCACTAACTTATGAACTGATTTCCTTTACTTCGATGACACGTTTAGCTCAGCGGTAGTCAACGCTGTCTGCTGTGCTATGGGTCCCGGGTTCGAATCTCGGTAAGGACAAATGTTTGTGTGATGAGCATCAACATTTGTATCCGGCTTAACATAAGCCTCGTTGTTTAGCTCGGAACTAGATGGAGCTGTGTCATAATGTCTAGAAATATTTAAAACCCTCGCTATACATACTTAATGTGTTAGCGCTACTCATGCGCATCAAGTCACGTACATAGAGTCTACATGTTTGTGTGTGAGAGAACAACTAAAGGTGAAATGGTAACGGCAAAAACACTCACACAGACGTACCATGTAGAAGAAAACCATAGAGCAGTAATTGTTTTTATTTAAATGAATACCTAGATTCGTTTAATAACTATGTATATGGCTGAACCAAAGTATATTTCTATAATTTAACTTTTAACTTATAATAAAATCAAATTGTGTCTTCAATTAACCAACTCACCAATATTTTATAATGAATCTATTACAGTTAACGCTTTGTAAAGCAGTAATAGAACATTAACTTCAAATAAAAATCTTTATCTTAGTAATTTATGCATTTAATATCCTAATGGTGAGAATAAACGTAGCTCTTCAACACGCGAACGAACAAACAAACGACTTCATCGCCGTGGACTCTATTCATTGCTCGTTAATAAAGAGGGTGCAATGTTTGATCAGTAAGTGGACCGCTAATGGCTACTTCGTGACTCATAAATGGACGCCTCAGTGTTGATAGAATTCTGTGGATAAAATCCGAAGGAAGGAAAAAGGCGTTTTCTCCTATTTTATAATACTGCGGTAACAGTACTCTTAAGTAGTCTCAGTAAGCTGTGGTGTGACCAGTGGACTGAGACGTCAAAGGTCTCGAGTTCGAAACCAAGGCACGCACTACTGACTTTTCGTAAGTTATGTGCGTATTTATCACAAGCTGAAACGGTGAAGGAAAATATCGTGAGGAAACTTACATGCTTGAGAGATCTATCTCGATGGCATGTGAAGTCTGCCAACCCGTAGTAGGCTAGTGTGGTGTACTATAGCCTAATCCCTCTCAAATGAGAGGAGACCCGTGCCCAGCAGTGGGACGTTAATAGGTTGATGATGATGATGATGAACAGTTCTCTTCTAACACTTTATATGTATATGTTATGTTACGCTACGTTACCTGTATAATCGATAATTTAGTTATTTACTATCGAATTAATATGCTATGTATACGCGAATGTTAGAGCGAGATAGATAGACGAGTCCATTCATCGCTATCGACCTGCATTGGTCTATATAGCGTTAGACTTGAACAAAACAACCCCGCTCATAATGCAATAACAATATCAAGTCCTTACAGTTATTAAATAGTAAATTACAGTAAAGTAAGCGTACTTAATTATTTCTAGGTGCTAATAACCTAAGAACGATAACCGAATTATACATTTCATACGTAATTACAATCAAAATACTTAGCTGTGTAAGTACTGCGGTATCTTAGAAAGATTTGATCACAAACTTATAGGAGAAAATATCGCATTTCATCATGTAAATGTTCTCAATGCATATAAATTTTATTTTAGAAATAATATCAAATACTATATTTATCCAAAAATTGTTTACTCCTTGAAAATGTAATCCTACTCCTATAATAGGCATATGCATACGAAAATGTACCTTACTATTTAGTCTTTAAGTATGTATTTGCTGTTGGTGTACTTATAACACCAAAATAAATACATGAATTGGTCCAAATATTTAAGTACACGCCACTATTCTTAGGACAGGGAACCACAGGCTAATAATTAGCAAAATTGATACTTAATAAGTCACGTGGCTGGTAAGGCACGGCCACTACTGATCAAGGTACGTATCGAAGTAGAACCACACACACAAGGTCACACGATCATTAAAATTTCGGTCGTCGATCGATCAGCCATCACGGCACTGTATATTACATACACCGTATTTTTATTACTTTCCTGTGACCATTATTACCACATAATAACCGCCTACTCGCGTCCTTTTACGTAAGCCGTTAATCATTAAATAAACTTGATTACATTTCTGTAGAAAAATATACAACATTTTCTTTAAATTCAAAGCTGGAACCAGTTTTCTAGTCCAGGTTTTACTTATTCTTGCTGACTCATCCAGAATCAAATGTTTATGATCTTTGCAAACGCAATACATACACACGTAAAACACCGATAAATCTAAAAACCACTACCGTCTCGTTTATCTAGTAGATCTAGGTCGTAAGTGCGAATGCTGAGCCACTGTCTGGGGTTTGATACCCAGCTCGAGCAAAATGTTGGGGTTTTATATAAAATTATATGCAGCAACTCGGAGTTAGGATTCAGGTCCACTCGATGGCAATAGGTTCGCACCCCTTTACATAGGACGTAAAACATACCGAAATGTTCGAAATTTGGGAGTACATTAGTACACCTCTGCCTAACCCTTCGGGGATGACAGGCAACCATGACACCTGTCGTCAAGAATGTATTAAAAAAATACAAAAAAGAGCTCTGAAAGCGTGATTTTCGAAAAAGGAGTAAATTTATATTTTTAAATAAAGAATCATAGAAATTCTCCTGCCATTCCCTGTCCTTAATTAAGAATAGAAAATGACTGAAACGGCATTTATTTACGTACGAAACTTTATTTCAATTAGTCTCTCGTTAATGGTCCGACATTTATACCAATTAAATACCACATTTATTTAGGTAACTCTTAATTAACATTAAGTGTATTTAATTCATTTTCAATTATACACTTCATTTTTTATTTTAATGATTTTACGGAGATTGTGCGTGTCTGAATGAATGAGTGTCATTTTAAAACAAGAAAAGCAAAACAAGATAACACCAACTTCGCGGAACGTTCGGGTTTAATTTACTCATTTTTGGAACTTTTATTTTAAATTGGCCTTATTGACTGCATTTAACACGTTTCTCTTCGAAATCGTTTACCTAGGCATCCCGTTTTTTATTAAACATTTTGCGATTGATTGCTCTAAACCTAAAATTAGTAGGTAACTATCGTTATTCCACTCAACTAAGCACCATTTATTACTCAAGAGCACTTAAAGTTTAAACCACTCAAATTAATTGATCACTCTTTACGTTGTTCCTACTCATGTTGGCCGGGTAACAACTATGAATGCGAAGACTGTTCTACTAATATTTACTTTAATTCTGTAGCTTATAAAGTTTTCAAGTTCTGGCGAAATCAAACACCCACAATATAGCCCATGGCGTGGCCTTTAATCCCACATCCAACCCACAAGTTATTCAAGATCTTTCAAACTAGAAAACAAAGAGATCCAATTTGTTTCAGTATGCTTAGGAATAATTTATACCGAGTTCCCAAATTAATAAATCGTAGGCAACGAAAAATCTATAGTGGGCGTCGAGCGAGACCGCTACAATTTTGAAATCTCGGCGGAAAAAATATTCAATTATTTGCATATGTTATATTGTTAAAAAAATCCCTACAGCTCCACTATACTATAAAACGTTTCATTCTAAACACTTTTTTCATATTCTATAAATAAGCCAATGGATTTCCATTATAGAGCTGCTGGGAATCAATGATCAAATTAGGTGGAAACTTACGAAGCCCGGGGCAATCACTGAAGTAATCTCTAACTTTGTTCAGATATCTAGACGTACCAAGGGAGAGGCAGTGAATCAAATCAAATCATAAAACCTCCTTAGCACAAAGTTTAGACAATACAGATACCTAAGGCAGATGTAAAGGAAAAAGTTTCATTCAAAAGAGTCTTATTTAAGAATGATAGACGCGATTCTCAGGCGTTAAGCGCCTTTGAGGAACACGAAAATTATAAAGAAAAAATTATAAAGCAAATATTCGTCTTCAAACATGAAGATTTCTACTAATTTATATCCCACCAAAAACATTTTCATGTAAAATTATGGCAAGACGCGACCATATGTCTCGCACCGTAAATAGTTACCTGATCTCATGGAGCCAAGATTCTGACTCACACGTCCTAACTCTACAAGGCGTATCACAAAATCTACACCTTAGTCAAAATATGTGACTTGGCCGTTTAGTTACTACATAAACTAAGTATTGCATACCAGAAAAGCATTGAAGTGAATCATGAAGAGAACGCTACAATTATATTAACTTACGCCCTTGTGAATTTAGCGAAATTTTCATAATTTCTGTAGTTCAAATATTCAGTACTTCATTTATCAAGTCTGACAATTTGTTGTAAAGTAATTTTGAATTAAAATTACTTAAAATAAATTTTATTTTGTAATTTTAATTAGTTTCAATTTAAAATTACTTCAGAACCTAATGTCAGACATGATTGAAATGAACTATACTGGATATTTTTTTATGTGCCGCACTTGTAATTAAAACTAGACTTAATTAGAAAATAATAAGTGCAAAGCAATTAAATTAGAAGACATCATCTCTAATTGCTTGCTTACAAAATAATAGCGAGATTAAAGCCAGAGTAAATTATTTGATAATTGGGTTGTACTGAAAGTTTCTAGATGTTGATAAATAAGACAAGATAATTATTATATTAATGATAATTATGTTTATTGTTTATACAATTATATCCCTCACGATTTACACATTTTTGCATCTATTGGAAATATTGTAAGTGGTCATCATCAACCCATTATTTCCCCACTGCTGGGCACGGGTCTCCTCTCATTTGAGAGAGATTAGGCTATAGTCGACCACGCTAGCCTACTGCGAGTTGGCAGACTTTTGATGGCGTTACTTGCCATCGAGAAAATCTCTCAAGCATGCAGGTTTCCTCACGATGTTTTCCTTTACCGTTTGAGCATGAGATAAATATGTACATAACTTCCGAAAAGTCAGTGGTGGCCTTGGGATTGAACTCGAGACCTCTGACATCTCAGTCCACTGGTCACACCGCTAGGCTACCATAGCTCTTGTAAGTGGTAATACGCCATAAAAAGGAGTAACTATTGTAACTTTTGCCAGCAAATCTTCGAAAGGCCCATTCAACCAACTGGCTTTTTCTTTTCAATTCAAAGCAATAATCCCAAGTTGCGTCGCTTGTCACGAGATTGTAATCAGCCTGCTCTCCATCAAACTTCTGTTATATGATGGTATCTGGTCTTCCGTTATCCATCGATTGCAGAGCTTCCGAACTTTCAGTTGCACATTGTTTGCAATATAGCATAGCATAGCATCAATATGCTAACAAGCTAATTGTCTTGTCAATTTTAATCAGCTGTCATTCGATATTGGATTCTGTAACCGTGGACGTTGGACCTTCACGTACATCGTAATGGAGATTATCCTATGTATGTATATTACTATAGTTATATTTATGTCAAAATTCTCCGAAGAACTGCAACATGGAGCTTGCACACCAGAGACTGCACGCATCTGTGGTGATGAAACGCTGGTGGTCTACTCTCTTAATACGTGTATAATAGCCACTGCACAGCAAAAATCGAAAACAATAATTAAACAAGCAAACTAAACTCATGGCGACACAAAATTTTCAAAAAGACGTCAGAATGAAAATAAATAAATGACAGTCGCGCAAATTAAGATGTAATATGTCTCCAGAGAGTTTCATTTTTAAATTCCGTGTTTTTTTTTTGCTGGAGGCGGGACCAACACTTTCATTTGTTTTCTCGTGGATCATCCACGTACCATTATTTTAATAATACACATTTTTTTATTCAAATGTGCTTACAATATGAAGCCACTATAATCAAAATATTTCTCCTTTCTCGAAATCCAAGAAGTATTCATATAATAAGCTTTGCAATGTAATGTAGGAACTGGTCAGTTTTGGCAGCGTGCCAGCCAGGCTTGACCTCCCAACTTTAAACTACCAATTTTTGCCAAAATTGTATCAGAAGTTGGTCGAAAGCGAACCTAGTAATTCGTTTATAAGTAATAGCTATGTTTTTGAGATATCAGTAACAAAACGAAAGATAATAAATCGTTTTTTTTCGTCTATAAATTATTGCCTTGCTCTGACTTGGAAAAAAAATACTAAAACAAGTCATTAATTCATTTTCTTATAACAAATAATTCTTAAATTCATATAGCATTCTTATTCGCATCAGTCAATAAAATATTAATGTACACATACATTTTCGTGCAAACCGTTGACCACTGAGGTTTTCTTTCATCTAGAGCCAATCGTTGGATGTAAAATCAGATCATACTTACTATAAAAATGAATTTTCATTACAACTGAACCAACGTGTTAAATTTCAACTCCGTACAATAAGAGGAAGTGGTGCTAATTCATATTGGAAGATTTTAACCTATAGAAGCTTGTATAAATGTATTCAAATCGACAATAAAAAGCAAGAAAGTATAAGTATAGAAGGAAACCGTTCCGTTTCCTTAATTCGACCCATTACAAATGAAGGAAATTGACTTCCGACTATTCTTTTGCTTTGCATGTCGGCGCTTCACAGGGAACAAAAGGTTATAACGCATTATCGTTAGCAAACTGTGGCTAAAAAAGTCCCAACCAATTTCTTCATCCTTGAAACAGACAGTGGCATTTCAATTAATTAGTGCACTAATCACTATTTCTCTTGCAAGTACACCTTGATTCACATCAAGTTTCAAGTTTCATTCACAGTTTAGTAGGAAATCAATCAAAAACTTTGTATGATGTTTTGTTTGTTAATATAAATTGTGTAGTTTACACAAAGGGAGCAAACATGCTTAAGGAGGTCTTCGTAATATATGGATGTTTGCAACGCCAGAAATTTTGCGCGCACGTTGCCAAGCCTGTAATCGAACCTTTTCACTTCTCCTTCTTCAAAAAAAATGCTTAGGATACAACTGGACAGCGCATTCTCCGGCTTGGTGCACGGTATAATTTTTCTCTTCGATAATAACATTTATTGAGGATATAATAAATACTATATCCATCAAAGGACATTACAGAAAAAAGGATTAGTCCATGTGGAAAGTAATCATCTTCCTAGTCTCGTGAACTGCCAGATTTCCGGTATCCTCAAGACAAAACTGACTTCCAACGTGGTGATGATTGTCATAAAAATACTTCTAATAAATAAGTCAATCAGATTAAGCTGGACCGCCAAAGGCAGAATACGTATGCGAATACTGATATTCGTGGTACAACGATCTTCAAAGGTATTCAGATACAAACAACGATAGCTGAACCAAGGCCCGGAGGGACACTCTATATGATCCTTGTTCATACATGTATATAACCTATATGTATAGACTGACATCATCATTTCAACCGTTAGACGTCCACTGCTGGACATAGGTCTCCCCCAAGACTGACATGTGGAGACTAATTTAGTATTTAGTAATTGGTTGTTAAAGCTGTGATAGCCTAGTGGATTGTGAAGTTAAAAGCCTGAAGTACAATCCTAAGGTACGCACGGCAGACGTACGTGCGTATTTACGACATGATCAAACAGTGAAAGAATTTCAAATGAGAGGAGGACCCGTGCCCACTAGTAGGGCATTAAATGGGTTAATAATAATGTAAGTGGTAATAACTCATAATACGTGGACTAATTCATCAAAATATACATTCAATTTTATGATAATTCACTTTAACTTGATAGCCTTTTGAATGAAGAAAAGTTTTCTACAAGTAAGTGCGTGAGACGCATAATTTTCTCCGCCTTTTGAATTTAATGTAATAAAAAATTCATAGAAACGTAATTTCAATAGCAATTGAAATGCGATGTTCGTGACTATTTTAAAGAATATACAAATATAACTTGTTATTAATTTAATTATTTAGAATCACAATTAGGTATTTTATATATTACTAGTTTTTGCCTGCGACTTCGTCTGCGTAAAATTAGTAACTTCATTTCCAGCCCCCTTTTCCCCCTTTTAAGAGGCGATTATCGGGGTGAAAACTATCATATGTCCTTCCCCGGGACTCGCACTACCTCTCTACCAAATTCCCTCTCAATCGGTTCAGCGGTTATAGCGCGAAGAGATAACTGTCTGAAAGTCTGTCTGTCTATATAGACAGACAGACTTTCGCATTTATCATAATATTAGTATGTATAATTATAAATAAAAATAGATGTAGACATACCATGCAACTAGTAAATAATATTTTATTTCACATAAAACATAAAATCGGGTGATACTCATTTAAAGTAGCTATAATTCTAAAAATGTATGTTTCAAAACCTTTATATATAATATACATAGTCCTGGCATAGCATAGCATAGATACTCGGAAGAATCGAAAACAACCATGGGTGGATGACCCGAAATTCCATTACGTGCAGAAAAATAATAACCATTTTCACGAAGTATTTCGCTCCGATTTGGGTACGGTAAATACGTTCTAAATATTCAATCGAGCAAGCGAATACGAAGACTTTGTTTATGCCCGGGTCCGCTCCAGGGAGCTGTTGGCTATATTGCATTAGTCAACATTTTAATACATATTCAATGTTGAAAATACGTAAACTCTCTCCGGAGATAAGCCATAAACATTCATTCAAATAACTTGGCTTTGGCAGAAGGTACCATAGTTCAAGCTTATTAACTTAGCTTATAGGTACAAAAAGACCATATCAAGGGATTGAACTTGTTTCTCCTTAACACAGGCCTGTAACCTAGCTAGGAGAACAGTACTTCAAGCAATAACTAGATTAAGAAACGATGGACTAAATTATCCAAGCATGTAATCTTCTCCTAGGTTAATATTAAGTTTAGGTCTGACTAGATTCACCGGCACTTGAGTATTTAGCCTGAAGTATCCCACCTGTAGTATACACTGAACGATTCGACTAAACGATTTATTCATTCAACTGACAAATCTGTTATTATTAGTAGTACTTGATTTGATTTTACTAAATTGTACGACGTGATGCAAGTCATCCATAGAGTTTTATTACAATTTAAATTAATATCGAATCGAATTATGTTTTAATGTCTTACTCTTTTGAATAAATAAATAAATAAATATTTCTGGACATTATGACACAGCGCCATCTAGTTCCGAGCTAAGCAACGAGGCTTGTGTTACGGATACTAGTTGGTTGATATACTACATATATACTTTTTTTTTGTAAATACATACATATTATACATAGAAACATCCATGACTCGGATACAAATGTTCATGGTCATCACACAAACATTTGTCCCTTCCGGGATTAGAACTCGGAACTCGTAGCACAGAAGGCAGTGTTAGCTACCGCTGGACTAATTGGGTCGTCAATAATAGTAACTTAACTAAGTGCCTGTGACTTTAACCACGTGGTAACGTCGCGTCGTCGGCTCTAAACGTTATCGACGATTTGGCCCAACCTTGGCCTAATAAATAAACTCAAAGTCTAGCGGTCTGCATTGCAAATGCATTCGGCGGATTGAAATACTGCTATTAAAATATTCATTCGTACTTGATAATTCTGCACCTCGTTCTTCATTTTCCTATTTGTCGATTCATGAAATGATACGACCTTATAGATTCACATCTGCGGGTATAACTGTTGTAAAATGTTTTATATCTTTTTTACTAAAACGTCTTCTCTCTATTAGAAACGGCTACATATTTAAATTAAAGTTGTACTGTTCTTCTCTGACTCCTTAATCAATCAGAAAATCAACAATGTACGTAATTATTTATAATTCCTAGTTTGATATATAGTACTTTTGTCAAATGAGAACAATTTAACAATTAAATTATTTCAACATATGTTAAGTATTGTAACATTCTAAAAAGAGTAAAAATATAGGACATAAAGGCAGACAAGAACGAATATCATACTATGAAATTACACATTATAATTATTGCAAATTTTGGTCACAAAAATAAGTCCAAACACAAAGTACTCTACAGACGCCATTGCTGCACAAAGTAAAATAATGGATGTGTTGAATAATATACAAGATAGTTGGCTAAATTCAATATACGTAAGTGGCCATAAAGCGATAAAAATTCCAAGGTCGTTAATAAAATGCAGGCAAAGGAAAGAATTTCTACATAAAACGCGAGACATCGCATCAAATACCGCCATCGTTCTGAACGAATAGCTTATTCAGATTATATCATACTTACACATATGTAGGTACACCGTCTGCCATAATATTACTTATACTTTAAAGCTTGCAAGTAAATCAAAGTTAAAATTTGTTTATTTTTACCTATCCTTTAATCCACTTAAACTTAAAAACTATGAAATATTGGTGGCATTTCCTACGTCTGCTTATCGAGATAAATAGGTAAAACATAAAAAATAAAGCCTAAGCCCCAATAGGACTTTTACAAATATTCATCGTCATAATTTATCCAAACATTCTCTACACCACCACTTTATACACCGAAATTAAAACAAAACCTTTCACACCCAAGTTTTACAAGTAAGCGAGTATTAGTGTATAAACGGGCAACTACAAGACAAGCACTTGGCCGGGATTTTGTACATTTCATCATCTTTTTCAATAGTTTGTTAAACAGGCCGTCACCCAAATGATTCCGTCTCTACAACTAACAAAAATACAGTATTTACAGATAAATTATTTAGAGAGCCCCAAAATATTTTATCTTCCTAACAGATTATATTTCTCCCCAAAAATAGGCTGGCCTCATAAATAACACACCTAAAAGTTCAGGTAACTAAATCTGTCAGCTATTATTTAGAGGGCCTTTGTGGGTCCAAACAAACTACAAGGGATTTTGTCTCAAGTTAAATTTTAATTTGGTGACCCCTGACGTCTGTCTGAAACAGGTTTCAGAATAAGAAGGGTTGATAAGACTAGAATTTACGTATCAAATATTTTTAATACATTTAATTGCGCATCTGGCTATTTTTGGACCAATACAACGCGCAAGTGACACGGTTGGTGTTGCAAACGTCAAAAGCTACGATAACCGCTTTACTATCGCAAATACGATATAATAATGTGTATATATAAAATAAAGAGTTCTGTTAGTGTAAAGGTTCGTGAAAGAAATAATATGGAGCTAGTGCTGCACACATAAAACATAAAATAAATGAAAGGTTACTTACATGATAGTATTGTGAAATAATTAGGGAACTACTACTACAAAATATTTCAACGGATTATTTTTCATCGCGGTCCGTAAAAAGTAATTTTATATCTGTGTAATACGAAGTGTATTGCATACTTTTATTTTATGTAAAAAGTCTTGGTCTAGGGCGGGGAGTGCCTTTGCCCTGCAGTGGACGATAAAAAGGTTGAATAAAAAAAAGAAAAATAACTGGTGTCATCTAAAGGACATTCACTACTGAATAAATAATAACGTCCCACATAGATTACCACAATCGATTAATATACATCTATATATACCTCATCCATCGACTACTACTACTAATAATATTGTCCATATTGTTGTCTTCTTGGTGTATGTACAATAAAGAATACTCTATCTATCTACTAGTGGCCTTTACTAGCGACTCGGTGTTCCATCCTTCTCGTTAGGGTCTATCCTACTCTTCACTTACCGGTGTGCGATAGACACTAAAATCTACAGTCCAAAGTCCAGGACTAGTTGAAAGCTCAACAACTGCTCATGCTCTACAAAAATGGATCTTCATCATTAAAGTAATTGGCGCATTAATAATCATCATAGCCGATTCTGCTTCTAAGACATTTTAATAAAAATATCACCACTAATTGAATTTACGGGAAGCGATTCTGTAAGGAATCTTATACTCATCAATATGTGCAGAACATTTTGTAAGATTTCAATAATACCTACTTGTAATAATACAATCGCTTTTTAAGGAATCGTATAATATAGAATGGCTATAAACTTTTATTAATTGATCGACTGATTCAATTTCCGAACAGAGCAACTAATTAAATAGCCCAAATTCTCCTTTCCATGTTATAAAATATAGTACCTATGATCCACATTTAAAAAAAAGTAGAAATATTCAGGCTACGTTTACGTAAACCAAATTAAAATAGATTTCAACAAAAATACCAAGTTACTTCGTATTTGCTTCTATTATAAGTCCGTATTTCGTAACTTACCAACAACGTAACTTAATACAAAGTTGAAGCCACAAAATCAATGAGGCAGTCTATAACAAGTTTACTATTTTTGGGCTACAAAATATTGAACATAAATTTACCCAGACAGTTTATTTTTGTCATATATTATAAAAGTACGCGTAATAATAGTAAAATCACATTAATACTTTCATATACATTCATTTCTTTTTTTATGATATTAAAATAACTTTTTACGGACATTTCGGATACATAACAGCACCAATATTACGGGCAGCCTAACCATATATAGACTGCATACTTTAAAGTAAGTAAATGTACTTATATTCCAATAAAAGCAGTCTTGTATAAATGCTTACTTATGTAGATGTCACTATTCTGTATTTATGTATGGCATCTAAATATATTATTATTAAAATTTGAGAAAGAACTAAAATTATTATAGAATGATGTAGTGGGAAAGCCAAACTAATTTTGTGAATATTTGCGGCAAAGTAAGGCGTAATTATAATTCTGGAAAAACAATTTCAAAAAGTTATCCTTTTTGACATTGTTTTTCAAGTTAAACTTGTTTTTATTAAGTAACTTCAAAAGTAATTTCAATCGATAGTAATAACAAAATAATTGACTCACCAGTATGTGTACAATTATACAAACTACGTTAATTTAACTACCGTGTAACTATACCAGATGTTCAATAATTCACTAAAGAAACGTTTCACATGTTATTTCAAGTTGAAAGCATTCCAATTATACCATTTATTTATCTTTTACTGCTTGAACTCGGACTTGAACTTAAACTTCACTTCGCCCTTAAAATTACTGTGAGCGGCCACTTAAATCAATAAGGACGTCTAGGTAAGCCCCATCAAAACACCCGATATAGCTACAAGACTTGTGTGCCCTTTTTATATGTATAACAATTGACTGGACTTCATTTATTAGGTTAGCTCTAAGATATTTGTAATACTGTGCTATTTATATTGTAACAACTGTCGATAAACCTAAACAATAAAATAAAAATAGTACTGTAATTTTATAAATTATTATTATTTGTAAAGCGTATTTAGTAAATGAACATACTTAGCTTAATCTTTTTATACTGTAAAATTGTATCTTGCGGAAAAATATGTAAAACAAGACTAAACGACTAATTTAATACAAAATAAGTATTTTTTTCAGTCGGAATACTTAAGAATGACTTCATAAGTGTGTCAAATGCCTTGTCCATTTCAAATCATAACACCATTAGTAAATCTTCGGCATATAGTGTTTGCGTGACAAAGGCACTTGAATTTTGCATGGGTGACTATTCGAGCAGTCACGCGTGACCAAAGGTCGCGTATGTTGTGTTTCCCACTTTTACTTATACTTAGATCGAACATGAAAACTTAACGTCAACTTGATGTTAATGAATTAGCTTGAACGACTTGAACACGTAGGGTAAATATCGTGCAAGACAGGTTTATTGCCTACCTTTTAACGTCAATACAAATAAATGGAAGGGTTATCTTAATATTTTATTCGATGTAGTCCGTACAGAATTGTATATCTTTCGGTTTCATAGATTATTTTATACATTTGATGTTAAAATTAACGTTTGCCGTTAAATAATAAATGCAATTGAAATTATGTATAGGAATATGAATAGAAATTAATGAAATTCTGAAAAATCACATGTACAATACCTATTTATTTTGTACAATAAAAATAATGCAATGTTCAGCCAGACTCTTACATTAATCTTAAACTTAATGACATATTTAAACCAGCATAATTTGACTGAAAGAAAAATTCCTTTCGTTTATTAATTCTCAGAATACACTTTACTAACTTTAGTCTAAATTATTTTATTCTACAAAGAGCCACTAAGTATCAAAGCTTATTTAGTTGTTTCAATGCGTTCTGTAATTAAATAAATCAACGAGCCTCATCGGTTTCACTTAAAGCACCATTGTAATGCTTATATTCAATAACTATCAAATTGTAATTATTATAAATATTTTTATTATTTGAAATTTCCAGCCATGTATACTTTGCACAGTTAACACTACAAGAACAATGAGTTCTTACTTACCTACTTTATTTACCAACCCTATGTAATACATGTATATTTATCGTTGCAATAATAAATCTTAAATTTATAGAAAAATAAAGTTTTTTTTTTATTTTCTGATTATTTTCCGAAAAATCTTTCATATCTACCTCGTCAAGATTACAAAGAGAACAACAGAACCATTTTTTTCGAGCCGTTCTTAAGTGATGCTCCATCATACATGTAGCAATTGGTTTTTATTTATTCATTATGACTAAAATCCACAAGCGTTATCGATGTCGGCCGAGCGGGGACTTTGGGTACTTAATTCGATTGTGGGTTGGCCAATTAATGTCGGGTTATTCCGGATATTCTCAATAACATCATGCGCGAAATTCACTATTTGTAAATCACATCACAGTGAATTAAAATTAAGGTTGAAACATTGACTTTGAACTGTGAGCGTATGTATATTAATTTGTATATCTCTGCACCCCTTTTCTTGGTAATTTTAAACGTTAATGGTCTAATATAGTAAAACAGACAAAAAGGTTTCATCACCTAAGATTTTTTTTAAAATATCCAGTTTATCTATAGCATCGGTATAGTTATATACCAGTTATTGCATTGCAATGGTTTTATGGCTATTCGATCGTATTAAATACACTGTTATTCAGTCGTATCTGGTAGCTAACTCAAATAAAAGATGCGTGTAAATTCATCTGTTTCTACACTAATTTTGTGTAACTATTTTATGCTGTCGGTGTTTGACCCAATGAGCAGCCTAACCTCATAAATTATATCGCAGTAGGCCAATCTAAAAGCCAAATGTATAGAACTCTAAAAGTGGCGGTCCCAGGCGGTCCCATAGATCACAGACTGTCAGTCATACAATACTCAGCTAACAATGGTGCGACCCCGCTCACTATTACACGTGCTGGTCAAGGTCACCTGAATTACATTTTTAATGAAACTGTTAATGACCTTGACACCTCATGGACCGTCACAAAGCGTTACTAATACTACAGATGTTTATTTTTGGCTAAAGCTCTCTTTTTCGTTGTTCAGGTTATTAAACACTGATTTCTTGTTTATTTCTATAAAGATAATAAGACAGTTTCCATGGTAACGTCTCATTAATTTTGTATGATTTGTTTTACAACAGTGGAATGTTAAAAGCACGTAGAAAATGTTTTACTCTAGATACATCTTATTATATTATAATATATACCCTACTGAGTTTTTTCATAAGTAACGAAGAAATGTTGGTTTCTATAATAAATTAGAAGATATATTTTAGAACTTTTCTCTTTGTTTACATTAAGTACCTACTCAATAATGTCTAGGGAATAAAGAACGCTATATTATATTAAAATGAAATTGAAATGTTCCATCTTCACTTATGTACTAATACCACCAATTGAATACGGATTGTAATTTTTATAAAATTAAAAATAGTTATTTATAAAAAATGTTATTTAAAAAGCTTGTCTTTATGAAAATCCTCTAAAAATTAGGTAGCTGTAGGTGGTACTAAATGCTCATCATTTTGAATTCCCGTGTGAAACCGGGAGCTGCTATTTGAAATAAATATGTACCTACCTATAAAAAAATGTTGTACTGATCCCTTATTTAGGTACAGGGTATCATACATTACCTACCATACCAATTACACCACTTCAGCAGAAAAATATAATATTTAGATTTTGTTCCGAAATACCATATTAAATGCTTTTAAGGTACTTACATAATAATAATTAAAAGTAATCAAAATAAATATGTAACGTTTTAACCGCTGTAACGTTTCCCGCCACAAATAAATCGTCCGACAGATGACAAAATGTAAAAAACACGATCATATAACGAGAGAAAATAGCTTGTTTCAACACTAGATTTAAAGCATTCACGAAGGTGTCAGCTCAATTATAATTATTTTCTTTCGTATTTTTTTAATAAAACATTGCGGCACACTAGGCCTTCCCCTGTATCGTGAGTGCGTATTGTTCAAATAATTGCTCCGTTTGGGGCTCGAATCAAAGACACTTGATGTAAAAGCCAATCATCCACAACACCAATATAAATATGTACCTACGCAAATTGTAACATAACCATTTAAATTATTAACTATCACTGAAAAAAAAGAAACAGTTTTTAGAGTAACCTTGATAATACTCAATGTTCCAGTGATTGAAGTTGACGATGGGTATTATAGAAAAGTGGACGGAAACGTAGCATAATAGGTTGAAAGCCGGTGTACACTGGGTTCTTTATTGAACGTGTGCAGTGTGCGGGTCCGATGCGGGACAACAGCATGTGTACCACGCCCCGAATACTCTATTTACTGTCTGAAATCAATGCCCGAGGTAGAGTTGCCCATGTGTCTAAATATATTATGTATACAAGATGTGCCTACTCTCCTTCGCCGCGGATTTTCTCGTTTCGTCAGTGACAATGTAATTCACCCACAGTACAGGACAAAATGATTTACTTTTTTTCATCCGTAACCCGAACTGCTATTAAGGATGTCGCAGAAAATCTCATTAACACGGAATTAAATGCTGGACACCAGTCACGCTTTTTACCACAACTCAAATGAGACAGTCAATTATAAAGTCAGTAATAGTAAAAAAAAACTCATGTTAATAGCGATTTCAATCAATATAGTATACGTTCTCATGGATAAATAATATCGCATGGTTTGCAGTAAAAATGAATCCCTATTTCCCTTGGTCACGGCATCACGCGGGAACGACTGAACCGATTTTGATCAATTTTGGTAATTATAAAGACGGAACCTTGGAGAAGAATAAAGTCTACTTCCTATCAACTATCAACATCTATAATATAAAAATAAAAATTATAGTTCACACATTCTATAGAGGCTAAGCTTTAAACCCCAGTCTATAATAGCGGGTGTAACCGAATCGATGTCAATGCACCAAGGTCGCCGTGGAGCGCGCCGCCACGAGCGTGACGCGCACCGACCCACACTTTTTACTTCACTCACAAAAGTCACACATCGTCACGATACTGTCATAACACTGTTCATAAAAGTTTATTACTTTCATACAATAATTATATAATATAATATATATTTATATATATAATATATATATAATTATATATTCATAAATCGATTAGCTCGCCACACTAAATCCCTGTCACTGCAAATCCTGCAAGCTAGGATTAACAATACTCGTAAATAGTATCACGGCAGTCCTCCTCGAAGACTTGGGCAAAGGTGTACTAATGTGGATGTACATTAGAACATTTTAAAGACAATTCGTATGTTTTAGGTCCTATCATGAAATAGGAGACCAGCTTAGGATTAGACAGAGCTTACCATTAGATTTGGCCGGTTTTTAATTTACCAATTTCTGAAGGAATTCTGTACTATATCTGCCTATTTCCGTCCACTGCTGAACGTAGGCCTGCCTCCCCTAAAGATCACCATGCAGCCATACCGGTCTTGAGCAGTTCGCTCACGCGCTTTCGACAGTCCATCGTGTCGCAGGGAGTTCCACACTACGTTGACCCAAACGAAAACAACTTTGTAATAATTTTTCTATTACAAAGTTGATTAGATCTGCTTTAATAAAATGGTCTGTTTTTCTATTCATATTAAATGTATATTTATATCAACCACATAAGGAGCAAGTTACCGTTTGTATTCCCACAAACAGTGCGTCACAAGGTAGGGCTGCCTGTTTCTAAAGAAAAATACATTGTGCACTTAGCTTAATTTGTCTTTCTTGGTTTTTTCCTGTATATTACAACGATCTAGGAGAGAAACATAAGAAAAGATGGATGGAACTGAAAAACTATCTCGATGGCATGTGAAGTCTATCAACCAAAGGGATAGACATAGCCGAATCGCTTTCAGATAAGAGGATAATCTACCTGTGGGACGAATGAAATGATGTTCGAAATACGATATTGTCAATTTTATAGGAAAATCAAAAATACGAATTCTGGTACTACTTAAGTTTGCTTACTTGAATAGTAGCAGGTGTTGCTTGTTTACATGTAGACATCTAACTTTAAGGAGGGAGGGGGCGTAGTTTCCGTTTTGTTCATAATATCTATTAAAAGACATTTTATTATACACAGTTCGTCGATACGTTTACAGGTCCCAGGGAGCGCGATTGTTCCCGGGAACTCATACACTTAAATTGGAATTAATTAATAAAGAAGTTTCATAATAATATAAAATTAATAATAAATATACTGTGATATTATTACACAGCTCCTTTTTTCCAAGCCAAGGGAATAAAGAAAAGAAGAAATGACCATGCGCATCACACAAAAATTTGTCCCTACCGGTGTTTAGACCCTTACACGCTTTACACGCAGCCTGTAATATCATGTTAATGTAATAACACTGATCTATTCAGGGGTCGTCAAATACATTTAAAAAAAACTGATTATGATGGATGAGACACTAGCGGCTTTCGCTTTAGGAAGTTTAGAATTAAATTATTCATAAATTCAAAACGCCCTTCCCTCTTATAGTCTTCCATCAAGTACTGAAGCCGATTATATTAAAAAATCGAAACTTTTCAAACACAGAATCACTTTTTACAACACTGAATAAATTTTCCCGGCTGATTCAAAATTTATAGAATAACGATAACATTTAAAATCATCTAACTTATTACTTTCTTTCTAAAACACGTCTTAACTTTTTTCAAAACTCTTTCTACGCTGATATTATCAATTGCAGTCCCAATGCAGGCCACAGGTCTTCTCTCATTTGAGAGAGATTAGGCTATAGTCCTGTACTAGTCCTGTACTAGTGTCCTAGTGCGGAGTGGCAGACTTCACACGTCACTGAAAAAAATTCTCAGGCATGCAGGTTTCCACCCGATGTTTTCTTAAACCGCTTGAGCAACAGGTTAGAATTCCTGGTGATAAGGATAATTAGGTGATGATGATGATGATGATAGATAATTAATACATAATATTGAGACTTCTTTGGTAGATGCCGCTATTTAGCTTTTATTTAAGACCGCCAGTGTACCCTTATTTCATAAATAATGATATTATTGTGATGCTCATTTTATTTGCTCATAATATTATCGGTTTATAACCATAATTATGGTGTATTCTATCTATTTATATGAATAAAATATCAAACTGAAGACAGTTGTTCTATTTCCGTGTGTCGAAGGGCGCGTCTTCGCCCTAATAGCCTGAATCGTAACAGCCGTCCTTGTAAGTTGCATTTATACATTGAGGTAGAATATGCCAGAGACAGCGTCGCGAGTTTGCGCTTCATTCGTTGTAGAGTAAGTAGTAGGTAATCTTGATTATGTGAGTTTAATTTAGCCGCATTCAAGTTTTACAGTTTGGGTAACTGCTATTCTTTTATTTTGTAATGTTAAAAAATACATTTACGGAATTGTTATCTACTTACTATGCGCTGATATATTCATTTACATACGTCCGCTTTTCATACGTTTCTTACTTTTTAAACGTTGAAACTATTATTACTCCTCCGAGTCTTTTACCAACTACATAATATGTTGTGCACTACAGATAAGGCTGAATATTATTATTTATAAATAACTATTGCCATTTACAAAGCAATACCAACAACATAAGTATATAAACTAGTTATCTTAATTTCCAGGTTTCTGAAGTTCTCTAACGATCTTCAGAAGTATTCATATAAAACCAAGACGGTGAGCCAAACGTGCACTCCGAAACTCGGGGAGGTTTTTATGTGTAAAGAATGAGCAGGCACCATACATCGTATGAACCCACCTTGAAAGATGCAGATCAACTGTTCATAACCAAGCCACGAGCCCCACATTACAAATAAATAAACGTAAACGTAAATATAACAGTTACACGTGTCGTATGTTACAGTTTGCCGGCGCGCGGCGGAAGAACGAATACATCAATATATTATGTTATTATTGGTATTCACAAAAACAATTGAAATTGTATAAGTATTTGTTATTGTGATGAGGTAAGGATTCAAGCTGATGTGCTCACGATATTACAGAGTATTTATTCGAAAATCTATCAATCTCTTTTTGATTTTATAAACAGTCAACCATTTAAGAAAGTCTCAAACAATCTGAAATATTAAAAACTGTAGGTATATATTGAGATAAAAACCAAATCTCGTTTTGTTTGAATATGATCCAAGAATCTAGGGAAGATTTTTCCATTGTAAATCTCTGCTCTGATTGGTTAAAGAACTCGGGTAACTAAAGAGAACCGAGAGAGACAATAAACACTGCGAACGAATTTAAGTTTTTATGGTTACTGGATCTCGCCCATTTCCACCCCCTCAACCTATTTACTGTCCCACTGTTGGGCACGAGTCGCCTCACATTTAAAAAAGATTACGGTATAGTTCACCACTCTTAGGGCATAGGCTAGTGTCGACAGACTTCACACGTTATAGAGGAAATCTCTCAGGCATGCAGATTTCCTAACAATGTTTCTCTTCACCGTTAGAGCATTTGATAAATACGCACGTAACTTGGAATACCCATTCGTGCCCCGGGATTGAACCCGAAACCATTCCCCGCTAGTCTTCCATTGGTCACCAACTAGGCTATCACAATGTAATGCGCCCTTTTAGTCTCGAAATAGATTTAATAAACACACAATAGAGCCATAATATGAACTTTATTTTATGATAATACAGGGATAAATTACGTAACACGAATATGATTCCATGATATAATTAATCTATATTAGTTGTGTAATACAAGTTTTCTAGGACATACCAAATAAACCGCATTACATTGCATAACAAGAGCTTTATTATTTACTAGGAAAACATTTAAAACCATCCGATTTTAATAATCAACGCAATTTAATCCATATGTAACTCATACGTAGAAATCAATTTACAGTTTATTAAATAAAAAGTTTCCTTGAAATTCAATTACACCATGATTCATACGTGGATTCTATAATAAAACTCATCACTATTTAGAGCGCTCAATTATTCAGTGGAATTAAGTGTAGTGGGGAAGTTGTAAATCAATCAATACGTTTACCTCATTAATACCATCCGAAGGTCAACTTATAATTAGGTTATAAATAAAGTTTAGATTTAGATATTACATCTTGAAAGTTGAGGCAACAACGTCGCTTTCAAGGCGGTTTCAAGCGGACTTACCAAATGTACGCAGGAGTAGTTCGTGCGAATAAAGTCGTACGAATATGCACAGAACGAGCACCCAGACTCACTCGCTTCGCGGATAGTCGATAATTCATAATAAGCTGGTGTAACTCCCAAGGCCTCAAGGCTTCTTAATTAAGTAATTATCGAATTAAAATTCTTTGATGCGAACTAAGTGTTAAGATGTTATACTGGTTAAGGCATTGTAATTTTAATATCTATAAGTCGATCAATAAATAACTATGAATCGATTGTCTATCAACAGAATAGTTGACAATATACATACATAATAATATATGCTAGACAAGCCCAATAGCTTTCCAATGACTTGTCACTTCAGTTGTCATTGGTATTTAGTCCATTCATCGATGAAAGGATCTTTCGTCAAAACACAATTATTATGAGTACCTACATCCCAAAGCCATCACGCAGACGACTACGATGTATGAGAAACAGCTGCGTACACGCATAAATCGCGCCAGATCTTGACGCCCAGACTGTGTATACAATTTCGCTCAACTCTCGCGCATTATAAATCTCTATCTACATTTTGTATAAGATATCCTTGAATTACGCCGTACTGTACATAAGTTTCTCATTTACCAAATACATCATGCAAAGAACGACTTAAACTTTCAGATGTCTACATAATAAAATATTTACATAAACTTCCTCCTTTTTGAAGTCATTTCAAAACATACATGACATACCTACACATCATATATTATCATCTTAGCGAGCTTCTACTTATGATAAGTTACACAGTTACATGTTTAGTAAACTTACTTCCTACTAGGCAGCATTGAAGGAATATCGTTGGAACTATCTCCCATCTTGTTTGGAAATGAAAGGTAAACAGAGAATGTATCAGCGCCAGCTACTTGGGAGTTTTAAAAGACATATTCAGGAAAATCCTGAGTGGTTGCTTGCAATGTAAAGCTTAATAGCTAATTGCCGAGTCAGTACAACTTCGTCCCAATTCTGTCATCCTAAACAATGTAGACTGCTGTGGTTAATACAAAAGTATATCTGTTTTATTTAGAACTAGTAACTCTCCAGTCTCGCACGTGTGACAGAGCATTTATGTCCAAAACCTTAATGAATGATACACAGAAATTCCCCTCATTAATCATTTCGACTATTGGTGAGAACCACCCCTCCGTACGGCAGTTTATATTTAAAGCGGCAGGGGGTTTTATCCATAATATGATCAAACATTTGATTGAGTATAAAAAAATGTTTGGAGTGCCATAATAAATATCGAATCGTTACGGAGGGTATTAGGCTCTATGGATGTTCCACATAGATAGAAAACTGTATATTCGGCAATAAACAATTTGTAATCCATACATGAATAGTTGGCCAATGCCCAGTGTTAGTACAATCGGCAAACGAGTCATAGGGGTTATCCAACCTATGTCAAATAGTAAATATAATTTACCGTCTGTATAACTTCTAAGGAATATATCATGCAAAACCTTACAGTTCGTCTAATAGTATACGGCAACCAAATTCAATGGTCGTTTGCCCAACAATTTTGTTGGCTGCATTAACTTTTACAGCGGACTACAAAAATATTAACCCATTATTTCTTAACACCAGAATATTTGGAAAACTTGTTGTACTCCTCCTGACTAACACAGTCAGACCTATTTCTATGAAAACTGCTGACACAGAAATTATTATGTAAAATCCGCATGTAGTCAACAGTCAATATTCTCTGGCCAGTAGGTGCCGGCAATCAGAGGTCATATCCTTTTATATCCCTCATATGTCGCTTGACCCACTTGGAGAGACGCCGCGGGAGGTCTCGAGATTGAACCTCGTACAGCGGGATCACCGTGACTATAACTAGGACGTCCAAAATGCCACTTTGGCGGCGTGCCAGGCGTATCTGTCAAACTATCTAGTAGATATACACTGTTCTCATTCATTAATAGAGATAAAGAATTGCCGTCTCCATGCGACTAGTGTGTCGTTGAATGTTGTGAGCAGTTTTAAATTGTTTGTTTGTATTTAGTGTTTGAACATCATTGTCATGACTTGTGTGTTTATCACTTGCAGATTTCCTCACAAAGTTTTCCTTCATCGTTATATGGTAATTAATACACACATGCATAATTAAGAAAGTTAAGAGTACTTACATTCAAACACCATTTGCATTTACTATATTACTACTTTTTTTTAACAGAAACCTCGGCCCTTGCTCGAATACAATTCCCGAGACTTTATTGTAATCGTAAGACACACACAGGGGGGCACATGGAAAACAAACAAACATATTATATATATTGTATATATATTATAAACATATTATATAGATATATTATTACCTATTTTATCGCAATTACTATGCTTCGAAACCTTGGTGACGAACAGATGAATCAAAGTGATATAAAATAGTTTCTATCCTCTTTTAACAGTATAAGTTTTAATTATGTGTATATTTTTAATAATACAACCTTATATGATATCAAAGTGTGTGCACATAAAAAAAAAGTTTGTTTATCTTAAACTATTTAATAGTGGTGGCCATATGCTTCTAAACGATTCCCGAAACCAAAGTTGTTTATTATTCAGCTTTCACTAACAAGTGTAAATCATAACTGTACTTCTTATGTTCTAGCTTACTTTGTTTGAAGTCGAAATTTTTAACTCATCATTGTTTAAAACACAGTTTTTTTGTAACTCTTTACGGAAATTTGACGACCGGTTAGCACAAGGGTATTAAAGGCTGCGTTCTGTGTAACGGACCGGGTTTCGAATCCCAGTAGGGGCAAATGTTTGTGACTAGACGTATTGGAGTTATTCGTACCTGAATCATGGATCTAAGTATACAATATGTATGTATTTATAAAAAAGGACAATTATCTATGCTGTGAATCAACCATCTAATATCCGTAACTCAAGTCTCGTTGCTTAGCCTAACTAGATTGCAAAGGAATGAAATCAAATTTCTGGCAGCTATTTATCTAGGCACCTTTATAGGCTAGAGATTGCGAATAATATCTTCAATTACTAAGTACCCACGGAACAATATTTTTTTTCTGTACCGTGTAAGTACCTACTATCCGGCTTACCCCCTGTTATGTAGGATGTTAAAACATACCGACAAACTATGTTAGCAAAATTCCGTGTCTCTGGCTAACTCTTTGGGGAAAACATAACTAGCCCCGATGTAATTACCCACTCTCTATATGAATACCCCATCTATGTCATAGTAAAATCACCAGTATTACTTACTAAATACTGCACAATATTCCTATACGAAGGTTCTCCACTTAAAAGCAAAAGTCACGAGATCGGAAACATTTACAAAACCATGACTACGATGTTTCACCTCAATTAGGTTATCTTCTAAGGTCCCCCGGTCTTCCCGGTCTTCGAAACGTTCGAAGACCGGGTAAAGTACGAACATTTTACTTGGAAACTCTATAACTTTGTTATGAACGACTTTCAATAAAAACTAAACTGGAAAAATCCAAAGAAGTGAATGTATAAAATGGAATTAACGTAAATAGAATATTCGATATATTAAGTAAACATATTTTAAAATAAATAGGTAAATATAAGGACGAGCGATTGGCGTCGCCGTCCGCGTCGGTTCATTCTATCGCGGGTCCAATTTCCTGAGAAACAAATATTTGTATGAACAGGTAGTTTACTAGGTCTAGGTGTTTGTGTACGCTAGAATTTGTGTTACTAACCCCGTCCATGATACAGGTTTCAGAAGATAGGGCTCTTTCATGAAACCGTGTGGAGCAAGGATTATTCACAATGTTTATTAAAATTAAATACTGTTGACGCATGTACTGGAGACCTATGTCCAGCAGAGGACGTCTAACGGTTGATATGATGATGATGATGATGATGATGGATGTTAACGCAGTATATTGATATTATTAAACTTGGCTTTTCGAATACTTTACTGTCATAGTCACGGGTAAACTGAGGTGTTAGGTGTAATGACGTCTGGAATAAATAATATCAATATCTCGCAATAAAATCAGTAAAAGTAACTTTATTTTCACATGTATATACTATTGGCGTTAGTATAAGAAATCAGTATATATTATATTTATATAATATCATAATATTTATATTATATCATACCATTTCTATGTATTATACAAGTTAAAGATTCATAGCAGAATCAAGTTTCATCCACTCGTAAAATAAACAAGTAATTGAAGAGCATTTACCTGACAAGCCCACTCGTCAGTATCACGCGAAATCGAGTTATCCACTCAACCGATGTCAAATATTGATGAACAAACGTACGTACCTATAGCATTACAAAATATATGGATTCGTAGGGTTGATACATTCTTCATATTACACAATGTATCGAATGGAATTTGATTGCTTCTTCTATGAAAATAAAACTTTCTTTTACATTTCACTGTCGCACTATATTTATATTGCTTTAATCCTGAATCTATTGCCACGAGCATGTTGTAAAGGATTCTAAATATCTGGATTAAAACAATAAAATATCCAATCCGCAATCCGTAAATAAATTAGTTCTCAATTTCATAGGTGTAAGAAATTATTATGGTCTAGAAGAAGGATACTGATGTCAGTGTCATTTTCATGTCGTGTTTCAAAATCAGATTTTTTTAACATATCGAGACCCTTTTGTGCCTGGCAGTGTAGGCACGATGAGCTGGCAATCCCGGTTGTCAAACGAATACCTATAAGAAACGTTGATGATATTCAGATACTCAACAAACTAAAGTTTTTTTTTAATCGGTCCACAGTTCGCGGAGTAATCGGCGAAAATACATAAAAGAAATATAGCGATAGCGAGTTTCTATATTTGAAGATGATGATCATTTCTATATTTAAGGTTATTGTGTACCACATACATTACTACTAAACTGATATGTAAATCGCCTTTCATAGAAATAAATGCATAATTATTATAGTATAATTATATACAGTGGAACATATCGACACGACTCCTCTTTTGAATTCGGTTGAAAACGCTTCAATTGGTTGGTACCTAATTAAATTTTTTATTTTTTTAGTTCCTACCTATTAGGTAAGGCTTCACATAAACTCGAAAACATTGTACAATGTTTTAGATTGTAACGAATGAAAGAACGAAATGTCTAATTAACGTTCATTAATTACTTGAGAAATCCACAGATGACAACAACAAACCCATTTTCAAAGTTGTTTCAGAAGTAAGAGTTTTGCACCAGACTGCCGGACGCCTCTATTCCCCATAGATAGATATGTATATGGTAATATTTCAAAAAGTAATTATGATTTACAACGCGGATGGAAACATACTGACACCTATAAATAATCAGACACCGTTTCATCTTTCATTTTGATTAAATCCAGGCATGTATTATGGGGAAATCTAAACTTTTTAGACTAATTTTAGTGAACTTTAACATTGATTAAAACATTTTGACCTTGTGAAAGGAATAATAAAATATTTTCGCGTAGGTATGCCATTTAAAACTGGAAAAAAGTGATGCTGTGTTGCTGCTTAAATTTTATGTTTTTTATAAGTAAAGCAGCGGCACTACTAATTAGGTACCTACTGTATAAATTAATAGCCCAATTATTTCATGTCATGTCTGGCCTGAATCGAAGGTTCTCTGAATTTTCCAAATCATGTGCGAAATAATTATTAATACTTAAGGCAAAGGAAAAGTATGACTAATGTTATGTTGGACAGATTTCTTTGACGGGGTGAAATCTGCTAGACGTGGTAGGCCAGCGCGGTAGCATAAACCCTCTCAGAATTCACTGTTTTTTATAAACAGTGAATGGGTACAGTAGAGTTCGTTAATATATGGGCATTTCTAGGGTTTAAAAATATATGAACGTCAAAAAAGTTCATAACAATGTGACAACTGTAAGTATCATTAAATTGTGGTCAAGATTTGGATTCGTTAATATGTGACTGCTTTTTTTCAGTAATATATTTACAGCCAATAGCACAATAATATATGAACAGTGTAGGATTCACAAATATGTATGCACACATGAATACAATAATATCTAAACAATTCTTGTTCAACCTTAATACTTCGGAATAAAGATAATTTTACTAGCAATCTTAAAATTGCATGGTCAAGGAATTTGAACCATTATTTGTCACTGGCTGGATACATTTTACTAAGGCATTAAAAATCACTTATTTTAAAAACTTAAAAAAAGCAAACGCGAGGTAAATAATGGAAACTACTCTCATTTTATAACAATATAAACTAGATGTTATTTATTCTGGTATATAATTGATTTTCCATGAAAAATTATATAGCTTAGTCTGCTCAGATATTATTGAAGCCACAAGGTGATCACATACTTTTGATCTATAAGTTCTGTAGAATTTTTTGAGCTTTCGAACGCTTGCAATATTTTGAACCCTTGGCAATGCCAATATATTAATGAACTCGACTGTACATTATGTCATAGTATAATTGTAATATGTACGTTAGCACAGTTGCCAAAGAAAAAAATTAAAGACCAAAGATCATTTTACCAATAACCAACAAAATTCCATCAAGGATTTACAGTTACTACTTTACAACAACAAAAGTACCTATATCATGAATACAACAAGATATCGTCCAGGACTATGTCTGGCGCTTGCGATATGGCAATGATTGATTGAATAATACATTACAGAACAAGTTAATCAAGACAACTAAAACTTTGTCTGAAGTGAAACTAATGGACTGTTACCAGGATTGACATTGTCGAATCTGCAGAGGTTTATTTACACTGGAGGAGACTGATTTCCCATGAGCACTGTGCGTATCTTTCCCTTATGCTGTGGAGTAAATATCAAACCAATCGAATAACATACCTAATTGATCAGAATCCCATATATTTTAAGTTCCCCTTTAGAATGTAATATTGAAGTAGAGCTGTGGTAGCCTAGCGGTGTGACCAGCGGACTGAGATGTCAGAGGTCTCGAGTTCAAACCCAAGGCACGCACCACTGACTTTTCAGAAGTTATGTGCGTATTTATCACATACACAAACGGTGAAGGAAAACATCGAGAGGAAACCTGCATGCTTGAGAGATTTTCTCGATGGCATGTATTGTCTGCCAACTCGCAGTAGGCTAGCGTAGTGGACTATAGCCTAATCCCTCTCAAATGAGAGGTGAACCGTGGCCAGCACTGGAACAATAATGGGTTGATGATAACGTTGATGATGATTGAAGTTGGATCGAGACAACATTAAGGTGATATGGAGGTGATACCGGAGTGATATTGAAATGATATCGTGATAATATTGCAGTGATGTTGAGGTGACTTCGTGGTGATATGGGGTAATATCGAAATGGTATCAGGATGATATCGAAGAGATATCGAGACAATATCAAGTTAGTATCATAACAATAAAATAAACTGAAACTCTATACAAAAGCGAAGTTTATGTTTTTAAAATACATTTACACATCAATGTTCCAGTTAGTGATGGATGGATCTGTGTGGAAGATAGTTATTTAAAGATATACCTACAGTAAAATATGCCAACATACCATTACGGCTTTTAAATATGAAATTACATTAATACGTTATAAAACAGGCGTTTAATCAACTCGGAATTTGGGAATCTAATTGATTGAATGACGATTTAAATTATTAAAATACGTCGACAGTAGCAACACTAGTTAAGTATCCAATAAAATTAATTACTTGTTATATAATTACGTACAAACTGGTAATAAGCTCTTGGCCCAATTTAATTTATTTTCATAAGCTCTCTATATTTTGATTTTATCTAGGTTTTGAGCTAAGCAACGAGACTTGTATTACGGATACTAGTTTACGGATACTATGGTTGATATACTACATAAATACTTTTTTTGTAAATACATGACTCGGATTCGAATGTAGATGCTCATCACACAAACAGATGTATCTACCGGGATTAGAGCCCGGGAGACATAGCACAAAAAGCAGCGTTAACGCATATTCTTTCCTGAACGGCCGGCAACACATCTGCACGTCCTCTGGTATTTAAAATGTCCATGGGCGGCGGTGATCACTTACCATCCCCTTATTTCCATAAAAAAAAACTACCGGTAAGCTAATCAGGTCGTCAGTAAATAGATTAAATGCTACTGAATGAGTGTTCGTCAAAATGTTCTATCAATTTAAAGGTCATGCGTACTTCGCACAGAAATCTTGTCCAAATAGCCTGGTCAATAGCTGTCGCCGCACGCACAATTCAGAGCTACGCTTTTATCTAGCTGCGATATCTATTTTTGGGACAGTAAGTGGGAATATTTTGTTCTTAAATTAGCATTTGCTGGGAAAATACTATGATATCCTAATGGTGAGACTGCTTGGACGGGACTTTTGTTTTTAGAATTTAAGAATAGGTACTACGAGTACCAACAATTCAGAAATTTTATTTTTAACCTGTATCTTCACCTGTTAATCAACGTATACTATTGAAAGTCTCTTTTCGGCTTTGGCATAGACACTTCTAATAACAGTAAGAGCTGAAAATAGTGCACGGAAAAATGCAACCGACCAAATTAAAATGAGTGGTTATATTTTTTTTATATTCAACTAACTTTAGCCCGCCTCTTCGTCTAAGTAGAATTTTTAATATGCGTACCTTATTTCTTAACCAATCTGCTTTATAAACTAGCTTTTGACCGCGACTTCGTCTGCGTAAAATTGGTAATTTAATTTCCACCCCTTTTAAGGGAAGATTTCCGGGATGAAAACTATCCTATATCCTTCCCCGGGATTCAAACTAACCCTATACTAAATTTCATCTACATCGGTTCAGCGGTTATTGCGTGAAGAGGTAACAGGCAGTCAGACAGACAGACACACTTTCACATTTATAATATTAGTAAATACTATGGATCTCTTTAAGAGTAAAATGCATTAAAATCTTTATTTGTTACGAAAAGAAAAGTTACAAAACAATTTAATTTAATAAATCATTGATTCCCCATACAAATTTCAAAACAAACAGACATACTTTCGCATTTATTATACATAGTATGGATTATTTAATTTCAATGCATTAGAAGTTATGGATCATGCATTCGTGAAAGGTATCAATAATAATTAGTACATAATTATTATGATGTAAGGCTTTTATTGTAAAAGATACCATGTGTATTTACAAAGTGAGTTTTAATTCGTGCAACAGTATATTTAATCATACATGTTACACATTATGCACGCTATAGTGATGACGTCACATACGTATGTTGACGATTATAGAGTACACAATGCAGTAAAAAGTAGAAAAATATATATTAGAATTAATAGGCTGTGCAAAAAGCTGTGGTAGCCTAGTGGTGTAAACAGTGGATATGGTGGTATCAAGTCGAAAGTTCTGACTTTGATGCCAAGGCCACTGACTACCATTGACTTCTAAAATTTACGTTAAAAGACGGTGAAATGTAACGTTATGCTCCCTCAAATCGATTGTTACCAAAGCCTAGTTTTTCCCTTTAGTATTTTCATGTTTTATAGGACAACTATGAATAATTACCTACGATAAAATAAATTCACCATTAGCTTACGGTACCGATCTGTATTATTTCTAAACGATAATGGAATCTCGTTACGATATTTAAACTTTAAGCTTTGTATTCTCTCCTCATAAACTATACGTAATCAATGTATTAATCCTAGATGTTTCCACAAATCTTATCTATCTGAAAGCAGTAAAGGACGCGCTCATAAGTGCAGTTCTTAGGTAGGTATGTACGTATGTAAATGTACCCTACCTCCCCGGCTCGCCTATCGGTTTTATTTCAGTATTGGAATAAAACTACTTTTCGTGGATTTTATCGCGGTATCGTATCATATTAGTCTTCCTATTGGTATCCATCTCGTAGTGTCCCGAAGAGAACATTAAACCGACGCTTGATGAACTAATTTAATCATAAGTAAACCTATTTAGACAATCGTTGTAAATACTTATAATCTAGAAAAGACAAGCTCTTTAGCCGTGGGATTAGGAAGCTCAGAAATGGCAGTTGTAACTTTTGTCAAGGTACGTCTTTAGTGCGGAAAATCCTCATGAATCATCCGATTAATGTACCTCCCCGCCCTCCAAAATCTAAAATATATTACAACAAGATTCTAAACTAAGGTTATAATAAGTATATTACATATACTGATTGTAAAAAATAATTTCTGTGTTAAATTTAGAACGATACAATTTATCAGATCTTCTTCCTTGTTTTTTTTTCAACTATAAATATAACTGGGTAATAATGAATAACTATGTTTGTCCTAAGCTGTCAGAGTTTTCGTTTCTCCGACTACTATTTACGATTGCCATATAACTACTAGGAATTATTGCTTACACACTTTCTAAAGCAAGAAGAATGATCAACTAACTTCAACAGACGCAGCTTGCCGTTGCAGGTCGACCCTAATGATGACCCAGTAAAAATAGTTCTTTTATCAATATCAAGCTGGTTATAATAATAACATACCAGTACAAAATATTACGAAACAAATCTCTCATGTTTCTTCACCGATATATTAATAAAATTGTTGGCGATCCGCAGCTATTGAAAAAATAGATAAATCACTGGATTTTATTTTATTAATAACACAGACGGATCTTTACATAAATATGTATTATCATCATATTCAACCTATTTAATGTCTCAATGCTGAGGACGGGTCTCCCTAAATTTACGAAGGATTAGGCTATAGTCTACCACGCTGGCCAAATTGGGATTGGGAAACTTCACACGTCATCGGATAAATCTCTGAGATTGGCAGATCTGCAAATTGCAGGCAGGTTTCCTCCCTTCCCGTTTACCTAACCGTAACTTGGAAACATCAGTTGTGAATTGGGGGGGGGGGATCGAGCTCAGATTTAAACCCAGATGTAACTGACAGTAATGACAGATGACAGCTTGTCAATTCAGAGCGAGGGAACAAATGATCACGCAATGTTATTTTTGTGATTTTATACCTACAATAGTAAAATTCGTTTCAGTGAAACGAGTGTAAGTTCAAAATACGATAAAGGATATCGAAATTCAATAAACAATTTCAGAATCGGTTAAATACTTCGCAGCTGTCTCTTTTGTTCACGCACACATTGGCACGTGTATAATTGGCATCTTGCTCAGGTGTTTGTGGTAGTACATAGTATTGGAATCGGTAACGTTGAAAGATGTTGAAAGTAATATCGATATTTTATCAGACTTGAAATATGTATGTTATTCAAATTTCGATAATTTATACTAGTATTTAATATTGTCTGTAACATGTATTTTTGTATATAAGAAAAAATCTTAAAC
The DNA here is from genome assembly GCA_905163465.1 of Craniophora ligustri. NCBI lineage: Eukaryota > Metazoa > Arthropoda > Insecta > Lepidoptera > Noctuidae > Craniophora > Craniophora ligustri. Next base: position 4,314,651 of record LR990967.1, on the reverse strand, counting down.
CTATAGGACGAAGCTCATTCTGGAAGAGTAAGGCCCAAATACTCGTAAAACGTAATAGGCACGATTTTCGCACCAACTAAGTATTGTTTGTTCTTACAAATGATTCTAGAACAAGGAGTGAAACTTATTAGCGGGTACACAATGTTCAGCCAAATACTGTGGCTGCTAATTAATTATACGTCGTGTTTAATATCGGGAGGTAATAACTCGTTCGTTTGAACAACTTTATTGGCGATTAAACAGAACATGAGTTAGTCAGTATTTATGTCAATATTGGCATATATTTCAATAGTAAATACGGTGGTTTAGATTCCAAATACCTTATTACACATTTCAATACTATTTATGTTGCAATGCACCCTATCATTGATAATAAGGAATATTTTGGTTGACGGTAACCTACCCTGGGAGTAGGGGTACCTGTGAGAGGTCATCAATAATAAAATGCACTTGAATTTGTAACAGTTAAATATCTAAAGAATATAGAAACAATATGACGCGTAGTTTCATACATTCACGCGACGTTAGACATTAAAAAAAACAATGTTTTACGGATGTCATGGTCAGTCTGCCCGTGGCCATGGATGTTGTAAAAGAATCCGCAACGTCCGTATCAAAATAATATCAAATCACCGCTTTGAAATCTGTAAAAAGTAGTTTTATTTCAGTATCAAAATTTGAACGAATAACCTGATATTTCCCCGATGGTGGCAAATACGCTTACAGCCCGCCTATGGAGGTTTACACCACCACATGTGTCCTTCGTGCCATGCCTAACCTAAGCAAACCTTTTAACTACTTTTCTGATGAATCTCAAAGAATAGGAGTTTATTTCAAAATTATTATACCTATAGTAGGTATAATAATTTTGAAATAAATACTAAATCTATCCCTTTTCTATCAATACGTCAAAAGCAGAGTATACTTACTTCTTCTTCTTCAGATCGTATCGACTCGTATTTTCCTCACCGTACCGCCTAGAGGTGTCAAATAAATCCAATGTCCCAGAATGCAATAAATTATTCTCACGGAACTTGAGAAGAAATTATAGGAAGTAGGAAAATTGGAGGAAAACAAAGAACCAAAAAATTTAACTTCAAATAACTTTAAGATTTTATATAAAATATTAGGTATTTTATGGTTTTATTTTAAGACATTTTCATGTCTAAAATCGTGGAATAACGAAGCTTTTTATATTAATTGCGTGACATCGTACAATCGATGTAGGATTTCTTTTTATTTTGATCAATTAGGTATACATTTAATTGCACAGGTACTGAATTTCAGGGAAAACGTTTTATACAAGATTTAAGCAACAATATTATTTGATGGACTACTCAGCAGTTTAAAGAAAAGATAAAACCACAGACGTATTTCAGGTATTTTTCTGTGAAGCTCTAAAAACCCCTCGACGTAGATGACGATTTTTTTATAAATGATCTCTTCAAAATACAGGCGTAAATTCAGGCACGATTAACAAAGTAAAATATTTATCTGACTCAATGTTCTACTATATTTACTGGTTAATTTTCCAGAGTATCCTCCAAATCAATGGCCATCCAGTTTTGTAATAATTTAGTCCATTTAAATACATTGATACTTTTTTAAACAAACTTGGAATTTATGGGTAGGTCTAGCTCAAGAATTGGCGTTAAATAATTGGTTAAATAAAAATAATTACATTCACAATTACACATGTTTTATCTTTAATTATATACTAATTACCAAATCAATTAATCTTAACAATAAGATAACTAGTAGAACTTTCAAAAAAGTTAACATGACTAGCAATATTTTGAAGGCGACCCTCATAATTGATGAAGTCACTTAATTTCTAAATGACCAATTTATTATACTATTTTTTAATTGTCTTCAACGTAGTGTTGACAGTTTGACGGCTAGAAAAAGAGGGGAATGCATAACGACCCATAGGAATTTAAATTACCTTAAGGAGGAAAACCGAGAAAATCCAGCGAACTCCGTCTTAACTAATTCACACAAAGTCACACTTTACACAGTTTGGTCCTCAGCACTAATGAAAACTTAAACTTTTTTAATTTTGATTACGGTAGTGACATTCCCGCGAAGTGCGGTGCGGCGTTGGGCGGGCGGCACGTCCGCCCACAGAGAACCGCCGGGTGCGACTGGACCGAGCCGAAACACTATGCGTTCAAACTACTCAATGTATTGTGTATATTATACATACTACTTCAAAGGGAATATTTATCACCATTTTTACATAACAATTTAGTAAAATCAGATCTAATTTTATTTTATTTGAGTTTGTAACTAAAATCTTTGAAAAACAATGAGAATCTTTCTTCAATTACCTAAAGAATGATTAAAGTTTCGTATTCAGTACGAAGGTATATCAAATGACAGCGTTCCCTTGTAATTTCTTTATTCTTTTAAGAAAACCTCTTTTCTCGGGAAAGTCAAGGCTTAGTGAATGAACGCATTTTTTTGTAGATTTCTTGCCTTGTAGACTCGAGCATGACGTCTCATGTTATTTTTGAAGTTATCCGAGCGTGTTATAAAATTTTTAATAAACAATATTTTCTCAGGTTTTGTGTGATACTATTAATTTTATTTATAAATGAATGTTCATTTCATAAATTTGGTAAGTTTTGTTATAATTATTAGAAAAAATAATCGCCCAATAGCGACGAAAACGTGTTTGTAAACGGGAGGGAAAATATTTGCGGGTAAAATATGATGCCAAACGTTATACTTATAAGTAACTTAGCGCTTACAATGAATCACGACAAACGGTAATAACTTAGCCAAAAGTTAGGTCTCAACTAGAATACCATTCCATTAAGATATTGTGAGTAGTTGTTATTCAAATGGAGTGAGGACAAACAAAAGTGGTCGTTGTCTGCGTCTCCATCGAATGGGCATACCAAATGAGTTGTTTTACACAAGTACGAAAGACGCGGGTCTTCATAAATGATTTATTTAAATGGTTGCCACCAACAAAGCGTTGAGCCTCAAGGCACGTGCCAGTGGCGCAACACTCGGCACTGCTCATGTTTCTAACTTGAAATACATAAGGTTTCTGTAGTCCTTGATAAACCCTAGCTACAAGTGTCGCTACGATTTCATAAGCGTTTCGCAATCTCTTTTTATAGCGGTTTTGTTTTATTTTGAAGGCCTTCTACGTTTTGGCTATATTGTTACGCTTTTGGATTAGTTACTCAATCATTCTTGTAAATGATGCTATATTGCAAAACAGTGATAGCCAATATTTAAATGTAGCACACGCACCTGAGCCATTTCAAACTCTTATCATCATCATCATATATTATATCATCATCATCATAGCCTATATTCGTCGGCTAACAATGTATGCATCTCTAGTCACTGCCAGTTGTATTGGAAATTCCAGCAGGTAAATTATTCCTGTAGGTCAACGGGCCTCCTATTAACAGACCAGCTATCTGATCAAGAACTCGTTCGCTCCAACGGTGGTCGGTTCTCCAATAGAGATGAATTACCACGGGTCTAAACAAGAGCTAAACCCGTAATTAAAATTCAAAATTAATATATAAACTGAGAAATATTTAAAAAAAAACAACAACAGTGACTTCCAATTATCATAATTATTCAGTGGTATCGTTTTTCACGTATTTGAGAAGAGTTACAATATAAATAATACGATAGTGAACGTGATCAAAAATAAACTTATAACAGTGAAGGAGTGACATAGTGGACTACATATCAAATAATATTGATGGTGTGTACTATAATACCAATCTTTATATTCTGCCAGAAGTGGATAAAACAGCAATATTGTCAAGCTAAACTGTGTGGTTTTGTTGCAAATTCGTTATTTCTATTTAAAATTATTACGTATTCAGTAGTCAGTACTACCAACATAAGTGAATTGATGATGTTAATATACGTTAACTAGCGCCACAAAAACCATACAAAAACGCTACAAGTGGTGAATAGATGTACTAAAAAACCCTACTATTACCCACGAGAGGCATCTTTCAACTATTGGTGATACCAGTATAAAAAATAAATTTCTAATTTGTAAGATTTGAGTAATGTATGAATATTAATTATGGTGGACGAAAATATCACTCTATGAAAAAAGGCTACATACATCACACTATCAAAATCTTTATTTGAAACGACTGCGATGAGTATCACTACAGGACAATGAAACTGTCTCGAATTTTACGCATAGAGATTGAAAATTTAAAGTTACAACTACAATGTGCACACCAAGAAATTGATAATTTACTAAGCGAAAATAAACAGCTGAAATACGACTTGAACAAATCAACTAACTTAAGGTGGTAGAATTACTCAAGAAAGTTAGTACAGGAGGCTAAATGTTCAACTCCGGGTTCTAAACGGAAATCAAGAAATTGAACTTCAACCCCAGTGAGAATGCGATTAGAATTACATAACATGGAGACTCCACAAAACGAATATAATAATACTAAATAATTTAAATAATATATCTAGGTGTTTATAATTATTGTAAGCGTATTAGTATAAAAGTGTGCAATATTCCATAAATAAATTTATACATTAATTAATAGCAGATATAATTAAATTTAAATGAGAATAATAATAATATAGTGTATCCAGTGTGTATGACCTTAAAAATTAATGACATTTAATAAATTTTAATAATTGTATAATTTGTACGCCAGCTATATGGCAGAACATAGTGATACTTCTGTAAAATAATGTTGTCAGCATGTTTTTTTTACCTATGCTCACAAATAAATGATGTCTGTGTCTACGTCTATGTCTAAACACAAAAATCGAGGAAAATGTAAAAAATATTCATAATACCTGATTTGTTTTGATACAAACGTTCCAATAAGTACAAAAAATAGTTTGTAATTCTTCTACTGACGAAGTAAAACATCGTGAGGCAATTATAGGAGAACTATAATGTTCTCGAAGGTGTGTGAAATCTATCAAACTGCACCTGAAATATTAGGATCGTGGAGTGCCTGATCGTTTTTAATGACTTCATAAATAAAAATGAATGTTTGTGTGTTTGTCCTGTATGATTTCCTTAACAAATATCCCATAGTCATGATGAGACGGTTGATATAAAAATCTGCTAAGAAGAAATGTAACTTTTTATAAAACATTGCAGATACCGGGAGATAAGAGTAAATAGAGGCAAATACTGGTGATGACGTCATCAGACCGACTGTACTAAACGAAGTATTGTTATGTGCTATATATGCAGTTGCTTCGCATGGGGTCTAGACCTCATACAAAGGTATGGTATCTTTGGACACCTCTATCACTAGGCGTAGTTCCACTTGGTGGTCAGTCATTCATCCCTTGTTTTTTACTTCATCTTTGGCTCCTGAATTTTGTAGAATCTCTTCATTTCGCGACGTAATAAGCGAAACAGCAGGTACTTACACGTAAAACAGTATTTCGTTAAAAAATATCTTGTCTTACTTCCCAGAATTTGATTCTTATTATTTAGCTTTACCGGATTTTCGTAAACATAAACGAGTTCAATGAAACATAAATAAATAATTAAATATAATTAAATTCGAGGGTTGTGCTGCGGATGCTATGTTTGATTCATATTATATAGAAGACTAGCGGCCCGTCCCGACTTCGCATGTGTGGACATTTATTTTTTAAACTTAATTTATGCTCCTCTTCTATTGGTTGTAGCGTGATGGTCTAAAGCCTATAACCTTATTCGATAAATGGACTATTCAACACAAAAATAATTATTCAATTCAACCTGAAGTTCCTGAGATTAGCGCGTTCCAAAAACCTTCAGCTTTATAATATTATTATAGATAATATGTTTTATATGTAAATATAAAATGTCCACGCTCATCAAAGAATCATTTGCCCTTGGTATTCGGACCCGAAACCATTACCATGCAAGCCAGTCATACTGCTGGGGAAATCGCTTCGAAATTCCAACAGAAACCGCCTGAGGTTGAATTTTTCTTTCTTAATAAAAAAAAATTAAAATCTTAGCTTGAAATAGGCTATAAAATACAAAAAGATTGTATAAAGGTAATGCAATATCATCCGGAATCTACTCGCTTTATAGGGAGTATTCTGGGTTGGACAGAATTGTCCAATCGATGTTGCTATGTCGCCGTAAGACATAAGTAACATAAAGAAGGCAAAATTCAACACATCAGGTGGATACCTCGGTGGTTCAGTTGGCAGAGCGTCTGGAGTACTGATCCAGAAGACGCGGGTTCGAGTCCCGCCTGAGGTCGAATTTTTCTTTCTTAATAAAAATTTAAAATCTTAGCTTGAAATAGGCTATAAAATACAAAAAGATTGTAGAAAGTGTTTTGTTTTTCAAAAAAAGCAGATGCAGTTTTGGTTTTCAATGAAACTGAGCCCTATACACCTTTGAGTACTTTTTCGCGTACTATAAACTATTCCTTACAGCTTTGGAATTGATCATCCACAGCCACTTGTGTACCTGTATAGCTATGGTAACGATTCAAGCTAAGATTTTATTTCAAAGTTGGCAGTCGAAACAGTAGTAACCTATTGAATAATTCAATAAATGCCAATAGGAACGTTCAGCGTTTAAAAATAGCATGTCTAATTTTTTCGTGAAATTATTTTAATTCCTCGTATTATTTTTATCGTGGGTGAGGAGCAAAAATATATTTCTTGAAATTATCGTGTATTCTAGATACTATTATATTTTTAAAGTATCTTCAAATATATGTCCGGAGATCAATATGTATTTACATTAAAACATCGAATCTATTACTCATTGGCATATTTTATCCTAAAAGCACGTAAAACTCTCTATCAAGACTATCATCAGGAACCATAAGGTCAAACTCCAGTCACTCTTTTAAGTCCCAGATGTTTTACCATCTCAGAATGAAATCAAAGTTAGAAGAGTTACAGAGTTAATAAACCAAACAACCACAAAATAAATTCTATCTTTGCACCTTAAATCACAACAAAACCCAAAAGGTCCGATTCTGGCGGTTAGAGGCCCAATATTAGTATAATTACTGGATTCCCCGAACGCCCCTTGCCGGACTTGGGGCGGGCCCAAAAGGACCCTTTTCACGTATTTTAAGAGGCCGTTGTCTCCCACGGGGTAAGTTGGGGAAATTCGAACGAGTTTTAGTACGTTGCCCACATAAGAAATTGACTTGGGGAAAAGTTAGGCAATTTCATTCATGTTTAGTATGTTTGTATTACATGCAAATGTTTTGAAGTTGACAAACACGGTCGTGTTTAGTTTAGTAATGGGGTACTTTAAAAATTTAATGCGAGTGGGCATAGTTAAATAGTTATTCGTATGGAGTATGCTGAGATGACCTCTATTAACGTAATATATCACCAGGCTTGTAATTTCTAACGGGTATTTGCTGTTATATTATGCCAACGCGGCAATTTTATAACTAACACTATAAATATTTACATTATACAGCACTCATGATCAATGAGAAAATCCTGATATGAAACAGGTTCAATAGAGAAAAGTATAATTATAATAAATTATTTCTATACATATATGTATTTTTTTTCATATACATTCAATATTTATGCATACATATATTATATAATACTATTGTTTTTTTAACCTATACCTAAACTAATATTATTAACACAACCTCAATTCCACTAAAAGTAAAATCCTTTAAAACCCTTCTGAAAAGATCGACTATAACAAAAATAACACAGATAATTCCCAGCTTAATATTCTCGGCATTTGAAAAGGTAATTTGTAGGACTAAAGTGCCCGTCGGAACAGAATTAGTCTTCTGAAGAAAGACTAAAAAATAGACTACGGTTGGTTCAGTGAAGTGATTGACTTTGCCAATATTGGTATTGTTTTGTTGTTCGATAGTATTAAAACGGTTAAGGCGTTTGTGTATATTATGACTACGTCTGATCAGAAGATCATATTCTCTAATTAGTTAAACTACAGGTGATATAATAGGTAGGTACTTATAATGATGACTTAGACTTCCGCAAATAAAACTACTTTTGATATTGAAATAAAACTATTATAATTTATTATTACTATTATTATTTAACTAATATTATTTATACATAATAAGTACACTAACAGCAAATGCATACAGGACTTAAAGACTAAATACTATAGTACTTATGACGGATTTTATCATAGTATATTCATCATCAATCCAGTCCCTATGCCACCCACTTTTAGTTTATAGCCCACCACGCTAAGGGAAGGGTAAGGGATGGAAGACTTCAGATGCCATAGAAAAATAATCTCAAACCTGCAGGTTTCCTCACGATGTGTTCCTTCATCGCGTGTGATAAATAACATTATAGTGAAGTGAAAGTTAAGTAACGCACGTAACTTTCGAAAAGTTTTGGGATCGAACTCAATTAAGACCTCTTTGAGGCACCACACAGCATCATGGTGAACTGTCTTCTCGCGGACATTATATATTTATATATCTTTATTTCAATAGCAGTTTAACAGATTTTAAATAAATTTCCACACACCAAATAAAAGCGAAATACGAGTTTTCACATAATAATTTGCAGTAAGATAACCCTGAAATTTGTCATATAACATCATATTTACGTTACCGTTTAGCGAATTGAACGTTTAAAATTAATCAGTTAACTTAACCGCGCGCGCTAAGTCAAATTGCGTGCGACTAACATCCGCATGACAGCTGGTGGCCACTAAATTATGAATATTATGGTAATGTTTGGCGAACATTGAGGTAGTATGTTCAAGAAACATGGAAGCAACTTTTACTGTATAACAGACACTTTTCAGCCGAGGCGTCTCTTTAAACGTTCAGTCTATGAAAAGTACTGTAATAGGACAAAGTATAAACAAATTTAACACTGATTTTTGACCCAATTAGTCCAGCGGTAGTTAACACTGCCTTCTGTGCTGTATAATTATTTCAATGTCTATGAAAGCGTAAGCGTAAGTGGACATTTATGACACAGCGCCATCTAGTTCCGAGCTAAGCAACGAGGCTTGTGTTACGGATCCTAGTAGGTTGATCTACACATATCCTTTTTTTGTAAATACATACAGTCATACATATTATAAATAGATCCATGACTCGGATACAAATGTTTATGCTCATCACACAAACATTTGTCCCTACCGGGATTCGAACCCAGGACTCCTAGCACAGAAGGCAGAGTTAACTATCGCTAGACTACTTGGGTCGTCAATAATTAATAATTTAATTAGACAGGTATAATACCTCAATAACATCTATTGAATACTTTATTGTATGTACCTACGGCGTGTTAATGTTGTAAATTGAAGGGAGAACCTTGCTTGTCATAGCATTCCGGATAAATACATTATTTTTCATTTTAATGTGATGTTACACACAATAAATTGATGTACTCTCCCTATACAAAGAACTCAATAATACTTTTCAACTATAGTCGAAGAAAAAGTTTCGATAATTTTTATTAGCTTTGCAAAAAGTAGGTCATAGATAATATCAGTAGAAAGTTCCCAATTTTTTGCAACTAATAGGTAATCATAGAAAGTTTTAAATCTTAATTTGTACCATATAATCTTTGTTGTTGCCTCATTACAACCTAAACACGACTTCTGACCGTGAAGATCTGCTTCCCGATTTCCCCCGAGTGATTCCCGAGGCAAGCAAGAGTAATTTAGTTTTTCTTAGAAATTCTCAGTTACAGCTCGCAGTTTAGATTTACATCCAGTTAATGGCAGCGGATGGATGCAAACTGCCCAAGACCGGGACCGGTTTGCGCTCTTTGGGTGAGGCCTACGTTAAGCAGTGGACTGTAATAGTAGGCCTATTTAATGACAAAGGGATCGCCTCTTAAACAATGGGCATAACACATACCTAGGTTTCTGTCTACCTCGCTAGAGTATTATAAGAGTTTAATTAAATAAATATTCCATTAAAAATAAACACAAAACAGATCTACATCCAATGTAAATGGATTTCAAAAGAAAACTTCTGAACTCGAGAATTCTTCAGATTTCTTTATACAGTGTAAATAATGTTGTCTCCGTAAAGCAGACGCTGCTTGCAATTTGTATTTAAATTGTTTTAAACGAATGTAAAAGGTTAAAAAGTTTCATTTAATTGTAAAAAAACTTGCAAAGTAAAACACTAGACGGAGATCTGTTGAAAACATCGTCGTTTGTCTTCAGTCGGACTTTGTGATGTTAATAGTTTTTATTTGATGTTCACCATTGAAAGTAAAGTACCTTATTGATTTCTTACACTTACGTGAATATTAGACATTGAAATAAAAGTACTTTTTACGGATTTTATCGGTATAAATCGGTATTTTATTGATATTTTATCGATCCTTTACAGCATCCATGGTCACGGGCAGACTGAGGTGTTGGTCGTCTTGAATTTATAATTACTAACAGCTACCTTACATTTTTAATTATTATTGACAATCCGATTTACACAGAAGGACACGGTAAGCTCGTTTGACGAACCGATTAGCTTAGCGGTAGTTAACGCTGCCTGCTGTGCCATAGCACAGCAAGCAGCGTTAACTTTTCGAATCCCGGTAGGGACAAATGTTTGTATGATAAGCATCAACATTTGTATCTGAGTTATGGATGTATATACATATGTATAATATGCATGTATTTTACAAAAAAGAAAAATATATGTATATGTAGTATGTATATATCCGTAACACAAGCCTCGTTGCTTACCACGAAACTAGATGGCGCTGTATTATAATGTCCGGAAATATATTGTTGTTTGAAATTCAAACTCTGAACTCGCTTCCTCGTTTTATCTTTTAAACCCTTGATTTGGTTGAAATACTTCAGTTTATATTTATAATAGTTAATAAAGCCACAACCTTTTACTGCTTAATTTTCTTCAATGACAAAACACTTTGGGCACAATTTAAGCTTCTCAATTTTAACAGTTATGACAAGCTTATAAGTCTGAAAATTTACGGTAAAATTGATGTAAACTTGATAACTTTATTCAGCGTTAATTAGGAGAGGGTTACATTGCTAATGACGATATAATAAGTTCATACCCAGAAAGGAAAGTATCTTTTAGAATTTGTTAGTAATTAAAGCAATTAAAAAAGAAAATAATTGATTTTGGATAAACGTCGAATCAAACTTCTACCCGTTTGCCGTTCTGCCTGTTGATAGGACGCTTATTTTCCGTCGAAAATAATAAAAATCAAATTATATCTACTCCAAAAAAACAGTATGCCATCAAAAACATACCTGTAAAAAACCCAAGTCGCGCAACTCAGTTCTCCTAGCGTAAAAAGTTGTGAGATCCATGTAATACCAAGTCGGTTAATTTATTCAGTCCCTACTTTTAGATTTAGATTGACTTGGGCATCGCACTAAACAAACTTATTTAATACTAGCTGCCTCATGCGGCTTTACCCGCATGGTATATAGATAAACAGTAGTCTACGTGTTAATTTAGGTAATAAACTATATGTTTGCTAAATTTCATTCAAATGTGTTAAACGGTTTTTGCGTGAAAGAGTAACAATCACCCATCCATATATCCATCCATCTATACTTACAAACTTTCGCGTTTATAATATTAGTAAGGATAATATGTGGTACTTGTGAGATACTTTGTGTTTCCATGCGATGCCCAAGTCAATCTAAATCTAAAAGTAGGGACTGAATAAATTAACCGACTTGGTATTACATGGATCTCACAACTTTTTACGGTAGGAGAACTGAGTTGCGTGACTTGGGTTTTTTACAGGTATGTTTTTGATGGCATCTCATTTCTTTTTGTGTAGATAGTCCTACTATTTTTTCTTTCCGCCCATCTTATTAAAGCCCACTCTCTGTAAGTTTTTCTTATTTTTGTTGGTAGTGTTCCTCGTTTATTCTTTTCCGGTACTACTTCTTGAACTTCAGCTTACTACCGTTTTTCTCAAAGCCCACCAACTGTCTCTATGCGTATTTTTCGGAGGTTTTAAAATTACAATTTATGTCATTATATACAATTTATATTAAATTGTTATACCTCATTCAGAATAAATACTGTAAATGTACTGAACAGAAAATTTCAACATCAAGCTTAGCAGAGGATTAACTCAAACAAATGTACGGTAATCACTGCTGGAACCAAAATAGTTTTTTTTTTCAATACCTATATTACCTATTATTTTTCTACAGAATTAGATTTATATTAAGATTATTAAAATTTGTATGTACCCATTCTGACTGATACAATTTGCATCGGTTAAATAAAATGCGGTTTGGGTATGTACCTGTGTTATCGCAGCAAGACCCATGGGTTGCATAGAAGAAAGCGACCGACATTCTGTGACGGACGGACGGCGTGGAAGCTGTGGCGCGGGCCCGCCACTTCTTTCTTTCATGGCTAATTCGGGCAATTCAATCTTCTTAATACTTTTCGCGATTTAGATACAACTGCATTAGACATTCCCATTTCAATGTATCAAAGTTAACTGTGAATATAATTAAATTCAAACATCACAAACAGAACCGCTCGTAGGTTCGACGACTCCCGGCCTCCTCCCGAGCATGCCGGTTTACGAAAAGGCTTCAGTACCATAGACCATATTATATTCGCTGCGGCAGGTTATACAGAAGACCACAGGTAAAACCGACCCTTATGTTTAGCGTTATGTGTTAGACTATGAGAAGGCCTTCGATTTGATCGAAACATTGGCAATAGTGCAGTCTTTACAGCGGTGCCAAATTGATTATAAGTACATCGAAACGTTGAAGTATTTGTACGAAAACGCCACTATATCAGTCCAACTACAGGATTACATCTCAAAACCTATCCTCTTACAGCGTAGTGTGAGATAGGGTGACGTTATCCCTTCGAAACTTCACCGCTGCACTAGAGAATGTCTTTAAAGTTCTGGACTGGGAAGGGCTTGGCATCAACATATACGGCGAGTACTTTACACATCTTCGATTAGCTGACGATATAGTTGTGATGGTCCGCAAAGCTTATGAATGTGTTGGTCTTAAAACGAACATGAACAAGACGAAAGTGATGTTGAATATCCATGTTGTATTGACTAGGACTCCGCTGAAGGTCGGTAGCTCTGTTCTCGAAGTTGTCGACGATTATGTTTACCTGGGACAAAATGTCCGGTTAGGTAAGTCCGTAGAAGTAACCGGGTGACTGACCTAGCCCAAAAGAAACGCCAAACTCAAGTGCATTGCTCCGAAGAACTGGCCGGTGAGGCTCGAAGTTTCTAGAGTGGCAACCGCAATCAAGGAGTCACAGCGTATCTAAGTCTCCGGCAAGGTGGACCGACAACCTGGTAAAGGTCGCTGGAATCCGCTGGATGTGGATGGCGCAAGACCGGTCGTCGAGGAATTCCTCAAGGGAGGCTTATGTCCAGCGGTGGACGTAATTTAGCTGAAATGATGATCATGATGATGATTATTAAACATAATTATATCTAGGTACCTATCTACACCTATTATTCTATAATTACGATTCATTCTAAATGCAACGCAAATGTAACTTTGTAATCCTATATATGTATATAGGAATACAAAGTTATTTATGCAGTTGGTGAAACTAAAAAACTGGGCTGAAATTGCAAGATATTTTAGTTTTCCCTTTATTTGTACATAAAACACTCATTGTATTCTAAATGTGAAACTTCTATGTCTGCTAGAAGTGCCTTAGAGTTTTGATGATCGGTCAGTCAGTGAGTGAGTGACAAAATTTAGAAACTTTGACTAGTTATAATTCTTAAACTACTGGTTCAAATTGGATGAAATTTGAAATATATCGTGTTAATACACTGCGTGCTTGAGTTATGAAAATTCAAGCTTCTAGTTTAATCCGCAACGAAGTTATAGGGCGTCTAAAATGGCCTGAATTGGTTCGAGAAAAGTATAGTACGGCCGTGCCGCTTTTTTTTTTGCTCGACTTGGCGGGGGCACTGCCGTGCCCCCAGATACACAGGCTACGAGCTGTATCATTTTACTCTACTGAAATAAAAAAATATCAATAACAGAGGCTGTAAATATTAAGCATTTCTTCAATTAAATTGTCAAGACAACAAATTCATCAACTAAAATCTGTACAGAGCTATGCGGGACTAGAATAATAAAACGTACCTATAAAATATTGCACCGTTCGCATACCAAGGAGATTTAAATGAATAGTCTTGTAGCACTTTGAGGGGTAGGTAACATAACTTTATCCCTACCTTCAGTGGACCTGCAGACCGTGACTCGTTCGAGGAAGGAATAATGATTTTTCGGACATTCACCTGAAAAGGGCATTAATATTTTCTCGTTTCTAAATAGTAGTTAATGGAGTAACGTAGTTAACGGAAATGTATGTATTGCATATACATTATTAGTTTTTCTTCCTATGGTGTCAATGGCTAAACAATTTTTGAGTAATAAAGGCCACCACAATGGCATTACTATTTACTTATTACACATAACTCCCGGTGTTAGTATATTGCCGAAATCTGTTTGTTTTAAAAATATACGTTTATATCATCTTTACGATTGGCGCTTACCATCAGACAACTGCATACCGCATCCCACAAATGGGTACAGGTCTCCTCGAGGACATATTTCAGGATGCTGGTTTGCTCACGATGTTTTCCTTCGCTGTTTGAGCTAATGATAAATAGTGCTCTCATGGCATGCTACTGACTTTCGTCAATTAGACTGACTTTACCAAGAAATTTGACTGCTCAGTACGCTATGCTTACATTCATTAGATAGTGCTTCGTTGGTTTAGTGGTCGGATGTGCCACTGCTCAGCAAGAGATCTTGCGTTCGGTTCCCAAGTCAAGCAAATGTTATTGGGGTTTTTTTTTGTCTAATTCTCAGTAGCAGCTCGGCATTCAATCGCTTTGGATTCCAATTACATTCCTAAATTACATAACAGCGAAATGTGGGTATACATTAGTACACCTCTACCTAAACCAGGGATGGTAGGCGTGGTTTAATGTTATGTTATAGTGACAACTATATGACCGTAATCTCTGGGCTAATTTCCAGGGTAGTGACCTTCGGGTTGATGTGCCTCCTGGCCTGTGCCGTCTGCATCGGTCTGTTCATCGCAGTCGTAGCAGGCATCGCGTATGGATACAACTACTCAATGGCTGAGTTCATCACGTTTACGCGTACGTACCTGTAATACTGGCATAATAAACCAGAAAAAATATTGAAATAAAATTACTTTCTACGAATTTTATCGCGGTATGTTAATTGTTATTGTTATTTAATTCCGTATCGCGTTTTAGAAGAAACGTTCGAATTAGTTTGAATTAGTCTTGTAGTATTTTGTTAAGCTCATGGTGAAATTATTGGTCACTCTTATAATTTCCTAAATCGTAGTACATTGGAGGCAGAAGTAGGGCTACAGAACTTTACGGTTATTTTTCGTAAATCTAATTTGTGCACATGCCAGTTGTGTAAAATCAGTCATCATGAATCGATTAGTGTTCCACTGCTGGGCACCACGCAAGCCTACTGCGGCTTGGCAGACTTCACAGGCCTTCGAGAAAATCTCTAAAGCATGCTGGTGTCCTCATGTTGTTTTCCTTCACCATTTGAGCACGTGATAAATACGCACTTCCTAAAAATCTGTGGTTTGAACTCGATCGGCCTTGGGTTTGAACTCGAGACCTCTGACATCTCAATCCAATAGTCACACTACTAGGCTACCACATCTGAAAATCACTAAATACTATATATATATAATTTACATACTGCGATGAAATCAAACGGTAAAAAGTATTTTCAATGTCTAATATTCCCGTTCCTTACGTAACAAAGAAAAGCATCTTATATTTTTTATCGTAAAAGAGATCTTTTAAATGCCAATTCTTAACGAGTTTTGTTTTGCTTCTCAGGGTCTGATGTTACAGTATATATGCGACGCGGACAGTTTTCCGACAATCCGGATCTACAAAATAGGTACAGGAGAACGGGTGCAGAAGAAGAATGTGAGTATTTCAACCACTTCTTGCCGCATTCATTATTTCAAGTTGTAAATAAAAATACTAAAATCATTATTAGAAAATAGGGGTTTTAAGTATTTTTTGGTGATAAGTCATAAAAAAAATCAAAACAAAAATTCTAAAATATTAATATAGGGCGCTTATCACCCAGGAGTGTAAAAAATAGCCAACGACCTAGTCTCAGACCTACCAAATATACCTACACAAAAAAAGAGGAGTTTTTAAACAAACACTGTGACACGAGATTTTTATTTAGGTATTAGATTTATTTATTTAGGGACTTCTTACAGGTATAAATAGTCTTATGTGTAGTCATTTTATTTATAAATAGTGCAGCTATAGTCATTAATTCACGACCGGATTAGCCAATGGTATTAAGGGTGTTTTCCTTGACAGAGCCCCTGCAATCGAGTTCTGGTTAGGGCAAATATTTCTGCGATAAGCATACATATGTATGCTTTGAGTTGTGGATCTCTATGCTTGGATGCCTCCATGGATTTCTATGCTTTATTTCTTAACCCTGTGTTAAAGTTCCTATATACATATTAATCATTAACGGTATTTACCAAAAGAAAACATTTACTACCTAAATTCCTAACCTAATAAGTTAAGATATGTACCTCATAGTCTATTATAACTGTTTGACCAGATTTTGAAAACGTGCACTAGAAATGTGAATGTAGGTATGCCTATTACCTACAAATACCTAGATTTCTATCGCCCAACCAATTTAGTATGTTTTGGTATTTTATACCTCGCATGCACGCTTATATTTAATATTTATTTATAGTGATATTTGATATATTTAAATTAATTTTACTAATTAGTGTAATAAGTCAAGTATGCATCATAGCAATATCTTGATTAAATGAATATATCAATCAGTTTGACCAATATGGTCTTAGATTTTCTTGCCAGTTTAGGTGGTATAATTATTATGTTTGAAAATCGGTACGAATGCTTTGAAACGCATATTATAACAAATAACAAAGAATAATTTAGGAGATATCTAAGGCTTAATAGGATTTCAATATGTACAAAATATTTTTTCTGCCAGGACTTATGATAAAATTATAATGACTGAATACAAAACCGTCAATAATAATTTCATATGAATTTCAGTGTTCAGTGCAAACGAAACAACCGACTACGAAGATCAGAAGCCCCAGGCGGAGAGCAAACCATTGGCAGACACGTGGCTCAAAACCCAGGACACGAGGAAGTATGCCGAGATACTGACGAAGTACGCACCCAAGAAGACGGTGGAAAAAAAAGTGGAGACCGCACCAATGCCAGTGGCAGTGCCGCAGAAACCCAGCGAATTGCATAATCAGGTATGTGAATACTACTTACATAAATATGTACTACATACATGCAATATTTATAGTAAATACTGGTAACACCAGTGGTGTTGCCACGATAATGTTGGGGAATTTCAGAGAGACGTTGACGTATTATTTTAAATCTTCGATTCCAAAATTTCGTCCTAATTATTATTTTTGTATGTAATGTTGTCACGTGGGTCTGGCGATGGTAAGGTTGTCGCGTATATTTGGATCGAGAAAAAAATATTGTGTCACGTTATATGTGACAGTGCCGTTCAAAGGGTTTAATAAGTGCCTTAATATTTTGTTATTTCGAACTCGCCTGATCTATAAATTTCGTTTTGTTATTGTTAAAATTATGGACTATTCAAAAGACGCAAATAGGGACGACCGAAGTACATTATTATGTTTGGAACTTTAAGACAACAGATCAAACAGATAGTGTAGGTAAAAGAAACATACGAGTAGGTAAGTAATTGCACACCACTGCATCTATCTATATAAATAATCAACCTTGCGAGCTAGTTTTTAAATGTTTACTGTTCAGTCACTCAAGCTTAATCTAAATGGGTATGTCCAACCAATGTTTAACATCAGCCAATCAATATTACAAAAAAGTTTGTTTGCAATTCCAATGTCAGATCCATGAAATGGCTAATTTCAAACAAGTTTAAGCAATATTATGTTAACAAGTAAGAAGTTTACTAATCCCTGACTATTAATTAAATAATATTGATGGTAGTGTAAAGGCTGATCCATACAGAATATACATATGTAATATAATAAAGCCATCGTGCAATACCCGTAACCATTTTGGCACACTCTTACCAGATCAATGTTACCTACTCGTTGTACCTACATGGTTTGATATTACATATGATCTGTACCTGTTTATACCATATCTCTATAGTGAACCTGTCCATCTAGAAAAAATCCACAGTTAGTTTTATATCAAATACATTTTATCTACCACGAAACATTAGCGAGTGTTTGTACCGGGTACTTTTTCACTGATTTATTTTGAAACAGGCAACACTGTTTTTAATGACTGTCAATTTGACTGTTGATAGTTGATTTGTGATTAGTACGCTTTGCTATTTCACCCACAACAAAAACCGTCCACACAGAAAACAAATAAAAGAGATTTCTGCTGCAATTAAGTCATTAGTCATAGTGGACAGCAATTGAACAATGCCCAAGTCCGCTTTTAGCGAAAAGATCTTGACTTACAAGTTTATATGATTTACATGATATGATTATGTTTATATGATATGATTTTGTGAATGGGCAAGAACAATATTTTTAAAGAACAATGCACTGAAAACTAAGTATGCTGATTATTTTGTATTGATTCATTTTGGTCATTGATCAGTATATCCTTATTATATAATACAGTACAAATCAACAAATTGTGTGAGAATTGCTTCTGAAATATACTAACGAAGGTCCTGTAGATAGGACTTGAATATTGAATGGGGCTTTCAAATTAATACAAATTATTTGTCTGTCTTTCCGTCTACGTAATAGTGTACCAACCTATTAAAAAACTTTAATAAATGTTTGTTAAATGAAAGATAGTTAAGAATCTATGTAAGTATTTAATACGATCGTTTTCTTATGTTTTAGGTATCACCGCCGCCGTTAAATTACAGAACCACTCCGGAGTCCCCGATCATATCAATCATGCCAAACCCTCTAATTCCCACGATCGCCTGGCGGAGTGGCTCGTCGGAGATCATAATGAGGAATTTCAAACCCATGCATGACTATACAACAGTGAACAGATTTACGGATATACCGGATGGTTTATTCCCAACCCCAGATAGGGAGCTAAAGTCGATATCTTTACATAAAGCCAAAGACAAATCCAAAGAAACTTCAGACGACAAGCTACGAGATGATTATCATAAAAGGTATGAATTATAAGTATTTTATAATAACGGCCTGTACTGTATTAACATTTTTGTTCTATTACCTCAAACTGAAGTCAATTAAAACTGGTTCACCAACGAATCTTCTTATTCTTATCGTGTCAATGGCTAAACTATGTTTGAAGAGGCCAAGGGCATTAATTGTTGCCAGATACAGATCGTCCCTAGTGCAGGTTTTGGAGCACAAGGGACACACCAACATTTGTAAATACAGTAGAATCCGTTTGTTATGACTCCGCCTAAATTGACCAACCGCCTATTATGACGTAATTACACAAAGACTTTGATTTTTGTATAATATTCTTTGTAACAAAGTCGAATATAATGACTCCGTTTACAGTGACATAATTACCGCTAATTATAACCCATTTTTAATATTTTTTGTCAGTTTATAGTGACCGACATGATTCTTTACACCTTCGGCAACGTTCGTTGATTACCGACGACGTTCGGCACGTGGCTTGGTTTTATTTTGGATCTCACCTCAGTGAGTAATTGACAGTTGATCGTCTCGATTTGTTTTTAATGATATCATATGTAAAAAATGAAAAAAAAATACCAATAAATTCCCTTCGATTACATTATAAACGGATTCTACTGTACATACCAAGACACCAACATAAAATCAACATAAGACCAATGCTTTGTTGTTAATTTTGTCCAACAGTTTTGTGCCAATGCGAGTCTGGGGCACCACCACTCGTACTGTCAGGTTAGACGACGCAAACGACGACTTAGACGAGGATAACATTGTTTACAAGCCCGTATAGAGACAAGATGATACACAAAGGGTTTAATCTAACACATGAAAGTGCTTCAAATAACGCTTCACATAATCTTGTCCTTCTTATAAAATGTTTAAATAAAAAATATTATAAATTTATGTTACTTTTAATAATTATTATAAATTGTATATAAGATAATACATATTGCCCAGGAGGTTTTAGTCTCATTATCTGACTTTAAAAACCTGACAGTCACGAGTCAGGAAGTTACAAAGAATTATACAAATTATAATTGCCCAAACCATATACAAGCGTTTTTGCCATACCTATTATTGGAATCAGATATAATAGCTCACATTATTAGGACCCATAACTTATTAATTTATCATCCGTGGTGCCTGGCAACTGGGCTTAACCCAGTTGTAAACATCTGTTGTCATATCAATGACATGTAAATTCTATTCTGTCTCTCGCTTGATAAGGAGGGAAGTGAAAAAACTGATATTTCTTACTCCTCCTATATAACTTCATGATTAAAGTCGCTGCGGGTTCCAAGACAGTTAAATCATTCCCCTGGGACACGTCGGACTTCATTGTCTCGACGATTTTCTGGATAGTTACTATTGTTGATCCTGGTTTACAGGAGTTGCAGTATTTGGGTGGTAGGCAAGTCCCATAAAAAAAATCATATACAACAATAAATATGTATCACGATAGAAATTGTATGCTATGACTTATAGTCATGTGCAAAATCCTTAGAGGACTAATTGATGCAACTATCCTACACGATGAGCTGTGTCGACTCTTTACTCCAGACAACTATCGCCGCAACCGAAGGCACATGTTGTTTGCCGTGCCTTCACGGCGCACTGTCGCACGCGTCAATTCACCAATACTGCGATCCCTCTCGACACTCAACACTCTCTTGTGCGCTAATCCTGACTGCGATTTGTTTGCGTATGCATGGCCGAAAATATTGTCAGTGTGTTTGCGTTTCTGTGAGAAAGATGGATGAATGTGTTTAGTTTCTTCGTTTCATACTTTATTTTTGTTATTAGTATGTAGTATGTATTGTAACGTTGTAATTCTATTGTTCTTGTTTTTAATTATTGTGTGGTATTACGCCGTTATAATTAAATTAAATTAAATAAAAAAATAAAAATAAATGACTGTTCTATATAGGTACAGGAACGTCTTTTTTATACAATAGAAAACTTTCATCTCTATAACGCAAGAATAAGGCCTTATTTCGTGTGTCATAAGGGCTCAGGTATTTGAAGAACAGATGAAAAGGGTTTATTTCCAAATATTCTTAGCTTATTGCAAAAACTACCTGATACAATATATAACCCAATTTATGTAATATGGCCGCGACGCGACGCAACTTCTCGAAACAGCTGTATTGCTAGGAGTCTCAGGTTCTCCAGGCAGCGAGAATGTATCTTTGCCTTCACAAAATTAAGGAACCATTATGATAGAGGCTCTTTATTAATATGTCTGTATTTTCCAAATGGTTAAAAAAATAATAAGAAACATTTCGATATATATTTTTAATCAGATTTTCATTCAGGCTCGTTATTTTACAAAGTCCCTGTGCTTAGTTTTCAGTTTGGTCATATTACTGGCTCGAGCCAGTCTGGCTCTCTTAGAGAGTTTTTTAGATTTTTTCAAGGTTTTTTTACGTTTATCATTGGACAATCTTTTGACCACTTTTCTTTGGCCTTCATCTCCGTCTTGATACCAATTTTCACCATCCTCATCATTTTCATCGTCCTCTGGGTAGTCAGCATTTGTATTTTCACCATCGGAAATTATATTATCGTCGGTGTCTACATCGCTTTCTATATATAATAATAAAAAATACGTATAATAAATGGTTCTAATAATATTAATAAGCAATTAATATATTAGGGATTGTAGAGAATTGAGATGCCCAACTAGGGAAGTACCTCCTACCACCCTATACAGAAGACAGCAGTGAAGTAACAATAATGGTGTTTCTGCGAGTACTTAAATAAGGTTGCCAGAGCTGGTTAGGGAGAGTGACTATTCTGACAGCATATGAACTCCATTTGCTGACAATGCAGTATCTAAAATAGGGGATTTTAAGAAAGGTTAAACACACTGTGTTTCTAAAAACATGGAAGTAAAATGGTTTCGGAAAGGTCGGGAACGCACTAGCGATACCTCTGGTGTTGCAAACATCGATAGGCTACGGTAACTGCTTAGCATCAGGCTGCAACCTTTTTTTATATCACCCTTGTGATATAAAAATTAAACCGGTTAAGCGTGAGTCGGACCATTTACCGGCTACCCGTCGCCGTTATTAATAAATGTTTTATCTGTGAAAACTTTGACTGTCTAACTATCACCTAACTAACTAACACTAACACCAACACCCTCTGGTTACGGAACCTTAAAAAGAATGAAAGATTACACGTAATAATATTAATAATAATGTTCTGCAAGTGTTACCTTCGTCGAGATTATTATTATCATTATCCTCATTTTGTTCTTCTGACTGTGGTTCCTTTGATGGTCGTAAGGCTAAAGGAAGTGTTTGTTGCAAATGTGCTTTTAACATCCGGGGCACTGCATCCAGTATGTAACCTTTTACCAAAGCCTCTGCTGAGCCAAATATTAAAGGCGATACACTAAATGAAATAACCCTAAAAAAATAAAGATTGAATCATGCTCATAATCTTTTACGAGCAAAGGTATATCTTTATACATCCAGTTCGCTATTGCCTTCTTTTTATATCGCAACTTTTTACGCGTGAATTAAGAAATATAGTGCGTTCTTTTTTTACTACCTGTAATTTGTAACCTCTAAGTATCTCAAGCGATACTTGGGCGGCTCCACGGGTTCTTTCTTCTGCGATGGTTGCCCTGCCCAGATTTCCAACTGAACATCCACTGCCATGTCACTTATCATACAGCCAAAAGAATGAAGATCCTTCCATTTCGAATTTAGATGTAGGTAACCGCGAATCTATATCAATGTAAAGCACGGATTAGAATCCTGGGCTCAAAGTAAATAGTATAATATTATAAATATATGTAGGTATCTAGATAGTATATGTATAATGAAATCAGGCCCTATACCTACCAAGTGACATCTGGTATATATTATAATGTTAAATTGGATAAATTATAATGTTAAATTTTTCTTAAGCGCAGACGGGTAGTCGATTTTTAGTCGATTTTTCCACATAGTATACACACTATATTTAACGCTTACTAAATTAATTTAGGAAATTATTTAATATAAGAAAGGTACTCTGTATAATTTATTTTATATAAAGTCGTAACGGTCTTTAAATAATAATTTATTATTATTTGATACACCGTTCAACCGTTAAGACGGTCATTGATTCCTCATAATGGAAAAGAAAGAGCTTAAGGAGGTTGGTTGGTATACCTGCAGAGAACTAAACCTTATCTCTTCGGCTACCAAAACAGTATTCATCTTGTAAGGACCACCAGTATGTGTTGAATACATGGTATCCAATCCCGTCAGTACCATCTCCGATAACGTAATCTGTTCGCTAACATATTTATGGTCCGTCCAATTTTTGTTCAATTTTTTCTGAAACGAAATAAAATCAAACAAGCTGTGGTATCCTAGTGGTGTAACCAATGTACTGAGATGTCAAAAATCTTGAGTTCAAATCCGAGGTACCACTGACTTTTCGGAATTTATTTGCATATTTATTACATGCTGAAACTGTGAAGTAAAACGTAGGAAACCTGCCTGCTTGAGAAATTTTCGCTCGATTGCGAACCCACATTAGATTAGTGGTGGACTATAGCCTCTCAAATGACAGGAGACCCTTGCCCAGCTGTGGGACAGTAATAGATTGTTTATAATGATAATGACAAGAAACTAAAAAATAAAATAAATAAATAAATATCAAAAGGAATATAAATACCAGAATTGTATCATATTGTTAATATTGTATTGTATTAATTGCTGGCTGCTAAATCATCATCATCATCAGCCCATATTCGTCCACTGCTGAACGTAGGCCTCCCCTAGTGAACGCCACAGAGCGATCTTCGGATCGACTGGTCGATCTTCGGATCTCTCATGGCAATTAAAGGTGGCATAAAATATATACATTTATTGAATCTACGTTTTTTCCTCTGGTTTTTTTTTTATTCGATAGAAACATACTTACTCCATTATACCAAATTAAATTATAGTCCTGCATTTTAACAGCTCCATGATTCATTTGAATTGTAATCTTATTTAAATTCCTGATAACTTCTCGTAAATATTTCGATGTTATCTTAAACACCCTTTCTTGATTTTCGCTGCAATTCGATATTAAAAAAGGCACTATATTGTTTGATACAGTGCATATATATATCAGCCTATTGCTATCCACTGCTGAACGTAGGCCTCCCCCAAGAAGCTGGCACTTCCATCCCGGTCTTAGGTAGCTCGCATCCATCCGCTGCCAGCTATCTTATTCAAATCGTCGGTCCATCGTTTCACAGGGCGCCTCGCGCTACGTTTGCCCAAAACAGTATAATTATCTGTACCTTATAAATGCTTAAATTTAGTATATCTTACATATTTCTTCGAAGGTTTTCTCCGAACACTGATGAAGTATTGATGAAGCTAAACATTGTACCTTGTAGCTTGGGCAACAGTTCGTCACTAAGCTGCCTCAGTATCAGCTGGTTTAAGCTCAAACCTTTAACAAGAAACATTTCATAAAATCACTTACTGCATCTGTCAACCTTACTGGTCCAAAAAACAGGTCTATTCAGGAAACAGGAATAAACAAAAAAACAACTCCCATGCGAGATGTAGGATTCAAAACAAACCTTTTAGCAAAAAATTGTTTTGGTTTGAACATTGACATATAAATTGTATCCATGGGTAAAATTTGAGAAGAAGCAGATATTAGTTGTATTCCATTTTTTAAAAGAAACGTCCCTCTCTATTTTCTCGTGTCGTGGGTGCAAAAACAATAATTTTGATATACATTCATAAACGCCCAGACCCGGAACAACTACCTGGAGATCGTACAAATATTTACTCCGCGCAACCTTGGACGAACATATGTACAATAGATCAACCACTGAGCCAATCGAGTAATCAAAATCTTTTAAATCCAATACTAAATTTGATACACACACACACTCACGCACGCACGCACGCACGCTGGCACACACACACTTACTAACTATACTTACTTTATTTCTATAATTCAAGTCATAATGCAATATCTAAATGCTACTTTTAAAAACGCGGAGACCTGGTGTCCTGAAATACAGGCCTAGAGCCTAGTTTAGGCACCAGTCTCCCACAATATTAAACTTAAACTCAAATCATCATCATCATCATCATATCAGCTGGAGGACGTCCACTGCTGGACATAAGCCTCAAACTCAAATGATTTATTTCAATTAGACCAATATTCCAGGTACTTTTGAATTGTCAAAAACTAGTTGCACGGTTCCAAAAGGTAGGTCTTATGGAGAAGAACCGGCAAGAAACTCCATAGATTCTTTTTTAAAACTAAATACAAACTTACAAAGTATTTGTTTTTGATTCACAATATAATATCAATATGAGACTGATGCAGTTCGATGTGAAACGTATGAATTAAGCAGAAAGGAAATAACTAAAACCTATTTAGGTTGCCATAACATGTATGAGCCGACCAGCCCCAACTGATAGCACCCGTTCACGAGCATGACGTGTGTATCGGCGTCTGTCTACTCAACCATGTTATAGGGAATAAAAAGACCCAACACACGACGCCACCATCAGCAGGACATTTGAGTGAGCATGAAACATTACATAAATTAGCATACATTAACATAACATTTAACATTACTTAACATAACATTAAAACTTTTATGTCATACTCTGAGAACATTTGTAATCCTTTACAATATTGTGGCGATAAAATAAATCATTATTATTATTATTATTATTATTATTATATTATTAATTAAGGAAATGAATAACCTAACCTAATCCTGAGATTGAAACTGCCTCATAATGTTCTGAAAAAAAAAACAGGAACTTACTACTATCGACACTTTGCGGATTATATTTTGCTATCACTGGTGGACCGTCGTCACCTTCTCGGAATATCTACAAAATAAAAAGAATAAAATTATTTTTTTGTTGTCTATTGTTAAATACTGTTAATGAAACTACTTTCAACGGATCATGTTGTGGTATATTGATGCTGTAATTCATTCGAAAAGTCGGGATAAATCGTCATCATCAACCGATATTCTGTCCCACTGCTGGGCACGGGACTAAGCGGGATTAGGCTATAATCCAACACGCCAGACCAGTCCGGGTTGGTAGATTTCACACACCATCGAGTACCTCTCTAAGGCATGCAGGTTTCCTCACGACGTTTTCCTTCATGGTTTGAGCACGTGATAAATACGCACGTAAGTTTGAAAAGTCAGTGATCCTAGGTCTGGGTTTGAACTCGAGAAGTTACAGGAGTAAGTAAAACACATTTTTAAACGTATTTTCCAAACTGTAGATATGAGGAAAGCTATAATTAGCGATGGGATATCTATTGGATGGAATGACGTATATTGTTTATTCTTTAAGTTCCGAATACGTATGCTGCTTCTACGCTGGGTATATTAGTTCAGCTCAGTTCCACCAAAGCGTTTGCGCATCAGCATTTTGTGCTTTAGATTTTTAAGAACGGAATAAGACACACATAGCTAGTTAAGTATAATTTGAAATATTAATGTGTCATTAGCTTGTTAGGAAGGAGAAAGCGACATATAAAATAAATTTAACCTCCACAGTGTACAGGCATTCATTCAGTTTAAAATGTTCGTATCCCAGGTTAACTGATTCTCCGTTTAATGTTGTTATTATAAAACCTGTCAATAGGCAGCCGGTGAACGATACGCTAAAAACAACAAAATATAGATTAAGGTTGTAAGGGGCCTTTAGGGGTATATGTGTATACGTCAAAAAAGTAAAAAGCGGGTTTGGACCCTCTTTTAACTTAAGCATTACGCCCTAGTCTATTCAGGCATATTTTCAACCACCTGGTTACTCAGATCTAAAGTCTAAATACTATGATTGAGGACTTTTGTAGATCCGGTAAGAATACACAAAAACTTACAGCCTACATTCGCTAAGGTATTCCTTGGCAAAAAATATGAATCCTATTATTATATATATTATTATATTATTATATATATATATATATTATTGTCATAGAGTTAAATAAAAAAAATGTTGTGCAAGAAATCTTCTAGAAGATAAAACGAAAGGAAACAAAAATATTAGTTATTATTATAAATATAAAATAACTTAAACACCGCCTGCCTTTCTGTCTTTGAAAACAAGATTAAAGCTCTCCACACATTTCAGTGTCAGGGACATGGCAGAGCAGTATTTGGTTAAAAGCTCAAAAAATAACGTTGCATACATTTACACGAATTCATTCTCACATGTCAATGTCATCGCCAGCGACGAAAATTCAGTGCCCAAGCTGTACTTTGTAACGCTGTGTAAACTTTTTTTTAAATTGCTCTTTGTATTTAAAAAAAAGAATAGAGAGTAGGAGCCTGTCTGATCATAAAGGCGAAGACAGACAAGAAGTTTAATTAATTAAAAGCTATATTAGCTTTTGCTCATGAATTCGTCTGTTTAGAAAATTCTACGCCCATTTTCACTAGATTAGTTAGATTTCCGGGATATAAACTAACCTATATCTTTCCCTAGGACTCAAACTATTTCATGGACGCTCAGATTGGAGATACTGTGCGCCCACTAGATGACCCTAGGGAAGACAGTAGCACAGTGGTCACGTGTTGCTGTTAGCAGTGACTTGACCCCCTTAGTCTCCCTATGGATGTGTCTTTTAGGCGTCGCACAGGGGGTACCGGAGCTGGTCTCTTAAGAGGACCCGGGACCTCCATTCATGTGTAGATGGTGACCACCGGGGTGGTTTTAGTGAGGTAAAAATCCCACACAAGCCTTTTGAAGGTTTCCACACCGATAACAAAAAAAAGGACAAACTATCTACCTCTATACCAAATTTTATCTAAATCGGTTAAACGGTTTAAACGTGAAGACGGACAGACATACTGCCGCATTTATAGTATTAGTATTGATATAATATGTGAACAACAAATAATATTATAATGAAAATAAATGTGTGCGGCGAACTAATTCACAGCAAAGTAAGCATAATAAAATCTTAATTGAAGATAAATGCTCTTCGACTATCTCAACTCAAGAAAGGAATAATAAATTAACTAAGTAACTATTGAAAATAATGTTTCCATATTTCCAGATTAACTTACGCGATAGTCCCGATGTCCCGAACTTGTTGAAACAAAAACGGGGATGCACTTGATGCGTCCTGTTTTTCTAAATCGTAAATAATATCAGACTTGTTTCGCACCAACGAGTATTCCCCAAACACTATCATGTCACTGAGGGTCGTTTGTATCTTGAGGACATTTGAAGTCAATGAGAACTGGACCTCTGGTAGCCAACAACGTGGTGGTGAGCGCAAGTATACATCTTTAAGTATTCTGAAACCATGTTTACAAATGAAGTAACATTTGTAACATTTGTTTGTGCGGCTTTGATATAACTATTTTTATAGATAGAAATTCTTTTCCGTAGACATAACTCATAGCAAAGTACCTAGTCTATGCATAGCTCTTATCTACGGCAATCATTCTATGCATGTATGTACCTATATCTGTTGCATTATTTAAAACTTGCACGTTGGAGAAAATGATATTGCTGTACATGATACGTATGTGATGTCTTGTTACTTACAATTTAATTTGATTATCACTGTGGTAATAACCCTCACATAAACTTTCGTGTTTTTTCCTTATATAAATATTCATTCCGGGCAAACCCACCGTTTCTTTCAAAGTCTAAAAACATACAATTAAAATACAATGCAAATTTTATATTAGAATGTCGTTATTCTTTTTCTTTAACTGTTCAAAAATTACTCCTGGAAAATGGGACGGTTCTCAGCTCAAAAGATCCATTTTTAAACTGTTTTACATTACGATTTCATAGGAAAGGAATGTTAGATTCAAATATGAAAGAACCTTTTGAATGGAAGTCCTGTTATTTAATTTAGGATAGCAAAACTCAACAGTAAGATAGGCAGTTCGACATTGAATAATTAAAAAGTATTATTTACCCAATGAGCGCGGGTTTTTTTTTTTTTTTTAATCTATCTTCTAATTTATTTTATGTTATCGAATCTGAATGATATGCATAATAATATTTGTAATTAAAATACCTCGTGGATTTCGTTTAATGTTTATGATCACTCAGTAAATATTCTTTAATAAATTTATTAAGCAGTAATTTGTCTCTCATCTTAAGAAGATGTACAACAACTACCACAACGTAAAATATATAAATAATGTTCGGATGTTCAAGGCGATATGTTCTCTGTGTATATAGGTATGTTTAGCTGGGCCGAACTTACTAATGCTATGGTATTTTCAAAAGATTTTCTGTAAACATCCCACCCCGTCTTGAATTTTTCAAAGGATTCTGGAAACGATCAATGTAGTTAAATAAAATTGAAAAGCTAAAAATATTAAATAAAACGACGTAAATATGAAACTGGACTCAAACTGGTGGGACCTGTCGCATGGCAGAGATATTGAGGTCATTTTTATTCAGCGTGCGTTCGAGAGTAACTTTGCGTATAAAGCTTTTGGATACTTTTACAAGTCCAGTTCATAAACAATGACTATTGCACATATAGGTAAGTAAGTAGTATTAATGCACCTTCAAACCCCGTTAGATGAAATTGAAGATTGTTCAAATAATTTTCCTTTCATTAATTTACTAAAAGTTACATAACTCTACAAGACAAGAAACGTTTAGTGATTTTAAAATATATTAAATCTATATTTAAAATACAAGAAGTTTTTAAATATAACTGAATAATATTTTTCTTACCGCTTTTAAAATATTGTAATACTTTGTCAATTGATTGGGAATTAGCTTCACTTACTCCATAACTTACGAATAATATTAATATAAGATACATATTAAAACTATAATCTTATATAAATTCAACTATAATCTTCATTCACTGCTTCATATGAGTTAAATAAAACGACACTAGTTAAAAAAATATGGAGAATTAAATTTCGAAGTTACGAAAACATTTTAATTGAAATTATAAATTTATGACTGCAAGAAAATCATTGTAGATAAGAAAGTAAATCCAATAAAGAAACAAGTTGGCTTAGTCCTGCAATGACAATGCAGTATAAGGTTATAATATATTTCTTACAGTATTTATATACTGGTTTAGTAGTTTCTGATGTAATGAGTGCATGGGAAGGCACAAGCGGTATGTTTTCTTTTGCCTTTATTAAGATGTTTTATGTATAAAAGTTTAATAGCAGTCAGACCAACCAGGTACGAGACTACCTCGTTAGTCTAGTAAGCAAATGTGTGACTACTGAGCAAAAGGTCTTGGGTTCGATTCCCAGGTCGAGCCGTGTTATTGGGTTTTTTTATGAAATTCTCAGTAGCAGCTCGGTGGATTTGTGCCCGGCTCACCTCCTAAACGGGAAACAAAAAAAATATGACTACCTCTGCCAAACCCTTCGGGGAAGACTTATGTTATAACCTAGTAGTGACTTCGATCCCAAGGCAGACATGACTTTTTGAAAGTATGTGTAACACATGCTCAAACGGGGATGAAAAATATCGTAAAGAAACTTGTATGCCTGGGAGATTTTCCCAATAGGGTGCTTAATCTGCCAACTTGCAGAAAAATAGCATTGTAAATACTATTACCAAATCCCTCAGAAGTGGGCCGTTCCCAGTAGTTGACAATAGATGGGTTGATGAGAATATGGCTGCCATAGTAAGGTAAATAATAACACTTTTTTTTGTTTACCTATATATATAGACTGGTTTTTAACATTTCCTTGTAACATTGATTTTAGGGAGAACGGTCAACGATTTGATAACGTTTTATGACAACGAAATACCCAAGTCCGACTGCTGGATGACCCTCAACTCGCCGCAACACTTCCGCACCATGGATGCCATCGATAGTAATGTTACATGGATTTGTTTAATTTCTTTAGCTTTCACGAGTAAACTGGCTATAGTAAAGTAATTTTACGCATACTTAACCATGGGATAAACAGTTATTTATTTTTAAGATACTCTCCTTTTAATAAATAAATATTTCTGGACATCATGATACATCGTCATCTAGTTCCGTGGTAAGCAACGAGGCTGGTGTTACGGATATTAGTTGGTTGGTATATTACATGTTATATACTTTTTTTTATAAATACATATATATTATACATAGATACATCCATGACTCGGATACAAATGTTGATGCTCATCACACAAACATTTGTCTCCGAGATTCGAACCCGGAAGCACAGAAAGCAGCGTTAACTACCGCTGGGCTAATCGGATCGTCAAGAAATAATAGATTCTGCATTCAAACTGCCACCCCTTTTTCGCCCTTTTAAGAGAACACATCTGGGACTCAAACTATCTTATCTCTTTCCCCGAGACTCAAATAATACCCATACCAAACATCATCTAAATCGGTCCAGTGGTTAACGCGTGAAGAAGTGACAGACAAATTTTAATAGACATAAGTAGTTTCGCATTTATAATATTAGTAAGTATTAGTAATTATGGATAACATCAATGATGGTGGTCCATATGCTACATACACATGTCCAATTATAAACACGAAATTATTATTGATCGACTGTGATTTATTACAATGATTATGCTTTACGAATAACTGCATCCAACTAGCTGTAGGATTTTTACACTTTGACTTTTTGGATACCTACTTTACTCTTTATCAATATTTAAATTGCTTCAATTTCATTTGTATCTTTTTGCAATGCAATATATTACAGGTCGCTACGAAAAGATACGAAATAGTGCGCAAGAATCGCTAATGGAATCCAAATTCGATAAGCTGATGATGGATGTACGTATACATATTTATATTGTTACTAGCTGACCCAGCAAACGTTGTTTTGCCACATTATAGGGGTTGGTGGACAACCCTTATCCCTAAGGGGTATGAAAAATAGATGTTGGCCGATTATCAGACCTACTCAATATGCTCACAAAATTTCATGAGAATCCGTCAAGCCGTTTCGGAGGAGTACGGGAACGAACATTGTGACACGAGAATTTTATATATAAGATGAACACTCTCATATTACCGAGAAGGATAAACCAATCCGAACCTCATAACTTACACTTGCTTGACAACGTTTGCTTGACAACTCTTTTAAATGCTCATACAAAAGAAATTAGGTATTACATATATTTATTTTAGAATAGTTTTTGCAGAAACTGTAGTGTAGCTGTAGTGAAACTCCTAACAAAGCCTACTCCATAGCGCTATGGGTGACAGTGGGCTTCCTAATAAGGCCAATTGTAAGTGACCACGTTTTGCTGCCGTAAGTCATATTTATGAGCCTAATTCCTATTTTCGGCCTGTCCAGGGGTTCATTAAGACCAGGGGTATCGCTATTCGGGAGCTGTATGCACACGAGCACCAGAAGTCAGTGATCCCCTCTGGAATTAATCTTGGAGGTTTCTGTATGATACGGATGGTCGACTCGATCATGTGAGTATTAATTCATGCAAATTCAATCAATTAAAAATTCTTTTCTTTTCTGCATTGATAGTGGCACTTGATATTGTCTTTTCTAACCAACGAATACGAAAAAGTGGAAATTCTCAAGCAGACGAGTGTTCTTTTTATGTAAAACCAGCAATTTTTATACAGATTAGTCCAATTTTAATTATTATTTTACTAAGTTTGGTGCCATTTAAATTTGAAAAATATAACACCCAGCTCTAGGGGCAGACTTCAAAAATATAACAAATAAATAATAACGAAAAACTAAATTAAACATCGAAACATGATTTTTAATCTTTAGTCGACATATTTGAAGGTTGACGCATAATGTAATTAATTTGAGTGTTTTTGGCGCCTTCTCAATTTTTAATTTGGCATAAGAGTATACCCGTGCAATGGGCATGGTAAGCGTCAACGACTTGCAAAGCAAACTAGTAAGTCAGTAGTAAAATCTTATTTGTCCCGCCTGGCTTTTTTAAGTCTACTGTCACGTCTAAAGAGGCCAGTAACAATTTCCATAAATACAGGTTCTTTCACCGCATGAAGCTCCGAAGCAACACAATTTTCCGCGTAAATGCCTTGCACAGCGATCTCAACCAAATGGTGGTGAAGATGTATCTCTCGCTCAACGACCTACACCTGAGGGGCGCCTACGAGCGATGTATTACTGATCCCACAGACCCGTCACTACTTATCTACACACCCACCTATGGAGAAGTCGAGTGAGTTATGTAAATAACAAAAGAGTAATTCACAATCCACAGCGCAACGTATCAAAACGAACCTTTATTTCGCTAAACCTAACCTAACTACTTGAATATGAATCGTCTGAATTCGTCTGCTACTGGGGCGGGCGATAGGCCCTACTGATTACAAACCGCACTTGCCGTCCCTTTACAAACACATTCTTTAACTCTTCTCGTACTTACATCCGCTACTAACGCTAGTTTAGGGTTGAACAGTCGGTCGTGTCATAATAGAACGTACTTTACATCTTTCGCGCACACATGCAAATAAAGATTTTCTTGACTTTTAAATTGAATTCTTTAAAATTTAGTTTTATATATTTGTTTTGTAGATACATAATAATACTACACAATAATACAGTATATTACTTACTGTACATCTCTACTATAGGGGTACTAAGGGGTACTACTAGGGTGGCTTTAAAATATACTTTTAACTGTATTTTTTTGTTATAAAGAACATTATTTAATATTTTACTATTAATAATTACCTACACTGTAATATTGTTGTTGATTTCAGGTTCCTGTTAAAAGACGTTCGATTCATAGTAGAAGGCCGGTACAGGTTAATTGAAAATAGACTTCGAGTTGAAATGATATCATCGGAAATTGCCACTAAAGAAATCTTAATGACGGTATTTATTCATAGTTCCAATAGCGGGTTTTATTAGTCGTTACCGCTCGCGTGCGGGGTACGGGAGATTTTTCAAAATTCAGGAAATCAATTTTCACTGGTCGTAAGCGTCCGCATGCGGGAGCACCCGCACGCTTTTAATTGACCAAGTTATTGATCAAAGAGTTTCATAACAGAACCTGCATGCAGGGTAACGACCAACTAAACGCTGTGATAGGTCTGTAGACCACTCGGTGCACCGAGTTCCCCAACCAAACAGCTTTAGAGAGACTTTAGTATAAAATTTAGCCGAGTTGCTAATTTATTATTATTTTAATTTAATTCCCTGCTATTTCAGTACCCAAATGAAGCTATTGAAAGTGACCCGTTAAGGATACGTGAAAAAAACATGGGTATGTAACTTTTTTTAAATAAGTACTAAGTATTATTTCACACTCTTCGACACGTCTGTATACGAGTAGTTATACTTTTATGTTTTAATTTTTGCATATTTATCGAACACCAATCATATATTTATAAATGTAATTATGCTTAAAATTCTCACATGCTGAACAGTACACCTGAATATTTGTATTCTTGTCTGACTCTATAGAAGGGAGTAGGTTTACAGGTTTTAAGGAACCTGTAAATAAACATAAAACAAATAAATAGTCGAATATTTACCACTGTTTGTTTTTTTTAGGTAACTTCATGAGTAGATTGAAATCAGATCTGAATAAATGGCTGAAAGACTACTTCAATGACGCACTGTTACGGACTTCACTAGAGGACATACCAAATATACAAAATCTTACGTATGTCAAGTTTTCATCTTATGTACTCATCATCAACTTTTTTTGTATCCCATGGTTGGGCCATAGGTTCACTCGCAAAATGAAAGAGATTTGCTATGTTTCCACCTCGTGCTTCACATCGCCAGAAAATCTCGCAATCTTTTCAGTCTTAAGTTTCATGTTTCTGTCTTCGGAACGTTTTCAGTCTTCACGTGTGTTTTCACATAAGGAAATATTTTTAGACATTTGACAGTAGAGTTTGGTTAGATGTTTTATTAAAATATATAACCACTAGCTCCCACCCGCGGCTTTGCCCGCATAGCTTAAATATAATAAGTAGCCTATGTATAAACTATCTGTACTTAAGCTAAATTCCATCCTAATCGGATAAGCAGTGTTTACTGCTTAACGGCAAATGCACACGTAGGTACCTACATCAATACAAACTTTCGCGTTTATAATATTAGCAGGATGAATTAAGCAGATCTTTAACCTAATTTATTAATTATAATGTTTTAAGGCGATACGATAAAGAAAAGGAGGTAGCTCTAGAGGAGTATGTGGACAACGCTTTGAATGTAATAGCAGCCAGAATACGAAAGTTCAATGTTGAATCCATGGAGGTGCCTGTGTTTAACATAAGGTCAGTCGGTGGAATGGTAAGTTAAAGAAGAGTATTTTAATAATTTAAACTACTATTTTTTTCGCTGTGGCTTTGTACGCTGTTCCCCCACGTAACGTTACAAATTCCAAATTTTCTTTCTTAAAGAATGCTTACATAGTACATACCATACATGCCTGTCATTCCCGAAGTATTATTTTGAGTGTCAAAAGCACGCGAGCCTATTACGAATCCAAAGTCTGAATTACTACTAAAAGTTTCATAGAAAAACCCAATAACACTGCTGGACGTTACTGCACCAGTCGCAATTAAGACCACAAAGGCAGTTGCGTTAGAAAAATATTAGAAATATTAGATTTCCCCAGGATAATATTGGAATATTATATAGTATTTTTTGGTTTATAGTTGTTTATATGTAAAATTTTGATCGTTTTTTTTGATTCTGGGAAGAAATCACCATAACTTGATTGATTGATTGAATATACGCGGCGGAATAGGCCCGAAACTTAGGAAGGCCTCTGCCTTCCCCTTCTGAATTTCATTCCAGATCCACACTTGCGTAACCATAATATGATAGAAGTTTCATAAAAAACCCCAAAAACATTTTCATTGGCCTATAAATCAGCCCTGAACCTCATACTCAGCAGCCGCGCTTGACACCATTAAACTCATGAGGAGAGAAGAGTTTTAAATAATTTATAGAAAGAATGATCTTTTAATTTGTAGCAAATACACCTGTATGAGGGTGTACTGCGAGGCCTGGACAGCATGTACAGACGATCAGTCGTCACTGGTCTCAGATACAGGAACCTACGCAAGGTGGACACTCTCGTTAGCTTTAGCAATTTGAAGGTAACCACTTGCCTCATTTCATTTTACACAACACCAAAATGAAGTATTAAATTTGGCCAATGAATATTGATATAATTGTCGGCACAAGTCGTGGGCATAGATTTTAATAGTAAAAGCCATCTTACGCATGTACGCTTTCGGCCAAATTTGTTCAGTATCTGTTTACCGGTCAGAAAATATTGTGTGCAGCCTCAGCGCCCCTCGCCATCGTAATTTCGCCAAAGAGACCGAAAATTTATGGAATGCGCAAGTGAAGTTTGTGCTCACAACTCGTGCCGGTACCTATATGAGAATATTGATCAGGTCTTCATTTATAGACAGAGAGGTAATTAATGATCTACACCAGATACACATATGTATTTCCTCTGTTCGCCATTATTTTTATGCCCAGAGCATATTGCCATTAACCAATTACGAAACAACAAGAACAACTACAACCTTCACTCCTAGTTGGTATTAAACATTTTTAATTTTTGTTAACATGCAACAAGGGGCTATAGCCCCATGCCTCTCAAATTAGAGGAGGCCCGTGTCCAGCAGTCAGACAATAACTGGGTTGATGATGATGAACAACGGGTTGTGCCCTTTTAGAGTAAACAGCCTTGATAACTTGCACTATGCGTCTAAGCTGTAATAATAAATCTCTTAATAAAGACAGAAACGAACGGATTTAGTTTGCAAATACGCGACCTGTGTGATCAAATCCTATCACAAAATCAGTATCGATTAGGATTTTAAAACGAATCACCGATTTTAAATAATCTTATTTAATATAAAAAGATATTGAACGCACAGCAGTAATACAGTTTGGTGCTCCCAAAAATAGTACACAACTAAAGAAATAAATGAATAGGGCCAAAGAATTATAATGATGTTTATTTCCAGGTGATATATAAGTATGAAGCGTTGTTACCAACAGGCGTGCCACCCCTGGCTGGAGTGCTGACCCTGTCTGCTAACGAGCTGACCGCACATTTAGCCCTCGTTATGACCGACGATCCTGAAGTCATCGATATAAACGTCGATTTTTTGGACCAAATGAAGTAAAATTAATTTTATATGAACTTCTTCATAATTACAGGCTTACTGATTAATATGTCGACTTTATTCATCACAACTCAATGCAGAAGTAAACTCAACTCGAAAAGTCACTTTACTTTGATCATTAATTGTACTTTTAGTTTTCAAATTTAATTCTTTTGATATTCAATTCTTATTCAAATTTTAATACTTTATTTCTTATATAAATTAAATACTTTCCTGTACTGTACAACCAGTTCTCTACTGGAGTATTTGGATTTCAGTTGTCCCAATCAGATAATTCCAAAATGACAAGGGTTTCTTGGAGGAATTATATTATTGATGCGCCGCGTCTGGCGTTTTATACTCAAAAACTACTGACGCGGAGGTAACCACCTCCGCTTCAGTAGTTTTTGGGTATGGTGTAGTTTAGCCACATGTTCCAAAAATTTAAGACCCAATCAAAGGTGATAAAATGGTTCTATATGATGGTCCATTATAAGGTGAATGCTGCAGTTGCAGTCCTCTCAGTCCTGTCATTGGCTAGACTATATAACTCGTAGTACCTTGCACTACTAGTACCAACCGAATTGAAAGCTACTTCTTAATGTCTCTGTGTTTTTTTCAGGCCAGAATCTTTAACAGTTGAAGGCCCAGCAAATATTATGATTTCGAACTTCAGGCATCTGCTGGAACATCATATCGCATCCATTATGTCCAACAGCTTAGTCCACGGATTAAAAATGCTTAGAACCCTCCCCAGCTGTGGTAAGAATGATATACTTACTCAAGTGACGTCACTCGGGGCTTCTTCGCCCTCTGCGAAAGTAAACCTTTACTAAAATGAAAGGAAAAAGTCGATATTTGTTATTTGCTATTATTAGTCTTTCTTTTACGATTCTGATTAATGTATTTTCATTGAAATGATTTGAGATCCATTGCAAAATTCAAAAATAAGACTGATCGTGAGATTTTTAATGTACAATTTACAGCAATTTTCTTTCTTTCTTTCATATATATTATACATTTTTAGTACCGTTTATGCTGGATCAAGCTGCTATTACGAAAAAGGGACAGACGATTACGACTCCCATGCCACCTGAGTCATCTGAGTATGACTTTGATTCAGATGACATGGCACGGAAATCCAAAAAGAAACTGAAGCGAAAGAAAAAGGCCGCCTTACGTTTAAAGAAAAAGACCGAAATAAAAACACACACGAAACAATCTAATAAAACTACTGTTAAGAAAAATTATTATGCTAAAAATTAAACATCAAGGGAAGAACAAGAAGATTTTAATGTTTTGAAAAATAATTATTGTTCTAAAATGTTCAATAAATGATATCTTGATAATATTTTTTTACTTTTCTCCCTATTCTGGCCAAGCCACGTCGTCTCTCAGCAGTTTGTTTCACTCTGCCTAGAGTAGGTAGGGAGGTTTGTTGTCTGTTTAAATATTTCAAACAGCAGACGGCACAAAATATTGCATATACACACTACATACTAATTTCAAATATGTAAAAAACCAAAGAAAGAAAAACGTTTATTCTCGACCTTGCAGTGTTCGATATTGTTGTATGTAGG
The DNA here is from genome assembly GCA_905163465.1 of Craniophora ligustri. Taxonomy (NCBI): domain Eukaryota; kingdom Metazoa; phylum Arthropoda; class Insecta; order Lepidoptera; family Noctuidae; genus Craniophora; species Craniophora ligustri. The sequence continues at coordinate 4,275,836 of LR990967.1, read as the reverse complement.
ACTTCATTATTCGTTATTGATACCACAAAATAAATAATAATAAATGTAGGTATACCTACATTACCTATTCATTAGTATACCTATATAGAACTTAAATCCCGTAGTTGAGAACAAATGGGTGTGCTCCGCCCAATGTTAATCTCAATTTATCAATACATACTTAATACGACGACCTCTGTGGTCTAGTGGTTCGAGTACCGGACTGCTGATCACGAGGTTGTGGTTTCGATTCCCACGGGACACAAATATTTATGTGATGAATATAAGTGTTTGTGTTCGTCTGGGCGTTTCTTATAATAATAATAATAATTTAATAATAATTTTATTTATTTAAAGTAACTTGACTCACTTAGTAACAATAATTAATTAAACCTATGTGCAATCACGATCACTGCCACTCTCTTAACACTGAGGTGGACAGCTTGCAGCAGCGACTCACGTACAGACAATCGAGTCTGCTGGCCACACAGCTCAGGATAAGGTTGGGGCTGGCCCGTACGCGGCGCACCAGGGAAGCGCATCGTTTTCTCATAGTTGTATAAAAACAATCAACTCGAGCTTCCGCAAACATCCCTGATGCACTACAAAAACGGGGCAACCCCATCAATATCCTGAACGCATTATTATATTGTATGCAAAGGGCGCTGTACGATTTCTGCGTATAATCGGCCCACAGACTGCACGTGTAAAACGAAGTGCAGTACACACGAAACAGGGTTTTTTTAACACCTGGTGAGCAACGTGCAAATCTGCGAGCTATCATATTTGTCCTAACCGACAGCGCCCTTCGCTCACGCTCAATATCCTCATCGTCTTTCATGCCTGCGTTCAAGACGTGTCCAAGATATTTGATCTTGTATACCCGTGTGAGCGGAGTTCCCTTCAACATGACTGATGGTATAGTTTCTGGAGGTCGTCCGCCGCCGGCACCAAAGACCATGAGCTCACTCTTACAAGTATTGTACTTATATCAATCCATGAAGTTTGGCATAGGTTTCACAGATGCCCACCAACCTCCTAAGGCCACAGACCGAGGCGCTCAGTAGAGCCATATCATCAGCGTAGCTAATATTGTTCACACATATCCCGTCTATGTAACAACCAGCGCGCTCTCTACTGAGCGCCTCGATCAGTTCATTGACGTAAAGATTGAAGAGCGTAGGTGAGGTCAACCCCCCCTGCCTCACGCCACACTCCAATCCATACGGCTCCGACAAGGCCCTAGCCCATCGAACCTGATTGATTTGGCCTCCATACCAGCACTTGAAAGTGTTTATAATTTCAGGTGAAACTCCAGCTTTCTCAAGCTTACCCCAAAGAATACTGTAAGAGACCAGATCAAATGCTTTGGATAGATCGAGGAAGCACGCATACACAGGTGTTTTCCGATCTGTGTAGTACTTGACAGCCCACTTTAGACATAGAATGGCACTTTCAGTAGACAGCCCGGCTCGGAACCCAAACTGGTTGTCGTGCAGTTTAATATGGATATTAAGCTGTCTATTAAGCAAGCTATCAAGCACTTTCGCTATCACCGTCGCTAGGGAAATAGGTCTATAGTTTTTTATATCCGCGATATCGCCTGTTTTATTTTTCACTATAGGCACTACAATCGTCCTAGTCATCTGACTGGGTAAGTACTCATACTTATACAAATGTTGAATAACATTGCCAATACTCTTGGTAAATGAGGACCCGCGTATTTTAGGTGTTCGATGCTCAGACCATCATAACCTGGGGACTTTCCTCTAGACATAGCAGTGATGACACCCTTGATTTCCTTGGCTGTAAACCTAGTTTCAAGATTATTATGGTCTGACGCATCAGGCATAAACACGCTGGATCCTAGTGGTGACTTTACTTTGAACTGTTCCTTAAAGAGATTAGCAATGTCTACAGGATCGTTCACACCGTTAACCGATACAGGGAGGCCCGGTCTATTACTCATCCTGTTCGTGTGCCTCCAAAAAGAGCGATAGTCTTTGTTCGAGTGATGCGATGCCAAAATATCCATTTTTATCTGCTCTTGGTGTGATTGACACCACTTTAGACGAGATTTAAATATCTTTCTAGCGTCACACATGTCAGCAAACAGAGGACCAATAAACGGTTTACCATAATCCAGCCACATACAATACTTAAGCCGAGCGTCCCTGTATTATAAGTATGTATTTACAAAAAAAAAGTATATAAGTATTATATCCATTGTCTAGTACCCACAGTACAAGCTCTGCTTAGTTTGGGACTAGATGGTGCTGTGTGAAATGACTCAGAATATTTTATAGGTTTTGACCACTTTTTATACATTTGTATGCTTAGGTTAGTGATAAGTATTTATAGCATACTTACATGATATTTTCTCTATTTGGTAGTCAAATTATTTATTAATCGCATTTCTGAAAATATACTTAAAAATAGCATACTTAAACCTTGTAAGGGAATTCTTGAATAATTATATTTAAAAAAACATTTATTTCAGGTAGATATTCCCACATTATACAATTTGTCAATTTAGTAACATTATATGTATATTTATAAAATAAATGAAATGTCACAAAAGTTATATAAATCCTAAGTAATTATAACAATGCGGCATTGCAGCCCCCAACTGAGCTGTCCCTGATTTAACAATATAGTTGAATAGCAACTAGGCTTATTGCAATTTTAACAAGAGGCTCTACGTGCCAACTACACACATGAATATAATGGCTCTCAAAAATTACTACAAATTGTTTCCATGTTATAGTCGATTTTTATAACATTTATATTTCCTTACATTAATGAGCAAAGCATTAGTGACAGATGACAAAATCGACAACACCACAATTTCCTGCAACTGTCATATTGTCACTCGTACGTCAGTTAACGTTAACGTCAGATCAGTCGTCAGTTTCATGCAATATGTTTAATTTTCGGTGATAAAGTGTTATTTATTTAAATTTACCTAATTCCAGAACGTTTTACCTATTTGGTAATGTATTTAGCAATATGTCCGAAGAGGAAACTGTGGATATAGATCAGGAATTAGACGAACTCCTGACTAAAGTACAACCTAACTTGCAAGATGTTTTTAAAAGGGTAAATAAACGTATATTTACGTGTATAAATTTTATTTATCATATAATGCTTCATACAATACAGTAATACTGCACATTTCAAATTGTGTATTAAATTATAACTTTAGTATGTGCGATCTTTTAGTATGATTTCGTTTTCTTTTCTGTGATAACATTTTTTTATTTAATTGTAGAGTTTCACTAATGTGGCACTTCAGCAGACGAAGAATGGTGAGCAGATCAAAACAGACACCCTCGGAGATACATCATACTTCGCTAAAAACACACAAGTGTAAATATATATATTTTTTTCTAAACATTACCAGGCTTTTAAAATAGGCTTACCATCATGACACACAAGTAAAAAAAATACTATTTTTTAATAATTACTTACTGTATAACAACAACTTTGTCGTAATAATTAATTTTACAACAAACTTGGACAAGCTGACTCAATAACCAACTTATAAATATTTCAGAAACCTTTTCCGCTTGGAACTAGTGAAGCCACCAACATTCCACATGCAAGCATTGTCATTAGATTTGAAGTCCATGAGCCTCACTCTGCGCTGTTCCCTTGGAGAAGTCAATGTAAAAGGACTGTACAGTGCCTTTAACGAAAACCTGTATAACCTCATTCCCGTAATGGCTGAGGGACATGTATTGTAAGTTTGTTATTAATTATTTTATTAAATCTTTATAATAACTTATACACCCAGCAATGATTATTTTTTACATGTGTATCTGGTTTTTTGTTTCCTCAAATCCCCTGTACTGTTGAATGAGTAGTAGTTTAGAAAAGGATATGTACATATACCTCAATAGTATACCATTTTTCATTCATATCATTAAAGAGAAAAGTAGAATGATTATAAGATTAACTTCTGGCCAGTTAGTGCCAGTAAATTTACACTAAGCAATACTTTTGGTTTGAATAACATTTGATTAATAAATATGAGCATACAGGCAAGTTGCTCCCATCAATCTATCAAACATCATCAGCTCAACTTATGTCTGTCCACTAGTAAATGTAGGTCTCATCATTAAGTGGAAAATATTTTTCTTAATAAACTGGACCTACCATAATATGTCTAGTTCTGTGTAAACAATGGTACATATTAATATAACCTTCATAGCTTAACAATATACTTTCTATAATTAATATAATAATGCTATGTCTAGTATTGTAGCTGTGTAAAATGAGATTATGTATTATTACAACACATTATTGTATGCAGATATGAGGTAACCTCTCTATAAATAAATAGTTTATTTGTTACATAAATCAATTGTATTTTATTGACCTTATTGTAATAAATATTTGTAGGAAGTAATAACAATCAATATCACGATTGACAATATCGATGTTACATAAAAAAATATCTTAAACATTAGCTGCCAATCATTGAAAACAAACAGAATTTTGTAAATTAAAGAAAGTATAAAATTGTTTTTTGTCTAGGTCTTTGCCTATGATGGTTAGTAAGGTATGTTATTTAAAAAAAAACTCAATAATTATACAATCTCTGTATTATTCTATAGTCTTACTAATATTCATCAAAGTTATATAATGATAATTAACATGTTCTAACTGTGCTATTCTAGAATATCATTATCAAACATGATCGCAGATGTGAGGGTGGGGCTAGTACTGGAGGATGATGGGTTTTCATTCATCAACCCTGGCATTGAGTTCACACACGACGAGGTACTAGTTAAGGTAATATTTTATTTTTTAAAATCAAAATCTAATCGAAATTCTATGATGGACCCGAAAATACGTAACATATTCGCATCAGCCATGGCATGAGTGGGGCCAGGCCCCCACCCTGAAAAATTACCCTATACACATATGTGTATTGTGATTCACATGTGGAAACAACAACAAATACTTCTACACCCACATTGTGTAGTTACTCTATTACTCTATCTCTGTCTCTATCTCTCAAACTGGAAAAATTAAGACTAGGATGTCATAAGAAAGTTAAGTGCAAGTCAGAATTATATCATCGTATTTTTGTCAGCATTTTCTCTGATTTGTCCATGCAGAGAATGCCTTTATTTCGCGCACTGTCACAGTCTATGGGTTAGTTACCATATAATCTTACAAGTGAATAATGTATTTTTTTACTGTTTTAAGCTGTCATGGCCGTCGCCACAAAAGAATGGCGGATACGAATTCGCAACGACTGAGCAGTTGGCTAAACACATAGGTAAGTCATCAAACTACATAAGCATTATAATTGGCTAAAGATTTGATGTCATCACCATTAATATATAGACGGTAATCAGCAGCGCATTTCCTAAAATTATTGCTTTAAACCATTACAGGATATTCGTGTGTTGTTGCGTAACTATCGGCACCATTGGTTAATAAGTATATAATATAGAGAAAGTTACGACCGCCAAAATTATTTCGGCCGAAAACCACTTTCGCTTATAAGTTATTGTGGCGGAACATTCTTTCTCTTAATTTCTGAAAAATGAGACTTAATGTTGTGTAGAAATGGTATACATTTAAATAAATATAATATTTTGGTTTATTTAAGTAATTTATATCATTATTTTCCTTAAACACACTGCATTTGGATGGAATTAGATTATTTTACACCATACACTGTCATTTGTATGCAAATTGATTGTTATCGCTTTACACGCCTGATAACTATGTAACATAAGAATTTAATGGTTCGTTGTGGGTTTGATAAGAAACTGGTTGCGTTAAACACAATTGATTTTTCAATTAAAGACTACTAATATTCATTCGACTATTCAGTTTTAGAATGGTAGGACTTCACCACATCACCGCATTGTCAAATATTCTGGTTCTAAGGTTAAAAAAGGTCAATTGATTTCTAATGGCGTTTACTAAAGGAGGCCAAGGTCCATCAGTGGACGAATATGATGATTATGGAGCTGTAAATATCGTTATTGTATTCTGGTTTGAAGGATAATTTAGCTGACATTATTGGCCACATAAGAGAAACACCTGACGTCTCGAGGTGGCAATACGCGTCCTTTTGAGTATTGTTTGGGTCCATTTTGTCCATAGAGACCTAGGGAAGAAGCCTGCAGGGATTCGTCCTTATAATTATTGGCCTACTGGTTCTTACGATGCGTTCCTCTACATTTTAATTAAGTGCTCATTAAAATGCACACATTTTTGAAAAGTCAGACGTACATCCCTTAGATTAGAACACTTAAAAACAATAACATGGAGTACTAAGTACAGAATGTACCAAAAAAAATGTTTATAAGAATAATCAGAATATTATTGTTTTTGATATTAAGATGACTTGCCTATGACGGCGGCTGTATCGTTGCCGCTATACGCGTTACTGCGGGAGAAGCTACAGCGCCATCTAGCGCTGGTGTTGCGACAAGCTACCAGCGTCTCCGAGGTTATGTGCTGCAATCCATCCTTACTGGAAGCCTACAGGTATCTATTAAATTGATAACAACTAAAATTAAAAAATACTTGATAAAGTTATTTATTTGAGACCGAATTTGGGTGGGTTTCGAATATACGTCCAGTTTAGAAACATTCTATACTTTATTCAACAAAGCTCTACAGCAACAAAGCGTGTCTGATGTGTCCAATATCAACATAGTCCGTCCGGACATGTCGTCAACAATATGTATAGTCCTTCATACTACATAAAATTTTCGAAATAGTTGTATTTCGCAATTATGGGCGTAATAAGTTCGAAAATCACTTGGTAATTCCCAAAAACTGCGTTGTCCCATACCCTTAAAAACTCAAAAATTTTCAGCGGTATGATCGACAACCTATCGCAAAACGGTAACAAAGTAGTGGATATGATCCTCATCAACATGCGGCGCACGCTGCTGCAGAGCTGTCGGGAAGTACTGCAGCTGCCGCCGCTACACGCGACCTTCATGCACAAGGTGAGCTAGTCTAGTCAGCTGATACATCATCACCGTCAACAACCCGTTATTGTCTTAGTACACTCTCTTAAAATGTATGATATCTACAGTATATTTTATTTGAATCCCCACGATCTGATCCTTTACAGCATGTGTAGCTATCATACATTTTTGGTGATTCATTTTGGTGACAGTTTTGAAATTTAGGTATGCTTTATAATTACATTTGTAATGCTATATTTATATAACAATTTGTAAAGGTGTACTTTTTGAGAGAAATAAATAAACTTATTATTATTTTTATTAATCTATCACAGAGTTTCAAACAGGTAGTTGGACCAAGCTATCTTCACTATTGAAATTTTGGCATTTTTTAACCCTGCTCAAGAATCGCCTTTATTTGGCAAACACTTGTGATTTAAATCTGATGTATCTGCTGCTTCTTGCTGTGTTTGGTGGGATTCAAATCCAAAAAAATCCAGTACCCCGATAAAATTCGTAAAAAGTAGATTTATTTAAATAAGTCGTGTTCCAGATAGGATCACTATCGTTCATTGGCAAATTCGAGACTGATACGGGATGGGTGAAGAACTTGGCGACCATCAACAGGATCAGTGACGTCAGCGTCAGCAAGCCAGACCCCATGAAGACTAGTTTTCATGTCACATTGAGGATAAAGGATTTGCAAGTGAGTAGTTACTCTTTTATCCTTTTCAATAGCTTAAAATTATATGGATATTTTTATGTAAATTACGTTCATAAATCTTTGTGATGACCACGTTGTATACTTCTTGTGTGGTGTCTTCTATAATATTGTATATTCCTTAAAGCTTTTTAGGATAATAATGGTCAAGTATTTCATTTCAAAATCGCGCTAAACCGAATTACACTTAAGAAAAAATATTCCAAATTATCTGTATTTGTCATTTTGTTGTTTTCTCTTTCTATCTCAAAAAAGTCAAAGCAAACATCCCCCGTACACTTTAGTTGTTTACGCAATACTTGAATGCCCATACATGCTGTATCACGCATTTTAAATACTTATTATTAATGAACAATTTACGTGTTTACAATTTGATTCGTAATGACAGATCGGTTACGACGAGTACCGCATCCGCGCGATGGGCGTGTCGTGCGGCGGGCGCGCGGCGGCGGCGCTGCAGCGGCACTCGCTGCACCTGGCGCTCACCGTGGGGCTCGCGCACTGGGAGCCCTACGCGCAACTCGACCACTTACGAGTGCAGAACATGGAGTAAGTACATACTGTGCTGCTGAGGACTTTCTTCCCCTGTATACCCCTCTGCTTTTCCCCTCAGTGGAGAATGGGAGTATTTCGGAGCTGTTTTTAACTACATTCAAAAAGAACCAATAAAATATAGCCTTTTTATTTAAGTGCGGAAAAATCCTTTACGGACTGTCCCGCCGCCTGGGGAGGCGACGGGGTGTGTCGGACTCCGCCCAATGTGAGCGTTTAGCGACTTAAAAACCGCACCCGTCAACGCCACCAACCCGATTGCCGGGGCTATAGGATTCGCAAAAGCATGCACCACACCCCCGGCGGGAATAAAATATCGCCTGCTTTAAATGCATGATTTTCGTTTCAAATTCTAGAAAATGTAGGTGACTTTCAGTTCATACAATCATTACGGTGTTGGTACTTTGTTGTACGCTGGAGAACGATTCGAAGAATGGTTAGCAGTGAGCTACTTCGAACCTATATTTTTAAGGCCTAATCTGTAGGCAAGTGTCAGTTAACACTAGAAATTATGTATACATATACATAATGCCCTCATAGTTTCTCCGCGTGGTTATTACTGTTGAAATTATTCGCAAATTGTACATATTTAGGTATCTAGTATCTTTTTTTATTTCTCATCTTTTCGATTCCAAGATTGATCTTCGCGAACTGAATCCAGATGTTCGTTTCTGGAAATTCTCAATAACAGTTTGGAGTACAGAATAGGGCAGATGGGACTGGTTCGCTCCTATAACATGTGATCTAAAACATATCGATCAGCCGTGGGTGATCCGATCATGTTCGAATATTACGTATTTAATCCGTAAATTCTTAAGTTAAGAAATACACTATAAACATTATGTTACAGCTGTGCAGACTTACACGTGACTGGTCTTGGGCCTCTAAACGGTGCGTCAGGGTTAGTGTGCGCGTGGCTGCGGGGCGCCGCCACGGCCCTCGCCGCGCCCGCCCTGTCCGCGCAGGTACAGCACGAGCTGCACACCGCGCTGCAAGAACTGCCGCTGTGGGACCTGTTGCACGCCAAACACTGACCACCACTGCAACACGACGCGTAACATGCTACAGGTACTGTTACAGCTACTGTTACGAAGCTGGTTAGGACGAGAGTTGAATGTTGGGTGAAACTTTGTTGAACAGCATGAAGTTTCGAAAATTATTGCAATTTGAACTTTATGATGTGTCGTTATGTATCCGCTCTTTTTAAAGCGTAAAAGAGTTCTACGAACTATAAAACCGCAACACTTTGTACATGCTTAAAGTACATATTAGAGCATTCAATAATATTATTTGATACTCGTATCAGTGTCCTCAAGTCACTTTATTTATGACTTTATAAATGGGATATTAAATTTATCAATCACGTTATGTAATGTAAGACTGACACGAATGTTACGCTCGCAGGAGTTTATTACGAAGTTTCTTATGTTATTTTCTGTATTTTCTTTTAAATATTTTTTTTAATCCCTATTTTATTTTTGTAAATTTCTACTGTCTGTCTCTCTTGATATTCATATCACTTTAGGACTATCCACTTTCACTGTGTGTGTGAGACAGCCAAATGAAGAAGCTTTTCGTTATTGTTTCGAGATTGTGAAACTACCCGCAGCCATCTGTTGTAAACGTCAGACGGGTCGAGTAACTCGACCCGTCTGACGTTTACGATATTACTGTTTTGAAATTTATTTTTAACTTGATATCTGAATTCGTAATTTTTTAAATTGCAATAAAATAAATTATAGTATAAAGTATTGTTATATAGTATAAAGCTATTTATATGTATAATAATTATGGAAGTTTATTATCTATTTATAATTACTATTATCAGTAAATTAATTTGATTAATATTATTATGATTATTTTTATTTTTTAAAGTAAAAGTTTAGATATTATTTATAAAAAATATTTCTCTGTCGGATTTTATTTTGTGTAATAATTTTATCAACAAGACTTTAATTTGTGTAATTTTTAAATATTTATTCTTCAATCAAATCACAACATGGTTGTGTGTCATTATAATTCAGTAGAGGTGTTATTGATAGAATATAGTATTTGATGTCGATCGATTTTACTTTTCTTCAGCGTTATTTTCTGTAATCATATTAATAGGTAGTAAAGTAGTAAATTTGACAATAATTTCGAAATTGTAGTTTTCGGTTTCGTTGTCAAAATGGTTCGATGGAATGAATTGCATCGTTATGCAACCTTACGATTAATTTAGGCCACTATCCAAAATATCCGAAACACACCAGATATTATTGATGGTTACCTCTACATTATGTAATCTGTATAAAAGATAAAAAGTAGATGTGCTACGAATGCTGTAATAAAATTATTTAATAACTGCTTTTAACCTGTAAAATCTATATGAGAAATGATATGTACGCAAAGATTATTAATTTATTTTATTGTTATATTTCGATCACTAAAAATACAGTAATTTTACTGTGTACTTTGTAAAGCTTATATTAAAATTTATGATATAGCATTGTTATCAAAATTATTATCTTTGTACCTATCGTTGTGACAATATTGATTATAAAATAAATTGTTCTTATAAAAAATTGTGCAGATTAGGCGGGGAACTATTTGAGCATTTTCCTTCTAATAATGTCGAAGATAGTCCTCATTTATAAGTCTTTTTAATAAAGTTGATAATAGAGTGAGAGTTAAATTATTTATGCTATTTCAAACTATATTTGTATTCAATAAAGATGATATTCATGTATCACTAGGAAAATGTTCAATTTGCCGTCTACACATTTAAATTGTTTTTAAATTGAAAATATTTTTGCTGCTTATGAATGTAACAATTTAGGAAAAAAGCATGGTAGAGTTGATAGAGTACCTACTCTACAAACTACGATTTGCAAAGGATAAGCCTAGCGTGATAATCTTAGTATTTGATGTAAAGTTACTACATATTGCAGTAAAAACTTGTCTCATTTAGACGCACTTTAATATCACTAAAAGTTTTGTTTTGAAAAGTACATAAATTATAAAAAAAAATAAGAAGTACATTATTATTAAAGCAATAAGTTATTTATTTTATGTTTGGAAACTATATTGGTTGTGTTGTGAGTGCCTTTCGACTACAGACTGTTATAATTTGTATTTTTACTATACAAGTTGTTAAATAAAAATGTTTCAATAACTATCGAATTTTATTGACTAATATAAAATGCTCGTCTTCTGGATCGGTACTCCAGACGCTCTGCCAACTGAGCCACCGAGGTATCCGCCTGATGTGTTGAATTTTTCTTTCTTTATGTTACTTATGTCTTTACGGCGACATAGCAACATCGATTGGACAATTCTGCCCAACCCAGAATTCTCCCTTTACAGCGAGTAGATTCCGGATGATATTGCATTACCTTTATACAATCTGTTTGTATTTTTTAGCTTATTTCAAGCTAAGATTTTTAAATTTTTATTAAGAAAGAAAAATTCAACCTCAGGCGGGACTCGAACCCGCGTCTTCTGGATCGGTACTCCAGACGCTCTGCCAACTGAGCCACCGAGGTATCCGCCTGATGTGTTGAATTTTTCTTTCTTTATGTTACTTATGTCTTTACGGCGGCATAGCAACATCGATTGGACAATTCTGCCCAACCCAGAATTCTCCCTTTACAGCGAGTAGATTCCGGATGATATTGCATTACCTTTATACAATCTTTTTGTATTTTTTAGCTTATTTCAAGCTAAGATTTTTAAATTTTTATTAAGAAAGAAAAATTCAACCTCAGGCGGGACTCGAACCCGCGTCTTCTGGATCGGTACTCCAGACGCTCTGCCAACTGAGCCACCGAGGTATCCGCCTGATGTGTTGAATTTTTCTTTCTTTATGTTACTTATGTCTTTACGGCGACATAGCAACATCGATTGGACAATTCTGCCCAACCCAGAATTCTCCCTTTACAGCGAGTAGATTCCGGATGATATTGCATTACCTTTATACAATCTTTTTGTATTTTTTAGCTTATTTCAAGCTAAGATTTTTAAATTTTTATTAAGAAAGAAAAATTCAACCTCAGGCGGGACTCGAACCCGCGTCTTCTGGATCGGTACTCCAGACGCTCTGCCAACTGAGCCACCGAGGTATCCGCCTGATGTGTTGAATTTTTCTTTCTTTATGTTACTTATGTCTTTACGGCGACATAGCAACATCGATTGGACAATTCTGCCCAACCCAGAATTCTCCCTTTACAGCGAGTAGATTCCGGATGATATTGCATTACCTTTATACAATCTTTTTGTATTTTTTAGCTTATTTCAAGCTAAGATTTTTAAATTTTTATTAAGAAAGAAAAATTCAACCTCAGGCGGGACTCGAACCCGCGTCTTCTGGATCGGTACTCCAGACGCTCTGCCAACTGAGCCACCGAGGTATCCGCCTGATGTGTTGAATTTTTCTTTCTTTATGTTACTTATGTTTTTACGGCGACATAGCAACATCGATTGGACAATTCTGCCCAACCCAGAATTCTCCCTTTACAGCGAGTAGATTCCGGATGATATTGCATTACCTTTATACAATCTTTTTGTATTTTTTAGCTTATTTCAAGCTAAGATTTTTAAATTTTTATTAAGAAAGAAAAATTCAACCTCAGGCGGGACTCGAACCCGCGTCTTCTGGATCGGTACTCCAGACGCTCTGCCAACTGAGCCACCGAGGTATCCGCCTGATGTGTTGAATTTTTCTTTCTTTATGTTACTTATGTCTTTACGGCGACATAGCAACATCGATTGGACAATTCTGCCCAACCCAGAATTCTCCCTTTACAGCGAGTAGATTCCGGATGATATTGCATTACCTTTATACAATCTTTTTGTATTTTTAAGCTTATTTCAAGCTAAGATTTTTAAATTTTTATTAAGAAAGAAAAATTCAACCTCAGGCGGGACTCGAACCCGCGTCTTCTGGATCGGTACTCCAGACGCTCTGCCAACTGAGCCACCGAGGTATCCGCCTGATGTGTTGAATTTTTCTTTCTTTATGTTACTTATGTCTTTACGGCGACATAGCAACATCGATTGGACAATTCTGCCCAACCCAGAATTCTCCCTTTACAGCGAGTAGATTCCGGATGATATTGCATTACCTTTATACAATCTTTTTGTATTTTTTAGCTTATTTCAAGCTAAGATTTTTAAATTTTTATTAAGAAAGAAAAATTCAACCTCAGGCGGGACTCGAACCCGCGTCTTCTGGATCGGTACTCCAGACGCTCTGCCAACTGAGCCACCGAGGTATCCGCCTGATGTGTTGAATTTTTCTTTCTTTATGTTACTTATGTCTTTACGGCGACATAGCAACATCGATTGGACAATTCTGCCCAACCCAGAATTCTCCCTTTACAGCGAGTAGATTCCGGATGATATTGCATTACAATCTTTTTGTATTTTTTAGCTTATTTCAAGCTAAGATTTTTAAATTTTTATTAAGAAAGAAAAATTCAACCTCAGGCGGGACTCGGACCCGCGTCTTCTGGATCGGTACTCCAGACGCTCTGCCAACTGAGCCACCGAGGTATCCGGTTTTCTTTCTTAATAAAAATTTAAAAATCTTAGCTTGAAATAAGCTAAAAAATACAAAAAGATTGTATAAAGGTAATGCAATATCATCCGGAATCTACTCGCTGTAAAGGGAGAATTCTGGGTTGGGCAGAATTGTCCAATCGATGTTGCTATGTCGCCGTAAAGACATAAGTAACATAAAGAAAGAAAAATTCAACACATCAGGCGGATACCTCGGTGGCTCAGTTGGCAGAGCGTCTGGAGTACCGATCCAGAAGACGCGGGTTCGAGTCCCGCCTGAGGTTGAATTTTTCTTTCTTAATAAAAATTTAAAAATCTTAGCTTGAAATAAGCTAAAAAATACAAAAAGATTGTATAAAGGTAATGCAATATCATCCGGAATCTACTCGCTGTAAAGGGAGAATTCTGGGTTGGGCAGAATTGTCCAATCGATGTTGCTATGTCGCCGTAAAGACATAAGTAACATAAAGAAAGAAAAATTCAACACATCAGGCGGATACCTCGGTGGCTCAGTTGGCAGAGCGTCTGGAGTACCGATCCAGAAGACGCGGGTTCGAGTCCCGCCTGAGGTTGAATTTTTCTTTCTTAATAAAAATTTAAAAATCTTAGCTTGAAATAAGCTAAAAAATACAAAAAGATTGTATAAAGGTAATGCAATATCATCCGGAATCTACTCGCTGTAAAGGGAGAATTCTGGGTTGGGCAGAATTGTCCAATCGATGTTGCTATGTCGCCGTAAAGACATAAGTAACATAAAGAAAGAAAAATTCAACACATCAGGCGGATACCTCGGTGGCTCAGTTGGCAGAGCGTCTGGAGTACCGATCCAGAAGACGCGGGTTCGAGTCCCGCCTGAGGTTGAATTTTTCTTTCTTAATAAAAATTTAAAAATCTTAGCTTGAAATAAGCTAAAAAATACAAAAAGATTGTATAAAGGTAATGCAATATCATCCGGAATCTACTCGCTGTAAAGGGAGAATTCTGGGTTGGGCAGAATTGTCCAATCGATGTTGCTATGTCGCCGTAAAGACATAAGTAACATAAAGAAAGAAAAATTCAACACATCAGGCGGATACCTCGGTGGCTCAGTTGGCAGAGCGTCTGGAGTACCGATCCAGAAGACGCGGGTTCGAGTCCCGCCTGAGGTTGAATTTTTCTTTCTTAATAAAAATTTAAAAATCTTAGCTTGAAATAAGCTAAAAAATACAAAAAGATTGTATAAAGGTAATGCAATATCATCCGGAATCTACTCGCTGTAAAGGGAGAATTCTGGGTTGGGCAGAATTGTCCAATCGATGTTGCTATGCCGCCGTAAAGACATAAGTAACATAAAGAAAGAAAAATTCAACACATCAGGCGGATACCTCGGTGGCTCAGTTGGCAGAGCGTCTGGAGTACCGATCCAGAAGACGCGGGTTCGAGTCCCGCCTGAGGTTGAATTTTTCTTTCTTAATAAAAATTTAAAAATCTTAGCTTGAAATAAGCTAAAAAATACAAAAAGATAATATAAAATGCAACAAAATATTCTATTGCAGAAAAACGTGGAAAAGATTACTTTCTTTTTAATTTGTTGTAAGTATTCTTGCACCTATTTTGGAGAAAACGAAAGAGTTTATAGATCTCTTAGCAAGTCGCGGATTAATTAATGCCCGGAATTTTTGCAGGCCTTTATTTATTTTTATTATGGAAATAAGGGGGCAAACGGGCAGGAGGCACACCTGGTGGTAAGTAATCACCGCCGCCCATGGACATCTGCAACACTAGAGGACCTGCAAATGCGTTGCCGGCCTTTCAAGAAAGAATATGCTAGGTTCTGCAACTGTCCCAAGCCAATAAAATGACCACCGGGGGAGGTTTAGTGAGGTAAAAATGCCATACTTTGGAGGAGTGTAGGATTTTTGCCTCTCTCTTCTCCAGAAGCTGACATGGTCAAACATGATTTTTATTGGCTTGGGGCAGTGGCAGAAAAGGCCTGCACAAAGTCCGGGTATTAATCCGCTACTGGCTAAAAGATCGTTAACCTCTTTCGTTTTCTCCTCCTCCGGTCCTCTTAAGAGACCAACTCCGAAACCCTTTATGCAGCGCCTCCTCCTTGACCCTTTACATGTAGTGACTGTAATAGGATTCGTGAGCGCTTTTCTTCCAAGCGTCTACGCACCTGACATATTCATGCATTTATGCAATCATTTAATTTTTAATCTTAATAATTAAAATGTAAAACTCATTTCTATAATGTCGCTCTGGGGCAGTACACAGTATGATTACGTGACTTATTATCAATACAACTTATATTAATATGTATTTTTCGTTTCGTTTTCTGCTGTGATAATAACTATTATCAGGCCTTAAAGAAGATGAAAGCGTCGTGTTATATTTTTTTCTCTGACACTGACATTTTTACAAGAATGCACTTAGCAGTTTTGGAACATTTTGGAGTGCTAATAATTTGTATTATATAGCAATTTTATACCGAATAATGATATCGAAGATACTATCTAATTCGTATTATACATATTAGTTGTACGTGAGTGGTATGTTTGAATCAAAATATTGTTTTACTAGTTATTTGAAATTCTTATTCAAAAGACGAGCTTTTCCAGAGTTGAAAGAGTAAATACCTAAATATTCGCAATTATAATAAGCATGGAATAAATTGAGCCTAATGAGACTAAGTAAACAACTAAGTTTAAGCTTAAGCAGGTTGTGCATTAAATTAACCTTTGTTTCAACAGAAATCATCTAAAGAAAGAAAATGGGGTTAATACAGTCAATGTTTTGTTCTATGACATTCTGTGTGGAAAGGTAAACTACTTTTTATTACGTACATAATAAGTACCATATTGGCGGCAACTGACCAAAGTTATCCAACCAATTTTGACTCCCACGTGCTGTAACTTATGGAACTAGGCAGGTAACACTATAACCACCAAATATTTCTGTGTCAGAGTGCTAACATGGGCATGCTGCGCTTTCCTGCTGATGCTACTGATGTTCTGCATTGTCCTGCTGATGGTGTACGGTATCTCCGTGGGGTATCATTACGCACAGAAAGAACTGGCTTCATTTGCTAGTGAGTATTGTTACATATACCTACTTGGCTTCGCCGGCCATGTTAGTGCTCATCATAGTTGGTCTATCTCCTTAGGAAGACGTTATCGATTATTCTTAAATATTTGAGAGTTTGCATCTGATCTCCACGATTCCCTCATCCCCCACCTACGGATGAAAAATCATGACAAAGCGACATCGATTCATGATAGACTTTAATAAAACCCTGATCGAAACGCTTTAGATATACCTTTAACAGTTGCTAATCATGTTGTTTACGTGCAGTGTCGTCGAGATCCACGACGGAGCCGACGTTATTGCGATCCGGTCCGGAGAACCGACCAGTGGTGCGTCTCCTTGCAGTCAACAGGTCGGAAGTGGAACATGCACCACACCCGCTACTTGGTACGTACCAATATTAAATAAATACTACATAATCATCAACTTCTGGGCATAGACCTCCTCAGGCCGAGAAGTGACAGTCAACAAGGTGGCCCACACTACCGCAAGCATAAGATTCGACTAGGGCACCATATTTTCGGACCCAATGAAATACAACCGTTCACCAGTTCACTCCTTAGAAAATCCTACAGTTTCTTAAAGGTCTAGAGGTGGGCTTTAAACTATCAACTGGCGATGTGGTTATTCATATCACTCGGCGATCACTGCTTATTATACATATAATTATTACATTATGTGTTCAATTACTTGGCATAAGTATAGGATATAAGGTGGGGACTACAATCTAAGGTCTCCAAGTTAACCTGCTCGTGATGCCATGATGGTGGGGTATATAATTTTAACAATACTTTTACGTGGACGGGAATCATCGTCATCGATAGAAGAAATACGAGGACCTTAGCCATTGAATCAATTACATTTTGTTAGTTATGGTTAATGTGCTGTAATCTATTTTCAGAGGTGTACCAAACCAGAAAACCAGGAGAACAAATTTATATGGAGCCATCGGAAACACCTATTGTTTTACTAGAAACAGAAAGGTTAGAGATGTGACTATTATTATGTAATTTTTTATTCCTCGAGCTTCCTACGAGTAAAAGTTGCAGGACACACGATACTTAGCATGAGAATAATATTTTTTTTGGAAGATAAATGCACCTATGGACTTTAAAACCCCGTTGCACACATTTAAATCGTTTAATCCAACACAGCACACAGCGTCAGTAGTCGATGCTATAATGTTGCCCACAACAGCCCGCATGTCTGATCTAGAGGCTCTTGTATGATTGATTGCGCGATTTTAACGTCTAATCCATTCAATCAGTGGTTGATCGTGTGTGCTTAGGTTTGGTACTCGTATTTAAAAACGAATTGGTAGACTTTGAAATATCATATTAATGATGCAATCCACTTGCCAGGCCTCCCAAGGAGCCTGAGTTATCTCCACACGAACGAGAGCTGGCACGCAGACTCATTGGCCGCTTCCGCCGCTCGCGGAACAATACATCGACGCCGATACCCTTCCTGAGGCCCTTGAGGAACAGCACAGAAGCTAAAGCATTCCTTTTCACATGAATATTGAACAGAGTTTTCTTTTGCGATTACAGTAAATTATTCAAGTTCTCTTTTAAATTGGGACATTATGGGAAACTTTATTCAATATCACGTAAGCAATCAAGTGCTTGAGTGGGTTGATATAACTTTTGTTTTATTTATTGTACCCATCGTGTTTATAAATTAATAAAGTATTTCATATTAATAACGAAATTTATTTTTGAAATCAATTTATACTTACAATCGTTAGGACACAAAACACAACATTCAGAAGCTAGCCAATTTGTTCAATGTTGTCAAATTGAGAGTAGGCAAAGTATTAATGACTGCTGATGATTCAGTGTGATTGTCGATGTCTGTAAAGTTGTTGTTAACTGTCAAATTAAAGTTATTGTCCCCTATGGGCACCCCGTCTGCGTCCCGGCGAGCCATACGGTGCGCGAAGCCACGCTGCATTGCCTTATTCACTGACCGCATCACGTGGCCCGGAGCCTGCCCCGGACTGCCCTGACGGCCTATTCCAGGACCGGACCGCAAGGCTCCTGCCGCTTTCGCAGCCTTCGCTGTAACACAATAGCAAGTGACAATAATGTTTTGTTTGATTAAACAAAGACTCAATAAAATAACGCTGATGCGGTACGTACCCATAGCTTCGACAGAGTTCTGTACAAAACAATAATGATAGCCTATGCCGATTCCCAAGACCATCACAGTTAAAATCGTGAACAACAGACAACACGTCAGCATTGCACATACCGTGCAAAGTGATATTCTGTAAAAAGATAAACAAATAAGGCATTAACATACCACTGCCGTTTAATAAAATGGTCACAGTCCTGTAGTCTCAACTTTCTTAAAGTGAGCCTACACCCTTAATAATAGGAATAAGCAGTTTAAAAAAGAAGTAAATATTATTGTAAGTACCTTTCGAGTGCATCTAGGGCGATTGATATGAACGAACTTAGGGAACAACACACACAACCCATTTTTTAAAGACAACATTGGTACACAAATAATTTTTGGCCTAATTATACAAATAAGAACCGTCGCCACCTACATTACAATTTTTGATCAACCTAAATACGCATTTAGAAAAAAATAATTAATTTACAAGGGGCCTTTTAAAAAACCCCGCTGTCTGAATCTAACATTTACAAAAAACTATATTTGACATTTTACCGAGAAAATCCGGCTAGTTTATCATTATGATTTTATAAACATAGAGGATTCATACAGGATCTTGGCTAATAAACCAACCTATTACGCACTCAATATTAAGGTTACATTACTAGTATTTATTTTACATGTACTTACATAATGTAGTATCATAACTCACTACTAAATAATGTAGGTAGTTACCTGCAATATTTAGTAGTGAGTTAGCAACCTTCATTTCGTGTCGCCAAAGAGCCAGTCCATACTAGCTGGCAGTCCATCTACTCGAGTATACGTCTTCGATGTGGTGCTGACAGTTTGCATGTGCATGTATAGACCAATTTTTCCTTAAGTCGCATTTGGCAGTCGCAACCCGTAATCCACGTCCGATAAATTATATTGACCAGTATTATATTATTCAGTAGGCCGTAGGCGGAACACGTTGGTGATCTATCTCGTGTTGAGCACAGTACAATGTACTCTTACACTCTCAGGCTTTAATGACCGATAGCATATCCTAGGAAGTTCGAAAGATCCTAAGGTTTGCTCCAAACAGATCATTTTCATCATCACATCCACCGTCAGACGTCCACTGCTGGATATAGGATTCTGTAAAATTATATCCTCACAGTTTCCCCTAAGGATCGCTCGCTACGAAGACCGGTCATGCGCCACCCACATCTAGCGGATTCTAGCGACCTTAGCGAGGTCGTCCACCTGGCCGGGGGCCTCCCCACGCTGCAACGGATAGACAGATATCGACTACAAAATAATTTCTTGTTAATAGAAATCTTGTATTACAATATAAAATATCCCTTGAGTCTGCCATTGTAGATGGGTCTAAAAAAGCAAGTTTCTGTTCACCGGTGTAAATATAGTTTTTGGACGAATTAAATAAAACGTCAATCTAAAGTTGTCAATTTCTTTTGACACTTGCAATTCGTGCAATATGGCAGATGAAAATACTGCACAGAAGAAAGACGATGTGAAGAAACGACCAAAACGACATCCAAACAAGAATTATGCTTTAAAGAAACGGCTACCATTAAAACCTGTGGATGGCGATAATGTGATATTCATAACAAAAAAGACTAATTTCAAGGTAATTAGCACAAAAAGTTAGTAATGAGTGGTGAAGTAGGTATGTGAAATGTTCTGTTAATAGTTGTTTACTTTTAGGCACAATTAGATAAGTGCTGCGATTTGTTAACCCGAGGTGAAAAGGAAATTATTCTGCATGGTTTAGGAGCTGCCATTCAAAGGTGTTGCAACCTGGCACTCCAACTGGAAATATTGTTCTCTGGCACATGTCAAATTGAAGTAAACACTGGTACTGTGGACTTAGTTGGTGAGTACCATTGTATAACTAATACATATTACATTAAGTGGTAATTGAGAAGTAATTATTACAGTTGTTAAAACTCTTGTTAGTTTTATGTACAGATCACAGTAGCTATTGTACTGTAAACTTGATATTCTGGAGTTTTAAACCATTAACTTTCAATTGCATCTGTAACTTTTTTTATGGATGAATTGTTAGTTAAAACACAGTGTTATACTATGAATTGCCTATGATTGCTATGGCTTGCATACATAACATTATTACTTTTGTACTTACATATTGTTGTAATTATTCCACAGATGACCTAGAGCCACTGACAGAAGATCTAGACTTTGATTCACAAGTAAGACAGTCATCTTCAATCCACATAAGGATATTCAGAACTGCAATGCTGGGTGCCAACCAATAAACATGTTTTTCACATTGAATGAAATTGTGCAGTGGCTCGGCCTTACGGTGTTTGAAATATGGATAAATTTAATTACTATTACAATATTCTCAGTGTTGTTAGCCTTGAAAATAGATAACGTTGTCAGCAGTGCTTGGTGGACAGTCTTTGCACCATTATTTGTAAGTGATGCAATGAATGCATATTTTTGCTGCATTGTATGTATAAGGATGAACTTAGAAAGTTCATACAAAGCTTCCTTGTATAGAGTATCATGGAGTGCTATATTTCTAGGTCTGACATTTGTATTTAAATTCTTACTCTGTAGAAAGTTACAAGGAGACTCTACTATAGAACACAGTGAAGTATTTGCTCCTCTCTTTATACTTTTACAATTAGTAGCTGTAAGAGCATGTCAGTTACATCAATAAAGTTTTTCATTTTGATTAATAAATATAATTTCCTTTAGTAAAATTATTTATTTAAAAATCAATAACTTAAATGTAGTCAATTGAACAAACTAAACAATCCACCTCTGTTCTTCTTCTCCCCACCAAAATTAAAACAAAAATTGTTTCCATCATTTGTTGCACTGGGATCTTGCTTTGGCTCTGATGAAACACCATTTCCTCCCCCACCAAAAAAGGATAATCCTGTTTTGCGGAATCCTAAAATAATATTATGGTGACTAACAATGAACTATGAGAAAGTAATTTACCTTTTGAGAGAAGGAAGTAAATACCTGAAAGGAAATTAGGAACATCTTGAGATAGTACATCTGGATTATCACTTGTCATAGGTACATCTGCTTTAGGTGATAGAAGTAGACTTGAATCTGGAAAAACACTATTTATGAAACTGTTCAAGTGAAACAACATCAATGTTGGTTTTGTTTTAATAAAAATTACCAATACAGTGTGGAAAGTCGGACTCCTCATATCCAGTCGTGCTTAGAGAAGCATTTAGGGAGTCGGGAATTGCCTGAGTTCCATGTGTAAATAACAATCCACTAATTGGTTTTACAGATGTTTTTTCGTCTTGTATCTGAAATTTAACATATGTTATAATTAAGTCAAACCATTTAATTTCAAACATCAACTAATGTAATGTTTTTTTTTATTTCAGTACTTTGTTTTCTTTAGGACTTGAAACTATCATTGCATCCACATCCATTGGCATAACATTATCTTTTTCCTGCCTTTCTAAATCCTCTTGTTCTGTAATGTTTTCTTCAGTTTCCTTAACCCTCCCCGATTCTGAATCAATCTCCATTCTATTATCATGATAGTCATCAGTCTTTCCTTCTTGATTATCGTTTTGGAAAAATTTAGAAGTTACTATTTTATCATCATCATCCTTCTGCAAAAATATCAATATTATATGTAGCGAGTGGGTGAGGATAATTGTACAAGTGAAGTATGCATTTTGTTCCAACCATTCATGTTTGTACAACTAACTTACCCTTTGCAAACCAGGGATTTTAGCATAAACAAATTGAGGCGAAAGATCCAAATTATGTTTTTTAAGTATCATGTCTTGTATTTTCATAAAACTGTCTTCACTTGCTACACTAACATCTAGTTGGCTGTTTATAGTTTGGTTTCCAGCATTTTCATTTTTATCATTTTGTTTGTCTACATCTTCACCTTCTATAATTTCGTTTATTTTTAATGACGATGGCATTTCAAATGATACTGTCTTTTTCGCCAAACCTTCTTGAGAACTCTAAAGTAAGAATCAGATACCGTTAGCACCGTTAGCAGGGTTATTTGAGCTTCACAAATATGAACTGAAATAGGAACCTAGGAAAGGAACTCAGGTAGAAAAACAGCTGTATGGAAAATGCAGTTTTTAAACTAATATGCATATCATCGTCAACCCATTACTGTCCCACTGCTGGGCACGGGTCTCCTCTCATATGAGAGGTATTAGGCAATAGTCCGCCACGCAAGTCTACTGCAGGTTGGCAGTCTTCACATGCCATCGAGAAAATCTCTCAAGCATGCAGGTTTCCTTACGATGTTTTCCTTCATCGCTTGAGCATGTGATAAATACGCACATAACTTCCGAAAGTCAGTAGTGCGTGCCTTGGGTTTGAACTCGAGACCTTTGACATCTCAGCCCACTGGTCACACTACTAGACTATCATAGGTCTTTACGTATATAAATTAGTCTAAGAGTCGTATGCTCAGCTAACTCCCGCTGCTAATAGTAGGTAGTGGCGCTAGAGCACACAGCCTGTTGGGATCATGAAGAATGTGTTTACGAATCACATAGCCCTATTTAATTGATGACGACAGAAATGCTGAAATTTTGGTTGGGCAAAAGCTAATGAAGGTCATACAAAAGAAATTTCAACTTGACAAAGGTACGTAATTTTTTCTATTTTTAACTGTGGCAAAATGATGACATACTAAATGACTATCGAATCATTCAAATCCCATATACCTATATACGTATAGATTATTTATATAATAATTTAATAAGATATACCGGCAAAGTGATATCCAGGAACTGTGTTGGTGGTATAATAATGTTATCGGTATTGGAGCATGTCATATCCACCACTTCAATTGTGTCACTTTGTATTGGCGTGTCCTGTAATACATAAAATTTTAGGTATGAGTTATAATAATTACCAATAAAAATAATTCAGTCCTATTTACAAGATCCTTAAGATATTTAGACTGAAAGTAAATTTTATTTCTTTCTCACTTACTCTGTAGCAAGCCCTGTCGTTTGAAAATTTAGGCGTCTGTTTCGCGTTTTCAACTCCATCCACGGAGATTTCATTTACTGACCGAAGATTATCCGGATTGACCTTCTTCACAATATTGTAAACTTCGTTATTATTAATATTTATATCTTCAAGTATATTTATCAGTTTTCTTTTGGAATAATTGTGGGATTCCTTTTCTTTATAAGAAGTAAAACATGGAGATATGATGTATTCATAAGGTTTCTCATCACAGTATCGATTGATTTTATTTTTATCAAAATCATACATCGAATCTGA
The DNA here is from genome assembly GCA_905163465.1 of Craniophora ligustri. Taxonomy (NCBI): domain Eukaryota; kingdom Metazoa; phylum Arthropoda; class Insecta; order Lepidoptera; family Noctuidae; genus Craniophora; species Craniophora ligustri. The sequence continues at coordinate 4,251,635 of LR990967.1, read as the reverse complement.
TGTTATTGAAACGTTGTTGAGAATTTCATCATTCTTTACCTGTTCATATTGACAATATAATAAATGTATTAATAGTATTTAAATTCTTAATAATTAATTATCTTGTTCATTCTTACTTACTTTACTTAAGTTAACATCAATAAAATCAAGATCGAAATTGGGTAGCTCCAATTTAGGTATCTGGAAGTACGAAATAAGAATCGTGATTAAAAAAAATAACTATAAATAGGTATATCAATAAATAATGCTTAAATTACAATACCAAGGAATCGTCATCACTTTTATTTAATTCATTAACTTTAACCGTTTCATTATCCTGTTGTTGAATTACATTTAAAGCCTGTGGTTCTATAACTGATATGGTCGCTACAACTTCACATGTATTTCGTTCTTTCAATATTTCTTCAATTTCTGTTGTGATATTATTAATAATTTCACATTTTTCTTTTATAATTTTCTTAGTATTTGGCATTTCTATGACCATGAAGTTAGCGAATTCTATGGAACGCTTTTTGTCTACATTATTGCAAATTTCCCGTTGGGATTTTATTTCGTCATAAAGCGATATTATTTTTTTATCCAAGTTTTCAATTTCGTTATTGAGGGCTTGTGACTTTTCTGTGGCACTTAATAGCTTTTGTACGAAAGGTATACTTTCATATCTAGTTTTACATTCAAGCCAAAGAGTTTCGTATCTCGCTTTGCCCTCCTCAATGCGCTCTATAACTTCTGTTTTACGCACTTTAGCCACTAGCCACTCCTTTCTTATTTCCACATTACCAGATTTTATAGTCTCTTGAGCTATTAACATGCTGAAATAAATATACGTTTACTATACTATATCATGCACGTTTCCACAAAAAACTTAATTCTAAATGATACCAGTTATATGATAATAGTTCCGTGTAAGTAGGTACCTAGGTAGGTAAGTAGGTAGGTATATATTTATTTAAATCTTAAGAGCGGTTTAGCGCTTAATAACAACGCTGATCAGTCGATATGTAAAGTTACACTAACTCTACCGAAGTTTAGATAGACATCAGGGCATCTACTCTCTTTCTCCGAAAATAAACTTCACAAACGAACGAACTTGAAACGAAATTTCGTGACTGACAGTAGTTTGCGTTTATCGAACACAGACATCAATATGCGATACCTGGGTATATCATATACTTAGGTACTGATTGATCGATGTAGGTACCTACCGTAGTAAAATGAGTTATTTATACTATTGGTAGTAACAAGAGTTCGGAATGACTCCATCTGACTTAAGGCTCAGGCCTTCGATCCCAGATGTCTTAAAAATATCTAAGTATATCTATCCGTCGCTTATACAGGACGCAAGGTTCAACAGTACCTTCAAGTAAAGGTAGTCGTCACCATTCTGACGTGATCACGTGACACCGATACAGACGCAGACGTACATGATTTGCATACAGGGACTGACCCTCAGCACGTTTACGGCAGAACCTTTTATTTTTAGTTAATCAGCCGCACTTACCTGGTTATCTCTTGTTCAGCCTGTTTTATTTCAGCATCGAGTTGCAGATTGGCGCTGCTAATATAGCCACAAGTTTCCTTGTGACGTTCCGCCTGTTTTTTGAGTTTATCAAGCAAAAATGCTTGAGCTAAAACATAATGGTATTCACGTTACCAGTATCCAGTTTGCAATACATCAATCGATTTCGGCACACGTAAAATAAGTGCCTAGGTAAGTAAATACTAAAAATGCCTATAACCTTTATTACTGTGGTATAGTTATAAATAAATAAAAACGCACTAAGTAAAGTTTTTGTCTTACCCTTGATACACTGATTCGAAAGTATAACTTTTATTTGAGATTCATCTACTTCGCTTGATATTTTCTCTAAAGCTTGTACATCGCTTGTTTCTTCCATGTTATACAATAGTTATTGAGAAATGAAAGTGTAACAATATAAACTGTTGAAGAGCGCTTAATGCGTAATCGAAAGAATAACGAAAGGGCGGTAAATTATGGCAAAATATATTACCTTTTTCAAAAAAATCTAACTAATGCAAATGTCATTCAACTGTTCTGCTTAGTTTTGATGAGTAAAAACTCCTTTCACTATACCTACTCATAATAATGGATTTTGATAAATGGAACGAATTTTCCTTCACACACACGAATCCTTAAAATTATTCCAAATATATTCCAGTCAGTCTTTAGACAGTACATCGGTCGCACGTACTTACTTGCCCACTCGGTTTGTGACTAATAGGACGGTTGTGATTCTCAAAGTTTTTTTTTTTCTTTTGTATGATATTTGCGATGTTTAAGTGCAAGCGTTGTGAGGATGAATTCATGGATGGGGCCAAATGTTCACAATGTATGAGCCAATTCGACTTCCCATGTGCCGGTATCACGGAAAATGGTTGGCGAAGATTGGGGGATCGGAAAAACACCTGGAAATGCAGCAGCTGCAAGTCAGTGGCGGCATTAAGCCCACGACAAGCTACTCCAGCTTCAACTAATACCGAAGTGGTTAACATGGAAGCCATCATGTCGGAACTCAAGCTGCTCTCAGTGCGAATGGACAGTTTGCCAGCGTTAATTGAAAATGTGAAGGCCATTCAATCAGAGCTTGCTGAACTTAAATTAATTAAAGCGGATTATGCAAGCCTAAAAACAGACGTTGAGTTTTTGGATAATTCAGTGGAGGCGCTGACTGTTAAGGTGTCTGATATGGGTCGCGAAGTAGACAACTTCAAAAAAGCTAAAGAGGACATGTCAGCTTTATATGACCGGTGCTATAAACTCGAAGATATGTACCGTGAAAGTGAACAAAGATCAAGGATGAACAACCTTGAAATTAAAGGTGTTCCATTATCGAATTCTGAAAATCTATTTACAATAATTGACAAGTTGGGTGATATAATTGGATGCAAAATACCGAAAGATCAAATAAACTTTGTTGCAAGAGTTCCGATGCGAAGCAATGACCGTAACAAAAACATAATTTGTTCTGTACAAAACCGTTACCTGAAAAATGACTTTGTGGCCGCTGCTAAAAAGTTTAAAGCGACGATAACGGCCCGTAAATTAGGATTACAGTCTGATAATATAATCTTTGTTAATGATCACCTGACTGTTGAGAATAAAATACTCCTAAATAAGACAAAGTCACTTGCCAATGAACGGGGTTTTCAGTTTGTTTGGGTTGTTGGTTGCAAGATACTAATCAAGAAAAATGCTACATCACCGACACATCATGTCAGAACGGAGCAAGATTTAAAGAAGTATCTTCATTTTTAATCAAGTTGAACCAGGAGAAATCAGACATTTTAACTTTGTTTCACCTCATCTTTATATTGTATAGGTTGAGAATCACTGGTACTTATTTTTTGTGCACATTCCTAAGCCGCAACTCTTTTGTTCGCTTATCGCTACCTGCGTTAATTTGCTATTGTCGTATTAAACCTTATTTGTTCGGTTTTACGGTCGCAATCTGCTTAATTCTGCTATTTTTTTTTTATAATGTTTAAATACAACTGTTTTATTTTTTGTATACAACGTAACGTACCTCATATTACTTTAATCTTCGAAGCGCTAATTACCTCATTTATTTGTTATGGCGCCTAATATTAGCATATTTTATCAAAATGTTCGGGGACTGCGTACAAAAGTGCAACTATTCTACCGCAATGTGTGTGTTAATTCATACGATATAATTTGTCTGACTGAGACATGGCTAATCGACGATATCGAGAGCTGCGAACTGTTTGATGACCGTTACCTTGTTTGGAGGCGCGATAGAAACTACTATAACACTAATCAAACACTTGGCGGTGGAGTGTTAATTGCCGTGCGACGCGAATTAGTAGCTGAGCTCCGAAGTGAGTGGCATTCGTCAGCCGAAGATATTTGGGTTACGCTTACCCTCAATAGAAAAAAACCGCGCGTATCTTACAAAACTCATATATGCGTTGCATACATTTGTAATGAAAATCTTGGTCGTTCTCAAACGGTTCAACTAATGAATTTTTCTAATAATTTAGTAAATATTGTCCAGCGTCAGCCCGCGGATAAGTTTATTGTACTGGGTGACTTTAATCTACCAAATATAATCTGGCAACTGGATAAAGATGGCAACTTTTTAAGTCCAGATAGTATCCAAGGGCATATTCAAGCTAGTGTTTTCGATAATTTTAATCTTTGCAATTTAAATCAATTCAATTCATATGTAAATATTAACAATAGGATATTAGATTTAGTTTTATCTAATAACGAAGTATGCGTCAAATGTTGTACGGATCCTTTGGTGCCCGAAGATCCCCACCATAGGGCTCTCTACGTATCTGCTAGCTTCGTTGAATTACATACCCTTCCGTTACGTCCCCGTACAATTTATTTATATAAATCTGCTGATTACGCAGCCATAAACATTAAACTAGACCAAATTGACTGGCCGCATAAACTTAATAACATACCACTCGACCAGGCGATCTCCTTCTTTTATGACACACTAAATGGTTTGCGTGACTTATATATACCCTCAAAAACACTATTTCCAAGTAGCAGATATCCCCTTTGGTATAAACAACCTCTAATTAAAATATTGAAAGAAAAATCAAAATATCATGCAAAATTTAAGAAATATGGTAATCTCTCTGATTATCAGTCATTTGTGCTATTACGTCAGCGTGCTAAAACTGTTGAACATGATATGTTCCATAACTATATTTTCAAAATTGAGCAGGACATACACAAGAACCCGCGGGCGTTCTGGTCGTATGTACAATCTAAAAAACGGAGTAATTCGTATCCAGCCCTATTGAAATACGGTAATTCTGCTTCTAGTAATGGTGAACAAATCTGCAATATGTTTAGCGATTATTTTTACTCTAATTTCCTCGCTTATCCGGACAGTATAGTTGTAGGTAACAATGATCGTACGTCTTCTTGTGATGCGATCTCAGATATAAGTACGATCGAAATTCGTGAATTAGAGTTGTATAAATTGCTGAAGGGAGTTGACCTTACTAAATCTGCAGGACCAGATGATATCCCACCCATCTTTATATATAACTGTGCTAAAAATTTGGTTTCTCCACTTTCGATTTTATTCCAACGGTCACTTGGCTTGGGTGTGGTACCCTCTGTCTGGAAGTCAGCGTTTATTACACCTATCCATAAAAAAGGACCTAGGGACGTAGTAGAAAACTACAGACCAATTTCTAAACTATGCCTTTTTGCTAAAATCTTTGAGAAAATTATATACAGGCAGTTATACACTGCTTTAAAAAACTCCATAACTGATAGACAACATGGATTTTTGAGGGGACGCTCCACGACAACCAATCTAGTTGTCTGTAGTGACTACTTAACCGAATGTATGTCTCAACGCTCACAAGTCGACGTTATATATACAGATTATAGCAAGGCTTTTGATCGGTTGGACCATACTATACTTTTACAAAAACTTCTGTCTATGGGAATTGGAGGAAATTTATACCGGTGGTTTTCGTCATATATTGACAACAGATGTCAGACAGTTGTTCTTAATGGCTATTCATCTAAAACTATGTTTGTCCCTTCAGGAATACCGCAAGGATCATTGTTAGGGCCTCTGTTATTCAATATATATGTTAACGATATCTGTTCATGTTTCTCTCACTCCAAGGTTCTCTTGTTCGCTGATGACATGAAGATTCTGAGTCAAATAAAAACCTTGGATGACGCTATCCATCTCCAACAAGATCTAGTCAATTTTCAAAATTATTGCCACCTAAACCATTTGTCTTTGAATGTATCAAAATGCTTCATCTGTACTTTTACTCGAAAATCTAACAGTATCACATATAACTACATATTACATAATACAACCGTGACCAGGGTCAACACGATTAGAGACTTAGGCGTAGTTTTTGACTCAAAACTTCTTTTTGACGCGCACATCGACAATATTATAAAAAAGGCTTCAAAAGCATTAGGTTTTATAACTAGATTATCAGCTGATTTTAAAAATATCAAAACTCATAAAATTCTGTACTGTGCGTTTGTACGCAGTCATCTCGAATATTGTTCGCCTGTTTGGAATCCAAACTACACCATTTACATTGATCGTATTGAAAATATACAGAAAAAATTTTTGAGGTACGTTCAATTTAAATCTAAAACCTTTTTACCCAACTACATAACTAGATGCAAAAAATACCACATTCTACCACTGTATGAACGGAGAAAGATTGCTGATGTGCTATTCTTACTTAAAATTCTGAATGGATCAGTTGATTGCCCTGAATTGGTAAGCAATATTGGGTTGCGTGTACCATCTGCGCTACTTAGAAACCATTACTTATTACATACTCCTGATGTACGATGTACATATCGGCAAAATTCTTATATGATAAGAGCTAGCAGGACATTCAATTCAGTCTGTCAGAGTGTTGATAACATAGACTTATTTTGTACAAGTGTCCCAGCGTTAAGAAAAACGCTTTCTGAATGTTTTTTCAACCGCTTGTAAATTAAATTATGGAACTATGGCTTTCTTGTTTGTCACATTTTCTCTCTGTATTTTTTACTGTCTAAATTTTCTATTTTCTTTTTATATTTCGGTGAAAACTTGTAATTGGCCTTCTCGCGCTATGCCTTATGTCATATGTATTTTAGCTGTAAGTTTTCTTTAAGTGTAAAATAAAATAAAATAAAATATAGAATATTTAGAATACATTAATAAATTCAACAGATATGAAGTAAGCAGTGGCAACATGATTCTAAAACAGACATTTTTAATTTTTTTGTGAATTCATTCTACTTCTCATCTATCATTTGCTCGGGTGTAACTATACATAGATTATGAACTAGCGTGGTAAATAAATGGTACATTGCACAACTCGTCGCTCCGCCTGCGACTCGTTAATACCTATATAAATATGTTTCATGGTACCACTTATTTACCTGGTAGGTATTTCGTACGCAACAGTGTCTATTGTTTTTCTTTTTAAAACACAAAATACCATCAAGCTGTCGTCCCCTAAAGGGGTAGAGACAGAGGTATACTAATGTACACCTACATTTCGCTGGTATGTTTTAGGTCCCGTGTCCGGTCCTAAGCCTCTTAGGCGCGAATCCAAGCTCTGAGCTGCCACTGAAGAATTTCATAGAAAAATCTAATAACACTGCTCGACCTGGGAATCTATCCAAAGACCTCCTGCTCCGCAGTCGCACTTACGACAACTAGATAACTTGGGTAACTTTTGCTTTTTTGATAGAATAAAATCGAGCTTCATCAAACAAAATGGATTCTTTTGGTGGTTGGTTTAGACGATAGTTTTTAATCATCTGTTCCATTTTATACCTATATTTAACTTATTACCTAAATGAGACCGATATTGTGACATTAGGTATTAATTACTTCATTTTGTTATACAAATTATTAATAATAATGTTACTACGAAAATGGTTAACAATGTAAGGTACTTTACTGACATCAGAATTATATATAAGCGTGTAGTGTTTATATACTTAGCATGCGGTATGGTGTATGATACAAATACCTATATTATGCTTCGATGACATAATTATGTTGTTTTTCTTTGTCATTATCAAATTAAAGAACAGCTACCTATATAAAATTCATGCAATCCAAAGTGGATTTTTGATACTTTCTTTTTAGGTTCTTTCTCTTGTATCTTGGGACGAGGATAGGTAGTATCGATAAAAGTTTATACTTTAATCAATGATTGTCTGTGGCGTGTTTGGCGAAACGTCTGTAAGCAGCAGTATCGGCAAATATTATTTTGTAGCTTTGAACCATTCTTCATCTGAGTACAGTTGTATCTTTCAGGTATTCGGTTTACCGTCAGATATAGCTGTAATGACTATTTATGTGTGAACAGTTTAGCATAAATAGTGCAGGTACATCATATAAATCAATGCATCTCACGAAAAAATATAGGTATGTACAATTATTTTAAATAAAACAATTAAAATAATACCTAAAATTTATTTAACAAAATAGTGTCATACAGTTATTTAAAATAACAGACATAAATGATAATTTGCAATACAACCTAGCTATAATCTTAATTAAACCAGGTACTCTTCAAAAATTTCACCCACTATTAAAAAAATAATAAAAGTATACGGACAAACAATGACGAATGCAGCACGAAGGAATGTTGGCTAACGCTAGTGTCACAAGTCCACGCATCCGACCGGTGCACAACACTAGCCGTTTACACTGACCCACTTTGGTTTCCCATCGCAACATCAGACTCGGTGTCTAATTTTATAGATTCATTTACAACCGTCGGCATTATAATTACGAACTGGCACCATCTCACATGTTTCCACATGCAGAACACATCGGCAAACAAACCTATCTTAACTGCGACCGTTCGATATGGTTACGCTCTACTAACTCCAACTTTAACATCATAATACTGTTAGCGGAACTATAATAACATTGATTTATCCAAAGATGTGCGCCACATGTATGTACACACTCGTAAGGACACACCAAACAGATGTTCAATTTTAACGAAACATACACAATATCCAAACACAAGCCACTCGTTTAAAATGATACAAGAAACATCAGAAACTTTGAAATCGACACTTAATGGACTACTATTATAATTCTAAAACACCAATTTATATCAATTTACAATTTCTACTATGGATACCATTAGGTGGTCTAGGTATTTAGTTTTCTTACATCACTTTGGCTATAATGACTGGGGCGAGTAATACAAATGTAATAATAGATACCAGTACGATATACATATTGTATGTTAACATCAATCTAAACGTGGGTTTGAACTAGACATGATACACTGTAGCGGCACACACGCAATTCTATGAAAGATTATTGTGACAACATGGAAACACGATAATTAGCAGTGAAAGGGAATGTCTAACGTCAATCATTCGAAGGTAATCGATTAACATCCACACAGAAATTAAAAGATAAGCTATGAGAACAACTCAAAGCACGTCAATCTGGAATAACTTAACAGTAATACTTATAAATACATGTTTTAAGAATACCTACTGGGTCCCACTTCAAATTATAATAGTTTTAATATTAAATTAACATATTTTGTACCGCCAACATTCACTAAGTGCGATTATCACTATGCAATTACATAAAAAGAAATCAATACTTAAAAGTCTCGCACCGTGGCAGGCACGAAACGTACAAATGGAAAATACCCTGAGTACATCCTTTTTATGTAAATACACAGCGACCAGGTAGTAATTTGCCTACTTTTAAAGTTACATCAGTCAAACGGTAAATTTTTGAGGAAAATAGTTTTTACATTCAAATATCATATACATTTCAACAACATCGAAACTCACCATCGGCGAACAAAAAAGTACTTCCGAACGATTTCCACTGCGGAGCGAGCGCTCGGGCGCCGCTCCGACGCCGCAGCGTCCCAAATCACAGCTCTCTCAGAATTTCGTCCGAAAAGAGGATAATTTTTAACGTTTTTTTCTAAGAAAAGGCCCCGCGGGCCGACCGGCGCCTCATTAACTGTAGGGCTGCGGCGGCAGGATCTCCGTGAGCAGTCGCTTGAGGCTGTCGATGCCGGTGAGGAAGCCGCAGTCGGGCCCGTGGTGCGGCGTGTTGGTGGCCAGCGGCGACTCGGCCTCGGCGCCCGCGAATGCCGTGTGCGCGAAGTCGATCATGCGGATGTCCACGCGTTCGTCGGGCGGCGGGCGCGCCGGCCGCGGCGCCGCCCACGTGCGCGCGCGCTTGCCGCTCGCCTCCGCCGCCTCCGCCTCGGCCTCGGCCTCGCCGCGCCACGACTCGCTGCTGGTGGACGAGTACGCCATCCAGCTGTCGGCCGAGTCGGGGCTGGGCGGCTGGCGGCGCGGCGAGTGCCCGCCCACCTCGCCGTCCTCGTAGCCGCCCATGGTCTCCTCGGAGTGCGGCTGGAAGGGCTCGCGCGCGCCCTGCTCGGTGGAGATCTCGTCGTGCAGCGTGGACATGTCGAAGTGTCCGGGCGACGGCCCCAGCTCGGCCGAGCTGCTGGACGCGTCCGCGTCGTACTCGCTCGCGACGCCGCTCGCCTCCTCCACCCGCACGGTGACCACGTCGCCTTCATACACGATCAGCAGCGAGCTACATGCAAACAGACATCACAGTTAGTTTCAGAAGCTAGATCGAAGAACGTAATAGAATAACTCGACTTTAAACGGCTAAGGGACACGTAATTTGTAATAGAACTATACGGGATAGTTATATTAAAAATGATGGGTTTTAAATAGGAGTGTCAGCACTGACCAGGAGTAGAACCTGTAGCTGGTCTGCTTGGCGATGGCGCGGCGCAGCGCGTCCAGGTCGCGCAGCACGCGGCGCACCACGCGCGCGCGCAGGCCGGCGCCGGCCGCGAAGAAGTCGCGCAGCGCCTCGCGCAGCCCGCCCTCCGACAGCGCGCGCCCCCAGTACTTGTCGCGCCGCACGCACGCGCCCGACCCACCCGTGTACACCTGCGCGCACAACCACACGTCACGCCACCTCCGTACGTACATACTACTTGTTCATATGTATCCGTGCCATATACGAGCTGCCATATATGACGCTGTGTTATCAAAAAACAAGATGTTTCGGAGAATGATACTAAGTGCTGTCGATGTTTCGAGACTAAACATTTGGCCATTAAGTGTCTGTAGGATTTTAAAAATAATTTTAATTGATCAAGTACATTCTTACTCGTTTACTCGAGAAATTGGCTCGGACAAATCAACAAGTAGTATGATACAGAAAAAATGATATAATGAACATCAGCCGCAGGATGTGTGATGGTGATCATCTGCAGCTGCATGCTGGCGATGAATAATGATGGAGTTGGTGATGAGTGAGCGAGGCTGAGGCCGCACCTGCATGCCGCACAGCCGCACGCCGAGCGTGGCGGAGGTGCTGGCCGCGCACTTGGCGATCTGTTTGCTGCGCTTCTCCGCCGACGCGTCGTCGCCGTGCTGCCGCGTGCCCATCTTCAGGTCCAGCACACACGGCCGCCGGTACGAAGACGTTATATTCTCCATCATCAAGAAATCTATAAACGAACACACGTGTTAGTAATCCATCTAATTCTGAAGGTCTGTCTAATACATTGAATGTACGTGAATTTTTATAAGGTAACTTACACTGCTTATTAGAATTGTCCATGTGCGCAATGCTCTTGAGCACTTCGCTTGCATTGCCATTTCGATGAACCTTGAATCTGTAATGAGAAAAGTAAAACTGTTTCAATCTGTCGCGGCGCGCACTAACTACGATCGACAAATGTAAGTAGTACAGGAGCTAATGAAACACAGATTTATTGTGATCTGCTATATTGTTACATTTCAATCAAATTATAGATATCATTACCACGACTCCACGACGCAAGTCAGCGGGGCTCGCTGCGAGTGAATGGGTCGTGCATCGCGCACGCGTTAGTGGGATAGTCATGTAAGTATTGCGATCGAATGAATTAATGGCGACGTCGGTTGTCGGGCCGGCGTACGTCAAAGCTTCTGAAATATGATAAAGGACACATGACAAGTGTCGAGGAGTGTCGGTGGCGGTGGCGCCGCACTCGCGCGGATACGCACTTGAACACATCGTCGCGCTTGCGCTTGCCGCCCAGCGACTGCTTGCGCCCGTTCTCGTCGCGGAAACATGGCGAGTACCGCTTGTCCAATTTGGGGCCTCCAGTGTTAGATGCCTGCATCACGCCTGAAACAAACAGCCTCGCCATCAGTACTGGAGTCCGCTAGCACACACACACACCACAACTATTGTAATTAATAATCAATTGATTTCGTTCATTATTATTATATTCAATAGAATATTGAAGATCAAACAGGTCGTTAACTAAAAATCAAAAAGATTATTATATTATTTACTGTCTTAGTAAATGAATGAAGTTTGTGCAGCGATAGAGATTAAGAAAACTCCGAACATGTCCAGTCGGGGTTCGTTCGGCCCTGAACTGGCCAGTGCCTGTTCCACTGCACTGCACACTATTCACTATTGGGACAGGCAATGAGTTACTTTATCCACTATCTACGTTCGTAAATTAAAGTTTAACTTACTATAGTGCAAGTTGGCAGCGTTATTTGATGAGGAAGTGAGATTAAAGTTACTTTGTTTTTAAACAGGGTTTGTATATCTTTGGTATCGTGTCTCGTGTGACGTGTAACTGCATCGGTAAACGTGTGTGTTCAAACAATTGATATTGTAAGTAGACAATGCATGTAGGTGTGTATGCGTGTATGTATAAGTATGATGAGAGTGTAGTTTTTAAGTAAAGGTTTACAAACCCAAAATGTAAAATTACCGCTAGGGCGCTATTAGGGGCGGTTGTGTGGTGCGCCGCCGGCGTCGCTCCGCCCGCCGCAGCGCCGCAGCCCTTGCGACAACAAGGAAACTAATATTGTGTTCCTGACCCCAGGCCCGCTCCCGCTCCCGCTCGCGCTCGCACTCAAACCCGCCGCGCCCGCGCCCGCTCGCGCCGCATGCCGCGTGCCTAGCGCCACGCACGCCATCAACCTCTATAGGTACTAACCGGCCCTACCTAATGGCGCTCACTTACATACACATTAAACTTTTACTTCGTTACTTACGGTTATCACATCTACTAGTTGCAACTAACAAAATAATAATATTACCAAACAGAGCATTATTATTGCATCATATCTGAATTTCCGATTACGTCCAATATTCTTACACGTGAAGAGATTTAATCAGGAATTTCTCAATGAGTACATCAAAATAAAATAAATACATTCAAAACATCACAATTAATTAGGGTACCCCAAATCATTTCCACACAGGCAGAGGTACAATTACATGCTATATCGTCAACATTTAAACTAAAGAAGCAGTAACAAGAGTAAAAGTTCAATATCGGATGCACAATGTGATCAATCTACGTATGCAAAACGAGCTTAGTTTACTTGTTACGTTTCAACAACGACGTACCTACAAAAATATGATACAATGATATTGTCACATAGTGCACCAACGTATTGTAAGTCGGGTCACAGCTGTGTTATTGTTATATTCCTCGTCTTAAATGTGCTGGTTTAAGTTAAGTATAAGTACTTCGAGTATCAACCAAAATAATCCACAGTATCGACACCCAAATCAAATCGGCATTAACAATTTATCAATTGGTAAAAAACAACAGGAATGTATACTTACCCAAAGGACCCCATGTTTTAAATCATTGTTTATTAAACATTTGTCTTAACACATATTGGCAGTTGAACTAAATATCGATATTACGCAAGAGATACTGTGGATATTAAAATTATATTTTAATGCGGTCGGCGGGTTTGCATTATTTCTACATACATACGTCTCTATCATACACATAATTTGAAAATGATGATTACGATAACTAAGCAATAAGGAAATTCGATAGGTACACTTATGTCTAATCTCGTCAATTGATATTTCACAGCTCTATGAATCGAAATACAATTACATTAGATAAATAATCTTAAATACCGAATGACGCAAGAGATAAAAATATAAATTAATTAAATATAGCAATCGATCAAAAACAATGTTTATCGCGTTTGTTACGTTTCGAAACGTTCGATAAAACTGCTAAAATCGATGCTATCCATGTTTCGTAAACGCATCACTCACAAAGCTGTGGAAAACAGAACAATTTTATTTTATTTAACAATAAAATATCAACTATATTAGTAACTTCCTTAAAGCTTCAAATGTAAAAACACATTAAACAACACAATTGATATGTAAACAAAAACGAATATTATCATTATAATTAATAAAATAAATATGAGATGCAATGAATGAACATGATGCATTCAGCGAATCGAAAAAGCGTACTTGGCGGCCATATTGAATCATGTTTTAAACGTCAAAGGATTATAATGCTCACCTTTGTAACGGGGTACGAAGTTTTGGATGTCTTCGGGAATGTTCTGATAGAAATGCAGCTCGCGGATATTGAGCGGCTTGATTACTGTACTGTCGTTTAGCACCAACAGTCTGGTGTGACCCCCCACCTGCACATAAACGATTACAATAATTAAATTGATGACAAATTGTAAGTGCTTCCTATAGTCTACACACAGCTAGCGTTTAATTATTTATAAGTCAAATACTCTATTACTTAAGAACATCTTCCTTCCTTATGTACTAACATCTAACCTACTTAGTATTTTTAAATTGTGGTCTTGATTCCATATTATCCTCGTCTTGTGGTTACCTGATGGTAAGTAAACATAAGATTGATGATGCTATTACTATTACTGGCTATTTAAAATTGAGTAGCGTTTGAGTAGTATTTGTCCATTAGCCGTCCTGCTTAAACGAAGCGGAACCTATTAGGTTAGATTATAAAAATTTCATATAAATAACTACGAAGAAACAAGATTGCCAGGTAGGTACTTATTGACTATGTACTTATTCAAATAAATATTGACAACCTTGTACAGTGTGAGTCATTTGATCGGATATATATTTATGTACATGTCACTGCCACCAGAGTTGAATGTATTCGCTTTATCTGATAAAAACCTAATTTGGGTATTGTTTTCGTGCAATAAACAATTTTGGTTCGCTTTGTTCACAAGCGCTTGATGCAGTGAATAAAAACGAAGGTTGTATGTAGTACAGTTGGGCGCACGCGAGGCCTGTTGCAGTCTGTGCAGAGCCGATCGAATTACTTGCGAGTGAGAAATAGTGTAAAAAGTATAGCGGGTGATGCCATTGACCCGACGGGGCTCACGCAGCACCTGGGTGCGGCGCGACGACCCGCCGCCGCCGCCCGGGCCACCCCGGCCGCGTGCTCGTTGCATCGCGCCTCTAACATACAACCAATTTAATACATATGCTTTCGTGTGCAGCAATGTAATAACCCTTCAGATTGTTATAAGCACAGCTAATAGTAGTAGCGGTCATCAGTTTGTTGACTTAGATATTATATTGTACGGGACTAATTTACATATGTAATCAATATGAAAACTTGTTTCAGATATACAGCTATAGGTATAGGCTAATCACTTCGGATTTGTATGTTCTGTATTTCTTAGCCTGTTTCTTTTAAACACAAAAAATAAATAAAAATGTATTCTACAAACATGAATACATGCAGTCTATATTGAGAGACAATAGTATCGGCATACAGACAACTCAACCCTTTTTCCTTTACGCTATTTATTAAAACAGTGTTCGTTTATTAAACCTGTATTTTGCACGAAATGTAAGCAAAAAATGTAGTCAATTTTGAATTATCAACCTTGATATTGTAAATTAAATTTGATGAGAATCGAGCAATATGTAGTAGGTACATAATGCATATATTCAATCACGTATAACAACCTCTTTTTTCACACTGGGTTCACATTGAATGTAATTCAATATTTTAGGTATGTTTGCCTATCTTTATCATAACAAAGCATTTAGCGAATTACCTCCGAACATTCTGCTTTATAGGGTGAGGCTGGATTACAACACTATTGGTAAAATAAGCAATTTTTCAATGAGGGTGAAACTGGTATACCGCTAAGATTGCTGATTGGACAAGACTACTAGGATAGCAGACGTATTCAAAATTTCGCAGATAGATATTCTAGAAGATCTACGCAGAGATACTGTAATTGTCTATAAGTAGGATATAAGTACAGCTCTTTTATTTGCTGACGAGAGGTAACTTCCAAAACGCATCCAGCCTCTGGCGAAGAATCGGAGAAGTGTAGATTCTTACCTAACAAACCCGGTGATTATCATAAATCAGTACACGAAGAGAGACCCGGGTCCTCAAGAATAACTCCGGAATCGTCTAAAAGACATCCTTGAGGAGACCTTGGGGAGTCTTCCCCAATCCCCAAAAAAACAGAGACCATTATTAGTATCGCACCTGATTATGTAGGGGCAGCACGTCCACCTCGTGTCCTTCGTCGGGTGAGAGCGGCAAGTGCACCACACTGACCGGCGCCGGCTGGCCGCGCTTGCGGTCCGCGCCGCGCCGCTCCGGCTCCCCCATGCCCCAGCCGAGAGAGTACACCATTACTTCGGCCGAGCCACCGCCGCCGCTGTCCACCTGAAACAATACAACCCCAGGTTAAGTATTTCATTAGTGCTATAAGATGAACATTATAGCGGACACGCACAGTTTTCCTGTACGTTTTCATTATTCCACGCACCGAATAATTACTGAAAATTTTGCAGAATAACCAACTCAGTTTGGAATCGAACCTAAGACATTTTAATCCAAATGTGACAGTTTTTAGTAAACTGTCCTGAGAAGTCCTGACACTGAGTGAAGACGGTGCCATTAAACAGTTCGGTGTTCTCAACATGTCTGACAAAAACATAACAGATACCATTAAGCGCTAAAAGGGGCTGTGATATTTTGACCAAAAGCCCTGGCCCAAAAGAACCCAAAAAAGAAGTCTAACGAGTATTTAGA
Source organism: Craniophora ligustri (assembly GCA_905163465.1). Taxonomy (NCBI): domain Eukaryota; kingdom Metazoa; phylum Arthropoda; class Insecta; order Lepidoptera; family Noctuidae; genus Craniophora; species Craniophora ligustri. Next base: position 4,235,219 of record LR990967.1, on the reverse strand, counting down.
GTCTTGCCAAAAGTTCAACACGCCTTGTTTGCTCTATTAGGACTGCATTCCACTTTATGTGGATGTATGAGATCAGTAAAACCACAGTTTATTTTGCCTCTTGTTAGAACAATTACATATATAACGTTCAAGTGTTGCAGATAATGTTCCCATAGATAACTTTGAATAAAGAATCGTCATTACGTACATACACGGGGAAATACCAATGCATAGTGTTGAATATAACGTAATATTGTGACATTTTTATGTAACGACATATAGTATACACGTTAAAAGAGTAAAACACGTTTCCTTTTACGGTAATACAACCTAATCATAGAAAAATACATAATTATGCGTTAGTAAGATCAAATTAAATTGAAAGGATTTTTTTTATTATTTCTTGTTCGAGCTCTCAACCCTACTGAAAGACATCCAGGTCGCCCTGCCACGTATCCAAAGACCGGTGCAATCCACCCATCCCGATGCGGCACACACAATCCGCTGAATCCCATTTGCTTTCAGCGGCCTTACGAAAATATAAAACTAAGTACAATGCGCACTTTGAGTTTGGGCTTCTTAATCGTAGTCAAACACTAATTCTGTGAACCATGTTTTCATAATATTCGATAGAAAATGCGACATACTGAACTCGTTATGTCCATCATACATTACAAAGCTGGCCTTTGTTCAAATGTTACTTCAGTGTGTTGCACATATTCAAAATCACAATAGCAATCCTAGTTTCCTTGATCTCACCGATAACAAAGAGAATTTTTTATCTTCAAACTTACATCATTTGATAGTCTTCCATAAAATGTAGAAATCGTACCCAAAAGCTAACATTTTTTATTAACTAGACCTCAGTAACATTGTTACTTTCGAGAGAACCTTGGCTTCAGAAATCTGCAATGGCATTCCAATAAGCATGTTCATAACATTCTACGTGTGTTATTTTTAAATTAAATGAATTGATGAACAGTTCACAGAGTTCAAAACGCTGTTGTGTGCAACAAAGAAATAAGAAGCTGTACGAGATGAAGTGGGTAACTAGTTTCAATCAGTAAATATCAGGTTGGTGAACCGAACCGCTGGTGAATCGAACCAGACTATTCGAGACTCAAATACCTTTTAAACGGAGCAGTCGGCAACTGCTCCAACCGATTTTATTTTTCATCGTCTCTCTCATGTTTATGCGAAAAGGGCGCGCGCAATCTGATTCACGCGTAGACGATCGACCTCCAGATATCTTAGTTAAAAATGGCGTAACAAAAAATATTCTCTTCAATTTCTACACAAAAATACCAAACCAGCTACATACACACATCTGCTCCAGATTTTAAATGTTTTTTGTTTTTGTGTTTGACATAAAGTTTATAATGTAAACATTCCTATGTCATGTCTTTTTTTATTATATATAATGAGCGTTATTGTGACGTACAAGAAGCATGACTGCTTTCGATAATCGATGTCATCGAACGTGCGTAGTCGAGATTGCGTAGCGCTATGGCAGAGCGACCAACGCTTGGCAGCGCGGCCGCACGCGGCGTCACCAAATTAGAAGCGAACTCGCACTATGTAGCTTGTTCCCAGTATATTTGCATGACGCGCAAGCCCCGCCTCTCCCATAGTCCGAGGCTCATCAACGAACTACCACTACGACGACAAAACGTCACATGCAGCAGGAAATTACCGAAATAGAGTAACCAAAAAAATATTCGTCGTAAAATCATATGGTTTACACTTTACCTACAGTCAACAGTGATAGTTTGCCAGAATTCAGAACCAAAATAACCTGTAATTATAGTCAGACTATAGTCCTTACGTAATAATGGCTACATTTAAAATTAGGTAAAGCTATAAAGCTATAGGTACAAGAATTATTTACGTAGTATTATCGACGAGACCTTCAAACTCTTGATAAGAATAACATTATAGGCGTATGTATTGTATCCTTCTGAGTGTCAACACTAGTGTTGACACACACGCATATTTGTTGTTCACAAGAATTTGAAATGAGACGAGACGCAAATGCTAGCAAACGCAAGATAATAAAGTCATGTATTCTCAAAACCGGACACGACTAGTTTTAGGAAGACAAATTATTTCTCGTATCGACATACGTAATTGAATTTAGACGAACACAAAGACATTAATAGTACTAGAGATAGCAAGGGGTCGAAATTCAAGCGTAATTATTATTTATATTGAAAGCAGAACATTTGAATTCACTTAAAACTCAATAAACGATACTTTTGCTTATGAAGTTGATTTGCCTTAGAGACTTAAAATGGATTTGCTTCTTTAGAGTTCAATCTGACTGTGAATACAGTAAATACTGTTTATTTGTATTAAATTTTACTGTATTTGGACTCTTTCTCCAACGTTTCTCGTTAAAAACTTTTAGCAGAAAATTACTATCCAATAAAAAACAAGTGGTCATACATAAAAAAATATACGCATAGATTTGAGAACCTTTTCCGTTCTATTGGCGGTTAAAAAGAGATACACAGTTTTCTTATTATGTATGTATTAATTACATAGATATGAGCGATATACGGCACATGGAATAGAATTTTAATTCCATTACTTAGGTATTACCTATTGGCCACAAGTCTTAATATGATGTCATATGCCTGCGTGACAGGTCGAACCTGGACGTTAAAATTGTTGACTTAAAATATTTATGAATGTTTAAATGTGTTTGCATTATTTTAATATGTGTTTCTGCTATTCAAAGTTAAATAGAAAATTAAGAAGATTAATGACGCTACCTGGTTTCACAACTTATTACATATTTCAAATCTCTCTTTGCACAAGCATAATCGATGATAGACAATCATGAAGCCACTGATAGTGAAACTATTACTGATTATAATGTTATATGAATGAGAAGAAACTATATACTCAGCGGCCTGTCTACCTATCTACCGTCTAACCTAACGTTACGAGAATTTAACAAAAGAAAATGCTACTAAAACTAACAGTTCAGCGAAAATTGTTATTACGAAGCAGGGAAATCAGAATTCTCTTCCTACTAAAAAAACTTTAATTGAGGAACGAGGAAGAAATCCTTTAATTTACATCGACAAAAAGACTACAATAATAATTAAAATGTAAAAAATCGCTTTTAAATAAAAAAGCACAATGTATATAGGTACTAAACCAATATCAATCTAAATCGCTCCAGATAAGAGTTTAAAACCCAAAGAAACTTTTGTGGCTATAGTAGCTATTGTACCACTAACATAATAATTGCTATGTTTACCTTTTTGACAAAGAGCTGGTTGTCATTTTGTCATGATAATGATCGTTTTCTACTAATTGAAAAGGACCTCATGAAAATATATAATCTGAACAAAAAAGAGAAATATGAATAATATTGAACGGTAGCTAAACACACAGTAATACCATAGTGTAATAAATTAGAAATTATTACACTATGGTAATACAAAGGAAGTGCTTTGTTATTTGTTGTTGAGTTTTACGAAACAGTCATCATTGATAACGATGTCTTCAAGGCTGTACGTTTTGTCAAATTCGCGTCTTATTTATCAGTGTTGGGTTTATACAGAATGGTGATACAATGACCCTGTCAACAAATGCTACAAGAATTCTCGGCATTCAGTGTTATATATTTGTATACATCATTGTCGTCTCCTTGCGGGTTGACAGCATTATTTTCAGAGGCCCCAATTCATTCGGATTTAAATGCTCAAACGATATATTGCTACCTACATAAAACACTGAACTTGACTTTGTTATGACAGTGTTAATTACATCGTTATTGCTTCTTTATTCAGTAACGAAGTTGGAATGACATCTGCAAATTTTTACAAATTTAAATGTTCAAAACTGGCAAATGAGCCTGCGTTTTTGCATATTAATTTCGTGCACCTTGATTTTCGCAGAAACGATAACAGGGAGCTGGATAACCTAGAAACTTCATGGGCCGCTATGTACTCGCACTGGTAAATTTGGGTCACTAGGTTGCGCCACTATGCGGTTACACCAAGAAATCTGAGCAATGTTTGATCAGAGAGGTCTTAAGAAATTATATTCCCATGTTGTAATATTCTCGTTTATTTTACGATTTTTATTATGAATTAATTTAATATGAAAAATTACCTAATGTATAATAAATTATAATTGTAGTTTTTAACATTAGCTTTTATAAAAAAAACATTGAACTTAAAAGAAATCTAGAAATCCGTCGAATAAATTATGTTTTGCATAACGAGATCACGCGATAATGGAATGCGACAAAGTGATGCACACAGGCTTTGCCAACAATTATTATTATAGATCATAACGGACCTGTTGCTAGCTGACGCCAGTGATCATCAATAAACTTCTAGTCACGATATATGGTTCACATTAAAGCAAAGGACTGATGCATGTGCTATATGGTCGGTCTCACAGTGTATGGTGTCCAATGCGACCATCCATAACCGTCAGGCGTAAATACGAAACCGATTCTCATTTATATTCCTTGTGATATTAATAGCATTGCCAATGAAGCATTATCGATTCAGCCAGCCCGAGTAACTTAACAAAATTGCTGGTAGAGACAGTCCATATTTAGACGTTATTGATTCTGTGAACGTTACAAATACTCTTATCGCTGATATTCTTAAGTTTTTCATTCAAAAGTACGAAGAAATTATGTGTGCAATTGTCTTTTAACATTGTAAAATCTCGGCAAAATTCTAAACAATATTTTCTTGTGAATTAAACGTACGAATGAAAGGAAAGGAATTTTTGAATTTGTTATTTTCTGTGCCATTTTCGCTTTGTTTTTTTACAGAAAAGCCATAAAGCAGCAATTGTGGAGACTCGTTTATCAATGTCATACTTGGCGAGGATTGGGTAGATATTAGTTTGAATGAAAACATAAGTACCAATCGAGCCAAACGACTGACTCATCATTTTCATTCACGGAAATTTGTTTTTACTTTATCGTACATAGTAGGAGCGAGTATCAGCTACCGAGACCTTTATGAATTAAATTCGTAGATGACGGAACGGGAAAAAAAATAACTGGATAGACCTGGATGCTAATTTTTGTCTTAAAAATATAACCACGTGTGCGCCTACGCGGATACACATGTATATTGTGCCTTGAGCTTGACCTGGCTAGCGACAACAAATCGTATGTAGGTTCTACTAACAAACAAATTGTTACATAATGTATTCAGGTGAAGAAATAATAAGTAGGTACTCTATATGTAGAGTTGATTGTCAGTGCATTAATTAGTAGACGTAGTTAATTGCGATTAGGTACATATAGTGGTCACATGGGTCACCACGCGCCTGGTGCAGTGTAGCACGCCAAGTGCACTCAGAATGCCAGCTTTAATTACTTAAACGATACGCTTCTACAACTGTGATTGATTGATGCTGAACATAAGACAATTCCTAGTACATATCTATCTTCTATACAATAACACGATGCATGAAAGCGGGGCGAGCTGATAAAGATTGTTATTCTAAACATTACATAATTCCATTGAAGACTGCAGTCTTCAATGGAACTAGAAACTAGCAAGTTTATATATTAACGATCGTATTGCAGTTGGAGGTTAAAGAAAATTATCATACTTAGTATAAGCAGGCAATGTAAATACAATTTCAGTGTCAATGCATCAGACTTGGCTACAAAGTCGTACCAGAACAAAGCAGGAGATACGGTTTATGATGGAAAATTCCACGGAGCTTTCTAGAGCCCCTTGGAGCACGCAGACTTACGACACACGACGGAATCGAGTGCTGTGCCTGCGCCGCATCGACACTTTCACTGTATGCGGTCGATGCAAACCTAGAACTACATACACGACTCGACCTTACACTTTCAATGAGTTTATTTTATACAAAAGCTAAATAAGAACTTCGGATTCGGAGACAAATTCGAGAACAATTGTCACTAACAACTAACTATATACTACAAATAACAATTATGCAACTTAGCAGGTTGTTAATCGTCATAACTAATTTCGATACAATTACAAACTGTGAGAAAATTTAATATTCATGCAATACACAACTGGTTCAACAAGTCTGACGGGTTTAGATCTACTTAACTGACAAATTAACCTCGTAAGAGAATTCAATGACATTGGATAAAAAATAGACTAATTACTTGTGAACTGTACAGCGGTACAGTACGTTCAGCAATTCTTCATTTAATCAAGTTTGTAATATCATTTAAAGTATCGTCTTACATGCAATAGTATATAGCATGGCAACTAAACTTCTTATTTGAAAAATAACTTTACATATTTATTAAACACTAGCTGACCTCCGCAACTTCGTCTGCGTCACGCAAAAGAGGGAGAGACTGGTTTAAGTAACGAATTATCCTAGTGTTTTTACAAAAATTTTCATTTATGCTCCGCTCCTATAGGTAGTAGCGTGATGCCATGATGATGATAGTCTATAACCTTCCTCGATAAATGGAATATCGAACACAAAAAGATATTTTTAAATCCAACCTGCTGGTGGGATTTAAACATATCTTCCTGTAATCTGTCCTGTAATCGGTCCTATAATTAGAGCGTTCAAACAAACAAACTCTTCAGCTTTATAATATTAGTATAAATTGGTCTTGTGTAAATCTTATAACAAATGTTAAAGTTATCATGTATTGCAGCATATGTTTTCATCTTACAGTTTTATTATTTTGCTAAATAGAATCTTGGCTTATATCCATGGTTCATGGTTGATGTCATATTATATTATGCATCGGACGTGGTTGCCCGTCATAACAGATCTTAAATCCTAAGCTTTGATAACAAAGTGCTGTACCTACTTCATTTCGCACATGGCACATGTAAGATGATAAGACTAATCAAAATAAAGTCCGGGCCGCAAGCAGCTGCTTCTAAAATACCAGATTTAAAAGTACAAAGGATTTAAGTGGTAATAATTACTAACAGCTGAAAATCTCAATGGATTGTCACTCTGTGAAGAGAAGCCATCGATCGATGTATTTACAATAACGTGATTGAAGACTAAAAGTTGCGTCATACATTACGATTCATACGTCATACATAACATGTAGCTTAACATTTTGTGTTTGTTTACATTCATATCAATGAAGTATTTATAGATTAATACGTGTAGATCGGACGTTGCCTAATTTTTGTGTCTCGTGAATGTGCCAGACGTTTCCGGTTTGGTCAAAATCTGCCTGGGTCCTTACGTTCTCTTTATTTAACACTTGAATTAATTTTCCTTAAAACTGTATTCTCAGTTTCCTAAAACCACTATAATATGAAATAGGCAATCTTGACAGGCTTAACTCTTTTGCCAGCCAGCGTCATTTAATATCTATAACATTTCAGTCTGTCTAGATGGATCCACCTTCGTAGAGCTACTTTACACATCTGCATCCCCATTACTTTTATACTCGGTGAAAACCCGCCCCTACTAGTTGGGGGACTTTTCGGGGTCGATATAGACAGGCTTATCTCAACAATGTCAATTCGACCTCTGTATTCATGAAAACCATTGTAGTAAATTTTGAGTCGATGGCATTGATTATGAATGAATGATTAATACAATGTAGACTAGTAGTGATTTAAAAAATATCTTTAAAAATTAATTCGGTAATCGACTTATTTAGTGTTCTACTGCTCGACACAGGTCTCCTCTCAGACTGAGACGGACTAAACTGTGGTAGTCCATCACCATGCTTCTCTAGTAGGTACGGATCAGCAGACTTCAAATGTCTTCGAGAAAATCCCTTATGTCTACTGGCTTCCAGATATTTCTCTTCACCGTTTCAATAAGAGATAAAATAAGATATGAACAACAAAAAATATTCGGATGCATTTATAGTATGTATATTATCTTAACACTGATAAGTAACTTGTATGTAAAACGTAACTTTGTTTTTTTTTATCTGATCACAACTTATTATTACATTAATTAGAACTAAATTATGTAATAAATTAACATGCCAACTAAATATTACAGAATCGCAGAGAATACAGAGCGGATATGTCTCAATCAAGAGCAAATTTTAAGCTACATGTATACATCCGGCTTCAAGTATAGATTATAATTATGAATCTATTCACGGATAACACGCATTGATATCTAGCAGATCTTTACCTGCATATATGTATAACGTTCGACGGCTGCAGCCGAAATAAAATAATCATCCGATAACATCAACGAAATTTAAAAGTCAAATTTTAACCATGAAACAAATTGATACGGCTACTAGTACACCGTCGCTATTCGAGATAAGCGGCGGCACTCTACAGCGTGTGGTTGGGTAGTGACGTTGTACGTGGTGACTGGTGGTGGCGCGACGCGCTACGGTACCGTCACGCGATCACCACACATCTTGTTCTTTAAATGAACACTAAATCCGCTAAACAATTTTTTAACAGCTTTATCTAGTGAAGTCGTTGATCCAGTATAGATCCAAACCAGTTTTACCTCAGTACAAATTTCAGCAAACAAAATTAGTTGGATACCAACACTTATTAAAATAAAAGAAAGTCTAAACAACTATAAATAAAACGACAGATTAAGTAGCGTGTATATGTTCATTAACTCACTTGACTATAAACTTCCTTGAGCCCGCTCGTGGTGAAATCCGAATTTGGAACACGTTCACGATGAAATTGTCCGACTCTAGCACAAGCACAACCACTACAACTGACACAGAATATTACTCAACACACAGGAACCAAACTAGGTAGAGTCAAACGATGTAACACAGTTTTGAAATAATATATTCTTTCGTCTTCACCAAACAATATATGACCAATTAAAAACAGGTTTTCTTTGTTGAAGCGTAGACATGCACAAAAAAAATAACGAAAAATAAAAGTAGCGCTACGAAACGCGAACACTTGTTTCTCTTGGCGTTGCGCACTAGTGACTGAGACGACAGCGGGCGAAGTGCGAACGAACCACGAATCAATGTTGCGCAGCAAACCGCCTGTGTGCCGTATCTGTAAACAGAGGTCGCACACATCGACGCGAGGGATACCCGACCTAGCCGGAACAGCAGGGGACGGCATTGTCTCGCCACGGGAGCCCGTCTGGAGGTACCTGTTCGACCACTAAACCGTGTAAATGAACCTCATATGACCCCTATAACATTTACAATATAATGATTGGGACGGGAAAGCTACCGTTTGTTCCGGTGACCGATGAAACACTATAACAAACTAATACAATATTTATGACAGGTTATTCTAAACGATGTAAAAGGATCTACACTAACCTATTGTGACTGATGTATTTTAAGCTATAATAGTAAGACAATGTTTATCTTCGTCACAAGCATTATACAAAAATAACTGACCAGCTAATAATTAATAACTTCAACAGTTGGTAAAATCAGCCAAAATGCTGATTTAATCAAACAGAAAATAGAGCAGACAATTTGATTACAAACACTCGACAGCTAGCTAGCATAATCCAGATATTATGAGAATGAACCCGTCTGAACTAAGCTGAACAGCTGTTTAATTTTAAATTGCTCGCAAATTATAAAACAGATTTCCTAGAAAATAAAGTCAGATCTTAACTGTATCTCAATTAAAATGCATTCGTGACAACATTTGCGGGTTTCACAACTTGGGTTACAAAAACATAGGTATACATACACAGGTATATGTAGATTCCATTGCGAACCAAACTTCCAGGTCCCGAAGAAAATATTTCAACTCGTATACGTATTCCATAATTTAAACTAATTTTAGCTAGATGACGTAAGATACCACCCGTACCTATGTATACTAAATAAAACAACTAACGATGCTAAACAAGCTAATTCGAAGAAGATGAATGTAAATGAAGATACAAAACCAGATATTGCGCCTACATGAACCTGCTAAAAGTTACAATATTGCGAAAACGGTTACTGACGCTATAAAATAATAATAACCGCGACTTGGAGGAGTTGGAGGAGCACACGTGTAAAGGCGCAGTAAAGTAAAAATAGAATTTTATTATTGTGAAAACGTAAAGTTATTCAGGAAAATTGTCCGTGACAGTTTTATTACCCAACAAAATTATCGAGTTTCGGCTCGTTTTGCTCCCGTTATATATGGAGTGTGAACTATTTTACAATCAGTACGACATTTTTCGCCATTTGATTAGAATGCAACTACGCCTCGAATCCAGAACTACTAGAGGGGATAATATCGTGTTTTAGAATATATTATTATCCTTAGCGGAATAAATCAACATTTATGTAGGTTTTTTGTATATCTGCTTCATATCATTTCTTAGATGTTCGTAACGTCCGTTCCGATGCAATTCAAAGCTTATAAGACCACTTAATAAATGAACGATCTCGAAACCAGACGGATTTATTGTCTCCTCTAATTACATTGTGGCAGATACAGTAACGTATAAATTTTGTAGAATTATTAAGTCAATTGAAAGCAAGACTATTAATAATTAAACTTCTGACGTCATACGAACCTGCGCCACTTGTTATGAACACAAACCAAATGTTTTGAACAAGAAAGTCAATAGCCTAAGCGGCCAATATAGTTACGTAGGTATATTGTAAAATAAAAATATGCAATTGTCTGTTTTTATTTAGTAAATGTTCGCCTCCTCCCAGTAGCATGTTGATAACATCCAATCCAATCCAAGTACATATATGTAAATTTTCAACCAAATCCGTCTGTTTTTGCGTGATTTAGTAATAGACTTCCACATTACTAATATTAGTAGGATGACTCAGAACCTAATCAGATGATAACAATCTTTGTCTATATTATTGTTTAAAAAGAATTGTGACTTTTTTTTTTGTAAAATACACCATTTTTATATTCTTCAAGCTAAAGATCAGGAAGAGAAATGGAAGCCATCGTATAAGCTCCGTTCTTACTTTTTACTTAAGACTTTTAATACGGACATCCGTATAATAATAGTAAAGCATAAACTAAGGAAATGTAATCACTTTCAATGTACTTGGTACGTTGAGTAGATAACCCGCTTTCCCTAGAGGTCGACTCACAATTATTTGCTTGATGTCAAGTCTTTGTGTAAGCTCGCTCCTAAAATGTTACTTCTCCTTACTTGAACACAATAGGATGTAAACCCAAGCTTGACAAAGGTTTAACAATTTAAAGTTGTTATTAACTAAATTTAGATTTATAGTTCGATACATTTTAGTTTCTAGAATCACATTCACAATATCCGAGCTACTTAAATTGCAAATTGATTTTCAAATAAATGCTGCACTTTTCAGTTATATGATTTGTATTATATTAAATATATATTATTTTCAATTTATCATGCTAGTTTTCATCTAAAACAATAAACCATTGTTGGTAATATCGCAAATATTTTTGTCAATATTTTTACCAATCCATTGCGAGGATTATGTACAGATTATGTGATTTATCACATGAACGATTTTTATTGCATCAATCAAGATTTACGCTTCAATATAAATCACTATGCTACGTGTAGGTACCAAATGCTTTCAAAATAATTTTATCAAAGCTCTCGAAATGGTCTTACCTCGTCAATCGGCTGAGACGGCGGAGTCGCAAAGCCGAGGTCTGAGCCGTGCGCTCCCGCACCGGGGAACGACGTGCGCCGCGCACCTGATACCAACATCGTATGGTTCATGAGTGCTTCACAGTACCTCTCTAGTGCACAGATTACCGTGGGCACATTACTTAACAGATAAGATAACAAGTGTATACTCTTTGGTGACATATTGCAAATGTAGCTTGCGAAACTTAGTTCGATCGCCATAATTATTGTATTGATTATTATTGATGATTAATTCGGGAACCGTAACAAATACAATAGACATCCCATGTAAAATAGGACATCAGCTAAAAAATATTCATTTTAGGCTTAATTAAATAACTGTACCGTTGCCCTAGGGTTGGGACTCTAGGTCTATGGAACAGTTATTTAAATAAATATTACTGTTTCGTTGCCCTAGGATCCCAACGCGGCACGAGTGTTAAGCTTGAGGTCTTTGGTTCGACTCCCAAGTCGATAAAAATGGTATTGAATGTTTCTATGAAATTTTAAGAAGTAGCTCAGGGTTTGGGCTATCGTACTTGATAAATGGCAATAGGCTGGTCCCTCAAATTATAAATTTTGAATGGGAGCTCAAAGAACCGGCTCTCTATAGATAAAATTTACCCCTCCGCCTAACCTTTTGGGGATACAAACGTATTAGCATGCCAATCTATGCATATATAATTTTATGTATATCGTAACGCAACAACATGCTGTATTTTACAACACAACATACTTTACAGAACTGCTCTATGTAAACATTAAAAATAAATAAGTTATCAACTGTCTACAAAACAACCGAGACAAACAAGTCTGGGGGCTAGAACAACAAAACAAACAAATATGCGAGACTAGAGGTTGAAGTTGAAAGAACTAAACGACAAAAACAAGTAAACAAAGCCAGCACAGCACATAACATTGAAAGAATACAACGGATCTTTTACAGCGTTTATGGTCTGCCCTTGACTGTGAACGCTGTAAAAGATCCGACTAGTTGCGATTTAATAATATCAATATGCCGCGGTAAAATCCGTAAAAAGTAGTGTTAGTACTATGTCTGTCTATTCGTGTAAATAATAGTTATATTCGCTACCCTCCGGATGGACGCTTAGGTCTTTTAAACTACGCAACGGATTTAATGCGGTTTTCTTCAATAGGTAATTGATTCAGAAGAAAGAGTGATTCAGAAGTAGGTTTTATAGGATAATATTATTTTTCAGAGTTACGAACATTGTACCCGTGCGAACCCAGGGCAGGTCGCTAGTAAGATATAAACTAGGATTACTAGGTACCAATTTCAATACCAGCTGTTAAAATTGAATTGTTTTGCAATCGCGTTGAAACAACTTCCAAATCGGATTAAATATGGTATACTAACAACAAATGTTTGTCGACCAACAGTATACGGAGTTAGGATTTATATGCATCTAAGCTAATATTAGACAAGCAGTAAATCCTTCACCTGATATTAACAAGTACTATAGTAGCTTGTATTTCACAATACAAGCTATTAGCTCTCGGTAAGATTACAAGTATTATCTACACCATAACAATAATGATAACGGTCGGTTCAAGTCGGATTAAGTGGTTAAAATTTCCACTACAAATCATACGAGAGATAACGAATACAATAATGTGTAAGATCTATCTTGGGGCTGCCATTACCGCTATACCATCTTGATGTCGAGTACTCCTACGTCATGGTATTAATCAGAATATAATTAAATTAAAACCATACATTTAAATTTTGCTTATTATATTAACCTTCACCTTATCGGCAAACGAATATAGATTGCGTGCAAACTGTACGAAACGGCACCCTTATCTGTATGACATCATGAATTTATGACGAGCCTAAATTAAATAACTAAAGTGTGCCTAAATCCTATCATAATAAACACTGTTGTTTATCCAATAGGTACTATGACGACTCTCTAAAGTATGTATTATAATATTTGGATTAGAAGCATAATTATATGTATGAATTAGATTTCGAATGATTATTTAAAGTAGTCTATGTTTTTGCAATAAAACAGTTAAGTTTCATCAAAATCCGTTCTGATTTTTTTGTGTAAAATAGTAATAATTATCTTCTCATCTAAACAAACTTTTATAAAATATGTCATCTTTATTACAAAGGAATAATCAGACAGCAACCAGATTACAACATTGTGACATTTTATTGTTTATCCTCAGAAAATATCTGAATTTACTTACGTGCATTTACTTTTCAACAAACAAATATTAAAAACAATTCAAGTGGTATTTTATAGGCTGCGTTTAGGGAACAAAGTCACTTCACTTCAATGTTGGTTGCACTCTCTGTCTAGTCCGCTAACAAAAAACCGACCGACCGCGGGTGAATTCCCCCAAAAATTTGGAAATTTGCCAAAATACACCCCGCAGTGCTAATTAAAGTATGTCCACACGCTGCGTACACGATTCATTCTTATTCCCAACAGTGGTTAGACAAAATTAAACTTTCTTAGAATCTTGCGTACCTATTATAATACAGATACCATCTCTGCAGCTGAAAGTAATGTTAAATAACTGTCTGAAACAATTGTGATTGTGAGGTCCATCATTGTTACGACTTTATTGTGTTTGTTGTGAAATGAGAATATAAGTATCGAATGAGTAATTCATTCGGAGCACAATTTCCAAGAAAAGCGTGTGTCAAGAAAAGTGTTTGGCTATCTTTTAAGAACAGTTCAATTTAAGAAGAAACTCATTGTTCTAAATACATATTTTTAGCTTTACTCAATCCCTTATTTCAGCTAATACAGTCATTCTGTAAGACTTTCCCTGTCCGAAAAGGGTACCTACTGTATGTGGCAATGAGCAAGTCAGCTTTTAAAAAAGCTATATTTAACCTTCTCATATAAAACAGACATAACTTGTAGATTGGTCGGATTGTCTGGTAAGATGAATATAATATTTTTATTACAAAAACGAATAATAATATTATACTTAAAAAAAAATTTAAATAATTTTTTAGTGCATTATCCTTTCGGACTGGACCCAAGAAATTCTTTTACCACAAATATTATAATATTCCCAAACGTAACAAAATAAATAGTAACTTCAAACGCCAGTGCATCAGGTGATACGGATAGATAGTACGTTTTGCTCATTCCGTTAGGCGAAATACATGCTTTATTCTACACACATTTTTGTGAAGCTATTAAACAATGGAATATAAGCATAAAACTTATAATTCACAGAAACAATGACCTCGAATGTATCAATACAGTTTTTAGTAATTTCCTATAACATCGCCGCCGCCGTCTGGATGTCCAACGGAAATCGGGCATCATAATGTCTGCATTGACTTTAAAGCAGCTTATTTACACAGTAGCTGCATAATTTACAACCAAATTTTACAGACAATACCTATCTCCTCTATAGGTACACTAAAGATCATTTTATTAGATCTATCGTAACATCAAAGGTCTACCTCTGTGGCGGTTACTCGGGAAGGCCTACGACCAGCAGTGGTCGGTGGTCGAATAGGTATAGGCTGATGATGAGCATAACATCATCATATCAGGTAGATGATGAAAAACATTAAAATTTATTAAAGTGTAGATCAAAGTAATTGTGTCAGGACATTTCAAACATTGATTGTTACTTCTTTCAGAAACTGAAAATGGAAAGTACAATATGCAAAAGCTACAGCGAACCTCGATTACTATGCTGATTCTTAACTAATTTTAGGTTTACTGCCAAAGTAACTAATCATAAATTCTATTTTCAATCTACCGTTTATAACTAATGATGTTTTTCAAAGCTTGACTAAACATTCTTCAAATAGACTTGGTTAATCAAAGGATTTGGTGAAAATAACTGAAGGTCTTGTTGATGTAGTGCGGAACCAAACAAACTGATGGATGATTGAAATATTTCTAAGTTCTTTAGACTAAACAGACTGATCAGGAAGCATCGTAAATTACGGCGAAGGTTTACGAAAATAACTTGTCAATCAATTTAGACATGTGCAAAATAAATACCAACATTTCTATAATAAATTAGTCTAAACTAAGGATAAAGAGTTTATTCTATCTCGTGTTGAGGATGAGTCCATCAATAAAATTTTAAGAACAAACAGCTACTTCTGAAGGGCATCCCTTAGTCCTCTATTTCCAAATAGTATATTAAAATATTTTAGTAGTTTTGTATGTCTAGATTATCTAGTGTCATCTTTATGATACCATGTTTATGGGTAGAGGTGGTACCGGGTACTCCAACACACACCTGGTGCTGCTACGACATAAAACCACGAATGGCAACAGTATTCTAAGCTTTTACAGCCACGGAAATCATGTCCCTCAAGTGTTTATAATCATGAAGCCATAATAATATCCAACAAACCCATATTCTATCCTTCTAAGCTTAGTATGAAAATTATGAAGACTATGTGAATATACATACTAACTCAAAATGAAATATTTTTTTCCGATTTAACCACTTTTTATAGAAATATGTTTTGACGCTTATGTTACAATCAATACGTCAATATTTTGGTACCAAATTAAAACTTTATAACAAAATTTTATCAATGATAAAACTCGATAGCATTATCACACATCCGTTTTCATTTCGTTCAAACTAGTAAAAATAGATTTAGGAATGAAAAACAAGCATTTGTATTTTACATAATAATTAAATTTTAACTACGCACACGGCCCAACACGTGTAGATCCGAAGGTCAAATAACTGAGGTCAAGAACTAAACATGGAACAGCGCCATTTGATATGTGGTAGTATTTGTACGGCGTTCTTTCCTTAATCTAATAACACAAGTGGTTATACTCAGAATGTCCGTAATTCAACCCCAAATTTTAGTAGTTCAAATATACATATGCCATTGATATATATTTGAACTAAGTTTATGCCGTAGTATTTATTAAAAATGTGTCAAAAACATTTAACCGGAACTTTAGTAGATAAAGTGCTCGCTTCGTTTTTTTGTCAGTTGCAAAATTTCTAACGACTCGGAAATTAATCCTATAACATTTTATATAATTTATTTTCCTGCATCAATAGTCGATACCTATTCAATTTACTTTGTGTTCCTTCAATTTTATTCAAAGAAATACTCTAACAAATGAAGTTACAAACTAAGGTTAAGGTCATAATTATCAACGTTAATCGGTTATCCTCAAGTTTACAACTTCCTCAACAATGAGGAATCTACATTATTCATTGTAATATACACTGCACACACATGTAACACTAGATCACGTCCTTAATTTCTCGAACATACGCCACTTTACCTGGTTGAACAGTATCAAAAGTTCTGAAATTCGTAAATGATGATGAAGTGAATTTGTTTATGTAAATGGTTGAGTCCCGTTATCTCTGTCTAAGTTTAGACCAGCACCGCGTGTGAAACGACCCGTTGAATAACGTCTGAATATTTTATAGGAGACACCGACGCAGGTGCATGTAGATTAGCTTTTTAGTAGAGAGAAGTTTCACGGCTTTATATTTAAAATCTAACAGAAACAACTAAGTTAAAACAACAGAATGTAACCGCTTCATAAAGGTACATTGTCTAGTATTCATTAACAAGATTTTGGCTTTAACCTAAATTCTTTACACAAGGTAAGGCCGCAAACATTACTTCAAAACCAAATGTACAACAACAGATATTTTACCAGTATTTAGAGCCAAAACGTGTCAGATGTGTAGAGACTAGCAAAAATTTTATTATATAACAGAGAAAATTTATAAGGGTCTGAAAACGACGTTGGCAACGCCCACATAACGCCTACGCTTTAGCCGTAGCGCCCACGCTGTAGACACCCCTTAGAAATTACACTAAAGTATTATTGCCTACACTTCGTTGGGCTACAACCTCCCACCAAACGTTCTCATAATATAAATTATTAAAATATTAACATTTTCGCAAAATGTAGTAAAGGACGAGTGAGGAAAACATCGAACGGTCTGGAGGTTTGTCTGGGATTGCCGCAGTATGAATCGCGTCTCCCGATAAATCAACTCCAAGGTCAGACCGAGACATTTCGAGGACTCGTCTCTCAACTTATATACGCAAAGGAATTTTGGGAATAAGATAACTAACTTTATTTTGTGGGAAATACCTAATGTATAACATTAAATATGTGTTATAAAATTGTCAGGAAAGTGACGTTTTATATGTTTGTCGTATTGGACGATTGTAATATACGACCAAATAGTTCGTCCTTTGGCCTAACAACGGACCAAACAAAATCGTTTTGTTATTTTTTTTACACACGTACAGACGTTACGTAACGCTATATATCACATACGTTTCAACAAAATACAAAACTATGTATTATATTTATTCCAGAATTAATCGCAAAAGAAAAAATGTAACTAGCAATTATTGTTTACTGTATAACTCTCACGATGATAGCGGTCAAAGGGTGAATATTTGTTGTGTTGACCTAAATGCAAATAAATGGCTCTTGCCTGATGGAAAGCACAAACAGAGTTTAAGACGGAGCATACAGTTATAGTAATAACTTTTTAATTTCTCATACTCGGAAAGTAGTGTTTATTTGATCCGAGGTAGCGGAAGTAGCGGATGGAAGATGCTACTTCCCACCTTTGGGCGGGAAAAACTCATAGTAATTGCTTTCCTCCCTAGGCCGGGAATATATTTCAAAAATAGAACTAAATTTGGTAAGACCGTCGGCAGGTAAAATCTAACATAATTAAGAAAAAAAATAAAAAGGTCCTAGTGATTCCGAAATGACAAGGCAAATATAGTAATCGAAAATCTTTTGCCAGAAATTTCTAAGGGAAGATTCATAAATACATAAAATGACTTTATGAAGTGGCGATAAGCAGATAAGAATATTTAAATATTTAAAAAAACATCTATTATTTTTACTTTCCTTATATTCGAAATGAAAAGTAGAGTGCTGAACACGGGTGAAAGACATCAATTCCTACTCGGACTAAATACCTCGAGAAGGGAATTGATTCCATTCGACCCTTGTGTAACAATCTACTATTCCGCGTTCGTAATAACTATTTGTCACCGGTCTTACACGACTCGTGAAAGTAGTAAAAAGCAACACGCGTTTTTTTTTTCTTTAAGTTTGACGACCGGGTGGTATTTTTATAACTAAATTAATAGATTTGTATCTAGAATCATATTCGGAAAACTTCCGACAGAGATGCCAAAACATGCCAGAGCAAGATTGTTGTTTGTACCCAATGAAAGATTTATTCCTTCATTTACAATACATACTTTTTTACTATCTATTTTCTGTGTGCTTGTCTCATCATAAGGGTATCACTTCCCTAATTATATTGCAACTAGGTAGGTAATATACATACCATCATGCCTGTCGTCCTCGAAAGGTTAGGCAGAGGTGTACTAATGTACACCCACGTTTCACTGTATGTTTTAGGTCCCATGTAATAGGGGGCGAACCTATTGCCATTAACCGGACGCGAATCCAAACTCCGAGTTGCTACTGAAAATTTCATAGAAATACCCAGGTAATAATGTAGCAAATTAACACTGATCCTTTCTACATAAGAAATACACGTGGACGACTACAGTGACATAATTATGAGTATTAGGAAAATAAATCCTATCGTGGCTATTAACGTATTTCGTTACGTAACATCCTACTTCAACTGATACTCATCGTTGATCACAAACATTCATTGCGTTTCATTTTATAACTGTTAAATGCCAAAGCTTTTTCTATGCAATGATTCACTCATAAAAATAATGATCAAAACCAAATCATTTTAAATATATTATGATTCATCGACTATCCGGAACTAAAACGATTTAATAAAATACCTCAATGCACTTCAGCGATTCACTGAAATAATTTTGTACACATTGAGTCACTTCGATTTTTACGTTTTAATATCATTCATAGCAAACTTTTTCTTGAGATAATTTAAAACGCAGTGAAATTGTTACCCAAAGATACTTCCTTCCAATTTTAAGTGATTGGAGTCTTGGCACAAATTTTCATAATCAACCTCAGCTTAATATTTTCGAATTAATCAGTAGCACGTGCTACGATCCCATAGACGATAATTTTCTTAAAGTCGAGAGAGCTTTATACAACTAAGTATAAATTTACTTTTACTACATCCTTAAATAAAGATTACATGGCATTAATTAGATAAGGATTATAATCTTTGTTTTAACAGTTATAAATATTTAGAGGGACTTGTGTGTAGGGATTTACGCATATCGTTAACGACATACTACGTAGTGTAGGAAATTGTGGGAGCCAAACAAAACAATTTAGTTTATTTTTAAATACTTGCAACAATACACATAAAGGTACAATATACCTTTTGTCATACACTGCAATACAGTCTAAAATAAGTAATTACTGCTGGTACTCATCGTATCTCTTTTAATTGGAAAAGTTTTGTCTTTTCTACAAGGGTTCAAACGCTGATCAACTGAATATAGATGGGTCGCTTTAACGTAAGTCAAACGCTACTCAAGAGTGGACTATTGCGCATCGTTGGTCAAAATAGATGCCTTAGTTTCCAGAGTGAAATTAGATTTTTCCGGGTTTCGAACGTATGTTTAGACGGAATAGTTGAACAGAATTTGTTTTAAGTGGAATAATTTGAAAACATTTTATCCAAGATAACAAATAAGACGTTGATTGATAACATTAACAGGAAAATTGTTGGAAATAACTACTCAAGTTTGAGCGATTGCAAGAATCAATTGAGCTAATTGGATTAAAATTTCCATTAAGTAAATGAAACTTTTAGCTTAAGTTATTTTTCAGTGCGCCTTAACCTTAGACGTGATTGGAATGCTTTGTCCACCCAATGTCAAGTGTAGTGAAGGGTCGAAGTACGGTAAGCCTTGGCCTCGAGGTGCGTAGGGGTAGGCGTCACGCAGCCGATGACGTCATCGCCCGGTGGCCCCCACAGCCATCCACCCTCGCCCCACAGACATTGAGTCGCCTGGTAACCCACCCTCCGTTCATTGTTAACTCTCAGACTGGCCGATTCACACATATACCCACTAAACACACGATCCTAAATTTTATCTATCTAGTGTTCATGCAGACTGCGATTACTTAAATAATAACGTTTTCTAGAAAGTTTCTAATTATCACAAAAATAAATAGCATACACGTATTCCTTATTTACAAGTAAAACATTTACTGTCCGTCTATGTTTCATTATAGGTTCTTGTTATGAGACGGGAACTCGATATTACCGTAAACGACGTTTTTGTTGCGAAACTATTCATCAAACTCACGGTTTTGGCTTTATTTATCTTCAATAAACCCTAATAGCAAAAAGAGAACAAATGCGTATCTTCATTAATACCGCAGACGCCAACTACGCGTTCGAACGTAAATATTTGGTTTGTATCTCGATCGTATTTTGCATGCTCCTATTTCCGTAATAACAATAAATCGCACGTGTGTTTACACGGATAAATTCGGTCAAAAACAGCCCACCTACATTTTTTCTGACGTACCTAATAAGCAAGTGGAAAAATTTACATCAGATCGTCACATCGAGGATTAAATCGCTTGATTTTATTTATATTGATAATTTGATAACGTTTATTTACCACGTTATCATAATTATTATCGTATAAAAAGTGAATCAGAATTGGATGTAGCGGATATATCGGGCTGTTATTAATCATATTTAAAAACTTTCGTAATTAGGATGCCGACTAAAAATATGCACATTATTTAAAGACATTTAAAAATAAACCAACCTCATTTTGTTGTCCGCTTCTGTCAATGCACATTACACCCAAACATTTTTTATTTCACTCTTAACAATTTATTAAAATAATATTTTTTTTAACATTTCTTCGTTGTTCATGAGAATTGCATTGGAAATCCAAAACATTATCGGATTTCATATCTTACGTGAATTCGTCTTTGTGGTATTCGCATGGCATAATATTATGAGATTTTAATTTTATGATAATAATATCAGACCGTTCGACAATCGTTCGATTACAGATTCTGTTGCAGTAATACGGTGCCAGAAATATGATCGTTTCGTTTGTGTATATCGTGATTTAGGACTAACTGTATACGAATCGATCAGTCTTTCATGATTAAACTGCTTGTATTATATTTTATACGCATGCCGTCGAACTTTGACTTTCTTTTGGCATGTATCGACACTTAGCTGATGTTGAACGACACTTGGCGTGGTTCCAAAGAAAAGTAATAAATAGCGATCGTTGGCCGGCGCCAGGTCGCTATTATAATACTAATGTATCAAGATGAAAATAGTGCAGGTTAACGTAAATTTTCACGCCTGTCATCGTAAACTAAATATTGAATAGAGACGTTGATGAACGAAATTCCTTACTTCTGACGCAAACATGGGTACTTTGAAGGCATGCAATAATTAGTTATAGGTGTTGTCAGTTGTCATACGCACGTTATGATAGATATTGCCCGCGATGTATTAGACTGCCTTGGTTACCAGGTTATCGCCTACATCAAAATATTTTGAAATCACAGGACCGGACATTACTGCGAAAACTTGTCAAAAAATTTAACGATTGTTACAAAAACATGAATTGTCAAACATTTAATATCACAGTCACGTTTGTCAAAATTATACGTTAATATGTTAACAATATAGACCTAATAGTATTTATATAAAAATTATATTATGTAAACGTTAACCACATCACTCGCTAGTCGTGATAATAAATTAGAGATTTGATAAGGATCTTATTGAAAAACATAATTAGCAGGAATTATATAATTTGCACTCTTATCGTTATTAACACTGTACCGTCAATTATCGTAATGGAAATAGGTAAAGAATTTAAAAAAAAAATTACCAAGAATGAAGCCCTGTAATACTCCCACTACATACCTACGGAAACATTTAAGACGTCTTTTTAATTTATTTGACTTTTATACGGCTTCAGTATTATTAATTTCAAAAATTATTAAAATACACTCTGCATTTAATTTAATATTCTCAGTCAATATATTATTATATTGGTTATATAAAATAACTTTATAACTATGTAAGTATCGTAACAATTATTTAACTACTAGCTGACTCAGTCCACTGGTAACACCAGTAGGCTGGCATTTATTATTCAATAAATTTTAGTATTGAAAGAAAGAAAAAATATATTTATAGACACAGTCACGGACAATGCACACAAACTTTTTTGAATCCATGTAAAGTTTGTTGTCGCTATTTACTGTACTTACCTTAAATTAATAGGTAGTATTTATTCTAGAACAAGACCAAATCAAGTGTTATTATACTCTTGCAACACTTAATGCGACACGAGTCAATAGTATGTTATTACTATACTAGCTATGTCTGTTATAATTAGATTAGTCATCATTAAATAAAACAATAGTAGCCTACAGGCTACAAGCCAACCACATGTAATGTTAATCATGTATTAATTAAGATTACATTGCAGTTCATAGTTTCAACAGAGCAAATTAAATTTGCCTTGCTGGCTTTAATGGGAATGATAACAAGTACCCACTAACTGCGACAGTTAAAGTTCCTAGAAAGTAATATGATAAAAAATGTTTTGCTAACTCAGGATTCGTATTATCAAGTAGGTACAAAAGAATTCTCAGCAACTATCTGATAGGCACTGTGATCCAATGGAATTACAAATTAGAAAGACATCGGGTTTTATGTAGTTGAGAGAATACTAACTGACCGTAATATCAACTCACAGTATAAACCGAAGATGACCTAATAACCAGAATTTTAGTTATTATAATGATGCAATTTCGTAATTTACAAAGTCTTAAATAGATCATTGCAAAGACCATGCAGTACCTACCTAAGACAATATTGTAATTCCGTAATACCTGAAAGGGTTTAAATAATACGAAATTTGAGACGGTTTTTGTTTCACGTATTTGTATTTTGAGCGATGATCGCCTGTTTATGTGTCATCAGGCACGAGTTCGACCACTGACTTACCATACGGTACAGGATGGGACTACAAAAAATATGATTTAGTTTGACCTTAGGCTTGCCTGCTAAAAATCAGGGAGATAGTGAACTCAAGTCAAATCAAACCCCATTACAGTCTCTGACACCCGCATACACACAATAGGACACAGTGCAATCATTAAACGTCATATGCGTAAGGGAGTAGCTAGCTAAGTGGATCTGTAGATCCTGCCACCATTTTTTATCTACTTCTAACTGATTAACAGAATACTCATTAAATGTTGAATGATTAACTCTTGCTTATTTCACTATATGCAACCATTTCCTTATCAATCTTTTCCTTTAAAAAAATCTTTTCCTAAGTAAAATGTAAGCATCCTATGGCGTTATAAAAATGTTCGCTGAGCTTTGATAAATCAGTCAGTTATTTTTTTAGGATTAAAGATTTTCAACGTATAGAAAGATGGCACTATTCCCAGCGTACGGCAAGCCAGTGTTGCTGACATTTAGATAACATACGGAACCCTCAACAAATTAACTTGCACTTTATTTATACCTATAAATGCCCAATTTAATGAGAACAATATTGAAATGATATTGATTTATGTACGAGACGATATCGGTCAAGTATTTGCAATTGTTTCCTTCAGATAACAATATCGTGTCAGGTGTATTTTGTAAATAAATAGAAGCAAGTTTACACACTCACCGTTTATGTGCAAAAGTCTGAAATTTGTGAAGGCTATAATTAACTAAACGCCTTTGATGTTGTAATTATTCTACTGCTGGAAGTGTGAAGTGAAAGTGGACTAAATAGCATAAACTCGAACGTCACATATAAAAAAATATGTTTTTGTTGGCTATTGTGTGATGTTTAATAGAAAGAACAGATGGAATATATCAATAGGGCATGGAAACCAAATACTTCAAGACCCTTTTAAACTTGGCTCTCGCTCACTAACTCATAACGGAACACAGTAAATCTGTTTGGCGATGGACCTATACGTTAAGATGATAATTGGCCGGGCTGATGAATATAAAGAGCGTACCACCAAATATACAAAGTTAATGTGACTTTTTGTGGTATTTTAAATAGTACCAACCACAGTTACGTTGTATTATATCTTGTGTATCTAAATGATTAATACTGTTGATATTTTATTATTAAACATGGAAAATATAGGAAAACACACAATTTTGACTCGCATTGAAGCTATAATTTGCAGTCAATAAAGCTAATTAAGAGAGCTCCGTATCCAGAAGAATATTATTAACGAAACGATGGAGACTAGCCAACTGGGGCGAGACTCACAACATCGCTGTGTCTATCTATCGATACCATCTACAAAAAGAAAGACAAATACCCAGTAAGTAAGCTCAATCAATATGTCATGATAACTAGAGTTATCACCTTGTATTGATTTTTATCACGGCGGTTGTTACCGGATTTCATCTGTGAATTATAATAATTCAATATCTAGAAGAAAATGATAATTATTTATCAAGTTTGATAGCTTCACATGATGCAATTGTGTAATCAGAAGTGAATAACTATGTAGTCTAACCTTACATAATGAATTATGCTAATAATAGTACCGTTTCTAAATATGTATCACGTATCTTATTTTATTTAGTAACTTGTGTTGAATGTTCAACAAATAGTAAGTAATCCTAAATTGTTGACCGAGGGAATTAGCACAGAAGCAATATCCGCATACGGTTCTCGTGTGCAGGCATACTAAAGCAAATAAACGCATATTTATTAACCCATATATGCCCAAGAGCACGAAAACGACCCAAATTTTCTTTACGTATTCTCAAGGGTCGTTCATAAAAAATATAAGTGACAAGTTGTATTTAACGCCATCTACTCTCTATTTGATAACATAACTAAGCTATCAATACCGTTTACTTGTCAAATCTGCATTAGTTAATTCAATATTTCGAAAACAAGTTGGGTCTTGATTTGTATCCTTCAAAATTGTGCACCTGTTCTCAAAAAATTTAAGTATTTATTTATTGTCTTGTTTATTACTGCATTTTATGAAAAATACCATAAGAATAATATATTATTTATGTAAACAATTTATAGTTTTCGTAGGAAAAACCTTGTTTTTTCTACTAGTGAAACTTATATTTTGTTGGGTCGGTAACGACCCAGTGGGCAAATAAAGTTACAAAAGTTCCTTTTTCACGGGTCACGTCGAATACTGTGTACCATCCAAATTGTGGATATCCTGGAAAGTGGTGATGACAACAGCGTCGCCAATGGATGGATGGAGCCCCACCATGTGAAGGATCACCCAAAACACCATTTGATATCAATGGTGATTCGGGAGATGAAGATTGCAACGATATTGCAAGGATGAATTTATATCAACTTGTTGCTCTTGCCAAGTTGGTTTCGAGATACTCAGAAGATATTCCGGAGAGCGAAGTCCCTGAAAGTGCTTCAAATGCTGCTACACTCCTGACAGGTCAGTCATCGATAAGGACGGAATCAAACACCAGTTCTTGAGGTACCTGCTGATCCTGCCGTTGCAACCACATCGAGGCATCGTCGTGCTGCTGCACCTCAGACACGACCAAGAAATGGATCAAGCTAAATTTGCAGTCAGGAGAGCAGTTGTCGGCACCACTAGCAAGAGCTGTACACACACTGGAGCCAAAAAGCCCTACCTGAACATTCCCTGAGAGTGATGACGAGTGTATCTTTATCTGTCGGGAGACATGCGGCTGATCAATGATAACGGTTACTCAGGAAAGAAAAAGGTGTGATTATTGTAAAACTAGAACCGTAAAAATGTGTGGTTCATGTCGTGTCAATCAATCTTCATGATAAATATTACGTGAAATTTCATACCTAACCCGTTGAAGTATATCCTATAATTACCTAATACTTGAGTATTATTGTTGGTTTTCAATTCGGTTCTGTTCCTACATATTATTTAATTCTTATGCTTCCTAGTTACTAATTGTAAAAATAAAACTTTCACATTTTTATAACATATAACGTGTTTTATTTTTCCCATAAATTTATCAGTATATTTGCCCACAGGGTCGTTACCGACCCGTCAAAAAAAGAGTACTTTCAGGTACTGAAACTGAAAATAAAAAAATACGGGTCTTATTAAAATCTCTAAGTAGTAATAT
Source organism: Craniophora ligustri (assembly GCA_905163465.1). Lineage (NCBI taxonomy): Eukaryota > Metazoa > Arthropoda > Insecta > Lepidoptera > Noctuidae > Craniophora > Craniophora ligustri. The sequence continues at coordinate 4,208,636 of LR990967.1, read as the reverse complement.
ATCAAAAAATCAGGAAAATCACAGACCTAAATCTTTCTGGGCATATATGGGTTAATAGCATAAACTAATTTAATGTAATATTTTAATCGCTACAGGCTAGTAAGTATTACTACCTCAGGACCTAAAGCAAAGTTCTGAAACTGTATAAGGGAGATTAATCTACGCATAGCAACAACAGAGATCGCATAGAAGAAGGATAAAGGACAGAAATGCGATTCACCTTCGCATACTACCAGTAAATCGAACATGCGCTACGTAACAAGTTTCCTAGACACAGCGTGCGTGTAATCATGGAAAATTACTTAGAGACGGTGCAAACAACTAGTATTAACAAAACATGTGCGCGATATAAGTAATAAAAAATTATCAATCATAAGAAATCTCATTACGTTCAACTCCCATCTATGAAAGTTCTAAATAAACCTGTTTGTCTAATTGAAACATTATCCGATACTATCAATTTTAATTTGAGTTTCCGTTCATAGTTTTATGACTAATAAATTTTAGATTGTTGTTCGTACAAATTGTTACTCGTCAGACAATCAGTCATGCAAATCACATGATTTCACATGACGCAGTCCAGTCATATTATGGGGGAGTTAGGGAGCGGGCCAATGTGACCGAATGATTTGATTTAACACACAAGTGCATGGTCGTGTGTTCATAAAAATAGCCAAAAAATAGATGAAATAAAAGACTATAATATAAATAAAACATGAAAGACACACTGATTATAAATTCACATCTAACACTGACAGTTTTACTAAAATATGATATGGCCATTGGAATTCAAATTGACAGTAAAATTTAATAAATGCAGATAAGTAAATTACTTATATCGTCCTCTAGTAAACCCAGAGTATTATATAGGAACTGTAAATACGACCTGCACCTGACCGTTTCTAGTTTCTACAAAACAGAACAAATAGTCATCTGATGTACGGTTGAATAATTCCAACACAGCTCAAACAATGGAACCGCCCGTCACGGCATTGACCACAACGTTGTACTCGCGCCAGCCTGCTCGGCGACAACGTTGAACAAACGATGAGAAAAAATGTTATTTAATCCTGTACATTGAACAGCTGTTTCTGCACTGACATAGTAACGGCTACCTGGTAAGTGGAGCATAAAACGCAAGAGACACCATGTTTTACAACCGATCGGTCGCTAAAAAGATTTGGATTTCAAAACATTCAACGAATCGTGGTACAGATTTCTCGCACGCAGATGACGAAATTCGAAGTGACCGTGCATCATACTAACAGATATATTAATTCAATGATAAAGCGCTAGATCCCACCACTAACTGCGCAATAGCCGAGCCATAAAATGATGACACTTAAATCATAGATACTTTTCGTTTTAAGACGTTAAATAATTAAGAAGACAGAAAATTATATGCATTGTCTTTAAAATATATTGTAAATTACGTTTCCCACATATCTATCCACATTTGCTAGCATGGCAGACAAAAATGATCTTTGGATCAATAAAATATCATCTTTATTTGGATTGGGAAAGCCGTAAGAATTATAAATAGGTACTTTTCTGTATTCACATGGTTTTTTGATTTCACCGACCGAATTGGAAACCAATGAGACTTGTCATTCATAATTTTTTTCCATTATGAGTCTATAGATGTTATATCCGCATAGTATTCAATAGCCTTTTGGAATAAGACCCTTTCAAATTCAGAACCTTGTACAGCTTGCCGCGTAATGCTACGGCAGTCGGCATATGACAGGGACCTTGAAGACTAACCTCATTGACTACAAACACTCCCTATTTGTATACGCATAAAACAATTTAACTAAAATTACTTTTGTCACCATGACGAAGCGTCCCTAAGGAAAGAAAATTCTATGCACACGTGAAAATAATTAAAAGGGAACCGGATTAAACTTAAATAAAAATACATACTTATTAAAACTTGATACTTTAGAAAAATGAATTGAAACAAACCATTGTACCTAGATCTAAGAGTACCATAAAAAAAATTACAAATTACACGGTCATTTGATAAAAATACGGAAATAGGAACAACCATTTAAGGTTACCACAAAACGTAACAAATTTCGCACAAAACGTAGACTAATTTAAATACATGACTATAATTTATACTGCACCTATAATGTACCTTTATCTAGAGGATAAGTGTGCCGAATAACGTGGAAACAATAAGTGCGCAGTGTTTGTTTACATAGGACAAGCCGTGATAAGTAATGAATCATTGCCCACTGGGCAGCACAATTACCACACAATACTTATACAATGTACTACTGGTTAAATAATGTGCAAGCCAAGTGAAAACATGCGTAGTAGATTTTGTTTTAAGGCCTGGATCATAAATAAGAAATAGATCATTTTTGTGAATTCTTAACCTTCTCAAGGTATTCTTACGAGCGTTACGTGGTGGCAAACAAGCTTATTAAATATATTGCAGGTCAACCGTTTTTAACACCAGTCTGAAAAGTGAACGTTGCTTTGTTGGTATTGTTCCATTAAATCTTGAACCAATTTGCACTTAAGCCCCAGAGGGAAATTTGATAGATCTCAAAACTCACAATCGCCTACACATTACTTAGTACGAAGTAAAAAAATATAATAATGATAAAGTACTTACATAATGTCCCACAGGCCCCACTGCTGGACACTGACCTCTCCTCAGACTGCATAATATCAGACAGAATACACTGCAGCATTCAATTGTATTTCATAATAAGCAGATTAAACTGTAGAAGTACTAGCTGACCCAGCAAAGGTTGTTTTGCCACATTTTAGGAGTTGGTGGTAGAAGGGTGAAAATTTTGGGTTGTAAGTATTTTTGGGCGCTAAATAAAAAAAAATACAAAAATCTATTTCGTCAAAAATAAAATATACGTTGAGGGACATCCTTACCACCTTATAAAGATTCTCAGACCTACCAAATATACATACAAAATTTAATAATAATCCGTTCAGCCGTTTCGGAGGAGTTCAGCGACAAATACCGCAACACGAGATTTATATATATAAGATTTATCGAAAAGAATGCTTCTTGACTTGCAGAATATTTTACTCTCTGTTAAGCAAATTAGCCAAAAAATGTTGGTAGGTTAATTTTGTTGCAAATTATGCGTCATCAGTTAGTACAATGATTAAATAATAATTCGCATTTAATTATAATTAAAGCAATGTTTAAACGTTCTAATCAATGGTGGTCGTTTTAACGAAATTGCTTGAAATCACAAGATAAAACAACCAAGATCTTAAGCAGGCTAAAAATTGACAGCAATAATTGCTGAAATATTGAGGGCTCACAGCAACAATGTTGCGAAATTGTCACACACACTTCACTGTGAATTAAAAACTGTTCTTATCCGAAGAATCTTAAGACTCAATTTAAAAATTACTACTTAAAATAAATATAAGGCTAAATTATGTTAGAACAAACGTGAGGGACGTTGTTCTTGTTTATACTTTCGCTTAAACGATTGTTAAATTGATATTTTTTATAACAGAACATTTAGTGTGCTTTGCGTTGTCAAGGCACGTACCGTGTCTTTGTCTCTTCTGTCATTAGAAACTGTTACATAAGCAGCACATTCAATACGAACTAGTATGATAAAAATTGCATAATATGCGTTGACAATTGTTAGCCCAACTGCTAACAATTTAGCTTTAGGGCTAAAGAGGGATTTGATGTGGATAATCAAAATTTAATTATAATTAGTCATATTTTGATTTGATTATCAAACAAAATAATCTGATATGTTAGTACTAATCATTTCGATAACTTTCTTAGCATTCACAGAGTGAGCAGTAATAGGTATTGACTAGATACTAATCAACATACGATCGGAAAAGATTAAGCAAGCAGTTTAAATTTGTAGCACCTAACAAAAAATAGAACACGATCTTTTTAAGACATTATGAGTTAAAAAAACGTAGAGCATACTTTAGGCATAATTTTCAACTCTACAACTACATACCACTCTAGTGATAAGAAGTTTGGATATGGTTTAATGCAAACTTAAATTAAACTATGCTTTGTTTGTAAATAGTGAGTAAATTATTAATAAAACTACAGTAATTAATATGATTATTTCAACATTAAAAATAGCTAGAAAAGATACCGCGGGGAATTTTTCGATGATTAGTATGAGCCTCGTGTCTACATAAATTTTCACACAATAGCCACATAGACAAGGACACTCCTGCACATACAAGTGTAAAGGACGAACGTGGCCAGGACGACAAAAAAAATAACTTACTATACAGATAAAAAAGAAAATGAATATTCCTTGTTTGTTATAGTGACAGCAAGCAGCAGCACTTTCTCAAACGTGAGGACGTTTTGCAACCAGTGGAAACATACAAATTTCGAAAATTTTATCTTGAGGGAGAAATAAACCAATTTGTTTTAAAATGTTTTACACGATACCATCAGTTAAAGTATACAGGATTACAGCCACAAAATGTAACATTTACTTATGAATACGAAGCTCTATGAGTTCAAAACAGTTTTCGTAACCAGCAATTGCAATAATGAGTCGTTTTTCAACGAATAAACTCTTAAAAATAAACTTGGCATTTCTATGGTTTTACTTTGATTGTAGTTTTTTATAATTTTCTAACAAACAAGTCAACAAACAAGTTAGAACTTCTACTCCCGCTTATAAAAAAATATTTGTACCCTTATATGTATGTCAGGTTTTGGTATTGGAGTGTTCTCACTACATCATAAAATAATTTGAGTTGCTGAGAAAGGTATTATCGATGTATGAAAATTATTTAATAAAGGGCATGTCACTTAAAACTGTGTGGCGACATCCTTTTCTTTCAAACTAACAACATGTTTTAACATAACAAAGCATTTTGATACTGCCTCAGACAAAACTTACAAACGGTGTCTGCAATTTAACTAGATTTCATCTTCAAAGCGAGACATGAATGTCAATGAGATCTAGTGAAAATCTTCTTAGGTAAGATATTAGAGATATTAAGTGAAATAAAAAATCAATGCATAGAACTTTCTTTACACCAGATAAAATTAAGAATTTAATAAATTCATGCTACTACATAAGAAGTCGTAACTCGGTCAAGAATGTCTCAAAATGAATACAAAATGAGCAACCGATCTGAAAATAACAGGACCAATAATAGCAGTCATTGACCGAATCACCTAAACTTCTCTAAATAGTGTAGGTTATGTTATCTTGAATCAACATTCGATAAGTTTTGCTAACAATTATTTTATGTAGGTAAAATAACAATGTCGAGTTGTTTGTACTTAAAGGTATTATTTGTTTTAAGTCTGTGACGTGTTTTATTGATTCAATCAAGCATATTTTTTGCAAAACATTAGAGAAATATCAGATTTGTTTCTGATGTCACCTTGTTTTGTTTTTTAAATAGACTAAGATTCTAAGATGTTGAATGTAGACCATTGCAGACTAAACCAGAAATATCTGCGAAGACTGTGTAGCGATTGGAGTTTGGTTAATCTATTTAATGACCAGCCATTTGCCAGTCACACGACGTACAGTAAATCATGAAGATTGCATCAAAACATTCACTATCGACTAAATATATGACGCTTTAACCATGTATTCATCATTCCGCTAGGAGCAACTGTTTTCCGTCTTTTCGATAAGCATGCAATAATCGGATTTTCCTTACCTATTCCACGTCGTGACAACTGTTATAAATTGCTTTGCTTTTATTTCGCGACATGACAAGTAAATTAAATAACAAAGTGCATGAACATTACTGCTCCATTATGTCGTGAGACGGTCCATACGGAGGGTTAATAACCTTCAGGATAATCGTAAACACCAAATTTAACCGCATACAAGATGCTTGTATTCCGCGCTTTTGTCGTGGAGGCTGCAATTAAAGAATAAATTACATGGTCCATTCCGAGAAAATTTACGGTGCTCTAAGCTGTTATTGGTCTTGAACCAATGAAGATAAATGGCGATTGGCATCATAATGACGCAATGTTATTTTTATTTTTTTCTCTTTTCTAATTAAACGTACCTCACTCACTGTCAGATTACTTAGCTATACATATAAAATATTATGAAGTAAAGATTTCCAAGCGAGTAATATTTGCTTTATGTAGTTCAGCCTCCAGGCTCTATAGCAACTAGCTTGTTCGAGTCGAGTGAGCGGCACTGCATCGCTGCATCCAGCCTTGAAGTATTTGATTGGTTTTTTGTTCGGTCCCAAAGGGCTGGCCAATTCGTGCATCTTGTTTCGTGAATATACTATCATCTAAAAACTTCTTTTGTCTCTACTATTAATATCAATAATCTATCAAATATGTAAGATATATTTTTGGATCATCGTTAAATGTCATTTTATTTTTGTTAGCCGAGTTAGCCGAAGAAAATATTATAATATTTTACGCATTCTTGCGAAAGCGAGTTTTTCAGTAGATCTTCTCTTCTGGAATTTTCTAAAATTGATACGAACAATGTTATGCTATAGGTACTTATTGATTCAGTAGGTACAAATATTTATCGGTAGGCCACTTATGATAATGTATAACTTGAAGGAAAACCCATTGGAAACTACTACTGGATGTGGTTGACAAGAGCGATATTTTGATTGTACCTACTCAGTATATGAATCATCATGATTTGAACCGGCCTTAAAGAGGAAACTGTCCCAGGAATGCAAAAGCTTTGGCTCCATGCCACGAGTGTGAGACCGCGGCAAATATCATTCTGCTTGCACATTGTGTTCCAATAAGAGCTGGGCGGATCTGATTTGTTGTTTACAACTCAACGCATTGCAATACAATTAAGCATAAAAATCCACGTGACCTTATACATCATGTTTTTAGTTTCATGTTTGCCATATTTTAGAGAATTATACAAAGTTAACCCCTGTAAATTACTGTTCTGAACCAAACGTTGTTCACATGACTTCTCAACAGTTCAAAGCTCGTTCAATTCCTAAACAAATCATCCACTTTAACTCAACTGAACAAAGATTACTTTGAAACTACTTTAAACCAGATTCACGAACTAAGATAAGGTAGAGAATACTTGGATAAATCAAGATTATTTGTCAGTTGTGACGAATCTTGTTTGCAATTATTGTTTTTGTTTGTAGGCAGACCTCTTACCCCGTTAGTAATACTAGAGAAAGTTCCATCATGCGATAACATGGTGATACATTTACTACTGGATTCTTGTGTGACGTGAATTCACGTGATATTACATAATTTTAGTTATCAAGACAGTATAGCTTTGGAAAATTATTCATATTCCTGTAGCTGTAGATACCCGGTCGGTGAATTCAAAACCAGAGCACGCACCTCTACCATTTCCGAATCAGAACTGAGGTAGCGGTAAAGAAATTAAATATTATCAGCTTTTTGCATACATATTCTTAATTTATAAAATTATACCTAGACCTAACTGATACCTCTCTAAGACCACCAGTAAATAATGGGAATATTACGTTATTATGACATTCTTATAAGTTCGGACTCAATCAATCGACATTTAAAGTATAGTAAAATACTTATGCAGTCGCAGAACTGTTGAATGACAGTTAATTATTTAAGTTACTATATAACAAAGTACCTATTCACTGTACTCAACTAACTCAACTAGATGGGGACTCTCAACTCATTGCTCGTTGAAAGAGTTGAGACTGTAATCACCATAAAACTATCGATCGTAAAACTATGAATCCGTATTTAGATAATGTGATCACGTGTATTCCGAAATATGTACATATTTTTGAGGCTGAGTACAAACCGCATATAAAAGTAAACAAAGGCTATTTGCGTGCTAAACACGGAAGTGTCGCACTAATCATATCAGATAAATACATGTGAAGTCATACAAGTGCAGTTATTCTAGTTCTATGGCACTACCGACGACACGCATGACGTAAGCACGCCGCGCTTGAATGAAAGGTATTGACAGAAGGTAGGGACTTTGTTTATTTATTATCAGATGATAATTGAAGAAACAAAATTAGCTTATTGACTTATGGCCCAAAGTATATGTATAAAAATGGTACAGACGCAAATACATAGCAATTCCAAGCAACCACCTACAGCATAATAATCCAACTACAATAAATAATAGAAAACAGAAATATACTATATCCAGAACATCTCTTTGTGGTAGAGAATTGTTTAAAAAAAAACGTAACTTATCCAAAAAAACTCTAGAATCGAAAGAGGAAAAGTGGTACTGAAAAGAAAATAGCATACATTGCAATTAATAGTCTTTCACTAGAGATAGGTATGTTACAAATAGAAATTTATCTGGAATACAGATATATTTCCTTGGCAAGCAAACAAACATATAATCTTAAATATATTAATAAATTAAAAGACGAAATTTCCGTCTGTCTGTTGGCAATGCATAATATAATAAAACTCCAACCGCGAGACAGTTCTGTAAGATATCTCAAACAGTTCTATTTTTGAAGAATAGCATAGCATATTTCATAATGGTTGCAATAATGATATTTGTAATCATCATCATTGAATTAGGGAATATCAAAAACTCATCATGAATGATAAAATTTATCACACTCAAATTCAAAGTCAAAGAGGCAAGACTGAAAGTATAACTGTAACATTATATACCTAAATAAAACCTTCCATTAATTGCTTTGTCTAGTGGTTGCAAGTGTGACTACTGCCCAAAGAATCTTGAGTTCAATTCCCAGTTTGAGCAATGGTATTGGGTTTTTCTATTAATTTTCAGTAGCAGCTCAGAGGTAGGATATGATCCCGTTTGTTGGCAATAGGCTCGCTCTCTAATACATGTGAGCTAAAATATATCAACGAAATGTGGGTGTACATTAGTACACCACTGCTTAACCTTTCATCCTTAAATAAACTATTATTGCATTCACTACAATATAAATATTGTTTCCATTTCAATTATTCTATCAATACTAATTGGCAGATACAATAGCAATTCAATAATGATTTAAGTGCTTGTGTGTAATTTTCAGACAAGGGATTTGATAGGTTAAAATAAATATATAAATGTATATGGAAAAAACTAGTAAACAGTATAGAAATACATTGATACAAAAGCGGGATAACATAATAGTCATATCCTCCTCTCTTTGAAATTTCCGTGCCCTGCAGGGTCCATTATGTACTCTATGGGACAAACAATATCTAAAATTTTTATGGAGTGCAATAAAGAATTTGAATTTGAACTTCATCAATTTTTATTTTATTTTGACCTACAAAATTGGTCTGCAACAGTAATAATATTTTCAAGGTTTTTTATATAGGTATTTTCCTGTATTACTATCAACACTATAACAAAACACTGATGGTAATAAAAAATAATCATCAACCTATTTACCAAGTTCTAGCAGAAATATACAGGGGACTTCAAAAATGCCTAAAAGATGTATGTAATTGAACAAGCCATACTAAACTAATGTTCTACCAATACAATATACTATGACTTGTGGATGGCACCCAATTAATCCAACGGTAGTTAACACTGCCTGCTGTGCTATGGGTCCCAGGTTCGACCCCCGGTAGGGACAAATGTTTGTAATGAGCATAAACATTTGTATCTGAGTCATGGATGTATAACTAGTATCCGTAATACAAGCCTCGTAGCTTACCACGGAACTAGATGGCGCTGTGTAATAATGTCCGGAAATATTATTATTATTATTATTTATAATTAGTAGGATTATTTTATATACATAATTTAGTATCATAATCTTGGATAGCATAGGTGTTGCAGCTGGCACTTATAGCTGTCACACTTGTTACAATCAATCTTAAAGAATGAGCTCATCTAAATCTGTTCAATGAACTTTGTAAGTAAGCCACTCAGCTGATGTCCTTGATAAATCTCAATTTGAATTATCAGACTTTGCAATAAAGACTCAAGTAATTAAAAAAGAGTTCTTAAATATTTAGTTAAAAATATTATTTCTATGATAACTTGAACCTTTTCATATTGTTGTATTGCATTGAACAAAGACGATTTTGGTAATGGTCACACAGTATCACAAGGTATGTAAAACCAGTAATCTATTTATCATAAATAGAGTACAGTACTTATGATTCATATCATAATTTCAGGAGGACATACACATGTAAGAAAGAGGAGCTGTGGTAGCCTAGTGATGAGACCAGTGGAGATGTCAAAGGTCTCGAGTTCAAACCCAAGGCACGCACCACTGACTTTTCGCAAGTTATGTGCGTATCTATCACATGCTCAAATGGTGAAGGAAAACATTGTGAGGAAACCTGCATGTTTGAGAGAGTTTCTCAATGGCATGTGAAGTCTGCCAATCCGCAGTAGGCTAGCGTGGTGGACTATAGCCTAATCCTTTCCTCTAATGAGAAGAGACCCGTGCCCAGAAGTGGGACAATAATGGGTTGATGATGATGATGATACACATGTGCTTATGAAATACTTTGTCAATCTTTATTATTATATAAAATAGATAATTGGTAAGAATGAATCGTTCTGGTGGTGCAAGTACACTTCAATTGATAAAAGTCTTAAACAATTGATTGTGGTCATCATTTACCTCTAAATATTCCAATAATTGATAGCAATAAGTATGCATAATATTACCTCTACTTCAATAAACACTCCAACTAATTCCATGAATAGTGTTTAAGTTATAATATCAAGTGTAAATGAGTAACATAAAATATTATCGAAGTAGCATGTGGTACCTATGTATGTGTGTATCAATAATTGATATAGTGGATATTGTAGCATAACTCACTGAAAATGCACTGTTTATTTAGTAATATAATAAACAACAAATAAAGAAACAATTATCACAAAATAATATATATTATGCATTGGAGTTAAAATTGGTCTGAATATCAAGATAATTGAATAAATACATACCTTTGAAGCAGGGTTTGAAGGAAACTCAGCGGTACATATGCAGACTTCACCAATTTTGGAAGCGTTAACACACTCACTGATTAACATAAATTATGATTTTCTGCACCTAGTTTCTGTATGTAAAAATACTATGGAACCTGGAACAGCTTAGAGTATTTTTTTGAAGATAGTATTTTTCAAATACGAAAATAATACAATTAAAGCATACCAGGAACCTAAAAATATTAATAATGTACAAAGTAATACTATTAAAAAATAATTTTTAGTCAAATTGCACGAAATAAGGCGGATTCCAGAAAAAAGACTGCTGTCAAAGTGTTTAACTGTCAATGTCAGACGGGACATCGCACCACTCACAAGTGACACAAGAAAATCAAGATGTTTATAGTCTGTACATATTCACTTTGTGATCACCGCTACACTTTTTAGTCGATTAAAATCTTTAATAAAATTCTGTTCATTATTATTACTTTATGTATATTTTTTTATCGTAGTGGAATTCTACCGTAAGTCAGAGGTAGCGTTGCTGGAGGCTGTTGTGCTGCTGCCACACAATGCAGTGCCCATCCATTGTAATGTCAGAATAAGGACTATATTTCCCCATAGTTTTTAAATTTCGAAATTTTTTTGAAGTTATGTCAATGATGAAACGATACAGCAAATATTTAATATTTACAGCAAATAAATAATATTTACATAATAAAATAAAATAAAATATTCTCTACATTGAATATCCATCAGTAAATTTCAAGAAATGCCAACAGATATCCCTTGCTCTTGCAGTAATCCGACTGAGTGCCATGTAAATATTTATACTATTTTTGGACCTCTCCTGCAGTAAAGTAAGATAAGTTATCTTTTTTATATTATAGAGAAACGATAGCATGCGGCTCATCTACGGGTAAGTAATGACCACCGCTCTTCGAACAACGCAACGCCAGATGAGTCACCGACGCTTTATTTATTGATTGCTTTAGTTATATAGAAACTATGATGAGCGCAAGGGTTGGCCTGAGCTGGCCACGTGGTGTATTTTTCTATTGAATATTGATCATCTAAGTATTCGGTTGTTCTCACTGATTCGGCTAGCAGATCAGATCTGAAGAAAGCGGGCTAAATGTTATTTTTAGCACAATACCAAGGTGCCTTGACCAAAAACTTACGTTCCCATTACACTGCTTTTGTTCATCTGTTCTCTAGCTTAGTTGCGGGTGAGAATTTACGCGATGCATCCTCCTCATCATGACCTACTCGAGCCTCGAATTCACACAAGTCAAGAGCCGCAGCATAAATTAATACAAACGGTCATTTAAATGGCCCACTTAGATAATTTCGGTTCGCCATTCTAGACTCCTCATAATCTCTTAACCCCTACGACCACCTATCACGCTTCTTAGACACTGTACACAATGTGACTTAATGTTCTCGCAGGTGAGCCCCGTCGTGAAAACCCGTAAATATTCCTCCCCGTTCCTTGTTTGAGCCGGCCTGTGCCAAGCCTATAGTTTGAGGTTCTTCCCTAAATAATTCAAATCCATATTCAGCAGTCCCCTATTCTCAACCTATTCCCAAGACCTCGGTCTTGCGCCGTTATAATTAAAAAGGGACTGCTGAATATGGATTTGAATTATTTCTAGTGCTTCGTTTTTGAAGCTTTTAGCATTTTGTTGTGTGAAATTTACGTTAAAATTACTTTTGTCAAATAATAATCCCACCAAAAACATTGGAATATAATAAACCGCGCATCAAAAATACTGATTGAGCGACAAAATTACTGATTGAGCAGCAAAATACAGATATCGGTAAGGTTAGGTTAGAACTGTTACTGTGACCGCACAACGCACGAGCCGAGCGAGTGAAGTGAGCGGTGCCGCGGGAGCGGCCGGCGAGTGCCAGAACCAAATCTGAATACCAAGAAAGTGTGTATAAGTAATAACAATACTTTTAATGAACATATTTTGGTGCACATTCAGTATATTTGGTGGAACACAGGCAAATTTATGTAAATGAAATGGGAATAAATTGAAGTACTTTTAAATACTATCCAAAAACATTTTCATGTATGATAACGCCATGACTCGCACCGTCAAAAGTTATCAGAATTCAGATCTCAAGGCATGTAGAGTCAAAAGCTTGGCTCTACACGCCTTAGTTCTACAAAACCTAACTTCACAAATTCTATACCTTCATCATCATCATCATATCAGCTGGACGAAGTCCACTGCTGGACATAAGCCTCCCCCAAAGATTTTCACAACGACCGGTCTTGGGCCACCCGCAACCAATTCTATACCTTAGTCAAAATAAAAGCTTGACCATTTCGCTACATTCACGTGAGCGTAAGATGAATTTATTCACTGTTCATTACTTTTCTGTTATACAATAGTTCTGGTAGTAACCAAAAAAATAAATCTAAAGTAGCTCTAGTAGAAATCTAGAGCTATGCAATTAAAACATTATATGTTTAATAAATCGACAACAGAGAATAAATCATAAACCAAGTTATGAAGATTTAAAAAAAACGACGAAACGCTTCGATAAAAGGTAGGTAGTGCCTGTAATCTGATATGATGATCATCATCATCATATCAGATGACGTCCACTGCCGTAACACGAGACACGAGACATAAACCTCCTTCAGTAAAATAATTCAATTGGCGACATAGATACTTGGTAATAAAAAAGGGTTAAATATATTTATTATGACTAGGAGTTTAAATAAAGGTAAATTTTAAATTATATCAATCCAGTGATAAATATTGATTAGAGCTGAAATTGCATGTTATCACTATATAACAAAATAATATGCAATTTACTGGCAACACTGATCACGTCTCTTGTGCAAGGCTAATGTGATAGTGTGCATGTTACGATTTTTATCGGACTCCAGAACATAATCTAAAATAGAATTCCATTAGGAATTACCTGTCAAGAAAGTGTAATCCATAACTGTTTCTCGAATTATATCATGCCTATGGATTTGACCGATGAACTGGAACAAAGTGACAGCGGAATGGAGTCTTTGACGGCGAGCAAAGATGATACCCCTGAGCGCAGACCCGAAGAATTTTTCATAACCCCCTCAGTATGCCCAGTTTGATAGCTGATAGCGTAAATTAAATAGATTATTATGTGTTCATGACAATAACTTTATTGCAGCTAGGATCATCGCCCAGCGCGGGGACACCCCTCAGTGGACCATTGAAAGAATATGATGATGTGAGTTTGAATAATAAAACTTCAAATTATTCTAGATTCCAACAATTGTATAACTAATTAATCATATTTTGTATATATTCGTGTTATAGGAACCAGATGAAACCTTATCAGAGCGGTTATGGGGCTTGACTGAAATGTTCCCGGAATGTGTCCGAAGCTGCACTTACTCTGTTACTTCGAATACTCTGTAAGATAATATAATACTTTATTGATTAATGATTTTGTTGTGAGGCTTCTTTATAAATTTGTAAATAAATAGGTTATTATATATTACATCAATGTCATTGGTGGTCTTATTGCTAACCAGTGATTTAGACAGACCAGACAACCATTTATTTAAATTTTATAGACATAACATAATCCAAGCATATATAAAATAAGTTGTATAAGCATACTATTTTGCCAATTACATCTTTAAAAAGATAATTTTATGTAGAGTTAATTTAGATTTTGTGTGCAGGAGTGGTGTTAAATCTCTATATGGAATATCTCGATCAGTCATGTGGGTGGTTGCCAGCTCATCGGTTATCCTGTTTGCTCCAGTGATATTTGAAGTAGAGAGGGCTCAAATGGCTGAAATGGAAAAGTCACAACAGAAACAGGTATACTTCTTATTCACCTTGAAACACGGGATATATAGTTGATTGTTGCCCTTTATTTTTATTATGTATTTTGTTTCAGGTCTTGTTAGGGACCAACACAGCCATGTCAGGTCCCATGCCAAACATGCCTCCCATGCCTCGATAAATCAGTTATTAACCGACTTAAGCATTCATTGTAACCTGTTTGACATCTTCATATAATATATAAAAAGAAATATTCAAATATCACCCCTAATGCTTTAATGTTAGTATGTTAGTAAAAACACAAAGGTACCTATCTTAAACATGATTTGAAATATTTTGTATTGGGTATACCTCTGTACATAAGTACCTGCAAAAGAAAAGCCCAATCGCATTTAATTTATAGTTATTATAAATGTCAACAAAATAATCAAATTATTGTTTAATACACTATATTGTCTTAAAATAAGTTGCATTTTCTCTTGTCTATTGTTTTTCTGTTCCTTAAGGTTGCAGGTGTGTTCTGCTATAGTCACTGGGTCTAATTTTGTAATTATTGATTGGTTAGTTAGTGAGATAGCTGTTTGATTTGTGGAAAACATTATATAGGTGTGATGCTTTGTTATTAGAATAAATGTACTGTTGAAATATATTTTTCAATCATTGGCATCATTAATAGAACAAAATGTGGCAAAAACATTACTGACTAATTTATTGATCCCAATAAGTGTTGTAATTATTTATTTATTATATCCCATATGATCACGATATAGCACGTTTCAAGGAAAAATATGGTAAATAGTCTTATTCTTAGTATCTCTGGATGATAGTGACAACTTTATAATAAATTGAAAATCGGTCTTTGCGTCACGAACTTGCCATTGATTCTATCGGACCTTTTGGCACGCAATTGTTTGGCCTACAAATCCAAGACTGGCTGCTTACAGGGTAATTGAAAAAAAAGCACAATAATTAGCCTGTTGAAATATCTGATAATATGAGCTGAAAGAAAATTATCAAACATTAATTTTGATGACCTTTAACATTTAAACCACTGGTATCTTATTCTAATTGTAAGTAAGTGTCGATTTGCTTGGCCACGGCCTACATTTATAATTCATACGCTAATTATAGAAATAGGTCACTCAATCGATCTAGTGTCGGTACCTATCATCTGCCGGGTGCATTGGCCCGATTGGCTGAATTACCTAATAACGGAAATCAATAGGTACCTACCATAACGTGAGACGGTGTGCATTGGTTCTACATCTACTTTTTAAATACAGGTTTACCTGCCTATGAATGTATTATTTAATTGATTTGTCTACTTTTCGGAAAAATCGATAAGCCACCAATTTATAAATAAACGTCTTTATTTTCCGCTGTCGCAAATTCTCAAAATCTTATGCATAGCAATCTTATTTTATGCAAAGCGATCAAACATCAAGCGAAAATGTTCAGTACTATAATTTAATTTATGTCAAGCATCGGTCAAGAATAAATGCACTCGATTATACGGTTTACGAACGGCCAACTGCTCTTCTAGGGGGGGGCGCAAGTCAACTACAATTTTGCAGATCGTGTCTTTATTAATTATAACTTAGATAGGAACTGGATAGTGGTGGTGGCGTAGCTCCACACCCTGCATCTTCGTATCAATGATACGGGGCCCTGAATATTGGAGCTTATATCACTAATTGGTCCCACTGCGGAGACTTAGCGGCCAATTCTTCCAAAATATGTCCAGGTCTTCTGGGCCTGCCTCAATGAAGTTATAATTAGGATAGTGTAAAGTAAGTATAAAGTGTTTGGCCCCGTAGCGAATGCGTACGCGCGTCCAATTATCACGACGACAGTACAAAGTTTCGAGTCCGCCAGCTTTGTTATTCGACATAGCGCATTTATTTAAATACATTCGTCTTATTTTGCAATAAGCTTTAATGCGGTTGAATTGTAGGGTCTTCAGAAAAAATAATACAATAATACAGTGCCATAGTTTAACTTGCCATTGGATCTGGGTGAGCAGTATCGTAAGATATTTTCTAAACCCATACCGGAAATAGAAACAACTATTTGTTTCTGCTGAAATTTAAGCCATAGCGCAGAAATGAATGCCTTGATCACATTGAGCCATTAACGTGTTGTGCTTTGGTCAGCTCACTACATCCAACGATAGCGAGGTATATTTTTTTCAACTTATTCGGTTCTAATCACGGAACAGAAAAAAAATCTGTTCCGTGGTTCTAATAGTACCAATACGTTATGCTCGTCATCACGTCAATTATAAATAAATATATATAAACATATTTTTTTAATAAAAATATTCTTGAACATTATGACACACAGCGCCATCTAGTTCCGTGCTAAGCAACGAGGCTTGTGTTATGGATACTAGTTGGTTGATATACTACATATTATATACTTTTTTATTATGTTCCATTCGATCGATCGATTTCGAAGAAAAGCTTTTTTAAGCTTCGCGTAATTAATTTGTCCATTGAGCAAAGGTTGGAGACCGTTGCTAGTGCTTGATACTGGGTAATCTGAATACATTAAAGCTATAGGAACATATGTACAATCATATTGAAACGGACCCTTAAAAAAATACTTTAATTTAAGTCTGTGGTTTAATTTTTGTCTTTCAAAGCTGTCATTCCGAGTATGTGTCATTCTATCAAGCCGCTAATGTCAAAAGATTTTTTTTTGTCTAATTAGATGTCAGTTATTTGTCAATTTTTGTAATAGAACAAATGTATTTTCATAAATAAATCGTTGTAAACATGGCAAATACAGGATTATTGCCGTTTGTTCGTGGTGTAGATTTTACGTGTAACGATTTCAGTGTAAGTGTTTTGTGAATGACGATACATATTACCAATATACCATGGATGATATCATACTCCTAACCTTTGCTTCCCTATTTGGGTCTTTATATTTTAATTTATAATTATAGGATGATAAATTCCCGGATGCTATTCGGTATATGACTGGTCTCCAATGGCTGAGACTCGACAAAACTAATCTGACTGATATTCCTGAAGAATTAGGGAAGTTGATGAAATTGGTAAGTAGGTCTTCTCAAGTTTTAGATTAATCTAAATATTCGGATGTGTCATTATATGAAGATTAAAAATAAATTATTAATTTACACCTGCACAACTGTGAAAATTTGATTTGAGTTACAAAATTGACATACAAAAGGATATGAATATGAATCTTAAAATAATTATTTAAATAGTGGGATAATCTAATATTTCTACTTAAAATTTTGATAATATTATACAATGGCAGGGTCAAAGTGTCGTCTTAGGGGCGGCAGCTATAGCTTAAATTTGTTGTTATCTAGTGGTATTAAATTTATAGAATCCTAACCCAACATTAAAAACTTTCAATTATTTCAATCATAGGAAAATCTTTCACTAAAGAAAAACAGTTTAGAAAAGTTATTTGGTGAGCTAACTGAGCTGAAATGTCTGCGGTCATTAAATGTAAGGCACAACAAAGTGAAGAGCTCAGGGATCCCAGCAGAACTCTTCAGGCTAGAAGAGCTCACTACCCTAGACCTGTCACATAACAGGCTCAAGGAAGTTCCAGAAGGACTGGAGAAAGCCAAATCTTTGCTAGTTTTAAATCTTAGCCATAATAAGTAAGTATTTTCTTTACTTTTTTGCTTTTACATATAAGATAAATTAAACTACAGCTTGCAAACTATCAATGTAAAAGGGATTAGTTGAGAAATTAAAGAATATTTCAAACATTATTGTACATATTAATTTATTTCCTTTTGAATATCTTAAGTATATTGTAAACACAATTTTTAATGAAAAAAGAAACAATTAAATGATAAAGAATTGGTGGCAATTGGCTACACCCATCTTGTATGCTAATTTAATTGATAAAGTCAATATAATTGTTGAATTCTATTTACTTAAGCTATTTCGGAAGTATGTGGTTATTTTACTATAATAAATATTAAATAGACTACCATTTCGTGATTATGTATGGTTAGATATATGTTAATATAATTTCTATTAAATGTGTTAAAAGTTATTAAACAATGGCTTTACAAGACCTGATGCAAGTAAGTAATTTTCCATGCAGTGAATGTTTTAAAGGAAATGTCAATCAATCAAAGTTTGCTAAATACATGCTTTAACTTTAATACATGCTTTAGGGATCCAGGTGTCATGTTTGTTATGCTTAACTTTGTTACAGAATTGAGAGCATACCACCAACATTATTTGTGCAACTGACAGATCTATTGTTTCTGGATTTATCTAACAATCTGTTGGAGACACTGCCCCCTCAGACGAGGAGGTTGGCGAACCTGCAGACCCTTATACTTAATGATAATCCTCTTGGAGTATTCCAATTGAGGTGAGAGGAAAAAATATTAAAGTAGGAGTACAGTTTTAATATTTCATTGTATTTTTAAATAAATAATTATAGATGTTTTTATGAGCATGTTTTCATCTTGTATTGTAGTGAAGAATTTTTATATGTGAACTAGCTGTTACCCGCGACTTCGTCCGCGTGAAATTTAACGAAAAATTTAATGTTCATATTCATGCATTGGTCAGCTCCCGCGTTAAGTCATACGGAACTCTAATTCGTTTCTTGTTCTTAAATTAAGGTAGCCTAAGTTACTCCTTATAACGATGGTGAAAGTCCCTACAAAATCGGTCTAGCTGTTGCAGCAATTAGAAGGAACGAAGGGAAAGACAAACATTTTAGAAATTATTTTTTTGTGTAATTACCGTATATATACTTTTATATATGAAATTACAAACAGAAATTCCAATTTTAAGGAGTATAAAATATTTGCATTGCATAAAGCTTTTATGTGAGTTCAACCTCTTTGAATAAAATCGGATTGAGTTTTCAAGCATGTGTCAAAATAAAAAGTAATTTAAATCAAAAGCACTAAGGAGTATTGATATCACCTCCAACATAATTCTCTATCTCTTTTTAATCCCGTCAGGGATTGAATTGCGATAAAATATGAATTACGATAAAATATGAATTACGATAAAATATGAATTACGTCTTCCATCAATTCTGTTAAAGAATGTTTATGCAAAATTTGAAGTAGATTGGACCAAGGAATCACGTTGTCTCGTACAAACTTGGTCCCCCTATCCCCCCCCCCCCCTTATGGGCAAAATTTCGGAAAATCCTTTCTTATCGGATGCCTGCGTCATACAAAGACTACACTCGCCAAGTTTCATTGAAAATCAAAGAAATTTCATATTAACTTTGCACCCCCATTTTACCCCTTTAAAGGATGATTTTTGAATAAATATTTTACACGTTTTCATAACTTTCAATGAAAATGCTTCAAACCGAATTTCAATTGAATAACTTCAAAAACAGCCAAGTTACATACTAACCTTACACCTCCGTTTTACCCACTTAGGGGGTGAATTTTCAAAATTCCTTTCTTAGTGCTCCCCTACGTTATAAAAGGAATCCCTGTGCAAAATTTCAAGTTTCTAACCCTTATAGTTTAGGCCCTGCGTGGATATGTCAGTCAATCAGTCAGTCAGTCAGTCATTCA
Organism: Craniophora ligustri; assembly: GCA_905163465.1. Lineage (NCBI taxonomy): Eukaryota > Metazoa > Arthropoda > Insecta > Lepidoptera > Noctuidae > Craniophora > Craniophora ligustri. Next base: position 4,188,426 of record LR990967.1, on the reverse strand, counting down.
GTCAGTCAGCTTCTCCTTTTATATATATAGATACCCTAAAAAGTACTTACTTAACATAGATTTGAACAGCACATTATTTTATTAAGGGCATTAAAATGGCAATGGTTAAAGAAAAACGTTTCTATGGATCTACAAAATTTCTGTAATAAAATAAAATGAAATAAATAAAATATCCTTCATTTTCAGGCAATTACCTTCACTTCAAAGTTTGGAAGTGCTACATATGCGCAACACACAGAGGACCTTAGCCAATCTACCAGCATCACTTGATACACTCTCCAACTTGTCTGATGTAGACTTATCTAAGAATGCCCTGACCAAAGTACCTGATGCACTGTACTCACTGCTCAGCCTCAAGAGGCTCAACCTTAGTGATAACGAGATAACTGAGGTGTCTTCAGGTAAGACTAATATTTGTCTTGTCGTTTTAAGCCTTCCATACTTCTGGTAAAATAAATCACCTGCACTAATAGTATTTTATGTTCCGTTAGTAAACAAACACATGGACATGAAATTAGTACCTGAACAAAATTAAAAACTATGTTCACTGTGTGGTGTTAAATATTGATGGACTTGTAGACCCCTACCAGGAATGCCACAAGCAAGAGTAGCTATTAATGTCTATAGAATAATCCATAATTTGGAGTACATATTAGTTCTGAACTTGACCTCCACATTTTCACATGACATACCAAGCTGTACATTATATTGATCATAATTACAAAAAATTACGAGCTGTGGTAGCCTAGTGGTGAGACCAGTGGGCTGACATTTCAAAGGTCTTGAGATCAAACCCAAGGCGAAAGAAAACATCGTAAGGAAACCTGCATGCTTGAGAGATCTTCTCGTTAGCATGTGAAGTTTGCCGCGGTGGGCTAGATTGGTGGACTATATTCTAATTCCTCTTAAATGAGAGGAGACCTGTGCCCAGCAGTAAGACAATAATGGGTTGATGATAACAAAAAAATCCTTGGATGCAAGTTGCCCTTCCTTGCATTATAACGCTAAAACATTTTATCGCATATCCTGTTGACGGCGTAATAATATATTGTGTGGACGCATTATAATGCAATATGGTCTTTGTAGACTATGTGTGCAACAAGTCATGTTTAGAGGACAAGACCTAATGTCAAATTTAAAACATTTTAAATTGACACCTTCTTATCTTATACTGTAAACAAATTATGGAACATGTTTTGTGTTTGTTAATTATGTCATTGTGTATCAATATCGTTGTGATAACAATCCCTTTGTCACATAAATCTATATTACGTCACAATTTTAATTAGTAATACACTCTGTTTTCAAATTCATGCGGGTAATGCAATATGCGAAGAATATAATTCGAAAAGACCAATAAAATATGCATCAAAAACTCTATTAGGGTAAATAATCATGATTTGTGTACTCGCGAAAGACACAATTATCCCCTGAGGTGCACGGCTGTTAATTAAACTTGCAGTTCAACACTAAACAATCAGTGTTACAAAGATTGACGATACATCAGTGTGTCTGTAAAATGTCTATTAACATCACGTAACGATCATACTGCTGATAAAATATTACCAATCAAATCAATGTGCATATCATATTCTTCCCATATTTTCTCTTGTGCATGTTCGTCGGCAATTATATGACTACGACATGCTTTCTATTTTACTATGCGTATGATCTCTCAATTACAAGTGAAACACTTGCTTCAGTTTTATACAACAACATTCTTGATTGGGTATCAAAGTATGCGTGAAGGAAAGGTTTAATAATTGATTGCTATTATTTGCTATCACTCTGCTATACTTACGGAGCTGATCATGGGGCTGATATGGTCACAAACGCATACGAAAAATAAGGGCGGCATCCAACAACCTAAGCGCTCTTATCTCCAGTTCAAATAGATCTTTTTAAAGAACTCTAAATATCTTCTATATCAGAGGAAACACTAGAATGTAAAATAGTAGGTTTACATTATCTGTTGTGTAAGTACCTATACAAAAAACTATACAGATAAAAGCTTTACAAAACAAAAGACACCCACATCTGCAGACACATGATCCTGTTGATACAGAGTAACTGTGACCATTGATGTTCCAGTCGTGACCACGACCACCCATCCGTGACCTAGGTCGACCTTACCAACATGTAACTGATCTTTAATACTGACTTAGTGAACTATATCGCCTTTGTGCTCAAAACCTTTGTGGCAGTGTTTAGAATACCGTTACGGAGTAGTGAACTTCAATACTGGCGATTTTTGAAAGACTGTTGTTCGATTTTCAAAATTCAAATCATGAGTTGGTTGGGATAGTGATGAAGACATTGTAAGTTTAGAACAAGTTCTTATTGAATACTCGTGAAATGCGAATGCGTATTTATTATCCATGTTATTACCGTAACTGGTAGCGCCACAGGTACATAGTAATAGACATAAATAATTTTCCTTGTACAATTAATGGAATCTTATTTTATTTTGTTTACTGAAGATAATGTCCTAAAATCTATTTTGTATTGTTTACCACATTTTGTACTGTCATATCTATGGCGAGAGAGAAAAATATTTTTTATACTCTTCTCTATATAAATTCATTGATGTAATTTATATTTCAAATTCATTTCATTCATTTTTTAACTTTTTTTTACAACTTTCTTTTGATCAAGGTGCATTCTAACCATCCAACTCTACGCTGTTCAATTCCTGGACTATTTGGTTATACCGGTTGCTAGGTTTTCGGACTATATTTTTCTTTTTTAAATACTCACAGCCATGGACAACTGGCAGAAACTGGAGAGCCTAAACTTGTCAAGGAACAACTTAACTGCACTACCGGCCTCTATGTGCAAGCTTCAAAATCTAAGGAGGTTACATGTGGATGACAATAAGCTGGACTTTGAAGGCATACCCTCGGGAATCGGCAAACTTGGAAGTCTGGAGGTCTTCTCGGCTGCCAACAACTTGTTGGAAATGATACCTGAAGGACTGTGCAGGTAATTTAGGAGCTGCGGCGTAAATGTAAACCTAATAATATGCTTTATAATTGCATGAAAGTTAATTTCCCATGTACCTAAATAAAACAACCAGGATAATTGATGACTCGATCGGCGCAATGGCTGAGCGATCGGCTTGTGTGGCACGGGCTTCGGGTTCAATCCCCACATGGATCAAATATTAATTAGGCGTTTGTGTATGTGAAAATTTCTGTTTGTATAAGTATTTTCTCATGACACATGAAAATACTTTGTGGGGCAAAGTTTTATGAAATAAAATAATAAATATTCTAGATATTTATCAATTTTAGCCTACAAACCTAAAAAAGTTTAATGTTTCTGTGAAAATATATATCTTCACATTGATCACGTCGTTAAATAATAATTACACAAATCAGCGACAATGTCTCAATGTTAATATGTAGGTCAGTATTCCGCGTAATAGTTGGGGCATATCCAAAAGTATATTGGTAAAAAACTGAATTCTTTTATTTATTGTCTCCACACAATATATTCATTCTGAGTAATGGATGACTTGAAGTTTCAAAATATTTATATTGAAACCAACAGTTCTCCCCAGTTAGCACGGGTAGTATTTAATACATAATTTTTTTTTTTTTTTTTTCGAAAATATTTTCTCAGCTTGGGTTACATTATTGAAATTTTCATACGGATCCCTAATTGTTTTTTAAATAGAACTATAACATATGTTCATCACGATAAGGTAGCATTGTAATGGTAGAAGAATGATTCAGATCTGTTCAGTAATTTCGCAACCTATTATTTAAAAACAAAAAAATTTAAACTCCTTTTATAATAGAAGTATAGATAAAAAAATAACTTCCATTTTATCTACATGATTGATACATACTGTTGTTTTACAATGTCGTTATAAAACTTCTAAAAAAAACTTTCACCCGAGGCTATCGCATGTGTAAACGCGTTGGTTACGGCTTTCTGACAACGTTTCGCCGTCTATCATTCATTACATGCTGAATAACGCGCCGCAAATGATCTATTAACATGGAAACACATATTCAACAGCTGTTGTTACAATAATTTATCGTTTTGTTACATAAACACACGCAACATATCTTATATTCATGAACATAAATCGAAGAATTACTCTTTGAATGGCTGTCAAGGTACATTAAATTTGCTTTAGATGTTTTTTTTATTCTTACATTTTACAATATGTAGTCATATACTGAAAAATATTGGGAGGTTAAATAATTATTTTGACTTATAGAAGATGAATTCAGGCATTGAAATGAAACTAAATTTTTCGGGTTTTATCGCGGCATCCATGGTCGTGCCGTCCAAAATGACGGAATTCAAATTATACCAAAATAGGTACCGAAATAAAATCCGTAAAAAGTAGTTTAAAGATTAGCATAAGCGTAAGTAATCTATATAAATTATTAGAACCTATTTACTAAATCAATATTTACATTCTTATTTCGATCTAAGACTACAACTGAACTCAAGACACATAAAAATATGATTCCAGACATTCCTAAAACATGAGTTATTTTAAAGGTGTGGTTCCCTCAAGAAGTTAAACTTGAGCTGCAACAAGTTGATCACGTTACCCGACGCCATACACCTGCTGAGCGACTTGGAGAGTCTCCAGCTGCACGGCAACCCTGAGCTGGTGATGCCGCCGAAGCCGGTCGAGCGCGCGAGAGGCGCCGGCCTCCAGTACTACAACATAGACTTCTCGCTGCAAGCTCAGCTCCAGCTAGCTGGTGCTGCGACTAGCGAGCCCACCACACCTAGCAGTGAGTGTTATAGATTAATTATATTTACCTTTAAGGTCGAAAAGGAGAAACGGAACTCTTACAGCATCACTTCGTAGAGTAGGGCCAGTCAAGAACCTCTGTCCCAAGAACGCGTGGAGTTACTATGATTAATTGGGCAATAGCAATATCCTGGTCATCTCGAACATAGTTTGGGTTTCTATTACTAACATTTTTAAAGCTTTTCATGTCTAAATGAATTTTTGCCATAAGCAGCACATGTTGGTTCTGATATGAGAATAATCTTAATCTTATATATTTTAGTTAATTTGATATTCTTCGTCAACAGGTGTGAAATCGGACCCCATAGCTCGCAAACTCCGCCTACGTCGCGGACGCGCGGAGCCCGAACAACGCGACTCCGCATTGATCCTCCGCGGTATGCAGGAACAAGCCAACACCCAGCACAACGATCAGAGCCTCGACCAAAGGAACTCAGAGCTCAAGTAAGTATAATCAAGCATATATGTAACGGTTTCTACAGAGTTGGTAACGTAACAGTGTGATATCCACAGGCTACGGTAACTTCTACTTCTTCTTGTTTTGAAACCATAGTGATTTATAAAAAAAATATAGGTACAACATTTTAAATCCCAATTCAAATTTACTGCTCTGAGCTAAAAAGTTCCGTTGAACCATCAACTTAGTTCACGTCTGAGGTTGTCTGCCCAGTATCCTGCCAGATATTAATAGAAATAATCACACGACGGACTCCTATTCTATGCACACATATGTTATGCTAGCTGCTTCATGGTGATTCAACATAATACTGTTATTTAAAACCACCATTATCCGTAAGGATTGTTATGTGTTTGCATATTTATGTGATAAGAGAGGCAAACAAGCATACGGCCCCCTGATCGTAAGTGGTTACCGTAGCCTTATACACGTTTGCAACATGTCCAAATAAGGGAGTTTGGATAATTATATTTTATGATATTTGATAGGCCGAAGCGATGGGACGAGAGTTTGGAGAAGCCTCCGCTAGACTATTCGGAGTTCTTCGACGAAGATACGGGACAGACGCCCGGCCTGCAAGTGTGGGAGATCGAGAACTTCATACCGGCGCCCGTTGATGAGGTATTTTCTATACTGATTAATATTATAATATAAACAGTTATTGTTTCTATTGAATAGGCTCTCAAACAAATGGACCGATCTGAATAATTCTTTCACCATTAGTAGGTATGCTACATTATCTGTAATGTACATCAGCTTCAATAAACTTCAATAAAATTTATCCCAAGCTATGAAAACTTTGCCAACTCCAGTAAGAAAGAAAAGTATCAGTTTCCATTTCCATCCTTAACAAACGAGAGACAAACAGGGAGACAGACAGGTATGGCAGAACCGTTTAAACGCATGTAAATTTATCCTAGACCTCACAAGGTCCATCCAAGAAGCAGGTAATACCGGATGTCATTTGCAGTTTGCATGCATACATCAGTATATTATGTGCCTTCCGGGATACAAAAGCTACTACAAATTAATTGATTAAATATTCTTCGTGACGCACTCGTAACTACGTGTTATATAATGTAAAAAGGTTTTATTATTTGGAAAATGTCTTAATTCTTGTTACGCAGGTAGCACACGGCAAGTTTTTCGAGGGCGATTGCTACATTGTATTGAAGACGGCTATCGAAGAGCAGGGACAACTCTCGTGGGACATACACTTTTGGATCGGCTCAAAGGCGACTGTAAGTACTTGTGTTCATACTATTTTGTTTCATTCATCCTAGCTACATATATCCACCTTCTTACGTTGATACTTACTATTCGTTTTTACGGTTTAATAGTAGGTGAGTACTTATAATGTAAAATACTGGTCTAAGGGAGGTCATTTTTGTTATAGCCCATTATACTTGTACACGGCAATATTACAAGTTATTATTATTGTATGATACAAACTAAGCTCTTCTAATTATATAACTAAGATTTATAGGAACCATTTGAAATTGGCTCTATGGGATTTTGTATGAATTTAAAACCTTAGGTTGGTACGAGTTTGATAAATCTGCTCACGAGTCCCATGGACCCAAAGATAGGGCAAATGATGGCAAATAATGTTTGTAGTATATTATAAAAATATACCCTTTAGCTAGTACAGTACATAGTACTTACTGTGTATATAGTTAATTGTAAATCTAGTTATAAATAATAATAATGAGTACGATGGTCGGTACAGCTGGACAAGGCGGCGTGCGCGGCCATGCACGCGGTGAACCTGCGCAACCTGCTGGGCGCCAAGCGCACGCAGCGCCACGAGCAGGCCGACGAGACGCCCGACTTCCTGGCGCTGTTCCCCACGCCGCCCGTCTACATACAGGGCAGCCACACGCCCTCCGGATTCTTTACCGTCGACGATCCGGTAAGTTACATCTATTAAACGAAACATACGTTAAAACATACGTTTTAATGAGGTAGGGCATAGCGATATTTAGTGGGCAAGTACCTCTGCCTTGCAGAAGACTGCAGTTAAATTATGGAAGTGACTATTCTGACAGCATGCTCATTTTAAGGGACTTAAAACGGTTTTTACTGTTTCAGCAACGATGAGAGCGACACCTCTGGTACTACAAAAAAAATTAAAAAAATATATTTATAGAGACAATGTACAAAGGCACTACTCATTTCAATGCATATAGGTATATCATCACACCCATTCCTGCCGTTAAACATATTTATGTATTAATTTTATTTAGGTACAAAATTTGCGTGGTTTTTCAGTAAATTTACCGACTTATAAAAATGAACACAGGCACAACAGGGCACGTGTATCACGTGTAACATGTTAATTTGTTTGTTGGTGTGCAGCACTACGTGACCCGGCTGTACCGCGTGCACGGCGCCGCCAGCTCCATCCACCTGGAGCCGGTCGCCGTGCAGGCGGGCTCGCTCGACCCGCGCTACGTGTTCGTGCTCGACACCGGCCTTGTTATATATCTGTGGTGAGTACTTAACAAACCACGTTCAGCGAGGGCAATAGTTATTAGTTACTCCATCCTTATTATCATTATAGTTTAGTTTGTTGTAAAATTATTATTACCTCGTAAGAGACATAAGACATAAGGCTTTTTTAGGACAAAGCACCAATGCAGTTTATAAAATCTATTTCGATCAATTATTGTTTTTTTATTCGATTCTTCTCCATAGTATTAACTTCCTAGACAATTGTAGTTATTAAACGTTTCTTAAGTTATTTAAAAACATTTGTGTATCTGGGTGACTTGCGAATCCTTCCGGAACTGTAGTATTATCCTAAATACTTTTACATTTATGTTTCGACAAAGGTATGGCAAAAAAGCAAAGAACACGTTAAAGTCCAAAGCCCGACTATTCGCGGAGAAGATAAACAAAGAAGAGAGGAAGAACAAAGCGGAACTGATCGCCGAGCCGCCTGGCAAGGAACCTAACAGCTTCTGGGAAATCCTCGGATACGAAGGAGATATGCCTTACGTTCCGCAAGTAAGTAATAACATATTATTTAATATCAAATTTTTATACCGTATGTTACATACATAGTAATTTAGATATTTTTTTTGTAAATCAAATAAAATGATTTATTTCTATTAGACAAATACAGGTGCTTTTGAATTGTCGAATTTAATTGAATTTAGTTGCAGAGATCCAAAAGGTAGGTCTTTTTAAATTAATTATAAAATTGTTGGTTTTGATTTACAATTATTTATGTACGTAATATCAATATAAGAATGATGCAGTTCGATGTGAAACGTATGAATTATGCAGAAAGGAAATAACTAAAACCAATTTAGGTAGTCATAATGTATGAGCCGACTAGTCCCAACTGATAGCACCTATCTACTCAACCATATTATAGGGAATAAAAAGACCCGACACTACAAATTATTACTTAGCAAAAACTATTACAATATAAAAGATTAATTAAGAGTGTAAGTTTATATTAGTATAGTAGTATTATATTATTGATTAAATTTATTGTTTTCTCGTAAGTGCGTCTGCGTAAGTGTATTACGCGAATATTAGACATTGAAATAAAACTACTTTTTACGGATTTTATCGCGGTATATTGTCAATAGAGCTGTGGTAGCCTAGTGGTGTGACCAGTAGACTAAGATGTTAAAGGTCTCGAGTTCGAACCCAAGGCACGCACCGCTGACTTTTCGGAAGTTATGAGCGTATTTATCACAAGCTCAAACGGTGAAGGAAAACGTCGTGAGGAAACCTGCATGCTTGAGAGATTCGTCTCGATGGCATGTGAAGTCGGCCAACCCGCAGTAGGCTAGCGTGGTGGGTTTGAGAGGGATTCGGCTATACCGAATCCCTCTCAAATGAGAGGAGACCCGTGCCCAGCAGTGGGAGGTTAATGGGTTGATGATGATGATGATGATATTGTCAATAATAATTAAAAATGTAAGGTAGCTGTTAGTAATTATAACTTCAAGACGACCAACACCTCACTCTGCCCGTGACCATGGATGCTGTAAAGGATCCGAAACGTCGGGTTAAAATAATATCAATATACCGCGATAAAATCCGTAAAAAGTAGTTTTATTTCAATGATTAAATTTATTTTTATCATAATTTGTGTTCTTTCTTTTTTGCTAGCCATACCGATATGGCAGAATATGCGCTCATAACATTTTATTTTGTACTAGATTTTGCCTGCGACTTCGTCTGCGTAAAATTAGTAATTTTATTTCTGCCCCCTTTAAGGGATGATGAAAATCCCAGAAATCTCTATCCTATGTCCTTCCTCGGGACTCAAACTATCTCTATACCAAATTTCAACTAAATCGGTTCAGCGGTAACAGACAGACAGACACACTTTCGCATTTATAATAAGGATATAAGGATCACACTATATTGTACCATATACAAATAAATAATATGATTTTCAACTACACACATTTATCCATAAGATGTCAAGTCATAAGTCGTTGCGTAGGAGTACGTAGCTGATGAGTTCACGTGGGCGGCGGCGCGGCTGTACCGCGTGGAGCTGGGCATGGGCTACCTGGAGCTGCCGCAGCCGGAGGCCACGCCGCTGGCGCGCGGCGTGCTGGCCACGCGGAACGTCTACATACTCGACGCGCACGTCGACGTATTCGTCTGGTATGCCCCCATTTGTCATTACTTCATAATCATTTTTATCATGCCTCGCTCGGGCTAGTAGCCGTAAGTGCGACTGCCGAGCAAGAAATAGATATATAGATAGAATATCCTTTATTGTACACCAACATTTAAAACATACATTACATTAATATAATTGTCTACGAAATAAGGGTACAATGGCGGTCTTATCGCTAGATAGCGATTACAAGAGGTCTTGGATTTCCCTCTCTTAAGATAATAAACTAAACCATAAAACTGACGTTGAACTGTACCTGAACTGAACGGACTTCCATTTAGGTTCGGCAAGAAGTCATCCCGCCTAGTACGTGCGGCCGCTGTGAAGTTAGCACAAGAGCTCTTCAATATGGTGGCGCGACCACCACACGCTCTAGTCACCAGGCTACAGGAAGGCACTGAGACACAGGTGAATACCGCGATATGTTTTGCGTATTTCTACTTTCTCTCGACAACGAACTAATAAAAAGGGAATCCATTCGGATGTTAACTTAATTTTTGGCCGACAGAAGCAAACAATCTTTTATCTCAGCCTTAAAGAAGGCCGTCTGTGACCAGTAATAGTACAGTAATCGAGTTTATTTGCTAAGTGTTAGTATATGCACAACTATACAACAGACTCCGAAAAATGTTAAAGAAGCAACATCGCTAAGTATTTTATAAAATAAGTTATCAACGTTTGTAATCGACTATACCTTATTTCTCTGACGACAGTTTCTAACTTAGACCATCCACCTATAATACGAAGCGATTTCGCACATTGTAACTGAGATTTGGAATAATTAAATAGCTAGATTTTTGTAGCTACCTCACCGGGTATTATAAATAAATTATAAATAACCTGTAACTATTGTTTGTATGTAAGTTTCAATTTGTCTTATTTAGAAACAAAGATCTTTAAACAAAAGGTTACGGTTTAAATTCACAGGACTAGGAAGTTGCCAATAAATTTGTTTTTTATTAAGAACATCTTAGTAGCTGCTTGATTTTACGCTGCATAACCCTATAGGTGATGTAAATCGGATGGTGTGTTTATTTTAAATTAATTTTATTTTACCAGGTGTTCAAGACGTACTTCTTAGGTTGGGAGGAAGTGATAGCGGTGGACTTCACGCGCACCGCCGAGTCCGTCGCCAGGACCGGCGCGGACCTCGCCAGCTGGGCCAAGCAACAGGAGACCAAGTATGGATATTGTAACTTTGTTCTACATAGCTTTAGATAATATAAATTTTGACGTAGAATAATAAAAATCGTAGCTCGAAATTCTGCTAAGTCTTGTAAGCTTCAGTCCAGGCCACACACGGCAAACCAATCCCAACTCCAATTTCACAAGTTTACCGTTAATTTACATCATTTATTGGTATAGACTATAGATGGCGCTAGCGACACACGGTTAATATCGAGTCTGTATAAATACTCTTTTTAAAATATGAAGGTATACATAGAAAGCATGAAGTCCTTCTCAAGACTACACAACGATATCTAAAAACTCAGATGGAAAATAACGAAATAAATAACGCCCATTCAGTGCATTAATATCTGATTGCATCTAAATCCTGTAAATATTATTCTACTTAGGGCGGATCTCTCAGCTCTTTTCACACCACGGCAGCCTGCTATGGGGGCTGCAGAAGCGAAGACCCTGGCGGACGAGTGGAACGAGGACCTGGAGGCTATGGAGGCGTTCGTGCTGGAGGGCAGACACTTCGTGCGCCTGCCCGACCACGAGCTTGGCGTGTTCCACAGTTGCGACTGCTACGTGTTCCTGTGTCGATATGTGCTACCGGCTGAGGTAAGTCACTACTTCAAATCTGTCGAGCCTTTTTTTTATTAGCTTTTAGGCTTCGCCTGTTGTGTGTTAATAAATTATAGGCATATATTCTGAAGTATTTGCTATACTAATGTTAAATTTTTACTAGTGTAAAGTCGTTGAGTATTTTACGCATTAAATATGAAGTTTTCAGAATACAAATAATATATGTTATCTGACAGTTATGTGATAACATAAGAGTCGAAAAGCAGCTGGCAGCGACTGGAAGATGGAGAATAGCCGAAGATCGAGCTCTGTAGGCGAATATAGTCTGATGATGATGATGTTTATTATTCATTAACAGCCAGAAGACGAGACTGACGGTGCAAACCCATGCGAGCCGGAAGACACAGAGTCCGAGGCTGCCACGTGGGTGGTGTACTTCTGGCAGGGGCGGCGCGCGCCCAACATGGGCTGGCTGACCTTCACCTTCGGGCTGGAGCGCAAGTTTAAACAGCTGTGCAAGAGGCTCGACGTGGTCAGGACACACCAGCAGCAGGAGAGCCTCAAGTTCATGGCGCACTTCCACAGGAGGTTCATTATTAAAGACGGCAAGAGGAACCAGAAACCGGTAAGAAATTGTTTTATAAATGTAACCGTAACAATTATGTTATCTAAACTAGATCATCCAAAGAAGTTAGTAGCCCCACACTAGGATGCTCTTCTGTGTCGTGAGTGCGTTTATATTCGCAATTCGCATATTAAAATTATTTTCCCCCAACGTTTTGGGATCCTTTACATCATGATCTCGTGACTTTCGTAAAATATGCTAATTTGTGCGATCCTATGGTACTAATATTCTGTTAATTGCTAGGAGGGCGGTCGTCAGCCAGTGGAGCTGTTTGAACTTCGCAGCAATGGCTCAGCGCTGTGCACACGCCTCGTTCAGGTGAAAGCAGACGCCACAACACTCAATAGCGCTTTCTGGTAAGTTAGAGGGAGAGAGAGAGTTACAGCATAAACTTTAAATAAATTGTGTGTTCGTCTAGTGGTCCTAAGTAGGACTGCTGAGCAAGATGCCTTGTGTACTTTCCAGGTCCAGCGATGCAATGACACTTAGTCATTGTGCTTTTCTATTAAATTCTCAGTAGCAATTCGGTGTTTGGATTCATTCCCTGATGATAGCAATAGACTCGCCCTCTATTACATGGGATCTAAAACATACCGACGCAATGTGGACGTATATTAGTACACTTCTGCTTAACCCTTCGAGTCGACAGGCTTGATATTACGTAACAATCTCCCCAAGTTGCTTACATTTACCTACGTGAATGGACGTAAAGTAACAATTTATAATCTCGTGTAATAACCAGATTATTTTTTCTATCCAGCTATATCCTGAACGTGCCGTTAGAGGGCGCCAACGACACGTCATCAGCGATAGTGTACGCATGGATCGGCAACAAGAGCGACGCCGACTCCGCACGCCTCATAGAACAGATCGCGGAAGAAAAGTTCAACAGCCCGTGGGTCAGCTTACAGGTAGAAAGATCATTATCATTAAAAGTTTTTTAACTCACATTTGCCACCTCAAATTTTCTCTATAATTTGTAATAAACCTACAGAGATTGTAAACTGTTGTAATATCTGAACAGGACATTATAATACTTAACACTCTACTTTATATTGTATCCTTTTTCAGTAGTCAAATTATACCTGTTAACCAATAATTACCTTGCTTCACAATCATATACACAAGACAATTATTGTGTATCACCATCCTCATCATAATCGTCTTATGTGTGTTACGTTCTTCATAAATTCAAAGATCGCGGAAATTCATAATATTACTTAAACAGGTACTGACAGAGGGTAGCGAGCCAGACAACTTCTTCTGGGTAGCGCTAGGCGGACGAAAGCCTTACGACACTGACGCCGACTATCTCAACTACACCAGACTATTCCGCTGCTCCAACGAAAAAGGATACTTTACCGTCTCGGAAAAATGCACCGATTTCTGTCAGGTAATATGATTGTTTCGTAGACATCATCAACAAAGTAATACATTTCGCTAATAATATAGAGGCTTGTTAGTTAGACTGACTGAAAACGGCCCACAATGTATTTTTAATTTGTTACGAAAATTAATCATGTGTTAACTGCCTAATTCGAGACATTTATCGTCTAATAAAGCCGGAGTAACCCGTTAGGGTGCAAGCCAGCGCACCAGTGTCGTAAAATAAACCCAAGGTAGATTTATTTTGAGACTGGCTGACTGCTTTGTGTGTGCCGTCTTAGAGAACCTCATTGAAAACTACAGACAGACATCCACTTTATGAGTTAATAACTGAATTCATTTATTTTTCAAGGATGATCTAGCAGATGACGACATCATGATCTTGGATAATGGCGATCAAGTGTTCCTGTGGCTCGGTGCCAAGTGCTCCGAAGTGGAAATAAAACTGGCTTACAAGTCTGCACAGGTAAAGATAAGAACTATTTTTTTTGGGATTTTGTGTATTGGCGTCAAAAATGTATAACCCAACTTTGTATATAAAATACATATTAATCGTAAATGTATAATCATCAAGGTATACATCCAACACATGAAGTCAATGCAGCCAGATAAGCCGCGCAAACTATTCCTCACGCTGAAGAACAAAGAGTCGCGACGGTTCACCAAGTGCTTCCATGGCTGGGGTGAGCACAAAAAACCTCCAGAATAATTACTAAATAGATCTGCATTTGCCAACGACAAGTAACCATTAGAATAGATCCCTATGTCTAGTTTTGTATGTGTGATTTTTAGTTTGTAAGTAAATTTGAGGCCCACTTTTAATAATTTTAAAAGACAAAGACTATTAGATTTATTCTCATAATAGTATTGCATATTAATGAACCTTGATTGGTCTGGCAATGACGTATTTATGTTCAGATTTTTTATGTTAAACTATCATTATGTATGAGAATGTTTTGTTGGAATCGGTTTAAAAAGGGATAGAACTTAGTAATTAGTATGTGCAATACAGAGACTTCTTAATTTAATTACTACAAATGATTGTTTCCTATCTTTACATAAAACATTTTAAATGAAAACTTACTTTCTAACTCTAATCTAAATCAATTTATGTATTTGTATTAATTAATAATATTCTTGCATTTGCTCTCATTGGAGGATTGTCAGTGTGAATCACCTCCCCCAGAAACTGTCTTCTGTACTTTTAGTATGATTATCACTTAATTGAAGTGTTATAAAGCCTTTTTAGGAAAATGTTTGTATTTGCCATTGTAAATTCCAATCACTGAGGCTTTTAACTGCAATTGCTGGTTTTTTATAACAACTTTTCAGTATAATAATTATATTCAGTATTAACAAAATTAAATCGAAATTTGATGCCTGATCCGATGTTTGATTCTTAGGGTGAGCAGTTTTATTGGGTTTTTTATGAAATTGACAGTAGTAAACTTTCCAGAGAACCTATATGGTCAATGAACTTGCTGATATATAATAGGATTACTACTATAGGACCTTCTGCTGATAAAGAGTGTGAACCTGACCATTGAGAAACTTTCATATGTGTATATGTTATGTAAGTCTTGTATAAAAATAGACAAAACACTCTTGTATAAACATGTAATTTTGATGGTGATGTTCTTCTTAAAAAGGCTTGATATTATGGTGTATCAAAAATTAAAGACTGATTCATGCCATTATCTTGTTTATTTGAACATTCATCTATGAAATATTAAGCACAAGTATGATGAGATTACACAAAACTTTTATTCTACATTTGTGAGAGTAACTTTTGACTAGATTAGCACAGATTGCTGGTGTGTTACTCATTTGACTAATAAAATATGCATTTTTACAATGTGTTTGTAATTGATAAGATGATTAATTTGCTGTATTTTGATTTTGCTGTGTATATAATATGCTGGTTTATATATTATTGTAATATAATTATAATTAGTCAATCATCATTTTATCCTATACAGTATTTATGTAAATCATGTAAATAAGAATAGACTTTTTCTAAATAATGATAATATAATAAAATCCTTAAATTAAACAAAATTCATAAGTATTGTGTACAATGCTATTTTGATGTTGAGCACAATTTTTTAATGTTTTTGTAACAATCCTTATAATAAAATGTAACAATAAACATGTTCTTATTTTTATTATATACCCGCATGAAGCTTACATATCTGAAACATAAAAGGCAATGGACATGATTCATGTAGTTAACTCGTTTCAGACTTTGAAGATATTCCAATTAGGAATTCTAAAGCCCCACACACACATAGCATTCTGCATGAGGAAGTTGAATATATGAACACAAATACATCCATTTACCCCATATATGTAAATGTAATGTGTGCAACAGTTCACAGACAGATATGGATAAGGCTCTTGTCTGCAGAAGTCAAAGTTATTCTTAAATATATATGAAATATAGACTAAAATACAACAGAGTTGAGGCGAAATCAGCGATGTACCTAAAATGTCTTTAATCATCATCATCGTCGTCATCAGAAGGTACAAACAGTTCGTTTTCTTCCAAGAAATTAGCTATATTTTTACTGATAGCTGCTCCAATCAACAGTCCCGGAACTACAGCCATTACTATACCCAGAAGACCACACGGTGTCTTCTCGGGCTCTGGGAGTATAGCTCCGGTCGGCGTTGTTGTTGCTGTCCTCCTCTGTACGGTCTGTTCATTTTTAATCAGATTTCTAGATTGCGCCACCAATCGAGACAGTCGAAAAATAGCCATTTTGTTCACCGTTGAATATATTACGAATATTTTTTGCTTTGATTATTTTTAGCCAGTCGCCACAGTTCGCTTTCAACGTAATAATTAATGACAGTAGAAGGGACACTTGGACAGTGACACTGACAGCTTATTTTAAAAATATATTAGAGCATGGCTAAAGACCTTTTAGCGCTTTTAGTTTGGTACTTTTTCTTATTTACTTCATTTGTCATGATGATGGAAGGTTGTTAACTTGATACTATGGTGTTTGTGTGATGAATAATTGAATCAATTTAGTATAGGTTAATAGATGATTAAATTCTTAAACTGATGCGGATATAAGACATTCAAATAAATCTTCTTTAAACAAATTTTGATATTATTTTATTTTATGATAAATTTGATTGAGCGTCACTGGCAGGAACTGGAGGAAAAGAGTTAAGATCGAGCTTTGTGGCGTTCACACGCACACACCGGGTTTGATGATAATATCTTCCTGGCCGATTTCGGCCACAGTGACTATTGGTTAAATTTATTGGAAAGAAAGAGAGAAAGAGTTCTTAAGTAGCACGGTATGGCAACATCTCAATTTGTGACAAAACTTCAAGTTCTTCGACTTCAACTGATAATGTGAAATAGTAACACTCAATCATAAAATGTCAAGATCTGATCCTGACCGAATTGAAACAAAATGAACAAAATAATTTAGCATAAATTTATTTATTATTCAGAGAAAAATCTTTTTGCTATGAAAAATGAATGTGACATTAATCAGCTTAGAAGCTCTCATTTGTAAGTATTTTTTATGATAACTATAATAGTGATAAACGAACTTTTAATATTTTACGTGATTATCTGTTTGTTTTTCAATTGCCTAGTAAAAGCTACACACGAATCTCTGCCATGTCCGGATGCTGCGGCGTTGGAGGCTTTTTGCGCGGTGATGCGAGATTCCGCGGAGGGACCGCAGCTGGCGGCGCAGGCTTTAGCGGCACGCATACACACACCAAACGCTCGCGAAGCTCTACTTGCTTTTTCAATGCTGGACCGTTGCATGCGGCGATGCGATGCCGGTTTCCATGCTGAAGTCGGCAAATTTCGCTTCCTCAATGAAATGATAAAGTTAGTTTCCCCAAAGTATTTTGCTGATCGAACATCGCCCGAAGTACGGACTAGGGTAAGTCTTATATGTAAAGCTATATTTTTGTTATTTTCTTAAGCTCAGGTTCATTGTATTATTTATATATTTTTCAACCATTATTATTAAATATAATTTTAATATATTATTGTCGAGACCTTTTTTCTAAAGCTTAATTTATAGAAAAGCTGTTGAATATAAGTTTATACTTTTTATATTCAAGTTGGTTTTGCAGAAAAATATTGATTCTTAAAAAGTTTTTTAGTTCTCTAGAAAAATTAATGTTTGTAAATAAGTGAGACTTTTCGCAGTTTTAACTAAACCATTTTTAGGAAAAGATAATTTTACATGAAGCAGTTTTTGGAATTTATTCACATTACAATTTCTTTACACCATCTATAATATGTCTAGAATGCCATGGATGCTCTGTGTCGACTTTAAGTAAAAAAAATTCATTAATTAATTGTAAATTTATATTATGGTTATAATAGCACTCATTTTTTCTCCTATTATTATTACAATAATTTAAGTTAATTTATATTTTAGGTCCTCCAACTTCTTCATGCTTGGTCAATTGAATATCCAAAAGAATCAAAATTCAAAGTAGCATATGACATGCTTAAGAACCAAGGGGTGGTCAAGGAAACCCCCCCACCATTACCTCCTGAAGATGTAGTGCCTCCTCGGAATAGGGCGAAGAATGCCATATTTGAAGATGAAGAAAAGTCTAAACTGTTACAAAAGTTACTACAAAGTAAAAAGCCTGAAGATTTACAACATGCCAATAGGCTTATCAAAACTATGGTTAGAGAGGTATGTCCCAATGATAATCTCTACTTACGTGTAGTAGTTTTTATATATGTCACTAATTTGTCAATAATGGTGTACAATAATGCAATATATTAAGTATATTGATTCTTGGCAATATCCAAAACTTATGATGTTTGTTGTAAAATTAGTTAATAATTTGTTTACTGCTAAGATACCAACTCCAGTTGCGCACAGCAATATTTTTGCTTAACAACAGCTCAGGTTAAACTCATTTGTTACCCTGGAAAATAATTTGCAAAGTACCTTGACTTTAATATTTTTTTTTACTTTAAGTTTAATTCACTATAATCATAACTGGAATAAATAAAGGTGGTGGCTTGGTAACCTGTTTGACAGGGTAACCTACCCATAGTAGGTACTATTATTAAGTTACCTTAATGGAAAGAAATAAAAAATAAATCATTATATAATTGGCTTTAGGAGGAACGTCGGAATGAAGAGAGCAGTCGTCGTGCTCAAGAAGTAGGTAATGCATTGGACAGCGCCGAGCTCCTGCGGGAATTGCTTGTTAATGCCGAGGATGCGTCACCTGAGGAAGAGCAGCTGATCCACGAGCTGCATATGTCGTGTGGGATCCTGCGCCACGCGCTACAACGACTAGCTGCCTCAGAGACGCAGCCTGACAGTCTTAGTGAGTGAATCAATTTGCTACTAGTAATCAGTATATGTTTTATGTTTCTTTATAATATCTAAGGTTAATTTTCATTGTGTTATTATATTGTTTACCTTGGTTATTATAACGTACTTTGGTATAAACACTTTATATAGTAGTAATAGTGAGTATGCATTTTAAATCTCATTGATTTCCCATTCTCCAGTATCCCTAATTTTTGATAGTTAAAAATAAAATTTTGTAGGCGGTAGGGCATAGCGAGATTTCTCGCTCAAATTGAGCTGCCCGACTCGGGAAGTACCTCCGCCTTACAGAAGACCGCAGTGAACCAACAATAGTTGTCTTTCTGCGAGTGAGTAAGGTTACCAGAGCTCATTGGGGGAGTGACTATTCTGACAGCATAGGAATTCCGTTTGCTGTCAGTTCAGTAATAGAGTAAGATCCCAGGGCCGCCAGACGTCACGTATTTTCTGACGAACCAAATGTGGATTATTGAGTAGTGCTAGTATGTACTAAGAACGCATGCCTACCAGCTAGCTTGCCTAGTGGGCCAATTTTCAGGTATCAGGTAATCAAGGTACATCCAAACAGCATCATAATTTACGTGAAGTTAATTAATTCCTTCGGGACCTTTAAAGCGTCTGCAAAGCAATACGGCCCACGGAAAGTGTCTGGGAGTATTGGCGACTTATTTTTAAGGATATTGCCTAAAATATACGTAAAAATCAGCTTGGAGAATTTACGTGAGGTAAGTAATATTTGGATGTACCTTGATTACCTGATACCTGAAAATTGGCCCACTAGGCAAGATAGCTGGTAGGCATGCGTTCTTAGTACATACTAGCACTACTCAATAATCCACATTTGGTTCGTCAGAAAATACGTGACGTCTGGCGGCCCTGGGATCTTGGACTATAACTCCCTATTTTAAGAAACCTGATTGGTTTCTAAGGGGTTTGACAATGCATTTGCAAGCCTATGGTGTTGCAAATGTCCATGGCCGGCGGTCATCACTTACCATCAGGTGAGCCGCCTGCTCGTTTTCCTCCTTATCACAATAAAAAAAAACACGGTAGGTGTGGTATAGGACGGTAATTTTTTGCAGTTTATAATCATTTATGCTATCTCTTAGCTGTAAGAATAATAATAATCAACCATATTTTTACAATATTATACAATGTCTATATCATGTGACAGTGACTTTCACTTCTTTCGTTTTCATACGGTTATTATTATTTCATTAAGGTGCGTACAGATTACATAACATGTTATAATTTTTTACAACAATGTTATATAAGTTATACGCGTGAACAGGTACGAAAACGACAATTTAATTGTTATGTAACATTGTTAAAAAAGAGAAGAATGTACTGTGATGGTTTGGAAATGTTGAGAGCATGAATGATAAGCGATTGACGAATTGAATTTATAAGGCATATGTCAGTGGAAACGCCGGGAGGGGGCGCCCTAGAAGGGCACCGACCTAATTGGTGAACTCCTTCAAAAACGTCAGGACGCAGTACGAGATGTATGAATGTGGACGAATGTGCAGGGGCCGTAGCGTGTGGCATTCTGTAGTTTCTGCCTACCCCCATGGGAAAGAGGCGTGACTGTATGTATGTAACATTGTTATTCTGATATGGACGTATTATAAAACACAAGTTACATACAATGTTACTAAATCTGTATGCACCTTTACGTGACTTTAATTAATAAGTATATTGATTGATTACTTGATAAGAATTGTTATTATTATGGTCCGAAATAACGATGCATCACAGTCCCTTCTCAGAGATAATGTTTGTACTTTGGAGACTACCAGAAATTTCGATCACAATTGTTTACGTTCTTGTACTACTCAAATAAATTAAAATGATTTTGATTTCCTTTATGCTGTTAATAAATGTAGTATATTTTCATTCAAGACGACATTCTACACGCCAGCGAAGTTCTAGACGAGGTGTTTCAGAAATATGAAGCATATTGTAAACTAACGAAGGAAAGGAAGAAATCTAATACCAAAGATACAAGTGAAGCACGAGTATCGAGTAGTGAGAGTTTATTGGACTTCGCTGGCAACGTGGGGAAAGGAGACGACGTCAACGTTAGAAGCAGCTCTTCAACACACACGGCGATTGATGAACTCGGCGACATCTTCTCAACTGGCAGTGAATCTAAGAACATCGCGGAACCTCTAAAACCTGTCAATTTGATGCCCAGCGGTACGGAACAGTCTTACAAATTATATCCCTTCTTTTTTTAACAGATTTTTTCCACGCGTTCCATTCACGTAAAAGTACTTTTTACAGATTTAATCGCGGTGTATTGATGTTAGTTAGTCCCTTAGTGCCGATGAAACTAGGTTTCCATTCTGCTTGTGACCATGGTTTCTAATTTCTACAAAGGATCACAATGAAATCCATAAAAAGTAATCTTATTTCAGTCCTAATTCTATTTTTCTTATTATCTTTGCAGAAGATGTGGATCTGTTAGGAGATAAAACAAATAAAACTGAAGGTTGGAATGAACTTGATTCACTTGGTGAACAACTCATAAAACAGTCTCTTCCGGATCATATCAAACGGCTTGAGAGTTTCAACAGGTATTCCTGCTTATACCATACTTGTATAGTGATAATACTGTATGTTCATTGTTTTTAACGAATACTTTATTTCTCACAGTAAAACGTCAAAGAAAATTCCAATGAACGCGCTAGCTTCGCCCAAACACGAACTGCCAACGGGTACGAATGGGGCACTCTTCGATTTAGACTTTTTTACCAAAAAACCTGAACCGAGTACGGAGCCTCATCGAGCACAAGCGAGCAAGCCTGCCTCCCCGCCTGATGACGTGATCGTTGACATCAGTACAGACGCACCTAGCACGTCTGGTGTCAATATAAACAGCAAGTTGACCGACTCTCCTATTGACAACATACTGGACCTAAATATAGACGATGCCAAATGCAAAAACACATCCCCAACTGAGAGTATTGAATCCAATTCCACCGAAGAAAAGAGAGATAAGACTAAAAGTGAAGTAAAACCATTGACGGATATAGACGTGTCCTTGTCTACCGTAACGCCGAGCGATGCGCCTCCAATGACCATATTTGAAGAAGTAAATGGCCTCACAGTAGTGTTACACTTTTGTAAAGATAAACCGAGGCCTGATGTAAATGTCATTGTAATATCCACAACAAATAAAAACAAAAAACCAATTCTAGATTTTAGGTTTCAAGGTGTTGTTCCTAAGGTATGTATTGTTAATGTGCTCTAAACACTTTACAATTAATTTATAACACAAATATTATAAAGAGGAAAGATTTGATTGTTTGTTTGCATTGAATAGGCTCCAAAACTACTGGACCGATTTGAATAATTCTGTCACAAATTATTAGAATGCTACACTATCCATGTTGAACATATGCTATATTTTATTTTGAAAATAATTAAGAATCCGTATGAAAAATTCAATTGAAGTTTATTCATAATTTTTATTAAATACTTATATCCCGTAAGCTGGGGTGGGCCGTTAGTTATATTATATTTTTGTGTTCAGTGTTGCAAGGTAAGACTACTGACGCCGTCGGGGACTACCCTGCCGCAGTACAACCCGTTCCTGCCGCCGCCCGCCATCACGCAGGTCATGTTGATCGGCAGGCCTTCCTCCAACCCCCCGGTGGACCTCCGCTTTGTCATCTCCTACACATGCGACGACGACGCATGCTCCGAAATAGGTGACGTCACCGATCTACCATTAGACCACGTATAGCCTAGATAGCAACCCAAAAATCAATTAAATTCGTACTTAATTATTGATCGCTACATGCTTATTATTTACCGAATTACGTGTATGCTTTATGCGACGGTGAAGTGTATAATTAATATTGATACCCAGGACGGCAGTGTTCTGATAGATACAAAAACATAGTACCTATTTTATTTTATGATTGAGTGAGATAAAAAATTATATTTTATTGTGTATTTGAATGTATAATTGTTTTCTAGTCGAGATTTTATTACCGAATTATAATTATCGGACAAGGCATTTATTTGACATTCCAAAACTTATTTTTCTGACTGTATGTACTTATTTAAGTCTCATATTTGTACAAGTTGTGATTATATAAAAAGTTATATTGTAAGTAACATTGTAAACACTGAGTGAAGCAGTGTTTGCGTTGAAAGATCTGTATTTAGCACAGTATTATATAGTATATATATAAAAAAAGGAATGGTTGATTACATACTGGCTATATATATTTTATGTTGCATTTGTATGTACAAATATAACGATAATGATTGTGTTCATGCACACTTGTATACAGTGCTCGAATAAATGTGTTTTATTTTCAAAAGACTATCATGTATTATTTGCCTATCTACTTATTTAGAATTAAACTAAGCAATCATTTGAATGTGTTTAAAAATAAAACAGCATTAATTTAAATTACTTTTAACTTTTATTTGTACAAAATAACTACTTACAGCTTAAAATAATTCATTTACATAGTAAATGCATTGAACACATAATATACGAGGTATATGATGTATTTGACGTAATCTACTAGTACGGACTAGTTTAAACTTATTATATATTTTATTTAAATGTAAAGATTCCTATCCGATGAGGAGGCTGTACCCAGTGGTGTCTGACAATCTGTATAAAGTAATTTTACATTAGTTACGAACGTTATGTGTAACGTTGGTTAATATTTACAAATATACGAAAGTATTGAAGTATCTCTTAGTATATAAATAAACAAAATTTCCTTTTCCTTGACAAGTTAGTGAAACAATGCATTAATTCTTCTTATACAGACAATGCTAACTGCTTTCTGAAAAAATATCATGTATGTTTTTAAATTGCAGAGGTTGGAAAAACGACTGTTTTTACAAGTCGCATAACATCCAAGCTACCTTCTGTGGCTAAGTATATAAAAATAGTACAAAGCAACGATATTTCGTTTAGTTTTAATTCAAGTCAAATTATACAATACACACAGTGCATCTATTGTGTGTATTGTATAATTTGACTGTGTAATATGAGTGTTTTAGCATACTCATTGTACCTATATACTAAGCAAAAACACATAATGTGCATTTTAAAGTGAGTTGTCGAGTTACTTTCTTAATTATAATACAAATAGGACTGTTACAATTGAATTGGTGGAACTTGAACCGCTTCAGTCTCCAGCGCTTTCATATCTTATAACAAAATAACTTATAAAATATAGAGGATATATAATAACAAATAGAGAATTATATTGCTAACTCTAAACGGCTTGATCCCTGAAAGCGAGTGCAGTGATTGCTTTCTGATGTCCGCAGTATTCTCTCTCTAGCGTACCTTTCTCCACATCCCAGAGGCGTGCGTAACTGTCTGATGAACCTGAACATTAAATTAATTATAAGTAAAACTGGCATTTACATAGCATGTACACATCACAAGTAATATTTAGTTTTCTGATCGCATACGTTTTAATACCAAACCATTTCTTTTTACTTGCTGAATTTTTCTGGCAATGAAGATGATCAAATAATTTAATTCCTTCCAACTCCAAAAGATCAACGGAGGATCAAAGGAGAGTTCTCTGGCAGTGGCAAAGTATTTAGTCCTGTATATAACACCTTCTGGTAACCTCGGTTGTGCGTGGGCCGCCGTCACTACCAGTAGGTACACTTACCAGTAAACAGGTAGCGGGAGTCGATGCTGAAGGCCGCGTCCCAAACCCAGCGTTGCGTGTCGTTGCGCAGCTCCCGCAGCAGCGACCAGTCGCTCGTGCGCCACACCTTCGCCGAGCAGTCGCCAGATGTCGTCACTAACATTCTGAGGATAAATGCCGAGTTTACAAAAAAAAATACCTAGTTTCAGAGGATTAAACAAGAGAATAATAAAGACGGGCTGAAGAAAACGGCAATGGGAATTTACTCAGATACACAAATATCTGACCTTTTACGACGATGTATTTTTTACAATTTATAAATACATACATTTTTATTTAATGGTATGACACATTAGCTGTTAAACGGGTCAACAGTTCAACTGGCTAACTTGGTCGAGATATTTTTAGCTATTCAATAACGGATGAATAGTTATTAGATTCAGAATTGTCAGGGGTTTCTTAAATTTTCAAATTAATTGATATAAATACACACACACACAATAAGACTATGTTAATTTTGTCATCAATTTTCCATCCATAATAGATTGTCTAATACCGAAGCCGAATTCAACCGTCCTTACTAAATATTTACGACTTCAACTAAATCATTATAAATATACTCACGTGGAGTCAAGGCTGAACTTGCATCTGAGCGCATACTTAGTGTGCGCCACAATGCGTTTCAGTGGCTCTGGGTGCGGGGCGGCGCCGCCGAGCGACCACACGTAGCAGCTGCCCTTATTGTTCACCGCCGCCATCATCTTGCCTTCTGGATCGATTGCTATGTCCTGGATTGAGGCTTCAGCTTCTGGTATCTATAAAAAAAATATTTGGAGGATCAAACTGCTGTATAATCACAATTCACAGAACATACATATAGCCAATATGTATGTTCTGTGAATTGTGAAGCAGAATACAATTTCTACATGTTTGATCTCAGATCTCAATTACGTCTTCATTTTACTATTAGCTTAACACGTAATAAAAAGAAGATGTGATGGTGTGGTTCTATTTATTCATCATCATCAACCAATTAATATCCCACTGCTGGGCACGGGTCTCCTCTCAATTGAGAGGGATTAGGCTATAGTCCACCATGCTAGCCTACTGCGGGTTGGCAGACTTCACATGCCATCGAGAATTCTCTCAAGCATGCAGGATTCCATGTGATAAATACGCAACTTAACTTCCGAAAAGTCAGTGGTGCGTGCCTTGGGTTCGAACTCGAGACCTCTGACATCTCAGTCCACTGGTCACACCGCTAGGCTACCACAGCTGCTACTGTGGTTCTATTTATTAATAACATTGTTTTGCGCCAAATTGTGTGGACCCGAAAATGTCTAATTATGACGATATTGGAGGTGGTGTTAAAGTCGCTTACGAATCAGAAACCAGGGCAAGCAGTCAAAAAATGTTACATACCAACTGCTCATTTTGATCAGTGCGGAGATCCCACATGTGTATGATGCCGCTCTGATCACCAACCATGATCTGAGTCTGGTCAGGATGTAGCATCACTGCGTTAACTGGTGCCTGCACTTGAAATATCTTCGTACACCGAAACTGTGGTGCGGCTCTGCATAATGGATAATAATATTATTGTAACTTATTTTGTGGTACAAATTTTATTTTGTGGTTTGAGTCCTAGAACCTACTAAAGAAGTCTTCGGTCTTGCTAGTTATAGAACTATGTGTTTATTCATAATATAGGTACATTTTGTCTGAATATAATGAGGTTAGGGTGACATTTAAATTGTTAAATACTCTTCTAACTGCTACTGCATTTGAATGTGGTGTGCATTATAAGATTCCACAAATGATAATATACATAATATAAATGATGCACATCTTACACATTACCCATGCTAATTAAAAGATTCCAGTGCTCTTAACAAACTTATTAATAATTATGAATTAGTAAATGGTACCTTTTTACCTTGGGTCCCATATCCTAGCTGTCCAGTCTTCTCCACCTGTATACATCCAGAGGTCATTTTTCTAGAACCAAATAAACTTTCTTTTTTAATAATCAAATAAATTAAAATACTATACAACAATTATGTGGGTAAACAATTCACTACAATTAACATTGATTGTATTTATTTGGTGTTGTTGCAGTATACCTTTTATTTTGTTCATATATCCTTGCCATATATTACTACATTCTTTAGTGAAGTATAAGTACTAATATAATGTTAATTCCTTTTGTAAATTAACCATATATAACTACAATTCACCTCATGTTTTTGATTACTTATGCTTAAAGCTAAAATGTGAAAGCTGATTAATTTACAACTCACTTGGAATCCTACTCTGGAGACATTTTTGGTGATGCCCTCGAAATTAACAACTGGGTCTGGATTGGCACTAGCTAGATCATACATGCGGATGTGTTGATACCCACATGCCGCCACCATCTGCCCTGTTGGGGATATCTCCAAGCCATTTACTTGCTGAAAATAAGTTTTTTTTATAGGGGTTAATACAATATGTTAATACAACATTGACTCAGTTGCTAAAGAAATTGCAATAGAAAATAGACCATTAAATATTTTATAATATTAACATGATACTCTGATACATAAAATGTGTTCTGTTTATAATAATATTACTGGTTTATAGATTATAAACATGCATTACAAATAGGTACTACATATAGTAATTTATAAGACCATGGCAGCTAACTTAGTTAATAGTTCAATCTCCTTAGGAGGCATGATATTTGGTAAAACCAGACAACATTCAGAAAAGGGCTTTTGTAACTCACAGAATCTGGGTGCTGCATGGTGCGCAAGCAGACTCCACTGTGCGCCTGCCATAGCTTGATTGTGTGGTCGTAGCCACCTGTCACTAGTGCAACTGCTGACCCACCACCAGTACCGTCCCCAGACATTCTTAGATAGACGAGTATTAATCAAATTATAATACTTCAATTAAGTTTAACCTCAAATCACTTTTGTTAAGTAATCTAATGTAAATAGAGTACAATGTACATTCAAAATAAGATAGTAATTAGATAATCCGTAACTCGCTGATTATTATAGTAATTATATTAACTTAACTTTAATTATTTATTAGATAGTCACCAATATCAACACAAGTCGATTCACAACAACTCATATTGTTGAATGTTGACAATATTTTGACAATACTGACATTGACAACTATTTCATTGTTTCAGGATAAGGCAAAGAACTATATTTCATACAGCCTAGTCTTTAGTATTTTTTCATTTTATTTATGACGGACGCAGCTTCGGCCGCTCAATTTAATACTAATTTCTCCTCCTCATTTCACCCATTACGGGTTAAACTTTGAAAAACGACCAAACGTGTGTGCATTTATATTGGCTGAGAATCTTGACTACTAAATTTTATTATTCGTACTTTAAAAATGACGGACTTCCCTAAACTATCTATTCAATCCCTATTTCAACCTCTTAGGAGGTAGATTTTTTTAAATCCCGAAATACGTGTTTATTTGTTTGTAACCAAAAACTTGTAAATTTTCATATCTCTAACATAATCGACTTCTCTAACTTGTTCTATCACATACTTGACTGTTTCCTTTTTTATTTATAAAAGTAAAAGTAAGAAACTATGATATTACTTCAATTCATGTAATAACAAGTATTATACTACAACACAAAACTACAAAGTGACTAAATATCATATTCCTGCAGAGTAAGAGAGGCAGTGAACCATCTGATTAACCAAGTATCCCAGAAATCTAGATTTTTTTTATTAAATAACTGTTAATCTTTTTTTTTTAAACGTTGTCCCACACTAGGATTTTCTCCTGTATCGTGGGTGCGTTGACAAACACAAATTTACACATACACAAACGCCCAGACCCGGAACAACTACCTGTAGAACATACAAATATTTGCTCCGTGCGGGGATCGAACCCGCAACCCGTGACGCACAATCCGATCGCTCAGTCACTGCGCCGCCACCGAGTCGCCTTGAAAATACCATTCAGGCAAGCCTCTCGTTGTTGCGTCATCGGCTCTTAAATTTTTGAAAATGTAAAATAAAAACTTTTTTTTCTTGCTGATGCAACGAGACTACAATTTTTATAAGTTGTAATTTACATAATGCATAAGTATAAAAATAAATTGCCAATGTATTTTGATGGTTACAAGTATGTGCCAGATCATAGTATAGTTGTAATAATTAATAGTAATTTATAATTATTGAATCAAATCGCAAAAATCAATTCGCTGGACCGGTCGTTACGCAGTGTTATATATATATAATCAAAACTGGATGGAAACTCACTAGGTAATAAAAAAAATCACAACGTTATATGGTTGGCTTGGTTTGGCCATTGAAATGGGAATGTGATATATAATTATCGATATCGATTAGTGAATTGTCATGTAGACCTACCTATCAAATCAAGGTACTACAATGTGGGTAACAAGTTAACAACAACGCAAATAATATTGACTTGCTAGTTGCTATATCATTGATTTTATATTCTTTTCTTATTAGTTAGATGATATTGCTACCAGAGATATTATTCGATATCATAATCGCATGTATCGATTCATAATATCTCAAGCAGCATCACTAATTACCGCGTCAGTAGGTAATCACTAACTAGGTACAATTTATTGATTTAGGATTACTTGGTACTGGTACCAACCTTGTATGTAGGTATATGATGTTAAGTAGGCATATAAGTTGAACCTTAGATTTTATGAATTACGTTATGTAGGTACATATCTATTTATAATACTTATTATTGATTATAATCCTTAGTTATAGAAAGAATATACCTACTATGTAATACACAGAATCACTGATAACAATATGGAAACGCCCAAGGTATATTATATATAGGTGCTACTTTAGCGATGTAAACCGATATTTGGCAAAATAATGCCATTTCACGTTTATTATCAGGGTCAATACAATTTTTTAAGTAGTGAGTGGCTGCCGTCGTGGCGTAGAACCTGTATTTAATTTTACTTGGGCAGCTAGCCACGCGGTAAGAGGTTACCTCTGCTAGTTATCACGTGGAAGAATCTTCGCGTTAACATTATTAGCTGCTACTTTGACATTGAAGTCTGAATTCACGGCCAAATGTGTACATTGATCTCTGCAGCAATTTATTTGTGAGCGTAACTAGGTAAAAAGGGGCAAAGAAATACAGACGATTTAAAAGTGTTGAAAATGAAAAAGAATGAAAAGACAAATTGAAAAATAGAATATTTTATATGAAATTACTTTATTGAACATGTAAAATCCGTATTGACATGAGGAATGCTAATTCTCATTTACAAAATAACACAAATGTAAAATTTGAGAGACAAATCACATCGAAAACCTACCTATTAACTAACTAAAAATACAACATACACATCAATTTCCTAAGTGGGATCTTAGCTTATAGTTTGGTACCATTATCAGCATTGAAATTTACAATGAGAAGAGGTAGGTTTAATTAACAATAAGCCGCCACATACGTTCATGAAATAGTCTCTAATTTTACATGTTGGTATAGTTTGACCAAAACTCCTATGTCCAAAATTAGTGCACATAACTTATCAATACACAGTAAATTAAAAAATATGGTATATTTAAATCAAAGCACAGCTTTAACATAAATATGTTATACAGCAAATCAGGTAATATTGCAGACATACTAGTTTTGATGAAACCAGTTGAGGTACACATCTTAAAGTGAGCATCCAGTAGTCACAGCGAACTTAACGAGGGAGGGCTAACTGTACAATTCCCCGGTGTATACATGCTAACACTTAAACATTATTTTTTTTGAGGCTTAGAAACCTAGACCCTAGCCAGCGGCAGAACTTTCCAAACTCTGCAATGCTCTAACATACATCTATCATTACTATTAATACTAAAAACATAAGTAGAAGATAAACAACACACTGAAACATCAACAAATTTCATGTGCAGACCAAAATTATTATAATGCATCAGAAAATGAGCCAAAAATTAATGAATTCAACTCTGTAAAATATTAATAAAAAAATGTGAAATGTCATACAGACTTTGGAAAGTCAGTCCCATTTTACTTTGTAATAAATTAAGTCCAAGTAAATTATTCAATATGAACAGTAATGTCGTAAATGTTGGGAGATCATTCGCTTTCCTCCTCCTCCTCATCGCCATCCTCATCTTCTGACTCCTCCTTCTTTTTCTTAGATTTCTAAAATGAAATAGAAGTTAGTATTTGGTAATCATTAAAAAAACAATGTTTCTCATAGGATTAATTTGTTCGCGACGAGATACTTACAGCAGGTGCTGCTTTCTTGCCCTTCTTCCCTCGCTTCTGTGCCTTCTTGCCGCCACCCTCGCCACCACCACCGTTGGCATTGTATGACTCTAGGTCTTTTGCGTACTGCTCCTTGGCTTTGGCGGCTTTCTCTTCCCATTCCTGAGCAGATAATGAAAATTTAGTCTTATATTCACTACAAAAATGTGAATTAGATAACGTACTACAGAAGATACTTACAGTCTTGTCCTTCATGGATTTCCAGAGTTCGCCACCCTTTTTAGCAATATCGGTGACTTTCATGCCGGGATTTTCAGACTTGATCTGTTCTCTTGCACTGTTCAGCCACAGCATATA
The DNA here is from genome assembly GCA_905163465.1 of Craniophora ligustri. Taxonomy (NCBI): domain Eukaryota; kingdom Metazoa; phylum Arthropoda; class Insecta; order Lepidoptera; family Noctuidae; genus Craniophora; species Craniophora ligustri. The sequence continues at coordinate 4,157,170 of LR990967.1, read as the reverse complement.
AGCTGACATGGGACGCTTGGGCTTGTCCGTCATTTTAACTTTTTTCCTGCAAGCAAACAAAGAAGATTATTGTAAAACACCAAGAAAATGCATGGCAACAGGTTACGCGGACCATGCTTTGAGGAATCTGATAAGTAGCTAGCCTTCGCACTGCATATATGGCACAGTAAGACCGCGTTTTGGCGGGAAACACGTCAACGCGTCTTATACCAAAAAAAAAGTATACCGATATTGATTTACCGAAAATTCTAGCTAAAAACTATATTAATTGCTATAAATAGTTATAATATCATACAGTTCTAAGCAAAAATAGTTATCTCCCTATGTAACGAGTTCACTGTCCTAGGCTTGGGTCGAAAGAGCCATTTTGTTTTCACGGATTGTGTTGAAAATACGCAATAACTAAAGATGACCTAATTACCAAATAATCCGATGACTATTTAACTAGAACTTGTGGAAGACTTGTTTCTATCCTTCAATAGTAAAGATCCGAGAAATTAATTATTGAAATAAGGCGTCCGTCCTATACCCACGCGTACTAAGGAAAGTACGACGATGCCTATAGCCATGTTTGAATGCGAATTCCAACGTGGAGTAAAACTAATTTTACTGAATCCGCCCGTAAGAAACACTAATACACTTATTAAAACACGTTACTTTGATCGGAAAAATAATTGTACTTACCTGATGGCAAAAATTTTGAAATTATTTTTGAACTGGTGCACAACCAAACTATAGACGTAGAGAACCAGAAGAAAATGTATGGAGCTCGAAGCAAATGTTCCCAGAGCAAGCTAGCTTGGGGTCGACTCGCGTCGGCACAAAAGCGACATCTATGTCGAACGTGATTGGCCAGCAGATACAATGCTACCAACATCACGATTGTTACGAAGCATAGTGTACTACGTATATCCGTGACGTATCGATTGGTTTGTTCAAACAAATTTAAGCCTTATTTCAAACTCATAGGTATTATTTTCTACTTGTACTATTGGTCTAGAACATTTTCTTTAGAAATATATAATGTCGATTTTTGATGAATTTATGCATTAAAATGGATAGATTTTAGCATTATAAGATCAGAAACACCACATTAAATATTTATAATAACTAAATTTTATATACCTACATAAGAAGTATATCAAAAAATGACCCAGTCCACTCAACACAAGACTCCTATAGAAATGAACTCGCGCCCTATTTTAAATGCCGCCAACGTTAATTTCGAAAACGTAAAAAGCGCGGTAAACGTTAGCGGGAAAGGGATGCCAATAAAACATAGCGCTTGAATGGCAGACACGTTTGTTTACGATTTGATATTTCGTGGGGACTTGAGAAATAGTTTTTATTTCTAAGAGAAATAAGGGTGTAGTTTTAGGTTCTTATGATCATGTATCTAAAATACATTCTCGAACCGCCAATAAAGAATCTAGATTGTATTGAATTACTTTAGACCAATACGTGTGTATGATCTAATATAAATAAAAATGAATTTAGATAACCTTTCTTTTAATAGGTATAACATTATACATGACTGGATAGATACCTACTAATTAAAGGTCTGCCCCTATTACTATCACGCTTGCTTCTAATTGAGGTAGGTAGATTTATAAAGGTTTAGATTTGGTAGGAGGACTAGAGATACATAATGATTAATTCATGTTTGTTATTTTAGGATGTATGATTTGTGGTAAGTATGATGTACCTACTTTAGAATTGATGAACTAACACTTCGATAGGGACCAGCTGATAGAAAACCTACCTTCTTCAGTAAGCAAGAGTAGTGGTAGTAAGATACTTAATTAACTATAGTTACCATACCACATAGGTACGCGTATTTACATATCTACAGGTATCTAGGCTTCTGGATACATGACTAATTTGATTATAACCATACCTATCCCACGAACTTTTAGAACCCCGCAGACGACAGAATTTTGGTTTTCGGTTTTGGTTTGATTAGGCCCGTGGGACTGGTGGAAGACAATCATGTAGTATACCTATAACAAGATGTAGATGGCAGGGTTCTCTAAAGATTGTTTAGCCGTCAAGCAAGAGTGTCTGAACCATTACGTACCTAGTTTAGTGAACCAAGAGCATTTACTAAGTCAGTATTTGTTATTGATTCGATAGGTGCGGTTAGAAATGAGTTAATAAGTCAAATACTGATGTTTGCCACCAACAATATTTGACTGATTAACTCATTTCTCTTAAATAACTACTTAGGCCACTGACGAGCCTCATTTAGTTCCATCCATACTTACTGGATTAATCGTTGCTGTAGCCGTTGTATAATCATTACTGAGTCTGTTCTAAATAAGTAATCATTAGGAGGAAGGAAGTTCCTACATTTATTACCTAGATAGGTAGTAGGTACGAGAACTGTGCAATACTTATTGATTTAAATAGGTACTAATATTGGGATTACACAAGTTTTGTTCAAACTCAAACGATTGATAGTACCCACGAAGGAAAGGAATTGTTTACCCTTTTTGAGTAGGTAAGGCTTCAGACTATCATAGTCAATTCAGGTTTCCTTATGTATATTTACCCTTAAACGTATTGACGTTCAAAGGTAAATAATAATTAAATATACAATTAATAAAAAATACAATATTTTTTGTGACGATGACAGTTGGACCGTTACTTACTAGGTCTATACCTACCTATACATCTTATATTACTAGGTACATACCTACTACATACTTACACAGAGTACAATAAAGGAGTACTTGTTGACTGTTGGTGGCACAAGCGAAGACAAATCCATATAGAAAATCTAAACACCTCGTTTCTAAAAAAGTATTATGTATTTCTTATTGGAATACATTTATTGTATAAAATAATAAATGATTACAGTCGGCAGTATATTGACCTGGTTTTATGATAAGTGAATACCATTGGTTATTGGCGGATAGTTTGTTGTGAGATTTTTATTAGGTACACGCCTTCTGTTAGACCATGGGACTAGAGTGAAAGCATTCATGCCTAAAAAGTAATCTTTTTATCTGATTACTCACGTACCCGGGTTGATTGACCGAAGAGACGCAGTCCTTGTGTACCTAGCGGTGACACTGCCATACCGGCGCGCGACGCCGCGTCGCCGCCCGCCGATGGGTATTTGTATAAGTAAGTATAGGTACTCTCGTATTTAGGCGTGGTGTGAAAATAAATTTCTAATGGAACTTATAATTAAAATTACAATAAGTAGTTACCTAAACGTTCATCAACAATTTCATTAAATATCAGAATACTTATTAATTACCTATAATAGGTTTTGGCCTCTCTCTTACTCGCAGTTTAGTATTCGATACGGATCTGGTTTTACTGGTTTTTATGACGACACGCGACGCTTTGTCTTGTTTACGCGCTGAGCCATGAGCTAACCATTATATATTTATTTATAAATTTGTAACATGCATCCGACGTCGACTAGCAGTTTACAAGATATCTAGTTAGTTATAAATCTTTGATGATTGGTATCATTTAGACAGGGGAGCGGATTTGAGGAGCAAGTAATTCAATAGGCAACCAAACCAACCCTATTAATAGAGATTGCCATGACACGAGAACGTTTTTTTACGTCCTTGTCGATGCCTACCTTGCGTCGTTCTCACGGGGTACCTATCTAACTACCGACCGTTACATGTTCCTCAATTAGATATTTTTTAGTAGATACGTACTCTGAACTCTCATTTTGTTTTATTTATTTACATTGATACTTACTAGGTACTACACTTCTATCATATTAACAATAAAGACATTATAGAACAAGTTATCTTTGCCCAAGTGATAAGACAATATACATGTCATAGTACAATACCTATTGTTATTTGCTATAATCAATAACAAACAAAAACAGCACTCGGAAAACTTAGGCACGATTAGGTGTTTTTGCGATAGTATGTACTTCAAGGAGTGACTGAAGCCTAGTTCAGACTCCGAGACGTTCGCCGGCAATCACAAACACTGATAAGGGGGCAGATTACAAAAGTAATTTATATGAGACCGACTATTAGAATGGCAATGGTTAGAATAAAAGTGCGAGTATAGATGTATTTTAAAGCAATAATTGATTGCGTTCTGTTTCTGCGATTTGAAATACGCAGGTACTCGTAAGAATCCCAGAATTCCCCGCCCACAAACGTAACGATCATACAACATGTTTTACTTCAAAACAACACTAATCCATGTTGGCGTCACAACGCGACAAGTAATAAGGTTCTATTACGTTGTATACTAGTAGTATAATAATTCATATAGATCGAGCTAAGGCTTACGTTTATTTATCTTGTATACTAACCAATCAAGTGTATACCTACTATTCTGGAAACGCCCAGGACTAGTTTATCTAGGGACCAAATGGACCTCATAAAAAACGCCTTTATCGTACCGCGAGGTACTCTCAATGGCCCTTAATCTGGTGCCCTAATAAGTCTAGGTATAACTCCTCAAATGCTTTCGTATAGAATGCAAGTGTAAAGACACGTGTTGATATAGAGTTATCAATGCGCTGCGCACGCTAAGCATAATCGACTTGACCTATTACGTACCTACTATTACTTGATAAGTCTCTTATTTCAATGTGATAAGCAGTAATGTAAATTTATCGTTTAATTTGGTTTCAATTTATGTACGATGCATGATTGTAAACTTGTCCTACATATTTACTTGTAAGAATATAAATATGCTTGAATGTTGGTTTTAAAGAATTTATAGACTAGGCTTTCTAAATCATTATGCGCAAATAAAAAAAAACTCGTCTGTCCCATATTTCAATCGCCATGCTATTTAAATTGTCTTGGTGGGGAACTGGGGACTCTTTATTGCAGATACAATGCAAAATAAATTTATATGTGTGCGAACAGACTCATTATGTTATACGAAATTTTGTACCCTCGCCTACCGCAAAGCGCGCCTTGTTGCAGTTCCTGGGAACAACGCCGGGCTCACAATAGTAAGTGCATTATAAAAAAAGGGCGGCTATAACGCGCAACGGGACGGTCCGTTGTTTCGGCGCGTACCCCATACTTCGATAGTTCGGTACTATAGAAAGGCGCATATTTGTAACTTTTTATATAGCCCGCCTAAGGGAACAGCGATGCGCTGTTACCTCCCTTGTTCGTAGTAACGGTTGTATATTTTGTTTAGGAAGTCTTGTGACATTTGCTGTAGTTTATTTATTTAAACGTTTTCTTTTAACAATAATAATATTTTTACCGTAACGACTACTTAATTATACATTTTAAGGAACGTACTATTATAAAAATTAATATTTGATTGATAAATTGCAAATGTGTATCGTAATATCGTACAGACTATTGTTTTAAAAACAAAGCACCAGAAAAGAGGCAACAATGTTAAAAATTAAATGTTAAGTATAGGAAGAATATAATTATATATTGAATATTGAGATTTTAATTGAATTTCGAATACCTACCAATAATAAAACAACAGAAATTAGAAATATAGTCTTATAATAAAAATACACTAACATTACAACTACTCATACTGGGGATTCAATGTTCACATAGCAGATAATACGAACGGTAAAACAATTACAACCTGACCTTAACAAATATATTTACAAAGTTTATATAGCACAAGGATTTTTATCATTTCACAATTACACACCTTTATTGTATAACACGCTTGCTGGGCGAAAATATAATACATACATTAAATATCACAAAAGTATAAAATTACATTGCTACGGAATAATTATTTTTAAAATTCCAATTTCAAAAAGAGTGTGTATCGCCTGGAATTAATAACATTACATGTAATTTCCGAATTCAGAATTATACATAACAATATCTTATAGATCTTATAAGCTTCGGATCTATTGGTGAAAGTAAAAGATTTTTAACAAAAGCTATAATCGATATAACCGAACATTAGGACAAAAAAATAACGTTATGTATCTCATGTCACACAATTAAAGAACAAAAAAGAGTAAGTAAACTTAGAGTAACTTAACGGAGGCTTTAATGTGTTGTTACTAGCTAGTTTTAATCGCTGCCACTCCCACTTTCGTCTACGGAACCTCCTGACGACGCCGCTTCTGACGACGAACTCTTCGCCTTCTTGGACTCCTTGGTCTGAAATAGAGTTAGCTTTGAGGACTTTTGGACTCATTTCACAACAGATTTAATTTGTCAAAACTAAAGATTAAGTGAAATTTTATTTTTCAGTCTACATCAACTTCTATTAGATATATATTTAAATAAAATCGCTTATTTTATCGCGATTTATTAACATTATTTTAATTTTAAGTACCGAATATAATATAATCGAGTAATAACAATCAAATTCAAATATATTGTCAATTTAATGTCTAATATTCGCGTAAGGGTAAGAAATCAGAGATGCATAATCTTCTTCACCCTATTTATAAACCAGCTGCAACTGTACTACCTACATCTCTTTTAAAGATGAACTGATGAATAGTTTTTTCTCCGATCTGTCGCTATAATATTATGGAAAGGGATATAGATACCATTATTACATTTTTTTTAATAATCTTCTTGCAATAGGGCTTGTAGAGACGGTTGTGATAGTAAATTTTAGAAAGTCGCTCCTGTATTTCTCTTTTTGATTTATTTATGGTATTCTTACTTACTACCGGTCAGAGTTAACACAAAAACTTCTATACTTATAACCTGAATATAATTATAATTAAACGAATAAAGCTATCTATGAGATACCTTTATCTTTATTCGTATTTACTGATTATACTCTTTTTCGATAAACAAAAGACAAAATATGTAAACAATTGACTATTTACCTAATTTCTTTGTGTATGAGAGCTAAATCGTTGTAATTCATTTTCATTGACTAAGTGACATCAATAGTACCCTCTGTGTCGGATAAAAAATCCAGTCAGCGCTGAATTTACTTAAATCAAAACAATTTACATATAATAATATTTTCTTACGATAGCAGTATCGAGTTAGTACTGACCCATAATATAAAACTGCCATTAAGTAAATAACTAATAACAAAATGACGCCAAATCGCTTCGTGAAAATGTATGCATTATTTTGTTCTTGGAATATTTTACTAAATATGTATTTTGGTATTACAGTAATTCTATTTTTATTTTATCAAATAAGAACCATTTTAGAATAATATGTGCCAAGATTGCGCATTACTCGCTGTAATAAGGAATAGAGTAGATGCCTTTGATTTCTGTTTTGCATGTGCAAATGTCCTAGTCTAAGAATACATTTATTTCTAGTATTTTCTAGAAATAAATGTACACAGATATTGTTAGGTTTCCTGGTGCTTTTGTTGGTGTTGCTAACCCAACGTAAATTATTTAACGTATTGCAATGAATCATTACGCGGTTATGTATGCAGTTGATAAAAATCTACACTTACTATTAAGATCACTTGCGCGTGACCACGGTACCAACACGTGTACTCACACTACCAGTGTGAATGAATTGCAGTGATGTAGTAATGCCTTGCATTCTGTTTATTACAACAGTCACTGGTCGATTTCTGAATTTTATATTAAAGACGACGGCGTGTCATTCTTCTATTATAGACAGCCAAAATTAATTTTGTCACAAAAAAACTTTACTAGGCATATCAAATTAGACCATTTGATTGTTTCATGCCTGAGAAAAATTATACCGGACACCCTGTATATATATCAAAAAGTAGCATGCTCGACTAATAATTGGGCTATTGGTCACTCACATCCATTTAAGGTTATTCAGAATACGATCCGCCACAGCAAAATAGCGGTTATCAATACTTGAATAGGAGTCATATTTACACCCTATTTTATTTATTTCTATGACAATACTTAACAAATCATTAATTAAATACTATGTATCTATTTGACTAATATTGTATAGGAAAAGTAATATTTAGACAAGTTAATTTAATTCTAACAATAAAAAACCGATGGAATTCATTCATTTGTGATCGTGGTGTACAACAATGTAAAATAAGGTAATACAAAGCATCGATATTTTTTAAACAGGCGTATCTTTGGTAGCATTTTCTTTTTTGTTTTTTTTTCTGAATGGCCATTAGTTCTCCTATGAACCATTTCAAGGTTATCCATTCTTTACCGGACCACCTGTATATAGATATAAGTGAACAACAGTCATTGTCATGTCATCTCTCTCGTAGAGGGCATAGTACAGTATTATGGAAGAACGAAATAGCACGACATAGAACCGTTACTTATCGATACGAACGAATATGTACACTTACATCTTTGTCTTTCTTCTTCTTATCCTTTTCTTTATCGGAGTCTGAGGAGCTGTCGTCATCCTCTATGTACTCCTTGCTAGTGAACTTGGCGCTGGAGCCTGTCCCAGTGTTAGCCTTTGCCTTCTTGCTTGCAGGAGGTGCCTTAGTTTTCTTTTCTGCAGCTTTACGTTCCTTCTCCGCTTGTTTCTTCTTCTGCTTGAACTCGTCTGCTGCGCCACTGTCTTTGTATTTCTTCATAGCTACGTTATACTCTTCCTTTGCTTTGCCGGCCTTTTCTTCCCATTCCTGTATACAGTAATTGATCATGGAGTCAACTGATGAAGTTATAAAATAGTTAGGATTGTTATTATTAGGCAAAAATAATGAGCAGTCAAGAAAAATAATGGATAGTGAAAAAAACATTAGAAACACCACATTTTCAAATGTTATTGAAGTAAGATGTGATATTATAACTTGTTCGCGTGTGCGTAACCAAGAAGTATGTTTAGTAGCACATACTTTGTTCACGCACACTAAGAGACATTAGCTTTACATACACATGCTCCCTACTAATTCATTATGTAAGGACGCTATTTCGTGTATAAACAGTACTATTGGAAGTCAAGTTTGGGATCAGTAAGTGAAACACACGTACAGATTTACTCTTGAGGTCACGCCACAGCTCGCCGCCCTTCTTGGCGATCTCGGTGACCTTGATGCCGGGGTTCTCTTCCACGATGCTTTTGCGGTTTTCGTTCAGCCACAACATGAACGCGGTGGCTGGCCGCTTGGGCGCGTTCACGTCTTTCTCGCGTTTCTTCGACTTTTCCTTGCGTTTTCGCGGGGTTTCAGACTGTAACGCAGAATTTGTATAAAATAATTATACATATATTGTTATTTTGTGTGATAACTTGTAATCGATGATATCTACACATATGCAATTTTGTTATACTAAGTTTTTTACATACTCTATTTTGACAAAATAAAAAAATTACTGTTTTTTAATAGAAAAGAAGTACCTGACACAAAAATAGCAAGCTTTAGTTTACGCTTCATAACTTTACAAGCAATATCTTTGTATTATCTCAGAAGCTTTTTTTAGGATTTTTTTTAATGTTGTGGTACATTTTTCCTGTAAATTTATATAAGATCTCGCGCCCATGTGACCTAAAACATACCGGCGAAACGTGGGTGTACATTAGTACACCTCTGATGATTGTAGGGTAGAACCCCGTACATACTAAAGGCTGATGAAATGCGAAGTTAGGCCGGGTGCAGCTATTATTGAACGTTTACATAGTCAACAGTTCAACACACAATTGACGTAGTAAATAATTATACTTACGATGGTAATAGCTTTCTTGGGTTTCTTTTCTTTCTTCTTTTCCTTCTTGGTATCATCCTCAGACGCAGCTGACGCATCTGAATCTGCCGACGACGATGCGTTGGTGTCATATCTATATTAAAATAAAACAAGACTCCATTGAAACATATACCTGAGTAGAACAAATTGGGGTAGTTTAATTTTTACTGAGGAATTAATCAACTGATACTGACTCCCTGACAAGGAACACACATAAATACATAAATTGGTAAGCCGTAAATTTATCTGAGTCATGGGTATTCTTAAATCCAGATTTATAATATTGAGAAAAGTCAGATTGTAAGATATGATTGAATGTATAGCTTAGATTAAGTTAGTTATATGGGATGTCGACATTATGTAATAGATGCCTACTGCTTTCTTGTATATTTCAGGTCGAAGTAGTTTTAATTTCTCAATTGAGCCTTGGATGGCTAGGATGTGATCCTGCCTAAGTAGGTTCTGTAAGTAGCATCAGGCTAGGCAGTATAGCATATTATAATAGCAAGTAGGCTGCTGTCTCTTTCTTATCCCCATGCTACCCTTAAAGACTAGGCAGGTAGGAGGTAGGAGCAAACAACTACGAAACGATTGGGAAATATTTGGTTCCTTCAATAAATCAATACTAACTCCTCAGCGACGTCGCTCTCCTTCGCCTTGTCGGGGTTGAAGTCTTCATCCGTGCTCTCGTCGGAGTCCGAATCGCCGGAGTCCCGCTCCTTGGCCTCGGCCTTCACCCGCTCCAGGTACGCATCTGGCTCCTTCTCAGTGTCCGAATCGCCGAAGTCGTCATCGTATAATGCCTTATCCTTGAAATTTAGACGGAAAATGTTAGTGACGAATAAGCAGTGGTAAACATAAAATTAAAACTGTATAATTATTATAAAGCTGTAATAGTCTAGTGACGTAACCAGTGCACTGTGACGTCAGAGGTCTCCCGTGCATATTTGTCACATGTACCCATCGTGTTTGGAGTCCCCATTAGTGGGACAGTGGGTTGATAATGTTCACATATTCCGTAATTTAATTATTGTGAAGCACTATCTCCTTGAAGCTATCTTATTCAGTGTTGAGTAAAGTCTTCACGAAAACAATATAAGAAGACACTTTTCAACGTGTAACTGAGACCAAATTTACAATCGCGTAAGCTAGTAAAATTTTAAATACTTACATTCTTGCCAGTGTTCTTAACATGCAGTTTTTTAGAGGTGATATAGTCGAACAGTTTGTCATACTCTCCCTTCTCGATACTGCTGAACGTGTGTATACTGCCCTGCTTCAGTTCTATTTCAAAATCGAAGGATCTGAAGACAGTAACAAACAAAGCATTGTACAATAGTAAGTACATGTCTTTTATCAGTAAAAATAAATACATTATGGAAATAAAACTACTTTTCACGAATATATCGTATTGATATTGATATTATTTAATCACTACGTTTTAGATCGTCAACAGCATCCATGGGCACGGGTAGACTCGCCAAATATACTGTAAGAATCTCAATCCAATATGTTCAGTGTTTGAGTGAGTAAAAAATCAGTAATATATTTTTCGAAATGGTTTAAAATGTTTATATATTTTTTAATTCCTATTAGATCAGTAGATCTTCTTTGTATACCATAAGTTGATCTGCTTTAGAACACAAATGAGAAAGTAGACAGCATTCTTATTTGATTCTAATTTCATATGATTAAGGCATTTAAAAACCTTATAAGATCGTCTTTTAAATAAGAATATATTTCTTTTAAATAAACAATACACGTGCCTCATGTATGATACATAAGGCACGTGTATTGTTTTTTATAATACTTGTTCCCGCAGCACTAATCTGATTTCATTTTCCCATGGGAACGTACCTAAATCCATTCTAAGCATAACTGCTTAAGACTTGCACAGATATATATTTCCAAGCTATTTAATATATTTGATGACCATAATATCACACACAAACACTAGCCATTTAATAGAGTATATGTATTGTATACATTGCATGTGAGTTTTATAGATTATACTGAAGTTTCAAGAATAGTGAGAGAGTATGTAATATAATGCTTAAAAATGTTTTACTTACTTAGTGGACGAGGCTCCACCTCGAGCGAAGTTGACGGAAGCAATTTCTTCGAAGCGTATATGTACCGGCGGCTTGTGCACGTAGATGAACCCTTTCTCCAACGGATACAGGTAGCCAGCCGCTGCTTTGTACGAACAAGCGATCGCTGGTGTTTTGTGATGCCTGAATTAGGAGATACAAATATCAGTACAATAAGGAGCGTGTGGTGAGGAGGCGGAAACGTAGTGTGGCAACTGGCAACATTATTAGTCATGCTGTGTATGTCCAGCCCACCGCTGCCCGCTGCCCGTGTGTCTAAGCGTCGCGAGTAGAGCAGTGTGTAGACAGAGACGGGAATATCGCGGCAGAGCGACAAGTAGAGCGATGAGTACCGGGAGGAGCATGGTGTAGTGCTAGTAGTAGTAGTGCTAGAGGCATAAATGATTAACTAAAACTGTTAAGCCTTGTACCAAACCAAAACCGATATATGACGATTTCCGTTCTAGTAGATTGCTTCTATCTTGCAGCATCGAGATAGATGTAAAAAATATGAGAATGACTTTGAGAAGCTGTGAGCAGTGAGCAATGGTAGTAAGAGCAAAAGCAGCTATGTTCTGGAGGGCTTTTGTCCAGCTGCTAAATATCAGTATTATACTAGAAAATACGTTACAACAGACCTCTACAACCTGATTCGTTATTTCAATATTCTTCGACGAATTATTATGAACTCTATGTCACATATAGTAGAATTTATTGGAAAATGAAGACAATGTTGGTGAAATTAATATACAATAATATAATTATGTTACCCTAAGAAGTCTCCTGGGCCTGTAACTCTCCTGTTGATGATGACCTTCATGATTTTGGCGAGCACTTCATACGTCGGGCCTGATAACTCTTTAGATATCTTCCCTTCATACTTCTCTTTGAGTTCTTCCCTGTTGCACAAAAATAAGTTACAATAAATATCAAACCCATTACCAACAAAGCAATAATTAAGGCTACGTAGTTTGTGAGTGCCTAGTTAACACTACAACAAACTAATGTTTATAGTCATAGTACAAACATGAACGTGTTCGTCGAGTGCAAGGCTTTCGGCACTTTGATTGGTGGAGACAGATCGAAACAAGCCAATCGCCGCGCCGAACGTGATAGTTGCCACAAACGTGCTTACGTTTTGATTGAGATTGAGAAGAAAATTAAAATAGATCTCTAATCTGTTAGCTGTGTTTACTTATAAACTGGACTAGTTTTGTTGTAACTTTAAGCAGAGACTCAAAATAATTGGGCAGATCTGCTAATTTCATTCCTCATCTGTCCAAAATGAAATTCGTTTTTTTTTTTGGAGAAGTACAGTAATATCTTATACTCAATGCAGACACACTGCGGCGTGGAAGATAGTTAAAATGTCAAGTGCTTGGATACTCACTCAGTAAATGGTAATTCCAGACTGGTTTCCTCTTCAATACCAAACAGTAGTACCAGATAATGGTACCTAGTCTGACCTTGCTTAATTGGAGGGTCAAGTGAGACCACAAAGAACATTTGCCGGGTATCCTTGTGTGGCAATAAGAACAGACGAAGGACTGTGGACATGGGGATCTTGTAGTCAAAGGTTTTACCATGGAGCTGGAAGAATGTCTGGAACACTTTGATGTCGTAGCGACCACTGAAAAGTAAAAATAGAAAGGGAATTATAAATAAAAATGTGTTATTTCAAATTTATGATTAAAACTTAAAATAAGGTAGGAAGCTACACCCAAGCTGGTGACTGCTATAAAGTAATGCATATTTATCAGGAAATACATAGTAACAATAGTTTCACTAAATTAAAGAAAATATAACATTATGAATACATATCCAGTGGCCACTTGATTATCCAGCGCCCAGTTATACAGATGTGTGATTATCCAGCCTAACAACCAAATTAAAATAACTAAATATTAATACAACCTCTGTACAAGCATCAATGAGTTGGAATGCCTATTGTAATTAAATTCAACATACCGTGGTGTGAGGCACTGTAACTCCCTAAAGATGGCAATAGCATCACCAGAGACAGAGATGACGCTAGCCTTGTTCATGACTTGCTGGTGGAATGCTTCTACCGCATCCATGTCTCCGCCAACCTCACTAGTTGGAATGTGGAAGCGCATCTCCATTAGAGAGACTGGGGTGTCATCATTCTGCAATCAAATGTTTTGGGGTAAAAATGGTTTGTATGATGCATAGTGGCTAAGTTGTCAGGGAGCAATTCAGCAATGGGAACCCGAGGGTCTAGGGTATATCATTGTCAACAAAACAAACGAATAACATTTTAAGATTTAGGTTTATCTATTTAGATAAACACAAATTTTAATGAGGCATTATTTAGACCTGAATCCTTCCTCTGTCAAACACCTGGCGGCCCAGAAGCTGTAGACGATTGGAGGTTTTTACTAACCCTGATTCTCAATATTGCACAATGTTATGTAAGGTCTTCAAGTGATGTAAACGCAAATTACTTTGTAATTCAAACCATTCCATACCCTGATATTACCATTAAACTGTGCCATGGAAAATCCACAAATAAATGTGCTGATTTGAAATGAATTGCCATTAAATATACCATCATAGTAAATTATATTACCTGATGGAACTCTAATGTGACTTCATTTTTGCCAGTGTTGCACTGTGACACATAGTGCAGTGGGATCTCAAATGCAGTGTTAGATCCCACATTAAAGCTCAGCACAGCTCCATTGAACTTAGCAGTACCCCAATTCCATCCTTTTAATGAGAGCTCCTTTTCTAACATATCTTTATGATAGTTAGTTTTGAAAAATTTTGCCACTTTTTCTTGTTCCTGAAAACAATGTTGAAGACAGTTTTATTGATTGAACCTGCTAATTACTATTTAAAAATGTAATACAAAATATTGATACAATAATGGTTTAGAAGTTTTGTCTACATTAGGTACATAGCTAAATAATATGAAAATCTATTGCTCTGTTTTTTGCAGTTTTATATAATGTAAAAAGGCTACAAAACTTTTTAATTTAGTTTCTTTATTAAGTTAACTTACACCGTCCTTGAAGCCCCCATATCTATGTAGAGTCCCGTTTTTCAGGAAAACTCTTAATCCCCAGGAACCTATAAACTTCTGGAAGTTAACCAGTTCTATCTCATTGGCAGGAATCTGTTCTACCTTCCCAGTCTTGCTGTTTTTGAAAACTATGTTCTGATCAGTCATCTTTAACCTTCCAGGAACCTGAAATTTTTAAATATTTGTAATGTTAATGTAATCCACATCCGAAAAAAAACAATAAAACCTTAAGTTCAAACCATACCATTGCGCCCTTGATTTCAGCTTGTACATCGTTGTATTCAAGAAATTCCATAGTAAAATCTTCAAAATTATACGGAGGCTTATTCAATATACGATATTAGCGTCAAACAAAATGTGCTCAATTGTATTCCACGCGCTAATGTATTGTGTGAAGAAACAGCGAAACCGACAGCGGCGACAGCCCAGCGATCAGCGAAACAACAAAGTTTGTCAGTTTTGACGTTAAGTGACATTAAATTGAATGAGTGAAAACCCTTCAACAGCCATTTCAACGGTGGAATGTACGCATATAACTGCATTGATTGTCTATTTCATGAAAAAGTCAATCAATTCAGTTATATGCACTTTGAGGGCTGTTTTATTGATTTAAATGATTATAATTCTGTAACTAAATACCTATTACAGGCGCAAATCATATTTTGTTTAATGTTCAGTCTGACAATTACCGGCAAATTGCAAAAAAACGTACGAAAAATTGAATTTCGCGGGCTACCGTGAAGCTTCCACCTGCACACCTCTCAAGTTTTTTTAAATTATTATTAGCCTGTAACTTCCCACTGCAGGGCAAAGTCCTCCCCACTCTTCTTCCACTTAATTTTAGATTTATTTTAATTTAATTTAAAAGGTGTATTTAAAAGTAGGTGAACTGGTTACTTCCAGGTAAGCACACTCAATCGTAAGCCACAGTATCGCTTAATATCAGGTGGTCAAGCCTAATCGGTCAAGCCTAAAACATTAAATCAAAGAGCGCTGGGCAACCAACCCGCGTCTTAGGCAGCTCGCATCCCTCGGTCCATCATGTCGCAGGGACTGTAGGGTGTCCCATGCTACGTTTACTTATACGTGGTCTTGTCTGGGTTATAATATGCTTTTGTTATTAATAAACCTATAATGTTGGCTCTTTCATTTTATTTCATTCCGTTCATTTCGATTCAACAGTTTATCACCATTCAACACACATAAATGAATCATTCACTCACTCATTTTTTGTAAGTGGACGGAAGGTAGACGTATTTCTCGTTGTAAAATAGTATTTATATTTACGTGACTGTATCTCATAGATGATACTTTTATGGGCTACAGTTGGTATTCAAATAAATGTCTTAATTAAATTGTAGTGGAATAATTGTGTAAATGCAGTGATATATACAATAACAAGTTTGCCCTCATTTAAAAATTACAATTGTGTCGCGTTTGGTATAAGTACCTCCGCTAGTTAATATTTTTGTAGGTGTGTTTCGCATGTGTATAATCTATTAAATAAATCTATGGCGTCACTATCCTTGCCGCGAGTTCTCCAGCTGAAGAAGAACAGCTTGGATGCTGAACGTGAACAGTTCGAGAAGTTTCAGGTTTGTTTTTAGACCTCTTGCACTTTTTGACCTTGCCTGTTTCCTTTTTTGATCATATGATCACAGTTGTTACAAACAACCTTTATACTACTTAGATCTGTAATCTCACACAGTTTGGATTATATATAGATATACAAGACATTAAAAATATCTATAATATTAAAAATATATTGTAGAAGTTACTTACCAGAGTCACAAGATATACATAAGGTTAGTTATCATCATAAATCCAAGTACCATCTTAGAATATTTCCTAATACTTATTTATATTGGCATATGACTGGTCGTCGTGGCAATCCTTGGGAGAGACCTATGTCCTATGTATGATGATTTATATTGTGAGTTTTCAAAAAATTCTACTGTCCACAAAACATAACTAATTACTGAGAAACGGTTAGTACCTATTTAATTTATGATTTACGTCTGGACACATACATTGCACCCAAACATGGGTCAGTGTGTCACCTTAGGGGCGGAATAAACATGCTCCCCTGACCAATTCTGTTAGTTTCAATATAAGTACAGATATTTCTATCTCAAATAAATTATGTGTGAGACGGAACTTAATTTTCAAATATGATTTGTGATCTCCATTTAATTTTGTGCTTTTTCAAAGGTTTTACAAACTGGTAAGTCATATCAATTCAATTAAATGGGAATGTTACATGTTCTGTATACTTTTCTAAAACTTGTGTAATTTGAATTTACAACTTTTAAAATGTAGAAAAATATATTATCATTCAGTCCCTTACTGTCAACCAGCCAACAAGCTACTAATTTTCCTAGTTAAAAATATTTATGCTTTGATTTTTATTTGGTCCATGCCACATAGTGAAGCAGTTTATTTTTTTACACATCCAACAAGGCCTATTTTTTTCTATTAACTATCAATTACGTATCCTCTAAAAGTTAAAACTTTAATTTTTATTTACATAAAATCTAACAAAGTACTAATATAACTTTTGTCCATACACATCTATTATAACTCCATTTCAGTTTGGTGTACTGTTTGTAAATAACCTTGTATGTTGTATTACTGGTTGAGGCGCCCTATATCAATTTAATTATATTAAAAAAAAAAAAAAACTAATCTAATTAAATATTTGAGAATATCTGTCATCATTATTGCCTACCTTCACTCACCAGTCATTAGTAGAACACTTGATTTGACCGAAATTAAACAATTAGGTACCTATCCTATATTATTAGTTTATTTAGCAATTTTTAAAGTTATTCTAAAGTTAACTGCTGGAAATTAATCAATTTAATGTGAAAATTATATAAATAAGTAAAATTAAATACAGATGAAATGGTCTGTTGCAATCAAAACAAAGAAAGTCTGTTGCAAAACAAACAATTTTAATGTACGCAATTATTTGTTTACTGTTTACAAGAGCATGCTTATTTTGCGCCCAATTATACTACGCTCATATTTATAACGTGAGTTTTGTATTTATAACGCGCTCATACTCAAATTGGAGGGAAATTATCAGTTGCGCCACTGTTGCGGATACGCGGCGATGCGTTTGTCGCGGACTGTGTCGGTTACGTCACCTTTGCCACCTGTGTATACAAATACTGACATAACTTAGCAATCAAAGCAAATTGTTTCCATTGAGTTATTATGTAGGACTAGACACGACAACTTAAAGTAAACCGTTATCGCAATACTTATGAAGTAACACTGCAACTTAAATACTTTATACATACTTACAAAAAATAAATAATAATGGAATAAAAATTTTCACCAGTCCCGCTTTTGCACCGCTTGTGCTTGTGATTGTTCGATAATTCGCGTCGCATCCGTCGACGTTATTATTTAATAAATGCATCTATGATTAAAACAACGTACCTAATTATCACGTAATATCATTCAATCTATCTCTTTGTCTATCCACATTGTAAGCACTGTAATTGTATCTCTATTGTTTTGTTACATCAATGTCGGAAACATTGTTTATTTACTGTCCTATAAATCTTATCAAAGGATTACTACACGACATTGTTATCACTACAGGATCAGAGGTCTTTGCTTCCTAATGAAACAGTTGCCTCATGATTCATATGTGCCACCACCATGTACCTATTGGGGAGCGCTGGTCCTAAGTTCTTACCATTCCTACCTTGCCTGGCTGTATTTGACTGAGGAGTGAGGTGTACTATCGCCGATAGCCATCTCGGCGCACTTGGGTCGTAGTGGTTGTATTTGTATTACGTAGTTCTAGTGCCGTAGTCGGTTTGAGTTCGACATACTCCGCTGATTCCCTAAGAAACTGTCCATAAAAAGATTTTTAATACCTAAAAAATGCTGTTAAACTTTTAGTATATTACCTACATACTAAAAGTATAGCAGCATTTTTAGCCTATTAGTTATTTTATGCATCTAGTTTCGAGACACCAGTACGACAACAAGCTATGCTCTTGCGACACTCATAATTATAAACAAATGTTTTGAGAATTTGTAGCAAAATCTGCTTCAGTGTCATCTTATATATAAAATTCTCGTGTCACAATGTTCGTTCCCGTACTCCTCCGAAACGGCTTAACCGATTCTCATGAAATTTTGTGAGCATATTGAGTAGGTCTGAGAATCGGCCATCTATTTTTCATACCCCTTAGTGATAAGGGTTGTCCACCAACCCCTATAATGTGGCAAAACAACGTTTGCTGGGTCAGCTAGTATAATATATATTAATGTGCCAAATTCAGTTTCTCAATCCGTAAGAGCAGTATTTAGCGCCTGAAATCTCGCTAAGCCGTTTATTTGATGCTGCTTCAATAGCTTACAGCAGAGATAAACAAGTGTGCGATAGTTTGGTGTTGCAGAGTATTTTTGTTATCAAACAGATAATGAATGTTGTTAGACTCGCGTTCGATAACTTATCTACGGCGATACTTGGCCGCTGACAGCACTCAATTTAGTTACGAATAGATTCGGAGAACTATACTTGTGTTTTGAAGTTACCTTAAAAACCTTTGCATAAGTCATAACCGGTGTTTTTATAATTTAAGTCTCTGGCTACTTAAGGTAAGACTTTGTAAATATTTTGACTGTACCTAAATATCTCGACAAAACAAGTGTCGATGGGTGAATGAACTGTATTTTAGAGATAAATATAGTTCTTTGTTTCATGGTGCGCTGGTGGAAGGGAACTAACACAGTTGCGTAATCAATGCCTTTACTGCAGTTGCAATACATTACCGTTTCTCTAGTGTAAATTATATTAGCTCTTACAAGTTTACCACAAAATGCAGCTTCAAGGTGATATCGGCTGATAGTGGTATTAGAAATTGTTTTAGTTGTGGTGACAGACGCTGCGTACTAGACTATAAATATTCACATAAAAATACACACTTAAATACTGCATGAAATGTTTCCTCACATCATTACTTAATATTATTTCTTTGAGTGACAACCCTATAATATTCATTTTGCTTAGTTATTCAGATTTATTACCATCCAAGCAGCTGAATTGACGCAATTTATACACTATGCAGTCAGGTTCTTAATACTTTAATGGTAGTTTATTCAGTCACAACCATATTTATTGATTGTCGTTGGTTTTCGAAGAGGTCCAGTAAAACGACCCCGATTGCTCGCTTCCGCTCGTAGCATGCACCATAAGTTGTACATACTTTATTTATAAAATATGCTCCACATCACGGCACTTCGTAGATACTCATTTTAGAACATTAAAAATCTCTAAGTGATTCACTGCGTATTTTTTAATAACTGGAATTAATTATAATTTTATATGTCTCGGTCCAATAACGTTTTGTTTTTACGCTAACTACTTTTTTACTAACATCTTTTAATATTTTCAGTAAGGAAAGATGTCTAGATAGAGATTTTATACTCACTGTGAATAAAAATGTCAAACAAAGTTCCCAAAATATATATTTTAGGGAAACATTCACGTCTAGAATACATATTATAAATAGTTAATTCTGATTAGAGCTGCTTTCTATGACTTATCATTTGGAAGTTAATTAAAAAGTTCACACGCAAAGGACAATACAACGATACTCTTCCTAATTTATACAAAATTTCTGCCTGCATCTATCATAATTTTATCCTAGCAATTAACGTAAACATTTGAATTTATGTTGCTTTTGTACACCCGTTATTAAGGTGTCTTCGCATTGGACTTAAGTAGGTACTATTATCTATTATGCGACTTGCCTCTGACATGACGTAAAGCCAATACGTACGTACAAGCCGTATTTACTTTAGATTATAAAACCTAAAATGACTCACGCCTCACGTTTGGATATTTAGATTAATAAACGCAAACAAACAAATTCGTTTCTTTCCATTCAAATTATTGGAATAGAGTCATTTTGTTGGAACAAGTCATATCAAACACATAATTAATGAATTCGCTGATAATACCCTATAATGTGTTTGAGAACTGCCTTTCAAGTCCTTCAATATGATGATACACGAATGAAGTAAACATTTCTATAAGTATACCTCGTGGGCGTATAACAGTTTTAGAGGTCAAGTTTTCAATAAATGCAGTAAAGTCAGCCAGCTTGCCAACCGCTGTATCACGATGTCTGACAAATGTCACGAACGCGTTGCAATCCCATACCTTATTAGGAGTAAGAACACCTATTTCGAAATATTGGCATTTATTACGAGGCGGACTGAACACGAGAAGTGTATGTACCTTTTTGGAACCGTCGAAATAGTTTTGAAAATTCAAAAGCACCTTGTAATATTGGTCTACTTGAAATAAAACATTTGAGTTTGATTTAATTCTTCTTCTACTACGGATGTTACTAATTTCGGCAATGTTATCCGACAATCGATCTAATATCATGGCGTTCCTTTTTCGTTACACATACATGTATCAGTAGTTTAGTTTGCTATGACTAAGCAGACTTAGGAGTTTTCCAGTAACTACAAACAGTCAACACCTACCCCGAGGTGACCAATCGTTTATAAATGTGCAACATAGAGCATAATTGCTGCGATCACACGACCGGTTTTGTGACGGAAGAAATATTATCACACTGCCCTAGTGGGTCGCCTTGTAATATATTGCTGCGAAATACTAGCATTGTAGTATACTTAGTGTACAGTATTGTATTTGTGACTAATTCGTGTACTATGAGTTCAATGAAGTCAATTGCTTATGACGTCTTACTAACGTTTTGGGAAGACCAATTTTGGTTTGTAGTGAATTCCCATTTAGCGTTATTATTGACGTGTATCAGACACAATATTATGATTTACTGACGCTCCCATTTGAGTTTGAGAGTTATGCTATGTAGACTCTGAAGGTAAAGCTCTCAATAACTGTTATAGTGAATACACAATTAAATAACAAATAATAAAATCTTTCTATGTTTTGTATTAACTTAGAATTAACTAGCTCGGTAGAGAATTTAGACAGAGCTTTTAAATGGATATAGAATTATTTTCTGATTCTTCAACTTCTTTATCGTCTGCTTTCTTTCTGCGTGCCACTTAGCATTTAACCATTTCCAGTAATGCACAATCTGGTTTTCTGAACAACTTTCTCATTTTCTACTCGTTACTACACCAGTTTCTCATATTTCCACTCTAAGTTTTCACTGCACTTTAATTTTATATTACCATAATATATAGAGTGGTACATGCTATTTATTTAGATGGTTATCTCGTTCGTAATAATGTAATGAAAATCCATAACATGAAGATTTAATATCGAGAGAATACGCGATTTGGAATAAATTGAAAATATGTGATGTGGTATGCAGGGATCGTAGCGCGTGACATGCTGTAGTTTTTGCATACCGATATGATGGGATGTTTTTCTATTCGTACTTGTGGACAATATAGTATGGTGTAGGAGGTTGTACTATGATTGTGCATTACTTTCTATGTGACTGAATCTTTCAACGTAAATAATGTGCCCAATATTTATATGTTTAACCAATGACAATACCATAAAAACTTATCAAAGTTTGCTTTTAAAATGTTTGCTACATTTTTATCATGACTCTATTGATAGAGTTATGAATATAGAGATGCCTACCAATGAAAAAATTGCAAACGGCTCGCACTATCTTGCAGCAATTTTGTATATTTATTAGGTACTTATTTAGTTTTTGTGTTCTATTTCAGCAAAACAAAGATTGCGCAGTATCAATAGTTGTAATTTTCAATTTCTAGTTTTCCAAAACTGATAAATAACCTTATAAATTTAATTCACACAGAAATTCAAATAACTTATGATTATAAATTATAGGATATAAATTATAAGTTCCTCTTTTCTAGTGTATCTTGTACATCTCATGCTCTATACAACTCAAAAATTCGTTTTCAATTCCCATTGAATACAAATTGGAGTCCAATTAGCGTAGATTCAATATTGGCACGGTCACTATAAATGTTTGCTGTAAACTGGCACGTCAGATGGGAAATGAATTGGTCGGTGCTCTGGGGGCAATCACCGGAGCATCCTCTTCCGCCCAGCCAGCCTCTACATGTTTAATATCATTTCGAGCTTCGTAAATGTTGTTAACACTACTAACACTCCCCAGTCACACCATTAAATCTTTATGAGTCCAATACTGCTACAACTACATAAGCGAGTTGTTAGTTGTTTATACATGCCCCACTGTGGGCTTAGAGAAAGAGACAGGTTGAAAGTATTTAATAGTCTGATATTGTGTTTTTAAACAAAAAATGTCCAGCCTTTATCGTACTTTGAACTTGATAAACACTCGTCAATAGAACATTTTACATCTATCATACTAATATCACTCATCAAAATAATATTGCGCGTATCTTCGTTCACTCGCAGAACTGTCCCCTATATCTGAACTGGTGAGATCTGAGGTACCTACACGACTTTCGGGGCACGCGGGGAGTGTCCTTACAAAATACAAATTTAATCGGTCTATCCGTGACTATGTATTCTGTAAGGACCCGAAACGTCGATATTAAGTAATATAAATCAAATCAGTAAAAAATTGTTGTTTCGATATCTAGTATTCGCGTAAGTAAAAGAAATCAGAATATTTCACTGCTTTCTCATTGACAGTTATGACAGTTTAATTAAAAACTTTTAAATCGAATAGTCATGTGATAGATTCGCTCCGTCTGTGTTGATTCGTTACGCATTGCGTGCGACTGTTATCGCTTCCGCGTCCAACTCTAGCGTACGTGAACGCTTTTCTTGCACCAGTAACGGTTCGGGTATAGTTCGATGCAACTAGTTACGTTATTACATGTAATAATAGAGCTGAGACAGTTGGAGCATAACAGTGGTGTGTGTGTTAGAACTGAACTTGATTTACCTACTTTCTTTCCTATTGACTGATTATGTCGCCTAAATTGCATTTCATGTTCTTGCAACTCGAACCGAAACACAGTGTAAGAGTACTACTACGTGGTCAGCTCATGATGAATAAATACGATAATTTTGCTACGTGGAAGTAAACCTAAATGAAAATATCTTCTGTATCTTAACTTGGCCATAGGCCCAAGGATGTCATTTTCACATTAAAATAAAAATGCAAGCAATGTTTAAGGCCTGAAAAAGTGTAGTTGGTTTAATAGGTTTATGAAACGCTTCAAACATACTTTCTCTACGCAATATCGGAGAAAGTAAATTAATTTATAATTATTTTATCGGAAATATATATA
This sequence comes from Craniophora ligustri, assembly GCA_905163465.1. Lineage (NCBI taxonomy): Eukaryota > Metazoa > Arthropoda > Insecta > Lepidoptera > Noctuidae > Craniophora > Craniophora ligustri. The sequence continues at coordinate 4,133,223 of LR990967.1, read as the reverse complement.
TCACGGAAATTTCGCGAAATTACCGGTACACGTGCGGTATATTCTCAAAAACTTAGACTTATATTTTATACTTGAAAATATTCAACTGCATTAATTATTATTATTGTAGCTGCTATAACCTTTTGTAGCTTGTACACGTAGACGTTAATTGCACTAATTGCATTTGTCGTTGTCGCAAATGATAATGAAAAGCGCTAATTCGGCAAATTAGATCAGTCGGGCATACATTGATATACGTACACTTGTTTTATTTCTCGGTATCCTTGTGTTACAGGGCACATAGCTCTTTGAGTATTACAAAAGTTCCTTAACTCAATCTTCTCGTGTGTTGTTTGTTAAACAAGGCCTACATTTTCTGCTTTGGATAGTATGTATGTACTCATTGATGACCTCTGTAGTCTAGTGGTTCAAGTACCGGACAGCTGATCACGAGGGTTCGATTCCCACAGGACACAAATATTTATGTGATGAATATAAGTGTTTGTGTTCGTCTGGGTGTTTCTTATGTCTTATAAGTATATATTTATAAAAAAAAGTATATAAGTATTATATCCATTGTCTAGTACCCATATTACAAGCTCTGCTTAGTTTGGGACTAGATGGTGCTGTGTGGAATGTCGCAGAATATTTATTTTTTATTTAAATTCGTGGGATGAGAAAATATACTTAAAAACTTCCCATTCTAAATATCATCCATAAGCGAGTAGTAACTACTTATTATCTATGTCATACGTAAATAGCACTATTTAAAATCCCAGTTCAGTTGTTAATTACATTTTAAACTCCATAGAGTTGTGCCATAAACGATGAGAATTTTATATAAGCTTTGTGGTGTGTCTGTTGTTTGTACAATGGCGTGGTTGTGAAATCGTCACCATTGTGAACGTACGATTGTCTCACTGGCATAGCGTGGGTGATTCCGGGTCCTTGTAGTATGATAACCGGCTTATTTAAGCTTCACTGTATTCCCTCGTTCGTCTAGTCGTCGTAAGTGCGACGGTTGAGCTTGAGAGAGGTCTCTTGGGTTTGATTCTCAGTATCACCACGGAGTTTGGATTCGTGCCCCGTTGATGGCAATAGGCTTGCTCTCTATGACATGGGACTTTAAATTTATCGGCTACTTGTGGGTGTACATTAGTGAGTACACCTCAGCCTAACTCCTTAGGGACGATAGGCGTGATTTGAAAATTCTGAATAACAAGGCAATGAACTAATTTAGAATGATAAATTATTTACATTATCAATGTCAGACTGTTGCCGTTTCTGAGCGAGCATCTGTTGACTCCAGCTAATCGAATTTATTTTTATTTTCTAATATATTTCAGTATCTTCTTCATCCCAATAACGATATACTGATATACGTCACCATGAAAACGTGCTTCAATAATACATAGCTACATGTTATGGTTACAAACATAATTATAAATAATTCTAAAATTAAGTATCCTCAAATTTAATATCATATTAAATCTATTATTGGGTGTGTCATTAATCATTACATGTATAATTGCTGGCGACATTATTATCTTGTTTCCGCAAACACGTGAAAATAACTTTACCTTGTCATTAATTATACAATCGGTTGGATTTTTAAAGTGTGTTCATAGTTTTCCCTCAAAGCTACAATGTCAGGAACCAAAGAGTATGAATCTGAAAGAGAGAGAATGAATTCGTCATAACCGTCGTTCTTGGTTGACAACGAGTAAATAATGATTGATCTATGACACATGATATTAAAACGGTTATTCGGAGCGCGGTTGCATCCGTCAAATGGATCAGTATGTTTGAACTGAACGGAGATTGTATCTCGTAAAGTGCAGTTTCCTGATTTAGACATGCGCCAACGCACGGCCGGCGGCCGCAGCGTGGGACACGCCGAGTTATTATTGTAACTGTTTGTATTTTCGGTAGGTTTATGATCATATAGATTTAATGGGAGTGTATTATATTTTATTTACACGACAGTTACTTTATGTTCAAAAAATGCTCCATAAGGACGTTATAATATTTGAATTGATTACTGAAGATAAACGAAACGTGTTGCTTACCTACTTACAGCATCTAAATGGCCAAGGCTATTTTGCATTTTCTGTATAATACTCGTGTAAAACGCTAATTAACAACAAATATTATGCGTAACACAAGGTTAAACTGATCTGAACAATGACGACCCGATTAGCGCAGGGGTATTAAAGGCTGCCTTCTGTTGTAGAATGTGTAGGGGCAAATATTTGTGTCATGAGCATGGACATTTGACCCGAGTCATTGATATTCCTACGTATAATCTTATCGTGTATAAAAATCTCGTGTCACAGTGATTGTCGCTGAACTCCTCCGAAACGGCTAAACGGATTATTATGAAATTTTGTATGTATACATATTTGGTAGGTCTGAGAATCGGTCGTAGGCTATTTTTAACTCCCCTAGGTGATAAGGATGTCCCTCACCCGAAATTTTTTTTTTACATATCATTTTTTGTATTTTTTTATGATTTGGCATAGAAATATACTTATAACCCTAAATTTCCAGTCTTCTACCAACCCTTACAATGTGGCAAAACAACCTATCCGTAACACAGGCCGCGTTGCTTAGTTTGGTACTAAAATGGCGCTTTCATAATATCCGGATATATTTATTATTATACATTCTTTTTTTAATAATCTTAACCAGAAGAGTAGGTAATGCTGATAATTATAAATTAGATGATTTTAAAATTTATTTTTCATCCAAATGTTTTAGATGACCTAATTATACATTACATAATAGCATCTACTTAAAAAATGTAGGTAAGCACGCTACCTTAATTATTCGTTATGTTAGTTATTTACTCGCATGCAAATATGAGCCGCCGCATTTTTCTTTTTAATTAAAACGTCGCATAATTATGTTTATAGACCTTTCAGTGAGATTCATGTTTGTTTTCAATGTGTTTCAAAGAAAAACTTCATTAGCATTTTGATTATAGCTCTTTAACGGGAACCTTTATAAAAATAATGTAAGTAGCTAGCTTTCTTAGGAGTGTCATAGAGCAAGCGAAACTTTTACCGTCGATTTATGATAATTTCTAGTTTTATGCGGTATACGAGGCCAGAAAAATGAAAAAAGAAAGGTAGTGGTCGCTGAATATACATGTTTGTCTAAATCTTTATCAACATAATGATGTCAACTTATAAACGTATTCAGTCTAGTTTTTGAGCGACAGTAAGTAGAGATTGTGAGTCTTTGTCAACTTACTAATTCTACTTGATGTGTCAGCACGAGGAGGCGGCGCGGCGGTGTCCGCACATAATCTCCAAAAACAGGACATGAAACTGTGCCAACAGAAGCCTTACCTGGCTTATCTCACTAAGTAACGCCTACATATTGATTTTCCATCGCTATTTCGGTACAAATAATGCTAACAGTATATTACTGCATATAGAATGAAAATTACTAACTAGGCTAAATTAAATATACTCTGACTAACAGCGAAAGGTAATGGTTCTTGGAGTTTTTATGCAAATAGGTAGGTACGTAAGTGTATAATATAAATATTGTATGAATGTTTAATAAGTATGTAAGCATTTATTATTATTTAATATATGTAATAGCAGTTCTTTCATAGGTACGTGGTTTGCCTTGGTTTTGTACTACTTGTTTCTGCTGTTGTTACGTCTATTTAATCTCGATGTTTTCAATAACTGCAATTTTCAATACTTGCAGGGTTGTTCAGAAGAAGTAAGTGTTAAGTATGTTTGTGACAGGGTGTATATTACAATTAATGTTTGACAAAATGAAGTAAAATATTCTTAACATATTTTTTCAGTACAATTTTGTGCAATTTTTGACTGAAGCCAGTCGTACCGATTCTTTATATTCTTTTCTTTTTATTTCATTCTTTATTCTCGTTACGCATCAATTCTTATGAACTTTTTTTTTGTTGCAGGTAAGGTGTTCCGTGCCACTGGTCTGAGTAATTTTTTTACATTCGACTCTCAGTTCACACCTGTATGAACGCTTAGTGCAATAAATGTTAGCTGAGACTTGTGAATAACTGCAATTTTTATCAGAAATATTTTTTTAAGAAACATGGTGGTTTATAAAATTCGTCTTCGGCCATAATTTCACGAAAATAACGAATAGGTACTCTACTACACACTTACCTAACCTTGAATTTTGTACATTCGTTCCATGACGAAATTAAAACTAGTACAGTTTTGGAAAAGATATACACACAAATTCTAATACGACAGATGTATCGTATTAGAATTTGTCCAGATGGGTCTCCACATTGAAGTTATCGCATTGCGTTTTAAGACCCTCGGAGCAGAAGGTGTGTTTAGAACTCAGTTTTACATGTCTTTATTTTTAGGGTAGACATTATGTACAGCGAACGTACCAAAATTAGCATGACACCTTAACTTTCTCCCATCAGTTTCTGTTGCATGATGCATAGCACAGCACACGCACGGCTGTGGGCTGCCTATTCTACTTGTCACCTTCACTAACAGTACTAACGGAGTGTGGCGCGTGTTTATTTCAGCGCCACAGCTCGGCACTTTACTAATGCATGCAGCTGACTCTACCACCGCTGCCCATTAACCTCATACTATGGCGACCCCCAACGAAAAGCGCTTCTATCAGCTGGTGAGTTCTCATTACTTCTCATACACATTTTGTGAATAATTAAACTACATTTAGATTTAGATATATAGATTTGCATTTACTATTTGTATTGTAGCGCTATATGTATGTATATTCATATCCATACTTTTAATATTATAAATATGCGAAAGTGTGTTCGTCTGGCTGTTACCTCTTCCCGCTATAACCGCTGAACCGATTGTTATGAAATTTCGTATAGAGATAGTTTGAGTCCTGGACATAGGATAGATTTCATCCCTTAAAAGGGGGAAAAGGGAGGTGGGAATACAATTGTTAATTTTACGCAGACGAAGTTGCGGGCAACAGCTAGTTTACTATAAAGATAATTGTCGAATTGACACATTTTCACGTTTATATCGGATTCTCAGTTTCTTTTGTTATGTTAATTACGTGTTGATCCATTTACACTCAACTTTTACTTGAATTGAAATACCGTAGTTAAATGAACACTTAAGTACAGACCTATATAGTTGCTGTAGTCTAACATTCGTTACTCAACAGAACACCTGATGTCACGGATCAATGATTATTTCTACCATTGTAATTCCATTATCGTCTTATAAAAACGCAAAGAGCTATAAAAACGTTTTGTTCACCATACAAAGTATAAGGGTAGGTATTCTTGTAGTTTTTGCACTATTAAGCTAATCTCGAGAACCGAGTCACGATTTGAGTTTGTTAAACGTCAAAACTGTCGTCATCGCTTTCACCCAAAGTATATTGGATAAACTACTGTTATCACGCTTCGTACTTTTATATTAAACTGAAAAACTTGTAATGATTATATGTGGAAAGAAAATTGTGATCGATCTTACATGTATTTTTTTTCATTATCAATGACTAAAACAAAACTCACTGAGTTGGTATTTTTCAGTCGCATGCGTTTTTTGTTGATGGTCCCTTATTTTGGCTTATGATGTTTTTTTTACCGTCAATCGTCATTTAACTGCTTTAGTTTTTTTAATGGTATGGTATAATATACCTAAGGGCCATTATAATTATTATTACCATCTGTATCTCAACAAGATAAAAATATAAGGACTTACAAAATAGAAATTCAGTCAATGGAAAATGTATTTTTATTAAATTAATATTAATTAATTAATATTTTGAAACAGTATTTTCTTACTATAGGTAGGTATTTACCTAGGTACGTAACGTAATGTGTTTATTACGTAAATATAAAATATTAGGAATATAAATGTTACTTTTTGGAGAAAGTTTCATACAACTGTAAGGTTTAGCATGTTTTTTAACATAATTTATATTTTCTTTGAATACAGAGACCCTCGGACCTCGAACTTAGAGAATCGTTTATTTGTATTACCATTATAATTATAATAAGGTAGATACTTTTTGTAAATTCAGATAAGAATGATAAGATCCTTGCTGGTTTTCCGATCATCACGCCTTGGTGTACGTAACCTTATTTGCACCATATCGCTAAGTAAGACATCTCATCACGTAATTTATGCTCATCATGGACTTATATCTCATAAGTAGTAATAAAAGTCATGAATAAGTAGGTAAAATCCAAAATTGGCTGACTGATTTAATAAATATCTAGTTGAAGCTTAATAATCAAATGAAGTTTCCGCCAAAACAACAGTGTGTACGTATGTTTCCTTCTATAAATAGTGTTTTTACGATTTCTGTAATGTATTTGTCGTCTCTAAATAAAGAGCAGTCTACCCAACGGCAACATGTGTTGAGTAGCACTCACAGCGTGCGGCTTGTTTACACACAAACATCCGAATCGCTACTACAGACTCAAAAGTTCACTTTGAGAATGTTTGTTTGTTTGCTTTCGAGAAATGTCTTCGTATTTGTGTGTACGAGAAAAAACTATATAAGATCCTCAGACTAGAACTATATCAGCCCGTCTGTCTGTTTGACCGCATAGCTGCCATGCCGTTGACAGTGGTTAAATATCACCCATACGTAGTGGGAATTAATTTTATTTTTTCGTCTGCCAAGATATTTTTTTGATTTACGATCTGTAAATCAAAAAAATATCTTGGTTTGCATTTGTGAAATATTACGTTTAAAATTGCTATTTTTTTAAAGTTAGTTGTCTTTTCCCCTGCTAAATTATTAAGATATGAAAAAAGGCATGGCAGTAGCATATACATATGTATATGTATAACGTAAACAACTTTTCAAATAAATAGTACACCAACGGACAATTACGGGAATCTACATTGGGCGAGGTCCAACTCGTACTTAGTCGGTTAAGAATATAAAATGAATTAGATCTTCTAGTACTAAATGAATTCGAGAACACTTTTTGCAAAGAGATTTCATAAAAGAACGAAACGATAGCAGGATCTTATTTTCTATCTAAATCCATCCCAATTCGAAGATCAACCAAAGTTTTAAAAGACACTACGTAAAAACCCTTTGTGGATGCCCAAACATAAAAACCCTTCAATTATCATTACAATACTAAATTCTTTGTCCTTGATTTATGTCCTTTGAGATTCATTACTATGCAGTATCAGACGCAGGCACTATAAATAAATATAAGGATATGTGCACACATGTTCTTATAGGACTTGTTTATGAAGTTTGTACTAAGGAAATCGTATTTATATTTATTAGCGCATATCTATTAGTTGGCTTGCTTCTCAGTAGTTCTTAATCTTATAACTAAATTAACGGTGGTTTATCTGATAATCGACATATTTGTAATATTTGTATGACCATACTCTCTAGTCGAAAAAGCTGTCTTCAAATTTTTACAAATTTTCGTGGTTTCGCCCGTTGAAAATATGTGATGTATTTGCTATAATAACTACTGTTAAGTTTCATCTAAATCCAGTATTTTTTGCAAGAAAAAGTAAAACACATCACACATTCATCCCACCAATTTTCGCGTTTATAATATTAGTGGGATTAGTGGGAATTGTCTCGAATAACACGTTTTGATTCGTGTATTTTTTTATGCATAGTTATAATAAAGCATAAATATTACTATCACCTACTTTTGACTTCGGTAGATTCCACTAGTTTAACTACTAAAGTTCCTAAAGCGTAAAATGTTGAGTGAATAGATTTTGAAACGTATCAAATAACGCCCTTCGCTTTTGTATACAAAGTACAATATTTCGTTTACATTGAAAACAAATACTAAAACAAGAAATTTAATACAGATATTGTGCTTTTCCTCTTTTTATTAAAATACTAGGTTTGTGCTCCAATATACGAATAATTGCAATTTCAAAACTACCGATTTGGTTTGAATAAGTTATTTGAGTGTGAGTTTGATTTCCTTCCACTACTTCCATTAGTGGCTCCTACCCCTGTAGTTTGCCTCATTTACTGACGTATTCGAGGCTTGAGAGCTTAATTATTCTTTTTGTTGTAGACACCTAGTTAATAATATCTGGATAATTATATACTTTAGGATATCACTGTGTAGATACCTCAGTCTATGGTCATTGAAAACCCTTTGTCAAGTTTTATCGGAACATTAATTTATTTTATATGTCTCATTAATCATTATACTGTAATTATTAAACTGTTACCTCTTAGTGGTCCTGAAATATGTTAATTACTAAATTAGTATTTCTTATGCGTAAAATGCCAATGTTGACAACAATTCCTACGCAATCGGAATTTCCATAAGGAATTAGTTAGTATTTAGACCGAACAATCAATTAACATTCAGACAGATTAATTAGTTCAAGTTATGATTCTTTTTAAACCATAGTTTTAAAAGGTGTTATATTGTATTATATATTCTTGACCGTATGTATTATGTATTCTTCAGTTTAGGACTTACAGATATTTATATACTAAATACAATTCTTTATGGAAATCAAGACTAGCCATGTGCCAAGTTACAGGCCATAATTCAAGAGACTGTTGAGCCGATTGAAGATCATCAGATTTATCGAGAGATTTTAAAATTTATATCACGATGACCAATGAATCATCAATCACATACTATATTCATTGGGCTTTGCGATTGGTGCCATGTTTTTCTCGTGTTCTCAGAAATGGCAAGAATAGTATGCAGAGACATGTAATGACGCAAGCACCATTCATTTTGCATATTTCATATGAATTTGGTTGGTTGTCACTTGATTATACTTCGTATATTCGCAGATTTTGAAATATAATATTAGCGTATCGGAATTTTTGCAGTATTTTCTATACACAGCGTTAAGTTTAGTCGTATTGTCTCGGAGGTGTTAAAATGTACAAATATACGGCAGAATAATCACGGGGTCAACTATAGGTCAGAAGTGATGCTAAACTAGCGCGCTTGGATCTGTTGTATCAACTCCTGTCGCAGCCTCAGAACGACTTACCTGGATCATTAACTATTTCTTTTAAATCAATTAAGAATTACTGTCTGTATGATTTATTACTTTACTGAACATATTCAGAAGGAATTTTGAAAGAAAATTTACCTATTACCTTTTACTTCGCAGCGTTAAATTTCTATTGTAACAGGCGTGTAACTACGTGCTTTTAAGGTCGATATGCCTTATTTAGGTTAACTCTAAACACAGATTTATACAATCCAGGCCATTGGACCTCAGTAACAATACGGTGCATTTCTCCATTCGTTTTTCAATGCATGTTTTGAATTTTTATTGCTTACAGTAAAAACGTAAGTATTTATGATACTACAATAGGCGATTGCGTCTGCGTTGACCTCCTTATGTTATCCTCTTGTGAAGCAGTATTGATTATATTTTAGTGATGTTAAGTTCTCTTCAGAATCTCTGCAGAATCTGGAACCCTTCATAAACATACATACATACATACATATTTATATGTATGTATGTATGTATGTATGTATATTTATGAAGTGCAACTCAGAAAAAGAAAACATTTGCAAAATTTCAATTAATGTGATTTATTAATTGATACTGATGTCAGAAGAGGTCACCCGCAATATCCTAAGAGGTGGTAATAACATGTGCTCAAAAAGTTATTACAATAATGGACCTTGAAAGTATAGGGCATAGAATAACCATATCATATTTCAACCTACCATGTTCTGTTAATGTTTACTGTATCAGTTTGTTTGTTTTACAGACATTAGCTATTCAGAAAGCGATTAACGCCATCGAGACGCCTGTAAAAGAAAAACATGTTCGAAGCACACTCATCGGTACCTTTCAGGAGCAAAGTGCCATCACATATTGGGTAAGTAACAACTAACGGGTATAAAAAAGTTGTTACGAACAGTTACAGTAGTTTATATAGAATATGGAAGATAATGTGACGAGATAAGTGTAGTTAAAGGAGAAACAGAAGTCTAGATAATAAAGACATCTATTTTGGCTCAATCCTGTGTACTTGACCGTACCGTCTTAGTATAGCCCACTCAGAGAGCAACGACCTGCAATGTTCGTTTAAGAAGCAGTTTCAGTGAGCTATTAATGTGACTCTTGACGACGTGTGTGTTGACCATGTATGTATGAATTGTACAGCTAAATAAATCACGCCTCTAATGTGGCAAGACGCACTAAATGGTATAATCTCAAGACACATTAGAAACATAATATATCTTTATGTATTAAACTAAACTGATACATATAACAACATCTACACAACACACACAACTAGCATTTTCCAGGATGTACTTTTATAGTTATTGCTTTAGTTGCTAGAAATAGTTTCCAACTAATAACCCATATTATGTCTCACATCATCCAGATGGTGGCCATACGTCTTCCGATGCAAGAGAACCGCATCGTGGCGTGGAAGTTCTGCCACGTGACACATAAATTACTGCGCGAGGGTCATCCTGCGTGCCTCGATGACTCGCAACGACATATCGGCATGATCGAGAACTTGGGCAAGTTATGGGTATGTTTTAATGACGTCATATCGGTATAATGCAAGGCAACTAGTACTACCCTTTTTTATTTATACTTACATAATTTAGTGCTGTATTTTCAAAGATCACGTTTCATCTAAGCGTATTCTAAAGCCAAAGTTTTAAAATGTAACTACTACGTGTATCGCCAGGGACCACTAGGCTAATATTTATTAGGCTATTATTTTTGCACTTGAACAACGCGGTACAACGTTGTCTCTTCACAGAATTGTGCGAAGTTTCAAAGACTTTCAATCAATGAGTAACCATTTGTAATGACCGTTTCTTCGAAATAAAGTGCACACCTGTGGAGTTTCATTGCTTTGTCAATTGAATGATATTTGTAATGATTTGTGGTATTGTTTTCTATTGACTCTTCTTGGTAAAAGTAAGGGTTTTACGTTTTACCTTGATTGTTCAAGGTAAAACGTAAAACCCTGAGAGTTCATAAATGTAATGAATACTGTTTGTTGAATGAATTATGGAAACTTAACCCTTAGTACGTGTCTCATTATGTCCGGGTTATAAATATTTTACACAGACATTCAAAATTGAAACATAACTCAAATATATTTAGGCCGTAGCAGATTAACTGGAAAAGAAGAACAGAAAAGGATAATATTTTTGTTTTCTACGTTTCTCTTTGTTACTAAAATATATTCCTGATTTCATAAGTAATCATCATACAAAGACGTTGCGGTTGCGGATCCGCTTCTTCTTATCTGAAGTTAACCTCCTCCCCAGGTGCACTTACGCGAAGGCTACGGCAAGCTGGTCCACCTATACTGTAACCTGTTAGTGTGCAAGCTGAAGTTCCACTCGCGCAACCCTCGCTTTCCCGGCAACATGCAGCTCACCGCCGAAGAGTTGGACGCTATTGCCGAGAATGACGTCAATAACTAGTAAGCCTTTATTTTTACCTTACATACTTAAGAAATAAAACATTGATATACTACTAACAAGGAACGCTATCAGTATTTGCGTCACATGAAAGAAAATGGACTGATGTTAACAGACGCATTAAAATTGAGTAGCATTTGAGTATTTGGAGACGTGATGCAGTGATTATTATCTCTAGTGCTGTCTCACTTCATTGATATTATAACGATAAAGAAAGGTATATATTGTCAATTTGTATAGAACATTTACTACTCTGTCCTATCGAGTCCTAAGCCTTTTATAATTACATGCAGGGCTGCCCAGAATGTAGGTTTCCCAGTATTGGTTAAGGATTTGAGAGATTCTGCGGGGATTATTAGGTACTATTGTTTAACGGCGCGTCGGTAAAAAAACTTGTTTTTCTGTTTTAGTTTCCAACTTTGCGTCGAGTTATTTGACTACATGGAAGAAATTCTTAACTTACAAGCGGCAGGTATGTTATACGATTGACAAAATTTGTTTATTAGACCTATATTGCAGGTACTTTTGAACTGTCAAAATTAGTGGCAAGGTTCCAAAAAGTACGTCACTTGAAGGAGAGCCGACAGGAAACTCCATTGTTCACTTTTAAATTAATAGTACCTAATTATATTACTATTTTTTGTGAAACTAATATCATATTATCGATGGATGTTACTGACGTCGAAAGCAAATAATGTGGAAGAGAAATTCGACGTCATAGTAGGACGGTAACTTGGCGGTTAAAACATCTGGTATGCCGAACCGAGAATAGCAGATCAATTATTTAGTGAAATTGAACTTTTTTTCAATAAATAATCGATGAATACACCCATCCGACGAACATAGCCAGACACGAAACGTCTACCTGCAGGCGATACAATTAGTACACCTCCGCCTAATCATTCGGGTACAACAGGCGTGATGGTATGTACTGTACGACTATTAAATACTCTTCTTTGTACGTAACGCAGTGTTCGACAGCCTGGGCAACGCTCGCGCCAACTCGATGACGGCGAGCGGGCAGTGCCGGCTGGCCGCGCTCATCCCGTGCGCGCAGGACGCGTCGCAGATATACGACTGCAACGTGCGCCTGCTGTTCCGACTGCACGCCTCGCTGTCGGCCGACATCCTCGCCGGACACCGCGAGAGGTCATTACTCTATACATTTTGCACTTTTGTGTGTAAATTACTACTTTTTTTAGTACCACAATGGTGCCAAACAATCCTAAGGCCCGCCTGATGGTAAACGGTTATCGTAGCCTAAAGAAGTTTGTAACACACTTGGTATCGCCCGCGCGTTGCCGACCCTGATTAGGTTTCTTGAAATAGTGGCGTTATTAAACTGACAGCAAACGGAATTCCTAGATGCTGTCACTCCCGTAACGAGTGTATAGTTAAAGTCGGTTTGTTTGTTTTAACAATTGTATTTTGTTAGAATAATAGAATAGTTATAAGATTTTGCTTTACAAGTTTTGTTCGTCTTTCGATCGTTCGAGAGTATTCTTATTAGAGGTGGGGGCGGCGTGGTCGGTAACATTTATGTAGTAGTAAAAGCGCCACCTGCTAGTGTGGCGCGAAACAAAGAGCAAAGCGTTTTATCGATTATGCGCAGTGCCACGCGCCACACTAACAGATGGCGTTGAACAACGAGCTCAGGTAACCTCGCTCATTCGCAAAAACACAACTATTGTTGTTTCACTGCGGTCTTATGAAAGGCGGAGGTATTTTTCCACCCAGTCGAGCAGCCCAATTTGAGAAATCTCGGTATACCATAAATCTCTTAAAATTTTAATTTGATCCTTATATTAATGTTTGTGAAAGTCTCGGCGCGTACTCCTAACTGCTACACAAGTAACATGAGTATACGTCTGCGAAATCCTATTCCTTAGGCCTACTCTTTCAAAATCAGCATTCCTAATTGTGGTGCAAGTACCCATAGCCAAACACACACAACTCCTATATTTTATATATCCCTTTGGAAGTAGGGCATCTTTGGAGGTAGGGTATAGCGAGATTCCTCTCTCAAATTGAGCTGCCCGACTGGGGAAGTACCTCCGCTCTAACAGAATACCGCAGTGAATCAACAATAGTTGTCTTTCTGCGAGTGAGTAAGGTTACCAGAGCTCGTTGGGGAGTGACTATTCTGACAGCATAGGTATTCCATTTGCTGTCAGTTTAGTAATTCCCTATTTTAAGAAACCAAAACGGTTTCTGCAGGGGTGTGCAACGCATTTGCAAGCCTCCAGGTGTTGCAAATGTCCATGGGCGGCGGTGATCACTTACTCAGGTGAGCCGCATGCTGGTTTGCCCCCTTATCGCAATAAAAAAAAAAAAACGGATGAGAGCAAAATTACTCTAGTAGTGGAGTCTGATATGATTATTGTCTAATATGATCATATTATTTCAGATTCCGACAGCAGTTCAAGAAGTTAAGCTCGTTCTACAAGCATGCCAGTAGTTTGCAATACTACAGGAACCTCCTCACGCTGCCAGTACTACCTTCCAACCCACCGAACTTCCTACAACAGGTATAGACATTGTAAATGATAACATAATAATATATCAGTATTATTATTAGTGTATTACAGAGTCATATTTAAAACGTAATCGTAAAAAAACGTAGTCGTAAAAAGAGGCACTGATGTAATAAAACTTTATTGATAAAAGCTGTCTGAAGTTATTTCTTGCGAATTTTCCAAAATAATGTAAAAATAATTGTTAGTTTACAGTACGATGTAAATTATACAATAGTATATCTCCACTTTCATTACCGTCATTACCTTATACCGTTTGTCCATAATTGGGCTATCAAGTCCTAAGAAACTTGCGTGTTATTTCATTAGTATAGATGTGTGTATTTGTGTGTAGAGCGACTTCGGCACGTACGTAACGCCGGTGGTGTCCATCCCGGAGCCGCCGCCCGACGAGGTGGACTCCGTCGCTTCTCTCATCGACACCTCCGATACTATGAGCCAGGTAACATTAATAATAGGATTTTTTGTATAACTATCTTTTTATAAAGGGACATGAGCAACCAATAAAAATGACCTTTTATTTGTATATGTCTGCTTACAACAGAAAGAAAGGGCCCTTTCTTGTATCAGAATCTAATCAACCTAATCCGCTGATCGACAAGTTTTCCAATAGTGAACACAAAATTGACAACGTCAGCCAGATTAGGGGGCTTTTTGTTGTAAGAAGTACTTTAATTTGGGTTTCTATAAATTGTAGATCAAATACAATTTTTTTGCAACATCAATTTATTTAAATTGATCTTGCTCAAAGTAATTTGCTCAAGCGTCACATTACCTTTTTTTTATATTTAGGTGACTATGGACAACTTAGAAGACTTCGACACTCGGCCCACACCTTCGCCGCAACCTGATCCCATCGTGGAGCGCGACCGACTGATCGATCATCTGCAACACGAACTGAAGAGAATGAGGTTTATATCAATATTTTTAACAACTTAATCTAAAATATCGGACTGTTTGCTGCACGACTTAGCCTTAGGGGAGGTTTTGCACCCTCGTAAGGTGTAAACCCGCTTTACAGATTATAGGTTAGATTACGATTAAGTTTATATGCTTAAATGGATGTTCTTAGTGTTCCCCGATAACAAATGCACGATGATATGTAATATGACTTGGACTATGAACTCTATGTGTAATGACGACGACACTTCGGCAACAATGCATAAAAAAGTACTTTGTGTGACAATTAGCACTATGTTTCGCAGTGACAAATATCTAAGTGCAATAAATGGCCAAGGCCGTATACCTATTTATGAACAAGAGTCATATCTGCGCAGATTATCTGACAGATGTGTTTATAGATACTCTATGCTTGTCTTATTAAGCTAATTATTGTATACCAACCGATTCCCGCGACTTCGTCCGCGTCCAATTTACGAAAGAAAAAGTGTCATACTAACTTTGCACCCCCGTTTTACCTCTAGAAGGGTATATTTAAAAATCCTTTCTTAGTGCTCCCCTACATTAAATTTCAAGTCTCTAACCCTTATAGTTGGCGCTGCGTTGATATGTCAGTCAGTCAGTCAGCTTCTCCTTTTATTTACGTATATAGATAGAATTGAAGAAAAGTAAAGAAAACACCTTCTACAGCATTTAGCTTTGTTGTTACTTCACAGATCCGAGGTATCACAGCTTGTTCAAGAAAAAAACGGTATGATTGAATCTATGAAGGGACATTGTGCGAGATGGGAATCACAACTACAGTCTGCAAAGGTAACAGGAATAAACCAATTATATTAATGTTAATATAAATAACACAATTAGCTTAATACAAATAATTTGACACTTTTATGTATTTAAAAAGTAAATTACACTGTATTTTCTGTCATTGTATATACTATGACCATTAAATACAGTGTCAAATTATTTTTATTAACTATTAATTAAACTATTAATTACAATATTGTAACAGATGGAGCTCGAAGAGGAAAAGCAAAAAGCCCAAATAATATCTATACAAACGCCAGAAATTAAACGTAAGTAATAAACAGTCGTTCATTATAGTATGTCAGTATGATAGTTTTCAGTCTTATTTAAGTTGTACAATTATTGTTGTAGAAAAACTTACCGAGACTGAAGAAAAAGCCAAAGTGACAGATGAAAAATTCCAAAAATTAAAAGGAGCCTATACTCAGTTAAGAGAAGAACACATAACGTTGATCAGACAGGTTTGTTTGATACACAATACCTTTTTCTTTTCGTCTAAGTTAAAAAAATATATAAAAATCGGCCTTCCCCTTACCTGTTTAAAATTTATTAGGTACGTGAGAATCTGAATTAAAAATACATTTGTCTTGCAGGTATAATAAATTCATATTTTTATTTCAAGTAGACCAATATTAGAGGTTCTTTCTTTTTCTTTCTTTCTTTCTTTCTTTCTTTCAAATGTCAACACTAGTTGCATGGTTCCAAAAAGTAGGTCTTATGGAGAAGAACCGGCAAGATACTCCATAGATACTCTTTTAAATAATTGGTTATATTTACAATGTTCCTATTTAATATTAATATGACAATATTGCAGTTCGATGTGAAATAATAATATTTATACATTGGTTTTATTTTAAAATTTCTTTGTGCATTTTTGTTATCTTACGTAAGAACTATGGGGAATCCTCCCCACCCTTGCATGAAAAAATAAGACATCACCTCCTCCCTCTCTACGTAACAAATTAATGGAGATGGCATATTTTTTAATACGTTTTCGTATCTTTTTAATAGAAAGCCGAAGTGGATAAATTGACAGCAAGCTTGAGGGCGGCAACGGCGCAACATGAAAGTGCGAAGTTGGCGTTACAGCAACAACTGAACGATAGGACCAAGTAAGAGACTAAGAGAACCCTTGTGCTTCAGTAAAGTTAATCCCATACTATAATTTGACCTCTAAATTATGTCTTATATTTTTTTCTCCTGTGGCAACTATTAGCTAAAAGCTGGTACCCGTACTTATTATTATTAAGTTTTTAAGTGAGGTATAAATACAATA
Source organism: Craniophora ligustri (assembly GCA_905163465.1). Taxonomy (NCBI): domain Eukaryota; kingdom Metazoa; phylum Arthropoda; class Insecta; order Lepidoptera; family Noctuidae; genus Craniophora; species Craniophora ligustri. The sequence continues at coordinate 4,116,323 of LR990967.1, read as the reverse complement.
TTAAACATTAATAGCTTAGCTTAATTTGCGGTAATAAAGTGTAAAGCCGTATGTAAATTAGTTGCGGTTACTGTTGTAAGGTTTTGTTAATTGTGATCTCGAAATCAGAAAAAAGATTATAATAATATAGTGTGTAATGCTTTGTGCATTTAAATAATATGTCATGTTACGGCTTTTATTGCGATATCTATTTACGTGAAAGTATATCGATATTATTTTATCCCTAACCTTTCGGATCCTGTATGGATCGGAATACTGATATTAGAAATATGACTCCTGATCCCTACAGGATCTGAAATATTAGGGATAAAATAAATAAATGTTTTTTTATTTATGTTATTTTTTAGTCATTATTGATTTAATTTACTGTTTAGTGACATTTATTATTTTATCATATACCTAATGGCCTACGTAAGCTACTGATCTAAAAGTGTGTAGTATCGTCGTGCGACGTTAAACTCGTCTAATTATGGTTGAGCCACACCATGATTGTTGCATGTGTGCTGTGGAAGGAATCATCACCATCAACCCATTATTGTCCCACTGCTGGGCTCGGGACTTCTCTCATTTGATAGGGATTAGGCTATAGTCCACCACGCTAGCCTACTGCGGGTTGGCAGACATTACATGCCATCGAGAAAATCTCTCAAGCATGCAGGTTTCCTCACGAAGTTTTCCTATACCGTTTGAGTATGTGATAAATACGCACATAACTTTCGAAAAGTCAGTAGTGCGTGCCTTGGGTTTGAACTCGAGACCTCTGACATCTCAGTCCACTGGTCACACCGCTAGGCTACCACAGCTCCAATCAGTGTGTAAGTGGAAGGAATAATCAACTTATATTTTCACTATTATAGAGATGTGGAATTGTTACAACAAAGTGCTTCGTCGAGCGAGGAAATTGAAGCGTACAAGTCAGAAATATTAAGCCTCCGATCTGACCTCGAACAGTCTAGGCAAAAGGATCTTGAATTAGAGACTTTAAAAGCTTCAATGATGGCCTTAGAAATAGAACACAAAACAGCTACAAAAGAACAAGAAGAAAAACTAAACACTGTAACAAACGAATTGAAAGAAACTACAGAGAACCTAGAAAAGGTCAAACAAGAGAAAGAGGATCGGGAAGTTGAGTTAAGTAGAGTTAAAGAAGAATTAGAAGGACTTCGAGAGAGCAGCGGAGGCGAATATAAAAAGGTAGTAGAAGAAAAAGAAATTGCGTTGAAACAAGTAGCAGAGTTGCAACAACAACATTTACAGGAAAAAGAGGTCAGTATTGTACATTTTGTAAATAGTGGTTCTGTAGAAGCTTGCTAGTAAGGTAACTGCATGATTTAAGCAAAGCATCGTGAAAAATTAATATGCTTATTAACAATATTACAGTTATTGTTAGGTGTTATATCGTAGATCATTTTTACTGTCAATAAATCTTAAGTATCGTAGTAACTATAACGGACCAATGTAATTATTTAAATCAATTTAACAATCTCACATGTATAATCAATTTCATATCAGTTTTGATTTTATTAGGAATTAACGAAATTAAATAGTTGCATTAATGAATTACAATCAGAAATAGATCGTTTGAAACATAAACTTACTATTTCGGAGACCGACCATAGCTCCCAATCTCAGAAATTGGTTGAAGAACTAACTACCAAAACCCAACAATTCAATAGTAACCTTAGTGCTAAAGAATCTGAAATTAAAGAAGCCCTAAATAAACTTGAAGAATTACGGAATGAATTAGAAAGAAGTAAAACTCATTACGAAGAAGAGATCAGCAAAAATACAATTGAGAAGTCTCAGTTTCAAGAAAAAATAAACGAGTTAGTTGAATGTAAAAATAATGCAGAATCATTTAAAACTGAACTAATAAAAGAAAAGAACAAAATAAATTTAGAGTTAACCGAAGCATTAGAGGAGAAGCAAACAGTACAAGAAAATTTAAATGAAAAGTTGACTGAAATAGCTAATTTGAAAAGAAAGTTGGACGAATCAGAATTAAGCTCGAATCAAGAGCTAACTGAACTAAAAGAAGAATTACAGAAATCAGTTGTTGAAAAGGATAACGAAATAGAAGAATTAAAAAAAATACTTACTGAGAAATCCGAATTTAGCGATAAGCAAAAATATGAAAGTGACATTTTATCTAAAAATATCATTGCACTTGAGACTACTATAAACGATGCGGACAATAAATTACAGGAACAAAAATTGTCCTATGAAGATCGTCTTAAGGAATGTAATTGTGAAATGACGATACTTAAAGATAGGTTACAAAATGTAACTGAATGTAAATATGAAATCATTGCCAACTTGAAAAGTATGGTAGCAGAGAAAGATGAACAAGTGATAGCTCTGAATGTTGAGGTGACTCACCTGACTGACGACAACTCCAAGGTTAAAGATGAGTTAAATGAAGCACAAGCAGAATTAGAAATAGCTAATAATGAACTGCTTTCACTAAGGGAAGAACATGAAAAAATCGTGGAAAGAAATGAAAGCAATTTAATTCTAAAGAATCAAGAGCTAAGAGAGTTACATGATAAGATTAACGAACTGAGTAACCAGAAAGCAGAGTTAGAACAAGAAAAAGAAAAAACATCAAATGAACTGAATTCAGAAAAAGAGGTTTGTGTAATACATATTTAATTCTGTTCCATTTTGTGACGTCCCGTGAAATGAATGTTTTTTAATATAATATTATATTTTTGAATAGGTATTAGAAAGTAAAATTTTGGAACTAACGGTTGATCTTGACAATTTGACAAAAAGTTGTGATAACATTAGATCTAAAAAGGAATCCTTAGAAATTGAGCTGAAAAGTGAAATTAATAAATTGACATTAGAGTATGTACAGTTGAAAAACGAAAAAGAAAATGCAATTAAATTATTACATGAAACAATACAAAATCAAGAATCCACTTACACTGATCAAATTGTTCTAAAAGAAGAAACTATAGCTGAGACTGACAGAAGTGTGCAGCAACTTAAGGAAGAGTTGGAAGAACTGCATAAACTAAAAGCCAAAGAGAAGGAAGTTATGGACGTTGCAATATCTGGAAAAGAACAAGAGAAACAGGTCAGGAATAAGTGATGTCGTGTGACGTGTGTGTCAACACTGCCTTCATGGATTTTATGGACACTTGCAGATTATTCGGTGGTGGTCATTGTATCTGTTGTTATTACCTACGCCACGTTTTAGTCACGAATATTTAGTATCAATTTAGGTCTTGGCACTATTGGTTACGGTTCTTATTCATTTCTCTCTCGATTTTTTCTATGATGGTGCAGTTCAATACCGAATAAGAGTAGTTGTTTGAAATTGAACTTAGGATACACATGTTTACAACGTGTTACATTACATACTCGACGCGGTGACAGTTTAATATTGTACATAAGTAGTATATTTAGTATGTATTATAGTGTAAAGTTGTACATTATTAGGTTTTAGAGACTTTTTCGGATCATGACAAAAGAATTACAATACTAGTAATGTTACACGTTGCATCCCATATACATTTTTTAGTTGGCTTTGTATTTATTTCTTTAGGCTAAGCATGTTACGAAATCTAAACTGCATGTTTTATTTCTTTTCTCTACATCTACGCAACCTGCCGCGCTGTGCATGGATTCCTTTCGGACTGCGCTCTTGGACTCGCTTGGAACCTTGGGATTTACGTTCCTACTTCTTCTATGGTGGTATAGTTATTGGAGACTAGGCTAGAACACGCGGAGAATAAGAGATTGAATGCTGAGTGTGAATTACAGGATTTGTTGCAACACAATACAGTGCTAGAGGCAGACTTGTTGGCTGCAAAGAGACAATTGGAAGAAGCTCAGAAAGCGTTGGAGATTCGTTAGTATAATTTTTACCGTACCTAGTTCTGTTTAGATTTTTGCTTTAACCTGATTTGTTTGCTTCTATATATGTTATATCCAGTTATTTTGTCCGGTACGCATATTTGCAAACATTTTATTTGAACTAAAATATTTTGAATGCAGAAAAGGCACGTCTCGTAACATGCGCGGGCGAGGCAGCTCTGGAGGTCGCCAATGGAGCCTTAACATCGTTCGAGCATGGGCACGCCCGAGACACCGTCGGTGCTGCCGCTGAGGTTGCCGCAAAGGCGCTCGAAGAGCTTGCCAGACATAGTGATGTAAGCAAAAAAGATTTTTTATTCACATATTTTACTGTAGCAGATATGGTGCCGAAATAATTATTGAACTGTCTACGGATACTCGTAACTAAAGAAAAGGAAACACAAATACGTAAAATATTTTTTAAGATAGGGTATGATAGTCAAGGCGTATAAGGTTAGAGCGTTTAGCCTTAACTGCTCTTATTTTAAAAGGTACTTAAAAATATATTTCCTGCACAGGTGTCAGGAAACGAGGAATTATTGGCCAAATCAGCCTTATTCGCGGCACACAACACGGCGCAGCTGTCCACGTACGTAGCGGACGTGTCTAATATCTCGACCGACATTGCACTTGCTGAGAGTAAGTATTTATGAAAATAAAAACAACTTGACTAACTACCAGATGACTTTGTATTGTTTATTACTTTAGTATTAATTGTAAAGGGATTTGGATTTTTGACTAACGGTCTCATTAGTCTAATGAGTCCAATGAGATCCGGGTTGGATTTCCAGGTCAAACTATTATGCTATGGATAATTATGGCTATCGGCGGTTGATAAATTTTCAACTTAATAATAAGTCCAGTTCTTTGTGGCTGGTTAGAAAAGGAAAGAGATCCTAAGCTGTTCAAAGTATATTTTGACATGTGTGTTAACTTCATAATGAAAGACAATGTAAACGACGTCATCCTTTTTTCAGAACTAAACAATGAATGTCGCTCCATGCTGACGGCAACGAAAGAGTGCCTTGAGTCCATTAAGAATGGTGCTGTAGTGAGCTCACATTGCTTGGATGCGAAGGGGCGGGTGCGGACTTTGATGACCGCTGCCGCTGCCGCCGACCGACTCAACAGCGGCGCCAGGAGTGTGGACGACGAGTTGGCTGACATGGACAGGGCTATTGAAGAGGCTGCCTCACAGATCGAAGTCAGTAATGTTGAAGGATTTATTGAACCAAATTGAAGAATGAATGTCAGAATCGGCAATTTTTCGTTATATGTGCAGTCGAACAATTATTAACTAATTGGTATACACGCAACTACCGACCGATTCATGTGTGGGTGTAAACCAATTAGCTTGTTAGAGTGTACTATATATTGGGTTAGCTTAAATAGTATGTTAGAACAAAAAAAAAAACACTATTTGTCTATTGAAATATCTATTTCCTGATTATCACGAATTGCACAGAATATGCTGGCAGCTACCCGCGCCAGTGGCTCTGGGGTGAAGCTGGAAGTGAACGGCAAGATCCTCGACGCCTGCACCACACTGATGGGCGCCGTCAAGATCCTAGTACAGGACGCGCGCAAACTGCAGAACGAACTGGGCGATCCTAAGACCAGGCAGAAGATGTACCGCAAGAATCCGCAGTGGTCAGAGGGACTTATCTCAGCGGCTAAAGCTGTTGTGTTTGCTGCTAAACTGCTAGTGTATGTATTTATTAGTTTTGTTACTTCTTTTCTACCAAGCCCTACGAAAGGTTTTTACAGGGTCGGCAACGCGCGAGAGACACCTCTGGTGTTGCGAACGTCCATAGGCTACGTTAAACATCAGGCGGGCTGTATATTTGCTTGTTATCTTTGTGTTATATAAAAAAGCCAAGCCTATCTAGCTTTGGAGGGATTACTAGGAGTATTTTCTTTTCTACCCCATAAATTCAATTTAGCTGTCATCGATAAATTGAATCTGGGATCTCTCCTACCACTGAAAGACAGTTATTTTGTATGTATTATGATTTTAATACTATATTGTTTGACTAGATTTAACAGTAATCAGTTTTTTTTTTAGAATATTTACCGTCATAGGTGTACGTTTGTCTTTTTCCTGTATCCTTTTTTTTGCATAAATTAAAATATCTTTAGGATTATATGTTGTACATAATATATATTTTTATCAATATACTAACTTATGCCCGCGATTTTGTCTGCGTAAAATTAGTATTTTACGGTTTTTTTTGGTATTGAATGCGTCGGTATTTTTTGCGTAAATATTGGTGGCGTGGTTATTGTTGGCGTCGGTATTGAAAGCTTCGGTATTGGTGGCGTCGATATTGAAAGCGTCGGTATCGAAAGCATCGGTGTTATTTGAGTAGGTATTGGTGGCGTCGGTATTTATGGCGTCGATATTGAAGGCGTCAGAATTGAAGGAGTTCGGTATTGTTGGCGTCGGTATTGAAAGCGTCGGTATTGTTGGCGTCGGTATTGAAAGCGTCGGTATTGTTGGCGTCGGTATTGAAAGCGTCGGTATTGGTGGCGTAATTATTGTTGGCACCAGTATTGAAAGCGTCGGTTTTGATGGCGTCGGTATTGTTTGCGTAGGTATTGGAAGCGTCATTATTGTTGTCGTCTGTATTGAAAGCGTCGGTATTGCTGACATCGGTATTAGAGGCGTCGGTATGGATAAAGTCGGTATTGAGAGTGTCAGTATTGAAAGCGTCGGTATTGCTGACATCTGTATTAGAGGCGTCGGTATGGATAAAATCGGTATTGAGAGTGTCAGTATTGTTGGCATCCAAAAATATGGCGTCGGTATTGTAGGCGTCGCTATTGCTGTCGTCGACATTGTAGACGTCGGTATTGTTGGCGTCTGTATTGTTGGCATCGGTATTGTTTACGTCGGTATTGGAGGCGTCGGTATTGGTGGCTTCGTTGTTGTTCGCGTCGGTTTTGATAGCGTTGGTATTGTTGGCGCCGGTATTGGTGGCGTCCATATAGTTGGCGTCGGTCAATACCGACGATTGATTGATGATACCGGCTCTATATTGATAGAGCCGGTATCAGTCAATTAAATCTTGGGGAATTTCTAAGATACAGCCTTCTTGCCTAGTTTAGGAGTCAAATGTTTCGTCTTTGAACTATGACACTGTTGTACAACTTAATCATAAGTCCTTGCCTCGTACTATTTGGTTTTTGTGTACAAACAAACGATTTTATCATGCTTTTTTTTATTGTTGGCGTTGGTATTGGTAGCGTCGGTATGTGTTGCCTCGGCATAGATAGCGTCGGTATTGTTGGCGTAGATATAGATAGCGTCGGTATACGAAGACGAAATCGCGGGCATTCCAGGTATATTTATTTTTATATTTATAATTATTTTATATTGCAGGTATTCTATCTGGTCGTGTTTCCGTCCTGATCGATCATCACTTTGATATGCGTTCACACGTGGTCTTTTACAGTAGTGTATTATTTGCTGCAGATCTTAAGTTGAGATCATTTTTCGTTGCCAGCCGTGCCGCTTCACGGTCCTTGCTAGAGAAGCACGATATCTCTTTTTTCTTCATTGGATAGATTCGCAATGTTTTAATTGCATTATTATATTTTGTTGGGAAATATTAGATCTTCTAGGTCGCGGGAAGTCAAATGTAAAAAATATTCCGACATATGGAGCTATTACCGATATTTACAGACGATCTGTCAATCGCACGAATTGTCCTAAATAATTATGATACAGGTCCTTCCTTTTCTTTTCTAACGTAAACTTAGGTTAGATTAAAAACGTTTTTTTTGTAATGTTCTGCGTTACTTTTTTTTATTTTTTCCCTTAAAAACCTTCTACAAAGTATTAGAAAACGTTTAAGTAAAGATCAATGAATTTGGTGAAGCCTTTTTCAAGTTATGCCGTGACCTAGCGAAATAGGGATTAATTTTTATATATATTGATGTACAATATTGTACATATATTGATAAGCAGGTGAGTCTCTTGGTTTGGTAACCCGCTACGACTTATAATAGTGTGTGACTACTATTAGACTTGATGAAAACATGCACATAATTAGAACGGTACACTGAGTGACATAGCGTTCATGTCAACAATACGATAATAGTGTAAGCAATAATTTTTTTGGCTTGATGAGAATGCCATATTGCTAGAACGTTAATTAAATATGTATATGAAATGGTATTTATTATATATTGAATATATGTCCAATTTAGGGGTAAGTAATATTGGGCTTAGTTGTGTAGTTGTCCTAGACAATATACATTTAGGTATGAAATACCTGAAAGTGCATACAAGGTGCCGATTTAATTAGTAGAAGGATTATAAACTGTAAAACAAACAGCTGTCACTGTGAGGACTTCACAGAGTAAGAACAGTTCGGAGGGCGGAAATGTAATGGGTTAATTTGGCAGTACTTTTAAAACTGCTCTTTGAGACCTCTTGAGGCGCAACATGGTTGTCTTATGGGTTCCTCCTTATGTTGTTACATAGTTACTGAAAACTGATTGAACGAGGGCAAAGTATACGATTTATATTGATTGAAAATCAGTAGCCACTCGAAGTTTGTTAAATAAATAAAAATCGGTATCCTAACCCAATCCAAAACTGAGTCAATATGTTTGGTTGACTAATGACGCTCGGAGTAAAAAAGATGAACTTGGTCTTAAATATATTTAACGTAAGCTGATTCGAGGTTTACACACACCATAAGCATTCTCAGTACAAATTCTGCCTTCTCACGAGTCTCAGACCAGTCCTTGCCATGGGTTATGAAAGCTGTGTCATCCGCATATGTAAATATTTTTATGTTCGGGAGAAGGTTGATCTCAGAATACTGCCCCGAGGAACACCAAAAGTAAAATTTTCTTCATCACTGATGAGAGATCCAATTTTTACAATCTAAAAGATTTCTAGGGCCACGAATGCTAATTTGTTCCAGCTTGTTAATTAACTTAGGAATAGAAACGGTGTCGAAAGCTGTCGAGAGATCTAGGAAAACTCCAAGAGGCTTTTGTTTGGTAGTCGCCTATACCAGATTTTCCCTCTCCGAAACCGTATTAATTTTCGGCCAAGACGTAGAATTCAGGGAGGTATTTCACAAGGCTCGCGTTGATAACAGCGTTGGCTGTAGGGCGAACGTTTTTTACGGCATCATTACTACACCTTGTCTAGTAATAAAATCGGCAACCTGTATATAATACATACATCTTCTTGCAGTTTAGTTTCAGTTTTCATGACGTATGGTTAAAGAGATTGCTCTCCCTCTCGTGGAACGGCAGTTCTATATTTAGTAGAAGGTTATATTGGTGTTTGTGTGGCAGGACATCGGCTGACGAGGCAGTGGGAGCGTCGGGGCAGGTGGAGGGCGTGTCGGCGGCGGCGCACGAGGTGGCGGGCAGCACTGCGCAGCTGGTGGCGGCGTCCCGCGCGCGCGCCCCGCCCGAGTCGCCCGCGCTGGCGCGCCTCACGCAGGCCAGCCGCTCCGTGGCCGCCGCCACCGGCGCGCTCGTCGCCGCCGTCAAGGCGGGCTCCGCGCTCGTGCTAGAGCAAGGTATGTCACACGAGGTGGCGGACAGCTGCTGGCCCCGCGTCGCCCGCGCTGGCGCGCCTCACGCAGGCCAGCCGCTCCGTGGCCGCCGCCACCGGCGCGCTCGTCGCCGCCGTCAAGGCGGGCTCCGCGCTCGTGCTAGAGCAAGGTATGTCACACGAGGTGGCGGACAGCTGCTGGCCCCGCGTCGCCCGCGCTGGCGCGCCTCACGCAGGCCAGCCGCTCCGTGGCCGCCGCCACCGGCGCGCTCGTCGCCGCCGTCAAGGCGGGCTCCGCGCTCGTGCTAGAGCAAGGTATGTCACACGAGGTGGCGGACAGCTGCTGGCCCCGCGTCGCCCGCGCTGGCGCGCCTCACGCAGGCCAGCCGCTCCGTGGCCGCCGCCACCGGCGCGCTCGTCGCCGCCGTCAAGGCGGGCTCCGCGCTCGTGCTAGAGCAAGGTATGTCACACGAGGTGGCGGACAGCTGCTGGCCCCGCGTCGCCCGCGCTGGCGCGCCTCACGCAGGCCAGCCGCTCCGTGGCCGCCGCCACCGGCGCGCTCGTCGCCGCCGTCAAGGCGGGCTCCGCGCTCGTGCTAGAGCAAGGTATGTCACACGAGGTGGCGGACAGCTGCTGGCCCCGCGTCGCCCGCGCTGGCGCGCCTCACGCAGGCCAGCCGCTCCGTGGCCGCCGCCACCGGCGCGCTCGTCGCCGCCGTCAAGGCGGGCTCCGCGCTCGTGCTAGAGCAAGGTATGTCACACGAGGTGGCGGACAGCTGCTGGCCCCGCGTCGCCCGCGCTGGCGCGCCTCACGCAGGCCAGCCGCTCCGTGGCCGCCGCCACCGGCGCGCTCGTCGCCGCCGTCAAGGCGGGCTCCGCGCTCGTGCTAGAGCAAGGTATGTCACACGAGGTGGCGGGCAGCTGGTGGCGCCCGCCTGGCCCGCGCTGGCGCGCCTCACGCAGGCCAGCCGCTCCGTGGCCGCCGCCACCGGCGCGCTCATCGCCGCCGTCAAGGCGGGCTCCGCGCTCGTGCTAGAGCAAGGTATGTCACACGAGGTGGCGGACAGCTGCTGGCCCCGCGTCGCGCGCGCTGGTGCGCCTCACGCAGGCCAGCCGCTCCGAAGATAGAAACAAAATACCCTTTTTTAAACTGACCTAACAACAATACAACACCTAACCTAAATATGTTTTGTTTCCAACAGAGGCACTGGACACGTCTTCCCTATCGCTGACCGCAACGCGGCGTCTTGAGATGGAGAGTAAGGTCCGCTCGCTCAAGCTGGAGACAGCGCTGGACGCCGAGCGCGCCCGCCTCGCCGCTCTACGGAAGAGACACTACCAGCTCGCGCAACTAGAAGAGGTTACCATCTCTCGTAGTCGTCTATTCGTCTTAAGATCATTTTATAACACACCATACCGCCTTTTTTTTCATTTATCTCTTGACAAAAGTTATTACTCTTCATGTCCATTTACATTGATCAAAAATATTTAAGGCGCAGATGCACGTATTGAGTAATCTTATTGTTTATTGTTACAGAACGGAAACATGGAAAACGGGAAAGATTGAACGCCTGTGAAAATTTAAAAGTGAAATTAATCATCAGCTGACAGGATCACTTTACATTTTAGTGAGCTTTTGATCAGTTTTTCGTATTCTTTTCTTTTTGAAGACATTTGTACTCGCATTTTTATACTTTATAATATACAACGACTTTTTATTGACATGCTTGCCAATTGCTCAGTTAACTATTGTGATGGACGAGAGTCTTCCTGACGGATGACAATCAAAATTGATGCAGTTTACTGTATAATATAATATTATTAAAATATGTAGAAACGTACATTTAAATAATAATTCTAATAATAATTGAATACACACTTTCAAACAACTATCTATGGAATTTCTACTTAATGCTGTTGTCCACTAAATACCGATATTTAATAGGTACTTATAAAAAAAAAATGTTTTCTCTAACTGTAATGTACTCAGACTAAATACAGACTCCATTTGAACTGTAACAGTCACAATGTCGATTAACCTTGACGTGCCTGAAGCGTAGTATGACAACTAAGATTACGGTGCGGCCTCGTTTCATTAATATTACTGACGTGCTCTTAAAGAATAAAGGTGTTTATTCACGAGCGAGGCAAACCGAGGTGAGAATTAAAATATCGTAGAAACTAACGCAATGGAAATTATTATAATACTACTGTAATTGGATCGTAGCGCGTGGCATTTGTAGTTTCTGCCTACCTCCATGGGGAAAAAGGCGTATTGTAATTGTCAACTTTTCCAATAACCAACCGAAGTTAGTTGTCATTAGTAAAATCTTCAAATTACATGTTAAAAATGTGCTGTACTCGTGATGTCGGAATCCTACACACAGATTATTTTATATCTCAGATTTTTTGTGTTAATAAGTACCGTCACACGGTGGTTCCGGTTTTCACGCTAGAATTTGAAATGATAATTTTGAATAGATTTTTACGACACATATCTGGATAATAAAATAAACGTAACCGGTTACCATCAGGCGGATCAAGAACTAGCTTGCCACCCTGATGGTAAAAAAAGTAATACTAATGGCACTTAGGGATAAATAAAACAAATTCCCAAAAAATCAAAATACGATTATGTTCATTTTCACCTCATCGTTAGATAAGCACCTTTTATGGCGTTGAGATAACAACCAATCACTAAGATTGACAATCTGTTTGGATAAGGATCTTAGATTGTAGGTGTATGCATGTCAACTTTAATGTCTTTAGTAAACGACTGAGGCATGCGTCAGGCTCGACAAGCCTTTAAACTGGTCCGATCCCCCCGACGAATGAATACGCATCACCATGAGACTAAAAGCTTTAAGCAGAGACTAAGCTAAGAAATTGTGAATTGTATGTACAGTCGAGTTCATTAATATATTGGCATTGCCAAGGGTTCAAATTATTGTCGACCCGTGTAGCTCAACGGTAGTTAACGCTGCCTGCTGTGCTATGGGTCCCGGGTTCGAATCCCGGTAGGGACAAATGTTTGTGTCATGAGCATAAACATTTGTATCCGAGTCATGGATGTATCTATGTATAATATGTATGCATTTACAACAAAAAAAAAGTATATATGTATTTTATCAACCAACTAGTATCCGTAACACAAGCCTCGTTGCTTACCACGGAACTAGATGGCGCTGTGTAATAATGTCCGGAAATATTTATTTATTTATTGTAAGCGTTCGAAAGCTCAATAAATTCTATACAACTTATAGATCAAAAATATATCCTCATGTGAACAGTTCATATATGTGATCACCTTGGCTTCAATAATATCTGAGCAGGCTAAGCTTCATAATTATTTAAGGAAAGTCAATTATATGCCTGAATAAATAAGATCTAGTTTATATTGTTATAGAAATCACAGTAGTTTCCATTATTTACCCCGCATTTGCTTTTTTTAAGTTTTTAATCCAGCCAGTGAGAAATAATATTGCAAACTCCATGCAATTTTAAGATTGCTAGTAAAATCATCTTTATGCCAAAGTATTAAGGTTGAACAGGAATTGTTTAGATATTATTGTATTCATCCGTGCATACATATTTGTGAATCCTACACTGTTCATATAATAATGTGCTTTTGGCTGTAAACATAGTACTCAAAAAAAGCAGTCACATATTAACGAATCAAAATTTTCCCACAATTTAATGATACTTAGGTACAGTTGTCACTTTGTTATGAACTTTGTTGACGTTAATATATTTTTGAACCCTAGAAATGCTCATATATTAATGAACTCAACTGTATGTACCTTGTAGATATAATTAATGATTACCTAATTAGGTTAGTAATATGTGTTATGACATGGAAATTGTTCATACGAGTAGCTGAAGGTGTCATAAACACATACCGGTACAGATGTTCTGTAGAATAATTAGGAACATAGGCTCTACAATTCTAGATATCAATCATTCTAGCCTGAACTGGATTTGTAACTGTATTAACTTTATACGAGGACACCTTAGAACGATTGAAATAAGATATCGCCTTATAACGGCTCCTTTATTTATTCCTTATATTTACATTTACTAATAAAATATATGTATGTATGAAAAATAGTTGGTTTTATTAAATTAAATTTCACTACCGTGAACTTCACGACAAACCCGTTTCTCATTATAGCAATCGTTTGTAATTTGTGATTAACAATAAAGAGCAATAAAACAAAGGTTATAGTTTACACATATTCCATATACTCGCTGTATTACTTAATACTGCTATAAACTAAGGACAAAAAGCATAGCGAAAACAAATTGATTACACAGTTGTTTCGGTCTGGCAAAGTAAAATAGTTAAATAATAATGTTTTATAGAATACTGCATATCTATGAAAAAATAGTGGAGTACTTGTGGAATGCTAGTTCATAACTTGCGATTATTCTTGCACTTAAATACAATAAACAAAGTAACTATGAAAAAATAAAACAGAATGAGATTATTATGCATATTGCCAATAACTTCATAAACAAAACACTCAGAAAATTACAATCATTCACATCACTAACCGGTGGCACTTCGTTTTTGTGCAATATTACATAATATCATTACATTAAGTTGATATATGATAGATACGTAAGTATAGAGAAATACCTAAATGAGATATTTAAAATAGGCCATAATGTCGTTGATACAATTGTTACACTATAATAACACTGTAAAGCTATTCATGGTGCAAGAAGCCATTACCCATTCACTGTGTGAAATACATCTGTTATCAAAATCTTAAGACGATGGTAAAACCTTCGAAAATTTAGCACCACTTGTTGGCTTCTCACTACATTAAAATACTGAATTTTATTTGCATTTATTATACATACACGAATATTTTGTTTTATGTTTTGTCATGATTTAAAAATAAATGAGCAGAAGAATCTTTTGATTAGAGTTCAATCTATTGGTAGTTTAAGAGAAATAGACATGAACAATTGACAAAGTTCCACTCAATTTGGCTGACAATCACTTAATACGGCACAATAATTATCTGTAATAGTAAGTAGTAGTTGGTAATAAAATTCTAAAAAGTACTCTCTTCTAAAAAGTAAATACAACTGGCATAACACACATTTATATATGACATAGAATGGATAAGATTACGACAAGAGAGATGAGAGTGCAAGTGGACCTTGCAAATGATATACTTAAAGACTTGAGATACATGAGACGAAGGGATCAATTACAGTGGGGGCTCATCCCACTTGAGGTGCTTTTCAGGGGTCAGGTGAACAATGCGGACATGGACAGCTTGATTCTTTTCAAATTTTGGAGGGATTGGACAGAGCCGATATATTACTTCATCACCCGGCAGTGGAACATACTCTCCTTCAATACTGCAAACAAATATAAAATCTAAAGTAACATAATCATTATATTTTGATATTGTTTTCTTCATAAAAAGAAAGCAAGAAGTAAGTAATCATTAAGAATTAGGTTAATTAACTAAAGAACCACTTTCGTTTTCTAGTTTAGTTTTGAATTTCTAACTACTTCATTTTACTCTCAATTTATAGTATCTTTCCCTTCCTTACTTATGAATCCCGATGTTTCGGATCCTTTACACATAAGTGTGATCAGTACAACAAAATGTGTTTATGCTTGCTTTGGAATAAATGCCTAAAGTAAAGTAAAACAAATAACACCCACATAATTTGACCTTGCTAACTGAATAGTCTATGTGTATGAGTATATATCTTATCAGCTTTAAATTATGATATTAGCATCTACTCTAAGCATTTTTTCTGATAGGTATCAAATGACGCTTTTTAAGTATGATCATTTTTGTAATTTGCTTCAATATGTTTTGCATTAATTTAGCAGCAGTTATTTTTACATAGTACATACAAATTTAAAAAATTGCATTAAATATCACAATAAATCATTGAACTGTAAAATGAATATGACCTTTATTTGATATCAACTAATGTCCACTTAATGAAGTATTTCAGATATGTATATAGTTATAATAATGTCAGTAAACCATGCACAAAAATATACTAACACAGGTTTATTAATAATTAAGTACTTACTCGGAAATGTGTAGAAATATATCCTCACCGCCTCTTTCTGGGGTAACAAATCCGTGACCTTTTTCTCGGCAAAACGATTTAATTTTTCCACTTTCTATTGGATTACCTAGGGCTCTTTCTGACCTAAAATTAGAAAGAAACGGGCACATTTAGCTTTTAACACATATAAATCTTTTACTACATATTTAGGACAAGTTAATCCAAAACCTTACGTCGAAGCTGTTCGGTTTCGTCGTGTAATTATAGGGCTCGGCAGCTGGAGACGTGAAGTTGTCGTTTTGTTTGGGGAATCATCACTGTTGAAACCGTAATCATTGGACATGATTACGCAAAATTCTCGTCCCCGAAATAAATTATAAACAAGAAGAACTTCGCAAGAAGGAAGAAAAACAAAATGTCAGTCAATGTGGTATAGTGATGTCCAATGTCAGTTTACAATCGATTTGTGAGAAAAAATCAAATAAGCAACTTTAAATCAAATAAGGTGATTTATCGATGTTACTTTTAGTATTCGTATTATTATTTCGCTAATCAGTCATAAAAATAAAATCATAATGCAGAAAACTAATATTGCCATCCCCATTTAGTAGATTCCTCACGTAGACTTATTATTTTCTTTGGATTCTTCTAGCAGACTACTTCTTACTATATAGTTTGAAATCCTTTCTTTCAATTGCTTTCACATTTTAGTTTAGTTATTTATTTGTATTTAAGATTGGATATAGACTTATTTAGCTACGGTTTTCCTTAGTTAATATAGTTGTAGTTATTGTGTTGTTTGTAACGATACATTATCACATTGATTAACTATTGTAATTATTGTAATAACTTTAACTATTGTAATAAAATTGTATTCGATGTATAAATAATCGATAAAAAAGAAAATACATCACTATTCACAGTTTTTGTGGAATGTCATACTTTATGTCAAGTCATGTGAAGGATGCGATACGTTCAGAAATCAAATAAAAAACATAATGCAACTTTTTACTCATCATTATTTTTCTTTTGCTTTCAATTAAATTTATTAACCTTTATTATTAATTTATTATAGGTACTTGGCAATAGGCTCGTACCCTATTACATAGGACCTAAAACGTACCTGCAAAATATGGGTGTACATTAGTACACCTCTGTCTGACCCGGGGGCTACAGGCGTGATCGTATGTATTGTTATAAATATTTGTTCTACCTAAGAGCAAGATCCCTCCTGTCCGAGCATCCTCTTTCTCATCTTCCATCCTTTTCAACTGAGTGCTTGATGGCCAGCTCTATTCGGGGTCAAGACGTTTTTAGTGCAAGTTAGTGACACCATGAATAATTGAATAAGGTCCAAATCACGCAGTATAAAGTAGGTACCTACTTTGAACACAGTACAGTCAAATTCATTAATATATTGGCATTGCCAAGGGTTCAAAATATTGTAAGCGTTCGAAAGCAACAACTTATAGATCAAAAATATGTCCTCATGTGAAAAGTTCAGTAATATATACCATGCTTAATAATATGTGATCACCTTGTGCGTTCAATAATATCTGAGCAGGCTAAGCTTCATAAATTTTCATGGAAAGTCAATTATTTATATACCTGAATAAATAAGATCTGAAATGATTGTTTATTTCTGCAAATAGATATTTTTAAAGACACTTTTACAAGTCATGTAAGATCTTTTTAGTATCTAGATGGCATCGGCATTTCCTAACTGACGACTTCTGAGAAGAAATGCCGAAACAAACTCGGAGAATTATGGTCTCTTTTAAAGTCCAAACATTTTGGTTACATTAGGTATGTGAGCCTGACGATGTATGTAACCCACATTCGTGTTTTAATACCCCCTATTATACAACAGTTGCATAAATAACTATTTTGAACACTAGAAATGCCCGTAAATTAATGAACTCGACTGTACCTATACGATACATATATTTTTCATATAAGAAAACTTATCCAATATCCAATTAGATAAATTACAGCTGTTTACCTAGTTTCGAATATTAAATATAGATACCTACATACAATAAACTAAATGAAACCATTTTGATAAACTCGATCGATAAATAAACACTATCTATCTAAAAATAGGCTGGTGGGTCCAGATGGCTGTAAAAGTAATCGTATGGCGAAAATAGAAAAACTAATATGTGTGTCTTGACGTAAACATAGCAAGGAATTGTGGATACAGAGAAACAGTTAATAATACTTATCATGGTAAAGGGTCCGAATCAAGTTAAGTTAAGGACATGTGCATAATTATTATTACTACTTTTATATAAAACTAGCTGACCCAGCAAACGTTGTTTTGCCACATTATAGGGGTTGGTGGACAATCCTTATCACTAAGGGGTATGAAAAATAGATGTTGGCCGATTCTCAGACCTACTCAATATGCTCACAAAATGTCATGAGAATCGGACAAGCCGTTTCGGAGGAGTACGGGAACGAACATTGTGACACGAGAATTTTATATATAAGACTAGCTGACCCAGCAAACGTTGTTTTGCCACATTATAGGGTTGGTGGACAACCCTTATCACTAAGGGGTATGAAAAATAGATGTTGGCCGATTTTCAGACCTACTCAATATCACAAAATTTCATGAGAATCGGTCAAGCCGTTTCGGAGGAGTACGGGAACGAACATTGTGACACGAGAATTTTATATATAAGATTATCTCTATACATAGAGTGTATCCACTATTAACTACCAAACACAAATCTAATCGCTTAGCTTGCATCTAGATCGCACTGTGTAATATACTTAGTCCTAATATTTTTTTATGCTTTAACTAGAAAGCATCCTATCAGGCGTGAAAGCTTGTGGAAACCGGGAAAATAACTTGGTTAAAAATTGGGTAGAAGCAATAAAAAATACCACAAAAACGAGCTTCTTGTTTTATTTATGTATATACCTAACATCTACTGTACATACATCACATTATTTATTATTGCGTTTGTCACCGTTTCATTTAAATATACAATCATTTATTCTTCCATACTTAGCTGGCTACAGGTCTCATTTGCGACGGATGGGGTACATACAATCCACCACGCTAGACTAGTACGGCTAAATATTGTACATGATGTATTATATTTTAAAATTGTATGTTAATTCTATATTACTTATTTACTAAGAATACAATCAAACTTTTTATATAACTTTAATAATATCACAAATTAGAAGTATTATTAGATACGACATAACTTAGTTATACCTTCTCTTTAGGTAAGTTAGATAACAGTAAGGTATTTCTGATGATAAATAAAATACAAATTAATTTAGTACATCCTTATCTATTTTTCTATGATCATATCAGGACACATTCTTTTTTCGGTCGGCAACGGTAGTTTGATCTTTGGAATCGATATTCCTTCCCAGTCACCCTGTAAAAAAAGCTTAAATGAAATATTGAATTTAGGATGGAAGGTCAAAGCTCCGTCAAGTGTCTTCTTCTTATTTGTTTATGACCTTTTCTTAAAGAAATGTACTGACGGTTTTCTTTTATATACGCACCTGGAATCGACTACCATCCGATTTGTTGCACTGCATGGATATCGGAGACTCGGTGTAGAGAGCATGCAGCGTGTTAGCTCTCAAAAAGGTCCACGGTTTGATCGATAAGTAGTTCATTCGAGGTGAAGCCTTGTACGAAATGGACATATTATCCCATCTGTAATATACATACAATGTAATCTATAAGTAGCTTGTAAAACATCCCAACATAGAGCCAATGGCACTTAAATCAAAATAGGAAGTTGCTGATGATAGGAAGATAAATTAAAAAGTTATCAGTTTCTCCCAAATTAATCCCATCGTGTACCAACCTCATTAACATTATTGGTCAATAATTGCTTACCGTCGTTCAAACTTGAAGTAACTTTCAAGGGCAGCGTTAGAGACGGCACTCTTGCAGACTTCTAGTTCCGTGGCGGGGTAGTAGTGTAGATAGTTGACGCACATCTCGTCTGTGATCGCGTGCCCACCAATAGTAGCGTTCTCATTCTCATCAGTGTTATAAATGCACG
This sequence comes from Craniophora ligustri, assembly GCA_905163465.1. Lineage (NCBI taxonomy): Eukaryota > Metazoa > Arthropoda > Insecta > Lepidoptera > Noctuidae > Craniophora > Craniophora ligustri. Next base: position 4,096,842 of record LR990967.1, on the reverse strand, counting down.
TCGTTTCCAAATAATCACCCTATAAACAAAAAAGGTTTAGGGGAAATCCAGTAGACCTCTTTGTTGTAGGTAAACACATTTCGTCAAATTGGGTGTTAAGTGTTATGCGTAATGGGACTAGGCGTACATACTACTTGTGCATACCCTACCTTAAACTGTCCATCGTTTATTATCATTATATGAATAAATGAGAAAATAATAGCAGAATACGACGAATTATCAATCAGATTACCGGCAGAACATTCACAGGCTTGTGCAAAATCCTGATTTCCTGAAAATGAGTAGAGTAGTGCATATCTTTGTTGAGGTACGGTAGCTCCACGCCTTGCCGCGAGTGCCTCGTCCATACCGCTACTCCAGTCAAATGTGTGTGGAGCTGACTGCCAAACACCACAATACCCTTTGACGGTAATCCCTAAAATAAAACAGAACATCATACGTATACCCTGATTTTCACTCTCAGTTCACCAACCAAGCAATATATGTATTATGTTGTTTTGCTTAAGAAAATACTCAATCTTCCCAAACGTGATTTTATATATATTTGATTTTTTATATATTCTATCGCGCTTGGGCCTCTAGACCACTGAGCTTGACTAAAGGGCTCGGTAGTCCTTTCGTTTCCAAGTGTCACGTCGGCAAGTGGCACTTGTAAGAGGCTATTACGAGCTAGGGCATAGCTCCTGATGCTTGAAGCTTGTCGGGGCTATAAAGAATGTGTTAACGATTCCTACGGTTTAGACAATGGAAAGCCTCTTACCACCCCTGTGCATTGTGGAATACAGTAAGCAGTTAATGGAAACGCCTTCTGCCTTCCCGGGATAGCCATTTTGTCCGTATATTCTAGTCCAAGTTCCATGATGGCCGCATCAAATTTACGTCTTTGCCCGGTTACGTGGAGAACTATTCCTGAGCTGTCTACCCAATCTGGAACCATACAAATTGAGACTCATCAACCCTTTACTGGACACGTGTCCTCTCTACTTTCGCCGGACAGCAAATGTACAATATTTGAATTTGACGACCCGTTTAGCTCAGCGGTAGCGCTGCCTGCTGTGCTATGGGTCCCGGGTTTGAATCCCGGTAGGGACAAATGTTTATGTGATGAGCATCACCATTTCATCAACATTTGTATTCGAGTCAAGGATGTATCTATGTATAATATGTATGTATTTACAAAAAAGAAGTATATATATAGTATATCAACCATCTAGTGTCCGTAACAGAAGCCTCGTTGCTTACCACGGAACTAGATGGCGCTGTGTAATAATGTCCGATAATGTTTATTTATTTATTTAATATATAATAAAATGGGAATACAAAAATTTTAATCTACAATGATTAAAAGTTTTTAACATCAATTTAAAAAGTTTTAATCATTTAAAACTTTTTTAACAATAATTTAAAAAGTCTGTTAAATATGCTTTTGCATTTTCTGTTTAACATAAGTAACGTTAATCAGAAAATGCAGAAACCACATTTAACAGACTTTTTAAATTGTTGTTAAAAAAGTTTTAAATGATTAAAACTTTTTTAACAACAACTTAAAAAGTCTGCTAAATATGGTTTTGCATTTTCATGTACATAAAAAAATTACCCTTTCTCATTTCCGGATTATTGTAGTGAACTTCAAGCATTAAGTATTTATTTGCCTGCGGCCCTCCGAGAGGTAGTCCTGCTTCCTTCGGATATACAAACGGAGGAGCACCCATTGCCCAGGCTGCTTTTACCTGGAAACGATATTTTTAACACGATTAATGTTGCGTGAATATAATAAGTAGACCTACGCCGCGCCGTGTCGGCGAGATAAATAGTTTTAGTGCCATATTTTTCTCTAATCGGCCTCGGTATTGTAATCACGGCTGCTGAGCGTGAGGTCCTGTGATCGATTCTCAGTATCTAGAGTTTTTAGGTTGCATTTCGGAGTTTAGAACCGACTGGTGAACTCCTTCAAACCGGTGCGCATATATGACAAGATTTATGAACATGGATGAAGTAGTATGCAGCGATCGTAGTGGCTTTCTGCAGGACTGCGTAGAGTCTGCCTATACCTATGACAAAGGCGGGAGAACCTCCATATTAAAGTCCGGATTGTTACCTGGGTATGATTTTTGATATGCGAAGTGTTACAATAACAATATATTCTTACCTTTGAACACGTTTTGGTTATTTCAGGTCTGTTTGCGGCGAAGCAGTTGCCTTTATACAGAGGTATGTCCTTATTGGGATCAGTATCACAATAGAACACTTCCATGTGATGCACCAAACCTTCGTTGCCGTGCATAATCGTTGACTCAAACTAAAATATTTCAGATACACTAGGTATAGACAGCACACATTATACGCTTTTGTATTTAAGATCTGCACTTTAATTATATCGCATTCGCTACTTTCGACGATTTCGTGATAAATTATTGTCCCATGGTTGGGCATGGCAAGTTGAGGCTGTAGTTCAATGTACCGCTGTCGAAAAACTTTTTCAGGCATGTAAGTTTCCTCTTACTTCACGATTTTTTTTTACAAGAGATATCATATGAAATTTAATCTAAAACGGGGCTTTGTAAGTCACAATATATACTTAGTTATACAGTCTCACCTGAATAATATGATGAATCTTCTTTGAAATAAAATCGGGAAGTTTAACCACCTGGCACCAGTATGTCGTGTCATCGCCTGGTACTTTTAAGTTCTTATTAGTTATTCGTAATTGGTAAGCGTCGCCGACTCTCTGATGTCCTACTGGAGTCAATAGGCGTACTCTGATAAAGCCGTGGTCCTGCACCGGGGTGCAAGTTAGGCATAGACCTTTAGACGAGAATAATTTGTCTGTACCATGAGCCCAAACAACGTGGACTGTACCATCCTGGAAACAAAATATTATTAAGATTATTATATTCACTAATAAAGTATCTTGTATCTTGAAAGAGGGGCATCAATTTTTCTAAACATTATTATTTACCTTAAAGTGAGTAGATACGTAGGTAAACTACAAGCAAAAACTATAAATTGGCCAAAACTCGTTACAAAATATCAGGAATTAAGCCTACTAAGTTTTCTAATAAATAAGTTCCACAGAATTGCATAGAATCAACTCGGTTAACTAGAATGTAGATCCCAAAAATATGCCGCCATCATTAAGAGAATCCCGTCTACTTACTTCAATAACGTAGTCATCATTGTCACAGGTGTCGAAAAAGCGCTCGAACACCAAGCTTTGAGTCTCAGGATCGGGATAAAACGCGTCGCAATCTTGTTTCACGTCACGTATCAATTTCCCTTCAATGTCTGCGTACATGTCCTACAAGATTAAGAACTCTAGTTGGTCAACCATTATCAGGCAATTTACTGGCCCACAGTTGGGTACGGGTTTTCTCGCAGAAAGAGATAAGCTATAGTCAACTACGGACACCTAGTGCGAGGCAGAGTGACAGACTCACCGGCTCCGGCCGCGTCAGGAAAATCTTACGTGTGCAGCTTTCGTCAAGATAGTTTAAGCGAGTGATATTAGTACTTCAACTTATGATCCATTACGAAATTTAACTATTTTAGTTACCAATTCAGTGACCGTGATTAAAAGTCAAAGTAAATAGAAGAAAAATTTGTTACCTCAAAGTGGTATTTTCCTTTATAATCAGTCCAAAATAAGCATACATCTGAATTATTTAACTTTCCTCTATCTGAGAATCCTAAAGCAAACCAGGAAAACGTTGGTGCTTTTTCTGTTAATACTATTTGAAACTGAATTTTCTTTAGAGAATAATCAACTCGCCACTTCAGTAATAAATCGCCATTCGGATCCAACACGGATTCACTTTCAGCTATCTCTTGGTCTAGCAGGGAAAAAAAATCGTTAGTATTAATTATTAATGCCTTGCGTCGTCTGATTAGTAAAAGAAAGACTAGCACTGCTCATTAAAAAATTTCATCAAAGTAAATTCGACATTCAATTTAGATTAATCTTATAATGCCATCTAAAAATCTAGACTGGCACCTGAACCTAATTTAAAATAGGTAGGTACCTACGCTATAATAAAACGCACGTTACGTTTAAAAAAAGGCACTTACCTCTTCCATTTTTATTAAACGAATACGAGAAATTAGAACACACAAACAAGGAAACGATTGTAAATACACACTTGAGCGCCATTATTTAAGTACTTTAATACATTTTATAAGTTTCAAAATTTTCTCCAGTGGTGGTACTGGTGCGACTGGGTCGACGAGCAACGAGACAATGAGAGAACTTCAGCGGATTATTCCAGTAAAAGCTAGGGGATATATAGCTATGCTATCTTATTGAGAGATGTTTCGGTATGTCGTTTGGTGGTGGTACAGTCAGGAACAAATAACTTGAGCTTAATAATAAAGTTCGGTATTAAAATTTACTTAATCTTTTGGTTGGGAAAAAGAACCTGGACAGTTTATAAATGATACATCTTGTGTGGCAAAGTTTTTTAATAGTTGCCACAGTGAAGTGTATTTCAGCAGTTACCTAATATTCTAAAAAATAGCACGACAGAAGTAAATCAAGCATAAAGATTTGAATATTGGAAGTTTAATGACCAATGGTCTAATTAGACAACATTATTGTTAGACATTATGAATGTCTAACAATAATGTTGTCTAATGTTTGGGACTAGATGGTGCTGTGTAAAATGTCGCAGAATATTTATTTATATTAAAGCTTTTTTCTTTGCACTCAGTTAAGTATTGTATATTTTAGTCTATTTCGTCATGATCTCCATTGCGTTACGCGTTTGGTGGAAAACCTTTTTAAAAGATACAATTAATAAGCATCCTGCTCTCTACCGAGACACTGCAACTGAACATTTGATGACCCGACTAGCACAGCGGTCATAATGCTGCTTTCTATGATAAAGGTCTAGGTTTCGAATATCGGTACCTAGATGTTCTTAAGTAATTGTAGGTATATATTTTAAGATATTTACTCTGTAATGTGTCTATATTGTATTTGATATCAACCATCTAGGATGCGTAACACAAGCCTCGGAACTAGATGGCGCTGCGTAATAATGTCGTGGGTTGTGGCTAAATTTTAATTTTATCATCTGCTCAGGCAAGTCCGGGTCTCTCAACTAGTAAAGACCCATTACGTGATAATATGCAGAGCAACCGAGTTCATATTTATAATACGTAGGTAAGTAATTGAAATGTTCCCGACGCCGACGCTTCGGCGGTGGAATGCAACGGGCGGTGTCGGCATTATATTAAATTCCTGGAGACGCCGCACCCTCTCCCAGAATGGAGGTCGTCTAGATTAACGTTTTATTTCATTAAAGAACGCCACGTCGGTCGCCGTCGTGGACCGTAGCGGCTTGGCGCAAACTTAATTTTCGCCACACGACCGTAATTAAGATCCCTACGATTCTTTTCGCGCACCTTACTTCAACTTTTGTTTATAAATATTATGTGCGCGGTGTGTTGATATTACATTTATTTATTTAAACCTTTTTTAATCCCTTATTAATAGTAATACCTACATTTTTTATACATTCTCTTAATAGTATACATAGTAATATCTACATTTTTTAGACCTCTCGATCTCACTCCATTTTTTTCCTATCTTGGGCTGTTCGTTTGCGAATTTAAAAGATTGTCTCTCCATCTTTTGAGGGGGCGGCCTCTTTTTCTTTTTGGGGGGGGGGGGCTGGGGGCATCCCATGTAGTAATTTTTTATGTTGATATTATTTAACTACATAGTAAGTTAATTTCACAGTGGCACAGATGTCGCTTATCATTTTCATCCATAACAACATTACAGTCGTGGAATGAACAATGTGGGTAGGTACTATAGCCAGTTCTGTCTGTGTGTTGTATAAATATTTTAACAAAATATTTGATTATTTACTCACACTTTTATTTTCAGATAGTGTTGTGAACAGTGGACTGTGACCATGCACTGACTTTTCGGAGTAACGTGCGAATTTATCACATGCTCAAACGGTGAAGCAGAACAATGTCAGGAAATCTGCATGCTTCAGAGATTTTCTCAAAGACGTGAGAAGCCTGCCAACAACTAGCGTGGTGGACTATAGCCTAATAATATCTCTTTCGTAGGAGAAGAAGAGACCCGTGCTGAGCAATGGGACAATAATTTGGTACTGGTAATTCCTCATCAAATACTAAGGGACGACAATGATATCTGCATGATCAATGATAATAATTGACCAGCTTGTATGTAAAACACTGAGAGGAAAAAATTACTGTCCTGAGCTCCACAATCTATTGGGTCGACTATCTGTGCCCGGCAACTACCTTGGTCATCGTAAGGGTCGCCGATACTGCTTGTTCGCAAAGCCAGTATGTAAGTCTGTCGCTAGGGCAGAGTCCCCAGTTTGTCGTACTCTAGAGGTGCTCGACGCTCTCCCTATCGTCAATCCTGAATGTGACCTATTTGCGACGAATGGAGAGAAGTAATGCGAGTGTGTTCGATGTTCTGCGAGGATTATGCAAGTTTTAATTAGAGTTAAGTAATTGATCTATAATGTGTACATAAATTATTGTTTCTATGCTAATAAATGTAATTGGTTTTTTGATCAAGCGTTTTAATTAACTACCTGCAACTAAAATGTTTTTACAAATATGTCAAGTTTTTTATCTTTTAGAAAAGAGGGCAAAAATAACACACTTAAGTAATTTACAATAAAGACTTTATTATAATTAAATACTATACTACATTAGTATCATTAATATCTTTCATGTCCACATCATTTAAAATGTCGCTTTTGTCTTCATTTTTCACTTCAGTTTCTATTGAGGCATCCTCTTCAGTCTTTACAGGTTTTTCTACCTCTGGATCTGACGAACCCTGCGTGTGAAACAAAATGATGAATTAATTAACTACATTATTATTGTTTGGTTAAAAACCAAAATAGTTTTTAATTTAATGTTTTTATTTTTATTTTGTTCGACGACCCAATTAGTCCCGGGTTCGAATCCCAGTAGGGACAAATGTTGTGTGATGAACATAAACATTGGTATCCGAGTCATGGATATGTATAATATGTATGTATTCACAAAAAAAACCATATATGTAGTATATCAACCAACTAGTATCCGTAACACAAGCCACGTTGCTTAGCTCGGAACAGCTGGCGCTGTGTCATATTTTATATATGTATATTACAAAAGAAATATTCACAATGCACAAACACCCACACCCAAAACAACTAAAAACTAAACCGAGGGACTTATATCCTACAATGCGACGATGTTCTACAAAAAAGCATTAAAACAAATAATTAAATCATTATGTCAATAACTTAAATTTAAAAAAATCTATTTACATAATATTTTTTTTTTAATTTTTTCAAACGTACTTCCGGCCCGTCTGATTTTAGGTTACCGTAGCTTATGAACATTTGCAACACCAGACATGAAGCCCAACCGAAATTATAAAATTACCTCTCTCTCAAACAGTATGGCCAGTTCAACATGCTTCGTTTGTGGGAACATGTCAACGGAAACAGCTGTTATAGGCAAGAACGGCGCGCCTCGCAGCGTCTTGGTGGAGGGGCGAGACAGGTCGATGAAGTTCTTCACGGCAGAAGACGGGCTGCACGATATGTACACTAACCGCTTCACTTTCTGCGCATTGCGTAGCTGCGTTACTGCCCGCATATCTGTGACGATACATGCAAAATATTGTAAATCTGCTGTTGCAAGAAACTGATCTTGTGGTCTCAAGAATATTATAGATGGATCTGAATGATGTGGTGATGAGAGAAAACTCAATAAAGGCTTTGCAAAGTGCCTTTTGCATAACCTAATAACGCTATCAACTAAATAATGTCATAAACTAAATAGTTTCTCATGCTTATTATTATATTAGTAATAAAACTTAGTGGTGAAAGAAAAATCTTTATTACTCAAAAGGCATAACAAAAAATTTTTTTTTTTATTCTATAGATATACATATTAATACATCCTAATCGTCTAATGGATTTCGCCACTAAAATGTAACCGATCATTTACATGCATTTTCGGGTAAAGCTACAAAAATCAATAGCTTACGTAGTCCTGCTCTCGGTGGGTCGACGATGGCGATGATATCGTCGCCAGTAGCTCTCGCTAGCACGGACGGCAGTATGTCCTCCGCCTTGCCAGTGAAGAACTCGCAGTTTTCTATACCGTTCAACTCTGCATTCGCTTTAGCATCCTTCACTGCTTCCCCTATCATTTCTAGGCCCAATGCTCTGCCACAATGCTGTAAAACGACGTATTTTATTTATTTGTGGTGACAGGTGACGTAAATAAAATAGTAAATACTTTGTTAGCATATAGATACATACAATTTTAGGTATAGTTTAGTTGACCTAAGCTGGGCATAAATGAGAGTGATGTCGTTTTACATGTAACGACCTAAACTTAATTCCCATGAATAAATTTATCATTTAGGGTATTATTACAAGATGTATGTTTGTGCTAAACTATTTACTACTTTATTAAGTTTCTCTATGAAATTCTGATAAGCTCAGGCTTTGGAATTGTCGCCCGGTCGATAGTCATATTTTTGCTCCATATAATACTTAAATATATCGGCAATCTATGTATGTACACTACTACTATTTAAATATTATTTGTCACGATTTTAAAAACTATTGTTGAAGTGAAATTTTCTTTAGGCCCGTTGAGGGACGTAGGCACGTCATCGTCACCGAACGCCATGCGCATATTGTATATACACGTGTACTGTTTGAGTGAACAAAAAGCGTGAAACTCGCATCATCATCACTGCACGCTTCCCATGAGCTATATGTACTGTGTACAATTGTACATAGATATACCTCGGTGCGTTTTCACTTCTATCGGCAGTCCCCAAAGACAGCCCCGCATGTTTTTATCAATAAAAAACTTTTAAAATGTTACCTGAGCAAAGCAAAGGCCTATAGTGCCAGTGCCACAGCAGATATCGACCACGGTGGAGTCCTGCTTCACCTGGCTCATGTCTATAGCTTTCTGGTATAACACGTCTGTGCCCGCTGTGTTCACCTGCACACAAACATTAGACAAAAATTTCTTAGTGCCACTTCAGGCTGGATTTAGAGTATGACCTCAACAATAGGCTATATATACTCTATGATATGTGATAGCCTAGTGGTGTGACCAGTGGACTGTGAAGTCAAAGGTCCTGACTTCGATCCCAAGGCCAATGACTTTTCGAACTTACGTGCGTAATTTATTACATGCTCAAACGGTGAATGAAAAACTCGGGAGGAAATCTGCATGTCTGAGACTTTCTCGATGGCGAGTGAAGTTCGCCAACCCACACTAGGCTGCGGATTGGCAGATGCGTGGAGGTTAATTTTTATCAAATAAAAGGACACCCGATCCCAGCAGTGGGACAGTAAATAGGTCGATCATAAATAGGTAATATGCTTGAATTAAATACATATATTGGAATCGTATCATTACTATTGTTTTCTTACTTATATGCTTTTTAACTAATACATTTAATGTAACTTACTTGAAAAAAGGCTTCGGGTGATATCCTGAACTGCTTTCCAAGTACGGAGTCTATAATATGTGTGGATCCCGACAGATGTACTGGTTTGGATCCATTTTCGCCTACTCGCCTACAACATAATTTCATGGAGGTGAGTATGCAGTAAGTAAATATCAAATGTGAATTTAAGAAACTCAGTTACTTACTAAAATCTTTGAATTAAATAAAGTATCTCTAAGATACATTAAAACTTCATGAAATGTATGTATACATCTCTTTGAGGTGAGTGGCCATAGCTTCCAGAAGTACTCAAGATCCTATTGATTCATGGAATCTTAGACTAGAAATATACACATAATAGAAAATATAGTCACTGTACATACCTTTTAACTATCAATTCAAAATACAATGACTTAATTCCACATGCAATCGCTTCCTCCGAATTGAAATGTTCGATTAGATCCTTTTTGATTTTATCTAGTTCTTCTTGTGTTAGTGCCTGAAAGATAAATAAATGCGATATAAGAATATTCTTTAAAATAAATGTATAGATTTGTGTGTTTGCTTGAACAAATTTTCGTGTGTGCGTCACGGCTTGCGGGTTCGAGCCCCGCACGAACAACATATTAAAATGACCTACAGGTAGTTTTTCCAGGATTGTGTATATAAACGCAACCACGACACAGGAGAAAATCTTAGTATGGGGCAAAAGCTGATCCTTCAAACACTACGCCGGTCTACGCCAATTGTGTGGTCAGAGCGTTAAATTGTAAGAGTACCTATTTTAATTTGTTGGTGTATTATGTTCTATGAAATTTACATATTTATTTCTAACCAACCTGAGGATGCATAGTCACGATGAGCATGATATCACCGGTCGATGTAGAGTCTCGCACGGTGAGATACCGCCAGTATCCAGAATAGTCCGCCGGCGAAAACGGCGCCATATTTGATTTCCTCACAAACTCTTGGAACAGCTAAAATGCAGCTAAATTAACATATACACACAATTTGATTCTAGGAGTACCAACACCATGAGAATCAATTTACTTGGCATCATTTTACTATATATAGAAGGACATACACCAATCTTACTGGTCCTTCAAAAAGGTCACGAAAGGTTACACAGTACCAGGGCTGCCAGTAAGCAACGACGAGATTATGCCATTTAGCATCTGAAATTATACCAAATGCGATGGTATTATACCATACTGACCATTGTATGTCGGATGAGCTTTTTTTTTTTAGCTCAAGTCCTCGATTATTCGATTATCCTTTGCAGAATTAGCGGCCAACTTCTTGACCTGCATGCACATGACCTTTTTTTTGTGAGCGTCTTGCTTTTGTATCGAATTATACCAAATGATCTTGGATACCAAATGGATACAAGACATCGTCCAATTATACCAATTTGGTATCAAAAGATACAATCTGGCAGCCCTGCACAGTACTCGTAATCAGCGCACATGCATGACAAGATGTATGACTGTGGACAAGCAAAAGTGGTATGCAGCCATCGGAAAAAGGCCAGAGTGTAAATGTATTTTAATGTATTACAACAGAAAATAGCAAGTTACATAAGTATGTAACTGAAGCCCAAACAACTTTTACATCAAGGAAAAAAACACTTGCTCACCAAAACTGCCTTCTTGGTCTTCTCAGAGATGTGAATCATTCCCTCTACAGGACCAACTCCAACAGTGCCAGTAACATAGCTACCTAGCCTGAAGCCCACAGTAGGCAACTTGGTCTCGTCATCGATCCCAACAGTGAACTCACACTTGTTCCTATAGCCTTTGGTCCTAGGGGATCTTTCAATTGGCTTCAGTTCAAAACTTAGACCATTATGTTGCTTTCTCTTAGTTTCTATATCTTGTCGGCCATTTTTATTTATTTTCCACACCTCATTGTCAAAGTTCATTAGAATATTTTTTATTTCTTTTTCTTTAACCTCAAGCTGTAATTATTTTGTTGAATTACATTACTTAAATTGTATAACTTTCAAAGCTGTTAGTAGAAAACTCAAAATTAAAACAATTCACACCACCAAATAAAGTTGTAATTGCTATTACCACCTTATTAATAGTATTGTGTTCTTAATCTATAAAGTCAAATGCACCTCTATATATTTTTGTTTTAATTTTGGTACAATTTTGACTATAATATAACTTAGTTTGAAACCTCAATTTATTAGAATGTATGGTTGAAATTGATCAAAGCAACTGCACCAGAAATGAATTAATCTTAGCAGTTCCATGAGCTGAATGTGTATTTAATTTCTTCCTAGAAAAACCTATAACTATGGACTGTGTTCTAAAGAATGTTGTTTTTATACCTGCTCCTCATAGGGCATATTCCAATATGGAGTGGTGGCATCCTTCAATCTCTCCTCCTGACTTTTACCATCATCTTCTTCTTTCTTCTTCTTATGCTGGTCAGTTATTGCCTCATCTTGCTTCCTCTTTCTAACAAGTGGGTCTGGAGCCGGCTTTGCTTCCTCAGCAATTAATTTTTTGCCTAAAAACATATTTAAAGCAAAGATTGGGTAAATATTTACTTCATTGTTAGTGCAGTGATAAATATAATATAATTCAAACATAATCACAAAACCTAATTCCAACTTTTAATATACAATTTTGGAAACACGAAAAGTTGTGCCACTCCATTGGAAAAAATTTACAACACATTTTCTTGTTCAAGACACACACTTGTTACTATTTTCAATACAAATATACTTTGTAAGCACATAATCAATACTCTTTGAGAAACCTTTTACATACCTGGCAAGCAGTATTAGCTACCCACAACAGGCAGTAATGAATGTGTTAAGAAATATAAATATTGTGTTTACCTTTCCATAAATATCCATCAAGAGCTTTAATGGCTTTCTTTCGCTCCTCATCATTTTGGAAACAGGCATAAAGCCAGTGACTTCCATTCCTAGGCCTCTTGATTTTGCTTGTATTTAAACTTAATTTTTGATTCATTAGTTTTTTCAATTCCTGTAAACATAGAGATAAAACACACTATATTCTATATCATAACTAATTAACTCCTATAGTAATAGAAAAAAAACAGCTACCTATATTGCATTATTGATGCCCTATAAAAATATGGATAATATTTTTCTAATGATATTGTGGAGCTATACAACGTTCCTAGTGAACTTAAATAACTTCACTGATATAAAATAATTTGTAAACATACGGCAATTCCATAAAACTTGGGTAGTCCACGCAGTTCAATTTTAAACTTCTCCGAAGAAAATCCTCCTCGATCCAAATATGCATATTCCTCTTCGATTTTCGTCTCCTCTGGTTCTTTCACGGTAATGTTTGCTGTTTCATTGCTGTCTTCCATGATTAAATAAATAACAAATCAAATAATACCTTGGAAACTTTTAGCTTTCAAGTTTTGAGGTTATAATAGAATATTATTTCCTTAGCATGTCTTTGCATTCATGTCCTAGTTGGCGGCCTTTTCTAGTGACATACAAACTGTTTACACAACTGTTCGTCTCAACAGAGATAGAGAGTAAATTTTTACTCACAGTTTTTGCCTGTTGTAAGAACTGGAACGCTTACGCTTAGAAATTAACTTGACGTTGACACTTGACAGTTACGGTACGTTCGGAAATTGATATTCTATAAAAATAAATTAGAAATTATATTTTACTAGCTTTTGCCCGCAACTTCGTCTGCGTAAAATTAGTAATTTTATCCGCATGTAAACTTCCATCTATCATCATCAATCTTCAAGGATTGATTTCCGGGATAACTATCCTGTCTTTCTCCGGGACTCAAACTATCTATATACCAAATTTCATCTAAATTGGTTCAGCCGTTATAGCTTGAAGAACTAACAGATAATATTAAAGTAAGTAAGTAAGTATGGAGTATGGATATGGATCTGCACAGCCGAGACAAAGCGAATTATATTTTAAATAATATAGCTCACAACACAAACATCTACTCCGTCATTTTAGCTGAACTAATACCGCGTTTGTATCGAGCGACGCAGAACGAAATGATATTGCAAGCAGCCGCTTGAACAGTAGGTATGTGAACAAAGCGGTGAAAATAGAGACTAGGCAATGCGCGACGTTTCTTTTGTAAATGAGGCTTTGCCTTGGTTTTCCGTAAAACCCATATAAAGAGTTGTTACAAAACAACCACCATTTTCTAACGGAATACTTGACACTAGATAATTGATTTATTTATACATACCCATTTCTACCAGACTTCCACCTCTGCCCACAACTTTTAGTTTATTTGGAATTATTAAAATAAAAAGATATTACAATTTTAAATGAAACAAGTCAATATAATTTTAAGATATCCAATAAATAATGTTTAAACATAATACATTAGTTAAATTCACAATAGATTTTGAAAATTTGTATAAAAGGTAATCTATACCTACAGTTACATGGAAGTACAATAGACTAGTCACGATATTAGAATAGCACATCATGAGGTATATGAATCTATATAATATTTATATTAGTATACTACTGACAGTTTGAAGTATGAAGGGCAAATGGGTAAGGACAAATATCTCATATGGTACTCAAACTGAAAAGTATCCACCTCATATCAAACCCTCACCGCAAATCATCCAGTGTACCGTGTTGAAATATTTAATATTTCTGTAATAATTTCTACATCCTCTATTAATTCTTTAAGATCGACATCATGTTACTGTACGAGCTTAAGAGGCGGCTTAAATAACCATTTTTAACGGGCACTTTTCTTAAACAGAGATATTCCTTCTTACCCTCCATAGGCGCATCAAAGACCAATGAGAACTAAATGATTTAGCTCACCTATTAATTAACAGAACTCCATGTCGCGTGTGAAACGCGCCATCATCGCTGAGATCTCGTTGACACCAACTGTACCACTATATCGATCGAAGCTATAAAATCTTACATATTTAGATACAAAATAAAAGCCTTATACTTAAATAGTAAGCAGTTTTTATAAGCTCCGAGGACAAAACGGCTAGAGAGGAACAAATTTAATTAGAAAATTAAATAGCCCGTGTATTTATATAGGACATTTATATGCGTTCAATGAACTATCCAATGAACAGATGAAGCCTAATGGATGTTATAGGAATGGTGCTTTGTGAAAAATATACTTATATATCTCATATATACTTAAGAGTGTATGAATAGATATGTATCAAAATAGACTAAATTGATGCTGCTGAATTAAATTATATGAAGAGCTGACTTCTACATCCAGGTCTATACAGTTCTACGGTTGTTTTAATGGGAAAATGAAAAAACTAACCTAAACTTTTGTTAATTTTAAATAAGTTGATTAAATTCTTGAAAAAAAAACTAATAGCTACATTATACTAATTGTTAAAATAAATATTACTGTAATAGAATCTGACGCTAAACTTGACGACACGATACGTCGGCGAATTTAAGTGCGTCGACTGTTCCTTGTGTAAAAAGAGTTTGTTATTAAATTAATTACCAGTTCAAAAAATATTTCTGGAACAGAAGAAAAATATTTGGCGTCAGCTTGCAATAAGTATCTAATACTCATTGTTACATGCAGTAGCATGCTGCGCAGTTAGCTAAAAAACTTAGTCTAACTGTTATGCGGTCCCATTCTTCACAAACATGTTTTTAAGCGCATCCTTATCTTGATCTTCTTTTTCTTTCCGTAATTTTTTTATTTGTTCTAGTTCCTTATCTACTGTGGTGGCCATGGACGGATTTAACGACTTTAATCTTTTGAAGTCTTCTTCAGCCTCATTTGGGTTCCACGCACCAGTGTGGGCTTTACCTCGTCTGTATAGTGCTTTCTCATTATCTGAAATAGTATTAATATTTTGTAGTAAGTATAATAAAATATATGAGAAATATCAATCGTGAGCTATGTTATCGAAGAAATGAAAATGGCAGTCTTTATGGTATAAGTTCTGGAATTTTAGCTGTACACTTATTATTACTTATTGACATTATCAAAAAATAATTAGTACATACCTTTTTCGAATTCCAGTACTGTACTACAATGTTCTATGACGGAATAATATTCACCATTGATCAGCTTGCACTGGGCATAATTCAGCAGGATAGGCAGTTTTATTTTATTTAAGTCCTGCCACTCTTCATCGCCTTTTCTCTCCCTGTAAAATAATTTAGTGCTAATGTAAGAAGTTTCACAACAGTCTAACAATCTACTTATCTCTTACACTCAATGATTATTAATTATGGGCACTTACAACATTATCCAATCTCAGTTTAGCAAGTAAAATTTTCAGTATGGTTTTTTTAAAGCTTGGATTTGCACAATCATAGTAAATGTTGAATAGACTGTTGACTGTTGATGACTGATAGCACTAAACCCTAGTAATGTTTATTCCCATATTTACCTGACCATAAGTTGTTCACAGATGGCTAGAGCTTCGTTATATGCATCCTCTGCCTCTTTGTACTTCTTCTGCATATACAGCTTGTTGCCTTTCTCTCGCAGCATGGGTATCAGGTCAGTCCGCTCCTGAGCATTCAACTGCCACAACTCTTTCTCATACTCGTCAGATTTTTCTACTTTAAGTACTTCTACAAAGATTAAGAAAAAAGATTAGTGAGATTATGAAAATGAGTGATTCATTCAATTATGTCAGATTGCTTGTTGTAATCAAATTATAATATCACCATGCAGCAAGTCAAATGCAGTATCTAATTAGCTACAGAAGTCATACTCAACAAAACTGAATGCATTAGATTTTTTTGTAGTTTCAAAATATTTTTGTATGTCTTGTATTAGAAATTGCGATAAGATTGCTGATAAAATTGTACTTTTACTATCTTTATATTCCATACTGAAAGTCCCATTGGAGTATAGAATACTTTTATCTATCTACTGCATTATATGCAGTAGTTTTTGGCAGAATATACATATTTTCAAAGCATGCCATCTAACCTGTATGTATACATACCTATGATAAATTCCAAATCACAAGGGTCCTTCATCAAATCATCAAGGTCTGCATGGCCGAGGCCTTCAGTCTGCAGCGTCATAGTGCATGAGTGTTTTATCTTATGTGCACACTGGCCTAGTTCTCGCAGAGTTTTTGATATGAACGGGTAACTGAACACTAGCTGTGAATACAAATTGATTAGTACAGCCTTTCTTCTTACTTTATTGCAACAGTCTCAAACTCATATACAGTCCAGTTGTGTCTTCTAAGTCAACATAATGTCTCTTTTAAGGGTTGATTTGGTCTAGAGTATTAAATGTGATACCTAAAATCAATTCCATTGTATGTGTCATCGGCTTGGACAGGTCTACTGAAAGATGCTATGGTGCTTTCTTGAAAACGCCCTTTCAGATGTTGGTTCATTTGATATATTGTAACTTTGCACTTTGAAAGTTACCATGAGATTCAAAGTCTTTCATGAGTGACATGTCGTCAGCTAGGTAATGCCGACGCCATCTAGATCTTATAAAAAACTTATATGTGACTTGTAAAATGTGATCATATTATATACGCCTTCATACTCAAAACGAAAAATGTATAAAAATAAATATAATTTATTCATCATTACCTCTTTTTTAACTGTAAAGCTCGACACTTCACCAACAGCCATCATCTTGACTATTGTTTCCCAGACTTCCAATTTGAACTTATGACCTATCACCAAGACCATGGGTTCTTTCTTTCCTATCTTCCTACTGTCATCCAACAGCACTCTCTCGTTCCCAAGTTTCCATGTTTGGAAGTGGAAATGTACCTACAATTATTTTATATATCTTATAATAATAAACATATTGATTGGTATATAAGTAAATAAACAATGTTTTTACCTTGCTGCCATTAGCAATGGGAATATATTTTTGACCCGCATAGATTAGCTTTTTTACTACAGGAGCGGGTTGAGTCATTTATTTAGATATGTTTAACACAATTTACAAAATAAAAGTGTAATGTGAAAATAATGAAGTGCTGTTTGTTTTTCTACACGATTATGACGCTGTATTTTGTGCATACCATTCATTCGAATTGATTGACAATGACAATGACATCTCATGAACTCATCTTCTTTTTTTATTTCAACAGCGGTCAGCGAGAGAAAATTGCCATCACTTCCTGAGGATACAAGGATAAAAAAAGGTCATCGCACATCTATCAATACAGCAAGGCAGTCCCTAGACTGTGCATAGGCTATGTGGATAGAGTTTTTCTGTATATTTTTTTACGACCATGAACATAGAGAGCAAGACAGCTACATTTGGTCTTAAACAGTTTGAATATTAACAGAATAAGCTTTTATTATTTTGCTGCGCACAGACCAGACTGATCAAGCGACACCGTTTATTTACCCGTAAGCATTCTAAGAACATAGCATTACTTTATTTTTTTTTATATATTAGAAATGAGCTGAAGTTCCGTTAGTTAAAAATGAGGTGTAGGATTAATTAGTAAATATGATAAATGAGCCATTATGTACTAGGTTGTGAATAGAATATCATCCCTCTGTGTTCCTGTCCAGTACTAGTTCGTCTCACTCACTCTTTTCATTCGTGTCATATTTTCAAGCGAAAATTATAGTTTTTAGTTGTAGAATTTACCATTTTAATAGCATTTAATTGGATATTATATTTTAAGTTTAAAGTATTACTATTTCTAGCTAATCATAAGATATAATGGCTGACTTCCTCGAGTCAGAGGCAGAGGAAAGCGAGGTTAGTAAAAATTAATAGTTGCATTGAGCTTGTGTTTAAGATTGCGTAGTTCTAGTTTCTGACGATGACTGTTGGTTAATCTTTTAGGTTGATTCTGAAGATGAGCAGCCAGCTAAGAAGCCGAAGCGCAAGGCTGCCGTGCAAAGTGACGACGAGGATGAGGACGAAGAAGGTACTGTTGACATCGTGCACTTTCTCCTGCATTACCAAGTCAATTTTATCATTTAGTAAACATAATTGCGTGACTTTGCACCGTTATGTACACAGATATCGTTTATAATTCTCACCTACAGGGTCGATAACTTCTTGTTTAGAATTTTACCCTGATTTGTACACATCAATTTGTAGTTGTTGACATACTTTTCTATGAATGACATGTGACTGAAAATATAACATTTTTATGAGTCCAAACCTAGTTATTTACCTGATTTCTACTAGTACCTAAAATCTTATAGTCTTAATAAATTGCTTAAATTTAGCAATCATGAATAGTAATAATTACAGTAAATATGTTTTTTGATTTTGAGGTTTACTTCTTATAAAATGAATACATAATGTGAAATATTTCGCAATCAGCAATTTTTTATTAGCATTATATGGTTGTAGGGAATTGCTATATTCGCAAAATAGGTACTGTTAAAAAGTTAAAGTTTTCCTAAAGCTCATCATAGCAAATATCTGGTTCTATAACACTGACCTGTGTCTGCTTTTCTGATATATTTGTAGATGATGAAGAGCGTCTTCGGGAAGAGCTAAAAGATTTGATTGATGATGCTCCTATAGAGGAGTCAGGAAGTGACGGGGAAGATTCAGATGCTAGTGCAGGACCAAAAAAAAGAAAGAAAAGTGATGATGAACTGGATGATAGATTGGAAGATGAGGATTATGATCTTATTGAGGAGAATCTTGGTGTCAAAGTTGCAAGAGTAAGTCTTCTGGATTTTAAATATAACTTGCACTGAACTTCTCCCATTATAATGTTATTAAACACTTGTTTTGAATTATAACAATTGTATAATTGTTGTTGAATATACATTTTACAATTAATCAACTTGAGCCATTGCTATGGTCAATATACCTTATGTAAACAATTCATTGTTAAAATTCTGTAATCACTGCTTGATAGCAAGAAATGTGATTGTGGGTTTCTGTTTTGTATAATATATGTTATGTGGATATGATCTGTGCTCTTAATCTTACTCTTAGAAATTTTAACATGAAGGAAATTACTAAGAAGTATAAATGCTTTCATTATGCAAAGCATAGAGATTTGCATAAGTGGGTGGGCCTTATATGTTTATCTACAAACAAAAATAAATTATACATATTTTAATCATAATTGAAAATCATGAAGGATTATTTGCAATGTTTTAAATTGTCTATAATGTAACAGTTATCCTGAATAGCGTCAATGTACATATATTGATGGTGTATTGTTTTCCAACAGAACAAGTTCAAGCGTCTGCGCCGGTTGGAAGATGATGACAGTGACAATGAAGGAAATGATGACCCTGAGCTAGAGAGAGAGGTCATAGCTGAGAAATTGTTTGTCGGGGGATCAGATGAGGTGAGTGATTGAGATATAAAATAATTTAACCTAAATCATATAATACAAAAGCCTCTATTGGACTGATGTCAAATTTTTTTTTTTCTTTCTGTTAAAAGGGATATGATGATATGTGTCTGTGATGAGGTTTAACTACTGAAAAAACTTGTATACAGAATGTCGGTAACAGTTAGAAAGAATGGTTTGTAGGAAGAGGTTATCTTGTTTAATTGAAAACATTTAGGGATGGCTATAAATTATTCTTTTTTAGTACTAAACATCATCAAAGGTGCACCAATTGTTATTGCAGCAGGCAGAATATTAACAAATTTCATTGTTTCATATTAGGAGGATGAAAATCGGTCAGAATCAGCGGCGCCGCGTGGTGAGGCAGAATATGATGATGATAATGAGGATCTGGAGTCGGATGCGGATGACTTCATTGTGGATGATGATGGAAGGCCCATTGCAGAACGTAAGAAGAAGAGGAAACCTATATTCACAGATGCGTAAGTTACAAATGGATTAAGATGGATACAGGGATGTGATGAATGTAATTGAAATATTTTCTATAATTCTTTTTCTTTCTTCTAATTGGCACACATTCAGGTAAAGTCAAGCTGTTTGATAATTGTATTGCATACTAACTTTCACTTAAGACTTTACCCGCATAGTATAAAGATTAAAAGTAGCCTATATGTTATTCCAAATAATAAACTATCTGTATGCCAAATTCCATTCAAATCGGTTAAGCTATTTTTGTGTGAAAGAGTAACAAACATACATCCATCCAACTTTCGCGTTTTAGTATTAGTACGACAGGTTCAGCAAGGTCATTTATATTTGAAAAAGAAAGCACCTAATGGTAAAAAAATGGATAAAATATTTTTTTGTAGTACTTTGGCCAGATTGCAAGATCTTAAGAAAGTAATTAATACCTACATATATTCAGAAATTCTCATTACCACATTATACCCAACATTAAAACACACATACTAATGCAATAAAATAAATTATGTATAAAAAATACCCTTATAGTGACATAGAATATTGCATTGTAAACAGGTCACTGCAAGAAGGTCAAGATATTTTTGGTGTGGACTTTGACTATGATGAGTTTGAGAAATATGGTGAGGAGGACTACGAAGATGAGGAGGATGAGGATCTGGATGAGTATCTAGAGGATGAAGAAGAAGAAGGTAAGCTAGTACTAAGTACAGTAATTTTATTCTATTTATCTCATACTGTTATTAGTATTTGAAAAAAGTACAATGATTTTATATTGAGTAGCTACATAAGTTATGCTTCACTTCCTTCTATTTAGGTACACCTTTATCCAAGTTCATAGGCATAAGATATCACCTTACTACATTTTGTACAAAAAATACCATTAATAAAGTGATGCTTAATTATTGGTATTTTAAAAAATTATTAATGTCACCATATATCCTTGACATCTGGGTTGTTTTTAGTATGGAAAAGAATTGCGCTAAATCAGAAACTGGATACCAAAGCATTATCCGCGTCGTAATTTATTTTTATAACTAACTTATACCGTTTGAACGCCACAATCCGGTATAGCTGCCCACTAAAATTGTGCGAATATGACACCGGCGTTAAAAGGGTTTTATAAGTCAAGGTCTCAAAAATAAAAACATTTGTTATTGACTTCATCCCTCACTTTGTAAGTCTTAAAAGTCAAATTTGTTGATTTATATGTCTTATATCTTAGGAGAAAAGCGTAGAACAAAGAAAGGCAAAGCGAAACGGCCGAGCAAGAAGTCTATATTTGAAATATATGAGCCTAGCGAGTTGAAGAGGAGCCACTTTACTGATTTGGACAATGAGGTTAGTCAAAACCTTATAAAATTAATAATAATAAATCGACGTGTTGAAATTCATTTAATGTTCGATTACTATCGTAAAGTTCTTAATTGAAATGCCTGGTGTAGATTCGTAAAACCGACGTCCCGGAGCGCATGCAAACTCGAGAAGTTCCAATCACGCCTGTAGAGGAAGGAAGTACGGAGTTGGAAGATGAGGCCGAATGGATATACAAACAGGCGTTTTTGAAGCCGCCTGTGTCCAAGCCAGACGCGCAGGAAGCAAGAGATAGGACACGCAGGTGAGCCAACAATGAAACAACTCATAATCATATACGATTTACCTTTACAACTTATAGATAGGTAGAAAAAAGGACGAAGTAAATATGACACATACATATATAATTTTTAGGGGTAATAGCACAATCACAAAAATCCGTCAAGCGCTGGACTTTATGAGGAACCAGACGCTGGAGGTACCGTTCATCGCGTTCTACCGCAAGGAGTACGTGCAGCCGGAGCTTAGCATCAACGATCTGTGGAAGGTCTACAAGTATGACGCCAAGGTGAGTTAACTGCGTGAGTGAATGAGTGAGTAAACCAACCAAGTGAGCTCACTTTATTGGTATCGAACTGGCAAAGATACGTATTTTAAAAGTGTCATTTGGAATAAGGTTGCAAGGGTTTTGTGACTTGCAACCAGGCAAAAAAATATTCAAGACATATTTAGTGGTGAGGTCTGATCCCAGATTTTTCACACCAGGAATGATGGCGTGAAGGATATCATTGCCAACGCATAGCATCAAACGAGCCTGATGCTTATTTTACAAGTATTCTTACCTTGTTAACTCCTTCCAAAATAATTCGATCATTCAAAATAATTAAAAAAATAAATATTTTTGGTTTTATCTTGCCTGTATGTTTACGAAGTCTTTTAATTATAAAATTCACCATATTAATTATATTAAAACCTGTACTTTAGCCCAAGACCCAGACTAATGTTTTATTTTCCCCAGTGGTGTCAACTGAAGCAACGCAAGGAGAATTTGCTGAAGTTATTTGAAAACATGCGCGAGTTCCAACTGGATAAGGTCATGGAGAACCCTGACGCTCCTATCCCTGACAACATGCGGCTCATCAAGGATGAGGACATTGATAGGTAATTACAAAAACATATGAAAATTTAATTTCTTGTTTGTGTAATGTATTATTAAGATTTAGCTGGAGTAAAATAAAAGTAAAAATATGTCCTGTTTACTGAAATTTATTTCAAATGAATGAGACAGTTTCTTATCGGGTTTTTTATATGTATATGCTGATGTATTTTTTAAAGTGATACGCAAAGAACAATCGTCTTTAACGACAGGGTGATGTGCATGCTATGATAAACAAAATATCATTTTTTATATTAATGTAAGGTACCTTTTCTAGGTTGAAGAATGTGCAAACTCCTGAAGAACTTCGCGATGTGCATACACATTTCTTGTTATACTACTCCACCGACTTACCAGAGATGCAGAAGTTACAGCGCAGTAAAGAGAGAAAGAGAGCATTGGAGGAGAAAAAGTGAGTTGAATTTTGGTTTCATTTACTTCTTTTATTTTTTTGGATAATAATAATAATAGCTTCCATTTTTTATTGCAAATAAAAATTCAGAAGTATAGATTCATCTATGTATATTGTTAATGTCATTTCAATGTATGCATAGTTACATTAATAAGATAATAATATAACCGCCGTTACAGATCGTCATGCCATCTCATGTCTTAACAATCAGTCCATATCTAAAATGTGCTATCAAACGTTAACTCGTCGGTATCAATATCGTACTTGTTTGTCTAGGCGAATGGCTCGTGAGGAAGCTGACAGAAACGGCGAGGATCCTGAAGAGGCAGCCGCCGCTGTCGAGGCAGCCGAGCCTGAGGAGGAGGAGGTCACCGAGGTCAAGTATGCCGTGCGCTCTGGACCCTACGAACTTTGCAGGAAGGCGGGCATTGGTGAGCGATACTTAATGAGTACAATAGCGGCTATGACTTGTCTTTATTCAATAGGGAATTTAAATAATAAAAAAAAATACTACAAACCGTGCCGTATGTAATGCTAATTTGATTAGTTTTGTAAAGTTGGTAAAATTATGATTATCCTATTGATAAACATAATTTTACACTATAGAACTATTGAACTTTGACGTCATAGTTTAGTAATGTTATTCTAAGTCCACCTTGTGTGTGCTGGATATATATATATATATATATATTGCTATTTATGTTATGTATAGCTAAATGTTATTTAAGCTGTATAACGTAATGTTAGGTTCGTGTTATAACTTAATGCATTTCATTATTTGTGCAGAGCCGCTGGTGAAGAAGTTTGGTCTAACGCCGGAACAGTTCGCGGAGAACGTCCGTGACAACTATCAGCGGCACGAGGTGGAACAGCAGCCGGTGCCGCCGCTAGAAGCCGCTGCTGAATACGTGAGTACTTTGCAATATAAAGATGCCCTTTTTTACCTGATGTAACATACCATATCCATACTAATAAAATATATTCATGTAAAAGTTCTAGAGTTACATTACGATGGTTGTAAAACGCTTTGTACATTTTTTGTCTAGCCTTGCATTTTCGTTCGCTCTGAACTATTAAGTTGTCAACATTAAGTTATATCTGAAATGACTTGTGAACTATGGGGGAACTTCAGAACTGTACAGGGCTAAATGGGTACAGCGGTACAGGGGTACAGGGGTACAAGGTACAGGGGTACAAGGTACAGGGGTACAAGGTACAGGGGTACATGGTACAGGGTTACAAGGTACGGGGGAATAAGGTACAGGGGTACAGCGGTACAGGGGTAGAGGAGTACATGGGTACTAGGTACCTACAGGGGGTACACGGTACAGGGGAACAAGGTACAGGGGTACAAGGATACGGGGGTACAGCGGTACAGGGGTACAGGTTGTGTATGTGTGGATGTGCGCAGACGGGGTCGATCGGGTCGGCGGCGGAGGTGGTGCGGCGCGCGGTGTACATGTGCGGCGTGCAGCTGGCGCGCGAGCCGCAGCTGCGCGGCACGCTGCGGGACGCGCTGCGCGACCGCGCCACGCTCAGCGTGCGCCCCACGCCGCGCGGCCTCAAGGAGATCGACGAGAACCACGCCTGCTTCGGGTAACACTGCCGTCCTTATCATAAACAACGCAATCGACATTTTTGTCGAAATTGAGTTAGAAGTATATTCGGAATCACCAAAACGAGATCTACCAGGATCAATCACTTAATTTTTAGTATCTGTTATAGTTTTAATTATTTTGTTATTCATTAACAGCGCATTTGATCCATTCCAAACTTATTACTAGCCAAAAGCATCGTAATGTGACTTTGCGGTGAAAAATCATAATCTAATATTCTATATATACCAGTAATAAGCATCGTAAACAAACATGCGTTTTTTGTCACTATTTTTACTCAGAATTAAGATCGATGATAATACTAAGCATAAGTAACGCATTTGGTACTATTGGCGTTTATAATTAGCAACGTGAATTATGCCAGAAAACAGAAAACATTTTTGGTATAATTTATTTGTTACTGATGTCAAATATTTAACTCGAAATGACAGATTTTTAGGGTTTACTAAGACTTCGCTGTCTGTCCGTCCGTCTGTCTATCCGACACCAGGCTGTTTCTCAAGAACCGCGATGGCTAGACAGTTGAAATTTTCACAAATTATGTATTTCTGTTGCCACTATGACAACAAATACCAAAAACAAAATAAATTAAATATTTAAGAGGGGCTCCGATACAACAAACGCGATTTTTTTTGCCCTTTTTTGCTTTTTTCCCTATTTAAGAGGATTTTCGGGTCAAAAACTATATCCTATGTCCATCCTCAGGTCTCAAACTATATCCATACTAAATTTCATCTAATTCGGTTTAGCGATTAAAGCGTGAAGAGGACAGTCATACAGAAATACAGACATACTTTCGCATTTATATTATTACTATATTAGTATTGACGACGAAAAAATTCGCCCGCTCCTGCGTTATTAAGTCACGCGGTTTTAGTCCTCGTGGAACCCCAATCCGCCCACAATCTTTTTCTTTAATTAAGGTAAGATATTGCTTATTGCGAGTGAAAGTCCCGTCGTTTCAGAAATTAGCTGCAATATTTTGATAATACAAAAAATAAAAATTGACTTTTAGTTGTAAGTAGGTAACGTACCTATAAGTATATTAATTTCAAATTAGAAACATAAACTAAAATTAAATTTAAGTATATGATAAAATTATAGTTTTAATTGATTTAGAGAGTTCTGTCTGTGCCAATTTTAAACAGTATTTGGACTGCACCAGCTTTTAAAACCTCTTCTGTTTAACCTTTTTTTAATAAAACCGGATTCAGATTTCAAACATGTGTCAAACTAAAATGTTATTTTAATCAAAAGCTTTTCAGATCTAAACTTTAAAAAAAAAGGTTGCCCCACACTAGGATTTTCTCCCGTGTCGTGGTGCGTTTACAAACACAATTTTTCACAAACACCCAGACCCGGAACAACTACCTATAGAACGTACAAATATTTGCTCCGTGCGAGGATCGAACCCGCAACCCGTGACACACATTGCTCAGCCACCGCGCCAATCAGGTCGTCAATCTCCTTAGTAGTATTGATATCAATTTCGAAGCAAATCTCCCCGGAAGTAATTTTCTATCCCTTTTTAATCCCGTTGGGTGGTGAATTTCAATAAAATACGAAACACATCTTCCATCAATTCTGTTAAAGACTGTTTAATATGCAAAATTTGAAATAGATTGAACTAAGGAATAACATTGTTCCATACAAAATTTGCTCCCCCTTTTTACCCCCTTAGGAATAGAATTTCGGAAAATCCCTTCTTATCGGATGTTTACGTAATTCGAAGAACACACCCACAACTTTCAGGTCTCTACGATCAGTGGTTTAGGCTGTGCGCTGATCCTAAAGTCATTCAGGACAAAAGATTTTATATAATCTACATAAAACTAAGCGCATGTGAGCTCCTCTTACCATTATTAGCTAGTCATAATAAACATATTTGCAACATATACGTTCTAAATGTATACTGACGTATAAGTAATTCCATTATTTTTGCTAGTCATAAACATCACAAAATATATTTCCTAGACATAAACCACGCAATAGACACACATGCGTTGATTATGCTTAGTACATTAATATATTGCAGTCCATGATTAGTAGTCATAAACAATTTTTCGTATTTTAAAATATTTAAATTAAATTATTATTTAAATATAGTACCGCACATGCAAAGTTCACATTTAAAGGTATCAAACAAAACAAAAAAAATTGAAATATTCCTGTAACTTTCATAGAGACAACAAAAAAAAATAAAAAAAACTTTAAACGCGATTTACTCGAAAGTTACCGACAAGCAAGTGCGTTGTTTATGATAAGGACGGCAGAACACACCACACTCTATACAACGACACTATTCCGTTATGAGCCGACTCTCGACGACTCACTTAGCGATGAGATGCCGCTTTTTAGTTTTGAACCGACTAAAGGACCCAACAAGTATATAAAAAAATCTGTTCGAGCCATTAAATTTTGTTTAGGAGATATAAATATTGGAATATCGAAATTTTAAATAGGAGAAATTACTAATTAATATAAATATAGGTTACAATAAATATTAAAATTAGTGCTAATAACGCGACCTTCCCAATATTGTAAAAGTTACTAACTTATAAACGAAATTAAAAGAGGTGGTCTTGGTCGTATGACGAATTTTTATATCAAAAACACTAGCACTAAAACCTTCTGTCACAAACAAAAGGTTTTTAAGTCAAGACAAAATTAACATACTGTGCTAAAAATGCTAATGGTGTTAAGTAGATTTTATACATACGTTTTTATAAATTATAAATACTTTATACCAACGCTTGTCCTCTATATGTAGTATGAAATATCTTAAGAAGAAGCCAGTCCGTGACCTGACCGGTGACCAGTACTTGAAGCTGACAATAGCTGCAGAGGACAAACTTCTGGAACTCAGCATCAGCGAACAGATTGAAGGCAATACTGGCCCCAGTTACTTGGAGGAGCTCAAACAGCTCTATCAGAAGGTATCATTACACTAACATTTAGAGAGACGAATATAAACACTTAAAAACTTAGCAACTGTTGGAGATTTTGTAGTTACAAAATTATATTATGTATATATACATACATATATTAAGACTACAAAACTTATATACTTGTCCAAATTTAATAAAATATGGACACAGTACAGTAAAATTTGTTTTTGCGTGGTTAGTGGTTGTATTTTGAATCCTAAAATTCTTTTACTACATTTTTACTAATTCTGGAAAAGTGAACTACGTTTTGTTGCGCTACTTGCTATAACGTCAAAGCTCCATTATATCTTATTACTGGTTCTGAACCCTTATAAATGATTTACCTAGATAAATAATAAATATTATTTCGTTTGCATCATTAGGATGAGTTCGCAGCAACGGTAGAAGCGTGGAATGAGTTGCGTGCTGAAGCGGTCACCATCGCGCTCAACAAGATCGTGATGCCGGAGCTGAGAAGAGAGTTGCAGGCCTTGTTGCTGCAGGAGTCCAAGGAATATGTATTGAAGTAAGTGGTGTCCATGCATTTCGGTGTATTTGCTTAAAAATTGCCTTTTTAATGTCCGTGGCCATTTTAAGTATTGAATTAACTCCATTCTAATTATGTATTTGTTTTAGATGTTGTCGTCGGCGCTTGTATGACTGGTTGAAGGTAGCGCCGTATGAGTCCAGGGTATCGGACGACGATGATGAGGAGTGGTCAGATTCTAATGGTCAGTTCTACTCTTTATTCTGTTTCTTAAGGCAGATACAAATAAATGATCACTATTGTTACTAAACGTGTGATTCAACGAGCTATTTAGAATATACATATTATATTACCCAATCTGTCTAAATTTATACTAATAACTAGCTGATTCCCGCGATTTTGTCCGCGTGCAATTTAACTAAAAAAATAAAAGTTTCATATTAACTTTGCACTCCTGTTTTACCCCCTTAGGGGGTGATTTTTCAAAAATCCTTTCTTAGCAGATGCCTACGTCATAACATCTACCTGCATGCCAAATTTCAGTCCCATCCGTCCAGTGGTTTGGGCTGTGCGTTGACAGATTACCATATCATTCAGTCAGTCACCTTTGACTTATATATATTTAGATAAAGCGGAAAAGTTTGTTTGTATGAACGCGCTAATCTCAAGAACCGAGTCCGATTTGAAAAAATCTTTCACCGTTTGAATGCTATATTATCACTAAGTGAAGGCTATTTCAATTTCGAAGTTTATTTCAAATGTTTAAAAAATAAAACTCAACCCGAACGAAACCGGAACGAGTCGTTAGTTCTAAAATAAATCGAAACAGTGACAAATAAAAATAATAAATCATAAAGTATCAAAACAAAAATAAAATGTTATATTACAATATGCATGGTATCTTAGTAAGGGTAGTCCAGTACAGTCAATAACAGTCGTTGTGGTCCGCCAGGTCTCCGCGTGATGTCGATCGCGTACGTGCCGGACCGGCAGCACAGCGCGTTCGCGTGCGTGGTGGCGGGCGGCGGCGAGCTGGCCGACCACCTGCGCCTGCCGCACCTGCTGTACCGCCGGAACGCCTGGGACGCGCTCGAGCGCCAGAACAAGGAGGCTGACATGACCGCGCTCCGCAGGTACCTACACCTTTTTGCTGAAGAAGCCATTAGGAGGCCATCTTCTACCGTATTCATTATTATTATTATAAAAAGCCTGTAGTGTCTCAAAGGAAAGACCTCCCCACTCTTCTTCCACTTGTCTCTATCTCTGACTTTTAGAGACCAGTTTTTTTTACCTATTATTTAAACCATTCGATAGTGTCACTGCTAAAGATTATATTCTGGGAAGTAATGACTTTCCCCAAACTCAAAGAAAGAACGAATCTTAACAAACAATGGTTTTATTTTCCTTTTGCTCCATGGACAGAGCTGAACTGTTAAATTATTATTAATAATAATAATGAAAATGTACGCAGATTCATCTTACGCAAGAAACCGCATGTCATAGTCATCGGTGGCGAGTCCCGGGAGGCGCTCAACGTTAAGGCCGATGTGTCGGACTGTGTCCAGCAACTTGTGGAGGACGAGCAGTTCCCCCGCATCCCCATAGAGATCGCGGACAACCACATCAGCAAGATCTACAGCAACAGTATACGCGGACGGGTGAGTGCCATACTTCAGACAGAAACCACAAACGTCTATGTCTGGGACTAGATGAAGTTACATTTTCGCGCGAGTATTGATTTGAGGCAAATGGATGATTATTTTATCTAAATACAATTATACATATTATCACACCTGCTTGTTTTCCATTGGTGCAAGCAGATAATATAAAGGTCTCCATTGTTCCTTGCTCTTTGATTTATCTATCTGTATTCAGATTAATAATTTAAATCTGTGGTATAATTTCTATATTCTTTTGTTCACAGAACGATTTCAGAGAATACCCAGACATACTTCGTCAGGCTATATGCCAAGCTCGATTGTTGCAAGATCCGTTGATGGAAATATCACAGTTATGCGGCCCGGACGAAGAAATATTGTGTCTTAGGTATCATTCTTTGCAAGATCAAATAACTAAAGAAGATTTACTTGAAGGTATTGAACTTGAATTCGTGAACCGAGTCAACGAAGTAGGTGTGGACGTGAACGAAGCAGTTCTAACAGGCCGAGGAACGGAGCTACTGCAGTTTGTCTGCGGCCTCGGACCTAGAAAAGCACAGGCTCTAATAAAACTCTTCAAACAAACCAACCAGAAACTAGAAAACAGAACACAACTCGTCACAGTATGTCATATGGGACCGAAAGTCTTTATCAACTGTTCAGGTTTTATTAAAATAGACACAAGCAGCCTCGGAGATAGTACAGAGGCCTATATAGAAGTATTAGATGGTTCCCGAGTTCATCCGGAAACATACGAATGGGCCCGAAAGATGGCGGTCGATGCGCTTGAATACGAAGACGAGGACGCTAATCCCGCTGGCGCTTTAGAAGAGATCTTAGAAGCCCCTGAAAGACTGAAAGATTTAGACTTAGACGCATTCGCAGAAGAGTTAGAACGCCAAGGCTTCGGAAACAAAAGCATAACACTGTACGATATTCGAGAAGAATTAAACTCTAGGTATAAAGACCTTAGGGTAGCGTATCGCACACTTACTCCTGAGGAGTTATTCGACGTTCTGACCAAAGAAACCCCAGAAACACTGTATGTAGGAAAGATGGTGTTAGCGTCCGTAGTTGGCATATCTCATAGGAAGCCTCAGAGAGAGATGTTGGACCAGGCCAATCCCGTGAGGAACGACGAAACTGGTTTGTGGGAGTGCCCCTTCTGCCACAAAAATGACTTCCCTGAGCTTTCCGAGGTATGAATTTATTATATTCATATAACTGATAGACATATAATTATCCTAATCAACTAGCCATCATAATGAATATATTGATAAATTTGCTAATTTATATATTTATTGGAGCCAAGAAAAGAAATTGTTTCGTTTTTCATCTATATATAAAAACTTGTTAAAAAAATATATTATATATAGTTATATTAGTATAGTTTTTCTATAAAATTTTCATAATATATGTTAATATGATTGGGAAAAATGGATCCATTATTAGATTCCATTCATACGGATAAATATTTTTGGTGCTTTCGTGACATAGTAAAGTAACTATTTCCCATCAGGTATGGAATCACTTCGACGCCGGCGCGTGTCCGGGCCAAGCGACAGGCGTCCGCATTCGGCTGGACAATGGTCTGTCCGGCTACATCCACATCAAGAACCTGTCCGACCGGCACGTGGCCGACCCCACGGAACGTGTCCGGATCGGACAGACCGTACATTGTCGGGTACTCAAGATAGACGTGGAGAGATTCTCAGTGGATTGTTCCTCTAAGTCGTCAGACTTGTTAGATAAAAATAAAGAGTGGAGGTGAGTTTTAAATAGAAATATTAAAGTTATTAAATTATTATTATGTACCATTCGGTGACGTGCTACGAATGAAATGTTTAAGGCCGTAACGGACTACAGAGTGAATGTCGTACTAGATGGTGCTGTGTGAAATGTCGCAGAATATTTTTTTTTATTTTTTATTTTTTTTATTTTTTTAATACGTCGAAAATCACGAATATTAGACGTAGAAGTTAAACTACTTTTTATGGATTTTATCCCGACATTTCGGATCTTTCACAGTATAAAAATCAAATGTTTGTTTGCTTACCTTGTTTTAGACCACCAAAAGATCCATATTATGATCAAGAATTAGAAGATAAGGACCTTCGCAAGGAGAAAGAGGCGAAGCAGACGAAGGAGCGGATGCAATACGTGAAGCGAGTGATCGTGCACCCTGCCTTCCATAATATATCGTTTGCCGAGGCCGAGAAGCTAATGGACAAGATGGCGCAGGGAGAGGTCATCGTGAGGCCGAGTAGTAAGGTACAACACACATAATGAAGTGATATATTATTAATTTCTATTCAGGCTATTTAGAATTGTATGGTCTTGATAATAAGGTTAAAAGTACCGACAGTTAATATTGTCAAATATTTTTTCTAGGGCTCTGATCATCTCACTGTCACATGGAAAGTAGCAGATGGTATATATCAACACATTGATGTGCGGGAAGAAGGAAAAGAGAATGCATTCTCATTAGGTTCGTATTGATGTCTATATTTGTAAGATATAGTAAATTCTTAACGGAGTAATTAATTACTTTTTTTTTGTTTGATATAGGTCGAAGTTTATGGATCCAAGGTTCAGAATTTGAGGATTTAGATGAAATTATTGCTCGACACGTGACGCCGATGGCCGGGCATGCGCGAGACCTGATCGGCTACAAATACTACAAACCGCTCGGTGGCATGCGCGACAAGGCCGAAGAGATACTTAAAGAGGAGAAGGCGCGCAACCCCAACAAGATCCACTACGTGATATCGGCCGCCAAGAACTACCCCGGGCGCTTCCTGCTGTCGTACCTGCCGCGAGCGCGCTGCACGCACGAGTACGTGTCGGTGACGCCCGACGGGTACAAGTACCGGCAGCGCACGTTCGACTCGCTGGCGGGGCTGCTGCGCTGGTTCAAGGAACACTTCCGCGAGCCGCCGCCCGTCGCCACGCCGGCGCGCACGCCCGCGCCGCGCACGCCGCACCTGCCCTCCGCCTACCACACGCCCGCCAACCACACGCCCGCCTTCCACACGCCCGCGCACACGCCCGGCCCCGCCTACATCAACACGCCCTACACGCCGTCCGCGCAGACGCCCTACATGACGCCCTTCGCTGCCACGCCCCGCCAGCCCGAGTTCATGCCGCCGCCCGCGCGACCGCGACCCGTTCCCGCTGGCTATACCGAGCCAGCCGACTGGCAGAAGGCGGCCGAAGACTGGATACGGCGCAACAACCGCGAGCAGTCTGCCACGCCACGCGCATCTGCCACGCCCCGCGCCTCGCGTACCCCTCGTGACGTGCGCGACGTGCGTGACATGCGCGACATGCGTGACGTGCGAGACGTGCGAGACGTGCGGGACGTGCGCACGCCGCACGCGCACTCGTCGTCGGGTCGTTCGTCACGTGCACACTCGCTGCGCTCCACTCCGCACACCAACACGTCGCCGCGCTCCATGTCACTGGGCGACGCCACACCGCTCTACGACGAGAATTAATGCGTGCGTACTACTATGCTCTATGACAGTAATACACGTCGATTACCGACCCGGCCGCAGGCCCGTCAGTGTCGGCGGCAGAGCGACCTCTGTGCGGATGTATACAGTATATCGCTAACGTTACTCCCCTATTACGTTTCTGCATCTGTATAAAATCCCTCGTATATTTTGTTTCGAATTGAGGCCTCGTTCACTAGGTAGATGGTAGTAAATTGATCGGCCGCACTTCGGGCCGCCTGCGTGTCCCGTCGGCCGACTTAGTTAGTTAGCTAGAATCCGTTTACGATGTACATTGAGAGTTTTGACTGTACTCCGGTTATCGTGTCGACCTTCGTGGTGTCGAGCTCAATGCGTCTCGATAAACATTGTAAACTTAATATTTTATTACCTAAGCGTATTGTGTCCACGGTTTTGAAATTATGTTAACTTCATTTACAGAGCAATAACTACAAGAATATGTAGCAAATTGATATAAACTTTATACTATAGGTACCGACGATGTTGGCAGATTCATGAAAATGAAACATACTACCTTTAAGACTGCTTTCATATAATTGCATTGTTAAAATGGAATAACTGCCACTTACGAACTAGTTCGTTACGCTGTATATAGCGATAATTTGAAGTAATATTATCGTTAACTCATATTATTGACGCTTCGTTGAAAGCAAAATGAAATCATTTATTGTCGGTAAACAAAAGCAAAATGATTATCTAAAAATCATATGCACAATAAACAAACATGATTAATAAATAATATAATATGTGGTAACTTGTATGATTTGTACTTACTTGAAAAGAACGCGAACCTGAACAATGCCTTAGCGATGGTTAGTGACCAATGGGATCTTTCATAATTTATTCACGACAGGTACTCTTGAAAAATAATAAAAATTATGACAATTGAAATGCTGTTGTTTTATTTTCACGTCACAGATATCATAAATGAAATTATTAAATGATTATTTATTTCTGTAAATAGATCTTTTAAAGACACTTTTACAAGTCATGTGTAAAATGATTTTAGGATCTAGATGGCATCGGCATTTCCTCTGAGAAGAAATGTCGTAACAAACTCGGAGAATCATGGTCTCTTTAAAGTCAAAACATTTTTGTTTATAATATGTGAGCCTGACGATGTAGGTCAAAATCTTAGATGTATGGACAGGTCAACTCAAAGCTGCACTGGTGAAAGCTGATGCTTTCACCAGTGCAGCTTTTACGAAATGTGTATGTCGATCATCAGTTGTAAGTTGCCAGGTTCAAGAACCGTGTCAGATTGTTGCCTCTGGTAATATACTTATGTAAATAGCCTTAAGTCGAGGGTGACAAGATTAGGGTTATATGAGATGGATTCTCTGCTTAATATTAGGTCTAAGAAAACAGAAGTGATTGTAAACATATCTCGATTCTGTGATGATTTCATGACCCCCATGCCCCCTGGATCCCGAGGGCCACTGCAACGGAAATGAACAAAAAGTATCTATCTCATGTTCTAGTAGTAGTTCTATAACGGTCAGAAATGTCGCGACGCCAAGTCGGTATTCGAAGACCGCTACATTTATTAAATACATAGGTTGTTTTTGCGCCTTTGGTTAGCCCCTCCTGGGGGCCACCTGGGGTGTGCACGGCCCACCCGGGCCTCCTCTAGGTACGCCCATGGGAGACACAAACAGTCTTGGATGAGATCGGGGCGAATAATCAGGTAGCACACCAGGATGTCGATGTTGATTTGAAATTTCGATACAATGTACGTAGGTACGACTTTTTGCAATTATATCTAACGATGTCAGTTTTTCTTTTAGCATTTTCAATTTTGATGACGCAACCGCGAGAGGCCTGCCAGAACAATATTTTTATGATTAATAGATAATTAAACATAATTTAAAAAAATCTAGGTTTGTGGGAAACTGGTTAGTCATATGGTTCACCACCTCTCCTACTACATATACATATATACCTACCTATGTTGATACCTAAAATTGGTTCGAAATGACAGGATGTGTTACTTGAACGACAATCTTCTGTTTGTTACGTGTTAGCTGTCGAGACGAGCCAACATTGCCTCAAGTAAATAGTCAGTCGGTAAAATATCGTAGTCGCACACAGCGCGTGCGCTCCTCCACTTTTATTTCACATTTTCCGCGCGCTGTTCATTTAATGGATTCAAAATTCGTAACGCAAACAATACTTAATGGGTAAGTACTAATATATTTCATAGCTTAACGAATTGAATTAAACTACACAGTTAACTTCATAGATTATTGTACATTACAATAAATTTGGAATGTTTGAATTAAGCACGATTATTATAGGTACTTACATAATTTATTAAAAGAAAATATATTATTTGACTCTTGTTCTTATCAATCGTAATATATGACTAAGTGCAATAAGCTAAACTACACAGTTCGAAGGGCGGTTCTGTCTTTGACTCCCAAAGTCCCAAGTCCCAACACGCATTATGTAGATACCTACATCGGGATTATCGATTCAAACTACATGAATAGTTACTTTAGATCTAGGGATTTTCTATGTAGTAAGTATATATCTTTGCTACTTACCTATGTTTTTCTAAAGTAAATGATTTAATTTTGTAAATTCGTATTCGTATAAAAATGCTGCCTAGTTTTCGCCATTTATAAAAAAAATAACGCGCTCCGAATCAAAAGGGTACGATAATCAAGAATTCATAAGTAGGTAGATATTTAGATAATAATACAATACCTAGGTTCCTAAAATAACACAAAGTTTTTTAAAATATATAGTTGTTTTTTTTAACTTGTTTACATATTGCATTTATTTATTATATTTTTCGACCTACCGGCCGATGTTCATTGACCTGCCTGTCATGTTACAGACTGCGTTTTTTACTTTGACCGACGTCGAAGTAGCTATGATAATTTGTACCTAAACAAAACACGCATACATAGCACAACACCTCGCCGTCGTCCTCTGGTGTATACGTATCCTTTGTCTGTGACGTAATGATCAGCACTCCTGGCTGACCGAAAGTCCTGCAGAATTAGGCCACTACCACGGCAGTACACAGTACTCTACATGTACAAACAAACAGTTCCTAATTGTCCTTAAAGTCAGGGTTCCCGCAGTTCTTTACCCTAGCTACATCATCAAGTATTGAGTAAATAATAATATTTAAAAGACTGTCTAGTCTACCTATATATAGTCTATTCTACATTCATAATATTATCTTAAAAAGTAGTTTCTTATTAAATCTTATATGTTTATCTATCTATGTACACAAGATTATGGTAATATACATAGTTTTACAACAAAATATTAGTTCCTTAATCTATACTAATATTATGCAGAGGAAAGATTTGATTGTTTGTTTGTTTGCATCGAATAGGCGCCATAACTACTGGGCCGATTAGAATAATTCTTTCACTATTAGAATGCTATGCTATCCGTGTTGAACATAGGCTATATTATATTTGATTTCAAGAATTATTAGGGATCCGTATCAAGAATTGAATTGTAGTTTATAGTATATTTATTAAGTATGTAGGTATTTATCTATTTATATCCCCGTGTGAAGCTGGGGCGGCCGTGATACATAAAACTTGATACAGGTAATTGGTAATTCTCTTCTAGTTACGTTAGAAATGAAATTCAATTATATTACCTACGCAAATATAAAATAAACTTTTTACGGACTTTATATTATATATATTGTATATGTATTATATTGTTTGATGTTTCCGATGTTTTACAGTAGGTACACGTGACCATACCGCGATAAAATCTGTAAAATGTAGTTTTCTATGTTTCGCAATTAAAGTTCATAATATTGTATATTTTCTCTGTTCAGCCAAGTATGTTTTTAGTATTTTTAGTGCTTATTGATATTATTCTGTTACACCTGAAAACCTTACGTTTTATCATTATAGTGACCCCGTTTTATTTGACCTACTCACCACAAATCTAAGGATTATGCCTGATTATGAATTTATGACACATAACATAAAGTTACAAAAAAAATATCTAAATATATCTTTTATGAGTAGTAGGTACCTATTCATCGGTAGGTATATTGATAAAAAAATAACTGGTTTAGACCGATTGTAAAATTTACATTCATATTTTTTCTTTGGCTTGCAAAATCCTATCAACTAAATATAGTCACCACCATAGATATGCCATAAAATTATGCCAAATGTATGTTTTTATAATAAAACGTCTTAGTAGGTAAGTGGTTGGACGGGTATCATTAAAGCAAATTATCAGGTAGACTCAGGTATATGTTTATGTGTGCTAAGTACAGACGACAGGATTGGTGACTGCTTTAGCACGAATGTTGTGCGTTTTATCATTTGTTTAAAGACTGTAGATAATCTGTTTGGTTTGCCAACTTCCCGTGCGGAAGGAAGGAATTTATTTTTTATCACATCTTTTCAAAAAGAACTGGTTTATTCCTCGTAAACAGCGACCAAAATAGCTCATTAATCCCTAGGGACCAAAATTGATTTGAATTTGGAATGTGGATATTGTTAGTAAATGTTTCAATCAGCAAAGAGGTGAATCACAAACCATGCGGGAACAATGTATTGAATATGTGACTGTCTGAAAAACTGCGAGCGCGCCAAATTTGAAAAAAGCTGATGAAAAATAAACAACGCGCGAAATTAAATGCATTCTGTTTTCGTTCGTAGTTGATTCATATTCAGATTTTTGAATTATAAAAAATCAGCCTCTAATTATTTATATTTTATGTCTTATGGTTCTTAATTGTACGTAAATAAATTCTTGTTCATAAGTTGCACTTACTTATTTTCTCATAGAGGGTGATAAAAAGTAGAGTGTCCACCTCGGGAACAACACTATTTTAAGCTCGAGTGACATACTTTTAATCCCTTGCTGCGCTCAGGATTCTAGTTAAGAATCCCTCGCTCCGCTCGGGATTCTACTCTAGGATCCTTCGCTCCGCTCTGGATTAAAAAAACACTCTCGCCTTTAAAATAGTTGTTTGCTCCCTAGATAAACAATCTACTATTTTGCATGAATTTGAAGTACTTATATACATACGTATAGTTGGCAACCGATTTTGTGAAAGGGAAATTCGCGCACGCACAATTTCATACATTTTCACATGCGCAAATTTCCCCCACTCCAAAAATCTCTTGCCAAGTTACGTGTCGCGAACTGTATAATTGGATACATTATGTTGTGGTGGTCGCTTGAGTCTGCCAGAGTTTTATTTGGTGATAGCTATTTCATTCAAATAGGTATATATATTTCCTTTTTCAACACACAAAAAAAATATTATTCAATTAGTTTAATTATAAATTAGTTGAAATGTTTCAATTTATAGTTTAGCTAATCATTTTCATTTTTATTATTATTTATCGTCTAAGATCGGGCTGCAGAAAAATACGTTCATAGCGTATGATGTCAAAATCTCGTACTATTTTTAAAACAGTTAAAAATATATATATGTTCGGCTTAGAGGCTCATTCAACGTAGTTATAGCTCAAGCCATTGAAAAATACAACAAAGCGAAGGTTATAGAAAAAAGTAAGTATGTAATATTATGACCTATATTTAAATGTCGTACATAATCTTCATTCCCAAGGTCTGTTTTAATTATAGAAACTTATTTACATAAAAACGTCGACGACTAGTTTTTTTAAGCCGCCGATTTCGCATTTTTTTTGTATATTTCAAAAGTAGGATACCTATTTAAAATATATTTTATATTTTTCATTTCGGTATAGCTAATCGTAAACGTAATACGAGCGGTTTTATCAGGCTGGGCTGGAATTTGGACACGCGCAGCTTCGCAATTGTGTACTAGAGTTACTGAGCTTGTTAAAAGGTCTATATGTGTCTAAATTCAGCTCGGCTAAATAAATCGTGACCTATGATGAGAAGAAGATGATATAATTGCGCAATGGTGGAACGATCGACGTCTGCGCTGTAGGTTTTTTTTATGGTGATAAGGGGGCAAACGGGCAGGAGGCTCACCTAATGGTAAGTGATTACCTCATTCACCTCCACCCATGGACATTTGCAACACCAGAGGATTGCACATTTGCAAGCCTCTGGTGAATCAATCGTTTAGGTTTCTTATAATGGGGAGTTGCTAAACTGACAGCAAACGGAATTCCCATACTGTCAGAATAGTCACTCCCCCAACGGGCTCTGGTAACCTTACTCACTCAAAGAAATACTACTATTGTTTATTCACTGCGGTCTTCTGTAAGGCGGAGGTACTTCCCCAGTGGGGTAGCTCAATTTGAGCGAGAATCTCGTTACCTCTCCACAAAAACATTCGTACAGCTTTGATACAGATAGGTACTTGTTTGGGTTCTGAGTGTTATTTAACGTAAACATCACCAGATGTAAAATGAAAATACACCTGCGATATACAGGAGATGACTATGGCACTGATTTTATAGAAAGAATAGTTTCTCCTTTTTATATGAGAACTATAATCACTCAAGATTAATAGCCGCGTATGTCGCCTATAAACCTAATTTAAAAGTCCGGTGAACAAAGTCTCCAATTTTATAAATGATGTGTAGATATAGTTTAAAACAAGTCCGTTTAGTTTTTTATATAATCCATTAGGTAAATGTCACCATAGCCAATGGAGCGTGGATGTAAAAAAATCGGTGGCTCTGCTAACTTATTCATCATTACTTGTTTTTGTAAAAAAAAATTAAATGCCTTTAAATATATACTTAAATAAATTAAATTCTCAAGGCCATTGCCAGAAAAATATTTTAGACATGGGAGATTTGTAAATTCTTAATGACAACTTTTAATTGCTATAATGTGACTCCTTTTATTGATAACAAAAAACTCAATTGGTTTAAATTGGTCGATGAACCCGTAGCAACTTCGATATTTATGAATCTAGATCTAGACTGTACTTATAGTTTACTAGCTGACCCAGCAAACGTTGTTTTGCCACATTATAGGGGTTGGTGGACTACCCCTAACTTTTATGGGGATGAAAAATAGATGTTGGCCGATTCTCATAGATACCGGATAAGCACAAAAAATTTCATCAAAATCGGTCAAGCCGTTTCGGAGGAGTATGGCAACGAAAACTGTGACACGAGAATTTTATATATTAGATGATTAATGTAATGTGACCGTAATTAGAGATCAAACACCGAATGACGTGACTTTTCTGCCAATATAAAAAAAATAAGGTGTTTAAAGGTTAACAAACAGAATCCATTACCTACTTCTTACTTATGGAGTTTTTTGTCTGTTTGGTTATATGTATATATACGCATCACGTGAATTATAAGCAACCAATAACTTATTTAATTTTAGTAGAGGAGGGGGACCGACTTGTGGTAATACATATACATACTTTTTAGTTCAATCGCAATCAGTTCACTCAATCAAAAGATAATGCTTAAAATCATACTTATGAAATTATCAATTACTTGTAAAATTAAATACAAATATTTGATCGAGTGAATTTAACCCAAGACCTCTCGCTGAGCAGTCACACTGACAACCAATAGGCAGGTAACGAGGCAGTTCATAATCATCCATGAGAAATTCTTATGGTACCTATTTAATCAAGCGAATTTTGTATGTATACTAAGTAAATGCTATTGACCTTCATTGTTGTATATTTTCTATAATTATTTAATCTAAGATTCAATGCAAATTAACATGTTGATTATCAAATTTTCTACGGTCAAAGGCTTTGTTTAAACTATACAGATAGATTATTCTACGAAAACGCAAAGTAATGAGATGGCAATGCCGTATTCTTGGCTATGGTTAACTGAGAATGGCTTGGTTATCTTGATTTGGAGTTGAATAGATCATATTTAACAGATCGCCAATAAGTACCCGAAATCTCAAAGTTCTGTTCAGGTTCAGGTAAATGTAATCAATTAACAAAAATTGAATAGATTTTTACCTCCACGAAGCGTTACATAACTTATGGTCTACCCCAGGGTAGAGTGTTATGTCCTCTTTTGTTCCTACTGACTGTATAACGATCTTCCTAAAGCAACTATAGAACCTATGTCTTTATTTGCTGATGCTAGTACTGTAAGGATAACATCAAAAGATTTAAAACACTATAATGCAGAAATAGAGAAACCATTCCATTCTATAATAACAACTTAAAAATTAGATAAAAAAAACAAACAATGCATTTCAAACATCATGAAAAATTACACAAGATAATTGAAACAGATGCCGCAAGATTTTTGGGGTTAAAAATTGATAATCAATTAAATTGGAAAAATCACATTAACGAACTCTGCAAAGAAATAAGTTAATCATAATAAGCTCATCATA
The DNA here is from genome assembly GCA_905163465.1 of Craniophora ligustri. Classification (NCBI taxonomy): domain Eukaryota; kingdom Metazoa; phylum Arthropoda; class Insecta; order Lepidoptera; family Noctuidae; genus Craniophora; species Craniophora ligustri. The sequence goes on along the minus strand of LR990967.1, from coordinate 4,055,250 downwards.
ATTATGCCCTTTTTCAAATAGCCCGCCCCGACTGATACTACAAAAACATTATTAACAGCATATTATGGTCTGGTTGAATCTGTGTTGAGATTTGGTATAATTTTTTGAGGTAATTGAAACTCATAAAGACTTTGTTTTTAAATCACAAAAGCGTTGTATTCGAGCTATGTTCGGAATGAAACCAATAGACAGCTGTAAGCCAATATTGATTAAACATAAAATTCTTACACTACCGTGCTTCTATATTATTGAAGTAGCATTATTTGTAAGAAGCAATTGTCACTTGTTTTCACGGTTGTCAGTCAAAGTCGTTCGAAGTCGACGCTACAATAATCTTTGCATACACCCATCTATGACAGGAATGTTGCACAAGAGTATATGTGTATAATATGTATGGGCACAGTATGGGTCCTAAAATTTACAATGAAATTCCAAAGTAGATTAAGGAATTAAATTCAACTATATTTAAGAAAATATTAAAAAAATATGTTAATTATGAATGTTATTATAGCACAATTGAACTCTTAAATGATATATTCTGATTATATGATTTATGATAATACACTGATCAAAATTTTCTTCCCTAATTTTTGATCAGAAACATAACCTTGTAATAACATATATTTGTACTAACATACTCAATAATATGTAAGTACATATGTATCATTATTTGTATACCTTTCGTGGCATAACATGTAGCTCAAAAAATATTATATTCAACACTATTGTTTGCATATTTCTGTATTGTAATCCATTCATGTTACAGGAAATAAATGTATCATTATCTTATCTTTATCCTTAATGATCTCAATACAAGTTGAAAACGATAATGTGTGTTATTCCAATACATTACAAAGACACCACTTGTTTCTATGACGTCACTATTTTACCAGCGACAATGGACTGTAAAACAATATTGTTTTTCTCACGTCAGCTTAAATTATATGTGTTCTTCTAACTAAAGCAACACTCACAAAATAGTGTTTTATTATAAAGTATACAGTGTACAGTTACTCTTTTGAGGTTCGGACCAATGCAAATGTAATGTACATTTTACTAAACTACGTAATACGTGAAAATAATACTTCTAAAGGGAGTACTGTGCTTGACCGTAAGTATTAATGAGAAACTTAATTTTGGTATTCTGAAGATTCGGCTTACTCGAGGTAAATATTTTTTTGTATCATATTAAGCGTATAAAATCGCGGGGGATACAAACTTCTTCTAGTTTAAAAAAGTAACTCGTTTCCTTTTTCAAGATGTTTCTCGAGTTGAAGACAGTTGGTACGCATGTCTTAAGTTCTATATTCTTTGTTAGTGTTTTATAATTAGATTCGTTTGTCAATCCTTCCACATAAAATAATACTTAAATTATCTCAGAGTATGCTATTAATTTAGAGATTTTTTTGGCATCATGGATCTTTTATAATATATAGATAATAGGTTCCTTCTAACTTGAATCCGCTTATTTAATTTTTAACTATAGTGATTGTTAAAAAATCCAAAATTGTTAAGATATTGAGTTTGTTTTTGATGATTATATAATTTACTGTCTTCATTTCTTCTTTAAAAGATTTTATTTAAATAATAATGGTCACTATAATCTATAGGTTGCAGATTCTTATTAGGAAAGGAATTTATTTACTTAGATTAATAATATAAACCTTGTTATATGTATGTAACTGTTTCTTGTAGCTATTATTCTTCAATAATAGGTACCAAGATCCGTAATGGGAGCAAATCCTTAACGAGCATTTTAAACGAAGTTTGGTTGTACACATTTTTGTAGCATTGTTAATTAAAAGGTCAAGGTCAATTTTGTTCTTCCTTATTTATTTAGTAAAAAATACCAGTTCCTTACACAAGGGAGACTGTTATTGTAATTTGTTAGACCACAAATTGCTCTTCAAGTTTATTAACGCAGACGTAATTTAATGAGTAGCATCTAATGAGAACAAAAAATATTTAACTACTCGCGACATTCAAGATTCTTACGTGGATTTTATTGTAAATATCTTTGTACCCCAGTACTAAATGGCTAAGTCAACGACAATTATGTAAAAAATAATTTCATGGGTGACAAAAAATAACGAAAATATGTGCTATAATAACGTATTCTGAAAACTTATATCATGTAGCCCACATTAAAACTCTACGTATCCATTTTCAAATTTCAAATTCAATTATTTATTCGTCTGTATTAATTCGTGAGTGAATTATTTAATTGATTCAAGCAACCATTGATATTGCATACTATCACGCGCGTCGTCGCCGAAGGATTAGGCAGAGGTATAGGTACTAATGCACACACACATTTCGCCGGTATGTTTTAGGTCCCATATAATAGGGGGCTAGCTTTAATTGCCATCAACCGTGCACGAATTCAAACTCTAAACTGCCACTAAGAATTTAATAGAAAAACTCAGTAACATTTTGATCTATCTGTGAATCGCACCAAAGATCTCTTGCTCAACAGTCATACTTTACGACAACTAGACCTACGAGGCAGTTCAAACATTTATTTTAATAATATATGTTCAAAACGTTTGGCGGTCAGTAGCTAACATATTACATATTGCTCGTATAGGAACTGTGTTCGAGAGAGGAGTGGACTGGTGTAAGAAATGAAACTATGATGGTTTTAAAGAGGAAATTTAGTCAACTCAGAGACACTAGTAGCGAAACACAAAGATAGTAAAAAACACACTGACAGGACAAAAAACAATCAAATCAGATATAAAAATAAAACTATCAAAAATAGAACTGTTGCCAGCCAGTCGCCAACAAACTGTCTGCATGCAATTTAAAGTCACATATTTAACTAATTGATACGTTAAACTGCTTGTTATGAACGTGATTAACTACATAATTCACTAAATGGGTTTTGGAAGTGTTAATGTTACTGATAATGTATGATAACGAATTAAACTTCCGCCTCAGTGCAATTATGTAGTTGTATGTATTTGTCATTGTATGCTTGGCTTTTGAGCGTGACTTTCAGGTTGTAAGTTGGATTGATTAGCCAAACTAGGCAGCCTCGAATCTTCAACTTTTTCGAATCAGGGCAGAAACTTGGTAGCGGTGCCCCTCTCTTCAGCATTTGAGGTAGATTACTTTAAAAAACCGAGCTGTGGTAGCCTAGTGGTGTGACCAGTGGACTGAGATGTCAAAGGTCTCGAGTTCGAACCCAAGGAACGCACCACTGACTTTTCGGAAGTTATGTGCGTATTTATCACAATCTCAAACGGCAAAGGAAAACATTGTGAGGAAACCTGCTTGCTTGATGTTTGCCAACCCGCAGTAGGCTAGCGTGGTGGACTATAGCCTTATCCCTCTTAAATGAGAGGAGGCCCGTGCCCAGCAGTGGGACGTTAATGGTTTGATGATGATGACTTTAAAAAACGTCCCTAATATATATAACCCTTTAATAATTCACACATTGTTCTCGTTATTATTACCTGATAACTTTTTCATTTGTATAACAGGAATATGATGTTTTTTATTTTTAGTTTTGGCCGCGCCCCTTTAATTTGTCACCTCCTTGTCCCGGTTTGCCCCTCAGATCCGAGGCAGACTATGAGTGAATACTTATACATCGCTGCCTACTCCTTTGGAAGTAGAGGCATGAAATTATATTATTTCAGAGTGTACCAAATGACCTTGAGAAGTAGACGTTCAGTCTGTTAATAGTGCAGTGTGCATTTACAAGGATGAATATCAGAATGTTAATCCCGAGATAAACCTTTAAATCTGTTTAAACTGAAATCTTATTGCAGTTTACTTTAATTGTATATCTTATTAATGCCGTTTACTTTACGTATTAGAAGAACTGATAAGGTTGGTTTGGCTCGAATCCCGGTGAACTGAATGTCTTTGTGTGATGACTTGATGAGTATGAACAATGAACATTTAAATAATACGAATGTATTTTCAAAAAATATAATATCCATGCAGTGCATTAAACATCTAGTATCCGTAACACAAGCCGCGTTGTTTAACTCTGAACTAGATGGCGCTGTGTAATAATGCTGGGATTTATTTATTTATTTAGGTCTAAGTCCACCGTGTGTGGGTTGGCAGACTTCAGATGTCAGCCAGAGGATCTCACAGGTATGCAGGTTTTCTCACGATGTTTTCCTTCACCGTTTGAGCATACGTTGTGATTAATACGCACGTAGGTAACTATGGAATGTCGTGCGTGGCTTGGGATCCAACTCAAGGACCTTTGATTTCACAGTCCACTGGTCACCACTAGGCTACACACCTCAGGGCACGCCACGATAGTGGCGGTAAGACCCATCATGGAGGAGTGGCTTAAAAGGCGTCACGGCGCCCTCAGCTTCCGGATGAGTAATGCGCGCGAAAGAGGCGGCGGAAAGGGAGAGAAATCAGAACATTTTTCCCGATCCGCAGTAGACGCACCCGGCGCCGGCGCAAACTGACCTCCGGCCTCAATAAGCTGTGGCCAGCGGGCGGGTGCGACTAGGGGAGTTCGCCGCCCGATCTGAGAATGGCCCCAAGTAGGCGGCGCGCGTGGTCGTCCCACGTGCGCCTGCGCGGAGGATGCGAGGTGAGGAACGCCTCGCTCCTAGCCGGGGTCCAGCGACCAGAGCTGGACCGAAGTCCGCCGGGGTTGTGGTGCATGCTTTCGCGAATCCCATGGCCGGGCAATAGGGCTAGTGGCGTTGACGGGTGCGGTTTTTTAGTCGGTATAACGCTCATGTTGGGTGGAGTCCAACACACGCCGTCGCCTCCCCAGGTGGCAGGACTGGTCCGTAAAGACTTCTCCGCACTTAAAAAAAAGCCTACACGTCTCTCTTGAAATTTATTTATACATTAACAAAAGTACTCCTAAAACATGTTAGCAATATTATTTATTGGATATGTGAAAATACATTTGAAGATTATTTTACAAAGTTACATGCAATATCAACTGTAAGTACCTATTACTCCTATTAGCCATTAAAACGTCGTTCAGCAACGTTTTGTTTATCAGCGTTACGTAAGTAGTAAGGAAAGCGATACATTTCGTATGTGTTTAGTTACTTGTAACAAAACATTATACCTGTTTTTGTCGAATTGTAAGCAGAGTTCAACACCACATTCACAATGCGCCCGGATATACTTACATTTGGACGAACAGATGGAGTCAGGTGACATCAGGTAGAATACACAAAATAAAGACGATGGCAGTAAACGTTTAGGGTGTTTATCAGATAGATAATAATAATATAATAATAATAATGTCCGGTTGCTTTAAAAGCTAGAACAACTTAATTAGTACGAACAATATATATCGCGTAGTGTTTAATGATTTTACAGCGTTATAATATAAATACTTATTGAATAGTATAATAAATTCCTGGCGATCACAAAGAAGGTTGTTAGAAAGAACCAAGGTGACGCTATATCTGTCTAAAGCTTAATATGTGTTAGCTAATTAAAAAACAATGTATAAAAATATGAAGAGCCTTTGGGACGACCGGCATTACTGACTGACGATGCGATCTGACTTTCCTTGTGACCAGTAAGGAAAGACGGCCATATGACCTGGTTTAAGGCTACCACTATAGGAAGTGTATCCGTCCAGTCTGAATAAATATTATATCTCTGTCTTTCCTCAATAAATACAAAGTTAGGTTAACCAGTTAGTTTATTTTGTAGGTACTTAATATTCTCAATTTTGTCTTGGTAACTTCCGTTGACAGTTAGTATTTACAAATAGTTTCCGTAAACGAATATTAAAGTAATTACGTCAATAACTTAGAATATTCATTATGCATTTGCCACCAATTAATTATGGAAACAGTTAACATTTTAACTTCATGTTAATTTTATATTATACTACGATAACATTATATTAATTACCAGTTGACCTAGCAAATGTTGTTTTGCCATATCATAGGGGTTGGTGGTAAAAGAGTGAAAATGTAGAGTTATAAGTATTTTTTTAAAGCCAAATTATAAAAAAATACAAAAAAAAATTTGGTAAAAAATTAAGTCTGGTGAGGGACATTCTTATCACCTAGGTCTGATTCTCAGACCTACCAAATATACATATATAAATTTCATAATAATTCGTCTTACCGTTTCAGAGGAGTTCAGCGACAAACACTGTGACACGAGATTTTTATCATCATCAACCCATTAACGTCCCACTGCTGGGCACAGGTCTCCTCTCATTTGAGAGGGATTAGGCTATAGTCCACCACGCTAGCCTACTGCGGGTTGGCAGACAAATCTCCCAAGCATGCAGGTTTCCTCACGATGTTTTCCTTCTCCGTTTGAGCTTGTACACATATAAATTAACATATAAATACACATATAAAATATGAAAAGTCAGTGGTGCGAACTCGAGACCTTTCACATCTCAGTCCACTGGTCAGACAACTAGGCTACCACAGCTTTTTTATATATAAGTAAGCAAGTGAGGGATCGCTTACTGAGCTATGGGTCATGGGTTACGTCCCCGTAAATATTTTTTAAGCCCGCTGGTAGTTGTCTACCGGTTACCGGTAAAAACAAACATCAACAACTATCGAGTAGCCACTTTAATACAGCATTGTTAGCAGATAATGTAGGCATTTAGAATTCAAAAGTACCTGTCTATAGTATTACAAATCCTTAAAAAAATACCAAAATTTCCCTTGAATTTTATTTAAAATTCCAATTAATATTAATTCTTATATTCATAAGAAATTAAAAAACTATACAGAAAAATACATATTCTTCGCAGTACATAAGTCATAAAAGGTTAGGTACTAATGACAATATCTAAATTAACTCGATAATTAATATGCAATCACTTTCCAGTTCTTGAGCACTAGGTAAGAGACATTAGTTATAAATTATGTATATACATCAATATAGTATAGTTTTCCACATTCATCTTTTCATTGATTGTATATACTCTTATGGAGAAATTAAATAAGTGAGCTACACGAAATGAGTCGTTCTTACATGTTTCTGGTATTTGGCACGGTTGGTGCAGTGGTCGAGCGATCATTTCTTGCGCCGCGTGTCACAGGTTCGATCCCCATATGCATATACCTAGGGTCGGGGTCTGGTTTGCAAACACACCAACGATACAGGGGAAATTCCTAAAGTAGGGCAACGGTTTTTTAATAAAAAACTGAATAATTACTAACTGTGATAACATAGTAGTGAATAGCTTTCATAGAAAATAATGTATGTACGTCGGTTGTAAACCGTATTATATGTATTTTAAGGTAAATAATAAAAAAAAGAAACAACCTATTTAAGAAAAAGGGGATTTCCATTGTTTTTTTTTTCCGTAAAATGTCTTCGAACGTGCGTAGTATCTCTAGTACCAACAATAGTACATGTTTGAAGGATGTATGTTATCATGGGATCGCTTGAGAAGGTAAAAAATATGTGTATAAAACTAAAAATGTCTTATAGGTACGTCTATTGAGTAATGGGTTAATACATTGACGTTAATACATTGTAATGGGTAATTACAATATTTGAATACGTAACGTAACTTCGATAAAAAAGCTAGCTTCATTAACTAGAAATTAAACAAGTCTGTAGTGTTCACTAATCACCTACGAATTTCTTAAAAGCTACTGTTTTCATTTGTTTTATCTTTTTAGTCGCATATTCTTCTGTCATTCAAGCTACTCAGTGATCATTTTAGCTATGAGCATATGCTATTCTAGCATTTTAGGTATTCTAGGTTTATTAAGACGATTTAGACTGCTCAATTTAGTTAGAAAGTTGAAGAATTTAGTTAGCCAGTCAGCTTACTTTTAGACTATTTTTTTTTCCAGTATTTGTTATAAAAACTGCTATTTATTTGACGTTAACGTTGTAAGTACGTTGTTAGGTTGTTATTTCAACAAATCCTCACGTGCCAATTGTTTTCTTCGACATGAGATTAGCAATTAGATAATTGTGTAATTGTGTTTAGGTACAGTCTTTCCTGTTTCCATAATTACACGCGAATGGGCTGTGTGAAAACGTAGATAAAACCATCAACGTGAGCTCTACGTCATGTCCGATGCTGGCGGTATGTCACAAGTGGTATCATTTCATAATTATGGGCTGTGATGTAGCTAGATTATGGTATGATAATTTATTACAGGGGTGGCCATTGCTTGTGGTTCTCGATAAATGTACCCAAGTTACTGGCGTAGCCAGGAATTACATATATAGAAAGGGGTAAATGAACAAAAAATGGCTCGTTTCACTAAAAAAAAACAGGGTAGCCCAGCGCCCTTGATCACCAAGATTCAAGCCTTCTAGCCAAGCTCATTCAAGTCGAGCTCATTCAAGCTATCAATGAGCTTGGCCATTCCTGATATATTATGTACACAATTTCCTATAATATTTTGATGTAATACACTAAGAAGATGTATAGAATAACGTAATAGTAACCTTTGTAAGTAGTAGTTATGATGGCCGCGACTTTGACTGAACTCAAAGGTTTCGAGTTCAACTCCAAGGCCGGCACGGAAGTACCAGTTATCGAAGGTATTGATCACTTCAATCATTTTGTGAAGAAAAACAAAGGAAACTGAGCTGTGTGTAATAACATCGAGCCTAATGTATAAAAACAATATTTTTTAAACGTTTTTCCTAAAATCCCTAAAATTAGACTTTTTCAACCCGTTATTTTTTTACCACTGCGGGATATTCTGTTGTTGGTTGATCGTCATTCTATACCAATTTAATTACTTTTTTAATGGTTGACGAGGCAAGTCTCCTTGTAGTGTGGTTTGTGTACTCATTGAAAATTCCCAGATTACCAGCAATCATAACATAAAAACTTGTTATTCCATATTTCGCATCGTGCACACGATAGTGAAAAAATGTTTTGATTGACTTCGTACTACAATAGACTGCATGTTTGATTTTATCAAAGCGTTAACTTAACACTTATTGTTGTTGTGGCGAGGCAATTAACACAGCGGGTTACATGGAGCTGGGAAGTCAACGGAATTGTATTTTAATTACTTGCTTAATTACTTAATACTAAAATCAAATTTGGAGCAACACACTGATAATTGTTATTTAATTTATTCACTGTTAGCGTAATTTTACATAATAGTTATCATAGTACGTATCTGTTGAGTTACTATGGAAAATGATATTATGGTAGGATAATTAATATAATTAACTAATATTATGGTCTAAGAGAGGCATACGTCTAGCAGTGGACGAATATAGGCTGATGATGATGATGATGATGGGTCATCATTATTTAATTATTATTGCTAGGAACGTAATACATAGCTACATAATTATGTTAACTGTTATAATTAATGACTTTTCTGATTGTCAGGCAATGCACGTAGCTTGTAGAAATGCTCATCTTATGTTCCTTTATACTGCCTCTTACATAAGCTCCTGCTAATGACAGTTCATCAACTGACAGCAGCACGGCTGCAGGACTTGAAAAAAATCGAAAATTCACATTTAAACTTCAAAAGGTTATCGCCGTCTTCATGGCTTAAGACCGCTGGTTATATTATTTGAGACAATAGCCCGCTGTTTATATCTGGCGGTCCGCGGGTAATACCATCACCACGGGTTTTCGATACACAAATCTAATCTAAGCCGGATTTTCAGTTAACTTGTAAAAAAATGACGCTTCTTTACAACAAGGCCGAGGATGTTGTAGATATAATTATGATGCGTTTGTGATCATTCAGTTTGTGGCTAGCCGGTCATGTGGACAGTCGCGTTTAGTGCTCTATAAAACAATTATTTAAATAAACAAATAATGTTTTTAAAATATGTATTTAATAGTATAAATATCGAATAGTTTATAGGTAATTAGGTAGCATGCAATTATTTATAAAATAAAAAATAAAATAGGAAATCACATTCTATGATTTAAAAATATTGTATTTTTTACTCAATACAATTTTTATTTCAGTATATTTATATAATTTTATGTTATTAAACTATAAATTGAAATAATAAAAATGAATAACGGTATAATTTAATTGATTTAGTATAAATATAATTAATTATACAAAATTTTTTCATTGTTTCAGGCGCAACCAGTCAATAGTTTTATTGTGAAATTATTCAATAAAAAAAGACATTGACATGAATAAAGCACAAGTGAAATCTTATTCTTAAAAAGAAAATTCAAAATTATTAATCTAAATTAAAAATTGATTAAATCTATTGGAAAGTGCAAAGTGTTTTAAAATGACAGCCGAGGAAAAACCTACTGTGAGCTTGAAGCCGAACGAGACATGGAGGATCATGAAGAATGTGGTGGTCATCAGTTTGGCGTTCATGGTACACTTCACGGCGTACAGTGTGAGTATTCTACATCATCATCATCATCATCATAAACCCAATTATTGTTCTACTGCTGGGCACGATGTCTCCTATTATTTTGAGAGTGGACTATAGCCTGTTAATTCCGCTAGCCTAGTGCGGGTTGGCAGACTTCACACGCTATCGAGAAAGTCTCTCAAGCATGCATTTTTGTGATAAATTCGCACTTTACATCCGAAACGTCAGTGGTGCATGCTTTGGGTTCGAACTCGAAACCTTTGATTTCTCAGTCCAGTGGTTATACCACTAGGCCTTCACAGTTTCATAGTGTGAGTATTTCGTAGTATTTATTATTTACTTATTGTAGTTAGGAAACCCCTTCGTATAAGGGCCAGTTTATGCCGTGATGTATCGATGCTCAGTTGTTTACTATACCAAATGATGATGACATATATCTCATACAGAGATGCCCTGAAACACTCTCCCATTACTAATTCACAGTCCTAACAAAAACAGAATTATTACTGACATAAAAATACAATCAAATGATCAAAAAAAAAGTGACAAGTTTATAAATAAATAAATAAATAATAATTAATTATAATAAATACTTATATAACGTGGTCAATTAACCACGTTATATAAGTAAGAATATAGCAATAGACGTGTTCAAAATTGTGTCGGCTAATCGTTCGTATTTGAAGGGTTGCAAGCAAATCGTTCTTTTGGCGAATAATTCAGCGTATAGAACCGTATATCAAAGAACCGCTTGTTTGTTTCGTTCGTTTTGTAAATCTGTGACCAAATCGTGTCAAGAGATCATTAGCACTAATGATAATGACTTAGATTTACTCAAGCTGTTCCGGAAGTGTTTACAGGTTATGCTGTTGTTGATTCAATCTTTTTTCACTAGACCTTGGTAGCGTAAGAGGTGAAGAAGCGTGAAGCAGACTTTTTTAATTTATTTAAAAAAGAAACGTTGTCCCGCAATAGGATTTTCTCTTGTATCGTGGGTGCGTTTACAAACACAGATTTTCACATACACAAACCCCCAGACCCGGAAAAACTACCTGTAGAACGTACAAATATTTTCTCCGTGCGGGGATCGAACCCGCAACCCGTGACGCACAAACCGATCGCTCACCCAGTGCGCCACCGAGTCGTCGAGATTGTCGTTAGCATGAGCGATTGAAATCAAATGAGAATGTATCATATTTTTTCTTATATAAGGTTATTAATCGAAATTGGATGGTCATTTCTCTGTTGGTCTAGTGGTGGTTAGTGCGACTGCTGAGCAAGAAGTCTTAGGTTCGATTCCTAGGCCCAGCAAAGTGCAAAGCAATAAATTTATTCTCAGTAGCGGCTCCGAGTTTGGATTTGTGCCCGGGGGATGGTAATAGGTAAAGGTTAAGGTCGCTGGAACCAGCTGGATGCAGGTGGCTCAAGACTGGTCGTTGTGGAAATCTTTGGGGGAGGCTTATGTCCAGCAGTGGACGTCCTCCAGCTGATAATCATATCAGCTGGAGGACGTCCACTGCCATTATCATCATCATCATCATCATCAGATGATGATGATGATGATGGTAATAGGCTCGCCCCCTATTTACATGGGACCTTTCGAACATCAGTACTAAATACTACAAAATTATGTATATTTGCACACTTAAGAACGTGCTACCGAACCTTCGTAGATATTATTTAATATTTTTTGTGGCGGGCGCTTCGATCTGTGAAGACCTTTATTTATAGCTGTTAATCTGTCGACTGATTCATTTCTTGTCGTCATGGTTTAGTTTTCTAATTGGTTCTACTTTTTGTACTGGTGCAGATTTTTATATCACTACGATAGTAAATAATCATATAGTCTGCTGAAGGCAACTGAGCCCGTCCAGTGAAAGATCTGAGGTAAATTATGGCACTTACGCGTGCGTGTTATTTTTATTTATAAAAGAATTAATTGATTAAAACATATATTTTTATATAATATAAAAAATCTACGAGCCTTTTTTATTAAGCCTACTGACGCAAAATCAATCCCAGGGAATTTCGGTCGATGTTAGTTTGATACATCAGTTATAAGGCTTACCTTTTACAGTAAATTTACTTGGGACCCGGTCACTTTTTAAATGAGAATACAATAATGTTAGCAAACTACAAAATCGGGGTAGAATATTAAACGATTGTACCCTGCTTGGCGATTAATCAATTAAAAACATAATATTATGTATAAAGAAATAATTCACATTGAATTATTAAAAAAAGAGTTTTTGATTAAATTGGTGTATGTATAAGTACGTTAGTACAAAAATCTGAAAAAAAAATATGTGGGGTTGTGCCTCCCTGCTTATCTTCGAAATCTGAATAATGAAAGTACTGATTATTATTAAATTCTGACCTACTCCAGTAGAACCTTCCTCTAGTAAGATCTCATCTTATCTTAGTGGAATCGGATTACCAGATGTTTATTTATTTACCAACTTATACTAACAGTTTACACTACACATACAAGTTATAGGTTATGTAAAGGATATAATTTGATTTAAGAAAGCAAACACAATTAAGATATGGCGTTGTAAATGCTGGTATTTAATATTTTTAGTGTAGTTTAGTAGATAAACCATTATGTGCAGTATACAAGGTCAGATGCATACAGTGTATTCGATTACCAGGTTGAGTATAATAGAAGCAGTAGCCGAGCTGCTACTGCTTCTATTATATTCAACTTGGTATGGGCTGTATGGGTTTGGGTTTGTGTCCAAATCTGTCCGATTAATAAGAGAAAGTTCGCCGTCTCAAAATCACAGATGAAGTATGGTTGCTAAAAAAATACGTTATTTTATTCTATGTCTACCCAACTTTTCGAAAATTAGAAGCGTGGTGGTATTTATATCTAATAGAATATAACAATGACTATCTATAATTAAATAAAATTGCGTTAATAGTTCTGTAATTGGAAAATAGAGGTGTAACGACCGTTATCACTATTCAGTAAGTAGAACAGTTACATGACTCATGTATTCGGGTACCTAGTACTAAACACACAAATAGAGAAAATGTAAAGAGGTAAAACGAGACAGAAACATTTTATTCAATTCAATTTTTATTTGCAGAAAATTTACAAAGAGATGTAAATAAATGTTTAAATGTCTCGTGTGTGTACATACCTAAATAGTAAATAAATAAAGAATTAAAAAGTGAAAACGAGAATGTTATATGTTTTTTTTAATGTTTTTTAGTTTACAACCTTTTTAAAAACTGTTATACATGAAAGTAGGCCTATAATAGAGGTAAACTATTAATTTTGTAAGATAGAAAATTGCAAACAATTTAAGGATTTACTATATCGATTGTCTTTTATGTACTAAGACTAAGTTGACTGCCTGATGTTTTGAGTACCAGAAGCTTCTCGTGATCAGAATGAAGTCTAATTTATATTGATATAATATGTTTTGTTAATGAGGAACTCGAAATCATGTATTGAATTCGAGGATTAATATATGCACGTTGGCTTGAAGTATTCTTGCCAAGTAAGTAAACAGTCAGAAAAGTATTGCAGTACAGTATGTGTCGCCAGCAAAAAAACTACGATGCGGTGATAGGAGGGTGTTTTTGGGGACTGTCTTTATTATCGACGTGCAAAAAGAGCCAATTAAATTACCTTTGTATTTTGACATGTAAGTGGAAGGTCTGTGTTGTGTTTCTAGGGTGCTGCTAATCTACAGAGCTCCATCAACGCGGAGGCTGGGCTGGGCACCGCGTCTCTGGCGGCCGTTTACGCGGGCCTCATCTTCTCTAACATATTTCTGCCAGTTGTGGTCATAAAGTTAGTTGTTGTATATTTTAATTTACTGAATCAAAAACGGCACTCATAGATCTGATCATGCTTTTTTTTTTATTTAAAATCAGTAGATATGAACGTATGTTTAACCTGTATGACATGTTGTGAACGATTTTATTTATGAAATCTATAACTTTTAAGTCTTACAAGCGGTGTATGTGGTAATTAGAATTTCTTTAAATTACATTACAGTGATCGTTTTGTATTCTTATTATATTAGTAGTCCCCAGAATGAGTACAGAGTATGAGATCTTGAGTTCAATGAAAAGTTCATGCCAAGCGTTAATGGGTTTACTTCGTGCAATGAGGTTGCATATTCAAAGCAAATGCAATCAATTTCCTAATTCGTCAAGGATTATACTTAATTATTCTCTTCCTTTTCAGGTGGATTGGTACAAAATGGGCTATATCCTTGTCCTTCCTCACGTACATGCCGTATATAGCGGCACAGTTGTACCCCACCTTCTACACTATGATCCCGGCGGGGCTCATCGTGGGTTTGGGCGGAGGACCGCTCTGGTGTTCCAAGTGCACATATCTATCCGTGGTAAGATCATCATCATCAACCCATTATTGTCCCACTGGTACGGGTACGGGTCTCCTCTCATTTGAGAGGGATTAGGCTATAATCCACCACGCTAGCCTACTGTGGGTTGGTGGTGGACTTCACATGCCATCGAGAAATCTCTCAAGCATGCAGGTTTCCTCACGATGTTTTCCTTCACCGTTTGAGCATGTGATAAATACGCACATAACTTCCGAAAAGTCAGTGGTTTGAACTTGAGACCTTTGACATGTCAGTCCACTGGTCACACCACTAGGCTACCTTCTCCTTTCCAAACCTAAAATATACATAAAATTTACTATGTGAATGTACTAGTTAATACATTGTTAATATAGTTATTTCTCATACGTTAAAATAGAGTTATCTGGTTATTAAGTATACATAGTAAGTATGAATAACAATTAGTGGATATTTTGTATCTGAAGACAACACGAAGCTAAGTTTGACATCACGATTCGCTCAGATACAGAGATCGGCTATTGCGTCAAAGATTATTATTAGATTTCCAAGCGGAACTAATATTTACATGAGCTATAACCAGTTGATCCGGATCCCTTGATCCGGATCAACTATATATGATGTATGTAAATGAACTGAGTAGGTATGTATGTAAATTATCAAATCACTTTCACTGAAAAGAAAGTCCTAATGAGGCAATGTTTTTATAAAAAAAATTGAATGTAGGTACAAAGTATCGTTTGATCCGGTTGAATTTGCTGGACTATTAGCTTGACCTCTCTTATTCTGAGAGATCCGACCCCATTCCCAAGGAATTCAAGATGATGAGTAATACAAATCATTTTTCGTGTAACAGGTATCAGAAGCTCAAAGTAAGCTATCTAAGATATCAGCCGAAGCATTACTGGTGCGTTTCTTGGGGCTGTTCTTCATGATCTTCCAAATGAACCAAGTTTGGGGTAATCTCATCTCATCGCTGGGTAAGTAAAGTGGCAATGCCATCCATTCCGCCAATATAGAAATGCCTGTGCAATCGACCAATATCAACATGAAGTTCTGCAGTTAAAAATAAGAATGATAATGAACTTTTGTGAACGGTATCCTTAGACATAGTTTCCGATATTATTAGATTCATGCTTTGAATTCTAATTCAAAATTATAATTTGTGGAAATGAAACCTTATAATATTCAAGCAAAATTATTCACCTGGTCGTTCACCGCTCTAGCAAAGTAACATTTTTACTCATTAGATACTTTGACCAAGAAGCTGCCAATTATTGCACTAAAACACTGCATCCCTTGCTTCTAATAACTGTCAACCTCAGGGTATGCAGACCTGCAAGACGGTTATAACTGTCCGCAAACTCTTTACGATGTACGCCTAAATTAAAACTGTATGCAATTCACACGTTGAATGCTTACCTTACTAAAAACAAGAAACAAATATATTGTATGAAAACAAGAAATTATAGTATCGTCTGTACAATAATTTAGCAGATATTAGAAGATCTTAGATTAGATTTTCCAATAAGACAAGGCCATGCTTCGCCCAGACAGACTTTTCTTTTAGTCAGACTATTCCTTCATATTATCTTCTTATGTTTCCAGTGTTATCATCAGGCAACAATACAGCGGCAGTGACAGCGGTGAATGAGACAATGATTCCTATTTTATGTGGAGCCAATTTCTTGCCCAGTGATGCTGGCGAAGCTTTGCCTGCACAACCACCAGAGAAGATACAAATGCTATCAGGTAAGAAATGGAAATTCGATCTTCGGATATAAGAATAGAAATGGAATGGAAGAATCTTAGTTGTTGTAACGGTGTTCTATGTTTCTGGGCTGTATAAAAGGGGAGTAAACGTTGTATCTAAAAACAAATATGTATAACGAAAAGTTATAAATGTGTTGTAAGTACTAAAGACTTATACGTAGGTAAGTATAACATTTTATGTTAACTCCAACAATGTATTAGAGTACCATGATGCGAGTACACGTACACGTAAAATCGAATGTTGCTCAAACAAAATAAATCTTTCCCACCGAAGAATAAGATCGAATATTCTTTAGTAGGATTAACAAGTGATTTGGAATACACTAGAATGTGGTTATACTTCATTAGTCAAATATACCTATGTACAAGGTTATTAAAACAATACGCGATATTACGTGCCATGTAAAAGAAACTAATCACAAAGACAGCAAACAGCTCATAATATTTAGGTCTAAAACAATAACTAAACTTGGCGATGAACTAAATACAAGGTCATCTCAATCAGTTGCCGTTCATCTGGGTGGATGCCACCCAACACTAACTAATAAATCGTTAAGCAATCTCATACTATGATGTTTCGGTTTGAAGGTTAACTTAGTCAGTAAAATAAATAGGTAACTGTGACTTTTACATTTTGTATTGTTGTCATCTTGCCTTTTGATATTGCTAGTTGCAAGCGTCCATAGGATAGATACCACTATCACTTATCATCAAATAGACCTTATGCTTGTTTTACTACAATAATAGGATAAACATAATTATACATATATTTTGTGGTAATTATAACACACCTCTGCTAGTTAAGCTGGTTAAGTTTGAAGTGTATATGTTATCATATGACACAAGTTTAGTGTGTAATGCTCCATAATGATGACTAGATCATGTATCTCTCCATATTTGTAGCCTATGATTAAGCTAAGAGAATATTCTAGTATTAGAGATGTACTCATGTAATTAAGTGGTTTCTATTTATATCCCTTAACACTTCAAAGTTAAAGCTAGCCCCAACATGTTTGACACTCATGCGCGTATTTAATACCGTGTACCTATAGACAATCATCACTAGGTGCCTTCATTCAATCATTTCTCTGTTTATTCATTGAATGTGTTATAATTTCAGGCATTTATCTCGCATGTATGGCTGGGGCAGCCCTCATAGTTGCTTTAGGTGTCGATTCAATGAAGAGGTACGTACCTATTCAAATACTCATATAAGTATAATATAAGTTAGAGTACCTAATTCCTTATATGAAATCTATGTCCTCTCATATCATACCTCTAATGTAACTTAAGACATTCATCATCAACCCACTTTTAGATCAGGTTATAATATAGTCCTTCACACGCTAGCCACGCAGCTGACTTTACACAACATTGAGAACATCTGCCAGGCATGCAGGTGTCCTCACGATGTTTTCTTTCACCGTTTGAGCATGCGGTAAATGCTTCGTTACTTCGAAGATTCAGTGGTTTTCGTGCATGCCTTAGGTTTGAACTCGAGACCTTTGACTTATCAGTCTACTGGCGACACCAGTAGACTGATATACGTACCTATTATACCTTGAATTAATTACCTTACTTAATTAACTTAATGTACTGTCTGAAATAAACTTTTCTACGTACTGAACTAATAAATATGATTTATCGATACATCAATTTTATAAATTATTGTCATCGTCACAGATACAGCATGGACCGTTCAGATTCCACTACCGGGATGTCAGGGTTTGGACTCCTAGCCGTGACGCTAAAGCTACTGGTCGAGCCCACTCAGCTGCTACTGGTCATCATCAACATTTTTATTGGAATGCAGCAGGCTTTCTTTGGAGCTGATTTCACGGCGGTGAGTGTTATTATTAGGTCAAAATAGGAAAGACTTGGATCTCGTAACAGATTCAGCTCTGAACCAGATCAACTTAAGAAGGGACTATTTTTGCATATGCAGCTGTGGTAAATTCAACTGTTAAGTTGCGTTTTTCGCTCCAATACCGATAGTTTTAGCTAGATAGTTTTAGTTAGTCGGCCTGTGACCATGGATGCTGTAAAGGATCGGACCGTAAAGTCAGTTTAAAATAATATCAATACACCGCGATAAAATGTAATATTTTTTTGTGCTGTGATAATTTTTTAACTTAATAACTCCATGGAGATTTTCTGAACTATAAAAAGGAGACTGATAATTCTCCGGGGACTTATTAACTCAAAAACTTTTGTCTGTAATTTAAAATCATATTATTATCGATGTGACAGAAACAAGTGCCTACACGAAGCTTATGAATTCCCATTCTACAATTTGCTATAATGTGCTTGCAGGCGTTCGTGTCGTGTGCCATCGGCACTGGTTATGTCGGCTTCGTCATGATGACGTATGGACTCGCTGATGCTATTGGCTGTGTACTGACTGGCTATTTGGCTAAGGTAAGAGAACTATTGATGACGTCATAGGAAAAAAATTACTTGTATTATTATTTTGTTTGTTCAGTTGTTGTCACTTGCGAAAAGGGCATGTGCCTCTTGACAGTTTGCCATCAAGAAAGAGTCGATCTTAAGCCGGAATTTTGTGATCTTTTTTTTTAAATATTGTCTGTTTTTATTAAAATCTTTAAATAATATTCGTGTGTTTGTGTGTGACAATAAAACAATTTTTATTTTTATTTTAAACACAATTATATAATTTATTTGTAGGTACTTGGGCACTTTATATGATATAATTTTGTTTTTAATAATATCAAATCAAATAATGTTCCCTTATGAAAACGGACTTCTTAATCAGATTGATAATAAAAATAATCCGAACAAAAAACTATATTCGACAAATTAAATGTTGTATAACAGCTTTATATTCTTTTAGGACCCAGAGCTTACAAGCAGGCTACGTAGTATGCGAAATGAAATTATTAATGTCATTAGCGTATTAGTAGTTATCTCGCCTTACTTAAAATTCAAAATTTTACCATTGTATAACAGCTTATGGGATTTAATGAGTATTATTCATATTTTTCCAGTTTACAGGCCGTATGCCTCTGATCTGCGGCGCGACAATAGTGCAGGCGGCCCTGTTCAGCACAGTTCTGACGTGGCGCCCTCACGCCGGTGAAGGCTACGTGCTGTATATCATAGCCGTGCTGTGGGGACTCTGCGACTCAGTGTGGATTGTGCAGATAAATGGTAAGAGGCTATTAACACCAGTATATTACTTAATAATTGCATTGCGGAGGTCTGTTATACAGCTGCATTTAGGTAGACTGGAATTCCACAGCATAGTTGGGAAAAAATTCAGAACTTGATGTTGTAATGGATCTGGAAAAGGGAGTTAACATCTTAAAAACTACAAAAAAAAATTCAATGAAAAACAACTGTGTCTTAGTTCTTCTTGTTGTTTCAATATTGTTTCTTTCGTATTATACTTAGAATGCGATAGGTTTTCTAAAATGTAGGTTCATAATGTATCCCCTCTGTGGCAATCTCCTTTTGTATATCGCTATACTAAAACACTGCAATCATCAACACGTTTATCTAGTTCAGGAATAAGGAGCACATAGCGCAGACAAGGATTAAGATAGAGCGCATAGTAGCCGTTTTTTTTTACGCTCTAACTCTAATAATAATAGGACGAATTATAGTAAAACTGATTACGGTGGTAAAACTGTATTCTTTAATGTAGAGTTAGCTTTTTGGGTGGATTATTAGATGTTACCAACCATGCAGGATTTTATCTTAGATCCATCTCAACGTTGGGGTCCAGTGTAATTTTACAGCCATGATCTAAAAATATCCTTATTGTTACAGCATATTACGGCATACTTTTCCCTGGCAGAGAAGAAGCGGCCTTCTCAAACTTCAGGCTATGGGAGTCGGTAGGCTACATCATAGCCTACGTAGTGTCCCCGTACTTAAGAACCAGTGCGAAAACCTACATGATCTTCGGGATGATGATAGTAGGAGTGATATGCTACTTCATAGTGGAGTACCAGCAGTACAGGATTAAGAGAAAAGAACAGAACAAGAAGAAAGACTTGTGCTATATTACTAATACTAAAGGATGTGATAATATTGCTTTTCAGAACGTCGAGTGATTTTTTGGGCCTAAGAATAACATATTGTTAAGTTTGAAAAGTGATATAATATTATGATTTTGTGAATGGATTAGACTAAGCAACGACTTGACGATTACTGAATCGCCCATACAAACGTTATTATGGAATAAATTACAAATAATACATATCTTCTAATAATATTATTCAAATTCACAAAATAAAATGGATTGAATATTTGTTCCATTATTATGTTTGTAAGGAATTTAATTCCCTGCAGGTCATTTAAACAAGTAACAAAACTATTTTGACAAGTTCATCTTGTATCAAAATGAAATACATGAATGCAGTAATGTTTATTTCATCTTAAAAAAAAATTGTAGAAAAAATGTCCTTGACCTTTTAATGTGTTTACTGTGAGTGCCATTAGTGTGACATTAAGTCCGTCTTATTGTTGTATTGTTTATTGATAAGGGAGATTGATTTCTTAGACTTACGCGAATATTAGACTTTGAAATAAAACTACTTTTTACGGATTTTATCGCGGTATATTGATATTATATTAACCCGACGTTTCGGATCCTTTACAGCATCCATGGTCACGGGCCGATGGTCATGGTGTCGGCCCGTCAATATATCGCGATAAAATCCGTAAAAAGTAGTTTTATTTCAATCATAAGGGAGATGTTGAGAATTAGGACGTAGGTATTACAAGGTGACTTCTGCCCAGCAGTAAAATATCCGCAACAGACTAAAAGTAAATATGTCAAATTTACCCGTAACGTTTCCAAAATGAAGTGGTAGGAGTATTATATACATAGCCAAACTTCATTAATATATTTAGCGTAATATGGACAGAATAAATAATATCTCCTAGCGCCGTAGGACGCTGATTGACCTTTGACCTCTACGAGTCTGGAAGATTTAAATTTACCGAATTTTCCGTACTACAAAGGATAAAGTGTTAATAAAGCTCAAGTCTGGTTTTTACCCTTTGACATTTAGATATGCTACAAACCTGCTGTGCTGTCGATATATTGGCTGGTATTGTGCATTATTGTATACATAACCAATAACATTTGACCTTGGACGAGCACAAAACGATGCAAAACTAACACTTGTTTTTACGTAGTTTATAAAATATGTAAAATTAGAAATATAATGATAGGGTAATTGGAAAAATTCCAAAAAATCTTCTTTATGGGTATTTCTGTATGTAGGATTTATCTTTTGTATGTTAACTTTTTTTAATGGTACCTATTTCCATTTTTTTAAATAGGTAGGTAGGTATCGTTTATAATGTTTATCAGCTCATATTCAATTAAAGCAGTAATTGTAAAACGTGTTGAGTAATAATATCCTAATAAGATATATATTACAGGCAAATTAATGATCAATAAATAGAGATCGATTTAGTCAATTTGATGATTAATTATGATTAGGTAAAAAATATTATTGCAAGTGGTTGAAAGTAATCAGAGAGAATTATTGTATTTTAATTTGAAGGTCATACTGTGATGTTTGGACAGTCTAATGGAGTAACGATTTTAGAATATAAAAAATAATGAAATAATGGTAATAAAAAGTTTTATCAGTGTTCACTATACTAGTGTGGTGGGAGTCAGGTATCAGGGCAGGGGTCTCCTCTGTTTTGAGAGGAGACCCTGCCCTGCTGTGTGACAATAAATGGGTTGATGATGATGATGATTGTTCTATTTCACCGTTAAATTATACCCTTATAAGCCATGTATAATGTGTGTATAAAACATGTAGTCATTAAATGTATAATATAAAAGATACTATTATATAAAGTTTAAAATAATTAATTTGATAACACCGCGATTGTTTAGATGTGTCCTAACAAATTCACGTTTATTAAACAAAAGATATGCAGGTACCTAAATACCTATTTCAGTTAAATAGTTCGCTAGTTGTTACCTTTGTAATTGTTAAACGAAACTAGTTATTGCTCTATGAGTACTAGTACTATCATCAATATTGTTACGTTTAAAATGAACTATAGCGAAGGTCAATTGTGATAGCTGTAATTGTAATTAAATATATTTGATATATTTGCTATTGTTTCATTTTCTAAGGTCTTGGAATTTATTTGCATACATGCCCATAATTCTCATAAAATTTTATATTAAGGTAATTCACGATTACAAATTTAATGCACGATCACCTAATTCTTTACTCCTGCATCCGTACTGTTCTGCAAGTCTCAGTCACACACCGCGCTTAGCATATCGTCCTGACTATTTAAATTATTATTTTATAATATTAATTTAGTCTTTGCTCTTTTATAAACGGTTTTTTTATTCCGTAAATTCTTCCGTCATTTTTAGTATTTTTAATGCGTTTTGCATACAAGGAAATACCGTGGCATGCTGGTGTCTGATACCAGTCATCCAATTAAAAACTTATGAATACTCAGCTGAGCCATTAGCGTAGGTAGATTTGTTTCAACCACGGTAGTTAGAGTTACTTTATGTTCATATACGGGTGCAGTGGTGGTACTATATTATAAAGTTATCGCAAAATTACCTTACAACATATTATGCGTTTCCACTATTACACGACAGCACAAGCTGCACGTACGATACGAATTTAAATAACTATATAAGTATATGATGATGATACATAACCCAACGGTGGTCACTGGAACAAATTGTATATTATAACAAATTTTTGTCAGCGACTTCGATTGCGTAGAAACTTCTACACCCGTTTTCGCTTTCTTATAGGATGATTTGGGGACAAAAATTATACTACGTCCTTCCCTTCCCGGGACTCAAACTATTTCCATACCTAATTCCCACTAAATCGGTTCATCGGTTAAACTGTCAGGAGGTAACAGACAGACATAAATACTTTCGAATTTTAAATATTTTATTATTTATAATTGCATAGCGGCTTTTATCAATTGATTATAAATAACATGTTTGTTGTAATATACAAATGTCAAAAATAATCATGCATAGATATTAAAGGCAACGTGGGTATTTTTATTTCGCGTAATAAGAATGTAACAGACATTACATTCTACTAAGACTGACTAGAGAATACATGTAGAGAATACATGGTGAAGAAAATTAAAGGTTCCTCTTAAATATTTCTTGAATTAAATACAGTTGGATAAAGCTCACTCACCTACTTATCATTAATATGCGACGAAATATATCAGTTTGAAATAAATATCTGAAATATGATAAGGAAATACAATACTATAGTCTATTTGGTGTAGAAACCTAAAAAAATGGTTTCGAAACTGTTCATCCTCGATTTCGCCCCTTAAGAAACGGACGAGCATTTTTGGCGGAGGTGGTATGATTCTATTGCGTTAACGCTTATAACGCAACAGAAAAGAAAAACAATGGAAACGCGCCGAATTGCACGTTCAGGTCCCCAGACTGACTGGTAGCTCCAAGTACTTAGTTAGGCAGCTATTATCTTGGGGTTCGGACAAACGGTCCGATCGCTCACGCGGCCACCATTCAAAATACGCGTCGTTTCATTGTTTTAAATAATTTGCTAGTTTAATGTGATCATTAATTTTAATCTTTAATTCCAAAAAAGGAATTATAGTATTAATTATTTTAATTATTAATTATTTTTAAAATAAAAATAATTATTTTGTATTTGTTTAATTATAAAAAAATATTTTTGAATTATTTTTGAAATATATCGATGAAGTGCATACCTACAGGATTTTGTACGGGGTGAATTAAATCAATTAAAACAAAAACAATAATCTGCTTAGTGTTACAATATTACGTCCTGAAGTACACACGTAAGTTTATAATCAAATTTGTATTCTACCAGGTATATTTGCAGTGATAGCTCAGTGATATGATCAGAGACTGCCAAGTCATAGATCACCGATACGAATCCAAGTCCTCTGACTTTTCTAACTCAGTGTATATTTTGACGACCGATATAGCGCAGCGATATTAAAAGGTGCCTTTCGTCGTAATAATTCCGGGTTAGGCCAAATGTTTGTGTTATTTGAATGGACATTTGTTCCTGAGTCATGGGGGTTTCTATAGGTATATACTATGTAGGTATGGATTTACAACAAAAAAAATTTATGTGGGTATCAACCATCTCGTTTCCGGAACACAAACCTGGTTGCCTAGTTCGGAACTAGATGGCGCTGTGTTATAATGTCCGGATATTTATACTACTACGCAGGTAGCGGCTTCCATTATTAAATTTGGTCAAGGGAACCATTGTGCTAAACACTGAAAATCTGTGCTAATCGTACCCATAGATTAGAATACCTTTAATCGTACCAACACTTTGTACCGAGATTCGACATACGCGACTAGCTCTCAGGTGGGTGAGAAAAAATCATTATGAATTTTCTACAATTAAAATTAGAAAATAAAAACATAATCATATCTGAAAATGAATTAGTAGGTATGGATCACGAGGATTTCGTCCTGCGCTACTGTGGGTGACGGTAGATAGGAGTGGGTACACGGGCACTGGAAATCATTCCTAATTGTGCTATCAACATGTACTCTGTTGTCTAACAACAATAAGTCCACACAACGAACCATCATCCTAGAATCACCCCTAAACTTGTGATGAGTTCGAGGAGGACGGAATAGAGGGTAAGTAGTACAGGGTCAATTTATTGATTAGTACATACAAATGACTTACATTATAGGTGTAAGAAATGACAGACCTGAATATTATAATGTTATCAATATAAACTGGAAAAAACGAGTTTAAGGTGAAAATGTATGTCGATTGCTAATAGTTTTTGCCTAAACATGCGAGATTGCATTCTTTTGTCTATAGTTTACATAGTCTAGCTGTCGTCAATGAAAACTAAATAGAGTACTGCGAAGTTCCTTAGGTAAAGTCCAGAATTGGACTTTTCTGATTAATTGCAATGGCTAGTACAATATACTATAGAATACATTAACATTTAATTATGCACTAACCATTAAGCTTGCAGTAGGTACTTTAAGCGTTTTATAAATGCGGAATATATTAATTTAAGTGGAAAAATAATAATTAAATCGACATAATGAATTACAAGGTCACAGCTAAAAATACAATAAAACATAATTACAAAAGTTATACACTTAATTCATTGTTTAAAAATGTCGTTTAAATTATAATCAGCACAATTAGACGGTTTATAAAAACTATATTAGCATGTGATAATAATACATTTTCCGCCGTCATGTCGAAATAATTGTGCGTAAATTATATTATTAGGTATTATGTTTGGCACAATGAGCGAATGAGATAATGCTATTGTAATTGGAGTGGTAACCTGTGGTCTGTCTCTCCATGAGTCGAGGACATGGTCATACAGTCAAATAATACACACAGTCAAATTGTCAACAGATTACCACGAAGAGAATGGTCAAGTCAATATACTTTGCTATTGTAGCATATATGTTTGCATTATTTTTAGTGCGCGATAAGGTCTATAAAAAGTATATTGATTTCTTACACTTACGTGAATATTAGACATTGAAATAAAACTACTATTTACGGATTTTATCGCGGTATATTGATATTGATCCCGGCTGCTGAATTTCACCATCGGACATCGCACCAGAACTCTAAGTTCCATCCATTTTACCTCGACGTCCAGCGTTCCACAATAGTGCGGTTTTTAAGGCATTTTCTGCCTCGCACCACCGCTCTGTGGAACCAGCTGTCGCCGGCGGTCTTTCCGAACCGTTACGACGTGGGAACCTTCAAGAGGAGAGCATATTCTTTCCTGAAAGGCCGGCAACGCATTTTCACGTCCTCTGGTGTTGCAGATGTCCATGGGCGGTGGTAATCACTTACCATCAGGTGAGCCTCCTACCCGTTTGCCCCCTTATTTCCATAAAAAAAAGGGTATTAGGAACAAGATGCATGTTCAAATCCTGTCGGTCGAATTATTCTTAATAATGGGATTTGCTCTAAAAAAAATTATTAGGGGAATAACTACAGTAGTTATGTAATTGACATTATTTTTTTTGTATAGGTATATTTTTTATATACTAACAAACCCAGGCATGCGTGCTATACCTTATATATTCCTTGGGTTGCAATAAAAAATACACGCAGTGTGCAAAGTTTACTTAAATTCGGTTAATCAAAGCAAAGTTGTCGAGCTGTGGTAGCCGAAGAGCTGTGGTAACCGAGCGGTGTGACCAGTGGACTGAGATGTCAGAGGTCTTGAGTTCGAACCCACACCACTGACTTTTCGGAAGTTATGTGCGTATTTATCACATGCTCAAACGGTGAAGGAAAACATCGTGAGGAAACCTGCATGTTTGAGAGAATTCTCGATGGCATGTGAAGTCTGCCAACCCGCAGTAGGCTAGCGTGGTAGACTATAGCCTAAACCCTCTCAATTTAGAGGAGACCCGTGCCCAACAGTGGGACATTAATGGGTTGATGATGATGATGAAAGCAAAGTTTAATTAAGAAGTTCATCGTGGATAAACAACGTGACACGATTTGTTTCTATATAAAGATTACTAACTTACCTATAGTCTATACATCATAAACTTTAATGGCAATCTGATAATTGATCATATCTGATAATATCATTAGCATACATCAGATTGTACTTATACGTAAGTACCTGCTACGAAGTATAATAACTTAATGAATTTCGTATTGCAAAAAGACAAACAAGTGTTGATTAAACTGTTAATTGATAGGTCGGGGCTACACACGCTGAGTAAGGCATATACTTCAATAGTAATTAGCGAGAAGTTAACAATTAGGTGCACTGGGAAAAAAGCTCTGTGTTTGATCACCTATTTTGGGTGTACGTAAAGAGTAAATGTGTTCTAATAGACTAGTGGACTGTGAAGTCAAGTTCGATATCAAGGCACGCACTATGGACTTTTGAAGTTATAATTATGCATATTTATCACGGCGAACAAAAACATCGTTAGCAAACCTGCATCATCATCATCATACCAGCTAGAGGACGTCCACTGCTGGACTTAAGCCTACCCCACAGGCTTCCACAACGACCGGTCCTGGGTCACCTGCATCCAGCGGAAACCTGCATAGAATTTCTCGATAGCGTGTGAAGTCTCTCAAGCCGCACTAGGCTAGCGTAGTGACTGTAGCCCTCTCACTATAATCCCTCTCAAACGAGAGGATACTCGTGTAAAATGTGTTGATGATGATTATTAATAAAGTAAAAATTCGGTCAAAAACAAAACCGTTACAGCATCCATGGATGCGAAATGTCGGGTTAAAATAATATCAATATACCGCGATAAAATCCGTATAAAGTAGTTTTATTTCAATGTATAATATTCGCGTAAGTGTAAGAAAACAATTCGGTGCACTAGAAAAAAAATGGTCTTTGTTTTTAACGACCTATTTTGCTTAGAAGTACGTAAGACTTACTTTCTTTAAAGAGGTTGGAAGTATACTATTTAGTAACATAGTAATATGTGCAGTTTGCTTGTAGGCCCACGCTCATATCTGATGTATCTATGTATATAGTTCCTTGTTTTATAACTCCGCACTTACTCGTGAAATAATTCTAGTAATAGAACATACATAATATGTAAGCGGGATAGACAGCGGAGTACTAAAAAAATAACTACTCACGCCGTTTCTCTATTGGGGTAGGCAGAAACTACAGAATGTCAGACGCTACGATCCCTGCATATCTGCATAAGTTCTTAGTGGATGCCTACGTCATAACATCTACCTGCATGCCAAATTTCAGCCCGATCCGTCCAGTGGACTGTGTGTTGATAGATCACTATGTCAGTCAGTCAGTCACCTTTGTGTTATATATATTTAGATATAGGCTTCGAGGTCGTGGTAGATGTCATCAAAAGCCCCATGTGGTCCCATGCACTCAATATTAAGGTATTGAAGGTTGGTGCAGTTTTTAGTGGGATTTGAGTTCGACATGGAAAAAAAATGAAAAAGTAAAAAAAAAGCAACGCGCGTAACGTACACGAAAAAAATACCGAATTGAGAATTTTTTTTAGAGATAACGATTACTTAAAAAATGCGAGGAAATAATTAGATATTAACGACACTTTTTTATTTCGTTCATTCAATGCAAAGCTATGCGCATAAAGTATTTTGAAATACAATTAAAAGCTTTGATTTATTTAGTTCGTGCAAACTATTGACCTCAAATCTATACGCGTATGTCAGGCCAAGGTTACTGAGCTTGTATTGTGTTTGTATCCGTGTGAATTGATTATATTACTGTTTTATTTATCTAGCCTAGCTTTTTTGAAAATATTGTGAAGCTAATTTTTAGTCTTATATCCTAAGAAATGTGGATAAGTATAATAATAAAATGACATTTTATTCTAAACTATTACGAAAATTACAATATATTATCTCAAAAAGTATGTAATATAATTATAATATGGCTATGAATACATAAGATCAATATCTTTTCTAAAACTGGATATTAATGTCATTGTTTTGTTTAATATATTGTTTTATCTATTGTTCATGTGCATCTATACAATAAAATACCAACTCTACACACTATCGTTTTTACTTTTTTTCAAAACGATATAACCCCAACGCTGGGCAAAAGATCCTCTCATCAAAAGACAGACATTTAAATCAGTGGATGGATCCACTGATTTCTGTACAGAGTTATCTTAGGCCATTTCGGCTTGGGCTAGAATTTTTTGGGCCTCGTAGTTGACTATCCAAGCACCCACTACAATATTTAATATTTATGTTCGTAAATTACAGACGTCCCACATGACTGAGGATCGATATTATTTCCCACATACCTTCATTATAATAACGATAATATCTTATCGAAACAAAACGAATAATAATAATTTCAATAATAACATCAGTGTAGGTAGTGTAGTGGCTTTGATTCGCTAGCTATATGGCTACGTTGCTAACCGGACATTAACTGACATTTGTGACAATCAATTGTAGCATAAATATCGTAAATATGTTATCATTATAAAGGACTAGCTGACCCAGCAAACGTTGTTTTGCCACATTATAGGGGTTGGTGGCAGAAGAGTGAAAATTTAGGGTTAGAAGTGATTTTTTGTTACAAAAAATGTGATGACACGGAATACATCATTTATAATAATTATTTTTAGCCGTGAATGCATAAATTAAGCATTGTATAAATTAAAATTATATTATGATCTAAAATGACTACTTACGGAAGATATAATACTTCTGCATAACTTGACTTGAACTTTAAATGCTCTTTATATTATGATAACGCTCAAAAGTCACGAAAATATCCTTTTAGACTAACTAAATACTGGCTAAATTATATGTGGCTCATCACTATTTGAGTGAGTAAGTATAATATGGCTGCGCGATGTAGCTTACGAGAGCACAAAGTAAAACTATTGTTTAGTTTAGAGAGGTAGGGCAGTTTTCTCGCTAGAATTGAGCTTCTCGACTGAGGAAGTACCTCCACCTTAGATCAACGAAGTAGTTGATTATGATCTCTAAATATACTATTAGGTTAATATCGTTATTTTCTCTATATAGAGGAAATATGAATCAATAGGCTCTATTTCAATTGCAATAAATAAAACACATAAACCGGTTAGATCTAGTTATATCGAATTACAATCAGTTAAATTCCGATATCCTTGAATGTAAATTAGGAGAAGGGAATGTTCCGCACGTATCGTGATCTGTTCTTTGGCTGAAGAAAAAAATCAGTAAGAAATATATTGTTTATGACATGATCCGGTCGCCACTCCACAGATCTTGTCTTACACGTATAGACATTAAAACTTAGGTAAGAATGTCTGGCTTTTAAAACCACAATATACACCTTGGTAGGATCAAAGGTTTTTGTGATAAGTATGGACATTTAGACTGCGTATATATATTTTTTTTAATGTTGAGCAGAAAATCCTAGTGTCGGACACTAGGATTTTCTCCTGTGTCGTGGGTGCGTTTACAAACACAAAATTTTCACATACACAAACGCCCAGACCCGGAACAACAATTTACAAACACTTGCTCCGTGCGGGTCTAGATGGCGCTGTATGCCCGGATTTTCAAATTGATTTTTATCTTAAGCATTTTTTAAAATTGCTTGAATCTTCGGAGTTATTTCGTACTGTAGGTACAGTTATCGATATTCTGCATTCGTCCATGTCTGTAATAATATAATTTTTAAATTAACTTTGAGTATATTGAACAAAGAATCGAATAATAAATTTATCTTATATTCTACAAATCAAGTTTCCTTATTAATTCCAGAAAATTAAGTACCAAATAAAATTAAGAATATGCAAAGCGTTAAATTACTTACTGTATTCTAATCTGAATGAATAAACTAGAATCAATGAAAATGCATTTATATTTTATACATACTATAAATCTGTTAGCATGCATGTATTTGTCTGAATAAATTGTTACTTATTAACGGTTTTGGGCCCCCAGTGGCCTTTATTCAACAATCTGTGCCAAGTTTCCACAGACTAGAGTTAGAATTCAGCGAAATAAACAAATGTCTGCGTAAAGCCAGGATTCTATGCCGTAGGTTAAAGCCGATATAAACTAAGTTCAAGTAACTTGTAAAAATAATAATCAGTTGTAAAAACTCGTATGAACGTCAAGTTTGAAGTTGGTGTAAATACAAGTTCTTCTCAAAAATGTTCGTGAAGTGGCTTTAAGAACATAGGTACCTATTGCCAGGATGTATGACTGGCGGCAGCAATGGAAAAAATATAAGCCTACCGGCAGGTTGACAGCAGCGCTGCTTGACTGTCCTACTACCGTACATTCGCACTTTGAGTAGAGAAAGAGGTTTAGGTCATAATCGTCCACGCTGGTCTATTGCGAATTGACAGTACATGGCCATAACACTAAGCTATTGCTGTTCCTGTTAATAAAGCATATATTAAAAATTTCAGGTAATCTACCAGAATGCCAGAAAAATCGATAATTTTCGGCAGTAATGAGAAGTGGCGGATCAATCGCAACATCTTGGTGCTAGGGTTCGCATTCATGGTTCACTTTACCGCGTTCCATGGGACTGCCAACCTTCAGAGCTCCGTGAACAGTGACGCGGGTGCCGGAGCGATAACCCTCGCCGCTATATACTTCTCACTCATGCTGTCCAACATACTGCTGCCTGCTGTCGTCATAAAGTGAGTATGGCCTTTATGAAGAGCCTCAAAACTCTTATTTAAAGTAACTTTTTATTACTAATAGGCTGGCTTCTCCCTGCGGCTTCGTCTGTATGTTATGTGGATATTTGAAAGCGTATGTTCTAATATAATGTTAATGTATTACAGCAAAGTTTCATAATAATCGTTTGTTTACTTTTTGCATGAAAGAGTAACAAAAAAATTTCTGTTTGTTGTTTTTGGGTATCCAAATACTTTTTTACTCTTACAATATCAGTCAGATGTAAGATAAGAATAGATGATTTATATTTAAGCGACATATACATTGATCTAATGAATATTAATCAAATTACCAGAAGAGTATCGCGCCAAATCCATTTAGTTTGGATGATTAAACGCAGAATAGTTTGACAATAAACTACATAAAAAAATATGTATTTACTATTTAGAATTAACAACAGATAACTTTACAATACATTTACAATATTGTTTCAAGGATAATATAATTTATAGGACTAATATACGCTAACTGAATTTGAAAAGCTAAGGCAAAAGTGAAAAATTACTTTGAAAATAATTTGATGAATTAATTTAACTGTGTGAACCGCATCAAAGAAACGCGCCGATGACTTTATGCATTGAATTTAATTCCAGTGCCAATAAAGAAATAAAACTAGTTATTATTTATTTAATATAGGCTTACAGAGACTGTACATGGACATTTACTACCCAAGCGTTAACTGCCGCTGCGCTAATCCTAGAGGTAGTTAACGCTGCCTTTTGTGCTATGGGATCGAATGCCGGTAGGGACAAATGTTTAGGTGATGAGCATCAAGATTTGTAACCGACTCATGGACATATCTATGTATAACATGTATGTATTTACAAAAAAAGTATATATGTAGTATATCAACTACTTAGTATCCGTAACACGAGCCTCTTTGCTTACCACGGAACTAGATGGCACTGTGTCATGATGTCCAGTTATATTTATTTATTTATTTTATAGATGGCTGGGCTGCAAGTGGTCAATCTCCTTGTCGTTCATAGCGTACATGCCATTCATCGCGGCGCAGCTCTACCCGCGTCTCTACACCCTGGTGCCAGCTGGTATGATGGTGGGGTTTGGTGGAGGCCCGCTCTGGTGCGCCAAGTGCACCTTCCTCTCCGTGGTGAGATGTTTTTTACATTCCAACTAGGACTAGCGATTATTTATACCTGCGAAAATGCTGTTATTTTAGATGCAAAAACTAATACTACTACCTATAATATTGATAAGTTTTATTATAATCAACTGTTTGCCAGTTTGCCATCGATTGAGGTATGTAAGGATCCTCCAAAAGTATCGATGACGTTTGTCATATGGCTCGCTATATTGAGTAGGGTTTGAATTCTCGATAAGGTAATAAATAGTGGTTTTCTTTTCGGTTTAGGTTCGGAACTCAATTGGTAGTAAACAAAGATATTTGAATGTGTTAAGGTGTAAAATACTGTTTTACATTTTACCAGTACATCCACGTGAATTCCCAACATATGTAACAAAATGAAGTAGGTACAATTATTTAAAGTTTCGTATTGCAGGTGGCGGAGCCCTACGCTAAGCTATCAGGGGTGTCAGCAGAGGTGCTAGTGGTGCGTTTCTTCGGGCTGTTCTTCATGTTCTACCAGATGGCACAAATATGGGGAAATCTGATATCATCTGCCAGTAGGTATCTTTTATTTTAGATTTGCGTTAACAATATTACCTACCCCAAAAGTAAAAATATCACTGACCCCAAAGGCTGGGTGGTTATTGGTGATGAATAAAAAGTCTATGGACTCTCTTATTTCATTCGATATATAAATCCTGCTTTATAGTAGTCTTCATTTTGCCAAGGTGAAGAGTTATCTATTAAGTTACATTAAATTAGTAATTCTTGTCCTGTTTCATACCGATGTGCCTTTGTGTACCTCCTGTCCTCAACGACCTAGTTGATATACATTATAGGTAGGTACTATTATGTTTAAGACGTGACATAAGAATATACATATTTAACTTTACTTAAAAAACTTATGTGTCCTAATTTGCCCTTGGCCAGTGAACAAAATAATAAGCCACAGAAAAGATATTATTAGATTGACATTGAAAAAGTTATTTATACTCGCAAATGTGTAACTCGGAACAGTGTTTTTTTTTACTTTTGATATACTTAACACTGCTTAAAATAAAAATGATACCTGTTAAGTGCGAGTTAAATATGCACGCAGAAGGTTTTATAGCTCATATTCATAACTCATCAACCTGCCACACTCTTGGACACTTTGTCCATACGTAGAGAAGGTTTTATTTCACCACACTAGCCTACAGTGGGTTGGAACCGAGAAAGAATTTGTAAAAGCTAATGGTTTTTGGAAATCAAAGGAATCATTCCCCAATTTTTAAACGAAGTATTGCTGCATACAAAATATTTTTGAAAAACCAACTCTTTTATACGGTAATAGAACTTAAAAAAATGAACAATAGACTTAACAACAGATAGATAGACCCATGTCTCACCATGAATGGTAGTATACCATTTTGGTTGAAAACCAAACACTTAGGTAGTTTTTTATCCACCATAAATAAAAAAAAAGTCTGCTGCAATTCAAGGTCGGGTCCCACTTCCTTAGCAAAGAGGCTAAGTGAAAGTTAGGTTTATATTCACGACGCGAGCGACCTTGCGGGGCCCAAATAACGTAATGCAGATCAAATCGAGATAACAACAGGAAGTAACATTATATAATATACAAGAAAACAAGTCATATCGTTTTTTGTAGGAAATTCCTTGCTCAGAATCAGCAACAGTTCAATGGGCTTTAGTCGCGATACTTAATTGTATTATAAATATAAGTAAGCAATTCCATTACTTCGCGACTCATTCGTGACATTCGTAAAAAATTTAGATAACTACCTATAATGTAGTAAATGGTTTTTACCTATTTAGTATACAAGAAAGAATATTAAAAAAAGTATGTGATACATTTATACAATGATAAATTATATTTATTTGTTTCGAAGAGACTTTCATTAGTTAACATAGTACATATAGAACATATATTGCGCTGACGTATTATTGCAAATCTTTAAGAAGATACGTCGTATCGACGTACGACTACGAATCAATAAAAAAAGTAATCTTTAAGTTTAGGGATCGACTAGTAGTTGACCCGATCAGATTATCACCATAATCTTATACTTACGTGAATATTAGACATTGAAATAATACTTTTACAGAGTTATTGCTGTATGTAGAGGATCTAAAATGGGATGAAAATAATAAAATTAATATACTTACCACGATAACATGTATAATAGTTTTATTTCATAATCTCTCTATTACAGTTCTATCTTCAACCCTGGGCGACGTACCAAGACTTTCGAATGAGACGACCCCAAGCGTGGCAGCCCTGTTTAGTAACGTCACTAGTTCCCCAACTGTGGACATCGGCGCCACCTGCGGCGTCAACTTCTGCAGTGCCTCTGCTTCACATGGGGTACGTGTACAGAGCGTCAAGTTCAAGAAGATAAATATTCTAGTCATTATAGGCATAATCGTAAACATTTTATTAAAATATTTTTACATCAGAGAATAAAAATAAAGAAAGTACAAGTAAGTAAATACATTTGTATTTCTAGTTTAAAGTTAAAATTAGGAATTTTATGAAAAAACTAGTAATTCACCTACTTACATATCTCATTGTTTTCAGGATAACACGAACTTGGAGCCCCCGTCAACCCTGAAGATCCAAGTGATAGCGGGCGTGTACCTCGCGTGCATGGCGTCTGCCGTTCTATTGGTGGCTATTGGAGTTGACTCAACAAAAAGGTACAAATGTGCAAAGTTTAAATTATCTAAAATAGCACATACTTTTAATTTTATTCAAATTTCTTTGCACGTTGCTAACGTTCTCATTTACCTCCTACACATTTGAGTATTCTATACCTACAAAAGAAGAAGCGATTTTTTATTCTCTTTTATTTTCAGCAGGTCAGGTGTGACGCACTGAAAAACTAGGTTGTAGGTTAACGCTTTTCCTTGTAACTGAATAGATAATTATAGAAAATTAAAATTGCTATGAAGATTCGTTATTAAGTAATTGATGGCCGACTGTTGGTGACTAGAGGTGATGATAATTAACAGCTTAATTAGCGAACTGTCTGAGCAATCGATTGTGTGCTATGGGTTTCGGGTTTTACATTCGCTCGGGACAATTATAACTTTTTTTTTTTTTTTTTTAACCTTAATTAGAACGGCCGGAGGCCACTTACACTAACTAAGAGGTAATTAAAGACACAACTAGCACACAGACTTCTCGCAGTACTCCAGACATACACATAGGATTTTCTTCCATCCGTCCACAAACAAATCGCAGTCTGGATTTACTTCCAGGAGAGTGTTGAGTGCACTAAGTACACGTGGAATGGGTGAGTTAGCACGTGCTACAGTGCGACAAGCAGGTGGGGCAAATAGTCTGTGCTTCCTACTGCGGCGGTAGTTATTGGGCACGAATAGTCTGCATATTTTTCCGTGGAGTTCTGGCGCCTCAGTTTTACTGAAGAGAATTTTACACGCTGTTCTGATCTGATCGTAGTTTCGCCTCACTTCTAGTGAGTTGTACCCCAGGCTACCCTGCAGGAATTTTGTTGGATACATAAAAGGATAGTATCCGTTTGTCCTCTTATATAAGAACCTAAGGAAAGCTTTCTGGACCTTCTCCAATAAGAGGACGTAGGTGGTTTCGTATGGATTCCAGACGCAAGCGCTAGATTCCAATTTACTGCGAACTAAGGAGTTATAAAGAGATCTAACCACGTCATTACCATTGAAGTCTTTAGCATTCCTGAGTATAAAACCTAAGCGTCTAAAGGAGTCTTTAGCTGTCAAGATCATATGGTCATGAAACGTGAGTCCTGGATCAAATAATATACCTAGATCTTTCATGTGCATAGTTCTGGTTATAGAATCAGCGTTTAGATAATAGTCGAAGTGAATCGGGCATCTTTTAAGTCCAAAAGTCATCACGTTACATTTGGAGAAGTTAAATTCCATTTTAGAGTCAAGAGCCCACTTGTTTGTAGCGTCAATATCGCGTTGAAGAACCTGACAGTCAGTTTCCGACCCGATTTCTTGAATTTATTACTTGAATGGCCTATATATCATATAATTATTTGAATCTGTGTGTTTGTGTATACCTGATAATTTTTGTGATGATAATGTTCAATACGACGATGATTTAATATTTGATTAAAGATAGATTTTAACATTAAATATAGTTGATACTATAGGGGTATAACACTTTTAAGTTTTTACTAAAAATACCTGTAAACCTGTACCTGTAAACTTCACCTTTCTTTTGAAAATTAGGCTATAGTCCACCACGCTAGCCTATTGCAGGTTGGCTTCCGAAAAGTCAGCGGTGTATGCCCTGGGTTCAAACTCAAGGCCTCGCAGTCTCTATCACAGCTCTAGCTGATGATGGTTGTTACTAAATACTTCTTGAAAAATGGAAAACGGAATAAAAGATCGCTTTGTATGACACAGGTACACATCAGGCCGCACCGCATGCGAGGGCAAGTCAGGCGTGCGGCTGTTGGCGGTGACGCTGCGGCAGCTGAGGCACAAGTACCAGCTGCTACTGCTGCCTGTCATCAGCTACATCGGCGCCGAGCAGGCGTTCATGGCTGCCGACTTCACTCAGGTTAGGAACACCCGCTAACTAGCATTTGCCTGAGACTTCGTCAGTGATTTGGGTAGCTTCCTTTTTATCCCATAAGCAGATTTATTTCTTCCGATAGGTAGGATATATTTTAGTTCTTTTTAAAAAAAAAAAATAGGTCCTCATGCATGATTTTCGAGATAAACACTATTCCATGTCTTTAAACGGGACCGGGACTCAAACTATGTATATTCATACCGAACATCTAAATCGGTTCAGCAGTTTAAGCGTGAAGAGGTAACGGACAGAATCAGATAGAAAGACATACTTTAGTATTTATAATATCAGCATGGATGTGCTCACTGCTTTGTCTGCATCAATAGGTATTATAATATGTATATACAAATATACAAAAGGCCTTCCTGGTAGATAATGGTTAAGCAATTTTTATGTAGTGCATATAAATTAGTCCACATAATTCTTCTTTAATCCTGGGACTTCGTGCAAGAACGATCCAGTATTTATTATAGATAATCCATTTAATTTTAAAGATTATGTTGAGCCTACGATTTTAATTATAGCAAAATCTCTTAAAATGTTCCTGTCTTCTTTCTAATAGCAAACTCAAAATGACAAAAATACTATAATTTATTTATCAGGCAATTGGTTGTATTATATGCGGTAGAAAAAAATAAAATAAGTAAGTTGTGTCAAAATATTTTGAAAATCTTTATCACAAAAAAAACAATATTGTGACAATACATACCTATGTATATTTATCTTATAACTCTAGTTTGTGGGCAATTTGTGTCGATAAGCCTGAACCTTCCAGTACGACACTCTCTACTGCTTCTTCGACGACCCGTTTAGCTGCGCTGTGTCATAATGTCCAGAAATATTGATATATTTATCTTCAGATGTGTAACTACAAAGTTAGGCATGATGGGGTACGCGGCGTGTTATGTTATAATTGATTGTTGTGTTGTGTACCAGGCGTTCATAGGTTGTGCGTACGGCATCAGCAACATCGGTTACGTGATGATCTGCTTCGGCGTGTTCAACGCGTTGGCCGCACCTGTCGCTGGGACGCTGGTTAAGATCACCGGCAGGTTCCCTGTGATGGTCACTGCTTTGGTAAGACACACTTTTTAAAATATTTTTTATGTGTGGCGTTCGGAGGTCGAAGGTCAATCACATCGCCAATAGTTCGTTATATCGTCTAATAGCTTTAGATCTTTCCGTTATCAAATCATTATAAAAAATATCAATTAACGTCATAACATGTACTATGTAGTCTAGTTCATGCGATGAAACTAGAAAACAACATTACTTAGACTTCTATTAATAAATAAAAGTTTTTTCATACGTATGACGGAATCTGATTCAATGCAACAATTTCTTATCATTTGTTTTTGTTTCCAAGAATTTTGTTATAGCCTTCAATAACCGACTGATTCAAAACAAATGTGTTTATTTTATTTATATTACCAAGAGAGTCTCAGTTATTATTTACTGTCTTTCCGTTATCTTTGCGAGAATATATCTCTTCTTATAAGGATGTGGAGATATAAAGATAGTTACGCGTTTATCGTAAAAACGGTTTCTAATTATCGTAAAACCGTAGCTACAATAAATAACGTGTGTTCTTTTACTATGCAGCTGCTCAACCTGTGTCTTCTTACGGCGTTGTTGTCTTGGCGACCAGATCCTGACCAATGGCTGGTGTTCTACGCCTTGGCAGCCATCTGGGGTTCCGCAGATGCCGTGTGGCTTGTTCAGGTCAATGGTAAGAACTGATTTTGGCTCATTTAGCCACACTTTACTAGAACACACGTCACAATGTATTAACATTTTTGTTTTTACCTTAAACTTTTAGTAATAAATTCTTTAACTATTGACTACTTAAGATAGAGCAATGGTGTCCTAGAATACTTGTTATCAGAATATGGTAATGCAAAAATGACTATGATTGTTGATAATTATAGACCTTAAGTAATTGACTTAAGGTTTCTAATTGTCACCAATATCACGATTATACTGGTGTGTCCTCGACTAGCCAAAGGGCTCTAACGATTTATTTATGACGACTAACTTTCATGTTTTTTTTTTCATTATGACATCGCCATCTAGTTCCGTGCTAAGCAACGAGACTTGTGTTACGGATACTAGATGGTTGATTCACTACATACATACGTTTTTTTAAAATTAAATATTATACATAAATATATTCTTTACTCGGATATAAATGTGGATGCTCATCACACAAGCAGCCTCCACCGGGATTCGAACCCAGGACGGCCGGGACCTCTAGTACAGACGGCAGCGTAAATTATCACTGGGCTAATCAGGTCGAAAATATGTTCCAGCTCTGTCCGGGATCCTGTTCCCCGGTAACGAGGAGGCGGCGTACTCCAACTTCCGCCTGTGGGAATCTACCGGCAGTGTGCTGGCGTATGCTACTGCGCCCTACCTGTGTGTCAGGACTAGGTCAGTACATTATCAACATGGAAATCGTATCATATCATTTTATAGATTACTTTCATACAAAGGTATTGAAAAAGCTACTCTGCATCTTGCTTTTCCTGATTAATAAAATTTTCCAAGGTATAGAATACCAAACCGTAATACCTTTTAAAATAGAAGTCACGTATACAACCCAGGCGATGGTAACATAGACTATCTAAAGTCTCCACCAGCTCTTTTTTTAATTTTGCGATAAGTGGGCAAACGAGCAGGCGGCTCACCTGATGGTAAGTGATCATCGCCGCCCATGGACATTTGCAACACCTGAAGGCTTGCAAATGCGTTGCACACCCCTGCAGAAACCGTTTTGGTTTCTTAAAATAGGAAATTACTAAACTGACAGCAAATGGCATGCCCATGCTGTCAGAATAGTCATTCCCCCAACGAGCTCTGGTAACCTTACTCAGTCACGGAAAGATCAACTAATGTTGATTCACTGCGGTATTATGTAAGCTAGTAGCTAAGTAGCTACTCTTGCATTGCATTTCTTATTTGACGCACTTGACCAGAAATTTTATAGCTCTCCTATACCTGTGCTTATGCTTATACTTGTGCTTTTTTATACCTGTGTATTATGTATAATAGTAAAAATTTGTAGGATGATGTGTTAATCCTCACAATTGTTTTCAGGTTGTACATCCTGATCGGGTTCCTCCTAGTAGGCTTCACAGGGTACAGCACCATTGAGCTGATGGAGTACAAAGCGAAGAAGACGCATCACCTCGAGAGGAACTTCGAGCTAGTTAATAAGAAAACGGAACAGGAAGCCTTTCAATAACCTAGATAGATCCTGAGTTAAAGTGATAAAGCGGTACATTATTTATATACCTCTCTTCGGCACGGGTCCCTTCTCATTTGAGAGGGATTAGGCTATATTCTACCACCCTAGGCTAGTGCAGGTTGCCAAACTTCACACGTTATCGAGAAAATCTTTCCAGCATGCAGGTTTTCTCACGTTTTTTCATTCAACCTTTGAACATGCGACAAATAGGTTCCGAAAAGTCAGTGGTGCGTGGCATTGGGTCCGAAATCTAGACCTTTGAGTTCCACAGTCGACTGGTTGCGCCACTAGGCTATCACAACTTGGTCCATTACATCATCCCGTCAAAATATCATCGTCCTATTTTTACTAGGGTTACACAAATCGAGAGGGATTACGTATCATACGTGTAGCACATTAAAAAGCCTTTTCAGATTGCGTTGGTCGATTTCACACATCTCGCAATAAATACTTAATATAGAAGAACTCATATTTTATTTTGCTATTTAAGTATTTTTTTTGTGGAAAGTATCATATAAGATTCAATTCATGAGTTTCCTTATTATTCGGAACGAGGACTTAGAGAGGCAGTTTTTGAAAGGTTTACATTTTCTGTTGTATAGTCATCATTTTATTCCATTACTTTAGGAAATATTCAAAAAAATATTGGAAAAAGTAAGTTAAGAAAAAAAAGGGTAAAATAATAATAATTCTGATGAAATAGATACTATTTCATATAAAGTGGAATGAACTACTTTTGAAAAGAATCTCCTCAATTATTATTTTAGTAAAAAAAAGATTAATCAATGTAGTAAGTAAGTAGAATAATTAAACATCTCTAATTAAGTAAATTATGTAAATATACATATACCTTATCCTTATAAGTATCTTTTGTTTAAGTGTAAGTTATGATAAGTTTTATTTTATGGCAGAGTGTAAAATTATTTATCAGAAAATCTAGAGTAGTAAAAAAAATATGTTTTTTTTATAATATCTGTATATATGAATAGAGTCAGCATTATAGTATGAAAAGTTTTTATATCTTTTTATTCAATGATATAATTGTATAACTAAGAATTAAATCTATGGCAATTATAGTTTCAATTACTATTGTAATAACATGAGATTGTTTTCTATTTATATTATAGTTATATTTTATATTGAGTTGCAGGGTTAAAAATGAATTTTACTTATAATTGTAAAATAATTGCGAAATATAACTAATTTGTTTTATTACGATGTAAAAATTAAGAAATCCATATGAAACATTCCTATATCCAAATAGAAAAAATTGGACCTTTAAACACTTGAGAGAATATAGGAATCAAAATCTTCCCAAATACATTATGCGTATGTACTAGGGCTTCATACAAATAAAACAATGTAATAGTTTCATTAAATTGTCGCTTTTATTTCTCTTCACATAAATACTTAAAAGGTTGGATCAAACTCGACCGGCTAAACAAGCTAAATCATTAACTAAGTACAATGTTCGCAAGGAAACTAACAAAGTGACTAAAACCTTGTTATACACAATAATTATACATTAAAAAATAACAATAAACAAAGTCTTGTTGATGACAAGTCACTGTTATTTATTCGAATTAGGAAAACACAAAACTGAATAAAAAAATTAACACTGGCTGAAAGAAAACACACCACCGCTGCATTGTCTTAAAAAAAAGATAAACCTTTCAAAAAGTTTGTGTGGTCTTCATAAAAGTCATATATCTAACCAAGTTTATTGTTTAAACTCAACCACTGTTAAAAAAAATATCTCATGTCGTATTTTTCATGCGCGACTGCGACATGTGTCACGGATGTGCGCGATTTCTTCTATTAAACTGTATGAGATTCACTCAAATCCGTGACATATGCGCGATAGATAGAGCTTGGACTTGTCACACCTCACATTGATATTTTCATACAAAGTACTTAACACAGAATAACTATAGGTACAAATTTACACACTCTATTACAATCGTAAGTCACTGGTCCACTAAACATTAGTTACGTAATAAAAGCTGTGATTTATAAAGTTCTATTTTATAATAATTCCATCACTTATCAACAATAATTCGTCAAGTAATCTATAGAAAACTATTTATTATCATTGTATTATTATCGTCCAATTTAAAGCGTACAACCGTAATACTTTTATAAAAATGTTTATTATTAAATTATAATTATTTTTAAAAATAATTATTATTCTAATTTTAAAGGAAGACCGTTTAAGGCACAGTGTTTTAACATCTACGTCTCGAAATAGCACCTTTTGTTTTTGATATGTTGGTCTTAGTTAAGTTAGTAAAGGTCACTGGTGATTTCCGATATTTTATCAAGGAATATTATTTATACGTAGTGTAATTATTCTGCCACGTCACGAAATTATGACAGTTCGTTTTTCTTTACACTCAACTTTAACGGATATTCCAACATGGTAAGTAAATTCAACGATTTTAAATCGTAGCTCAATATGTTTTAAGTTTAAATTGGCATGTTAATAAACATACGAGAGAATTCTAATTATTTAATTATTCGGGCTATATAAATGTGGATTCGATATTCCCAGTACCCCGCGTTATCTACTAAATAACTATGTATATTGTTTATT
Organism: Craniophora ligustri; assembly: GCA_905163465.1. Classification (NCBI taxonomy): domain Eukaryota; kingdom Metazoa; phylum Arthropoda; class Insecta; order Lepidoptera; family Noctuidae; genus Craniophora; species Craniophora ligustri. The sequence goes on along the minus strand of LR990967.1, from coordinate 4,012,150 downwards.
TAACCATACTATTTTGGCAATTAAGGAGATTACCACAGGAGAACCACTGTTTTTTTTTACAATATCTGTAGGAATTACTACCTAGCTTATAAGCGATATGTATGATTATGACTGGTATGTTAGAATTAAAGTTTCAATTGGAGTTGATATGTAGGTATTTTGAAAAAAGAATCTATAATCTATAGTGTTGATATTTTAAAAAAGCATGCTTAGATAAACCCAGTTGCCTGACAATAATATTTAGACTCAGCTTAAATTTAAAATGAACTTACTTATTCTAATGTTCTTCTTTTGTTTTCAAAGTCAAAAGAAAGAAAAATAATACAGTTAGCTCTAAATTTCAAATGCACTTACGGGTTCCAATGTTCTTCTACATTCTTATATTTTTAATTTAGAAGAATTCTAAAATAGGTTTACTACAATTGTTTCGTACCAGTCACATCACACAAATAACTTCGTTAAAAACATTTATTTACATATTTCTCATCAGAAAACAAATAATTACAAAGAAAATATTATGCTCATTGTGAAGATAAGTTCTTTATACATCTACACTAAACATTTTACACTATAATATAATTGTAGAACGGTATATACTGAGCTTTCTTCAGGTGTGGTGTAAATAATGCTATTATAAATCCACGTATATATAATTATACACTTATACAAACTATTGTATCCATTTATATACACACCGCTTATAACTTTGTGACCCTGTGGACGTATAGCCTCGATTATTTAGCAATATTTTTTACAAAACGGCTATTATATACAATACATTAAAGTTAAACAGGGTCTTAGCACCGAAATAATTTCGTTGTAAATAAAATATTTTTGTATGTAAAACTTCGGTTCGGGGATATACACACATGTTGGAAGCGATCCCGCATTTCATACTTCCACTTAAATTAACATACAAAAATATTACTTACGCAAATATTACATTTTAAACATTTGGACGGCAACTCGTTTATATACAAAACAAATATCTTATAAAACTAAAATTATTTCTAAAGCTTCTTATAATAACTAAATGCAAAATCTATAAACAGGAAGACTGTACGAATGCAGGCAGATGACTAATTAAACTAGTATTATTATGATGGTTATATTTCGAAATGGGTCAAATGAAAATTAGGGGTCACATTACAACTTGGGACCCCGTCAAGTAGTTCCAGATGTCAATATTTCTTACAATTATGTATCTTAATGCTCTTTTTTTCCGTAGAAAATATGAATAAAGTTTCATAACCAAAAAAACCCAAAGTGAAATGCATAAATCCAAGATTGAATTTTAAACCAAAGTCTTTTATATTTTCTATGCAAACAAAAAGCGGTCGTGCAGGAACGATACGTATTAAAATACTACGTTGTTGGAAGTGCCCTAACTGGGGCTCGTAGTGTTACTGCGGGGCTCGGACTTGAGCGCGGAGCCGTTGATGCGTGGCGCCGCAGCCACGGGGCTCGCGCTGGCCTGACACTGCGCGCACGGCTCGAGCCGCCTGGCCAGCACCGCGCGCAGTTTGAGAGCTGGACCGAGCTTCATCTGCAGCATCCCGGTTAGGTGGTCCTCTGTGAGAAGTGGTAAGCCCGAGCCGTCGATTCTCTGCTCACGGAAATTCTGAAAAAGAAAATATTAGGTTATTATATATCAACATCAAAACAAAACAACATTATAAAGAACAGTACCAAGATTGGTTGACAGATACCAAAATATATTGTCGTCATATTAGATCTGATAAGTATTACACACACGAATACCTACGGCTGTTCCATAAAGCATAATGAAACGGACCTATTACTAATAGGCCGAGGAGTCTATAAAATACTTTCTTCTTAAGGTAAAATAGAGTTTTAATTTCGTATAATAATTTGAGGATTACAAGGTCTTAACATTTTATATATTAGACATCAACGCGTAGCACGAGAAGGTGCACCTGTCTCCAATGTGGATGTAATGATTTTGATATTTTATGAATTTTGTTGTAGGTACCATAATTAAAGTAATTTGAGTAATTACTGATATTTATTTTTGAACCATTGTCCATACTAATTGTATGTCTACCTACCTAACATACTAGTACAATTATTAAATCAATGTACGTGAACATTAATTATACCGGAGAACTGTGTCAATTCACATAATGCTACTGCTATAGCTATACAAATTTGTGTTGTGCTACTCCATTACTCTAATTATAGTACTGAGCTGGCGTATTCACATCACATAGTCAGCATCAGGGCCGATTAAGCGCAATTGATGTTGGATGCCAACGTACTAGTCACCAGCAGTGATAATATTTGTTCACAAAAGACGTGGTTACCGTCGCTTGGCTGAGAGCGGTTGTGGTTGAATTGTATTTAATGGAAAGCATCAAGACGTGTTGCAGACAGGTCGCGGCCGGCGCGTCCAGCGACCTGTCATCTCCGCGGGAACGTTGACAAAAACCTCGCCGCCGCCTACGTGACGTCCTGTGCCCCTCCCGCCCCGCTGCCCCGGCGGTCTCAGCCTCGCCCCCCCGCGCCCCCACCATCACACCGCTCGACCACTTTTTACCGCGCGACATTTGCCCGGAGTTCGATCCGTGTCATCCGACTTATTTCTTTTTTAAATTGCGCCGACGTTCGATTATTTTATTTTTTAATTTTATAAGGCTTCGACCGGCCGCGGCCGTCGAGCGGTAAAAAGCGATAGCGTATAAAAAAGTCTATGAATAATTAAAGTGAGATAGCTACTGGCTAGATGATGGGAACGGAATTATTTAGCGGCGACAGGTCGGCGCGGGCGGCTCGGCTGAGGGACAGGTCAATTTGCGGCGCCCGTTTTGTTCCCTCTGAGCCCGCCATTAGCGTTATCCCGGGCTTGGGAGCAAATTTACTTTTATGCAAATGCGAGGCCATTCCGCCGGCGAACGAGATTAGAAAACTTCACGTTCTAATGTATTGAAATTAAATAAAGTGGAACGAAACATCGGAGGTTGCTCCGAGTGGTTTGGGGGCATGTTTATGTTTAATGGGGTTTATGGAGCCACAAAATGGGTCCGGGACCCTAATGTGTGCCCCCGGGTCAAGAGTGACCCCGACCGCTCAAATGAAGCGGAATGATATTCGAGAAAATTGTTTAATTGTGGCTCAAATTACTGGTTCGGGGAAGCGAGCCAGACCTGTTTCGATTTTGACCTTTTTATTGAAGGTTCCAAGTTAAAGGGAGATTGGTTCTATGGTGCGTTTTTGTTTTTTATAAAGAGTATGGGTATGTAAGATATGTTCATGTAAGTGGATTTAAAAATATTGTTTACTGATTTCTTGTATTAAACACGGATATGGACATTGAAATAGAACTACTTTTATATTTATTTTGAAGATTTTTAACAGTTATATTATATTTAGCAGAAAGTACAGATCTTAAATTAATTAAAAACTACTATTTACAAACTTAAAAATAAAAAAATAAAAAAAAGAAGTTATACGTACGGCGTACTACTTTTATTAATTTTGTCGCAGTATATCTTATTTTTTAATTCTGACGTGCCGGATCCTTTGCAGCCTCCAGTCACAGATAGATTAATTTATTATAGATTTGCCTGTCAGAGTATACTATCTTAAGTATCTACGCCACTATTTTAGACATTAAGTGTATTTTATTTTTATTATTTTTATTTACATTAGATCGTAGCGTCTTACTATAAGTAAGTACATTTAAGATCCTAACATCAATTAATAAAATCACTTAGTCTGCATAATGAGTGATCATATCAAAAATAAATATAATATATTAAATAAATAATTGACATGTTGTGAACAATCATATTTAATCACAACATACATCTCCAATACGTTATGTATGAGCAGAATCATAAGCTTATATCACAATGTGACGAGGACAGCTGACTTGGGTATAAATTGGTTATTATCACGTAAGGCTGCGCCCGCGCAGTTGTTTTACTGCACATTGTGCAGCCCGTGGGTAACTAACGTCGCTCCTGCGTTATTACGCGCCCTGTGCACTTAACAGGCTGCGCAGGGCTGCTGGGAACGCGCCAGGGACGTTTTCGAACGCTAGAAAACTAAGATTGCTTCATATTATCCGGTGATTGGAGATAAGAGAGATTGATTTTCAGTAAATAGTTTTTCAAATGCAAATGTGCTTTTAAAAAATAGCTATATTCAGTCAGACTAGTTATGAAAGACGAGAAGACAAATAGTCACAACAAAATATTTTAAACTTTAGTTAAAGTGCACATTTATAACAACATTCCCTGGCATCTCCATATAATTACAACCAGTTACGAACAAAAACAAACGCGTATAGTTAGCAGCCCTATTTCGCAGATACTGCGTACCGCCCGCGGCCATGAACCGCAGCGCGCGCAGCAGCCGCGTCCTGAACAGGTTGCAGGGGAGCAAAAAAGGTTAAAGTATGTTCCCCTGAGGTCGAGAAGGGGGGCCGCGGCCGAGGGGGGCGGGGGCTAATGACAGGGGCGGCGCGGCGCCCGCGGCCGCTACCGCGCGCAAATTGATGCCTGCGCCCTCTGCCAAACCTTTGCTCCCGGCTAGTGATGCGCCGCCACGATAAATTGTGACAAGCACGTTCTCGACGTTTATCGAGCAGGCGATCCGAGCGCGAGTTATTGAAGTGCTGTTTGTTGCTCAGTTAATTTTACAAGTGAATATTTTATGGTAAATAGCAATCAGTGGTTTGAATTTTAAATTGCCGAGGTCTAGTTTGTGGCTCGTATTTTATAGTAAAGACATGTATTCAGAAACCTGTAGAATTAATAAAAAAGCAATTTCAAATAGAAAATGTATCGTTACTGATAAAATAAATCGTAGTAAATAATAATAATAATAATAATATTCCCGGACATTATGACACAGCGCCATCTAGTTCCGAGCTAAGCAACGAGGCTTGTGTTACGGATACTAGTTGGTTGATATACTACATATATACTTTTTTTTTTGTAAATACATACATATTATACATAGATACATCTATGACTCGGATACAAATGTTTATGCTCATCACACAAACATTTGTCCCTACCGGGATTCGAACCCGGGACCCATAGCACAGCAGGCAGCGTTAACTACCGTTGAGCTAAACGGGTCGTCGATAAATTGTTTGACATAGAAATAATACATGCAATAGATACGAGTATGGTTTGGAAACATATAGTGAGCAAGATAAAACAAAACCAAATCTAAATCTTACACGTTTAATTAAACCGTCAGCCTATAACAGCTTACATGTAAATAAAAGCACTACCACTAATTTAATCAACACACAATAATTACGTTCAGAAACAGGCTGCAATAATTAAACACAGCTACAAAGAACAATACGTAACACGCAATTGTACAATGTAATAACACATTATCGACATCGAGTATCGAATGATAACATCACTATTCGGAGGCCGGGCTATAAAGATTGCTATTAAAGTTTAAAGCATGGAACGCACAGGGCTTCGGTTAGGGTTGCCATACGTACTTAGGAGCAAATATAGCACGTAGTAAAGTATGTTAGGAAAACAATGGGAGGGTTGAATAGCGTCGGGCGTTTGAGGGTTAATTATGTAATGAAAGTTCGTAAACGAGATGTTTTTATTATGTTGCGACAGTAATCGTTTTCAGCAGTGATTGACTGAACGTATTAAATTCAATTTTTTATTTCATAACGTTCAAATTGTTTAAAGAACATTTTTATGTAAGTACCTCATTTATAGATCAATTGCCATGTTTTATGTTATTTGAAATATTAAAAAAATAATATTCATCATCATCATCATCATCAACCCAATATTGTCCCACTGCTGGGCACGGGTCGCCTAACATTTGAGAGGGATTAGGCTATAGTCCACCACGTCAGTGGTGCGTGCCCGGGTTCGAACTCGAGACCCTTGACATGTCAGTCCACTGGCCACGCCACTAGGCCACCACAGCTGATCAAAAAAATAATAAAATCCATAAATCACTAAGATTTTCTAAAACTGTATTTTTTAAGGAGCTTATATTTTCAAATTTTTTTTTAGGCTAGACTTATGGTATATAGGCATCTCTTACTCTCTGAGCTTGTATACAGTGCGTTCTAAAATAAATGAGAACTAGTTTTTTAACGAAGTATTTATTATTGCTGGTAACCCTGTGTATCTTATATTTAGTGGTGAGTGACGGTGCGCGGGTGAGCTCTGCCGACTCTACCGTAATTATAATCTGAGACCATCGCCATTTCTCAACGCAGCCTTTTATTTTTAGGGTTCCGCACTTAAATGGAGATTACTGTGCGACTCAATGTTTAGATACACTCTTTATTTAAAACTTAAAAGCATCTGTACGATAATGTAAATTGAAATGAGAGAAGAATATTTTGTTAATGTCTATTGATTTTGTAAAGGAATTAAAAGTGTTAGATGTTTATGTATAAGTATGTATTACAGCCTTTGTTTCAGAAATGCATGCATGTAGGACATGCATGCATTTCTGAAAAAGAGGGTCTTGGGTTCATGACCGACCCAACAGATGAACGGATTTACAACATTAACAACTTATTTTGTGTTTAAGTCAGAAATAAAAAATGAAATAAATTGTGAAGTATTTTCATAATGCGTATAATCGTGCAATACAATAAATACAAACCCAGCGAAAATTGTTAAGTGACTTGTTGTTACTGTCAGTTGTTAACTAGCATTGTTCATTAGTTATAGCCTGTCTAAGATATTCTGTCCCCACCATTTAAACCAATGTTAGATTAAGATAATTTATGTTATCTAGATCAGTGTTGCAAACTAAAAATATTTAGGTTGCAAATATTTTACTATCGAAAGATAAAGTTGGCAGACAATATAATTGCGGTATAGTGCGATTAGTTAATAATTGATTTCTTTGTTTTAATAATCTTTGACTTTAAATATAATTCTGAGGAAGAGGTTCTTATGTTGAAGTGCACGTCACCTCGATTTATATACACTTGTACTCCGGTCGTTCATCACCGCTATCTTAACGGTAGCGAAAAAATCTTGAGGGTGTAAGCGGGGCCGTTGCGTGGTTCAAGCTCATCTAAGAGGAGGCTTCAATTCAAGTTAATCGGAGGCTTCAATATCAGAAAGAAAGATAAAAAGCAACTTATTAAAAGACATACATTTCTGCATTTTATGAATTTAGTTAAATTGTGTTGTTAAAAGGCTACATCGGAATCACATCAAATTACGCGTATGAACGAAAAACCCAGGTGACTGTCATAAAAGACTGGTGAAGACTAATAAGTGATATTTAAAATCAGAACCTTCACATCTCGTTTTTAAAACGTCATGAATATGATTCCCGTAATTAGTGGATCTGCTGTGTAACTAGGTAAATTGATACTACCGATTCGACTTCTGATGATGACGCACATTTCCCGAAGTAAGAGGTCAGAGATCAATGAGGATGTTGGACGACCGCAACTTATTTTTATCAATTGTTTCTTTTTTTGTTTCAGTTGTACGACTTTCTAACTTTTACTCAATAATGGAGTCCATTAGAAGTTCGCCACTTATGCTATTAATTCTTTTTTTACAAAAAGAGGTCTAATTGCGTGTAGGTATGCCACCGTGAACTATCATTTTGTGCTGACACTTAATTGCCCACGTTGTAAGAAGAAAAAAAATGTTTCTTCTTTTTAATAATACATTGATGTAACTTAACGGTCTGTAAAGTTGTAATCTTTGAAGGTATAAGAGAATGTGCTGCGTTACAATCAGATTTTTTATAACACGGTAACTTATTAAAAGATTATTATTTATTAAATTGCCTCGTTGGTCTAGTGGTCGTAAATGAGACTGACCAAGAGATCTTGGGTTCGATTGCCAGGTTGAGCCAAAGTGCTATTGATTTTTTTTGTGAAATTTTTAGCAGCTCGGAGTTAGGATTTGTGGTGTATGTACATTACTACACTTATGCCCAACCCTTCGGAGATGACAGGCGTAATGTTATGTTATGTTAAATTTCTTATACCAGCAAAGGTGTTTTTCAACCTATATCACTACGTCTTATTTTTTTGCTAAGTTATATTGCTAACTTATGAATGAGTGTTTCTTTGAATAACAGTTAATTTAGTCTGTATAACGCCCTCTATGTTATGTATGGAATGATATATTTAGGTAATGTATGAATTCATCCTGCTAGCATAAATATGTATATTGTAACTATTTAAAATGTAACATAAACTAAAGAAATTCCGTTCCGCTTGCATTGTAAGGAAGTGATAAAGTACTGTGAGATATTTTTATAAAAATGATTTCACAAAGAACAGATTCGATTATAAAGTGTCATATAAATAAGTTTTATAAATAGCTCCACTCCAAATTGTTGTCTTACAACAACAACATTACCTCACTCATTCTGTTACTAGAAAGCTTATCATTGTTGGCATCGGCGCGCGCGCAAAAAGCTCCTACATAATAATTGGAAAATAGCCTAACGCTGATCTGTGGGTGTGGCGACCAGCCGAGCCGGCAGCGCGAGATAGACTAACGCAGGGCTCCAAGAAGGACAGAGATAGGGACAGGCGCGCGCGCAGGTGGGCGGGGTTAACACACGCGAGTGTTGCCGACCATTCCCGAACTCATCCGAATAGAAAACGCCCAGTCGCTAATGTTCACGTACTACCGTCGGCACAATTTGAGCTCTTATTTTCCTTTAGTGTTATGGTATCGAGAGGTCTACATATGCTGGTGTTTTGAACAATGCGGACTATGTTTGAGCAATGTAGTGCCATTATATAGGTATTATCGGGCTAATACAAGTCTGGGTAATAGATTGTTTGGAACAAGTATGTGTTGTGATATACCCTTATTAATTTAAATTACTCGTATCTTAAGGCATTGCTATTGCTAATTTGTTTTAGGTCCCGTGCGTAGGTTGTCTCACAAATTTCAAAACAATTACTTTGCTCGAGCAGCAAGTTTTATGTTTTGAGATTTACTAGATATCTCTTTAATTTTACTAGGGTATCATGAATTAGCATATAAGCAATGATTTTGACTAATATTAGATTGGCCACTTATTTTGGAACTGGGAAACTATTTTGTTACTACGCCCCGCGGTTTCGCTCTTTATTTCTTGTTTCATAAGGGATTTTAACTTTTCTTAAAAATATGATATCAGATGCAGAAATATTTATTCAAAGTCGACCAGTAGTTCTACAGATTAGTGTGTTCAACAAAAAATCTTGAGCTTAGGCATAATATAGTACCTACCTATATATCTATCTACGTATTTCCTCTCATTTGAGATAGATTTGGCTTTGATCCACAACGCTATACTAGCTAATACTTTGTTTTTATTATACTATACTCTCGTAATCTATTATGACAAAGTATGTATATTTGCTAAATTAGGCTTTGAACACTGAGAACGTAGATCGTAAAGCTAATGAAATTGTTTTATTGAAAACATTCCTCTTACTGGCTGGCCAATATACACAACGGTTAATGAAATAAGCTATCTGCGGCGTTCGTAAAACATAATTGATTTACTCGCTGCAGCTTAAATGAAACAAGCTAGGGGTTAAGATAGGTTGTTTAATAGTTAAACTTAATTATTGATTCTAGGGGCCCTACTATGAACTCCGTATAAAAGAGATAGCTAGGATGTGATAATAGTTTGCAGGTAGAGTAGAAGTAGGTATTTATCCGTTCAAATAAACAAATATTGACTACAATCTTAGATATATTTTAACATTGATTTATTGCTAAATATACATAGTCTACTTAAAAAAACTTAATACTTACTAAAGTTTTACGTATATGATGGTGTAAGTAATAGGGCTTGTGGTTAAGGAGTATTGTGGTTAACAATGATGATGTGAGGTTAAGCTGCGCCATCCAAGACCAGTAATTCTGATGGGTGACCATTCATAACACATTGAGATCTCTTCGTGGCTAGAGCATATTATGATATTTATGATGTTGGTCGCGGTTGTCATATGAAAATTTGATCGTTAGTCAGAAGCCTGAAAGCCCTGGCAATCAGTTTAGTTCGAAGAATTTAAAGGCTCTGTTTTATTGAAATAGTGGAAACTGATTAGCTAATTTATTAAGAGTAATTGTAGGATATAACGTACTGGCTTGAAAAGGAATCTCATGTTCTGATGCTTGGGTTGGTTGTAATCGATCCAATGAAACATAATAATATCGAATAATTACAAATAGTGTAGCAAAAACATTTTCTTCTAGCATCATGTTTTTATAGTAGCCCCCGTCTGGGAGGCGGCGCGACTCCCGTTAAGCAAACAGAGTTGAGCGCGCTAGCCCGTTACTCAACCACACAAAGTTATTGTAAGTTATTGCATTGTTACACCTGCTTTATTATGCAGAACTAAGTGATTTCATGTTGCCATTACTGTTCACAAAGAGGCATGGAGAAAGTAGGTACACTTGTAAGGCATATTTGATACAAAAATTTGATTGAAATTGACGACTGAAATATTTGTATTCTCAGTTTTGGCCCGAAGAAGAAAGTAATCTTCGTATTGAAGAACTGTATAAAAAATCTGTTAATTAAATATCTAATATATTATGTTGCTAGTTTACAAGTATACATGGTTTTCCTTAACTAGTATTGTAACACAAAATATACTTATTTTGTAGTAAACATCATAATAGAAGTACTTTACAGAACCATTTCACCGCACTATGTGATGTAGTTTATTAGGTCCCTAAAAGGGTTGTCACCCCATTTGGCGTGCCAACGAATGTGATAAATACAGACAACTTACGGCTAAAAACTCAAAGAGTAGCGTTGAGGCTCTTTCTCCGTTAAGGCGCGCGTTTTAACTATCGCCATCTTGCTAAATACGTTGTAGTTGTATTGGCATCAGTAAATAACAACTGCTTACACGCTCATTAGTTTACTCACGGATATCATAAACCAATTAAGTGCTTCCCAATACATAACGCTCCAAAAACAGTATGCATACCAGTAATTAGCTAATAAACTTAGTCCACGTAAATTCAAACCACATTTATTCCTCTATTTAAATCAAAAGCAGCACTTTCGAAACGTGAATCGGTGCTCACGATTAAATCGTATTATTAACAATCGAGTAAATAGTTCTCGGTATCTGTAGAACGGTGTTCCGGTGAAACAATCTACTTGTATCATCGGTTGCTAGATTCTATCGGCTCGTGCCACTTGTGTAAGATAGTGATGTGAATGATTTATTGCTGGTTTTTAGTCGATGCTATCTGTCGATAAACAAACTCATCGAAGTTTGTTTATCTAACGATATTTGCACTCTAGGGGAAACAATGGTATTATAACTATTGTTTATTATTATTATCGATGATAAATTAGAGTTGTTAATGATTTTTAAGATAATACATTATCATGACCACTTTACCATAGTAGATCGTATATCGACTTTGATTGAATAAAATGTTTAATCGATAAATTAAATTGTCACCCACTTGTTCTTCAAATGTGTTGTTTATCCAGCAAATTACATTGTACATTTTAACATGAATATTTCTTTCCTACCATTTTCAACGTGTAAACATATAAAAATTGCAAATAAATAAAAATAAATCGCGTTAATTTACAAAATTTATCGATATGAGTTATTCGCATCACTTTGATGGCACGAGTAGCGGTCGCGTGCCGGCGCGCCCTCTCGCGGCCGATTGAAGAAAGTGCGCCGACACTCGGACACGGGACGTACCGCGGATTGCTATCTATGCGTTTTACTTTAATCGGGCCTCTTTTAGCATTTAAGTAGTCGTTAGCGAGTGGGAAAACTACTGAATCAAATGAGATTAGAGGAAAAACTACTGAATTAAGCGTCGTTGTAGGTTTTATAGGAATTCACTTGATATTGGAGATAAAGTGGCAGTTTAATACCTATGATGAAAGTGAGTCCGATTTAGAGTTCAGAAGGATTGACAGAATGAGTCAATTAATTATGTTAGAGTTATAATAAAAAGATGTGCTTTAGTCTGACCCTAGAAATAAATCTGCGGGTTATATAAACTGATCATGTAATAGTTAAATACTCATGTAGGTAAAACATTAAACAAAACCCGTTTAATTGATTTAAAATTACTATTCACAAAATTTATCGCGTCATATAAAGTGTTATCTCAATGTCTTATATTCGCGAAAGTGTAACAAATCAGTGTATTAGCCAGTACAGACTGCGTATTGCCAAAGTCCATTTAAGTTAACAGACGGTAATTAGTCGTTTACGAAGAAGAAGGTTAATCTTTGTTCTCAAAGCAGATATTCTCAATTAGGCGAGATCAACAGCCAAGTTTTCAAAGCTAGCTTATTTCGAACATGTTCAGGTAAGTGGGTTTAATGTAGAATTAGTTAACACGCTCCGCTTGGCGAGAGCACCCTTGTTGCCCGCACAGTATCCGATAGTTGCATTAGCGGCCGGGCTTTATAACTAGCTTATAATACATGGGCTCATGTATTGGCACCGTTAGAGGTGGCGATGATAGGCTAGGTAAGGTTTAATTGATTATAATGACTTATGTTAAAATATAAACTGACTGACACAGTACGTCTATTTATTTAATAACCCCTTACAAGTGGTTTTTTAACGTTCAACGCAAACGCATATAAACTAGAGTTTTATCTGGGCGATATAAACTCCCCAGAACAGGATTTACCTGGCAGAAATTATTATAAAGATTTGAATAAACACATCAAGAACATTTTTTAAATAATTATCAGGCGAATTATCATTGAAACATTATATACACACAAACTCGCTTTAATAGCAAGATACAAGTAAATGACATCAAAAAACACTATCCCTTCTGTTCCAAGTAAGTCGGAACATTTAATTAGGCCCACTTAACGATATAACTGATCGGTGTAGGCTGTAAGGTAGCCGTCGCATTATAACTAGTATAGTTATTAGTTGCGCTGCTTTCATCCACAACTAGTTCGGTGGTAGAATTCATGGGCCTTATATGGTGCACGCGGATATGCCGACTACGGTGACCATGGTTACTGGGGAACTTTGTACTAGATTATAACATAAATGTATACGCGTATATCTCCGAAGGATTAAGAAGTATGTACACGCATAGTTTTTATATAAAATTTTATAGGAGGTAGCTTATTGCAATTGCACTGTATTGCTGCAGGAGACGGCGACCGTTTGAGCATGTGATACAAAAATTTCGAAAATATAATATAATATTTACATATATTTTATTTAAAAATTAATACAATATACAAATGAGATTTTCATTGATTACTTAATAACGCATGGTTAACGAGAGAAATCTGTCAATCGAAATAAGAATATCAAGCTCGCAATTTTTTTGTATGAAAAAATTAGGTTAAAAATGTTAAAACCGTTACTGGGCTACTGGTGAATGAAAATTTTGTAATAGAACTCTTGTTCCTAAATCCTCGAAAATATGATGGGGAAACGTTATTTTCTTTTTTGTGATTGAAAATTGGAAACAGTTTGGTAAAGTCGTATAACATATGCTTCTATGGTCGGTCCAGTTCTCCCAAAAAGGTGGTCGCCCTACAAATTACAAGTCCATATCTCTGGCCGGTGTGCGACACCGACAAGATAGCTCATGCGTTCGTTTGTTTGTACCATTGAATATACATGAGGCTTGCTTTATTCGCGAACCTACGCTGTCCTACTACGCATTAGTGTCGGTTCGCGCATTGTATATTGTATAAATGCGCGAATCGTATCGGGGGCGAATTTGTACTAGATTGGAGGGAGATAACGATAATGAGATCGCGATCAGTTTAGAAGGTTTTCTTTAATGTAATTAATATGTGAATTTAGGTACCTTTTAAATTGAATCTGCCATAATATGTAATTTATTATTGTTACGCGAACGTTAGATACTCAAACTACTTTTTACGGACTTTATCGCGGTATATTCATATTGTTTAATCTCATCGTTTCGAATCAATTACTGTACTATCCAATATATCGCGATAAAAAAGAAAATGTATTACTTTTTCTGAGTAGGTGCACATGGCCGATACCATCTGCAGTGTGTGGATAAAAAAGCTAAATGGTTTTAACTATCCTCTATAATGACATAAAAATACCCGACTTATGGGGTCTACTATATTAACCTCCAAATAATACACCTTAAAAAGAGTAACACCTTCATCCATAGCAAACGCGTTGCTTTCCACCTGAGACTGTAGGGGGATATTACAAATCACCTTTTACGGGTTAAACAGTCGATAAATCTGCTCAATACACCCACAGACCGATACTATCGCGCCTCTAGTCGCTTTGTGGTGTCTCAGGCACTAAACGAAATTGCCTTTGGCCACTTAGATTTAAGAACGATAATTATAACATTTTCAAAAGTGCGTTCTGAATTCTGGCTTGGTAGTACCGTCATGCTTGTTATGATTCATTCTAATTTTAAATGGTAGCCTGTGTGGCCAGTTTGAATAAAGGAATTTGGATAGCGATGGTTTTTTTTTGTCGATAAAGAAATAATGTTTTTTGTGGCCATGGTTTTGCAATTTTGCAATCGGCTTGCCGCTTGGAATAAATAATATTATGTAAATTATTTTGGATAAATTATTAGGATTGAATTTTGAAAAATATTTTTATGCAGGTATGTATGCTACAGGAATCATGTTTTAGTATTTTTTTTTGTATGAGAAAGGAAACACCCTTGTTTAATACATCTTATTTCAACATTCTTGAAGTATTAATTTCAACGTGTATCTTATTAAAACCGGGCAAGGTCATCGCATTTAATTATGATTAAGTTGTATCATTAAATTATTTAATATCAGCATTAACCCGGGTGCTACAGTTGAAATTATATTATCGAGTTAACTAGTTAGCTGCGGGTCGTAAAAATAATCAACAAGCTCGTAACCACGTAGTGACACGTTTGCACTTAAACTAATGCTTACAATAAATCCTTTCGATTCATGAGAACATTGTACAAAAATATGTATAGAATATTGTAGATTAGTTTCAGAGGAGTATTTATTAACTAAAAGTCACTTAATTAAAGATCCTTCCATTTGTACATTAAAGAACACGACAACATTTAAATTCAGTTATTCGAACATTTAGTTAAGCTGCAGTCTGTTTTCTATATTGAACAAACTATAGAAATTGTAACAATATTCATAAACTATATTTTTTTTAAACGCTTAGTAATATCGAGCCATATTAGGTCCATTCATAACTTTCCAAATAGTTTCCAGACCACACTAAAACAACCGTGCCGTTGTACGCGCACCCAGTAATTTGTATTACATGTAAAAAGCCGCGCTGCGCGGGCGCAAGTAAATAATGACATCTATAACGCGTTGGGAGCAACAATCATGTAGGTTTCCTTTTACAGAGCCTTCATCCGGCCGGTAAACGGACCGGTCAGGGCTGCCACGTAAATACGGCTATTACTAGACTAGTGTTACCATAAGAAAAGTGCTTTGAAGTCAACAGAGGTTAAGAGAGCGAGAAATTTCAGTGGCAACGCTTTAGAAATATAAGAAGATAGACCTTAGATTAGACCTTTACTTTGAATTCTAAAATCAGCATTTAGAATTCAAAGTAAGAATAATCTTGGGAAACTTTGTACCTGAATATACTGGTAGAGATTAAAATGTTGCGGTCGTAGTATATCAGTGCGCCAATCTTTAATAGTCTAGTAAATAACTGACGCAAACCAGTTAGTCTTTATGTTTTCCAATATTTCCACTACCACACTACCGTTGCTTCTTCATCAAATCATAAATCTGATAGTCCGGGAGCCCAACCCTGCGACCGATCGGATCGCAGCGATCTCTCTTTAATTATATTGTTATAGCGGCCGACCGGGAGGTCGTGAGGTTATACCAAATAGATTATCTCTAGATGAGACCGGCTGCCGCTTGTGAATAGCCCCCTTTCATATCTGTTCTATCGAATTCTTTTTCTACCCGCAGGTCATTATCGTTACAGAGTGGATCACAAGACACTCTGATTGCTTTTTGTAATTTGGAGCATTGAATGTTTGAATTATTTTTGAGAATTCTTATTGTGGTGTTGGCACGGTTCGCTCTGGTCAGTGATCGATATTTTTTTTGTATTGAATGTTGGGTTGATTGTCTGCGCTCTAGTTTGTGTTAGCAGCTATGTACAGGCTGTTTTCAATTGTGTTGGCAATTGGCATTCATTTCTAATTATCCTTTTTTTTAATGAATTTGGTCTTTATTCATATGATCGTCATAGAAATTCTTACTAATACTACCTTTAACATAAGAAATAAAAACAAAATGACATATTGACCCCATGCTACAGGGCTACATACCAAAAATCTTTAGAAATGTTACAAACATTAAGGAACAAAGGAACTACAATTTTTTGAACAGAAGTTTGCAACTACCAGATGTTCTTTCCGATTATAAAATGTCAAACGACAACAGTGTTATATTACGAAACATGTATTCTTGTGGTTGACATTATAAATAAAATAACATGACACAAAGGTTAATAAATTACTCCTGATTAATATCAATGCAAATAAAACATAGCAGTAGGAAGCGGACTCGTTTGTTGGCAACACAACATCTATCACCTTTTCGTATCCGCGGATATTGGCACCAATATTTGAACCAATTTAAGCTTTATCATAGACAATGTTGGTTCTGCAATTGCATAGACCTAGTTCATAATTTGCCGAATTGTAATAAAAATTTAAATAAAATATTCGTACGCGGCGCCATCAGTGAAATCCACCGTCATTACGTCATAGGCGTAACACTTGACACGTGAAAATCATTGCCCTCCTTTTGGTCAAATAAAAAATTGGTTTAATTCTTTTGTGACAAATAAATATGTTGGTCTAATGACATCGCATATTTTATATGGCGGTTGTAAAAAGTATATGACCACACATTCCACGGTTTGCATAGCTGTTACAAAATCGCTGCGCAAACGCACCTGCCTGTACAATTACGAGTGGTGACACGCACGCGACGACGACATAAAAACACACTAATTTTGGGTTGCGGTCGTTTGAGATGATTTAGTTTTTAGTGGCGTGGGTTTAAACTTCTACTTAATATTGGCGGTTAAAAAGATGGCGTTATATGATTAGGCGTCCGG
Organism: Craniophora ligustri; assembly: GCA_905163465.1. Taxonomy (NCBI): domain Eukaryota; kingdom Metazoa; phylum Arthropoda; class Insecta; order Lepidoptera; family Noctuidae; genus Craniophora; species Craniophora ligustri. The sequence goes on along the minus strand of LR990967.1, from coordinate 3,995,058 downwards.
CATGTGTTCATATATATAAAATTTCTAAGTAGTTGTACGTTTCTTTGGAACAACATTTGAGGCTCTTGTTTTGAAATAAACGGTAATGCTTAATTTCAATAAAAAAACTAGGATAAAAGCTTTGATCAAAAAACCAATATTACATTTTATAAGCCATAATATAAAACATTTTTTTCAAACTGCATCACGTTTTGAAGGCGGGGCACAGACAAAGATGATGTCGGTATTGCTAGCCTTTTGAAAGGCTAAAGACTTATAATCCATTATTCAAATACATCACATTGCCACGAGCCAAAATAACTCATAACTAAGCGTATTGATTTACAATTAATAGCCCGGAGGCCTAGACAATGCGACCTCGCATGTTTCATTTGACATTTAGCCCGAACGACCTTTCGGGCGTATTCGGACTACATCGGGTACACCTACGTCCGAACTTATTATTCAAAGTAGGTGGTATGCGAAACAAATTGAGTACTTCTTTATAGATTAGCGGTACAATCAAGTAGACAAACTCTTAAGACCTTTTTAAGTAAGATTTATGTGTTACCTACTAAAAAAATTTGGGGAAATACTTCAGTAGGTTATATCATTACGTTTCGTAAAAGCGGCTGCTGATGATGAGGGATTGGAATCAAATGGTATGGTTTTAATTTATTAGTGAATCATCAGTGACTCAGGTCCTCGATAAAATACGTGAGAATATGAAAGGGTCTTGAGATCCTATGGAGAGAGTTAAAAGACCACTATACTGCAAAATCCGCACATAAAATGATGATAACATTTCTATTAATAATCCTTGTTCGTACATATCCTACACCTATCACGATAGGCACTGGTATTAATAAATAACAGGTTTCATATCGCGTTAAAACATATCTTTTCACAAGTACTACAATGTACCGGGCGGCCTGCCCACTCACACCTACACAAGACAGGCCGTAGACTAGATCTTCAATTGTTACACTCGCGTCACCACTCTGCGTTCGACAAAATCCTTTTATTTATGTGCCTGAGGGGTTGACTTAGATATTTAAAGAGCTGTTAATTGAGCGCAATTTGTTCATTAACAAAAAAGGACACTCACATGAATGCTAATTATGTACTTAGTGGTAATTAATCAAGGTGATTTTTTATTGCTTCATAAAATATTGGTTGGTAAGCAGTAAGTATGATACGTTTGTGTTGAGAAACTATACATGTTATAATAAAAAATAAAAAAAAACAAGTACGCGTTGTCAATCTGTTACTGACTTTACTTAAAACGAGCCGTAAACATGTAAACAAATGTTGACCATAATTATTACGTAAAATAGTGTCACAAATTATTCAAAGAAATATTTTTACATCTAAAATTCGAAAATTATAATATTTAAGTGTGTTAGACGACAACTTGAAGTCGTTAAATACAAGTAAAAGTCGCCTAAAATCGTTGGCTTAGTAATAAATAATATTATTATTAATTTGGCCGAATTTATTTATTATGTAATTTGTATGTAGAAACACAAAATGTTTTTGCAGCTGTGCAACACGAAACGAAACGATGCAGTTTAAATACTTAATTACTAATTATCGCTTCAATAGTTGTTCGTCTGTTAAATATATAATAATTTAACTATGGTGAGTCGGAGCTTCCGAAGCAAAAAGTCTAACCTCACTTGCATTATCATAGAATTAGCAGGTTAATAGTTAAATAGGTGTAGAAATCTGCGCATGAGTGATCTGCGGATCTGCGGTAGGAAGCGGTATCCGCCATATATCATGTCCCGGCATGGCGGCGGAAGGAAAGCTATTCTATTACCGTACTGTCATTAAGGTTGTCTTTACCGACGTTGAATGTCTTGACCGACAGAAAGAAGTTCTTAATTGTATATATATGTATGTATCTATATATGTTATTTTTCTCGCGAGTTTGTCCTAATGTATAAAATAGGTAGTTACGTGTATATTTTTTCAATATGTCCTTTTTTACATTTCTAAGTTAGGTATGTGGGACTCTACTAGAGTGGGCAGATTAAAAACCGCACTCGTTAACACCAATCCTTTCGTCCGGTCCATAGAATTAACATTTTCACATGGAGGTAGAAACTACTGTTCGGCATGCAATACGATTCCTGCATACCACTTTTGCTTATTCTACATTGATACAACTTATCATACATGCGCGCCAGTTGCGAGTACTACGCATCGCTCTCCTATTATAATTAATGTATATTATTTACTAACATTAACTTGTTCACTTGGCAACCGAACGTAATTAACGAACCTAGTATCACTTATAAGCACAGTTATAATTGTTGATAACCGATCAATATGACACTTGACAGCGAGAGTGTCAATCATGCGTACTTTTTGCTAAAGCCTCCATTTTCAATCACACTAAGCAATTACCAGGTACAAAGCTTGACGACCTGTCCAAACATTATGGTTTAAAAAGAAAAACTCCATCAGAGGATTGTAAATAAAAAAGCGTGTAACCGATAGTTGGGCACCGTTATAGTTAGTAATAGCGGGTCGATCTGCGCAGGCGCGAGCCGCGGGCACTCGGCGCGTGCGCAGCCCGCGTTTACAACAAATATGGTATAATAGTTATGGGTTAAAAGTTTGTTTGTTCGCTTGATGGAGTCTGAGCGGTGGTTGGGTACTGGTGTTTCTGTTTTGGCAAGAGAAAGTCTAGGAGAAATTATAACAAATTTAAGGTTTCTTTTGAAGTTATGAGTACTGGAAAATAATTGTGTTGAAAACTGGAAATTAAATTTACCTTAGGTTAAATTAAGCATGCATGGCTTAATTTTTATTCATCGGTTACGACAAAATATAATTAATAGCACCTATTGCTTTAAACAATATGAAAATGTAACCTATTGACTAGTAGATTAAAGATAAAACTTCGATCGTTTTAGATCCGAGATACGTCACATTATTAAAGTTACTTTATAAACCCTTTACAAAGGTAGCACCTACTTTGACATAAAGTATGAACACTGTAGTATTCAAATGTCTCACTTATACAACAAGAAACATGTATTTATTATGTACCTACGTAGTAATGTATTGGTAAATAGTGCACTGTTACTGACAATTTATTTACTTTCTATAGAACCAATAACTACGGTGGAAGCTTGCGTTCGCTGCTTAAGCTCGGTTGGTCTTGAAAATATTTGCGTTGCTGATATTATAATTAAACAAACTTGTGCTTTATTATCGTGTACCTATATATACGTGCTACGATCTTTTGACGTAAAACACAGTCTCGAGAACTCCGCTTGTGACGTTTTCGATGGATTTCAACTAAAAGTTTTAATTAAATATTAAGTTCCAAAATCTTTACAATAATAAAATAATTAAGAGCAACATACAACTTAATTATTTATCAAATACTTGAATATTATTATACAACCATTCCTATATAATTATGACAATCGAACAAAACTGAAAAAAAATACGAAATTTTAAATCTATTAAACTACCATCACCGATAAACCTTTCACTTTGCGATGAAATAAAGATCTATAATCTATGGTAAGAGCGAACAAATCCATGAAACTGTGAAACACGGCAAATGACCATCATCTGAGGCTGCGCCTGCGACGGTCCGAGCCGCGTTGCGCGCCATGTTTATGTCATTCTCTTCACTGTGTTCAGTCTCTGTCATTTCACTTTGTGGGTGGCTTGGGGCATGGTACATAAGGTAAGGTAAATAAATGAATCTAGATTGAATGGAGTTGGTACAGTATATAGATATTCTTCTTCTCATACAAACGTTTGCTAAATATACGTAACCCAACACATAAGTTACCCGAAGAGGTTATAAAGTATTTACAATTACCATATAGATGTAATTATAGCAACTGATTTATGGAAAAACAACACGGTTTTGTAGCTACATATAATATCTAAATAGCTATTAATTAAAAAAAACTCGTCATTAAATACGTACAAGGCTTATACAGGCAATTAAAATAACAGCGTCATATTCAGGTCAATTTCTACAGCGTAAAGCGCAGTAGCGAAGAAAAGCTTGGGGAACTATAATTTATGATTTTCCAGCTCATACACGACGCAGCCGATAGCGAAACGTACCTAGATAATCACGCGAATACAAATTTATGTAAAGCTATGTTAATTGTACAGATTATTGTATCAAATTGCCGGATGATGTATGGGACAGCATATAATCTATAATTAAGCTACATCGATCGGGCTGCATGTCTTATGTATTTTTTAGCGTCATCATGTGCATTAAATATAGTCTACTCTATGATTGCAGCCAAAAATAAAGCGAAAAGGTAAATTTAAAAAAGCGATTTACGTACCAATCATCTACGGACTTGCCACGCGAAGTAAATCAATGACTACATATAAAGCATAGCAATAATTTTTAAATTTGGCAAGTAAATAATTCCTTTATAGACATTATGTTGAAAGGTTGAAAAAAATAGAAAAGGTAGAGTTTGCATTCAAGCTTGCTGGACTTTTAATAATGATATGTAATGTGAAAATATTTTTTCACAAATCAAACTTGTAAAGCATAAATGTTACTCAGTCAGTCCGTTTTACTTCAAAATAAATATACTCTAGATCATGTCACTACCAAACCTTTCTCTCATTATATTTTTGCTTATCGCGTCAAGGCGATCCAAGATAAGATCGAATCTCTTGAATAAAAGATGGAAGATGTGAGGGTCACACCAGATACCAAATGAAATATGGATCTTCACGCGTGGCATTCTTTCTATGGAATATTTTAATTACTCGCTTTATTGCTTCTCGTAAAGATTAAAAAGGGAACGTGTGAGATATCGCGCATTAGTCTCAATCTATATGCGATCATCATCAGACCTTTATCGCGTACAATCAACTGGACATGTCGTACGTTTGGGCTACCGTTCACCGTTACGATAGTTTCTGAAATAAATTGATATGCATCTATTGTATACAGAAGTGGTTTTTTTGGTTTTTTTTTTTGACGCAATAGCTAATAAGCTATTGCGTCAAAGGCAGCTACTTGCATTGTACAAAATATTATTTTCACATCACAAAATATATTTACATTTAGCTGTAATAAGAACAAGAACGATGCTTTCATTTAATTTGAATTTCAATTACTAGACTAACACAGGTATATAAAAGTTAGTTTCCAAAGACGTGTCATTTTTAGTAGGTATGATTGGGGAGTGAAATTCAGCAAGAATTTATAAGATTTTATGAGCGAGTTTTTGATCACATAGAATATTGAGGTCTTTATGAAATTGAACTAATTCGCATTCTACTTGTCTTCATACTTGTCTCCGATGGTTGTTAACTACCATTGAGACGACCATGAGGACGCGGAAGACAGTCACCATTCTAAATACGAAACCTACATAGTATGCAGATTTACTATACATACCTACATAAATTTAGTGAAAGGCGGACAATATATTTATCTTCCGTCGTTATCATTGACGCAGGTTCGAGTCCCAGTAGTGGAGGTTTGAATAATGAGTGTGGTCTAGAGATAAACTCGTTTGGCCGCCGACAGATGTCACTGCGCGACTTCGACAAATGATAGCGCCCAAAGCCTTGCTGTTTTACATAACGTACTTGCTACTGGTTGTCTGTTGTTCTACATATATGGAGCTAGCCTTTTGCCTGCGGTTTTGGCTGCGTGATTTATTATTTGTCACCATTACCATAAATATACGTAGGTTGACTGAAACTGATATCTGACACTTTGCGAACATTGAAATAAGAAACACTTTTTGCGGATTTTATCGGCGGTATAATTATTTATTTTAACTTATAATAAATAAAACTTAGCTAAAGCTTTTGCTTGGTCATTTTTGATAGAGTTATTTCCGAAGCATGCTAAAACAGTGAACAACAACGTAAGTAAATTTACATTTGTACATGACAGGCTATACAAGAGATTTTTTGGATTGCGGATGAAGTCTACCAGCCCGCACTAGCGCTGTGGGCTAGAATATAATGCTTTCAAATGAGAGGAGACCCGTGCCCAGCAGAGGGACTGTAAGTGGGTTGATGATAATTAAAGCTTAGGTAGTAGGTGTAATAGCAATAGCAGCAGAAGCGGAAATAAAAGTTATGCGTCATGTAATGAATATTAAACGTAATTTTAATATAGGTAAGGAAGATATTTAATTTGGAAAATGCTACACGTGACTAGGTCCTATTTACCCAATCTCACATTTAAGTACTACTTATAAGCGTTCTTAAAACCCAGCTATTGGAAGGAGTTATATAATACACAAGCTAGGAATAATTACATGTAAATAAATGTAACACGTTAATTTCAATGAAGTAAAAGAATAAAGAAACCACTGCCAAACAGAATCAGAAAGCGTTGTTAACGAAAAGATATGCAAAAGTGCAACTTAAGCTAATAACCAAAGAGTTACAAGCAACACTTGTAGAAAATATGGCATAATCAGATAAGTTTTAATTAATCTCGTTTTTACAACATAACACATATTAAAAAGTGAAAACCTCGTTTCATTTGAAATATTTACTTGTTGAAATTATAATTTGGATACGAGATAAAACTGGAACAAAACCAGGTTTTTATGTAATAGTCATGTCAACGTTTGTTATGACATGATTTGCAATTTTAATACAAATTATATTAATTACAGAAGCAAATGATTTTAATATTACGATATAATAGTTTTAATTTAAAGTATTTGGTAAAAGTGCATTCTACTTAAGACTTGCGTATCGTATCGTCGATTTCCTGATGTATTATCTAGTTTTTATCTTCATTAACATAAATGATATTTATAAATTAAGTGCATGTATGATGTCTTACACTTCAATGTATGTAAGAAAAGAGTTATGTAAAATTTTTTTTTATTTTACTGCATGTATTGTCACCACGAACTCTCCGTCTTGTATGAGACCAATAATCTGAAGCGGCATCTGGAATTTCTTTTAAAAGACAGTTAATGCAATAAGGTTCTTTAAATTGCTGAATCTGTTAATCTCAAGTTTTCTCCCGTTAAAGTAAACTAAGCGGTTAAAAGTAACACGGTTTACCTGGTAATCGAACCCCACAATGAGATAAAACTGTATCATGAAATAGCACCGGACAATCGCGGTCGTTACTGCATTATGACTTGACATGCCAACAATAGTGAAATCGATGTAAAATGGACTGTAGTCTAGTGTAATAAAGTGCAAGTTGACCGCACGTAAACTATAGCAGTACTTTCGAAAGACCACGGGCGACGTCACGGTAGGGTTGTTTGATGCTAGAAAATAGAGAATTTATGAACTATTGTAAATTATTAAATGTCTCAAAATATTATTTCAGAAATTAGTTCTTGTAGTAGTGATAAACATAGATTAAAGTTCCCGTTGCATCGTCAAAAGGTCTGTTGTTTTTTGTGATTAAATTCTCAAAAGATGAAAATACATGTTAAATGCCTATCAAATTTATAATTTATTACCTAACATAAATTACACTTGCATCATCAAAAGCGGCAGCCCTGCGTTAAGTTGACATTCCTAGATTGAAAGGTCGCAAACTGGTCCGGCTATTACCACAACCATTACTGGCGGACGCCGGCAGTGGTCGCGTAGATTGCCGGCCATTCCTGCCATCTGCGACCATCTGCCGGGATTACCACGGTATTACCGCCGCCAGATTATGGCGTATTATGGCCGCACGCGTCCCCAACGTTTCCGTTCGAAAGTCGCGGTAATACTGATTGGACAGCGTGAAATGATCATCTGTCGGTATGCGATCGGTGCCATTGATGAGATTTACACGTTTTTTTTTCTATTAGATTCATATTGCTTTGATCATTTCCTAGAAATGTCCGAGAAACGGTTAAGATTATTTATTATTACTTTTTAATTGAAATGTGTTCCGCAGAAATATCGAACAATGGAATGTTGCATTATTTTTAGAAGTAGCTTACAAAGATGTTGCGTCAGGTTTAATGGAGGTGACATACCTGGATAAAACGATAACTCTATTCTTAAGCATAGCAATTAAATTCCTGATATTCAAGATTTATTTAGAGCATATGCGTACCTACATTGCTGACGAGGTGTGGTCAAAGATATTACGATTGTTGTTTATTCTCGGCCATACACCCACGCGAGTTGCTGGTTATCTACGTAGCATTAAATTAGTTGTTTCGCTGTCAATAGCTTGATTGATATTCTGCAAATCTGTTTAGACGTTAAACATAATATTATTGATCGTTTTAGAATTGTTATAAATTATAAAACCTATTATATATATTATTATACCTAATTATATACCTTATTTTTATATAAGCAGGAAATAAAGCTCTTACATTTTTAGTTAAAACAATAAGGTATAATCGATTCAGTATTAAAAATGTATATTATAACAAACGTGTTGTTGTGGAATTCTATGTTATTTCAACCTTCCGGGGTCAGTGCATCTAGTATAATCAAAGTCAAAGCACCATCAGCGACATTTGATCCAAGATTATTCCACATTTAATACGTGATACAATTACCTAGTGCTCTGTCGGCCACATGTCCATTGGTGTCGCTTGGATCGGAAAGGAATTGCTCCGAGATGAAGGATGGCCGCCCTACGTGATGACCGAGACCCGACGATTTAGAAAATTATTTTATAGATTAGCAATCTTCAAGGAATTTGATTTATCAACCATGTAAAGATATAGTATGTGTATGTATAATATGCGAATCCGGTTTATGGTTTTCTAATACCAAAGAAACCAAATATATATTTTTGTTAATAAAATAATGCAGAAAAGTGTAAGGCATAATATATACCGTGTCTAAATCGTATCAAAACTTGCTGTTATATTTTGCTAAAAAAATAATAATAAAAAAGAAACAAATTGCAATAATGCAGGGAGAGATGGTGGGCAGTAGCGTTATAAATACCGTAGTAACTTTATTTCTTCAGTTAGCTTTTATGATTAGTGCCGTAAGAAACATAACGCTCTAGTTCACTCTACACCTCTTCACTCGTTTACTTGCATACTTGATAGCTATAAGTTCAAAATGCTCATATTTTATAAAATCTTTTCTAAAGCAAATTTTGCTTAGAGTTTTTATTTTCAAAAATCTTCACAGGAAAATTCATCGAACAAGCAATGCTACTAGACTTAGAAAAACGATGGTTGCCTCTCGTCTCGGAGAAACTTACAAACGAGGGCTCCAACTCCAGAGATAGCATCTCCGTTGCCCGCTCCCAGCTCCTATCTCGGCATCTAGACGTCTCAATTTAAATACACGCCTTCCGAGACTCGATTGAGCTAAATTAAATGTTCTTACGTATAGAAGCTTATTCTATACGCTATTAGCTTGGGAAGTCATTAGATGGGCCGCTCAATTTATGGCTGAATAACGCTTATGTGGTTAGTTTCTTGGTGGTGGTATTTTAGTTGGCAGTTTGTTTTTATTTTGAAAAGGGCATTTGATTTTCTCATCCTACGATGTTGTTAATTCACGTAATTATGTGATTATCTACATAGATGAGCAATCATGCTCTGTGGAATGTAATTAGCGGTCAGATTATGTCATAAAATTGCAGTATCTCGGTAATATCGATATTTTAAATTATATCTATGTTTTTTACCACATTAAAGGTGACTTCTACTAGATTTTAATGTACCATAAGATTTCATCGCTACTTGATAATAGGCGAGGTCGAGATCATATATCTTTTGTAGCGCAGAGGGGGGTTACAGCTCCGTGGCTTCTCAAAGATTATTATTATAGGCGATTATACTGGTCAAGTGTAGCACTGTAACGCCGGGGCACTTTAATTACAATCCCTTTCATGGGCTTGCTGCGAGAGGGGCAATTCCATAAGGGATTTACGACCCAATATATTCGCAACATCAGCGTGAAAGCGGTAGGCGAATAACTATTACAGCAACGATGGTACCTGTGCGGATATACAGTACTGAATTATAGTGAATTTAACGATCCACCAATAAATTTATATAATAGTGTACTTAATTTGTTTAAATTAATTGTATCAACTAATCTAATAAGTAATATTGGGTCTTAAATTTTTTGATTAAACCGATTTGAATTGAATTTTGTATGAAATTAATTAATTTATGTTACAAAAGATTAATTTATCTTTCCTGCTTTCTTAGAATGTAATTTACCCAATCAAAGAGTTTTCTAATTTCAATTAATAAAATAGTAATACCCAATGATCATTGAACATGGCAATAATTATAGAGATATTAAACCTGATATCATGTCGCAGTTAAGTTAGATCTAAGTTCAACTCAGTTCACGGCTTGCATGTTAATTAGAATTCACGTTCAATTAAAATAATCTATAAGTTACTTTACTATAACTTCTGGGTTTAAATTAATACATAGTTGTTCCGATAACAGCTATTTAAGTTCTATTTTGTAACATATTATTTAGCAATTTAGTTTTATCTTAAGACACACGCAATAACGCTGTTATTATTAAGCTTCTAATTTTAAATGTTCCGATGTTGTCTTTTTGCATTTATTTAACAATTTCATTATTTGTTAGTAGGTACTCCAATGATAGAGAAATTATTAATCACAAAAGGCCTTTATTTTATTTCCTTGTTATCTCTAATTGTATATCCATAGTACCAAACCATCAGCTCTAAATCAAAAACAAACCGGAAAAACAGACACCAAGACACAAGATGCAATCTGGGCCACCATAAAATAGAACTACCATTTATAAATTGCGATTCTAATACACATCCGAGTTGCGATACAGTGTCGTAGCGGTCGTCGAGTCAACTTTATTGGTGGTCCCCTATTAGCCGGCTCTTATCCGACATCGGACGGACACACACGTTCCACGAACATTCGCTTTTGCAACTTTTATTACGTTAGAAGCTATTGACAGGTTTTGGGATCGAAGGTAAAAGGATTTTTTGTTTAGGTGATAATTGGTGGCGTGGGTCCATTTCATTGCTCCCTAAAAGTGGCCCCTAGGAGATTTTTATGTTTTGCGCAAGTAAATAATTGGATTGTCAATCCACGTAATGGTCGTAGAAAGCTGTCATTAATCATACATGCGTTATACGTTCTTGCATTCCTTGGAGACATGTCGCACATCAGTGACGAACAAAGCTTCGAGCATTGTTAGTACCGATTTGAAACATGACAAAAATGCATTGAAAAAAAAAATGTTGGTAGATATTGAAGGACCTACGTTATTTCTTGTTTTTGTGGCATACCCGATTCATGTTTGAAATATTTTATAGTTCTAATTTAATTTATCTAAAGCCTATATAACCAAATAATATAGTAATTATATCATCTGATAAAATAATCCAATATCAATATATTCCCAATTATATATAAATAATTTGACACAATTTAACAAATTATACGTTCTGTAAATATAAATCAATGAACAGAGTCGATTGTAACTTAAATAGTTAATTAATCGATTATTTTAATTGACGTTGAATATCGGTAATAGCTCAGAAGTTACTCGATACAAGCATGTCGATTAAATAAGCGAATAAATAGTTTCTGTAAAATCGCTATGGAGGTGGGTCCTATCGGGCATTTAATTGAGGTCAGAGGTCGGACGATACGCTCGGGACGATATAGATGTCTGGGCAATCAAGTAGATTGTCAACGGTAGTTTAATTTCGTGCAGAACGTTTAAACTGAATTGAAATGTTTCAGTAAATTTATCGTCTGTTTTGATTTTTCTTAAACTTTGTTCATAAAAATGGTCTTCTCAATAAATCTATGTATATTGGGTTTTTGGCATGTAACTTCCGCCTCATATTTCAATTAGCCAATGCGAAGAAATGATTCTTGTTTTATTTTATTTAGAAGTATGGTTAGAACCATTATTCGGAATTAGATATCTTTTTTATAGCTGCTTTCTAATGATTTTTACTCTAGTAAATAAACCTCTAGTTTTTTACTCAGGTAAGTTAGCCTATCAACAATATTATATTTAGTAGGTTTGTTAAACTGTGATGCTCTACTTGCGGTTTACTAAAAAGTGTTAAATTTTGCAAATATAAGGATAGACTGGTTAGTATGAAAGGTTGTAAGTAAATGTATAGATATATTCGATCATGATTACATAGCATTATCTAGTTCTAAGCTAACGAGGCTTATGCATACAAATGATTTTTATACAAAAATTTGCTCTTACCGGGTTTCAAACCAGAATTTTTGCCATGGATTTTTTTACTGTAATTGATACTACTGAAAATTAGGAGGTAGAAACGAGTAGACCAATTTAAAATAATAGGTATTAATGAACTTATTCAATACCAGATTACAATTTGTAGTTCAACTACAAATTGTAATCTGATGGAAGATATCAAAGACACGTACCCAAAATGAAATTAAACCGATGATACCGAATAAAATAACCTATAATAAATACAGCCAACACGAGATATACTTCTGTTCTATCCGTCCAGTAAATATCTCTTCAGCAATCCAACTGTCTTAACTAGTTAACGAGGAAGACAGTGACCAGACGACACACTTCTAATGGATATAGTGCTCTTGTTACGTATAATGCATACAATAAACATTGATTGATTCCTGAACTGTTTACGATTTGCCCGTGTTTGGTCCACTGAAATATGTGGGAATGTACACCAAATGATTGGTAATTTAATTCTATCTGTTTACTTAAGATGTCAGGCCATGTGATATGTGCCATTAGCGGCTGAAGTATGGAGAAATTGGAAGTGTACGGTTGTTAACTTCAAACTCGTGTATTGACGAATTTTTGTTTTAGGTTTGTTTCCAATTTTGCTGTTTTTTTAATATAATAATATATTCGGTCACAGTCTTATTTTTATATAAAGAGATCTTTTTCTTCTCTTCAGTGCTTCAGTGCTATTCTACTGTTACTCATGTACTGTATTGTATACTTTATGTGTATCGTATGTATTTACATAGGTCGAAGTGTGTTTGAATATAATCAATATTAGAACCTTTTATGTGATTGGTATGAATTTAATGCTTTACGAAAACCTTTAAATTGATTTACCGGTCTTTAGAGAAGCAACGGTAATAGGCCCAATTTGTATGTAGATCAGCAACAACTTAAAACTTATCTAACTCTAATGACTGCAACACTTAAATTAAGTGTCAACCATTAATCTGCCCAGCCAAAACGCGATATGCAAATATGGTAAGTACGCAACTACAGTCAGATCGATTACACAATGTCAGGTGCTTCAGATAATCGCGGGTGTGTCGCAAGCCTTAATGTCATCATCTTTTCAACTGTCACTAACTGGTAGAGAAAGCTGTCATGATTCAATTTTGTTTAGACTTAATGATAACGTCGTTTGACCGTTGGAACTAATGGGTTCTGCATACTCTTAACGAGAGCTTTATTAACGAATGATGTTTTGACTTTGGTTCTCGCATGAACTCACTGCTACTGCTGGGCACGAGATTAGGCTATAGTCTACTGCGGTGCAATTTGACAGACTACACACGCTATCGAGAAAATCTCTTAGGCATGTGGTTTCCTCACGATGTTTTACTTCATCGTTTGTGCCAGTGATGATTACGCACATAATTTCGATAAGTGAGCGTTGCGTACCTTTGGTCAAAGATCTCGAGTGCGACATCTTTGACTACTCAGGTCACACTTTTCTAAATTTATTTGGAGATAAGTAAAGGTGATCGTATACTTCACATACCTACTTGGGTTTGGCTCAATAGAAAATTTGCTGGTGTTTTGTGTTTAGTAATACGATTTTATATACCTATAATTTGACCATTCACCAAAGAACCCAAATATAAATAAGCAGCGGCCTCGCTTCTCGCATTTAATTTACTAGATCGCAATAAATCTAAAACATCATTAGAGAGAAAAAAACGAGATGAGTCAAGTTGCGGTCCATGAGCGTAAATTTATTAGTGTCGCGGAGAAATTCTGTTTCTTCGACTGTTGCTATTTTATGAAACTATGTACGGTTAATATGTGTGAAATTCAAATTACAGCTTACGTTTTTTTTATTAAATTTTAAACGTTTTTTAATGTTTTTCGTTTCGTTATTAATTATGATTTCCGGCCATTTCTTTTTCGCCCACTAGAAGTCATCGTGTAACGCAAAAAGAATATGCGACTTACTAACAATAAAATCAGTTTTTTTAATTTTTATATGTACTTCCTAGTTCCTATTTACTTTTCATAGAAAACAATAAATTAACGAATTCTGCACACTTTCTTTTCTAAATATACTTAATTAATTAATCATATGCAACGTTTAAATATCGTGTACCAAATTACCGTCGCATGTTTTGACACGACGCGTTATAAATCGAACCCATTTACATCTCACGATGCGAAAGCAACACTGCACAGATGCGATAAGTAGCCGCAATGTCCTGTTGTGTAAATGGGCTTTAATGAATTGTTTAGTATTACGTAAAATAATTAATATATACTATACAGTAAAGATAGAAAGTTAAATTCTGTATATTGGTTGAGAATAAGAAATGGTTTAAGTAGATTAATTATTGTTAGTATAAGATGATAAAGTAACAAATATTAATTATGTATATAATGTAATAAATTATAAGGTAGCAAAGAGATTGAAAGTGAAATGGCAGTCTAAAAGCAACGGTTTGATTAATATATAAATAGAATCTCAACTTTAATTAACTTTTTAAAGATAACAGTTTTTGTTTCGGTAGAAATTTTGTTATTAATTATCCTTTTATTGACGTTGAATGACGCAAATATTGACGTAAATTTTATTGATATGAAGTGATTGCGTCAGATTTAGTTCTTACAACTAAGTGGTTTTCCTTTAGTGACGGATAAATCAGAAATAGCCTTGGAATTAAAGGTATGTAGGTAATAAAGAAGTAAAACTTGGAGTAAACTTGAAAAAAATAAATATTTCACATTATTAATAAGGAAATGCTAAGTAATACCAAACAAAGTGTTCATAAACCATTATGTCTTTCTTGAAGCGGTAAATGAGTAGGGCAACACAAATGATCGAATAAAGTCTTAATTTCATCACAATCATATGCTGTCGTGACAAACGTTGATAAACGAGTAATAAAATTGATGGAAGAACTGGCTAGTGTAGGGAAATTATAATAAATTGTTATTCGAATATCTCGATTTCTTATTAATTTAATCAGATCTATGTGCCATTTAACTCTAATTTTGAATTGATATTTTCGAACATAGCACATTACTCAAGTTACTATTTCATTCATTATAAAAAACTCATTCACAAAAACTATCAAGCCTCTCCGCAGTCTAATTTCGGCGATCGATTAATCGAATAATAATATAATCGAATTCAATCATTCGTTCGCCCACCTCTAAGTGAAATCGTGTTAGCCCCAATCATTTTGCGCAACAACTGCTCACATGGAGATGACCCGTGACCATTTTCGATTTCATGTCTAAAATCATAACAATATACGTCGACTGATCACGATACAACGCCCATTATAGTAATTACATTTCAGACAATACCAATTTCTTTTTGCTGTTGGGATGAAGAACAGAACCTGGGGATGAGGAATTGGCTCATATTGCTCGCAGTTTTGTCATGTGCATGTATAAATTTGTAATCTGTTTAACAATAGTTGAGGCTTTTGCCGTATGAGTCGTGTATGGCTTGGGGTGATGAACATTGTTTGTTTTGGGTGATATTTATGTTAGTAATGGATGTAATAACGTGATTATGCATAGCACTGACGGATTGTCTGTGTGTGGCATTTTGTGGACGTGATCTGCGACTTAGAAGGGCTCGCAGTGAAATATGTTAGTAAAGGTCTTTTCTCTCTGTTAGTAGAGTAGTCTGTACCCGCACACGTATTTATACTGTTTTGTGAAGTAATTGTCAGTGTTATTCGTTTCCTTATATCTGTGATTGCGAAATATTACTGTAGTGGAATTGCTTTGAAATGTTTATTTAGTTATTTCCGTGATTTTTAGAGGTTGGTTTTATAAAAGATATTTTAGAACAAAAGCAAAGTCGGTATTTCCTGAAAGGATAGGCAGAGACAAACATAAAAAACAACTGACAATCGGTTTTCCCACTCGAAAGTTATGAGGTAGCAAACATAAAAAAATACTGTAAAATGCTGAATTGATAACCTCCTCCTTTTTTTAATCGGTTAGAAAATTTTATAACACTGTGCTCGACTAAGAAGTCAAGCCACACGATGCCGCGCTGTGCTTTCGGCTTTTATATTACTGAAACCGAGTCCAATGTCATATGCAAAGAATCAAATTTTTTGTAGCATCCTAATGATACAGGACCTCCTTGGAAAATTCCTGTAAGTTTTGCGAAATGGATTATTAGAAGTCCTTCTATCGACAGTCGACACTATATTAATGGGGTCCTTTCATCTCAATCAAGCTTACGATATTTATCATAGCGTTACAAATGCGTCATTTATCAGCGCCCTCTGTCGCACGGCCGCGTCGTGCGCAAACACTTAGCATCGCCGCTAATTGCGCGGGCGCATGCTTCGAGCCTCATTTATTTTCATATGGAATTCCAAGTCACCGATATGTACTGTTGAGAAGTAAAGTGCGTAATTTACAAGTATTTAAGTTATCTTCCACAGGGTGGTATTGAGTGGTTCAACTTTTTAGATCTATCTCTCTAGCTGAGTTTTTTAAATAATTTAATTGCTTCTGGATGAATAATGAATGAACTCGCTACATTTGTTTCTTATAGTATGGTATGCATATTACTTTTAAACGTGGAACATTTATACTGATTTTTATAATTAGCAATCTTGCAATTGATATTAGAACTATACTACAATAAGGGTGAAAAGTAATTAAATGGTTAGATTGCCGATTGTACATCAGTACGCAACACTGAATGTTACTCACAGCTTTATATTACTCCACCGCGGCCGTCTTAGCAAGTGATCCCGATCGAATATCGCTATAATTTAAGCGTTATATATTTCGCATACACAGTGGTAATTTGTATAAATCACGGTTCGTTGCGACACTACATCACGATCGCACGAGCATCCGTCGTTGCGCCGGCGCAGGTGACAATGCACAATTAGGATTATGCGCATCTAGATCGGAGTATTTCAAGTCATATTAGAGGGAACGGCGTGATTTGTGATTGGGGATTAGTCTCTGTGTGAAGTAACTGGCCTAATGATCCGAGCAAGGACTAACCTACCTTCTTACACATAACGCTCATTAGTTAAGAGAGTGCTCAAGTGGGTGCTGCTAGACGATATCAATATATCCTCTCACTATATTGACTTCAAAATGACAAACATCCATTACGTTACTCGTATGCCAGTCGGCAGTCAGTCTTTAGAGTTACTATAAGTGGTCTGTTTTGATGGTAACAAGTTATATCGAAAATATACAGCGAAATATTACAGCATGTAATAGCATATGTGATGCACCCAAAACAAAAGCATCCGCGATTTCAGCAAATTATTTCTTCTATTTTTCTTAATTACAGTTCATGTGTAATAAATGTAACTAGGTAGTCAGCAGGTAATATCTATAATAGACGAGACTCAGGTTTCACCTGAAGATCATTTATACACAAGACTTACTCTTCATGTATATTCCTTAGTCACGTAAACTTTGGTACACAATTGATTCTATTATTTACAATTTATGTTCCCACGATTGGGCAAAGTTGCCGCCACCTATCACTACATTGAATGATTCACAAATGACATGACGTGATCACATGACTTGACACCAAATATAGATTAGGGTTGGTTAATCTCTCAAATGTCGGACACCTAAGTTATCTCTAAGTGGATCTCTGTGAGATGGGTATTTGGTGTCATAATATTCAATTATTACGGTATTATTAAGATTTACGTGATGGGTCTGGTGTCAACTGCATTACTTCGTTTTGATGGTGCGAGCGTACCGTCCCGCACGACATCTTGCGCAAACGCAGAATTTGACATACGGTGCGCGGGCGCAACTCGATGCCATCTACAAATTCGTGGGGCAGGTTAGTTTGCGTGTCTGTTTGTTTATTACTCACGACGTTACCAGGACGAAGCTTCAATTGCAAGTGGATTTATTGTAAGTATTAAGTATATTTTGGTCATACCGAGCATGTTATGGTGTCTATTTTAATTTCAATACTTTAAAAGTACTTTTTTTTAATATGAAAATATATGGAATTAAGACGTGATGATATTTTATTATAGGAGAAAAACTGCAAACCAATAAAATTACTACATACTTAAATGATTCATCAAATCTTGTTTTATCTTATAAGAACTGTTTTGACTCGATATTATAAGGCTTAAACAAAATATGTAATTCAAAAACGAATACATGAATAAAGTCATTTACTCTCTCAATATAAATAACACAAAAAACTTGTCAATTCTTTTCTGACCACAAAACACAATTAATACTATTTTAAAATACTAACAACAATCGACGTTTATTGCAGCCGATAAACAAATCGACAGTTACCAGGATACCCAATGGACCACAAAAGTCTACAAAAACATTAATCATTGG
Source organism: Craniophora ligustri (assembly GCA_905163465.1). Taxonomy (NCBI): domain Eukaryota; kingdom Metazoa; phylum Arthropoda; class Insecta; order Lepidoptera; family Noctuidae; genus Craniophora; species Craniophora ligustri. The sequence continues at coordinate 3,976,578 of LR990967.1, read as the reverse complement.
CGGCTAAACGATATTATTATCAGGCGAACAATTAATTCTGCAGCCACAAGTCGCGGCGACACCTCTGCGTATAAATCATTCGGTAATCCGATATTGCTACCGTAATGTTCTGTGACACACTGTTTAATTGTTCGTAGAACATGTTTGTGAACATGTTCCTTTAACATGTGTTTTGGAGCTCAGGTGGGCGTAAGTACTAAGGATCGCGGGTTCAATACTCACAAGTTTATATACAGATTTATGAGTATCAAAACATGCAACCAGTATTTTTTAAAAGAAAATAAAAGTTGAAAAAGTAAATTAGGTCATAAATCATATCACACTCCATACCAATAAGTATATAAAAAACATTTTTTGTATATGATTTTTAGAGCTCACATCAAGCAGCACCATATTGTACAGAAATGTTTGTACATAATAAATAATACTTAGGAACTATTTTTTTAAAACGTATCATAGACAAAATATTTTAAAAATAACTTTTATCACAACCCTATCGGAAGACATCGAAGTTATAAAGCATGGGGAATGTATTAAGGACGTGTCATTTCTACTATTTAATGTCACGACTCTCGGCGTGGGGAGTCTTGTTTTAAAATTAAAATTACATTGTATACGTCCCCAGCGAATGTTACCGTGTATGTGAATTTATTGAATGTGCGAATCATTAACATAATTTATAATATGTATTTGCTTTTCTGCTTTATTGTTTGTATGCCCTTACGAATATAATTAAAATAATGCAATGGTATAGAAACTTTATAAGGCAATTAAAAATATGGACGAAATTCTAGAGACCATTTTGAGAAAGAGACCTTTATTAGAAAACAAATTTTTGGTAAAGGTCGCTAGAATCCGTTCGATGCGGGTTGCGCGAGACCGGTCGTCGTGGCAATCTTTGGGGAGACCTATGTCCAGCTATGGACGTCTATCGGTTGATATGATGATGAAATCTTATATGAATATTCATATACAAACTGTGTTGATTAATGTTTGGTTGATGTATAGAAAGATAAAGCCAAAGATTAAACAAATTTGGGGAAATTGACAGTATATGTTATAGTAATTTAAATTCTTACGTTTGTACACTAACGTACGTAATTCAAGTAGACTTTCGAGAATTTATTTTCATTTAGCATTTGCGTATACTTTGACATATTGTCACGAGTTATTTGCTCTTTGTTTTGGCAGTTCTTCACGCCTGTGTGTAGCAAGGGCAAGTGTCGCTTCTCGCGTCCCATTCACCAACATTGTGCAATTTCGCGATACAAATATTATTGAAATTTAAAATGTTCAGCTCGTTTCCCACGTCTGTTGCCTCACATTGACATAATGCATGCGATGCCATGCTCGACGCTTTGTGCATTATACTTGTTGTGTAATGTGATGCATGCAGTTAGGGCTGTAGGGTTAAAACTTGTATGGTTAGTGAAGAGAACTTATTGTTGTATTGTTATTAAACTTAAAACTATTCGTGAAACATGGTAATTTTCGACAATAAGAAATATAGTTAGAAATGATTTAAAATAATAGATTTCCGTTTAGAATCAATAGTTAAGTTTAGTTTTGATAAAGTAAGTTTCAGTAAAATATTATATGCGGTGTTAAAAACTCGGTTTTAAAAAAAATATTTAATAACCGACCAGACATAAGGATGGGATTTCCTTCCAAGAGGCATCGCATTTATTTTTGAATGTGTCCAAAAAATACATAACCCCAAACTTCTTCGTAGTATAGAAATACACTTTAACCACTTCAAACGTTAAATATTGTTAATCCTACTAGCTCATAAATCATTAACATACGTTAAAGTATGTTTTACATGGTACAGCCCTAAATAGGGCAATATTATGGTATGATTCGCGTCACGGCGCTCATTGTGCGCGGGCGCCGCTCCGAAAGGAACGTTTATTTTATTACTCAATCAGCTAATAGAAATGTTTATAACAATATGCTTGTTAACTTACATCCGTTTAAATGGCGACGTTTGTTTATTGGTATACGATTGTTATTTATACTACTAATAACACAAATTTGAAAGTTGGTTTGTGTGCAAGTTTGTTACTCAATCACGCAAAAACTCATATCTCAGATAAATTAGGCGCGCATAGTATTACGAGCCTTTAGTGACTGCCACGAATCTCTGCGATCAATATGGTGACAGAAAAAGGAAAATAGAGCAAAATTGGTGTAACTACAAATATATTGATGTTTTTTTATAAATATACCTACCTAAAGGATCAACATACCACGCAGATAGAAGCTAGTTACATATTTATATTCGGTCATGCTGATTTTGTCGTAGTAAGTACATTAAACAACCTTGACTGGAAGGTATTATGTCGACATGACTATTTTGTCATGTCATTTTCGACAAGTTTTTGTCGATGGTATGTTTATTTTTACTAGGTTTTGCCCGCGACTTCGTTTGCGTACAATTAGTAATTTTTCCAATCATATTTCATCAAACTGCTTCTTTATTTCTTACTCTCCTCTTTTTGATTCCGCGTACAAACTTCGACTTCCGTTTTTACCCTTATAAGAATGATTTCAGGCAAAAACTATATATTAGATATATTATTTAGGGGATCTTATGATATCTTAGGATTTATCTATAGGAGATACTTTCAAATTGCATCTAAAGGTTAAAGCTTGAATATGATTGTAACAAACAGACAGACAGACATACTTACGCATTTATAACATTAGCATGGTTTGCATGACTAGTTCAGTGGGATCAAAACGGCTGTAGAAGGTGATGATAATGATTATGTTATTTACATTCTCAGATTATCCGTACTTAAATATGATGTGTTTTATTAAACTTGTAATTTCACCGTTCTGACCTCAGAATATCGTTGTTGCCCAGAATTCGGGTCGCACAGGTCAAATAACAGTCGTTTCGTATTGATATACAGCCCCATCTGGCTCCAATGGAAGCCTAACTGAATATAGTTTACATAGGGCGGGTCATGACACTATTCTACTATATTCTAGATTTTCTATTAACAATAATCCACGTTTATTGTCACTATAGTAGTACATAATACGACACTTAGATGGTTTCCATGAAATGGAATGAGCTACGAAGGAACTACTTTTAATATAATGATTCCTATTCCTTACACTTACGCGAATATTAGACATTCAAACAAAAATACGTCTGACAGATTTTGTCGTAGTATAATAATTTTTCATGGTTGTTACAAAGTTTTATAAAAAACAACTATAATACATGCAGTACTATAACAACATATATATGTATAAATACAACTGTAACATGTAATAAAGGAACGTCGTTCATTTGATATTATTTGACATTTTCTTCGATATCGCTGTTAATCGATTTATTTGACAGCTCTTTGTAGAAAAGCTAGATTTCAACGTCTGTTAAGAGTTAAAGGATTTTAGTACACATTCTAACCGTGAGGACGGGTGTCACGGCTGGTTGACAATAAACTTTAGCTACTTGGAGTTGTAAACTTAACTAATACTTAATAGAAATCGGAGTTTATTGGCGACCAATGACCGCGGAATAATGAATTTGACATAGAACCAATCTTACGGGGAAACATACAGTAAATTGTGTGTAGGACATGTTGTTACGTCGCAAAAACTCTGTTTTATTACACATCGTGGGCCTTGCAATAAATGTCTTCCATTTATTATGAGAAGGCAAAGGTAAATTGTTTGTTGACATTATTTTATCATGGTCTTTTAAATAAGTACGTGTGTGTCCATGTAGGGACTGATTTTAACACGCTTTTAGGATTATAATAGAAATTTGGAATAATAAGCTTGTTTTTTTGTTCACGGAATCTTTCAATACAATGCTCACTAACAAGACGTCTAATTAAATCGAAAATTGCACACGTATTCAAAAACAATAACCATACAATAATATGTATGTATTGAAAAATGAAAGTCAAAATGATCGTTATTGAAATATACCTAAATGAAAAATACATGGGTTGAACAACAAGTAGGTACATTGATGGACAAGGTATTTTTTCCCAAATTTAGGATTTCATCCACTTGAAACAAAGAACTACATTCTCCAAGGCAAGTAAATATTTGTTCACGAACTGTGGATTCCGTCAACGAAGAAGCATATTATAATTATTCCTAAAATAATTTTAGACTTTTTCTATATAACTATAAAACGCGGTAGCTATAAAAAAAGTCAGCATTAACAAAAATGGACTTATATAACTTGCGCGTCCGAATAATTAAAGCAGGTTATGATTCTTTTTCAATACAGCTGCTTTATTCAGTCTCTTTCACCGCGGTCCGCAATTAAAATTAATATAAAAAGTGAACAAACAAAATGTATCAGAAAACATGTAACACAACTTGGCTAGATACTTTGAGACTTAAACTTGCTTTGTAACGTACAGTGATGGTACCGACATGATGGGTCTTCTTAAAATGGTCGGTAGGTGCGGAACAGTGAACGATTATTGGTAATCATCTGCGATGGAATGACGTTTCATTGTAGTGACGTGTAAGTCTCTATTATTAAGCCGATATTTGGTGAAGGCGAATATGATGTCGGAGTTGGGACAGTATTAGGTATTATTGTATACAAAAGGAGTGTTTTTTTTTAAATCTAGTAGTAGTTTTAGTGTTAATTATACCTGATCAATCAACTCAAATTTTTTCTTATTGTAAACGACACAATAGTTATATTTTTGTTCTGTAAATATATTTTAAAGCTTCACATTGCTCAGACTGCACGTTTGATTTTATCTGCGCACGTTCCTTCAAAGGTCCGTCGGCGTGTAAATCGACCCTATCTGCCGCCATGAACGAATTTGTTTCGATCTATTGGACTTCAATACATAACTATGATTGGACGCGATTGCTTTTTGATGAAAGTACTTAATGGTTGATGAAGAGTACCTTATTATTGTCGTAATGGAACGATATTCCAGTAGGGAATTAATTGACGCACCTGATTGACGCCTTGAGCTCAACTCTCTCGCGATATTTACGACGCATTCAAACAGTTATAGATCATCGTGTTATAAAATTTATAGATGCAATTTCCTGCTTATAAAATAAGCGAGTAGATTGTATCGATCGATATATTTCACGTTTTATTATTAATAAATAAAAATGTGTCTTCACTATAATATCTGTCAACCAATCAAAAACGATTAAATATATGAAATTTTGGAGAATAGTGATGTGCACTTACCGTTGCGTATTCAGCGCAGATGTCGATGGAATTGATGAAGTCGCAAACTTCATCGACGGACCAGGCAGATAGACGCGCGCGCGCTTCGGCGCACAAGCACTCGCCACGCACATCACTACGACCTAAGGGAAAAATTAACGTCATATAAATATAATTTATTGCCACTTTAAATCACATAGAATACGATTTAAAGAGAAATTAAATTTATTGAGTTAAGTAATCGAACATTAAACTTGGTTTATACTTTAATTAACGATAAATTAATATTTTACATGTTCGTCTGTCTAGTTTAATAATGAATACTCATGAGATAATGATGACAATACTTCAGTATAATGAGATTATAGAACTTTGATATTTAATTAGCATATGATATATCGTTATCCCAGAGCTGTTGTTGCTATAATGAGTGTTAATTGAATTAATATATATTATCGATTTATTTTGTCTTATAGGAACACGATTTTACAATGAGTCATGAAATGTAATATAGCAGTATTATTGACTTTGTGGATTAATTAAGATTTATATTCGATAAAAGTATTAATTAAGATTTATATTCGATTGAATCGACGTAGGGTCACATAGTTACAGGCGCGGTATACAGTATATATACATTTCCTTATTTACATGAACGAGATACCGTTCTAGTAACTGGGGATTCTTCTTTATGATAGTCCTTACTTCATACTTACTTGCCTGAGCTTGGGTCAAATAAAAGGTATCTTATCGATAAGACAAATCACATATCTGGTAGTTATTAAGTGTGCTATTGCAACAGGTCAGCATGTTAGAAGAAGGGGTTCCTGCCATACAATACTTACCATCATTAGAGACTCTGTCTCTATCGTCACTGTCGCTCCTGGTGCTGGGGCTGGCAGAGAGGCGGGCGCGCTTGGCGGCACTCTCGCCGGCCGCAGAGAGGTCCAGCGGCGAGTGCTCCAGCGCGCCGGCCCCGGTGCGCTTGCGCCGAGACCTCCCACCTCGACCCACCCGCGATATCGCCAGCAGAGTCTGCGGACCGACGCAGGAGTTGAACAATGTGCTAGGATGTTTTTTTGGCTTATTTTGGTAGGCCTTTTGTTAATGAGGCGTCAATCACCTAATTTAATAAAATATAATATTTACCTGTATAGTCTGTTTTGTAATGTTTATAATATAATTTAAGAATTATATTATAAACATTATTAGTAGGGTAAGCCCTACCTAGTGAGAAGTAGTACATTGTGTTAAGTAATTGTTTTTCTTTGTTTTAAGAATACACCTTCTGAATCTCTAATCTAATGTTAGTAAAAACTAACTCAAAAGTCAAAAAAAGCACTCAATATTTGATGGAGTTCTAACCTGATCACTAAGCAAGCCGCGTATTAAAAAACTCAATTACTCAGAAATCCATCAAGCGGGGCATACAGTACAATATTAAGCAAACATGAAAGCCGAGCCAGCAGGCTATTATCTGATCGAGAGCACTCTCGTATCGTAAGTGGCGAGCATTCATCATAATAACGTTCTGAACGTCACGCTCCGCGCCCGCGGGTCAAATTGCAATCTATCTTTTTTAATTGCCACGCGTACTAAAAAAGGCGAATGCAGGGTAATTCTGAACAAAATTCAGACGGAGGCGCGCGCGCGTGAAATGAACACGACTGTTATTGTGGGCGCGCGTGCGCACACCGGCCGCGCGCCTACCGGCTACGTGCTGAAGCAGAGCACCCGCCATAAATCTTACCGATTTATTTCCGCGTCGCCCCTGTTTCTCTTTATAGATGAAAATAAATTTAAACTACTATTTATACATCGCTTTAACCGTTAAGAGAAATGTAACAAATCATGCCCTGACGGCAATTTGATCTCGATTGCGTATCATAAAATTACGAAAAAACACGTGATGATCACTTTATGTCGTTGCAATTTTGCTAGAAAGTTGAAATCGAATAACTGTTATGATTCCACGCTGCAATTTTATCGTGTGTCTTATTGCACTCGTGTGCAAAAAGTCAACTAATTTAAAGCCGAGTTGTGTTTCGATTTCACATCCCATCACTAGCGTGTCGCGGGGCGAGCTGGTGCGCATGCGCGGCGCGTGCCGCGGCCAATTAGTGCAGCTCCAGTTCCTTTTACTGTGGAGAGTCGAGTCGAGACGGTTCGCTGCCGAGCAGGGGGCGGGGCAACACTATTACCCTGCCGATTGTGCGCACACCGCGAGCTCCCCGGACGAGCAGCAATTAACACTCTCTCCACTTTCTGGGTATGCAATAGCGAAGGAAGTGTAAAGGTCGTGAGCCTTATCAGATTTAATTGCGTCCATTATTACTGGAAAGGAAGCGGGGTGCTCACCGCGCATTATGATTTTAAAGAGGTTCAAATTAACATAAACGAGGCGCACTCGATGGAGATGCCTCGCGCGATAACGCCTTATGAATTTTACGAGACATTTTAATCACAGCCGTGAACTATGAAACAGTGAATAGTGTGTAATTAAAACAGGAAGGTCAGTGAGCACTTGTGTATATAATTAATATGAATTACAAATGTACTCTTTTGAAATGAAAACTCATCTGACCGTAAATTATTTCATAGGGGCAGTGGCCTTGCCTTAAGTAACGTACATTATGAAGTAATAAATACGAAACCGTATTTTTTTCTTAAAATATAATTAAATTAATAAATAGCTTGGAAATAATTATAGGGATTTATGTAACGTATCTTTTTCAATTGTTTATGATTTGGAACTTCCTGTTTGGTTGTCGGTAAGTACTTACGTGATTTCGAAAAATATTTAACTGAATTTTGAATTTCATAAAAGTAGCCAAATTGCCTCTTATTATCTTAAATTAAAGAAAGTATAGTTTCGTTTGCATTAGGGTAATAAAAACCACAATGCTTTTCTAAATTAAATGTAATAGTTTTGGGAAGTCATTATGAAATTACCTACTGGAAACAAACCTTTCTACCAATTTCTTGTCATGATTATAATAAATTATATTATTTAAAGCTAAATTTAATAAATGTTTTGATTGGAAAATTATTACTGATAGGTTTGTGGAAAAAAAATGAAAAAGCAAAGATTTAGAATTCAAAGTTTTGGAAAATCGTAAGTGTACATTTTCCTGCTACTTTTCTATTTATAAATAATTTCTAGATTTATGGTAAAACAAATAAACTATCCTATCGCGCCTATGTCGATGAATTGAACTCAGAAACGCGTAATTCATGAACATAAAAGTTCTTTTCTTTGCCTAACAGTAAAACACAAGCGAGTAATTCTACAATAAAAAAAATCTGATAAGTAAGCTAAACATTTTTTTACGTTAATAGTACTAAAAAATAAGAACTAAAATAAAAAATAAGAAATTTCAATGTTATCGGTTAGTAACTTCGCAGATACGTAGAAAATTGTCGGGCCAGACATCATTCACCACACGAGTGATCCTATACAGGTTCCATTTATTGCACGGAACCTTAAAAATATTGCTTACCTTAGTGGAGCTCATATCCAGCATGACGGGGAAGGCTGGCAGTCGGGGCGGTCCACCTTGTTTGCTCGCGAGCTTCGTGAACAGCCCGCCCAGTGGCGCGTCCGTCGCGTCCTGCGCAGGCGCCGCCGTGCGAACTTCCCCGAAACCATTCATGCGGTGGAAGTAGCTGGGTAGAAAAGTTGTTACGTTATAAAGGGGTAGGAATAATATTAATCTGTGAACTGATCGCAATACAAACGATCACTTGATGGATGATGGATGAAGGGAAGTAAAAGGGAAGTAAAATCTCATTATTCTATGTCATTGTGTCAAGTAAGATGTAGTTTTGGCGATAATTAGGTCTGAGCAGTTGCTCCCCATAAGTGCCTAGCGTTGCTATTTTTTACGTATTTATTATGTGCAATTTGTAGACATGATAAATATTGTTAGAGATAAAACATGAATTTACTGAGAAAAGAAAATATTGATTTGTTCAATAGAGCTCTTCATTATCACGCCATTTCCATTCTATACTTGTTCAACAATTTTCTTTCAGCAATTACTCAAAGTAGAAATGGTAACTTTTCATAAAGTTGTACCTACGCTTAATACATGACATTCATAACACGTGAGATATTAAGTGATACCTGTAGATTTTATCAAATCATACTAATATTAATTGTATCATAAATGATGTATTATGACCATCAACATATATTATGCTAATATAAATATTTTAATAAATTCAGTATGCGGTGATAATTATCTATGCTATCAAAACAATCCACATGCTACAGTTATTTGATGGAAATTAATAGGTATTACTTTAGAAGTAAATGTTCATCTGGCCTCAATAAAATATCAAATTTATTACCTAATCTTACACCCTGTTTTTATTTAATATATGTTTAGTTTGTACCCACGGCTCCTTTTGTATAAAAGAGAAAAGTGACAAATCGATGTGAAATTTTTTTATGACTTGACAAAACTATAAATAAGCGAACGTAGAATATATTTCATTTTAATTAATTACAGTCACGTGAAACATAATAATTCTGTTTTCTTCGTGATGTTTTATTCCTTTAATATGTGATTTAAACGGATAGAAATTCCGTTTTAATAATGCAAATTGATACGACAACCGGCGCTCAAGTTGTCGTATTTGGTAATTAAAATAGACAAAGTTCAGCGACCGTAGATGACCAATTCATTAATATAACATAAGTTCACACGGAGAGCTTTGGTTCTCACGAATCATGTAAATTTGTCGACCAAACGTAAGTTTTCGAATCGATTAATATGCTAATCGATGTTGGGCATCACTAGCATCGGTCGGTGAACCGCGGGTCGCATACTATTGTGACACCGACCGTGTGAAAAATGATTGATGAATACGAGTATCGAATTGAGAATCGATAATTGCAAATGGATTATTCGATAACGACAGCGTATTAACTATGGAATTTGAAACATGTTTCTGAATGTGGATAATATTTTTTAATTGAAGCAAGGTTAATGTCGTAATTTTAGACTACAAACCAAGAGTGTAATTTGGCATCTTAATGTTGCAGTTAATTTGCTTGTAAATGTATTAATGGCATCAAATACCTCTAATTTACTTTATATTCGTCTACCGCTACATGTATGTTAATTATTAGGCAGTATTATCTATCTTCTGTATTTTATGTAACTATATGATACACGAGTGATTTTTGTAATTGATTTAAAGTGATCAAATATGGGACATTATATCGAATGAAAATGCGAGAGTTCAAACATAAAATCTATGTGAACATTAAAATAGCAAGCTATTTCGCATCGCTATCTGATTGTAACTGCCTCGTTGGTCTTGTGACCGTAAGTGCGAGTTCGTATGAAAATCTCAGTCGCAGCTCGGAGTTTGGATTTGTGCCCGGATAATGGCATTAAGTCCTATTACATAGGACCAAAAACATACCGGCAAAATGTAAGTGTACATTAGCACACCTCTGCCTAAACTTCAAGGAGGAAAGGCTTAGAAATGATGTTAGAGAGGAAAATGAACAAGGTAGTTACTCGTTGTTGTTGTGTGTGTTGTAGCGCGCGGCGAGGGAGCGCATGATGTCGGAGTAGTTGCGCGGCGGGTGCGCCGGCGCCGGTTGTGGGGGCGCGTGCGGGCTGCCGCGCTCCGGCGGCGTGCCCGGGTACGATGACGTCGATGGGGTCACGCTGCGAGACCTTATAGGGATTTCAATCGAATTTTATTATTGCTCATAAAAACCAAGACTAGTAACTAAAAGATAATGTAAATAAAATTTTAAAATAAATATTTATTCCTTATATTCCGCGATGACTTGCGGAAGGCAGCGATTGGAGAAAAAGCGCCGAAGATCGAGCTCTTTGGCGTTTACTAGGGTAGGCCTACGTCCAGCAGTTGAAGAATATAGGCTGATGATGATGATAAAATATTCCTTCCTACCATACTTTGGAAAATGTATAATCACAAATATATTAACAATTAGAGGGTTTTGTGATTCTTTTTTCATATTCCTGAATAATTATGGAGTGTTTCTCATCTCATCCTAATATTGTCGAGGGATAAATAACAGTAAATCTCTTCATTTTCCTAACGGGTGGTTAGTTTTGGGGTAACACTTTATGACCTCTGATCGATGACTGTATTACACCACACACCCGTATTATTATAAGCATAAAACCCAAAGATGGTCTACTGCCAAGATTGCTGATTCTACAAGAGAATGATATGTTAAGTACCTGGAAGCGTTGGAGTCGTGCGGGCTGAGGCGCTCGCTCTTGACGTGCGCGTGCGGCGCTGGGGTTGGCGTCGGCGGCGGTGCGTGCGCGGGCGACGCCGCATCGCGCGCGCACCGCCGCGCGCCCCCGCCCCCGCCGCCGCCGCCTTCACCTATACGACAAACAAAAATATACATTAGTTAGGTATTATAAAAATTATTGGCCTAAATATTAAATAATATATTAAATAGGTATATAAGGATGCATGAAACTGATAAAGTTCAAATTGAAGTATACTGTGTTGTGGATAACGGGTGCGTAACGGGTAGCAATTTTTACGTTAAATTTGGCTCAATTTTCAAAATATGAAAATCTTAGGGTCACTTTTAAGATTTTTCAAACAAGATGCATTAGACACGCTTACATAATAATAAAAAAAAACCTTAACATTTATTAAATAAACTAAGCCTACATAGGTACCACAGACACCGACAGTAAAAGAAAGAAAGGTTATTATCATCATGATTTGGCAGTAGCGTTTGCGGAAGGTCAATATTCACCATCTAATAATTAGATCGTAACTAAATATTCGACGCTCGTTAAAAAACCAACCTTACGAACAATTAGTACGGGCCCCGGGATAGTCGTGTGTCGGAACAATCCGGTTGGAGATAGTCACGAACGATAGCGTAAATAAAAAACAGGTCAAGTGCGAACCCCGCACACCTGGTGGCGTTCTACAGCTCGTAAGATTTATAGGGGATTAGAATCGAAACTATATTATATTCTCTGGTTGTTACAAATGTTTAAAGGAAGATACTGGCTTGCTTTGCTTCTGAGACCCTGGACACTTCGTAGAATGCTTCGTAGAATTTTTGAAATGCCGAAGAGATACATCTAAAAATGGAAATAATGTTTGTCACATATGTAATTAAATGGTACAGGCTTATGCATAGCCTTTTTTGAGTGTAATTATTGTTCTGATCCTTATTTTACCCTGTCGCCGACGTGTGGAGAGTCTGTTCTATACAAGTAGGTATTTTGTTCAAGTTATTCTGTGTGCTCCGAACATTTACGCGGCACTTCAAGGGCAGCTCCACGATTTATCTCCTCATGTTTATTCGGACACTGGCACGGATCTCCACAGGTGTCAAAAGCTCAGTGGCTGAGGCATCTCGACATTCTGATAGTATCTCGCGGTCCGTTTGATCGTGGACCGGAGCGCGAAACTCGCGATACTTTCGTCCCGATCTCTGAGATCTACGGAATTAATAAGCGCCGAGGTGTTAAGTGTCGGGGCTGATAGCAAGTTGCACAGGTTTTCCAAATTCCACAGCGATTTTGATAAAGTAAAGGCACATTTTTGTGGAGTTTTTCGGTTCTTGTGTAATGTTAAATGTTGCAGTTAATCTTATGCTTTAATAAAATGATGCAACTATTAACAATATTTCAGTAATTGTAGGTAGAAACTCCTTAGATAAAAGCCTTTTTTTTCAGGAAAAATATAGTGAGACACTACTACTACTTTTTATACTACTGATACTGGTGATACTACTGCTACTTATATGATGACAATAAAAACTAAACAATTATATACGTGAACTATCACGTAGGGGTAAAAACGATTTTACACTCGAATATCCAGTCGATGGCGAAGCAGACTGCTGTCTACTTAAACTACGTCGGATGGTCAAGGATCCATATACAAACATTTACGAACAAAATAATATTTATTTCCTATCAACATATTTACTGGCACGATATTTATCTGGCACGAGCCTCCTTTCCATTGAGAAGGATTAGGCTGGAAATTAAATCCATACGCCACCGAAAATCTCTCAGGCAAGTTTCCTCATGAAATTTTCTTTACCGTTTGAGCATGTTATAAACGCACATAACTTTCGTACAGTCAGTACGTGCTTTGGTATATACACTTGACTTTTGACCAGAGCATTGGTCACATCACTTGGCTATCACAGCTCAAAGATCATTTATATAGAGTAAATTTTATTTATTACATAAAAAAAGAAAAATACGCAATATTATCACTCGTAGTTATACAACTTTTTTCTTTGACAGATTTTATAACAAAGTTTTGCATAGATAGACTCAATAGGTGCCTGTAAATGTAGTAGATTATGTATGTAGGTAATTATCCTACTTTCAATGTATTCATGAAAATAGCACACACCTAACAAATTGAGTTCAATCTTGTACTGAAATAAAATCTATCTATTTTGTAATGAAGTCTCCATTGTTATTTCCTCTTAGTAATCTTAATAGATATTAACTGTATACTTGTACTTGTACACTTAAGTGTACAGATTAACTTTTGCCTATCTTAAGATAACATTTTTTACAAACATTTCGGGGCTCAAATATCGTCTTAATGCCAGGCTTAATTTAAATAGTTATTTGAAATAAACTGACTCCTGTTATTAACTTTTCCTCTTCAATTACAGTAGCAAACATAATTTTAAATGTCGCAGTAATTATGCAAGCTTGTCATATTCACTTGTTGGCGATAAATCACAAATGATTCATTGTGAGAACGGTCTGCAACTTGTCATAGCGAAATAAGTGTTATTAATAACGTCTTTACGCGTGTTAAAGTTTCACTTCTCTTACCTGATAACAATATGTTTTCACTACTTGTGATAGCAGTTATGATAATGTTAATCTCATTATTAATGTAGTTAAACATAGAGATTTGTATGTTATTCGTGAGGTATTGACCTAAAATATATCTTTGTAAAGTTGAAAAGAAAGTGACACGAGTTCTTTATGTGAGAAAAGGTTCAGTTTAATGTGTTCCAGTGACTTTTTAACTGTTAATTTATACGCGTTAGTTTAGACCTTAATAAATTTGTTTAAGCCGCGAATAGAAATGTCAGAGTTGAATAATATGTTTGACTTTTCGTAGCAATGTTCAAAGACGATAACAGAAGCAATATACATAGCTTGTGTAACATTTAGAACATTACAGATTAAACAGATAGTTTACAATAAAAATATCGTCATTTAGTAGAGTTTTGTAATATAAACGGAAACATAAAATATCTGATGTAATCTTTACTTATTTCCCTCTATCACATTACTTAATAAATGTTACTGGCTTCTTATTAAGTAATAGTCATATAACATTTAAAAATAGACTATTGTCGACCGTCTAAATAATAATATTAGTCTCTATTGATCACGCACAAGGCAGCTACCATAACGTATAACATTATGAGAAAATTATAATAAATTGACATTTTTGTATGAAAAGAAGCGCCGAGCGTAGGCGGTAGGCATTCTGTTGAAGAATGATATACACTAGTGTAATGATAACATAATATTTATAAAGAGATTATGGACCACATACGTAGAAAAACAAATGTTAAAATGTATGGAGAGATCCGGTTCATATTTTTTGGATGTCAAAGTGGGTGTCTGTGGGTTAAATATATGGGTTCAAAAAGTTGATCCGCATAAACATGTTGTATCTGTCTGTAATACGATAGAAACTTGGTGTAATTTATCTGGTTTTTGGGATCAGATAATAGGTGACAAAGTTTTCCGTATTTGTCATGTTATGTTGACATTGAGCAGAATATTATAAAATATTGCCTGTAGGTAGTTGATTTACTTTCTGGTTGATTTATGTTTTTATTTTCTTACAATATTATACTTAACAGAGCTTTAAATGTATTCTAAATTGATTTGATAATGGGAGACGATTTGGTGAATATCTATGTTACAATATAATAACATTATATCAATAAAAAAATAAAACGTAGAGATTGAAATTTATATTCCGGTTTGTCATTTATGTAAACATACATTTTCCATTGAGTAAGAATGATATGGGAAAATACAGAAAGCACACAATCAAACCCGGTACATATTTCCACATAATCCTTAAATCCACACTCAAACTAAATTCTCATAAGCGTAATACAAACACACCGGATCAACAGTAATCAAAAAATAATAAAAAATGTTGTAATTTTGCAGGAAGTGATCGGTATTTACGATGGCGACCAATGAGCGGTGGTTTCCGGCGCCGAAGTGAGGCTTCTATAATGAGAGGAAATGTTCCGTTAGAGGTAGCCTTACGTGTGGCCACTGACCAGCTGGTCATGTCAACTGATTAGCCAAATACTTAGCATGAGAGTGTAACTATGAATATCGAAGGATGTAGGTATTCAAAATGGCCGCTTATTTGCTTTTTGGATCGGAAGTTGCGTATAATAATTTGAGCAATGATGTTTATAAATTTTATTTTATATATTGTTTATTATTAAATATTGTTGTCTTTAATCTTTTTGAGAGAAACCAGTTTTTTTTGCTATATTTTATTTTATTATTATATAGACAATATAATTATTATGTAATTATTACACCAACTAATAATTATTTATTTTCTAGGTACACGGGATGGGTAAAGTATTCAAACATAAAATTTTGCTAATTAACAGTTTAATAACAATCATATTTTATTATGAATACTCGTAGAAAAACAAGAAAGTAACGGCAAGCCAATCAACTGTGTAATAAAATAGAATAGGCGCTTGTAACAATTGAATAATTCCATAGCCAGTTAGCCATTTAACCGTAGTAGGTACAAGTTCAATTAACCTTTGGTTCAAAATAACCACCGTAATGCACCGTGTAAAACTACATTGTTACCAGCCGAAGCGTTTGACTTGACACCTCACTTGCATGTGTGGTCCAAGGCAGAAACGATGGCGGACGTATTATTTTTGTTGGTACCTAATTATTTTATTTTTGTGATCTTTCTATACTTTGAAACAGTTTAAAGAAGAGATGTCTTTAGGATAAATTAGGATTTTTTAAATAATTTTACAAGCTCATAGCAACAGTTTATAGTAAGATAGAAATCAAATACAAGAAAGAAAGTAGCCTTGCTCCGTCATCTTCTCACACAGATGTTTGATTTATATAAAATATGTACGAATTATCACGCTTGTCTCCTGTTTTCATAGAGAAAATAGATTTACCTTATCTTTAAAAATCCTGTTTCTTTTTGGTTTATATTGTATGGAAAAATATATAAGGTAGGTAATAGGTATATCACTTATTATGATTTCTCATGTACATACGTACAATTAAATATTTGAAAGTTAGAATTGGAGGAAGACTTCAGACACACATGATAAATTCTACTAAAGCGCTGTACGTTGCCGCTGATGTCTTACGGCATTCACAATGGTAGGGTCAGCAGCGTCGTCAAACAAGGTACCGTTGGCAGCGCACCTGACACGAATGACGGCACGTCCACCAAACAGCCTGCCTAAGTGATCGGTACCGTTCACAAATATGTGCAGGCACCGCGACGATTATCACATGCGGGATTTTTTCAATGTGTGGATGCGGTATTTACAATTTTGCAGCACTACAGAGATATAGGTACCTGACTCTAGACACTATCAGGCAACTATATAACTTATAACAAGTGCTGTAAGTTTATTCTTAATTGTCTATTTAATAAATAATTTGAACATCTCTTTTTTAACAAAGATCTACAATAAATATTAATTATACTTTTCATAATGCATTTGGTGTATTGTTTGCAATAAATTATTGGTAAAGTAACAAGACAATCTCAAGTTTCTTCTATTATTAAACATAATGGTCCGAGAAATATGATAAACTTTTCAAGATAATTATACCCATCGGACAAAAGATGTCCACGGCTGATCAAAAGACCACTACCTGGTATTAAATACTAATTAATATATTGTCGAAGCCCACTCAACTATTTGACTGTCTCAATAATCATGTTTTCCTAGTACCTCGTCCACTCCCGCGCATGGTGCGTTGAAGATGTTTTACGTTGATCAAACAAAGATCGGCGTCCACAATGAATGTTGACGTTATTGGTCGAGAGATTGGTCGAGTCTGTGTGCGGTGAACCGCGGCCGGTTCGGGGAAATGAAGAGCTTTGAGAGAATGACAAACTAACTGTGTTTGGGCCCTCAGACGACTGTTTGAGATAACTATGATGTTGACTCGATAGTTATGAGATTAGATAGTATGTCAGCTTTTATCCACATGCTGGCTAGCATTAGGTTGTGGGTTTGAATTTTAGTTCGTGCAAAGTTCAATTGGACCCAGGGTTTTTATGAAATTTCAGCAGCAGTATTTGAAGAGATGATAATAATAATAATAATATTTTTTATTATATTAAGAACATGTATTAAAATATCATAATTCAGGCAAAACAACAAAATGTTAAAGTATGTAAAAGTTTTACTGCCTCTTTGGTCTAGTGGTCGTACAGTGCGACTGCTGAGCAAGAGGTCCTGGGTTCGATTCCCAGGTCGATTAAAGTGTTATTGGGGTTTTCTGTGAATTTCTCAGTAGCAGCTCGGAGTTTGGATTCGTGCCCGGTTGTTGGCAATAGGCTCGCCCCCTATTACATGGGACCTAAAACATACCGGTGAAACGTGGGTGTACATTAGTACACCTCTGTCTAACCTTTCGGGGACGACAGGCGTGATAGTATGTATGTAAAAGTTTTGAAATACGTAGGTACATATTGAAAGTAAGATTTGGTCCTAAACGTGACTGCTTTTACTGCTTACACCTATATTTTTATAGTAAGTACCTAGGCTGTAGTAAGTATGAACTTATCAATAACCATAATTCATGTACACGTTTTTTTTCAATCACCACTCAACATGTCTCCCAGGCGGTCACGTCGCGCTCACCTGTTGTTTGTCCAGCCGAGGGCGGTCCGGTGTTCAAACAACGTTGTTTGTGTTTGCCAATCACCCACCTGCAGGCTGTGGCAGTGGCAGCTTCGGTATGGCCTTGTGGGTCGGAGAACCGAAATAGACCCATTGAAAGACGTATTAAATTTTTGTTGAATATCGCCATGAAAACGTTAACAAAATAGAATAGGTTAGGTTAGAATAGAATAGGATAGGTTATCTAAGCTCGCGATAGCCTAGGCCTATGTTAGGTCTAAGCAAAATGTAAATGTAAAGCTCAGCTCGCGCTAATACTAATAACGCTAATACTAAAAAAATAAACGGGCACAGCGCTTACATAAATACTAAGCTAGGGCTGCGCTTAATACCTACCTATACCTAGTAAAAAGTTAGGTCCGTGTTAAATACTAAATAAGCTATGTCTTGATCTAAAACTTTAGATCGACTTATTATTTCGGCACATATTCCTAATATTTTCCTGTATCTAAGTTGAACTGCTAAGCAAAAGCAAAAACAAAGTACAAAGGTACAAAGACAAAATGCTAAGCATTACCTGTGTACTTTGTTTTTCCTATTCCTATTTAATGTATTATTGTAAATATTGTGTGTACATAAATAGTTAAATAGTGAAACATGTGCAACTAAAACAGTACAAATATGAAAGGTAAGAATAATCAAGCAAGTTAAGGAAATCCCTAAGTACTTAATTTCGCAAAGAACTATCTATCTACAAACGATTGGAATTTAATAAAGTTTGGTTAAATTTAGGACTATAATAATTCTATGTTGTTTTAAACCGATCAGGTGCCTACATTTCCAGTTGTAACTCGCCTTACAAGGCCGCAAACAAGTTGTATAAAGGCTTTGTTTTCGCAGGACACAACTATTATATCTAAACTTAAGGTAGCAACGGCATAATGGCATGCATTATGATTAAGTTTATATTTCAAAAAACAAAATGTACTAGAGTACCGTACGAATAATCACAAAGGTATTTATACCTGATAGGTTTCCCTTCCTAAGCAGATTACCTGTACAGGTAAATGAGAGAGCACAATTAAGAGATTTACAGAGATACTTCAGGGTGGCAGACTAAAAATGGGCAGGTTTCTTTCTATAGAAAAATATATTTCTTGCATGAAAAAAAGAATTAGGCTCATAGACCTAATTTTTTCTTTGAACATTCAGTAGAAAATATTTAAAAATTCGTTATATAGTCATAGTTACGGAAGTAGTTAACTTTTTAAACAAATTTTACACATGCTGAAATGTTTTTAGACTATACCTGACTACCTATAATGTGATGACTCTTGATATGTAGGTACTATTTTCTAATAAAAAGCCTTCATAAAACTTGCTATATAAAAATAAAAATGAACAAATTCAAACCAGATAAATATGTAGAATATAAACTTTACATATGATAACCCTCTTTAGGATGAACACATAATTCTCGTAGAAAAAAATATCGTCATCGCATTCATTATGAAACCAATATCCAGACAAGTATTCCTTTTTTACGCTCCAAAAAAAGTTTGGCCCAAGTACGGAGAACACAAACTAATGTAACGCACTTACACAAACATTGACTAACTACGTCACGAGCTTAACGCTAAACTGTTAGCGTGTGTCGTTAAGATTCCGAGGAACCGCCGGCTCTCGCTAGTGTTGCGGTTAGTCGATTATCTCAACGGTTATCGACTACTGAATACTGTACTTTTTTTTAAAGAGCCCATGTACTATCGTGACTGAACTGAACTTTTGTGTTGAGTATATTGATTATTATTTATACCTACTAAGTTATTTTTCCAATATAAGAAAACGTTTGTGTGACTCTTCATAAAATTTCATCTTAACGCATTAATAGATACTAATATGTTATCCGAATTAAATAAATGAAAAAATAGTAGTAGCAACTAAAAATACCAAAATTTTCTTAATAAAAAGAGAATTATATTTTATTAATAATATTTGTCAGTTATAGTTAAACTAATTTAGTTTTGTCCGCCATGTAAAGTCATATCACATAGCTACTTCTACATTCCTAGTAAGTACAATAGTAAAATTCTAAACACATATTATATTTCCATTCAAAACATTTTTGATCCACCAAAATGAATACTGATTATTTCAATCACGTCCCACCACTAGGCCCTTTAATAAGGAGTGCCCTTGAAGTGTGGCCAAACGTTTGTGTCCAAAGAAAAACATTTGCCTCCAACTTGGAGGGCCAACCTCTCGACCGAACGAGAGAGCACCTGTGTGGTAGCATGTGTAGAGGTTACGTCTTGTTTTCATATACAGAACAAGCCGAGTGTAAGCGGTAACAAGTACTCATTTTGGAAGCCGAATATTTGGGACAATAATTTAGAGCTGAATATTTAAGAAACTATTATGTATTTTGAGAATTGAAAAAGGTGTAATAGAAAACTAGAAAAAATAAATCTGTTGAGTGATATTTATTTTAGAAAGAAAGTATGTTTATACATTGCTAGTCTTCTCAAGGTTTGTAACTGTATGACACTGATTATTCACAAAGGTTGGATACTGTAAAATATGTATTTTAAAATAATGTAGTCCTAAGCTACATGATGCTTAATCCGTCAAATGTCTATGTAATGTTAACTTGTAAGTTATGGATAAGAGTCATAACCTCTTGGTTATGACTACTGGAAACGCTCTCGCATTTCAGTAAGAGCTTGGTGGATCCGACCACGCAGTAAATTCACTTCATATTACAAGACATATCACACATTAGGAGAGTCTGAACCCGGCTTTACGATTCAAATACTAAACTACCATTTGTTGTCGGCATTTTAAGATTACAAAAAGAAATAAACTACCAACGCACAACTAACTGCTTAACAACTATCTACAATACGGCCACATAATCAAACCTATAAAAAACTTTTTAACACAACAAAAAGAGGTTTGAATAGCGAGTTTAAATTCCACTCAGGTCTCGGTTTTCTAAAGGCAGGGTCGTTCTGAATCTGCAATTAACCCGTATTTGCATTCGAACTGGCGACCCGTGGCCTGGCGGCGGCGGACGGCGGCGTTCTTCGGACACCGTGGGGTGTTTAGCAATGCTTAAAATTCGAATATTTTCCAATACCTTTGAATGTCTTTGCTTTGTTTTTTTTTCTTGAAGCTTCAGCTTTGATAAAAAAATGTTTTGAATGCAACTTAAATCCCAGTATGGGTTTTATTCTGTGGGCAACTATGGGATTTTTTAACTATTATACTTTTTGCCCGCTATGTAAGTTAGATGTGTTTTGAAAGTTGTGTGTATTGCTCCTAGTGACTATTAGGTCTGTTTGGCTCAATACAATTCATTTTAGATGAAAATGAACCCATGATTGTCCGTTTTCTTAACTTTTTAAAACGTTTCTATGAAAATTCTAGACTTTTAAGGCTTCCTCCTGAAACAGTGCGTTGGTTTGATTCGACCTATCATCAGAGTATACGTGTTAATATCATTTGTTTAAAAATATATAATATAACCTACAAAAAGTAATGATAAATTAGATGTAAAAGAAAACCAAAGGCATTTTTTACATTAATTACTTTTGAACTTCGAACAACCTTTGTGATTAAAACGCTTTGGGAATCACAGAAGGTCAAACGAATAGTAATAATTTAACAAAATGCTCATACGCCGTTTAACCTGTTGCCTACCGCTCATTTACTTAGAACGAACATTTAAAAACCCATCTCTACGTAAATTAAAGTCTGTTTAAACAAATAAAATGTAAATATCAACATAAAAACGAGTAAACACGATTAGGCATTAAACCTAATGCCATTACCGATATACATTAAAAAAACAGTTATGTTATAGGCATATATGTGTGTATAGAGTAAGATTGCTTTTTCATTTATTTTCCTTTAAATTTGTTCACAAATTACTTTACGAGTAGAATCTGTTTATCATCGTGAAAGATCTGATGTATTTCAATTTAGTTGGGTTTGCCGCATTACATTATTTTCATATACACCTGTAATTTATAATCCTTCTTCCATAACTATTTTCATTATGTAGGTAATAACTAAATAAATACTTGTTCACGGCACATAGGGCCACAGTCTATTGGTCAGGTTGTAATACCTACCAATCGGGTCATATTATGTTACAATTTGTAATGTTACGGTTTTTTATTGTATTTTCTTTATCTGGTTGTTTGTGTGTGAGAATTTGTGCCGGTAGAAGCGCCAACGATAAAGGAGATCTTCCTAAATCTAAATACATACCATCATTTATCAAACAAAACATCTAAAGGACATCTTACCGCAAATACCTTTTAGAAACTGGCGATGGCGGTTAGACCATTATGTGTACACGTGCTAAGGTTTAGGTATCTACACATGTGGTGAAACAAACAAATTACATTACCAATAAACTCTGATTTCGTTCATTAATTTCGTATTTACTACAGTCGACTCGTTTCCAGTACAGTTTGACGTTTCACGCTGAAATGTCAGAGGTGGCCAACCTTCGAACGGCAGTGAATCAACAGGCGACGAACCCGAGTCTCACGACCCACATGACCTTGAACTTGACCTTGACATTCGAACGAAGATTTTATGTAAATATTACGACTTTTGTGCGGTGTTAAATGAGACTGGAGAAATTTTTCGTGTTGTATTTGCTTATTGGTAACTTCAGACTAATTGCTTTTACCGTATAATATATATGTGGTTTTCCGTATAAGTATTAGTGAGAATATTAATAGATATTACTAAATAGGCAAAGTAGATATTATATATTACATGTGTGAATTTCCATTGAGACAACTATTTTCTTTATTTAAGTACGAACATATTATAAGATAACATTGAGGAAAGAAAATTCAGGTAGCTTTTCCATATCCTTTGAAAAGTTAATTTCATATTTTCAATAATTATTGTTCATTTACGATAAGATATCGTTTCTACATACATTGACATTAAATATATTTCTGTACAACATTGTATATGGATGTTCCGTTAAGCGATTACGTAGGAAATGTCAGAGGTGTTGAACCTTTGGCCCGAATGAATCAGCGCTCATCTCACGACCCCTAACTTCCACCTTGACCTCTGAAGACGTACATTTTTATATTCCGACGATTTACTTAAAGATTGTCGAGTTGTTTTTACTGTTTTTGTTGAATACTCTGATAAGTTATTCTTTGCAAATGTGGGTATAAATCTATCCAATAATATCTCCCATCAGAATCTCCCTCAACCCCCCAACTACGATCAACAAGGTATGGTTAACTCAATGGTTGTTCTAGAAACAGATGAAGAAGAGGTTAAATCGATAATAAGCAATCTCCGAATCAATAGTGCTACCGGTTGGGACGGCATTCCACCAAATTTACTAATACACGCTAGTCACCTAGTTCCACCTATAACACATATATGCAACCTGGCAATATCTACAGGTACATTCCCAAATGCCTTGAAAAAGGCAATTGTACACCCAATCTACAAGTCTGGGGACAGAGACAAGGTCACTAACTATCGCCCAATATCAGTCCTCCCAGCAATCTCCAAGGTACTGGAAAGAATTATGTACAAACGCCTGAATAGTTTCCTCGACAAACACAAAATTATTTCCCAATTTCAATTTGGCTTCAGACGCGGATTGTCAACTGAAGATGCGGTGACATCCCTACTCGACTTTGTAGTTGATAGGGTTGACAAAAAATTCAAATGTTTAGGGATCTTTCTAGACCTTTCAAAGGCGTTCGACACTGTCTCTGCTCCTCTTCTTCTTTCCAAACTAGAAACCATTGGAGTTCGAGGCATTGCTCTGTCTCTATTCAGCAATTTTCTCACAGATAGGTTGCAGTGCGTTAAGATTGGGGAATATATCAGCGACGCAAGTAATGTGGTGGTGGGCTTGCCACAGGGAAGTCTTCTCAGTCCCCTTCTCTTTCAAATATACACCAATGAACTTTGTCAGCTTTCCCTCCCCTCCACAAAAATAATAGCATATGCGGATGACACAGTAATTGTATCGTATAATCGAGATTGGACCTCAGCAAAAGAGATTGCCGAAAGGGGACTGAGCGAAGTGATGCTATGGTTGGGAAAAAACAATCTCGCCCTCAACATAAAAAAAACTAACTTCATCACATTCGGCTTACGACCCTCCTCCCTTCCACCAGATGGTTCCTTATCATTAAAAGCCCACAAATGTACCAACCTTTCCCCCCCTTGTTCATGCCCCACTGTTACCAGAGTACCAGTCATACGATATCTCGGTATCCAATTAGACTCCTGTTTATCATGGAAACCACACCTACATGCAGTGTCCGCACGAGTTCGAAAACTAATTTTCTTATTTAAAAAACTAAGAGTATCTGCCAATAGCAACATCCTTAAGATCGTTTACTCAGCACTATGCGATTCAATAATAAATTATTGCATCACTGCGTGGGGCGGAGCTGCCAAGACTGACATTATTCAGGTAGAACGAGCACAAAGAGCAGTTATAAAAGTCACCCTAAAAAGACCTTTCAGATTTCCAACACGGCAACTATATGCCGAGTTTGAGTCACTAACAGTCCGACAACTGTACATCTTCCGCACAGTCATAAAAAAACATGTAACCCTTCCATATATCATAAATAACAGCCATTCAGCCAGAAGAAGACCCAAACCGCCATGCCCCACAACACACACAAACACCACATTTGCTAGACGACATTTCACTTACCTAAGTGCACGCATCTACAACAAAATGCACGAAACGCTAAATATCCACTCCCAAAATATCTTCAAATGTAAGAAAATACTTAAAGCTTTTCTACTTACCCTAGATTATGACGAGACGGAAGCACTGGTTATGCCCTCATCCTCATAAATCACTAATATAAATCACCATACAAGCTACACACACGCCCAAACGCCATCACACACAAACACACACACAACGCACACACAACACACACACACACACACACAAACACACACACAACGCACACACAACACACACACACAACACACACGCACGCACGCACACACACACACACACACACACACACACACACACACACACATACTACTCACGCACGCGCGCTCACACGTACACAAATTATTGCATAATGTTACACATTTCGTTACAAATCCTGTTAAATTATAATAACCGACGAATGGATGTCTCCTATAATACAGGACTTTCCTAGCATAGGGGACATTATTCATAAAATCAAATGTAAAAAAGAACTCACACACCTAATATGTAACATGTCATGTATTTTCTGTTTCCTTCTTGGTCAATAAATTATTATTATTATTATTATTATGTTTTTAAAGTATAAATTCTCAGGTAAACCTGGATATATGTTAAAGCCGCACGGGTATAAACCAAGTGTGACCTTAAGTTTGAGTTAGTTGGCTATGTTGTGTTGTGAAGAAATTGTTGTCTGACTCTAGTTGTAAGAACTTCCGGACTATTCGACAAGTGTTTAAAATAGCTGCTTTTTGTAATGTAAGATAGGTGTATTTAGGGAGGTCAATTGTGTTAAAACTATTAAATAATTGTTTCGGTATTACTCCTGTTGTTGATATGACTATTGGGACTATTGTTACTCTATTCATTTTCCATATTTTTGTTATCTCCTCTTGTAATTCCGTGTATTTTCTAATTTTCTCTGAAATAGTTTTTTGAATATTGTTAGTATTTGGTACTGCTATATCTATTATATATGTGTGTTTATTTTCTTTATCAATAAATGTTATATCGGGCCTATTGTTATATATGGTATGATCTGTAATTATGGCACGATCGTAGTATAATTTGTAATATTGATTTTCTAGTACTGCTCTTGGTGTATATTTGTAATATGGTGTATACGGGTCTTGCATGAGTTTGTGTTTTATGGCTAGTTTTTGGTGTACGATATTTACTAATTGATTGTGTCTGTGTGTGTAGTCGTTTTGAGTAAGTGTGACGCAAGCCCCGGTTATGTGTTGAATTGTTTCAGGTTTAGTGTGACATTTCCTACATAGATCGTTTCTTAGTGTGCTGTCCTTCAATATGTACTTTCTATAATTTTTTGTGTTGATGACTTGATCTTGGATAGCAATAAGAAACCCTTCTGTTTCGGGAAAGAGCCCTGTTTGATCAAGCCATTTGTTTGATGCCTCTGTGTCTATGTGTGTTTGGTTTAAATCATTGTAGTGTCTTCCGTGTAGTTCTTTCCGTTTCCAATTGTTATGTGTCTCTTGTATGTGTCCTGCTTTATCTATTATTTCAATGTTTTCATCGTTGAGATTTAATGGGGTAAATTGTTTATCTATTTCTATTATTGCGTTGTGTAACTGACTACTATTTTTCTTCTGTGCGAAAAATTGTTTGAGGTTTATTATTTGTCTTTTGTGTAGTTGTGTTATTTCTATAAGTCCTCTCCCTCCTTCTTTTCTAGGGATAATGATCCGTTCTATTGCTGATTTGGGATGATGGTATCTGTGTTGTGTCAGAATGGTTCTGGTTTTTATTTTTTCTGGTTTTTATCTCCAGGGCATGCAATTCTGTTTTAGTCCATTTTATAATTCCAAACGAGTATGTTAATATAGGTACAGCATATGTATTTAAGGCTTTGAATAAATTTTTGCTAGTTAGTTTCATTTTGCATAAAGAATGTATTCTATTAGAGTATTCCTGTTTAAGTTTGTCTTTAATTTGCCTATGTTCTACTAAACGCCCTTGATTGTAACCTAAATATTTATATAATTCTTCATTGGCCATTGCTTCTATTGCTTCCTCTGCACTTAACTCATAATTTCCTCTTACAATCTTGCCTTTCTCTATATTAAGTTTCCGACACTTATCTAGCCCGAACTCCATACCTATATCTTTTGAAAATTCTGTTGTTATATCTAATAATCCATGCAAATCTGTGTTAGTGTTAGCATATAATTTTAAATCGTCCATATATAATAAGTGTGTTAGTTGGTGTAGGGTGGTTCTGTTACTCTTAATATCAAATCCTAATTGAGACTTAATTAATTCACGAGAGAGCGGATTTAGAGCTAGGCAAAACCACAAGGGGCTTAATGTATCACCTTGGAATATACCTTTTTTTATCGCGACGTTATCTACGGATATGTTTGTTGTTTGTGTGTGTAATCTAAGTGTTGTTTTCCAAGATTTCATTATGTTTGTAAGAAAGTTTATGATAAATGGATTTATTTTATATATACTTAATATTTGGACTAACCAGGTGTGTGGTACGCTATCATAAGCTTTTTTATAATCTATGTATGCTATATATAAGTTTTTCCTAGCTTTTTGTACGTGTTTTAAGATAGTGGAATCTATAATAAGTTGTTCCTTACAGCCCATATGTCCCCGTCTACAGCCTTTCTGTTCTTCTGCTATTATGTCATAGTTTTCGATGTGCTTTAACATTTTATTAGCTATGCATGATGTTATGATTTTATAAATGGTTGGTAGGCAAGTAATTGGTCTATATTGAGAAGGATCATGAGTTCGGTTAGATTTTGGTAACATATATGTGACTCCCATTGTTAGAAACTCTGGGAGAATTTGGTTTCCTTTTATAATATCATTAATTTGTTCGGCTAGTGTACTATGAAGTATGTGAAGTCTTTTTATCCAGAAATTATGTATACCGTCTAATCCTGCTGCTTTCCAGTTATGTGTTTTAAGAATTATTGATCTTATTTCATGTACATCTATGTCTTCAAATGGCATCTCGTCTATGGTTTCTGATCTAACAGCTTCTCTTTTAATCCACTCAGCTTCTTTATTATGTTCTGTATTATCTGACCAAATATTCTTCCAAAATTCCTGTAGAGCTTCTTGGGTTGGGGGGTTAGAAGTTGTCTCACCTTTACATTTAAGCTGCCTGTAAAATTGTTTCTCACTCGATTTAAATAATCTATTATTATCCTTTCTTTCTTTTGCTTTCTTGTACCTAGCTAGTCTATGGCTTTTTACTGAGAGTTTTTGTTTTAATGTGTCCAAATGGTCCTCTATACTTTTATTGAACTTTTCATGGGTGCTATGCTGTTTTGTTTTAATTAAGATTTGTTTTACTTTTTCTGCTAGTTTATTTGATGTGTTTCCATTCTTATACTGTGTTAATCTACCTATGTCTTTCCTTAACTGGATTATATCTGCTTCTAATCGTTTTTGCCAGGGTGGATAGCTATTTGGTTTCATGTGATAAGACCTGTCATAATTTATTTTTAATTTAAGATGTGTTGCGATTGTTAGAGCTGTGCAGTAAATTAATGAATGTGTATCAGTTATATTTTCTAGTAATGTTAATTTAGGAGGAATAATTATTCGATTGAATATATTTATAACATCTGATAATTGGCGTGATAGTTTAATTTTAGGTAATATTGGCCTTACAGTAGGGTCAATACCGTTATATTTTATTAAATTTGTTTCTAATTCTTTCCTTAGTACTTCTATTAAAGAAACATCCGGGGTATTTTGCGTTAAAGTTGTTGTGGGGTCATTGAATTGTGTAATAGTAATTGTGTCAGTACTTTGTGTTTCGGAGTATTCTGGATTAATTAAATTAGAGTCATATGACTGACTTAATAAGAGTGGGCTATAAGATGGGATTTGGGTAGATGATTGCGTTGTATGTAAGATATCTGTGTGCTGTGTAGTGTCGTCAATGTGTAATAAATTTGTGTTTTCTTCTTCTGTTTTGAGTTGTTCAGCAATTTCAGATTTAATTCTATTTAGGGTGTCTTCGGATAATAACCTATTTCTTATAATAACTCTTCTTTGGTCAGCTATGCGTTGTTCTGTTACATTAAGTTCTGGGTACTGTAATTTAAATTTTTCAAATAATTGTGTGCAGTACATTGTTTTGTCTTCCTCAAGTTTAGTGATGTAATAATAAGTGCGCATGATGAAAATGTTCATATCATTACTCCACTTCATGCGCACTCTAGGTTTTCCCGCTTTGGTGGTCACAGGTTGAATGGCTGATGCCCCCTGCGAAACATCCTCAGACGGAGTTACTGCTCTACTGTCGTTAATGTCTAGTCGGTCTGTCGGTTCGGCTGTAGTATTTTTGTCGGTAGGAACCCGCCTGCTCAATTCTCTACCGCCGATGGTTCTCATGCTGTGACACCCAGCATCGGCCCCAGGTGTGCCCCGACGATCGCCCTCGGGTAGCGGTCCTATACGTTTACTCTTTGAGCGTGTCTCCATATTGAATGGGTTCCCATTGCCTTGTTGGTCGTGCAAGTTTTTATATAGTAAGATACTATATTACACGTCCGCCCCCCACGTTGACTAGATGTTCAGCCTGGACGTAAGGATGGAATTTAGGGGGCTTATTATTATTATTATTATTATATATTACATGTGTGAATTTCCATTGAGACAACTATTTTCTTTATTTAAGTACGAACATATTATAAGATAACATTGAGGAAAGAAAATTCAGGTAGCTTTTCCATATCCTTTGAAAAGTTAATTTCATATTTTCAATAATTATTGTTCATTTACGATAAGATATCGTTTCTACATACATTGACATTAAATATATTTCTGTACAACATTGTATATGGATGTTCCGTTAAGCGATTACGTAGGAAATGTCAGAGGTGTTGAACCTTTGGCCCGAATGAATCAGCGCTCATCTCACGACCCCTAACTTCCACCTTGACCTCTGAAGACGTACATTTTTATATTCCGACGATTTACTTAAAGATTGTCGAGTTGTTTTTACTGTTTTTGTTGAATACTCTGATAAGTTATTCTTTACACATTTGTTGTTTTTGTTAATATTTTACGTTATTTTTAAAAGAACGGCCTCTCACGCATACAGAAGGAAGATAATATATTAGATTACAAAATCAAACGTTATTCCTTGAGTTTAAGTATTATTTTGTAACTTATGTACCTAAATGTGTAGTTAGTAGCATAATTTCAAGAATGGCATATGACATCAGGTTCAATTGGAAGCCTTTGTATAGTGACAATTTTTATGCCAACTTACATTTTCAAAACGTTTCTTTACTGTGTTTACTGTGGAATGTTGACCTGTAAAACTTTAAATACACAAATACCCGTACATGTAGGCTGCACAAATATTAATTTATTCGGTGCGGGATTTGCACCTGTTACTGCAGAAGCCCATCGGTCTGACTTCATAACAATCGTTCCGTCAATGTCTTTACTTCTATAGATCAGTTAAGTGACAAAAATGCCTTACACAATGTGCCTGCTGTACGTCAATGTACATTGTCATTGTGAATACAAAGTGCAATGTATCGTTTTAAGAGTAAAATGGGCGATGCGTCATACAAGTGTGAATCTCTGACGACCTCTTGCCCTAGGAATGACCGTCACCTTGACAAACAACGTTTATATTTTACGTTTGTAATGTTGGCAGGTTGCATTGGTTAAAAAAAGTTAATATCGGTAATTGTATTAACCCCACGTGATTTTTAATAATGTCTGGAGCGTTCTTTTTCTTTTTTTTATTACAGATAGGTTAACGTTTGATCACAATCTCACTTTCTGGTAAGTGACGATGTGGTCTACGATGGAGCACGCTTACTTAGAAGGTATTCACTCGTGACTTGAAGACCCCTCTAACCATTGGTTTTTACTCCATTGTGTAATTTATTACTACAGTAATATATGTATTTAATTTTGAAGTTAAAGTACAAAAGACTCGTCATTTACTTGATGATTGATGTATCAGCTATTTGAAGCTACTAAATAAATTAGTTACAATTAAAGCAAGATATTTTTGGTTTTTGCTATTTAACATGTTTTATTGTACTTTAATTTGACTTTTGTTATTCCAATCCTGTCATGATCCTAGCTTATATATTTATTGATCAATGATTATAATAAATATGATGTTTGAATAAAAATATCTATGTAACTTAAATGTTTTAACAAAGACCTCATTATGACGAAGTTAGCAGATACTATATAACCAATATGGCCAATATCTATGTATTTAAAATGTACTATAATACATACATTCCTTCATACAAACAGCGTGACTCATTTCCCGAAATGGCGTTTACGATTCAATCTGTACTTTACAATAGATCTTGCGCTATTGTTCAACTCATGCGCACTTATCCCAAACTGTGACCGTTTCGCCCGTATTGTCGCGATTTCCTGCGTATTTTGTATACAAAAAAAAATACGATCCAGGTAAGGTCAGGTACAAGATTTTTTTTGAAGACAGGTACTTGGTTTCCGAGAAATGTGAATGAAAAAATTGGTAATTTCAAAACGTCATTTATGTCAATAGTTTAAGGTTTGAATTTCTAAATTGGTTTTGTTGTATGACTGCCGGCGAACTGAGGGTGTAATGTGGGGATGTAACGTGAATCGGGAATAAAAGGCGAACTGTTATTTAGAAACATGTGCGTTATTTACTGTGAATTAAAGTATATTTTGAGGATTGTCAATACATACTTTATCACAAGAGCGTTGTATGACCTGTGTTTAATATTGCGTGATGTGAGAAGCAAGGAGTGATGATAGGTACGCACTACATGGATGAAGATGTAATTATATTATTTATAAGTTTACACCTTGACATATAAAATAAAGATTACTGGACAATTCGCACTTTAAATTTAGATATAAAAATGAAATAAACCTACTTTTTTACGGACTTTATTGGAGAATGTATCAGTATTGTAATAAATCGCATTATTTAATAACATTTACAGTCACACATTGGACATAGCAGTGACATATCAGTTTCCTACCGACAATAAGGATAACAATGTCGATAATCCATCAATTGATTTTGACAATATACAAAGGATGTCAACCCAAAGTTGGCATACTAATCAGTAGGTTCTACTGTACTGACAATTATTTTTCCATACAACCAATGAGTAATATACAGCCGAACTAAAATATATCTCAGTTGGACCAACTTATATGCAGTCTGGAAATAGTTTCAAAGTAAATTTAATTTTTTATCAGCTTTTAAATGCTACATGACATCGGTTCGGGTGCATAGAAATAACGTTTTTTCATATGAATGTCTATGTATTGAGTGATTCTTTAAAATGCGCGTAATTTAAATATACTGCGTAAATGCCGCGTAAAAATTGCGTAGACGCGGCGTTTACGCAGAATATTTGCATTTAGGCTTTGTAATTGTAGTATATCCAAGGAATTTTTATGCCTATATAGACGAACCGGAGGCTAAGATGTATCCAGCCCATGAGAAGATCACCATAGGAATGGTATGTCGGCGTTAGTTTGATACATAGAATTTACGCGAAACGCTAGAAGGTTCATCGCAAAAATTACAAATGAAACCTTCATACACCAAAAATTTTAAATCAGTTACGCTTTTCAAAACGAACAATGCGGTGGGTCTTTAAGTCCAAACAGGAAATCCAAATCTTGCAAACAATTGACCCTATTGTTTAGCAAACCCTCGAACTAATCTCCCGGTCCTTTATACCTGTACCTTTCTCTGTACCTTTCTTTGTTCCTAATTGGTCTGGTCGAAAGGACCTTTTGTACCACTCGCAGGATAAGGGTTGACCATAAGGGATTTCGTTTCGCGTTTACCTGATTGTTATTAGGTTCTAAAGTACGGATTATTTTGGCTCTGTATTACTTCTGGGGATTTTTAATATGAATAGTGTGTTACGCACGTGAGATGGAAAGAGTTTTGGTAATTGTACGGTTATTTGTTTAAGATATAACTTCTTATTTAAATATGGATTATTTTGCTGCGTCATTTCATTGAGTCTTCTTTTAATTTTTTTAATTTCTTTTCCGTTTTGGATTATTTTTTTTTAAATTACTTATTAAATTAATAACCGATGCAAAATACCTGTAAAATAACATCATTGTTTACTATTAAAACAAACATTAAAATAAGTTTCAAGTTTATTAAAACAGTTCAGTAACTTCCCGTCGGCATGACATCGTTGTACAAAAGACATCAACGCGTGAATCGTCGTCGGAAATTATTCCATAAAAAAAATATAATATGCTAAATGGTATATTATTAGTAGACTTTTGAATTTATTTGTCCTTTGCTATATATAGATGCATAAGAAACTGATAATGGTTAACTAGGCATATATGTATTGTTGTCTATTTAGTGTTAATGATATCCTAATGGCATCGATGTTACCGCAACGTTACTACCCTCCAACCCTTGTGATTCACGGCTTTATTCTTCTCTGTGTTATAATTTGTCTTATTTAACTAAGCAACGTGTTTAAAATATTATGAGCAGAGAACATTAATAAGGCAAAAATTATATTTTTTAAAAACATTTTTAGGTATGTTAACACTGAAAAAAATGTATCAAATGTAACTAAAATCTTAGAAATAACAACAGAAAATATAAATCTAAGAGTCCAATCTTGTTTTCTATTTTACTTTAAATACGAATATACAAATAATAAACTATGCTACATTTCAAAATTTCGATATTTTTATATAATTTTGATATAAAAATCACTACTTACGGTCGTCTAATTCCTCCTCGTAATCTGAGAAACACCTGTCTTCCTTTAGCGCCTGATTGTCAGGCTGTTGATAGAACCTCTCCGATTTAATGTACATTTTCAGGTACATAACTAATCAACGTTTATTCATAAGATAAAACTATAAAGTATAAATTGTTATTAAAGTAATTGTCATTTACAAACGAAGGCACTTATTTTTATCAGTTTAATTTTAGATAAACGGTATCACTTATCAACACTACGAGTTTCCACTTATTTATTCAGTTTAACTTAGTTATTTTAAATAACACGGTTGCACTTCGATTACTTAAAAATGGAATGTCATAAATAATATCACTGGCCAATGTCATCACAGGTCACAACCTTATGTCCTTAAGTCCACACAAAACATAACCAAAAAGTTCACAACACAATTTAAAAACATTCGAAAATAAGAAAAACAATACAGTATTAAATATGTCAAATGTCACTGGTGTTAAAACTATCCTTTTATCAGGGTAGTCGGGAATAGTAGCGATGTTTGAAATTAGAACGGTACGCGCGGCCGAGCCGAGGTGCGCGCGAGCACTGCCGACCCGCCTCACCCGAGCAATCGGACCTTTGACAAAAAAAAATATACAGGTAGTGGACGAGCCTTCGCTTGGCTGTTCGGCGTTCGATGCTCACGTGGTGTTTTGTTTGCAAGACCTGGTGACGGGTTTTAATTGATGTGGGAGTCGTTTTATAAGCTCCGCATGACGCTGAATCAACTCAACAATGTTTGGATTCTTCGTGTGAATTTATTGTAATGCTATTGTATAAATATTAAAGTATAGTTACTTATTTAGTAATAAAATAACTAGGTATTTGAATGTGTATTTTTAGGAACCTACATAATTTATAAGAATTATGTGCTATGGTTGTAACTATTTATTGATGTGTTTTACACTTACAGCGAATTTTAGACATTTGAATGAAACTACTTTTTTTGGATTTTAGCGTGGTATTTCGATATATGTATTTTAATTTTGATGTTTCGTATACTTTTTAACATCAATTGTCACTAATAAACTATCTGACGTTACCATAATGAGTGCTAAAAAATACGTGAAAAATATTTTTATTTCAATATAGATGTATGATTTTATTTATTCAATTATAAGATTATCATTTGAAAATGATTTTATATGATTGTTTAAAGGAAAGAAAATAATAATACGTTGTAATAACTAAATACTATTACTATTTATCCAAAATTGTTTGTTTCATGAAAATGTCACAAATTGTCATATGGTCCTTGTACAATTTTTTTAAATAATGTAAACGCCATAAAGATTATTTTACGCTTAGTTATAGTTTAGTGCTAAACATTAGTCAGAATAACTTAAATGTTTGTTTGTGTACGAAAACCGACAAAGTAAGTGTTGGACTCGAGCTTGAAGGTTCTATAGCAACGAGGTCAAGTGGGATATCATTTTTATCTAAATACTATACCATCATTACATTACATACATACCATCACGCCTGTCGTCCCCGAAAGGTTGGCAGAGGTTTACTAATGTACACCCACGTTTCGCCGGTATGTTTTAGGTCCCATGTAATAGGGGGCGAACGGGGCACGAATCCAGACTCCGAGCTGCTAGGTACTGAGAATTTCACAGAAAAACCCAATAACACTTTGCTCGACCTGGGAATCGAGCCCAGGACCTCTTGTTCGGCATACACTATATAATAAATACACTATATATAATATATATATACTATATAATAAAGAAAATCTAAATTGCAGGCCTAAATTCGATATGCCATCTAGCCCGTTAGTCTACAATTACCAATTTACCATGTGATGTCTATCTACCTACCTACCTCTAAAGAAAACTTAAGCGTGAACACATTGTCCTTAACATAATAATTAGATATAAACATGTATACACAGAAACCGTCTAAATATCAACCGTAACATTAAGTTTCACAAATGATTCTAAATCATTAAAATGTCTATATAAATCATTGAATTCTTACATTCAAACCGAACTAAAACTGTCCACTTTTTGTGTGTATTCTATATGTCTAATGATATATGACAAACATTTCGCTAAACTCGATTATTAAGCCATAATAATTCCTGTGGTTTCTTAATGTTTGTAAAACCAGATCATTTTGTGATGTTGGAGAAATCATTTGTATGGGTAAACTCATTAAGTGTGTTGCATAACACGATGCATTTGACCACAACGTTTGATGGACGTAAACCTAATGGTCACTGGTGCTATAGAACTACTGGAATGCAGGGTTTTGAGGATAACACTTCGATAAAACTTTAAAATATATTCCTGTCTCTGTCATTTCGACGTCAATTGAAAGAGACGGCCCTACTTCAGGGGTACTAGGTAGGTACTACCCAACTACTGCTGTATCTTAGGTTTTATTTTTGCCCGTAGATGGTGAACTAAGAGTGCAAAGCCACACAGTGCTGGGAAAAAATGCAAGTTGTAAAAGTCAATATTACTCAGACCGCTTAGAAATAGGATTTAAAGATCCGCCTGAATATTTACACACGTAAGACCGGTGCCAAACCGTTTTACTGTTGTCCGTCGTGTTTATGTGAAAACAAGAGCCTGATTAAAAAAACGTGTGCTCCATTTTAAACCTTATCTATATTTTTATTTGGGCGAAAGTCCATTAAATTTAACAATAACATACAATATACGATACGATGTTGTGTTAGACTGCACAAGGGTAGCGATATTCAGAGGTTCCAGTTTTAGTTTTAGTTTAGTTTAGTTCACTTCTGAAATGAGAGGAGACTCGTGCCCAGCAGTGGGACAATAATTGGGTTCATGATGATGAGGATATCCAAAATGGTCACGAACCCACAGACAAACCTCGGCCAAGTGATTAGCGATCATATCCACGCTCTTCGATATTACAACAATAAACTTGCCTTTATTATATAACTATTGTAATAATAATAATTAATTAGTTAATATATATATTCTTATCTGTCCCACTTACGTAAATTACATTAATTACATCAAAACATAAATAAATAATTAAATTAAATTTATCATTTTATATTACAATCAACTGACTCCACTGTAACGTTACAAGATGATATTTCTTACTTTAATTATGACAGTTATTTTGTGCCACAAAAAATCTTATCAATTAACAAAATTATCGTAATAATCTCCACGTTGTTTATAGGGTGTCCATACTATGTATGCTGTGAAGGATATTCCCCGATAAAATCCTTTGGAAAGCATTTTTTATATCAAAGTCAAATTTTAGGAATCATCTTGAAGTATTTATGTCAGACAGATTCAATTTAAAAGATGGAAAAACAATCATACTGGACATATTTAAATAAATTGTAGGTCATGCACATAACAATAACTTTTGCGTCCCAATTACTGGATGATTTATTTAGTTAAATTATGTCCTCATGTAGTAATAACTTCACCAGTCAAAATACATATTTCAGTTGTTAAAGACATGTTATTATTTTTCATTACTTAAAACGTTATATATTTGAGTATCATTTTGTTAATTGGTAAGTTTTTGACAAATACTTAATAACTGTCACAATTAATATAAAAAATAAAATCTTACAATATCACAGTAATGTTATGTTACATGTGTAATGTTAGTTATTATATTACGTTATTATACTATGGTATTTTATTTAAAAAAATTAACATTTTAAGATAATATGTTAAAGTTTTCTGCTATGATATAAGATCCTCATAGACCTAGTTTATTTAAAAGTATATAAATGTATTTACTCCATACGGGAATCGATTCGCGACAAATTGCGGAGTTGTTAGTGCTAATCGTGCTGATTGGTTTATGATGT
This sequence comes from Craniophora ligustri, assembly GCA_905163465.1. Taxonomy (NCBI): domain Eukaryota; kingdom Metazoa; phylum Arthropoda; class Insecta; order Lepidoptera; family Noctuidae; genus Craniophora; species Craniophora ligustri. The sequence goes on along the minus strand of LR990967.1, from coordinate 3,939,162 downwards.
ATTATAAACTTGTGGCTATTTTATAAGATTATAATATTTAAATCGACAAAAGAAACACATAAAGCCAATTAAATCTCCACAGGATATATCCATTTATCAATTTACAATATTCACACTAAAATCAGTAAGTAGTCATATTATCGACTTTTTATCGTGAATCTGAGTTAAATTAACAATTGTATTCTTATTAATTTTTATTTTTATTAGCCGATAATTGTCTAAACAACGATAAACGGTATTTTTTTATTAGCAATTTCGTAAATCAGACTGATAATGTATAACATAATAAGGTCGATATTCTATTAAAATATTCATTTATAAATTATGCATCGATTTGTGGTTTTGGCTACTGTGTTACCTCCATTATAGACGGATAAAAGATAAATATACTTAGCTTACGTTATTCTATCAATCAGCGATCAATAATAATCGGTTTTTGTCATTTTTAACTTGAAAAATCACAGAATTACATAATGTAAAATGATCTATACCTATTATTAAAAGGGTTTCAAATATTTTCTTGCCTTTCTCTAAATTTTGATTCCATAACTTATTATAGACATTTAAATATCAATATATCTATTGAATGGGATTGGAGATTATATGTATAAGTAAAGCAAGTATTTCTTTCAGTAAGACGGCAATGAGCTTTATTTTCCAATATAGGTAAACATTATTGGAAAACTTTTAAAGCAGGAAGCTGGAAACTTTTCAAATTACTATTTTGAATTGAGGATCAAAAATAAGATATCTTATTATACAGTTTAATATATATTGCAGTTCATATGCTAATTAATATTTTGTCGTAACGTATGCTCAGTATGTTTCTAGCTCTGTATCGCTAGTTTATGGTAAAATCACAATAGGTAGCCGCGTGGGCGCCGTGACACATTCTACAACTTGCCAAGGAAACTTTAAAATTATATCGTTTTTACCCAATTTGGACACAATAATGTCAGACATGCAAACATGTGTTAAGTAGGTATTACTAAATCATAGAACTGCTAAGTGTCTATAATTACCAAAGATCGGAATAGGAAGAATATAAATTTACGCAAAGTTTGAAGAAATAAGTAACACAGAGTGGGGTATTACCTCCTCTAAAATCCCGGAATTTAATATATCACAAATTACTTATTGCGCTTTGAAAACATTTGAACTAAAATATTATATTAAGAAATTTTACTGTTTTTGGAGTTTTGTACTAAGTCATTCATAGTCTACGTCTACACGTAGACTAGAAAGTCATACCGAGGTTCCTAGCTCAAGACGGGCGGAGGTACTTACCTCCGCCTTATAGAAGACCACAGTGAAACAAAAAGATTTCGTTGTGTTTCTGCGAGCGAGTAAGGTTGCCAGATCTCGTTAGGGGAATGACAGTTTGGGCAGCATGGGAATTCCGTTTGCTATCAGTTTAGTAACTCCCCTATTTCAAGAAACCTAAACGGTTGCTGTAGGGTTGGCAACGCGCAAGCGACACCACTGGTGTTGCAAACGTTTATAGGCTACGGTAACCGCTAACAATCAAGCGGGCCGTAACTTGTTTGCCACACATGTGGCATAAAAAAATACAAAGTTATCTACTACCTAAATATAATTTATCTACTCCAATCTCTGATAATTCCATTTATACATAGTTATGTTAAAGTTTGTTTAGTATTGTCGAAAAGGTTAAAGGTTAAATAGCACAAAGAACCGGTAGTGTCGTGTTGGTAACTGTTCTTTCTATTAATTTGTTTGACTTTTGTGTTTAGAGTTGGTACACCTATACAAATTTCGGACATGTTTTATTTTTGTTTTGTCGGGCTAAATCTGTAGCTCTGTGAAGAAGCTTCAAGTTTTAATATTGACATATGAATAAAGATGCAAATAATGTCAGCAAGTATGTCAATCGGTCTGTCTATCTAGTCTATAGTGCACATCAATTTATATTATGTATTAAAATAAAACTAGTTTGTACAGATTTAACGTAGAATATTGATATTTTTTGATCCCATTGTTTCGGATTCTTTACAGCATTCATGATCACGGTCAGTGTCGGAATTAAATACATCAATATACCACGATAAAAACTGTAAAAAGATTGAAGTATTGGCGTAACTTTAATAAATTATTACCTAGTTAAGATAAAAACAGATTACATAGTCTAGACTGGAGAATAAAATTTGATATTTGGCAACACATTTGGTAAATATGTGATAACTTTAATGTGTTCCGAGTAAAAGAATATACTTTAATAAAATCCAGAGAAATTTACTGGTATAGTGAGCCTTATATGTCCAGCAGTGGACGTCTAACGGTTGATATGATGATGATGATAGTGAGCCTTAACAATAGATTTCCCAAAGTAATTCTGGTGTTGCTATTGCTTATAAGCTGTAGGTACTTACCTCTTACTATTAAGTGGATGCGGAAGCGGTAATGAATTAAATAAAAAAAAACTAGTGAATCATGCAACTGACATATGCCATCTCTGCCCACACTTATGAGGAATGCAGGTGTGATGTTATGCATGTAAGCTGTTATATTATACTATTCTAAGATTCAAAATTGATTTCTCCAATTTTATAAACCATAATTATCGGCCTACGTTGTCTATCAACAATCTAAAGTTTTGCTTTTACCATTTATATGAAAATCAATTATAATATATTCACACATAGATGGCAAGACTACATTTTCTAGCATTTAACACGACAATAGTCTAACAGCCAAGGTGTTGGTGCTGGCTCGCGATCAAAAGGTCGCAGGATCAAATCTTAACCTCTCGGACTAGTATGGTGAAACTACCTACTTAATCGATAGGCTCATTCATAAGTCTACTCTAAGTGTTATGTATAAACATTCCATAGATATATGTACTTACTATGTGTATAGAACGCTTTGTTAACCATGCCATCAACCTGAACTAGCTAATCTTTCATCGTGGCATATACAACTAAAATACTGTACTTTATCTTACGCGCTCTTTTTAACCGACTTCAAAAAGGAGGCGGTTATATGTTCCGATGCTTTTTTATTTTTTTATGTATGTTCACTGATTACTCCGCCACCTCTGAACCGATTTCAAATTCGGAAATCGAGGGCAACATCGAGGGTTACTTTTATTTTATTAACTATTTTTGGAGTCGGTGCCAAGTCAATAAACTATAATTTACTATATTTTATGTAGGTACTTATAATATGTAACTAACTAAATAATGTATATGTATAACATATATTTATATATACAGGCGTGGCACCGAATCCAAAAATAGTTCAATATTATTGTGGATGTAGGTTAAAGGTAGGATATTTTTAGTATAGGTTAATTAGTGAAAATTTGGTTTATTAGATTTAGTACACAACATAATAGGGCACAAAATAGACAATAATGCCATTGGGCTCCACCAGGGGTAGGCAATAACTACAGTAACCCACGAAGTAGGATTCTGGAATGCCCTAGAATCGAAAACGAAGGTACCGTGTAAATAAAATATTAAGTACCTACTACAATATAAGAATCAAGTGACATTCAAGAAACTTTTAGGAGTTAGTTTTAAAACTCCTTCCATTGGTTGTGTTTAAACATAATCTAAATTCTTCTATGTAGTTCTATAACAACAAACGGCCGCATTATTTGTGAATTCCATCTTAATTGACCCGTCCACCTTCTCAAAGTTCGTCAATAAATTTATGAGCTGTCATAATGTAAAAGTATGGCACCGAAATGTGCGATTCAATTATATTACTTAGATTAAACAGAGCGGAATATCTTATACATATCATTATATTTATTCAATGGTTACAGCCACTACATGTAAAAACTTATTATATTATGCTACTTTATAGATGCTGTTATTCCTCAGCATCTGATTTGAAATTATTTCAGATTATTCACCTGATTGTAAGCGGTAACCTCTGGAAGTAGCAACACCAGGGGTCGTCTCAAATCGGTTGTTTAAGTTTTATTTGTCTAGTCATTTTTCTGATTACTAGTGCAAGGTAGCACTCCCAAACTAGCCTCCAAGTGAAGTAGCTTTCAAATCGACAACTATTAGAAACAATTTATAGGAACACCTGATTTTTTGACAGCTAAGTTATTTCAATACATTGTGTTTAATTTATGTTAAAGAACATTTTCAGTGTTGTTTTTTAATTGATTTCTAAATCTGAGTGGAAAAAATGGATTAGATTGCTGTCTAGATTAGCAATAATTAAAAAATTACCCACAGTAAAATTTCCTTTTTCCACTACTGCGTCCATCCAACTCGCTCGCTTAATGGCCCGTTCGCCACAAGCAAGTGAACCGCTTTTGGACATTTACATCAAATTTAGCAGAGGCGACGCATTTAATAGATGATATCCATTACTGTCATTATTTATGAAGATCAAATGGAATTTGTATCTTGAATACGGCGCCTAGAGATTCATATATTTATTATTTATATACCTAGACATTTTTTTTGATAAGGATGTTTAGATGTGGGCGGAGCAATAGCAGTGTTTAAAAATCGGAAGATATCGAATCGTGGTACTTCTTTTATTACCATAGGTTTTCTCCTAGATATTGTAAAGATAGGTATGAAGCAATAATATACCTACAAATTTAATGTAATCCAAAATGATACTAATATTTAAAGTTTTTGATGATACCAAGACGAATTTGAGACTAAACTTTATAACTGCAAGTTGCGCGGGCAATTTTATCATTTTATATTGTCAAGTGTAAATAAGTGTAATTGCTTAATCTTATTCTAATTTGGTTATATTTTTTACCCAGCGACAATAATCCTGTTAATAATTTAACTTCTTTTCAGGTCCTACTGGAAACCAAGTTGTTCATAATATTATATAGTATTTACAACAAAAAAACTTGTCGAGACCGTAAAAATAAATGTTTCAATCAAATTTTAAGAATGCTAAATGATCTAGTTTATAATACTTAAGCTATTTAAATATCCGTCGACGGCACGACATGATTATAATCTAATCCGAATATATACGATGTCAAGTCCACTTTATTGTAATGGTCGTTAAATCATTTCGGCGGTAAATCCGGATTAATGTGCCAAAATCCATGCAGAAATTTACTAGATATTTAAAGCGAGACAATTTAGTTCTTAAAAAAAATATGAATAAAACTAATATGACCATATTTATAGGGGTGGACACGAATATAATAAAGTGCACTACTTAAATTAAAAAATAATATTAAAGACAGATGTAGGTATTATATAAAATATTTATTCTATTTATTTTCTACTTGTTTGGCCTCCGATTTCATCCGAATGGCTTGTTGTCATGCTGCGCTGTGCTTTTGTGCCCAGGTTCTACATATAAATGTTTTGACTGTTTTTGATATAATTGGGATTAGAATTTAATTATGTTGATAGTATCACTAAATTAATAATATCGTAATACAGTCCTACTCATAACCGGCGCGCGTGCATGACGAGATGTATGAATGTGGACGAGGCAAAAGTAGTATGCAGGGACCGTAGCGCGTGGCATTCTGTAGTTTCTGCCTACCCCCATGGAAAAAAGGCGTGAGTGTATGTATGTATATGTATGTACAGTCCTAGGAATATACCTATACTATACGAATAAGTAAGCTAGGCCTAGGTAGGTTTACTGAGAGCCTGTCTTAAAATGATAATTTTAATGTAGGGTGTAAGTAGTATGATTTACAATTTACTTCAGTTTAGAATGCCGTTCTCCTCTCAAGGAAGCTACTAATATACAACTGATAACTGCAATTGTCTTAAGTGTAAAATATATACAGATTAACATCTTTCAGACGATCGTTTATTTACTTTACGCTAGGACTGTCAAGCAATCTATTTATTCCCTCTAACACCTATACATTTGCCATTATCAATTTTAAAGGCAATATTATAAAGTGTAAAATAACCATTGCGTTCAAAAGATTATCATTTGACAATTTTATGGTCGAGTTGAATGAATAAACAATGTGGAATGGACAACGAAAGTTGTTGTAGTAACTTGAGATTAACTTAAAAAGTGTTTGTTTGATGTATGGATGTGCGCGTTAAATTGATTGCGTTTAGTTTCGTGTTGCTGTCTTCTAGTGCTGCGATTAGAACGACTTATGATTTTGCTGTGACGATTAATTAATGGTCGCCTAGTGTTCGAAACTTGAATTAAATTTATTTTTAGTTTTGCTGCAATTTTTTTAAAGAGACTTAAACTCAAATGTTTTATTCCAATTAGACCAATATTATGTGGACAAAACTTTTACCTATGCAATGTCACACGCTCCGTGCGAGCATTAATTAATCTAAGAAAGGTGTATAGAATTTTCTCTTCACACATTATTTTGTACAGGTAGGTACCTAATTTTTATCAAATCCGTTTTTATATCCATGGTGACATACATTATGCAATTTCATACACACGGTAGTATTAATACGAGTTCGACAAATTACATCTTTAAAATAATGAAGTAACTTAAATGCGTTTCTATAAGTAATAGTTGTTCAAGAGGTGTTCGTGATATTGATTGATAAAATATAAAGAAAAATACTTCATAATGTATTTTAATGTGAGTAGGATCGTTAGTAAAATATATCTAATTTTAATTTTAAATATGTCTATTAAATTTAAATAAACGATCGTGCTCATATTTTAATTCTTTTTTTAACGCATTAGTGAACTCTACGTCCAATTGTGTATAGAAATTCTCGCTTTATTCTGCATACATTTGATTAAAATATTATGAGGATTATTTTGTGTCGAAGTCGCAAGCCGTTTGAACAGTATCAGTCCCGTGTCCTTACACGGGACTGATACTGTTCAAACGGCTTGCGAACTGCGCCAAATGGTAGCAGTCGATTCATTGTTCCATCTACTTGCGCCCACATAACATTTCTATATCCTAAACTCAATAGAATTGTTCGTTTGCACAATCCTAGTTTACTATTTACCGATATGGCAGAACTGGGTGGAAATAAGCTGTGCATTAATGATGTTGGAACTTTGCTACAGGGAGTTTTGTCACTTTTGCGGGAGGGAATTTAATTTTTTGATTTGATATATTTGAAGCAAATATACTATTTGAAGCTTCCCTCAATAGTAATACACTAAACGTTTTTTGATACTAGTCTTGAGTCTTGTAAAAATGTTTAGTGTAGTACTGTCACACTGCTGCGCACGGGTCTCCTCTGATTTGAGAGGGATTAGGCTATATTATACCATGCTAGCCTACTGCAGGTTGTTATATACATAATTTGTCATAATTATTTATGACCTGAGTTATTAAATAAAACACGTGAATAAGTACATCTTATTAAATACTGTTAAAATATTTCAATTTAAATGAAAGTCAGTGTCAATACAATACTTCCAACTAGTCCAATATATCAAGTACTTTATGTTGATCTCATTTGAGAATATCAACAACAGTGTAGGTATGTACTTTTTGATACATATAGGAACATATATAGCACTTGGAAACGTTCAAAACTATTAAATTAAAATATAAGGTCGTGATAATTTCCGGGTGCGGTGGTACCCGCTCATGCGCCGTCTCATTGTGCGCGGCCTGCGCAGGCGCCGATTAGCATTGAGAAGGTCGCGGGGTGCGTAGGCTAGGCGCGCCGAGGAATGCCGAACGCGCTTCGTGGCATTTCGGCTTACTCGACTGGTTATGTGATTTAAAACGCCCTGTTGTTTTTGCACCCCGGCCGTGATTGTCATTTATTATGAGCTAAAAATACCTAAACCTGATTGATAGGTCTTTGTTATAGATTATAAGATTTATTATTTTATGTAATTGACACTGGTCGCCTCATGTGTACCTGTCTCATTTATCTTGTGGCTGTAAACGTAGCTACAGACCTTATGCTCTATGTTCGAATCCGGTCAAGAAAGCTTGATCAATTTAGGGAATGACTGCGATTAGTTTGTATTATATAGGACTTAGATGCAAAACACATAAAGAAAGTTTAACATCCGTGACAAAAAGGCGCGAAATATTGACGATGTCCGATTAATGGAGTACTGCTTTAATTAAAGTATACTGAGTAGGTACGTATTTAGTATTACTGGTTCATCAGCTGGACCGAGATGTTGCCAGCATTATTAAATCTGATGCCGTAGTCCCTACGAATATGCTGCTGAACAAATTAGCTAATGTTGCTGTCTTCAAGTTACCTGAAACAAGAGAATATTTTATATAGTTACAATATTACTTAAATAGTTTTATAAAGCTGATAAATAAGAAATCTCAGGAAATTTATTAGGTATAAATATGAGAAGGGTTTTCCCCTGCTTCATTTATTTACGATGAAAACCCAGTCATAATTAGTACTAGTGATATTAGTCCAAAAACGGTGTTCTAAAACATACATTGGAGACTTTTGTTCTTTTAATTTTTTTGTCATATTCGACTTCATAAATGCTACCATACAGGTTTACAGTTTATTACCGTTTTGGCTTAATTTTTTCAGTCAAATGTCTGAAGCTAGATGTTAAAAGAAAATAAATATTTTTATATCAAACCTCAAAAAAAAAAAGTGTGCTCTAGAGCGTACAATAAAAGTCAGTGCTCTGTATTAATTAAAAGAGATTACTGAAATAACTTTCGCAGCGGAGAGGTCACCGATTCATATTTTTTGATATTTAATCTACTTGACAAACACCGAAGTGAAAGTCGTAATAGACAGGTCGACTTCTAAGGATTATTTTAATGTATGCGTTGATAATCTGATGATGGCAATCCATTAGTGGTTTGATAAGCAAAGGTCAGAATTGAAACGGATTCTGTGCGCCCGCCATTCGACGTGTCGTTGTTTTTTATAGAGCTATTTTATTTCTTGATCTATATAGAATGGTATACACTAGTTAATTACAATACTATTTTTTAGTACTAATCTGTCTAAGATTGCTATTGCGAGAGGTTATGACATCGAATAAACTGGACGTAAATTCAGTGTCAGAACTAATACTTTGAGCGTCATAAAAAAATCGGAATATCACTTTGTCCGAAAAAACCTCAGCTGTCGTACTTGCATAATTATTTATCATATATTATTAGATATGATATATTTATAGGGGTGAGACATAAGTTCGGTTTGATGTTTATATTGTTTTTTTTTCTGTTATGTTAGTTGTGCACTGTGTTCGTTTGAATTATCGTAGATATATATCGTTATCGTTACATTCTGGTTTTGGTATAGTTTTGTATTTTATTTGTTACTTGCTATTTTATTACTTGCGCTAATAATAATCAAATAAATATAAAACTGACCTTCATAATAAAGTTCCTGATTGAAAAAACTACTAAGGAAAAAATCCATAAACATGTTTCCTAAAAAGCTACTTTTCCTGAAGTGTTATACTACTGTGTCAAGATAAAAAAATCATACAAAATTGTCTAAGTTTTAAATTAAAATTTTGAAAATTATGATTATATACTTTGTCTTTGGGATCAGCACGAAACTAAGGGTCTTTGTCTATGGGGACAGTACGAAACCATGGGTAAAATTAGATGATTTTACCGATAGTGATTTTGTTATCTCTCTTTCATGCTATACTAAATAGTTTTTTTTATTTCATGTACAATTTATAAACAGGTCTTAAATGTAACGCAAACGATGAGAGAAAAAGTATATAATTTTAAATTTGACATTTGATATTGACAGTGACATTTTCAGCAAATATAAACAATCCAATACAGGATTGTTTATATTTGCTGAAAATGTCAGCCAACTTTACAGGATGTGTAAGCGCAAAAATCACATTGTGATGTGAGTATGTAGTGCGAAATTATCTTAAGAGTCAAGTCAGTAATATATTTGGCTTATTTACTGCCTTATTTATTTGATGCTCTGATTGGTCTGAGAGTTTAGTGCGCGCAAAAGAGCATTACCTACAAAATAAGCCCCAGAAGCCGCCACTACAGACGATCATACGACCCGCTTTTTATGAAATTTCTAATTGCCCTATTCTTAACTATTGTTTTACAGTATCTGCTGAAAGACGATTAGCAGTAACACTATATTATGGATCGATTACCAGTTTTAATAATGCCTCAATCATCATTACAGTTGTTTTCCGAAGAACATACATAGAAGCGATAAATTTTATAGATACTCATTGCTCACGGTTGTGATTAACTGTAGATTTTTGTACATTAAAGGTCTAATTAAATTCACACTTAACTATCGATCTGTCTGGGCGTTTGAATGTCTCTCATATGCGTTACACTACATTATTTTTTTGTGTTCTAACAGTATCTTTATATACATCAACAATAATGGCATTTTAAAGATAATTATATATTGGCAGCTATTATAAAATGTATATAACATCCATTACATATAGTTACACAGACGAAAATTGGTGACAATCTTAGTGACAAACTTAGGAGTGGTCCATATTACGCAGTAGTTGGGTTACCAAGTTTAAATAACGCAGCCCCACATGAATAATTAATTTTAGCTGTATGTATATTGATATAATCAATTAATTATCGATTGCAAAGAATATAGACTGGCATACTGCTTGAATGGAGATACAATAGCAGGATTTAAGACCAGCGTGCAAAGAAACGTGCCTTTTAAACCTGACCAATAGTACTCTAGAATTGATGAGGCCCATCACTACGTCTAAAACTAGTATGACATACAACTATATCGGCATTGATATATCGATACCGATACTCAGCTAAAAGAACCTACAGGGTTGGGGGTTCTTATTGGTAGAGCTATAATGTTGTTATAATTACGATTTACGTACGGTAAAATAATGATAACCTACATGAATATGTTGGCTGCCCTCCTTTTGGACATTCCTTTTCTATTTTCAACTACATTAGTTGTAACCACTGGACACATGCAAATTGGGCTTGGTTTCAAAGGTTAATGTAATGCAATGCACATCGTTAGTGTTCTTAGAAAAATGTGTGCCGAAGTCTGACTGCCAATAGATTTTCTAATGTGGTTATATATTAGGAATTAACAATTAAGTTTATCCAGTGTGGGAATACACTAAGACATTGGTGGTTCATTCAGTAATAAAATTCTAATGAAATTTAATTTAATAAACGTAATTATTTTATGGCGGTGTTTTATCGCAGAGGAGTCGCTAAAGAAATGGGCGAGAGTAGCCTAGGGCTATATCAGGGGAAAATACATAAACGGACTTTGGTATAATGATGGACATCAATACAGGATGGCATCGACCTCAATTAATTATTTTATAGCAACATGTTTGATTAGTCACTTCCTGAGATTTACTTTAATTGAGAATCAGGCACTCGTTTCTTTATAAACATCGATAATATTAATCGATATTTTTGCACGGACGTAAAAGTCGATAGTTATTTGATTTAGTGTTGTACCGTATTTGCAACAAGGTATTCATTTGGAGTTTGAACACGGAATGCCTAATTGTTGGCAGATGTTTAACAACGCATAGCTTTGTGCCTGTCGTTATTTCAACAGTTCATTACACACAAACCAAATACAAGCTCTCTGTACCATACAGCTCCCAAACCCACATAAATGCATATAATCGATTTCTAACACACTTCTTAATCAATTATATTCCGTTACACTAACTTTATTGAGCAAAATATTCTATTACAAGATTGTGGTGCCTTCTGTAATCTATTAGATATTTCATTAACCGGAAAATTACGTTCAGCACAGTTATAATTATCTAAAATCCTGGTGGTAAGGTTACCGTTGCAGGATTTTAACCGTTATTTTAAACTACAATAGGATGGAGCGTGGATAATTGGTTTTGATTAGTGACCGAGGTCATTGCGGATACTTTGGTGCTATGTAAGCTATGGTAATCTTGCTTCATTAGTCTAGTGGCTGAATACCCAAAGGCTCTAATGTCTTCCGACTGTTTTGTGATGCCCAATCTGAGCACTTGCCGATCTCTGGTCATCTCTCTGATACGTTTAGTGCGGTATTTAAGTATTTACTGTGCATTTATGTTTAGTGCTATTAGATCCAAGTAAATTGCATATTAATTATATTTTTGATCATATATCAAGTCATGAAGTCGTAATAGATAGAAATTTCTAGTAGTAAGAACGAGAAATATAAATTGTGTTCTGAAGGAAAATTTGTGGAGTTAAATATCACCTTCCTCAATATGCCGTAATGGTTTTCTTTTGATCGAGATATAATTAATATCAATAATAATTCTTGTACTCTATCCGGAACACCTTCTTGACTTTATGATAAAGTTTGTATCGGCATTAGTTCTTAGAAGTCGTCAGTTAAGACATAGAGTGTCAGTTAAGTGGTTTATAAAACTTAAAAGAAAATCAAAAAGAAAGATTTACCTAAATTACCCTATATAAATTCTTCTAAAGATCTATTTATATGTATTTATATACTTTTATGAATCATACAATAATTGTAAGGCACTTACAAAGGACAATAGTCTCAAATTAAATTAATTACTCTACAGAGAACATTTCAATTAAACAACGACATAAATCGATATACATAATTATAATAATCCTTGTACCAAAATGGTAATGCGCTGTACATTACGAAGTGTTAATGCTATAGATGGTTAACTGACTTACATAAATTATCATTTAGTTGATTATATTGAAAGTAAGACCGATTCCACCAATAATGCAAATACAAAAGATGGCGCAAATGTTATTTACAAACAAATCTCAACCGATTTGCACGTAGGCGCAGCGGTCAAAAGTCGCGGACGCGTGGGATCTTACAGCCGGGTCCCTGGATTGACACCTGCGTTACATCACCGTCACCCACCGGTGGGCCTCTTTCCCACGCCACACCGGCCCTAAACAGCGCTGGATTAGTAATGCTACCAAACCGTTTATGAAAGTATTGTTAGGAAGATTGAAAGTAGATGTGGTAAAAAATGCAGCTAGTCACCGGATTAGGAGAGAGGCGCTGATAAATTATAAAAATAAATTACCCCCCTCTCACAATCTCGCCCCTTACAGTCAAAAAGTGATCAAAAATCTCAAACTTAGTTACAGCAATTTGCGACCAATAAGAGAAGGTCTATGTGCGAAGACTGTCACCCCATGCCAGGCCAGATTGACTCAAACAGAATAACACTACTGTAAAACATGGAAGACAAAATGTTCAATAGAACGTAGCGATACATTTTCGTCGTCGTCGTCACAATCGTCGTTCTTATAAACCTTGAGCTTTGATTTTAAATCAAATTTGGTTTTTACGTCTACCGTTAAACAATATGTTGTTAATCCGTAAAAATATCCACATTTCAACAATCCAAAAGGTATTCCATATTGTAGCGCATATTTGAGTAGGAATAGTTTATTCGCGACGGACATAATAAGCCGCTAACGCGGTGACCTGCGCCCACGCAGTCGAGGACGTGTTTAGACACGGTCGTGTTGCATGACCAGGGTTAGGCTCCCTGCACATTGGCGATTTTCTTCATTGACATATTTTTATAAAACGTTATCTAAACGATTTGCAAATAAACGCTGGGAAAAGTAATATTTAGGTTAGTTTTAAGGCAATATTTCACCCAAAAGATAGCCTGTACCCGTACTTACTAAATAGTGCCATACAACGTGCTAATACCGAGTCTATATAAAATCCAATGTCTATGTAGAAGCCGTGTTTAAGTCATGTTATGGAAACATGGAGTAGACTAAAATGGAAGGACCATTTTAGCTTCTTCCCTGCAATTTCACTAAGTAATTAAAAAATACATTGTTCTTTCACATCTACGGTTACAATGCAAAGTAAGATGTAACTATTTTCGTATGTAGGTTCCTGGATACAAAAAAAATGTATATTAAAAAAAATATGTAAAAAAAACACTTAGGAATGCATTTCCGGTAATTTTAATTTCCACATTCAAAATTATTCGCAAATTAGTTTTTATTATAGTTATTAGCAATTTAAATGCACATTGTCGACCGCGGGCGCGGTTTTGCGACAAATCGCCGACAATTATAATTTACTAGTCGACGGTGTGTAGGCGGACGCATTGCGGACGGCAAACCATTCAGATCTTAATGTCGCCTAAACCGTCTGGATGGCTTTCAGCCTTTATGTCAGATTAAACTAAGCTTGGTATTTTACCAAGATTTGTGGTCTACACCAATATATAATATATTTTTCAAGTTTTTTTTTTGGTGAGTTATGGTAATTGAGCGTCGAACAGTAAAAAGTGACCAACCCATTTTTTTTGCGGAAATGAGTGATAGTGCCGCTATAAAATATAATTAATTTATGTGGTATTAGAGACATTATTTGCATTTTTTTAATTCTCACCTAAGCTCATAGTTGTAAAATGAGACGATTTACCAATATCACCATTTTTAGTATAAGAGAGTACCATTTTAGGCGACCATATCCCAAAATATAAGAAAATATGTGTAATTTTAATTAGAAAATAGAATCAGACAGAAATGCATTTAGCAATAATACTAGTTTGGTAACCTTCTAATCCCGAAAAAACCCATTTTCTATAGAAACTCGAGTGCTGCAATAGTTTTCAAAAAGAATAATTATCAAGTTGAAATATACATATTTCTCTTTAATTTCCAGTTTCAGTTGCAATCGTGAAATCCATTTAATACATAATAATCTATTAGATTACATTCACTGTGCACCGATATATATTTCACACCTAAAGTTCATCTGATAACACAAAATTAGTTGATCCTCAACAACTATACACAAAGCTTACCTAATGCCCGCGACATTAGCCACGATCAACAACACATTTGCCTATAAACGGTTTCTAATAAACTCCTAACATTATCGCCTACGAGCGTAATATATAACGTACAATATAAAATATACGCGGGAACTATACACGGCGCATGCGGCGATGACGTCACGCTGCACTCATGGGGCAAATGTCACGCCCGCGGCCCACGTGCGCGCCCTGACGTGCGCCGGCGCACCTACCTAGGGTTGGCTTGTTCGAATTTGATTTGAATTTAGAATTGTATTCGTTCTTTTTGTTTAAAAATGTTGTAGGTAGGTTGAGGTTGCATGTGGGTTTTTTGTTACAGTTGAATGTCATTAGGTACATGTTAATGGATTATGATATTTGAAATGGTTTTAAATATTATTCATTTATTATGTTTTATTAAGTACAGTGTGCTATATTGCATTTTTATTTGAATTCAGATTGCAAGGTTAGTTATCTGTATAATACTTAAAATGTAACGTTTGCGTCCTTCCCTTTTTATTTATTAAAATTTTAAGTGGTTTTAGGAGATCCAGTTTTTTTAGTTTACATTTCGTGCAACCCTATACAAACACCTAAAGTCCATAAAAGACGATTGTGTAGGATTCAATAATGGAAATTGAGATGTTTCTTTTTAGATATTTTGGTTGTTTCGGATACACTGACTCACATGTGTGTCCTATTGATTTCTTTATATATTTTTGAGTCATTTTCACAGTTAACATAATCACCGATGACGTGAGATTATTGTTAGAGTTCTAATCCTTAAAAGGTACTATTAATCTTAGTTCATTGAACTCATATTTCCTAGGATTATCCCAAGTCCATCTAATATCCAGCAGTCTGATGTAAATATTGCAATCATCAATCCAAAAAAAATGATTGTATTGCTAACAGAATGTTGCTAACATAATAATATTTCCACGGAAGGAATTGTTAATATAGGTTAGTATTATCAATAAGTAGCTAAGTAAACGTGACATGTTGGCACCCCTGACTTTTTTAGGCGTCTATTGTGGAGCTCAAATCGGCATACATCAAATCTACCAGAGACATTAAGCATCTATTGATGCTCCTATTAATACAACTATTTAGATCTGAACCCTTACAAGTTGGTGGATACTAAAAAAAGTATCATGATGTGGAAGTTTCATGCAGATACGAATATTTGTAATCAATTTTTTAGATAGTGGCTGAAATGTGCTGAGCTCCATTGAACAAATGAACCGCGAAGTTACCAACAACCTCATCTGTAATGTACCGTAGTCATGGCATGACATGCCAATTCTCGCGAAAGAAATTAAGAGATTTAAAAAAACTAGGTATATGTAACACTTACGCTTTCTAGATTAAAAAGTTGGAGCCATTTTTACGCTTTCTCGTAATTGCGCGCTTTAGATTCCCCCAAAATTGCGCACTGGCGTCTTTGATTGGCTAATCAAAGTATGTCTCAAATTTTGAAAATGTTTTTATGCTGTTATTCTAAATGTGTGAAGTACTTCAAAAATATTTGATTCACTTACAGAAATAATAGGTGTTTTATCAAAATTTTAAATGGTCTTATGATTATGCTCTTAGTTTAAAGAATAATTAAAGTCTTTTTATACCTACAAATTTAAATCTAAATTAGTTTGTTGTTCTTAATATAGTGGTAATGTTAAAGTCGATTTGAATCGTCGAGGCTAGTTTGATCTTTAAAATGTTGTCCATATTTAATATAAGGCAAAATCATACACGTGCAGAATAATTATATGGCAAATCTTGACACTTTAATCGATCATAACCAACACTCAACACAAAGGCACATTGACATTTCTGTGGAAAAATGTCACTAGTCACGACGCATTACATACATATTTTAATCTCGATCGGCTGACGCATGCACCCTACCGTTCTCGGAACTGCCCGCGCACCTTGACATTCGCATGTCAAATGTCAACCGGCCAATGACCCGCTGCGTGATAGTTCACCACAGATTACCAAGACATTATTTTGGTTTTTTTTTTCTTACTTTTGATATGTCTGTGTTGTTGTAAGTTGAGACACCGGGTACAGCTCGTGTGAAGCTTTTGTACATTTGACATTTCGATGGCCAGACATGGGGATTAAGCAGCTAAGGCGGCATTTTATTTTTTTAATATACACATGGGATTATCATTACATAATATTTTCTCATCTGTTTTTGTTTTAAACCTTTCAAGAACTACATTGATCTGAAAAATATTTAATAATAATAACCAGGTAAATGTCAGTTTATTTTCATACACATTTATTATTTATTTATTCAGGTATATTGTATAGGTATTGACATTCTATGGCACGAAGTAAAAAGCGTATATATACTATCTAGATCTTCTCAAGCTTATTTTTTTTACCTAAAAATTATAAACATCTAACTACGTAGGTATGCAATTGTATTAGAATTACAGTCGACAATCAATACGAGACGAATCGAAAATCTAAAATCGATTAAAAACAGTTTCGAAAATTCTCTACAATACGTACCTAAATAACTTCATTTTTTGCTTCATTAGTAACATCATTCCGACACCCAAACTGCAACCTGTTCTGATGAACTGAGCCAAATAGTTTGGTAGCATTTATTTTGCATGGGAACTGTTTTTTATAAATTTTAAAAAGTTGTTGCTTAATTAATAATACCTTTAATAAATTAAAGTAAAAGAAAAGTAAAAAATATTTACAATTACTAGTATGGTATTCATGTTTTGGCTTCAAAGTGGAGCAGTCACATTGATTCAGTTGAACTAAAAAAAACATTAATGCATTAAACGTACCTAACTATCATAAGTGTCAATTTGTTGTTGGTTTATGTTAATACTACAGTATTTAAGATAATAACCGACATTACTTATGAGCAGCTTGTAAATTATACATTAATTATATTTAGGAAGCTATTTACTGAAGCTTAGTCAAAAGGTGAACCAGTCTTAGTAGGATATAGTTCGTTGAATATAATTATGATATTAATAATCTGTAATCATTTTAATGTGTATTTTAGTATATTATTATGAAAGAGAGTATTTGCGGTTTTTTTTTATGGTGATAAGGGGCCAAACAGCAGGCGGCTCACCTGATGGTAAGTGATGACCATCGCCCATGGACATTTGCAACACCAGAGGCTCGCAAATGCGTTGCCTAACCCCATTGAAACCGTTCAGGCTTCTTAAAATAGGGAGTTACTGAACTGACAGCAAACGGAATTCCAATGCTGTCAGAATAGTCACTCCCCCAATGAGCTCTTGTAACCTTACTCACTTGCAGAAATACAACTATTGTTGATTCACTGCAGTCTTCTGTAAGGCGGAGGTACTTCCCCAGTCGGGCAGCTCAATTTGAGCGAGAAATCTCGCTATGCCCTACCTCCTTGCGGATATACATTAACACAGCAAGTTTTTTACAACTTATCACAATAATACTTTTAGCCAAAGAAATTCACGGCTGGACAAAAATACATAGTTTCAGTAGTTATTCTGCCTTTATTAACATTAGAATTATAAGGTACGAGTAACTATGTCTGATAAAAATGCGATTAAGCGTGTGAAAATGTAAGTAATCCGGTAGTTACATTTTAATTTGACTTAAAGTGAGTCAAGAGTGCTTAACTATAATGATAATTCAAGATAATTACTATTTTACGATATTTTATAAAGTGGAGAGTAGATTATGTTTTTTAGTTACTTATGCACTATGTATCAATTGTCTGATTGAAGAAGGGTGAGAATGAAGACCTTCAATCTTTCAAGATTTAAAATATATTTTTGACAGCAATACCCAAGAAGCTTCCTTCTCCCCCAGAAAGTTACACAGTAATTAGACTAACGCATCATCAGGTAGGCTTAGCATTTTTCTTAGCCACATACAGAGTTCAATATTATTGTTAAAACACTTGTTAAAACTGGTATAACTGAAGTGATGTTGTAGTCCGAATTATGATCGAGAGCTTTCTCCATAGTATAATGTATAACTTCACTGTACAATAAAATCAATACGAGGTGGATCCCGCAGTTAATTCAATACGGAGCCGGAATTTATTATCTGTTGCCGCAACTACAGCAGTATTGAATGAGCTATTGTAAATTAGTTCTTAGTCGAGGTTGCGGTACTGAGAGGAACACGGTATATTACAGCTGGGGAAGATAGGGGCACCACACGTATGTACACACGGATATAACTAGAAGACACTAACGCGTGCACCGTGATAGTGTTCAACTTGAATTCTGATTGACTGCTTCGTAGATCATAGAATACTTACTAGAATATATACTACTATTACTACAACTTTCTATTTAAATTATCAGTAGTGAGCTTCGGATTTGGATTTGTACACGATTTCATGACAATAAGCTGGTCCTCGATTATGCGGGAACTAAAACAATCGCGCCCTGTGGAAAGTCATAAAGGGTCAAAATAACATAAACATAGTTTAATCTTTGGTACCATCTTCGGGCATCAGGGATTTTTGAACGCAGATTCTCTACGACGTATCCGGAAAATTCTCTGGACATATTGCCCCTACTCAAGCAAACACCACTTCTGCGGCAGTGTTAGATCGATTGTTACATTACACACAATGTGTGGTAACCACAGTCCTGTTTAGTCAGTATTGAGTTATTTAATATGGTTGTTAGGAATAGAAACGATTGAAAATATTTACAATCAGAAGTGTACTACGATATGTTTTTGTTTGAATTAAACCAAATTATTGGAAAAATGCGAAAGTGTGTCTGTCTGTCTGTTACCTCAAGCTTAAACCGCTGAACCGATTTAGCTGTAATTTTTGTATGACGATAGCTTGAGTCCTGGGAAAGGACATGGGAGTTTTTGTCTCAGAAATCATCCCCTAAAATGCCGAAAACGGGAGTGTAAGTTAGTATGCGGTATAGATATTTTTTTAAAAGAGATAAATAAGCAGATTGGATACAATTACTAATGGGCAAAAGCAAGTAGAATATAAAATAACTATCAATATGAAAAATTACACTGCCAATCCTGGTCCAAGCTGTATGATATAAGCTTGACCTCAACGCATTGCATCAATGAGCGTGATGCTACAACTATTTACAAACATACTTTGGCCACAACATCTGATCATTGTTTTGTGCAGCATCCATATTACCTCACTGGTTTGTTTGTTATCTTATTCGGTAACATGTTTTGGCATCTCTCCGCATCCGACTCGACACGGTAGAAATTTTGTCAATAATATGTCGGAGCCAAATATGCGATGATTGTTTACACACAAATCTTGAACATCTACATAACTCTGGCAGCGTTATGCGTAATCTTGTAAATAGATACCGAACCGAGTGCAGTTATAACTTAGTAATTAATGTCATTAGGCATGACATCCATGGACATTGAATTTTGAAACCAATTACAAATTGACGTAAAACAACTATTAAAGACATCCAATACAATATAAAGCTATACTGAACTCAATGCATCAGAATCATTGAAATCAGTTTGAATGGCAAACTGATTTCAATGATTCTGATGCATTGCAAGGATATCTCGAAACAAACGTACTACAAAAAGATACAGTCGTCAGCGTATGAAGTCTGCCGACTTACAAAAAGCTGGAAGCGTGGTAAAATATTTTAACAGACCACATTCTGCGAGGAGACGAAACATGATATGGGCAGATGACGGTATCGTGTAGAGCATTGGTGCTTGTAGATTCATTTCCATCATAAGATCTATAAGATATTCAAAATGATATAACTATACGATGACTAGAGATGATGAAGGTTTAACGAAACTAGAGCCCCATAAAATGTCAGGAGACAAAATCGCACAGTAATTAAATTGCTTACATTAAACCTATTAATCTTTTCCAATATCTATGACATGTTAAAATAAATTGTTGCACTCTTACATAAGCAATGAGTCAAAGGAGAACGACCTCGAATCTTCAGTGACAAGCCTTCGATCATTGCACCGCCATTGTTCAGCAGATACGTTAAGGTGTAACCTTTGGGATGTCGCGTGGGCAGGCGCCCGCCCTGGGCGTGACCTGGACATAGATCACCTGGGTGCGGTGGAGAACAGGTTTTGGCCTATGGAAATTAGGTTTATTGCTGCATAATTTTGAAGATATAGTTAGGACTTTTAGTTTAAGGTAGAACTATCGTATTGTTCAAGAAAACCTATTTTGACTTTGTGTTTTTACGTAAATTGTTAATATGCATAAATATACGCATTTTGAGAAATTTGAGATCACCGCTAATTCTATCTCTCAACAATTCATCATCTTCATTTGCTGCTGGTCATAGGCCTCTACATACATACATACACTCACGCCTTTTTCCCATGAGGGTAGACAGAAACTACAGAATGGTGCGCGGTACGATCCCTGCATACCACTTTTTCTTCATCCACATTCATACATCTCGTCGTGCACGGGCGCCGGTGGATGCCATAATGTGACGAATCCTCTCGGCTCTCTTTATTCTGTCCTTGCTGGTGATTCGTCACTGCATATGTTTGCCTGGACGCAGTCTTAGCTGAAGAATTATTTTAATTAAACAAACTATAATACCAATATTATAGCAATTGTCTCCAATATATGACAGACTCTTTCCAATTCTAATTATAATTGTTCTGATTATCGTAATAAAATTGATTACACATTTTGTTAAAATTTTATTATTTCGGCTCTTAGTCCTGACCACAAAATTCGCGAAATGGTAATTACTATTAGCCAAATGTCACGTACGCTGACTCTTTAAACAAACCCGAACATGCTATTTGAAGTCCAACACCTCTAATGTACCACTACACTCAACCAATAAAACAAAAAGGCCTAGATAACCGAGTAATGAAATGAACGCCCAACACCTACAAACTAAGTCGTTGTCTAATAAATTCAAGTGTCGTATCTGCGATAATAAAGTCGCCTCTTTGGTAATAAGCGCTGCTTAGGTGCGCGTGGGCAGAATAATGAAGACATTTGTCGCGCGCCCATACATGTGTTATCCCCTTATTCCTCTTGTATTTGGGATAACTATAGACTTATAAATCAAATTGTTACTGAGCCAACTCATTATACGGATCATAGTCAAACCCTAATTGATGTAGTGTGCACCGATGCCCGGGTGTGTGGGGTATCAGTATCTCACACACCCGAGCTCGGCAATCACGCCATTGTTTCGGTTGAATTAAAATTTAAATTAGAGAAACCGACACCTAAATGGATTACGTACAGGCCACTTAAAGACATCTTACCAGAATACTTTTATCATGACTTAAATAGTATGGATTGGGAATATATTGAAAGTCTAGAAAATGTGAACACAATGGTAATGACATTTAATCAATATATTCTCAAACTATTTGACTTACACGCACCTCTTAAAAAAGTTTTAATAAAAGAACAGTCTTGCCCTTGGATAACCGACACTGTCAAGGAGATGGTGAAGTTGCGTGACAAGTGTCATAATAAGTCCAAAATTTCTGGATCTGAGTGTCATATAAAGTCTTATAAAGAATTAAAATACATTGTCAGAGCTGCAATAGAGAGTGAGAAATGTGCATATTTCAAAACATACATTAATAATAACATTAAACAGCCTAAGAAATTATGGAAGCATTTAAAATCAACTATAAACATCTCAAATAAATCAGAGCACAGATTACCTCATTTTTGTAATGACCCGGAATTAATTAACAAACACTTTTTGGATGTACCTGGTAGTAGTAATGTAACAACGGCAGACTTGACATACTTTGAGCAAAATAGTTTTAATAATAGTCATTTTAAGTTAGAAACTGTTTCTGAAGACGTGGTGATGAGGCTGTTACGAGGTTTGAAGTCGAATGCTCAAGGTTCAGATCACATCTCTCTTGAGATGATTATGATGACACTTCCGCGTACACTTGCAGCTATTACAGCCATCATTAACCAATCCATTGCTACCTCTGTCTTCCCGGATCTGTGGAAAAGGGCAATAGTTAGACCCATCCCAAAAGTACTTAATCCTACAAGCATAAAAGATCTTCGCCCTATTAGCCTTCTGCCCTGTCTATCCAAAATACTGGAAAAGGTTGTGTCTGAACAATTTAGGGCATATCTAGAGCAGAACAGTGTCTTGCCGGTATTTCAATCGGGTTTTCGCAAGGGACACAGTACAGCGACAGCACTACTTGATGTGGTTGGTAATTCTCTTGAAGCCAGAGATCAGGGCTTGGGAACTCTGCTTGTTCTGCTGGACTTTTCGCGTGCCTTCGACAGTATAAATACCACTTTACTTCTTTCAAAGCTATCTTATTACGGGTGTGACACACAAACAACTCAATGGTTTCAAAGTTACCTTATTAACCGTTCGCAGTTTGTACAGCTGACAAGTGATATTGATGGTGGTACTTTATCTTCCAGCCCTAGGTGCGTGAACAGGGGTGTGCCTCAGGGATCCATCCTCAGCCCGCTTCTTTTTGTTCTGTACAGTGCTGACATCACTAACTGTCTTGTAAACACTAAATTCCACCTTTATGCCGATGACCTCCAAATTTACCTCCCGTTTCAATCCCAGGATGCTGTCGACACTGTAAACAGAATAAATGAGGACTTGGATATGGTCTCTGCTTGGTCTAGACGAAACTCCCTGGTTCTTAACCCCAGCAAGTCCAAGTACATTGTGTTAGGATCCAGAAATTTCATTAGGAGGATGTCTAATTATAATTTAGATTTAAAAATTGATAGTTGTAGTTTGGAACAAGTCCAAGAGGCTCGTAATCTGGGGGTGGTTCTTGACAGTCAACTGCATTTTGAAGCACACATCCTGGAAGCTGTGCGCAACTGCTTCTACCGACTCAAACTTCTATATCGTGTCCGTCCCTACATAAGTGTGGATATGCGTGTCATGCTATGTGAGTCACTTGTTTTATCCAAGCTGAACTATGCTGACACTGTGTATGGGACGTGCATTCTCGGTAGAAGCGAGAAAATGATCCAGCGAGTACAGAATGCGTGTGCTAGATTCTGTTATAACATTCCCCCCAGATCCCACATAACTCCTTTTCTAAACAAGGGTAATCTGATGAGAATGTCAGCACGGAGGAAACTCCATCTGGCTACCCTACTATTCGGCATAATTCTCACAAAAAAACCAGATTACCTGTATAAAAAACTTTCTTGGTCGCGTGAAATAAATAAAGTTAAAACCAGAGCATCAGCCTACCTCATGTTGACACCAACGCATAGAACTGCTGCTTTCCGTGGTAGTTTTAAATTCGCTGCCACTCGCTGCTGGAACGACTTGCCACCTCCTTTTCGTGCTATAAGGACAGTTAGTGCTTTTAGTATCAACTATAAAAAACATTTATTACGCCAACAAAAGAACGATTTCCTATAAAAATTACCTTGGTCTGCACGCAGCTGGCAAAGGTGGCCCCAGTCGCTTGTGGCACCGAGTATTTGCAGCATAGTCTTAGATAAGTAAGTTTTCATTTTCAAACAACATTAGCACAAAGATAAATGTCACAGCACTTATTGTTTATTTCTTCTTAATTGTATTATTTATATTAGCACTCTCTCTTACTTTAATTGTACTGATCCAGATATACACATATTTTATACAACACACACATAATTAGATAGTATTATAAATATTTATCACTTTCATTAGACAAGACAATTTACATTTAACAATTGATTTACAAATACAATCAACATTAGAGCGGCGGTGCGGGCGGCGCCTGCGTTCCATTGTTTGTCACAGATTATGCTATGGCTTTATTAACCGTAGCATAGACAAGCAATGTGATAACGCTTGGCCCTGTCCGATCGACGCATTATATTAATAAAAACGCCTTCCCACACAATCATTATTATACTTTATTTATTATTATAATTTATTATGTGTATGCCTTATTATTTTTTGGTTTTTATATGTATCTATTATATATAAATAGCATATTTATACTCCCGTGGCCGCCCGTGGCATCTCTGTGGGCCCTATCGGAAGACCAGCGCTGCGACATTCAATGTCGTAGCATTATGCTGAGATAGGGGCCTTTTTGGTCTCGTACAGGCTTTTAACTTTTTATTTATTTTATATTTTTATTTTTATGTGTACTTAATTAATTGTGTTCACCTGTGCGAGTCACGAATAAATATTTTTTTTCTTTCTTTTCTTTCGTTCTTTCTTTACTTATCCATACACAGTAATGCATTTGAATTTGAAGTTTTATTCAAGTTGTTTAGTTTTTATCGAGCGCGGTGTAGAATTACGGCCCCACACGTATTCTAGATGTTAAATATTCATTTGTACGGTAAGATTTTTGTTCTATGATTGAGTGCAACAGAAAATAAATGCTATTAAGGAAACGGTGTGGGACGAAGTGTTAATATTAAAATGTTAGATTGATTATTAACTGGGGATTAATTTATTGTAACCTAAGCTTTATCTTGAGTAAATGTTGATTGATAAATTGAATTAAAATAACAGGTTAGTGTTGCATTTACTGTAAGTATTTAACAAAGCTTCAGGTATTATAAAAGAAGGAAAATCATAAGAAGTTCTGATACAGCTACGAGCAAAAAACAGAAATTTGTTGACAAAGGTCGAGATATGAAATGAAAAATAATATATATATATTGTGCCATGTTCCCATATACACGCAATATCCCGGAAGCCATGCCCATGTGATTTTTACCAGGGTTACATAAAATGCAGAAGTAATTACGTCATACAGTGCTCGTATCAATTTTAATGCGACATAATGGCGCGGTTTCACTTATTTGGAGCAAAACCGATCGGTCGGTGAAAGGTGCCGATGGTATCGGCTGTACTTTCGACCGTCTTTGTCTTTGTATATTATAGTATATAATATTTTAACTTACGGTAGCTCAATGCTTTGTTAGTTGACACTATAATTTTGACTAGCATGTGGTGTATCGAAAGTAGCCATACGTTCATCTCCCAAGGGAATAGGTTTTTAATTTTATATTTCAGAAAGTTAAAGAATTTAATTTTATTATTATAACTTATTGTTAAAAAGATTAGTCAATCAGCAGATAGATGCAAAGTAGAGTATGTAAGTACATTGAAAGTGCACTCTTTTCTTAACTATACTGCCGTCCACTAACTAAAAGGCAGCTAAGTGCAAAAAATAGTTTTCGAGAAAACGCAAAAATAAGTGGGAATTAACGTCTCTTGAAAAGTATGCTACCTAGGAACAAGGTTGCAAGTTATATACGTAGGCATAGTTTTTTTGCACAATATGTGATATATTGCACTCATTTATTTTAATCACATTTTATTTAAATTCATTCTCTAACTTGTAGCTAAGCATTATTTTTCATTTTTACATATTATACTGCACTATAAGGCCGCTAACCATACCTTAACTGCTTTATAGTAAAGCAATTTCTTGTAGCCACCATGTCTTGTACTTAGAGTAAAAGTTATCAAAATATACTTAGTTATAAAGCAGTTAAAGGATTTTAACAGACTTATAGCCTAGTAACTAACACTTGGAAGACTTACTTTGCTTACTTAGAAAGCAGTTATGGGATTTTAAACGCTTTTAAGCTCGGTATTGTAAAACATATTTTTATACTGGTTCTCCTATTGCTTAACTAGAAGGCAGTTAAAGACATCTCGCTCGCAATTAACTGTCTTTTAAATAAGCACTTGCGGGTAAAAAGTTGAGAAGTTAAAAACTATTTTATGAAAATCAGAACTTTATTTATTAATAAAAAAGAATAGACAATGAAGTACGTCAAATTAAATTGTGTAGGAACTTAACAAATAGCTTATTATTAATTAAACAATATAAAATAAAAAAAACCTAGTTTAATCAAACTTTTACAAATCTTATTCAGTAATGAGATCACAATTACATCTTTAATAATAATCAGTATTTGCGAAACCATATACCCAAAACATGTAAGTATCGTTTTTGAAAGCTTTATGGCACTTGACACACATTGGTTTCAAATTCTTATGCACTTATGAAATAAAGATATCACAATCAGAGATCAATAATTGCTACGTTGAAATAATATAATTGTGCGTAACACATAAATCAATTAAATATTAGACTTTATATAAAAAATATAAATTCGGCCATTTTTTATGCTTAAATACTAATTAAAAACTTTAACAAAATAAGTAAATTAGATTAGGTAAATAAGCAATTATACCTAGTAACACACTCGTGTAGTATTATCAAAATTAAGTTATAAAGTAAACAAAAATATTTAATAACATAATTATAAAAAACAATTTTTTTCTAAAGGCACTTTTTCAGTCTTTCTGTTTACTACATATCCTAGTTTATAAAGTTACGTTCCTTTTGTTTTTCTTCTGGTTCAATTCAGATATATTATTTCCTTCATTGATCGGTAAATTTTGCCAAAATAACATCTTATGTTTAGGTATAATTGGCGATAAGTTTGTTAAAAGATTAATCTTTCTCTCCTCATCTATTCCTTTCGGTTGCGTACGAAATGTTAAAACAAAATGCGGGTTCTTCAAGTATATATCGTTTAAAAATTTAAGAGACACATATTCCTCATCAAAAACTTCCTTATAATGGAGATCAAAACTTCCTCGTTTAAAACACACTTCAGTCATATTTTTAAGATACGCTCTGGGACTTGAATTATGCATGCGTCGATCTGATACGTTACCTACGTAGTTTACAAAATGTTGAGGCTAATTACTTCTTATAAATAATCTTCTTTCTGAATGTGGCATCATCTAATACTTGTTATTAATATCCAAACCTTCCTCGGGAGTAAATATAGTTGAACAACATTTTGTACACTTCATATCACAGCCTGTTTTTACATTGTACTTGCTTCTGCGTTCCTTTTCCTTCTCAACTAATCTATCTTTCAAGCTGGTATCATATTTCTTTCTTTTTGTGGAAGATGGTGGTGCTAAATTTACTAAATCTGTAGAAATACAGCAATCAAAAATAGATAAAGATGTACGTCTTTTCTGTAACCGATGTCCAATAATCTCTTCTGTTCTTGTAAATTCTTGAGAATGTCGTCGCGTTATTATTTTTTTGGGAAAAGTTTTAGTTATTGATGTTTTCCTTTTCAATATTGGTTTACTTTTAGGGTTTGAAACTGTATTTTGTCTTTGCATGTCATAACCATATTCAGTATCATCACTAAAAACTTCTTCACATGGTTGGTAGTCCTTAACAGAGTCATCACTGTCATAATCTAATATGAAAAAGAAGGAAAAGGAAGGAATTATAGCCTGAGCTAGTCAAACGCAAACGCAAATCACGACCGTTTAACTGCTTTTTAGACTAGTATTGTCGTTTTGCTTCTCTCTAGCGATTGATATTTAGCTAATACTAATTTCAATACATAACTTAAAAGCCGCTATTGGCGTATAATTGCTTTCTAGTGTAGTTTTTCTTAATGGTTATTTGTATGACACAATATATGAAGGTAGTTAAAGACAGTTAGCTGCTTTTTAGTCAAGCATGGCTAGATAACGTACTTTTAGTTAAGTAAATTTAGAAAAAAATGATACATCGATTTGCCGTTAAAGTATGTTAACGTCTTTCTAGAGAAGTATTGTGGCTTTGCCGCTTTTTAATTAAGGAAGTAACGAAATTTATGTGGTTTAACTGCTCAGCAATGTTCTGTATCTCTAAAACTATAAATCATAGAAAAATGATTCTTACACCGAAAGATAGAGCATCGAAAGTTGTATAAGACTACATTACAAAGTGAAAAACGACCAACTGTGGCTTAACGGCTTTTTAGTTAGTGGACGGCAGTATATACCTCGTTATATGCGTAAGTGAAGTGTAATAGCGTAGTGTTTTTAACTCGAGTTCCATTCCAAGGTACGTACCCGAGTGCGCATTTATCACTTGCAAACAGTGATGGAAAACATGGTGAGGAAACCATGAAATATGCATGCAAGAGACATTTTCTCAATTGTGTGAGAAGTCTGCTAACCAAACCAAAGCGTGCTAGACTATAGCCATTTATCTCTTTAAAATATCTCATGGCCAGCGGTTGATAATGTAATTAGTTGGAGAATCTTGCCTACGTTAGACATTTTGCTCCTTTCAAAATGTTAGATAAAATTTAAGAGTAGTTAGGTTTATCCGTTAGTCATTTAAACGGCCGGTAGATTAAGTGTGAAATTGAGATGAGAGAGCAAACTGCCCGGCAAATGAATTCGTCATAGAAATGGGTTCACGGTTGGTCAGTCAAAGGTCGTTTGTGGAGTAACTTCGATTTGAAGTAAAAAATTACGCTAGTTCGTTCTAAAAAATTTCCATGTACCTACTATGGCATTTTTTTATCATTCTTAACTTAATCTTATTAAATTATTTTAGCTCATACTTCAAATGAAAATAAAGTTACAAACTTCATTTATATAATACAGATTTTATATGTGTGGAACTCATCACTTTTTGCTTATAAATAGATTTTCACGACAATTTTCTGCTTACCTTAATTTAACAATGACAAAATTATTAAATGTCTATGAAATATAAACCTGTTTCACGAAGACGGAAGGTATCTTTTCTTCTTCCCTATAGCTTCCGGAGAAAGTTCTAGAACAAAAGTTCTTCATTACAATAAACATCTTTATAGCTTAGCAATCCTTTCTAACTAGCATTGTATACTGCTATTTCAGCTAGACATTACCAGTCTATTAGCTAACGACACATGTACTGTCGCCCATAAACTGATGGTGTTTTAAACCCCGGACTAGTTTCCCGCCTATCTCCGGGGACAAATGGAATGTTCGAGCAGCTTGCAACAAAACAATGGACTGTAGGCGAACTGGATGGCCAGGAATAGTTTGTTAGTTTTCTTGGCCGCTGATAAAATGTAGTTAAGTATAGAGGTTATAAGTTGAAGAGAATTTATGAGTACGATGAAGGGAAGAATGACTATGGAATGGATATGGAACCTCGTTTTCAAATTTAATGTATGTACCTATGCTAGCAAAAATGTTCCAATATTTAATTTAAATGGTGGTGTCAAAATAGGTCTTTGGAGTTTCTATTCTATCCGTTAATTATCATTTTAAGTATTAGTTACCATCGAAAATCGATCATTTTCAGATATTGGGATTAATTACCAATTAATACACCACCAAAACAGAAAATACTTTTTCTTAACTACTCAACAAATATATTTTGTAACATGTGACAACAACACAGACAATAAATCAAAACTAACATATTTACACATCAGTGTCCTCATAATCCCACGATTGACGCTTAAATAAATTAATCTTTAATTGGAACGATGCTATCTACCTTTGAAATGTCGGACCGATATAAAAATGTCACAGCCACTGACATTTGGAAGGTAATCCGAGCCAAGAAAGTGATCACGTTAGACGGTTAGACCTTTAACGGACTTCTGCTTAGCCTTGGTGGCGATGGATTGAAGATAAGGATCGGTCTCATTGTTGTCAAATGTCTTTGGTTCAAGAGTAATTGGGTAGTCTGTAGTAAAAGGTTTCGTAAAAGTTGTGTAGTGACAAAAAGCTGTGGCGTAATATGTCCAATAGAACTTTGTTAGAGTGCATAGTTACTTACGTTTGTATAGTAACTACAATATTTTTTTTCAACTTTGTTACGAGATATTGGAGTTAAAGCACGTTGCTCAGGCTCCTTTTGTGTTGAGTTCCTCTAGAGTTACTCTTGAGTTCGAAGTCGCGAGGTCAAATTGCATGTAGGTGTTTTTTGACTGTGGTGACCACCTCTTTTCGAAGAAAACCCATAATAAATGCAGGCTTGGTTGGCAATAAAGCAATCATTTACAATGAAGCCATTCACACTTTTCATGGCTATCAATAAAGTAGGTATTTCTCATTGTTATTTTTTTTTTCAATCGGCTAAATCATAAACGGCCAGTTGTCACGTCTTATAGAGCCGAATAGTCGATTATTAAGTCAAGTCTGGTGAGGTCTCGAATTGATAAAGTTATTCGATTATGCCCATTGTTCCGAATCGATGAATATCTAAATCAATAATTCAATTATACTGTATAGATATTCATAACTGATATTATGAATTGTTTAAAGGCATCAATAGCTCGTATTGGGTTAATGGTGGTCGAGTTAAAAGACGTTAAAAGGCAAAGCTTTCGACTCCCAAGGCTGGATTTGTCAATGTATATACATTATATATCTATATATTGTTTTCATGTATTCAGACGAAGTAAATTCCAAAAAGATATTTTAAGAAAATAATCGTATAATAATATAGTTTATTTCACTGAAAACTAATTTATGAAAACTCGAGCAAGATCCATTTGTGAAGAGATAACTAATGGATCTTAAGAAAAGTTAGTATACAAAATTTCACCAAAATCAAAAATTCGTTCCGATTTTCGTTAATCAAATTTATTTTATTTATGAAAAAAATGAAATTCAATCGAAAATTATTTTGGTTAATCTGTCAAAACGTCACTGTTTGTATGTCGCACCCATGTGTCATGTCATGATAATTATAATAAAGTATAACATAATCTGTTTATATTTTTGGAATAATCGATTATTCTTCTTTACCAGGTTCTTAACCAGGTTTAGTCAAGTAGCAGCGCAGGGATACAGATGTTCAAACGCTATTACGATATACAAATGACTGAGCAGAATTTCTGTACTCGTCTATAATTCAAGATAAGGTGTCTGCTAAGCCAAGTTATTGTTTGCAAGTGTGGTATGGTATATCCAGAACCTATAGTTTCAAACACAGATAACTATATAGTGGAGTCTGGAGATATTTGTTGAAGGACTTAATAGAATCAAGAACGGTTTCACTGTTTTTGATGAAAGATAAGATCCAGAGTTCAGTTCCTTAGCAGATAATCTAGCATCACATCATCACATACCAATTGTAGTGTTGAAGCATATAACTAGAGCCAAGAGGATACTTAATAGGTACCATGGCTTCAGATTTATCAAATCAAGATGTCCTCAACAAGATGATGAGTCTTCCTCAGAGTCTAGTGACTGATGATGCATTCACAGTTAGTGGGACAGTTACATCATGCATCTCTGATGCAGAGATAAAGAAAGTAATTACTTGTTTGGGTATTACAACAGGAGATTTTATTAAGAATTATTCATCCATAGAATTCGATTTCAATGCACTTATGACAATATTTGCAAATTATTGCCAAGATTTCAACAAGAAATTGTCTCCTAACACACCATCTTATGCATTAGAATTCTCTGGAAAGATGATATTTGATTTAGGTAAATATATACACAATGAGAAGAAGAGCAATGGTGCTAATGCCATACGTTTTAGATTCCCATACAAGACTGGAAGTGATAGGATCAAGATTAAAGTTGTCATAGTTACAACATTTCAAGGAATGGCATATAAAAAGATGGAGGACCAGGACAAATTGATCATCACATTTAAGCAAGCAACATTATTATCAGTTGTGACATTTTTGAAAGCTGTCGAGTTTGTATATTCCCAAGATCAATCCATTCTTCTAACACCATTGTGTGGAGCAGTGTTTTCAAGGGAAGCTATACCATCAATGGCTAAAGACTTGAATATGGAAATTATAGAGGTTATTAAAGAAATAAATGCTAGCACCTGTAGTGGTGGAGAATATCTTCCAGAGTCAGACATGGCATGTGCCATAATAGGTATAATAAGTGGGACTAAACGTATAACAAATCCTGCTGTAAGAAATGAAATGATTACCAAACTTATTAAGCAATATACAGCAAAAAATAAGGTATATAGTTCTGATAAATTTAACATATATGCCAAATATGCACTTAGCGGTGTGCCAAAGTAAGAATAATAATTAAAAAAATAACATTGCACCTGCTTATCCGAAACATTTTTATTTAACAATTTACTAAACTATTTATTGTTATTTATTTGTGGAATATATGTAATATAGAAAAAAAGGCTTCTTCCTTTTTTTCTATATTACATACTTTTCTTTCTTGAACACTACAAACTGGCCACACTCAATTATACGGAACATTTGTCAGCGAAACACTTTTTACTATTTCGAACCATAAATTTATAGACTGGCATAACACATATACATTCAATTACTTGCTCGTTTCACACTACATAAACTGCATAACAACATCACTATTATTCCAATTTATCGTTAACAAGTATAATTTACGAACAAATAAAAGACTGACTAAAGTATAAACTGTTACAAGCTGCCAATACTCCAGCACCATTAAGTAAATTTAAGTTCTATAAGCGCAGGAACAATTCCAAGTTCTATTAAAATTGTTGGCAGTGAAAGGTTTAGACGTAAGGTTCTGAAAAGGGGTTCAATGTAGTTCATGTACCTAACAGTTTAAAATAAACACTGACAAACAGAGTTTATTTTAAACTGTTAGCAATCATACAAAATGTTATGTTCAAGTTTATTGATGGGTGAATAAATGTGCATCATGATTATACAGTTAACTACGATGAAATTAAACTATTGATACGGATTTTATTGCGATATATTTAATGCCCATATAATAATAAAATGCCTATAAAGATATTATATTAATATTTTAGTCGTTAATATTATAAAGAGCGTAAGGTCAAAAAGAGCACAACGTACGAATGAGTTGAAAGAAAATTAATTTTCCCGAGCTAAGGGCATGTAATTTAATATCAACCAAGTCCCGTACATTGTTGAAAAGAGCACAAAATACATAAGTACAGAAGGACATTTCTATACGACAAGCATAGTTCACGAAATTATATTTTCATAATATTGAACGAAATACGTAAATATTATTAATGTGATCAGGCGGGTAACCTTGGATACCTTGCAGATATTCCAGGTTTATTTTTATTTGCGAGCTGCTGCAACTGTATTCTTTATTTCTGTGAACTTAATTTATTTTTAATAAAGTTTCTAAAAAAGGTATGTTGTTTCTTTAGATAAACACGCGAACGTGTACCTTTCTTCGTCGTTGTACGGAGCTAGACTTCTAGATGTATTTGTTCTGTCCAGAGGATAGTCCGCCACGCCCACGCGCAGTTCGCACAAGGTGCACAGCCTCCGGTCAGCACATTACTTACGTAACATGTGATCTTCGATCCCGACCTAGAACTCTGTACGGCCGACCCCGGGGTAATATGTTTAGTAATAAAACTCGTACACGAAATTACGACGTTTCGTGGAAGTCCGCTTTTTAGTGTACCTACATAAATAAACGTGGTCTAGGAATTCTTGCTCAGAATTTTGTCTAACCTGTTTCTTGAATCGCTAAGAAAATGCTTTGTGCGAAGCACGACAATTATAGTTGAAGAAGAGATTATAATTCAAGGAAATAACACTTCCTCTGGTCGGACCCTCACGTACACATGAGGTATCGCGGTAAAACTCTTTTGCTGATTTTTGCAAAAAAGGGCGGCAACTATACCACCAAATATGCTGGGTTTCGATAAAAGTTATAAACCTGGTTTATATTTCAAAGTGTAGACACAGTTTAAATTCTAAGTGGCGTTCTCCAATTATTTGGCCCTAGAGTATATAATAATTCAAAGTTATTAAAAGTTGAACTATAAAAGGGGGCCAAATGGGCAAGTGTTATATTAGTTACGGTCATGGCCCATTAATTTGTTGCCTCGAGCTACAATAATTACCAATTTTACCGCTAGAAATACCTATCAACGGGTCGTTAAATACATCAAAGTACCTACATCATGGAGAAATAATGTAGTAATATATAGATACTTAATACAAAAGATAGTCAATTGTTCAACAAATCGGTAAACCTCTGAAAAATTTTATTGTTACCCGTTGAATAATAAGTAATTCGTGTTTATGGTAACTTTTACATCTTATGTCATAAACGGTAAGGAACTTAGATTTTTTCAAAAAGGGATATATGAGGAAGTATTTTTAATATATTATTGTGTTAGGAAAGGCGCTGTAAAGAGACAGTTATAGAAGTTGTTTGTTAGCCACCTTGTGGTTAAAAGCCTGGGATTCTTCATCGGCACTTATTAAAGCTAGAAATATGGTAAATGATTTGTCGCTAAAACGACTCAAACTAAGATAGATAAATATGTTTCTTTTTCACACTAGAAACCTAGGACCGTTATTATCCCAAATCGCAAAGCAAACATTGCTTAAAATAGCCTCTAGCAGAACAGACCAACAGTATCACCTGTTAGTTATAAATCTACGTCTACACCTACATCGGCAGCCGGCACATACAATCCGAAGTATTGTGCAGTGTCGAACAGTAGCACCAGTGATTTGTATCGCTAAGTATCGACGTGATAACAAGTTCAGATAGTGGTAATACATCTATAACACCAGATATTTATGGGCGGGCCTTTAGGGCTGGTCAGCGGTGTTTAGGAGTTTACGGAGACAGATTAGTTTGTCTGTCTGTTCAGATGCATCGGTTTACAGTGGAAGCCGAACTTAATGTCGTTGGAAAGAGGCTTCTATCGTTTTGGCAGCAGTCATCAGGCTTATTGGCTGCTCACCCAGAAGAAAACTAGTCCTATTCCACTCTATCAGTCAAGATCATGGGCAAAAGGACCAATTTTTATTCATAAATAAGATAATAATAATGTAATATGTAATGAAATTGTAGATACTAAGTTCCATAATGACCTAACCACTATAGATGATATTTGCAACAGGGCACGTGTAACAGAAGTTGAATCCGTTCATTTTATAATGACTTATAAACACAAAAAAATCTTCAAATTTGGAAGTATTTTCAATTTATGAAAGAATATACAAAATATAAAATAGAACCAAAGTATCAAAGTTGCACGGCATAATACACAAAGTGACCATTACAAAGTCTGCCACCATTTCCTCTGTTACATAACTTTCACAACTATAGCAGGTCCCTCCACTTTGTAACGAGAGGCACAATAATTTGCACCCAGCTAAAACCGCAGACATTTTGAATTTCAAATCGAAGTATTTATAATCAGTTTGATCGCTATCCGCGAGGGAAAGTAACAGAAAATGATCTCTCCCGTGAAATCTAAGTTGGTCCTATCATAATTTAGCACTTGATTCTACAATAGCAAGTCCTGTCCGTTAGATAAAGGTCTTAGGAACGGTCCACAGATTAATGCACGCGCAGAGAGTGCAGTACGGAGTTTATTTCATCAATTCCACGGCTGTCGTACCGATGATTTCTGGTCTGTAACTTATCTATGCATTTTAACGTACAATAGACGTTGCAATTAGAATTTAATGGGTCGTATTGCGTGGGTAGGTTATTTAAAGATTTTTTGTATCGTTTTAGGTTCCGGTTAAGGAGGGTCATTATGTTATTATGTGAAAAGTTATTAGCTATAACCGTATGGGAGAACGATTAATTATTGATTTAAGTTAAGCAAATATTCTTTAAGATGCTTATTCAAATAAATAATAATGATGTGAATGTTTAATATATTCACAGCACAAATCATAAATTGACTTCTGTTATCAACTTGTCAGAAATTATAAATTTTACGTTCTCCGTAATCATTAATCGCATTCAATCAAATATTGTAATCTACTTCATATTTCAATTAAAAATATCAGATTTATTGATTCAGTCGAGAAGGTCATATGCAAACGATATCTTAGTGCAACTGTTTTGCTTAGTCTGCGGTGTTACCGCCCACGCCTGTCGCGGCCCGCCGCGTAAATATAGCGCAGAATTAGAACTACCCGCGGTTATTTATCGCTTGCGCGCGCGCAGGAGAAATCGACGCACGAGGACCGCTCAGCGTCACTTCCTGCTCGGACGTCGCCGCGAACGCACGCTCGTGCCGCAACGCTCATGTAATAGTCCTTTATTTGATGCCATAAAACTATATCTGCCTGCCTCGTAATACTGATCGTAATCGTTTATCCGATTGTTGTTTGATGTCTGTTATTTATATTTTCGTATTTCTTACGAGTTCTCAAGTGAATGCACCCGGTTGTGTAATCTGTAGCGAATTGAGCCGGTAACTTTGTTGTGTGGTAATAAAATAGTTAAGTGCTTCTTATGCCTTAATTATTTTATTGCAATTTGCATATTTTGTTACTGAAGTCACGATATTGATGGGTCGTGTTCCACGCGTTTGCCGTGATGACTAATATCAGTATCTCTAACAAAGCCTAATGATTAACCTGAAATTAGTCACATAATAATCAATGCCTACGTAATATAAAGTTGAGAATATTAATTAATGCAAAAATAAAACTCAAAAGGACCCAGTTACGTTTACAAAATGTCGTGTTATAATTATCTACATTTAACTTATTGTTGTAGAAATTATGTTCTGCAAATTCAGGTAATTCATGCCGACATAAATGCTCATAAAAATTGTACGGCCATAAATCTAACGAGAGAATGGCCATAGTGTATATTTACTATGTCAGAGCATTGTCACGGTGTAGCGACATGTCAGAGAGACTTGCCACAAAGTAGTTACGGAAGTAGGTCCTTATGTACTCATGACCGATGACTTTTTATGTGTTGGCATTTACCCGACATTTGACATTACCACCCGCCACACGTCTAATTATTATTAGTGGGTGTGGGCCGTCGGTGTCCTAACTAGGTTATTGGGGTTCAATAAGTATGCGGTTTAATTGTTTATTATATTGATTATTGATATTATATTTATCATCATCAGAATTTTATAAGTCTTTTGTCTAGAGTACTTTTCTAGAGAATAATATAAATAGTCCATTATAGGTGGGTTTTATCAAAATATTTCCCCCTTTTTAAATCTTTTCCAGTCCAGACTTTGAGCTAAATATGAGAAACCGGATGAGATGGTGCTTGCAAGTAGGTAAAGCAAGGCAGGAAGCTAGGTAGGTTCCTAAGCAGTGGGTTTTAGGTTTATTACATGGTATTAAAGAGCACAGCTATATGACGCGGATTGTCTAGGTATCGTAAGAATCTCTAGAATTTGCCCAGAAAGTTTTAAGTGTTAAACGAACACACGTGTCTGGCACGAAGCCATCCGCATGTGCATCCGCTTAATACAACAGGCGGCCTAATAACATACAACATAACGTATTTTATTAGGCGAAAATATTATTATGAGAAACTTACACTAAAATGTACATTATAAGTAACGGTTCTTTATCTATAAACATTGAGAATTTTCAACTTCTCGAACCGACCCGCGACTGGGGTAATCAAATACTATATCGTAGTTGCCTCGTAGCCTAAAGGAACATTATATCGAGTTTAAGGACACCAATAAAACAGTCCGTGACAGGTTATTAGTTTAAGCCCGCAAACACTACAACGACCTACTTTTATTAATTGTTCAGATGCTCGCCCCGTGGCCAGCGACCAGCGGTGACAGCTCACAGGGAAACTGGCGCATTTTATGGTTCTACCATTATTTAACATTCAAATGCCTCAGGTGGTTTAGCTCGTGTTAATATTGCATGCTTCTTGAACGTTGATAAGCTAATTTAATGGCTTCAGTTCAATAAGTAAGATATGTTTCTTGGTTGTTTTCGATGTCGATAAATCTACGTTACACAGTTAAACACAACTAACACATTTATATTAGCAGTTAATTCACGTCAATAGTGAAATCAGGTACTTTATGATTGAACCATTCACCAACAAGTTCCAATGCTGTACTCTGAATAGACGACCACTATACTTAGTTACATGGCTAAATATAGCACTTCTATCAGGGAAGATCCTTGATATCTCTCACCCAGTAAATTTGCTTTACTTATCTTTATTTTCTTTTCAAGAAAATTTTCCCAAGCATAATCACAATTGTAAGTATTTAAACTAACTACGGAACCTCTTGCTCGTTCTAAATCTCGTGTCGGGTCACTTTTTATGATGGATACAGTTGTCTCACGAACCAGTCTATGTGATTAATGCATTGCCCAGCGAATGTCATGCGTGTTATGCCCTAATTAAATCTCTTCCTTTGTGAAGCGGTGCTTATTATTTATTTTGGACGTTGAATATTTATTAGACCTTCGAGTCTTGAAGCTGTTCGGTGAAAACGGGTTATAAATCTTGGATCGTGTTGCTACTGGTCTATTTTGTGAGCGTAAAGTTCATGCATTGTTGCTGGTATGGCTTTGTTTGACAATTATTTATCTATATGCAACAATAACACTTATACAGGGTTAGTTGGAAAACACAAACAACCTCGCAGGACTAGATAGCTAACATCGTAAGCAACAACTTTTGTTCTACGAGTTCTGCCATAACTCAATACATGAAAAAAAAATGATATTTCAAGTTTCTGTTGTATGACACACGAATATTATAAGTCTGTAGTTTCATTCATAAAGAAGGACGACGTGACTCTCGCGCTGTTTATAAAGGCTTCAACACACTACTGCTTAAAAATGTTTACAAGTATTAGTAAACAGTTGTTAAGAAACATACGATCATAATATTAGAAAAAGATTTCTTGTTAGATAATGTTAGTGAACATTTCTGAGCAAAATTGTTAGTTAACTAATTGCAATGAAATAAAACATTTGTTATCATTTGTTTGTAAATTTATACCCAGGCCACGGCAGGGGCAATCCAAACTGCAGGCAAACTGATTTTTCAAATGTTATAAACGTTTGTTAACAATTTCCTCCGGTGTAGGAGCACTTAAAACAGTTAACAATTATTAATAAAATGTAGCAATGCCTAACATTTTTTAGTGTGTATTAGTGTAGCAGCACCTTAATAATACACAATATTCGCCAGTTAACTACCTATACCTATGTCAAATACTCGCCGCCTTTGTAGAAGCGGGACGCCTGTTGTGTCGATGTTTATACATATTATAAAATAGTAAAGAATGCAATATTATTACAAGATAAATATTAAATAATAAAAAAATTAAAATGGATATTTGTACTGAGACTAATTAATATTATTAATATTTTTTTTAAATAGACAATACAGCGACAGCGAGTCACTGTCGCTATCGTCACCTACGCGAATGACCAGGCTTTCTAAACCTAATTAACGATTATAAAATTACCCTTGTAGTGTTATTTATTAAATTATTAATTTACGCACATTTCAATAAATAAACTAGGTACCACGCCAGCGCTCTCTGAGGGATCGATAAGTGAGGCACCGCACGCGGCTGTCCCGCGGCTGCCCCGTCTGATTTTAGCTCGTACGACCACGAATGGGTTTGTGGGCAGGCAGTGAGTACATACCTACACTGAGTCCACAATCGCTTCATACTTTACCTGGCTTCATTTAACTATTAAAAGCAAATAAATCATGCGTAGGTATGTAGATTAGGTATCTTAACTTTCAAAGTATGTGAAAATGATTTACGTAATCGTTTGTTAACGCTTTCCACAGTTTAGTTAAACTACTTACTTAATATCAGCTGGGCGCTTACCTACCTACCTAACTGTCATGTGTGTTACGTTAAAACGAACCATTGAAAGACAAGCAAATATCTACTTACGTCTCTGAAACAACTGGTAGCCTAAAAAACGAGACTTCACTGTTTAATGTTGAATTTAAAGATCCGTCACTGAACACGTATTTTTTGTTGCTTCATTTTTGCACAAAATAGTTCTAAATTCAAATACGCAGTTGCACTGATGTGAGATATCGTGTCCCTTAGCGGTGTCGCGCACTTTTTATGTAGATAGGCTTCTGTAACTATCTGTTTTTTTTAATAACACCTACGGTATAACCCAACAACACATCGATCGATATGGCGACGGAAGGAAACACACAACGTAACACGCACGCATCTTGGCCGACGGCTGGCGGCTAACTAGGTCAATCGGACAATCGGTCAAGTTCAAAGCTAGCACTCGCAATGCGCCCCCCTTTCTCCGCGTCCCGCGGGGTTTTTACTATGTGCATAGAGTTAGGAAGCGCGTAAAGATATCATGAAATTAATATTTGGTTTTGTATGAAATAAAAAAAAATTAAATCAATGAAATTATTGAAAGTCGTAGAACAAAAGTTGTTGCTTATGATGTTAGCTATCTAGTCCTGCGAGGTTGTTTGTATTTTCCAACTAACCCTGTATACCTAGTGTTATTTTTGAATTATAAATTTTAAACACAGATCCATAAGGCTGACATAATACTTATCAATAGCGTAAGGTATAGTATGTAGTAAATTGACCGGTACAAATGTGTCTTTCTGTCTAAAGTATTTTGCCAAGATGATAATGATACTGGGATATTTTTACGAGTAAACAATAAAGTTTAAATCTATTATTTTTCTGCTAGATTTGTTAATGTTTTATAAAAGATATAGGTGTACAATTCATGTAATAATGGCAAGAATAAATATTTGAAGAGGTAGGATGTTCATATCTTTTATATTTAAACTGGATCAATTCCGTTGACATGCACGGAAGTATGAACGTTTTTATCACCTGTTATTGAGTTATGTCGCTCGACCTCGCCCGTGTCGCGGTAAGCGCAAAAACAACAGATTAGTTTGAGTGTGGGTGACCATACCTTCAAAATTTTTATGGAGATAAGTTTAATAATGTATTTGGTACATAGTTTGATGGGCGAATCAGGCAGTATATAGCCAGGAGGTCTAGCATACATTTTGGTTTCTACCCATGTTTAACAATATGTGGAATAATATATTTTCTGAGATATTTATTTACGGATTTTGCATGTAACATCCAGTTTGAATTTTTTTTAACCTTGCTCCTCACAGAGCAATCTAATTTATTTGCCGAATAAATTCTATGAAAATCTATTATAATCATCATCATAACCATTTATTGTGAATATAGGTAAAATTATGATATTATATATTATTACATTTTGTGCAGCTATATTCAGCATGTTAAGGAAATATACTAACTACTACAATATAATAAATAAAATATAAATACTCAACCCTTATCCAATACCCACTATCTATCTATTTATTGGTTTTTATAAACAATTTATCTCATATATCAAAATCTCGTGTCACGGTGTTTGTCGCTGAACTCCTCCGAAACGGCTTGATGGATTATTATGAAATTCTGTATTTATATTTGGTAGGTATGAGAATCGGTCGTAGGCTATTTTTTACACCCCTAAATTTTAAGGATGTCCCTCACCAGTTTTTTTTTCTTTTATTCGACCAAATATGTTTTCTATTTTCTTTATGATTTGGCCTGAAAAATACTTATAACACTAAATTTTCAACCGGCAAAACAACGTTTGCTGGGTCAGCTAGTACCAAATATAATTCTAAAAAATAAACGAGTTTACTGTTTCTAATACATTACATGGTCATATTTCAAGTTTTTATTGGTTATGCCTACGAGCTATGGCGAGTGGTCAATTGGTTTTTTGTTTTGCAAAGCTAAACTAGCATCGGTTACAATACAGACCTAGAACATGTTTCGAGATAAGAATAAAGAATGTATTCAAAATAAATTAGCTTGCATTGGTGCCCATTTGAAACAGGATTTTTGAAGCGATATGGAACATTGAAAAACTATCCTTATTGTTGAATAGTATCTTTGATTGAGGATATATTTAAGACACACGTCCTAATATTAATCTACTAACACGAAAATATTGTAGTAGATACT
Organism: Craniophora ligustri; assembly: GCA_905163465.1. Classification (NCBI taxonomy): domain Eukaryota; kingdom Metazoa; phylum Arthropoda; class Insecta; order Lepidoptera; family Noctuidae; genus Craniophora; species Craniophora ligustri. Next base: position 3,896,976 of record LR990967.1, on the reverse strand, counting down.
TCATCTAGGAGGTTCATGTAAATTTATGTCTAAAAATATTATTTTGGGTTATCATAAGGTAGAACCAAAGATGCAGAAAAAGAAACTGCCACTAATGGCCAAAAAGTGTAAGTGTTAAAATTAGTAGTATGTTATCAGTGAAGTACATATCTGGAGGAAGCATGCAACTAAGGAGAGGAGGATAATGGTTCAAGAACTAATGGTTATGGTTTCCCTAAATTCAGTCGTCTTTTATCTGCAGAACCTACATGCAGGTCAGACTTATAACAACAAGTGGCCATGCCACTTGAAAGAATCACTGATTTTATATCCCATTGTCAAATGACCAATAAGAAAGTAGAGCACGGGACGACCTACTTCGCTGTCTGCAAACGACATAATGCAGATACGTACCAGATGTTCTTCGATGACAGGAATGTGTCTGTGTTTTTCTGCTGGAAAACACGCATATCCAGTGTGCCACCTGTTCATACAAACCTCGTCAATGTAGAATTTTTTAAATGATACCTGTTGCATCGTAATATTTATTTAATTAATATTATTAATTGCTCTTAAACCGAGAAACACATGATTACAAAATTCCTATCGAGTCATCTCATTACTCCCAAAAGTTATCCAAGAAAATAATATATCTCAGACCATCTAGTTGCGGCAAGAAAATGTGGATTGAACAACACTTTCCAACACCTGACTTTATTCTAATATAGTAGAGATTGCCGTCTAGTTACAGCCTATAGTGTACGGTGTGGATCGAGATGCAGGACAAAATTATCCAAATAAGGGTTTAGGGGTTTTAAAATGTGTAATGTGACTGCGGCGATCCAGTAAAAACTATGTAACATTTACTGGTCTGCAAACTTCTGAGTATAGTTCGTTCCTTGTGTAGAAGGAAGGAGCTCTACTCCGTAGTTTTTGACTTGACATTTTACTTTACGGGTAAACTTAATGACTGTTCTTTAATTAATAAAGTAAAAAACTAAAAATCTTATGTACCTAATAATAATACAATAGAATACCTGTTTTTTACAATCATATCTAATATTATATGCAATCTTTACAATCTGTGGCAATTTGGTCCAGTTATCGACAAAATTAAATCTTCAATTATTTTTTCTGTAATAAATGAACTCAAGCCGATTATCACTAAATGAAGAAACGTTAATTGCTCATAAATAACCTATTTTAAATGTCCATAATATCTCAATATGTATGAATCAACAGATAATAATTACACATGCTAATATCCTTATCAACAGAGCAACGGCAAGTTTACGGTCCCGATGTTTATTACCGAGGTAATTGGTATTCGGTATCGGTACCGGTATCGAGGTTGCGTCGCGTCACTAGCCGATAAAGTGAGGTGTCAAACCAAGCTGGCTTAATTAAGGTGTTCACTCGATTTGATTAAATATACATATTACATTATGAACTTTATAATTTTCGTGAGCGATGTATATTATCGGTTTAATGAACAATAATTATATTTAATTGGACATGTTTTTTGTACAATTTTTGACATATTGAGGAAGTATTACGGTAGTATTACAAAAATAGAAAATTACATAAATGCTCAAGGGTTGAACTTTGTATTTGGACTTATGACCCTTCGCATAGGTACTTTGTGCTGTGTATAAATATTTTAATAGATAAGGTATGCTTTATTATACACCATTAGATTAAAATGGGAATTAAATTACATTATTCATGAAATAAGGGTACAATTACAATAGTACAATCACAGACTTCTAAGATATAGGTGTCGAGTTTGATAGCAAGAGACGTTTGACTTTTCGAAATGATTTACGGATTAATTGGAATATACATCGTGGGGAAAACTGTATTCATAATATTGTTCAAAACTAAGCTAATGTGGTTATTTCATATTTAAGTGATTAAATTATAGAGTTCAGTTTTGGCTGATACCAATTTTATAAGCATTCGCGCTGTCTGGTAACGTCAAAGCTTCCTCAAGATAACAACTAACAGAAGTCCAAGCCAAATAAAACAAAAACACACGGTAGGTACCTAAGTTCTTCAAAAAGTATTTACTGTCTAATTTAAAACGTGCTACAATGTTTAGAATTAGAACGTACATACCAAACACCTAATAAAGTATTCCAATTACAAACGCATCAAACAAATAAATTTCGTTTTTGGAATCGACTAAGAATTCCGACCATTCCGTCATTCGGACTCGAAATGTGGACCTCACATGTATCTACCTACAAGCCACACCTCACGAATGAGGTATCCATTTCCACTGGCATGTATCTGTTCAATGAAGTGTAATTACGAATGTTACAAAACACAGCCGCTCCAGTTTCCAGAGCCTGTGCGACAGGTTGCGCCTGTGTGGGTGAGATGGGGTTGTGTGAGTGCGGGGACAGTGACCCGAGCTATCTCGAGATCGCAGCCTCCGACCGGCCAGATGCCGAAAGATGTCAGCCAGGCACGGACTAGAGCCGACGCGGGCTTTTTATTAGATTATAATATTAATAATCCAGATAATTTATTTATAATATGACATCTTATATTGATATAAACCCAACCCTGCAGTTTTATAATTTATTTGTGGTAATTATATGGAATTGACTTACAAATGTTATCTATTTATTCCCTATGATATGATAATAATATTTTCACGATAAGCAAGGTTTAATGTAAATATAAAATTCATATGAAAAATAAAAAAATGGGTCCAACTCCATAGTTTATAAGGTCTAAATACGGGTATATTGTTCTTTGTCTGATTGACCTAAGCTCTTTTAAATTGGAGATGTCAAATTTGATAAAATTAATCAATTTTGAACATTATGAATTGTCAATACGAATTCAATAATTAATTAACATTAAACAAAAACCAGCTACTATTAATTTGCATAAACCATTAAGGCTGAAATGCCATTATAAGAATTACCATCTACAAAACATAATAATATTATTTATATAATTATGTATTAATTTATTTCTTGTAATTAAAAAAACACATTTATTATAACTTTCAGAAGATGTCATCTGTTAAAAAGCAGATACCAGATTTATTTATTATGACTGGAAATTATCAATCGATCGTTATGCAAATTGGGTATTATTTTTACATAATTACATTTAGCATAGGCAGCATTTTTACTCATCCTAAGACGGAGGTAAAAGTATCATTGTGATTACACAGATTAATCATAACACCTGTAGTAACCTATTTTCATAAAGAAAGAAATAAATAAAACAGATTCCGCCCGAGTGGTAGGTTTATGAAACCAACCTATGTATTATACTGATAATCTAAGTTATGGTAAAATTTAATCAAAGAATAGTTTCAGTAATTTTCGCGTACAAGAGTATACTTGCAGCTGTGTATGTCTAATTGTTACTATTTGCTATTTCTGTTTTCTATTTAATTATTTTTTTTAATTTCCCACAATTAAACTCTTAGAACACTAACTACTACTATAAAATTAATTTCAAATAAGAAGATTACTGAAAGAAACAAAAGAACACAAATTCCAAACACGAAATTTCAAATTGTACTTCTCAATCCATCTCTGGGATAACCTTTAGCTCGCGGCTATCGCATATAAAAATAAAAGTAGTTGTGTTAATAACGTATTTTTAGTGCGGCGTTTGGTAGGGAGCTACCGCAGGTGCGTCGCCCTGCTCCCGCGCGGCGCAGCGCCGCCCCTCTGCGCTTGCGCCGCTCAGCTTTTGTTTGTAATTAATTATGTTTTGGCGGTGCTCCGTGATTGTCTAGACGATTGGTCAGTTTTGAAGATTGTTCAGGAATTATCTTATGATTGATGGGGGAGACTTAAAAGAAATGTTTTATTAGTTGGCTAGTTTTATAATTAGATTTGATTATCTAGTGTAAGTATTGCTATATTCTTGTCTTTACTAAAGTATATTGAATCATATTTAAATCACAGTAATTACAATAACATAGAATTTAATGCTTTCTGTCGCGGTTAAATTTAAGTTAAACATGAACATTTATATAGGTATATTTAGACACGAAAAGTGTACAAACAAAAAAATATTTTCATAAAATCTTGAGTATCTTTATCGGCTGTCGTTAGAAAATGGGCACTAAGTTAGTTCAGCACGGTGGCACAAGATGTCGCTACCGGAGGCACGTCTCAAGTGCGCAGGATGGCAGATATTCATCAGACGGGGACGGACGCCTTCCGGCCTGCGCGTGAGTGTCTTATTAGTTGGGCTTAGAACTTGCCGTCTATGGGATATGTCGACGCGGTGATCTGCACGGATCTGCCGCCGTTTGCATGTGGCAGGACTGAATAATGATTGACTTTCCTTTATTTTTTGCGATTGCTGCTCAGAGCAAGATTGAGTATTTAAGCCGCCACCAGTACCAGACATCTCGCTGGGTTAATAGGTATTAGTGTGTGTGTGTGTGTTTGATTCGGTCTTCAGTTGAAGTAATATATGTAATTTTTCTCAAAGTGTGGCTAGTACCCGTAACACGTACGACTGGTCCGCAGGGTAGTGGTTTTGCTCAATAGTATTGACACCTCAAATAAACGAGATAACTGATTGTTTCTTCTTGCTTCGGTGGCTTGTTTCTTTACGTGGGCTATTGCGCCAATAGCTGAAGGGACGAAAAAATTGACAAGAATGTCGTACAAATGCCAAGATAGATAAATACAAATTACATTATTGGTTATTTTAATTTGTTTTAACTGTTGTCGTTGATATATTCGCTTCAGTAGCTGATTCTCGTGAAGCAATTGTAAAGTGTAGATTGTTAAAGTCAAATTCATTTGTTTTAAGAAATTAAACCCATATAATTATTTACGTATATAACATTTTCACCTTTCAAAAAAGGCATTTGTTTTGTAAAAATTTGAAAAAAATGAATGTTTGTTTAAATGAATGTTTAAAGTTACACACGTGCTAGTCTAGCGCAGGTTGGCAGACTTCACACGCATCTCTGAAGCATGCAGGTTTCCTTCACCGTTCCGATAACCACTTGATTTTTTTATTGTACCTACATTAGCACTTTGGGAAATAAACTTTACTACGTATAAAGTTTTTAGTACGGATTAATTAATTAAAAACCGCGGCCGCTTGAGCTGCGGATAAATTGGCGTGTGATTTAATTTCATTAACCCTCATACAATAATCACCTGTATATAGCCGGCCTAAAGGAGTGATAACAATTTAAAAGCTTTTATGAACTGATAAGACTACCATTTACTATTTCAAGGATCGTATCTTTTTCAAAATTTTACTTCAAGACTGAATTTTTTTTTTTTCTTAATTATCAAAAGAAAATCTATTTCCATCATCCGGGTACGACTCCAAACTCCGAGCTGCTACTGAAAATTTCATAGCAAAACCCAATATTACACTGCCCGACCTGGGAATCTAACCCAAGACTTCATCAGCAGTCGCACTTAGACCACTAGACCAATGAAGCAGTTTAAGATTAGATATGATTTATTGATTCAATTAACGTATTAGTACATGTTTAGAAGAAGGTACGTCTTTTATGACTAAGATCAATCTAAAACCAACCGCTACACCAATCACGCCGTAAAGCTTTTCTAATTGCTACATTTTATCTCGGTACATAATTTGTATGTACGTCGAAACAAGTAGCAGGTGTTGAGGAAATGCCCAATTTTACGGCCATCATAGTAACATTGCCACTTTCAATGATTGCTACTGTAGGGCTGGTATCTATTTATAGCCTGTTAGTTCCGTCATATCAAGTATATGAAAATATTAGATGAGAAACTTAACTTAGCGCATTGATAAAACTAAACTTGGTATGATCGTGGCGCGTGGCATTCTGTAGTTTCTGCCTACCCCCGTGGGAAAAAGGCGTGAGTGTATGTATGTAAAATGTGTTTGTATTTATCTAAAACTTCTTGGGTAAAAACTTAGAGACAGGAGAAAGGGACTAGGCACAAAATTGGAATTGCCTAAGCCAATGTTGGAAGAGATAAATACAGCTATTATTTAATCAAAACAAAAGAATAAAGTTGAGATTAACATTATAGTTATAATCCGTACTTAATATTATAAATGCGAAAGTGTGTATGTCTGTAACCTCTTCACGCTATAACCGCTAAACTAGTTCGAGTCTCGGGGAAGGATCTTAGATAGTTTTTATCCCGGAAATCATCCCTTAAAAGGGGGAAAAGGGGGGTGGAAATAAAATTACTAATTTTACGCAGACGAAGTCGCGGGCAAAATCTAGTTAATAAATAATAATTTCAGCGGAAACGTTACACACGCTTTAATTCCTTTGCTGACGTCAAACCTTTGCGTATAAGTGTCATGATTTCTTCTATTAGACATTAAATAAACTACCTAATTAACATTTTAAATTTTAAATGTATTTATCATGACAATTATTTCTAAATTACAATAACAATCATCATCATAATCATTTCACTTAAATGATGTCCACTGCTGGACATAAGCCTCCCCCAGGGATGTATGAACTACAATATTTGTACCTGATGTTATTAAATGAAAATTTACTCAAGCATTGTATAAGAAGAAAATGATAATGATAAATATGTTTCTCTTAGTTTTCAAAGTACCTGAATGAATTAATGTATTATTTTCAAATCACTTTTCCAAGACTGTTCAATGGCTATGTAACAAAGTTACGAAAAGCAATTAATTATGTATGTAAACCGTCACGCAAATATTTATCATACCTCTAATTATATCTGGAATTAAGATAAATAATGCAAACATATTTGTAATCATAATAAATCTGCACTTTCTTCGAGTAAAGGGGAGTTATAAGGTTGTTATTTTGTTGCATAATAATTGTTTCCGTCTTAGTGCAACTGAGAAATTGTTACGCTTATATAAGGCAGGTCAATTGATTTGTTATAATATTTTTTATTTATTATACATCACGTGTATGTATAATAAATAAAAAATATTATGTATAATCTAATCTAAAAATATATCTATAATAATTAGAACGTGTGTATAAATCATATACTTAAATTTCAGTGCCATCGACGCGCGAGCGGCACCTCAACAACCTCGGAAGGTTTAAGGGTTTTTTCACCATATCACACACTTCACGCTGATACGATAAAAACATTACTGGTTCTTCTTTCAAATGAGTAAACATAAATATATTTTGACAAACTCTAGTCTTTCTCAAAATAATCAAGGTCTTATGGAGGGATGGAGGTGGTAGTCCCTCCATTGGAAAAGGAGGATCCTCCGACCAGGCAAGGTGTCGTGCCTGGCGGGCTACTGCCCAACGGTTGATGTTGGGTGCAAATGTCACTTGCGCGATGTAGGATTAGTAGTTCGAATGTAGCTTGATAGATGTCGCTACAGTCTGAAGGATGGTCATATCAAATTCTTACAAACTAAAACAAGATAGTGACAATGACTTAGTCATTAATGGCAAGGAGAGAGTTATGATTGACATTTTCTCTATGAAATCTTATCAGATAAGGCCATCTGACGGACGACTTGCTAAAGTTTGCCGAAGTTATTGTATGCGGGCTGCTTGTAACCGGCCGTTGTAAAAATCTATAAGTAAGAAAGAGTAGGATCGGAAGAAAAAAGAAAATAGGAAATATCGTTCGTAGTACTCATATCGATATGTTATTTGTCGTCCGTTGCATACAAAAAAATAAGAGGAGAATGTTATTTTTTTCCTACGTCTCCAATTTAATTTAATAATTTTCATTATGTAGTTTTTACCAAGACAGTTTAAATCATTCCTCTAGGACACGTCGGGCTTCGATGATTTTTTGTATGGTGGCTATTGTTGGTCCACGCTTATAGGAGATATAGTAACGGGCCTTAGATTGGTGGGTTTGTCTAAAACTAGAAAATTGAAAATGGGACTGCTTATTCCTATTGAAATTATATAGGAATAGACATATTCTCTCAGAAAATCTTAAATAAATAGTGTATAATCATAATATTCAATAAGAGGTAGGTAAGGTACTAAGGAAACATGAATACATTATAATATAATCACATACTTATAACTACATACACATATATTATATGTCATATAACATACATAAAATAAATAATTAGCAACTACAATAACAGGTAATTTCTGCTACTTTCTTTTTCTTTTACTGCTGTTTTGATTTGTGTGATAAGCACTCACAAATTGTAGACAAATTTGGACATTTACCTATACATTTACCTCTACAGATACCTGAGTCATACATAATATTTTTATGAATAGTAAAAAATAAATATCTATGTAGTTTATTAACCATCTCGTGTCAACCTTATCAACAATATTTAAATGTATGTATATATTATTATTAATTAGCTGGCATTTGAGCTATTGAGATATTAAAATTAAAGTGACGGTTCCTTGAAAAAAACAGACATTCAATATAGCTTAATGGCCTTATTTTATTTTCTAAACATCGTATAAAAGAGGTTTTATTTCACGCCATTCAAAACATTTTTGTTTATCATTAGGTACTTTCAAGCATTCAAAGTTACGCTGCAAGATAAACGTTCTTCATACCACTCCTGCGCTCGCCAGATATCCAGATTGTACTGTAGCCTACACGTTAATAGTTCCATTCATTGCCAGGCGAAAGTCCTATTATTTACAATAAACACTAATGTATTTAGCGACAAAGAAACTATTGCAATTTTATTGAGAACCAAGTATTCCTTGCTGTCTGTTTTGTTAGGCCTGAATTATGTGGATACTTTCTGAAATTACACGGAGTTCTTGTAGACCTTATTGGCTAGTAATAAGGTTTACTTTCTGAAAATTTTCCATGGCAAGAAGGATTTCACGAGGCGAGGTTTTAATGTAAGCGGTGGGCAGTGCGAGATATGTGAACTAAGCTTTGATTTTAATGTTTTCTTAAATAAATATTTAGTTACACTGTAACAAATAAATTGAAAATAATGGCGAAAAGTAGAAATGAGAACGAACTGAATTTTCTTTTAAACTTTAGTTTGACTCAAGATCCAGACTAGGATTTGTTCATCATAGTCATTCATTTGTCTTTTATCTAGTTGATATTTCGTAGCAATTAATTAATCATTAATTTCGTTGCGGATTTCAAGACGGAGTTTAAACCATTCTTCTGGGAACTGGTTTAAAAATTTTCTGGTAGAAATCAATTAACAGAGAGAAATATAATTTCTTTTCATTTAATTCTCCGCTTTCAATGTTACCTGGCATCAAATGTAACATTATCAATAAACCTATACGTTTAATTGTACACCTGGTATGTGTGAATAGCTAGAGACCGACGCTCTAGTACTTTCTGTACCTACGGCAATGCCGCTAATATGACGTTAATTTTGCCGGCGAAATTACAACCACGCCGCAGACGTAAATTTTTGCCGTTCATGTAATGTCTATGCCGTTTATAACGTATATTTTACAGCGCACTCAACAACATCGTATATCGTATGGCATATCATTATTATGACTTATATTACATAAAATTTAAAGTAAAGTTACGGCAATGTTTACGTGTGTGTTTTCCTAAAGGTTTATCTGTTTTAAGGGATGTTAGAACACAATATTACCTTGTATTTATGCGGGATTAAATTACCTTTTATGCACGTTTTAGTAACCTGTTATTTATTTTCATTTGCTTTTAATGTGATTAGATGAGCGCTAGAGCGTTATAATATTAAATCTGTAGTATAATCCTTTTTTAAAGAAACATTATGACGATGAATACATTGAACAACTTTGTCATTGGTCTAGTCTAAGTAGGATGTACCTGCGCCGAACAAAGTGTTTTTTTCAAAGTGACTTTTAAACTAAAAGTGGGGTGTGCCCGATAAATGGCAACAAACTAGCTTACTTGTGAGGTGAGTTTAAGTACGGATGTTCATTCTCAGGCCATCATTAGTCTTGGTTATCATACATATATGTATATATGTAGGTAAGTATCAATGAACTATGATGGTATTCAGAAACCCTAAGTAATCAGTTTACTTTTACGAGCTAAGGATTTTTGATAACAGGTACACACATAACATGTAAAATTCTAATATTCAGTCAGCCGTATTTTTGTATATTTAGTGGTGGTTCTGATGGCGGTGTTGATGATTCTGTAGTAAGGGTCATGGGTAGGTATATATTTGATATTCTTACTTGTAAAGGATACCTATCTATCCTTGAAGATTTTTGCACTCTATTAAGTTTAAAAATAGTTTTATATAAAAAATCATTGTATTTTAATTCCATGTAACTCGACATTTTTTACCGTAGACGTTTGCAATGTGATCTCGTTCGAAATTTAAAATACAAACAGAAGTCACTCTATTAAAATAGTTACTTGAACTAAAAGCGTCTTTTAACTAAACACAGATAAGGCAGAGGTTTTGCTTAAAATTCAAAGCCGTGCCTGCATAAATCTGGTACAATTAATACCAATATATTGTAAAATTAATTGGCCTACTGATAATATGTAAATGGACGCGGTACTTTGTTCTGTAATCTACATAAACATATGATAATAGAGCCGCCATATTGAAATTTCTATCTATATTATATTATTTCCATATTGATTTAGAGGTGGGACGAGGTTTACTTGTTCATAAATGGGATTTACATATAAAATATACCTACTAAGTTTATTGACCCTTAAATAAAATAAATATCGGTTTAGACATTTAATGACTTGCAGATAGAAAATCAATATAAGCTCCTGACGTTTTTACATATAGTACTTGGAATTCTGAATAAAAAACGGAAACGGTGTTTTTAAATACAGAATAACTAGAAGTCTACTTGAAAATAATAAATAAATAGTAGTCATTATTAGATATTATATATAAAGATGTGAAACGAGTCAATAAGTCAATGTTAGTTAAGCCAAAGAAACATTTAGTTTCAAAATGGTTTTGTCAGATTTAGGATGTTTATTTATTCTACTTACAACACACGATGAAAAGACCAAGCGTTTACCTGTAAACAAATAAAAAAACACTGTAAAACATAATATTTATCATATACCATTAATGTTATTTATACTAGAGCTTAAAGTAAGACAATAGGTTTAGTTGACTTACAAAATAATTCAATTAAATTGATGATATTTACACATATTACATTGAAGAGAAAAAAAAACAATGAAGAGTGGATGTCTCTAATCAAATTAGGACGACATTAAATTAGTGTAATTAAGTATGAAATTATAATCTTAACCGTCATTAAATTATTTCAAATAGGAGGCGTGTGGTTGAGTTATAATACTCCTGATGAGGTTAGTCAATGGATGGATGGATGATCAGTCGTTTGTTTACTAAGACCAAGTATTAACTTGTACTTTGAGAAACAAACAAACAAACTGTTCTATTCAAATTTCATATAAACTGTATTTATTTTATGTCGAAATTTTTTTTATATTTAAAATATATTTGAGTTAAACTTCTCTAGTTATAGTTTTAACCTTTGTACGATAATCTTGTGATAAGTAATGCGGGTGAGCAGTAACCTTAAGCCTCCATTTGATTACAAGATTATAATTTTGTTTTATATCGCGCAGTACATTTCTCTACAATGTAGTTTTATTCAAGACAAGATATTAAATTATTTAAAATATTGCTTAAGCGGAAACTTACACGCTGCAAAATGTACATGTAAATGAATATGTTAAAGCTCTACAGATGTTGCGCTTAATGAATAAAGATTAATTTTTATGCGACTTCTAATGCGCTATTTAGTGAAATTGGTAATTAAATCGAGATATATAGAGATATATCGAGATAAATTTTGAATAATTTATACAATTTCTGCCTAACTGTCACTAGGCCTAGACCTCCACTAAAAAAGGTTTATAAGACATTTGCGTCTTCCATATTTTTATGGAGTTGATCTTGGTGATGCTGTTTCATACTAATCTCATCTCGCTTGCATCCCCGAAGATTTAGGCAGAACTCTACTAATATTAGAGGCGAGCTTATTGCCATTAACTGGGCAGAAATCAATTCTCCGAGTTGCAATTGAGGTAAGCTGCTCATGCTTAGAATTTGCGTTAGGTTTCGATATACCATTATGGCATTTTTTTAAATCCCTGCTTGATTTTCTTCTATATCACTGGTGTGTACACAAATTTTCACATTCACAAACACCCCGACCCGGAACAACTGCCTATAAATCTTACAAATATTTGCTCTGTGCGGGGATCGACCCGCAACCCGTGGCAAACTGTCTCAATCGAGTCGTCGTATTAAATGGTCTTTATATTACCAAAATAAATCTCGCACAAGATTTTACAAAGTGAGGTATGAATCCACGATCCGTCATTAACAGGATCAAATCAAATCAAATCAAAATATCATTTATTCAAAGTACCTAGGCCAAATTTAATTTGCTCTTTTTGAACGTCGACAATAAAAAAAACCCCCAAAACGCCCGCCCTTCACAGGATGATGTTAATGTCCTAGTAATTAGGGTCTGTACAATATATTCTTTTAGTTCAACCATCTCTAGCAGATGTTATTTCATGAGTTATTTATCAATGTTCACTTTAACAATCCATTTAACCTTTTAATTTGAACCGACTCCTGTTTTCTACTTCTATTTACAGGAGTATGTCTTCACATATTTTGATAATAATATCTATAATTATAAGCTTTGATTGTGGATTCAAATAAAGTGCTCATTTGGATTCCTCGTTTTGTATTTTAGTATCAAGTAATTATATCAAAACATAGTAGATATATTATACCAATATAATTACAAAATTATAAGAGAGAGCAGCAATTAAAATTTTATGTTCGAAAATCCTACATTGAAATCATTCGGCGCATGTAAAATCGAACATAAAATTGTTTATCTGGTTTGTGCAGTTTAAAAAATAAAGAGTGCACTTTCTAGAACATAAATATAATATGTCATAAGTTTCTTTTTTTTTCGTCACGATTCCGTGGTAATAATCAGCTCAAAGCAACTTCGTCTGCAGACCACGTACGTCTTGAAAGTTTTGGAAGTTTCAACGGACATGCGACCGTGCAGGTTTTATGTCAGGTTTATATAAGGAGATAATATTATCTGTTTTAAATTAATAAATGGACTAGAATTTCTTCAGTATTTATTTTGTTCATTCCTATAAAAAATAATATTTTAGATGTTTTTAAAACAGATCTGTCTATGTGAGAGTTAGCGTAAGTGTAGTGTAGTGCATAAAATTATACAAAACGCCGGTGTATCTATTCCATAAGCCGCAGCATTGCCAACATTTACCAGTTAATACATAAACCAACATAACAGTTTTATCCCTTAAAAATGACGCAAATATAACAATTTTACTTGAGGAGAATAGACAAGGCGAATGGAAATGACGACTGGAATTGTGCAAGATATCTGTGGCAGTATATAAAACAAGTTAGAAAAATATACAATATTTTATCTACCATGTCTTGAGTTTATGAGTCCATTCAGCTGTGTTTTGCCTGAGGCTAAATATACGAACAACAGTTGCTGTCGTTCATTGTTAAAAACAATTCATTGTGTCGAAAGTCGCGACACGCCAGCGAGAGGCGGCAATTAGGTGATTACACTAACTGTTGAGGTGAGGACACATCGGTGAAAAACTACTAGATCACAACTACGTTTACATATTCAAATTTTATTTATAGTAGGTTAAAGACAATAACAATAATTGAGGCTGATTGTATATTGTGTCAAAATTTTATCTCGAATCAGTGCAGATTTTCTTGAGTTTTGAAGTCTTACATAAACCAACATAACATTTATATACAGATGTATATCTTTTCATAAATATGTTGGTGTGTACTGAATAGGTTACATTTTAGGTCCTATTTGCATGCGTTGATGTCATTGATGGATATATATTATCATTCGCAACTAAAATATGATCTAAGTGATTAGTTACCGACCCAAGCAACAAAAAAGCAGAGTTAATATTTTAACAGGATAAGAAACGGTCAATTCCCCAGTAAAATTAAATATTTAATAAGCTATCAATTCAGTTAAAAAGTGGCGAAATTTAACACATTTTCATTAATTAAAATAATATAAAGTTTACTTGCTATAAAACATGACTAATACTTCTCTAATTAATTAAAATTAATGCCTGGCATTCAATGTCCCATAAAAGCGCATGCAACATTAAGATTTATCATATCTATCTTAAATCTCAATGCAAATCTCGATTAAACAAAATAATTATTATATAAATTAATAATGTTGAATGTTAATTTAATTTACTTTCAAATAGCCGCGTTTCCTAGTCGATTTATTATGAAACAACAACATATCTATCAAAGGCATAGTTTGTATTTTGTATAATACTAAATAACAAAAAGTGACGATGCTTGCAAACAATTTGTTCGAAACTAGATCACAAAAACACAAAGTATAGCCTAGGGGAGTACTCCTAGCAGAAATACATTATGTTCTCGGCTTTATCTCTGCAAAAATGCTGGGTAATAACATAAGAGGCGCACGTACGGTCAGACCGAATGATTATCATTAATGACAGTGATTTAGGAGAGAGGACTACTGAACAGGGTTACCAGAAATAACACCTGGTACACAATGTGGGTCAATAACATTAGGTGGTTTGACACGAAATTGTAACTACATATATTTTTTATATCTTATGTTTTCTAAGTTTTACATCACCACTAGAGCCAGTTGAGATTATAAACCATATTGATATACGAATGATAATACGGTAAATAATATTTTTTTTATATAATATTCAATAATCTTTCTTTTTCTACCCATAAATTGAGTAAGTACGCATAAATGTTTGCATAAAAATATTACCCTATCATAACAAACCCTTCATGAAAATCTTGGACAGACGCCTTCTCATGCCGGAAAGAAAACAAGCGAGAATCAAGATAAAATACTAGTTACAAAGTCGTGCAATAAAGGTGCGTCCACACTCACGCGTTGGCGGCGCGGCTCGTTACGGCGGATTAGTCGCGCCTCATCGCGACATTTGAGCGCGCGTGAATCACATTTATTGTGACAGCAGAATGTTACTCCAGGTTAGACTTTAATATTCGCTCGCGTTAGACAAGATACTTAAATTATTTCTCCTAAAATTACACGATGAACTTGGTATTCGTGTTTATCGATTTTATATTACTTGCTGTATAACATATAATGCAAATATAATTGTGATTACGCGGTAGAATTTCATCAACCACCCAATTTATTTAAACGTTCTTCCAAAATAATATTCCACGAACCTAAGACATTTTGATCTTTCTGTATATATATGTATATAATGGGTGAATGTTTCCTCAAACTAAGTAATTTTATTTTGATAAGCGTGTGTACTTTCAAATCCATCATCCACGGCTCTTGGAATAAATCGTTTATAAGGGCTTGAGCGGGCACGGGCGATTGTCACGCCGATTGTAATCATGCGGAACTGACGAGATGAGCGTATATAACAAAAATTTGCTTTATTGTTAACATTAACTGCATCGCCATGCAAGGTTTGATTTTCAGGCATAGTTTATAGGAATTTATAGGTTAAGTTGAATAATTAGTTAATATCAAGCGTTTTTTGTTTGAAAAATGTCTCACAGATTAATTAAAATTAATGAATTCAATTTTTAACCGACTTCAATAAGGAGGAGGCTATCAATTCGACTGTATATATGTGTGTGTGTATAGGTGCCGGTGAAGCCACCCCGCTCAAGATCACGCGCGATGAGTGTACATATTCGGCACCATATTGGCATTGGTACATCGTTGGCACCGCCTTCATACCTTTAAAACTAAATGGAAGTTAAAACTGTATTAAGTTATTTTTAACTTTTTAGTTTTAAGTCGGTTTTTATTGCAACATATCCTCATTATTTCTGTGACAAAATCAATTTCTATAAATAAGAGCGCTCTTTCTGATCGCTTCTTATTATGAGAGTGGGATTTACGGGTATGTAAATGTGTATGTCTGCAATGAGACTGCATAGAACAAGGTTATAAATGAGACTGGCTTTGATAATATAATTTGGTAATACTATTACTGCAATGTTAGTTGTCATAATTTAATACAAGTAAACATTTTTTATCTCATATATACTTAAAAAAATTAGAAAACAAAGATATTTCTTATCATTTCTCGATACTTTGTCTAGATTTTATTAGAACCGATAGATATTTAGCTATAGGTAATCTAAACCTGCTTTTATCCTGAACTGAATACATGAACCTTTCCACAAGGGGTAAATGATGCATGATATATCGATTTAAATTCGTAAGAATTAATGTGCCGCGGACCACGGTGTAAGAGCAATTTTGAACGATCGCAAGAACGACCATCGCGTCGGCGATCGTAGGTCGCGCGTGCGCTGTCCGTCGTAATCATGCGTGCCTGATGCGCCCTGATCGCGTAAAACAAAATTCACCTTTATGTACCATGAACATTGTATCATAAATCATTTTTAATATAATGACTCCTAGAAAATTTCGATGTCACGCATGTTTGATTCTAGATAGAAAATACATCGATGGAATGGAGTGGCAGATCAATTGTGGAATTTCCTTTTACCATTACATCCGTCTATCCCCATATGATTAGGTAGAGGTGTAGTTGATGTATAATCCCAGTTTGTTAGTATGTATTTAGGACCCATGTAATAGGAAGTGAGCTTTTAATCCTATTAATCGGGTATAAATCTATGCCAGTATAGTAAATATCTAATAACCGAAAACAATATAAATAACAATGTAGTGTTGTGAAAAGAAGCAAAGAAACATAGTGTAGAAGATAGCGTTATAAGCTTGTTTTCAATTTTAAATTAATGATACAAGAAAAACCTCCCATAATATTGATTATGCGGAGATTAAACAACTTTATCTGTGTAAAAAGCTTGCGACAAATATAAAAAGACGCCCATAAAATATATTTTTATGTGTTAATTTCAACAGTGAATCTTTATGGTGCTTCTGCGTTGGGTTTTACTGTTAACCCTTTTCGCGACCCGTTACTCGATAATGGAAAAAATAAAATTTATGTATCGTAGCTGTTAATACAATTTATTTTTTTAACCAATAAAATAATGTGAGAAATAGGTAGTAATATTTTCATCTCAATTTATAATCTTCATCATCAACATATTTACTGTCCCACTGCAGGGGTACTACGGGTCTCGCATTTAAGTATATAAATACATATACATTATAACTTTAAGCACGTTTCTCTTTTACTTCTTTATAAAACACAATATTTAAAAATACGTTTTTAGTATTTTTTAAGATTACTTATAAAGCCTTAAATAAATTGCGTAGAGTGGTATTTGTATATATTATATCGTTAAATAATGTAGGTATAGTTCAATATATTATATATTTATATATATTATATGATTTTAATCACTTTAAATCTAAAGTCGAATGCACAATAGGATTTATAGTTAACTGGTTTCTTTAACGCGTGGCAAAACTGAGATTAAGTACACGAAATAAGGCACATTACACACATGTACGTTTACGAAAGCGCTCGTTAAAATGTTTGTGTAATCAGCCGAATAAAATTCTTTGCTGAATGTTAGGACATCAAAAGGCCTTATTTTCTTTTAAAGCAGTAACTATAATGCAAACTTAATTAAATTAAAAAAGTTTAATTAAATTACAATACTGTCACCATACATACAATCCTTAGAAAAATAATGAGTTAGGGGAACGACATTATTCCCAAATTGAGCACGAAAATTTAGTGTAGATTATCCTTTATAAATGCGTCCTCTTATTGTTAGGTTATATATGAATTTTCAACAAATACCATTGCATATAAAGCATTAGATCATTGCAGTTAGAAAGGCTTTTCTCATCCGTTGCCGTTTTATTCTCACCTCAGTATTATAGTCAGCTTACTTACAAGAACGAATAAAACCTTATTTAGTATTGACACGCATCAAAGGTCCTTTATGTCATGTGCTAATAGTCAGTCTCAGAATTCAATGGATCAATTCAATGTATTATATGTAGAAAACCAATGTAATTTATTACTTTAAGTTTATTAGCCATTTAATGTTTCAATTAGTCTACAAATACATGGTCCATAATGAAGCAATAAAAAAGATAAATAAAATGACGTTCCCATGTCCACACTCTCTTATCTTCCCAAAACATTTAAAAACAGCAATAAAAGAATTGAAGCGACATGTAAAGGTTGCGGGCGTAGGACGCTGGTGCCTGCTTTCACGGTTTATTTGTGTCGTAAAAGCCTATAGAGACATCCCATCAACGACGGCTATCGACAATTTATTCACAAAAGAAACCTTATTACAACTTCAGCATATGTACACCTTAATATTGCAATATCGAAATATACATAGTGAAGCAACGTTATCAAAGAATATCGATTTAATCTATATCGATTTTTACATAATCGATACACATACCTAACTTTATAACTAGAAATCGATTCAAAGGGTCAATTGACCCAAATGTCACTACATTTAATTATATGTAAAGCCTGCTACGTTAGTGTCTACTCTCTAATTTAATACGTCCGCAAATTGTAAACTTAATTTGTGTTAACATTCTATAAAAGTTTATGGTAACACTGAAGCCACAAACATGTAGTATCGTCGTATAAAACTTAACGGTTCGCGTATCAAGAGAATACGGAACAATCACTGTAGTTAAATTAGATTTACGTCGACGACACATCGCGAGGTACTACGATTACACGCGTTACATAATACGACACTAGAAATAATCGTAAGTGAGTAAACAAAGCACTTCTCTATGCATTAATAAAGCTATATTCCAATGACAGCACCTATAACATGTACAATTTACGACAACCGTTAGGGCTTGACATAAAAGTCGATATAAAGGAGTTTTTATCGATACCCGCAATCCGCGGCTCGTTACTAACTCGATAATTTCTTCATTTTATATATTATATCGAGTGCGTCCACCAAGTTTGAACCAGTTTGCTTTTATTGTTGCATAAAACTTGCCAGACGTTTTTGGTAATTAACTAAAAATGTCGTTAATGTGGATTGTAAATAACACTTTCGTATTGACAAATCGACTGATAGTGATGTAACTGTTACGTTTAATAAAGTACTTTAGTACTAATATCATTTGATAAAGATTGAGTGACACAGAAAAATGAAGTTATTTTAATTGACATACTACGATTGATATAATGAGGACGTTAACGCGAAATTTATAAGTTGAACTAATATTAATTTGTTTGTATACCTCATGTTACATATATATTTATTTTATTATCATAAAGTAAGAAGAATATCTTAGCAGGTATTTATCTGATTCGATTAAAACAATGGGATCTCTTTTTAGGTAAATAAAATCGTCAATTTTAACAGCTAATTACATTGGCATTGTCAAAAATATAATGGGCCAAATGGGTCATGCCCCAATGTGTGCCTCTTAATGGCAAAAGGAAACGCGGCAGGTCCAGACGGTGGTGGCGGGACGAGCTGGAGTCCATCTAAAAAGACTGGTCCCTAAAAGCCAGAGACAGAGAGTAATGGAAGAAAAGCGAACGCCTTTGCCCTGCAGTGGGTCACTACAGGCTTTTAATAATAATATTAAAAAATAATGTTAAATAGATTACCATACAATATTGAACAATTTATGTTCATAAACTTAATGTCTTAATTAGTAACATTAAAATCAAGAATTATATTTAAGACCAATGGCATTAATCGAATGGTATTGGTCCATAGTCCATTAAATAAAAATACTTTTACATTCACTAATTAAGGTACGTAATAATAATATGATCGAATGATACTGTAATTCTCCTATTTAATCGATTGTTCTACCGGTAGCCACTCTAAAGAGTAAGTGAAAGTCTCGAATGTAGTACAACATTATTTTTGATGTAATTGAGAAATTGAACGTAGGGAGGTATTGTTATCCTCTGATGTATGAGTAACAATATTTGTTCTGGAAGTGATGATTACACACACGTTATGTTAAAGCTTCTTGACTTCAGAAATATGTAATAGTATATCAAAATATGCATATAATGTAATTGAAGATAGGAAGTTCTCAATGATATTCACAGTCGGTTTCTTACAAAGTTGCGAGATTCGCAGTTAGAATTATGAACGGAATGAACATCGTTTAGGTGTTTACTTTCATATCCAGTTCATAAGCGATACATTTCCGTTTGTCGAATTAAATTAGTATCGTCGGCAATGACGTCTGTTACATTATTGTATCTACTTTTCAATCTAGTTTAAATGTATAATTTTAGGTTTCAAATTAGTCTATTCGTTTTCTAAATTGAACTGGACTTTTAAAAGGCAAAAGTGGGCAAGCCGACTGAAAACGCAAAATAATATAAAGCATTAGCAGTTATAATTTAATTTGATGACAAAAGACATCAGGAAAAGTCCAACTCGTACAACTACCGATAAAAATAGTAGTAGTAATAGTAATAGTAACTAAAGAACCACTAAACCACCGTTTTTTGACGTCCTATAACTTAACATATTTCCTTTTATTTATTTTTAAGTTTGTAAATAGTAGTTTTTAATTGAACTAAGATCTGCATGATGTGTTTTTAATTTTAAATTGAATAAAATTGGAACCACTTATCGATATTTAACTCTTCGCAATAAACAAGGCGAGTCCTGTTTGTGAGAAACTGAGTTTTTGCGAAGTAAAAGGAATGCTCCCAACGATACATCCACACGCAAACGGGTTCCGTCGAGGTCATTTAGGTTATATTCGGGTTTCCGCCTGTATATTAGTGTTTTATGTCTTATATCCATACTCTAGTTAAGATTCAGTGGTTTTTGTGGCGATTAGAGTTGGCTATTAACGCTCTATATTATGAATGAGAAGGAAATGATTGGTAACTTCACAGAAAACGTTGAGTTTGACATAAAAATTACTTAACGGATTTTATCGCAGTATGTTGATGTTATTTTATATTGACGTTAGGCATCCTTTACAAGTCTATTGTCATGTGCAATTTTAGGTTTATAGAGCTAGGTTTACAGAACACTTGTGTCATTGAATACGATTCTCTCCTTTAAAACTACCAGCCTTACAGTGTTTTACTGTGCAAATGAGAAAAGAAGGTTTACATTAATTTTATGCTGTTTCATAAATTATATAAATATTTGTTCCAAGTAGTCCTGTTATGTTTTTTTACTACAGCCAGAAATTTTCGTATGGTATCGTCCAATCAAAAATGCCCCCATATATAACTATCAAGTTCATCGTAAACAGGGTGATCAACCGCCAAATGGAGACGTCAGCAAGCTGATCGGAGATACCGAAATTATATCAAATCATTAAAACGGATCCAAGTAAATAAAAACAAAACTTGTCGAAAATGTTAATTGTGTCGTAATTTTTAGTGCAAAATTCCGTTTTAAAATATTATTTGGAGTAATGCGTTTCACTGGAATTGCGTTACATATCGAGAAATTTTCTTTTTTCTGTCAAGAGCTGTGTGTTATCGTAAAATCGTGACCTCGATTAACCTTATCGGGTGGCTCGCAGAAACCTTCAGTTTTATTGTTCTGACTTTGTTATTGATTTCGGTTATATTTACTTTTTCATTACGCTCGTGACTGGCTAGGTACTTAAAAGTGAAGTATGTGGCTACCTTAAATGGATGAAATATTTGCAACATACATTAAAATACAAGCTTAAGGTAAAACCTGATTTGTAGATATGTAATATTTTTGTAAGTTTCTCAATATTTTATTTTAATGTTTGATAAGTTGCCGAAAAGTTGGGCTCATGACCTCTTCATAACTGGCCAAAAAGAACTACAGTACCGTACCGTATCCTAATACGTTACGGTAAAGTCAGAACGGACTTATTTTAATGAAAATCATTTTAATCTCTTGTCCTTGCTAGTATGTAGTTAAAACGGCTAGAAGACCTCCGATAGAAAGATCCGGGTACCTATCTACTATCTAGATACCTATTTTAAACCCAAAAACATCGTAAAATGAACGCTAAACTTATTGAAAATTCATTTTTAACAGCAAACAAGCAAAACTTGTATTGAATTAACCTTAAAATACATGAACTTGACCCTAACTAGTTGTGAAGTACTGTTTACCAAGTGGGTTCAATATGGTGACTCGACTGAATATGCGGTCTGCGGCCATTAATGACCCCAACTGCGTGTGCGCATCTGTTATGAAATAACAGTCAACTCATTCACGTTTTGAGTGTCAATGACAGGGTGGCATGTGGCCAAGGAAGAAACGGATGCCAGTGTAGATGGGTTCTGCTGTGCTGTTCTTTTCTAAATACATTATAGACAAATTGGTACTAGCTCCCTCTCAACCTTAGAAGAAGTCTGTGCCCAGTAACGGCGCAGTAAATGATTTAATGATGAGATACTATTACCTATAAGCAGACCCTGGGCAATTAAACTCACTATTAATCTGCGGACTAGATAAATATTTATTTTACCACAAATATAGATACAGGATACAGGACATCAAACCATAATTAAAACTTTAATCTGCAGTTAGATAAAACAGTGAAATTTTACATATTCAATACCTATTGTCATATTTAGTTACCTATACATATATCGTCCAAAATACTTCTTCAAATTTTTCTCATAGTCTTTGAAAGGTAGTTTTTGTCTGCGAAACTCCAAAAAACCTGACCGCGATACAAGGAACTATTTGGCTTTTCCATTGACACTGTCACTCAATAAATAATAGAGGCAAGGTGCGGCGCGTGCGCAGCCCACGCACACATTAACAATGTAAATATCATACCAATTCATAAAGCACACTAAAAAACACTAAGACATGTTTTTGTGGTGCATTTTTTTAGTTAAAACATCATGATGGATTTCTTGGGTAGTGTAGAACACAAAACAACATAAATATTCGTCATAAAATCACAAACAGATCAGAACTAGGGTATTATCGTGAATTTCTGGTTCCATGACGAGAAAATGCAAACCCATTTCGCATAATACGAGCCTACTACAAAATAATGTTGCCGAATAAATTCCGAATTATATATTCCAATAAAGATAATGCCTTCAACATGAAGTTCAGACAAGTATTAATATTACGTACTGAGGTCGAATGTAAATGAGTTTACAGGGCAGTACTAGCTAGTGATGTTACATTACTATTTTTTCAGTAGGAAGTCAGTGCATCATATTGGATTTTATACAGACTACCACTTTCCACAAAATATTTCTCCACCTATTTGTGGTAAGATTTTGAGGAACTCTAACGTTCTCTAAGTTGGTATCAATCGGAAACGTTTTAGCATTAAACGATTTTATTGGTGAAACAGACAATTTTAATGACGAATATTGTAGAGTATGAAGTTATATATATTAGTTTTGATATTTATATAAAAAAATGTGTTTACAAACTAAGATTGTTTAGGGTACAGTGTGTATTCGGGATGAGTAATAAAGTAAGTTATTATACGTATAATAGTTTTCATCATTACAGGAGCTAGTAAATCAATACTGAGTATAAGCCTCTGGGCTTCAACGATGACTCCTGTGGAAATATTGCCGTAATTACCATGCTTGGCAGGATAAGTTATCACGTTAACGTAATTAGTGCTGCAAGTAACTCAGCACGTTTTACAATTATTATGATTGTGTAGAAATTATGAGCTTAACGATCTCCTGTGGACCTTGGGGAAACTAGTAACTTGTAATATATTCGCATTTCATATATATTATAATATATTATGTCCATCATGCATTTATTTCCGTAATGCTGGACCACGTTTTAAGACATAGGGGGCGAAAGTATTGACATAAACTGGGCACATATCTAAATACCATTGTTTTCCATGTGTTTTTTTTTCTCAGGTTTTCAGAAAATAAGACACTTTATGAATAGTTTTATTATATTTTGAGTGCGGAATACCTACTAACCATCGTATACTTTAAAAAAGATGATATGTAAAACATTATCAGTTTAATAAAATAAAAATATTTTGCCTCATTCTTATTTTATTACGTATATCTAGAGTGTTAAATTTTTGTCGAGTATCCAGTATCCGCGGCGCGTCCCATCACTAGCAACTGATCGTGTTATTATGCGGATTGTTACTTAGTGTTAACGGGAGTTATAAATGTGAACCAAGTTGTCAGTAGCTATTTGTTGCCGGTATCAAAACATTTAACTGTTTTATGTTCATATTCGTACTTGCTTTGTGTTCAAATTAAATCATTGTCTTAATATATATTTAATTAACTTTAATATACGAAGACGACTTAATAATAGTAGAACATAAATACTTACAGCTTATTTATTATTCAGCTACATATGCTTTTTAACATTTGAACTGACAAACACTGCACTAGCGGAACTGAAAGAACGAAAAAACTGACGCAATAAATTATGTAACGAACCGTTTAAAACAATATGCTGACAAATTTACATTGTTCTACCACGGAATTGCCCTATTTTCGCACTAGTCCTATATTCGCAGGATAATATAATGGGATAATTAATTCCCTGTAATTCCTGAAAAGTTTTGTGTAGCCTTTTACGCTGTCTAGTTAAGTTTTATTTTAAAATTCACTTGCTTATTAAATGTCGTTAACCCCAACGATGTCCGAAGTCGGTCTGATAAAACGAGGAAGGCGGTACACAAGTTAATATATCGCCTACCTTACCAAGTTTAGAAAACATTAAGTGCTAATACACTAGTAGGCACAGTGCAAATAAATAACAGTGAAAATAAATCTATAATACATGAACATTTAAACTCGTTTACAGACTTAAACCGACAAGTAAACTTCTTACAAACTGAGATTTCCAATAATTGTTTTCAATGAGTTTTCATGAGGATTCATCTCACTTTGAAATTGTCCAAGAGTTAATATTGATGATGTTTGTATTCAATGTAAAATGTTTTTTTGCGGGCACAGCTGTAATTAATTGGTAGGTATATAGAAGGGGACGATTTGGGAAAATACGTGTTAGAAAGCAAATATACGGATATGGAGAACAAAGTCAAAAGAAGAAGCAGGCATGGATACTAAAGCAGTGAATTAATAAGCCTTTAATTGGATTAGGTAACCATTTTGTGTGAAATTAAAAACAAAACATTACTAAATAATAGTTATTCTTAAAACTGTCGGTTAAGAACATAATAAAAATTTCTAGTAGTATCTGATATTTACAATTGAAATAAATATACTAAATCCGTTAGTCTGATCTGAATCACGGGATCGGTATTTAAACAATATCAACATATTGTGATAATTTTTATTGTCACTGGCATACTGTGTCCCGGATCCGAATGTTAAGAGTCATGGATGTTTATTTGTATTAGTATATTTTATCTGTATATATTACGTACCTATGTATTGACAGTAAAAATACTATCTTTATTTAGTTCCATCTAGTATCCGGAGGTATCACAAGTTCGTTGCTTAGCTTAAATCTAGCTAGAGCTATATAAAAAAAACAACAATATATTACCACAGGAAACAGTACAAACTTCCGCGTGAATTTTAAAAAATAACTAGGTTTTACCACTATTACGTCATATGCGAACTATTTGACATTTGATTCTTGAGATCAAATGGTAAAAATAAATCAAACCTAAAGTGGTCTTACCATAAAAGATAATACATAATGTGGATCAATAAAATATGCAATAATAATAATTTAAGCAATATATATTAATATTAATATTACTTGTGTCTTGCCAACTAAACTAGCAGCTAAAAAAACTTTGCGACAAAACATAGACATTTGTAAGGTAATAATCACTTAGAAAAAGACCTGATTAGCGTAACGAGGACAAATAACAACACAATGAAGACAAGATGCATAAATGTGGACTCGGCAAAAGTAGTATGCAGGGATCGTAGCGTGTAGCATTCTGTAGTTTCTGCCTACCCTCATGGGAAAAAGGCGTGAGTGTATGTATGTATGTATTTACTAGCAGTGGTACAGTGTTATAAAAGTAGTACCTGATAATAGAGATGACATTCGCGTAAACTCATTTCAACTACATTTATCAAATCACTGTCACAGAAGGTAATTCATGGTCTCTCAATCACTCATCAAAGTCTCGGCTATTGGGCTCTATCTCCTTACCATGTCAATGTATCGTAAACACACAATCGTGTGATGCCAGATGTTCATAAATCGGACTATGAATACGACGCGACATTGGAATAAGTTATAAGTGGAACATGGTGAAGACCTCATAAATAATATATCAGTTAATGCTCTGGCCTTGGATATATGTTCGTTTGATGTACACAACTGAGATTTAGACTCAAATTTATGATTTAAGTATGTGTTACTTTTCCAACTTACACAGTATCAGAATAATATTGAAAAAATTAACAAGTACAAAAACCTATTGCTCAACTTTCCACAAACATGCAATTGCAGGGTATTCATACCATCACGCCTGTCGACCTCGAAGGGTTAGGCAGGGGCGTACTAATGTACACCCACATTCTGTCGGTATGTTTATGGTCCCATGTAATAGAGGGCGAGCTTGAGCCATTGCCATCAACAAGGCACGGATTCAAATACCGAGCTGCTACTGAGAATTTCATAGAAAAACGCAATAACACGTTACATTATTGGATACGATACGTGGTATATTGTGTAAGAGACAACAGTTGTGGTGGCTGCACTTCTTATCTCTCGCACTGGTTTATAGTGCGAGAGTGTATGCTAGTATGTGCTAGTCCCTGTGCTAGTCCCCATGTCAGCATGGGACTCATTGAACTCGGTATATAATAACAAAAATTCTATCTTGAAAAAGATAAGCAAACATTTCTTTATAGTACAATACGCTCTGAAGATCAACTGGAAGCCACTTCTCACGCTGCCCTTTTATCCAAGGCATTTAATAGGAATGCCCATAGACCATTTTCTTTACAACAATACACTTTTATTGTTGTTAAGTTACTAATGTCATGATGACTTTTCACAAGTGTGCGTGAAGTTATCAGTTCAAAGTGTTCAATTAGGCACCTTAGGTAACTAGGTGGTACTTTTGGTACCCACTTTGTGCCGTAATTGGTGATTATCGGCAATTTTACGGCAATCATCTGTAAGTAGGCTTTATAAACATTTTTCTCGCCATATTTGTTGATGACTCTCACGGTAATTACCGATTTAGAGGTTATTAACTAAATTTTAAAGAGGCTCCTAAATGAATATACTCATTTGTAGCAAAATAATAATATTATATACCAAAAAAAAAAGATTAATAATAAAGTCATAAAAGTACATCTTAAATTCCTTTGTAACAAGCTTCAAAGTTTTCTAAGCGAACCGAAAAAAAGCTAACGTCCGCCGTTGAGAAATGCGCGCGCGCACGGAAGACGTATGGAAATGCGCGCGCACCTGCCACTCCGCCACCCATTGAGCGCAGATAAACCAGACCTAGTTGTTACACGAAATAAGTACACCCAAAAGGCTTACCTCGGTCATATTAATGGTAAATGAATCTCCATATAAAGGGATTAGGTATACATATTTAATTCTATAAATAAATCATTTTATTATACCTACTTTCAATCTTTGGAAGATTATTTTACACAAGTGTTGTTATTTATTACTAAACGTTCATCTGAGAAGAAACGCCGAACATTCCTTCTCACATGACAAACTTCAAGTTCCGGACATAAACAATGTAAGTCAACATCTGAAATGGCCTATTGAGAAGATTCATTAGAAAAGCAGTATAATGAAAATCTCCCATGGCGCTTCTTTTTTAAAATCCACGATGAATTGGATTAATGTTAAAGCAAATTCTGCTGTAGGTACCGTGCCGCAAAATACGTTTCAAAATCTAACTGTGTCAGCTAACTAAATCAAATGAATATCGCGATTGTTTTTTTCAACAATTATTTTATTGTTTAGCATCCGTGCTCACAGACACGACACGCAATGGAACTTCTCGCGCATGTATTCATCGTGCCTAACCTCCTTGTTGCTAACTACTGGTTACAGTAGATTGCCTACAATTTTTTCACTTACGTCTGCTACCGTTTTCAAGAAACATTTAGATGAGTTATGGTGTCTAGATGGTAGGCAGTTTCCTGGGCGTAATAATTGAGGTTCATTGCCTATTCGTTACCAGCATTACTGGTTGGAAATGATAGAGCTAAACGAGGTGAGTGGAATGGTTTTAAGGAATGGTTTTCTTAAGTTTCCGAGTGGAATGAAGTTGACCAACCAAAGATTGGGTGAACTAGATAGACTGGATGTGGTAAGCGGAAAGCTAATTTTTGCGCAATCACTAATGGATATTTTATCTTTTATATTCCTAAGGTGGCCAACCCTACCCCTGCACAGCTCGCCTGATGGTAAGCAGTAATCTTAATCTACGCTTTTGCCTTGAGACGTTGTTAAGGCTCATTTGTTCCATTATGGTGATATTTAATCACATGTAACTGCACTGATGTTCGGTACTAAAAAAATTGTCAACTCAGCAGAGTTTGCCAAGTACCTAGGTACAAACGGGTGTTATTTTGATCGCTTGTTATGACACCATATAATGTACCTGAGTAGCACCATGCGGGCCAGACGACCGGCGTTTCTGCGTCCACGTCGCGGCGGGCAGACAGCGAGGCGATCATCAGTGCTGCATATCATCCGGCGGCGCTCCCCGACATCGCACTATCCTACAAATTGATATCATACACTGGTCTTGATTATGCGCGATGGTCCCCGTTAGCACGTAAAGGTTAGAGCCGAGATGCGCTGGTTAAGAGACTGTGCACTCTATTATTACGTCACATGATGGTTGAAATTCGCCTGTAAGAATACAATGTGTGCCATATTTCAGTGTATTAGTGGCGTGCTGTGATAGTTCCAGGGTGAATTAAGACCATAGAGTGAACGGAGAAGGTTAGGTTACAGAGTAAATATGGTTGAATGTCAATTAGATGACACATTATTAGACCTCATAAATGTCGAACAATAAAAATGTTTAACAATAAAAATGACGTCCCAAAATTAGTCAGGTATTGTGTATTCCTAAGTGATGAATTTGGTTTAACAACGCAATTCATTTAAAAATCTTAGTCATTTTGATGTAACTATAAAACTGTCACTGTACCGTAAATGCTAGGTTGAAAATAAATCGAAAAAAATAATACCAATCCATTTTTTTTCACGATGACACGTCTTATTGAAACAACAATCATAATTATTACTGTGTACTTAATGTCATGTAATAAAAACACATGTAATCTACACTACTAACACGCCAGTTACACATTAAAAACTACTTACATTGAATTCGGTCCAAGTTCGTTTAGATTCCGACATGCGCCCGCGCAAGCGGTAGTGGTGAATTTACCACAATGACCATACAGAAATAATGAGTTGTAAGAATGTTAGCTCTCTAAAATTTGACAAAATATACCATATATATTGCATGTCCTATAATGAATCTACAAAAAATAAGTGCAATATCTCATTTAATAAAAAAAAATAGATTTATCTTAAAAAAACGATGTATCAAATTAAATCAGAACAGCTAGTACAAAAAATACTGTATATTTTTATACTAGAAAAGTTGCGTTTATTTTTCAGTGTTGGAAAAATATTACTGGATCCAAGAGGAATGCGTGAAAATCAATAGTTTACGGTTCAGATAAATTCTTTGAGGCTGACACCTCACCGAGGTTAATACTCTATTATTTCCGATTATCATTGGTCAAGTGCAAAAAAGCTAACCATAGAGCTGCTCGGAAGCTTCGAAATTTAGTGTCCTTTTTTTATATTCATCCATTTTATTTTAGATTTTTAATGAAATAGAATTTCCAACGTATCGAACTCTAATAAAAGGAGATTAAATATGATAGTAGATGTCACCATCAACTTTATAAATTATGTTTTTTGGAGACTTTTGTTGTATTTAAAAACACATAATTCAAAATAGTAGACAGTGACTTTTACCATCAAGTCTGCTTTGGCTAATAAAACTAATGAATAACAAATGTTTTTCTCTTATCATACACTTTCATGAATATCAAAGATTTTAAAAATAAAATATTCTAAAATCAAAATCCAATTTTTATAGCCATCTAGGCGCCAGTAGAATTTTCTAGCTCATATCAAATTAATTCTAAAACGACTTTCGATACGAAAATCGTGGCCTCTGTTTCCGTGACAATGGTCAAATTTAAATGGCGTCGGTCTAGTTTCTGCTGGGCGTGTACGACGCACGCGGCGCGCTCGCTCTGCGCCTGCGCCGCTGTTGTACCCGCGAGCTATTTGTAGGGTTGCCAGTCACTACACTACCTAGCTAGCTTAAACTGATAATAGTTGAATTAATAGGTCACGGCTATTGATCATGTTCTCTTTAATTTGTTGGGTTACACCCAACAAATTAACGCTTTCGTCGATTCGCTGTTTTACCGTATTAATGAGTTTTAACTTTCAATTTTCATTATGTAATTGTGTTATTCTTATGGTAGCCTTACATGACCAATATAGCTTAGAATAAGTTCAACGCACAGTTAACGTGATTAAACTAATAACATTTAAACTATCTACAAGGGTACTATTTATCTATGGTCACTGGAATCTGCTGGATGCGGGTGACTCAGGACCGGTGGTTGTGGAAATTCTTGGGGGACGCTTATGTCCAGCAGTGGATGTCATCTAGCTGACATGATAATGATGAAAATCGAAATTTTGTGTGCTATTCAATTTGAAATAGTAAATACTAAAACAATGTGTAGGTGTGTGGAAGCCCTGCGCGTGCGCCAGGTGTTTGCGTCGTGCGCAGATCGCTGGTAACTCGCTGCCAGTCAATTGCGCGCAATTGAGGCTTTTTTCCAAGCCGCCATTAGAGACGACACGCGAGCTAGGTGACAGTCTGTGTACAGTGGGTTTGTTTTAGTTTTTCTTTTTACTCTCTACTATAAGTAGGTACTGAGTAAAAAGGTTTTAAGTAAAAAAGTTTAAGTAAGCACCTCAATATTACATTAATATGTATTTTTTTATGAATCTGGATTACTTACATTACAAGGAAACGATGTTAATTCACATGTAACCCATTCAATAAATCTTTGCCTTTATGGTGTAATTCATATAGGTACCTAAACTCAGCATTTTCTAAGCCTGATTGAGCAAAGCCACCATTCTTCAGACTCCCTTTGAGTAACTAATCTTCATCACGTGCTATGATAAAAAGGCAAAGGCAATGGAGCTGAAAGAAAGTCTTTAAACAAGATAATTCCTATCGTTAAGGCATCACGCTGTATCAGGTCCGTTTATAAGTGTATAAGTAGAAAGCGGTGCCAATTACGTGGCACTCTGTTGACAGACTGCCGCCAACTGTAGCATCCCGTCTTTATCGTGTGCCATCTCTTCACTTGCATCTGTCGTATTTACAGATTCATCTATTTTGTTGATAGTTAGGTTAACCTCACTGTCAACGATTAAACAGACAGACGAAGTGTGAATTTTGCTGACTTTAAAATGAATACGTATTACCTTTTTAGTTTTATACGATACCTAATTTAAACTTCAAGAGTTTTTTTTTTGAGAATAAAGATGATAGCTATATTTATGAGAATTTATTTGATAGATAATATTATAAGAATTGCGATTTATTATCATTTTGTTAGTATTATTTTTGAGTTTTTATTTTCAAATTTTTGCTCAGATTATTATATTTTTATATCTCAAATACCTTTGTTATTGCTTCTGTAAATTATAATAAAATTAGAAAATAGTAACTGGATTGCATTATGAGGGTATGTTAAGACTCCTATAAATACTCTCTGATCCGTTAATTGCTCGGATAAAAGTAATAAATTGGCTAAATTTAAATAAATAAACGCTTAAGAAATAATTTGTTGTAGGAACAATTCTATATTATTGGTTAGATTTTTAGTATACCTACAATCGTTGGAACGAACTATAGTTCTTTATTTCTATGAAAAGCAGAAACAATTGTTTTCACATCTTAAACATCGCTACACAGATATTCTCATGTACCTATGTTATATCATACAAATCCCAAAATTTTGACCATAGTCTAAAACAAGTGTTTAGTGAAATACGAACTATTTTTTTATGTATTTCCCTCGTCGGTAAGTAAAGTATTTACGTTAGTAATCGTAATAAATTATTACAAGATATATCAGCCATTTAAAGAAAAAAATATAAATAAAGTAAAAATATTAAATTATGATATAAAAAGTCATAAATATGCTGGCTATCAGAATTTCTGTAAATATAAAACCCAAAAAAAGAGAATTGTACAAGCTACCCAGACTCTATAGCCCTGACATGTTTGAATTCAACAATAATAAATTATAATAAGATTCAAATATTTTATTGTATTAGTAAAAAGTATTCAATCATGCCTCCATGCAAATATATGTATTTAGATAACCTCTTAAATAATGTAACAGGTATAAACGCGAGTAGAGCGCACGACTAAATCAGTCGGTCGACAGTCGATATCTGCTAGGGATGTAACGGTGTTGTTCCTGGCCGGACGAGATTTATGAATGAGACATCCAGTGCGGTAGGTTCGACTAACATTAAGACCACTAGCGATGGGATGCGATGAAAAAATATCGATATGATAATTTCTGTTATTTTTTCTGTGAATATTATTCTTTGGTTAGCCGCATAATAATATGTATTGCAATGATGTTAATATACATTTTAAATGGTTCCGTAGTCTGTAGGTATATTTACCGGCAAAATAAGCAGGAGTTGTACGTATGTTTAGTCTAATTATTAAGTTAGTAGTGTATGCAAAACTCATTTGATCCAAAAAATAACATAAATATTGACTTCAAAGTAGGTAAATGCTTTATAATATCTATTATAGATTTTATCTATCATCGTATAAATCTTGCAAAAAATAATAGTTAAGAAAGATTTATTCTACATAATAACTTCTTAACTGGTTAACCCAATCTTAAACATTCATATAAATTAATTCCCGTATTTATTTGATTTATTTATTTACATGCTAATAAACATTTAGCTGTTAAATCCTTTAAACATTCAGATTGCTCCTACAACGAATTAAAAAGATAATCTCTTCTTTAAAATTTATAGCTTTGTATTTTGAATATTCTAAAAAAAATATTATATCCGAAATATCGAATTAAATATTCGTATATATTTGCATAAGTCACATCCCTACGGCCCTCACAAGTTGTTGCTACTATAAGTATCGCAGGTTGTTGGATCCCTGTCTTTGTATTTCATTACCCAACCGTCGAACAAGTAGGGGAAGTGGGGGACGGACTTTCCCACCTAGCCATGATCAGCATGTTCAAGCGAAATCGGTTCACGATGGGCTTTAACATTTTCTGTTCATGAAGCCTATAAGTTAAATAAATATTTCTGGACATTATGTCACAGCGCTATCTAGTTCCGAGCTAAGCAACGAGGCTTGTGTTACGGATACTAGTTGGTTAATATACTACATATTATATACTTTTTTTTTGTAAATACATACATGTTATACATAGAAATATCCATGACTCGGATACAAATGTCCAAGCTCATCACACAAACATGTGTCTTTCTGGGATTCGAACCCGGGACCCGTAGCACAGAAGGCAGCATTAACTACCGCTGGGCTAATCGGGTCGTCAATAGTAGTTATACCGTTACGGCAACATATCTTATTACTTAAACCATTACCTGTAGGTAATCTATTTGATTGGCTCACATAATGAATATACCTACCACTTTTAAGATAGTATCAAGAATTTTTGTTTGTTCACTCTTTATTTAGATAGATAATCGTCCTGCTAATTTTAAGAGCTAGGTATTATAACGTATTTTTCCTCTAAATCAAGTTTTAAACGGATAGCTTTCGTGATAGAACGGCGATAGAACTATCGCAAAATGCCTGATTGTATGAAATTCTATCGCACGCAGTCTTTTGGCATTTATATTTTAGTTACCTACTTGATCAAATTTAATTCATAAATTTCAGACTCGACTTTCATAGATACGGGAAACAGTTTTTCCCAAGAAATACACGTGAGAATTTAGAAGCTCACCGGGCGACTCGTCACTTACTACCAAGCGTGTCAGATCTTGTAAATTAGACAACATATTTATAGAAGTCGTTTCTTCATTGGCCTTCATTGGCAATATCGTATGTGTTTGACCAAAGTTTCATAAAGGAACTCCATCCAGATAATATACTTTTTAAGCTATCTATGATAACAAATAGTTTGACCAATGATATTAGCTAACATATCTCCAGTGTGGTCCCATCACACACTAATCATACATCAAGTAACATGGAGTAAGAGCAATTCATTAGCGTTGTACTAAGATTAATGGTCGGGTCGAAGGTAATACCGGCAGATATCAAAGCAGGTCAGACAGCAGGTGGTCGCCGGCCACTCCGCACGTGTGCGACTAACGACCTAAAACAGGGATGCTATTTGCGAAATTTAATTTGGTGTGAATGTATGAGTGAATATATGTGTCTGTGGATCGCTAAATTTTGTTGCTAAAAAAGTATGGTTGGCTATAAAAAGACCTGACTATTTTTTTATATTACTTCTGTACAATTATTCTTGAAGTTGTATACATATTATACACAATATTCTTTTTTGTGACATCTTTTAAAGTAGGTATTTTTTAATAAAATTGAGCCATCTTAGCAACCCTAAGCTGTACCTTATAAACTTAATAATGTTAGTAGAATATTTGTTTGTTGTAATGGGTTCCTGGTTTAGCAAATGAGATGAGAACGCCCTGTTGTAAGAATAGTGGAGTTATATTACTAGGGTGGTATTTTAAGCTCAGCATACATAGTTATGTGATGCAAAAATAAGCTTTATCGCATGTATTGTTATGTAGACATTATAAATTAGTTCTCTGGCAATAATGATCCATTTAATTGAGGGAGAAACATACATGGAGTTATAATCTAGTTATATGATAATTATCCTTATTTGCGACTTTAGAATTAATTATAAATTAAAACATAGATTAAAAAGGTTGTTTTATTTTATGTGTTTCTTGCATTTATAGCGCCTTAGATATTAAATCCAAATTTGATTTACGTGAGAAATCAGTCTTGATTAGCAATCAGTCTCATGCAAATCAAATTTTGAAAACATATTTA
Source organism: Craniophora ligustri (assembly GCA_905163465.1). Taxonomy (NCBI): domain Eukaryota; kingdom Metazoa; phylum Arthropoda; class Insecta; order Lepidoptera; family Noctuidae; genus Craniophora; species Craniophora ligustri. The sequence continues at coordinate 3,861,956 of LR990967.1, read as the reverse complement.
TATAGAAATGTTACTTTTTTTACTAGTAGTCTGAGAAGTATTATGTAAGACAGTTCCTAATTGTCAGCAAAAAAACATTAGGTACATCAATCAGGCTTCACGTCCGCTTTAGGGGATAATGAATCAAAGAAAGCATTTTATTACGCCCTATTACACCTAATTAACTATTTTGTTTAATACCCGCTTGCGTTACGCACATTGTTCGAACAACGGCTGTCATTAGTGTGATTGATGCCAGACGAAATAGCTGAACGGACCTTTAATCATGTTTCTTAACCCAATTAATAATGATATCTCTGCTCTATCATTAATTTGAAGAAAGTATTCATTGGTCATTTTTTGTTAAGGCGATGTTAGGCAAAGTAAAATCATATATGTAAGTATCAAGACGTTTGCGATATCATTGTAGAGCTCGTTGATATAATACCATTGTTTTAAATCCCTAAAACCCTCGGTAAAGAAGTTTTAATGAATCATGAGTTTTCTTATAGTGGGGACAGAACAGTTCGCACTACTATTGAGGAGTTCAGAGAAAAGCACCTCACAAACGATCGCTTTCTTGAAATTGTTGCCTACTAAATCGATTTACTTGGGCAGTTTCATACAGTGTGACATCTTAGCAATAAGAGAAGAATAAGTCAAATTAATACAAAAAAGCGGTTACCAACATCTTCCGCTCACATCTTTTGTAGAAGGTGCAGAAGTTCTTAAATTGGGAACTATCAGATACATTATTTTTGCTCAAAACCGTCACTCTTTGTTTGCAACACCTGTAAGAGTGAAATAACATACATACTATCTAATTAATCAGACCAATCTTCCCCTTAAAAAACCTTTAATATTATTTTGATAGCCGAAAAATCTATAATAGTTTCTATGCGTACGTAATAAGAGTTGATATAATAGATGCTTCAACAATAGCGTTTCTCGTTATGTCTCACAATGGTAATTAAGACATGGTTGAACAAGTTAATCTATGTTATTTAAAAGATGACGATAACATCATAATTTGGGTATAGATTAAGGTCTCTATGTATTTTTTCTTTCCTTCTCTAACTAAAACGATTAGAAAAGGAAAGAAGATTTTTTTATGTATGTAAATATATTGCAAACAATTTATATAAAATTTAATGCATTATGAGTATGACATTTGTAACAGAAGGTAGAGGCAGATAAAATGTAGCGGATCTTTCCTGTTCCAATTTTTTTTTTCAGTATTGTTTTATCCTTCAGCTCACTCAAATATAATTAATATTTTTAATTAGAAATCATAGTAAACTAGTACCTAATTATGATATCGTAATTTATAGTGAGATTTAAGTAACACCATATTCATGGCACAAAGTTTTGTGCACAAAGTGTCATTTCAGAGACACCTGCTTCCTTAAAAGTAGATGAAAACAATCTACCTATTCTATCTATATATTCTATATATAATTATATATAGAAGTAGTTAAGAATATTATAATAATAATGAAAATATCAATAAAACTTAGCTATTTTAGTGTTATTGAATATTGAACTATGCACAATTGATATAAAGTTTTGTATTGCAAACAACGTGCGATGTTTAAAGTAGTATGTCCATATAAACATAATTATATACATAGATGCATCCCACTAATAGTTGTTTACAGACATAATATAATATATTCTTAGTTTATTTAAATTAGCAGCCACGCAGTATGAAATGAACAGAGTGTCAATATTATCAGACATCTGTGCAAATACTATATTTAGCGTAGAAAGCCTAGACTGTCAGCAACAGAAAAAGAACGACCATCGTTTTACGCCTTGAGTAGCAGCTAGATTGCGCTTCAATAATATATTTAGGAGACTTGTAGTCTCCTAAATATATTATTTTGTACAACTGTACAAAACAAACATTTTGTATAAAACCAGATTACACTCATCAATAAACAAAAATCTGTCGGTATTTTGCAGACCTGAAATACCAAAAAACAACGCACACTATACGTGAACTAGAAAAAATATTGTTCTTTTTTCATTCATGATTTTGTTTAACCACTTTGTTGGCATGATTAATATTCAATGTAAAGACGCATCAGATTATAGCTTTCTAGTGCTAAGAACTTAAGCTTAAGCTGCGGGCAGACAGACAGACATCCGGACGGACGGGTGTGGCAAAATTATAAGGATTCGTTTTTGAATAGGCAGCCCTAAAAATAATTGTTGAGTTAATATTTTTTTGAGGTTACTTATAGTTTATGCAAACACCGGCCGTTTGAATAAGGCCGTTAATACTTTATTTGCTTATCAATCTATGACCTAACTATACGGGCGGCGTGGCATGGCCGTACACAATTAACGGGCTAAAGGTGTGCATATCATAGCTATATTATGTGGGAGGTTTCGCATATGTTGTCATTATCAATAAGAAACATCGGTGCGCAACATCATGCATCTAACATCATTGCTTGATCATCATTTTATTAATTGCCGGAATCTTTTTGGAACGTACATATGTGTGTATTAATCACATGCTCAAAACTAGTGCCTTCCTTCGGAAATAAGATGAGAATCTTGCCCAGCAGTGGGACAATAATGGGTTAATTATGATGATGAAGAAATCCTGACATTCGTTTATACATCGAAATTGATGTCTAATACTCAACTATTTGGTTTCAAATTCAATGAATCATCGGTTCTAGTAAAATAATGCAATATAGAGAATTCCATTAATTATTAATTATGAATAATTAGCAGAAGCATCACCCACACCCGACCGGAACGAACAATGGTGATGTGGAGCGAGGATGCGCGGAGGTCAGGCCAAGGTTCGACGCCGGCCGATGCCTTTTGTTCCTCACAATGGTATGTAGGTTAGACATGAAAACACTTATTTTATTGTTTTCCAGTTTCATAGTGAACGGTTAGGTATCTATGGATTGATAATAAGTAACTAAGCATAGACACTACAATTTTACGGAATAATTGAATTAAAAGCTTTGGTTATTTTTGTCCAATTTCTCAATTATTATCACCGTATCTAAATAATGCATTATTTGAATATAGTGATAATTTGAATTTTGATGAACGATGAATGCGATCACGAATAAATCTTCAATAGGGATACGGTGATAGGAATGTTCACACTATATATATAGCCTAGTATATTTTTGGTCTCACATAGCTTATGCTATAAATAAGCTATTGCATCTGGAGAGAAACCCAAAACGCACGGGTTTGGAATACTATGCTACTTCGTATACTAAGAGTATTCTAATAGAAAAAACATAATAAAACTTGGCCTCAGCTTATAGCTACCAAATTAGTGTCTTTTGCAGTCTATCGTATATAGCTATTCTCTAATCAATCTATTAACAGTCCTGCTACACTCCTCTGCTCTGCAATAAGAAGAAATTATGTAATTGAGTGTTAAACTTACATAACAATTGTTGCTGATTCTCGTGTCTGCTACATATCTATAGCACAAAATATTACAAAAACACATTCAATCGCTCAAACCATAGCACAACTTCATTACGTACCTAACACAACCCTCCGTCCGTAAAGCTCAAATTCCCCTGTACATTGCATCACGTCCGTGCGACAATCCTTCGCGAATCGTCGGCGCGTTCCGTCCTACATTCGACCTTCGATCCTGACAGGTCGCGGCGGTGACCGGCCATCCACTATTAGCATACAGACAAAGCCTCCGCAGTGAATAAGAACACTTGACGCACGGCAGTGAGGAGCGATAAAATGCCGCTGGTCTTTTGAATATTGTTTAGTAACATCCATTTTTTATTCATATCACGTGACATACAGTCACAGTAAACAGCTGTTTGCACGCAGTTCTAGCCCATAAAACAAGAGAGAACTAATAAGCCCTCTTTAGGGTCATTTGAAAAAGATTCGTTGCCATGAAAATGGAAATAAACCATAATTATCCCAAATAAATGGGACTATTCCAGAAGATTTATGTACTACTTACCACTCGTATAGATAGTGCTTTTTATATTACATATATTATTCCTTTTTTAAATGCCCCTACTAACGGATTATGAATATTTAAATATCATCAGATACGAAAGCGAAAACGGTACAAAAACAAAAGTAAAAGAATAAATGCAAAACAATAAAAGGCTATTCGTCTCCATAAGAAAGGAGTTTATACTAAAGCAGTAACAGCATTAATTAGTTAGTAAGATCAGGGCTAATGAAGATTAGGGCTAACGAGATTCATTGAAATAATTTTGTCGTGTCACATTATCTCGATGGGGCCATTGTCTCAGCTCGAGTTAAAAGCCGATAAAATTATTTCATGGCGCGTCTGACAGAGCGGGTGGGCCAGACATTGTTAAATGTCCTCTTATGGAATCTACAAATGCGATTAAATTTTTTACTAGGGATTCTTTTGACTATAGTTTTGTTTTATAGTACCTATCCTGATACTTTTTATTGAATTAAATCAGAGTACGTGCAAGAAAGACAATGAAACAGTTCAGCGTTGCCATTTTTTACAGTACAATGTTGTTTCTTTAATGTTTTCTCTATTAAGTCGATTTGAGCTAAATAATTATAACGTAGTAGATGTTTTGATTAAAATATTTTTATTTAATCTTTTACAATCCGAAGCCATGTTAAACACCACATATCAATATCAAATGATCGTCCATATTATCATCCTACGTAAGATTTTTAAATGAAATACACCTATCTCTAGAACTTTCAATAATGTTTTAGTTTGTAAGCTTTTATACGCAGCAAGCATAAAATAATTTTTTTTTTATCTTTGTTGTCACCTAAACACAATCAGTATTCAGCAATATGCTTTGTAACAAAAAATAATAATATTCACACTTGATATTCCCAGTGCATCATTTTAGCGGCGCCATTGTGAATCGGCCGCCTTTATCATGCAAACGCGACACTTTTGGCTCACTTCAGATTTCTCGGTTGAAACAATGTTATGGTTACGACAACCTCACGGAAAAATCGACGATTGCGTCTCTAGACATTTATAACGTTTTGAGAAACCATTTTTGGTGTTACAATACAATTTTAACCTTAATTTGGTACCTTTTGGCCGTAGGCTCTAACTACAAAATTTTAAGAAGGACTCAAATATAGTGCTGCCTATTCTACTCTGCAAAATTGAGTAACACTTCAACATTCGGCCTTTTGAAGATCACATTAAGTCTAGATACATTTTTGAAACCAATTGGGTGCAATAAGTCAGCAATATACTTATACATATTACCTACTCGTACATGCCAGCTTAATAATAGTTTATATTGTGGTTTAAAATGGTCAATGGATTTTATAATACTTAGAAACCAAATAACTATTATAATTAAAATAAAAACAGCATATTTAAAACTTACCTTCACGAAGAACTTATAAGACGTTCCATATCTATTAGTTTTCCAATTCATTCAAAGAATAATATATGTAACTACGATTTACAGAAAGAATGTTTGAAATAGCTTGACATACTATATATGCGATTTTCCTTATGTATATATTTTGTTTAGCAATATCTTCATTGAAATAACAGCTGGGAATTAATATATGCATGCTCGTTGCATCATATAACCTGCGTAGAGCTAAGGTCAGGAGTCGGGTTGCGTCGGGGCATGGCGACAGAAATACTTCATCAGGTTTACGTATTGTTAATAATAATTGTGTTTTGCAGCCTCTGAACTAAGTTTTACCATTAAACTGAAGTTGGAGAAATTTTAAGGAGGAGGAACTTCTTGTTGGTGGAGTTTCTGAAGTCTTGGGTTTTAAATCGTAAAGCAAATATATGTATATAGGTTTAAGGTAGATGATACACAAAATAATGATGATATACATAAAGGTGTTTATACTCGTAACATAATAATTGCCGTTCTAGTCTTTATGATATTAAATATGCGCTGAATTTTATTAATGAGAAATTTCAGCCGGTCAGTATGACAATGTGCACCCATAATAAATAATTAAAACTTGTTTCTTCGTAATGATAGTAGAAGTTGGCCCATACAAGCAGATTTTCAGTTGGGCTCTAAACATTAAGTTTCACGTATTCATTGCATCATTATAGGTATCGACTTCGTAGACCTCCAGGTCAAGACTCGGTGCGTCGAGGGCATAGCGACGGAAGCACTGCCAGCCTAATGTATTGTATGGTTTCTAAGGGCACTGCTCCTCGAAAGTGGAATGTTTACTATCATTGTTGGATTGCGTTTGTTGGTGTTATGCGATACGCTTTTGTTGGAAAGTGATGGGGTTGTGGCTTGTGACGTCATTGAAAGATAAACATGGCGTTGCTTTACAAGGATTGAGATGGCCGGGAACCAAAAAATAATGGACAATCGCTCAATTTGAATTTCTAATAGACAAAAAAACTTTACTGACTTATCAGTTAAAAAAAAGAACGCTGTGACCAGTAAATTACCTTACTCAAAGCAATCATTACGTGAAGTCAATCAATCAAATCAATAATTATGTCATGTACTTGTTTTCTTTATAAAATGAGATTAACTATGACCCTCACTGTCTAGTCTCTTCTCAGAGCGCCCATGTAAGTCCTAAATAAAAAAAAATGATAGACCTAAACCCCTTAGATTTTAGTTCACTACGATTCCACAGCAAAATAAACTTACCTACATACATCTATAAACATAGGTTTACTGTTTTACAAACAATGCACACGAACTAGATGCATTACGTGTCAAACCTGAGTGTTGCGACCTTGCATCGAACGGCGACCGCTAACTCGACACAGCAACTACGAATATACAGAAGGTTAGTCATGGCTACATGTGTGAATGTAAAATAGTGACAGGACTATATGATATTGCGCTCAGTATAAAGGGATAGTGTGCTTCGCATAAAGGACCGAGATCAAAGTAAAGATGGGTCGATTGTGTAAATTATTTTATTGTTAGCTACTAAAAGATAAATTGGCAAGATGACGGTGAAGCAATAGTCAGCTCAGATTTGAAGAGTGATTTTGTCGGTACTTGAAATATAGTTTTATGGCGAAGACTTATTAAATAGATATAGACTTTAAGATGGTAACAAGCACGTCAAATAGGGCCTTATGAAGAATCCAGACGAGACGTAATTTGGATTTTTACTGTTAACGTAAAAAATGGACCAAAGGTGCTCCGATATATTTATAACACCAATGAATATCGGTAATTGATTGCCTTCTGTTTTATCTATAGCACTATCGACTACACAAGCAAATAGAAGTAGGTAGATATATGAACAATGAACAGAAATTAGACGCGTTACGTGTCGAACATGAGTGTTGCAGCCTTGCCCTGTTCGTTGATGAGTTAGCTGCCGCTAGATAATTAATAACTCAGTAGTTTAATTCTGTTTGTATAACTTGATATCCATTGATATAAATGCACGCGTATAGTTGTTAAGACGATTGTAACGTACGGTGTGACACAGTAACGGGCTGCTGATTAGTATTACTGAAAAAATATCAGTTAAAATGAGATCGTCAAATCGCGCGCGCCGCATCGTTGTGTGCGTTTTCTGTGTGTTATATGTATAAAGACATACATCACTGCGTTGCGGTGTGCGTTTCAAAATGATATCCTCTTATACCATCTTATACAAAAAATAGGTACTCATATTCCGTGAATTCTCGAAACGGTATTGTAGATATTAGTCGTAAAATGTTCTTCGTTAAATATCAAGGTCTACCATATCATGACATATTATTATGTATTAGGGAAACTCGATTTCATTATCGCACACCCTCTCACAATATTTTTAAAAACATTTTTTAAAATTTTATAAACATTTTTCTTTTTTTAACAGCTTAAACCTTTTGCTATTTATTCGCCAAGTGTCTAAACCAACATGAAAATAACTAACAGACGTCCATGATGTGTTATTTACCAGTGATAAGCGATACACTGGATTTACAGAAATTGCCACAGCCATAAAGGACAATGCCCTACTTTATCCTGTGACCTTTCATGAAACAGTTTTTATAGGGACCTTTACACTGAAAATAGCTTGAACGGGTAATTAGCCATACAATTATTAAATGCTGGCATGTAAATAATTGCACTATGTATGCATAACCTTCACAAACGGTGAAGGAAAACATTGTGAGGAAAACTGCTTATCTGACGAATTTTTTCAGTAGCATGTGAAGTCAGTATCATGTACGTAAGCTTTTTTGGTTTATAAGGAGACATATCCAGCAGAAGGACTGCAATATTGGATGTCTTAAGGTTTAATTTTTGTATTATATACCATCGTTTTTGTCGCTAAAGTTATATTTTTGCTAGAAGAAGTCAGCGTGGCTACAGTTTGATCACTTATTTTTGATACTTAGGTCAGGTCAGATTTATTCAAGTACATTTAATTCAAAAAAATATGATGGCTTCTAAAATAAAGATGTCGAGGTTAATATAAGTGGTTATTGTAGCACAAAAAGTAAACTTGTACAATTTCAATTTCAATATTATATTTATTATTAAGTACCTTCGGTACAATAGCGAAACGTGACGTTGAAGGCAACGTTGCCGTGGTGTTAAATAGGGCCTCCTAACCACCACATCACGAGCGTCCGTGAACCGTAACAGGTACAGGTTTTATTGATACGCGCAGGAGGAAAATGAGCGACCCGCCGACCCGCAGTGTGGGCGAAGGTCGCGCGGACCGAAGCGCGTGGTGCGAGGCGTGAGCAGAGAGCGGGACCATACCGACAAGGTATGTTATTTATAAAAACAAATACAGTTGGTTAGAGGAAGGTGTTGGACACAGAGTTTATAATTAAAACTACATTATCAGTTGATAATGACGACCTGAATGGTGCAGTAGCTGAGCGATCGGCTTGAACGTCACAGTTTGCGGGTTTGTTCCCTGCACGGAGCACTTATTTGTACGACTTATAGTTTGTTGTTCCGAGTCTGGGTGTTTGTGTATGTGAATGTTTGTATTTGTGTGCACCCATGACACAGAAGAAAATCTTAGTGTAGGGCTACGTTTTATTTAAAAAGAGAGATATATAATGTAACCGATACCTAAACCGAACCTATGTTCTATAATCCTAGTAACAATGAGGCGCCTCCAAAATGACCCGCTGTCCGTCCATCTACAGATGTGACGTAATTGCAGAGGTTAAATCTATCAGACAGTATTAAGAGCTGTTTAGATTCAGTATCTTAAATTACTAATAGCACAAAAAAATGCTAGGGCATTATTTACTTTATTCATTAGAAATGAAGGTTTAGAATGTTTTGTTCGTGATGAGTGGTACTAAGCCAATAACGGTGAAGAAGTACGTAACAACGATGTTTCCATCACCATTCCCGCTGTCGCTCGACCAATAAATCCACACGTTTACGACTCGTGGTATGACAAACAACGTCACAGATTTGCATATAAAATTATATCAACTGATTAAAATAGCACTTTGTACCTGTAGCGAAACTAGGCTAGTGTTGATTGGACTGAAAGGTCGCGGGTTCAAAGCCTGCATGAACTATTGGACCACGCCTAGTGCAAATATGTGTTAGTAATGCGATAAGTATTGCCTCGATGGATCGTACTCATATTTTATGTTTTAATCTGTATCATTATTTTTTTGTTATCAATTATACTGTCTTTCATAGCAACATACAACATTTGATTAAATCACAAAGTTAGGAAAATAAATTGATATTGAATATTCCACCAAAAGAAAGCTAAGATATTTTTACTTCTACATAAATTGTCAAAAATAATAATAAATAAATAAATATTCTGCGACATTTTACACGTCACCATCTAGTCCCAAACTAAGCAGAGCTTGTACTATGGGTACTAGACAATGGATATAATACTTATATACTTTTTTTTGTAAATACATACTTAGAATACATAGGAAATAATTATAATCTTTCAATAAACTATTTGAACTCTTGAATTATGACCTTTTGTACTTGCTAATATAACACCATTACCATTTCACACAACTAAGTAATTTTAATCACTTAGATAAATAGCTAGTGTATTCATCAATCCAATGTTTCCATCAGGTAAATAATGAAAGATTTTATAATATCAGTAAAATCGCTTACAACATACACCCATCTCCGTTAACTACGGATGCGTTTGCGATGCACCGCACAATTATGTAACGCAGTTAAATATGTCAATGGTGCCGCTAGTCGCGACGTGTGCAAGCGGCCTTAACCCGGTCGGGTCGTCTGTGTCAGCCGCTAAGTTTCCCCGCCGGACCCGTTTTATAGCTGCATTTAATGTATACTAAAGATTCTATCTATTTGTTATGTATCAAAACAATATATGTGATGAGCTGTGTGCCTAGTTAGTAGGTTCTATCAATTTTATTGCTCTGTGCAATTACTATCTCGCCTGTCTTTTTCAAAGGGATAGACAGGAATGTGCAATAACAATTTTAGCTTATCTTTATTACCACATTAGACAATCATATTGCTATTAAATTTACTCAACTACACCTATGACCTCTTCCTCGGCCGCCGAGTTTGAATCACGCCGTTCTTAATTAAGTAAAATCTATGATTAGTCTTATTGATTACATTATATTGCAATAAAACTAACCTCATTGCAGTTGATTTATCGGTCACAACAAAGGTCGAATGTAATCACCTCTAGCTTTGAGGAAAATATTGACACCCACGCTTATTTGTGCTTATTACAACTCAGATCAGCACAAACTATTTGGCGTTTATGATTTCTTTTGTTTGTTGACATACATTATCATTCGTGTTAATAAAAGCAATTCAGGTTTTATGTATAAGGCTTCTACAAATTTTGATATATATACATACAATTTATATATTTTTGTGTGCTTCAGATACTTCAGAACTTTATTAAGGCACAGCGCATCCGTACTCTAACATTGTAGGTGATTGATTATTTTCTTCGCCTCTTCATACCTTACTGCGTGTCTTTTCAGAAATCTCTGTTAATACCAATGATATAGCCCAGGTCGCTATGTTTATAAACGTCTGTTAAACAAGCTTAAAGTTCTGTAAAAGCCACCTTCCACCTACTCAGAACCATAAGACTTGGAGTGAGTAATTTACCTACAACTTGATAATCGATAGGAAATGACATAGGACCACACCTCTAACATACACATTGTGGGACGAAACTTAGGCCAAATGTAACACAAACAGTGCGATTGGCGAGATTAAAAAAAATGTATAATATATATAAGTATAATATACAATAATAGTAAAGGTAAAGATACTGGAATGGTTGTTAAATGGATCTAATAGATGTAATATGAACATTATTGGCTGCTACAATATCTCAGTCAGTTTTTGCCACATATTTTGAAGATTGTCGTACTGATAATACTATATTGAGCTTATAACTATAACTCATTGGAACAATTGTGCTAATGTAAATACAGATAATATATTCAAGTTACTTGAAAAGCTTGTCATACTCGTATTTCGATCTATGATACATTATATGAGAAACAAACGCATATTATGCTTTACTAATAATTTACATTGTTCATTTACTGCGTATTACTTTTCTGTGACAAATCTTTACTTATTCTCTCGAGTCAAACATTAATTTACTCATTAAACAAGTGTATAAAATACAGTAATTACACTTGAACGGCGAGCGTCAGATGATGCGACAAATCGCAAGACAAATCTTGCGATTTTATTGTCGCGCTGTCGCAACAAAGGTTTCAAGCAATAGGTGGCTCAGACGATAGGTTGGTGCAGTTTACGAGCAACTCGTTACACGGACATGTTTATTCGGACGCCCACGATTTGCCCCACGCGTGGCTCGTGCTTAGTTGTGGCACAAGTGAAAAGTTGCAGCTGGGAAATGTGTTTCTGACCTTAATTTATTTTCAGGAGATTCTGTCATTATTAAAAATGTATGTGAGCATTATATGCCCAAAAATTACGCCTTACAAAAATACGTCTTACTACATAATAAACTAGGCGTTTCTTCTGCCGCGTAGGTGAGTTTACAAACAACCAGAACAACTACCTGAACGCCATATAAGTATTTGATCCGGGAATCAACTTCATTGAATCTTTAGAAACCTTTTCACTCCTTCTCTTTTTTAACCCCGAAAATATAGGACATATAAAATAAAAGCTAAGAAATATAAAACGCTATTTCTTAAAATAGAGGGAAATACTACACGGTTCCTCTAAAAAGCTTGTGAGATATGACATATTACAAAAAGTTGATTGTGAGTTTTATCAAAAATAAATTCTTATCCTATCTCATCTTTCATAAAAAATCAAACAATGACAAATCCTACTCTATTGAACTGTCATCACCCACGCGTCCAAAAATCATGCAAGTGTCAAATTGTATAGATAATCTTATCTGTAACACTTGGACCACCATAGATTTCATACACAAACACCATAAACAATGCTAATATAGTAATCTAAATTCATCCTAACAGTATGGAGGTTTCCTTATTTATAAAATCGACATAAAACTGTCTAAATACAACTTAATACTATGAAAACTTGGAGGCTACGTGTGGGTTCTACTTTAAAAGTGTATGTGTGTATCTCCCCCGATTGTGCGGGAACGGCTGCTCGGATTTGAATAGGGTTTAGCGTTCTGAATCGAGAGATTACGTCTAAGAAAAGTGTATAACTGAAGAGCTTATGGATATGAACGCTATTTTCAATAATGTAAAGTATATTTCTATGACTTTAATATTATTTTATTGAATTACAGAGATTGACTGTTACATTACGTAATGTTTACATCAAAGTATAAATTTATTTAAAAAAAAAACACTTTATAGTATTCCTTATTTCTAATAATCTTAATTTACTCAATGTTAACAGCAAAAGAATCCAAATTTGGAAATAGATGGCAATGACATGCATTTCGACTTCTAAGTATGTGAAACAATAAAATATTCCGAATTTCAAATATTCCGAAACAAACAACTTATATACACATTGACTAGCTTGATGCATGACTAGGTGATGAACCCATGATACAGATTCATTTAGTGTGGCGATATGTTTTTTAAGAATAAAAATCCTATGACGATAGTATTAGTCACAATCAAATTATGTTTTTAGTATTTTATTATTTTTACCTTTTAGTAATTTATTATTTTAGCATTTCATAAAAGTCGTAAACATTTAAGTATTAGCCAAGTACCTATTTAGATTACAGGATTTCAGGCTACCTAGGTTTGTAGTTTAGTTACTTTCTATTGGTGAATACACAAAAAAACTATTCATTAGTCATCAATCAGACAAGTTCTTTTTTGTATCTTAAATGCAAAAGATACAGATTTTTTCAATTTTATTATACCTACATGAGTTCATAATATGACATTAGTTATTTAAATTTTGCAAATAAAGATTTACATAATAATTTATATTAAGCTCATTCAATAGTCATTTGTTTCATTATAGAATCTCTACGTTAAAACAAAACACATTTTCCGCGCACCGTTTGACTTTTAAAGAAACTATAATAAAGTTGAAATTCAGTTGTTTCAGCCACACTCGTAATATGGAACATTATGACTTATCTAGTTGAAACACTGTTAAATATAAGAACAGACTACAAGTAAAAACAGTCTGTATAGCAGATAGGTATTTACAGAAATATTAAATATTTTATTCACAAATGACTTTTACAGATAATTGGATTTGACACTGATACGTTTCATTAAAAACTGTATTTAAAAAACTACACAACAGTTAAAAATGCTTACAAACAGTTGGATTGAAATGCCTAAACCAAAACACGGCGGCGCGATAAGAATGGAAAACAATACGATTATAACACAAGGGAATACGAACTTTAGTTACAATAAATTATAATACATTTTTGTATGAATGCGGGTCGTATTTACGTCATTAAACCACTACAAGTAAAGGCTGCTAAAGGGGTCATGATAAGAGTCAGTCACAAAGGTCATGTGGAAATTGGAAAAACTTGAATATGTAGATATTTTTACATACGCTAATAAAATTATAGGTCGGTATGTTTATTTGTTTGGCTATGTATGTTTGTTCAGAACAATATCAAAGCAATGTGTGGGAGATACTTTATATTTCCATTTGGGTATTGAGCTGTGGGAGCCTAGTGGTGTGACCAGTGGACTGAGATGTCAAAGGTATCGAGTTCAAACTCAAGACACGCACCAATGACTTCTCGAAAGTTATGTGCGTATTTATCTCATGCTCAGACGGTGGAGGAAAACCTCGTGAGGAAACCTGCATGCTTGAGAGATATTTTCGATTTCATGTGAAGTCTGCCAACCCGCAGTAAGCTAGCGGGGTGGACTATAGCCCAATCCCTATCATATGAGAGGAGACCCGCGCCTAGCAGTAGTACAGTAATAGGTTGATGATGTTGACATAATACATATTAAAATACGTTTTTTGCTTTAATTAAAAAATGATGGGACTGAAGCATTAGTCGAATGTACGATATTGTGTAAGGTCCTAGTTTTTATTTCAATGTAAGGCGTAAAGGGGTAGATTTTTGGCGACATGTTTCAGCAGCGTAGAGGTTCATTTCTGCCAGGGATCATTCTTAATTCCATTCCCTGGTGGTGATCAGTTTTTATTTTTATTTTGCGTACTCCTCCTCCTACGAGTACATACGATAGTGATGGCATAATGGTATGTTATTATGTTATGATTTACCTACTATGGATAGCAAAATACCCAAGGACAGTTATCTAACGAAGTCAGACTATGTAAACGTGTCTGATAAATGATAAGGGCGTCTAGATTTTTAAAGTAAACATACTAAGTCAAGTAGGTACTAGTGTCCAAGTATATTATGCGTCTGGCATAATCTTTTGTATTAACTATAAAAATAGTGTTACACATATTTTGCACATTTTGCACAATGCTCAGATTTGATCTATGTTAAGGAACAGTTGTAATGTAACTATTATATTCTATACTCTATAATTTCGTGTTATTCCATGATTAAATAGGAACATTATACATCCCATCATATTATTATATTAATAAAAATAAATCTAATGTTCTTCATCCGCAGGCTAATACCCGCTGGATAATATCCAAAAATACGGACTTTGTGGATAAAGTCATAGTCGGAAAAACATCTACCCTTGTATTTGTTGGTGATTTAAGAAAACAAACTTTACTGTAAATTTTATAGCCGTATTCAGGACAACTCCGCTTAAAATCTTCCCAGACATTTATCAATGACGGCCCATCGATCATTCAGTTGGTGACGGAGAAATATTATTTACACGTCTCCATGCTTCGTATCAATACGTTCAAATCTTTTCATCAAATAAATATTGCTTGTTTAGATATTGTTGAAATGAATCGTTCATCATATTCGCTTAAGCTTCGGGTACGGCTAGATATGGTATTTTGCTTATGATTGTGAAATATTATTAAACATTATAAAAAATATATAAAATTAATATTACCCAACCTATCTATGTATAATACATCAGAATAGCATTTAAGGCCTAGCAACTGATCTATTTTACTGCAAACACTTGGCTGCAATTTTTTATTCATCGAGATAACATTAAAAATATCTTATAAATTTATTCCCCCTGAAAAAAATGTTCACACGTAAAATTCAATACTAACCTCTTTATTTCCAAAACCATTACGGTAAATACAATACACATAATCGCTAACACGCAGAAAAAAAAACAATTAAAACCGAAACAAAAAATGTGTTTCAATAAGAAACAATATTAGCAATTAGTTTCAAAGAGGTCGCGCGGACAAGCGTTGGCCTCTACCAATGTCAATTATCACAATAGCCAAGTGTTTGACAAAAGAATAACAGGCTATACAGGCTATTTATTTAGTAAGCAATACATATACACCAACACACAGGCTAGGATATATTGTAATCAAGTCTTAGAGTCTAAACACATGCGTTGTATTTGCATCGGCGAACGGAAATTTTGCAGCTGCATCGCGTTAAGGAGACTGCATTAGATAACGCGTTTACATTGCCTTATAATTCTAGAATTTACATAAGTCTCATTGTGACAAGTCTCGTAAGGATCTGATTGTGACAAGCTGCCCAGCTAGTAATAGCATTCCTGCCTAAATTAGCAATCGAAGTTTGGAGTTCAGAGTTCAATCGCTGAATGATAAGTTATACAATATTTAGTTTTGTGAGTCTTATTTAATAAAATATATAAACATACATATCTACATGTATGTTACCTAGCTCTTTAAGGAATATGTTCATAAATGTTTAGTATATTTAGTTACCGACATTTGTCAGTCTTTGTATTCAAATCGCCCCAGACATTATGTAGAGTAATTCACACAAATATTAGTGTTGGTGAGGCCTTCGATGTCGGAGCAAGGTCGGGACACTTCGCTTGTATGTTACAACCTTTTGTGTTAATGTATAGCCTTATGGTACACCTCGGTCACTCCATAGCAACTTTCCGATTTCAATATCAATATGAACAAGTACATATAAACGCGCGTGTGTGCGTGAAAAAAGAAATAAATAAATCACCTTTAGGTAACAGGTATAAAATCAGTCATGATCCTCAACCCAATTACTAGCCTACCATTATTTGGGGACGGGTCTCTAACCATTGTTGAGAGGGATACGGCTATGTTCTATCAAGCCAGCCCTGTATGGGTTGGTAGACTTCACACACCATCGAGAAAAACTCTCAGGCAAACAGGTTTTCCTCACGATGTTTTCGAACGCACATAAGTTTAAAAAGTCAGTTGTTCTCTTGGATTCTAACTCGAGTCCTTTGCTGCACAGTAACGGCTTTAAGTACCTATACCTACATATAAGTACAGAACTATAAAAAAACTCTTAAAATATATCAATAACAATAACATTTCGAGAACAGCTACAATTGTCAAGGTTCCCAAAAGTTTCCGGATTCGCTTGATATACATCAGAGAAGTCTATAAATAATATTTAAACAAGATCGGCCTTCACTCATTATTGAACCATATTTAGGGCCAATTTACACTGCCGTGTCAATAATATCGTGTGTCAAACATCCAATATTTGTTCCGCACAGGGATCGAAGTTGTGACCCCTGGGGCCGAAGCAAACCTTAAACCCTAAGCCAATCGGGTAGCCATTATCTATTACATCTAACCAAATATTAGATATTGAAATAAAACTTTACAAATTTAATCGCGGGCAACATTCATGGTCACTCTTTATATTCGATAATCTTATCTAATATATAAAATTCTCGTGTCACAGTTTTCGTTGCCATACTCCTCCGAAACGGCTTGACCGATTTTGATGAATTTTTTTGTGCTTATCCGGTATCTATGAGAATCGGCCAACATCTATTTTTCATCCCCCTAAAAGTTAGGGGTAGTCCACCAACCCCTATAATGTGGCAAAACAACGTTTGCTGGGTCAGCTAGTCTGATATATAATTTTGAAATAAAAACTGTATAAAATGTGTATTCTCGTTTTATTAGAAACTTCACATCAAATTGAGCAAGACATCTTTGTAACCAAAGATCATTAAACCAAGACAAGGTGGTCCGGATTACAGGTCAAGCAGAAATATCTCACACAGTAGCCAACACTAGAAATACTGACAAATAGGCATCTACCTGCCAAATTAATCATCGGTCGTTAATTTTAACAAGATTAAACATTTTTTTTTTCAATATTTTTAAGATTTTGACATTTAAGTACCTACCTTTTTTAATTAAACGTTTATTGATGGTATTTAGAACGGTTAGCGGATGTTATGAAAGAGTACCATATATGTATAACTTTGTAGCGTTGTTAGGTTAGAAGTTTGTCAAAATGTCAGTGTCAACTACATTGACAGAGCAGCTCAAATTGATCGTACACGCGTGATCTGACATTGTAGAGCTGATGTGCTTAAGTTCATATAGTAAGTACCTACTGTGTTTACTTTCAGAATGATATTTAAAAAACTATACTCGGTATTAAAAATATGCTTAATAAACAATAACGTCATTTTAAAGCTGTTAGAATATTTACAGAAGTATGTGTTAATGTTGCATATCCAACAAAATCAATTTTGTTTGAACTAAAACTAGTAGATTTCCTCAAATTAGTCCCGAC
This sequence comes from Craniophora ligustri, assembly GCA_905163465.1. NCBI lineage: Eukaryota > Metazoa > Arthropoda > Insecta > Lepidoptera > Noctuidae > Craniophora > Craniophora ligustri. The sequence continues at coordinate 3,843,926 of LR990967.1, read as the reverse complement.
TGCAATGTTGTCGTTTCTTATTATATACATACATACATACATACTGCCAGAAACTACAGAATGCTGGTCCTTTTTGAAGGAGTTCACCAATTAGGTCGGTGTATGTCCTTCTGGGGCGCTCCCTCCCGGCGTTTCCACTGACATCCGCCTTATAAATTCCTTTCGTTAATCGCCTATCATTCATCCTTTCAACATGCCCAACCCATCTCAGTACATTCTTCTCAACTTTTGTCACTACGTCGTCTTTCAATTATATTAGTTACTTTAATTTAATACAGTCTCAGAAAACATAGGCAAACTGATATTCAAAATTCATGTAAGTTATTCGTTATTAATATGCAACTCGTATTAAGTATTAACTATTGTTAGTATTTACTAAGACTAAACAACTGCAATATATCAATACCATTAGTAAACTACACTGACATTTTTCAAAGTGATTCCATTTAAATGTCATAAATTAGCTAAACAACGTACTGACAAAAGGACACAAGGAATTATTAGTTCAACGGCTAAGGTTATAGGAGTCATAGAGGTCGTATGCGCAAGCGCAACGCAAAAACGTTTCAAATCACTGTTGCGTAGGCGTCGCACCGCGTCATAAAGCACCACCATTTTAGGAAATTAGCTTAAACATAAATATTTATTATGATTTAATAATATAATGTTAATTCATTGTTATTAATAATATCGCGTAACCCTGTGTCCCTGAATAAATTGGCAGAAGAATAAACGCACAGTTCATTGGTATGGTTACTAGATGTAATATCATAACGACCAGGTAATCAAATCCAGGACTAAATTGAATATACAAATATGTCCTGTCATTATTACATAGCTCTACACAGTTCTAAGTCAACCTATAAGGCAAATTTTACGGTTAATAGATGGTGTGACACTACATAATAGGTGCGTACTATATTATTGGTAAGAATATACATTATTTTACAAGAGATAGTCATGATTTTGGTAGATACAGAGATTCATGTTCCCCGCGCAAACATTTATGCCGTAATAAAAATAAAACAGACTTAATACCTGTGCTAATTAACAAAATTAAATTGCCAAATATTGTCTTAAGACAGTTTATATACAGTTTACAAGTCAATGTTATACCTATATTGACTTCAAGTCTCCAACCAAGTTTATTTCAACAAAAACTAGCAATGGAATCAAATCAGAAATAAATCAATTACAATTTTAATTTATAACCTATCGGTGAGTATTAGTGCCAGTATCAATTTAACTTCCATTCAGTTCACACGTGGCCAATAATTATTTATGGCCACTATCTCATAATAGTATATTTTATGTCTGTATGTATTTTTGCGCATTACTCGGGAATTGCTGACCGGCTTTGTACGATCACTATCAATGTTGGTTCTATTGAAATAAATCAATTTTTATGTGTGAAGAGCGGTTTTCGGGTCGAACAGTATTATGTATGTATGGGTTTTTCAATGAATTGTCAGTTACAGCTCTGTGTTACCCTTTGGGAATATAAGTGAAATGGTTTGTAAATGTTTCTTTTTATGTTTAGAATGAATACCTTGAACTAAAAAGTAATGTTCTTTTTTTTATATCTTATTTTATCTGCATTACTTCATCACGATACAATTTCTTCGTAAATTGATTACTCCTATATTATGTGTACTAAAATTTCATACTTTATATTTACATTAAATATACAATTATTACTTTTATGCAAATACAGCAATGATTAAAGCTCTTTATCAACTATACAGCTAAAAGTAAAATCGTGCAATTCACTATCAAACATTGTGATACAACATTACTAGTAATAGGTATCATTTTAATAACGTTACATGTATATGTACGTTACAAACGAGGTAATCCCTGGCTTAGGCTTTGTAGACTTTCATTTTTTATTAAATAACATTTGTTTTTATAATCTCTATTTTAGCAAAACTTAATGAAAAGGTCTCCATAATAACTCATTATTATATCAACCATTAGACGTCATAGGATCGCCACGACGATCGGTCCTACGCCACCCGCAACGAGCGGATTCTAGTGGTTTTCAACTGATCGTTGGTCCTTCTTACATAATACTTTATGAACTCATTTGTGTAACCAATGAGTTCATAAAGTTATTATGAACTCATTGGTTACACAAATGAGTGAAGATGGATCGGATTCTTATTAGGCTAATTTATACTAACAATCGTGAAACCCATAATAAAATCACTTGCAGCCATGAAGGAGGTACAAAACTCGTTGTACAAAAATTGTGCAACCAATATACTTGCGGCCACAGTAACTAGAACATTTTTTACGTCCACATTTGTTAGTACGTTTGACCCACAGTGAGAGAGCAGGGTTACGCTGACAAGGTCAACACACAAAGGTGTTGTCATTTGTCAAGCTGTGCCCGCCGATAATTACCTGTCAGAGGCAAGATGGCGAATTAATGGATGTAATTAAGTGACGGGATACAATAATGAGTGTAGACATGCCTACCTACCAGCTTTCTTTGAATATTCATTTATTTTCTAAAGGATATGACCGAAAAATTATGATAATCAAAACCACATACAAGCAATACGAAGTGAAAATGTCTTCGGAATGGAACTCAACAGGCTTTGTTGAAAAAGAAATTATTCAGAATGACAATTATCAGCAGTCAAATGAACACCAATTTTGGGGTTTTCACCTAAACTATGCATTCAATAGAGTGGCATCCACAAGCTATCACAGGCTCCGTCATGAGATTTCAAATACTATCTAAAAATATGAACTGTTTTAAGCATACTACGCACAAAAAGGAGTGTGAGATTATCATGGTAAGGTACATACAGTGTAATGGAGTGCAAGAAAATAGAGGTCGATTTTTATGAATTATAGTAGATTTTCGATCACTGGAAGTCCAATTACTTTGATAGCATTTATGATAAATATAATGTTAAAACATCAAGTAGCATTTAGATTTTTCAAAATATCAAAAAATACGTCGTATATATTTTATGTAATAATAATAATTTATTTCCTCATCAGATATAAACTGAACGCCATTTACAAGATGTAATTAGGACTACTACAATTATCTTAATTAATTAAATAAATCAATTACGTTATAATATTATTCGTTGACCTTTTATTAATAAATAACCCCGCTCTAACCCACTGTAAGTAAAAACCTTGAAACACAAATAAAAATATGTCATTAGTTTTTTATTTCTATGAGTAGGGGTAATAACAATGGGTAGTAATATTTCACCTCGACTAACTACTGTGAGAATGACAGATTATATTGAACAAATAAAAATGGTTTTTAGGCCTTTCGATCTTTTGGAACTGGTCTTACTGATAGGCTCCGGTTTTAAAGTAGTCTTTAAATCTCCTATCAAAGTATGTATAATAAAACTGATAAACCGTACGCCAATATAAGGCGCCATATTATTATTATTCATTTATTTGGTTAATGGAAAACAAAAGACAAGGAAAAGTATATAAGAAGAATATACAAACCTAATAAGTAATCTACTTCGTAATTTCAGTGTTCTTTAGCTCAACGACACTCCTGAAGTTCTGCCCGAATACCGCAAATGAAAAGAGCGTGAACATTCTAAACATTGATTGTCCAATAAATTAAACTGCTAGGCCTTTAGTTTGGAATAATGCAAAAATAACTGGTTTAATATAGTGTTTAAGATGACATATATAATTTCATTGCCTATAAATGTTGTTATATAATTTATTTCATACATTTATGTATGTACGAGTACCTAGATGTGGGTCCCATACTAAAAGGTATGCGAATAAAATGTCTCAGTTGTATAATGATTCATAAATATATACCTATAAAGTATATTTTATAATAGCGTGTCAAGTAAATAATACGAATAAACGTACAGAAAGCGATTGATGATTGAACATATGATGTTTTCAAATTTAAAATGTATATTCATAAGTCTTGGTTTGAGATATTCCTGACCAATAGCCAGTCCCAGATTTGAATCCAATCAGGCGCAGGGTTAGACACTAGGTCGGACCCATGGGATCCTTGATTGCGTTAGTGTTGAGGGCTTTCACGTTTAGTTTGCGTAAGACTGCCTGCTTTCGCTTTGGATATTCGCTGACTGTAACTGGGTCCAGTCAGCGTGTTTAATACTAAATTGACAAAAGTCTATGTATTACCGTGACGATTCTTATTAAATAAATATTCCCTATTATTTGTAATAAAAAATCTTGTGATTGCCACCGTGCTTGCTCGATAACTAACACTGTACTGATTAGCCGCCGATTAGCGGCTAAAAATCGGCTGGCAGATGTAGTATGATCCGCTTACTATGAGCTTGGTGAGCACGAACCAAAATTGACCTATATCTTACTACAAGTAAATATTTGCAAGCTTTACGTTTGTAAAGGCAACTACGCCACTGATGAAACCCCTACTAGGAAAAGGTTTCTTATGAAAATTTTATGCAGAAGTGCGGCAAACTAACGATCAATTCATTAATAACTCGCTAATTTATCACTTACATTAAAATATAATCAAGCTTTTACTTAATTACCAATTCACAGAATTATCAGTGTAGCCATAACAGATTTACTGCACACTCTGGATATTATAACTACAAATACTATAACTTTAATGTATAACTGTAAACCCCATTCATAAGGATAAAAAATCAATATCGAATTATAAAAGTCTCATAAATCATAATTTATTGATATTGAATTTCAATCGATTCATTTTTTTGTACTTCTTGGGATGATACACAAATTTTGTTCTAGCGTATGAGACCCAACGGATGGACGAAGGTCCCTTCGATTATTCCTCTGATCTAGGTTTATTGTTATCTGAAATCAGTTTGTCTTAATAACATAGAAAGAATTAAAATTAAAAATTAAGGAACTGTTTTGTGGCAACCCTGTGAAAATAGCTAGTCTGTGCGGCAGCTCACTTTCACCGATATAAACGGTATTTTACTAATGCGATCGGTCCCTGGAGGTAGTTCTACTATCAGCACTTTGGAGGCGGATTGAAGATTATGGTGTAGGTAAATACTAATAGGGTGAAATGCTACCGCTCGTGCTGATAATCTGTAAAGGCCATGACACATGCTGCGCTGCCGTCTGTCGCCCGCGCCGCCTCGCTCCCGTGCCGTTGTCGTGTTGTTGGAGTTGGAGGGTCGTATGTATATGTATCCCTAAAAGTTACCTTTTAAGTTAGTTTACTGATTTATTCAATATCTGGTTATTGAAGCCATCTTAAACTGAACGGTCTTTAAATTATATTTTTCTGATGATTAAATATGAAGAGATGAATCAAACGAAATTTGTTTTTTTCCCAAACTTATTTAGCATTTATTTATAGCACTTATTTTAGTTTCAAGTACAATTGGCGAAATTTGTTTTTCACCAATTGTTCTTGAAAGTAAATGCTTAATAAGTTTGACCATTTAGTTTCACTAAAAGTAAAAACAAATTATATTCCATATAAGTTAATTTTCTTTTGCCGTCTTTTTCAACTTAGAATACAGACTATTAAATGTTCTAATGAAATACAACTCCTATAACCTCAAACAGTATAATCTAGGGACCAATGTATCTGACAATTCAATCAGCGCCAGTAGGTGACTGCCCTTTCACCGGTCACATGCAACCCGAGCCTAAATGTCCATAAGGTCACGCCACACGATATTCGTTCTGTTTGTTAAACAGCGCACGCGCATGCCGCCTGTGGAATGTTACGTTTTCTCTGCGTAAGCGCGTCGGGCATTATGCGAGGGAGATAAATGCGGCTGATGTTGAATTTAGCGAATGAAACGGACAGAATTTTAAATTAACTCAATAAATCTAAGTCTTGCCTGATTTCTCAGTAAAGAGAACGCAAAATGGACTGCCAGATTGCTTGCTTAAATTTTCCAGTGATGAGATTTTGTTTCATGTGATGGTCTTATGACAGTTCCTTGTGTACCTGTCATTTACTGCTCATGGATAAAAATGTACAATAAAAAAATCAACAAAACAGAGATATAAGTAACTAGATAACTATTAATTGTGTACTTGTCTATATATTTTCCATGGATAACACTGTTTTATGAAAAAACTGTAACCCAGAGTTTTAATTAAATCCGGGTTCATTTAGTATGCTAATAGAATATAAAATATAATAAAATCTAGAATAATTATGTTGAATTAAGGCCAAATGTCAAGCACACATTGTTACATAATACGCACTAGTACTTACGATATAAAAAATATTTTTAATATAAAAAATATGTTATATATTTACATTATTTTAAATTCGCGACCAGATTGGCGAAGTAGCTGATCGGTCGGTTTATGCGTCACGGGTTGCGGGTTCGATCCCCGCACGGAGCAAATATTAGTACGATCAACAGGTAGTTGTTCCGGTTCTGGGTGTTTGTGAATGTAAAAATTTGTTTTTCAAACCCACCCAAGATACTGGAGAAAACCCTAGTGTGGAGCAACGTTTACTTAAAAAAAACAAAATATTGTTTTTTGTTTATATATTTATGTTAACAGTAGTTCTAAATAACGTAATTTCAAACTGTTATTTGTCGTTTCAGTTGGCGGGAAAACAAACCCGGCCGGAAGTTTTTATAAATGTGACATTTTTAAAGCCATAACCAATATAGACATTTATTCGATAGTTTTATATGTATTCACTAGATTTATATAAGAAACTCGTTTTGTTTTGATACGGACAGATGTCAGGTATGCAATAAAACACATTTTATGTGTCCTGCACATAATAGTTTCCGTTAAGCAAATTATGTTTTATATGAATTCATTAGTGATACGAATGAAGTCGTTACCAAACATAATATCGGTACCCATATTCATCGATTCGATTTAATCGGTAGTAACTACCTCGATTTAAATCGAGTGATAAACTGTGTACTTTCAAAGCTAAATATAACATAATATCAAGTGTATTCAATGAGCTGTTAACCTTTGCACATCTTAATCGATATATTTTATGAAAGAAGTGCGTTGAGAACCCATCTCCTCAAGATGGGTTCTCAAGCGGATACCATTCATACTCTTAGGTCCAAATCACACTGATGTAGAGTGGATGCGCTGCGGCCGCACTGCGTTAAATGCATTAGCGTAATATCACAGCAAATCTATGCGTGAGCGAGAGTCACACGTCTATTTTCCTTCCCTCCTTTAAATTCTTTAAATTTGACATAGATATAACATCATTGTGGATGAAGTCTTTAATATTTCAAGAAAATTAAAAAACTGCAAAAAAAATATTTGAAAACGAACCTTCTAACGTCGTGCGTATTGCACAACAATCGTAAAGAATGAATTCAAAGTTATCTTTAAAATACATAGGCTTTAAAAAAGAAACAGATATATTGTTTACGTGACCTCCTAGATTACACAAAAGGTTTCGTTATAACTTCCAACAGGGAAATTTCTTCGAAACCATCGTGAGACAGACGTAACTACTAATTGGTAATAATATACTAGTCTTGCTATCACGTTCTAATCAATAACCAGAACTAGTGCAACGTACTCCCTGCTCCGTCCGCATCCAGGTGACACGACTAGTCGCTTCGTTACCAAGCAATCGCGATTAAACGTCAATTAGGCCCATTGTCGCACGATCCCCTCATAAATAACCTAACAGTCAATCTGCTGTATTCCGGTTCAATGTAGTTCGATCTAGTTGAGTTTACTCGCGTTAACGACTTCGTATCAAACTGCTGACACTCAACGTCCTTAAATGACGAAGCGTTGTCTTATTTACTCATTTAAAAATAAATTACTGTTTTCATGAAGTGCTTTATTGTTTGGTAGAATCCCGGCAATCTCATAAAACAGAACAACCTACTAAGCGATTTCTTTGATAGGTCTATAAACAAAAGATGTTTACATCTTTTACTTCAACTAAAATGTATTGAATTGGTGGATTAAGATTTTCCTGCCAACCCTGTACTTATCGTTTCCAAATAAATTTTCTCGTGTTCCAAATTGAGTTTAAAAATAATAAGGAAATTCGAATATTATTATTTAATTATATAAAATTATTATATTTTTAATTATTACATTATATAAAAATTGCACTACCAGTGCTTTTTTAGTTTTCTGTTTCAGTTTGTCATATAAATAAAATTATAGGAAAAGGGACAATAGAAAACAAGGAAATAGAAAAAATACTATCAAAATTTTATGAGAAATCAGTGCATTCATAATGCGAATGAATTTAACTATTAAATAATATTAACTATCGCAGTAATGTTACAACTCGGATTTATAAGTTTCTTTGTATACTTTCATTCTGATATAACTATCAAATAGTATACCATAAAATCTCTTTTGTCAATAACATGTTTATGTATATAGTCATTTGGTATCAAACTAGGCTCGTTTGTTAGAAATGTGTAGTCCAAAAATTGTCGTAAAAATATTGTCCATTTAATATGTATTCATATTTTTATTATATTATTTAATGATCGTTTGACGATATGAATAATGTCATTGAGAAAACCACAAGAAATATTATATTGCTAAATAGCTGTTTCGATGGAGAATCTAGCAAACTATAAATTTGTCATAAAATTATTATGCATGCGAAAATATTTAGTTCATATTACCTTCTAATATCGTAAATTTCGCAGAAAGATCGCAGTATATGTAAATGACTTATTGTCACACATAGAGGCTTTTGCTAAAACCACACACATTGCACAAAATTAGAGTCAAACAATAAAAAAATAATCTGTAGTACAATTAGCGCGTCTTATTTCCGCTATTCGTGGGCAGGGCACATCGCTCGAAAAACGGACGGCCGATGGGGCTTGAAGATTGAAGCTAGAGTGGCTTCCACGTAGGTACTGGAAGACGCAGTGTGAGTAGGCCACCGGCAAGGTGGACTGACGACCTGGTGAAGGTCGCTGGAATCCGCAGGATGCGGGAAACGCATAACTGGTCGTCGTGGTGATCCTTGGGGAGACCTATGTCCAGCAGCGGATGTCTAACAGTTGATGTGATGTTGATGATGATGATTTCCGCAAGAAAGTAGTGGCGCTAGTCATTAGACTGCAGTCTATGACATTAATACTTGTAACAGAAGGGGCTGTTTTTGTCACTATGCTTTTAAATAACTTATGTCAACGTAAATAGAGCAGATTTCTAATAAAATCCTTTAACTAATAAATTACAATTTAAAATGCAGGGCCTACATAAACGAAGACAGTGTTTAATAAGAGAAACTACTGTCAGTTCAACGACCGTACGCAGTTTTGTGCAATGCGAGCAAAAGTTGCTTAGGTATGCTGGTCAGTCGCGCTTGCGTCGGTGACATGACGACCTCGATCTGACCCGCGCTAGGTAAACGACCGACTATATAGAGCACTATTGCAATAAGGACATTCTTCGCGTTGTTGATTCCGACTGATTGTCACGCTTTTTGATTAATATGATGACCAAGATTTGAAGAGGTGTTGACGCTATGATTTTAGTTAATTACGCGATTGCATTAGTAAGTACACGAGTGGCGATAGTTGTCTGGTCAAAGTGAATTAACCAAGAAATGCCAATTTTTAGATCGCGTGTTCAAATCCAAGGCATGTTAGTTATCGGTTCGGTTTCGAAGTCGGCGTAATATCGTCCATATTATAAGAATAACTTGCACGCTTAAGGATACTTTCTCACCGGCGTGGCGTGCGAAGTTTTCCAACCAACACGAGGCTACATTGGTTAGCTTTACCCCTCTCAACTTGAGAGGAGACGGATGCCCAGCTGTGGGGAAATAGATAGGTTGATTGAACGATTGTAGAAAAAGATACGAATGGGCTTCCAATCGCTCCACTATTCGTAGACGTGAATCTGTAGTAGCTATGTATTAAATAAGAATTAATACATTATTACACACCATTGTAAAAATAGAAATTCAATCTACCACGTATTGTTAAAATGTTTTCATCCATTGGAATTAACATAGTTATTTTAACACTGCGGAACCAGCGGACTTTCTAGCGAGAATAAGCAGAAATCAATAAAAGTGGTTAATTACTTATCTATTTATAACTTTATTATAAGCCAGGTCTTGTAATGATAAATAATCGAAATAAAACTCATCACACATTTTAACGTTACTTTTACTGCAGTAATCGGATTTACGTCCGTACTAAAACATAGTTCAAATGTTGTGACATTATAAGTTTTATGATTGAGACATAAAATGCAAAGATTTTAAGTTAACAACTGTATTATTTCGGTCGTAAACATCCATAGGAGGTGGTTTAAGAGCTTCTTTGTAGACCGTTGGCTCGGAGACAAAATGCCAAAGGCTCCCGATGTTTCCACAACGGAACGGTGCATTTAACTATAAAAATATGGTAAACAAGCGCAATCTATACAATGCTTATGTCATTGAATGTAAAAAATCACATGCATTATCATTTTATCAATAAACAGTTACGGAAATACGAAGGGTTTCGCTCGGAGTAAGACACCTGCAAAGTGCAATGAATATAAAAAGGATTGAACATTAATGCTTTGCTGCAAGATACGTGTATGTGTACTATCATAAGATGGAACCGGTCTGTGCTTTCCATCAGGTGAGGAGCATTCTAGGCAACGATAAAAACAATAACTGTCCTCAATAAAAACTAGGAACCCTAATGTTCCGCGAAGTACAACAAAAACTCAACAATGAAGACGCACCACGGTTTCTAGTTTTACAAAATCGCAACGTTTCAAACGATTACCTACATAAAACGATGCAGCCAATTCTTTTAGTCCATCTAACATAACTGTCGCAGTGTGCAGCCGGTGACATGAGCCATGTGTGGATAATTGTGAGCTATTACTGCCTGACAATAGAATTGGGCGGTCTCCTGCCAACTCCCCGTGAAATTGCGTACTTTTTTTTAAATACTTTCTACGACGCACGCGACGTTTATCAAGTTGACGGAAGTTTTGTACTGTTTTCGTCGTACAATGGATGAAGGTGTAATAATGAATGAAGAAATTGCTATATAAGGCAAGAAAGTAATGGATTAATAGCTTATTCTTTGAGTGTTAATGTATCAGACTTATAATATATTTGTAATTAAAAATATTCCAATTGCCTATTTCATCCAATAATATCTGAGAAATATGTATCTGATAACTCAGTAGGTACATAATAATTATCGCCAACAATAATCTAAAGGAAATCTATAACCTTTAATTAAAACCTCAAATCACATGACACTAATAAATCTAATCAACCAACATGACAAACAGGCCAATTTAAAACCGAGCGAGTAAAACAATCGCTCTATATTTAGGCAACCGCAACCTACAAGGCTTATCGCTCAATCTAAACGTGACCTAAGCTCAGCAAATTAAAATCGACGACAAATAACCCGAGATAATTGGGCCCCGGTTTTATAATAATTATTTTATTATTTAATGACGCAATTTGAGACAAAAACGTATTTACTGGTTCGTTTCTCATCCATTTTTGGTGCGGTTTTCGCCGAGGCCTTCGATTGCTCTTGTTCCGCCAATCGCTCCACACTACTTTCGCTCCGATTTTTCTCGACCTCTATACGTCTTGTAGTCTCATAATGCTCTTGTTTTGACTGCGGTAACTTTCAAAAACAAACTGTTTCGTGTTGACTACCAGTTTGGGTCGATATTTTAATTTATGTAACGACCTCATATCGTGAGTGACTGAACCCAGAAGTTAATCTTTTTAAAACAATATCTTTCAACTTCCTTACGATTTTTAATTCAAATAAAGCCTTTATCAAGTATTGCACCATTCAACTACTGCATCTATATTATCAATGGATATAATTTAGTTAGTAGTTTAGGTAATATTTATCTTCGATTTTTTTTTATTGACAGATAAGTTAGTACCATATAGAAAATCACTATGTAGATAAAGACACACTAATACGTAGATAAAGATCTACGTATTTAAGGTACTTACGGGTAAATAAACTTTCGTTTTGATATTTTTCTGAAAATTTTAAAACCATAAAAAAATATTTCCATAGAAATGAAACAATTACAAAATGATAAATCAAATATTTTCTCCATTATATCGGAGATCTCAAAACATACAAAAATATACTAAGAATTGGATGAAAGCGGTAGTATTGAAATTAATCCGAATCATAACAAATTGATGTATAAAGTTTTATTAACAAATGTTAATGATAATTGTAGTGCTAAACTGCAACGACATGCTACGTGAGATGTAATTCTGTGCAGTTGGAGCAATCATGAGCAAGCGTTTATATACGTAATAAATGATCACTGGATCAACTTATGGGTGAAAGTTGCATTGAAACATGATGATATGTACATAAATGTGCTGGCAAACTAATAAATCAAGCACAAAGAAAAATTATACATTCAATAGATTTAGTCATTTCTACAAAGAACGAAGATGAACACAAAATATTGTGTTCCTTACTTCGGAATATAAAAATTCCCAAAGATGCCTGAAGTTTTGATAACTTACAATGTTATTAAGAAATTTCATCTTTCATTATTTAACCACTCAATTGACTTTTCTGCCCCGGTAGTCTAATTTGGATACGGAATCAACATCAACTTTTGAATGACTTAATGTCTAATTTCATTGCCCATGCAAATTTTGTTACTGAAAATCAACCCCCAACAAATTCATTTAAGTTGTGTATATCCTAATGGAATGGGACTTTTGTATTTTTTTAATATGAGCGATGTGAAATTTTTTCAGAAAAAATTAATTTGTCGCAACATACTGAACTGTAATTGTGGACTCAATTTAACTAATGCCTTTTACTGACAAATAAAATTTACTCATTTAAAACTGACCTCATCACTATGCTCGCTATTCAAAACTCAGTTAGTTTCGATTCGGATACCACAAAAATAGAGGTGTAATAAATAAAATAGAGCACAGCCCATTGATCCGTGTCATGCGATCGGCTCGTAGGTATGTCTCAGAGATTTTTTACAAAGTTTCCATCAAACCAGTTCAAAGAGCACACGAAACTCGAGATCGGAAAAAAGAATGTAACAAACATTCAGCTATTGTTTGGTTCTGTATAAAAATGGAGTGAATTAATTTGGTGAGATACAAGTAGCTTGTGACTGCAAACTTTACTAATACTTTATTACTGGTTTGGTAGCTATATTCGCTTCAAACAGTTGCTGCTCGAAGACCTCTGCTTTAATAATAATTTTTAAAATACCTTTTTATGTATAGACATAGAACTAGACACAATTTTAAGATAAACATTGGTTCGAATTTGTCATAAGAAAAAGCTAAGAGAGTTGCAAAGTGACCGCCACTTTGCAACACTCTTAGCTTTTTCTTATAAGTTAATTAGTTTGTAACCAACCAGATTACAAACTAACATAAGTCGTAGTAAATCTTGTACTAACCCATGGAGGAATAAGAGAGTAAGAGGAAGATTATCCCTCACTTCTGTAAGTTTGTTTTTATGTCTTGTTTCCAACGATGCAAACCTATTTTCCACATAACCTGCATGTGAATAGACCACGTAATCAGATAAAAGAAACAAAATATTTAAAATTGGAATCCTCGATCGCATTCGAATTTTGGATCGATTACATCCCAAACAAGCCTAACGCAGCGTTACCGGCGCACATCAGCGATTCGTCGCTCGTGACTTCGTGCACTTGTCGCGACCTCCACCTGTAACCGCGACTAATCGCACAAAAATGTCTTTTCACTTCATAAAAACGCAATACGATGGCACTTGTCGATAGTGACGAAGCTCTTCGTGACGACAGAACGTGACCCGCACCTGTTATGGGACACTGAAATATGTCGCGCGGGGCAAAAACGGGCCACGGGATAAAAACGTTTCAATTGTCATTTTGTCACGTTTTAGATAAAAATGCTTCAGAATCCAGTGAAACAAGAACAAGTGTTGCCCTTCGGTTTGATTTATTTTTGGACCTTGAATGTGAGACATTTTCAAAGGTACTAAAACTTAAAAACACGAGGAGTTTGACTACTGAGAACCCTGTTGACAACTTTGATCCGCACGTCATCCCATGTACTTAATCATTCTTTTAAAATAAAAACCATCGCAATCGTTTTGATCTTAACCTTTATTTAACTTACAGTCTATTAAATACACTCTAAATAATGGTGCGTGTGAACAAAATAATACTCGTGAAGTAGAATTGGCTTCACCTCAAATTTTTCCAAGCAATTCTCGTTATTTCAGGTTAACAGGTCATTTCAGAAAACAATTTCATGCTATTATCTAGCAAAACACTTTTTTGTTTGAAATAAAAAGTCTCAAACCTCAAGTGTTGGTCCTGATTTGGTTGCGCAACCAGGAAGCTATCATCAGGTGCACCGTACCACGAGTTCCCAGGGCTCGGTCACGTCGTGCGGTCGTCGGGTAGCCGGACCGCGGTCGCGACCTCCACCTGACGACCGGCCGGCCGGAACGACTCGTAAAAAACCTATCACGTTACCACTCAACAGACATTTTTGCTCTTATTTCGAGACAGTTCATCAAGTCTAACTTTTAGTTTTTTTTTCTCAATCGATCTACGTGGCCCAACAAAAAATCGCGTTTGGATTTTAAAATGTTGTTTGTCAATCAGTGAGTTTCAAATTTGTGGTGTGTGACAATTTGTCATTATAAAAGAACCTAGTCAACAATACAGGGGCCCAAGTTACTGCTCAATTAAATAAGCTGCAATGAAGTGTTGATTAATACCTTTTTTTATATATTTTTACGCAAATATTATCAAAAAAATACTTTTTACGGATTTTATCGCGCTGACATTTGAGATCCGTTATAGATATCAATATTACGATGAAATCCGGAAAATTACTCGATAACTGTTAACAATAATTAATGAACCACTTATGAAGTTTACTAACGAAGCTTTTGAAGCATGGGCCCCACGAAACTATCGTAATGGGGACCCACGTTTGTATTTAAACAATATAGCAACCTAATATTTTCGTGTGTACATTCCAGTAAGGTCATTCAGTCACATACACTAGGCACAGTGCATGTCGTCTAAGGTTATGCGGATGCCGCAGCGGCGCGTGCGCAGACTGCACAAGCGACGCGCGAGGTCGCGTCCAGGAATGTTTTACTTTACATTACTTATCGGACACGAGTCGATGTGGCGGAGTTCGGTTTTGCGACTGTGGGCCTGTTGCGTGTGTTAAATTATTTCGAAATAGGAGGTAGGCGTTGTTTGTCTGTATTTTATTGAGCTTGTTGCCTCTTTTTATTTTCGAAGCTAATGAATGATAAATTTTAATTTAGGAAACTGACAGAGCTAGAGTACTCAGTATTTTGGGGGCAACAAACGGTCAACAATCTTAGCCATCACACGAAATGATCACATTAGTTAGTGTAGTGTAATAACTAAGTTTTTTACGAAGATATTGGTTTTTTCCAGTACATAGATCGCTTGTGTAAAGTGTATTCAGCTACATCTGCTCTAAACAAACTCATGATGAAAATCATCCTGTAATTATGTAAACCACCACAGAATCGATCAACAATCCCCATTAAATTACGAAACAAGAACAACTTTTCACCGCACAGTGCTCCACATCGTCTTTCAAAAACGTTTGCAACTTTTATCTTTTTTATTATTTTTTTCATTAAAATATCAAGTAACACAGCAAGTGCGTTTCGCGGTGCAGTAGCGAAAACGCGATATTTAATAAGGTCGTGCATTTACTTGAGACGGTGTGGTGGAAATCTGACACCTCGTGGTTTGAACCCTGCATATGTTTATTATACATTGATTTTAGTGAGATGTATTATTAACTATCATATTTGTCTTGTGAATGCATCGCTCTTGGGCTTGACTTTCCAGTACATAGATCGCTTGTGTAAAGTGTATTCAGCTACATCTGCTCTAAACAAACTCATGATGAAAATCATCCTGTAATTATGTAAACCACCACAGAATCGATCAACAATCCCCATTAAATTACGAAACAAGAACAACTTTTCACCGCACAGTGCTCCACATCGTCTTTCAAAAACGTTTGCAACTTTTATCTTTTTTATTATTTTTTTCATTAAAATATCAAGTAACACAGCAAGTGCGTTTCGCGGTGCAGTAGCGAAAACGCGATATTTAATAAGGTCGTGCATTTACTTGAGACGGTGTGGTGGAAATCTGACACCTCGTGGTTTGAACCCTGCATATGTTTATTATACATTGATTTTAGTGAGATGTATTATTAACTATCATATTTGTCTTGTGAATGCATCGCTCTTGGGCTTGACTTTCATGCCAAAGAAAGTGTTATAGACATTTTTATGAATTTTTTAATACGTTTGCCGCATAATTTAAGATACCTATACGAGATATTATTATTTGCTTGAATTATTTAATAGCCATAGTGTAGTTATCGTTTAAAGACCACCAGTATCTGCTAACTCTCAGATAATACATTACTTCTTTTCTTTTCTATTCGTATAAAAAATACTAGGCCAAAACACGGCAGAATAATTTCTTCTTGACTGTTCTTTTTTTTACTAAGCAGATCACGTAAAATATTTACTTGTATAAGTACTTTTAAGTATTTCTTCTTTAACGTTAACGCTTCGTCATCATTCACGGATAAAATAGAATAGCAATAAGGCCATAATAATTGTGTACACTTGAGGAGTTCAAAGTACCACTGCACTGGTACCACTGCGCAGTGTAAGTTGACACGGCGCGGTTTGAACTCGCGACACCACACGACAGCCATACAAGTATATGTTTATTATTATTAATACCATTTGATTGACAAATAAATTCGTCTTTAAGTAGATACTTAAAGACGAATTTATACGCAAGTGACTCTGCATGTATATACAGATGTATATACATGCAGAGTCACTTGCAGGGGTGGCACTTTACTGAAACGATTAGCATGTATTTATAGCTAGTAAATATTTTACTTACAATATTTATGAAGGTGTACCATCATTAGAAGTATGGTTGAAGCTTAATATTAGTGGTGTGATGAATGACTGTAAAGTCAAGAGTCTAGAGTTCGATCTAAAGGCATGTCAGGTGTTTATCATATAATCAAACGATGAAAGAAAATATTGTGAGGAAACCGAGAGTGATTTTCTCGATGACGTATGATGTCTATAGCCTAGTCCCTCTAAATCTCTCGTGTCAGCAGTGAGATAGTAAATGAGTTAATGATGAAAAAGTTTTTGATGATGAAAATATGTAGAATCTAGTTCAAACTCGAAATTCCTTTCCCCACTTACTAAATAAGGTTCATTTGTATCTAGCTTGTCGCAAAAGGCCCACACATTATAATCTCATACACACATTATACATATCCTTTTATCATAAACCCTTTTGTTCCCATAGCGTAATAAATTAGACGAGTCTGAGTATGTAGTGAGGCACTCCTGTTTACCAAAGGACTAAACGTTTAGAAATAATACAAGAGGATGGAACATTATGCGGACGCGGCCCACATCCGAACCGACGCATCAATTGTTCTAGCTGACTGTTAAGGGGTAGTTCGGCCGAACAAAATAAAATTAACCTGACCTATACTACTTAACATGATAGTTGAGATTACAACACCTATTTTGAAAAATATTATTACTTTTGTAATTGATTTACGAGTTTTTCTGCGTTAAGTAAAATTATATTTTTTATAATAATAAGAAGAAAATAAATTGTATATTCAATTAGAAATTCAAACATAACTTTAAATACATTTTAGATTTTAAAATAAATTGTAATTCATGTATTTCAAATAGTTCTCAATAGCAGAAATACAGCTACCCACTTACATATGTAGAGGTATTTATTTATTGTACAAGGTAGTAAAATAAAATATCTTGGTGCTTAATCATTATATTAAAATAAATTGAATAACAAGTCATAACAGTACAGTCATGAGTTGAAACAAACATTGCACGAAACATAATATTGTTTATTTGGACCTAAGAACATAAATACGTTAAGATGAACACAAAAAATAAATAAAGAAAACAAAACATTTCAGTACAGTTGGGTACAAGTGTTGTAATAAAATGTTGTATTTCTGCAACAGTATTGATTATTTACATTACAGTCACGGAAAAACTATTATTTTTGAAACGTTAATTTAAATGAGGAGTCCACTTAATGTGTACATTAGTTAGTCGGCAATAAATACAATAGTTACGTAGTGTAGTCAGTAGATTACGGTATCTCATTAGTCTTTATTTTTACCTCAGCTTTTATTTTTACCAGACTTTGGAATATTAGATATTGGAAATTATTAGAATATAGCAGTTACTTTAGAACAGCTGTTCTCTCTAAACAAATTACAAGTTACTGAATGATTCCAGGCTTCTGGATTTTCCTAATCATTCTTTATGTAAAATTTATGTTTTATGTACATACATCTTTATTACATACAAGAACAAACAAACAATTACTGTTTCCCAATGTGTTATTTATTTATGTACTATTTTTTTTAGGTATTTAGCTTTGGTACTTGGTGGAACATGCCCTTAACATTGAATATTTAAGACGTGATAGGGAGGTGACACGCGTGTCACTCCCGCGCTCCGCGTGTCAATGAGCAGCTAGTGTTGTCACTTCCGGGACGAAGCGTGACCGGCCCTGATGGTAATAAGCAGCGATCATCGTTGTACGGCCTATTAATGTCTTGTAAGTATTTATGAAGACGACTGTATTTTAAATAAACATACGAGGTTTAAATACGGATTTATTATCTGTAAATCATTTACAAATCCTATGCCCGCTTCCCGTGTTTTATACTGTTACTTCAGTATTGAGTTATTGAAGAAAAGAAACGATGTAGCTGATACAGATAGTCTCTGACCGATGACAAATCCCCAGAGCCATCAAATACTTTAAACGAACTAATAAAATCTGTTTTTTTACACTTACGTTGAAATAATACTTATTTTTATAGATTTTACAATGCAAAAATATTTAAAACCTACAAGAAGACCTTCATCGAATCCAGAAAACAAGACAATTACATAATTAAAATTGAATATAATTTCAAAACTACCTACTATCAGCTTAACTTTCTGTTAACCTTAAAAAGTGCAAGTAAAACATTATGTCTTAACTCTCTCTTTGATTTTTAACAAAAGTCTCGACGCGTGGACACTATTCATCATGTACTCATGTAAAGAGACAAAAAAACTTGTCATTTTTGACTTACATTTGACACCTGACGTCTTACTAATTTGTCGGTAACGACACCTTTACATAATGGCCGATGCTGGCCGTAATATGTTGTGAGTAATGATTTTTCATAACTTGTAGCTGTAATAATTATAATGTATACCTAATTAACTGCCTTATTAGTGAAGTGGATGTAAGCACGAGCTGTGGTAGCCGAGCGGTGTGACCAGTGGACTGAGATGTCAGAGGTCTTGAGTTCGAACCCAAGGCACGCACTGACTTTTCGGAAGTTATGTGCGTATTTATCACATGCTCACATCTTCATATTTATCACATGAAGGAAAACATCGTGAGGAAACCTGCATGCTTGAGAGAATTCTCGATGGCATGTGAAGTCTGCCAACCCGCAGTAGGCTAGCGTGGTAGACTATAGCCTAATCCCTCTCAATTTAGAGGAGACCCGTGCCCAGCAGTGGGACATTAATGGGTTGATGATAGCTATGTAAGCACGACTACTGAACGTGAGGTCCTTGGTTTCTCTCCTAGTTCCAGCAGTGTTATTAGATGAAAACGAAATTCTCAACAGCATAGTTTTAATTTTTTCGGCAATAATCTCACTTTAGAGGGTGAACCGATATCCCTGCCCATTACATAAATATATCTACTATGTTAAGGTGACGTCAACAATATACAATATTGAAGATACATTACTGTCCTTCAACAGACGTTACGTTTGTTCAGCGTTGAATAATGTAACTTACTTTATCGTTCTATTTTTCTTTGAACCAATCGTAACTAGTTGTGAAACCCGTGTGTACCTCTGACTTCGAAGTTATGAGTGTATTTATCACTACCTCGAACCGTGAAGGAAAACATGATGAGGACACCAGCATGCTTGAGATGTTTTCTCCATGGCATGTAAAGTGTTCCAACCCGCACTAGGCTAGCGTTGTGGACTATAGTCTAATTCCTCTCGAAAATGAGACGAGAACGTGACTATCAGTGGGACATGTAGGTGTGATATATTATAATAACTAGACTCCAACCCCGAATTCGAAACTGTATAAAACATTATATGTAGTGATATTTCGTTTGAATATAATTTCCTTACATATAAATCAATTTGAAATAAACAATTGATTCTGACACACAGGTCTTAATTTGACTTCAATGTTTATAAACTGTTTATTTACACAGATATATGAGACGTTAATGCTCATCAGTGGTTAATGACAGCAGATAAACAATCAGCCCCTTTACAGCATCCGAATACAAACAGAGATACATTGGGATTACATAATATCAATACGCCGTGATTAAACACTTTTTGAAAAGTGTTTCTATGTTTAAACCCTTTTGATTTATTGTAATATAATACATCATAAGCATAGAATATACAATATAACATAATATACCTACCGCAATAGTTTCATGAAAAATACTGATCAACTGTATAGGAGCTGACTTCGACATAGGAAAGCATAATACCGATAATGTCAAAGTGGACCATTTAGCCCTTGGCCTAATAGTAATAATATAAAAAGCGCTGAAAATCTCCCAGCTGAAGGTACGCCAGTATGGCCCACTGTGTAAACGACCCATCACAATTCAATAACGACACTAATAGTAACTATTCTCACGCTGACGTACTTGCAAAGGGGTCTACCAATTAGAGCCAATTATATACAATTGTAATCGATAGATGACGTAAAAGAAATACCTACATAACATTACCACCTCTAAGGCTTTATGACTGAGGAAAATATCAAAGAAAATTAATTCTCCGTAATGAATACCTATGGTGTTTCAATTAGATAATAATATGAATGTTCTTTTAGTGTAATTTACCAATCGATATCTCTCATTGATAATAATTGAAAGCACCATTAGAGCAGTGCCTTATTTACTCTGTACCAATATTTGTATAGTTTATTTGGAGATTCTTTGTTTGTAAACGCATCTATAATATTTGAGCATAACCTAATGATAAGGCGAAAAGGACTCTATTTACTTAAGGAATATGGTACCTTCGTCTCTCAACTCCTCAGCCTTATGTCTACATATTTTCTTTTCAAAAAAACTCTTTCAGCGTAGGATTAACCAACAATTATAACGTTTACTCTACACGATAACATTACCTACATTGGTACATGAAATATTGCTGCTAATACAAAAACTATTTATTTATATTTAAAGAAACATTTATTCCCGTAAGTGTAACGGTAACACATTTTCTTCTTTTACTTTAATCGTTATATTTGTACTAGTTTAGCAATATGACGTTTGGCACGGTGAAGAAACCTATGAAGTTAAATATACCAAATAATACCCGCTCTTATTGTCAGGGAGTAGACTATAACAAAGTTAATTTAATACCTAAAAGGATCGCAGCGAGTCCCGCAGTTACTGCCAACCTCCGTAGAAAAAGTACCTGCTTATGTATAAATGTCATAAAAGGGGTATAGTGAATTTCATTATTCTTGAAACTCCCTACGATATGTGAATATGAAATATGATATGTTAATGGAATAGTTTTCAGCAGTAATATTTTATCCCTCCTTATAATTTTTACCCCTCACCCGTCAGGTAGATAAGATACCCACAAACAGATGCTGTAAGAGAACCTGATTAGCGGCAAAGAAAACCTTGTAGGAGAGTAGGTTAAAAGGTGGACTAATAAAAAATTTACACCAAGCTTTTGCACTAATCTTGAGATTAATACGAATTATTACTCATTAAAAATCAATTAGTATCCTATTAAAATCCTGCCCTTGTCGCACTGTGGTGACTTTAATTCTTCGAATTTATAGCATTTTAATTAAAGTCAATTTATGTCTCATAAATATGACGCCGAAGACAATCTAATAAAATATCGCAGTAAATAAACGTTATGTCGTGTCATAAATTATAAAGGATTACTAGATATTCTATTAACTAATGCTAATAATGAGCAAAACATTAAGTATAATACAAAACAGTACCTATTCAGAACTTGGACCGAATTCACAAGAGACAAACCCAAAACAAACAAAAACATACCTTTTATGTATTTCCAGATGTATTCTTCGGTCGAAATATTCCTCAGTTTGGATAACGAAACGTCCAAAGTCACTGTAAACACTTTCTATCACTGTCCACTAAACGAAAATTCTGTCACTCAATAAGAGCAAAAAACTAAAAAATGGCTAACAATGGTTCCACCAGGACATAGGCACAATGTTATCGCCAGTCAAATGTCAGCGCGCACTTATCAGTACAGTCAATTAGCATTCAGTGCGCACACGTGGGTACGAAATGCGGAATGTCCGAAGCGAGACGATACGACCAAAGCGCGCCAAACAGACCGGCCAACTGAAACACTACGCGCACTCACCAACACACGCGCGCCGATCAACAGGTGAAAACGCAACAGTGTGCTACAAATGAACTCGTACGCGACCCTATGTGGAGGTTACTCAGGTGAACTGCACGCCCATGTGTGCGTGGACTATTTTGTTCGTGTTGTACAGATTTATTACCTCCAGCGCACATGTGTGAGTGAAGCTCTACAGGTGATACTCTTTTGTGTTTGTTAGTAATCACACTTGGTCACATGTCAAGTGCGTATGTATGCTGCCTACCTGTTGTGCCCCCGCAACTTATCAGTTTTGCTCTTTTAGGGCTGTTCAGAAAATGTATTACCTTTAAAAACGTCCATCTTCGCCATTGTTTTGACGGCTCAGAAGTGAATTCGTTTTGTTATAATTAGCCGAATTTGACCTTTAAGGGTTAATTACGTTATTTATTACACACACAGATGTAAGAGTCATTAAATGTATGGCTACGTCAAGTGAAGATGATAACGTGCGTAGCGAATTTTCCGTCAATTTTCCGGCGATTTAATTCGGTAGCGTTATAATAGTGTTCCTGTGTGTGGGTAAATCGTGCCTTCTGCATTTAGTGAACTTTGTACAGCGTAAGGTCACGGATGTTTAGCACTTATACAATAGGTATTAACATCTCATGTCACCTTGACGTAAGCGCAAAGACACAATCAGAGATAGAGGTGAAGGGTCGTAACTCTCTATAACAGTACAGCATTTTTGGACTCTACTACTTAAATTTTAGAAATCTAAATCATGTAAACATGAGGCGGTTAATGAAACCTTTTAAGTAAAATCATTGATATAGGGCAGAACGCTTAAATTGTATTCCTATTTCAAACAATTGTGGCTCTTGTTGACTAACAGTTGAAGTCTCTTTTCAGAACAATGTCGCAAACAGTTAAGTCTTTTTTTTTTCACCAAACATTTAGATCGTGACTGGTCTATTTGTATTGTAATTTGCACCTAATCAGATGTAAAACTAGATTGATTATCGTAGTACGGGGCACTTAAGACTGGATTGTTGTATCTTTTGTTATTTTGTGTGACACTTGGACTATTGTGAACAGGTTCATTAACTATTGTTTGCGCATCGATTCATTTTATTACGCCTACTTGGGACATTTTTTTGTAACTAAGATAAGATTTTTTCAATTCGGTATTGAATTCAAAGTTGTGTGTTACATTATCTCGTAGGTAAGTGGGTTTTACCTACCTTAGTGACTGCTTTGATTTCACAGTCAGCAAGACCAATAAATGTTACCATTCTTCACTCTTATTTATTTCAGGAAAACATAAGGCGGAAGATAAGTACCTATATAAATGGACCCATCTACATAACATGTGTATAAATAGATAATTTCATTTACTTACTTATTGTCAGTAGGTATATACTTCATATTACACTGCCATTTTTATTACTACTTCCACCCACAAAAGTATTTTAGTATAGGAGTATAGGTGGACCATTGTTTTGCCAAATATTCTCCCGTAAAGCAATAGTATGCTATGGCTGATAGAGAATCCACTCAAGTGGTATTAAAGCGAGCGTGTTATAAGTTTAACGTGTTTATCTTTGTGGCTGTCTGCGGCGTCGCAGCTGCTCAATGAATGAACCGATTTTGATTTACGTTTTCTTTTTATTGAAAGATGACTTGATCAAATTTATTTCTTGGCTTTTTATTTTTACTATATAAAGAAAATTTTACTCACAATACTACTACCACTTTACGTAACTACCTTTTGTTGCAACTGAGTAACAATAATAAGTTCTGAATGAGGTATAATTTTTAATTTTCAAGGATACCATACAATGGCTGCCAGACCGTATAACTTTAATTTAAGTCCAACGTACGCTCACTTTAATACCTGATTATAATTCAGCTCATACTTATATAAACAGTGGAGGAAATTGGCTAATTAGTATGACATATTGTAAAGTTAACAAATAGAACAACATAATTGTACGACCCGATTAGCTCAGCGGTAGTTAATGCTGCCTTCTGTGGTCCCGGGTTCGAATCCCGGTAAGGAAAATTGTTTGTATGATGAGCAAAACATTTGTATCCGAGTATTTTTTTAATGGTGATAAAGGGGCAAACGAGCAGGCGGCTCACCTGATGGTAAGTGATGACCGCCGCCTATGGACATTTGCAACACCTGAGGCTTGCAAATGCGTTGCCAAACCCCTTAGAAACCGTGCAGGTTTCTTAAAATAGTGAGTTGCTGAACTGACTTCAAACGGAATTCCCATGCTGTCAGAATAGTCACTCCCCCAAGTCACCCTCCCACTTCCGGTGAGAATTAAATGGCGCTGTGACATAATTTCAAGATATGTTTATAAAATTTATAAAAATGGTCTATGAAAACCTAACCAATGATTGTACACGGTAAGTGTAGATTTAATTACTTTCATAAACTATAGAGCTAAATATATTATCTGGCTGACTCCTATTTAAGTTTAGTATAACTTGTTAAATTTAACCGCTACAGTTAGGTTTGCAGTCGTAATTGGGCCAGTAATCTCAAAACAATCAGATATCGCCCATATTAAGCTCAATAAGTTAGCTCGATAACTACCCTTTTGATAGCAAACACTATTATAATACAATGTCCTATATAATATTTATATACGAGAGCGTAGGGCTGGTACCATGGCGTGGTGGTAAAATAAATCATTACCATTCTAACCTTGACTTCCAAATTTTACGCCTGTCATCCCCGAAAGGTTAGACAGAGGTGTACTAATGTACACCTACGTTTCGCCGGTATGTTTTAGGTCCCATGTAACAGGGGGCGAGCCTATTGCCATTAACCGGGCATGAATCCAAACTCCTGATACTGAGAATTTCATAAAAACCCCAATAATACTGCTCGACTTGGGAATCGAACCCAAGACCTCCTCGCTCGGTAGTCCCACTATACGAGGCAAAACGTGGGTGTACATTAGTACACCTCTGCCTAACCTTTCGGGGACGACAGGCGTGATAGTATGTAATAGGTTGAACAATAAACAAGTCATTTACGTGGAAAATTTGAGGGTTTCTCTCGATTTTACAAGGATCCACTCATCAGATCCTCACCATTTTTATGGGACCACATGGGAAGCACCAGCTTTCATATAAAAAAAAATCATCAAAATCGGTTCATAAGATCGAAAGTTATGAGGTAGCAAACATAATTAAAAAAATAAAAAACAGTCGAATTGATAACCTCCTCCTTTTTGAAGTCGGTTAAAAATTCCCTGCAGAATAACATAATTATATTTATTCTATTCTAATAGCTAGGTTTCCTCTCAAAGGCAAAGAGTAGGTAATTCAAATAACACCTGTAAAATCTTTGGCAACATTGCCGCATAACACGATCAATCTAAACATTAACTGTTACGAATAATATTATAAAACAAACAGAAATCCCGCTGACAGCGACAGTGCCCTTAATAAGGCTGTTTCATAAGCGAACGAACGCAGCGAATATTTACACGCGTTTCAATTAACTGGCAACTCTAACAACGAACTAGTGCCACTAAGAAGATATGCAAAGAAAGTCTACTGCGAACAAGAATGTTGCGTATAAGTCTTTCGTAGAAGTAGTACCTCAATACTTTTATTAACAATATTCTGGTTCTTTTAAAGTTCGGATTGCAGAAAACTATACCGTCCTTTGTATATTTAATGTTCTCGCTTTATCTTTATGACCTAGAAAATGTGTGTAGTTATTAATTCCAGCCTTACTCTGACAAGGAACTCTAAGAGTATCAGTTCATAGGAATCTAGAGAAGGGCTTGAGGGATGAATCTTGTGATGGGTGTATTAGTGGATATGGAACAGCCACGTGTTCTATACCACCTCCTTGCGTAGACTAAAAAGTTTGCGTGGCAAACCAGTGGCGGGTAAAATAAGTCTTAATCAAAATTTCAAGTGAGAATCTTGGAAGCCTAGTTAATTAACTGTTCTAGCTGCTTAATAAGGAATTTGATCTCAGTAATATCTTGAATTGAATATATTTTTATTCCCGTAAACCAATATAGGTTCATATTGACGCGAAACTGTCCTAGCATAGACATCATTAATCTATCTACGAAATATTTGTTGAGTATGAAACATGAACGTAAAACGAGATACATCCTCGTTGATAAAAGTTAAAATAAAACTCCATAAACACAATAACAGTTTACTTTTCCGTTAGTTATATTTTTGTAATGTATTACAACTGGAACTTCTGTGCGTACAAAATGTATGTTTTATTATAACTGTTTGCGCGCGCGCAGGATTTGTGGCAGAGCTGCGATCGTGTAGGCATATAGAGTGGGAAGTCAATAGGTACCATCGTTAAGTGTTACGAGATTACACGCAAATTATGACTACTGTAATTTATTTCGAAAGGCTGCGCCGTCTTTTCCAATACGACTTTCAGGACGTTGGGTACTGCTAACTTGTACCCGTTTAGTTCCGGACAAGCGAAATAATTGTCATACATTAAGTTTTATAAAAAAAAATTTTTTTAAAGCTATTGCTGTGAAAATTGAATTTGACAAAAGCAATCAAGTTTCTTTCATTTTACAGCTAAGGACAAAACTTAAAATTATGAAGGAGAAATAATAGATTGGTGATAGATAATTTATATAGTTATAAGTTTCACCAGCCTCACGAATACAAAAATCTTAATTTTGTGTCATGTATGTCTGTAAGAAAACCTCGCAAATAAAATCAAAATATTTACTTTCCATTAATTTCCAACATGAGTTCTCATTACAAATAAATCATAATAATTTAAAGCAACCACCTGTCTACTAGACCAGGTACACACAGACGGTATCTAAAGCCAAACAACAAGCATAATACATACAAACATTAGTCCCTCTAAGCGGTACAAGCCGTATGCGATAGCATTCTTGTTTTAATTTATTCGGAGTGGCAATTAAGGCTGTGTTCCCATAGCACAATGGCTGGTCAGATGCGACAATTGTGTGCAAACCGGGCTATCGGGATCGGGTCGCGGCTGCGTACTCGGAAAAGATATCCAGCCTGTTTTGGGGAGATTAAAATGTGTGTACATTGGTATACACGTAAGTGTAGTCTCAGCTTAGGAATACATTGGAATAAAACTGGTTGCCACTGTTTTATGTTGGTGGATTTTTTGTTTAATTTAAGACAAAGCAATGCGTAAATCGTTGGGTTTGTCATCAGGAGACCATCACTTGGAATTGCATCCGTGGTGTAACACAGGACTAAGAAATACTTTTACAGTGCCTTTAACTATTTATATTAAAGACTTCAAAATACAAGTCAAATTTATTACTAAAATAACTTTAATTATGTACATAAACTTCTATTTCAAGATATAGATATTACAGATATAGAGAAAATCTGTCTCATGGCAAAATGTACTAATTAAAAGTAATGTGACTAATTTTGGACAGGACCATCTTATACTCTATTCTCGTGTTATTTGTTAGAAAGAGTAGGAGAGTATTTTAATTTGTAAACAAAAGAATCAACATCAATATCAAATGTAACATAGAATGAATATGAGCTATGCAAAATATAGCCTTCCACAGAAGGTATATAGAAAATCTAAGTAGCGGGCTCAACTTAGCAAAAGATTGCTTTATCTCGCCGCTAGTAAATCAGCGAGCCGGAAGCGGGTGGACGATGAAAAATACCCTGGCAGGCCCCTCCGAAGCTAAGCGTGATGATACGTGTGGATCGCAGGCGCAGGATTTATTGGTTGCCGGCTGATAACCGGTCGCAGGGTGTACTTAACTAAATACTTTACTAGACCTTCATAGTAGTTTGCTGGAAATATTTTCGGTAAAGTGTAAGAAAGATGTTTTGTGTTACGTAATAAAACACTATTTTCTTTCATGCATGCCCCGTATCTTAATTTCCCCGTATCTTAAATTTGGTATGTATTAAATTTTAAATAAGCTTAACTTAATTAGCATAATTATTTATGACTAGCTGTGTCCTTCGGTACCTGCTGGTATTTTTATTTTAATTTTGCTCCTTTAAATTGACGAAGATTATATCTGTGTCAAGAATTTGGAATTAAGTATTTATTTATTGAATGAATTATTTAATCATTCTTATAATTTCTGATATTAGGTACCGCATTAAATAAACTCTTCAGCTTTTTTATATTAGGTACAAATGTTTGTACCGAGAAGAATTCGAAAAAGAAACTATAATTGGGTAACTACTAATAGGTATTCTATTATTTTCCATTAAATCTACATTTAAAACATATTATTCAGGAAGTGCAGCTAATTTGTATTCTGCATCGATAAATACACATTGCAATAAAAATGGACGAACATTTTGTGCTTTTGAGAAATGGCTAGCGACTATTTCGGATTATTTACAAAACTACTTTT
Source organism: Craniophora ligustri (assembly GCA_905163465.1). NCBI lineage: Eukaryota > Metazoa > Arthropoda > Insecta > Lepidoptera > Noctuidae > Craniophora > Craniophora ligustri. The sequence continues at coordinate 3,815,063 of LR990967.1, read as the reverse complement.
AACACATTTTGTCACTGTATAGCCTATTGCATGTACCAGTCAAAGCAATAAATTGATTCGTAATAAGTAAAAATGATTATTCTTATTTTTGTCGGTCTGAATGCCGACATCATTATCATTTGACGACCCATTTAGTCCAGCGGTAGTTAACACTGCTTTCTGTGCTAAGGATCCCGGGTTCGAATCCCGCTAGGGACAAATGTTTTTGTGATGAGCATAAACATTTGTTTCCGAGGCTTGGATGTATTTATGTATAATATGTATGTATTTACAAAAAAAAAAGTATATATGTAGTATATCAACCAACTAGTATCCGTAACACAAGCCTCGTTGCTTACCACGGAACTAGATGGCGCTGTGTCATAATGTCCAGGAATATTTATTTATTTATATCATCATCATCAACCCATTAACGTCCCACTGCTGGGCACGGGTCTCCTCTCATTTGAGAGGGATTAGGCTATAGTGTAGTACTGCGGGTTGGCAGACTTCACATGCCATCGAGACAAATCTCTCAAGCATGCAGGTTTCCTCACGATGTTTTCCTTCACCGTTTGAGCTTGTGATAAATACGCACATAACTTCCGAAAAGTCAGTGGTGCGTGCTCGGGTTCGAACTCGAGACCTTTGACATCTCAGTCCACTGGTCACACCACTAGGCTCACAGCTCATTTATATATACTTTATTATTTATATAGGCTTTATTTATATATACTGCAAAAAAATATGTAAAAAAATGATTTATTTCAATGCTATAATATTCGCATAAATGTATGAAATTAATAAGTTAGACAAAATTTACCAATGATGAACAATTAAAACATTTGACTATACTATTACTCAATGTGTTTAAAGATTTTTAATATCTATTAAAACCAATAAATGCTAACAAGAACAATAAGCAGTTAAATTAACATAATCGCCATCATAAAACAGTGTCACAGTTGAATTATTCCAATAAATGTGACAAAATATCACATCAGAATAAATCTACCTGCATTAAATTATAGGCCCAGGCTAGAATTTAAATCTTGTGTTTGTAGAACACAAACCATGGGGCAGGGTCGTTCACATTGTTTACAAAACAACACAACAACCGCATTGATATTCAACCAAAATTAATCACTATAACATTCCAAGTATTAAAGCTTTACAGCTTATTATAGCGTGTATACTTCGTTAGAACGGTCGGAGAGCGAAGGTCGTTGAAGGTTGGCGCGCTTTTCCGCGATCAACGGCACTAGATTAAACAAGATGGCGGGAGCGGCGCGTGCGCAGTGGCCGCAGTAACTTAACTTGAGCAATAAAATGTTGCGCGCACTAATTTATTTGTTATGGTGTGAAAGTGTTCAACAAAACTGTAGCTTTGTTATATACGCTTATACTGTCAGCCAAAGGTATATGTTTTGAGTTGAGTAACTTATGACATATTATAAGTTATAACAAATAAATGAGTTCGAATATTAATAAGAGCTTAGTGAAATAGCAGACGTATTAATGAATCCAACCATACTATCCATACTAATATTATAAATGCGAAAGTGTGTCTGTCTGTCTTTCTGTCTGTCTGTTACCTCTTCACGCTACAACCGCTGAACTGATTTAGATGAAATCGGTAGTTTGAGTCACGGGGAAGGAAGTAGGATAGTTTTTATCCCGGAAATCATCTCTTAGAAGGGGTAAAGTGAAAAAAAATCAACATCGCGGGCAATATCTAGTAATAATAAATTCAAGCCAAAAAGATTTGATACTAGATATTTCTTTAAACAGCATATCGATAATAAAATGTATTAAAAATATATATTTAATAATAATATCTTTCATCATCATCATCATTTCAACCGTTTGACGTCCACTGCTGGACATAGGTCTCCCCCAAGGATCGCCACGACTTATAATATCTTTATTGACATAAAATAGTTTAACAGTGTTTATGGAAATCTCTGACCCCTGCGCTAGTAATATACTGTACTGTCCTGTACTGCGCTAGTAATTTATAAGTGTAATTTAGTAATATTGATTAGTTACGATAGATTGTAGCCTACAATCAATCGTAACTAATCAATATAGAAGAATAGCTATTATATACCGACAATTTGTAGGTATATAATAGCTATTCTTCTACTAATTCGAGAAAAAGAACAATTTCAACTGTAAATTTATAATGGTGCATTATTTCTAACAATTCTAGGGTCATTTTAGTGGCCCTGATTTAGTTCTAAGTCGCCATTATAAATGTGCTTTTAATGTAACGATACTACGGCACGAGCGGGCCCGATACCATTATGAATTTCGTCCAATCCGCGTTCAACTAACACTTAGTTTTATTTAATTGTTTAAAGATTTACTAGAGATTTTGATTATGGTTTTACTGCCAATATTAGTTTTTAGTTTTAAGTATTGGTTCAGGATGGATATGGACTACCTATACTAGCAATTGATCCCAATATAGGTATAGATGTGGATCTGGCGAGTTGATTTATGTCTATTTATTTAAGTTAACTTAATTAAATTCATTATTTATACATACATGCATACATAACTACATACACATTCAAAACCAAAACAGTGCATAAACTTATCATATTTCTGCATTAGTTGTACCTACATAGATGTGTTTAACATACTCTGTTTATAAATTCTAGTTCAAAGCAATGTTTATTCAGAAGACATCAGCATATTTTGCTAGAATCTGTTAAGAAAAATCGCGAAGAATCTTAACACCGCCATCTAGAAATATAACGTCACGGCATAATTAGATCTTTTCTAAAAATTGGAAACTTAAACATTTCAATAATTTTAAGGTACATAGATTTGCTATAGCGCTTAGACATAAGCAATACAGCAGCGCTATAATGGAAAACCTGGTTTATAAATGTCGAGGAAAAACGGAAGATAATCATTATGATAAACATTATACAGTGCACTATGCATTGTATAGGTAATGTAGGCTCTTAAGGAAATATACAGATTTCACACTGTGAAATTACCCAAGAGTTAACAAACAAATGTTTGACTTATTAGTTTATTGAAGAAAATATTAAGATACAAGCTTAGTAAATTAATGTTGTGTAGGTACTTGAGTGATAGGTTAACTAATTTAGTTTTGAAACTTATTTCTTGGTCTAGCGTAGCGTGTGCTCCAATTGTGAAAGTAAATATCGTGATTTTTGTGTTCCTGAGAGATTTTCTCGCGAATGTGATAATCCCTAAACCTGATAGGAGCCTATATCCAGCTGTGATACAGTAAATCGGTTGATAATATAATGATGTCTTCTGAATAAATGTTGTGTATGTGTTGTAGCGAAATTAACAATCCAAATTATTTATATGTCCAATGATCTACAAAGCATTATGTAAATATTTGAAAAAGGTAAATATTTCAAAAGGTATTCAATGCATTAAATCTTTACTAACTCTTCAATAGTTAACTATTTATCTTTCGAAACTCTCCTACGCATCTACACATGTATATAATTTCCGGCGAGCAAACCGATGATTTCAAAATATAATAGGTACTTAGTATAATACCTCACCGTAATTCTATAGATAACAGTACAGCGGACGAGTTGGAAGTATATTTGTTTAGCGAAACTATTAATCACAGTTCGAACACTAAGTAGGATAATAAATAAAAGGTACATTCCAAATAGCCTGAAAAAAAAATTGAATAACATAGTCATATTTTCTTATCAATAGCTAGTGCTATTATTTATCACGAATGTTTTGGAATATCAAGTTCCCTAATTAAATGAATATTGAAATAGCCAGCCTCTAAGATTCAATTTGAAATGAAGATAAGTTTTGTTTCCTATATTGTGACGAAAGTACCTACTTATAGACTTACTCGTACTTTTTTCACGCGGTAATTTCCATTCCAACGCAAATAAGAAAAAACACGAAATAGTTAGACATTATGCTTTTACCTGGATGGATCTTCTGTAGTATCTATTTGGTGGTAGTGGTTGAACTGTGCCCTAGTAGAATTACCATTGATTAAAAAATATCACGACCGCGTTCAATCTCTAGTTTATTGTTTTAATTTAATTTATTACTTAAATTATTAGCTATTCATGTTCTGTAGGCTAATAGCAGTCTGACCTAGTAATGGCTACTATTCAAAGTTAGGATTTAAATCTTTTTTTGTTCTTTCTACAACCGAGGTATTTTTTTTAACCCTGAATGCTTATAAATATGTATATTTTTACTTTTACAAGAAGCTATAATAATCAACTTTCCTAATATTTCCAGACTTCGAAGATCCATAACTGAAACGAGAACTGAGCAATATCAACCCATGTAGTTCAAATTCAAATTGAAATAATATTCTCTACTTTTTTTAGTTAAGCCTCTATGACTTATCTTAATGTTGAATGAACCTCGCAAAAAAAACTAAAAAGATACAACATTATAATAGACTTAAACAATAGAATGTTCAATGGTGTGACGTGACCATTATTATACCTTCATAATAAGGTCCAATATTCAGACCAAACATGGACCTAACAAACACATAAAGAATAATATAAACAACATATTATCTGTTAGTTTATTGCGTAATTGTCGTCATACAGTTATAAAACAATGACGTTACGTTATGCCAAATTATAAACACATCGGTCGACATACCTAGTTACGTGGTACAATGCGTTAATGCTAATATACTTAGTACACGTTACGTGATCAAACGTTATGTCCTATATATTTCTTAGAGTTCCTGTTACTGGACCAAAATCAATCCGATAAACAGAACCCTTTAAAAGACTATTTAAGGAATAAAGAAAATTTAAAAAATATATAAATATAAAATCACAAACTCACTGTGACTAGCTGTGCCAGTATATCTACTTATGTAGGTAGTTGAAATTTAACCTAAAGAAAATACTTAAATAATATGTATTTAACATCTCAACAATAAAGAATAAAAGTTTACGTCATTTGAAACTATATCACTGCCAGTCCATGTTTAGCGCATATACTACCGTAACGTAAGCTAAGTATGTGTTACATTTTACAATATAAGTGTTCTGTCGCTCGATGTAATTTCATAAAATTGACGTCTGATTTATCTACACTCTTCCGTATTAGTTACACTCATTCGCTGGCGATCAACTAGAGCTGAGTACAAACAGAGAAAGCAATGATTGTGCCAATGTTGCACTAGTTTGTACTGTTCACTGGGAAGTAGGTACTTAGGTACACACTGAAAACGTAGAAAGAAGATAACTTTATATAGGTCCATTTTCTGTCTGGTTTCTTTATGAATTAGTTTTTATTTGTCATAAAATATCTCATCAATTTGCCGTCAACTCATTAATTATCCTACTGTTGGACTATTGATACGGATCTCCTCTCAGATTCCTCTCAGATTGTCTACGCTGGTCAAGTGTGGATGCTTGGGTCTTGGTAGCAAATATACCTATATATTGTCGTTAAAAATTCTTAGGTATATTTACGACGTTTTCCTTCACCGTATAAGCGAATGATAAATCATAAATCATTATAGTAACTTCAATCGTTTTTTTTAGGTAGGTACGGAAAATCCGGACTGTCCCACCATCTGGGGTATGTTGGACTCCGCTCTACGTGCGTCTACCGACTAAATACCGTCAACTCCGTAGCGCTATACCTGGGGCCATAGGATTTGCGAAATTATGCACCACTACCCCGGCTGGCAATAGTAACTTCCACTCGCTACCCGCATGGTATATAGATTAAAAAGGACCTCGAGTTTAAAACGTTAGAACTCTGTTGCGCATTGAAATAAAACTACTTTTTAAGCATTAACGTGTTATATTAATATTATTTAACCCCAACAGTCAATCTATCGTCTATCAGTCTGCCCGTGATCATAGATCCTTAAAAAAGTCGCGTAAAAAAACAGTAATGTAGTAGTAAACTGGTATTAATTAATTAATTCTACTTTGCAACACTACGAGACAATAATCTACCTACTTGTTCGCCGTTATCAGTAACCAAGAGCAATCATTTAAGCCATCGACACCAGTGGCCTTCAAGCTGCCTTCAGAGTGGTCTAGGCACATTCCTACCCAAAGCAAATGCTAATTATATGATAATCAACTGTGGTATATTGCAGCATCGCCATTGTAATCCGGTGAGGTATGTCAATGAAATTGTTCGTTCGAATAGTTGTGGCGATCTCGAGAATAGCTAAACGCGTTAAAAGAATGCTGTCACTATCACTTATACTAGTATGGTACTAGTATGGTAAAAAACAGATTTTGTAGCTCTGAGCGGAGTCCTATTATCAAGGTCTATATGCCTTTTCTAAGTAAAAACTGTTTTTTTTTCAATGCTTGAAATATGAAGCCTACTTTTGTCTATTTGTTTTTGTATATAAAATATTAGTATACTCTTTTGTTACATTCATGCCAATATATGACATTGAAACTATAGTCTGCCCTTGGCCATGGATGTTGTAAAGGATCCAGAAAATTCTATATATTCGTGAAATGATAAATAGTACTCGTAAGTAGATATATTTTTTATTTTATTTGTATTTTTATTTTATTTGGGAAACCAACAGATTACAATATGACAAAGAACTTTACATCATTATTAATACACAATCCAAAACAGTTTCCACATGATATACTTTAATTTACGACGGTATTAGGATAAAAAGTCTATACAAAAAAAAAAGAATTCTGCTAAAAAGAAATACAAAAACGAAATAACGGTTTAAAAATTAAAAGAAAAACAAGTCATCTAGCTTAAATTAGTGCTTAAAATATCTTGCACTGTTTTTTTTTTGATATTATATAATAATATTATATAATAAATTCATAGCGATCATTCATCAGGTCTTAAATAATAACTTCACTTATATGGTCTTCTATCAATTTCACATACTAATAATACACGTTGCCTGCACAATCTACCCACATCAATACGGTAATATCCAGACATTAAATTCCGTTCCCATTATGGGACAACTTTTGATACCCAGCAGTTATTGCAGTAACATACTTACGTTTGCACAACCCTTATACAATGATTACATATACCCGTAGAGATAATACCGGGCTAACCATATCTTACCTAGTAAATACCAATCTACACATCCAATTAATAGTGAGACAAGAGTGGAGCGTTCATCGCGCCCTCGTATACTAGTATCGATAAGTCGCTGATTGTAATTATCGATAGCGCCGCACTAATTATGGACGTCGATATCGAGGTATCGACGCAGTGACGATGACGTGTGATGGCTCACCGATAGTGTTGATATAAATTTGTTTGTGTGAATTGTTTCAGGTTTCAGGATCGATTAAAGACACGTAGAAATTAAAATTCTGAATGCAATTTTGAATTATCACCTCAATGCAGTGACCACCTCGGAACATGGATTAAAGACTTTTTGGCTAATAACAAGTAAAGATTAAAACAAGGAGAAATAGCACGTAAAACTAAATTATTTAAGTATCTAAATTCCTTGTACGTAAAGTAACCGTAGCTTTATCGATATTAAATAAAACACCGGAGGCACACCACCACGGTTTAATTAAGCCTCAGATTATTACAGAAATAGAGTACGTAGGTAAGATATTAAGAAATTTGTTGAATAAATGACGACTTAATACCAACTGCAATTTCAATGCGTAGTTATAAAATTGTGTTATAATTACAAATTGTTGGAAATACCTTGACCGTTGAAGTGTCCTCCAAAACTAATATACATACATACGTACCTGCACGAAGCTACTATAAAAACCTCTTTACAACTCGTTAAAAATACACACGATTCCATGATATTATTAGGAAAGACTGGCGCCTTAAAGTAATTAAAACATTGATTTGTAAAAGTGTCTTTGAATAAAGATCTAAAGGAATAATATTTCATGTCATTTCACAATTTATGTGTACAAATAGATTGATGCCCACTGAACCCATTTCAACTGACACATCCCAACATCATTCATTGTTTTATTCTCATTGCGCTACCGCAGGAAATTGTGCTCGCTCGCAGGTTTTTCTAGGTGTCGAAAAGCATTTAATGTTATATGAAATACTTTTATTGTTACTCCGTCATTACCGGCGCTGTAAAAACGAAAGCTATCATTATGGTATAAATGATTATATTTCACATAATTGTTGATCTAACTATAAACGATTTCGTCTTTTTTTTCAAATTAAGGTTTCATTATAAAGTTTTTCATAACTTAAAAGTCGTAAAGTTAACTTATTATATAATTACTAGCTGACCCAGCAAACGTTGTTTTGCCACATTAAAGGGGTTGGTAGTAGAAGGGTAAGGGAAGAAAATTTAGAATTACAAGTATTTTTTGATGCCAAATCGTAAAAAAAATACATAAATAATATTTTGTATGTAATATGTAAATAACTTACGACCGATTCTCAGACCTACCAAACATACATACAAAATTTCATAATAATCCGTCTAGCCGTTTCAGTGGAGTTTAGCAACAAACACTATGACACGAGATATTTATATAAAAGATGTTATATAACAATAACTAATCTATGAACGTATATTGTATATTTAAAAAAGCTTGAGGTACATATTAAAATCGATTAATTTGCCTAAAAATACTTTAAAATTTATTACACCTTTTTTGGATTGGGAGCTAAAATGACTGTTCAGACACAACAAGCTACTGGATCGAGCTACTGTGTGTGAACGAGGCATAACCATAAAATGTTAGTAATAGAATACAGTGTAAGTACTTGCAGCGGTAGTTTATGAACAAGTTGTACACACATCGAGTTCCATATCCTTCAGCGGCTATTACAGGCTGCGTGGGACGTAACAGCTGATGTTCTTATGATATTAATATTTATGCGATAGGTTCTAATATAAATCTTGCTGCGTACTGCATGCGTATGAAATTAAACAGAGTTAGTACGAAGGAAAGTTAGTGGAAAAGCACAAATTACTAATGAAGTTAGCAAAGGTCATAAACCACGCCAGTTTGTAGTCTGTACTTACCCCTCGATATCTTACATAGTACTTCTTTTCTTTGCTCACGAAAAATATACACAGAAGTAGAAATATTTCACAAAACAATTAGAAATGCTTTTTTAATTTTTTTCAAACTTAGCCCCACAATAGTATATCAAACACAGATTTCCACCTACACAAACACACCCGGACAAATTTTATCTCCGTGAGGGGATTGAACCCGCAACCCATGACACACAAGCCGACCGCCCATCCACTGCGCCAATCAGGACGTCAAAACTTTACTTTCAATGTAAAAGGTAGGTGAAGCTAGATATCATTTTATTAGACCAATGTATTTTATGAACTGTTGCTTTTTATTACCTACCTAACCGCTTCATAAGTCTAATGTTTATACATTAATTATTTGATATTCTCATTTAATGGAATCTCTGTAATTAGAATAGGCTGTCGGTTTGATTTGTACCGGGTATAAGCTGGCCGACAGGCTTCCTGTGACAACTATACCTTTTAGTACAGGGGCGGCCAAACCTGCGACTCGTGGGACACATGCGGCTCTTTGTAGGATTATTTGTGGCTCTCGATAAATGTACCCGAGTTTCCTTTTAATATTTGCAAGAGCATAGCCAAGATTTCTGGACAGAGAAAAAAGACTGGGAAATTGGGAGAACCCCTTTTTTAGCCCCAGCGCCCTTAACACCTAAATTCAAGCCACGCTCATTGAAGTAGTCTCAGTGAAGAATGGATCAGCATTGAAAAATGGCTCGAAATATCAATAAACTTGGCCACTCCACTTTTAGTATATATACACCAGTCATAATAAATATATGTATATATTTAAAATGATTACTAAACTTTTCATTGATTATTCGAAAAGTGGTTCAATCTTATTTATCTATTCTTGTCTAATTTAAACAAGCACAAATTAATTGCCTTTCCGTTTGTTTAATATCACACTTGCTTACTCAACGTATAAGCAGTCAATCAAATCAATAACTCAATAACATTATAACAAGGCCGGAACTTCATCAGCCTTACGTCCGTCCGGTATTGTGGCACCGTCTTATAAAGCTGGGTCTGCATCCTATCTTTAAACGACATAACGTCACTTTGAGGAAGCGATTTCGAAAAGTTGTGGGAACGATTTGAATGTCAGGCTAAGGTTTCGGCACTTTTGTATATTTCGAAATTACAGAATCAGCGTGAGAAGATTTTTATCCTTCACTCGATGACCAAAAATAAATAAAATTCTGATTTTTAATGTCCTTGCATTTTCCAGTCAGAATCATTATAAATTTCACCATTTAAATCATGTCCTACTTCTATCACAAGAATAAAGAATATATTGAAACAAAAAAAAGGTCTAATTAGAATTAGGTAGGTATTTGTCTGAAATGTATGTACTTAATATTAATATTTTATTTAATTATAATCAGCTGTAATTAATCTACTGCTAAAATTATATTGATATATGCAACCCTATTACTATACTGCCTACTACTTTACGACATTACATAAGACATTTTTACGCAGTGACATGGCAGTTATTAAAATATATTACCATTTTTTGTCAGAATATGGAGCTGCTATGTTTAGCATATTATTATATGGTATTTTCACGTAGCTTGGCGTCTGTCTCAGAAGATCATAAGACTAGTAAGGTCTCATCATTCCCCAAGCGCAGCTGAAATTGATGATTGAGGTTGTTGATTTACACATAATTATAATACATATATAACGCCGTGTAGCATTAAAAATAACAAATTCCTAACATAATGATACAAATTCAACAACAACAGCAGACCTTTCGCTGAATTTCCCTTGACGCCGATGATAATATAAAGGTAAAGAAAGCAAACCACTTTAATTCGATCAGCTATTACGCGTGAAGGAAGCGAGGCAAGTGTATGCAACCCGGCCAGTTGTCGGAGGCTGATATCCAGTAGCGATACAGATGACCAAGACGACATCTCAAAAGTGTCGGGTATCACGACCCGAGAGCGCTGAACTTGGCTGACCATTAGAAAATCTAATCTCACGCCGCTCCTGTGTGGGTCGTCCGGAGCGGGTGGAAGAAAGTACTCAATGTTTTTTTTTTGTTTATCTAATCCTATATTAGTTTTGGTATTATAATTGAGTAAGTTGAACATCATAATATTCGCCTCAGACGAGATGGAATGGATTAGCCCAAAAACTCCATCACGTTGCACCTCGTTTAAAAGTTTTTGTCCAAATATTAACTGTGCAAGTTGCAAGGTGTTTCATAATGATTACAGATAATAAATGTCTAATCCGCATCTTATTTTGATAATACACTGCTCCAGCAACCAGCTCAAAAGATCTTATTTTGTCGAAATTACGAAACAAATACGATTTTGACTTATTTTGAGAAATAACTTATAACACTTTTTTTTCTGTAAATACTCCTAATTTCATGATGTTTAACTGTATTCCTCTGCAATATTTTTTTGGCAGGTATTAATAACAGAAATCATGACGAACAAACGCAAGAGGCGCACAGTTAAATTATCGGGTATCTACTATAGTTATCGGTACTTTCGTGAGGCTGCACGGCTCTCGGTCGCACCTGGGCCCCGCCCATTGCGGCTGCCCCGTCCAACACTTACCCTGATTGAAACTATTAAAATGGGCGAGGTGAAAACCAAACACTATAGTTAACTTTAGCTAGCTTTCCACTCCGCTACAGATACGATAACTGCACATTTACTGTTATGAATATTGGCGGGTTCGTGCTATGCATTTTATTGTTAACCTTTTTTGTTATATTTTCTAATAACTTACTAAGTAAATGATAAAGGTTAGACCAGCTAAGCAGTCTTTTGTAGTTATGACTTAAAAGTTGAATGTTTTAATAATCATATTGACATATTTCAGAAATCAATCCAAATATTTATTTGTCAGAGATACAATCGTTATGACAAGCGTTGCATCTCAGATTTGTAAAGTTCCAAGCGTGAAAAATTAAATGATTAAATTATTATTTTTATTATATCCATACTAATATTATAATTGCGAAAATATCTGTTACCTCTTATAAGCTTAAACCGCTAAACTGATTTAAATACAATTTGGTATGTTTTTAACTTAAAAATCTAAACTAACTTAGAAAGATAAAAAAGGGCGAGAAGTCTCGTCTCTCAGAAGTCGTGGACAAAAGCGCTTCACGCTTTAACCACTGAACCAAGATGGATTTGGTATAAAGATAGTTTGAGAAACGTGGGGATAAGATAGTTTTTCTCCCGGAAACCATCCTTTAAAAGAACGAAAAGTGGGGGGAGTTTGTTAGCGGAATCAATAAATTCTCAAAAAGTGACAAATTCTACGCAGAATAAAAAGCTCGTAAAATCTTATTTTCCATCATACAATTTTTCCATAAATGATCGACTCTTATTTATGTTTTTTTAGCTAGTTAGCTATTACACTTTTAGTACTACGGTAATTTTAGTATACAATAGCCATCTTAATATTGAGGTCTGTGCTATCACCGAGTGTATCCGACCCACTGACAGGCGGGCCGACATGCAGATATAGCGCTGCGCCCGCGCCGGGGTGGCGGCGTGGGCAGACCTCCGAGTTATTGCTTGTCCCACTGCCTGTTACCGTTATCGTGTAACCCTTTACAGTAGTCGCCTTATAATATACTTCAAAATGAAGAAGAAACTATTGAGAAAAAGAAAATACTATTAAATAAATAAATATTTTTCCGGAAATTATTACACAGCGCCACCTAGTTCCGTGGTAAGCAACGAGGCTTGTGTTACGGACACTAGATGGTTGATATACTACATATATACTTTTTTTAAATAAGTAAATACATACATATTATAAATAGATACATCCATGACTTGGATACAAATGTTGATGCTCATCACATAAACATTTGTCCCTACCGGGATTCGAACCCGGGACCCATAGCACAGCAGGCAGCGTAAACTACCGCTAAGCTAAACCGGTCGACAAACTTATATTTTAGGTTATACATATATGTATTATATTATAGGTTGCTTCTTGTATTTTCTCATCTCTCGTGCCATAAGTGCGACTTTTTTTATAGGTTTGCGCTTGACTGCCACTTCGCCTGATGTTAAGGGACACCGCGACTAAGATTTAAAAGCACTTTTTTGTATAAAAAATCTCTAACTCGAGGTAGGTAATATTTGTTCCAAGCGGGGATAGAATCCGCGACGAAAATCGCAGAACAGCTACAGAGCTAATAGTGCCGGCGGCGTCGGCATGTTGGATAAATAATAAAATGCCTCCTGTATACATACGCTAAGTACCAATAAATTTCACAGTCATTTATTTACATAGCAATTAAACAAATCGTTATGGAGGTATTTATTATTTGCATAGATCATAGGAAGAGTTGAACCTGCGGTCATTAAACAACCTCGTTATGGTTTTAAACACGAACAGATGCACATATTTACAAATACATTCCTGTTTACATTTAATGCCGTTTATGGTTTAATCATCACAATTTATATAATGCAAATTTCTTCTATGTATGAACTTTATTTTTAAGATAGAATAAGTTTGTATCCGAACTTTCGTGATGGAACGCATGATCATGACAAGGAATATGCGCTTGTAGTCAATTTACTCATGTACAAACCATACTGAAACAGACGATATATTTACATAACATATTTTATCAGATGTTTTGGTTTAGTTGACTTTTACATCCACAGAGGCAGCTTCTCATTCTTTGAGCATCCCTTTCTGAAAATATGACTAATTTCGATTAAATTAATTTGGAAAAAATGAAAAATATGTATCCGCACTCCACGCGCCAAATTTTGAAAATCCTGTTTTTTGGCTATAGTCAATCATATGAAATTTCCAAAAATATCTAATTAGATCTACGGTGATTTCTCCGTTTTCCGAACCCTCTATAATTTTCTTATAGCCCTGCAAACAATATAAATTGATTCATCTCATTCCCATATCAAAGGCTTCCTGAAATCGTGCCTCCTGAGGTCGAAATCTTAGAAACCATTGTAAGAGAACCGAATATCGTACATTGTCGATCTGCGATGCTAAACTTTGTGAATGTTTAAACATTGTACAGTGTATCCACGATGACATCCGCTGCCTAGCTGGAAAAACCTAAATGGAAATTAAACCATAGGTTTCGTTGATCGTTGCTTCAGGTTCAAAGAATCTAGGTACTAAACAGGTAGCCTGAACCCGATGAGGTCCCCATAATTATTCTGGTTCCACCAAAGTAAGACTTAGTTTTGCAGAAGGATTTCTTCTACTATAATCATACTGAAAAGCATGATCGCTGGTCATTACCATGAGCCATAAGATACTAAAAAGGAGGGTACGCTCCATCACCGTCGGCTACACATAAACCTCCTTTGCAAAGAAGCTAGGCCAGTCTCCGGGACGTATCATAGCAAAAATAGATCAAGTTTGAGGATCGCTGGTCCAGATATACCGTGTGTACGGGCCACAAGCCACTAGACAGGCAGGCTGACCCCGACGCTGGCCGCGTATAAATCCCATTGTTTCAGCCCCATAGATATTATTTAATATGTAAGAGAAATAATGTATATTGTGTATTATAGCCTTACAATGTAAGGCCTTTCACACCTCCGTATTTATGTTTGTTTGTTGCGTTTGAGCTCTTTAGGAGCCGTATTCTATAATAGTGTTCTTGAGGCAGCGAGCACCATTAGATCTTACATTGTTTAAGTGCAGCGTGTGGCGAGGACACACGTCACATCATTTACAGGACGCAAGTTAAGAAGGCACGTGAAGTTGGCGGCTGAAATCGATAGAGACGGAACGGTTCTCGGCCTATGAAGTTGAAATTTGGGAAGGTAGGCAGTTTCAAATTAAAGGGTGGCATTGGGAATTTTGATTTTAAGGACGGGTATCACGAGCATGTCATAGGTATTTTTTCCTGAGGCACTAGCAGAAGAGTAGATAGCTAAAGGAATTTCATGTGATTTTAGTCCTTACCGCACATTCGACCTTTTGTTGTTTTTTTTTTACATAAACTAAAGCATCAGTTTCATTTAAAATCTGGCAAAAAAATTGCCTGTTTGTTAAATATTTTTAGTTCAAATAAGTTAGAATCAGATGTTTGATCAAACCTTTTTGTGTGTGTTATCGATTTAATCGACTACGATACAATCGATTGTCAACTCGATTGGCGATCTAAGACGCCCACGTTATAACGTCAAACTTCTCGTAATATCCACGATAGCGGTAGCGCATTGGATTGTAATCGTCTCTATGCCGTCCCTTAAGTGAGATGGGTTTTTTCAAAAGTATTCTAGTTTTAATTGCTAAACGTTCAAAATTAGAAATGCCTTCCCATTTTTACTTTTTTATAAGTTTAAGTATTCTTATTATATGTGGCCATTATAAATTATTAATTCCTTAATTGAAATTAAAATATATATGTGAGTTATTATTTTTATTTATGTCAAAGGCCTCCATTTCTGGCCTTGGTCACCTCTGTGATCTGGTGAACTATCTAAGGCCATCTGATTTGTGCTAAAAACGCCTGCAGCTCATTAGTTCACGATCATCATTTGACGTCACTAGCCTTATCAGCTACGTTGATAGATTAGGTTTTGGAGCGGAGCATAGAGATCCGAAGGCAATCTAATATTTTAACATCAAGTACGCTCCATAGCATATCGATAAACCTGAATGTAACATTCCATTGATATTTATTTAATACACTTAATTCATTAAATAGTCAATATTACTACTTTATAATCAGATGTCCAGTAAACGAACTTTAAGCAAACAATATTATTTAAAAATCCTTACCATTTTACAAACAAACTCGTATTTCTTTCGAAGGTACCTACATAAAAGACAGTTATTCTTTAAGCGGGTTGGACATATTCAGAGCAAGATTCCAGCCTTAATTAACCGAGTCGAATGTAATTGATAAGTTCATGTGATAGCTTTTTGGATAATTAATAAAGAGTATTCGATTCGACCCGTTTTGTAGTTACGAGAAAACAGTGGCGGGAATTGTATCGAGAGATTTATAGAGAGAGAATCAACGCTGATATTTTATGAGAATAATTGTCCATTGAAATCTAATACTAATATTATATAGCTGTTTGAAGGCGCTAATCTCAGGAACTACTGGTTAGAATTAAAAAAAAAAATCCATTTATCGAGAAAGGTTACAACAGGCTATGTAACATCAAGTTGCGACCTTTAGGAGCAGATCACAAATGAAAAATATTGCAAAAACCTTTAAATATACGCAGACGAAGTTGCACGGCTCAGCTAGTATATATTTAATAATATAATAAAGAATTGTGACGCTCTGATAGGCTAGTGGTGTGACCAGTAAACTGTAAAGGCAAACTTCTTGAGTTCGATCCCAAGACTGTAGTGTGCTGTCAACATTTTAATATTACCAACGCAAAAAGAAAAAAAATTAAGTGTATCACCTTGCCCAACTGTGGGATAGACACGACAACACGATACAGTTTTGGTAAGTGGATAGTGGAAATTTTTCAGGTAAACTCAATTGCCTTGATCATGCGGTAAAAGTTTTACGTAAATATATTTTATACAATATAAATTATATAATATATTATCAATATTCAGGCAAATGCTTGTCTCAACCAGCAGTCCTAAAAATTATCTATAATCTAAATTAAAATAAAAACTTTCAGGAACTTACATTTTTTGTAACTACGAAATTTAATTATACCAATATTAAACATTCATAATATACACAAAGTATGAAATAAAAAATCACTTCATCCTTCAAATTAATGGACTCCGTCTATAATTTATATAAATACTTCGTTTTTATAATATTAATATTCCCAGACATTATAACATATAGCCATCTAGTTCCGTGGTAAGTAGCGAGGCTTGTGTTACAGACACTAGAAGTTTGATATACTACCTATATACTTTTTTTTGTAAATACATACTTATTATACATAGATACATCCATGACTCTAACAATTTTTTGTTTTACTTTAACAATTGAACTTGCGACCTCTCTGCCACCTACACTTTAACCGCTACAATACATATTATCACCTCCATCTACTCTATTTTTTAAAGTTTCCGCCTTTCTAAAGTACATAAGTTTGGCTGACCCCCGCAAAGGATAAGCTTGAAGATAAAAAAGTTATAAATAACTTATCTGCATCACTTGGTCCATTACAGTGCCATTCGGCATGCATGATCTGCACTCAAATCTTAAAAGGCTATAGTTTAAACAGATAACGGTACGTGCATAATTATTGTTATTGCACAAAAATGTAATTACCTGAAGCGATATTTATTGATAAAAACATATAAAATATGACAGTGCGAGCCGTGCAGCCGGCTGAGATAAAAGAGGATCTGCACTTACGCGTCCCACATGTGTAGTCTTGACATCACTTTAATGTACATATCTTGAGGCAAATTCTTCAGTGATAGTCTCCTCGGATAGACTTGTACTGTTCAAAGCGAGGCGCTTGCTGCTCTGACTTTGTTACGTAAATAGTTGACTTAAGTAGTAGGTACTCACTACTTTTACTGAATTATTTTTCTTATCCTATTTTTTGGGTAGAAATTATACTCTTTATTTGCCTGCTGTTGTCGTAATAATTACCTAAGGTACTTTCATCAATTTTTTATATGATAAAGCAAGTATTTCTTATACAATACCAATCTCAATCAATTGAGACATAACTGTATAAACATAATTCTACTCATGCTAATTAACATATGACAAGACCTGTAGACACTGAAGCAGACTAGTCTTCGAGAAAAGACCGGAAAATGAATCGGCAAATACAATATTCAATAGAAGAGGGAACCAGACAGCAATGGATTGTAATACGATGAATGAAAAGTTCTTAATCTCTAAATTTTTTTAATAAAATACTTACACTACTAAACATTATATATATTCTCTATTCAATCCCATTAATTACATTTATCGCATCTCTATTAAACTCAGTTTATAGTTGATAAGATCGACTAACATGACAACATTATTATATCAAGAGTTATGATTTCAGTTAATGTTTATTAGTCTTTAGTACAAATTTGCAATATGATCATTTTATGTTGTTTGTTATCCACTTCCTACTCCGATACAGATGAACAAAACCCGTCTTGTCACTTCCAGAGGTAAGTTTTCCTTTTCAGTCTTATAATTTAATTAAAACGTAATTACAGCACTTATAGTTTACGTCCAATCTAGCCATTCACCTTTCATTTCCTACAGTGCAGACACCGACTGTAACCTTACTACACTCTCATAACCTATAAACAATTAATTATAACAATTTATCGCGCCCGACTACAGATACGCGACAAGCGAAGGAATGTGCTACAGTTTAAATGAGGCTGCGCGGGAGTTGAACCGGTCGGGGGCGATCGGCCGCCTCCGCGCAACTTCGGGGAAAGGCCGACCATGATTTATAGCTAAAATTAAACTCCGAGTACAGGTCGCAGCAACCGTCGAATGCAGGGAAATGAGATCACGACTGGAGTAGGGATCGATTATACCGATAATTTGACGGCTCTGTTGTGAAATACTTTAATCGTGACAAGTGGTGTATGTCAAAATATAACGTGATGTAACCCGCTGCTACATTTTTTTTAAGGTTTTAACAGTTCGATCCAATTAACGGTTTTATCACTTCCGGCTTGATTAAATATACGTAGGTATGTAAGCGTTAATACGTACCAAGCTCGATTGAAAATTGGAGTGAAAAGACTTACTTATTAAAATAAAATGTACCTTACAATTTCTAAATTGTTTTAACTGCTTACCTCGCAATAGTCCGGACGTCGTAAAACCTAGTCCCATAAAAGGGTGACAGAGCATTCGCAGATCATTCCCACCTAGCACGGCTATCAATTCGATACTAGAATATTATCTGATCTGTCATCGTGAAATAAGACCTCTAAACACTCATGCGCACTACCGTATAATTCCCTAATTCGCATTGTTCTTATTGGTCTATCAATCGCCGGCGCATGCGCTGTAGAGTCCAACGCAGGGTATATATTGCTGGATGAGATAAAATCGCACCAGTCGAGCTGCGGCAGCGGTCGCGTTATCTCGATCTGGGAGCTAGTAACTGCGGCCCGCAGGTCGTTCCATACAAATTGTATGGCATATCTACTACTACTTTTGGGCATAGTTAACCTTATAGTTTTCTTGTACCATGTTCTCGGCCGCTAATGGGAGCGATTCATCGCGTCAATGGTGTGAGAAACGCGTAAATAGTCCTGCCCTGAAGATGGAGTCTGCTGATACTATTCGAATTGTATCGGTGTGAATGTAGGAAATTGGATTTAGTTGCCCGCTGAAAAATAACAAATGGACATATAGAGAAGCAACGAATGAGTATTTAGTATGGGTAGTTCACGCTTGGCCTTTTTAAATGGCATCGGGATGCCCTTATTGGAGCAAATAGCATGCTTCCTTGTAACGACTTGATACCAAGTTTTGTTTATTCCGGCGTTTTATTCTTAATAATTAATACCAAAGTAAAAAAGCTATATAAGCAGCTATAACAGCAACGGGTATGAACAGGTAACACTGAAAGCGGTTAATATGAAACATAACATACCATCACGTCTGTTATCCCTGAAGGGTTAGGCAGAGGTATACTAATATTACTAATGTACACCCACATTTCGCCGGTCTTTCATAGAAAAACCCAATAACACTTTGCTCGACCTGGAAATTGAACCCAAGATCTCTTGCTCTGCAAGCGCACTTACGGACACTAGACCAATGAGGCATCCATCCCGAATCGGGTAACATAACAGTAACATATTAGAGATATAGTTTTTTCTAGGGCAGGATAAAATCTACCGCGTTCTGTACTATGTGTGTACTTCTATCATAAATAGCCGCATCCCTAATTCATAATACTTCGGTATTTTCGTAAGGAAAAGGATTTGTATTGGGCAGAGAATTAGAGAGCCCCTTTTATGACCAGATTTTCCAAGATATTATAGGAAATTCTACCGACAACATGAGAAAATCTCAGCACTTAGATAATCTATTATTTTTTCTAAATAATAAACAGTTTTTCAGCTTTATAAAACGAATTAATTTACTTTTTTAATATTTTTAATAAAATTGTTTAGTAAAATTTACGAACAAATGCAACTTGTCACTTCCTTTGTACATAATATACTACGCGATGAACTTATGGTATGCAGTTTGTAAAAAGAAAAAATTTTGAACGTCGAAGAAACGTTGGTTTACCAACGAAATGGCGCTAGAAGCAGAGAACGTAAATTTACCGTAAAAAGCACCGTGGCAAAGAATATCTATTAAAAAACTACACACGAATACTAATTGTCCACTGTATATAATTTGACTTTATTAAATTTGATTTGAATTTATATTCTCACACAGGAATAAAGATACACGACACTAAAAATCTCATAAAGTGACATAATGGCACCGCATCAGCTAACCCTCCTGCTTCTAAATAGCTTCATAATACCGTTGATAGTCATATCTGGAATATCTCAACATTACCATTTAAAATACGTGCGCGCATTTTGCGTCTCACTGCTCTAAAATCACTAAACGCATTCTGATATGACTTTGCTTTGCTTTATATTTATATAAATGGGATATTTGATAGAATCATAAAAAAAAATGTAGGAATCTTAGATCTTATTTTTAATTGTTAAATAGCGTCCAATTTTTTTTTGTATATTATTGGCTAACTTTTCTCCTAACTCATATCACAAAGGATTTACACAAAAAATGGCTTTTTAATAAAAAATAATATACCTGGCAGAAAAGTCTCGATTTGTTTTATCCAAATAATTGAAAAAACAAAATCAGTACACAGTGGGTATTGCGAATCTTTTAAACGTAAACTTGTTGGTTTACAGTAGTCTATTTCAAGAATAAAATCATCAGTTTTGGCAAAATGTCTAACGCTTTATCTACCAACAATCACACAAAGTAGATAAGCAACTCACAAAATCTCAGAACATCACACATAATAACAATGCTTTCGCGCTAAAAAC
The DNA here is from genome assembly GCA_905163465.1 of Craniophora ligustri. Lineage (NCBI taxonomy): Eukaryota > Metazoa > Arthropoda > Insecta > Lepidoptera > Noctuidae > Craniophora > Craniophora ligustri. Next base: position 3,794,089 of record LR990967.1, on the reverse strand, counting down.
GGGTGTTCTTAACTTTTCACATCAAGATTACCAATGAAGATAGCGCAGAGGAATTAATTCGCGACATTGAGTATGTACGGCGACCTCGGAGCTCGTAAAAAACACGTGAAGCGCTCCCGGAGTTCACTTATATGAAGAATTGAGACGGGTTTCTGGGAAACTGCAATGTAAAACGGCATGCACATACTATATGTCTGTGAGAAATTGCTATCGTATTTACAATTGCCCACTCTGCCGAATTGAGTTTCAGTTTAGTTCTGAGGTTGATTACGCACATTTGAGACAGTTTTTGTATAATTAATAATATATTAATTATAATAGACTTGACTTCCAAGCATTTTTGGGAGTGGTACGGGACTTAAGCTGCTACCAACCCTGAGGATTTTTTAATATTATGCAAGTAGGTAATGTTATGGTAAAAGATGCGCTTTTTGACTTTTTGTCCTAATTGATTTCGATAGCAAAATAATACGACCTTGCATGCCTCACTGTAATTAAGTTACAATATAACCGTAATAAATTTGTGATTTTTTCAGCACACTTAGCATAACAGACAAAAATTACATCAGAGAAAAATCTAATTAAGATTTTCCACCTATGAATGGGTAATTGTATATTTATCTAGATACTATTGAGTTATGAACCATTAAATATACCTAAACTAGCTATAATCTTGAATATATTTAAGTACTTATATATTAAAGTGAAGGAATACGTTATATATACATGATGTACATCATAACTTAAAAAAAATGCCATTAAAAGATCATGTTCAATGGTAAAAATATTCTATTACATTTCTTCGTAATATCACTAAGTTTTTTTTTTTTATTGAAATAAGTGGCAAACGAGCAGGAGGCTCACCTGATGGTAAGTGATCACCGCCGCCCATGGACATCTGCAACACCAGAGGACGTGCAAATGCGTTGCCGGCCTTTCAGAAAAGAATATGCTCTATTATAGCAGATGTCTTATTCTCATGAACTCATAAAATAAATTTTACTTCTACTTAAGAATATACACATAACCGTTTGTCTACTTTGACGTGTCCCATCTTACCTCTTTGATCGAATGGTCATAAGCGCAGAGTAGATATACATAAGTTTATGGAGGGAAGGAGGTGGTAGTCCCTCCATTGGAAAAGGAGGATCCTCCAACCTGGCGTGGTGTTGTGCCTGGCGGGCTACTGCCCAACGGCTGATGTTGGGTGGTTGTATATATGCAATCTCGCGTGCAAATGTCACTTGCGCGATGTAGGATTACTTGCGTCATCGCGCTGAGTCCGTTGTTCTTATGTGGCGAGATAGATGTCGCTACAAGTTTAAAGTTTTTTAATATGGCGATATATTATTGGTCATTACGAAAAAAGAACACAAACGAATGAAGAACCTCCTTCTTTTTTTGGAGTCGTTTAAAACGTTCAGTGGCATCGCTAAAACTATGTACATTAACAGTTAATTTAGCGTAGGTTTGTAGTTAATAAAATTGTAGAGTGCCTTATCGATTACGATGTAAAAATAAACCCATGTGCACATTACGGCGAAATACGTCTAGAATAGTACGCAGTCGGAATAATAAAACGCCGTGGTCGCTCACAAAAAAAAACTTCACTGGAAGTCGTATTTGCGCAATTAGAGTTCCGTACCATGAATAAATTAAATTAAAATCATTATTAAACGATTTACTAGGAAGAGAACTTTGTTTGAAATGCAATAAATCTGATATTAAGTTTAATTAACACGTAATATGTTCAAATGTCCAGTATTTTATATTCAAATATGACATATTAATTAAGTATCATATTGAAATTTGATATTATATTTATGCATGATTTATATAATACGTAATTGTGCGGAGTGTGAGTGTGTAAGACCCGGGAAACGTGAAAAAGTTGAATCCATTTTCAAGCCCCAAGACCGCCGCAAGATCTTGGATTTTAGGGACACTGAATTCCTTATTCAGACGGATTCTGGATATGAAGTAAGTAGATAACATAAATAAATAAACTCATTATATTCTCTAACCTTTGTAAGTTTGTGTGACGTCGCGGAATTGTCTAGATACTGTCGGATGAAAATATTTATACGACACTACGATCTTAAATAAAAATTGACGACAGCATTTTTTAATGAAAATTTGCGATTATAGGTACTTTAGGTTCTTGATACGTCTACCTAATATACGTCTAGAAAGAATAAGTGTCTATGAATGTATAGTTACATATGTATAACTGACGTCATTCACCGTTGAACAAAAAGTATAAAACGAAAAAGGTCTCCCAATAATTTGCTGTACGACCGGTTGAAAAGGTAGCCGGTTGGAACAATGTCCCGAACGAGATGAGACCGCTGATTACCAGTAATTACTTCCAAACAGCCTCTTGTTAACACACATTCAACGACGTATACAATAAAAAAATAAGCTTCTGTTTTTTGTAGGTATAACATGTCAAGTACAAGAACCAGAAGCATACTTTTTTTAATTACGTATGTGGACAGTGTATTGTATTGTATGTATGGAACGTTCAGTCTACTTAATTTTTAAGTAGATACGTTTTATTTTTTTACTAAATTGGTGGTTCTTAACCCCTGAACTCGAAATTGGAGTGTTTTAGACTTAACGTGTTCTGTGAAATTGTGTGTTTAAGTCTCAGGCAATTTAGCTACTAAATGTTTGCACCGATTTTGATGGTACTTTTAAAACTATAATTTATAAAAAAAAACAATTCAGCTTTTTTTCTTGGAGGTGCTCAAAACCGATCTAATTCGACTTGATTAACAACTCTCTTCGATATACATATTATATTATTTGTACTCAATAGATAGTGCTAACGTTACCTGAATAATGTGGAAGATAAATTAAAAACAAATATAATAATAGTCAGACAATTAAAATACTGTTTCAAAAATGTATGTATCATCTTAACGGAAACGTACACGTAACTTGTTACGTAATAACGTGAATCGCAATACAACGTTTATCCAATGGACTAGATTCCAGTATAATACTGTAAAATAATTGGATTAATATCTGGGACAGCTCCATATCTATAGAGAACAAGGAAACGTATGAAAAGATGTAGATTACAGCGTATAGCGAGCAGGTAGCGCGGGTGAAAGGTTTCATTGTGGTGTCATGCGCGCGCGCAGACGGCGACGAGCGGCCGGGCGACTCGCTGTACCCACTGTGATTGTCCAGCTTTTTGGATCATTTGCAGCACTACGATATCGTCATTGCAGTTCTAACACCACGTCAACTTTTCAGGAGAGTGAAAAACTTAATTTTACGTAGATAACATAATATTAACACCATTTTACAAATTATGTTAACTTATTATCAGTCCTCCCTAATATATAACTGATGTTTGAAAATGTATTAATATTGTGATTTTCTCGCCTGTTTACATGACGTATTTTTCCTCGTTCCTGATAATAATATATTATGCTAGCACTTACCTACCGTTACTTGAAGCGAAGGCAAAGGAATCCCGTTGTATGTTTCCTGAAAACCATAAAAGTCATTCGTAAGTTGTATTGTAACAAAACTAATTACAGAGTTTAGAGGACTGATAACATAGTGATGTAATGACAGGCTACCGAGTACGTAGAATATAGGTCGCGAGCTGTGATTTTCTTAATTATTTCAATATTCGTATTATTGACGGAAAACATCGTTAGAAAATCTGTATGCCTCATAACTTCATGAGGCATGCAGATTTTCTTCAGTTCAACAGTAATATGAAATCCGCCAACCCATAGCCATTTGTGGTATAATGGATTGATAATAGAAAATTAAATTCAAAGGAAACACAAATATTAACAGGTTTTAATAACTAATATTTATATTTATCACTTTTTACCTCTAGTAAGTAACTCGAGCAACTTGCTTGAAAAATGAAATTCCGGTCTGAACATTTCTTTACACATAAAAAAGCACTAGTAAATAAAACAAAATCGTCACTTCATAAATTTCAAAATGCACTAAACACAAGATGAACAATCAAATAACGAACATGGGTTACTTTTCCAAATTCAAAATCACACATCGAACGAATGAACGAACTAGGATATTATAAGTTTGGGAACCTGACAAAACGAAATCAGAATAAGTTTCTAAGCGTTCTTATTCAGATAGATATAAGGTAATGTTTCGCGTTTGACGTCACTGCGTGTTATGGCAAACGAAAGATATATATGTGTTACATTCGCCGGACCGATTGTCGCCAACTGTTTAATTATGTCGAGTGTCCCGATTCATTAGTGCACTATGACTTCAGGGGCGGCTTTCAATGTTTTTATTATATTTATATAAAGGTGACACGTAAAAATAGTCTTTTAGGAGGCAGGGCATAGCGAGATTTCTCGCTCAAATTGAGCTGCCCGACTGGGGAAGTACCTCCGCCTTACAGAAGACCGCGGTGAATCAACAATAGTTATCTTTCTGCGAGTGAGTAAAGTTACCAGAGCTCATTGGGGGAGTGACTATTCTGACAGCATGGGAATTCCGTTTGCTGTCAGTTCAGTAACTCTCTATTTTAAGAAATCTGCACGGTTTCTAAGTGGTTTGGCAACGCATTTGCAAGCCACTGGTGTTGCAAATGTCCATGGACGGTGGTCATCACTTACCATCAGGTGAGCCGCATGCTCGTTTGCCCCCTTATCACCATAAAAAAAACGTACGTATCTCTTGTACATAATAAATATATAATTAATTCTCGTAACTGACTGACTGATCGCTGAAGTTAAAAACTTGAAAAAGCTATGGATAAAACGTCTCTTGAGGAGACAATGAGAAGTTTTTCATAAAACAAGAGGATTAACATTATTTGTACATATAAGTAGAGTTAAGAAGACACTATGTTTTTCGGACGTGAGAAAGCGATATCACATTAGCACGAACAGTGCAAAGCCGGGGTCAGCCGTTAGTATTCAGTATATAAATTTGAAAGGCCCAAAAATACCTACACTACTCACCCTTTTATATTTTATTAAGTGTTAGAGATCTAATAAAATACGCAGAAAAATACTAAATCAAAAATTACAAGTTAATCAATATTCAAATTAGTTCAAATATGTATATCTACTATAGAAATTCTGAAGTAAAAACAGTACAAATCATGCCGGTAAATTTTCTCAATAAAAAAATAATAAATCCTTTTTTGAGAGCCCCAAGTACGGCCCACGGTCGTCTGGAGAGGTCAGGGTTGCCGACGCTCGTCTTTTGACCCTCATACCTCCATCCCTCACAGACATACGATAAAAACATAACTCTGTCCTTGTCCCACAGGCCGCGACACTTTGCTTGACTTTTAACCCTTCACGTCATTGTCAGTACTATCCCTTTCTTACGCATTAACTTTTTAATATTGCCATTTCATTCAAACAGGTTACGACATATCGGTCGACATATGACCCTAGCATCGGTGATGCTCTGTCCTTTTTTATCGTCAGGCGTAATTGTATGCGTGTCCTTGTCTGTGGTGTCACGACCCTTGCGACTAGCCACTTGAATAGATTAGGTGTTTTCGTACGAATGCGGGTTCAATATTCATTGATAATCGGTTCGTTGGCATTTTAAATGCAATAAACGTATTATTGTTTCCTTAGCATTTATGTTGTAGTAATACTTTTAATCGAGTTACTGGAAATATTTCTTCATGTTTAGATCTATAAGGTTTTAATATGCATCCATACTCTTCTCTATCTCTATCTTCAAACCAATCTCATTTTACTATTATGACTTATATTTTAACCCATTATAATATATCCATTACATAAAACAGAGTTAAGGCGGAATCCAATACGTTACCTATGAGGACCATTATATGGGTACCTACCTATTATTTTATTCTATGCCCAATAAAAAAAATAAAAAAAATGCTATACACTCAAAAAACCTAAAATTAATTAATAAAACAAAAAAATATATATAATGGACATTACCATGCAAACTTCCACCGAAAATTAGTTTGAATGAGATCTAGTAAGTAGTTTTTTTTTTTTAATACGTCATGAATCGTAAACCGCTATCCTACTGTTGTTTACCTAGTCAATACGGATAATAGTAAAAGTACGGAACCCTTTGTGCGCGAGTCCGACTCGCGCTTGGCCGGATTTTTTCAGTAAACCTCTAGGCGATAGTGTAATATGAAATTATATTAGATATTCATTACATCAGGAGCGTCCCTCGTATTTCTAATTATATTCGACTATCTCTCGAACGCGCAAGTATTCTTACACGTCCGTGTACTAAGAACTAAGCGATTCTAGATTGGTCTTATATTATCCATTGAAATACAAAGGCTTGCTAGAAGGCTGCATCTAGACTATGTACTAGGCATAACAGACTTTGACAGATTTTATCGTGACGGCGGACGACCTCCAGAAACTTTACCACCAGTCAGGTTGAAGGGAACTCCGCTCACACGGGTATACAAGATCAAATATCTTGGACACGTCTTGAACGCAGGCATGAAAGACGATGAGGATATTGAGCGTGAGCGAAGGGCGCTGTCGGTTAGGACAAATATGATAGCTCGCAGATTTGCACGTTGCTCACCAGGTGTTAAAAAAACCCTGTTTCGTGCGTACTGCACTTCGTTTTACACGTGCAGTCTGTGGGCCGATTATACGCAGAAATCGTACAGTGCCCTTCGCATACAATATAATAATGCGTTCAGGATATTGATGGGGTTGCCCCGTTTTTGTAGTGCATCAGGGATGTTTGCGGAAGCTCGAGTTAATTGTTTTTATACAACTATGAGAAAACGATGCGCTTCCCTGGTGCGCCGCGTACGGGCCAGCCCCAACCTTATCCTGAGCTGTGTGGCCAGCAGTCTCGATTGTCTGTACGTGAGTCGCTGCTGCAAGCTGTCAGCCTCAGTGTTAAGAGAGTGGCAGTGATCGTGTTTGTACATAAGAATTATTGTTACTAAATGAGTCAAGTTACTTTAAATAAATAAATTATTATTATTATTAAACTACAAAACAGTTTGGATGAAGCTTATTTTTTTATGTCACTAGGGTGCCAAACATGGTTACGGCCCACCTGATGGTAAGCGGTTACCGTAACCTATACACGTTTGCAACACCGAAGGTGCCGCCCGCGCGCTGCCTCGAAATCGTCTAGGTTTCTTTAAATAGGGAGTTACTAAACTGCCAGCAAACGGAATTCCCATTCTGTCAGAATAGTTACTCCTCCAACGACCTCCGGCTATCTCACTCACTCGCAGAAACATAAATATTGTTGATTCACAGAGGTACTTCCCCAGTCGGGCAGCTCAATTTGAGTGAGAAATCGCGCTAAATCTGCCCTACCTCTCGGAAAACTTAACTGAAATCTATATCTGCGTTATAGCAACTCTTCTAGTTATGTAGAAAAATCTCGTGCTCAACATTTCACTCGCTCACACTAGTAGTGGCTGGTTCAACGTTTTTCTAACAGCTGACCTGCGACGAGCCGGAGCATTCCGACCAACAACCGTACGATGGGAGGTTCGAATCAGTGGACAAGGCCTAATATTATATCACGGATTATTTATTCAATGATACAAGATACTATTGACTACTAGATAAGACAACTGCCTCATTGGTCTAGTGGTCGTACATTTAACTGCTGAGCAAGAAGTCTTAGATTTGATTCCTAAGTCGAGCAGTATTATTGGGTTTTTCTGTGAAATTCCCAGTATCAGCTCGTAGTTTGGATCCGAGCCCGGTTGATGGCAATAGGCTCGCCCTATATTACATGGGACTTAAACCATATGGAAATGTGGGTGGACATTAGTATCTACAGACCTCTGCCTAGCCCTACGGGGACCTACTATTTTCTTAATCAATCCGCAATAGGCAAGCGTAAGATTCGCAGGGCCTTTAAGCTCTAAGGTAGTAAATGGTTCCATGATGATGATTATTCTCGTGCTCTATACATCTCGTTAATAATATACTTTTTAAAATCACCACAGTTATAGCTTAAGTCTATCATTGGATTGAAACAGAAACTATAGAACTATTCAGTGATAGCTTAGTTGTGCGACCTGCGGGATGTGACAATCTGAAGTTAAAAGTCTGCAGTTCGACCCCATGGCAAGCATCTTCTAGTGAGTCCCATGCATCAGTGAGACAACAAAATAGTTGATGATGACGGAAATGTTACAAAACCTACAAAGATTTCTAGATTTCCACCTACTTCACTTTAGCACTCATCTATCTATCTATTGTATCTATGTAATCGTCTTCATACTTACCTACTACTACTTATTAAACCACACTGAAATTTAGACTATTAAAGAACTTGTAAAAAAACTGTGCAAAAATTTCGCGTTGTGATTGGCAGTATTGGGACATTAAACTCTTTGATTGCCAACCGCCTTTCTCCCCTATATCGTGTACGGTGGTCATGCTGAATTCAGACCACACGCAAGCCCTGAAGCCACTACACAGGTAGGTACAGCTTTTAGCTTAATTGAGACACTTAGTAAATATTAAGAAAAACTTAATAAACCACCTCGTCGCCTTCGTACATCGCTGAGAAGAAAGCGCGCCGGCCATCGCAGCGCGTGCGCAGTTTTTGCCGCGATGAATATTTATCGGCCGCCGCGGCCATTAGCAGACACAAGCGATACACTTTCAGACTGATTGGTGCTGTCCAACTGGTTACTTGGTACTAGTTTATATTACATTATCTAGAACTGTACCAGATGAGTCTGTTATTGATCTGAACATTCTAATTTGAAAAGTAAGATTTTTGCTTTAAACCATCGCGGCAACGTTGATTTCATCAGATCATCTATGATACAATCCCTGTTATATAATATCACCATTCGGGCCTACAATTAAAAGATCAGCTGGATAGTATTATTAGGTAGATAGCTAGATCGTATATCTAGAGTACCCCATACAACTACACAGATGTTGCGTGAAGGCTGTTTTAATTCAACTTTTTTATTAAAAAAAAAGCATCTGAAGAAGAGTCATAGACTCATAAGTTAAATAAAGCCAAATATCTGGTCATTCCCTCGCGTGTTAAAAAGATATAATTCTTTTACCAGTCATTGTATAATACAACACATCATAAATGTATTCACTTCATTCATCATGATTATAACCAATTTGAATGTTATTAATATGTACGAATACAAAAAACGGTACTGTTCTTTATAAAAAAAACACATTGATAGGTGTCTAGATTGAATATATTAAATGATTCCAGCACAATTTCATGTTATAAATTAAGAGCAAAATCAGCATACTAGGGGAATTTTCTAGACGGCGCGGGCGCGGGCGCTTGCGCATAAAATATGGCAAGTGAACTAGGATAGTAAGTATATATCTTGTCAGTTCTGCCAGTTACTGCCAGTTTCCTTTTGTATGTGGCGTCCACTATTGGCTGATGAAGGAGATATTTTTTTAATATTTATTATAATATCTCTACCTACATGATTAAATTAATGTAAATGTTGGTGCACTTAATCACCTCTAAACTGCACCGCTAGACTTTCAATAAAACTTAATGTAATCTTAGTATTTCATTCGTAAGAACATTTGAACAAGTACCTTCATTCAACCGCTTTCTCAGCAGGATCTAAGTTTCTCTGTGCAATAAAGTGTAGGAACTGAACTCTTTATACGCTTAAGCATTTAAATCCACTATTACGTTTATTAATAGGGCCATCTAATGACCACAATATAATTGGACAAACAGATAATGGGGACATATTTTATCTAAGTATTGTGTGGCAGAAACTTCTGTATGGTTGTCTATTTATAAATATATTTATTTTAACTGAAGAAATCTACAATTTGTAACGCAAATACAAGCCGAATTTTAAGTTTGTGTGCTTGATTGTTTCTGAGATTTTGAGTTTGTCTTTTAATTTAATTGTCAACCTAAACTTACATTTATGTACGCATTTCCATAGTTTATTTACCTAGCAACAACCGGACTGTAACTCGGCTTACAAAAAAACTAAATAAAATAAAACGCTTCATGAACCTAAGCGAAGTCAGGTGCAACACCTAGCCAGAAGTAACGTCCCTGCCCGCAATTTGAATTTGAAATCAGTAGGCAGGTCATTACGCGCTGCGCGCACGCATAACTTTTTCACACTTCAACGCACAAATCGTATAGATCCATTATATTTGCATTTAAGTTGTATAGCCTTTCATTAGATATCTCATTAATATTGACGGTATTATTGATTTTGTAATGAAATGATTTCATAGGCAGGTGGTTTATAACATTGGAGGTTGGGCCACGCCCCCAAAAATTAGGTCATAGACTAAATTTTATGGCGGTTCTCTTGCAATGTTTTGAGATAAGCTCGGACTGCAATACTTATCGAGCTCGATAAATTTATTTAATACGTCTGATTACTGAGGTTTAGTTATTCACTTACATTAACTTAGACCTTTAGTTATCGCCTAATCGGTTAAAGAGGTTATTGTCATATCTCATACCATCTTTACTATTATAGAGTTATTATGTTACTTGACAGTTGGTGGCATTATCTGAATTCAAATTATTACTAATAACAAACCATGTCTCATGTAAAGATTATTATTGCATGTTTTCTATCTTTGTGTTGTTACAGTGACAATTTGCGTGCATATTGCTGCATCTATAAATTTTATTACGTATTTATTCATCAACATAGAACGGTACATATGACAGTCACGTTTACACTCTACCCAAATATAAATAAGTAGAATATACAGATAATAAATTACTCATTAATTACTCTCATTTCACTACTCCCAAAATCTCTTACATTCCGATACATTAATTACTCTTTCATTGCAAATGTCTCACTCAGGATCAAGGTGTTGTCAATTTACGGCATGACAATTGGCGGCACGGCAACGGACATTAAAATAAAAAGTTTAATTAATAACAAAGAAAACTTATACACTTATAGAAGTATGTAGTAAGGTTTGCTGGAAAAAAACTCATCAATGATTTAGGCTGGCGTGTGCTGGCCAATATACACATATATATACGTATCATAAATTGTTATTGGTATAATATGTATTTTTATAAACGAGTTAATGATTTTAAATAATAAATATTTCTGGACATTATGACACAGCGCCATCTAGTTCCGAACTTCTGAGCCAAGCAACGAGGCTTGTGTTACGGCTACTAGTTGATTGATATGCTACATGTATACTTCTTTTTTTGTAAATACACATATTATTCATAGACTCAGATACAAATGTTTCTGCTCATCCCACAAACATTTGTCCCTAACGGTATTCGACCACGGGACCCATAGCACAGAGGGAAATGTTAACTACTGTGTTTATTAGGTCGTCATTTTATAGTTGCATTTCTTCCAGATAAATCTTATCACTGTTACAGTTACAAGAAATATTTTCAACTTTATCGTGACAAAACCAGAGTATACCCATATACTCATCGCGTCCATTTTGGTCTAATAGCAGCGAGTCGGCTTAGTTAGTACATGACCATATTAACACTTAACAGCTGTATCAACGAACAACTTTTCTCGACAACTTCCATACACTACTAAGTAGGTAGTATCGTGTTTATAACTACTTATCGTGTTTATACTCCTGACAATGTAGATGCATGTTTCTGAAGCCAAATTTAATTGCTCCATTTTCAGTCGCACTTTTGGGTTCAAGTCCACTCTCAAAATAAGCTATGATACGCTGTCTACCATCACGCTTATATAAATATTTTAAAAATGCCTGCCTAGGAGACACATGAGACCTATTCCTTTTGGCTATAAATAAATAGTTATTTATATCTCATCGATCGTAAAATATAACTTAATTAAGGAATCCATCTAAAATACGAGTAGCAGAATTGTAAATTATTTGCAATGATAAACATAAATATAACTGTCTAGTAAGCACCTACTAATAATCAAAGGTTCTTGGTTTATTCATTATTGTAATAACTAAAAAAACAGGTACCTAATGAGGTACCTTCGATTATTGGTAGGCGCTTAAGTAGATACTATCTACAAACAGGGTTGGACTTCATCGCCGTAAATGATGTCTATTACAATTAGTTAACTTTTATAGTTTTTTAAAAGCCGTTTCTGTCGCCTTTCAATTATTCTAGATGTTTCAGAGTGTGACTTGTTTGTGTAGCTTCTGATACACATATGTTCATAGTTCTACACTTCTTTTATGAAGAAATCCGAAGGTATAGTAGGCCAAGTGATACACAAACAAAACCCTATTACACTCGACTTCAGACCAGTCACTATAAATTTTCACATGTTTAACCAAAGCTTTCTAATACAAATCAATCGTTAAGAAAATTAGTTCGACAATGGTGTATAATAAACTTTTATACGGACGCACGCCGGTAATAACCGGCTGGCTTCAGAAGGCCTGCTTTCATACCAGCGCAGTAACAGGTTATGTGCGTCTAGTTTTTGTCGGTTATCCGGTGAGGTGTAATAATTGCTGTTGGGAGCTGGTGATGGACGTTTCCGCTGGTTTTTATAGTAAGGCTGTGCATTTGGCGGCGACGGCAGTTAATTTTACGACTGAATGAAGTGTTGAAATTCATGTACGTGGGTACACATTGAGGAGATAAACCGTAGAGATTTTGATGAAGAGTTCATCCCTCACGAAAATGTAAAACTATGAGATACATGGAACGGGTCTCTTCTCATTTTGAGAGGTATTATTAGACTTCTCAGAGCAGGTTGGTAGATTTCACATATATGTATATAGTCGAGAAAACCGCTCTGACATGCAGTTGCCCCATAATGTTTCCATTCATCGAAGAAACAAGTGATAAATAATCATTAATAGGCAAAGGACTCAAAATCATATTTGAGACCTATGTCAGTCCGGCCCCATGACTAGACTATCACTGCACTTACTATTATATTGTTACTGCTAAGTAGCAGTTACACCGCTCAGCCGGCGTAAACAAGTCAAAGGAAACAGAGATAGGGGGCGGGTCACGTCGGTACACCACTAACGTATCATTTGCCACGGTCACTGCTCAACACAATTGAATTCTGGAGGGTTCACCGAGTGACATATGGAAATCGTAAGTAGAGTAAGTATCGGGTAGTGTAAGTATGTTCAAGGAAATAAATGATATGTTGACATTTGAGAATATATTCATTCGTTGCCCACGGCTGGGCGATTCGTAAATCACTTTGAGAATATCTCTCAGGCATAAAAGTTTTCTTTCCTTCACCGTTGAGTAAGTGATTATTATTAATACGAATACATACATACAGTCACACCATTTTCCTAAGAGGGTAGGCAGAAACGATAACAATTAATACGAATATCATAACAAAAGTCAGAAGTGCGTAGGTACTTTGAATTTAAACTCGAAGAGATGACTTTTGACTTGTATGGCTGCGTTTCGACCTAATAGCTTAGGTTGGTTTGCTTGTCCTAGTCCTGTCCTCTTGATCTCACGCTTGTGACGGCCAATGAGATTTAGGACGAATAAAATAAATATCAATTTAACATCACTATCAACCTGGCTGTGTTTAAATCATAGATGTGAGGAGACATTGCGAAATAAAAATATTAATAAATAAATCCTTACGCTTGGTTTCGATACCAGGATACCAGGAATACATAAAATAACTCGCAAAAATAAATTGACCAATTTGTACAAAGATTACCTAAATATATCTTTACGATTTATTTTAATCGATTCATACACACGGAGAATCGGTGTCGTGAATTGTCACACAACACGCTATGTTTGTAAGTAAGAACTTGTTGAAAAGCAATCGGTGGTTTTTGCAACATTCCTCACGAAACCTAACAGCATTTGTTGATTTGATAACATTGTCACTTCTTGCTTAATGGATAAAGAAAAATATTGTGAAGAAACTTAAACTCATACTTATTTACAGATGTAATTTTACCATTTTTTTAAACGTTACCCAAAACTAGGATTGTCTCCTGTATCGCGGGTGCGTTTACAAACACAAATTTTCACATACACAAACGCCAAGACCTGGTCCAACTACCTGTAGAACGTACAAATATTTGCTCCGTGTGGGGATCGAACCCGCAACCCATGACGCACAAACCGATCGCTCAGCCATTGCGCCACCGAATCGTCTAATTTATAGGCTAGCCTCTTATAACAGGACAACATTAAGTCTGCTGAAGCGCACTCAGCCACCGGTGACTCTACCTACCCTCAAATGCCATTAACCTTCATTTAATCGAACAGCAAATATAGTAATGGCTGAAGGCGAAATTACACTTGGTCGCTAGCCTGCTTTACTCGAGTTCAATTACTGGAACACGGGCTTTGCACCCGCGTTCGGGTTGGAGACGTGCTTGCGAAATCATATGGTCGTCATGTGGACGTCGGGTTATCAAACTGAAAGCTGGTCGAATACGGCGTATTCGACTCCGTTCATTTACACGTTTTTACGTTTAGTCGTTTGCCCAAATTCCATAGGCAATCGAATATGAGCCAACGACTAAGTATAATTGCGCCATTAATTATGACTAAAGCAATGAAAATAAAAATTAAGAATTGAAAATTTTGATAACCAAAGAATTCCAAACGGAATTGAAGTCGTAATTTTTGCTCGCCATGTTACGAGCTATATTTCCTCTTAAGCTGTTTATTTCAATTTTCTCTACGTTTTCAATTAGGAACAACATTTATTTAGAAAGTGAATATTAAAACATTATTTATAGTCCATAATATTTTAATAACATTTGTAAAACATAATTCACAATTTCATCTATATTTCTCGCAGGCAGAGGTGTACTAATGTACACCAATAACTTTCCGGTGTATTTAGTTATCTCGTGTAATAGTGGCGATCTTATTTACATTAACCGGTAAGCAAGCAAGTAAGCTTGACTAATCATCCAAACGTAGTTTTTTCTTATAAAAGGGCCTTTATAACGCGTTTTCCAACATGGGAATTGAACTCAGAATCGGTGTTGCGCTCACAAGACCAATCAAACAACCCAATTGTCCCGAAAGATTGGTTTTCTGGGTATAAAATTTTCAATAACGGATTATAAAATGCAGTTGAAACTAGTTGCTGCCTTCACACCTGTTTCCGTTAAAGAATTGACAGTCCTTTAGGCGACAGTAATGGCTTTGGCCCACAATAGATCTTAACAATACTAATATGGAGGTGGCTTGTTAACCTATAACCCTAAGCATAACCATAATAATTCACTTCCTGTCCACAATTTCCGCTGGACAACCGACAATACGACGATCATAATTGATGAGTGAACACAGCCTATGTTACTTTTAAGATACTACATCATACAAGAAGGACTTAGATCAGGCTTGCAGTTGACTTCCTTCTTACTGATTTGATAAAATCCATAAAAAGAAGTTTTACTTCTTTTTACGGATTTTATCGCGGTACTTTAATCACGACATTTCCAATCCACGCACCACTGACTTTTCGCAGGTTATGTGCGTATTTATCACATGCTCAAACGATGATGGAAAAACATCGTGAGGAAACTTGCATGTTTGAGAGATTTTCTCAATGGCGTATGAAGTCTGCCAACCCGCAGTAAGCTAGCGTGGTGAACTATAGCCTAATCGCTCTCAAAAACGAGAGGAGACCCGTGCCCAGCAGTGGGACAATAATGGGTTGATGATGCTGATGATGATTTCCAATCCACGGCAACCATGATCAGGGGCAGACTGGGGTAACCTCCAAGTCTTGATGTTATAACAGCTACTTCATTTTGAAACGTCAACGTAATAAAAAATATAAAATGTATCATCATTTTATATTTTCTTCTTCCATCACCGTTTTAGCAGCTGGTTAAAAGTGAAGCTTACAGATGAAAATATAGTCGATGATTAAAGAACGCCGAGGTCCTACACTTTTCCCAACTAAGAATGTTGAGGTCCTATTCCAATATAACCAAATTTGACTATCAGTATTCGTATATCAGTAGAACGATGAACACTGTCATCACTGTTGTCTACTATCATAAGACCTCCAAAATCCGATTATTCACTAGATTATTATATATATTAATATCTACTTACAAGCCAACGAGTAACGGTGTATTAATACTATAACAATAAAGAAGTTTTCTAGTTATAGAATCTAAATGGCTGTTGTTTTCCCGCCCAAAAGTCAAGATGGCGTCATGGGAGAATGCGCACGCATATCCACGGGAGCATAAACCACAACCAACAATAAACCACGGTGACGCAGTTAATATTAACGATGCGAGTTGATACTTTAAACAGTTACTTATGATTTGTTCACGGTATCTTATAGATTGGGTACAAAATCTTGTTTTTTTTTCCAACTAAAATAAATAATATTACATATTTCCCTTGCACGGTATCCTCGGAAAGATAGGCTAAAGGCTCAGAATAATTTATGTACCACCGCTCGCCGGAGTATTTAAGGTACCGTTGCTATAGGTATGAACCTATCGTTATTAACCAAGGACAAATTCATATTTCGATCTACTCCTGACAATATCATAGAGGGGTCCAACTTTTTCTGGACTTGGGAACCCAGGACCTCACGCTCAGTAGCCGCACTTACGACGAAAGAGGCAGAAAAAAGTTTACAACTACTACTTTTCTGGTTTTTTCTTCTCCCATTGTTCAGCCACAGCTACTACACAAACTCGCCACCGCTATATATGCAATCGATAGTTTGTAAAACTGCGACTGAAAGTCATGGAAATCAAAACAAAAATCGTATACACACTTGCTATTCTAACCTCACAAAACCGATTCAAGTGATACAAAATAAGCGCATATCTCAGCCCATTCACAAACCGATCAACTTTGTTTGCAAAAATTACAACAGACGTTATATTTGCAAACAAACAGCAATCACTGCGTTCTTGTTGCGCGCTTGAGAAAACCGGACGGGCGCGCGTTCTCACGGGGTGCGTGTTTTCCACGACTGCCGACACATTCGGAAATATTGACACTGGTCTCCAGACTCCAGTTTAACATTTGAACTCAGGAACCTTAGGTTCGTCGTAATAGAAATGTAACAATGGGTAAACTCATCTGAAGCTGCAATGTGTAACTGCTATAACCAGGAAGTGGTGATAGCCTAGTGATGCAACCCATAGACTGTGAAGTCATCGGTCTCGAATTCAGTCCTACGACATGCATCGCTTACTTTTGGAAGTTCTATACGTGTTTATCAGGAAACAGTCCTCCAGTAATTCCTAAGAGGAGATTCTCAGGAATCAGTATTGTTCCTAGCCGGTAACAGTATTTCCTAAGTTGGTAGGTCCTCTTAAGAGAAGAGGACCTACTCTTCATATGCAGGTAGTGACCACCGGAATATTTAGGGTGAGGTAAGAATCCCAGACTTCCCAGACGCTCTCTCAGAGGTCGGTCACTATTTGAAAACTTCTAATTCGTTAACAAAGTAAAAAAAGTAATTCAGTTTGAAATTTCTTCTGCATATAAAATGGTCTTATTATTAGTTAAAATAATACGCAGTGTAATAATTACGAAGTGGCCTTGAATTAACATAAACTCGTTTGAATGTAATCATTGTTATCATTCAATGTATCGGCGTTAGCTATACTATTAAACAGTTTATTTATGATATACTTGATTTAAAAATAGGTAGGTACAGGAAACACTGTTTTATTTTGTTTAATTTTATTTTTTATGATATGGAATTTATTTGGCATCCATTCAATATCACTATAAATAAAGAGAATATAACTTTATCATCATCAGCTTATAATCGTTCATCGATATATATCGATAAATAAAAGCAGTTACATTAATATTGTCACAAGGCGGACGATATGGAAAGCACCCATTTTTCTGTCCTCCGTGATATATGCATTTACTGTGTAATTGCCTACAAAGGACTGTACTTTGTAAAAATGACCCTCTTCCCGGGGAACTATGCGCGTTTTCATTTCATATTACCCTATACTTTGGCAAATTACACATATTTGGAATAGGACAGTATGGGAAAATATTCTAGGCTGCTTTGTTGTAATCGAAGTTACGGTGCGTGAAAATATAGAAGTTTGAAGACTTTATGGAATATCTGAATTTTATAAAACAAACAATAAAAGGTCTGTTTTACGTACCTACATAAATTATCTTTTCTTTCAGACAACGCCGGTACGATTCCTGCCCTAGAGAAATAAATAATAGGAGGTTGTTGACTGCTCTATGATAACCATTAATCACCGAAACCTTACGGTTATTATATAAAAATAACAATTCAATTTCAATTCTATACAGTTATTATTCCAGTCACTGGCTGCTTAATAAAATGACTATACCATTGAGCTTGTAACTTGATGGCGAATAGAACATCACTCATGGAGTAACTATGTGATTGCCCAAATTGCTGACAGCTAAGTACGCCATAACAACTGTTACATAGATTGAGATGAGTTTTGACGACGATGTAACTACCTAAGGTACAGTTTAATTGAGTTGTTTTTGGAGTTCGTGAGTGTTTTGGAAACAGGTAATGGTAAATACACTAAAAACATTTCTATACTCAACAAAATCAGCGGGGATTATATTTAAACAAGACTTTTTTATACATTGATTAAATAGTATTATTTTTATATGCTGATTTCAACATTAAATATTGAAAGAAAACTAATGGTGGCTTTCATGATGTCTGCTCGTGACAATTCATGCTATATTGTCTGCAGAATGTTGAGATTAAATAACATACAAAAACATCATTAAATAACAACATCTAACATTCCTGTTTCAGATTCTCCTAAGGGCTACCCCATTACCTTCAACAACCATTTATTATTTATAATACTAGACACTAAACAGTAGTCGAAATCTTAACTCGTATCTTCATGCGTCATAACCCAGAACTAACTGTACGGAACCCGATACATCATCCTCTGTCAAAATAATGGCGCTCAGCTATACACAGTATAATGGAGTCATTGCTCGTCATCGCGCTGTTGTTTTAATGATATTATTCAGTTAGATTGTATCTAGATTTATTGTTCTCGTTTGTGATCTCAATTGAACATGGAGAGTTCCGTTTTTGATTCATTCGATTAAGAGGCAAACATATTTGTCTAACTATACTTACAATGTGCCTTTATTTACCTAAACTGGCAATGGGAAATACAGGTATATAGATATAGTAATAATATACTACCAAATCAGATACTACACTCTACACTCGCATACTATCATTACCAACTTTTAAATGGCTAAATGATGCGCGATATTGCAAATTTATTAGCCGAAAATACTTACTGATATTTTAAAGTTGATATTACATATAAGGCTAAATAACGACTTGTTCAGAGTCTCAAGAGACCTTTTTCCTATTTTTTCCTAATTCCTAGATAATTTGCGAAGATTATTAAGAGGTGCTTAAACAATTTAAGAAATTGTTTTTTTAGAAATTGTTTAAGTCTCAAAGGTTTACATATTTTGGATTATGTCTTAATAGTAGTTTTTTATGCAAACAAAGTACGAACACATATAATTCTTGTAAACTAGTGCAGTGCAATTATAAAGCACTGTTCTAATTGGGAGGATGGAATAATAAGATAATAACTATGTTTTATTCCCCACAGCGAACGGTTGAGCTGCCCGTGTGCACTTACTAACTAATCGTTTTAACACCTAACTGTTAGTTACGAGTATGTTTAATTTATTACAATATACTTATCTGCTATAGTTAATATTATAACGACCGGTTTCTAATCTAGTTTGGCATGAGAAATTCAATTTAGGAGCTGTTAGAAATATACCTATATTTATTGATTAGATGATGGGAAAAAACAACGAGGTGATTGGTTATATCCGTTTTTGACAGCTTTAATATATAATAATAATAAAATAATAAAACGTTTATTTTCAGGCTACTGTGGCCCATAGATATATACCTTACAGACTAACATATATATATCAAAAATACAAATCGTGTTAGTAATAAAAGCTTAGGCCTATGTTAGTAAAAACACTGCACTACGTATTCGTGCGTTCTTGTGGCACTTGTCCGCGGAAGCGACGGAACACCACGTCTTGCGGCCAAAACTCCTCTTCCAAGACGAGGTGCAGCAAACACGTGGGTATTCGCACCACAAACGCCTTAAAGTTGACATTCCGGCGCGACTCCAACAACTGCACTCTCGGCGCGTACTTAAGTTTTTGGCGCACGTACTCCACGATGTCCTCCGCCTTAGTGGTGTAATGTAGGCGGGAGATGTACACCGGAGCGTTCGGCTTCGCGGCGCGAACAGTCACACTGGGCTCTGCAGGAGCCGCGCCACAGCGGTTCTTGTTGGTTCGTTGTCGGCGCTTCTTCTTTACCACCGTCTCGAAACCCTCCTCAGTCCGCATCGGTGCCTTTACAGGCATGGGCTGCTTTGTAGGAGCACTGAGAGTGCTCGCGACGACGCTAGCAAAATCTCTTCGAGCAAGTCGAGATTCTGACGCTGTAGACACAGGCAGCGAGTCGGTTCGTCTTGCGGCGGCGAGTGCGGAACCCGCGGGGACGGGAGCGGGGCAGAGGGGCGAGCATGGCGCGCACTCTGCATGCTCTGCATTTTGTAGTGTCGGCGGCGATAGCAACACTGCTGACGCGAAGCCCGCTCCGCGACGCGTGTTGACGTTCGATGCACCCGATGGTGACCCAGTTACCGCTGCCGATTTACGCAACTCAGTGAGCTCATTGCGCAAATCGGCGACGGCATTTTGGGATGCATCAAACTTCTTCTGCATATCCGCTAAACTTGCCTTTAGAAAAACAATGTCCTTCAGCAGGCTTGTTACGTCGACGTGGTCAAAAGTGACGGGAGGGAGCTTGTGTAGGTCCTTCGCCACAAACGTCGGCACGTCGTCAGGGTCGGTCTCCTTTAGCAGCGTGATGATGTCTTGAATGCTCTTCTTGGTCCCGTCACGCCGGCGAGTCACCATCTGGTCGCTCTTGTTGAGCAACCGGAACAGAAGCAACTTGGAAGCGGCAATGTCCTCCTCGCTGAAGTTCGTGGCGCAGATCTGGACTGCGGACACCTCGTCCATCACGTCCAGCTTCTGCTGCAGGAACGCCAGCAGTTCATTCGCCACAAGTTGTTGACTCATGGCGATAAAAACTTACGAGCGATGGCTTGTGCCACCGCGTATTCAATTAAAACTAAGTTATAATACGCGTCAGCAATACGTCCGCATCGTAGCGCAGCTAATATGACTGTGTGTTTAAGGATGGAGTAAGAGGGGACAAGCGTAAGGGACAGACCCGGGATTCTGGTCCTGTGGTAATTTGGAGGTAGCCCGAACGAGACCACTATGAATGTAAAAAACGTGGCTATATTAATCCTATCCTGTTCGGTACTGTTTAACGGCGACTATCTCAGGTACCTCATAGATGGAATCAAGAATACTTGGATTTCAAAATACTGGTAACTGATCTAATCTATACATGCTTATGTAGTACATGATTATTATTCGATATCCGAAGATAGCTTTTAAAGAGTCTATGACATGAAAACAATGCTTGTACAGTTAAAAAAATCATAATCCACTAAGATCAATTTCCCTTACAGAATGAACAATTCCGAGAAGTCACAGATGCTAACCTTTTAGGTAGGTAAATATATCGTAAGAATGGTTCAACAAAAGACTTCAAGTCGCTTCTCATTTCTTGCTCCCTAAGATCATTTAACTGCCCTAACCCCAACATTAATTAACCCTTTCACTGCCCAGTGCCCGGCTCCTGGGTCGATATTATATTAAGGCATTGAATTTAAACACTCTGTTATATTTATGAAGACTTTTTGAAAGAAAAATCTTCTTATGTAAATACCTTAAATATTGAATGCCCAGAGCCTTGCTATAATATCGACCCTGATCTGGGTACTGAGCACTGAATGGGTGAAAGAGCCTAGAACGTGAATAATTGAGTGCAACACTTCTTCTAAGTCATCTTTCATCCAGCCGGGCTCCAATTATTTATAAGTCTCTTCCACTTTACTCAGTCTTATTAGAACTAGCGCCAATTATAATAAATCACCCTCTAGCAAGTCGGTTACACCGGATGCGCGGTTCGACCACTGCTTTCGGGTCGATGAGCAGCTAACTGGTAATTTTTGTCAACCGCCAATCATGACAACGACCATATGACCCTACATGTGGTGTATGCGTGACGTAATCACTGTATATACATTATTTGTTAGGCAAGAACTTTTACTAGATGTGGTTTTAAATCTGTGTAAAATATAGATTCAGGCTTTAAAGTCACAGTCTACAATTTATGATAGCGTTTCATTCGTTTGCTTATAGAATAGATTGTCTCTCTATGATTGATAATGTCTATAATAATGCAATAGGACCTAAGGAACAAGACAATACGCTAATAATCAGACAAGGCACGCTACTTACATAGGTACTTATCTTAGCACTAAAGAACGTGAGCTACGGAAGTACGTTTGTAGAAGTTTCATTTATCATCTCATCTGTAGATACTTTACGTAGATCAAAAAGAAATATAAATTATAGAACTGATAAGATCCACAAAAGAAGCATGTTACGCAAAGTAGGACACGTTAAAATATTTATTCATAACAAAATCATCTTCAAAAATGTATAGCATCACTTTAATACGAAGGTTTAAAGCGAAATAAATCATAATAAAAATATAGCTTACTATAAAAACATTAAAACTACACGAGTTAAATTATCATAAAAACTGACAGCTGAAGACATATGAAGCAATTTCAAGAAGCAGTGGTTGCGGTCAACCGAGCGATCATCATCAGTTAGGTTAAAAAATACAGGCAGAGCCGCTAGGCGCGCCTAGTTCGCCAGTAAAAACTAACCGTGTTGACCTGGCAGGCGATACACTCGGGTGCGCATACTCAATCGTGACCTTGGATCGCAGAACTGTAATGGATGCGGTAAATATATGTAAGGATTTGGCAGTTAATAAAAAAAATTAGAAGTAGGCAGAGTTTTACCAGTTGCTTCTGTAAAATAGATGAAGTATACTAACGGTATATTAATACCAAATCATTTTGTTCCTGTCTAGGCTGTTCAAACTTTAATTACGTGAAAAATGATCGACTCGAGTAAAAGCCTACGGGCATTCGGTTTTTACTATCCAGTGAATCGTATAAACGCAAGAAGTAAAGTCAATACTCAACTGTCTTCATATAATTTACTTAATAATTCCATTGTCGTCATATAAGCCGAAAGATAGCTGACACAGCTGAAGCCGAATAAAACCCTCACCCATTGATTTCAACAACTACCGTAAACGTACTTAAAAAATAATTACATTACTCTTATGATACTTCCGAAGGACGACCAAAATAAATAGAAATATAAATATTCAAGTTTTAGTAGAACCAAAACTACCACGTCCTCCACTTCGCTACTCCTTGCCCTCGTCTAATGAGCGTTCTTGTAATAAAGGCGAAGATGTGTAATTGGTCGGTAGGCACGCGCCCGCCACGCGCTGCGCCCGCGCCGCCGCCGCCGCGCCTCACCTATCGCGATCCCACTTTTTATTCCAACACTTTTTACACTGCCACCGTTTTTACATCCCTCCCGGAAGAATTGTGTATGCAGGCAAAAGTTCATGGTGGTACGTGGTGGTGGTATATGGGAGTTTTTGCACCATTGATTTGTTAGCTGGAATGCATATTGTAGTAGCGGAAGTCTTGTAAATTGTTCGTCGGAAAAGGTCACGATGCAATTATTAAGGCAAAATGAATTATCTTTATTGATCTATTCATATTACGTAATTATACTAAAAAATGCGCTTCCTCACGGAAGAAAGATGAAAATATAAAATCCATATAAATTTCCTATTAGGATTACGATTAGTGAAGTCTATTATGATTGTCTTGCTGGACCAAGGCGGAGGCCTTGGTCCAGCAAGACAAGAAGTAGGAGTACTTCTTAATGCCGATGATTGCGGACTTAATTTTTAAATAGATCTTCAGCATATTGGTTCAATAAATTATAGCCAATTTTATGTGAACATGGCTATATCGTACACACATTTTTTAAGAATAAAAAATGACAGAAACTCAACAAATTTTAACATATATGACATTGTTTTTTTGGAATCATACTACTACAAACTCGTTTGAATTTACCATATTGTAGATTCGGGCACAAATAATGGACAATAACAAATATGGACCCGGGCACAACAATGTTAAGTAGGAGAGAGAAAGCATTACATTAAATACTAGTATATATTCTTATAAAATCATTTTAATTTGGTACTAGAGATAGATAAAGTAAACCCGATGAGAACATGTAAGGTATGCGCTATCATCACTGTTTACATTGTTGGTTAAAGAGCGTAACGATTCAGGTATTCTCAAGCATATATAGGTATTGCTGAAAATAACTTGCAACATTCATAAAAGAAAATATTTGTTCAGAACAGTTTATAGACGTAACGTAGCTATTCTAAAGTTAAAGTTACGTTCTAGGAATATAGAAGTTTCCTGAAAAATATGTTCACTTTACATTCAAACTTATAATTCGCTTAATAACTTTTGAATAGACTTCGACAGACAGACTGACAAACAACGCCATGAAACTTATAAAATACTTCAAGAGTTATTAAACTGAATTATTTTGCCATAAACGTATACATACATATGTATGTATTAATCATTTGCAATGTGTGTTTGTAATGAGTCCTGTCTGAAACGCAGTGTTATATTGGCGCATTGTTTATGCCACGATGTTATCGTTTCTTTACATGCGCAAGGCAAGCAACGGATCATATCACCACGCTCTGTTTACCGCACGGAGTAAGCAGAGTAAACTGTAGTTGAAAGTTTGTTGAGTATGCGTGATACGATCGATATGTTTGCCAGGACCATTTTTGCACATCGAGTCTTCTTCGTTTCTCTGTCCTTGTTTGCGCTCATGTATCTAATTAACTTGGGACTAGTTATTAGTGATTAAAAGTCATCGTCAAGCATGCGTTGAGTTGTGAGTTACATAATAATACGTTGAGTCAGCAGTTTCAATTAGTAACGCTGTCTGTAAACATCTGAAAGTATCGTCACTCGACTAGGTTAATTTCGTGCACTGTTTGATTAGACGTCTAAAAAGCTTTACGACATGTTTAGCGTAGCAATCAGCTCTTGCATCACATCATGAACCTAATTATTGTCCCATTGCTGGATACAGGTCTCCTGTCATTTGAGAAGGATTATGCTATAGTTCACCACGCTAACGCAGCACGTTGGCAGACTTCACAAGTCATCCAGAAAATCTCTCAGGCATACAGGTTTCCTTACGATGTGTTCCGTCACAGTTTGAGCATGTGATAAATACGCACATAACTTCCGAAAAGTCAGTGGTGCGTGCCTTGGGTGTCGAAGTCGAGATCTTTGACATTCATAGTCCACTGGTCACGCTACTAGGCTATCACAGCTCTTGCACTCCTGCGTCACCGGTTGCCGTAATTCATGGAACTGATATTAGTTTACCTACTTGTTTCGGGTCTAGGCGATTAGTAATTATTACTACAGGTTTTTAGGTTTAGAGATTAGTAATTATTACTACACAGGAGAAAATGCTAATTAGCGGCAAGGTTTTTTTAATAGAGCTAATAAAATGAAGATCTTATTTCGAGATCCTTATTCCGAGTCGCTAATTAACTATTGTATTCATTATTTCATTATCTTTTAAAGCTAATCTTATTTAGAAAAACGTCTATTCATAAACATTCCAGTTCTAAACAGTAAAGAAGTCTAATAAAATAATACGGTTATCGTGAAAGCGACGGAGCGCGGCCGGCGCGTGCGCAGCCGACAATTGCATGCACTAACAACCTTTGCACTGAGAAGAATGCCTTTATTGGACGCGATAATTAGTTTTATTGTTACCTCGTTTGTTTGTTATACTAATAAATTTATATGCTGTGATTTACAGGTTGTTATAATCGCATCTGAGAACATTTCGTTTTTTTTTTTAGTTAACCTATTAACTTGATATGGTATTCTACTAGATGATCTTGTGCCGAAGCATTGCATAGCTCCAGATAACGTGAAGACCAAATATGTTGAGGAAATGACAGTGTTTAGGGAGACTATTCATACAACTGAAATTAGCCGAGAGCAACTCAAGAAAAAAAAATACTGGCCAAATAAGTGTGAAAGAAAGTATGGTTTGAGCCGGAGACCACACAGAAAACAATTAAAGCAAGAAAATTGATGACACACGTGTAATTCATTAAAAAAATCCAAGTATAGCGACCAAAATAAATATTTATTAAATTCATCACCTCATCGATCTTGCATATTCCATACAATGTGCAAATGGGTAGGCGTATTCGCCGGCCGCCAGGCCGCCGCGTCCCCGGGCAGCTCGGTACGCCGACTTCATAAAGCATATATTCAATTATCATCAGCATAGCCTTCACACCCTGTAATTGGTGAATGCTTCAACACTTACGATACCAGTATAAGTAGCATGAGTTCTGAGTACTTAGACTAAGTCTAGTTCAGGACACCTCAAATACAGTTTAGTTAAACTCTCATCATTACATTTGATTACGCCAAGAGTTGGTTTCATTGTTTCAATATAAAAGCAAGTAGTACCTAGGTAATTATACCATTGGTCCCTGTATCACTATAAATGTAGATTTCATTTTTTTGAACCTTCTGTCCGACAAATCTTTACCTAAGTACAGTTTACCAGTGTAAACAGATTTTATTATTCATAAAGCAACCGCTATTATATTATATAAACTTTTACAAAATTTGAATTCTCATACTATGAACAACAGTATAAGAAGCATGGTCACCCTTACCGGATAGCACTTGAATTATAATGACCATCGGAAAACAATGAGCACTGTACACAACTTTCAGAAAACGGCACACTCAAAGTAAATCAAAGTTCTGTGGGATTTGAATAAAGTTGAAAATTGTATTTGTGGACACAACGTTTTTTTTTAAATAACGAAATCAGTATTACAAATGCAAGTGTGTTTTTTTTAAGGAACTGTCAGCAGTAACTCGGAGTTTGCTAAGCAGTTACCGTAGCCAATAGACGTTTGCAACACCAGAGGTGTCACTCGCGCGTTGCTAATTCTGTAAATACTTTTTACTTCACTGAAGAATGAAAAAAATTTTCATGTTGTAAATGTTTCGGAAAACTTCGGCAGATAGCTAATTCCATAGCCTGATTGTACGTTTTGTTATATACATATGGTGATAGTAAAATTTTACTTTACAATATCAACGTTAATACACGGTCAAAATCAGAAGTTTTTATTTCAAATAAACTTTTTGAAGCAGTTTAGAAACGTTAAGATTCTAGTTGCACGGTTCCAAGTAGGTGATCATTGGAAAAAAAAAATGAAGAAAAAATAAAATATATAAAAAATCTAAAATTAAATATGGAAAGATGTCTACATTAAAAGCCTATTTTTGCAGATCTAACACTCCCAAAGGGCTTCGTCTCATGACAATATTTCCTTTTACTATATCTGCAGCACAGGCACAACGCACTAAGTATAATATATAAGATTTATATGTATTCCACTTCATAAGGTCAGAATAACATAACGTTTTCACGCATACGTTTCCAACGCGCTTTAGCCCCGGGCTTTTCGCTTTACCTTGAGAATTTATTGACTAGCTCCTGCTAATCATAGGAAATCAATAAACACAGGTACTAGGCACTACTTAGCTAACTATCTACTCTATTTCAGTATCCGGGTTTATGCAGTATCCTCTATTATTATTAGTATCCTGAAACTTATTACAAAACACTGGTTATAAGGAACATGTAGCTATTTATACATATATATTTTTAAATTACAGAAATCGTTCTAAAACGTCAAAGATATGAGTTCACAGGTTAAAAAAAAGAACTGACTAATCACAAATCGTCTTCTTCTTTTAAGAACTTCAATAATATTTTGGCAGTGAAGAATTTGGTAGTTTTTAATAAACCTGTACACAAAGTGCAACATGTCATCTTGAAGACTTCAGTACTTGTAATGGCTATAATCCAGAGCTTAATACCTCAGTAGATGGACAGCCGAAATAAGAGGGCATGCACCTCAGACTTTATCTCTCAATACGATTATATATTTTGACAGCCATTAAAAAGTCACCTTTTACGACCTCCGTAAATAGTTTAGGGTTGTCAATATGTCGGAATTCATTCGGGTCCGGTATATTTTGCGGCCTATGCAATTTTTTTTTATATGATATGTAGATATGTCATTCATACTACAAATACGAATATCATTTTATTATTATAATGTGCTGCTTATGATTTTTTATATCATTTTCGTAAACGTGAATAGTAAACGTAATGTTGTTTACAATATTTGGTTTATCGGAATTTCCTTTCGTGTTTTATCTCTTAATAGGAGATTAATTTATAATTGAGATGAGTTTATTACACTCGTCTTTTTTCATTTATTGGCAACGAATACTAATAAGTTAAAATAAAATAAGTGGTTAATGTGACATCATTAGTTATTAAGAACAGGATCAGTTATTGTTTAAAACAAGTTATTGTGAAATTTTATTCACAAAACTGATATCAATTTTCATATTATGTCTTAATTATATCGTATATTTAAATCGTTACGCTTTTTAATAATGTCTTAGCAATCTTTTGAAGCTAAAGTTTGCTAAGAGGGGTTTTTTTCTTAGCAAACTTTGATTTGCCCCACTCAGCAAACAATGGATAACCCTCTGGACCTTGTAGGTCTTGTAGGATTATTTTCAGTGTTTCCATAATTATTTTAACTTGCATCGTTATTTAATTTATTTTCCATTCTGCAATCAGAGTCTACTTCACTAGCAAACTTCCAGGAAGTCATATCTTAACTTCCCATTAAGCTACACAGTTTCAAACTGTTCAAATTTAATTGGTTCACACTAAATCATAAGGCAGGAATCCTGATAATTTCCAAGGGCAGAATGTTTCCCTGCCAACCTTAGAGTAACGTGGCGGCCGACCGGACGCGGCAGGTGCTACTGAGGGTTCACTCGGGTTCACGCCCTGCCCCCCGCGCGCCAGCCTCGCTGCACCCCCCCGCGCCCCTACAGCATCCGTGCAAACCCGTTCCTCTAATAATATAACGTAGAAATGAAAGATTAATGAGAGCAACCAGTGCACGCCTCTTTCACTCGACTTGTAGTGCCGGGAGAGTAAATATCGACATGTTGTTATAATTATGTTCCTACGATGACAACAAAAGTTAAACTTTTAAAGGAAATATATTGATAACTTTATATGTTAATATTTGTAAATGCTTTTATAAAGATAGTCGTATAATAAATAAAATTTATTATGTGTTGTCCACCGCCAATATTTCATTAATTGCAAGTAGCAGCGATGACTGAAGAGCAAGTAGAATTTATTCAAGTTGTCACTTTCCGTGGGAGACCAATTAATAGGATCTCAACTTAAGACATTAGAAAACTTAAGCGCATTTGTTTTATTACTCTTAAGTAAAAATGAATGCGCCTTTTAGAAATTATATTAGTTTATTATTCACTTTTGAATATTTTTTTACTCCCGACACAACAGTTCTAAAATAAAAACTATTCCTACATAATATATTAAATCCAATACAAGAACAATTAAAAAACTATTCACAAATACTTGCTCACTTACATTAAAATTAAATATAACCGATGAAATAAAAAAAAACATTTACCGAGAAGGTACTTTTATCGATAACACACATGACATCCCTACATCAACAGGTCTCGATCGCAATGAAGACCGCCCATATAAAATATTAGCCGCGTGCCGAGCCGGTAGCGGGTGTAATATATCGACCGATGACAGTCGCATTGTCGTGGCACCGCACTAGGAATGTGAGCTTTTACTCACCAAGTATAAAGACGGTTAGCGCGTCGTAAATTCTGTTTGGCAACCGTAATAATACACGAGCATTCGTATTCAATGCCTACAAATATTTTTAATTGAAGTCAATTCCACTGTCTCGCTAGTCTAGTGATCGTAATTTCGATTGTAGTGCAAGAAGTCTTGGGTTCGATTGGTTGGGTTCGACCAGGTCGAGCAAAGTGTTATTGGATTTTTCTATCATATTCGTGGCCGGTTGATGGCAATAGGCTCGCCCCCTATTACATGGGACCTGCTAGTAGTTACTACTACATTACTACACCTCTGACTAAACTCTTCTTTGCATTTCGTTATATACTTATTTTAAACTTTTGCGTATAACATTTACTTTCAATGACTATTATTTCACAACTTATTTATAACATTATCATCCTCAAGAAATTGTCAGTAAATCTACACTCAAGTGAATATTAATGACAACGAATACGTATGTATGTTTTGTTTACAATAATTTATTTATTGACTATGGCTATGAGATTGAATTAAGGCACATTTTTTATTTAAATAACGATACTTATACACAACAACACAATCCAAGAGACATACAGCTGATATGAAGCTACTAACATGTTTGTTTACATTTTATTGTATCGATAAATGCACAAAGAAATAATAAAAAAAATACATTTTTAATTGTGACGTGAAACAGGGAGCCGCCCCGTTGACGCAGGACGTAATTGAATATACTATGTTTCTTTTTAATGTATGAATACCAATTAAACTAATTTACTAATGCAAGTATTTTCATTTCAGTGTCATCGCCATCCCTCTACACTCATGCTTCATCTCAGAAATAGCGCATTGATGCTGTCTATGTGTTGTGTCGATTAGCAAAAAATCGTAAAATCCGCTAACCAAAAGTTCTTTACACATTATCGCATCACTTTTAAAACATGACGGAGTATGTGACGCATGTGCATGACATGATCTTTTACGTGAGGAAATTGCGGGTACAACAGGCAGAAAATATATCTAACAACAAATCAAACGTATCTTAATTACATCGTGATATTGTTCAGATCAGGTAGTCTTTATCTAGGTTCACACAAGTCTCCACTCGTGATATCTCCACCTATAACATTATCAGCACACCGCCGCTTGTCTTCAGAAGTGATAAGCACTAACATATTCAATATCTCATAATAATATATATTACCTTTTATTGGACCTCGAGAATTTCCTGCCGGAAAATCCCAGTGTTGTAGTAACCAGTGAACCAATTTCTAATCAGTTAGAATTCCAGATGAAACAATTTAGCTGCTTAACATTCTTTGGATAGTTGGACTGCAAGCCGACCCCGACATTCTTGAGAAAGGCAGCCAACATGATGACATACTCCTTTTCTTGCTTATACATTTTGATTCTATAGCTAACGACTTACAACTTAGAAATAGTATAGTAAAAACTCTTTCGATGGAAGGTATATAAATGTGTTATATTTTAAATTATTCCTCAGGAAGTATTCAAAATGAGATTTTTTTCACTACTAAACCAATGTTGTGCACGAGTCCTACTCGCCAAAGCTACCCAAATCCAAAACATATTTGTACGTCACAAATATATGTAGGTATCTCCATTATGAACTTAGTTCCTGATCATTCTCTTTAAACTGATCCAAAGTAAACAAACTCATAGAAAAATAACTGACGCAACAAAAAGTTAACCGCACGCTCCCGTTCACGAAGCATCGCGACCCGCCCATAACAGTACTAACAGAGATGTAGCGTACCATGCAATAATAAGCGTTACACAAAAACTGGTGATGCACTCCATCGAGTAAGTGTCTGGCCATCGGCCGGAACTACGTCCGAAGTTAATAACAGAATATCACGATATAACAGGAACTTGTACATAATATCATCAAGTTCGTATCCCCCAAGGGTTAGGTTGAAGTTGCGTTTTTTAGGGTTCTCTGGAATGTTTTAATTAATAAACAGAAGAAAACGTGTTGATGGGGGGTTTGTGGCGTTATGCCGTTTAATTTTTGAGGGCTGTCTTTATTATCGAAATTTAAAAACAATGAAATTTGTCCTTTTTGAATAAAATTAAATATTAAACGAAGTTTAGGCAGCGAGTCTAAGTAGCGCATTTCATGCTTTGATTATAAAGTGATAAACGTGACGTGTGTTGAGTCTATTGTGTGCAATACTAACGATAGCATTTCACCTCACACATCGAGACGGCACGCGGGCACCTCGCTGAAGAGATGCGTCTAATTGTAACACGCGGTCACGCTTTCTGCTACGTCACTTGGTCTCGACAGCTCAGCGTCTGCCAGAGCTGTTCGTGTTTATATGGATGATACTATAGACAGCTGAAAGCTGTGATAGCCTATTGGCGTGACCAGTGGACTATGAAGTCAGATATCTCGAATTCAAACCTAAGGCACGCACAACTAACTTTTCGGAAGTTATGTGCGTTTATCACTTGCTCAAACGATGAAGAGAAACACCGTGAGGAAACTTGCATGCTTGAGATTTTCTCTATGGTGTGTGAAGACTCCCAACTCGCACTAGTGCCTAGTAGCCTTTTTTTTTTTAAAAAGAGGAGACCCGTGCCCAAAAGTAAATGTATTGATGATGATGACTACAGTCACATAATTTAGGATATTTATCCCCTATTAATAAATAGATCCTGTAGCTCTATCAAGAGAGAGAAGAGAAAAGGTTGAGTGTGTCTTAGCCACACTTAAATAGGGTCCAAACTAGAACTGAATTCTAGCCAATGAATGAAATGGACTCGACCTTCGCTTGGACAAAGTTGATAAAATTATGGTTTTATCCCATATATTTGTATCAGAGACCCTCTAGTGGTCATTTGATGATGTGGTCAAGCCGGCTTCATCCAGTAAAAATAAATATATTGTTAGACCTCGTTTCGAGTACCCTTGTGATGGCCAAACCTTTGACCTGCTCGACGTCTAAGAACTAAGGATACGTTGTAGGATTGATGTTTATCGTTAGTTTTATGGCGTGCGTGTATAAATGTTGTTTTTTTCGGTACCTACGTTAGAAGAAGAGAAGACCACATTAAAGGATGTACATTGCCCTAATATGTACTGGTATTGTTCATTTATCTCGAGGCAAATGTTCTTTTTTCATATGTAGATGCTTTTGTGAGGGCTTCATAGGAGCAGTGAAATACACTGCATTAGTTAATCTAGAGGTCACTGAATCATCGATATTGATAATATTGTGAGGAAAGCATTCATCCTTGCATACCTATCGGCGATATGCTATGAAAGAGCTTAGTGATCAATGGCTTAGCCCTAGCAGTGGAATAATAATACTAATTATATAAATAACTAATAAATAGAGCTGTGGTAGCCTAGTGGTGTGACCAGTGGATTGACATGTCAAAGGTCTCGAGTTCAAACCCGGGCACGCACCACTGACTTTTCGGAAGTTATGTGCGTATTTATCACATGCTCAAACGGTGAAGGAAAACATCGTCAGGAAATCTGCATGCATGAGAGATTTTCCCGAAGGCGTGTGTAGTCTGCCAACCCGCAGTAGGCTAGCGTGGTGGACTATAGCCTAATCCCTCTCAAATGAGAGGAGACCCGTGCCCAGCAATGGGACAATAATGGGTTGATATTATCACATATAAATAAGTCAGGAGATCAATACTTATTTTGTGATTAAAATCAGTTATTACATAATGTTAACGCAACCGAATGTAAATGCCGTGACACTCATATTTCCATAAACTTCAACGAACGAAAAATAATGTAATTATTATCGTGTGATCTTACTCATCGGATGAGGTGAGCTAAATTAATTTACTTAAGTAAAGATGGCGAAGATAGTATGAATTGTGCAGGGCTGGCAACTCTTAGAATTTTTTATCCTTATTCGTTTGGTATTATTGCAAAAATCCGTTTTCTACCGGCAAACTGCAATTTGATAGTTCTAAATAATACTATCAAAACGACTATTGAAGTACTGTTTAAATTAGAACCTACAATAAACAAAAGAAGAAGTGCGTCACTGGCTCAAGGATCAGTTCTAGTCCAGTAACTCACTTTCAGTTGAAACCACGAAATATCTTACATGATTTAAACAACGTAGGTGAGTGAGGTGAGGATTAAGAAAGGAAGCTTTTTAGATTCCTCAGTTAACGCTGAGGTAGGTATTTCTGATGGTAAGTCCCGCTGGACACGCGGCTAGTTAATCAATATATGAAGAATATTCAAATAATACAACTTTAATTATAATTTCGCTTGCATTTGTCGATCTACATGATACACAGCTACCTCGCTCTCAACTGGCAGCCCTAAGAGGGAATAATTAGACCATCTCACCAGGATTACCGCGCACTGATTACTAGCGGTGCACGGTCTTGCAGTCTCGATTCGTTACCAACGTAATAAAGGTTATTTTTTTGTCTTTTTCATATTTATATAACTAGTACTTTCACATAACCAAGGTATGAGAAGAGATAAACTTACGAAACGGACGGAGAAGCAAAAAGTAAAAGGCACATGACATATCAGCCACCTTACCATACCGTCAACGAACTAATTACAGACTCCAGATAATTAATAAACATACGTGCTATCACGCCTGTCGTCCCCGAAAGGAGCTGTACTAATGTACAACCTCGTTTCGCCGGTATGTTTTAGGTCCCATGTAATAGAGGGCGAGATATTAAAAAACATAGGAAATGCTGTAATTTTGGCCAGCTTACGAACTTACAATAGCTGGCTGAAAATGATTAAATGAAAAGAGTTGAAGATCGGGCGGAGTTTACTAAAGGGATGCCAGTGTACAGTGTACAGTGTACAGGTGTGGATAAGTATAGGCTCAGTTCTCTCTCCTTGTCTCAAACTGAATTAGGAATGGTTTCTTCGTATTAAAACAAAAGAACTCTCATCGACGCCATCAACCTAGCGACCCTCGTAACCAGAGCAAGGTCCATTCGTCCGAGGCGAATA
Organism: Craniophora ligustri; assembly: GCA_905163465.1. NCBI lineage: Eukaryota > Metazoa > Arthropoda > Insecta > Lepidoptera > Noctuidae > Craniophora > Craniophora ligustri. The sequence goes on along the minus strand of LR990967.1, from coordinate 3,759,315 downwards.
TCGATCATTATAAATTTGCAGGCGCGCGGTAACGGCGCGGGCGCACGCGACCTACTACAAAGACTAGCCGCCTGTGTAGATATGTCAGGTTTTATATTATTTATTGTATAATGTATCCTGATTACATTTGGCAGATTGTTTTTAACATATTGTCGAACATTTCCACTAATCAGAACTTTAATGCTTTGCTGCCCAGTGGGCACATCTCTTTTACGTATGTGGATTTCTGCACAACCTTTATTCCTACCATAAAGCAAGTTTCATTAATCTACTTCAAGTATGTCCGGGTTTTATAGTTTAAGCAGATGTAGATCATATTTTTGGTCACCTTAAAATAAAAAAACTTTTAACGTATTTTATCGCGATATGTTGATATTATTTAATCCCGACGTTTCGGATCCTTTACCCCATACATGGTCACAGGCAGGCTGATTATACATCTTGGTTAATTAAATATGTTTTCTGATGTCGCTGTGACAGTCTGCGTGCTATCTCATCTGTGTCAGGTTTACGCTGCGGCGATAGCAGTGCGCGCGCGCCGTCTATACATCACTGCGCTTGCTCTCTATATTTGCTCACGACCGATAGAAATTATCGTCCGTCCACCGCTAAAGCGAATATCAACCTATTCGGTATAAGAAAAGAGCTGAATTTTGCATAGAGGATAGTTGAGGAATTTTTTTTCAAGAAGTGGTCGTAGTTGACTACCATTTGCCGTATTTCAGCGCGGAAGGTACATAAATCGAGAGCGCCGATTAACGTTATCTGGTCGGGGGAACAGGGTAGCGGGGAGAGTTTGACGGCGATTTATTCATTCATTAACTAAACGACCCCTAACCGATGGATTAATTAGACCGACTTGCAATACCGCTTCTGTTTTAACCGTTTTATGTGAAAGTTTGCGATCATTTTAAGGAGAATGCTGTTTTGTTGCGGGAATAACGGCTAAATTGGGTATAGGTTAAATATACAATTGTTATTCCAATTGAAACCTGAGTGAGTACATAAATTAGTAGAAATACTAATTTTATTCTTTGAACTAAAAACTGCAGCATTAAAGTCAAGTCAAGATACAAGATAACCTAATTTATAAAGTATATATATTTCACTACACCAATTCAAATGCAGCAACTACTGTACTGTAATATTCAATTATTCGTTAAATTACATATATTCAGTCAGTGCAGTAATGACAAAAAACAAGACAAATGATCATTGATAGAGCCAGCGCGAAATGATTGCGCTGATTAGTTCAGCGGCATTGCGCGCGTGCCGGTGGCAGCACCGGCGCTCAAGTAGCATATAGGGGTGACTGATGGTCAGGAAATATTTATAATCTAGTACATAATTATATTACGTCACACACAGCTAATAATAATCAAACTATCAAAGATAAGCCTACGAGCATTTATTCCCTCGCCTCGATAAAAGCGTGTCAAACTAAAAAATACCAGCACCGTTGGTGGGTAAGGTATAATCATTTGCCATGAAAACTACCACACAAGTAAGACTAGAGCCAAGCTGACAACTTTGCTCAACCAGAGCTCTTTTAATAGAAACATGACCTACATTCATTATTTACTTTTAATGCGAGTTCGCCTATTTAAGATTTACCTATTTAAGATTTACATCTGACGATACTAGAGGTCAAACCTATTAAGGTTTGTACAATTCACAATGAATTGAAGACATTTCAATTTCGCTATACATATAACGAAGAGTGAAGAGGCCTTCACACTGCAGTGGGACACTACAGGCTTTTATTAATGATGATATCCCATATACTTATATCCCATATTTTTCTATTAAAAGTAAAAAATACCTTACAAATCACTTACTGTCACAGACAACCCTAGATATGACACGCGCAGTGTGTTACACTTCTAGAGCTAGTTAAAGAGACGACGCCTTTGTTACTTCACTATCACTAAGAATATATAGATTATATTGAAATGCAGAAAGTGTTACACATCATCACAATCTAAAATCTTCCTACCTTGATTCATGGTAGTAACAACAGATGCAGTAATTTTGTCATTTATTTACCAAACATAATATAATACGTAATTATGAAATTAAAGATAAAGCACAGTTATAAAACAAATATAAATCTTCAAAATGCAAAGCATGTTTTGTCATAAATAAGACGAGTTACTTAATAAAAAAACTCATAAAGCATAACCGCGACCAAAGAAAAAATAAATTGTAGAAAAAACACTGCAAATATTCTTTCGCCGCTCCACATCATAATCAGAGCCTGCAAAAACCGCACCTCAAACAAACTAATTCAGAGCAGTTCCCGACACAGATGGGGCGATAGCCTATCAGAGATCAGCACCATTGTTGGCGAGATTTAAGGTGCACACCGCCGATGCCACTAATTGTGGCGAGCGGTACCACGCGTGCCCTTTGTCTTATGTAATTACTTTTATAAATCTACTAAGCGATTTACATGAGCCCGATAGCATCGGGTTAAGTTTAGTTTTGTTCTCGTTACGGTTGAAGATCCCGAGTGGTTTATGGTACGATGATGTCTGACGGGTCAAACGGTATGTTTTTTGGTACATTTGTTCAGTAATATAGCTACGTAAGAGCACTACTGTTCTCCGTTTCCACGCTGGTTGGATTCATATGGAGATTACATTCATCGTAAGCTATCCTTAATTTGCCTGAGGTTTAGAAGGCTGATCAAATTTACTTTCACAACGGTTATCTATTAAATAGGTTCACTGGTATCCGCGGTAGCTAACAACTGTGTTAGTTAACAGCAGACCTGGTTAACGTAAAGGGAATTCTATAATAACTCTGTTTAAAAAAATTATACAATAACTGATGTACCCATAAGATTTTAGTAACTATTTCCCTTTTCAATAACTAGGCACGAAAAACATCAGAAAGGGTAAAAAAGGCCCATGTTCAAATGGAAGTTTAGTTTAGTGCATTTTTATGAGTAATAATTTCAGTAAAATCGCTACTAAGCTCTATAGTCTTTCCAAACTTATCGGCTTTGGTAACAGCCTAGCCGACCACCTACTACTTACTAAGAGGGTAGCCACTAATAATTATTCCGTTATTGATCCGTTTATTTAATAAACTGACCTTTCAATTTGCTCTGGCACCGTAGTTGGTCGATTATGCTCGTCAGCCGGTTCTCTCGCTGACTTCCTCGACTCATCACCTCGTCTCCATCATCCTCAACCTTCACTGACACTTCACTCTTCACATCACTCACTTCATCACTGCACTGCACTTTTGGTGACAGATTTGATTCAATCGCCTCCATTTTTAGATTATATTTTTTTGTTTTATCTTCTGCGCGTCAATTTGGGGGAAAACGTAACAGGTAAACTGCAACAAAAGAAAACATATAAAATATATATATATTATTATTTGATTTTGAGTTCACTTCCAATAGTTCTAATTATGGAACTACCGACGAGTAAATAGATGTAGTGTGATTAGATCAAGTATGGTATGATGACACATGGTCTAGAATCATCACTAGCTAGAATCAATTTAAGAGTATTACAAGGCGGTCCTCGTGGATCGGGCAGTAACCCTATCGAATTTTAACCCAATATCAGATCCTACATTCAGTTCTCCGAGACAACTTATTTCGTAACTTCTCAACTACCTTATAGTTACATATGTTCCTACTGAAAAAATAAAAAATATTTCTAATAACTTGAAAAATTGCTCTTCCTGTTTATTAATTTTACTAGTAATTTACTAAACTATTAATATTAAAAAAGGCATTAGAGGTACCTATCTAAACCAGTCACCTAGACATAAAACTCGGGCCAATTGCATTCAAATATCAACATTGAAGAACGTTTCAAAGGTTTTCTCTCCCAACTTATATTTAAAAACCTAGCACAAACATGCATCGACTTCTTTGAGCAAAAATACTTGGTATAAATATCATTACTCGCGCATAGATAAGTCGCCATTATAGAAAATTTAACGCGCCAAGTAGCGATCAATCACATTCGGATAGCTATGTTGCAAACAAGAATTTGCTCTTACAATTGCATGAATTGAAAATCAAATTAACGTATTAAGCTTTTTATCATATCTGCCAACTGCTCCTTATATACACGATGACTGATGTATGCGTGTCTGTTACATAAAGCTATTGTATTTAAAATGACATTCCAGACGTACAATATGACTTTAATATTTGATATATCTTAATATAAATAAATATATACGGACATTATGACACAGCGCTTTAATATAAATAAATATAGTTCCGAGCAAAGCAACGAGGCTTGTGTCACGGATACTAGGTGGTATGATACTTGATATACTACTTATATATAGAAATATCCGTGAATCAGGTCAAATATCTATCATTACACAAGCATTTGCCCCTACCGGGATTCGAAACCAGGACCCTTGCCACAAAAGACTTAATACCGCTGTGCCGGTGTGTCGTAATAATAAAAATAATATGTCTAGACTTTAAAACAATGAAAAGGGACTATGATCCTCTGAGTCTGTTTCCGTGTATCTTCTCAGAGGTCATCAATTGGTAAAATTTTAAAGCTAAAATGTAAAATTTAACACCTAAAATGTTAACTTGTATAAGTATTTATCGAAATGCATATATTTGGTCTGGTTTCCTGCAATACCCGCTCACAGGATTGCGACAATCAATAATTTAAGCTAATTTATTATTGATACTGTGTGAAGAACAAACGAACTATTTTTCCTTTTACTATACATACACAATTATATTTTCATTTTCTGGAATCGGATCAGTGCGGGCGACCCGTAGCGTAAAAGCCGATCAATTTATCACCGCGTCAATATGACGTAATTTTATTGCTGAATTTATCTCATATCAAGTGGGTAATGAAAGTCCTAAGTTTGGATGCAGATTTTGTACTTGTCGTAGTTAGTGCATGTGAGCCTAATGGCATTCGTAAGTTACGCGTCGTTCCACGTGTTATTGCTATGCGAGTAATGTATGGAGCTCTGCTTATCCTACTACAACTAAACGCTACAATACTCGAGCTAACACTAGCCTAACGTCCACGTAAGTATTGAGAATAAATAAATATACGTCACCAATTTCTCTTATCTCAGATTAAAATTTTCGTGAATGTTTGTGATTTCCATATTACCTACATTATCAATGGATAGGAGATCCGTGCCCAGCAGTGGGACATTAAATTAGCTACAGTACAATAAAGTAAAATAAGCAAATACAATACTATAATGATTGCAGTGATTCCTTGCGTTTGTGGATGATTTTTTCCCATCGAAAAATAATCTAAAATTATGTATTACTCGTGTTTCGTAGTCTGATTATTAAATGTTGAGGAAAGAAAACCTTTATACCTATTTATACTAAACTTTATTATGATTTAATTGCAATAAAAAATATAGTTTTTTCTATTTATGTAGTTACCTACTTCAACTTTCACCTACGTACGTGACTTTCAATAAATAATACTACCGTGGAAAGAGAGTAAACAGTAAAAGAAAATCAAGCCTAGAACTCATAATCCTGCCTATTTAATATATGTATTAGGTATTATCTTTCAGAAGTATGAATGAAACAATATACCTGTGGATATGTTTTTAACACCTTTTTATCATTCATGTATTCATTGAGCAAAGACTCGTAGATAAGTTGCTATCTATACATGTAGCTTTTTTGGATGACCCTTTTGACTGGTAAACTTTCTGGGATGGACAGAGAGATGTTATTTTTTTTATAATGGGACATAGAAGATGGTTCATTGAAATTCATGTAGCCGAATTAGTTAATTCTATATGTCATCAGCTATTGGTTTTAGGAGAAAGAGACGGGTAAAGTTTACGTACAATTATTTTGTCACAGCATAAATATTCGAATATTATGACGATGCAAAAGTATATCTAAAACTTATCACTCGAAGAGAGGGTACGTAGTTAGGATGTATAAAAGTTCTTTCCTGATTGGTATGTTGACATCGATGATTAAGTTTCAGTGAAGTCCATCAGGACAGACAACTCATTCGCTATATTTATAGAATGACACGAATGTATACACACGATATCTACATGTAGGTAATATATTATATCTGTACATACCTATAGCAAGTTTATCGTATCAAACACAACTGAAACTCCACTCCGAACAATTAAATTAACACACATAACCTTTAATCTCTGACAAACACACACCGTAAGGTTACACCATAAAAAATACCATAAGAACGACTAAAACACGACAGAAAAGTTCATTTCTCATTCTAAACTTAAAAAGATCGCTTAAATAGTGAAGCGATGACTTGGTTATTCGCAAAATATTTCTAAAATAGCACTTAAAACAACAGTTGAAAAATAACAGGTAGACCGTGACGGTGGAGCGGTTATCGCTGTAGAACTGATAACTTGTGTCAGGTCAAACGAACAAATGGGGCGTCACCAAGGTACGCCTGATAACATTTGATAACGGGCTCTTAACCTTCCGACTGTACTCCAGTTGAAACGGTGTCATCGAATGTAGCGTGGTTATGGCGGGAGACTGGTATTTTGTTACAATCATCTTGAACAGCCACTTTGGGCATTTTCTTTTTCTATTTTCCCAACAGAAGCAGTAGATATACAAATTTAAATGGGTGACTATTTACTTAGAAAGCAACATTTCATTAAAATTACTTAATATAATCGTAAGAAGGAGGTATCTGATGGCATTTAAAAATTACGTTATTTTAATAATGTTGTAACTCGGTTCGGGTAGAACTTGTGAAAAATAATACAAATACTGAATCTAATTACCCCGATTTAAAAATATTAGAAGAGCAATTGCCAAGCCAATATGAATTAAGTAGTTAACCGAGTTTCCTACCTATTCCGAATTTTACAACCGTGCAACGTATGACCTTTATGCATATTATTCAGTATATAAGCATGCAGTTCAATAACACACCGGTATTTAATCAGCCGAAATTCGGTTGTTATTATCCATATGCATACTATTATTATAAATACGAAAGTGTGTCTGTCTGTCTCTATGTGATACCTTTTCACGCTTAAACCTATTTAGATGAATTTTGGTATGGAGATAGTTTGTATCGCGTGAAAGGACATATAATAGTTTTTATCCTGGAAATCATCATTTAAAGGGACGAACAGAGGGTCGGATTTTTTATGCAGAATAGACAGATTCTTAAAGGAGGGTAGAAATAAATAAATGGATTGATGAGAGATTGGGTAAAACAATCGTTATAAGCGGACGAAGTCGCGGGCCAATGCTATTGGAAATAAATAAAACATTTGGAAATAATGTTTTGTTACTACAAGACATTTAACAAACATTACAATTGTATATAGTTTATTGAGAATCTGAATTTTGTAGATAAGCGTGGTTATCGTATATATTATGTGACGTTGATATAGGGCCTAATACGGGCAGACTTCACGATTGATAGCCATTAAGCTCTGTTAATGTGCAAATTTTCTTTAAATATTCCTTTCCCATTTCAAAATTTCTAAGACGATGGTGGATTCAAACTTAAACCACCAGTAAGCGATCACGCTATCGTCACTAGGCATCTAATGAGTAGTATCCTTGTAAGTATTCTAGATAATTTCCTTTACTATGTCATACTGCAAATACTATGCAGCAATAAAACCTCAAGTCAAGACACGACCGGTCATATAGACAACAGATAAGAACGCCGATATGACACAGACGGACAAAGGAAACCTCATATCAGTTCCGAGGAAAATCTGTTGATAATGTTATTTGTAGCACTCGAGTGCCAAGTAATACAGATTTGAGTACCGGCTTAGTAGTCACGTTGTGCTTTGTATTATTGCTTTCATGTACAACTGTGATCGTGAATATTATAATAGACGTATCTAATAATATAAACCGTTAATTAAAATGACCCATTTGGTATATTAAATTGTGTAAGTGTGGATAGCTGAAACCAATCAATAATCATTGCGCCTGCGTTGCTCCATACTAGAACATGCTTGATGCTACACCTGTTGGCTATCTAGCTTCCCTTTTGAAGAAAAAAATGCAACCATTATAGCAATGGTTGCATTTTTTTATAAATAAAAAATATTCCGAAAATAAACAGAACCCATTTCTCTCATTTTTAGAATGTTAATCTGTTTGGTCGTGCACGCATCAGATAAAAAGTACGCATAACATTTTTAATGCTAATAAAAAAATGTTACTTTTTCTATTATGTAGGTCTCGTAGGTACCATTGTTTCTTAAAACATGGCGCTGCGTATTTTAAGCGAAGCGATTAATAATGCTAATTCGCAGTAATATTTCGATATTGTTATACCGCTAAACGTAAGTTTGATTGATTAGCCAAGCTTATTCTCGTTTTCTGTGGAAGGTTACGGTTTCGAGTACTAGAAAAGGGAAATTATCTAAGAGGATTTTCTGTATTATAAAAAACATTTAATAGGTACTATGGTAATACTGGAAACGAAGAATATGACGACAGTATTTTCAACGAATTTACAGCCGTTTGACCTTGATGAATTGCCTGACTTCCAAACTTTACAACTACTTATACAAATGTTATTCAAAGGATTTTCACATTACTCTTTACTAAAAGACTAACATCTGTCATACCACGGAATAAAGTTGCAATTACAATACTCTTTTAAGATTTTCTTGACGTGTCCTTGCTACAGAATTGTGTATGGTAGGTACAGACATCATCATATATCTGAAGGTCTGTTTTGCCATAGAAGGAAGAAAAAGAGGAGCATGAAAGGAGCTTTTATTTTTAAAGAATATGATCTGCCATGGTTTTTACCATGGTACTAATATCGTAGGTACTGTTTAACTGATGCAGTTATTATGTAGCCGCAATTCCCTAAAAAGAATCAAAGAGGGATGTGTGTATGTAAATATATCTCTATCCCTTTCCCCCTTATAAAATCTTCCAATCCAACAGATGCTGCTTAATCAGTATTTAGACGGAGCTATATTGCTATAGCCACGTCGTGTATATTTGGAGTTGTCATCTACGTCGTGTGTGTTGGCAGTTGGCAGGCACCTGGCTATGACGTCACGAGCTAATTCCGTCGAGACGAGGTCGTGACCCGACGCCCTGCGCGCACGCACACAACTGTGCACTGCTACCCGAAACACATGAAACCCGAAATAATTTACAGAGATGTACACAAAAAAAATTGCATAAGTATAATTTAACACAGGCTAATTAGTTCCAAGTTATAAATGTTACTTTTTGTACGCATAATATACTTAACAGCAATAAATCATACTGCTAAAAGGGAAATCTTAATTGTATAATCTATCAAGACTCATAAGTAGGTACGTAATAAACTTAAACAACGCTTATTAATTTGTTGTGTTTGATGAACTATACAAGAGCTTTATTGTAGGTGCATACCTACACTAAAATTTGCATGCAAATAGCATGTTAATACTGCAAACACATACGAAAATACACATGATAATATAAATAGTACGAATGTCTTAAAAATAATACAATACATTTAATGAATAATTGCCATTGGTCACATTGGTGCTACTTGTTAAATATAAGATTCTATTATCTTATATCTTCTTTGAATGCAGTACATATGTTAGGCATTGCAAATGCATTGCTATTGGCATCGCATCCGCGTAGAGATACGAACATTTTCAAAGTAACAGGTGCGGTTATCTGCAGCCATTCCTAGCAAACTTACTAAACAGTATTTCAAAATTGTTATTCCTTCAAGAGCAACCTACCTATTAAAATTTAGCATTTTGATTTTAAGTCACATCTGTTCATCTTAATATTCTGTCAGTTGGAGGAATCCAAGACGCAAGCTATCATGGTGTTGAAAAGTTTGGATATTTTATACAGTCTGCGTAGCGTAAGGTTTCTACACCCTATTCAGCATTGGGTTAACAACCAATTCGAAATAAGGATATAATTACCCATGATAATTAGGTTACGGTTTGCAAATTATTAAAAAAAAAAATCGAGAAATCTCGATAAATAAAGTTTTTTTTATATAGGTACCCATGGATATTAATTAATCAATAAATAAATTAGTGCGGAATGGTATCTATATACCTACCCTTTCTAAATAATAACCTTGTATATCTGTCTGTGAATTTAGATATCTTAACCAAAGATCTACATTGCTGTGCAGTGGTAGGAAAAGTATCCGAACTTCCTGAATTTCGATCAACGTTAGTTCATTTTTAATAAATTTGTTTTTTTTAAGTTTTTCGACTGATAAACGAAATAAAACGAAACTGCGTGTTCCAGACCCAATTTTGGAAATCGATATAATCAGTGTTTTAGTTCATAATAATGGGATGACGTATATTTTACCACACTTCTATAAATTACGCGAAATACACTAAAACCCACTTGATATTTTATAACAACATAAAATTTTATTAGTTATTGTTTGTAATCACTTTCATAACCGAACGTTGGCAGTGTTCCACGTCTGCTGCTGCTGGCGATATAATCCTGATCTAGGAATAGACGCGGTAAGGCTGTGACCTGTCCACCTTCGTCCCCTTTGCTCCATCATGACGTAACTCTAATGCTGCTTGCACACAAGCCCGAAATATCACCAATACTTCAAACTAATACAAAATTGGCACTCTGTGAGAAGAGATAATAGTGGTCTATAGATGTTTTTACCAATCTTAACCGACTCTAATCAATTACAACGGTTGCTAATTTCTAATTGGCGTGTAAATCTAGGTCTCTATCACAGGACATAATGTTATACTCACAGGAACAATCCACCGCCAAGCCAATACTCGTAGACTCCAGTTCACTAATAGTAGACTAGTTGTTAGTTTGGTGTTACGTATATTTCAACGTCCCTTTAACAGCGTAGCTCTATTATTGTGGCTTCATGTACAAGTGGAATAATGCTTATTACTCTCGTCTGTTTGGCAGAAAATCAGTCTGTTGAGAAGTATAATTACTACCGAGAAAGAATGTGTATAATGTATCTTTTAATACTAGTCCTTTGGTTGAAGCTGGAAGTGGATAAGCCTAGTACCATTTTGTAAGCCAAGTAATAGTTTTTTATCTAGAACGTAAAATTGTTACTACAACTAACAACCTATGGCTTTAAAATCCTTAAGTTACTGTACATCGATGCAACATTCAAAGGCACTTATAGATACATTACACTCGAACGCAGTACGAATCAAATTGAAGGGTGTGACGATGATGAGCATATAGAGTAGCTATACCTCTGCGTATCTATGGAAGAACGCAACTTCCAGCGATTGGTTTTAGAGCGTTAGACACCAATAAATCCTACAATTGTACCTAAGTAGTAAACTTATGTAATTCATACAGAACAAGCGGCCCTTGCTGCTTGCCACCTAACTGAAAAGAACCATTATAGCCCACACAATACGTATGTCATAATCAGCCGGGGAAACTAACTCAAACAGCTAACGTAACCCCAGAACAATGTGAGAAAAAAACAATGCACCACCTGCTTCACCTAACCTTTTTTGGTATAATTGGTGTTAGTTAGTTATTAGAACCTGTTGTACTTAGTATTGTGTGTATGCCCGTCTAACGCCAACCAGAAAAACATGAACATTTTCGTCGAAATCAAGCTGGTACGTTTGCTTCTATTAATTTTTATGCAGTCTTTATTTAGACTACTATTTTATTGTAAACAACATAGATGTGTTATAATGTTCTTGGTATAACATTTTTTTTGTATTATTTGATAGAATTGAGCAATCGTAAAAACGAGCAGTAGATTGGTACGCCTCGATGTAGAATATTAAACAAAATTAAACCGTGAATTACTAAGTAAGCAATCCTTTTGCAGATTATGCTGTTCCACCTTATCTGCCGGCTTCAAATTGCTTGTTCCGATTTTGAGGATTCACAGATTATTGAAGATGTAGTAGATACCCAAGAAATAAACGAATCAGCATCCGAGCCTGTACACATTCATCGTCACCACCACTTGCGCCGAAGTGGTCGTCGCTATAAGAGCCGCAGCTGTGATCATGATCACGAACATGAACACAGCCACGACCACGATCACGATGATGATTATAACGATGACTGTGAATGTGCCTGTAATAAATGTGACAGCCCTTCGGACTGCTGCAAAGGCATGTGTAAAAGCTGTCCTGCTCCAGGGCCAGGACCGGGTCAGAGCCACTCCAGTGTACTGTTTGTCCCATACCCATATCCTATGATAATGCCCAACCAAATCGTAAAGAATAATGACATAAGCCAACACGAACATGCAATGATGCGTGCCCAAATAGCTGGCACAACGCCGGAAACTCCAACTACGACTACAACGACTACTACCACCACCACGACTACAACGACAACCACAACCACACAACGACCTGAAACAACCACACTCAACCAGATAAATATGAACAAAGCAAAGGATGATAACAAATTATTAGATTCGGTGCTCAAAGGTGTGGTCGATGATTATTCTATCATTGTTAAAACGCCAGAGAAACGCAACAACGGGAACAACAAGTTCATGCTGACGTCACTGCGGAGGACCAAGCCTACGTGGATGCCCAAGTTTGGCATAGTACCCATCACTGATAACATTGCTGAAAAACTTATGCTGCAAATGCGGAGGAGAGAGGGGCCCATACGCAGACAAGAGAGAGTCACCAACTACCGAATTTAGATTACAATAATAGTTTTAGAGTTCTTTTTGTATTCCAATTTTTTACTTAATGTCACTTGTAAGAATATTTATTGGAGATTGGGCAGTTGGCCTGAGATTTAGTTCATACTAAAATCTTCACTCAATTTCTATATGCGAACCGGAATAAACTGCATATCATAAAAACTATAATAATAAATTGAAAAAAAACGATATCCTTATATTATTATGTGAATCACCTTGTTTGGTACCTACAGTAATTTTTACAGTTTTCATGATAAGAAAACTATAATGGTAACAATACGGTCTATGTTGGTAGCTACGGTATAACCGTCTTGATAAAAAAAAATTGCTTCTCAAATTAAACAGATGCAACGGTAGTCACAATTTTTGGATAGAAAAAAAAACATCCATCTGATTAATACACAAAATATATAGAGCTTGCTATGGATTTGGTACGTATTTTTATTATCCTTAGTGATAATATTATTAGCTAAGAGTAAACCAAAAAACAAGTCAAATTCAAATTCAAAACATTTATGTCAAGTAGACCAGTATAACAGGTACTTTTGAATTGTCAAACTAGTTGCACGGTTCCAAAAAGTAGGTCTATCGAGAAGAACCGGCAAGAAACTCCATAGATAGTCTTTTAAATAAATAAAAATTACATTATAGGAAGTCAATTCCTTTACAGTTTTCATTTGCAACATCAATATGAGAATAATACAGTTTGATGTGAATATATGTAATTATATAATAAGTAGATGGATTTTATTTTTTTATTTATTTTTATTTTTTGTACAAACACACAAAATACAAAGGACAGTTAAAAAATATATAAACAATGTACAAAGGCACTACTTATTTCTACAGAAATCTCTTCCAGTAGGCCTGAGAGAGGATGGATGATAATATCAAAGAAAAATACAATCGTTCTCGTTACACTGTATGTTACTCACATTATATTTTTTCAGGTTCGCAGTATTCTACTTATAACTCTTGCACTGGAAACAAGTTTGAGCATGAGGAACTTTCATATACCACACGGATACTTACACAACCTGGCAATGCAACACGACAACTACCAGCACTACGACAGTTATAGCAGTGAAGGCGTAGTGGTACGATCGCACAGGAAGAAATACTTCCGAGCCAGAGAATCTGATTACTCTCATGACGACTCAAATCAACGCTTCAAAAATCCAATTCGAGAACAATGTAAATGCAGCTGTATCAAATGCAACAAATCCAACGTGAAGTCGTGTTGCCTAGAGTTCTGTTCGCAGCAATGCTTCGTACAAAGCAATGTCTTTGTAGTACCCTACCCTGTACCATTCATGGTTCAGCCTATAAACCAGACCATGAATCCCCCCACTACCACAAGTGCTACCACAACTGCTACCACAGTCTTGACCACGAGTACTTCTATGCCAATAATAAGAACAATATCAACCACAATAATGACAGAATCTAGGAAAACACTCCCAGAAAACCCCACCACATTGCCGTTCTACTTATCACAAAACCCTTTCAATCGATTCCGAATAATACGAGATAAGAAAATAAGAAGGAACATGGGGAACGAAATAATTCCGAACCAGTTCGACAGACTACCCAAGTACGGCATAGTGCCTATACCTGAGAACATAGCCATGAGCTTGATGCAGCAAATAAGAAAGAATAACAACCAAAATAATAATCAATTAAGAACTAGGTTGAACCTTAACAAGAATCGCTTGGATTATGCAGACTGATAGACATGTAAGATATATTCGACAGTTTAGTACATTATTCATAAATTAATTATCGTTTTAATGTGTTTATAGACATATACTTAAACTCTATTTCATTTTAAGTAGCCCCGTAATGTCGATCAACAACCTACTCATTGATCAACCATCATCATACCGGTGATCATTCATCACCCGCGCAATTTTATACTAATTTCTCCTTTTCATTTCGGGGGTGAATTCCCAAAAATGACGAAACATGTATGTATTTATTTTTGCTGGGAGCTTGAATATAAATTAATAATAAATTTCATTCTTCATAATTTAAAAATGACGGACTTCCCATATAAATTTTTAACCCTGATTTCACCCTCATAGAGGATCAATTTAAAAAAAAATCACGATATACATGTTTTATTATTTCTAACCAAAAATTTATTTATTAAATTTCATATCTTTAATTTGGAAATAACGGATTTCAATACAACCGTTTATCCCATATTTTCCCCCTTAGGGGTCGAATTTTTTAAAATTCCTTTTTAGCGGCTGTTTTCATCATAAAATGCATCATCTGTCAAAATTTCAAGTTTGTAAACCTGTCAAAATTTCAAGTTTGTGGTTTAGGCTCTGCGTTGATGAATCAGTTATAGATTACCTAACAATTCAAAGTAGGTTAAAATTGTAGTAGTTACCAAGTTACTTATATAGGTATATTAGCTTTCATAGGCACCAGACGCCAAAGACTAGAACACTCACAACCAATGATCTAATATTATTTATAAACGTGCCAATTACGTTGGTAAGGTTTTTGTTTACACGCCGTTACAGACTGAAAAGAGAGGTAACATTATGAATGTGTGTAACTTTAGCATAAGTAATAACTATTTACGTTATGGTCTCTAGGATATTACAGGCAGACAATATGATTTATTCGAAATAGAGCTATTTATTACATTTCGACTAAAGATCTAAATTACCTAATAATGCGTAAATTTGAAAAATAATTATAACATTAATATTCTATGACTGTAAAATATGATAATATGTACATATTTTTCATTTTTATTCAAGTTCATATTTCTTCAACTTACATTCAGTTAACGTAGAAAATTATTTAAGGCGCAGATACATTCCTGGAGAAGAACGGGCGTTCAGAATTAATTACCTCTTTAATTAATTCCGTTGAAAAAAAATCTCAACATATGCACTTAATATTTCATAATTTAGAAACACATTCATAATTCACTGAAAACTGAAAAACTATATCACTTCACTGCAATCCCTTGTATTCTTCATACACCAATATTATCGATGGTTGATTTATTTAATTATTAATCCATTTTACTATTGTTTAGACAATAGGGCACGACACGTTCAGCGTGGCTTGACCTTTCAGAAGTCAGCGAGACTGCGCGAGAGTCGCGCGGGGTCACCAACGATTTATTTTTAGAGTTTAAAGTTCAAAATACGACTGTTTGAAGATGGGATGACCGTTTGTGAGCTTCCGTACATGATCGCGTTACTTATTGGAAATAGATTAAATCAGTATTATCATCGTATATGGATATTTAGGAGCAAGTTATTGCTGGTTAATTTTTTTAAGACAAGGCTATGTTTTATTAATAAAAGACTTTTGAATTGATTGCTTTGGAAAGCTTCATATAAAATATAATAATTTTTTGATGAGATATATTAATGCCTTTATATATATCTTTATTTATATTATAACGCTAGCACTATAAAATTTGTGAAATTATGGCCTTTCTCTTAATAAAAATTAAACCGAAGTAATGTGAGGGCCAACCCGCAGTAAGCTAGCGTAGTGGACTAAATCCCAATCCCTCTCAAATGAGAGGAGACCCGTGCCCAACAGTGGGACAATAATGGGTTGATGATCATGATGATGATGAATCTGAGGGCCTCGTCTAAGCAGCCTAATCTTTATGTGTGAAAGATAAATATATATGATAAAACTTTTGAGTTCCATCAAAATCGAGCAAAGTTGTATAAAATTTGCTAAAATCGGGTTAAAAACGTTTACGTCACGCCAAATGACGGCAGCGCGTGCGCAAAGCCGGTAACGGCGACAGGTCAACGGTGGGCTATTTTTGCAACAACCATCCGGGGCGCCATCTTATTTAAAAGCAATTTCATTTGATCAAACCCAAATGAATTGGGTCACTATCATAAAACACGTAAAATAAAGTGGCGTGTACTCAAAAAACCGGCCTCAGATCAAATATGAAGCTTATAGCGTCTTTATGGGGCTCAAATTAGTTTACAATTTATTTGGTTTTATTTTTAATGAAAAAGCAATGTCATTCGGGACCATTATCAGTTTCTAGTGGCCTTAGATAGCTTCTACCTATGGAAAGAAGGCGTGTGAGTGTATATTTTTATTGATTACTTACTTTATGGGAAATATAGAGAGACAAATATGGATAATTGAATGAAATAATGCACATGAGAGACACATTACGTCAGGTTTTCTTCCGGTCAAAGCTGTCCTGAGACTCCTGACAAGGAACTGACAATATTATGTCAAGTAAAAATCAGTCATAAATCTAACATCCGTAAATGATACCCTATGTGAAACCTAATTTGTAATAAATATAATTTGTATTATATTTAAGATTCACAAATTCAAATGATTGATGTTTTGTTTTGCTACGCGCGGCGCCATTTTAGGGTTCAATAACCAAAGGGAAAAAACGGAACCCTATTACTAAGACTTCGCTGTCTGTCCGTACGTCTGTCTGTCAGTCTGTCACCAGGCTGTATCTCAAGAACCGCGATAGCTAGACAGTTAAAATTTTCACAGATTATGTATTTCTGTTGCCGCTATAACAACATACACTAAAAACAAAATAAAATAGGTAAATATTAAAGGGGGCCCCCATACAAAAAACTACATTTTTGCCTAATTTGGTATGGAACCCTTCGTGCGTGAGTCCGACTCGCACTTGGCCGGTTTTTATTACTTTTAAATCTCGAAATCAGGCATCTGATAAAATAAGCATGGCATTCATATTTAAGCTATTGTACACTATGGCGCAATGATTAGCAAGATAATCATCGTTTTTAATATGGGTAACATGAGTAAAGTTTTACTATACCTGGACTGGATTAAACCTATCTAGGCACATGTTTTGACTATAAATGACACCTGCGATTTATAGTTTAACATATAACAATCAACCATTTCTCTTGTTGGTAGTAAAATCATAAAATGGATGCTTTGGTAAGCTGCAAGCACCTGTGAATAGTAAATAGCAAAGATTTTAGTAGCCACTTATTGCTCTCAATTTTAATGTGAAAACGAGCGTTGCGTTTTGCGACACCGTTAAATGTCATTTAGAACTGCTTAGATCGAGAATGTAACGTCCTGATTTCTGTTTATGTGTTCATAATTTATAGTACAACATTATTTATAGGTTACTGATTTCACCGCTTTAATTTTACAATAGGTGTTCAAGATAATAATAACCCGTTGGTATGCTTGTGTCCACTCAAAACTCAAATACTCAATATGTAAGTTCCTAGTCCACGGATTATAATGCCAGTGCTAATATTCCTTTAGTATGCGATATACTTAGGTATATTTATTGTTAGGTACCCGTGCGAAGTTGGCTCGGGTAAAGATAGTTGTTTCTACATATTGAAATAAAACTACTTTTTACGGATTTTATCGCGGTATATTTGATATTATTTTAACCCGACGTTTCGGATCCTTTACAGCATCCATGGTCACGGGCAGACTGAGGTGTTGGTCGTCTTGAAGTCATAATTACTAACAGCTACCCTACAAATTTAATTATTATTGACAATCCGATTTACACAGAACGAGCTCACCGTGTCCTTCTTAAAAAGTAGTTTTATTTCAATGTCTAATATTCGCGTAAGTGTACGAAATCGATATGTTTCTACATATTTCTAAAAATCCCTTTAGTACTATATTAATAGATCAGCAGTGACTGGGCGATCGGCTTGGACGTCACGGGTTGCGGTTTCGATGCCCGTAGCAAATATTTGTACGAACTACAGGCAGTTGTTCCGGTCTGAGCGTTTAACCATACCCACAAGACAGAAGAAAATTCGAGCGTGAAGCAACGTTTAAAAATATATAGGTAGGTATACCATTTGCACATGCCTCCGCACAAGGTTAGGCAGTCTATATTCTTAGACATGGCTAACTAAGAGAGATTATTCTGCATAATATACACATCATTAAGTAGTAAGAAAGAAAGAAAGACAGTTATTTGCGCAAAGTGACGAACATATGCACACAAAAGACAAGAAGTAACAAAAAAATATATAATACGTATGCGTCACAACCCACGCGAACGGCTGAACACTCAGCATAAAGCCGTGGCTGTGCGCGCAGGCACGAATCCTCGGCGCTGGTTCTTAGCCATAGCCGTTAAAATAAAGGGGCGAAAAAATCCCCAGCAGGACTGTTTATAAATCTTCACGGTGATTTAAAAAACTACGTTTAAGTAGTGGTCGCCCAGTGGTCGAAATCCATCCATATTTTATTTAAAAATCAAAATCAAAAGTAAAAAAAGTAAGTAAGTCAAACATAATTTTGCAAACGTATTTTGCACTTTACTCTATATCCAACCCGCAGTAGGCTAGCGTTGTGGACTATAGCCTAATCCCTCTCAAATGAGAGGAGACCCGAGCCCAGCAGTGGGACGATAATGGGTTGGTGATTACTTTTACTCTATAGAAATTGTGTGGTAAATTTTATACTTCGCCGTCCGCACAATTTTCATTCAAAGGGTACGTTTTTGCTTCACGCATGAATATATTCTCTCAGCCGCACACATACTGATACATAGTCGAAGTGAAAGGAAGTCGGATAACCAAGCCTTTATCGGACAACACACAAATGACCCCCCCCTCCTATTACATGGGACCTAAAACACACCGGCGAAATTTGTGTCATATTAGTAGGTACACCTCTGTCTTATCCTGTGGGGACGACAGGCGTGATGGAATGCATGTATGTATAAATGAAGACGTACGAATGTGTGCGCATCTTAAAGGTTTTGACACTTTGCTCAAACTCGACCCTGCATCAGTGAGCCATGACGCTTAGTAATAGTGCTTTAAAATGTTTTATTAAGAACTCCACTCAGTAGTACAAGTATTTTTGATAGTTGCTGCAAATTGCAAATAAAAACAAAACAAAATCTAAAATTATAAATAATTATTTTATTACTTATATTATTCATAAGAAGTACACAGCCGTTTTTTAAAATATGATCTTTTCATAATAAAATAGAATCACTTATAAATATGGCAACTAATTAAATAAATAAATACAACAATATTTGTAACGATTACATTTACCATTTACATGATTTGAATGAAACATTAAAAATATTTTTAATAACTAAAAGATTACCGATGAGGGATTAGGTACTTACTTGCTTGCGGCTTAATAGTCTTATTATTCTGGAATCGACTTAATTTTCGTACTATTAAGTCTAAATTCTAGTGTGTGTAGTATGCGCGTGAACATGGTTGACCATTTTTCGACCTTACACCGTTAATAATAAGTTTAAAAAATGTTCTGCAATATGCGTAGTACATAAAATAAATCCATACCGTACTACCTAAACGATAAACTTTTAGCATATTTGCTATATTCACTACCAACATAAATCTGCCACATAACTTGACACCTCGCGCCGTGACGTCACTTACATAGTACACCACAAGACACGTACAAGTCAGATCAAAGCAGTAGTATACATATATTTACCTAATTAAATTTTAAAACTAAATTTTCACGTCATTATCACCAACACAACGGGACTTGGTCTCGTTTATACTCAAAGTATTCATACATTTTGTACTCAAAGTACCATCACAAAGCAAACATTACAATAATATTGTTTAATTAAATGCATAATTAAAATACGCCACGACGCCAATTTGTGCGATTTATATAAGGCACAAGTTAGCAATTATACTATAAAAATTAAAATGTAAAGTTTCTGTTGACGACACCACGATAATAAGAACACTGTCAAATGGTAAACGCTTAATTTTACAAAATCAAAGCTGTATTTTTTTAATACTTCTTTCCTTAATTTTTCTACCAGTTCACTTCTCTTCAGTGCAATTCCGACTTTGATATATTATATTAAGGTTCATAACTCCTTACTATATTTATAGTATCGTCCAACAATATATTTGAATATAAGAATAATAATCTGAGCTCTATGTCAACGTACTTCGATACGTTTTTCAGTGCACGAATTTGTTCTACAGTATTTTAGTATCACTTGGTCTGCAGGGTGAGAGAAGTAATGAGCTCTTGGAAGTCGGTGACGTACCACGAAGCCTTCTTTTTGACTTCTTCACGAACGACATTGCCTCCGAACCCTGGAAATAAAATAAAAAACATATAGACACATACAATATTACACATTATTTACAATCTATGAATATCAATGATTTATTCTCTTTAGTAGAAGACAAATTTAGTCGCTAGCTCTCAAGTAAACGATTTAAGATGTAACAATTCGAAAATATGGTACTTAGTTGCTAAGGTAAATATTTTATCATAACAATCAACACATTATTGTCCTTGTCTCACTGCTGGGCATGGGTGTCCTCACGCTAGCCTACTGTGGATTGGCAGACTTCACATGACATCGAGAAAATATCCCAAGCAAGCAGGTTTTCTCACGATGTTATCCTTCACCGTATGTAATAATAACTTCCGAAAATTCAGGGGTTTTGACATCAACATCACAACTATTTTAAATTTGATTGTGTGGGTCGTAAGTACTAACCAATGAAGCCGTCAGCAGGCGGGCTCGCTTCAGCGTCGGTGGCGCCATCGCCGATCATGACGAGTCTCTGGTAGCCGTGCTGTTCTTTCAGCCTTCTCACCACCAAACCCTTGCCGCCAGACCTGGATGTCGGCTCGTTTTCATCGAAACCAGCATATTCACCTATAAATAAGAAAAAAATCCTTACAAATATATTCGGACAGCCAAAAACAAAAAGACAGGACTAAACTTAAATGCTCAGCAACACCCGGGGTGAGGTACTAATTTATATGTGGCAACATTACATTACGTACAAGTAGATAGAGATAAAACACTATATGAAGACAATATGATAGCCCCTTACAGCTTTCTTGTTGTTTTTTGTATATAAACATTTTACTCAATATCTTCGTTAACAAAGAACTCTGGAATTGCCTTATCAATAGCATCGATAAGCAAATAACACAATAAGGACTATTTTTCACCACATTGCTGAGTCAAACTAATTGTTATCGCTTTATTGTCACTGTCGATAGATGTATGTATATGGAATAATATTGTGCAATTATATCGAAGGAAAATAAATGTATCTTTCGATGGAGGAGGTGGGCCTCAATTCGAGGGTCTATTGCCAATTGCAAACCGTTTTTTTATAACAATCATAATGTTATACTATAATATCGGTGTTATGCCGATTTTGTTACATAGGACCTAAAGAAAAAAGCAAAAGAATCTAAGTATCTGTATTATTATTGAAATAGAACTCCTTTGACTATCTTTTACAGCACCCGGACAGACTAAATAACAATAAATAGTAGAATATCAAGGAAAACAAAATACTAAACGTAAAACTAAAAGATAAACAGAGGTAGGTACTACTAGAATCGGTCATCTACACCTTGTGTTGTTTGTTGCTGCACTGCAAAATAAATAAATTGATAACTGCAAAAACTGTTAAGTTTTAACCAACTATTTCTACTCATTCGGTAAGTCTAAATTATGAATCAAAACGAATTAACATCATATCTGTATTAGTGTTACCACTGTTTGATTTTCGTGAAATATCCTAAACATAAAATAAAAATATTTATTTAATAAGAGGCGGTTATCAATCATTTATAACTTATGATGGTAATTTACAACCAATGTAACATAAACAACTTCTTACCAAGTACCGACATACATATTTTCATATCAATATTCTCGAAGATACGCGAATCGTATCTTCAACACAAAAACAATGGCATCATTGGCATCATTGGCCCACAAACACGGAACGCAACATTAAGCGCCAACGATCAACACCCAGAATGCGCGTGCGCAAACGATAATTAGCGCAGAATAAAAATGTTCTCTTTACTTAATATAGATTTTCAGAGGATATAAGGTGGATAGCCACATCTCGAATAATATTTTCTTTTGCTTTAATTGTCAAATGAATACCTATCATATATTATTATCTCTGACTTACGATTGTAATTATTTATATAATTCTTTATACAATTTGGGGAGACTGGGATGATTACGATTTTCGTCCCAGTCATTTTTAGTTAATTCATCGCGCAGACAAGACGTAAAAAAATTAACTTCTATTCAATCGTTGTGTTGCGATTTGCTCTCGATGACAGAGAGTCATACATTGTTTGGCAATGTCTGTAAACTATAAATAGTTTACAGCCATTTTAAATCTATATGCGAATTCACCAAATATAAAAAATAAAAATATATTAACGATAACCTACACTTTTAATGATATGGATGATACTGGTTGTGGAAAGATACCAGATAAAAATATTGTGTAATATTAATTGACCAAAAGTGATTTGGGAAAAACAACTGTTTATAAACATAATATATTTCATTTCTTCATATTTACATCATTATTTTTTATCTCAAACTTGTGTTTAGGTATGATGTTCTTGAGACTAAATAAAACATGCCGTTGTGAGCCCATATACACAAGGAGATATGAGAGACACAGCACAATATTTTATCATGGCAAGTTAATCGTCTCCAACCCTTTCAGCTATTCAGCCAAAATACTCAAGTTCTATAAAAATAATTAAGTATCCTTGCAGCCTTATTTGGCATTGTTAAATGTTTTATTTATAAAAGTGTGGAACACAACTGTCAGGGTTATGTAGATTGATTGATTGTTGCACCGTTTTTATAACTAGCAACATTGCCCCCAAAATACCCCAAAATATGATGTATACCTACTATATCTCAGTGGTGAGGACATTAGACCGAGATAGGAGGTAGGGCATAGCGAGATTTCTCGCTCAAATTGAGCTGCCCGACTGGGGAAGTACCTCCGCCTTACAGAAGACCGCAGTGAATCAACAAGTTGTTTTTCTGCAAGTGAGTAAGGTTACCAGAGCTCATTGGGGGAGTGACTATTCTGACAGCATGGGAATTCCGTTTGCTGTCAGTTCAGTAACTCCCTATTTTAAGAAACCTGAACGGTTTCTAATGGGTTTGGCAACGCATTTGCAAGCCTCTGGTGTTGCAAATGTCCATGGGCGGCGGTCATCACTTACCATCAGGTGAGCCGCCTGCTCGTTTGCCGCCTTATCACCATAAAAAAAAAAAGAGATATCTGTGAGTGTTTGATTGACCACTTTACTGGACGCACGTTTAATCAATCTGTTCGATTCATATCAATGTGCTCATTACACATACACAAAGAATATTCATATATTCAATATATAAAGTATATTGATTGTACTATAGAAAAGTATATGAAGAATATTATCTCTTAGCGAGGCAGCGACACCGTTGACTCCTGGCTCCGGGCAGAGTTACGTCAGAATCCGACTTGTTTACAATAAAATTCTGACGCGACAACGCTACAAGGGGTCTGACGACATAAACAAAGATTATTAAAACTATTTTTACAATCCCATTAAGACAATAAGTAAGGACAAAATCTAAAAAAACAAATCAGTTATATATAATTTATACCCTTATTGACGCGACTTGAGTATAAAATTGATGCTCTAAGTCTTTGAGGGTTAAACACGAAGCAATATCGTACATTTCGATGTCACGGTTGGAGGCTGAACGAGATTTGAGGACAAACATCAACTGCCCAAAAAATAAAAGAAGAACACTAAGCGAACATTGCGTGAGTTATACATACAATAGTTTTTATTTCTGTTAAGTCGCCAAAAGTCACTAGTCATTGGGACCATGTTATGCCTCGTGCTGGTAATTGCACTAAGAAAAGGAAAAGCATACAGTAGGTACCTTTATTTTCCTCCTCAATTAACTATTGAGGTAAACTTTACAGATTTCTTTATCGGGAAATCCTCTTAATCATTTTAGTTCAGATGAGGTTAGAATAATTATCATTCATTTACATAACGCACTTCGCTTGAGGAAATTGTACTGATAACTAAGGTATTATTGGCGTGGCAACAAAACTATTTAAAACTTTATTGTTTTAGATAACATACAAATCAGTTCCTTAGTAGCAGAAGGTGCGTAACAGATATCATAATATATTTAGATAACCTATTTGTTATTTCTATGGAAAATATTCCATGACCTATGACTATTTGCGTCATAATAATCGTACCTATCTTGATTTATAGCGTAAAAAATAAATAAGTATGTTTTCTTTATGATACTAAAGGCAAACATAGTGTTTGTTATGCTACTTATTTCATTAACTTTACGAATTTCTTAACTTTTAAGGATAACTGCAATAATAAGAAATCAATATCTAGCGAAGTAAACTGTAAGCCCGTATGCACACACAAGATGTATGTTATATAACCTACAGGGTGGAAAACAAAGCGTGTGTATTTGGATATGCAATCTAATAGATCTGTAGTAAATATGTAAAGACATACATACATACACTCACGCCTTTTTCCCATGGGGGTAGGCAGAAACTACAGAATGCCACGCGCTACGGTCCCTGCATACCACTTTTGCCTCGTCCACATTCATACATCTCGTCATGCACGCGCGCCTATTATATAAATATTTTATGTAAAATCTTCTTATTTTTTATATAATCTAAAATATTTATAGGCATAGAGATAAAAAATATTTAATTCTTACTGCTGATTTGCAGAGGGTTTATAACACGGCACATAAATGTTGATCCTCAAAATAAACGCAAGCAATAAATCATAAATGGACAATCTTTTGTTGTCCAGATGGTCAATTGAGTCAATTTGCTACTTGTAGTTGATTGGTTCGTTTGAACGTTCTAGATAATTTGATTTGAAACAATTGTTCAAACGATTCCAATGAAGGCTCGTCCTGTTCAAATGTAGCTAATATAAATACCACAGATAAACTCTAAAAAAATGGCTTGGATATTCTTTACGAATCTTACAATGATACGATAGATTTTGGACCTCATTTTTGTCACTTCAAGCTCATTCAACGCTACTGTCACATCATTAATTGACTTTATGTTTACTTTCTCGACAATCGGCCTGTTTTAACGCGAGTTATATAACATGTAACATCACAAGGTCTAAAGGAAAAGCTCTACAGTGTTTACTTGTATTGCATTTATGAATCAATTGTTTTAACAAGTGTCATACTGATACGATATCGGTGCAGTGGCGTGACCCAGTTCACTTCAGGGGCGCGCCTACAATGAGAGGGTCGGCGCCACACATACATATTATATTAAAGTTTCGTAAGCAAGACACTCAACACAAAAGTCACAAACTATTCATTTATTTTAAATTGTTTTTGTGTCAGGTGCCACGTCGATACTTGATGCATCTTTAATTTGTTATGTGCGATGTCAAAATAACAGACTTTCAAACTATATAAGCACCAAAAATTGTATTGATTTAATTATTCGTTCCAGATAACAGGCAAGTTAAGTGATGAGCTAGCAACATTTCAAATAACACATCAGTTGAACTATGAACCTAGGAACAAACACGCTAAAGCCGCATGGAACGCATGCACGTTACATCATTCCAGCATTTTCTATTCAGATCAGCTTCTAGAGGCGGCAGATGAACAATAATGTGATACATCACTTGCGATAAAATGAGTTTAAAATAAGCTAGAGCAATTTATCTGTCACGTGAGTTAAGTTGGTAACCCATGCTAGAAAACAAGGGCTTGGGCCAAATAAATCAAAACAGATTACGTTTTCCTTTACCTACATTGTGGATGAAAATCAACAATTTACATTAATTTGTATTATTAAAAAGGGACTACATATATACTTCTATTCGTATAATTAAATTACAGCTAATAAATTAGCGACTAGTAACAACATTAATTTCTTACGTCATTCCGCTACTATGTGCTATCTCCATTCGATTCAAGTGCAGTTAGTTAACAGATCATTTACTATGGGCGAGAGTGCGACCTTTGCCCGCGATTCTATCGATATTGTCCATGAAACTGGCAATCGAGTCATATCTTGTTCCGTTACACGTGTGCGATACACTGAAATAATTATTCAAACCTATTACTTATTAAATGTCAATGACTGCAATTAATCGGTTCCAAAGAAACGATTATCGTCACTTAATGGATCTGTTACAAATAATTACGTAAGTATTCTTATGCAAATAAGTTTGTACTAATTACGTACAATAATTAATGAATTTAGTCTACTTTCAACATCAACTAATAAATAAAAGACCTATAAATGGCCAAAGATTCTTTATCTAGAAAACTCCCATTAGCTTCACTTAAACTTCTCACGATTCAGGAGTTCAATATCTAGACTAGTATTTAATATAGGGAATTAGTTATTTGCGTTTATTTCCGTAGCTTGCGAGATTCCACTTTTGGACAATCAATTAAAGAAATACCAGCAGTACCTACAATCAACTACGGAGATTTCACATTCCTCGACCGTGTAAATGTATCTTTATACATTCAATTCATTCAGTCCGACAGAAACGTGTGTCTCCAAGGACTAGTCAAAGTACTCACCATTGAAGTAAAACTTGAGTCTATTAGCGTAGATGTTAGTAAGTGGGATGCCCAGCTTAGCTGCCACAGGCTCGATGAGACTCCGGAACCCGCCGGAGACCAGGTACACTTCCACTCCCCGCTCATGAAGCACCTTCACCAGTTCCCTGAAAATACAATAAATCATTAGCCAAGTTAGGGTAAGCTGTAAGCTTTCTTTAATTGAGAACAGGCTAAAAAGTTCGCTTTAAATATCTCCAAAGAACTAATGTACCAGAAACACAAAACACCTAATAACCTCCAAATCAAGAAATGTCAAAAACCGACAAACATAAGAGAGGTTAAATACGCAAGCGAATATCGGAATCACCAAACGTGTGTAGCTATTGAGGTCAGGAAATTTAAGATAACACGCGGTACCGAAGCAGACGGAACCAGTTATATTTTCATATTGTTTTACGGATCATGTTGGAAACTGATATAATATCGTGTTTTTATTACTTCAGGAAATCGAAGTTTCTTTAAATAGACGAACTCGGGAGCAATGATCTGGTAAATTTTTATACGAAACCGTCGATACCGTGATAAAAAGTCTATAAGTTTACACTACAAGTTTTGGATATATTTTACAACTACGCTAGCATTCCTAATTTCAGATATATTTATAAATAAACTACCTGTATTCATTCCTGGCTAGTGTAAACGAAAATAAGTGTACTTTATTTAAATGCATTAGGTAGCGATATTTAGTTTATAAACCGTACTTGAAAATGTACAGAATACTGCAAAATATGTGCCAACCAGTGCCAACCTACCTTATTAAAATATTAGCACAAACAAAATATTTTGTACAAGATCACTTTGTACGTCATTATAATTCGTAGGCCTAAAAATAAACTGGATAAGGAATATTGTTATCTTGGGGGTCATAGACGTTAACAGCTATTAATTAAAAGAAAAAGGTATTTCATTAAAAAATATTCTAACAAACAAAAATCTATATAATGATTCAGTATTCAACCGTCTAGTACCAGTATGTTAACGCATGCCTCGTTCCTTAGCTTGGAACTAGATAGTGCTGTGTCATAGTGTGTTGTTCTAAATAAACTACAAAATAAGTATTAACATCACTAGTACAATAGGATCTGATATTGATTAATCAATATTCCGCATATTAGTCATCATTGATATTGCCGTATCACTATGGAGCATTAGGAATTCTATCAATACTTATAAGTGGTAATTGAAATAATCATTTAGTAGTTGCTATGACACTTGTTATTAAGTAGGTAGAAGTGATAGTAGTGTGACATAAGTAAATAAAAGGTGATGACTGATGTAATGATATTATTGATAATTATTTGATTTGAGTTGGTAGGTAATATTGATTGTGTTTATTTTTCAAAGGCAATGTGTTAAAACCACAATACATAGATTCGCATCGACGTTTGTTCGCATTCATATTCGAGCTAGTAAATCGTTTATTGAACTTGACACATACTGAACAAGCACCTAGTTTTTCTTAAGAAAGTATAATAACAATATATTAAGATTATCATTAAACATTTAGACACTTACACAATGCCAGGTGTGAGATGAATGGGAAAGGTTTCTATGAAGTCTCTGATCTGCGAGACACTTGGTCTGATGATGTCCAGCCTCTTCTTTAGAGCCTCTTGGAAGGTCATGCTACCACCCATCGCCTCAGCGGTGCTGCGGACAAACAAAATATGTTAACTGTTTTTAACAACATAGTAATATAGGATCAAACCTATCTAAATACTCTAAATCCTAGAATGATGATATCAACTACACAATGTACTAGGAACTAAAAACAACTATGTCCGTAAACAACATTTCTATGGGGTGACTTGAGAAGCACGTATTCACACATACAATCGAAGAATTTACGCAAAAATATAGGCAGAAACTTCAGAACGTCCCTTGTCACGATTCCGCCATACTTAATTGGCTTCGGTCGCTTTGGCAATAATACATATTTCAGGATTAGCCAAAAATAATAAAGACAAAGTTAAAGGTTCGGAAATACATTATCCCAAAAATGATTCCAATTGAAAGTTTTAATAACATGATAATTTGTACAGGCTGGTGAAAGAAAATAACCGGGAACCTAGACTTGATCAAGCTTATACATACAAATACAGGTATTTCGTGAAACCATCACCAATATGATGACTTATCGAAACATTAATCAGTTTATAATACGGAAGATTTCTAAATTTGACAAAACAAAGAATTATGGAATTATGCGATAGATTGTCGTTTGATAACAAACACCTTATAACGAAGTTAACCATGATTGGGATAGTCTCTTTATCAGCTATTTACTATCGCGATCAGCCGGGACACACACATGATAACAAGTTTTCTTAAGCCCAATATTTGTAAATAACTAATGCTAGTAATGCGTAATTGAAAGACCTGCGCAAATTGTTTTTCTACTGAAGTGGAAAAACAATAAGCTTGGTGTACAAACACCTGTTTTTGCGTCAGAAGTTAAAAACTGTTTTGCTACCTAGTAATCACTATTATTATTGTCTGTGCCCAGAGGCAGTTTAATATTCTTGTCCATCCTTCCTTGTTGCCATACCTTAGATTTTTGTAATTCAATGCAAATATTGATAAGTATCTACAAACAAAACTGAAGGTAACAAAAGTAAACAAGGCCAATTTTATCTTCGATTAAAATGACTTCTCAATGGCACACAAATTACAAGGTACCGAATATGTTACGATGTTTTCAATTTTATATATAATTTTTTTAATTATCATTTTCGACCTTAATGACATAACCGTAAGTCCGAAAACTATAAATTATAGAATATGTATCGTAGTCATCAACCCACTATGGTCCCACTGCTGGGCACGGGTCTCCTCTCATTTGAAAAGAATTAGGCTATAGTCACATGATTTCGAGGTAGTATATTAGAAAAGTGAATGAATACTCACAGCCTCTTCACCTCATCCCCTTTCCCGCAGAATTTCGCAAGTTCGTCAATACCCTCATCTTTGATGACTGTAGAGTCCACATCAAAGCAGATGCAGTCGGCAGTACGGAACAGTTCCTTGATGGTCTGCTGGGGCGACATGACGCTGATGGAAACCAGCGACAGAGTCTTCAGTGTCGCGTACTGGATGTTGCTCTTCAGACTGTTGACAGAAGATTAATTTGATCATCACGACATTTATCCGAACAACCAATGCTTAACAATGGTAACAAAGAGAACCCGGTGGTGTGAAGAGAATTACAAGATATTGATATTAGACCATATTATTGGTACTTACTACCGCTGTAATGTTTGACTGATCAAATCTTCGGTCGACTGAATTACATAGGAATAAACAAT
The DNA here is from genome assembly GCA_905163465.1 of Craniophora ligustri. Classification (NCBI taxonomy): domain Eukaryota; kingdom Metazoa; phylum Arthropoda; class Insecta; order Lepidoptera; family Noctuidae; genus Craniophora; species Craniophora ligustri. The sequence goes on along the minus strand of LR990967.1, from coordinate 3,728,890 downwards.
CTGCTTTTGATCTGTCCCAAATCAATTTATACAATTTGTGTGACAGAAGTATGCCGTCTCTGTCGATAGCTGTATCTCTATCTATGCCTATGTTTATTGTCCTTCGTATAGCGGCAGCAGTAATAGATTAGGAAATTTCGTGTTTAGTTTTGCTGGTCCGCCCTCAAGACAATAGAATGTATACCGAATTTTGTGTATGAAAAATGCCCTAATGCAAGCGATATTTAACCTATTATAGTACATACCGCCGAATTGCGGAATAACATTTGCGGAAAGCTGAAAAAATATATATTCTTCTACTTAATATACGTGTAAGTGAAAGAAAACTTAGTATACATAATTATAATGATGAGTTTATTGTGCAAAAAGACATGCATGGATGCAGTATACGCTCTCGTACGCAATTTGTTCAAAGAAACTTTACTTAGTACTTGAAATCTTTATCAAAAACGTTAAGTTCCGCACGGGGAGAGTAGCTAAAGCGTAGAAAAATAGATAAAACTATTGACGCCTAATTTGATATTAAATTTTAAGTAGTTACTTATTTACCTAGTTCTTCTACTTATTTATCTGCCACTTTGTCATTTCACTAATTTTAGGTATAAAGTGATTATAGAATACGTATTTTTAGGTTTAAAATTACTCCTAACAGTATAGAACAAAACGACATAACCACTTTGCGATGGAACAATTGTTATAATTCATAGTTCCTCATTAACGCTAGCTTTTATAGTATCCTGTAAACCACGAAAAATAAGACACCCGATACTGTATCATTATTATAGTACATTCAAGCGCAAAATGTGGTTGCCTGACCCAAATTTTATTTTCACAGCATATAAAAACACGATGCAGTGATAAGGTAGACCGGTATTGTAAACCAGTACAAAGAGTGCACGTTGCATATGCACAATCACTGTTCTGCCCAAATTAAACTACAAGCTTATACCAAAGGCCAAACTTTCTACGACATTGTAAAGTACTTATATTATTATTTGATCATACTATGAATTGATATATTTTTTGGTAATACATACATCATTTATGTTCCCCTATTGTTACTACACTAGAATATAAAACAATTTGCATGCGAGAACGATTATTTACAACACTATGATGTTATTGCCTCTTGATAATGAATAACCATGAGTTTATTAGATCAATATCTCGTTATACGTTATAAACAAAGAAAAGGAGCAATATAACAGTAAAACATGGAGTGTTATCAAGTTTAATGTGTAATGTAAGTATACATTATTAAATGTACCTTCATTTAGTTAAATTAGTTGTGAGGTATATAATTGCTTGCAACAAGGACTAATTAATAATAAATGACGTTTTATACATCCTGCGCATGCATTAAACCCGTTTAAAAAAATATCTACCTGTAGAGGGCCATCTTTGATGAGTCTTCTTTTACAAAAAATATAATGATCTGTTTTACAACAATCGATTTGTATCGATCTGTATTTATTTGTGTTTGTTTTAAATTAATAAGAACAGTGAGACCCACTTGGCGGGATATACCGAAAACAAGCCTCCGTCGAGTGCGATATCACTGAGTACGGCACATCGACGCGCTTATCGACTTATATCCACCAGACTCCCCGAGATAAACTGTAATGCGAGCTACAACACTACCATCTGAGAGCTACGTACTATGAACGACGTCACAACACTGTTTTCGTTCAAAGAAGTATGGTCAGACGGGAAACAAGACTCGAATAGGGGCGAGGAAACGATATCTATCTCGCTCACACGCAATAGAAGCGTATGGAATATTTTATGGAACCACTTGTTTTGCAAATTGCGTCGAGTGCAAAAGCGATAAACTATTAGCGATAAAAAATATATTTAATAATACAATACAAATGTAAAATAATAGAAATGCGCAAACTATGTTATATGTAGAAGCAAATATTTTTGTTTTCAGATATACTAAATGTTATTTATGTAGTTTTTTTTAATGATTTTTAAACGTAATACAATTATTGCTCCTGCGTAATATTCACATCGACTCAAAGACGATTTATATAAAAAGAATTTTCGCTTTAACAGACAATATCACGTAAATAAAAATTTTGTTAGGTGTACATGTAGTTCAAAATTATACAAAAAAACATCGACTATTAATTATAACAACATTATAAATCTTCAGTTTTACCACATTTTATAAAAAAATATTATTAATAAATATATTTTCCCCCATGAATTTTATAAAAAAATCACAGAGATACACATGCAGCCTTGATCTTACGAAGTGGTACTTAATTGTGACGCGCCGTGGTACTTTTAGTGACGCGCGGTGGGTGTGTCGCCTGTTATCAACCACAACTGGTACTCGTTACGCAGTATTGTTGACACATTATGACACATATCCAGACATTGGTTAGTGACAAATCGAGGATTATTATATAATTTGACCTATCTGAGAAACCAACACCAATTATTAAGCCCAGTAATTTTGTCCACTTTGCTGGCCTATTTGATCCAAATTGATTTGTTGATTGATTGATTTCCATGTCTTCTACCACATTATTATAATGATTCAGTCCATACTACATGAGCATGGGGTTATAATGATGGGTTTAGACAGTCATATAGCCATGTGCCGGTTCTGTCAGTTATGACTTCATGAACTTTCTAGGATATAACAGGACTGTTTTTTGCTTTGTTAAAGCAGGTTATAAAGTGATCAATACTTCATATATACTTAAAATATACAATACTTACAAGGACTTGTTAAGAGGGAGGTAACCACAACCAAGAAATTTTGATGTGTATTTTTTAACAAAAATATAGGTTTATTGAATTTAAAAACAAATTTAACTCTTCAAAGCTGCAAATGTAAGTTTTAAAATTGTAAAAATAATTTAATAAGGATTCTGTTTTCCCTCTTGAGATACAGCACCCTAAAATTGCAAACATTTACATACATACTACTAACATAATGCAATAAAGAATATTATTGAAGTAATATGTTTCATTTCTACCTGACGATAGTTATTATTTTCATCAAACTACAAAATCACGAGGTTATCATTATCTTGCACGCTTACAGCACATGTCTATTCACATGTTTATTTATTGATAATTAATTTATTTTAATGATGACATGTATGTAATTTCAAATCTTATTACATGTGCACTCAAAACATACTATATACTTGCTGATATACCTAAGAATCCATCTATTCTATGTCTAAAATTATCATCATGTCTAGTGAACACACTGTCTACTTATGACATAATGCTGATTTTAGACAATTGAGTGTGACTGTGTCTTTGCATGCATCATAAGATTTATAAACAATCGGATATTTATTATAGAAGTTTAAGATAACTTTTATGTCTATTCATACTTATGTCCTCAGACATCAATTTAAAAATATTCATTCAATTATTGTTTTAGAAAGTGTTATTTTAGAATTGGTTGTTTTTCTACTAATTAACATGATAGACATGTCAACATGATGTAATACTGTAAGTAATAAGCAAAAATAAAGCCATGAATAAGGGATGATGATTACACTGAACTAAATACATTGGGACACTAGAATTACTTGAAGGCTCTATTCATACATTAAATGAGCATGAAAACAGACTCACTGAAACAATGTGAAGTACAACATTGAGCAAATGTGTGCATGCCTGCAGTATATTTACAAGATCATGTAGAATCTGCCAAGAGGCTAGCGAGGAGGAGTATATCCTAACCCCTCTCATTCTGAGAGAAGACCCATTCCCAGAAGAGGGATGTAAATAGGTTAACAAATCATCTTCTTTAATTGACTATATTATAATCAACAAAAAAGTTTGTCACTCAATTTAAGATTATTCATATATCAATATTTTAAGTAATTATTAATGTAAAATAATTATTAAGTAAGTAATATATTCCATGCATGCCATTCGGTCCTAGAGGCCTATACCCAGCAGTGGGATCAGAAAGGCTGTGGATGATGATGATGAATTAATATATTCAAGAAGCTATATTTGTTTTATTTTTATTATCAAGTAGTATTTCAGACATTATCAGAATGACTTAGTAGAGTTAATATATGTCAATATTTTATTTATACACTTAGTTTGATAACGGAATAAATCTAGTTTAAATCGGATTTAATATATAGCTGTTGACAACCTCAACAGTGGCTTAATCAGTAAAAGAGATATTGTAAATGGCCAGAAGTGGATTGTCTCTTGAAGTAAAAGAGTAATAATAGTTATCTGGAGACAACTGAACATAATAAAAAAGTATATTGTTTTTTTTTTATAAACATGTACATATATATTACTCATGCCATAAAATATATATATTTTTTTTTTTAATTAGCTCTGTGTATGTTGATGTGTTTAGTTTTTAGCATCTGATCTGGTCGTGATTTTTTACTATGAAAATATATCTAAATTTCACTGTTTGTAAACTCGAATTAAGATGAATAGGTAAGAAAATAAAAAAAACACTGTGTTACTAACCTTAATCACAAGAATACTCCTTTTACTCTATTGCTTAGCATGTGTTGTTATAGAACTTCGTTCTTGCAATAACTTAGATACAATTTGTTCATTACTGGCAGTAACTTGCTTCTATGGTGATAAATGTGATAATACTTATACCTTACCCTATATTTGTAATTGAGGTAAGATATCTGACTTCAATTAAGCAATCACGAATCTACGATAAAAACTGATTATAATTAAATATAAGAAAATGTATAGATAACAATCTTACAGCATAATTAGAAAATGACACTCTACTCAAGGTAAGTTACGCTACTATACTTACATTCAATCAAGGTAACTTCTTCAGCTCCTTCAAGTAAGAATCTTGTTTCTGTATAATGATTCATCAATATTTCAATATTATCACGAAAAAATATTCTATACTGTTAAACGACCTAGTTGAAGGTTAAGACTTAAATGAATAAATAAAATCATCATGTCAGGTATTTTATAAAGTCACGATATAAATTTATGACACATTTTATATAATTTATAGGCGTTAAAAATGAACATGACATAATTAACATCAAAAATACAATAGAAAAATTTAAATTACGCACCAAATAATTATTTTGCCGGAAATTTGACGTTTCTAATTTCTATCAGTGCTGTAGAGTAGAGTTTAATAAGACTAGGGATGTCCACTTCATTTTTAAGACAAAAATTGGTATGAGATAGTAAGAAGCTACTAGAACTATTACTATTAACTATTATAAACATTAATAGTTAAATCAATGTTAATAAATGAATTAATACTAAGTGACAAATATATAAAGGTAAATATTTGACCTTTATATTTTTGTCACTCATATGTAAACCTTTTTGGACAATATAATGTACCTACATCTTTTGACAATATTAGGCGGGAATAAATAAAAAAGTTTTAGAAAACTCGTACATACCTAGGTAATTTTATTTTCGGGATACTTATTTATGTACTACATTAAATAAATAAAAATGAATGTTGTGCCACGAGAAAAGCGGATTAATCCTAAAGTACAATCAAGATTTAAAAATGAGTTCGTGAGGAAAGATTCATCTATTGGTAAGTGCTTATATATACCATTTATAACCATTTTACAAACTAATTTTATACGTAACAAAGTAAATAAACTTTGATGAAAATTAAATTTGTTTTACGTCCGTAGGTATAAGGGGTGCAACTACCTTATTACCTTTCAATCCTTTTAGTGCTCCCAAAGTAATTTCTGTCCCCAATAAAGTTCCAAGGTATCAGTTCAATAACAATGGGAATGAGATTACAATCGGAACATCGAGTAAGACTCCCATGGGACCACCGTCGGGACCGCCAAAAAATTTTAAACGTCGGTAAGATAATCACTAATCATATATAAATAGGTCACTAATAGTAGGTACCTAGTCTAGCATCTTTAATAGAATGATTTCTTATCCTATAATGACTACTGATGATTTTGTTGCAAGTTGTAAATCGCACCAAACTTAAAAATATCGAAGACCTTGTATGAAAATACAATTCTTGTTAATTTCATCGTCGTTGACGGTTAACTCCATAATTGACGTATCTAGGCTAATTTTTCAGGGGGGCTTGGCCCCAGTGTGAACGAGGGCGCTGGGGCATCAAAAAAGCTCATCCCACTTAAATTACCATTTCATTTTCATTGCATTTATTTATTCATTAACAAATTACATTGTGCCTGAATAGTTCTATAAAAATATACCTATACTAATCTATACTTAATATTAAAAAGCTAAAGAGTTGGTTTGAACGCGCTAATCTCAGGAACTACCGGTTGAAATTGTATTTTTTTTTTTGTGTTGGATAACATTTATCAAGGAAGGTTATAACCTCCTTAATAAATGGACTATATACATAGCCTATAGGCTTTACATCATGTTGTGTCGTAGCGGAGTATAAATGAAAAATACATACATACACTCACGCCTTTTTCCTATGGGGGTAGGCAGAAACTACAGAATGCCACGCGCTACGGTCCCTGCACACCACTTTTGCCTCGTCCACATTCATACATCTCGTCATAAATGAAAAATGTTGCAATAAAACTAGGAAAATTCATTACGGTGACGCAGACGAAGTTGCGCGTGTCAGCTAATTATGTATAGTCAATAATAATTTTAATAATTAGGGCGCCTTCACACTAGATTTGCTCCAGCGCAGGCGTTCAATGAACGTATACACAGCGCAGACGCCGAGCCGCGTCAGCGCGGCGTGCGCTTCGCGTTGTCGCGGCGTTGATGTCGATGAATACGCTGCATTAGCACCGCAGGTGCGCGACGTATACGCCGCGCTACTGCGGCGTCATGTATTGTCAAGAATCAAATTGCTTTACTGTCCTTCGATTGAATGTCGTTTGCATGTCACAAAACAACAAGGTTTATTTCGTTACGAGTACTGCGCACCTAACCTACACAATATTTAAATTAAATAAATAAATAAATTTCAAATATAACATAGCTGCTACCAAAACATTCACGACCCTTATATACGCCTATGTGAACTTCTATCATCTTCGTTTAACTTTCGGCATTTGCAGTAGGTAATATAAAATATAGGATAGGAACGTTAGGTAGAAAAAAAGACTTAGATGCGAGAAAAAGAGTTATATAACTATATGTATATGTAGATAAATATAGTAACTTATGGTCAAAAAGAAGGTTTTTTAATTATCACCAATCCGGACTTATCGTATCTACTCCTACGCACGTCCTACCTTAATAAACGCAACACGTTAGCATTGTTTTCACATCAGGATAATACAGTCGGCATCATCCCGGCCAGAGTCCTCTTCCAGCAGCAGACCGCACCCGAGAGTGCTGGCCAGCGATTCTGCGGCAGGAGACACGTCACACGAAATGTGCACCCCAAAGAATAGACCAACTGCTTTAAGATACATCAGCAGTAGCAGCAGAGGTATTTGTTTCACTGTCGTTATTTTTATCTCCAGCTTTCAGTCGGAATTTTGATTGCCGTTTAGTTACTTTAAAACTAAATATCAATAATAATTTAATTACAATTTTGAGCAGTTGGGTAGACATGTACTTACTTTAAAGAAACCTGGATTTTACATAATTACAAGTACTTTTCCTCTGACGTGAATTGAAATTATGAAGATATCAGAACGACAGGTGATCATCGAGAGTTATCACAAACTCGTCAAGACAACTAAGTAGTTAGTTCGTAAATACATCATTATCGATTGTTTCCAGTTATAAGCAGATTAGGTAACCGCCGCACGACCTCCGTAGCTCTGGATTGAATCCAGTTGTTTGCAGTGTAATTTTATCACAGTGGTCTGTATGTGGGCCATGTCATCTGGTCAATAAACTATATATATATATATAAATATATACATTAGGAGTACACACCCTGCATCCATCGCTTTCTTAAAGTTATATATTTTATTGATGATTAATATGATCAAATCACTAGCGGAAAAGTCAGAATAAGGCTTCACGATAACCCTTTCTTAATTGACCTTATGTCCGACTTGGGATGGTTAGAGATTTACGACCAATACGACGTCTAACGCACGCTACTCGAAGCTATTCCTATTTACTTAAGCGGTTCATCACTTAGGACATGTGTTTCCCTGTGCGCCCACTAAATGACCCCAGGGAAGACAATAGCACAGTGGTCACGTGTTGTTGAGAGTAGTGACTTGAGCACCGACTTGAGGGAGACACCCTTAGTCTCCCTAGGGATGTGCCTTTTAGGCGTCGCACAGGGGGTTCCGGAGCTGGTCTCTTAAGAGGACCCGGGACCTCCATTCTTGTGCAGATGGTGACCACCGGGGTGGTTTTAGTGAGGTAAAAATCCCACACTACCCGGTCTCTTCCCCAGATGCCGGGTGCCTTTTGAAGGTTTCCACACCGAAAACAAAAAAAAAAAAAAGTACATGTGTTTCCAACGAGCTGTGGTACTTACTCACTCGCAGAAACACAAATACTGCGGTCTTCTGTAAGGTGCAGGTATTTCCTCAATCGGGCAGCTTAATTTGAGCTAGGAATCTCGCTACTCTGCTCTACTCGACCTCTCGAAAAATTGATTTATAAAAATATTGTCAAAAGATCAACCCATTTGAAAAAAACTCGTATGTAGTACCTACTTAGATTTATTTATATGTATTTTGCACTAGGGACTTTGTATGTGTGTGGCCCTTGGGACGAACAGACTTCAATTAAATATGTACACATCATCATGCTTAAAATACGAACAGTCAAGTTTGTACCTTATTTTGCCCATTGATCGACCCCGTAACATTTATTATACTATCTGAGAGATATCACCATTTTATTTGTAGGTGGATATAGCGGCACTCGCTCAGCTAGATCTACAAGCGTTTCAGCTGCAGAAGCTAGTGTGATATTAGGTAATTTACTTTATAATATTGTAACAATGAACGACTGGAAATAATAGTTTCACACCCACAAGTTCAGATCAAGAAGATAATATCTCGCAGCTGGGTACCTACTGCGTCGTAAAATAAACAAAGTTTATCATTAACTTGCCTCCAGTAATTATAATATTATATTACAACAACATTCGAACCATTTTAAATAAGTTTTGAAGAAATTTGACGTGAGTATTAAAATTAAATGTAAATAAATTTCAGCTATATCCGAAGGTAGAGGTATGGCTCGAGGGGAAATCGGAATAGCAGCAATAGACCTTAGGCATCCTCACCTCGTGCTATGCCAATTCAGTGATACCCTGTTGTACACCCATACGCTAACGAAAATAAACTTCTTTAATCCCATTGAGGTAACGTATTCATAGTAGTCCTAATATTTTTTTATCACCGTATGGTGATAAAAATGGTGTTCTTATTATAGAGCTAGATATTTTTACCGACTACTTTTAGATGCTTCGTAGATTTTTGTATCACTATTGTGCGGTAATGCGGTTAAATATCGCTACTTATTCCAAGTTGGGAGTTTTTGTAGCGATCACTAATGAGTGTAACATAAAATTTGAGATAACCATGATATTTATAACTACTTAGGTAGGTATATCACGTACTAAAGAGAATACTACATACTTAGAATAAACTATATTCAAAGGTCTACTCTATTTTTGGTACTACAACTACTTCTTTATGAGCAGGAATCGCCGATATATTAATTAATCGTACCAACGACGTTGTAAATTTAGTCCCTACCTTGGCAACTTTTTACTCAGAACCATGATCTTTTAATTTGGATAGACGGCTACTCTTTCCTACACAATGCATTATGTAAATAATGATGCAAATCTATGTCGATAAAGATTTGCACACGGCATCACGACATGTCAGAGTTTATGTCATAAACAGGGAGCATGTGTACATAGATAATGGAATAGTGATTGCAGTGGAAATTTTTCGTTATGAAAATCGTCTACACGGTACACGCAGCCAAAGTCAATTACAAATAAATACCTACTGAAACGTAAGGACGGATCTATTCTTTAAACATACCTACTGCTACCAGAAGATCCCTCTTGTAAGTCATGACTTCCATGAATACCCTTTATATTTCCAGATCATAGTTCCCCACACATTTTGCGAAGGTGTGCAACCAAATCAGCTTTGTCAATTGATAAGAGATCGGTACCCGTTAGTAAACTTGGTCACAGTCCAAAGAAGACATTTCAATGATGCGGCAGGTCGTCAACATATACAAACTCTGTGCGCCCCTCAATACAGCGGGGTGTTTTTACATGTGGTGAATAAGTACGTGTATGGTAAATTTTAATATAACTTTTTCTTATATAAAACACTGCAATTTATTATATACTGCCATCGTGTCATCTTTTAAACTCCAGCCAGAGTAAAACTGCGAATATAATAACAAAATAAAGACATGCCTTAAGTTGCGAGGAGTCTCTAAGAGTAATGGCTGTTTATGGGTACCTGACAATCCAAGTTAAAACTTAGTGTTTTTTTTACAGATTCTACGCTGTGACTGCAGCAGCAGCCGTGCTGAAGTATGTTGAATACATCCAATGCATAGTATTTGCAAGGGAATCGCTTAAAATTGAATATCATTCATCTGAAAACACAATGATCATAGGTAGGTTTATAATTATTTCCTTGATAATTCAATTTACATGTTCCAAAAAAAGGCAAAAACCAACCAATCGATAACCAACAGTTCCCATTTCTCTTCTCTTCCACGTGACACTGACAATGCGGTGTACAAAACATAGTATTTAGGTTCAGTACTATAATTTGCTAAAGTTAATGGTATACGATAATCTGGTACTACCTTTTCTGGACAAACACTTATAAGAGAATAAATCGCAGGGGGTCACTAGATACAATATTATAAAGATATTTGTGATAAACAGAAGGTTTATCACGTTATCGTCAGTTGAATAACTATAGGTCAAGCAAAGGAAATAATATCAGGCCATGTAACGTCATTATGACCACATCCAAATATTACGTAGCTGACTGCTGAGGGAAAAGTTTTAGTGCTTAAATATGTTTTTGTTGTTTTTGTCTGGACTTCAGTTGCCTGTCCTAGCTTGTTTCAACACTTCTTATATTTTAGACGTGGGAACAGCTACCCAACTCGAGCTAGTGCAACCATTAGTTCCATCAGCAGGACCTACCTGCTGTCTTCTAGGAGTTCTTGGGCCTACTTACACTGTAGGTGGTATAAGAGCTCTGAGAGCTGCAATACTCCAACCGTCATGTAACAAAGAGTTCATTGAAGCTAGGCTCGATGCCATACAAGATCTAATTGAAAATGATGCAGGACTTATGGTTGATTGTAAGGTACCTTAATTAATTTCGTTCCTAATTGTACCTTTATTGCATTGTGTTAATAGGTATATGTCAATCTACGTCTTTTTTGTCGGTTACTGTCAGGCGCTTTACAATAATTAACATAACAAGAATACCCTATTTAACACAACATTTTCATAGAAATCGTTTTATAGGATGTCATCAAGAAGCTATCTGATATAGATAAAATTCTCTTCTTGTGCATGGAGACCGCAAATCAGAACATGGATAAGGTCGGAGAAGCGATACTTAATCAAACACTACTATTAAAAGTTACCATGGACATGGTACCGAAGTTAGTAGAAGCATTAAACGGTGCAGTCAGTGGAAGACTCCGAAAAATTAAAATGGTATGATTGACAATACGCTAAAAAAGTACTTTTTACGACATCTCATTAAGTTTCTAATATTTAAGTCTCATTAGGAGGTAGGGCATAGCGAGATTTCTCACTCAAATTGAGCTGCCCGACTGGGGAAGTACCTCCGCCTTACAGAAGACCACAGTGAATCAACAATAGTTGTCTTTCTGTGAGTGAGTAAGGTTATCAGAGCTCATTGGGGGAGTGACTATTCTGACAGCATGGGAATTCCGTTTGCTGTCAGTTCAGTAACTCCCTATTTTAAGAAACCTGAACGGTTTCTTAGGGGTTTGGCTACGCATTTGCAAGCCTCTGGTGTTGCAAATGTCCATGGGTGGCGGTCATCACTTACCATCAGGTGACCCGCCTGCTCGCTTGCCCCGTTATCACCATAAAAAAAGAGTTTTAAGGGCTTACAATGGGATAATATTTATAACTACTTGCCATTGTGTTTGCTTACACATAGAAATTTTACAATATAACAATATTTTCCAACTTTTGGAGCTGTACAAATGTGAAAAACAATGTACAAAAAAACGTAATAAAAATTGATAATCAATACCTACACATACATACGTACCTATACATACATAAAATGCATAGATATATTTAACTATGCATATCTTGTTCCTAGCTTTAAACATTAACCATTACATTGCCTAGGATTTTGAAAACCCACACTACAATGAAATAGCAGAGAATATAAAAAGAATAATCCAAGATGACGCTCACTTAGAAAAAGGAGCCATGGGTAGTCTACAACGATGTTTTGCAGTTAAACCAGACATCAATGGTCTACTAGATGTTGCTAGAAGAACGTATTCTGAACTTATAGATGACATACAGAAGATTGTGGAACAGCTAAGTGAAACTCACGATCTACCTCTAAGGTTAAATCAGAATGTGATGAAAGGCTTCCATATAGTTTTACCTTTAGCTCCAAAAAATAGAAGGTGTTTTAATATTGAGGAACTACCGCCCGAATTCATACAGGTACATAACAATCTTTCAAAGTATTTGAAAGAAAACTACTTTAATCCCGACACCGCGCTACCCGCGATGTTTCGAGTTCTTTATAGTACCTTTTGCCTTATTGTATTAGGTCCATTATAGCGGTGCGAGTGTGTCAATGACTACAGAAGAACTAGTGGTACTGAACCAGCAAGCAAAGGAGTCGTTGAACGAAATACAGAAAATGAGTAACATGTAATATGATATTAATTCATTATAGTAATTAAGTGTTATCTAATTCTACTGGCTCTTAGGTGATTAATTGCCTCTTATCAGCAATAGGTTTTCACATATGCATTTATCGAGGCAGCTGAAATTCATAATAGTCCTGGATTACCACATGCCTCTTCGCCCTAGCCATAGACTATTTTGGTTTCGATATCAAATACATCCTTAGATATTTTAAAGCGGATTAGACTTTAATGATTGGAGACGCAGGTCAGAGTGAAAAATTAACACTGAAAATTTTTACATTATATGAGTTCTGTACAAAGACTATAAATCGTTGGTTCTGTATCATGAGTAATGTTTATTCTAATGCTACATGATGACGATGTAGATGAAGCGTTCTTTTAGTATGTTTTACTTAATTTGAAGTGAATTTTGAATTGGGGTCGTGTTTTGTTATACCTAGAATAACAGTATATATTCGATATACAGCTTACCATACAACACATAAGACACCTAATCAAAAACTTCATTACAAATTCTTACTATGATTATTATTGTATACAAATATTTAACACATGTTATTGCAGAACTGAGTTATTCGTTGTTATGGTTACTTTTTGGAACATTAGATTAGTAGGTATATTTTGTAGCTAGTAATAGTCGCACTATACCTACGTCATTCAAATAAAGTTTGTTTTAATTACAGCGTAGTATCGAGTTTACTAAAAGAGTTACGTCCATTTATGCCAAGTCTGTACACGTTGTGCGAAAATGTCGCCGAGTTAGACGTCCTCCTTGCTATGGCTCAAGTAAAAATATCATTTAATTCTACTTTGTTGCTTGACGTTATATAATAATCAAAATAATATCTTCCTTCTTTATCAGGCCAGTTCAATTAATTCTTATATCAGACCAGATTTCAGCAGCTATATGGATATAAGAAATAGTGTTCATCCTCTCTTGGATTACAACAGCCAAGTTCTACCTATTCCAAACGATATTGTAAGCCATATTTTATAAGCTTGTATTTTGTAGAATGTTGCTATTATGCACTTTATTTTTTATTTAAATAGTTATTGGTTTTTTTTTAGTTTGCAAGCCCTGAGCACAATTTTACTATTATTACTGGACCAAATATGGGTGGCAAAAGTATATTTATAAAACAAGTTGCTATTATGCAAGTTATGGCGCAGGTCAGTTGGATAGAATATGAATGTATTATTAGGCAAATTGAAAATTATTAGCAAAATAACATTGATAGTACCTAATTCTATAGCACCTAATGCATTTCCAGCTAACATTTCAACAAAATTTGCCAAACCGAGTACCGTTTTCGATCTTATTCTTAAATGACTGTTTATTATATTTTTAGTTAGGTTGTTTTCTACCCGCTACAAATGCTGTTCTGAGACTTTGTGATAGACTATTCACCAGAATTGGATTTAATGATAGTGTTGAATTAAATGCTTCTACTTACGTTTTTGAGGTAAGTAAATACATAGGTTTTTTAAAAAACCTTTTTTTTCATAATAAATTGTACATCCTAAATTAGAATACTGTTTCAGATGAAAGAAACTCAACATATACTGAAAGGACTAACGCCTACAAGTTTGGTAATAATAGATGAGCTTTGTAGGCAAGTATACTTAGTAGTTTGTAGGAAAGCCCAAATATATTTGACTAATACAATTACATAATAATTAAACTTATTTGTTAATTGTTAGAGGGACTTGTGTAGAAGAAGGTACAAGTGTTGCTTGGGCTGTCTGTGAGGAACTTATCTCAAGTGATGCGTTTACATTCTTTACAACGCATTTTATTTATCTGACCAAACTACAAGAATTATATTTGAATGTTATCAAGTAAGATTGATTTTGCCTCGAACAATAAATATCAATTTTTTTATATCAATAAGTACGTAGGTCTACTAATATTTTTCGCTTTAGTCGTCATACAGTGGTAACGGAAGAAGAAGTAGGTGATACAGAAAATCCACAAAAGCGATTGGTCTATCAACATAAAATAGAACCAGGAATCACAAATATTGAACACTACGGACTGGCTCTCGCAGCCAAAACGAATCTGCCAGAAGATACGGCGAAATTAGCTATGGAACTTGCTGAATTAATCTCAAAGAATACAAAGGTAAACTTATTATAGTTATAATACCATATAAAAGAAAATATCCGAAAGAGCGGGTGACCTTCAAACAACCGAACAGATTTTCTGATTTAGAAACAATTTCTAACATACTAATAGACTCAATAATACATTTGTTGAAGATAAATTGAGGTGTCCCAACCACTTGGCTTAATTTATTGTCAACTTATGGCCAAATATCACAACAACAAAATATAGGTACATACAAGTTTAATAATGATGTGATAAATATTTCAGGCACCTGAAATTAGAATTCCACAGAAAAATGATGATGAAAGTCTATACAATCTCAATGCAAATATTCTCAACGAATGTAGAAAATA
This sequence comes from Craniophora ligustri, assembly GCA_905163465.1. NCBI lineage: Eukaryota > Metazoa > Arthropoda > Insecta > Lepidoptera > Noctuidae > Craniophora > Craniophora ligustri. The sequence continues at coordinate 3,713,590 of LR990967.1, read as the reverse complement.
TGGGAATACGGAAGTTAATACAAAGAAGCTAATGCAAAAATTCAAAGAAGATCATCCAAATATAGTACAAAGATTAAATCTACTCAGAAATACAAGTGCCAATAGAACTGAGTCAAGTGCAGATTCTTCATTTGTACGAAACTCTAAGGTGTCGTCAAATTTTAGCAATATGAATTATTTTGCAGCTAACAATATTGCAAGTAATTCACCAATAAACCAACCAGTTATTGTTGACGAAGATTTAAACACAAATTATACTTCAGTAAAATCATCAGATCAATTACTTAATAGTGTTATCAACACTGAAGATTCTGCTGAACATGAAATTGGTACTGTATCAGATGTAGAAATGGTTGAAGAAGTAAATGGGAATTTGCCTTGTAATTCAACGAACAACAACAGTAGAGACCAAAATTCTACTAATGATAATAACGATATAGCTGGAAATGTTGAAAATAATTTAAGTGGTATCAATGTTTATGAATCACCTGCTATAGAAAATGTTGGAGTTTACCAAAATGATGAAGATTCTATGCATGGTGATGGTGTTTTTGAACTAAGTAGTTCATTTGATTCCGACATAGCTGAAGCTTTAACTCAAATAGTGGAAGAATATTCTTCCAAAAATGAAACCATTTCGCAACGAAGCAGTGACTTAATGTCTGTTGACGAAGAACTGATGACTGAAACAATTAATGAAATTAATAAAGATTTGTCAAGTGACGTAAATAGTATCGAAAATTTTGTATTAACCCCACCAGTATGTTTCCGTGATGTGTAAAATAAATATTTATTCATCATATTATTAGTTTTCCTAATTTATTTATTTATTTTACTTTCTTTTCTAATATTCTCATCAACTTATTTTCGTACTTTTTATCAATAGGTACATACATAGATTTGACCAATGATACCAACTTGTACTGCGCAAAAGATTCTTACCAACAATTATAAAATAAATAATACAATTACGTATGCAGCACATATCATGCAACATTTATAATTATCCACGAGCTACTAAAATTTTAAATCAATGTTATCAATACCTACACCCTTGATTTTTTTTATACCACAGGGGTGGCAAACAAGCTTACGGTCCGCCTGATGGCAAGCGGTTACCGTAGCTTAAGAATGTTTGCAACACCAGAGTATCACTCGCTCCTTGAACTTGAACTCCTAAGAACACCATGCTGTAGTCATTTGGGTAAATCTCGGCAGGTAGTTCATTCAACAGCCTAATTGTGCGTGGTATGAAAATCGTTGAGTTTATTTACCATGTTGTCTAAAGGACCACTTTACATGCGCAATATTTGTTACAGTGCGAATGCATGTGTTTCACTACCGTTTTTCGTTTTTGGCTTTCAAGGGTACATAATCTCTCTCATCAACCCATTGCTCTAGCCTAATGCTGGTTGGCGGCGTATACATTTGGGTAAACATTATTTATTTGCTTACCTATTATCTTTAGGTACGTAATTAAATAGTTAAATAGATAGATATCTATATCTATAATCTTATAGTATTTACGATACTAAAACTTTTAATATAATATACATAAAAGTCGTCACCCATGCAATATTTCATCTAATTAAACATAATTCTGACAAAGAATTCTAAGGGCAAAAAATTATGGCATTGCTTGGCCTGGAAGTCGCGGCAAACCTATTATCTAATCTACATGCTATCCAAACAACTACTTTTTACTCTACATAAAAAAAACTAATAATATAAAACCTCCTTGGGTGTTCATAACCATTTCATTCAGGTAACCTCCTTGGAAAATATGCTGTCGTACCTCTTTCTTGTTTTAACTTTTTTATTTAGCTATTGGCTGGTCTGCTGTAGAAAATGATGAGATACCGTTAAAAAATATAAAAAATAAAGTGTTTGTTTTTTAAATACCTAATGTCTTCACTTCAATAAAGTAACAACCAAACAGCCAGTAACGATTTCATTTATTCGACTATTTAATAAAAATCGACTAATACGTTCAACATACTCTGTGAAAGTACTTTTTTTTAGCAATATGACAACACTGAAAAACATTAATCAAATTGCAAATGGCTTCTGACCGTAGTTCTAATAATTCTAAATAGTGTTACAAAATTTTAGACATCACGCTGTTTATACATGTGGAAAGTGTGTGAAATAAAAATTTGACGCTGCAATAAAGCAGGTAAGTTAATAATTATAAACACACCCATATTTACTTTTGTAGCGACCGGCGTCTGTTTACCACGCTGATGCTTGTAGGAAGTTCGTTTTGTGGGATTTTTAATACTATGACAGGATTTGGTTTGTTGACGGTAAAGTAAATTTAGTTTTTATACTTGTTTTAGAAGGCGGTCAGCCATGTCGCTGCCGCCGTATCTGTTGGGGCCCAACCCCTGGGCGACCATGATGGCGCAGCAGCAGTTGGCGGCAGCGCAGCAGGCCGCGCTGCAGGCCCACGCTGCCGCCGCCGCAGCTGCGCCTCCGGTGCCGCCCTCGCAGCCCCCCAAACCACATCATATACCAGAAGAAAAGATCAAGGAGAAAGGTACGTGAATAAAGTTATTTTTTAGGTTATTTTGTTGTGTTTGCATTTTTCTCTATGGTTTGTTAATGCAAAAATACAAATGGTGGCATTTGGAATAGATCCATTGATATTGATACCATGAACATAGCAATGTTGAGACTTATGTTTTGATAAACTAGTAGGTACACCAAGAACCTACCAATTATTATTGCTCACTTGCTTAAATTTCAGAATAATATTAATTATATATTATAATATGAAAACTATAACTGATACTTGCTACTCCTGTATGTAGTATTTCATCTACGAAAATATCATTAAATAAACCTCACAGAACCAATGGAAAATTATAACGCTTTATCTAAGCTAAATTTATAACATCATGGCCTCTAATATTTTTAAAGAAATGTTCCAACAAAAAGAATTAAGTTATGCATCAGATATTCAAACAATAATTATCTTTACTTTCTGAGTAACCAAGTAGTTAAAGCATACAAGTTTAGATTACCTGCCTTATCATCCTTGCAGACCCAGCTGCATAATGCAGTGTCAATTATTCTTTTTATTGCAAAAAAATAATTATTAATATTAGAAGGCAAAAGCTATCCTATATATCAAGTTTCACCAAACATTATATGTAATTGGTAGATTAGTTCAAAAGTTCATTGACAGCATACAATTTGATAACATTTTTATATATAAAAATTAATTCCATCTAGGAATTGAACACACAACCTATGTTGCAGACAGGCCAATCAAACAGGCCATTTTGTCAATTTGTGTCATGTACATGGAAAGACATCACACAATGCTTGAGATATATTGTTATATGTATCTACATATATTATGTTATATATTCTTTCTTTTTATACATTTTTATATACAATGTTTTCTTTTAATGTGGACACCCCATTACTCAAAATTTTGCTTATTAAGAATTGAAGTAAAATTATTTCCTGTGGGGAAGATTATTAACTGCAACAGATATTTTTCTCCATCTAAGAAATAGTGGAGAATGCTGATATTGCTAACAATTAATTTTATTTTTGTATATGAAACTCTATAAGTTTGTATAAAAAATGTATGGCAATTATTTTTGCTAATTACTAGTTAGGGTGAAACAAAAACTGTCATTTAAACATAATTACTTACATTATCATTTGGAAGCAATTTAGTTGTAGACTATGTTTTCAATGTATGTTTAAGTATTTATACTTATTTTTCTGGTCCTGGGTTCAACTTTTGAGTCTATGTATATTAAAAAAAAGTATATATCTGTAGAGTATCAACCATCTAGTATCTGTAATACAAAGCAATGTCATAATGTCCCGATGTATATATTTATTTTAACACCCAATTGTCTTTCAAACCTAGCCCAAAAATGGATGCAACTCCAATCAAAACGTTTCGCCGAGAAGCGCAAGTTCGGGTTTGTAGATGCTCAAAAAGAGGACATGCCCCCCGAACATATAAGGAAGATCATCAGAGACCATGGAGACATGACCAGCCGCAAATACAGGCATGACAAGAGAGTATACCTCGGCGCCCTGAAGTACATGCCTCATGCAGTCATGAAACTTCTTGAGAACATGCCTATGCCTTGGGAACAAATCCGTGACGTAAAAGTCCTCTACCACATCACCGGCGCCATCACCTTTGTTAACGAAATCCCTTGGGTCATAGAACCTGTTTACATCGCTCAGTGGGGTACTATGTGGATCATGATGCGTAGAGAGAAACGCGACCGTAGGCACTTCAAACGCATGAGGTTCCCTCCCTTTGATGACGAGGAGCCTCCTCTTGATTATGCCGACAATATCTTAGATGTGGAACCACTAGAACCTATTCAAATTGAATTGGATCCTGAGGAAGACGGGGCAGTCGCGACATGGTTCTATGACCACAAACCTCTATTGGGAACGAAACACGTTAACGGATCGACATACAGGAAATGGAACTTGACTTTACCACAAATGGCCACACTATACCGTCTTGGCAATCAGTTGCTGACCGACCTGGTAGACGACAACTACTTCTATCTCTTCGATTCGAAGAGTTTCTTCACGGCAAAGGCTTTAAACATGGCTATACCTGGTGGCCCGAAGTTCGAGCCTCTCGTAAAGGACAACTCAGCTGGCGATGAGGACTGGAATGAGTTCAATGATATCAACAAGATCATCATCAGGCAACCAATAAGAACAGAATACAGAATCGCTTTCCCGTATCTGTACAACAACTTACCACACTTTGTCCAGTTGTCTTGGTAAGTTTTATATTGAACTTCATTGTTATACACTTATACATTTTGCATGACTAATTTTATGGCTTGTATTTCACTTTGACAAATCTTGCTACGAACGAAATAGGACAGATTCTTAGTTTCGTAAGTATTCTAAGTTTATAAATTATCGATAATATAATTTAATGTTCTTTTTCTATAGGTATCACACTCCAAACGTCGTATACATCAAGACTGAAGATCCTGATCTTCCTGCCTTCTACTTCGATCCCCTCATCAATCCCATCTCCCATCGTCACTCAGTAAAATCTCTAGACCCACTGCCTGATGAGGAAGAGTTCCTTCTACCAGAAGACGTGACTCCGTTCTTGCAGGAGACTGCTTTATATACAGATAATACCGCAAATGGAATCGCTCTTCTGTGGGCACCCAGACCTTTTAATATGAGATCAGGTAAGCATTTATAAAATAAAATAAAAAAACGATTATAAAATTCCTAGGCACATAAAAAATACACTTTCGAAAAATAGCATTTTCTTTCCATTCAAGTATTTTTTCTAGGTATTAAAGATGTTAAAAAAACTCTACTAACAAGCGTATTACATACAGGTCGCACTCGACGCGCCATCGACGTCCCGCTTGTAAAGACATGGTACAAGGAACATTGTCCGCCCGGACAACCTGTCAAAGTGAGGGTCTCATATCAGAAGCTGCTCAAATATTATGTGCTGAATGCACTGAAGCACCGACCACCAAAGCCACAGAAAAAACGGTAAGAGAAAATAGTTGCAACATATTCATATTGACGTCTGTTTTTTTATATAAATACCACTCACTAAAATTAGCTCCTATATCCTGTGGTATCTTTATGTATTCAAACACCTAAACCAGGAACAACTATCCCGAAATTATATTTTGTTGAATTGACCAATATTAAATTGTTCTAGGTACCTGTTCCGCTCATTCAAATCCACAAAGTTCTTCCAAACCACAACCCTAGACTGGGTAGAAGCAGGCTTACAAGTGTGTCGTCAAGGGTACAACATGCTGAACCTTCTCATCCATCGCAAGAACTTGAACTACTTGCATTTGGACTACAACTTCAACTTGAAACCAGTTAAGACTTTGACCACTAAGGAAAGAAAGAAGTCCCGGTTTGGTAATGGTAAGTGATCATTTTAATAAGTGACAAGTGAAGCTATTTTTGGAAAATAAAGAAATAACAACAAGAATCTAGGATACTTCTTGATATTACTTACAGTGCATACATTCGTCTTTCCTCTACAGCATTCCACTTATGTCGTGAGATCCTGCGTCTGACGAAGCTTATTGTCGACTCGCACGTCCAGTACCGTCTCAACAATGTGGACTCGTTCCAACTGGCGGACGGCTTGCAATACATCTTCGCCCACGTCGGCCAGCTCACTGGCATGTACCGTTACAAGTACAAGCTGATGAGACAGATCAGAATGTGTAAAGATCTCAAGCATCTGATATACTATAGGTTTAATACGGTAAGTTCCTTTCATTTTTTTAAACATTGTATGTCTCTGAAGTGTAAGATACAAATGTATGTCTGCAAAATGTGATCAATAAACTGTTGGTTTGCCAATATTGCAAAATCTACAAATACCTTTTTAAGCCCTCATGCAAAAAGATGGATAACTTAATAAGGATGTTATAACTTAAATGTTTACTCCCAACAAGCTCTTTCGGCGATTTTTAAATTCATAACGTTATAAGATTTAAACGAATTTCTTTTTTGTCACATTAGGGTCCAGTTTCAAAGGGCCCTGGTTGCGGTTTCTGGGCACCAGGTTGGCGAGTGTGGCTGTTCTTCATGCGCGGCATCACGCCACTGCTGGAACGCTGGCTAGGAAACTTGCTGTCCAGGCAGTTCGAAGGAAGACATTCTAAAGGTATGTTGAATGTAGTAGATTAGATAATTACTATGAAACTGCTTTGCGTCCAAAAAAATGTACAACCATAACACCAAACATACTAACATCAATAAATAATCGTCTCGGTTACATCAATAATAATACCTACTCTTAGATCATACAAAATTTATTGAATTATTTGTCTATTCCTAAGGATCGCAACATAATTGATGAATAACTTCTACTTCTTATCAGGTGTTGCAAAGACGGTAACGAAGCAACGCGTGGAGTCTCACTTCGACTTGGAATTGCGCGCGTCAGTGATGCACGATATCGTGGACATGATGCCTGAAGGTATCAAGCAGAACAAGGCTAGGACTATTCTGCAGCATCTGTCTGAGGCATGGAGGTGCTGGAAAGCCAATATTCCTTGGAAGGTAAGAAACAAATGTTTTCTCTGTTCTCAATTATCATAATTGAAAGTGAGAAGAACACAACAATATAGTTCATTTTGTAATATTTCAATCATAACCTTTCCGTTTGCACCCTCTTAAATTTAACAACTTCCTCAGGTGCCAGGTCTCCCAACACCAATAGAGAACATGATCCTCCGCTACGTGAAGATGAAGGCCGACTGGTGGACGAACACGGCCCATTATAACCGTGAGCGTATCCGTCGCGGCGCCACCGTCGACAAGACCGTCTGTAAGAAGAACCTCGGACGACTCACCAGGTTGTACCTCAAGGCTGAGCAAGAAAGACAGCACAATTACTTGAAGGTAAGAATAATATTACCATATTTTATTTTGCCAGCTGTGTAACTTTTAAACTATAACACTGATTTATAGTTTGCTGTTAATATTATACCAACAATGCCCACAATTAAACTAATAATGGATAAATTAACACGAAATTTTTAGTTTTGATTTTAAAAACTTACAGGATTTAATTGAAACTAAACTCGTATTATCTGTATAGGATGGTCCATACATTTCACCCGAGGAAGCTGTAGCAATATACACAACAACGGTGCATTGGTTGGAATCCCGACGTTTCGCCCCGATCCCGTTCCCGCCGCTCTCATACAAGCACGACACCAAACTCCTGATCCTCGCTTTAGAGCGATTGAAGGAGGCCTACAGCGTCAAGTCTAGGCTGAACCAAAGTCAGAGAGAAGAGCTGGGGCTTATAGAACAAGCGTATGACAACCCTCACGAAGCGCTCTCCAGAATCAAGCGTCATTTACTCACGCAGAGAACATTTAGGGAGGTATGTATTGCACATCATAAGAATTACTTATTTTTAATCATAAGGAAATTATGTAATTTTACTTGATTTAAGTTCCCCTAATTTGAATAAGTTCTACTCTATCAATCTTTCACCCGAATGATTTCGATTTTTTTCTCAGTATATTCTATATTTTTCTTATAAAATAGCCAGAAATTATGATATACATTATTATTTTATAATGAAACTTTGAACTATAATTTTCACATTTTTGTTGTTGCAAATATTGTGAATATACTCCAAAGTATATGTTTTGCCATTACTACACTAATAAAAAGCGCATTTCCTACATCATTAGGTTGGTATAGAGTTCATGGATCTGTACTCTCACCTGGTACCAGTTTACGATGTGGAGCCCCTAGAGAAGATCACAGACGCTTACCTAGACCAGTACCTGTGGTACGAAGCTGATAAACGCAGGTTGTTACCGCCTTGGGTCAAGCCGGCAGACACCGAACCGTCGCCTTTACTCGTGTACAAGTGGTGTCAAGGTATGTAATGATTTTTAGCTTACCAAATAAACTCGTAAAGTTAACCCTTCATTTTGCTAGGAGAGATCATAATTTTTTGTCATAATTTGAAAAGCCTTAAAAACAGGCCTTGGCCTGTTATGTACAGATGTTTCCTTTAAAAGATTCTTGGTATATTACTAATAGCTCTCTATATGTACAATGCTAAATCAAGAAGAGTAAAGAGAACAAGAAATCAAAGAGAAGTTAGCGATTGCTCAGGGTGTGCGTTGTGGCAAAGGAGATCTGCTCCTTCGATCATCCCCTTGTTACAAACCTCACCTTGGTCAGTTGCACAATCGTCTGAACATGAAGATGAAGAAAGAAAAAGGGCGAAGATCGTAATTTTGTGAAAATATTTATGCATCTTCATATTTGAGCGCAGGTATAATTCGACAGACGAATTTGTGTTAAATCAATACAGATTACTTAATATTCCCTAAATGCTCTTTTTGTAATCCTGTGTGCAGAACGTGCATATTTTTAACAGTTTAGCAATATGTTTAAAAAGTAAATAACAAAATCAATATAGGTTTTTTTAATTAAATTACACCTATTCCTTAGGTATAAACAATCTACAAGATGTGTGGGAGGTAGGTGAAGGCGAATGCAACGTCCTCTTAGAGTCACGTTTTGAGAAGCTTTACGAGAAGATAGATCTGACGCTCTTGAATCGACTCTTGCGTCTAATCGTCGACCACAACATCGCTGACTACATGACGGCTAAGAACAACGTTATCATTAATTATAAGGTTTGTGGATTACTTTATCTATTTTTAAATTGTATATTATATACTACAGTATTTATAGGCTTAATTCTAAATGTTGTCACTTGATAAAATAGGCCCAGTAAGTAGCGCATGCACTTTAATTTAATGATTTCACTTATTTAGATTGCTCAAATAAGTTTATAGATTATATTGATTCAAAGGAAAAATAAAATCATGTTTTCATCACATAATTTCTCTACAGGACATGAACCACACAAATTCGTACGGCATCATCCGCGGTCTTCAATTCGCTTCATTCATAGTCCAGTACTATGGGTTAGTGTTGGACCTGCTAGTGCTTGGTCTCCAACGAGCCAGCGAGATGGCGGGACCTCCACAACTGCCCAATGACTTCTTGTCGTATCAGGACAGGCAGACTGAAACCGCCCACCCGATTAGACTGTACTGCAGATATGTCGACAGGATTCATATATTCTTCAGGTTCGTATATGAACTAATAATAGTAAACTGGTCACTTCGAAACTCGCTCTGAAATGTAACTTCATTTATAAGAATGATATCATGAACCAACTCTTTGGGAATAAAGAAGACTTCATAGGCTACCAGACTGACAATTTCAATCTAAGTTTCTTAAAAAGTATGTTATTTTTCGTTCAACAGATTTACCGCGGAAGAAGCACGAGACTTGATCCAGCGTTACCTGACGGAGCACCCGGATCCCAACAACGAGAACATAGTGGGATACAACAATAAGAAGTGCTGGCCGAGAGACGCACGCATGCGGCTCATGAAACATGACGTTAATCTGTAAGCAATAAAGTTTAAACTTCAATGTTTTATTATACTTTTTGCAGCACCCAGAAGCTTCTTTTAATTAGTCAATCTCGAAGTTCTTATTGAGTTCTCTTGGTAAAACTTTCAATTTTATCTGATTCACGTTTAAATGTTTTGTTTAGTGGGCGCGCTGTATTCTGGGATATAAAGAACCGCCTGCCTCGCTCAGTGACTACCATCCAGTGGGAAAACAGCTTCGTGTCCGTGTACTCAAAGGATAATCCCAATCTACTGTTCAACATGGCTGGCTTTGAGTGCAGGATCCTACCCAAAGTAAGTTCATTTCAGATTTTCATTTGTTTGTTGTATTTATTAGAATGTATATTCTTTTTAGTTAGCCAATGTATTTACAGACACGGGTTAAGCTAGCAAACATTAACAATTGGGACAGTTACATGTATATTGCATAAACTAAATATACTCCAACACATATTTGCATATTTCGTTTGCAAAAAAATATGTATTATAAATTCATCACTACTGTGTTACCAATGCATACGAAGTGACTTGATATTTAAATTAAAAGATGAGCCTATCTGCAATAAATAATAGTGACTTTACTTATTTGCAACTGTATTTAAAATAAGACACTACCCCTTCTTTACTGCTATATCTTGCTTCTCACAATCGTAATAAAATCTTATTTTTATTCAGTGTCGTAGTCAACACGAAGAACTATGCCATCGCGACGGAGTATGGAACTTGCAAAACGAAGTGACTAAAGAGCGCACGGCTCAGTGTTACTTGCGTGTCGACGACGAGTCTCTCGCACGATTCCACAATAGAGTGCGACAGATTCTTATGGCTTCTGGCTCCACAACCTTCACTAAGATCGTCAACAAGTGGAACACTGCGTTAATTGGTAAGATATACTATATTATTGTTGAATTTCACATTTGAACCAGGATAAAAATGACAGAAGAACCGTAGAAGTGTGTCTATTATCTTTCCACAAAAACAAACCTTGTATAATGGTAAATGTGAGGGTTTTGTGTTACGGTGTTCAAAGACTGTGATTTAAGAGTTTAAAATACAATTTCTTTACGAAACTTTAATAATTAAACTAAAACTTCAACAGGACTGATGACGTACTTCCGAGAGGCTGTCGTCAACACCCAGGAGTTGCTCGACTTGCTCGTTAAATGTGAGAACAAGATCCAAACTCGCATCAAAATCGGTCTCAACTCGAAAATGCCTTCCCGTTTCCCGCCCGTCGTGTTTTACACGCCTAAAGAGTTAGGCGGACTTGGTATGCTGTCAATGGGACATGTATTGATCCCACAGGTGAGTGAATTATGTTTTTGCCACTTTTTAAGTGTCCGCTTGTTAGTTGTAGTCAATGTTTGCAGTTATTCCTTCTGTACTGTATTGGTTTACTGCCATAGGTGTTGTTGAGAATCCTATTATTTACGAAAAAATATGTTTTGCAAATCTGACTACTTCCATCTATAGTGACATCAGACTAGTAGAAGTAAATTTTTCGCACAGATCACACACAAACAGCATCTAGATAACAATTAACTTATGCATTTTTCTTACAGTCTGACCTCCGCTGGTCAAAACAAACCGACGTGGGTATCACTCACTTCCGCTCAGGTATGTCGCACGACGAAGATCAGCTGATTCCTAACTTGTACCGGTACATACAGCCGTGGGAGGCTGAGTTTGTTGACTCGCAGAGAGTGTGGGCAGAGTACGCGCTCAAGAGACAGGAGGCCAATGCTCAGAACAGGTAAATTTGAGAAAATAAAGTGTACTCTTGAGAAATAAAGAAAAAAATAAAGTGTGTTCTAAATATAAAGGGAGAAAGAAAAAAAGGGAGTGTTAAATAAAACCTGGGTTCTGAGGCTGTCTATCTACATATTGTAATAACTATGTTTTGTAACAACTAATCAAATGACACTGATTGACATTTTAATACCATATGACATAATTATTGAAGTGATGAACCGCGTAGGGGTCCTGAAACCAGAGAGTCCCTGTGCTCTGGGGGCGTGTGAGAGTGTCGCGCTTGCTGATCGCACTGACGCGGCACCTCGCAAGCCTGATATAACGCTATCTGATCATAACATAACAAAACTACCTAAATAACACCTTCCAAACAGCAGAAAGTAATACAATATCACTTCACAGGCGTTTAACGTTAGAAGATCTAGAAGATTCGTGGGACAGAGGTATCCCGCGCATCAATACGCTCTTCCAGAAAGACAGGCATACGCTCGCCTATGACAAGGGATGGCGTATTCGTACCGAGTTCAAACAATATCAGGTAAGAAATAAAAATTAAGAAGGTTTCAGTTGATTTGAGCCAAAACCCTACATGAACTTAGTAATTTAAAAAGAATAAATGTTAATCATTCTTATTTATTTGATCAGGTCCTGAAACAGAATCCATTCTGGTGGACCCACCAGCGCCACGACGGTAAACTATGGAATCTGAACAACTACCGCACAGATATGATTCAGGCGCTTGGTGGAGTCGAGGGCATCCTCGAGCACACACTGTTCAAGGGTACTTACTTCCCAACCTGGGAGGGTCTCTTCTGGTAAGCTCTACATCTTAAGGGTGGTTCAAAATGTATGAATTAAAGGATTATTTGCAAGTTCAGCGGCAGATTTTATTGAAACTGTGCCCTATATATTAGGGTATTTAATTTGTCAATTTGATGTTTTGGTGCTTTATTACATGAAAAAGATAAACACACACACTGACTTATATTAGAAGTCAAGATATAATTCAACATATTATTGTACTACAGGGAAAAAGCCTCGGGTTTCGAAGAGTCGATGAAGTACAAGAAGCTGACCAACGCGCAGCGATCAGGTTTGAACCAGATCCCGAACCGTCGCTTCACGCTGTGGTGGTCGCCTACTATTAACAGAGCCAACGTGTACGTCGGTTTCCAGGTACGATAAAATACGCAGTAGCAACAACATAAAATAATACATACACTTTTTTCTGTTAATATTATTGAATCTAATATCACCTATGTGTACAGGTACAACTGGACTTGACTGGTATATTCATGCACGGCAAGATCCCTACGCTCAAGATCTCGCTCATCCAGATCTTCAGAGCTCACTTGTGGCAGAAAGTGCACGAGTCTATCGTCATGGACTTGTGTCAGGTAAGGAAAATTCATGAAATTTACTGAGTAATCTTTTTAAAAGGTGTGTGTGTGAATACAGTATGCTGTTCAAAATACGAAGTCATCATTGACATAACATTAAAATCAGTATAACACTTGTATCTGTATATGGGATTAGTAAAAACAGGTAGTCTGTTTAGTTAGTCCCAAAAATTGTTCAATGCTTTGTGTATACTAGCTCCAAATTTTACTTTGAGTCATATGTCAATCAACTATATGTAGAAACAAAATCAATCTTAAACCTCGGAATCAAAATAATTAAAATAACTGGCCAAGTGCGAGTCGGACTCGGGTACGAAGGGGGGTTTACAAAATTCGGCAAAAAAGACGTGATTTTTATGCCTTAAATATTTATCTTATTTTGTTTTAAGTATTTGTTGTTATAGCGGCAACATAATTTGTGAAAATTTCAACTGTCTAGCTATCGCGGTTCTTGAGATACAGTCTGGTGACAGACAGACGGACGGACAGGCAGCGAAGTCTTAGTAATTTTCCGTTTTTACCCTTTGGGTACGGAACCCTAAAAACAAGTCACATGTCATATCTATAAAATATTTTTCTAATTCAGGTATTCGATCAAGAGCTGGACGCATTAGAGATCGAGACAGTTCAAAAGGAGACCATTCACCCGCGTAAATCTTACAAGATGAACTCGTCTTGCGCTGACATCCTACTGTTCTCTGCATACAAGTGGAATGTTTCACGACCTTCGTTACTTGCTGACACCAAGTAAGTATAAGTATATTTTGAGCGTTTGCACATTACTACAATACAACCAATCAATAAATTTTCATTTTTTTTTTCTTTCTATATTTCGAGAGGTTTCTTTCGTAGATGTATTAAAAAACATTTATATATGACAGCATCACGTATCTCATTTTTTATGAAAGCTATACATATAAGACTAATGTCCACTGTTCCCTGCAATGACTATTTAGTGAATAAAAAATTGGCTAGTTACACTTACAAACTTTTTTGTCCACAGAGACACAATGGACAACACAACAACGCAAAAGTACTGGCTGGACATTCAGCTGCGTTGGGGTGATTACGACTCGCACGACGTGGAACGTTACGCCCGCGCCAAGTTCCTCGACTACACCACTGATAACATGTCCATCTATCCATCACCCACAGGACTGCTCATCGCTATAGACTTGGCCTACAACTTGCACAGGTAACTCATATATTAAACTTATTGCATACACTGAATAAAGACCAACCTCAGTTACTGCAATATAGTGAACAAAAAAAAAATTTGAAAAGGTTTTTTTTGGATAATACTTTATTATAATCACTAATATCTAATTATGCCTTCAAGGGCAAAGGTGTGATGACGGTGTATTGGTTCACTTCTAACATAAATATTTATTTACAGCGCATATGGCAACTGGTTCCCTGGTTGCAAGCCTCTAATCCAGCAAGCCATGGCAAAAATAATGAAAGCCAACCCCGCGCTGTATGTGTTGCGCGAGCGCATCCGTAAGGCGCTGCAGCTGTACTCGTCTGAGCCCACTGAGCCGTACCTCTCCAGTCAGAACTACGGAGAGCTGTTCTCTAACCAAATCATTTGGTAAGTTATCTGGTTTTATATAACTAGATAGATGATGAGGCATTTGGCAATCAAGCCTCGTGAATCGTTAGTCTATTCCTCGTTAATGACCTCCTATAAATAATTACTGTAGTTTCCAAAGAAAAAATAAAATTTGTAGTTCTTATTATCAGCATGTTTAGTATCAGAATGTTTTTTAAGTTTGTATTTTAAATTATTAAACATTCTTTAAAGCAGCAAATCTAAAATGATATAAAATGTAATTTATTGTCATAGGTTTGTCGACGACACCAACGTGTACCGCGTGACGATCCACAAGACTTTCGAGGGCAACTTGACAACAAAGCCCATCAACGGCGCCATCTTTATCTTCAACCCACGCACAGGACAGCTTTTCCTCAAGATCATTCACACTAGCGTTTGGGCAGGACAGAAGCGTCTCGGACAGGTAAATACATACCAGATTCGTGACAGTTGTATACATATATGATAAACTTATATAATGCAAAGGAATTGCAAGTACTCTTGCAGCAGCTAATTAATCGTAATCCGCTCTTGCTATTCTGATAACAAAACCGCAAAACCTACGTAGTAACATGTAAAACTTTTGTAGGCTCAACATTTCTGAAAGTAACTAAATTAACATTTGTGCTTTTTATTATATTTAGTTAGCCAAATGGAAGACTGCTGAGGAAGTAGCTGCGTTGATTCGATCACTGCCGGTCGAAGAACAGCCTAAACAAATCATTGTCACCAGAAAGGGAATGTTGGACCCTCTTGAGGTAAAAAAAAACAACTATACAATCTAACCATAAAGTATGATATGTAATGGTCCAATAATTATTTAAGAATTTGCTGGCAGCGTTCTTTTTGTGTCGTACGACAGTTTGATTGGATTGCGCTGCTAAGCCAACCATATTCCAGATCAACCATCTACCGACTGGTTTCCAACGATATACTAGTTAATCCGATTCGAGAAAACGGTTCTATAATGAAACATAGCACAAAATTCTCCACATTTTATGTTATTGTTGCTATTATACGACGAGGATAATAATTATAGAAAAGCCAACAATTATTTAATTAAGCACAGATATTTTTCAATTTCTTCTACAATAAGTAGCATTATTCTAGATACATTCATCATATTTTGTGTACAGGTACACTTGTTGGACTTCCCTAACATCGTGATCAAGGGATCGGAACTACAACTGCCGTTCCAAGCGTGCCTCAAGGTAGAGAAATTCGGAGATCTCATCCTGAAGGCCACTGAGCCACAGATGGTGTTGTTCAACTTGTATGATGATTGGCTCAAGACTATTTCGTCGTATACAGTAAGTCCACGTTTATGTTTGTTATGATTAATATATTTCAAATCGCTCTCCTTCCTTTTATCACATAGGAATGTTCTATGAATTACATTGTCTACAATGAAGTGATGAACCGCGTAGGGGTCCTGAAACCAGAGAGTCCCTGTGCTCTGGGGGCGTGTGAGAGTGTCGCGCTTGCTGATCGCACTGACGCGGCACCTCGCAAGCCTGATATAACGCTATCTGATCATATTGACATAAATTAAATCAATAAAAACTTCATAGCTTGTAAATTATATTAAACACAGTCTTCACTGTATTTTTTAGGCGTTCAGTCGTTTGATCCTGATCCTGCGGGCCCTCCACGTGAACACGGAGCGTACTAAAGTCCTGCTGAAGCCTGATAAGACGACGCTCACAGAACCGCATCACATTTGGCCCACGTTGTCTGATGATGACTGGATCAAGGTTGAAGTGCAACTGAAGGACCTCATTTTGGCTGACTACGGCAAAAAGAACAAGTAAGTAAATAGGAAGCCTGAAAAACATAATTGTGTCTTTCTTATATTTAATTATTTTTGTAATATATTATATATTTTAAAATTTAATTAAACAAATCATTTGAGAGAGAACTCATTAATAAAAATAGTAAAATATGATTTTAAGTAATATTTATCTGTAAATACATCCATTCCCCTAACAATACTTATCCTTACTATCTGTCCAGTGTGAACGTAGCTTCTCTCACGCAATCGGAGATCCGTGACATCATTCTGGGTATGGAGATATCCGCGCCTTCGGCTCAGCGGCAGCAGATCGCTGAAATCGAGAAGCAGAGTAAGGAACAGAGCCAGCTCACCGCCACTACCACCAGGACTGTCAACAAACACGGAGACGAGATCATCACGTCTACCACCAGCAACTATGAATCGCAGACCTTTAGGTGAGAATTTAAACATAATTTAGTTGAACAGAACCGTAATAAACATTGCGAAAGCAAAACAACCTCTTAGTTCGTCATATAACAATTTTATTTACATTTCAGTTCCAAGACGGAATGGCGCGTTCGTGCTATTTCAGCGACGAACTTACACCTTCGTACGAATCACATTTACGTGAGCTCTGATGATATCAAGGAGAGTGGCTACACCTACATCTTGCCGAAGAACTTACTCAAGAAGTTTGTTACCATCTCTGATTTGAGAGCGCAGGTCAGTTCCAGTTTGGATTATTGGATAGGTCCTTGATAGTTATACATTATATATAAAATATTTCGGTAATCGAGACCAATATACCAGGTTTACCAGCCTGACTTCTCACTGGTAGCATTATGTACCTTCAGATAAAAATATTCACGTATTATATTAAAATGCAATGTTTTGTCATCAAGTTATTGAGAAGTACCAGGATTCCTAACACGCACGCAAGACTTTTATATACAAAGATAGATTCATGCTCTGATAAAATATTGAAATGTTACAGATCGCTTGTTACCTATACGGCACGTCACCGGCGGATAATCCGATGGTGCGCGAGGTGCAGTGCGCCGTGGTGGCGCCGCAGTGGGGCACGCACCAGCAGGTGCACCTGCCGCGACACCTGCCCAAACACCCCGCGCTGCAGCACCTGCAGCCGCTCGGCTGGATGCACACACAGCCCAACGAGCTGCCGCAATTGTCACCGCAGGTATTATACACGATTACTATACACGATTACAAATTTATGCAATTGCAAGTGAGGACTGTTGACATCTCTCTTCCCAACCCATAAAACTTTCATAGATACAAAGAAAATTAAATTAAAAAATATGTTTTTATTTGCAGGATATAACAACACATGCTAAAGTTATGGCTGAAAATCCAACTTGGGATGGCGAGAAGACGATTATAATCACATGTTCGTTCACGCCTGGCTCATGTTCACTGACGGCATACAAGCTGACGCCCAGTGGATACGAGTGGGGTGCACGAAACACTGATAGGGGCAACAATCCCAAGGGGTATCTCCCCAGTCATTACGAAAGGGTGCAGATGTTGTTGTCAGATAGATTCTTAGGTTACTTCATGGTCCCGTCACAGGGAAGCTGGAATTATAACTTCATGGGTACGTTTTTACAAAATTATATGAATATTATGAATACATAATATTATAAAATATTATGATGTACAATACTTAACCTGTCGCTTAACGCGTGCAATATTAGCCAAAATCTTTATTTAAATTAGTATACAGTTAAATAAGTTTCAAGGTGGCAATAATATCATGTCATGCAAAGTTTAAACTGCTGAAACGATGAAGTCGATTCTAACTTAACAACACACTTGTTATACTGCAGGTGTCCGTCATGACCCGAACATGAAGTATGGCGTTCAACTGGGCAACCCGCGTGAGTTCTACCACGAGGTGCACCGGCCGGCGCACTTCATGAACTTCGCCGCCATGGAGGACGCCGCCGCGCCCACTCTCGCCGCAGACAGAGAGGACCACTTCGCGTAGACATGGCTGCCTGTTTGTTTAGTTATAAGGGATAGTGTAAATAAGCGATAATAAAATTTTATAAATATGCTATGATGCTTATCATTTTTTCCTAGTTTCCTTCGTACTGAAACAACATAACTTCAACTGAAACTGTACGACTGTCTCTACCATTATTAACGTTAAACTCAGACTACCCATTATACATTATTGAGAATTAAAACACTTGAAATAATTAAAATACTATAAATTTGCAACAAATTTTTAAATGTGCGAGAAGCTGAGCAATTAATTATTTCTAAAAGATGTAACTGACGATTTTCTACCTTTTGCTGGGGAAACCATAACTAAATTTGGCTCGATTACCTACTGCTGCTACACACAAACATTCGATTACACTAGAAATAATACATACCTACTCGAAGCAGCCTGTCCGTGTGTCGAAAGAGAAAATGTACGTAGTGTTGTCTTTTTCTATTAAATGGTGGCCATCAATTTTATTTGAAAACAGGACAACATATATAATTTTACTTAAATTGATAATTTTAGTTCATAAAGTTATTAGTGTAATACCGTTACACTAATAACTTTATGAACTAAAATTGTCAGTTAATTAAACTAGTAATTAAAGGGCACGTATTCCCAACCCTATTTTTAAAACTTTTAGGAACTCATTTGTCAATTTATTCAATTTGAACATGATGAATATTTATTGGAGTTTATACTGACTTGAAGCTGTCCCTAATATGAACAGCTTCAATAAACATGTACATATGAACTTATATACTATGCAGCACGAAAAAAGTGTAGGTTATTAAATACTGGTTTATGTGGTAATCTTTACTTGTATAAAAAATATTGATTACTACGTCAATGAAACAATCAGTTGAATAAATATTATATTAATAACACGCGAAATGTTAAATCTCGAATCCCGGTATAAATAGTAGGAACAAATGCTTGTGTGATGGTCATCAACATTTGTATCCAAGTCATGTATCTTTGTATAATATGTATGTATTTACAAATTAAATTAATATATTTAGTATATCAATCCGTAACACAAGCCTCCTTGCTTCGCCCGGAACTAGATGGCGCTGTGTCATGTTCGGACTTATTATCATTGAAGAAAAAATTATGAACCAAATGATTGCAGTAAACGTTATGACTTTGACTTCGATCGGCTGGGATTTATTATAAAGTTAGTAATGTTTCGTGACCTATGTCCAGCAGTGGACGTCTAACGTTTGATATGATTTATGGTATATAATATGATATAATGTTCTGTGCATTCAATATTCAATATTTACAACTTCCATAATAATAATTACATATTATAGTTTTTTTTCTCAATTATTAGATTTATAACTGACTTCAGATTGGCTATTTCGTTGTCACGCCTTTTGAGCTTTTGTTTCAAAATCCTAATATTCCGCCGTAAACTTCGTTCTCTTGTCGTCATTGCTTTGGTTTGTGAACTAGTCTCAATTATTTTAATGTTTTTGCTTGTAGGTTCAAAATGAAAATCTTCTTCATTTCCTGATTTATCTGGTAGACCTACAAATTCTATGCTGTTTTTATTATCATCGCTAGAGGAAGAATGTGCAGGTGATACTTCTTTATAATTCTTGTTAATCTCGACTGCATTTATGTTATTTTTTTCAATTATCTGTAAGAAATAATCAACATAGTTATTACATCACTAATAAATTGGGGTTTTCCTATATCTCCGCGATTTCATGTTCGAAATAATACACTTTACGTCCTCCAAAAATATGTTATTTTTATATTTTAAACTATACAGTACGTTAACAACGGCAATTAATAACCTTTGGTAATATTGAAGGAACTGCTTCAGGTTTTAATCTTGTTTTAGCGGCTGTCGCATAGTCTTCGTCTTTAAAATGTAAACAACAAACACATGCAGACTTTGACACGTTGCTGTCAAGTTTCATTGCCGCTAACCATAATGTTCTGCGCTCGTTATTAACAGGAATCCTATAAAACACAAGTAACATTAAAGAGAATTAAAGTTTACATCTCTTGTTTTTGTATTCCTTCCTTAAGGCTAATATGTTGTTTTTGATAAACTGATTAAGTCGTAAAAATTTTGTCCAACTAAATAAAAAATCATGCTCACACTTGTGACTTCAATGTATTGCTTACGTTGCTTTCGTCTAACCTACCTATGGAAGGAATATCTACAACCAGGATAGGATTCTTGTTTACAGCCAGTTACAATACAAGAATTTACCATTTTCAATAAAACAAGGCAAAATGATATCAACACATTAAACTACTAATGTAAACAAACAACGCAAAAGAGTGAAACGAAGTAGAATTCATTTTCACAACAGACTACAGTAGTAATTGTAGATAATTTATAATTTTATACTCTGAGACCTGAGTGATAGTCACAGAGTACATTGATGTAGACTGAAACTTTCAGTCTGAAAGTGTTACTATTTGCGATTAATTGCTTGATTAAATCAAGTATTTAATCAAGCAATTAATCGCAAATAGTAACACTTTTTACTTCACTTTAGTCTGTTGAGTACAAGCACAGAACAGAACAAAAGAGTAGAAGTGGTATGTGACCGTGATTAGTAGAGATGAAGCGTATATACTAGAACAGATCCAGGGACTAGGTATTTATCGAGACTAGGTAGCACCTATTCCCACGAAAATACTCGATCCACCTAGTCTGACTGTTCTGCACACGGCGTGCGTCGTGACACTGACTGTGTAAAGTATGAAGCGAAGATTACAATTCATTACTGCGTCCGTAACCGTACTTTCAGGTATCACTAGCAGACTTGACTAGCAGACTTTAACCGAAACATACTATAAAGTACGCGTACTTCATGGACTAGGTGGAATAGGTATTTAGATCGAGTATTTGTACGGAATCGGACTGGATGCACCTAGTATCAAATTTACCTAGTATGACTCATCTCTAGTGATTAGTATGGAACCGCTCGTTATGCCGCTCGCGCTGTCGCCAAACTCACACAAATATGCCAATAATTATATTCTGCACTACAAGTAAACAATGCGCTCAATTGGTCTTTTTTATTTCCGTCAAAAATAGATGAACTCCCTAATGCTACATTAGACAATATACATTCACTATAAAAAAATAAGATTCAATTTTTATTATACTAAGAACGTACTTAAACCTTTTATGTACTAAGGTCAAACTAAATACGATTGTTGAGATAATTTTGCTACTTGACCAAAGATGGATAAGATATAACCCTTAAATAAATGACACTTACGTTGATATTAGTATTATATGTATGCATTGTATCGCGAGGCGATCAGTGCGCGGCGCATTGATAGCTGCATCACAATATCGATATCGATTATGTATCTACAATTTTTTTTTGCTGTGGGTTATCAATTTACTTTGTGATTTTGGTTTTTTATGTATACTTTTTTTTATATTAAAAGTGGTATTAAAAGTGTTCCAGTTTGATGGCATCCAATTTATTCTACCAGTGGCATATCTATCTATTTTTCCTTGAAATTGGGATCATTCGGAAACTTACAATTATTTTATGCAATGAGTTAAATTTATCGACAGAATAAAAAATCAGCCAGTCACATCACTAATTGAATAGCAAAGAACTTTCTAGAAGCACTTGACAATACAGTCAGGACGAGTGGACTTTATGTTACGGACTTATGAAGGGTTTTAGCTTGTTATCTATTAAATTATTTGTAAACGTAAATTAATTAATATTTAAGGAATATAAATAAAATATTACTTACCGATGGTACGAAACACCTCCATTTTGAATATTCTTTCTTCTACTATCATTTTTACACTCTATAATCATACAATACAGCATAGCTGAGGTAAAATTTCAATTTTATGAATGACACACGTAACGCCATGTTCGTATACAACTAGGGTAGGATTTGAAAGATTTGCGCGGAACATCGCTTAACATTAGAACACGCGCCACGCCCACTTTGCACTTCTACTCTTTTTTCTGTTCTGTGGGTACAAGGGTTATTTTAATTTTGTTGTCTAAATGCGTCATGAATTCTTATAAATAAAACACGATCAGACGATATAATAACCAAAATAATAGTATAATAAAAACAGTGATATTAATTATAATATATTTATCAATAATATATTTCCGGACATTGTTACACAGCGCCATCTAGTTCCGTGGTAAGCAACGAGGCTTGTGTTACGGATACTAGATGGTTGATATACTACACATATACTTTTTTTGTTGTAAATACATACATAATAAACATAGTTTTTTTTAATTTTTTTATTTATTTATACATCCATGACTCGGATACAAATGTTCATGCTCATCACACAAACATTTGCCCCTAACGGGATTCGAACCCGGGACCCAAGCGTTAACTATCGCAGAGCTAAACGGGTCATCAAATAAAATGAAATTGTACTTATTATGATAGTTGGAGTAAAATTATAAGGGTTTTTTCTTATCACATAAATGTAATAGATTGACAGATGACAAAAAATACGGAGGGTTGGCTGTATGGACTTCACCTTATCCGTTGAGATAAGAAAAAAAAGCAAACACAATGTTGACGTTGACAAAAATGACATAGATTGTCTAATTTCGAATCTGGTTCTGGTTGTTGTGATTGTCATTTGTCAATGTCATTGACGTTATTGTCAATTGTCATTGTCTGTTTGATCATTGATTTTGTGATTCGAGTTTTTAATATTTGTCTGTGAAATATAAGTACATTGATATAACCAAGTCTAGTTATAATTAAAATGGGTGACCACGATGACTTTGAAGACAACCAATACCCCGACAACGATGAGTTTGTTCCTTACGTGACGGCCGGTAGTCTAGCCCAAAAAAATGGCGCGAAAGTTACACTGTGGGGTAAAGTCACCAAAGTTTCCGCCAGCGAAGGTTTCTACGTGAAAACTGTGGATGATCAAGAGATTCTTATCAGGTTGAAGAGGCCTCTGGATGAGCCGTTAGAAGGTTGGTACGAAATTTACGGGGTTTCCCAAGGGAAGAGTGTGCTTTGTGATGAATACGTCCCATTCAATGAAGAGATGACGAAGAATATTGATTTGGAGGGTCACAAAGGGCTGGCCCGGTTACTAGTGGCTCTCGACGATCCATGGAATTTGGGCGATGATTCTACAAATGGCATGACCGGTGTTGTTCCAATGGACCAAAACTATTAAGTTACTTTTGAATTAAAATCTTGTGTCAATCACTCCCAAAGTATTTCTGGTAATATATTATGTATATCTTGATATCAGACATTATTTTTAAATCGGTAATTTTGGGCTGGTGTCAACACAATAATAAGTAAATGTAAGGACAGTATTAAATTTATCACATCTCAAATACTGAAGAAAAACCTCATAGATGTTCTAGATGGCAAGTAAAATCAAGCTGATCCACTCAAATATAGCATGGTGGACCTAGCTCAAATCTATCTGAGAGGAGACCTGAGTCCAGCATGGAGCTGGAAATCGATTGATGAAAGAGATTTAATAATTGCTATGATTTTGAAGTAGGCAGAATTACTTTTGGTACTTACATTATATTATCGTAACTTTCTGAAAAATAATGGTATTTAATGAACAAATGTATGTATACTCATAATACTAATTGTATTAGTAGTCTGTACCAGCACAGGATATACATAATGTTGTCTTCATTTTAAATAATGTTCTTGCTTGGACTTGTCAACTTGGTAAACTTAATTTATAATTATAAAATAGGTAAAAAGGAAAATGTGTCTGTAATATTTTATTCCTTATAATATTTAATTACTATATTGTTAATAATACTTGTTACTTAACTAATGAAGCTGCGTAAAAGTGCAGTTCAACGAGGGAGGGTGAGAGGGGGGGGGGGGGCAATTAGAATTATCAAATTGGAGTCTTTTATCACTAAACACCTAACCAACCAAGTGACCCGCCCATCTCGACTTGAAAACTGGATCTATCCTTTGGTGTGTAAACACAGTATAAAGGTTATGTATTGTGAATGTAGCTTAAGGTGAAGTTATTCAAAATAAAGTGTAACTTTAAATAACAAGTCAATAGAATTGGCATTTTGTATATTCACACAATTAAACTAAGTTTTTTATTTATTACTTGCGTTTTACTTATTCCTTGAAATTAGATTAACAGTATTAAGTATTTCTTACATAATTTTTACTTAATGCTATTCATTTTCTTATTTAAATAAATAAAATAGTCTGTAATGTGATTATTACAATATCAGAACAATATAGTAAACTAATTAATAATAAAAAAAACATAATATATAAATCTAATTATAACACTTGTATGAGTGTTATAATACTCATACAAGTATGAGTTTCAATCAATCAATTCATGGATTGGACTTTTATCATCTTATAAAAAAAATATTATAACACTGATTCATAAGGAAGCTGATATTAGAGTCTGGGAATTAGAAAAATTGTTTTTAATTTATTCATATTTGTGAAATTATTTTATGTTCCCATACTTGTCCTAACTCCAAGGCTAGTCTGGGACCATTTGGAGGAAGGAACTCAAATATTTCTAAAACCTTGTTATTTATTTAATTGTTGCAATTTTTTACTGAAGGTCAAGGGTGAAAACACAAATTCAAGCAAATTTCCAGGGATTTTTACATCTGTGCCCGGCGTCGTCAATTTTGGACATGGCAGGCAGACAGGCTTACTTTTAGGATATGTTGCCTGTCTGCATTGAAATATAAATATGCTCCAGTCGCGAGAGCTATAAAAGTAATTAACAGTGTTGGGCGAAGAATCGATGTTTTTAATTGTTCATTGGCGGAGTTTCTAAAAGTGACCACTGACATTGTCAGTTCTGAATATTAATATTAATATTTGAATTTATTGATTTTATAATTTTGTTTATTTATTATAATTTTGCAAATTGTTAATTTAATTTATTATTTTTATTCTTTAATAACATTTAATATCATAGCTATTATATTCATTCTATTCTGTTATTGTAATTGTCGTAAATTTTAACATATATCTATATTGTAAGTATGACAACATTATCGCATTGGGTGTAAACCTGTTAGGATGATGGTGATATAAAATAAATAAATAAATAAATAAAATAAATATTGTAGTTTTGAAAAATCTTGCATTCCAGTGGTTATAAATTCTATAGAGTTCGTTGATTTTGTTGCACACCATTCTCTACAATATTAAGTACTCTGCATCCAGCACTGCACACGAGGGTACGATCTGATGTCGCTCTCCCTGTTGCGTCGCTCAATATTACGCATGCGCTTCTCATGCTGCACCGCATTGGATAATGCACCTTCTATACACGTTACTGGACGGTTCCTATAACGACAAGTTTATAAATAGATTAGTAACCTTTTATTTGAGACTGAAAGTCAAGGTTTTATAGGTGGCTAATCAATGTCAATAATTGCATCAATTGGTCAGTTGATTACCTACTCCATTTGACTATGTTTACAAGGGGTTGCAATCTCAGAATAGAAAGGGGCTGCCATTTTGTTTAAAAATATCTTATAATAAGAAAAGGTGGAATCCAAACAGGGTTCTTAAATGATTCATGAGTTTAATATAACCGACGCGGCGACGTGTACTTACAGGCCTTTTGTGTCTATCTTCGGTACTTCGGAGCGTATCTTCATGCTGACGGGCCGGTCCTTGCCCTTTAGAGCCAGATCCGTCAGGTAACGCTTGATGTAGTTCTTCAACTGTGCGTTTTCCTTGGCCAGTTTCGCCTTCTCAGTCCTTAGACAAATTGTTTGGACCTTAGCTCGGTTCACTTTCAGTAAGAATTTGTCCATTTTGCTATATTCCTTGCATTCATCCTAAAAAACAATTTGTTAACATAAAACAAGTGAATATGAAAACTATACCTACGTATTAATAACTTCATATTTTGCTTAAACTCATCAAGTGGCAAAATCCCAATATTATTTGAATTTAGTGCGAATAGCACTCGATTTGGCTGACGACGAGAAGCAGGTCAACGTTGAGTTAAATTGCATGGTATTGATCAATGATATTTACAGCAAAAAAGGAGATCGATATAATATCCAACATGCGTATCAGTAAAAGTAAAGGGTTGTGGTAGCCTAGTGGTGTGACCAGTGGACGAGTTCGAACACAAGGCACGCACCACTTTTCACTTTTGCTCAAACCTGCATGAAACCTGCATGCTTGACAGATTATCTAGATGGCATGTGAAGGTTGATGATGATTGTGTATATGAAAATATGTGTAAGTAATATCTACAGGAGAAAATCCAAGTGGAAACTTAAAATAACAGTTAGGATGGAAAGAAAGAGGAGTTTGGTAGATACTTACGATCATTGCTTTGTCAAGATATTCAAAGTCTAGCGAGTCAATATCGTAATCGACATCTTTGGTCAACTCGTCGCCTTCGTGCTCATATTTCCTGCAGATTTCGGACAGTTGCAATATTTTATTCAACTTGCCGTGTAGCTTTTCAAGATGCTGAAAAAAATCTACGTCTAAAACAGTGGCGTATCGTGGGGAGACGGTGGCGGGCAGAAGGGGCCATGGCCCCGGGCCGATGCCCCCTTTCATATGCCGATATGAAAGGGGGCATCGGCCTTTCGGCTTCTGCCCGCCACCCTCTGGTCAAAAAGTCATTACGGTACATTTCATTTTAATTATAAGCTGTAGTTATTAAAAACCACGTTATTAGTAGGTAGTCAGTAGTTTTGACTAACAACTGCTTAGTTTATCCGTCCGGTCCGGTCGCCGGTCGGTCTGATCGCGATCTCCTTGTCTTAATCAGGGTGGACTGAGCTTTGGTACAGGGTTGGGAAATAAGCGAAGAAGATGATAATTAGTTGGAAGAGAGTCAAAACATAAGCATTGCTTTATCTTATGCAATAGGAACCTTGATAGCGTCTTGGCTAGTGTTCACCATGACATCAAGATTCTGGCTCTCGTGACTCCTGTCCAACTTGGAGTCTTTCTTCATCTGTAGGTACTTCCGCGCTAGCTGCTCCTTGCGAGTTGCCATGCGCGTTAGTTTGTCACTTGTGGTACTAGTCGTCTTCTGCCATTCGTGTTGCAGGTTCAACAAGTTCTCCTGAAAACAAAAAACAGATACATAAAACTGGGTTTCAATAGTAGGTTTAGAATCATACTGTTATTTGAGGGAATTTGCCATAGTCACAACGCTTGGCGGGCGGGTTGAACGCATTTGAATGAAATTGGGATTGGGATGCTTGGGATGCTTCCGCTGATAGTGCTGCTGCCGACTATCAGGTTCAGTATTTGTGAACAATCCAGCATAATTCACGGTTATGACGCCATGTATCGCTTAGCCGTAGCCAAAATGGATGAGAAGATGATATTTTGTAATGCGACACTAAATCAGTAGTTCAGAATTTAGAATCATCATATCTGCCGAGCTTGTATGGGTACCTAGTTAAGAAGGTCAGGACAAAAATATTAGGTTGATTTTTATGATATGATGCCACTGGGTAGTCAATTGTCCTCAAGAGTCACGCTATATAAATATACCTATAATTTACGCTTGAAAATCCTGGTCCTTCTTTTTCTTCCTAATAATAGCATTTAGTCACGCTACAAGATTACTTGCCCTATTATATAGGTAGGTAGGCAGGTAGGTACGTAACGGCGGAAGTGAAAACTAGCAAATATTTTTGTATTGAAAAAGAATCCTATTTGTAACGGTATTTAGTTCCGGAGCCCTCGATCAAGGTTTAGCCGTATCCTCGAAAGGTAAATCAAACTTTCAATTGACACAGTCGACCTTATTGTGGATTGGATTGGGTTGCACAACACAATTTATACTTTACCTAAGTAATCATAATATGTACTCATAAAGTACTATTAAGTTTTTTGAATACCAATCCCCAACGTAGGAAATTAGATTTACCTAGCAGAGCAGGTAAAAGAGAAGGAAATGGGGAAACCTTTCCCCAACTGTGGGACAATATATGTTAATAGAAGACTCGGAGGAACAAAACATTATTAATAGAAATAATGATCTACTGTTCAGAAAATTAAATATCTTACAGTAGCAAGTTGTATCTGGAGGTCATTTCTGGCGATCTCTTTTTGATAGAAGTCGTCCTTCTCTCGCAGGCTGTGGTAATGGCTCATTATAGGGTTGTGCTGCTCCTGGTAGACCGCGAACATCTCGCGGAGTTTGCCCCAGTGCATCTCGATCTCCAGCTGTTTGGGAGCGCAGAAGTCTCGCAGTGCTCCTTCATGCTGAAATTTAAAATGAATACAATACTTTCGATCATAAGCCATACCTAAGTACCTTATATAGATGTGGGTAATTGAACTAAGTATTTAATTAGGTATTGTCGTGTGTCAAGACTATGATATAACTGGAGTGTTACAAACTAATTCTCACATACAAACACACATAACAGCAGATCTATTATCGGTTGGCCATGCCTATAAATATTTGTCCCGTGCAGATATCGATCCCGTGATCCTGGCTAATCACTGCACTAATGATATCTTTAATGTATGAATGTGCACTTGTATGTATATAATCATACAAAGAAAATATTTCTCTAAAGTAAAATAAATGTTCGACGGTTAGATGAGTAGAATCACACACACAGGTACAGTTAATGTACCGTCCTAGACACTACGCTAACGACAGGATAATCTAACAGATGATAAGTAAATACTAGTTAAACAGCTAGTTATACACAACAGAACAAGTATTTCCCATTATTTCTGATATACTTGTTATTGTAGTAGTACATTATTGCAATTGCCAATTGGCTACATATGAGTTTTCCTGTAATTAGTGGCCCTGGTCCGCAGATCCGACCATGTAGCCTGACAGACTGACAGGCGTGACTGATGGCTGATGAGCATTTTTTGTTATGAAACTTGACGAGATAAGTATCTATGGATATGTGAGGTAGGTAGGTACCTAATTTCTGTAAATAAATAAAGGAAAAGGATAGCAACAATCTCTTATTTTCTTCTTTTTTATTGACAGCATTGCAGGAAGTAGAAACGAGGTAATGGTTTTTTATAAAAGGTCTTAGTCCTGTATTGTTGGTAGATACGTTTACAATAACAAACTACGCACCAGACCTTTTAGTCACTCAAATATTTTGGTTGGTGTGGGGATCAAACCTATGACCAGTGGTGTAGAAGCCGATCGCTCACATAAAGCGAAACACAAAACGTAAGGCTAAAAATGGTGTTTGTTCAGTAGATATATTTATATACCACGCGTATATTTTGTACCTCCCAATTTCTCTTCATGAATACAAATGTTAGGGCACTGCACAATACTTATACCTAGTATAGACTGGGCTCACGAGAAATGCCATTGATACTATAATAATCCTTAGGTTGTCAAACTTAAGTTAAATACCTATACCTATAAGCCTACTACGTCATAGCGTGTCTTATTTCAATGGTAACCTAGGTCCCTTCGCAATCGCTTTCTGTCGCGAAATTCATAACAATGAAAATAGAAAAAAAACAGGTTAAAATACATATTTGTCATGTCACCCAACAATTAGTCATATATGTGGTTGAAGCTTGTCCTCTTTTGTGTCTCGGGGAAGTGATGCGTGGATGCCGTTATGATATATACGATGCGCCATGACCAACAGGCGACATTGTCGATGTATCAGCCAACGTGAACATGTGCCTCATCAGGTATCACGTGCTTATATTCTGCTTAATACTTGTCGAAAGTTATGTGAGTAACTATCAAATTTATTCTGTATTTACAAAAGCTGGATTTCTAATTGATACATTTGTGGGTGAATTTCAACAAGAGCTTTTTATTTGTCATTTCGGTGGGTTTTTTTTATTTCAATGCTATCTACATATTTTTTGTGACTAATAAAACCTTAGCCTATTTTATACCATTGGGTGTGAGTGGACATCAAATATCATCAAAACTTACATAAATATTTAAGGATGAATTTTTAAACGTCCACTGAAATGAAAAGTAAACCGAAATGATAAAAATTACCACTGAAATGATAATCTGTGCACCGGAATGAAATAAATCCACCGAAATGATACAGCTAAGAACAACCGCGCTTGGCAGCCAGGGTTCCGTACTTTGTTAGGTTTGATTTCCATGAATTTTAGATAAACACTGAGACAGGACAGTATTTTAATACTCTTATTTTAATATCAGTACACAGTTATTTTAATATCATCATTAATATACTGATATTACTGTTAGTATTACGATATCAACGTATCATCATCATCATCATCAGCCTATAGCCGTCCACTGCTGAACGTAGGCCTCCCCCAACGTAATACTTATTAATTTAATGTATTGTTTATTGTGATATGAATGAATTGTTTCTTTACTTATATAACCTTTGGTAATTTTTCTTGTTGTGTTGTGTGAAAATGTTGGAAAACTTTATCGTAAATGCTGGTAAACATGAATAAATATTTTCGTTTGTTTTTCAAATACAAACTGATTGATATATTTTCAAAAGAGTGAACGAAGCGCGATTAGAAAGCTTAAAGTTTCTGAATAATATTATGGCTGCATTTATGACATTAATAATAATACATAATGTCTACCTATTGCACTAAGAGAAAAATGCTAGGTAGGTAAAATTGGTAACGAGACGAGAATAGTGTTCTACAGGTATATAAGTAAAACTTCTAAAATTAAACCAACTCTTATATTTTCAAAACACAATAAATGAATAAGAAATATTATAAAAATATGTTAGTAGTAATAGCTTAGTACTTTTAATCCTTTTACATAAACGTTAATCCATGTCTAGATATGTATGGTGCCATTTTTTAACAGACTTCCAAAAGGAGGATGTTGAGATTTTTTTTTTATGTTTATTACCTCAGCACTCTCGACTGGGTGAACCGATCTTGATCATTCTTTTTTTATTTGAAAGCTGGTGCTTCCCGTGTGGTCCCATTTCAATTTTGTTCAGTTTGGACAGTGGCATCCATGAGAAAATCATATAAGTCTTAAATTTGCATTAAATAATAATATGTGATTGACAAATGGACGAATAACTCATTATCACGCCAACTGATTTCGATGATTCTTTTTTTATATGAAAGCTGATGCTTCCCGTGTGGTCCCATAAAATGGGAAGGAAGTGGTGAGGATCTGATGAGTGGATCCTTGGGAAATTGAGAGAAACCCTCAAATTTTCTACGTAGATGACGCGTTTATTGTTCAACCCATTACATACCATCACGCTTGTCATCCCCAAAAGGTTAGGCAGAGGTGTACTAATGTACATCCACGTTTTGCCGGTATGTTTTAGGTCCCATGTAATAGGGGGCGAGCCTATTTCCATTAACCGGGCACGAATCCAAACTCCGAGCTGCTACTGAGAATTTCACATAAAAACCCAATAACACTTTGCTCGACCTGGGAATCGAACCCAGGACATCTTGTTCGGCAGTCGCACTGAACATCCACTAGACCAACGAGACCTATTACTACAAACCTATTGCAGACACTAAAAAGTAAAAAATAAAATAAAAAACAGCCCTTCCGAGAATTCGATTTTTTTTCTTATCAGGTTTTATGAGTTTTACTGCTGGTTTGGTAAATACAAATATTATACAGCAAATACACCTGAATAATCTAATCTACACTCTAGGTAAAAGTACATTACAAAACTTACAAGACTTTGTATTTGACACAAGGATCTCTAAAACTTTGTGGTTTTATCATTTCGGGTATAACTGTCCACCGAATCCACTGAAATGATAACACTGAGATGATAAAATAGAGGTTAGTTCTACATTTAACACCAAAATAAAATTATTAAAAAAATATGAACACTACTCAAACAAAAGAGTACTTACGGCGATATTATATACAATTT
Source organism: Craniophora ligustri (assembly GCA_905163465.1). Classification (NCBI taxonomy): domain Eukaryota; kingdom Metazoa; phylum Arthropoda; class Insecta; order Lepidoptera; family Noctuidae; genus Craniophora; species Craniophora ligustri. The sequence continues at coordinate 3,681,238 of LR990967.1, read as the reverse complement.
TGAAACAAATTAAAGAAATCTAGCACGAGTTATAACAGCCACCGAAATGAAAATATTTTTGTCCCCATATTACTGAAATGATAAACTTACTTCTTTGGCGGGTAACCGCAAGACGTTAGGACCGGTGCATTCGTGCCGAGAGCTTGACCCGGGCTGATCCAAAGTGAGGAAAGGTGAGAGGTGCGTAACATCGCAATGTTGACGTGGCTATTTTACTAAAACTTACTGTCCTCTGAAATGATAACTTTTTTCCAGACAAAAGTTGACTGCCTGTCAAATCCATGAGAAAGAAGATAAACAAACAAAAATAGTTTTATTTGATCGGATATATTATAATTTAATGATAACAAAACCTACTTAAATCCATATTACGAATGTATTTGCAGGGGAAGGTATTTTATGAGCGGAACTGGGTTCGGGACAGGCCACTGTGATGATAAAATAACACTTTATAATTATTTTTTTGATTAATTAGAGGGTAGAAATCAATGATATTTTTTGCCCAGGTAGAGGAGCACTTACGTTGTTAAGAAAATATATATAAAATTAAAAATCAGCACATTGCACTACCGTTCTCAGCTTTGCCGTGTATTTTTCTTGCTTGTGCAATTCACCCTTGTGTTCTTAGTATAACAGTTTTTAGATGAAGCAACAATCGTTCAATTTATGTATTTGTGGAAGATATTTATATATAACATCATACCATCACGCCAGTTATCCCCGTAGCGTTAGGCAGAGGTACACCCATAATTCACCGGTATGTCTAGGTCGCATATAAAAGGGGGCGAGCCTATTGCCATCAACCGTGAACAAACCAAACTCTTTGGTTGATATGGGAATCGAACTCAAGACAAGACCTCTTGCTTAACAGTTGCACTAACGACCACTAGACCTACGAGACCAAATAAACATAATAAATAATAACTGTAAACGTATTTTATACACAGGCTCTAAATTGTCGGTCGGACGGAGGTCCTAAAGAAGCCGAGTTGAAAAATATTTACAAGAAATGTTTGAAGACACAAGAAGGCAAGAATTCAAGCAAAAATAATTCCGACCAAGACTGGAGGGAATCCCGGGGACAAATTCAAAGAAACGACTGGGATAGAGGACGTACTGGAAGCAATGATAATAAGAATAGCAGAGACGATAGAGCGAGCAGCAGAGATGACCGAATGAGTAGCAGAGATAGGAAGGGAGGAAGTATGCGAGATAGTAGAGACGATATGATGAGTAGAAGTGATGACAGAGGTAGTGGGAATGATGATAGGATGGGGAGGCATGATGAAAGGATGAGTAGCAGCAATGATAGAACGAGTGGTCGCAACAGAATGGGGGGTAAAAATAACAGGAATGACATGACAAGTAACCGAGACGAAAGGTACGGCAGGGATGACTACTTTAATGGAAGAGAAAACTTCCCTCAAAGTAATGAATACGGTAGCGTAAGTAACGTTCTTCTTAATATATATTCTCATTTTCATTTCCTTACCAAAATTTAATTAAAGTGCCTAAAAGAAGAAAGTAGCTAGAAGATTCTAACGACTGACTTGGATAGATATTATCCTTATGGGTAAGACCAACTGTAACACCTTGGTTCTATAGTATTCTGTCATATGTATTTAAGATACCGGGTCCGCAAAAACTGCGCGTATCCTTTTTATTATGTTATAAGTTCTTTAAGTGTTTATACATATTTACAAGATTATTGGATTGCTTTTATCAGGATATGGGCCAATATAACAACTATTACGCAACAACTCAATCTCCAAGAAGGTATAAAAGAGACAGACGTCCAGAGAATTCAGGACAAAGAAGTCAGTATAATCCGAATAGCCATAAAATCACGGGCTATGAGGACAGTTTTCGGTCTGACGAGAAGAATTCCAGCGAAAATAATTCTACCAAGGAATCAAATAACAAGGCCTGCGCGTTGCACTGTTTCTTGGATAATTTGGAAATGGTATGTGTTTCTTCAATAGATTCTTCCATTGCCTTTGGATCTAGAACCCAAGTTCTAGGATACCGTAAAATAATGTTCATTACCGTTGTATGTAACTTGTATACGGAATACGGGTGACATTTGAATTTTATTTGTGTTTGTTATTGAGCGTAGGTAAGCTTTAAATCATGTTGTAACCTACAGCTTCATATTGGGATGTCCATATGCTATATCATGCCAGTATCAAAAAAGGTATTTGGCAAAAATTAATATTGAATACTGGCTAGAATACATCTGTTTTTATTATATCCTTCGATAAGACAAGGAACTGGTTAATGCTGTTTAGATAAGCTAGCCGATTAATTTCTGTCTTTCCATTAAGACAGGTGAAGACGGCATGCCTGACAGATACCTGGTGACTCATGCTATCACCAAGGATGTAAAGAATGAAGATCTGAGAGACTTTCTGCAAGAGTCCATTGAAGAGTGTTTCCAGATTTTGGATAACGGTATGTACCTACTTTAGTTTTATTTACTTTGCCTTGAGCTTTTAATTGGACATAAAGAATATATGAATCAGTAATATTACAATTATTAGTAAATGGGCATTATGTTATTTCAGAGAACACAGAGGATAAATGTGATTTTTCCAAAAACTTGCTTATCTGCCTGTCTGAGAAAGGAAGAGCCAACTGCGACGACTGGAAGGATGACCTGAAGTTTTAGCTAGGTATACGATGCGTGACGATTTAATCTTGTATTTAATATGTAATAATAAATTAATGCTATTTCAATGATTTCGTTATTTGTTTCCTCACGATAAAACAATTTCAGCATGTGACAAAATACACAAACTCCAAAAATCTAGTATTGCCTTGGTATCGAAGTCAAGACCTCTGACTTAACTGAAAGTCTACTGGTCACACTACTTAACTATCACAGCTTTATTGTAAATGTATATTATTTTATTAGCAAGCCCATTTGTAAAATACAATTAATCCAGCACTCTACAGCCATGCCATAAGTAAGTGTCTACATAATTATTTAATTAAAAAAAAACTTGGACAAAAGTAATTCTGAAATGTTGAGTAGGTATTTGAAAGTAGTTGAGTCAACTTAAAAAATGACACCAAATTGTTAGAACTTTAATATAATCAATGTTTGTAAGTTTTTTTTTATATTATCTTACTTCAAGTCTCTCATCATTCTTCTCAGTAGCTCTCTGCGTTTCCAAGCTTTTTTTCATGATCTGGAAGTCCCTGTCTTGTATGTATGTGATCAGTTTCAGCTTGAATTCTGCTCGGTCCTGATTGTCCACTAGCTCCATATCTTCTTTGTCCCAATTCTCCAGCAGACTGTTCTTCTGGTAATCATATTCGGCTTGTAACTTATCCAGGCGTTGAGATCCTATGTCTGTCGAGTAAATTTAATTTTAACTCAACGTTACTTATTGATTACAATTTTTCTTGTAAGTTTGGTTAATTAGGGAAATTTTACTTTCACTGACAATTTTAAGTAATAATTATATGGACAATATTAGATACTACTATCTTCAGTCATCTTTATAGCTCTATTTGATGTTTTACTATACTAGGTATTTTGCCATTAATTTCATAGACATTTAATCTTACACCTCTATGCTGTAGTTATTCCAATCCTCAAGAAATACGTAATATGGGATGTTTCTATGATCCTTCCAGCAAAAAAGTTAGGTAGGTACACTTCTATGAAATCTGCATGAAAATAACTAAAAAATTAATTATGTAATGTGTTGTTCTTACTCAAGAAATAGCTGACATTTTCGGTGTGGACTTGGAATGCTCGTCGATGCTGTTCATCCGAATCGTTGGTGGCTTGTATCAGTGATTTTATCAGCCGATTTTTTCGGTCCATCAGGAAGTTGAAACTTGTAAGCATGCTCTACAAATAATATTTAATGTTTATATTAGGCAGGTCACCTAGTTTACGATCTCCATCGCATTCTGCATTGTATCGTGAAATGAATAAGTATTGTGTTAAATTACGGTGTTTTATTAAAATATCTATTAGCTTCTTGACAGCGTATAGCTAATTAGCTACCTCACTGGTCATGAGCAAACTAGTAAAGGTAAAGTAAAGTAAATCGGTAAAAAACAATGTCTAATATATAATGAGTCACAAAAGTTTAGTAATTTAATAACTGTGTTTCTGAAAAATATGCTATTTATCAGCTTAGTCACCAAGCTTAATATAGTGCGTCCGTGAGTCTCCTTCTAACGGTACTGTTCTTATAACTCTGTCTTGGTTGAAGTAGAAAAGGTTTCAGATGATGATTAAGTTGACCATTAACATGATAATAGGAATCAAAACCGATTACATAATGCTTATAGGTACGTATTGTATTTTATCACTCACACAGACTTTCATAATAGCGATTAGCCTCTTCTAAGTTCGGCCTGTTTGGCCAGTGATAAACCTTTGCGACTTAAAAGCACGGGAACGCATGTTTATTTCCAATAAATAAAGGAAGAATGCAGGGAAATTGACTCAACACTCGCAAGGAAGGCTGGTAATCGTGCAATATATCGTATCAACCATAGAACAGCGATAAATAATGGTTATACCTGAATATCCAAAGCCATTTGTTTGCATTTTATTTTCCGTAGAATGAATCGCCATTGTTGGTTTATCTTTGCTGTGTTCAGACGACTAAAGGCTTCCTCTTTGTCGAGTTTATTCTGTAACATAAAAAAAACAATTATGAAAATACCGCGTAAGTTTTTAAAGTAAATATAAATATTTTTTTAATAAGTACGATTTCTTCAGCGGTAAGTAAGGTACATATTTATCGTTGTATGTGGGACCGGGACGAACATAAAATACATTTATGCTCGGACTCCTGGATATATTTACCAGGAGGTATACGTGGGCTCACATCTATCTCTACTCCAGGCACAGTCCAGACGTCAATGTCACTGTTCCCGAACTGGGTATCATAGATTAGAATACCTTTACTGGGTATGTAACCCAGGAGTTCTGACAAGTAGTCGTATTTTACAATCACTATATTAGTATCTGGTCATATATAATTCAATTAATAAGTATTATTATTAATTTTTAATTTTGATTATATCATTTACTGGCCTACTGTAGGAAGCAGTTCTGCTCGCATTTGGGCGAGATTACACTGCAGTCCACCACGCTAGCCTAGCCTAATGCGGGTAGTTTGCAAATTTCTTGTGACGCATGAAGTCTTCATACGTCAGAAAATCTCTCAAGCATGTAAGTCAATGATATTTTCCTTCACCCTACGAACATGTGAGAAATACGCACGTAACTTTTTTAAAGTCATTGGTGCGCGTGGGTGTAGCCAACCATAGGCTCAGGGTGGGGTAGCATATTAAGTAGATATTGTAGTTACAACGACAATCTCGTAAGTGTGCCGTAGGTTTGACGACCTTGATGAACCTGGCGATGAGCTCGTGCTTCCTCCGGCGCGCTTCTTCCTCCAAGTCGGCACGGTGCTGCAGGTACCTGGCGCGCTCCTCATCTGACATACGAGCCAGTTTGTTCACTTTACCCTTCTTACCCATTTTAGTGAGTTATGTGGCTGGGGACGTTTTTTAATGAGATTATTAAATTGTTTACAATTTTAATTACAGGCTGAATTGTGTAAAAGATAAATAAATAATATGACTTAAAAATTAACATATCTACTTGTATGTATAAAGTATCTAACTTGTGAACGATTAACAGGTCCTTGTAAGTTGGATGGGTTGATTTTAAAAGTATATTTGTAATCTTTAAGTCATAAATTACACTGAAAGGAGTTCATTAATAACCCATAAGATATGACTTCACCCAAATATCTATATCTGCATCCTAAAATCATTGAATAAAATAAAAGTATTAAAGCTTTTAAATTTTACGAAATATTACGCAATATTACGAAATACATAGATTCGAAATTCGGTGCAGTTATTTTTCAATGTAGTGGCGTGCCTATCTCAGATTCAAAAGTTAATTATATTCTTGCCCCAATATTATTTAATTTGATGTAGAGTAATTAATGCTACCAATACATACCGGCAATTTTTAATATAATATTGCACTTAAAATTAAGCTTATTTTTTTTCTGTGTAAACAATGACGTGGCCTGTTTGTTAATAAGAACGCCGATATATCATAAGGCTATGAGTCACTTATATTTTTTTTCTTTTAACTTCTCACTACGTTTAAGAAATGCGTGCTTTTACACCCTACTATTATATTATCTACTAGCTGCCCGGACAGACTTCGTTCTGTCAAAAGTTAATACATATTTTTAGGATTTAAAACCTTCCGTGGGCGTACAAAACAAAATTTGTTGAATTGGTCCAACCATTCTCGAGTTATGCCATTAGCAACATTCATTTTTATTTTATAGATTATATATTTATATCATACGACTATTATATTAACCACTATCTGTAGGTCCCACAAGACAAAAAAAATAATAATCAAAAGGTTTTGATTTCAAATAAACTTTTTCAAGCACTTTTAAAACGTTATGATTCTACTTGCAAGTATTTCCTTTGTGCAGGAATCTAACTAGCGACCTGTAGCGAAGTAATTGCTCATTCGATCACTGCGCTATTCTGTCTACTGCACAATTTTAAACTTAGTTCTTAGTAACATGGGAAAATTTTGTAAAAAAAATACGTTATACACTTGATAGGTGTTCGCATAAGTATGTACCTAAACTAGTTAACATTTAGTTCAATTACGTAGTTATTTTACTTTCTGAACTAGATATTCTCAAGACTATTTATTAAAATAAATTAATCTACTAATAATAACATTGAGTATAGTTTCTTACCTTTAACAAATTGATTTATATGTTGAACACAAATGCAGCTTGTAATCAGCCGCTGATACACAGTTATTGAACAAACTATTAGTAACACAGCAACAAGTTATGTGTTTCTATTGATTTATTTATGTTGGCTGACTGCGGTGTTAATGACAAAGGACAGAATATATTACATTAGTGTGTTATACTTTCCATAATATATATAGTTATATAACATATATAGTTGTATTGGTCTTTTGAAGAAATTTTAATTTCGCGGTATTTTAATTTTGACCCTTATGTTTAACATAAAAATAATGTTGACTATCATCCTTATAATAATACATTCAATGCCGTCACGCCTGTCATCCCCGAAGAGTTAGGCAGAGGTATGTACACGCACATATCGCCGGTATATTTTAGGTATCATGAAATAGGCTGCTACTGAGAATTTGATAGAAACTCCCAATAAAACTTTGCTCGACGTGGGAATCGAACCCAAGACCTCTTGCTCAGCAGTCACATTTATGTCGAGGCAGTCAAACAAATATAAATTTCAGTCATCTAAAATTCATTTAATTTTCTCAAAATATAAACCATATCCCGCAACAAAATGTGCCAGTAAAACCGGGCTTCTCGTCCTGACATAATAGTGACGAGAAATAAATAAACTGTCAACTCTAATAATGGTTGCCATGGTTACCAGCTAGCGACCTGAATCAATAAGAAGCGATACACGTGTAAACATTTATTATTTTGCAAAACAATAGGCATCTATTAATAAGCAAAAATGGACATTCCCTCGGTTTCGGGGACGATACAGTCAACGTCCACATTCTCCGACAGTACAAAGACAGGCAGCAGTAAGTCTGCCCAAAGTGCAGACAGGCTGAGGGATATGGACTTGACCAAGGACAACGGTGAGTTTTTTTCGTTCATTTGTGAGTACCTACATAAGTTACTATACACCTCGACCCTGGATGCAACCCTAGGTCTTGGTACCCATATGAGCCCCAGACTTTCTGTCGGCGAATAGTCAGGGTTCGAGGGCCCAGTGTGGGCTTTAATACCCAGTATTATAGCCCACATTGGGCCAACTAAGCAGTCCCTTAGGTCTATGGATTTACTTGCCGGTTCTTCTCCTTGATATCAACTTCATGGAACCGTGCAACTAGAGCCTTAACGTTTTATAAATGCTTGATAATGTTTATATGAAATAAAAACCTTTTGATTTGATTTGATTGACTGCTCTCGAACTACGACTATTCGCGATGGTAAGCCCCATTAAAAACGTTTAGGAGTACATGAGGTCATGACCCCCCCCCCCTAGGCTGGGTATAGAACGATTATAAATATAGTGTTTCCAATAAGAATTATTTGTTTAGTCACATTTGAGACTGTCATGACTAGAGTGCACTTAGTGACCCCCAACCTGACTTGTATACGTCTTCATGCAGAAATCGACCAACTATTTCATACGTTATTTTCATACTGTTTTTATTATTACTTTTTCATTGGCATCCGAAATATATTCGCTTACAAATTCACTTGAACATTTGACTAATTTCAGCGGCATCACCCATCGACCTTGAGTGCCACATACAGTGCGAGCGCATCACCAAAATCCTCGATGAAGCCATCTACAAATGCAAGTTGACCATTTGTTTGCCAGAACTGGTGCAGGAGTACCGCATCCTACATAAGACCCTATCGCCTTTGCACATGGATGACTTAATCTTCATCTTTGAACAGTACGACAATCCATTATTCTCTGCCAGTCTCCTGAATATAGCGGTTATGGAAGAATTGAAGGCTGTGAGTGTATAAGGCGATCCCTTATTATAAATTTGAGTCTTTAGTTGGTTTTTATGAAGCCAGAGTATGAGCATACCACCAGGCACATCAACATGAACCAGTAGCTATGAAAAATCCCTGGTGGCAATACTTATTGAGGGCATTAAAATTTATTTACATATTTTTACCAATGTTCGCAGATTAAGTGATCTCTTTTGAGAGTTTATCTGAAAATGCTCTATGTTATATGCAGCAATGAATTATTAATGTTATTGTAAATAGATGAAGGGATCCCAATATTAAAATATAGATCTCACGCTAAGAAACTATGCACCTGTTATTTATATACGTGTTGTATATTTCTAGGGTGACTTGTCGCTGAAAAACCGTCTCAACCCTGAACTGGGTCACCTACTATACATCATGACCAGTTACCCTGAGCTGAAACCGAAAGTTGAAGAAATTATCACACAGGTAGACTATGTGGAAAAAGTTAATGCGTTAGTTATTCACATCATTACCCTGTTCAGAGCTAAGCGTTAAAACATCGTATTTTTCTTTGATTGCTTTTATTGAGCGATGCCAGTTATATGGTAAAAAATAACCATATAACTGGCCAAAAAATTAAAAAATAACCCTTTAAAAATAACGCTTGCGAAATATTTTTAAACGGTCATTGGTTGACGAAGAAAATTATTGTAAAACATAATTATATTCTAATTATGTTTTTAATTATTTTCAGATGAAAGAAACTCAAACAGACGTAAGTTAAAACTACTTTTTACACAGATTTTTTTGTATATTGATATTATTTTAACCCGACGTTTCGGATCCTTTACAGCATCCATGGTCACGGGCCGACTGAGGTGTAGGTCGTCTTAAAGTATAACTTTAAGACGACCTACACCTCTATTATATATTACTAACTATATATATTACTAACAGCTACCTTATATTTTTAATTATAATTGACAATCCAAAATTCTAAATCCAAGGACAAAACTGCACGACCGAAGGACACGGTGAGTTCGTTCTGTGTAAATCGTTCTGTGTAATAATTAAAAATGTAAGGTAGCTGTGTAAATTTGACCCAACTCGGTCAAATTTATATATAAATGGGCCAGGTAGATGGCGCGGCGCTATGAATAAATTCTGGCATTATTTCCGCCCGGTCTGCTCGTTTACAGTACCTTTTGACTGTTGATTTCATTCAATGGAATAAAACTGTCATGATTTAAACGCTAATTAACATTTATTTTATATTCGTAGCCAGCTTCAATGTCTGCAGGTCTTGACTTTGTTATGGAGCTAGAACATTTCCGGGACCTCATGGTGAAACAGATGCAGATCACAGCGGCAGAAGAACTGGCCGCTAAGATCAACACCAGAAAGTTAGAATCTTCAAACGAAAATCTAATTGCAAAAATTAAAGGTATGGAGACGCTTTATTTCTTTCGAGAATAATGTACACTGAGTAAAGTGACGAAGGAAGTGGGTTACGTAAACTCAACTTTGTAATTCTTATGTAACAGAGTACGCAGCAACTTTGAAGGAGGAGACAGAACGGTTTGATCAGACTATGGCGCTTAAAGCAGAGATGATTACTAAGCTGGAGCATGAACTAGCCCAGCTCAGTTTTGAGGCTACAGTTAAACTAAAGAAGAAAATGTAAGGAATATAAATCATCATTATAAACCCAATTATTGCCCCATTGGGCACACGTATCCTCTCAGGTTATATATAGTACACAACGCTAATCTAGTGCAGGTTGGCAGACATCACATGCCATTTAGAGGAGCTCTCAGGCAGGTTCTTTGTATTTTCCTTCATCGTATGAGCATGTGATTAATACGCACGTAACTTTGAAAAGTCAGTGGTGCGTGCAGTGGGTGTGGATGGAACTCATGGCATAGGGTCGATTCTAAGATAATCTTCTACTATGCTTTCACAGGTTTGGAACATATACATAATGTATGTTATGATATATGATCTTTAGCTAGGACACTGTTTATAACACTTTTTTTTACGATAGCTTGGATTCTGAGCGTCAGATGGTGTTGGCGACTCGAACACACGCAATCAAAAATGAAATGTTGAAGGAAGAAGAGGTTGAGGTTAGGGAGGCGTACGAACAAATGTTGAGGCACCATCTTATCGAGGAGAAGAATCAAAGAGCACGCCGGTAATATTTAAGTTCTCATAAGTTCCTCTTTCCTTCATAGCTTATGACGTATTCATAATTGTAGGTAAATGGGTGGGAGAATAATGTTTCTCACTACTGCTCTTCCGGTGGTCATCTAGTGATCGCAAACGTAAATGCTGAGCGTGAGGTCCTTGCTTCGATTCCCAAGTCGAAAAAGTTGTTTGGGTAGTTCTATGAATTTAAAGTACCAGCTTAGATTCATATCCGCATAGCAATAGACTCGACGCCGGTTATGTGGTACCATAAAAAAATACCTGTGAAATGCGGGTGCCTTTATTTATATTTTCAGGGACGTGTCAACGTGCTGATATGTATGTATATTTCGAGAGCCAAGCCTACTTTTTATTATTCACATAATAGTTAATATCGTTTATATTTCTTGCATGTTAAGGTTCAAAGTAGAGACGCAGCTGCTGTCATGGTTACAGAAGTACGATCTCGAGATGTCCGATAAGCAGGTGGAACTGGATGAGTTCACTCAGAAGTATGAGGATGAAATGCAAAAGTGCGAGGACCTAGAGGTGATGGACATATAATATGCAATATGGCATCTTTTATTATCTCACAAAAAATATTATTCTAACAAAAATGTACACCAACAGAAACAACTAGCCGAACAAGACATCGAGTACATTCCACTGATGGCCGAACGGGAGGAAGAATATCAGCAAGAGATGACGGAGAAGATGAACAAGTTCCTTCTGGACCACGCCGCGAGGGTAATACAGCACGCTTGGAGAGAAGTTCTCCACAACCGAGCAGAGAAGAAGAAGGTATGAATTCAGTTTAAAATTTGAGCTAATTTATAGATTGGTATTTCTTAGCCAATGTGAAATGACGTGTTGAATTTAAATTTAATCAATACGTCAATAGCGAGTCACTACTTCTTACATCACTTGTGATAATACGTTATTACACTGCATAGGTATCTATAGGTGCGTTTCAACTTAATGGTATAATGTAATATAACCGTGCCATTGACGCAATGTTTTATGCAAAAACAGCGATTTTTATAGTTACCATAAATTTTGCACAGTAAAGTTATGTGCACGTATTTAGCATGTAAGAATTCGCTCTTCTCTTTATAATAATTAATATGTTTTTTTCCTTGCGCAAGCAGCAGAAGGGTAAGGCAAAAAAAGGAAAGAAGAAAGCTTAATAAAGAGATCAATACAATATATTTTTACTATTTAGCCACCTATTTTTCCTTCTTCGTAGCAAAACGGTTCTAAATATAAAAAATATAGGTAATAAATGGAACACACCTTTATCTTTTGTGTTAATGCCTCTTACGCAAAACCGTATTCTTTATTCTAACCCCATTCCTATTTCATGTATTATAGTTAAGAAAACTATTGAAGAAAATACAGGCCGCTGCACCTCCGGTAGAATTATTAAAGGGAAAAGGAAAAGGAAAGAAGTAATAGCAGACATTTTGAGATTGGTAGAATTAATTATCATGGTCGTAATTTTACATAATTATAGTAACGTATTATATTTTTTTAATTATTTTATGGTTATTTATTGCTATAATAAAACTGACGTTCAGTAAGCAAAAAATACATTTTATTTACAAAACAACAGAGCTGAGGAGATATTTAAACATATTTATTTCTATAATGTATTCAACTCGTAGGTTTAACTGACTCATGCGAAGGAGTTGAGTATTAGCCTTGTGTTCTTATTCCTACGTTTTTTATAAATACGTATTTTTATCTAGAAATATATTAGCAAGAGAACTTTTTTAACTAAATCTGTTGGTAAAAGTTGTACGCTATTGAATCATCTATATATATAACATTCATCTAATACAAGACATAAAATATTGATACTAATAAACATGGATATTTTATAGCCCATTAAACTTATCTTAGCAATTAGCATCAATTATAAGCAATATATAATTTGATAGACTATTATACATAGTTTCATCGTAGTATGTCAATTTGGTAAAACCCCGTTGCTAGATCTAAATATTCCACCAAATGATTTGTGTATTTATACATAATATCTTATAAGTGTTTGGATTAAGATATAGCAGCAGTAGCCAGCAGTCCATTACAATAGGCTAAATTGGTTTGCAAATTATCTACTAATAATTACTGTTGTTGCACCAGTTTTTTAATATATGGATTTTTTAATACTGCATCAGATCATAATTTGTCGTCATCATCCAATATCTTGAGGTGCCGTATGGCTCTGACGTCGATGAGTGTGTCTGAGGAACTCTTGGTGGTTGGAACAAAGGATAGAGCACGGCGTACCCGCTCGCCATTGCGAAGTACTGGGTTCAGATCCTGAGAAATGAAAAAATATTATGCAATAAGAATTTGCACTGTTGAATAAATATGAATTACAGTCTTTGGAGGAAAAGAATAGTGAGGTATGTACATGCTTTGAAAGTGCAGAGGTCAAAGACTGCTTATTAGTTATTGAAATAATAACTTTCTCCTCGTATGTATATGATAATGGTTTTGTAGTTAATTTAAGGATTTACGTAATAACTATAAAAAAGGTCAAAGTATACTTACTCTTAGTTGTACCTGCAGCGTATGAGCTGTGTATTCAGTCTTGGAGATTTTGTCTTGAGCTGCTTTCAGTTCAGCGTCCAAACGCTGTTTCTCTTCTTCCAACTCTTTTAGTCGCTTTTCTGCTTCTGTTGGAATGCGTTGCATTGGTATGATTAAAAGAGTAAATGGGAATTCGTTGAAATTTTGTAAGTAACCATTTATTACTGACTCAAATATGAAATGATACATGATTTAATAAGATAGATGGATACATATGCATACATAGGTAATAGGTATTCATACATACACTACATGATCAAAACAACGTAAAATCAATGAACTTCTGTATCGCTTCTTTAAGTAAGTTTTATCATCACCTTTAAATTGAGTTTCTTTTTCTGCCTGCAATATTTCGAACTGTTGACGTTTTAGTCTTTCTTCTTCCAACATTTTGTTCTGTTCTTCTTGGAGCCGTTCTAATTCTTCTCGCCTATCCCATTCTTCTGCTAAAACTCTAAGAAAATAAATGTAATTTATTTAACCAATATTATTTTTAGGATTCGATAGAATAAATAAGTTTGTAATGACTGATTCGAAAGCAACTGCTTTATAAAATTTGTTACATATTATTAGTTGCGTTCGTTTTTTTTGGCATGGCATTTCGAATAATCATTTACAGTCGTATCGCACAGCTCACCTCGCTTGTAATGCCCTAACAATTTCTTCGTCTCGTTTGGCTTGTGTTTCTTCTTGCAACAGCCTTTCCAGTTCAACTTGTGCGTGTTTCAATTCCTCTAACTTTTTATTATCTTGCTGTGCAAGTTCTGCTAATTCCTAAAATAATTATTTTATTTTTATTTGATAATCATACATTTAAAATATCTGCCATTTAGCATCAATAGATTAATAATTCGAGTACAAAAAACGGATTTTGCGCGTTTCCTGATTGATTAGCTTACACCGCAATGTGTCGCTACACAGTAGCTACACAGTCAGTACCTGTGCTTGTGCCTCGGCGGCCAGGCGCGCCTGCACCTCGTGCTGCAGACGCGCGCGAGTGTCGCGCACCTCGCGCTCCCGCCTGGCCCCCGCGCCGCGCCGCACCGCCTGAGCCCTTCGCTGGTACCCCTCCACTCCCCCGGACACAGCGGCCGCCTGACGAAGGGCCGATATCCATTGGAGACGACTCCTACAATATTAAAATTGATTAGTCATTTTTTGGCACTTCATTAATAATTTAAAAACTTTTGTCAGTAAATCAATCATTTATAATGTAAATAATAATAAATAAATATTTTGGGACATTTTACACAACACCATCTAGTCCCAAACTAAGCTGAGCTTGTACTATGGCTACTAGACAATGGATATAATACTTATATACTTTTTTTTTTGTAAATACATACTTATAATACATAGTAAACACCCAGACGAACACAAACACTTATATAAATATTTGTATCCAGTGGAAATCGAACCCACGACCTCGTGTTCAGCAGTCCGGTACTCGAACCACTAGACCACAGAGGTCGTCAAAATGTTTTTAAAAAATAGTTATAAGAGTTTCTTGTCGGCTATTCTCCTATATTACATTCTTTATTTTTCTAAATAAGTAATAGTTTCTAATTTGAGAGAAGACACTCACTTATGGTCCTGAGTACCGAACTCAAATGTCCGATCTGGCGTGATGAGCTGGAACCTCTGGATTTTGCCTTCACCGGCAGCCGCTTCCACAGAGCAGTATTCGTCAATGGGGACCTTGCCACACTGTTCTTTTTGTGAGGAGCTCTTATAGTAAGTGAGAGCGGACGGCTGGAGAACGCACCAGTACTCCCGCATGGTGGGGAGGAGGTAGCCGCGCTTGAATAAGTAGCCCTAGGAAAGGAAGTTGATATAGCAAAGATTATTATTTATTTTGGAAATTAGTCTTTTACAGTGTCTCCGTCTCTACAGATATATTATTACTTATATTAAGTATTAGTAAGTTAAAGACGAGCTAATAATGCCATTTTCCGCTTAGTATTGCCGAAGTAATGTACCTTCTTAATTATATCCTCGATGAAGACGTCGTATATCTCATCGACAGCTTCTACGATTGCCTCTGAATGTAGCTGCTGATCTCCACAGTACTTAGCTTCTAGTACGGCAAGGAATGCGGCCCACTTGAAGTGACCGATGGAGGAGCCTAGGGCTTCCCAGTCGGCCGCGTCCCAGCGAAGGCCGAGGCAGTGGACTAGTTGCTCTGCAACAATACCCGCTTCTGAGGGTTGAAGCACCACCTGAAGTTTGTAAGTAATAATATTGCTTTAACATGTAAGGCACCAAATAAAAGTGAAGAAACTTGCTGCAACGATAATGAAGAAGAATTTTTCAAATAATTCAAAAGATTGGTTAAAGATTTAAAAGCAAAATCATAATAAAATAAGAGGCAAATGCTATGATTATTTGAATTATTTACTTAATTTTAACTTGTGTTATTATGCAATAGAATCACTTCGAAGTAAGTTCTAGGGTTTGACATAAATAAACGAGGAAGAGGATAAAGAAAGGACATATAATCTGGTAGGTGACTATCTGAATCTCGACAGTTGGATCTTACAAAAGAAACTTAGCTAAATTTAGCTAGTTTAAAGGTGTTAGCAATATTTGACTAACAAATAATATCACATAGCGCGCTTGCGTATTAGTTCTTGATATTTCAACGACCTTTTCATCGCTTGAAAGCATTACTTTTCAAAGACACTCCCGGTCTTAGGCCATAAAATGTCAATACAATGTTAGTAATTATACCTATGCATAGACGAGTCATCCTCTTATTTATACTCTGTTATAAGTCTCTATCTATTATACTCTGTTATAAGTCTCTATCTATTATACTCTGTTATAAGAGGATAACTCGTCTATGCATAGGTATAATAAAACTTTAAACGCGGCGTTTCATGATATTTAAAAAAAATGGTTTTAAGTAGTTTTGGTTTTGAGTCTGTTTGGATTTCGTATCGTTCAAAAAGTGCACAAACATTGCAATTAATTTTGATGGAGCAAGTGGAAGTGTAATTAGACAATATACATACATATATTCATTTTAAAGTGTTCAAGAAGAACTTACCATTAATAATATAATCAATCTTCGTATATTATAAATTCTTATGTACATATGTATTATAAACGGCTCCAAGAGGTCAGGTGCGCAGAACTCGTAACCGGCGCGCATGTATGACAAGATATATGAATGTTGACGAGGCAAGTGGTATGCGTGGCATTCTGTAGTTTCTGCCTACCCACATGGGAAATAGGCGCGAGTGTATGTATGTATAAATTATAATTATCAATTTAATCAAGTGAATGTTTATGACGAGGAATAATCCTCGTTAAATTCGGTGTGTTTTGTTTACTGACTACTGGTGCGACTGCCTGCGATTTCGTCTGCCTAAATTTTTATTTTTATTTTTAGGGATGATTTCCGGAATGAATACTATCCTATATCCTTCCCCTTGAATCAAACTATCTCTATACCGAATTTTATCCAAATCGGTTCAGTGGTTATAGCGTGAAGCGGTAACAGACAGACACACTTTCGCATTTATAATATTAAGCAAGGATAGTAATTATTTACTGATAAGTAGTGTCATATTTTCTCTGTTCTATTTTGATTAAATATAGAATTACAGCATTTAATACACATTGACATAAGACAAGCGTTACCAATACAACGTAATTGCATTACCTACCAACGTTTTTAGAGAATATTTGGTTTAAATCTGTTTTTTTATATAATATACTGAATCGTAGACAATTGAAGTTGTATTATGGTTCATTTGCAAATAGCATGGCTGTTGAGCCCGTTGATCTCAACATCGTCACACATCAGCGGCAGTGAACGAGGGACGCGGGGACAGCGGGGTGCCAGCCGGCCGACGGTCGAGCGCAGGCCCCCGCCATCATCAGGGAGTCAGCTGTTACACGCCTCCACGCATAGCTGTGCTTGCGCGCTCCATAAATTAATTTAAGTTTTGTTGGCCTAATTAACCGACCGTTGTAATTTAATAGTTTTGTCATTATATCTTGTTATACAGTCCACTCTTTTTAATTACTCCACGAGTTATCGTCGCGATCATTGGTCCTTCAACCGTCAAAATTTGAGCCGCAGTTTTGAAAAAACGTACATTTTCAAATATTTGAAACAACGGTTCGTCGGTTCAAGAAAAAATCCTGGATTTCTGCGTGTCATCGCCAGCATTTGGACGCCTTCATCATATTCAAACCAACGGGCGGCGCGTGAAAAGACGGATCGAATCTTGGGCTACAAGACTTACGAATTTGCATATATATTCATCAACTGGCATCGGGAAGGATCACTCAGGATCCACTCATCGGAATCTTCAGCTCGTCATCAGAGGTGGACAGCATAAAACCGTGAGATCGTTCCAATTTCCTTCCTATCAACATTTTGCATAGTCATCACATATATTTTAACTTATTTTATAGTTACATTTCAATCACCATTTCCTATACCAATTTTTTCAGCCTTTCAACTTGTTTAAACAGTTTACATTGTCTCATACGGTACACACTTCATAAATAAGCCATTTCATATAACGGTGACTTTTATATTTCATTGATCTGATACTGTCTTTTGCAATAATTATAGTATTTATTTATTACTACTCCTAATCGGATTCGTTATAATTTTAAATTAAAATCAGTTGCATCATTCCATTTTATTGGGTGAATTAAGGTTGTTATTTCGTGTGAAGAAGAAAGTATTGCATCATCCGCTTAGCGTTACTCAGCGGATTCGATCGGAAATGCCTAGCGCTTTAAAATAGCAATCGTATTTCTCACTATTGATAGCTTTCGTGTTTACCTTGCTACTTATTGCTAATAGTTTAGTTACGACAATTTTTTAACATTAATTTTAACTTTTTCATATTATTTCTTTCTTGCTGCCTGCTTTATTTTCTTTGCCATGGCTGACTTGAAAGGCTTAATTAAAAAACGAGCTTCAATTAAGGCCAAACTTACGCAGTTCAATTCTTATTTAAACATTTCTAAGTCTTGCGAAAAGTTAAGCGAGGTACAGGTCATTGAAGTTGAGTATCGACTTAAGATTTTTGAAGGTCTTTATGAGAAATATGATACGTTACAAGAGGAGTTGGAGGCAATGGTGGATGACCCCAGCGAGCAATATGCGGAACGCGAGGAGTTTGAAAAGCTGTACTACGGCTTGGTAGCTTCTGCACGCCAACTGGTCACCGGCGCAAGAAAGCTTTTTAAAGAGGACTCCGCAGGCGAGGTGGATTCTTGTATTACTAGTATACACAAACACAATTCAATTCGTTTACCGAAAATTGACTTACCCAAATTTTCAGGCAGCTATCATGATTGGCTCGAGTTCAGAGATACTTTTATTTCTATAGTACATAATAACACATCTCTGGATAAAATAAATAAATTACACTATCTACGTGCTTCCTTAAATGGTAGTGCTTCTCTTGTTATTGACAATCTTGACTTCAGATCGGAAAATTACGATGCAGCCTGGAAGTTACTCTGTGAGAGGTATGACAACAAAAGATTGCTTGTTAACAATCACGTGCAAGCACTTTTTAACGTTCAGCCTATAAATAAAGAGTCAAGTAAGTCACTACGTTACATAATTGACACAACGAATAAAAATCTCAGGGCTTTATCGACCCTTGGTCAACCTGTTCAAAACGCTTTCGTTGATGTTCTTATCATTTACATAATGACCAGTAAGCTCGACCACGTAACAAATCGTGAGTGGGAAGAGCACAGAAATACCTCTTCTGAACCTCCTACATTATCCACATTCATACACTTCATCAGTAGCAGGGCTGATTTACTGGAGACACTTGAGGAGTCTAAGCCTATAGCAATAGCAAAGATTGAACCCAACGCACCTGCGACCAAACCAAAGAGCAGTGTTGTGTTATCTGACAAGTCTTTAAAACCTTTATCATGTCCTATGTGTCGTCAGGATCATTTTATTTTTGCAGTAGCAGAGCAGTTTAAAGGTCTCTCGGTACAGGCTCGTATTAAAAAGGTTCAGGGTTCAAATGTTTGTATGAATTGTCTTCGTCCAGGTCATGATGTCTCCAGATGCAAATTAGGTCCTTGTAAATATTGTCGCCAGAAGCATAACACTCTATTACACATCGATAGTGACAATTTTCTTCCTAGTGCACACAATACTGCATTATCAGCTAATCAAACGTTTACATCTCGAATAATTTTACTTTCAACAGCGCTCGTGAGGGTGACGGACGCTGACGGTAATCCCCATACAGCACGAGTCTTGCTAGGCAGTGGAAGTACAACAAATTTCATCTCGGAGGACTTGGTTCGTAAGCTAAATGTTCCTACCTACATTACTAAATCCAAGGTAATAGGAATAAATCATCATGTTTCTAGTTGTACTCAGGAGTGCTCATTGTCATTAAAATCAATTGATGATTGTGAGTACGAATTTAACGTTAACTGCCTCGTATTGCCGAAAGTATCCGCCGCAGTTCCTAATACCTTTGTTGATACTAGCAACATTTGTATACCTGCAAACGTACGTCTTGCTGACCCCACTTATTATGTTCCGTCTTCAATCGATATCCTTGTTGGTGTGGAAGTATTTTGGGGTATCATAGGCACCGAACGTATCGCATTAGGTACTCATATGCCCACCCTGCTTGAATCAAAATTAGGTTGGCTCATTTCCGGTGCATATTATCAGTCTAATTCCTCCTCTTCACACGTTTGTATGCACACTAACAACCTTCAAGTAGATTTAGATCGGTTTTGGGAATTAGATTCAGTTTCGACTATATATAAACAATCTGATGAAGAGAGATCCTGTGAACAACATTTTATGGATACCACATCGTAATTCTGATGGGCGATTTGTAGTAAGTATTCCCTTTAAAGAGTCACTGGACGCATTGGGTGATTCATACATGATGGCTAAACAGCGATTCCTATCTCTTGAACGTCGTTTGGATAGAGATCCACGCCTCAATGGCTTATATGTTGACTTCATCAATGAGTATATAGAGCTAGGGCACATGTCTGAATCTACTAGGCGTCCACTCAAATGTTCAAATTACCTACCACATCATGGTGTCCTGAAGGAGTCAAAAATCACTACAAAATTAAGGGTGGTTTTCGATGCGTCCGCCAGAACCACAACAGGTAAATCTTTTAACCAAATACAGATGGTTGGTCCCCCTATCCAATATGATTTGTTGTCGATATTGCTTCGATTCCGTCAACATAAAATAGTCATAAGCGCGGACATCGAAAAAATGTATCGACAAACTCTTATTCACGACAATAATCGTCCGTTACAAAAAATCCTTTGGATCACTCATCCGCTAAAGGAGTACACGCTTAATACCGTAACGTATGGTACAGCCTCAGCACCCTTCCTAGCCACTAGGTGTCTACTTCAACTGGCGGATGAGTGTTCAGATTCTTCAACAAAGTTTTCGATAGCACGTGACTTTTATGTGGATGATTATTTATCCGGTGGATCATCTGTTTCAGAAACTTTGGAAAAGGGTCGTCGTGTTGATGATGTTCTTCGATCAGCAAAGTACAATCTTCGGAAATGGCGGTCTAATTCCAATGAGGTGCTGCAGGCGCTTAGCGGTGTACACTACATTTCTGATGTTGTGGAGTTGAGTGACAACGAGCAGTCAAAGACTCTGGGACTCTTATGGAAGAGCATGAGTGACACATTTTCTTTTTCTATAAACTTAAACTCGACTGACAGGGTTACTAAACGTCATATCTTGTCAACTATAGCACAAATCTTTGACCCTATTGGCCTAGTCGTTCCATGCATAGTCGAAGCCAAAATTATCATGCAGCATCTGTGGCTAGCCAAATGTTCTTGGGATGAGCCTGTTCCCACGCATATTCAGTGTACTTGGACTGACTTTCAAAATAACCTGCACCTTTTAAACGAGTTCAAGATACCTCGGTGGGTGTTATGTGAATCTGCGTCCTGTCTTCAGCTGCATATATTCACTGACGCATCAGAAAAGGCTTATGGAGCATGTGTTTATGTTCGCAGTGTTTCGCGAGACGGCGAGGTGAACGTACATCTTCTTACCGCAAAAAGCAAGGTAGCTCCAATCAAATCCACAACCATACCGCGGCTAGAGCTGTGTGGTGCGTTGTTGGGTTCACGGTTGTACTCAAAGGTTCGTCAGTCACTCACTTTAAATTTTGATGAAGTCCATTGTTGGTGCGATTCAACTATAGTCTTGGGATGGTTATCTACTCCACCAAATCAGTTAAAGACATTTGTTCGTCATCGTGTGTCTGAAATCCAGGAAACGATAGGATCAAGGCATTGGCATTATGTTCCTTCAGCTGAAAACCCCGCAGACCTCGCTTCACGTGGACTTAAAACTGACAGAATGCTGTTGTCTTCATTGTGGTGGTCAGGACCACAATTCCTTCGTAAAGATATGTCTTCATGGCCTCAGTTTCCCGATTCACATCATGATAATTCTAAGTTGCCGGAAACTGTCTCTTCTTGTCATGTTTCTAATCACATTATTGAGAATCCTATTATTGCGTTAATTTCAAAATTCTCGAGCTTTAGCACATTACAGCGTGTGATGGCATATGTCATGCGATTTATTAATAAATGAAACTGAGTAAAAAATCACATGAGTCTGGTTCATTAACTTCTACTGAACTTAACAATTCTCTAAACTTATTAATAAAATTTAGTCAAATAGAATCTTTCCCAGAAGAGTACCATTTACTTAAATCAGGTAAACAGCTGCCAGCAAAGAACAAGCTATTATCTTTATCACCTTTCTATGATACACTTTCTCATCTTATTCGTGTTGGAGGAAGATTGAATAACTCCTTCTATGACTACAATATTAAACATCCAATTCTACTGTCCAGTTCTCATGTCATTTGCATCCTCCTATTCAACATGTTCCATATTCGCCTTCTGCATGCTGGACCACAGCTTTTACTAGCCACTGTACGTCATCACTACTATCCTATTGGGGGTAAGAACTTGGCTAAAAAGATTACACATCAATGTGTAAAATGTTGCAGGATCAAAGCCAACACTATTCAGCCTATCATGGGTAATCTTCCAGAGCAGCGTTTACACTTGGAGTTTCCATTTTTAGACACAGGAGTAGACTACGCCGGTCCCATCATGATAGCCGACCGAAAAGGTAGAGGATGTAGGCTTATCAAATGCTTCATCTGTGTGTTTGTGTGTCTAGCTACGAGAGCCATTCACCTCGAGCTTTTGTCAGACCTTACAAAGGAAGCTTTCTTAGCTGCACTAAACCGTTTTATTGCTCGGCGGGGAAAGCCCCGTAACATATTTTCCGATAATGGTACTACCTTTGTTGGGGCCTTCAATGAGTTGGCTAGGCTGCTTTCACAAGACTTAAACCTCAACAACATCGATCCTGGCATACATTTTTCATTTATACCCGCGTATACTCCACACTTCGGAGGCCTATGGGAGTCTGCAGTCAAATCTACCAAACATCATCTACGACGCATTTTGGGTTTAACTTATCTTACCTTTGAGGAGATGGTGACTTGTCTAATTCAGGTTGAGGCTATTCTAAACTCAAGGCCCTTAACTCCACTGTCCAATGAACCTTCAGACCTTACTCCGTTAACCCCGGCCCACTTCCTGATTGGACGCTCCCTTATAATGCTGCCTCATCCGCAGATCCAGAATGCCAACGTCAGCAACTTGCAACGATTCCGCCGCATCGAGTATTTGAAGCAACACTTCTGGGCTCGCTTTGCCCGTGAGTACATTGTGTGGCTTCAAGAGAAAACTAAATGGCACCGATCATCAGGAGAGCTCACTGAAGGATCTCTTGTCGTAATTAAAGACAAATCCTCACCACCTTTATTATGGCTTTTAGGACGCATCGTTAAGGTGCTTCCTGGCAGAGATGGCGTAGCGAGAGTCGCCGACGTCCGCACGCGTAAGGGTGTCATTCGGCGTGCATTCAACACAATCTGCCCATTACCAGTAGCGACCACTGTTGAAGACTCTTCAACGGGGGGAGTATGTTGAGCCCGTTGATCTCAACATCGTCACACATCAGCGGCAGTGAACGAGGGACGCGGGGACAGCGGGGTGCCAGCCGGCCGACGGTCGAGCGCAGGCCCCCGCCATCATCAGGGAGTCAGCTGTTACACGCCTCCACGCATAGCTGTGCTTGCGCGCTCCATAAATTAATTTAAGATTTGTTGGCCTAATTAACCGACCGTTGTAATTTAATAGTTTTGTCATTATATCTTGTTATACAGTCCACTCTTTTTAATTACTCCACGAGTTATCGTCGCGATCATGGCGTTAATATACGACTTTTACTCAGACGAAGTTACGACCCCAGCAACCACTTACTGACTTAACACCACTAATTAACGAATGAATACTCGCTAATTGGCGTGAAAGTGTCGCATTGATATGATATCATGTGTAGGAGTCAACCCACACATATAGTAGACATTTAAATTACATACATTACATTCATCATCATCATCATCCCATCATCCACAGCCTTTCTGATCCCACTGCTGGGTATAGGCCTCTTTCAATGCATGCCATTCGCTTCGGTCCTGTGCCAATCTCGTCCAGATTCGACCCGCAAACTGAGCGATGTCGTCGACCCATCTTGCCGCCGGACGTCCAACACTACGTTTATGGCCTCTTGGCCACCACTCAGTGAGCGTTTTGCTCCACCTGTCGTCTCTTCTCCTCGCCATGTGTCCCGCCCAACTCCATTTGAGCCCCATAATGAATATACCGACGTCTCGGACCTTTGTCCTTCGTCTGATTTCCTTATTGGGAACCCGGTCTTGTATTTTGATGCCGAGCATGGCTCGCTCCATGGCTCTCTGTGCAACTCTGATTTTATACACAGCCTCATGTGTTAGCAGCGTCCATGTCTCAGCACCATAAGTCATGGTAGGTAGGACACATTGGTTGAAAACGCGAGTTTTTAGGCATTGAGGAATCTGGCGAGACTTTAAAACGTCTTCCAACTTTTTGAATGCCGCCCAGCCAAGCTGTATTCTCCTAGATATCTCCTTACTCTGATGCTCCTTACCAAAAGAAAGAATATGACCAAGATATACATACTCTTTGACCACCTCTAGTTTCTCGCGTCCAAGCATAACGTTAGGATTCGAGACACCAGAGATGTTCATCATAACTTTAGTTTTGGTCATATTCATCTTAAGGCCTATACTCAGTGAAGCATCAAAAAGATCTTTCAACATAGTTTGGAGATTATCAGGACTATCGGCGAACAACACAAGGTCATCTGCAAACCTGAGGTGAGAAAGAAAGACGCCATTGATATTTAAACCTCGTGAGTTCCAATCAAGTGTTTTTATGATGTCATCTAAGACCGCCGTAAAAAGTTTAGGCGAAATAGTGTCTCCTTGTCTCACCCCCCTATTGATCGATATAGGTTTGGTATATGTGTGCAGCTTAACCTGCATCGTTGCCGAATTATAGAGCTCCCGGAGTATATCCACGTAGCGAGCATCGATAGCGCAGCGATGTAAAGAGTCAAATACAGCCCAGTGTTCGACACTGTCGAAAGCCTTCTCATAGTCTACGAAGGCCAAACACAAAAGCTGGTTAAACTCTTGACTCTTTTCCATCAGCTGTTTTACAGCATGGATGTGGTCAATGGTAGAAAATTACAATTACATTACATATTTGTATTTAATTTTAGTCTGTTTGTTAAAGGAGAGAAAAAGTTGATGAATTGTCTGAAAAAGTTGAGAAATTGACACAAACGCCCATACCCGGAACAACTATGTACTTGTTGATCGTAGAAACATTTGCTCCTTGTGCTTTGCATCGAACTCGCAACCCGTGAGGCACTAGATGATCGTCCAGCCACTGCGCCAATCGAGCCGTCTCATTACAAAATTACCATCTCTTTCCGGGGAACATTTTGTATTGTACGAATTCTGGACCCCAACGTTAAGACAGTTTCTGTGGGACTGATTGTGTGAATTTATTGTATATCGTGCTATACGATACAATACATTTCTCGAATCACTACAATAATTCTCATAAGGTATTTTTTGTTATTTAATATGTTATATGTAAAAAGCATAGAGTTTTGGTAGCCTAGTGTGACCAGTGGACTGACTTTTCGGAAGTTATGTACGTATTTATCACATGCTCAAACAGTGAAGGAATACATTGTGGGGAAAAGTGCATGCTTGAGAGATTTTGTCGATGGCACGTTAAGTCTGCGAACCCGCAGTAGGCTAACGAGGTGGAATATAGCCTAATCCCTCTCAAATGAGAAGATACCCGTGCCCAGCAGTAGGACAATAATGGGTTGATGATGAATGAAAAATCATAATAAATCCAGAAGATTCCAATAAGATTAAAATATGCCTGTGCAAGTGCGCTGACTATGAAATATTCTTGTTCTCTCATGCATTTACCTTCAAGGAGCTGTGACCAATTAAACTAGTGCCTTTAATGCATATGATATTTAAGATTCGTATTTTACTTTATAATAAAGATGATAATACTCGTACCTACTAGTAAACCAGACAAAGTCAGATAATATAACATCAAGACATTTTAGTTTGAATCACTACTTAACGAGTTAGATAGTTACTGAACTCTGTTAACATAAACTTAATTAACCGTGAGTGATTAATTAAGACAACACACAAGTAGATATGTGAATGACCTTAATTCGCTATTCGACTAGAACATTAGTAAAGTGTGAGAGATATAGTAGCGGATGTCGCGATGACAAAAACATTATTACTAGTAGGTAAACGATGACTTGGAAGTAAAAACGTTTTGTCTGAATAATTAGACCAATTTTATGACGGTTTCTATCTAAACTAGTTTAATAACCTCCCTATAATTTTATTATCAATACTATTTTATCTAGTGTAACAATTAATAGGTAACTGATACTTTATTTACTTCATCATTTTTTTTTTCTATTATTACCTATTCTAGCATGATTATAATCACGAGTTTATGTATTGGTGACTTATAAAGCCACGCTAAAATTTTAAATATAGGTATTTAAGAAACAATTAAATCTAACTGTGATGACTGTGCTTTTGACTACCTAAATGGATAAGTACGTATAAGGTTCACAGTTCCAGCTGATGAGTTGTTGTTTTACCGCTATCTTCTTGTCATCATGTTAACGACCTAAGATAAAGTAGCAACTGTATGTAAGAAACATGTGGTTAACACACGGGTTAAATTATGGGTAACATTAAAATGAAATGTGTTAATACCATGTGAGACGACGCCTGTCTGTGTATACTTGTATTTTAAAAATAACAGGAAAATTTAACGCGTTAATCAAAATTGTAGAAATCAAAACTAAACGTGCAGATACAAATGACTCTTTATTCTTGTGGTGCGTGTCATTGATGCTATGCTGCATATATGTATTTGGGTTCATATGACGTCTGACAGTGATAATAAAGTGATCTTTTTTATATCTTGTAAGAAGGATAGCGCTCTACATGGTCAATAACGTCGTCCCTAAAATAACCTAAAATTTATTTCTCACAGTTTATGACGTTGAAGTCCAGGCTTTATCCATACTGGGCAATGGTCGGTGCGAGTTGTAGACATTCTTCAATAACATGGAGCGTTGAATAATAAAATAATATTGCATTTTATTGCAGTGCATGGTCAACTGGTGTATCAGATTGCGGTAGACTTTCTCTACAATATAAAACTGTGTCACATTTTTATTACGAATATTAAGCTTTTTATTACACTTTATTTGCACATAAGTACGTATTCAATTTTCAAAAAATGTGGTATTACCTTTTACAAAATTAAACTCTGATTACGGCATTGCGTTTTATCCTGAACTGGATGAGATGCAAGACATAATAACATTCGAATGTTATTATGTATATCTTAAATAGCTTGCTTGCAGTGTGTCACTACAGAACCGCTTTAGGTAATAAGTATATCCTTAATGCGGCTTTAAATAAAATAAGTAGATTCAATAAGGGCTAAGTCGTGGATCTTTAATCACTAGGTTCAAGTTTTATAATATTAACTTAAGTAGCACTGGGTCCAGAGGTAAATTGGCTAAAGATGAAGATTATCTAGGAAGGTAAATAAATAAATAAATATTCCTGGACATTATGACACAGCGCCATCTAGTTCCTATAGTTCTAGTTCTAGGTCTTTTACAACTTGCAAATTTAATCCTTGCATTATGTTAAATCCTTCATTAAAGGAAACGAAAGAAGAGAGAGAATATAGAGGTTACTATCGGTGATACCACTCGAATAGTCGTCGTTATGTACTCGTAAGCTGATAATACAATGACTAAATAGTTGAAGGTAGATAATGAACGTTACTCACCACATAATGGTTGGAGTCATCGGCATCCTGAACTAGATCACCCAGCAGGCAAAACATTCTGAAGAGCTTGAACACGGAGTCGTCGGTGAATATTCCTTTGTCACGACCCAGTAGATTCTTGCGACAAACCAGCCAACACACCTATGTAAGAAAAGATTGATAAATACATAACTGGGATAAAGACTGATTACGTTATTAGCTTCAGGTCTAAGATGATGTTTAGCCCAGAAGCTAATAACTAATTACTCAAGTTTCACACGGTGCAAATATTTTGATGGTAGTTTATTTTAGTTCTTGACGTTTGTAAACGCGCCTGCGACACAAGGATGTAAAAAAAAAGTTCATCAAGACTCTCGGATACACCCACTGTTATCAGATCCCATGTAATCTGGAGCAAGCCATGTAATCGTGCACAAACCTCGAACAGCTACAGCTGGATCTAAGAATCGATCCCAGTACTTCGCATTTTTATCAGTCGCGCTCACAAATACAAGACCAATGAGGCTGTTTCAAAAAACATTTCTTAACATAACGAAGTGTACAGTAAAAATTGAAACAGAAACTGTGGCTTCAGCTGTTCTTTATTTTTGACTAACTTAAAAAAGGTGGATAGTAGTAGTATGTATATTGTTATTATTAGTATGTGTTTAATTTGTTTTATTTCATCTAAATATGTTAAAATTCCATTTTATTCGTGTATGTATGTCCTTGATTTTTATTATTGTAAGTGGCACTATGCCGTTATAATTAAACAAATAAATATCTAAAATTTAAATACTAGAAAATTTCTAGTAGAAAATATTTTAATAAACCTACAGAGATAAACCACGTATAGTTTCGTGTAATTTTAACCGTTGTAACATGATAGGCATGAAGTTATCTCGACCCACTCTTGCACAGCTGTATAAAGAAGAGGTATGGTGCCAAGTCGGTACAATACGTTATTTGGAACAATGTGAAGTTAATGCCAACTCTTGGCGACATACCTCGCAGACACACTCGACTAGAGTTTTGACTTTATTATTCACTAGCTATGACCGCGACTTCGTCCGGTCTTAACTTAACTTAACCCCTTTCCCCTTTTCCGGGATAAAAATTATCTTATGTCCTTCCCTGGGACTCAAACTACTATACCAATTTTACCTAAATCAGCCCCGTGAGTAGTTTAAGCGTGAAGAGGTTACAGACAGACATATTTTTAAGCCATTTCTATGTAAGCAGTTGGACATAGCAGTGTATATCACGTTCCAGACGACTTTAGTAGAAATCAATACGGTGGTTGCGATTCCGAGAACCTAGACACTTGAGAAATACGTTTGCCGTCTCGCGTTGTAGTCAACGAAGCCAGTTTGGTTGACTTCTGCTAGCTCTAGACAGTTGGTTAAACTATAAATGTGGATTTCTTGCCGTTTAAATTAATATTGATAAATTGTTGAAGCTTGGACTTAGGTTAGTATTTGGCAAGATTGTAAACTTCACTGTGAGTTGTAAGCATAGCGATACATTTAACTTCCTATTAATGGAAGCTGTTTTTTTATAACAGGAGTGGCAAACAAGCATACGACTCGCCTGATGGTAAGCGGTTACAATGATGCAAAATAAGAAGATTATAACTAAATATAATAAGAAGGCACTGTTTAGTACAGATAAGTAATAAAGCATCTTCTGGCCAGTGAAGGCTAGCTTGGGCACTACACTGAAGAGTTTTAATTATTGTTGAATTAGAAACATCAAACCCTACCTTAACAATTATTATTATTTATTAACTTGACGTCCCAGATAGCGCAGTGTCTAAAGACGAAAGTCTTTGACCAGTGTGTGTTGCCAGTAATGATTTACGGCACTGAGACGTGGCCGCTTACAGTGGGCCTTATAAGTAAGCTCACAGTCACTCAGAGAGCGATGGAGAGGGCTATGTTAGGAGTTTCACTACGTGATCGAATCAGAAACGAGGAGATCCGTAGAAGAACCCGGGTCACTGACATAGCCCGAAGAATCGCCAAACTCAAGTGGCAGTGGGCAGGGCACATTGCTCGAAGACCGGATGGCCGTTGGGGCTTGAAGGTTCTCGAGTGGCGACCGCGAACTGGAAGACGCAGCGTGGGTAGGCCTCCGGCAAGGTGGACCGACGACCTGGTGAAGGTCGCTGGAACCAGCTGGATGCAGGTGGCCCAAGACCGGTCGTTGTGGAAATCTTTGGGGGAGGCTTATGTCCAGCAGTGGACGTCCTCCAGCTGATATGATGATTAACTTGACATTAAATTGAATTGCAACAGTGTTCAGTCCAGTGGAGATCCGGTTTTCAATTCAATACACTATTCAAGAAGTTTTTAGTAAGATTGTGGTTTTACAGCATTGTGGGCATTGTGATATTGGAAGCAGTTAATGTAACACTGGCTCTTTTGGGAACTGATTTTGTAGTTTTATCTCTATCAGTTCGATTGCAAATTTCCACAACAAAATGTAAATCAAATTTGTTTCAGATTTTAGTTTAATTACAACTTAAAAACATCTCCATGAACTGGTAGTAGGACCCAGTTGATAGCTTTTGTATTTAATAAACTGGTGATACTATGCGAACATGGGAATACATAGGAATGGCGCACAAGAGGATTTATTGGAATTGAGACCAATAGGTATTATAACATACAGAAGTGAAAGATATACTTTCGTCTTCTTGGCTTTGCGTTTTGACAGCAAACAGAGTATGTTGAATGAAATTGAATGAATTCTCTTGCAGAGCTTACTGATATGGATATTACACACGCGTAAAAAAATAATATTGGTACTTCCTATTTAGGGTAGGAAATGTTAGCTGTAATGTTAGAGTGTACATACATATACCTATGTATTATCATGGTATGGTAAATGATTTATATCAAGACACATAAAAACTACTCTTTAGAAACAAACCCGCTTTGGCATGACATAAGCATAGTGTATCCTGTCTCTTACAACAAAAAGTAAATTCTTATACTTATAGGTATATGATTAATGTACCTTTATCTTATTGTTTATCTTAGATTTACGCAGAACACATAACTAATTAATCACCTCAATGGCAAACTTAAGGTTTTCCTTATATTTATACTTAACTGATTGTTTTATGAACAATGTTCATAAAACAATCAGCCCGAAGAAAATCGAATAGATACATGCTTGAGATGTATGAATGAAACATTAAAATGCCAATTCCGCCGGGAATGATAAATAGGCAGATGGTTGGAATAATTATATAAGCTATACTTCGCAATAGCGGAGTTTAGCAATCTGTTTTAATATATTTGAGGCTCGTTATTTAATAATTTTACGGGTCTATTAATATTAAGGGTCGGTAACCGATTTTTAAAACCAATTCCATATTGGTCATCGTTGGTCAGATTAAGGTTATCATCACATAAATTCAGTGACCTAAAAGCTGATAGAAGCTATTATTCCAACAGGCATTCTGATTCAATATTAGTGCTAATGGGTCGGCCATACTAATTGAGGCACGACCTAACTATGAAAGTCATTGCAAACAGTCACGCTATCCTGAACTACATTCGTCTAACGGAAATATATTTACTTATTGGATAACTAAAAGGTGGATTTTGGTGGTAATTAAGAATGGCATGTAGACGTAAAACGTTTTATTAAGCTTAATTCAAGACACATAGGAAGTCAAAAACTAGAATAAATTAAACATTTTGGTTTTAGGAACTGAGATTTTCAGATTGACTTTTAATGTAAAAGTATTAAGAACTAACCTACCAAAATAAATATTGCTGGCAATTTCTACTCATATATTGGATGTGTACCTACCGATATATCGTATGTGTACTTCGCCCCAGTAGAAGTCCCTACATAAAGTGGGGCGGAATCCAATATATTTTCATTAAATGAACGCCTCCAGCTTCCTATATTTATTACAGGAAGTGGTGCACTTCATTCTCATTAACTCAAAATCAATGAATAAATTGCAGCATAGAATGAAGGCGAGTCAAGTCGAAGTCAGTTTTTTGACTGTGACGGACAAATGGACATATTATCGTATTATACTTGGCATAATATTTCAACACTTGTACATAATTAATTAAGCCTCATTTAAATATGAGTGTCGTTATGAACGTAGCTGTAATGACTTTGTCCGGGTTTTATGATCTTAAAGTAAGCCGTGATATAGCGTGCACGGTGTACGCATCACATTTTATTAAGATTATTTAAGACGTTTTATTAAGGCAATAATCAGCAGGACATCACGACATGGTAGAATATTGTATCAGTGAACTAACATTATTAAACTCGGTATAACCAATACCATACATCAATTACGTAAATGCAAAAATATTACCAACCTCACTAATTTTCTTCTCATATTCCCTAACGATAGGCAGAGTGGTGGTCTTGGGTAAAGAGCTGAAGACTTCATGCTGGAGGTAGTAGCGGAATTCATCGAAGGTCAGCTCCTGTGAGGACCTGAAGTGGTCCAGTCCCTTTTCCACGCCGTAGAGGTCAAGTAGGGTTCCGATGTTTGCTGTCAGGACCTGGAAAGAAAAACTCATCATTATCATCAATCCATTATTGTGCCACTGCTGGGCACGGGTCTCCTCTCAATCGAGAGGGATTAGGCTGTAGTCTAACACGCTATCCTACTGCGGGTTGGCAGACTTCACGTACCATCGATAAAATCTCTCAAGCCTACAGGTTTCCTCACGATGTTTTCCTTCATCGTTTGAGCATGTATGATGAAGAAAAGCATAATATGTATTTTGACTACGGCCAAAAGCCAGTGTGTGAAGAATATACTTTTGTCCTGGCTTAGAATACAGACTTCCTTATCCCATGTCAAGATTTAAAGTAAATTTCAACAGAAACCTACACGTTTATGGTGATAGGAACTAGGAACTAATGATACCTAAAGTGCGTTGTACTACTTCGCGTTACCATCTTTATCACGGCCCTAAATTTTTTTTTGTTCTGCATGGTTGTCTCGAAAGATGGAGTATATAAGGAAAAAATATAATAATTTTGTTTAAAGTTGAATTTCGAGCTTTCCTTGAAGGCAAGACGAGGGACGAAGGACGAATAAAATGAGCAGAAGATTAAAGCGAATAAGCCGATCTTTATACGTTTATTCATCTGGATTAGTTGTCTTTCTGTGAGTGAGTAAGGTTACCAGAGCTCATTGGGGAGTGACTATTCTGACAGCATGGGAATTCCGTTTACTGTCAGTTTAGTAACTCCCTATTTTAAGAAACCTGAATGGTTTCTAAGGGGTTTGGCAACGCATTTGCAAGCCTCTGGTGTTGCAAATGTCTATGGGCGGCGGTCATCACTTACCATCAGGTGAGCCGCCTGCTCGTTTGCCCCCTTATCACCATAAAAAAAAACTATCACTAACCTAGCATCTTCACTGGTAATGTAGTACAATTATGCAAAGAACCTCCGAAAGAACTTGCTAGCAAGCAAAACTACATTCATTGGAGAAAATTAGTAATGTTTGTTTACATTTGTTCTTGCCCTCAATAAGGTATGGGTGTTGGTGTTTTACTATGCGTCATTGTTATGCCTTGGGTTGCCTTATAGTTTGGGTAATCATTGAATTCGGGTCAAAGGTCGGGTCTGAGGTCGTTGAACTGGCGTACATATATCCAATGTTGATAATTTAATATAATAATTATTTTTAACGATTACCTTATTGGTTTAGTAATCGCAAGCGCGACTTTTGAACGTGGTGGTTCTGGATTCCCAGGATGTGCAAGTGTTTATCTTAAAAAAACTCTCTAGCAGCGTGTAGTTTGGCTTTCCGCCCGGTTAATGACAATAGGCTACATATCGTATTACTTACTTATTACGAGTAACTTTGTGTTTTGACTAATGAGTAATTAGTCATGATGACTGAAATTATAAAAGTATTGGGTTAATACATTAGTGGATTTACTACCTTATTTAAAACGAAGTAAGTACGTTATTTTATACGATACGATATTACCCACACACATGTATCTGTTTTTATTTTCAAATCATTGCACGCGCGCGTGTGTGTGTGTACGTAACGCTATTTTGTTTACCCCACAGTTACAAGTAAACATAACTGAGTTACAAGTAACATAGAACTACTACACAAACAGATGAAATCACCAAGTCGCAAGTTATATGTAGAACTACTGACTCATAATTTCGACCTGCTTTGAGCTAACTAAACGCAAACTGACACGTTTCGGGTTTCAAGTAGATACCTACAGTCAGTCAATAGAATCTATTGATTACAGGTATTATGTACTACATTTATGATGTAGTACACATTACCTACTAACACTATTTACGACGAAATTATAGGCTATAGAAACTTTTTTTTAAATTACCTATTTAATTTCTGGAGTTTATCTAAGCTCATTAGGTTAGTGGTTACAGCCCGGTATGAGATAGAACGTTTTACGCGAAAACTAGAAATTGATAAAAACCTATTCACTATATCCATTGTCACGGTGAGACGTGTTGTAAAGGATTCAAATAAATATCAATACCACAATAAGAAATTCATAGAAAAACCCAATAACATTGCTCGACCCGGGAATCGAACCCAAGACCTCTAGCTCGGGAGTCGCACTGTACGACCACTAGATAATCGAGGCAGTTACTTTAATAATAATACTCTATGATAATACTATCTTCTACCCCGACTTATTACGTAATTTAGGGGATTTCCCATTTAAACTAGGCCAGCCCCCCCTTTTTACCCCTTTAATCGATGAGTTCCGGGATAAAAAGTATTCATCCTTCCCCGAGGTCGAAACTATCTCCATAGCAATTTTCATATAAATCGGTTTAGCGGTTTAAGCGTATCTAGTAAAGACAGACAGACACACTTCAATCGCTTTTATAATATATGTATGGATATGGATGGTGTGGATATAATGTAATTACCATAAAGTACAAAATGTATACACAGCGTAGTCATCAACTAGTTTGAACTTAAACATATGCAATTCGCATTACGCCTTCATTATGTTAAAACTACATAATGAGTAGTCGCTACTATGTACAATGTGTCTACGTATACAAATAATATAAGTTCACTGTCGTGCTAGTCGAATAAGTTCTTACAAAGATGTTGTTTTACAACGAAATTACAGTTTAATGACGTAAGTATATACATTATCGTTGCAAGCTAATGCTGGTTTTAAAGGTTAGGTAGTAATTTTCTTTCTTGTATTTTTCTCAATAGTTTGTATTAGTAATTTAGTAATGCCAAACACATTAGGTATTACATCGACGATGTATCTGATTTCAACACTTATGTATTTGTATCTCTTATTAATCGTCTGGAATAGACAGAGGCCACAATATAAACGTTTAAGTTTTTGTTTGAATAGGTACCTATACAATGATGCACAAACATCGAAAAACCACATCAAGAAATGTATACCTTTTACTAAAACACTGACTACCTAATACACACATATGTATGTGTATAGTACCATGCACATACTGATGATTATACGATGATAAACTATTAAGACCCATAAAATCTTTTTGTATTTTTTTAGCTTATTTCAAGCTAAGATTTTTAAAGACATAAGTAACATAAAGAAGGCAAAATTCAACACATCAGGCGGATACCTCGGTGGCTCAGTTGGCAGAGCGTCTGGAGTACCAATCCAGAAGACGCGGGTTCGAGTCCCACCTGAGGTTGAATTTTTCTTTCTTAATAAAATTTATTAAGACCCATATCTACATAATTATGTAAAAGAGGATATTGAGAGGCGGTGGTCGGTGTCAAATTATATGACTGAGTCCTACAGTTATCACACAAAGGTAAGTTGTTTGCCAAAGCATTATAAATACAATGATTGACAGGTAACCGGATATGTATAGGACCGCAAGGCATATTATGTGTAAGTGTCATGTCATATATTGTAATGTACTACTACTCGTTTGGTAGATAGATTTATAAAGCACCTGACAACATGTTATTATTATACTGTGTATAAACCTTCATAATGTCAACTCATGTACTTATATTATGTATGTTGTGATTGGTTTATACGATTCGCCTTCCAATAAAAGATAGACATGTTATTTTTTATGAAATTATGTATGCATTAAAGAATACCTACTATAAAACTTATGATTTAATTCTTATACAACTAAAAAAACGATCGCCAACTCATTGCATCGTAGTCCTGCAGTTGTCGAGAACTAACTAAAGTAACTTCAAATTATGACGATGACACATGATGTAGGCAAAATAAAAGTCATCAACGAGGACAACGTATAGACTTAGCTATAAGTCAGCAGGCAATGCATCCGCTATATTCAGAAGCTTATTGTACGTGGCGGCGTTCGTCCTTTTTGTATTGTAGGGTCACCATTACCGTTGACATACTTACTGAATGACGGTTTTTTTTTTAAGTTAACCTTTTTGATATACCGTATTTTTAAAAAATATTTATTGAAATATTAGTACAATGCGTTCATATAATCTAAGAACAAAATTTTGATTTAAATTTAATAGGGTTCCATTGTTTATTTAGTTGTAATAATTTTCGTGTGATAAGTAATAAATAGTTACACATTACATTCGTGTTGACAGGGCTACACACGATTCGGCCCTTTATTTTTTTAAAGCTCAATATTTCGTAAACAGATCCTAAAATCAAAAATGGTTCTTTAAACACTTATCACATTTTTTAACGACACATCTCATTAGTTATCTTTAATGATGATTGCATGTCTCGAAAAAATATATGGTAACCCTGGCTGAGTTCAATATCCGACGATAACTGAGTGATTCATACAAGCTTCTGTTGCTCGCATAACCAACAAACATGTCTCTGTTGGTTAAGGATAATTCACCATTTCAATAATAAATATGGGTATTGTTTCTTTGATTTCTGTCGCTAAGTAAAGATCAAGGCAAAGTCGAAGGTCGTCATTATTTAAGTATGGTACAGATTTTAAGAGAATCCTTAGTTTCTCAGGTGTTAAAAAATGATGATTTGTTGATCAAACTAACGAGCTACCTAGTTCCCACTGTTTTCAGTCTCGTATTCCTCCCTCGTAGGAGTAATCATAGCTTTGCGTCTCGCAATCATAGTAATATGAATCATAGTTATTGCTTCACAAATAGATACCTACTATGCGCTCTTGTATGGGAAGTAGAATGACCTCACGCCTACATAGTACGGACTAATTCTTTAGAGTAAGCATCAAATCAATTTACTGCAATTAATAATAATATATATATAGTTTTCTACATTTCAATAAAACGGATTTGATCGTGATAGGTGTTTTGATATTATTTAATCCCAACGTTTCGAATCCTTTACAAAATCCATGGTCACGGGCCGAGTACTCGTTATACCTAATCCATAAAAGGTAGTTTCATTTCAATGTCTAGTATTCGCGCCAGTGAAATAAATCAGTATATTTTCTACAATATAAGTACTAGAGTTAGAGTTAGTTGAGTAAAGGTTCTGATATAAATATTTCTCGGGTAGGTACTTTTAACCAGATACGGATAAATTTCAATTTTTCACAATTCGGTAATGTTTGTCATTTTGATACAAAATATACTAAGTAAAAACTCAGTAGAAATATTTTAAATGTGTTAGGTACAGCAATATTGGGTTGGCCACTACTTTCAAGTGCCTATTGGTCATAGGTAGGGTCACGTCAGGGTCACTGACTAATTTGGACAACTGTTCTCCTTCAGTCTTATATGGGCACCCGGATGTGGTTTTTATTTTTTATAAGTAGCTTAATTAAATAAACATTTTAGCTTATTACTATTACTACTGCTATTAGCTGCTGTGGTAGCCGAGCGGTGTGACCAGTGGACTGAGATGTCAGACGTCTCGAGTTCGAACCCAAGGCACGCACCACTGACTTTTCGCAAGTTATGTGCGTATTTATCACATGCTCAAACGGTGAAGGAAAACATCGTGAGGAAACCTGCATGCGTGAGAGAATTCTCGATGGCATGTGAAGTCTGCCAACCCGCAGTACGCTAGCGTTGTAGACTATAGCCTAATCCCTCTCAATTGAGAAGAGACCCGTGCCCAGCAGTGGGACATTAATGGGTTGATGATGACTACTACTTAGTAAGGCCAAGAAGGAGGCATTTGAAAATAAGTTTTTCATAATTCCTTGAGGAAATCATGTTATATACATATATTGGTGATTGATTCTGAAGGTTTTTGAATGGATTACTGGGTAATATTACAAGAAAGCTGTGATGGTCTAGTAGAGCGACCGGGGTGTCACGAGTTCAAACCCAAGGTAGGCAACACTGACTCTTCGAGGTTACTAGCGTATTTAAAATGTGCTCTAATGGTAAATAAAACGTG
Organism: Craniophora ligustri; assembly: GCA_905163465.1. Classification (NCBI taxonomy): domain Eukaryota; kingdom Metazoa; phylum Arthropoda; class Insecta; order Lepidoptera; family Noctuidae; genus Craniophora; species Craniophora ligustri. The sequence goes on along the minus strand of LR990967.1, from coordinate 3,643,223 downwards.
AGAAACCCTGCATGCCCGAGAGATTTTCTCAATAGCGACCGATCTTGCCAGCCCACACTAAAGCTTGCGTGGTGCATCTCCTAATCCCTCTCAAATGACATGAGTCTTGTGCTCAGTCACAATAAATGGTTTGATAATGATGATGATTGATTATAAAATAGTGACAATTGATTAAAATATTGTCTTTTCATATTTCCATATTTATTTTCATATTTATATAAAAAAATAATTCAATCATCAAGTTTTAAACGTGCCTTTTAAATGATTTCATACCCTAGGTACCAACTTTACGCTATGTTCTTTAAATGTCACTTTTCGTGTGAAAGTTGACGCACGAGACGCTTGACATTTTCAGTAGCTATGTCAGGGCTGTCTCATAATTACAGCTTATAATATTTTAATATGTTTTTAATTTTTAACTTGCTTCCATTATTTGTAATTATGAGCAGTTGGTTTTTATTTCTTAATGTTGATTTATGTATGGCAATATATTACATATGAACGTTAAGGTGAGAATTAAAAAAATATAATTGAACGAATATTACAGTAAGAACGTGAATTAAGTTAATTACGACGATAATGAATTATTATTGTAATAATTGTTTAATTAAATACATGTTTTATTAAAGTTGCTTTACTGCTTCGTTTAAAGTTGAAAAAAAAACCTTTAGGTGTAAATAATGCAGGCAGGTCTTTCAGATATTTTGAATTAGGTATCGTAACGATGTACAGTATACAGTATACAGTCTTTCTCAAATTCTATACAGGTATGACACAAGACATAGAGATTTAGAGCGCTAGGAAATGATATGGATATCTTAAGAACAGCAACTTTATTTAGACTTATTTAGGTAACAACAGTCAATGTAAAGAATACCAGCAAAAATTTCTTTCATAACAGTAATAGTGACACGATTGCGATACCGTAATCATTATATAATACACTTCAGCTAAAAAATAAAATTGTGGTTTTGGCAGCCCTATATCTTATACAATCGCGTCTTCGCCGAAGGAGAATGTCGTTCTCACCTTAACAGGCACTTAAGTAGGTACTAAATGTGTGTCTTGCGAAATTGAGTAGCAACTGCGATTTTTGATACTATCTTTTTTAAGATAAAATCATCTTTTATCTGAATTTCCAGGCAGTTCCTACCTACTATACTTACCTATATGCATCGTTAATGGTCGTGTGAAGAATTTTTTTATTTTGAAAACTAAACTAAGAAATTAAATTCATATTAATATTTCACAGCAATGAAATAGATACAGTAAGTTTGAAGGTAGAAGATGTACATTGTACATAGCTTAGATTTTAGTAGTAGAATCTAAGATAATCCCAGACTTAGGGTTGTCCTGGCCAAAGTTGTAAAACAGAAAAAAAAATGTAGGTTTTATGTTAGAGTGTCTTGCCAGATTAACTAAAAGCCGACAAGCCAAACCCGGCAAAGAGAGCCGGGCATCTGGCAACTGACTATCCGGGAGCTATATTATAACAAAAGCTATATATACTTATTTTCTTGGCAGTATAGTTTTTGGAAGCATTCCTTACAATTATAATATCAGACACCATTAACCTAGTTTTTTTACGCCAGTATTCGTATAGTCAGTGAGAAATAATTATCACTATTTAATTGCGTTACTATATATTCATAGAAGTTCTCGCGAAATCATAAAATTTTGTGGATCTATTGATATTATTTATCATCAAATTTCGTGAATTGGTCGGAACTACCCCATTACGACCTGGTTGGATAGTGCTTTTCTATTTTAACATTAGTTACTTTGATGAGTATACTCAAATGTTAGTTTCGTATATAATTTCGTAGATACGATTCTATTAAAATCAACTGAGATTAACATTAGTTATTTTAAAAGGTACCTTTTTATAGGTATAGGTAGGTACCTTAATTTCAATTTGTATATTACGTCAATTACGCTTACTTATATTTAAAATTATAAATATATATTTATAATTTAAAGAGCCAGCAGAGGCTGTTAACGTTTGATTTCCTCCAACACCTGCCAAAGCATAGATCAGATATGACGTCATTACAAGTGACAAGTTCCTTCAGTTGGCCGTCGCCTAGTCGGGTCAAACAAGCGCAATAATACTGTGTAGGTACTTGTTATTTCCCGTAAGTCTAGGGCTGCCATCGCATTAATTGCCGAAGCCGGATAAACAGAGCAAAAAATCCGGACTTTTAGGCGAAATATGTTTTTTACCCCGGACACCTGAAAAAATATATTTAGGCAACAAAAATAAAAACATTGTTATATATGTTCCCTGACAACAAAAGTAGGGTTTTACCCGGACACTTTAGAAAACCCCTATCGGACGCCCTTCAAACTAGGAGAAATCCGGGGAAACCCGGACGAATGGCAGCCCTACGTAAGTCCCAAATTGATTTGGATCAATAAAATTGCGTAGCAATGTTTCGTTTTTAAATGGTTAAATTATATTCAATTAATTATAGGTATTTATAACGTTATAATTAGGTAGTTCTTTACGTAAAACACAAAAGTTATAGTTGAATACTTTTATTGTTTTAAGAAAACCTTTTTTTGCATTATGCACCCACGCCGTCTACTTCTTATGCGGGGGAAGAGAGTTATCAAGGACATTCGGAAAGATAACTAATGTCAGTTTGAGTCTGATTCGGTGTTTGATGGTAAGATTGAGATCAGTTCTGTAACACATTTTTACGTAAATTTTAATGTCGTAAAATAATGACAGGGTAAACTGTGTTTCCACCTAATAACAGCTAATATAAATTACTATTATAAAATCCTTATTTTATTTCCGATTCGATACACTTACGTGAATAATAGACATTGAAATAAACCTATTTTTACGGGTTGTAACGGAGTGCGGCAGTACCTATATTGAAACTTTAGGATTAAGTATATAATCAATACTAATATACTAATAATATTACATATAAATACGAAAGTGTGTCTGTATGTCTGTCTATTACATCTTCACGCTATAACCACTGAATCAATTTTGATAAAATTCGGCATAGAGACAGTTTGAGTCCCGGAAAAGGACATAGGAAAGCTTTCATCGCGGAAATCAGTCCTTAAAAGGTAGAAAAGGGGGGTGGAAGTGCGGATTAAATTACTAATTTCACGCAGACGAAGTCACGAGCAAAAGCTAGTATCAATATATAGCCATAAAATTAATAGAAAGTAGTTTTACCTATTTCAATGTTTAGCTTTTTCCTTTTTTTACTTTGAGGAGAAAGTTTATTTAGTTTCTTGTTTTTTCATAATTATGATCTACTCTACGTAGTCCTAATCCCAAATAAGGAATATCGCAAAGTGGCAGGTATTACGACATCGTACTTCTTTAAAAGAGATGTTAGGAAAGTAATGGTTTACTAAACTGCTTATAAATTATTATAAATGTTGACCGTATACGGTCCGAGCATTCATGAAAGTGTCAAAAATACTTGTGGTGAAAGCCACCCTCTATAATTATCATTATTTATGTCACAAGCCTTTGAGCTGGATGCAGAATGTCAAGAAAATTATGCCCTTAATTATTATAGTTACATGTTTTTAATGAAGCCTTACTTGATAGGATTTTGAGGTATGCAAATAAGCTTTATGCCACATAATTGCAGAGTTGTGATGAATTATTTATCGATAAAGGTTCACAATAAGATTGGAAAGTATGAAAATGAAATACCAGTAACTGAATATGTCTGACATTAAACCTTATTATTATGAAGTGATAATACACGTTCTAAAATCATAACTGAAGGTTATTGGAGGACCAATTTTATTCAGCTTAAGATTTTGAAGTCTATCAGTACCTAGTTATAATCATGCATTGTAAAAAAATATAATATTAACTGTGTAATTTAAATAAATATATCCGAACTAAGCAACAAGGTTTGTGTTACAGATACTATACTATATGTACTATATACTATACTGATACTTACATTCTATAGACATACGTATATGATTAGTGATGTTGCGAAACCTATGTTTTGTTATGGTGATAACGTCTATTTCATCGGTACTTTCACAATATTAGATCTAGAACACTCGTGATTGAAATGAGTATAATGATATGTATAACACATGTAGGTAACATAAATATAATTATGTAAGTACATTAGGCTACATAGGTACCTACCTAAGGATGTTTCGAAAGTTTCATAAACACAATAACTTTTAAAATATTATTTTTATAAAGACTGTTTATCGCCTCTGCCTTAGGTGAATTCCAGAGAGAAATTCCCAACACCTGTGTGCTTGTATATGTATGTATAGAAGTAAAAATATGAATAACATGAAATAATGTTTTAAATTAGTCTGCAAGATGTTTTTTTGGCATTTGATATATCTTACCTCCATTGATATCAATGATCACCTCGATCCGATTGAGACAAATAGAGCGACGCGCGTCGCGTCGGCGTAGATTACCTTATTCGTTTTTTTTAATAGATTTATGATTTTTTATTTTGGTTCGTGTGGCAATTTAGCCTTGCTGTAATTTTAGTTATTTAATTTAGTTTTTCAAAGGAAGTTTTCCTCAATCATAGTCGGTGCCTACCTCCTTATAAATTAATATTTTAACAATGTCTGACACTGACAAATGACCGCTACCCGCCAGCCTGTATTAGTATAAATGGATCATATGAAAGAGTTATCTAACAAATTTTCAGAATGCCTCATATACCTACCCAAATAAGTATATCAGCTCCTGGACCATAGCGAAGAATTAAAAATGTAGGATCCATATTGTTGTAATGCATGTTCAAATTTCATTATCATGGGGCTTTTTAATGGTTTTTTATACCAACTCTTTAGGCGGATTTTATAGATATAAGAAAAGAATAACCATACACACAGGCTCACACAATCTACTTAAAAAGAATTGAATTTGGAACATGAAATTTGAAACGAACAAGGATGCTAGAACTATGCAATTAACAATATAATAAGTCTGCAGACCTGGCTTAGTCACTATAGATAGACTACGACTGTGCTACAACTCTAGACTATAAAGCTTTTGTGGGCAGATAACGACGGGGTGTCGCCAATGCCCACATCGGCGGCATCCTTGACCGGGTCACAGTCACATAATTATGTACCTACCTACCTACCTCACGAGAACTAGTGCATACTATACAAATTCATAATGCCTACGTTAAGTAAACAAGTGACTGTGTCATATAGGAGTAATTGTTCACGGTGTCCTGATTTTCAGGGTCAGGTGACACGTCCCGATTCAACCTTGACCGGAATGCAAATGACTCGATTTTCTATTAAATTCCTTAGTCTGCAAATTATTAAATAACATTGACAGAAGTTAGTTAGTTAGTTACGAATGTACATAATAATATATACCTACTGACACTACATCAAAATATACTTTTTTTTCTTCCCTATTTTATCACCAAACTTAGAATATGTAAGTCACCATGAAATATTGAAAGATTGCTCGTAATATTGTACTCCTTGAAAAATAAAATGAAAGTCGCGCTAATTTTAAACTCACTTTTGAAATTTGATTTGACAAAACTAGTTCTTATTGAAGTGTTTATTACTAGTTATACCTATACTTATTGAGGTATCATAAAAATATATCTAGATAAATAATAAAACTGATTAAAATTTGATAGGCTGCATTATTATCTTCAAACTATTCAACCTTGGCCTGTAAAGTTACATGAATAACTTCTACCAAAAATATAGTACGACACCAAATAGATCTCTGAAGAAATCTTAAGGGACCTTGTTAAGAGCTTCAACTTTTATTAAACTCTTAACAACTAGTTTGTTTAAATACTCTTGGATATTTACCTAACTCTATCTTTTGAATCTGGTCACTCAAAGAAATCATAAAGGCAAAAGACCTTAGTATCGGTACAAAACGGAAAGTCTACAACACTTGCATTCTACCTTGCATCACATATGGCTGTGAAACATGGTCTCTCTCAAAACACCACCGAGATAAGCTGAAAAGATGTCAAAGAGCGATGGAGAGAAACATGTTAGGCATCAAGAAACAAGACAGGAAACGAAACACTTAAGAAAATAGACTAACTAAAATGGAGATGGACAGGCCACATGTTAAGGAGTACTCAGGAAAAGTGGAGTAAAATCGTGACAGACTGGTATCCAAGAGATGGAAAAAGAAAACGAGGAAGGCAACTTAAGAGATGGGAAGATGAGTTAAAACTTACCGCGGGCCCTTACAGGAGAAGGGTTGCCAGAGATAGAACACAATGGAAAATGTTAGAGGAGGCCTTTGCCAAAAGGCACACTGAACTAAGAGATATCCTCTAAAAGAGGAAAACAATCACATCATAACAGACAAAAGTTCAGGACAGAGGGCTTATTGATTGATTGATTGATCTTTTGAATCAGGCGGAGACTAATGTAGGATTCCTAGCCATACCCTATTCCTCTCCAAATTACCTATAATTTCATCATCATCATCACAACAACCGTTAGACGTCCACTGCTGGACATAGGTCTCCCCTAAAAAAGGGTAATTGCCATAATCGCCACGCTTGGCAGGCGGGTTGTGCCGGCTTAGAATAGTACCACCTCATATCTTCCCGTGGGTGTCGTAAGAGGCGACTAAGGGATACCCGGAGGGGGAGCAGCAGCTCCCTCCGAGTATTTTACTGCGCCCACCTCCTGCGATCACCTACAATTTAATAAATCGCAATGTACCTACAGCAAAATGGTGTTACTGAGATTCTTAGTACTTCTAGACTGCTAACTCTACACTAATATAATACTATGCTAACGCAAAAGGCATAATAATTGTTATCTATTCTTAATAAATAACAACAAATATGTTGAACCCTAGTACATAATATTATTTATTGTTAGCACATGACTTATCTATCGATATGATGTACCGTCTATCTAACAGTACATAGACTCCATTTAATTTCTATCGCAGTGTGACAACAATATCTTATCTAAACTATTATTGGGTCTATTGTAGTTCAATTGCTATACTATTTACACTCAATTTACTGGTGTTGATTTAGCGAAGTATGTCATAAATCTATTAATAAAATTTAAATCTTGCATAATGCGTCATAGTTTCTGTGTAAAATAATAATACATTTTGTGCAACATAAATAAATAGTTTGAGAGAACGATGTTTATAATATGTGCGAGTAACTCGCGAACGCGTGATTGGAAGTAACTAAATATAGGTAGGTACCTACCTAAACTTACCCATACTTCAGATTTTCCTTATTTTACATCTGCCTTAAGTTTGTTATTTCTTATAATAAGAGCAGTGGTCGCACAATTGCATTTTTATTAGTAAGATTACTACGTATATAATATTTATTTATAGCTTGACTTTTTCGCACAGAATTATACCTATATGTATAGAGCATGCCCAATCTTGACATAATTTATATTTCGATTAACCTTGTTCCTATGTAGGTTTTTTTCTATATTCTGATAGTGACTATCACTAAAAAATATGTCAAAGTTAAAATACAAAACTATAATTATCACAGTACCTATCTGAAGCCAACTAAAGAGAGAGACAAAGTATATATAGCACCTAGATGACCTACCTCAACACCAAATTTTAATCTCAAAGGTATCAGAACCGAAGTCGAAATCGGAGGTCAGAATCAGGAATTTCGACTAGTCGGAATCGGTGTCGAATCTCCATGACATCCCTAGTCCATACCACAACCTATGCCTTCCTACATCTGTATCCATATCTAGCTTAGCATAATAAATATTCCAATACTAAAATTCGTCACGAATCCTTGACCAAAAACTTTCAGCCTCAGTTCAATCACATAATGTATTCGTTGTAGAGTTTGGAGGCCAACCCTCGTTCGCTTGCATACATCTACCAACGGTACCAATACATAAAAGTTCATATAACAATGCTGGTACCTACCTAGATACCTACCAGCATTGTATTTTATATATTTATGCAGTGGAAAACCGTTCTTCTTCATTAACTTTTACAACTTGCGCATATTAAGTAGTAGGTAAGCTATACTCATTTACTTGGTCATTTACTTAGTGCCTCAGGTCGCAGAATGTTAATTTGCTTAGCTTTTAACACTGACATTAATTTAGAATAAATGTTGAATGCCTCGCCTTGTAGTTTTTTATTTACTCTCTGTTATCTGTATATTCCATATTGTGATCTCATTGGTGTTCAATAAAGAATACTCTATCTAAATGTCTACTTACATATACATACATTGTATATTTTCAATGTATACCTACCTAAATACAGGTAGATAAGTATAATTAATTATACTTATAACAAGCATAATAAATGCACTTTGACAATGAAAAAACTGGAACTAAGTTAACTATGTATGTCATACGTGTTTCTAAAACTAAAAAAAAACATTAGTTATACATATATACGGTATATTTATGTTATATATACCTAAATTTTAATTTTAATATAGGAATATGTACAAACTTACCTTTAACTTAGATTTGTGCACGACATCTTTATTTTGCAGGGAGTCAAAAGCATGCCAGATGCAATTAGTAACGTTCTTCAATAACGTAGACATTTTCTAACAGCACAAATCGACTTCATAAAATTTCTAAAAACACATAATTTCTTGTGTTTCCAAGTGCACTTGAAAAATAAATAAACTGTTTAAACAAAAGAAGAAACTCGTGAAATTTATTCACTATTCTAAATTTAAAATGAGGTAGAGTGACGCGCGTAATAATAAATTCATATTTTTTTATATACCACAGAGCGATAATGGCAAAGGAAGGACACACGTTCTGCCTCCGCACGCTCGAAAACCAGACTGGGGAACTTAGTGCGATAACACGTCAAAGGAAATGGCTCACGCGGAACGGAACTCGCACGCTGACAAAGTTTACTTGCTTCGAACATTATAATATACTATCACTCGTGTTTATCCGAAGGGTTAAGCTGTTATTTCAGGCCACGACCTTGGAACCGACGATAATAACACAATTGCTTATCCTGGGAATCGCACTCTGAACTAAACACTTAGCAGCCGCGCTTATAACCAGTACACTTAGAGGAGTTTTGAGAACTTTCGTGATAAAATTATATTATAGTATATTTTTATAGTATATTATATAAAACTATACATAGTATATTTTTATTAGAGGTCTCAGTAGTAAGTTGTTATGATATTATTTATTACCATCTATTATGGTTTTAGTTTATTAATTTCAACCGCTCTATTGACAGTTTCGATTTCTCCATACCATCAAATCAAAGGGATTCATATCATTATCATATATTTTTAGATATTAAAGGGAGGTATTTCTTACATTTACGCGAATACTACACATTATTTCCAGTCTTTTCGTGAACATTCTGTAAATGGTCTGAAATGTAAATTAATTAATACCTAATATCTACATATATATACCGCGATCAATACTTAGTCTACTCCACGATAATAGAGTTCCTGATTTATTTATGGAGCGTTTTTAGGTTAGTTTTTAGGTACATTCAGACTTCTCATAGGTTCTTCTCGACGCCACTAAGTGCAGTACTTAAGTACATTGACATTTAACATGTGTTACATTATACGGGTAACGTGATTACATGATGGAGTCGCGCTTCCTATACGACGATCGTGACATGACCTCAATGATATTTGCAATTCGCATTAGATGACTCTATATGTTGTGTTTGAAACGCATGTTTGTAGAGACTAAAAATTAAACAAAAATGAGGATTAATATGTCTGGTACCTATGTGTTGGTCTCACATAATAGGGGGCGAGCTTATAATTGCACTTATCTCAACTCCGAGTTGCTAGGTACTGAACAATGAACATTTCATAGAAAAACCAATAATAAGTACTTTGTTCAACCATTGAACCAAGGATCTAACGCTTAGTAAGTTGCGAGCATTTCATTAAAAAAAAACTTTTCTAGCACTACCATTTTGTATCAGTTTCATTATTTGTTATTGGTTGTTGGTATTATTTCTTCAGAAAAATAGTAGGAGGCTGCACATTTTTTTTGAGGCTAGTTTTGTTTCTATATTTAAACGGGACCAAATATCAGGCCTTCGTCTTCAGAACCTCCTTCTTTATAAGAATAAAAGCAATAAAAGTTAGTTAGTTACACTAGGTTAGTTAGACTACTAAGTGTATCTGTAAACAAATGAATGTACGAGGTGTACAAACAGGCATTGGAGGCATTTAAAATCACGCTAGTGGCAAATGTTTAGGTCGATGGGCATGCACATTTATACCCTAATTGTCAGGGAGTCATGGACGTTTTTATGTATTTTAGGTAGGTATTTACAAAAAAAAACAATATCTATGTTGTATATCAACCGTTAAGTTACCAACCGTAACAAGCATAGTTGCTTAGCTCTAGATGGCGTTGTATTAAAGGACAGTACTTATATATTTATATATCCAAACAGTAGAAATCCGCTAGTAGGTTTTTTATATGTTTAAGCTATGTTATTTCCTTAATTAAATCAGCAGGCCTGCATATCTTTTGCATATCAACAGATAATCTTGGGTAGGTATATTGTACAGCCAGCCTACCTCACATTATAATTACATTACTCATCATTCGAGAAACCGCTCGCCTTCAGATGTTTTCACCATAACTGCGCACGCGCCGCCACTGAGTCATACTAAAGGACATGAGACTTATTTAAATTTAAGTATCTTACCAAAGATGCATTGAGTGGGCACAGATTGATATCGGCTATATTAGTGTCCTTAATTTCAATATTTTGCAGACGTATAATTGCTTTAGATTGGTTTGGTTACCTATTATGATTTATTGAAGCATTTATGAATATGTATCTAGTATAAATGAATATGTTTAGGAGTTAAGATAATTATAATTATTATTATAATTATCTTATTATTTATTTTAACATCTAGCAGTGGTTTATTAAAAAAAAACTTTATAAAACATTGTAACGTAGCCTCTAAAATTAAATACAAAATGTGTAGAGATGACGTAACGACGTGATACCGCAATAATATTTGTTAACCTATATAAACTCCATTGTCGGGTATAAATGACAAAAGAAAATTTGTGCTCGATAACACTGTCGTCGTCAGCCAGGATCGATGATGGACGTGATCGCCTTTTCAATGGTCGGCTATACCCGACAGTGGTAGGGTTACAAAGGGTTATAAACGACACCACTCCACACTGCTTTTTTTTCCTGAATCGTGAGTGCCTAGTATTTACAAACACAAATGCACACTTACAAGCATTTAGACCCTGAACAGCTGAATACCTAGGCAGGTATACGAAGACTCTAGCAGACTCTTGCTAGTTATATACAGATTAAGTAACATGTTATATAACCTGTGTTTTATAACACGTCCACATTATGTAACATTGTTATTCAAAAACAACAAATATAAAACGTTACTGTAAAAATTAGAATAACAATGTTATATAACAATTACATCGTCGTTTCCGTTCCTATTCACGCGCATACGTTATATGTATAATAAATTGTTTGTTTGTATTGTTGTAAAAATAATAACATGTTATGTTACTTAATCTGTACGCACCTTTAGGATCATATCAAATTTGGAAGTACTTACTTTTATACGCTTATTCATTTCAAAGAAAACCAAAACATACTACATCTATTATTAAACAACAATCACACTAGTAATTTAAATACAGCGTAAACTTCTTTACTCTGCATACCAGCTGACTATAAACATGTAATTACCCTCATTCTCGAGGTCGGCAGTTACCAAACGAGTTGCAGGAACCATCTCCGCTATATCCATATGCGTGTAGGTCAGACATGCAAATAACTAGGTACTTCTATCGGAAGCAAATCAAGGTTGTATCCTTATGCGGTAGAGGACAACTTACGCTTTCAAATAAGTTTCTTGTTTCTAAAATAAACTTTTTGCGTCTGAACTTCTTACGTAGGTATTACTTTAGTGTGTGATAATTTGGGAAAATTATAGAGAAACATACCTACAATGGGTTTAGCGAGGTACGGGTAGGGGGACCCCTATATAGAATCCTGACTACGGCCTTGTACGTACATAGTACGATAATACAATTGCTTATCATATTTCTTTCCTCTGGGGTAGACAGTAAAGACTCAGTGAAAGAATATGGCTAAAACGGTAGTAACCAATGAAATTACTAATGATAGAGTTGTTTGTTGGATGAAAAGGATCTACCTACTTCATCAAACCCAATAGTTTGCAATAACTGCTAAAGAATGACGATAAGGTAGCTACTTTCCCACGGGGGTTGTTAAAACCTTATGTTATAAATGGAATTCTTGTATACAAAGAAAACTTCATCTTTTATTTGGTTCAGATCCAGATGTGTCGGTTGCATAGAAGGTAGTACGCACGTTATGACGTAAGCTTCTTGAAGGTCATCGTACGGCTAACAGGGTACCTACTCTTACACCCCTCCCGGCGCAATACCAACGTCCGCTGATATTCGGCTTATCTACCAACAGATGTATTATACATTCATTTTGCTTATTAACATGTTTAAACCATTTCAGGAGAACGGTGCAATATACACACTTTTGCCTCGTCCACATCCATAAATCTTGTCATGCATGCGCGGCGGTTACGAGTACTGCGCACCTGACCTTTTTGAAGGAGTTCAACAATTATGTCGGTGTATGTCCTAAGACACCTCAATTACGCCGAGGGCGTTTCCACTATCATCTGCCTAATAAATTCCTTTCGTCAATCGCCTATCATTCTATATGCCCAAACCATCTAAATCTTCTCTACACTACTACTCTACATTCTTCTCGATTTTCCCATTCATATTTATTCATAATTTCTTCTCTGTTCTTTCCATATTACATATAGGTTTACTGCATTTTCATATTGAACTGCGACCTCATTTTTACAATTCTTGTTTCTGGCTGTTTATATAAATGCTTTCAACTCATCAGGAACAAAGGGCAAGTTAATGTTTTTCAAATAATGCAATGTAATTACAGCAGCCAGTTTTAATTGCGACTAGAAAATACCGTCGTAAAAGTTTCACAACATGACTTTAGTGTTCGCACTGGCATTAAAACTCGACATTCCTATGCGTTTCATGAAAATCACGTATTTATAAAGCCATATACTAAACAAAAGAAGAGGTACTTTTGTAACCTTTAGTAGGTATTTGATAAAGTTAAGGGTCAAGACATACTGATGTAGAGTCAAAAGAAGCGAAGCGTGAAATTCTCTAGGATTTAAACTGCAAGCATTGGCAAAAAGACGTTGGCCGAGACATTTGCAAAAGCAGTGAAGGTACTACAAAGCTATAGTACATAAACATAAAACTACTAATAACTTTATAAAATATTTTTAAAGGTTAAATAATGTCGATGTCAACATTATTTAAATTAATGATTACTATACTGTTTACATTTATATGTTTATATCAAATCCAAAATATAATAACAAATCTTTTTTTACTATTACCTAGTTTCTACTAAATAAATATGGTTTTCAAACCGGGACAGCATGCCTCAAACTGGTACATGTCTGCGTGATTTCAATGCAAAGAGGAACTGTGTGTGTAATAGGTTTTCATGTAATGTACCTAATATGGTCCAGAAAACATTTTTAAATTAGGAAAAAATAGGTACATTTTAAATAAAACACCAATTTTCTTTGGTAAGTGTTTATTGGGTAATTACTACTAGACATACATTACATAAATAGATAAAAATTACGATTACAAAACTGACAATGTAACAGATCTTATTCGATTGTCAAAATCGTGGTAAACCGCTCAATCAGGGTTGTCAACTCGATGGTAAGCCAGATATTGAAATAATCAAAGCGATATGAAGCAATGATTTTACAATCCATAATGTGGCAGTTGTTTGCCCTTTTAGGGTTAATTTCATATTAACTTTCAACTATCGTTTAATAGTATATTAGATCTAAACTCCAGTTAGATATTTCCAAAGGAGTTTGATTTCTGCAAATACCTGACAACCCTGATAATTCCAAATTCTTAAAACTATTGGCTATAAGCGCCATAAAAAGCCAAAATTATGCTAAATGCATGCACTAACATTATTCCAATATATGCGAATAGAATAAATAACCAATATTGTAACGTTTCCTCGAAATATGAATAACTTAACATATATTTACGTTGAATAAGTACTTTCCCAATTCCCAAATCTTTCTCTATCCAAAACACATTAAAATAATTATATTTAAATTATCTCATGGTATATACATTAAAGGAATGTAAAATATTTAAAAATTAACAAATAATAAGAAACTAGATTATTTCTAATTAAGAAAATGGCAAGGAATTTATAGAAGGTACAAAAAGACACACTATATTGCTAAGGTTTGTTCACAATGGTTAATGAGACAGTTCAAAAAGTAAAGCAAATCTTCACAAAGTAGATAAAAAATCGAAAGAACCCACTTTATTAAATAATTCGTAACAATTTGTTAAAAGCAAATTCTCATACAGCTAATTAAGAATAAACCGATAGGGTTTAAGAATAGGCATTCCATTAGGTCTTAGTATAGGTACTAGGAAATTTATTTCATAGGCTCCTTAGTACCCGAAAGATGAAAAAAAAAATAGACAATATGTTATGTAGTTTAGAATCACGTTAAAGTATAAACCAAATCATTAACCATTGCGTCACAATACCGTCAATTATATAAAAAAAAAGTACCTAATTAAGTTTAATAAGTAGCTCTCAGCTGCAGTATGAAATAAAAAAATAAATAGTAGTTATGAGATATTGTTGCATTAACAAACAAGAAAAAACAATGAGATTTTGAATCCATATTTTTAGCGATATTGTATTAACTGTGAAAATTTTCATGAGAGGTGGTCGTGCATATCTGTAGGCCCATTTTTAACCGACATTAAAAAATGAGGTTCTCAATTCGTCGAAATCTTTTTTTATGTTGTATAGTCCAACAGTAACTTGTTTGTATATGGATGTATATTACCGTCCATTTAAAAAATGTGGACTCACAAATCATGAGGTTCCTGTAAAATAATCTTACGTCGATAAGTCTACTGATATTTCTATTGTAGACAGTAAGGTAGTGGGTGCCATTCCACCGGCACTAATCTGCGTAGTGTACAAGTTTACACCACAAATTATGGTGGATTCTGGCTGAAAGGTCACCGATCACCGATCATCGTCACAGTGATGATCGGTACTGTGCTTACTATAGTTACAAGTGAAGTCCGTGAAAAAAATTAAGGTGCAATATGTTATTTGCACACTTAGAGTTGTAATGTTTATGATTAAAGGTTTTGGTGGAATAGCTCTTCAACTAGACTATGTTTTTAATTTTTTATTGCTGTTTCGGGCCTACAAACTTGCGACCTCTTCAGAAAGTTCAATTGAATGTATTGCAACATTAATTTATGAGCAGCAGAACAACTAAAATCAACATCTTAAGAGATTACTAGTTAACACAACCATCATAAAGGAAATGTAAATTAAAGTATTTGTTCTAGCCTAATGTCAAAATTATACAAGTGTTTATTCATTCTTCTATCATCCGCATTCATGTCCAATTTTTTTAATAAATATGTATAATAAAAATAACAAATTCTTTGTTTAATACAAAAGTATCGTAATTGTAACTAAAAAAACTTATAAGAATATTTAGAATTAATTTAACAAATATTGAAATATCAAAACAATCAGGTATTCTCCTGTTAAACGTAAAAGAATAATTCGATTTTTATGATGTCAAAATCTTACTGAATCTAAGACAGGTTAGCTATAATATGTAATTCTTATTTTAAACGACACTGTTATAAGATTAATTTAATGCAATATTTTTTTAAGTTAATCTTCGAAATACTGGCAGTTTACACACATTTGTGTCTGTGATCTGTTAAGTTAGAAGACTAATTTCTTTTTTTTACAGCGCTAATGTGGACTGGCCTCGTGATCGGCGCTGGAAACAAGTCGAATACTTACAATCTTGGGTCGTAGGTACTTTACTCCTAAATTAACAGATGAATCGTTTTTAATTTTAAAGGTGATTTGATCGAGTGGTTTATTTGTGATTTAAAATAAGCTAAACTATACGGCCTTTTTGTCGACTCTATCGGGGGTGTTAAATGTTCAATTCTTCGCTCCTATTTGGCAATTCTCTTGAAACTATAGAATTCATTTCAAGACGATTTTATGAATGCTCAATTCCACCCACAGTTTTTTGTATTAGAGCTTATGTCCATAAGCCTTCCCGCGTACCTGATTTGTTTAGTCAACAAGGTGATCGATCACTGAAGTGTGCCTTGAAGTTAATAGGTTTGGACCTTTTGGAAACATTACCAAAACAATAATTACTTTAGCATTTTAAGCATCTCAAGCATTTTTATAATACTGGATTATCTGCCCTGCCTTCGTACTGCATTTGGTATCACGATCATCTTCATTTTAGAGTAAGTAATGTAAGCCTTCATTTCTAATTACCAATACTTTCTATTTTGCGCCAATAGTATCATATCGTTGGTGTCCCGTGACATCATTTTGCCGTCACATTATCTCGTCTCGAGCCATAATTTCAGGCTCTCAGCATGATGTGGACATAATCATTTCGATCTGTTCTTCTCACTTCTTACAGGTGTTGCTTTCAAACAGGTGGCAGGTGTTAATAGAATTAGCAATTATGAGAAATGAAGATTTTATGTTATTGCATTAAATTAACAAAATAACGAAAACATTTGACACGTAGTTACATTTATGAGTTAAATTTAATTATGTGGAATACTAGTTAATGTTGACTAGACTCGTCACAGAAACGTGCCTTAAGCTAAGAGTACATCGAACAACTATTACATTTATTATTATTATTTTGTGCCATCCCACTTTGGCACAATACTGATTGGATTATTACAGTGAGCGACTAGCTTTAGGAACACAACTGTTGAACAAATTCCACTCGAATAAATATATCATTGGAATATCTCTTGATGGATAAAGATGAATTTTAGTATGGAACAACCCACTACAGTCATGTATATACGAATAACAAGTTTCGGAACAGGCAACCTTGCACCAATAGTTCTTAGTTCCATTTTAGCGTAACTTGTTATTGTGAAATTAATCGTGTGAGTTCTAAAAAAATCTTTCGACGATTAACAATCTGGCGTTTGGTCGTCACAATAAGCGAGTAGCATTTTTAATAAATTAAAAAAATTCGAAGAATTTTTAAATATATTTCATTAGTTACGATAGTTTTTGCGTATTATAATATTCCGCTAAGCAATGATAATATCAAAACAATTGCACTAACGTCAGGGCAGAAGAAAAGTATTGAAACGTATTGGTATGCGGACGCTGTTTCTTAAAACGAATACCTCTTTGCTATTTGTCAACAATTGTTTTCCGATCGCTAGTCAGTTGGTTATGACGTCACAGTGACGTCGCTGCATTAAATGTATTGTGTTCTGACATCTGTTGGGTGAACGTTGCGCCTTACATGTGGACTGAATGGTTATGCGTGGCGCGTATATATTTATGTAGCTAGTTAACACAAGCTAGGTTTAAGCATATTGGCGTTAGGCGTTGCCTAATGCATTGTTTTTTGGTATAACTGTGTTTATCAAAACGATGTGTCTGCTTTGACGGCTGTTCGTTAAAAACAGAAACAACAATGTTTCCTCTACGAAGATATAATGAACAAATCCAAAGGTCCTTCTGAAGTGTTTGATTATGAATCAAATACGTCGGAATGAGCTTGTGAATTTAAGTATGATTCGTTGTTTATTTGTGACTGTCATATTACGGTACACAGGATAGAATTCCTATCTTAGATGTTTTATTTTTGATACTGAGAATGTCCTTCCTAACCCAAGTGGAAACTAGTTACTTATACACTGCAACACGCCACGCTCTGAAAATTGCGAGGGCTTTTAATTTACTTTTCGTTTCTTGAAGGTCTACTTAATTTTTTAAATTTTTTTATGAGTTGAAATTGTCTACTGACGATTTCCGTACGAACTTAAAAAAAAAATTCAAAAACGATTTCGAGTATTTGGGAAAGTTTGGATGGTACTTGGAGAAATTTAGTTTAAATGCAGAAGGGATACCTTTCAGGTCTGTTTCGCTGGTGTATGATATAGTTCGTCAAGGTTTTTGCTTACATTCTGATTTTCGTGTAGATATTTTAGTAGTTTAGGTGTCCTAGATGGACACTCAACAAATGGGCGAACGACCAAGCACAGTGGGGTTTCATCGACAGACTAATCACAACCCCAACGAAAATAATGATCCTGAAAGGGGGCCATACTCGCAGATTTAATAACAAGGTTATATTTGAAAACATAACTAATTTGCAAACAAATTCGTAAATTATCGGTAGGGATACATAGAGGTTAGTGGTCCAATCGATATGGTTATTATGAATCACAGAAGACGCACCAAGCGCCTTCAAAAATTTAAAAAGGATGGGGGAACTAGGATAAATCGTCAGTCTCGAAAGGTACGGTTCAGTCCGTTTTAGTATAGTGGACCCTGTATTCAGATAAAATATATTTCCTTTCCCCTGTGTGTTAATAACTCCATTTATTGTCAACGCTGTCAATAAATGGATAACAATCAAAAGTATACTTGTGCGTATTTTGCGTAAACCATTGTATGATTTGCGCATTGAATATTCAAATGAAAACGCACAGGGGGCGCTAGGAAATTGAACTAACGCGGACGGTTGAAACGCGTAAGTTAAAAATAGCCCTCGCAAAATCTCACCGGAAAAGACTCTCTCGAGATAATAATTTGCTGCGTATTGGTCGATTGACGCATTACTAGAAAACGATATCAAGTCTGTACAACAGACACCGGATTTGCTATTCGAGAATGTATCTCTGAGACCGAATATGTGGGCGCGTTCGTTTGAGCACTCAACAGATTTCAGAGGTGGTGTGGGTCGGGGGTAGTGGGCGGTGAGTGGGGTGGGGCGGGTGTGGGGTGTGTGGGGCGTGCGGCGCGACAGCTATGCGGCGCGGGGCGGGGGCGCGGCCGGGGCGGGTCACCGCGCAGCGCCGCGCCCGCGCCGCCCCGGCTTGCCGCGCCGGTTGAAGCCCCTATACATACATACACAACTATGTAATACCACCCTGTTCGCTCACAGCTGGGCATAGATCGTGTACACACTAAGTACCAATAGGCGATATCGATTTCTTTTTCGTGAGGGGTTCGAACCCTTAAACTACAGTGTAGATTAGATAAGCTAATTGCTCGTACCACGTTGCTTACACTAATTAGTGTAGTGATTATGACACTAAACTCCACTTATGGTACTCCACCCATCAATAACTCATTTTTTGTTATAATACTAACCTATCTCATTCTGAAAGCTCAGTGTGGTGGACTCACTACACTTGTTGTTATGTGTGAGTTGGTCAACTTTGTTTGCTGTTAAAAAATCTTCCCCTTCATCACAGTGTTATCCTCCATTGTTTAAGCGATTATTAAAAAAATATGAATTGTTGCATGATAACCAAACAACAGATAAGTATTTCTTGGATTTGAACTCAAAATTTCAATTTCAAGTAATGGTATCCATTGCCATTAGATTTTTCAACCTTTATACACCTACCAGATGAATTCTCTCAAGTATTACATAAACCCTTAAGGATGAACTAAACAAGTACTTGGTTTGAGCAAGTAGCTATCAGTTTCTGACCAGCAATTGAATACAAGGAGTCAAACGCTGATTCAAATTTTGACCACCATGCATAGTGGTCCAAGATCTGTGTATATTTACCTGTAGGGTCCGCGGTAAGCCGGGCGAGCAGCAGGAGAGCCGGGAGCTGAGTTGTCATTGGAGGAGTTGCCGTTCTGACGAGTGCTTGCGATAGAGTTGTTGGTCTTAGCGCCTTCTTGGGAGGCCCCCGGAGATACGTTGTTCACCTCCTGTGTAAAGATTTTATTCCTATAAATACTGGTACATTTTGTTAATAAAATTAGAATAGTTAATGAAACATGATAAGAGTTATACTCTTTTCATTCGAGACTTTGGCATTTTCAATGTATCACGCAATATAGACAATGTACATCAGCCTGTGTTGAGCTGAATATGTAAAGTCCATATTATATATTGACACAATGTACATATGTATGGAAATAGTTCACATTAAACCAAAAAAGTAATTACATTATTCTCATGATCCTCAGGAGTGGTGATGGTGAGCGGTGGTGGTCCAGAATCACCACTTCCAATCACACCTCCCTTGGCCCTCTGATAAGCCAGAAGTGAAGCCATTCTCTCCTGCAGCTCCTAAAATATAAACACAAGTTTCATCAAACATAATATGTAACACAACCCACTATGACACCATCCTTTATTCTTGAAGGGTTAGGCAGATACCCAGACATTGTGACACAGCACCATCTACTAGCATAGAAAAAGATAATATATGTATTATGAGAGTAAATTAGTTTACGGATGTTATCAGTTTGTAGGGCAGGAAGGCAACCTGACGTGTTGATAATATTTCAGTCTACCTTTGACTATACTTGATATGATCCAGAGCATAGGAATAACATATAATATAAATAAAATATACCCATATACAGGAATAAAATCCGCAAAAAAGAAGTATTTTTTAACTGCCTAGTCTCATAAGTGTAAGATATTATCAGTGAGTTAAATACAAAATTCTTTATTGATTTTGTTTAGTCTTTTGTTGCCTGCATCCTATTAGATTTACTATTATAAATAAGAGGTGTGAAAGTTGTACTTGTGTGAACAGTAAAGCATAGAAAAATAACAAACAATATTTTAAAATAAATAGTATAAGAATATGTCACTTTTTCAAACATGAATGACATCCTTTACAGTGTTTAAGTAGAATTAACTTACCTTCAGTTCATCGGTCAAGCAGAATGGTGCAGCAGAGAAGGATGCAACTGGTGGAGGAGCATCTATCAAGGTGTCCACCTCTATGGTGGTCAGCTGGACACGGCATACTGGGCAGATCTCCTATGTATATAGAAATAAACACAATGTGTATTTATTTACGACAATCATGCATGGTTTGTGCTACACATTTGTGCATTAGTAATCCTAGTGGGAATAACTCCAAATCCTTGATAATTCATAAAGTTATGTTTAGTAAGGAAAGACTAACCTTGAAAGGAGTGCTGGTCATTTGCTGCCAGTTGGGCAGAACTTCTATGTCTTCCTGGTAGAACCGCCTGCCTGAGATAAGGTGGAGTGCCAAGCAGTGGCTATGGAAGAAGTGGTAGCATTGAGTCCTGATGAACTCGTCTCCCTTAGTGAAACCAAACAGGCAGATCATGCACTGGCCACTTGGCAAGTTGCTGTCAGTCAGGCAATCACGGATCAGCTGCAGAACATACAGTAAATAATGTTTAAAATATAAATAACAGAAATGTTGTGTTTGTTTATAGCATTTATGATGAAATTTGTTTTGGCTGTAAAATTTATTGATTGTTTCAAGTTTTTTTAATTATGATTGTATAGATAAACAATATTTTTTCAATGGCAAATAGGTCGATGGCGGATTGAACTAAAATTTATGATAATTTAATACTGGTCTTACCTCAATGAGCTCAAAAACAACAGGTTGGCCTAGACAATCAGCTAGTTTTTCTCGGATTTGTGACTGAATATTAGCCAGAAAGTCGTCATCGAGGCCTCGCGGATTCCTCAACCTCACTTCAGGGCTGACGTCAGGATATCCCGGTGTTAATTTCACATCCAGGGTCACGCAAACGTACTGGCGGTCGATATCGTCTCCCGTCGACGGGTGAAGGACAGTTTCAATACTTTGCGGCACGTCCCCCACACGTTTAATCACCACATCGTCCATCAAGATTGCTTCCAAAGCTTCGATCTCATCAGTCACCCTAGAAATACAAAACATCGATTATTTTTATTCCAAAAATGTCGGGATTCGAGATGTAACTACAACAAATTACACACCTTTCATCCATGATGGACGACATATTGACTGATTTTAATATCTAAATGGCTGGGCCCGGATATCTAGGGTGCATTCAGTTCAGACAGGCGCAGTGCAGCAGATGCAATCGAACAGCTGGGAATTTCTCGGAATTTCGGTCGGTGACGGTGACCACAGATAACTATATTCCGCAAAGGTGATAAAAATCAATTCAGAGCCAGCAAGAGGCTTCCCGTTCATACCATAGTCGGACATAGACAATAAAATAAATGGTTTTTATTACTATGGCTGTTTCTAAACGTAATACTGAATTTAATTGAAATTATCTCTGAAAAAATATCAACACAATTATTATTTATAATAAAAATAATACAAATGTTATTTTTGTTATTTGTTATTTTAATATAAAAATTATAAAAGTGTATATTGTGTCATCTGTTATAGAGTCGGTGAACTAAAACAGTAAAAACGATCCGCGATACAAACAGCGCCCTCCAAGAGATGTCACTTACACCACTATATTCACGTGCTTGTCATAACTATTTATATGTTTAGGCAGTGTTTACTCCCGCACCACGCTCCGGGATGCGTGCGGGAGTGCATCATCATGCAGATTTCTCCGCACAAACGCGCGGGGCTGCAGATGTTCTGTAGGCTGTATTATAGTCATGCGGTGGCCTAGCGGTGTCATTTCACAGCAGCTTGCGGTAGTGATAGTATATTGAGAGCATTGTTTTTTATATTATAAGTATTGGTTATTAATTTTGAACTCATTCAGGATGCTGAGTTATATTATCTGCTTATTTTTGTATAATCAAATTATAAGAAAGGCGTGAGTGTATGTATGTATGTACCTAAGGAATAAATCAACAGGATAATACCCCAGCACAATGGAGTTCTATGTATTTTACTACCTATTTCATGTTATATTTATTCTATACATATTATATTTCTGTAAAAGGTAGGTGGGTACCTACCTTTTATAGAAATATAATATGTATAGAATAAAAATAGACAAATACATACACACAAATATTTAAACGGTGACTCGCACCACCATCCAACACAGTTATCTACTGTCGGTAAATCATTGTTTCAGAGAGCACGTGAGATCTGTGATGAGCAACATCTGGCTGCTGAGCTAAAACATGTTATGCAAGTACTGCATGACAACAAGCTTCAAACACCGCACCCTCATCATAGAAACCGCGTGAAACGTGTCACAGTTGAGCGCTTGCCTGCTGTATTAAGTACCATATGTGAGAGGAGTCGCGGACAAGATTGGCTACAAGGAAGCGCGCTTCAATCAAAACCTACTTCTAGCCACTGAAGAAGATTAGTCAGTTTTTACCATCGGTCAAGTGTCACATACCTCTACAAGATGCAAGAGTATACAAACTCGATTGTGATTGCGGTCTCTCTTACATAGGCCAAACAAAAAGAAGCATAGGGATCCGCGTAAAAGAACACATCGCTGATGTTAAACACCGCCGTGCCAAGAAGTCAGCAGATGTGAACATACCATAGACAAACCCCAGCATTACATCAGATTTGATAAACCACAAGTCCTCGCAAAAGAAAACCGATTTCTATCCAGGATGATTTGTGAGGCTATTGAGATTAAAAAACACCCAAATTTCAATAGCTGCTTGGAACATAGGGTTCCTATTGAAATATGGGTGTTTATAAAAATATAGATTCTATTAAATCTAAATCCAAGAACAAAACTGCACGACCTAAGGACACGGTGACCTCGTTCTGTGTAAATCGGATTGTCAATAATAATTTAAAATGTAGGGTAGTTGTTAGTAATTATAACTTCAAGACGACCAACACCTCAGTCTGCCCGTGACCATGGATGCTGTAAAGGATCCGAAACGTCGGGTTAAAATAATATCAAATATACCGCGATAAAATCCATAAAAAGTAGTTTTATTTCAAGGTAAAACGTAAATGTAAAGGTATCCTAGGTATGAAACTATAATAATTATTACATAATTCTGGTTTCTGACCAAAATGTTTTGCGGTCATATAATTTATGAAGACAGATAGATTCTATTTTGTTATTATCAGAATAAGCACGGCAACAACGAAATTCTGGTCCATATTCACAAAATTTCTCGCATTATCGTTAGTTATTGAAAGAATTGGGTTAAAATCTATTTGAGACACCGTATTTCATATCGTATCTATTGTCCAAGCAGAGAAGTTAAGGATAGTGGTCGGTGACCACGGAGTCATAGACGAAGAAAGATGGGCAAGTTCGCTCTTAAAATAAAGTGGTACAAACGATTACCTCCTCTTGTGGAAAAGTATATACGCTGCGAGAAAGCCATTAAAAGCCACGCATTTAAGAGCACCTACACACCACGTTTTTTTTCGGCGGCGCCGCCGCGCCGTCGTTGATGCGCGCTGCATGCAACTGGAACAAACTGAAGACGCGCATTTTGTAAGGATACAAGATTATAAGATTACATTCAAATGAAAGATGTATTTTAAAGAGAGGTAGCGAGATTTCTTGCTTAGATTGAACTGCCCGATTGGGGAAGTACCGCAGCTTTACAGAGAAGACCGCAATGAAAAAGTAGGTAAATGCTGTGTTTCTGCGAGTGAGTAAGGTTGCTAGACCTCGTTAAGGGAGGAGGGAATGGATAATTTCCTAAAAGAAGAGGGAATAAATTATCAGATCCAAATGAAGTCGCTGGCTAAAACCAGCAGCATGCTATGTTATAAAGCAGCAGCTAATTTTAACTTTAAAATTAGGGGTTAATTTTATGTTGATTATGAATATGACAATGTGTGCAGTAACCTTACAAAGGTATAACCTAACCTCATGTGCATTGGGTATTTTTGAGGTATGCGCCGATGTCAATAATGGTCATTAACTAACGGGCATATCATTATATAAGTTAGTATATATATAAACATTAAGAGAACCAGGATAATATAATGTTTAAAGCCTCACTTATGTAAAGTCGTCGCTCGTATAGTGCAATACAAAAGTCAATAAAATGATTTTATATTATGTAGTGTCGTTTCTTTTAACATGTGATGTTATAAAAAGTGATATGGTTGATATAATTGAGTGCAAAGATTCTTTTATGGATAAACATTGCAAAATAGTTGATGTAAATGTATATTGTGCTAATAAACAGTGTGTAACAAAATGCTGCGGTGTTAGTCAAGTTCTGAACGGGCACAAGTGCATAAATTTTTCACATCCAATTATTGTCAACTACACCAAACTCGATTTTTATTCCTGGGGCGGAGATGAACTTAAGATATCGAAAAAGAAATTACACAATTTTGTATTAGTTCAGAACGAGAGGTTTAACAATAATACACACTGCGCTTATAAGTATCCTTTAGATACAAAGTTTTTTATTTTGGAGGTAAATTGTAACTTTTATTAATAATTCAAATCGTTCTAAACTTGAGCAAAGGTCTGTTTTTGGTGTACTTATATTACTAATTCTATTCAGCTTTATTTTTTTATATATCTTTTAATTAATATTTCTAAAATGAACAATATTCTGATTTAACAATAAACAACAAATTACGTTAATTCGGTTAGCAAAACACAAATTTCCCGCTAGATGGCGTTAGTATTCGTTCTAGTTTTGAATTTTTTATACCCTATTTTGAGCTAACGGCTCAATCTTATATACCAAATAATGGAACTTTATATATCTATGAATATTTTTTTATACAGGTGACTTTGAAAGAGTGCCACAAAATTAAATATATAATTCTATGTGAAACCAAGAAAATTTAGAGCGTGATAATATCAGAAAGAATAAGTGCTTTTTGACCCTGTAAAAAAACGTAAACTTGGCGAAAGTATCAAGATAATAATTCCGCGTATAACCGTTGTCTTTAATGTGTGTGCCATGATGTGCTATAAATGAATCACGCCCCACCGCCGCATTCACGTTTTCTTGCGTGTTTGACACATTGTGATAATTGTAAATCTGGGGGCACGGCAGTGCCCCGCCAAGTCGAGAAAAAAAAGAAAGTGGCATGGCCGTAGAAAAAAAGAAAGTGGCATGGCTGTACTATTATACTTTTCTCGAACCAATTCTGGCCATTTTAGATTCCCTATAACTTCGTTATGGATTAAACTAGAAGCTTGAATTTTCATTACTCAAGCACGCAGTGTGTAAACACGGTATATTTCAAAATTCATTCAATTTGAACCAGTAGTTTAAGAATTATAACTAGTCAAAGTTTCTTAATTTTCTCACTCACTCACTGACTGACCGATCATCAAAACTCTAAGGCACTTCTAGCAGACATAGAAGCTTCACATTAAGAATACAATGAGTGTTTAGTGTACAAATAAAGGGAAAACTAAAATATCTTGCAATTTCAGTCCAGTTTTTTAGTTTCACCAACTGCATAAATAACTTTGTATTGCTATATAATATATAGGATTACAAAGTTACATTTGCGTTGCTTTTAGAATGAATCGTAATTATAGAATTATAGGTGTAGATAGGTACCTAGATATAATTATGTTTAATAATCATCGTCATCATCATCATTTCAGCTAAATTACGTCCACCACTGGACATAAGCCTCCCTTGAGGAATTCCTCGACGACCGGTCCTGCGCCATTCGCATCCAGCGGATTCCAGCGAACTTTACCAGATTGTCGGTCCACCTTGCCGGAGGTCTAGATACGCTGTGACTTCCTGATCGCGGTTGCCACTCTAGAAACTTCGATCCCCACCGGCCTTCAATTCTTCAGGGCAATATGCCCTGCCCACTGCCACTTGAGTTTGGCGTTTCTTTTGGGCTAGGTCACTGACCCGGTTACTTCACGTACGATCGCGTAGTGAAACTTCTAACATAGCCTTCTCTACCGCTCTATGAGTGACTGTGACTTTCTTATAGGGCCCATTGTTAGCAGCCGCGTTTTGGTGCCGTAACTCATTACTGGTAACACACACTCGTCAAACACTGTCGTCTATAGACATTGTGCTTTTTGGGAGAAAATGAATTGGCATATCTTCCCGAACGTTACCCAGCCGAGACGGATCCCACGATTGAACTCTTTCTCAGAAGTTGGACTTACCTACCACGTAAACGTAATCGTCAACAAGTCCTAGTCAATACAACATGGATATTCAACATCACTTTCATCTTGTTCATGTTCGTTTTAAGACCGACACATTCATAAGGTCGTTGATAATAAACTAAGCTGTTCAATGGTCTCAGCCATGAGAACTATATCGTCGGCAAAGCGAAGGTGAGTGGAGTACTCGCCGCTTATGTTGATGCCAAGCCCTTCCCAGTCCAGAACTTTAAAGACATTCTCTAGTGCAGCGGTGAACAGTTTCGAAGGAATATTGAATCCGAAATCTCCGCTGCGTTTCATGCAAATTATTTGTAGTATTGTACTAATCATATCTAGATACTGACCGTTGGTAGATAGGTAGGTAGGTAATGGTAGACGGCTGTTTTCTCCTGTCCTAGACATTTTGATAATACTGCACAACCATAGTGTTGGGATACAAAACACAACCAAGCCGTTAATTAATTATACAAACAAAATTTGATTTGGCGTATTTTTTATGCACGCGATCGTAACCTCTCCAGAACGACGGTCAAATCAGAATAAATCAAATTTCATTTATTGTCGTTATGCGCGGGCGCGGGCGGCGGGGATAGGGCTTACAGGCCGGCAAGGACAAAGCGATGCGTAAGATGAGCCCACAGATAACCTAGAGGGTTATCTGTGGATGAGCTGAACGGTTTGGCAACACCGCGCGTCATTACCTACTTTCTCAATGAAATAGTTAAAAATATTAAATACAATACAAAGCATTGCCATACTTCACGTAGTAAGTTCCTGTAGAATAGATAAAAGATAGTCTAATGGGCGCGGTTGAATTGATACTTGAAATTTATAATTTATTTTATTAAAGTTTATAATTACTTTTATTTAATGTTTAAAGGCTGCTAATTCATGTTTTTCTTATAAGATAACTTAGTCTACACCATTTAAAACCAAAAACCAATTTATGTCCTTGACAATTTAGATTCGTAAAATTACATTTTAAAATGAATTGGTAATCGTTCTTGAATCTACCATTTTGATTTGTCGCATTCTTTCAAAGTCATCCTGTATATCTATGAATCATTTATAAGTAGTTATACACGTAGGCGTATTAAAAACGGCTTCAGCGTCGCTATTTGATACGCGCATGGTACAAATATATGTATGGCCTACAGGTAGTTGTTCCGGGTCTGAGAGTTTGTGCATTATGATTATTTGTGTTTATAAACGCATCCACAACACAGTACAAACTCCTATAATAGAAACGGGCATCGTTTGGAGATATAAATTAAAATTATACTAACGTAATTATATAAATTTGATTTTAATTTAAAATAAGAGGCTGTATTCCTGCTAGGCACAGATTACGTTACGTAACATTGTTTTTTTTTTAAATAAAAAATTATGGAATTAAAGCTCCAAAATTGGCAACCCTTTTCATTTACGTTTTACGGGGAATCCCTTGATTGTATTAGTTTGGTCGTCATTTTTTATTTGTTCTCGCAAGTTGGCAAACCTTTTTGTTTATATTTCACGGGGAATCCCTAGATTACCGTAAAGGCAATTAAAACTATACCAAGGATAAAATCTGTAACATACTTTTTTGCGACTTTAGGGTAAAAATGGTCACTTGAGTGTTACGTAACGTTTAGAGAGTGGGAGGGGGAGTACAGAAAAACGTTACGGTGCGGTACAAGGGGAGGAGGGGGGGTCAAAAATCTTCAAAAATTGCGTTACGTAATACTTGAACGCTCCCAAATTCTGAAATTTCAAGCAGCTTCGTTACGTACCCTGGGATCGAACTTTTGATATCTGCCTGTCCACTGGTGACACCACTGAGCTATCACAGGTGCTTTATCATTTTTACGATTAATTAAATCAAATTAAAAAAAGCGAATTTTACTTTTTCAGGATGGTTCGTTGAAGATAAAAGCAGAAAACAGATTGCGGTCATGGATTGAAATTGATAAATTGAATTTTTGTGTAGAGATCCAACTCGTACTTAATGGAACAAATATAAATACTGAATTCATCATTATAGAAAAATATGAGATGACGGAAGCTGTGATGAAATCAAAATTTACCGTAATAGGTGAGTAAATTAGTCATATTATCCACATGCAGCGGTGGGACTTTGGAATACAAAAATGTTTTTGCATTTTTTTTATTATTACGACAATTGACGTAATTAGATATTGATGTCTTCACATTCTTCACATTCCCCTTCCCCCCGGACCTCTGAGGTGCTTAGACGTGTTTTACATTCGTTTCAATTATCATTTTAAGAATTTAAGTTTAATATTGTCTTAAAATAAATCACCGTAAATAATAGGAGTGCAGGATACTGAGGAGATATACAGACCGAGTTGCAGAAGCGAACCGCAGCAACACGTATTAGTGAATATAACGCTGCGTCTACGCACACAAAGCTGTGAGTGACAAATCTAATCATTATTGCATATTATTATATGGCCACAATAACGCACACAACTTAATCCACGAAGAACTATTTCTTTCACCGCATACATGCGAAAGAGGTACATTAGTTAAAAAGAGACAATAATATATTTAAAGGCTGCATGTTCAAGGCTCAAGTTGTAGTGGCCGTTTGAAGATTTGTTCCAAGTCGTCGATTGCGACCAATTTAGCTGACCTCTCTAACATTAACTAGTTTTTATATCCTCCAACTTCGTGCGCCCTAGTACCTGCACTACAGATAACTCAGTAACATGCCAATAAATCGCTCCCCGCCACCTACATCGGCTCCTTCGACTACACTGGGATTACCGCGCCTATCGTTGCAACATAGCTCATCTGAGCCGAATATTACTAACAAAGACCAAACTATCATCGCGGAATGTGACTTCCCTAATATAACGCACCGCAACAAACGTAAATGTTCTGAGATGAGATCTGATTCGGAGACTCAACTGTCTATATTTATGGCCGAGATTAAAGCGATGTTTCAGGAGTTCAAGGATGACCACAACAGGAAAATTGAAAAAATTTGCGAGGTCGTAGAAGAAATAAAAATCCAAAACTCACAAATCCAATCAACAGTAGCATTTTTGTCTCAGGATTACGACAGCATAAAATCTAAAATTGACCAACTTGAACTACAACTAGATGACGAACGGAAAAACAGCTCATTACTCATCCAAAATTTGGAAGGAAAAGTGGAAAAGCTTGAGAGTTGCGCAAGATCTTCGTGTGTGGAAATAAAGAATATTCCATTTAGTAAATCGGAATCTAAGGAGGATTTATTGAATACAGTTATCAAAACCGGTTCTTTATTAAACGTACCAATACATCCTCACGAAGTAAAGGACATCTTCCGCATAAGTACTAGGGATAACGAAAATAAACCAATAATTGTGGATTTTACCTCAAATCTCTTAAAAGAAAGACTCATCCAGATGTATAAAAAGTTTAATAGGGGGAGTAACAGGTTGACGACGGAACATTTAAATATTGAAAGTATAGTTAAGCCTGTATACGTATCGGAAAATCTCACCCCTAAAATGAAAAGGCTCTTCTTCTTGGCCAGAGACTTTGCGAGTAGTAACAACTATATGTACTGCTGGATAAAAAATGGGAAGATATATCTTAGAGAAAGAGATGGAGCACCACATATTCTTGTTAAATCGGAGGTGGATTTTCCGAAAACATCGGAGATTAAGTGACTAGTTGTTTTTGTTGTTATTCCTTCTGATAAGAATACTAGTTATTGTAACGTTTTACGAATCACTCTTTTAATTCGTTTTATAAAATATGTACTTATTAACTTATACTCTGTTTGTTACAAGTTGATTATTTATCTTTGTAAACATACTACACTTATAAACATCGCACATATACTCCACACCCACAACTATATCACTTCGTACGACAACGATTATCCTCTCAGTAAGCATAATATAACACATAAATACACACACATCACACACTCTCGTTCATATCATAATACTCGCATGTGCGTTAAAACATTTTTCTCTATTTCCTTTTGGAAACTTAAAAAACAAAAGCCGAATATTATATTATTTGAGTCAGGATACAAATACATGACATATTCTTTAGACAAAAACGTTAACACTTTAACTACGCAATGGATGACCACGCCGACATAGCCCAGGAGTTAGAGGAGTTATCTGTCTCCGCATCCTATCAATGTTTTCCGGAACAATGTAATATGTTTTTAAAAAATGTTTCTAATGGCTTAAAAATATTTCACGTAAATATAAGAAGTGTTGGCAATGCCTCGAACTTCAACAATCTCCTAATACTCCTAAAAAGAATAAACATCAACTTTGATGCCATTGTTTTATCGGAATGTTGGCTTCAAAAATGTCCTCTACTTCCTATCATACCAGGATTCGAATCATATAATTCCGATAGTAAAAATCAAAATGACGGGGTTATTGTTTATATTAGAGAAAACTTAATAATTACTGTCGAGTATCCTAATTTATCGGACGCTAACTGTTTGATATTTAAATTCTGCTCGGAAGTTGTTCTTGTTGCAATTTACCGTTCACCTTCGTTTCGAAATGCTCATAGTTTTATTAATGCACTAGATGCAACTTTACATTCATTACGAAGTTATAAGACAATCATATTAGTTGGGGATATAAATATAAACATATCTCAAGATAGCTCTGATATTAATTCTGACTTGTATCTGAACGCTCTGGCGGCTCATGCGATGCTACCTACTCATGTTTTTCCAACTCGAAACAGTGCCTGTCTAGACCATATCATCTTGAAAACCAGTAAACCAGCAATTACGTTGATCCTAGATTCTTACATTACTGATCATGCCCCCGTGATTGCAGTTTTTGAAATAAAGGTGGGCATTGCCATAGTCCCTATACCAGTAAACCATGTTGACTTAAATGCCTGTGTGCTAGGTCTACAAAATGTAGATTTTTCCACAGTTATGAATTGTAACGACGCTGACAGGGCTTCTTCCGAGTTAGTCAATCTTATAACCACAGTCGTTAAACAAAACACTCGCTCCCGTACTATCCCAAGCAGAAAGAGGATTATAAAACCCTGGATCACGCCAGGTCTCTTACGGTGCATACGCCATCGAGATAAACTTTTCCACAAAACTAAAAAAGATCCCTGTAATAATATATCAAAAATTACTTATGTCCGATACAGAAACTTTTGTAACAATTTATTAAAAAAATTAAAACGGCAGTATGAGCACTCTGAATTTGAAAAGTATCGCAAAAATCCTAAAGCTACTTGGAAGCTTATCAAAAATATTTGTAACATGCATACAAAGAAATCTCTCCCGAATGAGTTACTCTCCCTTACACTAGACCCTTCACAATCCGTAGATTATGTAAATTGCTTTTTTGCTAGCATTGGTGGTACACTTGCTTCGAAAATAACTTGTGCTGGTATTCACAGCTCTGCTCCTAACTTAGTGAATGCCGGTTCTGACTCCATGGCAATGTTTGAAACTGACAGTGATGAGATAGAACACCTTATTCTTAACCTTAAAACAGGCTGTGCTGTTGGTTGGGACGGCATCTCGGCCTCATTAGTTAAAGCCGCCAGACACATACTTATTCCAGTAATCTTGCGAGTATTTAACCTTGTACTAACGTCTGGAGTCTTCCCGGCGGTATTCAAGAAAGCTGTAGTTCATCCTATTTACAAGAGCGGGGATAGAAACAGAGTCAATAACTACAGGCCTATTTCTGTCCTCACAATATTATCAAAATTATTGGAAAAAATTTTAAACAAAAGACTACTAAATTATCTAAATTCAAATAACATTCTTTCTGAGAATCAATTTGGCTTTCGGTCTGGAAGGAGCACGGAAGATGCAATCTTGGAAGTAACTAGCACTATAGCTAAAAATACTAATGACAAACTAAAATCAATTGCTATCTTCCTTGACCTTTCCAAGGCCTTTGACACAGTTTCTATCCCCCTCTTGCTAGGAAAATTAGAACAAATTGGTATCAGAGGTCTGTGTCTCAGTCTTTTCAAAAGTTATTTAAGTGAACGTACTCAGATTGTTAAAATAGGTAACTATATTAGTAACGAACAAGGTCTTAACTATGGAGTACCTCAGGGTAGTGTTCTTGGACCTACTCTCTTCTTAATATTTATAAACGATCTGTGTAACCTTTCCTTAAGTTTCTCTAGA
This sequence comes from Craniophora ligustri, assembly GCA_905163465.1. Classification (NCBI taxonomy): domain Eukaryota; kingdom Metazoa; phylum Arthropoda; class Insecta; order Lepidoptera; family Noctuidae; genus Craniophora; species Craniophora ligustri. The sequence continues at coordinate 3,610,098 of LR990967.1, read as the reverse complement.
ATTATCACGTATGCAGACGATACTGTTATATTGACAACTGGCAAAGATTGGTCGGAGGCCCGCGCGCATGGGGAGTCTAGTCTGAGCGTTGTAATGAACTGGCTGACTAAAAATCTACTTACCCTTAATTTGGAAAAAACCAAATTCATGACTTTTGGACCAAGAATTAGTTCACAGCCAGCTTCTCCATACATAGTAGCAACCCATAAATGTGGCACTGACTTTAATAGCGGCTGTGACTGCCCCTATATTACGCGAACGCATAATATTAAATACTTGGGTGTTTTACTCGACAGTCAAATGAACTGGAATGTGCACATTAATCAATTGGTCTCCAGGGTTAGAAGACTAATTTATGTCTTTAAAAACCTCCGATCATCTGCTGACTTTGCCACATTACGGATAGCTTATTTTGCTCTGGCTCATTCTATCTTGACTTATTGCATCACTGCATGGGGCGGTTCAAGTAAATGTCAGATGCTGCGTCTGGAAAGAGCCCAGAGAGCCGTGCTAAAGGTCATGAGTCATAAACCAATCCGATTTCCTACTACAGAACTCTACAGTATATGTAAGGTACCCACAGTTAGGCATGCATTTGTACTGAACACAATACTGCGTAAGCACAGTAATCTTCCCTTTGACGCAGAATTGGTTAAAAGAAAGCGAAGAAATGACAGAGTCTGCCAGGTAGTATGTGCTAAAGTTGGTGCCGTTCGACGACAACACTACTTTCTTAGTCCAATTTTGTACAACAAAGTTAATCGGAAGCTAAACATTTACCCCCTTACTCTTGGAAAGTGCCGGATACTGACTGATGAGTGGCTCCAAGGCCTCGCATATGATGAGCTAGAAGCAATTGTAAAAACCTAAAAACTTAAAGGGTCATTTCGAACGCACGCAAACACACGCTCGGGCACACGTATACGGTCACACACACAGTCATACGCACACACATACGGATATACAAACACTCACACGCACGCACACACTTACACACTCACACAAACACACACACACACACACCCACACACAAACACACACACACCCACACACAAACACACACACAAACACACACACACACCCACACACAAACACACACACACACACACACACACACACACATTAGCTCTATCTCTCTCACACACCCTCTCCTTGTTCTGTTTTAAGTAAGTTAAGTACCTATATAGCTTTTTTTTTAACAAATTTATTATATATTAAAGTTTTATTTTGAAGTAACGCTTGGAACGCTATCACCTCATTTATCTGGAGGTGGGCGTTAGTGACTGCGACACAGTTTTTAACTAATGCGGTCATTATCGTACACAAAAACTGTAAACTTGTTTTCTGTTTCAATAAAAATATTTCATATTTCATTTCATATTTCATTTCATTTCATTTCATATTTCATATTTCATTCTATAGTACTTACTTAGGTAAAAAAGCCTTTAGTTGATGCAGACCTTTATTTACGTACGCACGCGGTTTTATGTATGTAATATATTATTTTTATTTGTTTAATCTTCACAAAAATAATGGTACAGTCTGTTACAAATTAAGATATTAATAAGTAATTAGTAAGTAAGCACATTTAAATAAGTTACAATGGATAATCAGCCCTAGCTAGGTTACAAGTTCCTTAAAAGCTTGTACAAGCTTTTATTTTCCATTTCGACTGTATATATTCTTTTTCTATGTAAATACAGATATTCTATTAGACATTAATAAAAGTAGTTCGAATATCACCCTGATATTCGAACTACTTTTATTTTCCATGTGTAAATTTGTGCATTTGCCAAAATTTTATCACAAAATGTTGTAAGTTAAATTTGACCCACTTACCGGGTTCCGATTGAGCTGAATCTTTGAAAGCATTTGTAAAGTAGATGGCAATTTAATTATTATGATATGAAGCTGATCTGAACAGTGCCAAACCGAACATTCACCGGTTGCGTGTATTAATGATGTCTAATCAATTGGAATAAGCATTTGAACTAGGTACTAAACTAAAAAGTGTTTATTTACATTAATACTGTGTAAATATATTTAGTTATCGAGCTTTTGCCGTGAATTTGTCTGCGTAGAATAAGTAATTGTATCCGAATCTGCTTTTTTATAAATCTCAACTTTAGCAGTGAAAAGTGAAACCAACCAGGCTGTATTATTATTTCCATTTTATTTATTGTAGCTGATTATTTTGTGTGTGTGTTGTTTTCAGGCATGATTGTGTCCTGCGTGTTCATGTTGTTGGTGCTTCTGGTATACGGCTGTCTGCGCCAGCTTCGCAGAACCCTCGCGGGGCTTATGCTGATGGCTTACGTCAGTTCCCTGTTCGTTACATACCTAATCAATATCGTTATGGTGCTCGATGTCCAAGTTTTAATTTCTTCAGACTGCAAAAAAATAGGTAAGGAATTCTTTTTAACAAATGGATGTTAGTAATTAACCCATTTATATTGTGCTAAAGGGGAAGATAATAAATAAAGAAGATAATTATACTAATAAAACTACCTTTCTCTACTATTTGATATTTCTCCCCTCCACATATTTTTTTTTGGTTTCTGACGTAAATAAATTTTTAGATCGTCAAAAACATTTCTATATTCTGTGGTGTCGTTTACTACCCTCAGGTTTATGTCCATTAAAAGTTGTTACGAATCAATAACACGAATATCTGTTTTACTTTTTACAATAAATTGGGTAGTAAGTTACACATTTTTCTTGCAAATTGGAAGACTTGAAATATACAGATCGATGTAGGAAAATGAAATAAGTATGTTTATGTTTGAGCATGTGATAAATACATAATGCAGTTATGTACTAACCTCGAAATAAAACAGGGAGGTCGTGTTTTATTATATTTCGAAGCCGCTATGCTAATATTGATTTTGATTTAATTTAATCATTTTTGATTATATTAATTATTGTTTTAGGTCCGATTGCTTACTTCGCTATGTTGTCAAGTTTCTTCTGGCTCAACATCATGTCATATGACGTATGGTGTTCGTTAAGGTAAGTTTAGTTAATACGGTATGAATTATCCGGGATAATTACCCGGGATCGAATCTCGTTATCGGGGCATCGACATTACTGCCTGAGTCATGGATGTTTCTATGCTTCATACACATATTTGTAGTGTATCAATTATCTAGTATTCGTAATACAAGAGTCGTTACTTAACTCGGAACTATGTAGATGACGCTGTGTCGTTTATATGTTCAGCAGGAACGTTATTATAATTCCTTATTTTCAACCGAAGAAACAAAAGGCGGAGGAGGTTCTCAAGTTGGCGCATATATATTCTTTTTCTATGTAAAGACAGATATTCTATTAGACAGGGTGATATTCGAACTACTATAGTCTTATATAATTATTATTTGAATTTCGACTGCTGGTTATTATTGATACTCGTCATTGGCATCAAATGGATACTGGCTATAAATTTAATGTACAATTAATTTATCGAATAGGTAGATATTATTTCCCCTAATAAATAACAACAATTATCAGTATGTTTTTCCTTTAAATCAAATTATGGGTTCCTTACAGGAAAAAATAGATGCCTATGTACGTCAATACAACCAATAAGGGATATCTATATGTAGACTAACATAATAAATGTATTTAATACTTTTATAGCTATTTAACGATAATGAGCACATCATACTTTATATGGGAGGGCGTAATTTTATTTGTAATGCGATGGCTTCAGATTCGTGTTTGATATGAGGTTTACATATTATATTCGGACATTAGGACACAGCGCCCTCTAGTTCCGAGCTCGTGATAACAACGAGACTTTTGTCACGGACACTAGATCAGATGGTTGACACCTCTTGTTTTCTGTTCCATGGTTGACATACTACATAGATATACATTTATTTTTATATATCCATGACTCAGTTAAACATGTTAACGCTCATCACACAAACATTGGCCCGTGCCGTGCCTTTACTACCGCTGCGCTAATCGGTTTATCGGTTTAGAGGTAGGGCATAGTGAGATTTCTCGCTCAAACTGAGCTGCCCAACTGGGGAAGTACCTCCACCTTACAGAAGACTGAATCAACAATAGTTGTATTTCTGTGAGTGACTAAGGTTGCCAGAGCTCGTTGGGGGAGGGACTATTCTGACAGCATAGGCGTTTGCTGTCAGTTTAGTAATTCCCTATTTTAAGAAACCTAAACGGTTTCTGCAGGGGTTGGCAAGGCATATGCAAGCTTTCTGGTGTTGCAAATATCCATGGGAGGCGCTTACCATCAGGTGCTAGTTTGCCCACTTATCATGGCTATCATGCCAAAGGGTTCCAGATCGCACATATAATTTTTTTATGGACCACTCAAATATGTAATTATTATGTTCGATTTGTTGTTTTCAGGGCATTTCGCAAACGCCACGATATTTATGTTCAACAAAGTGTAATGGTTAAATTCTTGAGGTACTGTCGCTACGGGTGGGGTATTCCTCTCCTAATAACGATAGCAGTCACAGTGTTTGATAATATAGACCATAGCAACTGGCCGTACACCATCGACCCGCCCTTCAAGACTTGCTTCGCTGAGGGTTTGTATACTTACAGATATTGCTTTGACATCAATGTGGCTTTCTGTCCGAATTATTAGAGTTTTTAGAATGAGGCCACATTAGTCCATTGCGCCTTTTACATATATATGTATATGTTATGATATCATGACGCCTGACATCCCCGAAAGGTTAGGCAGAAGTGTACTTTCTTTCTTCTTTTTAGGGGTTTAACCTATTGCCATCAATCGGGTACGAATCCAAAGTCCGAGTAGTTACTGAGAATTTCATAGAAAAACCCAATAATACTTTCTTCGATTTGAGAATCGAGACGAAGACCTCTTGCTCTTGCAGACTATGTTTTTTTCACGCGCTGCAATACTTGAAAAAGGCAGAATACTTTTTTTATTTTTTTAAGTGCGGGAAAATCCTTTACGGACCTTCCCGTAGCCTGGGGAGGCGATAGGGTGTGTCGGACTCCGCATGAGCGTTTACCGACTAAAAAACCGCACCCGTCAACGCCACCAACCCAATTGCCGGGGCCGTGGGATTCGCAAAAGCATGCACCACAACCCCGGCGGAAGGCAGTTTACTTGCGCGTAGTGCACTTTAACATCGCGTCAGTAGCGCGATCCAGTTGGGTGCAACGCGCGTCGCCAGCGCCGGAAAAAAACGTGGTATGTAAGAGCCCGTAGTGCCTCATTATTAACGATTAAATCAATTTGTTTGTTTTCAGATGACTCAGTATATATTTACGTATATATACCAATAGGTATCATAATGGTCGTCGACATAGCATTCTTTCTCATGACCGCCTATAATGTTTGGCTGATTAAAAGGATAATGAGAGTTTATAACTCTGCAGATTCGAGGAGAAGCCAGAAGGATACATACAGGTTTGATGACCCTATTGGTTAAGTATTAACGCTGCCTTCCGTGGGTTCGAATCCCGGCGAGGGTAAATATTTATTTATCTTATGTATAAATATATAGTGTCGTAAGTGCGACTTCTAAGCAAGAGGTCTGGGGTTCGATTCCACGGTGGAGCAAAGTGCTATTGGGTTTTTCTTTGAAATTGGGTCGGAGTATAAATACATGCCCGGTTGATGGAATAGGCTTGCTCCTTATTATGTTGGACCTAAAACACATCGGCAGTGTATTGTTGGTACAATGCGCAATAGGCGCTTCTCTACCAAAGTCGGCCTTCGGTGACGACGATACCCATAATGGTATTAATTGTAGGTTTGGAATGTACATAAAGATGGCGGTGCTGATGGGTCTTAGCTGGTGCCTTGAACTGGTACCTGACGTGTCCCTGTGGTGGTACATCCTCATCAACTTGAGTAACTTACTCGTTGGGGTCATCATATTCTTCTTGTTCGTGTTCAATAAGAAAGTATTGCTGATGCTTTGTGAGAGGTAAGTTGTCAAAGCACATTTTCATCGGAGGAAAAACGGCAGGTCATTCCTCGTCCCGTCAGGGTTGTCGTGCATGTTTTTGCGAATTCCATGGCCCGGCAATAGGGTTGCTGGCGTTGACGGGTGCGGTTTTGTAGTCGGTAAACGCTCAAGCGGAGTCCGACACACCCCGTTGCCTCCTCAGGCGGCGGCGGGACGGTCCGTGCAACAGATCGTAGTCACATTGTTGTAAATACGTTGGGGTATTGACCTTACTCTTGCTGAAAAAATCGCACCCATATCGCTTTTATATAGCAAAAAAAGTCTGATGTAGTTTCAAATGCTGCTTGATTTGCAATTTTTCTATGACGAAATGGTTAGAAATATTAGCAAAGAAATGGTCAAAATTCGAAACTTTATATTTTTATATTTCTCTTCTATGTATGTAAGTATATGTACATATAGGTATGTGATTCACTGACTTGACACAAAATCTTGAAGACTACTTGATCTATGAATCGGAAAATCCATTTAGGCCAGTTTCAATAACAACATGTTCATCAGTTTAATCTACGTTCTGAATAATAATGATGCTATCTTATAAGATAAGTATCTATTTCTACCGACGTTTTAGGTATTTATTATCAACCCATTCCTTCCCCCAATTCTGTGGTCTCTACTCATTTGAGTGCGAGTACTCTTACATCGTTGGCAAAATTTTGGTAGACTTCATATACCTTTTTCTTCATCATATGAGGATATACGTATAAGGGATAAAGTGGTACGTGTTTTGGGATTGATCACAAGATCTTTATTCCACGAGGCTATCACAGCTTAATTGATCTATGTCTTATACGTATGTAAAGTTGGATAATGTAAAATGTTTCATAGAATTTATTAATATTGCAGGATGGCCATACGGAGCAAGTACATCGAAAACCTAAGACATTCGTATGTTGGATCCTATTTTGGATCCAGAAGTGGAACTGTGAGAACTGCTGACACTTTCAAGAGCTCTCAGAGATCGCAAATGCAAGAAAGCACGTTTTAAAAAATATGTTTATATAACCCTTTCACTGCCCAGAACCCGATTTTGATATATATTAGTTAACTTAAAAACTTCTTTCCTTTTCTTCAGTTTATAAAATAAGATTAAATACTTACGTTGATGGTGCATTTTCCTTTCTTTTTAACACGTCATCGAACGTTGACTGTGATGTGATGACTAGGGTATTGAATAACAAAGGTCAGTAGTGCAACTAGAATCATAACGTTTTAAAAGTGCTTGAAAAAGTTTATTTGAAATAAAAACCTTTTGATTGATTGATTTGATTGATTGATTTTGAGTAGGGTCGGCAAAAACATTGAAATAATTGAAAAAATACTTTTTAGTGCTAACAAGCCCCTAAATCCTTAGTCTGCCCGTGACCATAGATACTGTACCTCGATAAAATTTGCAAAAGTTTTGTTTCAATTTATTTTTTAATGAAGAGCTTAATTAATTATACCCCCAAACTGAGCAGGATCTTACGATAAGCAGTCGTACTTGCGACCACCTGAACATTGAAGTAGTCAGGTAATTATGGAAGGGATATAAAGTGGATTTTAATAATATGAATAATATAAAAGCCTACATATAATACGAGGCAAGGTACGACAAGGTGACTATGTAGTTAGCAATACAGACACCATAGCAGCAATGGGACCGACATATCTGTATAAATATTTAGGGTACATGCAACGCAAAAGAATTGATCACGTTACAATTATTCAAACTTTAACAGCTGTTCTTATTTTGTACTCAGTTGTACAAAATAAGAACAAACGCTATCTGCAACACCCAAATCGGCGGTAAAAAATTAATAAAAGCCCTGAATACTTATGCTATAGCAATATTAACGTATCCCTCTGGAGTAATTAAATGGACAAAATTTGATATAAACCGATTACAACGATTAACATGCACCACACTAACAAAATACAACAACCTACACTCAAAATCAGCGATAGAGAGACTTACAGTAAGTCTCTCTATCGCTGATTTTGAATGTGACCTCTACCTCCATTTTCCCTTTTGATAGTTACTATCAAAATGGAGATAAAAATGATAGCAGAAGCAAATAAGTTTAAAAACATTTTTCAGAAAAATCTCAAACAAGTCATATACACAGAGCCATTACTGAACACGATGCCAATTACACACCACTCAACTTAAACGAACAAACTATCACACATATTGATTTTAATAATGATATACGAAAACAAAAAATTTAAGACTGGAAGAAGAAAGTACTACATGGTCGACATCCTCATGACTTATAACAAATACACTTTAATTCCATAGCTTCAAATAAATGGCTTCAGGTTGGAAACTTGTTCCCAGAAACCGAAGGATTCATAATTGCTATTCAGACCAAATAATTAATACGAAAAAATACAGAAAGTTTATGTCACATTCAACCAGAAACCATTAAACATATAACAGGAGCATGTACCACACTAACACAAACAGACTACACCCACAGACATAACCAAGTTGCAAATGTAATTCATCAAAAACTAGCACTCAAACATGCACTCATACAAAACACAAACGCTTCATACTTCAAATTACACACCACAAAATGTCCTCGAAAATTCCACACACAAACTTTACTACGAGCGCGCCATTCTTACGGATAAAACTGTACACTATAATAGACTGGACATAACCCTTCCGGATAAAGTAAATAATATTACCTACCTCATTGATATAGCTGTACCTAACACCCATAACCTACAAAAAACAATAACTGATTTTTTTTTTAAATATTCTGAATTAAAAGAGGAAGTCGCTAGAATATGGAGACAAAATAAAGTATACGTAGTACCCATAGTTCTTTCTACTACAGGCATTATTCGAAACCATCTCATCCATAGCCTAAAATTGATAGACCTGAAAGGGTCGGTTTATATCACTCTACAAAAAGCGGCCATTTTAAACACCTGCAGAATCGTCAGAAAGTTTCTGCAACTTGACGAGCACGAATTCACGCCCCACTCATAACACTACACACTACACGCTACATTTACTTGGCTAAGCCCGTAAACGTAGTTAAAACTAGCCAAAGAGCTAAGATAAAATAAAAACTTTTTTTTACAATAATAATAACTTGTGCTAATAAAGAAATTATTATTATTATTATAAAAGCCATCCGTATTAACTATACGAATAGAAACGCGAGACCTATGAATACAGTTCACTGATCGCAGCACTAGGCTATCACAACTTAATTAACATATTACAATCACTTCAGTAAAAAGCTGTGGTAGCCTAGCGGTGTGACCAGTTGCAGTGGACTGAGATGTCAGAGGTCTCGAGTTCAAACCCAAGGCACACACCACTGACTTTTCGGAAGCTATGTGCGTATTTATCACATGCTCAAAACGGTGAAGGAAAACATCGTGTGGAAACCTGCATGTTTGAGAGATTTTCTCGATGGCATGTAATGTCTGACAACCCGCAGTAGGGTAGCGTGGTGGACTATAGCCTAATCCCTCTTAAATGAGAGGAGACCCGTGCCCAGCAGTGGGATGTTAATGGGTTGATGATGAGAACACTTTTCGTCCAAAAACCAGTTCGGTCAAGGTCGTTCTTTAAAGAATCTTAGACTATGACATTATATTAAATTTACTTCAGTGATGTATCGAAATTCCGGGAAGTTTACCCAAAATACATGTTGTCGTAAAGGAGTCTCCAGTTTTTGTATGTGTTCTTTGAAGTTTAGGTAAGTTTGCTCACCTGGTGATCAGTTTAACAAAAAAAAAAATCCTTTACAGCAAAAATAGGCCTAATTAATGATCAGTAGGTAACTATAATGTCTATATTGCATGCCTTAATAAGGCATCCATACCTTAATTAGGTAGCCTGATAAATCAACTCTAACCTGTTAAAATTACGCGGATAATGTATAAAACAAGGAATAACATTGTCAATTTAGTCATTCTAATATTGGTAATTCGAATTAGTAACCTGTGAAGCCGCTATCATATAATTAATAAAATAAATGTTTACAAAATGTTTTTGTGTAATGCAGTGGCGGTTATTTTAATGTTTCATGTTGCTAATGGTGATGAGTGTAAAGATGTTTACGTGGATATACACACTCGCGAAGATGTTGATGTAACTAAGTATTGTGCTGGTACACCGTGCTTAATAAAATGCTGCGCTGACAGTGAAATTTTGAGTTTGAATGGCACATGTGTGAGAGTACCGCGAAGGCCAGTATTCAATTTTGATGGTATAAAAAAAATATATTCGTGGAACGGAACAGCAGTTAACAAATCGAAAATGTCATTTGGCGATTTTCGATTAATTCAGAACAAGAGGTTTCGCAATGCAAGTTGCTATTACGAATATTGGACAAATAGAACATTTTATAATTTAGAGGTAGGATAGTAACTTTTATTTAGTCATTAATAAGTATTTTCACCTGTTCTGTCCATTTTGTCAAAAAACCGACTTCAGACATCAGATCCACACGGAGCATCAGCTTTCAAATAACAAAAGAATCATCAAAATCGGTTCACCCAGTCGAAAGAGCTGAGGTAACAAACATAAAAAAAATACAGTGGAGAACCTCCTCCTTCTTTGAGGTAGGTTAAAAATAGAATAACTTTATTAAAGAATAAAATATTTTTCATTCTTTGAATCATCTGATCACAACGTGTCACTAACTTAAAACGCTAACGCTAACGCACAAGTATATTTTCTTTGCTTTGTCCACATTTATACATTAAATTTGGCATCCATGCATAAAAACGACGGGGTGTTATAAGTTTGACGTGTCTCTGTGTGTGTGTGAACTGATATTGATTTATTTTGTTTGATAGCATTGATTTAATGATTAAATCAATGTCTGTCTGTTACCTCTTCACGCTATAACCGCTGAACCGATTTAGATGATTTTTGATATAGAGATAGTTTGAGTCTCGGGAAAGAACATAGGATAGTTTTGATCCCGAAAATCATCCCTTAAAGGGGGGAAAAGGGGGGTGGAAATAAAATTACTAATTTTACGCAGACGAAGTTGTGGGCAAAATCTAGCTTTATATTTGGATATCGAGTTTAATGTACGTATTTAAACTTTCAGGACGGTTCGTGTAAGATGAAGGAAAGCAATGCTTTACGATCGTGGATTGATTATCCTACGCTGACATTTTGCATAGATATAAAAGTGGTGAATGTTGTTCGGGAAAATAATCGCAATCGACCAGTCCTGGACCTGATTATGAGGGAAACATATTTTGCGTGGAATGATGATGTGAAATTAAATTTTAGCATAATAGGTCAGTAAAAAAACTGAGTTGGGTATTTTCAAGCTGGACGTTTTAAGGATGGATTTGAAGTAAGCAGTTAAAGCAGTAAATCTAGCTAGTTGTGATTTGTTGAAAAAAATTGTAGAAAAAATCGTACCTACAAAGTACGTACATTATTTATAAATGATAATAAAGATAAAACGTTTAGTAAATACATAATTCTTATGTACCTAATGATACATTTCCAATGGGATAATTATATGAATAACTGGTTACAAATAAAAAAAAACGTTTTTTAAGACCAAAATTCGGTCTTTTGGAATATTCTTACAAGGGGACATAATTATGGCCAGTAAATGGCGAGTTCCCCGTTTAGAACTTTGAGCTCTATTTAAATGTGTGCCCTATTTCAATCACATACAGTTCAATTTCCTTAACCAGTGAATACTATTGTTATTAATGTGTATGTTTTCAGGAATGCTAGTATCGTGCGTCTTCATGTTTTTGGTGCTTGTGGTGTACAGCTTGCTCCCCCAGCTCCGCAGCGGCATCGCGGGCATTACGTTGATGGCTTACGTCAGTACCATATTCGTCATGTATCTAACCAAAGCAATGATCCGGTACCACATCGAAATTATACGTTCAGTAGATTGCAAGAAAATTGGTAATTTCTTTGTACATACTTTTTAATCGGATGTATCGATAGATGGCGGCTACGTTTTCGTCTGTTCTCCCCGTATGTACATATGGTACCTATACATGTATACATATAGCTCATGGAAAGCGTTCGGTGACGATGACGTGAGTTCCATGAACGCGCCTAAAGAAGTTTTCACATCAACGATCTTTACCACGACGTGGATCTCTCAAAGTTTCAAAATTTTAAAATATTTATTAAAACTACCCGTGCGAAGCCGGGGCGGGCCGCTAGTAATTATTCTTTTTATTATAGCTCCTTTTGATTACTTCACTCTGTTGTCAAGTTTCTTCTGGTCGAACATCATGTCGTTTGACGCTTGGTCTTCATTAAGGTATGTATCATTAATAAAACAAATAAACGGTATAACGGCAACGTTTCAATGTAAAAAACAAGCTTATCACAATGGTTGCAAACAATTTTACGGCCCGCTTGAATATGGAAAACGGTTACCGTAACCTTTATACGTTTGCAACACCAGAGGTGTAACACGCGTTGCCGTCCTTGTAAAAACCTTAAAATATTTATTTGACATTGGCTCAAAGTAACTAATAGTTAAACTGAAAGATTTGCATACCGACATCTATGTATACATATATGTGTGTATAAATATGTTAATTTGGTTTGTACAAAACTCAAAAAGTACTGCACCGATTGGGCCTAAATTATGACACGATAAACGACCCGCTTCAAAGATTGTTTATATCTATTTTTTGCATGAGAAATATACCGGGAGAAACCCGTTTTTTAAGTTCAGCTGGGTACCAGCAACCAGCACTACCTACATACAGCAAGCGAGGGAAACACTCGCCCTACTACTAACTACTGATAGCCTCTGTAACATGTGAAATATTATGTGTTCCCCATTACCGACATTGTTTATTAACAACAAAAATACCATCCAATTTCATCCCATTCTGATCCTTACAAAAACCTCAATTTTGAAAGATTGCGCTGCGCCGTTAGTCAAATCGTATGTGCAGGTACTTTTTTTTTCGACATATGGAAGGAAATAATATTAGAAAGAAACATGAAACATGTTCATCATGTTTTTTTGTAACCTTTCCATGCCATCCAGCTTGGGACGACATTCAGCAGCTGTTCAGGCCGGGACAATCAGCTTAAATAGCTGATGGATTTCATTGAAATTGAAGGCAAAAGGGGGGTTGCTACACGCGCTACCTACTAATCTGGCTCTACGATAAACATACTTCCGACGATACCGGAATAGATAAGTTATCAGAAACACCATACGGTACACATCCGAATTTACCAAGCAGACGGGAAATGCTATAGTCAATGTCAATGTCAAAGTCAAATGTTTTTATTTCAATTAGACCAATATTACAGGTGAACCTCAAATTTTCAGAGAAAATGCTATTGGTTGTGTTTATACAGTGCATCCTAACCAATATGATTGTTTTCTACTTTGCATGCTGTTGGTAAATGTGCCTGACCCTAGGACTTTCCAGAAATTGAAAATTGTTGACGGTGTCATATATGCCACATTCCACGGTGTGTTTTCAGCTCTCGGGATCTTTAAGAAAACTACCAACAGTGGGATATATGTATTATGTGTACACAACATCAGTACTTATACTTTCTGATTCTATTCTATACAACAACATAGATATACAAAATAATGATTGTACATTACATTTACAGGGCTATTCGCAAATGCAGTGCAGATTGTCAACGTGGTGTGCTTCTTAAGTTCACACTGTACGCTCTCTACGGTTGGGGAATACCTATTGTAATAGTAATAATAGTCACAGTTATCGACAACATAGACATTACCAAATGGCCACTAATTGTTGACCCAGCTTTCAGAACCTGTTTAACTAATAGTTAGTATACTGTCATTATTTACATGCCTCTTGCATCTGTGTGATGTGTGTCAACTGACATACTTTTTATGGCAAAATGAATGTTGATAGTTTCGTAATTAATAGTGTCGCAGTCATTGACTAACCATTAATCAATTTCAAAGCGACTAAAGATATTTTTTTTCCGTTAATGCATCGTTAATCTGTTTTTCACAGTTAAAATGAAGTGCTTTTTTTACAGAAGTTTTATCTTGGACTTATTAATAATTAATGGTATTATTTACTCAATTAAATTTAATTTCAATTTTTTCATGCCACCTAGAACGTTCCTATTTTTTTGGGTTTAAAAAAAGGGACTGAAAAGGTTTCTACAGGATTGATAAAGCACCTTTTTTTAAGAACCCAAAATAATAGGGAGCGTTTCTTAAATTAGAGTTACTAGACTGACAGTTACTCTAACCGCCTTACTCACTCGTAGTAACATAACTATTGCTGTTTCGCTGCGGTCTTCTGTAATTTGGGCTAGTAATCTCGCTACGTCCTATTTCTCAAAAAACGGTATTATATGTACTGGCATTGGTAATTAAAACATTTTTGTTATTTTCAGGAGACGCAATTAATGTTTACGTGTATACGCCTATAGGTGTCATAACGGGCGTCAACGGAATATTGTTCTTCATAACCTCTTACAAAATTTGGTCGGTTAGAAGGGCAGTTAATATAAACTCAGATTCGGGGAGTAACAAGCGTAGAACATACAAGTAGGTACTTATAAAGTATTTTGGTGACATGACCATGTTTTAAATACGTTTTATGCAGTGCGTTGTATAGCATTTTTTGCTCTAAACATATTTTATAATATTTAGTTGTAATAATTATCCAGTTAAATTTTGGAGAAACATTAGGATTTATCTGTTCTGTACTGTGCACTGATTTAAGATACCTGTCGAGAATTTTAAATGCTTTCAACGTCTAAATTAACGTATAAATTTCATAGCGACTTTATAGCTGTTAAATTGTATTTACGTCTAAGTCAGTTGTATCCTTAACAGAATTCTCGGGTTTCTTGACCTTGAACCTTACCCAAAAAACTAAATATAATTTTTCGTATAAAATTGCACAAAGATAAAAGAACTTTTTACATTTTTACTAGCTTTTGGCTGCAACTTTATCTGCCTAGAATTATTCATTTAGGGACCTTTTTATTTTGTATCCCATCTTCTTTTTCATGAATCTGCTTAGTGACAAAAAATGCAAAAACATGCTCTATTACTTACGAAAAGTAATAGAGCATGTTTTTGCTTAAATTATTCAAGGTTTATAGACCTTTCTTAATACATGGCTTATTGATTTATTTTATAGAGTAATTATTGATTCCCCATACAAACTTCCGCCCTTCTTTTCCGAACGAACGTACTTTTGCATTTATAATTTTAATATCTTATCTTTTTATAGTATCTTCTTCTTTCAATGTTTCAGACTATGCTTATACTTAAAGATAGCGTTTATGATGGGCCTGGGCTGGATTTCAGAACTGGTACCTAACGGAAGACTGTGGCTCTACATTTTGATAAACTTGAACAATGTGCTCTTCGGAGTCATCATATTCTTCACGTTTGTGTTCAAGAAGTCAATATTTTTGATGCTTTGTGAAAAGTAAGTTGAAATTTATGTAGATGGTATCTTGTTAGTTATTTAAGAAGCTTGAGCCACCTGCCAAGCAAATTTCGTCTCTAATTCCGACTGTTAAAATGAAATTAGAGTCAATGGCGTTTGAGGAGAGGGACAAAGAATGGACATACTTAGAGACGTTGCTTTTGCCCGTGACATCTTCGTTAAACTTATTTCTACCCTCTTTTACGAAATTATCGATTTTGTATACAAACTTCCACCCCCTTTTTCGCGCTTTTATGGGATTATTTCCGAGACCAAAACTATCTTTTATCTTTCCTGGGGACTGAACCTATCTCCATACAACATTTTATATAAATCGGTCGGGCAATTTAAGCGTGAAGAGGTAACAGACAGATAGACACACTTTTGCATTAATTATAATATTAGTTAAGTATGGTAGTATGGATTACTGATTACTCTTATTAAGTACATATTTGCTTTTGCCCGCGACATCGTCTGCCTAGAATTTGTAATTATAATAATAATAATAATCCAGTTTGCTTTTTTATCCAATCGGCTTATTTATTTCTACCCTTTTTTAAGTAATTATCGATTCCGCATAGAAATTTGTACCCCCTTTTAATTTCGCGCTGTTATGAGATGATTTCTGGGACAATAACTATCTTATGTCCTTCCCCGGTACTCAAACAATTTTTATACCAAATTTTATCTAAATCAGAACAGCGGTTTAAGAGTGAAGAGGTAACAGACAGACAGACACACTTTCGCATTTATAATAATTATTATAGTATGGATAGTATGGAATATGGAATTAGTATGAATCATTGGATTAGTTGCTATACTGGTAACTTCGTCTGCTTAAAATTAAAACTATTATATCTCCCAAGCTAAACCAAACTAGAGACAGTGTGCTATATTTTATTACAATCGGTTCATTAGAATATATTCAGACATTATGACGCAGTCCCCCATCTAGTTACCGAGCTAAGCAACGAGGCTTGTATTACAAATACATACTAGATGATTGGACTTTATAGATATATTTTTTTGTATATACTATACTATTATAGCTGCTGCTCGCAGTTTTGCCCGCGCAATGTAATACTAATTTCTCCTCCTCATTTCCTCTGCCCATTAGGGGATGAATTTCCAAAAACAACGAAACACGTATGCTTTTATTTTTGCTGAGGAGCTTGAGTATTAAATTTCACTCTTCTTACTTTAAAAATAACGGACTTCCCATATAAATTTTCAACCCCTATTTCACTCACTTAAAAAACACCCGATTAAATTTGATATCTCTAACTTTGAAAATAACGGATTTCCATACAACCGTTTGTTTCATATTTCATTTTACCCCCTTAGGAGTCGAATTTCTAAAATTCCTATCTTAGCGTAACATACGCTTCAACATATAATGCATTATCTGTCAAAATTTCAAGTTCGTAAACCCTGTGGTTTAGGCTCTGCGATGATGAATCAGTCAGGACAAACGATTATTTATATATAGAAGATAGATTACGAAGAAAAAGACCACAAAAGGTTTAAATATCGCTGCGATATTCGTCAAGTTCAGAAGTTAATTTAATCGTTGACTAACAACGTGAAATGACACGATATTTTTATGTATAAAGGTTTCATGATATTTTTTTATGTTTTAGGTTTGGCATACAGAATGAGTACATCCGAAATATGAGAAAATCTCGCAATTTGCAATCCAGATCTAGAAGTGGGACAAGATGTACAGACACGCGATCCGCCTACAAAAGCTCTAAGCTACTTACACAAGAAACCACATTATAAAATAATTGTTAATATATAATAAATGTAATGCATTATTGAATTAACAAAGATAGTTTATTAAAACGAAAACAGTAGGTAATAAATAGTTATTTAAATAAATAAATAAAATAGTTATTTATTTATTTAAATACACTGTCTAGTATAATATGCAGTGGCGGATTGACACATTTACAGCAAGTAGGCTGTAACACTTTTACCCTTATCCCATATTTAATTGCACATTTTTTTTATAATGAAACTTAACTGAAACTTAACATTGTTGTGATTTTTGCACTATCACAATTTTGCCCAACTCAATCGGTAATTTTTGATCTTTTTTGTAAGCGCAGCACTCAGCAGCTTACAAAAAAAGTATAAAAATGTAAAAATGTCCTGCCATCATCGTCAACCGAATTATTGTTAGACTGCTGGGTACGGGTCTCTTCTCATTTGAGAGGGATTAGGCTCTAAATCGCTCAAGCATGCAGGTTTCCTCACGATGTTTTCCTTCACCGTTTGAGCATGTGATAAGTACGCACATATCTTCCGAAAAGTCACTGGTGCGTGCCTTGGGTTCGAACTCGAGACTCTCAGTCCACTGGTCACACTACTAGGCTACCACAGTTCACAAGTGTCATCATCACGTTTGTGTGATGAGTCATAGATGTATATAGATACATACTGACGACTACTACCGACCATCTACCGACTACCCATTTTCGTGATGGGAGCGTTCATGTGTCAAGTCAGTTGATAGTTCTTCATCGCTGTGTATATGGTTCGTATGTAGTAAGATAGATGTCGCTGTTAAATTAAGTTAAAAGAATTAGCATTGCCATTCAACGTGGCAATGCTGCCAGTCTTCTGGGCACTCTACCCCCTGACAGCGTCGGGGGCGAGTTTTTTGACGCCCTATAACTTCTATTTGTTTTCTTGTTTTTTTTTTTTTTTAAGTTAGTAAATATTAGTTTTTATTTAATTTAAGATCGGTATAATGTGTTTTTAACTGTATCATTCACATACTAAAAATATATTTATTATACTTAAAAAAACAAATTTGTTCCTCCTCACTCAGCCTGCTGGTAAATCCGTTACTGATTATAAACAAGACGTGTATAATCGAGTAATCGTTTCTAAACAACTTTGTATAAAAATAGTTCTATAAAATTTCACTAGATGGCGTTGTGCATATGACGTCACAAATTAAATCGCATTAAGATTCATGTTAAGATTCTCCGCAATTATTACTTTAATGCGAGGAATATGTTTTTTAAGTGCTCTTATCTGATTAATATCCCGGTGGTCCCTAAGACCAACCTTGTTTAATTTTATTAAAATTCATCTTCCTGGTTCTCCGAAGTCCTCGAACGCTCCAATTGTTGGCCTGTCACTGTTGGTGTGGCATCATCGGGTCAACCAATCACGTGTCATTTATTCTAGAAATCATATAAGATTTTTTTGTAAAAACATATGATGAGATTTTGATTCTATTGACAATATATAATTACATAATAAATAACAGATAATTAGATACATGTGATTTATATATCTAGTTATCCACATATTATTTAAGTATGAAGAAGGCATTTTATATTTTAATTTCATCATCAACGAAGAAATGTTGAATCATAATAAAAAAACTTAAACGGAGCCTTCAAAGTACTTAAAAAATAAAAGTGTGACGTTGATAGTTGATCTGTAATTCTGTATAATAATAACATGAACATCCTCTGTACACTATGATCCACAATAAAGAATTTGAATTGAAATTGAATTGAATTGAATTTAATTTGTGGCTGTATTTGAGCGGCAATTTGTTGTACGTTGGCTTTCCAGTACGTTGTTGAAATTTTAAGTAAGCAGTTATTCATATTAAATTTTTGAAGTGAAAACATGGAACTCACGTCATCGTCCCCGAGTCTCCGCACGCTTCCCATTAGCTATATGTGTATACATATAATATGTACAATTGTACATAGATATACCTCCATGCGTTTTCACTTCTATCGGCAGTCCTCAAACACTGCCCCGCATTTTTTTTCATAGATTTAGACTGTCATTTACAAGACATTCGCGGGCCGGAAGGAAAAGGTTTGCGTCCTAGGCCTTGCAGACCGCTGTGGTAACCAATTGATACTCAGTGTTGTACCTGAGATTTAAATCATTACACAAGAAGTGTAGTTACTGAGAGCAAGCTCACAATACGGCTTTTGATATACATCAGGTCCTCGGTTCGATGCTTAGATAGATCAAAGTCTTGTTGGTTTTTTCTATAAAACTCTACGTACTCAGAGTTAGGATTGGTGCTCGGTCCGTGGCATTAGTAAGCTCGCTTCCAAATTCTGTGGGACCTAATACATACCTTGATATGGGGTTTTTAACAGTTTAGGTACATTTTTCGAACTGTCCTAAGGTACAGGTGTAACCAACATTGAAATAAAACTACTTTTTACGGGTTTTATCACGGTATATTGATATTATTTTTTATCCTTTACAGCATCCATGGTCACGGGCAGACTGAGTTGTTGGTCGTCTTGAAGTTATAATTACTAACAGCTACCATAGATTTTTAATTATTATTGACAATCCGATTTACACAGAACGAGCTCACTGTGTCCTCGGTCGTGCAGTTTTGTTCTTGGATTTAGATTTAATAGAATCTCGGGTTAAAATAATATCAATATACCGCGATAAAATCCGTAAAAACTAGTTTTGTTTCAATTTTAGTTTTATTTTAACGTCTAATATTCGCGTAAGTGTAAAAAATCAAGGTGTAACCAACGTTACAAGATTACAACGAGCATAAATTAAACTTTACGAAAAACTGCCTTGTTGGTCGTGAAGTGTGACTGCTGGGTCAGGTCTTGGGATCGATAATTAATTCCCAGTTCGAACAAAGTGTTATTTGGTTCGTCTAATAAATTTTCAGTAGCAGCCTCAACATTAGATTCGTGCCCGGTGGGTGATGGGAATAGGCTCGCCCCCTATTACATTGGACCTAAAAACACACCAGCAAAATGTGTATTGTATTTCACGTCTAATATGTGTAAAAAACACCATTGGCTAATTAATTATCCTGGTACAGCGGCGATGACGTTGAGCGTGACGGTTTTACCGGTTTATAGTACAAACGTTATACATACCATACATTAATGGCAAAATGGATCGAACGCCTTACCTGTAAAGACGTTTTTCATAAAGTAATGTTTCCAAAATGTTTTCAAGTAACGCATTGACGTTGGTTTTATTATTTTATGCTGTGAAAAGTGATGTTATCGAACAGGAACAGTGCAGAGATGTTTACGTGGATGTACACACTTTCGCAAACGTTAATGTATCCCAATATTGTGCTGATACGTCGTGTTTAACAAAATGTTGTGGCGTTGGACAAATTCTTGATCAACGTGGAGAATGCATGAAAATATATGTACCAATAACAGACTACTACGCCAAAATCAAACTGTACTCGTGGGACGGGGCTAATGTTAAAATATCGGCAAAGAAATTCGACGATTTTGTGTTACTTCAGAACGAGAAGTTTTCGAACAATTGCTTCTTTGAGTATGGACCAGATAAAACGTTTTATATATTAGAGGTAATTTTACTATTCTATGTATGTCTTTAAATTATTATAGGGTTTCCAAGTGATTAGACAACAGCTTGATTTTACTCTATTATGACAACGCTCAACGCGATTGATTACAATAATTTAATTTCCCTGTAAGAGATTTTTTTTGAACTACTGAATATTTTGCAGTGCGTACACACAACTTATTATTAAGTATAGGAGGTAAATTAATAAAGTCAAGTAGGATAACATATCCACTAAAACATCAAATCATTCTAAAAGGTAAAATATAATAATAAAAGACCAAATGAGCAGTGCAATTGTAGTAGGTACACTGTACAGTACCTAATTTGGGTATATAAATAAGAGTCTGCCTGTAAAGTTTTCTGAGAGTTTTGAAAGTTGTTTGAAGTTTGCGTTTTATAGCAGTTTTTTGACGATATCTTCATTCCTTCATTCTACAATAAACAAGTATAGTTATTACAAAATTAAAAAAAAAGAAAAATGTATTTCAGTCCTAACATTCTTTCGTAAAATTTTCAGGATGGTTCATTGAAGCTGGAACAAATAAATAGTTTGAAAAGGTGGAACAGCGTTGATAAACTGCAGTTTTGCGTAGATTATAAAGTTGTACCGATGACCGTTAACAATACACGAAAAGCATCCATTAAATTCATCCTACGAGAAATTCCCACCGATGATAGCAAGGAAACATTTGTGAAATCGAAATTAAGTGCAATAGGTCAGTACCGTAACGTAACGTACAGTAACTCAGAGTTAGAAAGGAAAACTACAATGGGAACGAAAATAACTTCTCCGCATGGGTTTCCTCTCATTGAAAAGGGATTAGACAGTAATTTAATACGTTCCAACGTGTGAAATCTGCCAAACCGCATTTGGTTAGCAGATATCACATGTCATCGAGATATTCTCTCAGGCATGCGGATGTCTCACGATACTATGCTTCGCCGTTTGAGCATGTAATAAACTTTCATGTAACTTTCGAAAATTTAGGGGTACGTGCCTCGGGGTCGAACTCGTGGTCTTTAACGTCACAGTCCACTGGTCACATCACTAACCTGTGATATAAGAATAGTTTTATGTGTAAAGATTATACATATATCTATTTATATTATTATGACTCCTGTAGCATTGCTTTAAAAGTTGTGGGGACATGACTTTAAGTCTTGAGTTGTAAGTCTTCAGTGCAGTTGCTACGCTTAGAACTGTATACTGTAATGGAATAAAGTCACCAGTGTTATTTTTTTCAGGAATGCTAATATCCTGCATTTTCATTTTGGTGGTCCTTGTTCTGCACATCTTGCTCCCAGGTCTTCGTGAGAAGCTCATCAATTTTATGCTGATGGCCTACCTCAGCTGCCTCTTCGCCACGTTTCTATTCAAAGTCATCTTAGCTTTCGGTACCGAAGCCGGTACGCTAAATTCTGAGCACTGCAAGACAATAATATGTAAGTTATTTTTATCAACCAGTTATATTAGAACGCACAAAGGCCGCTATTTATTCTGTAAGAAGTTTGGGCAGTTTGGGTTAGAAAAAATACAAATTTGCCGACCGCCTGTTTCTAGAGTCCTCGGTAATCTATAATTTCGATAATTTCAGTTAGACCTCTGTAATCTAAAGGAAGTAATGAATACATTTCTTTTGTAGTAGTACTAATAGTATTTATTTTATAGTTTTATTTCAAAGTCTTGTGCATTGCCATAGAAATGTATCCTAGAGTGCTCTACTGTTCTACTTAAACTTTGCGCATTGTTGTGATTTAAAGAATTATAAAGATTCGTAGGTCAAGTGGTCGTAATTGCGACGGTTCCCTATTACATGGGTCCTAAAACATACCGGCGAAATGTGGACGTACATAAGAACACTTCTGCCTAATCTTTCGGGGACAACAAGCGTGATATATAAGAAAATAATAAGATATGAGGGATCCCTCACCCCTAAATCGTCTTACGTAATAAATGCATTGCACCAATGACATTAATCACTAATGAATTTATTTATTATTTCAGCTCCCCTATTTTATTTCGTGGCCCTGTCAAGTTTCTGTTGGTTGAACATCATCTCTTTTGATTTATGGCGAGGTTTGAGGTACGTATTGTTTATCATCATCAACCGATTCAATTTCCCACTGCTGGGTAGGCTAGGAGATCCGCTCCTAAAAGGAAAGATTGATTAGGCTGGCAGATTTCACGTGCCATTGAGAAATTCTCTCAGGCATGCAGGTTTCCTCAAGACGTTTTCTTTCACTGCTAGTGTTTATTTTTCTTACTAAGAAATTATCTAAAGCAAAATAGGCTCATCCATATTAGCAGGTCCATATGTTTTACAAAATTTTAAATACGGTTAGCAGAGAGATAGCTATAAAAACTTAATTCAATTCAATTATATATAACGGCAAACTATGCCGATGTCAACAATTCTGCCAATGTGAAAAGTGCCATGGAGAAACGTGTGTCATAAAAAAAGAAGAGCTTAATTTTGTAGCGGAAGAGTGTTCTGAGAAAAATTGCTGACATTGGTAAATAAACAGAACTAACAAACGTAAAAACAAATAATTATAAAGTTTAAATCAAATAAATACAAAATACTGAAGATAATAATAAGATACATCATAGTTTGATATTATAAGTCCGTAAAAAAGACATAACCAACTCAATGAGTTCTAGGGAAGGATGGGTTACACACTCCAGGCCTGCCCGGCTTGGGCAGAACAACGCCGTGAACTCATAGCGGCAGTCGGCGGTGACCTCTCGCTTCCGGCCGTGATCCTATCCATGGTCGGGAACGCGTGGGATGCCGCCGCCTCTTACTGCGAGCAAGATATGCGCGCAAAAGAGGCGGCGGAAAGGGAGAGAGAAATCACAACCTCTCTCCCGATCCGCAGTAGACGCACCGGGCGCCGGAGGGCGCAAACAGACCTCCGGCCTCCATGAGCTGTGGCCAGCGGGTGGGCGCGACTAGGTTAGTCCGCCGCCGGACCTGAAAATGGCCCCAAGTAGGCGGCGCGCGTGTTCGTCATACGTGGAGCGGAGGATGCGAGGCGAGCGATGCCTCGCTTCTAGCCGGGGTCCAGCGACCAGAGCTGGACCGAAGCCCGCCGGAGTTGTGGAGCATGCTTTTGCGAATTGGTGGCGTTGACGGGTGCGGTTTTTTAGTCGGTAAACGCTCATGCGGAGTCCGACACACCCTGTCGCCTCCCCAGGCGACGGGAAGGTCCGAAAAAAAGGATTTTTCCGCACTTAAAAAAAAAGGGGAAGGATGGGTTAGGAGGGAAGGGAGGTCAACAGGTAAAAGGATTTATATTTTTGGTAAACAGCTATAAAGTATAAAAACTTAATAATGGCAAACCAAAATTATTTACAATAAAATTTGATGACGAGTTTGAAGTGTTGTTTCAGTTAATTAATATTTAAACGACCTGTAGCGAACATTGTCCCCTGATAAGTAGTGTAAAAATAGTTAATACCTAATAGTTAGGTATGTGCCCATTATTTATTGCTATTAATTATTTCCTATGAATCGCTGATTGATGTTTTTTTCCTGGATGAATTGATCTACGCAATTAAAATTGAATATCATGAAGTTGCGCAAAACGAACATAAAATGTTTGAGTCACCGTATATAGCTAGCTAATTGAAGTGGAGATTTAAATTAAATTGAAGATTTAAGGTCTCTTAAGGTTTCATTGAAAAATCTTTAGTTTCGTTAAGGCGTACTTTTTAATATATTTAGACCAGTGTCGATAACTTTTGAAACTAAAAGAAATTATAGTAGGATGAAACCTATTAGAATAAGAAGAGTATATTATAAAAAAAATAGGGGCTACGATAGACTGGATGAGGAAGGCGGAGGACAGAGTGTTATAGCACAGTTTGGGAGAGGCCTATGTCCAGCAGTGGACTGCGATAGGTTGAGAGAGAAGGGCTACGAGACAAAAGTATAAATTCTTACATAAGTTGTAGATCTTTTTTATTACCTACAAGTTTGCTCTTTAACTTTTTTTCATAGGGCATATAGTTTTGCCGGAAATCGAGATAAAAAAAACGCAACCCCATCAAATTCCATGTACTTATTTATTTCCATCATCTTTTAAGAAATTCCTTTTCCCGCTTTTAAGGGATGATTTTCGGGACAATAACTATCTCAAAACAAAATAAATCCGTGCAGGTAGCGGTTTAAGCGTGAAGAGGTAACAGTCAGACATATACCTACATCTACAGACACACTTTCGTATTTATAATATTAGAGTATAGATTGCCTAACTCTGATTGGGGCCGATTAGACAAACGATTTCTTTCTCAAAGTTGGACCTACCTTTTGTTAGAATAGTATGTCTCATTAACCACATTAGTTCAATATAATAAAAACGAAGTAAATACGTTGAAACCAAGCAGGGCCGTCTTAATCACATAAGCACCCTAGACGAGTGATTCCTTTGGCGCCCTTTTAATTGGCGTATCTAGGGTTAATTTTTAGGGGGCCAGTGCAGGGCGCTGAAAATTGCTCATTCCACTTAATTACTAAAACATAAAAAGAACTACAGGGTAATTCCCGACACGTTTAAAAGTAGATACCTAAGTTAAGCTGGCACGTTTAGTGCCAGTACGCTTAACATTGTCCTTACGTCTTGTTTCCAGATCACGCAATGATCAATGGCTTAATGTTAACAAGAGACAGGAAAAACGACGCGCTCTGCGGAAGTTTGGGCTTTACTGTCTCTGCGGATTTGGCATACCCCTGGTAATAGCGATAATTGTTATAGTACTGGATAATATTGACATTACCCGATGGCCAAGACTTGTCGACCCGGCTTTCAGAAACTGCTTTGCTGATGGTATGTATCTTAACTTACTAAGTTATTTTACTCGTAGATTACAGTAAAAGCTCATTATTCACGGACAATATGCTTTGTAGGTATTTTTTACCTACAAAGCATATTTATAACCATTTATAAAATGGTAACTTATAAAAGACTTGCTTTTGGCTACGACTTGTTGGCGCAGAATTAGTAATTCATTAATTCCTTATTTATTTCTACGCTCTTTTAATAGTCAAAGTCAAAATATCATTTATTCAAAGTAGGCCAAATTTAAATGGCTCTTTTTGAACGTCGACAATAAAGACAGCCCCCAAAAACGCCCGCCCTTCACCGCTTCCTAGTGTTTTTGCTGGGAAGAAGAAGCGGCGCAACAAACTCCCCAGCACACATTTCTGTCTGTTTATATAATAAGTGATTCTATACAATACTATAATCAGTATACAATATAGAGTGCAATCATTACCTATGGTTATGTGAGCTAGCATATACCAATCCATTTTACCAAGCCGAGATATAAAAACTACTGATATAGAAATACAGAACAACCGATGATAATGTTAACACACTCTTGGCCTCCATTTCTCTGTATGTGCCCGCTCACACTTACACATCTCAACAATTACATTTTACAAAGTAGACTGCTATCTTGGACTAATCCGGCGACCATCTACTGTTATCACTAAAATAGTCACTCAAATTATAATAAGCCTTCTTAATAAGGCAATTTTTTACTTTACTTTTGAATACGTCAGTCGGTAGATCCAAGATATCAGTAGGTATTCCGTTATAAATACGTATACCAACCCCCTCAAACGAATTATGTACCTTATGTAAACGGTGACTGGGGGCACACAATTTATGTTTATTCCGTGTATTAATACTATGAACGTCACTGTTTTTACAATAGGAATGTATATTTTGCCTTATATGTATTATGTTGGCATAAATATACTGCGATGCAACAGTCAAAATACCAATGTCTTTAAAACGTTCCCTAAGAGAAACTCGAGCCCCTAGCTGATATATGGAACGAATAGCTCGCTTTTGTAAAATAAAAATACTTTCTATATCAGCAGCTCTACCCCACAATAGAATTCCATAGGACATAATGCTATGAAAGTAACTAAAATAAACAAGTCGAGCAGTGTCTACGTCAGTGAATTGCCTAACCTTTCTGACCGCATAAGCAGCGGAGCTAAGTTTCCCCGCGAGGCATGACACATGTGGGCCCCATTGAAGCTTGGCATCTAGTGTAATACCTAAGAATACTGTAGAATTGACGGTCTCAAGTACTTCTTTATTGACAATTAAGTTGGGTCCTAGATTTTTCACGTTAGGCAAACTAAACTTTACACATTTTGTTTTTCTAGCATTTAGTACTAAATTATTAACTGTAAACCAATGCATTACCTGAACAAGTGCACTATTTACGTCGTCAAAATGATCTCTATTTCTATCTACTTTAAAAATAAGCGAGGTATCATCAGCAAACAGTACTACATCACAAATGGATCTCAGATAATGTGGCAAATCATTTATATAAATTAAAAAAAGGAAAGGGCCTAAAATTGAGCCTTGTGGTACACCCAACTGCACAGACAATCCAGATGATTTTGTATTGTTGATATTTACGTACTGTATCCTACCACTTAAATAAGAAGTTAAGATATTAAGTGCCTTACTTCGAATCCCGTAATGTGCAAGTTTACAAATAAGTGTTTTATGGTGGACACAATCAAAAGCCTTCGATAATAAATTATCGATTATCGATAATAAATAAATTATCGATTCCACATACAGCATGCACCCCCGTTTTTGCTCCTTTAAAGAATGATTTCTGGACTATCCCCGGGACTCAAACTACCTCCATACAAAATTTCATCTAAATCGATTCAGCGGTTTATGAATGAGGAGGTAACAAACTATCAGAAAGACAGACAGAAATACTTCTGCATAATATAACTGTGTATATGGAAGTATAGTTTGTAACGACTAGTGCTTGTCTTCAAACAAATATTTTTAATTTTCAGACGATGCAGTAATATTTTACTTATACATTCCAATAGGGATTATAATGCTGGTCAACTTGATATTATTTGCCTTAGTGTTCGTTACCATATGGCGGCAGAAACGGGATGTTACCGAGAATAAGGACTCACGGAACACCAAAAACAGTGAACTCAAGTATGTACACCCTTAAAGGTCATTATCGCATGTCTAACGTTCGTACATTTTATTCACAACACTTGAAAGTAAGATAATTTGCCTGCCTCGTTGGTCTAGTCGTAAGTGCGACTGCTGAGCAGCAGGTCTTGGGTTCGATTCCCGGGTCGGGCAAAGTGTTATTGGCTTTTTCTTTGAAAATGTCAACAGCAGCTTGGAGTTTGTTTTCTTGCCCCATTTGATGGCAATAGAATAACCCGCTATAAACGGGACCAAAAACATACATTTGGTGTACATTAGTACACCTCTGCCTAACCCTCCGAGGAACGACAAGCGTGATGGTAATATTATGTAGGTAATGGTTGTTAGTAAATATGCTATCATTATTACAGTTTCATCACGTACTTCAAGATAGCGGTGATGATGGGGTTGGCATGGTGCTTGGAGCTGATCCCTGACGTAACGCTGTGGTTGTACATTCTGATCAACCTGGTGAACGTTCTCGTCGGAGTGGTCATATTCTTTGTAACCGTGTTCAACAAGGAAGTATTAGTAATGCTTTGTGACAGGTAAGTGTACCAGTTTTTAATGAAGTTTAATATAAATTCATGTACATACTAATATATATTATATGTAGATGCGAAAGTGTGTCCGTCTAGTTGTCGGTTTCCGACAGCGGTTTGCTTAAACCGCTGAACCAATTTAGTAAATTTTGGTATGGACATAAAGATAAGATAGGAAAGATAGTTTTTATTCTGGAAAATTTCCCTTGAGGGGGGGAAATGGGATTGGAAGAATGGGTTAATATTTTAGAAGAAGGTAGAAATGAATAAGAAATTCGATTTAAACACTGCTTTCATGTTTATGATTTCCTTCACCGCTTGATCATTTGAGAAATACGCACATATCATCGGATAGTTAGCGATGCGTTGCTCTAGGGTTTGAACTCGAGACCTTTGACATCTCAGTCCACAGGTTACACCACTAGGCTACCACGTCTCTTCGAAAACACATTATTATATACACATATTCGACTCTTTACCCCTAGTAGCTATCTAAGAGGTAGGAGACATAAATTGCTTGCAGTACCTGCTTGCCGTACTCTAAACCGTGCCAAGTCCCCAATACCGCGCACCCTTTCCGCACTCAACGATCTCCTCGACTCATGCCCAGACACTGATTTCTTTGAAGATGGATGGGCGAAGCTACTGACGGTGTGTTTGAAGTTTTGTGAGAGGGATGTATGATTGGTCTCAATATATATGTATATATATATATTTATTTTAAAGTTAACATTAATTTTTGTAGTTTTTATTTAATTAGTGTAATTGGTCTGCGACCGTTCTAGTTAAATTGTATTGCAAAATAAATAAATAAATTATTATTATTTTTACTTTATAGGTTCCGTGTATCAAATGACTACATCGAAAACATACGTCCGAAATCAGTAATTAAGAGGACCTGTACGGATCCGCGGTCTTCAAGAAACCCTACATCGTCATCGAATGCAAGAAATACATCGGTTGAAGAAACCAGGGTTTGAACATCTGGACAAGGAACTCTAAGAAAGAGCACAATTTTGGATAATAGCTTTTATTTTTTTTAACTTTTTAATAAATGTATGTATCTTTAATGTTATTGCTACGTAGCGAGTACCACAATTAAATTAAAAATATAATATACACATACTGACAATATGACACAGCGCCATCTAGTTCCGAACTAAGCAACGATTCTTGTGTTACAGATACTAGATGGTTGATATCTATATATATACTAGCTAACACGACAAACGTTGTTTTGCCACATACATTAAAAATAAATGGGGACAAATATATACATAGCACCTATCGTCACTTTTGAATGAGCGTATATTCAATACCTGGCTTAAACTTGAATGTTAGACGAAGATAAAAACACTACTATCTCTATTGCAATATTGATATGGGTATGATGGTAGAAGAGTGAAAATTTAGAGCTATAGATATTTTTTTATGTTAATTTATTAAAAAAATACAAAAAGAAAATAAAAAGCTGTTGAGGAGCATCCTTATCACATAGGGGTGTAAAAAATTCAATTCAACCGATTCTCAGACCTACTAAATATACATACAAAATTTCATAATAATCCGTCTAGCCGTTTCGGAGGAGTTCAGTGACAAACAATGTGATGCGAGATTTTTATATATAAGAAGATTATACATATATCAGTTTATGCATTAACAATATTGATAGGACATTTTAAAACATACAAACATGATACTTTTATTACATAATCATTCAAATTATAGACACTATAATTACTATTTTTATAAAATTTACTAATAATATTAGTAAATTTTATTAGTTATAAATTTAATTTTAAGTAACTACTGTGCCCTGACCACATAATATGTATCCACATTTTAATGTAGATACATAATATGTATTTACCATCTTCTTTGTAAACAATATTAATGCAAAATAAATGAATAATGTTATTTACTGTAATTGATGCAAAACTGTAGGGATTACTTAAAATAAATAGTCTACTATAAATTTATAGATATATGTTTAATATTTAAATAGTACCTACCTCAAACTAAGGTTTAAGCTTTACAATTAAGTTAAATAGTTAAATATTAGCCAATGCACTACTTTTGTGTTGTTGTATCCGTTTTTATAATGTATTTGTAGGTATAACTATAATTTCTCTATTCTCTGAAAAATAAAATAAATGTAATTGATAACAAACAACAACTAGTGTATTTTTTTTATTTTCTAGAGAGAGGTCTTCACAAGTCACAATGAGATTATTACTCTAAGGAGTGTTCATGCTATAATTTGGTATCTAAATAAATAAATTCTACGACATTTTATACAGCACCATCAAGTCTCAAGCAAAGCAGAGCTTATACTATGGGTACTAGACAATGGATATAATGCTTATGTACATTTTTTTGTAAATACATACTCATAATACATAGGGAACACCCAGACGAACAAAAACACTTATATTCATCACATAAATATTTGTGTCCCGTGGGAATCGAACCCACGACCTCGTGATCAGCAGTACGGTACTCAAACCACTAGACAGAGGTCGTCAAATTAATATATCGAGACATCATGACACAGCGCTGTCTATTTCCGATCTAAGATAGTTGTTACACTACACAGTATTGTTTGTATATACATAAAAAGTCCATATTATATGTTATAGAAAAATCCATTACTTATGTGCAATGTTCTCATCACACAATCATTTCCCCCTCACCGCGATTCGAAACAAAGACTCTTACCACTGGATGTAGTCTTTAATACTGTTGTGCTAATCGAATCGTTGATCCTAACGCTCTAAAGTTTTCAGTAGGCTAGAAGCATATTGCCTCTATAAGCTGTGGCCGGTGGGCGGGCGCAACTAGGGTAGTCCCCCAGTCCCCCTCGCGACCTGGTCCAGCGATCGAAGCCCGCATGCTTTCGCAAATCCCATGCCCCCAGCAATAGGGTTGCTGGCGTTGATGAGTGCGGTTCTTTAGTCGCTATACCCCATCGCCTCGCCAGGTGGCGGGACCGTCCATAGAAGATTTTTATGCTTTTAAAAAAAGGCTAGAATGAAGTTGGAGAACTCGCAAATTCACCAATAATATTGCACAAATAGCGGTTTAATTTTTTTATTTAAAAGTTTTTATGTATTATAAGTATATATTTACAATTAGTTTGGGACTAGATGGTACTGTGTAAAATATCGTAATTATGTCGTCGTATATTATATGTAGTGATTCATGTACAATCAACAAAATTGAATCATGACCCACCATAAGCTTATTTTCTTACAGACATTCAAATACGATTAGGTCGACATTCGCGTAAACATACGTGCCCATGGTAACAACCTTGTTATCTGTCATGAATACAGAATTATCTGTAGCAGTCTCCATCTTGGATTTAATAAGAGCTTTTACACACTAGTGCGGTATAAAGCTGAATGCATACACAGCACGCCATCCATACTTACTTTACTTACTTATTATTTATTAATATTTTTTATTATTATTATAAATGCGAAAGTGTGTCTGTCTGTCTGTATGTTTGTTACCTCTTCACACTATAACCACTGACCCGATTAAGATGTTTTTTTATAGAGATAGTTTGAGGTCTGGGAAGGACATAGGATAGTTTTCATTTCGGAAGTCATCCCTCAAAAGAGAGAAAAGGGGAGTGGAAGTTTGTATTAGGTATTATGTATTATTTCTCCTCTTCGCTTCGCTCGTTGTCGTACCTTTATTTTTACTCATAATATTACGCTCTTTTACCCACACAGTTACTAACATGGAACGATTATTCTTAAAAGAAGGTAAGAAATAAATAAATAGATTGATGAAAGAGCAGACTGGATTAAATTATTATGTTTGCACAGACAAAGCCACGGGCAGAATCTAGTTAGTAGAAAGTAAAAGTTTTTTCTCAATAAGTTCGACATTACTGATTTATTTGGAGGACGGTGCGATTAGACTTTATAACATTTACTTCTTCACTATCTCTTCGCCTAATAAGCGGGAAATTGACTTTAAAAATAATGGCCTGTATACAAAGTGATAATAGATTTTAAAATAAATATTATGACGCATTTGTGTAATACATATAATGTTAGAATATTATTAAATCAATTGGTTTTTCCTAATTTAAACTGACGAGGTAATGTTTTGTTATCAGCCTCTAATGAACAGAATAATATTTTGCTGAAACTATAAAAAGAGTGTCAGAGACACGCATATGGTGATAAGGCCATATGTTTCATTTCCGAAAGTGCAAATGACACAAGTAGACCTTAACTTACTGACCATGAGGCGAAATGGCTCACATTGGCTAAAAGGACTATGTAGGAACGTAAGCTAAATAAAAATCATGCAGGTTAAGTATAGACGAATAAAGAAATAAGAAAAGTTGACCAGACAGGAGATTGTTCGGTGTATGTCATGAGGTTGTTCGGAAAGTTATTATCGTCGTCCTTCTGTTACGAATAACGAAACGAAAACTGTGCATTCTTTGCATCAGATATGCCCTTAAATCCATACTTATTAATATTATAAATTCGAAAGTATGCGGGCTAAATGGCGGGCTAAATGACGGGCGGAATGCAACCAACAGACAGCTGTAAGTCAATGTTTTTTAAACACAAAATTCATTACCGTGCTTATATATTTTATTGAAGTACCATTATTCGTAAGAAGCAATCCTCACTTGTTTTCACGGTTGTCAGATAAAGTCGTTCTAGGACAGCAATGTTGCACAAGAATATGATATGTATGGGTCCTAAAATTTAAAATTAAATTTCAAAGTAGATTAAATAAATTAATTTAACTTTATTTAAGAAAAGGTTAAAACATATGTTATTTATGAAATGTTTGTATTAAACGTGCAAGTGACTTCTTAAATGATACATTCTGATTTGCGATCTGATCTAATAAACTGCCTACACAACTACATGCATATCTCTGTATTTGTAATCCACTCGTGTTACAGTAAATATTTTTTTTTTATCATTGTCTTTTATTTTTCAAGTCTGTCTAATCTTTGTTTTATCTTTTCAAAGGATACTTGCAATATATAACTCTTGGGAACCGAAATGAGCCACCACGTGCAGTTTGACATATTGGTTCAACTGTCAAGTCCTAAAGTGTCGCGTAACCGCATAGATAGTATGCAGTAGGCAGCAACTTTTCAGCTGTATTAGTGCACTGCATAGAGCCGCCAGTACGGTAACGCTCTAGCTGTCGTTTGGTCAAAACAGTTAACAATTCACTTGTTGATTAGATAATATATAGTTGTATAAAAATATTTTTATGGCGTTGAGAGTCTACATCGTCAAACTGAATAATTTCTAGTGACAAGATAGTTTTTGTACCACACAACGTTATTTTTTAAATTAAAATTGCTCTTACTTTAAAACAATGTTTTTAAATTTTGTAGTGGCGTTTGTTTTAATATTTCGTGTTGTAAAAAGTGATGCGGTCGAAAAAGCTGAGTGTAAAGATGTTTATAAGGATATACACACTGGTTCAGTTATTAATATGATCGATCATTGTGCTGGTACAACATGTATAGCGAAATGTTGCGCATTCGGAGAAATTATAAATGGGAATCGCATGTGTATAAAAGTCCCTAATCCAAGTAAATTAAGATACAACACTAGTTTGTATTCGTGGAACGGAGCTGAAGTTAAAGAAACGAAAAAAAATTTGGAATATTTTCAATTAATTCAGAACGAGAAGTTTGATATAAATAATAATGCCTGCTTGAACTTCGACTATCGGGAGAATAAGCAGTTTTATATTTTTGAGGTAACTATTTTCTTATTTATTTCTATGAACTAGTTTATTTAATGTACTAAAGTAATTACTAAAGTAAAAATGTAATAAAGTACATACAAATGTACTTTATTTAATGTAGTTATTCTGTTTTACAGTTGGTATAATGAAGTGCTTTCAATGAAATTCTAATTTGCGGAAATTGGAACACAATTTTATTCATTCCATGCTCTTTTAAATAAGACTACTTTTTTTGGGATTTTATGGCGGCATAATATTTTTATTGTTTTAACCCTACATTTTGGATCCTTTACAGCATCCATGATCACGGGCAAATTGAGGAACTGGCTGTCTTGATATCAGCCGGAGCCGCCGTTACTTACTTGTATAGAATACTTAAAGTATGTATAATACTGGGATTTACTGGCGTAATGTGGGTACATACATTAGTCCACCACTGCCTAATCCTTCGGGGTTGACAGGCGTGAATACGTGCCACGGTACGCTCGCCTCTCTCGCTCGGCTCTCGCGGTATGGGTCACAGTTCAACTTAACACTCCTCTTCGCTTCGCTCGTTGTCGTACCTTTATTTTTACTCATAATATGCTCTCTTATCCAAACAGTTACTAACATGGAACAAGTATTCTGGAATAGTAACCAGTGACAGTAAAAAAAAGGATAGTTTTTGTCTCGGAAATCCCTTAAAAAAGCCAAAAATGGGGGTGGAAGTTTGTGTGTGAAATCGATAATTTCTTAAAAGAGGGTAAAAAATAAATATATAGATTGATGAAAGAGCAGACTGGATGAAATTATTATGTTTACGCAGACAAAGCCACGGGCAAACTCTAGTAGAAAGTAAAAGTTTTAAAATCTCTCCATAATTTCGACATTACTGATTTATTTGGAGGACGGAGCGATTAGACTTTATAACATTTACTTCTTCATTATCTTCTCTCCTAATTAGCGGAAAATTGACTTTTTTAATAATGGCCTGCATACAAAGTGATAATAGATTTTAAAATAAATATTATGACGCGTTTGTTTAATATAATGTTAGTGTATTATTAAATTAAGTGGGTTTTCCTAATTTAAACTGATGAGGTAAAGTTCTGTTATCAGCCTCTAATAAACAGGATAATGTTTTGCTGAAACCATAAAAGTCATATAAATAATGAATTTTGTTTATCGATATTTTTTTATCTTAACGTTTCGGGTCCTTTACATCCATTTTCACGGGCCAACTAAGGTGTTCTGTATCTTGATGTTATAATTAATAACAGTTACCTTATATTTTGTTAATTAGGCACAATCTAATTTATTCTTGCAGTTTTATGCGTGGATTTAGATTGAAATGGACGTATTAAAACGACTAAATAATATGGAAATCCATACTTTTACTATAAATAAGAATCTACATATTTCTGTTTATTCACGCTTTTTTAAAACACTGAACCGAATTAGATAAAATTTGGTATGGAGATGGAGACTCAGAGAAGAAATAATTAAAATAAAATAATTAAGATAAAGAAATAATTGGTAATATGTAGTTTTTATTCCGGAAATCATTGCTTAAAACGCGGATAGGGGCGTGGGAGTTTCTACGTAGATGCAGGCGCGAGCAAAAGCTAGTTATAATATTAAATCAGTTCCTAAACGATTTGTAAGCAGGCGTAAAATAGATACACTAAAATGACGCGTTTCGTATTGATGCGGTCATTGTACGGATATTGTATTGTTCTTGCATAATGATATTGGTATATAATGACATCATTATATTACATAAATAAGACAAGTGACGATTAATATTGTAACTTGTCGTCATTAGAAACTGAGACGATTATATATTCTACGTCAATAATGCTGTATTATCAACCCATTATTGTCCCACTGCTGGGCACGGCTATCCTCTCATTTGAGAGGGATTAGGCTATAGTCTACCACGCTAACCTACTGCGGGTTGGCAGACTTCACATGCCATCGAGAAAATCTCTCAAGCATGTATGTTTCTTCACGATGTATTCCTTCACCGTTTGAGCAATTGTGATAAATACTCACATAACAGCGAGATTTCTCGCTCAAATTGAGTTGCGCGACTAGAAAAGTACCTCCGTCTTTTAGAAGACCGCAGTCAAAGAACAAAGTTGTGTTTCTGCGAGAGTGTAAGGTTACTAGAGCTCATTAGGAGAGTTTTAGTAGAAATTCTATATGATATGGTAACCGTTTACCATCTGGCAGGCTGTAAAAATGTCACACTATCACCTTTAGCCACCTTTGTGGTTTAGAGAAAAGGAAGCCGAGAAGGTCTAATTTTTTTCGCCCCAAAATGCGAAAGGTACGAGTATACCTTAATTTATTGACCATGAGGCGAAATTGCTAAAGACCTTGCTAATTGTCTAACGTTGTACAATGGGTACTTTTTAAAAATATACACTTCTCTGGTAGTTTGTATGAACACTTGAATTTTAAAACGTCTTTCTATGTAATTTGTTACCAATCCTTCATGTTCTTCTCTATGTTGAAACATAGAGACGACCTTGAAATATTAATATTAATATAATTATTGTATATTAATATGTCAAAATCGAGGAATAAAATTATAGTATTTTTAATGAAATTTTTAAGCGCACCAATATTTGTGTCTTATCTTATCAAGTGAAACTTGCAATAGATTAACTCTCGGTAACCGAAATAAGGCACGTGCAGTGTTTAACATGTTGTTTCAACTGCTGTTTTAAACAATACAATGTGTTTATAGCGATCTTAGGCATGTAACAAACATTTTTATACGTCTAACACACCAAAGGATACGTCAGGAAAATGCTTTAAACCGAGCATGTTTCTGGTATTCGAGCAATGTAATCCTTTTAAATAATCTGTCTGCCAATTTATGTCTTTAAGTGTCGCGTAGCCGTAACTGTGCAGACGTATTATAGAGCCGCCAGTAGGATAACGTTCTTGCTGCCGTTCGGTCAAAAAAGTTAACGATTCACTTGTTTAAAAGAGAATATATAGATGAAAAATACTTTTATGGCGTTGTTTTTAATTATATTATAGAAAAAATGTTTTTAAATTTTGTAGTGGCGTTTATTTTAATATTTCGTGTTGTAAAAAGTGATGCGGTCGAAAAAGCTGAGTGTAAAGATGTTTATAAGGATATACACACTGGTTCAGTTATTAATATGATCGATCGTTGTGCTGGTACAACAACATGTATTACGAAATGTTGCGCCTACGGAGAAATTCTAGGGCTAAAAGGCGTGTGTGTAAAAGTCCCTAATCCAAGGAAAATAAGATACAACAATACGAATTTGTATTCGTGGAACGGAGTTGAAGTTATAGAAACGAAAAAAAAAATACAATATTTTCAATTAATTCAGAACGAGAAGTTTGATACAAATAATAATGCCTGTTCGAACTTCGACTATTCTCCGAATCGGATATTTTACATTTTAGGGGTAACTATTGTCCTAATTATTTCTATTAACTAGTTTATTTAATTAATTTATTTATTTTTTTATTTATTTAATTATTATATATTTAATGTATTTGTATTTAGTTTATTTAATATATCTTACTGTTTTACCGTATTATGACAGTTGGTACACTGAAGTGTTCTCAATGAGATTATATGTAATTTGAAGAAATAGGAACAAATTTTTATTCATTAGGTACATATATTTTTATAAGACTACTTTTTGGATTTTATGGCGGCATATTATTTATGTATATGTTTATCCTTGGTCACGGGCAAACTGATGTGCTGGTAGTCTGGATGTCGGTAAAAAGTTTTATTGCAATGTCTAATATTCGTGTAGGCGTAAGAAATAAATAAACATTGTGATGTGCAAAATCGGGAGAACAATGGCAGTATCAACTTAATACACAGTTTAAAACAACCTCGTTTTCCATTCGTTTTCTCGTTATTTATTTTCCTTATAATATGATGTAATTGAATACGCGAAGAATTAATGAAGTTGGGATAGCCTACTGGTGAGACTAGTAGGCTGTGAAGGCAAAGGTCCCAAGTTCACTCTCGAGGCACCGCTGAGTTTTTAAAGTTACGTGCGTGTTTAGACAGCCCTGTTAGCGGAGCGGCAAAGATTACCTTCTCTGGTAAGGATCTGGTAAGAGTTTGAAAGTGTGATGAGCACGGATATTTAGTCGTGGATGTTTCTACGTATAATACGTATGTTTTTATAGAAAAAAAAACAATGTGTATCAACTAATTAGTACCTACCCGTAACACAAGCCACGTGGCTTAGCTCGGAACTAGATGGCGCTGCGTTATAATGTCCGGATATTTATATAACATATATATATTTATATAACATATGTTTGTGCGTCATGGGTTGCGGGTTCGATTCCCGCACGGAGCAAATATTTGTACTTACGTTCTACAGGTAGTTGTACCGGGTCTGGGCGTTTATGTATGTGAAAATTTGTGTTTGTAAACGCACCCACCATACAGGAGAAAATCCTAGTGTGAGGCAACGTTTTATTAAAAAAATAAAAAAATAAACGGTGAAGGAAAACTTCTTGAGGAAAGTCTGCCAACCCGCACTGAGCTAGCGTGGTAGAGTATGACATGATAAATACACAAAGTCACGGTTATCTGCGATATTTAAAGCTCTCCGAGTATCAGTAAAAATGCAAGGTTCTAGCGGAATGCAAGATCATCATTTGTTATGATAAAGTGGCAATATGCTGAGCCTACCCGCTTTGTCTCTATGTATACTTGTCTCACTTTTTATAGGTATACATACTATTTTATATATACATACTATTTAAGTATCAAATCATTTATTTATTTATTGGAGTATGTGTCAGGATTCCATAGGAAAGTCCATTAGTTCATTTGTCTCCATATTAGTCAAGCTTGTTGGTGATTAACAGAACAAAAATTCCTGACATTTACTTCACTGTTTTGTAACTAACGTCTACGTTTAATAACTTCAAACGGTGACAGCTTGTGTGTGTATGTGATACTTCGTTTTCGATACTACTTTTGCCCTGTTCTTCCCTCCTCCAACGGTAAAAAAGCAGCATAAAGCATATCATGATCATCAATCCATATGCTGCTTCCAAACGGGTCAGCCATTGTGTCAGCATTTTATTTCTATTAAAGGATCTGGGTTGATCTTGGTGGATATAATTATAGAGGACGCGCAATAGGCAAATTAACAATATATTTTTGTTGAACCGTGCAAACAAAGACCGGCCTAATGGATTGCCCAATTATTGGTTTCGTCTCCAATGTTAACAGGTCAATATTGTTGCTGCATTGCATGGGTATTTCAACTCTCTACAAACTAATATTAATCTGTCCCTTCCGCTTATACCATTGTCTAGACCAGGGGTTCCCAATCTTTTTCAGCTCGCGGCGGCGCCCTACTCGGGTTAGCTATTTGAAAAAGATTTAGTAAAAAAAAGTAGGCGAATATTTGTGGTTTCGGATAATGACAGATGTATTTATTGAATAAATAACCGACACACGGCGGCGCCCCTCTTTACTTTCTACGGCGCACCAAGGCGCCGCGGCGCACCAAGGCGCCGCGGCGCACACTTTGGGAACCCCTGGTCTAGACCTTAGTGTAGTGTAGTAGTGTGATTAGGTCAGTGATAGGACTGAGGTTGTGACTAGGTCGAATCAAACATCCAATTGAGCCATAGAAAATTTGCTGCCCAAATAAGTTAATAATTTAAACTGTAGGCAGACAACCAAAGAAGTGTTTTTTTTAAATTATTTACTTTGCCAGATCTGGAGTCGATAAGTATGATTTTAGTGATTGTAAGTCATAGTTAGGATTACTACCCTTAATAAAGTAGGGTACTAGGCATTTAGGACACGCCACGATAGTGGTGATGAGACCCGTCATGGAGGAGTGGCTTGAGAGGTGCTATGGCGACCCCAGCTTTCGGCTGCATGTATTATCTGGGCATGGATGCTTCGGCAAGTAGGTACCCGTGTCGCATAGGCTGGGAGCCATCGCCCAGTTGTTACTTCTGCGTGGGCTGCCCCGAGAACACAGCGCAGGATTCGCTCCAGGCCTGTCTAGCCTAGGCAGAGCAGCGCCGTGAACAGATGGCGGCAGTCGGCGGTTATATCTCGTTTGCAGCCGTGATCCTATCCATGGTAAAGAGCGGAACGCGTGGGATGCCGCCACCTATTACTGCGAGCAAGTCATTCATGCAAAAGAGGTGGCGGGAAGTACACTTCAAATGTTATTTTTTCAACTTGCTATATGAATTTTCAGAGCTAGTGGTTTTTGAAATTGAACTATTATTTTCAGTACCTGCAGGTAAATACAACAGAGGGTACGCCACGATAGTGCCGGTAAGACCCATCATGGAGGATTGGCTTGAGAGGCGCCATGGCGCCCTCAGCTTCCGGCTGACGCAGGTCTTGTCGGGGCATGGGTGCTTCGGCAAGTACCTGTGTCGCATAGGCCGGGAGCCATCGCCCGGTTGTCACCACTGCGTGGGTTGCTCTGAGGACACAGCACAGCACACACTACAGGCCTGCCCAGCTTGGGCAGAGCAGCGCCGTGAACTCATAGCGGCAGTCGGCGGTGACCTCTCGCTTCCGGCCGTGATCCTATCCATGGTCGGGAGCGGGAACGCGTGGGATGCCGCCGCCTCTTACTGCGAGCAAGTTATGCCCGCAAAAGAGGCGGCGGAAAGGTAGAGAGAAATCACAACCTCTCTCCCTATTCGCAGTAGACGCAGACCTCCGGCCTCCATGACCTGTGGCCAGCGGGTGGGCACGACTAGGGGAGTCCGCCGCCCGACCTGAAAATGGCCCCAAGTAGGCGGCGCGCGTGCGATGCGAGGCGAGCGATGCTTCGCTCCTAGCCGGGGTCCAGCGACCAGAGCTGGACCGAAGCCCGCCGGGGTTGTGGTGCATGCTTTTGCGAATCACATGGTCCCGGCAATTGGGTTGGTGGCGTTGACGGGTGCGGTTTTTTAGTCAGTAAACGCTCATGCGGAGTCCGATACACCCTGTCGCCTCCCCAGGCGACGGGAAGGTCCGTAAAGGAGTTTCCGCACTTAAAAAAAAAGCTAAATACAACAGGATAAATAAATAATACGTTATTTTAACAGTCGTATTTTAATAGCTGCTGTTATTGCTGGGTAGCTTGTCGCGGCGCTTTTTCTTTCAAGCAAAAGAACTAGGTAGCGGTAGAAGTAATTTTAATAAATGACATTTTGACTTTTAAAAATGATAGCATCCCTCTTCCCGGTGGCGAAATGCGCCAAAAATCGTCAAAGTCAAAATCAATAGGAAACGGTATGTTGACACTCGGGTCAGTTTTGGCTGATTTTCCAATCAAACATCTGCTCCTACTGGGATTACAAAACAGATTGCGAGTAATCAAAAATATTTCAGTTATATAACTACCTGTTTACGTGCTCATTAGAGGGTTTTTGTATTATCGTAGTGGATGCTGTGTAGTGCGTCTGCGTGACCTATATCAGACCATTATGTTTATATGTATAATTATCCCGCTAACTTATTTTTGGACATGGCGTTGGAGGAAAGAGTGGTAATGCTACAATAGTACAGATAAATCAAGATTAAAGTTATGAATATTTTAAATTACATTTGTTAAACTATTTAAGTAATATTGTTGCTTAAGATGTGTTATTCACTTGACTCACATACGTAAAATAATAATTCTAAACCGCATACCTACTATTGAAAAACACTCATCATGATTAATATTAATTAATTAATGTGGAATACAGTCATTTAACCTACGTACATAATTGTAATGGTAAAAACAAAAAGAGGGAAGGAAAACATGTAAAGACTAATTTATATATGTATATATAAATAAAAAAAGTGCTTTTGAAGGTACGTTTGCCCAAAAATACAAACTATGATTTTGTAACGCTTCAGTGAGTCACTCAATTGTGCATTCTGACTTTAGTAGATGCAGACTCGTAATAATTGTACTTTTGTGGTACTGTATGCAAAAAGATTAGTCCTCAGGCTCACTCTTGACAAACAATATTGATTCTTCACAACATGGAAATAGAAACCATACTTGATTCTCCATGCGATTCAGATGGAGCCCCGCCCGACCACGATATTGCGTTTATTTTCTTATATACATAAAAATAAGCTTACAGCTCGCACCTAAAACAAAATTAACAACTCATTTACTGTACCACCGCTCGGCACAAATCTCTGCACAGGTTGAGAAGGATAAGGCTCTTCATCTACAAAGATAACGTGGTGTATGTCGGTATGCAGACGGTAAAAGGCCTCAGGCCTCACGATGTTTCCGACATCACATCGTTCAAGCGAGTAATAATGCGAACTAGAATTTGTAAAGTTCCGAGGAGTTTGCCTTAGAATTTGAGACACTATATAATTGTCATACTATTAGGATATCAGTGCTGGTATACTATCTTTATTAATTATTTAAAACTTTCCATATAATTTCAGGATGGTTCGGTGAAATTAGAAGAATTGAATAGTTTGAGAAAATTTGTTGATGTTGAGAAAGGGACGTTCTGCGTGGAATTCAAAATATTTACTAAGATTGTTAATAACGTCACAAGACCGTACGTCAAATTAGTCTTAAGAGAAAATTATGACGAGAGGGATGCAGTCGTTAAATCGAAATTCATCGCGACAGGTATGTCAATTACGTTTATATTATACTAACTTATAACGACGAGGACCTGGTGAAGGTCACTGGATCCACTGGAAGCGGACGGCGCATGACCGGTCGCGTCGTGGCGATCTTTGGGGACGCCTATGTCCAGCAGTGGATGTCTAACGGTTAATGTGATAACTTATAATAGTATCTATGAGACACTCTACCTATGAAACAAGTATATTTATTTTTTCATGTAATGTAAATCCTTTGAATAAGCTAATGTTGTAGGTATAGTGTACTTATACATATATCTGAGCGCAGTGTTAAAATTAAACATAGGACAAATAATTTTATGCGCTTTGCCGTATGCAGGCTTGTTATCTAACAAAGAGAATTATTATATTTTTAGATTCAACAATATTATCGCCATGAGGATAAATAATGTATTATCATCAAACAGGTCAATTCATAGCTTTATTTAATTCTTTTTTAAATTTAAACTCAATTTTATTAAACCCACTAGGATTAATGTAACTAACTAAAAATTGTTACATATTTTTATGAATTATGCAGTAGATATTATTACTCTACGATCTTTCTTAAGCTTACGATTGCGTTGATCACAACACGCTTCTCCGTAAACTCGAGCATTATATAATATAAGGACGCCGTCGTCCTTCCATAGTAATCCAGTTTCTTTAGAGCTTATCCCTTCCTATCCCTCTGAAATACGCCAAAAAGTAAGTGTAGAAGGTGTAGTACAACTTTCTAGTATCTGTAACACAAGCCCCGTTGCTTAGCTCGGAACTCAATGGCGTTGTGTCATAATGTACGGATATTCCTTATTATCTAAAAGGTTTCATGCAAATAATCTAAACTCTAAACTGAATATGGGCTAGCAAACGACAGGTCTAAAATCTAACGGATTTCAAATTAAAAGAAATATTACGTTTGAGGGCAGCAAACTTGAGTTAATGAATGAAACTGTTTTCCTTGGGATCACTATTGATAACGAATTACGAAGCAGTCCTCACATCTCAGCCCTCTCATCTGAATTCTAATATCCTGCCACTAAATGCAGAGAAAACTTTTGACATGGAGTTCTCTATGCGTAATTCAACCCCATCTCTGTTCCAAGGTACTCTCTGATTGCTCACTCCTGTTGGAACAGTGATGTCTGCTCCTGTCCACCTCTAACAGAAACCACCGTTGTTAAGTATTTAGGTATAATGTTGGATAACAATCTGTCATTTGGGTCACATATAAATTTAATAACTTGGCAATATAACTATTATAGGTTATTACATCACTGTCTGGGGATCACACCAAAGAGCATAATTAAGCCTCTGGAAGTAGCTCAAAGAGCTGTTCTCATAGTTGACACACTTTACTAGTATTAATTCCCAACGTTTCTACTGTACTGACCTGCTTTACTGATTATGATGTGTGTATTGATTTCAGGAATGCTAGTGTCGTGCATATTCATGTTCTTGGTACTTGTGGTGTACAGTTTGCTCCCTCAGCTCCACAGCGGCATCGCTGGCCTCATGCTGATGGCTTACGTCAGTTCCATGTTCGTCATGTACCTACTTAAAGTCTTTACAAATTTCGGTAGCGAGATTTTAACTTCTGATATCTGCAAAAAATTAAGTAAGAATTGTTCACCATATACATAAAGGACAGTAATCTTCATGTACAGTAATATTCAACAATAATATTCAACTTAGAACACTAACTTTAATATAGATACTTCCAAAAAGCTGTGATATCTTAGTGGTATTCGAACCCAAAGCACATCTGACTGTTTGAAGTTAGCATTTAACTTATTTATCTCATGCTCAAACGGTGAAGGAAGACATCGTGAGGAAATCTGCATGTTTGTGCGATTTTCTTAACAGCGTGCGAAGTCTGCACCGCTCTCAAGTCTCACGCCGCTCTAAGCTAGCATAGCCGGCTATACATTTGTGTGATGAGCATTGAAGGTCATTTGACCTCATTATAATCATCATCATCATCAGCTCATATTCGTGAACGCCACAAAGCTCATTTGACCTGAATTAAATAATAATTATTTATAAATTTCCGCCAAATCTTTTCGTCCCAAATAGCGCAGTGTCTCAAGATGAAAGTCTTTGAACAGAGTGTGTTACCAGTGATGACTTATGGCACCGAAACGTGGCCGCTAACAATGGGCCTAATATGGAA
The DNA here is from genome assembly GCA_905163465.1 of Craniophora ligustri. Taxonomy (NCBI): domain Eukaryota; kingdom Metazoa; phylum Arthropoda; class Insecta; order Lepidoptera; family Noctuidae; genus Craniophora; species Craniophora ligustri. The sequence continues at coordinate 3,565,269 of LR990967.1, read as the reverse complement.
GCTCACTGTCACTCAGAGAGCGATGGAGAGGGCTATGTTAGGAGTTTCAGTACGTGATCGAATCGGAAATGAGGAGATCCGTAGAAGAACCCGGGTCACTGACATAACCCGAAGAATCGCCAAACTCAAGTGGCAGTGGGCAGGGCACATCGCTCGAAGAACGGATGGCCGATGGGGCTTGAAGTTTCTCGAGTGGCGACCACGTACTGGAAGACGCAGCGTGGGCAGGCCCCCGACAAGATGGACTAACGACCTGGTGAAGGTCGCTGAAATCCGCGTGGAAGTCGTGGTGATCCTTCGGGGAGATCTATGTCCAGCAGTGGACGTCTAACGGTTGATGTGATGATAAATATCTATCAATATTTATATGTATAATTGACAAAAAAAAAACAACTTCGAAGTGTATCAACTACCTATTATTCGCAACACAAGCCTCGTTCCTTAGCTTGGAACTAGATGGCGACGTGTCATAATGTTATTTTTTTTTAACTATGTTAGTGTCTGTTTTAGCACCTGTTACATACTTCGCTCTGTTGTCAAGTTTCTTCTGGTTAAACATCATGTCGTTTGACACATGGTGGTCATTAAGGTATGTAAATATATTAAAATATTTAAAAAAAGTATAGGACAGGTGTTCCCAAAGTGTGCGCCGCAGCGCCTTGGTGCGCCGTAGAATGTAAAGAGGGGCGTCGCCGCGCGCCGTGAGTCGATTATTTATTTAATAGAGACATCTGTCATTATCCAAAACCACAATTATTCGCGAGTATCATTATATTCGCCTATTTATTTCTACTGAATCTTTTTCAAATAGCTGCCGCGAGCTGAAAAAGATTGGGAACCCCTGGTATAGGAAGTGACTTTGTTCCTTTGTCGAAACTAAATATGTACGAATAACTTTCCTTTATGATTACGATGATTATGTGACTATTGATCGATTCAGAGAAAAATACATTGATCTTGCCCAATTGTTAATGCACAGTACGGCAATAACTGCTTAATGCACTAGTTTAATGATAAATTTAATTGACTTCTGGTGTCCAACACCACAGTGTTGGGCACCTCAGAATTGAAATACAATATAGTATATATGTATCTGAGTATATATGTAACTATAGTCTATGTAAGTTTATTGACCTACACACACTTCTGTTTTTCCATTATACATATACGTCTCCTCTCTCAGGCCTACTGGCAGAAATTTCTTTAGAAATAAGTTGTGCCTTTGTACAGTGTATCTATTAAATTATTTTCCTTTTTTATTTTGTGTGTATGTACTAGAATTAAAAAAAAATAGGTATCAATATACTGCGACAGAACCTGCAAACAAGTCGTTATATTTCCATTTAAGTGTAACGCAGAAGTATGAGAAATAAGTACTTTATAAATGTATAACAAAGACCCATATTACCATAATACCAACCATATTACTGGCCGTATTTAATTAAACCACGTTTTCCTTTTGCATGTGTTAATAGCACACATGTCATAGGAAAAAAATCACTTGTCAAAGAACAGGGCGTTTTCGCATATAAATATATATGTATGAACATTTTCCTCATACCAACAAAATCACACACAGGAATATTAGACTGTAATGGGATGTTCATTTATGCACATAAAACTTCACTAACTGACCCTGACTGACTCATTAACGAAGTCTGAACTGCTGGGGTTGAAATTTAGGCAGATGATGTGTTTCATGTTGTTGGATAACGGATTTCTGGAAATTCCACTCCAAGAGATGAACGCTTGTATGGAAGTCCGTCATTTTCAAAAGATTAGATGGAGGACAAAATTTAATATTAATATTCTATCTACCTTGTGTTTGGAAATCAACACTGATATATATGTCTAGGTTTACTAGTTTGTTTGTAAAAACTATGACTTAGACTTAGAATTAACATAGGCTGTATTTATGAACAGAAAAAATCAGGGATCCGACTAAAACTTTAATAATGTTACCCAAGGCGTAAAAAATGCTATAAAATGTCTTTAATAGCGTGTGCTGTGGAAACTATTGAAGATAGAATAAACAAATGTTCTACAATATTAAAGAATAATTATATCAATATCTACAAAAAAGCTTTGCGATACCATAAGTGTTACTATTGTAGGACCGAGAAACTAGTTTTGACATGTCACAAGTACATGTTATATTGTTCTACATGAAATAAAAAAAAAAACTGAGTTTAAATATTTATATCACCTTGTTTGGTGTTTGGTGATTTTATGATTGTTGTTTGTTTTTAATATAGGTATTAAGTATATATAATATATTTATATAACTTTAACCAACCTCGTTTACAGGGCGTTTCGCAAGAGTCGCGACCGTAGCCAACGGACGGAGTTGCGGAAATTTCTGCGGTACGCTGTGTATGGGTGGGGAATACCGCTGATTATAGCCACCACAGTCACAATCCTGGATAACATAGACGTTACCAAATTACCAGGCATAGTTGACCCAGCATTCAAAGACTGCTTAGCTGACGGTATATAATCTGACGTAATTTCTTCATTCATTCTTTATATTTGAAATATTTAATTGAGTCCACGTATTTTTTTGTTTATCAGATGATTCCGTAACTATGTACATAAACATACCAATAGGCATCATAATGGCGGTCAACATAATATTCTTTATCACAACTGTCTACAACATTTGGTTGATCAAAAGGGCGGTTAATGTTAATCCAGATTCGAGGAAAAGTAAGAAGGATACAAACAGGTGCGTATTATCTTTCATACAAATGAATAAATACAAATATTATCCCACTGTTGCGCACCAGTCGTTCCTTATTTGAGAGGGACTAGGTTAAAGTCTTCCACGCTAACCAATTGCGGATTGACAGACTTCACATGCCATCGAGAAAATTTCTCAAGCATGAAGGTACTTTCACAACATTTTCCTACACCGTTTGAGAAAGAAAAACACGGTTTGAATTCGAGGCCTATGACTTTCACGGCTCACTGGTCATGTTACAAGACTAGATTATTAAAAACACTCGTGTTTAAAACACAAAAACACATGTTGTGATTTCTTTTTTCATTTGTTTATACTTTATGTTTGTATAAAATAACTACTTATAACATTGGCTTGGATTTCTGTAAAGGATTATGTATTAGTCATACATAAATATGGATAGTACTAAAAATTCGTGCTCTGATACTTTTAATTGCTAATAAATTTCTATAATAAAAAATAATTGTTGTAGATTCGGCGTATATGCGAACTTAGCGGTGATAATGGGTGTAGGCTGGTGCTTAGAGCTGATACCTGATGTACGACTGTGGTTGTTTATTCTGATCAACTTGAATAACTTGCTCATCGGGGTAGTTATATTCTTCGTGTTCGTGTTTAAGAAGAAAGTATTAAAAATGCTTTTAGAAAGGTAAGTTGCCAAAGCCTGATAAATACGCATACATACTTCCTCATTTTCATGTTTCGTTTTCTTAGAGTTAATTATCCAAGCGAAGGTCATCGAAAAGTTATTTCACCGGAGAGTCGGAAATCGGTGCATATGATTTTCGGAGACATGCAAAAATCCCGCTTAATCATAGTCGGACTTACGTAAATCCAAAATAACCGTGCATCTTGTGAATGCTGATTGGTTAACATATTAACGTCATACTCGGCCCACAATCGAATTATATCGATTTAGTTGATTCCTCACATTACATTTTATCAATTTGAAAGTTCACTTACGTATTCGGGCACAGACTAAATCAAGGAGAGAGGAGAAGAGGGGAGGCAAGAAAGAGAAGTCTGGTTAGATTTTCTTCTTGTCTGTACTTCGGGACTATGTTATTGGGATATATTATTGTCTTTTTTACTGTTACAGTTAGAAATATCTACTGTACTATCTCAAAATTGTATTGGCTATGATTCTTAATGTCTAATGGAATTATTTTGCTTTGTAGGTTTGGCATACGAAGTGAAAGTTTCAAATATCTGGGAAATTCTCGGACTTCAAGCTCAAAAATGAGTAGATCTACGAAAACTACAGATGACTCACAAGCCACTTTCCTGAGTTCTAAGCAGCATGAAAGCATATTTTGAGCGATCGGACCGGGACGTTTGACGGTGCAATGAAAAACATTTTAAATGTCGAACTTGTAAAGTGATTGTTAGTAATATGAATTAAGATAACCATCTTAATTCTCGAGACCCGAGTCCTTCTGTAGAGGAACCCCTCTACATCGGAACTCTATTAATGGACCCATTTTCTGACACTTTAACTATATACATATACCAAAATTATGCCGTCTTGACATGTGGGACTATGAAATACTAAAAATAAGGCTGTAGAATGACCTGTCGAGGTTCCCTAAACGACTATAGCATGGGGTTATTTAATAAGTTAAAAGGGTAAGCTAAGGGTAAGGGTAAACTTAGGGTAAGGGTAAGCGACACTTTATGTGTTGCAAAAGTCATTAGGCTACGGTGACCGTTACGGTAACGGTATGGGATGTAACCTTGTCGCCACCCTCCTAGTATAAAATAATATCAATGATCACAATTCTGATATGCAGATGGATGCGTAGTATAATTTTTTATGGTAAAAAAGTAACTGAGGAGGTGCAATTATATCTCGCGGCTTTGCTTGCTGCAGAACACAGTCGGTGGTATTCAACATTCATGTTTGTTTTTATGCCAAACTGAGCTCCGCCCGCGTGGTAGGTTGATAAAAAGTAGCCTGTATCCTTCTCAAAGGTCCCGCCTTTATCAATACCAAAATTGATTCAAATCTGTTCAGACGTTCACGCGTGATACCGTGGGAAATAGGGATATATAGATGTTGGTATTTTAAGATAAGAGTACTATTAAACTATTTAACAGTTCTTAAGCCAAATTAATAGTAAGATATTATGACATATTTATTAAGTTAATATTATAATAATTAAATTAAGATATAACCGTCGATGTTCAAATAAACTGAATCAATTTAGTTGAACCGTATAGGTTTGGGGTCAGATTGAGTGATCAGGTAGAGTGAAGAGCGAAAGCTTCTTAGGGTTACGTATTGGGTTCGATTTCCAGAAAGGGTAATGTATTAGTTCAGATTTGTGTCCGATTATTGGTAATAAGTTAGCCCGATATTACGTCAATATGATTTATAAGCATAAAAGCTGTTGCCGGGACTTCATCTCTATAGGATTGGTGATTTTATTATCTGCTTATTTACTTCTTACCCTTTTGAGAAATTATTGATTCCTCATACAAACTTACAAACTGCCTCCCCCTCCCCCTATTTTCTGCCTTTTAAGGGATGTTTTTTGGGGACAAAACCATTCTACGTCGGTTAATTGAATATAACTGAATCGGTTCAGTGGTTTAAGCGTAAACAACAGACACTCGGACGTACATTTGCTTTTATTATATAAACTAGCTTTTGCCCGCGGCTTCGCTCGCGTTAAGAAATATTCTTATTAATTAAGTATAGTTTTCATACAAACTTTCATCCCCTATTTTATCCCCTTGAGGGTAGAATTAATCAAAATCCTTTCTAAGCGGATGCCTACGTCATGCCTACGACATCTACCTGCATGCCAAATTTCAGCCCGATCCTTCCAGTGGTTTGGGCTGCGCGTTGATAGATCACTATGTCAGTCAGTCAGTGACCTTTGAGATTTATATATTTAGATTTATATGATGTTATAATTTTATTTTAGGCTTTAATTAATAAAGCGTAAGGTCTCTTACTTTATAGCTTCTGTGATTTTACAGGGTAAGTATTTTATATGCAACGATAATACTAAATAAAGAATAAATACTTTATTTTAATACGTAGGTAGTATGTAATAAAAACCAAGTAAATTTTGTATAGATCGTGGGTATTGGTATTTAGCCTTATCTATTTAGGTGTGCCTATATCTTTGATACTGTAGCCCACCGCAAAGTACCAAATGTAACTGCCAAAATAGGTGCTAGGTAAGAGGTTTAATAAGTAATATTAATAACATTATTTCGTGTAGATATATAGGTTTATTATAGTATGTATTAGAGATAAATAATTAGATATGTAGTGAACCACACTATAGCATTAAGATTTTTTTTTCTTGTAACGGTAGTGTTTAGTTTGGGTGATAAATAAAAAAAATATGTCTGGATATTGTGTTACAGTACCATCTAGTTCTAACCTAAGTTGATAGGTTGATACAATATATAGATTTTATTTATACATCGAAAACATGTCAATGTCAAACGTCCGTGCTCATCACACAAACATTTGTCCCAACCGGGATTCGAACACAGGATCCTTACCACAGAAGTCAGCTTTTAACACCGCTACGCGAATTTGGTCGTCTGCATGATAATAAATAAATAAATATTTCTGGACATTATCTTTACTCGACCTTGGATTCGAACCGAAGACCGCTTGCTTCGCAGGTGCACTTTACGACCACAAGAGCAGCGAGGCCGTTTGATATCAAGCTTAGAACAATTTAAATAAACACACAGAAGTCAGCCTTTAACACCGCTGCGCGAATTGGGTCATCTGCATGATAATAAATAAATAAATATTTCCGGACATTATTACACAGCGCCATCTAGTTCCGTGGTAAGCAACGAGGCTAGTGTTACGGATGGTTACGGACACTAGATGGTTGATATACTACATATACTTTTAAAATACATAAATATTATACATAGATAATTATATAATCTAGTGATATAGACTGCCAATTGTAGTTTATATGTACTTTGTGTCTATTCCATTTTGTTGTCTATTTGGTGTATGTATGTATATACACTAAAGAATACTCAATGTATTTATCTATCTATCTGTAGCTTTTATTATGATATTTTAAGTCCATGTAGACTTCAAATATCTTAGTAAAAATATCTTAGTAAGTTTGCTACATAGACAAGTTACAGTTTTACAAGCTCGTAGCGACACAGTGAGCACACACTTTCCGGTTTCCAACCACTGGTGAACAATTTCCAAACCCTGTTTTTTTACGATTTACTTATTCTCTAGATTAAAGACAGTTTTTTAATTACGTATTTATTGATGGAAATCATCATATTTAGGGCCCTTTCACATCTATGTTGGGGTCGATGTCCAGTGTACCCATTGCGGATTAATGTCAGTATTGTCCGTCAGAATTCAAAATTCGAGTTATGAAACTACTCGAGTCCTGAATTCAACTTCACTTTGTGTTTTTACAGCATTTTGGTTTGTAATAAGTAGCAAAAAGTGAAATGATGTGTAAAACAAAAGATGTACCTATTTTATTATATAAAGATGATATTTTATTTGGAATTTTCATTTTATTGTATGAGATATTTACAGAATTTGAAAATATAAAAATATTCAGGTAGTTTGACTGTAAATAGTTTTAATAAAAAAGAGTTATGTTATTCACACTAGCGAATAATGCGGGAGTGGACTTTTGCGACGCAAACATACAATAGGGAGCCTTCCCATTTTTCTGAAACGAAAAATTGCATATTCTACAAATTGATTAAATATTTTATAAAATCCAAAAATAGGCATAGGTAGGTACGTATTTATCACATGCTCAATCGGTGAAGGAAAACATTGCGAGGAAACGTACATGTGTAGAGGTCCTTATGGACAGAGTGAGGTGCGAGGGAAGAAGAGCCCCCCTAGAAGAGCAATCGGCCGTTGGTAAACTGGTTAATCGAGTGCATTTAGTCTTGACCGAAGTATGACAAAATTCTTTCTAGTCTGCCCCCCCCCCCCCCTTCTTAAGAATCTTGGCTACGACCCTCGATGGCGTGTAAAGTCTACGAGCTATGTGGTTTTCCGTTTCTTCCAGGGGACGTCTACGTCCAGCAGTACACGAACATAGGCTGATGATGATGATGATGTGAGAGTCTGCCGACCCGCACTAGGATAGTGTGGTGGACTAGAGACGGAGGAGGCCTGAGCCCAGAAGTGGGACATTAGATGGGTTGATGATGATGGGGCATTTCTTATTATTTTGTGACATTTCTGTAGTGAAATTTCCTACTTTGTTTTATCCTCACGTAAAAAGTACCATGAATCCCTTGGAGGTATCCAAGGACAGACTAAAATAGTACCTACCTAAAATACCCCTCGAGACTATTCGCACACTCGTAAATAATTAATCCGTCATTTACTATGTATGTATGTATCAGTATGTGTGGTGTAACTATGAATGATAGATTGAGGAATGATGTGATAAGAAAACGTTGTGGTTTGAAAGACGACGTAGTGACAAAAGTTGAGAAGAATGTACTGAGATGGTTTGGGCATGTTGAAAGGATGAATGATAGGCGATTGACGAAAGGAATTTATAAGGCGGATGTCAGTGGAAACGCCGGGAGGGGGCGCCCTAGAAGGACATACACCGACCTAATTGGTGAACTCCTTCAAAAAGGTCAGGTACGCAGTACTCGTAACCGGCGCGCGTGCATGACGAGATGTATGAATGTGGACGAGGCAAAAGTGGTATGCAGGGACCGTACCGCGTGGCATTCTGTAGTTTCTGCCTACCCCCATGGGAAAAAGGCAAGAGTGTATGTAATATGTTTACTCCAAGATAAACAACGTGATTATGTATGTACAAATAATATTTTAAATTAACTGTTATTTCCTAAACTCTACTAATGAACTAATATCGATATCTTTGGTAATGGTAAAAATAAACATAATTAGTAAATAGCATACCTACTTAAAATACCCACGCAGATAACGTCTCTTTTGTTTTGTGCTTGTAGTGATAAGTATTGTTGTTATGATATGTCCCCTTTCTATAAAATACAACATTGCAACTTACCAATCACGCCTGTCGTCCCCGAAGGGTTAGGCAGAGGTGTAGGTACTAATGTACACCCACATTTCACTGGTATGTTTTAGGTCCCATGTTTTAATGGGCGAGCCTATTGCTATCAACCGGAAACGATTCCAAACTCCGAACTGCTTTTAAGAATTTCATATAGAAACTCAATAACACTTTACTTGATCTTAGATTCGAGCTGAAGACCGCTTGCTTCGCAGTCGCACTTTAAGACCACTAGAGCAGCGAGGCCGTTTTATATCAAGCTTAGAACAATTTGAATAAATACCTCTAATAATGTATATCCACGTGCTTTATTGTCTTCATAAAGGAAGAAGTAGGTACATAGCTTTGCAAATAACTACCTAGTACCCTACTTTAGTAAGGGTAGCAACCCTAAGTATGATTACTAATCACTACTATCATATTTATATTATATCCAGTGAGTATCAGCTTTGGATAATTGTACTTCTGTCCAATTAATGTCAAACACTTTAGCGAAAGGGGCTGATAATTAGTTAACTTTTGATTTAAAATCATCAGATTGTAACAATCTCGATACGAGAACAATAATTTGTAAAATGAAATAAAAAAAAATTAATAATTGAAAAAGAAAATTTGGTGAGTTTAGTGCTCCTCAACAAAAAAAAAACAAACAAATTTAATTTCATTTTAATAGTATAGATACGTCTGTTATTTGTATAAATATTAACTAAAAAGTTTGTTCTTTTAATGTCATTACTATTATAAAAAAACACTTCCATATACATATTAATATTAATTTATTAATATTATCTATATTATTATTAATTTATTCTATGCAATTCATTGAATTAAGATTGAGTAAGTTCCTGATCGAAATCTATTCGAAAAATTCAAAGAATTCTGTTCTACAAAAAGTGACGTTTTATGTCATTGTATAGAACAGTAAAATTGCATAAAAATACTTACAGTTGCCATAGAACTGCTGGTATTCGGTTTCGCGCCGTTTTATTACCGTTTGAATATGGGGTTATATCCATATTAGTTAAATGTTAAACTTTATTAAAGGGGGCCAATTTAGGCCTTTCTGAAATCATAATGTTCTATTTAAACAACACTTTATGTAACATTTTAAATAATTTTGTCAATTTGTCTCTGTCACAAACATATATGCATAGCATTGTGAATCCCATTATCAAGGGGTAAGTATGAAACGGGTGCTTCTTTGGCGTAAGTGCGACGTATGATATGATCGCAGCGTCAATTATCAGCAACGCCGTCACTGTTAAACACTCCTTAAGTCTGAAAAAAAAGTTTGGCTATTATTTGTGTTTAAATTTGCATAAAAATATCGCCAATTTCATATAATATTTCAGCAGTTTTATCTGATTTATTGGAGAAGGATGCCGCTATTGTATATTTAAAGCGTCATCTCTCTCTTAACCTAAATCAAACTGCTCTAGTTCTTAGTTTCAAGTTTTATGTATAATTATGTCGTTTATTTATAGTAAGTAAGTTACCTCTTGTATTGTATTTCATGTCCTGTATCGGTACTTGAAAAGTTTCCTTTATATGCCCGATATATGGCCCAGAGTGATTTCAATCCAAAGAAAATATTAAACAGTAGCAGTATACATCCAGGTAAGAAAGCATAAAAAGCTAGCTCAATTCCTGAAAATAAAAATGATTCAATAAGGACAATATAATAATGAATTTTATTAAAGAACACGAGGTGTGGTGAGCCAAGGTGAAGCGACGAGGAATCGCAAGGAGTCCAGTCCGACAAGGGCGATGGAGCTGGCGTTAGACGCTGCGGTTTTTAGTCGGTGGGTCGCCCACTCTGACGCAGTGTCCTGCGTGAGCGACGAACGTAGCGTCGCGGTATGCGGCGAGACGCGACGTAATGCGTACTTGTTTTGAGGGTGACAAGATGAGTCACCATGTTTTTTAATTTTGGATTATAAACGATGGAACTCGCCAAATGAGTTTCTTTGTAAAAATATTATATTTGTTTTCTTTCTGTGCTTTTTACGATATTTTTTAATTCTGAACTTTAAATATGCACTTTCGAGCAAAATTGTACCGTACTTCTCCATGATTAAAAAAGTAATGATCAAAATCATGTAGGAAATTTGTCGCGTATAGCATCGCGTCGCGTCGTGTTGCGTCGCATCGCGGCGTATTCGTCACTCACGCAGGACACCGCGTGAAGGGAGACCGACACAGGCTTCACCTCCTCGGGCGGGTGGACAGTCCATAAGGATTTCCTACACTTCAAAAAAGGGATACCGCTCTGTGGCTTAAATAGCCCCATCTCTTTCCTACAACCTAAAATGTTATTTGCTGATTTATTCTGGAATTTTCAAATCTGTTCTTGTGCCATATGGCATATAACTGTATTCTGTCTATCGTTTGATAAGGAGGGATGTGGAAATTCATAATTTTCTTACTCCTCCTATTTAATTTTCAGTATTAATTTTGCTGGGGGTCCAACACAGTTTAGATAATTCCTCTGGGATAGGTACAGTCGAACAAGCTAATTGGTATACATGCAACTATAGACCGATCTATGTGTGGATGTAAACCAATTAGCTTGTTCGACTGTACGTCCGGACTTCATTGCCTCGACCATTATCTGGCTGGTAGCTATTGTTAACGCTAGCATAGTTAGGACTAAAGCGGCGTGCTTAAAAAACCTAAAAATGATTGGTTTTACATATTGCCCTTATGTGTAGATGTAGATGAGGTTCGATAATACACATTACCAATTGTAATTCCTGGTGAATACAGTTTTGGAGTAATAAACCAGGGTAGATGTCTCATGTTAACAACGTCTAATATCACGATTGCTATGATCATCACAAGTGGTAGGCCATATCCATATGCACAGTACTTGACAAAAGTTTTGTATTCTTTTTTACGAGATGTTGATTCGATTGTCTGATTCCTGAAAATGAAATTATTAGGTAACATTTGTATGGTTATTGATTGATGGTTGAAAGTTTATGTGGAAACAAACAATATTTTAACAGTAAAACAGTAAAAATATGTACATAAATAATGGCAATATTTGTATATAAATCGAATTATAGGTACACAATAACTGAAGAAGTTAATGTTATGCCGGGGCGGGCCGGTGGTAAAATATTCCATTAAAAGACAGGGTCTTTCTTATCTGTTTTGTGCTTGGGGGGCCACTACATACATACATATGGTATTAACGGTTGCTGTAACATAATTATCGTAACAAATTTCAAGAATGTTATATATCTATATATTAAACATCCAAATACCTTAGCATGATCCAAATGTCATAAAACATAATGTTCGTCCAACAATAACTCGCCATAATGCCGAAATAATGAGTTAATTCTGTAAAGTACAACGTATAACTACTATAGTAATTTTAATAAAATTATTAGAATAAATGCGAATTTTGAACAAATGCCCTTAAAAGAATAATTGTTACATTGCTAAATTTAGTCTCACACTATTTTGTGTGTGCGCTGTACTTAAAATGTGGTAGTTCTCTTCACGTATAGTTGTAAAGATTTGTTACAAAAAAAACTTACGTATAATCATGTATATTGGAATTTTGAAGATGCTTGAAGTAAATAAAACCCGTGTAATACTGGTTATAGCAAGGCTGCCAATGAAAGCCTTAATTATCCAGCCGTTTAGGTTCCGAAGATGGGGTAGAATTGAATATACCACAATGATCAATATTAGGAAGACACTACACAACGACAACGCTGCAAAGATAAAACGCATGTAAAAAAAAACAAACTGATGAAAAAGAAAACAGCAAATCAGGAAATGTGATATTAGGTATACCTATATACGGCCTTATCATCTATTCCAGACGTCTCATGGTCTATTGTCTGAGGGAGAACGTTTTTTGGGACCTAATTTGATTTTTGTACATAATACTTATTTGTTATTTACGTTTTGTATAAATTTAATAAATATTTGTATCGTCATCAGATGAAATCTACACGAATACAGACAAATAATAAAGAGACTGTTTTTTTATAATTGTGACCTTATCTTTGACGACCCGATTAGGCCAGCGGTAGTTAAAACTGCCTTCTTTGCTATTATATTTATTAATTGTTCGCTTTGTTAGATTTAAAACTACGTCAAACAGTAATAAAAGAACTAGATTAAATATTGTTTTATTTTGTCGTACGTGAGAAACAACATTTATTAACCCTTGACGTAAAAAGGGGGATATTATAAGTTTGACGTGTGGCAACGTGGCTCCTAATTCATGTAAAATATTAGTAAGATAATTCTTGGCATCCAAACAAATGCGATGGGCCATAATGGTGTTAACATTAATGCTGACATGATAAAATTTACCCTCTCTCGGACACTATCAATTATCACGGCTATAATAAACTGCTCCATTGAACAAAACATCTTCCCTGGGTCATGGAAGCGAGCGGTTGTTTCACCAATAACCAAATCAGAATCTTGTTTTGCGTTGATGATTGGCAAAAAAAATATATACACTGTGAAATTGTGGTACCGAAAGGTGGGAACTTATTATAATTAGTGGAACTTAAATTAAATTTAATGGCGTTACCATGTATCCTCGTTTCGTTCTAGTTTTTTGTTCGTCTATCACATTTTTTATAAAAAAAATATCTTTATTTCATTTAAATATTACATAAATAGATTCCATTATTGATATAGAGTCCAAAATTTTCGATCCCGCAATACATATAATTTCACGGTGTATATATGATGTACAAATTTTGATGATATTATTATTATACGGTATTCTTTACGTGTCACTGTACGAAAAATAACAATTTTATGTTATATTAAAAAGCAATTGCTAACGGAATTTTACTGTTACTTATATTAGTTAAGCATACTCTGGGATAGCCTATCTGTAGTACGCAATAACTGAAACTTACCGACAGTTCTGCAGACAGATGGTTGATAAACAAGTTCTTCATCATCACCTAAAGCAGGCGGGAACCTTGCGTAAAATTTGATCTTATAAGCTTTTCTAGTTCGCCCCAAGTCAACACAGAACTGATTTTGGTTGAAGGTCTGCCATCTGTCGTTTACATTCGGTAGTTCCGTATATAGATTTCCATCCTGAAAATATGTTTATAATCGTCAAATATGTAGTTTTATTTTCTGTGTTTATTTTACATAAAATAAATATGCTGAGGGTCCAAAACCGCGTCCTATAGTCGTAATAAAAGCAAATTATTATTTTCAGATCGTGAGAATCGGAAAACATCGTAAGGGAACCTGCATGCCTGAGATATTTTCTCGATAGCGTGTGAAGTCTGACAACCCACCTTAGGCTAGCGTAGTAAAGTATGACCACGTATGGGCACGTGTCTCCTCTCATTTTTGAGAAGGATGACCTTCTCAAAAATTAGAGGAGACACGTGCCCAGCAGTGAAACAGAAAATGGCATGATATCAAATATTTAATAATAATAATAATATTTCGTTTATTTCTCTTAAAAAGGTACATTAGGAACATTTAGGAACTAAATTAGATACAGCTTAATCTAAAACCTTGATGAGAGCTGGAGTTTGTACTAGGTACGGAACCTGTGTGACAGATCCCCAGGCTCTCGCTATTAATAAATGAATCACAAAAAATGTTTACAATGAGACGTGATACAGATAAGATGTAATTAAAGTTACGGAAAGAAATATACATGAATTAAGGTTTTTTTTATTTGTTTTTTTAAATTTGTTGTTCATATTGTGATAACTTGAGGAAACTCCTCTGAATAACAACGATATCTTCTGAATTGATGACGGCATTGTTGTTATTCGTTATTACATTTTGTTTGAGCAGAAATATATATACTAGTTTCCTGTTTACAGAAAAAACAAGAAAACATTGATTAATGTTTCTCAATAAAACTATGTTTTACTGATCTTATCGAGTTGAGCTCTGGTAGCCCAACGGTGTGATCAGTGGACTGAGATGTCAGAGGTCTCGAGTTCAAACCCAAAGCTCAAACCACGGATTTTTCGGAAGTTATGTGCGTATTTATCACATGCTCAAACGGTGAAGGAAAATATTGTGAGGAAACCTGCATGTTTGAGAGATTTTCTCGATGGCACGTAATGTCTGCCAACCCGCAGTAGGCTGGCGTGGTGGTCTATAGCCTAATCCCTCTCAAATGAGAGGAGACCCGTGTCCAGCAGTGGGACGTTAATGGGTTTATGATGTGATATGTTCGTCGAGTTGTTTTGTTAAATATAATTCAGGGATAGTAAATGGGGTATATTTTTAAAGTTCTTAATAAAGTTCACAATAAAACGAGCTCGTGCTACTGGTCCTACTAATAAATTAATAACGCGAAAGTTGGTATGGATGTTTGTTACTCCTTTACGCAAAAACCGCTCAACGGATTTGCTTGAAATATTGCATACAGATAGTTTATTGTCTGGAATAACACATAGGCTACTTTTTATCTACAAGTATACCAAGCGAGCAAACGCGCGGGAGGCAGCTAGTACTGTATAAATTGGATTGTCAATAAATAAAATTTGTTACTGAATGTAGTAAATTACTTATATTTATTGTCGCTAATACTCAAAATCAAAAGGTTTTTATTTCATATAAACTTTTTCAAGCATTTATAAAACGTTATGACTCTAGTTGCACTAGAGTCATAACGCTCAATTCCTATTAATTATATAAAATACTAGCTTTTGTCACCATTTATCGCCATTTCGAATTCAGTATTTGGTTCTAAATTATTTTTTAGAAACTTATTTTATAACACTCACCTCGCTTAAATAAGGAATGAAAATGAAGCTGACATCGAATGAATCGTTTTTGAAAATCTGATTAGAAAAAAGGTTCGGCACAAGTTGAAAATCATTCTGATGTTTGTTTGTTTTAAGGAGTCTTGAATTGTACGAGTGTAATGTTGTATTGGGTGCATTGGTCAAGTGGTATTTGGATGGTACACAACGTTTCCTTGGCACTAGCACTTCCCCTATAGGACAACATTTCCAAATACACTTCTTGTTATTAACATCACAATATTTACTTATATTAACATGTGCTAAGTTTCTGGAAACACTAATGTTGTTTTCTTTCAACTGATATCGCAATATAAGCTGGTGATTAAATGCGCGAATTAATTGAATATGAATTAGTATTGTAATTATAATTAAATGTGTTCTCATTGTGATGGATTTGTAAGCACTAGGAACAGCTACTGCGCTCTGAATATACATATACAAATATTACATAGATACTTACCTGTTATTACGTCAAGGACAATTTGTAGTAGATATAATATTAGTTTATGGACTAATGTTTTGCTCATAAGCCCAAGTTCAGTATCTTACACGTGTAAAGTTTTAGTAGATTCACTATAAAGTTATTCTTACTTATCTATAAAGAATTTTTAATAACACGGATTTCTCAATAATTCTTAACAATTCTATGGCACTTACCATGCATTAAATACACAAATATGCCTGTCGTCCCTTAAGGGTTAAGCAAAGGTATACTAAGGTTTCTAAACGGCGAAATTATCTTTATTGTATATCTACTAAGAAACATTTCGCCGATATGTTTTTAGGTCCTTTGTAATACCCAATTTAGCACTTACAAGTGCTAAGTTCTGAATATTGTAGATATATATATATATATTTTTATTTTAAAAATAACGGACTTTTCATATAAACTTTCAACCCCTATTTCACTGTCCTATAGGGATATCTCCTATATACAGAGTGTCTGGTAATGAACGGATAACCTTGAAATGGGTCTTTGTAGAACTAATGGCCATTCAGAAAAAAAAATACAAGTGGTACCAAAGATACGGCTGTTTAAAAAATATCGATGGTTTTTGGTACCTTGATTTACATTATTGTACACCACGATCACAAATTAATTAATTCCATCGGTTTTTTATTGTTATAGTAATTTACGATAACTAAGCTGATAGATAAGCAATAAATAGTACGACTGCTATTACAGAGCTTATAAAAAAACTTAGTTGAATTATTGTTTTAGTGGAGAATTTGTGAAATATTTATTTTGAAAAACTTTTTCCTTGCAAGCATTTTCATTCCACATCATACATCTCCATAAATAAATTGACTGTATTCTATGTTTCTTTTGTTGTGTAAATAATAAATTTTATGTGATTATATTATTTTCTGTGGTTTTATTTGTTTTTACCAAAACTACTTACCTTGATTATTACTTAAATAATAAATACATTAAATGGCACGGTGAAATACTGCAATAAGCGCCATCTGTCGTCAATGAAACGAAATAAAATTGCTTGTTTATTCATATTCATATTTATTTATTGCATTCCATAAAGTTTATAAGATGGTATATAAAGGCTTAGAGCTATAGTACAATTATGGACCCTGTGAGGGCACAGCAACATACATACAAATTTAAAATTAAAATATTAATAAAATAAAACAAAACATTAACACAAAGTGTCAGGTATGCAACAAAACAAAACAATTCTTATTTATATTAATTAAATTACAATATTAAAATTAAATATTAAAATTAAATGAGATCATTTTTATTATATATAGGTATAAATTATTCTATATTTTAGTATATAATAGGTATATTTATAATGGTTCATGAATAACATCTATATTTTTTATATTAAATAGATAAATATGATATACATATATATATATATGTGTGTTGTACATTTAAAGTATATTGTGTGTGTTATTATATTTTTATTGTAATCATAGTTTATCACTTAGGTATTCGTTTATGTCGTAGTATGTTTTATTTAATAGAAATTGCTTTAATTTATTATTAAAAATATGATTATTATTTATGTTCCTAATTGCTTGCGGTAGTTTATTATATAGTTTTATAGACATGACATAGGTACTAGATGAATGCATTTTTAGTCGCGATATTGGTAAGTTTAGTCTATTTTTGTGTCTTAATGTAATTTTATTTTGGATTTCTTCTCTTTTTGTATATAATTCAGGATATCTGCGCACAAATTTACATATTTCAAAAATATAAAGACAGGGTAGGGTTAAAAGTTTTAGATGTTTGAAGTGGGGTTTACAACTATCGGTTCTATCTATATTAACTAAGATTCTTAGGAGTTTTTTTTGTATAGTTAGTAATGTGGGCGCATCTGTGCTATTTCCCCATAAGATGACACCGTATTTGAGCCATGCATATGCATATGCATAGTATGTGACTAGCGCGGTTTTGAGGTCTGTCGTTTTTTTGATTTCATGAAGGGCATACGTAAATTTAGATAGTTTCGTTCTTAATTTTTGAATGTGCGATTTCCAGTTTATATGTGAATCAACGTCTAGGCCTAATAAAGTGAACTTATTAACTACTTCTAGTTTGGAATCTTTAAACCGAAAATTTATATCTATCGGATTTTTTTGTCGGGGGTGGAATGTCATTATTCTAGTTTTCTCAAAGTTAATTTCAAGGTTATGGTCTGTCATCCAGTTTGTTGTAGAGTTGAGAATAGAGTTTAGTTTATTATTGATGTTACTATTAGATTCACAAGAGGCGATTATTGAAATGTCATCTGCAAACAAAACACAGTGTTCATTTATATGGTTAGGTAGATCGTTTATGTACACAAGAAATAGAAAACAGCGGATTACGCTCCCTTGTGGGATTGAAGCTTTGATGGGAATGCTGTTAGATCGGAATAATTCTTTTTCATTCGTCCTATTGTTAAAAAATTCTATTTCTACCAGTTGTTCTCTGTTTTGTAAATACGATGTGAACCAATCATGACATTTACCACGGATTCCTGTGCTATGTAGTATATTTAATAATATTTTGAATTGAACTTTATCGTAAGCTTTTGTCATATCCAGCAGTAAACCTATGGCATATTGTTTGGTGTTAATAATATCCAGTGCTTTTTGTAAGTATTTATATACTGCTGAAATAGTTGATCGGTTTTTCCGAAAACCGTTCTGACAGTCGTTAAATATGTTAAATTTTTCGCAAAATGCATAAACTCTATTGCACATAGCTTTCTCAAATATTTTTGATGCTGTTGGTAGGAGAGCAATGGGACGGTAATTGTTTGGATCTGTTTTTGATTTTTTCTTATGTACTGGTTTAATTAGGGCTTTTTTTAAAAGATTAGGAAAAGTGCCTTCTTCAAAAGATTGATTTAGTAATTTATAAAACGGTAGGGTTAATTCATCTGCACATTTTTTCAGTAATGTAGGTGGGAGCTCGTCTATTCCATAGCTTGTTTTATTTTTTAAGTTTTTTATTATTGGGTTTATTTCATAAGGGTCTACCGGGCTTAGAAAAATTGTATTCTCTGTAGAGAAGGTTGTAGCAGAGGTACGTTTTAATTTGCTGTTAATTGGGCTCGTATCAGTTTTTCCAATAGAAGCGAAGAAATTATTAAAGAGATTGGCTACCTCCTTGGGTTCTGCAGATACGCTATTATTTGTTTGTAGAGTTATATTAAATATTTCACGTTTTATTATTTTATTTGTTCTTTTATTTATAATTTCCCACATCGTTTTAACTTTATTATTTGAATTTGTCATTTTATTTTTGAAATATTGTTTTTTTGCTATTACTACAGATTTTTTTAATATTTTTTAATATTTTTTATAATATTCTGTTAAAATAGGATTTTTTGTTTTGTTTATTAATGTTTTTAATAATCTTTTATTTTTGCAAGAGTTTTTTAGTCCTTTTGATAGCCAGTAATTATTATTATTATTAGACTTTAATTTAATTTTTTGCACTGGTATGTTTAAATTCTTATTGTGAAAGTTTTAATATATTCCATGAAAGTCAAAATGGGTTTAGGAGAAATAGATCGACCACAAAAGCAGTATACAGATACATCCAGCAAGCTTTAGATATAATAAATGAAAAAAAAATATGCAATAGGTATTTTGCTCGACATGAGTAAGGCATATGATAGGGTTCAATACAACATACTCTTAAATAAACTGGAAGGCATTGGCATACGAGGTGTTGCACACAAATGGTTCAGTTCTTATTTAAGTAACCGTAAACAATATGTAGACATTGAGCACCATAATTACGAAACTGGACATATCACAAATATAAGATCAAAACCATTAAATATAAACAACTCAATCCCACAAGGCAGTGTTCTTGGATGCATTTTATTTTTGATATACATCAACGATCTGCCCAAGATAATAAAAGAGGTTAGTGTTCTATTTGCAGATGACATCTCAATAGTCTTCCCCTGTGCCAATAACAATACCGAAAACCTATGTAACCAAATCTACCAAATATTAACAAACATATCAACTTGGTTAAACGAACACAACCTAGAATTAAATTTCCAAAAAACAAAAATAATGCAATATAAACCACACCAAAAACTATCCATAGCAGAAAATGTCTCATTTAATAATACCAAACTAGACTGGGTTGATAACTTCAAACTTTTAGGTTTAAACATTGACACACACCTAAATTGGAAATCCCACATACAAACTATTGCCGGTAAACTATCGAAATTCACGTACGCACTATACGAATTAAAAAAAACTACAGACGTCAAATCCGCTAAAGCAGCTTATTATGCATATGCATAATAAGCTGCTTTAGCGGCTCATGGCCCACTCATGGCTACGTTACGGCATAATGCTATGGGGAAATAGTGTAGACGCGGATATATTATTTAAATTGCAAAAAAAATGCATACGCATCCTTGTTAACATTGATGGCATGGAAAGTTGTAGACCACATTTTGTGGAGCAGCAGATCCTGACACTAACATCCCTCTATATCCTAGAATTGGGCCTCTTTGTTCGGAACAATAAGTCCCTCTTTAAACAAAATAAAGACCATTACACACAATCACGAAACCTGAGACATCAAAACCGTTTAGCCCTTCCAACATCAAGCTTATCGCTATATCATGCTGGTCCTTATGTCATGGCCATTAAAATATATAATAAATTACCCCAAGATTTAAAAGATACACTAAACGATAATGTGTTTAAAAGTAGACTAAAAAAATACCTATTACAAAAATGTTACTACACACTTAGTGAATATTTTGATGTTAAAAATAATTAATTAATTTGTCGTCAATTTAAACATACCTAAGTAAAGTAAAATATAATAAGCATGTGCAATAATTATTTGTTTTATATTAGTTATTATAATTTATGTTAATCTTTTTATTTTATTCCATAAATATTTGTGATTTGTGATTCGTAGATATAGTATTTCTATGCTGTGCCCTAACAGGGTTTCATGTTGTTACCTACCTAATTTAAAGACCTATGTATTATTTACACATGAAACAATAAAGAACTTTGACTTTGACTTTGATTTAGAATTTTAATTAGTGTATCATTAAAGGCTTCGTAATTTTCATTAATATTGTTCTCAGTATATATAATTTGATTCCAATTTATTTCTTGTAGTTTTGATTTAAATTTTAAAATACATTATAACATTAAAACGTCTTTTTTTGGTGTACCATACAGTTTGTTTTGTTTCTTTGGGTAATTATGTTTAGTTCACAGGCAGCGTTGCAGTCGCCAAAAATATTCAAGTTGCCAGTCTATTTCCGATAGTATATATTAGTCTATGCACTGGATCAGCATTCAGGAGTTCGACGTCTGTCACATATCATTTTTGAATGAAACTTCCGTCACCAACGTTTTTGAGATTACGTTACATTTTACCAAAAATGAGTCTCCAAAAAAAGTTTTACTTTAATAAATGTTAAATCCAATAAAATATTGTAATTTATAATGTTTAAATGCACGTTATTTAATATAGCTAAAAATATAATAATTCATTTAAAACTAATAAATCTTTACTCTTTGATATTTCATTTGTAGTCCGCCAGCAACTGTCTATGGTCACAAGCTTAGAAAAATAAATCTAACTTTCAACAATGACACTTCATTCCGAAAAATGTAAAATGTTAGGCTGACCAAATTTTTTTTACAACAAACCAATGTGGAATTTTAATTAAACCAATGTGCACAATACCCATCACTCATGTAACTACCGACTAAACACTGACTGAGCTACACAACATTCCATAATTTT
Organism: Craniophora ligustri; assembly: GCA_905163465.1. Lineage (NCBI taxonomy): Eukaryota > Metazoa > Arthropoda > Insecta > Lepidoptera > Noctuidae > Craniophora > Craniophora ligustri. Next base: position 3,543,456 of record LR990967.1, on the reverse strand, counting down.
AAATTATCCAGGTAATATTTCTTGAAGTCTTTAAGGTGTATTTTGCATAGTCTAAGCAACTGGAATTACGATCAATCGGCGCACGAGTAAAGTATATTGCAAATACTCAAGGAATATGGCCACACTTTGTCGATTGCTACTGCAACTGGTTGCGCGACTGGTCGGCCGCCATTGAGGCCTATACGCCTATATCACAACTGACTTGAGGTGGTGGTTGTAAAGTAGTGCCCGAGGTTTCTATGACTGACACTGGTCGCGTTTGCCAATGGGTATCCATAGAAACTCCTTAGAAAATAAATGATAGCATTAGAAAGTGAAATTTGTCATGTATGGCATTAACTTTCTAATTGAACGACTTGATTAGCGCAGCTGTATTGAGGCAGCCTTCTGTAGTAAGTCGTTGGTTCGAATCTCGGTAGGGGCAAATGTTTGTTTGGTGTGATCGAACATTTGTAACTGAATCATAACCTATGTACTCTATCAACCATCTAATGTCCTTAAAACAAGTCTCCTGGCTTAGCTCTGGACTAGATGGACCTGTTTGTAAGTATCAGTTATGACTTCGAGTATGCGTATTATGACTGCGTAAGTAGTCGCTAATATACAATTTACAGCGGTAGTATTATATCATATAATAATAGGGGTTGAAGTATGAAATTGCTGTTTTATTGTAATAGGTACCTATTTCGAATTGGCATAGAATCTTCATGGAATCTTCATTCTATACTTTTGAGTGAAACTTTTTTCACGAGGCACCTATAAAGTTCTTTTTAAAAAAATGTGTGTGCGCAAACTATCCAGGAATTAGAGGCATGGTTTAACGTTACCTTACCAACAATATTAACTCATTTGCATCAAATCAATAAAATAAAAATGAGTGCATTATGATTTGACTGATCTGCACATAGAAACGCGTTTTGAAACTTGTGTTGCCTTGGTGAATCGACACAGAAATGAAGGAATATTGGATCGAATTGTGATATATGCTCCATGATAACGGAGACCTCGTACAGAACGAGAAACCATTTTAACTCTACAGGAAATGCAATTAGAAACAATTCGTCACCTTCCGTATTCGCCAGACCTTGCTCCAACGAACTACCATTTTTTTCGTGATTTAGACGATTTTCTTCCCAGGAGGCAGTACAAAATGCTTTTACACAGTTTGTCGAATCTAAATCACCAGAGTTCTATCGCAAAGGTATAAATGACCTTTTTATTAGATGGCAGCAATGTATAGATAATAATGGTAATTCTTTTGATTATTTATAAATGTTAAATTAAAAAATACGTACAAATCGGCAATTTCATACCCCCAATTTCATAACCAATTTCACCCCTAATATAAAGTATTTTTTAATAATTGTTTCTGTTTTCCAGTATAAAGTTTCCTTTTCAAGATGTCTGCAAACAAACCACCAACTGCACCTGGCGCCGCAGCACCAAACACATTCTCGTAAGTATTTTTGTTTAAAATGGTTAAATATAATAATTTGTATTCCGCAATTTATTATTTAATAGTGTCCAAATACTCATTCACCTATTACGGCTTTAGAAAGATGAAAAATCTTCATAGTATATTGTGCTGATTTTTTCTTATACTGAGGTATAATTTTATTTTTTAATAAAATAATACCTCAGTATAAGAAAAAAAAAAGTGTGTGTGTGTATTAGTGTACACACGTAAGAAGTGAAACTTCTTTATGATATCATTTTTCAAAAAATGATTTACCATTTACAACTTCACAGAAATTAGTTGAATAAAGCTAAATTAGATAAAGTTTATGCAAAAGGCTTTTATTATAATAGACATGCATTGGTTAAACTAGTTGTTTTCCAACTGTATTTTATGATTATTGATATAGGTAATTATGGTATCTACTCGAATAACATTGAATTTAAAAAGAGCGTATTGGAAAAGGTATAGTTTTTAGTTGTCAAACAAACATCATGTTGCTATGGTTACCTATTCAAATAAAGAAGGCGCGTAACGGAAAAATGTTACACTACATTTTTTTCCAACCCCGATAAAGAAGTTTCACTTCAAAAATTTTTATTTTAATAATAATTTTTTTACCTTTGAGTAAAAAAAATATTATTTTAAGTCATTATCTCTAAGTCCTAGCCAGGATCAATAATACCCTACGTGTCCCATGGGAATATCTGCAACAGTCTTAGATTCCGCAGCGCAATCATAAAAATGTATAGGTATTTTATGATTCCTTTCGTTGAAATGAAATATCAGTTTCCACTTCGACCTTCCTTATAAATTAAGAAACAAAACAGAGTTTAAATCGGTACGACGGGAAATAGCCAAGCATATCATATCTGATTTCAATAGTAAGTATGGCAAAAACGCTTAAACACCATGCGAAGCCTATGCATAACCTGGCCTGAGAACCACGCGTGCCACTGAAAAAGTAAATGAGATGATTATTATTTATGCTTTTTCAATTTCAGTATCATACCAAAGATTGTAAACGGTGGCATCGCCGGCATCGTGGGCGTATCCGTGGTGTTTCCATTAGATTTGGTTAAAACTCGACTTCAGAACCAAATTATTGGTCCCAATGGTGAAAAACAATACACAAGCATGTTAGTAGAATTTTCCAATCCTGTGTAGTAGATAGTTAATGTTTAACATAGGTAGCAGCATGTAGCAGTAGTAGGAGAAATGAAGGTGGGTTTACAATTTGGAAGTGACTAGTTACCTAATAAGTGTAGGTAAAATAAATAATTCAGGCAAATTTATCAAGGATTTTGGACAGCCGTTACCAACTAGATGATATAACTAACTCGGATTTAACTATTATCAGCAATACATAATACACAAGAAAAATACCACATTATCAATCAAGGCTATTGTAGCTGACGATGAACTTCGCTTGAATGCGAAAAAAGTATTTACTGCGTTATTATCATCAATTGATAAGCATGAAGGTAGAATATTTTTCCTAGATTCAGGAGGTAGTGGAAAAACATGTTTAATGAATTTGCTTTTAGACAAAGTTAGATGTACTGGTATAATAGCATTGAATTTTAGACTTGACTAGCTTTTAGAAGCAGATCGAGCGTTCAAACTCACAAATGCGACGTTCAAACTCCCGTTAAAATTTATTCAACTTGTGAACGTCATGTCGATCTGCAAGATCGCTGATAATAACCATTACAAATATTAAACAACGATGTTGTTAGTAACTGAATTATTAATTTTTCAGGTTTGATTGTTTCAAAAAAACATATAGGGCAGAAGGCTACTTCGGCATGTACCGGGGCTCTGGTGTAAATATATTACTCATCACTCCAGAGAAGGCCATCAAATTAGCTGCCAATGATATGTTCCGGTTCAAATTAACATTACCTGATGGGTAGGTGGAATTAATATGAATGCGTAGGGCAAATTATCTTATTATAATCTTTAAATGCTGAATATTGCACAGAAATATTAAAACAATATGTTTATAGCGAAAAATTAACGTTGGCCCTCACTAGGAATTTCTCCTGTGTCTTATATTCATAATGTACGAAACACCTGTTGCGGTTTCGCAGGCTTAAATGTGTTATTTTGATTATTTGCATATGTAATTACATAATTTACCCTTCCCATCTTCTTTCCGGGGATATTAATAGCACTTTTTTTGATTTTAGAACATTGCCAATCCCACGTCAAATGGCTGCCGGTGGACTAGCCGGCGCATGCCAAATTATAATCACTACACCTATGGAGCTTTTAAAAATTCAGATGCAGGATGCTGGACGAGTGGAAGCGCAGGCTAAAGCTGGTTAGTTTTTTTTTAATATTACTTCATCTTCTATTATTATTACTACTTTTACTATTTATTACTTTCATATATTTACTTCATCATCATCATATCAACCGTTAGAGTCCACAGCTGGACATAATATGTCTCCCAAAGGATCGCCACGACGACCGGTCCAGCAATTTTTACCAGGTCGTTGGTCCACCTTGCCGGGGACCTAATCTCGCTGCGTCTTCCAGTACGTGGTCACCACTCTAGTACTTATTAAGGACTATATTCCTTAAATTTATCCTTATATTTCCCCAAGTATATTGGTAAGTATACAGTTTATGTCAGTTACATCTGGTTAGACTGGAAGTGTGAGGGCTAGAGATCCATCCATCCATCTCATAATATTTTTTATGGAGAGGAGATGGGATGCTCTTCTTTTTTAACACGCTTTTATTAGCTTGGTATGTATCTATGAACCCACGTATCTACGTATGCATCTTTTACCGTGATATTCACCCCTTTCAAAGCGTAGTATTTTTAAGGTTCCGTAGCCAAATGGCAAAAAACGGCTGTCCGTCCGTATGTCACAGCCACTTTTTTTCGAAACTATAAGAACTATACATGGTTGATACATGGTAAATAGATGTATTCTGTGAAGCGCATTAAGATTTTCACAAAGAAATAGAAATAAACATACATTTTGTGGGTTCCCCATACTTGGGACTGAAACTCAAATTTTTTTTCGTCAAAAACATATGTTTCTATGGATAGGTCTTCAAAAATGATATTGAGGCTTCTATTATCTTCTTTTTCCAAACTGAATAGTTTGCGCGAGAGACACTTTCAAAATGGCAAAATGTGTGAAGTAACCGAACCTGTAACTTCTAAAGTAAGAAAATGATAAAACTAAAAAAATTATGATGTACTTTACCAAATGCAAACTTCAACCGAAAATTGGTTTGAACGAGATCTAGTAATTTATATAATGTGCCGTTTTGCATAGAATTTTAATTGTATGTAATTATTTTTAAGATTGTTTCATTGTAGTCTCCCATAGGTCTGCAATGAGTTAATACAATCTAAATCATATAAAAAAGTGTCAGGTGTTATTGTGTTTCCTACTTAATATGTTTTATCATTAATTTTCAGCTGGTAAAGTAAGTCCCAAAATTACGGCGTGGTCGCTGACTAAGAATCTTATCGCCGAGAGAGGTATCTTTGGGCTGTACAGGGGTACAGCAGTCACTGCCATGCGAGACGTTTCCTTCAGCATCATCTACTTCCCTCTCTTCGCGATCCTGAATCAGTTGGGGTTGGCAAAACCAACTGACTTTACGCCACCGTTTTGGTAATTAATATTATATCATAAGCGCGAAGTTTTTATGGATGTTTGTTACTATTTCATGCAAAATCCGCTTAACGGATTTGGATGGAATTTTGCATCATCATCATCATTATAATCATTATAATCAGCCTATATTCGTCCACTGCTGGACGTCGGTTTCCCCTAGTGAACGCCACAGAGCTCGATCATCGACTTTTCTCATCCAATTGCTGCCAGCTGCCTACCGCAAGTCGTTGCTCCACCTGGCCAGCGGTCGTCAGTTGTTTCTACCCAAATTGCATTATCTGCCCAAGGTAGACGTATTTCGGAACAACTCCGAGAGATGCACCATTTACAACGACCGATCTTGGGGTAACTAAGCTGTTAAACATGACCTTGATTTTATCTATGTTCATCCCAAGACTGATACGTCGAGAAGCGTCATCTAGGTCAGTCAGCATTCATTCGAGATCCTGCAGCGACTCCGACAAAAGAACAAAAATCTTAAGTGACAGATGTACTCACCGTTTACGTTTATGCCCGATCTTTTCCAGTTTAGCGTCTTAAACATATCCACTAGGGCGTTAGTGAGCAGTTTCGGGATATGATATCCCCCTGTCTCCCTCCCTTGCGTAGCGGAATATGCCTAGATTGCTGATTCTGTACTTGGACGGACATAGACGCAGCGTTATAATAATAATATAATAATAATAAATCCTTTATTGTCAGGCTACTGTCAATCAAAAAATTACAATTGTGTTAGTAAATAAAAATTTAGGCCTAAGTTTGTAAAAACTTGAATGCACTACGTTTTCGTGCGTTCGTGTGGCACTTCGACGGAACACCACATCTTGCGGCCAAAAGTCTTCTTCCAAGACGAGGTGCAGCAAACACGTTGGTATTCGCAAACGCCTTGAAGTTAACGTTCCGGCGCGACTCCAACAGCTGCACTCTCGGCGCGTATTTGAGCATTTGGCGCACGTACTCCACGATGTCTTCCGCCTTAGTGGTGTATTGTAGACGGTGGATGTACACCGGAATGTTCGGCTTCGTGGCGCGAACAGTCACACTGGGCTCTGGAGGAGCCGCGCCGCAGCGGTCCTTGTTGATCCATTGTCGGTGCTTCTTCCTCTGCACCTTCATGAAACCCTCCTTATCCTCCATCTGTACCTTTTTAGGCACGGGCTTCTTTGTAGGAGCACTGAGAGTGCTCGCGACGACGCTAGCAAAATTTCTACGAATACGTCGAGATTCAGACGCTGAAGACACAGGCAGCAAGTCGGTTGGTCTTACATTGGCGAACGGAGAATTCGTGGGGACAGGGGCGGGGCAGAGGGGTGCACGTGGCGCGCATTCTGCATGCTCTGCAGTTAGTAGTGTCGGCGGCGATAGCAACACTGCTGACGCGAAGCCCGCTCCGCGAAGCGTGTTCACGTTCGATGCATCCGATGGTGACCCAGTTATCGCTGCCGATTGGCGCAACTCAGTGAGTTCATTGCGCAAATCGACGGCATTTTGGGATGACGATGCAGATCCTGTACGTCCGCTAAACTTGCTTTTAGAAAAACAATGTCCTTCAGCGAGCCTTCGTTACATCGACGTGGTCGAAAGTGAAGGGAGGGAGTTTGTGTAGTTCCCTTGCCACAAACGTCGGCACATCGTCAGGGTCAGTCCCCTTTAGCAGCGTGATGATGTCTTGGATGCTCTTCTTCGTCCCGTTAAGCCGGTGAGGCACCATCTGGTCGGTCTTGTTGAGCAACCGGAACAAAAGCCGCTTGGAAGCAGCGACGTCCTCCTCGCTGAAGTTCGTGGCGCAGATCTGGACTGTAGACACCTCGTTCATCACGTCCAACTTCTGCTGCAGGAACGCCAGCAGTTCATTCACCACAAATTGTTAACTCATGGCGGTTAAAAATGTATGAGCAACGGCTTGCGCCACCGCGTATTCAATTAAAACTAAATAAATACGTGTCAGCAATACGTCCGCATCGTAGCGCAGCTAATATGAGAATCACAAGCTTTTATTTGATTTTAATATTACTTTAACAAAGATAATGCAACACGACAATAGTTCGGCGAGTAAGAGAGAATAGGGACGAACACTTTAGTCGATACTAAAGTACGGTATGTGTTTTGTGTCCTACATTTAAACAAGCCTAAACAAACAATTTTCGGTTTTAACTAAGAGTAGATCCAAACGCTAAAAACTTAAGTTAAACTTAAATTGATAATAAGATAGAAATGAGACTGTATAATATGGATCCGATCGATTAAGCAGTGGCTTTTATTTTTTAGGTGGTCTTTTGGTTCAGGGTGCGTAGCGGGATCGACGGGAGCTTTTTGTGTCACTCCTATTGACGTTTTGAAGACCCGTTTGCAGACAATCAGGAAAGGAAGCGGCGAAACAGAGTACACAGGAATTTTTGACTGTTTCAGGTAAGTAGCCGCCGTTTAAACATACGTTTCGCACAAAATTTTTGTTACGTATGATATTGACAGCCAGAGGTGATTCTCACGTGCTGCCGACCCTGTAGAAACCGTCTCTAAGGTATCTTAAAATAATGGAGTTACTAATTCGACAGCTAACGGAATTCACGAATTGTCAGAATAGTCACTCCCCCAACGAGCTCTGGTATACTTACTCACTTGAAAAAGCACCTATTGCTGATTCACTGCGGTTTTCTGTAAAGCGGCGGTATTTCCCCAGTTGGGCAGCTCAATTTGAGCGAGGAATCTCGCTATGCCCTACCTCTCGAGAAATTTTAAACTTTGAAGTGCAGAACCCTAGAAATGATTTGTTAACTTTTAGTGTTATATCTTCATACATTGTAATATACTTAATAAAGTTGGTATTTAATACTTTAACTGTAAATCCCCTTTTTTCACTCAAAATATTCGAAATAACAACCAAAAATACTGAATTGCACACTAAATTTGCTCATCAAATAAATCAATTATACTATACTGTTAGATCTTTAAAGCTTAATAGGACCGATTCGGTTCTGGCGTTGTGGTTACAGTTCTAACCTAACCTAAACCAATAATTATGAATAGGACCGATTCGGTTCAAATTTAGTGTGCAATTCAGTATTTTTGGTTGTAATTTCGAATATTTTGATTGAAAAAAGGGGATTTACAGTTAAAGTATTAAATACGTAGTACAGTCATTTATTTGATATGCAGTAGGTTATTAGTGGAGAAATTTTGTTTGCTTAAATTTCTAAATAGAGGTGCAGTTAAAAATTTCCCCTTAATAAATCATAGTGGGTAGGTATATTAACAAAAACATACACTAAATAGAATAAATTTTGATTCTCAAAAATTTACTACCAATTAAGTTTTTTTTTGGTCAATCTGATAATCATTATCTAAATTATTCGAAAAAATATTTGTCCTACAAAATGTATGGTTTGATCAAAGACTGGCCTTCCAACATGTATCGATAACGAGGTCATTAAAAATGATTACTGTGGATCCTGGCCTATATAATTATACATATGTATTTACATAAAAAACAATTTTTTTTCGTATGTAGTTTATCAACCATCTGGAATCCGTGACACAAGCCTCGTTGCTTGGCTCGGAACCTGATGGCTCTGTGTCATAATGTCTGGTTATATTTATTCATCTCCTTATTTTTATTTACAGTAAAACATTAAAGAACGAGGGACTTTTCGCCTTTTTCAAGGGTGGTGCGTGCCGTATGATTGTAATGGCTCCGTTGTTCGGTATTGCACAAACTGTGTATTATCTGGGCATAGCGGAATATCTGCTGGGGTACAAACGTCAAAAAATCGCCTGAATTTGTATACACACCCATGTATTTTCGACTCCCGTTGTATTTGTAGCTGTTATTTGAAACTTACAAAATAACAGTAAGCTGTTATCCCATCAAAAACAAATCTAAAATGATATACACGCCCTTGTTGTTGACTTCAACGACAAATGAAGTAATTGGTGCCAAGTTTAACGGTCAGTCCTGAAATTAATTTATAACAACATAAAATATTTTATAAGAACTTAAAATATAAATACTTCTTATAACTTATGATAATTATGTTGAAGCCTAAGGTCTGACTTGGCCAGTTATCATACACGAATTATATCATAGCCTTAGCAAGTTCTAAAGCTGTAAGTTCCTATTCTAATTTTCCGGATCGAACATCTTCCATGACTGTTTTAGTAGGTACTTAATAATTAATCGTGTACCATAATTCATACTTATATCATAATGTTTTTGATGGGATATCATTACTTTTTGTATAGAAATTATTAGTTAGGTAACTTATTCATAATTAAATTTATACCAAATGGATTTTGATAATTTACTGTATTTTCCTACGCTCTCGGACTATGTCTTTTTTGTATTACATTTTATATTTCTTGTACCTTTTATAGTGAATGAATAGCCCATTCAGTGTCCGGTTTTTAATTTACACGTTTTCTGTTCATACTTAATTTGGCAAAACCGGGACGATATAAACGCGCAGTCGCTTGTACTCTACAATTGAGTTCTCTCCACAACCCTAGAGGTCAGGAAATGCAGGTTTCGAGAGATAAACCGTCAGTAAGAGACGGGCACGTTCGCGTCAAGGTATTATAACAGCTCCCCACCCCGCCACTCCACGGTCGCCGAACCATGTGCCATAGTCCAAAATACTTATTATTTAATTATTCATAAGTAATTATCTTACACAATTGATGTGATGTGCGTGTGGCGCGAGGGCCACCATCACTGAAACGAAAAAAAAAGTATCTCCGTAGATAGTAGAAGTTTTACAGAGTCTTAGACGTCAATCCCAGTAATTGTAAAAAAAATAAGAGAGATATAAAGCCCATTTGTAACTCATCATATGTACATGCTAAGGAATCGTATTGGTATCTAAATTTAAGTTACAATTTGTACAAATTTATAAAACAATAAAAATATTGTAAGAAGCCTTAAGTGTTGTTTTATTCAAACACGAAGATGGCCCTCAGGTAAAATATAGTTTCATTGAAAATCTTTGAGACCGTGACACTAAGTTCTACTAAAACTTTATAAAAAATCTCGCCAGTCACGTTTACGTCAGTGTATCAACCATCTAATATCCGTAACACAAGCGTCGTTGCTATAAGCGTCGGATATATTTACTATTTATATCCTGACCGAGAGAAGAGAGAGATTGAACGCTGTTGAGACTTTTATTTCTCACCTCAAAATAATAGGGTTTTAATATGGGTCCAAAACTTTAATCTTATCTTATAAACTTCTTATATACTAAGTTGAACAGTGCGTTAACAATAGTATTAAAAAATGGTATTAACCTGATATGAACCTTATTGTATATAACATGAATAAATCTTAAAAGGTACTATGGTTACAATGTCAGTGCTAGAGAGATCATCAGATAGGTAATGACGCCTATACCCTGTTTATACTTATTTGACCTATGTTTTTCGCTAAAATCTTTAATTTGATAGAAATAAGGGTGCTATCATAGGTCAAATAAAGCTGGTCAAACTTTACATTTACATTTAGGTACAAAGTTCATTGAAGACGTCATATTATATTTAAAAAAAAAAGAATCACATTGTATATTCTAAAATATGTTTTAATTTTTTTATTCTAAATCTAACCTACATTACACTTATAGATATGTATTTTAGTTATATTATTTTTGGTTAACATTTATTTTCTATACTGAGTATATTTATTGAAATTTGTCTTTCTTAGAAAGTTGAAGTACTATGATGGGTTCTGAATCTTCAGATAAAGATATACGGAATAGGTCGCTATTTGGCTGGAGATTTCCGATATTTTATTGGTATTTTTATAATCTATTCTATTATATTTTATAGCCTATTTTGACGATCCAGCGGTAGTTAACACTGCCTGCTGTGCTATGGGTCCTGGGTTCGAATCCCGGTAGGGACAAATGTTTGTGTCATAAGCATAAACATTTGTATCCGACTCATGGATATTTCTATGTATAATATGTATATATTTACAAAAAAAAAGTATATATGTAGTATATCAACCAACTAGTATCCGTAACACAAGCCTCGTTGCTTAAATGGCGCTGTGTCATAATGTCCAGAAATATTTTTTATTATTATATTTATTATTATTATTATAGTTCATTAGGAGCTTTTCATTACTTAAAAGTTGTAACATACAAATATTATTTATAATTAAAAGTGAATTTGCGCATGAATTATACCGTATTTCTAGGACGCCTATAAAGTCTAATAAAATCTAAAAAAGTAGCCAAGTTACTGAGGTTAAAAGGAAATTACGTACGCAGTTAAAGATAATTAAATTTATTAGACTTTTTAAATCACGGAAATAGCATGGATAGTCACAAAGTTATTAAAAAAATTATAAGAACAATGGCGCATAAGTGAGAGGTTTCTACAAATCTCGTGGAGGTAAAGTAGCTACGTAAAACGTAAACGTAGCCTACGTAGAACAATTTAGAAAGTCTATCATGGCATTTTTGAAGAGTAAGCAGAAATCTCAATCTCTCGCACACACGACGACCGAGAATCAGTCAGAAACTCAGTTTTATTTTTCTCTCGATGGTGCTTGAGGTTGCCATAAAAATTTCATCAGACGTCATTCTTTTATTATTTAAAACGTTGGCCCAACTTAGGATTATCTCCAGTGTCGTGGGTGGGTTTACAAACACAATTTTTCACATGCACAAACTTCCAGACCCGATACAACTACTTGTAGATCGTACAACTATATGCTCCATGCGGGGGTCGATCACGCAACGGGGAAAGCACAACCCGATCGCTCAATTAAGTCATCGTAGCTTATAGAAACGGCATGCTAGACATGCCGTCACAAAACCTGCGAGTAAACACCATTATTACTGTATCAGTAAGGGTTCGAGTGAGTTCTATAATGTCTAAAATCCTTATATAATCTTACTGTACCTATCATAGTATTAATATTAAAGCATCTCCGGTAAGTACGTGTTCCCGTGAAATATAATTATATGGACACCAAATTAAATTATTATTATTGTCTACTGAAACTTATGTATACAAGTTTTAATGTTAGGCCATACTTCTGATACACAATTATTGTACTCTATGTACTCATTTTAAGTACCCTTCAAAAATTAAAAATGCATATTTGTAATATCCACTTAAAATTTGCCATCCCCTTCACTCATATCACTAAATTGAGTAGCACTTGAGTATTGGTATTAACATAAAAATTTTAGGATCTAATTACCAATTCTTCAAAGCTTACATTATTTTAATAGATAGGCTAAATCAAACATAATTATGTTTAATTACCTAAAATTGTTTTCAATAACATTGTGGTTTAATATCGTTTTCAGTAATATTTATTGCAACAATATTTATTATAATGTGGTATTTGACAAATGCTTTTGTCATATAAAATTAAATATCGTAACACAATAGAAAAGTATCTGAATTATTAATAATTATTATTTATTAATATAATTTATTTATTATTATTTTTCCACACTTTGGTATTGTCACCGCAAAATTGTAAGGGACGTTAGTTTATAAAAAATCTAGACAGATTATAAACTGTCGGTACATTGTGAAAATACGTCAATAATACACGCATTGATATATTTTTTTATATGTGCGTGTGGTGTGAGGGCCACTTCGTCAAATCTTTTTGAAATTTGCCTAGGATTTAGTGAACATTCCAAAACAATTGTGAAAGTTGGAATCAGAATTTGTGAAAGTCTAATAAGCGAGTTATAGCCTGTAATGTTGGGCCCTCAATCCTCACATAGAGGATTGAGGGCCCACCCGTGTGGATATACTATGGACACTACAGAAAATGTGTTTATGGCAAAATCTAAGCTAATGCCAAACAAAATTTGTGAAAACAAGATATTATCGTAAAACACTATCCTACTTTATATATCTTCGTTCAAAATGGGCCCTCAATTCTCACAAACGCAAAAGTTTAAACACAAATAAAATTAAAACCATTAACTTACAGCTGCTGTTTGATGTCTTATACGCTACTAAATAATTTGTGAAAATTTGTGAAAACAAGAACAGGTCACCACGTCTTGTGGTTTAAAAGTTGTGAGCTTCACAAAATTTGGGCCCTCAATCCTCCACTTTTTTTGGTCTTCTCGTTATTACGCTTATCATATTAAAGATAAAGGAAATCCAAAATAGTCATTAATTGTGAAAAAATTAGTGCAACAAATTGTTGTTATTTGTTACCAATAACAATTACAATAAAATTAAATATCTTGAAAATTACCGAAATCGACTATTTTTTTATTGTGTATGTGTGTAGGGTGACAATAATTTTGTAATTTAACTATTGACGTCTTATGACATTACATTTTTTAAATTGCTCTCGCATACATATTACCAGTTTTTTTTTTCTTTTTCTTCCCTTCCGGGATAACTCAAAGGTATCTTATCTATACAGCCTTGGCTGTATGAACAAGATTCCTTCAGTATTTTTTATGATGTATTTAAGATGGATGATACATGATAATGGTTGATGATTTGGTGAATTAATGGTTTATGAAGGATGATAAATGATTTTTTTTCTAGTTTCAGAAAAGATGTGGATCTTAACGTTTAATAATTCATCGAAACACTAATTTTAGAAAATAAAACACTACTGCTAAACATGTTTCGATGAATTTTAATGTGACGCTTCACTTTCCCGCCAAAAAGTCTTACCAGAATAATAACATAAAATACCTTATTTTAAAGAGTGTCTATGGAGTTTCTGGCCGGTTCTTCTCCATGAGATCACCTTCTTGGAACCGTGCACTAGAGTCATAAGTTTTTTAAATGCTTGAAAAAGTTTAAGTATATGAAATAAAAACCTTTTGATTTGATTTAATTCATTTTATATATTTTATTAGTGACGATTTTGATTATTTGGGATGTCTGTTTACTAGGGATGGCAAGATTGGCAAGATTGATAATATAAAAGGGTGAGTAAATACTAAAAATAAAGCAAATAGTGCTTTTGTAAAATAAACACGATTTGCTACCCAGCATAGTGGGCTGGTAGGTACACTTAAATATGGCACAAAATATCGGTATAGCGTCGTTACTGTATAAGATTCACTGTCACCATGGATGCTAATTATTTTGTTCACTTACCGTTTGTAATTGTTTAAAATGACAAATTAAAGGCTTTCTGTATATTTTCCGCTCAGGTGATTTGATTTGCTTATGTTCATCACTGCTCAACATTGCATATTAAACAATTAAGTATGATAGATTACGATAAATACGATAACAAGGACTTCACTTCATAAATTGCAAGGTTAGAAAAACTTTCATTGTGAGCACAACTGCCAAATTGACGGCGACGGTTTCAAGTTTTTGACGTTTTAAGATAATATTTGTTTGTATATGGTAAAAATGTTATTAATAGATGATATTTAAGTTCAACACATTCGCCTTTGGAAGGCAGGCGAATTGGTAAAAGTTATAATTGTTGCAATATAACTAGGAAAGAAAGAATGAAACGAACTTTTAAATCATGTTTTCACCTTAATTCTAATTACGTTTAAAAACGTTTCGTGTTTTGCTAGAGCTATTACAACATATATTATAGGATAGTTTTACCCAATTTATTCTGATTAAGTTATGGTTATAAGTAATACGCCTATAAGCCACTAGATGCCATTAAACGGTCAGTTTTACAAAAACTGATCTTCGTTGTTTATCCCGTGGAGACTTTTTGTGGTCACCCTATTTTGAAATTTACCCGATAAAATTAAAAATGGTTTTTTTACACAAAAAAAGGTATTTTAATATCTTTCTGGTATTGCATTTGTTGCACAATTTTTTTCACAATTAATGACTATTTTGGATTTCCTTTATCTTTAATATGATAAGCGTAATAACGAGAAGACCAAAAAAAGTGGAGGATTGAGGGCCCAAATTTTGTGACGCTCACAACTTTTAAACCACAAGACGTGGTGACCTGTTCTTGTTTTCACAAATTTTCACAAATTATTTAGTAGCGTATAAGACATCAAACAGCAGCTGTAAGTTAATGGTTTTAATTTTATTTGTGTTTAAACTTTTGCGTTTGTGAGAATTGAGGGCCCATTTTGAACGAAGATATATAAAGTAGGATAGTGTTTTACGATAATATCTTGTTTTCACAAATTTTGTTTGGCATTAGCTTAGATTTTGCCATAAACACATTTTCTGTAGTGTCCATAGTATATCCACACGGGTGGGCCCTCAATCCTCTATGTGAGGATTGAGGGCCCAACATTACAGGCTATAACTCGCTTATTAGACTTTCACAAATTCTGATTCCAACTTTCACAATTGTTTTGGAATGTTCACTAAATCCTAGGCAAATTTCAAAAAGATTTGACGAAGTGGCCCTCACACCACACGCACATTTTTTTTATTTATAAAAATAGGATGGCAAACATGCTAACGGCCCGTTTGATGGTAAGCGGTTACCGTAGCATATGATCGTTTGCAACACCAGATGCGTTCGCGCGTTGCAGACCATTTAAAAACCGTTTCAGGTTTCTTAAAACATAATATTTGATAGTTGTCGTATTGCTATTAATGTATAAGTATGGAAGTGTATTTCAGTTGTAATCATATTAAAACGTTTTTATGGGCGTTTCAGTCTCCAACTCGTATGTTTGGTAATTTATTCTCTTGTGCCCTTTATTTTAATTGGCACAAGATTACAAAGACACGTGACACTAAATTATGGAGTACTTTGTCTGATGACAAACTATTAAATTCTATTAAATTCTTGGTAGGTACCAAGGTACTCAAAAAGCCCTCTTAAGTATTTTAAAAGTTCCTGTAGATTCTAATATTCTCTTTTGAGTGGGGCCATCACGTAGCCATTTAAACCTTGCGGATGCGGGGATACTCTGGACTGAAGTGTTGTGGTCTCCGGACCGGAGTCAGATGTGCTGCTGGAGTAGCTCTTGGACGAGGGGTACCAACGCATTGTCTTCTTATCTACGTATCTGTGAAAAGATAATACTTTCAACATATTGGATCTTGACTGAGTAATCTCGACTTCGCTCAAGATAATGAAGATGAAGAAAGTTGTATTTTTTTTGTCTAAAAGTATGGAAACTTATGATGGCTTTTGTCTTTTGTAACTTTATGGATTCTTTTCACTTACCACACTAAATTAAAGCTATTATTAACGGATTTTATCACAGTATATTTATATTGTGTATTTTGACACTTCTGTAAGTCAAAGTCTAAATAAATTAATGTTTTGTAACATTATAAATTTACACGTATGTACTACGAGCTAAGTATGGCAGGTATAATGTACCTTATGCGTATAATTAGTGATGACTGATTAGTGCAAGGGTACTTAGGTTGCTTTCCATGGTAAGGATCTCAGGTTTGAATCCCAGTAAGGGCAAAAACATTTCTGTGATTAGCATGGACATTTTTGATTCTAAGTCAAAATGATAATAATAACAATCCATAGACTATTCTACGTGTGTATTATTGTATGTGGTATGTATGAGACCTAACAAGACGCGAATGATGATCATAAAAAGTTATACAAATTTTGAAAAAGTTTATCGACTTACCTCTTGCAGAGTTTCTTGAATATTTTCTTCTTACAAACAAATATGAGGAATATAGCGAATCCTATGAGTATGTTGTAGGTGTCTGATATGTACCACATTCTGAAGCCAGGATACAGGAAGCTCACAATCTCCAGCAACCAGTTCAAACCCATCACTACAGACAATTTCAGGTAGACCATGAATCTGTAACATGGATAAAGAGTATCTAAGTGAAAAGTTGCCCAACAATATTGCTAGGCATTTTTTATCACCAGGGTGGCAAATAAATTCACGGCGTGCCTGGTGGTAAGCAGTTACCGTAGCCTATGTTTGCAATACCAGATGTGTTGCTTACGCCATTAAAGGGATCGTTCGAGGTATAGCGAGATTCCTCGCTCTAATTGAGCTGCCCGAATGGGGAAGTACCTCCGCCTTACAGAAGACCGAAGTGAATCAACAATAGTTGTCTTTCTGCGAGTGAGTAAGGTTACCAGAGCTCATTGCGGGATTGACTATTCTGACAGCATGGGAATTCCGTTTGCTGTCAGTTTAGTAACTCTCTATTTTAAGAAACCTAAACGGTCTCTACGTGGTTTGGTAACGCATTTGCAAGCCTCTGGTGTTGTGTCCAAATGTCCATCGGCGGCGGTGATCATTTACCATCAGGTGAGTCTCCTGCCCGTTTGCCCCTTATCACCATAAGAAAACTTAAAATAGTGTCACTACACTGACAGCAAACGGAATTATTTTCCTGTCAGAATAGTCACTCCCCGAGCCGTGTCAACCTTACTCACAACTACTGTTGATTCACTACGGTCCCAGTCAGGCAGCTCAAGTTGAGTGAGAAATCTCACTACATCGCTAAAAATATAATGATGTTTTCTACGTCATTCTCAGTGGTTTACAAGGACCTTATGGCACTCCCGGCGGCGAATTGAGGTATTAGCAATTAATCTGCCTTATCCCTTATAACGGCGTACTGGTATGCTATTTCGATATTTCTTATCTTTGGTGACACATTAAACGCGGAAAATAAACATGCAATAGGCATGTTGTTTATTAATACAATATTTCTCAATAATTCTTTCGTAGGTAACGCGGCATTGAGTGTTTGTGTGTGTGTTTGAATTCTTTGTGTTTTATATAGAAATTAAGTCAGCCGGCTCCAGTTCAATCGCAAGACACTGTGACTTATTGCAGTTCTGTGCGTATTTATCATAACTCAAAAAGGGGAAGGAAATCATCGTGAGAACACTTACACGCTTGAGAGATTTTCACGATGGCATGTGAAGTCTGCCAACTTTCACTAGATTAGGGTGGTAGACTATAGCCTAATCATTCTCAAATGAAAAGAGACCTGTGCCTAGCAAGTAGCAGTGGGACTAACTATAAGTAGGTTTATTTGTACAGAGTTAACTGACCTGTGTCTATGAGTACGGTGTGCCTGCTGATTGCCTGCAGCAGCTGAGTCCAGCATCCCAGTTCCTCGACTCAACCGCCAAATGTTGAACGCAGTCATCAAGTAGAACATCCAATTGCAAATGATCAAAATCAGCATCGGTATGTACAGGTAAATTAGTTTTATACCACCTAAATGAAAAACAAAAATAACTATTTGATTCTTCAGCATCTATGTCTTTACATACTTAATAATACGATTTTCAAATACATAAAACTACTGAACCTTACATTAACTAATAAAAATATATTATTACTGAGTAAGAAAATTATTAAACTGGACGTTTTTTTTTATCAGCCCGGTTGATCCCACTGCTGGGCTAAGGCCTCCCTACCTTCCTTCCATTCCTCACGGTTTAAAGCTTTTATGGACGATTAATACTTTATATTATTTTTCCAAATCATACTTAATAATACATATATAGTTATGCAGGTTGCCAAGTGGTTGTTGTATTTCCAACAGTAAAAAATGCTATCAACAGAAAACTGAAAGACTCCAACTACATAAAACTACAAACCTTCGAGGAAGCACCCCTGATCGGGTATGTGTGGCGTGATGAACCAAGGCCACTGTCTCAGATCAGCTGAGTTGAGCATTCCAAGCCCAATAGTCATGACAAGTGGAAGTCCCCAAGAATAGAGGCAGTACATCAGGAATTTGAAGCGTTCTCCTCGTCTATGTATAGCACGGGCTTTCGCGTAACCCCTGTAAAAATAATACAAGCGTAAGTTTTGTTCTGATACCTGAGCAAAAACGCCATATCTACGTAATCAAATCAGGTTGTATAGTTTTTTAAACCTCGATGCAAAAATATGTTATTAATTAGTTTAACATTTATGCATATCCAAATTTATCCTCTATCCAAATTTGAATGTAAGAAAACGGGACTGAATTATCTACAGAACATATCGTACGAGCAAACGGAGTTTATTTTAGAGAATCATAACAAACTATATAACACACACACACACACACGCACTCACACTCACTCAATTCATACATACACAGTACACAACTAACATTTTACAATCTATTTTTACATCTTATTAGAACTATCTGTAAAATACCCAAATTCTGTAGTATTATAAAATTAATTGCAATAGTGGGAGGGCGGCGCCGGTGTCTGTCACACAGTTTATACTAGCGCAGGCACTGTCGTTAACTCTATCTTAGCATTATTTTATATGCATAATTGTAAAATGCACTAGTTTAAGATAGAAAAATATTGTACCCTTTTTATGAGAAATAAAGAATATTTGATATCATCGCAGCTATTAAGCGAATGAGCCGATTTTGTTAAAGTTTTCTTCTTGTTTAAACTTAAACGATGCTTTGCTCGAGAGTGTTTTTAGCCCTGATAATCTTTTTAGAGACGGCTGTTATCAGGGGTATTTACGTTATAAATGAAAAAAAAAAAAATAGAGAGTTACCGCTAAAATATGTTACATTATGATTGTTAGACTCTATAGAAACATCCATGACTCAAGTAAATAAATAAATGCCCATGGTCATCAACTATCCCCGGCTCAATTGTGATAAACGTGGTGGTAAAACATTGTAAACAAAACCATTTCGTAAATTTTATTTAATTTTAAAAAGAGTATCTATGGAGTTTCTTGCCGGTTCTTCTGCATAAGACCTACCTTTTGGAACCATGCAACTAGTTTTTGACAATTCAAAAGTACCTTTAATATTGATCTCATTATAATAAATCATTTGAGTTTGAGTTTGAGAGATATTTGTTCAGCGAGAAACAGCTTTAAAACCACTACCTACATTAATTGGTTCGCTATATTTTGACAAAAAGTTTGCCTATAGTTTGTCGTACGTACCTTTATTCATACAGTCTTTAATTTAACATTATTTGATTAATATGTTTAACTAAACTCAAGAAAGCCATATTACCTGAAGGTCCACCAGATATCTAAGGACATGATGCTCATCCAACAGAAGCTAGCCAAGAAGAAGAAGTATATTCCTAGCGCTGTAATAGAAGAATATAAATTATAACGATGAACACACTATTCTGTTATGCTCCGTATGAAACTACTACATACATAATAATTATGTATTACCAAAATACATATTATGCATATCATTAGTTTTTCATGTAAGTACCTTAGACTTAAAATATGCACTCTGAAACTCGTCATTGTTAATCATAACTATATTATATTAGTGCTCCAATATGCTTTTTTGAACACTTTAAATAATTCTATTTTGATGTGTTTTAATAATATAAAGGTTTTTTTATTAGTCCATGTAGCGACATCTATCTCGCCACATAAGAACTACGGACTCAGCGCGACGACGAAAATAATCCTACATCGCGCAAGTGAAATTTGCACGCGAAATAGAATATATACAACACCCAACATCAACCGTTGGGCAGTAGCCCGCCAGGCACAACACCATGCCTGGTCGGAGGATCCCCCTTTTCCAATGGAGGGATCACACCCTTCCCCCCATATCCACATGATTTGGCACTAATAAAATACTTATAACCCAGCATTTTCACTCTTCTACCACCAACCCCTATAATGTGGCAAAACAACGTTTGCTGGGTCAGCTAGTACTTATATGTAATCTACAAAATCTCAAAAAGTTCTGCACCTATTATTGAGCTCAAATTTTGACTTAAAATACCTATTGCTTTTATCTTTATGGTAGGGGACTTTTTGGCGGGAAAGTGAAACGTCATGTACAGCAGCTTTGATTTATTTTCTAAAATTTGTGTTTTGATAAACTTTAATGTATAATAATGGTGGATTATTAACCGTTAAGTGTTTAAAAACGTGCATGAGTGTTGGCAAATGAAACAAAACAGTGTAACGTGACTTTCAAATTCTCCCAAGAAGTCCGCCTTAGGTTTCAGTAAAGAACCACATATTTACTGAAACTAGGAAAAAAAAACAATTATCTATCACCGTTCATAAGCCATTAATTCACCCTATCATCAACCATCATCATGAATCATCCAGTCATCCACCATAAATAAAATAAAAGAATACTGAAGACTAGGCTGTATGGACTAGATTCCTTTGCCTCATCCCGAAAGGGAAGAAACGTTTAAAAAAAAAATCTTTATGGTAGGGTACAGTTACAGATTACTTACTAAGACCGATGCAGGCGTTTGTGGTGTGCTGTTCTATTTGAATGATGACCAGTAGCAGAAAGGCGAGGAACAGACTGGCGACGTATGCCATCAAGATCATACCACCCAAGTTCTGCAGTTCAGGCAGCAGGAAATATACAATTAGCACCAGGAGCATGAAGAAACAGGACACCAGTGTTGCTGTTGAAAAGAATAAATAGGTTAAAGCAAGTCAGAAACAAGGTTAAGTTTAGGTTTTTTTTATTTTAAGAAAACTAAACGGTTTCTACAGGGTCGGTAACGCGCGAGCGACACCTCCGGTGTTGCAAACGTCTTTAGCTACGGTGTACCTCGCGCGTTGCCATAAACAGCGAGCATTTTAGGTTTTTTTAAATGGGAGAGTTACTACATTGACTACATTTTGTTTTTAGTATTTGTTGTTATAGCGGCAAGACGACAGACGGACGGAGAGGCAGCGGAGTCTTAGTAATAGGGTCCCGTTTTACCCTTTGGGTACGGAAACCTAAAAATGGTATGTATTTTGAGACTAATAGTGGAGCAACATATTTCTCTCGATGGGAAGCCAGTCCACAGTCATCATGCTCATCTTACGTGCGAGAGAGAGAGAGAGAGTAGGTGTGAGGAAGGCATATGTAGATTATTCTAATTAACAGTAAGCCGACCCATTTAAATGACGTAAATAGGAGGTGGTACTACTCTGTAACCGCAGATAAACTGAGTCAAATTCAATATAACAATACCATCTAGTTTATTTGTAACATAGGTAGCGAAATAAACAATTCATTATTACAAGAATTATAGCGGTGTCACAACCATAAATAATTATAATAAATATGTCATCATCATCAATATTTAAGTTGTATTATACGGAATAAAATATTCGCCACTAAGGACTACATTCATATGAGAAACAATAATTGTACATAAACGAAATTCACAATGATATTGCAAAAATAAAAGTATTTTTTCAGTTGTTATCTCTTCATGTTATAAACTGCTAAACCGAGTTCGATGAAATTTGATGTTGGAGATAGTTTGAGTCCCGGGAACACGGGATAGTATTAATACCAAAAATTACAGTAAAGGTAAAGTAGTAAAGGGTAGTAGTTTGTATGGGGAATCAATAATTTCTATAAAAACGATTTTAAAACTTTTATAATTTCACTTAAGGTAAGAAATCAATAAGCAGATTGTTAATAAAGTAGGATTGGATAAAAAGTAAGCTAATAAAATTACTAATTTTATGCAGACAAAATCGTGGGTAAAAACTACTTAGTTTAGTTTAGTATTAGGTAATTTTTCAAGAACACGTGTTTGAGTATTTGCGACCAAATGACGTTTGTGTCGAAAACTACCGGCAGAAACTGAATTCCATACAAACATAATTCAATTATACATGGCAAATAAAATATATTTTCTTTACATTGTATTATTTGGATGCAGATAATATCTAGATTTTCTAATATAAGCAAATTTTTTTTTTCAGAAATATATAACGATTTTATTTGATAAATATGTTGTTGTTTAAGAGGAAGGTGTGGAAATTCGTGAGGCTTATGTCCTACAGTGACCATCATTTAGGTGATTTGATTAAGAGGAAATACTCCATGCAACTGTATATTTCTTTTTATTGTGATAACCTAATGGTGTCGACTGTGAAGTTCCAGGTTTAAAATTTAATGCTAAGGTACGCTCCACTGATTTTCGACGCTACGATTGTATTTATCACGCGGTGAAAGAAAATATCGCGAGGAAACTTGCAACCCTGAGTGACGTCTGTCACTGCGGACTAGGCAGGTAGACTATAGCTAAATATCCTCTCAAATGAGAAGTCCCATATATTTACTGTCCCACATATATGAGACAATGGGACAATTTTAATTATTATAATTGTGTTGAGTTCAATATAGCTCCTAGGTAAACATCTTAACACTATCGGTGCAGGACCGAGCAGTTTGAAAATAAGTATTATTTTGCCTTTTATGAAGTTGGATCATTATAAAATAAAATTATAGTTTAAAGCCTTACCTATCATTAAATACATATTACTCTCCGGCAAATCTACCCCAGGGATTATCACCCAGAAACGTAGCGTCGGCTCCTTGTGTTTGTATATACGGTAGTCGATGCAATAGTTTCCATGTTGTACGGGGGTCCATCTATTAAACGCATTTGGCATCTCCAATTGAAGCACAGCACTCTGGAAAAAAGAAAAACTGTTTATTTCTAAGCTTTAGGATTTTTTTTGTGGCCTATGGACGGTCGCAACACGAGAGGCGTAGCTTGCGCATTGCCAACCTTGTAAAAACCGTTGTTGAGTTCTTACAATAGAGGAGTTACTACCCTGACTGAGCAAACGGAGTTCCCATGCTGTCAGAATAGTCATTCCCCTAACGAGCTCTGGTAACTTTACACACTCGCAGAAACTGACTATTATTTTATCACTGCGGCATTCTGTAAAGCGGAGTTACTCCGTCAGATATTTCTTTCTCAATTTGAGCTTGAGCTCAATTTGGCAAGAAATATCGTTATTCTCCCTACCTCTCCAGTAATTAGTTGGTTCAAGAAAAATCTTGCAAGCTAAATAAGAACTACCTCCTCTCTCATTTTATGGAATTGAAATTAGACATATTTATTCAGTTCCAAAGATTTTATTTTATGTTATGTATGGACTGATTCCATATCCTAGACTGATCCCAGAAGGAACTCCTCACCGGCTAACAGAATAGAAACAAATTTTTGAAACTAAATTTGATATTAAAAAGTTGCGCTTGTCTACATGTTCTAAACAGCTAAGGTAGCCTAGTGGTGTACTGGGAAACCAGTGTACTGGGAAGTCAAATGGACTCAAGCTCGATCCCAAGGAATTCTCCGCTGACTTTTCGAAGTTATATGCGTATTTATCACATGCTCAAACGGTTAAGGAAAACATTTTCGAAATTTGCAACGTTTGGGAGATCTTCTCGATGGTGCGTGAAGTCTACAACCTATATACTACGAATCTAGACTAGCGTGGTGGACTATAGCCTAATCTCTCTCAAATGACAGGAGACCCGTGTCCTGCGATGGGACAGTAAATGGATGGATTCATCAGTTCTATGCACATCTGAAACTATTGTCAGAACTATGGTTCATTTGTGAAGACACAGCTGTATTTAACAAGTATCCCTCGTGTGCATTTTGAGATAATTTTGTTAGTACTGCACTTGCAGCTATATCTCAAAATCTGTTAAGTTAATTTAAGTATATATATTTTTTCTCTATATATAATAATGAATCCCCATTTCCCTTACCCATAACTTGAAATCGGTTTCAAAAATTCATTGATTTTTTTTTAAACGATTCCTAATACTTTGTAGAGAACTCTTACTTTCACTATTTTTTGGAATTTTGAAAAATATTAAGAAAGTTATGCAGAACATTAAAAAGAATTTTAATTAACGACTTATTATATTAACTCTTATAATGTAACCTTATTAGTTTACATTAAATCAGAAAAAGAAGAATACTGACTTAACTGTGATTTTTACGACAGTTCGCGCAATTGACATGTCGCCTGCTGAAAATATATAATTAATAGGTCCATATGGCCGAATATTTCTTTACATTTGAACTCCCGCCATAATAAATAAATATAAAAATAAATATTTTATCTTCGTATACCGACGCCATAAATACCGACGCCAAAAATACCGACAACACCAATACCGACGCCATCAATACCGACGCCATGAACACCGACGCCATAAATACCGACGCCAAAAATACCGACGCCATCGATACCGTTGCCATCATTACCGACGCCACCCTCACCGACGCCGTCACTACCGATACCAGCAACACCGACGCCAACAATAACGGTGCCAGCAATACCAACGCCAACAAACCGATGCCAACAATACCGACGCCAACAATACCGACGCCTACAATACCAACGCCAACAATACCGTTGCCATCATTACTGACGCGGCCCACACCGGTGCCGTCAATACCGACGCCATAAATACCGTCGCCGCCAATACCGACGCCATAAATACCGACGCCAAAAATACCGACGCCATCGATACAGTTGCCATCATTACCGACGCCACCCTCACCGACGCCGTCACTACCGACACCAAAAATACCGATACTAGCAACACCGACGCCAACAATAACGGTGCCAGCAATACCAACGCCAACAATACCGATGCCAACAATACCGACGCCAACAATACCGACGCCTACAATACCGACGCCAACAATACCGTTGCCATCATTACTGACGCGGCCCACACCGGTGCCGTCAATACCGACGCCATAAATACCGTTGCCGCCAATACCGACGCCAACAATACCGACGCCAGCAATACCGACGCCAACAATACTGATGCCAACAATATTGACGCCAACAATACCGACTCCAACAATACCGACGCCATCAATACCGACGCAATCCACACCGATGCCATCAATACCGCCGTCATCAATACCGACGACATCAATACCGACGTCATCAATACCGACGCCATAAATACCAACGCCACCAATACCTACGCATCCAATAGTGACGCCGTTAATACAGACGCCAAAAAAATCTATGCTTTCAATACCGACGCCACCAACATCGATGCCATCAATACCGACGCTTTAATTCCGACGCCATCAATACTGACGCCATCAATACCGACGCTTTCAATACCAAAAACAAAGTATTTTAATACTAATTTTACGCAGACGAAGTCGTGGGCAAAAGCTAGTCAATAAGAAAAACGAATTGTTACACATAAATTCTATTTTTATTTTCAGTTCATATTTTATGATTACATATAAAATAATACTCCCATTTTCTCCACTTTAAAACTACCATGGCCGATGCTAATGCCGATGTCAATCTATGTCGGGCGGGACGACCCGGATCTTTGGGATCTACCCTTACTGTTTATGGTATCGTACGTCGTATTTGACTGTTACAACAAATTTGCTTCCAACCTTCGAAAGATTGAACTGAACTTTTGCTACACATGAATTCATATACCTTGAATACAAACGTGTGACGCAAAATTAAAATGCAAAAAGAAGGGTTACTTTTGCAGTTCTAACTCAGATAAAGTTCCAAGCAAAATTAAGCCTTATTTATAGGTAAAAACAAATAATAAATAATATTTTGTGCTTATCGAATTACTGGCTTGTTGACCGGGATACTTCGTAATTAAAAACTTTAATAATAATTAATACCACGTAAACCCTTCTTCCTGTAATTAATCTTACTGCGTAGGTTTATTTCGAAGTATATTTAATTTATTTATTGAAAAATATAAGCAATTGGAGGAAACTATTCCATTTAATTATGCAGTGTTGGTGTTGGGAATACTTGGGCTATGTCATAATAATATAACAAGATTATACCAGGAAATTTAAAGACTTGTGGTGAGAGAGCCAACGCAGTTCTAACCTTTGTTTACTTGACTGGCAATTATTATATATTACTACAGTATAAAGAGAACATACTGTAGGACTCCGTATGTGGTATATTCTAGCAACCTGTAGCTAGAAAATGTTATAGTACCTACCCAATGAATGGAAGCTATGGCAGCCAGAAGGTAATCAATATTTTACGTTAGACCAGGGGACTAAGAAGTCAAAGGCTTCGAGTGCGAACCCGAGGCGCGCACCACTGACCTTTCGGATGTCTTAGGCGTATCTACATATCACATGTTCAAACGGTGAAGGAAAACATCGTGTGGAAACCTGCATGCTTTGGAGACTTTTTCGATGGCGTGTGAAGTCTGCCAAACCCACACCACGCTGGACTATAGCCTAGCCTAGGAGACTAGTTCCCAGCAGTGGGCCAATTATTGGGTTGATAATGAACGTTATAGATGACCAAACATCCTTAACTCAATTCTTAGTGTAAGTAGGTGTTTTGAAAGATGAAGCATTGTGAGCAGCACACATGGCGTGTATCGTATTGATTTTCTTATGAACGCAATATTGATACAATATCCCTTTAACACAGGTTCGATATTACTATGGTACGAATCGCACCTTCGTTCCGCATCTTAGGAGCAATTGCACCGTCAATTTCTATGACTTTGGACTACTCTATCAAATATTGCACTGCTATATGACCATACCAAACGTGGCTGCTAAGCGTGAGATCTGAGGTTCTATTTCCAAGATTCGTAAAATGCTATTGGAGTTGTATCTTAGAGAATCGTCAGAGGCAGCAATCTATTTTGTTGTAGGCTAACTCTTAGAATCAATAAGAACGCACTAGTACATCACTGTACTAGTACAAAACAGTGTAATTTATTTTTGTAAATATATCTAAATATATTTTTCAGATTCTTTCAGTCTAAAACAAACTTATAAATATCAGCATCAGCATTTTGCAATGGAAGAAGTTTCGGAAGAAACGCCAAAATAAACTTGGTGAATTGTGATTCACCAAGTTTATTTTGGCCCAATTCAAAATCCAGCAAAGTTAGTAAATAAAATTATTATGCGAGTCCAACTATATAGAGAATCGCCTAAAATAGTCTTTTGGCGGAAAGAGCAGCCGTGAGGTGATCTGTTCTAAATGTCGTCACGCATTGTCGCATATAAGTAGGTACCGTGTAACTTAACCGACACGATGTATAATTAATTCTTCATCATCATCATCATCATCATCAACCCATTAAAGTCCCACTGCTGGGCACGGGTCTCCTTTCATTTGAGAGAGAATAGTCTATCGCCGCCGAGAAAATCTCGCAGGCTTTCTTTATAATAGCATGAGATAATACGCATGTAATTTTGAGAATTCAGTAGTGCATGGGATTGAACTTGAAACTTTTAACTTCGCAGTCCACCGGTCATACCGCTAAGTTGTCATAGTCCTAGGCTATCGCAGCATGTTTGCATACGCTACTGAAAATGACACGATAAACCCCTTTCAAAAAACCGCAATATGTAAACGATCTGTTAGTAACTACACTACAACGGAGTGTTGTAACAAATAGGTAATAATAGTGTTCACTTTTATCATTGACGCCATTCAATTGGATGAGCACCCACTTCGACTATTTATAGTGCACTATTCATGTACCTACTACTACGATAACTACTCATTATATTACAAATATACATATAATATTAAAAAAACTACTGTCATAATGTACAATGATGATCATTATGTGCGTATTTAATTTTATTTCATACTCAAACGGTGAATAAAAACATCGTGAGGAAACCTGCATGCTTTCGAGATTTTCTCGATGGCGTGTGATGGCTGCCAACTCACTCTAGGTTAGTGTGTTGGACTATAGCCTAATCCCTCTCAAATGAGAGGAGACCCGTGCCCAGCAGTGGGACAAGATTGAGATGATTATGATACATGTACCTAGTATGGATAAGTGACTAGTGTAGTATTGGTGGGTAAAGCCTATAACACTTTGAATGCCTATATACTGTCCCATCTTTTCCCCATGGTGGGAATACCCATAGGAAAAAGGACAGGCAGAAATTACATAGGGTTACGTGGCACTATTCCCGCATAACACTTAATTCGTTTATACATCTATGAATCTTGGCATGCGTGAG
The DNA here is from genome assembly GCA_905163465.1 of Craniophora ligustri. Taxonomy (NCBI): domain Eukaryota; kingdom Metazoa; phylum Arthropoda; class Insecta; order Lepidoptera; family Noctuidae; genus Craniophora; species Craniophora ligustri. The sequence goes on along the minus strand of LR990967.1, from coordinate 3,514,697 downwards.
CGTTGTACGGATCTAATCGTTTTGAAGGACTGAAAACAGCAACTTGACATGCATCACACTCTTGTGTGTCCAAGTTCATACAAATGTCCATCCATACATATTCTACGATTATGTCCATACAATGTAATGAGGGATATCAGTATTTATTATTTATCAAAATTGGAAAGCATACAATTTTAATCCATTTTCAGAGATTTTTTCGTGAAACAAATCCTGTCGAAGTGGTTTTTATTCCATTTTTTATTCTTTCAAAGGGATAAAAAACTACACTGAGGGTATGTTTTTTTTATTTGAAAACATTACGAAACTCATTCTGTTCCAAATTTTCTATTGCACATTATTAAAAAATTAAAAAAATCAATGTCCCTTTCATAAATAGTATTATTTAGGTGGTACTTGAATAATACAATACTAAAACTATTTGAGATAACTTATTGTTTCACAATTAAATTATTAATTTATTTTACGCAATAATTAGAAACTTACCTCGGTAACATATAAGGAAAAGCCCATCATCCAAATATCCAAGGAATCATTTTTGAATTGTGGATCTTCAAGTCTTCCCGGCAAAATCGTGAAAAACTCTTCTATAGATTTCCCCGTTTTAACAATATTGTCAGTATAAACTTCTACACGAGAAAAATCAAGAGTTTTATGGTATTCTACGCAGGATTTCTGTCTACCAACGTATTGACCGAGGGGACAGCATTTGTTTATATAATTATGACCACTTTTCAAAAATTCGGCATCGATATTTGTTACTAGGTATAATAACAATACACCGACATTAATATTTAACTTAAGACCCATGTTGCCGTGTCGACGTGCGAGCAATAATTACAAATTTGCTCATGGGAATTATACAGCACAAAGCTGACTAATTAGAGCAAAATCGAAGTCTACACACCTACGCTGTGTTTGTCTATGTGTGGCATTGATAACATTACATACATAATAATATATAAATATAATAAATCTGTAGACGTTGCGTTTCTATATTATGTCATAAGTATTTAAAAAAAACGACCATTTTAAAACTTATAAAGAGAGGCAAAACCCATTCTTAATATTTTTGGAATTTTATTATTTATGCTAATAGGTGGTATAAAGAGCTAAGATTTGTTTTTTTGTTGTGTGTGCTGGCTCCCAAACTACTAAATCAATCTGAATAATTTTTTCACCATTAAAATGCTATATTATCCTTGACGAACATAAGATCACAGTCTCGCCAGCGCACTCTCCCGGTGCGGACGTTCTCCGTTTTAACGGACGACGCGCGCGCATCGAGTATCGTAAATCGACATGACGAACGTAGTAAAATGTGCATCTTGTAATATTGTGATCGATGAAATGTTAGCCTACATACAGAACAAAGTGTCAGTGATAGATGAGGACACGTTAGTTCGAGTTTGTACATCATCATTCTCTAAAGAAGAAATTGAAAAATCGAAATCATTATTGTTTGAGTCTGTGCCTGGGATTAAAATAAAACGTAAAAATAAGGGCAAGGAAGAACGAGATCTAGCTGATATAGTGCAGGTCTTCAAATCGAAGGAACCGGATCTGTTTCCGATCTATGTCGCCAGGGAATTAGAACGGCTCCCTCCAGTGCTGTTTGATCACCTGGACTGCACGAAGCTTCTTAAGGATTTACTCCTAGTTCAAGAAGAAATTAGGAAGATTAAGTCTACGTACGTTTCGCAAGTTCAGTTCGATCAATTAAAGTCTGATCTATCACAAATGAAACATGACTCATTGCTACCGAATTCTGAAAATGTAAACAAACGAAGAGGCGCCGGGATTCTAGATAGTGGTCCTATAGGGCTTTCACACATTGATCATTTATCACCGGAGACAAGTAATATTAATGGTAATAGTAATAGTAAGCAACAGGAATTTGAAACTACTCAAATACAATTTAGAGATATTTTGGGGGTAGCTGAAAATAATCATCGGAGCGTTTCAGCTGTGTCTCAACGATCGGCTACGGTAAAACCGGTTGCCGACAGCGCGATCGGTACGAATGTCACAAAGCCGTCTGCATCTGCGCCGAGTATTAAGACAGTAACCATGACGTCACCGCCACACTCTAATGCGATTCAAAATTTTAACAGGAATGAAGCCGCGTCGAGTGCTACTGTACTTAACTCAAACTTGAACTCGAAGAGAAATTACAATGATGATAAGAATCATAACGATTGGCAGGTAGTGAATTATCGTAAGAAACCTATGAGATATCGCTATACGGGCACGGCGGGAATAGGTCGCGATAATGAAGGTAAATTTAAAGCGGCGGAGAGGAAGATACCGATTTTCATTACGAAAATACATAATGATACTACAGAAAAAGATATAATAGATTATGTTTTCAATAAAACTAAGGAAGTGATTGTGTTAGAGAAAATATCTGTTAAGTCCGAAAGAGAATACAAGGCCTATAAATTCTTTATATTGGAAAAGAAATCGTCATTATTCCTCGATAGCGGTCTATGGCCTCAAGGAATCATATTCAGGCGATTTGTAAATTTCAAGCGCAAAACAACGAACGATGAGGCGTTGCCGCGTCGTGTCTGGTCTGAGAATGTATTAGATGAATAAAGACAACCTGTACACATTGGTCAGTTTCAATTGTAAAAGTGTCAAGCGATCGGTAGACTATGTCAGGCAACTGTGTCATACTTCGGATATAATTGCTTTGCAAGAAACATGGCTTCTACCGAATGATATACATTTTCTAAGCGACATTGATCCTGATTATGGCTATGTGGGGACGTCAGCTGTGGACACTGCGGCGGGCATGCTCGTAGGTCGGCCGTATGGAGGAGTGGCCATATTATGGAAGAAGAGTGTCTTGCAGAATGTGTCCATAGTGAAGTGTAACAACCCGCGCGTTTGTGCCATTAAAGTGGAGTTAGGGCAAAGGTCGTTTTTAGTGTTTAGCATTTATATGCCTACCGATAGTGTCGTGAACCAACCGGAATTTACGGACTGTCTTAGCTTGGTAAGTGCTATTATTAATAATGAACATACCGAGACGGCTTATATGCTCGGGGACTTTAATGCTCATCCAGGCCAGTTATTTTTTAACGAGTTGAAAGACTTTTGTACAGAGGCTGAGTGGATATGTGCCGATGTTGAATTACTTGGACTCTCATCTGATACGTATAGTTTTATAAGTGACGCGAATAGGTCCAGACGCTGGTTAGACCATTGTCTAGCGACGGAGTCGACCATGCGAACGGTCGTTAATGTAGAAATTAAATACGATGTTTTGTGGTCGGATCACTTTCCTTTGTTTATATATTGTAATTTAAATAGTATTAAACCTAAAATAGCATGTAATAACATCGACCCGTGTAATAAAATACGTTGGAGCGAGAGAACATCTGAACAAATTGCACATTATAATAAGTTATGTAACGATCAATTAAAATTAATAGACTTTCCGAGTGACTTAAGTAACTGTTGTGATTTTTCTTGCGATGTGGTGGATCATAAATATATTATTGAAAAAATGTATGACGAGATAGTAGACGTCTTAGGCCGAGCAGCTAATGACAGTTACACGGGTAGTAATTGGTTACGTAAAAAGAAACCTGTAGTTGGTTGGAACAGACATGTCAGTAGTGCTCACCGGGAGGCCAGGTCCAAGTTCCAGTTATGGACATTGTGTGGCAGACCGAGATCAGGTCGTGTTTGGAGTGAGATGCAAGAAAGCCGTAAAATCTTTAAGACCCGGTTAAAATGGTGTCAAAATAACAGCGAGCAACTTAAAATGGACATTCTGGCAATGCATCACGCCAAACATGATTTTCGGAGCTTTTGGAAGTCTACAAATAAAGTAAACAGTAGGCCGGGCTTGCCTGTGAGCGTTGGTGGCATTGCTGATCCAAAAAACATAGCGGAAATGTTTAAAAGTAATTTCATGGTGACGTCACCATTGGGACCATCACGGTCGGGGCTTGAAGGTGTAACTCGGGGGCAGGAGCTTAGTGTAAGGTTTACGGCCAAAGATGTTAGAAAGGTTGTTACGGCCATGACTCGAGGCAAGTCTCCTGGGCACGATGATTTGAGTATCGAGCATCTTAAATATGCTGGCGTCCATCTTCCAAGGGTTTTGGCTATGTTTTACTCCCTTTGTCTAGGACACTCATATCTACCTCCAGCTATGATGCGGACCGTGGTGGTACCGATCGTGAAAAGTAAGACTGGTGATATAAGCGACGCTAACAACTATAGACCTATCTCTCTGGCTACAATTCTGTCTAAGGTGCTTGACGGCCTTCTTAACACACTGATGAGTGGCTGTCTCGAGTTACATGACAATCAATTTGGTTTCAAATCAGGACTCTCCACTGAGACAGCTATTCTGTGTCTTAAGCAGACTGTCAAGTACTATACTGATCGTAAAACACCAGTCTATGCTTGCTTCCTCGACCTTACGAAAGCGTTTGACCTGGTTTCTTATGATATCCTCTGGGCTAAACTTAACGACACATCCCTGCCAAACGAATGCATTCGTATTCTCAAATATTGGTATAGGAACCAGGTCAATGTAGTTCGATGGTCGGGGGCGCTGTCTGAACCATACAGATTGGAGTGCGGGGTGAGGCAAGGGGGGCTGACCTCGCCAACGCTCTTCAACCTTTATGTAAACGCACTCATCGAGAGGCTGAGCAGCACGCATGTCGGATGTCATGTTGGTGGAGTTTCTGTAAACAACATTAGCTATGCAGACGACATGGTGCTGCTGAGCGCCTCGGTTTGTGGTCTGTCTAAGTTGCTCGGCATTTGTGAGGAATATGCTCTCAGTCATGGCCTGCTCTATAACACCAAGAAAAGTGAGTGTATGGTTTTTCGGGCCAGGGGTAAATGTCCAGATAGTATCCCTAGCATCAAGTTGAATAATGTACCGCTAAAGAGGGTTGACACCTTTAAATACCTTGGGCATCTCGTGACCTCTGACCTAAAAGACGATCCAGACATGGAGCGGGAGCGTAGGGCGTTGTCTGTTAGAGCAAACATGATAGCACGCAGGTTTGCAAGATGCTCGAAGGAAGCAAAAAACACTCTTTTCAGAGCTTATTGCACCTGTTTTTATTCGAGTGCCCTGTGGGCTAACTATACTCAAAAACGGTACAGCGCCCTACGAGTCCAATTTAACAATGCCTACAGGATGTTGTTGGGGCTGCCTCGGTACTGCAGTGCGTCGGGGATGTTCGCTGAGTCACGCATTGACTGCTTCTATGCGACGATGCGGAAACGGTGCACATCCTTGGTGTGCAGGGTCCGCGCCAGCTCCAACACCATCTTGAGGATGTTGGCTGAGAGGTTCGACTGTCACTACATTAATCATTGTTGTATGATTAATGTAGTGACCATAGAATGAAAAAATATCAATTAGGTAGGTAATTCATTTTCATTTTAATTTATTTTCAATCATTTATTGCGATTTTCTTCACTAATATAGTTTTAAGTTAATGTAATACTAACAAAATATGGATAATTGGTCTGAAATAAATGAATTTATTATTATTATTATTATTATTATAAGACGTGACTCATATGTTATATATAGCTTATTATATAAGCTTATATGCTTAGCATATATTTTATTAAAAAAACCAATTGCCATCCATCCATCTACCCGTGCGAAGCCGGTGCGGGCTGCTAGTTTATAATAAAACATTTTTTTATGTTTTTTTATCATAGTAACCTTTACAGCATGTCACAAGCAGGGTAGTGAGCATTTACGCTGATAAGGAACCGACACATACAAAAACCAAAACATTGTAACTCGTTTTAAGTATTTTTTTATGTTTTTGGTTTCTTTTAATGGGAATATTTATATTTAGATGTGTTTTTTAATAGACATGGCCAAGTGAATTCTTGTAAAAGTTTAGTCTGTCTTTCCTGCATGTTTCGTTGTAATGTTGTGCAGTGGTTGAGCAATCGGCTTCTGCCCAGCGTGTCCTGTATTCCCCGGACGGAACAAATACATATGTACATATATGCATGACTTTTTTTTAAGTTCGGAAAAATCCTTTAACTACCGTTCCGCGGCTATGGGAGGCGACGGGGTGTGTCGGACGCCGCGCCGCCCAATGTAAGCTGATTAAAACCGCACCACTCAACGCCACTAGCCCTATTGCCTATTGTATTGGATTCGCGAAAGCATGGACCACAAAACACCCTGGCCCTGTATGCATGGCCCACATGTAGTTGTTCCGGTTCTGGATGTTTGTGCATTGTGAATATTTGTGTTTGTAAACGCTCCCACGACACAGGAAAAATGCTAATTGGGGCAAGGTTTTTTAAATACAAAGCAATACAATACATCCTTATATAAATAATTCATTCATTATATATTTTTATGTTGAGTGTAATCGTCATCCGCTCAACAAATACTATATCCCTACAATCGTTTATTTTTTTACTTCCTGATATGTTGTAACTCACAGATAACACATTGAATATTTAAATAACAACTTACTCAGTTCAAAACATAGAGTAAGAACCATAAAGAATTAAAAATTACCAAGGTTAATGATGCTTTATGTTTCGCTAAGAGTCTAAAATGGAGATGGGCTGGGCTGGTCATGTTGCGAGATACGAGGGTAATTGTTAGACAATTAACACGGCAATTTGGAAAGGACCACATGGTGAGAGAGGTACATATCGTCCGTGCATTCAGTCTCTTCTTCTTAACCGCTCGATTGCCCATGTCAACTACTACTTGACAAGAGTTTTCAACGCAAATTGCCCGTGTTCAATTGCTCCTGGTTGACATGACCTTGAACGCTACTTTGCCCCTGTCAAATGCTAGTTGACACGTGCGTTTAAAAAAAATAGAATTCTTTGGAGGAGACTTTTACCCTAAGACTAATGTGCATGAACTTATTATCATTATTATATTAATTATTATTTTTCAGTTACATTGTTTTAAATTCATGTTTATTGGAACTGTATAATAAACATAAATTTTAAATTGTAAATTTAAATGTTGCGGAATAAATACAGCTGTATTATTATTATTATAAGTTGCTAAGTAAGTAGGGGAGATAGGGGAGCATTGGGCAGTCGGGAGGTTCGGGCACCACCTTGTAAGTCGGGTCGTATGAAAGGTACTTAATTTTGTATACTGTGGTAGTTTAGCTTACTAACTGGCAACACCGCTCAGGCTAATGTCATCTGCCATTTTGGTTAGTTGTCAGTGTCACATGGTGTTGACCGTTTCGTGCGTGCAAAAGTAAATATTTTGATGTGATTTCGAAGGAAATAACAACGTGATCTGCGTAAAGCCGTAAGTTTCTGTATTGTCATCTAGTTATGTGTTTACGAAAGCTAATATTAACGTATAAATTAAGGTAAAATATTAGACTACAAAAAACATATTTGAATTTATTTGTGAAATGAAGGGGTGGGGAGCATTGAGCACTAATTTTAAAGGGAGGTTTGGGCATGCCCAATGCTCCCACCACTATTGTTTGTTTCGGCAATCGCTGTAGAAAGTAAGTTCTGTTAAAAGAAAATTATTTCGACGGGTTTAAATTGCGTGTAAATATTCAATTTGAATACTAAATACTTTTGATGTTTTATTATTGTTTGTGTTACTAATTATTATATTATTTTTTCTAGAAAAATGCCGTTTGAATTTAAAAAGAAAAATAAGCGACGGGGAAAGGGAGCAAAAATTAAAGCGACTGCAAATAAATACGACATACCTAGATACAGTTGTTTGTTTGTTGATTTTATTGCAAGTTTTTATGATTATATTATTTAATATTCAAGTAATTTACCATTAAGTGGCCTATTTAATACCGTGCCCAAACCTCCCATTGAGGTGTCCAAACCTCCCAACCATTGGGAGGTTTGGGCACTTTTGACAGTATTCAGAAAATCTCTTGCAATTTTGAGACTGATTATAATTGTATAAGTGTTCTTCGTTATAATTGAAGCCAAATATATGTGCTACTAATATAAGGAGTAAAAAGTAGATTTTGTTAAAAAATTGCATTTTTATTAAGGCTTAAGTAAAAAAGTGCCCAATGCTCCCCTATCTCCCCTAAGCTGAGCGCTAACTTATACTGAAAAGCAGAGATAAAGTTCCTTCTTCCCACAAAAACTTTTTTTACCTACTATCCTGATACTTAGAAAAGTGTGTATAGCTTAAATTATAATACTATATTTTTTAATTAATTTATTAATTTATTCATTAACCAACTTACATTAACAGTAAGTAAACTACGCATAATTGTTAAGACGTTGACTTGACTAAGTTGTTCTCGAGGGTCATCACAAACAGAGTCTCACGCAGGTTTGACGACTCCCAGCCTCCCGAACAAGCCGGTTTCCGAAAAGGTTTCAGTACCATAGACCACATACATACGCTACGGCAGGTTATACAAAAGACTACAGAGTATAACCGACCCCTATGTTTAGCGTTTGTGGACTATGCGAAAGCCTTTGATTCGATCGAAACTTGGGCGGTAGTGCAGGCTTTACAGCGGTGCCAAATTGACTATCGGTACATCGAAGTGTTGAAGTGTTTGTACGAAAACGCCACTATGTCAGTCCGACTACAGGATCAGACCTCAAAACCTATCCTCTTGCAGCGTGGTGTGAGACAGGGAGACGTTATTTCTCCTAAACTGTTCACTGCTGCAATGGAGGATGTCTTTAAGGTTCTGGACTGGGAAGGACTTGGCATCAACATAAACGGCGAGTACCTCACGCACCTTCGATTTGCCGACGATATAGTCGTAATGGCTGAGACCGTTGAACAGCTAAGCACTATGCTCAATGACCTCTACAGAGCTTCGGAACGTGTCGGTCTAAAGATGAACATGGACAAGACCAAAGTGATGTTGAATGTCCATGTTGTACCGACTCCGGTGAAGGTCGGAAGCTCTGTCCTCGAAGTTGTTGACGATTATGTTTACCTGGGACAAAATATCCGGTTAGGTAAGTCCAACTTAGAGAAAGAGGTCAATCGTCGAATCCAACTCGGCTGGGCAGCGTTCGGGAAGCTACGCCAAATCTTTTCGTCCCAGATAGCGCAGTGTCTAAAGACGAAAGTCTTTGACCAGTGTGTGTTGCCAGTAATGATTTACGGCACCGAGACGTGGCCGCTTACAGTGGGCCTTATAATTAAGCTCACAGTCACTCAGAGAGCGATGGAGAGGGCTATGTTAGGAGTTTCACTACGTGATCGAATCAGAAACGAGGAGATCCGTAGAAGAACCCGGGTCACTGACATAGCCCGAAGAATCGCCAAACTCAAGTGGCAGTGGGCAGGGCACATTGCTCGAAGAACGGATGGCCGTTGGGGCTTGAAGGTTCTCGAGTGGCGACCGCGAACTGGAAGACGCAGCGTGGGTAGGCCTCCGGCAAGGTGGACCGACGACCTGGTAAAGGTCGCTGGAACCAGCTGGATGCAGGTGGCCCAAGACCGGTCGTTGTGGAAATCTTTGGGGGAGGCTTATGTCCAGCAGTGGACGTCCTCCAGCTGATATGATGAAACTACGCATTAAACATATAAGCTATAGGTCACATAACTTTTTTAGTAGTATTTGGTATGATAGACAGTAATGAAAATAACAATGTAGAAAAAATTAATGTTGAATTAACATAATAATGTAACATTATATTAGGTAATAAATATAGTGCATAATCTGAGGTAATAAATATAGTGCGTGTTTACATAGATTACATACATACAATCAAACCTTTTCCCTATGGGGTTAGACAACTAAAGAATGCCACGCACTACAAACAAAATTTAAGATGTCAGTGAATGATTATCAAAAATGTTTGTAACAAAAACTTCCTCTGTCTGTTTATTTATTGCATTGTTTTTTGAAGTCGGTTCTTTTTTAATAAAGTTAGTTTATTTTTTTTTGTGTAAATAATCATAATACGTAGGTATTTGACTGTTTTTTTTCAAAAAACACGAAAGATTTCAGTAAAATTTTAATAGAAATTTTAAATTGTTGCTTTAAAAAAATACAGTTGAATTGAGTCTTCTTCTTTATTTAAGTCGGTTAAAACCTTACTACATTCTTGCAAAATAAATTATTTGATTTGTTTTAAAGCGCCTGCAAAAACATTGTTTGCAATTATTTTGAGAATAATAGGCGTAAATAATTAATGTGTAGGCGTTTTAATCACTTTAATGTCGGATGACCACTTTATTGGTTTAATATCTTTCTGTTAGCTTATATACAATCAGTTAAATATTCAATCATTTTTCATACTGGCAATCTTATAATACATCAATCCTTATTGTTGAATCAACTGTCACTCATAACATTCATTCGATCATTAGAGTAATACCTATTTAATGGACGGTCTTCTTGTTCGAGACCATATTATTCTACTCTTTGTTCGAGACGCTGAGCTGTGAGGACATGTAAATTGTTGTTACAATAACTGTTGGATCATAATCAAAGAATGTACTTGTACCTACAGTGCAGACATATTATGACAAAAGGAATACATATATTATGTTAATCTGACGTAATTGGTGTTTCTATTACAAACTCCGATATTCAGAACTGTAGGCTACATTTCTTAACGCAAAAGTAGCAAATATTTTATTGTAGGTAGTAAAGGAGTACCAAATAGGGGTTTAACAGTACACAACATGATCTTTACCTAAATGATTATATCGTTTGGTACGGTGGCCAGCAAATCAAGCTACCACAATCTGTCAAATTTCTGTGATAGATTTTCAACTTTATGACAAACTAATAAGGTTCATGTACTGTTGGGAAAATTTGACAGTTTCGGATAGGTTGACCTGCTGGCGACTGTACAACCATCCTGACCATGGTAACCACAATTATATCGTAGTATAATTGTATATAAATTTATCTTATGCTTAACCGGTTGGCATTATACGCGCGCTAGGAAAACAGTTATAGGGAGCTAAATTGGATACCTATTTACGAAAGTTTGAATATTATTAGTTCTTGGCTTGGGCTCCTCCACTGATGGCGGGAATATTTGGTCTAGTAATGCCATACACGCCAAAATATTTATAGTATATATACATATATTAGAACAGGCATTTGGTTCCAGTTTAGCAGACCAGTTTGGTTTCGCAAAAATAATATTCGTTTAATTAAAATATTTTCAATAATTCAAAAATATCTTAACACCAAGAACGCCGAAATTAAATTAACACGTAGTAGCATTGAAACTATAATTTGTTAATGTAATTCTGAATTATTGATGCTCAGCGACTTTTGGAATGTAAGCGTGTAGCAACTTATGAAAAAGTCGTGCTATGCTTATTATGAACAAATTCAAATTCAAATTATTTATTTGCGTGAATAAGGGTAGATATACATAAGGTGACACATGTAACAAATAATTCTTGATGCCATATCCTACCTTAACTGGTGTGCAAATATGTAGTAGGTAGTAGGCTAGAGCCTAATGATAATAAATTATCAACTTATACATTATAGACATTAAAGTTAGAATTCGTATAAACATTATTATAATTATTATTTAATTAACATTATTATGAAATTATTACTATTTATAAAATTTTATTAAGACTTAACTAATTAATTAACATTTAAGTTATCTTTGACTGAGTAATTAGCTTTATTAATTAAGTAACATTTTAACGTTTGAGAGTGAAGTTTATTTTGCTGCCTTGTCACGTAAAGACTTATGGTGCGTTAGGTGTTTATTATTGTTGTGGTGTTATTTTGCACTTTTGATTCTGTTAAGTGACATATGCGGCCGACTGTACCTAAAACAATATTTATTGATTTCTTACACACGCGAATATTAGACATTTAAATAATAATGTCAATAATAATTAAAAATGTAGGGTAGCTGTTAGTAATTATAATTTCAAGACGACCAACAGTCTGCACGTGATCGTGGATGGAAAATAATATCAATAATATCATCATCATCAACCCATTAACGTCCCACTGCTGGGCACGGGTCTCCTCTCATTTGAGAGGGATTAGGCTATAGTCCACCACGCTAGCCTACTGCGGGTTGGCAGACTTCACATGCCATCGAGACAAATCTCTCAAGCATGCAGGTTTCCTCGCGATGTTTTCCTACACCGTTTGAGCTTGTGATATAAATACGCACATAACTTCCGAAAAGTCAGTGGTGCGTGCCCGGGTTTGAACTCGAGACCTTTGACATGTCAGTCCACCGGTCACACCACTAGGCTACCACAGCTACATCAATAATATAATATAATCAATAATATACCGCGATAAAATACGTAACAAGTAGTTTTATTTCAATATTTCTGCTAAAACAATCTGCTATTATTAGCTTCATATTAGAAAATGTCAAACGGTGTCAGAGGTATCAGCAATAATATTTTTTAACAATAAATTTAAGTCTGCACAACGCTCGCAATTAGCTAATTGCGAAGACCCCAAACCAGTCTGATACATAGCTATGTATCAGACTGGTTTGGGGTCTTCACTCGGTCTAAAAACCTATCTCACAAGTAATGCAAAATCATTAAATGCTGACGATCTTATCCTGCACTGTTTTAGTAAACGTGTAGGTACATACAAAATGATCTTAAGGTACCTACTGTTTTTTAGTCCCGATAAAGCATGGAAGCCAAAAAATATATTCCTGCGAGTTTCCTAATTTATTATGAAATTATTTTGTCCACCCTTTACCGTGCGATTTTCATACAAAATACACGGAACCCGAATACCTCAAATCTTTACTGATATTCGTTTAGCTAGCAGCTGCTGTGCGAGTATTATTACTATAATTTATGGCAAAAGAAAAAACTGCTACACGTTTATAATTTATTTTATAACCTTTTCCTAAGATTGGGTTGTTTTAGAACAAAATTATAATATCATCAATAGTTACAACAAGGATATCACTCGCGATGGTCGTACATTTAAAGTTATCGGATATTTCAAAGATGTGGGATTTCGGAGTGAACGTTATAGTTACTTTATATATTATTGTGTCACATTATATTCATACTTCTAGTGCAGTGGCTTTCTCATATGAATTCAATAACAAAAAATTTATACGTTTTGGGAAATATCTAGTGCATAATGATGATATAGATTATTTTGACGAAGTTTTAGTATTTGGGTATGACCCACCTAGATCATCACAGCATAGCACCGACACAAAAGACTTTACTGAATTACATTAATCATCCGCTCAATATGAAGAAGGTTACCATATCTTTTTTAGTTATTTATTAACCGACTTCCAAAAGGAGGAGGTTATCAATTCGACTGTACTTTTTTTTATGTTTCTTACCTCATAACTGTGGATTGGGTGAACCGATTTTGAAAATTCTTTTTTTATATGAGAGCTGAAGTTTTCCATGTAGTCCCATAAAAAAATGGTGAGGATCTGATGAGTGGATCCTTGGAAAATCGAGAGAAACCCTCAAATTTTCTACGTAGATGACGCGTTTATTGTTCAACCTCTTACATACTATCACGCCTGTTGTCCCCGAAAGGTTAGGTTAAGTAGGTGGCGAGAGTAGGTTCGTGAACACAATTCCCACGCTCTCGACGGAATATCAGAATCAACATAAAACAATAATGTATCTCAAAAGGCTTAGGTATGACTGTCTGTGAATACATCTAAAGATAGTTAAGTAAATAAATAAATATACTTTGATTACATTTACTGAGGTACATGTACAGCATATTCATAAATCTAATATGATAAAAGACGAGGCTATTGCCAATAACTGGCTCTCACTTCACAGACACATTTAGTTGCATAGTGTGGACGCAAATCATGATAAGTCGGGCTGAACCATTGGTAGCTTAGTTTACTAAAGCTTTTGATATTTTGCTAAAATTATGAGTTAATTATAATTAGGACTTTACAGTTAAAACAGCGAATGAAAGCAATTGTCCAAGGAATGAGATATGTGCCAGAAAATGTTGTCCGTTCGGCAAAGCATACAGCCGAGCAAGTAATACATGCATTCCTACAGACTTTGTGTTCAAGCCCCCTATATGGCAAGAGTATTCGCAAGAAAAGGATATCAATGCTGCTAAAAACTTAACGTTTTTACTAGGAAGTATATCGTGCCGCACTGGCTCAGATGAAGTAATGAAACTTACGTCTGAAATTTCTCAAATCTTTCGTTTGGGAGGGGTAAGTTAACCATATCAGTTGCTTATTGTAAAGTAGATATTCGTTTTATTATATATTATTCCAATTCAACACCTGATATTACTTAAAATAATATATAAATATATATATATTTATATATTATTTTAAGTAATATCAGGTGTTGAATTGGAAACCCAGGTTTGAGAAACTGAAGTTTGAAAATAAAATTATGTACTTACGTATGTGTATCACCATCCATAATAAAGGTTTTAGGCTTTTTTCGACAGAATGTGAAGACTATACTAGTCCGTGACGGTATAAACTTGGTGTCATCATCATCATCATCAATTTCTACGTGGAAAACAACCGTGCTATGTCACCTGAGCTGAAATTCGATGAAAAGAAATATTGTTTGGACTTCTTCGTTAACGCATCTGGACACACTGTGCCGGATGCACTGATTTGTTACGTACCTGACGAAGTTATCGAATATCATTATTTGATGAGTGGTATATGTAAGTTTATAGCGTTTATTGTATAGTATATCTATATGGTATCTATGTATAAAATACATTTTATATATAAGAGTCACTAAACTTAAATAACTTTTTAAGGATTATTGGAATATTGATGTCATTTAATCCCGACGTTACGGATCCTTTGCCGTCCATAGATATTATATCTGCGTACAAATTAGTTTATTTTTCAATGATTGTGATATTATTTGGATTTAAAACAATTTTCCCATTATCACGTTGCACATGTTGCAATCTTTATCAGTATCTAAAAAGGGAAATCGTAATCATTTTATGACTTGGATTTCGTTTTCTTATCATATTATTAAATATAGGTTAGAGTTTGTCAACAATCCCACCTGATAGTAACTGATAATGTGGTCTAAGATGAAGTACGCTTATATAGCTATTCACTCGTGACTTGAAAACCCTTAAATTAAAATCATTAAAAATACAGACTCAAGCAGCTGATCCCATTCCCTCGCTGTGCGGATAAAAAATACGAAACGAAACGCTTTTTGCGGATTTCGGGAATTTCCACCGGAATACAGTGGCGCTTATTAGTTTCCCTGCTTATTAGGTTGTTCGACGGTAAAAAGGGTGATCGCAAAAGTAGATTGTGCAGTTCTGATGCACACTCTCTAAATAATTATTTCTTTCTTAGGTATGGTAGTTACGTGTTTCTTGGTACTGCTGAGGCTCTTAGCATTTGCATGGGTCCCAGAACTTCAAACTCTTCACGGAAAGATACTCATGGCATACCTCATCAGCTTCATGATGGGATTCCTGCTGCTAGGGCTCGAGTAGTTCCTCATGATGAAGCAGTTTATTGATGGCAATATATGCGTTACATTATGTAAGTATTAACATTTGAAAGTACCTATATTAAGATTTAAACAGGTTATTTGCTATCACTGCGATATCATCGATGTGATCATTTGTGAAAGTATTAAAATAACAAAAACTGGTTTACGAACGGAGTTGTAAAAAAATACATGCCTTCATATTATATACAAATATCGCACAGACACAAACACCCAGATGTGAACAAGTGCAACAGATGACAATAACAAAAATAAATTTACAATACAATATATTTACAATTTTAGGGCTTGACTCTGAAAATTATTAAAGTTAGTCAATTTTACCACTTTTAATGATAGCCTAGCGACCAGCAGAACGTGAAATCAAAAGTACAATCCCAATCTCTTACTTTTCGAAGCTATGCACGATTGTTAAGCATTCGTGCATCGCGAAGGATGACACATTGCTTTCGTGAAAAATTTTCTTTATTGCACCCCATCGCCTAATATCAAACCTGTTAGCCGGCCGGCACTAGGCTAATTTGTGTGATTCGTCTCAAATGACAGGAGGCTCGTGCCCAGCAGTAGGACAAATGAGTTAATATGATGAACATTCATATTGTTCGATCCCTGGGTGTATGTTACATAGTTATTCCGAATCAGAACTCGTCGGTTTTTGACTGAAAATTGACTCCTGTCCTGAAGAATATCCAAGACAGGAGAAAAGTAATTAATAAAAAAGAAAAATAATTGAATGTATTTTATCATCATTATCCCAGAGCCTCTTTCAATCTATGGTCGATTTCTAGCCTACCCATATGCGACATAATCAATATTTTACACAAAACGACTACTATTAGGCCTCCACAATGCAATTATAGGGTAATACCCTAAGGGTCATCAGATGGTCAGAGCTTTCACTTCATTGATGTTATAATTATAATTATGGTCGCTGGCTCAAGGGCCATACGTTGAAGGAAACCGTCGTGAGAGAAACCAGTATGCCTGAGATATTTGGCATGAAGCCGTACGCAATAGAGACACATTTATAATAGTACTTGTTTTTTTATTGCAGCAGTGATTGTTTACTTTTTCACACTGTCAGCATTCTTCTGGCGAAATGTAATGTGCTACGATATCTGGTGGACGTTTAGGTAAGTAACACCAAGTTACTATATTAATTTAAGGTAAAGTTGTTAGAGCTTCACCTCACCCAATTTAAATGGTTAATTGCATATTGTGTACTTGACATAATAAACAAAATAAATATTTTATTTAATTATTGAAATTGAAAATACCTAATGTTTTTTAATTTAGTTTGTTATCTACAAAAAATAATTAATAGAGTTGGTAAACAAGTGATATTCTGATATACTGGCGATGTTACAAAAACGCGTTTGGGGTATACCTGGAAGCGCACCAGTTTAAAAAAAAAAATCCTTGTTTTTGTTAGCGCTGCGTTTCGAGGAATACCTACCCGTTTAACTGTTTATGAAAAATATGTGGTGGTATAAAGTAATAACTACGTAGCTATGGCATAAACCATACTCATAACATTGTGTGAATATCTTTGGTTTAAAATGAATCAGTATATCGACTTTGGTTTGATAAAAACTTGGTTAACATATTTAGAGATAGCGTTGGCGTTACATTTTGTTTACTAAGCACCATCTATGTAACATACATTTTCAATAACTAATAAATATCAAATCGTCGGTAGAAAGATAAGGGGTGGAGTGCATAAATATGTTTGGTATGCCGTTTATAAATATATTAAAAACAGGAGGCCCAAATTTGACCCTTGTGACAACCCGGAAGTCAAAAAGTAAGGATCCGATTCCTCACCATCGATAACGACTGATAATGGTCTGGCATCAAGGTAAGATCTACAGCAGTTCAAAGTCGTATTAGTCATACCCAATGATTGAAGTTTTTGGAGAAATATTGTATGGGCAATATTAACCGTGTCTAAAGCCTTCGAGAAATCTGTGTATATTGTATCTACCTGCAGACCCCGATCAACTTTAGCACACAGCTCAGTAATGTAGGTGACGATTAGTGTTGGTAGACCTTTTGGTCATAAAACCATGTTGACTGCTTGAGAGATAGTTTTTGACATGACCATACAATATTGGCTAACAAGCGATTTTGACAACGGACATAGTAGAAAGAATCGAGATAGGGCGGTAATTTCAAACAGCCTCTCGATTATCACCTTTGTAGATTGGAACAATCTTAGTCCTTTTGTATTTGGGAATACGCGGGTTTTTTAATGAGACATTAAACTGCGACCAAAAAATTGAAGGTATGTTATCGGGGCCTGCTCTTTTTGATACATTCAGGCCGGAAAGCTTATTCTAAACTTCATTAGGTAGTAATGAAAAATCACTGATGTCGGTTACTGGTCGTAAGGACGGATTATTGAAAGGTGAATCGAGTTTAAAGGTGATACGAATGATAATTGTATAATTCGAGAGCATAATGGTTACGGACAGTTTGAATCGCTGCTCAACTGACTATCGATTATTTATATTAGTATTTAACTATAACTGATTTATATCATATCTTGTTTCAGCGGTTTACGTTCGGCATCAGTTCGCTCGTCAGCTCGCACACGCTTCAGACTATACTGCGCGTACGCATTCGGTGGGCCGATCGCGCTCACAATTGTACTCTCTTCGATTGAGTACTCCAACTTTCCAATAGAACATCCACTGATGCCCAGAATCAGAATTAACTGCTTCTTGTTTGGTAAGCTGATTTTAATGGCGCGCTAAAATTCTTAAGGTGCGTACTGATTTAGTAACATGTTATGTAACTTGTTGTAAAAAATAATTACATGCTATATAACAACGTTTTATAAAATGTTATGTTATGTAATCTGTACGCACATTTACTTGAACTGCATGAATAAATTGGGTAGAGTGAGAGAGAAGTCAGTTATAATAATATATAATAATATTTTTTATAATAATTTCTAGGCTATGGAAGACTGCTTTACTTTTTGGGCCCATTAATGATATTATTCCTGATGAATATGATCTTTTTCGCGCTAACCGCCGTGAAGATTGCGGCTATTAAAAGACAGACCAAAGTTGTGTTCCAATCAAAAGACAGTAATTGTACACAACAAGATGATACACAACGGTGAGTGCGTCAGACTACATACGCTAAATACGAAGCTAAGCGAAGTTTGCTTATGATGTTCCTTCACCGTTTCAGCAAGTAATATATATTATGTTAAAAAAAACCTGTGTAAATATTTATGTATATTATTGCCCATTATATAGTTTACCAAGGTAATGTATACAATTCCTAGGTATCGTATAGGGTACCTGCCGTTGCACCGATGTGCAAGCCGAGCGAGCGAAGCGAGCGTCGACGCCATGCCGTGGCAGCGGCCGGCTACTGCCAGAACCGAATTCACAATAAAACGAAAACTCACAATAAAATTAACGTGAAACTAAAAATTCTTCTAGCTATGAGTACATTACCGGCTGCACATTTGGTATTTTATAGAATACCTAGGCAAAGTTCAAAATAAATCATATTTCATATATTACCTACACGTTTGAGATATTCTATACTTGTAACCGAGAATTACAAACAGCAATTGCGCTCGGGATCGCTTTTAATACCAATGAAAAGAATTGTACAATATAAGTATATCTTTAAAATAAGGATGTTGACAATTTTTCGGAATTATTTTTATTTCAAAGATCGACGATTGTTTATCATAAAAAAAAATATTTAAAAATATAGGTAAGTATTTCTATGAGAAAATATACTAAAATAAAGGAATATTTTTAATATACCCGCCAAAACACTGTCACAGCTGTCACAAGATTACATATGTACGTCATTAACAGCTAGCCATGTCAAATGAAATCAAATCATTTATTTCAATTAGACCAATACAGGTGCTTTTGAACTGACAAATTTAATTGAATTTAGTTGCACGGTTCCAAAAGGTAGGTCTCATAGATCTCAATTGATGAGAATTTCTCGAGTTTATGCTTTATTCGTATAAAAGTGAATAGAAACAATCAAAATAAACAAAGTTTTACGAATTTTTACAATTTCGCGTCGGTATGAACACAAAAAACAGAAATGTTTGCGGTTTGTTTATCGGTTAGTGACGTCGTGATTTTCGATATTCTAATAATACATCCTATTATAAACCTAACACGAAACATGATTTTGTGATTAATTAGTCTCAACATCCCTGCTACTATGATGATTATGACTCCTTCAGCGACTGATCCCATTTAATTACTTTTCAGGTTCACTCTTTACGTTAAATTATTCGGCTCAATGGCATTCTTGGAGGTCAACTTGATTTTAGAAGTAATTACTACAATATACTCTGACAGCGCACACCTCTTGCACTTTTCTGATATATTCAACGTGCTTGCTCTACTGCTAATCATTGTCAACTTCTTGTGTCGGCCACAAACGTGGAGAATGATAAAAGAAAGGTTGGTCTCATCTGTATCTTGGTCATATCTGGGTCACCCATCATCATTATCATCATCAACCTAATTACTCTCCTACTGCTAGCCGGCAGGCTGCTGGCTCTTAGTTTAGAGGGATTAGATTATCATCCACCATGCTTGCCTAGTGCGGTTTTGTATACTCCACGCGCTATGGAGAAAATCTCTTAAGCATGCAGGTTTCCTCACGATGTTTTCCATCACCGTTTGAGCATATTATGAATACAAACATAATTTATGAACTCGAGACTTTCACAATCCACTGGTCACGCCACTAGGCTAGCTTTATCTAGGTCACTGACGGAAGTGGCAATGGGCCGGTCACATCCCTCGGAGAACAATCGCTGAAGCAAACGAGTGTTTGAGTGGAGGCCGCGTCTCGGGAAACGTAGTGTAGGACGACCGCCGGCCAGGTGGAGCGACGACTTGCGGAAGGCAGCTGGCAGCAACTGGATGAGAAGAGCCGAAGATCGAGCTCTGTGGCGTTCACTAGGGGAGGCCCATATAGAGATCGCACCATTTAGGCTATCACAGCTGCTGCACTAATTAATTTTATAAATATGTAGGTATCGGAGAATGAGGGGTTTACTAGTAACACCCGTACTGTCAGCGGAGCGGACCCTAAACTCGACGGAGAGAGATTCAACAGTCACTCATCTATAGACTGCATTGTTGAGGCTCTTATATTGCGCCTCAATTGCGTCAGGCAGTAAAGCAAGCAGAAGAAACGCAAAGCAAGAGGACGCAGACTAGGTGTGACTTTCCATTTTTATTTTTTATTATTTTATTTATTTATTGTTGCACAATACAGACTTAAACGTTACATAATTTAGTGTTTTGCGGCTTGAATATTCCTGGAATATTCTCTTTTCTCTTTTGTTTAAAAACGTTGCCCCACACTAGGCTTTTCTCCTGTGTAGTGGGTGCGTTTACAAATTCACATACACAAACGCCCAGACCCGCAATTAAATATTATAAATTATGTATGAAGATTAAATTTGTTTGTATTTTCCGAATCTTTTTTTATTCAATTCCTTGCTAATTCATAAAACCTTCGTCTTAAAGTGCAAAATAAACGAGGGAAATTACAATTTGCGAGATGCAATAATATTGGTCAAAAATAGATTTATCGGTATGCTGGTACACTCGTATTCACAGTTTGAATATTGACGCCACGTCGCCGCGTCGGTAGATCAAAGAAGTTGAGGCACTATTGGACCATTAAAAATAGATGCATTTATGATGACACATATTTGACTTCAATTTCGAGGACTAGGTACAGTATAGTATGGTATATTGGGGATATAGTATACGAGTTTTATTTTATTGTACTTTTGGAAACTTTTAGTATAAAGTGAGTTATCTGTTGCATAATTTTCAATACAAATCTTATTTCTGACTAAACACATAGAGTGGTGGGTATGCAGGGATGGTAGCGCGTGGCATTCTGTAGTTTCTGCCTACCCCCATGACAAAAAGGCATGAATGTATGTACACATCTTGCTATCACTTTAGATATCTAAATATAATTATACCAACTTGATCTTCACGACAGAAATAAAAAACACAAATAAAAATAGTTTTTTACTTATGATATACGTAACTATAATAGCTACACACTGATTGAGTTCTGTGACGTTATTCAAATCGCGCCAAAGATGGGGCCGATGAAAAGGCTCAAAACTTCAATAATAAGCCGTGTACGCACGTACGAACACGATCATGGCGATCACAAACATCAATTCTGAACATTTGGTTCGTACGTACGGACGGCATATTCGAACACGAATGCGAACATATGTAGTTCGAGTCGAGTTCGCGCACAACAGTCGTGAACAGGTACCGGTAGAATTAGCTACCTCTGCCGCCCCGCCCGCACCCCGCCAAGATCTATACGAACAGTTTTGTTTCGTAACATTTATTAAAGCTAGGAGCACCGTCCATACAGAACATACTAACAGGATCGCCGCAAACATGTTTGACGAACAGAGTATTCGATGTTCGTTAGTGGTTCGTGATACGCAACAAATTTGTTCGTTCGTGCGTACACGGCTTTAGAATTCATTTTATAAATGTATGTGAGTCTTCCAAGGAGTATTTTTTATGATTATATTAACAGCCTAGATAGATTAAATATGATTTACTGTACACCAGAATATTAAAATGAACTTTACATTAATGTACATACATATTATATGCATCAATGTCAATAAATTATGAAATGATTATTTAGTTCAGTAAATAGATCTTTTAGAGACACTTTTCAAGTCATAGGTAAAATTATTTTAGAAGAAAAAATGCCGAAACAAACTCAGAGAATCATGGTATCTTTTAAAGTCCAAACCAAACATTTTTGTTTATAATATGTGAGCCTGACGATGTAGGTCAAAGTCTGAGATGGCCTTTTGAAGAAAGCACCAGTGCAGCTTTGAGTTGACCTGTCCATACTGACAGCACTCATACAATGTAAATACAAAGCGGGGTAAAGGGGTTGTCACAGGGACAAGGGCTGCTCGAGCCTGTAGAGATCTGCGTGCCTAGACCAAATATTAGATTATGGAATCATGTTCTTCAGTGTACCGACACACCGTAACAATTTAGCGCACAAACTCCTATAACTAGACAAACTGCTACGTACAATCACTGCTGGAGGAGACTCAGCTTTGATATCTTACATTAACATTTCAAGCATTTTTAACGTAACATTAGCGATGGCGCTAATATATTTTGTAAAGTTAGTTTTTTTTAAGTGTTGAGGGAGCAAACTGGCAGGAGGCTCAACTGATGGTAAGTAATCACCACCGCCCATGGACATTCGTAAAACACCAAAAGAAACCGTCTAGGTTTTATATGTAACACTAGCTACCTCCGGTAGCTTTGTCCGCGTAATATATAAATAAAAAGTAGCCTATGTGTTAATCCAAGTAATTGACTAAATGTATGCTAAATATCATCCCAATCTATGCAGCAATCATTCATATTTTGCCTGAAGGAGTAACAAACATCCATACAAATTTTCGTGTTTATAATATTAGTAGAATTAGGTTGCCTATATAATTGGGAATATTGTGCATATCTGTAATCGGGGTAAAACGTGCAATTAGTTTGAATTTTAGTGATATAATTATTTACAGGTAAATCTGTAAATATGCCTTAAAAATAAATCCTATTTTATACTTTTTTCAGTTCGGCACTGCAATGATTTTTCAGATTTTCGGAAAAAAGGGCGATAACTTAAAAACTATTAATATTTTCTTAAATCTAATTGGTTACAAATAAGCATGTGTTAAGTAGGTATTATGTTTATTCTACTCTTATATGTATGATGGTTCTTGATGGTTTCGATACACGATTATGCAATGCAATAAGTTGAAAACTTGGAGTTGCAGGTATTATAAAATAGTGATAATTTGGTTATTGATTGAGTTAATTTAGGTAACCAATTTCATTACTTTAATCTAATTTTTAGTACAAATAATACAAAATATAAATCATGTTTTAAAGAACATCTGTTGAATAGGTCAAGAACTATAAGAATCTTATAGATATGTACTAAATAAATCTCTCTAGAATTTTTGGATAACCTTTGTAATGAATTGTAAATTATAAAATAATTAGATTATAAACATGTGTTATTTTAGCATTAGTGGGTAGTTGGTTTGTTACACAGTATAAAAAGAGACGGAATCGGTAAATTTATTCAGTTTGTGTCCGGCTGTCGTAGTGAGCAGAGCTCTGTAATAAAAGTTAAGTATACCATATTATTATTGTAATTATGTAAGTTAGTAAATACTATTATGTGATTATATTAATAAATGTTATTATTTAAACTTGTTCTGTGTTCATTTCCATATTAACCCAGTATATAGTATATATAATATAGTATATGTAATATAATATATACTAACTATATACAATACGTCACTGAAATAACTTATGTAAACTATTTATTTTCTTATTGCTAAAGAATCTTAGCAGTGTATAGCAATATATGATGTATGATTTATATTGCTGTATTATTTTACGTATTATATTTATATATTGTCATATAAGATGTCAGACATAATATATATATATAATCAAATAAATCTAACATCAGAAGTGGGATAACGAATTCTTACACAATATTAATAGCAGTATATTTTCAGGTACCTACATAGAATGGATCAAACAATCCTCGAAGGGTTGCTCACCGCCATCCGGGATGCTCTCTCTAGCAATAAACGACAGGATGACGTGGCACTGCCAACGTTCGATCCCTCCGCCAGCGACAACGGCGCAGCCGTGTGGTGTGACAACATTGACAAGATTGGAGAGGAGTTTAGATGGAGTGGTATAGCAAAAGTCGCAAAGGCAGGTAAGGCCCTTAAGGGCTCTGCGTTAACTTGGTACGAAACATGGGAGCCCCAAGAAGGACGCACTTAGGAGAACTTCCGGAATGAGATAATATCATTATACCCAGAAAAAAAGATCCTGTCTGAAAAACTGTATAAAGCCGTTACATATTCATCAGATTCAGCGGATTCCTATTGCGAGTACGCTAGGGAAAAAATCAGATTGTTAAAAAATACTAAATTTGTTTTTTCTGAATCTCAACTCATTGAAATAGTATGTGGAGGAATTCGAGAAGTAAATGTAAGAATGGCATCATTTAATAGTAGCGTCACCACTACTTCAGAACTCATAGCTCTGTTTTCTGCCTATGTTAAAACCCGAAAACGACCAGCGGATCAAGTAACTGAAACTTTGCGTAGTACAAACGACTGAAAACGGTCTAAGCTAATATCTAGTACAGACGAGACCCTGCAATCAAAAACGTGTTTTTCTTGCGGGGATAAAGGACATTTAAGGTCACATTGCCCCAATAAAACAAAAACCGATAAAGATCCTCAAGCTGGGCAAGGGGTCAAAAAATGTACCGTTTGTAAAAAGATTGGACATGATGAAACAACTTGTTTTTTTAAGAAAATTAACCTTGAAAAACAACAGTCGTCATCGATTAATACTAATCCTAAAATTTGACTATATACCTCTACTAATGCCTCGCCTAGTGATACTTATTTAAAATTTACGAAAGTATCGATTCATAATATTCCATTAAACTGTTTTATGGATACAGGGGCTAATTGTAGCATTGTGAAAGAATCCATTGCGAAACGACTTAATTGTCTCTTAGTTCCCTGTTCAAGGTATGCTAGTGGTATCGGCAATGGTAGGGTTCACATTTATGCAACTATCACTGTACCGGTTAGATTTGAAGATGTATGTATAGAATTGGACATTCAAGTAGTTAGGGATTCTGATTTTAAATATGATCTTTTGATAGGTAGAAATGCATTAAACCACCCTGATATAGAGCTAATCGTTGACTCAAACTGCTGTAAATTGACTCGCAAAAAGGAAGTACCCCAGGTTATTTTAAAAGTAAATTTAGTTAGTGACAGTCTGAAGGATGTGTTGGCTGAATTAAGTTGTTATATCCGACATCTAGATTTAAGTTTACAATCAAAGATTATTGGTATATTCGAAAAATATCCAAATGTATTACCAGCTTCTGAAAATACTAGCATCGTTCAGACTGGCGAACTTAACATAAAATTAAAAAATAATGAGGTTGTTAATTATCGTCCTTATAGGTTAGCTCCTGTAGAAAGGGAAAAAGTAAACAATATTATTAAAGATTTACTTGACAGACAGATTATTCGCGAAAGTCATTCTCCGTACGCTAGTCCCGTGTTGTTAGTCAAAAAAAAAGGCGGTGATGACAGGCTATGCATCGACTATAGGGCTTTGAACAAAATCATAGAAAAAGACCGCTATCCCTTACCCTTGATAGAAGATCAAATTGACAGGTTAGGCAAAGCTAAGTTTTTTATATCAATAGATATGAAAAATGGCTTCTATCAGATTCCTGTAGCCGAAGACTCGATAAGGTTTACTGCTTTTGTTACACCCGACGGCCATTTAGAATTTTTAAAAATGCCTTTTGGAATCTGCAACGGGCCATCTGTTTTCCAACGAGCAATAGCAAAAGCAGTACAACATTTAAAATTTTTGCTAATCTATATAGATGACTTACTTATACCATTTTCCGAAATAGACGAAGGGCTCTCATATTTAGATCAAACAGTATCGGCACTTTCTAGTGCTGGTTTTATCATAAATTTAAAGAAATGTAAATTTTTCGTTAAAGACATTGAATATCTGGGCCGACATATATCAGAGGAGGGAGTTAGACCTAGTAATGATAAAGTGTCAGCTCTTGTAAATTCCCCTATCCCAAAAACGGTCAAACAAGTACGCCAATTTATGGGCCTTGCCAGCTATTTTAGGAAATTCATACCGGAATTTGCCCCCCGTTCAGCTTGTATAACAAAACTGACTAAAAACGATCAAAAATGGGAGTGGGGGTCTGAACAGGAAACGGCTCGAAATTATATAATACAGTGCTTAGTATCAACACCTTTGCTATCTATCTATGACCCTGACCTGCCAACGGAATTATACACTGACGCTAGTTCACTGGGTTATGGCGCAATTTTAATACAAAAAGATCAAAATAAAAGTAAAGTCATTGCTTATTACAGTAAACGTACCTCACAAACTGAATCGAAGTATAGTTCGTATGATTTAGAGACATTAGCCATTTACAATGCCCTAAAGCATTTTAGAGTCTACCTTTTGGGAATAAATTTCAAAATTTTCACTGACTGTAACTCTATTAAGTCTACCGTTCATAAAAAGGACCTATCACCACGTGTAGCGCGTTGGTGGACGTATCTTCAAGACTTTAATTTTGAAATTATTTACAAAAAAGGAAAATACATAAGTCATGTAGACTTCTTAAGCCGTAATCCTCCTGAGACTCCCCCTTTTATTATAAACCAGACTGCAATTAATTATAAACCTCTGTCGGTTAACCTCACCTCTAATGATCCTCGCTCTTGGTTAGAAATTTCGCAACAAAATGATCCACTAATTTTATCATTAATTGAGAGGTTAGAGTCTGGAGATTTAGACGAAAATCAATATATCATAATAAATAACTTATTACATTACAAAATTAGCCCGGAAACCCCACCCAAATTATATGTCCCTAAGAACAACAGATTCACTATTTTAAGACTATATCATGATGAAAACTGCCACGTAGGTTTCTACAGACCATAGAAAAGATACGGGAGAATTATTGGTTTCCTTCAATGGCCTCTTTTGTTAAAAAATACTTGTACCATTGCAAAACATGTATAGAAAGAAAGAATCATTCGGGTCCTAAAGAAGGATTTTTACATACAATCATTAAATACGCAGTACCTTTTCACACTATCCATTTGGACTGCACTGGTCCTTTTCCACTTTCACCTGAAGGTTACAAATATATCTTACTTACAGTAGACGGTTTTACAAAATTTTGCATATTAAATAAACTCAAAAGTTAAGGTGCCTCCGAACTGGTCCCTATAATTCGCGACACGATCACAATGTTTGGTACACCATCATTAATAATTACGGATCGTGGGACAAATTTTAGTTCAAATCTAATACGTAATCTATTTAGAGAATTGGAGATAGAACACCATATGATTGCTACCGGAACTCCCCGCGGAAACGGTCAAGCAGATCGATACGTCTCCACAGTAATTAACATGCTAACAACAAAGTGCAATAATATGTCAGATTGGCCGAACGAATTATGTAATGTACAGTTATCTATAAATACTACGATTCAGAAGTCAACAGGGTTCTCTCCTCTTCGTTTATTGTTAGGTAGAAACTCTAACATTCCGTGTGTACAGGCGCGACTTAATGAGGTTATTGGTGAGGATGCTAATATTGGTCAAAATTTTGATGTACAAGCAGACCGTCAACTTGCCTTTGATCGCTTAAGAGAAATTGCACAAAGATTTAAACAACGTTTTGATGCTGTAAGACGTAACAAAAAAACTTACCATGTAGGTGACACTGTATACGTCTATCAAGACCATCGGCGGCATCACAAGCTTAGACCTAAGTTCAGGGGGCCATACGAAATAGTAGAAGTTTTAGAGAACGACCGTTATAACTTGCGAGGTTTAGGTCAACGAAATGTAGTAATATCTAAAGATAAGTTACGATATTGGCCGGGAGAATTGGTCGATGAGGACGCTGCTACTAATGATGCTATTTGAAGTTGACATTCTATTGTATTGTAATTATTGTTTTTCTATTACAAGTTTAATTGATGTTATTGTTGTAAACTGTGGCTGTGCCTGTGGTTCTACCAATGGCTGTGCTATTGATCACATGGCTGTGCCTGTGAACCTATGGCTGTGCTTTTCGTACTATAGCTGTGCCTTGGTTCTGTGGCTGTGCGTTTGGTTTCACCTGTGGCTGTGCCTGTGTTTATAATATACATACCTAAATGAAATGAAAAGAAAAATCCCAACCTTTATATTTGTGTTGTACTCCGAGAACGTAGTACATTTCAGAATGGCCGTATTATAAAATAGTGATAATTTGGTTATTGATTGAGTTAATTTAGCTAACCAATTTCATTACTTTAATCTAATTTTTAGTACAAATAATACAAAATATAAATCATGTTTTAAAGAACATCTGTTGAATAGGTCAAGAACTATAAGAATCTTATAGATATGTACTAAATAAATCTCTCTAGAATTTTTGGATAACCTTTGTAATGAATTGTAAATTATTTTTATTTATTTATTTATTTTTATTTATTTATTTATTTATTCACAAACATACAACTATTATCACAGGTCTTAACCTAATACAATAGCGTAGTTCTTATATCTAGTAGTACTTATATCTAATTATGCATGCATACTTTATTCTCATATTACCTATCTGTTATTATTATTTACTAACTATAAGATAACATACCATAAGCGGTTCGTGTAAATTCACTCAATGTGCAACTAAATATGTCAATCTGTTGTGATATTGCGTTGAGCGCCCGCAGAGCGCGCGTAAGGGGCGCCTGCTGCAGTAAGTTGGTGCGTGCCACCGGCACGGACAGCAGAGCCGGCCGCCGCCGCCGCGACACGTACTCATCCGGGACACACAATCTAACCGTCCCTAGGACGGCTGGATTATGCATCTTACCACGTATAACTTTGAATAAATAAGTTGCAAGAGCAACTTCCCTTCTCACTTCAAGTTTAAAATAACCAATAATACCTAATAGAAACAAGGTAGGATACAGCAATGGATACCCAGGGTGTACACCGTACTGTTTAAAATAAATAAATCTGAGAAATTTGTTTTGTATCCGTTCCAACATTAATTTGTACTTAATTTCATGAGGTGCCCAGACTATGGCATTGCATTCCAAATGACTTTTTACCAGCGCTTCGTATAAAGCCCTAAGGGCACAGACGTTGGTGAACTGGTTTGATAGACGTAATATCATTCCTAAGTTGCGGTATGCTTTCTTACAGACTTTAGTGACATGTTTTCCAAATTGTAAGTGTACAGTGAAGTGCACGCCTAAGTCCCTAACTTCAGTGACACGTTGCAGCGGTCTTCCGTCCATGTAATACGGATAGTGACTCGGTTTCCGCGCTCGCGAGAAAGTTAACACTGAACATTTGTCTACGTTGAAATACAACTTATTTCTAGAACTCCATTCCACAACCTTATTAATATCTTGCTGCAGCACCTCATGATTTACATTGTGTCCTATTTCGAGTACTAATTTTAAATCGTCGGCAAATAATAAAGGTATTGAATTATTAACTACATTCGGCAAGTCGTTGATCATCAGAATGAATAGAAGAGGTCCTAGATTACTACCTTGACTTACACCGGATCTTGTAAAGTAAGGTTCGGAATATTGACCCCTACAGTCAACGTACTGACATCGGTCTCTTAAATAACTGGCGAAAAAGGTCAAGGTGTGCGGTGTGCAGCCGACACTCGCCAACTTAGCCAGGAGGATGTCATTGTCCACGGTATCAAATGCCTTTCTATAATCAAAATAGGCTACATCTACTTGATGCCCAGCGTCCACCGTTGGTACTATATGTGTCATTAGATCTAGTAAATTTCCTGTTGTCCCCCGCCCAGGACGGAACCCGTGCTGGGCGTCAGACAACAGAGAGCTTATTTGTGGATACAGGCTGTTGTGGATTGCCGACTCAAAAACCTTAGCTGGAGTACATAAAACCGCCACGGGTCTATAATCACTGGGAGCATCTCCACCCCTTCCTTTCGGTACCGGTACCACCCTAGTTAGTTTCCAGCAGTCAGGAAACTTTCCAGTTCCTATACACACATTAAATAGGTGTAGCAACGGGTCAATTAACATTGCACGGCAGTCTCTAAAAATAAACACTGGGATACCGTCAGGCCCTGCGGAGCGTTTTGGCGGCAGCCGCGAGAGCGCGCGCCGCACGTCGGCATGCTGCAAGCGCGTGAGGTGCGCCCAGGCGCAAGAAAGCGCGCCCGCGCCCGCGCCCTCGCATGCCGCCTCCACGCTCAGCACAGGCGGTTCCGGATTGTACACAGACTTAAAGAATTGGGCAAACTCGTGGGCACATTCATAATCCGATAAAACTCGTCCATCTACAGTTAGTTTACTACAATACGAGTTTCTGTTCCTAGATCTTATGTATCCCCAGAACGCTCGCGGATCCTTAGCCAAATGAGCCTGCACGCGATTGCGGTACTGGTCATGTGCCAATGCAGTTTCTGCTTTAACTTTAGCCCTGTACGACGCAAATTCCAAATAATCAGTCTGCGATTTACTTGACTTATATTTTTTATGCATCTTGTGCTTTATTTTGATATTTTTAATAATTACGGGAGTGTACCATACGGGGTATATACGTCTATTATTAATTGAGTTATTATTATTTCTTTTCAATGGAACACACTTGTCAAAAGTTTCGTAAATTTTACTATAAAATATATTTAGAACTAATTCCGGATCGTATAAATGGTACATATCACTCCAATCTATCTCAGCTAATAAAGTATACATTTGATAAAAGTCAGCTTTATTAAAATTCCACAACTTACCATTTGAGTGTAGGAACCTACTCATATTATGCGGTGGCTGGCTAGAAGCAGAGCGCGGCGGGGCGAGGGGCGCGCGCAGCTGCACACTCACGGCTAGCGCGGGATGGTAGGCATCCACGGGCAGCATGCCCTCTTCCGCTGCACCCACCGACACGCCACCACGCGCGCTCAACACAAGGTCCAACTGCCTATTGTTGCAGTTTGGTACTACATTAAACTGAGTGAATTCACAGAATGCCATGAAATATTCGTAATAATCGGAAATATTATTATTGCACGAATACAAATTAAAATCACCTAAAACAATTAAATTAGCTTTGTATTTAACACACATCTTTTCTAATATGCTAAACAAGAACATGTATTCATTCTCATCCGCCTGCGGCGGAATATAAACAACACAGAGAGCAAACAAAAAATGACTCTGAATATAGACGGCAGCACATATTAACTCAAAGTTATGACAGTCAATATCAATATCACTCGCCACAGATATTTGTCGCAACTCAAACCGCGGTGTAGCCACTATAAGTACGCCGCCTTGCTTACGACCATCCGCCCTGTCGCACCTCAATATTTGGTATCCTGGGAGTATGAATTCAGCATCTGGTATAGCGTCATTCAGGCCACTTTCCGTAAAGGCAAATAAATCCGACCCAGACGATTCTAGCAGGGACGACAGCTGCGCAGTCTTAGTTCGAAGACCTCTGACGTTCTGATATAAAATATTAATATGTCTATTCTTATTGCAATTTGACTGGTTTGGTTGAGGGACGAAACCAAATCCATTCACTGACTTCAACATACAATGGCCAACTTGCTGGGTCACACAGCTTATCAAAATTACTCACTGAAACACCAACTTTGAAAGAGGCATAGTCTCTGTCAGTTTTCGGTTGTACTTTTTCTACAGTAACTTCCGAGTCATTACCCAAATTTAAAGTTTGTTTGATATGCTCCTTTAAATTTTCTTCCGTTGTGGATTTTTCCAACCGCCATACATGTAAAAATTTTCTACGCTCAACCGCTTTTAGGGAACCAATTGACTGACTACCGCCTCTTATTACTGGATTTCTCTGTCTTTTATTTTTAACTTCTATCCAATCATTTTTATTCGTATTGATAACGCCTACCTCTGCACCAGCCGATTTCCTTGCCATCGCCGCATAACTAGTCACCGCAGGCCCCGGCAACGCGGGCGCCTCTGCGTTGTTACTAATGGTGTGCGTTAATGTGACTGGGATGGAAGCACATTTTACTGCTGCAGACATTGGTTCATTCTGTTGCTTCTGATAAGCGACTTTTTGACTCTGTTTATTCTCTATGCTTTCAAGTTTTTCATTTTCCATGCGACTTATTTGCTGCTCATATGAACTACATTTCAAGTTCGCTTCAATTAAATCCTGCCTCAGTTTGCTATTTTCAAGCGCTAGAATAGCTACAGTCGCTTTAATTTCTTGTATTATGTTTGATTCGAAAACACTGATTTTAGCCATGATTACGCTACTCACTTTATCAATTACCTCATCCGATGTCAACAACTCAGCTGAGTTCTTTTCAAAAGACTGATTAATTTCCTCAACACCAGGCACGACGGCACCAATCCCGCGTACGGGTGTATCATCATAAACTCGAATACGCTGAGTTACATTAGCGCAGTCATCACACTTAAATATACGTCTTAATTGAGCCTGTCCTCCTTTGGAAGCCGCAGACGCATTGTTTACACACTTAAAATGGTAACTTTTCTTGCATCCATTACATTTAATCTCCTCTATCGCATCCGCTTTTCGGTTACAAACTTGACAATTATTCATTATGAACTCAAGAATATATTATCTATTATTATTATATAAATTATGCACTCGGTACCGTTTTGTAATATCGCTTGCCAACTTCGCAAACGCACCTGTATGGTCACACGTCTTCCTGCTTCCGTCAGTAGCGGCACGCTATTCTCGCGGTTATGCCCTACGCATAACCGTGAAGATCCCTTGCACTAAGCCCGATATTTTGCGCGGGTTGATGAGTCAAAATGGTCACTATGAAATTACACTTTTGGTATTTTTGTTTACAAATTAGTTTATTATCACTGTTTCATGGTGATTATTGTTGAAAAATAGGTGGAGGATATTTCCAAATGTATGTTAAGCACTTTTGTGGGTTTTAGAGAGGTTTTAAGACACTATATCCATTTTTTAGCTATTTTAAACTGCAGACACTAAGTAGTAGTTTAGAGGCGCGTTCGCGAAGTATTATAAAATAATTAGATTATAAACATGTGTTATTTTAGCATTAGTGGGTAGTTGGTTTGTTACACAGTATAAAAAGAGACGGAATCGGTAAATTTATTCAGTTTGTGTCCGGCTGTCGTAGTGAGCAGAGCTCTGTAATAAAAGTTAAGTATACCATATTATTATTCAGTTTGGAGTGTGCAACGAATTGCTTAGTTGGTTCAAGTCGTACCTGGTGGATCGCGAGTACGTTGTGGTAATAAATAACATTGAATCCAATAAGTACATCGCTAGTTCTGGAGTTCCCCAGGGATCTCACCTTGGCCCGATACTATTCTTACTTTTTATAAATGACATAGTTGAGCAGGTGCAACATTGTGATTGTTCACTCTACGCTGACGATATGAAAATATCACATTCAGATTAATTCTGAGGCTGATGCGGAGCTGTTACAGGACGATCTTGATCGGTTGTTTAAATGGTGTTCTGAAAACAGAATGTTACTGAATGCTGCCAAATGCCAACATATTTGTTTCACTAAAAAACGGAACATAATCCAAACCAGTTTTCACATAAATAACGATATGATTGCTACAGTCCATCAACTTCGGGACTTGGGTGTTATCCTTGACTCTAAAATATCTTTTATTCCCCATTATGATAACATTGTAAACAGATCTGCCAAAACGCTAGGTTTTTTAAAGCGAAATACCAAGGATTTCAAACGCGCTGAATCTAAAATTGGTATTTTTAAAGCTCTTGTGAGGAGTACATTGGAGTTTGGCAGTGTCGTTTGGAATCCAAGGTATACAGTTCACACACAACGCATAGAGTCAATCCAAAGAGCATTCACCAGACATTTGGCGTTTGTTACCCCCGGCATCAGTCCTAAAAGCCCTTACAATGATCGCTTAGCCCATTTTAAGTTAAATTCTCTTCAACATAGGAGAAAGATGCTGGACCTATTGTTTCTGCAGAATGTGGTAAAGGGGTTGTCACAGGGAGAAGGGCTCCTCGAACGTGTAGAGATGTGCGTACCTAGACCAAATGCTAGAATAAGAAATAATTTTCCGTTCTTCAACATACATACACACCGTACAAATTTAGGTGCACAATCTCCCATAACTAGACAAACTGCAACATATAATCACTGCTGGAGGAGACTTGGCCTTGATATCTTCCATGATCACTTCAAGCATTTTAAAAGAAAAATTATAGATGGTACTAGTTTGTTATAAAAAAAAAAATTTTTTTTTTAGTTTATTATGTGCATTAAGTAATACATATTAAGTTTACTTTTAAGTTTATTTTATTTTCTAATTTTAAACACACGATATTTTGTTTATAACGTTATTTCCTTTTTTAAATTTATTTTATATAATTATGTTGCTTGGATAATTGCAAATGTTGTGCATATTTGTAATTTGAGTAGCACGTGCAGTTAGTTTTTAAGTGATAAATGTATGTGAATGTTTGTGTTTACTATGTAAATATGCCTTAATAAATAAATAAAAAATAAATTCTTGTAAGTATGTAAGTTAGTAAATACTATTATGTGATTATATGAATAAATGTTATTATTTAAACTTGTTCTGTGTTCATTTCCATATTAACCCAGTATATAGTATATATAATATAGTATATGTAATATAATATATACTAACTATATACAATACGTCACTGAAATAACTTATGTAAACTATTTATTTTCTTATTGCTAAAGAATCTTGCTAAGATTCTTTAGCAATAAGAAAATAATGTGCATATTTGTAATTTGAGTAGCACGTGCAGTTAGTTTTTAAGTGATAAATGTATGTGAATGTTTGTGTTTACTCTGTAAATATGCCTTAATAAATAAATAAAAAATAAATTATTGTAAGTATGTAAGTTAGTAAATACTATTATGTGATTATATTAATAAATGTTATTATTTAAACTTGTTCTGTGTTCATTTCCATATTAACCCAGTATATAGTATATATAATATAGTATATGTAATATAATATATACTAACTATATACAATACGTCACTGAAATAACTTATGTAAACTATTTATTTTCTTATTGCTAAAGAATCTTAGCAGTGTATAGCAATATATGATGTATGATTTATATTGCTGTATTATTTTACGTATTATATTTATATATTGTCATATAAGATTTCAGACATAATATATATATAATCAAATAAATCTAACACAGGCATTATATTTCCGGCGCACATTCAAAATGAAGATTTTGTTTTATGTGGCTCGCGTTTGGAGCAGATATTACACTAATTATACATTACATAGTATAATAAAATTAGTGATATTACTTCTAGAGTGATATCACCGCTTTCTTGCTAGGGTATACTGTACAAAATTGGTACCATCGGTTTCCATAATCACTGAACATTCGTAGGAATTTTATGATTCAGGTATCAGAATTCCCAGTATTAACTAATTAAATAATAATTCATTAAATACATTGTACCAGAAATCTCTATCGCGTTAGTTAAAAACAAAGGAAGTAATATGGATATATAAATAGCATTAAAAAATATATCTGAAAAAGCATTGGAACTTATTGAAACTGCAAGTTTGCAAATGTTCTCCCCAGAGATGTGCTTTCTAGTCGTGCTGTCGAGGCTTCGGAACCAGGTACCTTCCTGGGTATACTAGTAGTGACCACCTCACTACACCCACCCTGGGTGTACTGAGGTAAGAATCAAACGGTCTCCTCTCCATAGGACGGGTGACTTTTGTAGGTTTCGACACCGTAAACGAAAAAGAAGGGGTTGTGTTCATTGTGTTAGATTTTTTTTAACGTAAAATTTACTTTTTACGTTAAAAATGCCATATTTATTTGTATAACGCAAAGATAATATTTGAATAAATAAACAAAAAAATATCATACTATAATTATTATTTATTAGAAGAATAAGAAATCTTACCTCAGTAACATATAGGTTGAGACCCAACAGTCAAACATCAACGTATTCAATTCTGAAGTTTTTATCAGCAAATCTTCCCGGTACAAGTGCAAAGTAACTATCTATAAATTTACTGGTCTTCATAATATTGTCAGTAAAAACTTCTACTTGAGTAAAATTAAGATTTTCGTTGTGTTCTACACATATTTGATCGTCATGTACATTCAGCATGATAACCAAAAGGGCAGCATTTGTTTGAATAGTTATGCTTGATATTAGAATTCTCGGCACTGATCTTAATTACTTTAATTGTCATTAAGAATACAACTTTATTAAAAGGTAACTTAAAACCCATGTTGTTGTTGACTGTAGATGACTATTGAATTTAGAATTTAGTAGTACAGAATATAAGGAAATTCTACTTCGTTGACAAACTGATTTCTTAAACTTACTAGTACTAGACACTGAAATAAAATTGTTTATTACGGAGATTTTTGCGACATATTGATATTATTTGACAGCATCCATTGTGCATCAGTCTAAGAACTATATACTGTATCTCAATGGTCCATTAATATATTTTTTAATATTAATGAATATGATTGCAATATTAATGACACATTAATAAATAAATAAATATTTATTTTCAACACGATTAGACGTAATGTAATACAGCGAGTTGTTATCCGCCGTTTTGTAAATTATAAGTTCCCATTTTCAACACTCGTGGTGCCACCTGACATTACAACTGCGATGGCGTCGGAAACATAAAGTGACTATTATATATGGGATCCTAGGCTTCGGCAAAATTCTACGTATTGTCAAAAATATGACCTTAAGAATGTGGCGATCAGGCTAGGTCAAGTGAGTGAAGAGAAGAGAAGAGAGTGAAGTGAGCGGTGCTGCGGCAGCGGTCGGCGAATATCAGAATACTGCCTATTTTATCTATGGTAATCATTTTTGATTAATAACCAAAATCTTAAAAATAAATATTTTACCTTTTTCTGATTATAATTGATTTTTATTTAAACGTTTTATTTTGTAAGTAATTATGGTAACCCTACAATTTAAATATTTGTATGATGCGGCTAGACGTGGGCCGCCTATTGACGAACGTATGGCAATGACAATCCGGCTAATCGTTGCAACGCCGCATTACAAAACGGCGCTGTTTTGCAAAACGGCTAGCCGTAATGTAAAACGGCGGTTTATACTATTTGGCTGCGACATATATAAGTACACCTCTGCTTAATCCTTCGGGAACGACAAGCGTGATGATATGTTATTTATATTGATGTATGCACCTACGACAATCAATGGAGTTAAGCTAAAAATAAAAAGCAACGGATATTTCAAAACCACAAAAGCTTATATATGGAATTTATAATTACATGCTATAAACAATATTAAATTATACGATAGGCTAATTAATACTCTATGTTGTTGCAGGATATAAGTAATAAGGTATGCGGTATTTTTGGAAAACGGACCTAATGACATCTGGAAGACAATTGAATTTAATAAATTAAATTCCCAGTTAAAATATTAAAATTTCTTTCGCAAAGTTTTCCTGTGCCTTTCAGCCACATACCCAGTACTGCAATAGCGTAACCACAACCTTGATATCGATGTTGTGACATGACTCACCATGACTGATCTTATACGGCACATTAATTTAAAAAGGAAGAACATCCAATCCCTTCTGACGACCCAGTTAGTCCAGCGGTAGTTAACACTGCTTTCTGTGCTATGGGTCCCGGGTTCGAATCCCGGTAGGGACAAATGTTTGTGTGATGAGCATGAACATTTGTATCCGAGTCATGGATGTATCTATCTATAATATGTATGTATTTCACTATCACTTCCCTTCGCGCTTCCGTACGGTGCGGTAAACGTCAAATCGGCTCCTTATATTATTTCGTGATTTATTGGTTTCGCGATCGAATCAGGACCGTGGTTTGTTGTTTGGTTGTGTGGTATTGTTTTAAATGCTGGCTGAGTAAGTTTTTATACGTGTAAATATTAATATTTGTGATTTATTGTTAAACATTGGATTCGGTAAGTACAATTATTAGTTTTTTTTTAGTATTGCGGGTGGAGTGAAAAACTTTCTACGACCGTTTAGTTTGTGTTCGGTTATTCGTATCTAGTTTTGTTTCTCGTTACCTGTTTATTCTTATAGTAAGATCATGTCATCTACGTATAATGATGACCCGCCCGATCGAGGTGGGAATGTATTTCGCAGAAGTGCCCTAACAAACAGGTCCCCGACCTCCGCGAGTTCTAAACGCTTATTCAGCGAAATGTCTCCGTCTTACATTTCGCCCGAAGATAGATCCAAGCGGTTACAAGTACAACCATCTAACGTCATTGATAACAATTCATCCTTATTGAATGCTAGTGACGCGAGCAATGCCGACTACTGCGAACTAGTGTCGGAGGCATCGGCATATTTATCGAAAATTAACGACCTTGTCAACGATCAAGGATCCCGAATTAACGTTGCGAACAAGTCTGCCATTATGGATATGACTCAGCGTATTACGGCAATTGTATCTCTGCTCGCGATTAAATCTTCCTCTACTGAAACCAAATTAGTTCGTACGGAGCGAGAATTAGAAAAAGTAAAATCTAATGTCACAGTTAGCCCGAATAATAAGATTTCTTACGCGGAATCATTGAAGTTACGGACTTCAAAAATTACTCCCGCTTTACAGTCGCGCCCGCCGCTGCCGTGCGTAGTTGCATATCCCACCACGGAGCGCTCAGCTGATTACGCGTCGTCGTCGGCTACAAAACAGGCGCTAATGAAAGCTATTAAACCAACTGATGATGGCTTCCAAATCGTCGGTGTTAAAAAAACCGCTAAATCCGGTGTCGTGTTACGTGTAGCGAATGAGACCCAAATAAAAAAATTGCAATCTGTCGACGCGATTAAATCTGCCGGCTTGCGTCTCGAACAGCCAAAAGGCCGTAGACCTCGAATTTTAGTAAAAGACGTTCCCTATTCTATGGAGGATGGTGCCTTTCTAACCGCGTTATTCCGCCAGAACATTAAAGATGAACTA
This sequence comes from Craniophora ligustri, assembly GCA_905163465.1. Taxonomy (NCBI): domain Eukaryota; kingdom Metazoa; phylum Arthropoda; class Insecta; order Lepidoptera; family Noctuidae; genus Craniophora; species Craniophora ligustri. The sequence continues at coordinate 3,475,545 of LR990967.1, read as the reverse complement.
TCAATTATTGAGGAAGAATTTATTAAATCCACAAAGATTATACGCAAACGTACTATGGATAATGGTAGGAAATGGATAGGTATTGAATTAGAGCCTGCGGTGCGTAAACATTTAGTTAACACTAAAGAGAAATTATTTATTGATTGGGCTACCTGCCGCTTTATAGATGACATTGATGTTGTCCGCTGCTTACATTGTCAACAATTCGGACATGTCAGGAAACATTGCGCTGCCGAATCGCCCACCTGTGCTAATTGCGCTGAGACCCATGACACCAAAGACTGTCCGCATAGAGATAATATAGATTTCGTACCAACTTGCGTAGTGTGTAAACGTTTTAAAAAAGCACACAACCATCGCTGCGGGTCACAAGACTGTGCTTCATATAAACTTAAATTAGAGCAACTTGTACTTAATACCAACTACTAATTACTATGGTTAGTTTTGCTATAGGACAATTAAATCTTCACAACGACAGGGTGGCGACGTCTGAGCTAGATAAATTAATTATAGAATATAATTTGGATATTGTACTAATTCAGGAACAATATCAAAACGCCAGCTTACGTAACAATGTAGTTCAACTAGACAGTAAGGCACGGGCTGGAATCTATGTATCACGTTCGTCAAACATTACCGTAACATCATTACGTAATCTCATGACCCCACACTGTGCTGTAGCAGAGATTTCATCGGCTTCTTTTAAAGTTTATGTTGTGAGCTATTATTTTCAATATTCTGACCCTGTTGGTCCTCATATTCACAACCTCCGTAATGTCTTGCGGTCACTTGCGGGCTGCAAAGTTATCATCGGCGCAGACGTTAACGCGTCTTCGCCGCTCTGGTATGGCAAGGTTCGGTCCACAGATACTGAACGGCGCAATGCTGTTGAGGATTTCATCGCTGAGATGAACCTATCAATTCATAATACTCCCGATGCACCACCTACTTATTGCAGCCTCATGGGCGAATCTTGTATTGACGTCACACTATCTAGTGCCGACGTCCGCTTGGATAGGTGGCGTGTCCTCCCAGACGCGTCATGTAGTGATCATCGCCTAATCGTGTACGAGTTTATTCCTATGTTGTCTCAAGGTTCTAATCAACATCAAGGTCAAAATTTTAGATACAAATCTAAGGGTACAGATTGGATTTTTTTTAGTTTATTGTTCGCCTCACATGCCAAGGACTTCACTCGCGATGGGCTATCGGCGGAAGAGAGTGCTGAAATAATGTCAGACACTTTCACTTACTGTGCTGATATCGCCATTGGTCGCGGATCTATGACCAATATCCGTAGATGTGATTGGTGGAGTGCCTATTTAGTTGAACAACGTAAATGCTTTCGAAGAGCGCGCAGAAAGATAAATAAACTTAAAAAACATAAAGTTACGGGAAACACGTTCACCGTTGCCCTAAATGCGTTTAGAGTTGCCAAGTCTCGATACAAAGCGTACGTTGAAAAATCTAAAAGCAATTTACTGCACAAAGTTGTCGAACGACTTGAAAGTGAGGGTCCGTGGTCTCCTTTATACCACGAGTTCAAAGCTAACAGGTCAGTCGACCTAGCTTACATTCAAAACATAAAAGTAAACGACATACATACCGCTGGTATTGAAGAGACAACGGAATGCCTGCTTAACAGTCTTATTCCGGACGACTCGGTTTCTAAAGACAACGACTACCACCAACAGATTAGAGCGTGGGCAGCTGAGCCACCTATGTCACCTATGTCAGACCTGCCATCTATTGACGAATTTTCCAACGTTGTTAAAAAACTACCAGTAAATAAATCATCAGGGGAAGACAAAATTTCAAATCGGATGATTAAAGAAGCATGTAAATCCGCTGGTGACATGATACTAACTGTTTACTGTCGTTGTATTGCAGAGGGCGTTTTCCCGCGTGTTTGGCGTCGTGGCTTTATACGAATAATACCGAAGAGTGGCGACAAGCCTCCAGATGACCCTAAGTCATATCGGCCTATAACATTACTACCTTCGTTAGGGAAACTCCTCGAACGCCTAATCGTCCCACGTTTGTTGCCGAACGGGCCGAAATTTCATAATAATCAATTCGGGTTTACTATAGGCAAATCTACAACTGACGCCGCGCTTTCTGTTAGGACAACTGTTAATAAATCGAAATGCAAATACGTCGTAGGCATCTTCCTCGATATTTCTGGTGCTTTCGACAATGCGTGGTGGCCAATGTTACTGCTTAAATTGAAAAGTCGAGGTTGCTTTAGAAATATTTACACTCTTATATACTCGTACTTCTTACACGGTACCGTTAAACTGACACTTGGGCACCATTCTATGTCGAAGGCACTGACTATGGGATGTCCTCAAGGATCTGTAATCGGGCCGTATCTTTGGAATTTGGGATTTGATGATTTTCTCGCGATACCGCTCCCGCACGGCTGTTCATTGACTGGTTACGCGGACGATGGCCTTCTGCTCATCCAGTCCAATACGCGGTCTGGTCTCGAAAACTTAGCCCACTCGTGTTTACGTTTAATATCCGCGTGGGGCAAACGGAACCGCTTAACCTTCGCGCCGCAAAAAACCTTTCAACTAATCTTAAAAGGTAATCTTAAATCCGCGCCCAGCATCAAATTCGATAACGTCACCGTTAAAAGAAAGGAGTCGGTATGTTACCTCGGTCTCGTACTAGAAAGAAATTTTTCATTTATTGAACACATTAAAATTGTGGGTGAAAAAGCTAAACGTAACTTTTATGCTTTGACTAGAATATCAACGGCTACATGGGGTTTATCTTTTCATACATTAAAAACCATCTATGGGGCTACTTACCTAGGTTGTATGTGCTACGGAGCACCTGTTTGGGCCGATAGAGCCACCATAGGCGCAGTACGACGTAAGTTACTTCAAAGTCAGCGTTTAGCATTGATATTTTTATGTAAAGCATACAGGACTGTTAGTACGGAAGCACTACCAGTACTCGCGGGAGTGCTGCCGGTCGATCTTGAAGCACAACGACGTGCAGCAATGTATTTTTCATCGAGAGTGCACTTGAAAAATGAATTTCTTGTAGAACGTGACCGCGCTAAAATTCTTAGACTATTTAAGCCACTGGCTGATGTATGGGAGGAACTTTTAGATGAATGGCAAGTAAGGTGGGATAATTCTTCTAAGGGCCGCCACCTTCACCAGTTCTTTCCATCCGTCCGTGAACGGTTGGAGAGGACTTGGCTGCAGGTGGATCACTGCGTTGCCCAATTTCTTACAGGACATGGCAACTTTAAATGCAAGTTATTTTCTTTTAAGCTTGTTTCCTCACCATTATGTCCATGTTCAACATCTAATTGTGAATACGAGCAATCTGCTCATCACATACTGTGGGAGTGTGGTTTATGGCAAAGTGAACGCAATATTATGTTTGACAGTTTGCAAATTATATCTGGGGTGATTTACTACTCGGACCTTGTTGCGACTAGGATGAATTTCCGTGCGTTTAGGCGTTTTTGCCATACCTATTATTGGAATCAGATATAATAGCTCATATTTTAGGACCCATAACTTAATAATGTCATCCGTGGTGCCTGGCAACTGGGCTTAACCCAGTTGTAAACATCTACTCTTATGTCAATGACATGTAAACTCTATTCTGTCTCTCGCTTGGTAAGGAGGGAAGTGGAAAACTGTTATTTTCTTACTCCTCCGATTTAATTTCATGATTAATTTCGCTGCGGGTTCTAAGACGGTTAATATCATTCCCCTGGGACACGTCGAGCTTCATTGTCTCGACGATATTTTGGATGGTTACTATTGTTGATCCTGGCTTACAGGAGTTGCAGTAGTAGGGACTTAGGGTGGTGGGCACGTCCCATTATAAAAATATGTATGTATTTACAAAAAAAAAAGTATATAATATGTAGTATATCAACCAGCTAGTATCCGTAACACAAGCCTCGTTGCTTAGCACGGAACTAGATGGCGCTGTGTGCCATAATGTCCAGGAATATTTATTTATTATTTATTTATTTATTATTTTTATTCATAAAATATTGGAATTTTCCTTAAAGTGACGAATTATTGACAATTTTCCCGACGTATTTTGTTTTTTATTTAACTTTTAAATTAGAATGATGTATATTTCAATTCGTGTATACCATTTTCAACCGACGAAACAAAACCGGAGGAGGTTTTCCAGTCAACGCGTATATATTTTTTATGTTGTTGTTAAGCATAACTTTTACAGAGAAGTCCGATTTTGATAATTCTTTTTTTATTGGAAAGAGTATACCGCTAAATTGGTATTTTTAGAAAACAAAGATCAACCCCAAGAGTATGAAAATAGGGGGTGTTTTGATTGTTTACTCACTGCTTTTAATCTATAACCACGTATAACTTTTTACAGAGTAGGTAGTCCGATTTTAATCATTCTTCTCGACTCAAAATTAATTATACTTGCATTCGTTTAAGATTATAGTTATTAAGGTTAAATAACAAAGTTTTATTATTTTTTGCATTTCAGTTTCTGTCTGTGCTTGTCTGTTTAATTTTTGTAAAAAAAATATTATAGTGAGTGTATGTAGAAACTAAAAAGATTTATAACTATAAAGTCGTAAATATTTTAGGGTTAAGGTAGGGATCCCTAGATTCTGTTGATGTGTGTATATACTTATATAAAACATTCAAATCTTGGGCATTGCCTTTCTTGCGTAAGTTTACATTTTCCAACATCCCGAACAGTGGGCACAAAATCGAACGAATCATGTGCTGGCAAAGGGCATCCAAACTAATATTAAATATTTTGTTCTTATTGAAGAACTGTGTAGTTTTAATAATTGTCATAAATTGAGAACGTCATATGTGTTGTACAATATACATTTGTCGGAATAGTATGAATACGAGAAATAGCGTGGAGCCAAGTATGCTACCTTGTGGTAAATTGTAGTGAAAAGGTGAGATTCGAACTCACATCTCACTGATTCTTATATTTGTGTGCATACACTTAACTGCTAGGTCATTTTCACTCATATTACGTTGAAATTATGAACTAGAATCACTTATTAGACGACTATAATGATGCATGAAAATAGAAGGTCGTAAGTCAAACTTGACGTCAAGCTATCGCTTAGCGAGAATGCCTATGGACTTCTGGAACCCACCGTACCTACCTTTATTACATAATTAATAAAGGTACATATATATTTATTTATATATTAAGGCATATTTACAGAGTAAATACAAACATTTTAAGTTAAAACTAACTGCACGTGATACTTCGATTACAAATGAGCACAATTATATTTACAATGATGTAGACAACGATCTAGATAACTAACATTGAATAAATGTAAGCCGTTTAATCCGGCCTCATCTTTGACGCTATTTCGACGTCACAAACTTCAATCAGTGTGTATACATAGTTTATAAGGTAAATAAATAATAGGTAAGTAAAGATTTTTATTTAGATATCTATAGGGATAGCAAGATGTGTGTACCTACATACACTCATGCCTTTTTCCCATGGCGGTAGGTAGAAACTACAAAATGCCACGCGCCATCCCTACATACGTACCACATTGTGTTGAGTCAGAAATAAGTTTTGTATTTAAATCTCACTCTACCTATAGCTAATAAAAGTTTCCAAAAGTTCAATGAAATAAAACTCGTATACTATACTTTACTATACCTAGTCCTTGGAAAATTTGAGTGAATACGAGTGTACTAACTAACATAGCTATAAATTTATGTATTTCGATCAATGTTGTTGCATCTCGCAAATATTAATTTCCCTCGTTTATATTGCACTTTTAGACCAAGGTTTGAAGAATTAAAAAGGAACTGAATAAGAAAAAAACGGATAATACCAACAAATTCAATATTTATGCTTATAATATTCCTTATAAAGGAATAAATATTATGTTCAGTGAAAAATCACACCTTGTCTGCGTCCTCTTGCTTTGCGTTTTGTCTGCCAATATAAAAGTCAATAAAAAGATAACAAACAGGCTATAACATGCGCGACAGCGCACAACAATAATTCTCTTAGAATTCACACTTTTGTGTTCACATTTCTTTATCTTGACAGTTAAAGTAAGTTGATAACGCTCTACCCTATGCAGGCTATAGATGAGTGACTGTAGCATCGTTTTCCTTCGAGTTTAGGGTCCGATCCGCTGGCAATAAGGGTGTTATTGGTAAATCCCTCAGTCTCCGAAACCTGTACATAAAATTTATGAATGCAGCAGCTGTGATAACGTAGTGGTGCGACCAATGGACTAAGAAGTCAAAGGACTCGCACCCTTTTGTCGAAGTGACGTGCCTTTTTATCATGTACTCAAACGGTGAAGGAAAACATTGCAGGAAAACCTACAACCTGTCTAAAAAATTTTCCTGATGTCGTGTGAAGTCTGCCAACCAGTAATGGGCGAGCTGGTAGGCTACAGTTTTCCCTATCCCTTTCAGGTGAGTGAAGCAGATAAGATTGATGCCCAGTTTATGGCAACAGGCTCACTCTTACACCACTGCTGTACACTTCATGGGTACAATCTTAATTTTTAGGTAATTATATAAGTAATATTACATCTTTCTTTAACCATAAAGGGGTTGGCTCGACATTTTGTAAAACCTTTTAAGAGTAAAAATGATTGTGGATGATGATTAGTTGGGTGGGTATTTGTTCTTTGAAAGGTTGCCTTAGTCAAAGGCACTGGAGGTCATAAACAGGATCTCCGCTGATATGGCTTCGGCGTGATCTAGTCCTGATAGTAAACTAGATATAGCTATCCTAAAGGCTTTTCAGAAGTAATGCCTGTATTTATAACATGCTCAAACGGTGATGGAAAACATCGTGAGGAAACCTGAATGCTTAAAAGTTCTTTTCTATGTCTGCCCAACTGCACTAGGCAAGCATGGTTGACTATAGTCTAATTAATCCCTCTAAAATAAGAGAAGACTCGTGCCTAGCAATGGGACAATAATTGGGTTTATGTTGATGATGATGAATGATCCAGATATGATCAAGATAAAGACGAGACCAACCTTTTTTTTATCATTCTCCACGTTTGTGGTCGACATAAGAAGTTGACAATGATTACCAGTGGAGCAAGCACGTTGAATATATCAGAAAAGTGCAAGATGTTGACGGTGTCAGAGTAAAATATAGTAATCACTTCTAGAATCAAGTTGACCTCCAAGAATGCCATTGAGCCGAATAATTTAACGTAAAGTGTGAACCTGAAAAGTAATTAAATGGGATCAGTCGTCGCAGGATCATCATACTAGCCAAATATGTTAGGGTTGACCTCAATTTTAATGACCTTAGTATATTTTTTCCCCATATGGTTATTGCTGATTGTGTAAATGTGTATATTCTCAGTTACAAGTCCTTGTGTGAATTCATGGCACACACTATCGAAGCAGTGATTACCTAGTACAGCCAAGTCAAAGGCGTATTAATTATATTACACATATATTACTTGCTGTAACGGTTAAGGAACACCGTGAGAAAACTCCCTTGCGTGTTTGTCTATGCTCCATGTACAGTCTGCCATCCTGGAATAGGGTGTGGTGGACTGTTGTCTCACCCTCCTCAAGCTTAGAGGAGATCTCAAGTCCAGTAGTGGGACGGCAAAAAGGTCGATAGTGTATGTATTTAGCGTATGTAGCCTGACGCACTTACCTTTGTGTATCAACTTGTTGTGTACAATTACTGTCTTTGGATTGCAACACAACTTTGGTCTGTCTTTTAATAATCGCAATCTTTACGGCTGTTAACGCGAAAAAGATCATATTCATCAGGAATAATAACATTAATGGCCCCAAAAAGTAAAGCATTCTTCCATAGCCTGGAAATTATCATAAGAATTTATTATTATAACTGACTTCGGAAAAAGTATAGGATTTTCTCAATATGTATGTTTCTTTTGTAGGACTTGTACTTATAAAAAAGTAAGCTCTCACACTTGTATTCTTGAAGGATTTCACCAGTTTTAGGTATGACAGTGGGTGAACGTGGTCTAATGAAGGAATTTTCTTCTTTCCTTATTTTAATTTGCTTATTGAGATCAGTAAAAATTACACATGCGGTTTAGTTAGTTTAGCGTGAAATTGAAAGCAGTTTACCAAACAAGAAGCAGTTAATTCTGATTCTGGGCATCAGTGGATGTTCTTTTGGAAGATCGGAGAACTCAATCGAAGAGAGTACAATCGTGAGTGCAATCGGCCCACCGAATGCGTACGCGCAGTATAGTCTGAAGCGTGTGCGAGCTGACGAGCGAACTGATGCCGAACGTAAACCGCTGAAACAATAAATTATATAAATCAGTTATAGTCAATTAAATAAATAATTAATAATCCGGACATAACGACACAGTGCCATCTAGTTTTGAGCTGTTTAATAATATTTCATTGTTTTTAAATAATGTTATAAAATATTTCATAATCAAGATTTTGAAGGAAGAATCTCATGAGTCATCAGTTCACCTCATGAGGAACTCAAATATAATTTTGCTTTCGATTTTAGGAATGATTTATGACATAAAATTTTAATCAAATTATTTTTAAATTAAATGGGTTCGCCGGGTACGGTGCTTTAATAGCATAGTAATCTGACCAGTGGAGTTTGGAATTCAAGTCTCCAGTTCGAACTCAAGGCCACTGACTATTCCGAAGTTGTGTGCATATACATATTCCAATAGTGAAAGAAAACATCGTGTGAAAACCTACATTTTGACGACCTCTGTGGTCTAGTGGTTCGAGTACCGGACTGCTGATCACGAGGTTGTGGGTTCGATTCCCACGGGACACAAATATTTATGTGATGAATATAAGTGTTTGTGTTCGTCTGGGTGTTTCCTATGTATTATAAGTATGTATTTACAAAAAAAAGTATATAAGTATTATATCCATTCTCTAGTACCCATAGTACAAGCTCTGCTTAGTTTGGGACTAGATGGTGCTGTGTAAAATGTCGCAGAATATTTATTTATTTATTTACATGCTGCATGCAAGGCAATCTGCACTAGGCTAGCGTGGAAGACTATTGGCTAAACCCTCTTAGATGAAAGAAGACTCATCCTAGCAGTAGGATAATAATTGGGTTGATGTAACGATAGAAACGCCATTACGCCGCATAACTGTGGAAAGAAGCATACTCGGGTCTCTAGTCAAGTGACAATCTATCGCCGTTATGTAGCATCTGTCATATACATCCTATGGTAAAAAACTATTGTATAAAATAATACGAGGGTGATTTGATAAGTAACTTGGTATCACCAAATACAAAATAGTGATGATATAATATCTTTGTGGCCGATTCAAAAGGATTGGATCTTAAGTTCCCGGGTGTAGTTATTCTTCCTTCTCCTTTTGATGCAAAGTAGTATGTATGTACCGTAATTTACTTTTCAACTTAGTCTTCTTGAAGGACAACGCACTCACCTCAACATTTCTGACATTCCGAAACTTCATCATTCCTTCGTGGATATCAGTTTATCAGGGCCAAAATATCCCTCCTAGAAAAAAAATATATTTCAAGAATAGGTGCTAACAGACTGCGGATACTGATCTGCCACATCTGGAACATCTAGTAATATCAATTTGGCTTGAATTCTCTAGTTCGTTGTCATAGAGGTTTATCTTCCGTTTACGGTTCTTCCTTTTTGAGCCAATTAAGAAGGTAAGGAACCTCCCTTGGTCTAGAAAACTGGCACTATTATTTTTACAGTGGATTAATTTGGGCTGCAACAATGTATTAGATGTTGTCTATTGTTTCAAAACTCGAGCGTTTTTTGTACCAAACGTGATCTGACAATACAAATATGTCCTTAGATGTTGGTGCACTTGGTATGTTGGTTTAAGGTATCTCGAAGTCGAAGAAGAAGAAGTATATCGAATTGGTTATGATGGAGTAATTTCACGTAGCAAGTATAGAGCTGGTTTACTGCGACAGCAAGGTTACAGTTAAATCTACCAATCCATTAATCCATCTCGTTGGTGTCTCGGTGAAACAGTGACAATGATCTAATTATTTTAATGGACAACAGCATGCTCTACACCCGGTACGGTGTCGCGCAGCGTGGATTGCTCCATCCATTGCTTAGTGGCTTTAAGTATTGGATTACTTTGCTCAGAAGGTGGTCTGCCTCGAGCTCTTGTGCCCACTAATTTACCGATACTGTATTAAATTAAAAATAAACTTAAATGAATATGCTAAAAATAATAATAGATTATAGAATAATAGATTTTATTAAAAATGCTAATGCCATAAACCATTGCCATGATTATTGTTCAAGTAATTGTTTTACAACGAACAACCACAAAACACATCTAAAGGATGGTTTATTATACTACTTACACAGTAATGCTAACGCTATCCATATATACCTATGATAACCAAGTTATTTATCAAACCACCACAGCCGATATACTGACGAATTAAAATCAAAGATATTAACACATGTTATGAGTATGGTTTATTAAATGCTATAGCTACGTAGTTATTTGCGCTACTTGATGTCACCACGTATTTTTCATAAGCAGCTAAACGGGTAAAGTACATATTCCACGAAGCGCACCACAAGTATTCCTCGAAACGCATCACTTGCGCAGCCCTAATAAAATCAAGTTAAATTTATGATTAGTTTCAAAGCTGGTGCGCTTCAAGGTATACCCCAAACGTTTTTGCAACAACGCCAATAAGTCAAAATATCATTTGGTTACCAACTCAAAGACATTCGGGATTTTCAATGCTAAAATAAAATATTGATTTATTTTCTTGTCAATTACACAATACGTAATGAACCATTTAAAATTGAATTGGGTGAGGTGAAGCTCTAACAACTTTACCTTAAATTAATATAGTAACTTGGTGTTACTTACCTAAACGTCCACCAGATATCGTAGCACATTACATTTCGCCAGAAGAATGCTGACAGTGTGGAAAAGTAAACAATCACAGCTGCAATATTAAAAACAAGTACTATTATAAATGTGTCTCTATTGCGTACGGCTTCATGCCAAATATCTCAGGCATACTGGTTTCTCTCACGACGGTTTCCCTTACCGTATGAGCTTTGAGCCAGCGACCAAAGGGTCTGGAAATAATTATTATAAAAGACATTCTATTATTTGTCATTTTTATTTATAACGTTTCTCCTGTCTAGGATTTTCTTCCGGACATTACCCTGTCCTGTCCATTATTCTGACCGTCCAAAAACCAATTAGTTCTGATTCGGAACAACTATGTAACATATAAATATTTGATTCACCCAGGAAGTCAACAGTATAAATGATGATGCTATTAACCCATTTAATGTCCTAGGCTAACAGATTTTACTCACCATCAAGAATATCTCTCGGGAAAGCAATGTGTTATCTTTCGCCATCTAAGCAATCGTGCAAAGCTTCGATAGCCCAGTAGACCAGTAGGTCACTAGGCTATCATAGCTCAATTAAAGGTTGGTAAGTTTGACCAACTTTAATCATTTGCAGAATCAAGCCCTGCACCGTAAAAATACTTGTTGTATGTTGCATTTATCCACATCTGGATGTTTGTGTATGTTAGATATTTTTACATATTTATATAATATGCAGGTATGTATTTTTTAGCGATTGTGTTCGTAAACCAGTTTCTGTTATATTAATACTTTTACAAACAATCACATTTATGACATTGCAGTGATAGCAAATAACCAATTTAAGGTCGCCATCAAACAGACTTTCAAATGTTAATATACTTACTTAATGTGACGCATGTACTGGTATCAACAACTTGCTCCATCATGAGAAACTGCTCGAGCCCTAGCAGCAGGAATCCCATCATGAAGCTGATGAGGTATGCCATGAGAATCTTTCCGTGAAGAGTTTGAAGTTCTGGGACCCATGCAAACACCAAGAGCCTCAGCAGTACCAAGAAACATGTAACTATCATACCTAGGAAAGAAATAATTATTTCGGAGAGTGTGCATCAGAACCTCACAATCTAGTTTTGTCATCACCCTTTTACAGTCGGGCAACCGGGAAAACTGATAAGCGGTAACGTTTTCTGGTGGAAATTCCTGACCTACAAAAAGCGTTGGCTTTGTCGATTTTTATCAGCACAGTGCAGGAATGGAATCCATCTACCAGAGTCTGTATTTTCCGATGATTAAAATTTGCGGGTCTTCAACTCACGAGTATATGGGTCTTAAGGTCATAAGTAAGCGTGCTTCATTTGAGACCAAATTGTCACTAATCATCAGGTGAGATTGTGGTCAAACTTTAACCCATATATGATAAAAAAACTTTAACAATTTAAGATGCTGATAAAGATTGGAACATGTGCAACGTGATAATGGAAACATAGAAATTATTTTAAATCCAAATAATATCACAATCATTGAAAAAGAAACTTTTTTTTTAACAGTTATATCATGGACAGTAAAGGATCCATAACTGGGAATTCGGGATTAAATAACATGAATATTCCACGATAAAATCCGAAAAAGTTATTTTATTTCAGGGAATAGTATTCTCGTAGATGTAAAAATTAAATATTGCAAGAATTAATCCAGTTTTTGACCATGGACAATCTACGTAGACGGCTTTTCAGTCAACGTTATTATAAACATACTAGCTGATCCAGCAAACGTTGTTTTGCCACATTATAGGGGTTGGTGGACAACCCGTATCATTAAGGGGTATGAAAAATAGATGTTGGCCGATTCTCAGACCTACTCTATATGAAAAAACGCTAAAACTTACAGATACCGCTCAGCAAATAATGCTTGTCGATAACATCGTTAGGTACGTAACAAATCAGTGCATCCGGGTTAGTGTCTTCAGACGCATTAACAAAGAAGTCCATACAATATTTATTTGGCTTGAAATCCAGCTCAGCTGACATAACACGGGTGTTTTCCATATACAAATGCCCATCCTGTAATATAAAAAAAATAGAGTTGTACTTCAATGGATTTGGAATTAAACAGTAAAAATAAATATATTCGGACGTTATTATATAGCGATATTTAGTTGCGAGTTAAGCAACGAGGCTTGAATATGGATACTAGATGGTTTTTATTGCACGATTATTTTTTATACATAGGTAGATCCTACAATTAAGGTACAAAAGTCCATTATCATCACACAAACATCTCTTCTTACCAAGGATTACTGTGCTAATCGGGTCGTAGAAACAAACAGTACAAAGTTACTGGTAAACCGAAGTATTCCGAGGATTTCTACCTGACTTCTATGTCACTGTCGACTACACGTTACGTCATGTCATGACATGATGTAACGTGTAGTCAACAGATAAGATACCATGGTATTTTATCATTCTCAAGCTTTCGTGTATATTGCTTACTGCGTACTTGCGTCTCTCAATTCGTTCTTATTAGCTGTCACCTTGATTTTTTGTCTTATTATCAGTGATCTTCTCTACGATCTTTTATATTTCCTTTTGTCTTATTCATTACTCCCATACTATGGCAAACGCCCTCTTTCTTTTGTCTTCTTAAATAATATTTCTTTATTTAACCATTCTGAGCCGATTTACGTACAAGTACCTAAACATATTATTATGTCAAAATTGATCTGGGAACCTCATGCTTAGCAGCCGTGGACCAATACGTCAGTTTTTTTTATAAATATAATCTAGTATTTTATAATAAACAACAATACAATAGATCTCAGCAATTTACCTAACATTGGTAGGAAATGTCGATAACCAGTTAAAGGAACAAGTTTGACAAGCTCAGCAAATTTATTTTGGAATGAGTAGATCTAAAACATATTTGATGAAACATACTCTCTAAGGCAAGTTTTTGCCTCATGCAAATATTACCTTTTTTAACAGTTACGGTTTTTATAAGTATTAGAAAAGTTGATAAGATAGGGATTGCAAAACGCCCCATCGTAGATTGAATGACTACACCCGCTAGCCACAAAGTCACTTATGGACTGCTAAAAAGACTATCAGTGGCATTTCAGAGCTCCTAGGAGCTCAGAGCTCCTTTCCCCCTCCTTGTTTTTATACAAATATATTCAAACGCTACATTATGTTGCACGTATATCAATCTTCTAGTATCCGTAATATCCGTAATGGCGCATTTGCATTAGTTGTAAGCACCCACATGCGGGAGATTTTTGTAAAGCATGCAATAGAGCCCCATTCAGGAAATCATTTCCACCAGTTGTTAGCACCCGCCTTTGGGGAACACCCGCACGCTTTTAATCCATTTTTTGGTCGATTTTTATCGACCGATAAGTCACCATTTCTCAGAGTCCACATGCAGGATAACGACCGACTCAACGACTAATGAAAATACGCCTTAGCACAAGCCTTGTTGCTTACCATGGAATGATGATATCGCTGTATCATAATGTCCAAATATATTAAAAAAAATGTATGTATGCGTATCTAGACATACCTATCCACATTATACTGAAAGTATTTTGTTTTAAACCTGGGATTCTAATTAAAGTCCTGAATTGTTTATTATTTACATATCACTGGTTCGTCCTTTACAATGAACAATTTTAAAACTAATATTTTGCAAAAAAACATGAATGATGACAAAAAACTGATATGGTTCACTTACCGCTCCTAAACGAAAGACTTCAGAAATTTCAGACATTAGTGCCTTTACTTCGCCTGAGCCAGGCCGGCACGATAACCTTCCATGTAAAAACGTGAGGTTTTCAGCAGCATTGATATCATCTCTGTACGAATAACCTTGCCATATTGGGGGCCTGAACTCATAGTCCGTTGGGATGCATGAATGATTTCGTAGATGGTATGCTTTACCCGGCGGACAACATTTTCTGGCACATGTTTCGTTCACTGGACACAAGCTTTTTCCGGATGTTTTTACTGTAAAGTTCTAGTTATAATTACACTCATAATTTTAGCATACTATCACAATCTTTGAGCTGTGAGCTGTGGTAGCCTAGGGGTGTGACCAGTGGACTAAGACGTCAAAGGTCTCGAGTTTGAACCCAAGGCACCACTGACTTTTCGGAAGTTATGTGCGTATTTATCACAAGCTCAAACGAAAGGTGAAGGAAAACATCGTGAGGAAACCTGCATGCTTGAGAGATTTGTCTTGATGTCATGTGAAATCTGCTAACCCGCTGTAGGCTAGCGTGGTGGACTATAGCCTAATCCCTCTCAAATGAGAGGAGACCCGTGCCCAGCAGTGGGACGTTACTGGGTTGATGATGATATCACAATCTTTAGCAAACTATGTTACCACTGCTTCATTTTGACTCATCATGATTTATATCCACATTATGCAACTAAAAGTGACTGACATGTGAGAGTCAGTCACTGGAAAAAAACTCGTCTGCGTCTCTTATCATATGAGATTTACAAAAATGCTTTGCGTGCTTTATTACTATTCAGATCATATAGGGTTTGTGGAAGTATATATAGTCCTCTTCACCGTATCCGGTGACAGCGACTCTGGCTAAGTTTCTTTCCTCTCATGAGCTCTTAGATGGCTAGAAAATCCAAATTTAGTCCGGAAGACTCGTGGAAGACTTGTGGAAGTATAGATGTATTCACAGACAGTACTTATTTCAATGCCTAGTAGTTAAAAATTTCATTTAATATTTAAAAATATAGCAAAGTTCTTAATTGTAATATCCCGTCATCGCGAGTGTCCACGAATCGCGAATAGGGTATATAGGCAAATATGGTTTTTACTTTAATTAATGAATATACAAAAAACTATAAAAATATATAGTAACCTTCTTTCCATTCACTAAAATAGTTATTTATGAATGCTCCAAAATCTCCATAATCATAACTATAATCGTTATCCGTGTCGGTGCTATTATACCTCAATGTAACCGAATCATATCCCTCTGTGTTGTTGATTGTAGTTATGTTTGCATCAAAAACACTGATTGTGCTAGTGTCCATATTCGGTGTCGTTGCACTATTGTAATCAGGCAATGGATCAGGTGCGCGAGGGTAATCAAATTCTTCATAATTGTAATCTGAATAATAGTCTTCCTCACGCACCATAATACCCCCTACACGTATGTAACCTTCGGGTCCGAAACTACCATAATTATCTATGGCAACATTTGCACAAAAACGAATACGCAACACAATAATAAATAAAATAACTATAACGTTCACTCCGAAATTCCACATCTTTGAAAAGTCCGATAACTTTCAATGTACGACCATCGCGAGTGATATCCTTGTTGTAACTATTGATGATATTATAATGTTGTTATAAAACAACCCAAAGAGGTTATAAAACAAATTATAAACTCGTAGCATTTTTTTATTTTGCCATAAATTATAGTAAAATACCAACACAGCCGTTGGAGCTAAACAAAACTCAGTAACGATTTGTGGTATTCGGGTTCCGTATATTTAGTATGAAGGTCGGCTGGTTGAAGGATGGACTAAATAATAACAAAATAAATTAGATAACCCGCGGGAATATATTTTTTGGCTTGCATACAATTCGCCCTATTACTATCGCCCTATTTGGGACTAAAAAAACTGTTATAATCATTTAATATTGTGTTATATGGAATAAACAAGTTTACTAAAACAGTGCACGATGAGCTCGTCAGCATTGTAAACATTTTGCATCACTTGTGTGGTAGGTTTTTAGACAGAGTCACGACCACAAACCCGTTTGATAAATAGGCGATTGCAAGCCTTTTGTAGATTTAAATTAATTATTTAATAATATTTCATATTTCTGATGAGACCATTCGACATTTTGTTATATGAAGCTAACAATAGAAGATTTATAAATCATTATATTGTTATTATTTTAGGTAATTATATAGAGAAAAGAATAGTTGATTACTTCACCGTTACCGTACTCTTGATATTCTAATGCGACTTCTTCATTTAATTCCGAAAATAAGATCCGGCCCTAAAAATCTCGAAGATATTTGTAATTACGAGTACGTGCATTTTTATCACTGAGAAATTATTAAATGTGTATATCTATATTTTATTATATTGTCTAAAGAAAATGTATGCTATTATCAGAATTGAAGTTACCATTCCATATTGATAACTACAGTAGGTACCTACGCATTTCATTATAACAATATTGCCTACCAACTTAAATTTGAAAATAGCTGTTATTTTCGTGTATATTACGAACTAGCGGCCCGCCCCGGCTTTGCAAGTGTTATAAACTTTGAGACAATTGAAAATTGATCCCTAAAGGGGTAACATAAAGGGTGAATGGTTCTATGGAAATCCGTCTTTATCAAAATTAGAAGTATGAAATTTCATATACCTACAAGCTTTTAATACGAAATAAATAAATAAGTTTCCCGGCTTTTTTTAAATCGGCACTCTAAAAGGATGAAATATGGGTTCAAAGTTTGTACACAGAGTTCGTTATTTTTTAAGTAAGATGAATGAAATTATATATTCATGTATTTAGAATTTTAATATATTATTATTTAAGAGAGATGGAACATAGCGCCTAGTAGCATAGTTACCTCGCCCGAATTAAGCTGCCCGACTGGGGAAGTACCTCCGCCTTATAGAAGACCGCAATGAATGAACAATAGTTTTTATTCTGTGAGGAAGTAAGGTTGCCAGAGCTCGATAGGTAAGTGACTATTCCAACTGCATGGGACCAGCGGATGACGGGCCCCATTGTTTGTATGCGTGTGGCGTGTGGGCATGGCGGTCAGGGAGACCGAGTGGAACGGTTTGCGCTGGCCGCCCACATGTTATAGGGTTTTTGAACCTAGAATTACGTCATGACCGCCCCGGGAGGCTGAACCGCCGCCTGTGAAGAGTCTCTGGCATGGTGGCTGTCATTCTCACGTTGGCCTCTGAAGTTCGCCAATACGCTAGAGTGACGTACTATAAGCTAATCCCTCTCAAATAGGTAAGAGGAGATCCGTGCCCAGCAGTGGGACAATAATTGATAATGATAATCTGCCGGTGGGTAATAAATCCGTTTAATTTTAAAAAAATGTGTTTCATAACGCAACCACGGAACATGTCATCTAGTGTGGGCCGACGTATAATTAATTATTTTAAAAATAAAGGAAAAATCTTCGATTTAATTTGTTCTAATCTTCAAGAACAGGATTGATATTACTGGTGATGATACATATGCAAATAATTTTTAATTCGTTTTCACATATTTTGAATCTAAATAATTATTTAAAATTATTATCGAACTAGTTCCGTCTATAATTTGATAAGTCCGGGTGCTATTCTGTTCGTTGAATATTAAAACGTGGTTTATGGAATAGTGAGGTTCACCGTCGAGGTACAAAACAAGGTATCAATGATAAGTAAACTGTTTCAAAGAACCTAATTAATACCTATAAAAAAAACCATATCTGTATTGTTTTGTTTCAAATTCTGTTTTGTCTTATCATTGACAAGAATAAAATCTCATGTACCTAAGTACCTACTTTCAACTATCGTTAATTTATATTTATAATATTTCATGTTCGTTTCAATCAATCGGGTCAAACGGTGAAGGAAAAGAAAGTGACAAGATTGCATGGCTAAGGCATTATGTCGATGGCGATATGACACCTAAGTCGATAATACCTTAAGCCTCTTTCAACCAGAGAGAAGCCTGTACAATCAATGATTGATTTATTGCAACTAGATTGATGTAAAGATATTTTTGCAAGAGAGGTAGGCCATAGCGAGATTTTTCACTCAAATTGAGCTGAGAGCTGTCTTACTGGGGAAGTACCTCCATCTTATAGAAGACCGCAGTGAAACAATCATCATCAACCCATTATTGTCCCACTGCTGGGCGCGAGTCTCCTCTCATTTGAGAGGGATTAGGCTATAGTCCACCACGCTAGCTAACTGTGGGTTGGTAGACTTCGCACAGCAGACATCATCATCATCAGCCTATGTTCGTCCACTGCTGGACGTAGACCTCCCCTAGAGAAAACCATAGCTCGTAAACTTTACACGCCATCGAAGACGTCTGCGTAGATGTCCTCGTGAGAAAACCTGCATGCATGCGTATGCATGCGTATGCATGGAGGTTTCCTCACGATGTTCTCCTTCACCGATTGAGCATGTGATAAATACGCACATAACCTCCGAAAAGTCAGTGGTGCGTACTCGAGTTTGAACTCGAGACCTCTGACATCTCAGTCCACTTAGTCACACCACTAAGCTACCACAGCTCTCAGTGAAACAATGACAGTTGTATTTTGCGAGTGAGTTAGATTACCAGGCCCTGTTAGTGGAGAGACTATTCTGACAGGATTGGAATTCGGTTTGCTGTCAGTTTTGAATTTAAGTCTCCTTCTAGTATTTTAAAATAATAATGGCTTTAAAAACCAGCTAAATAATTTTGTTAGCAATAAAATTGAGAGTCAAAGGTTATATTTATAAAATTCTCAATATTTATTATTAGCCGGATCAATATTCTTATCGTTGATGCGCACATTTTTATTACTAGTTAGGTAATTTTGAAGATGATTAAAAATCATATAACTGCCATATTCGTCTGGCGCATATGTCTTTTATTATGTTAATGAGTAGGTAGACCATACAATTCTCGGAAACAGCTCAGTTTGAGCTTATACCTAATACCTAAACAGCATTTGTCATGGCGATCCTTGGGGGGAGACCTATGTCCAGCAGTGGAGGACCAACGGTTGATATGATGATGATGATGAAACAGCATTAGTAGGGAGCAAATTTTGAGATTTATTTATATTAAGTAGGTAGGTAAGTAATATTTTTAAGTAAATATCGCAAAATAAATTAGACAAAGTCAGCAACTAACTTACATTCCCCACTTCTGGGCACAGATTTCGTCTCTAAATAGTAAAGGTGAAGTGGTCTACTAGGCTCCCATTTTTTTTTCATAAATTTCCCGAACAAAACGTTTTTAAGTCCACTTTTATCATGGGTACCTACCGCTGAAATGTGGAATGAGCTTCCCGAGTGGGTTTTCCCTGATAGATAACTATAATCTGGGTGGGATGTCTTTTTTCAATTAAGAGTGAATCGGTTTCTTCTAGATAATCGCGCTCCATGGTAGACCGCTGTGTCGCTTGTGTCCTATGTATTATAAGTATGTATTTACAAAAAAAAAGTATAATATATAAGTATTATATCCATTTTGATTTCGTACACTTACGCGAATATTAGACATTGAAATAAAACTACTTTTTACGCAAAACCGCCAAAACTGTATGGGCTACCTAAGATACACAAACCTAATGCTCCCTTACGACCAATAGTCAGCCAAATCGACTCACCAACTTATAGATTGGCTCAACACCTAGCTAGGGTACTCTCACCACTGAGAGGTAACACAACAGCATATGTGAAAGACTCATACCATTTTGTCAGCGAGATAAAAAACCTACATCTTGCAGACAATGAAACTATGGTCAGTTTTGATGTTCAGTCATTATTTACATGCTTACCAGTTGAAGATTGCATCAGAATTGTATCTAAGAAACTAGTAGAGAATAATATGCCTATAGAATATGCTGAACTTTTAAAACATTGCCTAACATCTGGCTATCTATTGTGAAATAATCATTTCTACATGCAAGTAGATGGTGTGGCGATGGGCTCACCAGTATCTCCCATTATCGCCCACATCTTCATGGAAGATTTTGAGGAGAAAGCCCTACAATCTGCGCCTGTAATACCTAGGTTCTATAAGCGATATGTGGATGATACTTTCACTATACTTCCATCCCATAAAGTAACTGCATTTTTAGATCACCTGAACTCCATACATACTAAAATTCAATTCACTATGGAGTCGGAGGCAAATAACTCTTTAGCTTTCTTAGATGTTTTAGTTATTCATAACTCCAACAACACCTTGAGTCACACTGTGTATCGTAAGAAAACCCATACAGACAAATATTTAAACGGTGACTCGCACCACCATCCAACACAGTTATCTACTGTCGGTAAATCATTGTTTCAGAGAGCACGTGGGATCTGTGATGAGCAACACCTGGCTGCTGAGCTTAAACATGTTAAGCAAGTACTGCATGACAACAAGCTCCAAACACCGCACCCTCATCATAGAAACCGTGTGAAACGTGCCACAGTTGAGCGCTTACCTGCTGTATTACCATATGTAAGAGGAGTCACGGACAAGATTGGCTACATCTTGAAGCGCGCTTCAATCAAAACCTACTTCAAGCCGCTGAAGAAGATTAGTCAGTTTTTACCATCAGTCAAGTGTCACATACCTCTACAAGATGCAGGAGTATACAAACTCGATTGTGATTGCGGTCTCTCTTACATAGGCCAAACAAAAAGAAGCATAGGGAAATGTAAATGTCGCAGAATAAAAAATAAAAAAAATCATCAGGCAAACTGGCGGCCAAGCGAAACCTATCAAGGGGCCATGGGATTCGCGAAAGCATGAACCATAACCCCGGCAGGAGGACACCCGTGCCCTGCATTGCGACATCAAATGGGCTGTTGATGAGTCGCCTTATATGTATACGCAGTTACTTAAAATACTCCTCCGGGTAAGGCTTAGGTAAAAATGTAAAAACATATAACTTTAAAATGGCTATAATTTAATGATTACAAATACAATCTTTGCGTGACTTTCAATATAAAAAAGCTTTTACACATTGTTTGATATATTTTTTATTACAATATAACTTAACATTATTTCTGTGTATATGTAGTCTGTACGTTAAATCTATAAGGTAAAAATATACAAACATAAATATTTTTTTTATATTTCAACCCATTATAAATTTACAATACCGTAAGTTTATTATTATTTGTCAATCTTAAAAAAAAAAAAACCTAATTGAAATCAATAGAATTTAGTTTTTTTTTTAATTCTAGTTTGATGTACTGGCCATTATATCATTACAATAATTAATTATTCTAATACAATTAATGAAAAATATGGCATTATGATTAAATGTTTAAAAACTAGTAAATGCTATATTTGAAAATAAGCATATTTTAAAATTTCAAAAATACATTGTAGTGCATACAAATATTTATCTAGGTTTTAAAACCTAGAATATATAAGCATAAAATTTGTGAAAAATTTAAGGGACGACTGTTAAGTTTCGACCATTATTAAAACACATGTTTTTATAAACATACCTAATAAATAACAAACAAATTTCTTAATAAAAACCAGTAATAATAGACTGCTTTGGTATAAATTCAATTTAGAAAACAATTAATATTATATATACATACACTCACGCCTTTTTCCCATGGGGGTAGGCAGAAACTACAGAATGCCATGCGCTACGGTCCCTGCATACCACTTTTGCCTCGTCCACATTCATATATCTCGTCATGCACGTGATGTATAATAACATACATGTAATATTATACATAGAATAATGTATTTAAATATTGGTCACCAAATACCAGCCCTCCCGTTTATAAACACTTATAACTACCAAGTCAATAAAAATATCATCAAAATTAATTTCATGAATTAAATTTGACATAGATTAAAACTATTTTTACCGATTTTATCGCGGTATATTCATATTAATTTAATCCTGATGGATCCTGCAATATACCGCGATAAAATCCATGAGAAATAGTTTTATGTCAATATAATAATTATAATAATATTTGGGTGAGTATGAGAAACAGTTTGTGCTAAATAAATTTTATTCAAGTTTTCGTATTATTCTGCTTCTAAATACAATCCGAATGGTTTATAGGTATATTTGTTAAAGTCACTTCAGTCGTATATTCTATTAGTTTATTCAGTCAAAACCATCAAGAATTAATAGTTTTAGTTTTAAATAGGCATAACTTACACGTTTATCGCAGTTTATTTAAATATAATAATATTTTTTTAACATTGTCCGTGACGTTGTCCATTCGATGGACTGTATTTAAAAAAAAAAGACTTTTTAAAGTAAAGTATTGGGGATTTTTAGACGGTATATTCTGTGAGATCCTCTGAACAAAATATACTCAAATTATTAACCCTTGATCTCAAGTTTTATGTACGAACAGTTATTATAATGTTTTCAATAGTATTAAAAAAATGTACCTCGTTATAATCATATAAGGTACATTTCCTAATATAAAATAAATAAATGATTATTTTGTCCACGTATTGCTAACAAAAGTTACCGATTTATATGTAGTTGCCAAGTAGGAAAATAAAATCATCTCAGTTTCAATAAGAAACTTCAATAAAAACTAGGTAATTGATATATTTAAAAAATAGATACATATTATATGTATTAGATATATTCATTCAATGCTGTTGTCCCGCAAAAAAGAGATTGTGCTATTATGCTGAATTTTCATAGAATATCATATTACGTATGAATACTTTGATAGTTGTTATAAATTGTATTAACTTCGTTATTAAGAAAAATTCAACTTAAGGGAGAATTTTGTTTATAATCATCAAATCATCGTATTTCGGAGCGTTCCTCAAGTGGTAGCTACCAGAACTAAGCATTTCCATTTTAAACAGTATCATTTATCATCCAGACAATACTTTAAACCCTAAAAGAAAATATTCAGTGGGACATAATTATAACCACCGTCTTTTTTGAAGTTGGTTAATAAATGCTATATAATATTAGCGCCATCCCTATATTACATAAGACGATCCTTCTCGATCCCTACTCCTCCCCTAACGTAAGCAGAAATGAGAACTAATAGACCCCCTGGTCTTATAGTAAATACTGTACATGGCCCACGTAAAGTATTTATTACGCAAGAATCCATAAAAAATGTTTTAGTTTTTGGTTTTATTTTAAACTCTTGTATCTCTTAATTGCATTTTTGTGATCTTGCGTATAAAATAAGTCATGCTCGACCCCCTTCTACCCTAAATTCTCTTATTTAATATTCGAATGGCACATATTCATAATAATAATTAAACAGCGCTAAGAATCAATATTGAAACAAACATAAAATTATAAGTAAGGGTCAGGTCAAACGAGCGTAATTTTGTGCGTCGTGAGTTGCAGAATTTCAGTCGCAGAAATTGTGTCAGGTTGAAATCCTGTTGGGACAACAGACGAGCGTATTTTATTAAATCACTATGTAACGTTTATTAGCGAATGTTTGTGGCCTGCGTCGGCGTCCTCGCCCCCTACAAACTCAATTTGGGCCGAATAATGCGTGTGAGTCGACAGACAACTCATTTTGCGTCGCCGCGCCGTGTGAATGAAACAGGACTTTTGTATGAAACCGAATGCTGCAGAAATTACGTGACCGAATTTTTGCAACTCACAATACAAAAATTTACGTTCGTTTGGCTTCAGCCTTACTGTCTTGAACTTAAAGTCTATTTCTTGATGGAGTTCATTTGGACTTCATCTCGGGATTGAGAGAGCGTTCGTGTTGAGGTAGATGTCGTCGTTTGGGTCCTTGACAAGGGCAGTCCTCTCATCCTCTTGTAACTGCACACAAAAAATACTATTAACATACTAATAAAGAAGATCACTCCATACAGCAATGTCTAAACACATAACTAGTTACAAAATTCGCTGAATTGTTAATTGGGCAATATCCATCCATACTATACTATACTATACTATTTACTATAATATTATTATAAATACGAGTGTGTCTGTCTGTTACCTCTTCACCCTATAACCGCTGAACCGATTTATATGAAATTTGGTATAGAGATAGTTTGAGTCCCGAGGAAGGACGTATAATAGTTTTTATCCCGAAAATCATCCCTTAAAAGGGGAAAATGGGGGTGGAAATAAAAATACTAATTTAACGCAGTCGAAGTCGCGGGCAAATGCTAGTCACAAATATATTGAAGTCTTTACATTGAAATTAAATTAGTCTGCTAGGAAAATTATTTTTTGAAAAAAAAAAATCTCTAACATTCGATCTATCTAATGAGGATAAAAAATTACTTTTATGGATTTTATCCTAGTATATTAATATTGATTTAAGTCCATCGTTTTGGATACTTTACAGCATTCATGGTGGTTGTCATTGTCAGACTAGACCCAAGACTAGTGGCCTAAAAAGTAGTTTTATTCAATGTCAGTGACTATTCTGACAGTATGGGAATTCCGTTTGCTGTCAGTTTAGTATTTTCCTTATTTTAAGAAACCTAAAAGGTTTATATAGGGTGGGCAACGCGTGAGCGACACCTCGGTGTTGTAAACGTATCTAGGCTACGGTAACCGCGGGCCGTATTGATGTTTGCCACCTTTGTGATATAAAAAAACTAATATTCGTCTATTCACCAAGTTTGATTCTACACCGATCCATCAAATTGGTCGATTTTTAATTGAAAGTAGATAGATCTATTTTTTGAAGAGTAGTAGGTAAAAGACATTCTCAATTTAATATACCTTTTTTAACTTCTGATTAAGTTCAGAATACTAAGAAGCCTGTTCATTAATGGCTGACCAACTAATATAGCTTCAAACAATTATATTATAACATTTTATTAGTTACAAAAAGCTAAAGTGATCTATTATAAAATTGTTATACACATTAAAAATATAAGCGCAGTTATTATATGCAGTTGGCTAGCCTAAAAAGTATTCAATTTGCTTTAAATATGCTATTATTCCTAAACAGAATATGGCCTAGAAGACTAAAAAATACTTTAAAAACAAAAACTTGAAGGTAACAAAGTAACTACTAACTCGCTTATATAAGCTTAGACACTAGTTAGTTTAAGCAATATTCGAGGCCATTGACTGTTCATCAAAATTATACAAAACAAAGCGTTATTACAAAGCTTAATTTATCTATCATCATTATTCAAATAAAGCAGTACAATTTTGTAATTTTAATCCATATTCAGCAACAATCCACATACTTTGTGTGACGGCTTCATCCAGTCTTGTTTGGCTGCACCCCTGTGTCGCTTACATTGTAAATTCATACTAAGTTGCTATATATTAGAATCTAAACTAAATCGTGCACGCTTATCTTCCAAAACCAATTGTTGTCAGGGTTAGCCCAAAAGTGCAATAAAGGAAAATCTGTGCGCAAATTCAAAGATTTATTCTTTATTTAATTCAATCCTTAGCTATTAACAAATAAGGCTTAGTTTAACTCCACTACGACCACCACGCACTACTCTACACAAGCCCTCACAATTAGTTGCGGACACAACAGTTGCAAAAGTTAGTACAAAACTACCAATCATTTATACCGTCTACATATATATTTTGTACCTTTTTATTGGAATATCATTCCATACACGTCATATCTACACCATCATTATTATAATGTAGGTCGGATTTTACCAAACTTGAGTATTTTATTCAACATAATCGTCACATTTAGATCAGTATTTGTTCAATACTGTATATTGTTTTATATCTGCATTATTTGTCTCAACGTTCAAAACTCTTACTTTCTTGCCATTATTTCCTCGTGGTTTTTCTTTGTAGCTGTCTTCTGGATTTGATTCAATATATTGGTCTCAAGTTAATCGTAAACAACGTGTTTCTTTACAATCACAATGTGATAGCGTCATTGGTACGGCTTTTTCTGGAATCTGAATCTACACTGAGTGTAGTTTTTACTGTGTCAAGACTGGCGTTTCTTTGTGTATTATTTTGGCAACGATTAATAATTTTATTGCTGATGTTCCTCATCTCACTGCTATTTGAATTAGATCGTTGGAAATCTTTGATCCTGGATACAGAATAATTCAATCTTACAGACGAATCACTCAAACGTTACTTAATTTTAAGGAGCCCTTGTTATTATTAGAAGAAGACTGTAAGGAGTACCATATTTGAGGACTTCTTAAAAGTAAGAAGCACTTGAGTATTCGGTCATATTGACGTTTCTTTAATATAATTAATATTATATTACTAACAAAAATATTCATATTTTTACAACCCTAATTAATAAACGTATTTCTCGCTTAAGTGGTTTAATGCACCTATGTTATATTAGCTATGATTAAAAATGCTTCATCAGTCTATTTGAATATTTGGAGTACGACACCAAATGTTCGCACCTACTCAATATCATTATATAAAATGGTTTTAGTTACAATTTAAAACTGGTACCAAAGCTCTTCAAAATAATAACAGCGTCCACATGGCTCTAAATTATAAACATCAGAATATTAGGTACTTAAGAATGTATAAAGTTTCATTTATTATTTGGAATGCATTGGTGTGTATTTGTCAGTTACAATACAAACGTCCCATACACCTGATAGTCCAAGCTAGCTTTGAGCCAAGCTTACAAATTGTAGTAACTAATGCAGCTAAATCCATGTCTTCCAAAGGCTTTATTATATAGTGCATTTGAGGTAATATTTACTTAACTTTAACTTATAGGTAAACGTAAACTTATGACTTTTTTATATTATAAGAAAATTAAAACTATTACTTCAATTGCCCGACTGACAAGAATATATTGAGACGAACCTCTTCTTGATCAATTGTAAAGTCTTCTTTTTGCACACGAAGATGATGAAGATTATAAGGCCAACAAGCACGTTGTAGGCATCGGAGAACTGCCAGAAGAAGGCAGCGTCAGGATAGAAGGAGCTGACCACCTCCAAGATCCAGCTGATGCCCATCACGGAGAACAACTTAATGTAAAGAGTGAATCTGTAACATTGGACCCCAATTATATTTCTGAGTTAGTGCACCTATATTAATACCTATAATAATGTTATGTAAATTGTATGTGTAAGAGCTGTTGTGACCTAGTGGTGTTACCAGTGGACCTACATGCCAAAGGTCTTGAGTTCAAACCCGGGCACGCACCATTGACTTTTCGGAAGCTATGTGCGTATTTATCACATGCTCAAACAGTGAAAGAAAACATCGTGAGGAAACCTGCATGCTTGAGAGATTTTCTCGATAGCATGTGAAGTCTATCAACCCGCAGTAGGCTAGCATGGTGGACTCCCTCTCAAATGAGAGGAGACCCAGCAGTGGGACAATAATGGGTTCCAAAATTTACTGTTTCTTTTATAGCTTAGCTAGTTTTAAAGAAACAGTCAATTTAGTTATTATTTTTCTCAAAACTGATAACGATAATGGTTTCCTTCCGCAAGTTGATTTTCTCACTTGAAATATACCATATTTTTTTACAGCAAGTACATGAATGAGGTCAACGCGTTTATAGATTACTCCTTGGTTATTTATACAAGTTCTAGACTTGCTATTTTAAATTAAATAATACTTCTGATGACATCCCGTTTTATGTAGTTATGATGTTTTTGTTTGCGTTGTTGGTTTTATGTATACTTTTGCTCCCTTACCTTTGTGTATCTTTACGGTTCTGATCATTTGTAGAGCTGTCATTATTACGTAACGCAGCAGAAGTCTCTTTCTTGATCTTCCATATCTTGAACGCTGTGAGGGTAAAGAAGGTCATGTTTGCCACACACAGTAACACTATCGGCCCGTACAAATACAGCAGTTTACTGTATCCTGTAATTAAAAAAAATATGGATTCCATTAACACTGAGACAGAAATACATATATTGAATGTTAGTTGAAATTTATCATTAGCGTCAAGAAATTGTATACTTAGCTCAAGTACAATACAAATACAATACAGTACAATACAGAATTTTCTATATTAAAACTTTATTTATTTATTTTAAGTTGAGTGTAGTTTCGCATACAAGGAATATAATCCATCCAGAACCATCGTAGTCAAGTTTGCGGAGCTTATAAGGTTATGTGTTATGATTCTTAAAGTACCAATTTTTGCGGGCCTGTGTCTAAGCCACGCTGATACTGAAATGTTTTTATTTGGGCAACCAACTTCAGTTTTAGTAAAACACTGCAAAACATTTAGCAGCTATTTATGCTCTGGATTTTCCAATTATCAATTGGAAAAAAATAAGCCAGCCAATGGCCCATTCATTTGTCTTATTTATTTTTCGTTTGGCAATTGAAAGTGTGCAATTATCTATAACGTACCGTATAAAAAGCAGCCTTGGAGTCTAAGTTTCGGTAGTAATGCATGTTGCATAGGAAGATTGGAGAATTCTAGCGCGGCCAGAAGTATTGTCAATGCAGTCGGTACGCCAAAGGCGTAAATGGCGTAGAAGGAGAACCGTTTCCCTGGAGATCTATCCCGGCCGTGAGCTCGCTTACCACTGAGGAACATAAAATACTAATGATCACGAAATGACTAATAGAAAACTGCCATTTCAGTTTCCCTCTCTGATGATAGTTACTTCAAAACCCCCTCAGTGGGTAAAGTAGAATGCTATTATTGCAAATTGACTTTGAATAGTTTGTGGTCTCGTAAACAGGCTTTCGGTAGGCACGTCACGCACACAGTCACGTGTGTTCTCACGTCATTTAGTTTATTTAGCTTCATAGGCATCATTATTAAACCTTTTTTTATAGTTACCAGGATGTGATAATTATATTTCTATAATAATAGACTTCCTAGGTCTGTTTGACTTTGTCTGTAAGATCCAAAATTCTTAGTTTATGACGTCTGTAGCCCACATTATGATTTTTTGTGAATGCCATAAAATTAACTCACATAAGTAGTATTACGGATTGGTCTTACGGGTATCTCTTAAATAGAACTCGCCCATAGATGGTATAATACATTATATAGGCATTCTACACACACCTGAATAATTATTCTTTGAAAATTGGGCAACATAATAAGGCCTCTCCACTTCATGGTGCCAATTTATTTATATCTGAGAACTCATAGATTATAAACTTTATAAATTTTTATGGGTTGTAAAAAAAATATTGATGATATTTTTTAGAACACGTATCACAAGAATGTACCTATTAATGAATAAATGTGAACTAGTCAGTACAGTTTTTAAAACACTTGATTTATCCTCAATAGACTTGAGGATAAATCGGATGTATGTAGGTCAGGATTATTAATATAATATTTTTATTGATATATTAGTGATCTAGGTAGGTATATATACCTGCATAGAGCGATGTTGGCTGGACACTTGGACAGCAAGATGAACCAAATATGAATCAATGTGTCCATTTCTTTAGAAGCTTCTCAATGACAGTGATATGATTAAAAAATATATATAATATTAAGGAAACAATCGTCTGCCTTAGTAGATCTCATCAGCATATTCCTTTAATTACAACTTTAGTTCAAGGAAATAAGAGTAATTCTTAAATGTCGATAGAAAAATACTTGTATCTTTTTGTATGGTCATCCACTATCGGTAAAAAAAAATTTAGGTCTTAAAACGGTCATAATAATGTACCGATGCAATCTGTCATAATTTATTTTAGAATCCATTATTGGTACCTACTTCTTCTTTGCATTGACATGGATCGTTGCCCTTACACTAGGTTTTTCTCTTGTGTCGTGGGTGCGTACATAAATTTTCACATGCTCAAACACCAAGACGGGACATACTTATTTGTTGTGTATTTACTTGTTACGGGTATCAAGTACCCGTAGATCGTACTCATATTTTTTTCTGCGGCTATTTAACCCACAACCTGTGATGTACAAGCCGATTGTTTTTGTTCCATTTTGCCAATCGGTTCGTCAGATAATGTTGATTGACAGTTTCTTACCTGAACGTCCACCAGATGTCGTAGCACATGACGTTCAACCAGAAGAACGCTGACAGCAGAGCGAAGTAGACGATGAAAGCTGTAACATGATAAGGTACATTTACTTTACTGCCTCGTTAGTCTAATGGTCGTACAGTACGACTGCCAAGAGGTCTTGGGTTCGATTCGCAGGTCGAGCAAAGTGTTATTGAGATTTTTTATGAAATTCTTAGTAGCAGCTCGGAGTTTGGGTTTGTGCCCGGTTAAAGGCAATAGGCTCGCCCCCTATTACATGAGACCTAAACATACCGGCGAAACGTGGGTGTACATTAGTAAATCTCTGCCTAACCAACGACAGACGTGATGGTGTTATGTACATTTACTACATGGCGTCTGTATTGTGCGGAGTGAAAGCCAGATAAAGTATTTCTCTTCTTAAAGAAAGTAGAAAGAAGAAGATGCTTTCGTTTAATTTTTTTGGAAACAATAAAATTCAACTACATTTGTTTGGTGTCTTATAAGAAAATAAAAACCATTTTTGTATTAAGTGGTATCTAGGATTCAAATTTACTGATGTTTTTTCATGTTACAAATAAGCTTAGAGCTTACTGATCTAAACGGCATCGTTGATCTAGTGATTGTAAGAGTAACTGTCGAGCAACAGGTCTGGGTTTAATTTTCAGGTTGAGCAGTGTTATTGGATTTTTTTATGAAATTCTCAGTTTTGGATTTCGGAGTTTGGATTCGTGCCCGGTTGATGGCAATAGGCTCACAACCTATTACATGGGACCTAAACTATACGGCGAAATATAGGTAATAATTAGTACACCTCTGCGTGTTTGTATGTTAGTAATCTATATTTCGCCTATATTTTTATAATATTACGATTTTTATTATTATAAATATCTTTGGGTGAAACGGGTTTAAATTTTAAAGCGGATTTACAACCTGTGACCTTGTCTGTAAAACTGGCTGTCATCGTACGTCATTGGGCATTATGCCATTTAATTATACGTATTATATTTTTGTATGTTGGTTTTATTATATTAATGCTAAAAAAGACGCGACAAATAATTTTAAATCTTGTATCAATGTTTTTAGTATTCATATTTCTTTGACTTTTACAATCTCACTGACATCTATTGATACTCCTTGAATAATAATATCATAGTGACCTATGCTATTATTATTCATATATGTATATTATTTTTATTCATATATTTTTATTATTATTGCTCACATATTATTGATATATTTATATATCAGTTGTAGTGAACGGGACCTCATTTGACAGAGTTTTTGTAACACCACCAATCACAAAATACCACATTTTATCATCATTATCTTCGATCCGTGGTTTTCTATTAACTTAAAGTGCTAGTATGGCTTTTAACGTAGGCATGGAATAGGAGGTTAGCCTATTACTATTAATTGCCCAAACTTTAAGTAAACTTAAAAACAAAACCCCTGCAAGCGAAACAGTCACTTGTCTTTTTTCTCAGTTTTGACATACATTAAGATTATGTAGTACCTACCTCCATTATCAACAGTAGCTGAAATTCAGATCCGAACAAACACATACACACCAATACATCAGTATGTATTGATGTACGATGTATGTACACAAGTGTGTATGTATGTAGTTAGTGATTAAACTGAATAGGTACGTCGGACGATCACAGCAAAAAACTGTTTAGATTATTTCCTATCAACCAAAACCCTGAACAAAACTGAAGAATGTGATGATAAATTAATGGTGTCTGGCAAACTAAAGTTAGCTTTTCGAGGATATACATTTAAAAATACGTATTTTATTAAATCGTTATATCTAGGTGTTATGTAAATTATTGAGCGATAGCAGACAAACATGAATACCATCCATGATTATTAAGTAATTTATATTATTTTATATATATATCTGGGACATAAGCGAATATTTGCATATGTATATTTAATCTAGGTATATAGACCTATAGATGTTTTTGTACATCTAAATTCTTTCCAAAAAATAGATGCATCGTTAATACATAAGAAACTTATTTATCGAAATAATCCTGCATTTTCAAGTGGCTTTTAAATGCCATTTAATAATAAAAATACTGGATTTAAATTTCTTAAGCATTTGAGTGAACTAGTTTTATTAAGTGACGCAAATAACAAATGAGAATCAAAAGGTCACGTGCGCTTGATTTCATTTACAAAATAAAAACTGATAAAAGCATAATAGTACTTATTACTTATTATAAATGCGTCATTTACGTAGAAAATTTGAGGGTTTCTCTGAAAACTGATGCTCCCCGTGTGGTCCCATAAACATTTTGAGCATCTGATGAGTGGATCCTTGGGTCGATTACCCAAGGATCCACTCATCAGATGCTCAAAATGTTTATGAGACCACACGGGGAGCATCAGTTTTCATATAAAAAAATATTTTTCAAAATTGGTTCACCATGTCCACAGTTATGAGGTAACAAAAAAAAATACAGTCGAATTGATAACCTCTTCCTTTTGGAAGTCGGTTAAAAAATAAAAAATATGAAAACCAACACTTACTGAAGGATGTGCAAATCATTTGAGTTATCCTGTCTCTCAGGATAAGAATTTGCATAGTTGCCAGGAATAGAAATCCCACGAAGAAACTGAGGAGGTATGCCATCAGCACCAAGCCATGAAGGTTGCGGAGCTCTGGCACCCACGCGTACACACCAACCGTCAACAGGATGAAGAAACAGGAGATCAACATGCCTAGAAACATAACATATTCCTTTTTTTATGATGATAAGGAGAAAAACGAGCAGGCGGTTGCCTGATGGTAAGTAATCACCGCCGCTCATGGCCATTTGCAACACCAAAAGGCTTGCAAATGTATTGCAAACCCCTGCAGAAACGGGGAATTTCTATAAGGACAGCAAACGGAATGCCCATTCTGTCAGAATAGTCACTCCCTCAACGAGCTCTAGTAACCTTACTCACTCGCAGAAATACAACTATTGTTGATTCACTGCCTTCGAGTCTTCTGTGAGGCGGAGGTACTTCCCCAGTCGGACAAATCAATTCGAGCGAGGAATCTTGCTATGCCCAACCTCTCCCATTCCTTTTGAATGGGTAAATACAAAATAACCTCTACTGGACTATCTCTTGGTCTAGTAGTCGTTAATAATAATAATATTTCCGGACATTATTACACAACGCCATCTAGTTCCGTGGTAAGCAACGAGACTTGTGTTACGGATACTAGTTGGTTGATATACTACATTTTTTTTTGTAAATACTTACATGAAACAAATGTTGATGCTCATCACACAAACATTTGTCTCTACCAGGATTCGAACCCGGGACCCATAGCACAGCAGGCAGCTTTAACTACCGCTGAGCTAAACGGGTCGTCAGTGCGACTGTTGAGCAAGAGGTCTTAGGTGCGATTCCCAAGTAGAGCAAATTACTATTGGCCCTTTTCTGTGAAATTCTCAATAGTAGTTAGGAGTTTGGATTCATGCCCGGTAGATGGTAATAGGCTCGCCCCCTATTACATGAGACTTAAAATATGCCGGCTAAATGTGGGTATACATTTATAGTAAACCTCTGCCTAAACCAACGAAAAATAACAGGCGTGATACAGTAGGTACCTACGTTAGTAAAAAACAAGTTGAATACTAAATGCTTAATATAAATACTGTGTATATACTTATTTCGTACAAAAAATATTGTTTTAAAACCATTTTTACAGTGAAAATTATGATGTCTGTGGCATCGTAGCTCCTGAACCGATGAACCGATTGCATTGTTTGAAAGGTGAATTAGTAGGGATCGTTCTTAGCTATGTTTAATGAAAATCGGTCAAAGATGGCCGCCGCGCCGCCACAATATTCCGTATAATTTATGTCGGGTGTTTTTTAAAATTTGATTATTCTTTGAATACAGAAAAACAGACACACAGCATTTCGTAAGCGCAAACCATAGAAAAATAAAGGTACTCACAGCTGCTGCTCAATGCGTAGTTACCCTTTTCTGTCCTCGAAATGAAGCAGATCAGAGCATTTAAATGAGGTTCTTCATCTTCCGATATGAATGTATCAATGCAGTATTTGTCTGGTCCATAGATAAATATATCTGGAATGCTATCGGGTATTTTCACGAAGAGATTTCCATCCTGTAAAGAAGAAAAAACATCATAAAAATAATGCAATTTGGATTGAATTTGCATAAGTTCTGCACCTGTATAGAAAGAGAGATTTAACTACAATCTTATTATGATTTATTATATACAATTAGATAAACATGATATAGTATATAGTCATAGGCAACTATGACCATGGATAAGACGTGGACCGCAGAATCAACAGTTCTGAGTTAGAATTCAGCTTTATAAACCAATTTAGTAGGTACCGATTTTATCCGTTACTATCTAGCACATTTATTATCTACTAACTTTTTTCAAAAACGGGTTATTAGGGTTCAATTTGCAAAAACAATGAAACATTTATTTTTGCCGAAGAGCTTGAAGACTAATTTGCATTTTTGTTCCTTTAAAAATGACGGACTCTCCATATAAGACTATCTCTTTCAATCCTTATTTAAGAGGACTTAGCGGGTCGATTAAAAAAAACCCTAAAATAAGTAGGTACTATTTATTTTTCACCGAAACCTTGTATGAAATTTCGAACCTATATGAAATTTCATACCTTTAACTACGAAATTGACGGATTTCCATGCAACCATTCATCCCTTCTCTGACCCCTTTAGGAGTAGTTTTTTTTTTAATGGATTTTCATCTATCAAAATTTCAAGTTTTTAAGTCAAGCAAGCAAGCTATTATATTATTGATAATATAATTATATAATTAATTTGCATTCTTTGTCAAATATTATTTATGCTGTGATTTATGCCCATGGATTCATAGGGAAAAATCGGTTTTATTTTCCAAAGGTCTTCTTGTTTAAATGTAATGTACATATGTTTATATAGACATACTTTGTACTAGTACTAGTATTTAAGCCCTAATGTACATTGTGTTTTTCTGAGTTCTGTCCAAATAAATATATTTCATTCTTTCTTTCTTTCTTTCTTTCTTTATAAATCTTTACAATCTGAAAGAACTTGTGCTGTGGATTCAACTGCCTTCTTGGAAATGTATTAAATCCAAATCCAAGCATAAAACTGCGTTTCATTTAAAATCATTAGCGGATCAAAGTAATAAATATTTAATGTCACCTAGACTATTATCAAACAACAGAAGATGTATGTATGTGATTTGACTACGTTCAATGTTAGTTGTGGATATAATTACAGCAAGCAGCAATTCAACCTAACAGTTTATACAGTGTAATCGTGTACATAATTTACCTAGAATACAACAAGTATATAATGTAAATAATCACCTTTGTATATAGCACTAGAGATAGGTTCATAATCACTGACACAGTTTTTTTTTTAATATTGCCATAAAAACTGACTGTATGTATCATGCTATACCTTATGAAAAAAAACGAAAGTGTATAGGAGATACCATACGCAGTAATGATCTGATGGTTTTAATATAACAAATGGTTGAGTTAAAATGATAATAAAACGTTAAGAGACCTTTGATAGAGCGAAATAAAGGGTTGTGGGTTGTCGACAATCTGATTGTGTACAATCGATAATACATATTTTTATATTTTTATATTTATATTTGACGACCCAATTAGTCCAGCGGTAGTTGACACTGCCTTCTGTGCTAAGGGTCCCGGGTTCGAATCCCGGTAGGGACAAATGTTTGTGTGATGAGCATAAACATTTGTATCCGTGTCATGGATGTATCTATGTATAATATGTATGTATTTACAAAAAAAAAAAGTATATATATGTAGTTATATCAACCAACTAGTATCCGTAACACAAGCCTCGTTGCTTAGCTCGGGACTAGATGGCGCTGTGTGTCATAATGTCCAGGAATATTTATTATTATTTATTTATTTATTATATTTATTCTTAAGTAACTAGTTCCGTGGTCGCCCGTGGCATCTCTGTGGGCCCTATCAGAATACCAGCGCTGCGAGATACAATGTCGTTTTTGGTCCAATATTAAAAACCTGTACGAGACCAAAAATTCCTTTTTGGTCTCGTACAGGTTTTTAATATTATATTTTATTTGTTTTTTGTTATTATTTGGTTTTGTTTTATTGTTTACCTGTGCGAGTCACAAATATATTTTTTTTCTTTCTTTCTTTCTTTATAATGCTACAAAAATGACTGACAAAGATTCAAACAACTACTGCGCATTGATCGTGCTAGCAGCATAGTACTGTTACTTGAGGTAGGTTCAACACAGGTAATTATCTATATGACGCCAAACGCTATAAATACATAAGTAAACCAATACGTAAATGAAGAATAGGGTTTCTCATAGTTTTCCAGCTGTTAAAGTACTATTATTATGTATAATGATTCACTTATTTTATTAGATCATTCGTTTCTTGGAGAATCCTCTTTTTTTGCTTTCTCATACTAAACTTACTAGGTCTTTACCCCTCAATAATCGAACGCATTAACGATCCATACTTAGACTGCAAGCATTTATAATAAATGCGAAAATGTGTCTGTCTGTCTACCTCTTACATACCTCTTCACGCCATAACCGTTGAACCGATTTAGATAAAATTTGGTAAAGTTTGAGTTCCGGGGATGGACATAGGATTGGTGATAGGAAAAGGGGGATGGAAGTATGTACATATGAAACAGATAATTTTTTAATAGATTAAATTACACATTCTACGCAAACGAAGTCGGGGGCAAATGCATTATATAATATATAGCATGGATAGATATAACTCTCCAAATTATCTATCTAGTTAAAATGCGGATTCAGTTTAAATTAAAACCCGGAATAATCTAGAACAAATACGCATGTTGAAATAAGAAATACCCATTATGTCATTTTAAAACTACCAACATTAAATAAATAACCACATGGCAGCTGATGAAGTTATTATCTAAAACAATTAGTTAAAATATATTCTTATATAAATGTTAATCGAATGAAACATTACGATAAGTAGGTATTACATTAACACATTGTGACTTTTTATAGTTAAAAAACAATTTATACAATATATCAATAGATATGAAGGCGCCATTTTTCATTTGGATATCTGATACTATAATATTTTACTTTAAATATATTCCTAAATGCACGCTCCCCCTCTTCATTTCCCCCCTAGCGGAAATATAGAAAAAGCGGTCACAGCTGACGTCACATAAAGTTTCAATATGGCGCGATTAAAATCGTAAAAAGTATATAAATTTGAATGCCAGACTTTAAAGTCGATTCGAATAGTTTTCAAAATTATATGTTTAATAAGTTAGAGAGTGATTCAGTCTTTCTCATTATTAGATATTTCTCAGTCGAAGAAAGTATTACTTATGCCTGATACTAACGATAAGATGAAACTCAAATAAAGGATTAAACAAATGACAAAGCACCGCATTTTTTATGAAATAATATCACAATTGAATCTCGAGTCTAGGAAACTACTAGATGACTCGTAATGACAACGTTCATGGATAATACAAGATACTATTACACGAATAAAAACAGATTAAAACTAATGGCTTTGGTAGGCCATTATCGCATTCGTTTCTATTATTATATTTCCGTTTAGCGGTCATTTTGCCGTGACGTCACTCTTAAGTTATGTAGTACCTAAATAGATTTCGAATTTTGGGTGCCATTTAAATTGTTTTCCCTTGTGTGTTATCCCCATCGACACAAAGGTTTCGTTCTGTAGTCTGTACTATAATGTATTATCTAGATAGTACACGCAACATACTAAAAGGCACAAATTTTGCCATAAATACTCGCACTTTGAACATTGCGAGAGAAAATATGAAAAAGAAATGCCCCTGTAAACAGTTTTTGTGTGAACGGGGTCTTAAAAGACTAGGAAGTACGGAAGTATATTTAAGTTTTTTAACTGCACGTTTGGTAAATAAACTATTTAAAATATTCCTTTACTTTTTTAATTCATGAACTAAGTACACTCTTGTAATACGTACGATTAGACTTGACCATGGAGTTGTCTGTAATGAACTTACCTTTTTGCGTAATCATCGTTAACCATGAAGGATACTTGGTAAATGCGATGACGCAACATTTTTTTTGTAGTCTTGATGTTATCTGTAGGTTCATGTTAAAAAAGGTGCCATTGCACACATTCCGGATTTTATTAATATGAAAATAATAACTATCGAGATGATTCCTTTAATGACTTTTTATATCAGTACCTACCTATTACAAATCATTAATTTTAGTGGGATAAGGCCACTAAACTAACCTAGTACGTATTAGCAGACAACACACGCCGTAAAAAAATATATATTAGGCATGCAGGTTTCCTCACAGTGGTTTCCTTCACCATTTGAACATGTGATAAAAACATATTCAACTTTGAAAAGTCAGCGATGCGTGCGTTACGATTGTGCTTGAGACTCACTAGACTTTTTATTAGATTTTTTGAAATTCGAATTTATTGTCTTTTTCTTTGATTTATAATGAGTTTTTATTACAACTTCTGACTTACAACAATATTTTGCACTTTAAACATTACAATTTAATATTTTGCACTTTAATCTATATATATGTATAAAATCGTTTTACATAATAAATCGTTATTTGATAGATTTTTTTTTATTTACACACGAAACACGGCATTTCTTTTCAACCTTAGTAACTAAAGCTAATCAGGCCCATGCAAGCCAGTTATTGGACTTTATCCTGAGGTAAGTGGAATTAAACAAATATCATCGCTAATTACAGGAAATTGCTGTCATTCACGTGCACTTGCTCTTCAGATAGGGTTTTTACGAGTAGGTAGAGTCTCTAGCAATAAAATGCTCAGGTCACATTGAATTTTTAAATATAGTAAAGTATTTTCAGATTTGATGACGATATTTTATGGACTCTTTTAAGTATCATCAGTGTTCAAATATAGGTGTTTATGACTTAGGCAATAAAGCTCTTAGTCATCTCAGATATAAGGACTTATACCTCATTATTCCTTATTCCATTATCACATGCTATCGCAAACCTAAGGAACTCACCACTTTTCAAAGTTACGTGCGTATTTATCACATGCTCAAACGGTGATGAAAAAATCTTGAGATAACCTACATGCTTAAGAGATCCTCTTGCCTGTGAAGTTCTCCAAACTACACTAGTCAAGCGAGGTGGTCTATACACTTATCTCTCTCGTATGACCGGAGACCCGTTCCCAGCAGTGGGACAGCTAATAGGTTGATGATGTTGAACCCACCTGAACCTTGGGTTCAATATCATCAACCTATTGATGATATTGAACCTCTACCACATACTGACATAATGCTGGGCTGGTTGCCCCTTGTCACAGGCTACTTCCTTGTTTTTTTTTTATTTTGTTCATCTAATTGTAATTTTTTTCTTTGTACCACTTATTATTCTATGTACTTATGTGTGTCAGTGCCGATAAATATAATTTTCTTTCTTTCTTTATTTATTTCTGATTGATTTACACACTCCAATAATGAGTCAACATCGTCCGTCTGTCAGATATTCTCTAAATCGAGGTTATAAGTGCGAGAGGGACAAAATGGGGAAATGGGGCTTTACTCGTATGTTATGATGTCGCCTATTGACAAAATTGAGCAACATTTACCTGTTGTATTTATGTATGTGTCATTGGATTTAAAAGTAAATGTCATGTAATGCTAAATATAATGCTTTGAAGTTTTGACCAAGTTTTGAAACTGTGTCATTATAGCGTTTTATTCATTTTTTATTCTAAATTTCCAAAGTTATAATTTAAGAAATACATTCTCAAGGAAAAAAACAGCTGTGGTAGCCTAGTGTTGTGACCAGTGGACTGAGATGTCAAAGGTCTCGAGATCGAACCCAAGGCACGCACCACGGACTTTTCGGAAGTTATGTGCGTATTTATCACATGCTCAAACGGTGAAGGAAAACATCGTGAGGAAACCTGCATGCTTGAGAGAGTTCTCGATTGCATGTGAAGTCTGCCAACCCGCAGTAGGCTAGCGTGGTAGACTATAGCCTAATCCCTCTCAATTTAGAGGAGACCCGTGCCCAGCAGTGGGACATTGATGGGGTGATGATGATTCTCAAGGAAAGACAGCAGATCTATTATATCTCGATGCTATTGCTGTTCGTAGTATATTATATAAAATTGCAATGTTTATAATGTTTTAACCTGT
The DNA here is from genome assembly GCA_905163465.1 of Craniophora ligustri. Lineage (NCBI taxonomy): Eukaryota > Metazoa > Arthropoda > Insecta > Lepidoptera > Noctuidae > Craniophora > Craniophora ligustri. Next base: position 3,434,899 of record LR990967.1, on the reverse strand, counting down.
AGGTTTTTAATTTGAATTAAAAAATTAATAAACTACAGGACTTAACCTGTAAGTCACTTTTTTTTAAAGGGGTTTTTTTTAAAGCTGTGAACATAGAAGCTATGGTAACTGTTTACCAGCACGCGGGCTGTTAGCTTATTTTCCACCTTCGTGGTAAAAATATACCATACTATAATTTACTCACCGTTTCGATCTCTTTTTTTACCTCAGATACAAACTATGAAATACTATGATGGACAACTAATTCATACATCTGTACAAAAAAAAGGTTTCCGAAAACATCGTTATGAAACCTGTAAGACTGAGAAAAATCTTATGTATATTTGACTTTTGATTATTGATATAAGAGGCAATAGAATACTCATTAATTTCATGTTTACGATATAGATATCATAAGTAACATTGTATGTTTAATTGTAAGATGCCTACTGTTAAATATATTGAACTTTTTGGAACGAAGTTCCTTATCGCGCGTTGTGAAAAGGGGCTAGACGGAAAAAATTAAGACGAAAAGTTGTAACGACACTTTTTGCTATAGTAAGCTATTGTAAAAAAAAAACAATTTTAATACAATTCCTCTACTAATTAACCGAAAGAAACTACATTCCATCCGGGTGTCCCTTGACACCTCTCAAGTCTGTTTTTTTATTTAATAAACAATTATTATATGTATATTAATTATAATATTATTCCTGAGGTCCAAAAGTTACCAGCCCTGTTGCAGTCTAGATATTTGGTTTTAATAAAAAAATTGTCTTATAATGTGTGTGTAATAGGAGATTTCCCACGATATAAATGAATAAAAACTCCTTGTACAATACAGTTTGAATTAAAAAAACCCGGAACGCGATGCTAACTAGTGTTAATGACGTTCCCACAACAATTGAGTAGAAAGAATTGTCAATGTATGTAATTGTCTTAATTTTAATACACAGTACACTTTATATATTATCTAAATACTCGTATTTTAGTGTTTCTGTGCTTATATTTAGATGTAATTACTTAAGTATAAACGAGTAATGTGTAAAATCTCATTTTATACATATTTTTACTACTTTTGTCAGATATCTCAAGTTTTAGTTTAAAATAGAAAAGTGGCCTATGGTAAGTGATATTCTATAGCATAGTCTAGTGGTTACAAATTCGATTCCTGAGCGTGAGGAGTATGAATTCGTGCCTGTTTAATGGCATTAGGCTCGCCAACTATTACGTGGTGGTTCAAACATACTAGTGCAGTGTGAGTGTTCATCATTAATCATCATACATTAACTATTATGCTTAACTATTATATTTAACTTCTTAGAGGCTATTTCATTTTGACATTATTTTTAAGTATAATTTAAATCAGAAATTATCATGCAAAGAAAATAATTATATAACATTGGGTATGTATATTATTCTTGAATATTTAGAATATCAGAAAATGTAAACTTACGTACAACTTTAAATGTGTTTAACCTTGTCACACGCGAAAATAACATTGCTAATCTTTGAACTTTTAATCCTACCATAAACAAAAAAACTGTCAGTTTTTATATGACCTCTTTCTTAAATCGTGCACATCCTTTGAAACAGGTTTTTAGTTGATGATCTTTAGTAATATAATAAAAAGGAAAGATTTGATTTTTTGTTTGCTTATACTGAATAGCCTCCAAAACGACTGGAACGAGCTGAACAAATTGTTGCACCGTTAGAATGCAACATGCAACGTTATCCGCGATGAACATAAGGGATATTTAATTTAAAAACATTAAGGGATTATATACCTATATCTACTCGTGCAAAGCCAGGGCGGGTCACTATTGCCAGTATACTAAAACATAAAATGAACATAACTATTTTTGGTTAAGCTGTTGAAGATGAGTATCTATAGGTATTTTAGCCCAGGATTTAAGATTCAGGTAGCAAAACCCCCATTTTTTTTAAGTGCGTAAAATCCTTTACGGACCGTCCCGCCGCCTGGGCAGGCGACGGGGTGTGACGGAGTGTTTACCGACTAAAAAACCGCAACCGTCAACGCCACTAGCCCTAGTGCCGGGGCCATGGGATTCGCGAAAGCATGCACCACAACCCCGGCGGGCTTTGGTAACTCTGGTCGCTGGACCCCGGCTAGGAGCGAGGCGGTCCTCGCTTCGCATCCTCCACGCAGGCGCACGTGGGTCGAACACGCGCGCCGCCTACTTGGGGCTAGCAAAACCCCCTACGAAACAAAGTCGAAAAGATACTGTTCAACATCAGGTAAGCGACATATTTAAATGCATGGTATTTTCTTTTTGACTTCGCTTGCATACAATTCGTATTTTTTATCCAATCTTTGTTACATCAATCAGCATATTTACTTCATATGCTTCTCTTTTAAGAAATTATAGATTACAAAAACTATTTCATCACCCGCAAGTCAAACTATCTTCAAACCAAGTAGTTCTAGTTCAATCTAAATCAGTTCAGCGGTTAAAGCGTTGACTGACTTATGTACATACATTCACATTTATAATATTAGTAAAGTATGGAAGTATGTTTGGATATGGATTAACTTTATCCTCAAATAGGTCGATACATGATTTTAGGATGGAACAAGACTTAAGAATCATTCTATATATAATGTTGTGTCCGTTTGCGCAAAGCTTTTTTTGTTTACGAACCGGTTTTTACGATTCTTGTATTGCTTGACAGAAATTACTTTACAGATGGTTTTATATCCAAATTTGTTGGTACTTGACCATCAGGTTTACATTTTTAGTTAATAAGTACTATAGAACCTTTTGCCTTAAATAAAGGGTATTGTCGGACTTTTACTGATGAACCATATAATCAAGATTTTAAGTAAGCTTTTAACATGAACACTGCTAGCGTGGCTGTGTTTAAGGTTTTTAAAGATTTGATTCCGAGTGTGGACAGTGTAGTTAGGAAGTTTTTGTCCCGCAATGTGTTGGATATTGCTTAAGGACTTTATAGACTACTTGATTGCTACCTTGATGACACTACCATGGTAGCAGGTAGTTACCAACAGGCGAGAAATTAAAGAAAGAGAATTTCATGCACGATTTAGACTTCTTTCTTTTAGTGATATAACAAACCAGCTAGTGCAACCAAATATTATATTATTCTCAAATATTCAAAATGAAACCCACTCGAAATCAGGTTACAGCACCGCAAACCCGTTTAGATCAGTTAATTAAAAAAAAAACCAATGTTAAATTAAGAACACTCTCCGAATTACCTTTTTCAAATAGAATTGATCTACTGCAGGATATACCGGCAGTCTCCTCTCGCCATCTTTCTTCGAACAAACCATTTTCCCGTACATAAAAAGAAATTCCTTTGTGACATTAAACCCTTTTATTTCGTTATAACTTCCCTCCTCCGAAACTGGTGGATTAAACTCTTTCGATGTATTAACACATACTCTTTTGACAAGATGGTAGGCTTCTCCGGGTGGACAACATTTTCGGGAACACTTGTGTTCATGGCACAAACAACCTCTGAGAGTGTTACTTTGTTTATTGGAAAGAATATTACTTTTTGGAATTCTATTAATATAAGGTCTGTACAAAGGATTCAACAAATCTACACTATTATTGTATTGACAGGATTGGTCCGATATAATTCCCGAAAAACTCACGAATATCAAAGTCAATAGGAACCACATTGTAAGGTATTTTTTGGTACTTTCGGACGACCGTCGTGCACGACAGCTTGCTGGTAACTGTTACCTGTAAATGACGGGGGGATTTCCGTGATCGCAAGCGCACCTTGAAATCGATAACAACTAAATTTTGTTCAATCTGAGCCATTCTTGTTTCAAACAGGTCTACCAAAGAACAAGATTATCAGATCTTTTGCTTGATATATTATGTGTAGTAGTTAATGTTTAAATAATTATGCATACCTTATCATTGTTTATGATTATATAAGTATGATGATATATTATATTGTACTACGATACATTTTATTTAATAAGAGTGCCTAAGGATTATTCTTCATTTGATCAACGTTTGGAACCGTGCAATTAGAATGATAACGTTTTAGCGCTTAAAAAGTTTATTTTAAATATAGGCCTTTTGATTTATTTTTTATATTTAACTCTCTTCAAAAAATGAGGAGGTTCTGTATTCAACGGTATTTTTTTAATGTTTGTTACCTCCTTACTTTCGTCTGGGTGAATCAATTTCGATTATTCTTTTTTGAAACAATTTGAGTTTATAGCAATGTGCCAGCTATTTGAAGGCTTGGTAAGAGATGTTTGGATTTATAAGAAGCAACAACCCGGTGTTATATTAGCTTGTTAAAGTGAAAAGCAACTAAAATTATTTAACTGATTTTTCTTTTTCACTTTGAGCACTATGGAAAAGTGGTTGCTTCTCTATCGCATTTGTAAAAATCCCATATTCTACTCTTTTTTTATGGTGATAAGGGGGCAAACGCGCAGGCGGCTCACCTGATGGTAAGTGATGACCGCCGCCCATAGACATTTGCAACACCAGAGGCTTGCAAATGCGTTGCCAAACCCCTTAGAAACCGTTCAGGTTTCTTAAAATAGGGAGTTACTGAACTGACAGCAAACGGAATTCCAATGCTGTCAGAATAGTCACTCCCCCAATGAGCTCTGGTAACCTTACTCGCTCGCAGAAAGACAACTATTGTTGATTTACTGCAGTCTTCTGTATGGCGGAGGTACTTCCCCAGTCGGGCAGCTCAATTTGAGCGAGAAGTCTCGCTATGCGCTACCTCCTACAAAAAATATTTATTACTCTTGTCATCCAATGTCTTGATTAAGAGACAACGAACACTATACTTAAGTAGAACAGAACAGTAGAGTATGTTACTTAAAAAAAAACCGACTTCAAAACTAAAAAGTTAAAAATAACTTAATACAGTTTTAACTTCTTTTTAGTTTTAAAGGTATGAAGACGGTGCCAAGCCAAATGTAAAGGTATGGAAACCCATCGCGCAGTGTACAACCAGGTACTGGCACCGACTTGTGTTATATGTCTCGTTGGTCTAGTGGTCATACAGTGCGACTGCCGAGCAAAAGGTCCTGGGTTCGATTCCCAGGTCGAGCAAAGTGTTATTGGGTTTTTCTGTGAAATTCTCAATAGCGGCTCGGAGTTTGGATTCGTGCCCGGTTAATGGCAATAGGCTCGCCACCTATTACATGGGACCTAAAACATACCGGCGAAATGTTGGTGTACATTAGTACACCACTGCCTAACCCTTCGGGGACAACAGGCGTGATAGTATGTAAGAGGTTGAACAATAAACGCGTCATATATGTAGAAAATTTGAGGGTTTCTCTCGATTTCCCAAGGATCCACTCATCAGATCCTCACCATTTTTTTATGGGACCACACGAAAAGCATCAGCTTTTATATAAAACAAAAAATTTCAAAATCGGTTCACCGAATCCACAGTTATGAGGTAAGAAGTTGAACAATAAACGCGTCATCTACGTAGAAAATTTGAGGGTTTCTCTCGATTTCCCAAAGATCCACTCATCAGATCCTAAAAAAATTTTTATGGGACCACATGGGAAGCTTCAGATTTCATATCAAAAAAGAATTTTCAAAATCGGTTCACCCAATCCACAGTTATGAGGTAACAAACATAAAAAAAAAAAAAAAAAAATACAGTCGAATTGATAACCTCCTCCTTTTGGAAGTCGGTTAAAAATAAATATAAATATAGAAGCGACGAAGCTTGTGTTACGGATACTAAATAGTTGATACACTACATAGATATTTTTATTTTGTAAATACATTATTAGGTAGGTACGTATTATACATAGAAATATCGAGCGTAGTCGTTTTGTAAATCCTATTAGTACTTATTTATATTATTTTATTATTAGTAATCTTGATCAATTTTATTGCTGGAAGAAAAAGGCCTATAGCTTTTTTTTAGACAACAGTATTTTTATTTAGTAAGGGTACCACAGTCAATGACGTCTAAATAACGCATAAATTATTCTCAAGAACTCTTTGAACATCGTGATTAAGGGAATCTTATTGTCGCACTATTCTAGTAGGTATTGTTTTAAAGTTAGCAAGTTTTACCCAGAACTACCGCTGGGTAATTTTTGTCCCGTCATTATTTCAAGAAATAATTCGACACACGGTCATAATAATGTAAATGCTTGTCCTTAATTAATAATGCCGTTTGCTGATAACCATGCACAAATTCACTCCACACTGCTATTGGAGATGTCATCTTATGATGTATGGATGATAGATATGGATGGACGTTCACGATTTCAGTTTTAAATCGGTTTCAAAATCCGTTTTCAGAAAACAATTTCCCAAGCGGCTCCAATTGGCAGCTTCGATTCTCTATAGTTATTGGTCAAGGAAAACCTTTAATACTTCAAAAAAAAATATCTATCCTTTTTAGCTTTTTTTCTAATCCGAATATGTGAAGTTTGAGATTGTTTTTTAAAATTTGAGTATCGTTCAGCCGGCTTAGTCTTTTTTACTCAATGATTGCTTAGTTAGAAAGAGAGGGTGTGAGTTTCATTATTTGTATAGAAAGCGCAACAATTGCATTATGATTTTTTCGATTAATCGGTTATATACCTACTTCCAGGTTTTCTATAAGTGTTTGTATATGCGACACAGGAAAAAAACACGTTTACTTATCCGGAAAAATATATTTTCCATAAATACATTTTAAATAATAGGTCCGATTTGATATATTTCGGATGACAGATAAAAATATTCTTAAATCCTGCATAACATGGATAATGATTATTATTATGGCAATTCATTTGATAGCATAATCAGTATTTTAAAAAATTGTCATGATACTTCTATTATTTTGCTACTAATAATAATTACATATGTATAATAAAATACAGATACGGCTGAACACTAGTATTAGATCTCCCTTTTGATTGCAAAAAAAAGAAGTTTTGTGCAGTGATAAGTAGATAGAAATAAAATATATCTATGATTACTTATTATAATCAGTAATCATAGATAAGCTTTTAAAGATATAAGCTAACTTCTCGGAAATAATTTTAAAAGCTTGAGATCATTCTCAAATTAAATAAGATACATAGGTTAAGTGTTGTGGTAAATATTTTTTTTCAATAGTACGGAAAATCCTCATAGTCAGTACAGACCTACTGAATGACGTGTGTGTGTATGTACAAGTGACGTCGTCAACTCGTCACCAATCAGCTAAATATATATCAGTAACTTGTTTGACTACATTTACTTAAATATATAACTAATTGCATTTTTATCATAACTACTCTACAGCGGCTTTGTTTACATTGAAACCTGTTGACATAACTCGAGTCAATTAAAAGCAGTTACTTTTTTTGCCCCGTTCCAATTTCAAGCGCTTAAAATAGTTTCATAGCAGTATTTTTTTAATTGAAGGTTGAACAAATTTATTTCTGGAATAGTGTGTTAACTGACAAAATGGTGTCAGATATACATAGTGGATTATTGTTTTATGTATTTCCATAAATTACATTGATTGACCTACCAACATTTTTCATTTTCTACTGCCTCAGTGTTGATTGCTTTAATCAACTTCAAAGTTTCCAGTTCTTATAGGCTTATAGGCCTCAGCCTTATAGGCTCGCCATCTACGTTAAACCCGCGAGCTGGATAGACATTGGTATTTATACCTGTTCGTGTTCAACAAACAATCTATAATATACCTAGTCAGGTCATAAGTATTGTCACACAGTAAAAACTTTTCTTTTAGAATGCTGGCCATAAAAAAGTTTATTGAATTCGAATTTCGAATTGTTCATGAAAATAAAAATGTATGCTTTTTAGAATTTTACTCATTTTTAAATATGGAGTGGACGCTTAAAGAAGACCGTGTTGCAGTTATTGCGTTGCATCTTTGCGGTTACGCGCCAATTCAAATTTTTGACATACTGAAAAATTTGAATGTAGCCAAAAGATTCGTTTATCGTACCATCAAACGATACAATGAAGACTCTAGTGTAGATGACAGGTCAAGAAGTGGTCGCCCTCGGTCTATTAGGACTCCAGCAGTGATAAAAGCTGTGAAGGCGCGAATTCAAAGAAATCCCAAACGTAAGCAGAAACTGTTGGCCCTTCAGATGGGGTTAAGCAGAACCACGGTGAAAAGGGTGTTAAATGAAGACTTAGGGCTTCGGACATATCGAAGAAAAACAGGACATCGTTTAAATGCTCGTCTAATGGACCTGAGACTGAAGAGATGCCGCGCTTTATTGAAGCGGTACGCGGGAAAAAAATATCGGGAAATTCTTTTTTCGGATGAAAAATTTTTTACCGTAGAAGAGAGCTACAACAAACAAAATGATAAGGTGTACGCACACGGTAGTGAAGAAGCGAGCAACCGTATTCCGCGTTCCATCCTCGCTCATGGTATGGTTGGGAGTTTCTTATTGGGGCTTTACAGAGGTACATTTTTGTCAGAAAGGTATAAAAACGAATGCAGTTGTGTATCAAAATACAATCCTGACAAACCTTGTGGAACCTGTTTCTCATACCATGTTCAATAACAGGCACTGGGTATTCCAACAAGATTCGGCGCCACCTCATAGAGCGAAGAGCACACAAGACTGGCTGGCGGCGCGTGAAATCGACTTCATCCGGCACGAAGACTGGCCCTCCTCCAGTCCAGATTTGAGTCCGTTAGATTACAAGATATGGTAACACTTGGAGGAAAAGCCGTCACTCAAGACATCCTTAATTAAGGCAGCCGCCGATATTGACATGGACCTCGTTCGTGCTGCGATAGACGACTGGCCGCGCAGATTGAAGGCCTGTATTCAAAATCACGGAGGTCATTTTGAATAAACTTTATTGTCATAAGAATCTATGTTTTGTTAAGTTCATTTTGGTATATAAATGGTTACATAATGAATAAACTTGTTTCAATTATTTTATATTAAACATGTGACAGAATTTATGATCTGACTGTGTATATATATATATATATAAATTAATTCATATTTCCCTTGGTCACGACATAATGATAGATATAAACAATTTATAAAAAATAAAAAATACTTGAGAGGTGTCAAGGGACACCCGGATGGAACGCAATAGCTTACTATAGCAAAAAGTGTCGTTACAACTTTTCGTCTTAATTTTTTCCGTCTTTCCCCCTTTCGCAACGGAACTTCGTTCCAATAAAATAATAAATTTAAATAAAACATTCATTTCAGCAAATAGAACTTTAAAGAACTTAATACCTTTTACAAGTCAATGACCGTTTTTGTTAAACTAAATGTGAATGGCTGATTTTTGGCATTCAAGATATTAGGTATGTGTTAAGATGTTAGGTAGGTGTTACTTAAGAAGTGTAGGTGTGTATACTAACCCAAAAAAATAGATAATAAAACAAATCCCACGACATTGAGCAACTTTTTGTTGACTTATCAAAATACCAAGAATATAATGATGTATTTTTGTCTTTCTACCTATACAGAATTAATACTGAATTTACTGAGTTTATGTGTCTGGGTTGTTGTGAGGTTTCAAAACGTTTTGAAACCAAAATTTATTTCATCCTATTTTCTAATTGATATAGATAATGTTTATGAAGAGGAAGACATAAAATATTAAAATGTTATAAGTGTATAGGTACACTTACACTCACACTTGTAAAGTTTTCTTTTTTTATGCCACAAGGGTGGCAGTGAAGCTTAGGGCCCACCTGATAGTGAGCAGTTAAACGTTGCCGATATTGTAAACAACTATTCACTTCTATATTGGAGAACCCCAAAAAATAAAGAACGTTTTAAATTTAAGTATTCTTAAAATAGGGGGTTACTACAAACAGTATAGGTACATACCCATGCTGTCAAAATAGTCACTCCCCTAACGAGCTCTGGCAACATTAGTCACTCGCAAAACACGACTATTCCCTACTGTTTCACTGGGATGGGACGTAGGCACTTGCCCAGTCGGGCAGCTCAATTTGAGCGACTAATCTCGCTATGCCCTACCTTTATCTCCAAAATTAAATTAATTTAACTATAATTCATAATAACAAATAAATTAATAGTCTCACCGTTCGTAAATGGAAATCCTTGGTGGCAGATCGTATGGGTATTCTCATTTCTCGCAGTTCAGTTGAACAATTCATTTTCCCGATCAAAAAATGAAGCTCCTTCGTGACGTTGAACGATGGCAACAGCTGATTCTCATTCCAAACCGGGGGATTGAACCCCTCAGTGATGTTAAGGCAAACCTTTTCTTCCAGATCATACATCTGACCTAACGGGCAACACTTCCTGGCACAAATCTCTTTCGAGCACACACAACCCCTCTCAACCCCCGTCGCGTTGTCCACAAAATATTCACCAACATTATATTTTTTACCATTGTACGATCGCTTATTTAATTCTACACTGTGTTCTTTGTCACATAGTGACGTTGTTTGTGTGACGATTAATAATAATATCGTAAGTACAGTTCGCATTTTTATTCCGTTTAGTAACTTGTACCTGTGTACGCTCGACGCGTACGGGCGTCTGACAGTGACTGTTAATTTAACATTACTCAATGAGGTATTTCCGAAGGCGCGCGCGCAGTTTTGCGTGAAACAACGGTGGGTAACAATTACACCAATCTAGCCTACAAATTGATGAGGAAAATAATACCCACGTATATTATTTACATAAATCTTAGGATAACGTTTAACAGAAAGATACGCATACTTATTAAATAACTGAATTTATTTACCGCAGTTCGTTTAAACTTGTTCATTTAAAAAAAAAACACTTTTCTCAGCTTCCGTATTCTCGAGAAACTACTGAGATTTTAAGTTTTTTCGGCTTTAAAATAACAACAATTACCTACCATTTATTTCTGTAATCTTAGTTACGATCCGATTAACACAGAATGATGAACTCATATAATTAATTTCTTTAGTTTTCCTCTGAAATATACCTAAGTAGAATTAATTATGTTGTTGCTCAAATGTGTCATAAGTTAGGTAAATTGCTGCAAATTTGTTAATTCAGGTAATATTACATTAATTAATATACAGATACACAGTCTATTATATTAATTACGGTCTCTTATTAATGTATTTCGCAGTAAGCACACAACACAACAAAAATTTGTATACAAAGATTTTTTGAGGTTAGTTAGTTGAGCTTTGTTGTAGACGAAGTACTAACTATTAATTCAGTTTAATGTTTACAATAACCAATCGTTTTACGCGTATGTTTATGTTTTTTTTAAAAGGAAAGCAAAGATATCTGTGTAACATCTGTTTGTGCGTTTAAATGTCTGCCTACGACCAAACCGGTTGTGATGTAACCATCGTTGTTTACGCGTTACAAATGAGTCATTACGTCCACTCTCTTTAAAAAGCTAAGTAAGTTTGAGTAGTGAGATATTTTAGTATCCTAGTATCCTAGTATCCTAGTACCTACCTTTATTAATTTGAACCAATATTTATGTATATTATTAAGGCAAATTTTATACTTTAAGTTCAGTAGTGGTCATTGAACTTTACGTTTTCATAAACAGGTATCTTCAAACAAACCTTTTTTGTATCGGATAGACGCTAAAGTTCACTGCGTTCAATCTTAAATAGTTCTTAATAACTTAACACTTAGGTGCACTTTCAATTCTCAGCGTTGTTTGTATATTCTACCCTACATAAAACGCGCGGCATTTTGACTAAAAATAAAAACGACTGGGTAACTGTGAATATCTGTTTTGACTGCTGTTATAGTGACGTGTTCAAAATTTAAATATATAACACAAACGAAAGTATTGAGATCCGAACCATCACTGGCTATAACGGCCAGTCAAATTTGGTACAACGCAACGTTAAAATGATTAAATGAAAATGACGTAATATTAGTGATTAGGTTGTGAATGTGAAAATTAAATAGCACCGTGTAGGGTGACAACTAAACAAGCTTAAACACGATATAAATGAAAGTTTCATTTCGAAAATGAAAGTAAATATGCACGTTTACAACACTATCTAGGTTACTAGTGTCAACAATTTGCAAGTTCAATGTACATAATGAAGGCACTGGGTGAATGGAATAATTCCTTTTTCTTTAATTTTTTTTTACATGTTGACAGTTAACTGACAGCTGTCCGACAAGTTTAGCTCCAAAATAAAACAACTTAATATTTTGCAAACCCGTAGAGACCATAGATACTGTATTATTAGTATTTTTAATGATGTTGGCAATATTCATTATGTATCTACATACTTAGGTACCTACCTACCTATATTTTTAGGTGAAATATTTTTTTTATTTTTTATGTTCATAAGATATTTAAGATACTATAATATGACATATTATATTGTCATAGACAAACTATCATGTTTTTTTTATGGTTATACCTAAGAGGGCAAACGAGCAGGCGGCTCACCTGATGGTAAGTGATGACCGCCGCCCATGGACATTTGCAATACCAGAGACTTGCAAATGCGTGGCCAAACCCCTTAGAAACCGTTCAGGTTTCTTAAAATATAAAGTAATGCTACAATAATATGCGATGGCTGAAAGTCATTAGATCATCCATAGGTACTATTAGGACATTAACGTAAACGGTCTGACAACATTTCTTAGCTTTACCGATACTATAAAATGATTTTATTTTTTTATAAAAATGACCCTTACTACTAGAACATAAGTGTCAACGATTTACTGCCCCACAACTGAGCAAAGATCTCTAATTTGAGATGAATAGCCCATGGTAACTGTAGCCCATGGTAACTATACCTAGAGGGGATCTGCTTGATCTCTTTCTGCCGTAGGATTTATTCAAGTTGAAATATAATTATCTTGTTAGCAAGATTTAATCACGAAATATACACCATAAGTTTATTAAAATACGTACCATAAACAAATGACACACTTTCGAAATAAACTTAAGGAAATAAATAATTATAACACGCCATTTTCTTCCTTTTTATACAAGACAATATTTGTTTTTCTGTGCGATAACCGATACAATGGTTACAATACTAGGTACCTACCAACCTTTTAAGAAGTGCCCATCAAATGTGTTACATGTTATAAGGTCATTACTTACATGCCCTCACGATTTTATTCCCGAAGGAATGGGTAAAAAAACTAAACCCACAGTTATATTAAAGACAGTGGAATGTACTTTTAAAGTCTATTTTTATTCGGGCTGGATGAATCTTATAAAAAAAATCAAGAGTAGGTACGAATTATGAATATGGACGAGGCAAAAGTGGTATGCAGGGATCGTAGCGCGTGCCATGCTGCAGTTACTGCCTACGCCCATGGAAAAAAGGCGTGAGTATGGAGTAAGTACGACTGGACCGGTTTCCTAAATTGTTTTTTTGTTAACTGGGGTAGCCTAAAACAGCATGGATATAAATAGCATCGTTCCTGTTTTTTAATTATTAGGCGATCCATACACTCCCTCGCATCACAGCACGGGAGTGCGTGATCTTACTTCGCAACTACCTCCGTTTGTATAGAAAACACGCATAGTACAACACACCAAAAACGCATTTGCAGGGTTGCAGATCACGCATCTACATGCGGAGCAACACGCAAGGTATGGCACACTGAGATCTGCAGTATCGTGCGTGACTCTGACAGAGCCAGACGTACTTTTTCGAAATGGATCTCGATATCGCTCGATTAATATTCGAAATCGCAGGTCGTGAAGCAATTTGGAATAATTCTGAACAATTCATCAATCTTGTTCGTAAAAAATTATGTAGGTAACCAATTTCTTCTATAGACCCGATGTCTTCTAATTTGATTATACAAAAATAAGCAGATAATATAACTCAGCATCCTGAATGAGTTCGAAATACATAACCATTTTTAGTATAAAAAAACAATGTACGGAGAAATCTGCACGATGATGCAGATCTGCACTCCCGCACCCGCATGCATCCCGGAGCGTGGTGCGGGGCAGTGTGTGGATCGTGGATCGCCTAAATACAGCGTTTGGCGATATCGCTGTCGCATGTTCGGACGTGCGTCCGCGAGCCTTCTAGGTGCTTCTAGGGCTCGGGCCCTAGAAGCACCTAGAAGGCTCGCGCGGACGTCTCGCTAAGTTCTCAATTTACCCATAAATGCCGTGCATTCGCGAGTGGGCGCTGTTCCAGCTATCTACCGGTCTACTAGCGCTGACAACGAAACAACGACTGCAATTAGTACCAGAAACCGAGTGGAAATCGTGGGAAAATGTCTAGTCATGTGTTAGATACCTACCTAAAACAAATAATAGGAGCCTATTGCCATTAACTAGACTCGAATCCATACTTGGAATTTTAAGTAGAAAGATCCAATAACACTAATCTGGAATCTAACCCAGAGCCTTACGCGCAACACGGTGTGAGTTACTAGTTACTACTAGACTGTTAGGGGAGCGCATTTTTACAAATACCATTTCGTTGACGACGGACGTTGCCCTACTCACATTGTCGGACTAACATAATTGTAAATTAAAATGTCTGGACTCTTAAATCCCAAAGGTCATCAGTTAATAAATATTGATGCAATCTAGTTCTAAAAACTACAAAAAATATGCTTTGTCACATTTTGGGGCGTCCGCTCACCCATTGTATTGGGTCCTCGAACGGAGGAGAAGCCCCTTCTAGTCGGGGTCCAGCGACCATTATTTGACTGAAGCCCATCGGGGTCGTGGTGAATGGTGATAGGGCTGACGCTAGGAGGTGCGGTGTTTAGTAAACAGAACTTAAGCGTAGTAGTAGGACATAATTTTGCAGAGAATTTCATAGAATATGTATATCATTATATCATCTATCATTATAATATGTATAATTTAAGCACGATGTGATAATGATTAAAATACTTAAAATCTAGGTGTTCTAACATAATTTGTAATAACTATAATAGTAAAAGCTGTGTTAACTAGTTGCGTGACCAGGGGACTAAATAAATCAAGTCTCGCGTTCGAATTCAAGGCTAAATACTGACTTTTCGGAAGTTATATGCACATTTATATCACATTCAAAAGGTGAAGCAAAAAATCGTGAAGAAAACTTGCATTTCACGATGCACATGCTTGATACATTTTCAACGGAGAGGAGAAAGGGGACACACCTCACCAGAGATGTGACAATAATCGCGTTAATGATGAATAAAAATGTTGACATACAATAAACTACGATCTTATCTGACTGACTGACCTATAACTACTTGATTAAGTAATATCAACATAGCACGATACAATTTATTTAGAGTAGTTTTGTTTCAATGTCAAATATTCGCGTAAGTGTAAGAAGTGTTTTGTCATAAGAAACAATAGTTTGAGTTTTATTTTGTTTTGTTCATCATCAATCCAATTATTATCCCACTGGTGCGCTCGGGTGTCCTCTCATTTAAAAGAGATTAGGCTATAGTCCACCATGCTAGGCTAGTGCCGGTTTGGCAGATTGCAAGTAAAATCTGCCATCTCACGTCGTTTCCGTTCACCGTTTGAGCATGTGATAAATACGTACGTAACTTCGAAAAGTCAGTGGTTCCTTATCATCGAACTCAGGACCTTTGACTCTTCAACACTGGTCCCACCACTAGTCTATCACAGCCTTATATCTATATTTATATGATCACTTGTATATATACATAATTACTTGTCCTGCGCTAAGCTTGAAGTGTAGGGATTGAAAACTTTAACCTACTTACTACAATTTTGACATATGATATATTTTATGACAAAAAGAGCCACTAAAAAGGAATTTTAGGAATTCAACCTCTTAAGGGGAAAAATCAGGGATGAAAACCATCATTGAAAAAAGATAAGGGTATAAAATTTCAAGCTTTTGGTTAGAAATACATTAAAAGGTATTTAAGCTTATACAATTTTTCGATTTTTGAGGTGGAAATTCATCTTCAAGCTTCTCAGCAAAAATAAATACATAAATATTCCTGGACATTATGACACAGCGCCATCTAGTTCCGTAGTAAGCAACGAGGCTTGTGTTACGGATACTAGTTGGTTGATAAATGCAGACGTGGTTCGTTGCTTTTGGAAATTCAACCCTATACAACCTATTTCTTACTTATACTAAAGACTAAAGCGCGACCAAAGCCATGGGGGAACAGCGAGTGTTATTAATATTACGACAAAAAAAAATTGCGGCATTGGCAATGGCACAACAAATAAATCTTTCCCAGCTGCGCTAAAAATGCTTTTGCTGTATGTATGTATAATATAATATATCCTATAGATATATAAGTACTTCTTTGATCTCATTCTAAGATCTTCTGTGATTTTTACGTCGCTTTAAAATTATATCTGGTTCCTAATTATAAGAAAGAGGTTTTCAAACTAACGCGTATATCTGTCGTTATTGTTTCCTATGAATAATACGCATAACGTTGTACAGAGTTTTGATAAATTATTTTTAACCGACTTCAAAAAGGAGGAGGTTATCAATTCGGCTGTATTTTTTTATTTAAATATATATTATGTTTGTACTAGGTAGGGATACTTCAATTTACTCCTTTTTAAATTAAAAGAAATAAACGATCTAAGTAGGTACTGAAGTAGTCGTTTCTATACATAAAAAAATAAAACTTTTAAAACGAACAATCAAAACGACAACAATAAACTTTAAATTGAAAAATAAATGAATCACGCTAATGATTAGCGCCTATTTAAATTAACGTTAATTTTTTTATATCATCAGCCTATAGCCGTCCACTGCTGAACGTAGGCCTCCCCCAAAGAGCGCCAACCATCCCGGTCTTGGGCAGCTCGCATCCATCCGCTGCCAGCCAAATTAAATTATTATTTTTTTGGTTTTGAGTTTTTGTTATCGTCAGTTTAATTTCTTATCATATTTTTTTTTGTTCTATTACTCAAACTCTAGTCAATTATAAGTACTTAGCCCTTTCACTCTGTAGGTGATTTAAAAATTTACTACATTATTAAATGCCATAAAAGTCTTATAAGCATGCATATGTAATACATAATAAAAAAAATATATCGGCAATGTTCTCACCTCCAGTATAGACAATTTTGCTTCTTTCCCACCTATTAATGTCGTTTCGTTCAGCTCCGCCGAACAAACCATTAACCCGGACGAAAAATTATAATGTTCATAAACATCGTAGCCTTCTACGGGTTTTTCTGCCGGGTATACCGGGAAATTTAATGTGAGGTTCGATGGTATACATTGTTGCGTTAGGACGTCGTGGATGCGACCTTTGGGGCAGCATTTTCTAATACAGCTCTTCTGACATTTGGGATCCAAATGTTTTCGTACTTGTATGTTCACACCGTGCACATTTACATCACTGGCAGATCGCTTTATCGATTGTGCTTGAATATATGTTATAATCACAAATATAATAGTCAATGTAAGTTTCATTTTCGTCACTTTTATCTTAGAGAAGAATCCGAAGAATCTACTAACGACCTACGTCTGTAGAATTGTCTTAACGATTGCATGTAATGTTTTATTATCGCACTTGGAAAAATGGAGCGTGAATTATTTATGAGTAGGTATGTAACCCATTAAATACAAGATAATTCTATATAATAATAATATCTCAGCAAGTTTAACAAGTTAAACATAAAGATTACTTACATAGAGAAAAGTCTTACAAATATTAAAAAATAATACTACTGTCTTGGAAATGTTTTTTTTGGTTTGAACAGTAGTGAAACTTCAAGTAAATTGAGGTCGATTTTAAGATTGAATGACCTTCTTGTTTTGATATTTGGGAGCTTTAGTTAGCTTGAGAAATATTTATGCCTTATATTGAGGAAACTGTAAGGTATTTTTATATTATTACTTTACCTTACATGTTCAAGGATAACCACATTTCCCATTGAAGGCAATATTACTTGTATTTGGAATAGGTTGGATGGGTTTGACAGAAAAATGAACCCTATTGATACGTTAAGAGAAATACGTATTGCATGAGATTTAAAAATTTTACAATCATGTTAAAGAAAGAAATACAATTAGTAAATCGTTTTGTTGATACGATTTTTTTAATGCATTACAACAATCTAAGCTAAGGCACAAGTTCTCATATTTCATTATCTTATATTTGTAGGTACTTTAGTTCCCAGAATCGTAAAAAAAACTTCTCCTTATCAAACGAAAAGTTATTAAAAAATAAACAAATGTTTAGCAATCAACAGAACGTTTAAGGAAAAAACACGTGTTTATCTGAATTTCAAATAAAAAATAAACTACTTAAAAACGATTACCGAACTATACACCGAGAAGGCGACTGTCTTGATCAAGACCCAAACTACGACTGAAATTCCAAAATTAACAGTTTGTTAAAAGCTACTTAATTGAATCCACATTAGCTTAGGTCGTCTTGGGACTTCAAAAATATATGTGACACTTGGTGTAGTGTGGCCATGAGTTTTATTATCTGATCCCCTAGGTCGTCAACGTATTTGTACCTGTAAGTTGGACAGGTAAACTCAAAGGTGCATCGCCACGTGATCTTAGTGCGTCTATACATATATTTATTGTTATTAAGGTCGTAACGCCGGTTGAAGGTAGTTTGGAAGAATAAGACCTACAAAATTCTGGCGTGAAATATTTCTTAAGCCATGGTTGATCAGGTAGCTATGACTTAGCTTAGACCGGAGGGCTGTAAAACGAAGGTCTCGAGTTCAAGCCCAAGGCGCGACCAGTAGCTGCACCACTGACTTAATTAACGTACGTAATTATCACACGCTTCACCGTTTGAGCAATGTATCATCATGTCTGTCGTCTCCTAAAGGTTAGGCAGAGGTGTACTAATGTACACATACGTTTTGCCGGTATGTTATTAGGTCCCAAGTTTTTTTAGGGTAATTGCCATTAACCAGGCACAAATCCAAACTCCGAGCTGCTACTGAGAATTTCATAGACAAACCCAATGACACTGGGAATCGAACCCAAGACCTCTTGCACGGCAGCCACACTGTCCACTGCACTGATCACTGGACCAAAATAATGCAAAAATATGCACATAACGCAAATATCTAATAAACGTAGGTCATTATTACTTTATGACTCCGGACTTCCAAACAACAGGTACAAATACCTGCATCTCAGAAATTCTTTTCCTATTCTTCCGAGTAATATTATCAGTTGGAAGACAAAAACAAACAAAGAATGAGAAAAAAGAACTTAAATATACCCATATTCATGGTTAAATGAAAGAGGAAACTGTCAATGATTATTAGTGCCCATCAAAATATGCTCATACGAACAGTCAGTCATCACGTCTTGTGATTCTTGATATACCTTTCTATATTTATGTGTTTTTATAAAAACAACCGTTATTATTTTCGGGTGTTTATATTTTATGACCGTGAATCACTATAGACATATAGAATTACGTACTTGTTTGGAACGGACGACGGACGTGACAAAACGCACAGGCTCAAATATGTAATTGTCAACAAGTATTGCAGCAAGTAAAATACGACGAGATTGATAAAACAAACACTTTTAATAGTTAGGAACTCTAGTGACGTGGAGCTGAGATAGCTCATCATCAACCCATTGTTGTCCCACTGCTAGGCACGGGTCTCCTCTCATTTAAGAGGATTTAGGCTTTAATCTACCACTCAAGCCTACTGTGGGTTGGTAGACATGCCTTTATAAAAACGCACATAACTTCTGAAAAGTCAAGGGGTGCGTTCGTGCATACGTGGTTTGAACTCTGCACCTTTGAAATCTCAGTTCATTGATCACACCACTAGGCTAGTGATAATTATGCTTATGAACCGGTAAACGAATTATGTATGAACTCGTATGAATCAGTAGATTCATCTCTGTCTTACCGATGTTGATGCATACTGCCTTAAAAGATTGGCTCTGTGTAAAGAGTCTGCATGATTCCGGCAAATAAATATTAGTAACGGTTGGCACGTTAAGTCAACAAAACCCAGCTGCGTGCTGTCGAGATGAAATATATGGAGAGGTAATATGTATGAGAGAGTGGTACCACATTAAAACAGTGTGGTGCCAACCCTATTTTCCCATATATATGAGAGGTAGAGCTTTAAAAGGTATACACTTGTATTGATTGCGTCGCCATAGAGAGATAATACCTAAAATTGTAACCATTATTAAAATGAGTCGATATGTCTCTAATATTCATAAATAAAGGTCATACTTCATATTGATAGCCGACTAGGTACTGAGTTTACTTAATTTAAGTACGAATATACACTTAGCCTAATTAGCGATTCTTAAAATTTTAACTGAACAATATTTATGAGGTCTTGCAGTCACGAATGTAACTTGGTCACAGTTCAGCTAGGTCATATCTGAACTAACTGAAATAGTTGAATTGGCGCAAACATCACTAATTGGACAGCGCTGTGTGTATTTTAGGCGATGATTAAAAAAGTTTATTAAATTATATCATACTTATATGGTCTGCGAAGAATAAGCATGGGGCCTATTTCTCGTGTTGTAGAAACGAATGTCACCAAAATATCTACCAATAACATACCAAATTTAATTCTTGATGCTGCGTATAGCAATTGTACGCCCTGAAGTCGCTATAGGCGTAATAAAGATATTCTGCTTAGGGATTGCAATCTGGAAAACCGGATCCGGTAATTCGGTGGAACCGATTGAATGAATATAATACACTTACCGGATCTGGTACCAATCTACCGGATTCGGTGAATATTATGGCGAAATAACCGCCCAGTTGCATGATTATGTATTTTAAATGCGTGGTACTTGCGTGCGAGTCCTTTTCATTTTTCTTTTTTTTTAACATTTTTTTTAACGTTGCCCCACACGAGTATTTTCTCCTGTGTCGTGGGTGCGTTTACAAACATTTTTTTACATACACAAACACCCAGACCCGGAACAACAACCTGTAGAACGTACAAATATTTGCTCCGTGCGGGGATCGAACCCAAAACCCATGACGCACAAGCCGATCACTCAGCCACTGCACCAATCAGGTCGTCACGTTTGACGCTGAGCCGCTTCGCGCCCTACCTTCTGCCCGCGCCGCAGCGTGTCACTGATTCAGGATTATTTGTTGACAATTAAGCCGACTAGTGTAAAAGCTTTTCAGCCTAAATTTGTGCCTGGCGATTGGCAGATGACACAAACGTCTCAATTACTTTCCTTAGATCGTTATTTAAACCAAAAATTGGTCATATGTTTAAAAATTAAAAATTACTCTGATTGTTATGTTTTGCTGGGTTATTCATTTTCTAACATGTGTAAGAATAAATTAAAATTATTTTGATCTCAGTTAAGGTTAAGGTTACAACCTTCATTATGTTATATTTAATTTCATAATATTGATTTCTACTTGACACTTTATTTTTATTAAATTTCAATTGTTTTGGCTTATACTTTGTTCTATAACTGAGAATTTCATAGTTTCCTCTTTCTATATAATGTCATAATAATGTTGATTACGTACCTAAACGTGTTTTTTTTACACTTAGTTATGGTCGATATTAGAACGATAAAGGAATGTTAAGTTATCCTGGTTAGATCACGGATTGAGGCTGAAAATGAGGCCGGATAGCAATCTCTGTCTGCTGTTTCGAGATATAATCATACTTAAACTCAATGTTTCTAATTGTATATACCTATCACACAAGTACGTACATGTTTTAACAAATCCTAAATCTGGACATAAAGTTGCATTGGATAAAACGTGACATTGGTAATAGGTGACTATAGAAAGTAAAGTTAAAGCCTGAGATTTTCTCTTTAATTATTATTTTATATGGTTTACATTTTGGCAAAATTCAACTCTATAACGCCAGAAACACCCCCCAGGAAAAAACTGAAAAACCCAGCACATTGGGAAAATACGCATCATTCTTAATTGTTGATAGAATCTAATGATTGCGACCACAAACTG
This sequence comes from Craniophora ligustri, assembly GCA_905163465.1. Classification (NCBI taxonomy): domain Eukaryota; kingdom Metazoa; phylum Arthropoda; class Insecta; order Lepidoptera; family Noctuidae; genus Craniophora; species Craniophora ligustri. Next base: position 3,413,082 of record LR990967.1, on the reverse strand, counting down.
TAAGACTGGCGCTGTAAAACATTAATATCTCGCAGAGCGTGAAATGGAATTACTAAGCTCTATCTTAGGCCTTGTTTACGCTTTTTATCCGGTATAGGGTCACACATAAACATAGAAGGTAAACTAACATTTTTTTTTTGAGGAAACGAACGAGTTTGTGATCCCTTCTAGCCTCAAAGAGGACACAAAGGTCCTCATAGACCGAGGTATTTTCTGTAGACAATCAAAGTCCTTAATTTTGATATATTGTTAACCTGAATACCTACTCATATTCCCACTATTATTAAGAAGGTCAGATGCCATCGCGCCGAGTCAAATACAGACATTCGGTGACAATAATTTTTAATTAAAAGTTGAATATGGGGTCACTTTTATTAAACATACTACATTTTTACTGGTAAGAAAAAGCGGCCCTACAAATTCTTTTCCATTTCCTTCTATTAAAAAAAATAAGAATAAAGTACCCGCTGACCTGTTTTATCTTTTTCTAATTATCTATAATAAACAATGATAATATAGTTGTAATGTATTTAAAATTAAGATAAAGCAATAAGTATAAACAATATTATAACCAGTTTTATGGATGAGATCACGACATTCTATATATTTCGTTGTATGATAAAAAATATGATAAGGGTATTTTCAAAATACAAGTATAAACTAATAATAAGATTGTGTGAAGAGGTAGTACCAGAAAAGTATCATATATCTCTTTAGCGATCTAAATCACCAATGCTGGGCACGGGACTCAATTGAGAGCGATTAGGCTATGGTCCACCACGCTAATCTACTGCGGGTTGGCAGATTTTAAGCATGCAGGTTTCCTCACGATGTTTTCCTTCATCGTTTGAGTATGTGATAAATATTCACATAACATCCCAAAAGTCAGTGGTGTGTGCCCGGCCTTGGATTTTAAATCAAAAGTAGGTACTAGGAAGTATACTTCGGATCAAAACATCTTTGACAACCTAAAATATCTTTCTAATACTTTTTAACCCTATTAGGAGATGAATTTCATAAAAATACAAAACAATTCTTCTATCAATTCTGTTTAAAAATGATTATGAAATTTGAAGTGGATTGGACCCAGGAATCACATTGTCACATATAAACGGGCAACGTTTATATAGGACAATATGTTTCTTCCCTTTTTCTTCCCGTTAAGGGAAGAATTTCGGAAAATCAGACAAAGACCTCCAAGACCTTCAGGTGTCTAAAATCAATGATTTAGGCTGTGCATTGATCCGTCAGTCATTAAGGAAAAAGCATTTTACATGTATATGGCGCGAAACGGAATCAGTTTTTTAAAGTCAATTACTTTAAACTATAAAAAGTACCGATTTTAATTACCACACAATATACAATTATAATTATCCCAGTAAGTTTAACAAGAAGATAGAGAAATTTAAAAAACATTAAAAAAGTAATAAAATTGACTTATATTTTTTTTACCTAATTGCGTCAGACGGTGGTTAAAAAGGTCATGTTTTTTTTATCGTCATATTAAATTTAATATTCGATCACTCAAATGCTTTTCAATTTTAAGTAGCTCTCAAAAACCAGTAAAGTGATAGAGGTACTGCACCTCTATCACTTTACTGGTGAAAAAAAAAACTTTATTATTAAATGTTATACATTTTTTAAAAGCATGCAAAGGTATACACTACACATACATATAATATACAAAAAAATATATCGGTAGCGTTCTCACCTCCATTACAGAAAATTTGGATGTTTTGTTACCCTTGAATATCGTTTCGTTCAGCTTCGCCGAACAAACCATTAATCCGGACGAAAAACTATAATGTTCATAAACATCGTAGCCTTCTACGGGTTTTTCTGCCGGGTATACCGGGAAATTTAATGTGAGGTTCGATGGTATGCATCGTTGCGTTAGCTCGTTGTATATGTGTCTGTTAGGACAGCATTTTCTAACACAGTCACACTTCTTACATTTGGGATCCACATATTTTCTGAATTTTACGTTCACACCGTACTCACTTACATTTCTGGGAGATTGCCTTATTGATTGTGCTTGAATATATGTTACAATCACAAATATAATAGTCAATGTTACTTTCATTTTCGTCACTTTTAGAGAAGAATCCGGTGAACGACGAACGGCTACTAAGGACCTACGTCTGTAAAATTGTTTTTACGATTGTATGTGATGTTTGATTTTTATTATCGTACTTGTAAAAATGCGAAAATAAAATTAATAAATGTGTATCTATTATTTATGAATGTACCAGATAATTATAATTATCCCAGTAAGTTTAACAAGAAGATAGAGAAGTTTAAAAAACATTAAAAAAGTAACAAAATGTTTTTCGAGTGTATGTACGTATGTCTGTTTCTTTGGCACGACCTACAGACCAAATGCCATAGACAATTTTAACATATAAGGTGTAGTTAGATTTATTTTGACTGTAGGAGCGAAATAAACTATGTATTTAAAAACGAATACCGAACTATACACTGAGAAAGCGACTGTCTCGATCAAGACCCAAAACGCGACTAAAATTCCAAAATGAACAATTTGTTAAAAGCTATTTAATTAAATCCACATCAGCCTATCGTCCAGGGACTTCAAAATTATACCTAATAAAGTATCTATGTCCAGTTGATACCGATATCTATAACTTAAAATTATGTACAAGGCACACCTTAGAGTTAATTGATTCTGTCGGGACTTCAATTCATGAGGGATAAAGTGACTATACCATCGCCACGCGAACTTAGTGCGTCTATACATACACATATTTATTGTGGGTCGTAAGTACGCCTGAAGATGGTATGAAAGAATGAGACACGCACAATTCATGTGTAATTACTTTGACACTTTGAAGGATGTGAAAGAAATATTTATGAATATATAAATATTCTTGAGTTTAAACCTAAGCAGCTAAGGCACGACCACCAACTGCACCACTGATGATTAATAAACTTAGTAACGTACGTTAGTATCACAGCAAACAATCAACAGCAATGTAAAAATAACTATATTTGGAAAATCATATTTTTCCAGGTAATGTTACCAATTAGGATGCCTAAACAAACAAAGAATGAGAAATAATGAACAAGAATTAAACCCATATATTATAAAAAAAAATATGCTTTGCTGGCTGATACCCAGTGAGTGAGTCTGTCGCGCGCGATTTTACAAAAAGAAATGTTCATTTTCTTTCTCTTTCACCTTCCTTGCTCCCGGGTTCTAAGTCACCCAGTTTTAGTCCCGCGCAACTTTCAAACCCGCAAAATCAAGTATCGCCGTTTCAGAAATTAATTGGAACGAACAGACAGACAGGCGTTTAGTCTACTGCTGTATACAGCAGTCGATTTTAAAAGATGACTTATTCAAACGTATGTAAATAACACAATGTACCATGTTTCTTTACATAACTCTAGAGAAAGAAAACAAAAAATGAAAACCCATCATATACAATTCGTACTACCTACCTGACTCTCTTTACTTTCATTATATTTTTCGTCCGATTGCTGCCGATTGGTGGTAGCCAACGAGTATCTAACCATGGTTTTATAGTCTCTGGTGATAGCTCATAAACTTCCCGACTTCTACTCTTATATATATGATGATATTCTGTTGTGCGAGCGCTAGAGCCTTAAAAGGTATAAACTTGTATTGCTCCTACATAAACCTGGTCTGCGCTCTTCTTTAGGCAAAGGCTTTTGTAAATGCTAAATATTATTATTTTTCACTGGATTTGTGAATGCTAGGTCATGTAATCATAGCAATTTGATAAATTCAATATTGAATAGATACGTTGTAATATTATGCAGAGTCATTTCATAAAAAAAACAGACAGAAATGTGTTGCTGGGGAGTTTGTTGCGCCGATTCTTCTCCCCAGCATAAACAGTTTTTGGGGCTGTTTTTAATGTCGACGTTCGAAGAGCCAAATTGAATTCGGAATTATTTTGAATATACGATATTTTGACTGTTTAAGAAAAGTTTCAAACACGTGCTTAATAGTAATAAAAAAAAATACCTACAATTAAAACTATTATTATAATGTGTCGATAAGCCCCTAATATGTATTCGTTAATAAAGGTCATATTGATAGCTGACTAGGTACACAGTTTAGGTAATATAAGTACGAATATACACTTAGTCTAATTAGCGATTCTTAAAATTCTAACTGAACAATATTTACGAGGTCCTGCAGTCACGAATATAACTTGGTCCCAGTCCAGCTAGGTCACGTATTGGACAGCACTGTGTGTATTTTAGGCGATGATTAAAAAACTTGAATTCATACTTATATGGTTTAGGTAGATATTTGCAAAACGTCTCTAGAAATTACAGAAAAAAAGTACAGGGTCGTGTTGCGCAACGCTTGTGTTGTAGAAATGAGATCGGTTGGAATCACCAACAAAAAACATAACATGTAATGTAGCTGTATTAATTTTATTAATCTGTAACAGTATAAATTTCCATTCATTCTGTACATCATAGTAGCTCATTCATACATGTCTCACTCTCTCTCTCTCAATTTTGGATTGCCGGCAGGCAGATGTATTTCTGTTGTGTTAAATTAATAAATTAATTTAAATGTGAAAAAGCATCGCTTTTGTGTCGCCATCAAGCCTACCGCCCCTTATCTCATAGAACAATTAAACTACAGTCCACATATTCTACAAGATCTAAGTTTCTCTCAAAATGTTTAAAAAATAAATATCTTCCCGTGCGAGGCCGGGATGGGCCGCTAGTATTGGATAAAACCGGTGACTATCTATAAAGTAAATTTAAAGCCTGAGATTTTATCTCTAATTATTATTTTTTGACATGGTACACATTTTGATGATACCTACTCCAATTTTATCTATAACCCCAGAATTGTCGTCCAAAACTGGAAAACCCAGCACACTGGGAAAATACGCAGCATTCTTAATTGTTGATAGAGTTTAATAATCGCGGTCACACAGTTAGTAAGACTGGCGCCGTGTAAGTTTAATGTCTCATTCTGAAAAAGAATTGCCGAGCTCTATCTTAGGAGCTGTTTACTCTTTTTATCAGGTAATAAAGGCTCCAAAATATAAATATAAAATGTAAACTCACAAGTATTTTGAGTAAAGAAACGGGCTTGTGACCACTTTTAACCTAAAAGAGCACACAAAGGTTGAGTTTGCCTCATGGACCGAAGTATTGACTGTTGATAATCGAAGTCCGAGTTTATTATAAAAATAATTTATTTCAAACGCTAGAAAGAGGGGCGCTACTAAATAAAATTTCGGTCTCAGTTAAAAAAAACAAGTATCCGTTGTTGAGTAGAAATTGTAGCCAAGACGTGTTTGAAGAATAAACAGAAAAACAAATGTCAAGATGTCTGAGCAACAAACAAAGAAAAACCTGCAGATGTAATGTCCTTCATCCGACAGACAATAATTATACCAGAAACTTGAAACACATAAGCTGCGCCAGCATAACATTATAATATTTTAATAATATTACAAACTGCGCCATCTAGTAAAACTAGTGGTAAACTTAAATGTTAAATTAAAAAAATAATAGCTATTATTTTATTTTACAATTTCACAGGCGTAAAGTAAAAAGTTTGGCTTGCTTCATCAATCGTACCGAACAGTCATAGATATTTGTTCCGAGTATTTATATTCGGGTATGTGAGGTATTTAATATACCTAATTTTTTTTGACTGAAAATGACTTTTCTTACTACGTTGAGGTCGAGTTTTAATCTACTTAGATGCGGTTGAAGAAGTCACTAACATTGCAGCAACGGCCCCTAGACCCCAATAATGTAACTTCGAAAATTTCAGTATTCAGATGATTTCGCATTGCCACCTTGGGTTTGAACTCGAGACTTTTGACTTCACAGTGCACTGTTCGCACTACTAGGCTATCACAGCTTCGACTTACAGTAACAATGACGTCATTATAGCCACAAAATAATAATTGAAAACCTTTACTCAAAATTCTGGAAATTAATTGGTTTCAGAGGAATTGGTGCTGAGTGGTCATTTTAACCATTCTATTACATTACGTTACATTAAATTTTCCTCCTTAGTACATTGTGTGTCACTATGAGTTTTCGGCATTTAAACAGATTTATGAAGTAACCAATCATTGTAAATCTTTTATATAGTAAATATTTATTACAGTCGGTTGTTCCTGATTGCAAATGACTAACTACGGATTTTTTTAATATAATGAACATTGCATCGGATGAAAGAGCATGATTTTAACAGTAAATAAATGATACATTGTTTATATATTTACAGTAAAAAGAGTTTGTTTACTTACTGTTTATGTGTAGCTTCCAAAAAATAAAGAAAACTAATAAAATATCCATAACACTGATTGACCTGGGAATTGAAGCAATGACCTGACGCCCAGCAGCCGCGCTTGGGTAAATAGATTGGATGAATGAGGCAGTTTTTTAATGAAAATAAAATAATATTAACTAATAATTTGTTTAATATATAAGAACGCTTGGCACATTGAATTACAAAAAACGCGAGTTTAATGCCGATTTGAATGGTATACCCAACAGGGTATGGTACCTTACTTCATGATGGCAACCAAGTATTATTAAAGTAAATAAACAATTAAGTGAGGTACCAATAATGGCAACAGGCACTTGAAATATTCACAAAAATATGTTAAATTCATGTTGTCATTATTGGTACCGAGCAAAAAGAGGCAAAAAAATTATTTTTTTGTATGGGAGCCCTTCTCTATTTATCGCGGTTCCCAAGATACAGCCTGGTGATAGACAGACGGACGGACGGACAGACAGCGAAGTCTTAGTAATAGGGAACCGTTTTTACCCTTTCGGTACGGAGCCCTAAAAAGTACCGATTCCGTTTCACGCCAAGTTGAATATATTCTCACACTAGTTACAAACATATTCTTTGTAAATATGAGTAATTAGTAAAAACAATGACAATCTAGTTGTTACAATCATATTTATAATTAACTTAGTGGGTATTTTTTCTGTTCAGTGTGATTCCCCATTTAATGCCTCTGATACATTTTATATCAAGTAGTAACAACTATTCACATAGTTTAAGAGACGATTGTCCTTAGTTTAGTAGTTCCAAGGTCACCGGGAGTGTTCTTTGGGGCTGTGGAGATTATCAAATTGGGCAATATTTTATGAGTTACTCGGTTTCAAAAATTTCAGTATAATAATTCATTAATTTTAGTACTTTTTTGTACAACCATATCAATGGTTTTTGCGGCCCGATTAATGCAATGTTGTTAAAGTTATATTTCAGCTTTTGCACGTCTCGTAAATACTATTTACGCTTTCTTTTCAGCTAGATTAAGGACAAATTAAAATAATGTAGAAAGGGTTATTAAATGCACTCGCATTTACAAAATAATATATTAAATATATTAATACTTTGTGTACAGAGGATCATAATCATAGGTTCCTACTATATAACCCTGTTTTTGATGAATAAATCCTATATATTTATTCAGTATTCTTATTTAATGGTTGGCTGATCTCTCGAGCATAAAGGATTCGAGGTCGAATCATTATGCATGTCATTTTTTGTTATAAAATTAAGGTGTATGTATCAAAACACAATTATATCTAATAGTTATGATATGAAATAAAACATGAATGATCTATATATTACATAAACATTTTACATTTCAATCTCACTGTCAAACGAACTGTAAGTTCTATTACAAATGGTAAATTTTTGTTAAGATGAGGAGGTGCTTATTAATTTGTCACTCATTACATCTGCCTGTATCTCTGTATTTTAATAAAATGTTATAGCAATATACCAAAATAACACTTGCTATATTTTTAACCAACATACCATTTAGTTTACTTATAAATAAATGTCTATAAACAGACACACCCACGCAATTGATTGCTATAAAAATTACTTTAGGCGTTTATGCATTTACGTATACAACAAAATTAGCTAATATCCTTTTAAACATCTTTGGAGTGCATTCTATTCTTCGATTTAGAGTTTATAATAACTTATTATTGAGGTTTATTTGTTTCGTTTGGCATATCGTTGCCACCTCGTGTTCGCTTATGAAGGTATGAAGATAAGCTATACAAATATAGTTCATACTATTATATAATTAGTGGCTTTTATTTATTCAGCAGATTGATAGTGACTCAGGCAAGCAATATTGTTATGAACTACTACCATTGTAGTAACCACAGGTAGCTGGCGATTCTGCCGGGTCGTAAGAACGCATGGTACGCTCTTATCCAATAAGCCTTTACCAATTGCTGGAGAAGTTTAAAGATCCTACCTAACTGATGAATTGGCAAGGCTAGAATGGGCCTACTACAAAAAATATACATTATTATCTCGCGAAGGCTTGCGGGCTCTATAAAGTTATTAGCTTTAAGCTAAAGATTATATTTAAAGATAATGACATTAAGTATCTCACCATGGGACTTTACAAAAATACCTACAAACTGTAAGTACATAGTATATATTATAAATAAGTAAAGTGAAGTATTAATAAATAAATTTGACACGGTTGGTTAACTCTGAATCCCAAGATAAAGACAGTTAGTTGGCTAGTCATTAACGTATTGTCTAGTTTATGTGATTGGTGGTCATGAAATTTAAGCATTTGATTTAATACCGTTATTATAGGATTTTAATCTAGATCTACTATCCTATATGTAAAAATCTGAATAAACAATTTCTACCTTTGTACGCCTAATTCTTTGGGGATACAAGAGTGAATTATAAAATTATATAGGTTAGCAAAGATTTAGGTAAGCAAAACTAAATAGCAAAAATGTATGCGATTTGTAGGCAAAGTTGCGTGAACCGACTTGTGTCACACAAATGGTCTGGATGACCCAGACATAGAATGAGACGAGGAAAACAACTAGTTAACTCTATCGTCATGTTATTTGGGTTAAGGCTGTTTCACACAAAGAATTTGATAGACGCATCATTTTATTTTTAGTTTCTATTGCAGACCGTAGTTCATCCAAATAATCCAGACTGTCTTGGTTTGCCAAGATTAGATTTGAAATCAAATGGTATGTGGTGTTATGAAATAAATTTATATAAAGAATTTGAACTTGGGTAAGTAGTACCTATATGGGTCCCGGGTTCGAATCCCGGTAGGGACAATATTTGTGCGATGAGCATCAACATTTGTTTCCGAGTCATGGATGTAGGTATCTATGTATTATATCTATGTATTTACAAAAAAAAGTATATATGTAGTATATCAACCAACTAGTATCCGTAATACAAGCCTCGTTGCTTACCACGGAACTATTATTAATTATTATTATTATATTGAATGAAATAAATTTTATTTGAGAATGATTCTTCTAAATAGATATGTTGAGCACACTTTTATTAGGTGTATATATGAGTATTTATTTTTAACTAGTAGCATTTAGAATTGACATTTCTAACTGATGAAACCTGAGAAGGCTTTCAAGGAAAACTGTGAAAAACTGTATAGCTAAAATACTGATCGCTCTATATGTAGATACTTAATAATGAACTTGTGATTCTTTAAAATAGATGGATGGATGGCCCCTGTAAAACAGTAGGATACTTCTAGCATGGGATCATTGATAAAAATATCTTTGTAACACAACATTCAAGTATGATGCATTATTTTGTTTGATAGAACTTTCTGTAGGTAACTAATTACTGAAGCTTAATAAAGTTTATTATTCTTTCTCAACGTCATGTAAAGTCTTCAAAAGTCGTCACTTGTCAGAGTTACAGTTCTGTGGGCAGAGTTTTTCTATAATAGGTAGGCGCAGTATTTTATTTTTAGATTCTTGTTAAAGACCACACGCCGACCAAAAGCTACTATATCATATACCACACACACTTCATCATAACACTTGCCAAGATTTAAAAATCAAACGATGTGTGTAACAAATTCAATTATGTTGGCAGAGCTCCGTCTTGATATAATAATGTTCAAATTTGTTCAGTGCCTAATTCACGAACAAGACCTATTTTTTTCAATCTGTGAATTATCTACGTAGACTTTAAGTGTTTTTTGAACTATATATTGTTATAGTTACTGTTTATATACATTATATATAATATATTTAATGTTCTATGAGGAAATTATAGATCTAATAAATATAGAAATATATCTAATATATAAAATTCTCGTGTCACAGTTTTCGTTGCCACACTCCTCCGAAACGACTTGACCGATTTTGATGAAATTTTTTGTGCTTATCCGGTATTTATGAGAATCGGCCAACATCTATTTTTCATACCCCTTAGTGATAAGGGTTGTCCACCAACCCCTATAATGTGGCAAAACAACGTTTGCTGGGTCAGCTAGTATTTCTATATTATTGTCTATCTTATAGTCAATCTTCTGGATAATGATCTTGTTAAATTCACATTTATTTTTTCTACTGTAGATTATCCTGTGCGGGTTGTACTTAGCTTAATACCGATATTAAAGAAGTTTATTTTCACCCAATACTCAAACATTACCCAATAGTAAGCAATCTTTAAATATAGAGTTGCCTCTTTTAATGGCAGGCAAATTAAACTAGCACTAGATACATTTGAGGCCAACTTAAATTTGAGTAATATTTGTTTATACCGGTTTTTACGAGTAGTCCAACACAAGCAACAAAATTGAAATTATGAGTAGGATGTCTATTTTCTAAAGTACTTAAAGTTATAACAATTACACAGAATAAAGTTAAATAATTAGATATAGTGAAACTCATACATTTTTGAGTACTAAACTGGGTGTTTACTAACGCCTTCTCATTACGTAGGTGTTGAAAAAGGTTGGTCGCAACCGCTTCATGACATACATATATCTATGTCATGTATTATATGAACCAAATAGCGGAATGATATAATTAAATTACAAAAACAATTGACGTTAATCATAATTCTGTATTTAGGTCGTTAGAAAATATAATATAATATCAAATATGACATAATGATAATTGTACTGTAAAATATCATCATCTAATCATCGACCCATTATGTTTTCACGGTTTCCTCTCAGATAAAATGGGGTTAGGCCTGTACGGCTGGCGGACTTCCAATGCCGTTGAGAAAAATCCTCAGGCACGCACGTTTTCCCACGATGTTTTTGTGTGTTTCTTCACTGTTTTAGCAAATTGTGATAATATTAGTTAAAATGCCCGTGATTTCAAGGTGGACACCGCGTCATGTGCGTCGTGCCTTCGAATCGAACTCCTGCCCTTTTGATCGGCAGCCAGTGTGCCGTACCGTACACCGTGTATAAGTATAGTATTATTATATTAGATGGTATGTTTAGTGCAGTGGATTAGCGATATTCTTCTGCGCCACGTGTCACGGGTTTGATCCCTGTACAAAACAAATATAATATACTGGCTGACCCAGCAAACGTTGTTTTGCCACATTATAGGGGTTGGTGGATAACCCTTATCACTAAGGGGTATGAAAAATAGATGTTGGCCGATTCTCAGACTACTCAATATGCTCACAAAATTTCATGAGAATCGGTCAAGCCGTTTCGGAGGAGTACGGGAACGAACATTGTGACACGAGAATTTTATATATAAGATGTATCGCCTACCTACTGGTAGCGGTTCCGGATCTGGATGTTAGTGCATTATAAATATTTGTTTGTCAACGCACCCACGACACACGAGAAATTCCTAGTCATCCAACATCTATAAAATGTCAGCGTCTATGTATATACAAACAGTGCAAGTTATATAAAAGCTTAAAAATATGTAAACACTGTGTATGTAACACAGTTATATAAAAAGTAGCTAATAATATAACTGTGTACCTACGCGAGTAGATTTAGAAATTTAGGTTTCTGCAATCCATATTTTAGACTAGGAATACAATGAATACCGACTTATGTCTGGCCTGAATTCATTAAGAAAATAAATCAGACTTATAACGCCCAACCGGCGGCGACGCGACGGGGCGCCATCCAGTTATAAAAATCTAAAAACAATGACTTGAGAAGATGTGTTGATTTCGTACCCATCTGCAAATATTAGGCATTGAATTATGTAGGGGCTTTTTACGAATGCATTAAGGAAGGAAGGGTAAAAAAAACTTTGCTATTAGTAATATACCGCGATAAAATCGTAAAAAAATATTTTAATATAGTGAAATGTTTTTAAAATATATTTTTTTGCAAAAATAAATATCAATGTGCAATTTAAATTAAAAAAACTTAAATACACATCACCAAATTTTTCCTTTTTGATGGCTGAAAATGCAATATTTCCTCTGCACATACGGGGAAAGCGACGTGTTTTGCATGCTAAGTAGTTGGTAGGATTTAATGATATAGATTATTAACTCCCACGCTTATAAAGGGATGTAGGCTATAAACCATTACGCTAGTCTAGTGCGGATTGGCAGACTTCACCCACCATCGAGAAAATCTCTCAAGTATGGAGGTTTCCTCACGGTGTTTTCCTTCACTTCACTTTGAACATGAAGTGATAAATACCTACGCCTTTAACTACCGGAAAGTAAGTGGTGCGGATCGTGCCTTGGATTCGAACTTTTGACATTCACAGTCCACCGGTCACCCCATAGTGAGTCTATAAATACACTGATTCAATAAGGATCAGTATATTTATAGATCCACTATGGGACAATTATCAGGTTTTTTATACGTAACAATCATATCAAACAAATTAAATTTCACCAGAAAAATAAATACAATAAAAGCTTTTTCTGAATATACTACCTAGTGAATAGTTTACAAACTACATTTTTTACGAGATAATGATATCTATTAGCTTACGATTAAAACTGTGTTTCTTTACGTATATTAGCGGATGTTTAACTATTAAAACTATTTTACGATTGTTTTTTTACGTGAAATTGAACGATTCTAATTTTGTTTTCTTTAAATACAACACGATAGTGATCTAAAAAATCTACTGTTGGTGGATTTTATCGTGGTATATTGATTAATCCCAACGTTTCGCATTCTTTACGGCATCCATGGTCACGGGCAGACCTTGACCATGGATGTTCTTTCTTGGCCATGAATGCTGTAAAAATCCGAAACATCGGGATTAAAATAAATTCATATCAATATTGACTATAATTACTTTTCACTACTCTTTCCATTCCAAAAAAAAAAACCCTGGGACTTGTCATCAGGCTTCGTTGTCTCGACGTTTCTTTTTTGTTTTTGTTACCTATTGTTGATCCTGGTTTATAGGAGTTGCAGTAGTAGGGACCTAGTGTGGCTTGTAGAAACAAAAGACTAACACAAACAACCTTACACAATGACATTGCTTGCTTCTTCCTGCATTTCAAAAGAGTTTTTCTGGTGTATACTAGGTCTTATATTCTTCATAATCAAAAATATACGCGTCAATGTGTCAGTAAAATTTCGGTAAGTCGTAAAATAAAGTGGTCGGTAATGTTCCATTAGCGCACAATGTGCGTATTGTATAGCTCTAAAAATAGATCGATCTTAAAACGATCAATGGTGGTTACAACACTAAATTCCACATGGACCAGTAGGACGTGTTTCGTCATTTTGTAACGCCATGTTCCTACTGGGGTCAAAGGCACGAAGGACATAGTCTAGTAATATATAGATTTAATTGATTAAGGCGTCTGGTGATTTATGAATTTAAATTGTTTGACATGTATCATGTATGTACGGTGGCCGGCACATTAAGCTACCAGAATCTGTCAAATTTATCTTTGATAGATTTTTAACTTTATGACAAACTAATAAGATTAATTTTCAGTTGGGAAAATTTGACAGTTTCGGATAGGTTGACCTGCTGGCGACTGTACTAAACTAAAGTGAAACAATCCTCATGCATTTCTAAATAGTTGTTTATATTGAAATTCCATTAAATCTATATCTATACTAATATTTTAAAGAGGAATTATTTCTATGTTTCTAACAAATAAACTCAACAACTACTGGACCGATTTCAGAAATTATTTCACCATTAGAATACTACATTATTCCTGAGTAACATAAGCTATATTAAAAAATAGAAATCAGTACTTAAACACCAATAAAAATAAAATTAAAATGTAACGTGTTATTTTATTTATCTATTAATTTTAGTAATAATACAATACAACGCCTTCGTTGGTCCCGTAACCAGAAGTGCGACTGGTGAGTTAGGGGTTTTGGTTTCAATTGCCAGGTCGAGAAAAGTGTTATTGACTTTTTCCATGAAATTGTCAGTAGCAGTTAGAAGTTTGGATCTAAAATATGATATGATTATATGATTGCATGTGATCTAAAATATACCTACTTCAATTGATCCTTACCTTACCCTAGTAGAAGATAACAAAAAATAAATCAAAAAACAAATCATCCTGGAAATATTTTTTATGAGTGAGTGCTTATATAAAAACATATCAATTCCACATTATATTCATGACAAACGCAATACCAATTTATTTTCGTCAACTGAAAGAATTCGATGTTATTTGAGGATCAATGCCGCTGTAATGTCATTGAATACTCTGTGATCTTGTTTCAAAAGAAAAAGGTGATGTAAATCTAAGAGCGAATGGTACCCATTAATTATATTCTAATGGGCACTAAAAATCTATATTTTATTAAAAGCATGAATGGTTCTTCCGGCTGAAGTGATTGAGCATTTCTTTCAATGATGCAACTTGTGTATTTTTATTTAATATGTGCGTAGTTCATCATTATGATGCATGATTTGCCTTACCACTGTTGGGTCTCCTCTCATTTGATAAGGATTAGGCTATAGTCCACCATGCTAGCCTAGCACGCGTTGGCAAACGGTACCTGGAAAATCTCGGAGATAACTCTCTTACACGTGTTATTTCCTTGAGATATCCAATCATTTCAGTGTTTTTTTTTTTTTCAAACCACAGCATTCTAATGTTTAAAAATTATCATTAGAGTGATTTCATTGGCATGACGGTATTGAACAAATAAAACAATGGTGTACTTACTTACTACTAGATAACTGCTATTATTATTGTGTTCGGTTTGGTTTATGTGTAACTGTGGTTTTATTTTGGCTCATGCGTATGTATACTGGAGGCACAATCCCCGTGCGTGGGCGCATGTTAACCCGGTGATAAACAATCATTCTATTTGAAAACACGCGTGCATAACGTGGTGTAGTAGCAAAGTAAATGAAAAAGAATTCAGACAATTATTTAAAACCTGAATGTATTATTTACTGATTAATTCGGATTCTTTAATGAACCTTCGCGTCTAATATCAATACTTTAATTTTAATTAGGTTGGTGATCGCTCGAAGAAAATATGGCCGTTGGGGCCTGAAGGTTCCTGACCGCGTACGAAGAGACTCAACGTGGGTAAGATCCCAAAAAGGTGGACGGACGACCTGGTAAAGGTCGCCGAAATCCATTGCTTACGGATTGGACCGATTGTCGTTGGAATAACCTTGGGGGAAGTTTATGTTTATCATCTTTAACCCATTACTGTCCCACTGCTGGGCATGGGTCTCCTCTCATTTGAGAGGGATTAGGCTATAGTTCACCAGGTTAGCCTACTGCGGGTTGGCAGACTTCACAAGCCATCAAGAAAATCTCTCAAGCATGCAGGTTTCCTCGCAATGTTTCCTTCACCGTTTAGGCATGTGATAATTTCGCACATAACTTCCGAAAAGTCAGTGGTGCGTGCCTTGGGTTTGACCTCGAGACCTTTGACAACTCAGTCCACCAGTCACATAACTAGGCTACCACCGCTTCAGTTTGTGTTCAGCAGTAGACATATTTTGGTAGCTGTTCATGATAGGTGGAATGTGTTAGCAATATCATGACAAGTTAATCGCATGCGATTAACTGTTGAGTCTTAACAGTACATAATATCAATATTATGTACTGTTAAGACTCAATAGATGCTACTCGTTTGATTTCGTACAATATAATTAATAAATCTACTAAATACCAAATCTAACTGATTCCAATTTAATTTCTGCGTGCAATTTAACTAAAAAAATAAAAGTTTCATATTAACTTTATACACCCGTTTTAGGGGGTGAATTTTCAAAAATCCTTTCTTAGTGGATGCCTACGTCATAACATCTACCTGCATGCCAAATTTCAGCCCGATCCGTCCAGTGGTTTGGGCTGTGCGTTGATAGATCACTATGTCAGTCAGTCAGTCACCTTTCAGTTATGTATATTTAGATCCTATTATCGAATTCATTTACTTTTATTAATAAGACCTTGTGCAAACGGATAGAGAACAAAATTAAATATATATATATCAAAACTCTTCTCAAATGTGTATAATATAAAAGCCAATTTCGCATGTAACATAGGCCGTTTTACAGTCCACATGGCACATAGCGATCAATGCAGATTATTATAATTCATTCTTTTTATATCCGAGACACGTCGGTGTTATTCTCGGAATATAGTTAGTTGTGCACGACTTTAATAATAACTGGTAAGAATAATTGAATTTGTTAGTTATCATGGTTATTTCCAAAGTTACTCATACTTTAGTATTTTATATGAACATCAGAGATTAGCTTAGCGGCTTAGCGAGATTTCTTTCAAATCAAGCTCAATTGAGGCTGACTGGGGAAGTACCTCGTTCTCAGAAGACTAAAGTAATAATAGTTGTGTTTATTCGAGTGAGTGAGAAAGCAAGTTGCCAGAGCTCGTTAGGAAAATGATTATTGTTACAGTATGGGAATTCAGTTTGCTCTCATGTTCTATTTCCCTGTTCTTCAAGAGAAGTGAATAGATTTTTAAAGGGTCAACAGGGCAACGCGCGAGCGATTACTCTGGTGTTGCAAACGTCTATAAGCTGTGGTTTTACCGTCATGTGTCAAGGGTGTAAACTTGTTTGCCACCATCGTGCTGTAAACTCTTTTAAGCGTTCATGGCCCATTTTAAGAATTTTAGTCTTAAGATCCGTTTATCCATATCATCACAAAATGTCCAAAAGTATTTTTTTTTAGATTATATGATAGGATCGCGGTAGGGGCAGTGCTTTCTTTATGAGAATGGACATTATGTAAGTACCCTATGTCTAGTAGAAACATGTATGTTCTGAAAGGATGTCTCTATTTACCATTATAAGTACTTAATATATTTTACATGCCTCGCGATTTGTAATGATGTTCGACATATTGTATTGGGTATATTAGTTAATAATCGGTATATTTCTTTTAAAATTTACTTCGTTATTATCTTCGAATAACTATTGTTCGTGGTATCGTAACTTCAACAAACATTTTTTTAAATAAGAATACCTTAATTACTACTTTAAGATCAATTTAAGCAACAACAAAACATAATTACTTATTCTTACAGCTCAATTACAACAACAACAATGTTGTTAATTATTAATTATTTATTATTTATCGGCCTCGAGTAAAGGTTGAATAACCTGACTTTGTATAATTTAAAGAACTTAGAACTCTAATAACAGATAGTCTGTTTCAGTAATTAAACAGGATAAATAATATAACCGAAAACATCCGCCTGCATTCAATATTTGCATGCAAGTGCATAGTAATTAAATAATTATGAAATTGACATCATTGTCTAATATTAATTAAACTTCTCACAATTTGTGAAGTCCTTCTAGATTTGTTGGTCTTCACAAAGTTTACCTTAACCAATATAATTTATAACTAACTATATCTGAATGTCTCTAGATTTTTAATAAGATCATTACGCACATCAGGCCGATGCTCTCAATGTCAAACTTTGACTTTTGATAAACAAATTTGTATAAATTAAGCCCCCATCAATATCGGTGGAGCAGACAAGTGTGAGAGTGGAGACCGCGTTTGGGCAAAATTAGTGTGGGACACGATTTGAAGAACGTGGCAGGTGGCAGATGGATGGATGCTGTTGCCAAGCCTGTTGGGGGGTGGGGGGATTGGCTACGACGGCAACATGCCGATAATTATGTAAGCCATCAATAACAATATAACCAATTATAATCCTCAGTCGTGCAGACGAAATAGCAAAGCAATGTGTTTAAACTTTAAATATATTAATTCAGACATTTCTTTAAACGCTACGCTCTTTCGGCAGGGTTTATAGAGCCGACTAACAAAAATAATTTGTAAAGATGATCGATATGATGTATTGAGTAGTTACATTTATATGCATTCATTTGTGTTAAGTTAAAAATCGGTATAATATGCTTTAATTATTCTTTTAAAATGTCGTTCGCACACTATGATTGGTCATTTATACTCGACGATGATCGAGATCAGTCAGAGAGACAATTAATAGATTAATTTACTTGTGAAAGATTTCTTATTCCACTGATGTGTTGTGCTGCCCTTCAAAACGGTCAAGTGCATGGCGTTTGTATGACGGCACGCGTGTAATATCATTCATAATGTCAGTTTATGAGCGTATAGTCGAGGAGGTAATAATAAAAAAAATTAAACACGCAACGTGCTGTTGATTTAGATAAGAGTTCTGTCAGGATATTCACGTAATTATATGTTAATGTGATGAAGTATGTATTCGTGTCCTATTTAGGTTAGCGTTGTAGATAAGCTTTCGGCTTGTGGAAGTTTCTGGTATGTTTTTAGGTAATTAGGTGCGACCTAATTGCCATTTACTGTCCACGTATTCCAATCTTCGAGGTGCTATAGAAAAATTTGAAAAAACACATAGGTCTAGAATATGCACCCCGAAAAAAAATTTTTGTTCAAACTAGGATTTGCACTTAGGACCTCACTCAGTCGCACTTGAGACCACTGGATCAATGAGGCACAAATAAGATACAAATGAGGAAATAGTAGAAAGTCAATTAAATATGCATGGAATACTTATACTTATTAGTCAAACCATATCGTATAATAATGTACCAATTTAGCATCAATATAATTAACTTTCATAATAGGTTGCCAAATACTAGACAGGTTCTTAAAAATTGAAAACAGAGCAATATAAGTAAGATATAAGTTCGATTACCAATAAGAATAAAAAACCTGTTTAAAAGTGAACGTACTACGGAATAAACGAATAAAAATACTGCAGTATTGTCTTATTCAATGGAGGTTCCGTATTGCATCGTTCCGTTTCGTTCAGTCACGAATGTCACGAACGCATAACTTAATATACCCACACGTCTATACGGTTATAAAGGTTAGGTTGAGAAGTAATTATGTACGCGTACTATTCGATGGTATGATAAGTCCCATCTATTGCCTACTGAGGTGCCCAAAGAATGCGCCAACTAAGAATTTCTTAGATAAATCCTACAATTTTGCTTGGTATAGGTGAATTTCCAGGACACAAATGTGCCACATTTCTATTTCCACAGTAAACTTCTGTTATATATACAAATAAATATTACGTAAATGTGGTAACTTAGCTATGTGTTATCCTTGCTGCTTAATATTTTATTTAGTCCATCAACTATACTAAGTTGCTATTCTAATTTTACTGATTTCTCAATCTAGATAGCGCTATCCGCGATAACATCGCCATTATAATGATATTAATATTATTTTAATATTAATCGTATGGTGTACAAAAAAACATGCATCTATCCATAATACGCGTATTTACTTCATATGAGTTTATAATGAGAAAAAAACTAAATAAGTCAAAAATCCTCAATGCCTCGATACGGAACCCTAAAAGTGAATCATAAGTCATGACAAACAGGTCGTTATACTAATATCGGCTTCCCTTGCTGGTTTTATTTTAATATGCTAATAATAACAGCATATATTTAGAGCAATGAACTTTAAAGAGTGGTATTCCCTCGACCTTGGCTATGGTGCCTATTTAATTTATGACGTTTAAAACGTCAAACAAACAAAGAGCCTTGAAGGCCAATGAATGATTTATGAATAGTGCATGCATATATGTTTATAGTTAGTCAACCTTGGTTATAACTTGTCAATTTACACCAAAGATCGCTGAGAACCCTCTACAATAAATTACCTATTTTTTAGAGATAGCAAGATTCCTTGCTCAAATTGAGCTGCCCGACATTACAGAAGACCTGAGTGAAACAACAATAGTTATGTTTCTCTGAGTGAGTAAGATTACCAGAGCTCGGTTAGTGTTCTGATTATTGTGACAGCATGGGAATTCCGTCATTTTAGTAACTCCCCTATTTTATGAAACTTAAACGGTTTCATATTACAGAGTCGGCAACTCGCGAGCGACACTTTTGTTGTTGCAAACATCTATAGGCTGTAACCGCTCATTACCAGGCGGGCCAGTTTACTCCCATTTTAGAGGGATTAGGGTACAGTCCAGCTGTCCAGCACGTTACATAGGGCAGGTTCACACGCCATCGATGAAATCTTTCAGGTGCGCAGGTTTCCTCACGATGTTTTTCATTTACCGTATGAGCACGTTTACGCCACATGACTTCGAATAGTCAGTGGTACGTACCTTGAGATCAAACTTCGAGTACTTTGACTTCGCAGTCCACTGGCCACACCACTAGACTAGCACAGCTTTTAGCTTAGGTACCTAATTAATTTAGTGTAAATTATGTTCTGTCCCTATACGGTTTAATTGTGGGACATTGAACTTTGAAAGTGTCAGTGATGTTAGTTTTTAGTACAGTTGTGTATACTTACTGATTAAAATTACATTTTATTTTAGATTTGTATTTCGTTTTTTTCTATGAAACGATGATTTTTAAACAATATTCATCAAAAAAACTTTTCACTGCACTGACACTGTGCCGTGGGTAGTGCAAAGTATATTGGAAACACACATTTTCACATACATAAACGGCCAGACCCGGAACAAATCACCCGTAGATTGTACAAATACTTGCTCCGTGCGGTATCGAACCCGCAATCCGTGACTCATAAGCCGGTCGCTCAGCCACGTTGCAATCGAGTCGTAGGTATTTGTTAGCTTTTTTTCGTGTTAATTCTCCCAACCTGGAGAATCTAACCTCGAATGCCCGACCTTGGCCCATATGGTAAATAACGATTGTTTACAATTATCGCAAACAATTCGGGCCATATTTTTTTTTATAACAGCCGCCACCCACATCCCATATTCCTACATCCTGTTATTGAAATAGAGATAACCATATATCCTTGGTAATAATAATAATGATGACGGTCCAAATAAACTTGAATTTTTTAATTTTATAATAATAAATATATTTTCTTTGCAATCAAACTATTTTTTACGCATTTTATCACGGTAAATTGATAATAGCGTTTAATACCGCTGTACTAACCGGGTTGTCAACGTTGAGGAAATCGGTCCAATTTATAATTCGGAAAAATCTTCGAAGTATAAATTGGGCCAATGTCGGGCCGACTATACATATATGCGTCAGTTCTTAAAACTTCTGACTCCAAAATAGAAATATGCCAACAAATTTTCCTGCTAGCATCTGCTGGTGTAAATTAGTCTATTTTTAAAAAGTTTTACATGCCTATCCCGTTTAATATTTTTTTTAAATATTCTCGTAATTTGAAGAATGCTAGGCTGAAATGTTTAGTCTGGCATTTTTCAAATTCTGAACATACAGACTGGTTTTTACCGGTTACTCGCGACTATTTTCCAATGACAAAGAGATTTTTTTTAAATAAATAATGAAGACTAATAAATTAAAACTTCAAAATCCTCGACAGTGCTAAATAAATGTAAGGATTTACAAGCAACTGAACGAATTTTCTTAAAACATAACATAACATACCATCATGCCTGTCGTCCCCGAAGGGTTAGGTAGAAGTGTACTAATATTCATCCACATTTCGCCGGTATGTTTTAGGTCCCATGTAATAGTGGGCGAGCCTATTCCCACTAACCAATAACAATTTGCTCGATCTGGGAATCAAACCCAGGACCTCTTGCTCGGCAGTAGATCTGTACGACCACTCGACCAACGAG
Organism: Craniophora ligustri; assembly: GCA_905163465.1. Taxonomy (NCBI): domain Eukaryota; kingdom Metazoa; phylum Arthropoda; class Insecta; order Lepidoptera; family Noctuidae; genus Craniophora; species Craniophora ligustri. The sequence continues at coordinate 3,391,268 of LR990967.1, read as the reverse complement.
GCAGTCTCGTTTCTTAAATCATAGCTACGAATACTCAGTCCAGTCACTTCTCAAACAAAAAATCTAAGAGCTGCAATGGAACGCATACATGTGGATTCACAAGTTGAATTAATAACACCCCATTTCGTTAAGGGTTAAAAATAAATAATATTACGATCATTCGTGTTTCTACGTGAGAGAAAGCGGGTTTAGCTAGTCTTGTAGCGAGATAGGAGTGATAATTTGTTTGTATCCTACTAATCCTACTAATATTATAAACGCGAAAGTTTGTAAGTATGGATGGATGTCTGTTACTCTTTTATGCAAAAACCACTTAACAGATTTGAATGAAATTTAGCATACATATAGTTTATTACCTGGATTAACACGTAGGCTACTTTTAATCTTCTTTTTATCTATATCATATTTCTATCTTTTTATCTCTTTTTATCCTACCATGCGTGCAAAGCCGCGGGAGGCAGCTAGTGTAAAATAAATAAATAGTAACCTAGGTACCTGTTTATTACAGTAGATCATCCTTGAGTCTGTGTGTATGTAGAATTGCTCTACAACATGCTATTTTTATGTCTGTAGGTATGTTCACGAGTTCATTGAAGCAATAATATTCAACGTTGTTGAAAACGTTATTCTTTCTCAGAACTACCTATAGCTAAGAATTTTGTTTTAAAAACGAACATAACTACTACAAGAATGTTCAATGAATATGAAGTTTCTATTGACAATACTAAGGACTTCATTTAATTAACGTAACTTGTCAATTCTTATTCAATATGACCATATAAATTTATCATTATAATCAAGACAGTTATCATTTACAGCTTACAATTACAATAAAGGTAGACAAGGAAATAATTTTCTCTAAACTGCATGTATCATTCGTTATTTATAAGAAGAAATAAACTAAAAGAAAAAACTACAGTACTTAAGTATGTTCATACTTTAATCTGAATATATATTGTACTATCTGACCCAGCAAACGTTGTTTTGCCACATTATAGGGGTTGGTGGACTACCCCTAACTTTTAGGGGGATGAAAAATAGATGTTGGCCGATTCTCATAGATACCGGATAAGCACAAAAAAAATCATCAAAATCGGTCAAGCCGTTTCGGAGGAGTATGGCCACGAAAACTGTGACACGAGAATTTTATATATTAGATATATTTTTTGTTCGTAGAGCTGTGGTAGCCTAGTGGTGTGACCTGTGGACTGACATGTTAAAGGTCTCGATTTCACACCCGGGCACGCTCCACTGACTTTTCGGAAGTTATGTGCGCATTTATATCACAAGCTCAAACGGTGAAGGAAAACATCGTGAGGAAACCTGCATGCTTGAGAGATTTGTCTTGATGGCATGTGAAGTCTGCCAACCCGCAGTAGGCTAGCGTGGTGGACTATAGCCTTGAGAGACCCGTGCCCAGTAGCGGGACGTTAATGGGTTGATGATGATGATGATGAGAGACTGCAATAGGCTTACCCCCTTTTACATGGGACCTATAACTTGTAAAATGCAGTTCTGGAATAGCCTATAACCTATGGCATCCCGTCTAGATAGCATCAGAGACGTCCCAGAAAAAAACACGAGCATACGAAAGTTATAGCAATTTCATCCATAGCGTAGGCACAGGTGACAGATTTATTTTAGACAACCCACATACAATATATTCATTAATATATTTAATTTGATTTAAAACACTTTTCGTCCGTTAAACAGTTCGTTGAAGGTCGGTCTTAAAGGGGTCTTAGACTATAAGAGTCTGAACTTAAACTTGAGCCCTGTCTCAAGACTTTCCGTTGGTATCAAGGTCACTATGACGTGCATAGTAAATACGCATTTACGCACCTCAGGACATTTCCTTTAAGTACCTATATTGTATATTATAACAATTTAAGAGGATAAATAACAATAGTTGTCTGTACGCCATGTACTATGTGGTCAGAAAATACGAAAACACTATATTTTTAATTTTCTATCTTTTGGATTTATTAATGTAAACAGTGTCTTCCTTTAAAACTGAAATAAGTAATCTATCATTAAAATTAACAGATTTTAGATAGCTACGTGAAATTTAGACATTTAGGCGGACTTCGACTGCTTGAACTTCTGGATTAAATACTTATACCGTGATACAATTATTAACATACATACATCACGCATGTGGTCCCCGAAGGGTTAGACAGCGGTGTACTAATGTACACCTACATTTCGCTGGCATGTTTAAGGTCCCATGTAATAGGGGGCGAGCCTATTGCCATTAACCGATGAGCTGAGCTCAAAGCTGCTACTGAAAAGTTAATAGAAAAACGCAATAACACTTTAGCTTGTCCTGGGAATCGAAGCCACGACCCTCTTGTTCGACAGTCGCACTGTACGACGACTAGAACTAATTGAATGTTATGAGCATATTGGCGAGTGAGCAACACGTACTCATAAAATTCAGAAAGTTATAAAAATGAACGATCTTTTATCTACATTTTATGAGGGGGAAATGGCGTTCCATGTCTAGTAAATAATAATTCTATATCGTCTATGCACATTTCAAGCTGTCTTTCATGAATTTAAGGGACGGCGGCTGCTGATTTTGATTTACTGGGTCAGATTCTCAGGTAAGGCAAAGTGTCATTGGGTTTGTTAATAAGAAAATTCTCATTAACAGCTTAGGGTTCGGATTTGGACCCCCGTTAGTAGCAATAGGGAAACCAAAAAACATTCTAGCTAAGTGTGAATTTCAGAGGTACATTTATTTATTTATTTATAGCTATTAAAGGTGTATTAAGGTCCTGACGTGAGGAGTGATGGTCTTGATCATATAATAGTGACTTACCAAACATAATATACTGATAATAAAATAAATAATAATAATAATAAGCTATGATAATCAAGTGGTTCACACCACTAAGCCAATGGACTTTGAAATCAAAGGTCTTGAGTTCAAAATAAAGGCAACACTGACTTTCGAAGTTTGTGCGTGTGTATCGCATACTTGAATGGTGAAAGAAAACATCGTGAGGAAACCTGCACGCCTCAAAGTTGGTCTTGATGGCGTGTCAAGTCTGCCAATCCGATCCAGGCTAGTGTGGTCAGGCTATTGCCTAATCCCTCTCAAATGAGAGGACACCCGCGTCCAGTAACAGGGTAATAAATGGGTTTATGATCCTAATATTATAAACGCGAAAGTTTGAAAGTATGGATGGATGTTTGTTACTCTTTCACGCAAAAACCACTTAACAGATTTAAATGAAATTTACCATACATATAGTTTATTACCTGGATTAACATATAGGCTACTTTTATCTATATACCATGCGGGCAAAGCCGCGGGAGGCAGCTAGTTACAAATAAAATAAATCAATAGAGTTAAGAAACATATCAATCTAATTATTCAGTTACACCGAAGTTCGTCGATTGAATAAGGAAGAACGATTATAAGTGCTCGTCTATTAAGAGGATATTTAGCAATTATTGTTATTGTCCACGTGTTATTGAAATACCGTTTTATTGAATTGGGTTACGTTATATCAATCAATAAGATTTTGCGGATCTTATTTGCTGCAATCGAAAACTATGTTTTACTAAGTAAAGTAAAAAATAACTTCATTATGTATAAGGAACGTGGCGATTCTTGGGGGAGTCTTATGTCCAGCAGTGGACGTCTGACGATTGATGTGATAATGATGATGATGTTTAAGGAACTACGCATACAAAATACCTAGAAATAATTATTAATAGACAGTTGAACCTATTTAACTGATATAAATATTGTCATGAACAGTTGTCACATACATTTTACTATTCTCCGGATGTTGAAATATCACGAGATTTATTTTATAAAAGTTAATAAATTCACTCGTAAATTACATCTTTTGTAAATTTATCTTCTGAAGGCGCGAAATTTTCTAAAATGTTGGTAGTTTTATCACATAAGTGTTAGACAATCTTATCACTGCTAATAACCAACAGTGTTAAAGAATTACATTTAATTATTAATATAATATTGAATACACATTTAATTATTTGTTTACCTCCTGCACGAACCAATCCTTATCTTCTAGATACAAGTTCTCACATGGCTTTTTATAAAGCAAGTCAAACTTTTCCTTTATTTTCACTTTCTTCTGAAACGCACCCGCGTAATATGTATCTAAGTCATTATTCAACAACAAATCAAACTCACTCTTTTCAGTACAGTTTTTTGGGTTCACGTAGCCTAAAGGACAACATTTCCTGAAACAATGCCTTGTCTGGCACAAACAACCGAATGTTTTAATTTCACCACTAACGTTTTTTGAGTACACATGATTTGGCGGGAAAACCACGCCATTTTGCACTATGGAACCATCTTTCATTTTTTTCACATCACTCAGATCAACACTCTCGTAGTCCAGACAAGGTTGGTAACTGGCACACGAAGCTATAAAGAGTAATATTAAAAGAAACATTATTGTTTATGAAAAAAAAAGTTGTTATGTCAAAACCCCGTTCGCGATCGTATTTGCAATCTGTGTTTGTTGGCCACGACCGGCTCATAATGTTGTATGTATTGCACTGGCCGGCAAGCAAGCAACATTTATTTATATGTTTGTTAGGGCTTGACTACATTAGCGGGGAAATTAATTGTTTCCCTTATTATCCTTGCGTGGCGTGCACAATAGGCTTCCATATTCAAATTACCCACGTTTTGGTAATTATTTTTTCACTGGCTGTAACAGCATACGTTCTATATTTATTTTTTTAAATGTGTTTTGGATTACGTGTCCAGTTTTGGGCCTATCCTAGATTTTTAGCTTCATACCTGTGCTAATGATATGATTCATTTGCGTGTTTGATTGAAAAGCTTGACGTTCTATATGTGTTATAAATTGGTCGATTATAAAATCAGTTGTATTTTTTTATATCCAAAACTTAATTACAGGACGGAAAATATTTCTCACATTGCTCTGTCAAACAGTCTTCCAACATACAACAACAAGATGGTACAAGATTTTGTAAAATTATTGCATGGTTCAACTATTGGTTCAAAATAATTTACTGCCTTAGTAACTAACTATTAATAACACTGAACGCCATTTTAAGAATTGCAATTGTGACGTAAAATTAGCTCATTAATAGGTTTTAAAAAAATATACCTTCTAAAAAGGAACAAATAGTTTCAATGTTAGTATACTAACAACTTATTTAAGTCAACTTATTATAAATAATACCTCTATTATTCAACTTTTAAGAGACAAGTTTTGTTTGTCTTTACCTAGATATACAACTTGAACAGTCCTACCTTGTCAAGTTCATAAGATTTTTTTTAAATAATATTTTGTTTAGTTGTTGATCATAATAATGTGTTAGTTATGATGCACTTAACCTGCCCTTAATATTTGGTTATAATATCGGTGTCATAGGTGTAATATTAATTTTGCCGCAATCGAAGAAAAAAAAGGGTCTCTTAGTTATAGCATAATTACCTTCGTATTCATAATAATTAACTACTAGAGTTTTTTTCAAATGTATGGTTTTAATTTATACTCACTAACATTGTGAAAAGAGAGTGCGAATCTCTTATGTGGTATGTCATCTCCAAAACTGCTACACCTATTTAGACCTAAGTACCTACCGAGATGCTCGACAAACAATATAATATCATTATCATTAAGAAGCTATTACACACCCAGACCGAAACATTTGAATGACAAAAAAGACTTAAAATTAAATCTAATAAAGATTTAAATAAAAATAAACCATGTTGACTTGGCTTAAACAAAATAGCCAAATGAACAGTGTTGTTACCTCGTCCTATAAATAAATATGAAGCACATTATTTTATCAAAATAACGTACTTAGTTGAATACAAGAACAATACTTTAACTGAATACTAAACGCTTATTTTGTTGACATTTTTATTCTGAAGTTTCCTTGTAAAGACGTTAATGAATTATTCAATATATACTCTACATATGTATTTTAAGACAAAAAATATAATCTTGAAAAATAATTCAGTGAATATTATAATTTTCCTGAAAACTATTAAATTACTTTAGAATCAATTTACCGAAGGTTTCATCTACAAACTAATAAAGAATACTTGCTTAATTTAAAAATAAATACTTAAAAGTCATTATTTTAAATATCTGAATACACCATAATGTGTATTTATCAAATCAAATTATTTATTAACGTTCGTTTTTTTCTCGAGTTTCTTGCCGGCTCTTTTTTATTTATAAGAAGTACTTTTTGGAACAGTTAAACTACTTTTGTCAGTTCCAAAGTACTTAAAATATTAGTCTATCTGAATTAAAATATTTTAGTTTAAGTTATTTTTGATCAATCATCTAAGTGTTGTGTTTTGGTTGCTTCTGATCTTACAGCAATGGCAATTGAGGTAGGTACCTATGCCTGTCATGTTTTCCTGTAATAACATTAAATATATCTAAATATATATCCGACCATTAGTACTCAGAGTTATTTAGATCCGAGGTACATAAGTAATGAGGTTAATAAACTGCATTATGTACGTGATTACAGATATTTTATTTGTACAATTACAACTTTGAAACTCGGGAGCTAAATGCTTGTGATACCTAAAGATAGCAAAAAAATTGATAAGCAATCTTATTTTTTTTTTATAATTTAGAAAAATTAATGAAGCTTGCCCCAGTATGTTCACATCCTATTCATTCTAGTTTTAATGTAAATTCTATCGGAAATAAAATAAATTGGCCGAATTATAATGTGACAATGCCAGCTGGGAATACTAGACAATAAACAAATTATTTCCGTTTACAAAAGGCGTATTCTTGTTACCGAAATTCCGCCCTTACATAGTATGTGTATTTTGAAAATGGTTTATTTTTTAAAGCAAAATATCGTAAAATTTTAATAATGTCAAGATTAGCTATAAGAAAACTAAACAGTATGAGCGAATTTTCTAAATAGATGATAGCTGAATAATAATATAGATAAGCAATATATGTATACATTTCATAAATAAAAGTTGTTATTATTGTTGTTAATTTCTTGAATATTTATTAAGGAAAGAACTGGAATACAGGTCATATACCTAAGATATATGACAAATATTTGGTGACTAATAAACTTACTTGCTTAAAGCTTTTTGCAGTATGGAAAATTCTGATAAACCTTTCGGCGCTTGGGGAATTCTTTAAAAACTTACCGACTATACCGACTCAATAACACATTCATAGCCATGACAATATGATACTCCTGAATCCTTGTTAGAAATTAAAGGATATTATTCATTTTAGGACACTTTCACCGGTGTTTCGCTTGCAGTCTTTTAAAAAAAATATTGTACCTACTCCCTAAATATGATTTTATTGGAAATAGGGAATACTCTGTAATACGTCCCACATCTGTGATTGTCAAACCTGATATAAATAAAAACTCCCGTCATGGGATAATCTTATGCACTATGAAGAATAGATAAGCTTCTGATAAGCATTTACTTATGCGGACTTGAGATGTAACAGCTGTTAGACCTCATAAAGCCATAAAATAAATTCAGAGCATCATGGTCCCTTTTAGAGTCCAGATATAATAGTACCTATCACATTATGCAGCTTTAGGGCGACTTTCCCTGCCGACGACACGCTTGCCTGAATCGTAGAGCTCAACTACAATCTCTATCCGACTATACAGAATCGGAGGGTTACATATAGTATAATTATCGTCATCGTTACTTCGTAAAATGTACATGTAATTAATTACAAGTATTTTTTCCCTGACAAGACGTCATTTGTTTCATATAAATCCCCTTCGGGGTAATTTGGTAAAAAACCAGTGCAAGCGATATTGAACGGTGAGTTCTAAAGTTCGATACCCAAGTCAAGCGAAATGTCTTAAAGTACTTTTAATGTCATTGGGTGTCTCGATGTTCAAGCTACTATCGGCTACTTGATACTAGCATTCCGATTCAAAAAGATGCACGGAAGCTATAAATAATACAAAACATTGCTAATTAATATCGATAACATCCCAATAAAAGTCACAAATGTTTTAGTTAAAAACACTTCTTTATATTGTTATTGGTACTAAAAAAGTAACAGTTACGTCCTTAATGTTGTTTATTATCACTCGGGTACCTATGTTGTCTATGAACGAACAGACATAAATAATGGAACGCGGTGTTGTTTTTGGCAAACAGAAGGGCTATTTGCTCTTTTATAGTGACCGCATTTAACGTGTTTTGATAGCTACTATGTTAGTCGTTGAGGGATTAATTTTGAACAATAAAGCGATCCTATACCAGTAATTTAGCTTCGTAGGTTGTAAGAGAGCAATGGCGCTCTACGGGCTATATAGCGCCATCTCTTTCATATAATCTAAAATGTATTTCAGTAAGCTGACACCGATTATTAAGCTTAGTAATGCATAACTACAGTAGCTTAACAATCGGCTTCTTTACCATGGTAATGACAAATGAAAATACTAGGATATTTGTTTCACTGAGAATTTGTCCGTGTGAACGCACTCCGTGCAAAAGAGAAAAATCTAGCGTTTCAAGACAGTTTTTAATGACATAAAACAATTTTAAATATTTGCAAGCTCAAATAATCTATGAACTGTAAACATATTGAAACAGGAATAAAAAAACAGAATACGGTTGCAAACACTTTTAATTTAGACTTAACCCATTAAACAAATTGTTTGTGCAGCTTTGTCCGCTTAAGGCGCTTTGCATAATTAATTGTAGGCATAGATAGTGACAAAAGGAGTGGTTTTATGGAAATAAGTTCCCCTAAAAATGGTGGTCTGTAACGAATATATACAGACCTATATATGTACTTAGTTAGATACGTTGTTAAATTCACGGACTCTCGATGTAAATGTCAATATGAAAATGAAACGAGAGATTGAGATTGACTAACAATATTCGTAGAACATTTTATGGACAATAGACAGTCCGTAAACATTAAGATACCTACTGATTTCTTTCACCTACTTTATAAGTATCCTATTCTAATATCACAATATTTTTTATATGACCACTTATGCACTGCATGCCCTCGGCTGATGCAACTTAACCCTACAGATCGATGGGTCAGTGGTTCAGATCAATAACGTTTTTCACTGAGCAACGAACCCTTATTAAAGACTAGTTATATTGAACCTTTTGAGACACGATGAGTAGACGTAGGAGTCCCAGATTCCTAAAAGAAGCAATTAAAGGCAGAGGCCCCATCGGTGGCATAAATACTGGCAATATTTTTGGCTATTTATTTTAGACTGTGCTTAAACGAAATTCAGTGACCGTAACACATCATGTTCACGCAGTCAAAATCTTTGTCAAATTTAGGTTTTCAGAGAGGGAAGACGTTGATGTATTGATGTATTGACAAGTCGAAAATATTTCTAACAATATTTGGGCGTTCAAATAGATGATTAACTAAAGTGGAGCTTTCAAATAGACATAGTAAAAACTAGGGTGAGGAAGCTAATTCGCCTATTCACAACGCTGCTTCATGCGACCTCCCAAGATAAACTAAAAATAGTTTACCTGGCCTTCTGTCAGTCGATTGTCCAGTACTACATAACAGTCTGGGGTGGTTGTGCACTGCCTCACTAAAAGTTATGATTAATAAACCGATTAGATACCCTACCACGGAACTAGTTAGTTTTTTTTTACCCTGACGAGTCCGATTTTTACCTCATTAAAACGGTAGTCTCCATCAAGCACATGATTGGATGTCTCTGGTCCTCTTAAAAGACCTATTCCGGATCCCCTGTGCATCGCTTAAAATGCATATCAGGGGAGATTGTACCTACCCATGGTACCCTTACAATCATACAGACTTCATTTAAATAGCTGTCTCAACTATAAATGATTAACTAATAATATGCATGGTTAATAAATACATTTAAAGTCTGCAACAAGGATCTATGTAGATACACAAGCCAGATAAAAGATTGAAAATGAGTCACGCCCTTATCGGCTCATACATAATATTCATAAGTTTTTGCTAAAGTCGATTAGTATGCAATCGTTATTCTGCGGACGTTGGTCCATGCGATAAAAAATATAACAAAGGACGGTAATGGTATAGACTACACAATTGTTTTCAAATTACAAATATTAGACTCAATGGGTTTTGGTTTTGGGTTATAAAGATTTTTTACCTGACTGAGAACCAATACGTGACCAAGTTATTAAATAGTTCTCAAAAATTAAGATGAGTTTATTGGAAAACTATTTTCAGGTCGAAAAATTTAGTTACAATATTGTATGCTCTGACATTGCCATCATAAATATTTTGACCTGTTGCTCCCAATACTCACAGAAACTTTAAATTTATCCAAATATCTTATCCCTTCCATGCTTTAATGGAATTCGTGAAGCATTATAAAATTAAAAGAGTATACATAGTCTTTAGGGTGCCTTTCCATCAGAGATGTGCTATGCAGCTAAGCTACGAAACTATGTGACCGTTTCCACTGGTGCTAAGCTATGTGTTGATGATGATGATGAACTCCAGACCGATTTCGGTCACGGCGACGGCTTCTAACTCTGGTGAGATACATTTTGCCTCTCGTGTGCTCTCATATGACTGCAATAGCCAATCTTCTTTGAGAAGGTCCGCGCGCATTGCGGGCATGTGAGCACACCATCCGTGTAATTATATCTGATTGCCACAGGTGGTCGGGCTTTCAGTTCGTCGCGAGTCAAGCTATGTAGCGTTGCGAGTAAGAAGTGCTATGAAGTTGCACCGCCGCAAAGTAGCTGCACCAGAAGATGCGCAGCTCGAACTATGCGATGTATCGATAGTAGGGATGCGCGCTCGCGACGTCCCATAGCAGGCATACATAGCAGGCATCCATAGCACACATACATAGCGCTCGTCTTTCTATATAAAAAACTTATCTTAGTTGAATCCGTTTCCACCAGAACTAAGCTATGTGCACCAATGAATATGATTGCAAATTGCAACGTAGCATAAATAAATAAATATTCTGTGACATTCATTCACACAGCACCATCTAGTCCCAAATTAAGCAGAGCTTGTACTATGGGTACTAGACAGTGGATATAATACTTATATACTGTTTTTTGTAAATAGATACTTATAATGCATAAGAAACACCCAGACGAACACAAACACTTATATTCATCACATAAATATTTGTGTCCGGTGGGAATCGAACCCACGACCTCGTAATCAGCAGTCCGGTAATCGAACCACTAGACCACAGAGGTCGTCATAAAATAGCACATCTCTGGTAGAAAAGCAGCCTTATTCTAAGTAACTGAGCACACTCACTTGCATGTGATGAAGTGTAATGAATGCCGTCGGTATTAATATTTATTTATGTATAAGCAATTAATTTAAATATAAATAGTATACATTATGAGACTCTGTTGATAGCTCTGTGGTGTTATAATTATAATCTGAACTAAAATCCGGGCTACGTTATCCTAGCTATTCGAATAAGTTAATTCAAAATAAATTTATCCTCGTACCTGTAGTTGTCCAAAACAAACAGTATAATAACTTTATTAGGTACTATGTAAAGATAATCAAAAGAAAAGACATTCAAGCAAAATATGCGGGATCTAATCGTACCTTAAACAATGATGGGTGGTGGTCCCAAAAAAAAAGCTCATCTGACATTACAAGGCAACTGGGGTGAGCTGTTTTTTTTTCACCCTACGCCTTTGATTGTCCGCATTAATTCTCGATCTTGTGCCCTAGACGGGATGCCCTCAGCAATTGTGTTTAAATAGTATTAAAGCTAATCCAGGACTGCGCAGAGTCCCTTATGGTTATGGTAAGCGCAGTAGCGTAGCGTGGGGGGCAAAGGGGGCGGCATCAAGTGCCACGTTGTTTTTATACTACTAGAAAAGGGGGCGGCAAATTACCAGCCGGCCCCGGGCAGCAAATACCCACGCTACGCCACAGGGTAGGCGCAAGAATTATAATTATTTATTGTGACAAGTTTTTGGTACTTTGTAACCAAGGTATTAATACAATGACCACGTCCCAACCGTGTAGAGATGTAGTTATACATATTAAAGGATTTCAGAGTAGTTCTTGGAGATGTTTGAATTGGATTAAGTACGTCTTAATATCTGTCGATATGAGGAGTTAACATGATGAAAATGCTTAATCAAGTAGAATTTAATTTTTAGAGTAGGTCCATAAAACTCGTAGCTGCATTAATAAAACATATAAAACCGAAAATTAACACAATTGTCTAGGTATGAAAAAGTATCAATCAGCGCCATCTATATGAATTGATTTAAAACAAAGTATGAAAATCTACTATTGTTTCTAAGAATTACTAAATAAATATTGCGTTACAAATATGAAATTATTAAAAAGAAAAAAAACAAAGTAAAATTTAACGGTCCGATTTTTTTTTTTGCACTTTGCCTAGGTGCTATTATCATAACTATATGTTACTGTTAGCCGAAGAATAAATAAATGCTACTCTCAGCGTTTATAATTTTGCAAATTTTGCTATTTTTTTATGTAGGTAATATTTAAGGTCTATATTTAAGTTTTCACAGGAGAGGAATACCCAAAATTTTAGTTTTTTTTTAATTTTATTTTATTTATTTAGGTTTACCAACAATTGATTACATTAAAACGAACACTAAATACATTTAAGAATTGAACAAAATGTAACAATTACTTAAAGGTAAACACCGCATATGAAACATTAAAAAGAGTTAATAACAGTAAGCTACACAGTATAATATAACTTAAAATAGTGTTTACGAAGAAACAACCATATCATTTTTTTTATTGAAATAATTTATTAATTTTCACAATCAGGCAAGTCACCAATAATTGATTTGATTTTGTTGAGAGAGTCAAAGTGAAGGTCTATGACATCACTACAGCTATTAATCGACTTGCATAGTCTTGAGCTAGGAGAATTTGCCCCTAACACAGTCCTTCTATGTGGAGGACAGAGTGGTGTGATCGAGTTGCGAGGAAGTCTGGAAGGAACACGTAATTTCAGTAGTGCTAGAAGCTGGGAACAATCGATTTTGTAGCGAAACACTTTACACGCAAACATTGCATCATTGATGGTTCGGCGCTGGGCTAGGGACTTCATGTGGAAGTGCTTCAGGCGGCATTTGTACGAGCGTATTTTTTTTGGAAATCCATTTACGAAAGCAAGATGCCATACAAAACGTTTTTGAACACGCTCTATACGCAGTGAGTGTGTTGCATAGTGTGGCCGCCAGACAACACTACAATATTCTAATGTGCTACGAATTAGGCTATTATAGAGTAATATTTTAGTTTTGTTATTACGAAATGACTTACATATTCTCAAGACAAATCCCAACATCCTCGAGGCCTTTTTAATAATACTGTCTAGATGAGGTACAAATGTCAGCTTTTTATCAAATATTACTCCGAGATCACAAATCTGTTCTACTTCTTTAATTTTGTGGTCATTGATGAAGTAGTTAAACAATATTCTGTTGTTTTTCCGCGAGAACTTTACACAGTAGCATTTTTTCGAATTAAGATGCATTTTATTATTTTTACACCATAGTACGAGCCTATTAATGTCACTCTGTAGTTGCAAGGAATCCACTTCCGACTTAATTATTCTAGCAAACTTCAAGTCATCAGCAAACATGTACACGTCGGAGAAAAGAAAACAGTCGACCACATCGTTTATGAAAAAATTGAATAAAACTGGGCCCAAGTGGGAACCCTGTGGCACACCGGAACAAATTTTATAAAGACCTGACTCATAGCCATTCATAACAACATAGAAAAGCCTATCATGGAGATAAGAATCAATCCACTTCAGCAAAGACCCTGAAATGCCGTAAGCATCCAACTTTTGCACAAGTATGTTGTGGGAGACTTTATCAAAGGCCTTACTAAAATCTGTATATATTACGTCAACCTGATGCCCTGAATCTAAGGCTGATACTAGAAGTTCAGAAAAGGGTACGAGGTTAGTAGTCGTGGACCGACGTCCAACAAATCCATGCTGATGATCGCTCAGGTATAATTTCAAGTGATTCTGAACATACGGACAAACTAAAGCTTCAAAAATTTTGGCAAATGTCGATAATATTGAGATAGGTCTATAGTTAGTTACTGTTGCACTATCATCAGACTTATAAATCGGAACCACCTTTGCAACTTTCCATTTTGTTGGGAATACACCAGAGGATAGGGACTTATTAAAAATGATAGAGAGTGGGTGGACTAACTCTGAAGAACAAGCTACTATAAACATAGGAGATATTCCATCAGGTCCCGTACCCTTTTTAGTATCTATACTTATTATTTTTTTATGAATAGTCTTATCATCAATTGTTGGGGAATCCAAGCATAAGCTGAAATTATGTAGTGACGTTAAAAAAACAGAATTGTGTTCAAAATTTGAGTTGTCATTGGTGCTATATACAGACGAGAAATGATCAGCAAACAACTGGCAAATTTCTGTACCATCTGAAGATATATTAGATCCGTCGGTCATTGTTTTTGGATATGCGCTTGACCCTCCTCTTTTAGTCTTTACATGGGTCCAAAAGAGCTTGGGATTGCCCCTGAGCTCGTCTTCCAGATGCTTTATATAGCTACTGTAGCACTCGGCAGCCAACCTATCGCAACATTTGCCCACCTTTTTTAAATCAATTGCGTCTAGAGGGTTCTTATACTTCTTATATCGAATCCTAAGCTTATTTTTAACATTGAGCAATTTAATTAATTTGTTACTAAACCATATGGGGAATTTATTACTTTTTGGTATACACAGTGGTATAAATCGTTCAATGAGCGTACTAAGATTTTCATAGAAGACTCCTATCATCTCGTTCACATCACCCTTATCCTTGAACAACTCATCCCAGTCTACATCCTTCAGTGCTTTACAAATAGATTGGTAATCTCCCCTTCGAAAATTAGGCCTAGCATTGCTCAAGTTGTAAGGAAGCTTTGCCTCAATATCCAAAGGAATAGTGATTTCAAGAGAAGGGTGCAGTGGATCAACATTACTTAGGGGGTTAACAGATTGGCTTACACTACATAGTGAGTTAGTTGAGAGTACAAGGTCTAGAATGCGGCCAGCACTATTAGTTACAAAATTAAACTGATTTAGCCTATTTATATGTGTAAAATCAAGCAGAATTTCACTAGTGCTGGGCAGGCTAAGGTTACAAGATGAGTTCTGCACCAACTTCCAATCTATATTACTTAGATTAAAATCACCCACAATAGACACGAGAGAGTCCGTCATCTGTTCAAAGGCTACATTACATTGGTCTAAATAACATTCAAGAACAGGTCGGCGTACCGGTGGCGGTAGATATACCGCGCAGAAAACTATTTGACGTACAGAACGTGTACCAGGAATATCAATAACTACCCAGAGGTCCTCACAAGTGCTTTCCCAGGCCTTTACACGTTTAGATTTTAAATTCTTTTTAATTGCAATTAAGACCCCGCCTCCTTCTTTTCCGCACTGCTTACTTGAAGTTTCTCTGTCCCTCCTATAAACCACGTATCTGTCATCAAAGAGTTCTCCGCTCAATACAGAACTATTAAGCCATGTCTCAGACAGTATTATCACATCATAGTTGCTGCAACAGATATTACGATACAAAGTATGTGTTTTGGTTCTTAAACCACGACTGTTCTGATAATAGATTAGTAATTTATTGAATTTTAGGAAAATTATAGTAAAAATACATGGAAATCAGGAATAGCTATTAGACTAACTTATTCAAAGTGTCCAGGTTTTTTATGATAATAGTTTCAGCATCATCGTTCTTCTTCACAAATATCCTTCCACTTCTGACCCATACATACTTGTAGCTTCTCTCCTTTGCCTTGAGTCTAGTAGCCGCGTGTAGGGCTTTATTAGCAGGCGATAAATGTTCCACAACATAAACAGGACTTTTATAGCAAGCTAGTCCAAAGTCGGCACTGTTTAATTTGTTGTTAGCATTATTTTTTGTTGTGATCAATGACTGCAGCTAGAAGATGATCACGTATTCGCGGAGAGGCAAGCTGAACCACGATGGAGCGCGGCCGGGTATTGGTGTTGTAGTTGAGTTTAGCTATGCGAGTGCAGTGTAAGATATCGCTATCCTTCAGGTCATTCCCCACCACCGAGCCTAACTGTTTGACCACGGTGTACAAGTTTTCTTGTTTGTTCTCAGGCAAACATTGTATTTCTATGTTATTCGAACGAGCTTGCTGTTCTAGGTAATTAAGTCTTTGGTTCAGGTCTGAAACGGTGTTTTTTAATTGAACATTTTCCTGTCTTAGTGTTTTTATGCCTTCTATTGCTGTAACTTGCTCAAACTCCTCAAATTCCTTTGTGTGAAAATTTAATGATTCTTTTAATTCATGGACATCGTTGAGTATGGGTTCCAACTTTTTATCAATAATATTGATGATACATTTGTTTATTTCTTGCATCATTGTAGCAAATTCTGATTTTACTACGTCTTGTACAATATTGCGTATGTCTTCAGGGGTAATAGCTGAGGTTTTAGGAGGAGAGTTTAATGCTGGTCTCTTACTCCCCCTTGTTGTAGACACATTTCGAATAGGTGTAGAATCTTGTTTACCAGATTTTGGAATTGAACTCATACATCCCGGACACTTCCATTTATTGTAAGTATCAGAGTCGCTTTGGATTTCTGGAATTGATAAGCAAAGAAAGTGAAATGCTTTATTGCAACGGGAGCACTTAATAAATTGCTCAAGATTGTCGGTATCTTCGCCGGTACAACACCCCCAAGTCGGAGCCATTATAAAATATCCTTATAACTGTGGCCGATTTAAGTAACTTCAGCTGTAACGCACTTTAAGAATACTTAATATATTATAAAAAAAAAACCAAGTTTAGGCCGCCGTTGAAGTCGAGTTAAAAATACTAAATTATATTATAAGATCCAAGTTTAGGCCGCCGCCGCGCTTGAGTTAACTTAAGAACGTTGTAAGCGCCAGGAAAAACGCGTCGCTTACGCGTTTCAATAGATCACTTGGCGCAAACACTTAATGACGGTGGTTAGATTTTAAATGTTAGTTAAAATCACAAAAATTACGTTAATTAACACTATGTATTGTCTCACACGATTCACAGTTCGATGGCAAATACTTCCATAAGTAATAGTTTCACAAAAACGGTTCGAACACTACAATTAGACACAAACAACAGCATTAATTGTTGATGAGCAAAATACTTTAGATGTCAACAGTGCGGTAGCTTACTGTTCTACGTTTGAAGCCGAACATACATACATATTTGAAACACATTTAGTTCCAACGTTGGCTAAGAGATAGCGCTGTACAATCCATGTTCAGTGTCGTACAGTGTAGTGTAATTCTGGGTTGGTACAGTTACCAACCAGATAAGATTGTTGCAAAATCAATCGCAACAATCTTAATAATTATTTTTTAATAAAAACTGCCTCGTTGGTCTAGTGGTCTCACAGTGTGACTGCCGAGCAAGTGGTCTTGGGTTCGATGCCCAGGTTGAGCAAAGCGCTATTGTGTTTATCTATAAAATTCTCAGTTCTCAGCAGCTCGGAGCTTGGATCAGTGTCCGGTTGATGGCAATAGGCTCGCCCCTTATTACATAAGACATAAAACCTACCGGCGAAATGTTGATTGTTGATCTACATTAGTAGGTAGGTACACTCTAACAACCTAATTGGTTTACATCCACACAATATCCGTTGTTATTGTGTGCGTAAACTAATACGACTACTTGAATTGTCAATGCTCGCTTGAGCGTGTGAATAATACGCACTGTACGTACCTATATACGCACACAATGAATATGTACTCCACCCGCTAGGGTCGCTAGTTGCATGTCTACCAATTAGGTTGTTAGAGTGTACACCTCTACCTTACCCTTCAATGACGACAGGCGTGATGGTATGTATGTATGATCATTTTCAAATGTAAGATTATCAGAGTAATTACTGTGCTGTTTTGGAATTGTGTTTAATATTACTCATATCATAGGTACGTTTTAAAAGAACACATGTGTACCATCAATCGTTATTAAAACTCTCAAAATATTAAGTGCAAATGTAATATTATATACAGTACTATATTTTAATACGGCCAAAACATTTGTACATGTGGAGCAATAACAATAAAACATCTAATAAAAAACTGGACCAATTTTGATAAAATGTACTTAAGATAATAAATTGACATTATTCCATTAGTGAGGCTCCTTTAATTTAGATTAAATACTGTAATATATAATAGTGTGCTCTAATTAATTGATTTGTGGAAAGGATATAGCGGGTTCGAAGTTACCCGGTAAGGAAAAAGTTTTTTTGAAGAGCAAGGACATTTCAACCTGAGGCATAGATGTATTTTTTTTTTTATATAATATGGCTTTATTTACAAAAAAAATAGTTATTAATTATCTATTTGTAATCTGTAACTAAATAGTCGGACTGTAAACCTAGTTGCTGAAGTCCGAACTAGATAGTCGGCTTTTTACAACAAGAAAAAAAACAGACTATCATAACCCTATTTGTTGTCCCACTGCTGGGCACGAGTCTCTACACATTAGGATATTAGGCTATACTCCACTACGCTAGCCGAGTGGTAGTAGAAATACTTCATAGGATATAATAGATAGAAATAACCATCTAACAATTTACTGTCCTATTTACAATGTATCTATCAATACGTGTACTATTCTGTAAATTTTGTTACAATTGTTTCCTCACTTTTTATATAACTTTTGAATAGCCAACTATATATTTATTAGATTTTACTTATGCATGTGGTGTATACCTATATAAGTTGTGCACTTAGATTAAGTATAATATGTAATTATGTATTATGTTCTGCTTTGTAATGAATGTTTAGTGTAATAACTGCTGGTAAATCAATAAATAAAATAGGAGATCCAAAACAAAATTTAACAAAATAACAACTATTTCTTTTAGTTCATTATTGTTATATTAATTTTGTGCATTAATTTTCAAAAAAAGTAATGTTTGTGTTTTATGTTATAATGTTTATTTGAAGGCAACAGATAAGAATGCACACAAACAGAAAGACACGAATATCTACTTTGTTCCGTATTATTTAGGGATTACTTAATTGGATGAAAAAGAAGTAATGACAAAAACGAATATAAATCTTCGTTAATTAACATTCACAAGGTTTTGTCACTAAATTAACTTACTATAAATGATAGTAGTACCAAGTAGTAGTATTACAACTAATAATATAAATAGAAGAAAAGCTTTTTTTGTACAAAACTAGTTGTTATGTCGTCATCTACGTAGAAAATTTGAGTGTTTCCACCGATTTCCCAAGGATCCACTGATCAGATCCTCACCATTTTATGGCACCACACGAGAAGCACCAGCTTTCAAAAAAGAATCATCAAAATCGGTCCACCAAGTCGAAAGTTTTCATAACTTTTGACTACTTAAGTAAATAAATAAACTATCAGCCTTGTTACATTGTCAGAGGCTTGTATTTCCTTTGTAGGTTAGTATGTACTTACGTACACGTGCAAATACTTCGCCGGTTACAACTATTTGTAGGCCGTAAAATAAATATGGGTACTACGGACCGGGCGATCTAATTCGCAAAAAGCCAATCGATAATACAACAGTACTTTGTTACTGACAATGTAGACTTTATTTTGTAATTGATATTATTAACCTTTAAACTTTTATTATTGTGATAAAAATAGACTTCAAATTAACGATAAATAAGCTGTTATAACCTAGAGGTGTGAGCGAGATGCGAAATCAAAAGCACGTACTATTGAATTTTCGAAATTACGTGCGTATTTATCTAATGCTCAAATAGTGAATGAAAACATCGTGTCGAACCCTGCATATCTGAATTTCCTTACAACCACTTGGTAAGCGTGGTGGGCTATTATTATAGCCTATTTATTATATGTATCTCAAATGAGACAAGACCTTTTTCCAGCAGATGGTCACTACGTAAAAAGATTGATGATGATTGTAAAACTTTATTTTTATCACTGTGATTAAAATAAACTTTAAATGAAGGCACTTATTTCAAAATTAGGTCAATTAGATATATCATCCAAAATCATTATCAATTTATTTTGAAAGCTTAACACGGGACAAGTCTGACTAAAATTATTTATTCAGAAGAAAAATTGTGTACTGATTTTTTACATTTAAACTAATACAATATTGTAATAAAACTATTTTTTTCTATTTTATCGCTATCTTAGGTACCTAATACCTATAACCTATAAGTAGTATTTACTTCTAATCAGGCAACTGTATGGTAAAGCAGCTGTTATTTTGTATGTTTACATTATAGTCATTAGCTACCAAATGTACAAAATCGTGGGAAAAATATGTATCATAAATTAGATGACTTGAAATATTCCCTTGTAATGGTCTCAAACTGCGAAACGAAAATGAGCAAGACACAGTGTCAACCCTTCTTTATGCTGGCATAATAATAGTTTACTGTTACGTCTCAGCGGTATTTAACGCTGCCTGCTATGCCATGGGTTCCGGGTTCGAATCCCGGTGGGGACAAATGTTTGTGCGATGAGCATTGAGCATTAACATTTGTATCCGAGTCATGGATGTATCTATGTATAATATGTATGTATTTACATAAAAAAAGTTTATATTTAGTATATCAACCAACAAGTATCCTTAATACAGGCCTCGTTGCTTAGCTCGGACCTAGATGGCGCAATATTTATTTATTATACCCGATGGATTGGAAAGAGGTTCAATGATGTAGAGAGGGCGAATGTACTGCCGATAATAGCAAAAATCCAAACTCCGTCTACTACAGAGAATTTCACGGTATAATCCAATAACACGTTGCTTAACCAAAGAATCGAGTACAAACTAGACGATATTCTGGGCACCCATGATCATGGATACTGTAAAGGTCCCGAAACGTCGAGATTTAATAACATCAATATACCAAAAAAGTTAACAATATATCATTAAACCGACTTCGGAAGACTGAACGAAATTTCAAATTTTATATATATTTAATATATAGTTCATAAGTATTGTCTATATATATAGGTCATAAGTATTGTCACACAGTAAAAACTTTTCTTTTAGAATGCTGGCATAAAAAAGTTAATTGAATTCGAATTTCGAATTTTACATAAAAATAAAAATATGCTTTTTAGAATTTTACTCATTTTTAAATATGGAGTGGACGCTTAAAGAAGACCGTGTTGCAGTTATTGCGTTGCATCTTTGCTGTTACGCGCCAATTCAAATTTTTGACATACTGAAAAATTTGAATATAACCAAAAGATTCGTTTATCGTACCATCAAACGATGCAATGAAGACTCTAGTGTAGATGACAGGTCAAGAAGTGGTCGCCCTCGGTCTGTTAGGACTCCAGCAGTGATAAAAGCTGTGAAGGCGCGAATTCGAAGAAATCCCAAACGTAAGCAGAAACTGTTGGCCCTTCAGATGGGGTTAAGCAGAACCACGGTGAAAAGGGTGTCAAATGAAGACTTAGGGCTTCGGGCATATCGAAGAAAACAGGACATCGTTTAAATACTCGTCTAATGGACCTGAGACTGAAGAGATGCCGCGCTTTGTTGAAGCGGTACGCGGGAAAAAAATATCGGGAAATTCTTTTTTCGGATGAAAAAAATTTTACCGTAGAAGAGAGCTACAACAAACAAAATGATAAGGTGTACGCACACAGTAGTGAAGAAGCGAGCAACCGTATTCCGCGTGTCATCCTCGCTCATGGTATGGTTGGGAGTTTCTTATTGGGGCTTAACAAAGGTACATTTTTGTGAGAAAGGTGTAAAAACGAATGCAGTTGTGTATCAAAATACAGTCCTGACGAACCTAGTGGAACCTGTTTCTCATACCATGTTCAATAACAGGCACTGGGTATTCCAACAAGATTCGGCGCCAGCTCATAGAGCGAAGAGCACACAAGACTGTCTGGCGGCGCATGAAATCGACTTCATCCGGCACGAAGACTGGCCCTCCTCCAGTCCAGATTTGAGTCCGTTAGATTACAAGATATGGCAACACTTGGAGGAAAAGGCGTGTTCAAAGCCTCATCCCAATTTGGAGTCACTCAAGACATCCTTGATTAAGGCAGCCGCCGATATTGACATGGACCTCGTTCGCGCTGCGATAGACGACTGGCCGCGCAGATTGAAGGCCTGTATTCAAAATCACGGAGGTCATTTTGAATAAACTTTATTGTCATAAGAATCTATGTTTTGTTAAGTTCATTTTGGTATTAAATGGTTACATAATGATTAAACTTGTTTCAATTATTTTATATTAAACATGTGACAGAATTTATGACCTGACTGTGTATAATTTGTCAAATTATAATTTTTTTCCAGTCCTCCAAAATTTAATTATCATCTTTTGAAGGCATATTTAATGCATTATGTTCTTAGTTAATTAAGTTTACAGTAAAAACAAGGTCACCCTTAACCATTCGTAGTTTTTAAACTTCAGCTAATTACTTAAGCCATGTGTAGGCGTCTGCTGCCGAAACGCTAAATTAATGGGTTGATGTTAAATTTTAACAAGAACTGTTTTGTGCTTGCTCATTGTGTTCCGATACGGTAAGATGCAAAATTTAGATTTTCACACCTAATGTTTAACCTAGGCGTTAGACGACGCGGGAGGCCCAGGCGGAGATGGCGGGACGATCTGGACTCCTATTTAAGAGATTGGGCCATAAAAGCTTCAAACCGTGAGGAATGGAAGGAAGGTAGGGAGGCCTTTGCCCAGCAGTGGGATCAACCGGGCTGATAAAAAAAATGTTCAACCTGGTAATCGAACGCAAGACCAGCTCAGCAGCTGTGCCTAGGCTAGCACTAGACCAGTGCAAAAGTAAAGTCACCTAGCAGTGTCAAGGTCTCTTCTACAAATTTCTCAATTGCTTGGAGCTCGAACCTAACACATCACTAATCATATAAATCAGTACACATCAGTACACATGTTAAGGTATGGTACTTTTATATATTATACTAGATGACCCGCGCAACTTCGCCTAAGAGAGAAACAGTCGTTGAAGTAATGAATTTTATATGTACTCCGCTCCTATTGGTCGTAGCGTGATGTTATATAGCCTATCTATACCTTTCTCGATAAATGAACTATCCAACACAAAAAGAATTGTTGAATTCCAACCAGTATCAGTTCCTGATATTTGCGCGTTTAAACAAACAAACATACAAACAGACTCTTCAAGATTAGTGTTTTAAGTAAAAGCTACTACATAACTGCCAGATATACGAAAAAACAAGCGAGGACAGAGTGTCATCAATGTCAATGTCTTGATTAATGACGCATCTCTGTTTGTGGTCCTTCAACATTAGTGATTGGGGCACTCCTACTACATTAATCAATTAAATAATTTGGTCCATCGAAATCTAACCTCAATAAAACAATTGTATTGTCACATTTGAAGAAAAAATTGCGCCAAAATTTTGACAATACGACGTCACGTGACAGTTTTTATTATATTTTTGTAGGTATTAGATTTATCATAATTATTTTATGCCAATTTACTTTAGAAAGTCTACTCTAAATGTATATTCAACGTCAAAGTATACCCAGTCTAAATACTAGGGTAGGCATTTGAACAAAATTAATGGATCTTACTGATTTTTATGTCAGGTTAAGCCGCTTATCAGGTTTTATGTCTGACGGTAAATGAAATTGCCAACAAACATGCGGTTCTTGTTAAACAATATCAAAAATGTTAATGCGGTTATCACTAGGTACGCGTCGATGCACAAGATAATATGAAAATTATGGAATTTTATTGATTCACCCAAAAAATATCACTCGCAAACTTGAACGTGCGTTTTTCAAAAGATATATGTAAGTTTAAATTGGTTTTACCACTTTTAGCATTTAGCTTAAAGCATTTTGAATCAGAACCGTTAAAGAATAGGATTATTAAAATAAGATTAAAAACTGTTTACTTCGCGCCACTGATGTAAACTAACGTCAACTCATTTGCACTACAAAACTACTACAGTATATTAATCTTAATAAAGTATATAAAGCTGTCTAAGAGAATATAGGTCAACTCTTTATAATATTAGATGTAAATAACGATTCTCAATCGACAATGTCAGAGGTTATAAAAAATATAAAAATAAACGCACAACAGATAACACAGACGTACAGATAGTGATCCAAACGTCTTATAAAATATAAAAGAACTAACCTTTTGCAAATAAAACGGATGGTTCGCTTTGTACATCCTTTGACACGGCTTTCTGAATAACATATTAAAACTATCGGGCAAGTAAACATAATCTCTAAGCTCGGTCCTATAGTGTATTAATTGTTTCGATTTAAATATATAGTCTGTACCCGGCGCACAAAAACTCCCTGCATCTCTCACTTTTGTAAACACAAAGCCTTCTGGGCAACATTTACTAACGCAACGGCCAACACACGTATCGTTCTTAACCGATAATTTAAAATAAGTTCGATTTGATTGAAACTCACACATAACGAAGCTCTGATACGCGAGAATCGTGAAAAGTTTTAGTATCATGTGATCGATGGATCTCCGTTTATTTTTTAGTTTAAGTATATAATATCGTTGGTACCCGACGGGCGCACAATATGAACTGTTGTGGACGGCTCGGCCTTATCAAAGTATTGACTAGAATCGAGTTACACTAACGTACAAAACATTGGGCGGAGTGGTGAAACCAAGGTATTCATTAATCTGGTGTGGATGCTGATATCGTACATGTTAATTGCCACATGACAGGCGTTTTGGTGAGCTCATCGGTGTAATTAAATTTGATATCAATGACGCTGGTTCAACATCCATGATTTATAGGACAATGACAATTAAATTTCAATACCTCTTTGCTTTAAGTACCTCTCAATTTAACCTTTTCGTGAACTTGATCGCTCTTTCAATAATATTATAATTCACGTAAAACAACAACTTTGGTCGTTAATTATTTTGATATTAAGTAAATCGCAAAGAAAATTAAACATCACAATATGTAAATTATATTTTTAATACTGTTAAAATTCAACAATATGAAACATAAGTAATAAAGACTATACACACAAAAGGAAATAATAATCAGTAACAAACTATATTCTTATTACAAAAGAAAGAAAGAAATATAATCTTGAACATTCATGACCATCAAGACTATTTACAAGTAAATGCAACATCGTAAGTACATATAAAATACATCAATACAATAAAAAAGTTATAATACAAATTGTAAAAATGTTCTTCCCAACTTTTTAATGATGCTTAAAGTCTTTATAGTTAAGGAATTAGATTATAAAATTGAATGCAGGCCTCTCTACAAATTTGCTCGTTCTGATTGCGGTCGCACCCTGCGTGCATATTTCTATTATGTGCAGCTATCTAGTGGCGTAACTATATACAACTATACTGGATCATAAAAATACAAAGGCTTGGATCTATTAGGCATTAACCGATGAGAAGCTGTTGGAGACTGAATTGATCACAAACGTTTGTACCAGTATACAATGTATGCGAATGTAGTGTTGAATTGGCTTAAATGCTATCCTTCTGTAGAATTTTGACTGTTCGATTTAGCATTTGTCACTGAATTAGATTTATATGAGATTCGGTCCCCTCAGCCTCTTAGTGAAAAGGTAAGTGACAATAGGCCATTGCCGTGTTCAACCATCACAGCTAATGACTTTTTGTCAACAGACGACTAACAATAATAGCGTGTATCAAAGATTCTTAATTTTACTATCTAATAACTTGTACTGACAATATATTTAACCATCGTTTTTGTATTTTCATAATATGTTCAAATCACGAAATTTTATAAAACATCAACTATACTATAAATGGTATTCAAAATTTTCTGCGGCTCAACAGTCATATTGGTTTACATAGAAGAATATGGCAAAACTACATTTAATAAATAAGTATAGTGAGAAATCGAGTCCTTATTAAGTACGCACTAACTAAACGGAGATCTAACTTGTCATGTCCTCGCAATACACTTTAAATTTCAACTGCGTCAGGGAAAACGTGATCCAAATAGGCCTGGTGACCGTAACTTTGCAGCGGTTTCGGTCTGTCTTTTTTGGCATTCAAAATTACGTTCCCATGACTGCACTTGTTGAACCTCGAAGCTATTTCCCTGACCTTGCCTGGCTTAGGCCTGGAGTCTTCTTCAGCAGCCTGCTTTGCATTACCTTCAGTAAAATCTTCGACAGACCTTTCGGTCTCCTTTGTGCCTCTCCAACTACGTGTAGAAGATCTCTTATTATTCTGTAAACCCTTTTCGAAGCTATTTTGGTTCCGTTTATCATTCTCCTTTCGTCCAGAATTATTCCTTTCATACATTCGGGAATAATTTTTGGAATCTCGGTATTCGTTGTATTTTTGTGCATTTTGATTTGTCAAATCTGTACTTTTAGTTTTACCGAAGTAGGGGTCCTTGGAGTATTCTATATCGTTATTGGTTTTGCACACGTAATTTTTATTGTTCTTGCCGTTGCTTTTGTTGGATCTTCTGGCTTTTGGCGGTCCTGTTTTGAAGGTGGAGAATCTATCATAATCATTATTGTTGATCTCGTTGGTGACGCTATTAGGATTGAAGGCGTGTGTTCTTTGGTGAGTTAGCGGCTTCGATAGGGATAAATACTTAGGCGGCTCTCCGTGCTTATTTATCGTAATTTCGTACTGAATGTGCGGGTCTAGCACCGCGTAAACATTCTCTTTGGCTTCTCTCTCCAGCGACGTTAAAGCTGCCTAGAACAAAAGAAAAATTTATTTAATACAGATTTATCCACATGGTATTTTTGAGTGGGACGGTAATGAGAACAGTATTAGAATGAGGAATTTGAATTTGAATTCCATGGATTTGCTGTTGCTGATAAAATTTTGTATGTTTTCACAATGCTATATTATTAGTCAGAAGTCACCTATTAGCAACATTTTATTGCTAGCCATCTCTCAAGGGCTACAATATATTGTCTTTGCTGGACAAGGTAATTGGTTTTAAATCTCAATTTTTAGACAGGTCCTCTTTACAATGTACGTATGAGTCTGTCATACGTGGTTTGTCGAACCACAATCTTGAAATAATTAATCGTCTGGATAAAAATACAATGGTCCGTAGTAAATGATTAACAAAATTCCTATGGCAGAGGTATCGTGCACACACTCACACCCCAACCCCATGTGATTCTATGGTGCGCACTCAAAGTAATGAGACGTGGTGGTCGTTTTCACTGTGAATCATGGTGACAGCTGGACATTGACTTGTTTATTAGTACTTGTAATTGCGATCGGAACATTTTGAACACTTTATGTTATTTACCAACACCTGGTGCAACAAATGGTAGTTAGTTTTGGACAGTGAATGAGGGTCTTTTTGCTGTGTCCCGTAACCTTAAATGCTAAGGAAAACGTTTAGAAGAGCAGCTAATGGCACTATATATCTTTTTTTATACCATGGAGGTGGCATGTAAGCTAATGGCCCGCCTGATTGTAAGCGGTTACCGTAGTCTGTGGACGTTTCCAGCACCAGAGGTGTCGATTGCGCGTCACCGACCGTTTATTTAATGTGGAAATAAAACCTTTTTCTTCCTTTGAATAATGCATACGATTCATGTTGACATCGTACCTACTAGAAATCCAACTGCGTTCAGTTATAATTATAATGTCGAATAGCTTACACGAGTTTTCTTATTGAAATACAATAATTACTAACGGACTAAATTATTTGATATTATAGATAAACTTGCTATTGTCATAGATTGATAGGATTATTGAAGTGTCCTTTATAATGGCAATGATAAATTTGCCACGCAATATCTCATGGTTCAGGTTGAAAGTCATAAATCTTAATGACATAGAAGAAAGGAAAAAATATATTATGCGTTATTAATAAACTATCAGTTTGTTTTATTTGGCAACGAACATCAAAAGAAATGGCCATGGGTATAGCAGCTAATCGGTTATAACAAATAATTATTATTGATTCCTGTAACTATCGCCAATTAATTGCCTGTCATCTCATGTCATAAATGATACAATTCGGGCAGGAATTTTATTTTATTGCCTTGTTTTTTCCGAATGCCTTTATGAAAGTGTTATATGAAACGGAAGTCATTTTATATTTTATACGTCATCGTCATCAACCTAATGACTATCCCATTCTGCTGATGGATGATTATCCGATTGTTTCATGCTGGGCACGAATCTCCTCTCATGTGAGAGGGATGAGGCTACCTACCACGGTAGTGTGTGGTGGCATTTCACATGCGTGTGAAGTCTGCCAACACTCACTAAACGAAAGACCAGCTATAACTTAATCTTTGTTTATTCGAGATGAATACCGTGCCTAGATGTGGGATACAATTTGTTTATAGTGAAAACAATTAATGACTTGATTTAAAATAGTCGCAAAATCCGCAAGAAAAAAAAAATACACGTAAATATTTCATCAAAACCGGATTTTAGTGCGCAATTTGTTATTTCAGTTTCTTGAAAAGTAGGTATTCGAATATAAGCTCAAAATACATACATAGACGTACGAAATACTGCAATGCCGCTGAAAATCCTACAGGAATTAGGATTTTTATGAGTCATAAGTAGAGATCGTAAGTCTGCAAGCTTAACCAGTTGTGCAAACATTAATCTCAATAAATGTAGACACAACATAATTTAGGAAATGACGTAATATAATGTTTGAATTACAGCCATAAATCACCCATTTACTAGCGGTTACGCGCGATTCCATCGTGTTGTTTTTTGTTGTTGTTAAAACAATTGATTGTGTCCTTCGTTTAGATTACTTTAGATGAAATCGATCTCCTTGTCAACTACGTGTCAAAACGTAACAGAAAAACAAAGCTATCTATTTTTACGCTTATAAAAAGTATGGTATTTGGTTGTTTTTTAAAATGATATCTAACCTACGGCGTGAAAACGAAACAAACAAATGGCCATACCTACTTTTCTTTTCTTTTTACTTTCTTATTATTAATATAATAAGGAAGTATGGATTAAAGAGCGTTGTTTTTTTTTTCGAAGGTATTGATGCGTGACAGCGTAACAGACATACTTTCGCATTTATTAGTTTAAAGTAGTGATTTAACGAATGTCATATTATGGACATATGCGAATATGCAAAAATATGCGAATAATCGCGAATGCGAATATTCGTGACATCACTGGTATAAAGTATATTCAGTATTGGTTTACCCATTACAATAAAATATAACCAATCAAAGAGAAGAATTAAGTAGGTACCTACAATGTGTGAAATCAACAATGCAACAAAGTTAAAAACAATGATAAAATAATTAATCAATACACGCGCACTACACATGCCAGGATATAATATCATAATATTAAGTTTCTATTGATAATATCCCTGCGAGTCCTGCGTAAACAACATGATTTATAATAATCCAAACAAAAGTATAAAACAGCGACATCTGTGTCACTATAAAAGAACTACGTAGCTTAAGAAACCTGGATTGCGCAAGTAAAAAGATCGGTAAGAAGTACACACCATGTCATCTGGCGTTACACGTTATGCTATAGTCATTTATTAGAATATGCCGCCTGATTGTAAGTGGCTTTTGGACGACATAAACTTAGCTTTTCATCACGTGACAACTGCTACATAAGATTTCGAAAGGGCTTGAAATTGTATTTTTTTACGATAAATAGTTAGCTAAGCAATTGTGCTAAATAAGGACCTCAAATAAAGATAATAAACTCTAGATCACAATAATCCCTAAAAGGAGTTTATCGCGGCTTTACTTGAATCCCAATGTTTCATATCCTCTTTTTTCAATTCCTCCAAACGGAACTGAAATTAACTTGGTCTACATGTCTACATTAGAAGCTTTTTCATTAATACACGAACACCTACTTACTTTATCATCTATCATTTTTGTGCAGGATTATCAGTGTAGGATGTCAATCATAAAACAATTTGGGAGGAAGGGAAGTAATGTATGACATGCCTTATCATAATGCATCGGTGCGGAAAATCCAATATCAAAATTATCGTGCTTGTTACCTACAAAATGTCCACACCTATCATTTTGTTTCGCAAATGATAATAATCTCACATAAATTGAACTATATCAGCGTACAAGGGCAGATCCAGTTATCAAGTCACCTCCCCCGCTCCCCCTGACTTAAAAGTTGGACCAAATCAGAGGTCAGTGAGTCAGTTAAGTCACATTGTCGTGTGGTTTAGACAGGCTCCAATTTCATCACAATAATAATAATTCTCAATAATAAGAGTATTTATTCTCCAACCTAGACTCAGCCCATGTGGGGCGGGGGAAGGCATGACTCCCCGATCCGATCCCTTGGATCCACCCTTGTCAGCGCATCAGCTAATGGGAATAATTATGGAACTTGACGAGTTACTTCGCATATTAGTGGCAATAAATTATTTATCGGTGTGGACACAAATGTAGGTTATAATACCTCACAAATATTCCCTTAATTAAGTATATGTATTTTTAAGCGTACAAACACGCGCAAGGAGATTTCTCAATACATGGATAATAAGGCTATAATTCATGCGCACATATCTATATTAGTATTTTGAACAATAGGTTTTATTATTTGTCCCTGGTTATGTGACAAGTTAAGACCCAATTTATATGTAATATAATATAACTATTTATATGATCAGAGCTTGCATGTGATGTGGTCAATTGTTAATCATCTATGATTAGCCTTGGGTACAGATTATTTCTCAATTGATGGAACACACGCCATAGACAAAATCTCTCATGCAGATGTAATGAAACTATGTAGGATTGCTCGCGATGTCTATGTCGGTTCGTTATAAATACTGAGATTCAAATTCTTTTGAAGTTTGTTTAAATACATGTATACTAAATTGTGAGTCGTGATGTTAGTGCATGCGTGCTCACACCTGTGCGCGAGGGTCACACGGTGGTGGGGGGCTGCAGCACGACGGCGGCGCGCCGCACCTGCAGCGCGCCCGGCGAGTAGCGCGCGCCCGCGCCGGGGCCGCCCGCGCCGGGGCCGCCCGCGCCGGGGCCGCCGCCACCGGGGCCGCCCATACCGGGGCCGCCCGCCCCGCCCACCGGGGGCATAGGCCGTGGGGCATCGCGCGGCGCGTACACAGCATCCGCTGGTAGCGCTGCTTTTTCGCTGCAGACAAGTAGAAATTACTCATTAAACTTTGAGTAAATAAATATTTCGAAAATAATAAATGCTCCTTAGATGATTCTGATTGCAGTACAAGGCGTTAGAAGAAAAGCTAATTATTTGCCAGGTATCGGTAAACGCGTTATGGTATAATATCAACAAAATATGTGATATTTTGTTAAAATTATACCCCAACGCGGTTACACGCGTCACAAAGCTATAAATTTAAAAATTTAATTTAAATATGCTTACCTATCTAAATCTTCAGTCTTATATTCCACGCTTTCTGTAAGGAAAAAAAGAAAATTATCATTACATGACTAATAACTGTGAGGAACATAGAAACCATTCCCTAGAAATATCTATAAATCTCACCTCTCCGTCTCCTACATCGGATGATGAGGCACAGCACTATGACGAGTAGCGCCGCAATGACTAGCGCGGCGGCAATGAGTGGCGCCACATGCGCAGTCTCTGTTAGCGAAAAATTATCTGCGTGAACAATAATTGTATCGTTATAACATGCAGTAGGTAAACGAGCAGGCAGGAAGGCTATATTAAGGGGTTCCATGCGTCTATAGTGAATTAAAGGCCAAAAAAGTTGTACCAAAGTATTTTTTTTTTTATGGAAATAAGGGGGCAAACGGGCAGGAGGCTCACCTGATGGTAAGTGATTACCGCCGCCCATGGACATCTGCAACACCAGGGGACGTGCAAATGCGTTGCCGGCCTTTCAATAAAGAATATACTCTCCTCTTGTAGGTTCCCACGTCAAGTATGCATTTATGAAACAACTGTCAATCTCGTGCCATTTCTCTGGCGCAGTGTACAGTACAGAACTGTGACAGGCGCGAGTGAGATTTTTAATTGGCGCAGGTCATAATATTGTTTAAAGTATGTCCTAATATAATATATTTCTATGAGTGAAAAGAAACTTCAGAATTCTCTCCACTGGGAAAATGCTCTATTATAAACGTTTTTTAAATTTAATGTTTAGTTAGGTTAAGGTAGATAAAAATACAAGGGTTTAATTATTATAATATTTGATCAGCTTAGAGTAGAAGTGTACAATAGTGTTATAATGATTGAAGAAATATTAAAGGGGATTACCTAATTCAATCAGCTCTGTGAAACTGTAGGCTTTATGAAATGTAGCGTCAAGCTTCTAAACAAACATGCTTCGTTCAGTAGTAGATCTATGAGTACCATGCGTTGTTTAAAGGATTGTTAACTCTTATATTCGATCCAAAACTAAGTATACAAGGTGTTGTTTTGCATCCTCGTCAAATTTCAGGAGGTTGTCATAAAATACATAAATAATCAATTGAAAGTACGGTAGTGGGCAATAACTAAAAAGTGCTGCTTTTATTTGTTGTTGAATTTTAACAGTGTTTCAGAATTAAACCCTTAATTCAATACAAATAAAACAGAATCACCCGACTACGCACACAGCGACAATGCAGCTGTGTGCGTGAGTGTCGACGTTTTCCTACGAAATGCAAGCGCGGGCGAACGAATGATCGGTAGCAATAATTTACCTAATTTTATTTCGAAAATCACCTACATTATTGTCATAAATTTTGCTTGATAATGAACTCATTGTTGAGCATCATTGGAATGCGGAAATCTTACTAATGGCAGTAATACTAGTGCGCCAATGAAAAGTTCATTGACCTGTTATCAGATGATTAATAAAATGTTAGTTTTGCTTTATCCTTCCACCTAAAGTTTTCGTAGTGATTTTGTTTTGATTTGTGGATTAAATTGATTGATTTGAAATTTTCCTTCCTACTTAACGGGCTTAGGACCGGCAATAATACCTACCTTAGTTGGTGTACCGATCTACTTATGATGGAAATGGAAAGACGTGCTAGTTAAATGTAAGTACGTGGTGATACTTTCGACTCTTAGGTATTATTAGCGTAGTTACAAATTTGAAATCAACTTATTTACACTAATCAAATTGATTAAGCTAACAACGTATTTACAAAATGTACAAATAAATAAATTACCTACTTAAGTTACCCGGAGGTATTGTTCAAAGTGGCCTCCATCACACTCTTCGCACAATTGAGCACGACGTAGCTGGTTTTCCTTCAGCTTACGTAACACTAACACATTAGTTTTTACAGTGTCAAAAGCACTAATGATCCTTGCACGTAATTCTGTTACACTGATCACTTCCTCTGTGTAAACTAACCTTTTAACGTCTCCCCGCACATAAAAGTGTAGAGGCGTCAGGTGCGGAGAACGCGGAGGCCAGGCCACGGGTCCTCCGCGACCGATCCAGTGGTCACCAAAACTTTCGGTCAAGTACTCGCGTACTTGCTGACCATAGTGAGGGGGGGCACCGTCCTGCTGGTAGTACAAGTTGCGATGGAGTGCCAGGGAACATCCTCCAACATCTCCTCGACAACGTGACGCAACAGCTCCAGTTTTTGGGTGTTGCAGTTCACGCTTCAGTAGGCGAAACACTGTAGTGTGGTGCACTCCAAAGTGTTGACCAGCCTGCCGCGTGCTTGCCCGTGGGTCTCGCTGGAAGTATTCCAGCTCTGTGATGGGGGTTCCCGATCGGGAAACATTTCGGTGAACATCCGGATGGCTCCACGTAGGCTATCTCCACTGATGGCATACAGGCGGACCATCTCTACCAACTCGACATTCGGATAGTTGTCCGTCATCTTGCACTTCGTACCTACGTCTCAACGATGTACCGAGAAGTGAAATTCGCAAAGCGCGCGCACGCGTCGGCGACATCAAACAGACTGTTAGTTCCGGGGTCGCGGCGGCGTGGCTCGGGATTTGTACCTACGAATCGATCGAAGAATGATCGTTGCGTATGCGTTGTGTATGTATTGTTTGCGTTTGTTTGTGTGTGAAAGCGCGGTTATAGGGCTAGTAACAGACGGGCCGCGTTTCAATACGGCTGGTTCACACATACGGATTTCCGTAAACAAGCAAAATAAAAATAAAAAATACCTACTCATTTTATTGTTGCTTTGGGTCGAGAATTATTAGCATAATTACGTCCTTGAATTTGACGAGGATGCAAATCAACACCTTGTATAGGTACCTAGGTAGCTTTCAATATGACAAATCGTGAAGCCTTTTTAAGGATCGCCTTTTGCAAAAATTGGTTCATGGGAAGCACATGCCCACAACATCTGTTGCAAAGCTCTACCATCAATAAGTATAATATAGGTAATTTTTAATTTAATTTCATAATCAATATCAACTAGACCATCCCAGACCAAAACTCGGTCCGGGCTGGTCTAGTCATCCTAATAATGAAAAAACAGACCGAACTGGAAAATAATTTTGTTTATCCATAAATTGAACTTACCATGCACAGTGAGCGAGACGGCGTGAGACGAGAAGCCCCTCTCGTTCTCAACGTGTAAGACGTACACTCTCGCGTCCGCCACTCCGGTATTGGAGATGAGCAGGGTGTAGCGGTAGCAGCCGCCGTCGGTCGCTGGTTCTAAGGTGCGGTAGCGTCCTGAGGAGTAAGAGGAACACATTAACATCCCATCACGTCTGCAGACCTCAAAATTGGCCAACTTAAATACAATCGACCATGAATAAGTGCATTTATTGACATTTTAGTAAACTGAGAACCACTGCTGTTGTGAAGCGTAGAACTAACTGATGAGAATAGAACATGTTAGAAGACATAAAACCATTCCACACCTAATAAATTGACAATTTGATTGTATTTTGCATTTTTGAATACTTTAATTCTAAACTAAAAAGCTTTTAATACATACAATCATTACTTGTACTCGTATAATTCTATAGCAGTAAACTTCTCCGTTTCTAATTGTATCCTGTTATCGGCCACGCGCACCTCGTTGTTATGTGTACATACCGATCTGCGAGGGTACGTCTAGCCGGAGGCTGCCCCACAGCCAGGCGGCGCGGCGCGGCGGCGGGTCGGCGCACACGGCGGCGGCCACGCGCGCCTCGTTGTTATGTGTACATACCGATCTGCGAGGGTACGTCTAGCCGGAGGCTGCCCCACAGCCAGGCGGCGCGGCGCGGCGGCGGGTCGGCGCACACGGCGGCGGCCACGCGCGCCTCGTTGTTATGTGTACATACCGATCTGCGAGGGTACGTCTAGCCGGAGGCTGCCCCACAGCCAGGCGGCGCGGCGCGGCGGCGGGTCGGCGCACACGGCGGCGGCCACGCGCGCCTCGTTGTTATGTGTACATACCGATCTGCGAGGGTACGTCTAGCCGGAGGCTGCCCCACAGCCAGGCGGCGCGGCGCGGCGGCGGGTCGGCGCACACGGCGGCGGCCACGCGCGCCTCGTTGTTATGTGTACATACCGATCTGCGAGGGTACGTCTAGCCGGAGGCTGCCCCACAGCCAGGCGGCGCGGCGCGGCGGCGGGTCGGCGCACACGGCGGCGGCCACGCGCGCCTCGTTGTTATGTGTACATACCGATCTGCGAGGGTACGTCTAGCCGGAGGCTGCCCCACAGCCAGGCGGCGCGGCGCGGCGGCGGGTCGGCGCACACGGCGGCGGCCACGCGCGCCTCGTTGTTATGTGTACATACCGATCTGCGAGGGTACGTCTAGCCGGAGGCTGCCCCACAGCCAGGCGGCGCGGCGCGGCGGCGGGTCGGCGCACACGGCGGCGGCCACGCGCGCCTCGTTGCCGCTCCACGCGTGCGCCGTGCCGCTCTCAGCGCCCACCGGTGGGCCCAACACGTTCAACGTTATTGCTTCTGACTGGTGATTCCTATAGTAACGTAAACTTTTAGATTAAAATTCTTTTGACTGAAATGTTAGTAAAAATCTCTTTTGGCCGAACCAAACAAACCAATATAATTGCGACTTTGCCCCGCCAAATTGTCCCATTAGACTCTGCTCTCTAAAGAATATAGACAGGTGATGTATTGGCTCATTTTTCTCAACAACAAAATTTTTATAGTAAGAAACAGACCAGTTATTCTTCCCGCAATATACTATCCCTAGTTTACAAAGGTACGTCAGACACTTCATCCCATAGTTTTTTTCTAAAAATTTTGAAAAGAAAAAAATATAATTGGAAATCTAAAAAAAACCTGTATCTCACCTGTCTTCGAGTCCTATCTGGTTGGTAGCTACGCAAGTGTATCGGCCATGCTGGTCATATGACACGTTATGCAGTTGCAGCTGAGGTGTCATTGAGATCGGATAGGCTCCGTCGTGGAGGGAGTTGATGCGGGCTGATGATGCTGGGCTGAAAAAAATACGGTAGTAATGATAAAGATCGGTCGATCAACCGCGTACTGGAAGACGCAACGTGCATAAAAAAGCCTCCGGCAAGGTGGACCTGGGACCTGCTGAAGGTCGATAGAATTCGCTAGATGCAGGTGGCCCAAGACCGGTTGTTGTGGAAATCCTCATCACGACGATGATGGTGATGAAGATCGTTTTATTTTTGCTGCAGCCACTATTTTTTGCAGACTAGACAAGTATTCCAATATAGCCGATGTTGCCACTAAACAAAGTTATTCCTATTAATATTTATTTAGTAGTTAAGTTTTTCGCCGCATATTAGACACCTATCATCATCATCAACCCATTATTATCCCACTGCTGAGTACGGGTCTCCTGTCATTTGAGAGGGATAAGTCCATCACGCTAGCTTACAGCGGGTTGGCAGATATTACATGCCATCGAAAAATCTCAAATGCATGCAGGTTTCCTCAGGATGTTTTCTTTCACCGTTTTGAACATGTAATAAATACGCACATAACTTCCGAAAAGTCAGTGGTGCGTGCCTTGGGTTTGAACTCGAGATCTCTGACATCTCAGTCCACTGGTCACACCGCTAGGCTACCACAGCTCGACTTATACACCTATATAAAAGCATAATCTCCAAGCTGGTATTGTACATTTTATAAAAAAACCCCAATAACACTCCTCAACATAAAGACACGTACCGAAGACCTAACGCTCAACCAGAAACAATTTTGATTAGTTACTAGACAATTGAGGCAGTTAAGTTTTTATTAATCAGAAAATACAACTTACTTGTGGTACCAAGTATAGGAAGGTGGAGGGTTTCCTTCAGCTTTGCACTCCAGGGTCACTTGGGAGAACAAGTTCGCTTCCACCACCGTGTCGGGTCCTACCCACGTCACTCGAGGAGGGTCTGTAGAGAACATGACTCATTAATCATTTACACTTAAAACTATGCAATACCCTTGCCCGATTAGGAACTACCGTACGATGCGGAATATAACAAATGGGCCAATCGCAGGGCCAAATTCAGTAAACGCATCAATTCTATAAACTTTTTGTGAATGTAACATGAAAAAAAATATTTTCATAACAAAACCTAACATAACATTCCATCACGCCCGTCGTCCCTGAAAGGTTAAGCTTAAGTGTACGAATGTACACCCACGTTTGTATGTTTTAGGTCCCATATAATTGGGGGCGAGCCTATTGCCATTAACCGGGCACAAAGTCAAACTCCGAGCTGCAACTGAGAATTTCATAGAAAAGCTCGATAACACTTTGCTCGACCCGGGAATCGAACCCAAGACCTCTTGCTTGGCAGTCGTACTGTACAACCAATAGCCCAACGAGGCAGTTCTCTACAGTAACTCCGAAAAATATTTTTGGAGATGGATTATTTTTATGTGTAGGTTGGTACTACCAACTAATGCAATAGTACGTGTTCACCGAAACAAAACAACAATTGGGAAAATTGGTACTTTAAACGGAGACCCAGCACGAACAAAGGTTACTTAATTACTGAATTACGTTACTGAAATAAAGATTAAGATCATTCCATTTCCAATTAATGTATACTCTAGCTCGTTAGGAAATCGAGCTTCGTAAAAAATATACAAAAATGTTGAATAGAGAAAATAACAATAAGGTGCTTACATTTTATGTCTATTTCAATCTTGACAGAATCTGATGTGCCCAATGAGTTTCTTGCTTGACAACCATAGATACCTGAATAAAAAACCAATATAACTAAGTAATGTTGACGATGAATGATGAGATAACGACAGAGATAGAAATTATTCGATTCGATTTTTTATTTAGCAGATAAGATCCTCCAATTGACTCACCAGAGTGATTCCTCGACACAGGTGCTAGAATCAGTTTAGCTCCGTTCGTTGCAACGACCTGTCCGTTCTTAGTCCACCACACGTAGGGGCTAGGGTTGCCGTCAGCCCTGCACTCCAGCGTGAGGGCGCTGGAACCTTCCTCCAAGCTAGCCAGGGTACTTGCATCTCCTCCAACTATTGAAACCACCGGAACAACTGGAAAAAGGTAAAAAAGCAACCTTAAGAAGGTGATTGTAGGTCGATAGGTTACCCAGGTGTTAACGTTACGGTTGAACACAAATATATTTAGCGGATAAAACTTGACTTAATGAGTTAAGTTCTATCATAACTACGATGTACATATAATTATAATAATTAGCAAACCCGGCCGTTGCTGTGTCTAAGTAATTCGCCAGTTAGCAGTAAAAATAGAATGATTAAAATTCTTCTCCCAAGTTGGACCAAAGAACAAATCAGTTCATTGGTTCAAAAGTTCATTGCAAATAAACAACGTGACACAAAATATTTTACGTATAAAGATGAATGTCGTACAAAGAAATACAAGTGCGGAAATAAATCACTCCTAAGCTTTGGCTTTTCCTGAGACACTCTTGAACCAGAAACAATTGATATTTATGGAAAAAAGCTTTAAGATACTATTCTTAATGCTGCGTAGTACAGAAACACAAAGCTAGATTTAAGCAAAAAATTTATTTATTTTGTCCTATTCGTAACATTTCGTCAGTCCTACGCCATTACCTGCGGTTTTAATCCAGGCATTCCATGTTTTGAGTTAGCCAAATTGATTTCGTAATGAAACGAGCTTTTAATAACCCATTGCTCGCAGTCGGATTTATTCGACAAAATAATTATACGCCAAAAACGCCCACGTTTAATCCGATAAGTTTTTGTTTTACAATGCTTTGAATATGTTTTATTTTAGTCTTGTATGTAACTTTGTAGATGGAAATCATTGACCACTTGAAATTATACTTAACTCTCCATTCTTGATTGTTCAGTGTAAGTATAAAAACTTCAAGCCCTTTCGATAAAAAAAAAAACAACAGAGATTTGGCAAATTTTATCGCACTGTACGGATATTATTTATCCAAGGTTTCGGATACTTTACAGCATGTAGAGTCACTGGCATACTGAGGTGTTAAACTTTAATCATAATGTCGTAATTAGTAAAAAGTATATTGTTTTATTTCAGTCTGAAATTCGTAAGAGTATACGTAATTATTTTTTCCATAAATAATCTCAAACCAATTTAATATATAAAAAAAAGATTCCAACGAATTGACCTCCTCCTTTTTGAAGTCGGTTAAAAATATTATGAGTTTACAAATCTACATAGGTATATCTATGTTTATTTCTTGCGTTTCCCACTTGTATCCGATGTATAGAAAATTGCTTCTAAATATACTATAATTT
The DNA here is from genome assembly GCA_905163465.1 of Craniophora ligustri. Taxonomy (NCBI): domain Eukaryota; kingdom Metazoa; phylum Arthropoda; class Insecta; order Lepidoptera; family Noctuidae; genus Craniophora; species Craniophora ligustri. Next base: position 3,351,646 of record LR990967.1, on the reverse strand, counting down.
CTAATAGAAAAAGAAAAATCCGTTGGACCCCGGCTTTCGCGCTATTTACGACAGCATATAGGAGAGATTTGTAAGTGCCAATTATTTTCGACTAAAGCTCTTGCTTGCTAATTGACTATCGATTTGTTTTCTAGATATTTACAAGCTTTGGGTAGATCTTGGACCACAGTAATAAAATCCAATAAAATAGTAATTAACTAAGTCATAAACTAGAACTTTTTCTAAAACCTTGGGGTAGTAGCTATTTCATGCTTTATTAGTCTCCAACTGGAGAGGAAGAGGAAGAAGGGCTGTGGTAGCCTAGTGGTGTGACCAGTGGACTGAGATGTGAAAGTTCTCAAGTTCGAACCCAAGGCACGCACCACTGACTTTTCGGAAGTTATGTGCGTATTTATCACAAGCTCTAACGATGAAGGAAAACATCGTGAGGAAACATCGTTGACTCAGGTACAAATGTCCAAGCTTATCACATAAAACAAAACACATGTGTCGCTTCTAGAAGATTGAGAGATCTTGGAAATGAAAAGAAGAATGGAAAATGATCCCTCACGGAAGTCAACCTTAATATCGTTACGCTAATTGAGTTGTCAGACATATATTTTACACTAGCGGCACGTCCCGACTTCACACGGGTGATCATTTATTTTTTAAACTTCATTTATACTCCGCTCCTATTGGTCGTAGCGTGATGTTCGATAGCCTTAAATCTTCCTCGATAAATAGTCTATCCAACAAACAAATATTTTCTCAATTCCAGCTAGTAGTACCTAAGATTAGTGCGTTCAAACAAATAAACAAACAAAATATTCAGCTTTATAATATTATAATTATATAGATATAATAGCATATAGATAATAATAGACATATAATACTCACAGGTAACATCGAGCATGGTGTAAGAATCTCTGTAATAAGGCGATGGATATGATGGATGGTGAGCTCTGCAGGCCAGCTGGCGTCCATGCGCGGACCGAGTGGCTCCTAACTCCAGCACCGACCTCGCCGCCCAAACTCGGGGCCTTTCCACCTCGGAAGCGTTCGTCTGTGACCAGGCTGTTAGGCGTTCCTTTTCTGTAAACGAAAATCCAATGATGAGTTTTGTTGATCCCTAAAAAGGATAACTTTTTTTACGATCACATGGCGCAGATTTATTGGAACTTATATGCATGTTTTTCCACATCTTGTTGAAACGGTGAAGGAAGACGACAATGACCATTATCTTGATGATGTGCGAAGTCTGCCATTCCGCAGTAGGCTAGCGTGTTGGTTGGGCGATTTCCAATGAGAGGAGACCTGTGCCCAAAACTGGGTTAGTAATTGAGTTGATGATGAAAATTATCTAAATTATCTAATCTATCTATCCAGGTATAAAATTCGCCAGAAATATACGTAGTTTGCGCTTCCTAAAAATATGTAAGGGGACAAACCCTTTACTAAGTCTGTAAAAGGCTCTAAAAGCAGTCACATTCTAACTTCGCGCTACTTCTAAGAAAACCGAACAAAAATACCTACCCAATAATTTTTCTCGGACTTTTCAGCTTCTTTTCAATGAACCTTTGAATAGAATACTAAAACTAGGAAATAAATTGACGGGAAAATTGGTTAAATCCAATATTTCAAAAAATATTATCGTTAAATCGTCACATTGAAACCTATAAGTTGTCATCCATGTTGAAGTAATCATCTGAAATGTTGTACAAGTTAATACTTGCTAAAAAATATACCCATTCATTCTAACATTAACATAACGTAATATCATATGCTAATATACCTACACCTAACAATATTAGATATTGGAATGAATATTTTATTGCGTTATATTGATATCATAAAACCAACGTTTCAGGGCCTTTTTTCCATAATTATGGGCAAACTCTTACCTAGATACGAAACACGGTATTCTGCCTTGTACCCCAATAATATAGGTAAAAAGTAGCTTTAATGAAATAACATATTACGTATATTTCACTCCAAAAAGGTAGGCAATAGAGTACTCATATTCATGCACCTCCACATTCCGCCGATATGTTTTAGTCTCATGTTTTAGTCAGTCGAATCTGCCATTGCCTTACTCGCGTAGTGGTATGCTGAATAGAGTGTAAAAAGTGAATGGTGTCGTGTTCAATTCCAAGGTTTACCACTGACGTTTCGAAGATACGAGCGTATTTATCACATGCTCAGATGGTGAAGGAAAACATCGTAAGAAAAGGCATGTCACAGATTTTATTGATGACTTGAAGTCTACCAACCCGCACTTGGCAAGGGTGGATGTTATCCAACATCCTAATCCCTCTTAAAGGAGAGGAGACACGTACTCTCATAGAGACAGTAAATGGGTTGATAATGATGGTATAATAAATTCACAATATCCGAGTTAATATTGAGTTAGGAACCACAAGACATATTCCTCACATGTTGTGCATAACGCGAGATAATTAATGAATATGAATCTAGACTCAAACAGACAGACATTTATGTTTACATAATAATGTCTTGGAGATTGCGGTAACTATAGTATTACAAAGAGAAAAGGCTTGTCATTACCAACTTAGACATTATGTTCATCCAAAGATCTCGAGATTTAAAAGTTAATTATTCGTAGAGGTTATGTTGTAAGGCTAGATACAACGAGTGAACAAAGAAAAAAAAACCTATACTAAGTAACTATATACTTTTTTAATAACTTAAGAATATTGCACTGGCTTAGCCAAGATTTTGTGCGGATTTCTGAGAGAGATGCATTATGCGATAATTAATTATGTTCTCTTTACTGTCTGTAAAGGAACATTATTATCCGCGTTGATGGCGTCCTTTTTCTTATAGAAGGAGCGCTCTAATGAAGAAGTGCTTAGCTGTGTGGAATTACATTCTATTAACTATCTGTCAAGGATAAAAAAATATATGAGCTTCAAAGACCAAAACTTAAAACATCATATGATGATTGGAGTTACTTTAATTAATTCTGCTTTTAGTCTATCTAGATGTGACAAATATCAGTATTTTCATAAAAGTTGTTATCAGTGTGCCATCAGACCTCAAAAGCTCTGAACAATACCAATATCCTACGGATAAACTGGTTATCAAGTATTTAGGGTCTCTCCAAAACAAATAGAAGCAGACAGAACGATTTTTTTTATTCTTTACTCGAGAAAGACTTAAGTTCTTAATAAAAGGACAAAAGAGTCTTGATGTCATAAGAGTTTTTTATTGTTCTACATTTTGTTTCTTTTATTTTTACTGTTGTGTTTTGTGATGTTGGCCATACCCTCTACGGGGTTTAAATAAAAAAAAATCTTTCTTTCTTTTTTATATCTAAAAATAGTAACTTATCCATAGAATAACCGTGCCACACTTTACTTAACATAACAGGTCGATTGACTGATGTAGTTATTATTTAACCCTGTAATGATAGAATCAAACATTCATAACTTAATTTATAAACATATATATTTTAAAGTGTCCTAATTAATGTTTGTTAAGTACCGTTATTATACTAATTAAATAAATAAATATTTCTGGACATTATGACACAGCGCCATCTAGTTCCGAGCTAAGCAACGAGGCTTGTGTTACGGATATTAGTTGGTTGATATACTACGTATATACTTTTTTTTGGTAAATACATACATATTATACAAAGATACATCCATGACTCGGAAATAAATGTTTATGCTCATCACACAAACATTTGTCGGGACCTACCGGGATTCGAACCCGGGACCCATAGCACAGAAGGCACTGTTAACTACCGCTGGACTAATTGGGTCGTCGTTTCAAAGAACGCCACTCATTACATCGATCCATGGTATACTATTAATGCATTGCAGGTCATTTACCGATTGTCATTCCTCGTCTAAAATGCAAAAGGGTTGTTAGGTCATGTTTACTTAAACACATGACATGACATTAAGAATTTTATATGAACGTGTCAGTCCATGTCATGTCATGTTTAATCAGATCGTATTTATTTCTACTATTAGAATCGATTGTAAACTCTTTAAAGGTAAGCATACCTTTTAGCATGACACAACGTATTATCATACCATCACGACTGTATCCTCGTAGAGGAAAGCAGAGTGGGTAATTACCTACACTTCGTCGGCGTATTTTGGGGGTGAACTTATTACCATTAACCAGGCGCCTATCGAAACTCTAAGCTGCTACTGAGAATGTTATAGAGAATTCCAATAACTACCTATATTATGTATGTTCCATTGAGGGAATCGATCTCAGGGCTTACTGCTCAGGAGTTATGCTTTTAGCCACTGAATCTATAACTACTGAGTTATAGATTCAGTGGCTAAAAGCATAACTAAATGCCCACTGACTGCAGTGGGCATTGTTGTTGGATCATAAAAAACTGGATGCATTCGATGTAAACATGTTACCTTTTTTTCCCAAATTCAAATTGCTTCACCAGTGCTTTATTCGGTTCAGTATTTTGTATTTTTAGTGAGTACACGCATTCACGCCTGTCAGTATATGTGGTGAATTACGGCCTAGCGGTAGTGGAGAAATAGGTCGTGCTAAACCATTGCATAGCTTAATAGTATAGTGGACCTGTGTGCAATGAAGTTAAAGGTCTCAAGTTCCATCTTTACCATTGTCTTTTTATCATCATTTATTTTTTAAAAACTCTCTCACTCAAAAGTTTGCTGGGAGAAAATTAAATCTTGAATTAAGTCGTTTATGTTCATAATATTTTAAATGTATTGTTTATTTGCAGGGATCGTAGCGCGTGACATTTTATACGTTCTGCCTATCCTCATCGGAAAAAGGCGTGTGAGTATATGTATGTATTGTGAGTATAAGTAATATTTCCGTGCTGTTTTATATGTGTATAATAAATTACTTCACTTACCCAAATACCACTCGATGTATGCGGGTGGGTTTCCATATCTGGCTTCGCAGACGACGGTGGCTCTGTTGCCAGCAGGCACAGTGATGTTCTGACCGGGCATCACGTGGGAGCCGTTGAAGAGGATCCGAGGAGACTGTGGTGGCACCCGCACTGCTAATGCTGCTGGTGGACTTGATAGAGCATCCTGGAAAGGTAATGCTTTTGTGAGCTTTGAGGACCAGACAGTTTGCCAAAGATACCTGTCTTGGTATTTCCGTGAGTATATCAAAGGGTAATAATAATTAACTAGGTAACTAAATTGTGTTATAAGTAACTGTTACAAAAATTTTGAACATGACATACATTTTATTTTTCGAACCTAATAAATATACCTAATATTATAAACCGATTGTCAATCAACAATCCTTTTAGTTGACCTTAGTCACCGTAAGGCCTGAATTATACGTATAACAAGCATTTTTTTTTACTTCTCCCCTAAGGTATTCTCCTGTATTCTCACATACTACCTGGATATGAAACGATCAACGTTGTTGTATTGGTTCCGTACAGGGATATTACCATCGATCGGTATATATGCCTTACCTGGACGTCATAGTTGCTGGCAGTGACCTGGCACTGCCACTGCCCATCGTCGAGCTGCAGCGTGGCAGCCCGCACCCACAGTGAGCAGTCTCCGCCCACTGGGCTGTTCTCATTTGCCCATTCGTACTTTCCGCGGTAAATTCCCACAGGCTGTAAAAAAGAAATGAAAATAATATTATTAGACCATTTTGAAAACTTATATTTTTTTTAAATGTCACGCTATTGATGACCGCAATGAACTGCTGAAGTACTTAATGGTTCAATTTTAATTTTTAATGTTTTTTTTATTGAGAGATAGGATATCTTTTATCATTTTTTTATTACCAACCACTGAATTACGACATGTCTGCCACTTTTAAAATTGTTGATGTCTCTATATTGCAAATCTAATAAATTATTTTTATAGTACTTAATTATGTTGATGTTTGATACTTTTTATCAGTTGGATTGCTAAGCGAAGTCTTAATAAGCTATACAAATTAAATTAGATACCTACAAAATCCACACACAAAATTTTCTATAAATTTTGATTACATATTATCATACATACTACATAATTTGAACATCGTGAGAAAACAATCACAGTACAAGCTTTCGAACATTTTGATTATAAAAACTAAATTAACGAGGACATAAACGGTTAGTATACATTTAGCAATATCAATTTAGACGTTGAACATAATGAGAATTTTCGTAAATAGGAGCATATTAAACCGCACCGGAATTAATATAGGAATGTTATACCGTTATTAGTGTAACGATCAAATTACATATAAATATAATGTTCATTATAACAACCTCGTCAAATGAGAGTGGCTCCATGAATGGTGATCTTTAATTCAATGGTTATGAACCAGGAAGTAGGGGAATCAATCGTGTATGGGGGTCGTTTTGTCCAATCATGAATAAAACACTCTTTGCATCTAAGCTCGGCTTTATATTTAAACTCGATGCACATTTTACGTTTGAATATAACATTGGTGTTTCTTGAAAGGATAAAGAAAGAATAAAGAGAAATATTAACATAAAAGAAGGTAGTTATTGAGCTAAGAAACAATCACAAAGACTATGGTTCTGTGATACCATAGATGCGATATTGTCTTTTTTTATATATTTTTTTATTATATGCCTACTAGCTGTACCCTGCCTCGCTTCGGTTTGGTATATTATGATTAAAGATCAAAACAATGGTTAAATGGCGGGATGTTTAAGAACCTATCACGTCAAAATTTTACCTCAATCAGTGCAGAACTTTCTGAGTTATTGGCGATTACACAAACCAACTGTAGTTTTTTTTCCCAATATCCTAATTAATTAGAATAAGTTGCTAAACTTTATTGAGCTTTTTTTTTTCATCATATTGGGGCCAGGAGACCCGTAGCACAGGATTATTTTATATTATTGAACTCTGTCGTTCTGATTAGATAAATTATGTATAAATATGATACTTGTGGGAGACATCTATTTTTATTATTAAATCTTTATTCATGACGCTCATAAGTTAATAGAAAAAATATCAATGAAATTGTTAGATGTTTCATTATATTATAGCTTTGTTATACGTGTTAGGGAAATATTGAATGTTGTATTTAGAGAAAAAGTGGGCGCATCAAATATTATTTCGATTGCCTAGGTTAATCGAAAAAAATGGGAAAACTCCAGAGCCAAACAAGCCGTGCTCTAAACCAACGCAAGATATTTACTGCGAACCAGTTGCTGATTGCCAATCCGTTTGCCAACGCTTGTGATCATGGCAATATTGCCACAGCCGTTTGAATTCGTGTTCTAGTTTGCATACGTCCAACATTCAACGTTTGCTTACTCATCATATAGATATGATAGTGCAACTCTCGATTAAACGAATCTATAACTAATGTATATAAGTATAATAATAGGTATAAGCTATAAAAACTGAAAAGCTTTTTTTGCATCGATTTAGATCAAATTTTGACACGACAACCCTCTTCAAACATTTTTTAAACTATTTTTCGCGCCAATGCAATCGCAATAAAACACTACAGTCTGCCTGCAACCATAGACATCTATGGTCGCAGGCAGACTGTGTGCGTGTAAATTGTTTTTTTTAAAATTCTAAACATCGGAATTAAAACAATACCTATCAATATATCGCTATGAATACAGGAAAAATAACTTGTATTTGAAGTGAAATGTGTGAGTTCAATGGCAATGCACTGCCTACTACATTTGGAATACAAGCGTATTAATATGACAATAAAATACTTGATATATTATGTTATTATTAACTGCCCATAAAAATAATGTGCAGACAAAGTCACAGAAAATACTTAGCTACCTTAAACATTGTAATTAAAATTTAAGATTGAATATTTCTCTATTGTTCTGTTAAAACGTCAGTTAACTGTAATGGAGCCGTCAACACCATTACTATTCAGTTAAACCATTTTGTATTAAAACACGAGAACTTATTAATTTAATTAATTGGTTCAGTTTGGTAAGTTCGGTAATAATTATGTATCGCATGTTGTGGTTGAAATGTTTCCTAATTAAATAGGGGCTCAGTCATAACATAAATACGTATGGTATTATTTAATTGTATTTTTTTATAAATTGAATTTATTTATAGGATTGGATATATACATAAAAATGGATGGCACTATGAGAAAACAGCTTTTCCGCCAAACAATTTAGAACTTATTTTCGTTAAATCCTACGGACCAGGAGAAACTTTAGTGTTGAACAACATCGTTTTTTAATAACGCAAATTAAAAACAGAATCAATTTCTATAAACTGAAGTAACTGAAACGGAACTGCTTTTTACAGATTTGATCGTGTCATATTGATATTGTTAAATGAAATTATGAATCCAACGCGATGTCTTGAAAGCATGCATCAAAGAATCCGGAACATTGGGATTCAATAATATCAATACACCGCGATAAAATCCTTAAAACATACTTTCAATTCAACTTTTCTATAGTATTCGTATAAGTGTAAGAACTCAGTCACTTGAGGAACAACACTAATATAAATGAAACTAACGTAATATTTAAAATAAATACCTTAATACATTTAAAATAAGATTTGATATCAAATAACCCGTACTGGTTCGCAATCCTTGAATAAAATTCAAGAAAGACGTGCACAAAACTGTTACAAATTATTCCACAATTTGTAGCCAACATTGAATGCTTATATTAAGCTGTAGCGGTGTCCGTCCGTCGAATATTAAGTAGGTAGGGAAACTTTTCAATCAGTTCCTTTTGTTTTAAACGTAACAATAAGCTGCATTTTATATTTTATACTCTATTTACGCTCATGGAATATTTACTCGGAAATACTCTGAATATAATTATGCTTCCTTATGTTTATGGCCGTAAAATTCTAAATAAACCGAAAATATATATTTAGAATTGTGACTCCTTTACAGCATCCGTGGTGAGAGGCAGAATTCCTGTAGCCATGAATACTGAGATAACAAGAAACGTTGGGATTAAAACATTACCAACATAGCGCGATAAAATCCTCAAAAAGTAGTTCAATTTCAATAATAATTATTATTATATTATGATTTATTATTAAATCAAATTATTTTTGCACCCGTGTAAAGTTGGGTCGATTCCCTAATAGATAGCATTGACTTATAAACTTAATAATGATAAATATAATTAATAAACAACACTACTTAATAATTATTTCCCAATATTATATCTGATTCGTTAATTCTTTACGAAGGTAGTAAGTTTGACCAAAGTCAATTCCATATTTTTTTTTAAATGGAAAACTATGCCGCTGTCGACAATCCTGCCAATGTCAAAAGTGTCATGGATATGCGTGAGTCTCAAAAAAAAGATTCTATTGATCAAAGTCAACGCTTCATAAAAAATGACACATGTCAATTGAGATCTATTGGATTTTATCTGTGGCATGCGTTGCAATGTTTTTGATAACATAAATCAATTTTTTTTAGCCACTACTCAACCCAGTTTTTGGTATTAAATGGTATTGGAACGCATAAACAAAAGCTACAAATAAATTAACATCAATTTCTAATATAATTGATAATATAATCTGTATTACAATAGAATCCCTTACATTATTTTGGTTAGCAAACACGTATGTTGTTAGAACTACTGTTAATTAAATGCAAAATTGGTTCATTAATTTGTCAAAACTGAACCACGCTGTCCGTTTTAAATTATTCTAACACACACTAAAGCAGGTAAATATTCAAATTAATACGAGATATGCTGACCATTAATTAAAAAGATACCTGAGTACAAATGTGGACAGTATATAAATTTATTACTCAACTACAAACTAATCTGCAAGACAATCCTAATAAATCTAAAGTTGCCTAAATTAAATCTAACTTTTGGGATGAGGGAACAGATATTTTAATTAACTGAAAAGGCTCTTAGTGATAATCCCTCAGCGTTCCATTTGTAATTCTTTAAGCAGTTAGGTTTCTAGGTGTAATGTAAGTGAGTGTTCAAAAATGAGGTTTCTACACTTTGCATGAGCGAGCACGGTTCAGCGGCTACACCTTTTATCTTTGCCAACGATTCGTGAAAAAAATAAGGTCGGACGATTTGTGAAATTGCAGAGCGCGCCTCGCACAGAGAAAACTTCACTATTGTGTATGTAAACACATGCATGCAACCTCACGTAGACACGTAAAGAGGTTTATTGTGTACCAATGTATTATAAACGGAATGAATTACCTGGCACTGGCACACACTTATCTACGTTATAGCATTATATAAACATAGCATCACGCCTATCACCCTCAATGGGTCAGACAGATGTGTACTAATATACCTAAACCACATTCCACCGGTATATTTTAGGTCACATATAATAGGGGGCGAGCCTATTGCCATCAACCCGGCACAAATGATAACTCAGTAACGCTTTGCTCAACCCGGGAAACGATCCCAACAATTTTAACTCTGCAATCGCACTTACCACCAGTACACCAATGAGATAGTTACTTCCTGTGTATGTATAATCTTAGACAGGTAATGACTCGCGTTAATACAATTAGTGCTAAACATTAAACCCCTATTCTATAGCATTAATATGATAAGCAGATGAAGTAGGTATTATCGCTAATACCATATCATGTTATAGACACGAACATGACACAAACCTAGTTAAGTGTTTATATTTAAGTTAAATAGTTAATACAGATTAACTGGTAGTTTCAGAATATAGGGGTTTAGGGATCGTAGCGAGTATTATTCTGTAGATCCTGCCTACCCACATGTAACAAAGTCTGCATGAGTCGGTATATGATCGTTTTAGAATATAGTGTTGTATTTTGAGGTATTTATTCCTCTTCAACTTCATAGTGTTTAGATTTTTTCTGTTTTATTTTTTTATTTATATTTTGTACATTTACACTCAAAATAAAAAATAGATTAATAGATATACTGTTCTTTTTTTGTACTACAAATATATTAATTATAAGTAGGTAACCTTTTTGACATGATTATAGATACTTAACTCATCTCTATTTCATACCCAAGGCCCGCACATTAAAATCTACTACGTTCTACGTCACACCCATGTGGTCGATACACGCCCGGAACAAATATTTGTATTGCCTACAGATATTTCTTCCTGATTTGGGCTTTATTGTAAGGGACAATTACTATTTGTATACTTACGTCCACGATATACGAAACAATAACTACTAAAATCGTGTTAAGGAATGAATGAAGATTTTCCTTGAACTTACTTTACTTTAGAAAACAAAAATAAACTAAATCAAAATCGGTACATCCATTTACGAACTACAGATACGCAGAAATGTTGCATCGGGAATTATAAATATATTTCACAACACGTTATGTTTCGGTAAACAAAAGGAAATTAAAAAAATGCGAAATTATAACAATGATGGCAGAGCTCTGAACATTGAAACCGACAATTGAAATTCTTTCGCCCAATATTTGCTCATAATAACTCCACACTGATATGTTCCGGAACGCGTTTGGGACTGAGAAACACGCAATAAAGGCACAAGGAAAATAAAGAAACCGTTAATATAGATAAAAGGTAATTGAGCTGTGTGTTCAATGTTAATTTTATATGTCTGTAATAGGGATGTTACAGAAGTGGCTGTATCGGAATTAGGAGACGGAGTTTTTAAATTCAGGTTGTCGGAATCGGAGACGGTTGTGGAGACATATAAATAACTCAAAGGTGACTGACTGACTGACATAGTGATCTATCAACGCACAGCCCAAACCACTGGACGGATCGAGCTGAAATTTGGCATGCAGGTAGATGTTATGACGGAGGCATCCGCTAAGAAAGGATTTTTGAAAATTCACCCCCTAAGGGAGTAAAACGGGAGTGCAAAGTTAATATGAAACTTATTTTTTTAGTTAATTTGCACGCGGACAAAGTCGCGAGAATCAGCTAATTAATCAAATGAGAAGTAAATTGTATTTAATGAACAAAATCTGCACAACTATATCTTCTTCTGATCTATTTCTGGACGGGTTTTAGATTACAACTCTGATTCTTACCTCCAATTTAAATGCCGGGACCGTGTTCCGACTTTTCGGAACCGGAGTCGAAGCTCCGTCTCTACAAAGAAGAAACATCCCTAGTCTGTTGTAATGTTTACCAAGCAACAGCAATAATATGGGACCGCTTAAAGTAATTTCACACGGAAAGTAATAAGATATACATTTTATGTAAGTTATTAATATTTAATCAAGTTAGATACGCATTTATTTTAGAGGTACTTATTTATCTAGGAGGTAGGGCATAGTGAGATTTCTCGCTCAAATTGAGCTGCCCGACTGGGGAAGTACCTCCGCAATGGAGTTAGGCAACGCATTTCCGAGCCTCTGGTGTTGCAAATGTCCATGGGCGACGGTCATCACTTACCATCAGGTGAGCCGCCTGCTCGTTTGCCCCTTATCACCATAAAAAAATATTGTACGACCTAGTTAAAGCCGCTGGAATTAGCTGAATACGGGTGGCGCAGGATCAATCGTCAGGGCAATTCTTCAGGAAGACCTATCTGGACATAGGTAACAGTTGACGTCTATCAGTTGATATGATGCTAACTCATTTTATCTAACCCACCTAAATGGTACTGGGTACCATCAAAAAACGACGTGGTTTTTTATGTCCGGATTAGTCCTCGACAAATGGAGGTTTAATTCTAGAAGCGAATTTGATTTACATAACCCTATGATGTAAATCAAATTCGTTTTTTCTCACGTCAATTCCTATACTACGTTTCAACTAGATTATTAAGATATTAAAGTTAGAGTATATTGTCCTCACACAATTTGTTGCTAGAATATTGTGCTAGTGGAAATTTCAATAAATTGTCTTTTGTCCTTTATTTTTAAAGTGCCATCCTTAATCCAATTTCTTGGAACCGTGTAACTAAAGGTAGTATGAGAGTTTAATAGGGAAAGTGTTGATATTAATTCACATCTGATTAGTATCCAAAACTCCATAAAGGGTAACTATTTTAGGGAATAGGAAGACAGCAGTGAATTAACAATAGTTGTGTTTCTGTGAGTGAGTGAGTAAGGTTACCAGAGCTCATTAGGGGAGTGACTATTCTGACAGCATGGGAATTCCGTTTACTGTCAGTTTAGCAACTCCCTATTTTAAAAACCAGAACGGTTTCTAAGGGATTTGGCAACGCATTTGCAAGCCTCTGGTGTTGCAAATGTCTATGGGCGGCGGTCAACACTAACCATCAGGTGAGCCGCCTGCTCGTTTGCTCCCTTATCACCATAAAAAATAAAAAAAAGGAAAAGTTTCTTTACAAAATTTGAAAATACAAAACCTCTTACTTTTTGGCTAAACCTAGATCTGGATTGGCTATTTACTATACGCCGTTTATTCTTATGTTATTATAACCTTTTCTTAGTGTGATGGTGCTGATATTTCTGAGAAGCAAAAAGTTTTTTTTTTTCTACGCTTACACGTGAACTATTAATTAATTTCCTGTTCAATGGATATTGTAAAGTTTTGCCAAAGATGGTGACACTTTATTGCTATAACATACTTATTGATTTCTTAAGCTTACGCGAATATTAGACATAGACTTCGCACAAAAAAAAAATATATACCCGGTACTTTTCGAATTCTCCACAGCATTTAATAATAATAATAGTTTATTGTCAAACAATTTACACACTAATATAACTTGATGAACTATGACACCCAAGCTAAGATTGAACTTATATCGTTATAGTTATTGGTTTTGGACATAAAACCATTGATAATGGAGGTATTTCATAATAGTTTTATTTTGAAAGTAGTTTTAATTCCATGGAGGTATACATTTAATAAAATGAACATTTAGACTGACCACCTGTCCAGTATAAAACCCAAAGTGAATACTTTTGAAATCGTAAATTCAGGGGTCGTTTATTTGAGTTGAACCGCAAGCAATGTCCATTAAAACCACCGCTTTCTTCGCTCCAGGACCGAGTACCCTTTTAAATGGGGCTTTAAATTATTGATACGTATATAATGGTCGTTTATTACAAGTGTTTTAGACCATGAACATACTTATATTATGATCAACTATTCACTGACCTACCTAATTATATTATTAATTGTTTACTTGGTATCTTAAATTTAATAATCTGCGCCGTAGCTTACCATGCTTTTCAAATCACAGATTGCTTTTCCTAAGTTAGGAATGGGCACCCATCCATTAAATGACCTCGGCTGGCGCTGCTTAACCATACAGACTATTTATGACTTTACCAAGAGACTACTATCTCCACTAAGTTTAATGTATATATTGTGGTTTATGAAATGAAATTCAATATCATCCGCCAAAGTAGGATTTTTTTGCTATTAAAAGTCAGAGAGTTTTTGCATTTAAAACAAACTTGTGAGTGTAAATGAATACGAATAGCTCCCGATACATTACTGTCTTCTAAATATATCATATATATATTTCATTACATTTAGTTAATGAGTAAATAGTTTACTAAGTTCAGTTGCGACAGAAAAAAAGGCAGTGGAAACACATTTCAATTTTACTTTGCGACGCCAAAGGTAAAAGGTGAAATGAATTCCTCTTTTCTATAAGAAAGGTATGCGGAAAACCTGTCATAAAAATGTCAACGTAAAAAACCTTTTTCTTATATTCACTCACAGTTAGTATATCTAACGAGGTTTTATTATATAAAGAGGAACGAGAAAATGTACCCTTACCTTACATAAGTATAAGTTGTGAATTAAATAAATAAAGTTTTTTATTTTTTTATTTTACTAGCATTTTCTCTTGCGTTACGGCTGCATTTACAAACACAAATTTTCACTTGCACCAACGCTCGAGACTCGGACCGTCGTACAAATATTTGCTCCGCGCAGGGATCGAACCTGCAGCCCTGACGGACAAGCTGAGCGCAAAGCCACTACGCCAATCAAGTCGTCACTAAAAGAAAAATAATAATAGCGGTCATGACGTGAGAATTAAGATTAAAAAAAAGTCAAAACACGTAACAGAACTCAAAAGTTCTGTTACGTGTTTTGACATTTTTTAAAAGAAGCTTAAATTGTCAATTTTTAATTTTGGATGTCGTGAGTAGATTATTTGATATGGTATTCAAAGCATATCACAAATATGTTCATCATCTAAAATATTCAAAACGCACTTAGAGCGTGTAATTAGAATAATTACCGTAATTCATATATAATTACCATTAAGCACATCGCTGTCAACGCCAGCATTTTCAAACACAAAGAGAATTTATTTATCAACAAAACAACTCAAAAAGAATTCCACCAATTTCTGTCTCATGTAAATTAAGTATTAATTGCTTTCCGAACCGCCCCGACCAATTAAAACATACTTGTCTACTTCATTAGAAAGTATAAACCAGACTTTATTACACTTTTAAATAAAAGAATTGTCGTTTTCACTTAAAGCTGTTAATAAGGTACTGGGCACACTACAAATGAGTTCAAAGCAAACGCTTAATTAGAACATGCTTGAAAAAAGGTAATAATGGACTGAGAAAGTTTAATATACAGGACGCAGGACTTATATATAATAATGCTTCACTTAAAATAGGAGTGAAATATTGATATGCCTCAAAAAACAATTATAAATAAAAAAATATTCCTGGACATTATGACACAGCGCCATCTAGTTCCGTGGTAAGCAACGAGGCTTGTGTTACGGATACTAGTTGGTTGATATACTACATATATACTTTTTTATTTTTTGTAAATACATACATACATATTATACATAGATACATCCATGACTCGGAAACAAATGTTGATGCTCATCACACAAACATTTGTCCCTACCGGGATTCGAACCCGGGACCCATAGCACAGCAGGCAGCGTTAACTACCGCTGAGCTAAACAGGTCGTCAATTATGAGAAAAGTCCATATTTATCTTAAAATAAACATAGCCTAGTTAAAATATACAGACTATCAGTAGATTTCGGACAGAAAATCTGACACGGCAGCGTAATGCACTGTTTAATAGAAGCTGCGAAAGAAGAAATCGCGTATTCCAATGTATAAATTTAAGAATGTATTCGAAACTGTACATAAATAATCTTTTAATCTTCTTATTTACTGGCACTTCCCCAAATAAAATATTTGCAATAAAATACACAAAAAATATTCACATCGGTCTAGTTATGTGTAAACACACTGAACGAAAGTTTCTCCTTCTCCCAAGCGAACTGTGACTTAGTTTGACTGAGCAAACAAAACAGCGACAGTTGTTTGATTAATAACCCTGAGAACAATACGGGACGCAATATCCGCCAGTGTGGACCGCGCCTCCCATTTATAGCTGTATATGAGCCGTGGCCGTCTTAGGAACATCTGGAGGATACTTTTACTTTCCAACGCGTGTCATAAGCGGAAACATTATCTCCATATGTGAGAAACATTCACGTGTATGAACATTCAAACTTCAGGAAGTCCTAGGATGTTCCACGTTTAACACGATTCTCGATTCAATCGTATGTTATTATTAATATCGATTAAATTGTAGACTACTCGATATATATCGAATGATTTTTCGTATACATACGTGCGTTTATCACGATATTTATCTTACGACAAATTTAAACACATTACCGCTAGATTTCAGATTTGAAACTAACTAGATTTAACGTCCTTTATATAAATATTTCTTTCTTATTCAAATTTTAAGGAATTTAGATCCTTTCTGAAAACCTTTCAAGATCGTTTTAATTAATTATTGATATGATGAGATTTCAACTGTACGCAGCCCCATACCCCGTCATGTTAATGTAAAAGGAAGTGTTTCTTGATATATTCATTACGGAAAGTCGGTAAAATTTATAGGGATCATAAAATTAATAATAATTATTAATTAGTTAATGCAGTAAATATGAGTAGGTAATCTGTGAAAATTGCCTTATACTCCCAAAGTAATTATATTTTTTGAAATAACTTAGGAAATTTGAAATTTAATGACAGAAATAAAAATACAATAAGATAGCCTTCCATAAAATTAGGAGCAAAACTAAAATCCAAAGAGAAACGGACTTTAATGGCGTGTCTAAATCCTCGCAGTTCACAAGATATATCCACTACTTGCGCTAGATTAGGTCGGTTTAATGGAGGCAGGGCATATCAACAGCTTATCAGCCGTCGGAAATGAGTTATGCCAGTACTCAGGGGTGAGTTCTGTGCCGCTAATTATGCAGTTACATATAAACTTATGTTGAAGATAAGTGGCTGTACTTAGGAGCTTATTTTGGGTATTGTTTTTGTTTTTTTGAGGCAACAATTCTAGCTTTAATAGTTGTATTAGCAGTGGACTAAGTCAAAAGCCTCGAGCTCGAACCCATTGCATACGATGCAAGAAATACCCTTGACTTTATGAAACGATTTGCGCATTTCAGTGATGCTCAAACGGTGAAGGAAAACATCAAAAGGAAACTTGCATGCCGGAGAAATGTTAAATGAGAGGCAATCCTTGATCGGCAATAGGACACTAAATAGTGGCAAACGCAATGGCAATGGAGTAAGTGGCCATCATAACCTATAAAAATATAATGTAACTGAACATAACTTCACAAAAAAGCAACAATATTATACATATTCCGAAAGTAAATTATAGGCGCAATATCAAATAGGTACTGTACATCTGTGATCAATAGTCAACGCTTCCAATTTTTTAAGAATCCTTTTGGCAGAAACATACCTTCCAGCAATTTGTACGTGTCGAACCCACGACGAGAAAAATCAAGAAAATGTTCCATCTGTAAGAAGAAACTTTTTAACCTACCTATTTATCTACGCTAGAAATTAGTATCTTTTGATTAAATGGTAAAAAAAAATCGTGTATATATATATATAAAAGATTTAATGTGAAATTGTTGCATCGTGCTCTAGTGGTTGTAAGAGCGACTGCTGAGCTAGAGGTCTTGGATTCGATTCAAAAGGCCATCTCAGACTGACCTACGTCGTCAGGCTCACGTATTGTAACCAAAGATGTTTGGACTTCAAAAGAGACCATGATTCTCTGAGTTAGTCTCGGCATTTCTTCTGAGAGGTCGTCAGTTAGGAAATGCCGATGCCATCTAGTTCTTAAAATGTATCTTATACATGACTTGTAAAAGTGTCTTTAAAAGATCTATTTACAGAAATTAATATCATTTAATCAGGTCGAGCAATGTGTTATTGGGTGTTTCTATCAAATTCTCAGTTACAGTTCGCAATTTAGATTCGTGCTCAGTTGATGCCAACAATGTAATGGATAATAATTGGGTTAATGATGATGACTGGGGTCTTAAACAAACTTAATCTTTCTATTTAATCTTCATCCTTCAAATATCAACTGCAGTTTCTCACCAAAACGAAGCCAATTTAATATTATACATTAATTAATCAACGTCTTTATTACTTACCCTCAAGCCTCTTTGATAAATAATATCCGGACGTCGTAGTTCCGTGCCTAGCAACGACACTTGGTTACGGATACTATAAGGTATATTCATAGCTTTATTTTGTAAATATGTACGTATAAACATACATATTATACATAGAGACTATGATAGCCCAGTGGTGTGACCATTGGATTGAGAAGTTTAAGGTTTCTAGTCCCAATACATAAAGTGACGCACTGGTGACTTTTCAAAGTTACGTGTGACAATAAATGTTTTGATGATGATATATAAATACATGACTCAGGAAAAAAATCCACACTAATCAAAAAAACATTTGCCCCTACCAAATTTTGAACCAGTAAAATCACATCGACAAGCAGCCATAATTATCTAATACCGCTGCGCTATTTCAGTCGTCAATAATAATAATAATACGAGTATATTTTATCGTTCAACTAAATAAAGGCTTCACTCAAGTAATTACCTTCTTTCAACAAGCATTAGCCGGTGTTTCTCATTAAAACGAATTTAACGTGACTAACGCCTGACAAACATGATTAGCAAATCTGCGCTCCTGCCGACGGTTGCAATTAGAAAATAAACAGCGGTGAGTTGCTCTTGCTTACTTCGATGATCACGGGTTAAAGTTTAGAGAAATTTTCGAACTTCTTACATTTGAATACAGGTGAGTAGGTAATATAATATTAAAATGATGCAGCAAATTTTGGAGCCCTGTTACATGCTGCGTTTTCATGTGAATTATGAACTGGGTAGGTAATTTTAGAGGAATATGACGCTGTTTTTGAAATCGTTATCCTTCCATTTTCCCAATGACGTTAGAGTGGTTTCCAGACTAAAGAATCGACTGCCATAACACGTTTGCGACTCAGTTAGTGGGCAAAGACTTAAATACTATGGATAAGCTGGCTTTGCTTTAATTTTAATGTTTTAAGAAGCTAGGATTCTAAACAACAAACTTTAATTTAGCTCACAATGCAGCATACAGATACATCTCATTGATGTTGACAGTGCGTATTGTATGGGATCGGGACCGAAAAGTTTAATAGAGATTATACTAATTTCTGATACTAATACCTTTTGATGTGTATACATACACAATCAGAAATTAGTAAAATCTCTGTAGTAATAGGGTTTTACCCTTTCTTTTCAAGACTACAAGCCATAATGTTTTAAAGAATGCAAAACATAAACAATATCAATATACCGTGCTAGCATCCGCAGCAGTAGTTTCGTTTTAAGAAGACTATAGAAAATCTTAGATGAATGTCTACATAACTTTAGTGATGCACCTTGACTGTCTTAGTTCTAACGAGCGAGTTTCGGGGTTACCCTTGCTAGATGGTATTATCTGTTTGATATTGTTCCTCAACAGCATGTGTACACACGGGAGAGTACGAGCCAGCCAGCTTTGTACTAAGGCCTTATGTAGCGACGTGCGCTGAGCTAACAAAACATTAGTTTACATCGCATACGCCTATGGGACGGGTAAAACAAACAAAAGTATAGGTAATTCACATGAAACATGGAGCAATAACAATTTGTTTTGATTGCAACACCAATTGTTTACACAATGCCGAATTATTTAACAATTAACGCAATTGTAAACGTTTGGAATGTTAATAGAAATTTAATATAATCGTTTAACATAGTGAATGGCGATAAATGCGCATTTGTCATTCAAAATACATTTGCCGTTAGCAAGCTTTCAAATGGGTAATACCGCTTGATAGACTTTCCAAATGGCATGGTTTAATTAAGTAGAAAATGCCAACCCATCAACAGATTGACTGCAGAAAATACCTACAGATATATACGCACATTATGACACAACGTCATCTAGTTCCGAGCTAAGCAACGAGGCTTGTGTTACGGATACTAGGTGGTTGACAACTACATAATATATACTTTTTTTTTGTAAATATATACATAGAAATATCCATGACTCAGTTCGAATTTCCATGCTTATCACATAAACATATTCTCCTACCGGAACACGAAGCCTTGCCACAGAAGTCAGCTTGGTCGTATATACCTGCCATTTCAAAGTATTAATTACTTTCAATATCTCACAGAGTTTTAATACAACAATGGCAAGATCAAGAGCGTCTGATTGTTAATCATCGTTTACGCTTTAGTAATTACTTAATTGGTACCTGAGAACAACAATAGAACACACAATAGAGCGACGTTTGAGGCGTGGAGTCTCGATACTAAGTCGTGATGAAATAAACTATTGAACTGTTCGACCCTTAAGTGAATAGAAATAAGACTTCATATTATTAATAACTACCAGAAATTGGTCTTTAATTTATGTTGTTTATGTCTTCTTTTAATAAGTAATTTTATCTAATCTGCTTATTTATATCTTACTGCCTTTTAAAAAATAATCAATTCCGCATAGAAACTTGACCCCTCTTTTCACCCCTTTTAGAACTAATTTCCGGGACTATAATTATCCTATGTCCTTTACCGGGACTCAAACTAACAATGTCCATTTCATCTATGAATCAGCGGTTAAAGCGTGAAGAGGTAACAGACAGACAGACACACTTTCGCATTTATAATACTACTACATAGTAAGACTAGTAAGCAGTAAGACTAGTAAGATTGAAAGTAAGGACTAGTATGGATACGACGATACGATAGTATCCTATGGAAGGTGGAGGCAGAGCAGTACTGATATACTCCACATTTAGGTTTTATGTTTTAGGTCTTGTGTGTTAGGGATCTAAAACATATCGTTCCTATAACCGTGAACATATCCGAACGTCGAGTTACTACCGAGAATTTCCCCGAAAAATCCAATAACAATTTACTTGACCTAGAAATTGAGTAACATCTTACGCTCAGTAGTCGCGCTTGCCATACGTTAACTTTGCCAAATATTACATTAATTTATGTTCACAATACTTACCTACCTACTTAAAAATGGGTACACGAACACGTAATTTTCTGTTCTCGTATTAATATTGAATTTTAATATGTATCACGATATTATGTCAAGCACTCTCGGTTGGATGGTGAAGATGAAACGCGAAGGATTATAAATACTTCATTACTCATACGGTCGATCCCATATCGTGCAAAATGTTATTGGGTTTCTGTATGCAACTCTGAGTACGGACTCGTGCCCGGTTAATGGCAATAGGCTCGCCCTATATTCCATGGAAGCCAAAACATACTGGCGAAATGTACATTAGTCAACCTCTGCCTAATCTTTCGGGGACGACAGATGTGATGGTATGAGAAATAGTTGATTAAAACTTAAACAACTGGTAGCCTATGGCTGACACGGAGGCGATCTCTGGCTACTGATGATAGCAAAGCCGATGCCACGCAGCGACAAAGCGACCAAATCTCAAATGAGCTTCACATATTTTAGGTGACCCGTTTGGCGCAGCTGTGGTAGCCTAGTGGTGTGACCAGTGGACTGAGATGTCAAAGATTTCAAGTTAGAACTCAAGGCACGAACCACTGACTTTTCGGAAGTTATGTGTGTATTTATAATATTCTCAAACGATGAAAATAAACTTCGTGAGAAAACCTGTAACCCGTGCCCGGCAGTGGGACAATAATGGGTTGATAACGGTTCGCGCAGCGGCCGAATGATCGGCTTGTGCGTCACGGGTTACGGGTTTGTACCCTGCACGTAATCAATATTTGTACGATCTACATGTAATTGTTCCGGTTCTGGACATTTGTCTATTTGAAAATTTGTGTTAGTAAACCCACCCACACCCACGATACAAGAGAAAATTCAAGAGTGGGGCAGCATGTTAAAAAATCCTATCGATATGTTTAGTGCGTATAGTGGGCCCACAGCGACTTGCACCCGATATGGGGGGCGCATGTTAACGTTTGGTCTATATCCCCATTTTGGCGTACTAAAACTGTCCCATGCCTGGAGTGGTTTCAGTATGGGTTATATGGGGATAAAACTGACTAAATGTTCAAATAACTATTAAGAGTTGAGTACTCTTGAGTTACAACATACTACAACTGCCTTGATTATTATCGTGGGAACTGAAGATAGCAAATGTACGTATATATATAGATATATATATATAGATATTTATTATACATAATTACAGCACAGTCTAAATGTATGAGAATGACAACAAGGCTGTGTGAATATTTCTAATCATTCATTAATTGCAGTTTTTAAGGCCGGTAAAGTTTCTTATAAATCGCTGAAAAATTTAATTTTGATGTTAAAAAACTATCTCGTTAGTCTAACTGCCTCGTTAGTTTAGTGTTCTTTAGTGTGACTGTTGAGCAAGAGGTCTGGATGAGGGTGCGATTCCCAGGTCAAGAAAAGTTTGGGTCTTTCTACTACAAGGCACGAAATGTTAGTGTACATTAGTACACCTCTGCCTAGCCATTCAAGGATGACAGGTGTGATGGTATGTTATTTCAAAAAAACTATTTCATAATGGGTGATACACATTTTCGGCTGTAGGTTTTATTTAAAAATTACTTGCACATTTTTTTTTGGTTTCATGTGATCGTAAGTGTACTTTATTGGGGATAGGTGAGTTTATATATATTCGCCCCATAAACTTAACCTTACCTCCTAACTCAACCCTATATTTTTGGCATTTTATTGCCTTCTTACGACAATCACGACCTTTTCGTAATCCCACGGCATGATACCAGTTTGAAGATAGTAATAGTACATTAGTTACATCGATTGCATCATAAACAGTTTATCAGTTTGGCCGGTGGATGGCCAAGACATTTAACACACCATATAACCTTATAACTCATCATTCATTGCACAATATGTAAGATCTTTGGCACTTGCACTGTTATTAACTAATGTCAAAGGTTAATAGTGTGAGAAATTTTTGTAGATACGATTCCGTAACTGTATTTTAGTTTTGTTTAGATGTGTTAGTACCTAACAAAACATAGTCTTTTTTGTGTTAAATTTATTTTTTACTAGCTTCCGCCCGCTGCTCCGCCCAAGTGGTAGGTTGATAAAAAGTAACCTATTTCCTTTTACAAGGTTCCGTCTTTATCAATACTAAAATTGATCAAAATCAGTTCAGCCGTTCACGCGTGATGCGGTGACCAAGGGAATTTATAGGGATTAATTTTTATATTTATAATTATATAGATCGTGATCCCTAATGTCTATTTATGTATATTTATCAGACAGCAGGTATATAGAGCCTAAAATGTGGCGCAAAATTCAGATAGACACTTTACTAATAAATTTTTATTAATTACTATAACTTTACTCATGATTATTTAATTGATTACTTATGATTTGAACATTTTTAGCAATATAATTAGTTGAAGATACCAGGAAACGATTTTCTCAACACCTACAAAATAAAATTGTATTATTAAGAAACACGGAAACACCCAAAAACATAGAAGCTCATATAACAGTTTTCATAATAATGTTAATAAACCCGCGAACACATACATACATACATAATTGTTGTATGTTTAAATCACTATCCGATGATTGCACTACGGAACGTAACTGGAAACAATCGTCTTACAATAATAATTTAATTATCTCGATTACGCACAGTCGAGTCGATATACCGAAACCTACTAATATCGCTGGCAGTCGATTCTCGATTCGTTTGCATTGAATAAAGACCCGTGCGCTGATGGACTCAAAGTGTTAAACCACCTGAAGCGAACAGGCTCCTTATATCTGGGAGTACTGTACCTATTGCTCAATACCGCGACTTAGTCCGCGCGCAATTTGTTGAAAAAAAAGTTTCATATTAAGTTTGCGCCCCCATTTTTACCCCCATAGGGGGTGAATTTTCAAAAATCCTTTCCTAATGCTCCTCTACGTTATAAAAGGAACCCCTGTGCAAAAAAGTTTGTGTTTCAAGTTTCTAACCCTTATAGTTTAGGCCCTGTTTTGATATATCAGTCAGTCAGCTTCTTCTATTATATAGTACCTATATTTTAGTACCTTCTAGGTCCTTGCCTAATTCGTGCTCAACACTACGCAACACAGCCAACATTAGAATTATAAACTATGATATTAGATATACTAATATTAATCACGATAACTTCCTTAGTACAAATTAAGAAGGAAATTTTAAGGGAAAACTGCAAAGGGGAAGACCTAGGTAAAGTTTTATGCAACAAGTGAAAAAGAAAATAAGAAAGGAGTTATATCAAGAGCTTAAAAAGAAGACAGAGTATAGAAAAAAGCGGCGATCCTCCTTTAAAGGAGCTGAGCTCTAAAATTAAAGAAGAATACTAACTTAATAATTTGACTCCATGCTGTCAGAATAGTCACTGTCAGCTGTTGTACTAATGTACATCCACATTTCGCCTGTATGTTTGAGGACCTGTAGCCATCATCATAGAAATACAACGACAATTTACCTTTTTAATCTACCCTGACCATTTCAAAAATATATCGTTGGATGTCTATATCGAGAGCATAAAATATCTGTACCTATAAAAAAAGTATTAGGTTCTGTATCAAATAGCAATACTATTTTTATGTTTTATATGAACGAATTTCACCCGAGGCCACCTGCACAGGTGGGTAAAGTGGTATTGGATTTTTTATTACGAAATTTTCAGTTCGGAGTTTGGATTTGTGTCCGATTAATGGCAATAAGATAACCCCAAAATATACCGCCGAAATGTAAGTGTAGGTTTTCATGTAATCCGCAAAAGATACAGCCGTTTTTAAACATATTAATTTTAGTTTATCTGAAAAATATTTAAAAAAAGCAATACAAATTCGATTTATCTAGCAAAGTGCTAATTTCCAAGTGCAATGCGCCAAAGCAATTTTTTTATATCACACGTATTTATTATAAAAAGAACATAGGTACATACTTTAACTTAGAGACAGATATTATTAACTGTAACGTATTTATATACGTTACAGTTAATAATATCTGTATAATATACACCTAGTGTATACACCTAGTGTGTACACCTATAATATACAATAATTATACAGTAGGTACATAAGTACCTACTGTATAATTATTCACACTATAGGTACTTAATTACATGCATGAGGATTCACATTTAACTGATATATGAAATAACAATAGACAGATGCCTGTTTCAGCGAAAAGTTAAAATTAAGCTCAAATCTATTACCGGAAGAATATCAATTACCTATGTAATAGTTAGCCTTTGTAATAATTTTTGGTAACCGGAATAATATCAACATTTTAATCAAAATAATTACTACTATAATTAGAAGATATATCAGCACACAACGCATGTGTTGAGCGCTCATAATTAGTTGAAATCTGATACCCATAGCGTTAATAAGTATAGAGTAACATCATAATAAAGCTCCTTTATTCAAGCTCCAGCTACGCGGTCAGTTTAACTGTCACTCAACCCTTTGAATGCCACCCTAAAAGTTTTACGGCCCGTGGACTTTTTATGAATATTAAAAAGTAATTGCGTCATTGGTCACCGAGCGTGAGGTTCGTTCCCATATCGAGCCTTGTTATTTATTTTTCCTATTAGAAATATTCTGGCAAAGTTTGCGTTTGAGTTTGGCAATAGGCTCGCGTCCCGTTTTACATGGAACGTAAAAAATACTAATGAAATTTGGGTTCTGTGAGTATAGACCAGTATACCTCTTCACCCTTTGTGAATACTGGTATGTTATGATATGGATTCAAACGTATAGTCAGCTTTAATAAAATGTATATACAGTCAGTTTTCAAATATGAATTTCAGAAACCTACTTACTCAAGTTTTAAAATGTTACACACACTAAAGCAAGTATAATTCCATGGTGGACAGAATAACAAATATCATAGGCAACCGTTATTTTTTATCCCGTCCGGTGGAATGGATCCCAGGGGCATTGCAATTAAACAATCGTTTCAAGTTACGAGATAGATGGCGCTGGCAGCTCATAAACACACTGAAGCAGATACACGGCAACGTTAGCTCGCGAGTGATGGTTTAATGGACCCCTCTTGATGTACGGGGAGGGTTGAGTGCTATTCAGTAGCGATGCTCAAAAGCGGCTTATAGGAGTTTGATAAACATTTGGATCTAGAAACAGGGCTCGGCTGCTTTGTGTAACAGTTGATAAAGGATACAGGTCGACGATTGCGTTTGCGTAAAAGGAATTTCAAGTATAGAATATGGTCAGAAGTGGAAATAAAATTGTTATTTCACTTATCGAATCTTTGATTGTCTTTCAACTGGGTCTACTCTCAAGTGCAGTGAGGTGAAGCAGTACCATGTTGACTTAGTGTGTTGGCAGACTACATTAATCGTCGAAAGTATTCCATCATGAGAATGTTTTTCGTAAAAAAACACCATGTTTTTTCTTATTTCTGTTTTTGTTGTGTTGTGTCTGTGTTGTTTTGATCTAATTTGGAAAAGTCAGACTTCGAAATTTATAACTTAGCAGTCTACAAATAATTATTACCTCTGCCACAACCATTTGAGATAACGGCGTGATAGCTGATGATATTGTTTATATTAAATATATACAATTGATGGTTTATTCAAATCCTTTTAACAAAACAGAAATTATCTTAAAAATTTTAGCATTCCAGACTTAGTAGAGAGAATATACAAATTTTACAAATTTATGTTGGGATGTTGAAGTAATATTATATTACCCTTGACAGGGTTGGAGCATAAACCCTTAATGGGATTATGAGATGTACAAAGGGAACAAAAAACAAAATCGTGTCTGTCAGTCAGTTAAATGTAACTTATTTACATGGAAAAGATGAGACGTTTTGCCTTACTACGCAAATTATTATGACATTAAGCTATGTAAAGATTGGTTATAATACAATTCCATTCCCAGGTGATGCAGTTTTATGTGTTAACCTTATGTTACCTTGTGAATACATACATACATATATTCACGCCTTTTTCCCATGGGGGTAGGTAGAAACTACAGAATGCCACGCGCTACGGTCCCTGCATACCACTTTTGTCTAGATACAACAGTGGACAAATATTGGCTGCCGATAATAATGATAAACTTTAGTATATATAAGTACATATGTATATGTCTTACCTCAATTGGATACAAGTGTGATGTTATGTGAAATTTGTCTATGATTATTTGATGGACAGTGTTTTCACCAATATATAATTATTTTGATTAAATAGACATTTTGTCACTGGGAGGAAGTAAGCACGTTTTGCACGTTGGCCAAAAAGTCGCGTTTTAAAGACATCAGTACCTAGCTTAGCCTTGCGAAAGGATCTACCTCCCTTCCCTCCTTCAACCAATTTTTTTGATGAATAATGGATCAAACGAGCAGGCTGCTCACCTGATGGTAAGTGATCACCACCGCCCTTGGACATTTGCGACACCAGAAAACTTACATATGCGTTGCCAACCCCTGCAGAAACCGTTTAGGTTTCTTTAAATAGGGAATAACTAAACTGACAGCAAACGAAATGCCCATGCTGTCAGAATAGTCACTCGCCCAACGAGCTCAGATAACCTTACTCGCCTGCAGAAATACAACTATTGTTGATTCACTGCGATCTTGTGTAAGGCGGAGGTACTTCCCCAGTCAGGCAGCTCGATTTGGGCCAGGAATCTCGCCTGCCTCTCAAAAACACAGTGAAAAAACAAAGTGAAGCGTAATTCGCAACTTAAAGCAATTCAAAACAAAATTAATTAAAATTACATTCATGAAGCCCAATTATTTTAGGCTTCTATAATTCCCCGTACTAAGTTTAATATATGTCTAATTAATGTAAATTAATTTCATTGTATTGATATAAGTATTCTAATTTCGCCAGACAAATTTCTTTGGATCTACATTCATATATCAAAGAAACTTTTATGCTATAGTATAAAGAATTCGATTATTAAGAATGATTTTCCTTTATATACCGCTACTCATGTGCACATTAACTCAACAAAAACTCTACCTATATTTTCACAAAAAGGGAAATGATTAAAAGCCACCAATTCAGTATCGGCATAATCAATCTTGGTATCGTGTTTAGCCTTCATTTTTCAACGCGGACATTCCACAGCACTCAATGTGGCCGTTCGCCCACGTACGTACCTCGCGAACAATGATGGGATCGGCTTCATCCTGTCAATAAGCCATGAAATCACCATAAGGCCCATTGAACTGCTGGCAGTACATCACACGTCAAGGACGCCCTTTATCTGACTTGAAGATGGTTTACATTGACTAGTAGATTTAGGTCATAAGTTTTGTTGGATGTATAATGAGGTAAGGAGGCTAAGGTGTGTCTCTTATATGATATCAAACGATTCAATTGTTTTTCGATTCCAAGCACATTGATAAATTATTCCTTTTAATACAAGAGTCTCAAAAGAAATGGCTGCCTACCAAACCATTACTAAATACAAGCTTAACCATTTCTTTTATTAAGGTCATTCGCTACCATTTTCAGTGAACTGAAATAGACCCACCATTGTTTCAGAAAAAAGGTACAATATTAACCGTCATATAATAAGTTCTTGGCTATTAACTTTTACGTTGAGCCTATAAGAAAAATTAAGGAATATTGTCGCATTGTATTTTCTACTTCTTTCTCGAAATCAGCCGCGCGTCACGTTAACATAATTTATTCAATCCATAATTAACCTTGTAAAGCTCCGAATTACTTGCTCATCATTATCAAAAGCAAATGATTAAATATAAATTCGAATGAAACTCAAACTCAAAAAAGACTACGAGATCAAATAGGGGTTCTGAATTTACCAACCCGCATGAGAGATTATTTCACGTGGCTAACAGCCTTTGAAACAAACCTATATAGCCGTACTGTTGAATTCACATCAAGCTTTGAAGTGGTTCCACACACAACGAGACATTCAATACTAAAGCATCGATTATGAACACGATTATCGTAGGTTTATTAACATCGCTAATGTTCTCGAGAGCCGACGAACAGAAAGCCTTTTATTCATAAGCATTCGGGGGCGAAATGAAAGCAAGAGGTTGAAATAAAGGTCTTACACATAATATAGTTCACGCTTGTGAACGGCGTCGGACGATTTGTTATAAATAATGTGCTGTCAACGTAACGTACCTACGTATATGTTTTTTTGCTAATCGTTCGGGTGAATCTAAGGTTTTATTGTGTTCAAACAATTAAAGAGGGATTAACCAAAGGGGACTACTGCCCTTTGTGCTACGGCGTATTGCATAATCGTTGGAGTGTTTGACAATAAGTTAGTTGTGCGTAAGTGATGAGCTTAACATACATCATCGTTTTTACTGTGGAAAAAAAATTAAGTGCCCTTTATGATACCAATAAAGCCATTGAAAGATGAAGCCATCTTTATAAAAAAAGGAACATCACACATAAAGAGTCTCCTGATTATTTTATTTCTTTTATAAAATCACAATAGCTCACATTCCTTTTTTGCAAACTTACCTGCGATATCGTAGCGACTTCGATCTGATAGTACGGTAAGACCTTTAGACCTTTTTCATAAGTATCGATGTATCAACGCATAGCAACGCGTCTGAGACGGGAATATTAAAATGTACAGTCACGAACACCGAATTATCGTGACGCGCCGTGTGTGAGACAGTACCTCTACAATTAAATAGAAACATGTGTGGTCTGCCCTATAATTTGTGGTTCCGAAGCGATTTAATTCGTTGCAAAACAACGTGGTATTTGCAACGTCACCGATTTAATAAATCTGATGGCTAAAATAATATTTCATAAGGCACGGAGATTATATTTTTTGCTGTCCATAAATATGGCCTAGTTTATTCAGATTAATTTGCTCGATGCTTTGAATTATAGACTGGCTCAAAATTATAGTAAAAAACGAAGGCACATACTAACGTAGTTACTTTAATAACATAATACCTAATAGTACAAAGAGTAGTCTTGTCAATGTAGTACATAGACAAGACTACTCTTTGTATTATTCTGCTCTTTGTCTTTCCCTAATCTTAAATACCTCACCGCGTCTAAGGTTCGTAGTAGTGTACGTTGTTTTTAAAAAAAGGTCAGGAGATAGACCTGAAGTGGAGTAATATACTTACAATCTACACAGGACATAAATACAACCCTAGCCATATAAGCACATATTTACAGGTACATATATAAACGTCATGTTTGTTTTTGTAAGTATTATAAGCAAACTATGTAATATCCACGGATACCATAAGAAGTTAAAGTGATGCATTGAAAGTCCCATCAGGTAACTCGTCACAACTAGCTTAAAAAATATTGGTAATACCTATATATAGGTACTTTTATGAGCAGCTCCAGTCGTCCAAAGCCCAAAATCGTGACAATAAAATAATATTTTATAACACCATCAAGCGGCCATGAAAAGGATCCAATGCCGACTGCTTATCATTCTCAACACGTCGTGTGACTCGATTCACAGAACCGGGTCACTATAGCTTACTACTTACTAGCAACCTGACACTATTGTACCGTGTTGCAATCCTTGAAATAGCTACTGCGAATAGATGGCTTGATGAATCAACCTTCTTCTAAATTGTAACGGTTTATTTCGTTTTCAATACTTCAAAATACATTACATTACTCGAGAATAATTAATTACGGGTCTCCTCTAGTTTGAGAGGGATTAGGTTATAGTCCACCACGCTAGCCTACTGCGGATTGGCAGACTTCACAATATGCTATCGAGAGGGTGTCTCAGGCATGCTGGTTTCCTCACGACGTTTATCTTCACCTAAAACTCGTTAAACTACGAAGTTTAGCCACGAGGCTACCACTAGAAATATAGTTAAAATAAATCAACTAATATTAAAAATTATCTGTCGTAACCTAGTGGTGAGACCAGTAGAAGGTCTCGAGTTCAAAGTATTTATCACAAAGGCTCAAACGGTGAAGGAAAACATCGTAAGGAAACCGGGAGATTTTCTCGATGCCATCGCGAAAATCTGTGAAGTCTGCCAACCCGCAGTAGGCTAGCGTGGTGGACTATAGCCTAATCCCTCTCAAATGAGAGGAGACCCGTGCCCAGCAGTGGGACATTAATGGGTTGATAATGATGACTATTAAAAATAGAGTGTGTCTATATTGCATAACTATCTACATAAGTACTATTTTAGTTTTCTCCGAGGGTATTTTCATGAACAAATATGTACCTTATAAATAGCTATATTATACAATTATACAAGAAGCAAGTGACTTATGAAGCGTTATTTCTTTCTTATCGAGAATCATCAAAGCTTTTAAGTTTAAGTGCGAGTAATGGCGGTGACATGGACAAATTACTGGTATTCTGAACGTAGATTGATCTATGTAGTTATTCTGTGAATTGGCTTTATATAATATAAAGAGCAGAAATATGAATTGAACCGCCTAACTTATTTTTTATGTATTAAAAGAATATAAATAAAGTGTTATCACTGTTCTAATAATATTATAAACAGCTTTTAGAATTATTATGTTCATTTGCGATAATTTATTTTATAACTCAATCAAAACGTAATTTTGTTTACGTTCATAAATGTTTTAAACTAAAACATGCCATAACATGTGTATCTTTTTAGGGGTGGACAGAGGTGTAGTAATGAAATTTCACTAATATTTTTGTCAAAGTCAAGTAATTTGGAAAAATTGTGATAGGGCGCCAGCCAGCAGTTCTTCTCATTCGAACCGAAGACCTCACGCACAGCAACTGCGCTTAAGACGGCTGAACTAATGAAACAGCTACATGAGTTCACAACCGTACTCATAATATAAATACATATACATAAATCTATTCCATTATCTATACACAAATTGTTGAAAATTAAACGTTAAACAAATAAAACACCATTAATTTCTAGTTCAGCCGATTTAAAATCAGCTTGCATCAAAGAATGTCGGTTTTAACCAACTTCAAAAAAGGAGGAGATTCTCAATTCGACTGTATTTTTTTATTTTTGTTACTTTCTTTTTATTTGAAAGCTGGTTCTTCCCATGTCGTACCATTTCAATTTGGTCCAGTTTTGACACTTGAAATCGGTTTTCTTTTGACTGAATTATTAATACTCTCGCCTTTGTCACATGACTGTAAGCCGAAAGCAACAAAACTGCCAAATACTACGTTCCACATAACATTAGCTTGCAACCCACGTAAAAATAATAAGTTTAATTAACTGGCAACTAAAACCAATTCGGAGCAAATCTCTGCGGACTGAAATAACTCTCTTAATTAAATATAACATTCAGTCTGACTCATGGATCAACTATTGGCTAAACTAATCCAATTAATCTTCTATTATTTGAATTATTTACTACATACAGCCGTCAAGAATACCTTTATCTAAATACTGTATGTAAACTCTTTCTATTTATGATCTAAGTAATAATAATCTACTCTTGGTAAAATACTAAGCTACTCGATTTTAAGATGCTCTCAATATATAATAGGTACTATGTTTTTAGAGCTATTTAAAATTGAGAAGCGGTTTAGACCAATTCGATTATCCGATAACCTAGCTTTGTCCACGGAGAGGTAGGCGGAAGAATATTAATGGTAGGTACCTACTCAAAGTGGGCAAGCCCATTGCCAATAACCAGGAACAAATCCAAACACCGAGCTGCTACTGCGGAATTTATAAAAAAAAACTCAATAACACTTGGCTGAATTTGGAAACCAAACCCAGGACCTCACGCAATTACTCGACGAGTGAAGCATTCAAGAAAATATAGAAACGTAATAAAATATTAATATTGGTTCAAGAAGTTGTGTAGAAACAAACTTTGAACTATGAAATTCTAAGCAGTTGGCCGGAGTTTGGATTCGTGCACCATAATGGCAATACGCTGCAAGAAAGGCATGAGACCTAAAACACTATTGGTCTACTACAGTACTTACTCCTCTGGCCTAAGCATTCGAGGACACAATTGTATGTTTTGTATATATTGGACACAATGTAATTTTTTGGGACAAGCACAAGCACTAAATGACAGCCAGAATCGTGGAGACAATAAAGCCCGACGTGTCTCAGCAGAATGAATTTATTTATCTTGGCACCCACTGCGAAATTAATCATAAAATTAAACAGGATAAGTAAGAAAAATACAAGTTAAAGTTAAGTTCCCTTCTTATTAAGCGAAAGACGGAAGAGTTAAATGCTATTGGCACAAGTATAGATGTTTACAACCACCACAGATAACAAATTAATGAAAATGAAAAAAGTTATGGGTCCTGTTACATACTATGGTAAATACATATTATAATATGTATGATAAACAGGATGGCTGATATATGCGGGCCGTCGTCAGGGACAGTCATCTCAAAGCTGCTGCAGCGCTTTCTACAAAAGCCCATTTCAGACGTCGACCTACATTGTTAGACTTACACATTGTAAGCCAAAATATCTAGATTTTATAGGATACTGGGATTCTTTTGGTTTGTTTCGGTATTCCTTTGTCTATCGTCAGTTTCTGAGTCTAGTCCTACAAATATTTTAAATATGACTTTGAAATAGGTATGTCCTCAAAAGACTTAATGACAGAAACATAAATATTATTCACCAAAATATTTAGAGGTGCGGGTGAGGTCAAAAAACCTCAACAATGACGAATATAACAGATGTTTGTAATAGGTTGTAATAAAAGTGATTTTGTTTGCTATTAAACAAGTTGACAAGTTTGCTTTACATTATTTTAATAGCAAACATTTATATACATGTATAATTAATAAAACTACTTTTTACGGATTTTATCGTGGTATATTAATATAATTTTATCGCGACGCTTCAGGTCCATAATGACACGTGACTATGGATGCTGTATACCGAGATAAAATCAGTAGAAAGTAATTATATTCGCATAAATTTAAGAAAACAAATTACAGACCATAAGTAGAACCGACTTTTAAAGTTTCAAATAATATACCAAAATTTTAAAGCAAGTCCACAATCAAAAATCTTCTCGAGTTAATTAAAGTTTCGCCAGTTTTCAATTTATATGCGACGACTTTAAAAATACACCAAGTCCATAATTTGTAGTTACAACTAACTAGAAATTTTGTTTCATAAAAATGCCGCGAAAGTCCAACAAATTTAAGAGCTGAACCAGCATGTACGGTACGGTAGTTGCACATGATTATGTATGTAATTAATTGTAACTAGTTCCAGTTCTAAGTATAAAGTAAATTCCTAGAAATTTCTATTGGAATTTTATCGTGAGACCTATTTGTAAATAGCTCTGATAGCCTAGTGGCGTAACCAGTGGACTGTAGAAGTCAAGAATGTCAAGAAGGAACCCAAAACTCGCACAACTGACTTTTTGGAAGTTATGTGCGTATTTACGTAGAAGGAAATCATCATGAGAAAACCTGCATGCTTGAGAGATTTTCTAAATCTGCCGAGATCACTAAGCGAGAGTGGACTATAGCCTAATCCCTCTCAAATGAAGGTAACACCGCGCCCAGCAGTGATACAATAATTGGGTGATGATGATGACCTTTATTTGTGTAAGGTAAACGTCACGCTATTTTACCAAGGGGCTAAGCAGTAGCGCTTAATAACAGGAAAAGGTTAGCGTTGCTGTCATTTCTAAAATATCAACGCTCTGAACCGAACAGCACGCGTATAGTGCCTTTGGGAATTACTGCTTACCACGTCTGGCTTAACAGCGTAAGTATAAAAATATATGAGAATGTTCGCAGTAGTCCCTGAAGGGAAATAAAAGGTGAACCTTAAAATAAAAGTATGTAATTAGCTTTGTAGAAAATGAAAACACTGATTTCAACTTTGGCCATCAACAGCAATACCGTCAGTACATACGCAAACTTGCAAATCGTACGTAATATTTTTGTAAGCCGCCTTAATCCAGCTTTAATAAAGCTTTTTATAATCGCGAACTATGATGCTGCAAATAATCTGAAACGCAGGGATTAAAATAATATCAATATATCGCGATAAGATCCGCTAAGAGTAGTATTATTTCTATGCTACAGAATATTTCATAGAAAATCTCAATAGACCTCCAAATCGCGCCTACGATCTAAATTTCAGGGCTCGACACTTACGATTGCTAGCCCAATAAGGCAATAAATCATTAGTGCGGGGATATGAAACAATGAATGAATGCTTTCTCTCGATCCAAGCAGCGTTTCCTAGTGGCGTAGCAATGAATAATCCGCACATGACTCATAAATCGGACTCATCGGCACGCCACCGCATAGATTTCAGTTGAGGACGTGCCCCGACTTCGATAGTCGATACCACTGACTTTGAGTATGCCGTTCTACCTACGTATAAGTCGCAGAATCCGTGTGTGATTGTAAATTAATCAAACCAAGAATTTAAAGCCCACAGATAGAGCTTGATGTGTAGATTTTATATTGAACTACGACTACTTATAGTTAAAAAGTTAGAGTTAGACTTTGAGAATGCCGTATTATCTACATATTATGTATATGTGGACATGCTTTATTAAATCGTGAATTAATTAAAACAAAAAAAAGCACCACCGTCAGACTTCATTTTCATATTGTTTTGAATTGATCCTAAGTAACTCGATCAAGTCCAACTTCCTAACACAAATATTCCTAAAAAAAATCCTTCGGTTGCTCCGTTTAGAGGCTACGTGCCAACAAACAGACTCTCAAGTAATCTGTTTATATAATAATATTATATAAAAACTCTCTTTTTGCGTAGGGGCAAAATAGTACATGAAATAATGGTCTAAACTCTAATTCATTTAGTACAATATTGATATAGTGGGGTTTCTGTTTTCGTGTTGTATTAGTGCCTACTTATTTATAAGTAATATGATTTCTTCCTGTTATAAAATGGTACTTACCATTCAAACAGATAGTCGAAATTGTTTTCGTTTCAAAATGTCAGTCCTACATATCTGCCTAACCATTATATTAGCTTCGGAGGCTGGAGATAGCGACAATTATAACTTTATATGAAACAATTAAGATATTTCACTACAATCTTCCGCTTGTCTGTGGTTTCCGTGGTATCGTCAACTCATTTAAGTTGAAATCTGCTCTGAGAGAGTAACAACTCTACTAACAAGTTTATTTGAACGAAATTTCTGCAACTTACCATTATTATGCTCTAATTTGAAGTGCAGTGTCGACATCAACTCATTTACTGGCCATGATAGTTCTCCACACTAGCCATTATGTAATGCGGATTGGCAGACTTCACACACGAGAAGATCTCTCAGACATACAGGTTTGAATATATTGCATATACATATAACTTTTAAAAGTCAGTGGTACGTGCCTTGGGATCGAACTCGTGACCTTTGACTTCACAGTCCATTGGTCACACTACAGTGCTACAGCTTCGCAAATCTTGCAGTGTAGCAAGTGACATTACAACTCAGACTTAGCAACTGACAACACAACAGTAATACGAGCTTCGGGTGTTGCCAACACCCATAATTTAAGACAGAAGATAAGTGGCGAATAAAGATCTGGAAAAGTATATAACGTAGCACTACTAAGTTTTTTTTTTAGTACTCGTTGTCGTCATTCTTCACAAACATCACTGAAGTGAAATACAAGCCTTGTAGTGAACTATCGATCCAGAAGCCTTAACTGTTCTATCGCAGTACGAGTTTGATACGGTTTGGAGTTTTAAGTTCGTAGAAACGTATTAAGTCTATTTATCTTTGCGTTCTACTTTAGCTACGAACGTGCGGACAAAGGGCTAAACCTAGAACGATTTAAATCGTTCTGATTCATTAAATAAATAAGGAACAAAATTACCTCCCTATTTTCTCTGTCCGTTTCTGTTTGTGTGTTTGTGCGCTCTTAGTCTTTTTATAATGGGATTCTAATGCGGTTTATACTAGCGTTTATAAATTTTCTTCTAGACGATTTATATGTATAACTACATATTTTGTTTATAGATTTGTGTTTTTACCCGTGTACAGCAGTGGCGGCTTGGCGAGCCTCTAGCATGTTCTTTTTATTTAGCACTCGATTTTTGATGATTGAAATCGTAAAACCAAACGTGTATATGTATGTAAAATGTGTAGTAATTTAGTACGTTATTTATACGTTTAAATTTCTTTGTTTTACTTTTATTTCTGCCAGCCGTATGAGGCTAATGCAGGTAACCATAATATATAAAGCAGACATTTTTACATGTCTAAAATAAGTGGTGTTTTTGTCAGAAACCGTCGAGGGTGCGAACACAACAACTCATCAAATTTTCAGCGACAAAACAAACAATTTTCATATTTATATTTATTTATTACTTACTTAAATATAAATATGAGAATACACCTAAACCTATTACTTATATTTAAATACATAATTGATCTTTACTGTGTAAACTGCAAAAGGCACGAACGAAATGAAAAAAGGTGAAAATATTTATTAAAAGTGACATCAATTTAATTATTAACGATGCAGGAAATTTCTTCTCGGTAAAATGGCTGCACTCAATGCCTGGAAATATTGAAAATTCGTTAATATAAATGGGGAGATTTCCATTGATATGACTGCATTGCAGATTTCATATGTAATAAACTAGGTGTACTCGCCTGCTAGTTACGGCTATAGATTCAATAGATGAATGAGGGGCTTTTACTAAGCAGTGCAACGCCCCCGGCTAATCGTAAACATAAGTCACCTAACAATTATTTAACTACTAGCTGATTTCCGTGACATCGTCCGCGTGGAAATTAACGAAAAAAGATGTTTTATATTCATTCGCTTTGCGCGCTCCAGCGTTTTTAAATCAGTTTTAGTTTTAGTCCCGAGAAACCCTAGGCCATTTCTTTTTCTTAAATTAAAGTAAGCAGAACAAACAGACAGACAAGCAGACATTTTAAAAATTGATTGATTTTTTTTGACATATATTTATCGTTCCTTTCTGCATTGAGTGAAAAGCTGTTAATTTGAAATTTTAAATAGACATTACAATTTTATTTATTTGTACAAGTAATGTAATTATGATGTACCAGGCCACTCAGAAAGTTTTGCGACTAAAAGTTTTTATGTTTATGACACTGGCCACTTGTAATTATTTTGAAAACTTCGATAATTGAAAAGTAAAAATACCACTGTTCCATTTTCAAATTTCCCTCCGCATTTTTTTGAGAGCCAATTAAAATTGTCTTCTCTCATAAAAAAATGGATCTGCATCGAGAACATTTTCGTTCAATGATTTTTTATGATTTCAAATGTGGTTTAAAACGCGATCAAAACGAGACTTTCTCGCCTCTCACCGGTCAGAGTCTTGGGGCACCCTCCTTACAGGACTGATTTGGCTCCGTGTGACTTCTTTTTGTTCCCTAAAATTAAAAATCAGCTCAAAGGGATACAAGGGTTCCTCGTAAGTACACGTACGCATGTTCTCTAATCACCTCTAACTGTCCCACAGTAACGGGCACGGTTCTCTTCTCATTTGAAAGCCATATAATATTCTTTATAAGATCCACTTTTTAGAAACTAGTACAAGTAGAATTTCAACGTTTCATAAATGATTGAAGAAGTTTATTTGAAACTAAAACCTCATCTTATACCTATGTCAAGCAAGTTTTGTCACGATATTTTCCTTTGCCGTTTGAACATGTGACAGATACGCACAACTTCTAAAAGTCAGTTGACCAATCGACTACGGTCAAACGGCTATCACAACTTGTTAATATTGGAATAATTTATGTAGGTTCGTATACGTTCATGATTTGCTGAACAATATAAATAATGAAAAAACTTTACCCACTCGCCAAACTAGGGAAAAATACGAAAGTATTGTTGATTTATTCCAAAATATGATATCATTTATTACCTATCCCATAGGCATTCACAAATCATATTGAATTTATGTGTGTTAATCCTAAGACCGAGAACACTTAGGCGTACTCATTCGGGGTGTTAAAAGTGCTGAACTAATTCGCAACTTGGTAAATATATCAATAAGTTGCGACAACAAGTTAAATGGGAAAACTTTGGAACCGACCGCCCGCCACTGGCGTTACCAACTGCGTGACAAGTGAAAGTAACTATATGAAATCTGTTTTAACTGGTCCTTTTGTGATAACTAATGAACCTGTGGGTGATGCTGGGAAACAAAAGATATGAATTCATAAAGTTAGGACAAATGACTGAGGTCCATTTGTCCGTACTTTATAAACTCATATCTTTTGTTTCACAGTGTTTTTGTGCGGGTACAGATTTGAATAAATCTATTCAATTAAACTCATTCAAATGGAGTGGAAGTATTATAAATATTATAGCTCTACATCTTCAGTTTATATTTATCCACTCTATAATGTAGGCCTGCCCAAGTGAACGCCACAGAGTTCAATATTCGGCTGTCCTCATCCTGTTTCTGCCAATTGCTTTCCTTGCCAAATCTTCATACCTATTACTGGTTATTAGATATGCTGAAAACTTCTAATTGGTAACTGCCAGCCATTCGATTGGTGCTTTGATAATTCTGTCATATACCTAATAAACTAAGCCATATTTAAATCCTATGTGGTTTTAAAAAAATAATATGTTAATAACATATTATGGGTTTATAACCAACATAGCTTCACAAGTCTAAATAAATAATAAATTTGACAGTCAGATGTTGTGATAAGGTTGTTCTTTTAAGACGTAGACAGAGTCTGATTCCCGTTGAAACGTAATTTAGAAATAAAAGGATAATTTTATTACATTGTGCATGTACGAATTGAGCTCCTATCGAGGTTCATTGAATACAAAAATGACTTTGTAAAAAAAATACCCAATGGGCAAAGATTAATTTATTTTCTTTTAAATTAAATTATGTTACACACGGCTGCCATTTAATTATGGTAAAATATAAGCTTGTGGGAACTGAGAAATAATATTTCAATCAGTTAAAATAAATATCTTTCTTTCTTTCAATCCAAATAACATGAACATTCAATAAAAAATATTGTTTTTACCATTCATTCCATTAATACATTTTTATCAGCGTACTGTCTCCTCTTTCCTGCCTCCTTACTTAATTTCGCTTGACAAAACATTTTCACGTAACAAACTAACATGGCAAGCATATTTCATACGATATAAAACCACGCCTTTAATATAGAAATTATGTTTATCACGAAACAAATTTACTGTATGCCCGTGGGAACATAACACAACATATGTACTGTATTTCAGTACACAGTGCACTTAAGCGAATAACCAAGTAACTCGCGCGCCGCGGGGTTTTTGTATACCGTCGCGTCGCTTGAAATAACGACTTGTAATATCAACCATTTATTTTTACTTGATAATAATAGTCAAACACATGTAATTAATATGCGATAGGGTTGTTTTTTAATTGCACTGCGTATTGGTTTTGGGTAAATCAATATTTATGATGTATTTCCTCCTTTTTAGTAGCTGTTCGTTCTGCATTTTAACTTATACCTGTATCTATAGATTGACCTAATGTACTTACTGATCGGATAGATAAATTAATAATATAATCATCTATATTTCTCACATTCAATTCATAGAATCTTGATTTTATAGAGCAATATATTTTCAAAGAGTATAAAAATTTCTTCTTGATTAAAAAAAGGACTGGCAAATTTATCAATCCATTGTTCCAGCTTTCCAAGTCTAGAAAGTAAAATTTTCACTCCAAAGTTCCTTATTAAATGTTAAAAAACTTTTTTTTTATTCCACACTGAAATCTCTTTTAAGTTTGATTTGGAAGAACTTTTCCGAAACAATCATGAAACAATAGTAATAACAGTCTTGGTCACGAGCGCAATACTGCTGAGTTTAATGACCTAAGTTCGATTTTTAGATCGAGGAAAGTATTATTAGGTTTTACTACAACACATTAAGGAGCACTTTGGGATATGGATTCATTCCTGATTTATTCAAAAAGATCTAGAAGAAATAGGAAGCAAATTGCAATGGCAAAAGAACCACCTATTACATGTGACCTAAAAACAAACCAAACAATGTGCTTGTACCAACGCCTTTGTCTTACTCTTCAGAGACAGTCGTGAAGTATCAGCAATAAATTATAATATTAGCAATAAGCTGGAAGAGTAATAACCACGCGTTTGCTTCCATGTGCGTTCAAGTAAATGCATGAATAACCGACACACACCTGGGACTTCCTAATAGTAACGTATATGAAACGTTACCATGAAATGTCGCTAAATTTTTACCATAATACCGTAAGGGTCTCTTGTGAGAAATATGTTGTAGCTACGTATTACTAATATTTTCTTCTGTATCGTGGGTGACATGACATATAAATAAAAAAAAACATACTGCACGCCGAGAAAGTTTTTCGATAGCACGAGAAGGCCGCCAAACGGCACTATCCTTACGTTGTGGACTATAGCCCAATCGATAAGCAATCGCTCGACTCACAATCGATTCAAACGTAGATTACTCTAAACAGTCCCTATTTATTTAATTTTAGTCATACGCAAAAACAATCGACGGAAATACCAAAGAGATGCCG
This sequence comes from Craniophora ligustri, assembly GCA_905163465.1. Taxonomy (NCBI): domain Eukaryota; kingdom Metazoa; phylum Arthropoda; class Insecta; order Lepidoptera; family Noctuidae; genus Craniophora; species Craniophora ligustri. The sequence continues at coordinate 3,309,953 of LR990967.1, read as the reverse complement.
CACGATTGAAAGTATAAAAAATAATAAAGTTAAAATTAGCATTGACAAACGCAGACCCATCTCGAGTACAATCAAGCGCAACGATCGATATCTGTGACTTGCGTTTCTTTATCGATCCATCAACATAAGCGATACATTTTATAACACACTGCCTGTTTGTCGAGACTATGCAAAACATTGAATGAGTCAGCTCGCCAATGGATATGGTCTTATCAGATATAGATGAGTAATGGTCTTGTAATATATGGGAACGTGGTGACTACGCAATAATGGCTCATTGTCCCTCTAATTGGCGTGACGGATGGCGTCCCTTAAAGATTAAGATAAAGGGAAGGCCATTGTCCCGGCTTATTGGCAAAACTATCGGTATGACAAAATACTTCAGCCTTTGGGACTGTGGGCCACATGTCTGGTGACTGTAAAACTCTTTTATGCATGAAAGGGACCTTTTGTTCAGCTGTGCACAATACGAATTCTTCGTAAAGCTTTGATATTGGATTTGGCGTTTTTTGTGAGCGGTTATAATGAATAACTTCTTGCTAAAGCAACATAATATTAGCTTAAAACATTGCGCAGAACCGCATAATTCGTGGGTATACTAAGTTTGTACCTTCATACAGCGTAATAGCTAGTTTTATAGCAAATTAAATTTCAAATTTATGCGAAATAAAATTGTAAGACAATTATTTTATTAAACCACCATAATTTTAGTGTACCTAGATTTCACAACTGCTAGTAGGTAAACTATATTTATTTAAATTTAAATAAATTTTATTGAATCTAAAATCTACATAATGTGTTATTTTAGAGATGATAAAATAGTAACATAATTTATCTGCTTTATTTTAAAAAAATATTTAAAAACTGTACGAAAAATAACATATACCTAAATCTCAAACCGTTTTTATATTATTTCGAGTAGCAACGTTTTTTTGCTTCAAAACAAACTCTCCTGACAATAACTAACATACATAAGAATTATCCAATTTGGTTCAATAATAATAAATAATACATAATTATGTATGTATATTTCGGTGATTAATTTTTATTTACTAACTCTTACTTGTTTAATCTATATGATTACGAATTTAAAATTCATAACGGCCGTCTACAACCCTTTCCAAAACATCTATAAAATAATAACTGTGACTAAAATATTATCCTAATCCCTCTAAAACAAATGAAACGCTTCGAAACAAAATACAAACAAAACTTTTGTTTTAGCACGTGTCAACGTAGTTTTATAACAATATGGAACATTTAAATTTAAAAATAGAATAGAAGCGCAATCACAATAAAAACGCGGGCCGTGTCAAAAGGTAAAAAGTTGTAAAAAAAACTAAAAAGTGTAGTTTTTAGCAGCGTCAGTGGCGGATACGGACGTGTGGGGCCCGAAATGTCAGCCGCATGCTAGTGAAAACGCTTTCTGGTTTGACTTAAAACATAAGCTGTAGAGGATATATAGTAAGTATATCCATATACATGAATGGAGGCCACGGGAAGTGTAGCTAAACTTCAGCTACTCCACCATTACTGAGAATATGACAGATAGATAGAATATTAAATAATACATAATAAACTTCCCGGTATTGTAAGATTACAGTAAACTGACACCACGTAGCAAAACCAAAAATATTTAATAATAACTTATTTCATAAACCTCAGGTAGATCTCGCATATTATAAAACTGATTACCTTAAATTTACATGGCTTCTGGTAATCATCCATAACTCATTAATAGTTACTTTTTTGGAAAATAAAATATTATTGCATAGTAGGTAAGTGTTAAATAAATAATAAAGTAAAAATACAGTCATTACGAAAGAAAGATACAAAACGTTATTTAATTAAAAACATCAATTTTAAATATTAGTATGACGTTCTATGATAATAAATCTATTTCTTTCTTTTTCTATTTTATACGTCACCATAAAAAAAAAACTTTTAAACAGCCAGCTCACCACTGAAACTGCTATCGTAAACAAAAAGTTTTTATAACACGATACTGCGCGGACTATTGACTACGCTATTTATTCGAATGACCAAGATAGAAGGTTGCTATTAAAAAAAAACATTATTACGACCTCCTTGCTCCGAATACTCATAAAGATTGCCGAAGCATATAATTAAAATCGTACTTCATTTTCGTCACAGTGACTTTGAGAGCACAGATGTCGAGAAATATGGAAACGAAATAATTATTACAGACATAATTTTAATATTTATAAAATGAATGAAGAGTTACACATGCCGTTAATAGGCAGTGTAGGAATATGGCTATTTGTAAAGCGTACTTATAAATCAATTTATGTATATTCCATATTACTTTACTTTTATATTATAAATGCGAAAGTATGTCTGTCTATCTGTTAGGTCTTCACGCTTAAATCGCCAATTTTGATGAGTTGTGGTATGAAGATGGTAGGTAGATGAGTCCAGGCACTTAGCAACTTAGGCGACTTAACCAAGTCGCATGCAACAGCTAAAAATATAAAACTACCAACAAAATGTAAAGGGCAGTATGTTTCTATTAGCTCATTGTTTTGTTTTTTTTTATTAATGTATTGTCTTATGTATTTTGCCCCGTGTCCAATGAGCACAGCGTCCACAGATGTGATTATTAGTATTTAAAAAAACTGTCAACCATTAAACCTTCGCCATCCAATTTCTGTGTAACATATAAAGCAAGCGCAGCTGAACTTAGAAAACTAAACATAACACCATGGTTGTCTCTGCAATAAAATAGTAGATTGTCTTCATCTTCAATAACTGCCTCGTTGGTCTAGTGGTCGAAGAGCGAGCTGAACGGGAAGCATCATCATCATACCCAAGACGGGTATGATTCTTAGATATACCGAAGTGTTATTGGGTATTTCTAAGAAATTCTCAATAGTAGCTTGGAGTTTGTATTCGTGGCCGATCTTCCCCAATTGTGGGTGTACATTAGTACACATCTGCCTAACCCTTTGGGAACGACAGGCGTGATGCTAATGTTTACTACGTCTTCAAAGCTGTAAAGTCCGCTGACCTCTTGCGCGTGAACCAGCCACCATAGGCGCAGAACAATGCTGTGCTCGGCGTGACCGCGAGGCGTGACCACTACGCACACGTACGGCCGCGCGCTGTGTTTGCTTCGTGTGGCATATGCCATAATGACGTCACATAACCAAACCCGCTATTTTTGAACCGGCGACAAACATACCCGAATGCCAATAACCTTTATGCAGGTGCGAAGTGCCGCCTGTGTATAACTATCCCTAGAACTGCAGCTCTATGTTCGAAGAGAACTTGATGATTTATAGTACACATTCACAGTAAGTAAAGAAATCCATACTCCTTTACTAATATTACGATAAAAATGCGAAAGTATGTTTGTCTGTTTGTTCCCTCTTCACGACTAAACCGCTAAACGAATTTAGATGAAATGAAATGAATTTAGTTTGTTGTAATGGTATTTACTAGCTTATTACGAAATGGAAAATTTCAACCGCCAACGAGAAAATCTCTCAGGTAATGTTGCTAAGTATAATTTGAATAAGTAGGCACAGGGTTGAATGTAAAAATAATATCACGACATGAAAACATTAGCGTAATTTAAACGGCAGACCTATAATTTTCTAAGTAAATACGAGAAAAAACGATTCATGCCGCGGAGTCTGAAAATATACGAAAATAAGCTTTTAACGAAAACACGATATCACAAATCTTTCTCAGGTACCTAACAGCGCTCTAATTCAAGAGAAAACACAATTACTGTTTTGAAATTTTCACAAGGATAATTTGCAAAAGCTTTGATATCCTAGTGGTGTCTAAGGTCCCAATTCGATGCCAAGGCACGCAACATGGACTTTTAAAGCTACATGCGTATTTATACATGTTTAAACGGTGTAGGAAATCATTGAGAGGAAACCTGCATGCCGCATGCCGCCGGAGAGGATTAATTGATGGTGTGTGAACTCTGTCAACACAAACTAGGCTAGCGTGGTGGACTATAGCCTAAACCTTTACAAATGAGAGGAGACCAGTGAAAAGCAGTGGGACAGTAGATAGGCTATAAATCCACATATTTAATATTATAAATGCGTAAGTGTGTGTCTGTCTGTCTGTTACCTCTTCACGCTATAACCGCTAAACGGATTACGATAAAATGTGGTATAGAGATAGTTTGAGTCCTGGGGAAGGACAAGTTTTCATCCCGGAAATCATCACTTAAAAGGAGAAAAGGGGAGTGGAAATAAATTACAAATTTTACGTAGACAAAGTTGCGGGTTAGTAATTAATTAATTTAAAACAGAAACACCATGATGTTTAGTTATTATTGTTGGTGTTTATTCTTTTCAATCATTGAAGAATTTAAAATGTTATCACTCCTAAATTGTTAAAGGAAAAGTTTTCAACCGTAGCAAAACTTCTTAGTATTTAAATAGTTTTTGTTATATGTAACGCTAGGAGTCTACCTTTTACTTTCAGTAGCTATTAAATTTCATATTTTAATATATGTATATTTAAAGTTGAATTTCGTCTGAACGCTTGCCACATTCACGTTTCGTTTATGAAGTCGTTATAGCAATAAACAAACACATAGCGAAAACAACACAGTGCTACCGTCATCGTGACAAAATTCAAAATGAGCAGTTCAAATATGTTTTTGAGCATATTTTTATATATTTTTTATACCATGAACTGGCCAACAAGCTTACCACTTTTCACTCAACCTTTTCACTCCTTCTTGAAGAATTAAAAACAGAAATACTTATTGGTTATCTACCTTAGGATCAATTGGATCTGTATTCCAAGAAACTTCAAAACCTTAATAATATTAAATCCTTATTTTTATATATAAATAAAAACATATCACTATATCCGTTCGCGCTGAACTTCTGAAGTAATGCACCGATTCTAATGAAACTTGGCACACTGTGTGTGGTTTGGCCCAACATGAAAGATAAAGATAAATTTTATCACAATTACTTCAGAAAATATTTTTCATTGCAATTATTATGATTACTTAGTCATAGCAACGCGTAACTACGTCTGGTAGTTTATATATTCCCTCTATATGAATATTTTCTACTCCCCATTAAATTCTGCAGCAATTTTCTTATGAATACCCCGTCCAACAGGATCCTGACAAGCACTTAATTTGAAAGCAAAAACGGTTCATTTGCCAGCCCTCAAAGGCGACCTGTTTAAAAATCCATCAAACGTTTTCTATGAAAACGCGATGGATACGTCCAAAGGACGTTTATGTTTGTAGTTTACTATTCAATAAGTATTATACTGTGACATGTATCTATAATTCCCACATTAGATCCACACTGACAGTATTAATGAGATAAGCCATTTGGCCAGGACAATTTTTATTACTCAAACAACGTATTTTATTTTTAATCAATTAACCATTCTTATAGAGTACAGAACAGAGAAAGGAATACATTTTTTTTAAATCAAGCATTTTTTCGATCCGTATAATAATCTAAACAATATGACTTCATATACACAACTGCCATCGCAAAATCTTGTTAATACAAGTAGTAGTAATAAGTTAATGTAGCTCTTTTAAAATAACCTTATAAATCACATTTACATTCGTATAAAACAATAACACTTTATTTTATAGCTAGAAATTCCGCAGGGCACACAACTACACCTTACCGAGACTGACAACGATCTAGCGCTCTACGGCTGCATTCATTCTCCAAGCGTGGTGATGCCCGAGGCCAGTAGGCTCACTGCCAACACTGCCATCGTTCCCAGGGACCATGAATCACGGTGTGCCGAGGGCGTGAGGGGCCTGCTAATGACTGTACATCGAGGCTTTGTCTCGCACGTATTGTACTGATAGGAATAACCACTTTTGTCTATTATTGTACGAACACATATCAAACGTCTTTATCGGTCTAAACAATCCTTCTCGTATGTCACACCTTTGATAGTCTTGTCAGAAACCCGAAAACTGACTCGAACCAGTTTATACCTATTTAGAATTTTAGGATGGCACAGTAATCGAACCACATCTAGATAGACTAGAAACCGAATTCATGATAATTTGGAAAACACTGCAACGATAAAAAAATACTATGTAAACAAATACAATACATGATTTCCGTTTGCAAAGCCGGACAATAATATTTGTTAGGCGATATACGGTATTTCGTTTGAATGCAAGCACTGTAGGCAGGCACTACATAGCTCGGAAACTTCAAAGAAAACGGTCCACATTGTACGTTATCCTCTATACCCCACACTCAACTGCTATTGTAGCACAAAAGCTATGTTACCAGGAACACACAAAACATTCGAATAGCATCTAAAACATGTACCTAAATAAGGAACTGTCATAGTTTGGAATTTAACGAGAATCGGAAATATTTCCCCGATACTGATCCGTATAACAACCGAAATAAAAAACATCAAAATGGCTGCCAACTTGTTTGTACGTAAAATTAATGACCACGCCAAAAGTTTGTTCGGAAATGTCGTGTATCGATGAAATTTGTAACAATTTGAAGTGCATCTGGAATACATACAAATAGACTGAGTTTGAATATTGTGTTAGAGTATATAATATTGAACCTATATGTATTTTAAAATGATTGCTCAAGCAACATTTTAGTAACGTTTTTTTTATACCGATTTATGGTGTTCTGCAGTCAGCAGTTTGTGAACATAGATACCATGGAGAAAATCCACTACATCAGATTTAATAAACCCATAAGTCCTTACCCAGGATACGATGACCATTTACGCTTTACAGTACCCAAAATGGTATTAAAATAATAATTATATCGGTAAAAAGAAGTCAACTAGTAAACAAATAAAATTTACTGACCTACTATTATAATACATATAACAGTTTCGAAACTCAGGATCTCACATCCTGATTTCGGTGTCCAAGTCAAGTACCTAGTGATAAAAGACCATAATAAGATCATATGTGGATAAAAACAATATGTAGGTACACCCTCTCTGTGTCTGCTTAACTTTGCAAAGAATAGCGTGAGGATATGTTAATGTTATGTTAATCGAGATTCTCTCTTCAACATCTTTCCTCCTTTTGTTGACCGAGCATTGAAAGCTACCTCTATAGCACTCCATTCTTTTTAATGGTTAACCATTCGATCTCACTTCCCGATTCCCTCATTAACATCTCATTCTATTCCAACCGAAAGTAATTTTTTCATGCAATAAGTATTCATAAAATTCTAAAGGATAACCATCGAACAATTAAGATAAACTCCATTTTAAATCTAAATGGTAATGATATTCATGGAACAGTCACTTTTAAAAAAAAACTTAAAGCATAGAAAAGGTTTTGAACAAACAAGTGTACCTAACAAGGAGATCGTTACCATAATTACAGATGCAATGATCATTGCCTTAAAAAGTTACGTTCCGTCACAATGCCCTTGAGAGTTCTATTTTTGAATTTTTACGAGAATAGAGCGAGGGCTTAAATTACTTTAGAAATAAGCCTATTTATTTAAGAGAAAATGATCGTCAGTTTTAAATTAAAACGGTCACCCATCTATGGTACGAACCCGGCAAGCAGCGCCTAATTCTCATTTAGTTTCAAAATATATTGTTACTACATGATAACACGTAAATATGAACATAAAAAATAACCGGTACTTTTAATATTAAACGGTTGACTGCCGCCCAATATTTACATAATTATCATACATAGTGAATGCCTGATAATAGCTCATAAATAAATAACGGCCTCGTTTGACAGCGGTTGTAAGTATAAGTGCTGAGCAAGAAGTATTGGGTTCGATTCCCAAGTCAAGCAAAGTATTGTTGGGTTTTTCTAAATTCTTAGTAGCAGTTCGGTATTTGGATTCATGCCCAATTGATGGAAATAGGCTCATGCCTAAAACATACCGGCGAAATGTAGGTTTGAATTAGTACACCTCTGCCTAATCCTTCGGGGACGACCGTCGTGATGGTAAATAAATCACCCTTAAACACTATACGAGCACACGGGCAGGATGCGACCTCATAATCAGTTTAACTATAGTTAAACTTTTAAAACAATCGTGACCAACGTTCGTTAAGATTCCAATCTCGCTCGGGCAACGATTGCTCATACCAAACAGCGCGGTTAACGTAAACCCGGCTGATAAACACTGGTTAATGTTAACGTTTAGTTTTATCTGTATTCCTGGCGAGTTTTGTTTATCGCAGTACGAGTATTGTACGCCGCATTAAGGCGTTTTAAGGAGTGCTGCGATTTCTAGAACTTCATTTGTGGCCGTCGAGTTTTAACGTGCTGTTTTTATTAGTTCGTTAGCGAGTGAGATTAAAGTCGGTAATATAGAAAAGTATTATAGAAGTTATAGTTACGAACACATGACCGACTCATTACAATCTACTTACTAGCGCTAATTATATATTGGATCTAGTTCTAGATTAGTAGGTGTAGGAAGAAGCAAGCTTACGACGCGGTTACTGTAGCTTATAGACGTTTGCAACACCAGAGATATCACTTATATCGTTTGGTGTCAAACCGATTGAAAAGTGTAATATAAACTTCTTTTTGTTTACAGGTCATCTACTCAAATACTACTGAAACTTTAATAGTTCTTTTATCAGTAAATAAAATACCTCTTTGACTGCTGCTGCATCATGAAATACGCAGTAAAAAGTCACAACAATACACAATATGTTCACTAAAATGTATACTAAAAGTCAACACTTAACTCTAAAAATATACAGCGAGAGTGCTTACCTACTTTTCCCGCGAACTCATAAAATTCGAACCGAATTCGGAACTTAAAACAAATCGTTTGTATTATGGAAACTATTCGAGTATACAATTTATTGGTATCGCAGATTAATCGATTACAAAATCGCTACAAATTATTGTCACATGTGAGTCCGAAGTTAGCTCTATACTTAAGCACATTGTACATAGGTAGGTTTATTGCCCGTGTTCTTGAGAATCAAGCCATTTGATTCGCCCTGATTCACATTGGGCATTTAAGTGACATATATGCCTCAAGTAACTACTTACTGACACTCAACAACAAGTGACTTATACGAAGATATTGTCAGCCAAAATAATCCCAAAACAAGGTAGGAACAGCTTGTGTTTACGCTTGAAGTCTGAGCCGTAAAAAACATATAAAATCCAGCAAATAAATAGAGCTTTTTACGTCTAGTTTTTATAACTCTCGAAGCTTTTAACCAAATCCTTTGTAGTATAGTGTGGTATATTCTGATACTATGGAGTGTTGAACAAAAGCAAAAATGAATATTAGATTTCAATATTTTACATAGTCATATTTATGATGGATTTTGTGCGGTAAGTTGTGAGTTTGATAACGGCGCCGCGCCGTGCCGTAGTTGTGTCGGAAGACACACTACTCAGACGAAAGAACTCGAGAACTTCCTTCTTTTTCAAATTGATTAAATATAAATACGAGCGGACGAACTTTTTAGTACTACGTTTTGCCGCCTACATTTTATATAAGTTTACACACCAACCCATTTATAGAGCCTCTGCACTGCTGGCCACAAATTTGCTCTCACATGTGAAGGATTAAGTTACACTCGACCACGCCACTTCAGTGCAATTTGGCAGACTTCACACGTCAACGAGAAAATCTTTCAGTAATTTCAGTCTCGCAATATTTTCATTTACCGTTTGAGGTAACTATAACTTCGAAAAACCTTAGGATCGAAATCGCGTAAGCCTTCACAATCTACTAGTCACACCACGGCATATTATAAAACAGCCCCTCACTACAACTGTCCGTCTGAACACGATAAACTCCATAACTTCCGTTCAGATTTTCAAATGAATTTGAACAGCGGGCGGAGTGATTCACAAACGTTTAGGTGTAAATTCATTAAAGGTTTTGCGCTCTACATGTTCTGCTACCTGTGCGAAGTCGGGGCGAGTGGTACATTATAATCAATGGATTATACTTGATTTGTACATACGAACGTACGTAGAATACACAAATGTTGACAACGATTGGTGAATCAATCAGGTCAGCCCGAATCAACCGCAATGGTGACGAATAAACTTTTCATAGTACAATACTAATGAGGTCATTCCATTGTACTAAATGTTAAACGATATGAGTAATGAGTTCTAAGAACAAACAGGTATAATGCTTTTGTAATATTTACTATTTATTTCTTAATCCTCATTTAATTAATCTACACTTAAATATTTTTGCTTTAAAAAAATAGGTCCTGTATTATATAATCATTTAAAATAATAAAAAAATGCATCCCAATGGTATCTAATATGGTCATCTAGTACGATACATACATACATATGTATATAATATACAAAGTATTTACAGATGGTGTTCCGGTGCATTGATATTGTTTTAACCCCGACTATCCCAAACTATTCCGCGAATTTCGATAAAATACTTTGTTTAAAATTAGCTTGAATCGCTGTTTTCACCACGACTCGTACGAATACATTAATTCACCATTCATCTATTCCATCGTCCTTAGTATGATATGTCAGCCCTAAGTTTTACGCATTAGGGACTACTCACACTTATTCAGCTCTATTCAGGTTGTGTCCATAGAAAACAACGATTACAAAATCGTTATCGGAGACGCGTACTCGTCCGATCAGCTTTCCATTGCTGGACGTGGACATAAGCTGAATAGTCCTTTATACAAAAGACCATCATTGTATTCCAAGCCACAAAAGTATCTTAACGCATACGAGGATGTTATTCACGGCATAAGAAATTCATCATTTTTCCCCGACGATATAAAGTAGCTTTAACCAGATTTTATACGAGACATATTATATCACACTCGAACGCCGTAGATTTGGCGAACAACGTGCCAAGCTTAGGCAAGTGGCAAACTTGGCCATTTTAGTTCCTGAAGTGTAGCGATCCGATTCTTCAAATTTAAGTTAGATACTTTGTGTTGTGCAGTGAAGTGTAAACTGCACTGAAAAATAACTTAAAGATACAGTATAAAATAATATACCATCACGCTTGTATTCTCAAAGGCTTAGGCAGAGGTGTATTAATGTACACACACTATTCCGCATTACTAAATTAAAAAGTTACATGTAATGAGAGCGATCAGAGTGGGAGCCTATTGCTATTTGTCTCAAGCAAAACCCATCAGATAACTCTAGTCGTCTTTAGGACTTGAACTCAGGACCTTACACCAACCAGTTGGGGATGCTAACCCAATGAAACAACTTGAACAGATAGTGTCTGTCAGTCTCAGCCTTTCAGCGGTTAGTAATAATAATCAATATTAGGTTCACCCATACTTTTCAGTGATTGAGCAAGACTAAACATTGATTAATTAATAAATACTTATTAATTATGTTATGTAGTGAGAAAATTCTCTTTGAATGTAGGACTGTGCACCTTGTACTTCAGAAATACTTAAATACTATCATAACTTTCGGTCGGTCCCATGGAATTCAAACAAAAAACATCCATTTTCATATGACTTAAAACTTTCATTTAACTTGAATAAGCAAGATTACATACCATACCACAAATTTAATATCATTCATAATTAATTACTTACTTAACTCGCAGCAAAACCGCAAAACATTGCGACACTTTCAAAACGTTACAACCGCGACGACCAAAGTTGCCGGGTGAGCAACCAGCCTTAAATAACACGATTGTACATAAATAATGGCAGTTTGCTAACACTTGCTCGCAAACTCCATAACCCATCCATCTTGGTTGATTCTTTACAACTTACTTTACGTAACAAATTGACATACAACTGATATACTGTTTTCTTTTTCTTCCATTTCTTTATTATGGAAATAAGTTTGGCACAAATATTGGCCCTATATTTCAACCAATGTTTGGCGAAGTAAGAATTGCCACTATTGCACCCTTTAAAAATATACTCGATTAATATAATGTAAAATCGTTATCCTTTTCAATACTTTTACATAATATACGCAATAGTCTATAATGTCACTGTACCGTACCTATCAGCTAATTACAAAAACCTTAATTAATGGGGTTGATTTTTTTTATTTACATTGCGTCCAGTTCTAGACGTTGGTGAATGTGAAAAATTGTGTATGTCAACGCTCTCACGATACAGAAGAAAATCGTACGGAACGGTTTTAAAAAACAATATATTAGTACGAGTTCACTTACGCGCATATTTGACAATTGAAATAAAATGCCTTTTTCCGGATTTTGTTATGGTATTATTATGAACCCATGAATGTCATTGTCATTGTGAAATAAAATCAAAATCCCACGATAAAATCCGTAAAAAGTAGTTTTCTTTCAACATTTAAATTGCATTTATTTTAAAAAAATATATTATTAATAAATACTAGTACCTACCAACTAAATAATACATTTTAACCCAGTTTTAGTAACATGTTAAATCGCTTCAAGTGTTTTTAATATAATTACACTAGCTCTCCTAATGGTATGTATTTGTACGTAATAAATCCGCGAGTTCATATATTAAAGCGTTAATTTTGTAAGAGCAACCAGTAATTATCCGTACATTGACGTTGCAAGCGAACGAATGTTCTAGTTTACTCAATTTTGTTTTTTTATTCAAATAATATTGCGAGTACAGCGAGTAATTCACTTGGCAACATTTTTAAATTATATTATTTTAATGCAAAACGGTTTTAATTCAGTATACGGTTAATAAGGTTTTTTTAAATCTGTGCTGCAGATTGGTGCAGTGGTCGAACGATCGGCTTCTCCACTGCGGGTAGCGGGTTCGCCCTCCACACAGTACAAATATATGTAAGCATATAAACCATATTGCTAACACTGTTTGGTTAATTGTTTAGCCTTAAGCAGCTCAGAAATTCTTTTATATACAAAAAAAATATGACATAAAAACCCAGTTAATTCTTTTTATGTAACTTAACTATAATTTAAAAATCAGTTTAAGCAATCAATGTTAGTTTGTCTGACCGCTTCCTTATTCAAGTGGTCGTAAGCGCGACAGCAGAGCGTTATGACCTAGGCTCGATTCCCAGTTTGAGTAAAGTATAATTTGGTTATCGGAGTAAGAATTTATTTTAAGTTAATTTAACTGAAACAAGCCCGCAAACAAAAGGTTACTTTAATACTACTCCTCTGTCTACTACTACACGGATAGAGGCGTGAATGTGTAGGTATTATTTACTTGTTAACGGAATTATATTTAACTGAATAAAATAAGCGACTGTGGTCAAATTTTTTTTAAACAAAAATGAGTTACGTTTTATTTATCTTAATATTTGAGTTAACCAGTTAGATTATACTTGCTAATCTTAACTTTAACTGTTTTAACAATAAAATAATACGGTAAAAATTACGGCGATATCATTTTAACTGTTTTGTGTACTGCATCTATACGTTAATATCTACCATCACAAGCCGGGGTAGATAGAAACTATGTAGGTACCTAATTCAAGCCACGGTGATCCTGAGAAACCTCTTTCGGTTTATCTTCTCTTACATCGCCTGGATTAAGATGGGAGAATAGAAAGAGAGGAGAGGATAAAATAGCGTAAAATAGCGTAGGCTGTGGAGATTCAGGCGTTACAGTATATTATTACGCCTTTATTATATTTATCTGTGTACATAATATAATATATACACATCTTCTGTACGTTTGTTTGTATGTTACAGATTTCGTCCTGAACGGCTGGACCGACGTTGATAAGTTTTTTTGTAGAAGTTGCAATCTGACATCTGAAAACGTCTATCGGGTTCGATAATTATCAACACATACCTTATTATCCTTTTGCCAGGAACATACGCCTTTCTTGTCTGATATCCTACACTTGAGTAAAGCATCTTCTCCTGGATTCACTTCTGTATATGTGGGCATCTCTATAAACCGCTGGACAGCATCTGAAAGAAAACAAAAACAACTTTATATTATTTCCAAAAATAATATCGTATTTGGTATGAACAAAATGTAAGTATGAAAATAATTACAGGTTTAAGTATTTTACTAAAAAAAACTCCTTAAATATTTTTTTTAGATATCTTAGTTTAGAGGCCAGTATAAATAAATGAGGTGTGGTAGCCTAGCGGTGTGACCAGTGGACTGAGATGTCAGAGGTCTCGAGTTCGAACCCGAGGCACGCACCACTGACTTTTCGGAAGTTATGTGCGTATTTATTACATGCTCAAACGGTGAAGGAAAACATCGTGAGGAAACCTGCATGCTTGAGAGAATTTCTCGATGGTATGTGAAGCCTGCCAACCCGCGGTAGGCTAGCGTGGTGGACTATAGCCTAATCCCTCTCAATTGAGAGGAGACCCTTGCCCAGCAGTGGGACATTAATGGGTTGATGATGATGATGATGATAAATAAATGAATTTACTATTGTATTTGTAATCAGCCCCAGGATTAATTTAAACAAAAATATTATTAAATGTAGAGACTTTCTTTGACAATTAATAAATATTTAACACAGATGCCAACACCAAACCCTGTCCTCAATTTCCAAACCGAAGCTTAGAGCTGAAATTGTTGGACTTAAAGTTGGTATTATGCCTCTCTAGCCTGCTCGCTTCAGAGATTGATCGTCTGAAATCCCTGCCTCGTGCACAAACAAAAGAAAAATTTTAGAAAAACTTTACCGTTTTCCTATTACAAGCTCCTAGTATCGACGTCCATTCGGTCGAACATAATTATGTAGGTAAACTCGTTCCTGGTTTTGAATAGCATCTTGAACGATAACGTCCCTTTTTATGGTTGTCGTTAGTCGTTATAGGGTAGTCTGAGATTACAGTAAGGAAGTATTGGGGACTACGGATGTGCAGGTAGATTAAAGATTTGAATTCAATTTGATACTACGGATTGTTGTTATCTTAATACAAATTCTACTCGTTGTTAATTAAACATAGTAATCTCTTTGACGATATCGGTGAACTATTATTATACATTTATATTTTTTATTTTATAATCCAATGATTTAAAGAAAAGCTGGTAAAATCATGTGTGAATAATATAAAAATACTTTTTGCAGTATTTGATTGCGGTTTACCGACGTTTCGGGTCCTTTACATCAGTCGAGGGAAGACTGCCCTAAGACAATAAGTGATAGGTATAAAAAGTTATGCAATATACTGCGATAAAATCCATGTCGAATATTTACGTAAATGTAAGAACCAAGTAAATAAAATAAAAAAACAAAATGAAAACAATATTGTAAAGTAAATTGACTACGCTACCAAAACATTTTGAATGTAACAGTCAATCTCGCAAGGTAACCGAACCAGCCCTTACTGTATTCCGATTACTGCATTCCGGTTATTGTATTCGGTAGAGATCTATCGGGTACAGTTGCCTACTCCCGATACACAGAGCATGGCAACAAAGAGTAGGTAAGCCATATAAGAGAAACCTACCTATATACAGAGTATTCTACGATACGATACGCTGCATTGTATTTGCCGCAGTAAGGCTCAATCAAACGTCAGTCAACGCACTGAATATATGACTTTTAACGGATAATTCCTTCCTACCGGAATTGCATGTTCGAAATCAATAAATGTACAGTCGAACAAGCTAATTGCTTTACATCCACACATACATCGGTCTTTAGTTGCATGTATACCAATTAGCTTGATCGACTGTACTTCTTAAAAACACTAACTGTAACACTTATATATGCACGTAATATTTGCTTAAACGTCGTAATTGTAAAATTACAAAGAGTCCACTCATCATAATCAAAATATAATTTAGAGAAAGTATGTCAAATTTAATTGGCTTTTTGTAATAGAATGAAGGCAATGATGTTAAACAATATGTTACGTAGAAAATAAGCCTTCGAAAATGCGTAAAAACCTCCCGGGCAACACGTTGTTGCCTGCTTAGTAAATTAATGTTTTGTATTATAATATCATTGTACGTTTTCAATCTTTTAGAATATGAATATTTTACGCAAAGCGAGTACCACCATAGCACCACAATCCGATTACTATGTAGGTAGTATCCTGAGGATTTAGTAAAAGCCGACCACAAAATACTTAGGAAAAGCCTCAAAAGATGATACACTCTCCGTAAAGGACCATTTTTTACATACCTACATGACGTATTTTTCTATACGTATTATATAATATAGCATACCATCACGCACGTCCTCCCCGAAAGATTTGGCAGAGTTGTACTAATGGACACTCACATTTCACATTCTTATGTTTTAGGTCCTATGTAATAGATGGCGAGCCTACTGCCATCAACCGGACACGAATCTAGATTTCGAGCTGCTAATGAGAATTTCATAGAAAAACCTAATAAAAAATTTGTTTGACTCGGGAATCGAACCAAGCACCCTTTTTTCAGCAGTCATACTAACGACCATTAAACCAACGAGGCAGTTATACGTATTCCATTCATTGCCATTTTCATTAATAGATATAAATTGGAAAAATGTGCACAAAGAAATGGTTTCTACAAAAAGCTTCCCGAACTTCGTGCCACGTCCATTTAATTAATTACCGTCGCCATTATTTAGTCAATTGTAGAAGTAATTCAAGTAAGTAATTAAATTGAGTGGGCCATACACGTACGAAGGTATTCACGAGGAAGTAAAAGAAAATACGTCTACGTTTTTGAGGTTATGTTTAGAAACAACAAAAAAACCGCGCGAGTTGCAATGAGTAAAGTAAAATGTTTGAGTGTTTCCACTATTCAAATGCAACGACTCTGAAAATGTATCTGTAAACCATACAACGGGGGATAAATCCGAGAATAAACGTCAAAAAGATTTTTTATAACATTTATTTATGAACATGGACATCAGTCCTTCAGCCGCACGTCAGTGAGTTCAGTTTTAGTTTTGCCAGAATTTGCACGAGTCTTTTACAAATCGATTTACACAATTCTTAACACAGTCATAACATAAATTGAAAATGAAATATTTTTCTACGAAAACTAGACATTGAAATATAACTATTAATAATAATTATCATTATTATTTAAAAAAAATCAGATACTTTGTAACATCCAGTCACGAGTATACTAAATAAATATCATATCATATACATCCACAAATGTATTTTTATTATAGCAAAATCTGGGTGTTATCTAGTGAGTTATGAGTACCTATATCAAAACTTCGGTATATTTATAATGTAAACACTTATTCAGAAGTCAGCATTCCCAGTGTGCCTAACTCCTATAGCCAGCCGTTAATGATGCTAACCTGTCACTAATTATGCACTAATTGTAATTAAAGCCTACACTGTCGTGGCTGGAAGCTAAGCGATCAATTGACGTTGATTTGACACTAAGTACGATTTAGATGTTCGGCTGAAAGCCACCAGATAAGTTACATTGGAAAATTGAGTACTATTCATATTGAAATGAAACTACTTTTTACGGATTTTATCGCTGCAGGGATATTGATATTATGTAATACCGATGTTACCGTTTCAGAAATCTTTCGTAGATCAAAGGTGGCCGATATTGGGACTGGATAATATGATTAAAGTGGTGTTGGGCTGGACGCATTGAAAGGCATAGCGATGGCAGGTGGACTAAGGCTATGGTAGAATGACACACCAAGAGCGGCAAAACGACTCGTTGACGGACCAGTAACCATCAAATATACCGCGATAAAATCCGTAAAAAGTAGTTTTATTTCAATGTCTAATATTCGCGTAAGTGTACGAAATCAATATGTGAACCAGTAACCAGTTCGGTTGAAGATATTACATAAGTTGCAGGCAAAAACAGGCTACAATGCGCGCAAAACAGAGAACTTTGCCAGAATAGTAAGGAGGCCTATGCCCAGCACTGGGTTGATACGGTCTGACGATGATGATGATGATGAATCCCGACGTTTCGGATCCTTGATAGCATAGGTCCATGACCTATGGGTAGACAGTAAATTACACGTTTCTTTTTATTTGATTGAGGATCGATAATGACTTCCGGTTTACTATCATTACGGAATAAGTAATATTATTTATATATGTATAGCGCTATCATAAAATATAACAAACAATTGAAATTTAGCTATCGTATGTGTGTCGTATATGATATATAGGTGTATTGTACTTGTGTATTGTACTTGTACAAAGTACTTATATAAAAATCTCGTGTCACAGTGATAGTCTTCAAACTCCTCCGAAACGGCTTCACTGATATTTGCATTTTTTTTGTATATATTTTGTAGGTCTAAGAATAGAATAAATTAGTTTTATAAATTTTTGGACAAAAGCTCTATTTATTTTATATGCAAGTTCAAATCGCACTTCAACGGGTTTTTTCTAATCCTTACATGTTTTATACCAATTCTAAGTATCATCTTATCGAGTTTTCCGTCGCGATAAGTGGCTAATGAACGATCCATAACGCAAGCTGAAAGAGTGAACGCCACATAAAAGGGTGGACTACAATTGTGAGGACCCCACGGGCCATAACAGCACTTTATGAAGATTACGAATATTTCGCACAAAGCGCTTACCGCGGGCGCTGGCATATCTTATTACTTATTGTATGTTCAATGGACTCCACTAAGCACTTTTTCGGTACACCTTTTATTTTGCTGAAATCTAGTGCTCAAAAAGGTGTATTCATACCTTACGGTTTTAAAAATGAAGCATTTATTTAACGGTAACGGGAATTTAGTACAGTTTTACAGGGTTAATTTTAGTTACTTTTTTTCGTCTCAATTGAGAGGGATTAGGATAGCCTAATCCCTCTCAATTGAGAAGACTATTGTGGGTTGGCAGACTTCACATGCCATCGAGAATTCTCTCAAGCATGCAGGTTTTCCTCACGATGTTTTCCTTCACCGTTTGAGCATGTGATAAATACGCACATAACTTCCGAAAAGTCAGTGGTGCGTGCCTTGGGTTCGAACTCGAAACCTCTGACATCTCAGTCCACTGGTCACACCGCTAGGCTACCACAGCTCTTGTTAAAATATATCTGGTTTTAAAATCAGTTTTTATAGCTTTGCTTGACTGTGTCTCCACTTGTTTTCTCTCCCTCTAAGCCACTAAGCAAAGTAGGTTATGTCATTCCCGAGAATAAAATGTCCCCCTATCAAATTTTATCATAATCTGTTCAGTAGCTTATACGTAACAAATAAACGCACTCAGTAATTGGCATAATATACATAAATAGGTTTGGATGACGATTCTTTAATAGTATTTGCAATAAAACGATAATTATTTCCATCTGAGCCCGGTTCTACCTGGATAGAAGAGCAGGCAAAAATAACCCTTATTATAATCTGAATTCCGTATAAAAAGAAACCACTTGAATAGAATATTGAAGAAAAACAAACCAGCTCTTGCTTTGAAACTATAAAAACAGGCAACTATTGAATAAAAATATAGTTTTATATCACAGTGAAATAGGTTCGTACATTATTCTTCATAACATTGAAATCCGTTAGAAAAACTCCTCAGATCTAAGAGCTGCAAGCGCAGACACAAAGAAAGGAAAAAATAATGAAATGTAAAGTGATATATATTTCTATAAATAAATCTATTAAAAAACGTATTTACAGTCAGTCACCGACTATGAGCGAGCGTTACGCAGCGTACTGCTATTCCTTAAAGCCTTTAGACCGCCAGATTATAGTCAGTGGCTGACAATACGCCTAATGCGAACTCAGCCTTACAATATTTTTTTTACACATTTTTTAATACAAATAGACAGACACTAGAAAGAGCTGACAACCAGGTCAGTGCCTAGTAACCAGGTTGCGTAGATATGAGTGCAATCATTACATGTAGACTACAGATTTTAAGCCACAACTAGATCATAGATCGGAAACCAACTCTCCAAAATAGTTGAAAAGATGCTAGAAGGGAGAAAAGAGACGTTTTATATACATATTAGGGGTATGTATGAAAGAATATTCTAGAAATTTTCCTTTCGACTACAGTATTGCACTGCTTTTACGGTTGCTCATTACGGGCGAGGCGAAAGGCGTGAAGATGGTCTGATAACGAGTGCAGTCACACACACGTGACTGTAGAGCGAGTTCGAACCTCTCCGGGGATCTGCAGTGCTTTGCTAGTCGTTAGAGGTATTAAAACGTTCCATATTTACTAGGTATCTGTTTGTAGGTTACACTGAACTGCTTAAACAATGAAAATGTAAAAATAACTTTTGTCTAATACCTATTACGACTAAGTCGCTGAACAGATTTTGATAAATAAAACACGCTGGAAGGTGTGAAAGGGTCGGGCGATCTGTGTATACTTATTGCCCTTCCGCATATGTATATAAAACACGTAGTTATTTATGCTACTCGGGCGACGGGCTAGGTTGAGTTTGTAAAACTGTAATTTAAAAGCACCTACATAGTACGATTCTGGCTGCTGAGTTTTTCAAAGAGTATTACCTGATTACCAAATATTCTAAGCTGCGCTTGTGTGCTAACATTATTGTGTTGTGGTTAAGAGTAATGTTGCAAGTGTAATGGATCATCTTAAGATGGCAGTAATACTCCTGGGATTTTAGCGTTTCAGGCTTCGGTTACCGCTTACCATCAGACGACCCGCAACGATGTGCTTGATTACTATAGTAGTAAATGAGAAGGCAATTTGAATCCTGAGCTAGAAAAATACTTCAGCATCCTACTATCCTCACAAATCAAAATTATGAATTTTTATGTTGGGTACTCAAATGTTAAATATCGTTTTTTTTTTATCGCAGATCAGATTAAACTTTTTCTTAGCTACTTATAAACTCATTTAAGTTGCATTCTCCAAGGAGTTCAGTATTTATTTAAGGGTTTAGTCTTAAAAGTGTTGCAATAAAAGGAACTACGGAAGTTGCAAAGCAAAGTTGGGCAAGCAAAGCTGTGCAAAGATCGCTTTATTTCTGACTCAGTTCTAGCTGACTGAAATTAAATATTAAAAGTGTACTGTGATTGCCTACCCATTAAGTGTTTTAGCTGTCAAGCGTGGCTGTTTGCAGTCTAGGGGTCGGTTCTCAGGTGAGTGAGAGTTAGGGTGGGAGCAAATGTTCTTGGTGATTTTGGTGTGTTTATATAACCACGGTATGTGTGGTAAACAAACCTACGACTCAAAAGAAACATTAACCCCGGGATTACGTTTTTATTTAAACAAAATAAATGAAAAACTTGTCAAATGAGGTCTTGGGGTGATTCTCACCACGAGTGGGTTCGGACGCGTTATGATTCGCTTAACAATTTTTTTTTTTCATTGGAGCCCTTTGCGCCAATTTGCCAACATACACTATCATCATCAACCCATTTAATGCCCCATTAGGTTTCGTACGTTACCATGTTTACCTTCACCGTTCATAAATATAAACTATAATCTTAAAGATTCGCAAAAATCAGTGACCTATGTTTGCATAGTTTGCCTGTCTCAGATAGTCATTACACAACTTTCACCAGTCAAAATCTTGATATGATCACACTACTGACTACCAAGTATGGTAATAGCGCCATTGTTCCTTTGGAATATATAGCGGTGATGATTTATAGTATAAATTGAGTTTTCAACGAGTATTCCAAGTTTTTTTTATTGTGTAGTTCCTAGGGCGAAAGCCCTTGGTCTTATTAATACTGAGAAAAACGATTAAAATCCTTTTTCTTGTGGAATCGAATCACACTAATTTTGCTTTAATCGTTTTTTTTTTACTTTATACTATGCAGCGTGAATCATTATTGAAAAAAAAACCTAAAAGCGTACCACTGAACAGTGGGTTAACTATTCCTCAGTAATCTTCTACCCAACCTAAGGGCATACAGGCGTAATGATATGTTATATGTGTCAACTATAATTATAGTAATCACCACGAGATAAGTGGGGATGGTGACAATCGCTGGTCGGCGGGAATCAGGATAACCTTAATGGTCAAATATTTTAAGTTAACGTGGCAATTGACACAATCGAAGCTTAATTGGTAAACCAATTTTAAAATGACATCATACAGACGGTATGGCTCTGGGATATTGTTTTATTTATCTTTAGATATTTTTTATTGTTAAATAGGTGTGGTAGCTTAATGGTGTCAATGGACTGTGGAGTCAAAGATCTCGAGTTCTAACCCAGCGCATGCACCTATGTGCGTATTTATCACATGCTCTAACGGTGAAGGAAAACATCGCGAGGAAACCTGCATGATTTTTGCTCGATGGCATTTGAAGTCTGCCGTGCGCATTAGGCATGGTGCCTAATCAATCATAAAAATCGGAAGAGACCCGTCTTTAGCGGTGGGACTCCTTTTGCTCATACAAGGAAGCAAACGGCAGATCCTAAATAAACAAACCTTCTTTTCAACTTGGACCAGAGGTGTCAATATCACACAACAGTAAAATGATAATTGAAAAGTGTTAGAATACAGGACTAAACCAGGTATATTTTTAAATCTAACATCGTTTATTGGCTGTTTGGGCCGTATGAATGATGCGATATGGTCACCGGTTTAATCTAAGACGGCTCAATCGCTATCCAGTTGTATATCATAAAATATGGATGTATGAGTGGGCACATAATAGATTACATAATATTTGTACGTCGGTAACGGCAGAATATTCTGGACTTATTTTTTATTGTAACAATATTCTAACAAATACACGTATACACAGGTACTAATGAATTCCAAGACAATAATTCATATAAGGTCAGAATTAAAATGGATTACTGTGTGCTAGCCTAGCTACTTGATTAATACGGAATATTAAATAAATGGAATACTAGAATAGGCGCTTCTTACCTTCCCAGCAATTTCTTTTTATTGTATTATTGAATTTGTTTACAAACTAACTACCGTCACAACTCACTATTTCGGTTTCACCGTTCGAGCATATGATAAATATGCACATTACTTCAAAAAGTATGTGAACTGGTAATCTTAAGACCTTTGAATTCACAATCCACTTTTAGTCACACTATTAAGCTATAACTGTCCTTTAAAAACAATTTCGTCTTTTATTTTGTCTTTTCTTAATATATAATAGGAAAACGCTGAGCTCCTAGGTCAAGCTATCTAAATCCATTTCAGTAAAAAGACATTAGGAAACAAACCTTAAATAGTCGTACCAAAAGGCATAAAATAATTTTGCAAATAAAATGTTATCGGCCCAGTGTTTCGTGAACTAAAACGATGTCCGTATCGGACACAGTCCCTCAATACGGACCCGTGTGAGCCCGAACTGATTAGATAGGACAGCTTGCAGATATCCGTATACGAAGTTGAAATATACCGACAGTATATTCAACCCGAATAAGTATAGCAGAAAATGTTCTCCAATAAGTACAGTCGGCAAAAGAATATACTTGTCGAAAAAATACATTAAAAAAGAAGTTTGTTACAAAGCGCCATCTAGTTCAAAGTTTAGTGATTGGGCTTGTATTACGGATACTTGGTGCTTGACACACAACTACATTTAAGTAGATTTTTGTCTCAATACATCATAGAAACATCCACGCTCAATACACAAATATTTGCTCCTACCCCGGTAGGGGTAGTATTCAAATATTCGGGGGTTCTATCCCGATAGAAGATCCAGCCGTAATTTTTTTTATCGCAATGTAAAAAATTACTGTAGGTACTGTCCACAGAAAACATAGGGTGCATATATTTAAGTCATTTCATAGTTTTTAAAAGATTAAATTATTTCTCATTTATCGTAGGATATTAATATATAAAAATTTTACATACGGAGCAACTGAAGGCATTTGTTTCGTGCTGTCATCAAACCTTGAGCCTGCAGCTCAATGTGCACTTTAAACAATTGGTTTTTATTTTAGAAGTTCGTGACAATTGTCGAGACAAAATACTAAAGTAATTGTAGTGTGCAAGTATTTTACACTGTCTACCAACGGGGAAGAATTTCCAATTCTTTATTGCTTTCGAATGTCATTCAATATGCAATCCGGGTACTTCGTTAGTTAAGGGTAATTAGTAGTTTAATAAAACAAATACGTAAATATTTATTCAATATAACTATTATGCATGCCCGCATAAATACTTAATATGACTCTGTACCCTTCTGGATTTTTTTTATACCACAGGGGTAGCAAACAAGCCTACATTAAGTTAACTTCATGGTGAATAATGAAAATAAAAACAATAATAAAAATAAAATTATTGCAGCTGAGAAATCCCATCAAAGATACTCTCATCCCTAAGATACAGTAACCTATTTAATAGTTTCTCCTAATAAAATCAACTTACTAGGAAAATGATAAAAATACTCAATATAATATATCATTGAGTATCCGAATCGTGCTAATTCACCAACTGGAGGCTTACGTATACTTACCTAGTTTATTTGTTATTAAAAGACCATCGAAATCCAAAATAGCTCCCTTCATACACTGTTACAAGTAACGATGTTGAGAAGATAATACCATCAGTCATTTCAAGCGTCACAGTATTTAAACAGAATATTATTCTGTTTAAATACTGTGACGCTACTCTGATAAGGTTTCTGTAGATCCCGACTAATCCAAAAAAGTCTGCTTGATACCATTCTCTAAGAGATTTGAAGCGTCGGGATTCAATTAATATAAATACACGACGGTAAAGTCCGTACAAAATAGCTTTCAGTCACGGCCCGGGTCAAAAAAAAATGGAAACAATCAATGAAGGTTCAAGACACCAAAAGTCCCTCCAACTGGGGTTTACAATAAAAAGTACAATTGAAGTTTGAAACTCGGTTCAGAGTGTTACTGTACAGAAAGATCTAAGGAATCAGATGGATCTTGATTTAGTATTTTTATTTTTTATGTTTGTCAATAACATCACATACAACAGCCATTCGAATAATCGTATGACTCAACCATCATAATTGTGTTGAGCCATACGATTATTCGTAGGTCTTATTTTTTTAAGCCTACAAAAAAAAAATTTTTCAACGAGTTTCATCCACTTTATAAGCTTAAGCCATTAACAAACGGTATTTCAGTTATCAGTATATAATATTCACATCACTGACTCTTTTAGCCTCATTGAGAAAATACAAAACTTCTGAGTTCTTACTAAACAAACGCTGAGTTAGAACTGTCTGCTTCGGTTAGCAAAGGCACTAAGTACATCTCAACCCACATGTGCGATGGCGCCTCACTTGCAGGTACTTAGTGAACAAATCCGACTGAATTTACATACGCTTCGTAAATAACTTGTACATCACACGGTGACGGTAACAATGTGGTTCAATTGGTTTTGCTTTTTGTTTAGAAAGTTTGAAACAAACTAGACTCATGTGAATGATATGGTTTTTTGTAAGCTAGGTAGGTGTTCAATAGAGAGGAAGGTAATAGTATGAAATATGCTGGTGTTACGATAAAGGACAATGTCTGAAATGTCAGCTACGGGGAAGGTGTCTCTGTAGACTACACACCTAATGATATAGTATGTTATGAAATTCTAGTTTTAGGTTTGTAAATAGTTTTTTTGCACAGTTTTACAAGTTATTGTATCACTAGATGGCGTCGGTGTTTAACTGACAACCTCTGAGAAGAAATCTGTAACAAACTCAGATAATCATGGTCTCTTTTGAAGTCCAGATATAATCATATCTATTATTTTGGACATTTCTTATATGCGAGTGTCGCTATGTAAGAAATGTCGAAAATGGCCATTGAAATTCAGATTTAGGGTGACTTGTTTCTTTCGACGACACGCATGGATCATCGTGTGACTCAACCATCATTTTAGGACTCAACGACACGTCGCATGATGTTACTAATTCGGTGGAACATTTTATTTGGCCAGTTGAGATGAGATTCCTGATAAACACCAAACAGGTGTTTACAACATATTCTGTGTTTCTCTGCAGCGTTATACAATATACAGCCGAGATTAATACCAAAATAAATGTTAATAATAAAATTATCGTATGAGTGAGTGGCGACAATGAACAGAAATAAATTCAAACTAAAAGTTTTGGCGCCCGGCAGTGGTCACCTTAGGCGCGGTTAAAACTTAGTTGACGCACCGGATGGAGGAAAAAAGCCCTCTATGGCTGCAATCCAAGTACCTACGACACGCCTACGTATAAAAGTGGATGAATATAGGCTAATTATGATAATTATGAAGTACGTAGCGTATATTAAAAAATAAACCATTTCATTAATATTATAGTTACCTAATTAAAATTTTAATAAAATACATAAATCATATATTTTCTTTTAAAGTAACATTATTTTGGTACTTGTTTAATTTCAAGTTATCTTTTGCTACCCGAATGTAGATTATAAGTTCAACTAGCCTAAAATTAGCCCCTCGTCTAGTAGATTAAAAACGCAAAGTTGAGAACTTAGAGCACACTAAGTAGAGCTGTAAAAACAAGTGGGTGTGCTTGAACATCTCTCTACTCTCTCTTTCTCTACTCTAACTCTGCTCAGTTTAAAAAATCATATTTTTTGTAAAGGATCAGCGTAATTAAATAATACCACGATAATATCCGTAATAAAGAAATTCTATTTCAATGTCTATCTAGTATTTGCCTAAGAGTACATCATTACATTATATTTACTCCTATTGGTCCATAAATAAATAATGCACAGTGAGAGCGTTTCGTTTTCCAGCTACGAGTGTACGACCAATTGAGTGGGAAGCATTTACTTAAGGGTCCAGTTTGTGTGTTTACGTACCTAATCACTTACTTATAGTTATTGAGTTCTATCGATTCGTTATTTGTAACTATAGATATGAGGGAACATAGTGAAGATAAAGAATATTTCTGGTGGTTGTCAATATTTTGTTAGGTATAGTTTTTTGAGTCATGCTACTACAAGGAACTCTTAGTTTGGCTATATAACCCTGTGTGTAAATAATCACGCTAAGCGGTAAATTATTATCCGAAAAGAAGCAATGATATTTTTAAGACACACGTTTGTAAAAAATAAAGCTGTAATTTACTAATTATTGTTAAAGGTAAGTGTGTCTTCCTCTCACCAGAAACTAAATATTTGATTTTGAAAACGTAACAAGAAAATACGGCAGTAGTATAAATAAAAAAAGATCAAATTAAACCTATCTCAAGCTATCACAGCTACAGCTAAGTAGGCTTTACAAATTAACAAGCCTTCGGTCAAAATCTCTGTCAGTCAATATCTACTGACGAAGATATTCTTCACGTATGTGATATGAAAACTAAATTGAATAATAACAAGTCAGTATTAAAATTAATATTACAAAGAAAAATAACGGATATAATCTATTTTCCAAAGCTTAACTTAACAAATTCCTCGAATAAAATTGAACTAATTACATCAACATCAAAACTCCATTAAATTCCATAAAACCGCTCATTACGAACGCGGGAAAAAAACCAACCCAAATTCGAATGCGCGATCAAATAAATGCAAACATTGGCCATTTTTCAAAACTAAACGCGACATAAACAATGGGAGTCCATCAATCACCTGTCCCAACAAAACGCAGACCATAGACAACTGCCCAGAGGCTGAGTGCTTATTCTATTATACAACTTACAAAGTTAGATTTGCCGTCGTCAATGGCCCCGTGGACTCACAATGGAATGGTTTTTCAAACGAATCTCGGGGCTCCGTAGTCAAACGCACGCGATACCGGCCGTGCGATCGCGTAGTTTGATAATAGCCCCCGTGGGAACTGTTCCAAATGTATTGAATGATTATTTTTTGATACCGTTAATAGTTTTTCGTTGGTTTTAGTTACATAATTACGTTTTGTAGTGAGAATTTTGCCGCCTATCTTAATGGCATGCTGTTCGCTACTGCATTCGTGCGAACTTTATAGAAGTTAATTAGGTTACTTTAAATAAAGTTGCCGCATTACAATTAATTTAAATTTATGTACTTTTATTTCAATTATGTACTGTGTTAACTATCGTATAGATATAAATTTAAATACTAGAACATAACTACAATTTACAAATTTTAATTCGTAAAATAAAATAAAATATTCAAATAGGTATACAATGCCTTTGCCTGATAAAATAAACCGATTACCGTACAGTATTTTTTACACAATACACACACAGTACCTTCTGCTATTTTTTTGTTTTTCATGAAAATTCGTTTGAAAAAATCTAATAAAAATGTACAGATGCAACCAATTCGGAAGTACCAAATCGAGATCTATGTAAAATATATGCACCGTCGGACGCAAACATGCAATAAAAATATTATGTTTTATTCAACGGAGCACGTTCGGTAACAATATACCGGGTCGGAGAGTTTATTGGATAGTTATATAAAATGAAATATGTAAATTTCATTACGATGAAAATACGTAGATGGAATTATTCGTTCGGCCCGGAAAGATTTTAGGCAATTTTCTACGGCAAAGCGATTGGAGAAATCGAGTTAAATAGTAAACTTGTTGTCTTCATTTTACGAGTGGCGTACCTTCATCACGTCCAAATAAAAAAGGTCTGTTATTTCATAAAGTTTCGCACTTGATCGTGTTATTTTATAAATTGGTGTTACTAGATCGAGTGTTCACAAAGATCAGCTTATGTGATGTTGGTTTTATTTTTTGATAAGCGATTGCGTCCTCTAATTGCATTTCATTGTCTAATCATCTCGATTATATATCCCACTTCTGGGCACGGATTTCCTGTCATTTTTAAAATTAATAAGCTATATAGTTCACTTCACTCCCTGCTATTGAGAAAAGAGTATTTTTCTTCACCATTTGAGCAGTTGATAAATACGCATATAACTTTTATACGTCATGACCTTGAGATAAATAACACTATTAGACTGTCACAACTTATTGTATATCACCTAGAATGTCTATTTAAAAAAAATACTGTTCAATAATAACTAAAAGGTTTGAATAATTATCTTGTCCTACTAAAGATAGTCGATACAGGTACAGTCGAACAAGATAATTAGTATACATGCAACTATAGACCGATCTATGTGTGGATGTAAACCAATTAGCTTGTTCGACTGTACTAGAATACCATCAGTTTCGTTGAATTTAACGAATATGGATTGATACGTTACTACAACAGTATTGACCGTTTAACGCTGTAAATTAGTAGAATGGCTCTCTAGATAGGTGGTGTGTTGGTAATACTGTGAGATTTGTGTGTAAACTCACACACGGTACACATGTTATACGACGTACAACTCTGCTGATCGCCTATGTAGCATCGACCTAGATATTTCGTAAGCAATGCAACAAGCCAGCGACTTACACGTGCCGCAAGCTCAGCACAATTATTCCAGGACGGCGGAAACCTCGAAGGCCCCGCAATTGACACCGTCACTTTTGTTTCTATCGCAGAACGATTGTCATCTAATTAATAATATCTTTATTGTAATTCTTATTTTAATAAACCTTTATAAGTAATTTCGGTTTTTTTTGTATTCTCCTGCGCTGCCGTACTTAATTGGCGCAGTCGGTAGGATACTCGCGGGCCGGGTCGCGATATATAGGGATTCTAAAATCGAATTCGCGTACGCGAGCCGCCCGGGTGGCTATCAAGCACCAACCGAGTATCCAGAACCTACGGCGAGCAGATCGAGAAGTATCCAGCCATCGATACAGCAAAGAGGCCGAATATGTTCATGTAAGTACATTAGACTCTTCTAGTGATTGCTTGCTTCCTTAACTTTATCCTTGTACCCTTATTATTACTTTTGTGTAGTTATATTATAATCCATTCAAAATTTTTCACCCACGTATATTAAAGGACGATAGGGTAAGCAGTAGTAGTAGGTCTAGGTTACAAGACATAAATAGAGAATTAGAGTTAAATTCTAGTATTAGTTTAAATAGCCCTAAAGTCGAGATGTCGGAGTTAGATCGCATCTATAAGGCGCTCCGACTAGTTCCTGATTTTGATGGTAACGTAAATATATTAACCCGCTTTGTTAAATTATGTGATCAACTTGTAGAAGAATTTGTTTTAAAAGATCCAACTAATAAGCTTCACGAACTTGCTCTCATTAATGGAATATTAAATAAAATAACAGGGTCAGCCGCCCGATTGATTAACTCGAACGGTATACCTTCAGACTGGATAGGTATTCGTAAAGCTCTCATAAATAATTTCTCCGATCAGCGTGACGAGACCGCGCTGTATAACGATCTAGCTTTGTTAACGCAAGGATCTGGATCCCCGCAAGAATTCTATGAGCAATGTCAGAATTTATTCAGCATTATTATGACATATGTTTCACTTCACGAGGAGGTTGCTACAACTATTTTAGCTAAAAGAGACCTTTACAAGAAATTAACATTGCAAGCTTATTTACGTGGTCTTAAGGATCCACTAGGGTCACGTATCCGATGCATGCGTCCAGAAAGCATAGAGAAGGCTCTAGAATATGTACATGAAGAGCAGAATACACTTTATATGCAACAGCGTAGTGTTCAGGGTTCAGATAGGAAATTACATACTCCATCAGTACTACCTCGAATACCACATATGCAAAACTTTAATATGTATCCACCAAAACCTTTTAGCTTTAACACTTCTGGACCTTCAAAACCTACATTACCGCAAGCAAGTATGCCATCAGGGCCCTCGCAATGGAGACCAAATTTTAATCAATCGTATCAGGCAGGTCCGTCTCGTACGCAACAAATGTTCCGCAGCGCACCTCCAAATTATAACCCTAATAACACGTTTAGAATGCCACAGCAGAATGCATTACCGCGATTTAATTCTCAACAGCCCCGTCCAATGAGTGGTGTTAGTAATTTTGTTCCTAGAACATTACCCCCGAGTTCCTTTATTAGGGGACATGATTGGTCGAAATCTGGTAACCCTCCGCCTAGCAATTATTTTAAAACTAAAGAAATGAACTTCAATGAATGTGCAATATATGACTCTATTAATAACGAATATGATCCCGATTTTTATCAGCAATGTTACGAGACTTTTGACTATCCTGAATACTATTGTAACTCATTTGAATCGTTGTACGAACCGCCACAGCACTCTGGTTATATTGAGCCCAATGAAAGTTGTCATAGTGACGAATTTCGTCAGGGTTCAGCACCTAATAATGAACAGCCGGATTTTCTGAAGGCTGCGGACCCAAACAAGTCAAAATAGAGATAAATTTACAGACTCAGCGTCAGTTACCCTATATCCAGATCAAAAACCCACCAATAAAGTTATTAATCGATACAGGGGCGAATCAATCATTTCTTTGCCCTCACGTCATAGAACAATATTTTAAAGATGTCCCTCTAAACTATGACCCCTTCGAAGTAGTTAATGCGCGCTTAACTAGTAGGGATAACTATTCAATAACCTTACCTTGTTTTTCAGAGTTCAACGATGCTAGTGACGTTAAATTTATGATATTTCGCTTTCATGATTATTTCGACGGTTTAATAGGATCTGATTTATTAGACGCATGGGAAGCTAATATCGATTATAAACATAAAGCTCTTGTTACGAAACATGCCACGAACGCGATAAAAGTCTATGACTCTCGAAATGCTAATCTATATGAGGATGTTATATCAGCTGAAACAGCAAAACTAGTTAGGTTACCTATTAATGCAAAGGATGGAGAAGTATTAGTTAGGGAACAAGTAATGTCTAATTGTTTAGTTAGTGAATGTATTACTACAGTAAAAGGCAATAGAGGTATTGTAGAGATTAGGAATCCTGGTAAGCATGATGTAATATTTTCTATGGATCAGGCACTTATAGCTGAAATTCATAATACTGAATACTCGAGCACCAAAGAGACTAATAACCGAGTTCAGGAAATACTGTCACGTCTCCGGACAGATCATTTGAATGTTGAAGAACGTCTTAATTTAGAAGCACTTTGCTCGCGTTATTCTGACATATTTTACGTAGAAGGTGAAGCACTTACGTTTACAAATAAAATCAAACATTCTATAAAAACATTTGACGAAATTCCTGTATACACTAAGACATACCGATATCCATATATTCACCGACAAGAAGTCCAGGACCAGATTAATAAAATGCTACAACAAGGCATAATAAGACCATCAGACTCCGCTTGGAGCTCCCCAATATGGGTAGTCCCAAAAAAACCGGATGCCTCGGGAAAAACGAAATGGCGCATTGTTGTAGATTTCCGCAAATTAAATGAGAAAACCTTAGATGACAAATATCCGATACCCAATATTGCAGATGTACTAGATAAATTAGGTAACTGTCAGTACTTTACCACCTTAGATCTCGTAAGTGGATTTTATCAAGTGGAAATGAATCCCGCTGATATTTGTAAAACTGCATTCAATGTCGAAAATGGCCACTTCGAATTTTTGCGAATGCCAATGGGCTTAAAGAACAGTCCATCAACTTTTCAAAGGGTGATGGACAACGTGCTTAAAGATCTCCAAAATAGCATATGTCTAGTTTATTTAGACGATATAATTGTGTTTAGTACTTCATTGCAAGAACATATAGTTAATCTCGAGAAAGTTTTCCAAAGATTAAGAGAGTCCAATTTTAAAATTCAACTTGATAAGTCCGAATTTCTTAAATTAGAAACTGCATACTTAGGGCATGTTATAAGTAAGGACGGTATAAAGCCAAATCCTGACAAAATTTCTGCAATAACGAACTATCCTTTACCAAAAACACCTACGGAAATAAAAAGATTCTTAGGCCTGTTAGGGTACTACAGAAAATTCATTCCCGATTTTGCAAAAGTTACGAAACCTATGACACAATGTTTGAAGAAAGGGTCAAAGATAATACTAGACCAAAATTACACCGACTGTTTCGAGAAATGTAAAACCCTGCTATTAAATGACCCAATACTTCAATATCCAGATTTTTCCAGAGAGTTTGTATTAACAACGGATGCCTCCAATTTAGCTTTAGGTGCGGTCCTTTCTCAGGGACCTATAGGTTCCGACAAACCAATAGCGTACGCTTCACGAACGCTTAACAGTAGTGAAATAAATTACAGTACTATCGAGAAGGAGTTACTGGCCATAGTTTGGGCCACTAAATATTTCAGGCCATACCTTTTCGGCAGAAAGTTTAAAATAATAACAGATCATAGACCACTACAATGGGTTATGAATCTGAAGGAGCCAAATTCCCGCCTCACTCGCTGGCGACTAAAGCTTAGCGAATACGATTACACTGTTATATATAAACAAGGTAAATCCAACACCAATGCTGATGCTTTGTCCCGCATTGAGATTCACAATGATGAAGTCAGTTCCTTAGCTGTTAATATCACTGAAAATCCCCCTTCTGTATTAGGCTCCACTACTGCTACAGTTCACACCGATGCCGAAAACCCTATTCTGGAAGTACCAATTTCAGACGAACCTTTAAATAAATTTAACAAACAGATATACTTTACCGTAGTCGAAGATATTAAAAGTCGCCCCACTGTCTCAAAGCCTTTTGAGAATCATACTCGAACTGCAATACAACTTTCTAAGTCAAATCTTGAACATGATATAGTAGAAGCAATCAAGGAGTATGTTAACCCAAAAGTGAAAACCGGCATCCTAATAAACCCTCCATTAGAGATGTATAAAATAATACCAATAATCCAGGATAAGTTCAAAAGCTCTTCTATGAATCTTATTCTCACAAAATTTGAACTAGAAAACGTAAAAGATTACCTAAAACAACAGGAAATCATAAGAAAATATCACGAAGGTAAAACCAACCATCGTGGTATTAATGAGTGTTATTTGGCATTAACACATAAGTACTATTGGCCCAAAATAAAAGAACATGTTACCAAATACATTAACGAATGCAACATCTGTGGCCAGGCAAAGTACGATAGAAATCCAATACAACAGAAATTTCATATCGTACCACCCCCAAGTAGACCCTTCGAAATTGTTCACTTAGATTTGTTTAGCGTCGAAGGACAAAAATACCTTACAATAGTAGATTCATTTTCCAAATACGCTCAAGCTTATCTTTTAAGAGATGCAACTGCAGTTAGCGTAGTACAAGCCCTCTTAAAATTCTGTACCCATCATGGTGTTCCCCTGACGGTTGTAACAGATAGAGGTCCGGAGTTCACAAATCAGTTATTTTTAGAATTTATTAGATTACATCAAATTCATCACCATAAAATCCTAGCATATACACCTAATGAAAATGGTATGGTGGAACGCGTACACTCAACGCTTTTAGAACATTTACGTATTTTAAAACTGCAACAACGCGGAGAGTCTGTCACTAATCTTATGACGTATGCCTTACTAGCCTACAATAGTTCCATACACTCTTTTACTAAATGCAGACCATTAGATATTATAACTGGTCACTTTGATCCCAGGGACCCCATAGGTATAAACCTCTCAGAATATTTACTACAACAATACATCCAGGATCACAGAGACAGAATGGTTAAAGTCTATGATATAATTAATGAGACATCTCTCCATAAACGCACGGCAATAACTGAGAATATTAATAAAGATAGGGAACCCGAAACAAGTTATAGTCCAGAGCAAAATATATTCATACGCAATCCGGTCGCTGCCCGTCAAAAATTAGCACCCAGATACACTAAAGATACAGTTATGGCTGACCTACCTATTCACATATATACTAAAAAGAAACGTGGCCCCGTAGCAAAATCGCGTTTAAAGAGAGTTCCCAAAAGTGCCCGTTTGTTGCAGGATACTACTGATTCTAAGTCTGGTGCAGGCAGAGGAGATAACACTTAGCAATCTGGAAGATGGACCCGGCATACTTCCTTTCAAACTAGGATCTACAAAAATCGTATTACACTATCATTCCTTTTTACAGCCCGTGGATCTGGATAATATTCGAATTAATTTGGAGTTAGTTAAAGCACAGTTAAATAAAGCTATCCCTCAAATTAATAATAGAACTTTATCACTTTATGAACCTCATCTTGAATATCTAACTACGAAAATTATTAACCTATCTGAACAGTTACAATCATTCGAACCAAACCGAGTTAAAAGAGGATTAATAGATGGATTAGGTTCCGTTATAAAAAGCATATCTGGAAACTTGGATTATACAGATGCCCTAAAATATAACAATGCTATAAAATTATTAGAGGAAAATGAGAATAAAATAGCTAATGAAGTCAATGTCCATATGAGTCTGAATAAAAATTGGATGTCACAAAATATGGAAACAATAGATAATTTAGTTAAGAATCAGAGAAAATTAGACGAGTTAATCAATCTTATGATATATAATGAGACTAAGTTTGAAGCTGATTTAGTAAAATATGCTCACCTCGCTCAATTCCTTTTGATTTTGGACGACAACATAGAAAACTTATCTGAGGAGCTTATTAAATTAGAAAATTTACTAGCTTTTATTCGCGCTAAAAGCAATCACCACTCTATAATAAATTTTAATCAATATAAAAATATTACTAATAAACTAAGTCTTCTATACAGAAGAGATGAATTATTAGATGTTAGTTTTAGAGAATTTTTAGATATTATAAAGTTAGGTTATTACTATAGTAGTCGATCGTTAGTAGTAGTTCTTAAAGTTCCCATTATCTATCCTGATTCCTATGAATTGTACAAGTTAGCAATAGCTCCCAATAAGAATAATATGATCTTAATCCCCTCCTATCCTTATGCAGCAATTCATAATGAGGATATAATGTACATAGAGACAGAATGTCCGAAGTATAGTTCATGGTACCTCTGTGAAGATAAAGCCAGTCACCGCTTCGGGAAGCAGCGAGACTGCCTACGCCATCTACTTACGAAACAACAGATCGACGTCTCATGCCAGTATACGTCCGTAATCCTCAACACCGCAGCCATGGAACAACTGGACGACAAACACTATGTCATCAGCCTTCCTAAGCCTACTAAAGTTCATCTGTCTTGCACACAAACTCTATTCAACACTATCCAAGGAAGCTATTTAGTTACGTTACCCAAGAATTGCTACATACAGACCCCCGAATTTATGATAGCCAACTACAATGACCATATAAAAGGACAAGTTTTAACCATAAAGGATATATCTGCTGTAGAAGAACAAAAGGATATTTCCACACAAAGAACAATTAAACTCAACACCATTGATTTAAAGAAGCTGCATTCCGCGAACGCTGAGATGTCCCTGGAACCAATAATCAATCTGAATCATACACAAATTGATAGCCTGTATCATACAACCATACCTTTATACATAATTATATTCAGCGCTATAATACTAAGCATTGGATTAATAATTCGACGGTATTGCAAGAAAGGACTTCATGAAAAAAATCCCCCAAAACCTGCTGAAGATGCTGAAAACCAAGACATCTACGCCGAAATTGGTAATAAGAAAACAGCTGATCAAGCCCAGCCCAGTCTTACAGCACTATTTTCAACTAAGGTTCTCAAATAGATGCTGATCTTCGGGAGGGAGATGTTATACGACGTACAACTCTGCTGATCGCCTATGTAGCATCGACCTAGATATTTCGTAAGCAATGCAACAAGCCAGCGACTTACACGTGCCGCAAGCTCAGCACAATTATTCCAGGACGGCGGAAACCTCGAAGGCCCCGCAATTGACACCGTCACTTTTGTTTCTATCGCAGAACGATTGTCATCTAATTAATAATATCTTTATTGTAATTCTTATTTTAATAAACCTTTATAAGTAATTTCGGTTTTTTTTGTATTCTCCTGCGCTGCCGTACTTAATTCACATATACAACTCTGTGTTGTCTGTGGACACACAAAATATACACTACACAGGCTGACTTCAAGAAATCCGTTCAAAAAGTGACGATGAATTTTCATTTTTCATTTTATATTATAATTTTAATGTTTTATTACTATAAAAACAATTTTAGAATTCTTCATAATATACCTAGATTGTTCCACCAACAGTTTTTTTTTTATTTTACTTTTCTTAGTATGTATTGATTAGGAACGAGTAATAAATAATAACGATGAATATGAGCATATTGTACAGTATCATCTAGTTGCGAGCTAAGCAACAAGGCTTGTGTCACAGATACTAGATAATTGATAGAATATGCAGATATTTATTTCTTACTCAGGTGCAAATGTGTACTTAATATAGTATAATGTCTACCA
This sequence comes from Craniophora ligustri, assembly GCA_905163465.1. Classification (NCBI taxonomy): domain Eukaryota; kingdom Metazoa; phylum Arthropoda; class Insecta; order Lepidoptera; family Noctuidae; genus Craniophora; species Craniophora ligustri. Next base: position 3,273,023 of record LR990967.1, on the reverse strand, counting down.
AATATTTCAACCGGAATTCAAATTATTATCCTTAATAGCGCATCACATTATAACATTGCAGTTAGAATTTACAAACAACATAATTCCGAATAAATTAAATGCCACCTATTTCGCAAAATAATATTAAGTATTCAATAAACTCACTGGTTGCAGTAATTGCTTAATTATGCCTATTCCCACCTTAATGTCAGAAGCCTTATTAAAAATGAATTGTTGTTTCAACAAAACACTAAAGGCACACGTAAGCGTGCATGCATGCAACAACATGCATAGCATATGCACAACTGCAGATTATCTGTTAGTTTACAAACATAGTACCGCTTTGTTGACTAATGCTGTAAAATAGCACCGCAAAGTTTATATAACCAGTTCATATTTCAAAACAAACAATGAATATATTCAGTAGCTTGCCGCAAATACTGGCGAAAGTGCCCACCTAACTACAGCGGCCCATGCCATCGGAAATTGAAAACAGACCATCCACACTGTACAATACGTTACACGAACCAAGCAAACAAACGGGCACGTCTAATGTCTTTTTAATAGCCACGCCAACAATCAATTATACAATCCCTGTCCCAAGCAGGCTTCACTTAGCAACCTTTGCGTTTAAATGTCGATAGGCAAGCAAAAAATAATATCGAAAAAGCACAACTAATTGCCGCGAAATCGGCGTGTGACGAAACACAAACACAAGCGTGAATAATCATTCGCTTACACGAATTCTTAAGAAATTCCATACATCAATTATTCATGGAAAACAATACGTATATCGAAAGTTAAGCTAAGCTCATGAAATATAAAAATCATCTTTACAAATCTTACGAATTGCATTGTCACAGTCACGTCGGAACGCCGGCTGTATAGGCTATTACCGATACTCACAGCTCAACATTAGCCTTACAAAAGAAAATAAGTAAAAAAAGTACGACAAAAAGAGTCCGATGTCACGCCCATGCAGTTCCGAAGGTTCTCACGCGATCGCGCGCGTCTCGAGCAAACAAAACCAGTAGGTACTGCGTCATTGTAACCCGAAACCTGAACGCCCACTTACTCGAGCACTTCACCCATCTCTCCTCAGGCGGCGGACAACATTACTTTAAGTGGAAGGAAGGCAGCAATGTAAAAGGAAAGCGGAGATACTACGGCAAGGATGCGCTCTAAGGTTTCGTAACGAGAGTGACCACGGTACGATATCATACTGCGAGCCTAACGTTACAAAAAGCGTGAGCCGCGAGGTTCGACACGTTTGTATGTGAGTAACAAATTCTACCATCCCGTGGGAACTGTCCGCCGGCGATGTGATAATTGCCCAGTTTGCCCAAAGCATTGAACAAACCCTGGACAGAGTAGAGCGAATATAAACAGATAATTATAGGGACCCACGAGAAAGTACGGGGATGGGGAACGGAATCATAGGGATTGATATGAATTATTGAAATGGATTTGTGTCGGACCAACTTAATGATACATCTCGACGCCGAAACTTGGGAATTGGAATTTACGATGATATATCAGCCTGAAAGGTTTAGCGCGACTAAATGAATTATTAGTGTTTAGCGTTGATAAATAATTTGTTAAACTGAACATTGAATAACTTTACCAATATGTAATGTATCATGATTTCTTGTAGTTACGCAAATACATTGAAATAAATATACTATTACGGATTTTATCGCGAGCATTTGGCCCATTACAGCAGATACTGTTAAGGAGCCGAAAAGTAACTTAATCTGGGGGCACGGCAGTGCCCCCGCCAAGTCGAGCAAAAAAAAAACCGGCACGGCCGTACTATACTTTTCTCGAACCAATTCAGGCCATTTTCGAACCCCTATAACTTCGTTGTGGTAGGTTTTATTTCAATGTAAATACAACTTTATATAAATACTAATTTCAAACAATTATTTCATATTAATTCAATTACTATTAAAAATAAAACACTATTTTTAGGAAATTGCCCGTAAAAACACATCTGCAGCGCGTGGAACATTTGGAACTCTTCAAGACCTCTCATCAATTAATATGGAAACCAAGTGGTAATTGACAGCTTCATTAACATTGCCAACCGTACGAATTGTTAAATAAACAACTTTTCTAGGGCAGAAATGGTTGAACACTACTCTCATTATGCGAACGAATAATCGAATTAACTTATGCTCGCCATATTTCAATCATAATAAAGTAACGTTCATGAAGAAATAATCATATTATGGTAATAATGCCTAATCACTTATTAAGATTAATTTTGATTGAGAATTAAGCCTTAGTAAACGTGATAAAAGATGACCATGTATGTATATATTCTTCACTGACATAGCCCGAAGAATTGCCAAACGCCAACTCAAGTGGCAGTGGGCAGGGCACATTGCTGGAAGTACGGATGGCCGTTGGGGCTTGAAGGTTCTCGAGTGGCGACCGCGAACTGGAAGACGCAGCGTGGGTAGGCCTCTGGCAAGGTAGATCGACGACCTGGTAAAGGTCGTTGTGATCTTAACTATAAATAAAGATATCTGGACATGATGGCACAGCACCATCTATTTCCTAGCAAAACGCCTAGACTTATTTTACGGATACTGAGATTGTAAATGCAAACATACATAAAAACATCCAGTACAAATGTCCATGCTCATCAAACGTTTGGTAGAAAAAACATAACAAAAACAATGTACAATAATATCTATGCAGACTCGTTCCCTTTTCTACCCTATTCACTCAGCATGAAGACATTATTAATTACACACCCAAGGAAATGAACCCGGAAGCTTGACAATAAAATTGAGCGCTAAGCCGATATAAAATTGGCTCGGTTTCCTGCGCGTGCGCTCCCCGCGTCGTCGCTTGCGCGGCCAAGCGCGACCGGCCCACGTACACTCAATCTCATTGAAAACAAATATTTGCTTTATAACCCCGTAACGCCTGTGGGATACCACTTTTTACATCATAATTCGTTTTACATTTATTTTTCATGGCAATGACTTGTAAAAGATCAGTTTTTATTAACTTTAAGGTCGATGTTTAAAGTATACACAAAAAGTGACAATGGATTTTTAGATTCTATTAACGTTGAATAAATAAATCGACTAAATATTCGACTTGGGAACAAAGAGTTAACAAACTCTTTACAAAGTGTACTCTAAGAACATCAGGCAAACAGTGTTCTATATTAAGATTGCTACAGATAAATTACAATTTGAATGGAAATTCAGAATTTTGGAGATACATTTGTTATCAAATATTCAAATCTAAATTGAGCGGGCTAAGTGTGTTTTTAACAAAAAGGCGGCGAAATATCATTCCGGTCGGATTATTGTGTACAATTCTGAAATCCAAATTCGCTGCGAACGGATCAAAGCGAACAAACATTAATAACAGCAGGAACTAGTCGAAATCACGGAGTTTCAAACATTTAATTCATCCTATCTATATCTGGGGTTTGTTCAAAGCCAACGGAGTGAGACCCCTATTGAAATCATAAGCCGTGAGACGGACGAGCGGCCGGACGCAAAGGTTCAATGGGAAGGGCGAAGCACCCTCCTTATCAAAACTGCTTTCAAGTTCTCTGAACAGTAAACCTATTTGCCTTCCAATCCATCAAAGTTTACGACAAAGGTCTTTATCGTATTTTCTACTTAAAATAGTGTACGGAACTACGGACGAAAAAGGGAAAGGTCTTATTGATACCGCAGTCAATATTAGTTTTTAATATCGATACGCCATTATTTGTTCCAACAAAGATTATGGGTTTTTTACATGGCATGGCATGTAAGTTCGTATGTAATATAAAAATGGCCAGATATGAGGGATTGGGGATGGAATTTTTCCAATATCTAGGGTAAATATTGTTATGTAAGTTTTTTATGACCTCTAAAGATAGGCAGCTGTGAGTCTATTTACTAAGCAAGAACTACTTTAAATACAACACATATTATTTTTTAACGTTTGCTCTCGATATGATTCCCGCCTCTAGTTTAAATTTCATTCTATTTTTATATGATTTTTTTGCTTTTAAACGAATGAGTTTACGCAACCATTTCTAACCGACCAGTGTGCACGTGACATTGCTATTTCCTCTCAAATTCAATCTATTTTACGATCCTCTTTGGTATAAGAGTGTCCCTTTCAACAGCATTCATTGAAGATGTATGAATCATTTATACGTGTATAGTATCGATTGTAACCACCCAACCAACACAAAATGATGACAGATTGCTGGCCGCCCGCCAACCAGTGCCATTAAGAAGCCATGTCTTTAAGGTGACGCTATGACTAAGTAAACAAAGACGATAAGTCACTAATACACTTTATTCTCTATCCTAGTTTGCGTTAGGGCCGAAACAAGTTTGCGCGAGGTGAAGCCGCACGAACTAGCGACGCGTTACGTTTTTAAGTCGCGAAGCGTCTTGCTTGGATGAATACTCGTACCCTATAATAGAAAATAAAGAAAGTGGTTTCATTTATGATCAGTTTGGTCAGCCACTTGTAATTAATGAAAGTTTTGCCAAGGCTGACACTCCTATAGCGTCTTGGGATAGAAATTGCGATTTCATGGTGCCTAAATACCATTCAACTGTGTGAGAGTTTGTTGTTATTTAGAGGACACCGCCTTTGTCGTCCTAAACGCTTTTCAACTATGTACCACTAAGACAAGTAAATTGTTAAATAAAAGGCAGGCAGAACACTTAATTTCCGTTCGTGTAATAAAATCGCGAGTTAACGTAGTATCTGTTACACATGTGTGTCGATCCTCAATATTTTGTAATATTAATTTTGGATGGCAAGTAATATTGGCCAACCATTTGTTACCAAAAGTATGCATACATACATGCTCAGAACAGCTCACTTCGATATATTAGATACGAGACGCACACACGTAGCGCTAAGCCCAACTCTCCGTGTCACAGGTGTGCACAATAGATTGTTTTTAGCTAAATGCCTAAACGTTCGGCTTTTGGTTAAAACCGACCGTTACACGTTGGCTTTTCGCCAAAATACAATACTGTACAACAGACTTAACCCACCACGTACAAAAATAAGCACCAAACTTATATTTTGTTGTAATACTCCCGGGAATTCAGCGTGATACATCAAAATTTTCTTCGAAGGTATAAGATAAGATATTTTCTATATAATAACCCTAGCAAACGGCGAGAGGGACTTGCTTTTTTTCTTTTTGCGGTAAAGAAATATACTTTGTTGTGGAAAACCACAACACGAGCATTTCGTCTAGTTCTACACAAAATGAGGAAACAAACGGTGTTTTTTTGTTTAGTTCAAAAACATTACAAAACTAGGACGGAATTGAATTCTTGAATTTGTTTATTGAGACTCGATTGTCGTAAAAATATTAATGATCGGATTGTCGTTATCCGAGTACTTGCTTATACAAACATGTTTGGCACATTGAAAAATGAAAACAAAAACAGATCGAGGATTGGTACCGGTACTGTCTGGTACCGTCCTTCCGCAGCGAGGGTGAGGGTTAGAAGGCGCCTTGATAACTCACAAACATTACTGGTTTAGTGACAATCACTAACTGAGAATGACAAGAAGATTAGTTTCGAAACACTATGCTATAAATCACTGTACTTACACGGCGTTAAATAAATCATATATTCATTAGCGCTTGTATCTACTTGTAAGTATTATTGCGTATTAATTGTGGATAAATATAATAGTTGTGCTGTGACTGTGGCGTAAAAAATATTATTTTATTTAAAATGTATTTTATTTAAGCAAGTAGCATTTGACTTAATATCGGATCGGATTCTATAAAATGGTATAATAAAACTATATCATTATTATTCGCTTTTTCAAAATCAACGATCAGCTACGATCCCGTTATAGATTTCAAAAAAAATTGAGCTGAAAACTCCTTTGAGTATTTTTCGTATCGAATAACTGCTGGATTTACTTGAAAAAATCAGCCTGTATAGCGCAGGAAGTTTGTTCAATTGTTTATTTTTTTATACCAACAGAAGCCTAGAAAACGGTGAAGGGCGGGCGTCAGAGGGCTGTCTGAATTGTAAAATTGACGTTAAAAAAAAGACTAGCTAGTCTGTTTTGAATGTCTTTTTTTTTCTAACCAGCAATAAAAGAAAGACGTTTTTAGTCAATGATGTAAAAAACTAAACAAATATGATATTTTCTTTACGGCCATATACTCAAATACTATACAATTTTAAGTAGTTTTCGTGGTTTTCAAAGTATAGTGCTACATCTTTTACGCAAAGAAGAGCTTACTTCTGCAACAAATGAAGACAGTTTGTTGGTCTTTCATAATACTCATCCGATAATGGGAGATTAGAGCAGCAAAGAAATGTGAACAATAAACGTATCTTCCAAATTTTTTCAAAACATTGGTAGTGATAAATAAAGGTGGCATTGCAACGCTTTAGACTTAATAATGCACGACTCCAGTTATTTGCAGAATATATAGACAGACTATAATCTAAGTACTTAGTCATCAAGATTTTTCCGGAAGAATTTTCAATACGTTTTATTACGCTAGATTTTAAAGTCACAGCCTAATAATTAAGACATTTGACTAATAAGGCCACAAGTTAGTATAACTTGTATGTATACTGTTAATATAAGTCGGTTAGTAATAATAAATAAATCACGATTGATAAATCTGAATCTTGATAAAAGGAACATCAGAATATTTACTGTCTGTTACAGTAAAAAGTCTGCCTATCCGACTGTACTTTAAAACAATGATAGATTAAAACATCAAAAATCCACTGCTAGGCTCAGCTGGCATTCAAAGTTAAGATATAGCTTTATACCCAGGCAAACGTATATTAAAACTCACACGAAAATTTAATACCACTATAAAGGAGATGAAGATACGTCCTATTTCTTCCGCATTTTAAGGATTTAGTTTTTAAATATATTGTATATTCTTTCTATGAAATAAAATTAGTTTTAATGGATTTTATTGCAGTTTATTGACATTATTTAATCGAGACCGTGTCCAAAACGTGACCGTGTCTTAAAAGTAGTTTTATTTGAATGTCTAGTCTTCGCCCAAAAGTAGGATATTTTTACAATCACGACAACAGAAATCACTTTTACGACCCATTAATTTATACTGCAAGTGGGCGCTTGAACCAATTTCATGGGGTAGGTACCTACGCAGCGTAATCGATACATGCATAACGCCATATCATGCCTCAGGGGACATAAACTAAAGCGTTTCACTCCAGCAAAGCGGCACATCATACACAAACAAAAACACAAGTCAAACTTATACAACGAAATTCACAGTGTAGCTGAAAGGCTGCCATATCTGTTGAATTCACTATTTTGCGGGTCACACCCCGGTAAAACACGCGTGAAAGCTGAACATAAAATAGACGGTATAAAAGGTAACGCTAGATGAACTGGGTGTTTCGTAAAAAATAGATTTGGTGTTCGCTCTAGGGACTTTGACGTGGGAACGTGCACCAGCCTTTAAATCCTACGAAAATATCGCGGTGTAGCCCGAACAAACGGTCTCAGCAAATTTTTCATGGTATGCGTCCAGAAACCCAGTTCTAATGCATACATTCAAGCCTTATTCCCATGCAGGTAGGCTGAATGAAGGCAATGAATTCTATTAGATAAATATCTTAAAAATTATTGATTGAAATAACAGCAGTTTTCTTACAGCAGGTATTGGGATTTAACATAGATATTATGCGACACATGGCATATGTGGTCCTTGTTACAAAAGGCACTATCAAGAATTTTACTATAGGAGTTACAGGTATTTAATCTAACTTATTTGTCTATTGTCTCTGAATTAGTTTCGTTAGAGAACCTATGCCATACTAGAAGCTAAAAATTGCTGTCGACTCTAAAGTCTCGTATTCGAATCCAAAGCACACACTAATAACATTTCAAAGTTACTTTCGTATTATTTACTACTGCTGGGGACAGGTCTCCTGTCATTTTGAGAGGGATTAGGCTATAGTCCACCGAGCTAGCTTGCTGGTTGGCTGACTTCAAATGCCATCGAGAAAACCTCTCAAGCTTGAAGGTTTCCTCACGATTTTTCCTTCATCTTTTGAACATGTAATAAATACTCGCATAACTTCCGAAAAGTCAGTGGAGCATGCCTTGGGTTTGAACTCGAGACCTTTGACATCTCAGTCCACTGGTCTCACCACTACGCTACCACCGGTCCCACTCACTCCATATTATAGAACATCTAAACTTACATAAACTACAGGACCGCAGTTAGTTGAACCGTTCAGTTGGTCGAACTCAAGTACTGAATCATTAATTCATTGCTCTTGCACTGAATTTCCCAGTTGTCAAAGACAATAGCAAACTTCGAAATATAATCATTGAGACACATAATTTGATTGACTCTCATTTCCAACTGCCTTAGGGTCTGAAGAACTGAAGACTAAGTTCCTGAGATTGTTTCGACAACATAACATGTTATCATAGGAATACGTGATATTTTATTAGTAAATCAGGTAAGGTAAGTCCAGCACTCTAGCCTCTGTTTCCGCGCGATGTATCCTTCTCTGTTAGAAAATGTGGTAAATGAAAACATAGTTTCGTAAAGTCCCTTATGCGTGCATTGGGCTCTAATTCAAGATCTTTGACTCAGAGTCGTGCTTGTCACAGCTTAGATATTAGACATTTCGTATTTCTTTTTCAGCCCTAATTACATAGACTAACCCTTAACAACTTTACTTTATAATATGTAAGCACCATAAATAGATATTTCAATTTCATCGTAACGTTATCAAGCCCAATAATATTACATAGGTTTACTATATTTGTGTAGATAACGTCAATATTTAATTATAATAATGTATTTCCTGGCGACTGTTTGTATGTATGTTTACTTACTATAGATAAGTGTTACCAGCACGCATATATCGAAACCATTCCCTCAGGGTGTTCCATAGAGAGTGGAATATACTTTCACAGGCAACCATAGAGTATTCAAAGTGGCATACGTACTTGCCACTCTACTTTATTGTCGGTGGATTTACCGTGATACTTCTCAAAGTAGCTATAATTACGGCGTTTTTTTTTTGTTTCCTTGCATTCTACTTATGTAAGTAAACTTATAATCTAATCACTGCACTGTTATGTTTTAAGACCCATGTACCTACCAAATAAAGCGAACCTTTTTAGTAGCTATACAACTATTCTTATTAATAGTGCAAAAACATCGAGTGGCTGTATAATACTTTCTTGCGACCACTGAAACAATGAGGTATGTTAATACATAATATAATCAACACGAAATATCCCAGCGATAATACTTAACTACAGCTACTTGACATAAAGTTAAATTTAGACTAACAAATAATCATTGTTTTAAGTTGTTTTAGGTACGTTCATAGCAATATTACGACAGCCTTTAAGCCTGGCCATCTGGTGTAGGACACGAAGTTCTTCCAATTCCATAAAATAAAAAAGTTTATCCACAAAAGAGGCAAAATTACCAGCGGTTGGGAATATTATTTGTTCGATTCCACCTAGGCTTATATGAATTCTAGTCAAGAACCTATAACTTATATAGAATTCGAAAATTCCTGTCTAGTATTTTATTTCTGTACTTTCGACCTATCTTTCCACATGGATGCAAACTGATCGCCCGCCATTAGGATAAAATATGGTAGCGCTTTGGTATTCCTGAAGGAAGAGAGGAAGCGAGATAGCAAGTTAAGGGCTCAGAATAATTAATAATAGTATCTGCTACGTACAAAACGGCCGCCTCCCCCTCCCTTACTGTGAATACCCCACCCCTCCCCGCACTTTATCGTAATGCATGTAGTCTCTCAAATAAGGGTAGCCATATAAAATACGTAACAAAGATCAAAAATCAATCCCCCCGACCATGTTACAATGTGACGTCCCAATCAAAATGAATCGAAAATCTCGATTAGTTTTTCGATTCGAAAGTTAGATTGCAACTCAACAAGAGTAAAGGGTATTTTAATATCATTCATCGTACACACATATATACACCTAACTATTCATACAAACGTCACCATACATACACGTAAAGCTCAAACGCAAACCAAAAATATGATTTATTTAAGCAAATTCACAATAAACACAGCCCCCAAAAACACCGACCACCCACCGCTTTCTTGTGTTTTTACTGTGAAGAAAAAACGGCACAACAAATACCCAAACAACACATTTCTATCTGTTTATTAAGTAAATGATTCTATATAATATTCTTATACGTCAATGTACTAACTACGAAATATGGCTTTGTAAAGTATCAAAATAAAAAACCTTATTGAACATTTAATAAACATGTTCTTCACTTCAAATTTTGATCTATTTTTAATTGGTCCATAATGCGCATCCTCGCAATATATATAATACGTAGGCATGCATATTTAATTCATCTCTTCACCCGTCATCTTAGCATTCATTATTTCCTACTTTATCTGTGACTTCGAATAAAAATACTTCGAATAAACTTTCATTATGCCAGAGAAGACAGAGGCTGTGGTAGCCTAACGATGTGACCAGCGGACTGAGATGTCAAAGGTCTCGAGTTTAAACGCAAGGCACGCACCACTGACTTTTCGGAAGTTACGTGTTTATATCACATGCTCAAAAGGTAAAAGGTTTTTTTGATTTGCTGTACCCGACAGGATCCATGATCAATTCAAGACCATCAGTATAATAACCATGGAATACAATAAATCATTGAGTGTTGGGTATTTTATCGCTGGTATGTGAAGTCTACCAACCCGCAATAGGCTAGCGTGGTGGACTATAGCCTAATCCCTATGAAATGAGATGAGACCCGTGCAGCTGTGGGACAATAATGGGTTGATAATGATACCAGCTCAGACCGAGTTGAATTACAAAACAGTAGAACGTCATTATCACATGGGTATCCGATTATCAATAACAAAGGCGCGCAAATATCATTGTGGCGCGTTTTGCATGCGCGCGCGCATCCTGAGGAATGTACTAATTGTAAGCGTGGGACTACTCGACTTATTATGTTAATAAATCAATAGTAATGAAGACAAGTTGAAGGATAAGGTTGAATACTGGGTAAAAGAAAGTAATAAACGAATGAAAACTACTTTTTACTGATTTTATAACAGTGTATTGATAATTTAGGTAATCCCAAGGTTCCAGATTCATGGTGAAGGAAACTCATTTATATGGATTAGTATAATATTAATATACTTCGATAGAATCTATAAAAAAAACCTTTTTATTTTAGTTTTAAAATAATTTTCTTCGTAAATGAAGAAAATACTAAAACTAAATTTGTCTGGTAGTAATATACTTAAACGATTTACGTTCAAGTATATATTACAATTTAAAAATGCACCTAATTCAATACGGTTACCTATCCAAATAGCAGTTGCGAATAGATAATATTATCTCAACCATAACTACAGTCAGCCCCTGATTAACATATATTTGTTAATCACATCAAAATATTGTAAGAATAAAAAAGTAATCGAATGAGGCAGAATGTACTTTATTGTCACACATGTAAGTATATTATCATTTGTATCCGAAGCTTCATAATAAATTCAGCATCCTATTACCTTTATATGTACTAAAATCAAGTCCAAATTTTTGTACTGAACGTTGTTTTCTGACAAGTGCCTTGTACATATGTCGGGATAATTTCGTTCTGGTCACATTCACCTACATCTCTGCTTATATATTATTTACATCGGCAGCCTCAATGTTTTAAGGCAAAAACATATTTCTTGGTCACGTTTACTTTGAATAGTGTAAGTTTTATGAAAATGTAGGTAAGTAATCAATTGAAAGAGGCAAAATGTCTTGGAAATATTTTGTCTAGGTATAATCCCATGAGGTTTTTTGGTGATATGTATACATAAAGAAGTTTTACATATGAGGAGTTGCCGAGTGAATAAAATACGACCAAAAAAGTTTATAATTATTTTTATTGGTAACACTGAAGCGCGTCAACATTGCTATTAAGCAAAAAAAAAGAAAAATAGAAGAAATAAAGTTGACAAACAAAGGAGATTAGTAACTCAATTGTTTTGTCTTTGTCTATTTGTTTGTGCTTTACAGGTTTGAAATTATAAGGTCGAGATTTAAGGCGCCTTTCAACATTTAAGTCCTCTCCCATTCAATCTGTGGAGAATTTTATCCATAACCTACCAAATAGTACTCGCTGTGCATTCTATTTTTCAAAACGTTACCCGTACGTTCGGATGTGTTGGACCAACAAAACGGTATACCGTTTGAGCTGTGTCATGCTGACACACACAAGCTAATTGTACGCCATAGGTACAATACGAGTATACGAGGTTTGTAGTGCAAGGATTTATGCCTTTGACCTGTAACGCAGAAACCGCTCGGTCCACCACTACTGTCAATCAAGATGTCGTTAAGAAAAGAAATCTTTAGAAATACAAAAAAAAATGCCTTAGCGTGATACAAAAAAAAGTATGTCAAGGTAAAACAGCTGCCTACATCTTTTTAGACATCGCCAAACGAGATCACGTCCAAGAATATGTAGATTTGAATATAAAAGGGAATGATTTATGTTTTAATTACTAGATGGCGCCGATGTTTTCTAACTGACGACCTCTGAGAAGACAAACGAACAAACTCCTCGAATCATAGCCGCTTTTAAAGTATAGACATAATAGTATAACATATCAATCGTTTTGAAGAGACTGCTATCGATTCTATATGATTAATAAACTACCTACGTCGTTTTGTATGTATGTTTGTGTACATGTATCTATATTTTATATCCATCCAAGTAAAAATATTTTCTTACGACGTACCACTAACTCAAGATGTTTTATTGCAATTAGACTAATATCACAGATACATTTGAATAGTACTAAGAAGAGCCGCTCATAATTGACTTGCAAAAATAGAGTAGTTCAGTTCAGTAAAGTATTTCAAAAAGAAAAAATATACCCAATTGAGAATGCCATAACATGTATGAGCCGACCAGTCTTAACTGACAGCACTCGTTCGCACATGACGTTGCTGTACTCAACGAAAATAAAACGAAAACCTTTACCAACCGGAGCAGTTTTCGTCAAAATGATATTTAAAGTAATAAATATTACATATATACAGTATTTATCAGGAAGTTTTTTTTTTCATACAAAATTGATGCGCGCGTGCAACTTGAATTATTGAATAACCTAATCTCTTTCTGAGACGAGACCCGTGGATAGCAGTGAGACAATAATTCGATTGATGATGACGATCCTATGTACATTTTCAGTATCGTTTCACCTTTTAAATACCCATAATAATTAAATAATTAAAATTAAATATATACTTAGTTGCCAATGGTTGTAAACGGGAGTCAAGGGTTGAAGCTGAAAACCAGCGCTGGGCAACCCCCTAAGGGGGCCTAAGCATAAGCTGCCGCTTCAACCTTTTGCTTTCGGTATTACAGTTGCTTTGTAAGTACCTAGTTACTACAATGATGCTGTAATATTGAAAACAATAAAGTAATATTCTATTCTATTCATATTCACAATTCTCTAGCTGTATAATTTTCCGCGTTCACTCGCGCCCTGCCAAAAGCACCTGGCGACAGATCAATCCGAGCCAGGTCTCACGAGCACGCCAAATGGACAATGATGGCCATAAACTACGCCGTATTGCCAACCATGCTGATTTAACTTGGCATCGCGCTGAAGACAATTAACCGAGGGAGACTGAGAATATGAGAAATAGAAGAGATACATTTCTACATTAGTGGTTGATATTGTTAAAGAAATAAATAGTTGTGATAAGAATATCTGATTAGCGCAGTGGTAATTAAAAGTGGTTACCTTTTGAGGCTGGTTTCGCATTCGAATACCGGTAAGGACGAACGTTTGTGTGATGAGTATCGACTATTTTGTATCCGAGTACATCAATGGTTTAGTAGCCGTAACATAATATTGTTTTTGGATACATACCTAGTAAAAATGTATTTCAGAATAAAAACCCTGCTAACATCTAGTAAAATAAAACTTAGCTGAATACCGTAAGTTTAAAAGTTAGTTTAAAAATTTTAAAAATAGGCTAAATTATTATACGCAACTAATATTAGCAAAAAAAAAATTAAGTGCCAAATTAAAATCTCTAGAAGTTTATTTCAAACAATTTTAATACAAAACTAACAACTATCATCTCTGACATACTTAACTGTAATATTAAAATGTACGTTAAAATGAAATGTAAAAGAAACAGTTAATTAATTAAAAATGTAAGTAACATTTTCATAATCACATACCTACAGATTTTTCAGCCACCTGCGCAAATGCAATTGCAAATGTCTGCACCGTGGCCCAACTTAATTTAAATTATAATTGCAATCGCACAGTAAAATAAAATAAGAGCTTAATTAATTAAAATTAAATAAGTAGGCAAAATTTCCATAATCGTATGCGGATTTTTTCCGCTATCGAAATGTATAATTATTTCTCATAACGCATTAATTTATTTATAAGTACCGTATTGCAATAATCATAGAGAATATGCTTTTGACGTTAATCGTTTTGTACCATTGAAGCTGATGCATTAATTTTTCGGCCTATTACCTCATATTGATTACTCTACGCGCATAAATTTATTACCGACTTGTAAATTCATAAACAATAAGGCTCATTAAATATGTACATTCAATTTGGAAAATGAAACGAGCCTCGGTAAATATTAAGGGTTATAATAGATTAGCCTTATAATTATAGCCACTATTTTTATCAAGACATTAAAATATCGATAAAATATAACTTTTAAGTAGAATTTTTTCATCGAAATAATTCTACTTAAAAGAGATTTCATGTATGTAGGTAATCTAATCATGGATTAAAAAACAAACTCATAAAAAAATAAACAGTGAGCGTATTCGAATTTCAATTTAAAAATAAGACATCCTTTTATGCCAGTACGCTATATTATACAAAATAACAAAGAAATTTGGTTAGAATCTTTCCCATCGACAAACTAAAGACGAAGTACCTACCACTTAAATCTTAATGCGATTCATCTTATTATTTATTTGTCTTACTAATGATTCCTAATCATTTCTCATCCGCCTCTTAATGAAGCGGTAAAACTTAGGTGTGAAGAATGCCCATCTTCCTCTATGCTAATGATATTAATAGCCTAATAAATCTTTTTAAAATGGCCCTCGGCGTGATTAATTTGCATTTAAAATCTTAGCAATGCTTAAAAACTTGTACGGTAAAATACTTTACCTGTTTCAATCAAGCTGTTGATAAATTATGTTTGTCTAATGATTATGGTCTTTGGCCTATGCCCGCCCAACCTCTACAGACAATGTGCATATTTAGTAAAACTTGCTAATTATTTTATTGTGTAGTATTTTGCTAGAAATCAAATATATTCTTTGGTTGGTAAATATCGTACTACCTACTTTTTTACTATTAATATGATTTACGCTTGACCGCCAGTAACTGTTTGCCTACAATAATATAATTAACTACTTACTTTTTGGTTATGTACAATAAAGAATTTGCTATCTATTTATCTATCTACTTACAACTAAATTTATATTTTTTATGAAAATACTACATGCTAAAGTTATTTATCAATTTTTTTTTTAACGTCTAATGTTATTTTTTTAAATAGGTTCCTAAGTGTTTAAAACCGATTATTTGGTTTTCTTTTGATTGATTGATGATTTGAGAATAACTTATGTTTACGTAAGGTGTAAATTATTTATGTGATTACGATATTCGTGTCTCTAATTTGAGAATATAGAGGTACGAATAACTCACAAATAATTAACTAGGTATTAAAAATACTATTGCGAAACAGTAAAGAAATATGTATGTCGAAAAACAGTTACAGAATCATTACGCTAATTTAATGCACTTTTTAATTTAGCTTAGAAAAAAATGTAGATAGAATACTACTTTACCGACACTATTCTTTTAATTTGCGACATAAACAAAAAAACTTAAGCTACATTTTAGTGTTTTAAAAAAATAACTAGTTTTTATTTCCAGATAAATGTTTCATTTATATTTTTGACGACCCAATTAGTCCAACGGTAGTTAGCACTGCCTTCTGTGCTATGGGTCCCAGGTTCGAATCCCGGGAGGGTCAAATGTTTGTGTTATGTGCATAAACATTTGTATCCGAGTCATGGATGTATCTATGTATAATAAGTATGTATGTATACATATGTATATGTGGTATATCAACTAACTAGTATCCGTAACAAAAGCCGCGTTGCTTAGCTCGGTACTAGATGGCGCTATGTCATAATGTCCAGGAATATTTATTTATTGAGACCAGTTTCAGTTTGCAGGTACTATGTCAAATAGAGAGGGGTCCTATTGAGAACAGACGGCAAGAAACTCCCTAGATACTCTTTTAGATGAACGGACATAACAAAATAATTGGTTTCCTTTACAATGTTTGTATCGTATGTAATATCAATGTGTATGTACTGAAATAATGCAGTTATGTGGAATGTATGAATTAATAGAATGTATGAACTGCCTCGTTGGTCTAGTGTTCGTACAGTGCGACTGCCAAACAAGAGGTCTTGGGTTAGATTCCCAGGTCGAGCAAAGTGTATTGGGTTTTTCTATGAAATTCTCAGTAGCAGCTCGGAGTTTGGATTTGTGCCCGGTTAATGGCAATAGGCTCGCCCCCTATTACATGGGACCTAAAAACATACCGGCGAAACGTGAGTGTAGATTAGTACACCTCTGCCCAACCCTTCGGGGACGACAGGCGTGATAGTATGTATGTATGAATTACTAGCTTTTGCTGCTTCGTCTGCGTAGGGTTAGTAATTTTATCCAAGCGGCTTTTTCATCAAACTGCTTATTTATTTGTACCCCCTTTTAATACATTTTTGACATCAATACAAACATTCGCCCCTTTTTCGCCCTTTTAAAGGCTGATTTCCAGGACATAAACTATCCTTTCATATACATCAGTTCAGCCGTTAAAGCGTGAACAGATAACAGAGAGACACACTTTCGCATTTATTATATTAAAAATGTATTATTATCTACCAAAGAAAATTCCTTTATAAGTACAACATTTGGTATGATTTAGTTGGCAGAGCATCTCTAGACGGAAATGTTTCACTGTGGTTGCTCACTCAAACCCCAGAACTAATTATTGTGAGCTTTGGCTTGGCAAACTTCATGACTTTTATCGTTAAGATATAGTGCTGTGAAGATAACTTTCAACTTAGAATAACATAAAATATGAAGAACAATTTATATTTAGCAATTATTTCTTTGATTTGGCTTTCATCATCAACCACGGGCACGGGTCTCTTCTCATTTGAGACGAATTAGACTATAGTCCACCACGCTAGCCTAATGCGGGTGGCAGACTTCACGCGCCATCAAAATATTTCTTAGGCATGCAGGTTTTCCCATGCCGTTTTCTTTCACCGTTTGAGCATGTGATAAATAACTTCTTCAAAAATCAGCGGTAGGTACGTGCCTTGGGCCCTTGAAACCTTCAACATCTCAATCTACTAAATTGTCTTTAATCAAAGTAATAGAAAAAATTTATAATCATTCAAATATACTAAAACCTCAGACTAAATAATATAGACAACTTAAAAGTACAATTAAAGAACAATTAATGAAGGACACGCTTCCACGTGTATACTTTAATATGGATGAAGTCCATTAAAGCAATTACGAAATAAATCCATCAATAATACATCCGTCAATTTGAAAGATATTTAACAAGGAATTCCCTCTAGTGGTATTAATTATTAAAGGACATTAATCCGAATTTGGAACACATTAGTCGATTTTAATACATCCAATAAAGTAGCCGTAGTCGATTAAAATGGACATTTTCTAATTGAACGTCTCACACGGAATCCTTATTACACACACACAGGCGGATATACAAGCTATTCGAACAATCTTTTCGAGTAATAAGCTTTGAAATCGATTTAAAACTATCGTACGGACTCCCGGGAGGCGAGCAAACAAACTAATAAACTTTCTCTTTTTACATTGCATAGCTTCTGACTATATTGATCCGATTTTCCAGATAAGGAAACTATTCAGTATTCGCTCACACGTTTACAGAAATAGCCAACAATTCCTGATATTTATCAGATTTCTATTTTTCAGCGTATCAATAGCAACTGGAAAAATAAGAGCATAACCTATAATAAGAACATTTTACTATCATTGAAATTATAATTATATTTTTTTCCTGTCGAAGTGTATCAGAGCCAGTTCAGTTAGGGTTTCAACGACCTGCAGGCCATTTAACCTATGTTGGAGTTGGTGAAAGCCAAATCTAACATATTTGGGAAAATGATTCACCAAGACCTTTAATATCAGTATTTTCACTAAACTATTCAAACAAACAAATTATTCATATCAGAGCTCTGTAACTCAATTACTGGGCCATACTGAGGCCATCGTAAGTCTTACGGCTTTTCCACTTTATGATTATCACTTCATAATTATTACCAAAATAATGTAACAATACCTTCTTTTAAAAAAAGTGTCTATGGAGTTTCTTGCCGGTTCTTCTCCATGAGATCAACTTCTTGGAACCGTGCAACTAGAGTCATAATGTTTTATAAATGCCCGAAAAAGTTCATATGAAATAAAAACCTTTTTGATTTTGATTTTGATTGATTCATTAGGCGACAGGTCTACGAAGCTAGGAAAGGCTTCGATGTGTTTACATTATTATCGTCAGTGGCAGAAGCCACTTTAACTTGGTCATTTCTTAGCCACTTGCCATTTGTAACAAGTTTGCTATATTTATGTCTATTAGTTAGATGCTTGTACATCATTCTTTAGTACATGTAATTTTGAAATAGTCATAAAATAAATACAGCTCCTATATTATCATTAAGGTTTTAATATTTGAAAATCATATCTTATCCAAGGCAAGACAAAAATGTGGTTAATAAAAACTTTTCCCGAAGCAGCTATTGTATTTGGCACGCGGAAATCCAAGTTTGGTAAAACAAGCCATTTAAACTTTTTTACTATCAACTCTGTGGAGATTTTAAGGCCTAAGAGTTCTATACAAATACTCCACCTGTAGGATAAAAGGCTCTTGCCTACTGACTCTTGACGTACTGAGGTTTATACGAAGGAAACACTTTACGCTTCATCTTCTTAAAGTTATAAAACCGTCGGTCCTGACTGCCTGAACAATATTCCTGAATCATATTTCTTAGTAGTTGTGTTTTGGAATAGGTATATAATTAATGTCTTTCTTTGATGACTTTTTTTTACATATTTTAGTTAAAAGGGGGCTATTGTTAGGAGGGGATGGATAATCGGCGTAAATATAATAATAATAATAAAAAAACTTAATTAGCACTTAGGTAGGTATATATTATATAATGTTCCGTTCCAACTCTAAGAAGAGTCGATTTATAGTATATGTATAGATAGATGGTATTCCCGATGAGTTAGAGTTCGATATCCCATGTACCTAGAGATGAGCTTCCTACTAGAATATACTAGAATGAGTAAACTAGTACTTCACATCGAAACAAAACCAACCTGTCCTGGAAAACGAACTTAGTAACTCAAGCTCAGCAGCTACTCTTTAGCAACTAGTAACTATTACAGTTAGCTATTTAACCTGCCTCAAGTTTTAGTTTTGTGGACGTATATACGTTAATTGTGCGATGTCGTGACAGTTTCAGGCTTCATTAGGAAACAGCGCATTAGCAACCTATCTGTTAACACGAAACTTCTTTTGGCTGTTAGTACGACGAAGTTTACGGTGTTTTTAACATAACAGAATAGGTTATGTTTAAAACACCGTCATGGTGTATGTATAATAGCATTTAGTGTCTATAAGATATAAATAACCTATGGCCCATAATTATGATATAAGATTTACCCTTAATAGCTATGCCCATGTTTAAAGAAAGTTTTTGAATGTTTGAATCGTACACGATATGTTACGCTGCAATCGAAGTCTAAAAAAAAGTTGAACTAAACTTAAAATGAGTGTCTCATTCATTTGATAGGTCAAAGCTATAGTCCACCGTGCTGGCCTACTGCAGCAAACTTCTCCTCGCAACGGTGAAGGAACATGACTGTGACAAATACGCACATAATTTCCGAAAAGTAAGTGCCTTGCGTTCGAACTTATGACCTTCGATTTTACTTTCCAGTGGCCTATAACTACCTATAAGTTTTATTAGGTTTTATTAGATTTGACGACCCGTTTAGCTCAGCGGTAGTTAACGCTGCCTGCTGTGCTATGGGTCCCGGGTTCGAATCCCGGTAGGGACAAATGTTTGTGTGATGAGCATCAACATTTGTATCCGAGTCATGGATGTATCTATGTATAATATGTATGTATTTACAAAAAAAAAGTATATATTTAGTATATCAACCATCTAGTATCCGTAACACAAGCCTCGTTGCTTACCACGGAACTAGATGGCGCTGTTATTATATTAAATTATATAAAAAAGTAAGTAGTTGCATATTTTATTTATTATCTGTGTAGAGATAGATATTGAATAAATTTATCATGTTCGACCCGACCGCTTTAGCCCGGGGAGTAATGAATAATGTGACAAATATGGGTACAGATACCCCACCCTCCCGATTTATTGAAAGGCCATAGAGTAAGTAGAGCTTACATATTTTTGTTGGGAAAATATACTGCGCTATAATTTTTTGGGGATATCATAAAATGCGACAAGAATTTTCATTTACGAGAATGATATTCTAAGTTATGTTATAATTTAAGGTTTATTGGTCTGCCGATACCCAGAGTGGTTGTTAAGTGTAATGTGTTGTGTTCGATTGCTAAATGTAGCAGTGTTATTGGCTAAGCCTCAATTACGTGGGACCTAAAACATACAGGCGAATAACAGCACTATGGTTGTACTTTACTACCTAACTATGAGTCCATCTACCTTATATTTCAATTTTAGCATCAAATTTTCCATTGCAAAGTCAATTTAACCATAAAAAGCCTTCCCTTTCTTCTTCAATTCTTCTCCGTGTAGAGTTTTTACTCTTACTCTCTAACTCCTTCTACGTAGTCAGTTCTATGATAAAATCGTTAGAAACACGTAAACCTAAAAACTTGCCAATATTTAAGTATTCTGTATTGCCTAGAAAAAGGGTCGCGGATATCTAATGGTAATTTTTTCCCGTAAAATACTGATATTTAGCCGACCTAGGTAAACTAAGAGCCTGCCCTTACATAGTTGAGATAAACTACGATTCTGTAGGCTATCAATAGTGAATCCAACAGTAGTGACTCAGCGATCAAATTCTGTACCACGCGTTCTGGGTTCGAACCCGAGCAAATATATAGATCGTGGTACGATCTATATATTTTTCCAGTCGGAGCATTTTAGTATTGAAAAATTGCTTTTATTTACGACAGACAACAGTATGATGAATAGTAAAGTAAGTAGGTAACCATTTTTTTCTTGACCCCTAAATTAATGACAGCCGGAGGAGAATTAGTAAATAATGATTGACGCAAAAACTTTTGCGCAACACTCAACAAAATACCTCGAAGTGATGTTCACCAAATTAAAATACAATCTAAATCAAACATTACAAAATCCGCAAGACCGAGACAACCATCTTCTATTCGACTATGAATGTTGCAATGCACAAAATTGCAGGCATTATTCATACATCACATAATTCTATCATGTTTCCCTTTCGTGTTGTGTGTTCGCGAGATAGTTATCATTAAATTAGCCAGAGACAATGAACGTTAAAATATTCGGCCTGCATGGTCAGGCACCGTGCGCTATGATTGTTTTGCGGTAAATTAATAGTCTGTATTTTTATCCACATTTGCATTTTTATTTATTTTATTTTAATAGCTACTTAATATGTTGTATGTATAGGTTTTGTTAAATTCAGTAATATTTTAGTATTGTAATCAGCTAAGTACTTAATCACTTAAGTGTCAATGTTCACATAAAGCCTTATAAATTAATTAAAAATAAATAGTAATTTCATACTAATGGTTTTATTTAATTATCATTAAAATAATGTTATTGTATAATTAGTTAAATTTACTTACCGACATACGTTGCAAATACAAATAAAAGAAACAAGTGTAATAAAAAGTCCCATCGCATCTTCATTTTGGTATTTTTATAGTTCACGAACCATTGCACAATAATTAATATTAAACACAATGAACAACACATAAACTTTTCTTCAGAAATACATTATTAATAAGTCACTTCCTACCTGGATAATTTAACGAATATCTATGTTTTGAAAACAAAGAATAATAAAATAAAGTGTATGCAAAAAAAACACAAACGTCAAAATTTATTTAAATTTTGTACAAGTAATTTGGCGCGAAACGTTCACCGCGCTCGCGAGTAAAGTTCGGAATGTAGTGTGTAAAGGAACGCATACACTACGCGGTGGTGATCGACCCTACCGGAATCACACTCGGTGAGCGCGCGACTGCCGACTCGGCTCTATGTGCACCGCACCGAAACGTAACACAAAACCAACTTAACGTATTACCAACGTACAGCCACGTAACCTTTATTTTCTGAACAATAGAGTACACTTTCCAAATTCATTTTTAAACTTACAACTAATGATGATAATGCCCATAGTTTTGTAGAGCGTACGCGCATAGAAACGATGTCGCCCTATTCAAGGTATTGTTTTGGAAGTTGATAGCGAAAACAAAGCGACGACGTAAAAAAATCGACTAGATAAAGACATTGAGAATTACGCAGTAAAATGGAATGCGCTCAAGTCGTTAAGAATGAATGAGATGTCATAAATGCAATTTTTATTACTCATTGTTTACATTTTTACTGAAGCTTATGATTGTGGTACTGACGGTTGTTTTTTTCTGCAATAACATATAATGCAATTGTGTTTAACTGGGCGGTGATACCTACCGTGGGTGATATATTATGGGACCAATATGATTTATTTATAATAATAATAATAGTAAAGAGTGGCCTCAGTGAATATATTGGTCGGAAAACTCTATTGCTGAGCGAAAAATCTTTGATTAATTAATATATTTTACATATAACTAGGTAGAAGGAAGTGGCATTCTTTATTGCTTGTTTATGGAAATGTCTATTTGGTCGTCTAACGTGAAAAATATTCCTTATTCCCAAAAAAATACAATATGGAACGTTTCTAATTGTTTAATATTATTAGGTTGGAATAATTCAGAATTATTAATATTGATGTTAGAATAATTAATGTTATTTTTAATACTTACCCACTATTCAATTAAAAATTACAAACACAAATTATTCACCAACGTAATCACCCGGAAATCCGGAACAACTAACTGTAGGCCATACATACATTTGTTACTTGCGGGGATCGAACCCGCAACACACAGTGCAGACTTTCAGAGGCCGATCTCTCTACCACTGCACCAACCATGCCATCAAGTTACAATTATAGTTTAGCTTGGACACAATCATCATCATCATCATCAGCCTATATTCGTCTACTGCTGGACGTATGCCTCCTCTAGTGAAAGCCACAGAGCTCGATCTTCGGGTCTCCTCCTCCAGTCGCTGCCAGCTGCCTTCCGCAACGGCGCGCGGCGCGGCGGCGGCGACGGCAGTCGTCAAACACTACGTTTGCCGATACGCGATCGAGTCAAGAACTCAGTACGACACAATAGACAGAGAAAATTATAAAAAATATTATAAGGATATATTTTATAATTTCCTTTAAGTCCGGATATATTAAACATTCTAAACGTTTTCAGAGACTATGATAATGATTTCATATTTATTTTAGAGATATCCAAAATAAGGAAATTTTGTACATTTTGTAAGTAGCAGTTACTGGACGATTGGGGCCGCCATCTTTACCAAATAATAGAAAATATTTATACAGAAGTGGAACAGTTCTTAATAAATATTTGATTATTCATTTTGCCAACTGCGATATAATCCTGCCACTGAATTTTAAAACACTTATAATTATTATATTACTTAACTATCAATACAATATGGTGGCCCAATTTAAATAAAAGCTTGTTGTAAAAAAGTTATTTTTTTTCTATCATCATCATCAACATCAGCCCATATTCGTCCACTGCTGGACGTAGGCCTCCCCTAGTGAACGCCACAGAGCTCGATCTTCGGCTCTTCTCATCCATTTTTTACTATACATACATATAATTACTAGCTGACCCAGCAAACGTTGTTTTGCCGCCTTATAGCGGTTGAAGGTAGAAGAATGAAAATTTAGGGTTATAAATATTTTGTCAGTAAAATTAATAAAAAATGTTTGGTGAGAGACATCATTATCACCTAGAGGTGTAAAAAATAGCCTATGATCGATTCTCAGACCTATCAAATGTACATACAAAATTTCGTTAGTATTCCGTCTAGCCGTTTCGGAAGAGTTCAACGACAAACACCGTGGCACGAGATTTCTATATATAAGATTTATTTTATTTAAAGGTTTAGTATAGACAGATACATACGTAGACTTTGCTGTTATATTTGAATGGTCTTTATCAATGGAAAGTTATGCGTTTCGCGTCTAAAAAATTATTAATATCATAACATACGATCAGGTCACATTTCGCCGGTATGTTTTAGCTCCCATGTTATAAATGGCAAGCCATCAATATTTTTTTTTATACATTATGTCACAGGGCCATCTAGTTCCGCGATAAGCAACGCTTGTGTTACGGGTACTAGATGGTTGATATACTACATATATACTTTTTTTTAAATACATGCTTATTAATACATAGATAGATACATCCATGACTCGGATACAAATGTTTATGCTAATCACACAAACATTTGTCCCTACCGGGATTCGAACCCGAAGGCAGCGTTAACTACCGCTGGACTAATCGGGTCATAAAATTAGCATCCTATCCTTATACTTTAAAATACAAGCACTCGTGGCAAGTAAAACAACCTTACAGCCTCCCAAAACAAATAGATTTCGTATCGGAACGCTGTGGTAGCCCAGTGGAGTGACCTGTGGACTTAGATGTGAAGGGTCTCGGTTCAAACACAAGGCACGCACCACAGAATTTTCGGAAGTTGTGGGTATATTCATCACAAGCTCAAACGGTGAAGATCATGAGGAAATCCGCATGCTTAAGATGTTTTCTCGATGGCATGTTAAGTCTGCCAACCCGCAATAGGGCAGCGCGGTGGACCATAGCCTAATCCCTCTGAAATGAGAGACCTATTCCCAGCAGTGGGACACTAATGAGTTGATAATAATGATCGGAATCTAAAAAACATAGGTTGCAACACAACTTTAATAACGGCAATGTCATTTAAAAAACACAGGGAAAGTTCCCGACAAGTTTGAACTTTAAAGTTGATGACCTTTTTTTGGCGCCAGGGCCTAGGTGACCTAACTACGCCATTGCATACAGATAGTTTACCTGGATTAATACATAGGCTATTATATACCATGCGGTCAAACCCGCGGCTGGAAGATATTACGAGCATTACATATGCATCTAACCGTTCTGAAATCAGTGTCGATCTCACTGTTTAACAAACCACGTCTCGTACTTCAGATGATCCTGCATGCTTAATACAGCCCGTGTGAGCAAGTGTTTCGCATAACTATGTAGACATTTAGATAGCTAATCTTCTCATCTGTTTGTTGTTTGCATCTTAAGATGACTGTTCATCCTGTATACAGTTATACCTATTGCATCCTATATTAAGTGCCTACCTACTATAAACGATATCTGGTCCTAAAAAGTCGGCGAGATAAATGTTACGTTAAAAATTTCAAACATTATTGTTGTAAAAAAAAAACAAAACCAAATATCATTTATTCAAAGTAGGCCAAATTTAATTGGCTCTTTTTGGCGGTGCAACAAACTCCCCAGCAACACAGTTCTGTCTGTTTATTAACTGACACAGAACTATCATTACCTACATATTAATATCTTACTAGTTTTTCGTTAGCTCAGAATAAGTCATTTTCATTTGAGTAGCGTAGGTATTATTTCAAATCCAATCTGCTTTTTAAACAAAGTTAAATTTTACCAACTTTGCGTGTTACCGTCCACAGCTGGACATAGGCAGACCTCTTTTAAACAATGAGTGATGTATTTTGAATAAGATTGAGTGAGAGGAATTATATGTCACCAGGACTAGCCTAGTCCCTCTAATAACGCCATACTGAACAGTATAGGTACTTACTGTACAGTATACGTACTACTTCGCCTTTAAATTTTCTTAAAATGTCTGCTATCGTGTGCAAATTATTTTGGGATATAAGATAACGTACTTACCATCATACCACCAAAGCAATATATCATCATCATCAACCCATTATTGTCCCACTGCTGGGCACGGGTCTCCTCGCATTTAAGAGGGATTAGGCTTTAGTCCACCACGCTAGCCTACTGCGCGTTGGTAGACTTCACACATGCGATCGAGAATATCGCTCAAGCATGCACGTTTCCTCACGATGTTTTCTTTCACCGTTTGAGCATGTGATAAATACACACATACCTAGCTTCCGAAAAGTCAGTGGTGCGTGCCTTGGG
Organism: Craniophora ligustri; assembly: GCA_905163465.1. NCBI lineage: Eukaryota > Metazoa > Arthropoda > Insecta > Lepidoptera > Noctuidae > Craniophora > Craniophora ligustri. Next base: position 3,246,548 of record LR990967.1, on the reverse strand, counting down.
GTTGAACCTTTCACCTTTGACATCTCAGTCCACTGGTCACACCACTAGGCTACCACACACCTAATATATATATGTATTTACAAAAAAAAAGTATGCAGAATGTAGTGTATTAACCATATAGTACCTATTCGTAACACCGCCTTATTGCTTAGCTCGGTAGCTACTAGATGGCATTTTGTCATAATGTCTGGATATTAAATTTATTATCCTTGCCGCAGAAGGCAGACCTTGAGGCGATCCACACACTGCCCCGCACTACGCTCCAGGATGCGTGGCACCGGAGCCATGCATGCGGGTGTGCTAATCGAGTCGTCAAATTGCTAAAAACCAAGGGATTCCGGAGTCCTTAACGTCTACGCTAGTTAAGGAGACATAAAAAATCACACATTTGCTGAGAAATTCTTTATTTAATTCTAAAAGCTGAGTAAAATGACAAACATTGACTTCACATCAAGAAATAGGGTACACAATACATATACAGTATCTTATTCTAACATTTTCCGGATAATCAGAACATATAAAGTAGGTAAAGTAGGATATAAAGTAACGGCACAGAAATTATGAACAAAGAAATATTCATAAATAGTTAATAAAAATGATATGTGATAGTATAAAAAAGTGTTCAATATACTTGAATAAAATTACTTTTTACGGATTTATATACCGCGATAAAATCCGTTAAAGTAGTTTTATTTCAATGCCTATATTCACGAATGTGCAAGAAAAAGTATAATATTATACACAACATAATGTTTGATATAAAATAATATACCAATGTTACATACTGTTTCTTTATACTTTGTGAACGCAATTAAATTGTTATTTAAGAATTTATTATTACAATTTTTAATAGACATCCATGTAGATTAAATTTAAACTTACGTTTAAGAGATTATGAGTTATCGTAACCCTTTTGGTTCCAAAGATAACTATCCTAATTTTTAAATTTATTTACTAAAAAATTATGGCGACTTTTTAATATACTTACCCATAAAGAAACGATATATAAGTAATTCAAATATTTTCATTAATTTGTGATACTTTTCGGACTTGACAAAGTCAGTGTTTGTCGTCGAACTCCTCCAAAACGGCTTGACCGATTTTTATGACTTTTTGTGTAATTATATTTAGTAGGTCTGAGAATAGGTCGTAGGCCATCTTTATATACCCTGAGATGATAAAAGTGGCCCTCTACAGTATTTTTTTATTTTTTATATCTTGGACAAAATGATTTGGCCTATTTTTCAATTGTGATATGTATTAGTATTTTTTATGAAAATAATTATTAGTCAATTACAGGTTTTCGCCTGTATCTAAAAAGTAGATTAAATGTTGAAATAAAACTACTTTTTACGGATTTTATCGCGGTATATTTGATATTATTTTAACCGTAAAAAGTAGTTTTATTTCAACATTTAATTTACTTTTCAATGTCTAATATTCGCGTAAGTGTACATGAAATCAATAGATTAAATGTGTTTGACATAACATTTTTGACAGTTCAATAGTACCTTTATTGTTGGTCTAATAGAAATTAAAAAAGAAATGACTTTGACTTAACATACTTACCCATATACATATACACTCACGCCTTTTTCCCATGGGGAAAAAGAAACTACAGAATGCCACGCACAACTTGACATCCACTCGATATATCACAATGCAATAAAAATATATTTGATTTATTATTGATTCTTTCAGAATGTTATCCAGTCTCACGTTTCTCCAGTCTTCCCAGCTTCTTAAGACTCATTTCCTTACTGAAATTTTGCAGCGTAAAACAATTCGAAGTGCTTAAAAAAAGTTTATAATTATACAGGGACTTATGACGACAGTCAATGAAAACTGAAACTAAGGATTTAATCATATTTAATATGATGATTTAGAGCCCTTTGGAATTTCACAACGATTTAAAAAAAGAATCGGTATAGGAATTCAGATTCATGGACTGAATCTGTTTTTAGTTTTATGTAAATATACTATACATAACATACCATCACGCCTGTTGTCCCCGCAGGGTGGGGCAGAGTCGGACTAATGTACACCGACATTTCACCGGTTTGTTTTAAGTCCAATGTTATAGGGGGCGAGCCTATTGCCACCAGCCGGGGCCGAATCCAAACTCCAAGCTACTACTATGAATTAAAAAGAAAAACCTTATAACGCTGCTCAACCTGGGAATCGAAACCAATACCTGTCCAATCGAAACAATTCTCAGCAGTTGCACTTACGAACAACGAGGCAATTATAAAGAGTAAATTATAACCATACCGTTTATAATATTGATGCTAATTTTGCTGAAATATTGATATTTCTCACAATTTTCTTGCAAATACAATGTAATGCTACATGCAATGTTATCAATTCACATTTTAAATATAATAATATTATTGTATAAAAGTAGGACATTTAATATACTTTCCTACATAGTAGTATCACTAACGACCATTGCAAAATAGTATTTCAGTCATTGTTGTTTAGTGTGTTTTATGATATGAATGTAGAGGGCACCACCAACACCTCTATTGGAAAGGTATTGGTACGGTGCACGGTGGCCAGCACATTAAGCTACCACAATCTGTCAAATTTCTGTGATAGATATTCAACTTTATAGCAAACTAATAAGGTTCATGTTCAGTTGGGAAAATTTGACAGTTTCGGATAGGTTGACCTGCTGGCGACTGTACAAACATGAATACTTTCTTTTTAAATAGAATTACATACTTATAAATGTCATATCAACCAGTAGATGTCCACTGCTGGACAAGGAATTATTATTGTAATGGAATTAGAGCCTGTCATCAGTAGGCCACGCGACTAAGTATGTGGCGCCCCCTAACTTAAAAGCTGGATCTGCCCTTGGATCCAGTACCAACATAATGACCAAGTTATGCTATTTTTTTTTATGGTGATAAGGGGCAAACGAGCAGGCGGCTCACCTGATGGTAAGTGATGACCGCCGCCCATGGACATTTGCAACACCAGAGGCTTGCAAATGCGTTGCCAAACCCCTTAGAAACCGTTCAGGTTTCTTAAAATAGGGAGTTACTGAACTGACAGCAAACGGAATTCCCATGCTGTCAGAATAGTCACTCCCCCAATGAGCTCTGGTAACCTTACTCACTCGCAGAAAGACAACTATTGTTGATTCACTGTGGTCTTCAGTAAGCCGGAGGTACTTCCCCAGTCGGGCAGCTCAATTTGAACGAGAAATCTCGCTATGCCCTACCTCCTACAAAAATATGCTTCAAATGAAGTGTAAATAATCAAATCGTTCTTAAGAAAATAACGCAGCTATCGTTATAACAATAATTTGGACAAACCTCTCCAAAAGATCCTTTGGTAAATAAACTTAATGAGTCTCTTAAACCACTCTTGACACATTTTCGGGCAGGCGAATTCACATGAAGTCAATGAACTTGCCTGTGAGTGTTAATAAACGCTCAGTATTTAATTACCATATTATATTTTATATGGACTGTGCCTTGCATCGTGTACATTCATGATGGACGTTATGTCCCACGTGGACATATCGATCGTTAATCGGGACAGGGGCCCTAAAACAGGGGCCCAGGGACTAATTAAAATTGTCGTCGGTATGTGATATTTATGTGATCTAGAATAGACCAGGCCTTATTTTTTTTTAAACTTTATCCATATAAAACGAGTCTTGCTAAGGCAACTAAGGATAACAACAAATACATAAAACTAAAAATAAAAAACAAGCAATAAAGTAAAACAAAATTATATTCTGTCAACTTACAATAAATATTTACGGTACTGAACAAAGGAGAACTTTGACGACCTGATGGGCGCAGTGGCTGATTGATTGGCTTGTGCGTCACGGATTGCGGGTTCGATCCTCGCACGGAGGAAATATTTGTACCTTCTACAGGTAGTTGTTCCGGGTCTGGGTGTTTGTGTATGTGAAAATTTGCGTTTGTAAACCCACCACGACACAGGAAAAAATCAACGTTTAAAAAACTTTTACTTGAAGCTTGCAACACTATATTTGTACTGCCAGTACAAATATAGTGCAGCCGCAACGCACGTATCGCACGGATAAATCGCTGCGTGTCAAGTAGTCAGGTATCTTCTGCGACCATCCTATGTTTTAAGGCAAAAACTATTTTTATTATTATTAGGTACAATGCGCATCATGTAACTTTTTTTTTCAAATAAAAAATATAAGTATAATATGTATGTTTTGCTGGATGATTGGTTTAAGGATTATAAAGGATTTTAAGATTTCATGTTATTTATGGATTCATTTTAATTGATCTCTATTTTTATTTTATTTTATATTTAGGGCTTGTTACATAATAAGTTCTAATAAATGTATCAAACAGATAATTAATTCTAACTCTGTAATGTGGCACTGACACTATTTTTTTTTTATTCTTGAGAAAAAACAGCAATAAAGGTACATTTATAGGTTTTATAAGAACTTCAATATGATCACCAGAAGTTCTTAGACTATATTATTATATGGAGTTACGAGTTCTTCTCCACAAGACATACTTACTGAAACCATAGACCTAGTTTTGACAGTTCAAAAGTACCCGTAATGATGGTCTAATTGAAATAAAACTCAAACTAAAATAGTTTGAGTTTTGAGTGAGAGTCTCCTTGCAGCAAACTTCACACCACATTACTTGACGCGCATTGTATCTGGTACAGGACATAAATAAGACGTTTATTCGACACTCATGTTTAGCGGCCTGATCTTCCTGTGGCTATGGAGGCAGGGTATCTGGCAAAACTTGCAGTTGTCGTACTCAAACGGCACCTTCGGCAACTGGGAGCCGCATAGGAAGCATCTTTGTTCGTGTTCCGGAACCTTTTTCTGTAATATAAGAATAATGCTAGATTTGATGTACAAGTATATATGACAAGGTGTGCATGTATAACCTAAAAATGTAGACTATTTTTGAACCTTGTACTTATAAGGATAAACATATTTAGTGAGTAGGTCGACGAGCGATGTAGGTTCAAACCCAAGTTACGCACCACTGACTTCTCGGAAGTTATGTGCGTATTTATCGCATGCACAAAAGGTGAAGATCATGAGGAAACCCGCATGCTTGAGAGATTTTCTCGATGGCGTGTAAAGTCTGCCAACCTGCAGTAGGCTAGCGTAGTGAACTATAGTCCAATCCCTTCCAAATTAGAGAAGACCTGTGCCCTGCAGTTGGACAATAACTGTGTTGATGATAAAGGAGTTTTGATAAAATTACTAATTCAAAAAAAGCAAAAGTTAGTTCTAAATAAAAAAGAATATATCTATTTTGGTTCTTACCTTTTTTTCGTCGGTGAGCTGTAGAAATTTGTTAGCCTTCAACTTGTCAATCTGTTTCTCTTTCTCGCGTTGCCGCTTCGCTTTCTTCTGCTGAGCTTTCTTCTCTTTCTCTTGTTCTAGCTGCTCGGCAGTCACCGGGCCGGGGATTTGGGACTGTAAAAGTAAATATGAACATTGTAACTTCACAATTTGATGTAGGAAGATTTCTTTTTGTAATGTTTATGGGTCTCATATAACTGAGGACCCTATAGTTGCTAGAACATTTATAACTCTTCAGGCAATTGATAAATGCATTTTGTCATACGAGAAGCATATACCGTCTATGTTAGTGGTGGTATATAATGCCAAGACGAAACCAACTTTTTTATTTTTTTTTTATTTTTCTTGTACATACACACAGAATATAAAAGGAAAACAGATTAATAGATACACTGTACAAAGGCACAACTTATTTCTAAAGAAATCTCGTCCAGTAGGCCTGAGAGAGGAGACGTATATTGAGAAAAAACAGAAGTGTGTGTAGGTTAATAAACTTACATATACTATAGTTACATATATACACGGATACATACATACTATATTATCTAATAATATATACATAAATATACTTACACATAGCTAGGGCGAAGAGGAGAGGAAGTGTTCTTTCACTTTTTTCTTGAATAGGGCAATAGATTTACAGTCTTGTATAGTAGGCGGGAGACAGTTCCACAGCCTGACCGCATGGACAGAGAAGGAGTAAGAGTAAAAGTCAGTTTTATGAGAGGGACAGGTGAGACGGAATTTAAGGTGTGATCTGCAGGGATCATTGTGTTTGTAAATAAAAGAGAAACGCTCTCGAAGATAGGATGGATATGAGGGATTATGAAGTATATTGTAAAGGAGACATAATATCCTAGTATTCCTGCGGAGGCGGATTGGGAGCCACTTGAGATCCTTGCGAAACTGCGAGATGTGATCGTATTTGCGGAGATTAAAGATAAAACGGATACATAGATTTTGCAAGCGCTCAAGTTTATTCAACTGCTCCTCAGTAGCATCAGAGTAGCAGGAATCAGCATAGTCCAATATGGGTTGAAGCAGTGTTTGAGGAATGGTGATTTTAGTTTTCAATGGCAAGAAGCTCTGGAGAAATTTAAGTGTGTGGAAAGTGTAATGGACCTTTTTACTAACTTCGCCAATGTGAGCCTGCCAGGATAAATTGCCGTCTATGATGACTCCCAGATTTTTGTCCGTGTTTGTATAAGCGATTGGCATGTCATCAAGCAGGATAGGCGGCAGAGATGTCAAGTCTAATCCATTACGCATTTGCCTGCTACCAATAATTATGGCCTGAGACTTTTTGGGATTTATTTGTAGTCCAAATGACCTAGCCCACTGACTGACAACGTTCAGGTCACTATTCATCGCGGCAATGGAGTTCTTATCTCATTTAGAGAAAAATGACGATAAAGCTGCAGATCGTCTGCATAGAGATGGAAGTTAGAAGAGATATTATCCACAGCGGAATTAATGAAAATGGAGAAGAGTAAAGGAGAAAGTACGCCGCCTTGGGGCACGCCAGCACTGAGGTGACGCTATTGAACCATATGACCCACACTGTCAAAAAATTATCAGATCTCACATAGATGGCTCTATAGCTTCCGACTCTACAATAACTTCACATACTCTACACTTTACTCAATATAAATGGCTTGGCCATTTCGCTACATGCACATAGGCGTAAGGTGCAAAATGCACTGTTTATTACTTTTCTCTTAGTTATACAATAGTTCTTGTAGAGATGAGAGGTGAGATATGAATACCTTAGAATAATTATATTTGTCAGGGTGTTGTGCTTGAAACATTCTGAAGGCGATCCTGGTGTCGTGGTGAGGTGACGCGGCGTAGGGCGTCTGCAGCTGGTGGTTCTTAATGCACGGGTCCCCACCCGCAGACAAGATCTGACTGAAATGGAATTATTAAGACATATTTATATCTGGAAATAGATCTTGATTCTTTTACCAAATACAAATAACGAAATGTACAGTATAACAACCCAATATAATAACCTAAACACATGGATCGGTCGAAAGTTGCATGTATACCAAATACATGCAACTTTCGATCGATCCATGTGTGGATGTAAACCAATTAGCTTGTTAGAGTGTACAAGATTAATGGATACAGTAATTACAATATGAAGTTATACGCCACCTCAGTCCGTCTGTGACTATGAATGCTGAAAAGTATCTTAAACTACGGCGATAAACTCCGTAAAAAATAGTTATATTTTAATATCTAATATATCTTTGCTGTACTGTATATTATTTTGATAATAATAGTGTACAAGGAAGGCCTGAAATAAAATATACTGTATGTAATTCAATTAAGGCCCAATTTTCCATAATTCAACAGCCTTCATTAGATATAATCACTGAAAACTTCACCGATCTTATATCGCATTTTTCATATGCGATTAATATTATATTACTAGCTGCCTCCCACGGCATTGCCCGCATGGTATATAGATAAAAAGTACTAATTATCCAGGTAATAAACCGTATGTATGTTAAATTTCATGCAAATCTGTTAAGCAGTTTATGCGTGAAAGACTAACAAATATCTAATAAACTTTTACATTTATAATAATAGTAGGATTTTAAAGATAAATAAGAATAACATTTGTATGAACTTACGTAACCATCTCTGGTTTGGCGGCAATAGCGGCTTTGTGCAAGGCAGTGTTGCCATCGATAGGATCCTGTGTGTTGCAAGCAGCTTCGATGTCTCCCTCCAACGTTTCCAAAATCGGATCCAGATTTGTGTGATCTTTGCCCGAGATTGCACTCCACATCTATCGAGAAATGAGAAGAAACCGCTGTAGAGGTTGACAGAAGAGATAAAGACTGTAAATACGATCGTAAAGGTAGGGACGGTCCTTGGGGAGTTTCTTGCGCCTCTTCTTCTTCCCAGCAAAAACACTAGGAAGCGGTGAAGGGCGGGCGTTTTTGGGGACTTTCCTACCCTACCTTTTGGCTATCCCTACCGTGATATTCTACAAATGTAAATCTAATTTATATTATAAACCCTGTAAAATGTATAGTGAGATTTAATTTATTACACTTCACTTCACTTATGAGCAAAGACCTTTCCCTATCCTTATCAATACCCTCAGTGTTAGAAAGAAAGAAAGAAAAACGTTTATTTTACGCCACCTCAGCTCACTTTGTGTTCAGCTTCCTCTGCCCGATTCTCATGAGACAACCAGGACATCACACCATCTCTTACGTGGTTTATTGCATTTCTAGTGATCTGTCACAATGCATCAGCTTGTGTAATAAAAGACCGAAATAAGGCCTGCCTGCCCAGTCCTATTCGAGGTAAGTGCCATTTCTCAATATGTCCGTAACATGGATTTTAGGGTGCAATAGTGTTAAGTGTACAAATGTTGTATGTTTTTTGCTTCGCCGTTATTTACGCGTTTTAATGACAAACGACTCACCTTCTTAACACAAGCAGGAATTTTAGGCGGTCCCTTTTTAACAACTGGTTTCTCTTCTGGCTTCTGCTGCTGTTTATTATTCTTTTTCTTCTTCTTTGACTCCTCTTTCTTCTCTTTCGTCTCTTTCTCGCTGTCTGTCTCGACACAGCTGGCGATTGCGCAGTCGTTCAAGAGGTCTTTTCGCGAGTTGGTGATAACTCCATTGCTTATTTGTTCTGATAAGGTCTTGATCCAGTCTGCTGGGGTTTCCGAGTCGATGTAGCAAGGACCTTCGTCCTCGCTTGAGGTCACTTGTGTTGGAAGCTCGCGGGGAACACGCTCTCTGAATAACGGCACTTTGTCAATTTTTATGAGCCGAGCTAAAGATTAAATTAGATCAGAAGCAAGTGGTTGCTGGTTCTTATTTAGCATAAATTGCAGTATAGCAGCAAATATTGACTGCTTAGTAATATAAAACACTAATATTGATTATAAATAACAAAAATAAATGTATGATCTGTATATTTTATCTAATTTTATCCTGGGAAAAATATGATATTATGAGAACAAACAATCTAAGTACCAAAATCTTTTAAAATTGTCTCAGAAAGATATTATTTATTTCCTACCTTGATTTAGCTCTATCGATTGTCTTCGCCGCCGGTTTCTGCGCCTTTTTAATGCGCTCTGCGATAGTGACGTCAGCGTTGGTCTTGGGTGGCATTTTTCCACCAGTTACTGATAGCAATGCCTTCTGGAACTGTTCTAATGAATCTGAGGACATATTGATTAATGTTTTTAGTTCTTTACTAACTATATATATTGAAATATAAACTGTTTAGTTTACGAAGCAAGTTAAAAAACATAAACTTGTATAGAAATTCTAAATGACGAACTTGAACGGGAATTAAGACGCGGGCGAACATTCTGACATTATAAATTATATTATTTTATTTATTTATTTAGGATTTTCAACATGTCATTAAAATTAATTATATAGGTACTTGAATACTGTATTGTTGTTAAATTATTTATTTAAATAATTTACAAAAGCTAACTTACCATACACTTCAATACTGGCTAAAGTTTGAAACACTCTCTTCACCTCTTTGAAAGAAGGTTTTCTTGTTGGGAAAGGCAGCTGCCTAACCTTTGGGTCTTCCTTCCTTAGAGGGGAGGGCTTGCCGAAGATCGCGGCCTGGTTGATGGCACCCACAGCCCGGTAGAATACCAGGGAACAGCTTTTCAGTTCGTCGTTCCAACCTACTAGGATATTTTGAACATGCTGGAAATAATTGAAAAAAAAAACTATGAATATAATACATATACATATACTAATATAGTCTAAGTAACGCAGCTGTGTTTTTTTGAAGATATATAATATATGAATTATGTTTACTGCACAGGTACAAGCCTATTAAAAAATGTTATTGTACCAAAATATACAAGAACGATTGTCCATCGTTTATGGGACATTAATGGAGCGTTATCAAGTCAGTGAGGTAGAACGAAACGACTAAGCTTTCGTGATTGCGCATGCGCCTCGCCGTTCTATCGTAACACTAATGTCTATCCATCCATTTGCATACAACTTCACATTTACATTACTGAAGTAATACAAAAGATATGACACTGAAATAAAACACAGATTTTGTAGCGGTATATAATATTTCATATTATATACATCAATTAATAAATAAAGCATGCTGTCTGTCTTTTATCAATATACCACAACAAAATATAAAAATAGTAGAAGTAGTCTATTTTAAAATATAACAGTCGCATAAATATAAGAAATAAATATAGAAGATATGACATATAGTACCAGACTATACCATACCAAAGATACAGTAAAATAATTGAATACTACATAAATATATATATACACATAACACGCCAGTGGGAAAAACAAAAAATTTGCTATGCTTAAAAAATCGGATCTTTATTTCTCTACCCAGGGTAATGATGAGATTACGGTTGACAGCGGTCACACCTGATTGCAAGTGTAGATAGGTATGATGGGACAGGCTTACTAAAAAGATGCCTATTTACTCTAATCTTGAATAGAAACCCATGTGGTAAGTGTCAGAAAGCACAGACGGTCGTCAGAAGAGAATTGAACAGCCTCGCTGTGCACCCAAGAGAAGATTATGGAGACACACTGTGGCAAGGTGTGCTTAACACACTGGTGGAGAACTTTCGGACACAAAGGGGGCTAAGGGAAGACTGGCGATGGTAGAGGTTAGGTAAGTTCGTGGGGCCCTTCCATTTCTCATCAAATGTCTCGTAATGAACCGACATCCGTCAGCCATCGGTGCCAAGTCATCATGACTTCACGATGGCTTAAGTTTAATAGAATTTCAGTCGTTATGTTTGCCTATGGATGTCAAGTCTACAAGTACAATGCTATTTTTAGCTTAATGACGAACATGGTATGGTATAGACCTTCAACCGTATTACATCTACTGAAATAAAACAAGAGACAGTTAATAACAGTTTTTTTTTCACTTTATTTTAAATATTATACTATATATTGTTTTATATATTATACACACGTGCAACGTACTAACCAGCACTTTATTACGTGCAATATCCGAACGTGCAAATACTACTTATTTGAGCCACGAAGAACCGTCTTGCCGTTTAAACCTGCACCGAGCCCAGTTGCCAATGGCAACGGCGTTTATACGCGACGTACGGGCGCGGTACGGGAGGTATACGCGTTCTTCGTTTCTTCCTTAGTGCACATATTTCCACATACATGCAAAAAACAGAGAAATACATACATATAGATACAGGACAGTCCAGCGATAAACATTGACATTCGTTTTCGAATTGGGCGCCTTTTGGCGGCATTTTTCAAATGGCTTGTAACGTCTAAATTTTGAATTTTATAGGCCCAATTCGGATGATCTTCAAATACAAGTGTCAAAACGTAGCGAATCCAAAGATTTCTTCTTGTAAATGGTAAAGCCGACACAAGTTACATTTCTTGAGACCCCTTGAGGCGCCCAACCTAATAAAAATCGGCCGAAGTGTATTTATTATACTGACAAAAGCTGTGCAACAGATTATAAGCAGTTATTGAAATCTGGTGATAACACAGATGATAAACCATCATACGCAGCAGACACACGGCATCTACATAATCTAATCTAAAATGGCCCACCTAACTATATTTTTTTTCAATTATTGACATTTAGGCTCAGTCGCACACACGAAAATATTTTTCAGCGCAAATAGAAATAGTCTGCGAAATTCTGAGCATGAGTAAGATTTAAAAAACCTACCAACACCGTAGGGTCCCCTTGGTGATGGCAAGTGATTTAAGTAGAATTTTCCAATGCACTCGAATGCTAACGCGTGCGACTGGCAAGTTTGAAGGCAGCATTACAACCATCTTACTTACCATCAAGAATTCCTCCTTGTTATACTTGAAGCGTCTCAAGATCTGACCCGCCTGCCGAGGCGCTTTCGTCGTCTGCTCCAGTGAATGTTTGAGTGAATGGAAAGATGAATGAATGACGTCTTTGCTTTGTACGTGGGATGTTTTTAACACTGCAGTGGTGAGCTGTTACCTCTCAAATAAATTACAGCGCTTAAGTATTCTAAGATGACCTAATTATTCCTTTGCAAGTAGCTATTTAAATAGGTACACGCTTTTATTTTACCGTTTTGTGGGATAAAGAAAATATACGATTCAAAATATGAACTCAACATTTTGTTATTCTATAAATACAACACATTGATGCTGATTCTTATGTTTAAGTCAAGAAATTATATTTGAATGTGAATAGAATCAACATCTATGTTTTAAAGCAGGTATTACATAAGATGCAATAATATACATATCTCTACAATTAACAGCTTGTAAACAAACGTTATTTGGTTAATATTCATTGGAGCCACAGGGTTATTAAAATTAAGCCAGCAGTTAATAGGCCGGGAAGACTGAATCGCGCAGAAGAAAATATAAGTAAATTTAACAAAAAAGTCATTGAATTGTTTATAAATACTGTACCTGAATCCAAATAATGTCCAAATGTTAAGAAAATATTACTTTTTAATGGAAATCAGCAGTCTGTGGCAGCCTATTAAGTGTAATTACGCATCCAAGGGCTTTATTATTATGTACATATATGGCTTTAGTAATGCAATATTGCAAATCAGGCCCACCCTTCTTTTGAAACACATAATTTTTATACTGTGGAACTGCATCAATTACATTACATTATTAAATGTAATGTAATTGATGCAGCTCCACATTTAGGACTTTTAAGGAAGCATTATATGTGTATAAGGTAATATAGAAATGGGCATTAAGGACAAATTTCGCTTACCCCGCTGAAATGAGTAAAATGCACTAAGTCACAGATCACGCACATGTGTGTACCCCCCTCCCCCGACACACACTCACCTGCATACATTTTTATGGCATACGAATGGTTGTTACAGGTTTAGGAGTTTTTGTAATATGTGAGGATTTGTGTTTGCAAAATCAACCAAGACTATTTATTTTTTAAATTAACAATATAATTAAATTTAATCATGGTGATATACAATTTAATATTCTTTTCATAATGCGAATTAAAGAAACACTTTTCATTGTTATTGTAAATTGATAATGTCATTGGACCGTCATTAAAAAAACTCAAATGAATAGCTATTAACATCATTAGTAATAGTTCCATTCAATAAAAGTAAATAATTTTGATCACTTAGCATTCACATGTAAAATTAGAATTTAGAAATACATGCTTTAAAAGAAAATTACAAGTAAGAAATTTGTATTAATAACATCAAAATCGAATATCGAAATCAATAATCAAATACTAATAAAGTTAATATGACACCTTGGAGCTATACCAACCTCAACCAAACGCGAACACAATAACTAGTTGAATTGGGAACCTTTCTTTTCGAAGAGACTTCAAAAAGCCGATCTACGTTTTTTGAAAACTTGTATGTAACAGGGATAGTACAAGTATATATTATACAGAGATTTTTTAAATATCATTCTAAAGGTAATTTTACCTTTAGAATCCATTATACATTCATTCTTTAGAATTAATGAGTATCTACTCAATTATCCTATCCAAATCTAAGCTTGATATATTTAAATTTCAGTTATTATTGAATTCGCCGGAGCTTGGGAGCCACTTAATGGGACTGCACATTTAAAGCCATGAACTCACCGTCAAGAACTGCTCCTGGTTGTATCTCCTCAAGCTGGCACCAGCTGACTTCGGCGCGTTTCCAATCTGGTCTCTGGTCGACTGAGCCATTCCTTGCCCCCGACGCGTGGTGTACGAGTGGAAAGTCTTGTGGATGGAGTCGCTGCCCCCGGTGAAGATGCATCCCGCGAAGTGTCCCCCAGACACCATGATGACGGCCCAGCGGTCGAAGCCAGGACTTAGGAGATCTTTTACACGGCGTTCCCACATGCTACCACCGCCGTGGAGTGACATTTCTTCCTGCCAAACCAATGTATCTTAAAACAGTATACAAAATTTTAAGCCCTCATGTAGCATCCGGCTGATAAAGGTCATAAAATAATATTTTCTGTGCTAAGGTTTAAACATATAAATTTTGTAAATGACAAGTCTGATATTGTAGCGTAATGATCTATATTATGATGTTAGAACAATCCATAATAAAATGGCGTTAACAAATACTTTTGTGGGCTTAAATAAATAAACAGAACGAAAATTACTATCTGACCTGACCAGTGTTCTCCAAGTTCGATTTACCGAGTTTGAACACTGACGCCATCAAATTATAAAAAATATTTACAAAAATTAATATGACATCAAGAGCAGTAAATAAGGGTTACACTACCTTCCGATAGTGCAGCAAACAGCGGTAGATACAGAACACCTGTCCTTTAGGATTGGTGTAGAAAGCTTTGCAGTGTCGTGTGGCCGCTGCAAACAAGTCTGTGGCTGACTTGTTGGGATTCTCATCACCTTCTGAATCACTACCCGACACATTAGAGCTATCATCTGTAAAAAAATGTTACCTGCAGTTATTGACGACCCTGTGACTGACGTAACTGACGACCCAATTAGTCCAACGGTAGTTAACACTGCCTGCTGTGCTATGGGTCCCGGGTTCGAATCCCGGTAGGGATAAATGTTTGTGTGATGAGCATAAACATTTGTATCCGAGTCATGGATTTATCTATGTATAATATGTATGTATTTACAAAAAAAAAGTATATATGTAGTATATCAACCGACTAGTATCCGTAACACAAGCCTCGTTGCTTAGCTCGGAACTAGATGGCGCTGTGTCATAATGTCCAGGAATATTATTATTATTATTATTATTACCAACATATCTGTATGTCTTATAGGTTATAAAGTCAGCTATGAGAGGCTATTGGTGTGAATTATGAAGTCAAAGGCTCCTAAGTTTGATCCCAAGGCTGACCACCAACCACTGACTTTTTTTGAAAGTACGTGGGCATTTGTCACATGTTCAAACAATGGAGTGAAACATTGTGAAGAAACCAGCATGCTTGAGATATATCCTTGATGGAAATTGGACAATAATGGGTTGATGATGAAAGTATACAGAAATACAAACCTTGTCGAGAATTATACTCTCCAAGTGAAATAGCTTTTCTGCCAAACAGTTTCCTCTTCAAATTGTGTGTGTGCCAGTGATGTTTGTAGTGAGCAGTCTGCTGGGCTCTGGTGGTGAATGGCCCCACACCACAACAGGAACAACTGTTACCATCAGATCCTCGTAATGTGAGTGCACTGAGGCGATTGATTACACTCTCCTCATCAACTAGAACAACAACAAATTAAAGAATATGTAGATGGATTAAAACATGGGCGTCGCTAGGCAGGAAGCCGGGTGGGCCGTGCTGTCGAGTGCCCACCCCAGGATGTTGGGCTACTGATTAGAAATTCTCATATGGTGGACTATGCCTACTCCAAGTAGGGGAGGGGCCATGTAGCCCCCCGTAGGACTAGTCTAGATAAGCACATGGATTGAATTAGGCAATTATTTCAATTAGTAGTGTGATTATAAGTAGAGAATCTAAAATATTGATAGATTGTTCATCAGAATTAGATATAATGTACTGCCTCCTTGCATTTCACTAGTATTACTTATTATATTATATCCTATACTAGCCCCTTTTAATAGGAAGCAAGTCTTGGAACCACCTTACTTCTACGAGATGATTACAAATAAATATTGTAAGCTAACCATACACCACATGCTACGATCCCTACAATGTACTTAATATCGTGAAACATTATCAAAGAAGGTGAACTCGAAATTCCCTTTATTAAATACCTGTACTTAACTTCTTTCTAGTCTTTACTGTGTATGTGCCTACCTTATACATGATTGAGTATTGTCTTGGATAAATCTAGTGACCATTTTACAACTATAAATTTTCTTTGATAAATAAATAGTCATTCAAAGTATAACATACATTCATGCCTGTCATCCCTGAAGGATTAGGCATTAATGGGTCAGTGTCGTCTTATGTTCCAATGTACACCCACATTTCGCAAGTATGTTTTAGGTCCCATGTAATGTAATAGGGGATGAGCTCATTGCCATCAACCACACAAATGCAAATTCCGAGCTGCTGCTGATAATTTAATAGATTAATACAATAACACTGCTTGATTTGGGAATTGAAACAAAGATATGATGTTTAGCAGTTGCACTTACAAGCACTATACCGATGACGCAATTCAGTACAAATTATTCAAAGTAATAAGCCTTTTAATACTTTTAAAACTTGCATATGATACTTTGATTGTCACTATTTTTATCACAGTTTACATAAGCAAGTACTAAAAATAATTTTATTTATTTATTTATTTATTTATTTATTTATTTATTTATTAGGGACAAAAAACAGTTACATGTTGAGATATTACAATACAATTCATATAACTATAGAATTAATTAAACATGTACCCCACACCATTGTCCACAATTTTACATAACAAATTAGAAAAAGGAGAGGAAACAGACATAAATTGTAATTTTTCATTTACAACAGCATTTTTTTTTTAATTTTTTTTTAATTTTTTTTTTATTTATTTTTTTACAGATCAATTGCTTTCAGATAAAATACCAATAGCCTTTTTTTTAAATGTATACCTTGAAAGAGAAAATATATCTAAATCCATAAAATGAGTATTATAGTCATCAACAAGTCGACGAATAGGTGCTCGTACGCCGGCATTTGTTCTGCACGTATACGTGTGAAACAACCGAGAGACGCGTACCTCTCGTCTAAAGACCGTTCTAGGCACTATAAAACATAATTTATTTGTAATGTCCATGCAATCAAATTTATTGTTACATAAGCCGTATAACATCATGGCACCAAGAAGTAAACGTCTTGATTCAAGATTCATTTTACAGGTGCTTGTATAAATATGCTCTACTACTACTACTATCTACACCATAGCAAAATGGCTTTTAGGCTGTATATGTAAATACAGTATATTACAAGAACTTGCAATGGCAGCAGTCTTTCAACTATTTCACATCATCAACATCATCATCATGTCAGCTGGAGGACGTCCACTGCTGGATGTAAGCCTCCCCCAAATATTTCCACAACAACCGGTCTTGGATCACCCGCATCCAGCTGGTTCCAGCTACCATTACACATAGACTATAATAATTACAAATACCTACTGCAATTACAATATGATACTATAATAAAGGTGTATGTATCAAAATATACTTAAAAGTTTAAATATTGTATGGGTCATTGTGATTCAATTGCATTATAATAGTAACTATGTTGTAATAAGGTTTACATCATAATTACAAAATTTGATTGCAGATTTTTTTCTTTTATAATATACATTGATAATGGGATACTGATACATTGATAAACATTATATTTTTATTCATAGTTGTTACTTTTTGCATATCACATGATCCCATGATACTTTTAGGTGTTTATCTGTAAAGAATACCTCACTATTTTGTTATTAAAATTAGCACTTCTTATATTCAATTCAAGGTTGGAATTTTACCGGTTGTATTATTTAACTTTACGAAACAGGGGGACATTTTATATGACTTGACGATCCTTTGTGGTTATAATTTTGTTAAGGTTTTTTAAGGACTTAGCCCCTAGCCTAGCCCCCCTTGCACCAATAAGTATTTACACAACTTTATAACTTACCCACAGGTGGAGGGTCAGTCAGCATACAGTGAGCCACTTTGGCATCCTTGATTAACTTTTCAATTTCATCCAAATCATATGTTTTTACAATTCTGCTACGAACATATTCTGTCTTAAACGCCATTGTAGACTATTTTGAATACTTTATAAGTCACTACACACTCTCCACTACATAGCTGTCTAAGATAAGGAAAAATCAATCGGAAAATTTTGCTAGCAAGTGCTAGCGAGCAATATTGTGCAATTTCAGGGACCCGTTTTGCCGTGTTTTTGTCACGATGTCAAAGCAAATGACATTATGTGAATGTGACACTTTGACAGTTTTAGATCGATGAAATTTGACAGTGAATTTAAATTTCGCTCTCGCCATTTTTTGCAAAAATTAAACAAGCAAAACGGGTATGTATTTCAGACATATTAAAATACTTTTCATTAAATTTTTTCCACATAGTCTTATCTAAAAATATGAATTATGAAGAGCTGTGGTAGCTTAGTGGTGAGACAAGTGGAAACTAGACTGAGATGTCAATACGGTCTGTTCCCGGTCATTTTCCCGCTAGATGGCGGTGATGTCAACGTTTTAAGTTTGTTTTATTTTATGTAAAATCGGAGCAAGGCACGCACCACTGACGTTTCGGAGTGGGTATTTGTCACATGCTCAAACGGTGTAGGAAAACATCGTGATGAAACCTGCATGCTTGAGAGATTTTCTCGATAGCATGTGAAGTCTGCCAACCTGCAGTAGGCTAGCGTGGAGAACTATAGCCTAATCCCTTTCAAATGAGAGAAGACCCGTGCCCTGCAATGGGACAATAATAGGTTGATGATGATGATGATGATAAATTATGACATTTGTAAGTTGACAAAAGTGAGTTTTCTAACGCCACAACCTAAAAAGGACCATTTATTCCAGTATTAAAGTCTAGATAATAAGTTCTCCATACACACCAATAGTCATGTAACTCGAGTCTGGATAGTATGAGTTTTCAGCTCTTTCGAAACCAAACTACAATACACAAATATTGTTTTGCGATACAATTTTTTCTATTCCGTGTGAGTAGGTAGGTACCTATGTCAAGTAACTCAAATAAATTGAGTACTCGAGTATCTCAAAAACCATCTATTCAGCCATTCAAATAATACGTACCGCATCATTCAAAGTGACAAAAATAAAATCACAGATTAGTTCAATAATATGCATTAATCATCAACTTATCTAGACATATAAAAAAAAGATGCAATTATATGATTCACCTTCTAATATAATGATTTAATGCTGAGTAGAAAGTAAGAATTAAGTTATTAAAGTAGTGACATCTATTAACTAATAGAGAAAGTAAATAGGTACTGCTCTTGCCTAGAGACAAATTTTCATCCAAAAAGGTAAAAGTACAATTTCAAAAGATGTCAGTGATGGTACTAAAATGAAGATTAATAAAAGTTAAGAGCCGGGAATGTAAAGGTAAGTCAGGAAAAGCGTGATAGTGACTTGGCGGGAAAATGAAAACTATGCTATTATTTGGCATTAATAATGTTTTCCTCAAAATAATTATTACTGCTTATTTAAGTACTAGTCATCACTACAATTCATAAACCTTTAATACATTTTTTTTTATAGTTTTCTGCACTGTTTCACTTATTGAAGACCTAAACTTATAAAGCACTCAAAATTCATAGAACGAATTATTTATTTACGAACTTCTTCCAACTTTGCGACTAAAAATTCAATTCCGTCTATCATTGTTAGGATATTAGCAGTATCTTAAGTAAGTAGGTACGTAAATAATGCTACAGGTAGGTACCTATTGTATTTTATTTATATATTTTTGGCATTCTACAATCCTCAAAAAAGCAATAACTATTCTAAAGCATGAATTCTTAAAAGGGGTTCTATGTTTTGACTTCACGTATATAAATAAGTAGGTACAGATATATTGATGTATTCAGACTACACAGTTCCATGACCAGGATGAGTTAGTAACAGTCACTTAGCTTATGCCCTATATATATATGTCGGAGAAACATTATTTCTGTTGACATCGTCATTAGTGGTTAAGAATTTAGTGGGCATCATCAGGGTTAATTGCAAGCACAAACATAATGATCATGGTTTTGCACTACATATTAATTTAATTCGGATTAAATAACAATTTATCACTTCATAATAATATCGAGAGAAAATGCACAGTTAAGACCGAGCAGCGAGTTCAGGGCACCGGTCTTACTTTTACCAACAATTAATACTCTTTCAGTCTCTCAGACTCTCAATCTCAATGATCCAACTCGATCAGTCGCTATTTCTCAATAATGTCCAATACTGTCCGCGTCCCTCCAAAAGTAAAGATGGCGCCTCGACCACGCTCAAGCTAAATGCTCTGCTCTGATTGGTCTATAACTGATAACAATATTTTTTTACTTTTTATTAGACTAAGGAGGTTTTAAGCTATGGAAAAATGTAATAAATCATTATGTGCTTTATTCTTGCAAACAATAATCAAACCGACTTATAGCTTCCTCCGACACGGCCGTCCTGACATACCACACGCCCTCGTGTGATGTTGAAGGTTGCGCATCGTCTTTAATTGCAAAAAAGATATTGTTATCGTTCGGCCACTCCTGACCAAAGGAATCATTATTTTATCTCCTGCACACCGATGATATGATATTATCTTAAATTAGCAATACGCCTTTTGCTATCGAATCTGACTCCTAATAGCCCACACGCTACACACGAAATCAAGTTCATAGTATCGAAACAGCCACCTCGCCGTTATACACGTTACACATTTTAGATAATTGGCCACCTCGCCTTTTATCCAACAGATTTTAGGTACTTTTCAATGGCCACCTCGCCTTGCTACGGCCACCTCGCCTTGCTATGGCCACCTCGCCTTGCTATGGCCACCTCGCCCTACTACGGCCACCTCGCCGTACTACGGCCACCTCGCCTTACTACGGCTACCTCACCTTGCTATGGCTACCTCATCTTGCTATGGCCACCTCGCCTTGTATCCCGCCGCCTCGCCTCTCACAAAGTCTACCTAAACATTAACAACCACCATGCTGCTAGGGTATCTTATAGGCATGAGATATACCTTCAACATTACCGCGCAACATTACCATGCAACATTACCTTGCAACGTACCCGGGTTCAAAGGTATGGGTATGGCCGTATACCCAGTACCTAGGTACTAATATGTGTCCTCCACACCGTATCCGGTGACGACGACTACTAAATGATCAGTTGGTCATTGTGATGGGCTCTGATGTGACTTGCAAAGCCATACTTCACCACATCAGTGCAGACGGTATGACGCCATTCCGTACTCTTCATTCCGTCCTCCCAACCATCAGTAGATATGTTACAGGCCGCGAGATTGCGTTTCAACACGTATTTGTAACGCAGATATTGAACTCTTTGTTTGCGCTTTCCGCATGAGAGTTCGGAGTAGAAGAAAGACTTTGGCAATCTACTATCATCCATGTGTACGACGTGTCCGCTCCAGCGGACTCCAGTGTTTAGTACTTACTAAAACCCTATATCAAAATACCTATAGGTTTTCCAAACCTGGCCTTAGCGGTCATCGTCATCATCATCACCTTTAGAGGTCGCCTTTTAGAAACTCGATTACTTTATACACAGACAAATAACAACACAACAATCAAAACAACAAAAACAATACAGAAACACGATAACAGTTAAATCCCGCCAAAAATTCCATCTGACTTCATAAATATTCACAGGCAAATAAACTGACGTAAAAAAATGTTTAAAATTAAAATAATATTACTATTATTGTCGACCAATTCCAATATTTTAAAATAGGTACTCTAAAATCACCTCTATCTTTATCAAACGTAAAGAACTCTTTTTAGTAATTCAAAATAAATACTCTAGCATTATTACGCAATTAACTTCTCAATTCAGATTAGAATAAGGAACAGATTTGTATCTCCGAATTATTTGTTAGAAAATGCTAAAATCTTACACGTACGCGTGTCGGGAATCGCCGTAACTATTCGGGTAACTTCGTATTCTCCGCGAGCGCGAGCATTATGAATGACCGCGCCGCCGTACTGGGTATGACAAGAGACCCGCGTAAGTCCGTACCATCATACGATTTAGTTCGGCGTTTTACTCGATACCTAGTACAATAAAATTGTACTTATCGGGTACGGCCGGGTTTCTGCTATACATAGCCAGTCTGCGTACTGGTAAGCTCATAATGGGTATTTATACCTGTACCAGTATATAGTACGTATCATCCCTAGTATCTTATAAAGAGACTAGTATTCGTCACACACGCACAAACTCCGATAATATAACATTTTTAAACAAAATACAACAACAGTACAACAGCATCAACATACAACAACAGTAGGTACAACGATTTTGCCATCATCGTTATCCGTTTGATTCCGTTCGTAATTTTTTATTTAAACATTATCACTTACTGAAAACGAAGTAACTTTTGACTCAATAAGTACTAGAATTAATTTACTTTCCTGTATACCACGATCCGCAAAAGCAAAAGTCCACCGTTACCAACCAGCGTCAGTATTTACATCACCAAGTTTTTCTCGATATTCTGTTTTTCTACAATGCCTTGTTATTGCGACTGCACCTCGCTTCCAGATTTATTCGAATTTCGAACCACGATTAACAGAGTCCGATCTGCTTTGTGTCCGTATAAATGAAAAATCTGAAATATAAATTGAAAAACGACAGAAAGCGAAGGTAGTTATCCCACTTCTGATGTCGGAGAAACATTATTTCTGTTGACATCGTCATTAGTGGTTAAGAATTTAGTGGGCATCATCAGGGTTAATTGCAAGCACAAACATAATGATCATGGTTTTGCACTACATATTAATTTAATTCGGATTAAATAACAATTTATCACTTCATAATAATATCGAGAGAAAATGCACAGTTAAGACCGAGCAGCGAGTTCAGGGCACCGGTCTTACTTTTACCAACAATTAATACTCTTTCAGTCTCTCAGACTCTCAATCTCAATGATCCAACTCGATCAGTCGCTATTTCTCAATAATGTCCAATACTGTCCGCGTCCCTCCAAAAGTAAAGATGGCGCCTCGACCACGCTCAAGCTAAATGCTCTGCTCTGATTGGTCTATAACTGATAACAATATTTTTTTACTTTTTATTAGACTAAGGAGGTTTTAAGCTATGGAAAAATGTAATAAATCATTATGTGCTTTATTCTTGCAAACAATAATCAAACCGACTTATAGCTTCCTCCGACATATATATATATATATTATTAGCCCTTTTCATATTATTGATTTCCTTTTTGTAATTTTTTAAAACGTTACTATTAAAAGTTATAAAAAGTGTTTTTCATTTAGCCTTCTGATAAAGTTATTACCCTAAGTAGACAATTGATATCAAAATGGCCGTTACTGGAAAATAATAATGTTTAATGACTCCAAACTACATGGAGTCTATAATCCGTAATCGTAACAAAAGTTAAGACAACAGACGCTTATCTTCTCCTATAAGTTTGACGGATGCACTGAGTTGCAAGTGTACGGGTTTGTAAAGTGTGGGAGAAAACAAAGAACTTTTCCCAATTAAATACAAACCGTATTCAACTACCCCACTCTCCCTTACACAAAACTTGTAGGTAGCGCTAAATCTAAAAAACCGAGTTGCGAGTCGGACTCGCACACGAAGGGTTCCGTACAAAAATTGTGTTTTTTGTATGGGAGCCTAGGGTTGCCAGATACAGGCATTACGTTTCCGAGACAGTTAGAGGGTTACGAATTCGGTCGATGGAAATTTTTTTTCTTAAATTCAAATATTACAAATAAATAAATATTTCTGGACATTATGACACAGCGCCATCTAGTTCCATGGTAACCAACGAGGCTTGTGTTACGGATACTAGATAGTTGATATACTACATATACATAAGGGAACCTGTTGTACCTTGGTCACTTTTTCATTCAACGATTTTTTGAAAAAAATGGGTTATATCTATTGCGATTAAACAAATTTTAGCTGTTAGACGAACTAATGTGGTTTATAATATAAATTATACAAAAGCATAGATCATCCTTTTTACAGGTTTTACATAAACTAAAACAAGTTTGGAATGTTGATCAAGGTACAACAGTGGTGATGTACCTAGATCCGCCTATGTTGTACCTTGGTCATAGTTAGAACTCATCAAATAAAATCCATATTTCTCGACAAATAGCAAATATTTTAGTCTATAAATATCCTTATAAGCATATCTAATATCTATGACATATCAATTAACAGAATTTATATGAATAATATCAGTATTTTTCGTAACACCTAACTAAAACATTTTAATAGCATTAGAAAGTCCTGTTTTAGCAATAGGAAGTCCGCTTGATGTTGTTTTTGCTATGAGGCATTTTACCTGTATAAAAACAACTAAAATAATAAGTATGCGCGTTCATAAACAGAATTAACAAGAATACATTTGAATGTAGGTACCTTGACCATAAGACCAAGGTACAACTGTTTTACTATGGTCAAGGTACAACACCCCTAACCTTTTATGTTTATTCTCACATGAAAATATGAAGGTTATGATTAACTCAAATAAGCATACTACATTCTAAACTTGGCTAAAGAACTTGTTTAAATCAAATGGTTTTAAAAATGTATGAAATAAATAACAGAAGTAATGAAAGAAATAAAAAATATTAAATATCTTACTTTTTTGCAGCGAAAACGTTAAAGTGATTTCCCATGCAAACTCGATGTAATGGCCGCCTGCAACTAACTTCATGTTGACTAGTCTTGTCAAAGTTCACTATTCCATCGATAAAGAGACGGAAAAAAGGCGCGAACATTTCAAAAAAATAAGTGGCTCTAGGTACAAAGGGTGTCAAGGTACAACAGGTTCCCCTATACTTTTTTTCCCGCCCATATTTATTATTACCCATAGCTTAGAAGGCAGAGTTAAACTACCGCAGGGCTAATCGGGTCGTCAAATATTAAACCCATACAGTAGGCAGGGATGTAGCGCATTGCATTCTGTAGTTTCTGCCTACCCCCAAGAGAGAAAGGTATGAGTGTATGTATGTATGTATTAAACCCATAATTATTTAGGCTCAGTGATCAAATCAAACGATAAACCGATTACTGTTTTAAATATTTGTCACTGGATTTTGCCATATTTTGAAGCCTTTTCCTGTCTGGGTTTGTCAGAACAGACTATATGTAAGTATATCTCAGCAAGACGCGTCAGAATTGATGCGAATCTGCAGTTCAGACTTAATCAAATCCATAGATATTTTGTTTCGCTTTTTCGTCCATAGATTCTTGAGAATACGTCCAGCAGCGGTCGAATATGGGCTGATGATGATGATGATGATGAAGATTCTTGAGAAGGCTATTCTCTAATAGAATTGTTGTTGGAATTGAAAGGACGAAATCAACTGCGACCTATAGCTTATATGTTTAGTTTACTGTTAATATAAGTTGGTTATTAATAAATAAATAAACAATTTTCTTTAAATTTACAAAATCATTAGAATTTTTCATTCTACAAAATCCGGGAGATTTTGTCATTTGGTAAGGCGGACCTCAAAGGTAGTTTTCAGCATGCAAGTTCTGAATAAAGGCAGTTAATGTTAACCGACGAATATCCTTCCATATTGATAATCGAAGCTGTCAATTATGAATATGAAAGGAAATGCAGATAGCATGTCCCATGTCAATTTTAATCCTCCTAAATTTTATTCCTCCGGTTTGAGTGACAAATGCTTGAATTTTTAATGATCACTAGATAGCAAAAAAGACATCTACCTTGTAGCAACATGTCTTAGCAGCTGTCTGTATTTTATTTGAGCAAACTCAAAGCATTATTTTAATTTAATTGTTTTCAAAGCTGAATGATGATGAAAAAAATGTGGAACAAAATTTGTTGTAAATTTTTAAAACGATGCATTCTACGTCAATAATGAGGCCTTTTATTGCATACTTCACACAATTATTTATAACGTGACAGTCTGTGGGGAGCCCATCTTAAATATTAATTTTATTTTAATTTTATTATTTATTATTAAAGTAAAAATACAACTGAGTATTTTGTGAATATTTCAAATGCCTACCTGTTGCCATTATTGATATCGAGCAAAAAAGGGGAAAACAATCGCGTTTGTTGTATGGGAGCCCCCCTTAAATATTGATTTTATGTTGTTTTTAGTATTTTTTGTTATAGCGGCAACAGAAATACATAATTTGTGAAAAATTAAACATCGCGGATCTTGTGATATAGCCGAACAAAAGATACAGACGGACAAACGGACGGACAGACAGGAAATTCTTAGTAATAGGGTCCCGTTTTCATCATTTGTAACCAATTTAATATTATAACTTGTTTTTATGAACCCCCTAACAATAGGCACCGTAACCAGTCCGTCTAACGAGAAACTCCGTTGGGTTAGGTTAGATTAGACCCTCGCCAGAACCGAATTCCACCTATGTTACTTGCTTAAGGAGGTTAACGGGGAGGAATGAAATGGAAGTTATTTTATTCCTAGTTTAAATCGAGTGATTTCAAAAAGTAGCTTTACTTAGCGTTTTATAAAAATCTATCTTTGTTATTTTCGTACATTTCTTTATGATTGTTTAACCCATATGAAAAAGCACATTGTAAGCAACTTGGCATAAAAAAACTATTTTACCTAGAAGTCGAGTTAGTGTAAATAGTATAAATTGTGTTTGTCGATTTGTTCTATGTTACACGTAGGTATCAATTTTGCGTGGCAACATTAAACATCAATGGACGTTAATTTTAAAATTAATCTCCTATTGCCTTTTTATAGAGATGACTTATAAAAGCCAAATTAATCAACTTATGATGTAATATATTTTATCATCCTATACACATTTAGCTCAACCGTAATTGATTTACGAAATCGCATTTCAAATAGGCAATAAACCTATTTATTACAAGGACCAGTCATTTTTAATTACACATAAATTACTTACCTAAACAGATTCATTCAGTACGAATTTATTGAATAGCCCACACGCAGCTTATATTCCGATGAAAGAATTTTATTTTGTATTAATTTTCCTTCACAAAGTAAATGGAAAGTTACCGGACTTTAAGATGGAAAAAAATATTTTTTGCAAAAATCTTCAATGTGATGAGAGTGTTGACCATGAAGTTTGTGGGATTAGACATGAAGGAGCAGAAGTGGTACTCAAATTGTTTGACAACGAATGTAAATTGCTGCAGTATGGATGCCAAGTTGATATTGATCAAGGTATTTATGTACCTCAATGTTTAAACTACTCCTAGTTGTCAGAAAAGTCGAAAAAACTCAGCACACCAAAATGTATGAATAGAATAGGACGACTGCTCCAAAATAAGAATAGTAGATTTTTAATTAAATACACACATCATGCCATTTTAATGCCATTATAAAGTAAGTACACGTATTGTATTGTATTTATAATATGTAGTTGTAGATATGATAATATATGAAAATAAAACCCCTTTTCGTGGGTTTAATATTTTACATATAACCAATAATGAAAGACTTATAATAAGTAAGTAGTAAGTAAGTAAGTAAGTATAAGCATTTTAGGGAGGGTACATTTTCTCGGATCTTAAGATAAGAACAACGTTCGGTTCATCAAATGTTGATTAACCACTCTCCAAATATTTGACAACATTTTCGACAACCATATCCCTAGTCTCCTGAGATCACGGCACATGTTTCATTGTAGGTACCTACTACTTAACACTAAGTATTTGGGTTCTTGTGATGAGACATTGACATATTATTATTTAGGTGGAAGTGATAGTTTTTTTTTAATATACAATATTTCCCTATGGCATATATGTGGTAATTATTTCATTATATATCTACAATATGTACGTATATTTAATTTAACATAAAACATCTCTTTAATTTCAGCAAGAATTACAAGGTTAACCTTTCTTGACTTTTTTATTCAAAAATATAATTTAAGCCACTAAAAAATAAAGTCTAGCCTAAATTGCAAAAAAAAATGCTATCAGTAGCAACCTAACTCAACGTTATATCTATGCCGTCGGCGGCGGATTCATTTTGCCCTACGCAGTAAAAAAAAGGATTTAATTTAGGTTTCCCGCGCTCGCGGGCACTAACGTGGTTGATGCCTGGTCCCTTCATTTAATTATTGATTTCTACTAATCTATGCGAGGGCAAAAATTCACTTTTCTGTGTCTAAAAATACTGCTTTTCTATTTTATAATAATGTGGCTTTACAAGATTGTATTATGAACTTGAAGCAGTTATATTTATAACTATTATTGTATTTACGCACTGTCTTATATTTGTAAATGATATGTGTCATTGGTCAAATACGTGTGCTTTATCATTTTGAAATATACTTACACTCAGTTTCACATACATCTTTCTTTATTGTCCGTTCATTATAATATTATCATGCCACACTCTCTTTCTCTCTAGCTTTGTTATAAAATAAAACTACTCAGACTCAATCTTATAAAACACAAAAACACATAACGTAAAATTTATAAATGCCTATTGTAAGCAGCCTATATGAATACCCTTCATCTACGTCATAACAGCCTTCAATACGTCGATTCTATTATACAAGACTCTAAAATGCATTAAAGCCTGAACTGCTTAGCGGCTCTATATTTTCAACTTTCACTCTACCGGCCCTGTTGCATCGACAGTGCCATCAAGACTCAATCATATTAGCGATATGAAAGAAATCATTAAATTGATCGTGACACAGGCTCGTGACCAAGGCATAAGTTTTTGAAAATATGTACTATTAAGTATAAAACTTAGTCTGTACTGTAGCAAAACGTTGAAAAAGTTTATTTCTATATTGAGTTACTGTTTGAAACCAAGTTTTGTGTTCTGTTTTGATTTTAGAATAAGGACATTTTGTTAACAGAAGTTTACATGAGACTTCACTTGAAAAATCTTTACAGTCTTCTTCATTCAGCTAATTAAATAAAGGTAGGATAGG
Source organism: Craniophora ligustri (assembly GCA_905163465.1). Classification (NCBI taxonomy): domain Eukaryota; kingdom Metazoa; phylum Arthropoda; class Insecta; order Lepidoptera; family Noctuidae; genus Craniophora; species Craniophora ligustri. The sequence goes on along the minus strand of LR990967.1, from coordinate 3,217,597 downwards.
ATAAGATAGATAATACCTTCCTTGTTACTAAAATAAATATAATTGATCACGGATAGACTACACATTCATTAAGTTAAGAGATCAAGTGTCAGTCCTGACGCATTGTTACTAATCCTGTGATTGAATTCGACATGGAAACGTCCGGTGCAAGCCGGCACAATTAACTAACATTATTGTATAACCACCTATGTCTGATGCGACTTGACGCTATAATGGAGTTGCAGCGAGACAAAAGGGGAGATGTAAGCCCACCCGTCCCCCGGTTACCGGGGCACCCGACACGCATAATTATTATATGCGCCCCCTTTTCCCCAATATAGCTCCATCGACGTAATAATTAATACCTTTGAGGTGAGTATTGATGAATTGAGCTTCCAACAACCTGTACTACATATGTAAACTATTATGTACATACTAGGGGAATGTTCTTTAATAAACTCACAAAAGGACACTTTTTTGACTGGTTTCAATAACGGTCACAGTGTTTTGGTTTGATCGTATTTACGTCTAAATTAAATAATAAAAAAAAATTAAAAACCTTTTTAATTTCACTGTGAATACAAAATTATAACTAGGTATATTATTGCGTTTAGTTAAAAGTAGTTCTATCGTCGCAAACATCTCACTTTCTATTAAAAAATATAAACTTTATACTTGACTAACAGTCTGCTCCGGCACGGGTAGATACAGGTAAGTATTTAATGATTATAAAAAATGGATACATAGATATTCATACCTATGTATGTAAGAGATAAGAGTATAGAGATATTTTTTTTACTTTTTTACCTTCTAGAATAATCTTTTTATGCGCATATTGTACTTTTTATTTCATCTTACACACATTCATCCACAAAATAGTTTCCTTGAAGGCCAAATATGTAGTATTTTGCCTGATACCAAATAGAATTCTCATAATTGAAAATCATTGCCTTAAATAACCTATGCCAAACTATCAATACTTTTTTCCGAACGGTTGCACAAAATCCATAATACCCGTTCCATTGAGTTTATAAGTACCTCTTCAATGCAATAGTTCAACAGTATTGGCGGATTTAAAAACAGAATACAAACGAAGGAAAACATGGCGACTTTAAAAATTATTAAATTGTTTACTTTAAAAAATATTATTTGCCTGTTCGGAATAAGATTGGGTTATATTCGTATTTTATTTATTTTTCTGACTATAAAATCTAGATATAGAAAATCAAAAAGATTGCTTGAAAAGATTCGTCGGCTTTAAGCTGCTTAAAACGAAATCCTTTTAACAGAAGATCCGTAAAACTAGCATTTAACATATATTAATGTCTTTCTAAAATAACACTTAGGTTTGCTGTTAGAAAACTCAGTTTTCAGTAAAATTATTGTATTTGTGAGTTCGATAAAAATAAAATAAAGTTATATAAAACTATCATGATTTAAAAGGACTTCGTATAAGGAATAGAATAGGTATAGACATATTAAAAAATGGCTTCAACAGATCAAAAGATCTTTATCTCTCTTTGAGGCTGAAGCCAAACGAACGTATTTTGGTCGTCCAAATTGCGTCGCGCTATTTACGTTCCACTGAGACTCTTGCTTTAAAGGTTTGTACCAGGTATTTGTGTTTTAGGCTTGTTATGTAAACTTATTGTATGAGGCATTAAAAGATGATGTTCAAAAAACTCTACCCCTAAAATTATGTTCATTTATCAACATTACTTATATGGCATTCATCAGCGTCATATTACGACAAATTGTTGTTGAGCAAACTTATTACAACTTCACGGGATGCACGGCCCCTCACGGGATTCCAACCTTACCACAGAATCGGTTTATTATCGGTTTGTCAAACTCAGTAAATACTATAATTCTTCAGTCCGCCAGTTACAAGAGGTGCTGCCAAGGCCTGCCATTTTAAACTGGCCGGCCAGACTATAAAGTCGTTGGCCTGCGTTATACGATCGATATAATGACTTTGATCAGAAATTCATACTCAAGGTATACATTTCTATTCTCAGCAGTTCAACCACCCCACTACTATTCATATAAGAAAGAAAGAAAGAAAAACATTTATTCAGGTATACTGGCCACATAAAAAAAACAAAATAAATAGGTAAAACAGTCGATTTATAAGAAATTGTGCCCCACGACTGCGCTGAAAAGGCCCTGGTTCAGCATATGCCAGACAGATTGCCTGGCGCTGGTTTTCAACCAGACCTGCGTGACCCACGGGTGACAAAACAGTTCATAAAAAAACCGTAGTTAGAAGAATAATTTATAATATTATCAAAATAAAATGCGTGGGTAGGCCCCCGGCAAGGTAGACCGACTACCTGGTTGAGGTCGCTGGAATCCGCTGGATGCGGGTGGCACAGGGCCAGTCGTCGTGGCGATCCTTGGTGGAGATCTATGTCCAGCAGTGGACGTCTAACGGTTGATATGATGATCAAAATAAAATACATAAGTAGATATGATTATAAATGAAAAGTGTCATTTTGATTCGTCTGTGTGTGTGGTTAGCTATGTAGGGCTGTAGTGTGTAGTATATAAAATTACTTATTTATTATAAATATTTACATATTTTTATTAATAAATACTCATAAAAATTGGCAATGGACTGGGCAAATGGTCGGGTAGCAGCGTTGTAAAAGCATCCACAATTAGTAAATAATCCTAGTATGGTCCAAGGTTGTATTAAAACAAAATATACCAAATGCGAAGATGCTGAACTTTTGAGAAAGTTAAGTCAAACCCAACAAGTTAGTTGGGAAACTATTAGGTACTCAAAAACTATGCCACAATTTTAAATTATTTACGCAACTCAGCACTTCGCGACTTCTGTAGTTGAAAATGCCGCCGACAAGTTAATTCCCTATTACTTTGTACGTAGAAGAACGACTAAGAATGCAAAACTTTCTCCTCATGCGCTATAAAAGTAAAAGTCAAGAATAGTTCAACAATGATAACGTACTGCGAAAATATAAAAATATAAATATAAAACACTCTGGGCTCGGCTTGAGTGTCTTCTGATTGACTGTCTGATTTTCAGTCCAACTGTAGGTATATCGAATTTGATCGAAAATAGCAACACTTTTTGTATTTTTCGATGAATTTTTTAGTAACCAATCAAAATGTGAATACCTACTGATTCTGAATGACGGTAAATGGTTTGGTGATGATAATCCTCACACTATTTTATTTTATTGGGGAAACAACTATATATGTGTTTGCCAAAACTGAAAGGCAGAAAGCTTACCACTATTATAGAACCTAATGTTTACTCCACTATATCATCCAATAAACTTTTTAGATACCAATGAAATTAAGGATCCATCAGTTTTAAGAGTGTTTTAGCTATAAGAGAGTGTACGACTGGGGTAGTACCTCCGCCTTACAGAAGACAACAGTGAAACAGCAATAGTTATGTTTCTGCGAGTGAGTAAGGTTACCAGAGCTCGTTAGTGACTATTCTGACCAATTGGGAATTACATTTGCTGTCAGTTTAGTAACTCCCTTATTTCGAGAAACCTAAACAGTTTCTGTGTGTCAGACCATAGTACCTTGTGGTACAGAGCAGTTTTTTTATTATTGCACAAATATGCTCAATGTCAAACAATAAATATTATTGAAATACATACTTTTAAAGTATTTTGATGCGGTATATTGATATTGATGTTTGGGATCGTTTACAGTTTCCATAGTCACGGGCAGTCTGAGGGGTTGGGTGTCTTGAAGTTTTAATTAATAACAGCTAACTTACATTTTGTAAATTATATTATTTGTAGTTATCGACAATCCGATCAACGCAGACCTAACCCACCGTATCCTTTGGTCTTGCAATTTGTAAAAAATAATTATGACTAAATTAAAAACTTAAACGTCAAATTATAACACCCCGTCGTTTTTGCGTCGGGGTTTAAAAAGTCTTATTTCAATGTAAATTCGCATAAATAAAAGAAGTTGGTGGGTAAGTATTAAATTATAAGTATATGTATTCATTAACTTCTTGAAAAACACAAACCTGTGATTGTGTTTTTCAAGAACTTATACATTACATTACATTACATTACCCCATATATTTAAAAAGTCTCCTCTAAAGTAGGTAAGTAGTTTCTGCCATTCAACCCTAAAAAGTATCAGGCCAAACGTTTACCGGTTACCATGGCAACCGTAGACAATTGGAACATAACCTGTTGCCATACTTTCATCTATTTACCTACTGTATAAGTTGTCTCACTTGGCGCTACAGCGGGGCAGGGGTTACTTTGTTGACGTTATAAACAGAGTCTTTAGGGATTTACGCCCTTTTGCCAGATTACCGAGATCCCGCCGCGGAAGCCGCGTGAACCATTTGCTTACTTATGCACCCTCCAACTAGTGAACTACTAAATTTAAGCGTGAAGAAGTGATTCGCGGTAGTGATGCATCATTATACATCACTTATACAGGATCAATCTCTGCAAATGTATTGCAAATTTTAACAACTTCTGCATAAGTTACATACGTTTTAAAATTATCGCTTTGCTACTGAGATTTTGGTCAAACGCAGGCCTATTTAAAAATAAAATATGTACTTATTGTATTTAACAAGTAAGAAATAATAAGTAGGTACATTATAATTATATATATGTGCCACTAATATATTATATATATATATATGTACCACTACTATGTGTACTAGTCAATAAAAATCAGCTAAACTTACAAAACTAAAACATTTAATTCCCAAACGTCCTAAATATATTTGACGTAACATTTCAAATGATCGTAATAACAACTTTTCACAAAGTTACCTACACAATTGAGGCCTGCAACATTAAGCGCATCGGCGATCGATACGTGCAACTTCAAATATTCAGGGCTGCCTCTGTCGCACGATAAGGCTCTATAATACCTGCCTTACAAGGAATATTTTATGATCTCGTGGTTGTACTTACTATACAATTTTCTTGCAGCTTTCGGCTTAATAGATACGAAATATTGCAGCAGTGAAGGGATACAATCTTCGGAAAACATTGAACAAGTCCATTCGGATAATTGCCCCGATTGCTCAGCTGTTAGTTCAGACCCAGTTTGCGGTCTTCGGCAAGAAGGAAGCGGATTCCGTGTGAGAACATTTGAAAACATTTGCGAGCTAGAGAAACACAATTGTTACTATGGCTTCAATTTTTCCGTCACCGATTTCTTTATATGCGCAAATAGCATAAATAAAGGAGTTGAAAAAAAAGCAGATAATGAAATATTAGATGAAGAAGAACCTAAAGAATTATCCGAAGAAAATACAAAAGATAAAGTAATTAAATCAAAGAATGTGATAGTTGTAAACGGACCGATGTTAGATCCCCGAAACGTAAACAAGAGTATAAGTAATTTCTTTGCTAGTACACATATTTTAGATTTACCAATTAAAGATATCCAGCCGTTCTTCAACGAGAGCACACGAAAGAGGATGATCAAGATCTTTGGGCCAGTTAAAGTATTCCGGCCTTGGGTCGTGATACCACAGAATGTCTCTGATGACTACTATCATCTACCAACGATAACGTCTTGCTTCCATAAATGTCCAGTGGTAATCATATTTTTTGTGTAATATGTAATGTAATAAGAGTTTATGTTTATGAGTATTACCTTTGTCACTCCAACTTACTTACGTAATCTTAATTATCTTATAAGTAGCGAATTCAATCACACCCAAACATCCCTTGAAATTCTCATAAGTCTATAAACAAATTAACTTAGAAGCTAGGGTGTACTGGAAAATTTAAAATTGCGCCACAAATTTCATTGAACCTGTCCCTCGCAGTCTACAGTTTTTGCTTCCACATTAATCCAATCTGGTAAATGACGTGACTACACCGTGCATCGGGGATGGTATTAAAACGCTTCAGGCGAGCGACACACCAGAGGGCGCGTCAATGTTGTGTCGTACGTTCAAAAAGCCGTTCGGAAATTGAAAGGGAATATTGTCTGGCCACCAGCCTGGCGTCCGAACGGTAATTTAACGGTGACGCTGTTAAATAGAATAGTGATTAACTTCTAGTTTATACTTATACTTAGTTATCATATAGCTTATTTAATATCGGCCTCACTTTAACTCACCTACTATGTAATTAGGTAATTGTGCACTTATTTCCAACTACCTGTAAGCTAAAAGAATAGTTGAATGTTTTTTAATTGCCAACAAGTTTTTTTTTGTAGCTTTTTATTTAAGACAGGGCGGCATTGTAGTAATTTGAGTATTGATTTTTGCTTGTACGACATAAGAGTTGAAAAATAATAGTGATGATGCACAGTTACATCATTTCATGTTTGTACATGGAATCGATTCACTCACGATCAGTACAATCGAATAATTTTCAGTAGTTTAAACAAACGCTAAGAAGCTGTTTTACTACTACTTTTAAATAGAGTTGCTTCCTGTTCTCTCATATTTGAATTATACGAAATGTCCTGCCAAAAAATAACACGTATCTCATCTTCTCTATACAGAAGTGCCCCGACACGTACGCGCCAGTTTGTGGCGTGCCAGGTCTCAAGGCCAGGGAGCCATCACTAGTCTTCCAGAACCACTGCTTCATGGATGTCGCACAGTGCAAGATGTTCTGGGAAGGCAAGAGTGTCACCTCGGAGAGCTCAGGTATTTCACAACTAAAAACTGGTAACTATGCGTTCTCGAGACATAGTCCTGCCCTTAAAAAGCTGTGATAGTCTAATGGTACACCAATAAAATCTTCAAAAGAAAGGTCCCGAGTCTAATTCCAAGGCCTTTTCGAAGCTATGTGCAAGTGCGTATATATCACATGCTCAAACAATGAATGAAAACAGTAAAAAAAAGTATGTCTGAGAGATTTTCTCAATGGCATGTAAAGGCTGCCGCAATACGAACAGCACTATAGTTTAATCTCAGCTGTGGTACCATAATTGACTGGAATGGACTTCTGAAAACCAAAATATTTTAAAGGCTATTTATATACCTGATCTTGATCTATATAAACATGGCATTCATGCCACACAAATTTGTCACTGTGACCCATCTAAACCAGACTAAGTGTCTGGTTTTTCGAAAAAAAAACGAATCTGATTCGCATTCAAATGGGCATTTTTATGAGCACCATATAAATAAATAAATATTCCTGGACATTATGACACAGCGCCATCTAGTTCCGAGCTAAGCAACGAGACTTTTGTTACGGATTCTAGTTGGTTGATATACTACATATATACTTTTTTTTGTAAATACATACATATTATACATAGATACATCCATGACTCGGATTCAAATGTTTATGCTCATCACACAAACATTTGTCCCTACCGGGATTCGAACCCAGGACCCATAGAACAGAAGGCAGCGTTAACTACCGCTGGACTAATTGGGTCGTCAAATATATATGGGTGATGTTAATTTTTACTTGATACTTCCATCTTTTCTTGAGATAGTTTGTCCTTCCGTTTCAAAGCCTCTCACTTTGGAAACGGAAGGACAAACTATGATATAAGATAAGGGTCCTGTTTTTCCTTATGAAGTAGTTACGGAGCTCAAATGGATACAGGGGTATTAAGCACAAAATAACGAAATATTTGGTTCGGAACTTATATAAAGGAAAGTCTTATCGGAAAAACATACAAAAGGAACCGTTGGTACTTTTTATTTATTTAGTAAAGCGAAGATTGAAAACATTAAAATAGAGATTATTATTAACGCTCTTTTCCACTTAAAAATCTCTTAAGAGTATCAGCCTACGCCAATCATAATAATCGATATAATACGAAGCAGATTTTTTACATTTTCAAAGCTAATTGATGTCCAATTATCGTCTTTGAATATTTTCCTCATTTCTCATAAGCTACTTACTCAAGCGTCGGAATTTGGTGATTTTTTCGATAATAATAGCTGTAAGTAGGTGTAAGATTATTTTATATTACCTTCCTAGTAAGAAAATGTTAAGAAGATTACTCTCGAAATATATCGTAAAGCAGGTAGCAAAAAAAAATGATCATTACACAATAAAGGTTTGACAGACTGTGCAAAAGAAACTAGTTAAACACATAGTATTTTTGGAAAACAATTTGTTATGGTTTGATAAATTGAAATTTAAAATTGAGGAAAACTTACATCACCCACGAAAGGGAGTTACAGTCTCACAAGACCGTTTTCGCGCCACAATCCATAATGCTTAATTTGTATTAGGTATTGAAATTAATTCGTAGTGTTTTACCAAAAAACTAATTTCATATAAGATTATTCTATTTTTACTTTATTTTCTTTTATCTTCAAATCTATTGTAATAAGGTTTTGTTTTCACGGCACATCTTTTTTAATTGTCGAAAGTGCCATATATTTTTTATGCAAGAAGTTTAATTCATTATTTTAATATGAATAAAGGTGCTGCGGAAAGTCATCGGATTTTGAAAAAGTTTTTGGTGACCATGCTTTAATTTTGAAAAAGTTTTTGCTGAGCAAACGTGACGGAAGTGGTTTGCACGTTTTAAGAGTGGTGAATTTGACATGGAAGACAAGGAACAGTCTGCCTGGCCTGGACAGGCGAAAAGTTTGAAGATACAGAATTGGAGGAGTTACTCAACGAAAACTCATCACAAACTGCTTCAACAACTTAAAAAGAAAAGATTTATACATCGGATTGTTACTGTTGATATAAAGTGGATACATCACCTAAACGTAGGAAATTATGGGTTACGCCTGGACAACCCTCGTCATCAGCGGAAACCATATTTATCATGAAACACTGAATAGGAAAGTCCTAATTCACCCGCCGTATTCTCCAGATATTGCCCCTTCAGACTACCACTAGTTTCAATCGATGGCTCGTGGTTTGTCAGAGCCGAATTTCACTTCTTATAAAGAGTGCAGAAATTGGATTGATTCCTGGATTGCCTCAAAAAACGAAGCATTCTGTCGTCGAGATATTCATTTCCTACCCGAAAAATGGGAAAAAAGTAGTGGCAAGTGATGGAGAATATTTTAATAAACGTATTTATTTACATTAATTTTAAATAAATTGTTATTTATCTCTCAACAACTTTTAACTCAAACGCTACGAATTAATTCCAACACCAATATATATTTTTTTTAATTGCAAAGCCATACACTTTGCCAAGTTTAAATAGTACCGTAATAGTTAAGAAGTAGGATAAAAGAAGAAGCCGGATCACTGCGTCTATAAAGTTTGTCAAAAGTGTACGAATGTTTTTAAAGAAAATATTAAAGAATTTTTTCGTACACAATTTTTCAATTGTTGTTTTTGGTAGGTACTCGAAATTGTTTATTTAATAAACATTTCTTTTTAGTTTGCACTGCTTTTCTCGATCAACTTTTTTACGAATTAGCTGTGATAGCCTAGTGGACGATTGGACTGTGTAGTCAGAAGTCTCGAGTTGGATTCCCAGGCATGCTGACTTTTTGAAGTTATGGGCGTATTTATCGCGAAGGGAAACATCGCTAGGAAACCTGCATGCCTGGGTAATTTTCTCGATGGCGTGCAGTCAGACCCGGTCCCAGCAGTGCCGCGAAAAACTGAATATCTTACAAACGTTTTAATGAAATAAATTGTAACAAACATATTGTCGATGTTTTTAAACTTACACAAATGTCAAACATTGAAATAATATTACTTTCACGAATTTTATCTCATTACTAACTTACTAACGACCCGTCCCGGCTTCGCATGGTTGAACATATATTTGTTTATACCTTAGGTTACATTATTAAAGTTTTAGTAGAGCCGCTAACAATGGGCCTTATTAGGAAGCTCACTGTCACTCAGAGAGCGTCTCCATCGCTCTCTATGTTAGGAGTTTCACTACGTGATCGAATCAGAAATGAGGAGATCCGTAGAAGAACTCGTGTCACTAACATACCCCGAAGAATCGCCAAACTCAAGTGGCAGCGGGCAGGGCACATCGTTCGAAGAACGGATGGCCGATGGGGCTTGAAGGTTCTCGAGTGGCGGCTATATACTGGAAGACGCAGCGTGGGTAGGCCCCCGTCAAGGTGGACCGACGACCTGGTTAAGGTCGCTGGAATCCGCTGGATGCGGGTGGCGCAGGACCAGTCGTTCATATCATATTAAAACGTACTCAATATTTGAGTAAGTAGGTACGTTTTTATTACACACAAAACTGTATGTTAGAAAGACTTTTCCGCAATTTTCATTAACCCGTGTACTGTTTTTATTTACCACAGCTTACATGAAAACATAAGCTACTGGCGGCTTAAATCCCTTTGAAAGATTCTTTGAAAATGTCCGTTATTTTTAAATATTACTTTGAAAAGACAACTTTATTTATTTAGTCGTACCTACTTAAGTTCGTAATATTAAAGCTTCTACTGATATTCTTTTTAAATGTGTAGTCAAACACACAGGTCTAAAACTGTTTACCTATTATAAATTTCTCCTTGTCACAAAATTACTACCTGACTGAAACTATATGGTATGAAAGCCTCTTAAGCTTTGAGCGATAATAATACCTTTTGAATTTCAAGAAACGAGATTTTGATGTTATTTTCCTTCAAATAGTATCTACTTGTTGCTATATAATCGTATCCAAACCCCTTCAAAAGGATTAAACGATACTTCATAGAATGTCTAAGAAAGTACCTTCTATTTAGAATAACAAACAAGTAGATAGAATAAAATCCGAGTTGGAGTATTTTATTTACGCCTGTGTCTGTATAAAAGATTTCATCAAAGTCATACTTTAAGCGTCGATATTAGAAGTAGGTACTATTTATTGATTTTATCGCCATCGCATTACGTGCATTACCTGAAATAATAATTGCAGGTGGTAAACAATTAAAAAAAAACAATTCTCCAGCTAGGTGACAATAGCATTTGAAATACACCGCCAAACACAATTAAAACCCACTACCTATTAGGCAAGTCTCTAAGTAAACGAGCGTGTCGAAAAGGATACATATTAATTGGAATGCCAAAATCAATTCCATGGGGTCCATAAATCCGTGCGTGGAGCGGATTAACGCTCGGCCAGAGGGTGGCTTTTAGCCTTCTATTAGCATCACTGACTGGCCGGCCAGACGGAAGAGTGCACGATAATGCACGCACATATGACGTCACAGGTAGGTACTCTTTGAAGGGATCAGTAAAATTATGACAGAACACAGCTCAGGTTAAACTGGTCCGTATAAGTTTGGACGACATAGTTTATTGGTAAAAAAACAAATATCATAAATGGTTTACTATGTAGAACTAAGGAAATTTATATCTTTGGTTTTATCGTTAGTAAAATCTCAACTCATACAATATTATTTCTTTAATAAATTTCTCGAAAGAAATAGATTCAATTAAAATTATTTTAGGAGAGCAATTCTTTTGTAGGTATCATTGTATTACCAACAGCATGTCCGTGAGTTAAACATAAACCGTAAATCTTTTGTTTGTGTTTTTATTATTTTGTTTTGTGCATTAAACTAAATAACTTTAAGTACCTGGAGTCCACTTATAAACGTCTTGTTAATGTCTCAATGATGAATGGTAAAACAGTTCCTCTCTAAATCAACACTTTTTTTATTTCTTCCAGCGTACATCGAGTCTCCGTTTCTGTTCTGCTTAGGTGATGAGATGAACGGCATGTACCGGTTCCTGCCCCTCGTCAGAACCCTGCAGCACATGGGCCGGCTGCCGCTCAAAGGCCGTTTCAAGTACAAGATGCGAAACATGAGGTTCTTCAATAACTTCCTATCAAGGAATCCTAGAATTATGGGATGATGATTGCAATTGGTTTGTCTATATAACTTATTACTGTACTATGATGTATTTATTTTTCAGTTGTTTTATCTTCTCGAGTTTTCCATCAATAGGCTCATTTTTATAGTGCAATTCTTAAGGCCTACCTTGTGTGCGGTATATATAGTGCAGTTTTTTATCGGTATAATAATTGTTATGACGAATCAGGTATTATATTATATTACACCAAAAAAAAGCCACATTTGCTTGATTTGTTTTTGCCCTGCCGTCGGGGCATCTCGAAACGACTTCTACGACCCCAATAAACATATTAGCAGGACTTTCTCCAGGGGCGTAGCTTTGCTGCATCGACTATATAATTGATACACGTGACTTGTAAGTACGCGTGACTAGGTACGCGTTGCTCGACCCCCGGCGTTTAATTTCAAATGTGACTTCAGTGTAGTTGTTATTATGCATATTATAGTGTCATCGTCGACCCATTATTGTCCCACTGCTGGGCACGGCTCTCCTCTCATTTGAAAGGGATTAGACTAAATAAAGTCCACCACGCTAGCCAACTGCGGGTTGGTAGACTTCACATGCCATCGGGAAAATCTCTCAAGCATGCAGGTTTCCTCACGATGCTTTCCTTCTCCGTTGAGCATGTGATAAATAGCACATAAAGTCAAAAACACGAAAAGTCAGTGGTGCGTGCCTTGGGTTTGAACTCGAATCCTTTGACATCCCAGTCCCCTAGTCACACCACTAGGCTGCCATGGTGTACATATTAGTTATCACCTTGAACTCCGTCACAACACTTGAGTCGAAGGTGATCCATGACGAGTCAGCAATGCATGCAATTGATGCCTGGTTACTCTGGTTAGTGGCAAAAAGCAGCTTATTTTTTCAAAGAGAGAAATGCACCTATAGATACAGAATGCGTAGCAGTCTCTTTTTTAAACAATGATTAATACGGTACTTTACAATAATATATGGTGTTTGTTACAGCTATAGTAACAACAAATGTCGCTTTGTTAGGCTTACATATCAATGTCAAACAGTATCAACCACAAATTGCACCAAGACAATCACTTGCACCAATTAACTAGGCTTAGTTATCGTTAGGACATTTGAGTTCACTAGCGTGTCTGATGAACCGTTGTCTGAAATGATGGGGTGATGCTGTGTAACCAGAAACTGACCACAACACAGACAGCTCTACGCATGTATGTGTATATGTGGCTGTTGTATTCGATACGCTTGTTATAAACGATGGATCGATTTTAGGGTAGCTATTTCCTCACTGTAAAGATCCAGTGCAATGTAGCTAGCATAAATAATATTGCTTTAATCTAATGTCAGCGAGAATACAGTCATGGAAAGTAAAATATAAAAATAAGTAAATCTCACCTCCATTCTCGAACTGAGGTCGCCTTTTCCGTTCAATATATATATTAGCTTAGGTACTACAGGATAACTAATGCATAAATAATGTGATAATCTGTAAAAAATACGGCGTAATACTTTTTTTTTTCCGAAATTATAGTAAATTTTAATCAATATAGTTAATGTGTTGGAGGTGACTTTAGAAACTTTAATCCTAGGATGTTTGTGGTATTTGAGCAGTGCAGTGCAAACTATTTCATCAACTACAAGAATAATATCGTGGCTGTTATAATAATTCATTGGTTGCACTACCTTTTTTTTTGGTCTACATATTATTGTAAATAGCAACAATTAACAGCTGCACCAATCACCACAATTAGTACTCACTATACACTATATACTAAATGACACAGTCAACAACATTTTCAATAAAATTATTACATAGATATCAATATCATCAATCAGCATCTTACTATAAATTTCCGAATTTGTCCTACAGAATGATTTACCCACATCCTAAAATAAGGGTATAAGATTCCTTTTAAAATCGAAAATGGCTTCTCAACTTCACTACTAAAGTACGTAAGAAAGTCAGCTCGTTTGCCCCCTTATCACCATAACATGCTTTAGTTCAATTTACTGGAACACTGAAACACAATAAAAGCTTCACCGGAGCGTGATATGAGGCTGCAGCAAAAACCCAAAGTTTGTGAGCGACAACTCACTGACAATTGTGTTACTTCTGCAGCGAGCGCGACGTTACCGGTCTTCGTTGCGGGATCGCGTTCAAAACCGCAGAGTTTGAAAGACGGGTCTCCCTTGTTTGATGAAAGGAATTTGACAATATTTCACTTCCCAAAAAATTTTTTGCATAATTTCATTTGCCAAATTATTACTTAGACAAAAAATCTATTCACAAAAAATTGTAACGCAAACCTAATGTTTGGAAAATGGGCGTTTAAACTATAGGTAACTTGATTATTAACATTTTTTATTTAGTCAAAATATCAGTTGGAATAACAGTATTTACGAAAAATCAAATAAGCCAAATATTTAGTATCGTCAGTTTTCAAGGCAGCCATTTCAAGCATAAAATCTAAATTTGAAGACGTTTTTTATAAAGGTGTTTTTTCCACTAGGGACTAATTCTAAACAGATAATAACCACCAATGCAAGTCGTAGAAGTTCACAGTTTCAACCCACCTATTTTTTAAAGAAGAAATTAACCTAATCTAAATAGTTGAGTTCCGGGTAAACTACTAAAAACAATATCTTTTTTCTATTAATACAAGTCGTGTTTGGAATCAAAAAATCTTATGTATGCCTTAATATTTTTGTCTTAACAAATCATTTCACCAAACGTTTATTGTCTGAAAATTGTTTATTGTAATAAATGATTTGATTAACCAAATGCCATAATGACATTATACTTGGTAATATTTTGCCAAGTAAAAATTTGACTAAATAAAAATATGCGTACTAAAATCATTCGAAATATTGCAATGGTATAAAAAAAGGTTGCTAAAATTTGTTTGGGTAATAAAATTTTGTCAAAATCTTTTCGCCAAAACGGCAGGCACCCTTGATAGACATATTGAGCCTCTATTTCATGCGGCAGCCTTATCTCCCTATGAAGCCTATCCTCCTCTGTTGCAAGCCGTGCGGAGGACTGTAATCTTGCTCCCTTCAACGCAGAACTAGTAAAACGAATGAGGCGACCATTAAAACAGTCCTGTCGTGTTCATTCATCATCATGAACCCACTTTTACCGTCCCACTGTTGGGCATAGGTCTCTTCTCATTTGACAAGGATTAGGCTATAGTCCACCACGATAGCCTAGTGTGGGTTGACAGACTACCATCCATCCATGCCATCTACAAAATCTCTCAGGCATGCAGGTTTCTGCAAGATGTTTTCCTTTACCATTTGATCTGGTGATAAATACACACATAACTTCAAAAAGTCAGCGGTACGTGAACGAACTGAACTCAAGACTTTTGACATCACAGTCCACATCACTAGGCGGCACAACAACTTGTCCTGCCGATTATTTTTTAACTTCGCTTCATGATCTGTTATTGGTAACTGATGACCTACTTTGTGATTGCATTTACATTTGGAGCTAGGCTTTGCTGCCTAGACCGATACGGCGAAACGGTCGATCAATATAAAAATAGATGGCCCAGATAATTCAGAACCTGACCCAGTTCTTACATGGACAGATACTATTTCCGCATAAATATTATATTCATTTAAACATACTACATAACTAGATTAGACTGCATGATTAGTGCAATGGTCGAACGATCGGTGTCTGTATCGCATGTTGCGGGTTCTATCCTCGCATAGGACAAATATATATGTATGGTCTACAGGTAGTTAGAACATTTGATCAAACAAATCTAGAGTGGGGTTTTAAAAAATTTATATAAATATCATACCCAACCTTAAAATTTTCTTCTGTATCGTGTTGACGGTTACTAACATAAAATTTCCCTAGACCTGAAAGAATAGCGTTGCCAGGTGACGCGATTTGCGTGGGACGTCCTGTTTTTCAGAAATCTGGTGACACGTGCCGAATCAGCCTTTTGATCGGGACTCCGAATGTCTCAATTTTTCTTTAACGTCCTTAATCTCTACTTTATTCGACAATTGTGGCAAGGATAACGAATATGCCTGAAGAAAATATAAATAAAGTATGTTTACATTAAAGCAAACATCGCCTTATTACGGATGTAACTATGACGACTAACATTTTCTAGTGCTTAGATATAAAATAACTATGGACTCTTTGGTTGGATTGATGATAATATTATTACTAGCTGACCCAGCAAACGTTGTTTTGCCACATTATAGGGGTTGATGGTAGAAGAGTGAAAATGTAGGGTTATAAGTATTTTTTAAAGCCAAATCATATAAAAAATACAAAAAAAAGTAATGTAAAAAAATAAAAAATAGTCTGGTGACGGACATCCTTATCACCTAGGGGTGTACAAAATAGCCTACGACCGATTCCCAGACCTACCAAATATACATGACATACAAAATTTCATAATAATCCGTCTAGCCGTTTAAGAGGAGTTCAGCGACAAACACCGTGACGCGAGATTTTGATATATACGATTATTTGGTCCTCCAACTCAGATTGTAGCTTTGCGAATTTGTAAAGCGAAATCGCTGTATCTCGTAACACTACAAAAGATCAACCTGCATCCCATTGCAAAGAAGCTGATTCTACGTCAATTGTAGCAGTGTTGTTATTAAAAAAAAACCTACTCAAGGATGTAAATGACTACAGTATCAGAGTACCTAGATATTAATTACGACATTAAAATGATATAATAAAATCTCGAAAAGATACTTTCTTTTACGTAGGATAAAATTATAGGTATTTTATGGTTTTGTTGGTTAGGTACTTTAGCAGATAATAAGTTAGCCAAAAGAGAGAGAGAGATAGATAATATTTTTAATTTATTAATTCAAACTTCACTGCAACTAATAAAAATACCATGCGTGTCACATTTACTTTATTAAAAAATCTTTTTTTCTGTGTATATGTCCCCAACCTCTATGTCATAGAGAATAATACATACCTATTGATATGCAAACTATATTGTAAAGTAATTGTATCGTATTATAATAAAAACAATAGATATGACCGTATATTTATTTATAACTATAATTTAGTTTATACCAAAATTTTTGGGTAGATACAATTCTCGCTCAATAAAAATCACTTCCTTATTACTCTGTGACACATTACTAGAAAATTAAAAATAAATGGCCAAATACTCAACCGCTATTTTATAATCCTACAAATTTAATATAAGATTTTTCACCCACCTGTACAATAAAAGGTAGCACTATTTTGGGGGGCAATTAAAATGGAATTACGTTTGAATATTTAACCAAAACTCGGGCGGATGTATTAAACATCGAATATCAATGATTATTCTCGCATATTTTTCATATCCATATTAACCAGTACAACAAAAGGATGTCTGCAAAACATCGAGAGGAAACAACACTATGATTCAATTGAATGATAGAAATAGAATAACGAACGCTGCGGAAAACTAGTGGGTGTGCAGGAAACAATCATTCGTAAACTATTCAAAGTTGGTCCAGTTTAAAAAAAAAAACAAAAAGATTCAGACTATATTTTACTTCAATAAAGTGGCTTCGACATATCTTGGAATAGGGCTTGTAATATGTTTTTTAAGCAACAATAAATTTCTCTAAAAAGAAACCGTTCAATATCGAAGTAAGGAACAAAAGTACATAATATAATCACAAAAGAAACCCTTAATTTTAACGTAAACTTCGAATAAACTGCGATATATTTGAAATTATAACCTTCAGACGCCTAAGACTAATAAGAATCGATGAAATTAAGATATTTCTTGGAAGTGAAGTTGTTTCAATAAATACCAAAATACTATCTAAACTTAAACTCAACTTCTTCTTATTATTACACTGAACAATCATACTTAATAGTTATTAAAACTAGATAAAATCTTGACTATTCTTGGAATTATTATTTTTGTTTTTGAAATAAGATCACCAAATTATTTATACATATTAGTCTATTTTTGGAGCGCTTATCGGAATCATATATAAATTATCGCAGTCACTTTCTAAAAATATTCTGTTACTTAGTTTACTCACTATGAATAGCCCCAATAAGGAGACGTTGTATACGCCTCTGCATAGTAGGTTATCAGGTAAATCCATAATCAAAGGCTATATACAATAACGGCCAACGCTAGAGCACATAGAGTCTAGAACATTCCAGTTGACGTCACGTGTTCTGTTTGTCTGTGTTCCGTCAACTGACACCTTCGTACTTTACATTCAAAGAAGTATCTAATCCCTTTGCTAATGCAAATTAATAGGTATTACAGCCAACAAAATAGACAACAAGTCGTTAAAATAGATAACTACACAATTTTGATGCAAAATAACACACAGCTGTCCAGCAAGGTTCAATTATTAGTTATGTGAGAAATTAATTCCTTAATTGGTTTAAGGAATTAATTTCTCACATAACAAATTAAAGCAAATTAAAAAAAATAACAACAAGTCTGTATATTTGTATTTGTTCTAACAAGGTTTTCTTTTTCTAGGAAAACAATATTGATTTTTTGTTTTGGAATGCCCGATTGCCTCCAATAAGCTTATTTTATTGACTGTAAGAAATACTCCCATTATAATATAATAAGGTACCAATAGCAGAATAAAATATCCCAATAATTTAATTTAAAAGCTCTTGCTTTTTCTCACTTATTTTAGTTTATAATTTTGAAATTTGTAAAAATTACAATATTTATACAAGATGAAAAATTCTAAAAAGTAAAATATCTTTTGAAATTACTTAGAGCGCTACAAACTTTCTCCGGAAACCTACAAAATGTCGGCCACCCCATGCTATTTCCGACGTTTAAGGCTAAGCAGTTTGGCTCACGCAACCAAAAATTTTTTAATTGTGCAGAGCAGTAAAAAAAAATTGGTTGTTTTTAAAACGTCGGGATTCAATATTATCAATATATCTTGGGAAAATCAGAGAAAAAGTAGTTTTATTTAAATTTCTAGTCATTACTATTAGTCTAAGATCCGGCAGCAGAATTACTAGGTACATAGTCAAAATCTATTTTTAAGTATAATTAAGAATTAATCTATCTTTGCCAAGGTGTCAATCAAAATTTGCCCGCGAGTATATATATTTTTTGACTTTTATCAACAAAAACATGTTGCAACAATGCCACAAAGTACTTATTACGTGCTTGAACCTGGCTGCGAATAGTTTGCGGCTGAATGGGTAACGGCAACACACACACACAGACACGTCAAACTTATTATAATACCCCGTCGTTTCTGCATCTGCTTTTTTTTCTAGTTTTATGCTTGAATTTTGACAGATAATTTTTGACAATAAGAGTTTGAACAAATTTTGAATATGATATAGTTAGGTAACTGTGCAAATAATAATAAAATCTAGGTAGATATTATTATACGCCATGTACTGAAAGACGCAGTGTGGGCAGGCCCCCGGCAAGGTGGACTGACGACTTGGTAAAGGTCGCTGGAATCCACTGGATGCGGGCGGCATATGACCGGTCGTCGTGGCGATCCTTGGGGGAGACCTATGTCCAGCAGTGGACGTCTAACGGTTGAAATGAGATATTATTATTATTTTATATTTTATATTTGCAACGGGGTACTGAATTCAGTCCCACCTAGGTCCTGCGTGAACTATATTGAAGGATCGAGAGGAAACAAATCTTGTTTTAGGGGTCGAGGGGCCAAGAGTGGACTCAACGGCAATTTACTTTGTTTTAATCTAAATCTAAATAAAATTTCAAGGAAGTGCCTTAGCCTTAACATAAAACGGCACCAACCCAGGTTTCAATTGAACAAATTGAACGAATGTAAAATGTAAGTAGCCTATTTTTATATTTCCGTTCCGCAAATAGGAAAATTCAACTTTTATAGGATTTTCTATCATTCCCACATTCCCAGTTCATTGTCCGTACGTCTATCTGTCCATCGTATTAATCAAGACCCTCTTTCTCAGAAATCCGTGGATGTATCAAGTTAAAATTAACATTATTCTAGCTATTATAGTATCTAGGAGCTGTATATACGCTGTGTACGCTGTATATCAAGCTTCTTTTCCAATGCAATAAAATAATACCAACAAATAACATAAGAAGTCAAAATCTGTAGAGTAATTTCCATTAACTTAATATTATCATTCTCGAGAGGTAGGGCAAATTGAGCTGCCCGACTGGAGAAGTATCTCCGCCCTACAGAAGAAAGACCGCAGTGAATCAACAAAAGTTGTGTTTCGGCGAGTGAGTATTGTGAGTTGGGGGAGTAAGAATTCTGACAGCATGCCTTCAGTTTATATCATATATATCATCAACCCATTATTGTCCCACTGCTGGGCACGGGTCTCCTCTCATTTGAGAGGGATTAGACTAAATAAAGTCCACCACGCTTGCCTACTGCGGGTTGTTTGTTACTTCACACGCCATCGAGAAAATCTCTCAAGCATGCAGGTTTCCTCACGATGTTTTCCTTCACCGTTTGAGCATGTGATAAATACGCACATAACTTACGAAAAGTCAGTGGTGCGTGCCTTGGGTTTGAAACTTTGACCTTTGACATCTCAGTCCACTGGTCACACCGCTAGGCTACCACAGCTCTCTTAGTAACTTCCTATTTTCAGAAACCTGAACAGTTTCTACAGCGTCGGCAACGAAACCTCTGGTGTTGCAAACGTCTATAAGCTACGGCAAGCCGTTAACCACTTACCATCAGGCGGGCCATAACCTTGTTTGCCACACTTTTGGTAAAAAAACGTATTTTTTAATATTAACGTTTTATCAGCTGCTGTATCCACGACACCATCTGCGTTAAGGCCTGTAACTAACATTATGTCATGTGCACACAGCATCATTACATGGATCCTCAGGTATTCAAATAAATAATGCTCCGACGTTAACAAAGAAGTTCAAATAATTATGTACTACACGTCGTGTTAACTACCTGACCCACGCAAATCCGTCTGCGTATAGTTTTTTTTTCCCATTTTTGCACCATTTTTCATTTGTGATCTGCTCCTAATGGTTTCAGCGTGATGTTACATAGCCTATAACCTTCCACGATAAAGGGACAAAAATTCAATTCTAACCAGTAGTTCCTGAGATTAGTGTGTGCTACAAACATAAAACAAACTCTTCTGCTTTATAATAATATTATAAAGCTGAAGAGTTTTATATATATAGATTATTTCAATAGGAATTTATACAATAAAATTTAAGAATGCAAGGAAATAAGCAAAATAACCTTAAAAGTTCCCCTAACACGTGTTAGTACAGGAAAAAAGTGAATAAAAGTATCAAAAAGGGAAAGTTCGTAGAAGTAAAAAAAACCTTCCATTTGAAAAAGAGGTAAATCTACATTTATTTATTTAATAAGTTTATAAAGTTACATAACTTTGTACCACGTCTGTCGACCCCAAAGGGTTAGGCAGAGGTGTACTAATGTACACCCACATTTCGCCGGTAGGTTTTAGGTGTCATGTTATAGGGGGCGAGACTATTGCCATCAACCGGGCACGATTCCGAGCTCTGAGCTACTACTGAGAATTTCATAGAATAACCCAGTCTCTGCTCGACCTGGGAATCGAACCCAAGACTTGTTGCATAGCAGTCGCACTAACATCCACACGACGAGGCAATAAATTTGTGTGATCGAAAGCAAACATTCTTTAAAAATGGCGCTGGTATTGTGACGTTACCTGGGTAACAGTAACTCTTCTGTACAACCGGAGGGTTTGACGGGAAAGTAAAGCGTCATATCCAGCAGTTTTGTTTTATTTTCTAAAATAAGTGTTCCGGCGAATTTTAATGTAAAGTAATGGTGGATTATTGACCGTGAACGTCCGTGGAGGTTGGCTAATGAAACAAAACAGTGTAAGATGATTTTCAATTTCTCTCAAGAAGGCCGTGTAATGTTTTGTTTAAGAACCACCACTTTACTGATGACTGATATCAACCAATCATTTCCAATTATCATTTATAAATTTTAGTAATATGGAAGATTTGGCTGTATGCAGTACATTCTTTTGCCTTATCCCTAAAGGGAATAAACTATATAATTAAATATCCTAAGCCTCGTTTTTAGTCGTATCAATAATAAAACTTACAAATTACTACAACAAACCAAAAACCTTGAAATAAAACTAAATTTTTACTGGTTTTATGGTGGTATAATAAAATGTATATCATTTTAACCTGTCTTTATTATTTAAGTACTTATTTTATTATTTTAGTAATTATAACTTTAAGACAACCAACACCCCAGTCTGTCCGTGACCATAGATGCTGTACAGGATCCGAAACGTCGGGTTAAAATAATATCAATATAACGCGACAAAATCCGTAAAAAGTAGTTTTATTTCAATGTCTAATATTCGCGTAAGTGTAAGATAAGTCGATATAATAATTACCTTGTACATTTTCCCGAGGTACATAGCATGGTAACTACAAACGATTACAACACAAGTTCTTCTGAACCGAAAAAAAATTGTCACAACAATTTAAACTCAAAGTTTTACTATAAAAGTTAACCACGTTACTTGTGTGTTTTAAACAGAAGAAAATTCCAAAAATAATAGATGAATTTCCTATTGCTTATCATTTAACACCCTATATTGCTATGTATTTTTGTAAATATTACCTATCGAAACACACAATGATGCAACGTTTACAGATTTATTAAAATACGTAAATCAACCAACAAACAGATTTACTTTGCAACAACTACAGCATACTAATAAAACTTTACCCCGAAAAAACATCAAACAACCAACCCCATGTGTAATTAAAACGAGATTCACTACCAATAAATATTACCAGTACCGTAACTCACCCCATTGCGCGGCTTATTCAATCAAATCCACCGTCCGGCTAAGTGAAAACAGCAACCGAACGCCAATATGTCCTGTGTGTCAACAACGTTGGACATCAAAGAGTCGGAGAGCTCGTTTGAATGACACCGGGCCGGAGATAGCTGCATCGATTGTGCGAGGTTGCACACAACTGTATTATGATTACTAGGAAATTAGGAATTCCCGGGCCCCGGCTCCTGGCTAGTCTAGTCCGCGTCGATATTGCAATTAGCAACTCAGTTTCTATACGCAGCAGTTGCTTTTTGAGTGCGAGCTATTGTTTATTTATACTGTGAAATTGTTTTCATTAATTAACAACAAGTTCTATATTACCTGGATAGCCCAGCGGCAGTTAACGCTGCCTTCTGTGTCGGACGGGTCCTGGGTTCAGTGGGGACAAATGTTTGTGTGATGAGCCCAACATTTGTATAGTATATCAACCTTTTAGTATCCGTAACACAAGCCTCGTTGCTTAGTTCGGAACCAGATGGCGCTGTGTCATAATGTCCGGTATTATTTATTAATTTTAATTAAATTAATTATCGTTACCCGATTGGCGCAGCGGTATTAAAAGCAGCCTTCTGTGTTAAGGGTCCTGGGTCCGCAGCCCAGTAGGGACAAAAGTTTGTGTAATAAGCATAGACATTTATATCTCAATCTTGGATGTTTATAATATGTATGTACATGGAATCTAACACCCTAGTAGTAAATGTCTCCTGCATATTCATTAAATTTGCTGCAGGATTCCAGACATTTTGTCAATCATACAGCGACTCATAATATTAATGTAGTAATATAATAATGGGTAGCGAGACGTAGCACGTATTCTAGGGGAATATACAGCTGAACATTATTTCGTCAAAATGAAGTAAGCTTCCTAGAAGCTTGTCAATGCAACCGTTTAAATGAGAATATCTGCAAAGCTCAAAGGTGTACTGGGAAACTCGAATGCAACAGCCAATGAAATCCGGGCAGCTCGGCGAGAAGCCCTCCCATTTCTGGGTACTAGCCCGGGCGAGCTCGGATCCTGTGTGCAATGCAACTATAAACAACACTAACTACATACAGTGATCAGCAAAATACGTTATTCGTATTTCAATTTTGTTCTATTAGTGTTGGGACAAAGGAATGGGTGCAACGGAATATTTGTTGGTCTCCCTTTGACGAGCTCAGCTCCGTTACACGTAGAAATGAACTGAATAGGTACCGTATTTAATGTTGACAGTTCCACCCTTTGGTGCGTTATTGGAAAATAATTGCTTTCCCCTTTATTGTATGCATTTATTTGAATGCAGTAAGCAGTAAAATAGTTTATGATATTAGGTAAGTTGAATAAAAACTTTGCGTCGAAAAATATTGTTTCGTCACTTATGATGACTTAAAAGTCTCTTATCTTGCTTTCGCAAGCCTCGAAGTGAAAATGATCTTCTCCTAAAATCAGATGAATTTACTGCTATAACAAACTTCACAAACTTTCAAAAAGTAAAATATATCTGGAACATATCAGCACTCTAATTTCATCATCATCAGTCTATATTTGACCACTGCTGAACGCTGCTTTCCTAGGGAACGCCACAGAACTCGACCTTCGTTTCTCCTCCTCCTCCTCTGCCAGCTACTTTCTGCAAGTCGTCGCTCTATCTAGCCGGCGGCCGGCGCACTCTAATTTAATTAAGTCTAATTAAGGCAAGTTTAAGGGTCACGAAAAGCTATAGTGAAGGCGCGAAAGCGAACTGGATACGTTTTGTAAGTCTTCTGCAGCGTGTACCTTATCTATATTATACTAGCTGACCCAGCAAACGTCGTTTTGCCACATTTTAGAACACGTCCAAAATGAAATGACCGCATGAATGACATAACAACATGCTTGTACTGTCAACACTGAAAAAAGTTTCAATTTGACAGGAAAATCCCCATTAACAAAATGATCCGCCATTTATTGAATTCATTTGTTACAAAAAATGTGATAAATGAAAAACCGCTTAACCGATTTTGTGCAAACTTCACATAAACCATCTACTAAATAGTCCAAACAAAGCCTAAACATTTGGTTTGGATAGGTGAGCCCGTTCTTGAGTTATAAAATTACAACGAAAAGTGGCATTGATTCTCATACATATAGATTTCTATCTTAGAAAGTGCGATCATTGACGTGTCGCATCTCAGTGTAAACTCACCTACAGACCCGTATTCTCCCTCAAAATCCGTCACTGGCTTCACAAAGTTTTCCAAGTATCCGACATTTACTCAAACGGTTTTATGTTCCTTGCGCTTTTCAACCGACGAAACGAAAAACTAAGGAGGTTCTCAAGTCGACACGTAATTTTATTTTCTATAATTATATAACCACGCATAACTTTTTACAGAGTAGTCAGATTTGGAATCGAATATGATTATAAATCTTTTTTTTAAATTTTCTTTTGTTTCAGATACACCGATTAATTAGCCCATGCCTTTCTCATAATGCGGTACAACACTCAGTTATCAACTTAGCAACAATAAAACAGTTATTAAACATCATGTTTCTTTTGTCGTATTGCCTCTCACTAACTCTAGATCGTAAGTTAAATAAATGACACGCTTTAAAAACTTACCTTAAAAATCGACCCCTAACATATGTACCTACATTAATAATCTATTTACAGAAATAAACAATCATTTGAATAATTTTTTTAAAATCATTTCGGTTTTAAACGTTTCGGTTTAATAATACTTCAATTTAACAGTGAAAACCCTTCAAAAGTTGATTACATAATCTGCGTATGCAGTGATGGAATTTTAATTGATGTATCGCACAAACGCGTACGAAATAAAATCCCGTCGATCATGCCTACTGCATGTATAACGCACATATTTCATGTAAACTAAATATGAAAATACATTCCAACGTTTATTATTGAGGACTTCACTTAGGACGGTACTAACAATAAACAGATATTAATTTAAAAGCAGTGTAGCTCCATACCAGCGCTTTACACCAAATCCCCTGATTGGTTTCTCCAATAACAAAATATCACAAATGACTGACTCATCCCAAACAATAATCTACCTAATATTCATTAATATAAAGTTGAAAATACTGCAACTTTATTCGAATCAAAGCATCCACAGAGGTGGTTTATTTGTCAGGTATCAAATTATTTTTACATAGGTGGAAACGTGCATACGTCTAGCCCTTGATCGCTCAATATTTATATGGCAACCCTAATTGGTATAATCCGATGTTGTCAGACAGATAATAGCACGGCCAATTAGGGAAACGAACAGATTTCCGCAAGTATACCGTACGATGTATGTATAATAATAGGTATTAAATACGTGGTGGCGTACAATTTACGGTTTTAAGTGTACCATAAATACGAAACGGGCAACATTGAAATACTTTGTGTATTCCGTTGTTCAGTGTCCCTCCCTATCACTGCCGTATAAAATATCACAATTAAGTAGCGTAACGCGTATCGTATTTGAGAGCTTTTAGTACCAACTGCAATCATCATCATCAGCCTATATTCGTCCATTGCAGGACGTAGGCCTCCCCTAGTGTTCGCCACAGAGCTCGATCTTCGGCTCTTCTCATCCAGTTGCTGCCAGCTGCCTTCCGCAATTCGTCGCTCCACCTGGTCACCAACTACAATAGCGAGTGAAGTGGACAAGTGATCTAGCAAAGGTCTCTAGTACACGTCAGATTCGAACATCGTACCGTCGGTCCCTGTGGAAGTTTCTGGAAGAGACAGAGGAAATACAATGACTAATGTAATGTAATTAGAGGTGTAAATGGCGAAATAAACATACGATTAAGTCATACAACGACAGTAAACGTAAAAAAAATTATTTTGGTTTTAAATCTAATTATTCTAAGGTAAAAAAAATACCAGACAAAACTATCGATCACTATGCAAACGATTTCATAAAAAACCGTTCGACTCATTAAAAAGATGCACAAACACAAAATATCTTATCAAAGGATAAAATGATATTTCAATATGAAGAGTCGTTAGGTGTATTACACAAATAGCCCCCGGCAGGGGATGTTTAATCCCCAACCCCCATGTTAGCGTGTGCTATGCTATGGCAACATACATACTAAAGATAGTGGCAGTTAATATTCAATTGTTACAACATCATTTTAGCACTCCGAGTTTATTATTAATTCTGTGTTTTATTTGAAACCTGATTATACTAATAAGTAGTATCTTTGTACATTTTATCTATTAATTTATGTTTACGACGAAGCAAAACTCAAATTTTGACATGATATACTAATATCATCATCATCGTCATATCAACCGTTAGATGTCCACTGCTTGACATAAGTCTCCCTCAAATATATATAAAAATATAGATATACCTACGCCTCAAAAATTAGTTATCTCTATTTTTCGCGTCAATATTGTTTTGCTCTTTATTTTTCATCAATGTAATAACAACGTGCCACAATGAGGCGTACAGCTAGTATGTTATATATATTTTTTTGTATTTTCCTTGTATAAAAATATAATAATATAGCTCTACGTGGCACTATCGGCAGCGATTCCATTCTTACACCTTAGAAATTATTGTAAGTCGGACTGTACGGTTCCAAAGGAATTTCATCCCACGTACAATCAGGCTGTGGAATTACATACCTTCCGAGGTTTTACCAAAACTTTTAGCTTAGATTTCTTTGAACAAGGAGTGAAACGGTGTTTACAGGGCAATGCTAGTGAAATTGAATCTT
The DNA here is from genome assembly GCA_905163465.1 of Craniophora ligustri. Lineage (NCBI taxonomy): Eukaryota > Metazoa > Arthropoda > Insecta > Lepidoptera > Noctuidae > Craniophora > Craniophora ligustri. The sequence continues at coordinate 3,190,350 of LR990967.1, read as the reverse complement.
AACGTTTTATAAATGCTTGAAAGGGGTTAATTGCCATATGTTTGCCATACAATCCATTTGATTTGATCTGATTTGATCCGCATCAGCGAGTATGATAATTACAACAGACTTATGCATACTATAATAGGTCTGCCGTGAAATGTTATGTGACCTATAGCTTATAGGTATGTTTAGTTTACTGTTAATATAAGTTGGTTAATAAATAAATAAATAAATGACGATATAGTGCGTCGACTATGTTCGCGGTGAACAGGGTTGACAACTTTCACGCTGTAATGAGAAAGGCACGGGCCTCTTTTATGACCCTATTGCACACCTCTGACAATGGAATATTAAAAGCTATATACGAAGTTAACCTCTTCTTTGTGTGAGGCCATTAATATTCCTACAAATAGTAAAAAATCAAAAATATTTGTGTATATAAATAAATAAAAATTTAATTTAATTAGTTATATTAAATGTAAAATTGGTTAATATAAAATGTAAAATTAAATCGTTACAGGTAAGGATTGCCTGAAATAAACGCGATTTTATTTTATTTATTATGAAATAAGGGTAAAATGGCGGTTTTATGGCTGAATAGCGAATTGTTCCAGACAAGTTTTGGATGGACAGGAACAAAGTGGAAATAAAAGGGTGAGGTATACTAAACAAATAAACCTAGATTATTAATAAATTGAAATACGGCTTGATACATAGATAATAATGTGATCGTGTATCACTGCCACAAAAATATATGCTTTATAGTAGGCTCCTTAAGACTTATTTTGTTTAAGAAGAGGACCTATAAAGGTAAGCCTTTATAGGTCCTCACCACAGTATCAAATAACAACTTTATGAAAGTATTTTTTTTAAATCAACCTTAAGCTTGTCCTTTGTTTGTTAAAGTTTGCTTGCAACTTTTTTTACCGCTGCAGGGATACGAAGCTTTGTTTAAAAATCTCTTAGAATAAACAGAGAAAGTTACCGTTTAAAAGGTTTCAAAATTAGGGTGAAACGGTTGGTATATGAGACCTTTTTATACTTTGTTTGAGCGAAGTCGGACTAACGTCGAATGTTTGAAGTACGCACAACATTTTAATTATATTTTTCATTAGTTTAAATATCTAATACTAGCTGCCTAGAGCAGAGCCAAACTGAGCGTCATTTAGATTTAAACAGTTCTGTATTTGTGGTTCTATTAACCTTTCGAATATCTTTGACAATATACAGTATTGTCAAAGATAGCAAGCAAGGGTTATGGGTGTATAGTTAGCAATGTCTGAAATATCACCTTTCATATTTTTCACTAATGGCACAACCATAGCGTTCATAATACTTAATATAATCTATTGTTTCATATTATGGTGTATGTACAATAAATAAAATGTGTAGGTACGTACAATAAATAAATTCTATCTATCTATCTAAGCCGAATCGAAGGCACCCACCACCATTCTTTTCAAAACTATGTGCGTATTAATAATATGAATTGCTAGTAAGTATGCAGTAAAATCAGTTCTGGATAAGCCCTTAAGTTATTTAAGCAATTGCTTAGGGCATCTCGTCTACACCGGGCGCCGGAGAGTGCAAACAGACCTCCGGCCTCCATGAGCGGTGGCCAGCGGGTGGGCGCGACTAGGGGAGTTCGCCGCCCAACCTGAATATGGGCCCAAGTAGGCGGCGCACGTGTTCGTCACACGTGCACCTGCGCGGAGGATGCGAGGCGAGCAATGCCTCGCTCCTAGCCGGGGTCCAGCGATAAGAGCTGGACCGAAGCCCGCCGGGGATGTGGTGCATGCTTTTGCGAATCCCATGGCCCCGGCAATAGGGTTGGTGGCGTTGACTGGTGCGGTTTTTTAGTCGGTAAACGCTCATGCGGAGTCCGACACAAAAAAAGGGCATCTCGTCTAGGGGAGCACACGATCGAGAATTAATATACGGACAATCAAGGTGTAGGGTACTGGGGCCATTACAAAAAAAGTTCAGCCCCCTTTTAAAGTTGTGTTGTAATTTTTTGGTAATGTGAGATGAGCTTTTTTAGAGCCCTTCACCCAAGATTGCTTAGAGCATCCAGTTAACTGAGAAAAATAGCGTAAGTTTCCTCACGCTCACCTGCATATTTGAGAGATTTTCTCAACAGCAAAAGAAGCCTAACGAACCTGCACTAATAGCTTACATATATTTGTGTTTGTATTGTATCCAAAATTGTATGAACGGCTTAAAAAAATAATGTCTATTGGCATAGACATTATTTTTTTATCACATGCTCAAACGGTGAAGGAAAACATCGTGAGGAAACCTGCATGCTTGAGAGAATTTCTCGATGGCATGTGAAGTGTGCCAACCCGCAGTAGGCTAGCGTGGTGGACTATAGCCTAATCACTCTCAATTGAGAGGAGACCCGTGCCCAGCAGTGGGTCATTAATGGGTTGATGATGATGATGATACAATTTTGGATACAAAATTCTTTATTCTTTTTTGAACATAAATTATGTAAACTTATATAAAACTATAATGTCGACGAATTTTTGTATGCTTTACTTTTAAGCAAAAACATGTATGATCCTATATTGCAACATAACACCTTTATATATCCTCCTACCAATATTATATACACGAAAGTTTGTAAGTATGGATGTATGGATGGATGTTTGTTACTCTTTCACACAAAAACCGCTTAACAGATTTGAACGAAATTTAGCATACATATAGTTTATTACCTAGATTAACCATGCAGGCAAATCCGCGGGAGGCAGCTAGTATACCATGTTTTTGCGCAAATAAGTATACTATTGTAACTAAGAAAACCAGTGTGGAAAGGTAGAATAAACAAATATCTGTGATGAAATGTACTAACAAACTAACGTAATAATTTTGTTTATAATAAAATGATATTTCAATATGAAGAGTCGTTAGGTGTATTACACAAATAGCCCCCGGCAGGGGATGTTTAATCCCCAACCCCCATGTTAGCGTGTGCTATGCTATGGCAACATACATACTAAAGATAGTGGCAGTTAATATTCAATTGTTACAACATCATTTTAGCACTCCGAGTTTATTATTAATTCTGTGTTTTATTTGAAACCTGATTATACTAATAAGTAGTATCTTTGTACATTTTATCTATTAATTTATGTTTACGACGAAGCAAAACTCAAATTTTGACATGATATACTAATATCATCATCATCGTCATATCAACCGTTAGATGTCCACTGCTTGACATAAGTCTCCCTCAAATATATATAAAAATATATACTGATATACCTACGCCTCAAAAATTAGTTATCTCTATTTTTCGCGTCAATATTGTTTTGCTCTTTATTTTTCATCAATGTAATAACAACGTGCCACAATGAGGCGTACAGCTAGTATGTTATATATATTTTTTTGTATTTTCCTTGTATAAAAATATAATAATATAGCTCTACGTGGCACTATCGGCAGCGATTCCATTCTTACACCTTAGAAATTATTGTAAGTCGGACTGTACGGTTCCAAAGGAATTTCATCCCACGTACAATCAGGCTGTGGAATTACATACCTTCCGAGGTTTTACCAAAACTTTTAGCTTAGATTTCTTTGAACAAGGAGTGAAACGGTGTTTACAGGGCAATGCTAGTGAAATTGAATCTTAACGTTTTATAAATGCTTGAAAGGGGTTAATTGCCATATGTTTGCCATACAATCCATTTGATTTGATCTGATTTGATCCGCATCAGCGAGTATGATAATTACAACAGACTTATGCATACTATAATAGGTCTGCCGTGAAATGTTATGTGACCTATAGCTTATAGGTATGTTTAGTTTACTGTTAATATAAGTTGGTTAATAAATAAATAAATAAATGACGATATAGTGCGTCGACTATGTTCGCGGTGAACAGGGTTGACAACTTTCACGCTGTAATGAGAAAGGCACGGGCCTCTTTTATGACCCTATTGCACACCTCTGACAATGGAATATTAAAAGCTATATACGAAGTTAACCTCTTCTTTGTGTGAGGCCATTAATATTCCTACAAATAGTAAAAAATCAAAAATATTTGTGTATATAAATAAATAAAAATTTAATTTAATTAGTTATATTAAATGTAAAATTGGTTAATATAAAATGTAAAATTAAATCGTTACAGGTAAGGATTGCCTGAAATAAACGCGATTTTATTTTATTTATTATGAAATAAGGGTAAAATGGCGGTTTTATGGCTGAATAGCGAATTGTTCCAGACAAGTTTTGGATGGACAGGAACAAAGTGGAAATAAAAGGGTGAGGTATACTAAACAAATAAACCTAGATTATTAATAAATTGAAATACGGCTTGATACATAGATAATAATGTGATCGTGTATCACTGCCACAAAAATATATGCTTTATAGTAGGCTCCTTAAGACTTATTTTGTTTAAGAAGAGGACCTATAAAGGTAAGCCTTTATAGGTCCTCACCACAGTATCAAATAACAACTTTATGAAAGTATTTTTTTTAAATCAACCTTAAGCTTGTCCTTTGTTTGTTAAAGTTTGCTTGCAACTTTTTTTACCGCTGCAGGGATACGAAGCTTTGTTTAAAAATCTCTTAGAATAAACAGAGAAAGTTACCGTTTAAAAGGTTTCAAAATTAGGGTGAAACGGTTGGTATATGAGACCTTTTTATACTTTGTTTGAGCGAAGTCGGACTAACGTCGAATGTTTGAAGTACGCACAACATTTTAATTATATTTTTCATTAGTTTAAATATCTAATACTAGCTGCCTAGAGCAGAGCCAAACTGAGCGTCATTTAGATTTAAACAGTTCTGTATTTGTGGTTCTATTAACCTTTCGAATATCTTTGACAATATACAGTATTGTCAAAGATAGCAAGCAAGGGTTATGGGTGTATAGTTAGCAATGTCTGAAATATCACCTTTCATATTTTTCACTAATGGCACAACCATAGCGTTCATAATACTTAATATAATCTATTGTTTCATATTATGGTGTATGTACAATAAATAAAATGTGTAGGTACGTACAATAAATAAATTCTATCTATCTATCTAAGCCGAATCGAAGGCACCCACCACCATTCTTTTCAAAACTATGTGCGTATTAATAATATGAATTGCTAGTAAGTATGCAGTAAAATCAGTTCTGGATAAGCCCTTAAGTTATTTAAGCAATTGCTTAGGGCATCTCGTCTACACCGGGCGCCGGAGAGTGCAAACAGACCTCCGGCCTCCATGAGCGGTGGCCAGCGGGTGGGCGCGACTAGGGGAGTTCGCCGCCCGACCTGAATATGGGCCCAAGTAGGCGGCGCACGTGTTCGTCACACGTGCACCTGCGCGGAGGATGCGAGGCGAGCAATGCCTCGCTCCTAGCCGGGGTCCAGCGATAAGAGCTGGACCGAAGCCCGCCGGGGATGTGGTGCATGCTTTTGCGAATCCCATGGCCCCGGCAATAGGGTTGGTGGCGTTGACTGGTGCGGTTTTTTAGTCGGTAAACGCTCATGCGGAGTCCGACACAAAAAAAGGGCATCTCGTCTAGGGGAGCACACGATCGAGAATTAATATACGGACAATCAAGGTGTAGGGTACTGGGGCCATTACAAAAAAAGTTCAGCCCCCTTTTAAAGTTGTGTTGTAATTTTTTGGTAATGTGAGATGAGCTTTTTTAGAGCCCTTCACCCAAGATTGCTTAGAGCATCCAGTTAACTGAGAAAAATAGCGTAAGTTTCCTCACGCTCACCTGCATATTTGAGAGATTTTCTCAACAGCAAAAGAAGCCTAACGAACCTGCACTAATAGCTTACATATATCTGTGTTTGTATTGTATCCAAAATTGTATGAGCGGCTTAAAAAAATAATGTCTATTGGCATAGACATTATTTTTTTATCACATGTTCAAACGGTGAAGGAAAACATCGTGAGGAAACCTGCATGCTTGAGAGAATTTCTCGATGGCATGTGAAGTGTGCCAACCCGCAGTAGGCTAGCGTGGTGGACTATAGCCTAATCACTCTCAATTGAGAGGAGACCCGTGCCCAGCAGTGGGTCATTAATGGGTTGATGATGATGATGATACAATTTTGGATACAAAATTCTTTATTCTTTTTTGAACATAAATTATGTAAACTTATATAAAACTATAATGTCGACGAATTTTTGTATGCTTTACTTTTAAGCAAAAACATGTATGATCCTATATTGCAACATAACACCTTTATATATCCTCCTACCAATATTATATACACGAAAGTTTGTAAGTATGGATGTATGGATGGATGTTTGTTACTCTTTCACACAAAAACCGCTTAACAGATTTGAACGAAATTTAGCATACATATAGTTTATTACCTAGATTAACCATGCAGGCAAATCCGCGGGAGGCAGCTAGTATACCATGTTTTTGCGCAAATAAGTATACTATTGTAACTAAGAAAACCAGTGTGGAAAGGTAGAATAAACAAATATCTGTGATGAAATGTACTAACAAACTAACGTAATAATTTTGTTTATAATCTGTCAAACAAAAACACAGCAGAAAAACAAAACAATAGCTGTTTTCTCGATAGGTACTAAAATAACTTTTCACAGAAATATTGTTATATTTTTTATGGCATGTTGAATTTTTCCGAGGAACGACACACGAATATCACAAAACATTCGTAATTGATACTTATTTGTTATTATTGTCGCTAATAAGATAATTATACGATCAGTCTTCTATACAATTATGTGCTCTGACACCTGCCAGTAAGGTTCCAATTGTTGTATTTTGTATTTGAAGTAATTACCGCTTGTTAGGACAATAAATTGTTTTCTTATGTTTACGCGAATATTGGACATTGAAATAAACGGATGGTCATGCAACCGCAAACTCTATCTGTAATTAGTAAAATGGACAATAAACATTATTAAACATTAAACAAACAAACAATATTATGTTCCAAATATTTGTGAAATTACTAGGCAAATGGGTCGTAACAATTGATTTTTGAAGCATAATTGTATAATTACCCAATTCTAGTGTTGCTAGCGTCCATAAACAAAAGGCACCGCTTTCTAAAGCTATTTACGTTCTTGCTACTCAGTGCGGTGGCCTTCGATTTTCCGCACGTTTTTCTCGGGAACACACACACACACACACACACACACAAAGACCATAATAGAAGCTACCCGCCATATATGAGAATTATACTCATTATACCCGAACACGCCCACTGATATCCGCCGTTCCCAGCAAAAATTTACCATTGGTCGTATAATTGGGCCTAATTATGAACATAACAACAGCCTACTTCGCAGAATCAAACCTCACAGAATGTTTTTGTCGTAGCTTTCTCATGGCTACGAGTGAAGCTACGAATTCGTCAGCTACGCCGTAGTAACTAAATAAAAAAATAACTTAATACAGTTTTGACTTTTTTTAGTTTTAAAGGTATGTAGTCGGTGCCAAGCCTAATGTAAAGGTATGTACATTCATCGAGCGTGATCTTGAGCGGGGTGGCTTCAAACCAGGCACCGGCACCGACTTCATACCTTTTACAAGAGCTGTGGGGTAGCTTAGTGGTGTGACCAGTGGACTGACACGTCAAAGGTCACGTGTTTGAACCCGGGCACGCACCACTGACTTTTCGGAAGTTATGTGCGTATTCATCACATACTCAAACGGTGAAGGGAAACATCGTGAGGAAACCTGCATGCTTGAGCGATTTCTCGATGGCATGTGAAGTCTACCAACCCGCAGTAGGCTAGCGTGGTGGACTACAGCCTAATCCCTCCGGAAAATAGTGGGTGATGATGAACTACGATTTCTTATACTTTTTCTTAATCTTTTGATTTTTACCGTGTTTTGATTGCCTAATTTGAACAAAAATGTGGAACTGTCGAACTACATATTATAGTTCGTTATTTCATCGTGAGATTATATGAATGAAATAGTTAAGTAGATTATTTTAGATTATACATAACATGTTAGTATCGCGTCCTAAATAATTACTTTTCTAGGCAATTATTTAATACTTTGCGTTGTGTATTTTTGTAATTACCGCAGGTATATCATTTAAAAAAAATACAACCTTTGTAACTCGCTGATAATGTAACTTATATAGATGAAAGATGATTTAACATCGTTTAACTAATTTTTGAGTTTATCCATTCATTCTTATATTTTTTTAAATTATAAATACGGTTTTCACGACTAAACTATAATCCACTACGCTACTTAAGTGTAGTATAAGTACTACACTTAAGTAGCGTAGTGGATTATAGTTTTTCTACCAACCACTTAAGAGTGGTTGGTAAAAAAACATCTTCCAGACATGCACTACAAACGTAATGTTCACAAGGCAATCACAGTATTTTTCTTCCGTTTCAAAAAACTTAACATGTATGTTCATTTCACTATCACTACTTGAACACAATTGCATTATAAACACCTATAATACTTACACGCGGTGAACAAGTATTGTTATACCTACGTCCATGTCAAACAACATCGCTCGCCCCATCAACGGCACATTAATAATTTCCCCGTACATATATATGGCACAACCTTGCCGGACGACAAAACCTGCGCCGCCGGACAAAAAATCGTCCCGTTGTACAAACAAACGCTGTCACGGGGAGAACACAATAAAAATGTAATATTCTCTTTCAGCTTTGCTACGGTAAAGTGCATCCTTATTTAATTAATTACCTTTCCGTAAAGAAAATAGACAACTACATCGTTTGTATGTCCGCATTTGTTTTTGAAATAGCTGACAATGGAGAGGAAATAGCAGTTTTGACTTCTCTCTTTAGAAAGTTACAGAGTAATGACTGACCAGTTATTATTTTTTTATTAGTGAACAATAGCCTAGCTTTTTAAGTAAGCCAAATAAAATATCACATATTGAAGTCTTTTTAACTTCTGTAATATTAAAAAGTAACTAGTCACCTAATTAAGTGTACTTATCACATTTTATATTTTATTTATCATTACTCTTTCGTATTTCAAATCATATTAAACTAACAAAATAAGGTCAATAAGTAATTTATTATGCGAAATTACTTATCTACTTTGTGACATCATTTTAAGATGTCATTAATAACCATTTTACTGTTTTAATCTTTATTAATTAACTGCCTAATTAAGAGTATGACATTAGATGCTATTTATCACTCTTCCTATTTCAAATGAAATTAAACTAACAATACCTGTAAACACATGTATAAACTGTTTGTGCTATCATGATACTCTCATACAGAACTCATTTTCGAGAAAATTAAATCTCATAGCTAAAAACCTGCATATTTCCTCGTAATACTTTAAGGTCGGCGCAAAAACTTTTAACAATAGGTGTGCTAGGGAGCCACCCCTACCTACCCTCTCCCCGAGTGCATGTTCAGAGCGACACAGAACACAATATTACTGCTAGCCTGTTGCGCTCTCAACCGAGCTCTAACGACAGACGGAGTTTTTAAAGTTCATTTTATTTACGTGCAGTTTAGCCTGACTGACGTGCTTGAAATATTTGTTCGGAAATTGCGAACTGTAAAAATTTGTTGTAATATTCACTTTGTTAGGTCGTTTTTACAATAAGTAGTTGACTATATAAAATGTCGGTAATATTTCTAAAATAAGGAAATGGATTTAAGGCTTATCTAAAAATATAACGTTAATCTTATTTTGTCTTAACAAAGAGCGTATTATAATGATGTGTTTAAGTTACTTACCTTGTTGTGTCCCTTGTATTGTCTTTATGTTTAATCTAAAGATTGCTAAACAAAAATATGGGACAGCACGCATCGGTCTCTTTATCCCGTGATAATGGTAAAAAAACTGTGTAATATAAAAATACTTCTATCCTTGGTATAGTGTGGATGCCGAGCAAGAGGTGCTGAGTTCGATTCCCAGGTCAAGCAAAGTGTTATTGGGTTTCTCTATAAAATTATCAGTAGCAGCTCGGAGGTTGGATTCCCCATTGATGGCAATAGGCTCGCCCCCTATTACATGGGACCTAAAACATACTGGCGAAATGTGGGTGTACATTAGTACACCTCTGCCTAACCTTTCGGGGATGACAATTATAAATATTATATTATATTATTAATAACTGAAATATACACTACGCACTCGCCCCCTTTCCAATAGTTATTTCACAATAGTAAGTATTTGATACTATTTTTACTAAGTCTTTTCACACAAAAAATAGTGCAGACGTTTCTTCTATTAGCGATTATCAGATCTAGCAGCAAAAAGACGGATACTACAGCCTCACTTTATCGACTCCCCTTATCAGATACATACGATAACGCTATCTATTTTAAGCTTTCTTTTATCAATACGTCTGGAATATGATTTTATGGTGAATAAGTAATGTATTATGCGAAATAACTTACCTAAAAATGACCTACTTACCTACCTTGAAATGAAATTCATAAAGAACCATATTTTAAGAGTAAAATAATGAACATATCACACCTACTTTTTACATTGACCTCGCACACCTGTTACCAGAATATTGTACAAACTACAAATTACTATTTTAAATTCTTGCCGGTTCTTCTCTTTATGATCAACTACTTGGAACCGTGCAACTAGATTCTCAACGTTTCAAAGGTCCTTGAAAAAGTTTATTTGAAATTGTTTTTTTTTAAATAGGTAGGAATAAGGTATTTGATTTTCTTTAAAATTAAAACTGCTTTATACGGATTTTATCGCGGTATTGATATAATAATGACGATCCCATTAGTCCAGCGGTAATTAACACTTAACACTGCCTTCTGTCCTGTGGGTCCCGGTAGGGACAAATATTTGTATGATAAGCATAAACATTTGTATCTATATATAGTATGACTGCATTTACAAAAAAATATATATATGTAGTATATCAACTAACTAGTATCCGTAACACAAGCCTCGTTTGCTTAGCTCGAAACTAGATGGCGCTCGGTCATAATGTTAATAAATATTTATTTATTATTAAATCCCGACATTTCAAATCCGTTACCATGATAATAACCGTTTATAGTAGTTTTACTTCAATTTCAAATCACAATAAAATAAGTTGCAGACTTTAACATCCTCGAAAAGAAAAAAAAAAAAAAATGTTACAAAACCATACCATAGACAAAGAGGTGGGTACAGCAACAGCCAGTAAGAAATAAAAGGCAGTATAATGAAGTATAGCTTGTCAATACGTCAAGTGTGTAATTTTACCCGTTAATATCGAAAAGCTTGTTAATATCACGTCAACTCAACCAAAATGCTTTTGTATACTCAAACAATGACATCAAAAGTGCAATAAAGAAACACTGATTACAAAGGACATTGAGATCTGATGTATGTGTGTGTTTGTTTTCCTTTTTTGATCATTCACTCGACTTGATGAATTTGCCGTGAATGCCATGAATGTAGCTAGAAAGCCACAGATATTGTCCATTATCCAAGTTTAGGCAGCCAGTTGCATCAGGGTTTTGATCAGAGATGTTATGGAGCCCCGTAACCGTAACCGAAACTATCGGATATCCGAAATAAAAATATATCCGTAACCGTAATCCGTTTCACAAGTATATATATTCATATAAAGGCGGAGTCTAAATAAATAGACATATTTGGATTTTTTTTATCAAGTTAGGTTAGGTACTGTAGATTCTGCAAAACGTAAACAGTGTGAAACTTTTGCCGGAAACGAGGTGGCACTACTTCACTGAAACTTCATCTCATCTCATCATATCCGTTACCGAAACTAACGGATAATCCGAAATAAATACATATCCGTAACCGTATCCGAAATATTATATCCATAACATCCCTAGTTTTGATCATCCGACGATTTACCCGTTCTTTAGAGAATACTCGTTTAGTAGACACATGTATAAAGTACACTTCAATCTTTCTTTGTCATTCTAAAACTTGTAACGGTTGTCTCATTGGTTTAGTGGTTGCAAGCTCGATTTCTACACGTGAAGTCCTGAGTTCGATTACTAGGACGAGCATTTTATTAATGAGTTTTTTATTAAATTTCGATTAATGACATATATGTGCAAATATAGGAGTACATTAGTATACATTTGCTTACTTCTTCGGGAATAAAAAACATGATAAATAATTAGTATGTTTTATATAAAAATGGATTTATTTACGCCACAGATGTTTTTAACGAACATTTTGTGTGTAGGTATACCATATAGTTATTATCTTAAAAGCGAATTGACACTGTGTTAAAGATTCTCAGAAAAAGATTAATAAAATGCTGTAAAGTAAAACACAATAATGCACAGTGCATTGAAAAGGAAAACACGACGCTCGCTTTAATATCGCCCGCGGCGGGATGCACCCGTCGCCCTTTGGCGGTAGCCATGGCAACGGCAGAGCTCAGCGCTTCCCAGTTCCCCGGGACCAGGCAAGCTAACTAAATATAATTCAATCTACCTGACGGACGGCATTGATTTTGAAAAGAAAATGTGATTATTTTATGCAGTATTTTTTATGTTGTTTTTCAATTTTTAAATGCCTCATCGGTGTTGTTGTCATAAGCGCGGCGAGCGATTGGGCGTGAGGTCTTAAGTTCGATGCCAATGATGGGCAGCGTCATTGATTTCATCATCATCAACCCGATATTTTCCCAATACTAGCCTCGGGTTTCCTCTCATTTTTTAAATAGATTAGGCTATACTCCACCACGCTAGTCCACTGCGGATTTTGGACTTCATTGTGTTTTCCTTCATCGTTTGAACATGTAATAACATACATATTATATATACATACATACATAACATAGCATCACGCCTGTCGTCCCCGAAAGGTTAGGCAGAGGTGTACTATAATGTACACCCACGTTTCACCGGTATGTTTTTTAGATCCCATGTAAATAGGGGGCGAGCCTATTGTCATTAACCGGGCACGAATCCAAACTCCGAGCTGCTACTGAGAATTTCACAGAAAAACCCAATAACACTTTGCTCGACCTGGGAATCGAACCCATGACCTCTTGGTCGGCAGTCGCACTGTACGACCACTAGACCAACGAGGCAACATGTAATAAATAGGCACATAACTTCTGTAAAGTCAGCGGTGCGTGCCTTGGGTTCGAATTCGAGACCTTTGACTTTCAGTCCGCTGGTCACTGGTACTAGGCTATCACAGCTTAAGTACAATACGATGACACATCAAAATCGTGAAATGCATAGTAATATTAAACCCATTTTAGAAAATTGACTCAATTAGATTCTATAGTGCCAATGAACTGCTATAAATTTAAAGCATGCAGGTTTTGAGCATGTGAAAAATACACACATAACTTCTGAAAAGTCAGTGGTGCGTGCGTTGGGGTTGAACTCAAGACCGTTAATCCACTGGCCTCACCACTAAGCTACCACATCCCTTGAATTATATGGGCTTATATGTATAATTATGGTTTATAATATGTTATCCACATATTATAAATGCGATGCATATTATATATGCGAAAATAATACACAAATCTTTAAGATATCTTTTTTGTATTTTTTTTTATTCCTACAACATTTAGTTTTTTGTAAGTCTACATTTAAATATTAAGATAATAATATTATAGTATGTGTAAATTAATGTTTAAACAATTTCTTGCATTATTTTTAAACATAAAAAAGAATTTAACTTATTTTAATAAAATTTTAAATTGCCAATTTTCTTGTCACAAAATAAAGCACAAAGCTAACATAAACCTTTATATAAATTTACAAAAACATTGTATTTTTTACTTCTTAAACTTAAACTTAGATTAATATTTTAAATATAAAATAATATTATATTAATAAAGAGTATTATTAATAAATGATTAAAGTATTATTAATAAATAAGGAGTATTATTATAATAATATATAAAAAATCATTTTATTTCATAATATAAACATCATATATTTTTAAGACATTTATGAATATTTAGATTTTTATAAGTATTATAATATTTGATTAATGATTAAATAATTAATTAGATTTAATCAACATTTATTTTTCATTTCTAACATTTCATGTTGTCATTCTTAGTATTTATATAATTCTATTAGAAATAAACTACTTCAAAAGGACTTAATTTTTCTTTTGATTTACAAAACAATACATTATTTGTATAAACATGTAACTACATGATATCTTAACTTATTAGACATTTATAATGTAGACAATGAACCTAATTAAGCTTACGGAACTATCTTCTAAATACAATTATTTATTCATACATTCATACACTCACGTTTTTTTCCTATGGGGGCAGGCAGAAACTACAGAATGCTACGCGCTGCGATCCCTATACGATACTTTTATTTATATTTCCTTGAAGTACAATCAGAATATTTTATTAATATACAGTATTAATTATTATAACCTCCAAAGGGCCGCCTCACATTGGGCTTGTGTCCCCGTGCCTGGCTACCGCAGAAATGGATGGCTTTCATATGGGAGACATACCTCAATTCCCAAATATATACCCATATTATTGCACAGCGCCACCTAGTTTCGACAAAAGGAACTATGCTTGTGTGACGGACACTGTCTTGATGGTATCTACATAATACTTATGTATGATATCTATTAGAAACACACTCGTATTATGTTGTACTGGTAGTACAAGCGTCCGTGCTTATCACACAAGCATTTGCCCCTACCGGAGTTCAAACCCAATACCCTTACCTCCCTTCCCATTAAGAAGCTAAACTATTTTATCTCTGTGAATTCTCACATGGACCTTGCTAAATCTTAATTGACCTGTAGGTTTTCGATACATGACTGCTCATGCATGGTATGTACATACTTAATCTAACATTATACGTACGATTAATATACATGGCGTCTTCTAAGACTCTGCACCAATGAAACAGCAAATCGGGCTTAGAGCTCATAAACACGAGCGGCACGAACTGTTGCACGTTGCGAACTGCAGCCGTCGACACGCTTCGACGGTGTCGGCCACTGGCGTCGACGAAAGCAATATCAGTTTAAACTTCGATTGCTACCGTCGACGCATCGACGCCTCCCTCGATCGACTGCTGCCGTCAACGCGTCTACCGCTGCCGCGGGCTCGTCGACGGCTGCAGTTGACATCGTGCGGCCCGCCCGTATGTAAGAGCTCTTACCACTACTCAATACCAATTAAGTCAGTCTTAATTAGAAGAATCCTTGAAGTGTATCAGACCATACGTGAACCATAGATTGATTCGGACAGTTAGCCGAATCATAAAATAATGATTTCAGTAATTCTTCTAATTAAATCGGCAACTTGTACATAACACTTAAAATAAATCAGCACAGAAAATACTATATATGCAGAAACAAAGACAATACGACAATCTGCATACTACTGAAACACACTTATTTAACATTAAATACCTTTTCTAAAATATCTATATCATTTTTGACTAAATGATCATTTTCTCAAATTTTTATTCTACGATATACATTTTCACACAAATACTACTGAAAAAGGTTAAACTGTACATTTAAAAAAAACTACTATTAATGGATTTTATTTCGATGTCGCAGGGGGAAGCTATTAACAAAAGTCAAAGTATTGTTCGTCGGATTCTTTGTTACGTTTTAGGTCTCAATGGATGACCCAATTTCGATTAAATATTATAAAAAAAAATGTCATATTATTTTATACAAATAATACTGGCTCATAAACTTAAACAATAAGAATCTTCACACATCATCAAATTATATACAGAGAAAATATTTCAATAAAATTAACACTGATTTAATATTAAAAACCAGGGATGTTACGAATATTCGCGTTCGCATTCGCATATGCGAATGATTCGCATCATTTCAAACATTCGCATCAACACTCGCATTCGCGTCAAACAATGCGAATGTTTAGCAAATGCGAATGAATGCAGGTCGAGACAAGTATAAGTGGACGGAGCTTAGCGGGTCATCGCCTGTACGTTTCCAATAGGCAGTGTTTGTAGCTCGCTGCTTATGTTTACTTTATAATTGTTATTGTTTCTCGTTGTCGCTTGTCGATCAATCAATAAGCAGGTATTATGATTTAGTGAATGAACAAAGTTTCGAGTTATGGGTTATTTTAAGCTAGGATAAGTTATTATAAGTAGATATTTAGAACTTTATTTTTGTATTATGGTGCCAGGAAAGAAAAGTGCAATACGGCGATATTTCACTCCTATTGATCGAGATCATGTGAAGTGTAATTAATATTTTTAAAAATGAATATTCAGGCATTGGAGTACTACTTTGGGGCTGCGAACTCATCTGAAATTTGGCATGCAGGTAGATGTTATGACGTAGACTAAGAAAGGATTATTGAAAATTCACCCCGTAAGGGGTTAAAACGGGGGTGCAACGTTAATATGAAACTTTATTTTTTTAGTTTAATTGCACGTGGACGAAGTCGCGGGAATCAGCTAGTTATGTATGTATTTACAAAAAAAAGTTATTATATTTGTAGTATATCATTTATCCGTTACTTAGCTCGGAATTAGATGGCACTGTGTCATAATGTCCGGAAATATTTATAGTTTCGTTGTTAATTTGATTGTGCATAACCTTAAATAAATAATAATCGATTATTAAAATTGTACATTTTTATGCCTCTTCTAAACATTCGCATTAGCACATTCGCTTTTCAAACACACGCATTCGCATTCGCATTCGCAAATGCCTAAAATATGACATTCGTAACATCCCTATTAAAAACTTATTCTGAAAATATTTACATCGTAGGGTACTGAAAAATAAAAAGAGGGTCTTTGCAAAATCGTATTGTAGGTACTGTAGATAACCATACTTAGAGTAGATATCTACTAGTAAGTCATTCTCTTTGTATACTACTTGGATATATCCTTTCTATTTGACACAACCTGTATTATATACATTTATAATATACTTTTTACCTTAAATTCAATAGGCTATAATGTGCTTATTTATCTGAATTCTATTTTGGAATAACGAAATGGATTTTTTAATTTATTGTGGAACGAGTAACTAGTGATACGGATCATACAATTTAGTTTTATCTAACTTTCCAGAGTTTTATTCTAAAAGGGACCCTGCATTCTCATCTAACCATACTTGATTTTTTGTAATGTTTTGAGTTTTATTGGACTTACCGGCGGCACGTTATACTAATTTTATTAAGTTTAAAAGTCTACATTTTAATTAGCGTAGATTACTGTAGGTACTCGTTAACTCTACTTATTTAACTCAGAGCCTTGCTCTTTTCTATAATTATTAGTCTTAATATTATACATTACTGACCTAGCGCTATAATATTGAAGAGGCAAAAAAACGTTGAAGCAAATATATGTATGTATATTACACATTAGGTACTTCGTCGCGCGATTGAAAAAACTTCTTTGTAATTGTTGTCTCGTCATGTCATGTTTATGGAGTGCAATAAAAAATTGAATTGAAAGTTTTTAATATCTTAATAATTAGCTCCGTTAGGTAGTGTAGATATGACAGGGAGCGTAGATAGGCTATTTATGATAAGTAGGACAACCTTCCTATCAACCTAATTAGTAAGTAATGTTACTGATTATTGTACACTCAAGTTATGTTTTCTAATTTGTCGTCTATTGTATAACTGTAATCTGCTAAGGGGTGCCCCTCGTTGGCCATTAGTACCTACTAAATATAGCTATTATATACTATAGCGATACCGATACGAATAACTTCACTATAATAATATTAATTAAGTTACCACACACTTGCAAATAAAAAGATAAATAAGGAATATTCGGACGATTCTTTTGACGGTTGAAATATTTTTGTTAATGTGTAATAACTATTATTATTATGGACTGATGATTATGGTTTATTATTTCCGAATATCCACAAATATTATATTATTATCAAGCAACATTTATATCCTGACACTTCTTTTGGGGGCGATTTTTCAATTATCAGACCAATTTTACCATATCAGACTAATTTTATTTATGATACCTAAGTTAGGTTTATAGGTACAGAAGTGGGGTATTGGGAAATTAGTATTTATTTAACGGGTTTGAGTCGCTCTCCGATAAAAGTTAATCTGATTATTGAAAAACCAACTATTTATAAATTTTTACCCAAGAAGGTGTTGGATAACTACTCATTTGATCACATTTCAGCTTTCATTTATACGTATACGTATTTTTATATTTACATTCATTATTCATATTTTTTTATTATTACTTTAATTATTATTATTTTTTTATAATCGCCATAATTTAAACCCTTAGAAAATATTTATTAATCAATTTAACAGTTATTTATAAAAGCTACTGTAATTTTAAAGCTTCCAACCAATTTAATTGTTTTAAAGGTTGCAAAACAAAATTTGAGGCTGACATTTGTTAAAAAAAATTGTTCTTCCTACTTCTTCAATACTTAACTTACTTAAATAATAAATACGACTAACATACCGACTATCTAAGTGATGTAATGTTAACGAATAGTCGGCCTATGACAACGTTTTATAATTTCTACTATAGCTATCAACAATACAATAAAAAATATTTATCAATACCTTAATACCTAACAGTTTTTTTTATATATTTTTTTATTTTTTTTGCGAAGCTGTGTACATATGTTACTATGTGCACGAATATATCGTGAGGAAACCTGCATGCCTGAGAGATCTTCTCTATATGCCAAGCACCACTAGGCTATCGAGGTGAACTATTTACTAACCTAATCCCTCTCAAATGAGGGGAGACCCATGCCTAGCAAGGAGAACAATTAGGTTGTTGATGATGAATTTCGCGATGTATATTACGAAACTATATACAAACTGCTTGTCACGCCAGTCAGTTCACTATTCTCGCATCTTAACTGAAAATATGAATGAGCGAATTTAATTCGTAGAACAAAACTTATTAGTTTATTCTAGATATATAAATTTAACCTACAACACGTCACAACATGATAATCTAACACTCCAATATAGATATCTTGATAATTAAATTATTTAAAAGGGTTTATTTTATAACTAGACTAATATTCCAAGAATAACTTACTCATCATATAATATTATATGAGATAGCTATTTAACCTATTATAATAATAATATGTATATACCTCCACATACATACCACATTACTTAGCTTGGAACTAGATAGCGCTGTGTAATAATGTCCAGAAATATTCATTTATTTATTTACTGTAATTTATGTGAGATATTAACTCTTCTCTTTTCTCTCTTAATTAACTTACACGGTCATTATTTATACCTAAAAATACGGAACCGCATCGCGCATGTGCAGACGGCGATATGTTCTAGTATTCTCCGTATATATACCTACTTATTATATAAACTACTTATAATATAAAAAAAAAAACTTGGAGTCTATGGGTAAATTTGAATGCAGTAAATATGAACACTATGGACTTTAAAAGAGACCATAATTCTCTGAGATTGTTTCGGCATTTCTTCTCAGAGGAGTTATAAAATGCCGATGTCATCTAGTTCATAAAATAATGTTACACATGACTTGTAAAAGTGTCTTTGAAAAGATCTATTTACAGAAATAAACAATCTATCAATCTATCTATCTATCACTAACTCTAGAATCTTAACGTTTCATAAATGCTTAAAAAAGTTTATTTCTAATAAAACCTTTTGATTTTAACAGATGGCCACCTTCGATCACTCCCTCGGTCACCATGTTCACAAATTAAGGATTTTTTTGATATTTGTTTTTTATCATAATTAAGTTTTTTTTTTCAATATACGTGCTACGATATTTGTTTCACAGTTTAAATTAAAAAATATGCCACGCGCAATATTAGTTGTAAAGCCTACTTAGCTGTCATAATATATTTCGTATTATTGTCTTTTCTCACCATTCTTCTTAATTTTTTTTATAATTTTTTTAATTTTTTTTTGCAATATGTATAACCTTAACTAACTAATTTTCTTAACACCTATGCTAAATTGTGGTTGATTTAATAAATTTACAATACAAAGCTCGGCGCGTGCGCACAAGTCCTAGACATCGACAGTTATGTGGGCAGAGAGGGTGTGATTACCAAAACATGGACAAGACGCACACGAAGCATTGATATTGTTTTTTTTTATATTAAAAAGACAGACGGTAGAGACAACTGATAATTGGCTTATTATATATTGATAATTAATTGATTAACTATTAAACTGGATTACAATACTTTTTTATTAAGAAGAAGTTTATCAAGTCGGTTTTTAAACTTACCCTAACTTACTTACGCTATGAAAAGGCGAGGTGCCCTTGACAAAGATACGCCGCACAAAACTTCGCTAGATCCAAGTGACTTAGTAAAAGGATAGATTTACCTCACCCAGCATAGGCCTACAGTGCATAGGCGACTCGAGTGTTGTGGTAAGACCCAACATCCTTGCTGGAAAGGCGCTAGTGTCCTCAACCTCTGGACATTGTTGTTCCGGCCAAGTTAATTCCAATTTACACAACTGCTTGGGCTACCCCGTAAACAAGGCGCAATAGACAGTGCAGGCTTAACCAGCTTGGGCTGAGCGGCGCCATGGCCTGATCATGGTTATCGGTGGTGACCGGGTTCTATTATATATAGCCCCTATTACTATCAAATCGTGGGCGTGAAAGAGGCGATGGAAAGAAGATGGCCTACGAGCGGGAGAGACCGTCACCCGTACTGACTAGGAGAACCCGCGGCCTGATCAGAAAAGAAGCGCCTAGCCTTAGAAGGCTAAAGGAATTATTTTACGCTACACCTTGAATCATGAACTTGGGTTCATTAGCTATTAGCTCATGACAAACAACCTTCACAAGAAAAATACATTTAATTAAATACTGACTTTTCTTACTATATACGACGGCGCGAATGTGCATTCGCGCCGTCTGCATTATATGTATATGCGTGGGTATCAGTTACTAATTACCATATATTATTGAAATGCACTACAATCTTACTAGAGCTTAATATTAATTTATATTACATTACGTTATTTATTTTTCTGGCAGATGCGGCCATCGTCGTGTATGCCATAGAGATTCCGGCGTCGTGTTAGCATATTGGGGAGCGATTGTAGAATGTCGCGGTGGAGGATAAAGAGACTGGTTAGCACCAGTGTAACCTGTCAAATTACCCATGGATGTCGCTGGCCAGTTTAGTGGTTGGTCAACTATATTAGCTATAGTCGTTGACGGCATACTTTGCCCAACCTGATCCCAGAATACATTATTTTCACGATCAACAAGTTCACTAGCGATAAGAGAACTATGGACATTATTATGGCTTTGCTGACCAAAACCACCAAAGCCCATTTTGTTACATTGAGCAAATCTAATAAA
Organism: Craniophora ligustri; assembly: GCA_905163465.1. Taxonomy (NCBI): domain Eukaryota; kingdom Metazoa; phylum Arthropoda; class Insecta; order Lepidoptera; family Noctuidae; genus Craniophora; species Craniophora ligustri. The sequence continues at coordinate 3,169,108 of LR990967.1, read as the reverse complement.
GGAACCTGCTTGACTATTATGTGCATATGTTCCACCGCTCTGATAACTTGCGTTATAAATGACGTTATAATTTTGACCTGAGGTGCCATAACTTTTAACTGTTCGATTGTAGTCATTTTGAGGATTTGCCTCATTGACAAATTGGGTGTTTGGTGCAAGACCAGAGTTATTTTGGTTATTAGGATCATTTCCGATTATACGTTCATTTTGGTTACATTGAGTATAGATAAGGTTATTTAAACCAGTTGAATGGCTGAGACCATACTGGTTATCTGTGATGCCAACAATATTGTTACTTTGGTTACTTGGGTGGTAATGGTCGTTGGATGCAATATGACTATTTCGATCGAATCCCAAATTTTGGTTAACAGAATTAACTGCGGCTAGGTGTTTAAACGCACGAGGACGAATCTGACTTTGCGGCATATTAGGTATTAGGGAGCGAGGCGACACCTGAGAGCCATGCTGGTTAAAACTTTGTGGTTTTGCGAATAGCTGCTGGCGGAATTTTATCTTCGGATCCCGAAGATGGTGGCGGCGCTTATTTTCTTGACGAGCCGTCGACTTCTGGACGTCAACGCCCGGGGTCCCCATCTGTTAACATAAAATATCATAGATAAACCAGGTACTACAGTCATTGATTCAATAGTTTAAGAGTTTTGAGCTAGACGGTTAATCTTCTTAATCCAGGGTACAAAACTCTTGTTTTCTAAATCCTCGTGTGCAGGTGTTTCCAGGCATTATTTTTTCGAATCTGATTTTGATTATTATTTTTTGACGACCCAATTAGTCCAGCGGTAGTTTTTTTTTTTTTTTTATGGAAATAAGGGGGCAAACGGGCAGGAGGCTCACCTGATGGTAAGTGATTACCGCCGCCCATGGACATCTGCAACACCAGGGGACGTGCAAATGCGTTGCCGGCCTTTTAATAAAGAATATACTCTCCTCTTGAAGGTTCCCACGTCGTAACGGTTCGGAAAGACCGCCGGCGACAGCTGGTTCCACAGAGCGGTGGTGCGAGGCAGAAAATGCCTCAAAAACCGCACTGTTGTGGAACGCTGGACATCGAGACAAAATGGATGGAACTTTGAGTTCTGGCGCGATGTCCGATGGTGAAATTCAGCGGCCGGGATCAAACCAAACAATTAGAAGAGCCTGATCATCGACAACTCGAGCCGCCCTTCGTTGGATTCGGTCAAATGGAAGTAGCTGGTACTGGGGGGCCCCCGCCCAGAGATGAGAACAGTACTCCACGTGGGGCCGGACCTGCGCCTTATAGAGATTTAGGCGCTGCGCCGACGTGAAGTACCGTCTCGCCTTGCTGAGCACACCAAGCATCTTTGAGGCCAATTTGGCCTTACTTTCCAGTTGACCGCGGAACTGGACGTTGCTCGAGATGTCGACACCAAGTATTCCGATGCTGGCTGTGGCGGATAAGGGAGTGTTCTCAAAATTAGGAGTTACGACGAATGGTGACTTCTTAGCGGTTAACGCGCAAACCTGTGTCTTTTTGGGGTTGAATTGGACTAAGTTAAGTCTACCCCAGTCCGAGACTTTGGTGAGCAAAGACTCGACTTCAGACACAAGTTTGTTCCGACACTCAACGACGCATTCCCGAGAAATGTTTGCTCGGCCAGTGTACACGGCATCCACAGTGCTGTCGTCTGCATAGCAATGAATGTTGCTGATATGCAACATGTCATTGATATGCAGAAGAAACAGGGTAGGAGACAGGACACAGCCTTGTGGAACACCAGCATTGACAAATTTAGGATCAGAGCATGCACCGTCAACGACGACCTTGATGCTCCGACCTGCCAAAAAACTGGTGACCCAGTCGCACAATTTCTCGGGAAGCCCAAAGGAAGGCAACTTCGACAGAAGCGCTTTGTGCCACACCCGATCAAAGGCCTTCGCCATGTCCAGACTAGCTGCAAGCGCCTCTCCCTTGCTCTCAACTGCCTCCGCCCATCTATGCGTTAGGTAGACTAGAAGATCACCAGCTGACCGACCCCGACGAAAGCCGTACTGGCGGTCACTAATCAGCTGGTGCTCTTCCAGGTATCGCAGGAGCTGGCAGTTGATAATGGTCTCCATTATCTTGGAGAACAAGGAAGTGATTGCTATAGGCCTGTAATTGGACGGATCCGAGCGATTGCCCTTTTTAGGGATCGGGTGCACTAAAGCGGCCTTCCAGGATTTCGGGACTATGCCTAATTCGTAGGAGTGTCGGAAAAGACGCGTTAAAACCGGTGCCAACTCTGGAGCACATGTCCGCAACACGATCGGAGGGATGCCATCGGGCCCACTCGACTTGTGAATGTCCAAGGAAAAAAGTGCTTTGCGAACTGCACTTTGCCGGAACTTAATCTCCGGCATCGTGGTATCGCACCGCGGGATTGTCGGTGGTGAGTTTCCTTGGTCATCCAGGGTCGAGTTGGACGCGAAGAGAGAGCCCAAAAGATCGGCTTTCTCTTTCGCGGTATGGGCCAGCGAGTCATTCTCCGTGTGTAGGGGCGGAAAGGATGGCTGACAGAAATTCCCTAAGACAGCCTTGGCGAGAGACCAAAACGCACGGGTTCCCGACGGGAGACGTGCCAGTCTGTCGCCAATTCTGCCAATGTGCTCCGACTTCGCCTTAGCAATAGCACTTTTGAAGGACCTAGAGGCAGAGTTATACTCCTTTTTAAGTGCGCTGGTATTTACATCACTAGACGCCGATGCGTTAGCCCAGGCCCGGTAGCATTCCCGCTTTCGGCATAGTGCCGTCATGCAGGAACGACCATACCAAGGCTGGGATCTGCCACCGATGGGCACCGCAGAGAACGGAATAAAGAGTTCCATACCCTGCAGCACCACATCGGTGACAGAGTCAGCAACGACGTCTGGATCATCCGGCGAGAAGCAAATCCGCCCCCATGGGTAGGATGCAAAGAATGACCGCATCCCGTCCCAATCCGCTGACCTGTAGTGCCATATGCGGCGGCAGCCCGCAAAGCGAGGCCGTGTTAAGCGCGCAACTGGCACCGTACTCCGAACGAGGCAGTGGTCCGACGAACCAAGAGGAGGATCGACGGAAACCAGGTAGCCATCCGGATGAGAGGTCAACAGAAGGTCCAACAGGGAAGGTAAATGTGGATCCTCCACATCTGGGATTCGCGTTGGCGAGGCAACCAGTTGTGTCAAATCATATGCCAAGGCGAAATCGCAAACAGATCTCCCCGCATGATCGGTAGTGCGTGAACTAAGCCATTCGGCGTGGTGGGCGTTAAAGTCGCCTAGAATCACGATCTCTGCGGATGGGATCTGCTGCAGCACAGAATCTGTAGCCATTTGTATGTGCTCAATGAGTCGATCAGTTTCGGTATTGCCGCTATGGGACCTATACAGGCACGCGTAAATGCGGGGATGGTCGTCGCAGTCTACGCGCAGCCAGAGGATGGATAGGTCCCGTCCTTCAAGGCTCCCGAGGCGACGATAACAGATATCCTCTCTGACGTATACGCACACCCCAGCCCGCGGCACAAAGGAATGCTCCAGTTTGTACCCCGGGTAGGAGAGGAAAGAGGTGTCAGCCGGAGTGCATATCTGCGTCTCGGTGAGAAAGAGCAAGGCCGGCTTCGCCGTCTCAAGGTGAAAGTGTACGGCGTGCAAGTTGGAGTTCAGCCCCCTAATGTTGCAGAAATCCACAGCAAGGGTCGAAGGGGTAGCCTTAAGTTGCCTGCTCCGTTTACCCCTAGTTGGAGATGATAGCACAAAATTGCCCCCCCCAGAGTACGAAGGGCAGCCTGGGCGTCCACGCTCAGGTGGCGTACGACCTGAGCGTGGACGTCCAGGGAGGGATTCTCCACAACGATTTACGCTGGTGGTACCCTCCTGGGGTATTCGTACTGCATCTTGCACTATCATAGGAGAGAGGGAAGGGGGAGTGGGCCGCCGGGACTCTCACAGACCGAACGAAAGGCGACAGTGTAACTGCCACTTCACGACGGTTTTACTGTGAGAGAGTGGTCCTTCCCCGGACGTGCCGGCCCATTCGGCTACTACCCGAAGGTTCGCAGCATAGCACTACCACTAGGAAAAAAAAAAGGTAGTTAACACTGCCTTCTGTACTATGGGTCCCGGGCTCGAATCCCGGTAGGGACAAATGTTTGTGTGATGAGCATGACTTTTGTATCCGAGTCATGTATGTATCTATCTATAATATGTATGTATTTACAAAAAAAAAGTATATATGTAGTATAACAACCAGCTAGTATCCGTAACACAAGCATCGTTGCTTAGCACGGAACTAGATGGCGCTGTGTGCCATAATGTCCAGGATTTTTTTTTATTTGCTTGGTCTCCGAAATTGACATAAATTCTTTGTAAACCTGCTAGACTGTTTTTGCTAAACGTAATGGTACTATGAAATACTCCATATGTTTTGCTTAATCAACTAAACCTTCGAAATTTCTCCCGTGTTAGTGACACAACGACAAGTAAATACTGAAATAAAATCATCATGTTTACCTGTGATTTCCCACGACGAGTCTTTTTGAGCGAAGGATTTTTTGGTACTTTGAAAGCATTCAAGGCAGCTAATGGAGTGATATTCGGCTCTATAGCAACTTGTCTCCCAGTTTCTTGAAAGGAAAGGTGACTAGGTTCTTGTTCAACATGAAAGCCAATATTTTCTGGTTGCTGTTCAATCAAATTTACAACATTGGAACTTGTTTCTTCCACAACCTGGTAAATATTAACTTCTGTAGCTTGACAATAAACATCTTCCGCTACATGGATATGTGTATATTCGTTAACTTCAGATGAGATATCTTCTACGGGTTCAGAACCGTGGTGGCTGTAATCTTCTATTTTATTACAAATATCTTGTGTAATTTGGTTACCCGAATACGTAGAGGTCGATACTGTTATATTCATTTCGTCTATCACTAGACGATCATCATCTTCAGCTATTGGGTCAGCTTTTACTACATCATTATAATTGTAGCTATTTTCTTGTTGAACTCCCGTTGGCTTTATAATAGTAGTATCGAAGATACTACCAGGCGCTTGCAAAATAACTGATTGATTTCTCTGATCTTTTTGTGCATCGTCGAGCTCATATTTTATACCTTCAGGATTGCATGATTTGTTGTATTTAGTATATAAGTAAATAAGTCTCTTATTTTCAGCACTAAGAGCTACTAACGCCTCAACTGATTCAGAACTGACTGTATTTTGAGAAGGCGTTTCAATTTTTACAAATTCTAAGTCGTCCTCCGTGCCGGTTTCTTTCTTTATAACATCATCATTACAATTCTCTTCTTTTAGTTTATCATCAGCTTTGTTTATAATCTCAGTCAGTTTATGTAATGTTATTTTTTTAGTTTTGAGATATTCTAATATTTTATAATCTTCTTCATCAAGCTCATTTTGAGCCTCAACATTATTTTCAAGAATATCTTTAAGCTTTTCAACTGTGGTTATTTTTTGAGCTTGCAAGAATTGCAGCATTTCCATATAATTTCTGTCAGTCTGTGACTCAAGGTCTTTATAATATTTGGCCGGACTGTATAGTTTTTTATCAATATTTGGAAAATTTATAAACTCATCAGATGGCAATATAGCCTGGCGGTACTTTTTCATCTCTGGTACAGCTGACAATGGTAAATCATGCTTACCAAAATGTGGTGTCATATTGTCCATCAAACTTTTATTTTTGGGTGGTTGAACGCTGATAGGCATGTTGTTTTTTTCTTCCATATTTCCGATGACTGACGTAGACTTATTCTCATCTAAACTTAGTTTTTTCCCCGATTGATTTAAAAGAGCACTTTTGATAGTATTGAAATTATTAATTCTATTTTCAGATTTATTAAGTAGAGCTAGTGGTTCTATTTGATAAGATTGATTAGCGATATTATTTTCGACAAAAAGTTTTTCCTCATTATATGAATCTGTTATATTGGGCATGGATTGGCTGGCCATTGGTTTATTACCAATTTTATCGTTACTGTTTAATTTCGGCCTGAAACATCAAAAATGGCAAACATTAAATTGTAGCGAAAATATTACTTAGTGTTTCGGTAGTTAACTTACGATATACTCTTAGTATGGCTGCTACCGTTTTCAGGTGTCTTGATTTTTTTTGCTATTCTGGGTACCACAACTTTAGCGCGGGAGTTCTTGATATTTTTATTTAATCTTTTCAATGTTTTTTTCTCCCTCTTCGTGGATTTTTTATCGACTGATTTAAATTTTTGAATCAACCAGTTATGTTTCTTCAAATCTAGCGACACTCTATAGCTGTGGCGTTCTTCTTTGTATTTTCCAAACAAATAATTTCCAATTTTAGATTTTCTCATTATTTAAAAAATGTCACAGTTAGGTAATCACTATTTAAACACTGCAATTGTCAATCTTTGTTCACTAACAAGGTAACTGTCGGCACTGATATGAAAATAAGTAATTATATCCGGACTGCAAACTTTTGTTAGAGACGATCGGTTTGGGTAAGCGAGCTAGCTATGGAGTGGCCAAAGCAGCGGCTCGGTGACGACTACCGCGGCAGGAGGTCGTGTTGGACGACCACGGGGCCACGGCACTGCCCCTGGAAGACATCGGCCAATACGCGAGCGGTGCGCGCGCTGCACATCTAACATCCCTCTGTCCGTACATTACATTTTTTATAAACTTCGCTCTATATCATATACCTAGTTATGCATGTAACATAACTTTTATACGAAATTCCTAGAATAAATCTGTACAGGATTATAGGTAATATTGTAGATACTATAGCACTTCTCTTTTTGAAAATGTTACATATATCCTCAGAATAGTGTCCAATTGCGGATATGTACGTGGCTTTTATTATCCACGTCACATCTATTGCCACGTCATCCAAGCACCAGATTTTACTTTTTTTTTCTTTACAAATGGTAGTTAAACTGCGCGAGGCTAGCATTTAAACCTATCTCGTTCTGAGAAAGCCTGTGGTTGTGTAAATAGTTCATTAAATATAAATCCGATATATCAGGCATATCCGTATCTGATAAAGGCTGTTTTTTCAATGGAAGACCAGGTTATGTAGGATAATAATATGGTCTTAAATCCTACATAACCTGATCTTAAATAGAAGAAACAACCATTTTCAGAAAATCTGAATTACTAACTTAAATACTTAGCAAATACATTACTTTATAAATAAAACATCTAATTTCAATTAAAACAGAAGTTTATTTTTTAATTGCTCAAGTATATTTTAATTTTTTTCTAGTTAGATACAGTTTTAGCCTTAACTTTTCAAATTCTAGTTTAACGGCGTTTTACATAAAATACTTCTGTGTATATATTGATTTACAATATATTTATTGTGCGTGGGTCAATAAATACCTACTAGCATGGTAAATATAAGTGAACCTTTTTTTCTACGACCAACGTGTACTAGAGGTCTTGTTTTATACATTATTAATTTCATACATTTATCCGAATACTACACATTGATATAAAACTACATATTACGGAAAAAAAACCGATAAAAGTAGTTTTATTTGAATTATTTAATTCAAAGTGTAATTAGGTACCTTCTTTTATCGGGTTGAAATGAAAAATACCTACTTTTTAATTATAAAGAATTACTAAGGCATCAATTAAATAGTTTCAGTTACCCTACCACCTAAACATCCCTTTCTTGGATATATTTGGCATCACACTATTGCCAGAGTAAAATTAGACTCTGCTGAAACAAAACAATGGAGTTCGTGGATGAATTGAATGAAACAACGATTTATATAATATAGTCCGCGAGTAAGACATATTAATATTCTGAAACGAAAAGATGAACGGAAACATTGCTTGAAGTTATATGCTAATGTTAATGTGAAGAAAGTTATCTGCCCGAGATATTTGCCGGCGGCCAACGCCAACCTACATTAGGCCTAAACAGTGAAATAACCTAACCGCTCTCTTTCTGAGATGAAACCCGTGACGAGCATTGAAAGAGTAATCGGTTTGACTAACATGATGCTGTAGTCGCTCATGCTTGACGCATAATATAGTATTTATCTTCATAATGAACTTGTACGTTCTCTAACAACATATAATAAATAAATCTTATATATAAAAATCTCGTGTCACAGTGTTTGTCGCTGAACTCCTCCGAAACAGCTAAAGAGATTATTATCAAATTTTGTTTGTATATTTGGTACATTTGGTATGTTTAGTTATACACCTTTACAGATTGACATGGTAATTATTTATACATTTAATTTATTATTTGTTAACGCAATAGTAAAATAGCCTGTAAAATATGAGACATGTTGGCGTTGGCTTTTATATTGTTTTTGTATTTTTTTTAAATGTAAAAATACCTACCGGTTTTTGGGCGGTCTGGGCTTGTCATGCTCACTCAAATGTCCTGCTGATGGTGGCGTTGTGTGTCGGGTCTTTTTATTCCCTCCAACATGGTTCAGAAGACCGACGCCGATACACACGTCATGCTCGTGAACGGGTGCTATCAGTTGGGACTGGTCGGCTCATACATGTTGGGGCAACCTAAATAGGTTTTAGTTATTTCCTTTCTCCATTATTCATAAGTTTGACAAAACATTTTTTTTATGATTTGACGTCAAAAAATACTTATAACCCTAAATTTTCACTCTTCCCTCTTCTCTTCTTAATTTTTTTATGACCTATTTTTGTAAGCGTTGTCTAGCCATAGTTGCCTTTTTAATTTATTAATATTTTAGTAAAAACACTTAATTATGCTTGCCAATGTATGTTACTGACACAACTTTGGCAAGAAATAACGAGAGAATTTGGAAAGATGACGAGAGAATATGAGGTAAAAAATACTTATAATATTATTGGAACATGGGAATCAGAGAATTGAATTGAAAAGGTAGGGGTGGCAAAATTGTAATAGCATACTAGCGGCAAATATGTACTTTCACCACTGCATACATGTGATACATGGCGTGACAAAATAAAACTGCTGTGTTCTACGGACGACCCAATAAGCGCAGCGGTATTAAAGGGAGACCCGTGCCCAGTGGGACAATATGGAGTTGATGATGATTAAAGGCTGCATTCTATGGTAAGGGTAATCCCGGCAGGGGAAAATTATTGTGTTATGAGCATGGCCATTTTACCATGGTTATTACACATAGGTAAAAAAAACTAATAACTTCCTATTATCCTTTTGTAAATGTAAGGAGCTGATTTGAATAAAAGAGTTTAAGCGAGCGACGGCAAATACTGTCTACGCCTTAGACTATTATAGTAGCTACGGTCTACGTAGCCGTAGCCTAATACCTACGCCGTAGCCTAATGCCTACGCCGTAGGCAACGATCTGTACGATTTGGTAAGTAGCCTACGCAACTAGTCTTTGTCTTTGTATACAGGCTGTAGTCTACGCCGCAGGCTACGGATCACAGTACGGCGCGGCGCGCGGCGTAGGCACTTATAGCGCAACAACTGTCTTACAAGCCGATTACTGAGATTTTCCGCTTTGCGTTTTCAAAACACTAACAATAATATAATCAGACATTCGTATGAAAACCGTTACATGCGGCTTAACTTGTTATCTGAAGCACGGGAGGGGTCTCAATAAGATTAAAAAGCCATAAACATAAGACGGTAGAGCTGTAGTGTGCTGCTGCGGTGTGACCGATGGACAGAGATGTCAGAGGCCTCGAGTTCAAAAACAAGGCACGCCACCACTGACTTTTCGGAAGTCATATGCGTATTTATCACATGCTCAAACGGTGAAGGAAAACATCGTGAGGAAACCTGCATGCTTGAGAGATTTTCTCGATGGCATGTAATGTCTGCCAACCCGCAGTAGGCTAGCGTGGTGGACCAGTAGGTAGTGCCCAGCAGTGGGACGTAAATGGGTTGATGCTGAAGGATCTTCACGACGACCGGTCCTGCGCCACCCGCATTCAGCGAGTTCCAACTTTACCAACCAGCCCTTTACCAACTCGTCGGGCCACCCTGCCGGGAGCCTCCCCACGTTGCTTCTTCCGTTTACCACAAAGTAAATCAAGAATGCGACACCCAATCAATTTCGATTACAAAATAAATAATACTACAATAATGAGATCAACCAACATGAAGGACTTGGGTGTCACATTTGACCAGAGGCTTACTTTTCACGACCATATTTCTACACCAAAGAATCTTTTAAAAGGCTAGGGTTAGTTCTCCGGAATGCCCGGGATTTCCAAAATGAGCATGTAATAAGGCTTTTATACAGCACACTTGTCCGAACCAAGCTAGAAGCCAGTTCCTCTGTATGGAATCCGCACGAAGCTAAGTACCTAATAAGTATGCACTTCTAGAAAAAGTGCAATAAGCATTCCTGCGATTTCTTTACAGATGAACTCTCGATTACTATCCCTACCTCTATCCCGCCAAGTTCCTGTTAGGATATTTAGGGTATCACATGCTGGAGACCAGAAGGGCATGTAACCAGATAGGCGTTATGCTCAAAATATCTAGAGGTATGACGGATGCACCGGATATCCATAATGAGCTGATTCGACTCTACACACCGAATAATTATCTCCGTAGCAGAAAACATCAACTGCTAGATGTGCCCTCGTGTCGGACTGCAGCTCGTGCTGCGTCTCCTGTACCGCGCGTGTTGACTGCACTAAATAAGCTCGTGGAAGCCAACCCGGACTGTGATATCTTTGATAATAAATTCGCCAAATTTTTTTGCGTCTGTGTTTACAATTTTGTGAAAATCATTTTATTTAATTGGTTTATGTTTTCTCTTTTTATGCTTATATTTACATTTGTAATTTATCTTTGATTTATGTAATTGGTTTTATTTAAGCCGTGTAAATCCAATAAATAAGACGTACCACGCATAGTGCGAAGATTGCTACGCTTCGTAGCTTACCACTAGCGCAATCTAGAGTTTAATTTGACAACCACAGAGATGATGAGTTTCACGAAATTCAAAAGACGCAGAGGCTTTTTGCCTTCGATAGATGGCAGTTTTAGGTAATATGTCCTCTTAAGCTCACCAATTTAAAAAAATATTTGGTTTTTCGCCAGAGATTTAAGAAAGTAATAATAGAGGGCGTTAGAAAAAAAAATATAACATTATCATACTTTTTTTTTCTTGAGCTTCTAGAAGGGCTTAACAAGGTCGCTAACGCACGAACGATACCACTGGGTTGCAAACGTCCTTAGACTATGTTTTTGCCACCCTTGGTATGAAAAAACCGTTCAGTTAACTAACATCTAATTATATTCTTTCATATTTATAATTTAGTAGGATACGCCGCCGCCGTTAATATAAGACCTCTAATTTAAAACGTATGCTCCTAGTCCAGGAAATAAATAAAACTCAGAAGTAAAAAAAATATTCTTGTGACTTTATTGCACTAATTATATTCTTAAAAAACCTATTCACAGACTAATATATCAATAGGTTTAGCTATTGATTTCTTACACGTACGCAAATGTAAATGTAAAGGATCCGAAACGTTAAAATAATATCAATATACCGCGTAAAATCCGTAAAAAGTAGTTTTATTTCAATACCTTTAGACCCTTATAAAATCTAAAATTATTATCACCAATAACTATCACCATTAACACCAATAATTATCACCTTTAACCTACCTAAAACGTTCATAAATTTAATCGTACGCAATAATACGTCGTAAGTATCCAAGTTCATTATACAAACTAGTTCTTATTACTTAAACTTTAGATGTTACTGTGGAATTCTTTTTTATAATTTTATTTACTATCACATGTCCCTCATCATAGTAAGGATTAAAATGTTCGCGAACTTTCTTCAGCCATACGTCGATGTTCTTGAAACTTTCGCTTGGATTGTAGCCAGCCATCCCTAAAAACAATGCATCATTAGACATTAGATTTGACAAAAAACAAAGGATTTGTTAAAAAACTGAAACTGGCAGAAACTGGAACTAATGAGCAAACAAAATAACAACAATTTTATCATGTCAGATGCTACCTATCACCATTTTATGTTTTATTATTATTCCAAAAATGCGATTTTGGTACACACATAATAGTTTTTAAGAATTATAGCACAAAATATGTCTTGATTTGTAGAATAATTTTACGCTAGCTATTTTCAAATGTATATGGCAACATTAGCTGCAATGTTGGCAATACTGTCGCCAGGTCAGATAACTTTGTAATACTACATTCCCAACTGCCCACAAGTCACTGAAAACTACAAAAATGAAATTGCATTCAACTCCACTCAATACTCAATAATACTTACTAGGTTGTTCCAATTCACAAGCTGCTATCAAATCAGCAACAGTGGGACTGTTGCCAATAATAAAATCTGTGCCTCTGCCAAGCCACTTTGTATTAAAATCAGTAAGTGCTGCCTCCATACGACTCTCATATCCTGTTAGGGCCCTAGCATCCAGTGGCTTGCCAAACATGATAGGATTCAGATACTACAAAACAAGAAACACACTAATTTAATATGAGAATTCTTAAAAACAAATGAGAAACTTTTTTTAACAATCTCTAATCAAATAGTGGTAGGAAAGTTTTTTTAATAATTTAACCTGTAGGCTGTAATACAGGTTTTTCAGCAATAGGCATAATGAAAAGTACTACAAAATCACTATGAAAGAAAATAAATAGTACTTAAATAATATAATTATTTTAATGCAAAAGATAACTAGGCATAATAAATATGAAAAATATCATTATTATATAACAATAGAATCACTGCTAGTGAATCAGACACACTTTTTTCCTGGTATCATACTCATTAGATATACTTCAAGGTAACTTTTTTTTTAAACATTGTTTTGCTTACATAAGACATGTAAGTTTTCTCAGTCTAGTAGATACTCATACAATTTGATATTCATACCTTAACCCTGAAATACATAGCACAGTGCAATCTTAACCCTGCATGCTGCCATTCCAGAAACTCCTCGACTTGTGCTTGTACTTTTGATTCCTTTGGGTACAAACTCTCTGGTATTATATTTTCTCTGGATAAATATTTAAGAATGGCAATACTGAAAAGGCAAACAGAAATGTGATTGATTATTAAATATTTGTTTGTTCCATTTAATATAAAACAATATGAATGAAGAGTATCTAATATCTATAAATCTTTGTTTGTTCATAAGCAGTACATTATTGTTTCTAGTTTTAGTAGTAGGTAGTATAATGTTAACCAACCTCTCAGTTAATATAAATCCATTATGATCAATCACTGGAACCTTTTGAAATCGATTTATAGCAGTAAACTCCTCAGAATAATGTTCAGCTGAAAAGAATAAAACATTCAAAAAGTTTTATTTTACCTCTACTCTATAGATATATTTGTATAATTATGTATACATATATGATAAATAGAACATAGCGTTTGTGTTACTTATTTTTGTGTTTGACCCTTACATACAGCAAACCCCATTAAAAGTGTATGTGTCCTACACAAAAGAGTAGTAGGCTGGTAGCCCGACAGGCAGATTACTATCAATGAATGTGATTTAGAAGATCTGCTGAAGGGATTTTCGAACAGGCAGTTTATTTTTTTGTACTTACAATAATGCTGTAACTAAAAAATATACTAAACTAATAAACACAAAATTAATATTATACTTACCCTGTCGTAGATCAACGATTTTTGGCTCAAAATCACATTTTATTATTTTCAATAGTATGTAAAGAGCTCTAGAGGGCTGTGACATAAGATCATAATATAATTTAAGAGACATTATTGTAAAGATTCTAAGTGTGAGCGTATTGTTTAGCGTACGTATAAAGAAGCTTTGACTTGTTCTAAAATAAACAACCCAAATTTATTTCACTCAAAAATAAATATATTATATTTTACTAAGTTTAACTTTAAAAGTTTTTTAACTTAAAAAGAACTCAAAGTTCTAGTTCTATCTTTTCTACTTGCTCAAGCCTCAAGAAGTCAACAGTCAACACTTGAAGTTTGAAGTTTGTATTTTTCTTTGTGTTGTACACTGTCATTTTTTTTATTGGTGTGTGTGTGTGTGAAATTGTAGCCAAATGTGAAATGTCTTATTATGACACAGCGCCATCTAGTTCAGAACTAATGTGACATGTCACATTCCTGTCAAAGTCAATCTTATTTATTTATTTAATGTGCCACACACACAATACATTTTATATCAAAAAAAAACTTACAAAATAATAGTTATCACTCTTTAATATGTGTGGCAAGGAAACCAGCTCAGTAATTGCTGTGCGGAGGGCACAGCACTGATTTTCGACTGGTCCCTGCCATTAGAAAATCATTTTTTTTTATTGACACGCACTCAACATTATAAAATAAAATTATTTTCTTAGAAATAAACATTTAAAAAAAATGTCTGCTTAACAATATTGATATATTGATGTTATATAAAAAAATAATATATTAATATAACAACATATTTGGCGAAAGTTTTCTCAAATTAAAATTAAATATTTTTACTTATTTACTAGCTGACCCAGCAAACGTTGTCTTGCCACATTATAGGGGCTGGTGTTAGAAGGGTGAAAATTTAGAATTATAAGTATTTTTTATGCCAAATCATAAAAACAAATACAAAAAAATATTTTGTCAAAAAAAATGAAAACAAAACCTGGTTAGGGACATCCTTATCACCTAGAGGTATAAAAAATAACCTACGGCCGATTCTCAGACCTACCAACTATACATTCAAAATTTCATAATAATCCGTCCGGTCGTTTCGGAAGAATTCAGCGACAAACACCGTGTCACGAGATTCTGAATAAGATTTCACACACATGTACATACAACTATTAAATTGATTTGTTCAAATATTAATATTAGTTTCTTTTCAAATATTTTAAATTGATTGGTTGATTGAAAGGCACAGATTTCAATGGTCTCTGCAATAAATAAATTGTGTGTGTAGTTCAATTATTGTGAATCTGATTTATAATAAATTAATTATTTATATTAAAAAGTAAGTGAGGTAGGTATATTTTGTATTTACTAATGATTTAGGTAGAATAACTAATAATATATAGAATATGTTAATCTGAATATTTTCTTGCTGTCTATAGGGAGTAGCAACAGCTTGCTTCAACAATAGAGAAAGGTTCTTGCAGATAGACTTAATTGAATGTGTGTCAGTGGTTCCAGATTACGCACCTTTTATTGTTTTGATTAAGATTGATGTACACCCATAAAAACTAGCTATCAGTTTTCATAGTTACCTATTTTGTGAAGCTAATAAGAGTATGACATGATATGTTTCTTTTAAACCACAAAGGTGGCAAAGAAGCTTACGGTCCGCCCGATGGTAGTAAGCCGTTACCGTAGCATAAATACGTTTGCAACACCAGAGATATCGCTAGCACGTTGCCGACTCGTAGAAAGAAACCGTTTAAGTTTATTGTTTATGGGAGTTATAAAACTGACAGCAAAATAATTCCCACTGAGAAATCTGAGAATAGTTACTCATTACAATTCACTACAACAAGCTTTGGTTACCTTACTGACTCGCAAAACACTACAAATGTTGTTTCAAAGTCTTTTGTAAGGTAGAGGTGCTTCTCCAGTCAAGCAGCTCAAGCTTTTAGCTTGTTTACATTATTTAAAATACTAAAACTGGGTACTATTGGTTTAGTAATATCATATTAGGCACCTCACTATAGATTGTGTATTTAGTTATTTACCTAAAAACGAGTAGATAAAATTCTAGATACACTATAACACTACACTGTCTTGATTTGTTAGTGTGTGTGTGACAGACGCTGTGCTCTTTGATAAAAAAATACGCTTTGTAAAATTATTTTTATCAATAACTTAACAACCGATATGGCGTCGTTAGATCTTTTAACGCCACATTTATCTAAAATCAAAATACCTAACGCACAACAACTAATCTACAAGGATGAATGTGTATATTCTTTTGACAATCCGGTGAGTTGCACTTTTTATTATAACCTCGAATTTATTTTTCTAAAATCATTTTATACTTGCTAGTATATAGGCTTATGTATCAGATTAATTTCGAAATAAAATAAAATGCTTTTTTATTTATAATTTGTATCGAATGCATTGCTTATCTGCTGCTTCATAGGATAAAAGTATTATGAATTTTTCACCTCTGTTTATTTTGTTATATGTATATAATATGAAAGGAATCGATCCTGATTTTCATTATAACTCGTCTTGTTATGTAGACCGTTCGTCATAGATTGATATTTGATACCAGAAACAGTGTAGTACGTTTTGTAGAATACGCAATAGTATTAGCGACGACATCGGCCTTTGTAAGGGCGGGTCGCTAGTCAATAGTATTTTATTGATTGTCCGTCTGTATAAATAGATTAATACATAAATATAATTGAATTTGGACAGAGAGAGAAGAATATTTTGTTCTTCAGAATCCCATCTGGATAACAAGGCTAAATTAATTAAGGTGGCAATGGCTCTCTGAACAAATCTCATTTTCATTTGTATAAATATCATGTAATAATTAATTCCTGTTTACTTTTAATTATCTCAGAAGTTTCTATGAAGGGGACTTACCTTATGTTTACATATTTAGGAACTAAGTAATTTCAATGTAAAGATAAAATTTGTAGCAGTAGCAGCAGCTGCAACAGTATTCCTCTCTGAAAGAGCACTATGTTTTAAGATGTTTTCTATAGTATGTTTTGCTACTAACGAGATTAAGAGTTTTATTATTAGGGAATGAAATTCAAATACAACTCATAGTTACTTCAGTTATATTATTCTGGTATGAATAAACAATCCTTATATGAAAGTCTTTGTTTAAAGATAAAAAAATATAAAATAACAATCACTTGAGATACATATTAAATAGGATTAACAGAATTATCCTTAAAATATTTAGTATTCATGAAATTTTTCACAGCCTGATACACATTTGCGATTACATTAAAAATAGAAGTCTTCGTACCATTCATGGTGTATGAACACAGATTGAGTGATAGAAATGTGTCAAGCATCACGGGACTCCAGAACAATATGTTGTATAACAGTTCCCGACTCACATACGTCTTTACATTTTGCTTTTTCAAGTTCATTACGTGTATCTTTGTCAATATTACAGCAGAAATTGTAATTGGTATGAAATAACTGACAACCATTATAACAAACATATATAAAAGTAAATTCTTATTATCCAAATAACATATTTTCATGCAATTTTTATTAAAAATTTCTTTCTGTGTTCTGAATAAGGGTGCACTTGTCACATTTATATCTACATAGTGACTTTTGTTTTGCAAATTAGCAATGATATTATGTATTTTATTTACCACAGAGTTAAATTTTTGTCCAGTATTATTTGGATAGTTTTCATACATTTCAAAATAATTAGGATTTTGTAGTATGTTTGTGCGTAATTGAAGAGTGTCATTCATATCAATTATTGTTGAACAATTTTCTTTACTTACATCCAGTAATGCCATACAATTATCACTTAAACTCCGCAAATCATTTGTAGATATATTCATTTCCAGTATATCCATTGAAAACATAGGTAATGTCATTAAAAGAGGCAAAATCCACTGCAATAGGACAGTAATAAAACTGAAATACTTTTTCCAATATGAAAAAAATCTTTTGACTGTACTTCTGGTTTGAACACTAAAGGTTTCACCAAGTTCTCGCACTGTATTTTCATCTTCATCTTTCTTGTAATCCATTATCATTTTATAATGCATGTAATTATCAATAATTAAGCTTAGGAAACTGTTTACCAGAGATACTATGAGAGGTCCATAACCCATAAAAATTGATGTTAAGCTGCAGTCAATCTCTTCATGTTTCATCATGTCAGCCGATCTTTTTTCTATGTCATTCATTTCAACATTCATGGGGCTCAATTTGTACAGCGCCCTGCTTATGAAAGCAATTCCGATGCATGTGAGAAGTATATTCTCTGATAATAGCACAGATGAAAATGACGAATTATTTTCCTTCAAAATTCTTCGCAAATTTAACAGACTTAGTAAAAATCCACATAATATTAGAAAGCTCCCTAAATACAAGTCTACAGAGTTCAACATGCTTTGCATTTGTTTTATTAGTAAATGACAACTTAGGACTAAACTTACACTGCCAGTGTTTTGACCGAAATGAGACATAGCCCCCATATTTTTTTGCAGGGAAGTGATAGCTGTTATCAGAAGCATGTAAATGATAGGGGCACTTTTTAAAACATGTGGTTTCTTTTATAAAATATAGGTAGAGGTATTCATAAAATCAATACACAGCATGGCACATTTTAAACATTAACAGTCATGTAAAAGTGAAATGGTCTGAATATGCATTCAATACAAAAATAATATGACAATAATGTAATGATGCTATTTAATATCTGGTAGACAGTTGAGACAACTTATAACTCCTTTATATCCTGCTATGCTACTTGTTTGGAATGAGTATTTTTCATTATCAGATCTTGAAAAAAAAAGCGATAGTTTAATGAGACACTCTAACTTTATTAACTCTAAGAGGAAGTAATGAAGTTGTATAAATTATTTGTTTGTTTCAGGAGTCAGACACCGGTCTTTACGTGTCTCTTGTGAGCTACCTTGGCTTTGGCCGCAACTATGTTGAGCAATACTTCCAGAAGACCGGCAATAATGTCTTCCTTCACATCAAGAGGGACAAAATACCTGTAAGTAGGCACAAAGAGTTTATTAGGCTTTAGATTTTTTTTCCAAACTCTGGGTACATTTACAAATACACCCAAAACAACTATGCCATATAATATATTAGTCCCATTGGAGGATAGAACCTGAGAGTCGTGGCGACGAAGACGAAAGTTCAATTACTGCCAAATATAAATAGGTACATAAAAACACTGCAGATTTGCAGAGAGGTAGTATAGAAGTTGCTCCAGTTGGCCAAAGGTACTAAAATCTCCTTGCTAAAATTAGAGGCTTTTATATGTCTACATTCCCAGATCCCAGAGCCAGAACAAACAGGCGATGGTCCTGAGAAGAAGATCACGCGGCTAGCAATCGGTGTGGATGGTGGGTTTGATCCTAATTGTGGCAAGCCGAAGTTCACATACACAGACAACTATAGTGTTGTTGTGCTTCCCGGTTTTCATACATTCCCATGGCCAAATCCAACACTACCTGAAGTTGTAAGTTATTGTTAAAGTTATAACATATTGTAATTTAGAAATCATATCTTACATTCTTAACTTTGTTGTTCTAATGTTTAAGAAAAGAAAGACCCATATCTGTACCTTAAAAACGAAGTAAAGTACATCAGAAATTACAGAAATTGAAGATACTAATGTATCTTTGCATTTTATTCTTGCTTAGTTAAAACATACACATTTTCACATTCTATACATAAGATAAATGAAAACTGTGATTAAGAAACTTCATAGATACTATTTTCGACAAAATTATTCAGGCTAACTATCATTTTCATTGACAATATAGTCTAAATTACTATTGCTCAGGTGAACAAGGCAGTGCAAGCAGTTATAGACGCGCAGTCACCGTTCAAAATTGCCGAGATGGCCGCACTGCAGGGTACATGGGACGGAGAGAAGCGTGAAGTATCTGTGTGAGTTACTTAAACCGTCCTTAAAAAAAGTAAACATCCTTAAGAGACAAGAGTACTTAAAACTTGCACATTGAAGTAACTTTCTCGATTCTGTTCTTCCTTTTCCGTTTAAAATGTCTTTCAAAAGCTAATTACGGCTCGCGAAAAATCGCATATTTTGAAAAAGTGCGCGGTCTATCAAGGAACTTGCCACCTCTGATCTATAAACTAATCCCTCTCAAAATGAAAAGAGACCCGCGCCCAACAGTAGATAAATAAATAGGTTGATAATAATGATGGGAAGGTGATATTGGAAAAAACTATGACAGTGTCATTCATTCGTGTCGTTAGCTGTACCCATTAAAACAATAATATTCCAGTCACTCAGTGAATCTGAAGCAGCTCGACAACGGCGTGAAGATCCCGCCGTCCGGGTGGAAGTGCGACAAGTGTGACCTGACCTCCAACCTGTGGCTCAACCTGACAGATGGCTCCATACTCTGTGGACGCAGGTTCTTCGACGGTTCCGGGGGAAATGATCATGCTGTGAGTTGTGTTGATGTTTTTATAGATGTTAGAAGGTATTTTAGGAATATTTTCAGTTGAAACGAAATTTATATGAGCTGGTGTGCATTACTTGTAACCGGTCCGCATGCATGACAAGATGTATGAATGTGGATGAGGCAAAAAGTAAAACCAACTTCAAAAACTAAAAAGCAAAAAATAACTTCATACAGTTTTACCTTTTCTTTAGTTTTAAAGGTATGAAGTCGGTGCAAAGGCAAACTCACCGCGAGTGACCTTGAGCGGGTGGTTAAAACCACCACATCATCAGCACCGACTTCATACCTTTAAAACTAAAAAAAAGGTAAAACTGTATGAAGTTATTTATTGCTTTTTAGTTTTTGGAGTTGGTTTTACTTTTTTTTAAAAGTTAATTTATTTTTTTCTTTTTAGTGTTGTATATATTAAACTTTTCATATCAGGTCAATCTAATGGCCTGAAAGAATACAACTATCGATCCATATATACTTATAATTATGAAAGATTTTCCCTTCAACTCCTAACCGTTGAGGAGTTGTACTTTCCATCAACAGAACATTACATGAGATGGTGATTTTCAAATGCAAATACTTGAACAGCTTTGGAGAATACATGTAAATGTAATAAATGCCTATAACTGAAAGAAGTCTTTTAAGTCTTAACTGTTGAGGAGTTCTACCTTCCATCATCAGATCATCAACATCAAATGATGATTATCAGACGCAAATACTGGAACAATTTTAGTAAATGATAATTTCATTTTTAATATTTAATTTCAATTTTAGTGAGTGATAATTGCCTATAAAATTTGAGGGTTGCCCTCGATTTCCCTGGGATTCCATCATCAGATCCTGATGTGGTTACAATGGGACCATCTGTGAAGTATACCCTTTTAAACAAAAAAAGAATTTTGCAAATCGGTCCAGGCGTTTTGAAGTAATTCGTGAACATAAATAAAAAATAAATAAAAAAACCGACGAATTGAGAACCTCCTCCTTTTTGAAGTCGGTTAAAAAGTGGTATGCAAGAATCGTGGCGCGTGGCATTCTGTAGTTCCTGCCTACCCCTATGGGAAAAAGGAGTGAGTGTATTTATGTATAATATGGGGTCTTACATTCTGATAAAGTTTGATAAGACAATACAATATGCTCTATATGAAACTATCATTCTACTAAAGATAATTCTTCTAAATTATAACGCGATTGTTTAATCAATTAACTAATTCTATCGCAGTCTACTGCTCGTCATGGCCACGCACAAACAACGTCATTATTTAAGCTGTTGCTTTAAACCACTATTGGCCAAAGACCAATGATTAACACAATGGGTATATACAGGTTCTTTGCTTTTCACCATATTGTACATGCCATGACGCTGTACATACTCATTTCGCCTGTATGTTTTAGGTCCCATGTAACAGGTAGGTAGGCATAGGTGGCGAGCCTATTGCCATCAACCAGGCACGAATCCAAACTTGCTAGTAAAAATTTAACAGAAATCCCAATAACACTGCTCGACTTGGGAATTGAACCCAATACCTCTTGCTCAGCAGTCGCATTGCACCACTAGACCAACGAGGCAGTCAGTTTCAAAATATCGGTCTACAAATACTTGGTATAGTTGCTATACAAGGTCATCATAACCTGAATTTCTCCCCTCAGGTAGAACACTACCGCCAGACAGGCTACCCGCTGGCCGTGAAACTGGGCACCATCACCGCGGACGGCAAAGGGGACGTGTTCTCCTACGCTGAGGACGATATGGTAGAGGACCCCTTCCTGGCAGACCATCTTAAACACTTCGGCATCAACGTACAACAGCTACAGAAGGTATTCAATTTATGAGTACAATTTCATGACTAATATAAAATCGCCTAGCCTAGCTATTAGAATAGCCTCAATACGAACCTATCAAGCGTCGTATTGAATACACGCAGGTTCTCCAGGACTAAAATGCTGCTATTTCTCAGCAAATTTTCTGTTCAGCCAGTACACTCCTCAATCCAATACTGCCACTGTCAATATGTTATGCAAACCCAAATCATAAAGCGCCGGTGAGTACGACCATTTGCCATGATCTTTTTTTGGTCGCAAGACGGTATCTTGACAGCTAGCAGTTGAACTGAAAGATGTTTAGTCGAATTTATTTTGTTTGTTTACATAGCTCTTACGGTAGCCTTGCAATGCTGGCTTTATGCTTTACAAGGCTCTACTTTCAATCCGAGCGGAAAGCCTTTGTGCATATCCAATTACACTGTTATTATCTCCAATATATTTCAGACAGAAAAATCGATGGTGGAATTGGAGCTAGAGCTGAACCAGCGCAGCAGTGAATGGAACACTCTGCAGGAGTCGGGCAGTGAACTGCGACCGTTGTGCGGACCAGCGCTCACAGGGCTGAACAACCTCGGCAACACTTGCTACATCAACAGCGTGGTGCAGGTGTGTCTACCAATCCTACTTCCTACTAATAAATAATAAATAAATATTCCTAGACATTATGACACAGCTAATATTATAAACGTGAAAGTTTGTAAGTATGGATGTATGTATGGATGTTTGTTACTCTTTCACGCAAAAACCGCTTAACAGATTTGAATGAAATTTAGCATACAAATAGTTTATTACCTGGATTAACACATAGGCTTTTTATACAATATAAACGAATATCTTAGGAGTAATCGTAAAAAAATCACACTAGGCTACCACAGCTCTTTATCGCATTCGATGTGTCATGTCAGTTTTGATAGTTCATCCGTTGCTTTGTACGTTGTTGCTATGTAGCGACATAGACGTCGCTATACACATAGTGTATCATCTATATATTTATTTATTTATTCTATGGAAACGGGGGTGAAATGAGGAGGAGAAATAGTATTAAATTGCGCGGGCGAAGCTGCGAGTATCAGCTAGTATTGATATAATATGGTATTTTCTAATAGTTTCAGCCGGTGCGCCGCTGAATACCATATGATAAACTTATTAATCATCGTTAATTACTTTCAGGTTATGTTCCGCATGCCAGATTTCGTGCGAAGGTTTGTGGATGGTGCCCCAGAGATATTCTCAACATTCCCCGAGGATCCTGTAAACGATTTCAATGTACAAACGTGAGTATAGATCCTATTATATGTGTACTTACGAGAAGCTTTAAAATATTCGATGATTTATTTGATCGTTGACGTCAAAAACGACGTTCAATAACATTATGTTTTGTGTCAATTCTTCCGAGCATTTTCCCGCAATCGATAGTGCAACAATCAAAACAATAATAACAATTCATAAAATGTAGTAACAGACTTCTTCATTATAAATTAACTCTATTGATTATTGTACCCAAAGTTTAGGTTAGATTAAAATATAGAAATGACATTAATGCAATCGTATTTTTAGCCATTTTTATCTTTATTGTAAGGTTGAAAATGTTATAAACTGTTAACGTAATCTGGTTTTTGTAATTTCCAGCGCGAAACTGGGCGTAGGGCTGCTGTCTGGGCGGTACTCGTTCCCGAGTGCGGAGGGCGGGTTCCAGGCCGGCGTGTCGCCGCACATGTACCGCAACCTGGTGGGCCGCGACCACCCCGAGTTCATGAGCAAACGCCAGCAGGACGCCCACGAGTTCTACCTGCACCTGTTGACCCTGCTACAGGTATATAATTATCTAATCATTATCATTATATGGAAACCTAGATTTCTGCTTATGTTTATAAAAGTGGATTTTAAGTTTTTTTTTATCACACGTATTTTCTAATAAGATTTAATATAAGAATAGATATATAAGATAAGAATACAATAATAGTACGTCTTCAATCACTGCGCCAGGGCTTTTTATTCAGTGAGAGGCTTGCGAGTATCAATTGCTCCATATTCTATCGCTTTCGAGAACCTGTTATTTGGATTGATTAGAAAGACACTGATGATCAAAACCTGGCTGCATTGGCTCGGTAACATTGCCGTTTCAAATGTAAGTATCTTTAATTAAACTTAAATGTTTATTTACATCTGCAAACGTCGCGTTCGTTACTCGAAGGCTAATGCCATGTCGTATCGTATGGGCAGCGCTACAGCCGGCACAAGCCGAACCCGGCGGAGTGCCTGCGGTTCTGCGTGGAGGAGCGCGTCCGCTGCGGCGCGTCGGGCGGCGTGCGCTACACGCGGCGCGGCGAGCAGCACCTGCCGCTGCCCGTGGCGCTGCCCGCCGCCACCAACACGCTGCAGCTCGCCGACTACGAGCGCCGCCGGGCGCAGGCCGACGCCGCCGGACAGCGGCTGTCAGTACACGCTACACACACCTATACACCATCCTATTCTACCTACCTACGGACCATTCAAGTATTACGTAGCCACTAAAGAGGGGCGGGGTGGGTATTCGCGTTGCTTATTTTTGAGATTGGGTCAGGTAGGTAGGTAAGAAATTTGCTTTCTTTTGCTGACATTGTTGGGGGTAATGATTGTAAGAAATTGCCTAAGTAATACTTGAACAACCCCATATTCATTCATCATCACCATCGACGCTACTATTAACCTACTGCTGGCTAAGGGGCTACTCACATTCGAGAGAGATTAGTCTATAATCCACCCCTCTCGTCCACTTCAGGTCGCCAAACCACAGATTATACGAGAATATCTCTCAAAGAGGTCTCTTTAAGATATTTCCTTTAAAGTTTGAGCATACAATTTAATTGTCATTTTATATTTACATATTTATTTATTTGTACCTTTATTCATAACCAAAAAAATATAAAATTCCAGGGACCCCTCGCAGTTGGTGCGGCCTCACATCCCGTTCCAGGCGTGTCTCGACAGCTTCATGAAAGAAGAGACCGTGGAGCAGTTCTTCAGCAGCGCCGTCAACAAGAAGGTCACTGCTCAAAAGTCAGTACCATTACTCTTACTAGTAGATACTTACGAAAAAGCATCCCTAAAACCTAGTCCATTCACATGAAGCATTTTATGAGGATTTAAAATTTGGACAGAGAAGTGACCAATTTAGAGTGCTGGGGTTAAAAAAATGGTTATCCCATTGAAACTTAGCGGAAATTTCACCGTAACGTTTTGGTAATTTTAGTGGGATGACCTTTTTTTGCCCTCAATCACTTAACGCTGGGGCAAGTTCCCGTCCCCCTTAGAGAAAATAGAATAGAATATAAGTCTAGATATGTCAATGAGTCAGCTCATCGCGGTTTGTGCAACCCGACCGTAACGTTGGGCATTACATTGGTAAATATAAAAAACTATATCCGTTATACTGCGTGTAATGTTAAAACTCTAAAATACTCTGTTGCAGAATTACCCGCTTAGCGACCTTCCCCGACTTCCTGCTGATCCAGCTGAAGAAGTTCACCATCAAGGAGGACTGGACGCCCGCCAAGCTAGACGTCGCCGTCGACATGCCGTGGGAGGTAGGTACAGCTCTAACACTACTGGCGCCGTGACTGAGCTGTCAGATGCTATCCCACGGGTTACGACACGAAACATAAGATTTGTATGACCTAAAGTTAGGTAATGTGCTGCGGATGTAAAAAAAAAAACTTTTTATAAACGTATCCATGATACAGGAGACAATACTCTTGTAATGCAACCCTTAAAAAAGGCCTGGAGATGTTTTAGTTCAAATCATATAAAATGAGAGAGCTGTAAGATATAATTATATAATAAACACAAATCCGTAACAACTAACTAGGCAATAATCAAAAAATAATAAATTTGCTGGATATTTTTTGGATTATTGTACGAGATTCTGTAAATTTTTAGTGGCCATTATTACAACAATAGTTTTAATATTTAAAGGTAGATCTAAGCTGCTTGCGCGGCCGCGGCTTGCAGCCCGACGAGGTAGAATTGCCCGAGGCTGCACCAGAGACGCCCGCACCAGTCTATGATGAGGCACTCCTCTCACAACTTGTAAGTTATACAGTTTTTACTTAAGTGTAGAATTATAAATACTACATAATATTTACTACCGGTCGCAAAGTGGTCGATATTCCATACCATAATTAATTATATGTTTTTTACGCATATTTAAAAAGAAAATAGCATTCTCAAGTATTCACGACTATTCTCCCTATCCCACGAATGTCATTTATTTTAAAACATACGCATTTCGTTGTGTTGTTCGTTTGTAATGTGATATAGATTAAAAATTTATTTGTTTTAATCATACATACACACATTGGTGCATGTACTAACAACATCTATAGTTTTAGTGCATTGGAAAGTTTATATGTACATAGATTGGTTGGGGTGAGGCATGAAGAATTTGCCAGTGAACATCATATTTGCGTGTACTGTTAAATTGAATAACAATCTATTTCCATTGTCTATACAGTTAGACATGGGTTTCCCACTAGAGGCGTGCAAGAAGGCGCTGTACTACACCAACAACAGCGGCATGGAGGCCGCTTCCAACTGGCTCATGGAACACATGACGGACTGGGACTTCGCCAACAAGTTCACGCCCCCGGGCGCGCAAGGTTACTACCCTAATATGATTCTCCATATCGAAATAGCTTTCAGACGATATGGTTTTTTTATACCCTGAGTGTGGAAAACCAAGCATGCGGCCCGCCTGACGATAAGCTGTTACCGTAGCTTATAGACGTTTGCAACACCAGAGGTGTCGGTAGCGTGTTCTCGACACTGCAAAAATCATTTTAGGTTTCTTAAAATATGTTATGTACTGTGCTGACAACAAACTGAATTCTCATACTGTCAGAATAGTTACTCTGAAGAGCTCTTTTCCTTACTCGCAGTATAGTAGGATAGTTTAGGTTTGATGTTTCTGATCCCATTAATTAGTTCAGTTCTATTTAATTTCATATAATGTGACACTACAATTAAACACAGGTGCAGACAGTGGCGCTACCGCAGTGGTGGACGAGTCCAGCGTGGAGCAGATAATGGGCATGGGCTTCACTCGCGGGCAGGCTGTGAAGGCGCTGGGCGCGACGCAGGGCGACGTGGCGCGCGCGCTGGACTGGATCTTCAGCCGCGCCGACGAGCTGGACGCCGCCGCCAGCCCCGCGCCCGCGCCGCAAGACCGCACGCTCGGCTGCAGGGACGGACCCGAGAGTAAGCACATCAACCGTTACACGTCCACTGCTGGACATAGGTCACCCTCAAGAATCGCCACGACGACCGCTCATGCGCCGCCCGCATCCAGCGAATCCTTTACCAGGTCGTCAGTCCACCTTGCCGGGGGCCTACCCACGCTACATCTTCCAGTATAATGCCTTATTGTTTACCTTCAACTGATTTATAGTCCCACTGCTGGCCACGCCCACGGGTCTCCTACTCTCCTCTTAATTGAGAGGGATTACCACGCTAACCTAATGCGAGTTAGCAGACGTCAGTTGCGTTGCCGTTGAGTGATTTATTTTATTTATTATATTCCAACCGCTAACCATTTAAATATCAATATTCACAAATGATTACTAAGAAATCAAAACAATAATTACGGCCCCTTGGTTTTAATATTCCAAATTCTAAAACAGTATTTTTTTTTGTAATTTATAAATGAAACTACACGTGAAATGTAAGTGTATTTCAGTACCTCATCTTCTTTGTGTCGACGGAACATGAATGACGTCAAATTTAATACCCATATTTATACATATTATGGCCATTAAATCTGAAAAGCCCAGAACGATGCCACATTCAAGAAGAAGAAGAGTACCTCATATCTTCTTATACATATTTTTTTCTAGAATACAAGTTGGTGGCGTTCATTTCGCACATGGGCACGTCGTCTATGGTGGGTCACTACGTATGCCACGTCCTGCACGAGGGACGATGGGTCATATTCAACGACAATAAGGTGGGTATTATTTTAATATACTACTAGTAATCATCATCATCATCATCATGTCAACCGTTAGACATTCACTGCTGGACATAGGTCTCAGCCAAGAATCGCCACGACCCGGTCATGAGCCGTCCGCATCCAACAGATTCCAGCGACCTTTACCAGGTCGTAGACCAACGACCTGGTAAAGGTCGCTGACCTTGCCGAGGGCTTACCAGTACGTGGTCGCCGTCGTGGTTTTCTAGTAATACTTGTATAAATTACTGTTTTGTATTTAAGTCCTATACTGCCTCGACTATAATACAATATTAGAATATACTAAATTATTTGTTTATTTTCAGGTGGCCCTATCAGAAAATCCGCCCAAAGATCTTGGATATCTATATCTATACGAAAGGCTGTGATCAAGTTAAAAAACCATGACTTTTTGTACCAAAAATCGCTGGCACGGTTATATGGGATACGAACTTTGTTAGACTGCGTTTGTATGATGTAAACGATAAGAGATTTTAATAAAAATAAAAAATAACACCTTTTAGGCGATATTTATTTTATAGAAAGAAATTGTTAAGAAATTTGATTAGGGTATTAAAATTATTATCTAATAATTTTGCATAGAAAATGCTTTTGTGTTACATTTTTTACGTAAGACTCGTCCTGTTTGTAGTTTGACAGTAACGATGTGTAATTATTGAATTAGTGATAATGCTTGTCACCGCTTAGCCAAAGACATGACCGCATTACGTGTGTGAATATTGCAAGCAATCATGTTCGTTAACACTTTACTTTTGTAAACGTTTATGGTAACTATTATTATACTTACTGGTTTCCTACACTTACGCAAATACTAGACATAGAAATGAAATTACTTTTTACGGATTTTATCGTGGTATATTGATATTATTTCATCAGTCTGTCCATGACAATGGATGCTGTACGGATCTGAAATTATTAACAGCATTAAATAATATCAATATACTGCGATGTAATCGTAAAAAGTTATTTTATAATTATAATATATCTGCCTGATATACCGGTCAACATTATACTATTAATTTCTATGAGTACATATTATAATTTGATGGCTGCACCATGTTTCAAATGCATTTATTGGATAGTTTTTCTGTATCTGTATAATATCATTGAACATCACTAAAACAACGAAACTAAAAGTAAATTATTACTGAGAAAGCACTCTTATTGATTCTTTTTATTTAAACCCTTTCCTAATAATCCTACAGTTTGGCTACCTACATTATATGTACCTCTTCACATAACTACTAACTACAGGGATACCACGAACCAGTCGCTCTATAGAAACTGTTCAGTTTCAGTTTTTTTTTTTTGGAATGGCATTCATTGTTAGCTCGAGGGAGCTTTTACAATGTAACCGGACAGTGCCTCCAGCCAAGGCTTAACTTAGAATTTAAGCAACAGCAGCTAAGGGCGCCCCCGAATGGGGCTCGGACCTCGGCTTAGGGCGTTGCTGAGAGGACAGCTAGGGACGGCTGGATCATGGATTAGATTATTTAGGGGCGAATTTAAAGCTACAGGCTCGGCGCGGGCCGGCTCGAGCAAGGGACGGGAGGGAACGTTTACTGGACGTCGCGACGGGCCTCGCCGGCGAGGACGATATTTCGGTAGACATGTGTGGAGTGTGAGAGTACTGGTCTCTGGATTTGCCTCTTGAAGAAGAGTGGTTTCGTCGTCTGGATAAGAGAGGACGTGTCTGGGGCGGCGCACCGAACTGATCGCGGAGGGCCCCTATAGTCGGTGCACTGGACTAACAAGGGATTCGGGTGATGGAGGACACGATCGAAGTATCGTTTCGACAGTTTCAGTGCTTGATGGGGTCTTAAGTAGAAAATGTCTGATCAAAATAAGTGGTTTTTTTTTTGTGTGTGTCACATTCAGTGGGATATGACCCAATGAAAACTCCCCATGTCTCTACATCCGCTTTTCTAAAGCAGCCATGAGAACTTCTGCGCATAAGTGCTATTTTAAGATTATGAGGGGGAGACGTGCGGTTGTTGTAGATAGCTCTAGGTCAATGGACGCCGCCAGTAGTTTTCACAGGGATCACGATAACTTGCGGGCGGTGCACTCTTTCCCTGGGAGGAAGTTTAAACGAGCCCACGAGTAAAGTCCAGATTAATTAAGGACCACCTTTGGTTACATCAACATCATACTATCAGCTAGATGCCGTCAAAACCTCCCCTAAGGGTTTCCAAGACGACTGGTCGTGCGCCATCCACTAAACTTGATAAAGTTTATTGTGAATCAATTAGATTTTATTTGTATTAACATTAGTCAATTACTTGGTTGAGGTTGTCTTGTAAGAGATCTAACTGCCTACACATGAATTAAGCAAAATGGTAAAAATACCGAAACACCAATAGTACATGATAGTGTGTTAGTATCCAAGTTTTTTTCGGGACTATAACTGCCTTTTAAACTGAGAAATAGTTACAATAATAATAAGCCAAACATACAACTAATTACACTTTTAATATTTAACAGTAAAATGTAAAATATTTATCTACAAGTAATAGATTAACGTTTAAATCTGTCCACCGGCTTGGGTATCCTTTTCATGAATATGGTGCGCTCATCAAAGTAAGTGTTGAACTTTTTATAGTCTTTCCTTTTTGTGGGGTCTTTTTTACAATTGTTTGGAGTCAAATTAATCATAAGACCTGAAACAGGAATTAATAATTTATTAAATAAAACTTACAGACAACATACAATTTAAGAGTAGGAACAAAAGCATAAAATTTGTTATTTTATTTAAAATTTAAAATCCTACTATCCTACTAATATTATAAATGCAAAAGTTTGTAAGTATGGATGGATGTTTGTAAATCTTTCATGCAAAAACCGCATAAAAGATTTGAATGTATAATTAATAATTTAGCATACATATTGTTTATTACCTGGACAAACACAAAGGCTACTTTTCATTTATAATACCATGCAGGCAAAGCCACGGGAGGCAGCTAGTAAATAATAAAGGGAAGTACATGGTGTTAATCATTTACATGTTCCCGATTGATATATCAATATACCATGATAAAATCCATAAAAATTTGTTGGTGTTATATTTCAATTTGTCTTACTAATAATTGGTATGTATGAAAATCTTTACCCATTTCGTATAATATTATACAATAAAAGAATTATCTGAGCCATGCTGTGAGTGCAATAATATTCTAAAATAGTACGTACCAGCTTTCTGAGCCATCGTCACCAACTTGCCCATTTTCTTTTGCTGTCGGCGACACAAACCAGTAATTCGTCTAGGTAGCATACAGCCATCGGACCTTACAAACTGGCTCACTATGAGAACATCAGTATGTTTCACATCCAGATCCAGTGCACACATGTAACAGGGAGGTTTCTCTGATGTACTGCAGGTACTGAGATCTTGAGATGGAAGGTCATCCGCTCGTATCAAGAGATCTGTACGAGGTGATGGCACCGTAACTGCTTCCACGATAACTGTTGACCCTTCAGTTCGTTCACGTACTGCAAATTTTAAAGAACAGACCTTTAATTACAACAAAATCGACTAGTTTAATAAATGAAAAAGGCGACAATCACAAAATAATAAGTTTTAGGTTATGTAGTAAAAGTTCCAAATAAACTAATGTAATCTAATTTACTCACTCTCTTTTAAATTTAATTGCTTCGTGGTTGCTATAGAGCGCACAGATGTAGACAAAATTGCATTTTTTGCTAAAGAAAACCCAGCTCTCACTAGCCCCGCCATATTTATTTATTATTTTAATTTCATATAAAATTTTAGGGATGCCTGAGAAAACGATATTTACGAGTATCGATAAGATAGTTTAAGATTCAATAGAGTACCGAAACAAATAATCCCGTCTCATATCCGCAAGCTAGGTTGACAGAGAAAAATGAATCGTATGAATCCAATCGCTAAGTATTGACGATAAATATTATATTATGATTTATGACGCTAGGTGTGAAAAGTTAAAATTATTTTTACATCTATACTATAACTATACAGAATATCGATACTAAAACATTTACAGCGAGTAACCCTAATGATAAATGTCAAACAGAACGTTTCGTTTCTTCTTTGAGAATGGTAGAAAATTTTAGATATCGTCTTGTATATGGCAATAACTTCCGGTGAAACGAGCGCGTAATTTAAAAAATTGAAGAAATATCCACCATCTTTCATCAATTTGATGTTTTAGAAAACAGTGTAATTTCTTTGTAAAACTTCATTTGCTGTCAGTGTAGTAACTGCATACCATAAGAAACCTAGAACGGTTTTTACAGGGTCGGTAACGCGAGAGCGACAGCACTGGTGTTGATAACGTCTATAGGCTATTAGTAACCGGTTACCATTAGGCGAGCCGTAAGCTTGTTTGTCACCCTCGTAGTAAAAATAATACATTACAATAAAATTATTCATATAATAATAAAGCTTACATCTTAAAGCTTATCATCTTTTAACGACCCGTTTAGCTCAACGGTAGTTAACGCTGCCTGCTGTGCTCTGGGTCCCCGGGTTCGAATCCCGGGAGGGACAAATATTTGTGTTTTGAGCATCAATATTTGTTTCCGAGTGGATGTATCTATGTATAATATGTATGTATTTACAAACAAAAACAAAAGTATATAGCTATGTAGTATATCAACTAACTAGTATCCGTAACACAAGCCTGAAATATTATTATTATTATCTTGTTTCACAATGTTCGGCTCAATTATTTATACTACTTTGTTTGAAAAATAAAAATGTATAGCGTTACTCGCCAAGTCAAAGCGAACCTGTAGAAAGTTAATCCCTTTTTAGTGAAATAATGTACTTTCAGTACCTATTTCATGAAAATACTTTTAATCTTACATGTTGGTGTTCGCATACTGTTATTATTTTAAAAATAATATTTGGGATGGGCAAATGAATAGAATAAAACAATTTGTAATGGATCGCATGTATTTATTGAACAACACATAATAAGTAATAATGACAAATTTAACAGGTATTGAAAGAAAGAAAACAGATTATTTCAACCAATAATAATTTGATTAGTATATGATAATTTTATTACATATTGGAGAGAAAACATTTTACAAAAAGCAACGATTTCAAAGCGCCATTTTGGAGACTTCTTGTATAAAATACATACCTACTATATATTTCAACATCCGTATATCTGTATCATAAAATAGACTGCTTAGCAGTACTAAAGTGTAACAAATATTTTATTATTATTTTAGGCTCTGTAAGCATTTATCACAAAATACATACATAATATGCGAGACTGAACCTTATATTATATGAAATGTGGCATGTAACTATTTTGGGAACAAGGTGAACAATTTCTCATTTAATTTAAAGGCTTAGTGGACGGTTGTAAGCTAAGCAGATAAATTCGAAATGTGTGCACAAAATGCATTTGAAATGCGAAGTTAAAAAATGAGCATAATAATATAGTAACATTAATCTTAACAAATAATATAGGCCTACACATGAGATTGCAATTTTGTGACTTAAATATAAAATAATGCAAATTTATATTAAACCTAATGATTATAATAATAATATTTGCAATGAATAAAAATGCGTATCGTCAATAGAATCGTGTAGAAATATCGTTAGTTAATACAATAATTCAATTTGTTCTTAGCAATGCCAACATACTGTAACATTAATGTTAGTAAGACTTACTAACTAGAAACTATACAATATTGTACTATTAATTAAAACAAAACTTACAAACAATGTGCATGTTTATAAACAAAATGTGATGGACTATTTAAATATGTTGCGAGGAAAAATAACAGGTTTCATAGACAAAGAAGAAAAAACATTATCAATAATAATATAGACGTAATAATAAGTGCTGAGTAACATAAATAAAAAATGTTGCCAAGTTCTGAGAATAATTTATAATTGGTAGTAATTTTATTAGGCCTTGCACCTATTTAAAAAAAACTTGTAACCGCTATTGAAATTTAACGAGCTAACATAGAAAGCTATATGAGTTAGGCATATGTAGTTTTTTTTAAACATTAAATCTACTAATTGAAGCCTGTTACGTTTCCACAGAACACTCTTGTGAGGGTAGCGATGATTGTAGAAGTGTGTGCTGGTCATCTACTTGGGGAAGGCGCTCAGACCCTTGCTGAGGAGGCCGGTGGCACCTTGTGACGCATCGCTGACGGCCGACGATAAGTTGGACACCAGCTGTGGAAATGGAATAAGTACATATTGTTTAAGTAGGTGTGACCCATCTACATACCTATACTTATACATCTATACTATTAAATAGTTTGTTTTCCCTGACTATCAACGCTCAGTCTATAATTTTTTACTATCACGAAAGCTGATATTAGGATCTTCGAAAAATTAAAGTTTAAGGGAGAAATGGGGGGGATAACTTTCATATAAGTATGTATTAACAATAACTGAAACCAGCTAGGAACGTACTTAGCGTTTCTCTAAGTTTCACTTTTTCATCATGTAATTTGACAATATTTTTGACAAAGACTTTTGATTTAAACATTTTTACAACCGCGGCCTCCAGTTCAGAGACAATTCAATTAACACACCTGCTACTTGGCTAATTAAGATTTAGATACTACTAGCTACCTCCCACATAGTAGTAGCCACAAAAGTAGCCTATATGTTATTCTAGGTAATAAACTGTACCTATCTATGCAAACTTTCATCCAAATCTGTTAAGTGAAAGGGTAACAAACATCCATACAAACTTTCACATTTATAATATTAGTAGGATGTGTTTTCGAAAACAATGGTCATACATGATCCCTCTTCTCGCTGAGATATTTGTCAGCATCCTTGATCTTAGAGTCGACGACGTTGCTGGCGTTCTTGATGCCCTCATCAGCAGCGGTCTCGACCCTCTTCAGCGTGTTGTCGACGGTGCTGTTGATGGCGTTGCTGGCGTCCGATGCTGCCTTCTCCGCTGCCTTCTTCGATTCTTCGACGGCTGCGTCTGAAATAATATATATAATGTTGATAGATGTTGATGGACTTGGCAGGTGATTTGCTGTACTCATTTTCATCCAACATTTCTAAATTTTATTCTTTCCAACCTACGTATTCAAAAATATTCTCCATAATTCCTGGAGACCACTTTTGAAGCCTGTGATCATCACCTAAGTTGCATTATACCAAGAAAGCTCCATTGAAATTACATCACAAAACAAACACACACACAGGCAGGCGAATAGTTAAAGATGTCAAAATTCCATCACTTAATAATTTGTGCTTGTGGGTACCTACCTAAGTAACATACCCTATTCAGTGCCTACGTTAATCCTTAAACTACCTGGGTCATAGTATTCACCACTTAAATAAAAAACTGAAGCTTACTAGCAACTCTCTTGGCCTCGTCCTCGGCGGCCTTGGCGGCGAGCCTGGCCTTCTCCTTGGCGTCTTCAGCTGCCTTGGCGGCCTGCGCCTTGGCTTCTTCAGCGGCCTTCTTGGTTGCATCAACTGTCGTGTTGATCGTATCTGCGAAACAGAAACTTAGTTAGAATATTTAGTATAAACTGGTTTTGTATTTAAAAAGGTCTGAAATACTTGTCAATTCGCTACTGAGACGCATTCGTATGTCTGGATTTGCTAAATCCCGATATCAAATACTTAAACGTTCACCATATTACGATTTTTTTATTTGCGGATGTATTCATGAGAAGTGAGTTAAAAAAAATAAAGTCTCAATTCTCATATACTTTGAAGTCATACAAATATTTATTCCATGCGAAGATTGAACTCTCTATCTCTCAAGTCGAGTATCTTTCTTGAGTCTGTAGCCACGATACAATATCAGCACAAGATACATAATTAATAGGTTGTCAAACCTCTTTTGTATCTAACGTGCATGTTATCCTATTACCTAGACCTTGACTACGGAACATTTATTACTTACAGGAGTGGCACATTAGTCAGTCTAGCTAGAGTTAAATAATTAATTTTCACTCTAAACACTTCAACGCAATATTGAGCTATGATCAGTAGTTAAATTTATAACAATAAGCTTCAAGCATCACTCCTATATATATAAATACCGGTCGTGTCTTCAATAGGTTTTTGACACACGTCAAGTGTTTTTTCAGAAGCATCCTGGGACTCTTTCAGAGTCGCTTCAAATATACCTAGAAATACACACTTATACATTCATCCCTAGTTTTTTAAATAAAATGTTCTACTCAGCTCATAGATCTTCTGTAGGTCTATTACTTAATATATATGTTCCTACTTTTAATGAAATGTATCCGGACTTTGATCAATTTCAAATTATACTCAGAATTTTTGTAAAAATGTCATTTTTTTTTACAAAAAATGGGTCTATGAGCTAAGTTTTCCTAAAATTAAAATACCTTTTCATAAACAAATATTAAAACCTAAAAAATTACACAAATAAGTTCTCATTCCTAAGAATAGTGAAAAAGAAACATCTTACCACAACATTGGTTTTTTATAACCCATATTATCCCACAACCTTCGTTAGTAAAAGATAACTAAGCCAGTGAAAGAAAAAGATAAAGATAGAACTTAAAGTTAGTTTTTGTTACCTTCTGTTGATTCTAAGACGTCTGTGTTCTCTGCTTCAGTCTCGGCTACATCTAAGAGCGTGTGTTCTACTGTATCTACAGAAAGTTAGCAGAAACCAGGGGTTAAAACAGAAAAGAAAATAAAAAAAAGTTAAGGCCGTTAAAAAAGCAGAAAGAGTATATGCATGCAATTACGAAGCTGTAAAAAAATATGGTTTTATTTAAACTGTCATCATCGGTGTCACTGAAGAAACAAATTCACATAAAACTCATTAACACGGGGTTTTTAATAAGCTTTTCTGATTAAAATGCACATGATGTAACAACACTGTATGGAGTTATTATTCTGGATCTTTCGAATCATGGAACAAAAAACCATTCATTAAATTATTCTTTTTTTAATTATAATTTCGCTCTGTACCTTTAGCACCTCCAACGAATGATACTCCTTTATCAACAACTGAAGATGCTGCGGATTTGGTCGTGTCTACAGTGGCGTTAACTGTGTTCGCTACAGTATCTACATTACAGTAAAATGCGTAGTAAAATATGGGGTTTAAATTAAAATAAAACTCACTAAAAAGCTTGAAAAATTACCTTTGGCTGTCCCTAAAAACGATACACTCGTGTCTACGGCGCCAGCGGCTACATTCTTTGCGGTATCTACAGTGCTTGCGAGCGTATCTACATAAAAAATAAAAGTAAATAAAATAATTGAAAAGAAAATGTGTGTTTAAAAATTAATAGAAATCAATATTTTTAATTTCATAATAATTATAATGTCTATAACACAGCAAAAACATTTAGGTATGTGCATAATATAAGTGATGACAAAAAGCTTCAAAACGTTACATACATTATATGTATTTTCAAAACTGTAAAACAACTATTATTATACCTTTAGCGCTTCCTACGAAAGTTACGCCTTTATCAACGGCAGATGAGGCAACATTCTTTGTTGCATCTACAGTGCTATGTACAGTATTCGCAAGTGTGTCTACAACGAAAAAATAAAGAAAATAAAATATTAACTGAATATGAAGAACATAAAATAAATAAATAATGAAACAGTTAAACTCTACCTTTAGCGCTAGCAGCATAAGATACGCTAGTGTCTACAGCAGAAGCTGCAGCTTGTTTCGTTGAGTCAATAGTATGGGCTACGGTATCTACAAAATATTTATTTAGGTTAGCATTTATTTCTTAACTTTCAGATACATTAAACCCGTCAAAGACTTAATTATAGGAGCATTTGATTGTGGGTCAAGAAGTCACAATAAAGGACCATGTTTTTTTTTATTTCGTTTTTTTTTCATCTGTAAAGGGCTGGAAATTCTAAAAGTCTAAAGCGAAAAAATACTGAATACCTTTAGCGCTTCCTACAAATGACACGCCCTTATCTACAGCAGATGATGCTACATTCTTTGTCACATCTACAGTGCTATGTAATGTACTCGAAAGCGTGTCTACAAAAAAATAAAACAAAAATAAAACAAAAAATATAATTTAAAAGAGAAATAAAGCCATTTAAGCTATCAACTAACTACCTTTAGCGCTAGCAGCATAAGATACGCTGGTGTCTACAGCAGCAGCTGCAGCTTGTTTCGTTGTGTCAATAGAATGGGCTACAGTATCTAAAAAAAATATTCCAAGTTATTTGACCGTTTGACAAAGTGCCTATTATATTTTTGAACATTTATAGTTTCATTTGGCAGCTGATATTGAGGTTGTAAAGGCTCTGATAAAGTTTTCACAGAGCGTTATGGACAATCTCGTATCAGAGGCCCAAAAGAAACACATTTATTGAAACTCATCAATCTGAATATTTTTAGTGAAAAAATTAGAATTGATTCTAATATCTACCTTTGGCACATAAACCTAAACTAGCTGGACCAAAACTAAATTGAAAGATTTGTATTATCCATTAACAACAGCGAATCATTCAGTAGTAATATCTAGTCATTTTACACTTCAATATTTCAGGTCACTGTGTCAGCGTATACGTTTAATAAAATTTTAAATATGTTAGGTATAAAAGAGGCTGATACACATAAACTACCTTTTGCACTGCCAATTAGTGTTGTGCCCCTTTCAAGAGCAGATGCAGCAACATTTTTA
The DNA here is from genome assembly GCA_905163465.1 of Craniophora ligustri. Classification (NCBI taxonomy): domain Eukaryota; kingdom Metazoa; phylum Arthropoda; class Insecta; order Lepidoptera; family Noctuidae; genus Craniophora; species Craniophora ligustri. The sequence continues at coordinate 3,130,550 of LR990967.1, read as the reverse complement.
GTTGTATCTACAGTATTTGCTACTGTATCTAAATGTAAAAAGAACATGCACTGAGCATTAGCACAAAGCATGCAACAAATTTAATAAACATTACAAAAAATGCAACAAATTCTTTTTGTGTGGTAGGTAAGTCGGTAATGTATTATTAAAAGATTTTTCAAATCTTAGCATTTGATTATTATTTTATTTTCTTGTCTCATCTTTGTGTACGTCCATGATGTAGGTATAGAAATGAATTATCTAATCAATTTTCTACCTCTCGCAGTACCGATCACCGAGGAGCCTTTCTCAACTGCGGCAGTGGCGACATTTTTTTTAGTCTCCACTGTAGTGTGTACTGTGTTTGCTACCTTATCTACATATGAATAGCGTATATTAGTACAAAAAGCAATTTATTAGTTGTAGGGCATTATATAAAGCACTTTATTTACTAAGCCTTTCTTTGTTGATGATGAAAATAAGTAACAAAACAATGAATATAAACATAAAGATGAAAACAAAAATGATGTCGGACTAGTACCTTTAGCTGTGCCAATCACCGTTGTGCCCTTATCAAAAGCAGCGGAGGCTACGTTTTTAGTTGTGTCAACTGTGCTTTGGATTGTGCTTGCTACTGTATCTACATTTAGACAGAGGGAGTTAGTCACAAAACGATGGCAAAAACAAATAAATATTACGTTTACGTTGAGTTTATAACTACCTTTGGCTGTGCCTATCGCTGAAGTCCCTTTCTCAAATGCGGCAGCGGCTACATTTTTACTTGTATCTACGGTGGCCTGAACTGTGCTGGTTACTGTATCTACATACGGATAGTGAGAATTAGCCACAAAACAAAAAGAAATAAAAGCGCTCAATGGATTTTAGACAGTCTTATGAACTACCTTTAGCGGTGCCAAATGCTGCTGTGCCTTTCTCAACTGCGGCAGCCGCTACATTTTTACTTGTATCTACGGTGGCCTGAACTGTGCTGGTTACTGTATCTACATACGGACGGACAGTGTAAGTTAGCAACATAACAATAAATATAAACATAAAAATTTAAACAAAATAAATGTGGACTACCTTTAGCTGTGCCAATCGCTGTAGTGCCCTTTTCGAAAGCGGCAGAGGCTACATTTTTAGTTGTATCTACTGTGCTTTGGATTGTGCTCGCTACTGTATCTACATATAGACAGGGGATATTAGTTTAAAACAAAGATGGAGACTAATAAATATGCCATTTACATTGAGATTATAACTACCTTTGGCTGTGCCAATCACTGTACTGCCTTTCTCAACTGCGGCAGCGGCTACATTTTTACTTGTATCTACGGTGGCCTGAACTGTGCTGGTTACTGTATCTACATATGGATGGACAGTGTAAGTTAGCAACAAAACAATGAACATAAACAGAAATTAACGAAAAGGATATTGAACTACCTTTAGCTGTGCCAATCGCTGTAGTGCCCTTTTCGAAAGCGGCGGAGGCTACATTTTTAGTTGTATCTACTGTGCTTTGGATTGTGCTCGCTACTGTATCTACTTATAGACAGGGGGTATTAGTTACAAAACAAAGATGGAGACTAATAAATATGCCATGTACATTGAGAATATAACTACCTTTGGCTGTGCCAATAACTGTAGAGCCTTTCTCAACTGCGGCAGCGGCTACATTTTTACTTGTATCTACGGTGGCCTGAACTGTGCTGGTTACTGTATCTACATACGGACGGACAATGTAAGTTAGCAACATAACAATAAAAATAAACATAAAAATTTAAACAAAATAAATGTGGACTACCTTTAGCTGTGCCAATCGCTGTAGTGCCCTTTTCGAAAGCGGCGGAGGCTACATTTTTAGTTGTATCTACTGTGCTTTGGATTGTGCTCGCTACTGTATCTACATATAGACAGGGGGTATTAGTTACAAAACAAAGATGGAGACTAATAAATATGCCATGTACATTGAGAATATAACTACCTTTGGCTGTGCCAATAACTGTAGAGCCTTTCTCAACTGCGGCAGCGGCTACATTTTTACTTGTATCTACGGTGGCCTGAACTGTGCTGGTTACTGTATCTACATACGGACGGACAATGTAAGTTAGCAACATAACAATAAAAATAAACATAAAAATTTAAACAAAATAAATGTGGACTACCTTTAGCTGTGCCAATCGCTGTAGTGCCCTTTTCGAAAGCGGCGGAGGCTACATTTTTAGTTGTATCTACTGTGCTTTGGATTGTGCTCGCTACTGTATCTACATATAGACAGGGGGTATTAGTTACAAAACAAAGATGGAGACTAATAAATATGCCATTTACATTGAGATTATAACTACCTTTGGCTGTGCCAATCACTGTAGAGCCTTTCTCAACTGCGGCAGCGGCTACATTTTTACTTGTATCTACGGTGGCCTGAACTGTGCTGGTTACTGTATCTACATATGGACGGACAGTTTAAGTTAGCAACAAAACAATGAACATAAACAGAAATTAACGAAAAGGATCTTGAACTACCTTTAGCTGTGCCAATCGCTGTTGTGCCCTTTTCGAAAGCGGCGGAGGCTACATTTTTAGTTGTATCTACTGTGCTTTGGATTGTGCTCGCTACTGTATCTACATATAGATAGGGGATATTAGTATACAACGACAGAAGTTAAAAAATATGTATTGCATTTAAATTGAGATTGCAACTACCTTTGGCTGTGCCAATGACTGTAGTGCCTTTCTCAACTGCGGCAGCGGCTACATTTTTACTTGTATCTACGGTGGCCTGAACTGTGCTGGTTACTGTATCTATATATACGGATAGTGAGAATTAGCCACAAAACAGGAACAAAAGCTCGCAATAATTTTTACATAGTGATGTGAACTATCTACCTTTGGCTGTGCCAAATGCTGCTGTGCCTTTCTCAACTGCCGCAGCTGTTACATTTTTACTTGTATCTACGGTGGCCTGAACTGTGCTGGTTACTGTATCTATATATACAGATAGTGAGGATTAGCCACAAAACAGGAACAAAAGCTCGCAATAATTTTTACATAGTGTTGTGAACTATCTACCTTTGGCTGTGCCAAATGCTGCTGTGCCTTTCTCAACTGCCGCAGCTGCTACATTTTTACTTGTATCTACGGTGGCCTGAACTGTGCTGGTTACTGTATCTACATATTACAGACAACATTTATTAGCGACGGTAAAAATAGTTAATCACAACTGCATTGTGTTTAAGCATGTATTGAATTTGCATAATTACATTGCAATGTGTTACCTTTTGCTGAACCAATAAGTGTTGTGCCTTTCTCAACTGCAGCTGAAGCCGCGTTTTTAGTTACATCTAATGTAGTGCCTACAAATGAGGTTCCCTTATCTACAGCTGATGCAGAAACATTCTTAGTTGAGTCTACTGTGGTCTGTGCAGTGCTTACTACCGTATCTAATTATGAGGAAAAAAAAAAACAAATTATAAAAATTACGAACGCCTAAGTGGAATGAATGAATCAGTAAATTGGGGCGTATTGAAATCTTTTGATTAGTTAAAACCTGAGACGAATCATTCAGTGTTTATTGTAAAAATGATTGAATTAAATATATTTTATTAACCTAACCCCGTAATATGTACCTATAAGTGTGGTAAATGTTTTAATCTGAGACCATAATAATTAAAAATGAAACTATTTCGTGACTCCATAGTTCTTCAAACGCCCCAATTTGCGAATTTGGTGTATTCAAACTACCTTTAGCTGTGCCAATAAGTGATGTGCCCTTATCAACTGCGGCAGCCGCGACATTTTTAGTAGTATCTACTGTGCTGGCGACGGTATCTAATAAGAACAAGGATAATGAACCAAAATGTATAACATGGACCATTCCAATAGACAATACGATAACAACGCTTAAGGAAACATTAAAATAAACCCACAATGACAACAAAATGGGGAAGGAGAACTAATTTTAATATTAATAAGAATAGCATTTGATCAATAAAATATATGTATGCCACAAGAGACGAAGAGAAAAAAAAATGCTGACATAAGTAATGGTAGCTTTTCATCTTAAAATTGGCATTGATTTTAAGTAGTAATGTTGCCAGTTTATCGAGCAATTCAGGGAATAAATCATTGTATTGCGCATTAACTAAATAAATACCTTTTGCTTTATGTACATAAGAGTAAGTAAGTAAGCTCAACTACCTCTAGCTTTACCGATGAGTGTAGTGCCTTTGTCTACAGCGGCAGCTGCTACATTTTTAGTCGTATCTACAGTCGAACTAATAGTGTTTGCTACAGTATCTAAAATGAAAAGAAAATTAAAATTGTAATGACTAGTTACTAGACATTTATACCTTATTACGGGAATCAGAAAACTAACATAATAGCACCATTTTTTATTCGCAATAAATTAGTATTACTGCCATTTTATTTCTGACTTTAACTAAGATAATAAGTTATTTGTTTACTGTTTGTTTTCTTTACTTCCCTAAATAACGTATAAGAGTAGGTGATTACTAATAATAAATTTGAACTAAATGGCACATGGTAATAAAGTATAACAGAAAACTGTAGAATGTGGATGTTTGTAACTTAATCTGTGCCTTAATATGCTGTGAATGGTTGGGCAAGATGGTATGATTTTTTAAAATAATATTGATTTTTTAAATCCCATGACGTGCATGACAAAACAAATAAAAATATATGTTTTTTAAGTGGAATCTACAATGATAGAGACTGCTCGCTACTATAAACCTGAATAATAATATACATAACTACTAACTAATAAAATACTACAAGACAGTATTTATGTCTACCTCATCGTTTATTGAAATTACTTTCTACCAATACAATACTTCGGCGAGTTGAAAAAATATAATATGCAATATCTATAAAAACAAGAAAATCATTGAATAGCAATTTTATGTTACACTATGATATCTTGCACGTGGACTATATTTATGAAGCGTTAAATAAAACAATGAACAGTCGGATTTTATCTGTAGTCTAACAAGAGAAAAAAAAAAGAGAGTAATAATTCTATTTTAGAAATGGGCCGTCTTGTAATTTGTAAAATAATGTATGTACATTATTTACACAAAACATACAAACATTTATTATAGCCATGGCAAACGATTAATGTTGATTTCATCTCTTAAAATTAAATATTATATTTTACATATTTATGACGTTTTGTATGAAACGTCATTACTTTTGACATTTTGTTACGTAATACTTTTTTGTTTTTACTCTGGGAATAAACGTCTTAATGATAATAAGATGGAGTCTCTCGGAATACGAAATTATGATATTGAATATACAATTTTAAGCCGCGAATCGATGACAAAATAAAACTATTTTCATCCATGGTCACGGACAGACTGACCTTGTTGAGTCTAGATTTATATCAATGTTTAATATTCGCGTATGTGTAAGAAATTATTGCATATCAATTTTGTAAGTGGAAACGATAATAGGTAATACTAGAGGCATATTCGTTTTATTGATTTTCGATCAGCATCCTATTTCGAAAGTGGTTAAGTGGTACATTTTTGTAAAACCTAATTATTGTCATTATAAAATTTCTGTCTCCCGTCATGAAATCGTGTCTATAAAAGAAAAGTATCCAAGCTTTTCCTAAAAAACATACTCAGACATATTGGTATTTAGGATCGGCAACGGGCGAGTGACACCTCCGGTGTTGCAAACGTCCGTAGCTACTGTAACTGGTCACCATCAGACGGGCCGTGTTTGCCACGTTTGTGGTATAAACAAAAATGCGATTTCTTTATTTATTTTTATGTAGCATGTCGGATGACGATACTTTTTTCTAGCATAAATAAAAATACAAAAACAAAAAATACATGATAAAAAAACTAACATACCTAATTAAAATTCTAAAAACAACTAAAATCCAAGAACTGTTTATCAAAACTCATGGTACGTACGCTAGATAGTCTCAAGTAGTAATCGACCGCAACGTCAATGTGTTTTCTCTGTCCCCGCTTTTACTTGCATTAGTTTCTAAATGTCCAGACAAATGTTATTATTTAACATTCATCGCCTTTTAGGCTTTTACTAAACAGTTAGCAAGTATATTCCTACATTGTTGTATTTGATAAAACAGATTTGGAGTCTCTAGTTATTAATTACATCGTTTTTCTCAAAATTTTTGGGCTGTTTCTAATTTAGACATATTACATACAATAATAACTATCTTTTTTTAATTCGCTGGCATATCATTTTTCAATGAAAAGAGTAAATAGTTATTTTATTTTTGTTAGTGTAACACAAAATTGCTAGTCATTTACCTTTGGCAGTGTTAACATATGTTTTTCCCGTTTCAACGGCGGAATTGGCAACATTTTTGGTCGTATCCACAGTACTCTGAACTGTGCTCTGAACTGAATCTAAAAATATCATTTTTTTTGTTATTTATATATAGCCCCACTCTAAAATTACAAAACATTCTATTTTTTTTGACGTGTATTTACCTTTTGCTGAGTCGACGTAGCTTTTTCCCGTCTCTAGTGTGCTTTGTGCAGTTTTCTTTGTACTATCTACTGTGTGGGATACTGTATCTATGACGTAAAAATATTCAAAATAAGAATTCTGATTTATTTGATTTATTTTTAAATCATAATAAAAAAGAAAATCAACATAAAGTTAGTGACAAAAAAATTTAAACATAAATTTAAAAAGAAACAATAAGCTAAAATTGGTCATATAAAATAACTACATATTAAGAAATAAATATGTACCTGTAACAGATTCTAAATAAGACATGCTCATGTCGTAAGCGGAGCTGACAGCAGAAAAAGACGCGTCATAAGCCATTTGAAACGAAGATTGTGCTGTGTCTAAAGCGTTATTTGCAAAAACACACACAGTTATTAGTCACAGTAGAAAAAAATGCAAATACAATAAAAAAACACATCAAATAAAATAAAAAATACCTTTCGCACTGTCTACGTAAGATTTTGTTGTGTCAATAGCTGATTGTGCCGCGTGTTTTGTGCCGTCTACGGTACTACTTACAGTATTAGACACTGTATCTACAAAGATACAAATAGGTAATTAAAATTAATGAAAAAATAAGGGCTGATTACTGATGGGAACAGTGAAACCTACCTCTAGCGGATGTGGCATAAGATTTGCCGGTGTCAATAGCTGATTGAGCAAATTTCTCTGTGGTATCTACTGTGCTTTGAATGGTGCTTGATACTGTATCTACAAAATAATAAGCAATAGTGTAAAAACATAGCTGGAACAAAATACAAGGAAAACATAATAAAAATGGTTTTAGGCGTTTTTGACCATTTAAGATAAAAATATTGATAGCAAGATTTATTTTCCTTATACAATTAAATTTAACATCATCCGAAACTTTTACATACCCTAGGTATTATAGTTCAAACTATTTATGACACAGATTTTAAAACAGTATTCTAAAACAAGCTAACTCTAATCTAAATCAGTATTTTTGTTTCCTTAAGTAAATATAACAAAGAAAAGAACAATGGCAAATTAAAGTAACAGTACATAGTTGCCAAAAACTAATTCTGTCGCGGCCATTATTCTCAAGAAAGAGAATGCTGATGACAAGAAAGTTTGTTTACCTTTAGCCGAGTTCGCGTACGTCTTGCCGGTGTCAAACGCTGACTCAGCAGCGTTCTTCGTACTCTCATACATATTATTCGCAGTATCTATAATAGTATAATGTTAGTTCATGCAGATAGAGAAAGCGAGAAGAATAGAAGAGTAGAAGAAGAAGAAACATTATACCTACACAATCTTTCAGCTTACCTTTAGTTGTGTTGTACGCAGATTCCGCCGCCTTTTTCGTGTTTTCCGCTGTCGTCGCCAATGTGTCTAGAGAATGGGAGATGATAGCAAATAAAGTGAGCGACAACTACAAAAAAAATCAACAAAATGTGCTAATTTCTTACTAAGCAAAGATCTAAATGCTCTAAATTCAAAGATATATGTATAATCTGTGCTGACTTGAAAAGGGTAAGTGCTAAGCTAAAATAAAAACTGGCTGCAATAATTTGTCTACTAAAAAGTTGCCTAATTAAAATATCATCATATACATACCACAACGCCTGTTGTCCCCGAAGGGTTAGGCAGAGGTGTACTAATGTACACCAACATTTCGCCGGTTATATTTTGGGTACTATGTAAAAGGGGGCGAGCTTATTGCCATCAACCGTGCACGAATGCAAACACTCCGAGCTGCTACTGAGAATTTCATAGAAAATCCCAATAACACTACTAGTCCAACAAGGCTGGCCTACATTAAAAATATACTAGTTTTTACACCCTTACCTTTTGTGGTGTCGACGACCTTCTTGCCGTCAGCGATAGCCTTGTTGGCGGCGTCAGACGCCTCGCCAGCAGCTAGGGACACCTTCGACAGCTCCTTGTCCAAAGCATCGATGGCTGAGTGCTTCGCGTCTGTAGCTATAAACAAAGTAGTGTTGGTCAGCAATCGATAAGGATCATCATCGACATAGTTACTGTCACACTCTTGGGGACAGGTCTCCTCAATGATAGCTCCTGATAACCAGGCTATAGTACCTCACTAGCCCAGTGCGGGCAAGAGACTACACGTCATGTGCATAGGAGTAAATAGGGAGAGAGCAGGGAGGACGGTGCCCACCCAACAATCGTCCAGTGCCCGTCCCACGATGTTGGGCTACGAACGCGAACGTACGTCACATATTCCTCCCCCTGACATGCCATAACATGCCCTGTCATGCCCTGCCCAATGACCGATGTGCCATGGCATGTCAGGGACCAAGCCTAACCTGAAAAATGACCCTAGTTATTTGTCTTGAGTCTCAGCCGTTTTTGAGAAAATCCCAGGTTCCTTCACAATGATTCCTTTCATTCAAGCGAGAGATAATTTATTCAATATTGAGTATTAATAACAATAGAATAATTTAGCATAAATCAAGAATACAGTTATATGATCTATAAATCTATTCGATAGTACAGTAGTCTTTAATGTGATAAATATGCTGTAAAACATTCCGACCATAGGCATTCATTCAAATAGTGTTACTGAAAATCAATTTTCATGTCGATGGCTTATGTTCTCGTGTTAACGGTTGTTGAAATTGACAGTGTTATCTATAATTCTAGTCAGAAATAAACTGCCACTCTGCTTGGGCATAGATTTTCTCTCTTCTTTTTGAGAGGGATCTTAAGGTATTATCCACCACGACAGCAGGTTGGTAGTATTATCACGTCGGGGTCACTAGTATGGAGGGAAAGAAGTGGTAGTCCCTCCATTGGAAAAGGAGGATCCTCCGACCAGGAGAGGAGTTATGCCTGGCGGGCTACTGCCCAGCGGTTGATGTTAGGTGGTTGTATATATGCTATATATACAATATTATAAATATAATTTAACTAATTATATTTATAGTTTTTTGTTGTGATATACAGATTTCTCACATTTCGCGAATTTAAATAAAAATAGTGTTTTTTTTTTGTTTTATAGTGGTATATTGACATTACGTATTGTATCCTAACGTTTGTTCTCACTCAAAGCATCTATGGTCTTAGGCAGTTTGTCCAGGTTTTAACACGAGCACGATTAGGAAAATTCCGCCATGCAATAAATTTATTTGTATGCAAATATATGGCAACATTATTTAATTAATTCATTAGTACTTTCAAGTTACAGCAATATACATTTATTCACCTTCTGGCACGGTCGATGAACAACAACTTACAACTGTATTTTTTTATACGTAAATAACTCTTCTAAAAATAGATCTATATTTTGTATGCCCACAAACCAGATGCTCAATGTGAAACTTACATTCATATTCAACAAGATGAAAAGAGATAGGAATATCATATCCTCTCTATTAAAAGGTTGCATTATTTTACAAATTATTACGCGTATTTGAGAGGAGACTGGGTATAAATTCGCTGTACGTTTTAGATTTAAAAATGGGTTAATTGTATAACATACTTATTAATCTATAAAGTCATTAGTTTTGTTTTATCGATTTTACTCGATTCCTTTTTGTTTCAACCATTATATGTAATACGTTTTATCTTTACGATGCGCTCTTAATAATTAATATAATTAAATAGTCATCAAGTTGATTATTTCGATAAAAAAAACTAATAAAATGTTATACTTATTCATGTGTGCGTAGTGACATCCTACTGTGTGTGTACTACTATTATCGTATTATTACTCGATTACATTAAAAGCATGACTCATTCCATTGTGTTATATTAATATATACGTACTTAAATACTATCCCATGGTCACGCTTGTAACTCCAAACTACCTACATGTCTGCGACTAACCCAGACAGAGACTGTTTTGACATAGCTACGTTGACAGAACACTTTTTTTTAAGGTCAAGTGTCAATGAACCTAATATGGAGCGAGGATAAAAACAAAAACTGAGCTACTGCTGAGTATTTTTACATAAAACCTCCAACAACATTTGGTCGACCAGGAAAAGCTGGGAATTGCTCCAGGATCTCAAGTTCTCGTCATCTTATTGCAATTACTATACCAATGTTTTATCAATTATCGTATTACATCGTAAGTCAATTAGAACAGTTAATCATATATCATTAATCCATTCTGCGTTCCACTGCTGGGCACGGGTCTCCTCTCAGTTAAGAGGGATTAGGCTATTATAGCCATTACGCTAGTCAAGCGGGTAGGGAGACTTCACACGCCGTCGAGAACATCAATCAGGCATTCACGTTTCGACGTTTCGTCACGATATTTTCCTTCACCGTTTGAGTCTGCGATTTTTATGCATGTGTTGAAGTCAAAGACTATAAAACCACTACTCGTTGGTTGAAGTGGACCTTCTTAGCAGTCGCTCTTTGAGGCATAGTGTTTTCTTCTTTAGAATATGTTGTATATTTAAACTTAGAAAGCCTGTTGTTTTTTCAGTCTGTCAACGTGATCGCCAATGGCTATACTTATGTATTTTTTATAGTGATTTTATTATTCAATATATTCACTTTGTACAATCTCTGCCTTTGATTGCATCCACAAAAAAGGTTAACAGCATATGACTTAAATTCTTTGAAAAACTTGAAGTTAGTGGTGTTTGCTTTGAGTTTGAACTCGAGACTTAACAGTCTGGTAAAACCACTAGGCAATCACAGCTCTCAAGTTTAGTCAGTTTATATTGATAGCAGGAAATACATTCCAAAACATATATTTAATCCGGAAACGAGCCGTTTTGTACATGAATTAAGATTTAGAAGTGTATCAACCGGAGACACATTGCGGTACTGACTACTGTTGATAGAACTAAGGCTAGTCCCGTTATATACATTATTATATTTATAGAATTGGTTGCCTGTGTCACCGATGGATTTATTTCGCCTGTATTTTTTAGGTCACTAAATTATTCAATGCGGCGAGCTCAATGCTTATCAGACTCTAAGTTAAACTCGAAACATACTGAAAATTTCTTATTAAAGCTCGATAATTCTTAGATAAAATCAGTAAAAAGTATGGATTAAGTGTATATAACTGACTTAACTGAGGAGGTTGGATTTTTTTTCTATGTACACCGTTTACGCCAAGATTTCTGATCCGATTTACGTGATTTATTTTTTGTACGTTGCGGAATAGTTGCCATTTCGTCCTATATTTTTTTAAATACATTTATTAAAACCTTAATAGTAAAATATAAAAATGCAATTTAGAAACCTGTGCCAGCAGCATCAGAGGCAGTCTTCTGTGCCCCGCCGATGAGTTCGCCGGCTTTCTTGACCTGGTCTTCTACGACGTGCGCCGCTTCTTGTGCCTTCTCCGCAGCGATCTGCTCGGCATCCTTCTTCTTGCGATCGAAGAGGGAAGCAGTCTTCTCGCCGATGCTTCGGAACGCCCCTGCAAGTTTATTCGATTAGTAATGTACATTAACTACTAGTATAATAGTGATGGGACTGATTTGACTAATCCATTTCAAAGTGAATATTTTCGATGTGTAGGTTTTAAACACGAGATTTACTACCTAATTAACATGTTTTTATTTTCAATAATTTAGTTTTACATGAAAAATAAACCATCACTTATCCCTGACTCCCCCAAAGGTTTGGTAGAGGTATATGGTCAGTATATACATATGTATTTAAAATCTCAAATAGTGAGTGGGAGGGGGGAAGCCTACTGCTGCGAACTATGTAGTAAAACACAATAAAAGTACCTGGCCTAGGAATTGAACCCAGCTCCTTACGCTTACTCTAGATTTTTTTTTTCATAGAATTATCACAAAATATAAGCTACGAAGTGATGGGAATACGTTTAAATACGTAGAGCGACAATCGAATACACATTCGATTATTTCTTCGATATTCAGTCTGTTCAAGTTTAAGTTCACGGTGATTTTGAGAAAATCGTTTAAGTATGTCCCTACATGTAACTGTTTTGTAGTAAAACGTGTGTTTATCTACTTCCAGCAGCGTTTGTTATAATATATTCAAATAGGAATCGGATGGGCCATAAACTTTAACGACAGAAAGGGACTTTAGTCGTAAACAAACGTCATTCTCGGAATAAAATATTGAATGAATAAATTATAAGTGTTTTATATATTAAATTGAATCTATTAAATCGAGACACTTCGCAAATGGTTTTCTTCGGAAACGAGTGAAAAATATTAGGTTTCTTATGGATAATATTTTTAGTATTTGGTACACTTAATGATACTATAGACGGGCGGATGCAAAATGCAGTTACAGTAACTGTTAATTTTATTATGTAGCCTGCATGTAACTGTTTAATTTGCAACTGTTAGTTGAACGTTAGCTCATAAATTGTTTAACTAATAATTTTGTAAGGACTTAGGTTTAATCTTGAGTAGCTTAGAAAAGTTGGTTTAATATCTTCGTCAGTGCCCCTTATTTAAACTATGAAGGTCGTTACATAGTTCCTGTGCTATACCTAGATAATGAAACTCTATTATCGATTTTGTTTAAAAGCCATAGGTCGCATATGATATTGTTCGCGCGACTCAGTGGCGGCGACGCCTTTTCATTGATTTTCGTAGTATTATTTGTCCGGTCAAGGTGGCCCTCCAGCTTTCCATAGCCACGGGTACCGCAGAACTTGTTTTATCATTGAACGCGGTTGCTAAGTCAGTAACCAGTTTAATCGGACATAATTCACAGTTCGCAGGAGGTATGCACTGTGGGCAGAAGGACAAATTGCCCGTGCCTGCACCCACGACACCAGACATAACTCATGGGGTACGTGGGTTCGGTATGAACATATTTCCTGACAATGTTTTGCTTCTTTTGCAAACACAGGAAAATACATCAATCATGATAAGCGCTAGCCTTAAACTAAAAATAACATGTTTTATGTCAACAAATCTCTAGTTATATCACAGATTCATAATTTGGAACGTACTTACTACTTATTAGGTACATAGTTACCTTTTTTATGCTATATACGATATTCAGAATAATATTTTTCGCCTAAACCACTAAAATAAATGACTCATTCGTCAACTCGCGCGCGTGAAACTCGCGCGCGTGAAACTCGCGCGCGCGCGCGAGTTGGCACCTTCCAATTTTACCTACTTTTTTCGTCGTCAACTCGCGCGCACTGTTAAAGTACAGTCAAATAAAAATGGATTAAAACCAAAAATCTTTAAATAACTTACTATACCCGCGGCTTTGCCCACAGTGGCTTATTCGGTGAACTACGGTATAGATGAACACGTTACCTTCACCATTAACAAATTTATTTAACTAGTTTAGTTTTCAATTGTAATGGTAATGTGTGTTATTAAAATAATTTACAACAAACCCTGATCTGATATTTTTACAGTTCCTTAGAATGATTAATTTTAATAGTAAGTAATCACTATCCAAATTCTATACTTGTTGTTCATTACACTTTTCAGAATTAATATTTCACTCACATTATATGTATTGATTTAATTTGTTCGTTTTATTTGCTTACTTTAGAAATTTTTACTTATAATATTTAGGTTTTATTACCTATTATATTTTTATTTAACTCATTGTGATTTTTTTAGGGAAATAAGCAGTTTTATACTTTTTTGTATTGTTTTATTTTATACAACTAGGTATCACAAAAACTATTATCATCAACCATATTAGCCTACTGCAAATTAGTATACTGTATATACCATTGAGAAAATCTCACCACTAGCCTACTACAGCTCTGCTCACAAAAACAAGTTTTATTTTAAAATCGTATAAAGTGTCTTATTCATGTTGAATTTTTTGAAACGTTTTTGTAGCTGACTGTCCATAAATACGTAAAATTTTATGAGCAAGCGAGTTGACGACAAGAAAAAAGGGATGTGCCAACTCGCGCGCGCGCGCGCGAGATACACGCGCGCGAGTTGAAGAATAAGTCAAATAAATTTGTATTCTAAAGAAAATCTTAATTCTTTTCTCCCCATAAACATGGGGCTATTTTTTTAAATAATCAGTTTTGTGGCGTGTTTTTTGTAGTTTTGTAAGGAGAGGTTATTGTGATTTTCGTTAGAATATTGTTTAAAATTAACTTACGGTAGAGAACATTTTAATAACGTAATACTGTACATAAAAAGTCTTCATAATACATTAAAGAACTCACCAAGGTTCTTGTCTATCGGAATGCGTGGAAATACATATAAAAAAGTTATAGGTACATATTCATTTATAAATTATTCGGATTGAAGGAGACATATAAAATTAACTAAATCCATGCTTTACAATTAGATAAATTACAAATCTACTAGTTACTCTTCTAGCTAAAATGGTGAAGTGAACGGTGATATTTTCACTGTCATAAAAGTAACAGTTACTCGAGTATTTGTGATCGATACGAGTAATTGATTATACATATACTATATATCACGTACCTATGGTGATAGCTGTGATGTGATAGTGTGGTGATATTAGTCGATTACGTGCATCTACATCACTAGTCATATGAAAATTACGGGCTGTTTGTTCTATATTTAAATTTACCGAATATGATACCTCAATGCAGGGTATTACTAGGCAGAACTTAGCAGTAGCTCTACTAGTTATCTGAATCTACATATGTATATGAAATGATTTGATAAAAATCTATTACACTACTCAAAACAACATTAAAATGTTATTTTTTAAAGTTCAAAGATAAATTAGAACGATAAAACTAGTTATACAGATATATAAATCTCTTATGCTTCTGTTTTTTAATTGTGTTAAATAAATATTTAAAAAAACTAGTATGCTCTATATGTGGTATAGATCTTATGTGGAATGTGTTTTTAATCAAATTCTCAAATGTGTATCACGGTACGGTGACAGATAAACACAAATATACATATCTCATAAATTAGGCAAGATAGTAGATTAACATAATACTTAGATAAAACTTTATAGTTTATAAGTCGTCGAGCCGTTCCATTTTTTTTTTATTATTTGAATGATTGTTTAATTCTTTAAAGTTCTTTCTGACTTAATTTCAGTCTTAATATGTGATGTGTGTATCTTTTGTAACATTTTGTGTAATTTCTCTGCTGGTGGATCCTTAAATAAACAAATATTCTACTTCGGTCCCTATGTTGTCTCTCAACGGACAGCTAAATTAATTACAATCAATCGATACTGTTAAACATAGTGTCGGCCGTTGTCCCGACCGATTGACCGAACGAAAATAGAGTTGTGCATGTCTAGTCGGTCAACTCGGGATCATCGCTCGCCTTCCCGCCGCCGCCGGTTTCGTAACTGGCGGTGATTGAAGTGCCAAATTGCTTTCAAGTGGCAACAATGTACCAATGCACCGGTACCAATGTACTGTACGGTAGTGTTGTTTTTGTTTTAAGTTACTATTAATATTGTGACTTCTATTTTTAAATTTTGATAATGTTGTACACCTCTGCCTCACACTCCTCACATTTCGCTAGTATGTTTTAGGTCCCGCGAACGCTTCCTGAAAATACTAAAATAAAAAAAATACCTTGAGATAACGAGCGGCGCAAAAATTTTCACGACACACATATTGCAGTACTTTGTATTATAGTAGGTACGTAACTATGCTATCAATGTTCTTGTTTTTTGGGCGTATGCCTCACCCGACGAACTCCATTTACGTTTGCGTTTAAACCATATTATCTTAAAACGTGAAAAAGGCCACCCACATTAGGTAGGTACGTACATAATTATGATCTTACATTTATTAATATATATGAAGTAATAGCTTGAGAGGAAAATTTCATGGTGGCCTATATTACTCCCCAGAAACAGTTATAGTCCCAGTTGAAAGTAGCAATAAAAGTTCCATTATATCTTGAGCAATAATGTAGCGAAGATAAAATTGATTGACAACATATGGCTCTGGAAATTACTAGGTACTGTCACAGCAGGCTGAACGCGAACATGGCAAATACAATTTAAAAAATAACACACGTGTTTTGTTCCCTCGTAAAAAAAACAGCTGACGCCATCATAGCTAACTCCATTTCCCAGAATAAAGCTGTAAAATATTGTTAGTCGTCCGCTAGTCTAGGTCTCGACCTCGCAAACCTAGATCCAGATATCGATTAGTCTGCGTCAGACTGGTTTTATGAGCACTGCGGCACCATCTAGTGACCTAAGCACACGACCTGCCCGCTAGAAGTGTACGGTTCCACATTTGACATGTTCAGTCACGGTTATTTCGTACTTTTGTGTTCCGTTCTGGATCTATATCAGCTCAATTTATTATAATAATAATTGTATTTTGTCGATTTTGGCAAGTTTCGCTTTTGCAGTATAGTAAAAGACCGCGATAGATGGCGCTCTTTGGGAGAGGCCTATATTCAGCAGTGGACGGCAATAGGCTGAAATATACATATACGTATTATTAAAAATAATCAACGCATGTTGATATCAACATGCGTTGATTATTTTTAATAATAGGTATGCTTCCCAATCTAACAAATAAGTGACAACAGTAACATGACTTTACAATGTGCGAAAATACTGTAATCAGGTATCGTTATTAAGCTATCTTAACACGCGGTTACCTAAATAGGTACTTATTGACCTATTTCGGTTACAAAATAAATACCTAGCAACAGAAATGGATATTTAAATTAGTGCAAAAACGTGTAGAGGAGGCCCTAAATCTGAATATTATGATATAAATTTGGGATTGCACCATAGATAAAGCACACTGAAGAGCAAATTAAATTTTTGACAGGCAGGATAATATTACTACCATTGCCTCTGAATTTCATAAGAGAAGAAATTGTTTTATTTCTTTCTTTGTAAATGTATTAGCTTATTTCGTGGCATCCTATATAATTTAGCTGTCATTATCGTGGTATTGTGTAGGCATAAATTACAGATTCCTCTGCCGATATAGGCTTGTATCCAATTGAGATAAATATCCGGTCGCCAGCAGAGTGATCTCACATACATCTAACTGCCTGTGATGTCATGACTCGTAAAGTAATTTAGTTTTTGTAACTTATTATGTTGAGAAACAGGTTGTCAGCCCATCTGATGGAATGGGGGGAGGACGTTGTAACCAAATTTAAACACCTGCAACATCGATGTGTAGTTTAAGCATACGAAATGTATATTTTTATATCTACCAATTTAAATATTTTCATTTCAATTTATTACGACATCGACAAGTACACAAAATAGATCAAACATGCTATTTTCGCTTTATATGTCCTAATAACACGAAATACAGTAATGTTTTAATTAATCAACGGTCGGTCATTGTACTAAATAATTACTCTGTCGTTCCGTTTCACTCATATTGAATCATGTTTAGTTCGCCACAGACCGCGAGGTTATATGAAACAAAGGATTATTTTACACCTGAGAATTACACTATTCGCATTATTATTCGATTAAAAGAAGGAATGACACATTTTTTTAATTCATTCCGTGTGTCGCTTCACTATAAAATACTAGCTTTTGCCCGCGATATTGCCCGCGTAGAATTAGTAATTTTACTCAATCTGCTTATTTATTTGAGAAATTATTAATTCTCTTGGCCCTTTTAAGGGATGATTTTCAGGTCAAACACCATCTCTATTCGACATCATCTATGTTCGTCACCACCTTTGTCCGACTATCTCCATACAACATTTTAGCTGAATTGGTTCAGCGGTTATAGCCTCATGAGGTAGCAGACAAACATTCAGACATACTTTCGCTTGTATGATATTAGTATGGATTAGTGTCTATTACGTGAGCTGATAGCAATAGGACGAGAGTTTTATTGGTATTTTATTAACCTCATTAGTACTTTAAACTATGAGTCACAATTTTTAATGTCCATTGTTTAGGTGGTAGGTACAAAGAATATCGTCTAGTCATTACGGTCGCTATTAATGATAATGAGTTAATTAAAGTATAAAAACGTATAACTATTTAGTATTTATGTGTTCAGATTCTGACCAAGTATAAATAGATAGGTATAAGTTTTAAATTGACCCAACGATTTATCTAAAGTTCAGATAAATTGCGGGGTCAGTTTTTAACAAATTATAACATAGGTACGTACGTAAATAATTATTTTTTATAGACATAATTATGTGCATATAATACTAACGCCTTTCCCGAAACAAAGAGGTGCGATTTACACTTTGTATGCAGGTACTTTTAGGTCCCATCATTAACATCGGCATTATGAAATCAGTTTTAAAATCATAATTTGTGGGAAGCCTTGAAAGTGGAGATAGTCAATCAAAATTCGCGAAGCAGAACTGATGTGGGCTAATACGATTATTTTATTTATATTCCAAATGCAGGCTCCATCAGGCAACATATTATCGTACCGACACCGACATTCCAGTTGATGCCCAAAGGCTTAATTACTGCAAACGCCAAGAAAGAATTCCTGCGCAGCTTGCGTAAGAGTAAGAACCATTATGTTATACATCTGTCTCTTTCCCTCTTGTTTATGTTGCGGTATGTTGGGTTGAGAGGTGCGAGGTGCCTCAGTTATTAATATAATGGCGGGCCCCGGCACTGGATGACCTTGATGATGTCATCGCGCAAGCGCCGAGCATCGAGATTAGTTTTCGACGTTTTGTTCCGATGAATTTTATTTGTTGACACTGTTTACCGATGCGCATGTTCAACGCTATTTGAACTATGTGACCTATTGATAAATACGAAATTTATAATGTTTTGACGGGGAGGGAGTCCTGTTATCTTGTTGATTGTTGGGTAGGATCCAGAGGCGCAAGGACAGGTTATATTTATACGTAAATATGATTCAAACTCTACACAATTATGGTTACCTGATAAACCGATATTGCTCGCACAGTAAATATGACTGTCTTATGTGACTTTGAACGGTCCTGACCTACCTACGTGACTACAACTTATATTATTAGTGTTGCCGCGAATGCCTTGATCTTTGTGTTATGAGTTTATGAGCATAAAAAAACCTTACTTATATACACGCTATTAATTCATCAGTTCAACATATTTACCATATGACCTTTGAATTCTGTTTTATTAGTATAATACATATTTTAAACGAACAGAATTCAACAAACAATATTCTATTTTTCATCTAATTTATTTCCTTGTTGATGTTGCTACTTAGTTCAATAAACATGGTATTGAAAATTGTTTGACCTTGAAGAAGCCCTAATTTTATACGATTTTAAACTTTAGTTACATAACTGTGGCACTCCATATTGAGCCTAAAAGTCAGTTGAAAATATAGGTCAGAAAAAATAACAAGAATCTCAAAATAAGGTGCATTTTAACGGAAAAGATAAGAATGATTTCGGATTTTGTGTGATACATTTTTCGTTCCAACGTTTTTACAGCAAGTCCCAATTTCACTCGTGACATTGCCTGAGTGGAAAACATAAATAAACATGTATTTGAAGCAAGAAAATGGCGCGGTACAAATTAATGCAGGCAACGAAGAAAGCTGTTGACGCAGAGTTTCCTTCATCTTCTTTCTAATGAGAACATATAATAAAGAAATTACACTCAAAAGAAATTAAGGTCATAAAATTACAGTTATAGAGAGGACAACGCAAAGAGAGGAGAATACAAAAAGACTTAAAAGACTTTGGGACTAAAAAAAGTCACAAAACGCACTGAAATTGTATAGATATAGGGTGGCTACATGCCTATTTGTAAATGATTATATAATTTGTATCCCGGTATTATCGATTAATACGACTTTATGATAAGTTTTAGTGTACTTATCTAATCAGTTAGGTCAACGGCTTTTGAGCTCAAATGGGGATTTATTTATCCAAATGCGAATTCGAATTTCAAAACCACTTTTGAGAAAATTCAATGTAACAGATTCATGTTTTTAATATTAACGTTTTCTGGGATTGCCGAGATAGATTTCTGAGAAGTGATTGAGTTTTATTTGAATTTATCAGTCTTAATTGGTCTATAAGCAATAGTAGCTGTCACACACAGTCTCTGAGGATTGTTTCCAGTGATGTAGTCAAATAAAATGTAACAGGCCTTACTAACCTATACTTTTAGATTCTTGCTCACGTTGCTTCTTAGCACGCGAATATTACACGTGGAAATAAAACGTTTTTTTTTCAAATTTTATCGCGGTATTATTATATTAATTCCGATGTTTCATCCGTGTGTCGTCATGAAGCTGTCAAATGAACAACTAAACGACATTTATCATACTCAACACGTAACAATTTCAATTTATTTATTAAGCAACTTATGTCACTTTAATTTCGTCCGCTGTTAAATTGGCTAAATGACGTGCATCATCTGGATTCGCGCGTAATTTTATCCGTTGTGATTCAGATTGTGTTGTGAACTTGTGATGGGCTGGCCACTATCGTCTGCGTTAGATAGTGTTGCCCAACTGTCCCGATTTCTCTTGGCATATCCTGGATTTATAATCTTCTATCAGTATTTGAATTGTAATGAAAAGACAAAATGGATCGACATTTCTGTTGAATTGTTCAGTTTACGTATTGGATTTTTACACTATCAGGCGATTACTAGACACTGAAGTAATGACTAGGTTTTTTTATAAAAAGAAAATTTTTTTAGATGATTATCAGGAATTATCAAATTTCGGAACTAGAGTAAAAGTAGGAATCAAGTTAGACGATAGAGAATAGTTGCGATTGCTCCAGCGACTAGAACTGACCTCTTTAATTAATGATGCTCCTGGAAATCAGTAGGGAACCATAACTGTAAGCATTAGTCACAATTACAGTGTGACTGTTGGGCAATGACTGTTACCCAACACCTAGACGCTAGAGAATAATTCATTTCTCTATAGCAATAAACATTATATGCCACCTACGTCGTCGTCCCCAAACTTACGAATATTTTTATCAGAGACCCTGCTCACAGGGGTTACCTTTTAATCTTTTATTTACATTATCATTAAATAATTATCGGGTAATTATATATCTTAATGAGGTAGTACATACAGTGGAATAAAAACATACGTTTTTGGAAGGTACAATATAAATTCCTTTTCAATAACACACTATGTTTAACGTTGTGTGAATACAGAAAATAAATATGATATTGATACTTGAAGTCATGATTATGAATAAGAGGATAGGTGTGAATTTAAAAAGCTACGTGTAAATCCTCAAGAATTATGAGAGAGAGGTGTGAAAGCGGAGAAAACATGAATGGAAAATCTGCAGCAGTGCGGTGCAGTGCGTCCGAAACAAAATTTTATGGCAAATATATTTCCGGTCGAATATTGCCAAACGAACCAACCGTGTACGTCCCCTGGTTTGCCATAACCGCCTATGCAATCGTCGCCCACCATGTCTGAATAATTCAGACCTAATCCTTAATTATTAAGGATGCATTATTATGGACAACACCGATGTCTCCTAGCATAAACCTTCTCGTACTGAGTGGAAACCAATCGTTCCCAGCAACAATAAATAGGTTATTAATAAAAGCGGATCTCCGATCAGAACCTACATAATATTATCTCTAGATATATTTATTATGCAAATACTGTTTTGGCTCAAAAAGATAAGGGAATATAGATAAGTTATATCCGCTTTCATAATGTATATGTATAATTACGTCTGTATGTATTGTTTGCTCCCCTGAAACAAAATATGTAGGTACCTAACTAACTTCTGATCTACTTTCGGAACTGTATAAAATATACAACCACTATAATTTACTTTTGTATCTTGTTGGGGGAGGTTGACACATTACTTAATAACTACTCGCCTGTCGTCCCCGAAGTGGCTTGGTGTACTAATGTACACCCATGCTGTATGTATGTTTGGCCCCATCACCCATGTAATAGAGGGCCTTTGCCATCAACCAGGCACAAATTCAAACTCCGAGCTGTCACTGTCAATTTCATAGAAATTTCACAGGTTTTTTCTATAAACAGTTATGATAACTGTTTATAGAAAAAACCTGTACAAAAGGAGTAAGATACATAATAGATGAACAAAGTAAATACTTCTCTATTTGTTTACATAGTCTGTCTAGAACTCTAGACTATGCAATGCAGTTGAGTCTACAACGATGTCGTCATCAAAGCTTCTCAAGAACTTATTTCTATATTATGTTATGAGTTGCATCTAAAGATTTATATGGAAGCACAGAAATTCTCAGTAGGTATTTTTTTTTGTTATTATAATTACGACCTGTTTAGGTCAGCGGCACGGTAGTTGACTAGGATGTGATGAAGGGCGGGCTTTTATAGGGGCTGTTTTTAATATACCCGGATCCGGACAGTATATATATCTCTGGACATTATGACACAGCGCCATCTAGTTCCGTGGTAAGCAGCGAGGCTTGTGTTACGAATACTAGAAGGTACTACATATATACTTTTTTTTGTAAATACATACTTATTATACATAGATACATCCATGACTCGGATACAATAATTGTCCCTACCGGGGTTCGAACCCGGGACCCATAGCACAGCAGGCAGCGTTAACTACCGCTGATCTAATCAGGTCGTCAGTATGACATAGCGCCATCTAGTTCCGTGGTAAGCAGCGAGGCTTGTGTTACGTATGTAACTCTTGTATGTCACAAATTAATAATGTACATTCACACATTATTGCAACAGCATTTTATGTACCTTGCACCATTTCGAAGAAAATTTATTTTCATTATAGAACCAAAATTACTCGCATTGGCTAAATATACGTAGCCACGTCTTGGCACGTAAACAAAGCACATTCCAAACGATTGAACTACTGCGGCCGGCAGTGGGAAATGAATCACGATCTTATAGTATTTGAGCTTCAATTCATACTGCTGACCCTGAAATCGAGTTCCATAGCGTTTATTGAGCGTATAATATCATCGTAAACTACTGACACACTGGGCAAGGGTGCCGTCCCGTTTTTAACCGACTTCAAAAAGGAGGTGGTCATCAATTCGACTGTATTTTGTTTTACCTCATTACTTTCGACTTGGTGAACCGATTTTGTTGATTCTTTTTTTATTTGAAAGCTGGTGCTTCCCGTGTGGTCCCATAAAATAGTGAGGATCTGATCAGTGGATCCTTGGGAAATCAAGAGAAACACTCAAATTTTCTACGTAGATGACGCGTTTACTATTGTTCAACCTATTACAGACACTAAAAAGTAAAAAAAATAAAACTGCGTTTAAAAACACCGACTTCAAAACTAAAAAGTTAAAAATAGGTAACTTAATACAGTTTTAACTTCTTTAAAGGTATGAAGTCGGTGCCGGTCAACGAGTATGGTTTTATAGTCTTTTATAGAAGAATGCATGATAGGTATCCTGTTTTTTAAACACAGCTGTATTTACTGTTTTTGTTATATCTATAAGTATTGATTTTACTTTATCTTTATTTACTGTAACTGGTATATCCGTGTAAATAAATAAATAAATAAATTGGTGCCGGTGCCTGGTTTGAAGCCACCCCGCATTTGGCTTGACACCGACTTCATACCTTTAAAACTAAAAAGCAGTTAAAACTGTATTAAGTTATTTTTAACTTTAGTTTTGAAGTCGGTTTGGAGAGCGTCAGCATCTTCAACACGGAGAAAAAAGTAACTAGAATAATTGGATTTAACACAAATATTGATGTGTCATTTTTACTTTTTTCTGACCGACTTCTAGGCACGGGTAAGGCTATATAGGTCCAGAAAGTCTAGATCGTGTTAAGGATTTAACAACATAATAAAGTTGTAATGCCAACTGCTAAAAAATAAACATATCCTATCCAGGTTTTACATCAAAGGGATGGTCCTTTGATAACTTAGGTTCACACAAAGAAGTTCTCATATTCCGTAGATAGGTACGTAATTCAATTAACGTTACAACGTGAGTCGATACTTTATCAGTATGACGTCAGAGGTTGTATTCAGTGCACATGCCCTCGGTCAAGTTGTTTCTTGTTTAACGCGTTTCAATCTCATTAGCAGGCTTCTCTCATTGCTCTATCTAATATGAACTCGATAATAAAGCTGGCATACAAAGATCTTTTTGCTCCGATTTCAACGATATTATGAAGTACTGTGCCATTCGATTTTCAAATCAATATAGAATCTTATTTGCTTTGGAAGACGAAAGTTCATAGACATGATGACGCGACGTGATGTACTTAGTTTAATATAAATAATCTTATGATTTCATTCTTGAATTAATGGTAGGTAAAGGTTATATAAATGTAAGAATTTATTCTTATAAACGTACCTGGGTACGAAACGAGAAGAAACTCAAGAAGTTAATAAGAAAACTGTAAAGTGCGGTAAAGTTCTGAGTTACCCCACTTTTGTACCTACCGGCTGACGTAGCGTTGTTTTGTTCTTCATCCAAACTCACGAAGATTCGAGAAAAAGGTTCCCCAAAATAACATTTTCGCAACAGAGTAAAATGCCGCAATGCAGAAACACTTCACAAGTTTCGGGGATACATGTTGTCATATGACTTTTTTACACTGTAAATCATCATTCTCAAAAATATACAATGATATCACCTATTTAGTAAGCTTTATAGTATTTACTAGTTGGTGTAAACTCCGAGTAGATATTGCATATTCAAATAAATCCTGAAAAGTATTATCCAGTATCATATTTATCATCTTAGGCAGTAATAGTTTAAAGTTATCTATATATCCATGAATATTTTATAGATTTGGCGCGAATGCCAAATGTGAATGTCACTTCCGACGTAAAATAATGTAAAATTCTATTTACACTATTAACAACTTCGTTCACGGAATGAGCAATCCATGTCCACTGCGTAGTTGCCTTATAGCTAGTTTATTTTGGTCTGTGGTCGCCTACCGCCCACCATATTGAGCTTATTTGTTTTTTTAGTTTTATTTATCATCAGACTACAACAAACATTCAAGTTTAGCTACACAGCCTTCGGATTTTTAATTCGCTACATGGAAATCGAGAGGTTTCATTCAATTTTTATTAATGAAACCTCACATCACTTCTTATATACCTATGCTATTGTTAAAATCATTGAATATTCATTAAAATTATTTGTTTTAACTATTCTACT
Organism: Craniophora ligustri; assembly: GCA_905163465.1. Taxonomy (NCBI): domain Eukaryota; kingdom Metazoa; phylum Arthropoda; class Insecta; order Lepidoptera; family Noctuidae; genus Craniophora; species Craniophora ligustri. Next base: position 3,105,113 of record LR990967.1, on the reverse strand, counting down.
TCGCAGTTAAAACTTGTTTTCATTCACTCAGCTATACATATTGGAGCTTCTATTTAGGATCTTCTTTTGACTACCTACGTAAGAACGACGTACATGATTGTTCGAACTATCATACGAAAGAAATAGGTACCTACAAGAATACTTTTTTAGAATTATAAGATAAAAACGTAAATTTATCGAACGTAAACGTATTATAAGGTAACAAAGACGAGACCAGACAAGGAAAAGGATATATGTCATGCAAATTCCCACACACAATACCTACACCTAGATATGTGTTTGTCAACATAGCTCCACGCTAGCCCGCGAAATTCAAACTTTCGTACGTTTTTTACAATTTGCCAGTCATTGTCAGGCTGTACATTGAACAAAATATGATTCGCGCCTGTAATAGGTATTTAGTTACAGAATTATAATCATTTAAATCAATAAAACAGCCCTCAAAGTGCAAATAACTGTATCGATTGTCTATTTCATTAAAAAGTCATTCAATCCAATTGTATGCAATGTGAGGGTTGTATTGATGATATTAATGATTATAATTCTGTAATTAACCTTGTGTAAGTTGTGTAAGTGCCTTAACTGGCACAGAGTGGGGCAACGCGACGTTATAAAGAAAAAGAATATGTTCAAATTAAAATACAAAATAAACCAACCAAAACTAAATAAATCATTACATCCAGAGACTAATAGGGTATTTTACTTAAACTGCAATGACCCTAGAACCCATATTTTCACTAAGCATCAAACTAACTTAAAAAAAGAAAAAAATATCAATCATATCGATATGATTGTGAAGAGTAATATTTAGTGTTTAGACGAATATTAATGTAAAATATTATAGTTGATTTATACTTAGGAAAATATTCGTGAACGTGCATGAGGGGTGTTGGCAAACGTGACAGTGTAACGTGACTTTCTGAATTCTCTCAAAAAGTCCGCGTGAGTTTTTAGTAAAGAACCACATTTTATTATAACTTAGGAAATCATTTGTCATTCATCAAAGACTCACATAAAAATATTTGATCACTCACTAACATCAATCAAAAAAAAAACAACGGGTTCTCAGTTTCTCTTGCCTTGATATGATCAAGGAGGGCAGAAAACTAGTGTCAAAATTAGGTAGCATGTATTAAATGAATGATAGTGATGTGGCCAGATTTAGCCCGCAAACTCGTACCCGTGGCCGGTGCTTGACCGCGCCCAGGGCTCGCGGGCACAGGTCACGCTCTCCTGATACTAGCAGCAAACGTGTTATCAGGACCACGACCCTGTCACGCACTGCCACGATGGCGATGCAACACGGTTCCACTGTTTATTTTCATTCTATTATTATTATTAATTATAATAAACGTTATGACTGTTATTGATTTAAAAATAGAACGCATGAGTTTGTTATCCGTGGAATGATTTAACAACACTACTCACACATACGTAAGAGTGTAATGTTGATTTATTAATCAAATAAATATATTATTATAAGTACGCGGTAGCGTGTCAAGCCTAGTTCAAGCAGAACTGGCGAGCAGCACCGTGAGTAAATTTACATGGACCATTTGCAGCCACTTTTGAATCCCTCATAACTCAAAAACTATTTCACATAAACATGTCAAATGGCTCATATATCAAGACTTGCGATATACATATGTGCTCTAAATTTCATAAACACACCTCAAACGGTTGTTTAGATATTAACGTCCGAAAATCGTCATTTTTATCACGTATTGACCTATAGATCAAAACTCCCCATTTCCAGATGACCTAGAGAGTTCAAATTTGGCATCCAGACAGGTAATTGGGTGAATACAAAGAAGACCACAAAAGAAGTGAGATCTAAATGGGTGCCAAGTTCAATGATCAGTCCTGAAATTAATTTATAACAACATAAAATACTATTTTATAAGAACTTAAAATATAATTATATATTATAACTTAGGATAATATATTTAAGCCTAAGGTCTGACTTGGCTTGTTCTCATATACGAATTATTATTAAGTACCTACTAAAACAGTCATGGAAGATGTTCGATGTCTAGTTACTACCAGCTAGCAAATTTTCTGGAAAATTAAAATAGGAACTTACAGCCCTAGAACTTGCCAAGACTATGATATAATTCGTATATGATAACTAGTAGTCGTAACACAAGCCTCGTTGCTTAACTCGGAACTAGATGGCGCCGTGTCCTAATGTCCAGAACTAATATTAAATGTATATTAGCTTTAAACCTCTTTTTTTAAAGTAGATATTGTTCCGATGTATCTGCATGAACAATGCAATAAATTACGGCGCGACTTACGCCACGCTATTGCACTAAACATATTTTAATATTAAATACCATAAGTTTTATAGTTAAGGCCATCGATTATAAATCGTCACTCTTGAATTATCATCTTTTAATGCATGCCCCAATATTCCAAAGTAGTATCTATATGACCTCTCACTCACTCTTAATCAATTAGTGGCTTATCTGGCAGTTTCCGTTTTTGGCCGTTGCCTATATAGTTAAAATTAAAATATCACAGCCACAGACCAAAAATAGAAAAACTTTAGTTTTCTAAAATTAAATTTATTTTATTATGAAAAAATATGTCGCTTACCACTAGCTGCTGTTGTCTTTTTATCGCACATTTTGTTCGAGTTACAAGAGCTAACTGTATGGTCAGACACAAGCTTTTGGAGACAGTGTTGTCCGGTATTTTAATAACTTTCCGAGATAGTCGATGCATTTATATGCACAATGAGTGACCTTTCAACTCATTTGTTACAAATGTTGACAGTCCTATAAATAATGAAGCCCAGTAGGAAAAATTAATCGTCATATTGTTGTGATCAAAGTCTTCTTGCTGTTGTTTGCGTGACATGTTATTTGGAGCATTAATCGTACGGAATTACGGTTTTACTCGGTTTATTGAGCATATTATCATAAATATACATATAATAAACAAATGCCCCCGCTGATTTTTTCTCTTTGTCTCATCGCAATAACCTTAAAAATTGCAGAAACGATACAATTATAGACATCGTCGCTAGTGCAGTATTTGAAATTGCGGAGCGGAGGATGAAAACCTAAGCAGTAGGAGTATGAAAAATAAATCAATAGTCCAAAGTTTAATGGGCCAGTGATTGTTCAATTTTATGACCTATAATATAAGATTTGTCATCTGTATCGCTGGTATATTTATTTCAAATTATATCAGATACATCCAATCCTCCACGGAGCCGGTTTAGCGTTCAGGGTCAAATATGTAAATACTTAGTTGAATCATTCTTTAGCACCAGTTTCCTAAGAGATGACAATGAACTCGAAGCGTTTTGAAATGAATTTTGAAACACAAACACTCCAATGCATTTGGTGCATCCAAATGCATTTGAGTAGAGGATCACAACAATGATATCATTTCATTGGCTATTAGTGCTTCAATGACTCAATAAGCAGCCATTAAGGAAGTACAAGGATTCTTCGTGATTAAAGATGAATCACATCTTTGCTCTTTATGACTGACAAATAGTAGGTAACTAAGTAGAAATTTATCCTCTATGAGGTATTAATAAATTAATATTATATATTTTATTGATGTACAATAAAGAACTCTACCTGTCTATATTTTATGTACATGAAATATAGACAAGTAGATACAATATGGTTTTCATCATTTATTTAATAAGCAGCGAAAATAGTAAGAAGCGGTGAACAGTGGGCGTTTATGGGGGCTGCCGTTGTTGTCACCGGTCAAAAAGAGCCAATTATATTTAGCCTACTTTAAATGAGTAGTAAGGTAGGGCATAGCGTGATTTTTCGGTCAAATTGAGCTGCTCCATTGGGAGAGTACCTCCCGTCTTACCGAAGACCATAGTAAAACAACAATAGGTACGTAGAACTCGTAGAAACGGGTAAGGGTTGCCTGAGCTCTTTAGGGGAGTGACTATTCTGGATAGCATGGGAATTCCCTTTGCTGCCAGTGTAGTAACCCTCAAACGGTCTTATAAGGGTCGGCAACGTGCGGGCGACACCTCTGATGTCGCAAACGTCTATAGGCTACGGTAACTGGCATCAGGTGGGGTATAAGCGTGTTTTGGATTGGAGGAGTGTGAATTGGAGGTGAAGCTATTTCCAATAACTGCCACAGTCATTGTTATTAAGAATACAAGGAGGTCTAGAGGTCACGTCTGGCTAACTTTGCCAATGACTTGGACCCCCATATAAGAAACTCTGAAGAAAATAAAGATTCTTAAAACATTCCAGTAGTCTATTAGGTTCAGATACTCGTTCCCTCCCACGCAATTCGAATATGAATATGTTTAAGTTTTAATAGCACTGCAATGCAGTTGTCATTTTGCGGCAACGGCATAGCAACATTGGCAACATTTTGTGAGCCCTATGGGGATGTGGGATAACATGATTCTGAGAAATAAAATCGGAAGCTCGTTTCTCAATATCTTGTGGCTCCTATCTAAGTATATTTGTAGAAATAATACGAATATTCATTCCAAAGTCTGTATTACAGTTGATTTTCTAAAGTATTTCGCACTGGGAATAATGTAATTTTATTCTTGTTTTATTTGTCTATTAACAACATTTTCTCTGCTTTGGGATTTCACTTGCATCGTGCGGATGGAATCGAACTACGGGTTCAATTTCAATGAAATCCGATCATCACTAAAGCAATCGTATCGTCATTACTTACTACTCTTTTTAAGTATTCCAAATGCCCGAGAGCCACGAGTTTTATTCTTGGAACTAAGGTCTTAGTTCTAGGATTTTGTCCAGCCTTTAGTTTGGTCTTCCCTTCGCGAACGTAGGATATATTTTCCGTAAGAAATCTGCATACTTACACACAACAATGCGATTGTTTCGCCCTTGGTGCTCGTAGGTAGCTAGGTAGACGACGCGTAGACGGAGATGCAACGTATACGTATACTAGAGCAATGTACCTAATATGAGTCTTTGTGTAATTGTATTGAAAATTGCATCATTAAAATTTCTAGACCATGAGGAAATCTTTGGAGAGAAATTGCCGATGTAAATTGCGCATGATCAAAACGTGTAGAAACCTTTTGACCTTATCGTCAAACGCAGTGAGATATCTATTGTCTAGACTATACCTTAGGTTGAATGTTATGGGGTCAAATGAATGACTATTTAAATACGTACAGCAAAGCAAATAGGTTAATTAAATGTTGAAGTTGAATGACTAAATGTATCAGTAAATTTACTCACTTAGTCGTTTATGCAACTTAGTTTATGTGTGGCCTACTGTATGTTCATAAGCCTAACTAATAATATAAACTGTTTTGTAAGCAAACATACTTTGTTGCTTAAATATATCTAGGTAAAATGAAAATAATGGAATGACTAGCGTTTGTAGCACGTAACACCTAGTAAAATATAAAATACAAACTACGTCATATGGTCATAAGAATGTAAGTAATCGCTGTTTTAATGGCTTAGTTTTTCAAGATTTATACCGGTAATAATAGCATGCAGTTTAAAATATCTAACTACACTATAAAAGTGCTGAATCTAGAAATTGTGGATATTAATAATCTACAGAACAGTAAAGTTGTACTTATTTACCTGTAATTATTCATTAGAAATTAATATTATGTTATAAACTGCGGAAAAGCTGTTATAACATTTTCCGATGGAATTGACTTCATGTTATGTTACCATATCCTATTTAATATGTTATAAAGTAAAATATTTTACATACCTGCGATTCCGCTGAACATTTTGTTTTTTTTTTATATTTTTATCACAATTTAAACACTGAAGCTGGAATGCGTATTCACGTTAAATATTAACAATATGCACCAAATATTTCACAGAACGCGTTTACGGAGTGCGGTGCGATTGCAATGCCTTTCAAGGTTCTACTCAACTAAAATCGACTTCACCGCCCGAACTCAAAGACGCATTTTCCATGTGGATGACATACGAACAAACTATATTTTTATCGATGACGTCAATGCATTACGCGTTTAGTTTATGTGTAGTCCAAAGTGCTCGAAAATTATATTTTATTTGTATACATGTTCTCCCATACATGATATGTAAATATTGTATATTTTCGAAATACCTACTTAGGAATATCATAACTATCAACGAATTATAAGATTCCAATTAAGATCCCGCCTAGTAGAAAATTCTACTAATTGGTAGAATTTGTACTGTACCTTGTAATACCAATTTAGCTAAACTTCCGGTTTATTAATTAACACATTTTTAGTAAACTACTTTAAATAATAGCAATGAATAATGTTAAAACAATATTTGGCACTATTTTCATCTTTGTCATTTGAAACTAAAGAAATAAATAAATCAGCTGACTATGCTAAAAATATTTCAATTGTTGTGGATGGAACGCGACAGTTGCCTAGCAACGATGGTCTTGACATAAATAAACAACTAATAATAATTTATTGTCAAGTCAGTTTACTAGGAGTACAAAGCTACGAATAATCAATCTAATTTCTATATAATTGTAATGTGTGTGAAATGTCGAAAGAAAACAATAATTTGCGGCTACTGGGCTCTCCAGTAAACTTATCGTACAGAGGCAAGAAGAAGGACGACAAGAGAAATATTCGGAATCGGCCGCGATCCGCGCTTCAAAGCACTGTTGGCGTTGCACCGGTATTCTGAATACTATAATAATTTATAATACCGCTTTAAAATATTTTCATTTTTCCTCTCATACTGTTTATACGAAATAATAATTCAAGTTCCAATATCTTTTTAGCTTCTTTCTTATATTATCATTTGAAAAGGTTATGATTAAACAATGACTGTAGTCATGGTGATATTTGATGAAACCTTCTCTTATATTCAGTCAGTCTTCTTTATTGTCACATAAGTTACGGAAAATTATTATTTTAGCTCAGTGATGATTTAAATAATGTGTATATTTTTATAATATTTTGAATATTATATTATTCTTTTAACGTTTAATGTTTTCGAGAATAAAATAGAATTTGGAAGCGTCATATTGTCGTCTGGGTAGGTATTTTAATAAATCTTTTATTGTAAATTCTTATCTACTGACCACATTACACTGGTTAAACAAGTGGGTTTGATCATGTGTTTGTCCATTTACATCTTGATCATGATCGGTTAGATCTTTTTGTAATATAAGATCTGATAATACTGTACTATGTAGGTACAGCAGATCATATAATTATGTAGCACTAAAAGTTAAATATTTTTCAGTGGTTGTTAATTAGTCAAGGCACCAATTAGCAGTACATAATATGCAATCATTCTAATGTTATATGCTTAGGGAATCTGAGGGACTGTAACTTTTAAACAGATAAACTGATTTTGATGTAACTTTTTTCTTTAGATGTGTATGTTCCATTCGAAGACCATCAGCTCTGCAGGGACATTTTAAAATGTTATAAATTTTTTTTTAGTTTGATTTTGGATAAATGTTTTATGCTAGTAACAATACTTAGATTACTATCTGATTGAAATAAAACCTTTAACTTTGTCTTCTTGCGAATTAATCAAACAAACATGATTGATCAAACGAGTAGGGCAATACATCACATCCAATATTTTAAAATGCATACTTTTCTTACTAAACATTTTATTTTAGGACAATCAAGAGAGATACAAGAGACCATTTTCAGCTGATACGAAAGACCGTGCACCGTCAACCAGAACCTTTTTAAAAGCTTTCAGTGCTGAATTACTACAGTCATATAATAGTAATAATATCTTTTTTATCTTAAAACTTTTCAAAATGTTATAAAATTCCACTCAGTAGGTAACATAAAATCTTATTTAATTTTTAGGTTCACCAACTACTATAAAAATAGTTGCACCAACAACTGATCTGCTCCGTGATAAAAAATCCATTGAACCATATTCAAACAAAAACAAAGATATTTGCAGTAATGCTTCTGATTATGGGTCGGAAGACACATTCATTAGTTTAGGCACTAAAATTAAAGCTAAAGCTCAATTGGGCAATAAAAATAAAAATATTAATTCAAAGAATTTCGTGAAGTATAGAAATTTAGCAAAAAAATCACGAAAGCCTATGGAGAACACAATAAATGATGATGCTATAAATCAAGAGTACGGTTTGCAAGTGAAAATAATCGAAAGGACCCCATCTCCTACTAGAAATAAACACATATACCGTGGAAGGTGCTTATCTCCTTCATACAAAACTCAGGCATATGAGTCATACTTTATACCCCTTGATTCTGGAAAGAACAATTCAGAACACGGTCATGGTTCTTACAGTGAGACTAATATACAATCAGAAGTGGATCAAGTTATAGATACCTACACACGGCGCCTGACTGTTACCAAGCAACAGCTTTCCTTGGTTGAAGAAGAATCCACACAGGACTTGGAAAGTGTCCCCTCACAACACATGTCTAGTTTATCTCCAGAAACTTCTCTAGAAGACAAAATAGCTAAGGGTGACAATGATGATACTCTTACGGCAAGAAACACTTATGTAGTTGACTTTAAGGACGATGATTACAATAAAATTACCACGAGCTACATGTGTGAGCCTCGAACGTATACTAGTTTCTACGATGATTTCCGTACAAACCCCATCGACTCATACAAAACCAAATTATCTAGTACTGCAGTGCATACTGACTCATCGTCAAAAGACTCAGGTTATCCTGACAGTGGAGTTAACGATGATAAATTGTATAGACAGAATTATTCGCTGCCGAATACATCGTTACTAAAAAAATCTAGCTCACACGACAAAATTGAAGATCAGCCTAAAAGTTTAGATAGTATTTCTACAAATAGCAATGAAAAAGGCTATCCCAAAACGTATCCTTTAGACAAAAAGGGCCAATGGACCGAACCATTAAACCACAGTCGTTTGCTGTATAAGGATTTCTTTATAAAGAAGGAAGGACACATTGCACTGGCTCCTCAAAACTCTCCAACCAAGAGTGAAATACACATACCTGGTAGGAGTGAGACAACTAATGAACTGAAGCCAGATAACGCCGATGACAATAATTTAGATTACCCCTCTTATCTAATAAACAGTACCACTAAAGCATATACTTCAAAAGTTATCGCAGACTATAAAAAAGAATTAGAAGCTATAAACAACTTGCATGATCTTACCATAAAAGATATAAAGACTACGCAAGACGCAGTCTCTCCCACTCCTCTTAATATCGACAAACTCTTTGAAGATGCATCTAACTTCGAACCAAAGAAAGATAGCAGCGAGACCTCAGAGGGGAGCAATAGTACTGACCAAACGCCAATAAATAATAATAATTCTATAGATGCTAAACGAGACGTATCTAAAATATCGACTAAAGAACTTATACAAAATTATCTGAAAGTCAAAGAAGGGGATTATAAAAACGGACCGAAAAACACAAAGAAACCTGATAGGAAATTAAGCAATGGTTCTGGAGAGAACTCAGGATTCAAACAAGATTGGAACAACAAAAGCCCTAAAAGTGTTAGCAAGAGCATACCTCCAGTTAGCATAAGGAACCAAACTCAAAAGAATATGTTTACTTTGCGAACTCCTATGAGCGCTAGGATTGATAGTGTTCAAAATGACAAGGACATTGATTCCTGGATGTCATTATCAGCGCCCTCCCCTAGGATCTTCGAAATTGAAGAGCTACATTTAGAGGAGCCCCAAAAACCGGAACCACCAAAGTCTCAAGAAAAGGTCGAAGTAGATAAGCCTCCGACACCCACCCGTTCAGAAGAAAAAGAACCGAAAACGCCCAAAGAACTAAGTTCTCAGTCCACAGTATTAGATATTTACTCGATGCTGAAAGAAATCGAAAGTTATGGCGAAAATCCCGTAACAGAAGTAACTAACAGGATTCTAACTGAAACAAGAGAAGAAACTAAAAAAGATGAAGAAGATTTCTCACCTAAAGATAATTTTATGTGAGTTGAATATTTCATAACATAATCTTTAATTTAAATACTCGTCACAATATTATTTTATTAATTTTCTTTTCGTTTTCAGGGAGATTTTCGAGTTTCTAGAGAAAGTGGAACAGAGTGCTAATGATGCTCTATCTGTTGTAACTAATACTACTCCACAAACCATGCCCAAGTGAGTATTGTGGTAAAGGAAATCTATTAAATACCGATACATCTATCTATCTGAAAGAAATCATTGTATTTTGAAATGTTATAATCTATTGAACTGAAAATAATAAAGTACCTATAAGGTTACATACATTTGACAGTTTATAATACTTTTATTTACACGTAACCTTGTCGTTTTAGACTGGAAGCGTTGCTGAAGTTACCGCAGACGGAGTTGGCACAGCGGCTGGTAACAGCGTCACTGCAATTAGAGGAGCGGTCCTGCTGCATCGCACTGCTGCAGGAGAGTCTCGCCAACCACAAAGAGCAGGTTTCATGAACTATTTAAACTCATGAGTAACTTTCGAAAAAGACAAAAGTATTTCAACCTCCTTACCTCCTAAAAAGTTATTGATTAATTGTGTATCGTCGATGCCAATTATCTTGGGGTCAGCTTTCAATATCCCCAACTGCTGCTGAACATTCATTTCAGATGAAAGACTGCAACCCAATATCGTTACCCTATTATAGGTTAATTTATGATCAGCGTTTTTAGGTTTTTGTAATGTTGAGTATACATCTTACACATATACTTGAGATATTGCTTTTAGATGATAAACAAGGTGAGCAACTTGGAGAAGCAATCGATCCGGAACATAAACAAAGTGAAACAGGAGTGCGAGGATACCATCAAGAGACATCAGAGCTTCATCGATCAGGTACGAACATTATAAACTGACGGATTGGAAGTTTTAGGGTAAGATAGTAGTATGAAGTTTTGTATAACTATCGGTAGCCTAAAGTTACTATAGCTGGTGACCATGATCAAATCAAATCAAATCAAATCAAAAGGTTTTTATTTCATATGAAATTTTTCAAGCATTTATAAAACGTTATGACTCTAGTTGTATGATCATGTGTCGTTTGATGTTACGAGTATGCTGTAGGCAATTGTACCGTACGCAAGAGTATTCAACTGGACTTCTGAATGTTTAGTGTGATTTATCCAGTGATTTTAATGGTTCCAATAAGTGTCCTTCAAAGAAAAACAAAATAATATTAGAACATTACTATTTAGTGTTAGAATATGTAGCCTTTTCGTAGTACCTACCCTAGCACAACAATCAACAAAATCGGATGTTCAAAGAATAAAAATTGATCTGTGTTATAAACAGCTGATCAATGATAAGAAGACTCTGAACCACCGCATAGAACAGCTGGTGGATGAGCGACGCGCGCTAGAAGAGCGCTGGAAGCGATCTGCGCAAGCGCTTGAAGAGCGATACAAGCTGGAGTTGCGCAACCAGCACGATAAGATGCAAGCTGCGCAACAGGTGTGTATGTCCAAAGGTGGTCTACACCTTCTAGTTTGTTGAAAGTCCAAGTCCAAGTAGTTTTATATTAGCGAAATACTATATACATACTAGGGTATATTTAATATCAGTATTTTGCAAAAACCTTCTGCCAATAAACTTACACCGCAGAGATCTCGGAGCAACACTGGTATTCTAAGGGGTTTGGAATGTTAACTCTATGTCTATGTATATAACTGACATAATGCAAGTTCGTAAAATGCAACAACTACCTACACCAGGTATAGAAATAGATATCATTTTATTTTGCACGGGGCTTATTTTATTACACCTTAAATAAATATTAAGATAGCTTTCGCCTAAGAAATTCAGATAGCTTTTTCATGTAAATATGTTTGCATGTATGCAAAGAACTTTATTAATTTCATAATAAGAAATCGAACATTTGTAGTTGATCATTTACATATATATACATACACATAGCAAACAATCTACTTTTGCAATAATATCAATATACCGCGAAAAAAATCCATAAGAAGTAGTTTTATTTTCATTTATTATTTCTGGTTTCTTTATCAAAATAAACGTATGCTGCATTCGTTCCATTGTCTTTGTTGCAATTATTCATCATTATTCAATTCAGGTGGCCAGGCAGCGTTGGGTTAGGCAGAAAGCTGAAAAAATTAAGGTAAGATCGTCGTCAAAAAAAACATGCTTTAACATTTATTCGTTTTAGTTTTAAAGTAGCTAAGGTTATATGGTCAGTTGAGCTTTGAGCCCGCTAATTGCTAAGGTTTCTATAAATAGCTGTGTCTTGTCGGGCTTTTAAAGTAGGATTTTAATACAAACCTGTGAATTCCGTTTTTTCATTGTCGCGATACAAAATAACATCTGATTTTCATTTAATTTGAGAATAAAGAAGGCAATTGGCGGACTCGAAATTTTTGTCTAAAAACTTGACCATAATACAAAAGCGCAGGATTAAAAAAATAAAATTCCCTTTATTCATAAAAAAACAGGAGTTAACAGTAAAAGGCTTGGAAGGAGAGCTTCGGGAGATGGCAGAGCGGCAGCAGAAAGAGATATCGGATCTCAAGATGATGCATGCGGAGCAAAGTGGACGGACGCAAGCAAAACACGCGCAGGAACTTGAGGACTTGAGGAGGAGACTCGAGGAAGAGAAGGAGGCTGCGCTGGTTAAGGAACGGCATCTGGCCAGTTCTAGGTAAGAAGTTATTCAGTATTATCTTTGTAAGGCGATAAAAGGTATTGCATAGAAGCCGTGATACTCTTGTGACGTGATCTGTGGGCAGTAAAATTCAAAGATCTCGATTTTGAAACAAAGGCACGCACCAGAAACTTTTCGGGAGTTATGTGTGTAAAACCTGCATGCTTGAGAGATTTTCTCGATTGCATGTGAAGTCTGCCAACCCCCACTAGGTAAGCGTGGTGGACTATAGCCTAATCCCTCTCAAATGAGAAGAGACCAGCACTGTACAACCAAAAGTAAAATAAAAGTGGTCGATAAAAGGTTATACAACCTTTTGACAAAAGGAATTGGTATTTATTTTGAGGTAAAAAATTAAATGTTAGGTCTTGTTTGCATGAGATGAATGTAGACAGACATAGGGTACAATAAGCTTCCAATCTAGTTCATCATCTTTCTCACTCCTATATTGTTTTTAAAGGTCTTCATAAAATCAGTGGCGAAAGCAACAGCTCTTTAACCATAGAAATAAACAAAGCGTTTAATTGGTTACAGATTGGAGAAACAGATCTTGGAGATTGAATTAACATACCAAGAGCAGCGGACACGCTTGGTGTCGGAGATGAGAGCGGAAAACGAACGGGTTGCTGCCGAGCTCGCAGCCAAGGAGAGAGAACAGAGGGAAGAGCTAGGTGAGTAATCGACGAGGGACTGGTTTACGTTTTATTTCAAGAATAAGTTCTTTTACTCGGAAGTAAAACAAGCATTAACACTTGTTAATAAAAAAAATATAAATATGCATGCCTATCATCATTTCAACCGCTAGACGTCCACTGCTGGACATAGGTCTCCCCCAAGGATCGCCACGACGACCATTGCCACCAATTATGACAAGTATGCCAATGAAAGTAATTAATCATGTTTCTTTAGAGAAATGGAGAGAGGATCGAGAGAAGGAGATGAAAGAGAAACGAATGCAAATGGAACTTCAGATTGCGAGGGAAAAGGAATTAATGGAGGTAAGTCAGAACACGATATGAAAATAACAATACAGTGTTTTTTGCTAGTTTAACGTCATCCATAATATTATAAATACGAAAGTGTGTCTGTCTGCCTGTCTGTTACCTGTTAGATATTTTTTTAAAGAAGAATATAAGTACCACGATGAAAAAGAAGATTGAATAAAATTTATAATTCTACACAAACGAAGTCATGGGTAAAATATAAATGAAGAATATTAAATTTAAAATGTTTAAAGTGCTATACATTTTTTTAAAGAGCCGATTATCTCTGGTGTCAATCCCAGTATGGTAAAATGATTGCGTGATGACATGGATATTTGAGTCAGGGATGTTTCTTTATTAAATATGTTTTTTTTTACTCTGGCCGAAATAGGAGCCTTGTTTGCTAGTAAAAAAGACTTAACGTTAATTAACACAATGCTCCTACGAGTTCTACGGCCGTTTACCGATCGCAAATACAGCCTCCGGTGTTGGTACTAATACTTCTCTAACGGAAAACCCATTATCTCTTTGCCTGACTTGGATATCTTACTTGCTGATTTATAGGAAAGCACTTCCAAGCACCATAATTATAATCGAATTAAGTTTTTAAGTAACTCAATACCCATAAATCAAGGTATCTTCTAAAAAAAATGTTAATGTAATATATACATACATACATACACTCACGCCTTTTTCCCATGGGGGTAGGCAGAAACTACAGAATGCCACGCGCTACGGTCCCTGCATACCACTTTTGCCTCGTCCACATGCATACATCTCGTTAATGTTATTACAGGAGCAATTAAAGCTAAAAGAAATAGACATGCAAAAGCAACTAGAAGACTTTAAGAAGCAGTTCGAAGTAGAGCAGCAAGCACTGCTGAAGCGCAAGGTCGCCGAGATATCCGCGCAGCACAAGCAGGAGAGAGACAGGGAGATTGAGAAGGCTATAGAGAGCATGGAGGCCGAGGCACAGGCCGGCAGGAAGGAACTACACGACGCACTGCGGTAAGCATCATCATCTATCCATTATTGCTCCACTGAGATGACCTAAAACCTAAACCTACTGACTACTAGAACAACAAATAATAAATTATATGATTTGACTGCTAACCTAAAAATAAAAACACGTGGGACAGTCTTTTGGGACTGCTAATAGAAGTGAAAACGCACGAAAATATATCTATGTATAAATACAGTATACATATTGCTCATGGGAAGCCTGTGGTGATAATGATGCAAGTTTCACGATTTTCTTTCACCCAAACAGTACACATAACTATGTATATATACACAGTATACATATAGATCATGGAAAGCGTGCTGTGATAATTACGCGAGTTTCACGGTTTTTGCTCACCCAAAAAGTGCTCAACGCGTCTAAATGACTCCGTGGCGCAGTGGTTGAGCGATCGGTTTGTGCGTCACGGGTTGCGGGTTCGATCCCCGCACGGAGCAAATATTTGTACGTTCTGCAGGTAGTTGCTCCAGGTTTGGGCGTTTGTGTAACGCACCCACGATACAGGAGGGAGAAAATCCAAGAGTGGGGCAACGTTAATATTAAAAAAAAACACTTCAAAAACTTGTAACCTTGTTAATTTCGTTTGCAGGAGGAACAAGGAGCAATATGAGGCGGAGTTGAAGGAGCTGGCGGAGACTGAGCAGGCCACGCTGAGGAGGTACCAGGACGCGCAGGCGAGGGTGCGGCAGACCGAAGACAAATGTATGTTGTTGTAGAGTTGGATAGATTACATTCCATAATACGTATGTATTTACATAAATAAATATAAGTATATTGTAATCCTTACTAATATTATAAATGCGAAAGTGTGTCTGTCTGTCTATCTGTTACCTCTTCACGCATCAACCGCTGAACCGATTGAAATTAAATTTAGTATGGAGTTGGTTTGACTCCCGTAAAAGGACATAGTTTTTATCTCGGATATCAACCCTTAAAAGGGTAAAAAAATCAGATTGGAAAAACATACTAATTCCAGGCAGACAAAGCCGCGGGCAAAAGCTAGATAATATAAATAACACAAAAGTTCCTTCATCATCAACCCATTAATGTCCCACTTCTGAGCACGGGTCTCCTCTCAATTGAGAGGGATTAGGCTATAGTCTACTACGCTAGCCTATTGCGGGCTGGCAGACTTCACATGCCATCGAGAATTCTCTCAAGCATGCAGGTTTCCTCACGATGTTTTCCTTCACCGTTTGAGCATGTGATAAATACGCACATAACTTCCTAAAAGTCAGTGGTGCGTGCCCGGGTTTGAACTCGAGACCTTTGACATCTCAGTCCACTGGTCACACCGCTAGGCTACCACACCTCTGCTTTATTATTATTATTAGTATTTAATAATCTGTCAGTCATGCAGTTTTCCTCAAGATGTTTTCCTGCAAGGTTTGAACAGGTTAAAGTTTAGTCAACTATTGGTGTATTTACTATATATAAATAACATTGAATGTTTTAGGCGCAGAATTAGAAACGACGATATCACAACTGGAGACGCGGAATAGAGTTTTGACTGAGGTAACCATTCTTCTTAAACGCTAACGAAACTAGTAATCCAATTAGAATCTCTTAAAACTTCGTCTTAAAAATGAAACCAATTAATTTTGTAAAAAAGTATGTATGCACAGCCAGCACTTTTCTATAAGACCCACTATTTGAAAATACAAAAGTACCTACCTTAAAAGTATTTAATTTACTAGATTAGTACCTCTAGGTGCAATATAACATTTTACTTCGTTTTCTGATGTATAGAAGAATACTCAACTTGAAACACGCGCAGAAGAAGTTAGAGCCAGCTGCGAGGAAACCTGGAAGGGCAAGCTGGACGCGCTGAAGAAGGAGATAGAAGATATGAAGAAGACGCACGAAGAACAAATGCACCAGCTGTATGCCAAGTTAGTATGATGCGACATGAGTTTTAATCGTCAAATAGCTCTTGATGAAGGATTTTGAGGAGTTTCTATATAAAGAGTGATTCGAAAATGTTCAATCCTTTCCAGTAACAGGTCCAGTTTCCTAATTATGTATGGGTTAAAAAAGCTATTCTCAAAAACAACAACAACATCATAAAGAAACCCTATGATAATATACCTTTAATCGTCCTCATAGCTGTTTTATAATGTATAACACAAAGCAATACTGTACATAATATACTTTTAAAATAAAAATAAAACATGATGTTAAATGCACAAGACTTCTAAATCCCCCTATATGTCCAATGTGTGGTCGTCAATGTTCCTCAAATGCCCTGCTCAAGTATTTATTATGACTTCCCTTGTCCAGGGTGAAAGTGGCTGTGGCTCGCAAGGACTCCGCGATCCAGGCCCTGACGCGAGAAGCTGGCAAGTATCAGGAGAAGATTACATTGCTTGAGCAGAAACTACAGCAACAGAGGAAAGATTTCCTCAAGCAAAAATGAATCAACACTCACCCAGAGATTACACTGCAACTTTCAACTTTCATGTTTACCAAACATCATCAACCCGTTGCCAACCAGTGTTGGCACGAGTCTTCTCTCAGGTTAGGAACGGTTAGTTAACCTAGTGTGGGTTGGCAGACTTGTCATGGCGGTCAGAAAGAGCTATAAGGCGTACAGCTTTTTTTGCCATTTTGAACTTGGCTTTTGACTCGACTAGTCATATATCTAGGCTGAGACTGCTTTTTTAAATATATAAAATTAACGGCTAAGTATATTTAATACTTTTTCACGCTAGAAAAATAATCCTAAATATCACAAAAATCAGGTTTGCGGTACGATGGCTAACTTCATTTCGACTTGACTTTGTACATGCCTCATTTTCAAAATTGGTGCCAAAAAAAAACTGTTTCGTCGTATATAATCGAGCCAATTTCACTTTGATTTTCAATTAAATTATCGATATTATTAAATTTCATGCAGGTTCCAAGACGGTTTAAATCATTTCATTGGGACACGTCGGGCTTCACAGTCTTCGATACGTTATTACGTGCGCTCTGGTTTAAATTTACATACTTTAAAAATGGACCAAACTATCAGCCGGTATAAAGTAATAGTGTTAATGCTATCAATCATGTTGTAGAATTAAAAAAATGGAGTCTCAGCTATTAATTGAAGAGCGGACAGTTTTCTGTTGGCAACATTACACAGAGCAGGACTCCAGCAAACAAACCAAAGAAGCTAACAATTAGTACAATAATTTATTTAATTATATTACATTTAATTATTTATTTAAGTATGTTATTGTTTTAAATAGTGCTTAAAACTAGATAAAAAAAAATTAACATGGAGGAAGTTCGCAATACCTCTGCATCTGAATTTTTTTGGCAAATTAAATAGGCTTGATTGATTATAGTTTACAGTTCGTCGTTACTTGTTGTTACATCATAATGATCATACTAAAACAAAATGTAAAACATTTTAGAACTCTTTAGGCGGAAATACCAACAACAACAACAACCAACTACAGCAACTACTATTGACACTTTTTTTGCTGTTGGTTATTGTTACGTCACTCATTACGGAATTTAGAACTCTTCTTAAGGCGGATTCACATTTGCGTACGAACCGTGCATGTATCTCGAATGGCTATGGGTGCGTCACATTCTACACGCGCGCGCATCTCTTGGATCTCTGTCTCAAAATTACTTTTTATTGATTTAATCGTGGTATATTGATATAGGCGAGTCTTTGTGGTATTTTACTTTTCACTCGAAAGGTTCTTGGGTGGAAACCACGCAGCAGCAGCGTGGGGTAGCCTCCAAATATGTTGATGGACGACTACGTGAAGGTAACTGAAAGCTGTAAGATTCGGGGCGTTGGAACGTTCATTGCTGAACTTAATACAGCATCTACGTTGAGTACCATAGATGCTGTAAATTGTCCAAAACATCGAGATTAATTATATAAATAATCGCAATGACATATTATTATATAGACACGTCATGCACGAACATTACGGCTATGCAAAATGGCGACAGCGACTAATTTGTTCAAAGAAAGGGAAAGACACATTTTATCTTTCACTGTTGTAGTATGATTTGTAAACACATGAAGGCATCTTGTTCTCAGGAAGTATAAAACTATTAAGCACGAATTATTTTTACGGAACGTACCCTCGCAACGCTGGTTGGTGCGTCACTAAGCGCGATCCCGGCAATTGCCTTGATTTCTTGTTGCTATTTTAGAGAGTGGGTAACGTATCTATAGTTTTTTATATCATTGAATAATCGTGATAAAATCTGTAAGCAGTAGTTTTATTTCAATATCTATACTGTTCGTATTTGCAGCAGGACTGTTATTGCACGTGCCTAGGTGTGGGTCCGCCATTAAATATCCATGTCAGGTTTATTTCATATTTTATATTTCTGTTTCGGATGAGTAGTTTTGTAATCAGCTATAATACTATGTGTTGTTAATAGAAGTTTTGTAAGTCCCACTTGCAAGTTCAAGTAGATTGTACCTCTTTCCAAAAAGTTAATTAAGTATGTAGCTATATTGTATTACGTCCAAATGATGTGATCTCTTATTTAGATATTTCTATGATATGAATTAATAAAAAGTTATGTAATTGGTATCTTTTTATATGATGACGTCCATATATAGATATTCTCGAATATTTTTGAGTAAAACGAATACTTAAGAATTGTGTGCATGATATTATTAATATTGTTTTTAAAGATATGTTTGGCGAATTAATTCCTTGTATTAGTTGTAATTTACGTCTTATTACGTGTTATAATTTATTTGCAAATAAATATTCGTATTTTTGAATTTTGTTTTGATAATTTTTTTCCAAATTTAACACAGATGGAAAACAGTGGCGATTGCCCCACCGACAAGAGCTGAGCTCTTAAATTAATAATAATAATAAAAAGTAACCCACATCTACAATTTTACCTAGGTATGTATTTGAAAATAATCGTATATTTTGGTAAATTTTGTTGTAACATAATAAAGTGCTCAAAGCTAGCTTCTAGTTAACCAATATTTTATGTTAAGTATGTAAATACTTGATAGTCATGTCAGGGTACAAAATCAAACAATTAAAATGCAAGCTTTCAAATTGCAAACATAAATATTAAAAAATATTTAATATCACGTAAATATGTATACCGAACAGGTAAATTCTTAAAGCTATATAGGCACTTATTGAGGTCGTAGGTACTCCTAGCTTCCTCTCTAAACAAATATTCAACAAACATCCAAATAATTCTATGCTTCTTAAAATTCTAAAACTTTCAACATATCAGATCAATTTTTGAAAGAAAATTAATAAAATGTATCTTATTGAGACGACGCGACGCGGCGACGTAGATTTTACACATTTTTATGCAAAGATCTCTAAAGTTATCATAGTTTTTTGACCTCAGTAATTTAGTTCGTTAAAGCATCCATTATACTTGACGGAACGCAATTCTTGATCTGCAAAGAAATCAACATCTCTTTCTAACCCCATTTTGGTGAAATTCCTCCATAACTTGGCGCGACAAAGCAGTAGCTTCTCAATGAATGATCACCGTCACCAAGGACGCCACATTTCGGTACTCGTCGAAGCACCCTGCTTTGGTGATTTGGAACTTGTATCAGCCTCCGCTTCTTTACGTGGCTCCATTTGAGAAGACTGCGCGAGTGATGCTGCAGTATGGCTTATCACAGTTCGAGGTGCTAACGAGCGCATTTCCACAGGTCTCTCTCCAACAGATGGTATACTTTTCGGTATCGACAACTGTTTGTGATGAAACGTTGGTATTCTCTCCGGCACTCGCGTAAATGCAGATTTCTCTGGAGTTTTATAGATATTTTCAGGAACAATTTTCTCTTCCACCCTGTTAATCTTGGGGGCTGGTCCTGTCAGGTCTACAACGGGCCTTTTTAACTTATGCCGAACGGAGTAGTCTACTGCCCTTTTAGGTGAAGCGTCGATTCCTATTTTATAGTTTTCCACATCTATCACTATAGATAACGGCTCCATGTATTTCTTATTTCTCAAAGCTTCTTGTCTACTTTCTGGTGATATTGTAGTTGATGACACTGTTGGCTTCTGTGTTTCTGGGCTGGAGTCTTGGTCGGACGCCGATCTGCTCGGAGGCGTAGGGAATGGGAAGGTCTGAACTGGCCTCGGTGGAGTTTCAAGTTCCGTGGAAGAGTCGCAAGCGGAGTCACAGGACAGAGGGCTGAGGGGCGGACTTGTTGGTCTAGTGGACCTGACGAAATGGAATGCGCTAGGTCTCTCGTCGTCTAGTCGCAGGGGATCCGGGACTAATGGTGCGTAGTCTCTTGGCTTGAGGGTTTCCATGCCACCGATACAGGAGGTCAGATGATTTCCGAGCCGATGTCTGAGTCCCGTGGGCACGCTGGCGAGACGTGAGAGGTATCTCCGCACTTCCACGGCGCAGTCGCTGAAGCCGGCTTTGAACCTGTGCAGCACAGCAGGGTCGGCGGCGATGGCGGCCGCCAGCTGCTGGCGCTGCAACTTCTGAAGGTGCTTGACGGTGAGCTCGAGAATATCTGCCTTCTCGAGTTTAGAGTGGCGCGCTGGCTGTAAAAGGAAAAGTATCATTTTAGACTTGTATGAATCTTATAAGATTCTATTGGGGTTGTTAGAAATTACTTGTGAGATTATTTTTTTACATTTTAAGATCCGATTTAGGTTTAGAATCTAAACGATAGCGTTATCTTAGCAATGTTATCTTAACGCCAGGTCAGATAGGTGTCAAAAAATATGAAAACAAGAGACACAAATAAATGGAATAGGAAAATTTTATACTTAATGCTTATACACACGGACATAAGATTACTTAATTATTTTATTTTAGAAATATAAACAAGTATAATAACTTACGTCTTTATCAGTTCCATCTATGAGTAGGTCTTTGAGCTCGTTGAGACAATTGTTGATGCGTGCGCGCCGTTTCTTCTCAATTATTGGTTTGTTTGTCTGAAAGTTATGAATTTCACGTTAAAATCACCTCTAAAACGTTAGGTTTTATTCAACTTTATTTTTTGAGAATTTAATGACGCCTTTAATATCCAGGGTATAACGATCACATGTTATTTATTAGGTATTATAAGTGTTATTTATGACTAACATTTATGCAATTTTTCCTACACAAAAACAATTTCCATGTAATATATAACTCATGTTAACTTTTCAGCCTATTTTTCCAAAATATTCGCTTGTAGTTTTCACTGAGTGGGTTCTCAATTGTACGCAACATTTTATTTATTCACCTTTCGCAATTCTGCTTTGGACATCCCTTGGGTTGTTTCAGAGAACCCGGTTTGAGAGTCATCGTCCTCACTGCACGGCATTTTGTCACTTCACGATAAATTATTTAATTATTTATTACACTGCACGTCCGCACTGGTCGGCGGCCGATCACCTTATGAGGATACTCGCACGCAACTGTACAAGCAAAATTTTTCAATTGCCCTGTATCCTGCTATCCCGTTTAGGAAATGAATATATAAAATATAGCCGTCTCTCTTTCACGTAGGGGTTGGTGCGCTGGGAACTGTGTCGGAATGTTTTGTTTTCGTGCTGTCTCGCTCTGATGGGGAACGTTGTGAATGGAGGCTTTGGGTGCAGTAGTTAGTGTGGCGATAAGTTTATATTCGATTCCGGGTGATTATTGTTTGTATACAAAAAATGCTGATAAAATATATGAGATAATTATGGACTAGAGGTGCGATTGTATGTATGACTTAGGTAGGAACACGAAAAAAGTAAATATCTATTCGAATTAATACCATAATAATAATACGTGATTATTTGTTAGCAAATGTTGTACAGGTTTAAACTTTACTAAAACACTGATTGTTTTTTAGGAAAATGTATTCGAAATAATTGGAAACAATAATAACCATATAGCTTTCCACGCATACCTAGTACAAAACCTAAGTATCACTAATAACTTTAGCTAAAATTACACATTACGACTATAATTATAAACTTAAACAATAAGCTATTGAGTGAAGCTATACCTGTACACCCTTATCGTGCATACTATGGGAATGTGACCGTACGCACGCACATCAAGAACCGCAATAATTCCCTCCAGTCCCCTCACAAAAAAACCGGTCACTTCATGAACACACACCTTTCCATAAAGTCCCATAATTATTTTCACTACAAATTGTTACTTTTACTCGCAACTTTATGTGTGTAACGTAGCGTAAAGGGAAGGTGGAGTATGAAGTTTTAAGTTTTTTTGTCGTCGTGTGTTCTCAGGTAATTGTGGTACTTTATGGCCGGGGGTGAGTGTGTGTTCCCACGTTGTGTGGGAATGTTTGATAGGTGCAAAGGGTTCGCTGTGACGGTATTCGATTCATTTGTTTGCTGTGCACTTAGATTTTTGCAACTTACGTAATTTTATGATACATTTTTACTAAGTTACCTAGGTAATTATTTTTAAAAAAATATCTTGATATTTCTTCTACAAAAATTAGTGATTGAAAGAAAAATACTGCATATGGATTTTATCGCATATTCTATATTGGAAATGTTTTAATCCTGAAGTTTTGGATCTTTTACAGGATTCCACGGGCAGACTCGATTTATTTATTTAGGCATTTTAAAAACTAACAATATCCTATGATGTTCTCAGAGTACGTCTTCATCATTAGAGGTTGACATCAGCTCTTTGTATCATTCTTTCTACGTGATAATCCTAAATAGTTCCTGAGCGATTAGCGAATAACCTTTTTAAATACCTTACGTATAACGTTTTAGGTTTCTTCGTAAAAAAAAAATGTAAATGTAAGACAAATAATAACGTAGAGCCCTTGAAGTCAATATGCTCTTAAAAGTTGTAGCAACTTGGGTAACAATCAAATAGTTACCTTTTGAATAATTTATAAGAAACCGTATTCTTAAATAAAATAGTTACCTACTTAGAAAATCCTTGACCCATTTTAATACGTATGTAGGTACATGTTTCCACTTCGGGACCCGGCGATCTACGCCGAAGAAATAATTTATGTTCGATGTTGTGCAAAACAACATACTCGTACGTACTGTATAACTGCACATTTTCTCTGTAAAAATACACAATTGTAGAGAGCGATAGTGTAAGGATATGTGAATACAACCCGTAGATAATTACTTAAGTACTTAGTTAGGTTGGTATATAGAATCAGTATATTTGGTTTCTTTGGATGTTATAACTATAATCAACATAACGGAATTAAAGTTTTGAGAAATCTAACACAAACAAATGATCCGAGCAAGATCTATCTTGGTCTCTTGGTTGGTGGATCAATCGGCTCCTGGGCGTGAGTTCGATCCCCTAACGGAACAAATATTTTTGTAGTTCATACATTGTTATTTTAGTTCTGGTTGTTTGACAAACTTCCACTTTCGATACAAATGAAAATACTATGAAAAAAAGTACTATCCCTGTTTTATCATATTATCTGTGCCTGTACTATACACCTGTGCCTGTTCTAAACTGTAGACAACTTCTGACATCTCGTGGTTCTCTATGCTTCTACTTCTCATATCTAGACTTTTAATTTAAAAAATAGAACATAAACTTCCGTAAACATGACGTCGTTAACAATATATACCTATATAACCGTAGTCTCACGTGTCGTTGCCCCGTCCAGGTGTACAAGCGACCTTTACTTCGGGATACCTCTAAACTATTGTACTTGATAAATATTTAATTAGACAACCAACCATTTCTCCCACGGTAGCCATTCATATTGACAAACTTATTCAAACAGGCAAACACGACAAAAACATTTTAAAACGAACCTTATACACTTGGAATACAGACTCAAAAAGGCATGTATATTTTTTTCAGGATTGATATAAAACAATATAAGCGGTGCAGCTCACAAACTGTTATGGAGGGCTTTAAAATTATGTTGTTAAGGTATATATTAAAATGTCGGTGCGTATAATGAAATGCATGGAGGGTAAAGTTGGCCAAGTGTGACGCTATTCCACGCAATCGCGTGATGGGCCTAATGAGTGGTGAATAATTAGAATGTCACATGTCGCAGACGGGTCTAGCGCAGTGGGGGCGGCTGTGAGAACTTCCAGTTTGATCATATTGTAATTAATTTATTAACATGATGATAGGAACAAGGGCACAACGATGGACCAGATGGTCAATGAATTTAGGGACATTCAAAATATACCTACTTCTAACTTCGGTAATTCAATTTACATAGAACCGATAGATACTATAAGTTTCGTGCGATTTGTGCTGAAAATTCCTTTTACTTTTAAACCAAGTCGTTATAAATAGTAGGTACCTAATGTTGTAATCCTCTCGTCTTTTAGTCCTTGAATGAAACAAGACTTAATTAAGGCAATAACTGTCAAAAACTTACCACTTACGTCAAAAGTACCTTTTTATCTCTAATAAGTTGCCAGCCCCAAAAAATACCTATAACCTTATAGAATGCAACTAAAAGCCGAATCAAGTTAACAAAGCTGTCATATCCTGGCGTTATCATGAAGCACCAATGCGTGTGAACTGCTCTAAATAAATTACAAGTCTATTATAAATTGTAACGGGCCGCTTCCTTCCTTCCCAACCCGACACGAGAGGGGTTGCGTCCTACAAATAGTCCGTAAATTTTGGATTATTTGTTTTTTTTTGCTGTAAGATGTTGCAGCGTTTCTCACGGGTCAGCGGCCAGAAGTATTGCAAATTTATTTAGATATCGGTAACTTCTCATTAATTTATTTCATGTATTCTAGTGATTACAATTACTTTTTCCTGAATAATCGTCTGAATTAAAAGTCTGTTTATTAATCTTAATATCTTGTCCCTAATAAGTTACATTTGGTAAATACCGCAACACTGTTCTCTGCTACAAAAAGTTTTCTTTGCGTGTAGGTATTTTATACCGATAAAATAGTTATAAGTGAAAAGGCGATAGGTCATATTTCAAGCTTAAAAACGATATACCAACTAAAATAGTTACATTTGTGTTACAGGTACAGAGAACAATAGTCTTAGTAATAACTATGATTTGATCAGAGTTTATTAGCGAAGCAATTCACAAAACTACACAGTCCTCGCGATTCTATCAACTTATGTATTTTTAACCCTGTTTTTTTCATCATTAATTATAACGGGTACGTTTCCTTCCTTCCGACACGTCTCCTCTGAAGAGGGTTCGACCCTCTTAAGTATTGTAAAGATAAATCTTTTATGTCGGGATCAAGCACCCTTCATTTTTTACCTCACAAGGTTGTATTTTCTCACGATTCGGTCAGCTAGATGTGGTGGCTTAGATTTGTATCTTTTCGCAGAATATTTTCGTTTTTGTCAGTTTATTGGTAATGTTATTTATAAATGCCAAACAATGTAGGTTTATTTTTTAAGAGAAGATGTTCGCATGAGTCTTGCTTTATTACAATCTAGCTTTTGCTTAACTTCGTCAGCGTAGAAACTAATTCTATCCCCCTTTTCGCTCTCCTAAAGGATGATTTACGGGATAAAAACTATCCAATATCTTTCCCAGACCGACAAAC
Organism: Craniophora ligustri; assembly: GCA_905163465.1. Taxonomy (NCBI): domain Eukaryota; kingdom Metazoa; phylum Arthropoda; class Insecta; order Lepidoptera; family Noctuidae; genus Craniophora; species Craniophora ligustri. Next base: position 3,079,042 of record LR990967.1, on the reverse strand, counting down.
AGATACACTTTAGCATTTATAGGTACTAGAAAGTCTAAACGACTAAAAAAACGACGACCCAGTTAGTCCAGCGGTAGTTAACACTGCCTTCTGTGCTATGGGTCCCGGGTTCAACTCCCGGTAGGGACAAATGTTTGTGTGATGAGCATAAACATTTGTATCCGAGTCATGGATGTATTTATGTATAATATGTACGGATTTACAAAAAAAAGTATATATGTAGTATATCAACCAACTAGTATCCGTAACACAAGCCTCGTTGCTTAGCTCGGAACTAGATGGCACTGTGTCATAATGTCCAGGAATATTTTATAATTTTATTTATCATTATGACTGTAATAATAATAAATTAAATAAGTATCCATCAAATCGAATCCCATAACTCACGCCCAGTAGCATAGTATTTATAAATAAATAAGAATAGGCAAAGAAAGGTTTCAGTCATGGATAACTAAGTAGGTACAAAAGATTCACTTCCTTCCACCGGACATAGGCTCAAAGCAGGGGCGTGTTGGTAAGTATACACAAACCTTCACGGTGAAGCACCCTACATTTTTTTACATAAGGATATACGCTTTCTCACGGCCGGTCAGCTTGTCTTCATAATCGATAATTTATCTGTTTGCAAGATAAATAGGTTAAGGGGATCCACTGGATTTGTATAGTGAAGTTATGTTTAAACATTTTTCGAGAAATATTTAATAATGGATAAAATATTTATGATAACTTTATTCTATAAACTATTGATAGGTTCAGGCTTTTAAGGGACAAGACCTAATATGCTAGTTCCTAAGTAGTAGGTACTTGTCTATGTAGGTACCTACTTATTAATAACACTCACAACGATTTTTATTGAGGACGCAGCGAAGAATATTGTGCCTACTTAGCTGGAAAATAAAATACACGTCGCAATCGAGGCCATATATTATTCTTTGCTAAAGCTAATCACTCAAAAGTAGTAGGTATAAAAGTCTATCAATCATAAAATCTAAAAATCACAGTGCAAACTAATGTTTACTTTCTCTTATAAAAAAAGTTCTCATTAATTTTCTCACAGTAGGTACTTCCGTCAAAATCTGTGCCTACAATATTTTTTTCATATCACACACTGAAGAGTTCCCATGGCAACAGGTGTTTACAAAAAATCCTCCTTTGACTATCAACTCGTTTTTATTGAGTGGAGTTGAGAAAAAATCTTACGTATCCGGGGCTGTTTCCGGGTCGGAGACGCACCACAAAAAACTTTATTATGAATGAGATTAATGGGTCAATGTTTGTGGTTCTTTACCACGATAAACATATGATTTTAACTTTTACTATGGTTATAAGTATAATGTTTCTTAATTAAACTACGTCAGTAAGTAGGTAGGTATTAGTAATTTATTTTGTGATAAGATTTAAGTAAATTTTGGTCAAGGGCAGATCTAACCTATATAAAATGAAATGACATATCGTCACGCCCGCATCCTCGAATGGTAAGACAGAGGTGTGACTGAACCATGAAGCTACACCATTTTAGTTGATTTGGCTGTAGCGTTGTTACGGTAAACTAAACGTTAGTAGTCGGGGCACCTGGCTTATGTGTAGGTAAATTCTCACATACAAAACGGCATGTCGAAGGTGTTAAAAAAATCTAAAAGTAAAGTCTAGTTGTACGTTATACTTGTGTTTTTGACATCAGAAATGTTTCAGAAGGTTAAGGCTTCAAAAAAGACTTAGGTACCTATAAAAATGAATGAACGAAATGAAGGAAACCCCAAAATATAAAAGCTACCATAGAGATGTATCTGCGTCCCTACCCTACGGGTAAATCTCGCTTTAGGTCTCACATGTGCATATTACCGATACATAAATTGCAAGTTACAATTCCGTCCCACAATGTCCTTCCTCATAAACATATTCCCACGGATCACGACAGGTGTGCAACAAGGCTCCTATCGGATCATGTATGGAAGTAAAATGAACTTTAAAACGATAATATTATGATTGATTTCGGTATGTATTCATGTGACCACTATCTTTGTTAGCCCCTAGGTAGTTTGGATGTGTGATATAGTGAAATATTACGTGTTTTAAAGAGGTAAATATTTAGAGGTGTTAAAGTTGTTCTGATAGGGGTTATTAGAATAGTAACGGTTGTGTAAAAATATTTTTTTTAACATCTCGCTTTATCTTTGGAGACCCCAAAGACAAAGCGACATGATCGAATCCAATCGCACGAATACTAATATTATTGTAGGTACCTAATGTTGGTATTGATTTCTTATACTTACCTTACTTTTTACGGATTTTCTTGCGATGTATGGTATGGGTCTCGATTATCAGCGATCATAAGCAGGCTATTGTAATATTATACATATTTGAATATTATAATTACAGTCAAGATTGTATAAATTTTGCATCTTACACATGAAGAAGAAGAATAAAAAAAAAGACGAATTATTTTTATTAAGAAAGAAAAATTCAACCTCAGGCGGGACTCGAATCCGCGGTTTCTGGATAAGTACTCCAGACGCTCTACCAACTGAGCCACCGTCGTTCTTTCGTTCGAAAAATCTTAGCTTGAAATATGCTAACAAATACAAAAAGACGAATTATTTTATTTCTTGGCAAATAAAAAACAAAGTCACATTAAAAGAACTTATAAAATTCTTTCCGCCTGCCGCCAACAAATGGCACGTTTATCATCATCATATCAGCTAGACGATGTCCACTGCTGAAAATAAGACTCCCCCAAAGATTTCCACAACGACCGATCTTAGGCCAGCTGCAATGGCACCCTCAATAAACATTAATGATGCAATACTACAGCGCTGGTTTTCATTGGGGGACACAAATGAGGAGGTACAAATATGACCTAGTACAAAAAACGAACGTGCGTCTTCCATATCGGTACATCAGCCAGCACCATCTTCCACCCGATGGAAGTAATTAAAACTAATAAAATCACTAAATAAACATTTCTTAACAAACGCTTAAGAATGACCAGAGTTTTATGATGCTATAAAATAATTTAAAACTGCAATGCGGGAGCACTTTTCTCGTGTCGTTATCACCGATGTTTCAAAATCAATTAACTGGATAACCATCTCGGTGACCGACATAAAAACGTGTAGACAGTATTGATATAATCTTCGCCGAAGTCTACTGACCCTTTTGCAAAAAATGCGTTCTTGTGGGAAGTTTTCGCGGACGCATTTCTCAGTTGAGGGCCAATACATCTTTTGTGAAGTCGCACCTTGACAGCCAGCCTTTTGTTAGGACACAAAAGGCAAGATTACCGGTTCCTTTGTAAGCGGATACTGCTCCGAATTGATTGTGGGAGTCATTTTTAATGTATTTAGTTGTTGTCTTGCTCTTATTTTTGTAATGTGAACATAATAGTCTACATCGGGTCTTAGGGATCTCAAATTCTCACAGAAAATATCCCTTTAGTCAAACGCATCGCTGTAGTTTTGTAAGTAGTTACGTACATTTTTCAACACTTCTGTTTTTATCAAAGTCAGTGTTACTGAGGCCTACGTGTGTAAATCAAGATCTAACAAGTATTAATAAGCCCCTCCGTCACTAGCAATATAAATGCAGGCCATATGTAGTTAGGTATTTAAAATTACTTTAAACAGATAGACTGGCTACATATTACAACACCGGAAATGCGCGTGCGTACCTTAAAGCCTAACATATACTGAAAACTATCCGGAATGTCCGAGTCTAAAATCAAATCAGTACCTAGTCTGTAGGCATTTTCAAAATTTAAATTATATCTACTGCTGTACGCCATACTGAACCTGGTGACGATGCATGCTTTACAGGATTTTTGCAGTGGCTTAGAAACATACTATTAACAAACCTTATTACATGATACGTTAGATTTGATAATCCACAAATCTTATGAATGATTCGTTAGCTATTATAACATACAATTTTCCATAGAGAAAATGTCTTAGCTAAGGTAGACTAATCATAAATGATTCCTAAATAAATCTGCAATTTCAAAGGAGAGGGGTAAGCTCGTTCTGCGTTCTGCAGGAATTAAATCAATATCGATACACCATGATAAGATCTGTAAAAAGTTGTTTTATTTCAGTGTCTATTCGGGTAGGTAATAAGTCGTTTTTAATGATGTAATAAAGCAGGTATTCTAAATAAATAATGTTAAACCAGTATCTAAATATAAGAAAATTACTAGTATCTTGTTACGTCATATTACCAACAAAGTACTTAGTACTTTTACTAATTTATCACACCTGACCAAGTTTTTTTTTCATGTTGTCATTTTCAAAGGTAGTTGTCTTATTTTGCGGTGTTCAAGAAATATAACCTAAAAGGCCATTGAATAATAGAAAGAAAGAAATAAAAACACTCAAAATTGGAAGATCTCGTTTATTGCTATAGAACGATTAATGAATAAAATTGATACAATTAAACAAACATAATAAATATAACACCACAAGCTATGACCATAGAAACTAAAGGTACATCGTATTATGTTGCTTGTTACAAAAACTTAAGGTGGAATTTTGAATAAACCTTAGATAACGTTTACAGAGCGTATATTTATGAGCAAGTTTCTATACACGTTTTAAATAAATTATGAATGGGTCTCGGTCGGCGCTGCGATTGGCCCACACTTAGCTCTGCGACCAATCAGAACGCCGTATTACACTGTAAGAGACTGGACACTACCATTTAAATAACGTCATCTTTGTCTTACAAACTAAATAAGACACGTTATGGTACGAAACTCACTACTACGTACTCCGATTATATTAATTACACGGATTAAGTTCTGCACTGTAAAAAGAGTCACACTAGTATGTACTATTGAAATATCAGTAGATAAATATTGTAACAAAATATATAAGGAAATTATAAGCTAATAACTATTCTCATTACCAGAGTCTGTTTAGGAACATTAAACATCATTTAAACCAAACACAAATACCGAACACATAAAACACCAAACATTATTCATTATAATTTGTATTCCTTGACTTTGTTCAAGGAATTTTTAAAGCTAGTTCTGAGAGAAAGAATATTTAAAAAGTAAATATTTGAATGTATGTAGGTAGTCGCTAATCAAATTACAGTTATGAATATTTATGTTTGACATTCAGGACAAAGGATTCAGACTATGTGAACTCTATGAGTACCAGTTTCCATTGAATTTGATCATAACCCGCGGTTTCAAGATAAATAAAATCAATTACACGTCTAATATGTACAGTATATCTACGAAAAAAATCACATAACTAAGAAATAAATGCAACGACTTCGAGCCATCAAACTCGCCTCAAATGAAATTAGAAAACGGAGTCAGTTAACACAGATCTATTAAAAATAAATGCATCATAAATGCTGTTAGTTAACATAAAGCAAAACTTCGAGAACATTTAAATATTCCCGCAATACTATCATTGGTAAATTTACGAAAATTATATTTATGACCTTTTATTAGTAAAACAAAAATATCTCTTTTATATCGAATCGATTTTGTGGGTGGTTTGCAATATACATCGTTAAATACAACTTAAACATGGTTAAACCTATATTGTCTCTGTCACTTGTTTGTAGATGGAACGAGACAAATATATGTTTCGTCGTCACTAATTGATGAAGTGAAAGTATTTGAGCTTAGATTATAAAATTTAACAACACGTACCTTATTAACAATTAGGCCCCAAAACATAGACACATACACACACACGAATGTCTAAGTGGGATGATAATACGCTTTAGTAGTTTCGCTTATGGCGGTAGAAGTAAAGTTAAAGGTAGAGGAATGGTTAAAAAGCGCCTAAAATAACGTTTTTTAAGTAAACATAAAAAAATTAATCAACGTTATTTAGTTTACCACATAAACATAACTCTCTGCCTGACATGTGTTTTCTTCAATATGATTTCGGTCGATATGACAAGATTTATATTCTATGTAATCATGCCGAAGAAAAAGCAATGGTTTTATTAATAAAAGGTCTATAAAACTAAGTTCTAAGAATAACATTACACTATGCATTTCAAAATCAATGCAAATACAATTAAAATATAGTTTTTGGTAAATATTTTTTGTTAATTTCAAAATGTCACATTAATTTTAAAACTTATATACCAAAATTAGTTGATACCAAATAGTCTTTAAATTTGTATAAATGCTATAAATCTAAATATCTAATTAATTCACTGGCACTGCTTTATCACGGAATCGGTTTGTTTCATATTTACGTTTACATATTATAATTTGAACAGATATCTTGTTGAGATATAAACAAATAGTAATCAGTAAGTAACGAATTGAGTAACACCCAGAGCAAGAAAACTAGAAGCGAGACTTTTTTATGCCTTAGCAGTAAGGTTTTAACTTGTCCCTTTGAACCGCAACACGCCATTGTCCCCACAAAAACTGTTATAGTTGGTACTTATTTACAGTAGAAGCTCAATTATCTGAACCCTCCATTATCCGCTGTTGCCCGCGGCATTTGTGCAAAACCAACTAACTAAACTGTCACAATCAACCGCCACTAACTGTCGTTTATGAGGATCGCTTCTAATTTATCGAGATATATACATAACAATACGCTGAACAGAATTATACCCATCACCACAGTAGCTTACATTGGGTAGAATGATGTGTGCTTCATGTTTAGCGTATGAAACTTGTAGATAGTTTGAACAATTATTGTTGAGTTTAATCTGGAAGAAGTATTGTAAGCCTTTGGATGTGTTACAATATAATTTCGCCATAAGATGCCTTGAGACAATAACTCAGGACGAGAATACGAAGACTGAAGCCCCAATGATCAGACAAAAAAAATTTTGTATATTATGTGATAGTCTTTTTTCTAATAAAACGATGGCATTCTTTCTTACAGCTTATCTGACTTTTGCGACAACAGAGATGTCGCACGCGCGTTGTATACCTGGCAGAAACCGTTTTCGGTTTCTTAAAAGTCGGGAGTTAATAAACTGATAGCAAACGGATTTCCCATGCTGTCAGAATAGTTACTCCCCAAACAAGCAACAAGCATTTCGTACAGCAAAGTAATATTCGTCCTTCGATTTGGTAAATCTGACATTTAATTTAACAAATCTACTGGGGCTTCTGTCGTTGATATACATTTTTGGTTCCATATTTTAACGTCAGCAACATCGATCACGATAATGTGGGGGGTATCTGTGTTCATCAACCGACACATTATTTTACAACATAACAAAAAAATATATAGAATGAGCAAGAAATATAAAAAAAGCTACCATTTATTTCACAATTAATTCAGTATTAAATAGCTCCTGAACTGTTTGTAATACCTTACCAAGAAATAAGGCACAAGTTATAGAAGATTAAATTGAAATTGTATAACAAGTTTTGTTATACAAATTATCATGCATTCTATGAAAACAATAATAATTATTATTAAAATTACAGGCAAAAAACCAAACAATTAACTATTATATTAATCAATGGTGGGTAATTAAAACAGTTTGACAAGGAAAATAAGTAAGTAATCGAATGAAGTATTATAGTCAATTTATACTAGGCCAGCCAGATTACCAACAGGCCAGTACATCTCCTGAGAGAGAGGGCCCGTGCACAGCATCGGGCGGTAATAAACTGAGATAATATTAATAATATTATTGTACAAAGCAAAATTGCATTGATTAAAATTAAAAGCTGACCAAACGCAGCGTTCCATTATACGGAACTCAGTAAGTGTCAGCCTTATATTAAATTTAATCTATTGTTGTTATTTAATGTTAATACGCGTATTAAGGAGCATTCCAAATGATGAAATGTCCTAAGTCACACATACTTTTAAGGGGGACAATAAAATTGTCCCAGAATCAAATCAATTTATAAAACTACACAAAATTAGTTCAACCAGCAAATACAATGTTAAAACACAGTTAAAATATCTGCAAATGTTTATCCCGTGACGTAAATTTTACTACAAGTATTCCTGCACGTCAGAATAGAATTAGTAAAGGCGCATTTTCATTAGACGTTAAGTCGGTCGTTACCCCGCATGCGGGCTACGAAATGAAACTCATCAGTGAAAATGATTTTCCGATTGCGGGCCCTATGACATGCGTTTCATCTCCCGTACCCCGCATGCGAGCGCTAACGACGAATGAATGCGCCTTAAACGTATAAAACATAGGGAGTAATTCGCAGACTTATATATCAACAATCAGAAGATATGGTGGGAGACCTTTGGGTCTGTGAGCGTGTAGGTTCACATGGGCACGTCGGCGACGTACTCTATCCGGAGCAGCAGGTCCATGAGGTCCTGCGCCTGCAGCCAGCGCCACGCCAGCCCGCGCGGGCAGCCCGCCGCCCCGCCCCGCCCCGACACCCCGTACAGCGCCCACACCGCGAACACGAAGCACACCACCGCGAACACTTGGAACAGACACTTCAGAGGCTCCCTGCAATCACAGACTGTGGAATATCAGATCACCGTCAGGCTGGAGGAGGGAGGGGATCTGGATGGTGAGTAGTCGAGATTATGGATGGAGCTAGTAGCATAGACTGCGGGTAATATTGTGTAAAACTAGGGTGTAAGCATAAATATTAGGAAAAGTTATAATATGGTTAGGTTGTATTTTTTTTAGATTTTGGTTTAATAAAAATTATTAAAAATACAATACACTTTTAAAATACAATATGCCGCAATTGTTCACATACATCGGTTTAACCATTCGAGCGTGAAAGATTAACAAACATATATCTATCCATAAAAGCTTATAAATAAATATACCCAGATATTATGACACAGCGCCATCTAGTTTCTTGGTAAGCAGCGAGGCTTGTGTTACAGATAATAGAAAGGTTTGATATACTAACTGTATATACTTTTTTTTGGTAAATACATAGTTATTAGAAATAGATACACTTATGACTCGGACTCAAATGTTGATGCTCATCACACTTACATTGACCTTACCGGGATTCGAACCCAGGACCCATAGCATGGAAGGCAGCGTTTACTTCCGCTGGGCTAATCGGGTCGACGTTATAGTTATAAGTTATAACATATTTGAATGAAATTTAGCATACATATGATTTATTACCTGGATTAACAATAGGCTACTTTTTATCTATATACCATGCGGGCAAAGTCGCGGGAGGCAGCTAGTTAAGTATATAAGTGAAGTAAGGATAAATACACAATACATTGACTTCGTTTAGATGTAAAAAAATTCAAAACCTACTTTCGATCTTAGGCACTATTTGAATAATTAGTCTATAAAAAAAAATCAGGATCAAAAATTTTAATAGGTAAACTTTTTTATATATGTTACTAGCTAACCCAGCAAACGTTGTTCTGTCACATTATATGGGTAGGTGGACAACCCTTATCACTAAGGGGTATGAAAAATAGATGTTGGCCGATTCTCAGACCTACTCAATATGCTCACAAAATTTCATGAGAATCGGTCAAGCCGTTCCGGAGGAGTACGGGAACGAACATTGTGACACGAGAATTTTATATATAAGATTAACTGAAAATTCCATTTCAGGTTTTTTTTTAATTCACTCAAACCAAAACCCCTGGGGACTGCACTAATAATAGAAGATAATAAATTGTACGCACCAAAGCAACTTCCTGAGGCTCCGGTGTGGTACGACAGCGTTGCGTTTCTCGCATTCCACACACGGCACGTCCACTTGCGTCGCAACCGATTCTTGTTCTATAATATAAATTACATACATTAGAATTACAGAGTTTTTTTTTAAAGTATGTCTACCACTACTTATATCCAAACGAAATAATTCTACAAATAATTTCGTTTGTATATAAGTAGTAAATATCTTCCCATCAAAAAACAATTATTTTATAATACAAATTTGAATTCGAGAAATATTTATCAAGGGTCGCATAATGTTATCGTTCTGAAAATTGTGTGACAAAACTGAAAGTCAAAATTTTAAATAATTAAACTACATTTGTTCACAAAGTTTCAGGATATTTTTTGGAAAATACGTTTCTGCGGCCCTGAATTTAGGTAACACTACTATGTAATGAAATGATGTCTAATTTACCAATTATTATTTAATTTAACTACATTTGTATCGGACTGTTCTAAGCCGGCCTCTTAATTGTAACCAACAACTTGAAAACAACAAAGTTTCTAAAGCTTTCTGTATTTAAAACTTGAAACTTATTAACAAATCGTCGTGTTTATCGCGTTTGTTGTGGTTGAGCCGCTCCGAGTCCTGCGACCAAACCGAGCGATAAACACGCCAAATACGAACGATGCGTTTACGTTTCCATAATTAAAAAACTCATTGGGGATCCAAAAACTACACGTGGTACTTATTGACTATCGTCATGTGGTTGGTGGTGAGTACTCAGCCATTCATTTGTATTATAATAACAAAATATTTATTTAAACTACAATAACAATACCTAAACTAAAAATACTTTAAATATTACTGGTGACAAAAATATAATTGTAAAAAAATATCAAATATGTACATATTATGTTTACTAGTCTACACAATACTACGTAGTTTCTCAAATATAATAATTTTAGAAATGGTCCTACATCTGTATGTAAATATGTTTATCTATTACTACAAAATCGTGCGTAGTGAACACAAATCTAAATACAATAATAATACAGTTGATTTTATTACATAAAAGAATATTTTAAAAGTAATTACTATATAATAACACCTTTCCAGGACAATACAAAAACAACACAAATTTAAACCCGCCACCAATGACGTCACAACAAACAAAATCAACAGATCGCATACTATACAGAGGTATTTGCAGGGAAATATGTTTTTAAATTCATGTCAGTAGTGTCGCGATTGCCATGAACCCACTTTGATGCAACTACGTAGAGCAAACTTTGCAGTACATACACCACTTTATACTCTTATTATTACAACCATAAGGTTCAAAAGTCAGTAAACAAGACAAGCATCATGTTTGCTCGTTGTAAAGTATATTATGCGATTTAGGTTGCTTTGCTAAAAATAATAGCGTATAGATTCCCGTGAAGTCTTTATAATAGGCACACCTCTGTGTAGCATGTAATCTGTGAACAAATTACTGGACAAGGTAAAGCATACCCGGCTGGGTTTGTGTGGAAGCGGTACAGTCCGGGGACAAGCTGCTAAGTCTGTCCCCTTGCTTAGCACAAGCCATTTCCAGGAAACCGATCTTCGACTCCAAGCCTTTTATAACAGCTTGCAGCACTCCATTCCTCTCATTCCCTTCTGCTACAAACTTCTCAAGTACGTTCAAATTACCTTCATATCTGTCTAATTCTGCGTGCATTTCTGTTAGACTGCGATGCGACATCTTAACGTCCCTTTCTAACTGATTCGTATATTTGTTCATATTCTCACAATGAAGGCATTTGGAAAGGATATTATTATTGTTAGTAGTTTCAGTTTCGTCTGTTTGAGTTTCTGTCGTGGTTAAAGTTTTTATCTCAGTCTTGTCATAAGGTTCAATTTCGTTTGTTTGCGTCCCGATTGTTGTGTAAGAGTACTCGAAGTTTTTGTCACATATGATGCTATTCGAGCCTGTATTGTTGTGACGGGACATGTTACAGAAACTGTAACGTATTTCGTCAAATAATGACACGTTTGTCGCTCTCCCCTGGTCCTCTTTTAAAGCGTTTATGAATGACTCTTCGTCTAGGATACGGTTTTCTATTAGAAATGATAAATAACATGATAGACATATGCAAAGAAAGCAGCAGATTAAAGATCATAAAACATATAAATAAAATATAAAAAAAACCAATCAACACATTTGTAAATCGTCTTATATAAATCAACTTACTCTCATTTCGAGTTATAATCACTGGAAAGACAAAGCAAATTAAAAGAGAGTAATTTCCTACAACCTCTACATGTAATAAATATGTTAAATGTATTAAATATGTTCCTTTCCGTGTCCCTGCATACACAAAGTGTACACAAATAGATAAAGGACGTCCACTGCTGAACAAAACCTCGCCAACAGATTTCCACAAGAACTGGGTGGATTGTTGCCCCCTTAATCCCAGGACTTTGTCTGATCTTTATCAGGACATCAATCCATTTAGATGGAGGTTATTTCACTGGGACTGGAGCGTCTCCACTTGAGGTCCTTGTTTATGTTGACGATCTGTAATGATTTAGGCACTACCTGGTTTTGTTCTCCTATACATTTTCAAGAGAACCTTTCTCCAAGGCTTGTTGAGTGGTCTTAATCTTTAACAGCGACAGACACTAACCTGATGAGAACCTGGTGTCTGCATTAATGCTGTCGAGCGCGGTGAGCATCTGCTCCTCAGTGTAGCTGATGTCGATGCTACGGTCCATGCGCTGCTGCGTCTGGTTGGACTTGTTCAGCAAATCCTTCAGCTCCATCTCTAGGAGTACCTGTGTAATAGATAGAAGGCATCGTTCAAATGATTATCATATTTAAAGCAATATTGTGGATTACATTGCAAAAAAATTAATGCAATTACATTGATATGTTTAATTAAAATCAAGAAAAAATCTTGGTTTTTCCTCATCTATCAATGCGGGGTTCGTATCAATGGCAATAGGTTCGCCTCCTATTCTATGGGACCTTAAACATCCCCCTGAAGTACAGCAGTGGTTTTCTGCTAACCTTACCTTTCAGGGATACAGGTATGATGATATATATAGTCTCTACATTCCTTCTCTTTTATCATTTTTCTTCTTCTTTGTGGGCGAGGCAAAAGTGATCCCTGAAATGCATGGTTTGTGACATTCTGCAGTTTCTGCCTACCTCCATGGGAAAAAGACGTGCGTGTATGTACCTTCTCCTTGATCATCTGCTGCATGAAGTCGTCGTGGTCGCTGAGCTTGGCGGCGAGGTCGGCGCGGTCCGCCCGCAGCGCCTCGTTGTGTGTGAGCAGCGCCGCCTGCCGCGCCGCGTACATCTCGTTGATGCGGTGGCACTCCGCGGTCGACTTCGTCACCAGCTCTTGGAGGGTCAGTTTCTGCAAACATTTTTAATCATCAGTCAGTGTCATACGTCATATATCACGTGTTTAATCATTACCATAAGGCAATGACGCGTTTGTTTCAATAACTTCTGCTTCACAGTGTTCGCAGCACATAGAAAAACACATCCATACATCGGGCCATTTATCAATCGTCACCGGGCCACGGTGTGCCCACTAGCATAGAGTTGAGCAGCCCTGCTCTAGCTCTAAAAATGTATATTATGATGCAATGTAGGAGTGGTATTAAAATGACTCACGTCGTTCTCAAGTGTGGAGATCTGTTCCGTCATGCCCTTGGCCCGGCGCCGCAGCGCGTCCAGCTCGCGCCGCGCCTCGTCCCGCTCGCGCTCGGCGCCGCACAGCCGCTCGCACGCCTCCTCGTAGTCTTGCCGAACATGCGTCAGACTCATATTCTCTTCACGGATCCTGATCGGATAGAAGACCAATGATTAGCAATTAAATTTTCATCATCATCACGTTCGACCCAATTATTGTACCGCTGCTGGGCACGGGTCTACTCTCATTTGGGGTTAGGCTACAGTCCACCGCACTAGTCTAGTGCGGTTTGATAGAGTTCACCGGTCATTGAGAAACGACTCTCAAGGGTGCAGGTTTCCTCACGATGATTTCGTCCACTGTTTGAGCATGTGATAAATAATAGATAACTTTCGAAAAGTGTGCCTTTGGTTCGACCTCGGACGTTTGAATTCACAGTCCGCTAAGTCCACCAAAAATGAATGTATGCAGTTACATGTTGAGGTGTGCCCTGAGCGAGTCCCGCTCGGCGGTGAGCGCGGCGAGCGCCTCCTCGTGCTGTCGGTCGGTGAAGTCCAGCTGCGAGCGCAGCTGGTGCGCCAGGTGCGCCTTCTCCCGCAGCTCACACTGCAACTCCTCAAGCATCTGGAACCCTAGGCGGCCAGGAAATTACGTTATTAATAAAATTAAGATCATTTATTCGTGGTAACATGTGTAAATCATTCATCTTAGACCACATCGTCACTTACCAGAAATATTGTGGTTAAATAAACTATACTTGATAAAAAAAGGTATCTAGCTTTATGTTATGCCATAGAGAGAGGGTATCCAAATGTTTACATATAATTATTATTGATAGTATACATCAGCTGTACATTGTATCTTTTAGAACTCCTCAATATAATAAGATTTTTCTGCAAGAAATTTATTTTGGTATTTCTTTTTAATATAATATTATTCAGTTTTTAGTACAGACTTAAGAATGATCAAGTAAGATCCATAATATGTTTGATTAAGAAAATCTTTGACAGAATAAAAAGACATATCTAAGAGCCAAGGATGTATTTTACTTATAAATTCATTCAGAAGCCCATTAAGGTCGCCCGGGAGACCGTTATTGTATGGACCATTTAATTTTAATTGGCTTAAATTGTGTTCTTGTATAGAGGTTTGGAAAAATAATGTTTTGCTGGTTTTGAGTAATAATATCGGAAATAACATAAAGGTTTTTGAACTTTTCTTTTCATAATACGCGAATGGCTGCGTTGTTGCGGGTCGTGATTTCTATTCATATAACATATATTACATGGGTCATACCGGCAAAACGTCGGTGTACATTAGTACACCTCTGCCTAACCTTTCCAGGACAACAGGCGTGATGGTATGTTATGTTATGGTACGTATATTTTATCAACCATCTATGAAGCAAGCATTGTGGCCTAGCTGAGAACTTGGCACTGTAATATTTTCTTACTATACTCGTTTGATTTTATATTGCAAAACCAGCATTTTTGTATTATTAACAGACAAAATTATAATGAAAAATATAATATATCATATGTATAATGGAATAACTTGATAATTAACTCGTTTTATTTTATATTGCAAAAACAGCATTTTTGTATTATTAACAGACAAAATTATAATGAACAATATAATATATCATATGTATAAATAATGGAATAACTTGATAATTAATTATAAACTCAATCTTATATTCTAATGAGGTCATTAGACAGACTAATTATTTTATACTCGCTTATCTATTTAATAGACACAAGTATTGCATTGTACCTGTTTGGTTTAATGGAAGTAATAATGATCATGATATATTATAATTAGCAGTACAATAATAATAGTCTTACCATCTGAAGAAATGCCAGAGTCTGAATCTTGTGGGGCGCCCGTCTTCAGATTGAAGCTGAAATAAGAATATGTTGTTTTAAACTGGGCTTGGGTAATATAATAACAACAAAATCGTATAACTCTTCATATAGATTAGGATAGAGTGGATATGGATCTACTGGATATGTGGATGTCAGAGGGAGTTAATATCCACTCTATTGGGCAAATACTCAACTGTTACTGGTTCTTAAGTACTCCTGAAATATAGTGCTGAATTTTTCATTTGTCTTTAAAGTGAGAGGCAGCAGTCTTATTATATTTTCTCCCTATACCAATCTCTGGTCATCATGCATCAATTCATAAACTATAACCACATTTATCTGTTATGAATTTTGATTTTGACACAACCAACGCAATAAGATATCTTTTTCAATGTTTATTTACTTTTCATTGAAATCTAAACAATGTTTATACACATGTGACCTAGTTGAAATCATACCATCTGGTACAAAAACCATTACTGTTATCAGTGCTAAAGGATTTTTTTTTCCCCTAAGTAACACTAGGATTTTCTCCTGTGTCGTGGGTGCATTTACAAACATAAATTTTCACCTACACAAATACCCCAACCTGGAATGATTACCTATAGATCATACGAATATTTGCTGTATGCAATCAAACCAAAAACCTGTGACACACACGCCTTTCGCTCTGCCACTGCGCCAATCAACTCATCTATACATATAATAGTATGTTAGTTTTTATGGAAATCGGCTCAATTGAAATCAGCTGACTAAACTGTGTAAATTTGTTTTCATGAAGTGCTTTAGAAGGTAAAACAATGCATATGCAGGTAGATTTAATCCCTTAAAACCAAATTAATCCCCTGATAAAGGTTATCAGCTGATTGAAATACATACTGTATTTATCATAGATATGATCTGAGTACCATCTCAATCTTCAATTTTCTGTTTCCATCCAATTTTACTTTTTTTATTTGTATAAAATACCTTATACCCTTAGCAGTTTAATTTTTTTGTCACTCGAGAGAATGCTCCTTGACTTCCATAATACAAGTTGTTACTTAGTTTGGAAGTCAAGAGTCCTTACAGTGTAACTATGTATTTCTGGTCAATAAATATTTTGTATTTGTAATCGTAATAAGTTAAGTAAGAAAATAAATATACATACTCACACCTTGTTCCCATAGGGGTGGGTAAAGACACTACAAAATGTCATGTGCTACAAATCCTGCATACTATTTCTGCTTCATCCACATAATATATAAATATTCCTGGACATTATGGCACACAGCGCCATCTAGTTCCGTGCTAAGCAACGAGGCTTGTGTTACGGATACTAGTTGGTTGATATACTACATATATACTTTTTTTTTTTGTAAATACATACATATTATACATAGATACATCCATGACTCGGATACAAATGTTCATGCTCATCACACAAACATTTGACCCTACCGGGATTCGAACCCGGGACCCATAGCACAGAAAGCAGTGTTAACTACCGCTGGACTAACTGGGTCGTCAGTATGACATGTTCTTATGCATGCACATCACTTACAGGAAAATATTTAAGTTAAATAGTAATCAATGGTTTTCACCTTTCATCCAGATCAACTTTAGACTTCTGATTTTCACTGTACTTGTGAAGAGTTTTAGCTAACATTGAAGCATTTATTTCTGGATTATCTTCTTCGGGATCTAGTAACGATTTTAAATAGCTGTATTCTGCCCTGTAACATAAAATATTGAATGAAATTATAGGTGTTTCATGTAGTAAAAATCAGTAGACCCAGTCCAAAGTTCTGAAGTAACAAAACTTAAAAAAAATACAGATGAATTGAGAACATCCCCCTTTTTTGAAGTCAGTTAAAAATCTCTGACAGCCTAGTTGTTTGACTTTAGTAAGTTAGTGGACTGTGAAAACAGTCTTGACTACTACATGTAGACCCATACTCATCTGACTTTTTAAAGCTACATTTGTATTTAACACAGTGGCGTACTGTGGGGGGTACTGGGGGGGCCATGGCCCCGGGCGGCACATTTTTGGGGGCGAATTTGGGGGAAAACTATATTTCTTGCAGTAAGTAATAAGCTAAAATAGAGGGCGGCAAATTTCGGTTAGGCCCCGGGCGACAAAAACCCACAGTATGCTACTGATTTAACACAAACTTAAATAGCGAAGGAAAGCTAAGGGAACGCATGCCTAACTGTTTGTCTCTGTGAAGTCTGCCAACTTACACCAGGCTAGCATGGATGACTATTACCTTATCTCTCTCAAATGGAATGAGACCTGTGCCCAGCAGTAGCTCACCACACAGGTTGATGGTACCATGTATGGTGTATAAAATGACAAAATTCATGTGCTAGGAACTACACATGCTTATTGCTAAAAAATATACCCTGTTTATAGTAGTAGCTAACACAATACAGACACAGAGAATTAATTGTAAATGCACAGGCATAAGGAAATAAATATAGTAACTATGAACTATGCATACTAAATGGCACAAAATATGGGCTTTTCAAGTTCCAAGTATTGAAAGTGTAGCTTTTGTATTTCATTTCAGGCCGCAAGGTAGGTACAACACTAGAAGTATTTAAAATCACCATTCATAACAACATGTGGGGTATGAGTATTATATGAAGTACCTACTAAATTCAGAATTATTTCAAGGATAATAGGGGCCTAAGGGGAAATTGGTCTCATAAACACAATTAGAATCACTTGAAACAATAATCTTACTTGTTAGTTTTCACGAAAGGTGCGAATTTGTCCATCAAAGCATCAACACGCAGCGTGCCCGTGCTTTCGGCGCCACAATAATCGAATATTTGGAGCGCCGTCACATAATACTCTGGAAAAGGACTATAATTAGTAAATATTTCTGTAAACTCGCACCAACGCGTTGTTTAATTATAAACATATTTACCGTCCGCACTGAGTCCCGATCTATCCAAATCCATTGTCGTTGCTCAGAATACAGATAAATTTACACTAATTTTTAATATGTACGTTATTGTAATTAGCTGAACATGAATTATATCTCGCGCTCACGTTAACGGTCAGTATTGTTTGTTTTTCATTAGCTAAATAATTCGTTACGCTCGCTAGAGCCAGTACAAAAATAGTTTCCAATAAAAACCGTTTAACATTTGTAGTGTAGTGCAGTTAACCTTAATTCAAATAGTATCGATATTATAGAAATAATTTATGTCATGCCATGTGGTATTATTTACTAATCTAATAAAAAATAGATCCATTAAAAAAAACATGCTAGGTATTACTCAGTTTTATTATTAATAAAATAAATATTACGAAAAATTAATTTTGAACGGAATATCAATATAAATAATGCTGCAAAGGGTAGCTTGTAAGCATTTGTTCTGTTTTTTATTTCAAAGGCAAAATGTTTATTAATTATATTCATATAGGATGGACCTATAGTGCACACTTCTGCAAATTATTTTTTTGATAAAATTGTTAGAAATACCTTTGACTTTACTATAGCATAATGTCAATGTTTGTCTTTTGAGACAAAAACTAGGTACGATATTTAGAGTGAGTTTGATACGTCAAAACAAAACTCCAATGAATTTCCATAAATCGGTTTGGCTGACCCAAATGGGATTTTGCAGATAAAAACCTCTAATTTATTGGTAGTATAAAGTTGGGTGTTATATCCAACCATGGATAATAATCTAAAGCGTGTGAACTTATATGGGGACTTAAAACATACTAGAAACTGTAGGTAAAGAAGCGTGTTTATTATCTGTGGCATTACATTATATTTTTAGTTATACTGTTGTGTCAATACAATTTTAAACATTTTTTCAGAATATATATTCTAAAATTTTTTAAAAATATGTACATCACTATTTCTGTCAGTTTCTCAAATTGTCAAATCAAATATGTTTGGATACTCACGCAAAATAAGTTAGAATTTTCTCAATACTCAACAATGAGCGGTAGTATAATTATAATAATAGTTAACGTAACAGAATAATCAGCTCTCGCGGCCCAACCGCCAAATTAAAATTTTATTTGAATTTTTAATCCCGTAAATAATACAATTAATGTCATCAGATTTTATTTATTACTCACTGGACTGAACATTATATTGTAATGATTTCATGGCAGTCCTATTTCCTGATGTAGTCAAAAGCAAGATAATATTTTGGCACATTTGCTGAAGCTCTACCTGACGACTAGCTATGACCAAATTGAGTATTCTAATTAAAGACCATTAGGCCAGCGTATTTAGCAGAAGAAAAATTGCCAGCGTACATACAATGATGATTAGCACTACAATGTCCTGGTTAACTTTCCACCTTGCTTAGTAGGTAAGTTGTAATAGGTATGCTGGCAGATTCCGATGCATAGCATCGAATGAATTCCGTACCATCGGGTGCAAAGCGTACTCTTCATTATCAGAAAGTGAAATTCCCCTTTGTTACTCAATGACCTCTCAAACTTTGGAACGACGATACATCTTGTTATAATTAACTTTTTTTTTAGTTGATAAATTAAAATACACTCTCCTGATAACCGCTTACGTTCGCTGGCTGTCATATAACAAACTCACCCTTGCCACCTCATGAACCTACAAACTATCTGTTCATACTTTAGAACGGCTTTGCCAGTAGGCAGGTACCCATTATTAGGTTTTTCTGTGACATTGACACTGTTTCTCTTACTATATACGGTTTGTAATGTAAAACGGGGGGTGCAGACGTGCACATACATATGTGTTCGCTCAGTTGCGTAACTAAGTAACCAGGCCCAAAAAAGGAAAAAAACAGGGCCTCCTTGACTATTTAGGTTTTATCAAGATACAGGGTTATGGTAGATACTTGCATGGCGTCTATTCAATTTATAATATTTTACTTATTATTAGGTACCTACTAATATTTGATGTATGATTTTTTGATTTCCTGCTTTGGAAAAGGATTTGGGATGGGAACACTACATAAACAACAGAAATAATACAGGGGAATACCCCACAAGCGAATAAAAGTTTAAAGTTTTCGGGAATATGAGTATTTTTTAAATGAGTTGCCATGATTAAACCTAATTTTTCCGTTAGTTCAAAAAGTGATTTGCTACACAGGTTTTTGGGAACTTGGGAGTCTCTGGGGCCTTATCCCGACTAGCCTTCCAATAGCTACGCCAGTGTGTCTGGTCTAATATGTACACTTAATATTAGTAAGTTTTTAAATAAAAGAAAAATCAAAACAACTTGCACTTTATTCGTACAAAGCTTTTAAAATTCTAAACTAAGTGATAACTAACAAAATATAGATAATATTATAAATAATCCCTGGATTCATCATCGCTGAAAATCCGACAAAAATCATCGCTCTCTTATAATGTCCAAAATTTCTTTCAGACCACTGTGTACTTTTAGAGTTATTAATTTTGATTCTACCATCGAGAAGTCACTTAACTCGATCTGAAATAAAAACAATTAATTATACATATAGATGTCTTTATGAACGCGGAGAGAATAGAACTATCTCACAGAGGGGAACAATTTGAGAGCATATTCAAATATAATATGTTGTTCAAGAACCGACCAGAAAGGCGATAGTAGATAATAAAGGAAGCCGTTGAAGACGGAGTGAATAAATTATATAAGTATCTCTGGATAAATATTATTAATCGGAATTATCTCTAATATTTTACCGATTATTTACCGTTAAGAATTACCGTTAAAAATATTATATATAGACTGGAACAAACCGATTATCTGGTACCAGCAATTTGACTTCTTATTCTACTGTCAAAACATAGGATATAAGATGCCACTTAAATACATCCAACTACACTATTCTGGTTCTAGGAACAGCTCAAGCTCAGAAAATTATGGTCATCATATGCTATATGATTTATACTTCTGAAATATAAAATGAAGAAGTTACCCCATCAGGTGGATCTTGGTCTCTGGGCGGAAACCGCCCATACATTCGCTCACAGATTGCGCATAGACCACACCACGTCCTGTACTTTATGGTATTCTCGTCGGACTAGAACAAAAAACAATATTATCTATACGTAAGAACCTAAAAGAAAGTTATTAATATTGCATATATCTAACTACCTACTATCAATTTGATGGTAAACGTTTACCGTAGCCTATCTTAGACGTCTGCAAAGATCCTGTAGAGGCCGTTTAGGTTTCTTAAAAAAATAATTAAGTTACCACACTGATAGTTAATGGAATTCCAATGCTGTCAGAATAATCACTCCCGTAACGATCTCTGGCAATGTCACTCACTCGAAACACAATTGAAACACAAGAGAAACACAATCGTGATGGGATTCTAACATATTTTTTGGAGTATTGTGAGCCGAATGAATGGAAGGTGATCATTTACGATTATTATGGTTATACCATAGGCTACCGTAACCGCTTACCATCGGGCCTTGTTTGTATATAAAATAAATGAATGTTATTTGTTCTATTACAAACATTGTATTTAAAAGCCTGTATTTATATTTATGCTATCCGTAAAATAAAATACCTCTCCATTATCTTCCGCGTCGGAGCTCATAGGGGGCTTCCTATAGCCATTGTCGATGAGGGTCACCTTGATCTCGTCAGGTATATTCTCCTCCTCCTCATATTTTGTCCATTCCATTATGTCCTTGAAGTGGTTGGCTTGCTCCGCATTCAGACTACCACCCATCATCATTATCAGACCTTCTTCCAAATCCTTAAAACAATGGATATTATCGCACACCGCCATCTACTTTCTAAGTAACAAAGCTTGTCACTGCTACCTAGAAACTTCAAAGTCTTAGCTACAAATGCTCCACACACAGTCATTCGAAGGTACGTGTTACTAGCTCAAACGGTGAAGGAATACATCGTGAGGAAACCTGCCTGACTGACATGATTTTTCGAGGGCGTGTCAAGTCTGCCAATCTGGACTAGGCTAGCATGGTGGACTATAGCTTAAGCTAATTGAGAAGAAACTACTGCCCAGCAGTGAGACAGTAATTGGGTTGATAAGATGGAATAGTACTTGAATTAAAATATTTTATTTACGTAAAATAAAAGTACGGTGATTTTAGAGGTACCTTCATCGGCATCCTATAGCCGCGGGGCCTGAATTTCCTCAGTACCGTGAGATATAATAGCTGCTTCGACTTCTTCAGCGTTACGAAACGAGCTGCGTAGTTCATCGGCGTCAGGGCTGTATAAGTACAAAATATTAACTTTCATTTAATTAAATTTGCTAAAGATTGCGGAGCTGAATCCCACACAATCGTTATTACGACGTAATAACGATTAACATCATAATTACGTTATATTGACGTTTGCAACACCAGGGGTGTTACTCGCACGTCTTCGACCCTGTACCTATATATCTTTGATTACATAACTGTGCATAAATTTAGAGAGACACAGTTAGTGTATAACAATACAATGACACATTTCATACTATGTATTACATAAAACATATTGTAACAATAGGGCCCAAAAATATTTAAGCTTTCCTTAAAACTCTACTACTTAGTTTATTTTTAACCAGTTTTGGTATCTATGCTCTGAAATATCATGTTATTGCTACCTGTAATTTTCTCTACTTACTCTCAAGAGCATTGGTATCAATAGGAAGGGAAAACTGCGCATTTCGTCTTGAGAACACCCTGGGTATATGCAGCCAGTCGCCGAGACTGACCGCTGGTACCTTAAACTCCCGTAACAGTGTCTGCATTTCTTGTCCGTATGTTCGCTCCGGACGAGTGCGCAACGCCTCTTCTAAAACGTAGCGCCGCTGAAATATAATAGAATAGATTTATTATTATTGAAATACATTAATTTACAATAATGATATCTATATTAATAGCTACAATCGTTGCGTAAAAGACTCACTTTTATATCAAACTCAGTCTCAATAGCTTCCTCATCGACCTCTCTATGTAAATACTTCAGTATGTCATCGCCGAGGAACGAGTCGGTCTTCCTGGCAACTACTAGAGGCCTGATCACAGGCAGGACAATGACGTCATCATCTTGTGTCGGCGCTATAGAACCACGAGAACTTGGGTTTTGGGAATCTGTACCAATGCCAGCTATCTGGAAATAGATAAAGGGTTTTTTAGAGGTTACTATAAACTTTCTCCATTCGGCACAATCACGTAAATGTTGATGCTCAATTTTTTTTATTTTCTATTACGTCTAATTACATATAAGCTTAAAAGTAAAAATTTTTAGTGTACCCTCGCTCCCATAATTCTAATAGGTACTTACTAAATTAATATTAAATATAATCATTATACATATTATTGTTTAGAAATTACGATTTAATTATTTAATTAATAGATAGAAAAGTCAAAAATAAAGGTTGGGTGCGCAGTACCTACTCGTAACCGGCGCGCATGCAAGACAAGATGTATGAATGTCGACGAGGCAAAAGTGGTATGTAGGGTAGTATTCCCATTCTATAGTTTCTGCCTACCCCTTATGGGAAAAAGGCGTGTGTGTATATATAGAAACGTGTTGCTGCGGAGCTTGCAGCGCCACCTACTTCCCAGGAATAGCAGTAGGACAGATGCTAGTAGCGTTATCGATAATTTTTTTTTATTAAGTTTGGCTTACTTTGAACAACTTATAGTTTGAGTTTTAGCAACTGACAGTGTGGATGAACGTGATCCTCAGTTTACCTGAGTCTCTGGATCTTGCTGCGCCTGTGCTGCCAATCCTGCCGACGTCAGTCGGTCGCTGCCTCCTTGGCGTCCTTTTCTTCTTCTCTTGCCACGCCTTTTACCTTCACCGCTGTCTGTTGGCAGAGGGATAGGTTCTCCAATACGTTTTATGATCCGCATTAGTCAAGTAAGGCCCGGAGCGGAGCCCATTATATGAATATGATAAACATAACAAGACCAAGTGGTCTCGCGCATATAGTGTAATTGGTAAGTACCTCCTTCCTCGCCGTTAGATGCAGTTTCATTGGGCTCGTTGGCTTCCTTTTCGGGTTTCGACCGCTGTGACGCCGGAATTTCTCCTTTATTATTCTTACTCTTCGCCGGCTTTCCAAGATTCAGCGCCTTCAGTTGATTCTGAAAAAATATATTAACGTTTTGTGATATGGTCGCTTGAACACGTTGTGAGCTGCGAGCCACTAACTAGAACCCGGAACTAATATTGCAAGGGTTGTGTAGGTATATGAGATTTTTTGACGGTGAATGTTAATAGGAAGTGCTGCCTAATACCTAGGCCTATAAAACATTAGGATTTAGGACATACGTGTCGATACGTAAAAATTCAGTTATCCCTTACTTTAGTCAATAGTGTTATTACCTCAAGTTTCCTAAAGAACTCATCGGTGTTAGGTGTCAATACTTTTTCCACGTTCAACGTCTTTTTCGGCAATTTAGCGGGTTTAAAGCCTGGCAGTTTAATGCGCTTCCTCTGTCCAGTGGTGCCCCACGCGGTCATAGACAAAACGATGTTCGACGCACCTCGTTTTCTACTTTTTGGTGCGTAACTAATAACTATTTTGGTGAGATGCATCAAACTACAGTCACACCCTGATCTCACTAAAGAAGGCAGCTGTTGAGTGGTACGTCTCGGGCGGCGAGTTTTCAACGAGTTACTTTTGTCTTTCGGTTTCTTATCTTTCGCCTTATCCTTGTACTTATTTTTTATTGGCAATAATTGTGTCTTAGATATTAGAAACGGCAGCATGTTTGACATGGAAAATTTTGCATTCGCGTATATCACTTCCTAGGACGACTAATCCGTGAAAATCGGCGTATCCAACTAACGTCAACGAATGTATCGATCTATGTTTATCAATGTTGAACAGTGTTTGGAGTAACGCTCTACTTACTCTTGAATAGGCTTATGGGGAATGTTACAATATATCTGATAAGAGAACGCGTTCTAACACACTTCGTTATTTTAATAGAAACATTGACGTAATTTAAAATAAGTGCCCTCTTTATTAATTTTGTATTATATACGTTCTAGCCATCGTGACCATCTGAACCATATACTATTTTATAAATGAATGCTTTCACTCACGTAAAACAAGGGCTGAAAGTTAATTGATAACTTCGGAAGGTATGAGAAGATCCCGTTGGTGGGCAATTAACTAGATATATATTACTATGTGAATTTTTCGTGGAATTTAGCTGTTTCGATCTTGTTTTTGCAGCGAATCTGTCAGAGATAATAATTGCGACAAAGTAGGTAAAGATGATGTCAGACGAAAAAACATCCGCTCTTTGGGGCCGCCCAAACACATGAGCAAAGCAATTTAACAAGGTCAAAAATCACATCAAAGTAAGTGAATAAAATAGTGCTTCCCGTTCCCGCCTTACTATAATACTTTAGCAGCATGACATCAATGAGAATGCCTATTTAGGAAAACATGGGTTTGTCATTTAAATATTAAAGCATATAAATAACACGACCGTAATTTAGATCTTGATAAGAATAAGGGCTCAGAATTATTAAAAAATGCTTGCAACCTACCAGAACTGATTGGCCCACAGGATTTAATAACAGTACAATCTATTTACTACTATACTTATTAGTATTAGGCAAATGACTTACCTTTTTCGCATTTCGGACACTTTGGGGTTCTTTTATCGGTATTGTTCTCTTAGACAAGACTAGTGGAGAGGCGAGAGGAGGCAGCTGCTCGCACTGGCCTTTCAGGAGCCGAGCATGGGCTCCATCGGACAGGTTCAGTGATGGCAGGGTCGAGCGGTCGTTTGTGGGGCTCGTGTTCTGACCCCCAGTCACATCCGAAGTCGCATATCCGTGGTAGTATATTGTTTCCTGAATTATGCAGACAAAGACATAAATTATACTAGCCTAATTACGAAAATGCTACGACTACGAAGTCACTAAGCCATCACAGTGGAATGGTCACACGACCATTCTACTGTGAAATCAACGGTTTCGAGTGTGATCTCGACGAAAAATAACTTTGAGAAATAACGCATGCGTGTAAATTATTTACAATTGTATTGTTATATCGTGAGAAAACCTGCAAACATGTATCATCTTACGTACGAAATTACTAATTTTGAACGTAACTATTCGAAATTAATCGTTAATTTTTATGTATTATTTAGGATTACGAATCAGACACATAAGAAAGACGTTCATAGATTTGTCGTACCTGACTGTGGCTTCGCCGTAGATCCAGCACGATGGTAGTCCTCTGATGCGGCTGGTCCGGTGTGAGACATCGTCGGGAACCTCTGGACTTGCCACTAGCTAGTGTCGGTGCTGGAGTCAGGGGCCTTGAGTCTGTTTCCGCGTATCTACAAATTTAATCACCCATAAAAAAATACAAGATGATGGCATGACAAGATATATGAATGTAGACGAGGCAAAATTGGTATGCACGGGTCGTAGCGCGTAGCATGCTGTAGTTTCTACCCCCATAGGAGAAAGGCGTGTGTGTATATCACCCATCATCATCAACATATTTCATACCCATTTATAAAGAGATTATTATTAATAAGCTGTAGTTCAGTCCATTATACTACTTAATACAGTTTGTCGGATTATTCTCACCCCGTTTTTACAAGTTTCTCACCGTACATCGACAGTATTTAAATGCTTCACGAATTACTCATCAACAATATGGTTTTTGTATAATTGGACGTGTATTGTATAATTTTAACGCGAATTTGAAAAGTTTGCCAGTAAGGTAAACTTTTCAAATTCGCGTTAAAATTATACAATACACCTCCAATTATACAAAAACCATATCGTTGATTTAGCCAGAAGAGTTATTAAGATTTTATATAACATTCTCTGTTAAAGCTTTGGGCGCATGCCCGAGTAAAAGCATTAGGTAGGGAACTAGGGACCTGAAACCAGGTGTTAATGATCTGTAAGTGTCCCTCAGTGCCTATCTCTGCGGGATTATAGGCGTGATGATATGTAAGTATGTATGTAACGAGAATTTACATACCTTCTAAACATATCTTCTGTAAAAATATCGTGTGGGGTTCTATTCTTATCTTTATCGCCACCATCTTGGAACTTTGATAAATCCTCTTGGAAGTAATGTGATTTTCCTTCTAACTGTGGGCGAAATAGATAGGTACTATTAAGATGTAGATTAAGATACAGCGTTCTGAGATCATTGTTAACATTAATCGAATCATAGTAGAAATGCATACCTTTCGTAGAAAATTATGTGAATCGTATTAGTTTTTTTTATGGTGATAAGGGGGCCGCCCATGGACATTTGCAATACCAGAAGGCTTGCATATGTGTGGCAAACCCCTGCAGAAACCGTTTAGGTTTCTTGTAATATGGTATTGCTAAACTGACGGCAAACAGAATACATAGGCTGTCAGAATAGTCATTCCTCCAACGAGCTCTGGCATCCTTACTCACTCACAGAAATACAAGTATTGTTTATTCACTGCGGTATGCGGTCTGCGGTAAGGCGGAGGGGCTTCCCCAGTCGGGCAGCTTAATTTGATCGAGGTATCTCGCTATGCCCTACCTCTCAAAAAGGCATATTATTATATTTATAATACAAAATAATTGATAATACTGAAATATATAAAATGATGGTATCTACCGTTAACTAACGCTTGAATGTATCCTTTATGAAACATGGCTTCCAGTAGGTAGGTACCTATAATGTATTGCAAAAATTATATCAGTAAAGTAATTCCCATCAACTTACCCAGTTGTCCTTAGCCCGTTTGACAACATCTCTGGCTTCGATATCAGCGGGATGGTTGCAGAGCACAGAGCATGCGTGAGAGAACGGGTTGTATAGTCCAGCGTACGGCCGCAGCATGAACGGAGCTGGTGTCACGTCGCATCGCAACTCTATCGTACTCTGTAACAGTTACCTAAATTAAAACATTTTTGGTCGATTGTAAGCCATATTTAAAAGGTTTTTGAGACGCAACAATTGGTCACTGGCAGTGGCGTAGCGTTGGTTTTTGCTGCCCGGGGCCGACCAGATATTTGCCGCTCCCTACTTTAGCTTATTACTGCAAGAAAAAAACTTTTACCCAAATTTGCCGCCCCCAAAAATCTGCCGCCCGGGGCCATGGCCCCCCTAGCACCCCCTACGCTACGCCACTTGTCACTGGGACCCCAAACTCGATCCAGGTCGTAGTTACCTACTTATTCTCTCTAATGTCTACTGGCCCAAATGCTATGTAAATCTATTGTTAGGTAGGGAGATGCCTATGTCAAGCAGTGGACTGCAATAAGCTGAGTTGATTGATTGAAAAATTGAATTAAATTAATCTCGTCTATATAGAGATTGCTTTACAGCAAGGCAGGTATTAGGCATCCTGTTTAGCAAATTAATGAATACGTTATCTAAACCAATTGGTTATGACTAACTACTACACGGTAGACTGGTAACTAATAAACGTGTTTACCTCATTGCTTAACCACAACCTCGGCGGAAGCTGTAGCAATTACATACTTACTTATCAAAATAAATATTAAAATCCCCCGGTTAAGAAACTTTTCAATTTCGCAATCAGGCAAAAACTCAGCTCTTGTAAAGCTTCTTGAGGAAAAGTGTGAGAAATGTGTTAGAGTACCTACCTATACTTTTTAACCTAAACAGTGAGGGAACTTTGGCATGTTTACAATAAACAAAGCAAGGGTTGTTTACATAAATAAAAATAATTATGTGAATATTCTACTTACCTTTTGCTTGTTAAATGGAGCTTTTGGAGTTACACTTGCCAGTAAACCAGTATTGCTCATGAGTCCCATTGTTCATTATATTTATTAAACCAACCTTTTCCGTAACTTGTTGTGATATTATCGACCAAACTATCTCCTAGTGACCGACGCGAGAAAAATATTTCAAAATAAATAATAAATATCACACATGATAAACATATTTTCTAGAAAATTATTTTACTTTGACAGAATATCTGGCAGAAGATAATCTAGATATTGACAGAGACTCGTCAAACTTCTTTGAGGATTTTTTAATACTAGAGCTTGGCTGTTTTAAAACGATCTTATTGATTTACACTTATAACATACAGGGTAAGCAGAATCATAGGTATACCTGCAGCTAATAAGGGGCAATTCAATTACATCTTACGTAAACACTACAGGGAGGTATAGGCTTTTCTTTTTTTGAGATTGGGTAAGGTAGGTAAGAATATGGCTTAGGTACTTTTGCTGACAGGGGGAAGGGGTTAATAGTTAAAAAATTCTTTCGTAATATTTGAACGGCCCCTATTATATATTACAGAAAACGAGTTTAAAGGGGATACACCTCCAAACTTTGAACTTTCAATTAAGTTCAATGAAACCCAAGATTTCACGCCACCTGCGTCCACTGGACCTACGAAGCTGTCCACTTAACTAAATATCTTCAAATCCCTAGTACCTGGCTACTCTAATCCTTAGATAGTGATAAAGGGGACTACTGGGAACTACATAGATAACAGTGTGGTTTGACCAATGTCATTGAACTTATAGTTGTATAAAGTTGTAAAATTATGTTTTATTAAGGTTGTTTCTTTGGCCATAAAAGGAAAATCGTATATATCGAATCGTACTATATTGAATTTATAAGTACACGACCTGAATTGGAATGCTGATCTGGTGATCAACATGAAACCAAGGATTTAATAACTACATTAGTTTAGTTGTCTAAGTTATTTGTAATTTGATATGAAGGTATTTAATTCATTGAGCGTTTATAGGTCGTTTTCAATCGACAAATATTTTGGGAAAGGTGATGAGTAAAGATATACAAAAATTGAATTTTTTCACATATATTATTCAAAAAAATTTACACAAAAGCACTAAGACATCCATTTAACCTTATTGTCTAAATAAATGAAGTTTTAAACCGACACGCAACCTCTTAACTAATGAAGATATAATTTGTCTCTAAAAATAATACTCATTTCTTTTTTAGATATCAAAAAGTAACTATGGCATTACCAACATAATACCTACGAAGCGAATTTATGAAAGTTATCTCTAGTTAATCAATATAACTTTAGAATTGTTTCTAACAGCGCCTATTTGTTACAAAGGGAATTTATATTACATTACAGTGCACAGAGTTCTGAATGTGTACAACGGGCGTTAATTACAACTCTTAACATTTACAAGAATATTAACCACTCATTAGTATTATTATTACACAGAATAGAATCAAGATCAAAATATTTCAATTGTATAAGTACTTAATTTTTGTGTTAGTATTACTCTACTATCGATATATCTTTAAAACAATACATATAAACACTTTGTTAACGCTCAAAATTGACCTTTATTTCGTAGACATAAAGTAGCTTCATTATTATTCAGTAGTCTGCAAAATAAAGGATATTTTGGAGGTTTCAGTCAACAATTTAAAAGTTGTCGTGTCTCGACTTGCCCCGATGTATTGGACCTGAACTGACTTTTACTTTCTCACAAAACGATGGAAAGAGAAAGAAAATGACTCGTTGACGCGAACGAAAAAGACAGATATTGTTGCTTAATTACCACTGCAAGTTCAAATTGAACAATGCACTGTGCAAGGCATTCCGTTCAACATAATATGACTGCTAATATTGTGCAGTGTAAATAAAAAAATAAGGAATAACCGCAAAAATTTTGTTCAATACAATATGCATCTATTATATATCAAAATAGATTATAAATATACCATATATAGATCACTGGATGACATTAGAAAATATTTCCGTTCATCATTGATTGAAGTAACTCATTAACGAGTTATAGTTGAAGCAGACATTAAATTGAATTGGATATCTGTGAAGTAACTAGAATAAATAAATGCAATAAACGTAGCGTTATTCATAATAATGGTGCGTACCGATATAGCTTATTTTCGCTCATTACACAACCCGCGCGCATTGTGCGCGTAGCGTATTATTAGCAGTCATAACGAATCCCATACAACAGCGAACATAAAAGAACAAAATTGCATTCAATAAAAAGATTCCATCACAATCTGTACAAAACGATCTTTTACAACACCAAGGCCGTAATCGCCTTTCATTACTAATATAAAATTATTGCATTTTGGCCAATATCAACAATTAAAGGCAACATTACAATTAGTAACAATTTTCTCACGGCGACACCTCAATCTTATAACTGATATGTGAATGTAATCGTATTAAACTGAATGCTCTAAATCACTTGATACTCTCATTGAGAAATAGATATAACTATTTGAAAATATATATTTCTATTTAAAATGTAAATAATTTAAGTGAAATAGAAGTTTCTTAGAATTATACAGAGCGAGAAATTCACTATGGGACAGTACTTAAAAGGCAAGTTGATTAGAAAGGCAAGTCCACACATTCCCTACTCTGTATCGTACTTAAAAAAACACTTATTTATAGTTATATATATTATTATGTCATGAACAGAAAAAGCAATGTAGTTTACATTGAACAAAATTACTGTAATCATGTGGTCCATTCACATGAATGCTAACCAGCACCCTTATTTATTTGCATTATAATTTCATTCGAAAGCTACTGGCATAGCACAATTAGTGTGGTTTCCTTTATGTAATGTGACGTGACACCGTTCTCGTATGAAGCAAGCGGCCGTACGACACCAGTAGCGATCGAGGCCTTTATGCTATATAAAAATAAACAATAATTTAATCTAAATAGCCTACGTAAAAACGTGTGACTCTTTATCTCATTCACAAATAAAATTTTAGTTATGACTAGTAGGTAAGAAATAAATTTGAGCATGGAAAATAAGCGTACTACACGACCATGCAACTATAAAAAATATTATAAAAACTTAAATACTTAAGGTACGGCCCTATCATAAATATAAATTACAGGTATCGTCACACACGAAAATATTGCTCGCTCCCGAGAGCGGCACGTGAACACTTGGAAAGTTTGTATGTCAGAGTGTAGTAGGCGCCACTGGTGGCGGCTCTAGCCGCAGACACTAAGGCCGCGAGGCGCGCGCTGCCTCCTCCAATGCACGAACCTTAAGCTCGCGTTCGCGCTGCTGCCGAAGGAAGTCCTCGTGGTGCGCCGGGTGCAGGAAACCGCGCTCGCGCTCCAGCAGGAGCTGTCGTTGTAGCTGTTCATGCGCTGCCGCTTGCTGTGCAAGCTGCTCCGCGTAGGGCCGACCCAGCAGGTCGGGGTGAGGCAGGGGTCGATACGGGCCCAGCGCTAGTGCCGCTTCTTGCTGCGCCTGCGCTGCCGCCTGCTGTCCTGGATGTAGGTGTAGGTGTGTGTGCGAGTGTGCGTGAGTGTGGGCGTGTGTGTGCGCATGGTATTCTGGATTTATGCCCGCCATCTGCAGACGAACCATAGGGTCTGCAGCGAGCGCTAACCTCTCAGCTGCTTCTAGCTGTGCGGCCGCCACGCCGGGGTGCGGGTGGTGAGGGTGGTGTTGCTGCGACATGGTCGTCGGTACGGACTGTTGTTGGCCTCCTGCCGGTGGAATACCAAGACGTTCAAGCCGCTCTCGCTCGAGTTGAGACAGTGCGGCTGGGCCATGTCCTGGGGGGTACAACCCGAATTGCACGGGGATAGCGCCTTGTGGCGGTGGTGGTGGCATGCCATATCGCCGATGCATCTCCAACCAGTGTGGGTCGAGTGCTCGTGGGCCTACATTGTTCTTGAGCAGTTCCTCTTTAAGTCTGTCATTAAGTTCTCGTTCACGGAGTTCTCTAATCTCCCTGTCTCGTTTTTCACGCTCGAGGTGTTCTAGTTCGAGTCGTTCTCTTGCGCCAGCGGCACCATACATTGAACTAAGTTGATACTGGAGCATCGGGTCCATACAATGGCGTGGTAGATTACCCGGGCTGAACCCAGCATGTGGTCTGGCATACTCAGATAATTGACGTAGAGCAGGTGTATCGGGATATCCAGGCGGCCTTGGGAAACGATCGTATGGGGATGATATCGTCTCAATAGCACCTCTTGACGGCGGTTTTGTTTCTGGTTTCTCCGGTGTGGCTATCTTTCTATGGGCCTGCTGGGCTATCTTTTCTCTTTCTTCTCTGTCTCTTTCAGCTTGTTTTCTTAATCGTTCCTCTCGTTTTCTCGCCAGTTTGGACTCTGGTACAGGTTTAAAGATGAGATCCGTTCTAGTACACGAGTTGTAATCGCCGCGATTCCAATGTCTAAGGAATATTGCCGATTGAGATCTATGACATTCTGTATCCTCAATCTTGGGCTCGGGACTCGGTCCATGTGGTATGTGTGCAGGACTTGGTATCTCTTCTTCTTCAGGCTGTGATTGGGTTTCAAGTTTCAGTTCAGGATTTTCGTCAGGCATTGGTCGCGAAGGACCTCGTAGGTGTGGATGACCATGAGGGAGCTGATGTGGTGAGCCAGGCCTAGGATGTGATGCCTGAAGTCCAGCTGCAGCCTGTGCGTGTAAGCGAAGACTTTCAATCGAACTAGGCCCGGGTCCTGGCGGTAATCCCAGCCCCATGGCATGACTCATTGATGGTGGCTGTATCATTAGATGATTCGGGTTACCAGGAAGCATTTTCGGATGGTGACGCATAAGCATAGAATCTGCTGGCGACAGTCTCTCAGGGTGATGTGCAAGGTGGTGGGAGTGATGGTGCGTATGGTTATGGTTATGGTTATTTGAAACGTTGACGCTGGAAGACGAGCTGGTAGTCTGAGATACGCTAGCCGACAAGTGGTGCGGTGAATTGGAGTGAGAACTACTCTTTTGCTGAGTATTGATTTTGTGCTGTATCGATTGCGATGAACTGCTTGAAGTAGAATGAGATATAGATAATGTGTGGTTAGTGCCACCTCCAACATGACTTGGCTGCTTCTCTGTACTCGTGTGAACTGCACTGTGATGGCTAGTTGAATGATGATGTGTCATCGTTGTCTCGTGCAGTTGATGCCTTTCAGTAGTCGCATTAGGGTGTCTTGGATCCTCAGAGCTTTCAGAAATTTCTCTAAGAGATCTCGTTGTGACTGAAGAACTAGTGCTATGACTATGATGCGAACTGAGCATTGTCGTTGATTCTATAGTTGATGGTTTTACTGGATCATGGCGTCCTGCTGTGCTCACCGCCGGATGCATTGGTGGTATGGGATGGGGCTGTGGAAGAGGTCCGTAAGGATATGGATAAGGCATTGAATATCCAGGATGTGGGTGTGGATAATATGGGTGCATAGCGTGCGCTGCCGCTGCAGATAGTTGAAAGATAGATGGATGAAGTAAATGTGGGTGGTGAAGAGGCGACGCGAACGGGTGTGGTGGTCCAGGTTGCTGTCCAGAATGCATGACAGGACCAGGTATCGTAGCCGGTATTGATAGCGGCGTAGGATTCATTAGGTTGAGCGCTGAATGCGAGACTGGAGTATTCGGTTGAACTGGCGATGCTGATATTTGTCTCGGTTGCGAAGGACTTGTCATATGCCGTGAGAACGGCGATGTCGTAGCAGACGAGTGTGGAATATGTATTGGTGTTCCATTGTGACCCGGTTGACTTTTAATAGGTGTCGGCGTATGTGGACTCTTTACTGGAGGAATGTGATTCGAAGAATCTGAACCACTGCCCTGACTTGTAGAAGTAGGTGGTAAGTGAGGTTGATGTAAGAAATCAGGCTCTTTCTTAATGCTTTCAATTCTTGGACCTAGGAAAGCGCTAGGCATATTAGTGTTCTCATTAGTGGGTTGACTTGGAGGCCGACTATTATTTTCAACACTAGATATTGATTCTCTGTCTCTTTCTGTATTCAAATGTTGTGCTATGGCGCTTCCAACAGGATATCCAGGCACTTTGACTTCTTTGAGTGATTGGAGAGGGTCCACTTGCTGTGTAGATAAATTTGCTGGTACATTGTCTTGCACCTCTTGTTTAATTTTCAGATCTTGAGGCATTGATGGATCATTCTGATTTGAAGGAGGCATAAGATTACATCCTTGCAAACTATGAGTTGGTGGATGTTGTTGCATTAGAGGTGGCATTGATCCAGGCTTATCAAGGCCTGGATGCCCTGGATGATACAATGATGCAGGCATGAATCCATAAGGTCCCACATTTGTACCATTCCCAACAGATATTAAAGGTCCTGGTGGCAATAGCCCAGCAATGGAAGGCTGACTAAGTGGTGGTGGCATATTTTGAACTGATACAGGTGTAATTGAAGCTTCTGTTGATCGTATGCCAAGGTTTTCGGGTCTCACTGGATGCGAAAATGGTGATGGTCTTAAATTATTATTTTGAGTATCCATTTTAGGCATAGGTTGAGTCTTCAGGTCTGTTGGTTGTTTATCATCAACATCAGCTTCTTTGTTTTCTTGTGAATTAGCTGGTGATATAGGTTCTGTATTTAATGTAGTAGGATGCTCCATCGGAGGAGGTGATGACCCGCGTGGGTTGGTCGGTGTTGGACTCATTCTCTGCAATGTGTCCAATCTAGGAGCATTTGGTGAATCAACTTTGTTCGCTGAAGAAATAGTTGCAGTAAAGATTTCAGGTGTGTTCTGGTTTTTCATTTCACTGGCTTCATCTCTAGGTTCTAATTTTATCACTGTTTTTAGAGGATTCATGTGAGGATTGTGTTTTGAAGGATCACTACCAAAATTCATATTTGGTTGGAAAGAGAATGATGGCATTCCTGATGAAAAGTCTTTTGCACTTCTTATTATTGAACTATCTTTTGTGATATTCATTGGATTAAAAATATTATTAGGTACATTTTCGATTTTAATACTATGACCTAATTTTGGATTGTATATGTGACTGTCTTTCACAAAGAAGTTTGTGTTCTCCAAATTAAGTGGCTTGTTGGATTGGTTCACAGGATGTCCTGGGAAATTATGTGACAAAGGATCTTTCGGGAAATCATCTTTTTGTAAATTTAAAGTCTCATCTGTGTCTATTTCCTCTTTGATTTTAATCTTCTCAATAGGGTCTGTACACATGGGGGTTACTTTGGGTATGATGAGCTCAGTTTTGGAAAACATAGGATTTTGCATTGCAAGAGGTCTTGGCTCTATGCTATCAGGTAATTTATTTGATGTTATGTTCAGGTCTGTTTTCAAATCAAGAGCACTTCTCTCCTCTTTCTCTGTTGCTGCTTGGAAAGTTGGAGGTAGAGGATCTTTTTCAGTTTTGATTATAGGTTCCGGATTCATCTCTACTTTAACTTGTGGATCTGCAGGTTTAGGAGCCTGTTCAGATTCTGATTCTTTGTTTTGTTCAATATTCTCTTTATCAGTCTTATTAAAACTAAAGTCACAAGCCTCTGGCTCAGGTTCAGGAGTTTCCGTTTCATCCATTGCAGGAAAGCTATCATTAGTTAGACTTTCTGCTGGACTGTCAGGAGGTTCTACTGCCTTTTTCTTCTTCATTTGCACATCACCATCCAAAATACTCTCTGGCTTGGTATCATCTGGAAGACGTTTCTTAACTTTTGACACATCCACTTTACCATTTGCTACCTTACTATTTACTTTCTTGATGTCTTTGCTGACTGGAGATGATAAAACTTTTTCAGCTATAGTGCGTTCAGGTATATTATTATTAGTACTTTGTACATTTGGTTTACTAGGTTTAGGTTTAGGCTTCGAATCATTATCACTCTCATCTTGTCCCTTCTTTCCATTGGGTGTATTTTGTTCTTTAGATTTATTACGAGTCCTCATTCTACTTGGAGAGTCATCAGGGTTCTCAGGTCTTACATTGTCAACTTTAGCTAAATCACCAGCATCTCTCGAATCACTATCTTCTTCAGAAATTTCGTCCTCAGTAACAGAACTCATTTCCCCTGCTTCCTTAGGATTGGGTGAGGGCCTGGACCCATTTGTGTCTGGCACAGTGGGCATGGCTTCCGGGGTCTGCTCTTTAGGTGTACCAGCTCGAGAGTTTCTTGTATTACGTACACGTCTAAGAGATGCTTGTCGTCTTCTCCTATGTGGTCTATTGCTACTAGCACCAGGAGTCTTTTTCCATAGATAATAGAACTCAACTAATTCAGCAGTATCTTTATGAGGCAACAAATCTTTCCGAATTTTAAAGAAATTCTTACCAAACTGCCGTATTCCTTTTACAAATCTTTTAGTTTCTTCCTCTGTCCATTTCTTTTCAATTCCTTTTGGAACAGGACATTTGACAAGGGCTTGCAGAGCACGACCAGGGTCGTAGCCTGAGTCATGAAGTACATCGAGAGCATTGATAGTAGTATCGTCACGACTGGCGGCTACACAGCCATCGTCTGGTGATCCTCCGTCACACATACCAGCAAATGCAGCCATAGATCGTGCGGCTCGCAAGTACATAACCAGATCTCGGTCTGTGGCCTGGGCTGGCAGCCACCGGAGCTCCTCACCACCTGAACACGGTTCGTCAGGTCCAAGCGGCCCGTTTGTTCGCATATCAGGCAAACAAGCATAAATGTCTTTCTCTTTTACGGGTTGGTTCGGTGTCCCCACTTGAACCTCCCCCTGATTCTGGGCCATGGTTCGTGCCAAATGGTCTATTTACACTGGGCACTTTTCTTTATTCACATATCACAAATATCACTAGGTTTACATGTTGTTCACTTAAAAAATCAGTTAAACCACTCATACGAACACTTTAGATGTTTATTTGCTGGTCCGAACAGCAGTAAGTATGCCAATATACATAATTATTACTTCTAATGGCCACCATTACACGATGCATTGTGCTTCATTTTATTAACTTATAAGATACACACGTATTATTTGTTGTTAGTTCACTCTATTATATCATAAAAATAAGTCTTTCAAGTCAGTATTTACGCAAATTTTACTGTTATTTTAGGAAATGCTATCTACATGTTAGCCTTTTGTTTAGCTTCGCCTTTCTTTGGCTCACCATAGATAAAGTTTAATTCTATAAAATGGCTGCCACGAAAGGATATTTTTTGTTGACGTTTCGAATTAGGCAGCACCACACTGAGAAAAAATTGTAATGACTTAAAATTGAATAGCGAAAACTAAACTATAGTCATTATTATTATGCCCGTAATAATTGTGTTTTTCTCATAACTAATTTATGGTTGAAATTATAATATTATTGAAAATAAAATAATTTAAAGTAGGTTAAATTTATAACTAGCGCGTAAAGAAACTTATAAAGTCAAATATACTTTTTCTTTATGGTATCTATGTAATGTAGAAAATCTAAACTATTTTAAATTAGATTAAACTCGCTTATTTCATCTACTTAAATAAAACCTAATTAAAAAATATAATTACATCAAATATAATTAAATGATTATCGATTACATTGGTTAGTTCTATCTGGTATTACTGGCCTGCGGCCTGGTCAACACTAACTTGCGCAAAAACTTGCGCGGCTCGGAACGCTGACGCTGGGCCCCTGTCAGCAACTTGTCATCATCTCATGTCATTGTCATTTATAATTTTTCAGTCAGGTTCAGAAATTTATCAAAATCAAGGACAAAATAATAAATTATTGTGTTTGTCTTCAATGCACAATATTTTGTTCATTTGCTGAGAATTTCGAACGCTTTTAAATATGCCATTTCAATTATTTATTAGCCCTCAACCTCAGCTCAGCATCTTCAAACATTTCAATTGACACTTAGTAGTCTGAGTACACTGACAAAATAAACATCTATCTTGAATACGCTTGCAATATTCAAGCATTTTGTGATTGTATGTTAAATGTAACGTAGTTTTTTTAGTATTTCGTATTTGTTGTTGGTGAAACACATTGATAGTCGAAGTTATAAATTAATTTAGTAAGATGACCTCAGATGAGTCGGACGATGAACCGCTGTCCGTAATCGCGGCAAATAAAAAAATACATCCGGAACAATATAAGGAGAAAACTCCAGAACCCGTTGAGGTACCAAAGAAGAAGAAGAAGTTACCAGCGCCTAAACGGCTCTCTGTTACAATAAAGCTGCAACGTAAAGCCGGCCAGCAGCCAGTCATTGAGCGGCCTGCAGACGTGTGGCTGTATTTAAAAGATCTGAATCCTGCAGGACCATATAGCTGCTTACTGTGTCCAGAATGGTTTATTAACAAGTCGAAAATCATTATTCACTATGTCCTAAATCATAAGAAAGACTTTTGTGGTATTTGTAGGTAAGTACTTAATTTGTTTAAATCTTCTTGGTAAGCTCTTTTGATATCACATTCGTAACAATTACTGATCCACTTTCTTGCAGGTACTTTGTTCCAGACAGAGATAGTTGGTGGCAACATGTGAAGTTTCATACACCTTGGCCATGCTCCCAATGTGTTCAAAACTTTCAAACTGAAGTAGAACTACGGAACCATCTTAGGACTGCTCATAATCTTGTACATTGTAGACTCTGCCATTTCCGAGTCCTTGATGGTGACCCATACCATACACATTTATTACAAAAACACAATATTACCAGTGTGACAAATAAAGATGATGAAAATTTGTGGGAA
Organism: Craniophora ligustri; assembly: GCA_905163465.1. Classification (NCBI taxonomy): domain Eukaryota; kingdom Metazoa; phylum Arthropoda; class Insecta; order Lepidoptera; family Noctuidae; genus Craniophora; species Craniophora ligustri. Next base: position 3,039,549 of record LR990967.1, on the reverse strand, counting down.
TTACAATATGACGGTACATCAAACTTTTTGTGTTTACTTTGCTCTAAATCCAATAACCCAACTAGAATGTTCTTCAACCATTACATGGGTTATCACCACTTCACACTAAAATGCTTCACCGCCCTTGTGTCAGGAAGAGATCCACCATTCTTAGTATATGGTGCTGATCTCAGACCAGAATTTGTTGAAGAACAATTGAAACACCACGCTAGGTATGGTTATATTGATTCTGACATCAACCCCCGTGGCTGTCCTTTAGAACCTGAACCAACAGATACAAAAGATTTACTAAAAGTTCTAATACCAGAAATTAAACAAGAAGTATTAACTGTTGATGAAGCTAAGCCTGAAGATGTGGCTGATAAACCAAAGGATGATGATGATGATTATATCTACAAAACCTATGATGGTGATAATGATTTTGATGTAACAGCAACAGAACTCATTGTTGTACAAAAATGTTACTATGATTACATAAGTGATATACTATCCAGTGTCAATTCTAAAACTTTTTATGTATACTCAGACATTGATTACGACAAGGCTACAACTGAAGTTACCATGGATATAGTTTGCACGTTGTGCAGTGTCCGCTACAGTACTTTGTCCAGCTTTGAGACACACATGTTCAAAATGCATTGTATTAAGTCCTTGCCACTTTTTTACTGTAGAGTGTGTGCAACAACGTTTGAGACTCAAAATGAGCTAGACAATCACACATCAAATGAGTTAGGTGACTTTGAGGATCTATGGATCTGTCAGTTTTGTGACAAAGAATTTGATGACAGAGAGGCGGGAAGACGACACTTGACGGAACATTGGGATCTAGTTGAATATGACAACTGTTTCAGTCCTCATCTAGGTTTCAAATGTCGGTATTGTCCAACATTGTTCTGGCATGAGACAGACAGGGAAACTCACCAAGTACGGGCTCATTTCTTCAACCACAAAGAGGAGTTATACAAGTGTGACAATTGCAACGAAGTATTCAGTGACAAGGTACAATTATTCCAACATTATATTTTAATACAGTAGTTATTTACAGGCAATTGGTTTTTTAATGTTACCTTTCCATATTAAAAGTTAATATTCTAAAACAAATTGCACATTTCTTTTTCTCATAAAACATAAGTCAGGCAAAAAAAAATATGATAAATTAAAGTAGTGATGAAAATAAGTAAAAAACATTCTTATTGCGTATTTGTTTAAATGAGATCTTATACACAAGCTTAATCCCACTAGTAAAAGGAGTTAAATTACAATATAGAGCTTGATAGGGTTTACAACCACAGAGCCATAAGCAAAACTATGTACATAAAATATATATGAAATTTAATATCTTTATATCTTCTATCTTTTGTATCCCCAGGTCTGGTTCATTCACCACTATCTAGAGAAGCACAGTACTACTGATAAAGTACCTTTGTACCTACTCAAATGTTCCCTTTGCTCCTTGGTGTTGCCCAATATTGAAGATATGAGAGCACACTTCAACAGCCTACACCCTGACGCCAGGAAGGTGTTCTGCTCTTTAGACTCTTGTAAATACAAGCCTTTAAGTCACAGAAAGTCTTTCAAGCTACATGTGCGGGTAAGATATATATTTTTAATATGTAGAGATAAAGTCATATTCTTTAGTAGCTGGCCAACCTAGAAGATATCTATTTACTCGTGACTTGAAGACCCCTAAAAGCGTCAACTCTTCACGAACTAAAAACTCAGGCAGCTGATACCATTGCTTCTGTATGTTTTTAAACCGTTTAGAAGTTTATATTTTATGATGTAAAATCTGTATAAGATATCTGGTATATATAATACCAGATACATCTATCGATACTTAGAATATGTTCGGGATTTGTCCTATAGACGATGCACACGTCACGTGGTCGCCCGGAGCGCGGGGCGGAGTGTGCGGTGTGCGGGCGGGAGTTCACCAGCTCGCGGGCGTGCGGCGCACACATGGCGCAGGCGCATGGGCCCGGCAAGTTCAAGTGCAAGCTCTGCAGGGAAGTACTGCACACCATGGATGAGAGGTGACTATCTGATCCTGATAATATTATAGGCGTTTGTTACTCTTTCACTCAGAAACCGCTAAACAGATTTCGTGGGAATATGGCATACTTAGTTTTTTACCTGAATTAACCACAGGCTTATCTATATGTAATGCGACCAAAGCCGCGAGTCGATGCTATATGCTGATGATACTGTATAGGTTCACCTGATGAGAGTGCTATTGCCCCACTAGAGAGAATTTTAGTGATGAGATCACCAGTATTAAATATATTTTTATTTTTCCGGAAAATCTTAGTCTAATACTTCGTGCCACATCCGTCACGTCAAGTGCCATAGAAGTCGATAATATGCCTGTTGCCATTTTAATTATTTTTTGCTACACTGAATATGCTATGGATGGCACGTCTGATGTGCCATCCATAGTGAACCAGTTATCAACACAGACAGTCACCCAAGACAAAACACAATACAAATGTGCTTCAATAATAAATTATCAATTTTCCAGAAAACTCCACTACCTCATCACACACCCTGGACAGCATCCATTCGAGTGTTCAGACTGCGGCAAGTCATTCCAGTACAAATCTTCGCTATACATGCATAAGCAAGACCACATACCCAACAAACAGAACTACACATGTACCTACTGTGGAAAGATCTTTTTGGTGAGTTTATTTTATTTTAACCCGTATTACCTTCGGGGTTGGGTACAAAATCCATCAGATCATTGTATGATATATATTAATAATTTAAATTTGTACTTGGAATGTTAATCCTTTTTAACGCATTTTTTTTTGTAGATGAATTGGTGTTTGGATGTTTGTTACTGTTTGTTGTTTATGCCAAAAACCGTTTAACAGATTTGGCATATATGTAGTTTATAACCTGGATTACTTTACTACTATTAACACAGGCTACTTTTAATCTGTATACGCAAAAAACCGCGTATGTAAGCTAGTTTATCTGTTGGGTACAGAAGCGCGACTCGTTCCGCGAGCACGTGCAGATCCACGAGGGCCCGCGGCACGCCTGCTCGTACTGCCCCATGCGCTTCGTGCAGCGCTCCAACATGCTGCGCCACGAGCGCCGCCACACCGGCGAGCGGCCCTACGCCTGCCCGCACTGCCCCAGGAACTTCGCCGACAAGGGAGCCTGCAACTCGCACGCTAGGTAATTTGATAACCAGTAGGGTGACCAAATTTTAGAATTCTTATATGCTTATATGGTGAAGGAGATTGTTAGCTGAAAACCTGCATGCATGAGCACGCATTAAACCAGTAGATTATGTGGATTGATGATGACTTCATGAAAATATACTTTATTGCAAATATAATAGCGTACAAAATTTCAGGACTCATTTGAAGAACACGTCGTACGCGTGCATGTACTGCGGCAAGACTTTCGTGCAGAAGTCCAAGTTGACCTACCACATCAGGAAGCATACTGGAGAGAGTGAGTCTTCAATATCATATGTTATTATAATTATACAATATTTACCGAGTTTGCGGTCTTCTTTATACTACGTTGGTGGCAAACAACGTCCCGCTTTGTGTTAAGCAGTTACACATTTTATTTTTGGTGATATGGTATGGGGGGCAAACAAGCGGGCGGCTCGCTTGATGGTATGTGATAATCGCTGTACGCGATATACGTTGCCAAACCCTGCCAACGAGCTCTGGTAACCTTACTAATTCGTAGAAATACAAATACTGCTGATTCACTGCGGTCTTCTGCAAGGCGGAGGTACTTCCCCAGTTGGGCAGCTCAATTTGAGCGAGGAATCTCGTATGCCTTAACCTTACCTAAAATACCCTACCCCTCCATCACTCATGCTCATTATTTTCATTTACAGACCTGGAGACCTGCACAGTGTGCTCGAAGCTGTTCACGAGCGCCTGTTCCCTGCGTGAGCACATGAAGATACACGAACCAAAGAAGGATCAAGTTAAATGTCCCCTGTGTGGTATGTTCTTAACAACTATTAATAAATTCGTAATGCCCCTAAGTTGTACCAAAATATATTTAAGCTAAAAAAATATTTATTTTATATGTATAAGTACAGCGTTTTGGAAAAATGTAGACCAAATAATGTTACAATTCAGTGAAATTATATATTCCACTAATTATTCAATTTAGTGTCGCCCGCTAAAGTTTGGCAAATCTTTGACATGTATACATGTCAAAGATTTGCCGAACTTTATATTACTCTTAAAGGATTTCGTGTGTTTATTGAGCTTATATTTAGCCTATTTTTTCTTTGACTTCCTGACGTGCTATCATTTCTCGCTTTAATTCCAAACACAAACTAGAAGAGTTCCTTATCCATCTCTCTTTTTCCAAAAACCCTCACACATCACTAATGATGTAAATATATGTTGTCAGACCGCAAGTACCAGGACGAGCGCTACATGCTGCGGCACCTGCGCACGTCGCACACGCACGCGCGCCACCCGTGCCCGCTGTGCAGCAAGCTGCTCACCAGCCCCTCCGGCCTGCGCCACCACGTCATCACGCACAGCAACCTCAAGACGCTCCGGGTGCCTACATTTATTTAACTTAGAATTGACTTCACCTCCAAGTATAATAATGTACTATACTAACTATACTACATTATATAACTATTGTGTACTTCTATCTATAAATTGATACGAAAATTATTACTATTACTATTAAATGGCATACAAACAACAAAATTAAATTGGGTGCATTCAGGAATTATAGAGCGTATGGATACATCACAGTTTACCGCATCAGAATAGGTACTGCGATGAACGGTTTCTTCTGACACGTCACGATATATGGTGGCAAAAACTTTAGTGATTGTCGCATGGAAACTAATATTAATTTATGTTAGCCTATGATTGCCACTAAAATAATAATATTTTTTCCTTGTTTCAGTGCAATATGTGTCCGAAAGCATATTCAGTGAAGAGGACGATGATCAAACATTTCAGACGCCGACACGGCTTCAAAGGCAATGAACCGAACATAAAAGAATTCTTCACAAGGCTAGACCCGAGAGATTGTAACCTAGGCCTAGATGAGCCAATCATGACCAGTATATTCGGACCTCCCCCGCAAAAACGTATGAACGACCTTCTAGTAGCAAACTTTGTTGCTCTATCCAATCTAGAAAAACAAAGAAGATTGGAACAACAGATGGAAGAGAGCGGGAATCCAGAAGATACACAGTACGAGAAGTCTCAGTCAGATGAGGAGATGTCTCGAGCGAGCGAAAAGGAGTCTGATAGCGGTGATAAGGATGAGAAGAAGATAGTCATAAAAGTGGAGGCTAAAGAGGAAGGTGAGCATAATGATTCCGAACTGGAACCCACAGACTTTGTCAGCGTCAAGATTGAACCGATGGATGATCATGAAAATGATGACAACTAGGCTCGTTAGGGGAGTGACTATTCTGACAGCATAGTAATTCCGTTTGCTGTCAGCGTAGTAATTCCCCTATTGTAAGCAACAAAACACTCCCTATTTGTTGAGGTCCTAAAAAAGGGAAGTAAAATGGTTTCTTGGCAACTTGCGAACGACACTTCTGGTGTTACAAACGTCTATAGGCTATGGTAACTGTTAACATCAGACGGACCGTATGCTTGTTTGCCACCTTCAACAAAAAATATCTAAAATTATACCAACCAACTTGGATTTCTTAACCGATTAGTTCCATAGGATAAAGTAACCACTAGATAGTGCACTATATTTTTGTCTAATTCCTATAGTTAAAAATAGTATAATTTTATTATATGTATTCCTGTTGTTAAGATGTAGTAGGTCTGATTTTGATTCACTCTAGATTAATTAAATTACTATATTATAGAAACTATAATAAGATAAGTTTTGATGTTTTGTTCTTTAGTCTATAATATTTTTATTTGTAAGCTTAGTAAGTATAGCTAAATGTCCTCGATATAATAAAAGTGATTTGTCTGTTCTAAAATGTATTTTATTTAATAAAACTTATTTTTTTAAAAACTACCATTTTCTACAAAATTTAATCATCAAGTATCGTGGAAATAGACAAGTTCATGAATATTCATTTGGAAACAATACTTTAAATATATCTTTTAAATATTTTAGGCCCTTTATTATCCTAGATACGCCAATGACCCCGACCCCCTCACTGGAAAGCTGGAGCCAGCCACCCCTTTGGGGTGGAGTTGCAAGAATTTGTTCAGACTTCAAGAATCTCCAAAGTGAAATGACTTCGATCCTCCCACGTGGCCTCAGTCGACCCAATCATAGTAAAAGAATAGGGTTACTTGCGTGAATGTAGCATTTTTAGGGTTCCGTACCTCAAGAGGAAAAAACGGAACCCTTATAAGATCACTTTTTGTCCGTCTGTCTGTCTGTCTGTCTGTCCGTCTGTCTGTCAAAACCTTTTATTCAGTTTTATGCCTACCAACATACTAATCTTTATGTCTTCATAGAATGGGAAGCCTTAGCGTAGCGAATAAATAAAGAAATGAGATAAATTTATAATAATCTGCTGAATCCTGACACGCTTTGCTGTGGCGTACCTATTGTGGTTTCATTAATACGAAACTTATATAAAAAGAATCCAAGCGTATATCGTGTCAACATGTAAGCCCAATCAGTACAGAACTTTTTGAGTTTTTGGCGATTACACAAACCAACTTAACATTTTTACATAATATATAGACATTTTGATGATTAAACTATTTTGGGAAATGGAACGTTATGAAATCAGCTGGTAAACAGGAAATGTCAATTTGACGTTTTTCTGTTTAGACTTTGACCTTTAGATTATTGCGATTTTTCTATTAAATATGCAATAAAAAAATATGTAATCGATTAAATATAAAAATATATAATTAACTTTATTACCCAGTGAGAATTTTGTGAAAATACAAGCATGTATAATCCCGCAGTTACCGTTAGAAGAATCGATGTTTTGATTCGTATTTTAGGTCATCGTAAAATAATATTAGCGGCTAATCCCGTGAGAAGTTATTCTAGTGAAGATAAAGTGACTATAGGAGATGTCAGCAAGGAGATTACGAAGCCCAAACAGGTGGAATATGTGCCTAGGAAGTATTGTAAGTGTTTACCTTGAAACTTCAATTTATAACCTGAAAAAAATTATTAAGATATGTTTTGGAACTTATTGACTCAAAAAAGGATTATAAACTGAATACCAATTTTATTTTACATATGTTTTATCATATAAAAGTCAGAAGTACATCCTGTTTGGTATTTATTCAAGTTAAAACTTACAGCGAAGTAAAAACATTGGTATAATAATCTAGGTACGAAGTATTCGAACACGAATTATTGTGTGTTTAGTCTACATTAGCACAACATAGAATATGACTGAACTAAAGCTGATTCATATATTTTCTAAAGTTAATAACCATTTGTTATTGAGTTATTGTTATTTGTTGTTTAGACTATATTTGGAGTTTTGAAATAAAATATTACAAATTTGTGACATCTAAAACATCCGATTGAAATGACTATATAGTAGTATAACTACATAATCTTTTATGAAAAAATACATATGTGTGATGGTATAATGATGATGATGATGAAATATTAGTTTAAACTTTGCAAGTATTTGCCATGTTCTTTAATATATGATTTATTTTTCAGTGACAATAGAAGACTCAGAACTTAAGGCTCTATCACAAAGTACACTTAGGAACTTAAGATGGATGATGCAAAAGGATCTACTGGGCCAGGATATGTTCCTACTTGGCAGGCCTGGTCCAAGCAGGTTAGTTTTTAATTATAAATTAAAACAAATCACAGGCAACTAAGAAATGATTTATTTCTGGATGTCTAAGTCCAACAATCCTCCAATAATACTTATTGTAAAAATGTTTACAATAACATATGGTTGCACCATAGATGCTGATCCAAAATTTCAGAATTAAATAATATCATTAGGCTGCTTTAAAAATCGTAAATAGGAGTTGACTGCATAAGTGTAAGTAACTTGAAGTTGTTGATATACTTACCATCACACCTATCAACCCTGAAAGGTTAGGCAGAAGTGTATTAATGTACACCTAAATTTCGCCAGTATGTTGAGAAGTGCCATGTAATAGGGGGCAAGACTATTGCCATCAACCCACAAACCATTATGAGAATTTGTTAGATAAACCCAATAACACTGTTCAACCTGGGAAATAAACTTAAGATCTCTAGCTCAGTAATCGCACTTTACAACCACTAGACCAACAAGGCAGTTGTTGATTTAGCACAGGATTTAGGCACTAATTTGTGGCTAAAAGACATAAAAGCCAAAAGGCAAAGGCAAATCTATTCATCTGTCTAGTCATCAAGTGATCTATGAACACTAAACATTATGTTGCCTCTTATCAGTTTTTTTATAACCAATAAGTAATTGTACATGATTATTTTTATTATTATTTCATCCAAGATAAAGCAAGTAGTTTGAACTTTGAGCTCTATAACATTTGCTTGCCAGAATTTGTATCACTGCCAACATTATTTGAGGTATGAGGAAGTAACTGGAAACTACTTATCAATTACTGTTTATAAAATTAAAACACAGTACATATCTGTATATCAGCTTGTGTCACATATATGACAACCCTATTAGTGCAGCTATAAGGTTGCTTTTTGAGGTAACGGTCTTGGTTTAGAGTCCCAGTAGGGGCAACTGTTTGTTGTTTGTATCTATGTATTAAAAATATCTTCTATGTATCAAAAAAACTTTATAGTGTACCAGCTTGAATCCATAAAATAAATATATATACCTATAGAGACATATATAGAATAAGAAGTGGTACTGTTTGATAAAGTTTGGATGTACATTATTTTATAATTTGTGCATTAAAAAAAATGCAGATTTTGGTTAGAGTAAAAATGCACTTAGTGATTGTATTTCATTATTGTTCTCTTGTTTGAATATGTTTAATCTTAGTCTTGCTTATAGAAAACACATAAATATATAAGATGAGGTATATTCTATGCAATCTCCATTCTAAAACTTCCACATCCTTAAAAAGTCTTAATATTATGTTTCTTAAATCTAAGTTGAATGTAAGAGGCAGCTTATAGCAAATAAAACAAACAGAACTTTATCTCTATACAAATAGAGATCACTTTTCCAAAATAAAATAAAGCTTGAAATAATATGCAGAATGACTATGCAGTTGCTTCTTTTAGGAGGAAAGTAGCTCTTCAGTATTTGGAACTAACACAGAGAGAGTTGGAGTACGTGGCTCTATCACGAGACACGACGGAAGCTGACCTTAAACAGAGAAGAGAGATCCAGAGCTCTACTGCCAAGTACTTTGACCAAGTAAGTTACCGTCTGAGTGTAAGAAAATATATGGTATCTACATAATATATTTTCTTTCTACACTGGTCAACACTGAAAAGTTTTCCAGACTTTTCTTAATCGTTTTTGATTAAATTAAGGGTGCTGATTACGAAAACAGCACTAGATTTTTTCTAGCAGCTCTTGTTTTTAAATTACACGTAGGTTTTAAATTTTCACAAAAAAATATCTTTTTAACCACTTTATTTTACAGAATTGATTTCAATGTGTACAAAATTGTCTCTTATAGGACTTTCTTAAATGAGACGCGAGCTTAAGATCCTGACAAAGATTCCAGCAGTGTTTTGCCATCATATGGGTGTCCCATCTTCCTTGATATCGTTCTTCCATTACTCGTATATCTTGATGAAATCTTTCACCCTGCTCTTCACTAAAGTCTTCAAGATTTTCAGGAAATCGATCCAAATGATAATATAAATAATGTACTTTAATGCACATGTTACACCCAAGATCTCTCAAATTTGACAACATGTCCGGTACTAGTTTAAATAGTCTTCTGATTTGATTGCCAAGAAAATTTTGAATTACCAAAACAAATGATTTCCATGTTCTATTTTCGAGCTTAGATAGAATTGTCAAAATTTGGAACTTTGATCAACCATCTAATCTGTGGACCATCAAAAATACCTGCTTTTAACTTGTAAATCCGATGAAGTATGGAATTTCTTTATTATTATTGTACACTTTGTCTTTTTACTCTTCCTTTTAAAACTCTCTCACTCAAAGGTTTGCTGGAAGAAAATTCATTCTTGAATTAAGCTCGCCTTTGTGCACAAAACTTTAAATGTATTATTTAATTTCTATGGTGTTTTATCTTTTGTGTACAATAAAGAATTAAAGAATTAAAGTATTAAAGTATCATCGTTTTCTTTTTCGATTTTGATCTGGTTATCCGGTTAAAAATGAGTTAAGGATGTCGATGGTACTGGCACAAGTGATTCATCAGAGTGTTCAAGAGGACGTTGAGTAGAAAGCATCGCCGGGTATGACCACTTTTTCCGGTTTGAAGAATTTATACCGACAATGTTCACCGCACAAAAATAAATAAATAAATAAATATTTCTTGTTGTCTTAAAGATACAACATAATTTTGGCATACTGTATTTGGCACCCACGGTTTATCTTGATTGGAAATATTCACTCCAAAGTACTTAAAATATGCAGTTTTTACGAAGTCCGTGATAGATTTACGATACTGTGTAAAGGTATATTCACCACAAATAACACAAAAACTATCTGGATCGTTCGTACAACGTCTCCTCTTCGTAGCCATGTTATTAATACTAACATATGATAAGTAAAACTTATAAAATTATGAATGTGCCCTCTAAAAGTAAATAAATGTGAAAAGTTAAAATATCTCAAAAACTAGAACTGCTAAGAAAAAAATTGTACGATTTATGAAATGACCACATCAAAATACATTAAAATTGACATCAATATTTTAGGAAAATTTTATAAAGTTGTAAATTGTTGACCAGTGTTATTGCTTAGCCACGGATCGTGATGAGAACTCAAGGCTAAATTTTCTTCTTTATCCTCCAAAATGTTGCAAGTCTACTTAAAATTAAATTTAAGTATTCAGCCGAAGCCAGAGAGGCAGTTTATAACATCGCGTATTCATCACAAGTTGCAGCTGTTAATATAATTCATACATATACTTATGTCTTTTTGCCCTGGGGGTAGGTAGAAACGCCAGGCGTTACGATCCCCGCATACCACTTTTGCTTCGTTCGTTGTTCAATAATAAGCTGGAATATTTTCCTTTCTTAATATCAATTTTATTTCACAGAGTGCTGTCCGCGCAGCAGTTGAAGGTCGTGTGCTCGTCCTGGAAGGAATAGAGAAGGCGGAACGAAATGTGTTGCCAGTGCTAAATAATTTGCTAGAAAACAGGGAGATGCACTTAGAGGATGGCCGGTTTTTGGTTCCGGCTGCTAGATATGATAAACTGTTAGAGGTAAATTTTGGTAGAGAAATATCTTCTGTAATTATACTGTTTGAAGTAGCATTATCATTATCACTATTTATCCAATTATTGTCCCACTATCTTTGGATTGGTCTTCCTACCATTTGCGATGGATTATGCTGTCAACCATCCTATAGCCTTGCGCGGATTGACAGGCTTCACACACCATCGAGGAATATTATGCTAGCTTATTGCCATCAACCGGGCACGAATCCAAACTACGAGCTGCAACTACGAATTTTAAAGAAAAACTCAATAATATTATGCTCGACCTTGAAATCGGACCCAAGACCTCTTGTTCACCATACGCACTTACCACCACTAGACCAAAGACTCAACAATTTTAGACAACATTTTTAGAAGTCTGTACATCATCTTACTTCCACAGGAACATGGTGCTGAAGAAGTGTCGAGATGGCGGCTCGTTCGCGTGGACGAGAACTTCCGCGTCATAGCACTAGGCCTTCCAGTGCCGAGGTACAGCGGGCAGCCCTTGGACCCGCCGCTCCGGTCGCGCTTCCAAGCCAGAGATGTCGCTACCATCGGTTTCTCAGTAAGTCTTACATTAGCTATATACAGAAATTATTAGAAATATATTATTATTATAAACGTTGTGGTTTGAAAGACGACGTAGTGACAAAAGTTGAGAAGAATGTACTGAGATGGTTTGGGCATGTTGAAAGGATGAATGATAGGCGATTGACGAAAGGAATTTATAAGACGGATATTAGTGGAAACGCCGGGTGGGGGCGCCCTAGAAGGACATACACCGATCTAATTGGTGAACTCCTTCAAAAAGGTCGGGTACGCAATACTCATAACCGGCGCGCGTGCATGACGAGATGTATGAATGTGGACGAGGCAAAAGTGGTATGCAGGGACCGTAGCCCGTGGCATTCTGTAGTTTCTGCCTACCCCCATGGGAAAAAGGCGTGAGTGTATGTATGTATGTATGTATATATTATTATTAGAAATGAATCTTTTTGAGCAAGTCTAAAAAGCTCTGCACAGAACAAAGAAGATAAAACGAAAAATCCAGATTGCGGTAAGGTTAACAGCTGTTTAGACACTGTTTACTATTTTATCGTAGACCCACCCTAAGGGTATATAACCTAAGCAGCCAAATTTATCTATCAGATTATTAACATGTAAAACATTTTCAGGATAGTCTTTATCAATGATACCTATTTTTTTAATTTATTTATCGGCTACACGTGTGGATGATGATAAATAATAAAAAAAATACAATCGTTGCTATGAGTGAGTACATGAGGAAGGACAATTTGTCTTGAGGATTTACAATCGAATAAACGTGGTGAAAGATAGTGGATCTTATGCTTTCTATTATAAGGGTGAAAAGTAAGTTCGTCTGTTTTCAAGGTGGTTGCCTTTGATGTTCGGCTGCACGCTTCTTGCAATAGGATTCATAAAAGGCCGCCACTATTAAGGCAAATAGGTATACTTTTTATTAGAAAATGAACAGGAATTTCAATAAAACTATGTATAATATACATTGCTAGTTTTTCAACCGATAAAGATATAATAATGTCTCTGTTTAATAAAGTTTCTTTTACCAGCCATTTACAGCCGGCATTGATTATAAGGTCGCGCTATATAACTTAGGAATAATATAGATATTCCGCAAAGTTTGTGAAGGCTTGTAAAGTTTACCTTAGTAATATAACACTAAGAGCCTACAACGTCATCCCTTTTAATTTGAATTCCCTTATTGACAGTAAAATCTTCACCATATACTGAAAAACCCGCTGACTGTCCCACTGCTGGGCACGGGTCATCTCCGAATTCTTCTTAGTACAATTTGTTAGTTTGAATAGTATACATTTAAATAAAGATAAACCTACAAAGGCGTTAAAACCTATTGGAATACTAAAATTAGTTTGCATACAGGCAAATGTAATATTTCTGTGAGTATGAATACTGATTCAAATTTCGAGTATTTAGATAGGTATATAGACTAAATAATAGATATTATAAAGATTTACTTTTTTAATGTTGTCTCAAACTTTATGCTTTTATAAGAGGGCTGGGACAATAGACTTTCAGTCCTACTAGCAGCGCTGATTTCCAGTTTCTTGGGCAATTCAGGCATGAAAATATGTACTTGTCGTTTAGGGTTCTTGCTAACATCGGGTATTAACTTTTTATTTAACATATCCGCGTACTGTTTTTCAACGGCGTTCTTTTCCGAAATAACTTTTTGCCGCGTCTCGATGACGTTCGTTCTTATATCTCTGGATTTGGTTTTGTTGTGGTTGTCTTTTATTTTCGCGTTCGTCTCGTGCCGTGGCGTGATCTTGGCGTTCCGTGACTGTCGCGCGTAGTTCTCGATCGTGTTGGCTGACGTCGGCACATAAAAATCGTGCCGATCGATAGTCCCACTTTGTTGCGCTTTTGAACTGTCCCCCCCTTTCGGTGATGCTCGCCCGGCCTCTTTATGTATGTCGATTGTTGTTTTCGATTTCGACAAATTGTGGCCCCGACGCTGCAGCTCCGGCCAGCTGTGTCGTGGCTGCGACATACGTTCCACGTTTTCTGGCGCCAATAAATCTATTTTGCCCGCCAAATCTAGCCATTGTAAGACACGTTCTGATAGTTCATTGTTCTCCTTAGTGTCCGTTCTGGCCGTTTTATTCGCTCTCAAGTTCCTCATGTTGATGTTGAGGCTATCGTAATTGCTTCGATTAGTGTCGTTCAAAGTTTGCGGACTTGCTTTCACGAACAATTCGTCGTTAAATTCGTCGTTCACGTCGTGCAAGTTGAGACGCTCTATTTCGCCGTGGGAGGTGTTGGGTCGTTGGTTGATATGCGACTTATCGCTGGTGAGGACAAGGTTGAGTTTCGTCAAGCAGTCTCGAACGTCGTCCGTGCGATGGCTGAGTCGGGAGCTCTTATTAATGTTAGTGGTGCAGCTTGTTGACGAGTTGGGTCTGCGTCGTTTGGAGTGTAACTTGAGTAGGTAGGGATCGTCGTGTGTGAGTATGGCGTGTCGGAAGCCGCCCACCCACACAGTCCTGACGTACATAGGCCGCTGCGAGGACTGCCACAGGACCATATTCCCCGCTATTCGCTAACGCATTGAATCACGCGAGCTTTTCTATTACAGTTTGTAGCTCCATAATTGATTCGTATCATCTATCGCGCGGCTTTCGGCGGCTCTGCAAACAAATGGTGGAGTTTTATTTGATAGTTTTTATGAATCAAATTGTAAGTTTTAATAGAAAATGCTGTGACACTTCTAATTTAGTTTAGCACGCTACGTTACAGTTCTAAATAAAACTTTGCTTTTTAAGTAACGGTATTGTTTTTTTATTAAAGTTAAAGTGACATTCGACTACTGCCTTCGTTCTACATATATTATTTACATTTTAATTATTCTTTGTATATTAAATATATCACGTAATATACAAATAATAATAATATATCCGGGCATTATGACACAAATGTTTTTTGTAAATACTGAACCATGACTCAGGTACAAATGTCCATGCACATCACACAAACATTTGCCCCCACCGGGATTCGAACCCAGGACCATTACCGAGAGCCTTTAATACCGCTGCGCGAATGTAATCATATAAACTGGTATTTTTATAAAAATTACCTTCATATATTTGGTTGTATTTGACTAGAAGAGAATCAAAAATTCTATGTTCAATTCTAAAGACAAATGCAGTTATACCTCAAAATATTATTAATCTACTAAAGAGCTCATTATGCACTCCGCCTGTTGCTTATAAATTGTTTCCGATGTTGACGGCTTGTAGGGTAGCCAGTTGTTTCAAATATAAGTGGATAGTTACGTTTTTCATAGTGCTGTAGTTTTTACCATTAAAATTCAGTGTCATAAGTGTAATTTGGCGTCGAGT
Organism: Craniophora ligustri; assembly: GCA_905163465.1. Lineage (NCBI taxonomy): Eukaryota > Metazoa > Arthropoda > Insecta > Lepidoptera > Noctuidae > Craniophora > Craniophora ligustri. Next base: position 3,024,338 of record LR990967.1, on the reverse strand, counting down.
ATATGTGATATTGGGAAATATAACAAGATTATGTGACATTACAATAAAACTATTTATCTAAACAGCGAAAATGTAAGTGTGCATATGTAAATTAATATGTATGCATCAATCCTCACACGTTCATTGAATTCCGATTTTACAATGGTAAACATAAGATATTGTTAATTAACATGTCTAGACTTTAAATGAGGCTTTGATTGTATGTGTTTTTTAAGCTCGTCAGTTAGGATAAGCCGATGCGTCTAATACCTAAAAATATGAATTGTAAATGTCCGCAAAAGATCTATTTAAAGAAATAAATATTATAATCATGTAACTAACGCGTAGACTCAATTTAAGAAGACGTCATATTTTTTTAATGAATAATATAAACTTGAAAACCATGCCACAATATGTCCTACTAAAGATATAGTGACAGGTGGTCACTCTAACGTTAGGGTTACGTTAAAGCAATGATTAATTGAAATCGAAATGCCGCGTAACGCTGTCAGGAAGCAAAAGGAACTAATATATTACTTGCAACATGTGCATGAAGCCCCCTTGTAAAGTAGACAATTTTGTTGTGTAATCTATCTATCAAACATGTTATGATTCTGACGGAAACTATTATCCTACTAATATTATAAACTCGAAAGTTTGTAAGTATGGATGGATGGATGGATAGATGTATGGATGGATGGATGTATGGATGGATGGATGGATGTTTGTTACTCTTTCACACAAAAACCGCTAATCAGATTTGAATGAAATTTAGCATACATATAGTTTATTACCTGGATTAACACATTGGTTACTTTTTATCTATATACCATGCGGTCAAAGCCGCGGAAGGCAGCTAGTAAGTACTTATACATTATTAACTGACTTCAAAAATAACAATAGTGCCGTGCTTTAAATTCGAAAATGAGCTGTGATCTGCATCTAAGCCAGTTAAGATTAACTGGCTTAGATGGTGATGGACAATGACATGTTTGACGAATAATAATTGTACAAGAATAAAAAAATATTTCATCATAATGTTTCCGAACTATACCCGCGGGTGACGCTGACTTCAAAATATTAAGTTGGTTATTATGGTGGGCTCTGATGTGACTTGCAAAGCCAAACTTCGTCTTGAAGACACGATCGCAAGGCGCGCAATATAGCTGACTAGATGTGTTGTTATACGTGTAGATATTTGAGGGTTTTGATCAAGTCTACCGTACTTGGTATTTCGTGTCTAGTCGTCTTTCTTCATACGAGCTTACGGAGGTATGTGGACGGTATGACACCAAAAAAAATCTGATACTTTAGAATTATTTGGTAAAAAGTACTCACTTTTAGCTCTTATAAATTATCAATTTACTGGTTTTTCACCAGATTTAGTTCACGTTAGGTTCGTTCGATTATAGCGAAAATTATCTCTTGACTCAGGCACATATACCAGTGTTCTTCAGTTGGCTTAGCTCTTCAATATAATTAAATCAATTGTGATGCCGACTACCCAGAAGTTTAATAGTAACAATCTTACTACAAAATATGGGAATCGATAATCATACGTCAGTTTTAAATTGAGTAGAAATTCTTTTTAAACTATGTATAATAAAAGAAAATATAAGGTGAAGTAAATGAGGTTAAATAACATATTATTTCTAAGATTTCGTACGTCATTCGACAAAAGGACGATTGATATATAAGATTACTCGTGTGGTTTCGTGTTCGTTTGTTACCGTCGAATTAATCTGAAACTACTTGGCCGATTAAGGTGAAACTTAGTACATATATGAATCCCAAACACGGTAGTAAATATGTTTAAAATAATTGGATTTGTTTTAGGGAGCAAATTAGAACACTTAAATAAAATAGGTTTCCAAAACTGTACTGTGAGTATCAGACGAATATTTTTATGTTATTTAAAAAAAAAGAGGATGTAAATTGACGTTATCCTTCATCCAAAACTATTGCAGTTAACATTTCGAAAATATAAATATTAAATATTAACAGTTATTATTAGAAGCATTAAGAATAATATACGAAAATTATTATTATTTTAATAAAAAATATATTAAAAAAAAGTTATTATAGGTCAGTATGGTCTTAAAATAACATTGAGAGTGTCTCAATATTGTACGTACGAAGTTTTATTTGCAGTTGGAATGTAAGGGTAATCATGTTTGTTAACAACAATATTAAGTTTGTAAATATTCGGTTTATTTTTACAACTGAACATCATCATATCGCCTTTGGTTTAATTTATTTACAGTTCTATTTAATTGATTGTTTGGTCTAATTTACACGTACGTTTTTTTAGAAGTAATAAGTTATTCTCTGCAATATATGCATAGTAAGTGCAAGGACAACTAATAATTATTTATTTTACTTACAATTTATAATCAATACTCCTTATCAACTCAATGCATCAGCTACGAGCTCTCAGCATGCTCGTAGCGTTTTGTAGCGCAACTCTACGAGCGTAGCATTCACATGATCACTTGTATAAAATAATATGCAAAAAAGGACAAGTTTGTTCTACTTCACAATTATATCATATATTTTTTTGCAAATATTTTGTAATTTCGTAAGTTTTGTTGCGATTTGCAACCGCGAGCGTCGTTACTTATTTCCTTGTAAGCAGTGACTGGTCGTCGCTCCCCGGTCGCGAGCGGTTTTGTCGTCAAATAAAGCCGGTTACACACGCGATGACACGATTCGGGTTTAAGGTTGAATATATTAGGTACATGTGTCAAGTTGAACTCGTGAATCATTTGGGGGTATGCGGGAAATGTCGTTAACTGGTGTCGGCGTGTTTAATTACATTATTTTTCCCTTGTAAACTTTGTCATTTGTCAGAATATTTTATTTGGAATTAGGAGAAAAGAAAAATGGCTTTGTTTTTAAGAAAGTGTCTTTTGCAATTTAAGTGGAAATAAAGTTAAAATAAAGTGTGATTTCACGAAATATTTTAGGTGAAACGATTATTAACATATTTTGACGATTTTATTTTGGCTTGTTTGTAAATAGAATGGTTTGTCCAACAAATCAGCTACCATTCTATTTATTAATAAAACCTATAAATAAATGTACGTTAGCGTTACGTATATCTTTATTGTAACATTTATACTGACTCGATTTTTCTTGCCTGATGCGAATACAATCATATTATCTATCATGATTCCTAGCTCTAGTGGTAACATACCTACGCCCTACGGAACATAGTAAGATGGTCTGGCACCAGTCTTTAATGCGAAGGTGGTGGAAGATTTAGCACTATATTTCGTTTCGTACTTGCCAATGCTAATTGAACAAGTACTGACCATCATGCCACTCATGACTGAAGTTTCAACTTTTTACACTATATTCGAAGGCATTATTCTGTACTTAGCTTTATAATTGGTTTCTATATTTAAAAAAAAAGTCTTTTTTATTTAAAATGCTAAGTTTTGACTAGTGTTGCCCGTCCTTAAATATTGTACTACATTTATTGTATTGATATTATGAAGAATAAGAGAGATAGAGGGCTAATTTTGTGATTTTTTAATGGGTTTTCTCCGAAATCAGTGTATTTTTTACTAACTTTTAAAAGCACATTTCTGCAGATAAATATAAGCTGTGTATTTATAAAATAGATAATTCTTCAACCCGGGCGAATCCAGGGTAGTTTGCTAGTTTTCTATATTTATCATTCACCAAAATTCGTGCCGCCCGCTGCGTCTTTTTATAATTATTTGGATTATTCGTATCGTGTGACAGTTTGTAATTCATTTTGAAATATTGTTGTATTGTAAATTTTGCATAAATCCTATTCCGTTTGCATAATTTCGGGGGGACATAATCCAAACTGCTCAGGGCACGGAACATTAAGTTTTATGGTAGTAAATAAGTAGTTTGGCGAACTCAGAGATAGGTAAAGTTTGTGCTAATAGCTGAACCACTGATACAATCTTTTGAAGGGATTATACAGAAGTTATAAAGGGTTTTAATGTGCTATAAAGCGCTATTGTACGTTAGTTTGTAGGAGGTTTGATATTGCAAGATCGGGGGTATTTGAATAATGCGATGATCTGGCGTACATCTAGAATAAAAGGCGATTGGAATCCACTCGCCATCGACAGTGAATGTCACAAAAAATAGACTGGAATATCCTATTGTGTGACGTCATTACTTTACTTTTCGAAAAGTGTTTACTTTTGGTGTTTACCATGATAGTTCTTCCATAAAGTGATCTTGCTAGCTGTGAGTGCTCCGTCTAAATCTGTCTTAACAAAATACGACTAAATGTCCTATGTTTATTCTTTATTTGCCATATAGTAACCACGTTCGATGAAAATCCATTTATTTATAGTTTGATTTTCCTTTATTAATTAAATAACTTTTGATACTTCTAGCAAAAAAAAAATGGCAGGAGTATAATATAACACATAATAAAATGGCAAAAGAAGTTTGTTAGATTTAATGGAATAATTACAATTGAAACTGGAAAAAAATCCCCAAAGAAGTAATGATTCTTGTATAAAAGAATCACTTTCAATGTCATATCAAAACACCCTTTATGTTCTAGAACAATTTTACTTCCAAATGCCCAGCTAACTCGGCGATATGCAAATGAGTAGCTATCAGATTCGCTTGCCGTCCTAGCTTAGACATAACTTTGTGTGCACTGTGTGTACCCGCGAGCACGTATTCTCCGACATTATGTATTATAGTAGGGGAGCCCGCGACTTACTCGAGCGTCGCGGAAACCTATTAGAAACCAATTTTTTTCGGGTCCCCTGAGTGCACCCACCACTGTTAAGGGCTCATACTGGCTGGAGGTACTTATCAATATGTAAGGTATCCTCCTTTATATTGATCTGCCGCGTTCGAGTAAATCCCGAAATCCCCTCTAGGGCTCCCCTACAATTAATAATCCGAGAGCTGATAGACATTTTTGGGAAGTTATTTGAGGCATTCTAAAAATTTCTTAGATACCGCTTCCATATTATCCTAACATAGTAATGCAGACCTGGCTGCCGGGTAGCAGTCATTAAACAACCCCTAAATTATACAAAAATTTTTGTTATTGCATAGAATGTCCTTGAAGCAATTTGTAATAAAAAAGTAAGTAAAGGATAATATTCCAAAAAAAGAAAATAAACAAGCAAAACCATTTGCGAGGGATGTTAACCCTGCAAGACGCTTGCAAAACTATTTTGCATATTTGTAAAGACAAAAAATATCTACCAGCTCTCTACCTATACCGAGGTGCTTCGCTCCATGAATGTTTATGGGATAGTGCTTCCACGGAGTTTCACAACCGGTGCCAACATTTGATAGGCACGATATGCCATATATAAAAAAAAACTCGTTGGGTATAAGATTGCAATCGCGAAACACTTCTTTTTCACTTTAGTTTCGTTTCACGAGCCACGAGAACTTACAGTTCGGTAACTGTTATATCGTAATTTGGGAATGATTTCCGTGATTAATTTACCGAATATTATCATATCTAAACTAACGTATCTGTTATAAAGAATTGTCACATGGCTGGGCAGTAGCGTAGCGTGGAGGGGGGGGGGGGGAGCAAAGCATGGCCCCGGGCAAAATTTGCCGCCCTCTGGTCTAGTAGTATAAAAACGACGTGGCACTTGATGCCGCCCCCATTTATATTTTATGCTACTAGAACAGGGGGCGGCAAATTTTCAGACGGCCCCGGGCTGCAAATACCAACGCTACACCACTGTTGCTGGGCATAAATTAGGCTTTAAGTCCAACAAGGGCGTAGCTACGATTCTATATAGAGGGAGGCAGATGAAGAAAAATGTGCGGTAGAGAATTTTGTTATATATCGGTCAAGAATAAATGCACTGGACTATACATGTTACGTGTTATCAGCGACCGACCGCTCTTCAGTCCACCATGCTGGCATAATGTGAAAATTCCTTCATCGCCGATTCATGACGAGATCAAATACATTCATGTTTGCTTCATATTAATTTTATGTTAGTTATAAGTTCTGTTAAAGTTCAATCTATATATATAAAAGAAAGTCGTGTTAGTTACACTATTTATAACTCAAGAACGGCTTTACCGATATCGCTGAAAATTGGTGAGGAGGTAGCTTAGAGCCAGGAAAAGCACATAGGATACTATTTATTCCGTTCGACAGCCATAAAACATTTAAAACAAACTAAAAATCGTAACGACTAGGTATATTATTATATTATATTACCGCTTTCATTGTAACCTTAGCAGTTTACATTAGAAAAGAAAACGAAGAAAACTGACATAACTGTCATTTCTATGACTGTCATCTGTACAACACTGTGAAGCGTATATCAAAGTGCGATCAGGGCGGATACAGGACCCGCTGCAATCCTGATAGTTGTTAAAAACTTGGAAAGACGAGATATTGTGCTTACACGTCGCGATACTAGGCAACTGCAACTAATTAATGAAACACCATTTTAAAAAAAAATATAACAAATAGTTATCTGAGCCCGCATTTTAGCTACTAAGGTGTGGATGACTTTAACTTCGCAATACTTGATTTATGCATTTTATTGTTTTTTATATCCTAATAAACTATTGATGCATTTTTTGTGTTCATTTTATTGCGTTATTAAATATTAATTTAAGTTCAGCTAAAATATAATATTCATTGACGGTACGAAGTTCGCCGGGTCAGCTAGTTTTATATAATTTTTCCCTCATTTTATATTTTGTTTGCAATGCCTCCAAATGTGCTCCATAAACGTTTTTTCTATTTATGGAGACAAACCTAATCTTTTACATGCTTTCGAAAAGTCAATGTACTAGGAATTTATGAGTTAGTAGTCCGCAGTTATATTACTAAGCTATCATTATTAGTACAAGCCACAAATTAATAATTGTGTTTATTAATTGAGCTAGAATTGTTTTCGTGTCGGTCTGAAATGGGCCGACAACATGCCATGCTCTAAGTGGTAATCATGCCTCGAACGTTTACCTGCAATTTTACCGAAACGGTAAATGTTTAACATCGTATTTTGATAGAACGACTTTTAATGACATGCTTATTGAAATGAATAGGCACATATGTACTTATTTAGAAAATAATATAATGAATTAAACTTTTTGTGAATAAAACATTGGTTTAGTTCTTTGTTCGGATGGTTCTTGCGTAGCTTTTATTGCTCATAATGTTATTTTAATCATTTCTTTTTTTTAAACCTTGCCCCAGAATAGGATTTTCTTCTGTGACGTGGGTGCATTTACAAACACAAATTTTCACACACACAAACGACCAGACCCAAAACAACTGCCTCTAGATGGTGCAAATATTTCCTCCGTGCGGGGATCAAACCCGCAACCCGTGACGCACAAACCGATCGCTCAGCCACTGCACAACCGCATAAAAATTGCATGAATAGGTTATATATTATATTAAAAAATGGCTTTACAATAGTTGTATTAATTAATGGCTTTAGAGTTTCTGACCAGTTCGTCTCCATACAAGCAGAATTCTATTACGATTTCTAAAACCGTTTTAGTCTATCGAGAAATCCTACCTGTAGTAGTAATGATTGGTTTAAATAAGATTTAATTATAGAATTTTGAAATTGGTTATAATTATCAATATTTCTGCATACAACCTTATTATTTACGTCTTTTTATCGTCTCGACTCTCGCCTTTCCTCTATCGCCATCGTTCAACGCGGATAAGACAATGCTAAAAAACTTAGAGTTCGATAAAGAGCTCGTATGACTTTTCAAGTCGCACTAAATTGCTTTTACGATCATATGCGGTGGTTGCGTGCCTGAATATTCTCCATATCTAGGTTTTCAGCACGTTGTTAGTTTAGCCCAAAAAATAAAATGGTCTTGTAATACGTAAAAGTTTGATATACGTGTATAAAAAGCCGGTGAAGTAGCAGACAGTGTCTGGCGAATTGGGTTGTGAAGAAATATGAGTGTGTCTTTGCATTGTGATTTTTCACGGTTGAACAAAATCACATACCTACTATAAATATGTTGTAAGACTTATTATTATTTAACTTAGGTCCCGTTTTGAGTTGCCCCGGAATTCAAATGATAAATAAATACATTGTATGTATGTAGCAGCATTTTACTGAACTTCTCTTAAACATCAAAATCAGTCCAGGCTGGACTGATTTTGATTTGCGGTGAGAGTCTGTCATAATGTTTTTCCGTCCGAAAAGTTAAGTTTTTGTCCAGTTATACTAGTAAAAAATATACACTTTTTTAAAATGCTGCACTTAACGTACTAACACTTTACTTACTTTAGACAAATAATTTCGTTCACACGAAAACCGCATAATGTTCCACAAACTTTGGCACATCAATCAAAAGCCGAAGCATTAAACAAACACCGAAATAGTTTCGAGGCATCCTGAGTTAATTTTCATAATTGCTAGCCAGAAATTAATTTACCGCGACGCCGTAACAACCCTAATTCCGTGGACGTTTTGCGAAAATAAATCCATATGATTTACGATTGCCGAGTTTTGTTGCTTTTTTGTCGAGAATTAAGTATTTTTATGTCTTTGTTTGGTTGAGGTAGTCGAAAGGGGTTTCAAGCTTTGTAAGAACCGCGAATGTTGATATGTACTTTTGATTGTCTTTTAAAAATACCTACGTTGATATTTTATGGGTGATAAAATGTAGAATTTTAAGCTTAGGTTTTTTAATGAGCAGGCTATGATGTCAGATTACTTTGCATAATTAATATACCAATAAATAAAATCCAACCAAATAAACTTGGTTAAAAAGAAGTAGTCCTTTTCGACATCTATATGGGATTGCCTTTGGTCAGCAGTATACGTACTTTAACTGATATTATGAAATAGAATACGAGAAATAAATTAATGAAATATTTGAATTACCAAACATAGACAAACCTGACCCCTTATTTTTGTTATTCGTAAGCGCTGAGGCTTATTTATATTAGTAATACATTCGAATATATATTAATAATACATTAATTTTTTTTCTGATGACTGAAAAAGAAATTCATCTATTAGCAAATGTCCTAATGTACGCTCTTACATGTATTACTCCTTGTCCACAGGAACACCTGAACGTGTTACAAGAGGAGGCTCCCATGGTGGACCGGGTCAAGTTGGAACAGCTCCTGTCGGCCGCGTACGCGCTGATCAGTCCAGAGCTGCAGCAGGTCAACTTGCCCGATTTCCCCGTGGACAGCTTGCAGGCTGCCGCTCTAATATTGGTCAGTTGAATACATTTTTTTTATAGTAATAAGGGGGCAAACGGGCAGGAGGTTCACCTGATGGTAAGTGATTACCATCGCCCGTGGACATCTGTAACATCGGAGGACTTGCAACTGCGTCACCGGTCTTTCAGGAAAGATTATGCTCTCTTCTTGAAGGTTCTCAGGTCGGAACACAGTCGGAACGGTCTTCTGCCTTGCAAAACCTCTAGAATCTGCCTTAAAACGTCTAAAAACCACACCTTACTATATATGATGCTATTGAATAAGTATTAAATAAAGCTGGTGGAATAACAGGACTACTGCTTGCAAGTTGTCTACGTACACTCACGCCTCTACCCCATGCGCTTAGGCAGAAACTACAGAACGCCACGCGCTACGATCCTTGCATACCACTTTTGCTTCGTCTATATTCACACATCTTGTCATGCATGCGTGCAGGTTGTGCAGGTTGCGCGGTACTGCGCACCGGACCTTTTTGAAGGAGTTCGCCAATGAGATCGCTGTATATCCTTCTGCGGCACTTCGGCGCGCGGCGTTTCCACTGATATCCGCCTTATACATTTCTTTAATCAATCGCCTCTCATAATATTATGTCAGTAAATAAGAATTATGACGAGATGTATGAATGTGGACGAGACAAAAGTGGTATGCAGGGACCGTAGCGCGTGGCATTCTGTAGTTTCTGCCTACCCCCATGGGAAAAATTAGCTACTACAGCCCATTTTTATAGCAACAAAAAATCATGTCTATTTTAGTCTTCGGCAGATATAGATATAAGAATATTCATCTATAGAGAAATAGACATCACATTTTTATGTGACAGGGGAGACACTTTTGACCTTGGGAGTTGCCATGATTTACACGCGATTCCATCATCAGGGGAACTTGTCACCAAGGTCAAGATGGGGTGTTCGTGTTTATTAGATTGTTAGTTCGTCTTTTTATTTGTTCAACATAATGTTCTTTCTGTGGAGTGAGAATTTAGATACTCGTAAATATTTTGACTTCCATGAAGACTAAGTTATGTATTGAGTTGTTCTTCGTATGCGATTAAATACCAAAAAGCAGAGGGGAAACATCCAGTGGCGTAGCGTGGGTTTTCGCCGCTTGGGGCCGACCCGAAATTTGCCGACCCCTATTTTAAAATCCTAGTCGTATAAAAAAACGTGGCATCTGATACCGCCCCCTTTTACATGCCACCCGGGGCTATGGCCCTCCCCCCTCCCTCTCCCACGCTATGCTACTGGAAACATCTCCCGTAAAAGTCGATTAAACCCAGCACGATTAATGTTAATACCTATAGGTAATTATGGGCTTGGCCGCTCGGCTGACAGCCCTAACATGTAAGACCCGTATAACCGTACCCTTGCAGTTTATCGACGCCAGTGGTCACCAAGTGTTCGAAATTTGTCAAAAAATACTTTACCTATTTATACGTGATCAAACTATAATCGTCTCTGAAAAGTGACAACAAGAGAGTTAGAAATAGACGGAGCCAACCCCAAATAAATTGGGATAATAATCATGATGGCTATTTTGCTCTACTGGTGGTATTTATATTCGAACTAATACAGGCTTCCCCTATTTATATAGTTTATAGAAGAGTAAGATAATATAACATTGAACTCCATACATTACATACGTTTTCGCAATATATACATAGTTTTGCATTTATAATTTGAATTAATTATAAACTTTCCTCATTAACTAAATATCGTGTTCTGTGGCGATTAATGCCTACACCAAGGTCTTACGTTAGCATTTTAAACGGAAAACTTCCCCAGTTTAGATAACAGAAAGAAATTACTTAATTATGAAACTTTTCAAATTATTATGTCACTGCCGGTTGATTGCAATAATGTTACCACGCGAATTATTTACCTTGATTGAAGTAAAATAAATCTGGGTTTTTGACTGCTGGGAGATTCTGTGTGTATGAATTCGTGTTTATAAAACAGTGGTAGCCTAATTGACATGACTACGGCCTGACGAGTTATATGTTCCGAGTTCGAATCCAATGTCCAAGTACCTCTGGTGTTTCCAAAACATCGTGAGGTTATCTGCATGTCTGCGGATTTTCCCAACGACATATGATGTTCTCGCTCTGAAAGGAAACGTGTGCCTAGCTAGCAGCAGTACAGTAAATTAGTTGATGATGAAATGTATCCACGATATGTTACAATCTGGTTTTAATTATACACGGGATGAACACGATTATGTCAAGAACAATAATAGCATTTTTATAAAGCAATGACTAAAATCCAATCTTAATTTATTTTCAGGAACGAAACCCAAACATTCCATTACACAAATTAATGTACCTCCTTTATCCTTACCGCTCTTTCCTTTCCAAAGAACATATCAAGAACGTGGAAGGAGTTCTCCACAATCTGAAAATTAATACCGAATCCAAATTGAACATATCACTTCAAGGCATTGAAGTTAAAGGAAATCAAGCTCTAGTGACAATGGAAATTGATGGTGCTAAGTCTCAGTTTGGCGTGCCCTGTGGTGGTAGGAAGCAGGGTGGAGAAAATAAAGGTGTCGTGAAGACGGAGTTTCAGAGCGAACTGCTCAATGAGCTGATGCTCAGTCACAGTGTTGGAGACTTTTGTATTATAGGTTAGTAATCTTATGCTTTTGGAGTGGATTCGCGAAAACAATCATTAAGACCCCGGTAGGCTGTGGTCCTACTTATCAACAGTAAGACCCCTAAAAGAAGTGAAGCTTTACCTTGCGACGTTTGGCAAAACACACGCGCCGTCTAGTGAGTTGATCTCTTGAGTTTCCCCTCATCTCCTCTCCTCCTCTTAGATTCCTACATCGTAAAGAATAAAGAGACGGGCCAAAAATAAGATTTTTTTGCTGGTCACCGGTTTTATTGCTTGTCAACAGTGATTTTATCTCTGCCATTGTCACGTGTAATATCACACTATTCACTCTGTCAACAGGTCCAAAAGGTTGCGGGAAGAGTTTACTTGTCTCCCAACTTTCGTCATTACTGGGCTACACAATAGAGCCTATAGTCCTCTACCAGGATATGACAGCCAGAGATCTGGTGCAGCAGCGAACTACCCTGGATAACGGAGACACAGTATGGAGGAACTCGGCGCTCGTAGAAGCAGCACTTAAAGGACATCTAGCAGTACTTGATGGGCTGCATAGGATACATGCTAGCACGCTTGCTGTACTACACAGGTTAGATAAAGCCATCTATATACCTACTTATAAATTTTAAGTTGGTTTATGTGACTTAAAAACTCAATAATTGCTGCGCCTATTGCGATTTTTCAAGTCAATATTCAATGCTTTGTTTTGGTCATTTTTAATCCATGCAACCACAATGTACGCGTACCATAGCGAAGCGTGCCAGGGTACAGCTATTATTCATATATTTTCCATGACCGTACATTTATTATTGTTTGTTTAATATAAGTAAATGCAGCGTTATGACCTATGGTCGAGGGTTGAGACCAATAAGATACGAGTATAATTTAGGGGGTACAGTGATCACTCGTGTCACCAGCATCAAGGACTTAGGAGTGACTTTCGACCGCAGTCTGACATTTAGAGACCACATGTCTGCCCTTGCAAAGGAATCCTTCAGGCGTCTGGGCTTTGTGTTGAGGAACGCTCGTGACTTTCGCAATCCCAGTATTATTAAATTACTTTACACCTCTTTGGTTCGGAGTAAACTTGAGTCCAGCGCCTGTGTCTGGCATCCACATACTGCGTCTCAAACACTGATGCTTGAGAAAGTTCAGAAAACCTTCCTGAGATTTTTGTACCAAAGGCTGTACCATTTCTACCCATTCATGTACCCAACGAATTATCTTCTAGGGGTATTAGGCTTCAATTCGTTGGAGGTAAGAAGGGGCTTTGATCAGCTCACTATTGCCTGCAAAACCCTGAGCGGTCGTATTGACTGCCCTGAGCTCCACGGACTTTTCTGCCGCCTATTTGTGCCCGACAAATACCTTGGGCACCGTCAAAACCGCCGTCATAAACTGTTCGCACTACCGCTATCTAGATCTGTTGCTAGAGCTGAATCCCCAGTGTGTCGAACCCTAAGGATGCTAAACGCCCTCCTGACTGCCGATCCTGAATGTGATTTGTTTGCTGATGAATGGAAGAAAATAATGCGTGCTTGTCTGGTGTTCTGTGAGAGACAATATGAGAGGGTGTCCACAGTTACGTGTTAGTTTATATTATTTTGTGATGTATGCAAGTTACTTTTAATCAAATAATTATTAATAATTTTGTCCACGAATTGTATATCTCTGAATTAAATTTTTGTATTGTACTATTTGAATGCTTATTGTATTTTTATTTTATATTTGAATAATTTTGAATTCTATGTTAATTAATGTAATTGGACCTGTGCCGTTTTAATTAACTATAAATAAATTAAAAAAAAAAAAAAAGTTATTGAAATTTGAGTCTTATGTCAATGATAATATTGCAATTCGAGCTGGTACATTCTACTAATTTAATAAAACAAGCCTACATGTACTACATGTTCTGAAAGTGGAATCCAAGATATATCAGTAAAATAACCTCTAAACCTCTGGTCTTTAAAGCCCAATTTCGTGTGCAGGCTAGTTCACGACAGAGAATTGCAGCTCCACGACGGTACACGTTTGTTACGACACGACAGATATGACGAGCTCCTCAAGTCAGGAGTAACAGACGCACAGCTTGAACAGAATGGGGTCAAGCGAATTCACCCAGCATTCAGGTAACAGTCCCTGTTGTTTACAATATTCATGATTATATTTAAATTTAAAAAGATATTTGATTAACCAAGAACTAGATGGCGCTGTGTGTTATTTAGTTAACTAGAACTTCTAAGGTCGTTGTTAAATATACCCTTAGGGTGTAATTCTCAATATTCATATATGGGCGTATCCGGACACAAAATAACTGAAATTAATAAATTTCTTAGACATTTTGTTTAGTTTTTACATGTATGATATATCTGGGAGTTGTGAGACAGACCCTTAAATGTATTATGTGTTTATAAAAACAATGACAATATTTGTATTTCTGCAGAATTGTAGCTTTAGCGGAGCCGCCGGTGCTAGGTCGCGGGCAACAGTGGCTGTCTCCCGAGATACTGAGCCTCTTCATCTTCCACGAGATGAGAAATTTGAGCAAGACAGAAGAGATATTTATTATTAAAAGTTTGGTGAGTTTTTAATTAAAAGTTCCACTCTAACCAACTTCCAATATGCTAGCGTTGTGTTCTATAGGCTAACCTCTCTTGTTGTGAGAAGAGTACTAGACCCAGGAACAATACGCTCACCCCTTTTATACCTATTAAACTTCGTAAACTATGGGAATGGCTGAAGTATATACACCTCTGTTACTGCCTCTGTTACTGCCTGATACGTTTCTATAGATAGTTCTCTCCGTTTAAAAAAACACAATTTCTAAAATTTCTTGTCTTCTTTGCTTTCAGTACGGAGAAATATCCCAGCCTCTACACTCAATTCTAAATTTAGCAGATGAGCTTCGGAAATCAGAAGATAGTACTCTTAAGAACCTCTCGTCCTCACTGTCTACGCGGCAGCTCCTCAGGATCGCCAGCAGAATGTCCAAGTACCCCACAGATTCGGCTTATGAAACCGTCCAACAAACATTTTTGGCGAAATTCCTGCCTAACTTAGCCAGACGCGCGCTAGATGGCGCCAGTCAAAGGCTAGGCATCGACCCGCCTAAACGATTCGGCATCTTCGGCAACAACCCTTTAGAAACCAAAGTCAGTTGCACCGTTCAGAATGACATCCTCACAATCGGTAACACCAGCACTGAGATCTTCAAAACCGACGCGTTAACCAAAGTCCCAGATATTTTGTTCTACGATGTGCCCCAGCATATGCGGTTGTTAGAATGGTTGCTGCAGGACTTCTTGCTCGGCAACCACTTACTTCTGGTGGGCAACCAAGGTGTGGGAAAGAATAAGATTGCTGATAGACTTTTGCAGCTTCTGAACCGTCCTAGGGAGTACATACAACTGCACAGAGACACCACCGTCCAGTCTTTGACGGTGCAACCCACTGTCAGAGACGGTGTTGTAGTTTATGAAGATTCTCCTCTTGTCAAAGCTGTGAAATATGGTCATGTGTTGGTCGTCGATGAGGCTGATAAGGCCCCGACACACGTTACTTGTATCCTAAAGACTTTAGTGGAGAATGGGGAAATGATACTCAGTGATGGCAGAAGAATTGTGCCGAAGCATATGCTAGAAAGTTCTGGAGGAGAAGTGTCCAGCTTTATTCCTGTACATGATGCCTTTAGAATGATTGTTCTGGCTAATCGTCCAGGGTTCCCGTTCTTGGGAAATGACTTCTTTGCTTCGTTGGGTAAGTTTTTAATGAATATTATATTAATTTTAGTTCAGAGTATATTTTGGAATACATAGTTTAAATCATAATGGTTGGCTTGTATTATTTATTAATAGAATATGCAATGTTTTTTTAAAAGGCAACATTAAACACCATACATTATTAAATTGTGATATAAGGGTAACATTATTGAGCAAATTACTCGAAAAAAATAATTAATAACTGTTTATTTATTACAAAAAAAAACAATGCAAAAAGCGGGGGTCTGTTTTGATGGCAGCAATTAACTATTTGTTTCTAAAATATTGACTGAGACTTAAAATCAATTGAAATAAAAATCATTTCATTTGAAAACAAACTACTTTTTGCCGATTTTATCGCGGTATATTGATATTATTTAGTTTACAGCATACATGACCACATGTGGTCGGAATTACCTTACTTTACATCATTAGCAAGAATACTTAAATACATGATTCCCCATTGTATATTTCCCCAGGTGATCTTTTCTCATGTCATGCTGTTGACAATCCGTCCGTGGAGTCAGAAATGGAGCTGCTTCGATCGTACGGCCCCGACGTGCCGCAGGACGTGATGAAGAAGCTCGTGCAAGCGTTCGCGATCTTGAGGGACAAGGCTGATCAGGGTCAACTGACTTATCCCTATTCCACCAGGGAGCTGGTCAATATTGTGAAGCATTTGCAGGTAACATTTATACTTCCTTCCTTTATTTTAGTTTCTGCCTACCCCCATGGGAAAAAGGCGTGAGTGTATGTATGTATGTATGTATTTATACTTCCATTTATATTTTTATATAATATTATACATGCGAAAGTGTATCTGTCTGCCTAGAATCTCTTCACGCTTAAATCGCTGAATCGATTTCGGTGAAATTTGGTAAAGAGATAGTTTAAGTCCATAGGATCATGTCATAGGATAGTTTTTATCCCAGAAATCATTCGTTCAGGGGGTGAAAAGGAGAATGGAAGTTTGTATGCACAATGATAAAATTACTAATTCTATGCAGACGAAGTCGCGCGTAAAAGCTAGTATTATTTATTTTTAGAAATAAATAAAAACAGCTCTACATCTAAATATTATCATAAATTATTATCAATTGGCTGTTCCAATGGCCTCATCCTCTAAAATATCACGTTCATACACATTGGTTTTGATTGATTAAGATATATAGTTATAGTTTTCTTGGGAATAAATAAATAAATAAATAAATATTTCCGGACATTATTACACAGCACCATCTAGTTCCGTGGTAAGCAACGAGGCTTGTGTTACGGACACTCGATGGTTGATATACTACATATATACTTTTTTTTTTTTGTAAATACATACATACTATACATAGATACATCCATGACTCGGATACAAATGTTAATGCTCATCACACAAACATTTGTCCCTACCGGGAATCGAACCCGGGACCCATAGCACAGCAGGCAGCGTCAACTACCGCTGAGCTAAACAGGTCGTCTAAGGCCATATAAAACTGTAATGGCTTCTCTAAAAGGTTATTTTTATATCACGACGGTGACAAACTTACGGCCTGTCTTATGGTATGTAGTTACCGCAGCCAATAGCCGTTTGCAACACTAGAGGCGTCTCGCGCGTTGCCGACCCTGACAATCTAAACACGGTTTTCTATTTACATAAATAATGAATAATGTAAATAAGTTATAAACTTTGCCACCAGAAATATCCGGACGAGGACTTGGCGACGGCGATCGGCAACGTGTTCGACTTCGACCGGTACAGCAAGGACATGGCAGACACCTTGCTGGAGGTGCTGCACTCCAGCGGGCTGCCGACAGAGGGCGTGCTCGAGGGCCGGTCCAAGGAGGCGCTCAAGAAGATACAGATGACCATAGATAGACATAGCGGGTATATATATACATACATACTAATATTATGAATGTGAAAGTGTGTTTGTCTGTCACCTCTTGCCATTTAGATGAAATTTTGGAATATAGAGATAGTTTGAGACCCTGGGAGGACAGGATAGTTTTCATGTCGAAAATCATCCCTTAAAACGGAGAAACGGGGTTGGAACTTAGTATGCGGATAAAATAACTAATATTATGCAGACGAAGTCAGAGATGGGTGAATTTCCGTGCGTTTAGGCGTTTTTGCCATACCTATTATTGGAATCAGATATAATAGCTCATATTTTAGGACCCATACCTTAATAATGTCTTCCGTGGTGCCTGGCAACTGGGCTTAACCTAGTTGTAAACATCTATTCTTATGTCAATGACATGTAAACTCTATTCTGTCTCTCGCTTGGTAAGGAGGGAAGTGGAAAACTGTTATTTTGTTACTCCTCCGATTTAATTTCATGATTAATTTCGCTGCGGGTTCCAAGACAGTTAATATCATTCCCCTGGGACACGTCGAGCTTCATTGTCTCGACGATATTTTGGATGGTTACTATTGTTGATCCTGGTTTACAGGAGTTGCAGTAGTAGGGACTTAGGGTGGTGGGCACGTCCCATTTTAAAAAAAAGACGAAGTCAGAGGTAAAAGCTAGTTCTTAATAATTCTGTAAAAAAAACGACTTCCAATGTCAGAACTGGACCTAATTGAAGTGAGATCACACGAGAAACACCAGCTTTCAAATAAAAAAGAATCATCAAAATCGGTTCGAAGATAGAGAAACAAATTTTTTTTTTTATAGTTAACATTTTTTTCAGCCAAGGTGTATCGTCTCCTAAACACGGGAAGGAAGACCCCAAAAACGACCCTCACGTGGGCGGCAACACGTGGGCGGGCGGAACCGGTGGTCGCGACACAGCTGGGCTGGGCGGCAAGGGCGGGCCGTACCGACTCGATAAAGGACATGACGTGCATCAGGTATTGATTATTTTTATTGTAACTTTATCATCAATTCATTATTACTGTCCCTCTATTGGCAGTGACTCCTCCCAAATTGCCTAGTTCATCAACCCATTTATTGTCCCACTGTTGGGATGCATGGCACGAGATTGAACTCGAGCCCTTTGACTTCAGTCTACCTACCCCTATCACATTCTAGACTATCACAGTTTATTGTACCTAGTGGTCTATTTGTTAGTCACGGTATTGGTACTGCCGCCAATTGTAGTGTAATTGTGAGTTTTTTTAGTATCCAATAATTTTTTATTAAAAAAACATTTACTTCACCGGATTATTAATTCAAGAGTAAATACAAAGTAGGTACCTACTGTGAACTTAGCTGCTTTATTTCAAGCCTGGATCGTACCTATCACAATATCAAACGCGTGCGTTCCGATTGTGAACGAAACTCGTGTTTGGTAAATTATTTCGAAAATATTTTTTAACAAAATATTTAATACACGAACAATGTTCAAAGGGTTTTTTTATATAGTACTAGCTGACCCAGCAAACGTTGTTTTGCCACATTATAGGGGTTGGTGGACTACCCCTAACTTTTAGGGGGATGAAAAATAGATGTTGGCCGATTCTCATAGATACCGGATAAGCACAAAAAATTTCATCAAAATCGGTCAAGCCGTTTCGAAGGAGTAGGGCAACGAAAACTGTGACACGAGAATTTTATATATTAGATAACGTAGAGGGTCAACAAAGTGTATGTACTTTGATCCTCATAATAGGCAAAGCCGGTATCGTTAAGGGTATTTTTGATACAGTGATTATGTAAAATCTGGCTAAACACAAATGATTCAGCTTTCAGACGCCGAAAAGGACGACGTGCCGGAACACGTGAAAAAGGCTGCGCGCGATATGAACCGCAAGGCGTTCGAGGAGCGCCTCAAAGAGATACAGATGAGCGAGTACGATGCTAAGCTCTATGGGCAGTTCTACAGGGCTGTACAACCTCAGGTACTTTGTCAAAGATACTGGCTTTTTTCCGAGACTTCGTCTGCATTGATTTAATCATTTTATCCAATCTGCGTATTTATTTTTTAACCTCCTCTTATAAGAAGTAATCGATTCCGCATTCATAATAATAATAAAGATTTATTTTGTCACCACAATATTATAAAAGATTACAAATGTTCTCAGAGTATGACATAATAGTATTTATATTAGTAGGGTTTATGTATAGAAACATAATTTGTTTGATACATAATAAGAAAACATCAAGCCTGCGATATTTGTGATATATTTAATAAATTAATTATTTGCAAAAATTATAAGGTACCAAGTTTTTTATAGTTATTCTGTTGGAGTAGTACTCCAACAGAATAACTATAAAAAACTTTTTAGTGTCTGTAATAAGTTGAACAATAAACGCGTCATCTACGTATTAAAAATTGAGGGTGTCTCTCGATTTCCCAAGGATCCACTCATCTGACCCTCACCCATTTTTATGGGACCACACGGAAACCACTAGCTTTCAAATAAAAGAAAAACATCAAAATCGGTTCACCAAATCGAAAGTTATGAGGTAACAAACATAAACAAAACAGAGTCGAATTGATAACCTCCTCCTTTGAAACTTCTTCTCTCCTTTGATAACTTTAAAAAATAAAGTCGGTTAAAAAATACAACGTACAGAATCGATTTAAGTCGTTTACCTTGGAGCAGAGATATGATTATTTAAATTACAGATAGGTGCATTGCGTGGAGTATTGGCTGAACTGCAAGCCAAGAAAAAAGAGCGCCACTGGAGCAGACACCAGACCAGCGGAGAACTGGACGATGGGAAAATAATAGAAGGTGCATATACTACATTCATTTACTTCTGTCCATAGCTTGATCTGCATCTTAATTACTAAAACTTAAACGTTTTTAGGAGTATAGAGCTGGTACAAACGTATATAAAAATGGTTAAGAATTCTTTAGACAAAGATAATGGATTGAGCTTTATCTTCATAAAAGTTACCACTATTTAGAAAGAGACATAATCATCGTGTTGCCAATACCTGTCCCTTTAGGGATAAAAGTTAGTAAGTTTATCCCGGTAGGGATAAAAGTTTTCATTATGAGCATCAACACTTATATCTGAGTCATGGATGTATCGATGTATTATATCAACCTCCATCCATAACACAAGCCTCGTCGCTTACTGTTGTGTATGTGCGCTGACTATATATATATGTGTGCGTGGCTGCGCCGCGCGTTGTGTCCTTGAATAAATCAGTGTGTCTATAACGGTCACTTGTTTCGCTTGTCTCCCGTATTAGTAACCAACAGTGGCGACGAGGACGAGTTTACTTACCTACATTTTGAATATAATAGTTCAAATATGAATAGTTTTGGCATTTTATCTACATTCGATCACAACGTGCAAGAATGGAAGTCATTTAAAGGCCGAATTACGCAATGGTTTATTGCGAACGACATCGTCTCGAAAAAGGACGAAGCTGGAGTCAAGAGACGGGCGATTCTGCTCAGCGCACTGAGCGACGGTACTTATAGGTTGGCAGCGGATCTGGCCCTGCCAAAGGACATCCAAGAAGTACCCTATGACGAGATAGTGCAGTTATTGGATGAGCATTTTCTTCCTAAGTTATGCGGCTTCAGCGAGCGTTATAATTTTTACGCGGCTGTGCAGCAGCCGGGCGAGACCTACACGCAATGGGCGTCAAGGCTACGAGGACTTACAGCATATTGTAGATTTAGTAACATAGAGGAAGCGTTACGAGATCGGTTCGTGATGGGTATGGTAGCAGGCCATGAACGAGAGAAGCTGTTTGCGCAGGATATCGACAAGCTGACCCTAGCCAAGGCGGTGGAGCTGGCGGAGAGCGTGCGGAGCGCGCGCGCGGGCGCCGCCGCTTCTACGGCTGGCGTTGAGCAGCAGACGCCGTTGTTCAAGATCGCCAAACAAATAAAGAGTGCTAAACCCATAAGTGCCGATAAAATAAAGTGTACAGTGTGCGGTCGTTATAATCATGAGTCATCTGAATGTCGGTTTGCAAGCTATAAATGCAATAAGTGCAACACCAAAGGTCATTTACGTAAAATGTGTAATAAGGTTAATTACGTGTTGACAAGTAATGCTAGTGAGGACGACGACGGTAAGTTATTGTTTAATATACGCTCAGTCCGTGGGGAACCTATGACAGAATCAGTTTCAATTGACGGGAAAAAATTAAGATTTCAAATAGATAGTGGTTCAGCGGTGACGGTTATATCCGAAGGCACGTATAGAAACATGTTCAGTAGTATTCCATTACGAGCGACAAAAAAATTTTTTTTAGCTACACCGGCAATACTATGAACTGTGTGGGGTACGTAAGTTTGCCCGTGACGTATTTGCAACACACTCACACATTAGACGCGTACGTTATTCGTAATGGCGGGCCACCATTATTAGGCAGAGATTTTATATCACGATTTAAACTTAGGTTGACGCCTTGTAATTTTCTGAAGGCGGAGCAGAGTATGGTGGATCAATTGCAATCGCGTTTCCCAGAAGTATTTTCTGATAAGCTGGGTAAATTCAATAAATATCGCGTTAAATTAAAATTAAAGGATAATGTGCAACCAATATTTTGTAAAGTGAGATGGTCGATAAAGAGATAACACGTTTAGTAGATCTGGGTGTTCTTAAACCGGTTTCGCACTCTGAGTACGCGTCACCTATTGTTCCCGTGCTTAAGCAGAACGGTTCTGTTAGATTGTGCGCCGACTATTCGGTAACTATTAACAAACAGCTGATGATAGAACAATATCCTCTACCTACGGTACACGAACTATTTACAAGGCTGTACGGGGGCCATCAGTTTTCAAAGATTGACCTATCTATGGCTTATAATCAATTTTTGTTAGACGATGAGTCGCAACCACTCACGTGTATCAATACACATCGAGGTTTATTTAATTACACTCGGCTAGTGTTCGGGCTGTCTAGTGCGCCGTCTATATTCCAACGCGCTATGGAAACGATACTTTCGGGGCTAGACGGGGTTCTGTGTCTGCTTGACGACATATTAGTAACGGACCCGACCCCAGAGGGGCATTTGAAGAAATTGAACATAGTGCTACAAAGACTTCAGGATGCAGGGTTAACTGTGCAAAAAGAAAAGTGCGATTTCTTTAAAAGTGAAATTAAATATTTAGGGTATATCATAAACAAAGACGGATTACAGAAAGATCCGACAAAGGTGAAGGCTATAGCACATGCGCCTGTTCCTTCCGACGTGAATACATTGCAGTCATTTTTAGGACTTGTAAATTACTACAGGAATTTCGTGTTGGAGCATCCTGTATCCTGAGTCCTTTGTATGACCTATTAAGAAAGGGGGTTAAGTGGAACTGGTCTTCGTTACATCAGCAAGCGTTTGATAAAATTAAAAAATGTTTGACGTCCGATCAGGTCTTAACACACTTTAATGCAAACGCTAAAATAGTTTTAACTGTCGATGCTTCCCCGTATGGCTTAGGTGCTATTTTGTCCCAAATTGACTATGACGGGTTAGAGCGCCCGGTAGCATTCGCGTCCCGCACGTTAAACTCAGCTGAGAAAAATTACTCACAAATACAGAAAGAGGCGACTGCAATAATATTTGGAATACGTCGGTTCCATCGGTATTTATATGGCAGATCAGATCCATTCATTTTACGCACGGATCACAAGCCTTTAAATTCTATTTTCGGCCCACATAAAGGTATACCGGAGGTGTCAGCTAATAGATTGCAGAGATATGCGATGTTTTTAAGTGCATACAATTATATTATTGAGTATGTTCGTAGCGCGGATAACAATGCGGATTACCTGTCTCGTGCGAGTTTGCAGTGCGAGACAGGGCGGGCTCGCATCGATAACGAGGGCGACAACATTGGCGCGCACGCCGCCGCTGCCGCCGCTCCCATTGATCACGCATCATACGTCCACTTTGTTGTCGAAGGTGACATGCCTTTGACTTTGAGTGAGTTACGCAAAGCTACTAACGAGGATGCCGTATTACAGTTAGTTGTAAAGTATGTACAAACGGGTTGGCCTAAAAAAAATTTAGACTTACAGTTAAAACCCTATCATTTATGTAAGACACAATTATCATATGAAAACGGTTGTGTAATGAGGGGTCATAAGGTGGTACTCCCCAAATCTTTGCAGTCGCAGGTTTTATCAGAGTTACATAGCTCGCATTTAGGCATCGTAAAAACGAAATCAGAGGCTAGGTCACGGTTTTGGTACCCAGGCATTGATGCAGCGCTAGAAAAAATGATATATTAGTGTGACATATGCAAACAGTTACGGCCTTCGCCGCCACGGACGCCATTAGCACCATGGAAGTTTCCCCATGCACCATTTCATAGGTTACACGTAGATTTCCTTGGACCACTGAATAATCAAATGTTTTTGGTAGTGGTAGATGCGCACACCAAATGGCTAGAAGTGTACGACGTGAGCACTTCAACTACTTCAGCGACCGTTATCGAAAAACTTTACGATTTTATGTCTAAGTACGGATTACCTCACACAATCGTCAGCGATAACGGTACTGCGTTTACGTCTGCTGAGTTTACGAAATTTTGGTTATTAAATGGTATTGCTCATCTTACATCACCACCATACAACCCTGCTAGTAATGGGCAAGCAGAAAGTTATGTAAAAATTGTCAAAAAGGGTATAAAATCTAGCATTTTAGGTTCTCGCAACAGGAATGAGTGTAAGCTAAAAATGTTGAAATATCTGTTTGACTACAGGAACTCAGTTCATTCTGTAACGGGTTTCTCACCGGCTGAGCTGGTGTTTGGGCGAAAGCTCAGAACACGGCTGGATTTCCTTCACCCAAAGTTGTCGACCTCACTCGCATCACTAATCAACAATGTGAAACAAAAACAGTGCTCGCAAATTAAGTGTTATGGCGGCAATAATAAGCAAGTGTATAAGCCAGGCGAAGAGGTCATGTTTAAAAAATATCTGAACAATTTTAAATTTATGTGGTGTAAAGGGACTGTTGTTACAAGACTCGGAAAAGTATTGTATTTAATTAAAGACCATGTTTCTTCGGCTGACGTAAAAAAACATAAAAATCAAATTGTATTATGTAAAGGTATGTCTCACTCCGGGGATTTGGACGAACCCAGCGGTTCACAGTCACCGGTTAGTGGGGAGGGGGAAAGGAATGAGGTGGAATTGTCATCCTCACCTTCTCCTCAGAATTCGAGATGTTCCAGCAGATTGTTGCGAGACATACCCATGGTCGATGATAAGCAGTTCTTTTAAAATTAAGATGTGATTTTCTATTTATGTTAAATAGAGGGAGGGACTGTTGTGTATGTGCGCTGACTATATATATATGTGTGTGTGGCTGCGCCGCGCGTTGTGTCCTTGAATAAATCAGTGTGTCTATAACGGTCACTTGTTTCGCTTGTCTCCCGTAGTAACCAACACTTACTATAATTGTCGATACGAGTCGTGAGCACAGATTTTAGTAGTAAAAGCCATTTTACGCATGTACGCTTTCGGCCAAATTTGTTCAGTATCGGTATACCGGTCAGAAACTATCGTGTGCAGCCTCGGCACCCCTCGCCATTGTCATTCCGCCAAAGAAAACGAAAATTTATGGAATGCGCAAGTGAAGTTTGTGCTCACAACTCGTGCCGGTACCTATACGAAATTGGATGGAGCTGTGTCATAATGTCCAGATATATTTATTATATTTAAATTCTTTCGACTATTATCAGAAAAGGCGTGGATTATCGGGTTGTATCGAGGTGATATTTTAACGAAATAGCATGTATGTTAATCACTCTAATTATTGTTAATAATACAATCTAAGTAAGCACTAAATAGACACTGATCACTGATTATTTGTTATTAAGATGGACTCGGTCGTCGTTTCCACCGAATACGTGGTTGAGAGCGCACTTCTCAACATTCAAACTTAACTGTCAGTTATCATAAGATGGGTACCTCACCAGAGCTGGGTATACGTTTTAATATTGTCATTGTCAAATGAGGTTTTATGTATAGAAGTATTGTCATCATCAAATGAGGTTTGATGTATAGAGGCGGATACGCCGATATATTAATATAAATATTTCCGGACATTATTACACAGCGCCATCTAGTTCCGTGGTAAGCAACGAGGCTTGTGTTACGGATACTAGATGGTTGATATACTACATATATACTTTTTTTTTGTAAATACATACATATTATACATCGATACATCCATGACTCGGATACAAATGTTGATGCTCATCACACAAACATTTGTCCCTACCGGGATTCGAACCCGGGACCCATAGCACAGCAGGCAGTGTTAACTACCGCTGAGCTAAACGGGTCGTCGTATTTATTTATGTAATGTCCAGGGTTGGCCGGCGAGCGGTCCATATACCGGCGGCGCACGGAGCAGGAGCCGCCGCCCGGCGCGCCGCCCGCCCGCGCCAAGCGACTGCGCCTTGTACTTGACGTCTCTGGCAGCATGTACAGGTACCCATCACAAACTATTAAACTTAACTCTTAGGTTAAAAATCCCATCTTGTTGGTTAAAATAGTCTAACTTTAACCTTTTCGCCGCTTTTATTACTTTTAAACTCGTTTAATTATTATTTTTATTCATTTTCAGAAACAAATTCGTAAAGAAAGAAAATTTCTTTACTAAAACTTTACTTTTTGTAGGAGGTAGGGCATAGCGAAATTTCTCGCTCAAATTGAGCTGCCCGACTGGGGAAGTACCTCCGCCTTACAGAAGACCGCAGTGAATCAACAATAGTTGTCTTTCTGCGAGTGAGTGAGGTTACCAGAGCTCATTGGGGAAGTGACTATTCTGACAGCATGGGAATTTTGTTTGCTGTCAGTTCAGTTACTCCCTATTTTCAGAAACCTGAACGGTTTCTAAGGGGTTTGACAACGCATTTGCAAGCCTCTGGTGTTGCAAATGTCCATAGGCGGTGGTCATCACTTACCATCAGGTGAGCCGCCTGCTCGTTGCCCCTTATCACCATAAAAAATAAAAAATAAACACAAGCTAACATACTTTCTCAATCACCAGGTTCAATTCGTACGATGGTCGTCTAGAACGTTCGATGGAGGCGGTCGTGCTCTTGACCGAAGCGTTGAAGGGGTACGAGGCGCGTATTCGGTACGACATGCTCGGACATTCTGGAGAAGATCACGCGCTGGAGCTCGTGAGGGTCGACAGGCCGCCAGAAAACGAGAAGCAGAGGTTACAGGTCAGAAATAAAAGGTTTCATACTAACTTTGTATCCCCGTTTTACTCCCTTAGGGGGTGAATTTTCAACAACATTTTCTGAGTGCTCCCCTACTTTATAAAAGAAACCCCTGTGAATTTAAAGTTTCTAACCCTTATAGTTGTTATGACTCTGCGTTGATATGTCAGTCAGTCAGTAACTCAGTCAGCCACTCAGTCAGTTAGTCAGTCAACTTCTTCTTTAATGTATATCTTGGATGTTCATTCCGTAACTTAAACCACTAGGATCTAGGTAAATAATTAAATAAAAATACAGGCATTCTTTAGTTTCTGCCTACCCCCATGGGAAAAAGGCGTGAGTGTATGTATGTATGTAAAAATACTTTTTATGGATTTTATTGCGGTGTATTGGTTTCGAAGCTGTGACCGAGAGGACCGAGAACCAGTAGCGTAGCGTTGCAAAGGGGGCCATGGCCCCGGGTGGCATATGAAAGGGGGCGGCATCAAGTTCCACGTCGTTTTTATACGACTAGAAAAGGGGGCGGCAAATTTCCAGCAAATACCCAGGCTACGCCACTGCTGAGAACTCAAAGTCTTGAGTAATGGGATCGACATTACATTAATTCGTGTTAGTTTTGAATAATGGCATGATAAATACTAAAATAGAATAAAAAATCAAAAATCGACTACAAAATATTGTTTGTGCAGATAATTCGCACGATGCATGCGCACGCGCAGTTCTGCTGGTCGGGCGACAACACGCTGCCGGCGGCCGAGCACGCCATCTCCACCATCGCCGCCGAGGACGCCGACGAGGCCATAGTCGTCATCCTATCTGATGCCAACCTTAGAAGGTCAGTCGATTCGATGTTACTCTTTTTCATTACATTTCAATTTGAATTTGAACTGTATAAATCTGAATTTACGGCATATTTTTATACTTTTCTCTATTTTAGGATTTACGTTACTCTATAGTAGCAAGTCCCTTATGTGGAAGGTTTATAGACGTACACAAATCCATACATAGTTAAGGACCCAAATTCGAAATGACTTTTTGTAGACCATACAAATGGGTTCCGTGTGTTGATCAAACGACATATACATAGTTAAGAAGGCGATCGCTAAGGCACCGCTTTTGATAAAAGTAATTAGTCTGCCTGTATCAGAAATTGCGAATAGGGGATCGAAGTTTTTTATTTATTAATTCAAGACACATCTACAACATAAACATTGATAGATTACAAGAGAAGGATGTAGACTAGTGTTTACGTCAATTACAGAAATGCACTTATTTGAGTTAGGGCCGCCATCCGTCCGGGTTTCCCCGGATTTGTCCTAGTTTGAAGGACGTCCGGAGGCCGTCCTGCAGGGATTTTCAAAGGTGGACACTTTTGTTGTCAGGAAAAATTCATTTTTTTATAGATAAGCAATAATTTGAAGTAAATCTTAGTTAAAAATGTATTCATAATAACAGGCATTCAAGAAGGCGCGGCAAAGTAGTCAACGATCGAAAATTATAACGATGTTTTTATTTTTGTTGTGAACAAAATATTTTTTCAGAGGTGTCCAGGGAAAAACCCATATTTCGCCCAAAAGTCCGGGTTTTTTGCTGTTTATCTTTTTCGGTTTGGCTATTTAGGTGATGGCAGCCCTAATTTGAGTAGAAGATAGATAGTTAGAGATAGTAGACGATAGAAATTAAAATTAGCAATCAAAGCGTACATGTTTATGTCGGATATCAATATTTCTGTGCGGTTGGAAAGGTACCTAGTCACAAAATGGGCAATAGTGACTACTGACATCTCAGGAGGCCACACGCACTACTACGCTAGCAACACCAGCGTCATTATGCTGGTGTTACTAGCGTAGAAATATATTATAAAATCCTTTATATTTTTTCATTGTAGATACGGCATTCAACCCGAACAGCTGGGGACGATACTAACATCAGATCCCCGAGTACAAGCGCATGTTATATTCATCGGCAGTTTAGGGGATGAAGCTGCGTCGTAAGTATCATTCATTATTACATTATTAGCTGATGACGCTATTGTGTAAGGGGGCTGGAAATTGTATCTGGAATCGATAATTTCTTAAAAAGGGGTTGTATTCAATAAGTAGACCAGATATATTGACTATTCTATGGAGATAAAGTCGCGGGTAAATACTAGTCATCATCGAATCATTATTGTCCCACTGCTGGGCACGGGTCTCCTCTAATTGAGGAGGGATTAGGTTCTAGTCCACGCGTGGTGGACTACATAACAGCCTACTACAGCGTGGCAGACTTCACAGACGCATGCAGCATGCAGGTTTCCATGTGCATTGCATCGCATGCATTCACGTTGTTTTCCTTCACCATTTGAGCATGTGATAAATACGCATATAACTTCCGAAAAGTCAGTTGTGCGTGCTTTGGGTTTGCACTCAAGACTTTTCACTTTCTAGTCCACTGGTCACACCACTAGGCTACCACAGCTCCCTAAATCTAGTGTTATCTAATATATAAAATTCTCGTGTCACAGTTTTCGTTGCCATACTCCTCCGAAACGGCTTGACCGATTTTGATGAAATTTTTTGTGCTTATCCGGTATCTATGAGAATCGGCCAACATCTATTTTTCATCCCTCTAAAAGTTAGGGGTAGTCCACCAACCCCTATAATGTGGCAAAACAACGTTTGCTGGGTCAGCTAGTAATTATATAAACTTATGTTTTTTCCCAGCCTCCTGCGGCGTCTGCCGGCGGGTCACGCTCACGTGTGTATGGACGTGGCATCGCTACCGCAGATCATGCAACAGATATTCGCCTCCTCACTGCTACAGTCTTCTTGAGCTCCTATCATCGGCATGACAGGACTTTAGAGCTGTCTGCCTTTAATAAATTGAATGATAATAATGAATTATACAGGAGTTTAAGACAAGATTCCGAACTAAATATAATGAATTGAAATTCCATACCAAAATATGTAGCAATATGATTGTGAATATTAGAGCTTTTAACTGTACAAGTAAAGTAATATAAAACTATTTTTTGAACTCTATGTAAAAAATGTATGATATATTTTTCAGTTTTATAGAGAAGAATCTTTATATAAACATAGTGTATATACATTCCTTTATATAATTATATGTTATGTTTCTTATGTATTCATTTCTATAGGACGTTTATAATTTAAATCGAGATATTCACGTCACAAATAATCAATATATAGTGAATTTTAAAATATATTTTTTTATTTATATATAGATAAGTATAACTATACATATACAGAAACAGGTACAGTACATACATAAGTGATTACGTGTTTAAATATAGTTTTGTCTGATTTTTACATAATTGTGTGAAATTTTGGCTTAAAATAGATTTTTTATACTAAAACCGGACACCAAAAAAGCGTTTGTACGCGATAAGACTTGATAGGTATTTTGTTGTATATATTAAATATCTAGAAACTGTGTGTGTTGTTACCTAGTAATGTATTTATTAAGCGAAATATTATTTATTATTACTTATTTTTATTTCGTTCAACAAGCCAATCTCAAATCCAATAGGTTTTTTATTATTATCAGGCGCCATCTCTGTGATACTTAACTCTGTGGTACATATCTGTTTTTTATTAAAGAGGGGGGGGGGGGGGCTTCTATAAATATCTTTTTCTATAATAGACCTGACTGTAAATGGTACAGTATGTAAAAATCCCTAACAATAAGTACATAAATAGTTTGTTTGCTGTAACTCAACTGTTGTTTTTGTGTGTTTACAATGTAAAATGTGATCATTTGCCCAAAAGAGGATTTTTGTATTTGTTATTTTTAATAAAAATAACTTCTAAATGCGTGCGTTTCTTATTTTAAAATGTAAATCAACCGATAATTTTTTAATCACATTAGCGGTCATTAATAGAAACCTTTTAAAAAAAGGTTGTATTTATTTACAATTCATTAATTTATCCGCAATCATAATAATAACAAACTCAGCGTGGACACCAAATACAATGTATTTTGCATAAAAATTCATTGAACGAAGAAACAGGAAGGGGGTAGGTACTATCAGCGCGTGCGGCCCAAAAATATACATACATACACACATACACTCACGCCTTTTTCCCATGGGGGTAGGCAGAAAAAAAATATACGTCCCGTCCATTAGTCGCCCGCGCCATGCCCGCGCACCGCCGCCGCGATAACACATGCTTCCGCGTTCCGGGTATGCCCGAGTGCCGTGAGATCGCTCCGTGTTGTTATTGTTAGCTTACGTGTTAGTTACCAATAATAATGTATTTACATCGTGATATTATGTGATGGCGTCTCAGCCGTATCCAGAGGTTACGAAGAAGAAAGTGAACCTTGATTAAGAAATCCAGGTTATCCTTACCGCACGGTACCCAATCGTCAAACTGCAAACTACATATTTGTGTAAGTTTTGTCTTTCTAGATGTGTTCATTATTTGTATCGTTGTGAACAGTATAAATCTGTTGCGATTTCCCAGTTCTAAACCCGTGTAAGTATGAAGGAAAAAAATGCAATTTAAGTTACATTTTTTATTTTACTATATGCGTAACTACTTATACATTGTTTTAATTATCTTTTTCTAAACGAGTCACCGCGTCGATCTTAAAGTGCATTGGCGTATTCTTACCTACCGTTAAGGGTCTGTTCACACAGACCGGCTCGGAGAAGAGAGCAGATTTTTATCACGTTGAAAACTGAGTTTTGAGTAATGGTAGCAAAGTTTATTTTTGCATGTGCACTTATTTACCATTAAGAATGCTTGAAAGCGCTTCGTGTGAAAAAATGCGAGCCGATGCTCTCCAAGCCGGTCTGTGTGAACGGACCCTATACAGTAGCTTACGCAAACAAACGCGCTTGTCTATAGTTTTAAGTAGGTACGATTAAATTCTCAATGAAACGCCGCGCCGTAGCTTAGGTACGGTGTACAGCGCGTCAACATCAGCCATATCTCAACTTTTTTTGTACTAAGGGATTAAAATAAAAATACACGCATTTTAATATTTGATAAAAATTATTATATTCAAATTAGGATGGTGATTAAAAACACATTTACCTACACTGACGCCTTTCCATGGGGGTAGGCAGAAACTACAGAATGCCACGCGCTACGGTCCCTGCATACCACTTTTGCCTCGTCCACATTCATACTTCTCGTCATGCACGCGCGCCGGTTCTCCGTGTATCCTTCTAGGGCGCTCCCTCCCGACGTTACCACTGACATCCGCCTTATTAATTTTTTTCATCAATCCTCTCAACATGCCAACATGCGTACATATTCATATATTGGTGGCAGGATAGCATCCAATGATCCGCTTGGTCGGACCCACGCTTACCGTGCCCGGGGCACACTTTCATTTTTAAGGTCGGTTCGGATCTTAAAAGGACGAACCCTTATAAGATTATTTTGATGTCTGTCCGTCCGGTCAGTCAAAACCGCTTTCTCAGGAATACTCAGGAATAATTTTGGTAGGAGGTAGGGCATAGCGAGATTTCTCGCTCAAATTGAGCTGCCCGACTGGGGAAGTACCTCCGCCTTACAGAAGACGGCAGTGAATCAACAAAAGTTGTGTTTCTGCGAGTGAGTAATGTTATCAGAGCTCATTGAGGGAGTGACTATTTTGACAGCATCGGAATTCCGTTTGCTGTCAGTTCAGTAACTCTGAACGGTTTCTAAGGGGTTTGGCAACGCATTTGCAAGCCTCTGGTGTTTCAAATGTCCATGGGCAGCGGTCATCACTTACCCTCAGGTGAGCCGTCTGCTTGTTTGCCTCCTTATCACCATAAAAAAAATACGTGGTTGTGCCGAAATAAAATTATACATTACGAAATTATTTACAAAACCTTAAGTCTGCGGTTTCTTGGAGCTCTATAAAAACAAGTTTCTATTGACATAAAAACTAGAAGCAAAAAAATATATTATAAAAACAGTATCTAAGTCAAAATCAATAAAAATATTGTGATTATAAATCTAAAAAATATAAAACTATCCTATTAAAGTTAGACCAAACTACACTGTGTGTGTAGTTTGGTCTAACTTAAGTATACAATTATTTTATAAAAATCGATTCACTACTTAGTTCATCGCTGGACAAACAACGCGACACAACTTTTTTATACAAAGGTAGGTAAGGTATTTAAAAAATAAATTGCGTAACATATAAAAACCTAGATTATAAATATAGTATAATCTTTGTTATACCAATTGATGGGAGACTTACAATCCGTCATTCGCGACCATGTTAAAAATCACACAAGTGCTATTGGAAATTATGTCAAACATGACACAAATGTTATTGGAAATTATGTCAAACATGACACAAATGTTATTGGAAATTATGTCAAAAATCTGCACAGCCGTTATACGAAAACCTACTGACGTAAAACACAGAAGCTGATATCTTAGTTTTAATATAAAACCAACCGCGCTGTGGTTTTACAAGAAACCTTATTTCAAACAAACTCAATCGAGGAAGTAATGTTAAACCAGTTTGGAAGTTTTCATAAGAACTTTGAATACTTAGAAGTTAAATGAACTTTTATTAAAATGGGTAATTTCTTCAATAAATGATTAACATACATATTAGGTATATGAGAGTGTTACACCAAAGTTAATATTTTTTTCTTTTCTCAGCTACCAGCTTACTAACTGTAACACCTGTTTAGGCTTTATTTAAGATAATATTGTTAATTTGAAGGAATTTATTTTGTATGTGTATATTGTACTACAGCACTTAGTGTTACGTCCAGATCAGAAAGGGTATTCAGTTATAAGTGAAACTATTCGAATATAATACTTGATGTATTTGTTTACATTATAGGTATAATATTTAATACGGGTTTACTCTACAGCGGGAGGCGAACGACTGTGTGGCTTAAGGCAGGAACGTTATATTCCCTTTTCTAAGTGGTTAGGTATCATATTACGTTTCGTGCCGCCACAACCTGTAAGAATTTTAGGGTTGATTTAACCTCAACCAATTAGTACAATTTGTCGTACTCCAATGATATCTGAAACAATATCGTGGCCTCAGTTTGAAATATTTTGTCGTACAAGTATAAAAAAAGCTAGAAATGTGTTACTAGGGCGCTTGTTGCGCCGCTTCTTCCCAGCAAAAACACAAGTACGCGGTGAAGGGTGGGGTTATTTTAAATGTGTTTATTATTTATCGACGACGTTCAAATATAATTATGCTCATGTGTAGTAACGTATAAATACAAATTTGTTTATTTTAAGATTATTACCATTAACTGGTCACAACCCTAAACTATTAGGGTGTTTCCTATGTATTCTAAGTATGTATTTACAAAAAAAAGTATATAAGTATTATATCCATTGTCTAGTACAATCTCTGCTTAGTTTGAGACTAGATGGTGCTGTGTAAAATGTCGCAGAATATTATTAGCTATAATAGTAACTAATAGCTATGTAACTAAAGATTTCTTACAGTCTTTAAAATACTCCCGGTTTTTCAACCCGACTGTTGGCTGCATAATTTTCTAACTTTGTGAGGTTCCGCAAAGCGAATTGCGCATAAATCTTCAATTTCGCCGAGACACCCCTAGTTATAGGGCTAAAGACTTTACCCATACTTCAGCGGTCCATCGAGTCGGCTACGAAATGTATTAATTACTGTAGTAATAGTTTGGTAATTAAGTGCCTTACGGAAGAACTATGTCGGCTATTAGAACTTTAGGAATTTCAAGCTGATCGAGAGATAGTTACAACTATCTGAATGTTTTTTGAGAATGAACTTTACAAAGATGAACATAAAGTACAGTTTTGTTTTGTATTCAATTTTCCACGGGAATTTTTCCTATATCGCTTGATTGAGTGATATAATTAATATTCCCATGATTAAAAAGTCCGAGGTACGTCATACGTACCTTACATTCGAACCGACACTATGTTTTCAGTTCAGTCAAATCACTAAGTTATTACTGCTCCCGTAGTACCTAAAACCTATGCATATGAGGAAAACTAATTCATGTTATTGCACACTTCATGTAAATAAAGTGCCAGTCTGTGACCTTGGCATACTTGTAATAATCCTAGATATTGCAATATCTAGACCCAACCTTGCCCTTGTAGCTAGGACGCCTGCTCTAGTTCCGAGAAATTGCACGAGGAGACGTTGTTTTCCTTCAATATTACATATAAATATTATTCATAGCTATGCTTGTAAAATCTGAATAGTATCTACTAGAATTGTGCAAAGAGACAGGGATTTAAGAATCTTAATTTGATTTGACGTTGACGTAAAACGTAGTGGCATCGGTTTTGGTCCGTATAAAAAATCAAGGAAAAAATGTTGAATAAGTACACTTGGGTATTTCTGATTTGTAAATATATAAATAAATAATAAATAGCAATTAATAGAATAGAATGAGCATAGCAACTACTTGCGACTTAGTAACACAATACAAGGAATCATACATTTTCATTAACGCCAGTTGTCGATAAAGTTCGACAGGCATTCATCATTCGCGCTTAAACAATGGTCATACATCATTGAAGAACTTGGGAATACGTTACATATATACGTAGAATTGTACTACTGTATGTAATCAGTATAATAGTGCCGCTAATTGACCACATTTGCAAATTCCAGCCATATTTCCCAATGGCAAATAAGTAATTAATTAGTATATAGTATTTTTGTGGCGTGGCCAGTGGAATGAGGAGTCAAAGGTTGATTCTACGCCACGTACCACTAACTTTTCGTATATATCACATGCTCTAATGACGAAGGAGAAAACCTCTATGCCTGAGATATCCACTCGATTGTAAGTAAGTTCGCCAACCAGTACTAGGCTACTGTGGTTATTGCCTAATCTCTCTCAAAGGGTTGATGATGAAGAAAATACTTTAAACAATATCCTCAATTATTACAAAAAGTATCTACCATAAAAGTCCTATAACAGAATGAATGTAGCGCTTTCATTTCAATCCCCAATCCCAAGTGTGTTCAATAACATAAATATAAGAAGAACTCTATAAAAGCCGGATTTCTGAAATGATTCGGTACGTTTCAAGGAAATTCTAAAAGTTCTTTAGGGAAACTACATAATTGCATCAATGGATTATGTGAATGGCACCAGACGATGGAATTCGATAGCTGGCAATACCAGCTATATTATACTCTTCGGATAAACGAATATTTTGTCTGTTTTGCCTCATTTTTCTAGTGGTTACAAGTACGACTGCTGTCCTGCTTTCGATTCCCAGCGGGATAAAATATTGGTATAGGATTTTTTTTTGCAATTTCTCGGTAGCAGCTGTCAGTTTGTATTTATGTTTTGCAATTGCTATTGGTGGTATGACTAAGTTTCTACATGATAGGCAGGTTAACAGTTTCGTTTTTGTACGTGTAAACGCAGAAAAAAGCGACAGCCAATATCACCACCATTGAAATGATAGGTAATGATTAATACATACATATTTCACGCCTTTTTCCCATGATGCACTACGATCCCTGCATACTGCTTCGTCCACATTCATACATCTCGTAATGCACGCGCGCTGGTTTACGAGTGCTATACACTCGATCTTTTTGAAGATCACCAATAAGGTCGATGTATGTTCTTCTAGGGCGCGTCCCGGCGTTTCCACTGATATTATACCATAAAAAGGCACTACTTAACTAAGTGATATAAAAGTATAATATTCCGGTGGCCTTGGCCTATTGCTCGAGTGGCCTCCCAAGAGATCGGTACGTAGTTTTTAATTAGGCGTAGTTAATAAACCTAATAGGACCCACCCACAAGTGACTCACGTCCTACAGCTCATTTTAATAGCTGCATGGTGTGTGTTATTTCCATTACAGAGTGGAAAAGTTTACACAACTAAATAACTTATGTTATAATTGCGCGTCTGGGATAATGTAACCTTGACTTTGTATTTTTGTGTTTACGAAATACAAATTGGTGGACTGACGACTTGGTAAAGGTCGCTGGAATCCACTGGATGCGGGCGGCATATGACTGGTCGTCGTGGCGATCCTTGGGGGAGACTTATGTCCAGCAGTGGACGTCAAACGGTTGAAATGATGATGATGAGATACAAATTCATGTTATGATTAAAATTCTAGCCTTATCTCGAGTATGTTTGGGTTTGGTTTCCAGTATACCTAGATACTGCCGAATATAAGGCAGTTGTTACTACTATCTGGAGCGTTGTAATTGGACGTGCCTATATTCAAAAGGTATTTTGCGTAAGAACAGAGAAAGGTATCAATTTTGATGTATAAAGATGTTGGTCGATTTGAATGGAACTTTGCACAGTATGTGTAGTTTGGTCCAATTTGTGAGATAGAATAGATTTAATTTGAGGATGTATGCAGACGAAATTATAGTTATAGTTCTTACAGGGGTAGTAATATAATATGTATATTACTAACCGTCATTAACTTTATAAAAACTAATTAGTATCACAACAAGGTCATCATTTTATCGTTAATAATCTAAATAGACTTATTTTTATAGCGGTTTCCGTCTATCTCCAATCTGTACACTTGATAATTGTGAAATGGCGTGAGTGAAGTTCGATTAGAAAAAGTAAAACGAAAATTTCATTTTCACTGTTATGCCGCACAGAGCTGGTCAAAAATAATAAATAATTTTGTACTGTTCAATCAGTGTGCATTATTATCTGAAGGAAAACTTTTCTTGGAATGCTTACCTATTATTAAACAAACATAATTGAAATTTGCCGATAGAAATTGATTTATAAATATTAACAAATTTATTTGAATAAAATTATTTTAATCCCAACATTTCAAATCCATTCCAGCATCAGCAGGCGTATAGTATTAGTTTTCAGATAAATATTGCGTTGAACCACAGTTTCACCTGATAGTGGGTGACGATGGAAACTAAGATAAAGTACACTTTCCTAGAAGATGGAGTGTAAGAAAGAAAGAAAGAAATAATAATGTATATTCTTACCGTCTCCTATGTAATAATATATAATTTGTTGGCCTATAATTATTCCTTCTTTTAAGCTTACCATTATACATAACCACATTATGGTTGAATAAAGTATTGAGTAAGGTAGTGCACGACGAATTTGCAAAGAACATTGAACTAAAACTGAGGTCTAGATACGTTCTTCTATTGTTATTTACTATCACTAAATCATAAAATATAGTTCCTTTGACCTGAATGGATGATCTTTTGTTAGCAACCTGTTGTATACACCTGTTATTTTAAACTCAACACACGTAGGCTTCTTCTGGAACTGTGCCAATCTATTATATTACCAGATCCGGCTGTAAAATCACTTCGTTTATAGTGTATGTAATTAAATTTTGTTTATGTATTATTTAAAAATGTCGGCAAGGTGCCAATAAAAACTTCCCCGCGAGTATTTTTTTATTAAAAAATCTTTTGCCTAAAAAATAGCATATGCAATATGCCATAGCAATGTATGTAAATAACTTGAACAGGTAAGGTTGCCGTTGCTCATTCAGCCGCAACCTATTCGCAGAATTATTGCAACCAACAATTCATGGTACCTATTAGTAAAGAATATTCAATATAAAGGGTTATTAGAAAACTTTTGTTTATTAGAAGCCAAACACTATCTCGAATTGGTGGCGAGGCGCAGCAGTATACGAGGTTTCTTCCATGGTAAGGGACGGTTCGAATCCCAGCAAAAGCAAATGTTTCACTGACGAATATATTTTGACCAAAATCACGTCACCAATATGATTGTCATGTTTCAATCATCATAAAACATTCGTAACAAACGCTTTGTTGCGAATGCTTTATCTTCTTCGAAAGACTTTGACCTACGTCGTCACGCTTATATTATAAACAAAAATGTTTGGACTTTAAAGAGACCATGATTCTCTGAGTTTGTTTCGGCATTTTTTCTCAGATGTCGTCCTATATATATCCTGACAATCACACATAAGACAAGATGCAAAAGAATGAATTTAGTTACAAACTAAATAAAATTCGTTAGTTAGAAAACTAGATAGTGTTGTGTAATTAATACCTATATAACATTGGCTCATATATATGTATGTATAGAAATGTTACGCATGTGTCATCAAAACATATTGAGATAATGTTAATTTGGGGAACGTTAAAGTCTACAAAAAGACTGCCAAAATCTCGGCACAAAGATCGAATATTCAAAAGCGGTTTTAATCAGATTTTTCAAGCTTAAAACCAGTAAGAAGTCTTAATTAAAATCAATTAATTACTACCGCCAGTTACAATTCACTAAAAAGGCTTTTTAAAGGCCTTCTCTGCATATAATTAATACATCAATGTATTTTTTTAAGTTTAAGAATAAAACTCATAAATACCAATTTGAAGTAAGATCTTAAGGTTGAACGTTTATCCAACTTAAATTCCTATCTGTAAACACAATATTTTATTGTTATAAGCATTTTATTTTAATTTTAACCTTGCAAGTACTTAGGTTATAATTTCTTAAATTTATTACAAAGGACGATAATTTAATAATTATTTGATATAATTCACACGCAATTTCAAAACATAATATTGTTCGTAGCACGCGTAGCAACTTCTCGTGTGCTACGAACACTACGAGCTAAATGCTACGATCATTTTTATTGTGTGCTACGAAAATTATCAAGCGTAGTCGAATACTACGAACTATGCGTAGCTGAATGTTCTGTAGCATTCAGCTACGGATAAAGATAAAATCGTTTTCCCATATTAAGATATGTATTCTCATACACTACAGGTGTATTTAAAACGCTAATTTATACATACACAGAGACTTTCAATAACTATCTGACTGTAATTTTATTTCTCATTTTTCCTTTTGTATTGAGGTCGACCCCTAGTTTACCAGCGGTTGCTATGCAGACCCCCGAAATCGAATTACCTACGGGGCAAATAATCTGTATTAGTCTGTAATATTATTAATCAGTGATATATTTACACCTGCTGGGATTCAAACCCGTACCTTACCACGGAAGGCAACTTTGATACCGCTGCGCTAATCTCACCAACTCGAGATGTTTTTGCTTTTCATAAATATCATTCAAACAACAACAATAATATTCTCATATACAGTATATGCATATGATAATATTATTACTGTTGTTTGAATGTATGTCGGATGTACATATGTTGCAAAATAACAGATATTCTACTTAAAATCTTTAATAATGTTTCTTATTAATACATCTTTTGTATAGCTTCTTCAAATAATACATCTTCGTACATTCCCATCGTCCTATTTTCTATATCTTCTATCACCTGTAAACCTCTTTCGTCATTTCATAAATCATATTCTCTACCAGCCCGCTTTAAAAAATACATTTACATACTATCTCATTCCCACATATATATATTGACGACCCGTTTAGCTCAGCGGTAGTTAACGCTGCCTGCTATGCTATGGGTCCCGGGTTCGAATCCCGGTAGGGACAAATATTTGTGTAATGAGCATCAATATTTGTTCCGAATCATGGAAGTATCTATGTATAATATGTATATATTTATAAAAAAAGTATATTATGTAGTATATCAACCAACTAGTATCCGTAACACAAGGCTCGTTGCTTACCACGGATCTAGGTGGCGCTGTGTAATAATGTCTCGAAAAAAAAATGTCTCGAAAAATATGTATGTGTAGGTACCTACAAATGACTAACACGAAATACAGATAATAAATAAGACTACTAACTCTGTGGATAAAGGTAAGAAGTTTGAAATACTTCAGTAATACAATAAGACTGTATTACACCAACTTCATAATGACATCACTTGTAATTAGTTCCGAGACTGAAGTTTCAGCAGATGAATGCCGAGATGTTTGCTCATAAACAAGTTACTAGCTTAATATAGACGAACCAGCAATCTTAAATGACGTCAAAATAAAAAAATCTGAACACATTGGTTTTCAGAGAGGTAGGTCATAGCGAGATTTCTCGCTCAAATTGAGCTGCCTTACAGGGAAAGTACCTCCGTCTTACAGATGACCGCAGTGAAATAACAATAGTTGTATTTCTGCGAGTGAGTAAGATTACCAGAGTTCGTTAAGGGACTGACTATTCTGACAGTAAGCGAATTCCGTTTGCTGTCAGTTTAGTTACTCCCGTACTTTTTGTAACCTATACGGATTCTACAAGGTCGGCAACGCGCGAGTGAGACCTAGAGTGTTGCAAACGTCTATAGGCTACGGTAACCGCTCACTATCAAGCGGGCGTAAGCTTCATACCCACCCTTGAGACATAAAAAAACATAACGTGTAACCACGTCAATTATAAATATGCATTTTTATGTTCTACACTACTGTGATGCTATTGTAATTGATGAATGATAAATGATTGAATGATATCATCATATCAACCGTTAGACGTCCACTGCTGCACATAGGTCTGCCCCTATGGATCGCCACGGCGATCGGTCCTGCGCCACCCGCATCCAGACTGAATTGAATGGTAAATTGGCCGATATTCTGCGCCTTATCATTTTAAATTACAACTTGAGCCGAATATATTAACTTTAGGCGCCAGGGAACTATTATTGTGTCTTTATTAAATTATTCCAGGAGCAAGAAGGAGTTTTATTAACGTTAATCAGCTCACCTTCATTACATAATACCGAAAACAAACCTGCGAAATACCTGGCTGCATCAATACGTACTCTTCTGCCTACGCCTCCCAGGATACAGGGGTGATATGTTATGTTTGGTTAGAAATTCTCAAAATGTGTGATGTTCTTTATAACATAATTTAGTATAATAAACAGGTTATAAGGTTGCCTAAGGACCTGGTCTTAGAAAGAACAACAACGCAGATGTAATAAACACACATTCTATCGAAACAATCCATTAACTAATCATTTTCAATAATTGACAAATCCAATGCTGCTTTTGTTTGACCCTCAAATATAAACTCCCTTTCCATTGCAGCGTTGTAGGAAGCATTATAGAATATGGCGTTCAAATAAATCGAATTGAAGAACTACGTGGTAAAGGTATAAATTCAATTCATCCTGTATCTGTGTTCCGTCCAACCAGATGAATGTGCGAGCAAGATGGAAATACGGATCCTTCAAAAGTTTAACTTTATCAGCAACGAAATCTGGATTTTAGTAGCGAGGTTTTAAAGTAGATTTTGCAGCGGCTGAGATCGCGTTTACGTCACTATAGTTTCAGGTTATCAGTGTGTCCTTTTCACCCTATTTCCACCCCGGGGTATGTAATCAGTCGCGTATACACCGTCCGCAGCGTCGCTCGCTTCGAACGACCCCAGCCATCAAGAAAATATACACAGACTTTAACACTAGCTAGCTATATTCACATATAAAAAAAAATATACAAAAAAAAACTACCGAATAAAAAAAAAATATTTACAGATTTATTAGCTATATTTTTTTAAATAACTAGCCTTGAAATTCGCGAGTGCTTTTAGGTAGTGTCGTATTAGTGACTTGTACAGTTCAGTCGAAAGATTTCCTCTGCTTAGTATTTGTTTGGTGTTTTGTAAAGAAAAAAATAAATATGAAAACTTCTTCGTTCTCGCTGCGGGTGATGCGAAGGGTACGTACTATACCTACGAAGCTATATATTTGTATGTCTGTGTATACGTGTATATTTATAGATGTGGCGGTGTGGGAATGTAACAGGTAGTGTCAGGAAGCTCTACAGGTTGTGGTTTCTTGTCGAATCTATTCCGTTTTCCGACCACACCCTGTGGTTTTTATTTTCTTGCTTACTACGACAACATTTGGTATCGTGTATTGGTGTTATATGAAGAGGCGTATTATGATATTTTATTATAGACAGAGGCCGTTCCATGAGTGTATAGAAATGTCTATTTAAATGCCATATGTACATACTTTGACACAAACATTTTAACACATATATTCACGTCTTGATACAGACTGAAGCGTCTGTGATATTAGCATACTAAGCAAATATAGATGCGTATTTAAAAATAATTAATATGAAATTATTAAACGCTAAAACGCTTCTGATTTGCATAATTCTATCCTATTTTATGTTGACAATCTAATACGGATACAAGTTTTATACTTTCTTACTCTTTCATAAAAGCAGGGATGATGATATTTATTCTACCTTATAGTATTAATTACGCTCACACATTTAATTAACTTAGTTTCCCAATATTGTAATCAAGTGCAGACTTTGGTATATATAGACCTGGCCAGGCGTTGTTTGCATTATTCGTCAATTTGTGAAATATTGTAATTATAAATAGAGATAAAAACTCAAAACTGCTCTCAAATTCAGACAAAATCAAACTATACATATGTAGTATGCAGTTTCAATAAAATCGTTTCAATATTTTTTTATACATACCTACCTATATAACTGTATATACATACCTATGGTTCTCAGCAGCTTAGACAAAAAGTGAATACAGTGACAAAAAATACAATTAATATGACTCAATAGAATAGAAGAATCATCGTCATTTCAGGTAGAGAACATCCACAACTAAACGAAGGCGTTCCCTTTAAATTTTCCACAAGGACCTACAAGTCGCCTGTATCCAACAACTTCACTTTCAGCGACTTTCACTAGGTCGTTCGTCTATCTTGTTGAGCGTTCTACGTTGCATTTTCCGGAGCATGATCTCCATTCAATAATTTGGATAATCTTACTAATATTATAAACGTTTGTATAGATGTTTGTTACTCGTTTACGCAAAAATCACTTAACGGATTGGGACGGCATTTGGCATACATATAGTTTATTACCTAGATTAACACAAAAGCTACTTTTTATCTGTATAATATGCGGGAAAATCCGTAATTGGAAGCTGGTACATTAATAAAATATGAATATTAAGGTTTTTTTCGGCATATTAACAGTTTCACGTAGGTAGGTACCTACTACCATCACTGTCCACCACTAATAGTTCTAATAGTACTGCTAAGTACAGCCAATATAACACATATAACACATATAAATATAATTACATTTTTATATATAAAGATATACACAAAACATTTTAAGCTCCGATAGCCAAGTGCTGTGGCTAATGGACTGTAAAGTCAAAGGTCTCAAATTCTATCTCAAGGCACGCACAACTGACTTTTCGAACTTATGTTCGTATTTATTACACGCTTAAACGGTGAAGGAAAATATTGTCAGAAAACCTGAATGCTTAAGAGATTTTCTCGATGGCGTGTGAAGTGTGCCAACCTGCACTAGGTAAATATGTGTACATATAGTAGATGGTTGATATAGAAAGAAAGAAAGAAAGAAAAAATATTTACACTGTAGTGGCCTACATAGATATTAGATACAGCACAGCAAGCTCACCAAGGAGGCTCGCTTAGCTATGATCTTCACACAGACAGGAGATGTGCAAATCTAAATTCAGAACAAAGATACTTATATCGTTTTAATTAGGTAAGCGAGCCTCCTTGGTAAGCTTGCTGTGCTGTATCTATGTAGTTATAGGCCACTACAATACAACATAGATTTTTTTTTGTAAATATTTTTGTGTATTATTATACATAGAAGCAACTATGACTCACGCACAAATATTTATGCTAATCACACAAACGTTTCCCCCCCCCCACCGAGATTTGGAACGACCCGTAATCGGGTCGTCGAAATTGTATTTAATAATTATAATGGACCTTGCCGCTGTTTTAACGGCCTTAAGTAGGAGGAATCTATATCTGCTATACAGCTATAGATTTCCTCCTTAAGCGGGTAAAGCTTAGCCGCTAGCAACACTAAAGTATTTATTACTCGCTCGTTGCCATCTTGAACCGTCAGTTGTTAAGTCCGATTTTCCTAGTAATTTAACTGGCAACATCTCCTCTTAAAACGGAACATAATAATGTTAGGACACTGGTTTGCAATGCGGTGGGATTACATCTGATTTAGTGTAAACTGGACTGTGTCTGAATTAGGGGGAAATAAAGTACAGACGAACTATTTAGTCAATGGTCTCGAGTTTGAGATTAATGCACAACTTACTTTCCATGTGCGTATTTATCACATGCAAAAACTCAAACGGTGAAGGAAAGCATCGCGAGGAATCTATGTCTGAAAAATCTATGTCTGATTTTTTTTCTCTGTGTCGTGTGAGAACTACCAATGCCTACTAGAGAGGTGAATTGTTGGCTAATCTCTCTCAAACGAGAGGAAACCCATTCCCAGCAATTATATGAAGAACAATTTAGTGTTTAGTTTTTCAGTCGTGGCCCGGGTGGGTTTTTAGTTCTTACTTAGACAACGAATAATTATATCGTTGTAGGTATAAGTCTATTTTTAACCCGTTTTCCTTTGACGTGATGTTTGTATTCTCTTAGGGAGCTATTCACCCATGACCTTTACGAAACATTTTGAAGATATTCCAGTCTTACTCTATAAATAACCTGTAT
Source organism: Craniophora ligustri (assembly GCA_905163465.1). Classification (NCBI taxonomy): domain Eukaryota; kingdom Metazoa; phylum Arthropoda; class Insecta; order Lepidoptera; family Noctuidae; genus Craniophora; species Craniophora ligustri. Next base: position 2,979,340 of record LR990967.1, on the reverse strand, counting down.
ATTTAACCTTCCAATAAATTCATTTTACGCCCTCCTTTTTCCCCAAATGTCTAAAAACTATGATGATAGGATGTAACAAAACTATTTTCGCTTTCAATACCTATATACGTATACGTATAATATATAATTGTACGTGAATAATATTACTGTAAGGGTCGTGCCATTTGTTCCATGCTTTTATGGAATGAATGAACATAATATATGTATTTATAAGAACTTTTTGTACCTTATTTATGCAAATAAATGTTTTTATTTTATTTTATTTTAATATTTTTAGAGAAGGATAGGGAGACGGGCTGCGTTTTACAGAAGACTGCAATGAAACAACAATAGTCGTGTATCTGCGAGTGAGTAAGGTTGCCAGAGCTCGTTAGGGGAGTGATTATTCTGACTGCATGAGAATTTGCTGTAGGTATGTTTGCTGACTTTGCTGTACTCCCTTATTTTATGGAACCTGAAACGGCTTTTTAAGAGACAGCAACGCACGATCGGCTCCTCTGGTGTTGCAAAAATCCATAGGCTACGGTAACTGTTTCCAACAGGAGGGCCGTAGCCTGTACCTAAACTTATTTGCTACCTTAGTGGCATAAAAAAAGTTTTACTTTTGCTATATTCAAGGCATGTTAATATAACTTATACACAAAGATTATTTCATGACTATTCGTTAAAATTTTAAGTAAAGACACTTGTCTACGAGCCATTGAATATAACTTTGAGTTACGCCAAACAAGGTGTCAGGCCTCCCCCGCCGGGGAAATCGAGCGTGATGCTATCGCTCAGTCACCCGTAGCTTTCATTTAGCTGCAACTAGTTCACTGTCGAGATGAACAGTGGTAGCTCAGCGGTTACAACGATGGGCAACATAATAATAATTATTATTGTTATTAAATAATGCTTTTAACTTAGATTTTTGACGACCCAGTTAGCCCAGTGGTAGTTAACGCGGCCTTCTGTGCTACGAGTCCCGTGTTCGTATCTCGACAGCATCATCATTAGTATCCGAGCCTTGGACTCAATACATACATATGTGTAATATGTATGTATTTACAAAAAGAAAATTATATATGTAGTATATCAACCTTCTAGTATCCGTAAGTTGTGTTGCGGATACTAGAAGGGCCTCGTTACTTACCACGGAACTAGATGGCGCTGTGTCATAATGTCCAGAGTAAAAAAAAACTTATACTTGAGAAGGACAGTATATATCTACCTACCGTATCGTAGGTAGTCACGACTGAATAGGTATCCTCTAACTTAGGAAGTTGAACTTAGGAGCTCATGGTCTACCACGAGTCAGTCTACCGCAGGTCAAGCACAGTCTACCACGAGGCTATTGAAGCAGGAAAATCAACACTTTATCCAGTTAAAATGAGGAATATATGAAGCTTCAATGTTCCAATTAAACACTCACTGACTAGGAGTATACAATTAATGTTCGCACCACGGAAATTGTGGTTCGTGTAATATTTTTCGCTACATAATTATTCAAAAGGGATTTTCAGGTTTAAAATGTAACATGAATTTATATTTAAATTGGACTGGTGGGGAAGATGATTTAGAAGCTGTGATAGCCTAGTGGCTAATTGACTGCTGACTCTCGATGTTAAAGTCTGAGTTCAAACCCAATGCACGCACCACTGATTTTTCGAAGTTGCGTGCGTATTTTTCACATGCTCAAACGGTAAAGGAGTATCATGGGGAAACTCACATGCTTGATAGATTTTTTCAATGGTGTGTGAAGTCTGCCAACCCGCATTAGGCATAGTGGAATAGAGCCTAAACTCACTGTAATGAGGGTAATTTTGAAGATACTAAGCTAAGGATATATGAAAGAAAAGTCTGTGTCTAGCAGTTAGGTAATATATAACAGGGGTACACAAACAGACACAGAGAAATAATACAATATATTCGTCTTGAGCCTATATTTGAAATAGAGTAAAAACTTGCTAATTCTATCATATCAACGTCAAGTAAAATATAACCTAGACTAGGACTTGAACCAATGTCCTACATTTTTGATGACCAGATAGGTCTACAATTAAAATAAAGATACTTGTTTTACGGATTTTATCGTTTCATATCCTTTACAGCATCCATGGTCATGGCAGATCGATCTACAATGTTTAATATCAAATATCCGTTCCGCATTTTCTCGGTGCGTACAAAGTTCATCAAAGGCTTGATTATACATTGTGTTTCGTCCCATGTGATACGGATCAATTTAACATTGGAATTCCGAAACTGATAATAAAAGCCTTTTTAACATTTCAATATTAACTATTTATAGAAACGAATGGGATAAGGGGGAAGGTCTCTGTCACGATTCCAAAAAAAAAAATATATAAGATTCCAAATCAAATTATTGATTTAAAAAAATCAGCAAACTGTAGGTGTACACAAAGGCACTTCTATCCATACTAATATTCGCGATCAATGACAAAGTGTGTCTGTATGTCTTGTTCAGACCCGGTAGTCATTCCTACAAAGCCTGCAAACTTGCACCAAGGTGCAAGTTTGTATGTGGAATCTATAATTTCTTGAAAAAAGGTAAAAATAAATAAGATTGGATAAAAAAGCTGACTGGATATAATTACATGTTAATCCTTAATTTGAATCCTCATCTGTGTAACCAATGCCCCAGCAAAGCGTGGCACGATGGCATAGTACAGCCAGTATTTTATAAAAACATTATTTGCAAGAATAAATATCATCTATACATAAATTTTAAAATGTTTTAATTGCTTCAGTTTTTAATTAAAATGTATAAAAATATACAAAATATGTTTGAATAAACGCAGCTAGATATACAAGGTAAAAAACAGGGAGAGATCGTCACGTTCTAAAAATGAGTATCGCCTAAGTGTGAAAAGAACATATTGAATTCTTATTCACAATAGAGATTTTAGGCATTGAGTTTTTTATATCGAGAAAACAGAACATCTTTTTTTTATACATATCTAACATTTTTTTAATCTTTAGGTTACAAGTCGTTCAGAGACTTTTCGACATTTTCATTGTTCTTGTAAATTCATACACTTCAATTTACTTAAACTTAAAATTCATTGTTTTATATATATTTTCGTTACTAAATATCACTTTCATTGCATTCACTCATAAACAAACTAGCTGTTACCTGTTTCCCTATCCTACCTACCTTACCTGTCCTAAGTAGGTGTACTACCCTGCCCTTTTGTTTTTTTTAAGTGCGGAAAAATCCTTTACGGACCGTCCCGCCGCCTGGGGAGGCGACGGGGTGTGTCGGACTCCGCCCAATGTGAGCGTTTACCGACAAAAAAACCGCACCCGTCAACGCCACCAACCCGATTAGTTCAATGTAATATTAATTTGATCATATTTATGTAAGGAAAACCACACAGTTCCAAATTATAGGTACATACCAAAAAATTTTCAAAAACCCAAAATATTATGTTGATCCATAAAACCTTACAAGAATAATCACTATAAAACTTTACAAGATGATTCAGGACTACCTTTGGGCTAATAATTATGAAGATTATTTTAAAATTTCTTCAAAATGACTTCAGGAGTTTTGGAGGCCATAGGTAACATGCATAGGAACATCGATTTTTATAATACATATACATGTAGATTGAGCCTTCCTATTTATAAATTTATAAAATTCACAGTTCATCTCTTTCAAACTGTCAAATTGCCAAAGTAGCCTGTTTAGTAGGTTTATGTCAATACAAATTTGTCACAGGGCTGGCTTTCGTGCGCGTCCGACGCCCTTTATTATTCCAGTGGCCTTTTCAGCACGTCAGATAAATGATGGGAGAGGCCCGTTACGGATACATATTGTTTGTATTCAATTTATATTTATATTAAGGGATGTATTGAATTCAATATGACATTTACAACACATTTTTAGTTGTGTTTCTGCGAGTGAGTAAGGTTACCAGAGCTCGTTGGGGGAGTGACTATTCTGACAGTTTAGTAACTCCCTATTCTAAGAAACCTTCTGGTGTTGAAAATGTCCATGTTTGGCGATCACTTAGCCTCCTGCCCGTATGGCCCCGTTATTAACATTAAGAAATATTTATAATATACACGTGTATATATAATGAAACAGATATATTTAATAAAATAATATAACAATTCTATCATGCTTGTATTTTCGAAGGTTAAAGGCAGAGGTATACATACCTACAACCACTGTGTTTTAAGAAGCTTTATATGAACGAGCCAATTGCAATTAAAAGAGCATTACTGACTATGAACGAGCTGACAATGTGATAGAAAAATCCGATAAATACATTAGTCGGTATGAGAATCGAACCGTGGCCCTCATGACTAACCAGTTGAACCTCCAGCCACTAAACGAATGAACGCAGCAAGAGCCGTTTAATTGACGTGATTTTTGCAGAAGTCATAAGAATACGATTTCTCCAATTATTTCAGACTTAGCGAGGCAAAAACCCTCTCAACTTTCTCAGTACCTACAGCTATACGTTTTTCTGGAAATACCTCATTTTCCTTATATGTGATACTGATTTTTCCTTATACAAAGTTCCTTTTTCCTTAAATATGTAAGATTAACGTTTTTAGAATAAATGAATTTAACTGGGTAGACGATATAGTATTGAAAATCATAATGTAACGTAAACTCCTCGCTTATCTTCCTCGAAGGCTTAGGCAGAGGTGTACTAAGGTACACCTATATTTCACTGTTATGTAATAGGAGGCGAGTCTATTGCCATCAACGGGGCACGAATCCAAACTCCGAGCTGCTACTGCTACTGAGAATGTTATAGAAAAACCCAATAACACTCTGCTCAACCTGGGATTCGAAACCAAGACCTCAGTCGCACTTATGACCACTAAAAGAATTTACTAAGAATCGATTCCTAGCTTGAGCAAAGAGTTTCCACAACAAGCTCGGAGTTTCGATTTGTATGGCAATATACATATGTATTTGTCCCCAGTTAGAGGGGAATTATTAAAATTTACCGCGTAACTTTGTAAGTCTGTCTACCATTCCATAGACGCAGTCATAGTATAGTCAAACTCAAAGTCAAATGTTTTTATTTGAAATTAGACCAATATTACGGGTACATTTGAAATGTCGAAACTAGTTGCACGGTTCCAAAAGGTAGGTCTTATGGGGAAGAACCAGCAAGAGACTTCATACATGTTATAGTGATTTTCAATCTTACTATATTGTGTACAAGGTTCATTTTTCTGTATTTTAGCGGCGAAGAACTTTTGCCGTGTTAGTGAGCCTTAGAGCTCCATCAAAAGAGTTATTAATCTGTCATAAAGTAAAGTGTGTCCACAACAGGCCATTGTGTGCAGGCTTTACAAATTGTGTGATCGGCCCTCGATCACAATGGCGTATTGTTGTATCGATGGACTACAGACTTTGTTACTCACATATTAAAGTGTATTTTGCTTAATTTAATTGTGCAATCAATCTTTTCTTTTTTGTGCATCATCAATAATTCATTTTAACACTGCCTCCTCTCAGAAAGGTTTTCAGTGAATGTTTTTTGTGAGCCTAAATGAGGTTGGTAGAGTTCATACATCATCATCATCATCATCAACCCATTATTATCCCACTGCTGGGCACAAGTCTCCTCTCATTTGAGAGGGATATCGTCCACCACACTAGCCTACTGCGGGTTAGCAGACATTACATGCCATCGAGAAAATCACGATGTTTTCCTTCATCGTTTGAGCATGTGATAAATACGCACATAACTTCCGAAAAGTCAGTGGTGCGTGCCTTGGGTTAGAACTCGAGTCCTCTGAAATCTCATTACTCTGGTCTCACCACTAGGCTACCACAGCTATCGAGAAATGTGTAGGATTACTTACAGTGTTTTGATAATTAATAATTAATTTGTTATCATGCAATATATTATTTTATTGATATAGATAGATAAAATAAGAACAATTGTAATATAATTGTAATTTAAAAAAGCTGTGATAATCTAGTGACGTCACTACGTCAGCTGCGGCATGCAAACTTCTCAAAACCATTGGCGTATGCAATCTATTAAAAATCATGCGTTGAATGAATGATATTGGTGATGTTACTCTAAATAAAATTGTACCAATGTAATAATTAATTAATTATATAAAATAATCACCTAATCCTGAAACACTGCTTAATTTTCCATAGCCGTCAAATAATGATTTTGACGACCCGATTAGCCCAGCGGTAGTTAACGCTGCCTTCTGTGTTATGGGTCCCGGATTAGAATCCCAGTAGGGACAAATGTTTGTGTGATGAGTATGGACATTTGTATCCGAGTCATGGATGGTTCTATGTACGTATAATGTTTACAAAAAAGTATATATGTAGTATATCAACCAACTAGTATGCGTAACACAAGCCTCGTTGCTTAGCTCGGAACTATATGGCGCTGTGTCATAATGTCACTACTCGCCTATAGGTAAAGTGAAAGAGACAGCACTATACACTTGAAGGCTATTAAAAATTTAGTAACGTCAGAATTATAGATAGCCTTTCTATTTAACTTCCGCAGAACTCCCCCCCCACACAGCAGGAAGTCATAAAAACATTTGACACGTCATGTCATTAAAGGTTAAGGTGTCATTACCAGTTATCATGCGAGCTTTGTGTGTCAAGTAAACAGATGAGCGGTATTCAACCGGTATTGAAGTACTGGACAGGTATTTACCGCATACCTGGCGGTGTTTACGGCGGCTTTTGTGCGGTTTATTATGTAGGGAACTCGTGAAAGACTGTCGTCGCCACGCTCGTGTGAATTAGGTCCTGTGTACACGTTGGCGATACAGGCTTTTTTATGGGGTTTTATAAATTGCGCAGCGTCCATGTTTATACTTGACATGCTCGCCACACTAAGTCCTTACTACTGCAACTCCTGTAAGCCAGGATCAGTAATAGTTACCATCTAGAAAATCGTCGAGACAATGAAGCCTGACGTGTCCCAGAAGAAAGATTTAAGCTGCATTGGAAAGCGCAAGCAAAAGAATCATGGAATTAAATAGGAGGAGTAAGAAAAATAACAGTTTTCCAGTTCTATGTGTGCATGTTTATACTTCAATTAATTATCATCGTCAACCCATTTATTGTCCCAATTTACTACTAACTACTAGTTTTTATTCAAAGACAATTTTATTTTTGTCATTATTTCAAAATATGTATCGATAATTATAGTATTATTATTGTTGGTTCTTATTAACAGATTTGGTTGACATATACATATAATATTAGTCAATCCTTTCCAACTACACTGCACTGTTTTTAAATTTTCTTTCGCACCAGAAAAAATACATTGTCAAAAATTTTAAAACCGAATCAAGGTTTAGAGATTCAGCTACAAAGACCAACCAACACAATATATTTCTGTCCTGTGAAATAACGAATGTATGATGTCTATATGTACTTCGTGAAAAATAGTCATAATTTTCCTACAATACGTGAGCGCGAAGCGTGAGGCGGCATCGCAGCCGATGTGTTACATTTTCCTCTACTTTTATATAAAGGAAGACGGCACTGCAAAAAATATCGCATATAATGGAAAAGACATATCATATATATGGTCTTACATTCATAATGGAATAGAATGATGGTTTGGTGTTGCTGGAATTTTTACATCTCAGTTTTGTGTTTAGTTTGTTTGGAGAAAATTAATTGTGTTTCACTGATAAAGCTAGATGAAGCTGATTGGCTTGTGCGTCAAGGGTTGCCGGGTTGAGCCCCGTATGTAGCAAATATTATTACGATCTACCGGTAGTTTTTCCGGGTCAGGGCGTTTGTTTAGGTAAAAATCCTAGTGTGAAGCAACGTCTTTAAAAAAAGCCTACTCTGTATCATACGTTATACATACGTATGCAGGTATACGTGTATATCTGTCTGACGTGAAAAGTTTTATTAAAATCGGTTCATTAGTTCAGATGTTCATCGCGTACAAACATTGTGACACTAAATGTTGATGTCAAAATGATACTTATATAATCATAAGGACGAAACATAGAGAACACACATAAATCTCATGGAATTTGAAGGAAACTATAAAAATAATTATGTTTGAATATCTTCTTTATAATATAATTCGAAAAATCCTACTTATTGGTCTAATAGAATAGTCACTGTCTTATTTGCATTACTATGTATTTACATAGTTCGATTTCCAGCTTAAAGTCTAAAATGTCATATGATACCGCATAGGTTCATAAGAAAAAATGCTCGAAATGTCATATGAACCTCATCGGTTCATAAGTGCCCGGTCGGCATTGGTCGTAGATTTCGTGAACATTTTCGGCGTTTTAGGTATTCGCCGGTCAATGTTTCAATATGATTATTATTCCTATTGTTTAAAAAGTATTATGTAACTTTCCATAAATTCTATTCAATATGAATCATATTGAAACAAGTAAGCTGGTGATTTTAATATCTTCAATGTTTATATTACTTTTAGTCCATGTCCCGTTCGTATTTTCCTCTCTCAATGTGCTTTAATTCCATCTTTTTCTAGTTAGTCACGTTATGTCCTTGGCTGTATTAAGTGGAGGGTTCATGATACAGTGGGCGTGTTGCGTCATAATAACTATAGTATTTAGAGAGTGTTATAGTTTTATTTGTTTATAATGAGTGCAAAGCACTCATTATAATGAGTGGCGTGATTAATATGTAAATATGTGTATGTACAGGTACACCCAATTACCAAGTCCCTGAGATACGAGTATATTATGGATAGAAACACTGACAGGTAGATTTACTTATGTTACTTATATGGCGAAGTAATATAAGTAACATAAGTAATATATATATATACAATTTTACCTTATTGACTATGAAACTTTAAAAAGCGATATAAATTGTTATTATGTAGATTATGAGAAACATTAACTACAAGCATGTTATTTCTTAATTCAAAGTCTTACAAAGTACAGACAGTAGAAAATATAAAAAAAAATAAAAAAAATAAAATAAAATTCTGGACATTATGACACAGCGCCATCTAGTTCCGAGCTAAGCAACGAGGCTTGTGTTACGGATACTAGTTGGTTGATATACTACATATATACATTTTTTTTGTAAATACATACATATTATACATAGAAACATCCATGACTCGGATACAAATGTTCATGCTCATCACACAAACATTTGTCCCTACCGGGATTCGAACCCGGGACCCATAGCACAGAAGGCAGTGTTAACTACCGTTGGACTAATTGGGTCGTCAAATATATAAAAGCGAAAGCAAATATAATATTCGAGCAAATTATTATCTATAACATCTTTTTGTATTTTTTAGCTTATTTCAAGCTAAGATTATTAAATTTTACTAAGAAAGAAAAATTCAACCTCAGGCGGGACTCGAACCCGCGTCTTCTGGATTGGTACTCCAGACGCTCTGCCAACTGAGCCACCGAGATATCCGCCTGATGTGTTGAATTTTTCCTTCTTTATGTTACTTATGTCTTACGGTGACATAGCAATATCGATTGGACAATTCTGCCCAACCCAGAATACTCCCTTTACAGCGAGTAGATTCCGGATGATATTGCATTACCTTTTTATAACATCTTTTTGTATTTTTTAGCTTATTTCAAGCTAAGATTATTAAATTTTACTAAGAAAGAAAAATTCAACCTCAGGCGGGACTCGAACCCGCGTCTTCTGGATTGGTACTCCAGACGCTCTGCCAACTGAGCCACCGAGGTATCCGCCTGATGTGTTGAAATTTTCCTTTATTATCTATATTTTCTATTTGACATTACTGAAGTTTCTCTCACCACCGCAATAAAAATGCACGTAGATGTAGTATAAAGTCGTATTACTAGTATTTTACGATTATATTAGGTACTACTTGAAAATTTCCACTCGAATTATGACTAAGAACGGCATTGCCGGAACAAACAAAGAACTATCAATTTAACAAAAGTAGAACAAATTCGATCTTTAGATAGTATATATACTACAAGATAATATCATTATCGCGATCATTATCATTTACTGCATATTGTCCAACTGCTAGGCACGGGTAACCACGATAGCCTGCTGCCGCTAATCTCTCAAGCATGCAGGCATTTCCTCGCGATGTTTCCCATTGCCGTTTGAGAATATATAGGGGACACAATATTATCACGAAATTGCATGAGGTATTAACCGACGATTTACAGCAGCTGTTTGGGGAAGGCCCATTTTGATAAAAATAGGTTTATTTTTCGCCGCGCGTGATGGGGGCTACGGGTATGCGATACGATGCTTATATTGTCGGAAGGAAACATATACAGTTACTTTGTTCAAGGTACTATCCTTGCACGCGATTTCACTGCTAATGGCTTATAATACAATGTAAGGAACTATTTTAACAATAGACGCAAGGGAATTCCTTTCCTTGTGTCATTGCTAGACAGTTTAAATACGTCAACGTCTTTGTTTTATAAGGTGTGATCTCGAAGGCCTCAAATGTAATCCCAAGGTACTGTTTTTTCGAATTCATGTGCGTATTTCGGTGATGGAAAAACATTGTGAGGAAACCTGCATGCCTGAGAGATTTTCTCGGTGGCGTGTGAAGTCTATCAATTCACGCGACGCTTGCAGGGTGGACTATAGCCTAAACTCTCTGAAACCCGGATTCCGTGCCCAGCTGTGGGACAGTACCTAAATGGGTTAATGAAGATGGGAAGTAAGTTAGTAGCTATGTGAAATACTGCAGTTTACGCTTAATAGTCAGTTGCTTCCCGTGTGCTATAGAGCGAGACTGTTACTACAAAGGCAACAAATCCAATTTGCTTGAGCTAGCAATTGATCCGAGCATGTCATGCTCAGCCGCGCTCGGAAATACTAAAACAACGGTGCAGTAAAGCAGGAATAAAATACTTTTACATACCATCACACCTGTCGTCTCCAAGGGATTAGGCAGAGGTGTACTAATTTCGCTAATTAATTACCCACATTTAGCCGATATGTTTTAGGTCCCATGTAATAACTGGGCTAGAATCCATACTCCAAGCTGCTACTGAGAATATCATAGAAAAGCCTAATAACACTTTGCGCGGCCTGAGAATCGAACCCAACACCTTTTGCGTAGCAGTCGTTCTTTACGACTACTCGACCAATGAGGCAGGAACAAAATTCTTTTATGAAAACCTAGTATAGTTATAATTCATGACGATTCGATTGGCGCAGTGGTTGATCAATAAAATGTTTTTATAAACACAAAAAATGTCTTTGTAAAATTTTCTTTACAGAAAAAACGTTGCCTCCTACAATTTTCCGTAAGATTTTCTGAGAATATTATGGGGGGCAACGGTTTTTTATAAAAAATGGTTTTTAGAGATGACGAAAGTAACATTATAGTAAATAGGTATATATTTTTATGGCAACACTCGTCGATGTACGCCAGCGACTACTTCTAGGCCTGTTGGTACATTTTCAGGTTATTGGATAGATTAGTTTTGTTTCCTGGTATTTTAATGTTTGAACAAGTAGGCTTTGTTAATAGCATTGTAGTTCAGTTTGTAAGTAATCTCAAATAGATTAGACACAACACTACTAAGAAACGAATTAAGACACAATTGATTTGTGTATTTACAGGGATTTTATTAGTTATCTTGATTGAATAATACCTCAATTTATCCAGAAGTGAATACAGCGCCATCTAGTTTCGAGCTAAGCAACGACACATGTTTTACGGAATGCTTAGTTATATTTTTTATTAATTTTGATTGTTGATTATTATTGATATTGATTATTATTTAATCCTCACGTATCGGGTCCTGCACAGCATTCAGCATCTATTCCACCATTAATCATGGATGCTGTAATCATCTTCTTGTAAAAAGTATATTCCAAAGATTTGGAATAATTAAGTAATAACAAAAAAGCTTCTTATTTTTATTTTTTATTTTCTTGCACTATCATCCTGGACGATGTTTAAACATTTCAAGTTTACCTCATAAGAAAGTAAGTTTAAAGCCAATTACACAATTCTACACCAAACAGACATGCAAGAAAACGACTTAATAAACAAAGTGGTGAAAAGAAAGAGCAGGATGGTATTAAATAGACACGGGTAGTGGAATTTTCCTGCCTTTTCTTAATTACGTAGACTTGTAGAAGTAATCTCGTGACTAATCCCTTATTCTATTAGACTTGTTTCGGTTCTAAGACATTCTAAGTAGAGTTTAGTGGAATGTGTTTCAAGATATACATGCATAAGTATTCTACATCTTTTTTGGGTCTGGTGTCTGGTGTCAAGTGAGCTGTTTTTTTGTTTTTTTTTTATGTGATAACGTCTAATAAATCGATGGACGCCGGCTGCACGCACGAAACATTGTCACGTCCCGTCTGACCCGAGTGTGTAAGCGAGAGAGCAGAACAAGCGATAGAGAGGCACTATCGGCTTAAGCGTTCAACTTGTTATCACATACAGTTATCGTCCGCAAAACGACTTTACAGACAAACCATGTTTTATGAAAATAACAGTTGGTTAATGTTCGGATTGGTACTTTCGTATGTATACTGTTAATTTTAGGGTCTCATCAGTAAACCTCTCTGCCTATCCCATTGGGGTTACAAACATAATGGTTTGTTATGTTTATGTACAATTTTCTTATATTCTCGCGAAATTCCACCATGCCATACCATGGGACTCGTGAGGACATTTATCATGACTCCTTCGGGATTACATGTATAAATATATACATATGTATATTTCTTTATGCGTATACTGATATGTACAGTGGTTAAGCGATTTGCTTCCACGGTACCTACACGTATTTTCTATACTTCCCATCTACTACCAAAGTAGTTTACCGCAGCAGAGCTATCCACGTTACTTTTGACAGTTGTCAACTTGACAGCTCCAAGCGAACAAACGATCAATCGCGCAATTTTATTTTTGTGATTTTAAGACGTACATTATATTTATAGTTGTTATTGTTATATGCGGTAAAAATAGAGTGAAGACAGGTTTGTTTTCAATTCAACTATATCGAAACTTAAAAATAAAATAGGAGAATCTGTTAATTACTTTGCAGAAATCTCTTTGTCTTGCACACATTAGCGGGTTCGTTAACACATTAATATACGAACGTCGTCCTGCTTATGTAGTTATAGGTATTGGAATCGGAATGGTTGAATGGATAGGTGAGCTACAGTGTCAGTGACAGTGCAGCACTCTTTCAGAGTGGATAGGCGGGCACGGGGGCGGAGGCGGGAGCGTGGGCGGGCTCTAGATTCTTGGCATTCATAGCGCTTGATGGAATATGAGCTTCTTCAGTCACTTCTTAATCATATAATTAATAAACATGAATGAAGAAGAATGAAACAACCTTGTTTTGAACCTTCGTATTTGAAAATTATTTGTGTGAGTTAGGATAATTTTAATAGGTATATTGATTTCTTTATTTCCCATACTAATTTTATAAAAATATAAAATGGGGTAAAAGGTAGTGCTAGTGCTATTTGGCGTTTGATTCTAAATTTTGTCTTATGCATAGGCATAAGACAAAATTTAGAATCAAACGCCAAATGCATTGGCAGACGCTGACTGATTGGATTCATACCCTCATGTGGTACGATCGCCACCCGCTCCCGCGTCCGCTTCTGTACAGGCGGTTGCACTATATGAACAACCGTTGTCAAAGTACATTTGATCAACACGCACTCGCACACGCCTCCACTTGGGTAAAGCGTATAGAGGCTAAATATTTGCGACAAAATAATGCCAGAAAATTAAATTTATTGTGACAATGAGGTAAATTGTAAATCGATGCCTACATTTTTATTTATAAAAATGTTCTTGCCTTCGCAAAAACACTCTGCTAATAAGCAGAGGATGGATACGAGCTGCCCAAGATAGGGATGGTTGGCGCTCTTTGGGAGAGGCTTACGTTCAGCAGGCTATAGGCTAATAAGTAAAAATATCAATTAATTGGTGGATTTTTTTACATAAGGTAGGTTAACATTTATACGTATTTACTCAAGACTTTGTACACGTCACAAAATACAGACTCAGGCAGCTGATTCCATTCATTATTATAACTTTACGGGGAAATAGTCATGACCCATTTCGATACCAAATAAATACAAGATAAGTGGACCAGTTAACAGCACTACATATCTTCTATCCCTTTCCCAACCTTGATTTCAGAAAGAGACATAGTAGGACTCAGTTTTGTTTTGGAAACAAGCGCAACACCAATGTTGGGCTGGTAATAAACATGCATTGTTCGTTGCACAAACAGCTCAGGACATAGCGGGTATGCGACGGTCCACGATCTACGCCATAAATATAATCGAACTGTGTGTTTTCAACAGCGTTCGGGTATTTTCGTAGGGTCAGAGTTGTTTGCTGTACAGTGAGTTTTGTGGTAATGGAATTGTTTGCCATTTTTTTGTTTTTATTTTGAGTTCTACTTTTTCTAGTTGAGCACAAATAAAATCTTAATTGGAGTACGCAATTTGTTTTCTAGGACGATAGGTTGATTATGTATGCTGTTTTTGTTTTTATTTTCAGTTCTAGTTTTACCTGGTGAAGAGCAGAAACAAAATTTAATGCAGAGTACGCAATTTGGGCTCCGACATGTGATCTGATGAAAGATTGATTATATGGAAGTTAGTTAAGGTTTGATTTTTTTCTCTCGTTTTTTTTTCCTTCGAGCATTTATCTCTTGTGTTCTGAATATATACCACTCAGGCTTGGAACAATCTATCAATCAATTAATCAATATTTGTACCACGTCGGAATCGAAGCTCCGACCTGTGGCACGACTATAAAATATTATCCTTCAAGTCTTTTCCTAACTTTGTTTGAGTCGGCTTTCAATCTCTACAGATGCGGCTCAATATATTTTTAAGTCCCGACTAACACTAACAACCAGAACCGTCGATTCTATCAGAGGAGGGAAGTATCTCAGTGGGTTAAGAATGGTATCCCATCCACAAACTGTCCTCGGCAAGCACAAACTTACAGATCTGTTGATCAGCCCATTATTTATTTGCTACAACGCCTTCGTCGTAATTTCGTATCGTATCAGTGAATATTTTTATCAGACCTCATTTGTAACTTAAAACCTCGAGGTATCAATAATGTATGATTCATAAATATTTCTGGCATTATGACACAGCGCCATCTAGTTCCGAGCTAAGCAACAAGGCTTGTGTTACGGATACTAGTTGGTTGATATACTACATATATACTTATTTTTTTGTAAATTATATACATATTATACATAGAACCATCCATGACTCGGATATAAATCCATGCTCATCACACAAACATTTGTCCCTACCGAGATTCGAACCCGGGACCCGTAGCACAGAAAGCAGTGTTAACTACCGCTGGGCTAATTGGGTCGTCAAAATTCAAAATACATAATGTGTGTCTCATACATTTCAGTAGCAAAGCAGGGTAATACAAAGCTGTGAGTCGCATCATAAACATGAATATCGTCAACATACGTACTGAAATGGTTTCCGATAGGAATGGCAATGAGTTCCGATGTAAATCACCCGTAGAATGTAAATGTAGGCAAACACGACGAGAGCCGAAGGTTGCCGGAAATCGACGAAGTAATAGCTCGGAGTTACGTAAAGATGGAAAGTTTTGCGGAGTTAGAAAGTATGAATAAAATTGTTAGCAAGAGTATGTATGAAGAGATAAAATATGTAAGAAATTACCATTTTATTGCTAGAGGCAACGGACTAGGAATATTCTGGTGAAGTTTGGATTTTTGGTACGCCAAATTGGGTTCTAAAGTTATTATTAAATTAGCATCATAATCAGTTGAGTCAACGCCCTGGCCCAGCTGCGTAACATTCTTCTTTTTGCTTTCGGTTCTTCAGTAATCTAACCATCATTAGCGATTTGTTAGTTATTACAATAAATACTCTTTTTAATGGTTTTGTACTTTTAATAAATTCTTATTATTGAGGATAGATATGTAATTTTAAGGGACCTCGATCGAAATGAATTCATGTACCTGATTAGTATTAAAAAAAACTTATGTTCATGAATATGACGATTTCCAGTTAAGCAAAGAGCGAATGAATTTATTTAACAAATTCTTAGTACCGTGGCTTGTCCTTAACTTTACCTTTAACGTAAAAAATACCGACAAGTTGAGGACATACATATATTATACAATATGTACACTTGTATGTATACACGAGCCTATGCTTATTCTCATAACATATGGCAGATTAAAGTTAATAGGATGAGTGATCAACGCTAAAGGGCGTCCAGCGTCGTAAGGCTCTCTGTCTGTCAAATTAAGCGGAGCGGAGCGGACAGGTGCTGAGCTGAAAAAAATTAAACAACTAGCGTAACTAGACACGTCAGTTAGGAAATGCCGATGCCAACTAGATATTAAAAAAAAAATTACATGACTTGTAAAAGTGTCTTTAAAAAGATCTATTCGCAGAAATAAACAATCATTTCACAATCATTTCATTTCATTTCGCGTTAGTACGTTAGCCGTGAAGTACTAACTTACTTGTAGATGAGGAAGATAAATTAAATTACGTAAAATTCAGTTTTCCACTCCGTTATAGAAATTTGAATTGGAATCTAACTGTTTATTAGCCACGTGGCTAAATACATGGTTATTAACTGAGAGGAACCAGGTTTCCATTCTCAGACTGAGCCTATGATTGTATTATTTCTAATTATTTTTTTTCTTTAAAAACCCAAATCGAAATCTTTACGGCTGCAAAGTATGAAATGGCATAATACATACATACATACAAACACTCACGCCTTTTTCCCATGGGGGTAGGCAGAAACTACAGAATGCCACGCGCTACGGTCCCTGCATACCACTTTTGCACTGGCATAATCTGTCTACCCATTACAATAGATTAAAAACCATACAAGAAATTTGTGTATACATTGAGATATATCTGCCTACTCCCTCAGTAATACATGCGTGATAATGGTGTGTCAAATCAAGCGAATATTACGACTCTCCAATTCTATTTAAATATATTCATATTTTACTTAATCTGCTTCGTTACGATTCAGAAGCCAGGCGGGTTTTAAAAAAACAACTGCTGTTTTTCTATCGTGATACCCAGATGTCTTCACACAAATTAAGTTATTTCTCAGACATTTTTATTGGATAACTGTTTTTTGGCTTCAGAGTAAGACTTATGTGGTTTCTTGCCTATTTCGAAACGAACGAGGTCAGACTTTTTAAGAATACAACCTATTTCGGAGGGTTTTCATTCGTCTTATAACAAAAACAACAACAAAAACGGAAGATGATTATTCCAACGCTTATTAATAGAAATAATTTGGATTTGCTCCCAGTGGTACTGTGTCTTGAGAGAATGAATGGTAGGCGATTACCGAAAAGTATAAATTCTTTATGGAGCTCTTTATGTGGATGTCAGTGAAAACGCAGATATAACTAATACGATAACGAAACGATATAACGAACATGTACCGATCTAATTGGTGAACTCTTTCAAAAAGGTTAGATGCGCGGTACTCGTAACCGATGTTCAGTTCAGTGATCTTGCATGCCAAGATGCATGAATGTGGATGAAGCAAAGGTGGTATGCAGGGACCGTATTACGTGGCTTTCTGTAGTGTCTGCCTACCCCCATGGGAAAAAGGCGTAAATGTTTAAGGCAATGTAATGTAATATAAATCGCAAGTCTAGTTTATAAAGTAAATAGATTATTACCCATTGAAATAAAACTACTTTTTACGGATTTTATCGCGGTCAATTGACATTATTTTAACCCGACGTTTCGGATCCTTTACAGCATCCATGGTCACGGGCCTACTGAGGTGTTGGTCGTCTTGAAGTTATAATTACTAACAGCTACCTTAAATTTTTAATTATTATTGAAAATCCGATTTACACCCAACGAGCTCACTGTGTCATTCGGTCGTGCAATAGAGATCAATAAGAAATCAATAGATTATTATCCTTAAATTGATTATCGGCAAGATACAATTATATTGGAGTTAATGGAGGTGATTCTAATCTTGTTTAATTTAACAGCGATGACCTACAACAACTCTTAGTCAATCGTTATCGGCTTTATTTATTGTCTTTCAAAACCTACACGAGAGATGATCTTAACTTAACTTTGCTTCGTTAAGGAGTTACATGTTCCTTAAACTTTTTTTTTTCAAAAGAATTATCACCATTACTCCTGTCTCTATATAAATAATAAAAAAGCGTATTAATAAATGTTGCTAAGCGCATAACTCGAGAAAGGCTTTAACAATTCGGCTAGTATTAAATAAAATAATAAATATGTGAGAAAGAAACACTTTGCTTGACCTGAAAGTTAAATCCAGAACCTCACACTCAGTAGATTCAGAACTCAGTAGTTACGCATATGACTACTAATTCAAATACGAAATTTTTTTTTTACGCAATCTCTTGGGAAATATTTTGCGTGATAATATTCTATATAAAAGGCCAGACATTGGACGGTATATTTGCGTGAATTTTCCATATAATAAATGAAGGTGACCAGACAGGCCATTATTGCTAATGAAACTAGAAAATTAACTCACAAATATTATTTAACCTACTTTTTAAAAAACATGAATTATTTGTACCCTATTTATTTATGCCCAGTTCAGCAAGGGTAGCACAAAATACCCGTACCTAGCCCGCTACCCTTTTTACCATATCTCG
The DNA here is from genome assembly GCA_905163465.1 of Craniophora ligustri. NCBI lineage: Eukaryota > Metazoa > Arthropoda > Insecta > Lepidoptera > Noctuidae > Craniophora > Craniophora ligustri. The sequence goes on along the minus strand of LR990967.1, from coordinate 2,960,710 downwards.
CATACTTTTTTTTTTGGGCCCAGAACTATCGCGGTGTGCACAGAACCACCCACCGAAGTGTTATTACAGTGAGATCCATAGTTTAGGAACGTAGAGGAAAAACATAGACACAAGAGAGAAGAGTAAGAAACCTAACACGGTACGGTAGACGGTTCCAGGGTTGGCAACGCGTGAGCGACTCCTCAGGGGTTGGAAACGTCCATAGGCTACGGTAACTGCTTACCTTATTATCAGGCGGGCTGTAAGCTCGTTTGTCACCATCGTGGTTAAAAAAACATTCATTTTTATTCATAAAGAAGTGTTAAGTGGTCTTGCAATATTTATACCAATACCAAAAAGTTTTTAATATTAAGGGTCTACTTCAAAATGTTATGAAATTTATCCAACATTTACAATAGAGCGAAATTATGCATAGTGCCCCTTCTCAAGCTATTTGTGACATTTGAGGACGGGGGAGGGACGTGAAGAAAGTATTAAATAAAAATTCAAGACTGTACCTACTATCCAAAATCGTTTCCAGAATATAGAAGTGAAAGTGACCTTGTTTTTACTATGTTTAATGCTTTTACCATTATTAGTCTTTGTTAGTTTATCGCCAGACATTTTGAAAGGTTTTGAGGGGCCAGTGGATAAGTAATAACTATACTGGCCTGTCGATCTGTAAGGTTGAGCTTTTTCTAACGAGGTCAATCTGTGGATGGGTGATCATTCGTAATACATTGAATCTCTTTCGTGACTTGGATATCACGTTGAGCCATTCGTCAGAAACCAAATAATCTGACAACTGGTAATCATATGATATACATACACAGACGTATAAAATTCAGTTGCTTTGTATAAAATTCCAGTAATCAGCCACATTTGTCTGCCCATGTGGCTGAATACTGCAAATTAGAAAGCTTTTTTCTTGTCGTAAGGATTTTCTTCAGGATAAGACTGAATTTTAACTACTGAAAAGCATACGATTCGAGGAACGTTTACAAGCAGTAATTCTCATCAATACCTATAGATACCAAAAACGAATACACATCAACTCATTTACCATCTTACTATTAGGCATGGTTCTCCTCTCAATCGAGAAGGCAGCTATATATATATATTCTAGGATACCTATTGTGTTTTTTTTATGGAGATAAGGGCGCAAACGAGCAGGCGGCTCAACCGATGGTAAGTGACCGCCGCCCATGAACATTTGCAACACCAGAGGCTTGCAAATGCGTTGCCAAACCGCCTAGAAACCGTTCAGGTTTCTTTAAATAGGGAGTTACTGAACTGACAGCAAACGGAATTCCCATGCTGTCAGAATAGTCAGTCCCCCAATGAGCTCTGGTAACTTTACTCACTCGCAGAAAGACAACTATTGTTGATTCAGTGCGGTCTTCTGTAAGGCGTAATGTTCGTCTCCTCACGATGATTTCCTTCAAAATTTAAACAGACACTTTCCTTAAAACTGGTTTGAACTTTGAGATCGATCTCATAACCGTTGACTCTACAAACTATTTATACATAGTCTAGTCTGTAACAACATTACTCAAACGTACTTACCAACACATAATTATATTTTATTTGCGAAGCGTTAGTTTGTTAGTTGAACCAACCTCAATTATTTTGTCTGAATATAATGTAGATTCGCTTTAAGCAATCTTGAATCTTAAAGACATTACCATAATATTATTAGGTAGGAATATTCTAGCTGAGTTCGTTCAGTACCAAATACGTACTACGGAATAATTTATTGAGAAAGTGTCTAGCATTTTAATTGCGCTTTTCATTAGTGATTTTAAGTAAATGCAATTAATTTTCAGGCTTCTATTACTAGGTCAGTGTTGAGAATTAATTAGTCCTTATGTTCTTAGGTTCTTATTACCTACTTATATAAATACAATCATTCTTTTTATAATTAAAGGATGAGGCAGTACAAACTATGTCGATTACTGTTCGCTAACAAATTTAAGGTGTCGCGTGACTTTACTTGCGCTGGGAATCAAATTGATGAGCATACATTAAATAGGCGAGCATTCGAAAAAAAACGATTTGGCAGTTATTTCTTTGTATCTCAGCTATTTTGCATATAGGTAGGTACCTTCTGTTTGTTCCTTGCTGCAATGGAATCTTGCACCCTACGGCAATATTATTTGATTGGTCAGCCACTACAAATTACATGCTTGTAAAACAACAATAAAATTGCCGCAAACGTACCACTAACATTGAAATTAAACTAATTTAATACACAACCCGTGCAAAACCAGGCTCGTAGAATCCACAATTTAAATAATCCGTGGCCAAATAAAATCAGTTTGCTCAACACCCACTTATAAGGCTCCGCTACGTAATAAGCGGGTAAAGCAATATTTTGAATGTATTACTTACTTCAAGCTTTTTCCCAACTGTTCTTTCTCTCTCTCTCTTATCAACTCATTTACTGTTTCTTCTTATATATATGTAGTCGCCGTTTATTACTCTTATTGATAGATTCGGCAGACTTGATAACAGTGGGCTGAGTGTCTGGAGCCTAGGGTGGCAGACTTAAGAGGGCAGCTTGTTTTTGCAGGGCACATTGTTTTAGGAACAGATGGCCGCAGAGGCTCGAAGGTTCTCGAGTGGCCGACCGTCGACCTGGTAAAGGTAGCTGGAATCCGCTTGATGCGGGTGGCGCATAACCGGTCGTTATGGCGATCCTTGGAGATCTACCTATGTCCAGCAGTGGATGTTAAACGGTTGATATGATGATGATGAAGATGCAGATTTCGTCACAATGTTTTCCTTAACTTCAATGCAATTGTCAATGCACGCACGCCTTAGTAACAAGATAACTATGACTGCAGTTCACAGTTCCAGTATGGAATACAATATGCAGCTTTAATTCGCAGCATTCAATCAATTAATTCACAAAATAACAAAACCAAATTAAAGCTGACACATTTTGCACTATTCCTAGAAGTATTATCACAATGTTGCTGCATTAGATTGTGGAACATGACTGTTGGAATTGTTGAGTCTATTATGAATCATGAATTTTTGAGAAATAACGCGTGATATTGGTCTGCTTACAGTAAACCTAGATTCTATCCTATCAACCGGTTCTATATGTGTTGATTCCACAAGACTGCCACTGATCTTCGTAATCCAATCTTCAAAATCCATCCATGAATGGAACTCGAGTGTAGCCTGTATCTTCACTTCGCTGATCTAAAGATCTGCGTTGTACTTGCTTTAATAAATAATAATAATTAATAAATATTCCTGGACATTATGACACACAGCGCCATCTAGTTCCGTGCTAAGCAATGAGGCTTGTATTACGGATACTAGTTGGTCGATATACTACATATAAACTTTTTTTTTGTTAATACATACATATTATACATAGATACATCCATGACTCGGTTACAAATGTTCATGCTCATGACACAAGCATTTGTCCCTACCGGGATTCGAACCCGGGACCCATAGCACAGAAGGCAGTGTTAACTACCGCTGGACTAATTGGGCCGTCAAACTTTGCTTTTATTTTTTAATTTATATTCTGTTTATATTGGACAACCAGATTTGCGTAATGATGTTAAGAATGCCTTCATGTTTCTGTTTGTACGATTTTTCAAGAATTGGGAGTCTTTTCTAATCCAATATAGGACAATCAGATATTAGCACAATCAAAGAAACCAAACTCTTCATCTTAATTATTTGAACATAAATTACATTGATAATAATGTTATATTAATTTTTGTCTAATCATTCATGTTTTAAAGATCCATTCATCCTTTATAACATAACAGTGTATTGACATACAAATACATAAAATTATTAATATTTTTACTGGCTATAATCAATTGCGCATATGAGAACAAGTGACGTCACGCAGTTCTGCCACAGATAATATGTATGGTCGCCACAGAACGCCGGCGCGACCGCACCGCTCCCGCCTCGCTGCCGACCCAAGCGACCGCGGTCCGTAAAGGTTTTAAAATAGCTTCCCATTTAAATTTTACTCTGTTTTAACATCACACCTGTGTTAAATGAATGTGGACGAGGCACAAGTGGTATGCAGGGACTGTAGCGCGTGGCATTCTGTAGTTTCTGCCTACCCCCATGGGAAAAAGGCGTGAGGGTATGTATGTATGTATGTACCTGTGTTAAAGGGGTAGTAGGTAATCATGTGTCCTATTTCAAGTAGACTAATATATTATAGGTACTGCTAGCTTGTTAAAAGTATTTGCACGGTTCCAATGAGTAGGTCTTATGGAGAAAAACCATCAAGAAACTTTATAGATATCTTTTAAATGTAAATGACTAAATAATTTCGTAATAACATAACCTAACATACAATCACGCCTGTCCGAGCCTAATGCCATCGAGCACAAATTCAAATTGCGTATTTGTTTATTTTATAATAACCGAAAAAAACGTATACTAACTTTGCACCCCTTGAATAAATTTTCAAAAATCCTTTTTTTAGTGCTCCCTCCTACGTTATAAAAGGAACCCCTGTGTAAAATTTTAAGTTTCTAAACCTTTTTTAGGCCCTGCGTTGATATGTCAGTCAGTCAGTCAGCTTCTTCTTTTAAATATAGAGATTTCTCGTAATATACGTCTTAATATAAAACTTTATGTATCACTCATTATATATTATTTTATTGAAAGTACTTCTTGTTTTTAAGTTTATTTACACATCATTTTATTTACTGCTCAAAATTGATATCGCGCTATCTTCGACGTTATCCCACATAATGGTCCTCACATAAAATTTATACCATTTGCCAACGAGTTATTTCTTAGGGACTCGAAGCTAGATGGAGACGGCGTTTTTAAATTAATTTTATTAATGTAGCCAACATTGTATTTATGTAGTAGGTACTCTACTAAAATATTTACTTTTCAAACTGTATTGATTTCTAGTTCTTACACGAATAGACAGATTGGAGTAAAATGTTATTGCAGTACCTATATTACTGTTATGTAATCGTGATATAGATATTAGAGAGAAAAACATAAATCACTATTTTTCTAAACATATACTTTTTGAGTCGCAGCCAGTATAATCTATTGGAATTACCTAACAGCTGACAAACAAGAAGTGAAAACTGCCTTAAACATTTCCCTAATTCAAAGGTATTGTAACTGAACTCAAATACCACTCGCGCAAATGTAGATAGAATTGTTGAAGGCTGTTGAATGTAAAGTACGTATTAAGCTCAGAACTGAGGCAGTCAAGTGGAAAGCACGTATAAATTAGGTGTTCACTATCAACTTGTAATTTTGTGACGTCATAATTATACTACGACATTGAATCAATAATTAATTGCGTCGTTGGTTGAAGGTTGAAGTAAGAATAATTAGCATGATCCTGAAAGATCCTGGGCTGAAAAGTGATATCGGGTTTTACTTTGAAATTCTCAGTAACAGTAAGTAGCAACTGTAACATGCAATATTGCATGTAGCCAAACTACATACCAACGAAGTCTAGGTATATGTAAGTATATCTTTGACTCGCTCTATAGTTTGACCAGTGAATTGTAAAATCATAGGTTTCAAGTTAAAAAGGCACGCACTACTTCGAGAGGTATTAGCTAGAGGTAGAGAGCTGCCTGACTGTGGAAGTACCTCCTTACTGAAGACCGTAGTGAAAAAATAATAGTTGTATTTCTGCAAGTAAGGTTACCAGACCTCTTTGGGAGAGTGACTATTCTGACAGCATGGGAATTTGGTTTGCCGTCAGTTTAGTAACTCCCTATTTTAAGAAAATAAGGAACGCGCGAGCGACTCCTTTGATGTTGCAAACGTCTATAGGATACGGTTACCGCTTACCATCAGGAGGATCGTATGTTTGTTTGCCACACTTGTGGTATGTAAAAAAAAACTTGCTTTTTGAAGCCATGCATGCATGTATCACATTCCCCCTTAAATGAGAGGAGATCAGTGGGACAGGGAATAGGTTGATAATGATGGGCGATACCTTCTATGAACGAAGGGACTTATCTTGAGTCCAGGACCTTGGCTCCCTTATCATCTTTCCACGCTGCTCTATCTCTTTTTTTCCTTGACCAATCATTTTAAATTCAATAATGTCTCAGAGAGACACAGCTCCGTTCAGTAATATAAAAAAACGTGCAATGTATCATATCATTTAACGTTCAATAAATCTTCCAAATTTTACCTTCTTGTTACGATCACCTAGAAACGCAATAACGTATCGGCTGCCTGCTGGCTCCTCAATAATCCGCTTAACCTTTACAAGCGCGCATCTAGTAACGATATAATATTATATTATCTTGCCGCAAAAATATCCTAAAATACAATAAAGTAGATATGTTCGTTGCCATGGAAACCTTTGTATCGAATTGAATAGGTAACTGATGCCTGGTCAGCTGTTTCATTTTGTTTTTCTTTTGTTTCATCGCAAATATGAGAGCAGAAACAGTATAATAATTGTAATATATTTGTGAGGACATTGTGTAAATGGGATTTTGCTAAAGATTGAATGTTTCGTTGGAGTGTTGAGGTAAATTTTCAGGACATGTTAATACTTCGTAGCATTTTGAAGTCTGAATAAGAGCCAGGGGGACATATGACTTTAAGCATTACCGTGTCAATGTAGGTCTTAATTCGACTATAATTAATTTAAATTAAAAGTATTAGCATTCTGCACTCCTGCTCTATATAAACACTTCATTTCAGATTTTATTTGGTAACTTGTTGGTCACAGATTTTCTATCGCCAATCTACGTAATATTTCAGAAAAACTGGCCTGACAACATGGTATACTATGACAGTCTTTAGTTTAACTTCGTCCCACTGCTGGGAAAATAAAGAATTAGGCACATGAACACCTGAAAACGATGCCGTCGAAGCTGCGGGTGGAAGCTAATAATGAATATAGAACCTTATTTTCCCCTATTTAATCACATTATTAAACAAACTAATTATCTATGTGACTTGGCGATTTTGAACTGCCGAGTCATCAGACATCGTTTCATCTCTGTCACTCGTTGAGCAGATAATTTCGTGTGTGAAAGAGACAGATGATACGTAGGTACTTTTATCGTTATGGATATTAATTTTGTGAAGAAAATCGAATTAGGATTTTAATTAATACATTGGAGAAATTTTATTATTTGTTACAAAGTTATTTAATGTTGCTCGTGTTGTACATTTATTTATCTTGTAGGTTGTTATTGAGTTAAGAGTGTACATATTTACGAATTTCAAAATTATTTTGTAAAGGGCTTACTTTCGTATGTACATTTTTTTAATGCTTAAGTCAAAATTTCATAAGTCGTCATGCAGAGCTTTTATTTTCGCGACGCGAAACGCGGGCGACGCGATTTTCGCGACGCCCACAGCCAAACATAATTTTTGTATTGAACTTGGCTCTCCTTTTTTACATCTTTGATTTTGGTAGGATAAGATTTCTGACACATACACGAATAATAGACATTAAATAAAACATCATTAATACAGATTTTATCTCCATATTATTGATATTATTTTAACCCGACCTTTCGGATCCTTTACAGTAACCACAATACCTCAGTCTGCCCGTGGCCATACGGGCAGACTGAGGTGGGCACTTCTATTGATTATTGAAAATCCGATTTAAAGGAAGTGAGGAAGTTTGAGTTTACCTATAATTAAGGGTAGAAAAACTCCTCGTTTTTGTACAGCATTGAGTTTCTTCCTTCGACTTTAATAAGAAGATGACGTTATTCTTTAGGATTCCGAAGACAAATGGTCAGTGCTTTACGTGTTATTTTAGGGGCAGATATAGTATGATAAAGCGGCCGGCTTATCGTATTATGCTCAGAATATTTTTGTTATTCCACGCTCTTATATACAGATATTGAAGTAAAAAATGCGAGACGTGAGAAAAATGGGGCTACACTTACAAATAATATGTAATTTGGTGGGAGTTTCTACCACTTGTTATTATTATTCAAGAATAAGGAATAAGCTGCAGAATATATTATATCAATGTAGGTACAGATGTTAGTTTTTTAGTTTCTAGATACTCTAGACAACAGTACAAAACTAACTGTTTTAAATGTATTATTTAATTATATTATTTTGTAACTTTTAAATGCAATAATAAAATCTATTTATTTTTAGAAACGATGTGGTCACTCGAACATTTAAATTTCAAATTACTTAACAGATTAGTTTTCTTCCAAATAATTTAAAGTTTAATAAACGTATCCTACGTTTGAAATTGTAGCTATATTTTTCTCATTCTTTAAATTTCAAGAAGACTTCAATAACAAAATGGCTAATGTTGAACAATCCGTTTTTTAAAAAACTTCAATACAGTTTATCTTTAAAACAGGTATAGAATCTTAAAGACTTTTTTCCCTCTTCTTAAAGTATTACCAATCCATCATAACGTAGATATGGGTGCATTAATATTTTATATTTTGAAATACAACATGTCTTATTTTTCTCCGCGGTACACATTTTAAAAGTCCCTCGGAGTTTACTGTTATAAGGCTGTATGTAAAGACTTTTACGATACACGCAGAATGTAAAAAGTCGCATGTTTTACGCGGAGTGACATCAAACCGCTATCATACGCTGAGCTCTTATCTTGAATGAACTAGAATACACCAGCCACAGGATATTTAAACTCTTTACCGCAGTTTTACAGATAAAAAAGACACCTTTTTGTGTTCTCGAAAATTGTTTATGACCTCTTTAGTGTGGTGCTGCCTCTATAGCTACCTTTTGTGGTCGGGATTCCGCGTTTGAATCCCTGAAGAAGTAAATGTTTGTGTGATGATTATTTCTACATTTTTGTTGTATAATTCGTATTTATTTTCAATACATTTACACAGAAGATAAGTCTTTCGGTGCGCTAATCTGATAGTAAATATATTGAGTATTATCAACGTGAAATTCGTAAAATGAAGTGGTTTAAAAATAGTTTTATTTAAGGTATTATGTTGGTATAACTAATTATGTTTGTCAAAGGTTAACACGTCAATCTCCACGTTTGACCAACAGTGACCGCAGTTACATTATGCAAACTGGCCATATAAAGGCGACATCACATAAACCATGTTATACAAGGGATAATTTTTAATCATAAATGAAAAGATAATTTTGCATAATTTAAGCTATATTATATTATAGAACATTCATTTTACATAGGTATTCTATCTTTTTAAGTTAGGTATATATTTTTTTTATTTTTATTAGTTTTTTATGGTGATAAGGGGGCAAACGAGCAGGCGGCTCACCTGATGGTTAGTGATGACCGCCGCTCATGGACATTTGCACCACCAGAGGCTTGCAAATGCGTTGCCAAACCCCTTAGAAACCGTTCAGGTTTCTTAAAATAGGGAGTTACTAAACTGACAGCAAACGGAATCCCCCAATGAGCTCTGGTAACCTTACTCACTCGCAGAAAGACAACTATTGTTGATTCACTGCGGTCTTCTGTAAGGCGGAGGTACTTCCCCAGTTGATCAGCTCAATTTAAGCGAGATCTCGCTATGCCCTACCTCCTACTAAAAATATTGTTTTGTTATGGCGTGTCTTTGGTGTTTGGGTGTCTATTTGACTCGCATACTTTTGTCACTAACTCAAAAATTATTATATTTTTTAAATGTAATCAATATCTCTGATCACATTCACAGTACCTACATCGAAAATATTGCTCACTTTAAGTATTATGATCTATTTATGTAATTATCTCTTTATAAAAGTATGAAAAATTAAAAAATCTCCAAATATGTACCTATCTTGAAGTCACACGTAAATAAATATTAAACGGAATACGAAATCTTCGTTATGAGCGTTCAATCTTGACCTGTTTTATTTAATAAAAGAAGGTATACTTGAGACCAATTTTAAAAGTAGTGAACCACAGACTAAATTGTCGCATAGACAACAGAATGATGCGTGCTCCCAACGTCCTCGGCTTTCAAATAAAATTTTATGTTGAGTCTGTGCCCAAAAGATATCGCCTCTTTGTCTGAGAGAATGGTGAACGAAAAGATTGTTGCCGCTCTTATCCCAAAAATTTCGATTTTACGGAGGTCAGTAGACTTATTGTATAGACTATTCCAAAATAGGTGTTTTTAAGATTTCTTATTTTTTATTGGCCATTTTACAGAATATTGTAAATAAGAATTTAGTAAGTACATTTATTCCGAGTGTCGGGATTTATCTTCGGTTCTATTAAAAAATGATAGTGCAAAGAAAATATTTGCAAACACAATAATACCAATCATTATAATTCATTACATCATAAAAACTCAATTGGAGTGAGCTCAACTTAATTTTAAATAGAGAACCGATTAATTTCTTACGCAAATATTTTTATAATATTCATTTTTTTTACGGTTTTTATCGCGTAATATTAACTACTATTTAGTCTCGACATTTTAGATCTTTTACAGCATTTATATTGACGGATAGACCGAGGTACGTACTGGGTGTCTTGTGATTACTAACAGCTGCCCTATATTTAGTTAATTGCAGACAATTAGTTTAACGCTAAATTAGCTCCCTATACCCTTTAGTATTGTAGTTTTATATCGGGAATTAAATTCAATAGAACGATAGATAATTACAATTACAATTGAAAGTAGATTTAAGCAGATGGGAAAACTGAGCCATCTTCTTTATGGTATAATCAGTATAATAGCTATATTTCAAACAATAACAAATGTAAATATGCAGCTCCACTTTATCATTGAAGTGCTAGCGATAAAAACCGTAAAACCGAAGTGACCCTGACTTTTCGAAATCATGAACGTATTAATTATAAATTCACGACACTGTCTCAAAGGTCACGGTCTAATTTTGAGATACTCAGAATGTATCCCTTTTAGGATTGGTGGAGATTAGTCTTACGTGTCTATGTATGAGTTCACTTTTTCAGGTAAATATATCCTTATAAAAACGTCAATAATATAATCCAAGCTGTAAAAAATAATTAAATATTTATTTTATCCCACTAATATTATAAACGCGAAAGTTTGTAAGTGTGGATGGATGTATAGATGGATGTTTGATACTCTTTCACGCAAAAACCGCTTAACAGATTTAAATGAAATTTAGCATATATACAGTTCATTACCACATAGGCTACTTTTTATCTATATACCATGCCTAGTACCTATATATACCCACGCGAAGTCAGGGCGGGCCGCTGGTGTATTGTAAATTTCCACATTAATATAACTACATACATGTTTCAAGCGACTAAGCCGCTTGAGTAATTGGTGGCAACTAGACTGTACTCATAAGTACTTCGTGTTGAGATAAGAACCGCTTGTGTTTGCCCAAAATCCCTGTTTCTCTACAAAACGCTGCGAATTAATTATGTACGTTGCCTAATGTACCTCGCTTTGCTTGTTTAATTTACAATGAAATTTGGTTAAATATTTTAGCGCTATTTTACGCCTCCTGGATTTCGTAAGCAGAATGTTTTAGATTTATTTTCTTTTAATGTGAAATGAAATATTTATCAATAGGAAATCTTCTCAACCAGATTTATAATTTGCCTGTACCTTTATTCATATAAACATATATGACTGACTTTGTCTGCGTAGAATTAAAGGAAACCTGCATGCTTGAGAGATTTTCTCGATGGCATGTGAATTTTGCCAACGCACAGTAGGCTAGCGTGGTGGACTATAGCCTAATCCCTCACAAATGAGAGGAGACCGTGTCCAGATGTGGGACAATAGTAGGTTGATGATATGATATTTATCTTTAAAGTTTACACCTAAGACTTTAGAATACATTTTATTTTTATTTAGAAATTTGTATCTGGTTGGTTACATGCACGTGTATACGATTTGCATAAATTAGTTCAATGCACCCGCACAAAGCTGCAGGGAGTTCCAATAATACTTACATACAATGCAAAATATAAACCATATACACTTGAGTAGACTCTTAAGTAACAAAAGGTCTTAAAACAAAGGGGATAAGGACTGGTTTGAAGTTTGCAGAGCTAACGAGTTAGTCTGCAAGTAACAGATCGTCTGCACGATAAAGGTTTCTTTGATAATAACGAACCAGACTGTCTGATGGCCCACGACGCGATTAGAAGTCGCGACAGAAATAATGAATCAATGTTATTTGATACAACGGTAGATGCCATTCTATCTTTTGTTTTACATGAATCTTAGCCTAGACATTTTTGATTAATGTAATAATGAATGTATAGTTATAAATTATATGAAGTTATCTGTTCTGTTGTCCAAGATGGGGATGGTTGGCGCTCTTTGGCGGCAGTGGACGGCTATAGGCTGATATGATGATGATCTGTTCTGTTATTACCGGCCACCACATTTAATCAACTTAGTCTGTAATAATAAATAATATAAATAATAAATAAATATTCCCGGATATTATTACACAGCGCCATCTAGCTCCGTGGTAAACAACGAGGCTTGTGTTACGGATGCTAGATACTAGATGGTTCATGATGAATCGAGTAATTGGAACACTTTAAAGTGCTATGTATAATTTTGCTATTTAGTATAGTTATCTAGGATAACAATAAAAAAAATGTTTCTACATTTTAAACTCACTAACATTTGTTAACAACCGTTTTAGGTTGAAGGGATGAACAAAAATGTCTACCCATTCTGGTATTCTAATTAAAACTCAAAGGAAAAGGTCAGTTAGGCCTTGCGATCAGAATGAGTGACGAGTGGGTAAGAATTATCTGGAGCAAATTAAATGCTCCAGAGATCTCCAAAACATGGGTATCTTTAAAAAAAAAATCCTCACCGACAACCTCTGATAGTTGCCATGGTAAGTTAATTTCCAAAATTTCTTTGTCATATTTAGATGAACACTTACATGTGCCATAAGGGACGTTTTCGGACCATTGGGTATTATTTCCAATTTATACAAAAACCCGAACGAAACGCTTCAAGTTCACTTTTATCATGCGTATGATATGAGCTTCTAGAGTGAGTCTTCTCCGATAGATATTATCTGAATGTCTCTTCATCTAGATTGAATCAGTTTCGGTAAGTGCGCTCTATCGCAGATTGCAGTATCGCTGAAAATAAGGCGAACTGGCGGTCAAGCATAAAATTAAATTGAATAAAAATTCACATAGAAAATATACCCAATATGCGTATATTCAAATATGCACGAAATTTACAAACTACAAGATTAAAAATTTTGATTTTTGACCACTATATAGATAGTATCACGTCTTTTATTATACTGATTTAACTGAATTGTGCCAACACGAAAAATATATGTTGAAATAAAACTACTTTTTATAGATTTTGTCGCAGTATCTTGATCCGAGCCGAGTCTGCCCGGCTCCATGGATACTGTAAAATATCTGACACTATTCACAAATAAAATTCGTAAAAAGTAGTTTTATTCAAAGGTTTTATCATGCTGTATGTAGTTTGGTAAATGGTTTTGTTTTTATTTAATTGTCTCATTACTCAGTTTTGAACTTATAAAAAAGTTGTCTAGATTTGGGAATATAATCTCAGAAGTACGTTTAAAAATAAGGTACCTACCTATACGAAAATAGTCTGTTCTTTAAGCCTGTTGCTTTTTCAATAGTGACTTTTATGGTCTTGTGGGAATATAATACGCAAACAACTGCTTCGAAAGCAGAGCTGACGTCGCAGTGGGCGGATCGCATAGTTCGTAGAACTAATGACTGCTAGAGCAAAAACATTTTTAAGTGGACCACGAAGACGCAGCGTGGCCTGGCTTCCAACGAGATAGATGGACGAGCTGCTTAAGACCGCTGGGAGTGGTAGGATGCGGGCAGGAAATAACCGGTCTTTGTGGAAATCAAGGATGAAGACAAGTAAATAAATAAATATATCTGGACATTATGACATAGCGCCATCTAGTTCCGTGGTAAGCAACGAGGCTTGTGTTACAGATACTAGAAGGTTGGTATACTACAGATAGATACATAATAAATACATAGATACATCCTTGACTCGGATACAAATTTGCTCATCACAAAAACATTTGTCGCTACAGGGATTCGAACCCGGGACCCATAGCACAGCAGGCAGCGTTAACTACTGCTGAGCTAAACGGGTCGTCAATATTCCAATAATATTCAGCACGTCCTGTAGTTGATATTATGATGATAAACGACTTTTTAACAGCACCTTTTGTATATACATCATATCCAATGATTTTTGTTCTATATATTTTCAAATTATATTAAAAACAAAATACGATTGACAAGGTATACTTCCAATTTATCTGAGACATCTCTTGTATTTTTTTATTTGAAGTTATGTAGCCTGATAGACAGATAGGTTGTTAGATATATAAATATTCGTGTCATATTGTAGGAGACTCGGTTGGCCCACGCTCTTTTCCAGATCATTGGTTGGTATAATTAGATATTTTTGTGAATGGACAGATACGTGCAGGCGTGCCTTTCTTGCCATGTCATAAACAATGTTGAGAATAGATATTATTGCTATATTAAAAAAAAAGAAAAACAAACTTCAAAAACTAAAAAGCAAAAAATAGCTTCATACACTTTTACCTCTTTTTTAGTTTTAAAGGTATGAAGTCGGTGCCAAGCCAAACGTAATAGTAAGTACACCCACCGCAAGTGACCTTGAGCGGGGTGGTTAAAACCACCACATCATCGGCACCGACTTTATACCTTTAAAACTAAAAAAGAGGTAAAAGTGTATGAAGTTATTTTTTGCTTTTTAGTTTTTGAAGTTGGTTTTTCTTTTTTTTTAAAGTTATTTTATTTTTTTCTTTTTAGTGTTGAATATATTAAACTTTTCATATCAGGTCAATCTAATAGCCTGAAAGAGATACAACGATCAATCCATATATACTTATAATTATGAAAGATTTTTCCTTCAACTCCTAACCGTTGAGGAGTTGTACCTTCCATCATCAGATCATTACATGAGATGGTGATTTTCAAATGCAAATACTTGAACAGCTTTGGAGAATACATGTAAATGTAATAAATGCCTATAACTGAAAGAATTTTCTTTTAAATCTTAACTGTTGAGGAGTTCTACATTCCACCATCAGCTCATCAACATCAAATGATGATCATCAGACGCAAATACTGGAACAATTTTAGTAAATATATGAAAAACGTGATGATTGCCTATAAAATTTGAGGGTTGCCCTCGATTTTCCTGGGATCCCATCATCAGATCCTGATGTGGTTACAATGGGATCATCTGTGAAGTGTACCCTTTGAAACAGAAAAAGAATTTTGCAAATCGGTCCAGGCGTTTTGAAGTAATTCGCGAACATACATAAAAAAAAAAGATTCCGACGAATTGAGAACCTCCTCCTTTTTGAAGTCGGTTAAAAAAGGGGTTTAAGTTCATATTTGTACGAAGAACCACAGAGATTTAAAAAAAAGGTAAGATGATTTCATGCACAACTTAACAACTCTTTGTGATGTGATTTTGAAAAAAGAACCAGTTACTAATTAATTAACGCATTGTTTACCGAGAGTCGTAAGTGCATTTGAGTCCAGAGATTTATTGCCTTAAAACACACGAGCTTGTGATCTATACTTACCCTCATAATACGAAAATACAATTAATTAACAGTTATTTGGATTTTTCATTAAAGATTAACATGCATATCCGTACGTCATTTGGGTCTCCGTTCGTCATTTGGGTCCCTCAATGAAAGTCAGCGCTTTACTATTGCTTCGGTAGTATTGCAGCATTAATGCTGATTGAGGGTGCCATTTGTTGGCGTAATTGATTTTATATAAGTTATTTTTTATGTTACTTTGGTATTCGCCAATAAATAATTAATATTTCATTAATTTCATATCATCACGCCTGTCGTCCCAAAGTGCAAGGTAGAGGTTTATTAATATACACTCATATTTCACCGGTATATTTGAGGTCCCATGGAATAGGGGGCAAGTCTGTTGCCATCAACCGGATGCGAGTCCAAACTCAAGACCTCGTGCTCAACAGTCTCATATACGACCATTAGACCAACGGGGCTTTACTGAAAAAGTATCTTTAATACTAATTCTATTTTTAAATAATCAAGAAGTTTCTGTGTTAATTGAAAAACGAAAAATATAAACAAAAAAAACAAAACTGTTTAGAAGTTGCGATTTCAAAGTGACACCTCATTTCTTTAATCAAATAACTAGCAAATCATTTTAAATATACAAACAAATGAAATTGAATACAACTCACAAACCATTCAATGTAGTAAATTGGAAGAATGAAACCAACCGTCGCGGTAATAAAGCGGGAAATTGGTGAATTCTCCAATCAAATTATATTTCAATTTTTCCGATAATTTCCGTTAGGAGACGAGCTAGGCGCGTTTTGACGGCGTCTGTCTTTAGCTTTGCTTGTTAAACTGAGAATGAAACTGACAGTGCCAGAGGTCACTAAGTATTTTCAAATATTCACAAAATCTCCAAACGACAATGGCCTTAGGTTCGAACTGGAGACCTTTGATTTCAGTGGTCTCACCGCTAGAGATTTAAAATCAATTCAATTTAACTTTATTGCATTTCATAATGTTATAAATACAGGTGGTAAGGCTTAGTTCTAGATACAATTATGGACCCTGTCAGGCACAACAAAAGTATAGTGTAAGAGAGAGAAGGAAAAGTGTTTTTTTATGTTTTAATTTATTTTATGTAATATATGAAGTATAATTTGAAATAAAATATCTATAATTAGCTTATATTTAATGTTATCGTTTAGGTATAGTTAATTAAGTATTTAATTAATTAAGTAGTTGATTGAGTTATAGTTAATTAAGTACTTAATTAGGTATCGTTAATTATAATAAATTAGTATAATTTTACCATTCTTAAATTTTCGTTTGGAGATAAGAGATTAAGATAGGTTTTGACGGCGTCGTTCTTTAGCTTTATTTGTTGAACAGTTTAACAGTTACTGAGAATGAAATGGATAGCTCTAGATGTCATTAAGTATTAAAAACATCTATAGTATCTAGTTTATATATCTAGTTTATTGTAACTATGGTATTGTCAGAGACGTTGATTTCTAGGTCACCCCGCCAGGTGTGTTGTGCATGCTTCCACGAATCCCATGGCCCCGGCAATAGGCCTAGTGGCGTTGACAGGTGCGCTTTTTTAACCGGTAAAAGCTCATGGTGGCGGAGTCCGACACACCCCGACGCCTCCCCAGGCGGCGGGACGCTCCGTAAAGGATTTTTACGCACTTAAAAAAAAATTCTAGCTCATAGCAGTAGCCTAGGTGTGTAAATAGTGTACCACCAGTCAAAGGTCTTAAATTCAATTCCAAGGCACGTAGGTATCACACAATTTTAAAAGTCACCCGTTCATTTATCAATGCTCAATGGAAAACATCATACCGAAACTTGTATGCCTGATAGAGTTTCTCTGTAATGCCATGTGAAATCTGCGAACCCACACTAGGCTGGTAGTCTACAGTCGGGTCCAGTAGTCGGACAATAAATGGGTTGGTGATGACGAATGACGATGATATTTTCGAACGTTGACTGCATTATTGACGATATTTGACGACCCGTTTAGCGCAGCGGGACAAATGTTCGTGTGATGAGCATTAACATTTGTTTCCGAGTCATGGATGTATCTATGTATGTATAATATGTATGTATTAACAAAAAAAAGTATATATGTAGTATATCAATCATCTAGTATTCGTAACACGTCTTGTAGGTTAGATCGAAACTAGATGGCGCCGTGTCATAATGTCCATAAATATTTATTTATTTATTATTATTATTGGTCTCTTCGTCACAAGTGCGGCTGTTCTGCGAGTTCTCCCATTTGAATATATTGAGTTTTGGGTTCAATTCTATATTCAATCAGGTTAATTTTTTGGCTTAGTTTTTTAGTTATTGACCTTGATATTGACTTTGACCTTGACCTTGACGTTGAAATTATCGTTGACGTAAGAATTTGACGTTGACGTTGACGTAGTTTTCGAAATTCCCTTATTAGGATTATTCTTTTAATACATTGCCTGTTTGCAATCTGAAATTGGTCCGCTTTTAAAAGCTATTTGTTTTAAGTTCTAGTTAAAAGTATCAGCTGCTGGAATCACACCAAATTTGTGCAATTAATTATATACCATACGTCTTGAGTAATAAAGTGGCAATCGAAATAGCTTTTGGTTAAGCTTTTATTATTCTAACAAACATCTTATCTTTATTATTCCAGTTGAAGTTATAGTGCACTTTAGTATGTTTTAAAGGAATTACATGGAATTTTGAGATAAATTCATGTTAATTTACATCTTCAACTAAATCATCGAAAGTATCAAATGTGATTAATGATAGCAGAGTTAGTTGGCAATGGGAACTTGGGAATTCCGTTTGCTATCAGTTTATTAACTCCCTTAATTTAAGTTTCTACGGTGTCGGCAACGCGTGAGCGACTATAACAAGCGATAATACGCTATATGAAATTCTCAGTAGCAGCTCGGTGTTTTGATTCGTGTCCGGTAGATGACCATTGGCTCACCCCTTTTTAAATGGGACCTAAAACATACCAGTGAAATTTGGGTGTAAATTAGTACAACTCAACCCCTTGCGGACAACAAGCGTGATTGTTTGTATTATTTGTACATTGATACGGGTAAATGTAAGTATTTTATAGAGAGAAATTGAAGTATATTTTAATTGAGATAATAAATTAATTCGAGACCCCACTGACGCCCCGATAATGAACGACCGCTAATATTAATCATAATTAAATGTTGAAAGAAACCTCGAAATATCTTCGAATTTTCCGTGGAATGAACTGGAAAGATAAATCCCTCAATTAAAGCTTTAATGGTATTAACTAGTATTAGTCTAGTCGAATATTTTACCAAATAATTGTAGTTCTCTAATCTGTTTCTAATTATATAAAAAGACACTCCAAATATTTGGTTCGTGGACGATAACTACCTTTAAGAGAAATTGTTGCATCATTTTAAGGGTAGTTCCAAGGTATTTTATTGATTATTGCGGCGGCCCCAGTAGGGGCAAATATTTATCCTGTAAAACAAACTACTAAACTGTTTTTTACACTTACGTCAATAGAAATCCAATGTGATTCTGCCAAAACATTCAATATACAACATATCGTACAGCTAATATTATAAATGTGAAAATTTGGGTGATTGTTACCCAATAACGCAAAAACAGCTTGAAGCATTAGGTTGAAATTTGACATACTGATAGTTTTTTTACTGGGGTGAACACTTAAAGTACTTTTAATAAACATTGAAAGCGAGCGGCGACGCAAACGGAAGCTAGTATTAACATATTTCTAAATAAATTCTCAAATATGCCATTACTGACGGATAACATTATTATTATTGCACTGGAACCCTCTTAATATTCTAAGTTGATAAGCTACGCCGTAGCTGAGATCGTAGATCGTAGCGGTCGCTAGCTACGGTGTAGCTATTCATTTAAATTCATTGGACTTCAGATTTATCGAACGTTGGGTATTCTGTGATGTCTTATTGGCTATTGCGATATTGGAACATCTATCGTATGGATCAACATGGTTAGGTAATTTAGTTAAATAACCGAGAACTTACTTATGATCCTATTTGCGTAGCGTTAGTGAACCTGCCTTGCGTGGGAAGTGTTTGAGCATGTGATAAATACGCACGTGACTGCAAAATCTCATTGGTGCCTCAGGATTGAACTCGAGACCTTTGACAGTCCACTGGTCACATCAATAGGCTATCACAGCTTATTTAAGATGCAAGAGAAAACCGATTTCTATCTAGGATGATTTGGGAGGATATTAAAATAAATAACTTTGAATTTTTATAGGAAAAAATTGTATGGCTTGAAATACATTTTATTCAATTTAAGTTCAAGCATAACACTGCACGATCAAATGATACGGTGAGCTCGTTCTGTGTAAATTAATATACGGATATTTAATAATTAATAATAATTAGGTAACTGTTAGTAATTATAACTAATAAACTGCTATAAAATACGTAAAAAAAAAGATTCCTCCTTTTTGAAGTCGGTTATAAAGTAGTTTTATTTCAATGTGTATTCGCGCAAGTGTAAGAAATCTGTATGTACATGTATGTATATACATAGCTCGTTTATGCTCTACCGGGGACCTGATAGCAATAAGATTGCCGTCTAGAGACAGTTCTGGTGGCTTGTAGTTGAATAACAACTGAGTACTCTAAGCAAGTACTCTCTTAGCTCTAGTTTATTGTTATAATTGTGAATAAGAATATTATTCTATTAGCAAGCTTGATATTATTTGAATTCAAGTTAATTATTTACGTTCACGCAAGCTTTCAAAGTACTCAATGCATTTTAATTAAATTGGATAGGTAACTATTTGTAATGATACAGATTTTGAGAAAATAAACTACTTTTAAAAGCGACGAAAATGGAAAAGAAGACTCAGCGCGGGTTCGCCCCTGGTAAGGTGGACTGACGACCTGGCAAAGGTCGCTGAAATCCGCTGGATCCACGTGGCCCAGGACCTGTCTGTCAAAATCCTTGGGGGAGGCTTACTCAATAAGTACTCAATACATTTATTGCACTCCACAAGTTAAATAGAGATTACAATAGAATTATAGGAAACATGTGTGGGCTTATAAGCCATGTGTGAGCTGTGGTAGCCTAGCAGCGTGACCAGTGGACTGAGATGTCAGAGGTCTCGAGTTCGAACCCAAGGCACGCACCACTGACTTTTCGGAAGTTATGTGCGTATTATCACATGCTCAAACGGTGAAGGAAAACATCGTGAGGAAACCTGCATGCTTGAGAGAATTCTCGATGGCATGTGAAGTCTGCCAACCCGCAGTAGGCTAGCGTGGTGGACTATAGCCTAATCCCTCTCAATTGAGAGGAGACCCGTGCCCAGCAGTGGGACAATAATGGGTTGATGATGATGATAATGATGTGTGGGCTTATGTCCAGTTGTGGACGTCATCTACCTGACATGATGATGATGATGATGAAAACTTTACGGATTTTATCGCTATATATTGATATTATTTTATCCCTACTTTTCGGATCCTTTACAGCATTGATGATCACGGGCAGGAAGAAAGTAGTCTGCCCGCTAAAAAATCTGTAAAAAGTAATTTTATTTAAATGTCTAATAATGTATCTATGTATAATATGTATGATTTACAAAAAAAAAGTACATATGTAGTATATCAACCGACTAATATCCGTAACACAAGCCTCGTTGCTTAGCTCGGAACTAGATGGCACTGTGTCATAATGTCCAGGAATATTTATTTATTTAATGTCTAATATTCAAATCAGAGTAGGTAAGAAGACAGTGAAAACGAATGGCTTATAAGAGACCTGAATTGTTTCAAGCGTAAATAATTCTGTAATTTAAATAAAATTTACACGCTCATTATTGCCCAGTGCCATCTAGTTCTGAGCTAAGCAACGAGGCTTGTGTTAAAGATACTAGATGGTGGTTACACTACATAGATTTGGTTGCTGTAATCTAACATCCAGTAGGGATGTGGGTGCCACAGGACCGGGCGTCGGGGAAATCTTTGGGGAGAGCTCATTTCCAGCAATGGACGTCAACTAGCTGGTATGATGATGATAGATTTTTTACCCGACTTTTTAAAAAGAGGTGGTTCTGAATTCGACTGTATATTTTTTTTATTGGTGCTTTTCGTAAGGAGTGGGTTTTTTTTGACAGAATTATTGTAAAAACATATTTTATAACATCCACGACTCGATACAAATGGCCATGCTCATCACTTAAACATTTGTCTTTACTGAGACTCAAACCCTTACCACGCAAGGCCTAAATACTACTGTACTAGTCGTACCGTCCAATTGATTATCAACCTTAACTAATAATACATTTAAAGTATATTTTTTCTTGTTGCGTCACTTTGCCCCTATTTCGCCAAAGGCAGAGGCAGCTTCCAAGAAAACTAAATTCCCCGAACTCGAGTGCGACTCGGCGACGGGTAAGGCTTGTTTCAAAAAGTTGAAACACATTAACGTCCTTGGCTGTGAGAGATACGTATCGTGTGTAACTTACTTTATATCTTTTAGCAAAAAGCTTTTTGGTATTATGTATGTCAGATAGTGGTTTTGTTAGTCATTTGTTGTTTCAATTTGATTATTGAACTCCTAACCCAATGCAGGATTAAATATAATTTTTACAAATTTTTCATTGTTATTTTTTTTATGTCTAAACTAGTTGTATCATTAAAATATTACAAACTAAAACCACCATAAAATGAAAATTTAAAAAAGAAACAAATTTCTCGTCAAAAACATTGTGTAAACATTTAAGTCCTAAATATCTAGTGTGTGACATCAATATGTCGTGATGAAACTGTGGATATATGTTTGTACACCACCTATACTATACTGATATCATAATTTATAAAGTTGGTTACTCTCTCTGCTTCCTAGTGCTTCTTCCCAGCAAAAACACTAGGAAGCGGGGAAGAGCGGGCGTTTTTGGGGGCTGTCTTTATTGTCGACGTTCAAAAAGAGCCAATTAAATTTGGCCTACTTTGAATAAATGATATTTTGACCTTTGACTTTTTGACTTTTGATACTGTGCAGATAGTTTATAACCTGGATTAAAACATAACCATACTATTATACTTTTTATTATCATGCGACCACGGATGGAAGTCAGTTTCCATATAAAGTTGACAAGGTCAAGGTCATAAAGTGTGCATGCAATTAGGTTATTAATTTTCCATAATAACTACCCACTAAAAGTGTTTAAGATCACGAGAAAATTGCGCTCTTACTATAAATCAACTTTCAAATTGAGCTCGACCTTTCACGCTTTGCCTTTAGGCATGAAACAGCCCAATAAATGTTAATTACGCTAACAAATTGTAAATTGTTGCCTTAGAGCTATAACGATTTGTTAATTTTAGGCGATTTTTGTTAATAAATAAATATGGCGGAACGTTTCCCGGCTTTGTGGGTTTAATATATTTTTTTTTTCGTTTGACTCTGGTCTCCATTTCCTGATGGAAAACAGAAACATGATCCTTAGATCCTTAGGAGGAATACGTGATGACCGACTAGTCATCAGGATTGGATTCTTTTACTTCAGGAGTGGGTGTTTGTTCATACAATTTGTGCATTTAAAGTCTTCTTTGATACTGGGGAAGTTCCACACTACCGGATAAAATTATATAGCATTTGCTGGCATCGGCCAAGTGCGAGAGGGATTCGCGCATGAAGGGTTTCGTACCATTATCTATACTACATTAGACATTTGGTGAATATTTTAAGCGTCTACCTGTTGCCGTTAATAATAAATAGCAAAAAAAGGCAATGAAACACGTTTTTTGTATTAGAGTTCCACTTTAATATTGATTTTATTCTATTTTTAGTTTTTAATTGTTGTTATAGCGGCAACAGAAATAAAACACCCGTGAAAATTTCGACTGTCTAGCTATCACGGTTCATGAGATACAGCCTGGTGACAGACAGACAGACAGTGCCTTAGGCACCCCTTGGGTACGGAACCCCAAAAATCATAGACTAGACTATCATTTTACTTATTACACTAAAAGGATGATAGACAAATGTAATGTACTTAGTACCTACACAGCTCTACTTTTAAATTTTTTTTTTTTTCTGGACATTATGACACAGCGCCATCTAGTTTCGAGCTAAGCAACGAGGCTTGTGTTACGGATACTAGTTGGTTGATTTACTACATATATACTTTTTTTTTGTAAATACATACATATTATACATAGAAACATCCATGACTCGGAAACAAATGTTCATGCTCATCACACAAACATTTGTCCCTACCGGGTTATTCGAACCCGGGGACCCATAGCACAGAAGGCAGTGTTAACTACCGTTGGACTAATTGGGTCGTCAAATATGTAATATAAAAAATATTTATGGACGGAAAAATATTTCCAGTTAAAAGGATGTGCTTGTAGTTAACGTAGGTGCTGTATTCCATCAACCTATTACACGATGTCTGTCGTATGCGTGTCGGCGAGCACACGACATCTTCTCTCAAAGCTTTTACAGTGTCCCTTCAAAAGGCCATTCCAGACGTTGACCTACATTGTTAGACTCGCTATTTAAGTCTAAACATTTTGTCTAAACGTTATAATCGAATAAATTCTGGACTTTAAAAGACACTGTAATTCTTGAAGATTGTTTTGGCATTATTGACTGCTAGAAAATCTTCAAATTGCTTTATTGTAGTGGATGTTCTCATATTAAAAAGATAATCTATTAATGTCCTGCCATTACAGCATACATACAATATTAAAATTAGCCCAGCGGTAGTTAACGCTGCCTTCTGTGCTACGGGTCCCGGGTTCGAATCCCGGTAGGGACAAATGTTTGTGTGATGAGCATCAACATTTGTATCAGAGTCATGGATGTATCTATATATAATATGTATGTATTTACAAAAAAAAGTAAAAAAGTACATAGTATATCGACCTTGTAGTATCTGGAACACAAACCTCTACACACACACCTCGACACAGCGCCATCTAGCGCTTACTACGGCACTATATAGGGGTCCGAGTATATTTATTTAATTATTTAATAAGATTACAAAATGTGAATCAATAAAGAATTTAAAAATGATTGTAATATTGTTAAGTTTATGCAATATCGAATCAAACAATAATAATACCAAAAGAATTTATATAATATCTGCTAGCAAAAATCAATACAATCAAAGTCGGTGATCTAAAGTATAACTTGTAATAATGACATTAAAGATCCATTTGCAGAAATAAACAATGTTTATCAATTATCGTCCCAAGGCTGTGAACGGGTTTCTTCCCATTTGGAAAGGATTAGACTATTAGGTACCGTATAGCGTTAAGATATTCGCTGCATACTACATAATAAAGCTGGAAGGTTATTTCATCCTTGACCCAGTGACATTAACCCCGCCTTACAATCCACAAATTGAATTCTTCCCGTGATCTTAATTCTGCTAAGAATTTCCCCACCATTTAATGACGAAACATCTCAACGAAAATGTCCTGTATACTTTAATTCATTGCTGGCCATAAACCTTGGAAGCTTTTTGTTTTAATAAACAAAAAAGGCAATGGATGCCGCGCGGAATTTTTTATTCGCTGTTTTTATGTTGTTGAAGAAAAATTAAAGTGTTTTATCAAGCCGAGGGTTGGTTAATAGAATTAAGTATCACATTTATATTCCCTGGAAGGTAATTGCGCTTCGTTGTACGAATAGACTGGATATGCATTATGAAATATTTGTGTTGGGTGTACACAGATTATTAAAACATCCTGCCCTGTTTAGGACACTTCCTATATGCGGCTGTAATGTGTCTATTGTTCGATCTTTTGTGATCGCCACGTGGCGGGTATCACTTTGAATAAATATATATGGTAAAATATTAGAAACAAAAAGTTTAGAACGCCGGAAAATAGAAAGATAAAGTGAAAGTACTTAAAATTACAAATAGACTTATACATATAATAATTATTAATAACATTAATTATAAATCCGGTATTTATCCAATTACAATTCCGGTATTAATACCATGATACTTCGACTTATCTTATAATCAACTAGCTGATTCCCGCGGGTTTGTCCGCGGGCAATTTAGCTAAAAAATAAAAGTGTCATATTAACTTTGTACCACCGTTTTACCCCCTTAGGGGGTAAATTTTCAAAAATCCTTAGCGGATTACTACGTCATAACATCTACCTCCATGCCAAATTTCAGCCCGATCCGTCCAGGGGTTTGGGCTGTGCGTTGATAGATCACTATGTCAGTCAGTCATTTAGATATATGTGATTTCGTACTTTCTCTTTGTTGTATGTGAAAACAAGGTGTTTTAACGGTCAAGGACATTTCGTTCCTCGTTAAAGAAATTAAAAATGTTCGCATACAAATATATTTGGTTGTATGTAAGGTTCAAGCTGACGAGTATGTGGGGCCACTTGTTTAGAATGCAACGGACTATTATGTAAAATGCAAAACAGGAAAGAAAGGAAACTTGCTTATTATAATTTATTGCTAAAATATGTATATTCATGTAGGAGCTTCTTCTTCTTTCTTCTTCTAGTTCCGAGCTAAGCAATGAGGATTGTGTTACGGATACCAAAAAATTGCCCCTACCGAAATTCGAACCCAGGATCCTTATCACAGAAGACATTCTTTAATACTGCTGCGCTAATCAGCTCATCTATCATAATTAATGATAATGATAAATCTTTACAATGATCAAAAAAACCAGACCCGGAACAACTACCTGTTGGACATACATAATATGTAGATACATATTATATATTTGTTTCGTGCGAGGATCGAACCCATGACACGCGACAGTATGTGTTTTTTAATGTAGAATAAATTTCTCACGTGTGGAAAATCATACAAAAACTATCTATAATTAAGATAAATTAATATTATACTTCAATTTTGTATTGGCTCAATCAGCCTATAATGGAACGGTTAAACAAACGCAAATGTATTGTAATTATTAGTCATGAATAAATTTAATTATGCAATTTATCATGAGCTGTCGGCATTAATTAATTTATGTTTACAAAGCTCAACATACGGCGGCCCAATAAATTTCATTGCCAGATGTGCAAAAACAAAATGTTAATATATCATTAACTGGGTTATACCTACAATTTTGTGTGCATTGAATTGGTAATGTATGTAGTTAAATTTTTATCCACATCATTGTTTTATTAGAAGCTGAATTGTTCAAGTTGTATTCAGTCCTTTACTAAGAAATTATTGATTGAACATATCAATTTCCAATCTCCTTTTATGGGATAATTTCAGGTACAAAACTCATCATCATCATTATCAACCCATTATTTTCCTACGGCTAAATTAATCAAATCAAATCAAAATATCATTTATTCAAAGTAGGCCAAATTTAATTGGCTCTTTTTGAACATCGACAATAAAGATAGCCCCCGAAAACGCCCGCCCTTCACCGCTTCCTAGTGTTTTTGCTGGGAAGAAGAAGCGGCGCAACAAACTCCCCAGTAACACAGTTCTATCTGTTAATTAATTTGATGATTCTATACAATATGACAAATAATGTAATCAGTACTCAGTTAGCTACGGTTCGGTGCGGTACCTAGATAGGCACGGGTCTCCTCTTATTTGAAAGGGATTAGGCTATAATCCACCACGCTAGCCTACTGTGTGTTGGCAGACTTCACATGCCATCGGGAAAATATCTCAAGAATTCAGGTTTCCTTACGATGTTTCCCTTCACCGTTTTGAGCATGTGATAAATACGCACATAACTTACTAAAAGTCTGTGGTGCGTGCCTTGGTTTCGAACTTGAGACCTTTGACATCTTAGTCCACTGGTCACACCACTAGGCTACCACTGCTAGTCACGGGTCTCCTTTTATTTGAAAGAGATTAGGCTATAGTCCACCACGCTAGCCTACTTTGTGTTGGCAGACTTCACATGCCATCGGGAAAATGTCTCAAGCATGCAGGTTTCCTTAGTATTCAGCTATATATATACCACAGCATAAAAAGTAACCTATGTTTTTCCCGGTACTCAAACTATCTCGATGACGACCCGATAAGCGTGAGATTAGAAGAGAAATATTATAAAAATTAACAGAACACAGCATGCCCCGCCAAAGCATCCTCTTGTATAAGTCTGCAAAAAAACATTGTTTTACTATGTTCCACCGTATGTATGAAGATAGCAAGAATTGGGATTTACTTACGATGTGTCCTTCATCTCAAACCCTGTCAGTGCCTTAAATCACACAAGACAAGGGTTGAAGTTAAAGCCTTCCTTTCTTCCAATCTTTTTGTCAATCCGGTATGTTTGCGACATTTAAAAAAATAATATGAAAGCAATATCTATTGTTGAGTGGGGACACCCGGAAAGTTGGCAACTAAAAAGTTGGTTAATAGGGGGTTTCAATTCTTGTTAACTGACTTCAAAAAAGGAGAAGGTTATCAATTCTATTGTATTTTTTTATGTTTGTTACCTCGTAACTTTCGACTGGGTGAACCGATTTTGATGATTCTTTTTTTATTTGAAAGCTGGCTGCTTACCATGTGGTTCCATTTGTGACGATTCTACAATTTAGTTCAGTTCTTTCCTGAAAAACTGGCAACGCATTTGCACGTCCTCTGGTGTTGCAGATGTCCATAGGTGGTGGTGATCACTTACTATCAGGTGATTCTCCAGCCCGTTTGCCCCCTTATTTCCATAAAAAAAAACTGAAGTCGGTTTTAGCTTAACACTCACATATTTGTTTATTTTACAAACAATTAGTCCAGACGATTATATGACAGCAATTTGCAACGTTGCCAACTTTCTGCTGGTCAGTCTATCAATTGAAGATTGTACTGTTCGTGTAATATATGCATTTGCAGTAATTACAAAATAAGATAATTAAATTGAACCATATGGTATAGTGGCAAACTTGCCGCCTTATTAATTTAGTTCTCACTATCTTATTTATTTCAGACTGTCTGTCATGGAATTAAGACTATCTCAACTTTTTACTACTTTTTCGCTTCCTTAAAAAAACATTACATTAAATAATAATAAATATTCCTGGACACTATGACACAACGCCATCTAGTTCCGTGGTAAGCAACGAAGCTTGTGTTACGGATACTAGTTCTTTGATATACTACATATATACTTTTGAAGTTATACTTCTTTAGGCGCGTTATGAAAAAATGATGAGAATGAAATTTAAAGATGCGCGCGCATCTGTGACACAAAATTAACAGTATGAAGCTGTATGCTTAACCGCTCATTAAGTCTCGAAAAAAAAAGCTACCAACAAAATAGAAATTGAACCTCGATATTAGTCGCGCATGTTGGTACGCTCGTCACCTCTGATCACTGTTTTCATATTTATATTTTCATATTTATAATATTTATCAACATGTTTCTAGTTTATACATTCACAACATGTGTTTTAGTTTCATACAAGTGCGAATTATATATGTGCTAATAAATTATATTCAGTAGTGATTTAAATTGAATATTTTGATTGATATTACTTACTATTTGTGAATATTAGTGAAAAAAATTGTGCTTATATACTTTTTCAAGTGCTCCAATATAATTGAGGTTAACTATCCGTATGTATTATTTATTGATATAAATTAAAATACTTTTATTTAATATAATTAACACTAAATATTATTAAATTTTAAATACTTATTATTGGTTATTTAATATTTACAAAATAAAGAAATAAATTTAATAAAACATTTTAATAAAAAGTTTGAGTAATTCATAAACTCGTCCTACATGCCTATGGCTCACTTGGGACGACTTGCAGAAAATCAAAATAAATATTTTTTGTATTCTACAACTCGTCCCACGTTACTAAAAATAGTTAAAAGGTACAATCAGCAGCAAAAGTGTTATAAAAATTATTAAATAATATTTAATAATCACAAGTTCACAACATATAATCAGAAAATATTAAATAATGACAAATTAGTCACTAATTAACACACGAGGTATTCATGAACATTTAAACTTATATATTTATGAATATAGGTTTAATAATAACAAGGTTTTTATAATAACAAACGTAAAACTGTAAAATATAATTCTTGGGTCTATCTGGCTGGCAAACATGATTGTCTTCTCTTTTGACCTATTAGTACAAGTAATTATTAAAATCGTTTGACAGATGTGTCAACCGTTGCATGATTAATGTAACGCCAAACAGTTGATTTGTCTTTATTTTTAACCGACTTCAAAAAAAGAGGAGGTTCTTAATTGATCTCATGTCTATAACCTCTAAATATTCCTGTTTGAGACGTAATTGTTTCAAAAATGTTTCTTGCGTGTCCATAACAGCACCTTGTAAACGTTAATCTAATTTGTATATATATATATATATATATATTACATATTCATATTCAGATATATAATATTATATATTCAGATAGGATACTAATTAAAAGCTTTCGAGGAATACAGTGAGTCTAAATTCAAGTTCAATATGCACAGCCAAAGTCACAAATTTCATAGATTCATCGGAGTCCAAAATCAAACCCAAAAAAAATTGAATATTTGGTTCCACATCCGCTAAATAGCCTTTTCTGTCGGTAAGTATAAATCATACTAACTCTATTTAACATTTAAAAAAATCTATTAAATACTCCCGCTTCGTGTCCCGTGTGTGTGCTAATATAAGTAGTTTTATTGCTATATTAATATTTAAACAAAACATTCATAGGTATGTCCTGTCATAATTTACCAACTTCAAAAGTAACCGCCATAACCATTGTTTACTTACTGCTATAACCGGAGAAACATCACTGGTAAAAACTAAAAATTTTAATTGTATCTCCATGAAAAATATTGTTATAACTTGTCTTACTAACTGTACCAAACGTTCATAAAGTTCAAAATTCAACACAAAAAGATACGTGGGACGAGATGCAGAATGAAAATATTAATTATTTTGATTTTCTGCAAGTCGTCCTAAATGGGCCGTAGGCATGGAGGACGAGTTGATGAATTACTCAAAAGTTTGTGATAAAAATTAAAATTGAACATCAATAATATTAATTTTTAATATATGCTATTAAATTGAATAAACAAAGAAGTATAACTTCTCACGCGCGTACATAAGTACACGCACCCATTTTTTTGTAAATACATACATATTATACATAAATACATCTATGACTCGGCAACAATTGTTGATGCTTATCACACAAACATTTGTCCCTACCGGGATTCGAGCCCAGGACCCATAGCACACCAGGCAGCGTTAACTACCGCTTAGCTAAATGGGTCGTCAACATTAATTCCGAACATTATCCTACATGGCGACAGTTAGTACTAAGCAGTTACTGTAGCCTAAGGACGTTCGCAACACAGCATTATCGCTTGTTGCCGATCCTTTTCATGTCTGGAGTTAGTCAGAGACTTCTCTGAATTTTATTCCTATGTTTTTTTCTCAGCGGTCGTCAGATACTAAACACTAGCGCCATCTAGTACGAAAGTACGTAAGCTTTGACTAACAAGTGAAAATGTCTCCAGAAGATTAATTTTAATTTATTATGTCTTTGACCTATGATGACCTAGTGGTGTGACCAGTGGACTGAGATATCAAAGGTCTCGAGTTCAAACCCATGGCACGCACCACTGACTTTTCGGAAGTTATGTGCGTATGTATCACATGATCAAACGGTGAAGGAAAACATCGTAAGGAAACCTGCATGTTTGTGAGATTTTCTTGATGGCATGTGAAGTCTGCCAACCCGCAGTGGTCTATAACCCAATCCTTCTCAAATGAGAGGAGAACTATGCCCAGTAGTGGGACAGTAATGGGTAGATCATCATGACGATGAAGTATTTAACCTAAAACATCCCTGTAGTGGTATTTATGTTGTAAGAAATAAAACAAATCTATGAATTTAAGTTTATTTCATATACTCATTTTAAATTTACTCTATCTTCGACAGTCACTAAGTATTCTGTAATATAATAGAATGACTTCTAGTACTTTCTTACTATGTAGCGATCTTGTTAACAAACTCAAAGGATGCAATGCAGATTTCCATTGTAAATTCAGAAGAGAGTTTGCTACTGGGTACTACGACTGAACAGAGATGAGTAGAAGATAACCAGCTCTTTTTGTAAATATGAAGGTGGCATATGAGCTGATGGCCACCTGATGGTAAGCAGATACCGTAGCCTAGACGTTATATTCACATATTCACTAAGGACCCCAAAAAAATTTTAAATTAGATTATTTCTTATGACGACTCTGGGCGTTTGTGTATGTGAAAATTTGTGTTTGTAAACGCACCCACGACACAGGAGGAAATCCTAGTGTGGGATCCAACGTTTAAAAAAAAAAAAGATTTTACGGTATTTATATAATTGGGAGTTTTGGCGGTTATTATGTAATGTAATAGGTGAGTAAGTTACTACCGTGGCAGCAAACGGAATTTCCATGCTGTCAAAATAGTCACTCCCCTGAAGAGTTCTGGCAACCAAACTCACTCGCAAAAATACAACTATTATTCTTTCACTACGGTCTTCTGCTTACGGAGGCACTTCCCCAGTCGGGCAGCTCAATTTGAGCGAGAAATCTCGCTTACCCTTCTCATCTCATGACCTTTACCAAGAAGTGAAGGGCGGGCGTTTTTGGGGGCTTTATGGTCGACGTTCAAAAATAGCCAATTAAATTGGGCCTACTTTGAATAAATGATATTTTGATTTTGATTTGAAGTACGAACAAGTAAAATTTGAAGGAAAAAACAAATTTGTTAAAGGTATATATTTGTCCACTACTAATAAAGGTATTAATGTGTCTGGAAATATCCAAACTGTATTCCTTATGTGTAATCAAGCCGTTAATAGCAAATATTACCTATCAAGAATCTACGGCAGCCAAGGAAAGGTCATGGTTTAATAATAGCTTAATTGGGTCGTTATGTAAAGCTTCTTGATACTTTAGAGGGATTTAAGGTGTTAGGAACTTTGGCACAATTTGATTTTATGAATACAGGACCTGCTAATGAAAATTAACTATTGATTTGGTGTCTGAGAGTATGGGTTTTATGTCTTTATGCTTTAATTAATAATAATATTTCCGGACATTATTACACAGCGCCATCTAGTTCCGTAGTAAGCAACGAGGCTTGTGTTACGGATACTAGTTGGTTGATATACTACATATATACTTTTTTATTTTTGTAAATACATACATATAATACATATATAGATCCATGACTCGGAAACAAATGTTGATGCTCATCACACAAACATTTGTCTCTACCGGGATTCGAACCCGGGACCCATAGTACAGCAGGCAGCGTTAACTACCGCTGAGCTAAACGGGTCGTTTTTAGGTCTTGCGTTTAGTCCCAGTGCTTTTTAGGCATTGCATAGGGGGTTATAAAGTTGGTCTTTTAAGAGGACCCGGGAGTTCCCCGCCTGAATCGGTTGATCTACACACTGGCAGATGTATGCTTGCTATCGGTAGAGTCAGGATAACACAAAGCTGGTGTTGCTTTCTACGAAAGGCTATTTCAAATAACTCTAGTTTTGACCTACATTGTTGATCATAATAGGTATGTATGCTCATCTCGCAAACATTTAGTCCCAACCGGGACCCGCGGCACTGAAGGCAGCGTTACCTACCACTGGGGTTAACGAGTCGTCGAAAAATTATAACCAGACATCCATTATACATCCATATTAAAAACCTTAAGTTTGTCGCCCTAGCCACGAAAATGACAGAATTATTCATAAAACACGAATTATGCTAATGAAGTATATCCCAAATGGAAGATAATCGCAACGTCCTTGTATTTTTCCACAAAAATAACAATGGAGATTATTTGGCGGATTATTTTATATTGTCAGTCGCTTAGTTTTCTTGTTTGTATCCATACTTTTTGTATTATAAATGCGAAAGTGTGTCTGTATGTCACTCCGTCACCTCTTCACGCTTAAATCGCTGAACCGATTTAAATGTTTTTTTTATGGCGATAGTTTGAATCCCGGGAAAAAATATAGGATAGTTTTTGTCCTGGAAATCGGAGTGAAAAGGGGGGACCAAGTTTGTACGCAGAATTGATAATTTCTTAAAGGCAGGTAGAAATAAATAAGTATATTGGATACAAATTCTAATTATACACGGACAAAGTCACGGGCAAAAGTTAGTTTTCATATATTCTTAAGTTTAAAGGACTGAATTACTTGGCTTGAGTTATACAACATCTGATGTATGCATTATAAGTGTCTTCCTGCTTTGTTAAGTTTGAAAAGTATCTGAGGTTTGTTTCAGCGCTCCTTCTAAGAAAGTTAAGAAACACGAAACAGTGACTTCTTATAGTAACGCAACGAAATAAGATTACCGTTTTTTTGGCATATTTAGGCATTGATACCTAATAATATATAATTAAATAAATAAATAAATAAATATTAATTAAAAATAATTCTGTAGTTTCTGCCTACCCCCATGGGAAAAAGGCGTAATGTATGTACTATATATATAGTCAGAGGCATACGCGCGAGCTACTACTAACTATTTTATCTCGGTTTATAGATATTACAGCATACATGTTTAGCAATAAAATCCGTAATATGTAGTTTTAATTCCAAGTTATATTATGTGATAACTGTAGTATCACTAGCTAACTTGACATACGTTGTTCTGCCACATAAAAATACTACACGATAAAAAAAGTGGGAGGTGAAAAATATTTTACGACCTGTTGCCATATATGTATACACAAAAAGTCATAAAAACTGATCGAGCTTCGGAGGTATTCGAGATTTTTACATATTAGTAATTAGATTATGATAGTTGGTTTTCTTGTAAAAGCTTTATTATTATGATAACAAAGTTTACTTTTCTTTATTTTTTCGTTCTAGTCATTGCCAATACACATGTAATTCCTCTACATTTCCTGTTGTACATACGCTTGGTGGTAACGCGTACATTATTCATGAAAACTCCGACGAAAGCGCGTGCAGCTGTTACATCTTATTGTATTAGCATTTATCTTAAAAAAATACAAATAAGGATTATTCAAGAAGTCAAGTGTTATTTTATGGTTGGCAGCCATGTAACAGATTATATTTGTAAAGGTTTTAACTGTTTTTAGTTGAAATAAAACTACTTTTTACGAATTTAACATTTTTTTAAGTTTTGGTAGTAAGCGTCTTGGGTTCGAATTCAGGTAGGGACAAATGTTGGTGTGAACATATTATGCATTTAACCTAATATGTAAAATAAAAATGTAATAAAAAAAAGTTATGTAGTGTTACGTGCAGACTGACTAATCTGACAATGACATAGACCACCTGAATGAGATGCCTGAATTAAAATCTGAAGATAATTAGTATAAAATAACTAATTTTCGAATACGGTTTGTTCAGTGTTTTTCTCCTGAGGCTATCCGTTAAGACAAATGGCGCCATCTAGTGATACAAATCGAAAACATTGACTTATAAAATGTTACTATATAGGGTAAACATTGAAAATTATAGGTATGTCTTGTTATCGATATATTTCCTTCTGACTAAGATTGTAAACGTAAAAAATCATTCAGATGTGAGAATAAAAATATGAAAACTAAACTTTAGACCACCTCATATTGCAAAAACATACGCTGTATTTCTTAATATATTTTAATTATTTATTATATGTATTTAAAGACCTACATGTATTGTAAATTTACACTCGCGTCCACATCACTAATTTTATAAAGTTTTGTGCATATTTATTACATGTTCAAACGGTGAAGCAAAGGTAATAAACCTGCAAGCCTGAAAGATTTTCTCAATGGCGTGTGAAGTCTGTCAACCCACATAAATTAGCATGGTGAACTATTGTTTAAATCCTCTCAAATAAGATGCGACCCATTCTCGACACTGCTTCTAATTAAAACCCTTCTTTTTTATGTCAACTTGTTAATAGATTAGTTACGCCTATCTTCCCGGAAGGGTTAAGCAGGAGTGTACTAATGTGCACCCAAATTTCTGGTAATCGGACCCAGGACCTCTTACTTACACTTATGACCACTGGACAATGAAGCAGTTATTTCTAGAGTAGTTGTTCTCAAAGAGTAGGATTTTACATGTCAATACTATGAATCTTGAGTGGAACATTCTCCGATTCTTACAACCTTCTTTAATTTTCAAAAGGGAGCACTCCAAACTGTATTCACTATTAATGTATTCAAATTCATTCTCTTTTGACACAGTCAATACGTTGGGCTTTGAAAATGGATCGACAACAGGTAGGGTTACATATTTTAGTGGCGTTTGTGATCCTGTGATATATAGAGGAGCGTTAGGGTATTTTGTTTTCATACCACATCATACAACTGCTAAACATAAGCTTCTTTTATGTAATGACAAAGCCAGCAACTCGCTTAACTTAGAGAAAGCAAGTCGATTTGCACAGTAAAATCATTTTAATAATAATAATTGGCTTCGTTTACAAAGATTGTTATTACAATAAGAGCATAATACAGCTTGATATGAAACATTTATTGTTTCCGTAACTAAAAATAAAATTAATTTACAATCCGTGAGCCAAACAGCCCCAATTAATAGCACCTGTTCACAGGCATGACATTACATCAGCGTCTCTACTTATCCATATAAATATGCAATAACATTTTTCTCAACTTGGGAATCGAATGAAATATTCAGAATCAGTAAAGATATTCTAAGGCCATCTTTTTAGTTGAAAAACCGAATGATGACAAATTGGATAATAAATTATTGACACTATTCAAAAACAATCAATTTTGTATTCCAGAAATGTTGGATATACGCCAACATTTTAACGGTGTTTTTTTTTAAAGTTCGTACTAAGTGTGTTTGTAATAGGTGACCTTATTGCCATTAACCGGGTACAAATATAAACTTCCAAACTTGTATATTTCAGTCGCTTAAATCTGTCTTTAGGTCTTAAATAAGTCTAGTTTGTACCTAAACTATCGGCAAATGGATTAACAACGAACCTAATCCTTAATTCCGTGCCGTGTTGTACATTAAATTTAACGACAGTTTCTAAGTTATTGTCGTAGTATCTAAGTCATAAATGTAAGACAAATAATAGGTAGGTATGTGTCTTTTAACGGTCGACCATTAAAAATATATTAACGTGTAGCTCAGAAAATTACTGTAATTTTTTTGGTTATTGTGCTAAGGTAGCTCACCCTATTTGTATCGAGGTTCATTCTTAATTGAAATTAAAACTGATACATACGTACCGCCGGTTAAGATATTATGATCCCGAAACAGTTATGGTGTTTATAAATACACTTAACTGAATTAACGCGATTGGTCGTTATAGTAAATTGTATAATATATTCTATTCTATACTATATTTTATTTTCTTTTATCTATAATTATTTATATGTTTATTTTATGTGTAAATACAATAAGTTTATTAGCTTAACCGTCCGTGGAATCACCCTATGGCCCCATCAGAAAATCAGCGCCGCAGCACTTAGTGTAGCGGCACTATGCT
Source organism: Craniophora ligustri (assembly GCA_905163465.1). Lineage (NCBI taxonomy): Eukaryota > Metazoa > Arthropoda > Insecta > Lepidoptera > Noctuidae > Craniophora > Craniophora ligustri. The sequence continues at coordinate 2,923,771 of LR990967.1, read as the reverse complement.
GAGATGAAAGCCTTTTTGGCCTCGTGCGGGTGTTGCCCAGAAATCATTTAATTTATTTTTTATTGTTTTATATTTTGTTTGTTTTATTTTTTATTTTTGGTGCTGCTTTTGTTGTTATTTTTTACCGTTGTGTTTTGTGATGTTTGCCATACCCTCTACGGGGTCTAAATAAATATTTTTTCTTTCTTTTTGTTTTTATAATATATGGATATCTGTGTATTATTATACTAGATTTATATTTTTTTTTTGGATTTAACCCATTAATATTAGTTATATGTAACTGTGACAGATACAGTCAGCTCGTGACCATGGATGCTGTAATGGATCCTAAACGTCGGGTTAAAATAATATCAATTTACCACGATAAAATCCGTTAAAAGTAGTTTTATTTCAATGCCTAATATTCGCGTTGTAAGAAATTCCTTGGATATTCTTTGTATGTTGTTAATAATAATTTAAAAAATAAGTAAGTAGGTATGTATGTCATTATATACATATATAATATACCTTTGAACATTCAGGGTAATGTTTACCCTACATTCGTACTCAACTCAATACATTCGGAATCTCTAACCATCTAACCGTTACCAAGAAATATACTCGTATAAAAGGCCGATATATACGTTCGTTGAAAAAACCCTTTCTACCCTTACATACCCTAAAATGATCTCGAATAACTCATGTCGCTGGAAATGAGCTTCATATTACGTAATGCCGGCTCCATATCATTTGAAACCGACTCCTAATTTGCTACACGATTACGTTTGCCAACTTTGCGTTATGTTGTTTTCTATTTAATAGCAATTCTTTTATTTTATTTATTTTAGTGTATGTATGTATACACTCACGCCTTTTTCCCATGGGGGTAGGCAGAAACTACAGAATGCCACGCGCTACGGTTCCTGCATACCACTTTTGCCTCGTCCACATTCATACATCTCGTCATGCACGCGCGCCGGTTACGAGTACTGCGTACCTGAAATTTTTGAAGGAGTTCACCATTTGTTCTTTTATTGACTTAATAATATATAATCATGATTGTGTCTTGGAAGGGTGAACCAGAAGTATCATGTATGTAACACAAACCTCGTTGCTTAGCTCGGAACGCTATGTATAAGCTCCCATGTTATAAAGGGCGAACCTATTATCATTTCATCATCATCATTATCACATCACATTAACCGTTAGACGTCCACTGCTAGACATAGGTCTCCCCCAAGGATCACCACGACGATCAGTCATGCGCCGCCCGCATCCAGAGGATTCCAGCGAACTTTACCTTTATTATCATTGACCGGGTTACAATAAGTGTTTAGTAAAGGAAAAATGTTGGTAAATTAAAACTTTTACGGATTTTATTGACCTCTATTGATATTATTTCTTCCTTCACATGATGTTAGTAGTTTTAATGTTATAATTACTAACAGCTACCCTACATAGGTTTTTGGATTCTCAAATTTAATCGAAAGGTTTTTCTATGCATAGTTCACAAACAGCTGACATCTTGTTCATAGATGTGTTCTTTTATGCAGATCCGTATAAATCTTTTGGTTCGTTATTAAATCAGTATGATGATAAAATTTTGCTTGACTTGGAAATCGAATCGCTGAGAAATCACGACGAAAGACCAATAAGGCAGCCATTCTCGTATAATGTTAATCACACTCATAAAGCTCCTTATGCCATTTCATGGCATAATATTATGGGTATTAACGTCCAATATGTACGAAGTATGGGTGTCTGTATGGTGGTTTTATTATACGCCATAAAAATATTAATTAAGAAATTCATTAAAACCATGGCCTTGGAATTATGCGGCCAATAAAGATGTTTAATAGAGATGGTTTAGGATTTTATGTTTGGACGGCGCGGCGGTGATATCAAATATCAAAATGTCATGATCACATATGATTGCTGGGCACGGATCTTCTCTCATTGACAGGGATTTGGTCAAAATTTTTCAAGCATTCAGGTTTCTACACAACGTTTGCCTTTACCGTTTGAGCATGTGATAAATACGCACATAACTTATGAAAAGTCAGTCGTGTATATTGGATACAAATTCTAATTATACACGGACAAAGTCACGGGCAAAAGTTAGTTTTCATATATTCTTAAGTTTAAAGGACTGAATTACTTGGCTTGAGTTATACAACATCTGATGTATGCATTATAAGTGTCTTCCTGCTTTGTTAAGTTTGAAAAGTATCTGAGGTTTGTTTCAGCGCTCCTTCTAAGAAAGTTAAGAAACACGAAACAGTGACTTCTTATAGTAACGCAACGAAATAAGATTACCGTTTTTTTGGCATATTTAGGCATTGATACCTAATAATATATAATTAAATAAATAAATAAATAAATATTAATTAAAAATAATTCTGTAGTTTCTGCCTACCCCCATGGGAAAAAGGCGTAATGTATGTACTATATATATAGTCAGAGGCATACGCGCGAGCTACTACTAACTATTTTATCTCGGTTTATAGATATTACAGCATACATGTTTAGCAATAAAATCCGTAATATGTAGTTTTAATTCCAAGTTATATTATGTGATAACTGTAGTATCACTAGCTAACTTGACATACGTTGTTCTGCCACATAAAAATACTACACGATAAAAAAAGTGGGAGGTGAAAAATATTTTACGACCTGTTGCCATATATGTAAACACAAAAAGTCATAAAAACTGATCGAGCTTCGGAGGTATTCGAGATTTTTACATATTAGTAATTAGATTATGATAGTTGGTTTTCTTGTAAAAGCTTTATTATTATGATAACAAAGTTTACTTTTCTTTATTTTTTCGTTCTAGTCATTGCCAATACACATGTAATTCCTCTACATTTCCTGTTGTACATACGCTTGGTGGTAACGCGTACATTATTCATGAAAACTCCGACGAAAGCGCGTGCAGCTGTTACATCTTATTGTATTAGCATTTATCTTAAAAAAATACAAATAAGGATTATTCAAGAAGTCAAGTGTTATTTTATGGTTGGCAGCCATGTAACAGATTATATTTGTAAAGGTTTTAACTGTTTTTAGTTGAAATAAAACTACTTTTTACGAATTTAACATTTTTTTAAGTTTTGGTAGTAAGCGTCTTGGGTTCGAATTCAGGTAGGGACAAATGTTGGTGTGAACATATTATGCATTTAACCTAATATGTAAAATAAAAATGTAATAAAAAAAAGTTATGTAGTGTTACGTGCAGACTGACTAATCTGACAATGACATAGACCACCTGAATGAGATGCCTGAATTAAAATCTGAAGATAATTAGTATAAAATAACTAATTTTCGAATACGGTTTGTTCAGTGTTTTTCTCCTGAGGCTATCCGTTAAGACAAATGGCGCCATCTAGTGATACAAATCGAAAACATTGACTTATAAAATGTTACTATATAGGGTAAACATTGAAAATTATAGGTATGTCTTGTTATCGATATATTTCCTTCTGACTAAGATTGTAAACGTAAAAAATCATTCAGATGTGAGAATAAAAATATGAAAACTAAACTTTAGACCACCTCATATTGCAAAAACATACGCTGTATTTCTTAATATATTTTAATTATTTATTATATGTATTTAAAGACCTACATGTATTGTAAATTTACACTCGCGTCCACATCACTAATTTTATAAAGTTTTGTGCATATTTATTACATGTTCAAACGGTGAAGCAAAGGTAATAAACCTGCAAGCCTGAAAGATTTTCTCAATGGCGTGTGAAGTCTGTCAACCCACATAAATTAGCATGGTGAACTATTGTTTAAATCCTCTCAAATAAGATGCGACCCATTCTCGACACTGCTTCTAATTAAAACCCTTCTTTTTTATGTCAACTTGTTAATAGATTAGTTACGCCTATCTTCCCGGAAGGGTTAAGCAGGAGTGTACTAATGTGCACCCAAATTTCTGGTAATCGGACCCAGGACCTCTTACTTACACTTATGACCACTGGACAATGAAGCAGTTATTTCTAGAGTAGTTGTTCTCAAAGAGTAGGATTTTACATGTCAATACTATGAATCTTGAGTGGAACATTCTCCGATTCTTACAACCTTCTTTAATTTTCAAAAGGGAGCACTCCAAACTGTATTCACTATTAATGTATTCAAATTCATTCTCTTTTGACACAGTCAATACGTTGGGCTTTGAAAATGGATCGACAACAGGTAGGGTTACATATTTTAGTGGCGTTTGTGATCCTGTGATATATAGAGGAGCGTTAGGGTATTTTGTTTTCATACCACATCATACAACTGCTAAACATAAGCTTCTTTTATGTAATGACAAAGCCAGCAACTCGCTTAACTTAGAGAAAGCAAGTCGATTTGCACAGTAAAATCATTTTAATAATAATAATTGGCTTCGTTTACAAAGATTGTTATTACAATAAGAGCATAATACAGCTTGATATGAAACATTTATTGTTTCCGTAACTAAAAATAAAATTAATTTACAATCCGTGAGCCAAACAGCCCCAATTAATAGCACCTGTTCACAGGCATGACATTACATCAGCGTCTCTACTTATCCATATAAATATGCAATAACATTTTTCTCAACTTGGGAATCGAATGAAATATTCAGAATCAGTAAAGATATTCTAAGGCCATCTTTTTAGTTGAAAAACCGAATGATGACAAATTGGATAATAAATTATTGACACTATTCAAAAACAATCAATTTTGTATTCCAGAAATGTTGGATATACGCCAACATTTTAACGGTGTTTTTTTTTAAAGTTCGTACTAAGTGTGTTTGTAATAGGTGACCTTATTGCCATTAACCGGGTACAAATATAAACTTCCAAACTTGTATATTTCAGTCGCTTAAATCTGTCTTTAGGTCTTAAATAAGTCTAGTTTGTACCTAAACTATCGGCAAATGGATTAACAACGAACCTAATCCTTAATTCCGTGCCGTGTTGTACATTAAATTTAACGACAGTTTCTAAGTTATTGTCGTAGTATCTAAGTCATAAATGTAAGACAAATAATAGGTAGGTATGTGTCTTTTAACGGTCGACCATTAAAAATATATTAACGTGTAGCTCAGAAAATTACTGTAATTTTTTTGGTTATTGTGCTAAGGTAGCTCACCCTATTTGTATCGAGGTTCATTCTTAATTGAAATTAAAACTGATACATACGTACCGCCGGTTAAGATATTATGATCCCGAAACAGTTATGGTGTTTATAAATACACTTAACTGAATTAACGCGATTGGTCGTTATAGTAAATTGTATAATATATTCTATTCTATACTATATTTTATTTTCTTTTATCTATAATTATTTATATGTTTATTTTATGTGTAAATACAATAAGTTTATTAGCTTAACCGTCCGTGGAATCACCCTATGGCCCCATCAGAAAATCAGCGCCGCAGCACTTAGTGTAGCGGCACTATGCTGAGATGAAAGCCTTTTTGGCCTCGTGCGGGTGTTGCCCAGAAATCATTTAATTTATTTTTTATTGTTTTATATTTTGTTTGTTTTATTTTTTATTTTTGGTGCTGCTTTTGTTGTTATTTTTTACCGTTGTGTTTTGTGATGTTTGCCATACCCTCTACGGGGTCTAAATAAATATTTTTTCTTTCTTTTTGTTTTTATAATATATGGATATCTGTGTATTATTATACTAGATTTATATTTTTTTTTTGGATTTAACCCATTAATATTAGTTATATGTAACTGTGACAGATACAGTCAGCTCGTGACCATGGATGCTGTAATGGATCCTAAACGTCGGGTTAAAATAATATCAATTTACCACGATAAAATCCGTTAAAAGTAGTTTTATTTCAATGCCTAATATTCGCGTTGTAAGAAATTCCTTGGATATTCTTTGTATGTTGTTAATAATAATTTAAAAAATAAGTAAGTAGGTATGTATGTCATTATATACATATATAATATACCTTTGAACATTCAGGGTAATGTTTACCCTACATTCGTACTCAACTCAATACATTCGGAATCTCTAACCATCTAACCGTTACCAAGAAATATACTCGTATAAAAGGCCGATATATACGTTCGTTGAAAAAACCCTTTCTACCCTTACATACCCTAAAATGATCTCGAATAACTCATGTCGCTGGAAATGAGCTTCATATTACGTAATGCCGGCTCCATATCATTTGAAACCGACTCCTAATTTGCTACACGATTACGTTTGCCAACTTTGCGTTATGTTGTTTTCTATTTAATAGCAATTCTTTTATTTTATTTATTTTAGTGTATGTATGTATACACTCACGCCTTTTTCCCATGGGGGTAGGCAGAAACTACAGAATGCCACGCGCTACGGTTCCTGCATACCACTTTTGCCTCGTCCACATTCATACATCTCGTCATGCACGCGCGCCGGTTACGAGTACTGCGTACCTGAAATTTTTGAAGGAGTTCACCATTTGTTCTTTTATTGACTTAATAATATATAATCATGATTGTGTCTTGGAAGGGTGAACCAGAAGTATCATGTATGTAACACAAACCTCGTTGCTTAGCTCGGAACGCTATGTATAAGCTCCCATGTTATAAAGGGCGAACCTATTATCATTTCATCATCATCATTATCACATCACATTAACCGTTAGACGTCCACTGCTAGACATAGGTCTCCCCCAAGGATCACCACGACGATCAGTCATGCGCCGCCCGCATCCAGAGGATTCCAGCGAACTTTACCTTTATTATCATTGACCGGGTTACAATAAGTGTTTAGTAAAGGAAAAATGTTGGTAAATTAAAACTTTTACGGATTTTATTGACCTCTATTGATATTATTTCTTCCTTCACATGATGTTAGTAGTTTTAATGTTATAATTACTAACAGCTACCCTACATAGGTTTTTGGATTCTCAAATTTAATCGAAAGGTTTTTCTATGCATAGTTCACAAACAGCTGACATCTTGTTCATAGATGTGTTCTTTTATGCAGATCCGTATAAATCTTTTGGTTCGTTATTAAATCAGTATGATGATAAAATTTTGCTTGACTTGGAAATCGAATCGCTGAGAAATCACGACGAAAGACCAATAAGGCAGCCATTCTCGTATAATGTTAATCACACTCATAAAGCTCCTTATGCCATTTCATGGCATAATATTATGGGTATTAACGTCCAATATGTACGAAGTATGGGTGTCTGTATGGTGGTTTTATTATACGCCATAAAAATATTAATTAAGAAATTCATTAAAACCATGGCCTTGGAATTATGCGGCCAATAAAGATGTTTAATAGAGATGGTTTAGGATTTTATGTTTGGACGGCGCGGCGGTGATATCAAATATCAAAATGTCATGATCACATATGATTGCTGGGCACGGATCTTCTCTCATTGACAGGGATTTGGTCAAAATTTTTCAAGCATTCAGGTTTCTACACAACGTTTGCCTTTACCGTTTGAGCATGTGATAAATACGCACATAACTTATGAAAAGTCAGTCGTGCGTGTCTTGGGTTTGAACTATTGCTACTTTGGTAAGATTTTTTTTCTATATTGATCGATTTGTTGATTTGCCAGTGGACTGTGAAGTAGAGAGTTTAAACCCAGTGCACACACCACTAATTTTTAAAGTTACGTGCGTATTTGTCATAAATACCGTGATAAATGCTGCATGCCTGACAGATGTCCTCAATGGCATGTGAAGTCTGCTAACCTGCAGTAGGCTAGCGTGGTGGGTTCTAGCCTAAACAAATGAGAGGTGACGCATGTCCAGCAGTGGGGCAATAATGGGTTGATAATATTGAAAGTAGCAATAAATACTATACTTTAACTGTAATTATTGAAATCACATACATACTTAATCCCTAATGGAATTTATATTCCGTACTTTGGCTGCGGCACGCGGCTTGTAGAAGAGACGTCGAACGGGACAGAGATTGGGGCCCATTTGCATGATCGGATTAAACAGACCAACTACGACTGTATCGTTTAAGGTGGGTAGTGACTGCGCGCGACAAATTTTAAAATATTTTCACTTTGGTTAAATAAAACAAGTCTGGTGAGGGACATCCATATCACCTAGGCGTATAAAAAATAGCCTACGATCGATTCTCAGACCTACCAAATATAAATAAATAAATAATAAATATTTCCAGACATTATGACACAGCGCCATCTAGCTCCGTGGTAAGCAACGAGGCTTGTGTTACGGATACTAGATGGTTGATATACTACATATATACTTTTTATACATACTTATTATACATAGATACATCCATGACTTGGATACAAATGTTGATGCTCATCACACAAACATTTGTCCCTACCGGGATTCGAACCCGGGACCCATAGCACGGCGGGCAATGTTAACTACCGCTGAGCTAAATGGGTCGTCAAAAAATACATACAAAATTTCATAATAATCCGGCTAGCCGTTTCGGAGGAGTTCAGCGACAAACACCGTGACACGAGATCTAATATATAAAATTCTTCTGTCACGGGGTGCGTAATCGAACTCCTCCGAAACGGCTCGACCGATTTTGATGAAATTTTTTGTGCTTATCCGGTATCTATGAGAATCGGCCAATTTTTCATCCCCCTAAATGTTAGGGGTAGTCCACCCCTAAATTTTATTTTTATTTTTTAGACAAAATATTTTTTTTTTAGATTTGGCATTAAAAATACATACAACCCTAAATTTTCACCCTTCTACCACCAACCCCTAAAATGTGGCAAAACAACGTTTGCTGGGTCAGCTAGTCTTATATATAAAATTCTTGTGTCACAATGTTCGTTTCCGTACTCCTCCGAAACGGCTTGACCGATTCTCATGAAATTTTGTGAGCATATTGAGTAGGTCTGAGAATCGGCCAACATCTATTTTTCATACCCCTTAGTGATAAGGGTTGTTCACCAACCCCTATAATGTGGCAAAACAACGTTTGCTGGGTCAGCTAGTTTTTATATATAAGATTTGGCACATATATATTTGTCAAAAGATTATATTTAGATATTATATATTTTTTAATATATCCTTATTGATTGACTATTCAGTTTCAGTAGGACGTCCATTGTTTAGCTTGGAATTATATAGCGCTGTGTAATAATATCCGGAAGATTTTATCGTTAAATTGTCACGCGAAGATGGCACAATCGTCCGCGAAATTTATAATTAATTAACAAGTTATAGTTAGTGGATATATTCATCTTAAATAATACACACACCAAAATTATAAATAGTTTTTCTACAGACAAATTAACCCGCGTGCAGTCGATACGCGACTTTACAATGACAATTGTTGAACCTATGTAGTGAACTGAATCGGGGGCACTGTTTACATCCACATATCTAGAAAACACGTGTTCCTATCTCGTTAGGTTAGATAGAAATTTCTTTTACAATTTTGTTGTGTCTAATATAACTTGATTGCAACAGTTCATAGGCGAAAATTCGAAAAATAAGAAGTGAATTCAATTATCACTATCTTATTAATCATTATCGGTATGATGATATTAATCACCATTTATTGTCTCACTGCTGGGCACAGGTCTCGTATCATTTGAAGAAGAGTAGGCTAGAGTCCACATAGAGTGCTAGTGCGTGTTGGCAGACCTCACATACTATCGAAAAAATCTCTCAGGAATGTAGGTTTCTTCACGATATTTGCTTTCACCTTCTAAAAGACAGTGGTGCGTGTCGTGAGATTGAACTTCAGAGCAAAATCCACTGGTCATATAATTAAGCTATTATAGTTTAGTATCAATAGTCATGAATTTTATCGGGTCAATTGACAATAGCATTAGTAAACATCTCGAGACGCTATCGCAGAGTTAATCCGGATTAGGCGCAAATGCGGCGTAATAGAGACTATTGATTTATTTTGTATGTTCATATCTACACATTCATGGTTTTCTCATAGGGGTGTAAGTAGTTAATACATTACATTACTTTTTTATATACACATACCACTTTTACAACCTATACCACTTTTACTTTGTCAATTTTGTATAAATTTATTTTATATAAATTTGTTAATAAAACTATAATAAGATTGAGATCTCTTTTGTCGATTTCAATAAAATTTTACTAAACAATTAAAATTTTATTTTCTTAAATATTTCGGTATTCGCGAAATTGTTACAAATTAAAATCTATGCGTTTTTAGTTCTTCTACGAATTTCCTCAAAAAGTAGTAAATATAGTTATCTCTGTAGGTCGTTGAGATTACTAATACAACCTAAAAATAATAAATGATTACGTCTTTGAGATGCTAATCATGATTATTTTGACTAAGTGGTTCGGTTATTGTCTTGAAAGATTCGCGACAAAATTATATTCAATATTTCTGACGAAAAGACAGCATACCCGAGATGGCTTCGACGCACGACCTTTTGCTCCAAGTTAGACCTATCTCACTAATAGTTTGCACTAGGTATACTCATTGACAACTACGGGATCAGAGTTGCCAACGGATATTAGTATAGGCTGTGTCTTATATAATATCTGTGGTAGCCTAGTGGTGTGACTAGCGGACTGACATGTCAAAGGTCTCGAGTTCAAATCCTCGAAATTCGAGACATGCACATAACTTCTGAAGTCAGTGGTGCACCACTGTGTGTGTGTTATTTCCCCAGTAGGCTAGCGTGGTGGACTATAGCCTAATCCTTCTAAAAAAATGATAGGAGACTCGTGCCCAATAGTGGGACAATAATGGGTTGATGATGATGATTAGTACAGGCACAACATAGAAGTGGTTCAGGGTCGAACAACATTGAAGTTGAAATAAATTCCGTAAAAAGTAGTTTTAATTAAGTGTCTAATATTTGCGTAAGCATAAGAATTTGCCCAAAATTGTTAAATGCGGGTGTATACAACCAGATAAATATATCTCTAGACATAATGACACAGCGGCCTCTAGTCCGTGGTAAACAACGAGGCTTGTGTTACGGATACTAGAAGGTTGATATACTACATATATACTTTTTTTTGTAAAGATACATCCATGACTCGGATACAAATGTTTATGCTCATCACACAAACATTTGTCCCTACCGGGATTCGAACCCGGGACCCATAGCACAGAAGGCAGTGTCAACTACCGCTGGACTAATCGGGTCGTCAAATCAAGATCTTTGTTTAATTGTGGGGATGGCGACGCAATTATTCAGTAGTGGATATTCTTAGGATGATATGATGAAGGGATTATAGCGCTGTTCAAGTTTTGATGATCCTTTATTAAGCAAATAGAACTCACATTATCGTCACCATCATCATTAACTCATTATTGTCCCACTCCTGGGCACGGGTCTCCTCTCATTTTGAGGCAGATTAGGCTAAGTCCACCACACTATCCTACTGCGAGTTGGCAGACTTCACATACCATTGAAAAAAATTGTCAAGCATGTAGGTTTCTTCAAAAGGTTTTCCTTCACCGTTTGAGAATGTGGTAAATTATAGTACATTATTTTTTGTGCTTATCTGCAATCAGTTACAAACTATAAGCAGATTTGTTTTATGTCGTATATATCATGATCAAGGTACTCCCTAGCAGGAGATCCCTCATTCTTCACCATCTGTCACCAAATTCCTGTATATCATGGCGTTTCAGTCGTTTAGTGTAGCTGATAGTCGCCAAAGCAGAAGCTAAATCGTTTGGGTGATTTTCCAGCCGCGTTTTGTATTTAATCCCTGTTAATTATAGTACATAACTTCGAAAAAGTAAATGGTGTGTCCCTTGACTGAAGACCTTGTTTGTTATTAGAGTTTTTTTATAAATTTATGATAGTTCTAAACCTCTCTTACATCACCATTATCGTAAGCTTGATGCTATACATACTCAGCGTACATAATTAAACAAATTAGGTTCATTTAATTAATTTCATAAGCTCCCTAGGGTTACGGCGAAAACAAAATTAATCTAGAGGAATGAAATTTGGTAATGTATGCGGGCTTTGGGAATCGAGTCGCAAGCGTTTGCGGGTCACGTTATTTGTGGCCTTGAGTGTCAGGCTAGAGTTTTTAGGAAAGTTTTTTTTGGGAAAGAATTTAGGGTTGCCCTTGCAGATTAAGGGTAATTGTCGTCAACCAATTTACTGCTTCCCTACTGGGCGCGGGTCTAGGCTATACCTAGTCCACCACGCTAGTAGAGGTTGGCAGACTTCAGGTTTTCTCACGATGTTATTCTTCGCCGTTTGAGTATGTGATAAATACATAAATAAATAAATATATCTCTGGACATTATGACACAGCGCTCTCCAGTTCCATTGTAAGCAACGAGGCTTGTGTTACGGATACTAGAAGGTTGATATACTACATATACTTTTTTTTTGTAAATATATACATATTATACATAGATACATCCATGACTCGGATACAAATGTTTATGCTCTTCACACAAACACTTGTCTCTACCGGGATTCGAATCCGAGACCCATAGCACAGAAGGCAGCGTTAATAATCGGGTCGTCAACCGTAATACATATATAACTTCGAAAAGACAGCGGTGAACAAGCCTTAAGATTGAACTCAAGACTATACAGTCCATTGAACTTAGACTGCAGAATCGATTTAAGCCATTACATACATTACATTTTTTACATTGACCTCGCACGCCATTGCCTGAACATTGTATTACAATACTCATTATTTTAAAAGAGTGTCTATGGAGTTTCTTGCCGGTTCTTCTCCATAAGATTGACTTCTTGGAACCGTGCAACTAGAATCATAAAGTTTTAAAAGTGCTTGAAAAAGTTTATTTGAAATAAAAACCTTTTGATTTTGATTGAAATGAATTTTGGTGTGGAAATAGTTTAAGTCCTGGGATAGGACATAACATAGTCTTTATCCCGGAAATTATCCTTGAAGGGGGTAAAAGGGAAAAAACCTACCACAAAACTAAGCTAAGCTAAAGAAAAGTAGATTGACTACAATTAATCTACCCAAATTAGCAATTCTTTGCAGATGAAGTCGCGAGAAAACGTTAGAACAAAATAAAAATATCCTCGAATTGAGAACCTCTCTCTTTTGATAAAGTCGGTTACAACTAGAAGCCCAGACATAAATATAACTTTGAAGATAATTACAGAAGTACGTATTTAACCCATTTAGTTCGCGAGCAATTGAGTTCAAATGTATCTCGGGGTTAATTTAGCAAATAGGTTCCTCTAATTAACTGGGAGTTTTTGTTTTTAGAGTTAACAGTAACATACGTTCAAGCAAACCTATTTTCGGGATTGTACAGCGGTTTTTACTCACGTAGTTTCGGATCCTTTGTAAAATTATTTACGGCACCAAGGGCGTCATATTAGTTATTATAATTTAATATATTTAATATAGTATAATCAAATCTTTTAAAATTTTAATTTTGTTGTTTTGTGAGCTTTTGGTCATCAATAAAAACAAATTTAAAAATATTTCAAATTTTAATTTTATATTTATATTGAATTTTGAGTACTTGGCAAATATTAGTAAATTATTATTAATGCTAATTGCCAAACGTAGGTTCTTAAATGTAGTCCATAGTCACTAACCACGGAAATATTTTGTTCAGCGCCATCTATTACAGTAACCTGAAATTATTTTCCCTTTTGCTTAAGGAAAAGCGAACACTCAGCTTACGTCACCCTTCAACAGATGGCGTTGGTGTCTTGGTCGTTCAAAATTTTTATTTTATACATGGTTTCTTCATGTGCGATTTGATTGCACATAGTTCCGAGTTTTCTCAATAGGGGGCGCTGATATATCTTATATGATTACCTAATTTTTTTTTGATTGGCGTACCCGATACCGCGATATCTGTTATAGCTATCTTCCTTGGCAAGGGTCCCGTTTCGAATCCCGGTACGGGCAAATATTTGAGTGATGAGATATTTTGTACATGAGTCATAGATGTTTTAAATAAAAACATAAACATGAGGCTCGTCGTTTAGCTCAGAATTAGTGTAACGCTGTATAGTATTATTACACTATACACACGCTTGTGTACATCACCTTGGGTTTTTTTAATAAGCCTTTCTTTTTAAATGTATATATTAAAAAAATATTGATATTTAGTATCTTGTCTAGAAATTTAATTTTATCGCTCTACTAATTGCTATGGTTTAAAAATCTATCCAAAATAATAATGATTGAATTTTGCATGTGATAGCTATATATACTGCGTAGCTCGTAGCTGACGTAGCGGACATGGCAGCTACTTCGTAGCAAAGTTTTATTGGGTTGGGCTTAAAGAACTTTATTCCCAATAAAAAATACAAATTCACTTTTTTCGAGATTAACGGGATTAATCATTACCTATTCACGTTTGATGAGCCTGGTTCGATTTCTGGTTTAGTCAGAATATTATGTTGTTGTTCATCTCTTTCTTTCATAGTTGATAAGTTCGTAGTACCTACCACAAGAACCCATTACCAAGGATTGATTTACGTAATTTGGTTACGTAAGTCTATTATATAATTGGACTTTTGAAAAAGGAAAAAGAACATGCCATCACGCCTGTCGTCCCCGAAAGGTTAGGTAGAGGTGTACTAATGTACACCGACGTTTCGCCGGTATGTTTTAGGTTCCATGTAATAGGAAGCGAGCCTATTGCTATTAACCGGGCACGAATCTAAACTCCAAGCTGCTACTGAGGATTTCATACAAAAACCCAATAACACTTTGCTCGACCTGGGAATCGAACCCAAGTCCTCTTGCTCGGCAGTCGGACTATACAACCACTAAACCGACGGGGCAGTTGCAGGCAGTTGAGGCAGGAAAAACAACATTTTCTGGCGGACTTAGGGATCTCCTCCCTTAAATTCAAGTTGTCCATTTCGGGCGCTCGAATTCTGGAGATCCCTGGAGCCGAGTCCGGCGATAAGGCCGACGCTCTCGCCTCCAAGATGAGAGAGTTTCTTAACGCGGACGACGTTAAGATCTCCAGGCCGACCAAGTGTGCAGAGATGCGCGTGTCGGACCTGGATGACTCCGTGACGTCCGGGGAGGTGGCCGCTGTGGCTGCACGCGTCGGCGGATGTTCCGCCGACGATATCAAGATAGGGGATATACGAAGGGGGCCGTCGGGGCAGGGATCGGTCTGGCTCCGCTGCCCAGTGGCAGCGGCGAAAGCCATCGCTGGCGCTGGTCGCCTCTTAGTCGGTTGGGTGTCGGCAAAGGTGGCACTGCTTGAGCCTCGGCCCTTGCAGTGCTTCCGATGCCTATACGGCGGGCACGTTCAGCACACGTGCTCGTCAGAGGTGGACCGCAGCGAGCAGTGTTATCGCTGCAGCCGGCCGGGTCACAGGGCAAACCAGTGCTCTGCTGACTTGCACTGCTCGCTGTGCGCAGAAAAGGGAAAGCCAGCCGATCACCGAATTGGCATCAAGGCCTGCGTGGCCTGGGAGAAGAAGGGGAAGGGCAGGTCCGCGGGTAGTCGTCCGCGGCAACCGGTCCAGTCCTCGGCCACTCAGGCCATGGACACATCGTCCGCCCCGACATCCTAAGGGGCAGACGAACGGCCACGGGCGGCAGGTTTGGGAAAGCCTGACCGCCCCACACTTGGCCGGAGTAGGCGGCGCGGTGGGTCTTGCCGCGCCCCACTCAGTGGATAGGACGGAGTGGAGGGTCACTGAGGACCCTCCCACAAGGGCCTGGGGACCGCAAGGGCGGTCCGCCACCGCCGGGGTCGCGGAAGAATGCCAACGCGTACCCGTGACCCCGGCACTATGGTGGTGAGGCGGAAAGACCCCGTGTGGGTTTAGTCGGTAGTCACCCCTTCTGGGTGGAGTCCGACACACCCCCGTCGTCTTCCCGGGCGACGGGAAGTGCGTAAATGCATTCCCACACGGCAAAAAAAAAAAAAAAGGAAAAACAACATTTCCTTTGAATCGAGTCTCTTTGTGAGATTTTCCTAGAAAATCTCAATAGCACGTACGTAGTTTTGTTAGCTGGAAGTGAATCGCTACCAAGAATTCATGCTCAGTAGACGCGTAAACACTGAAACAGTTATAAATTACACTATGTTATCGCCTTTATTGTAAAAGGTTATTTATTTCTTGAATATTGTTACGATTGGACTATAGCCTAATCCCTCTCAATTGAGAGGAGACCCGTGCCCAGCAGTGGGACAATAATGGGTTGATGATGATGATGATGATAAATATTGTTATATTCAATGTATTTAAAAAATATTTTATTATCTAAATTATTTATTTAAATATAAAAGCTAAATGTCGCCCAGATAAACGTCAGTGATGAACGGACTTTTTATTTTAAGTAAGGAAAATAGGATGGGGTCGCGAGAAGGCGTCACATGAGAACAGTTTTTTTTTTATTGAGAAAGAGTTTATGGGGTTCCTGTTCTGATAGCATGAGGCCAGCGTATAACGAGTGTCACGGACACTGGATGGCAGGCTTGACACTGCACATTGTCTCGTTTGCTATCAGTGTAGTGATTCCCTTATTTTTTTTAAACCTAAAATGTTTCATAAAATTATTAAATTAAAAAAAAACCGTCACCCCTTTTTGGCGGCTGTTTAGGACCGATTTTGATCCAACATAGCTAAAAACTCTCCCGACTAACTCACCTTTCAAACAAAACAATAAAATCAAAATCGGTTCATCAGTTCGGGAGTGATGATGCCACAGACAGACAAATAAACAAACACACACAGGCACGTCAAACTTATAACACGCCGCAGTTTTTGCCTCGGGAGTTAAATTAAAAAAGGTTTGTAAAGGATCGGCAACGCGTGAGCAAGAAAAAAAGAAAGAAAGAAAAAAAGAAAGAAAGAAATCATCCAGGATCAGCTTATTGTCGAGCACATTTAAGTACTTGATACTGTTTTTCCTGACCCCTTGTTTAATATAATTTTGATAAATATATAATTATGCAGTTTAGTAGCCTTTATATTGTTTCATACTGTGTGTATGTGTGTGTGTATGAGTGTGTGTGGTGTTTGTAGTGGTGTATGTTTTGTATGTGAAATTTTGCAACATCATTGGTATTGCACACGTTAATTGGCTACGGTAATTGTTTACTATGAGAGGACTGTAAGCACAATAATAAAGAGGAGGGAGGAGTCCCTAGTCTCATTTATTTAATAAACATTTATCTTTTCAGGTACGTATTATCAGGTGAACATCCATCCATTCATCCATTACTATTATAAAGAAAACACACCGTCGGTAAGTTAAACAAAATGATTATTTTTATTTAAATATCACAAAAACGAATCAATAGAACATATACGAAGAATAATAGTACTGTTTAGATAATTCCTAGTAATATTTGCATAAATGTATCAGAAAAAAATAGTTGATTAAACCTTTTCATGTGACAAAAAAAAATACACCCACGCTACTCAATTTTAAGTAGATAACTCTCACATAATATGTGAGTGTATAAATGCACCATATTTGAAGAGTACTTAAAATTGAGTAACATTTGAATATTTATCCATAAGTATCATATTTTGTCATAAATAATATTGTTTACGTTTATTGTACGTACACAGTCAGAAAAAAATCATGATGTGAAAATTATTCTAGGTACGAGTATATTCGTTTTTTTTAAAGTTTACAAGTTATATTAAAAATGCGTTACAATTGAGATTATATTATTTGGGCTAGGTAATCTTTAAATATTAATAAAATAAAAAACGGTTCAAAATTATGTTTGATAAGGTTTGGTTTGAATTTGTTTTTACGAAGATCATAACATTATTAACTCAAAAAGGGTCACATTTATTATAAAGAAGATTGATTGTAAGTACTTAGATTTATGATTAAATTGAGATGGATGAATAAACTAATGAACTTTATAACCTTCACTTTAAAGCTCATTATCATAAGTAAAAATTCGCAACCTTTTGTTTTAAAGGTTTCGCCCAATCAGATCTTATTCAATGACAGTCTAAATTGCGGTTCATTTTAAGATAAATGTAATAAATTAATTAAAATTGGGCTAATATCATTTAATATCTGCTGTCTGGGTTGCCAGCATTTAGTATAATTTTCCAATAATTAAACGTAGAAGAAATGTATCTACCTAATATTACTTGAACTAGGCATAGTATTAATGCCAAGCTTAAAGAAATGTTGTTTGCAGAAGGTTTGAAATCCTAATGCAATAAACCCTTGGAGATTTGGAGCTTCGGTTTGAAGGAACATTGGGACATTTATGAGGCCATAGAGCTATATAAACGTTTTTAATCTAAGATGGTATAATTTGCTAAGGTCTATAGTTTACATATTGTTTATACATAAAACATAAACACACACATTTAAAAAATAATATCCTCGATTTCGTACACTTACACAACTTGATTTAAAACTTAGACATTAAGTAAAACTACTTTTTACGGATTTTATCGCGGTAAATTGATATTACTTTAACGACCCAATTAGTCCAACGGTAGTTAACACTGCCTGCTGTGCTATGGGTCCCGGGTTCGAATCCCGGTAGGGACAAATGTTTGTGTGATGAGCATAAACATTTGTATCCGAGTCATAGATGTATCTATATACATCCATGACTCGGATACAATGGTATACTATGTATGTATTTACAACAAAAAAAGTATGTATGTAGTATATCAACCGACTAGTATCCGTAACACAAGCCTCGTTGCTTAGCTCGGACTAGATGG
Source organism: Craniophora ligustri (assembly GCA_905163465.1). Lineage (NCBI taxonomy): Eukaryota > Metazoa > Arthropoda > Insecta > Lepidoptera > Noctuidae > Craniophora > Craniophora ligustri. The sequence continues at coordinate 2,905,169 of LR990967.1, read as the reverse complement.
CGCTGTGTCATAATGTCCAGGAATATTTATTTATTTATTATTTATACTTTAACCCGACGTTTTGGATCCTTTATAGCATCCATGGGAAAACTGAGGTGGACTTGAAGTTTTAGTTACTAACAGCTACGCAAAAACATACTGATATTATATTAGCGTCGGGTAAAAATAACAATATAAACTCCGTAAAAAGTATTTCAATATTGGGTTTCGGACTAGGATTTTCTACCATAGGATTTTGCGCCTGAAGACCGCTAAGGCGGTCCAACACGGCTGGGGTCGCTGAAGAATGTCAACACATATACTCCAGCATTCAATGGTAAGGCGAAACACCTTGTGTGGTGTTTTAGTCGGTGAGTGTCCGACATAACCCCACTTCCCCGGGCTATTGGACGGGATTAGATCATTTGAAATGAAATGATTGATTGAAATGATTGTTTATTTCTGTTAATAGATCTTTTTAAAGACACTTTTGCAAGTCATGCAAAATTTGTCATCGGAATTTCCTAACTGACGACCTCTGAGAAGAAATGCCGAAACAAACTCAGAGAATCATGGTCTCTTTTAAAGTCCAGATATTTTGGTTACAATATGTGAGCCTGACGATGTAGGTTAAAGTCTGAGATGGCCTTTTGAAGAAAGCACAGTGGAACTTTGAGTTGATCTGTCCATACTGCCATCAAGCATACGTCAGCCATCGGATTCATTGATCCATTTGGATTTCAATACAGTAAAAAAGGATATTTTTACACTCTCTTATTTAGGTTTCAAGAGAGATGGAGTAGGTATAATGGTGATCGGAGTGTTTAATCTGATGGCATGATATCTCATCTTAAAAATGTACGGCACTAAATAGTAAATTGCAGTAAAATCGCCCGGCCAGTGCCTTTTCAGCCGACGTCATATTCGACTGGTTTTGTATGGCAGGATACTCGAAATATTGCTTATTTATTTTTTAGTTATAATTGGTATTGATTGATACTACTAATGAATATAACTGCGATGAAAAAGTAATTATAAAAATGTATGTGAAATTGAGAACAATTAAAATGATTGTTCTAAGTGGTCGCAAGTGTAATTGCTGAGCGTGTGAGATCTTGGGTTCGACTTCCAGGTCGAGCAAAGTGTTATTGATTTTTTTCATGTCTAAAAGCTCAACTCTTTAAATGGGTCCTGATAACATTCTGATGAACCATGGGTGCATATTCTGTCTATCTGGGGGAACAAGTTGGTGTGTTTTTTTTTATCATTAATAGGTCAGCGTTTGACCACAATCTCACCTGATGGTAAGTGACGATGTGGTCTGAGAGGAATCATGCTTATCTCGAAGATGCCTATTCACTCGTGAATTGAGGACCCCCAAATTATTATTTTTACAGCGGTTATTGTTGATAGCAATTAGCTTTAGGGTCAAGTAAATGATTATAGGAAAGAGTCTAGGAACTCAATGGGTCATGAAAATCTATTTTAAGAACATTTATTTTAGCTCCATTGACAAATTTCTATCACAAAACCAGTCTATAGCATTCTTCTTCGCAAACCTTAGGAGATAACACAGTGTAACATTTTGCGAACAATACATAAATAATATTTTCCCGTATGTAAGCTCGTTATGTCAGCCATAATAACAACATATGGCTGTAAGGATGCCTTACACAGTGTTGTAGGGAATAAGGTCACTTATTAAGGTGTCAAATAACATATACATAAAGATGTTTCTTTGTAAACAGCTTTCGTAAAAACAATATTGTGTTGTGATATTTTTGTGTGAGTAATAAGAACCAATTACTGTTCCTACGATAAGTACATAAATCCATATTGCCACACAAATATAATATGTCTGGCTATCTGTCTGTCCTCCTGTTTTTGTGTCTGTTACCTGTTAACGCTTAAAGTACAGAACCGATTTAGATGACATTTGTATTACACAAAGTACATAATCAGACATTAGTTAAAACATAATAACGACGACCCAATTAGTCCAACGGACGTTAAGACTGGCTTCTGTGCTATGGGTCCCGGGTTCGAATCCCGGTAGGGACAAATGTTTGTGTGATGAGCTTAAACATTTTTAATTCCTTCCCAGTTGATGGCAATAGGCTCGCTTTCTAGGGTGTACATACCTCTGTCTAACCCTTCAAGGATGACAGGCGTGATGGTATGTTATGTTAAATACGTTTAGTTATTATGATGTATTCATGAAATAATGTCTATTATAAGGGAAATTTCTATAGAAAAATATTAAAAAAAATTGAACAATAGCCAAGAATACCTCCCGTACCTATTTTATCAAGTATCATATTGACCTATTTTTTTCAATCGACTTACAGAAACTTACTCCAACTTATGCGGCAAAATAAAGTTGATACGATCTGTTTCTCTTGTGACATTCACGTAACTGTTAAATAAGAAAAAAAAGCAAAGAAAAACAATGTTGATAAATTGCTTACAAGTATTACCAACCAACCTATTTAGAAAAAAAACTTCCGAATGTTAAATAAATGGGATACCTGTGTCAAATAAAATCGTGGAGTCAGAATATTCGCAACAATATTTAGCACCTAAGCTAACCTAAATTAAAATTAATTATTCCGGTCAGCGTATATCATAATTAATCCAAATCGATTCCCGTAGTGACCACAATATCAACTTAATTCCCGGCACAATCCCAATGGGCGATTAATTAAACCTTACCAAACGCTTAAAATTACACCTACGGTATAAAATCGACGCATTTCACTACAGAATGCGCGCGCAAGACTCACCATGAGCGCTTACTCCGCCGGCAGTCGGCAGCCGGGCTGCGCGCTCCCTTCTCACAAGTAAACACCACCACAAAATAAACAAAATACGAAAGCCCTGGCTGTAAAACAACTCGGTATAAATAAAACCCAACCTAAAATCGACTAATAAAATCAATCAAACCACTACGGTCTCGCGCCAACCCGAACTGTCATTCAAGTGCATTCAAAAAAGGAATTGAAAGAATTCGAAGCAATAATAACGTGTTATTAGTTATTTAAAAATAACGAGTGTAAAATTGATATACAACTCGTTTTTTAATCTGTTACGAGTTATTGTTGTCAGTTTCAAGTTATGTGAGTATGTTAAAAGGCAGTTTAGTTAAGTACAGCTTACGTAAGGACGGCGTAATGTTAAAAGTCTGTAGATTTATCCTTAGGGATAATCGACTAAAGAACGAGGTTACAAATAGAGAATATTAAAATTTATTAGTCATAATTGTAGTCGATTCTAAATAAAAAAATAAACACATTAATTTATTTATCTTTCTTCTCTTTAATATTTACAGAATTGTTTTATTTTTTGTATAAGTATTACAATTATTAAATTAAAATGGCTAGTTATCTCGTAATGTTGTCATTACATTACCATTAAATTTATTATTGAAAATTAATAAAGTTGCTACGGCAAGGCTTGCATACATATTTTTAACTTCATATGACAATTATCATAAAAATAGAATTAAGAAAAAATAAAAAAAAAACTGCTAAAAGGTTATTTCTCATCTAAAGCTATATTATATTACCTAGCACAACGTTCGTTCACGAATTGTTTAAAAAAAAGATGAATGGTTGAGTTGAGTTCTTTGAATAAACTTTTGCATGCCAGTATTAAGAACCCATTCATTTTTTTTTAATAAATAATCCTTTATACTTAGATAAATACTTATCTTCGGGACCTTCTTCGTACTATGTGCGTTATCGTAAGTAATTTATGTATGTACCTATATATTATGTACATTGGTAATGAAACTCAGCCTAAACCGCCGTTAGATCTAGACTACAGAAATTTGGAAGGTGGATTTTGGGACGGGATCCAGGGAATTCCCACAAGAGAAGCTAAAGGGCTAATAGATCTAAAGGGCTATTATGATATCCATACTAATATTATAAATGCGAAAGTGTCTGTCTGTCTGTTACTTTTTCACGCTACAACCGCTGAACCGATTGAGATGAAATTTGGTATAGAGATAGTTTGAGTCCCGGGGGAGGACATAGGATACAGATGAAGTTGCTAGCAAAAGCTAGTATACAGTATAAGCGTATGTTAAAATGTAGGGCAATCTCTGATATTACCTTTTGAAGGAAGCGGCTTTGAGTCGATCGATCCCAACTGATGGCTGCATTTGTCATCATTTAGCTGAACCATTATTCTCTTCCTTACTAATATTTCTAGCATCTATTCCCTGATACCAAACATACCATTACGCCTAGCACCCTCGAAGGGTAAAGCAGAGGTGTAGTAATGTACCCCTACTTTTCGCTGGTATGTTTTATGTCCCGTACTAGTAGTAGGGCGAGCCTATTACCGAATTTTATAGAAAAAATCTAATAACACTGTTTGACCTGGGAATCAAACCCCACCTCTTGTTCAGCAGATGCACTTACGACCACTAAACCAACGAGATATATTAATGACGTTGAATTTCTGAAAACTTAGGTAGAAAAATACTGATGGGCTTGATCTTCCTTGATCTTCCTTTCCTGGGTGTGTTTTTCGAACCCAAGACTTTTGGTTTTCATCATCCACTGATCACGTCTCAAGGCAGATGCTGGGGAAACACGTACACGAAAAAAACATATAAAGTATTTTTCCCAAATACATTTCAAACTACAGAAACATTACTTAACGACACTTATTACGATGTCTGAAAGATTTTTCTACGAAGTTCATTTGAACGACGTGGACGGAATCGCAAAAATGTGTATTTAGGGGTCCTTTTGTCTGTTTTTTATACATATATGTATGTATATAATATGTACTTTTGTAATAAAATGGCATACGGTTTATAAGGCTGCGGAATTTTGAAAATAGCGGGTGTTTATACTAAAAATCATTGCTTAGGTTGATATAGTGGTAAGTTTAGTGTACGGTCTACGGTTCAGAAAAAATGCAGAGCTGTGGTAGCCTAGCGGTGTGACCAGTGGACTGAGACGTCAAAAGTCACGAGTTCGAACCTAAGGCACGCACCATTGACTTTTCGGAAGTTATGTGCGTATTTATCACAAGCTCAAACGGTGAAGGAAAACATCTTGAGGAAACCTGCATGTTTGAGAGATTTGTCTTGTTGGCATGTGAAGTCTGCTAACCCGCAGTAGGCTAGCGTGGTGAGGGCACGCCACGATAGTGGCGGTAAGACCCATCATGGAGGATTGGCTTGAGAGGCGCCACGGCGCCCTCAGCTTCCGGCTGACGCAGGTCTTGTCGGGGCATGGGTGCTTCGGCAAGTACCTGTGTCGCATAGGCCGGGAGCCATCGCCCGGTTGTCACCACTGCGTGGGTTGCCCTGAGGACACGGCGCAGCACACACTCCAGGCCTGCCCGGCTTGGGCAGAGCAGCGCCGTGAACTCATAGCGGCAGTCGGCGGTGACCTCTCGCTTCCGGCCGTGATCCTATCCATGGTCGGGAGCGGGAACGCGTGGGATGCCGCCGCCTCTTACTGCGAGCAAGTTATGCGCGCAAAAGAGGCGGCGGAAAGGGAGAGAGAAATCACAACCTCTCTCCCGATCCGCAGTAGACGCACCGGGCGCCGGAGGGCGCAAACAGACCTCCGGCCTCCATGAGCTGTGGCCAGCGGGTGGGCGCGACTAGGGGAGTCCGCCGCCCGACCTGAAAATGGCCCCAAGTAGGCGGCGCGCGTGTTCGTCACACGTGCGCCCGCGCGGAGGATGCGAGGCGAGCGATGCCTCGCTCCTAGCCGGGGTCCAGCGACCAGAGCTGGACCGAAGCCCGCCGGGGTTGTGGTGCATGCTTTTGCGAATCCCATGGCCCCGGCAATTGGGTTGGTGGCGTTGACGGGTGCGGTTTTTTAGTCGGTAAACGCTCATGCGGAGTCCGACACACCCTGTCGCCTCCCCAGGCGACGGGAAGGTCCGTAAAGGATTTTTCCGCACTTAAAAAAAAAAAAAAAAAAGGCTAGCGTGGTGGACTATAGCCTAATCCCTCTCTGATGAGAGGAGACCCGTGCCCAGCAGTGGGCAACGTTAATGGGTTGATGATGATGATATTAGAAAATGAAAATAATAATGTGGGTAACAATTAGTCCTAATTGATATGAGTGCGATAACGAAGTTATTATAAAATAGAACTGAGCATGAAATTGAGCGTATTAAAAATATTATTACAATTGACTCAATGGTCTCGTAGTTAGCAAACGTGACTGCTGAGCGTGAGGTGTTGGATTCAGCTCCTAAGTGGAGCAAAGTGATGAATCAACTCTACGAGCAAAGGCATGATAAATAGTTGTGCGTTAAAACAATTTCCCTATTTTTTGGGAAGTTCGAATACAATATTATTATTTTAGATATACTAAAATTATTATTAATACTAATAAATATTTTCAAAAAGTACGACTAAAACAATGATTCCTCATAAAAAGGATAAAATAAAACAATTAAAGATGATAAACAAGAAATTAATTTATATTAGCTCCGTTTAAAATTTCACGACGGGGACTGCGTGGATGTATGGTGAAAATAGCACTGGTTCAATAAAGCTATAGTTGGATTATAAATAATTTCATTTGTTACATACAAATTTGTTCCTAGAACTATAATAAAAAAAAATCTTCTCGCGTCGCCGTAAAGCGGTAACTTTAACTATACATTTAATAAAATCAATTTAAACAAAACCATCTTCATAGTCACTACTGTAAATGATCCGAAACTTTAGAACTAAAAACATTACTATACTGTGATACAAACAGAAAAAAAGTAAGTCGTTTATGTAAGTGTAAGAAATTAATCCATAGGAATTTTATCAACATATTACGCTGATGGAAACTAGTTTGTAATAAGCATTTTTATAATACGTAGCAATCTTACCAACGAATCATTTCTCATTGTTATGGACATGTTAACAAAAAAAAATGGCCACCTATTAAATCACACTCATACATAATCATCCACCATTTACTTATATCGAAAATGGTCATACATACATTATGATAAACGTGTGTATGTATAAATTATCATAATAAGCTAAGCAATACATATTTATCGGTACTAGATACAATACATTTACCATCCATTATTCATTATTATTCTGGTCTTGTGAAAATGAAACAATTTAATACAATTTTTTTATTAAACATTCAACTGTGAAGTATACTAAGTATACTACCTTACTAGAAAAGCGTCTTTAAAAAGGTAGCCAGCTATGTAAAAAGCAGTTTGCGTGTGGAGAGTCAGAAGCTTGGCTCTACATGAGATCTGACAACTTTTTGACAGTGCGAGTCGTATGGTCTCATGTTGGCATCATATTAAATGGAAATATTTTTGGTGGGATCTGTTGCCTTATTTATTTCTTACGAAAAGTGTGTAGCGACATCTATCTCGCCATATAAGAACTACGGACTCAGCGCGATAAAGCTAATAATCCTACATCGCGCAAGTGAAATTTGCACGCGAGATAGAATATATACAACCACCCAACATCAACCGTTGGGCACAACACCTCGCCTGGTCGGAGGATCCTCCTTTTTAAATGAAGGAATTCACACCACCTTCCCACCATAAGTATAAAGGTCATATTATAGTTAGTTTTTAAGAAGTTATTGAAGCCGCATATAAAATTCCATTCCCATTTTTACTTACTTTCGCATCTATCATATTAGTATCGATTTGAATGTCAAAAAACACAATTTTTACATTTATGTCATAAAAAATGGTAGAAATATGTTACACACTGTAATCAATCAAATATTATTGAAAATCGCTTCACACTTGAGGCGAAATCTTCCATTTTGCGTATCATGTGATATTTATTATTCAATGACTCTCATCTGTTAGATGTGAATATGCCTTGAGGACTACTTTCAAACAATATTGGATATTGTAAATTTTTATTGGGAATTAGTCATAAAATAGATCACGCGCACTTAAAATAAGGGCCCAATTGCTGTGCGTCTGCCGTGCTCTCTTATAACAATTAATATAATATATTCGTTCATGTGACACAGCGCCATATAGTTCCGAGCTAAGCCCCGACGCTCGTATTATGGATACACCTACTCTTAATTCTATATTTATTCACATTTTGTGATTATAATACTGTATGCCCTAATAGCGGGACATAGTTGATCTGTATAATAATTATGCGAACATCCTCTGTACCTATGATCCACAATAAAGAATTTGAATTTGAATGTTAGATGGTTGACACATATCAATATACATACGGAAACATCCATGATAAGCCAAATGTCTCAATGCTCATCACACAAACATTTGAATTTGTATTTATTTAGTTGCTCAAAGGGTGAAAGAAAACGTCGTAAGGAAACCTGCATGCCATAGAGGTCTTCTTGTGTCTGAAGTAAGGCATAGCGAGATTCCTACCTCAAATTGAGCTGCCCGACTGGGGAAGTACCTCCGCCTTACAGAAGACCGCAGTGAATCAACAATAGTTGTATTTCTGCGAGTGAGTAAGATTACCAGAGCTCGTTGGGGGAGTGACTATTCTGTACCACACCTGTTTGCTGTCAGTTTAGGAATTCTATCCTCCTATTTTGAGAAAACTAAACGGTTTCTGCAGGGGTTGGCAACGCATATGCAAGCCTTCTGGTGTTACATCAATCAATCAATCATCATAGAAAAAAGCAAATGGGTTGATTATAATGATGTGAATCTCTTTGTGTAAAATATTGATATTCTGCTGTATTTTGGTAGATGAGAAGCCTCTATAAATTAAGTAAAAGGACCACTGGACCTGGTTATAACCCGCGCTGCAAATACCATGACTTTCGTTCGATGAAACCTTAAATGCTTTAGAATCCACAAAGTAACTTTTATTACATCCTATTCAGTATTTATCCGCAATCGAGGGGCTATTTTCAGGCTTTCATTCTATTGGCTACGTGAGGAGAATTCATATATTTTCCTGCCTTTAGCGTATACTCAACTGGTCAAGTAAATAGAGCAGTTAAACTTTTTATTTTTTTGTGTATTTTTATAACCCGTACTTAAGTCGAAATAGTCTTTATTCACTTCGGCTTCCACTACAGTATGTTTATTAAATTAGAGTAAATTAAACTAAAAACTACCTCATTGGTCTACTGATCGTACAGTGCGACTGCCGAGGGAGAGATCTGGTTTCGATTCCCAGGTCGAGCCAAGTGTTATTGGGTATTTCTATGAAATTCTCAGTAGCAGCTCGGAGTTTGGATTTATGCCCGGTTAGTGGCAATAGGCTCGCCCCATATTACATGGGCCCTAATACATACCGGTGAAATGTGGGTGTAAATGACTACATAAAACATGGCATGGAGTTTAGTTTTATGCCCATGCCATATATGCCTCCATGCTACGATTGAAGAATCTAATTATAATTTACTCGACCAGGGAATCGAACTTGCAAGTTCACGCTCAGTATCACGCTTGGAACCACTAGACCAAACAACCACTACTAATACATATGTATGTATGCTTGAGACAGCAATGTAAACCATAGAAATATACTATTTTAGGACCGTTCCATTCAGCCTCAGAGTAAATAATGGATTATTTTTAGCTTTGAATACATTAAACTTTCGCTCTCAATGAAGATTAAAATTAGAAGATTTGACATTGAACGACTTCATTCAAGCGAAATACAATGGAATGGTTCAAGGTAAACTTTGCGTTCAAAATGCTGCTTAACTCTTTACATATATACACTCGCCTTTTTCCCGTGGGCGTAGGCAGAAACGAATGCCACGCGCTACGATCCCTGCATATTACTTCTACCTCTTCCACATTTATTCATCTTGTCAAGTTTTCGCGCCGGTAACGTGTGCGAGCGCTGTAGAGGAGTATTTATTTTTACTTTACTGTGGATAAAACCTATAGAATCTATGAATATACAGTAAGTATATTAATTTTCTCATACTGAGATCTGACACTGACGTCATATAAATACGTCATATGCAAAATCTCGAAAACTACTTGTCAAATGTAGCTAAATTATGACAGTTTATAGGCACGAGATGACAGCTAAGAGCAGAATTAGAAATTTCAACATTAAAGGGTAAACGTGGAAACGCGTGCAAAACCGAGCTATAGTTAGTTATTCATAATAAACGTATTGCAACAAGCTGTCATCCCCTTTGAGTAATGTAGTATTGAATTGCTATGTGTGACAATTGGAATCTACATAATCCAAATGGCACGGCGGTTATATGTATCAGATTAAAAATATTCTTCACATTTTGCAGTTATAGTCTTACCATATCATCATCATCAACAGCATTTCTGATCCCACTGCTGATGATAGGCCTGTGGTAGCCTAGTGGTGTGACCAGTGGACTGAGATGTCAAAAGTCTCGTGTTCAAACTAAGGTACCACTGACTTTTTAAGTTATGTGCGTTTTTATCACATGCTCAAACGGTGAAGAAAAATATAGTGAGGAAACTTGAATGCTTGAGACATCTTCTCGATGGCATGTGAAGTCCGCCAACCCGCAGTAGGTCCACCACGCTAGGTGGACTAAAACCTGGTGGAATTGGATGCGTATTTCAGGGCAATTCGAAATAAAATACAGACGTTCAAAATTATAAATAAATATCACGAATAAATGACTTCGACTTTGACTTTGGAAAGTAAGGAAAACAGACAAAGTAATACAAAAACCTAGTTATAGTTACATAAAATAGTTTGGTTTGGTCAGGCGTGTAGTCATTAGCGCTTCAATCGATATTGACCGTCTGTTAAATAAAACATAACTCGTAGGAAATTTTATGAGCCCGGTTTTAAAAAAACTTCAATGCAGCAGTAACATGCAATTTGTTAATTAATAATCAGATTAGGTACCTATTATGAAGAAAAAAGTCACATAAGCTATACTAAAATGGTATGATTTATCAAAAGATTAAATAATGTTTTTAGATTTCTTCAATCGTTAAATGAAAAGTACTTTTAAGGTTTTATTTTAAGTACATGTTAGTAATCATAATATTAAGACACTCGAGATCTAATTCTGCCCGTGATCATGGATGCAATAAAGAGTTCAGAACATCATTGAAACATAATTATACAGCGATAAAATCCGTAATAAAACTAGGAACTTTATTCCTAGTTTTATTTTAATGTATTATACTCGCTTTGCGACTTGGTGAAACGTGGAAACTACATAGTATTAGAAGATATAGGAAATAAATAAAAAACTTTATCAAAATCCTCTTCGAAACTAGCAAAGCTACATCATAACTTCACAGATACATAGATATCTACGTTAAAATTATAAAACTCTTAGTCTACCTGTACATGTCTTTATTACAAAAACAATTTATTAATTTAAATATGATGATAAAGAAACATGGAACCAGTAGGTACCTATTATATAAAAGTATTACCATTTCATTGTGCTAACAAATAGACAATTTGTGCAACGTCTTATTCGGCTGGTTCCGTTCGACACCGGCGCTCACCGGGACTCATTTGTCAGAGAACGTCTCTGCCCCAAATTTTCAGTTACGTTAGGTATTACACCAAATATATTTTATAATTTTGACAAATTTCGTCGGCTACTTCTTGAAATATTTCGTCGAGAGGAGGCTTGCAAAATGTAGGTTTTATGCTCTACATAATTTAAACCTACATTTTCTTGGCCTATATTAATTATTAGTATAAAATTTTTCTCAACAAGGCGAATATGCTCAATTTGCCCACTTTTTTTTTATTGCGTATTTCTTTGGTCTGCCACTGAAAATGCCGTAAATGTGACAATATTCTGGGCTCGTCCAATTCAATGCCTTTATTTCACATTCATGTTCCATAGACACGAAAAAGAAAATCGCGATTATGCTGCGCGATATCTTCATACCGTAACAGTTTTAGGATGACCAGTAATATCACATAACACACATAAAAAATACCAGCCAAAATGAGAACCATTTCCTTTTTGAATTCAGTTAAAAAGTACAGACCATTTAGGACAATTTTCTGAAGGCTGTTGATAAAATAGCAAAAGCACAACACCTACTTACGATGTATCCAATGTATCTTTAAAGATTTTTATTAAAGTACATCGAAAGCGTGTTTTATTTTTGTGGCATTCGATATTACAAGTGCAATCGCAATTTGTTTTCCAAAAAGCGATGAGTTTGTCTCCTCCTGTTTCCTCTCGCAGACGGCGACTTCAACTGTATGTAAGGTTTGCAAAATAATGTACTTTACTTTAAAAAAAATATAAATATAAAAATATACTTCACTTTATTACATTCCATAATGAAAATAAAGATGTAAGGCTTTAAATTACCTTTAATTGGAACCATTGTGGACCCTGTCGGGCACAAAAAGTATATGCGTATTATAGATAATTATGTAGTGCTATTATTTTACTTAAGTCGCTGGAATCCACTGGATGCGGGCGGCATATGACCGGTCGTCGTGGCGACCCTTGGGGGAGACCTATGTCCAGCAGTGGACGTCTAATGGTTGAAATGATGAAGATGATGATGATGATTATTTTACTAACTGTATACCAACTCCCTCTCTTGTATGTTTGTTTAAATCCTTCTAATCCTTTTAAATCCTTTTAATTTCGTAACTTTAAATATTTATTTAATTACTTTAGAAATTAATAAGAAAAATTTACAATTTTAAAGTAATTTAAGTACCGTGTGGGAATTGAAGGCATAAACCGTAGAGTTATCCAATAACTCAACTGCGCCATTCATACCATTAAATATATTTTTAATCCACACAGAATGACGTCGCTTATTAAAATTTAAACCGACAAAAATAGGTTAAGCAGTCTTTAAAGCGAGTCCATCAATTGCTTTAGAACTGCTCATGAATAATGCATTTTTTTGCCGACCGTACCGCAGCGGGCCCTCGCAGTTTTCAGCTGATGCACTGAATTTCCTGAAAGATTTTACATAAATATATTTCAAAGCTCAGAGTTAGTATAGTTGCGGGATTATGTCAACAGGATTTATAGATTTGTTTTTGGTTATGTATGTAATCGCCCTGTTACCTAATAGTAGGGATCTGTTATATATAACTCCCTCCCGTGGCTTTGCCCGTATGGTATATAGATAAAAAGTAGCCTATGTGTTAATCCAGGTTATAAACTATATGTATGTTAAATTTCATTCAAATCTGTTAAGCAGTTTTTGCGTGAAAGAGTAACAAACATCCATCCATACTTAAAAACTTTCGCGTTTATAATATTAGTGGGATAATTCAAACTAAACTAGGTATATATAAATTTATACGTAATAGTATATAGTTTGTACCTTTTGATAACCGTTAATTATTGCGTAGTCTTTAAAAATTAAATTGACGTACCCACCAGCGTCGACACATTTGCCCAGATTTTTTACACTTACACTAAAGAGATATACTATGTATATACACCCTTTACTCATTGGTCTATTCTACCCGTGACCGTAGATGCTGTAAAAAGTCCAAAAGGTCGAGATTAAATCATTTCAATACACTACGACAGATACCGCAATACAACGTAATTTTACTTCAATGTATGACAAGAATTATAAAGATAATCAAACGTGTAACCTTTTAACCCTCTGCCCGCTTGTAATTTCACTCATCGTGGCAGTTTCACTTTTTCTCAATTATGAAAAACAATGGTCTAAAAGGCCTCGCCAGCCAGCTTGGCGCCGCTCCAAATAGCTATATTAAGCTGTGTTCCTGACAAATTAATTCTCAAATGCTTTGTGTCATCATTGCGAGGCATTATTTTTGTGAATTCGCTATCATTTGAGATAGTGAATCAAATGATTATTCAGTATTTCTCGTTTATTGTCTGATCTATTTTTAGATTTTTCTCGAATATGCTATGGTAATAATGTGTCATAGAGTAGCTTATTACACATTGAAATAAAATAATTTTTCGGATTTTATCGCTTATATTGATATTATTAGTATCCAATATCCGAGGCATGACTATGGATGCTGGATGTACCAGACTGACCATGGATGCTGTAAAGGATCCGAACCCCACGATGAAACCCGTAAACTAGTATTAATTAATTTCTATTTGAAGATTCCGTTTTTTTTTGACGACCCGTTTAGCTCAGCGGTAGTTAACGCTGCCTGCTGTGCTATGGGTCCCGGGTTCGAATCCCGGTAGAGAGAAATATTTGTGTGATGAGCATGAATATTTGTTCCGAGTCATGGATGTATCTATGTATAATATGTATGAATTTACAAAAAAAAAGTATATTATGTAGTATATCAACCATCTAGTATCCGTAACACAAGCCTCGTTGCTTACCACGGAACTAGATGGCGCTGTGTAATAATGTCCGGAAATATTATTATTTTTAATAATGTTTTTGGTAATTAATTATACACACACACTAGTCTACTTTATACGAACTATGACTCAAATTAAACAGTGAAAGTACAATATAAGTATAATATTTAGTTTCATGTAAACATATTATAATATTATATTATCTATATGAATGTCGTAACCATCTCCGTATCTCGTAGCGCTACGAGGCTACGCCGTAGCTAGTTGACGGCGAAATTAAAACAAATTTTGCATTTATATTTTCTTTAGTACCTTCATTTTAATAACTGGGTACCTTTATAAGGGCCTTTGAGTAAAATAAAGTAATGTTTTAACCAGCGATTATTTGAATAAATGTTTATTTTAATATTATATTTAGTTTAGTTGCTAATATGTGGCGGTTAACTCTGTGTTACTGCTACCTTTTGTGCTAGGGTCGCAGGTTTGGATCCCCGTAGTAGAAAATGTTGGTGTCATGAGAACGGACAATTAATTTTCTATGAATAATATGTATGTATTTATAAAATAAAATATATATGTAGTGTATCAATCATCTAGTACCTATATGTAAAACAAGCCTCGTTGCTTAGCTCGGAACTAGATGGCGTTGTGTCATAATGTCCAGGAATATTTATTTTATTATTTTATTTTTATCACATTCTCAAACGGTGAAGAAAAACATTGTGAGAAAATCTGCATGCTTGAGAAGTTTTCTCGATGGCGTGTTACGTCTGCTAATTTGGAATGGTCTAGCGTGGTAGATTGTAGCCTAATCCCTTTCAAAGAAAAGAGGACCAGTGCCTGCAGTGGGACAGAAAATGGGCTTATGATGATGGTAATGGAATTTTTACAGAATTTATAATAAACGGACTATAAAATACGTGAGATATGGCTTATATATGACGTCACGCACCACACATATTACGACCGATTTTTTTATGAAACACTAAAAGTCAAAATACGTATGTTTTTGACCCCGAAGCATAAGTGCGCACTAACAATTTAATGATTATGAGGCCCTTCATTTTTATTTGCGTTTTATTGATATTACCATAAGGTTGTTTTTTATTTTGGCATGTTATTTTACTTAATGTAATAGTTTATCACTTATGATAAACTTGCAGGGTGTAAAAAAGTATTCTGAGTGAGCCAATCATAATGCCGAAAGCGTAAGTTTCAATTATTAAAATAATTGTATGTACATACATATGTAGAGTATGTTTATTATATTAATGGAACAGTCCTATCATTGCATTCTATATTTCCGATGCCAATGCGTAGTATAATAAATAATAAATAAATATATTCAGGGACATTTTACACAGCATCATCTAGTCCCAAATTAAGCAGAGCTTGTACTATGGGTACTAGACAATGGATATAATACTTATATACTTTTTTTTTTTTGTAAATACATACTTAAAATACATAGGAAATACCCAGACGAACACAAACACTTATATTCATCACATAAATATTTGTGTCCCGTGGGAATCGAACCCACGACCTAATGATCAGCAGTCCGGTACTCGAACCACTAGACCACATAGGTCTTCGTTAGTATAACTACATAAATAATATGATTTATGTACACGCGCTAATGTGTGGGAGTAGAATGAGACAGCGAAATATTTAATTGAGAATCTATTATATATCATATCACACATCACATCATCAGCCTATACTTGTCCACTGCTGGACGTAGGCCTCCCCTAGAGTACGTCACTGAACTGGATCTTCGGCTCTTCTCATCCAGTTGCTGCCAGCTGCCTATTCTTATAAATTGTAAATGTAAAAATCATATTTTAAACTTAAAAATATTGGCACATGACACGTTTCACTTATAATTATTCTCTTAAATCGATGGACCGCCAGCTCTGAACGTGTAAAAGGTAAATGACTGTGAGAAGCGAGAAGTGCTCATTTTATACACACAGTAGTACTATTAGTTTACACTATAATAGATAATAACCCATCTACATGACAAAGATTTCGTCCCGGAAATCATCCCGTAAAAGGGGGAAAAGAAGGGTAGAAATGGGGATAATATCACGCAGATGAGGTCACGGGCAAAAGCTAGTTGAAAATAAAATAAAACGAAAAAAATACGTGTTAAATATTTCTCCCAAAATATACAGTTAATATTAGTAATGATTGCGTGCTATAACAACATTTGTTTTGATTTATCACAACTATAATAGAAACAGCCGGAAGGTCGTGGCTCTTTAATGGTATTTTTCGCCCATAGTTTATGGAAGCAGTGACCCCATTACATTAAGAGACAGGCTTATGCTGCAGAAGTCTTTTTCCTAAGTCAGGATTAGTTAATATATTAATAAAACTAAGATTTTTTAAATCGTTTGCCTACAAACATTGCCCTTCACTACGAATTTCTAATCTGTTGTGAGTGTCTTTACAAACACAATTTTTTACATATTTAAATGCGCTCCACGCTGAACCAATTTAAATGAAATTTGGTATCAAGATAGTTTGAGTCTCGGGAAAGGACATAAATAATAGTTTTCATCCTGGAAATCAACCCTTCCTCTAAAAGGAAGAAAATGGGAGTAGAAAATTGGATATTACTTTATGCAGAGAAAGTCACGGGCAAAAGTGTTATATAAATATTTTATGCTCTAATAGAATTCAAATGTACAACCTCTAGTTGTAGAATAAATTACCACAGCCCAGTTAGTGTCATTAAATTCAGGAACTGTATCTTCTTCTAGAGTAAGATCCCAGGGCCGCCAGACGTCACGTATTTTCTGACGAACCAAATGTGGGTTATTGAGTAGTACTAGTATGTACTAAGAACGCATGCCTACTAGCTAACTTGCCTAGTGGGCCAATTTTCAGGTATCAGGTTATCAAGGTACATACAAATATTACTTACCTCACGTAAATTCTCCAAGCTGATTTTTACGTATATTGTAGGCAATATTCTTAAAAATAAGTCCCCAATACTCCCAGACACTTTCCGTCGGCCGTATTGCTTTGCAGACGCTTTAAAGCTCCCGAAGGAATTAATTAACTTCACGTAAATTATGATGTTACATACTAGCACTACTCAATAATCCACATTTGGTTCGTCAGAAAATACGTGACGTCTGGCGGCCCTGGGATCTTGGACTATTCCCTTTCAGAGCAACCAACAGCGAGGGACAGCACAGTATTTTGTTTCAAAACATCAGCAAAGTTACGTCAACCAGTTTACCAAGACCCCACCAAGTATCAAAAACTTCTCCGTTTAAGTTATTATTGAAGAAGGACTAGGGTTTTTTCGTGACTGGTCATCCAACTTTGGAAGGCAGCCAACTGCATGAGAATTCAAGCTTCTGGCGTCCTTCTATAAAATATTTTCCGTATATATTGTGACAAAAAGTTTCAGTTAAAGTAATCAGAAATATTAAATTTCTAGGGTACCGTAATAAAATTGAAAAACTTATTTATTACAATGGAAATTACACAATTTATTACTTTAGTTTGGAATTTAAATCTAGACTTTTAAAAATGATTGGTACTTAAGTGTTTTTTATCTTTGTTACTACTCGTACATTCTTTTTGTTTTTGTGTATGTATATTAATTAACAAAGATAAACTGACCGTAGCGCGTGGCATTCTGCAGTTTCTGCCTACCCTCATGGGAAAAAGACTATTAACTATAAATCATATTGATAATATAGGTGTTAATATGATTTTTTTTGTATACGATAAAATAGCATAACTAACGCATGAACTATCCTAAATATACGTTTGTATTTTTCATTCAAAATGGTGTAAGCATCGAACTACCAAACGAACAAAACAGAGATAACATAACACTAGGAAAAACATTTTATGTTACGAAAAAATCCCGTAAAAGTATCGCATATGGTAATTTTACGGGGAAACCATCGTTCGGGTTGTGCCAAAGGTCGGTATTGTGTGCGGAACCCTTGGCACGGGGACAAAGCACACATGACGGATGTTTGTTGATAATATATTGTTTTCGTAGTGGAGGCTATGTTGTTTATTTATTTTTGAAGGTTTCCTTGATACGGATTTTTTTACCTGTGTCAAGATTACTCAAGATGTCGTTTTATTGTCGTTGATATATCGATAACTTGTTTAATTACAAGTATTTTATTTGCATGACAATTAGATAGTAAGTTTTTTTAACAGTGTCGTAGATTAGAATTCCCTTCTGTTGTATGGGTACAAAGATACGTTTTTTTCACATTTAATTATGATCAGACTTTGAAGAATCATTATCAAACCATTTATTGTCCGAATGCTTGGCACCGCTCTCATACCAATTTTGAGAGGGCAGACCACCACGCTATTGGAGGCTGGCTGCTACCAACTGCTGGCTACCAACGAGAAATTGTCTCAGACTTTTCTTTACCGTTTGAGTATCTGATAAGTACGTATGTAACTTTGAAAAGTCACCTTTGACTTCACAGTTTCGTAGTCACACCACTGGGCTGTTACAGTCGTACAAGAATCATATTTTTCAATGCGAATATTCGTTTTTAACACGCAACCAATGATAACGTTAAAATTAATACATTCACACGTTCTCCGTTTTGATCGACTCAAAATTTGGCGTCGAAACAAACACGATAATATGCTTGCGTGTAAAATTACAATTACAAACTATTCGTATTGGCGTATACTAACTTGACCCGACCATATCGGCCCAACGATCTGCTCAACTAGGTCATCGGAATTTTTAATTGTTTCAAAAAAAGTATATTATAATTGTATTTCGTTAGAATTAATGTTAGTTTAACGTGTTCTTTACAAACGCGTGTGATTTCGTTTTTTTATATCACACGCGATTAAATTGTAAGTATTTTTTATTAGCACTCTACGTAAATAATATTAAGTAGTTCTAATTAATATTTTGATGTAAGTTTTTATTTTAGATTTTAGAGGTTAATGACATGCAATGTTTATGCGATGCTATACCTCATTCTAGAAGTTTGAATTTCCAACGCGACAGTTTTGTCCATAGTTAAAATAAAAAAGTAATAAAAACATTTACCAATAATTTCAGGATTAAATAATATCTATACATAAAGATAGAATATTCTTTATTGTAACACGTTAAAATACGTTGTTTTATTTCATTTCTAGTATTTGCGTCAATGTAAGAAATTCCACTTCAATAAAATTATAAACATGAAAGTTTGTATGAATAGATATTTGAAACTGTTTGGAGATTCCTCTCAGAAATTGAGCTACCCTACTGAGGAAGTTCATCCGCCTTACGGAAAACCGCAGTGAAATAATTGTTAACTGTTATTTTTAGCTCTGTTAGGTTACCAGAATTCGTTGGAGGAGTGACTATTCTGACAGCATGGGGATTCCATTTGCTCTCAGTTAAGTAACTCCCTTATTTAAATAAACCTAGACGATTGCTACATGGTTGGTTGGCAACGCACGAGCGACACCTCTGGTGTTGCAAACGTCTATAGGCTACGGTAGCCGCTTACCATCAGACACGCCGTATGCTAGTTTGCGACCCATGTGACATAAAAAAAGTGGAAATTTGATTACGGTCAAATATTTTTGTACAAATAAAGGCGGGAAATCTCCCGAATAGAGGTAATAACAAAACTTCGACTGTGACTTGGGCGTCAGCGGGTGCGGTGCGGTGACGTCACCCGCGGCCATGTTGCTTCCAAACCGCACCCCCTTATCGCACCAGAAGTGTACACCTATTTATCAAAAAATACTCATAATGAAAAATCTTTCGTAAAAATGTGAATGTCGAATGTCACTTGAAACTCTTGATATTATTATATATTTTATTACACTAATATATTACATAAATTTATAAGCCATAAATAAATATCCGAATAGATTTTCCCATTGTCATTTAGTTCTGAGCTAATCAACGAGGGTTGTGTTACGTATACATACTAAATCATTGATACACTTCATACATTTCTACTTTGAAAAACTCAGGTACTAATAACAATGTCTATAGATAATAGGTTTAAAGTTGCGTAACCTTTTATATTATTATACGCTTTATTCTACTAGTCCGGTTTAGCTTTCATGTTATACTTCACATGCCAGCCAGAAAATCTCTAAGAGATGCCAATCACTTCAGACTGTTCATCTTCAATGCTATTAAAAAACATATTTTATTACTAGCTTCCACTCGATTTACTCGTATAGTATATGGATAAAAAGTGGCATATGTGTTAATCCAGGTAATAAACTACATGTGTGGAAAATTTTACCCAAATCCGGTAAGCGATTTTTACCTGAAAGAGTCCTCGTAGCAAACATACATACATACAAACTTTCTCGTTTATAATATTACAGTAGAACTAGCTGACCCAGCAAACGTTGTTTCGCCACATTATAGGGGTTGGTGGACTACCCCTAACTTTTAGGGGGATGAAAAATAGATGTTGGCCGATTCTCATAGATACCGGATAAGCACAAAAAATTTCATCAAAATCGGTCAAGCCGTTTCGGAGGAGTATGGCAACGAAAACTGTGACACGAGAATTTTATATATTAGATTATGAAGTAGAAGAAGTAGTATTGATGAACTGGTCACTAGAGGGATTAGAGTGGTTGTTGGATGTGGGTAGCTCTGCACTGGTAATTGTAGAAGTCTTCAGCCGTTGTTGTTGAACAGTGGACTTTCTTTTGCATTTTCATATGTGTTATTCTGGCATAGCAACAACTTACACGCACTTTCTTATCGGGGTGACCTCAAGAGATATCTAGGTCTGTGTCATTCATTTAAATTAGACATTTGACCTATTGTTTGTCTCTATTATGAGTCCATTTTGTTAAGTGGAAAGTAGTGAGCTTTTGTCACGTCATCTAGGGCTGTGTCGAAGAAAATAAAAAACTTTATTGTTAAGAGTTGTTTGTGTGTGACAACACACACAAACAACTCTTAACAATAAAGTTTTTAAAACAACACAAGATAAAAAATAAATAAAAAAGTAAAATTAAAACAAACCTGGCCAAGCAATGCCATACAGCCACCGTATGCAAATATACCGACAGTGCAACAAAAAATAAATAAAAAAATAACAAAAATTAAATATTTATATTGAGGCCAGATTACATAATGATAATTGTACGACGCGTTGCAGGTGTGAAGACTTCATTAGTTAATCTTTGTATTCACAATAAAAAACATAGCAGGGTTTTAGACTGTTTCATCATCAACCATTATTGTCCCACTGCTGGGCACGGTCTCCTCTCATTTGAGAGGGATTAGGCTATAACCTAATCCCTAGGTATCTCTGTCCCTAGTCACATGCTATTGAGAAAATCTCTCAAGCATGCAGGTTTCCTCACGATGTTTTCCTTCACCGTTTGGGCATGTGATAAATATGCACATAACTTCCAAAGAATCAGTGGTGCGTGCCCGGGTTTGAACTCGAGACCTTTGACGTGTTAGTCCACTGGTCACACTACTAGGCCAACACAGCTTTAGACTGCTTAATTGACCTAATTAGTCCAGCGGTAGTTAACATTGCCTTCTGTGCTATGGGTTCCGGGTTAGAAACCCGGTAGAGATAAATGTTTGTTTGATGAGCATCAACATAATTATGTATCCGAGTCATGGATGTATCTATGTATTATATCAACCTTCTAATACCCGTAACATAAGCCTCGTTGCTTACCACGGGACTAAACGGCGCTGTGTCATAACGTCCTGATATATTTATTTATATAAACTTCACATAAAAATTACCACAAACAACAAAAACTGGTATGTATAAATTTATCTATTTATCATTTATAAATTTATTTATTTATAGGTTGTTTCACCATTTCAGTACTTTCTCGAGTAATTTGTATTTTTAATTAATAAATAAATATTTTACACAACACCATCTAGTCCCTAACTAAGCAGAGCTTGTACTATGGGTACTAGACAATGGATATAATACTTATAAACTTTTTTTGTTGTAAATAAATACATAATTCTATCTAATACATAGGTGGGATAAGTGTTTGTGTTCGTCTGGGAAACACCCAGACGAACACAAAACACTTATATTCATCACATATATATTTGTGTCCTGTGGGAATCGAACCCACGACCTCGTGCATCAGCAGTCCGGTACTCGAACCACTAGACCACAGAGGTCGTCAATTGTTTGTCAATATTGGCAAACTGCTACTTTAAATATAGTAGCAGTTACCTCGGAACTTTTAAAGGTGCCTAAGTGTTTCTAGCCCATGGATCGATGACCGCCACAATTACTAAACCAATAGGTACTCTAACTAATAGTTAAAGGTACTTTATTAATAACAATAGGATGGCGTTCGCGTGCAAACACACAATCAACATTTTGTGCAGTGCGGCTAACTGTTAGTTAGTTTAGTTCAATTATGTTTGAAATATTCATTAACTATTGTTTTGAAAATTGAAAAGCTTTGTAAACTACTTTTTACGGATTTTTATTGGAAAAAGTCTTAAAGTTTTATTTCAGCGTCTTACATTGGCGTGTGTGGGAATCAATATTGTTTTGGAAAGTTCTTTTATTGCAAGATTAGAAAATTTGTGATGCAGCGTGTCTAAGAGGTTCAATACCAAGTCACGCGTATTATTCGAAGGTGAAAGAAAACATCGCGAGGAAACTTGCATGGTTTGCAAGAGCCATGCGATATTATCTATAGTATGTGATATGTACCACACACTATCGATAATAATGAGACCTCAAAAACCGGTAAAATATAGGTGTATACCTATATTTTTCCGGTATTATAGATAACCCTTGAGAAAACAGGCGTAATAAATAAATAATAAACATTTCTGGACATTATGACATAGAGCCATCTAGTTCCGAGCTAAGCAACGACATACATACATATATAATTCATTTTTTTGTGAATATATACATATTATACATTATATACATCCATGACTCGGATAAAAATGTGTATGCTCATCTCACAAACATTTGTCCCTACCGGGATTCGAACCCGGGACCCATAGCACATAAGGCAGTGCTAACTATTGGTGGTTCATTTATGTAAATGAAATGCTTACGATTCCATTTCACTAAGTCATATACTTAACTTCATATCATCATTATAAAAGCATTTCCCATTAACTCAAACTCTTACACAAACCTTGACACGTTAGTTACATACAAAATTCTCGTATTACATTCAACATGGTTGTTTCAAACACGTCCCTTGACGTGCATTTACTGAAAAACTTACACTAAAACACGTATTTCAGACTCATGATGGTTACTGGATGAGTTTAAGACGATGTACAAAAACAGCTCTTATATCAGATGGAGGAAAGCTTGAAATTGTGCGGTGTGTTGGTGAAAAATAAATAAGTTTTCCACGCGGTGTAATCTTCTTGAGTATCTTGCAGAAGTTAAAAGTGAGCGTAATTAACGTTTTGCTGGAACTGTCTTGTGGTTTAGTGGCAGCAAGTGCAGCTATTAAGCGTGAAGTGTGCAGTTCAGATATCATAGTTGAGTAAATTAATAATAATAATAAATAATATTTGATATTTCTAGACAATACAAAACAATTGTTGTCGAGCTAAGCAACATGGCTTGTGGTAGGAACCGATACTACATAGAAGGTTGATATACTATATACATAAATACCTACTTTTTTGTCAATATATAAATATTATTGACGACCCAATTAGTCCAGCGGTAGTTAAGCGGTAGCCTTCTCTGCTAAGGGAACCCTTAGCACAGAAGGCAGTGTTAACTCAGGGTTCGAATCCTGGTAGGGACAAATGTTTGTTTGATGAGCATTACCATTTGTATCCGAGTCATGAATGTATCTATGTATAATATGTTCACACGCTATTGAGATTTTCTCAATAGCATGAAATTGATGATGAAACATTTGTGTGTAAACTAACATACGAAAGTACTAAATACTAGTTTATACCCGCGTGTATTTTAACTAAAAAATAAATGTTTATATTAATTCACTTCGCTCGCTTCCACGTTCTTAAGTCACGCGGTTTCAGTCCCGCGGAACCCTAATTCGTTTCTCTGACGTTACAGAAATTTGCAACGAATAGAATTAATTTAGTTCGATCGAAGTTTGGTGAAACAGCTTCACACAATTAATATGCAATTAAAGGTACTTTTCCTCCAAAATGTCTAAGTTTTTCTTAGGCCATTGTTCCATTTGGACTTATTCCAAGGAGAATACTTACATTCAGATCGTTAACTTCAGTCGTATTCCTTGATACAAATGAGATATAACATTATGGACCGGACGCTCATCATCCAGCTTTACCAGTTGCTATAAAAGACAAACTAATGAATTATAAAAGTAATATGTGTCATATAATTAAGATGATTGAATAAATTATAAAAAAAACCCGGCAATATGATTAGAAGGAAAGTCTGCATTTATGTCGTACATAGTATAAAGAGGAAAGATTTGATTTTTTGTTTGTGTGTATTGTATAGACTCCGAAACGATTTGACCAATCTGAATAATTATGTCACCATTATTGCTACGTTATCCGTCATAATGTACCAGTGCAAAACCGGGGCGGGTCGTTTTTAGAGAAGTAGCCAAATTAAGCTGTTTGACTGAGGAAGTTCCTCCGCCTTATAGAATACCGCCATCAAACAACAATAGTCGTGTTTCTGCAAGCCAACATTGTTGTATAAAATATGTATTCCTCGGTTTGGCCCCGAGTCAGTCTTTCCCATCTTAAATCGGCTTTTTTATATTTTTATTCGCAAATGTAAAACATTACGTCCCTTAGGCATTACGGAGTTACCTGTCGTTCAATAAAAAACAAATTTTCTTTTCAGCATGTAATTTGCTACATGAATGATTTAAAAGAAAACGAGACCAAATTTAATTTGTCTCTTAAAGTTCTAAATGTTCGATACAATATAAAAAATAAATAAACAGAAGATAAACTTTGAATTAAAACTGATAGCTATAAATAAATACACTAAATTGCAATAATCAATTAATAATAATAAATAATAAATATTTCCGGACATTATTACACAGCGCCATTTAGTTCCGTGGTAAGCAATGAGGCTTGTGTTACGGGTACTATGTAGTTGGTTGATATAATACATATAATTTTTTTTTGTAAATACATACATATTATACATAGATACATCCATGACTCGGATACAAATGTTCATGCTCATCACACAAACATTTGTCCCTACCGGGATTTGAACCCGGGACCCATAGCACAGCAGGCAGCGTTACCTACCGCTGAGCTAAACGGGTCGTCAAATTATAATAATAATAATAATAATAATCTTTATTGTTGCAAAAATTTAAAGTTCACAAGGTGACTTATAATTAGACACAGTAAATGTAATGTGCTTTGTGCACTGGTACTGTCTCCCAAACTAAGCGAATGCTTGTATCTTGGGTGGCAGTGTTCAGTCGTGTATGTGATTCTATATAACAATTTACAATTTATTGTACGTGCAAGTGAACGTAGCTGCTGTATACAGGGGGTAAATAATTATATTATAGTTTTTATATAAGTGGACCATAATTATGTTGTTGAGTGGGTATGTGTTAGGTGAGTATGTATGTGTTTAGGTGCGTGTGTATGTGTATAGATGAGTGTGTATGTGTATAGGTGAGTATGTGTATGTATGTAAGTTACGCGGTGTATATCAGTAGTTCTTCTGTTTTATTATAATCCATATTTAGAAGCCAGTCTGTAAGAGTGGTTTTAAGTTTGTGGCTATTTAGTCCTGCGATATTGAGTTTCTTATGTATATCGTTGTATAATTTTATGCTTAAGGAGTTGAATTGTTTCCTGGCAAAGGATGTCTTACAGGGAATGCGTGGGCATACAGGCATCTTGCTACGTCTGCCTGGATCGGGGCGCGGGACACCTCGATGTCTTCTCATGGTGGATTTGAGCACAAAGAGCTGTCGGACTGTTAACACTTTGCAGTCTGCATACAGTTTTTCGGTGGAGTATCGATAAGGCTTCTTAGTCATTGTTTTGAGCACAGCTCTTTGTGCTCTTTCCAGACCTAAAAGAAGTGTCTTGCCGGCGCCACCCCAAGCTGGAATGCAATACTGGATGATGGACTGAGATAGGGCCAAGTAGACCAGTTTTAGTTTTTCGAGTGGAACACAATCTCTTAATAATTTAAATACGTGTATTAGTCTCCTCACTCTAGAGGTGACTGTATATATCTGCTTGTCCCACCTCAGTCCACTATCAATGTATACTCCTAGATACTTAACATGTTCAGCTCGATCGATTTGTTGGCATGTGCAGGTGTTCTGAGAGGGGCAACTATGGGCTGTGATAGAGAAGTTTTGTGGTGGGGAGTTGGTTTTTCTGATCGAGAATGCTACATATGACGTTTTGGAGAGGTTTAACGTCAGCAAGTTGTCTGTAAGCCAGTTCATAATTTTTGATAAAGAGTACTCGGCTCTTTCTTTAACGGCATTCCAGTCTGGTCCCCAGACAAGAATTGCCGTGTCATCTGCATACGTAAAGATACTAGTGTTTTGGAGCGGGAGTTGGCAGAGATCATTTATATAGATCTGAAAAAGTGTCGGACTTACTATACTCCCCTGCGGAACACCGTAGTACACTGTAGCCTCGTCACTATCAATATTATCTATTCTGACTTGTTGTTTCCTATTTGCCAAAAAATCCTCAACAATTTTATAGGCATTTCCCCGTATGCCTATCTTCTCTAATTTTGCTAGAAGGATGGGGACAGAGACCGTGTCAAATGCTTTAGAGAGATCTAGAAATATACATAGGCATCTATTTTTACTGTCTAAATTTTTTACAATTGCCGTTGTCAAGTCCAGTACGGCATCTTCGGTGGAGTAACCTGAGCGAAAACCATATTGGTTATCAGCTAGGATTTTAAATTTTTCTAGAAAATGTTTGAGTGCCCGGTTTAGTATTTTTTCTAGAATTTTCGAGATGCCGGGTAGTACTGCTATAGGGCGATAGTTGTTGACACAGTCTCTGTCCCCACTCTTGTAAATCGGGTGTACTACCGCTTTTTTAAGCATTTCCGGAAATGATCCTGTGTTTATTGTAAGGTTGCATATATGAGTGATTAAGGGTATTAAAATGTGGCGACATTGTATTATTATTTGTGATGAGATGCCGTCCCAGCCTGTGGCACAGTCGGTGCGGAGTTGCAATATTATGGATTCGATGTCAGACTCATCTACTTCCATAATACCGATTGAGTTGACAGGGCTGTTGAGGGAGGCCAGGTTACTAGGACTAGGTGTTTCCGGATTGAGGTTTTGAACCGATGACGAGGCGAGTATTTTGTCGGCCAGATTTCGTCCTATACTTGTAAAGAAATTGCAGACGTGATTTACCGACGTTTTGGGGTCACTTTTTATTTGAAGGAGTTCAGTGGGACTAACCTTAACTTTTTGGGTGTTTGTAACGGTTTTTATTGCTGTCCAGAGGGATTTTGGGTCTTTACCTGCTTTATCGATCAGACTTTTTTCATAGGCTGTTTTCAGTTTACGTAAAAGGTGGTTGCAGTAATTTCTATATCGCGTATAAATTAGTTTAGCGGTCATGTTATCTGGCGCTTTTTTTGCTTTGGTATGTAGTCTATCTCGATGTCTTATGCAACGGAGTAAACCTGGCGATATCCATGGCTTTAGGATTCTGCGTTTTCTAGTTACTGTATTTGTTTTTGTGTTATTATGTATGACATTCGAAACTGTAGATATAAGTGTGTTGGCTGCTACGTTTGCATCGTCTGTCGTTAACACATTTGTAAAGTCGGCGTTTTCTAGATCTGTTTTTATTTTATTATAGTCTAAAACCGTTTTATTTGTTGCTAGTTTACTAGAAGGGGTAGTTGTATCTATATGTAAGACAATTGGCATATGATCCGTTATATAAGACTCTAGTACAAGAGTTGTGGTAAGGAGTTTAGGTTTCGTGAAAAAATGGTCTAGGCAAGTTGTATTTCTTGTAGGGTGGGTATGTGTAGGGAAAAGTCCGTGTGTCGCATTGAAGGTCAAATATTCATCACGTAACGGGTCTGTACTGTTTGGACAAATGTCGATGTTTATGTCGCCAACTAAAACTGGATTGGGCGATAGACTGTTGTAGACATCATGCAGGCTACTTACAAAGTTATTGAAATTTTCCCTGGTTTTAAGAGAAGGTGAACGATATATAGCCACTACCGCAACATTATCATCTATTTGGCAAATCAAACAACTTGCATCTTTAAATGTTGGTTCGCGTATTTTGCATGATAAGTTTATGTCAACGTATACAACGACTCCATCATTCTGGTTAAGCGTGGAGCCCGTGGAGTAAGCAGTGTACCCCTCTAGCGTGGGCAAATTTCCCACTCCACGAAGCCAACACTCAGTCAGAACGATGACGTGATATCTTACGTTAGTCATTGTTAATAATACTCGGAGTTGGTCAAAATTTTTGTTAATGCTGCGGATGTTAATATGAAACAGCTTGATAGCATGGTTCGTATGGAGAAGGAGTGATAGGCAGTCCTCTGGTCGACAGACATAAGAGTTTGTTAGTTCTAGTGAATCTAGTTCTGTGTTAATATTTTCTATGTTGGCCATTGATTATAAAAATAGATGTCAGGAAAGGTCATACAGCGCGTTGATGGAGTGCGTGGATGTAGTAGTGAGTGTGTGCTTAATGTTGAGGTTGTGTAGTGTTTAGGTGCGTGCTTGTGAGATGTGTGATTTGGTTGTGTGATAGTTAGTGTCATTGATATGGTCCGTCTTTTAAAAATTTCATAAAACATTTTACATACAAACTTACATTTGTTTTTTAAAGTATTAGTATGGATGACAAATATGGGTATTAACACGATAATTAAAAGAAGAAAATAACCGAAAAGAAAAGGTAATGATGTTTGGTAAGTTAGTCACAGGGTTTTTTTCAAATCTAAGAGACATTGTTCCGAAGAAATTAGGATTTGTTTTTCCCCTTGTTCTTTACGAAGGAGGATGTTACCGTTTGATGTCCAACAATATTTAAATTTGTTTAGCTTGGCAAATTCTCGAGTTACGTGAAACAGCTTCTTGGAGCTCACAGGTAGATAGTCGGCTACAAATACTGGTCGACGTTTTCCGGGGATGTTTATCAATTCTGTGTTGAGCTTGTCTTCCGCGGATTTCTTTTTGATGTTAAAATCCCGAACTGCGGACAGAGTGCTCGACTTCATTTGGACGGTCTGGAATTCAACAACAATCGGGCGTGTCGAGCCATCTTTACCCGGTAAACGATATATATCTCTTAGATCCATGGCAGAGATTGGAATTCCCACAGCTTGTCCAATTTTACTGACAGTAAGTGTAAGATCTTCATTGTTCTCTTTATCTTTCGGAGGGACATTTCTTACTTCAATGCTAGATGATCGAGATTTAAATTGTAGGTCTTGAATTTTTCTCTCTAGTTTCTCTAAACACTTTCGTTGTTCCAATCTTTCTTTCTGCAGACAGTCTAGACCCGACCTTATTTCCTCGTACTGCTTGTTTATAAAGGCCATTGAGGCTACTATTTCGTCGTTCGATTCCTTAATTTTAAAGGTTTGTGTTTTTAGTTCCGAGATTTCGGTGGAGAGTTTAGCGATAAGCGCGTTTTGGCTTGCACACATGTCATTAAATTTAGAATCGAGTTCTGATTTCCAGCCTTTTAAGAGTTCCACTATTTCTTGCTTGAGATCGTGGTCTTCTCCTCCAGGCGATTGGGTATGACGCGGGCGCTTGTTTCGGTTCATATTTACGAAGGAAGCGTCGCTAAGTTGTAACGAATTCAAGTCCGATTCTGACTGGGTATGTCCCATATTAGATGTAGTAGGTGTTTTGGGGGGTGTACGTTGGAGCGCCATATTAGTCTCAACTTATGTCTCAGATTCGTATAGGTGTAGAATATATTTTTTGTTATAAAGTTCTTGGGACTTACTTGCAATTTTCAATCGAAATAATGTTAACAAGGTGCGTGGCGCCGATTATGTCTGAAGCTATGCGCGTAGTCGATGCGGCTCGCAGTCACGCGTAGCAGATATCCCCACTGCGCGGCCGAGTTGTAGCGGTGACGTCGAAGCCCCGTAGCGTATGCTCGTAGTGGCTGTTTGTTTTGCAGTGTGCATCACTCGATTGCGTGGTCCGGCGGTCGGGGCGCGGCTTTCGTCGCGGCAGGGAGGCGGTTCGAGTCACAGCAAATCCGAGAAATGCTTTTCGGGACTTTGTTTAAACAAACTGCCGGAAAGAAGCTATCTCTGTCTAGGACCGCCCAGTGGGATGGTCATTAAATGGATATTACTTAAAGAGTAACAAGGAAATGACCTCAGGCGCGGTAGCCAATCACAAAAATAGTACACTCAGTGCAACGACACACGTCTGCTCGCGACCGATACCACAACTGAACTGTATTGCTATACTACTGAAATAATATAAGACATAGATAATTATAGCCTTATTCCGGCACGATTGGTGTTGTGGCTGAGATTTCAGCCAGCATCCAGCACTGTGGATCGCAAGTTCATTCCTGTACAGTACAGTTATTTATACGGCCTACAGGTTTATACGGTCAAAATCCGACAACAAAAACTGATTGTTTTTATTTAATCAGTTTAAATAATATATATGTCTTCGCTATGTATAAACGCTTTTGTGATAGATGCATGAAGAATTCATGCGTCTATCACAAAAGCATGCGAAAAAAATCTTGAAAAAGGAAAAGCAAATATATGTACCGCTTTTTTAATCTAATTACGTAGATTTTGTATTTTTTATTTTCGAGACAAAAACAATCCTATAACCTTCACCGGGTGCAGAGGTTATAGACAGACAGACATATACACTTTCACATGTGTAAAATATTATAGGTAGTCAGTATGGATTATTGTGTTTGAATATTCAAAAAATCACAAGCATCTAGAACTTTTCAATCTCTGTTCGACTCCAAAACTTCTGTGTATATTTACTTCGTGGCTGTTATTTTGTAAATGGTTTTCATTAAAGGGTCGTTGCCGATTCTGTCTACGTCGACTACTGGCTGACAGCTGCTCCGTAGACATTTTTTATCCACCAAGATTAAGGCGACCTTAATTTGACCCTATTTTAGGGGAACAACATGCGGCGTTTCTTTTTGTTCAGTAGTGTGCTTTAATCGCAGTGCGGGTTGCTAGATAACTTTTTGGAACTATCTTTTGTATTGTCTTGGAAAATTGAATGATGGAAATCTATTACTGAATGTTTTACCTTTAAGGATTATTTTAGCTCGGAAATATGATGTTGTAAATATGACTTTTATGAATATATCAAGTGACTATTTTCTGTACCTTTTGTTGAAAAAGTGATTAGGTAGACGGCTATAGGCCTGTTTCAAATGTAATTTACTGGTCTAGTTTGGTCCGTTTAAGTGGGACTAGATGGACAGTGGATAATATAATAATCATACAAAAATAATAAAAAACGCGTCCAAAGTTATAAGATATTAAAAAAAAAAACAAGCAGAGTATGTTTTCAGTCCCACATACTAGGTAGCAAACTCATTTCTATCAGCCGTGCGTGAATTCAAACTCCAAGCTGCTGCTAACAATTTCACAGAAAACCCGAATAACACTTTGCCTGACCTGGGAATCAAACCCAAGGCGTCTTGCTCAACAGTCGTACTTACGACCACCTGACCAGCGAGGCAGTCTAATATTTATAGTAAAACATATCTGATACATGGAGCCTCCGCAACCAATTATTGCTTTCACAAGCTATACAAACATAGGTATACAAAACTTATATACCCACGGACTGTGAAAAGATTATCACCCAATTTCCTATCGTGGAACAAAATCGTTTTTCTTGACTAAAAATGTACAGCAAACATACATTGTAGGGTACAGATACCGAGTAAAACCATTACTTACCCAACATCGCCGATTTAAAAAGCATTCAACTAATCGCAGGCACATAAATTCGCTTGACAACCCCCTACGGAGGGTTCTAAATCGAAAAAGGGGAGGGGACAGAGATTTCTGTGTCACTAATGCTTTTCTCTTGGGATATTAGCAGTTCAAAGTGGGTGTTTTTAGGTCACGTTACTTGGATTTTTATTTGTGATAATTATATATGTGACTAACTGATGCTCGCAACTTCACCCGCGCAATTTAATACAAATTTCTCCTCCTCATTTCGCCCCGTTTCCATAGAATAAATAAATAAATATATGTAGATGATCCACTATGTGTATAGCGACGTCTATGTCGCTACATAGCAACAACGTACATAGCAACGGAGAAGTTATCAAAACTGACATGGCACATCGAACGCGATAAAGAGCTGTGGTAGCCTAGTGTGATGATTTTTTTTCGATTACTCCTAAGATATTCGTTTATATTGTATAAAAAGCCTATGTGTTAATCCAGGTAATAAACTATTTGTATGGTAAATTTCATTCAAATCTGTTAGGCGGTTATTTCGTGAAAGAGTAACAAACATCCATACATACATCCATACTTACAAACTTTCACGTTTATAATATTAGTAGGATGGCAATTGTTCCATTTTGTAGCTATAAACGTATACAATTTTTTTCTGCGCACAAATTGAACTTCCAAGCTATAGTTTACTAGTTTATGGATTAACAATTTTCCTTATGCCAAACCTTCTTGTTAACCTATCTGATACGACAGAACCAAACGGAAAACTGCACCTCTCTTCACTTCTTCAACACAGACATTTCATGAAGTTCGTATTATAATACCGAAATAAATAATATCGAGATCGTATCTAGGCATATAATAATATTGGTAAGTAATAAAGTCGTTAATATGACAAAAAACAGCCATATAATATTGCAAAAAACTGTCGTGTGTTATGCAAAAAAAATAAAAAGATTTCAAAATTTTGTAAGTACGAATATACAATCTGAAAGGATTTGAATCTATATTCATTTCAAAAGATCCTAACGTAATCGACCTACACTGCAATATTTAATAAAAACGAACGAAAAGCTGCCATAAAATACAATAAAACTTAACTTATCAATTAAATCTCTCAAATATTGCCATCCGCTTGGGTACGTTACCAATCTCGACCAGATCTAACTTGTTATATTTGAAATATCCTAAATATATACAAATCCTGTGGGATTGAATATTCGTATTTTCCAAAATGTACAATTTAAGCCTACTAAGAATTAGTTAAGAGCTTACCTTATTTTACCTGGGAATCAGACCATAATTTTGCAAAGTACAGTAGCAATTCCCATTAAGAAGATTTTCACCCTTAATAAATTCCCCGCGAGTCAAAACATAAATAGACAAAATGCTTTACGTGTCAACAGCTTTAGAGTTAATTGTCGGAAGTCATTATTTCAGGCTTCTGAACAATTTTGTAGCAATTTGAGGCGGCATGCTCGGCTGTCACCAGTCTATAGTCGTATTTAAACATCGCCTTTCTTTAGGAGCGGAGCAATGATACTATAGCTCATTATGGCGAAGAAATATACATTAAATATAAAATTGCATTGCGTTGTTTTTTCATATATTTAGACAAGCTTACCCGCCTAACTTTGTCTGTGTCACGTAAGAAGGGTTAGAGAGGGCAATTTTTTCCCGTGTGTGCTACATTTTTCATTGATGCTCCGCTCCTATTGGTATTAGCGTAACTGGCTTTATAAAATAAAGCAGATAAAGTAGCTCCTGAGCAACCAAACAAGCTCTTTAGCTTTATAATACTAGTATAGATCATTTATCGCGATTTAATGATGATATTTGAATCTTTTTTGAACCCGACATTTTGAATTTTATAAGGTAAGAATAAAATGACTATATTAACATGTTTCCACATCTTAGTAATGTTTTAGAAAATTAAATTTAAACCTTAAAAGATAATAAAAAGTGTTCAAAACAAATAATGAAGATAAAGAATGAATAAAGTAAATTATATTAACGAAAAACAATAATGCTACTGCAATTTTGAAGAAAATTGTTATAATTAAAAGTTTATAATTTTAATGTCAGTTCTGTCAAAAATTTGTTGCCGCCATTTTCTGAACGGTACGTGTCAAATCGTATAAAACAAAATCCCGATGATAATCTCTGCTATTTAAAAAAGTAGTTTCCTCTATATAAGGCCAAATATTCATATTTTAATCAACGTGCTTGCGGGTAGGCCTTTGTTCGTTCCAAGTATTTTTATTCCTGACCACAAAACTCCGACATTCCGGCGCTTTGTATCTCAGTTCCTCGCCAGATGAGGCCCTTGTGGCTTGTTCCTTTATTTAAATACTTTTCTACTTACTATGTAGAACCTCCTTTTATTTTCGCTTTTTTTTCTTGTTGTTACATGTCAAAAGATAGGACGTTTAATTAATTTTTGGACGGTTGAGGCTTTTTTCAATGAAGCAGTGTAGCCGTGGTTGAATGAAATATGTACTTAGGGAATAACTGAATGAATGATTATAATGTAGGATTAGATTCAGTCTGTAGTTTGAGTCTTTTATTATTATATTTTGATCCAGATGCATGTACCAGATCATTGAAGTAATAATATTAATATTATCATCATAAAACTACTTAGCAGAATTTACCCAAATGAATAATGAACATGAAATCAATCTTAAGAAATAGAATCTCTTAGAATGTTTGTTTTTTTTTGTGACAAAATAACTCTGAGTGCTCACTACATTTACAAAATTACATGTTGTAACATCAGTATTCCAATATTGTTTAGAACAGCGTGTTGCGTGTACAAAACTTTTTTTTACAATTATAGTCGTCATGTATAAAATCCGTTCAAATTACTTGTCATTTATCGGCATTGTGAACATATGCCGATACAAGTTTCATGTCAGATGTTTATTAAAATCGAAGTAAGGGTAATAAATATACTTCAACAATCTGTTGCTTAGGTTTGCTACGGTATTGTCGACGGTAAAAAAAAAATACAACTCACTGGGTAATTCACTTCTGAATCCGCATTAAAACCACAACTTTTCAACTTGTTCGTTCTGTAACTTGAGTGATGTTACTACTATTGTCACACGCTGAGAATGTTTGTGAAATGTTCTTGTATAAAGAGTATCATATATAGAAGAATACTTCAAATTAATGAGTCTAAGTTGGGTGTATTCGAAGTAACTTTCAAATTCGATTTATGTATTATACCGAACAAATAAACCGTTAATTTTGTGTATTTATCGATCAACTTTTAATTATTAACTTATGTATTATCCGCATGTTTAATAAACAATACTTGTTTGTTATAATGTGTAGAAATTATCTTTAAGAAAACGTTACTATTCTCCGATTATTACCGGCACGGGTCGTGAGCACAAACTTCACTTGCGAATTCCATAAATTTTCGGTCTCTTTGGTGAAATGATGATGGCGAGGGGCGCCGAGGCTGCACGCGATAGTTTTTGACCAGTAAACCGATACTGAACAAATTTGGCTGAAAGCGTACACGCGTAAAATGGCTTTAAATACTAAAATCTATGCTCACGACTCGTGCCGACAATTATACCGAAGTATTACGCTATTCTTGAAAAAGTAATGCTTATTATGCTAACTATGTTACTTTAGATTAAGAAATACGCAATTACGAATTACCTTGATTCCATTAACAAAAACCGTAGCGAAAGCAATACGGTCGCCTAAAACCGGATAAGGCAGCGAGCAATCTAAAATGGTTGCTAATCCTATATATTTGTCAGCGAATTTTCTCTGTTCGCAGTAAGGTAACTGAGTTGTAAGCTTAAAGCTTTAAACCGACCGCCTTTATACGTTATTGAAGGCAATAACAAAATAAAATGTCTACTTATATAAATTCAATTTATTTGTAAAGAATTAATATTTTGAACATTTTATTCAGTATTTATTTATTAATTACATAAGGATTTTATTATACGAAATAAAATTGAATTTATATATGCCTATATATTATGTCAATAGTCCCTTATGTTAAAAACTTTTCAAAAATACTTCGCCTGTAAAAAAAAAGAAATTAAAAATCTTTACATAATACCAAAAGAAACTTGTCGAGTTTATACGGCAACACGAAATTGTTTTATTATTTTTCGAAAAGTTATAGAAACACAGTCGTATAACTGACATAGTGATCTATCAATGCACAGCCCAAACCACTGGACGGATCCGGCTGAAATTTGGCATGCAGGTAGATGTTATGACGTAAGCATCCGCTAAGAAAGGATTTTTGAAAATTCACTCCCTAAGGGGGTAAAACGGGGGTGCAAAGTTAATATGAAACTTTTATTCTTTTAGTTAAATTGCACGCGGACGAAGTCGCGGGAATCAGCTAGTCCCTTATAATATGTATGTGTAAAATAATTATGGCTTCCTACCTATCGCGCGTTTTCACAATTTCCATCGACCTTGCCCGGTAAGGGTAGGTAATGATACGATACAACTTACACTACAAACAGAACCCATGGATAATTTAAATATTTATTCCCCGTGGGAATTGAACCCGCAAGCCGCAGCGCAGGAGCCAATTGCAACTATGTATAATTAAAAAGGCGTAACAATTTTACCAACCGACTTAATTGTGGCTAGTTCACACGGTAAGTCACGAATGCACATATTCAATTTGATACGTTAGCCTTGTGGCTTTTATACTATACATCCTACAAATCGCAAATCCTACAAACGCAAAAACCGTTTAACGGAATTAGATGGAATTTATTATCTACATATATACCATGCGGGCAAAGTCATAGGTGGAACTTAGTAATATTATAAATGCAAAAGTGGGTCTGTCTGTTACCTCTTCACTCTTAAACCGCTGAACCGATTTAGATGAAATTTAGTATGGCGATATTTTGAGTCCCGGATATACGGTATATACGATATATCTTAGGAGAGATTGTCACGGAAATCATCCTGTAAAAGGGCGAAACGGGGGTGCAAATCTGTATGCGGAATCGATAAGCAAACTTGTGTGTGCTTACGACACAATATATGTTAGAAACACACATTCACACACCAAAGTCGTATTACTTATGTAGACATAGGTATTATTATGGATCATTCTACAAGGACTGGTTTTAAGGAAAACCTTGAATATCTGAAAACAGACTAACAGCACTAGTTTATGAGAGAGATTTGCTTCGCGTAAGCCAAACTAGACAATATCTCAATATTATCAGTTAGCCAGAGAAATTGCCCGCGTTTGGAACATGTCCAGATTTGTTTATCAGTTAAATCTAGATAGTTATACTGCTATGTGTATTTTCAACCTGAATTCTAGAGCAAAAATAGATCAAGGGTATTTATTCCTTTTATTAAATTTCCAGGACTGTGAGTTATTAATCTGTAAAATTGATTCAATTTAAATAAATCATTTGACGTTCAGTTAGAGTTACTGCATCTATGAGATTTGATTTTTAACCGACTTGAAAAAAGGAGGAGATTTTTTAAAATGTTTTTTACCGCATAACTTTCGACTGGTTAACCGATTTTGATGTTTTTTTTTTTATTTGAGACGTGCTTCCCATTTGGTCACAGTTCTGATATTCGAAGTCGATTTTTTTCGACTTTCAAAAAGACAAAGTGGCTTAACAATAGAATTCTGATTCTCAGGTTTGATCCTTGACAGGTAGTTTTTGTAGATGTAGGCCGCATTTGTATAAGTGAGAGTTTGTACTTTTAAATAGAAATACAATTCCAGAGAAAATAGCAACGTTTTCTATAAAAGGAAAGAGAAAGGGAACAATTGACAACCGGATTACCGGAGCGGTGTTAAAGGCTGCCTTCTGTAACATAAAGGTCCCGGGTTCGAATCTACAAACATGTTAATATTTATAAAACATAGCTGTTTATAAATATAATATGTATTTAATTACAAAAAGTATCTACGTACTGAATTAACACTCTAATATCCGTAACATAAGCCTCGTTCATCATGTCAGCTAGAGGACGTCCACTGCTGGACATAACCCTTCCCAAAAGATTTCCATAACGACCGGTCTTGGGCCACTTGCATTCAGCGGATTCCAGAGACCTTTACCAGGTCGTCGGTCAACCTTGCCGGAGGTATACCAACGCTGCGTCTTCCAGTTTGCGGTCGCCACTCAAGCCTCGTTGCTTAGCTCGGAACTAGATGGCGCTGTGTCATAATGTTCGGATTTTATAACACAACGTCACACGCCGGATACACATTGATAACGATGTCTATTTCAACTACATAAGCATGTTGACGTTTCCACACACGCGAACGTGTGTGTAAACAGATAGGGTTGCCTCTGTGATTTTATATGTACTTACATTGTTATTTTTGCTTTACTTTCGTGTGCTGCTGATGTCTTTTTTTGGATACAACAAAGTACTGAAGAGCTCTGTATAAGTTAGGGTTGTACACTATAACTTTTGTGACTTCTTCTACATTGAATTAGTAATTTGATCCAATGTGCTTTTTACCAATCAGCGTATTTATTGATTATCCTTCTCTTTTTAAGAGATCTTCTCGTTCGTTCTTGAAATTCGAAAGATTTGAAGAAATTCTTCCTCTTTTTAAGAAATTACAGATTCCTCATACAAAGCACCACCCTTTTCACACCTTTATTTTTGAATGATTTTGGAGACAAAACTACCCTTTGTCCTTCCCTGGTAACTAAACTATCTCAATGGCAAATTTCATCTGAATCGGTTCAGCGGTTAAAGCCCGAAAAGGCAACAGACAGACAGAAAGACACACTTTCGCATTTATGATATTAGAATGGATGTAGGAGGAGTATTGATTCTGCTACGTAAGAGATGTCAAAATAATATTTTATCACGAGAAAAGCAATATCATTGACTCCGTTAAATCATACTTTGAGAGATATTGAGCTTAGTCATCGAGATATCTTGCTCAATCTTTCCTGGTTATATATTTATTATCTGTATATTATGAAGTAGGTGTTATTCTTCCATTGAAGTTAATCATAGGTAAGTATTTTTTTTATATTTATCCTCATCTCGTGTATTATAATGCTACTTTACTTGGATTTTCTGAACTGCCTCTTTGGTCTAGTGGTCGTACAGTGCGACTGCCAAGCAAGTGGTCTTGGGTTCGATTCCCGGGTCGAGCAAAGTGTTATTGGGTTTTTCTATGAAATTCTCAGTAGCAGCTCCGAGTTCGGATTTGTGCCCGGTTAATGGCAATAGGCTCGCCCCCTATTACATGGGACCTAAAACATACCGGCGAAACGTGGGTGTACATTAGTACACCTCTGCCTAACCCTTCGGGGACGACAGACGTGATGGTATGTACTTCAAAGGCTTTTAAAAAAATGAGTAAAAAGGTTCTTTCATGGCGACGACACCTCAGGTGTTGCGAACGTCTATACGCTACGGTACCTGCTTACAGTTGCAGCTTATCAATTTAATGTTATTGATATATTTTTAACGTAAATAAATAATGAATATATCCGATCATTATGACACAGCGCCATCTAGTTCCGAGCTAAGCAACAAAGCTTTTGTCACTGAGACCAGACGGAAGATACATAAATATATTCTTTTTGTAAATACATGCGCATTAAACATGGAAACATCCATGACTCAGGCAGAATGTCTATGCTCAGCACACAAAAATTTGCCCCTACCAGGATTTGAACCCAAAAACCACAGAAAGCAGTCTTTTATTCCGCTGCGTAATCGGATCGTAAAAATGTACTTATTGAAATGAATATTCTTAAGTAAACGTAAGTAATTGTAAGTCAAACTAATCCTTATAAGGTCTATACCTTTCTTAGGACTCTGCGTACACCGGTTCTAAGGTTTCAATTTAATTTATTGAAATCTTACTTACTCTGACATTTTTATAAATCCATCCATACCTTAGCTTTAATATTATAAATGCGAAAGTGTGTCTGTATGAGACTGTACGTCTGTTTGTTACCTCTTGACGCTTTCACCGCAGAACCGATTTAGATGAAATTTGGTATAGAGATAATTTGAGTGTCGAGGAAGGACATAAGATAGTTTTGTCCCATAAATCAACCCTAAAAAGGCAGAAAAGGGGGTTGAAGTTTTTATGTGACATGTATAACTTCATTCATAAAAAGGGGTAGAAATAAAAAAGCAGATTGGATACATATACTAATTTTACGCAAACGACGTCGCAGGCAGAAGCTAGTAACATATATGTGGAACACCGCGAACGATGTCAGATGTTCGTGACTTGGCAGAGATCTCCGGCTGCAGAGTGCCACGTCATCATATTTCATCAATCCGTGACGTCACTGTATTGATGGGCTACATTTATTTTAAACTAGCTACCTCCCGCGGCTTTGCCCGCAAGGTATATAGATAAAAAGTAGCCTATGTGTAAATCCAGGTAATAAACTGGTCCCATGCCAATGGTGAAAATACGTTGTATTAAAAAAATATACTTGCAGGCAAAACACGAATTGACTACCCTAGATTCTATAGTTAAGTTCTTGTACTTAATAAAGTTCCAATATTTTGTACGACGGCCGCCGTATTCGTATTTTTTTTATCATTGCTAAATTATTCCTTTTGAGGTTATATATGATACATAAACACTAGAATACCTGTGCAATATGCCTCGACAAAAATAGTATAGTATAGTATTTTAAACGGAATTATTTTCATTCTGGTTCTTTTCTGTATTTTAATTTTCTTCTACAGTCATTTTATGCCA
The DNA here is from genome assembly GCA_905163465.1 of Craniophora ligustri. Taxonomy (NCBI): domain Eukaryota; kingdom Metazoa; phylum Arthropoda; class Insecta; order Lepidoptera; family Noctuidae; genus Craniophora; species Craniophora ligustri. The sequence goes on along the minus strand of LR990967.1, from coordinate 2,864,295 downwards.
ATTCGGTGCTATGTTTGGTATAATTACAATCCAGTACAATTTTTTATTTTTTTATTTTGTATTTATAAAAACGAGTTAGCAAAAACGTGGATTTTATTTCATTAAGAGCTCTGTAAAAGCAAAGTAATGGAATAAATTCAATATATTATCATATCATTAGGAGTAATGTAATATTATACGAGTTTATTTTTTCAGAATATTATACTAAAACAAAATGTGAGCCTATTCGAAAAAGAAAAAAATAAAATAATCGGCTTACCATTTGCTCATTTTATTTGATGACCGAAATAAAATTGAAATAATATCACAATAGACCTGAAATATGTATAACTGAATTTCGTCCGAATAAAATTCAATCTTCTATCAGTAAAAGCGTGGAAGAAACCCTTTATTTAATGGTTAAAAGCATCAATATTATTTCAAACGCTAATCGTATGTACAATGAAAAAATCTGACATTTAAACATTAAACAGTTAAACACTTTTCAACCTTATACGCTTAGTAATAAGGATGAAATGGCCACTTACTCACATTGTCGACGGTTCATTAAAATCACACTATCATTAGGTTGACCACCTAAGTGATTCAGCGCTATACTAATAATGATGGATGAGCCATTAGCCCCGAAATTTATCGGCGCGACTGACAACCTCTATTTAATAACACAACATTGTCTTGCATGTATCAACATTAATTTGATAGAATATTTAAGTGGTTTATGCGTTATAATATTTATGTAGGTAAGAAAAATATATGAATACTTTTTTGTTAATAGTGAAAAGGTTTTTATAGAGTCGAGCGACAATTCGGGTGTTGCAAAAGTCTATAGGCTACGGTAACCGCTTACAGTCAGGCCGGCCCAGGGCGTAAGCTTGTATGGCATCCTAGTGGTATAATTATAACAAATCTAAATATATATAACTCAATGGTGACTGACTGACTGACATAGTGATCTATCAACGCACAGCCCAAACCACTGGACGGATAGGTCTGAAATTTGGCATGCACGTAGGCATCCGCTAAGAAAGGATTTTTGAAAATTCACCCCCTAAGGGGGTAAAACGAGGGTGCAAAGTTAATATGAAACTTTTATTTTTGTAGTTAAATTGCACGCGGACGAAGTCGCGGGTAGTACTTAATAGCTAGTACTTAATCATTTGATGTAACGCTTACAACGAATTCGGACAATGTACACAGTAATTTTCTGTTCCTACAACTTGAAATAAACAAATGTATTTCATGTTTATTTTATCAGAATGTTTCAAGAACTTTTTTATAAGGGCTTGATCCATATATATCCAAGCCTATGGGTGAGCTAACCATCCACAAATCCAACTTCTACGATTGAGAATTCTTCGAAAGAAGATGACCTGGCTGTTTTAATTTTTTTTGTTTATAAGTATTCATCCGTCCTCATTGGCTTAATAGGGGTTGGAAGTTTTGACATAACGTGAAGGACCTACATCAGGCATAGAGGATTACTTAAGAAATTTTCGGAAGATCAGGGATGCGTTTTATGGACTCCAAATCTTCACTCATCAGTCCAACGCCGCTCATTGCTACCAATAACGATGGTAATAAATGTACCGATATTATCCGCAGCGTTCCCGACAACATGGTCCCCCTAAGGAGACTGGCGCGGACTTAACGAGCAGCCAGTACTTCAAAAAGTATTTTGTAAACTCATTTGGGTATCCACTTTACGTAATGACCGGGTCAGTAGTCAGTATAGTATCGCTTCATGTTACGCTTTTGTCCTCGACTTTGTCAGCGGACAATTAGTAATTTGATCCAATCTGTTTTTTTTATCAACATGTTTTTTTTTCTACCCTGTTTTAAAAAAATATCGATTCCACATACAAACTTCTACCCCCTTTTACGCCATTTTATGTAATGATTTCCGAAAAAAAAAAACAATCAATAAATCCTATGTTAATAGTTGTAATAGCTTAAACCCTGAGAAGGACTGGGGTTTTTAAACTATTTCCATATCAAATTTTATCTAAATTACGCGAAGAATTAACACACAGACAGGCATACTTCCACATTCAGAATATTAGTATGGATAACAAAATATTTATATTGATTCTTAAAACTCTTATTCTCCTTTGACGATAGATTGAATTTATTTTTTTATATTGTGGCATAAAAAAGGAATCACTTTGTGATTTATTTTAATTAGGATTAAGTACAATTAAAAACAAGATAACTGATTTACACTTATGTGCATGTAGGTTTCCTCACGATGTTTTCCTTTACCATTTAAGCATGTAATAAATACGCACATAAATTCTCAAAAGCCTTTGACATCTTAGTCCACTGGTCACACCACTATCACAGCACAATAATAGGTCTGTAATTTACACAAAATTTAACAAAAGTACGGAATTCAAAATGCTAATGAGAACAAATAAACAAAGTTATACAACAAAGCCTGGAAGTGACTTCACTGTTAACAGCGTCATTGTTAGCCCTAGATTAATTTTGAACTTTACAATTTGATGTTACGCCCGACTTTTGATTTATTAGCGAATTCAAATTTTGAAGTCGAATTTTGGTCACGGTTAGTAACCGTGTTTCGTTTTGTAGAATTTGTTTGAATAAGGAAGTTAAATCCAGTTATTGTTATTTTTTTGACGGTAAATATGGAGTTTGTCTTTTAAAATCACCTTTTATTGAGGGTAAATTTAGAAATCGTCATTTTAAATCACCTTTTATTGCCGACAAATCTAGAAATTCTAGTTTAGCTTTGAGCTTAGCATTCGGGCTTGTGTTACGATTACTAGATGGTTGGTTCACTACATATTTTTATTTAAATTCAGACATAGATACATCTATGATTTACATAGATAAAATTGTTGATGCTCATCACACAAACAGGCTAATCGCTAAAAAGGGTCATCATAAGTATTTTCATGTAAAGAAACTCGGCTCTACTCCTTTACTCTCCTTTGAGTATAATTTTCCTAACAGTTATTATAAACAAAAAAGTATAGCCAAGCAAAAAGAGCACATACATCTATAAGCTCTACCTAACGCTTTCGAATAACAAGCGTGATGTTACGTTATATATCTCAACAACAATATTTACAAATTGTTATACCACTTCAAGTTTCCAAGGTTAATTCACGTCAACATATTGTTATACGAAGAATTACTTAACAAGTGTTTGCACAAAATGCCAATTAACTTATTACGTAATAACATGGATACTGGTCTTGAATATCTTGATTATTATATCGTGTTATTATTTTGATTTATTACACTTTATTCATTGTTAGTGTTTAATTATATAAGATGTATATTAATATTTACATAATAAGCCTTTTTTATGGTGTTAAGGGGCAAACAAGCAGGCGACTCACCTGATGGTAAGTGAACACCGCCGCCCATGGACATTTGCAATACCAGAAGGCTTGCATATGCGTTGCTAAACCCTGCAGAAACCGTTAGGTTTAGGTTTAGGGAATTACTAAACTGACAGCAAACGGAATGCCTATGCTGTCAGAATAGTCACTCCCCCAACGAGCTCTGGTAACGTTACTCACTCACAGAAATACAACTATTGTTGATTCACTGCGGTCATCTGTAAGGCGGAGGTACTTCCGCAGTCGGGCAGCTCAGTATGAAAAGGAATCTCACTATGCCGTACCTCTCAAAAAAGCCTTTGGATAGTCGTGCAACTGGTTCATTTCTTTAAGTAGTTGGTGGTATTGCTTGGTGGTAGGTGGTAGGATTGTGAAATTGAAGGTCCTTCATTCGATTTCAAGGCACGCTCTACTGGTTTTTCGAAGTTAGGGCTCAAACGGTGAAGCATATATATCGTACGGAAACCTGAGAGATTATCTCAATGTCATGTGAAGTTTGCCTATTCGCACTAATCCCTCTCAAATGAGAGGAGACCCGGGTTAATTTAAAAAAAAACCAGATCAATCCGGGTAATTGCCCCCAGGGAGGGGCGTGGTTTCATTTTATAGCCTGGCAGGTAACAAATTTACCGAAAACATGCGGCCAAATGGTGATTTCAAAATTTGAAAACTACATTTTATTCGACTGAATAACTTTAAAATAATCACTTTTGATATATCTGGGCTTCAAGCCCTAAATTCTGAGGTATTATCATTTATCCATGGCAACCCTAAGTGTAAGAAATTATTTATTTATTTTTATTTATTCTTTATGCACAAAAATAAATTGTACAGAGGCGGACTTAATGCCATAGGCATTTTCTACCAGTCTACCTTAGGGCGATGCAGAGATATAACATGGTAGGTGCACCCTGATTGTAAAGATAATAAATCATACCTGTACTTACTAACAAAGATAATAAGCATACATACATAAATACATACATAGATACATACATATATACACACATACATAAATACATACATATGTAATATAACGAATACATGAATGATAAACTGACAGTAGCTATGTCAACGAGTTACGGAGGTGTTCGCGTACTTTTAATTTGAATGACACCCGATTGGTAGCCATCCTGATATCCCGAGGGAGCGCATTCCAAAGGAGGATTGATTGGACAAAAAAAGAAGAGTGTAGGAAATCAGAGCGATGCGAGGGGCATTGTAAGAGACGATTGTTGGAAGAACGAAGGTTTTTGTTGTGGTTGTCGGACAAGTATTGGAAGTGAGAAGACAAATAAGAAGGGGTAGTGGGAGAATCGAGAACAGAAAATAACGTAGTCAATGCCCTCTGCATTCGCCGTTGTCGAATCGGCAACCACTTAAGGCGCGTTCGGTACTCAGTTACATGATCATACTTACGGAGATTGAAAACGAATCGAATGCAGTTATTTAGAAGTCGGTCGAGTTTATTGAGGAGATCTGCATTCAGGTCATAGCAACATACATCACCATAGTCAATAATGGGAAAAATTAAAGTCTGTACAAGCATAGACTTAGTGTTAGGCGGTAGGAGATTTTTCATACGGTACAGAGATCGCAACGTTCCGGTAACCTTCCGACAGACACTAGTGATCTGTTTTCGCCAATCAAGGGTGGAATCAACGTACAAGCCGAGGTCCTTGACGTCGGAGCTAAACGGGATAACTACATCATTAAATAACACAGGTGGTAATGTTAAGCTGTCTAGTTTCCTGATATTTTGGGGGCTTCCTAAGATGATAGCTTGACACTTTGTAGGGTTAACTGCCACTCCAAACCTATCTGACCAGCCTTTTATGCTTCTTAAATCCCGATTTAGCTCATCAATTGCATCGGATACACCATCAACCCTTGACTGACTATACAACTGCAAGTCATCAGCGTAAAGATGATACGCACACTGAAGCTCAGTAGTTATGAGATTAATGAAAATAGAAAACAGAAGTGGAGATAAAATGCCGCCTTGTGGGACGCCGGCTTGCAGGTCACACCAACTCGATGAAGAGTTTTCAACCCGCACAGACTGCCGACGCCCTTGAAGATAGGATGAAAACCATTCCAGCGCCTCAGGAGAGATCATAAGCTGAGAGAGGATAGATAGCAGGATATCATGACTGACGGTGTTAAAGGCATTAGAGAAATCAATCAACACCAAGACTGAAACTTTGGTATTTTCCATACCTGCCCTAACATCACCAGACACTTTAAGAAGGGCGGAAACGGTGCTATGCCCTGGTCTGAATCCAGATTGAAAAGGACTGATAAGGGAGTTTTGAAGGATGAAGTGAGAAAACTGTTTGTGAGCACAGGCTTCAAGCACTTTGGACAAGAAAGGGAGAATGGATATCGGGCGAAAGTGGCTAGCTAGCGAAGGATTAGTAATTTTCGGTAAAGGAACTACAAGAGCATTTCGCCACAGGGAAGGGAAGACACCAGAACTAAGGGAAAAATTTACAATGTGGGAAATAGCAGGAATGAGGTGGTCCAGAGCCATCACAATCATACGTCGGCTTATATTATCACAGCCCACGGCTTGCGATTTAATGGACATAATGATCTTTTTAATCTCTCCTGGGTCGACTGGGGTGAAGTGGAAAGGAATTATTTTGGGACGCGTTAGACCAGCAATGAAATCAAGGGTTTGAATTTTAGTTACAGGATCTAAAGTGGGGACAGTGGAAAAATGGCGATTCAGATCCTCTAAACTAACGGTATTAGGAAGGTCTAAATGCCGCGTTTTGCCAATACCTAGGGTTCCGAGAAATTTCCAGATATCGGCAGAAGAAGAGGAAGTAATATTGTCTAGAATGTGGCGGCGTTTAGCGTTGCGTATCATCTGATTACAGCGATTTCTTGCAGTCTTGTAGAGATTCCAGTTGTCTTCAGAGCGCTCTTTCTTATGTTTCCGAAAGGCGCGATCCCGTCGCCGCATTGCCATTTGAATGCCCTTTGTCATCCATGGGGCAGGTTGACGCTTGAGCTTAATTTTTCTAACAGGAGCATGCTTGTCGAAAAGTTTAACAATTGCATGGTTAAAGTATAAAATTTTATCCTGTATTGTGTTAGCTCCCGCCAGGGGCATCCAATCAATTTCGGAAGCATCCTTTAAAAGTTTATCAGCGTCGATACGTCCAAAGGCCCGCCGGTACAGAACTTTAGGCTTAGATTTAAATGGTTTAAGGATATAGGAAAGGAATATAAGGTCGTGGTGGGAAAAGCCAGGAGCAGCGTACTGACCATGGGACGAAACAAGGGAAGGATTTGAGGTGAGGATTAAGTCGAGCCAAGTATCATCTCCAACAGCATTATGGTGCGTAGGTTGAAGAGGCAACACATGCAAGCTGGCTGACTCAATTAGGTATAAGAGTTTACGGGAGCGAGGGGAGTTGAGTGCAAGGTTTGTGTTAAAATCGCCCATGATGATATGATGTACATACTGTGAACCCAACGATTCCAATACCGATTCGAATTCGGTGAAATAATCAACGGTAGGCGGGCAGTATACGACTCCGAGAACTGCTTTAGCTCCCCTGACACAAACCTCGATAAAAAGGAACTCAGCGGCATCGTTGACGGAAGAAGTAGCTAATTGCTTGAAGGGAAAGTCAGCCCGCAAATAAATTGCTACTCCACCACCTCTCCTACCAACCCGATCATTTCTGATAAGGACAAAACCGGGGAGAGAGTAGGTAGTGGACAGAAGATTAGGCTTGAGCCAGCTTTCGGAAATCAGGATGGCGTGGATATTATTGTTTGTAAATGTGTCATATAATTCACCATAATGACTAGCTACGCTCTGCGAGTTGATGTGACATACATTTAATAACTGGTCAGGATTTTTACTAAAACTATCGCGTAATAGGTCACCAAGGGTGTCCGTTAATGAATTAAATGTGAGATCATTATCAGATAAAGAAGATTCGTTGGCAGAATAAAAAGAATCATCAGAATTGATGGACATAGATAAATAATATAAGTATAATAATATAAATAAATAAATACCTAATTTTATATATTATATATGTTAACAAAAATAACACAAGGACACTATTCGAATGGCGTTGCATCTCTGCACCACCCGCCAGTCCACTTCAACACAAAAAGAACAAGAAAATAACAAAACAATACAATTAAGTTTAACAGAGCTAAGTTAACATAATAATATAATTTATGAAACACTCGAATGAGATGCTCGAAAGAAACAGAAAAAAAAAAAAAAAAAAAAATTATATTACTACTGTGCAGTTACGGAACGCACCCAGACGCTAACCCTAATGAAGTGTGTATCCGAACATCGAATTTCGACATTGACATTAGCTGACCTGTCAAACTAACTGCTCTATGACTATGTAAAAAGAACTTAAACCATAATAATTATTAGAAATTTAGAATTTAAATTACAAATCGAATACATGAATTAGACGGTACATGTATGATAAAACTATGCCCAATACTGCCGTCTTAATTAAAAAGGGCATAACTAACATTCAGTAAATATTGAGAAAATAGAGTTTGAATATTTTTTTAGTTTTTATTGAAAAAAACACCCATAAACTATGTTTTCCGAAATTTTGCGAATGGCAATACTTGCATTTATATAGTACATATAAGACCATAGTATATTTTTTATTTTATTTTAATGCATAAAATAGATAATTAGCTTATTTTTTTTCATCTTAACATAAAAATTAAGTTATACATTATAATATTACGTTTAAAAGGCACAAACAACAAATTGTGCCTTTTTAATGTAAAATTTTGAGGATTTTTTTATAATGTTACAATGAAAAGGCACATATATTCAATTGTGCCTTTTCACTGTATTATTATTCATAGAGATTTATACAGTAAAATATTAGAAACTTGCTGTGCCTCGCGGTTTTACCCGCTTAGTTCCCGTTCCCGTGGAAATTTCGGAATAAAAACTAGCCTATGAACTTTCTCAAGCTCTACACTACACAGATAGTCTAGAGCCTGAGGTTCATTAAAAATTCATTAGAATCTGGTCCGTCAATATTAAGTAGAGAAGTAGAGGTAACTTCTTAATGAATAAAATAAAGTAGTTACAAGAAAATCAGACGTTTATTTCAAAAAATTAACAAAATAAATATCATATTATTAAAGTAGGAACCTTCAATCATAATTAGAAACTATAATAATTAACTAAGTAATTAACATTTTAATCAAAATCTCGAATTAAAATTGAGCTACAAAATTGCCCCCCCCCCCCCCCCCCGACTATAATTTTTATTACTAGAAATGCGTCTTAGCACAAAATTATTTTCCATAAAAAATCAAGTAACACAACCAAATCAAGTAGGAAATATAAACAATATTTATCAAAATAAAGAAAACTAACCTAGTTTTCAGAAACATTAATAATTATTATAACACATGTAGTACAGCAACAATCCATCTTCACACAACCGGGCCAACTTTTAACATTTACAAGGGGGTCAAACAGAAAGATCCTCTGTCTCCAAAGCTTTTCACTAACACCCCTTAGGACGTCTTCCGCAAGCTGGCTGACAGATGGGCAAACAAAGGAATCGATATCGGAGGGCGAAGACTGACGAACCTGCGCTTTGCTGATGACATTGTGCTGTTCTCAACATCACCAGCAGAACTCGGCACAATGCTCGCGGATCTTAAACTCGCCAGCCTTGGGGTTGGCCTAGAGATGAACATGTCAAAGACCAAAGTTATGTCTAATAGCACCAAGAGACCAAATAAAGTCGATGGCGTGGAAATAGCGCATGCCCAAGAATACTTATACCTGGGCCAAATAGTCTTTTTTCAGGCAAGACAAGACAAGGAAGTTGAAAGACGAGTTGAAAATTCCTGGAGGAGTTATTGGTCCTTAAAAACCTTCATGAAAGGGTCCCTATGAAACATAAAAGGAAATTAATGGACAAATGCATCCTCCCCATTCTTACTTACGGTGCCCAAACTTGGTCTTCGACAGAAAGTCAAAAGGTCAAACTCAAGGTTTGCCAAACAGCAATGGAGCGTATTCTGGGAGTTAAATTGACCGACCGGATCCGAAACAGTATACTGCGCTCCAAAACTAAGATCGCCGACGTCGCCCAGAAAGCTGCCAAACTTAAGTGGGACTGGGCAGGCCATATTAGCCGCATGCCAGACCAGAACTGGGCTGCAATAACAACTAAGTGGCATCCCACTTCCAGGCGACGACGAGGACGCCCAAGTCGTCGGTGGCGGGACAATTTGGATAAATTTCAACCACAGTCGCGTGCAACCGACTGGCATGGAAGAAGAGGGGGGAGGCCTTTGCTCAATTTTGGGACAGTTCGGGCTAAAATAATAAAATAACAAATAGCAATGTAGTCATCAATCAACTACTATGTAGTTTTAACACAATCATAAACTAGAATCAACTTCTTATTACTAGTAATGGCACTATGTATCAAATTTCTTTGAAAAAAAGTATCTTCTAAAATATTTTAACAAAATTAAAAAAAAATTAAATTATGCGTGGACTCGTCGTGACACGTTAGGCACAACTGGCGTAATCTCTCGCGTATCTCGCTCACCGCACTTCATCCCTCTTTAGAAATGTTAAATAGTAAAGGCATAACCGCCAGTGTGCCTATTTTTATGTATAAAATTTAAAGCGTAGGGTAAATAGAAAAGACACAACTGCCAGTTGTGACTTTGCTTCTAGATTTCTTGCTAATGTGTCGGTATAAAAAAAATTGCACAATTGCCACATATGCCCTTCATATTTGGCATGCGCCAATTATGCCTTTTCTATTAAATATTTTAAAAACATAAATATGAAGTAGAAGACATATATCACGTTGTGACCTTTTTCTATACAAAATCTTAATAAATGGTGCAGTTGTGCCCTTTAAGCTTAAGCTATCTTTGTTTGTTTTATTGCTAGAAATACACAAAAAATTGAGCAGATAGGCCTTTTTTTCCTGATTCCGAATATGTGTATAACTCAATTTCGATAAAAATGTTAGTTGTGCCCTTTTTTGTTAACACGGCAGAATAGGTTTCTCAAATACAATAAAATACTTTGTAGAAAGTTACTACTGTAGAATTGACTGCCCAATTGAGTCAAGTAAGTAATTTGTTGTTAAAAATTGAATAAAAGTGAAATGCTATATATATTTTATGAGATGAAACTATTTACGTGATTTGTTTTGCAGGTCACCAGCAGCCTTCGGATATTTTGTCAGCAATGGATTAAGTTCCTCGATGTTTGTGATCTTATGTTTACATCCATCCAAGGTTTTTATCAAGATGACCCCGTCTTGGGTCCAACAAGATTGCATGCCGAAGTGCAGACGCGCCTTTGCGAAGGCAGACTGTCTGGACTTGGTCAAGAACTCCTTAATAGAAATCTTGGTCCCCTTCAAGCCGGATTTCGCCCTCCAGACTGCAGATTTACCATCGTAACTAGAAAATCTTACCAGCATAGGCCTATGATGTTCCGTGCTATTTGCACCTAGTCTATGACAGACCTTAATGGAAGATGCTGAGAGGTCTTTTATTTTGAGCTTGTTATTCAATACATCGAGAACAATGGCCTTACTATCTTCGTTTTCGGCCTCAACCAGTCCCTGTATTATAACAGCTTTCCGGCGGTGTCTGGTCTCCAATCCGTCAACTTGGCGAGCACACTCGGAGATTTGATTGCGAAGCAACCCAAGCATGCTAAACATCAGTTCCCTGAATGTCCGGAACTCCTCAGCAATCTTGGCCACAGTGTCTTTGGCTGGTCCGGCGCCTTGGATTTGTGCTTCTAACTCAGCCATCTTCTTTGTGAAGCTCTCTTCAAGGGTCTTCTGGACTGATAAAATCTCAGCAAGTTGAGACATTGTTCTATTTAATATTATTTTATAGTGAGTGGTGAAAGTGTTGATTGTTGTTGAACTAGCAGGTGGTGTAAATTAGTGCTTGTTTTCACATTAAATTATTGAAAATGTGAGTACTGAACTTTTTCAATATTAATAACATAGAATATAGACAAATATAATGGTTAAATTAATTAAAAATTTAAATCAAATTTCCGAGATATATGTTTACTTTTTCACACCTACCCACCAAAAAAAAAAAGAAAAAAAAAAAAAAAAAAAAAAAAAAAAAAAAAAAAAAAAAAAAAAAAAAAAAAAAAAAAAGAAAAAAAAAAAAAAAAAAAAAAAAAAAAAAAAAAATATATTGTATACATACATTGTAAAGGATTTATTGAAAGTACTATCTATGGAGTTTCTTGCCGGTTCTTCTCCATAAGACCTACCCTTTGGAACCGTGCAACTAAATTCAAATAATTTCGACAATTCAAAAGCACCTTTAATATTGGTCTATTTGAAATAAAAGACTTTGACATTATTATCTGATTATCGTGCTCACATCATCATCATCAACCCATTAATGTCCCACTGCTGGGCACGGGTCTCCTCTCAATTGAGACGGATTAGGCTATAGTCTACCACGCTAACCTAGTGCGGGTTGGCAGATTTCAAATGCCATCGAGCATTCTCTCAAGCATGCAGGTTTCCTCACGATGTTTTCCTTCACCGTTTGAGCATGTGATAGATACGCACATAACTTCCGAAAAGTCAGTGGTGCGTGCCGTGGGTTCGAACTCGAGACCTATGACATCTCAGTCCACTGGTCACACCGCTCGGCTACCACAGGTCACATGTTTTATTTTAAAAAAACCGTTGCGCCTCTCTGCGCATTCTCTCCTGTACCGTTGGTACTTTTACTAACAAAAATTCTCTTCAAAAGACTTGGAATAGGTACTTAACTGTAGCCAGTCCCACAAATATTACACAACCCGTAGTGCAGTAGCTGATTGCAAAACCACAGCATCCAGCGTATCGTCCTTTTCAATTTACGACAATAACGCATATATTTTTTTGTACATATCAACAAGTATTACAAATTCGAAGTTGTATCTTCTACTACATCGTTTTATGCACGATTTTTGCCTGATATATATATAATCACGTTACGTCATTTCAGTTCTCGAACCCTCTAGAAAGTCTCATTACCATAAGCTATCAGAGAGTTGTAGGGTGTGACAGCGTGGTCTGACAGCCGGTAATGACGCTCGGGTCACTTCTGTCACGAGCAGAAAATCAATTGTTGCAACAATAGCCCGGTTGTGACACGGACTAGGGATGTGGACGTTGTGTCACGGGGAATCGATTTGATATAGGTATATTGAGTCGAACATTAGTAATGGAATATATTAATGTGAAAAGTAGAATATATTTAGGCGCGTTGAGCAATTTTTGGGTGAAGAATAATCGTGGAACCGAGTCATCGTCACTGAACGCTTTCTATGAGCTATATGCACACTGTGGTAGGTACGTAGATTTCACTTCTAACCCCCGCATGATTTTTTTATTTAATCTTTTTGTATTTTTTAGCTTATTTCAAGCTAAGATGTTTAAATTTTTATTAAGAAAGAAAAATTCACCTTAGGCGGGATTCAAACCCGCGTCTTCTGGATTGGTACTCCAGACTCTTTAGCTATATTTTTGACTATGTGTAAAAAATATAGCTAAAGTGAAAATAACTCTCTTACTCAAAACTATTTGAAAGATTTATCTTTTCTTCCCATTGTAATCTAGCAGGTAGCTTTCAAATCAATGAGAATATATCAGATTCTTCGCAAACAATGGAAATTGGGCATAAGAAATCGTAGCTAAAAAAACTTGACCTAGAAAATATAAGTGTGGCCCACTTGGAATCAATGTACATAATAATAAAGTAACGCCTTATGTGAACTGAAAGGGTTGGGTCGAACCTTATCCGAATATTTGCCATTCAAGCAGAGGTATAACATTGAGTTAGCTGATGCTAGAACTGACATTGCAAAGGATTTTGTAGGAGGTAGGGCATAGCGAGGTTTCTCGCTCAAATTGAGCTGCCCGACTGGGGAAGTACCTCCGCCTTACAGAAAACCGCAGTGAATCAACAATAATTGTCTTTCTGCAAGTGAGTAAGGTTACTAGAGCTCATTGGGGGTGACTATTCTGACAGCATGGGAATTCCGTTTGCTGTCAGTTCAGTAACTCCCTATTTTAAGAAACCTGAACGGTTTCTAAGGGGTTTGGCAACGCATTTGCAAGCCTCAGGTGTTGCAAATGTCCATGGGCGGCGGTCATCACTTACCTTCAGGTGAGCCGCCTGCTCGTTTGCCCCCTTATCACCATAAAAAAAGTAATATTTAGCTGTAATATTTCTTCAAAATATTGGCTTACTGTGAACTATACGACAAATCAGAGAAAAAACGCAACAATAAAAATAAAGATACAATTTGCTATTTGCGGCAATAAAAAAGTAGTTATTACTTCTGTCAATACAAAAAAACCGTATGAAACATTTCTAAGCGTACACAATTTATTTGATATGCCCGTTCTAGTTTATATAACTTTACCTCTCCGAATTCTAACATGAAAGGGTTTGGATTCAACGTTCCAATTTTGAATTGATGAATGAATCTCAAATTTGTGGGGATCGCGCCAGTTGGTCATGAAGGAAATTGTGGATACCATTTTTGGGTCACGATTTTGATTATTTGCAGCTTCGGCAGAACTTATAGGGGTAAATTGGTTTTATAGAATCAAATCAAATCAATGATAGTCATCGTTATTTCAAATGCGCCATATATACGGTTTTTACGGTGAAATAAAACATCCTAAGGAAACCTGCATTTCTGAGAGATTCTCTTGATTACATTTGAAGTCTGTCAACCCACACTAGTGGATTTTAATCTAATCTGCTTCAAATGAGAGACAAAACATGTATGCTTTTATATATGAAAAGCTTTAATATTAAATTATAGTCTCAATTATTAAATTAAATTATCTTTTCACTTTAAAATACTCGACAAAAAGACTCTCTATATAAACTTTCAACCCTGATTTCACCCTCATAGATGATTGATTTAAAATAATTCTGAAATACGTAATACATAAACATCATGAGTACGAAATTTCATATCTCTAACTTTGATAATGACAGATTACAATACATCCCTTATTTTACCACTTTAGGGGTTGAGTTTCTAAAATTCCTTTCTTAGTGGATATTTTTGTCCTAAAATGTATTATCATGTGCTGTGTACAGTGTATTCGCAGTGAGTTGTAAACGAAGTCTGTCAGCCCTGACGGCTTGACTGAAGTGACGTAACATCGCTAGGGCTGCCTCACAAACTGGGCCAAGTCATTTGTCTTGGTTTATTTTTGCAACAGTCTGACTCTTCCTGGATGGATATAGATACAATGATAGCACAATGAAATAGTAGATAAGTTATAAATCGTACCTCTGCCAGTTTGATTTTTTTGATTAAGCGGCTTTTGTTGCCGTCAAGTTTTTGTCGTGGATTTTTTCTCACATTTCAAAATAAGTTGGTATATAATTATAAACTATAACGTGTACACCTTTGTTTGTCAATTAATTTTCTTAATACTCTTTTTAGGAGGGCTTCTAAAGAAATGGCCAAGCCAATATAAGTTATCATATTACTAAAAAATTACATGAGAGTGATTTGATGGGATTTCGTTGCCAATATTTGCGTGTAAAAAATCAATATATTATATAAGCTATGTACCTACTGTATCAATTATCAACTAGATGACGCCGTTTATTAATTTCCATATATATTTATGTACCATTGATAGCATTCCAATAGCATATAACTTGTTAATTAAATAACCATACTAGTTTCTAAACCAATCTAGCAACTATTAGTCTCACAGATATTTAGATTTGCAAATTAAGCCAAGTTCCTAATCGCCAAGTTTGCCAAGCACTTCATTCTTGGCAAGAACTTGTGAGTACAGCGCACTGTGCTGGCGGTAGGGTACAAGTTGGATGAAATTACCCTCTACATGAACAAGTTTAGGTGTAGGAAATGCTGTTAAATAAAAGTTTGATGTAGGTCTCGAACGAATGTCCTTCAGTTCGGTAAAACTCGAAATTTTATGTTGTCCACCACGTTGACTAAAAATTGTGATGGATTTAAATTCTCTGCTTAAAGCGTTAATGGCAATCATCTTCATCATCATGCACCTATTCACTGGCCCATTGGGCATGGGCCTCCTCTCCTTTGAGAGGGATTGGGCTATAATTTTCCATGTTAACCTAATCCAGTTTTGCAAATTTTACATGCCGTCGACATCTATCAAACAGGTTTCCTATTTTCCGTCGCTGTTTGAGCAGGCCTTGGCACTGAACGTGAGACGTATGACTACAGAGTCCACTAGTAACATCACTTCGGTGGGTACTTCCCCCGTCAAGCAGCTCAAATTGACTTCAATTTGAGCTGCTTGACGGGGGAAGTACCTTTTTTTATGGTGATAAGGGGGCAAACGAGCAGGCGGCTCACCTGATGGTAAGTGATGACCGCCGCCCATAGATAAACATTTGCAACACCAGAGGCTTGCAAATGCGTTGCCAAACCCCTTAGAAACTGTTCAGGTTTCTTAAAATAGGGAGTTACTGAACTGACAGCAAACGGAATTCCCATGCTGTCAGAATAGTCATTCCCCCAATGAGCTCTAGTAACCTTACTCACTCGCAGAAAGACAACTATTGTTGATTCACTGCGGTCTTCTGTAAGGCGGAGGTACTTCCCCAGTCGGGCAGCTCAATTTGAGCGAGAAATCTCGCTATACCTTACCTCCTACAAAAAAACCTTACAGAAAACCGCAGTGATAAAACAATAGTGTTTCTGTGAGTACAGGGTGGGAAAAGCGCGAACGGCCCCTCGGGTATTACAAACGTCCATGGACTACGATAACCGCTTATATGTTGATATTTATCATCAGGCGGGCGGTAAATTGTTTGCCACCATTGTGTTAAGATAAATTATCAACATTAAATAAATATTCTGCGACATTTTACACATCACCATCTAGTCCCAAACTAAGCAGAGCTTGTACTATGGGTACTAGACAATGGATATAAATACTTATATACTTTTTTTTTGTAAATACATACTTATAATACATAGGAAACACCCAGACGAACATAAACACTTATATATTCATCACATAAATATTTGTGTCCCGTGGGAATCGAACCCACGACCTCGTGATCAGCAGTCCGGTACTCGAACCACTAGACCACAGAAGTCGTCGAACATTAATAAGTGTTTGTGAGCTGTGGTAGCCTAGTAGTGTGACCAGTGGACTGACATGTCGAAGTTCAAACCCGGGCACGCACCACTGACTTTTCGGAAGTTATGTGCGTATTTATCACAAGCTCGAACGGTGAAGGAAAACATCGTGAGGAAACCTGCATGCTTGAGAGGTTTTCTCAATGGCATGTGAAGTCTGCCAACGTGCAGTAGGCTAGCGTGGTGGACTATAGCTTTATCTCCCTCAAAATGAGAGGAGACCCGTCCCCAGCAGTGGGACAATAATAATGGGTTGATGATGATTAATAAGTGTTTTAAACAAATGAAAGGAACAATATCCCGCCATAGACGCACAGTCGGTGAAAAAGATAAAACCATCCATTCCAGAATCATGCATTTGTAGTTCGCGTGCGTTTCGAAACCATTCATAGCTCAGACCATTTACGTAATTGCCGGTCGGCTGCCGGCGCGTCCGATTTAATACGGTTTCTATACGATACGGCAACGGGGCGACCCGGCTTTGAAATAGTCTTGTGTGTGTTTCTATTTGAAGAGGGCGTTTTTTTTTAACTGTAGATAGTATGTATACTGAATTTGTAAGATACGTGCGGGACCTGTGCTTTCGGGATTTGTATTATGTTCTATGGCATAGGCTCCCTTTAGTTCTAAATTTTACTGAACCTGTTGAGGCGTAATGGTATAAGCAAATTTTGAAAAAATTAATCGTAAACCTCTAATTATTGTCTAATTTACTGTAAACATACTTAATGCACCTATTACTTAAAAAAACATATTTTAAAAGAAAATAAAATGTTTACTCTCTGTGACAAAGAGTACTATAAATTATATGTACTCGTGTATGCAAAGAATTAGACATTGTAATAAAACTACTATTTACAGAAATTACCACGATATATTGAAATTATTTTAATTTCGAGAAGACTAACATAATAACGACAAACGATAACAAAATTAATAAAAAGTTACTAAATAAATTTCCCAACGCTAAAAATACGTTCCTAGTATTACTTAACCAGTTCACAATGTCGGGCACATCCCTAGATCCATCATAAGATACGGGATTGCGTCGGGATTGCATTCTACTGACCGATATTATGACGTGCGCAATGTCGGACACGCGAAACGACACACCATTAGCTTAATCATAAAGTGCTTGAGTTTAGTTAATGTGGATTTTTTATAGACTTGCGTTTTGTGATTTTGTGTGTGTAGAATAGGTAAGTAATTTAAGTAGCTTATTTTTTATCATATCTACTTTTTTATTAGTCTGCTTATTGAATTCTTGGGAAAAGTAAAACAATAAAAATGTAATGACCTATAACATTTTTAAAGATATTATTGATTACATACATACATACATACACTCACGACTTTTTCCCATGGGGGTAGGCAGAAACTACAGAATGCCACGCGCATTGATTGATTCTTGATTGATTTATTGATTCTCCATTCAAAATCAAAATATCATTTATTCAAAGTAGGCAAAATTTAATTGGCTCTTTTTGAACGTCGGCAATAAAGACAGCTCCCAAAAATGCCCGCCCTTCACCGCTTCCTAGTGTTTTTGCATTATAAGTTTACACCCTCCTATTTGCTTCCCCGGGACTCAAACTATCTCCATTCATCTAAATCGGTTTAACTAGTACCGACTCAATATAGTCGACTTACGGTTAATAGCTAATAAGGTCTCTTTGCCTAAACCAAAAGTATCTATATGTCAAATCAATACATAATATATAATTATGTATTCATTTTGTAGGAGGAAGGGCATAGTGAGATGTCTCGCTCAAATTGAGCTGCCCGATTGGGGTAGTACCTCCGCTTTACAGAAGACCGCAGTGAATCAACAACTCACTTGGGGAGGCCTACGTCCAGCAGTGGACAAATATATGCTGCTGATGATGATGATGAAGTAAATATAAACCGTGCCGAAATAACATTGCAAAATTTTTGCTACCATCTACAAAAAAAAACTATATTCTCTTTACCATGAAGCTTAATTTCGCATGAATATAATTGCTACTTTGGGTCACAATTCCGGGCCAATACCGACATCCCATTACTCACAGCGGTTAGTCCCGGTTAGGTCCTCGTAACACGCAGTCCCGGTTCTGTGCGGATAATATCCGGGTCCGGGATTAACCGGGACAGCTTAGCCTATTTACTTTTTACATTTCCTATTGTACAGCACAGCAATTTATTGTGATCAAGGGTTTAGTGATATGAATATGAATTACATTCCCCGAATATTCGCACAGTTGCTTTTGTAAAGTCGGATTTCTGTTAATACTTACATACATGAGTAATCGGAGGACTATTTCATCGTAAAGATAGAATATATAGTTCCTTTTTGAAGTTTTTTGACCTCCTCCTTTTTGAAGTCGGTTAAAAATAAAAATAAACATTTGGTAGAAAGTAATTTTATTTCAATGTAAAAGATGTTAGCCGCTTACGGGAGCTGTGTGTTCATGTATTTACCGGTTATTGATTAGGAGAACAAAAGTTAACTCAATGCTTCCGTCTCTATACCGTACCGACTAATTACGATATTTTACTCTGAATCTGGTGTAACTTTGAATGATAGATTGAGGAATGATGTGATAAGAAAACGTTGTGGTTTGAAAGACGACTTAGTCACAAAAGTTGAGAAGAATGTAGGTACTGAGATGGTGTGGGCATGTTGAGAGCATGAATGCAAAAACGCCGGGAGGAGGCGCTCTGGACGACATACACCGACCTGATTGGTGAACTCCTTCAAAAAGATCAGGTGCGCGCGCAGTACTAGTAACCGGCGCGCGTGCATGACAAGATGTATGAATGTGGACGAGGCAAAAGTGGTATGCAGGGACCGTAGAGCGTGGCATTCTGTAGTTTTTGCCTACCCCCATGGAAAAAAGACGTAATGTATGTATGCATTCTGTATCTTTGGTTTTGTTTAGTTCCGTTTATCAAACAAACTGAAAACTCTATAATAACGTTTCCAAATCCTAAATTTCTTGCACATAAATCTAATAATTAAACTACTATTTTTACTAACACTAAGCTAGTATTGTTTACATTCTTCTAAAAAACCGGCAGCTCAATCTGTCTGTCCGTTTCTTATCTCTTATTATGCAAGTAACGAATGGAGTTGGCAAAAAGCCAGGTACACGTTTGATAAACCGCTTGCGAGCTGAATTTTTGTTAGACAATCTAACTGAAAAAGCTGACCTAATGCACCAACTTGGTAAATTGGAATAGTGCCTATGGAAAATAGCATTATTGTCATTATTATTTCACAGCTAGACTCAAGTTTCTCTCATTCAGAGAGGTAAATGTAAGTTAGTAATCTGTACACGCTGTCGAAAATATACTCGTATCTCAAGAAGGTACCTATACAGGGTAATATTTCTCTTTACCGTTCAAGCCTTTTTCGAACCCTTGAATTTCGTCACAGTGTTTTCCCTAACACGCCCTTCTGATTTCCTGAAATAGTGTACGAGTGTTACGTGTATGAATTTCGAAAATCAGAGGTGCGTGGTAGGGGTTTGTACTCAAAACTAGTGGCAAGATTCTAGTTCCATGCAGTGCATTCTTTTTCTTCTCCGAATTCAAACGAAGATTGTTTAATAATCTCACTTGCTTTCTTCTGACATATATGTATATTCAAGGTCACTGTGTTTGTGAGCTTGTGATAGAATGCGTACAAATCCCATGGTCAAAGGTCAAAAGCCATCGCTTGACCCATTGTCCATATATGAAGTAAATTTGACGACAAGACTGGTACGAGAGTAAGTAAATTTGAAATCATACTTACAAGCTACGGACTACATTAAAACTATTTGGCGTGAATATCACCTTTTCTCTGGGGTAAAAATAAGCCTAAATTACTTCGTTATTTGCTAAAGAAGTATTAAGGGAAATTCCCACAGGGTGAGTAAATAAAACGAGATAGAACACCGCGCGGCTCAGTGTTTATATAAATATAGGGGTTTGTAAGCAGTCAAGGTCAAGTACGGCGACTGGCTGGCGTCATTTTATTGCACTGACTTGTAACAAAGGGAGTAGGGAGTACATTATGTTGATTATTTTCCTTATACATTCGTGTACTATTGTCGTATTTCTCCATCTTTGTAAACAAGAAAAGTTTACACGTCTTTCGTGTCCCTTCATCAGCAGCATACATTAGGCGTGGCCTCAAACCTTGTTTAGCCATTGACTCGATGAGAAGAAGCAGTCTACATGTTCAAGAGGAATAAAAAAAATTCTTAAGACTCACATAATATACCTACATAATCATCACGTCTAGAGAGATAACCCCAGACGGGTAGACAGACAAAATCAGTGCTCTTTGTACCGCTCCGTAACTACATTTCTTTAAAGTATATGAACTACCTAGTATGTAGAATCAATGTGAGAAGTTGTACCAATAGTTCTCTTGCAAAAGGCGGCCAGTCTTGCTATCAAAATACAGTAGGTACGAATATTTGTTATGTCAACCCCGCAACCCGATCGCGCAGCCACTGCGCTAATTGAGTCATCAATGACTCGTGACTATACGGGGGGAGTGCGAGAATTTACAGAATTAATAGATATTTAGTTTCAAAACGCCCTAGAAATCATAACAATACATCTGAATGTTTACATGTAAGAATGTTTACCTACTGTTTAACCTCGACAGGCAAGGTCAATGGCGTGTATTGTCACTAATTGGATAAGTTGAAGGCGTGTCAGGGTGATATGTGATATCACACAGTATAATATGCTGTACACGTGTTCGTCTACGTTTAATGTTCGGTAAGATTTTACGATACAACTGTTTGATTAATTAACGTGAAATTCGAGCGTGATATATTGGTTATTTCACGCTATACGAGAATAATACTTAACTTATTTGTGTTAGGTATTGTTTTGCAATAAAACATTGACACAAGCTTGTTTTGTATTTGTGAAATTAGAAAATGAATATTCAATTTTTTTAATTTAAATTGTCTCTATCGTGATGTGAAAAGAAAATAACACTGAAGTTGTTTGTTGTTTTTGCACCAGATATCAAAACGATATAGTGTATCTTGGTTATTTATGATCGCAAAATTCGTAAATTGCGATATAATAAACTAGCTTTTGCCCTCGACTTCGTCTGCGTAATTTTACCCGTATCCGGTATATATTTCTACCCACCCTTTTCTGCCTTTTAAGGGATTATTCCGGGAAGAAAACTATCCTGTCCTTTCTCGGGACTCAAACTATCTCTATATTAAATTTCATCTGAATCGGTTCAGCGGTTATAGCGTGAAGAGATAACAGACAGACAGACACACTTTCGCATTTAAAATATTAGTATGGATATTGGAACTAAGAATCTAATTCACCATTTTGTATATCCACCGACATAGCTACAACATATTTTATTTTAAAGTTCACATTAAACATAAAAATATGCATGAATGTTTGTGTGATGAACATAATGTTCATCACACGAACATTTGCCGTTACCGGGATTCAATCCCAGTACCCTCAGGTACCCAAGGAAACCAGTCCTAAAATTGCTGCCGTAAAGGTGCATACAGATCAAGTAACATGTTGTATATCTTATGTTTTATAACACGTCCACATTATGAAACATTGTTTTTCAAAATTGCAACATATAACAATACTGTACAAATTCGAGTAACAATGCAATATAACATTGTTATATAACACTTAGGTACATTTTCGTTATCGTATTTATCCACGCGTATAAGTTATATTTATAACATTATTAAAAAATTAATAACATGTTATTATAAAACGTTTTATAACATTCAGTCTCCACATTACTGAAACTTGTTATAAAAATTTATGTTTTATAACATGTTGTGTTGTGCTATGTAATCTATATGTACTTTAAGACGCTTTACTGTGCGCTGATCACTTAAAAAACGAACCTAAATAAGTTCCCCAAAACGAATAAAGCTCCGCTAAAACTTTTAGATTTTCAATTCATACATGTTGGGAAATGTCGAATACAGATTCGGTGAAAAAGGTTTTTGTTCGCCAGTGTACGCTCCTGATGAAAATGTCGACACATTTTTGTATTATTTTTCGGCTTAAAACCTAAGCTTCTCTATAAAAACTGTCCGTTTTAAATTCAATTTTTAGACGTAGTTCTAACGAGGTGCATGGAATTTTTTTCTTCAATAGGTTGTTTCTGACATTATCTTAATGTATATTGTTTTTAAAACATACTTAAATATTACCTAAAGGACCTAAATATTGTTTATAAAAACAATATTTGAAATATAATTTCCTTATTTTTTTTTTATATCACATCAGGGGTGTCACTTACGGATTGCCAACCCAGTAAACCCGTTTCAGGTCTCTTAAAATAGGGTAATTACTAAACTGATAGCTAACGGGATTTCCATGCTGTCAGAATAGTCACTCCTCTAACATGCTCTGGCAACCTAACTTCACCTTCACTCGCAAAAACGCAACTATTGTTGTTTCATTGAGGTCTTTTGTAAGGTAGATGCAGACTTCACAACATGCAATCAAGAAAATCTCACAGGTTCTCCTCACGTAAATTTTTCTTTCACCGTTTGAGCGTGTGATAAATACGCACGTAACTTTGAAAAATCAGTAACGCGTGCTTCGAGATCGAAATCAAAACTTTTAACTTTATTGTCCGCGTGCAATTTAACTAAAAAAAATAAAGTTTCATATTAACTTTGCACCCCCGTTTTACCCCTTTAGAGGGTGAATTTTCAAAAATCCCATTCTTAGCGGATGCCTACGTCATAACATCTATATCTGCATACCAAATTTCAGCCTGATCCGTCCAGTGGTTTGGGCTGTGCGTTGATAGATCACTATGTCAGTCAGTCAGTCAGTCACCTTTGAGTTAATATATTTAGAAGATTTTCCTTTATACCAAGCAAGTTAAAAACATAGAAAATATCGCATGTAATATCGCAATTACTTTTTGTATCTAGGATACATAGTAAAGCTCAAATGCTTCTAAATTATTATCTATTATCAAGGTTAGTGCATAGAAGAATCAATATCAAATGAAACTGGTCTTCAACTTAGTTTACCTAGTACTGGTAGCTCCGATTTAATATGATGGATGATGTTACACAAGATGAGCGCATGTAAAATAGTATGCCACGCGAATTTATACTTTATTGACACAGTTATTAATACTATACAAATATCTACTTATTTAAGTAAATTATGACGGAAACAGTTTATAAAGAACGGATTGGTTTTAAAGATGCTTTTAAAAATAAATAAATACAAATTTAAATGTAAGTTTTGATTTGTGACCCGACATTAGTATCTTCCTGAAATTATGGTCGTTTCTCTGCATATTATGAATGTACACATAAAAAAATATATACAACATATGTTTACGAGTAACGAGGCGTTAAAAATATATAGTTTATCATCATCATCAACCCAGGGGCTGTCTTTACTGTCTACGTACAAAAAAAGCTAATTAACTTTGACCTTATTTGAATATCCTATAATTACAGTTTGAAATATTATTGCATCCAATGTAATAATGATAAATATAGGTTTACAAAACAATTGTAATATACTTATTTTTTACACTTACGTGAATATTAGACATGCAAATAAAACTACTTTATACAGATTATATCGCGGTATATTAATATTATTTCATCATCCATAGTCAAAGTCATGTCATCATCATCATCATCATCATATCAACCGTTAGACGTCCACTGCTGGACATAGGTCTCCCCCAAGGATCGCCACGACGACCGGTCCTGCGCCACCCGCATCCAGCGGATTCCAGCGACCTTAACCAGGTCGTCGGTCCACCTTGCTGGGGGCCTACCCACACTGCGTCTTCCAGTACGTGGTCGCCATGGCTCCCATAGATGCTGTTAAAAAACGGCAGGGTTAAAATAATATTAATACACCGCGACAATGTTGTAAAAAGTGGTTGTATTTCGATACAATTAATCAATTATTATTTACATTAGACCAGTTTATTTACTTTGTAACTGGAAGTCTACAGCATAACCCCGTCCTTATCGATTGTTGCACACAATTGATGCGTTCCATCGATTCTACTTCGTTACTCGCCATAATAATCGACTATATTGTTGACCTTCAAACTGTTTGCTTATATTTCATTAATTTATAGTCAAGTTTATATGTTTATTGGAATAGTAAGAAATTATTCTTATCTGCCGACAGTTAGTGTCACAATTCATGGTATGGATATGTATCCCAGAAGTGTTCCCATCACCGTCAACCTATATATGTCCCACTGCTGGGCACGGGTCTCCTCTCATTCAAGAGAGATTAAGCCATATAGTCCACCACTATTCCAATACAGATTGGCAGACGTCACACACCAGTGAGAAAATCTCTCAGTCATGGCGTCATGTTTCGTCACGATGCTTTGGTCACCATTTGAGCACAGTCAGTGGTGGCCTTGGTACCGAACTTGAGACCTTTGATGACACAGGTCAATGGTCACACCACTAGTCTATCAATTTTCGTTCAGGAAGTGTAAGACAGAGGTATATTAATATTCTAAAGTTTGGTATGTGTTAGTTTCAATATAATGCGAAGCAAGCTTATTGCCAATAATAATTAGCAACAAATTGCTCAACAATCGCATATAATTATGATATGCAAGATAATTGCATGAAATTACCGGCGAATTGTAGGTGTACCTTAGTATACCTCTGCCTAATGTTTCAGGGATGACAGGCGTGATGGGTGACAGGTCTTCATCATCAACTCATTACTGTCCCACTGCTGGGCACGGGTCTCATTGCGAGGGAATAGGCTAAAGTCCACCACGCTAGCCTACTGCGGGTTGGCAGACTTCACATGCCATCAAGAAAATCTCTCAAGCATGCGGGTTTCCTCACGATGTTTTCCTTCACCGTTTGAGCGAGTGATAAGTACGCACATAACTTCCGAAAAGTCACTGGTGCGTGACTTGGGTTTGAGCTCGAGACCTTTGACATCTCAGGCCACTCACTGGTCACACCAGTAGGCTAGCTCAGTGCTCGGCGCGATAGTATTAATGCTAATTACGTTGGATCTATAAACACTAGCAAATTAGGTATATACTGTAGTTAGTGTTTATGTGTGTGAAACTAAATTATGAGAGTTTACACATGTCAAGTTCAAATACTACACGTGTAACAATATAAAATCGATTTTTTCACAACAATTTAGCAACAGAATTAATAATTAAGTTTACCTATACATTATTTATTTTCATAGAACATTTAAATACATTTACATAGATAGAATTCTATATTATATTATATTCTTTATAGGCAAGATCATCATCTTGCCTTAAAAATATACATCATCATGTTAATTATTATTGTCAGTATATTTACTACTGTAGTTAATTTTTTTTTGGAGTCAGCATAGTTCTTTTTCTTTCATTCATCTCTGTTTGCCGGCTACCTCATAATTTCTCCTTTACAATAAATCACGATTAAACAATCCCTCATCAATAAAAATGATACAATATTATTTTATTACAAAACCAACCTTATGTCAAAGGTGACAGCTTGAACCATGAATAAACTCAATAACGTCGACTTAACAACGCGTTACAAACAACTATATTAACACAACACACAGGATTAACGACTGTCCCGTTTTATTATAAGGTGTATTTTTGTTTGTAGCGTCGCTTGTCACTCTTGTAGGTACTTATATATGACTGACACTTGACGCGAAGTGTCTCCGGTTTGTTGTTACACCTACACTCGGTTGAGTGTTGAGTGTTAGATCTCATTTGCAACAGTGCTCAAAACACAATTTATGCTCAACTCCGCTCACTGAACTCGAGTAATATTACCGTGTTATTCTTTGTGTCAACTTAATTTTTCGAGATTCGTATGTATTTGCTTTAGTTTTGTTAGTATTCTCATATTGTGTGAACAGCTGGTGCTTTAACATGAGCGACAGATGTCGAGATACATTTAAAGAAACACTCGACAAATATTTCTAGAAGTTTCTTGCGACATTAAATATTGTTTATGATACTGATTTCTTATACTTACGCGCATACTAGATACTGAATAAAACTACATTTTACCGCTAGTTGTCGGCGACTGATGCTGTGAAAGATCTGAGACGTTGGGATTAAATAATATCAATATACCGCACTTAGAACCCCTAATAATTTGTTTTATTTCAATATTATTAATGATATAATATAATATGAATGTTGAGCTGATTTCGTTTTTTTAACAGCCAATGTAGCCCAAAGATTGAACCAAATTTAGTAACGACCCATTTAGTCGAGCGGTAGTTAACACTGCTTTCTGTGCTAAGGGTCCCGGGTTCGAATCTGTAATTTTACGAACATTAAATATGTATGGATGTGCAAAAAAAAAGTATACATGTAGTATATCAACCAACTAGTATCCGTAACACAAGCCTCGTTGCTTACCACGGAACTAGATGGCGCTGTGTCATAATGTCCAGGAATATTTATTTATTTAAATGTTAAACATACTAACCAACTATCCATACGACCCACCCTTGCGTATTTTTTGCATTTAAAAAGAGTATTTTGACCTCTAAACCTCAATACTTTCTTGGCAGTTTCTCTGTGAAATATGCTTAAAAGTACTTAATAAATATATGTATATATGCTGGTGTTAAGAGTATTAATAACCAGACTAGTTGGTCCTGATTGTGGCAATGTGGTGAGATAACAAGTGCCTTTAGCTGCACGTCTGATTGGCTTCAAGCTTAGTTTATTTTGGCAGCCGTTTGCTGTTGTAACACCTGGACGGATAGATCGATATATGAGTCGGGGTAATATGAGTGATTCCATATATTTACTTCCTTAGTTTAATATAATTTTGGCGATTAAATTATAACATTCTCACATAACTCTAGCAACAAAATAAGTAACCAAACTGTTTTAATTTTCAGTTAAGTGTGATTTTCAATTAAATAAGTTCAATTATAGTGTTAAATAATTTATTGATATTAATTGTTGTCGTTGATTATAACAACGAAGAAGGCAATAACTGTTAAGTTTCAAGTTTTTTAAAACATCAAGTTAAAGTGAAAGATATCGAAATAATTATAAAAAAAAGTATTGACTTAGATAAATTATATTAATTAGATAAAATTATAATAATTGAAAAGCAATTAAATTCGTCAATTTGATATTTGAAGTCTGTGATTGAGTTCTATTAACCCTCGAAGTATTGTCCTAAAGTATTGGGGACTGCTAAAGTGGTGAGGACTAGTAAAGTGTGGGGATTACTAAAGTGGTTTTTAATAAAGTGAAGAGTGGCACTTGAAAGGAAAAGGCTTTCACTAAGCATCAAAATGGCGTTCGCCGCGGCTCGTATGATACTGAAGGACAAAAGGCGAAAGGCGTCAAAGGAAGACTTTCGGGACCCGAGAAACAGAAGCAAGGTATTTCTTTCATTATAACATAATTATATATAATCATTACAAAAGTTATGTTAAACTACACTGAAAAAAAATGTGACCTAAATTTATATACATTTTATTAAAAAACTACTGAATTAAATTTATAAAATCAATTACTAAAAAGTTACTAAACGAAAGCGCTAGTAAAAGTCACTTTAGTAATAAACATTACATTCCTACAGTGACGTCATCAAACAAAAGCAAAGTTTAAAAATAGAATGTCAATTGTCGCAGTTGGTAGTGTGAACGTCAGTAAATGTATTACCCAATTAGCAAGGGAGTGCGTTCACCAGCGCTTTATCCAATCAGGTGCCTAGCTAGGTAATTAATTACCTTGTTCAAAGTTAGAAATGTTGGGTAATAAATTAGAATGCACTCGAGATTCCCAAGATTTGTGTTGCTCATTAGTCCTGGAGCGTAATGAACTAGACCAAGAACTTGGGTAAAGTAGTATTTGTATTTGAAGTTAATACTTTTTTAACAATTTCAATGTGTGAGTGATAAAATGTTTGACATGTTTTATACTGGTTATTGTCAAAAATGAATGTCCATTTAAGTTACGTAGTATCGAAAAATGTTTTGACAGATGTTATAACTTGACATTTTTTAATGTTGCAACTCATTTAATATAATACTGTTATCGTCAAAAATATTTCTATAAAAAATGGGCGTTTTTGCATAATGACATAATTTAAAATTAAGAATATGATAGTTACTGAATATTATTTATAATAGGTGTAAAGTGCGTTTTAAGTATATATTTTAAAGGAATAAGTTTTTTTTACATAGTCAATGCATTTTTATATAAAAATATTATGTAAAATAAAGCCTACTAAGGGATTTCTTAGTGCATAGATGTAATATTTATATCTTAACTACAAAATAAGGTAAAAAATACATATATTAATTTAGATAACTAGATTTTTTTGTGCTTTGTTAGGGAATTTCAATCCCTTTTTTTAATAGGATAGTTTTTGATATAACAATTGAGGTAGTTTATAGTTTAAACCCATTAGTATCTACGGTCCTTTCGGAAATTGCTCATTAAGCCACGCCGAACTTCACTGATAAATAGTGGCACCTGTCACACCGCTGCTGCGCTGTGTAACTTTTGCCTTATTAAAAATTATACTTGGTTTATTATAAACACTAAAACAAGTTTATAATTCTTATTCATATTATAGAAATCGAATCGTTCTGGCGATTACCACGCCCGCGTCAAATATTTTGTCACTAAGATTTTTACTCTACTGTGCTTATTATTAATTAAATAATAGTTTAATATAAATATATAAATTAGTAAAATTAATGCATTCTATTGAAGCTGATAATCTTATTTGTATCTAGTACGCACAGTTTACGATGCTACCTATGCATAGTGTTACAAGTAAACTCTTAATAACATTGTTCTACTACAGTATATTAGTTTTGTTTATTCATTTAGGAAAATGTTCCAAAGAAAGCTTGCCCATTTATTACGTTACACAACGGTGTAACCCGCGGCCCAGTGCCGCTAACGCGATTGTTCCGGAGGTATATCTGCACGGAATATGAAATCATTATAAACTTTAATGAGTTTTCACCTTAAATGGCTTTTCCTTGTAACAAAAACTGAATTATCTTATAGGCTTTACACAGTAATTGAGTTTAGATATTGGATTACAACGTTATAACAGGAATATAATTTAGTATAATAATAATAATAATAATATAGTGTAAGTAATAATCACATATTTTAGTATATCAAACGGTGAAGGGAAACATCGTGAAGAAACCTGCATGCTTAAGTGATTTTCTCGATGGCATGTGAAGTCTGCCAACCCGCAGTAGGCTAGCGTGGTAGACTATAATCTCTCTCTCAAATGAGAGGAGACCCGTGCCCAGCAGTGGGATACTAATGGATTGATGATTATTAGATTGAGATTGATTATTCGGGTTGAGCTGTATAGTAAGTAACCTGTAAGTAGGTAGAACCTGCTAAGTGTAACTTCCCTCATTGCCCAGCTGTGGGACATAAATGGTTTGATGAAAGGCGAACACAGTTTTACTTTATGTCATTTTAATTACCTTAAAATAGCTTTTCAGCAGTCACCTATACTGGACCATATATAAATGTATAGATAGACAGGTACACTTGAAATCTTATAAACTACAGCTTAAAGGTAAAAATACGAATAGCTTGTAAAAGTAGCTTCACATCCAAAGTAGCCGATAAACACACATGCTACAAAAAGCGTGTATATATATTTACTCTATTAATCAATTGATTGTTTTAATATGTGATACCCCCAAGGCTAAAGAGAAGGCAAATCTGTTCAAATAAGGAAAACGAAGAATGCCGTAATTACAAACCTCTTCAGTCTGAAGTTGTAATTACTCCCAAATAAATATTTGACTTCTGCTTTGAATATGCGTAATTTTATCACAATTAAATAATTAAGACGTACTTAAAAATGTGAGACAGTATTAAGAATTAAACCAGCCCGGGTACATTATTATTGAAAGTTGTATTAAAATGCTCAAAAGAAACTAAAGTGATAATAAAACTAGGTTTTGGTTTCCATTTTATTACATCGATATGTGCTCAAAATGTATTCAAGCTCTTTATACCAAAGTGCCAGGCTATCGTGCTGTTTTCGCAATAAAAATGCGGAGTATAAAGAGATACTAGCTGAAAATCTGTTTACTTGGATAAAACGTTACAAAGCAAACTGTACCAAGATTTTCTTGTATATTTTTGAAGATACAGGCATAACAGGTAAAAAGAGAATCTAAAGATGTAGATGTATTCTGGAATCCAAACGTGATTCGTTCAAATAGAGCATTTAATAAAGACAAATAATTTATCAGTTTTCTCATTGCAACATAGCCTCATCATCAACCCATTTGGTGTTCCCCTGCTGCGCACTGATCTCCTGTTAGAGAGATTAGGCTATAGTCCACTACGCTGCTGGCCTATTGCAGTTTGGTAGACAGCACATGTCATTTAGAAATTTCTCAGCCAGGATAATTTCCTCCGACATCCCCCTTTTCCGATAAATACGCATATTACTTCGAAAAACTTATCACAGCTGTCCCTACTACTTCTGAATTTATATTTTTCTTGCTCAGGGCGTCATCTCTATTGTATCTTCGTCATTTTTGTTTTTTGAAAAGTCATAATTTGAACTCATAGTGTGTCAGACTCTGGCTAGATCAAAATAATAGCTGCGTTCCTCTATGGGTATGGAGAACCACATGTAACAGTTTCAAACCCAGATCGAAGTAGAATTTGAGGTATCTCTCTTTTCAAAAATGTAGAAAGCTTTAAAAATGCTAAAAGGCAAACAAAAGGATGACTTCGATACTAATTTAAATCTTACACTTCGGCGCAACTCAATTTTATTTAAATCAGGCGCTCGTACGTTCAAGAGAATGAATGTAAGCTTTTTGCAAAACTTTGGGGAATTGAAAAGTCGTCCGGATGAAACGTAACCGAACCGGGCCGGCAGTGTGCCGGCAGCAAAGCCGTGCCAGTATCGATTGCGGTTACAGGGATATTGGACGCGGCAGTTTGAGTACCTACTTGAAAAGTTTATCCGGCGTTTGATTATACCACGTTCGATATGAAGAAAATAAGATGATTGTTGTTTTGCGTAAATAAACGTGGACATATTGTTGCTGATTTCTTCAAAACAGTGTCGGTATTTATGGCGTCGATATTTTAAGCGTCGGTATTGTTTGCATAGGTATTGGAGGCGTCGTTATTATTAAATACCGACACGTAAACCCAACCAATACTGACAATTGGAAGCGTCGATTTTGATGGTGTCGGTATTGTTGGCGTCGGTATTGATAGAGTCGGTATTTATGGCGTCAGTATTGGCGGCGTCGGTATTGATCGTGTCGGTATTGTTGGCGTCGGTATAGTCGGCTTCGGTAAGGTTGGCGTCGGTTTTGATGGCGTCAGTGTTATTGCGTCGATTTTGATGGTGTTGTTATTGTTTACGAAGGTATTGGTGGCGTCGGTATTGATAGAGCCGGTATGGATGGCGTCAGTATTGGCGGCGTCCGTATTGATGGCGTCGGTATTGGTGGCGTCGGTATTGGTGGCGTTGGCATTGTTGGCGTCGGTATTTGTGGCGTCGTTATTGGTGGCGTCGATATTGAAAGTGTTGATATTGATGGCGTCGGTATACGAAGGCGAAGTCGCTGGCATTCCAGGTATATTTATTTTTATATTTATTATTATTTTATATTGCAGGTATTCCAGCTGGTAGTGTATCCGCCCTGGTCGATCATCACTTTGATATGCGTTCACACGTGGTCTTTTACAGTAGTGTATTATTTGCTGCAGATCTTACGATGAGATCATTTCTCGTTGCCAACCGAGCCGCTTCACGGTCCTTCAGTCCTCGCTAGAGACACACGATATATTTTTCTTGGTCTTTGGATAGATTCGCAATGTTCCGAAGCCGAATTGCATTATTACATTTTGTTGGGAAATATTAGATCTTCTAGGTCGCGGGAAGTGAAATGTAAAAAGTATTCCGACATATGGAGCTATTAACGATATTTACAGACAATATGTGTATCGCGCGAACTGTCGTAAAAATGATAACTGTTAAGTTTTTTTCTGTCTCTTTTCTAATTTAAACTGATTACGTTAGATAAAAAGCGTTAACCTAGTTTTGTTTTAATGTTCGGCGACTCTTTTTTAAATATTTTTTCCCTTCTACAAAGTATTAGAAAACATTTAAAAAAGATCAATGAATTTGGTGAAGCCTTTTGTACATCGCGCATAATAATGTAATTGATGCTAGATTACAAATATTTCCTTATTATTCGAGTTGAGTAAAAATAATTAGGTAAATTTAATTACATACAATACTATGAATTAAATTAGCCTTTAATTAGTCTTGGTATTAATAGTATTTTGGAAAAATAAGCGCAGGAAAATCTAAAATAAATATATTTAAATCCAAAAATATCTCAATTTAATGAAAATACATGCTATCCTACATCTTACCTTATAGCTTTCAGTACCACAACAAACACTATTGAAAGTTGAATTGAAACACACTATCGTGTTATGTATACGCCTACATGTTTTTTACGTATCTATGTGTGCGTGTGTTTTTTATCGGTCGTTTTATGGAGCTGGCCTTCTGCCACTACATATTTCGCGTTTGCACCCCCTTTTCCTGTGTAGAAGAGATGTAAGGGGGTGAGTCCGTAAAATCCCTTCAGGGTCAAACATAGAGCCTTGAGATAAGGGGGCCAACCTTGATAGTTTTCCTGTTATTCGTTGCCATCGCCTCCTACAGCGTTGTTGGTGTGGAACAAATCTTGTTTAGGAATTTCATATGGCTATTTATTATATTATGGGTATTACATTGTAAGGATCGAAAGTTATGGTTGACATCTTTGATTACTTTGTTTCGAGAGATTTATTTGTCACGAGACGGCCCGGTTTCTCCCTATCCCGTGGGATTTAGACTAGTTCTCATTTGAGTTAGTGCTGTGTAAGGAGACAATATGTTAAATTCCATGCAGGTCAGATTGTTGGTGTGTCATTAGTCAGTAAAAAATATACTGTTGAAGTCTAGACCTAATTTTTCCAAAGATTATTCGCTGAAGTAGAAGGATTCTTAAGTGGAGTCGACACTTCAAAATAGCTCCTCCTAGATTGGCATCCAACTAGGTGAGGGATCTGGTTAATATCATCGGTCTTTGTGGAAATCCTTGGTTAAGCCTTTGTTTAGCAGGGGACGTCTTTTGGTGGTGATAAGTATCAAGGAATGTATTTTTCATTTCTATAATACACTATAATATATATAATATACTAATACTATAATACAGTTAAAACAGTTCTGCACAAAATCCAATCATTAAAAAAATGCAAGATCTAAAATATTAATCTGACAAGATGGTGCAACATCATTAAACATATCTAATATTCCCAATCCAAAACCAGCAAGTCACAGTGTGTTAGCACAAAAAATTCCTCGCTTATTGCATGTTCAGTTATTAGTGGTTCCGAACCCCGTCCGGCCAATATCCGGCAGTGAAGGCCGCACTTCCGAGCCGGGCCACCGCGCACGGTGAACGGACCATGCGTGCCTTATGTTTTTGGTCCTTATTGCATTTTATCACTTACTTATATTCCGAGAAGCTCTGTGAAGGTTATGCTGTGCATGGCGAGGTTATTCCATGAATAGGGGACTTGGAGGGAAAGTTAATCGATGTTATTTTTGGTCCTGGTTGTCATACAAATACTAATCATAAGAGGATGTTGGTATTACCCAGTCGCGTTTCGGAGGTCTAACTGGCTATAATACTAGATACAATGCTGACATTCCACCTAGTCTTGAAACAAGAAAAATGCCAACGATAATACATGTGGCTCTCTAAATCAGGTTCTGTTTATATCTCCAAGTAGATTTTTATGTAAGCTTTTATAGTTTTCAGTGAATAATATCCCATCAAAATCATAATTGTAACCGGTACCAAGTTTGTTAGAAAAAATAATGGGATAAATTGACTTATAGTCTCTTTTGGATATAAATTGTTTTGCTGTGCATAAGTTTTTGGTTTCAAGTCCCTAGTCCAAAAGTCAAATCTGGCTTTACGAAGCTGCTTTATACACAGCTAGAAGATTTATTTATTTTCAAGATTGGCCTACAATGGTGACCTAGTTAAGGGGTTAGAGGTTTATTGCAGTAATTAATAGGGATTTGGAGATTTATTACGGCGTAGTCTGCTATATTGGAGGGATACCCAATCGATCTATAACTTTAGTTATCATAAAGTTCGTTTTGATGCCTTATATCATTATTATGTTTAACAGTGAATAAATTAGTGTCTAAAAAGAGTTTTAATGGGATTTTTTAATACAAGTTGTCGCATTGACATCATGCAGTGCCATAATCACAAAAGTAGCAATCGAACAACGGGAGCAACGAAAACGTTGCTTTGGTAAAAAGAAATTGATGTTGGGCAAAATCTCTGGAAATACTACGGTAAATGCCGGGGACTTGGTTCCGTCGTTTTTGTTTCTACGCAAAAAATAGCTGCCAGTGAAATATGTTTTTGATTGAAAAGTAATATTGAAACGTGGTCTTTAGTAAATTACTCCTCGAATATTCTGGGATTGAATCCTATTGAGTGCAAACATTTAAACAATTTTATTTTAGTCTTCATCCCCGTCTCATTTCCTCAAAGTTCAACAACTTGGACGTCATACATCAAATTCTATACCTTCTTTCATCAGTTCTTATTGTCTGAATTTACCGGAAAATAAACAAACTTTACCTCTGCCTGTCAACATTTAACTCGGTGCCATCCTGAAGTGTCATTACAACCGCTGACAACTGTCATCCGCTGGGAGGTCGACGAATGATACCGGTATTGCCCCGGGGAATTTCCCGCTGCCGTCCCACGATTTATACGCGTTACCGATTTCGAAATGTAATAAAAAGTTATGTTTGAATGTTACATAAAAAGAAATGGAATTTTGATGATGTTCATACTCTGAAAATGATTTTTATTTTGGTATTGAGATAATGATCACTGATGGCCAAATTACAGAAGGGCTCGTGGTTAAATAACCACTATATCAATCAGCTCTTATCTTTTTTTGTTTTTCTTTTCTTCTCCTCAACTGTCAGTGTTATGTCTGTGAGCGCTTTAAATCGCTTTTCACTTTTAACAACAGCCATTATCTTCAACCCATATACTGTCCCACTACTGGGCACGGGTTTTCTTTAATTTGAGAGGGAGAAGGCACATATACATACTAGACTTCACACGCCATCGAGAAAATCTCGCGGGATACAGGTTTCTCTTCACAATGTTTCCTCCACCGTTTGAGCATGTAATAAATATGCACGTAGCTTTGAAAATTCAGTGTCGAGTGCCTTGGAATTGAACTCACAGTCCACCGATTACACCACTAGGCTATGAGGGAAAATATTTGGTATTTAGGGTCCTGTCCTTCAGTAGAGTCAGATCCTAAAAGCTGACCTATTTGTCCCTTAAGCTCAGACAAGTCAAATATGTTTGCGGTGAGTATATTTATGTTGATTTGATTGTACATGATGTGCTGGTCATTTGTCATTTTGTCAGCTTGTGACGACAGTCTCATTGCGTGTAATAATTAACCTTTACTTATAACATTACCAAGCCCACATCGTTAGCCGCACGCTACGGCAGACAGCTGCCCGTAAAAGGTGTGTCATAGAACATGAAGTTTCAATTGTTGAAATTAATTACATTTGCCATGAAGCTATACATATTTTGTACTTATTCTATTCTAAATATAAAGTACTTTATGAAGGTTTTTGGTTATACATATACCGGTTATTACCGTCAACTAGTGAATGTAGGCCTCCCCAAAGAAGAGGTTGTTGGTTAAGGAGTTTTTATTGTTTATTTAAAAAACGAAGAAAACTACGTGCGTATCATACCTTCATCTTCTCGATATATTATAGGTTATTTTTATGAAATACAGAACAGCACATACATGTAAACTTCACAGCTTTCCTATTTGTATGAGTATATCAATGCTGAAGTTTGACTGAACTTTTGGAAATTATAGCTTAAAAGGAGAAATAGGCAGGTTTGGGGTGCTTAAAACATTTATTCAAATGTTACGTCTAGTTTTTTAGCTACTTTTTTAACTGCAAGAGCTAAAATAAATACTATATTTTATTTTTATTTTCAGGCTTTAAACTGATATCAGCACGAACACTAAAATAGAGTTTTTAATCCAAATGTCAAGTTATATTATCTGTTGAAACATGAAACGAAGCGAGGAGTAACTCTTTGATCAAAAGTATATTATAAAAAAATAATTAAACTTGTAGAAAATACCACACAATGTCTGTAAAATATTATATCAGCTCAAACCAGGAAAAATCTCTTTGAAGAAAATCTTTAGAGGACAAGGAATAAATATTTTTCTCTTACAATATTTTTACGAAACGACCAAATATGAATTATGAATAATATTTAAAGTAAAGAAAATTGAGACGATAAAACTCTTTACCTCCATGGATATTTCTAGAAAATTGCAGATTTGAACTGGCTTAAGGTGGATCATACTGGATTTACTCTGCTAACTTTAGGGAAACTTTCATATGGAGTTTTTGAACTGTAAGAGCGTAAGCGACGTTAGTAAAGATGGCACTTAAGCCTTTTTTAGTTCGAAAAGATTTCATATTGGAACATGATGTATTTCCGTTATGCATATATATTTTAGGATGAAGGGTTGCTAGAGCGCAATATATCAAAAGGTTATTTAATAAGATTATGTAAACGCGTTTTTGTAAAGTAATGACTAGTTTTTGGTAAATTTGAAATTTAAAAAGTATACAATGTAATAATTACATAGGTATAATGTGACAAATTGAGACTTGAGTAATGGTAATAGAGACTACAAATCTTTATCATATTTACAATAAAGAAAAGTTAAGAATATTGAGGTACATAAATGTGTAAAATTTTATAGGTTTAAATGGTGAAGGAATCTCACTTTTACGAAAATGTTAAATTTAATTTTAAAATCTTCAAAAACAATCGAATTTCAGTGTTGATAAATACATTATTATTCAATTATTGTTCTATGTGTGTAAACCATTTCTGTTTCAGGTGTTCCCGTGTTTAAAATGATACTACAAATGAGTTTTAACACTACAGGTAGAAACATACTAAAGCCAGATGTAAATCCGATTAGTACACCATTAGTATGGTTTAAAAAAGTCTCGACACGACACGACGTGCCAAAGTGTATCTCGTGATAACCTGATATAATTCTGGAGTGACAAGTCACAACACTACGCGCTAGTATGTTCCTACCTTTGCACACTGACATCAGCCATTACCGTTTTACGCAGAAATTTGTGTCTGTGTTGTAAATATATATCTTTTGCTGACCGTCCGGTCCTGGCAAGTGCTTTAAGTGTTATAAAAGTGCTCTTTACATGGTTACATTCACAAATATCGACACGACTAATGGTATTCGTGAATGTACAAATAAAACAAAATCGAATTCGTGTTTTATTCTAATAATTGGATTTTACCTATACGTGCGTTATTTTTGGCGAAATTTATCTGACTTTGACACGTTCAATTTTTATTTGACATCGTGCTATTGTCATATGATGACTGCTAGTGGCTATATCGGTAACAGCAAGTAAATATTTTAAATATTCGTATAATTAAATATTAAAAGCTTTGCTATTCTTCAGCACTATTTTTGTCAAACAAAACGCACAGTTATTCTTGTTAAAATTTTTCTTGATATTTTTCTCACCAACTGTAAAGAGTCACTCACATAATAAGTGTTTATTGCGAACTATTTATCTTGCTTCCCTATGGCGATATGACAACTCAAACTCACTGTTTTTCAGATTTTCTATTTACACAAACAAATTGCTTGCACAAAGTGTTAAATGTTTCTAGAGTTCAATTTGGTATTTTGAAATTCTGATTCAAGAATGATACGATTTACGAATATTGAAATAATATAAGCTTCAAATTTAAAAGAAAACAATTCTATCGACTGCATCTATTACTGCAATTTTGATATCTAAGCACATAGCGAATAAGATACGAAACAAACAGAACATTCTTGAAATGGTTTCAAAATATCAAATTTTGCTCCTATATATGTGCATAAAAACATTTTTGACTAACTGTTTCTTGTGTGCTCGACCAACAAGATTAGAAATGCCGCACGTTCTGTCTCCTTCTTCCCAATGATATGCACAAGCTGTTTAGATAGCTTTCTAATTAGTGTTGATATAAACGGTGATGATAAAATGCTGTTTAGTGAATAAAATTCTTTAATCTTATTAAGAACTTTATAAAAACAATAATTATCTTTTAGTTAATGATAAAATCAATCTTACACACGTGTTTACTCTAATAGAAAAGACTTCAAAATAAAAAGCCTATCTCTGAAAAAACAAAAACAGTGGATCTCGACATGGGAAATAAAAGCGAAAATTTTAAACATGAATATCTTCAACCACTTCATCATTCCAATGTGACAATTACAACGTCTCGTTGGGAACATTAAAACCCAAAAAAAAGTCGTAAATAAAATGTATCACAAAGAATTTGTTAACATTAATTTGAAAATATTATAGTAACATCATACTATGAATTTATATTTCGTGGACTACATTTAACAAATTTGTTACAATAAAAATAATAATAATAATAATAAATCTTTATTTTCAGACCAGAGATCCATAATATAGTAACATTAATTGGCACTTCCTAGAACTAAAACACGTAATAAAATTAAAATAAATAAATAATAATAATTACATAATATATCTGAGTGACGGTCTGCGTGCCGCTATCCAGTGACACATTATTTGGCCATCTAAATAAGATAAAAAACATATTAAGTAGAATATACAGAGTTTGTAGTCCTAGTGGAGTCTCTTAAACGACAATAGTTATGTTTCTGTGAGTGAGTAAAGTTGCCTAAGCTTGTTAGGAGAGTGATTATTCTGACAGCATCGGAATTCCCTTTGCTTTTAACGTTGTAACATCTCTGTTTTAAAATACCTAAAACGGGTTTTCCAAGTTTGACAATACATGACACCTACAGTGTTGCAAGCGTCTATAGGCTGCGATAACTGCTTGCTATCAGGCGAGTCGCAAGCTTGTTTGCAACCCTCATGATATATTTAAAGTAAAACATTATGATTGAAAGATTTACATAGGGCTACCATCACCGATTCTATTGTGACCTAAAGTCAATTATACTTTTCCGCAAGTCGGTATAAAACGCGATGATAAATTGAATTTCTTTGAAAAACTCCTAACATCAGTCATTTACAACTCTACGGAGGAAAACTCCAAAATTGTATTTCCAATATTTGAAAAGATTGATGCAAAAACACATTTAGTCGTCACAAACTTTTTTATTCACGATAAAGAAATAAAAAAGAACAGCAATTTATCAACACAACCAAACGAACCGAAAATGTTATTGAAAAATACGAAAGTGATCACCATAATGATTGACAAACAATTCATTTATGGAGAAACAGACTTTTTAAATTATTAAAACACCACAAGCAAGCACCAGTTTATTCACTGCTAAGTCCTGAGCTGGATTTAACGCCAGTAAAAGGCACAGTTTTCTTTTATACTTTGTACAGTTTTGCTCTGATTTATTTTCTGTACCATTATGTTTAAATACTCGTATATACCGCGTACTAATGCCATTCGCATAAAAATTAAGTGAACTTTGAGGATTGCAGAAATTCAGACCTCAAAAGTTAAACAAATGAAATATCCTATTGTTTTGAAACCTGGATTTTTATGAGCCCTAGGAGTATAAGCGGCAATCATGGTACAGCTTTCCAAACAGCTTGCATATACAGCATGTCAATCTTCTTGGTCGTTGTGATAAAGCTGTGTGTGCTAGTGTATAGGAATGAATGTTTCTTCTTGCAGGCTCGGAGCGCTAGCACCAGTAGCTTTAGGAGTGTAAGTCAGGTAATGAAACGTAAAAGCTTGATCATGCCTGTCCATTATACATGTTGAGTCTTTGGTTTCGTTCGTTTTTGGTCGGCAATGATTTTTATTTCAGTAACGTCTTTT
This sequence comes from Craniophora ligustri, assembly GCA_905163465.1. Taxonomy (NCBI): domain Eukaryota; kingdom Metazoa; phylum Arthropoda; class Insecta; order Lepidoptera; family Noctuidae; genus Craniophora; species Craniophora ligustri. The sequence continues at coordinate 2,823,702 of LR990967.1, read as the reverse complement.
GTAATAACATTTTAATAGTACTTTCCATCTATTACGGTTACTGTGAATTCCCAATTAAAATATTATTTGTAAATTCTTGGAACTACTGTTTGATGTAAAAAAGGATTGACGTATGTTACTGATCAATCGTAGATTGTTTTTACACAGTCATCTTCACAAACCTTTTATTATTTAGTAGTTTTAAAGCAATAATTTTGATTGAAAATAATGACATATATACACTTACTATATTCGTTCTTGTGTGATGTCTTATTAATTTTCAATTTTTATATTATTGTTATATTTTTCAAACCTTTAAATTTTTCTATCCTCAATAGCTGCGTCTAATATGTCGTAATTTGTTGGTCTAATTCATATTCAAAAGCTTTATGAGATGGAATTTGTCTTTGAAGTTTTGTATGATAAAAATCATTGCCAAAACACTTCTGCCATGAGTCATTCGCGTTATGAATTGTAGTTTGTTTTAGCTGTAGTCCATCTCCATCGCGTAGAATCAGAATACTGCGAACGGTAAGTGGCGACACAATCACTACACAGACATCATAGTAGAATTTTTTTATCATAGAAAAATATCTACAGTTTGTTTTGAGAACATTTGAAGATTTTCTTGAAGAATTCTCTCTATAGGTAGAGAGTAAAGCAAGAGTTAAAGATATAACATAAACATGTATGGAATATTTTCTTAGGACTAACATTTTGTTGGTAACATCACTGATATTTATTTTAATAACTTGGTAAGTATGGTTACTAACACTTACTACTAGCTCTATAGAAAACATGACTGAACCTTATTATTTCAAAAGTGATTAAATTTGAATCCAATATATTTATAATATTACCTGTTCAATAAAACGTTATGTAAACCCTGACCGATGTATCAAAACATAACCAAAACGATTAGGTCGAGAGTGATGAAATTGGAACACTAGATGTTTTCATAATAAAATTAACCGATGACTAATAAAGGTTTTTGTGAATTTCAAGTTTGTGAAATCGGAGAGATTAGAGAGTATATTACTTTATATAAAAAAACATTATATTTATTTACGCAAACTTAATTAGGTACTATGGAGTGTAATAAATATGTATGTCTCCTCAGACATCTTGATTTAAACTAACCATTTCAATAATTGTGCAAAACAAAAACTTCAATACAAGGCATTCTAATCCAGAATGTTCGGAACCCAAAACTTTTAGGGCAAAATGTTTCTAAATAATCTCAAACCCTTCTCTTTACTCTTTATACAATGAATAGGACCTTATAAATAAAGTCATTAGAGGACCACAAGGAACTTTGTGCTTAGATCTACATAAATAAGCCGAGAGTTAGTAAACAAAACGATCATTTGGTTCTTCATGGCATAGTTATATTGGCTTGACCTGCATTTGCTGCAATGAATCTGGGGGTGGTTAACCCATGTTTCATTGAGAACTCTCTATCGTGAATTTAGGATTATACATTAAGCTACAAAAGGCCTTGCTTTCTTACAATCGTTATCTTTATGTAGGAAAAATCTGGTACCCAGTAAATGTTTACATTATTTATATAGCGCAGAAATTGGGTAGATGTGACCTGATAACAGTGGCATAGTGTAATATACTGATACTGAACTGAATCTAGTTTGACTGAAACCTGATCTCAAGAAAGCTAGGATGATGATGATAAACTTGTTAATTTGTGGTAACAAGATAGGCAAGTCTAGTGTAACATAATAAGATCCCCGAAAGAACCATCGAGTCATCGGTCTCGAGTTCGAATAAAATCCAACTGTAACTGTTAATTAACATTAGCTAAAACGGTTAAGGCAATTATTTCCAGAATTTTTGATGCTGAGACTCTCTATGACATGGGATGTTTGGTGATCCTGCGAACTGGTATTCTCGTGCCCAGCAGTGGAACAGTAACTGAATTGATGTTATTTTAGGTCAAGCAAAAATCAATAAGAAATAAATTTATGTAAATTTCTCCTTGCCCCTACGTATTACAATAAGGGTTTCCAATTTTTGTTGCTATGCCCCAAACAATATTGTTGGATAGCAAATTTACTCCTTTACAAAAGTCACGGAAAACGCGTCGGTGAGCTTTTGATAATTCAAAGTGCCAAAAGGAATTCTTTTATGCGTTCATTCATTTTGATAAAGATAAAAAACAATGTAAATGTGAGAGATGAGAGAAACCACAAGGAATTTTATGTAAAAGATAATTCGGAGAGCAAAGTACGTACTGAAATGGGGCTGATAAGGAAGCGTGGATAAAAAAGACATAACTACTACTCAGTATAATATAACATAAATATATTCTAACATAGTTCCGAGCTAGGCGATAAGGTGTTACGGATACTAGATGGTTTATTGACGTAACGTTACATAGGTATATTTGTAAATACATAGATTAATATAAACATTCGTGACTCAATTTCCATGCTCATCATACAAACATTTGCTCTTGTCGGGATTCCAACCTATGATCCCTGAAACGGAAGGCGGTACACATATCGCAGCGGTACTCTTATTCTGTATGATAATGACCCAAATATTTTTTCGGTTTACGAAAATGTTCATAACTTAATTCATACGTTGGCTAATTGTCCTGTCAATCACAAAGTGTATTATTTCAACAAACAAAATAATTATGTTTGTAAGCCTAGGTCTCAAAATACTTTTCCGAATCGTGGAAAATTGGCAGCATCTTTACGCTGAATGTAAATTCTTGAGTTATATTACCAATATAATACCAAACTATACTCACAAAACTTAAATCCAACGTTAATAAATGTCTCCAAGACTCGTAAGCCCGGGTAACTATCCAATCAAACCGAAGTTACAAATGGCGTCTACCAAACGATTTTACAAGGCGTCCTGTGACCTACAAACCTATTTACATTCTCACCAAGTGTGAGACGCCCATCTACGGAGTGACAGAGACAATGAAAATGATGTAGACTTACATTAGACTCAAAATTTGATTGCAGAAATCAAATTGTGGAACGAGTGTTGGTATGATGTAGTAGAAGTTCTAGAAATGGACTTTTTACGATTAGCCAATATACTTACTTCATGAAATTAGGAAAATAATTAATCACAGGTACGCATTCAATAGATAAAACAGAAAATATTAATGACAAAGTACGTCAGTAGCATTTGTATCTCAATAGTGAAAATAGAGATTTATAGGTATAAAGTTAACAAGAATAAGGCAGAGCATAGAGTAGAGGTTGCTTTACTAACAAACCTAATTGTTATTATTTTTGTAAATGATTATGGTTGTTCAACTGAACTAATATTATAGTGGTAATTTCGCTTCATTCGACTCCAGTCGTGGTCCAGCATGCGACAATGATGCGATACTTGATGAAGGTCCCCGTGGAGTGCCGAAACACGTGTCGGCTTCAGTGATGATATTTTATGCATGTACTGTCATTACTGCATGTCTATGGAAGTCATTTTTTTTAGTTGGTGGGGAGACAGGTGCGACATGCAATCTAAATTGATACACTTAATTTTAAAAGAATCACACTCAATATTGTTTTAGTTTCTTACACTTAAGCAAAAAAGAAAGAGAGAAATATTTCATAAACCAACCGTCATTGCAAAAACTTGTTTTATCCACAATGACAAATCAGAAGCTCTTGAAATTAAGTAGCAACCTAATTTAAGCAAAGAAGAAAGAAAGAATTATGTATAAAATACAACCAAAGGATACTATGTAATACGGATTATAATATAATTAACAAAAATCGCTGTTAGTATAACATAAAGTGACCCAACATCTCAGTCTGCTCGTGACGTGATGCTGTAAAATCCGTAAAAACTTTTACTATATTATTTCAAAACAAAATATCGTATTTTTCTCGCTGATTCTTACTACCTAGTTATTTGTAGGAAAGAGATATCTATGATTAAAATTAATTGGGTTCGTCAACTGCTAAGATAAATACCTACCTACTTTCTTTTATTTTACAACGTGTACTTAGTAACAGTTTGTTCAAGTCTCCCCTACGATATTTATGAAGGTCTTGTAATGAATTAGGGGACTGTTTCAACAAGAATGTTAGCAGTTTCTTGGAGATAAATTGGGGCGTACAAACGTAGGTGCGAGTATTATGTCAGAAGTATAATGTTCTTTAGGAATTTTTTGGAGTTTCTTCCTTAAATCGAACCTGAATAGAAGTCGGTTGGGAAAAAAATATAAACAATTTCTTTATTTACTACGTTAAGCAATTTTGTTAAGGCTTTAAGAGAGGGATGACGCTATGCATCTCGTAAAACGCTATCCATTTCTTACAAAATACATAAGACTGCTTAAGACATATTGTGGTACGGTCGCAGTATTGTAATTGGTCTGCTTTGAGCTCATCAACCAATTGGAGCGCTGGATGCGAGATACAGGGCGTTTTCATTTTTTTACTTTACCCATAGAAGCACACACAGTCCAAACAAAATTAGTATTATTTTAAGCATAACTAAACATTTCTTTTGTTTGACAAGTGCTTTCCGTAAGCTTTACAATTTGGTACCTATGTGCAGAGAGGTGCTCAAACGCTGCGTGTCGCTGAGCCCCTACCCTCAGTGTTGCCAAAAGTAAACATTTCTTCAAAGTGCCGTGTGGCGCCTCCGGCTTACACTTTTTACAAAGTAAAGATACTTTTTCTAGTACCTACTTTATTCCCCTTTCTTAAGTGCTGGCAAAAAAAAGCTGTGGTAACCTAGTGGTGTGACCAGTGGACTGAGATGTCAAAGGTATTGAGTTCAGACCCAAGGCGCGCACTACTGACTTTTCGGAAGTTATGTGCATATTTATCACATGCTAAAAGGGTGAAGGAAAACATCGTGAAGAAACCTGCATGCTTGAGAGATTTGTCTCGATGGCATGTGAAGTCTGCCAACCCGCAGTGGACTGGCGTGGTGGACTTAAGCCTAATTCCTCTCAAATGAGAGGAGACCCGTGCCCAGCACTGGGACAATAATGGGTTAGCATACAACATATTGTGAGGAAACGCTCCTTAAAATATTTTCTTTAAGCGTATTATGCACGAAAATTTAAACGCGGTAGTGAGCTTTCGGATTCCGAGGTACATTCGATACATTAGGTACCTAACTATGCATTTATCAATGACGTAATTGCCTCGATACCAACCAAACACTGCATAACAGATGAAACCACAGGTGCAGGATATTTGTCACAGGGCGATATTACACTACACGGTCCATGCCCCACCTGCGCTGCTGAAATATTATTACGAGAAATATGTTATAGATCATAAAAACACAGGAATTGAACGTTCCACGCGTAAAATTGTATAAAGCCAGATGGAACGTAGGTATTTCGGGCCCGAAGTTATTGTACTAGCGACTAACCTTGCCGTAAACAAAACCTTTTTTTACTACTGCTGGGCACATGTCTCCTCTTATTTGAGACAGATTAGGCTATACTCCTTGAAGCTTACAACCAAACTGAACTCATCGGCGAACGGCGGCCAAAGATTGGTCCGCTTAGTTGCAGGTGGCGCTAGTGTACAGTGAGCGATCGCGAGCGGCTAGCCGCTATTGTTATAAAATGTTTCGAATCACAAAATGCGAATGTGCGAACACGCAAGCAAACTTGTAATTTATAATTTCTTACCACCAATATATTCAGTTTATTTCACCAAAAATAGTCTCCAATTATTCATATCTGCAACCCATACCTCAGCCTGTGTCTGGTATAGACACTCCTCAAAGCTAATTTTGTGCGGGTTCGAAGACTTTATGTTATCGAGAGGGTCTCTCAGGCATATAGGTGTTTTCTCCAGGTTTTCCTACACCGTTTGAGAATGTGTCAAATAAGCACATAATTTCGAAAAGTCAGTGTTGCGCCTTGGGTTGGAACTAAGGTCCGCCAACTTCATAGGCTTAGTTAGTCACACCGCTAGGCTATCAAAGTTATTATTATTTTTTCCTGTATAGGTCTGAAATAAGACATTTTTCTCTCGTTTTTATGTTACGATGTAATTTATGATGACAGATCTAAATTACAAAGAGGAGCCACAGCGCAATTTTCTTTGTCAGTACAAAGCTACGGTGGCGCGTTTCATGTGTTAATTGAGCGCTTTTTCCCTTACTGCTTGGAGGAGTCTTTGTAAGATTTGTAAAAAAAAGAAAATAATGTTCTCTGGAACATTATTTCTACATTGTTCTTTGGAACATTATTTCTCTGTCAAACAAAAGACTGGTGGTCTGGTCTTTAGCCAAGGAAGTTTCTTTGTTTCTTTGTATTGGATTGGGAAGAACTTTAATAGTCTGTAAACCGCACTCGCCTAATCCTACCCTACCGTCTGTAAACCCATTTGTAGGTGGCACGAAGTCAAAATATACATCGCGTCCATGCAGTAAATATGCTAATACAAATAAAAAAAATACTGGTAATAGCATAACATATCAACCAACTAGCCAACCACCGCTGGATACAAGAATCCCTTCTAAGGCTTGCGAACATGCCTCGTATTCTTTTAATAGGCTGCCTTTAAAACAGGGGAAGATTAAGTTCCATTCGCTCCGTTGATTTTATTCGTTGAAGCAATATATTATAAGTAACTCAAGAATATTTTAAAGAAAACCGGTAGACAAAAAAGGTATTGGTCTACTGATGGTATAATAGATAGAAAAGTAGTACACAGTTGAAGGTCTGCTTAATGTGTAATAAAACAATAGTAAAACTAAATTAATATTTTATTAACATAAGGTAGGATCAAGTCTGTACCGCTTTGCTTAATCACCACCTAATCACCAGTCATCATCGCCATGAATTCTGGAACAGACATACAGACATTATAGTAATAATTAGATTTTGTACCCTCTTACTTAATTTGGATTAATCTGGTGTATTTGGTCAGACATTGATGTAGTCAAAATCGAGACACCTATTAGCTACATGCTTAAACTCCGATATTTCTTTTAGTTTATCTTGAATTAAGTATTCAAGAACATCTTGACTTCCGTCCGACAATTGAAATAGCTCTTTCTGTTGTTATTTTTCTTCAAGTAAGTAAGGCAATACCGACCAAAATATCGGCTTGTATATCTAGATAGACAGCCTTGCAGTCATTATTGCCAATAACATAATTATCCTAGAGCTGCTATAATATTGCAGCTCTAGGATAATTATAATGAGAATAATTATGTTATTGGATCCATGAGGAGAGATTGGCTAAGCTTAATGACTGCAAGACTGTCTATCTAGATATACAATAATACGTACCATCAAAGTCTACAGTGCCAGATTCGTCAGTATCGATCTCAGCGATCATTTCGTTCAGTTGGTCAGGTGTCAGTTGGTCGTCCAGTGCAGCCAGGATCTCCCGAAGACTTGAAGTCGGGATGTAGCCGTTACCTGAAAGTGACAGTGTTTAACGAAGATTAGTAAAAATGAAAAATAGTTTATTTGAAATACTGATTTTGTGTTTACAATTTGTGATCGAAGTCTCCTTTTATGCAAGTAATTGTCTGTATTAGGAGACTCCATGAAAATATATGCATAATATTGATCAGCAGATGCAAATATTTGTATAAGTATTCATTTTTTTTTAAGTAGATATTTATATAAGTAATATATCCATTGTCTAGCATCCATAGTACAAGCTCTGCTTAGGTTGGGACTAGATTGTGCTGCAATAAATGTTGCAGGATATTTATTTATTTGGTGGTATTTATCACTCAAAAAACCGGTGATAAGTCTTTGAAAATGCCTGTTGAAGAAACTGTTTTATTGGAAGATGTTCTTGAAGTATCTCTTTGAAATATAAATTAATCCCTACCTTTAATCCTTTGACGGCAGGGATGCGGTCTTCCACGTCCCTATCGGGGCAGTAAAAACATTCTTTCGCAGGAATGTGTGGAGGATTCCAGTTAAAATTGACAGCAAATACTTAAATCTACAGTACCTACTCCCTAGGCAAAAATCCAAATACCTATAGCTAATATGTATTTATATCACATGTTTTAATTTTCATTGTTTAATGCAGTCACATTGTCTACTTCGGTGGTCTTATTCTCGACATAAAATTGTCTCATTTTTTAAATTAAATTAGATCATACCTCCTACAAGACTTCGTACAATTTCTAATAACGAAATCACAAAATTGACAATAATTTATGTCACCCAAGACACGGCCCGTCTGGTGACATTTGCGTGACGCCACGACGTAAATATTTAAAACTATCCACAACGAACTATTGTTTTGACATTTGTACATTACATGTGATCAACTGATCACTGAAGAATGTCGTAAAAAATAATTACAAAACTGAAATTTGTGTTTAGTAAAGCGCCGACATTTAGTAAAGTTGTATCTTGTATTTTAATTTTTTTGACTCTTCAAGACTTTGCTTCAAAACAACACCAGTTGCTTACAAAAATATGAAAAGGAAACGGAGGAATCTGTTCAGATCTTTGGAGCCTTTTACAGGATTCATTCCAAAAGGTCATACGGACCTATTGTTGTGAACGTCTGTAAAAAGGTCATCTACGTTAAAATCTAAGATTATTATGAAAAAATAAGACTACGTGTTTAACCAATGTGACTGAGAAAACTCTTCACCTATTTGTTGTCTCACTGCTGGACACGGGGCTCTTATAAATTTTTGAGAGATTTAATGCTATAGTCCACTAGGTATAAAACTTTAATTACAAAAAAAAACAAATAAAACTTAAAAAAGTCCATGTTGAATGAGGTCGAAACAGTTCAATCACACCTCTTAGCCCTCACAGTTTTTAAACGACCATTTATATGCAATAGGCAAAAGATAATTATTTCTACAATAATTTCAGTGAAATTCGACGTAATTTTGTCCAAAATTACATTAAGTATGTACCTATTCATCCGTTCATCATTTGAAATTGCCAAGCCACTCCTTTAGCAATATTAATTTTCTTCCTCGTACAGAAATTACGTTACATTAAATTCGAGCATCCGCCATATTTGAAATATAAAATATATTTTTAATACCCGCCATAATGAGTTGTCTCGTTTTGAAAATGGAATGTGCACGAATATTTCAAATTTTGACGTCTTTATTAATTTGAAAGTCGAATTGATTGTTTGAATTTATTATGCGTGTAATATGACTCGAATGTCACAATTTGATTTATGAATCTGAAGTATATTGATTTTTAAATATTTATTAATCTACCCGGGGGAAATTAAAATTTAAAGCGACGCAATTCAAATTAATTTTTAATAGGTCACACAAAATTGTGACTTAAATGGTTAAATACCTTTATTGTAGACAGTTTTTTTTTAAGAATAGGTGACAAACAATACAGGTACATAAGATTTTTGTTAATGTGTTTATTATTAATGCTATATAGAGACGGTCGGTAAAAGTTTGCCGAGAATTTCAGAACTCAATATTTGGTCGACCTGGAAATCGAGCCCTAGATCTCTTTCTCAACAATTGTACTTACAACCACTAGGTCAAAGGCAGGCACTAATGTTAGTCCAAGTTAATAAGAATAAATACTGTATTATTTTATTGCTAGTGTGTTTGTTTTTTCGAACCATTTAAATCCAATCCAAAAAAGTAAGTAGTAAAATCTGCCTCGTTGGTCGAGTGGTCGTACAGTGCGACTGCGGAGCAAGAGGTCCTGGGTTCGATTCCCTGGTTGAGCAAAGTTAAATTGAAATTTTGTAAATACATACATATTATACATAGAAACATCCATGACTCGGATAAAAATGTTCATGCTCATCACACAAACATTTGCCCCTACCGGGATTCGAACCCGGGACCCATAGCACAGAAGGCAGTGTTAACTACCGTTGGACTAATTGGGTCGTCAAATTTTAAATTTTATTTTGATACTTATTATACAGGAAAGCAAGTAAATGAGCAAAATCAAACGCAATAAATCCCTATTAAGTAGGTAGTAGGATTCCATAAAATATATAAATCATACATAATTGAAACGACTACAATCAACTTTATCAGCCAAAACTCAACCACCAAGAACATTCCTGAACCTGTAAATCACTAGTTTTACATACAAACCACAACTATGATAATAAAAGTCCACATAATTTACTATCAAACGCAACTAGTTGGTACAAACATAAATTTAAATTTTTATATTCGCACGCACTTGTCACCGGTTCTCAACACGACGGTTTATTATCGTTTTAACATCGTAATTCTATCGTCGACAAATAGTAGGGGGTTTTGGCGCGGATCCAACCAATCGATGGAAGGTTATTGCGAACAATTATCGCGGAGAACACGGACTGAACACCATAAATCCGATACAACGCAATTTACGGTCGAACTTGGTGATTTTCGCGGTGATAAATTGGTTATTTAAAGTTTTCATTCGAGATTGGTGGTGATTTATATGAATTGGTACACTGTAGATCTTTCTGTGAGGTCCTAATGGGTACATTAAAGAGATGATTGATAAGCTTGTGGTGTTAAATAGCGTTTGCCGCGTTTCGTCATTGAAGAGGTATTACGGAAGTAAGAAATTTACAATATTTCGCTTCTGTATCACTTGTGAATCTTGATGAACATGTTTAACAGAATTCTATATTCTTTGTTCGCATTTAGGACATGAAATCTATTTGAATCAATTGCGCCATCAAACCATTACACCTGTATCCTTAAAAGGTTAGGCAGAAGTGCATTCATGAGGAGCCCGTATTTTGCAGGTCCTATGTAAAATTCTACTGTTTTATAGAAACATCCTTTTTAGTCTATGCTTGAACTGTGAATCGGGCTCAAAAAACCAAGCTAAGCAGACGCCTGCGATTACTAGACCAAAGCGACAGCCTTCAGTTATAAATATTAAAAAAAAAAAAAATTAAGGCACAGGTACACTGATGTACTGCCATTATGTATTTTTTTAATCCATTGTATCTATAGGCGAGCTTAAGGTCATTTACCAGTCATAATTCCAAAATTCGAGCTGCTATGGAGAATTTAGACCAGGGTTTTAACGTTCGTGACTTCGTGATGGTATGTTTACTATAACAATGATGTCAAAAGTTTATAGTAAACGTTTATAGGGTGTTTAAAACATAAATATATCTAATATAATATGTAGATTCAAATATTTTTCTTGTTCAAATATGTCATATCATAAAATTTTACATAAATCCTATTTAGTTAATAACAGTCACGGTTAAATCAGGTTTCAATAACAAAAAAAGGACAATAAAAATCGATTGAATTGTATAAAAGTTACGATACTGTACGGTCTGTAGTTAAAAAGAAAGTTCTATAAGTAATAGAAACATTCTTCGATCAAATCCTTAAAAATATTTACTCTTGAAAAAAAAAGCAAAATGGCTTACAATATTCTTCCTCGAAAGGCTCAATATTATTTTCTTTAAGCCTAAATCCGTACCTACTTACGTATACAGCATCCCACAAACTTAATCAAACAATTCGAAGTACCTAAACGAAAATAGTCTTAAACTTCTTCGTGGTAAGACCCGAAATCCGATCACATTGATGTACCTAAAGTTGGTATACCAGCTTTGTAGCTGGAAAGTCGAAAAGTTTTCATTCAATTTCCATATGGAACAAGGTATTTTGTTTCGGGGAACGTTTCAAGTTTTAACTGGTTTAATCCAGTTTGGTACAGTTTTTGTACGAAAAAGTCCTAAGCGGTAGTTGATTTCATTTGGTAAATTGTTTATATTTTTTCAGGGTTCTATACATTCAATTTTATTTTTAATTACGAATTTAAACGCTTTGAACTGTATTCCAAATAAATAGCATTTATATTGTATGTAATAATAAAACTGGCATTTTGAGTTAACTGACTTCCAAAAAGAAGGAGGTTTTTGATTTGAATGTTATTTTTTATGGCACAGAGTTATTTTACGGGAGGTTTTTGCCAATAGCGAGCAATGGATTCAATAAAGCATCTAGATAGTCTCATGGGTTTTATTTACTTTATTAGATCCGCTTTTTATAAGTCCAATGAAAATTTGTAATACCTACTTACAATTTAAAATCTACTTAGTCAAATCTAATCTTCATAAAAAAGCTAAAGACAAAAATCCTTGGCTCTATGATATAATACCAAAAAAAAAACTGCTTCCTGATACTTTTTATGATCTCATATTATTAAGCGTTTTCTTGCCAACATAAAAGTGTTTAATTTATTTTTATACATAAAAGTGTTTAAGTTTTAGCAAAAATTCCTTTGAAAAAAATACTGTTACAATTTTTGGAACATAGAAAATAGATTTAAATAATTATAGGTTATTATTCAATATAATGTGAACAACATATTATATAGACGGTTTATTTTATATTTTTCTCTTTGAATCACAAGCATTAAGATTTTTTATTGCCAGGGTTAATTCTCTGCGATAAATTTCAATTGTGTGGTGATAAATTGCCAGTTATTAAAAACGTTGCTTCTTTGAAACATAACTAGGTTAATATTTTATTGTAAATGGAACATTGATAGTAATTTGACCTAATTTACAGAAAGCCTCAAAGCGACAAAATCGGACAAAAATAGTGCTGAGCTCCATTCTTTAACTTTATAATATTATAATTATAATATCCATATCCATACTTAATATTATAAATGTGAAAGTGTGTTTGTCTATTACCTCTTCACGTTATAACCGCATAAGCATGTGATAAATACGCAAATAACTTCCGAAAAGTCGGTGGTGCGTGCCTTGGATTTGAACTCGAGATCTTTGACATCTCAGTCCACTGATCACACCACTAGGCTACCACAGTTATTCAGCGGTTCATACGTGGTATTCGGTTAAGAGGTAGTACACACAGAGATACTTTCGCGTTTATAGAATTAGTAGGTATAGATATGGTTTAGGAAGATCCTCCGACTAGGCGAAGTGTTGTGCCTGGCGGGCTACTGCCCAACGGCTGATGTTGGGTGGTAGTATATATGCTATCTCGCGTGCATATTTCACTTGCGCGATGTAGGATTATTTGCGTCATCGTGAGTCCGTAGATCTTATGTGGCGAGATAGATGTCGCTACAAAAACAGGTTCGAATCTCACTAAGCTAAAGCATCTGATGCAGGTTCAAGTTTTGTACTAAGTAAGTGATATTTTTCAACATAATTTATGATCTTCAAACGAAGTAATTACACTTAATAAGTTAAAATAGATATAAATTAGAAGCACGGAGTTTTAATTAAAGTTTAATGGAGGGCCTTTCAGCCTTAATAGGAGAATTCGCAACGTAAATATATATTAAACCTTACGCTATTTTCTTTAAAAGGGTACACAGAACTTAGGACTATTTGTATTATTTCACGAATTATCTATATTAGAATAGTTTACAGAGTTTGACCTGGTTTTATCGTAGATAAAAATAAAGGAATACTTTTCATATTCTATTGCATAACAGTGAATATAAGTAGATATTTGTCTCTCTCATAATTAATATATTAGAGAAGGATAAAATATATTCCTTATCCTGCCATCGCTTAGTATGGGACGATTGTGGGTTTGTCAGCCTTTAGTTTTTACTGAATTTTAAATCGTAAAAATTAATAACTAAATTAACTTTTAGTTACACTATACCCCAGTATCATCATCGTCATCATCAGCCCATATTCGTCCACTGCTGGACGTAGGCCTCCCCTAGTAAACCTATCCTACCCCAGTATAGTGTGATTTAAATTTAATTTAGTTAGTGGTTATATTTTTTTAAATAGTTTTTAATTTGTTCCAGGATTTTTTTTAATTTCTTTTACAAACACACAAAATACAAAGGACAGTTAATAAATATATACAATGTACAAAGGCACTTTGTACAACTATCTAAATATATTAATTCAAAGGTGACTGACTGACTGACTGACAGTGATTTATCAACGCACAGCCCAAACCCAGTGGTTTGGGCTGTGCATGCCAAATTTGGCATGCAGGTAGACGTTATGACGTAGGCATCTGCTAAGAATGGATTTTGATTAATTCTACCCCCAAGGGGATAAAATAGGGTATGAAAGTTTGTATGAAAACTGTACCTAATTAACAATAATACTTCTTAACGCGAGTGAAGCCGCTGGCAAAAGCTAGTTGTTTATATGTGCTATGTTGTATTTATTTATTTATTTATTTATTTATTGCGGTAATAGAAACATACAGTACTATAATTTTTACAATAGAAAAAGAAATAAAAACGTTAGCAATTTCACCAATTAAGTTTCTAACAATTAAATTGCACTCAATTAAATTGCAGTTAGACCATTTAATAAAGATTAAATTATAATAAACTAAAATAAATAACAAAAATAAAAGTTTACAATTCTAACAATAAGCTAATAAAAAAATCTACTTGGGTACATTAAATATTAAATAAGTAGGTAGGTATGAATCAAAGTCGGTATCTAAATTAATATTGAACGAGAAGATGCGTAGTTATTCCGTATTTTTGCAGACTTGGCGTCTGAATGTATTAAGTTTTGAATTATAGCTTCTACTTACCCTCTTTATCGTAGAGTCTGAAGGCTTCTTTCAATTCTTTCTGTAAGGCTTCAGCATCTTCTTCCAGAAAGTGAATGGCAACTCGAACGAACGAATCGAAATTCAGCTTTCCACATGCTGAAAAATATAAATAAATATGAATGTTTTCGGACATTATTATTAACTGCCTCGTTGGTCGAGTGGTCGTACAGTGCGACTGTCGAGCTAAAGGACCTGGGTTCGATTCTCAGGTCGAGCAAAGTGTTATTGGGTTTTTCTATGAAATTCTCAGTAGCAGCTCGGAGTTTGGATTCGTGCCCGGTTGATGGCAATAGGCTCGCAAAACATGCGAAATGTGGGTGTACATAATTATTAGTACACCGCTGCCTAACCCTTTGGGGATCACAGGCGTTATGGTATGTATGTATGTATGTATTATTACACAGCGCCAGCTAGTTCCGAGCTAAGCAACGAGGCTTGTATGTATAATATGTATGTATTTACAAAAAGAAACTATATATATAGTATATCAACCAGCTAGTATCCGTAACACAAGCCTCGTTGCTTAGCACGGAACTAGATGGCGCTGTGTGTCATAATGTCCAGGAATATTTTGTCCAGCAATATTTATACGCTAAGAGTGCGCCTACATTGTAACCTTATCATCTTGGACGTGGTAATGACAACACAAAGTTGTGTCTCTTGGACAAAAGTGTAATTAACGCGATATGACAGTGAATAACATTCCAAGTGACACGAACAGCAATTATGAAAGTAATTGGAGAAGCTTCCAGATGCTCTTGGTTTGTAAAGTAGGGTGCTATTGATAGCGGGGCGTTATACGACGTCAAAAATAATATTAAAATTTTGAGGCCGTACTGCATATTATCGTGCAGTTACAATTTTGTAGGTGCTGAAGAGCAGAACTAGCAAAAATAGTTCAAAGACACTACAGAAATCCGCATCTAAATGCGGCTTCCTATCGCTTATGCTAATTTAAAATTAATAAAACATTTTTTTGTGGATTTGATCGTGGTATATTGTTGTTACTGCTAAGTCTATGGATGTTGTTATAGTTAGATCCAAATCCTTTTTAAAATAATCCACATTTCGTTCTACCAATACAAAAATTCATTAATATACAAGGGGACAAAGCTAATTATTCTTTAGTTAAAATAGGTGATAGAACTGGACTACCTGTTACGATGGATTATATTTTTTTTTATCTAAATGTTTCTTTTATAGTTAGCTTAGTTAAAAGAAACCATAGGCATGGAATGCGCAATTTAAATAAGTACCTTTTCAGGCTCTCACTTTTATTACTCGCTGTCAGTGAGTCCCGACCTTTTGTTTCACTTCAAAGGCGCTTCCTCGTGTCTCTCGCCACCAAGTATAGAATTGCTCAAGACTCTGCTTTCCACAACTTTGGACTTGGTTGCATTTCATTGCAAGAGATTAAATTGTTTTTTATTTTAACTTAACATACCATCACGCCTGTTGTCCCCGTAGCCTTAAGCAGAAGTGTACTAATGTACACCCACGTTTCGCCGGTATGTTTTAGGTCCCATGTAATAGGGGACGAGCCTATTGCCACTAACCGGGCACAAATCCAAACTCCGAGCTGGTACCGAGAATTTCATTGACAAACCCAATAACACTTTGCTCGACCTGGGAATCGAACCCAGGACCTCTTGCTCGGCGGTCGCACTGTACGACCACTAGACTAACGAGGCAGTCACATTTAATATTTTCTATGCTAATATCTTGTACCCAAAGTATTAGGTTTATGATTGATATCGAAAGTTTGCATGGGGGGCGAGCCTATTGCCATTAACTAGATATAAATCAAACCTCAACCTCAAAAGAGACCTTGTGCCCAGCAGTGGGACTGAAATGATGTGATGATGAACCAAATTATGTTTGCCGTGCTGTAAAAACTATTGGATTATCGTCTCATTATGTTTTACGGTGAAGAAAATCATCGTAAAGAAACCCGCAAGCGTGAGAGATTTTCTCGATAGTGTTTGAAGTGTATAAACCCGCAGTAGGCTATCGTGTATATATCCTAATCACTCTTAAAAGAAAGGAGGCCCATGCCGAGCAATGTGACAGTAAAAATCAGTTGATGAAGATGTTTTATATGGCTGTGGTAGCCTAGGGGTGTGACCAGTGGACTGAGATGTCAAAAGTCTCAAGTTCAAACACAATAAATATAAATATTCTGAGACCTTTTACACAGCACCATCTAATCCCAAACTAAGCAGCGCTTGTACTAAGGGTACTAGACAATGGATATAATACTTATATACTTTTTCATTGTAAATACGTACTTAAAATACATAGGAAACACCCAGACGAACACAAACATTTAATTTTATATTCATCACATAAATATTTGTGTCCCGTGGGAATCGAACCCACGACCTAGTGATTAGCAGTCCGGTACTCAAACCCCTCGACCACAGAGGTCGTCATACAATGCACGCACCACTGACTTTTCAGAAGTTATGTGCGATATTTATCACATGCTCAAACAGTGAATAAAAACATCGTGAAGAAACCTCCATGCTTAAGAGATTTTCTCGATTGCATGTGAAGTCCGCCAACCCGCATTAGGCTAGCGTGGTGGACTATAGCCCAATCCCTCTCAAATGAGAGGAGACCCGTGCCCAGCAATAGGACAACGGGTTGATGATGATGATGATGTTTTATGCAAAACAAATCTATCATAATCTTCCTTCTACATCAGACAAGATTCTAGTCTTGCACTTAAACAGCATCACTCAACGCAGATGCACTAACAGATGTTTAATGACGTCATTGAGATCTTAATTGCCCGGATCAAGAGAGATGTTGGGATTATCGAGGATGAGTCCTCTGTACCTTGTTTGTAGATAGTTTAACGGCTTTACAG
The DNA here is from genome assembly GCA_905163465.1 of Craniophora ligustri. Taxonomy (NCBI): domain Eukaryota; kingdom Metazoa; phylum Arthropoda; class Insecta; order Lepidoptera; family Noctuidae; genus Craniophora; species Craniophora ligustri. Next base: position 2,806,355 of record LR990967.1, on the reverse strand, counting down.
ATATTAATGAAGGTGATTACACGGATAACGAACGCTTGGTTATGCAAAAAAGAACCTTAGTTACAGTATGTACGGGGTGTAAAGTTTCATATTTGCATGGTTCACTGTACGGAGTAAGGAATTATGGAAAAATTAATAAAAGAAGTAAGGCATAGGAAAGCTACTGAGGCAGATCCACATTGTAATAATGATGGCTCGGTTGTTGCAGTGATTCAGCGATCAACTCTTGCCCCGCGTGTCGCCGGTTTGATCTCCGCACAGATCAAATATAGTAGTTCCGGGTTTGTAAACGCACTCACGGCATTTGTGAAATTCCTAGGATAACGTTTTGTTTTAAAATATCTGCCTTTATCCTAGTATTAACCTACTTTCATTAACCGGGCACAAATGCAATCTCCAATAAGTTGTGAACAAATTAATAGAAAAACCCAATAAAACTGCTGACATAAGACTCGACACCCACTATTAAAGCTGATAATAGTAATTTCTCTATTTTTTTAATTGCCCTAATCTAGAAATATCTCCTGTGTTAACATACACAATTGCCCAGACTACAAAGTCAGAGTCAAAGTCAAAATATCATTTATTCAAAGTAGGCCAAATTAAATTGGCTCTTTTTGAACGTCGTCAATAAAGACAGCCCCCAAAAACGCCCGCCCTTCACCGCTTCCTAGTTTTTTGCTGGGAAGAAGAAGCGTTGCAACAAACTCCCCAGCAACAAATTTCTGTCTGTTTATTTAATTAATGATTCTATACATATAATACGATAATTATTTATTTTTTATGACTACCGGTCGTACAATTAATATTTGCTCCGTGCGGGGATCGAACCCGCGACCCGTGAGGCACAAGCGCATCACTCAGTCATCGCGGCAATTGAGTAGTCAATTGAACTTGAACAAAAATATATAGGGTAATGTCTGCAACGGAATGTCACAAGACCACAGACGATAAATCAGCGCGGGTTCAAAGCCACACGCGCAACACCTGACGTCTATTTCCGTCAAGCATATACATGTCTCTAATTGAAGTCTCGATCTCGTCTCGCGGTAAATTACCATGACCCTGTCATTTACTCCGAAGACAGGTGACAGGTGAGACGCCGAAGTTACCCGAAGTGTTTCAATGTTTCGGAAATTGAAATTGTTGAGGAATTTTTAAGATATCGCCTACATGAATCATAATAATTTGTAATTCTTTAATGTAACATGAACAATGTTTTTGTTTATGTTACATCAAAGACTATCTATACTGACAGTATCGGGATGTCTGTCTATCTATCTGTTGTTTCATCGCTTTTTAATCACTGAACCGATTCGGATGAAATTTGGTATGATGATAGTTTCAGTCTCGGAAATGGAAATGCGGAAGTGGGAAGGGTTTTTATTAAGGTGTACTACGGCATATAAATAATTCTTCCAAATCTGGGTATGTTGTAACTTTAACTAACTGTGCAATACAGCAGAATAGGCAATGTTTTTATAGCACCTAAAAAAATAAAATTCTTGAACATTATTCTTTAAAAATATTACAATCTACGTCAAAAATATTCAAAACCGTTTTCTACTTTCTAACATTATCTACCTATTTATCCTAACCTATTTACCAATTACACTTGAGGCCAAATAAAAATATCACCATCAATAATAAATAATATGAAAATGAAAAACTGCCCACTTGCGCTTCACGATGGGATTTAAAATGATATAATATTCAAATAAAAATCTTAATCTATTATACACGGAATCGGAATTTATGAAAACTGAAACATTGCTGTGATGAAATGTTACAAACATGCGTATATATTTAAGTATTAAAGTGTTCTTTATGTCTTACACTGTAGTGCAGATAAACAGGCGATTGTCAGCAGGAAATAAAAATGTCAGCGATCTGTTCGTGTCGGCTTTTGAAGGAAAACAGAACTATTTACTGGACTTAACGTCGCGAGCTCATAAACTGTGCTCTTTAAACACGTTAAGATGAGATTAACTGAGTTTATTTTCATTACAATCATTGTTGATGTTGTTTTACTCAAATAACTTGTTTGCAAGTGGTCGAATTTTGTAGGTACAATTATTTCTAGAAACTTATTGACAGTTATTTTGTGGCTAGTGAGAAAAACAATATTATGGTCCAAGTTTATAAATAGAAATAGATTTGGTCATGCCTCGGTAAAGTGACTGGCCGTTCAGTAAATTAATAGCAGGTATGCACTGGGTAATCACTTATAAGTCCTCATTCATAAAGTCTATTTTAGTTCACCCCACAATCTGGTTTGAGATCTGTATTTTTAAATGCACTAATGTCATAATGACAGAAAAGTGTAATTAACTTAGGTCTCTGTATTTACCGGCGGTCTGTATAGGCGCCGGTGCGGCTCCGGCGTCATCTACATGAAGCCTAAGTCGGTTGAGCTGCTTTAAAATGAGGTTGAATTAAATAGTTTCATTTGTATTGAATACAAAACTAAGAATATTTTTTAATATGAGATGTTGTAAAAAAAATTAGGTCCCCAGTTTATGGGGGCTCTTGGAATTTTACCCGACCACCATATTATTGTTACCACTGTGGCTGTGATTATTTTATGAAAAAAGAGACTCACCTTCAGCATCTTCGCAGTCAAGCATCTGGTCAAGTTCAAGGTCATCGTAGTTGTGTACCATCGTGTTCAATATCATTCTGACCTTCTCCTTCTCAATGCGGCCCTGCTTCTCTGAGTCGAACATGCTGAATGCGCGCCTGAGCACTGCGGGGCAAAAAATATATCAGTATACCATCACGCTTTTTTTCTCTTTCTCCGAGGGGTTAAGCGGTGACTTGCTAATGTACACCCAGATTTCACCGGTATGTTTTAAAACTCATGTTATAAGAAGCCAACCTTTTGCCATCAACCGGGCACAAATCAAAAACTCCCAGCTCCGAGCAACCCAACAACACTTTTCTCGACCTGGGAAACGAATCCAACATCTCTTGCATAATAGTTGCATTTGCGATAACTAGACCAACGAGACAGACTTAGTAAAATATGTATATAGGTAATCAATATATTTATCTTCAAAACCAGTTGCATAATAATAATAATGATGAGATTAAGAACTCTTGTCATAGACCCAAACTTGTATGATAAAGCAAAGCTTCAACTTCACACAATAAAAAAACTAATTAAAAAATGACCGGTAAATTTGTAAGGGCTCCCGCAGTGTACCAATTTCCTATCGCCCAATTCTCACTTAGGAATATAATTATTATAATCAAACATATTAAAGACTTTAACTACTTACATTAAGGACTAAATTAAGGACCTTGGTTTCCCATTAATTATTATAAATACAGTCATTCTAAAGTCTAGTGATGTAAGTTAGTATACCGTACCTATTTATATTTTTAATTAAGTCAATTGCCGATATTGTACCTTGATAAATCATTTACAAAACTTGCTTCGACACAAAACAATCACAATAGAGCGACAAAAGTTAGGGATATCGAAAACAGGCTTTGCGAAAATTGCCGAACATTTTATTAGCTAGAAGGTAAGCCTTGTCGAACGCCAAAATAAAGTACAAAAGTTAGCTGCGATCGGTTTTTATTATTACCTGACTCTCTTTTATATTTGTGCGGGATTTTTTTTAATTGACGTCTTGATGAAGCTATTTAAATACATGTAATATTAATTGGTTGATATTGCAAGAAAGTTTAACAAGAAAAATACCCAAGACTTTCTTGATCCATACCTTAGAACTATATCTATCAGTATCAACTCAACCTTTGAACAGAAACAGCTCAATCTAATTTTGTTCATCCGTTTAGAAGTTGTGTAATTTTACAAGCCTTTATTTCACTTGACGATTCGTAGGTATGTAGGTAATTCGTTCGCTTCAAAATTTCCACAGTATTTTTCGACCACTTGTTGTTTTTTTTACACCACAAAGATGACAAACGATCTGACAGCCCGTCTGATGGTCAGCGGTTACCGTAGCTTATAGACATTTGCAACACCAGAGGTGTCGCTCGCGCGTTGCCGAGATACATTCATATTTATCATTACTTCTGAAGTATTTTTATCTTAAGGTGTTTAGTATTTTATAATGTCAATGACAAACTCATATAGACATTAAACTATCATTTGAACATAATATATAACTAGCATCAATTTGTCACTGCTAATGTGACACAAATATTGCCTTGGCGAATGCAATAACTTAACGAAATAAAATATGGTAGCAGTTAACCTAATGTCTATGGCTAAATATAATTATTAAAACGTGTAAATAGATATATTGGGTATAAATAGCTTATATGAGTGATGATAAGATGATTTAGTTATATCTATTATGCTATAGCTTACAGAAGACCGCAGTAATATAACAATAGTTACCATAATTCCAATATTTCTGCGAGATTACCAGATGCTTGTAGGGGGACTGCACTATTCTGACGGCATGGAAAATCCGTTAGAGTTTAGATTCGTGCCCTATTGATGGTATTAAGCTCGCCTACTATAACATGGGACCTAAAACATACCGTTAAAATGTAAATTTGTTGATACAGCTCTACACAACCTTCGTGGATGACAGGCTGGCGTGATTATTGCAATAACACGACGAACAATTTTTTTTTGTGAGTATATCGATAAAAGAAAAAGATATTAAGGCCCTTACAAAGATATTAAGACTCTTAAATATGTAAGCTTTATATATATATATATATATATATATATATGTATCGCGTAATTTAGTATTTCGCCTACAAATGTATCACCAACTTCTTATCAGACGCTTTAAGGGTCGAATTACTTTCATCAGCGATACGCCCCAAGTTATCATCATTAACAAGTTTACAACCCCATCTCCTCAAGCCGTTAGCAATCAAGATTCGATCAAGGGTCGCAAATGGTTGGCTCACTTATAAACTTTGTATGCCATACCTTGGCCCAATGATCATGCCAACATTAAACAAATAAATATGTTATGACACAGTGCTCTTGTTCCGAGCTAAGCAACTAGGCTTTTGTTACGGATACTAGATGGTTGAGACACTACATATTTTAAATACATTTTTTATATACTAGTATATAAAGTATACTAGTATTATAAAGCTGAAAAGTTTGTTTGTTTGATTGAACGCGCTAAACTCAGTCACTACAAGTCGGAATTGTAAAAATATATTTGTGTTGAATAGTCCATTTATCGAGAAAGGTTATTGCTATAGAACATCACGCTATAACTAATAGGAGTGGAGCATATATAACGTTTAAATGTCCACCCATGTGAAATGGGGACGGCCCGCTATTGCATACATAATTACGTCGAAACAACCATAACTCGAAATAACGGTGAAGGAAAACATAGTGAGGAAACCTGCATGCTTGAAAGATTTCCTCAATGGCATGTAATGTCTGCCAACCCGCAGTAGGTTAGCGTGGTGGACTAAAGCTTATTCCTCTCAATAAATGAGAAGAGACCCGTGCCCAGCAGTGGGACAATAATGGGTTGATGATAACCATAACTTAGATACAAATGATCATCATCACAAAAACATTTGGCCCTATTGGGATCAGAACACGTTGTTCTAATCGGCTTGTCAAATCACGTCAAATATATTACCACCAACTTTGGCCCAACATTGGAGCCAACTTTAATTCCTAATATGTTGGCCGAATAACGTTGGTGACGAGTTATAAAACAACTATCAAGCAACAAAGTTGTTATTATCCCCTGGAATAAAGCTCAAATTAAATTTTTAATTTAACTTTAGTATTAAGAGACAAAGTTTTTATTACTCGTACGTAGTACGTAGTTTTTTAACTTTTGATAAAATAATCAGGATGGTTTATGATTTTAGACAGCTGTCTCCAGTATGATATTATAATTTAATTATTATTGGTTCATAAAAAGATTAAGTTTTGACAAAAATATTATTAACGCCTGTCATCCCCGAAGAGTAAGGCAGAGGTGTACTAATGTACACCCACATTTAGCCGGTGTGCTTTAGGTCCCATGTGATGAGATCGGGCAACCAACGGGAATGAATCCAAATTCCGAGCTGCTACTGAAAATTTCATAGAAAAACCCAATAATAATATGCTCAATCTAAGAATCGAACCCAAGACCTCTTGCACAAAAGTCGCGCGTACGACCACTACACCAACGAGGCAGTCTACAATGTTAGAGATACAGAATATATAAATTAATAATCGCCCGCCTAAAACTAGCTCATAATTTTATTTCATCACAATGAACAAATAAATATTTCAATTTAATATAAAGGGACAGATTTAATCCAACATGGCTGAATAAAGCTGTCAAGCCACAGATTAGTGATATAGAAGGCTTGCAAAGGCATTGTCTCATTCATCCAAGCTTTTACCTATTGTTCAGATAAGAAAGAATATCACTAAGACGGTGGCATGTTTTATACTAGAATGAGAGAGAAATGGAGCGTAATATTTTATAGTCATTTATTTATTTTCTGTTATTTGAAAATAGAATTTAAATTTAAACTGTTAGAGTAAGTTGTTCTTTCACACGAGATTAACGAATTTTAGATCAATTTAGACTTATTATTTTTTCACTTTAAGATATTAATGAGTAGGTCAAGTACATCAAGTACGGTCTCTATTACTCAAACATTGTTTAAGCATTGACTCGATATGAAGTACAAAAATCCACATAAAATGTAAAAGAGGGTCCGTCTTTTTCCATGAAATCAGGAATTTATTAAAAAAAAACAATAAAACTGTTCCTAGGAATCCAACCCACGACATCATTTTGTAGCCACTAAACCATTATAGGAGACATTTTAACTACTAGTCGAGCATAAGGACTTATTTAATAATTCTTGTGTGAATGTAAAAGAATAACCAGCTCTTACCTACATTTTGCAAAAATCTTATTTGAAATAAACGTAGTTGGGTGTCAACAATTTTTACAGCAAGACTTTAAGTGTCCTTTCTACACGTACGATGATGCTAAAGCGTTAGTACTTTCGTAAATACTTGTTATATTATCCCTATCTTATTCGAACGTGCTTGGCCGCCATCTTGCGCGGTACGAAGGAGGTTAGCAAAGGTCAAAAAACTTTTTGCTTTAAAAAGAAAAATATAATATTGCAAAAGTTTTCACTATCTTGGATCTCCTTTCTGAAGTTTTGTATTAAGATAGGGTTTGAAGATGTTTCCAATACTACAAATATTTTATTATAATATATTTATCTCGTACGTAGTCTAGTAGAGGTCACAATACTAGTCTGTCGTGAACGATGGTCCTAGTTCGAATTTACAGCACGGGCTCCTAAGACACGAGGCATGGATTTGATTCCCGCATGGAACATTCATAATAATGTGTGTAGGTTTTTCCGGGTTATTCTAAATTTTGGAATTAAACTAAAGAACAAAATATTAGGGTTTTTTTTGGCCAGCTATGGGATAACGAGAAGTAATAACTTAACATTGATTAAATGGGATGGTAAGTTTACCCCTCTATGACGCGTTCCATGTTCGATTTTTAGGCGGAGAATTTTTCCAATGCGAGATTACTTTTAATGTAAAAAGAGTGCAAATTTACTACAACATAAAAAAAACACACTTACTAATGATTTGTCCATCATCCCTTTGATCCTTTCTTCGACTCTGTAATGTATAACATAAACTAAAATGACTATCTAAAGAAACAAAAAAAAGATAATAAAAAGGAACACATTTTTTTTTAAAGATTAAATTTTCTAATAAACAAATAAAGCACACCATTTCGGAATTGTTCAAAGTCAAATGGAATTATTCAAAAATTCAAAAATAAGCGGGCTCCGGCCGAGGCGCGCGCGGCGTGTACTTTAAAACTGGCCAGTTAGGAGCACGTTCGAAATTTAAACGAGGTGTTACGGGCACAATGCTTGTTCTGGACAAATTCTCTAGGTTGGCGGCTTGACGTATTCTTGCACAGGCGGCCTAGAATTTATTTCTGGTACAGTGTTATATATTTTTTATTACTTGTATAAATTAAAGTCTATTTTATGTAGCATAGTCCTGAAATTTGTCGCGTGTTTGTAGAATGTATTCCGATAATTACATGTGTGATTGTATGATATTGTTTTGACATGATAAGTGTCAATTAATCCCGACATTCATTATGTTTAGGAGACGTTTTGAGATATTATTTTTCGCAAGGGTAAATAAGGTGATAGAGATATGAATGTAATGTAATCTCTATATTCGTAGAAATCTAATATGTGTTGGGAGAATCGCCGGAATTCTTTGTAATGACGTAAAAAACTTACTGATAGATATTTAAAAAATATTATTTTATTCATTCAATAGCATCAAAATATTTTGCAATATGTCTCTGATTCTTAAGTACATGCAGCGATTTATCTAACTAAAATAAATAAACTCGTGTTAGCTGGAGGCTGCGTTCCTTGAAGTTTGATTCTTCAAACTACACTCATAAAGTTATTTGTCCTGACTGACTAATCTATCAACGGACATTCAAAACTACTAAGCATAGAAATATGAAATTTTTAATAATGTGACAGTTCGCAAAAAAATATTATTTAATTTTTAACCTCAAGAGAAAAAATGGGGGCGAAGTCGGAAATTCTCACACCGACTTCGCCCCCATTTGCGCCTGTTAGTTTCTTACATCTGGCACCACACTGGTTTCTTATTAGTACAACACTATAAAGTTCCCAAAGGCTAAATATCTACATGAAACGTGGTTAATTTAGAAATACACTTAAAATCTAATAGGATTACTTATAATTAATCGCATTTAGTTCTCTCATTCTGGTGAAAACAACCTGTGAATACTTCGAAAATGTTGCACATTAATTAATTATTCTCGACAGAGTATTTTTTTTATCAAATTCAATTTAAAATTTTCAAGTACCTAAGTAAAATGCAAAATAAACTATACCTATATGGTTTTAATGGTAATGGGAATTTACTTTAATTTCACAAACGCGAAGTAATTTTCGCCCCATATTTGCTCGCGCGCTTTTTCAACAGACATTTTAAATACGCGCGAACGGAACAAATAGTCACAGCAGTATATTTTGTTCTGTTTAAAAGAGAGTGATTTTTTACTGTCACACACTTTTGCGAGGATTTTCAGCGCTGAGTAAACACAGCGCTGAAAATCCTCGCATTGAATTGCATTCTGTATGGCGATTCTATCACTCGCGTTTAAAAACCGCCATTACTAGCTAGAACTTATAAGGTCGATAATAAAGTGCAGTAATAATCTGCGTTCTCCGTGTATGATATAAATACTTATACACACATACCTATACGTATAGATGGTAAACACACAATAAGTTAGTTGGTACCCTAGGTATAAGTGTGTGTTTTCAATATACTGAAGTGTTGCTTTATTATTTTTCTGTGGTTCTGTTATCGTTTGTTTTGTTTTTATACTGTTTTTCTGCTGTGTGTAAGCGATCTTCATCGTCAGGTATTCCGAGCATACAGTCCGAGCTACATCCGAGCGATTTCCGAATAATTAATATTATAGATTAATATTTATTCGGTGGACCCAGTCCTAGTCTAACGAGGTGCAGCTAAATGTCAGTATTATACATCAAAAGATTTAAATCAGACCTTCGCAGCCCAATTACAGGACATTAAGCGCAATACAGTGGACAGGATCCGGCGTTTGACTACTATTAACTATTGCCATAGGTAGGGCTGCCATCACCTTAATTGCCGAAACCGGATAAACACAGCAAAAAGCCCGGACTTTTGGGCGAAATATGTTTTTTCCCTCGACACCTGAAAAAATGTTTTGCATCAAAAATAAAAACATCATTATATTTTTCCCTGACAACAAACGTGTCCGGGTTTTACCCTTTTGTTAACCCCTGCCGGACGGCCCCGGACGCCCTTCAAACTAGGACAAATCTGGGAAAAACCGGACGGATGGCGGCCCTAGCCATAGGTATTCGTATTACAACCGCGTCCGACAGGTCAATGATCAGCCTGGTAAACTAGCCACGAGCCCCATTAATTACTCTTAATAGGTTTTTAATAATCTTTTTGTATTTTTTAGCTTATTTCAAGCTAAGATTTTTAAATTTTTATTAAGAACGAAAAATTCAACCTCAGGCGGGACTCGAACCCGCGCCTTCTGGATTGGTTTTTAATATTCCATCATCATCTGTATAAAACAATACTGCATTCATAAAAGTCTTGACCTAAATACGCTCACTTAAAAATAGGGTTAAGTGAAAATAACCAAAAGACCGTAATAAGGAAATGCATTGGTAATTAAACTGCATACAGTATTTTATACCTTATGTTTTTAATTTTAAGGTTGGATATTTAACTGCCACTGTGATTACTTTAAACACTAAATAGGATTATGGCCACATTCAAGCTGGACTCTGACGTTCATCACCGACGCATTATCATCCAAGTTTTGTCAACATCTTACCACATCTATCATTATTAGTGTCTCTCTTACCCATGTGTCATAATTAATACCAAGGTCTTACCTTAATTATAACATAATTGGTGGATTTGAAGGATTTACGCCGATTTCATACAAAAATAACCACTAAACGTTGCCAAATTAGGTATCTTCTTGTGTACGAAAACGTCTAGGTAATGTAAGTTATTACGCTGAGTCGTAGGTAACAGTTGGCAAACGGTTTTTGCAATTTATGGGTTGACTGGTTGATGTATGTGTGCCGTTGGCAGAGACAGGTCAACTCAAAGTCGCTATGGCGCTTTCTTCAAAAGGCCATTTCAGACGCTGACCTACATAGACTTAAAAGAGACTGATAAAGAACAATAAATGTTTCTACAGAGTTTATCGGTTCGTAGAGTAAGTCTGATACTGATGTGCAGTAATCAGATTTTTATTAAATTTTTATTAAGAAAGAAAAATTCAACCTCAGGCGGGACTCGAACCCGCGTCTTCTGGATCGGTACTCCAGACGCTCTGCCAACTGAGCCACCGAGGTATCCGCCTGAGGTGTTGAATTTTTCTTTCTTTATGTTACTTATGTCTTTACGGCGACATAGCAACATCGATTGGACAATTCTGCCCAACCCAGAATTCTCCCTTTACAGCGAGTAGATTCCGGATGATATTGCATTACCTTTATACAATCTTTTTGTATTTTTTAGCTTATTTCAAGCTAAGATTTTTAAATTTTTATTAAGAAAGAAAAATTCAACACATCAGGCGGATACCTCGGTGGCTCAGTTGGCAGAGCGTCTGGAGTACCGATCCAGAAGACGCGGGTTCGAGTCCCGCCTGAGGTTGAATTTTTCTTTCTTAATAAAAATTTAAAAATCTTAGCTTGAAATAAGCTAAAAAATACAAAAAGATTGTATAAAGGTAATGCAATATCATCCGGAATCTACTCGCTGTAAAGGGAGAATTCTGGGTTGGGCAGAATTGTCCAATCGATGTTGCTATGTCGCCGTAAAGACATAAGTAACATAAAGAAAGAAAAATTCAACACCTCAGGCGGATACCTCGGTGGCTCAGTTGGCAGAGCGTCTGGAGTACCGATCCAGAAGACGCGGGTTCGAGTCCCGCCTGAGGTTGAATTTTTCTTTCTTAATAAAAATTTAATAAAAATCTGATTACTGCACATCAGTATCAGACTTACTCTACGAACCGATAAACTCTGTAGAAACATTTATTGTTCTTTATCAGTCTCTTTTAAGTCTATGTAGGTCAGCGTCTGAAATGGCCTTTTGAAGAAAGCGCCATAGCGACTTTGAGTTGACCTGTCTCTGCCAACGGCACACATACATCAACCAGTCAACCCATAAATTGCAAAAACCGTTTGCCAACTGTTACCTACGACTCAGCGTAATAACTTACATTACCTAGACGTTTTCGTACACAAGAAGATACCTAATTTGGCAACGTTTAGTGGTTATTTTTGTATGAAATCGGCGTAAATCCTTCAAATCCACCAATTATGTTATAATTAAGGTAAGACCTTGGTATTAATTATGACACATGGGTAAGAGAGACACTAATAATGATAGATGTGGTAAGATGTTGACAAAACTTGGATGATAATGCGTCGGTGATGAACGTCAGAGTCCAGCTTGAATGTGGCCATAATCCTATTTAGTGTTTAAAGCAATCACAGTGGCAGTTAAATATCCAACCTTAAAATTAAAAACATAAGGTATAAAATACTGTATGCAGTTTAATTACCAATGCATTTCCTTATTACGGTCTTTTGGTTATTTTCACTTAACCCTATTTTTAAGTGAGCGTATTTAGGTCAAGACTTTTATGAATGCAGTATTGTTTTATACAGATGATGATGGAATATTAAAAACCAATCCAGAAGGCGCGGGTTCGAGTCCCGCCTGAGGTTGAATTTTTCGTTCTTAATAAAAATTTAAAAATCTTAGCTTGAAATAAGCTAAAAAATACAAAAAGATTATTAAAAACCTATTAAGAGTAATTAATGGGGCTCGTGGCTAGTTTACCAGGCTGATCATTGACCTGTCGGACGCGGTTGTAATACGAATACCTATGGCTAGGGCCGCCATCCGTCCGGTTTTTCCCAGATTTGTCCTAGTTTGAAGGGCGTCCGGGGCCGTCCGGCAGGGGTTAACAAAAGGGTAAAACCCGGACACGTTTGTTGTCAGGGAAAAATATAATGATGTTTTTATTTTTGATGCAAAACATTTTTTCAGGTGTCGAGGGAAAAAACATATTTCGCCCAAAAGTCCGGGCTTTTTGCTGTGTTTATCCGGTTTCGGCAATTAAGGTGATGGCAGCCCTACCTATGGCAATAGTTAATAGTAGTCAAACGCCGGATCCTGTCCACTGTATTGCGCTTAATGTCCTGTAATTGGGCTGCGAAGGTCTGATTTAAATCTTTTGATGTATAATACTGACATTTAGCTGCACCTCGTTAGACTAGGACTGGGTCCACCGAATAAATATTAATCTATAATATTAATTATTCGGAAATCGCTCGGATGTAGCTCGGACTGTATGCTCGGAATACCTGACGATGAAGATCGCTTACACACAGCAGAAAAACAGTATAAAAACAAAACAAACGATAACAGAACCACAGAAAAATAATAAAGCAACACTTCAGTATATTGAAAACACACACTTATACCTAGGGTACCAACTAACTTATTGTGTGTTTACCATCTATACGTATAGGTATGTGTGTATAAGTATTTATATCATACACGGAGAACGCAGATTATTACTGCACTTTATTATCGACCTTATAAGTTCTAGCTAGTAATGGCGGTTTTTAAACGCGAGTGATAGAATCGCCATACAGAATGCAATTCAATGCGAGGATTTTCAGCGCTGTGTTTACTCAGCGCTGAAAATCCTCGCAAAAGTGTGTGACAGTAAAAAATCACTCTCTTTTAAACAGAACAAAATATACTGCTGTGACTATTTGTTCCGTTCGCGCGTATTTAAAATGTCTGTTGAAAAAGCGCGCGAGCAAATATGGGGCGAAAATTACTTCGCGTTTGTGAAATTAAAGTAAATTCCCATTACCATTAAAACCATATAGGTATAGTTTATTTTGCATTTTACTTAGGTACTTGAAAATTTTAAATTGAATTTGATAAAAAAAATACTCTGTCGAGAATAATTAATTAATGTGCAACATTTTCGAAGTATTCACAGGTTGTTTTCACCAGAATGAGAGAACTAAATGCGATTAATTATAAGTAATCCTATTAGATTTTAAGTGTATTTCTAAATTAACCACGTTTCATGTAGATATTTAGCCTTTGGGAACTTTATAGTGTTGTACTAATAAGAAACCAGTGTGGTGCCAGATGTAAGAAACTAACAGGCGCAAATGGGGGCGAAGTCGGTGTGAGAATTTCCGACTTCGCCCCCATTTTTTCTCTTGAGGTTAAAAATTAAATAATATTTTTTTGCGAACTGTCACATTATTAAAAATTTCATATTTCTATGCTTAGTAGTTTTGAATGTCCGTTGATAGATTAGTCAGTCAGGACAAATAACTTTATGAGTGTAGTTTGAAGAATCAAACTTCAAGGAACGCAGCCTCCAGCTAACACGAGTTTATTTATTTTAGTTAGATAAATCGCTGCATGTACTTAAGAATCAGAGACATATTGCAAAATATTTTGATGCTATTGAATGAATAAAATAATATTTTTTAAATATCTATCAGTAAGTTTTTTACGTCATTACAAAGAATTCCGGCGATTCTCCCAACACATATTAGATTTCTACGAATATAGAGATTACATTACATTCATATCTCTATCACCTTATTTACCCTTGCGAAAAATAATATCTCAAAACGTCTCCTAAACATAATGAATGTCGGGATTAATTGACACTTATCATGTCAAAACAATATCATACAATCACACATGTAATTATCGGAATACATTCTACAAACACGCGACAAATTTCAGGACTATGCTACATAAAATAGACTTTAATTTATACAAGTAATAAAAAATATATAACACTGTACCAGAAATAAATTCTAGGCCGCCTGTGCAAGAATACGTCAAGCCGCCAACCTAGAGAATTTGTCCAGAACAAGCATTGTGCCCGTAACACCTCGTTTAAATTTCGAACGTGCTCCTAACTGGCCAGTTTTAAAGTACACGCCGCGCGCGCCTCGGCCGGAGACGCTCTGCCAACTGAGCCACCGAGGTATCCGCCTGATGTGTTGAATTTTTCTTTCTTAATAAAAATTTAAAAATCTTAGCTTGAAATAAGCTGACTGATGCACAAACTAGGCGGAAGCCTGTATTTCAGGTCACCAGGTCTCCTCCCCTAGATTTTAGATTTGAGATGATGGAAACATTAAAGTCTTAAGCTCACAGACAAAATGTCATAGTATAATAATGAAATATGTTTGAACTACTAGCCTAAAATACCCAAATGACTTGACAATAGATAAATAGCACAAAAAAAACATCTAGTTGGAATCCGTTTAGATAGTCATTCTCACATAATCGTTTGGATAAATCTTTAATTTTATTTTCTGTTATTTATTGTTTCGTTTTTTGTTGTAAACTATTTTTCAAATGATATTTTTATAACGTAAGATGTCGTTTTTTTATAAGTTAACAAGGACTACATTTTAGTTTAGGTTTTTAGTTCAATTAAATAAAGAGACAGAACAATAATGATCAATATATGAACATGAGTGTGAAAAGACCTTGGTCTTCGACCCTTGACTTAAGGAGTCTACTCATATCTAAGCTATCATATAGCTAGCTAAATAGCTATAAAAATATAATGTTATCCCGCAAGAAAAATATCAAGAATGATACATTTGGGAGAAAGATACAACTGCCATTATTTCAGCAGGGATTGAAGAAAAATTTTCGGGAAAATACGAGGCTAGCGAACCAATCATTGGATTTACAACGATCCGAGTTCAGATAGATACCCATGAGATTACACACGATTGCTTAAAGCTCTATTACATACAATATTGTTTGATAGTATTTTTTATTACTGATAAATAACTATAATTTAACTAACAACATCTTTAAATCACACTCGTAATTTATTTGTAAATGGATAAAGATGAAACAGTTCAGTACTTTTTGGTTCTTTGTTTGTCATTTTTTTTATTATGTATTTAAAGATGAGATTGCGCTGTCTAGCAGTGTCACAGAATATACATCAAGTGTTTGAAATATGGATAAAAATAAGATAGATAATGTATCGATAAAAAAAATATTTCTGTTTGTCTATTCTCTGACATTATTTGAGCCCTTTAATTTCAAGAGCAACAAAGCATGTCTTACAGATAGTTAACACACTAAATAGGCACATACTTTTTATGGAAATATAAAATTCTATAGAAAATTGACTTTCATACAATCATTTGCTCCTATCGGGAATCGTAACGACTTCATCGATTACGGTGAAAGTCAGCTTGTACTGTTACGCTGATCGAGTAGTCCTTACTGTCGCCATTGTCAAAATACAAATTAAGTTACCTTTTAAACATAAACTAAAGTTAAAAACCGTTACACTAACCGCAAAATATATCAAGACACAGTTTAACCTAAAACCACTTCTTTTTACGTCGCAGATTCTAAAATAAAGATCTACGGTCTAAGTATCTATATTTTAAATTTCACATTCAACTCATAAACGGTTTAATTAATTATTAAATTGATAAGGGTGTCAGGGTTGATGTAAGCTAGTAAATTTATGCATAGACTTGACTCGGTCGTGATCCCACAGTACCCGAACCATCGCGCTTGACAGTGCTAGCTTTCATTACCATATTCGAAATTTTCATCCCTAGAGATAATATGATCTATATGTTTAATGTATCT
Organism: Craniophora ligustri; assembly: GCA_905163465.1. NCBI lineage: Eukaryota > Metazoa > Arthropoda > Insecta > Lepidoptera > Noctuidae > Craniophora > Craniophora ligustri. The sequence goes on along the minus strand of LR990967.1, from coordinate 2,790,055 downwards.
GTAATTTGTTGGCATAACTTCTACATTACATCGTTTACGGAATATGGAAATAGTATATTGATTTCGTTTACTTATGCGAATATTAGGTGGTTGAAATAAATCTCACGAAATCTACGACCAATGGCGACCGGGCACTTATGAACCGATGAGGTTCATATGACATTTCGAGCATTTTTTCTTATGAACCTATGCGGTATCATATGACATTTTAGATTTTAAAGAAGCTTATTAAATGATCTGATGAATATTAATAGATGTGGTAGCCTAGTGGTGAGATCAATGGACTGAAATGTCAGAGGTCTCGAGTTCGAACCCAAGGCACGCACCACAGACTTTTCGGAAGTTATGTGCGTATTTAGCACCCATCATTGTCCCACTGTTGGGCACTGGTCTCCTCTCATTTGTGAGGGATTAGGCTATAGTCTACCATGGTAGCCAGCTGCGGGTTGATAGACTTCACATGCCATCGAGTAACTCTCAAGCATGCAGGTTTTCCCACGATGTTTTCGTTCACCGTTTGAGCAAGTGATAAATACGCACATAACATCCGAAAAGTCAGTGGTTCCGAAAACTCGGGACCTTTGACATGTCAGTCCACTGATCACACCACTAAGCTATCAAAGCTCTCACATTACCGTACAAAAGCACGTAGTACATACTATTATTCTATGCCGCTGGTACAAAGTCACAGCGTTCAGTATTATACTTTTTACCGATGTTTATAGTTAGTTTCAAGTAGGCTCGTTTGGTCCACAAACAATTGTCGCTGAAACGTTTATGACACCACAAATTAAATGGTATACGAGTATTTTTTTTCTATCACGAAAAATATGTCTGTGACGTTCTTGTATTTTAAGATTTTACAATGAGGAAGTCTGCTGTTCAGTTGCACGTGAGTTTTTATGATGACTGTCTAGTCTCCGATTGCAGGTTTCTCAAAGTGTCTTTTATTTGAAACAGAAATACTTTTTACGGATTTTATTGAGGTAAATTTATATTATGGCATGCATTGAAAGAGGCCTATACCCAGCAGTGTGATCAGAAAGGCGGTGGATGATGATGATATTTATATTATGATAGTATACAATGATCATGGGAAGATTGGATCATACTTTTAGTTCAATGGTTAACATTTGTGTAAGTGTGAGAAATCAATGTAATGTACCACGCAAGTGTAGCGCGGGTATTAGGTACATAATATCTATGTAGATATATTTTAAAATATATTCTATTCGTCATCATCATCATCGTCATATCAACCGTTAGACATCCACTGCTGGACATAGGTCTCCCCCAAGAATCACCACGACAACCGGTCCTGCGCCACCCGCATCCAGTAGATTCCAGCGACCTTAACCAGGTCGTTGGTCCACCTGGGCGAGGGCCTACTCGCGCTGCGTTTTCCAGTATGTGGTCACCACTCCAGAACCTTCAAGTCCCATCGGCTATCCGCTCAAGCGATGTGCCCTGCCAATTGCCACTTGTGTTTGGCAATTCTTCGGGATATGTCAGTGATATTCTATTACCGGAATTTAAAAGCTTAGTTTGAAATAACAGAAAAGCTGATAGAAAACAGCTTTAACCAAAAGCTTCATCAAAATCCGTTAAAAATTAAGTAAAAAAGGCAGCTATTTCTTCTTTCCATTACATTTTCAAGTTAAAAGTTTAACCGTTAGCCATCCGGTTCTCTCGCCTTCTAATGAGGTCCATTTGTTTGAATTCTTCACAAGTTTAAAACGTAGAGAATTATTTTTAATTAGACCTCTTATAGAGCAAACATTTTGATGCCTCTCTATAATTTTTACAGACGAAAAGATTAAACGAGTTTTAATCTTACTGATTTCTTACATTTACGTGAATATTAGATATAACATACACTGTCTGTATTTATTTATAGACAAATATTATCAGTTAACTTACATAAATAAGAGTTTTGTTAATATAAGTGTTCTCAATATTTGATTAGGCGTAACATACATATATTAAGCTATGTGTGTCACGATGTGATTAAATGATTTCACCAAGCTGTAGAGTTTTAAATCGAGTAATGACTGTCTTTGTGAAAACTGTCAGTGTTTGTGTGCGAAATGGAAAACTGTCATTTTTCTTACTCCTCTCCTACGATTAATTTTGCGGTGGGTTCCAAGCCAGTTTAAATCATTCCCCTGGGAAATGTTGGGTTTCATTGTCTCGACGTTTTCTGGATGGGAGTGTTGATCCTGACTTACAGGAGTTGCAGTAAGGTGTGGAGGGCTGGCCCATAAAAAAATTTAAAAATATAATAATTGCTCTTGGATAATATTTGCTTTTAATTTGTAAATAATGTATAATTATAATCGTTTTTCCTTTCAGTCCCTGCTGTTCATTTGAGCCGAGACCTTCTTTCTAATTGTTTTTGCTTCAACTTTAGACTCCTTAAATCATTTAAATAATATTTTTTGTAAATGTGTAATTACCTATATAATATTTCTGATAATCCGATTGATTTAAAGTCTCATAATAGTATGTATTTTTGTGTTCGCTTTAGTGTATGTTAGCGGCTGACTACGTTTTGACCTACATGGCCCTCATTGGATTATCAACCATACAATAGCATTTTATGAAACCAGTTTCTCATCTTCAAGATTGGCATATCTATCAGTTTTCTTATATATGTGTTGTCCTATTGTTTCCAGGCGCGGAACAAGCCAGCAGACGGCGGTGGCCATGTCAACCAAAAGAATGCTGCAGGACAGAAATCAACGACACCTTGTCAAAAAGGTATAAAGTATCTAAACATTTACTTGCAATACTTTCTTAAGAATACTTTTCTAAATTACTTTCGTAATACTTTCTTTACTTTGATGTTATATTATAAAATCTATAATATACTATCAAAAATATTTTAAAATATACCATCACGCCTGTCTTTTCCAAAGGGTTAGGCAGAAGTGGACTAATATACATCCACATTTACCTGGTATATTTTAGGTCCCATGTAAAAGAAATGGCATGCATTGAGAGAGTCCTATACCCAGAAGTGGAATTAGAAAGGCGAAGGATTATGATGATGATGATGATGAAATAGGGGGTGAGCCCATTGCTATTAACCGGGTACGAATCCAAGCTCCAAACTACTACTGAGAATTTAATTAAAAAATATACCAATAACACAAAACCGTTGGCTCAGCAGTCGATCTTGTGACCACAAGAACAACGAACCAATTTTACAATACAATATTAATTAGTTATAAGTATGTGAACTTATTTATCGTTCCATCTGAAGATTAAATGGCCTACATCTCCCTGTTTTTCCAAATCCTACACAAAATCTAATATTCCGAGCTGAACTTGATAATTCAAAGTCAAATGTTTAGTTTCAATTAAACCAATATCACAGGTACTTTGAATTGTCAAAACTCCAAGCGTCTTATGGAGAAGAGCCGGCAAGAAACTTAATTCCAAAAGAAGAGTCACCCAAGTTTGACGTAAAAACCGAATCCAAAACCTGGCAATCACCCGCCGTGTAAATAATTTTCTAATTAAACAATCTAATAATAGTGGTAATTAGTTGATATACTAAATTTTCTGTCTAATACAAAAGGTGGTCCCAAAACCCCGGTGAAGCCGTCAGCACAGAAAGGGGCAGCGAAGACAGCACCACCGAAGCAGGCTGCGGCGGCAGCTGCCGTCAAAACACCACAGGGGAAGAAGAAGAAAGGACACAAGCACCAGCAGTATGAGCTTATCGTCACCATCAATCTGGTAAGTGACGACATCATGATATGATATTTCTTTTATTTTTTTTACTGCTACAAGGGGGGGGACGTGCAGGTGGCTCACCTGATGGTAAGTGATCACCGCCGCCCATGGACATTTGCAACACCTGAAGGCTTGCAAGTGCGTTGTCAACCCCTGCAGAAACCGTTTCGGTTTCTTAAAATAGGGAATTACTAAACTGACAGCAGATGTAATGCCCATGCTGTCAGAATAGTCACTCCCCAACGAGCTCTGGTAACCTTACTCACTCGCAGAAAGACAACTATTGTTTAAGATATGATAATTATGATATGATAAGACATGATATGATCTGATATTATATTATATGGTATGATGACATTTCTGTAAATAGATCCTTTGAAAACTCTTTTACAAGTCATTCATAAGATTATTTCAGTGTCTATATGTCATCGGTATTTTCTAACAGACGACCTCATAGTCTCTTTTTAGGTACAAATATCTTTGTTTAAGCTATGTAAGCCGAGCACACTTAAATTAAATTTGGTATTGATATAGTTAGAACCCGGGGCAAGGATATAGGATGGATTTTGTTCCAGTAATCATATTTTAGGATAGTGATAACGAAGGATTGAGAAAAATATGATTATAGTCGTAGTCCCTGTTGAACATAAGTTACCCCATCCACGAGTATCACCTTATTTTTACGTTAAAACCCCGTTTCCTACCCCAAACAAACTGGCTGAAGTAACAAACTGCCTCATAAAGTAAAAGCAGCCTTATCGCGAGAAACTTTTACAGCCGTCTCTTTCTATCTGCACCAATTTTGTATCGATTTTCTCGCTCTAACCAACGCTTTTCGCGATCCAGTCCACGTAATCGCTTCTATGATTGGATTATCGAATGTTTGTTTTGTGATAGGAACGTATTTTTTGTTTGCCTTTTTGTTTTTCTTGTTTGCATTGAATTTTGATATTGTCAGAAACATTCCTGTTAAGGCACCACTGACTTTTCGAAGTTACGTGCGTATTTATCACATGCTCAAACGGTGAGGGAAAACATCGTGAGGATACCTGCATACCTAAGAGGTTCTCTCGTTGGCATGTGAAGTCTGCTAACCCGCATTAGGCTAGTGTGGTGGACTATAACCTAATCCCTCTCAAATGAGAGGCGAGCCGTGCCCAGCAGTGGGACAGTAATTTGGTTTATGATAATTCCTGTTATAGTAGACCAGCTGCAAGGATTTTTAATTTCGAAAATGACATATCCATTAGTGGATTAAAAAAAAGAAATAAGTTAAGAGACATTTTAATATTTCCTGGTGTGTTTTCTGCGTTCATTTGAATGAAAAACGGCAGGCTTTTAATTATTTTTGTTGATATTTTTTTTTCTTTTCGAATATAACCTTACCATATTTTTAAGGGTAGGCCTGTAATCAGCCAGCCAAATGGAAATATTATTTAGTTAAACATTTCAGAAGCGTAACAATGAAATATTGCGAAAATAACTTACTCTACTGTACATGTAAATTCGTGCTTGAATTAACTTAATATCCACTGTGTCCCCGGAGGATTTAGCCAAGTACTGATGTACCTACTCTTTAGTTTACTCACCGTATGTTTTTATGATTTCCCATATAATATTGGGCGAGTTTATAGCTATTCACCGGGCATAAGCTGAACTCACTTGAAATCTCCGAAAGTCTTGAGAGGTAAGGCATAGCGAGATTCCTTGCTCAAATGAGCTACCTGTCCAAGAAAGTACCTCCGTTTTTCTGAAGATCGCAGTGAAATAACAATAGTTGTATTTCTGCGAGTGAGTAAGGTTACCAGAGTTCGTTGGGGGAGGGACTATTCTGACAACATGGGAATTCCGTTTGCTGTTTAGTAACTTGTGATGCTCTTTGCTCTTAGATTGCTCTTAGGTGCGATTCCCAGGTCAAGTAAAGTGTTATTGGGTTTTTCAATGAAATTCTAAGTAGGACTTCGAAGTTTAGATACGTCTCCGGTTGATGGCAATAAGCTCGCCCTCTATTACCAGGGAACCTAAAATATAACAAAAGCGAAATCTATACGACTATTTGTTTTTAAAAAGTTTTACTAGTAGGTAGTAAAACTTCTTCTTGCGGTCCTGCTCTCAAAAATAATGATTAAAAAAATATGTGTAACACATCAATTCAATCAATTGCTTTTGAGCGTAAAATCACAGGTGTTGCTACAGATTATACAAAAATATCCACAATTTATGGATATTTTATTTTTAACTGTGACTGTCAGTGACAGCAAAATGGCCGATATACATTTTATTAAGATTGCTCTCATGTTGTGATGTCTGCTTCCTACGTTAATCTATTTTATGTCTAATACTATGGTGTAATAGTATCTGTTATTATTGGCGATGGTTTATAGAACAAGATTTTCTTTTAAAATTAAAGGTTGTACTGCAATAGATTTTTTTGCTTACTAATTTACTGTCATCCCGTCACATAGCTATAGCTGCCATGCAATACCCATGGTGCTGTAGCCTAAAGCCTGCGTATTTATCACAGAGCTTTGAAAGACAACATTGTGAGAAAACCTGCATGCCTGAGAGATCTTTTCAGCGGCGTCCGAAGTCTGCCATCCCGAACTGGGTTTGCATGGTGCTTTAGCCTATACTCGCTCAAATAAGAGGGTGTGATTTGTTGATGATGATGAAAAACATCTGCCACAAGAGGTAGTTAAATGTCACGTCCCCAAAATATTCGACCCGTGAATTCTATCACCACTGATCGAGTGGTTAAAAAATATTTTTAAACCTATCTAAATCCTGACGAGTAAAAATACTATTTATTTTTCAAATAAACTAAAAATGAATGTGATTCAAACGTGCCAATAATTGTTATTACATCATTTGTCTCTCACGATGACCTGGCGTTATGTTATTTCCCTAATGTCAAAAGACAGGTTGACATTAGAAGGTTCATTCTGAACTATCTTCCTATTTTCTGTCCTTAGTCCCGGAGTGAGTAAGCACTACAGTAAGGCGCTAGTGTTCAGCTGTATTCAGCGATATGTCACAAAGAAAGTTAATGCGGTGTTGCCGTTTAAGGGATAAAGATCAAACTGTATTTGACAGATTTATTCCCTAAATGTTTACAGTACGCACAACGGAAGATTGCGCTGTTTGTTCTTTCTTTGAAAGTACATAATATGTATATTATAGCTTAATAGCTAAGTGTCTGTAACCTAACCAGTGGAAGGTAGTTCTGTTCAGCTGCCCCATTCCATTGCTTCGTTCTTTTACATGTCTTTCCATATTTAGCGGAGGCAAGACCACCGTTGACGCCGTGCTTACCGAGGCGCAGTGGAAACTTACATTTTGACATAATATACTAGAATATACTAGAAAACTGTCTTAGTTCACACCCACATTGTGATAAACATACATTGTCCTACACAATCAAGGACGCTGATTAATCAACTAAAGCGGCTATTGTTACGCCAACGTTCAATTATAAATTCTTTTAGATTTGAAACGAATTACATGCTACTTAAATAAAGTGGAACTTCTTCAAAGTTTCTTTTCATTGCTCCAGTATTAAACTGTCCTTGTGACGTCATATTAGACATTAAAAACGAAGTTTATGGGTACAATTTTAAGTATATTTACGCGAATAAATTGCCAAGTATTTTATGACGCTCTCGACGCAATAGTTTTGGTTGAAATCGTAAATGTCAAATATGTGTAATTTTTTTAAGTAAATTGGAAGGTTAGAAATTTGATTGTCATAATTAATATTGCAGTTAATATGTTGTGGCGTAGAATTTGAGTTAGGCATGACAGCGGCTTAACGGTCTTACGTGAGATATTTTCATTTAAAGTGCGAAATGAAAATATTAACCACAAAATAAAAAAAAATAGTAATTAAGATACATGAGTAGAATAAGGTTAGTCACTAATGAGTTGGTTTAGATTAAATTTAATAAAAATAGCACAATTATTGGGTTAGTTCGAATTTCTTAAAATATGGGTGAAAGTGAATTTACATTACTTGTTGCCAATTCCTTACGTTGAAAAATACGATCCAATGATAACATAAAAATAATAAAAATAAAACTTAGAACCGTCGTGTTTTTTTGGCTATGACATTACTATCATAATATGGAAAAAAAATAGAATTATAAATAAAAAAATGTTTACCTACTTACTACGGTAATAAAGCATGTATTGGTAGAAGGGAAAACATATCTATCCTCTAATTTGAAGACCCGATTGGCTCAGTAGCCCAGCGATCAGCTTCAGCGTCACGGGTTGCAGGTTCTATCGCTTCACAGAGCAAATATTCGTACGTTCTACAGATTGTAGTTCCGGGTGTGGGTGTGGCATGTAAATTTGTGTTTGTAGGTACCTAAATGCACTCACGACATAGGAAAAAAAAGCCAGTTGAGGCAAAGTAAAGAAAAATAGTTTTTTTTAAGTTATTTGTTTTTCTTTTTTATACATTTCTTTCATTCATTCATTTCTTACCTTCTCTTATCCATTATTTTACTGTCTCTCTGATGGATACAGGTATTTTCATTAAAGAGGTATTAAGTTGTAGCCCACCACGCTTGCTTAATACGGGTTACCAAACTTTACATGCCATGATGTCCTTTTTACCTTTCGAGCATGTAGTAAATCCGCACAAAGCTTCGAAGAATCAGTGGCATGGGATTGATTTAAACCTTTAAGTTCACAGTCCACTGGTCAAGTTACTAGGAAAACATAGCTTCGGTCAGAATCGTCATCCGTTAATTCTAGTGGTCGCCCACAAGTCGAAATTCGACCATAATTAATTTAGAATAAAGTATTTAGCATAATCAAAAAAATAAAATAAAAGCATTCTGCACTCCTTCTCTATATAAACTATATGTGTGGGAAATTTCAAACTCCTCCGTCCGCGGAATTTTCATAAAAAGGAGTACAAACTTTTTGCTTCACGTATGATATATAAATGTAGATAATATTTACTATGTGTCTGCGTGTTCCCAACACACACGGAAGACCAACAGAGTAGCATACTTCTTTCTTTTCTTTAAATAATGTAATATATTATGCCTATCAGAAATCATATATTTACAACGATACAATGGAACTTTTACGACTCAAATAAAAATGTGTTCTTAAATTTTTTCTCTCTTTTAACTCGTACTTTATCGTGACAAAGAAGGGCAAATTATATTATGTATTGTCGGTATTTTGTGACAGTGAGCTACGTACATATTATTATCTTCAAGTGTGTATCCCTATAAGAGTAGGCACAGGTGTACGGACTGATGCGATGACAGTTCGCCATAACGCTTTAAGCTGCTGAGGCTTTAATAAAAATATAACCCATGGAACTACCACTTGGCCTAGCACTTTATCTAGACAAACAAATTACCTATATTTATATTTTTGGTAATCATTATAACATATTAACCTGGCTTTCATCAGTCCAAAAAGACCTAAAGGTTATGAATGTTGATGCTGAGACGGTGAGAACGCGCAAGTGCGAACAAAATGGAGAAGGCGGACAAGGAAAACCGAACCCAGATAATCCGATAAGGCGAAAGAAAAGAAGAAGATTATCATTATATTGTCAAGAGGATAATCACTGCTGGACTTATAATGGCATCCCCCACAGACTTCCCCAAATATAGATTTAACGGCATCGCTCTCATAACACTGGATCTAAAAATGTAATAGTGAACTATGGGTGTACAGCAGTAGGTATATCTCTGTCTACCCTTTGGGGATACGGGTAAAACGGTACGATGGAAGTCTAACATTCATTTTACCATCGCAATCATGGAACGAGTTTTCAAATGTATTAAGACCTTTTTACTCCAGCGCCTGATGGATGATAGATTCTAATATTTTTGCTCAACTAATTTGTGCAGGCGTCGAATTACCACTAGGCACTTACTCGGTGGGGCAGAGACCTTTTTGCAATAATTTTGAGGCAAAATTAAATGTATTCATCATTTAAATACATAAAACTTATAACGACATTAATTATTGGATCTTAAAACTAAATTAAATTAGGATTTTGAAGTTATAAAAATTAGTTTAATAACATTTTACTGTAATAATCTTTCAGCTTCAAATAATTACGTTTTTATACCACGGTGGTGGCTGATAAGTTTACGGCCCTCTTGATAGTACCTAAAGAGTTTCCGTAAAATATGGACGTATCTTAAAAAACAAAAAGAGAGGAGTTACTACACGAACCGCAAACGGAATTCCCATGCTCTCAGAATAGTCACTCCTCTAACAAGCTCTGGCCACCTGACTCGCAAACGCACAACTATAACCTATTGTCTCTCTGCGGTCTTCTTTATGGTGGAGGTATTTCCCCAGTCGGGCTGCTGAATTTGAGCGAGGAATCTCACTATGCACTACCTCTCTAATATAGTTTAATCTGTAAAATCCGTAAAAAGTATTTAAGTGTAATTAAATATTTTTTCAGTATTTAATATTTTCGAATACTTAATTAATCAGAATTTAATGTTTCGAGATAAAATAAAGAAAAAAACAAATTGGTCCCATCTTTCTCAATGTCACATGTCAGTATGAATCAAAAAACAATTTGTATTCATGACATTACATGTCAATAGCATAGACAGAGTCAAACAATATTAATAGCTTGAAAAATTAGTTCGTAAGAAATATGTAAAGAGATTTAAAAGTTATTCATGAAATTACAAGGTTCAATTTTACTCGGCATTAATTGCAGTCTTCAGTTCCATCACAGTTGACGAGTCTTTAATTTCCCGCCAAAACTTGTTCGTTCCAAATAATTATGCGGTGTGCCAAGATGACGCCTCATATACGTTTGTTCTACATTGACCGTAAATATTAGCAAAGAATTCTATCGATTAAAAGGTTTCGCAACAAAATCTACGCAGAGTAATAAATTATGGCACTAAGTAAATTATTTCAAATAGGTATTATAGTACCTAGCAAGACGAATGTGTAATACCTAGTAGTAGTTCTGTAAATTTTAACAAAATCCAACGTAACGCTTTATTAGTTTTAATAATCATCTTTGAAACTAACTTTGTGCATTATAGTTAGAATTGATATATTAAGTATTTACTTGAATTGTCTGCTCTGTCTTAAGTTATGTCTGTGTTCTTATACAACTTTAACTTACTCAATTGGGTTCTCAAAAAGCCCTGAAACCAGAGTAACTTGCATACAACAGACACCAGACGTTAGCAAATATTGAAATAGAATTGAAACCTTTCTACCTGCAAAATGCTTTTATAAGAATCGTAAAATCTAATATATAAAATTCTTCTGTCACGGGGTGCGTAATCGAACTCCTCCGAAACGGCTCGACCGATTTTAATGAAATTTTTTGTGCTTATCCGGTATCTATGAGAATCGGCCAACATCTATTTTTCATCCCCCTAAATGTTAGGGGTAGTCCACCCCTAAATTTTATTTTTTATTTTGTAGACAAAATATTTTTTTGTATTTTTTTTTAGATTTGGCATTAAAAAATACATACAACCCTAAATTTTCACCCTTCTACCACCAACCCCTAAAATGTGGCAAAACAACGTTTGCTGGGACAGCTAGTATTTACAATATAAGTCTATTTAAAAATGGTCTCTGTAGAACAGTCCCAGCGCAATCAGCGAAAATAGTTTTAAATATAGAATTCTACTAATATCCAAGCTGACAATCTCGTGTCGTGTGTATTATTGGCCAGTACGATAACATAATCGTAATATAAACGTTTTATAAGTGATAATAGAATAATCAGAATTAAAAAATAATCAACAGATAAAATCTAAAAATAAAAGCGTCTGTGGTAACTTTCTATTTTAAATGTGGAACAGAAAAAATACATGCTTGCCTTGTTTGAAAAAACACAGCTGCGATTTACGCGCCATATTGTTTTGTTTACGTGAAGTTTTCCAAAAAGCATTCGTGTAAAATCGTGTATCGTGTTAGTGCTTGTGAGCTAGTGGTATAACAGTTTAGGTGTTATTAAAATATGCGTTATATGAAATTTGTAGTTTTAAATGTGCGTTAAGAAATTTGGTTAATTTAAACGAACTATTCATGTAGTCGTGCGGTATTTTAATTTAATGTGTTGTTATAATTATGTTATTTCAACTTGCCTAGTACCTACTTAGAGCTTTCTTTCCGCAGTGTAATCGTGTATTGTTTTTTTTTCATCTGTTACTTGCATTGGGTAATTGAGTGATCAGTATAAATAAGACAGTGAATGTGACACGGTTATAACACCGTTTCCTAAAGAAAGTTTATTCATTTCTAGTGAGGTGCTCCGAATTCGGTATTACGTAAGAGGCAAGAAAAATATTATTATAATAAATATTGTTTTGTGTAGTTTGTAACAGTAAGAGCGAAATGTCGGGTTAACTTGTAAAATTAGAAAATATAGGTAATATAAGTATCTTATATCGGTTTATACAGATTTGAAAACGGTTTTTTTCAAATCTGTATCTTCAACTAACCAATATGAGATGACTAGATAGTAAAATAAGATGTATTTACAAGTACCCCGCCCCACGAATGCTATTACCATTCCTATTAATTTCAGTAGTTGTTCCGGGTTTCGCTTGTGTAACGTAAAAAACATGTATTTGATTTGAAATGAATTTACAATATAGGTAGGAGAATTTTTAAGTGTGTTTTTTAAAAGAACAATAAAAGCAAACAAAATGGCTGCTACTAAACCCGCAGAAGAGGTTTATACAAAAGAATACAGAAGATTGAGGAGGCTTACCAGCGATTTGGCGATACGTCAAGTTTCAGTACGTACCTACTTATCTCCATAAAACCTGCGTATACGTCATCATCCCATGTATCGTTCTACTGCTGGGCACGTGTCTCCTCTCATTTGAAGTCATTTGAGAGGGAGCTAGCCTACTGCGGGTTGGCAGACTTCACACGCCATCGAGATAATCGCTCAAGCGTGCAGGTTTCCTAACGATGTTTTCATTCACCGCTTGATGCATGTGATTTTCCATAATCTAGAATTACTTACGAGTCCTTTCATTCCGATATAAGAACCGCAGGACCAAGTTAGACACATTTAGGTAGATAGAGTATTCTTCCCGCCGGGGTTGTGGTGTATGCTTTTGCGAAACCCATGGCCCCGGTAATAGGGTTGTTAGCGTTGACGGGTGCGGTTTTAAACGATTTTTTTAGTCGGTAAACGCTCAAGCGGAGTCTGACACACGCCGTCGCCTCTCCAGGCGACGGGAACGTCCGTAAAGGATTTATCCGCACTTAAAAAGAAATTGAGTATTCTTCAATGATATAAAAAACTATAGATACGTTATCCGCTCTCTAAAATGGCAACAAGAAATCAAGGCAATTGCCGGGATCGCGCTTAGTGACGAACCAACCAGCGTTGCGAGGGTACGTCCCGAAAAAATAATTCGTGATTAATAGTTTTATACTTCCTGAGAACAAGATGCCTTCATATGTTTACAAATTATACTACAACAGTGAAAGATAAAAATGTGTGTTTCCCTTTGCACAAATTAGTACCTGTCGCCATTTTGCATAGCCGTAATGTTCGTGCATGACGCGTCTATATAATAATATGTCATTGGTATTCTTTACTGTAGGTACACCAATGAGACAACAATATGGAATACATAGAGAGTAAAAAGTACAATTTGTGGTCGTCTCGCTAAAAGCAATTTCTTCCAAATAACCATTGGATGGACAAGAGTTAAGAAGGAAGAAACGAACAGTAATATAATATGTATAATTGTTGTCTATATGAATACAGCAACTCGTTGAAAACACCTAACCTTGTTTTTTTTTCTATGTTTCAGTCAGAATATGGCCTCACGGAAGAACAAGTTGCAGGTAAATAGATAAATATATTCGGACATTATAATACAGCGCCATCTAGTTACAAGATAAGCCTTGTGTTATGAATACTAGATGGTTGATATACTACACACATAGTTCTTTTTCGTAAATACATACAATACATATTATACATACATAGAAACATCTATGTATAACTCAGATACAAATCGCCATGCTCGTGACACAAACATATTATGGCCCTACCGGTTTTTGAACCCAAATCCCTTCCCACGGAAAGCAGTCCTGTTTTAACACAGCTTTTATACAGCTGCGCTATGCGGGACTTCAAAAAATCATGTCAAACCTTTTTTAGCAAAAATCAAGGCAAAATATTGTACAAAGACCCGTGAATTGATAAGATTAAAAGTGTAAGTTCTGAATTACATTAAACATGTCTACATCATAATTACTATCAAGTATCAAACCTGCAACTTGAAGGGTATAGGCAGAGTAATAGCTACTATCTATATACTGGGGTTTTCGTACATCTACATTTTTTTTTAGTTTCAAGTTAGATTTACTTTCATTACATCATTCGAGTTTATCGCTTATGCCATATATTAATAAGAGTTCTGTTTCTGTAACAGAGTTCAAAGAAGCCTTCATGCTTTTCGACAAGGATGAAGATGGCACGATCACGATGGCAGAGCTTGGTGTCGTTATGCGGTCGCTTGGACAGAGACCTTCAGGTAATTATTTTTTGAAAGAGAACGATTCTTTATGCTATTGTTTTTAAGAACCAATTTCCCGTCCTACTGTAGGGGCGCTTGTATCATTTCAGTTTGAGAGAAGTTAGATGGAAATAGTCCACTCTGTTTCCATATTAGTATCCTACTTATATAATGTATGTGAAAATTTGAACGTATGGATGTTGGAATCTGGATGAGATTTTGGTACCTATATGTATAGATAGAAACTATATGTATAGTTAAAACCTGAGTTAACGCAAAATGCTCCGTACATTTTTTCAAAATATCATGCTAGAGTAGAAAAACTAGTACCTAGTACACCTACTTAGGTACTTATCGTTTTTAATATTAACGTTACTTAAATCTCAATATAATTTTATAAATTTATCTATGCCACCTAACCTCCTACCCTGACCTAAGCATGACGATCAGGAGGTTAGGTGACTTGTCGTACCTAACAATCGGTAAAAAGGTACTAACAGCATTTTTTGTTACTCATACTATCTAAATAATAAAAGGTATTTTTGCTTTTGCTAGAAACTCTGTGAAGCTTTGCTAAAGAATCTGAAGAAACTATTTTTATCATGATATTGTGCATGCGCAACTTTTAACTATGGCTTGCGTAACCGAGTATTATTAGCTGATTAATAATTTAACGTTGTCGTTATTTAATAAAGGGTTTTGGAGTTAAAGTTTTTAATAACAATCATACTTGTTTGTCGCGTTCCGCATATTTTCACAGAAAATTTGCCAAATGCATACGAATGAAATTCTATTTAAAACGAAGTTAATGGCTATTAATGTATTAATACGAAAATGATTTCTGAATAAACAAATGTTTTAGTATTTTTCGAAAGTATCATTTTACAATGATTAAGGAACACCAGTTAATTTTGTTTTAAATCTCTAAATAATGCAAAAAGTCAACCACAAGGCCCCGGCGAGATTCGAACTCACGATCTCCTGTTTACTAGACAGGCGCTTTAACCAACTAAGCCACGGCGCCGACGATCGTGTCGCTGAAATTGTGGTTCTATATCTATTGAGTGTTTCGAAACAATAAAATGCTATCCTATTAATATTGAAAACGCGAAAGTTTGTAAGTATGGATGAATTGATGGATGTTTGTATTTTTAATTTTTAATAAGTCTGTATTTTTTATGTTTGTTACCTCAGAAGTTTCGAATAGGTGAACCGATTGTGATGATTATTTTTATAGTCGACGACCTCTGTAGTCTAGTGGTTCGAGTACCGGACTGCTGATCACGAGGTTGTGGGTTCGATCCCCACGGGACACAAATATTTATGTGATGAAATTAAGTGTTTGTGTTCGTCTGGGTGTTTCCTATGTATTATAAGTATGTATTTACAAAAAAAAAGTATATAAGTATTATATCCCTTGTCTAGTACCCATAGTACAAGCTCTGCTTAGTTTGGGACTAGATGGTGTGTGAAATGTTGCAGTTTTTTTTTTTTTTTTTTTATATATATATTTGAAAGCTGTTGCTTCCCGTTGTGGTCCCATTTCAATTTGCTCCAGTTCTTACATCTGAAGTCGTTTTTTTTGACAGAATTATAATCAAATGACATGGTACGAATTCCAGAGACGGAGCTTCGGGACATGGTGAAAGAGGTAGACCAGGATGGCAACGGCACCATCGAGTTCAACGAGTTCCTCCAAATGATGTCCAAGAAGATGCGTGGGGCTGATGGAGAGGATGAGCTTAGGGAGGCTTTTAGGTACCTATTACTTCTATTGTATTTTTTTATACTAGGTAATATTTTAGATAGATACTAGCTACTAGTAGAAGAGTGAAAATTTAGGGTAATAAGTATTTTTTAATGCCAAATCATAAAAAAGGACAAAAAAAAACAGTTTGTCAAAAAAAAAGAAAAAGAAAAAAAAAGTCTGGTGAGTTACATCCTTATCACCGAGGGGTGTAAAAAATAGCATACGACCGCATATATATACGTATACATACAAAATTTCATAATAATCCATCAAGCCGTTTCGGAGGAGTTCAACGACAAACGCTGTGACACGAGATTATTTCAGCTGTGTATCCTAAAGTGGTGTGACCAGTCGACTGTAATGTCAAAGGTCTCGATTCAAAAGCACCTGTATTGGTCTAATCGAAATAAATGATTTAATTTAGACTTTGACTTTGAGTTCAAACCCAAGGCAGGCACCACTGAGTTTTCGGAAGTTATATACGTGCGTATTTATCGCATGATGCTCAAACGGTGAAGGAAAATATCGTGAGCAAACCTGCATGCTTGAGAGATATTCTCAATGGCGTGTGAAGTCTGCCGGGGCTGGCAACGCATATGCCTTCTGGTAATGCAAATGTCCTTTGGCAGCGGTGATCACTTACCATCAGGTGAGCCGCCTGCTCATTTGCTCCCTTACCCCCATAAAAATAACCTATAAGACACCAAGAACAGTCTTCCAAGTTCTACCTTCCTCGTTGCAGGGTATTCGATAAGAACAACGACGGTCTGATATCCTCGGTGGAGCTGCGCCACGTGATGACCAACCTGGGCGAGCGGCTCAGCGAGGAGGAGGTGGACGACATGATCCGCGAGGCAGACCTCGACGGAGACGGCATGGTCAATTACGATGGTGAGCTTAACTTCTTAATTTCAACCTTCTTTGTATAAGGAAGGGGGTCTATTCTTATCATTTATTTGCATTCCACAATGTTTTTATAGATGGTAACAGAAAATTTTATGTTAGATATGGACCCTGTCGGGCACTACAAATATAATAACGCTAATTAAATATACAGTACATATAATTAACTCTATCGTTTATCAACATTTTCATAATTTTTTTTTTTCATCAGTATAAAGATTTACATATCACATGCTCAAACGGTGAAGGAAAACATCGTGAGGAAATTTAGAGGAGACCCGTGCCCAGCAGTGGGACATTAATGGGTTGATGATGATGAAAGATTTACATCGTAATATTTTTGATAGAGAACTACGCAGAAATAGTTCAGCCATCATGTATGTTTTTAATCATTTGCGTTATTAATAATAAAAAAAGAAAAACCAACTTCAAAAACTAAAAAGCAAAAAATAACTTCATAGAGTTTTACCTTTTTTTTAGTTTTAAAGGTATAAAGTCGGTGCCAAGCCAAACGTAATAGTAAATACACTTACTATTACGTTTGACTGAAACGTAACAGTGACCTTGAGCGGGGTGGTTAAAACCACCACATCATCGGCACCGACTCCATACCTTTAAAACTAAAAAAAAGGTAAAACTCTATGAAGTAATTTTTTGCTTTTTAGTTTTTGAAGTTGGTTTTTCTTCTTTAAAAAAAGTTAATTTATTTTTTTCTTTTTAGTGTTGTATACAATGTGGAGATGACAATATGACTTTAAATGAAAACACTGGCAATACTGGTTTATAGAAACATTTGTAAACTATCAAATAAATCCGAACATGGAAATTAAAAAAAAAAAAATTTTCTTACAAACTAAATAGCTTAAAACTGCAAACAAAATAAAACACCATTTATAAAAATGGTACACTGACCTGCGATAAGAATGGCAACGCAGCTTGGTTTCATTCATGTTAAAGCTGTGGCCGACGCAGCGACGTAATGTTTGGCGCCATTATTCTTATTGTTATTAATGCTCAATTACACAAATCAAATCACAGAATATTAACCAAATAGTCGGGCATCATTCACCCGCGAGTTATTCACTGATCAATTTATTATTCACAATCACTTTTCGATCACATAATTATGTCGCCAGTCATTAAATTTTTTTATTTTCAATATGTCCGCCGTGTTCTTGAATACACAAACTACACCGACGTATAATGTTATTTCTCACTCTTGATAATAGGTCTCACGGTATGTCCGTACAGCTAAAGCGGCATTACCGTGACACTCCCCATAAATTAAAATCATATCAGTGTACTCCGAAGCGGTATAATTGTAACGAGGCATGATTATTTAATAATAAAACCTTGAAACACCAAGTATTAAGCGTCTAATTTCGCAAAGTTCACTTAGCTATTTAACTAAGTACCTATAATACGTTTATGTGTCCTGTCACTATTAAAACAAAGCGTCAAATTTCGCACAACACAACACAACACAACAACAAAGATACGATAACACTCGCGCGGCGACTTCAAACGGGCGCGGGCGCATCCGAAATTCCAGAGAAAATAAAATGCGTCACAGGCAGTAAGGACGTCCGGTGACACACTGACCGCGTAACCTAGACACGTCGACAAGTAAGCAAAGAGGAAACAAGCAAACTTACCTATCTCTTTCGCACATACATATTTTCTTATCTAGCTGTGATGACACGCTTTATGACTCTTATGGCTCGGGCATAAAGTATAATTTGCATTGAGAAAATAAATTTGATAGAAAAGGCGTAGGTTTTTAAAGTGGCGAGCTGGCAACGTAAGTCGTTAACCTGTCGCGTGCTCTCCTGTTTACAAAACATCATGTCGAAAATACTTAAAATGAAAAATAATGTCCTGTGGCTAAACTACTGGATATATTCATTTGATTTTTTGTGTGACGGTTGGGAATATCATGACTTATACGAAGTTTCATTTATGATCATATTGTCCTCCCCACATTGTATATTAAACTTTTCATATCAGGTCAATCTAATAGCCTGAAAGAATACAACTATCGATCCATATATACTTATAACTATGAAAGATTTTTCCTTCAACTCCTAACCGTTGAGGAGTTGTACCTTCCATCATCAGATCATTACATGAGATGGTGATTAAAAAAAAAAAAAAAAGATTCCGACGAATTGAGAACCTCCTCCTTTTTGAAGTCGGTTAAAAAGTAAAAGAACACAAAACAATATTACTTATACAAAGATGTTAATGGGTTTTGAGACCGGGACACCATAATTATTGTATTTATAGGGGGAATCCGGGACCGTAGTCCCAGTCCCAAAAGCCCCACGACCCAAATGTTATACCTACTTTAATATTGCAATAAATATAAGCTGCCTTAATTTTGAGTTCAATTTTACACGACCATAAAAATAATTGTGCTGACATATTGTATTGGAATTTCAGAGTTCGTGACAATACTGACGTCGAAAAACTAGTATGCAGACCAGGGGCCGAAGAGAGAACATCCCGGAAGCCAGTGCCCATACTCGTACCTCCAGCGGTACGGGGGGAAAGAAACTCTTATCTAGACCTAAAGTCGTAGACGTGTTGCTAAAGTGGATCATTTTATAAAACGCGCTTGGTGGCAGTGTATACGTACCCTTATTTTATTGTTGCGCATTTTTCAAGAGTTATATGACCGACTAATTTGTCGCAATTGCGATTATTTTGTCGCAACTGCGATTATTTTGTCGCATTTGCAAGAATTTTTATCGCGGTTGCATGTGAGATTGTAATGTATAAAATATTGAATGTAGCGGTGTTGCTACATAACGCAAAAATAAACTGTCGCAAATTATGCCGACAAAGGCAGACGCTATAAATGTAGTACTGATTAGTAAATGGTGTGTGTTTGTATGTGTATGTGTGTGTGTGTGTGTATGATAGCTATTTTGTGTTTGTTTTATATGGTTGCATGTGTATATGGCCTTAAGTAAGATTGCATTGCATGTCATATTGTGTGGTTAAAATAACAAACAAAACTAATAACTGCTTACTGTTATAGAGCTATAATAAAATGTTACAAACCAACCAATTGTCAGAGAAAAATATTTAAATATTCTCGAAACAAATTTTAAGTCTCAGTTAGAGATACGACAAGTCTCACTTGTGAAAAAACCTAAAAACAAACAATGACATTCTCTATGCAATTTGCAACGCTTATCGACAAAGAATAATTATGTCTATAATAAACTTTGAGCATACATTTCTAACATCAACAATGTTTTTTTTTATACCCATAGGGTTGCTAACAATGTTTTTTACGTCCCGCCTGATGGGAAACGGTTACCGTTGGCAACACCAGAGGGGTCGTTCACGCTTTGCCGACCCAGTAAAAACCGTTTTAGTTTTCTTAAAACAGGGAATTTACTACATTGACAGCAAACGGAATTCCCATGCTGTCAGAATAGTCACTACCCTCACATGCTCTGGCAACCTTACTCGCAGAAACTCAACTATTGTTGTTTCACTGCGGTCTTCTGTAAGGCGCTATGCCCCATCTCTTTCTAGCATTTCATATAAAAATAACATTGTTTTATGTCGTTTTAAACCTAGGTGATTAATAAATTTACTATTTTTCGTTTTTTTTTGTATTTTTTTTCTGTCATCTTGAAGAAAACTGTCCAATGGATATATTAACTTAGAGAAATTTATTAAAAAAATATAATTTAGTCACGATTTTAGTAATTTATTTAGTTTTTTTTACGGAAAGCAGGGTTGTCTGCGGTTTTTTCATTTTATTTTCAGTTATGTACAAATATATTATTTTCTATGAATAATAATATGTTTACTAAAACATCTTAACTAACCGTTACAGTAGAATAACATTACATTGTAATGGCGCATTGCAAGTTTAAAAAAATAACAATAAGAATTATACGTCGTGTCAATGTTATGCTTTTGTGATTAAATATAGTGTGACAAGTCTAAATATGTTTATAATCAATAAATATACATGTGAAAAAAAATAGATGAAATAGTTCGAATAAGTAAATAATATATTACCAGTAACAAAAATAAATAATAGTTTATAACAAAATATTCGGTTGTGTCAACACTATTACAAACAGTTAGATAAAGTCTCAAAATGTAGTTGTGTATGAATTTGTGTGTATGTGTTGTAGGAAAATAAATGTATGTGTTATGTCTAAAGCAACGTTTCCGTTGGTCTTCCAGTATGTGAAGGTTGACTGAACAACATATGAGCCAAATGTTACCAGAGTTCATTAATGTTACGAGGAATCGAAAAAAATATATTTATAGAACTAGTGAAGTACTTAAATGCTAAGGTGATTTTATTTAATCGTATAAAAAAAATTGGAGGAATTTTACCAAAAAAAAAATCAAGCGAAAAGGGTACTTATATATTAATATAACGAAATAGTGAAAAATTTCTACATTTTGCTAAGCTCTTAAAGACTATAATACAATTTTAATGGAAACGTTTAGGATTTTAAGATCATCGTGCGCATACCCTGCATCTTGTGTCTGTATCATTAAAAAGAAAAAAAAAATAGCATTGAGAATATTTTTGGTTAATAATTTTAATTTATTTAAAAGACTTTTATTTAAAAGCAACCAAGACAACAAAATAAAAGATTGAAGCCAATTATTATGCAGCAAATTTTAATAAAATTGTTATTATTATGACTATTCATTTATTATTTGAAAATAATCTAAAAAGATAATATTTATTAGTTACTTGATATTGAAACCATTTTATGACAATAAAAATATAATCATTTAAAAATATGTCAATTTTATCTCACTGATGATAAATATTTTAAACCAAATTATATTTTGAAAAGAATGAGAAAATAATTTAGTACAAAATTATTTAACAATTGTAAGAAGAGTAAATTATAATTATTGAATTAAATTCAGCCATTTTTTACGTAAAGAGAAATTTATTTTAATATTTTATGTCATGTTATATGAGATTTATCATAAATAATAATATATGCCATGTATTTAGAAGATGAAAATGAATAGATTTGTTATTATATTTTTATTTGAATAATAAAATAATAACCATATTAAAATTGTAAGCCAACGTAGAGATCAATAGTATAAATATTAGTATGTTAAATTTAGTCCATAAAAATAATCAATAAAAATAAAGTTATGGGGCTGAGACTTTTTAAATATTTGTTTAAATTGTTGTTTTTAATCAAATAATTTTATTATCATTAATTATAAGAATAGGTACTCATACAAAATACAAATTTTTTGTTTATTATGTAACAACAATTTTTTTATTACATATCCACAATATTAGTTCATAAAATGGTAATTAAGGAAGAAAGAAATACTACGCTTGAATGTAAGTATATTTACCACTCGTTACTCAATATTGAGACCCAAAGAACATAAAAGGTTATGTCAGACCCACCTAATATCTTTCGTATATAACCACAAAAGACACAATGAACTTGGAATTAAAAATTAAAAACAGTTAATTTGTAACTTTACTATTACCTACCAACCTAACCAAACATATTTCTACTACACAATATTGAAATAACAAATTTACATTATATACCCCTTGGACTATATCTTCGCAGGGATAGGCAGATCTGTACCTGCTGATATAGGTACTCCCACAATATGGGGGTGGTTTGCCTGATTTTTAGGCTCGTCCCGTATCACTCATATTTTGAATGTACATATGTATATATCTGGGTTCGGTGTATTCTGTTCTTCGGGGTTATAGGAGAAGGCATTAGTATATTGTTTGCTGTTAAAAAATAGAAGTTCCTCATTATTATGAGGATTAAAACCTTTGAGCGTAAATACTCTTTTTATGAACTAAATATTGTAGATATTAAATAACTGTTTCATTTTTTTTATTACAATATAGGGATGACGACTTCATTTAATTGTATATTTAAATGTTACATATTAAAACGTATCGTTTATTGTTTATTACGTTTAGAGCCTAATAAAAATTCATTTTATCACAAAATAGCAACATTGATATTTGTGTAACTAGTTCAGAAACGATGATAAATAAGAAGAATATAAGAAACATAATGATTGTTTAATGTATAAATATTATGTGTACCTATGCGTTAGATATTCAATGTAATTAGATCATTATACAAGCTTCGTAAAGAAGGGATTTTAATAAAATTGATATGTGATTTTGTTTTTTATTCCATCTTACGGGTAATATCATAATCCTTTTACCCAGTATATGTTGGAGTCAGTTTTCATTTTGCCTAGAATGACATGGGTAGAGCAACGCTGATACACACGTCATTCTTGTGAACGGGCGGTGTCAGTTGGGGCTGGTCGGCTCATATTCTATACTAGAAAAATTCGTATGTTTCACACCAAACTTCATTATTCTCATATTGACATTTCAAATATTTTAATGTACAGTCGCCAAAAGGTCAACCTATCCGAAACTGTCAAATTTTCCCAACTGAACATGAACCTTATTAGTTTATCATAAAGTTGAAAATCTATCAAAGAAATTTGACAGATTGTGGTATCATGATGTGCTGGCCACCGTACATTTTATTTCAAAGACTATCTATGGAATGAAGGAACGAAGTAAGTACTTTTATTTCCCCCCTATTAAAATACCGTAACA
Organism: Craniophora ligustri; assembly: GCA_905163465.1. Lineage (NCBI taxonomy): Eukaryota > Metazoa > Arthropoda > Insecta > Lepidoptera > Noctuidae > Craniophora > Craniophora ligustri. Next base: position 2,766,507 of record LR990967.1, on the reverse strand, counting down.
CAATAAACAAATAAATATTCCTGGACATTATGACACAGCGCCATCTATTTCCGTGGTAAGCAACGAGGCTTGTGTTACGGATACTAGTTGGTTGATATACTACATGATAAGCATAAGTAATTTATAATTAGACACATTTTAATCTAAAGTGATGATGTAACTATATCTATCTATATATTATTATAAAAAAACAACCACACCCGTCTTTCAAATCAAAATCATTCTTATCAGCTACTAATGACTATTTAAAACTAAAAGTAAACAGGCACTAATTAGTAAGGTTAGTTTTAAATAATTAATTATTGTTTGTGGTATTTATAAAATCTACGGCCGCCTCCGTTAAATCGAAAATCTTGACTCTTGAAGGCTTGTATCGAAAAATTAACTGTAGTTGTGCCAAATTTTAGGTTATTAAATCGAGTAGTGTTTGAGTGTTTGTATTTATTCAGTAATTTAGAACTTAAAGATTTGTTAAGGATAACTAATAACATGTATAATTATTATGTATTTATTGATTTATTGCACAATGTAAACACAGTTAGTGAAGCTTCATTATTATTCATATGAATAATAATAGAAAAAAATCTACTTTATGATGGCTACAATGCCCTACAATATAATGCTAAAATGACCAAATTTTTATAAACTGAAAGCGTTTCAAATAAGAGAATGCACTGGGAAGAAAATAAATATCAAACATCAAATGTGTATCTGTAGGTTCACGCACGTGCTGCGCGTGCGCCGCCGACTCTACACGCTTCACGCGCATGGGCTCGTCTGCGCACGGGCTGCTGAGTACGGCTTACAATAAGTGGAGACTGCTTTTCTGATAAGACATCTTGAGTTTAATTAATTTTTAGTCTGAGCAAACTACTATTGAGATTTTTAAGAAACTGTCAGTAGCAGATAAAATATAGTCCCAGTGTATTACGTACCATCACTCCTGTAGTCCCCGAAAGGTGAGGCAGAAGTGTACGTGTGTACGGTCACAGTTCACCGGCCATGTTTTAGGCCCCACGTAATAGGGGGCGAGCCTATTGCCATTAACTAGGCATGAATTCTAACTTCGAGATGCTTCTGAGAATTTCATAGAACACTTTGCTCATCTCGTCTCGTCTAAGATCTCTTTCTTTGGTTAAATCTTATACATAAAAATCTCGTGTCACAGTGTTTATCGCATGAACTCCTCCGAAACGGCTAGATGGAATATTATGAAATTTTGTATGTACATTTGGTAGGTCTGCGAATCTGTCGTAGGCTATTTTTACACCCCTAGGTGATAAAAAGTATGGTGAGCAATGATATAAAAAACTATAGATACGTTCCCCGCTCTCTAAAATGGCAACAAGAAATCAAGGCAATTGCCGGGATCGCGCTTAGTGACGCACCAACCAGCGTTGCGAGGGTACGTTCCGTAAAAATAATTTGTGCTTAATATTTGTGTTTTATACTTCCTGAGAACAAGATGCCTTCATGTGTTTACAAATTATACTACAACAGTGAAAGATAAAAATGTGTCTTTCCCTTTCTTTGCACAAATTAGTCGCTGTCGCCATTTTTCATAGCCGTAATGTTCGTGCATGAAGTGTTTATATAATAATATGTCATTGATGGTGAGAGACATCTCTCACCATACTTTTTTTTGACAATACATTTTATTTGTATTTATTTATGATTTGGCTTTAAAAATACTTATAACCTTAAATTTACACTCTTCTACCACCAACCCCTAGAATGTGGCAAAATAACGTTTGTGGGTCAGCTAGTAAATTAATAATTAGTTATTTAGTCCCGACATTACGTAAAGAAGTTTTATTTCAAAGTCTGATGTTCACGTAAGAGTAAGAAGTCGGTATAATCTAGTTTACTACCAACTAGTTTTATGACAGACTCAAATAGAATCTGGTGTAGTACCTACTTAATGTAATGAAATATCCTGTACGTTCTAGACACAAAGATTAGAACGTAATTGTACCTTATTATCTTATATCTACGATTGAACTTCGTCTGCACGGGCAGGAAGAAGGGATTATAAGGTTTTAAATACCATTATAATTATTTGTCTATTATAGTTATATGACTATTATTAATTGAAATCCTCTCCATACTATCGTAACTATAATATAATAGCCATCTCCACGTCACGTTTACGCCCCAAAAAGATAATTTACACAACTGATAAGAAATTAAAGTAGTAAATAAATTATCTCCATACAGACGGTATAATTATTATGTTAAAATTGTTTACTTAATAACATCGTACCTAAGAACAAATAAACACTAAAAAGACACAATAAGAAGCTGTGGTAGCTTAGAGGTGTGAACAGTGGACTGTGAAATAAAAGTTTGGAATTCAATCCCAAGGCACCACTGACTTTACAAAGTTATGTGCGTATTTATCAAATGCTCAAACGTTGAGAACGTCGTGAGGAAACCTGCAGAACAGAGATATTTTGTCGATGGCAGTCGGTTTGTGAGGAGAAAATAAATATATATTATTAGTCTAGTTACCCGCATTAGGATTGAGAGGAGAACCGAGCCCAGCAGTGGACAATAAATGGCTTGATGATGGTAATGAAGCTTGATTAGGTAGGTACATAAATATTACTTAAAATAACATCCAGCTAATTCCATTATCTTTACAAGTACTACGCCAGTTATCTATATGATCTACAATTATTTCATACAATAAATTATTGTAGTCTAATGTTTTCACAAGTTTACGATGGATAAAGATTACATTAATCATTTAAATACACATACATTTTATCATTACAATTACACAGTTATTGTGATATGCTGATTTCTAATGTTAAACACCGCCATTCCACGAAGTACGTCATTTAGTACAACATACCATAGATAAAAGCCCAGCAATCAATCAAAGTAGGCCAAATTTAATTGACATTTTTTTAACGTCGATAATAAAGACAGGTGCCATAAATTAAATTTAACAAACCCCGACATATTTTGTGGCGGACTATCTTGGACCGGTTTACATCAAACATAGTTCAGAACATTCCCGACTAACTCACCTCAAACAAAATCAAAATCGGTTCATCCATTCGGGAGCCACAGACACAGACATACACATGCTGGTAAGAAGACGTTTATGACTTTGAATTTCTGAGCGTCAGACAGTGGGTACGGGTTTGCTCTCATTTTTATAGCAATACAAGCTGACCCAGCAAACGTTGTTTTGCCACATTATAGGGGTTGGTGGACTACCCCTAACTTTTAGGGGGATGAAAAATAGATGTTGGCCGATTCTCATAGATACCGGATAAGCACAAAAAATTTCATCAAAATCGGTCAAGCCGTTTCGGAGGAGTATGGCAACGAAAACTGTGACACGAGAATTTTATATATTAGATAGTGCAGATTAGCATGCTTCACATACCATTGAAGTCAGACAAGAGCTGTGGTAGCCGAGTGGTGTGACCAGTGAACTGAGATGTCAGAGGTCTCGAGTTCGAACCCAAGGCACGAAACACAAACCACTGACTTTTCGGAAGTTATGTGCGTATTTATCACATGCACATACGGTGAAGGAAAACCTCGTGAGGAAACCTGCATGCTTGAGAGAATTCTCGATGGAATGTGAAGTCTGCCAACCCGCAGTCGGCTAGCGTGGTAGACTATAGCCTAATCCCTCTCAATTGAGAGGAGACCCGTGCCCAGCAGTGGGACATTAATGGGTTGATGATGATGATGATGATGACATAACATTGAGGTGATTTTTAATACATGCAGGTTTCCTCACAAAGATTTTCTTCACCGCATGTGATAAATACCACAACTTCCAGGATTCGGTCAGAGAGTCGCTTTAGGGGCGGAGTCAGGATTCAGTATGTAGTTCGTGCCTTGAGATCGAACTCAGTACCTTTGACTTCGAAGTCCACTGGTTAGAATACTAGGATATCATAGCTTCATCAGATACAACTTAGAATATGAAATGCAATTTAACTTGTGTAAATGGGCAATGAAAACTGATTTATCTCTACGGAGTTAATATAATAATCTCGCTCTATGGTTTACGATTATCTTAGACAATGTGTTGTATTCTTTTATAGTGTTTGCATGTTTTTATTATATAATTTACGAGTAAACATGACGGAGGCTACGTGTTATGGCGGGGAATGTACGTGAAATGCACGTGCTACTGTTTTAAATCGCACAAACAAAAAATAAAAACAAACATTACCTTTCTTTCTGTTTTATTAAACGATTTTAGTTTGTTTAAACAAAAAACCGACCCGTTTAGCTCAGTGGTAGTTAACGCTGCCAGCTATGCTATGGGTCCCGGGTTCGAATCCCGGTAGGGGCAAATGTTTGTGTGATGAGCGTCAACATTTGTATCCGAATCATGGCTGAATCTATGTATAATAAGTATGTATTTAAAAAAAAGTATATCAACCATCTAGTGTCCGTAACCCAAGCCTCGTTGCTTAGCTCGGAACTAGATGGCGCTGTGTAATAATGTCTGGAAACATATTTAATAGGTACCTATTTATAAAAAAAATTGTATCTATGTATACTACGTACATATATAATTATGTCACGTGTACTTTTGTTATTGCGCCTAAATAAGTGTAATAGAGCTATAAATCAGCTGAATTTGTAAGTATATTATACAAATAATTCTGCAGATAAAATATATTTTTGGAACGGCATAACTATGCGTATGCGCCACTTAAACACTTGACATTGAATTCCTAATAAATTCATTCTTTTGTATACATGTTAGAATCGGCCTTACAGTTAATATGTACTCTATTTATATAATGAAAGAGATGACTTTGACCTGGCGTACACCAAAAGACGTGATATAGTTTTTTGTGACAACTCTACTTACTACCTTGTACTAGAAAGGGCTTGATAGACAGTTGATTAATTTTCGTCAGTGATTTGACGTGTTTTTTATCTCGTCGAAGACAAACAAACTAACAGCCTGCTTGGTGGTAAGGAGTTACTGTTGCCTATGGATGTTTGCAATACTAGAGGGGTTGCTTGCGCGTTGCCAACCTGAAAAACCATTTTAGGTATCTTAAAAAAAGGGAGGTACAACACTAATAGCAAAGGGAATTCCCATGTGCTTTTAAACTTTCGCGTTGCATTATGTATATATATATAATAAATAAATAAATAAATATTCTGAGACATTTTACACAGCACCATCTAGTCCCAAACTAAGCAGAGCTTGTACTATGGGTACTAGACAATGGATATAATACTTATATAGTTTTTTTTGTAAATACATACTTATAATACATAAGAAACGCCCAGGCGCACACAAACACTTATGTTCAACACATAAATATTTGAGTCCCGTAGGAATCGAACCCACAACCTCGTGATCAGCAGTCCGGTACTCGACCACAGAGGTCGTCCAATAATACATTATATAACATGGGAATTAACGCGATTTTACTTTTAAAATGCTTGACGTTTCGACCAGGTTGAACTAATTCGTAAATTCCCGTGTAATATAATGTATTCCAATATGCTGTCAGAATAGTCACTGTCCTAACGAGCTCTGGAAGTATTGTCGATGTTTTGACCCAAATGGCGTAGGGCAATGACCCGGTTCTGAACCGAAGGTTGGCTAATATATTACGACCAAATATGTCAATGAAAGAAGAGAACAAGGAACAAGGCTACAACTGAATAATATGCCCGTGAAGATTGAATTCTATACAAAGGTAGGTACCTAATTAAGTCATAAATTCAATATATTGATAAACTATGATATTGTAATATTATATAGACTATTTAACTAACCAACCTATTTGCTGTCCCACCGGCGAGCACAATTCACCGCTCATTTGACAGTGAATAGGCCACTATGATAGCTGACTGCGAGTTGGCAGACTTCATACGCCTAGGGAAAACTTTCTCAGGCATGGATGTTTCCGCACGAAGTTTTCCTTTGCCGTAATGCGCACATTACTTCGAAACGTCACTGGAGCGTCGACTAGCCTAGTACAGCTCACAATGTTTTATATAATATTAAAGCCATAATCTAGGCTAGTGTATGACCAGTGGACTGTGAAATCGACCCAAAACCGACGGGGTTTTATAAGTTTGACATGCCTCTCTCTCTATGTGTGTATGTGTGTGTGTTTGTGTGTGTGTGTGAGAGTCTGTGTGTGTGTATCTGTCTGTGGCATCATAGCTCCTGAACGGATGAACCGATTTTAACTTTTTTTTGTTTGAAGGATAACTTAGTCGGGAGTGTTTTTAGCTAAGTTTTGATGAAATACGGTCCAAAAAAACCACCACAAAATGATTCGGGGGTTTTTAATATTTTGTATTGATTACTGAGCAGTTTCAAATGGAAATATTATATTTTCTGCGTGTTACAATGCGTGGTAGGTATTCGCAGTCCTTGCACTGCGCAAGCGCCGCTCATCTCTGTACAGGATACGAGTAATAACAATAATAACGGCTCATATTGTATTGCATTTGAATATAGAATGGGTGTCTGACCCTTTGGCATGTGACCCCAATCTATACTAACATTATAAATACGAAAGTATGTCTGTCTGTCATGATTAAATCACTGAACTGAATTAGATATAATTTGGTATGGAGATAGTTAGACTCCCAGGGAACTAGGATTTTTTTATCCCTGAAATCATCCTCTAAGCCAGCAAAAAGGGGATAAAAGGTTTTAGCTTTGTCTGCGCAGACAAAGTCCCGGTCAAAGCTAGTTCTTATGATATTTTTAGATATTTATGGCTTAATAGAAACATTTAAAATCATTGCTGAAATAAATTTACCCAATTTAAAGATATTTAGCTTATTGGGAGCGATTGAAAAAAACTGTATGTAAATTCATTTGTTCCAAGCATTTTGTAGTTGGCTTCAAGTCTACTTAGATCAATCATCAACCCATTAACGTCCCACTGCTGGGCACGGGTCTCCTCTCATTTGAGAGGGATAAGGCTATAGTCCACCACGCTAGCCTACTGCGGGTTGGCAGACTTCACATGCCATCGAGACAAATCTTTCAAGCATGTAGGTTTCCTCACGATGTTTTCCTTCACCGTTTGAGCTTGTGATAAATACGCACATAACTTCCGAAAAGTCAGTGGTGCGTGCCTTGGGTTCGAACTCGAGACCTTTGACATCTCAGTCCACTGGTCACACCAATAGGCAACCACAGCTCACAACTAACTCACTACTTAGATACATCTAGATAAAATATTTTCAATAAGTAATACTTTGTTTGGGAACCGAATTCGGGACGTCACATTTTAAATCCACGCTTGCATAAAGCTGTAAATCAGCCATTACACGGCTTCACTGAGTAGAATCTCTTGATCAATTAGTCAGGAAAATGTTGTATACGAATAAACGGTTCACGATAGCTTAAGTTTAAGAGATAACCCAGATTATTCTTCGATAATAAAAAAATATTTCTACTCGATTGAAAATGAGAATTTTATTACTGTTTCTGTGGCTTAGTAACCCATATGCTAACTTTTGGGTGGGAACGATTTTTTTTTCAACTGTCATTAATTGTCAATTGTCTCTTAGCAGTTAAAAATTTGCATCACTTTGTAAGGGTTATTACGGTTGGCAATGCGCGACGAGTGACGCCGCTGGTGTTGTAAACGTTCATAGGGTACTCAGCAGACAGGCTTTAACATTGTTTGCCAACAAGTGGTGCCAACAAATAAATACTCATTCTAACTGAACAATTTTGGACTTAAACACAAACCTTTAATTGTTGATTGATATATTCGTAACAAAATGTTTCTTCCCAGTGATGCAACCGCTTAATTATTTAAACGCGATAACATTAGTGATCGCTGACGTTTATAGCACATATATAACATAATAAAAGGCCATTATTAAGCCACAGTTCCTTATAATAATTACTTAGGAAATAAAATTGTATATTTTATACACAAATACAATACCCTGCTTATAACAACGAGTTTAGGATGCTGGTACGTCTTTGTAGTGGTCCGGAGATGTCTTGTAAAGCGAATATTTGAAGACTTAACGACCCAATTAGTCCAGCGGTAGTTAACACTGCCTTCTGTCCTATGGCTTCGGGGGTTCGAAGGGTAGGGACAAATGTTTGTGTGATGAGCATCAACATTTGTATCCGACTCATGGATGTATGTATGTATAATATGAATGTATTTACAAAAAAAAGATATATGTAGTATATCAACCAACTAGTATTCGTAGCACAAGCTTCGTTGCTTAGCTCGGAACTAGATGGCGCTTATCCGGCAACTGAGTAACTTGATGTTCTATAGCAATTGTGCAACTAAATTCAATTAAATATGACAATTCAAAAGCACCTGTATTCGTCTAATTGAAATAAATGATTTGATTTGATTTGATTTGAATTGTAGCACCACTAACAGCATCCTGAGTATGTTCTATAGTAGCTAGGATAATGCTGAATCATTGGATAGGACTTCGTATTTGTCAATATGTACTACGTCATACTACGTCAATAGCATGAAGATTGTGGCATAGCAGCGAGCCGCCCAAGACCGAGATAGTTGGCGTTCTTTAAGGGAGGCCTACGGTAAGCAGTGGATGGCTAAATGAGGTGAAGTTTGGTTCCAGAGTTTAGCATAAGATGCCTAAGATTCATATTTGTATTTAAGTTAAATTTATCAATAAAATTTGTGATCGCCAATAAATTAATTTATTTGTTTGGCTAATAAACAATGGCGATTACTTACAGGGTAATACAACATAAATATATAAAGGTAATAATATAATCTTTCTATATATATAAAAGGAGCAGCTGACTAACTGACTGACTGACTGACTCACATATTAATGCAGAATCTAAACTATAAGGGTAAGAAACTTGAAATATTGCACAGAGGTCCTTTTAAAACGTAGGGGGCCTCTAAGAAAGGATTTTTGAAAATTCGCCCCCTAAAGGATGTTTTAAAAACTGGGGTTCTAAAGTTAGTATGAAGCTTTTTTTTCATTAAATTGTACGCGGACGAAGCCGCAGAAATCAGCTAGTAGTAAAATACACTGTTAGCCTCACCAGTTTATAGGTTCCAGGTGTGGCCAGTGTCTTCCAAACAATGATAAAACAAACATCCAATCGGCACAATTGTGTTAATTTCTAGTTATTTACGGTCACGGTAACTGAACCTGGGTCCCAGAGAACAAAAGCAATATCCACTCTACCCAGCTACAGTTTCGATTTTTTTGAAGACGTATCTTCTCCTTATTAGCTCCGTTAATAAGATAAAGAGTAAAAAATATGTGCGATAACAAATGCGTCAGTATTGGTTATACCGTTTAGACCCACGGGGCTTAAGCGTGGTGATATGGGTTATACAGGGTGTATTACTTTACATATTATATCACGACAGTGATAAATTATTTCTTTCTCTTCGTCTCTAAGGATGAGAAATGAAAGGAAAACATCTGACCGTATCGTCTGCAGTAACAAATTGTGGAATTGATATACATACATATAAGAACATCTGTGCAAGCGCATGATTAAAAAATATATGTTTGTGTGCTCTGTTTAGGTACATACCTTTAATATAAATAAATAAATAAACGTCCAGATTACGCAGCGTAGCGTAGGTATTAAGGCTGCTTTCTGTGGTACGGGTGGGATTCGAATCCCCGTAAAGGCAATGTTTGAGGGATGAGTATGGAAATTTGACCTGAGTCATTGATGTGTCTATGTATAATATGTATGTACTTATAAAACAATACTATGAAGTGTATCAACCACAGGATCCGTCAAATGGCCTCGTTGCTTAGTTTGGATCTGGTCATCATCATCAACCCATTAACGTCCCACTGCTGGGTACGGGTCTCCTCTCATTTGAGAGGGATTAGGCTATAGTCCACCACGCTAGCCTACTGCGGGTTGGCAGACTTCACATGCCATCAAGACAAATCTCTCAAGCATGCTGGTTGCCTGACGATTTTTTCCTTTACGTTTGAGATTTTTATTGGATCTGGTATTGCGTCACAATGTCCAGATATTTATGGCGATGTCTTGTACAGGCTCGGGTGATGGTTTAAGCTATAATCTACTTCTTAAAGAAATAAAAGCTATAAGCTACCTAGACAGTAGGTACATAGTGTGTAGGTACATTTCACGGCCAGAATCCTTGCGAAAATCCCGTACGCGTTCGGGTTTCCTCACGATGTTTTCCTTCCTTGTTCAAACGAGCGCTTTTGAAAAGTCAGAGATGGAATTGAATCGGAATTTTAATTCTGTTGTCATAATATAGCTTATGTATTTTGCAGATTTCTCACAGCTTGGAGAAAATTCTTCAGGAATGAAAATCAAAGTTTATATTTTACCTATAGTTGAGTATATCACAAAGTAAAAGTAATTTGCATTTAACGGAATGAATGTTATATTTATTTATCATCATCATCGTCATTCATCACCCATTAGTGCTGGACACGAGTCTCCTTTCATTTTAGAGGCTATAGTCCACCACGCTAGCCTACTGCGGGTTGGCGAACTTCATATGGCATCGAGAAAATCTCTCAAGCATGCAGGTTTCCTTAAGAAGTTTTCCATTTAACTATTAAGTTATTCATTCTTATATTTATGTTTATGTGTATACAACAAAGAAGTGTTTGAGTTACTAAATAGTATTTTTTATTCAACCACGCTTTCGAGAAAATCTTCAATGAGAATGATCCATGCAAGTTTTACTACTTACGCTATTTTCCTTGCATATTAAAGCCGACGCGCGACGCTAGATAAAGAGAAAACATTATTTTTATACACAATTTTGCAACATTTCTGGTGGCTTTAACTGAATACAAAACAGATTAAGATTTTAAATATTTAAAGACTTCGCCGGCATGTAGAGATAAGAATTTCTTGCGTAAAAAATATATTTGCCTCTTGGCGTTGACGATTTAAAAACTACTGTGTATTAAAACTGCTAGTAAGCTTATGATCTAAGTTAATGAGCTGACTAGAAAACAATTTCAACCAATCCCGATAAAATAAAACGTTGAAAAAAGAAAAAGAATACTGACCTATACCGGTCTCATCAAACCTTTTACTGTTACTGCAGGTCTTGGATCTTCTTGCTCTTCGGAAGGTCATTAGATACATAGGTACCTATGTATATTTAATCAACTATATTAAATATCTAAAGTTTCCTTACAATACTTTCGTTACCGTTTTGAGCAGGAGATAAATACGCATATAACTTCCATAGAGCAAATTGTTTGTATTCAAGACATTTCAACTCCTTATTCAAGTCATTTCCTATTATATATGCTGCTAGACTGAACAAAACAGTCCGTGAACAGTCTAAAAATGTGTAAACACGTGTCTTTCTCGAAGTTTCCAAACATAACAGACTGTATGTGGTTACCAATTAAATATAAAGTGCCCCGGTCGAGATTTATCTGGGCAGTCGCGTGCGCACTGTCCTGTCCACGCTTACCCATATCATGTTGGCGACTGTACTCATCGTCTTACTCGCCGCCAGTACTGACTGCACACGTGAGTCATTTGTTGTTTCTCTTTAACTGTAGCAGGTAAACACCACTGTGTTATAGAAGGAAGTGTACCACAATGTTACGTCGATGAAATTTAGGGTAGGGTAAAATGTTGTTTACATTTTAAACATGTTTTTGTTGAAGTGACATGTTTATAGAACAAGTTGCACAATATAGTACAATGCACGGCAGTATGATAGTATACATTGAAATATTACCGTTATAAAATTTGAAAATCAATGTGTTACAAAATTGAATATTCTATCTATCATATTATATACATAAATAGTCATTATTTTTGTCGATTTTTAAGCGGTTTTTTTAGTGTATAGTTTATGAGCGATTGCCATTGCTATGTACCAAACATTCATGCTATGAATCAAACTAAAGCGCAGCCTAGTGCAGATGGTTAGACTTCACATGCTATTAAGAAAATGCATGATAAATGTGCACGTAATATATAGACACATAACTTCGTATCGGCCGATTGAATTTGAAGCCTTTGACTTCATAATTTACGGCTTACTTTAGCAATCACTAGCTATCACAGTTCTCATGTTTTTTTAATCCACGATTTTGAAGTATATGAGCTCAAGTGGCCACATCAGCTCCGTTAAATCCTAAGATTCATCATAAGATCCAGTGCTCGAGAATCGTGACAAGTGTCAATATTGTCTGATGCCGTGACTTATAAATATATTTATGGGGATGACAAAAACACGTGTTGCTTTAGTGACTATTTTGCAGCTATTAAACGGTCGACAAAGTATTTGTTTTTTGGACAAAGAAGGTATGTACCCGGTTTGTTTATTACATTGCCTTGTTTTTATCGTGAAATTAATTATAAGTTTTTTAAATTGGTCTGGATAGGACTGGTCTCCATAAATCAACGAAAAAAATATTGAAATAATTTATTTTACACATTCTATTCTAAATGTTATAATCATTAAAATGCATTAGTGGTTACGCTGGTACAAACACCCCGGAAATCATCCTTTTAAGGGATCATTTCCGGGGCGAAAAGGGGTTCAGAATTTTATATGTGGAAACGATATTTTCTAAAAGGAGGAGGGTAAGATGAACAGTCTGAACGAATGATATTACTAACTCCACGCAGACAAAATCGCGGGCCAAAGTCAGTTGTCAATAAATTACACTATATATATATTATATTACCAATTATTTATCTGCCTGATTTCAAATTTATCTAAACACGGATTAAAGTTCATTTCCAAGGGGATGATACTGTATATACATTTATTATATGACCGCTAAGGTCATCGGGCTAGCCATTATATCGCTGAATCGACAAAAAAACAACGTGGCCGAGCCATTGAAATCTATTTCGTAAGTCATTGTGATAGAGTCTGAATTTAAATTAGGCGGTACCACCATTCAAGGTAGTCATGATGTTCATGCTTCAGTCTATTTGTTGAGACGTACAAGTGACGTCATTGTTATCAGGTGGCTATCATTTTGAACACTGTGCGGACTGAAAATAACAATATGGAAATATAATGCGAAGGTATTATTACCTTTTTGTCTATAAGTTGCGGTTGTACTGTATGCATCATATTATTTAGTAAACAAAGGAAGAATAATAATGTCGTATTTAAATTGGAAAGAAAATTGTAATTATCTGTAGTACAAAAAATTGGTAAAATTAAATATGTTGAAATAAAGTATTTTCCCATTCTATGTACCTATTATATGTACCCCATATTTCTCAAAGAACCGTTGGGGCTCGAAGATTCTCGAGTGGCAACTGTCAACTGAAAAAAGCAGCGTCGACAGGCCCCCGGCAAGGTGGACCGACGACCTAGTAAAGGCCGCTGAAATCCGCTGGATGCGGGTGGCGCAGGACCGGTCACCGTCGAAATCCTTGGGGGAGGCTTATGTCCAAGAGTGGACGTCATTTAGCTGAAATGATAATGATGTAGCTCTGGTAGCCTAGCGGTGTGACCAGTGAACTGAGGTGTCAGAGGTCTCGAGTTCGAACCCAAGGTACGCACCACTGACTTTTCGGAAGTTATGTGCGTATTTATCACATTCTCAAACGGTGAAAGAAAACATCGTGAGGAAACCTGCTTGCTTGAGTATGCAGATTTGGTGGAGCTGCAACCCGCAGTAGGCTAGTGTGGTGGACGATAGCCTAATCCCTCAAATGAGAGGAGACCCGTGCCCAGCAGTGGGACAATAATTGGTTGATAAGATGATGTGTCCCGCTATCTTCCCCGGCGGTTCATTTTGCCACAAAGTTAACAAAAGACGGAGTCGTAAAAGTTGAATGAAATAACTGGGGTGTGTTCAGTTTAAATACGGATACAAAAGTGTTATCACTGTTCTCTGATAAGGGGGCGGTGTATGGCACGTGGTCGGTGGGTGTGGCTCGGATGGACTGGTAATGTGCTGAAGTTATCTTGCGAGGTGACGTGCGTCGGCAAAACTCGCCAAATTTTACTATCTTGTTGATTTCTTACACTTACGCGAATATTAGAAATTGAATTAAAACTACTGTGTGAGGCCATTCAAATTAAAAAACACCCTAATTTCAATAGAAAGCATGGCTCGGTATTACCACCTGCTTGGAACCCTATCATAGATTCTATTAAATCTAAATCCAAGAACAAAACTGTACGACCGAAGGACACGGTGAGCTCGTTCTGTGTAAATCGGACTGTCAATAATAATTAAAAATGTAAGACAGCTGTTAGTAATTATAACTTCAAGACGACCAACACCTCAGTCGGCCCGTGACCATGGATGCTGTAAAGGATCCGAAACGTCGGGTTAAAATAATATCAATATACCGCGATAAAATCCGTAAAAAGTAGTTTTATTTCAATTCTACTATCTTGGTTATATTTCCGCTTATTGATTTCGCTTTTTGTTTAAAAATACCGGGAATTCGACTCGTGCACGAAGGGTTTCGTACCATTTATCGCGTACCTGTCGCCGTTATTAGAACACCCTATTAGATGCCACTTTTTTTCTATTTGTAGTATTTGTTGTTATAGCGGCAACAGAAATACATTTATAGATCACGGTTCATGGGATACAGCCTGGTGACAGACAGACAGACAAACGGACGGACTACGAAGGCTTAGTAATGGAGTTCCACTGGCTCATTTTGGGTACGGAACCTTAAAAATGATCTTATGGATTCGATGACCCTTGGTGCGAATAGATGTGAACCTGAGACCTTAGACTTCACAGTCCACTGGTCCAAAGGCGGGTCCAGCTTTCCAGCTGAGGGAGGGTGGAGTGGCATAGTCGTAAAATCTAGTTATCTAGTCTAGATAGCTAGACCGTACGACTTGGACCCTGGATTTGCTCTTGCCCTATCATACCACTAAAAGATAAGCTATAAATAGTAAAATAATAAACAAATCCAATCCTCTTATAAATACCTAGGACTAGTAATAGATAACACATTCTCATGGAATCTACATGTTAACAACGTATGTAATAGGCTACGCTCCGTTCTGGGTAAACTGAAAAATCTAAAATATGTTGTAAGCAGGAAGATATTATATACCCTATATTATGCACTGGCTGACTCAATAATTAATTATGGCTTGGGTGGATATGGTCTTACGTTTCCCACACACTTAAATAAAATTAAAATCCTGCAGATAAGGTTACTAAAAATACTTGTAGATAGAAAAACGAAGGAAAACCTTAATAAGAATTATGAAAAGCTGTTTAAAATTTGTAAAATACTTCCAATCCATTACAAAACTAAGTCTAATATATTGATTGAACAATTTAATTATGACAAATATAAAATAGAACGTAAACATAACTACCCAACCCGGTCATCTAATAAGAAAACGCTTGTTGTTCCAAAAGTAACTAATTACTTTGGTAAGCGCACAAGAAGGTACTTGGTGCCAACGCTGATGAATGAGTTGCCTGTAGAATTGACACAGGTAAAGTCTGGAGACCGACTTGGAAGACTTCTACAAAAACATTACCTGTCATTGTGTCCATAGATACTGAAATTTTAATTTTAAACTGTAACTTAAACTAGCATAATAATTACTATTAAATTTACATAACATAGTATAATTAGTACCTATTGAAACTAACGAAACTTAGCCTAATTATTTTTACTTAAGCACAACAAATATTATCAAAATTTGTAAATAATGATGGACGAGAACAACTGCCGACAAACTGCTATGTAGTTTGGCAGATTTAATGTATAATTTCATTGTAAAACAAATTTTGGACAAATAAAAAAAATAAAAAAATACATCTGGACATTATGACACAGCGCCATCTAGTTCCGTGATAAGCAACATGACCCTTATCATTTTATAAGATCAAGTTTTTTTTTAACTTTTTTTTAAATATAGGGTATGTTTAAATAAACTAGTACACAGTAGGTTATGAATGAGTAATAAACAGAACTACCTAAAGTGTATGTTTAAATTTTTGTTTACAATTAAACATAATTATTGTCACAATTACCTACTATCTATCTATGTTTACAAGTATCGGTCAGTAAGCTAATGTTTACATGTAAATAGACGGACTAAATTAATAAAAGATCATAAGATATTATTGTAAATATAAAGTCCCTACTCCGTTCACCGAGGTTCAACTACCGCCGGTTAAGTGGCACACAATGATGAGTGAACTTCAAGGTTAGCCGACGTTTCTGTTAAAAAATAAGGTTATCTTCTAGTTATATTGTACCTACAATAATAATCTGTAACGTGAAATTTTGTTATATGCTTAGAACTAATTGCAAAAAAGAAATGACAACTTTTTAACCGCCACTGTCGAATTTATCCGCTAGATATATTATTTTTGTATACATTTATAAGTTGCATGTATTGATACTTACTTACTTCGCTCTAGGACGGCCTCTGTGGTCTAGTGGTTCGAGTACCGGATTGCTAATCACCAGGTCGTGGGTTCGATTCCCACGGGACACAAATATTTATGTGATAAATATAAATGTTTGTGTTCGTCTGGGTGTTTCCTATGTATGATAAGTATATATTTACAAAAAAAAAGTATAAAAGTATTATATCCATTGTCTAGTACCCACAGTACAAGCTTTGCTTAGTTTGGGACTAGATGGTGCTGTGTGAAATGTCGCAGAATAAAAAAAAAAAAAAAAAAGGACCCGAAGTGGATCTTGGCCTCCGACATTAGAGTGCGCCATTTGTTCCTGTCTTGTGCCAGGTCTGACCAATCGAACACCCCCATCTCTTTTAGGTCTTTGGCAACTTCATCTTTCCAGCCAGATATCTTGGGCGACCCACCGAACGGCGCCCGGATGGTTGTCTGAGATACGTTCGCTTAGCCGCTCGATCCTCTCCCATTCTTTCTACGTGTCAGCGAAGTTGGGAAGCTTTTATTTCCCCAATAATATTTGCCTCGGACACTAGTTCTTCAATCTCACAATTATATCTCTGCCTCCACTGTCCGTCCTCTCTTCTTGTTGGTCCCAGAATCTTTCGAAAGATCTTTCTTTCCGCAACCAAGAGTTTATTCTCCTCCTGCAGTGTGAGTGTCCAAGTGTCACATACATACATTCAAATTGGCCTAATTACTGTTTTATAAATACGTACTTTTGTCAATATGTATGGAGATAATATGGGCGCATAGAGGGTACCCAGTTTTGGAAACAAGACTCGCAAATGAGTGTAAAGTTAAAATTCTTATAACCCGCGAAACTAATTTCTTAACTACCTCTAAGTGAATGTCAGTGTTTAGGAATATTAATAACAAATTCTGTATATTATGGTGTAAGTCTAGCAACAAATAAACGAGAAATGTTGGTTTCTATTTGTAACAAACATCATAAATATGACGATAAAAAGATAGATAGAATATTCTTTATTGTACATAACCAAAACAGACAAAAATATGTTAATTCAACGCCAATTGTATTTTATTACTGTATGTATTTACAGTAATAAAAGTACAATTGGCGATGATTTTATAATTTAATAAAAAACCTGTGTTTTATCTATTCATTACATGCTAAAACGGTGAAGGAGAACATCGTGAGGAAACCTGCATGCTTGAGAGATTTTCTTGATTGCGTGTGACGTCTACCAACCCGCGCTAGGCTAGCGTGGTGGACTATAGCGTAATCCCTCTCAAAAGACGAGAGACCCGTGCCCGGCAGTGAGACAGTATTGGGTTGATGAGTATGACGATGGCCTATTGTACAAATTTTTAGAACGTTACTCAGTAAATTAGACATCAATATTTTTAAATTATTGACAAATATATATAAAACCTTTTTCTTCCGAAAATGTCGACCAAAACCGCGCCACATTTTTTTTGGGTGCTATAATTGTAGATGTAGTTAAATGGAATAAAAAAAACTTGTTTTACACGTACACGTATATTAGAATACATTTTACGAATTTCCAGATGAGTTTAATATCATTTTAATCAAGAAGTTTTACATACTTTAAGCATACATATCCATAAAACCGCAATAAAACCGCTGTAAAAAATTGTTTATTTTCTACTTTCCAACAAATCCTGCAAATACAAGACAGTCACTTTAGCGATTACCGTAAAACGTAGCCATAATCTATTTATATGATGAACAAAAAACATCTCAAGTTATCGTAGTAACGTGCGTTCATTGACTTGGTCTGCACAGTGATCACTAATCGCCAATGATTCTCTGATTCTCTGAGACTCATGATTCACATTGGTGTTTACTTGAGCTTTACCCAACCCAGCTTTGCACCTACCTCCCCCAAATACCCTTCCTCCTCTTTTTAGACGGAACCATCGTGGATCGCTCAACAACCTACGAAAGTTTCATCGTAATGGTTTAGGAACGCACAAACAAGCATATAAACATTGTATTTGATTAGGCACATAAGTACCTATTGAAAATATACACCCACACTTTACTGGTATCTTTTTTCTAACTTCTATTTGGGATTTCGGAAAGATAAATTAATGACACTGATCACGCGTGTAATTGAAAACCAGCATCAGGTGGTAATATTTAGAACTACCCCTTGATAGACATTAAGTTGTTACTACATACTATGTACTAGCCTTCGTCCGCGACATCGTCTGCATAAAATCAGTAACTTTATCCAATCTGCTTATTAATTTCTTACCCTTCTTCCTTCTTTTTAAGAAATTATCGATTCCACATCACAATAAAATTTTCATCCCATTTTTCGCCCGTTTAAGGGACGATTTACGGAAGAAAACTTTTATGTCCTTCACTGGGACTCAATCTCTCTCTATAATAAATTTCACCGGTTATAAATCGTGAACTGGTAACAGACAGGCACACATGCACACTTCCACATTAATAATGTTTGTAGTAATTAGTAAGTAAGCACAAGTATCACAAGCTCAAACGGTGAAGGAAAACATCGTGAAGAAACCTGCACGCTTGAGAGATTTGTCTCGATGGCATGTGAATTCTGCCAACCCGCAGTAGGCTAGCGTGGTGGACTATAGCCTTATCCCTCTCAAATGAGATGAGACCCATGCCCAGCAGTGGGACGTTAATGGGTTGATGATGATAAAGCACATAGTATGTATTGTTGTAATAAATAAAATTAAGAAATAGAAAGAATTAAGACAAAAAATAATAATTTTCTTTCACGCTCCACAGTTTTTAGATTTAAACCGTGTAATTAATTAGTACCAGGGCTTTAAATAAGTAAAAATCTATGCACTCTTTGAGGATTAAACGAACATCATGAACTAGTTTAACTCGTATTGAATAAAAACAACGATCACGCAAAATAAATTTCACAACACACGACTTTATTACACACTTTTATCAAAAATGTTTATTGCTTATTAGAGTTTGATGCAAGACTTAAACGTTTACAAAGAACGTTTATATACTTGCGCAACATTAATGACTTGCTTAATCTTTAAAATTAATGTTAAAAAACCAATTGACAATTCGACATCGATATTTATTCAAGTATACTTCTTTAGATTTTAAATGTCTGACGATATATTATTTCTCTAATTATTTTGGCAATTTATTCATAATTTGGAATGTTATTAACATAATTATGAATTAATTTAATTGTATAATAAAACTATGTGGTATAAACTGCATTCTGCACGCTACACTGACATACATAATCTATCAAACATAAATTGTTCTATGTTTCATTATTCACTCATTTACTGTCCCTCTGCACGGTCTCCTTTCATTTTTAGAGGGATTAGGCTATAGTCTACCACGTGCCAGTCTATCATATAGCCAAGTGCGGATTGTCCTGTGTTTAATATTAATAGACTACTTTACTTTTACATCTTTTTTTACCAAACAAGAAAATAGACGATTCTAATCCTATTAATTCTATACTAATATGAAAGTGTGTCTGTCTGTCTGTCTGTCTGGCTGTTGCCTCTTCACGTTTTAACCGCCTAACAGATTTATAATATTATGAAATTAGTTTCAGTTCCTAGTTGAGTTTGAGTACCCGGGGAAGAATTTGTTTTTATCCCAGTTTTTATCCTGGAAATCGTCCCTGAAAATGGCGAAAAGGAGGTGGAAATTTGTATGCGGAATGGTTTTTTTTCAAAATTAGTCAGAGATAAATTAAGCGATTAGATGAAAAATCAAAAGGGATAAAATTATTAATTTTACGCTAGTACTTCATAAGTACCTACACCATAAGTATTTCATTTAAAAATGCTATAAGTAAACCTACTCTTTCTAAATAACCTTGTTAGTTAATCAAATTATTTGTGTACTAAAGATAAGTAACTTTATGAGTTTTTTTTTTCATAAAGAAATATATGACAATGACCTATTTATTCATTGTCAACAGGCATCAGCTTATCCTCAACTTGACATTATTTAATGTAGACATTAAATAAAAAATATTTACTTTGTATTATCAATTTTCAGTACAAACTTGGTTATCTTGAACAAATGTATGCAAATATAATTTAATCTAACTGTCACATATTGTTAACATAAAAATATATATTTTGTTGGACTTAAAAATGACAGCTGTCACGCCTCTATGACTATAGAGGGTAGGCAGACGAGTAAATAAATAAATCCAGCCATCTAATTCTGTGGTAAGCAACGAGGCTTCAGTTACGGATATTATAAGGTTGTTTTTTTTTATTTCTGTAAGTAGTTCTTTTTTTAGAATATATTAGGATCTAGATTGCATCGGCATTTCTTAACTGATGACCTCTGAGAAGAAATGCCGAATCAAACTCGGAGAGTCATGGTCTCATTTAAAGTCCAAACATTTTTGTTTACAATGTGTGACGAGGTAGGTCAAATCATCCATGACTCGGATACAAATATTGATGCTCATCACACAAACAGTTGTCCCTACCGGAATTCGAATCCGGGACCCGTAGCACAGAAGGCAGCGTTAACTACCGCTGGGAACTAACTGGAATTTGGAGTACTGCTGTATTTCCACATATCACCGGTGTGTTCCTATGTAATAATGTATTGCTATAAGTGTGCCTTGTTGGTCTGATGGTCGGACAGTGCGACTGCCGAGCAAGAGGTTTTGGGTTCGATTCCCAGGCCGTGTTATTAGGTTTTTCTATGAAATTCTCAGTAGCAGCTCGGAGTCTGGATTTGTGCGCGGTTAATGGCAATAAGCTTGCCCCTTATTTCGTGGGACCTAAAAAACATACCGGCGAAACGTGGGTGTACATTAGTACACCTCTGCCTAACCCTTCGGGGACGACAGACGTGATGGTATATACATATATGTATATGCCACAAATTCAAACTACGAGTAGGCAAAGTATAGGAATAATTTAATACCTATTCGATTTTAAAATGCCTGGTTATTAAACCTAAGACTTTACTAAAGAAAAAGTTATCCATTTTTGAATTATTGAGGTAGAATTGGTAACACTGACTTCAAACTCAGGCCATTGTGTACGGCAGTCTAGATTCTGTCCACTGGGCTTATACCCTACATATCAAAGATGATGGTATTGTAAAGCCCATTAATAGCTACTTATAAAGATAATTTAATAAGCATTGCGTTATCTCCAGATACATAGGTACTTAAGATGGACTTAGATAACTGCCTAACTCTACTGTCACGTTGTTACTTATATTAATATATAGAAAATAAATA
Source organism: Craniophora ligustri (assembly GCA_905163465.1). Lineage (NCBI taxonomy): Eukaryota > Metazoa > Arthropoda > Insecta > Lepidoptera > Noctuidae > Craniophora > Craniophora ligustri. Next base: position 2,744,917 of record LR990967.1, on the reverse strand, counting down.
TATACTTAAGTATGTACAGATTTATTTAAAATGGAATACAATGAAACTGAATCTTTACTAAACTGTGAATAAATTAAAATAAATTTACACATTATTTCCTTTATACATTGGTTGGTCCAGATACACCCAAAAAACTCACACACATCACGCATATATTATTCCACAAACAGAAACCATAAATTATTGTTAAAATATTATAATTTTACTGCAACGAATGTTAATGTTACAATATATTTATTCAATCCTATCGATCTATTCAATCGACACTATACGCGACTGCTTAGGAGAGCATTTATTCGTAGATGTAGGGCCTGCATCAGAGTGGGTGGCAGAAAATTTGAACATACTACTTACTACTAATATTATAAACACGAAAGTTTGTAAGTATGGATGTATGTATGGATGTTTGTTACTCTTTCACGAAATAATATGCGCTTAACAGATTTGAATGAAATTTAGCATACAAATAGTTTATTACCTGGATTAACACATAGGCTATTTTTTATACAATATAAACGAATATCTTAGGAGTAATCGTAAAACTTAAACCTATTATGAAATTGAAAATAATTTTTTTTTGTTAGAAATAATTAAACACGTAAGTACATCGGATTTTTTTAAAATCGACTCTCTAAGAGGGTGATATAGGGGTTGTAAGTTTATATGATAAGTCCGTCATTTTTAAAGTAAGAAGAATGAAATTTAATATTCACGCTCCTCAGTAAAAATAAATACATATAGTATATCATCCGTTTTGGAAATTCACCTCCCAACGGCGGCAAAATCAGCAGGAGAAATTAGTATTAAATTGCGCGGGCGAAGCTGCGAGCACTAGCTAGTTTCTCATAATGTAGAACGATGTTATTAATGTCACATTTTGTTTTTTACTAAACCCTAATGATCAAGTACGATGGCATCCAGAAGTCCATAGGCATTCTCGCAAGGCGATAGCTTGACGTTAAGTTTGACTTAGGACCTTATATTTTCTTGCATCATCATAGTCGTCTAATAAGTGATTCTAGTTCATAATTTCAACGTAATATGAGTGAAATGACCTGTATGCACACAAATAAACTTTTTGTAAGATTTTACTCGATTGGGAGTAATGAGACAGAAATATAGTATTCTTTATCTAGCACGCTTTATGCACACATTTCGCCAAGCATACTAGCTGTATCGTGCTCGCATCGTACTTTTCATAGCAATATAATCCTTAGCGTGCCTATGGACTATTAAACTCGATCGTACATTTAATGTAAATAAATATTCCAATATTGCAAACTTCGTTGTTTAACTAAATTTCACTCCTTGTCAACATGAATAGCAATAATTCATTATTTATATTACGTACAGTGATGAATTATACCATTTTATAATCGGCTATGAGCACATATTACTTATAAATTATTGATCACTTAAGTTTTCACATTTTTTTGAAGTTATGCATGCTTAAAGTTTTTTTCCCCTAAAATAATAATTCAACTTGGTTTTTTTTAAATCTGAGTAATAGCAGTTGTACTATTTATTGCTTATCTATCAGCTTAGTTATCGTAAATTACTATAACAATAAAAAACTGATAGAATTCATTAAATTGTGATCGTGGTGTACAATAATGTAAAATAAGGGAACAAAAAACATCGATATTTTTTAAACAGTCGTATCTTTGGTACCATTTGTTTTTATATTTTTTTTCTGAATGGCCATTAGTTCTACCATGACCCATTTCAAAATTATCCATGTAATATTGGACACCCTATATAATATGTATTACTACCTACGTATTTGTCTTTATTTCATATAAAAGTAACTATGATATAATACAAAAATTAGTATATTAAGGATAGGCTCACAGGAAAATACAGGTAACAACATCTTGAAGTAAAAACCTCATAAAACTCCAACTGTAATAAATTGAATTAAAGGTTATCCTGTTCCGTTTGAATAATAATATTATTGCTTAAGGAAATATCAGTCACTATACTCTTACAAAAATAGTCACAGAATTTTAAGCCTTACTTACTTACAAATGGGAGTGAGATTCATACTTATTTATTTTAAAGCCCGTGTATTTAAAAAAAAAACCCGCTATAAACACAGAACTTGAGAGATGTCAAGGGATACCCGGATGGAACGAAGTTCGTTTTGATTAATTAGTGAAGGAATTGTAATAAAATTGTATTTTTTTTTACAATAGCTTACTATAGCAAAAAGAGTCGTTACAACTTTTCGTCTGAATTTTTTCCGTCTAGTCCCCTTTCGCAACGCGCGATAAGGAACTTCGTTCCAACGAGTGTTATTCAAATAGTAAGCATATTATACGTATTTTTGTGAGCAGTAACATAATATAATCTGTGAGCACAAATAGATCCGCGTTTCATGGCCAGCAATATTCCAAAATCAATTAGCAATTTATGACGTTCTGGATGGCTGTCATTAATTTTGTACAGCATATTAATTATTTAAGCTTCAATGCACTGCTGTTTAATAAAATTTTAGTAAGCACTCAGAGAGTAAGCAAAAAAAATCATTTTTTTTCAACTGAATGTTTGTTATGCAAACTCATTTTATTGTTAGCTGTCTATTTATGATTTAATTTTTGACCATTATCAAAATTATTTGTGGAACAAAGATTGCTGCCTCATTTTTTTAATTGTAAATAAAATCTTTGTATGCCGACCAAATTTTTAAATGCTGTTTTTTTGTGGCTCACCAAATTGTATAATTGCTTAACATTTAATTTACTTCTATTTAAAACTATCAACTCAAATATCGAGCTGTGATTGCTTAGTGGTGTGAACAGTGCACTAAAAAGTCAAAAGGACTAAAATTAAAATCATAAAATTTGCACAACTGGCTTAGAAAGGTATTTGCGTATTTATACATATGCTCAAACGCTGAACGAAATCATCGTCAGGAAATATGCATGATTAACAGATGGTAGGGGTGTGTGAAGTCTGCCAACCCGCACCGGGCTAACGTGGTGGGCTATAGCCTAATCTCTCTCAAATTAGAGTAGAACTGAGCTCAGCAATTAGCTTAAATGAGTATCTAAATGTTGGTGATTTAAAACCGGTTCTCTGTTTTTTTCGTATCAAAAGAACGCAGTCGCAATAATGGATTTCCTTACAATTTAACAGAGGAAAATGAATGCAAACCACTTAGGAATGACGACCATTTTACATTGTATGGCATTGTTTTTTATTGTATTCAATTTACCGCCAAACCATCATCTCAATTTCAAGCTGTCAATGTGAATACCTAATTTGCAAATTTTCAATGTGTTTGCGGTCATTGAACCTTTTGGCATACTTTGAAACAGAAACATTGTTCTCAATGGACGTCAATATGTGGATACAAATAAAGTCAACCGAGTCAATTTGAAAGAATTCTTTATTATTTTTCACCATGAAGGTGGCAAATTGCTCACAGCCCGCCAGATGGTAAAAAGTTAATACTGTAGCCTATAGAAGTTTGCAACGTCACAGATGTCGCTCGCGCGTTGTCAAAACCTTTCCAAAGAAGCGTATAAAGATAAACTCAACCAATTTATAAGATAACACAGACTGACGATCCAATAAGTCCAACGGTAGTTAACACTGCCTTCTGTGCTAAGGGTCCCGGGTTCGAATCACGGTAGGGACAAATGTTTGTGTGATAAGCATAAGCATTTGTGTCCGAGTCATGGATGTATCAACCGACTAGTATTCGTAACACATCCTCGCCTCTTAGCTTGGAACTAGATGGCGCTGTGTCATTATATCCAGAGATATTTATACATGAATACATACATACATACACTCACGCCTTTTTCCCATGGGGGTAGGCAATGTGTAAGAATAATTAATACCTATTCGACAAGGAAATCACTGGTTATTGAATTGGATTTGAATAAAAAGCAGTTATCAATCTTTGAATTATTGAGGTAGAATTGGTTACACTGAATTCAAACTCAGAGCATTATGTCCGGCAGTCTAGATTCTGACCACTGGGCTATCAAAGATGATGGTAATGTATAGACACTGACAGCAAACGACATTACCATGCTGTCAGAATAGTTACTCGCCTAACGAACTCTAGCTACCTTATTCACTCGTAGAATCACAACTATTGCTGTTTCACTGCAGCCCAATTTGAGCGAAAAAAACACTAATACTGCCTCTCCTAAAACCCCTCTTATACTGCGTGTAGATATTATTTCTATAACTAAATCTCTGCGGGTTCCGACCTGGGAATAAAACCAGGAGTTTAAGTTCAACATTAGTGCTTGCTACCTACCAGCCAATCGGGCAGGGAGGAAACCATGGGAAGACAGACAAAACCGCAGGCAATAGCTAGTTATCACCATAGTCCAGTCGTTGACCACTGAGGGTCGACTGACTGACATTATTTTAGTCAAGTTATTTTTATGAACTGCATGTACGATAAGAGTTTAAAGACATTTTATTTATTTCAATTAATTGAACTGATAAACTACGGGTCAGTAGTCTTGGGTATTGCCAGGTGAGAACAAAATAATAAAAAACTTATAAATACATATATACATACCATCACGACTGTTAGATCCCCGAAGGGTTAGGCAGAGCTGTAGGTACTAATGCACACCCACATTTTTCTGGTATGTTATAAGTCCCATATATGAAGGCGAGACTATTGCCATGGGTACGAATCCAAACTCCACCTACTAAGAATTTCATGGAAAACCCCAATAAAATTTTACACGACCTAGGAATCGAACCCGAAACCTCTTGATCAGCAGTCGCACTTACTACCACTATATCAACGAGGCAGTTAAGTAATATTAGTTTAATTTCAATTAAACCTCATTTTTTTATGGATTTTATCGCTCACGCATCTGCCTAACCTTTCAGGGACAAGAGGCGTAATGACAGGTTGCTGTCTAAAATTCCTTAAAATGTGAGAAAGCTACGTAAATAATAATTACAATTATAATTACAATATACAGTATAATAATATTCATATTATTAAAAATAATACAGCTACATGTTATTGAAAATAAAGTTAACCTTCTTTTAATATCATACATAGGTATTGAATGTACCTACGCCATTGAATTACCGCAAAACATCTGTACATATATAATGTTTTGTCATTATAAAACTCAAAAACAATTCACGACAATGTGTAGCTATTGTGATTTTACACTTATTGTTGAAACTAAGTGTACTGCGAATAAAAATCGAATAGTTAGTGAATATGATTCCATTTTTGTTTTTTTAAACACTATTTTTTTAATTACCATGAAAATATACCTAATCAATAGTATAAGTATAATAAAACTATGTAGAAATAATATTATTTAACGGATTTTATCGCGATATATTAATATTATTTGAATCTCGACGTTTTGTATCTCTTGAAGCCTATTATGTAATATGAAAAAACATGTCAATCTTATATATAAAAATTGCGTGTCCGTGTTTGTCGGTGAACTCCTCCGAAACGGCTGAACGGATTATTATGAAATTTTGTATGTATATTTGGTAGGTCTGAGAATCGGTCGTAGACTCTTTTTTATACCCCTAGGGGATAAAGATATCCCTCACCAGTTTTTTTTTGTTAATACATTTTTTATATTTTTTTATGATTTGGCCTTGAAAAATACGTATAACCCTAAATTTCCAACTCCTAAAATGTGGCAAAACAAAACAATTATAATGTATCAATATATCTATAAAATTCGTAAAAACTAGTTTTATTTCTACATAGTCCTTTATTTTACTTTACTAGGTATTAAAATTGTGTGTGCAGGCAAAAATGTACAGTCATAGTCACTTGAAATTAGTTAGTAGTATAGGAGCCTTACCTACTTTTTTGACTTTCTTTCTACTAACGTACTAACTTGTAGCTTGTAGAAAAACCTTGGCATGACTTGGGCATCGAACCTCGAATCTCGAGCTTGTCAGCCGCATTTGTGACCACTGACCCAATAAACCAGTATTTATATTCTATAAGTATAAAAACCAAAATCAATTTCCCAAAACATTTCTTACTCAAACAACTATTCGAAAAAAAAACATTTCATTTCACAAAAAAGGTTTGACTCATTTAAAGTCGTTATAACGTAATGACTCAAACAAGGGCCATGTTACCCAAAAACTTGTTTAAAATTGTCTGCATGCATTCGTCTTTCGAGGTCAATCGCCTGCGCCTTTGGCTGCAATTGCAAAAAAAAAACAACCATCGACCTCACGGTAATCGGGGACCAGTTCTTTTTTTTTTCGGCAAGACTCAAGTAATCGTATTTTGGTTATGTCATCGGTTGAAAGTGAGGTTCCGTTTGAGTGACGATAATTCGGTATAAATGTTATCCGTTCATTTATTTTGCACGGGAAATAGCAGGGTTTGTTTCTTTCACTTTCATTTTAATAATATATAATAATAATGCTAGCTATAATAGTCAATCAAATCCGATTAAAACCGATTTGTGATCCCTGAAAGATACGATTTTTTTAAAGGGCCGGCAATATTTATGTCCAGAAATATTTATTTATTTTGATAATGTTTATATAAATTACATATTTATACTCATAGATAAAATACGAAATTACTTGTTATTATGATTTATTTTATTTAATACGTTTCAAAAGTTACATGGTATTCTTATAAAGTAACAAATGTTCCAGAAAATTGACTTACTTCTCACTACTTTATCTATGAAGCCGAAATTTTGTAGAAAGACAGTATATTACTACGAATTTATGGAAAGTTAAATTTTGATGAGATAAACTAATTATTTTTTCATACAAAAAATAATTAAACTAAAAATATTCTGTAATATTGTTTGTTTTATCGGCCAAATAGGTTTTCAAGATCAGCTTATTTTCAAATACATACGAACACTTGAAAATATTTCAACTTTTTACCATAAAAATAAAATAAAATAACTTTCATTATAGAATTTGAAAATAAATATTCCTGGACATTATGACACAGCGCCATCTAGTTCCGAGCTAAGCAACGAGGCTTGTGTTACGGATACTAGTCGATATACTACATATATATACTTTTTTTTTTGTAAATACATACATATTATACATAGAAACATCATTGACTCGGATACAAATGTTTATGCTCATCACACAAACATTTGTCCCTACCGGGACCCATAGCCCGGCAGGCAGTGTTAATCACCGTTGGTCAAAGTCTAGGTACACTAACTAGTAAATGACGTATTTGTATGGTCGTGGGACGCGTGACGTGTCCACGCATTGGTAAGGTCACTGCTCCCGTGGTCTATTTTCTTAACGAGAGACAGAAAATGAGGTTAGTGGGGTATCATTGCTCTTACGAGAAGGAAGAGCATAGAAAAGAAAGAAGGAATTATGGAAAATTGTTTTGGAACTGCAAAAAAGTAATTTCGAGATGTATAGCGTGATTTCTTACTGAGATTGAGCTGCCAGACTGGGGAAATACCTCTGCCTTACAGGATACCGTAGTGAATCAACAATAGTTTTGTTTCTGCGAGTGAGTAAGGTTACCAGAACTCCTTGGGGGAGTGACTATTCTAACAGCATGGGAATTCCATTAGTTTAGGAACTCCCAGTTTTAAGAAACCTAAACGGTTTCTACAGGGTCAGCGACGCGTAAGTGACACCTCTGGTGTTGCAAACCTCTATAGGCTATGGTAGCTTACTATCGGGTAGGCCATCACCTTTGTGGTATATAAAAAACGAACTTATCAGATATGTAGGTCCCATCACTACGTCTGTCTGATTCTTCAGCTGAATCAGTCAGTAAGAGAACCACAGGACTATTTAAATATACTGTTTTCAGACGTCAATGTTTAAGGGGAAAATAGGCAGTAATTTGTGAACTAATTAACCATGATAGCCTAGAAGTATAACATATAGACTACGGAACCAACGACCTTAATCTTAATACACACTGCAGTGATATTTTGCGTATTTATCACATGGTAAGAAGATTAAGGAAAATAATATAGCGAGGATATCTGCATGCTTAAAGAGACTTTTGCAAAGGCGTGTGAAGCCAGCCAATCTATACCAGACTAGCGTAGTAGACTGTAGCTTAATCCCATTCAAATAACAGAAGACAAACTTCCAGAAGCTGTGAGACGTTAATTCTCGTCTCATCATCACGCGGATAATCACCACACATACGAATCACATCAGTGACCATATTAATATATTAGTTATTAAAAAAAACCTACAAGAAGCAGTATTATAAGTGTATCTTTGTAACAAATAGAACAGCAAATAATAGTAGAGGAAAATATCATAAAGAAACATGCTTTCACAAGGGAAATCCGTAAAATTTTCAAGGAAATCAAGTAGCCAGGATGAGTAACAAGATGGACATGACATTGCAAGCTGTAGTTAGCTTTGTACTTAATATTATGCTAAATTAAAATGCAATATTGCGAAGGCGTATCTTGAAATCAAGGAAAAATAGGGGACTTACCCTACCACTGTTCATTTGAGGACATTCAACCTTAAATACGCAGATGCTTGACTCATTTTCGCATGAATTATTCTGCAATAATAAAGTAACCAAGTGTGCAAGTAAGTTTTCATGACCGAATGGACCGGAATGAAACTTCGTTGTGGCATGTGAAGTAATATCATCATCGTCATCATCAACCCATTAATGATCTCTCATTTGAGAGGGATTAGACTAAAGTCCATCACGCTAGCCAACTGCGGGTTGGTAGACTTCACATGCCATCGAGAATATCTCTCAAGCATGCAGGTTTCCGCACGATGTTTTCCTTCACCGTTTGAGCATGTGATAAATACGCACATAACTCTCGAAAGTCAGTGGTGCGTGCCTTGGGTTCGAATTCGAAACCTTTAACATCTCAGTCCACTGGTCACACCACTAGGCTGTGAAGCAACGGTGAGGCTAAACCTATTACGTTTTTAACTGTCAGATAATTCTTGACGCGTAAAAGAAGGCCATAGTTAAATTTTAAAGGTACCTACACTGTTCATACATTTTGTACTGCCTTTATTATTTTTGGAAATTGTTTATCACCAGTCATATGATTTGCATACGACCGTATTTACAGCATTATAAGGTCGTATTTTGTCAAGATAAAACTTGTCTTTCTGCTTATTGTAACGCGCATTATTTAAATTACTAATAAGTTCCACATATACATATAATCGAACAAAAAAATGTTTTAAAATCTTAATTTGCATAACGTCTATGTTTTGTATTGGATATTCCTACTGCCGGTGTATTGTTAATGAATACTTATAGATTAGAAGTTGTTATTCTATCCACAGTCACAGTTCTTTTTAAAAATCGTTTACGTTTAAACTGTTCAAGAGCAACGTTAACACTGCAATACGTAACATTTTTGACACTTTTGTAAATCTTAGAATATAAATTTAAAATTCAAAAAACCCCCGACGCATTTTGGGCGGTTATCCTGGACCGATTTTCATCAAACATAGCTGCGAACACTCCCGACTAACTCACGTTTCAAATAAAAACAAAATCAAAATCGGTTCGTCGAATCGGGAGCTACGATGCCAGAGACACACACAGACACGTCAAATTTATAACATACCGTCGTTTTTGCGTCGGGGGAAAACTACTTTTTACGAATTTCTTCGCTGTAGATTAATATTATATTATGTTTTTTTTTTGTTATTTATTGACAATCCCAGTATTACAGACCGAACTAGTCAAATCTTCGGTCAATCGGTCTTGCAAGCATATAATTATATGCTTGCACTATGATAGGTACAACAATAGTTTTACTGAAACAAAAGTAGTATTTACGGATTAAATCACGGTATATAAATATTATCAAATATCGACGTTTTACGAAGCCCTCAAACATTACCTTTTATACCATCTGTGGTAAGTGGTAACGGGCCGACACCGTTAACATTCGTTTTATTTGAACGTTGGGCTCAGCGCAAAAAATTCGTCAAATGATTTTCGTTTGCGAACAGTAGGTAACTCGTATTTTACATACCTACAGATGACAGCTGCCCGAAATATTTTACCTCAATTATACTATGACGCTGGTAAAACAACATAACATACCATCACGCCTGTCGTCCCAGAAGGGTTAGGCAGAAGTGTACTGATGAACACCCACATTTCGCCCGTATGTTTTAGGTCCTATGTAATAGGGGGCGAGCCTATTGCCATTAATCGAGCTCAACTCCGAGCTGCTACTGAGAATTTCATAGAAAATCCCAATAACAATTTGCTCGCCCTGGCAATCGAACCCAGGAACTCTTGCTCAGCAGTCGCTCTGTACGACCAACCAACGAGGCAGTTCTCTTTCAGGCGGTTAAAATATTTCTATAAAGACGTAAAAGCTGTCTTTAAAATTACCAATACCTATTATCTTCCGTACATATGCATAACAATGGTATGACCATGAAACGTACAAGTTATGCCATGACAATAATAATTTAATTTTATGGTAACCCTAATATGAAATATTTGAAATATGGTAATTGATTCTAGATGCTATTGTTTTGTAACAATGGTAATTATATTTTGAAATATAATCCACGATTTAAACTCTGCATTGTACTACCAAGTAGATTTACTGTTTTTTTATACTTTCTCGTTATTCACCGTACATACATTTAATTTACAATATATTTATCGTAATAAAATGACAAGCAATAGTCGTATGAGTATGCACGCGTTCTATTGTTCCTACTTACCCCCATAGGAAAAAGGCGTGACTATTTGTACGTAGGTACTTTGAATACGACTGATTTCCCGTTATCCTATTGGGATAAAAGTTTACATAATATCTATTCTGTTTCAATGACAATATAACATGTTTATTAGTATAACGTAATTTACTCTGACTGAAGGAACACCTGAACGGCCAAAAGCATACACATTAAAGGCGTACCTACCGTTTAATTTTAACTGCTAATCTTATAAGCTTGTTCTGTACACGTATTGTTGATGTTATCGATCAAATTTATTCATTTATTCAAAGAAAGCCCAATTAAATTGGCAGTTTTTGAACATCGACGATAAAAGCCCCAAAAATGTCCGCTCTTCTCAGATTCCTACGGTTTTGAAGAAGAATTATTTATTATACTTTTTCAAAACACATACGTATGTTATAGTGAAGTATAATTCAGTTATGGTTAAATACTTTGATTAAGTCTCATTATGTCCTATTAACGTTATTATAATACTTCTTATAACTAATACTGTTATTGCCAAACGTGCTTTGAGTGATAAATATCGTGAAACTCTTCATCCACATTATCATAAAAACATAAAATCATGACGGCTAGCTTTGTACTAATTTCGTACACTTACATAAATATAAAAAAATTGAAATGAAACTACTTTTCACAACATAATAATATGGGTCCTTATCAATACCCAGCTGCGAAAAAAATAAGGTGTTCTCTGCGTACAATAAGCTAATAATATGTATTATTATCAAGATACGTAATAGTTACCTCAGTCTGCCCGTGATCATCATCAATCCATTCTTATCCCTCTGGTTTGATCAATATTAGGCTATAGTCCACCACGCTAGCCTACTGCGGGATGGTAGACTTCACATGCCATCGAGAAAATCTCTCAAACATGCAGGTTTCCTTACGATGTTTTCCTTCACCGTTTGAGCATGTGATAAATACGCACGTTACTGCGTGTCAGTGGCGATCCCAGCTCCAATTCCGAGTTCCATAACTCAAGACTTAGGCTATCTCACCTTTCAATTGGTTAAGTAAGGAAAAAAACAACAATTACGACCTATTTTTTTAACATTTTTGGTTTTCCACCTGGACTGCGGGGTTTTTGTAAGGATTACTAGACAATAATGTTTTTTTCCTTCAAGTAGAAGTACCTTTAAGTAGTACTAGTGGAAAAGCTAGCTGTGGATAAATATCGGCTGAAAATGATGATCATATTTATCATCATGTCAGCCGTATGACCTCTTAAACCTGTTAGTCCTTGGACGATACTAGAAAGAATATTAGTTGGTTTGAGTAGATTTCGTTACCTTACAATTTTTTTTTCTTACCCGATATTTTTGTAAGGTTTTAACGCTGTAACAAATAACTGAATGAAAATTGAACTGCATTAAGTCATAGACCTCGGAACAACAGCAAAACAAAAACAGCAAAATCACAACCAATAAATAATAAATTGATTAACTACAGTTATCAAATTCGTTTATCAGAAAAAAAAACAACCAACAAAAAAACAGACACAAACAAAAATGACGCAGTTTTTCGTGGCGAATACGAAGCGGTGAAGTGCAGAAAGCATGATCCACGCAGGCTGATTGTCAAGACACAGGTCGGGACATTCGTTAGCCGCGTGCCAACTCTATTCTTAAGCCCCCGAAATTCAAGTTAAGTGCAGTTGATAAAACGCGCGACTCCTGCGCAGACGCATTTGTACCTCAGCGATGGCGCGCGTTCCGATTACATTATTAGTGCTCTGTGCCGCGATTTTGGCGGCTAAAGTTACAGGTGCGTAAATGTGAACGAAAATTGTGTATATGTGTGGGTGGGTTAGAGCGGTAAAATCGTGATTCTTTTTTGAATTTGTTTTCTTTTTTGTTGTTTTTAAGTGCATGTGATTTAAAGGTTTTCCTTTTCATAAATTATGTTTTTGTGTGTCTGTGGTTTTTGTTGTCTGTTTAATATTATGTGTGTGATGAAAGTTAAAAATATTAAAATGTATTTTTTATCGTTTATTGTGTAAAGTATGATGAAAAAAATATTACTTTTGAATTACATAATAGTATAGATATAAAAAAAAACATTCTATCATTAACCACTTCATTACATAAAAAATGTTGCAATTAATCAAATAAATAAAAAAGTTTTTGATCTGCGCTTACGGTCGCTGTAGTAAATTTAAATAAAAGCACGAAGAGCATTAATGAATACAACATTATTATGTTGGATATTCAAATTTATCTAATATTACAAGTGATGTCAACATTGAAATATTAGACTTTTTTATTAGAATTTAGAATAAAACGATACGTAGTTAAACACACTTTTATTTTTTATTCGATACCTATAATTATTACGGTATAATTATTATTTTAGTGGAAATTCATATAAATTATTCCAACCTATTTACTGTTCCTGGTAACTATGTTTCACTTCAAAGAAAGAGTAAATACTTAGAATAAATATTATTACCGTTTATAATACTAGTTTAATTCAGGTTGACATCTTTCAGACGCCATAAACTGGTAGTAATTGTGACTGCCTCGTTGGTCTAGTGGTTGTACAGCGCGACTGCCGTGCATGAGGTTTTGGGTTCGATTCCCAGGTCGAGCAAAGTGCAAATTCTCAGTAGCAGCTCGGAGCTTGGATTCGTGCCCGATCGATGGAAATAAGCTCGCCCCCTATTACATGGGACCTAAAAAGAAACATACCGGCGAAACGTGGGTGTGCATTAGCGTACCTCTGCCTAACCTTTCGGGGACGACAGGCGTGATGGTATGCTATGTATGTATGTATGTTAATTGCTTTAAATATACCTTCTCAAATAAAATAAATAAGAAATAATATTGTCAGTATTAAACGAACTATAATATTAAATAAAAAATAATTAATGTTGAGATAAACACAGAAAAAGAATAATTTATAAAGAATAATAAAAACTGCTAACATTATCATCATCATCATCATCAATCCATTAACGTTCCACTGCTGGGCACAGGTCTCCTCTCACTTGATAGGGATTAGGCTATAGTCCACCACGCTAGCCTACTGCAGGTTGGCAGACTTCACATGCCATGGAGACAAATCTCTCAAGCGTGCAGGTTTCCTCACGATTTTTTCCTTCACCGTTTGAGCTTGTGATAAATACGCACATAACTTCCGAAAAGTCAGTGATGCATGCCTTGGGTTCGAACTCGAGACCTTTGACATCTCAGTCCACTGGTCACACCACTAGGCTACCACAAACATTAACTATACGTAAACGATAAAATTAAATATACGTAAGCTAAACTAAAAGAAGACACTTGAAATGTGTTTGTGCATTAGTACATCACTGTCTAACCCTTCGTGGACGACAGGCGTAATAGTTTGTTATGTTATGTAGCAATTATGCATATTTACCATTACGGATATGTAAAGAATTTTTATTTCATGGGATACCTCGAAACGTTACTATAATGTAGTACATCAAAAATTAGAAATAACGATAGGGTCGCATTTTAGAAATAAGGTTGAACTCAATTTTCAATCCTTACTATCCATTTCTTATATTAATAGTATACATGCGAAAGTGTGTCTGTATTTTTGTTTGTCTGTCTGTTTCCTCTTCACGCTTAAACCGCTGAACCGATTTATATGAAATTTTGTATGGAGATAGTTTTTGTCCCGGAAATCATCCCCTAAAAGGGTGAAAAAGGGGGTGTAAATTTTATGCGGTATTGATAATTTCTTAAAAGAGGGTAGATATAAATAATCAGATTGTATACAATTACTAATTTTACGCATATCGGTGAAAAAGGTCGGTAGGTATATCAGATTGTCAAAAATTAACTGAATGTAGGGTAGTTGTTAGTTATTATAACATTAATTACACCCAATATCTCAGTCTGCCAGTGAGTTTGAATGTTCTTAAAGAACCAAAACGACGGGATAAAAATAATTTTGATAAAATCCGTAGTTTTATTAATCGTTTTACATCAGTCGATATTAATATTATAAACAGGAAATATTTGTTTGTATTGAGAAGGCTCCAAAACTACTGGACCTATCTGAATATTTCTTTCACTATTAGAATGCTACTGATAATGAAAATGAATGGATATTTAAATTCGGTGGACCACAAAACTTTATCCTCGTAAATTTATTCGGTAAGCATGAGAAATAAAAATGAGATAGCATTCGCAATAAACATCCCGACCCAAAGGTTAATGTGTTAATAAATATGCTAATTTGTTGCAATATGCAAGAATAAAAGACTCCTTGTATAAATACTAACAGTACTCAATCAATTAATCTGCAAGGTTAAAAACTTCGATTACGAAGAGGAACAATTTAATGTGACGAAGAGATTTTTTTGGTAATTTTTATGGCATGGCTCTTTGGCCTGTCGAAGAGTGAGATAGAGAAGAGTCGAGTGAAGAAGACAAAAGAAAGAATATAGTATATGTACTATTTTCAAGTAGGTATTACTATTATTATAAGCTATATTTATTTAACAAAGTATTGAGTCTACGAAGTTACTTACAAACCGCGGAAAAAATTTACATAACATTCAAAAGTACATCAAAATTCAGTGTCGGAGAAAAAAAATATCGATAGCCTCTCTCTAACTAGATAGCCTGAGATGACCAGGGAACTGTGAAGACAAAGGTCTTGAGTTCATTACCAGCCCACTGACTTTTTGACGTGTTTTGCGTGCGGAATCATCGTGAGGAGACCTGCGTGCTTGAATTTCACGATGGCGTGTGAGGTCTGGCCAACCCGCAATAGCCTAGCGCGGTGGACTATAGCCTAATCCCTCATCTAATGAGAGCAGACTCGTGCTTGACAGTGATGATGATGATGATGATGATAATAATCACTCTGCATGTATTCACATTTAGTGTTTTATGACGACATAACATTAGTTACAATGTAATCACAATAATATGATATATTGTGGTTTTAGTTTGAAGATAAATATGGTTTTTTAGCATAAAGTCACGTTTTCTTACAAAATGTGATGTGGAAGCACGTATGTTGATAGTTAAAGTAGATTTAAAGAGAGATTTTTATCGATAGTTAATTTATTAGGTAAAAAGTAAAACGAGTTACTAAGTCAAAATTTATCATTGAAATATAAAAAAATAAAAAAGTATAATTCAGATATTATGACACAGCGCCATCTAGTTCCGAGCTAAGCAACGAGCCTTATATCACGGATATTAGACGCTTGATGCACTTCATGGATATTTTTTTATTATATATGTATATGCAAAGAAACATCCATGAATCGGGTCCAAAGTATTCATGCTCGTCACACTAACACCTTTATCGAGATTCGAAACCTTAAGAAAGAAAAAAAATACATAGAAAGGAAAGAAAAATACATAGAAAGTGATTTAATTTAAAACAGCTGAGCTGATCGTGTGCGGTAATTGCATTTTGGCCTTTATTTTCCGTTAGCAATAAACTAAAATAAGAAACCATTGTCACGTCACGTCACCCGGTTTATATTTCAATTTAATTTTCTAACATTTATATAAAAAATTGGGATATACCATTATTGCCATTTTCAGGTAACAAAACCAAAAAATTGAGACATTTTTTGTAATGGTAAAAAAAACACACAAAAAAATTGATGCAATAATTATTTGACGCAAAACAATGCAAATAGTTGGAACATGACTCAACCCATATTTTTACTGTAATTATTTGTCTGCACTTAGTAATTTACTGTCCTTATAATTCTTCTACTTCTTCATATTAAGACTTCAGACTTAAGACTGCAGCCCAGATTGATTAATTACTGATTTTTATCTCAATTTCAGCCTCCCATGCTAAGTGGTTCGTAATAAAAAAATATATTGACACTACCTGTTGCCCGCGAATTTGTCTGCGTAAAATGAGTAGTTTTATCCGCATTCAAACTTCCCTTTTAAGGGATGAAAACTCCTATGAAGGACATAGGAGTTTTCATCCCTTAAAAGGGAAGTTTGAATGCGGATAAGCCTGGGACTCAAACTATCTCACTACCAAATTTCATCTATATCCGTTCAGCGATTACAGCGT
This sequence comes from Craniophora ligustri, assembly GCA_905163465.1. Taxonomy (NCBI): domain Eukaryota; kingdom Metazoa; phylum Arthropoda; class Insecta; order Lepidoptera; family Noctuidae; genus Craniophora; species Craniophora ligustri. The sequence continues at coordinate 2,728,186 of LR990967.1, read as the reverse complement.
GAAGAGGTAACAGACAGACAAACAGACAGACACACTTTCGCATGGATTACATTTATCGTGAAATAAGAGATCGACGAAATTTAATTGGAGTAGAAAAAAAAAGAAATAATTAAATTAGTGTGGCGTACTAGAATCATTTTAAATGACTCATTCATAGCAGAAAATGTATTAAACGTAATAAATTATTTTAGTTGAACTTATTCTATTATATTAAATTTAAAATTATTGTAAGTTAACCTAACCTAGTACACCTTTGGTTGACCAGAAGCTGTAATAGCTCAGTTGCGTGACCAGTGGACCGTGTAGTTAAATATCTTGAGTTCAAACCCCACGCACGCACCACTAACTTTTCGGAGGTTACGCGCGTATTTAATTATCACATGCTCACACGGTGAAGGAAAACATCGTGAGGAAACCTGTATGCTTGAGAGCTTTTCTCGATGACATGTTCAATCCGCAATCTCGTAGTAGGCTAGCATAGTGGACAACAGCCTTTCAAATGAGAGGAGACCCGTGCCCAGCAGTGGGACACTAAATGGGTTGATGATGATTGGGAGACCACCTGTCAGAATTGTTTTCAATAGATTTAAATAAATTACATTATAGATATTATTGAAACGTAGTTATAACACAATAACTTCATATAACTGAATAAAATATTAATTGAGGTAGCTATTTTAATTACTATTATTGACTGTAAGGCCAGGTGTTCAATCATACAGTATTATTATGTTATTTAACCTTGTCATCATCATCAACCGATTATTGTCCCACTGCTGGGCTCGGGTCTCCTCTCAATTGAGAGTGATTAGGCTATAGTCCACCACGCTAGCCTACTGCGGGTTGGCAGACTTCACATGCCATCGAGAATTCTCTCAAGCATGCAGGTTTCCTCACGATGTTTTCCTTCACCGTTTGAGCATGTGATAATACGCACATAACTTCCGAAAAGTCAGTGGTGCGTGCCTTGGGTTCGAACTCGACACCTCTGACATCTCAGTCCACTGGTCACACCGCTAGGCTACCACAGCTCTTTATTTTACCTTATTTAACTTTTTACTTTATTTAACCTTGTATGTATGTATATAGTCTAGTATTTTGAAATATTGTGGTGTTGGAAAGATCTATTCTCTACATACTATTGATTATAACTACCATAACATTCCACCACGCCTATTGTCCTCGAAGGATTAAGCAGATATATGCTAGGCCCAAATCAAAACTCCGTACTGGTTTTGAGAATTTACTAGAAATACCCAATAACACTTTCCACGACCTGGGAATCGAACCCAACCCTCTTGTACAGCAGTCGTACTTTACGACCACTAAACCAACGAGGCAGTCAATTCAAATATATGTTTTCAACAGGGGATGCAGCAGTGCCAAAATCAAAAGTACTGGATACGGTGATGAACCCAGCATATATACCTGCTGAAGAGAAGCATGGGTCCTACTGGAGGAAGTCAGCATCCGAGACCCTGAAGGCCAAGCTGGCAGAGAAGCCAAACACCAACAAGGCGAAGAACGGGATCCTGTTCATCGGCGATGGCATGTCTCTGGCCACCGTTATGGCTGCGAGAACATTCTCCGGCCAACTAGAACAAAGTCTGGGAGAAGAATCAGTGTTGGACTTCGAGAAATTCCCTGTCTCCGGACTGGCGAGGGTGAGTTCTCTCAAGTTCTTTTCATCATAAAGTCAAATCGTTTATTTCAAATGGACCAACATTACAGGTCCTTTTGAATTGTGGAATTTGGTTGAATTTAGTTGCACGGTTCCAAAAGGTAGGTCTTATGGAGAAGAACCGGCAAGAAACTCCATAGATACTCTTTTAAATAAAATACAAATAATGAAATAGGAAATCAATTCCTTTACAATGTATTGTATATACGTTTTTTTGGGCAGTTTAGAAGTCTTCAGAGTACGTTTGCCTCTTTGGAAAGCAAAGGAATTCTCCTTTGCCGTCCAGACCCGCATTAGGAAAAAAAAATCAATAGCCCTAGCTTTATGGTCGGGGCAATAGAACTCGTAAACACAGCCGTAAATAGTCCATGGACTGCCAAGCCATAGGTCTTTCCGTGAATCCAAGACCTAGCTAGCTAAATAGCCTGTATGCTCAAGAGATCAGAGAGGCAGCAGGGGTTTTGTGGGAAGTCCACCAACCCGCAATAGGCCATTGTGGTGGACTAGAACGACTGGCCGCTCTTATCCTTACCACTTACCAGTCTTATCTTGGCCAGCAATGGGACAGAAAATGGGATCACGTTTGTGTTCTTTAAAATGACCACCTTGCATACACACCTACATACTATTAAGATACAGTTTTAGATTTGTTCTTTTTGGAAAGTATAATTAATTTGATCGCCAACGGGGCTCGATCTTGCGTTCTCCATGTTGCCTGTTCGCCAAATGTAAACCAAAATACAGGTTTATGGCTGGCTATCGATTTTTATCTAAAGATTGATACAGTAGTTGTTTTACATGCGCGAGTGTAAAACATATTAACAAAAGAATAACCTGCCTATAGTACTTTTTTGTTTATAGTTAACATATATACACCCATCAAGAATGTTATGTTTTTCACGCAAATTAAGCAAGATTTTTTACTGTATAACTGCATTAAAGGTGAATGCCGTATAAAATTGGCTACCTACAAGGATTTTTCCTTGTGCTTTGAGTAGGTATAATGACTGGTACAAAAGATACTCGCAGACTTATTTTAGTATTTTTATTCAGTTTGTTTTAGAGAGAGTAAAGATCTTTGAGTGTTTATCTTACTGGCTTTGTGTATCCCGAAAGAGTTGAGTAGGAGGTATTTGTGAGTGTATCATTTTATTGTTTCAATTATCATAAATCAAATATAAAACAGGATGTAAATAATACTTTAATTATTAGATAGACCTCCACTGCACTGGTTTCTCATTAAGATTGATACGACGGCCGATTCTGGGCCGAAAAAAAATTTCTGGTGAGGGAGGGACATCCTTATCACCTATATATTATTATGTAAAAAACCTACGACCGATTCTCAGACCTACCAAAAATACATACAAAATTTCATAATAATCCGTCTAGCCGTTTCGGAGGAGTTTAGTGACAAACACCGTGACACGAGATTTTTATATATACCTAAGTCAGATATTTTCGTTTTGTCTTTCTATTTCGCATTGAACAGTGTGGTGTCGCGACGATTATTTTTGTTGAGTGTAGGTATACCGATTTTTTGTACATAGTATAAAACACATAATAAAAAGGAACTTGGTTCCATCTTATATTTCAAGTAGTGTAAACATAAAAACGTAAACCATTTTTTTCTAATGTAGGGTAAAATGAATGCGGAAGGAAGCAATACAAAGTACAATCGCTTACATAAAGTATTGTCCAAAATCTTTATACAAAAAAAAGAAATCAGTTTGTTCAATGGCGCGCAAACATCACTAAAGCAACTCGACAAACAAATAACGGTAGTGTTTCTTTACGTGACAGTACTTTAACGTTTTATGGGTTCTTTTATATAACAATATCATGCTATTTTTTTTCCAGAAGGGAAATAATAATTTGAACCCTCCTTTTTTGTTAACGGGGACATTATCTTTAAAAAGCACTAGGCTTTAAAGAAAGTTTTCGGGAAGCACCAAAGAAATGGAGGTCTCAGCTCCTCTTAAAAGACCAACTCCAGAACATCCTGATTAACGCCTGCCGGGCACTTCGCTGGGAGACTGAAAAGGCTCTCTCCCAACCCTCACTGTGCACAGAGCATGTGACCACTGAGCTACAAACAGTGAGCAGACTTCACACGCTATCGAAAAATCACTTCCACCGTTTGAGCATTTGAGAAATACAAATTTTACTTCGAATAATCGTGCCTGCTTTGGGCTGAAATCGACACCTTCGAATTTGGGATTGAACTTGAGACCTTTGACTTAATAATCCACCGGTCACACCAACAGATTATAAAAGTTTATTTTCCCTAATATTGAGAAATGAATATATAGATACGTATATTTATTATATTTATCTTGCCTTTTTAAATATTACTGATTACATTATAAAATGGTTGACAGTAATAAAAAAAAACAAGTTCTTATGTAATATTTTTTTCTAAAAGCATGTTTCTTTGTAATTGTTTATCAAGATCAGTCAAATTCTTAGTAATCCATTAATATAATTATTTTATATATCACATTTATATGCCAAGTGAATGGAATAATCCAATGTGTATACATGAAATGAAATAATTGTTTATTTCTGTAAATAGATCTTTTTAAAGACACTTTTACAAGTCATGTATTTTTTTTTGTATCTAGTTGGCATCGGCATTTCCTAACTGACGACCTCTGAGAAGAAATGCCGCAACAAATTCAGAGAATCATGGTCTCTTTTAAAGTCCAAACATTTTGGTTTGAGCCTGTCAATGTAGGTTACAGTCTGAGATGGATATATTTACTTACATAAGTAATTATTGTACCTACAGAGATTATGTATATTATTAGAACCTTTTAAATGGTGTCGTACCTACTCCATTCTCTTCTACGAGTACTCATCGTACCAATGGTTCAAAAAGATTGAAGATACATATCTTATTATATCTATTAGTGTTGTTTATGTATTCAATATGAAGCCAGAGTTTAGGAAAGTGAATATTCTGACAGCATGGGAATTCTCATGCTGTCAGAAAACGGAATTCCGTTTGGGGGCAGTGTAGTAACTCCCTTATTATAAGAAACTATCTCGTTGGTCTAGTGGTCGTACATTGCGACTACCGATCCTGGTTTCGATTCCCAGGTCGAGCAAAGTGTTATTGGGTTATTCTGTGAAATTCTCAGTAGCAGCTTGGAGTTTGGATTCGTGCCCGGTTAATGGCAATGGGCTCGCCCCATATTATATGGGACCTAAAACATACCGGCGAAACGTGGGTGTAGGTACATTAATCATTAGTACACCTCTGCCTAACCTTTCGGGGATGACAGGCGTGAAAGAAACTGTTATTGCAAACGTCTATAGCGTACAGTAACCGCTTACCACAAGGCCATACCTAAGCATTCTTGTCACCCTTGTGCTATAACAAATAAAAATGTAAAATATACCTGCGAAATCTGGGTGTCCATTAGTACACCTCTAACCCTTGGGAGACAATAGGCGTGATGGTATATGTATGATGAGATAAAATAAATCTTAGGAAATGTCAGGGCTAAATGTGCGGTATTTAAAGGCTACTTAACTTAAAAATTTACTTTAAAGTAACGTTTAAGCATTTTTCTAATATTTTTTAAGACAAAGGCAGGATAAGTCTTATTATCTTTCTCCGACAAAAACAGTACCTTTTCAATAGAATTTATTAAGAATGATAATAATTATCAGTAAAATCCTTGTGGAAAGTCGGTAATTACTCAAGGTTTTCCTTTACTTTATCTAGAGGATATTTCTGTATTTACATAATAGGATTGAAATAACCATGTATTAAGGTCAAAATTCTATAGAAATAATATTAACGCGAACATAGCTATTATTTCTGTAGAATTTCATATTATCACAAAACATTCTACAAGCTTGTAGAATGTAAAAAAGAATTAAGATGAAAATTTTGTCAATATCCGTGAACGCCTCGCTCCTAGCCGGGGTCCAGCGACCAGAGCTGGACCGAAGCCCGCCGGGGTTGTGGTACATGCTTTCGCGATTCCCATGGCCCCGGGATTAGGGCTAGTGGCGTTGACGGGTGCGGTTTTTTAGTCGGTAAACGCTCACATTGGGTGGAGTCCGACACACCCCGTCGCCTCCCCAGGCGGCGGGACGAACCGTAAAGGATATTTCCGCACTTAAAAAAATAATAAAAAAAGGTCCTCATTGGTCTAGTAGTCCTAAGTACAACACAGCAAGCCATCTTGGGTTCGAGCTATTGTTATGGGGTTTTTCTATGAAATTCTTAGCAGCTTCTTTTAGCAGCTTGGAGTTCGAATTAGTGCCCGGTTGATAGCAATAGTGTCACCGCCTATTAATTGGGACCTAAAACATACTGGTGAAATGTGAGCATATTAGAACGAATCTGCCTTTCCATTTAGGGTTAACAGGCGTGATGGGCTCGCCCACTATTACATGGGACCTACAACATGAGATACGACAAGACTGAAATACATAGACATAATAGAGACTTTAGAGAGTTAGGGCATACCAAGATTCCTCGTTCAAATTGAGCTGCCCGACTGGAGAAGTACCTTCGCCTTACAGAAGACCGCAGTGAATCAATAATAGTTGTCTTTCTACGAGTGAGTAAGGTTACCAGAGCTCGTTGGGGAGTGACTATTCTGATAACATGGGCATTCGGTTTGCTGTCGGTTTAGTAATTCCCTATTTTAAGAGACCTAAACGGTTTCTGCAGGGGTTGGCAACGCAAGCCTTCTGGTATTGCAAATGTCCATGGGCAGCGGTGCTCACTTACCATCAGGTGAGCCGCCTGCTCGTTTGCCCCGTTATCACTATAAAAAAAAACATACTGGCGAAATAGGGGTGTGTATTAGTACACCTCTGTCTTACCCTTCAGGGACGACATGCGTGATGGCACGTAATTTTATGGGGCGACACAACTTCGAGAAGGAGGCGGCCAGAAGAATACGCTTGGGCTGGGCGGCATTCGGGAGGCTACGTGATATCTTTAAATCGTCGATCCCACAATCTTTAAAGACCAGGGTCTATAACCAGTGCGTCCTACCCGTGATGACCTACGGAGCCGAAACGTGGACACTGACCAAAGGACTGGTCCACAAATTCCAGGTTGCTCAGTGTGCAATGGAGAGAGCAATGCTTGGGGTTTCTTTGGTGGATAGAATTCGCAACGAAGTCATTCGCCAAAGAACTAAAGTCACCGACATTGCTCGTAGAATATGCACGCTGAAGTGGAAGTGGGCCGGCCATGTCTGCAGACGGACGGACAGCCGATGGAGCAGACAAGTGTTAGAGTGGAGACCGCGATTGGGCAAACGTAGTGTGGGACGACCTGCGACACGATGGACCGACGATTTGAAGAAGGTGGCTGGCAGCGGATGGATGCGAGCTGCCCAAGACCGGGATGGTTGGCGCTCTTTGGGGGAGGCCTACGTTCAGCAGTGGACGGCTATAGGCTGATGATATATACGTAATTTTATCCTTCATTTATGTTTCATTCATAATGTTTCCTTACAGCTTATTCTACGAATATTGGGTAATGCAATGTTTATACTGCCCTCAGCCAAACTAAATAACAAGTAAAGATTTGTTTAACCTACTTTCATAAGGTCGTTGCCCTCAAATTACCAAGAAAAATCACCTTGTACCGTTGTTTATTGGGGACTATTTTCTTTTTTTCTCAAATCATTAACCATTGTGTTGATCAAACTGAACCCTGTGCGCTTTAGTTAAGAGTTCATAATCGATTAAATATTACGCAAATATTTGTGAATGAAGCGCTTTCTTCCGATTCTATTAATCATGTTTATTCAGTTCTTTTATATATTTATTATTATTTCAACATTCAAAATCCAAAATTTCCGTGGCATATACCCATAAAAATTTCTATAGACAAATCCAACCCGCAGTAGCGTGGTGGACTATAGAGTAACCTCTATTATATAAGAGGAGACCCGTGCCCAGCAGTGGGACAACAATGGGTTGATGATGATGACGATGATAAATAAAAAAAAATACATTGCTCAGAAAAAATATTAAACCAAAGGCCATTTGGTTTAATAGGGTTTGCATCTACCTCTATTCTCTGTCGTCATGACGGGGTTTGCATAAGAGGATCTACTAAATCAATCAATATCGATTACTCTAAATCTTTGAATAAAACATTCATATATTTATTTTCTATAAGCTATTGCCGCCGACTTCATCTGCGTAGAATTAGCAATTTTATCCAATATACTTATTTATTTTATATTCGTCCTTTTAAGGGGTGATTTCCGAGACAAAAACTATTTTATGACCTTTCCCGGGACTCAAACTATCTTCATACGTTAAAATTCACCTAAATCAGTTAGCGGTTTAAGTGTGAAGACCGAAGAAGTGACAAACAGACAGACACACTTTAGCATTTTAAATATTAGTTTGTAAGTAAGTATAGATGTAGATGTAGTATGAATATTCCCTAAAAAAACTGTTTAACAGTCCACACTGGTTTACAGTTTTTAAGTTATCAATGAAATAATCGTTTAGTAAAAGAAAATAAAAATAGCGTATAATCTATGTACACCGGCGCTTGACCGCGCATGCGCACTGTGTCACGTTCAAGGAGACAAGCGCACACGCCGAGGTCGCGGCTGACGTCACGCTCTCTTCCGATTCCGATTGACAGCCTACCTAGTTTATACACAATAGAGAAATCAATCCATATTTTTTCCAACAATATCAATTTTACCGACTTCAAAAAAGGAGGATGTTCTCAATTCTACTATATTTTTTATGTTTTTTTATGTTTACCTCAGAATTTTCGAATGGGTGAACCGATTTTGATCATAATTTTTTTATTTCTAACCTTCCTGCGTGGTTCCATTTCAATTTGGTCCAGTTCTGACATGAAATGTCGGTTTTTTTGCAGTTTTATCCTAGTAGTAAAAATCCAAATTGTTTTCGGCGATCGTTGTAATACTGTGATAGGTTACTGGTGTGATTAATGGACTGTGAAGTCAAAGGTTTTTAGTTCGATCCAAAGGCATGCACCGACTTTCGCAAGTTATGTGCGTATTTATCACATGCTCAAACGGTGAAGGAAAAACATCGTGAGGAAACCAGTATGCCTGAAAATTTTGCTAGAGGCCGTATAAGACATATTACTGCCAATTACAGCCCAATTACCTTCCCACTGCTGGGCACGAGTCTCCTTTCAATTGAGAGGGATTAGGCTATAGTCCACCAAGCTAGCCTACTGCGGGTTGGCAGGCTTAACACGCCATGGACAAAATTTCTCAAGCATGCAGTTTTTCTCACGACAATTTCCTTCACCGTCAGAAAAGATTAGGTTTAAATAATGCTAGTAAACAAATAAAAAAAAAGTAGCTACTGTTTTGTTTATGAAATTATTTTTACTTTATCTTCTGAGGTTATTAACACAAACATTGATAAAAGAGCGAATGCACTCTCTGTTAAGTGTTTATTTTTTAAGTCTCATAAATAGATGTAGGTAATTGACACATCATATTATGATATATGGACGACCTTAATTTCATGACGTTTTGCCCTTTTAAGGGATGATTTCCGGGACAAAAAGTATTGCATGTCCTTTGTCCTGCTTAAGGACATGCAATACTTTGATGTTTTTTTTTTATGGAGATCCATAAAAAAAATCATCAAATTCTGTTAAAGCGTGAAGAGAAAAGACAGAGAGACACACTTTCGCGTTTATAATTCTAAGTATGGATTGCAATATGGTCGCTCGTGACTTATATCATCACGCTTACCGTATTGTCATGTTCAGTGACATGCAGATTTAGTGAACAATGTAAGGAAGGAAACGTACGGTAGGAATTATCTTAACGGCAATTAAAGCATTGTTCGGCTGCCAGTGTCCTCGGCCAAGGTTGCAGAAATGTGAAGGAACTATGGTGAAAATAATTAGTGTGTGGCCATTACTACCCAATTATAATAAGCGTAGTGTAGCTACTTTTCTCTTATTCTTATCCTAATACATATTAACTACATACGCCTTTATCCTATGGTGTCAGAAACTACAGAATACCTCGCGCTACGATCCCTGCATACCACTTATGTTTCGTCAACATTCATGCATCTTGTCATGCACGCGCGCCGGTTACAAGTACTACGCACTTCTTGACATTTTTGAAGGAGTTCGCCAATTAGGTCCCTATACGGCCTTCTAGGGCTGTCTTATCCTTATTTTTTTTTTGAAGACCTGATTAGCACAGCCGTATTAACGGCTGCCTTTTTTGGCTAGGGACCTGGGTTTGAATTTTGTCTTTCTTTCTTTCTTTCTTCTTGTAGAGATATACATAAACAAAAAACATAATTTAGTGCATCAACCATCTAGTATCCGTAACACGTGCTATGTCATAATGTAAAGATCCCGGTAAGATTTACTCCGCCTATTCAAATTGCATCTTCTTTATCCATCAATGGATGGATAAAGTCGTGGATAAACTAGTAGGAACTAATAAATTAGGTAAAGAGTTCTTTAATCCTCTTATTAATAAGCAGTAAAGTCTATCCACCAGCGTTTTTTTATTTATGGTGATAAGAGGTCAAACGGGCATGAGCTTGCCTGATGGGAAGTGGTCACTGCCGCCCATGGACATTTTCAACATCAGAAGGATTACTTGCAAATTGCATATGCGTTGCGAAACCCTGTAGTAACCATTTAGTTTTTTTTTATTATAGAGAGTTAACACTGACAGCAAACGCTGCATGCTGTCAGACTAGTCCCTCTCCCATCGAGCTCCGGTAACCTTACTCACTAGCAGAAACCACAGATCGTAGTTTCACCGCGGTCTTCTGTAAAGCAGAGGTACCCCAGTCGGGCAGCTCTATTTTAGCGAGAAATTTCGCCTTAACTCTCATAAAATTTAAATTTAAATCCCTATCTCATAATAAAGCCAGCAGGTGTCAAATTTTATAGCCTTACCTCACACAACCTAAACAGTGGTATATCGAAGTTGATAGGGGCTATTAAATGATTAACGGCACGTAATCGGTTAAACCTTCACTTAGAATAATAATAAATGTGAGATTCATATTTACTTTAGTGTTTCAATTTTATGTCCATTCAATTAATTAATTATATTGTGTAATTTAACGTTTAAATATTTACTAAGATCGTTAAAACCGTTGTATCATTGTATCATTATCTGACTGGTACATAAGTATATACTATACTTTAGTTGTTTTTATTTTATATGTACGTTTTGTTTACGTTTTTGGAAACTTTAAAACATTACAGATAGGTAATCAAAATCACAAGTAAATAAGCAAAGATAAAATATTTCTACAACTTTTTATTCTCTGCCCAGAAAACAGTTTCGTTTTGTAAATTTCAGCCACTTATCGACTACTTATTAAATTTTGTACATAAATTGTCTCTAGCTAGCAAAATAGGCAAAAAAAAATGGATTTAGCATGACATAATTCTTCAAATATTATTTTCTTTGCAGACTTATTGCTTGGACGCTCAGGTTCCTGACTCCGCGTGTACGGCTACTTCGTACCTGACTGGTGTGAAGACTAAATATGGCGTCATCGGATTGGACGGCAACGTTACGCGGGGGTCGTGTCACTCGCAACTACACCAACCTAACTGGACCCCCTCCATCGCACAATGGGCGTTGGATCAAGGGCTCGACATTGGTTAGTATTCATACCGAATTATGCATTTTTTAAGTCACAATGGTGGGAAAGAAACATGCGGCCCGCCTGATGGTAAACGGTTCCTGTAGCCTATACACGTTAGCAACACCAGAGGTTGTTACTGACCATGTAGTAACCATCTACGTTTCTTAAAATAAGGGAGTTATTAAACTGAACAGCAAACGGAATTGCCATATCGTGAGAATAGTCACTCTCCCAACGAGCTCTGGTAACCTTACTCGCAGAAACACAACTGTTGTTGTTTCACAGCGGTCTTCTGTAAGGCGGAGGTACTTTCTCAGTCGGGCCTTTCGATATTATGCGGAAGTTGATAGGAAGACCGCCTATTATAGTTTAAAATTATGGGGATAATCAGCTGCTATGTTATTCGCGTCGTCTTGAACGGGATACCTAGGTACCTATATTGAAAACTGACACTAACATAGTAGAAAAATGCAAGGAAAATTGAGCCATTAATTCACGGGATTTTTTGTAGTAGTGTAGTCTGATTGGATGTAACTACTGAGTAAATATGTGCCATTTTTGTATGTCATACACAGGTGCTCATGTCAAACAAAAATGGAACAATTGGTCGTTATAGTTATATTATAGGTGTTATAAATACAAATGACTACGTAATTAACCTAACCTGTATCGATACTTAATGAATATAAATTATGACAATTTTAATCATCATCATCATCAACCCAATTATTATTCAACTAATAGGCACGAGTCGCCTCTCAGTTGACATAGATTACACAATAAGTAGTCCACCACGCTAGCCTAGTAAGAGAATCTCTCAGGCATGCAGGTTTCCTTGCGATGTTTTCCTATATCGTTTGAGCATGTGATAAAATATAGAAGAATTCATGACTTTTGATTTTTCAGTCCAGCTGGTAGGTAGCAGGTAGGTATCACAACTTTTTGTTACATATTACGCTTATTGAATATTACTATGTAGTTATAAATGGACCAATTCACCGATTCAATTGATAATCTGATTTTAAATAAAAAAAACGATTTTATTCAGGATAAGTATTTTATAATATCTACTAACTACTTTCCTCTATTGGGTAGCTATTAAACAATATTAAAAAGTCCCAAACGTCTCTAAAAACATTTTAATTCAGCCCTTAAATTCGTAGTCATGGATTTTAAATTGTTCATCAATTGAGTTGGCAAATAAGTGACGTCTCTAATTCTATGGGGAATGACGTTTTGACTGCCCTATGGTACTTCAAATTAAAGGGAAAATCAAACATATCAGATTAAGACGTTTTGTTGGTATTAAATACAATTTATAGCAAGTTACATATAAGTAGCGACATCTATTAGACATTTGCGTACTTAATACGAGATTTTATTCTTTTAAATAGTTTGACACTAACTCACTAGATGTCGTTAGTAATGGTTATAAATACTTTTTAATTGTACGTAACTATAAATCAAATAATAATAATATTGACCATACCATTACGCTTGTTTACTCTAAAGGGTGGCAAAGAGGTTTAAGGATTCATGTTTTAAGTCTGTTGATAGCCTCGTTGGTGTTCGTAAGTGCAACTGTTGAGCAAGAGGTCGTGAATTCGATATCCAGATCGGGCTGTGATATTTGGATTTCAGATGAACCTGAAATTCTCAGTAGCTCAGAGTTCGAATCCGTGCCCGTTTGATGGCAATAGGCTCACACCGTTGCACCTAAAACCTACCGGCGAAATATGGTTGTACATTAGTACACCTCTGACTAACCCTTCGGGGTACGACAGGCGTGATAGCATGTCATGTTATAAACCAAAGTACACTCTTACAACCAAATTGGTATACATGCAACTATCGACCGATCCATGTGTAGATGTAAACCAATTAGCTTGTTAGAGTGTACCAGTAAGACAATTAGCCTCATAGTTTTTTTGTTGTAATATTTTAGGGTTAGTAACAACGACTCGAGTGACGCACGCATCTCCCGCCGGCGTGTACGCTCATACTTCGGAGCGTAACTGGGAATCTGACGCTGACGTACCCTCGGAATGCCTGGCTGCTGGATGCAGGGATATTGCTTACCAGCTCGTCATGAGCAACCCTGGAAGGCATTTGAAGGTAATTTTTCAAAGGATTTTATCTCAGTATTTTTCTTTAACTAGGTTTTGCCCGACTAGACTTGTGACTTGCCTAGACCTCGTCTGCGTAAAATTTGTAATTTTATCCGCATACAAACTTCCACCCCCATTTTCTTCCTTGTAAGGGATGATTTCCGGGATGAAAACTATCCTATGTCGCTCCCCGGGACTCTAAACTATCTCTATTCACAATTTCATCTCAATCTATTCAGCGGTTATAGCGTGAAGAGGTAACAGACAGATAGACAGACAGACAGGACACGTGAAGCATAAACATATTACCCGTTTTTACGAAAATTGCGCGGACGATGGAGTATGAAATTTCCCACACTTAAAGATTATATAGAGAAAACGCAATATCATTTTAAATTATGCATAAAAAAACTTAAATTTAAATTAATTACGGTCGAATTTCGACCACAGGGTGACCACTAGTCATAATAATAATATTTTTAAAACACAGGAGATATTGATACGGAAACAGATACTATGCATTACTCTGATTTATTGACAAACCTCGTTTCAGAATGACTAAGAGTGTGAACTGCTTCATTCTAGTGCAAATGCGACTGCTTTGTATGATAACTCAGTCGAACATTGACGTTGAGTTTTTCAATGTAAATCGTAGTACTTGGCCAAATTTATAGAATATATTTGTACCCGTTAATGACGATGATGAAACATGTTTGTTTTTACATACATACATACATAGGTACTGTCACAACTTTTCTCCACGAATATAATATACACAACGCCACGAGCTATCTCTGCATACCACTTTTGCTTCGTCCACATTCATACACCGTGCCATATCTATATACATATACTATACTAGCTGACCCAGCAACGTTGTTTTGCCACATCATAGGGGTTGGTGGACAACCCTTATCACTAAGGGGTATGAAAAATAGATGTTAGCCGATTCTCAGACCTACTCAATATGCTCAGAAAATTTCATGTGAATCGGAGTGTCACAATGTTCGTTCCCGAACATTGTGACACGAGAATTTTATATATAAGATATAGGGTAAAACACCCATTTATTGGCACTTTAAGGAGTAGCGTGTATAAAACTTTAAAATTAGGCATGTCTTTTTAATTTTAACAAGGTAATGAGTATCCATATTGGTTAAATACACATAGAAGATTGATTATATGTACTTTTTATTTCAATTTAAAGTAGATTATTCCATAGTTTTTATGTTATAAAGAAATGTCTCAAAAAACCAAATGTTGGCATAGGTAACCCTTTTATTGGCAGTTAAAATTACCTATTATTGGCCCCTCATTCATTTTGTGGGTATACACTTAAATGAGTAGAAGACAATATTACAGCTATTCTAAATTCTAGGGATTTAATTAATTTAATATATAGATATAGGTATATTTGAGTAAGAACATTAATTAGTTCAAAAATATTAGAAACAAAGTCAGAGGTCGGCATTTATTGGAAAGTTATTCTTCTTAAATAATTAGTAATAAAAAATCAGTCATAAATCATGTAACTAGGTAATTTTAAGTCATTCATCTTCGATTAGTCTTCCATTTCAGATAAAAGTTTTTCAACATAAGTATATCATTAAGGATTACCGCTTAAAGCATATTTTCCTCTGTATACACTTTACGCCTCACCTTTACTGATTTTACTTTTACATAATTTCTCGTCCTTGGTTTCATGTTAGTTAACTGAAATGAATATCAATGTTACCAATCATAAACACAACAGAATTACCCATTATTGATACATACCAATAAATAAATGTAACATCAATGGCAGGGGCCAATAAAAGGTTAATGGCATATTTTTGATACCAAATGTTAGCACGGTTAAAAAATATGAAAATCGCCATTAATACAATAATTTATTTACGGCTAAAATAAGATTAAGCACTCTTAAATCACATGAAATAACATTTGTAGTCAAAATTCAAAAGATCAACTAATATACACAAGAATAAAATTAGTCTTACCTTAGCAAAAATCAAAATTTTATTTATTTTTTCCACAAACGTTCAGACACGTCACTTAATTTCTTATTGAGGCACCATATTGAAAATACATCTGTTTCTATGCTGGCAGGGCAATAGAGTATAAAACTACCGATGTTTTCCTATTTGAAAAAATATGTTTTGCGTTCTGATAATCTTAATATAGTTAAAATTGTGTAAGGTGCCAATAAATTGGTAGGGTGCCAATATTAGGGTAGTTTACCCTACATACATAATCTACCTACTCGCCGCTTCTGCAGGTAGTTACTGCACACCCGACCTGTTTGAAGGAGTTAACCAACTTTTGGAATCCGCTGGATGCGGGCGGCGTATGACCGGTCGTCGTGGCGATCCTTGGGGGAAACCTTTGTCCAGCAGTGGAAGTCTAACGGTTGATGTTATGATGATGATGATGAACCAACTTTTGAATTTCGATGTATATCTTTCTAGGGTGCGAACACCCATTAAATACCTCCCGTTAATCGCCTATCATTCATTTTCACATGTCCAAACTATCTTAGAACATTCTTCTCAATTTTATCACTACATTATTCTCATTTTTTACCAAATTATGTTGACTAAAAACGGCCTCGTTTATTTCCAGGTCATAATGGGCGGTGGACGCAGGGAGTTTTTGCCAAATGTGACGAGTCTTGTGGGCAATAATAAGGGTAAAAGGTTGGATGGACTGGATCTTACAGAACTGTGGCATGTGGACAAACAAGAGCAAAACGCTACACATCAATATGTTACTGACAGAATGGAGCTCATGAAAGTAAGGATTTATCTTTAAGATATCCTACTTATGTAGTTTTTACAGTCTCAAGTGTATTCGTAGGTCCATAGCTGTGATAGCCTAGTGGAAAAACTGTGGCAAAGTTATCGTATTTAATCCCAAAGCACCGCATTTTTTTTTTTCAAAGTTCCCTGCTTAGATGGTGAAGATAAAAACTTTTTAAGAAAACCTGCACCCTGAGAGATTATCACGATGCGTGTGGAATATGGCAATCTGCACAAAGCTAGCGCAGTGACCTGTAGCCAAAGAGTAAAACTGTATTTTTTTCGTCCCCGACGCAAAAAACGACGGGTTGTTATAAGTTTGACGTGACTGAGTGTGTTGTGTCTGTCTGTGGCATCGTAGGTCCCAAATGGATGAACCGATTATGATTTTGTTTTTTTTTGTTTGTTTGCAAAGTGGATTAGTCAGAAGGTGTTCTTAACTATATTTGATGAAAATCAGTCCAAGATAACCGCCACAATATAGGTCTGTTTTTTTTTTAATTTAGTTTTAATATTGCAGGTCTTTAACTCTGATGATCTTCCTGAGTACTTGCTGGGCCTCTTCAAAAATGACCACATGGACTACCATTTGAAGGCCGACAACCAGCCTACTCTTGAGGAGATGGTAGAGGTGGCAGTCAAGATGCTAAGTAGAAGCAATAAGGGCTATTTTCTATTTGTCGAAGGTGAGTACAGTTCTCCTATTATTGCATTATTGTTTTTTTTAATCCCGCAAAAAAGATTTATATCAAAATATTTTACTAATTGTGTGTCTATGATTGATCTGATTTGCAACCTTATTAAGTACCGTATTTATTTTTATTTTTATTGAGAACAGTTATCAGATTCGTGCAGATTAAATTCTCACGATCATATTAGCGCATCAATAAGGTCGAGTCTACAATAATTTTAATTCAAATAGTTTTTGGTGGATGTTTTTATTCAAGTAAAATTCTGAATTTAAAAATCGGTTAAATAACTATTACTGATATGATTTTCTTTGAGCCCTGTTTTGTACGAGTAGGGTTTAATTTACTCAGCTACTTGGTATTTTATTTTAAGATTCTCATACAAACTTACGATACAAATGATTAGACAAATTGTTCAAGCGGTTCTCAATTACCTACATATTATATGTCACGATTAAAAATCTATATACATATATATAACTCAAAGGTCTGACTGACTGACATAGTGATCTATCAACGCACAGCCCAAACCACTGGAGGGATCGGGCTGAAATTTGGCATACAGGTAAATGACGTAGGCATCCGCTAAGAAAGATTTTAGAAAATTCTCCCCATAAGGGGGTAAAACGGGGGTGCAAAGTTAATATGAAACTTTTATTTTTTTAAATTAAATTGCACGCGGACGAAGTCGCGGGAATCAGCTAGTTATTTATATAGATTTAAATATTTTACCAACTCATATTTTTATTTTTTATATTAAGTTCCTTTTATGTTCCTTCTTCGTTTGGTGGCGATATACCCCCTATTACATTGTACTGCATCATGTTGAAATGCAACAGTACCTATCACCCTGTTAAGTCTATGTGTACCGGCAGATAGTGACTTACTAATATTTCATTTGTTTCAGGTGGTAGAATAGACCATGCTCACCACGATAGCCTCGCACACTTAGCTTTAGACGAGACAGTGGAATATGCCAAAGCAGTCAAAAAGGCTAAATCAATAACCAACGAGCAGGACACATTGATCGTGGTTAGCTCCGACCACGCCCACACCATGACTGTGGCTGGGTATCCTTCAAGAGGGAATGACATTCTGGGAACTGTGGATACAGCTACAGGACAAGATGGGAAGCCTTACACAACAATAAGCTACGCCAATGGCAAGGCTCATTCTATTGGGGCTGATGGAACCAGAGTGGATGTGACTCTTCAAAGTGAATTTACATCACGTAAGTTTATGAATATAGGCTGATGTCATTATCATATATAACATAGGTTAATATATTGATGAAGGATAACATATAATTAACGATCCGTTTGGAGAAAATGTTTATGTTTTAAGAATAGAAATTTGTAATGGATATTTCTATGTAAATATTGAGACAGTCTACAAACTAAAATAACCTATGCAGTAAATCAATCATTTAATGTTCGTAACACAAGCTTCCTTACTTAGCTCAAAACGTGCATGTGTGACATATTAAATTCAAAGTCAAATCTTTTATTTCAAGTAGAACAATATTCCGAGCGCTTTTGAATTGTCAAAACTGGTTCTGCAGGGTCAAAATATATAGAGTAGGTATCTATGGAGTTTCTTGCCGGCTTTTCTCCATAACACTTTTAAATAAATGCAAATTGCAAAATAAGAAATCAATTACTTTACAATGCTTGTATGTATATATGCAATATCAATATGAGAATAATGCAGTTTAAATGCTGCACTATCTAGATACAGCATGAACTATCTGCCAAAGGTAAAAAAGAAACCAATTCTGAATGCCATAACCTGTATGAATCGACCAGCCTCCACCGACAGCAAACGTTCTCGAGAATGACGTGTGTACCAGCGTCCCTTTTTACTTTTACTTTAAAATACTATTCTGACGACCCAATGAATCCAGCGCTAGTTAACGCTGCCTTCTGGGCTACGGGTCTCAGGTTCAAATTATGTAAGGGACAAATGTTTATGTGATGAGCATTAACATTTGTATTTTGAATCATGGATGTATCGTATCTATGTATAATAAGTACGTATTTACAAATAAAAAAGTATATATGTAGTACCTATATTAACTTTCTACTATCCGTAGTACAATCCTGGTTGCTTACCACGGAACTAGATGGCGCTGTGTCATAATGTCGAGAGATATTTTTATTCTTCTTCTTTTCCAGATGACTTGGATTACGCGTATCCTAGTTTGGTGCCATTGGACTCGGAGACTCACGGCGGGGAAGACGTGGCTGTCTTCGCGTCAGGACCCTGGCAGCATCTCTTCACGGCCAGCTACGAGCAGACCATGGTTCCTCACCTCATGGCCTACGCCATGTGCCTAGGTGACGTTCAGCATGAGAACTGCATAACTGGCAAGCGAAAAACCTCTAGTGGTCTACTAATACAACCAAGTAATACATTATTAGCAATGTTAACTGTGATAATAAGCTTAAGGCTATTTTATTAGGTAGAATGACTTAATTTTTTTTGTATATTTGTAGTTATAAGTAAGTCGTTTGTTTTGTTTCTACTGATCTTCTTTTTATATGTTAAGCGTAATGTTATAGCGATGAGATTTTGAATCATATAACATCGAAAGTTACATAAATTACATTTTAATAATAAGTTGAACATTATTTTTAAAATCAACGAAACTATTATTACCATAATCTTAATAATGAATTCTGTTGTATAGTGTTACAGTTAAACAACCTGATAGTTACATAGTTTAAGGATAAGTTAAACTTTAACGATATTTTGAGAGAAAGTTAATGCATTTAATTGGTGGTGACTAAATAATACCTAATTTTAAAGTCCAGTTAAAGTGCTATTGGCTTTTTTTTTATTTATTTCTTAGTAATCTTTAGACGCTCAGATTTGTGCCTGATAAATGGAATTAGGCTCGCCCATATAATATGAGATATAAAAACCAGCTCACTATGACTGCATCAGTTCAAATTTCTAAGACAGACATGATAAAATCAATATTTATATAGTTTTAAGTATCAAAAATGTATCATCATAAAAGAATTACAAGCAGATTAATTTTATTGGAGTACTCAAGCATTTGATGCTTCATTTTGTCATGAAATTAAGTGACGACTCCATTTTAGACTTCAGGAAATTTAATCTTAAGTGAGAAAATAATACGTAATTTACATTATACTTATATAAATGCTAAAACATATAAGCTATTTTTTAGGATATGATAGTACAACCCTGCTTATCTCAGCGGGGACAAGCGTGATTATATATTACTTGTGTGAAACATCGACCGGCTTGTGAATAAAATTCACTGTAATATTAAGAGACATTGTGCTGTGAATTACATTTTAGTAGGTACGTTTAATAAAAAAATAACAGATTTTTGTATATAATATATAAATAAGTAAATAAGTTTTCAAAAAGATTATTAATAATGTGCATGTCTTTTATTTATTTATTTAGAATATAATACAATCAAATCGAGTCCACCACTATAACATGTATTTATCAAAAGCTTAGGCCATATTCACGCTATGAGTTCGCTAAAACTTCGCTTACGACGAATGTGGCGATCATCATGTACCCTACCATCGCGACAAAAGAAAGAAAATAAATATTATGTATAACATCAAAACCAAAAAAATTTGGATAATCCAACATTTTTCTCTATTTAAGCGCGATTAGTAATGAAAATCTAAAAAATTCAATGTAAGCGAAGCTATTCGCGATAAATTCAGTTTAATTCCTTTGATGTGCGAAAGTTAACAGACAGCGAAGTGAAGAAAATTCAGCTTCGGTCATATTGCTTAAAACTTTATGACATTTTAGTTACTGAAACCACGATATTTCGAATATTCACAAGTGGTGTGGCTTAAGCAGTATAAAAATATTAATATTACTGTTCAAAATAGATTTTCGAATTGCAAACTGTTTATCACGATCGTCGCTGTGATTGGCCTACTCCTCAATAGCCAATCAGAATGACGAATGTATCAAATGTAATGAAACCTTACTGAAAAAATAAGACAAATAACGCGATTTTTACTAATATTTTTTGATATTACACATCATTAACAACATCTTGATGTACTATGAAATTTTCTTAATTGGATAATTTATTTGTTAGGTCAGACAAATGCACCACCCATGTAATTTTGTGTACATTTGTGACCTTAAAGTGGCTTAAGGAAGAATAAAACGATTATAAAAATATCATTTTGGAATATAAATGTTAAATCAAACATATTTTTTTATATTGTGATATTACAAATCTATTATAATATAAATCCGTATCAAATAATATATATAAGTTTTCTAAAGCTTAATATATTTCTAAGTCAATTTAATTTATGAATTTTATAATCACAGTTTATATGTAATCAGATTGAATTGTTTTAATTTGCTTAAAGTTTATTCGCGTGTTATCTCAATAAAATGATAATATGTTTGAATCAACATATAATTATGTTGAAAACTTGTAACGTTCTCATGTAAAATGTAAATTTCCATAAATAGCAATGTTTAAAAAAAATCGTAGATTAAGATAAGTATTTCAGTATTTTTATGACTAAAAATTAAAAAAAAAGCTACAACCTACAGTTAATTTTATTTATGAATTCCTCTCTGTACTATCAAACTCTGGTAGCAAACCAGCAGGTGCTGGGCGTACAGTCCTGCATTCGATACCAAGATAATGACTGTAAAATAAGTTATTGTTAGAAACTTTTTGGTAAAATTGCTAACGTCATTATCCGTTCATTACCGCAATAAATAAATAAATATCGACTTCTAGTTAGAATAGATGGTTCAGTCGCTTATCATTTAATCTCCAACATGCCCGATGTTAGGAGTATAATTAATTAATGATAGGCGATTGTCGAAAGGAGTTTATAAGGCGGATGTCAGTGAAAACGTCTCGGCGGCGTTTCCACTGAGCTGACAACCGCTTTATACATTTATTTTGATGCGCTTTTGACATTTGTATCCGAGTCATGGATGTATCTATGTATAGTATGTATGTATGTCAACAAAAAAAGTATGTATGTAGTATATCTACCATCTTGTTCTAGTATACACAAGCCTCGTTGCTTACGATGGAACCAGATGGCGCTGTGTAATAATGTCCGGAAATATTTATTTATTTATTTAATTCTCAAAACTAGTAAGCCTATAATATTTTAAAATTATAATTGTTTAAAAACCTTATACGACATACCTATATGGAATAATGTATAAGGATAATTATTTCTTAGAAATACGCATCCGAACTTCCCAGA
The DNA here is from genome assembly GCA_905163465.1 of Craniophora ligustri. Lineage (NCBI taxonomy): Eukaryota > Metazoa > Arthropoda > Insecta > Lepidoptera > Noctuidae > Craniophora > Craniophora ligustri. The sequence goes on along the minus strand of LR990967.1, from coordinate 2,706,031 downwards.
TCAAGTACCAAATTAAAAAAACATTATGATAATATTGCAGTAATTGATTTGTATCTAACATTTCAGATAGGAGCCGTGATAGCCTAGTGGTGTGACCAGTGGACTGAGATGTCAAAGGTCTCGAGTTCGAACCCAAGGCTTTTCGGAAGTTATGTGCGTATTTATCACAAGCTCAAACGGTGAAGGAAAACATCGTGAGGAAACCTGCATGCTTGAGAGATTGGTCTCTCTCTGCAGAAGTCTGCCAACCCGCAGTAGGCTAGCGTGGTGGACTATAGTCTTATCCTTCTCAAATGAGAGGAGACCCGTGCCCAGCAGTGGGACAATGATGGGTTGATAATGATGATGATGATCTAACATTTCATGAGAAGTCTCTGTCTTTCCCCTTATATATTTCCTCTGGAAAACCCCCACTTAGGCGTTGAACAGAAGCTGAAGCTGCATTAGTATTAACGAGTGGATGTGTGTGTGCAAATAGGTACTGACTAATTGTACTAGGTACGTAATCGATCGTATATGTAAAAACCGCGTAGGTTAAATATATATACTCGATTCCAAAAAAAGGAGCGGCGTGGGGGTTGCTAGTGGGGCCATGGCCCAGTGCGACAAATTTTTGGGGGTGGTATATTTGAGAAAAACATTTTTCTTGCAGTAATAAGTTAAAATAGGGGGCGGCAAATGTGGTCTTAGATAAAGCACGCTTATTTATAAGATAACTATTGACTCGTGACTTGAAGACTTGCACTACGACTTGAAGGTGGTCCATTGAAGGTGGGCTTCAATGCAGTCTTAAGAGTATTAAGGGAAATACAGGCTCAGGTAAATGATTTATTATTTGATCACATATAATTATGCTAAGAGGCGAGCTCGGGCTATTTAAATGTCTTTATGTCCCTACTAATAGTCTGTAAGTACTTACATTCTGTAATTATTCCATCACTAAACAACTTTTAATTTTATTTTTATGCTATGGGCTGATCATGTATGTATGTATATACATATTATAATAATATGTATTCATGACTAAAATTACTATTATATTTTTTTTAAATAAATACTTTTGTAGAATGAACACTAAAGGCCTATTCAAACCCGAGCGGTATTCGCTGCCACTGTGGGTATTTAGTATCAAGCTTCGCGGCTGTAGTGACCTGAGCGGTATAATGGTATTCGCTGCCACTGCTGTGGGTAGGAGTACATGCCGCGCGGGTTTCGCTCAGGTATTTAGTATCAAGCTTCGCGGCTATAGTGACCTGAGCGGTATAATGGTATTCGCTGCCACTGTGACTAGAGGTACATGCCGCGCGGGTTTCGCTCAGGTATTTAGTATCAAGCTTCGCGGCTATAGTGACCTGAGCGGTATAATGGTGTTCGCTGCCACTGCTGTGGGTAGGAGTGCATACCGCGCGGATTTCGATATCCTTGTGGGTAACAAGGATATCGAAATCCGCTTTGATGTGAACAGCTGTTGTATATTACCGCATACCCATCACCATTGGTGTTTTTCTGCCAAAAACTGTAGTGTATACCGCTTAGGCGTGAATAGGCCTTTAACATTGTTTTAATGTCATTTTGTGAGTATGTCCTTGTGATATTATAGGTCACATGTTAAATGTCATGTGTTAGTTGTCAAATTTGAATATTGTTTTAATGTCAAAATTTAACCCTCTTTTGCCTACAGGGAAATAAACCTAACCGACCCTCTCTTCACAAATTAGAGAGGGAGGTTTCCTCGCTAAATAAATAGCACCACTAACCAGAGATGGGTAAATGACCAGGCGTTTTGGGCCAATTGGGCATATATTCCCGATTAATTCCTTCTTTTGGCCGTTTATCTGGGCATTTGTGCCCGATTTGCCTAAAACGCCTGGACATTTTCCCATCTCTACCACGAACACATACTAAAATAGACTTTAAAAGTAACATTGCTAACAATAATGACTGAAAATAGTTAGCTAGTTTAAGTAAATAAATTAAATAAGTTTACTAAATACATTTCTAATACAAATGTGTGATCCTTAACTATAATTAGCATAATATGACACATCTTATGTTAGGGTTGCCAACGTCCCGCCAGGGTTGTGGCGCATGCTGCAATCCCATGGCCCCGGCAATAGGGTTGGTGGCGTTGACAGGTGAGGTTTTTAAGTTAGTAAACGCTCAAGTGGAGTCCGACACACCCCGTCGCCTCCCCAGGCGGCAGGACAGCTTGTAAGGATGTTCCCGCACTTAAAATAAAGGGTTGGCAACATGTAAGCGATATCTCTGATGATGATGATGTAATGATCTTCTGAGCAGGACCATTGGAATGCGTAATTATTGCTTCGGGGTTATATTTCCATGCATTGTTGTCGGTTTTGGCCACTAACAGCCTTTGCCATCATTTCCAGTCATCAACTTATACCTGAAAAAAAAACATAAATAAAAATTATTATTAATCTGTATAAAAGGAGAAGCTGACTGACTGACATATTAATGCAGGGCCCAAACTATAAGGGATAGAAACTTGAAATTTTGCACAGGGGTTCCTTTTATAATGTAGGGGAGCACTAAGGATTTTTGGAAATTCACCCCCTAAGGGGGTAAAACGGGGGTGTAAAGTTAGTATGAAACTTTGCCGTTTTTAGTTAAATTGCACGCGGACAAAGTCGCGTACCCGATTAGCCCTGCGATAGTTAACGCTGCCTTCTGCTATGAATCCCGGCTTCGAATCCCGGTAGAGATAAATGTTCGTGTCATGAGCATAAACATTTTTTTTTCCGAGTCATGAATGTATCTATGTATAATATGAATGTATTTACAAAAAAAGTACAAATGGAGTACATCAATCAACCACCTAGTATCCGTACAGTAAGCCTCGTTGCTTTGCTCGGAACTAGATGGCGCTGTGTCATAATGTCCGGATAAACCTATTTGTTTATTAATTATAGAATCAGAAGAAGTCTAATATTTATGATAAGACAACTAATTTGTCATATAGTTGTTGTTATTTTCACATTTTCGTGTTGTGATAACGTTTCTCTTTATCGTAATAGGTAATTCCTATAAACTTCATTTCAACAACTTTTAAAAATGTGAACTTTTAAGTTTTTAAGAGGAAAACGCTGTTTATAATAAGAACATACAAATATATTGGATATTGAATTAAAGCTACTAAGTATTTATGGATTTTATTGCGGTAGGTACCTTTATAAAACCCCGACGTTTCGGATCCTTTATAGCATACATGGCCACCGTCTGACGGTCTGACCATTATGCAGATATTAATATAAGACATTTACATAGTTGCCAGCGCTCTGTTAATATACCTACAAGAGATAGTTGATTCAATACAATATGAAGAAAAAAAAAACAAATATAAAAACCTCCAATCAGGTTGCGGAATAAGGTTTTTCCTAAATTAATACAGCTTATGGTTCTTCAATAAAGAAGTGAAAACGTTTTTATAGGGCTGGCAACATGCGAGTGACATCTTTGGTGTTGCAAAAATCCACGGTTTCGGTAACCGCGTCCCACCGGGCTCGTAAGCTTCATTGCCACCTTTTTGGTATAAAAAAGAGTACTATGTTATTGTTTACGTTTGAATTAATAATGATGTTACAATTTCTATACAAGAACGCTTAAATTCTAGGTCTTATTGGTTTATCAATACCCAGTATTATGATTTCGTTTATCTTTTATAGTTAAAGCATTAATAAATTATGAGTGGTGAGATAATATATTGACATCACAATTGAGAATTGGACTTGTAAATTATAGGTTTCGAGTTTAAACTCAACCTCTGACTTTTTGAAACTTGTGCAAGAATTAATAAATTCAGAAAAAAAGATCATACACCGACCTAATTGGTGAACTCCTTCAAACAGGTGCAGTACTCGTAACCGGCGCGCGTGCATGACGAGATGTATGAATGTGGACTGGCAAAAGTGGTATGCCGGGACCGTATCGCGTACCTACCATTGTGTAGTTTCTGCCTACCCCCATGGGAAAATGGGCTTGAGTGTATGTATGTAAAACAAAGAAATGTAAAGAAAAACGTTGCGGGAAGCCATTAGTATCTTCAAGGTAAACGTGCTACGTAATCCCGGTAGAAACAAATATATTTTGTGTGCTAACCCACAACATTTGTATCAGTCATGGATGTATCTATAAAAAAAATAGGAATGTAGTATTTCAACCTTCTAGTATCCGTAACACAAGCGTCGTTGCCACGGAACTAGAGACATAGCGCTGTATCATAATCATCATCATCATCATCATGTCAGCTGGAGGACGTCCACTGCTGGACATAAGCCTCCCCCAAAAGAAGACAAGACAAGACAAGACAAGACCGGTCGTTGTGGAAATCTTTGTATCATAATGTCCAGATATATTTATTTATTTATTAATTGGTTTAGCATTCAGGTTAATTTTCTCATGTTATAAGAAGTTGAACCATTAAAATGGTTTTATTGTGTCTATAAATATTCAAGGCGTGAATTGATTATCTGATAATAGTTGATATTGTTGCTTTGTCTAGGATTCATTGACCTCTGTTATCGCATTAATGGTACGGAGATAATAAAATTATAATTTCTTGCAGTTTTTATCACGTAGCATATTTATATAATTTTAATTGGCGACACTACCGGTACTGTATTTAATAATCATGAACAGAACTGAGGCCTAGTCTGTTAAAATTAGAACCTAAGGCACCACTGACTTTTCGAAAGTAATGTGCGTATTTATCACATGCTCAAACGGTGAAGGAAAACATCGTGAGGAAACCTGCATGCTTAAGAGAATTCTCGATGGCATGTGAAGTCTGCCAACCCGCAGTAGGCTACCGTGGTAGACTATAGCCTAATCCCTCTCAATTGAGACCCGGACCCATCAGTGGGATTGTAATGGGTTAATGATGATAATTATGACTTCTTTCGATTTTTTATTGATAAAAAATAAATAAATAAAGAAAACCCGACTGCGTGGAAAGTAAAAACAAGGAAACGATTTTAACAGTCGATACCCATTATTAGGAAGCCGGATTTTTTATTGGTCACGACTGTTAAAATCGTTTACTTGTTTTTTTACTTTTTACCCCAGGTCTTTCACTAAATTTCCACTCATTGAAGATATTCTATCCCACTGTCACCCACGGTCAGGCTATAATATAGTCCCCCGCGATGATCCATAGCGCTTTGACAGACTATAAATGTCTAAAAAAATGCAATGACTATTTCTTAAGTGATAATAAATACGCTCCACCTCAAAACCTCGAAACCAACTCAAAATTTAAGAAAAGAAGTAACTTATACATCTAAATATATGTATATAACTCAAAAGTGACTGACTGACTGACTGACATAGTGATCTATCAAACCACTGGACGGATCGGGCTGAAATTTGGAATGTAGGTAGATGTTATGACGTAGGCATCCGCTAAGAAAGGATTTTTGAAAATTCATCCCCTAAGGGGGTAAAACGGGGGTGCAAAGTTAATATGAAACTTTTATATTTTTAGTTAAATTGCACGCGTGCTTAGTCGCGGGAATAAGCTAGTATATTCATATAGGATGATTTATTCATAGCGATATATCATTTCAATTAGCGTTATGGCGATAACTAGGTAAGTGACACAAAAGTCAAAATAAATCCTGCGGAGTTTCCGTGTCAAATTCACAGAAATATAATTAAGTGGGCCAGTTGCACACTAACAGGTTTTGAGAATTGTAAACCTGTTTATGTCAAAGTCATTGTCAAATGTTTAATTCTTTTTTTTTTGTAAATTTTTATGGCATGGCTCCTTGGCCTTTGTGCCATTTCTTCATTTAATGTTTAATTCCAATTAGACCGATGTTACCAGTTTTAAATTGTCAATACTAGATGCACGGTTCCAAAAGTAGGTCTTATGTAAATTATCCGCCAAAAAGCTACGTATGTAAATACTCTTTAAAGAAACTAATGATAGAATATTATATTAATTAACACCGTTTATAGTTTTTGATGTATGCTTGAATTGCTTTCTTTTCTTGCTTTATGCAAGAGTACTACACTACTAATGAACTCACTAAGTTTACCAATATGTAGTTAGATTTAATGTAATAAGGAGCGTATTTCGATTTATCGGATTCAACTCCAAACTCTAAGGTGCTATAAAAAAATCAAACCCAAGTGACACGTCTATCAAGTATGGTATCCCGTTATGGGTTGAAACACTTGGCTCGAAAATATTATTATTCATTAAAGTATTAATATATTTTCGCCGCTTGTAGAAGCAAGTTACTTTATATTGATGATATTTTAACCAAATTATAACATCAATCAACGCCTCAGTCTACCCGAGGCCATGGATGCTAAAAAGGATCGGAGACGTTGGGTTAAAATAATATCAATATACCGCAATGCATTTTTTTATGGTGATAAGGGGGCAAACGAGCAAGCGGCTCACCTGATGGTAAGTGATGACCGCCGCCCATGGACATTTGCAACACCTTGCAAATGCGTTGCCAAACCCCTTAGAAACCGTTCAGGTTTCTTAAAATAGGGAGTTACTGAACTGACAGCAAACGGAATTCCCATGCTGTCAGAATAGTCACTCCCCCAATGAGCTCTGGTAACCTTACTCACTCACAGAAAGACAACTATTGTTGATTCACTGCGGTCTTCTGTAAGGCGGAGGTACTTCCCCAGTCGGGCAGCTCTATTTGAGCGAGGAATCTCGCTATGCCCTACCTCCTACAACAAGTAAATCCGCAAAAAGTAGTTTTATGTCCATGTCTGATATTCGCACAAGGGTGAGAAATATATTTAAATTGTGCATACCTAGAACCAATCTCTTGAATAAAGGTTTTATGAAGATAAAACCTTTAATCTAAAGGTTGTTTTAAATAAATTTGAATGTGACTACGTTTGAATAAAGCAATTGCAGCTTAATAGGTAGGACCTATTGAATGTGTCACATCCTCACAACAAGGTATTTAAGTACCTGATCACTTTTACAATAGTAACAAAGTTGTATAATATGTCTTACTCATAAAATCCTCTTCTGACGACCCAATTAGTCCAGAGGTAGTTAACACTGCCTTCTGTGCTTTGGGTCCCGGGTTCGAATTCCGGTAGGGACGAATGTTTGTGTGATGAGCATAAACATTTGTATCCGAGTCATAGATGTATTTATGTATAATATGTATGTATTTACAAAAAACCAACAATCGAACCCAAGACCTCTTGCGCGACAGTCGCACTGTACGACCACTAGACCAACGAGGCAGTTTTAAATTAAAACAACGCTTACAAATTTAAGTTGTTTTACCATTAGTATACTGTTGTCGATAAAGCAGAAGCTTTAATTACCGCTTGTGAAGACTAAACAAAGATCCAAGGTCACGGTAGAAAGTTGTCAAGGTTAGGTGTCAAGTCACCTACACCGGTATGTAACGAAGTACTTTAAGTTTGTAGGGCTCAATCAGCTAAATTCCAATGAGATTAATTCATCATTCTGTCATCATCTATGTCTAACATATTAAATAAGGATTCACTAAAATATTATTTGATTTTACACGGTAAAGGCAGATTACAACGAAATCCTTTATTATAATACCTAGTAAAAAAATGCATCTGATATTGATAAAATATTGAAAAATATATAAAACGAGTCACCTAAAAAGGGTTAAACAAAATAAAGATTTGAAAACATGACTAATGTTCATTGAATAAATAAATAAGGTATTAATTTAAAATTGATTTCTTACACAAAATACCTCGTAGGTATATTGATTATTATCGGGATAAAATAATATCGATATACCGCGATAAAATCCGTAAAAAGTCGTTTTAATTCAAAATCCATTTTTCTGTTAATGTTGTCACTAAAATAAGGATTGTGCTTTCAAACGTTTTTAACACGTAAAATGACTCACATTACTGATAATAATATTAATCAATGGTTATACTCACTGACTGCAAGTCCAACAGCTGTTTATGAGCCAGACTTGTCCAACAGCACATTTTCCATTGCGAAATACATCCCTTTTCGATCTTCCCTTCTCCGAATTCATTTCACTAATCAATCGATCATAAACAATTTCCAAATTAGCACACTTTCCAAATTTATTCTGAACACATTTTATATTTGACGCTAGTCTATCTTTATTTGTTTCTTGATTAAAACAATTGATAGCCGTTACCAGTGAAACTAAACATATTAATTGTAAGAGTAACATTTTTAATTCACGCGGCAAGGATACACAATACGTCTGCACAGATCGAGTTGTCCGGCGTTAATGAGCGCCAGAGCGGTTGGACACGAACGAGTGATTCAGTGATAATGGATAAAATGGATTATACCGATATAAACATACAGGTTTTGTCGCGAAACCGATTAGTTCCGAGATTTTATGGCGAACTTCAGAGCCTTGTCTAAGTTATGAATCATATTTGCCATAAAATATATGAGGACTCAATCAAACATCCATGATATAATAATATTTGATGCATCGATTTTTCATTTGACCTGATTTTGTATAACAACTTTATAGAATTTATCTAATATGACCGGGACACATCTGTAACATTATTATATTTTTTATTATTTATTAGACGACCCAGTTAGTCCAGCGGTAGTTAACACTGTCTTCTGTGCTATGGGTCCCGGGTTCGAATCCCGGTAGGGACAAATGTTTGTGTGATGAGCATGAACATTTGTATCCGAGTCATGGATGTATCAATCTATTTACAAAAAAAAGTATATAAATGTAGTATATCAACCGACTAGTATCCGTAACACGAGCCTCGTTGCTTAGCACGGAACTACCTAGCTAGTAATAACTGTAATTGTTATAATTATAACTTCAGTCTTTGCAATAAAGGATCCAAAACATCATCTTATTATATTATATATAAAATTCTCGTGTCACAATGTTCGTTCCCGTACTCCTCCGAAACGGCTTGACTGATTCTCATGAAATTTTGTGAGCATATTGAGTAGGTCTGAGAATCGGCCAACATCTATTTTTCATACCCCTTAGTGATATGGGTTGTCCACCAACCCCAATAATGTGGCAAAACATCGTTTGCTGGGTAGTAATAAATAAAGGGTTAAAATAATATCAATATACCGTGATGAAACCCATAAAAAGTAGTTTTATTTCAATGTCTAATGCGAAAGTGTAAGAAGTCAAAACATATAGAGCATGCTAGAATAATGCTGGGTAAAAATATCATAAATAAAGTCGAATAGAGCAGTGATGGTGTGACCAGGTGAAGGAGGCCTGATTCATTTTGATTCTCGTTGTAAAACAAAAGATTGCAGACATCAGACATCCATACTTATTTAAATATTATAAATGCGAAAATGTGTCTGTCTGTTACCTCTTCATACTGTAACCGCCGAATCGATTTAGATGAAATTTGGTATGGAGATAGTTTGAGTCCCGTATAATATAATCCCCATAGGATATAAATACTAATGTCACGCAGACGAAGCAAAAACCAGTAATATATAAAGCAACTTGGGTGGAAGTGGACGGATGTATTTTCCTAACAATAGAAAAAAAGATAAACTGATAAAAAAAACTATGTTTATCGTACTCTTTGTTTTGTTTGTGACTAATAAAACATTTCAATATATTAATATTATACATTAATTGACTGGCTGGCAGCGACTGGAGGAGAAGAGACGAAGATCGAGCTCTGTGGCGTTCACTAGGGGAGGCCTGCGTCCAGCAGTGGACGAATATAGAGCTGAAATGAATGATTGAATAATTAATTTATATGCAGACATGATGACACAGCGCCATCTAGTTCCAAGCTAAGCAACGAGGCTTATGTTACGGATACTAGATTGTTGATACACAAAATAGATTTATTTATAGTTTTGTAATGTAGGGCAAAAAAATTGTAACATTTCAATGGACTAATCTGAGGATGCCAAGCAAAAATAAAATGAACCTCGGCATAACCGAAGTTGAATTGTTGACTCACCGCGTCACCGGCTACAAGTTCGTTATCAATACATTCACATTCAACATGACATCATGCTACAACAGTCACTTACTTCTAATTCATCGATTCATAATTTGACGACCGATAGAATCCCGGTAGAGACAAATGTTAGTGTGATGTTAATGTGATTTGAGTATAAATATTTCTGGACATTATGACACAGCGCCATCTAGATCCGTGGTAAGCAGCGAGGCTTGTGTTACGGATTCTAGTTGGTTGATATACTACATATTATATCATCATCATCATCAACCCATTAACGTCCCACTGCTGGAAACGGGTCTCCTCTCATTTGGGAGGGATTAGGCTATAGTCCACCACGCTAGCCTACTGCGGGTTGGCAGACTTCGCATGCCATCGGGACAAATCTCTCAAGCATGCAGGTTTCCTCACGATGTTTTCCTTCACCGTTTGAGCATGTGATAAGTTTTTTTTTTTTATATATATTATATACATAAAAAAAAACATATTATACATAGATACATCCATGACTCGGATACAAATGTTAATGCTCATCACACAAACATTTGACCCTACCGGGATCCGAACCCGGGACGCATAGCACAGCAGGCAGCGTTAACTACCGTTGAGCTAAACGGAGATTTATATGAGTATGGACATTTGACCTGAGTCATGGATATTTTTATGTATAAAATGTCTGTATTTACAAAAAATAGTATTCGTAGCACAAGCCTCGTTGCTTAGAACAGGACTAGATGACGCTGTGTCATATGAGTCTGAGTGTGTGTGTCAAATGAGTCCATACTCATATAATCTTCTGGATATATGTATATATTTACTAGCTGACCCCGCAAACGTTGTTTTGCCACATTATAGGGGTTGGTGGACTACCCCTAACTTTTAGGGGGATGAAAAATAGATGTTGGCCGATTCTCATAGATACCGGATAAGCACAAAAAATTTCATCAAAATCGGTCAAGCCGTTTCGTAGGAGTATGGCAACGAAAACTGTGACACGAGAATTTTATATATTAGATAAACTTATTTATTATTGTTATTATTGGGGCTATTTATTATGATTACTGGGCTATTTATACTGACAACCCATATAGCCCGGCCGGTTGTTAACGCCGCCTTCTTTGCTACGTGTCCTGGGTTCGTATCCCGGTAGGGACAAATGTTTGTGTGATGAGCATCAACATTTTTATCCGAATCTTGGAGTATATGGAGAGTATCGATGTATATTTTAAATATCATAATAGAGAGTATAATTTAAATTCTTATTTTTTTAATTATTCATGTTGAACTCTGCCCAGCCGAGTTGAATTCAATGGTTGACCTCGATAGGATGATGGATTCTAGTGTACGGAAAAACCAATATAGGTTTATGCAACATTGTTAATATTACGTTAAATGTAAGAAATCTTTGTAATCGTATTAAGTAAATAAACAAAATAAATTTTATGTAAATTACCATATCTTAGTTTTATTGGGGACCTAAATTTAGCATAATAGAATGATAATTATTTGTCATCATCACTGGCTCATTAAAACCCTGTAGGCTTTAAAAAAAATATCGATGTATCGATATCATCATCATCATCATCATATCAGCTTGCGGACGTCCACTGCTGGACATAAGCCTCCCCCAAAGATTTCCACAACGACCGGTCGTGGGCCACCCGCATCCAGCTGGTATGTATCGATATAATTAGTCCAATATAACGTTTTTTTAGCATAATAAATTGTTTATGTATGTATGTATTGATATAAAATTTTAACTATCAAAAAGGCATACAAATCTTCAACTTTTACTTTACTTTATAAGTTTATAATATTATCTTGCTATTATTGGTAACCTCGTTACGTCAGATGATTAAGGTATGTTGAGATTTTTTTTTTTTTTTTGAAATATATATATAATATATATATATTATATATATACATATATATATATAATATATATATATATACTATATTTATTCTAATTTAAATTTCGAAATTGTACCGATATATCAATATTTTTTGTGAAAATTTTCATTAATATCGATATGATATAATTTTGCATCCCTAAAACCCCGAAGATGAAAATGACAATCGACATTACATAATTGGGACGATGATTGCTTTTGACTCACCTCTTATTTTTTTATTAATTAACGCTTAAATAAATAAGCTTTCTATCTTCTAGTTTATTAGTTAGCAAATAAATAATCGACAATAATCTTTTTATTTATTTTTCCTTAAAAGCTAATTTTTTGTAATTGTTATTTTAGTCTCCGGGGATGGCGATTTAATACATTGATAGAAATTGTTTTGTAAAGTATGATTATTCTAAATCAATTCCAAATGTAATTTTTTTGTGCTAAACGATAGGTTAATAAAACGATAATTGAGCAAATATTAATTTAGCTAAGTAATACTTACGTTCTTAATTTTATATTTTCACATACACAAACGCCCAGACCCGGAACAACTGCTTGTAGAACGCCCAAATATTAGCTCCGTGCGGGGAACGAACCCGCAACCCGAGACGCACGAGCAGATCGGTCAGCCACTGCGCCACCGAGTCGTCAAATGTGTATATTATATCATTGCAAAAACTACTAAAAAACAATGTAATTACTTTTCCAATATAATTACACTACATTCTTAATAAATTGACGTAAGAAATCATTTGCAACATTGGAAAAGTTACATCATAACATAAGAATATATTATTGCGCAACATCATTTTTGCAACATATTTCATCGGTTTCGCGCATTCAATAAAGATGTATGGGGCTCGTGGCTAAGTAACAGCCACGCTGATCAATGAATATGTATGGTTAAGCTACAGGACTATGTAGGTACTACCCAAGGAGTCTCCGTGAGATCGTAAGTCAAGAAGCTTCTATCCTTTCTTCAGGAGTTGGGATGGAATAATGTCTTTATGAGCTGTGGTAGCCTAGTGGTGTCACCAGTGGACTGAGATGTCAAAGGCGAGACCTTTGACATCTCTGTCCACTGTTGTTAGGGACCTTTTGTCAGCAGTGTAGTCATCATCAACCCATTAATGTCCCACTGCTGGGCACGGGTCTACTCTCAATTGAGAGGGATTAGGCTATAGTCTACCACGCTAGCCTACTGCGGGTTGGCAGACTTCACATGCCATCGAGAATTCTCTCAAGCATGCAGGTTTCCTCACGATGTTTTCCTTCACCGTTTGAGCATGTGATAAATACGCACATAACGTCCGAAAAGTCAGTGGTGCGTGCCTCGAGACCTCTGACATCTCAGTCCACTGGTCACACCGCTCGGCTACCACAGCTCTATGTTGTGTGTTGTGTGTGTCTGGAGCAGTGTGGTATTATGGCTGATATAATGATCATAGGAATAGGTCAATAAACTTAGAAACACGATTGTAAATTGCAAAACAAATTATATAACACACGCAACTTTGCAAAAACATTTCATAATAACTTTAAATTGTACAGTAACTATTTATTATTAAAACAAATAGGGGTAAAAGACTTTGGGTAACAACAAAGGATTTTCTATTGTGTAATTAGGATTATTGATTAAATAAAGCAATTGGAGTAACATAATATTGCAATCAATTTATTTATGGTTATAAAATGATGCAATATTCCTGCAACTTATAAGTCACGCCTCGTCTGAAAAATGGGATTAGTAAAATTTCCAGTTGAATAAAAGCCACTGTTACAATTTAAAGATATCCAGTTTTACATGAGAAATCATTGGAAGAACATCCTAATAATGGAGACCATATTTTGGACCAATTTTGGTATCTGTTCGGTTTTACTGAACCTCGGTGCGCATGGTACAAAATTGGTTCAGATTTTACCCAATCGTTGTGCTACTAAAACATTTCAAAATATGGTTGAGGCGGGTATAGACAGATTTTTGACTACCAAAAGTTTTCGAAGTGTATCATTATTGGAAATAGGTGGTTTCAACATGATTGACAGAATCAAACGCTTAAGAAGAATCAAAAGCCTATTCTTAACTATTTATTACTGTTATCTTGGAAGAAGATTTGGAGGGTGATAGATCAGTTTCGCTGTTTCAAAGGAGGTAAGTTTTTCTTTAAAAAATAATTTGAATTCAAGGAGCGTTTTAAGTTGATAGAAATTTTTGTTTATAGTCGAAGATTCTTGCAATAGTTTGCTGTTATATTTCATCTGATTTACAATATAATTTATGAAATTCTAGTAAAGTCTCTATATTATTTCTTTGTTAGCTCTGAATAATTAAAGGCTATTAAATAGGATTATAAATAAAATGAAAATTTAAGATAAACTACTTTATAATCATATATGTTCGATATAATCAAAGCCTAAATTCGTTAAAATTTATAAAGCCTAATCCCTCTCAAATGAGAGGAGACCCATGTCCAGCAGTGGGACGTTAATGGGTTGATGATGGTGATACTGCACTGAATCAATGTTATTTACAAAACTCTAAACTAAGAATAATCTAGCTGGTGGTTTACTTCAAAGCTTTTGATCATTGCACTTTTATTTAGATTATCAATGAACGATGATATCAAGCCGAAGTCGACACCGAAAAGCCGAGATCAACGCTGAAAATAAGAAGCCGATACCGTTGATTTATCATCGTCCACCCATTTAACTTACGACATCTGTCGTCCAACAGCTAAGTGAACTTTCCTTTCTTTAAATTCAAATTTATTACTGGTGACAACCTTGAAATTAAAAATTGAAAGGCGTGCAGCCAATGTTATCATATTTTGGCGTACCTACTGAAGTATTGATTAAGATTAATCCTATTTAAAGTCACAGTCATTTTCTTTAAAATTAAAATTCTTAAAAATTCAACTAGGATAAGTTAGTTCTGTAATTAATAAAATATTAAGACGAGGCTATTATAGATCATGTAAATATTTGTACAGGACCTACATATATATTTGGATTTTTTTAAAGTAAAAATGGTTGAACGGATTCGGATGAAATTCGGCATACCTACACATATAGTTTATTACCTAGATTTACGCTTATGCTTTAGTTATATATGCGAGCTAAATCTGGTATTTTATGATACAAATATATTTCTTTTATAAGTATAAAAGAAATATATTTGTATCATAAAATATATTATGTAGCAAAATACCAGATGTGCAAACATTTACATGATCTATAATATTTCTAGGGCTCTTGTGGAGCTTACATCTATAAGGCCCTGTTTCCACCGAAGCGGAAAGGAGATATTTGTGGAGATGTGTTTTGAATAAACAATCAGATATCGTTGCTAGGAGGAGACGTGGAAATTACGAAATCTGATTGGTTATTCATAACCATCTCCGCACATCTCCTCTCGGCTTTGGTAGAAACCGGGCCTTATAGTTGATTTTCTGAGCTATACCTATTTAAGTACATATAAGTGCCTACCCTTGCTGAATTTTATTCCCAACATTATACATAGTTCTAATATATTATGTAGCAAAATACTAATTCATACTTCGAAAATAATTATGTAATTAGCAAGGCACATCATTTCTTTTACACAGTCGCTACTAAAATAAATTTTACCCTCAAAATTCGGCGATGACCGGACTTTCGATGCTTTATAAAAGTGAATTGTCTCTGTGTAGGTCCCTAATATACATAGTTAAAAAGAAATCTTGACTATGAAGTTTGTATCATGGTGGCTTTGAAAGGTAAATAGCTAGACCGCCAAATGTACTTTATACTATTGATTTCTTACACTTCCGCGAATATTAGACATAGAAATACTATATATATAATATAAAAAAAACTACTTTTTACGGATTTTATCGCGGTATATTGATATTATTTGAACCCGACGTTTCGGATCCTTTAACGAGCTCAATGTGTCCTGTGTAAGTCTGATTCACCGTTCTGTGTAAATCGGATTGTCAATAATAATTAAAAATGTGAGGTAGCTGTTATTAATCATAACTTCAAGACGACCAACACCTCAGTCGGCCCGTGACCATGGATGCTGTAAAGGATCCGAAACGTCGGGTTAAAATAATATCAATATACCGCGATAAAATCCGTAAAAAGTAGTTTTATTTCAATGTACTTTATACTTTCTATATATTCCATATTGTTTGTCTTTTCAGTATATGTACAATAAAAAATACTCTTTCTATTTATCTCTATCTAGGTGTATAAAATTGCACGTCATATTCGTTAAAATATATAGCTATATATTAATATTATAATAATTTTATTTGGAAACAGTTGTACCTTGCTGCGTTTTACTGGTGCACATTTTGCTTAAAGATAAAAACAATCTTTGAAGTGGGTAGTATATCGTGGCAAGATTTGACGTCAATCGGTGCAGAATATTTTTGAATTTTGAAGATTACACCAACTTATTTTTTTATAAATATAGATAACTAACCTTTGCCCGCGAAATAGAAAATAGAATTAGTCATTTGAATATTTTTTTAATCAATCTGAATTTTCATCAATATGTAAAGTATTTTTTTTATATTGATTCCCGATACAAACTTCTATCTCACTTTTCGCCTCTTTAATAATGATTTCCGGCATGAAAACTATCCTATGTCATTTTCCAGGAGTATCTCCAAACTTCAAAAACGGTTTAGCTATTTAAGCGTGCAGAGGTAACCGACAGACAAACAGAAAGACATACTTTCGCATTTATAATATTAGTATGAGCAATATATGTAAGAGCTGATTTCTTAGTAATCAGACTTTAAATAGTAGGTCATACAGTGTGTACGGTAATTAATGGACAACCTTAAAATGGCTTATAGCAGAACTTTGCCCGTTCAGAAAAACATACAAAATAAAATATATCCTAAGTAGTAAGTACGTAAAAAAAATATGTTTTTTTAATGGCTACAAAACTTGACCTTATTTTCCATTTTTGTACACTACGACCAAATCTGTATTTTCAACAAGAAACTAGTTTTTTATTAGTCTACAAGAATGTAAAATAAGAGAAAAATATGAAAATCCTTTAAAAAATATATTTTAGGTACTAGTTAGAGAGATATATTTTATTTTGTTTTATTTTCTAAACGACCGTAAGTCATACTATAAGGCATTACAAGTTTCCCTATTTATTACCGGACAATGTGTGTATAAAATTCTAATTGTTAAGAGTAACATCTTTTAATGAACTATTATTTATAAAGCAGCTTTTATACTGTAACATAATTAAACTTGCAATGCATCCTAATATTATAAATGTGAAAGTATGTCGGTCTGTCTGTTAAGTACCTCTTCGCGCTTTAACCCCTGAACAATCAACAATAACTTAGATAACATTTGGTATGGAGATACGAGTATTTTGAGTCCAGGGGTAGCACATAGTCTATGTCCTGGAAATCATCCCTTAAAATCGCGAAATGGGGGGTGCAAGTTTGTATGCAGAATTGATAATTTCTTTAAAAAGTAGAAACAAATAAGTCGATTCATGATAAAACACATTGGATAAAATTAATAATTTCATGCAGATGAAGTCACAAACAAAGGCTAGTTATTTATAAAAATCAGCTTTTATATGGTAACGTAATTTTAGTTTTAGTTTATGGTTGTATGACACTGGGCTACAAACATATTACTTGTAGTACAAGATCTGTCTGCAGAATCACTATGTTCATAGGGTAAATAGTCAAAATTTTTTTTTTTGATATAATTAAAACTGGGGGGAAACCTATTTTTACTAAGGTGCTAATCACATTCATCAAAATTTGCCCGCGAGTATTTTTTTTTAATATTATTGACGTTTGCCAAAAATAAAATCACGTGCTATGAAAATAAACTACAATCCATTCCGTAGCAATATATGTTAAGAACTTGAACAGGTATGGTTGCCGTTGCCCATTCAGCCGCAAACTATTCGCTGCCAGATTCACACAGGCAATAAGTTATTTGTAGCATTTTTACAACCATACATGTTCATGTTATTTACATATATTGCTATGGGATGGATTGTAGTTTATTTTCATAGCAAGTGTTTTTTTTGGCAAACGAATATTTTTTTTTTTAATTCTCGCGGGCCTATTTGATTGGCACTTTGGCAAAAATAGATATTCACCTACCTAATCGTCTTAGTTATACCTAAAAATGGATTTTGACTATGTGCGCTGTGAACGTAGTGATACTGTAGCCGGAACTTAGATTATTGTCTGACAATTGACGAAATTTCTAACATTACACCAAATAAAATATTTATAAAACGAGTTGAACACTAACAAATTTGAGGTGCAATTATATACACTTACCCATTACCTACCTTTACAAAGTCACTATAATCCAAACTTCATAGTCGGGGATCGTTTAAACATGTATCGGGGACATACGCAGAGAAATTTTCAGCTTTTATAGAATAACGAAGGCCTGATATTTAAAGGATCATGCTGTATATATTATTATTATTATGTGTACACTGTTATCAAATTTTATGAGTGGCATGTGTGATATACATAAAGGTAAAAAGCACTTCTTATAAGAACAAATTATTAATAATATATAAAAGATTTTAATTTTATTAATAATGCAATTCCCAGGGGTTTTTATAAGAGCGAATGAAATAAAAAAAAAACAATATGGAATATTCACTTAATATTCTTTTTTTAATTTCATCCACTCTAACGAACATTGAAGGTTTTTTTATTTTTAACTCCCTTAAAATAGTTTAAGGTATCTATTCATTAATAAGTGTCTTAAACTATTTTAATATTAATATATTCAATAATTTATGAACCTCATTAATCAGTATTAAAACTCTTGAAATAAAAAAGCTTCATTTATTTATTTATTTATAGGTTATATTGTGAAACATTAGCATAGTAATGGAATAACGCTTGCTAGTGTGTAATTTATAACCATTTTAGCTTTTTAGGTAACTCATAATATTTATTATAATCATTCACATTGCTATATTCACGCCATGAATACTAACGTAGGGTGAAGTCAGAGAGTTATCAACGTGTTGGTATTATATACATTCTCTTGTTATTATCATTTTTTGTTTCGATTGTATCATCATGTATCAAGGCATACAATAATGACAAAATGTGAATAAATAAAGAATTAATATGTTAACATCCTCTGCACCTATGATCCACAATAAAGCAATTTGAAGTTTGCAAATGTAAGTTATAAGAAATATTAAAAATCCGTTTCATAATTTTCATTTTATATCCAATCTGCAGCCGTACCTCAACTTTTGTTAGTCTTATTTAGAATGTTAGACAGAGATAGCCCTATTCAACTTGTATAGCGCCATCCCTCTCCTGCAACCTAAATAATATTGATTGAATACGTTGTGGTACGGCATAAATAATAATAATAATTTTAATTGTACATTAGTTTGTCATTTGTGGGATATCATTAGTTTGTTTTTAATTTATCCCAATAGCAAATATCGAAGACATTATACAAAATATTTTTATTTATTTATTTCGTGCGTGCGCGTTACCTTTAGCAACCGTGACTTTTTAATGTAATCACTTATATTATTTAACAAAATCGAGGTCCGTATTTGAATACAGGCTTTTATATCGTGCTTAGAAGGTTTTAGTGCCAATAGACCTATAAGTAAAACAAACAATAAATATATGTACATCAAAGTCAGAAAAAAGTTGCAAATTTTTTCAAATAATTCAGTTATTATTTGAAAAATGTCTAGATCTATTGTTACCATAACGGTATTTGGCCGAGATAAATGAAAGTTTTAAATATTTTATTTGGTTTTCCAAATTTTATTAAATATTTTTCAAATAATTTAGATAATTATTTGAAAATCTGTAGATCTATTGTTACCATAACATTGTTTGCCCGAGATAAATGAGTGTTTTCAAATACGAGCGTCCTTTTTGTTAAAAAGTTTAAGAGATAATTTTAAAAGTGCGCGGTTTCAAAGTGTTCAACTACAATCTAATACTATTTTGTATGAAACAGCGTGAGATAAATACTAAAAATGTTGTATAAAGTCGTCATATTGGCATTGGGATGAAGTAAAAACACTCTGATTGATATTATTGCAAATCAAACATTGAAATAAAAAACTATTTACGGAGTTTTAAACTCAAATGTTTTATCAATTAGACCAATATTTTAGGTTTAACTTTGAATTGTCAAAACTAGTTGCATGATTTGATGAAGTGGATCTTATGGTAAGAGCTGGCAAGAATTCATTAATCTAATTGAAATAAAACTTTTTTTTTCATTATGTTTGAGTTGGAAAATCCGTAAAAAGCAGTTTTATTTCATCCATCATCCAATCCATCTAATGGAAATTATAACAGCACCCATTCTTAATATTTCTCATAAATCTCTTTTGCATTGTTATTTAATATTAAGCTATGTTACGTGTCTAGTTAAGGTGGAAGCTCCACGCTAGCCCGCGAAATTCAAATATTTGTACGTTTTTTGCAATTTGCCGGTATTTGTCAGGCTGTACATTGAACAAAATATGTAATAGGTAAAAATTGGTATAAATCATTAATATCATCAATACAACCCTCACATTGCATACAATTGGATTGAATGACTTTTTTATGAAATAGACAATCAATACAGTTATATGCACTTTGAAGGCTGTTTTATTGATTTTAATTCTGTAACTAAATACCTATTACAGGCGCGAATCATATTTTGTTCAATGGACAGCCTGACAATGACCGGAAAATTGCAAAAAACGTACGAAAATTTGAATTTCGCGGGCTAGCGTAGAGCTTCCACCTTAATTAATAAGTTAGTTTTAAATGAAATGAAAATTAATTGGTTTCTGAAACAATGTTTGTATGTAATATCAATATGAGAAAAATGAAACGTATGAAATATGTAGATACCTAAGAAAAATAAAAACCAATTTTGAATGCTATATTATTAATGTTTTCGCGGGATATTGGTATGATTTAAAACCGAATTTATATCACGAAACAAGTGACATGAAAGTAGTTGCTTTCATCAACAATTTCACGTGCATGCATTATTGTAAAACTTGACGATTAAACATGAAAATGTTGATGAAATTAATGTCACATAACTACTTTCATGCCACAAGTCTCATAATGTAAATTCAGCTTAAGGGGGAAGCTCCACGCTAGCCCGCGAAATTCAAATTTTCGTACGTTTTTTGCAATTTGCCGGTATTTGTCAGGCTGTACATTGAACAAAATATGATTCGCGCCTGTAATGGGTATTTAGTTACAGAATTATAATCATTAATATCATCAATACAACCCTCACATTGCATACAATTGGATTGAATGACTTTTTCATGAAATAGACAATCAATACAGTTATATTATGCACTTTGAGGGCTGTTTTTTTATTTAAATGATTATAATTATAATTGATAACGTAAATCTATTTATTTATAATTCTGTAACTAAATACCTATTACAGGCGCAAATCATATTTTGTTCAATGTACAGCCCGACAATGACCGGCAAATTGCAAAAAACGTACGAAAATTTGAATTTCGCGGGCTAGCGTGGAGCTTCCCCCTTAAGCTGAATTTACATTATGAGACTTGTGGCATGAAAGTAGTTATGTGACATTAATTTCATCAACATTTTCATGTTTAATCGTCAAGTTTTACAATAATGCATGCACGTGAAATTGTTGATGAAAGCAACTACTTTCATGTCACTTGTTTCGTGATATAAATTCGGTTTTAAATCATACCAATATCCCGCGAAAACATTAATAATATAGCATTCAAAATTGGTTTTTATTTTTCTTAGGTATCTACATATTTCATACGTTTCATTTTTCTCATATTGATATTACATACAAACATTGTTTCAGAAACCAATTAATTTTCATTTCATTTAAAACTAACTTATTAATTAAGGTGGAAGCTCTACGCTAGCCCGCGAAATTCAAATTTTCGTACGTTTTTTGCAATTTTCCGGTCATTGTCAGGCTGTCCATTGAACAAAATATGATTCGCGCCTGTAATAGGTATTTAGTTACAGAATTAAAATCAATAAAACAGCCTTCAAAGTGCATATAACTGTATTGATTGTCTATTTCATAAAAAAGTCATTCAATCCAATTGTATGCAATGTGAGGGTTGTATTGATGATATTAATGATTTATACCAATTTTTACCTATTACATATTTTGTTCAATGTACAGCCTGACAAATACCGGCAAATTGCAAAAAACGTACAAATATTTGAATTTCGCGGGCTAGCGTGGAGCTTCCACCTTAACTAGACACGTAACATAGCTTAATATTAAATAACAATGCAAAAGAGATTTATGAGAAATATTAAGAATGGGTGCTGTTATAATTTCCATTAGATGGATTGGATGATGGATGAAATAAAACTGCTTTTTACGGCGCAAATCATATTTTGTTCAATGTACAGCCCGACAATGACCGGCAAATTGCAAAAAACGTACGAAAATTTGAATTTCGTGGGCTAGCGTGGAGCTTCCACCTTAATTTTAATCCTCGTTCCGCATCCTTTACATCATTGTTTTTTTTTGTAGTTGTCGTTGATGTAAATGTATAGGTATATCTACTATTATTTTTGTGTACAAATTTCATAATAATCATTTTTATTTTGCAAAAATTGATCTATTTTTCTGATATTTCCTAATGTTATGTAGTATGGATATGAAAAAAGAGCCCGAAAGTGTATTTAATTTAATCTTGTGCTCCATATTGTACCCTGTAGAACACATCAAGGCTTTAATATGAAATACGTTATTTCCATCAGGCAAACAAGGGTTAAAAGCTCTTACAAATCAATCAACAATATACATAACATTTAGATATTACTAGCTGATCCAGCAAACGTTGTTTTGCCACATTATAGGGGTTGGTGGACTACCCCTAACTTTTAGGGGGATGAAAAATAGATGTTGGCCGATTCTCATAGATACCGGATAAGCACAAAAAATTTCATCAAAATCGGTCAAGCCGTTTCGGAGGAGTATGGCAACGAAAACTGTGACACGAGAATTTTATATATTAGATGTAATTGTAAATTAATTGTTGATTGATAACGTAAATCTATTTATTTTTAATAATAAATATATTATTTATAGATAAACTTTGTTTCTTTTACATAAATTAAAACAAAACGAAAGGCCTGTTCTTAAATTGTTTTTTTAATAATATAAACGCAAATGCAGTGGCGAACAAATCGTTGAAATTTGTGTAACTTCTTTTGTTTACCTTGTCAATGGTTCAGAACCCTTCGTGCGAGTCCAATTCGCACTTAGCCAGGCTTTTCTTTTCACTCTTGTCACGCATAGAGATATGTCAAATTTCGAAGTCATTTATAGTATACTAGCTGACCCAGCAAACGTTGTTTTGCCACATTATAGGGGTTGGTGGACTACCCCTAACTTTTAGGGGGATGAAAAAAATAGATGTTGGCCGATTCTCATAGATACCGGATAAGCACAAAAAATTTCATCAAAATCGGTCAAGCCGTTTCGGAGGAGTATGGCAACGAAAACTGTGACACGAGAATTTTATATATTAGATATTAAATGAATTATGTATTCAATAAGAACGAAAATGCTATAAAATTAGTATTCAGTAAACCTAACCTAGAAAGATATTAGTATTTTCATCTAGCGACATATTTTTCTCATAAATTTTGTCTCAAAATTACTTAACATGACAAAGAGTAATACAGTGACAAAATTACTTCACAGCGGGTATAAATAATATACTTACACGGCGCCATCTAGGTTCAAGTTAAGGAACGAAACTTATGTTGCGGATATTCGATTACTAGCTTTTGTTCATGACTTCGTCTGCGTAAAATTAGTCATCATCATCATCATCATCAGCCTATATTCGTCCACTGCTCTGAGCTCGATCTTCGGCTCTTCTCATCCAGTTGCTGCCAGCTGCCTTCCGCAAGTCATCGCTCCACCTGGCCGGCGGTCGTAAAATAAGTAATTTCATTTAATCTGCGTATTTCTTACTCTCTTTTAAGAAATTATTATCAATACATACATACATACCATGACGCTTATAGTCCCCGAAAGGTTAGGCAGAGTTTTATTAATGTACACCTACGCTTCGCCGGTATGTTTTAGGTCCCATGTAATAGGGGGGGAGCCTATTGCCATTAACAGGGCACGAATCCAAACTCCGAGCTGCTACTGAGAATTTCACAGAAGAACCCAATAACACTTTGTTCGACCTGGGAATCGAACCCAGAACCTTTTGCTCGGCAGTCGCACTTTAATTATTATTGATTATTAAACAATTTCACCCCTATTTTCGGTCTCTTTAAAGATGATTTCCGGGACAAAATCTTTTGACCCAATTCAACAAGTAACATACTCCCCTCATTGCCACTTTAGCGTACTTATTCTTTCAGGTATACTGGTAAATATAGTTTTTCTACATAACTCTTTATAGTTGATACAATCTACTAGAGAAAAAGGTATAATAGGTATATCATAACTTATCAGCCTATAGCCGTCCACTGCTGAACGTAGGTCTGCCCCAAAGAGCGCCAACCATCCCGGTCTTGGGCAGCCCGCATCTATCCGCTGCCAGCCACCTTCTTCAAATCGTCGGCCCATCGTGTCGCAGGTCGTCCTACACTACGTTTGCCCAATCGCAGTTTCCACTCTATCGATTGTCTGCTCCATCGTCTATCATAAGTTTCTCTATAATTCGCTAAGTGACCTGATTTTGTCATGTAAACTGCCACGTTGGTCTAGGGGTTAGGTGGGACTGCTCAGCGTGGTTTTGAGTTTAGTCCAGAAAGCTTTATTGGCTTTTTTTTTGGAGGTAGGGCATAGCGAGATTCCTCGTTCAAATTGAGCTGCCCGTCTGGGGAAGTACCTCCGCCTTACAGAATACCGCAGTGAATCAACAATAGTAGTCTTTCTGCGAGTGAGTAAGGTTACCAGAGCTCGTTGGGGAGTGACTATTCTGACAGCATGGTCACTCCATTTGCTGTCAGTTTAGTAATTCCCAATTTTAAGAAACCAAAACGCATTCTGCAGGTTTGTGAAACGCCTTTGCAAGCCATCAGGTGTTGCAAATGTCCATGGGCGGCGGTGATCACTTACCATCAGGTGAGCCGCCTGCTCGTTTGCCCTCATAGCAATAAAAAAAAAAAAAACACTGTAGCAGCTCCTAGAAGAGTATAGATTCGAGTTCACTTGATGGCAATAGGCTCACTCCCTATTACAGGGAACCAAAATTATGGTGCCTCAAAATGTGGGTGTATAATTATTAATACACCTCTGCCTAACCTTTTGGTGACGACAGACGTGATGGTATGGTTACGTTTAATATTAGGATTTTTTTTATTGTATTTTTTTATGATTTGGCTTTAAAAAATACTTACAGCCCAAAATTTTCACTTTTCTACCACCAGCCTCTACAATGTGGAAAAACAACGTTTTCTGGGTAGATTATAATTTTCTGGTATTACTATAGATTCTTCTGTCACAGTAATTTTTTAACACTAGAGTAGTTATAATCAAGCAGTTCATTTCAGAAGGCTTATCATAGAGCTGTGATAGCCTATTGGCGTGACTGGTGAAAATCAAAGGTCTGGGGTTCGAAACCAAATTTGGCACAACTGATTTACTTTAAATGTAATGATTTTTTTCACGGTTTTCATTGCGTACATTAAGGGAAAATAATTGTAAATATTAAACAAAAGATTTACTTAAACCTACGTTTATTTTTATAAATAAATATGTATGTACAATTTTTTAAATTATATTCTTAAAAATACAAGTCTTTTTTACAACTGGCAATGTTTTATGTGGATTTTTTTTATGGGAACTTTTGTCCTCTCATAATATTATTCTTAATTAACATTTACACTAATATTAATGTTAATTATAATCACAGTGTTTTAAATTATATTATAGCTAGCTTTCCTAAAGACTAGTAACCACATTAATTTAAAATGATGTTTGGAAAAATAATTAAAATCTATATACATATATGTACGAAATATATAAGTACAGAAGATCATTTTTTTTTTAAATGTGTTGTATATCCTTTTGTATTACCTAGTACACAAAATAATATTGGAATAAAATTACAAATATCATAAATCATCGTATCATTGAAACAATATAGGTATATGTTTTATAACGTTACACGATTTAAATAGGGATATAACTATATCATAACATTACACCTGCATGTTTTTTAATTACGATTTTAATTTAATTTATGGCAATTAAGATTATAATCTTTATAACAAGTCTGTCTATTCACAGAATATACAAAAACACACTACACAAAAATACATACATTCACGCAATATTAAATATCTTTGAACTAAATCAATCGATCATTAATTTTGGAATAACCTGTGGCTATAATTAAAAGGTACTAAGCAACAACCTTTTTTTTCAGCAAAAAAAAAGCCTTGCAAAACAACATAGGTACATAAGTTTAATTAGATATTTAAATGACTTCCGTTACACAACATATTTTTTAAGTACTTAATAATGTTTTAGACAAGTGAATGATACTTTAAATGTGTATATATCATTGACGATAAACTAGTTAAAAAAAAATTATGATCACTGCATCTCATTTTTAGCCGGTTTCAAAAAAAGAGACGGTTATATGTTCCAATGTTTTAATGTAACCTACATATTATACATATACCAGTACTAAAATAGGACTCAACAGGAATAAATCGTAAAATACTTTTTTATCACTAAAACTAAGTCACTAATATTATCACAGATGATTTATATAAATCTAAATGTATATAAATATTAAAATATAAAATGCCGTTTATGGGTTAGTTCAAGCGTTACACATAATTATAGTCAAAGCCTGAAATTTATATCATAATTATATACCAAATATAATCTATATTATATAAATACACTGGGCTTTTGATACTGAATAGATAGATACCTTAATATGAATATTGGAATATAATATAGCGTATAATTGGAGGTAGCATAAATGTATATAACAATTACATATTTTTTTAAACTATACGTTTAAACTATCCATACTTTCATACTAATATTATAAATGCGAAAGTGTGTCTGTCTGTGTCTTTCTGTATATCACGCTGTAACCACTGAACCGATTTAGATAAAATTTTGTAAAGAGATAGTTTGAGTCCCGGGGAAAAATATAGGATATATTTATATCCCGGAAAGTATCCCTGTTAGGGGAGAAAAGGGGAGTGACCGTTTGTATGCGGATAAAATTATTAATTTTACGCGGAAAAAGTCGGGGCAAAAGCTAGTATATCATAAATAGTAATACATATAAATCAAATGCATAGGACGTCATTCATATGGAGCTATGGTAGCCTAGCGGTGTGACCAGTGGACTGAGATGTCAGAGGTCTCGAGTTCGAACCCAAGGCACGCACCACTGACTTTTCGGAAGTTATGTGCGTATTTATCACGTGCTCAAACGGTGAAGGAAAAACATCGTGAGGAAACCTGCATGCTTGAGAGAATTTCTCGATGGCATGTGAAGTCTGCCAACCCGCAGTAGGCTAGCGTGGTGGACTATAGCCTAATCCCTCTCAATTGAGAGGAGACCCGTGCCCAGCAGTGGGACAATAATGGGTTGATGATTGAGGACGTCATTTGTTGTTTTAATCGGTTCGTTACTTTCTTGTAACTCTATCAGCGGTCTAGATTAAAATGTGCTTATTGCCTGTCAAACACCGTTTTGTAGACAATCTCTCCCTAATATTTATAACTAAGTTCATAAAAAAAACACTCAAATCGATATCTTTAGACTTTGAAATAATAATATTATTAACTGTTTTCTTACATTTATCCCAAATAAATGTTACTAATTATATGATTAAGTTTTAAAAATGGAAAGTTACAATACACTTGTTGATATTTCCATTCCTTGGTTCAATATTTTTAGACTAAATGCAATGCTTTTTATCATTAAAACTGAATGAAGAATGTATGTAACTAATAATTTCATTTAAACATGTCTAATAAATATGTAGAGATAATAACATTTTTGTCCCTAGTCTATTCAGTAAACACATAAAAAAATGAAGTAAAATTTAAATGTAATTCTAACTTTTCTCCTATTTAGATAATGGAAAAAATAAATGGATATTTTGAAAAGTAAAACCAATATTACGTTTTAACTCAAATAAATGAACGTAATATTTAGATGCGCAATTAAATACAATATGGAGGAAAATTTACCTTTGTGGGTTTTTCGGTCAGTGCCCTTTTAAATGATTCATCACCAGTCATCATTCATTGACAACCTTCTTAACCCGTTACTTTTGAACCTTACTTTTGTTTCACTTTATATAAAATAACTAACCGAAAAATGAGTTACATCTTTGTATATGAAAATCACTACCTATACTTAAATAATTATCACTTTTATGTCACTGAGATATCCGACATAATGACTAAATTAAATAAAAAAAAAAATAACCTCCGAAGAAGGCCATCTTGAACCGATTTTCATCAAACTTAGCTAAGGATACTCCTAACTAATTCACTTTTCAAACAGAGAAAACAAAATCAAAATCGGTTTTTCTGTTCGAGAGCTACGATACACACAGACACAGAGACACGTCAAACTTATAACATACTGTTTTTGCGTCGGGGGTTATCTTAGATGATACTGTCAATATTTAAAACAAGAAAAAAAAACATTATACAATCATCAAATAATGTACAGTCTATCAATATAAAATCGAAGATCAAATAAATTTAGAATAATATGTGGCATTCTCAATAACGTTAGGTGTGGCTGTGTAGAGATACTCAAGTAGAATGTTTCATTGGAGCACTCGAGATTGCAAAAATAAAACATTTGATGAAGAATAATCATGACTGTAGACTTAAAATTAATCAACAATTACTTAAAAATAAGTATATCATCCTTGGTGAAATACTGCCAATCTCTATAAAACCACATATCCTATTTAAATTAAATAATATAAAGCTATAATTATTATTTAAAATACATTTAAGAGTATTTGAAATACTTTTTTTAAATAACTAATTATTAAGTGACTAGAATGTATTTCGATTATGCATTTTTATGATACAATACTAAATCCTAACTTAAAATATCTGTTGAATAAATACTTCAATAAATTTACAACTGTCTCCTCGTTTTTTTTCTTTTTTCCAGTACAAAACTTAAGGTTCTTATGGAGCATTTGTGTCATTTAACTAATAAATATAAGGCCTGGTTTTCTTCTATTTTTGCAATAAACAGGTCAGCGTTTGATACCATCTCACAAGATAGTAGGTGACGATATGGTCTAAGATGCAGCACGCTTACCAAGAAGATACATATTCTCTCGGGACTTGAAGACCCGTAAATTGTATTCAGGAAATACAGACTCAGGCAGCTGATTCCATTCCCTCACTGTGAGATAAGCAGAGACGAAGCGAAACGCTTAGTGTGGGCTTCGGGGACTATTAGGAAGCGGTGCTGCTTATCAATCTGCCTGATTGTCCGATGGTAAAAGGGAGATAGCTATAAGGTACTTCTTAACAGTGGCTTTCTGAATGCCACCATATAGTTTCGATGATATTGCTATTTAGATCTTCTTTCTCACTCTTCTTCTTCCATTTCCTTGTATTTTTTAACCCTGAAAAGAGAACAAAAACAAATTATATTTACAACTAACAGTTGAGACGAAATTGACAGAAAAAAATGGTGGATGAAACCGCGGGGCACAGCTTGTGATCAATGTACTTAGATTGATATGTTTAATATGTTAATATATTCACTTATGACCATGTGATATAAATGTTCTCCATTGCCAAATCATAGGTTGCGAATTCAGATCCAAGGTCTACCATTTAAATTGTCGAAATGGATATAATATTAATAATTTATCAGTTGCGTAAACTGTGAAGGGTAATATCATCTAAACCTTTATAACTAAGAGACATTCTTTATAGCTAGTGAGGTCTGCCCACCCGCATAATGCCATTGTTCTCATTCTGAAATCCATGTCCAGCTGTGCGACAATAAACTATGCATGTACTACTCACAAATACCCACTTTCACATACATTCAATACACTATCACTGAACTCTGGGTCTACACCAATATCTCTGCCTATCCCTTCGAAATTACAGGCGTTATAGTCTATAAAACTTTTGTTTCTATGACTAAGACTTGTTACACGCCTTCCATTTGGAAAACAAATATTTACAAAATTAAACAAAAAATACTCATGTATAGATTTACATAATAATACAAGAAAAAACTTCTTATTATTCGTGACTTGTGATCACACACAAAGACTGTAATAATTGTAATTATTGTCGGTAATTAAGTTGTTAAATGATAAAATAAAATGAAGTCAGAATTGAGCATGGTTTAAGTGTATTAAAATAAAGTATTTGCCCGTTTTATGCTGTTTGCAGACTCGCCAAGCAGATGTTTTTATTTTCAATAAAATGTTGAAACAATGGCTACATAAGGTATTACGCATGTGCTTATCAATTTACATCTTTTCTTTATTTAAATTGTCTTCAATATAATTATGTTTAATACATTCCTATATTATTATGAACAATGTACTCCGTTTTATTTTAAGAAATGTTCAATAGCAAAAACATACTCAATAAAATTATGAAAATTTCACATGATGTAGAAATTTGAAATGGCTTATTGCGCAATATTAAGTTAATGCTACTATGTATTACATGAAATAAACTGAATATTTTAACCAAATAAATTTTGATAATTCTAAAAAACTACCAGCTATTCAATAATGTTGTTATTAACTGACTCATGCTTTGATAATATACCTAAAATATATTGATAAAGTTTGTTGTACATCGTAATGAGAATTATAAATTGAAATATTTTTTAATCATACAGAATAAAATTAATCATTAAAAGACGCCTACGGCATAACAAAGCCCTCTCCGATAAATTTCAGAACGAAATTAATCGATAGAGAAACGATAAAATAGTTTCATACTGAGGTATACTAAAAAAACTCACCATTCTAAAGTTCTGCACCAATTCGCAAACCAGACGTATCCTTCAGAACACTCATGAAGCACAATTGCCGCCCTTTTAGTTCTTGTCAAAACTTTAGTTCTTGGAACATCAACACTTGGTAGAAAAACATCGGTTAAAAGTACTTTGTTTACACTTAAATCACTTTCTCCTACACGTAGTCTCTCTCGCCTTTCGACTAGTCTCTCATCACTGTCACTGATTTTAGATTGCACTGATAGTCTGTTTAATAGAACAGGCGAGGTTAGCGCCATACAGAAGAGGCACAGGAAAAATACGAACGAAAATGTATTCGCCATGGCGATCGTATGCGTCCGAACGAATCGGCTTGCGAGTTGCGTCTGTGAGTAATATCAGTTGGCTCAAGGTATATATATAAGAAGGAAATTCGGAATGTTAACGGAACAACTGGACAGCCACTAATGTCATCTGAGTGCGTCACCTTCATGCAAGTTTTTAAACTAGTTTTTTTAATATATATTGTTAAAAAAACTTTAAAGAATACGTGATATTGCATAATTATGTTCATAAATTCGTTATTTATTAGTGATTTCAATGGTTGGAATGGCTCGTGTCATTTTATAACGCAACATTTTGAAAATGGAATTTCTAATGTCGGGGAAAAACCCAGTAGTATATCTTTTTTGTGTTTTATAAGAATATAATTATAGTAACGTTGCATGATTAACATGTAATTTTTAGATAATAGAATTAACAATCACGCTACTTCTCTTGTGATGGTTGAGCAGAGCTGTGAGATGAGTTTGTTTTTGATGTAGGTCTGAAGTAAAAGTTGTTTCCGAATACAGACATAAAATGACTAATGTATACTATATTTCCTCACGGAAAACTCATCTTCCTACAAACAGATCATAGATGTCGCTACTAAATGAAGATTTCAAACTTTATTTAAGTTATAGCTCTCAAAACTTTTCAAATTTTTGATAAATCAAACTCATGTTGCCATATATATCTTTTTGTTGACATTGTTTTTTTGTCTCTATTTGTTGCTCCCGTTGATCGAAATAGGAGACAGAGTAATTTGTCACACGGACACACACACAATCTAGTCTCTCATTCGGGTCAACAGGAGACATACACCTTGAGGTCAATGGGATGGGACCCAGGCGTGTGTATTAAATGATTACTTTGGTATTGAACTTCAATTGTTCGGGCTGCATTATTCCTTTTTAATACTGTCATTATTTCGTATCTGCGCATGAGTCATGGTATGTTTTTTGCTGAAAGAACTGCTAAATGTTAATGTAACTACATTTAGTTAATTTCAAACCTATTGTTATCATACGGGACTTTTTATGGCAACTGAAACTTTTTGTAGGTATTGCAATTTGTATTACATTCAATAAAAATATATTACTCATTGTCGAGTTGGTTGTTGGCTGGTTACGTTAATATTAGTAAAACCTTTTATTAGCATAATAACATAATATGTCCTAAAAAACATTTATCAATAATACTTTATGTAGTCATAAGTTCATAACTACATAATCATTTGAAACATAATAAAAGTTGTTTTTTTCTCTAATGACGACTCGGCTTGTGCGTCACGACATGTGGGTTCGATCCCCGCACGGTGCAAATATTTGTACGATCTACACAGACGCAACCACGTCACAGGAGAAAATCCTAGTCTGGGGCAATGATTTTTTAACGAAAAAAAGTTTTTTTTAAGACACATAATAGAAGTCGTAGACAAGACACAATTTAGTACTAGATGTAGAATTTCGCAGTTGACATTCCGAAAGAGTCTGCGAGAATCACGATCTTTTAATAGACTTGATAAACAATATAATGTATGTATGAGTTAACGAAAGAAATGGCCTTTGAAAATTTTTCAATTACAGTTTCGCGTTCTGTTAACGGCACGCATACGTCAGAAAACATGAAGTTCAACCATTATTTATAAAGCTAAATAAATAATAAATAATCTATACATATATATAAACGGAGAACCTGACTGACTGACTGAGTGACTGACATATCAACGCAGGGCCTAAAATATAAGGGTTAGGAACTTGAAATGTTCCTTTTATAAAGTAGGCAAGCACTACGAAAGGATTTTTGAAAATTCACCCCCAAGAGGGTAAAACGGGGGTGCAAAGTTTGTATGAAACGTGAGGAAACCTGCATGCTTGTTAGATCTTCTCGGTGGCATGTGAAGTCTGCCAACCCGCAGTAGGCTGGCGTGGTGGACTATAGCCTAATCCGTCTCAAATGAGAGGAAACCCGTGCCCAGCAGTGGGAAAATAATGGGTTGATGATGATGATGGACTAAAATTCAAGGTATAAGAATAAAATGTTAGGTATAAAATGTTTGATGAGCATATTGTTCGTATATGAAAAATTTGGATGACGAAATAAATTTCCAACACATAGACTTGCAATATATTGCATGGAGCACTATTATTATAATAATATATTGCGCAATATTAAAAACTGTTGAGGGATCAATTATATCCACATTACATTCGAGAATAAATCTTAGTAGCTAGATACAATAATTTTGCAACTGTTATGCAATTTGTGTTGCGCAATAATTTCATTTTATCTGTTTATGATGGTGATGCAACGAGTACAAAATAATTATAACATTACAGAATTGAATAAAGATGTAATAAAATGAAATAATTATTATAGCTAATGATTCGCAGTTACTTCGTAATGTTATAATTTTTAGTGATTTTATTTTAGTAAGCTTTATTTGTTTACAATTATGAGAACAATTGAACTGTAATGCTGCATTTTCTTTCGTATTTTCGGCAAACTTGAGGATTGAAACAACTTTGTTACCAATTGCATGAGCATCTTATTATAAAGCTATATTGTTTTATTAAGTATAAAGACATGTGACGAGAAGCAATGCAATTTTGTAATAGGAAACAACATTACGTTTCATCCGTAGTCGTCTTGATCTGTTCGTGACCTTGAATGCTGTAAAGGACCCGAAAAGTATATCACAATGGTAATTTATTATTATTTATTATACAAATATTAGTTAAATGTATATTATATTGAGTACTTAACGAACTAAAATTACATTTTACTGAATTTATCGCTGTATATTGATAATATTTAAATGGAATAAAAAAAAACTTTAATTCTTTCTTTCCTAATAATTATGCAATGTTTTGACGAACTGATTAGTCCAGCGGTAGTTAACGCTGCCTTCTGTGGTACAGGTCCTGGGTTCGGATCCCGGGAGGGACAAATGTTTGTTTGATGAGTATCAACATTTGTATCCGAGTCATGGATGTATCTATGTATAATATGTATTATAGCGTGAGACCATAGGCACATTACAGTGTGTGTAGTTGGCAGCCCCGGGAGTTGTTTCCCCTGCCGCGTAGAGGGCGCGCGAGAGTAGTACACGCCGACGCGCGGAGAGAGAAAGAGTGGCGTTTGAGACGCGTTGCGCGGTGCCACGGTGTTCCCCGCGCTAGCGCTTAAGTATTCGTGTGACTGTTCTTGTTCGGCTTAGCATTAGTCTGGTTTTATGTGGTGTGACTTTATTTTACATAATAAACGGCTTACAAACCCGACATGCAGTGTTTCAGACCAACCCCATAGCCTACCCAACGCTATAAGTGGCTGCCCAACGTGTGTAGGTATAAAACGCGTAGTGAAAAGTTTGTCGTGTGTTGCAACGAACACTACAAGTGACTATCTGGGACTTATATCGAACCCTGTGTGTGTTTCTTCGGTATTATACGAGTAGCGTGTGTCTTATCGTATCGAAAATGCCGCGAACACGGTCTGAAGATCGCTCGAAGTCGAACAATGATGGCGGCTCGGCCGCAGCCACCAACGTTACAATGTCTCAAGAGACGCTCGCAACTTTGCTTAATAGTATGCAGCAATCCCAACAAGAGTTCTGCCAGCAGTTATTACGCGAGGTGCGGTCGTCAACGCCGCATAGCAACGTGTCTGAAGTCCAAGCATCGGGCTCTGCATTTGGGGCGAACGGAAACTTCGCGAAATGCACAACGCGCTATGGCGGACGCGCGGACGAATCTTTAGAAAATTTCATAGATGCGGTAATTACGTATAAAGATTGCGTCGCCGCCTCCGACGAAAACGCCCTACGTGGTTTCTCTATGTTGTTGGAGGGGCCTGCTGCAGTGTGGTGGCAGGGCGTAAAGCGCTCCACCAAGTCGTGGTCGGAGGCCCTAGAGCGGATCAAGAGTGCCTTTGGCGACCGCGACCCGCCACACCGACTTTACGTAAAACTGTTTTCGTTGACTCAAGGAGAGGAACATACCGACTTGTTCATAGCCAAGGTACGTGCGCTGTTGGCCAAGTTCCCAAAGGATGACCTATCGGAAAAGGTGCAACTGGATATGGCGTACGGGCTGCTAAGTCAACGCATTAGAAAGCGTGTGTGCAGAGAAAATGTCAACAGCTTCGAAGAATTATTGCATAAGTGCCGTAACGTGGAAGATTCCCTGAAGGAGGCTAGTCCAGGTCAGGCTAGTAACTCGTCTCTCGCGAGATCACGTACGCAGACGAGTACGCGCGTAGTATCGTCGTCAACGTCGTCGTCGCCACGGAATGTACCGGCCGCCGGCACTGCTGCCGCCGCCGAGTCCGCCGAGACAGCCACCGCCGCCGTCGTCAAGGACAAGAAGCAGTTTTGTACTTACTGCAAACGTTCAGGCCACGTAAAGGATATGTGTGAGAAACTTAAGCGTAATAGTGATAATAATGATAACAATGTTGACAGTCACTTAAAACAAAAAAGTGAAATAAAGTGTTACGGATGTGGTGCCGCGAACGTTATAAAATCTAAGTGTAAAAACTGTTCGGGTCAGCAAGCGTTTTATTCAGTTGACAACACGTCGCATAGCGGAGCCCTAGCTCGCAGCAACGGTTGTTATAAAGCGCGCGAAACCGCCGCCCCCGCCGCCGCTTTCCCCAGCGCCGCCCGCGAAGCACATCGAAGGACCCCGGCTCGCTCGGCCGCCGCTGCCGTCCCCGTTGTCCCCGCATCGCAGCGAGTTAACCCGCCATCGCAAGTGTTTGTACAAGGTAACCCTGCGCGTGCCGCGGGTAATTCAAATGGTTGTAATGTTTATGATAGATCTAGTGTTTCGTTAAAAATTAACCCTAGTCGTGCCGTGGGTGATTTATTCAGTTGTAATAATTATGATAAAAATATTTCGCGTTTTAATAACACTAGTTTGTCCGTTCAAGTTAACCCTACACATGCCGTAGGAGATTTATGTAATGTTAATGTTGATAAAAGTTTACTGTGTATTAATAATACTTGTGTATCTAGTTTAGATGATGGTTATGGGTGTAACTTACCTTTTCGTCGCCCTGTGTTAAATATAAACATTCTGGGAAACTGTGGTACTGCGCTCGTTGATTCTGCAGCTACTAGCTGTATCGCCGGTCACACGCTCTACGCTCTCCTACTAAGGTTAGGACACCCGTTAGTGCCGTCGACGCAAAATGTTAGGTTGGCGGATGGTGTTAGTAGGGAGATGAATGTACTTACCACGGAGGTAAAGGTGACACTACACCATAAAACTAGAATAGTCAAGTTTTTGATTTTTCCTGAAACTAATAATAATGAAAGCTTGTTAGGTATTAATTTCCTTACCTTATTTAACCTTGTGTTTAATTTTGGTGAAAGTAAATGGCACTTTGCGGAAAATAGTAAACAAAAATTTAAAATACAGTTTGAAAAGATCTCGTCACCTGTATCTTCGTGCGCCGCTTTAGAGGTGCTCCGGGACGATGAGGCGACTTCGCTTACTTCCGAACAACGTCAGGTTCTTGCCAACCTCCTCGTGGAATATGAGGATATCTTTGAACCAGGGGGAGACGCGACTCCGTATGCTGAGCATACGATTGATACCGGTGATAACACCCCCATTGCTGTCCCGCCCTATAGGTTGACGCCTGCGAAGAAAGAGATTATGCGGGATGAGCTCGACAAGATGTTGGCTGACAATATAGTCGAGGAGTGTGAGTCTGCTTGGGGATATCCCGCGCTCCTAGTGCCGAAGGCTAATGGTAAGGTACGTTTTTGTGTTGACTACAGGAAGCTCAATGCGGTTACGAAAACCGACGTCTATCCGATGCCATTGATAGATGAGCTTGTTCAGTCTACAAAAAAGAATTGTTTTATGAGTACCTTCGATATGCGCAGTGGTTTTTGGCAGGTTTCCGTCCGTGAACAGGACAGGGACAAAACAGCCTTTTTGACGCCGTTTGGTTCGTTCCGTTTTAAGCGTATGCCGTTTGGTTTGAAGAACGCGCCGTCAACGTTCCAGCGTCTCATAGACAGGCTTCGTGCAGGTTCGTCACTGAAAGACGTGACCCTGTTAGCGTACCAGGATGATCTCTTGCTGATTTCAGATGGTGGCTTCGAGAAGCATGTCTCAGATCTGCGCGCAGTTTTCGAGAGGTTACGTCTGTTCAAGTTACGCGCTAATAGAGAAAAATGTGTCTTTACACGGGATAAAGTAAAGTATCTTGGTCATGTTATAACACAGGATGGTGTGTCAGCTGACGAAGATAAGGTCCGTGCTGTCCTAGACATGAAGGCACCCTCGTCGCTGCGTCATCTTAGAACCTTTTTACAGACGTGCTCGTGGTTTAGAAAATTTATTCCTGGTTTCTCCGCTGTAGCTGAGCCGCTGACACGCTTACTGAAGAAGAATCAGCCATGGTCTTGGGGATCTGACCAGGTTCGTGCCTTTGAAGAGTTGAAGACACTGTTGTCTTCGGCACCGATTCTTGTTCAAGCTGACTATAGTAAGCCATTTGTGTTGAGGACGGATGCTAGCAGCTACGCCTTAGGTGCTGTATTGTTGCAGGGCGAGGGTAAAGACGAACGCCCAATAGAGTATGCTAGCCGTCTGCTCATTCCAGCGGAGAGGAATTACAGCACGACGGAGCGAGAGGCACTCGCTGTTGTCTGGGCTGTCGAACGCTTCAGAGGTTATATCGAAGGTCATGAGGTCATCATAGGTAGCGACCATCAGCCGTTAAGGTGGCTCCTTACTCTGAAGTCACCATCGGGTAGGCTCGTACGATGGGCTCTTAAACTACAATGTTTTAACATTCAGTTTCAGTATACGCCTGGTAAAGCCAATGTGATCGCAGATACACTTAGCCGTCCGCCCTGTAAAGAAGAAGAGAAAAGTCAGTGTGGAATTTGCTCTGTCATCGTAGACTTACCTGCTAGAAGTCCAGCTGATCTCCGGCGTACGCAGCTCGATGATCTGGAACTAAAGAAAATTATTAGTGATCTGGAAGATACGTCTGATGCTGAGTCCATAGGAATTAAACGATGGTCAGAAAGAGGCTATTTCTTGCAGCAAGGCGTGTTATATATGTATAATCCTGATGTGGATAGTGAAGAGGCGCAGCTGGTGGTTCCGGTTTCCCTCCGCTCAGAAATTTTAAAGGAGTGTCACGACTCCGACTTAGGCGGTCATCATGGAGTCGATAGGACGTACAGTAGGGTCGCTCAAGGTTTCTATTTCCCAGGTATGCGCAGGATCATCACGGACTACATCAAGACCTGCACCACCTGTCAAAAGTATAAATCCTCAAACATGAAGCCATCGGGTCTCTTACAAACTCCTGTTTTAAAACAAAGAGGCGAAGTGTTGGCAATAGATCTGTTCGGCCCGCTTCCTAAAGGAGACAATAATGAGAAATGGATATTGTTGGTAGAGGACACAGCGACTCGTTGGACCGAGCTGTACGCCTTGAAAGAGGCAACCTCGGAGGTATGCGCCCGTACGTTAATTGAAGAATATTTCCTTCGTTATGGATTTCCTCGACGCATTGTTTCGGACAATGGCGTCCAGTTTGTTTCAGCTGTTATGCAGCAGTGTATGTTCATTTTAGGTATAGGTCAAGAGTTGTTACCTTTATACCATCCGTCAGCTAATCCAGCTGAACGTAAAAATAGGGATTTGAAGTTTCAGTTGTCACGTCTAGTTGATACCAACCACTCTTCATGGCCACAGCACCTTCCTGCAATAAGGTTTACCATGAACTCGTCGGTGTGTCAAACTACTGGGTCGTCTCCAGCTTACCTCATGTTTGCTAGGGAGCTTCGTTCGCCACTCGACGTGCAGCATGACATTAGGTCGATTCTTAATAAGGATAATTTTGTTCCTCAAATTACGCCCTATTTGAAAAGTTTCGTTAGTAGTTTAGTTTCTGTAAGAGAAAGAGTTGAAGCTCAGCAGGACCGACGCAAGATATGTGCGGATAAGTCTAAGAAGCCTGCCGAAGTTTTCGAGATTGGAGATCAGGTGCTCTTAAAGTCTCATGTCCTTAGTAATGCAGCTAAGAATATATCTGCCAAGTTCATTCCGAAAAGAGATGGTCCATATGTTGTTGCAAAAAGGGTTAGTCCTACAGCCTACTGTATTGCAGAGTTAGATAACCCGGAGGGTATCTTAGGCAAGTTTCATGTATCCGAGCTCACGCGTTTTCATTCCCGCGGTGACTCGCCTCCTCGTCCCGTAGTTCCGAAAAGACTCAGAGGACGTCCACGGAAGCACGTTTGTCCCGTTTGTTAATTTTTGTCTTGTGCGAGTTCGTGAGCGAGGGCGTTCTCACGACTCGAGGGGGAGTGTATAGCGTGAGACCATAGGCACATTACAGTGTGTGTAGTTGGCAGCCCCGGGAGTTGTTTCCCCTGCCGCGTAGTGGGCGCGCGAGAGTAGTACGCGCCGACGCGCGGAGAGAGAAAGAGTGGCGTTTGAGACGCGTTGCGCGGTGCCACGGGGTTCCCCGCGCTAGCGCTTAAGTATTCGTGTGACTGTTCTTGTTCGGCTTAGCATTAGTCTGGTTTTATGTGGTGTGACTTTATTTTACATAATAAACGGCTTACAAACCTGACATGCAGTGTTTCAGACCAACCCAATAGCCTACCCAACGCTATAGTATGTATTTACAAAAAAAGTACCTATATGTTAACTAGTATCCGTAACACAAGCCTCGTTGCTTAGCTCGGAACTAGATGGTGCTGTGTCCAGAAATATTTATTTATTTTATAATAAGTATCCAAATAAAACTACTGGTTTCTGAATTTATCGCAATATATTGATAATTTTTATGATTAATTAAATAACATCAATATACCACGATAAAATCTGTTATAATTAGTTTTATTTCTATATTTAATATTCACGTAAATGTAAGAAAATTGTGTTTCTTTATGTCCTTTGGGATGTTTTTATTCGTGGCAAACAGTATGATGAAATACTAAGTTTAATTGTCACTGGGAAGCTTAGTATATTCAAGGAACCGATAATGTAAGAGAGAACATTATTGCGTCAATCAATATTTAGTATTACGTTGGTTTCAAGTTGCATCATATAAATTTATTATTTAACATTTGTAAATATATTTTGTTATAGTTAAAATTATTGCGAAGTTTTTTATAATGTAATATCTATATTGCTGGCAGATCGTATCATCATCATCAACCATTATTGTACCACTGCTGGGCACGGGTCTTTCTCATTTAAGAGGGATTAGGCTATAGTCCACCACGCTAGCCTACTGTGGGTTGGCAGACATTACACGCCATCGAAAAAATCTCTCAAGCATGCAGGTTTCCTCACGATGTTTTCCTTCACCGTTTTGAGCAAGTGATAAATACGCACATAACTTCCGAAAAGTCAGTGGTGCGTGCCTTGGGTTTGAACTCGAGACCTCTGACATCTCAGTCCACTGGTCACACCGCTAGGCTACTACAGCTCAGGCAGATCGTACAATCCACCGTATTACATATACACGTATTACATTACGGCTAGCCGTTTTCAAAAACAGCGCCGTTTTGTAATGCGGCGGCTCAACGTTTAGCCGGAACGAATATGAATACGGCTGAATAAAAATCTGCCGGAATGTATTCGGCGCCATATAATGACAATCCGGCTAATCGTTACAAAACGGCGTTGTTTTTAAAACGGCTATCCGTAATGTAATACGGCGGATTATACTATTTGGCTGCGACATCTAAACCATTACACCTAATATAACTACAAAGGGTTACGCGGAGATGTAGGTACCTACAGACGTATACTTACAGTTGACGACCCAATGGCGTATTAAGGTAAGTGGTTAGAGACCCGGTATGGGCAAATGTTTGTGTAATGAATGAGTATGGACATTTGTGCCTGAGTCATGAATGTGTCTACAAACTACATACATATATTATTATTATTAATTCAAGAGCTCAGCTCTTGTCGGTGGAGCAATCGCCACTGTTGTCTATCTCCTGCTTTCTGTTTGACTTTTTGATACGATAGTGTATATTTACAAAGAAAAAGGATCGATCGATAGAAAGGACGTAGTTTTTTTTCTGTTTTTTTTATTTCAGTTTTATTTTATATACAATAATTATGTGTGTAATTTAATTCGTTCTTTTATGTTTTAATTATATTTCTTTTAGTGTAGGCTAGACTGCATTATTATTGTGAGTGCTATGTACGCCTGAATTGCCATGTGCATTGGTCCTGTTTTTATTAGGGTTCCGTAGCCAAATGGCAAAAAACGGAACCTTTATAGATTCGTCATGTCTGTCTGTCTGTCCGTCCGTATGTCACAGCCACTTTTTTCCGAAACTATAAGAACTATACTGTTGAAACTTGGTAAGTAGATGTATTCTGTAAACCGTATTGATTTTTATAGTTGTTTTAGCAAAGTGTACCTAATGCATGTGATATGGCTGTGCTTTAATAAATAAATAAAAATAAGTTTACTAGCCACTTACCGTCTGTATGTAACACAAACCTCATTGCTTTCAAGTTTGGACTGGAACTCGGTTGGTGACAATAGGCTCGCCACCGGTTATATGGGATCTCAAACATACCGGTGGCATGTGAGTGTACCTACATTAGTATGCCTCTGCCTAAATCTTCGCGGATGACAGGCGTGAAGGTATGTTTATAGGTATGAAAATCATTAGTGGTAGTTGGAAACCCAACAGTCTGACAAGAAGATCATTCTTAGCATATCGATATAGCTGAGTCAAAGTCAGTTATCATCACAACAGATAGAACTGTTGCTGGGGACTTTGTTGCGCCGCTTCTTCTTCCCAGCTAAAACACTGGGAAGCGGTGAAGGGCTTTTGGGGGCTGTCTCTATTGTCAACGTTCAAAAAGAGCCAATTAAATTTGGCTTACTTTGAATAAATGATATTTTGATTTAGATTGTTTATGTTTGATACTGTTATTAAATGTGTGTCTGTACACAGACGATGGTATTTACTTTCTCATGACTGGGCACTAGTCTCCACACATTTGATAAAGATTATTATGGATATTTCTATGTATAATATGTATGTTTTAACAACAAAAATATATCTATATGTATTAGTATCCGTAATACAAGCCTCGTTGCTTAGCTCGGAACTAGATGGCGCTGTGTAGTAATGTCCCAAATATTTATTAGGTTATATTTATTTTACCATAGTTGGTTCTAGGATATGGCAATTGTAATTTGTTATGTTGTTTTGTATAATGTGTGTGGTCTTTTTTTTTTAATTCTAGTTGTGTGTGTGTGTTTTATGTGTAATTATTTTTCTAATCAGTATGCAAGTTTTAAGAGTAAACAGTTTTTATTTAATAAAACGTTGCCCCACACTAGGATTTTCTCCTGTGTCGTTACAAACACATATTTTCACAATACACACACGCCCAGACCCGAAACAAATACTTCCAGTACGTACCTACAAATATTTGCTCCGTGCGGGGTTCGAACCCGCAACCCGTGACGCACAAGCCGATCGCTCAGCCACTGCGTAACCGACTCGTTGTTTTAAATTGAGTATTTGTGTTTGGTATAGATGGTCTTAGTAGATGTAAGGAAATCAAATTATACAGTATTTTGATTATTTTATTTTGTGTGATTTGTAGTTCATATAAGTGACATTTAGCTGCACATCTTAGAAAGACAATTCAAATGCATTATTCTCATATTGATCAAGCGAATAGCGACTCAAGTGCAACCAGCGCGCGACAAAAAATGTCTATTTGACTTTGATTTTTAGTGATAAAAATACTTGTCGTTACAAACTACGATATGTCAAAATAAAACCGCCAATACTAAGAAACATAATTAAAATTTGCATTAGTGGCGCCTGAGTGAACATTGATATAAACATTGTAAGCGAAGTCAATTACATTGTTATGTAGATTTTTTAACCCGTGAGGAGGCGCGCTATGAGCATTTTGCTCACACAAAAACGCTTGTGACAGCCTTGTACCATTCTGCGGCAATGCTCATCACGCGCCCATCCGTGTAAGTATTTATTTTTCCAATAAAAACAGTATTATTGTATTTTACTAAGTATTGTTTCGTTATTTTTGTATTATATTGTTTAATTATTACGGAGACACTCTGTTGTTATATTTTAATAATATATATTTTTTGTTTTAGTTATATTAAACATCAAAAATGGACGATCGACAGCAAGCTCAAATTTGTGCGTGGTTGGAAGAGGATTCTTGTGAAGAGTTGGATGCGGATCTTAAGAATGGAGAACAGAAATGTATTGACGACGTAGAAAGTGACAGTTGATGATAACATGACAAATGCTCAAATCCTACTAATATTATAAACGCGAAAGTTTATTAGCATGTATGTATGGATGGATGTTTGTTACTCTTTCACGCAAAAACCGCTCAACATATTTGAACGAAATTTAGCATACATATAGATTATTACCGGGATTAACACATAGGCAATTTTTTATCTATATACCCTGCGGGCAAAGCCGCGGGAGGCAGCTAGTAATATATAAATCTAACACAAACTATTGGAAGACGAAAGTTCCTAAAAGAAGTGGCGTTGGAGCTTGTAAAACCACATATTTCACGCCGGATTTGCATGGAGAACATATCATCAGATCTCAAGTTACTAATGAAGCGTTTTGTTCAGACTCCTAGACCTATTGCAGACGCGTGGTCAAGCAGATTCTGTGCTACATGTCCCAAGACGTAAGAATAGACGCTCAAAAAAAACGTGCTTTTCGTGCAAGCAATTACTCTGCACCGAACATAGCATATATATGTATTTAGTATGTTTCAAACGGCACATTTTTCAAGATCTCATAGAATAGTATTTTTTATTTTTTTTGTTATATAACATTTTTAATGAGACTTTTATGAAGACTACCAAAAAATTAAGAATTTAATTAAGTTGTTTTGTTATTTGGTCTAGAAGTTGAATTGGTGTTTATAATTTTAATTAAAATACTTATTTTCTTAATTATTAAACCTTGTTTTATTGATATAAATCCATTATAAGCCAATTCGTAATACAACGATAGATATATGAGCGTTTAAAGTGGTGTGAGCAAATTGCTCCCGCGCGCCTTTCCGTGTTATAGAAATAGGCGCGCCTCCACACGGGTTAAAAGAGTATCTATTGAGTTAATTGCTTTTGGTGCTTTTGGAAACGTGACAAGTTCTGATCATTTCAAATTACTTAATTAATTGAAATAATATTGAAATTCTTGGAGGTAGGGCATAGCGAGATTCCTCGCTCAAATTGAGCTGCCCGACTGGGGAAGTACCTCCGCCTTACAGAATACCGCAGTGAATCAACAATAGTTGTCTTTCTGCGAGTGAGTAAGGTTACCAGAGCTCGTTGGAGAGTGATTATTCTGACATCATGGGCATTCCATTTGCTGTCAATTTAGTAATTCCCAATTTTAAGAAACCAAAACGGTTTCTGCAGGGTTCTGCAACGCATTTGCAAGCCATCAGGAGTTGCAAATGTCCATGGGCGGCGGTGATCACTTACCATCAGGTGAGCCGCCTGCTCGTTTGCCCCTTTATCGCAATAAAAAAAAGTATTTGACTTTGTTAGATACTAATATATTAACCACACTTGAGGTGAATGACAACTGACCCCAACATAGACAAAGACTAGGATGATAGTGAACAAAGGATGTTGATGAATCATGGTGTA
Organism: Craniophora ligustri; assembly: GCA_905163465.1. Classification (NCBI taxonomy): domain Eukaryota; kingdom Metazoa; phylum Arthropoda; class Insecta; order Lepidoptera; family Noctuidae; genus Craniophora; species Craniophora ligustri. The sequence goes on along the minus strand of LR990967.1, from coordinate 2,661,160 downwards.
CCTTCATGTAAAACTTCAGTTGTTCGAAAATGAAGATATTTTTTTATTCAAGATCTTTTTGTTTTTGGTGTTGAGTATTGTTCATTATACTTTTATTTGCTCCAATAAAAAATCAATTTTCTTTTTATTAACTTATTTTATTTATTTTCTATTTATCATAATTAACAAAAGAATTATAAATGTAAATCCGTTTATCCGTGATTGTAGTAAATTATTTAAAATAAAATAAAAAATATGATAGTAAATGCATTTAATTCAGATAATGTTTTTACAACAATCGAAAGTATACTAATAAAAAACAATATAAAATTAAATGTATTTATAAAACCTATTTAATATTTTTAAACAATAATAATACTTCTTTGATACAATACTTTTATTTATTTATTAAATTTAATTGTCTGTGCCCGCACATAAAAATAATAAATTATTTTCCATCAAAAACCATTTTTTATAAAACAAAAATAGAATTGCTGCAATTATACAAAATGACTAGGTTCTTAAATTTAAATAAATATTACTTAAACAAATTATTATAAATTAAAACTAAAATAAATAATATTTTTAAATAAGGCTACTAACAATAATAAAATCGCAATGAGTGCATAAAACGTGTTCTTTTTAATAGTGACTCGGCAGCTGACGACAAACCTTAATAATACCATATTTATAGAATAATGGTAAGTCTGGAAAGCCCTCTCTATCCATAAAAACCGCACACACGCATCCTTTTCATGGAAATAAAATGAACCAGCCATATTTATTATGACAAAACTTAACAATTATTACAATTACGCAATTGTCAGTACTCACTTTATTATTATTGAAAAATAATAGAAACGAGACAAAATAAATCTTTTTTTTATTATTTTCTGAATATTTTCACATGTAGGTATATTATTTAAATGGAATTGTTTTACATACCTACCATCGTAATTTTATTTAATATGTAAATTTGTAAATAATTTCTAATTACGTAACCACACCATGAAAAAACTAAACTACAAATCGACACAAAGACAAACTTATTGTTTCTTCGATGTAAAACACAAGGAACATCATTTAGTTTTCTGTCAAATCAGCGTGAAGCTTGTAATGATGATTGTAATTTCATTATTTTTGATGATATTTATTTTATTCATTTCTCCTCGTCATTTTCTTTCACCAGACGTTCGTACCTGGAAAGATAATATTATTATAAATTAATTATTATAAACTTAGAAATATCAAAATATAATATCAACTTTATACAAGTTCCAGGGGATATGTTAATGAAATTTATAAAATATAATATTCAAATTTGCAATGTTTTGACTTTGAATAATGTGGATAGTTTCGAAAATCAAAGTCGACATCAAATTCAATTAAATTCTTACGCCCGCTGCTCATAGATGACAATTAATATCAATTAAATTCACAAATATGAAATTCTAGTAGTAGCTTAGAGTTTGGCAATAATTTTGCCTCCTATTATGTAACCTTAAATATACCGGAAAAAAATTACCTAACCGATTGAAGATAGAGAGATTTGCCAATCAGTTTTTAAAGATCAATTGCCCATCAATTTTGCTAGCTACAAAATAGTACACAGTCATGTGATCTCACTACAGCTCGTTAGAATACATCTAGCTTATAAAAATAGCTTGAAATCTAAATATATATAAGTAAAAATTTAATCATTGACTGACATAGTGATCTATCAACGCACAGCCCAAACCACTGGACGGATCGGGCTGAAATTTGGCATGCAGGTAGATGTTGTGACGTAGGCATCCGCTAAGAAAGGTTTATGACTAATTCTACCCTCAAGGGGATAAAATAGGGGATGAAAGTTTGTATGAAAACTATACCTTATTAATAAAAATACTTCTTAACGGGAGCAAAGCCGCGGGCAAAAGCTAGTAGCTTATATAGTAATTGCCCTATACACACTATAAGTTTTTATCACGATAATTAACCGTGATATATATATATTACAGTTATTTTTTTTGTTTCTGCAAAAAATGTTTCCTACTGCGGATAAAAATAAACTAATTATGATAAATGATTATGTTTTGAATTGAATGTGTTCTTGTTTTTATAACCACTGTTTACTATACATAAACATTCTATTAGAATTTGTGTTATTATTAAACAGGTTTTTCTTGTTAAAGGTTTCCTTACTGGATGTGCATGCAGCAATCACGGTCAAGTTTGTTAGGAAAATACTACATCATATTATTTTTATTACACGTACATACCATCACGCCTATCGTCCCCGAAGGGTTAGGCAGAGGTGTACTAAATGTACTCTATAAGTCGTTGGTATGTTTTAGGTCCTACGTAATAGGGGGCAAGCCTATTGCCATCAACCGGGATTGAATCGAAACACCGAGCTGCTATTGAGAATTTTATTGAAAAACCCAATAACACTTTGCTCGACCTGGGGATCGAACCCGTCTCCTCTTCAGCAGTCGCATTTACGACCACTTACGGCCAACGAGGCAGTTAATCATTTTTTTTATCAACATTATCATTGATTGGTGTTGATATTCATTTAAAAATCATTTAAAAAACCACTGAGATGACTAATACAATGAACAGTTTATTACTGATAAAAGTACAAAAAAAATAACTTACTTTTCAAAAGACATGCATCGTTTCATAAACCAAATCCGCCCTCTAGCGCAATCGTGGCGTGCTCTAATCACTTGTCTTTTGCTCCTTCTTAACTTTCCAGCATCAAGAAAAGGCCCACTGTCTAGTCTTGGCACTACTTCAGCCCCCCGTACACTCTCCATAATATTAGAAGCTACAAGAGCTTCAGTATGAACGTCAAAACTATTTTCTCTCGTTCTACCGGTTGATTGAAGTGATTTTGAATCACGTTCAACAGGTTTTGAATACGCAACGCTTAGGAAGCACAAGGATAATGCGAACAGAATTGTTTTTCTCATTTTGTATAGAGGTTTATTCGTCTCCGTTGCTCATATAACACTACTGGTTCGGCCTTTAAATTAAGCTTATATATATACGGAGACTCGAGCGGTGCCCGCGCGCACATGGTAAAGAAATGTTGCAAATCTGACCAGTTTGTATGTTGGCGTTGACGTCATAAACTTGCCTAAAACACCATAATTTATTTTAGAAACGCGACTGTTATGACGTAGGTATTTTTTTAATATACAATCTTAATTTAGATTTTAGAATTTTTATATTTTTGCGTCAATAAAATTTTCTAGACTTTTATTATATATGGCAATAGCATAATCATTCTAATAGCTTTAGTTCTACCATTTATTTTATTATAATTTGATTTGGTAACACTTTTAATAAGGTCTTGCTTGCAAAAAGTTTTTACTTCGGGAAAACCCCAACAACATTTTTTTTGTGGCAATTTAATAATTATTTCTATTTAGTTTCGTGGCCAGCTAAATCAGATACGGCTGTTTCGTAAAACGGTATTCATTCTAAGTACCCATATTATTAAGAAATGGTTAAAAAAAAATTTTAGCAAAAATCTAGGTATTTAATACATCTAGATGGACTAATCTTAGACTAGTCAGCATTATGTGTTACAACTCAATGCGGGTCCTCTTACTAATACTCCTTGTGGGTCCTACAGGTGGATCTTTAGATCCTACAGCTACTATGACTAGTAAACGTGCTGACTTTTCTCAAGCGCGTTTTTCCCCAGCGTGCAAACAGGAAATTTTGTACTTTTAACCACACCCACGTACAAAAAACGATGTACGATGTAATTCTTCTTCCTCCATATTGGACCGTATTTGGACCATAGCTTTAGTTTTTACGTAACATATATTAATGACATGTAATATTTTTGGGTTTTCACATGATAATTTATATTGATATTGAATATTTTAAGGATTATAATATTATGCTACGTATTTATTTTTGTTTCTTGAATAATTATAATGTTATTTGTGATTCCAAATAGTTATATATAATAAATAATAGCTTTGAGTAGCTTAATTATGCGGTTCAAAGCATAAACTATTAAGAGCTGGTTTGAACTGAATTCAAAGAAATCGATTAAATGTAAGCTTATATCTTCAGTGCCGCTCGTTAGTCTAGTGACTATAAGTACGAGCGATGAACCGGAGGTCCTGGAGTACATTCCCAGCTGAATTAACACGTTGAGGGTCATTAATACTAAGGACGGCGCTGCGGCGGGTGGCTGTACTCGTCATTTTAAGTCGTGGTCGCCCAGTGGTCAACAATAATAATTTAAATTATATATTTTACTACATGACCCAGCAAACGTTGCTTTGCCGCATTATAGGGGTTGGTGGTAGAAGAGTGAAAATTTTGGGCTTAAAGTATTTTTAATGCCAAATCACCAACCAAAAAAAAAAAAAAAATCAAAAAATGTTTCGTCAAAAAAAAGAAAAGAAAGTCTGGTGAGGGACATTCTTATCACCGAGGGGTGTAAAAATAGTCTACGACCGATTCTCAGACCTACCAAATATACATACGAAATTTCATAATAATCCGTCAAGCCGTTTCGGAGGAGTTCAGCGACAAACACCGTGACACGAGATTTTTATATATAAGATTTAAAAAAGATTAAAAATAAGAGTAAAAAATATATTAGCATTCTGCACTCTTTCTCTATATAAATTATTTTATGTGTGGGAAATTTCTGACCCTTCCGTCCGCGTAATTTTCGTAAAAATGGGTACAAAGTTTTTGCTTCACATATATACAAGGTGTTGATTTGCATCCTCGTCAAATTCAAGGACGTAATTATGCTAATGATTCTCGACCCAAAGCAACAATAAAATGAGTAGGTATTTTTTATTTTTATTTTGCTTGTTTACGGAAATCCGTAAGTGTGAACCAGCCGTATTTAAACGCGGCCCGTCTGTTACTAGCCCTATAACCGCGCTTTCACACACAAACAAACGCAAACAATACATACACAACGCATACGCAACGATCATTCATCGATTGATTCGTAGGTACAAATCCCTAGCCACGCCGCCGCGACCCCGGAATTAACAGTCTGTTTGATGTCGCCGACGCGTGCGCGCGCTTTGCGAATTTCACTTCTCGGTACATCGTTGAGACGTAGGTACGAAGTGCATGATGACGGACAACTATCCGAATGTCGAGTTGGTAGAGATGGTCCGCCTGTATGCCATCAGTGGAGACAGCCTACGTGGAGCCATCCGGATGTTCACCGAAATGTTTCCCGATCGGGAACTCCCATCACAGAGCTGGAAAACTTCCAGCGAGACCCACGGGCAAGCACGCGGCAGGCTGGTCACCACTTTGGAGTGCACCACACTACAGTGTTTCGCCTACTGAAGCGTGAACTGCAACACCCAAAAACTAGAGCTGTTGCGTCACGTTGTCGAGGAGATGTTGGAGGATGTTCCCTGGCACTCCATCGCAACTTGTACTACCAGCAGGACGGTGCCCCCCCTCACTATGGTCGGCAAGTACGCGAGTACTTGACTGAGAGTTTTGGTGACCACTGGATCGGTCGCGGAGGACCTGTGGCCTGGCCTCCGCGTTCTCCGGACTTGACGCCTCTAGACTTTTATGTGCGGGGAGACGTTAAAAGGTTAGTTTACACGGAGGAAGTGACCAGTGTAACAGAATTACGTGCAAGGATCATTAGTGCTTTTGACACTGTAAAAACTAATGTGTTAGTGTTACGTAAGCTGAAGGAAAACCAGCTACGTCATGCTCAATTGTGCGAAGAGTGTGATGGTGGCCACTTTGAACAATACCTCCGGGTAACTTAAGTAGGTAATTTATTTATTTGTACATTTTGTAAATACGTTGTTAGCTTAATCAATTTGATTAGTGTAAATAAGTTGATTTCAAATTTGTAACTACGCCAATAATACCTAAGAGTCGAAAGTATCACCACGTACTTACATTTATCTAGCACGTCTTTCCATTTCCATCATAAGTAGATTGGTACACCAACTAAGGTAGGTATTATTGCCGGTCCTAAGCCCGTTAAGTAGGAAGGAAAATTTCAAATCAATCAATTTAATCCACAAATCAAAACAAAATCACTACGAAAACTTTAGGTGGCAGGATAAAGCAAAACTAACATTTTATTAATCATCTGATAACAGGTCAATGAACTTTTCTTTGGCGCACTAGTATTACTGTCATTAGTAAGATTTCCGCATTCCAATGATGCTCAACAATGAGTTCATTATCAAGCAAAATTTATGACAATAATGTAGGTGATTTTCGAAATAAAATTAGGTAAATTATTGCTACCGATCATTCGTTCGCCCGCGCTTGCATTTCGTAGGTAAGACGTCGACACTCACGCACACAGCTGCATTGTCGCTGTGTGCGTAGTCGGGTGATTCTGTTTTATTTGTATTGAATTAAGGGTTTAATTCTGAAACACTGTTAAAATTCAACAACAAATAAAAGCAGCACTTTTTAGTTATTGTCCACTACCGTACTTTCAATTGATTATTTATGTATTTTATGACAACCTCCTGAAATTTGACGAGGATGCAAAACAACACCTTGTATAGATTTAAGGTGGAAGCTACACGTTAGCCCGCGAAATTCAAATTTATGGTATTTAGTTACAGAATTATAATCATTTAAATGAATAAAACAGCCCTCAAAGTGCATATAACTATATTGATTGTCTATTTCATGAAAAAGTCATTCAATCCAATTGTATGCAATGTGAGGGTTGTATTGATGATATTAATGATTATAATTCTGTAACTAAATACCTATTACAGGCGCGAATCATATTTTGTTCAATGTAAAGCCTGACAAATACCGGCAAATTGCAAAAAACGTACGAAAATTTGAATTTCGCGAGCTAGCGTGGAGCTTCCACCTTAATATATAGATTTTGATCCTTGAAGTTGACTGTATCATATCACTATTTATTCATGTGATCAGAGTGTCCGTTAATAACAACTAACCAACTTAATTAATCACTTTCAGCTTACAGTTTGGATTCGTCCGTAATAATAATGGAGAGAAAAATCTATTCGGTATCTACGGACAAAGGAGAATCTTTTTTTATAATAAATATTTACGTGCTTCTAGTCGTCAAGTGTTATTGGGTTTTTCTATGAAATTCGCAGTACCAGCTCGGAGTTTAGATTCGTGCCCGGTTAATGGCAATGGGTTCGCCCCTTATTACATAGAACCTAAAACATACCGGGAAACCTGGGTGTACATTAGTACACCTCTGTTTAACCTTTCGGGGACGACAGGCGTGATGATATGTTATGTGTTGTGTTATATTTACGTGTATACAACATATCCACTACATTTACGATCAACTTCTTGGAACCGTGCAACTTGAATATTTTTGAATTTGAAATAAAAACCTTTTTGATTTGATTAGACGACCTCTGTCTGTGGTCTAGTGATTCGAGTACCGGGCTGCTGATCACGAGGTAGTGGGTTTGATTCCCACGGGACACAAATATTTATGTGATGAATATAAGTGTTTGTGTTCGTCTGGGTGTTTCCTATGTATTATAAGTATGTATTTACGAAAAAAAAGTATATAAGTATTGTATCCATTGTCTAGTGCCCATAGTACAAGCTCTGCGTAGTTTGGGATCTAGTCCCAAGGTGCTGTGTAAAATGTCGCAGAATATTTATTTATTTTATTATCCAATTCCTCAGAGATACAGACCTATTTATTCTTCTAATGAAGAGGACGTTTTAATATTCTCGATACAATAAATAGGTAGTCAGGTGGTACGTTAGGTAGGCAAACCCTGTATTAGTCGATTCGATAAAAGGTAAAAAATAACGAAGGTATGTAACACTCACTGGAAAAAACAATATGACGAACATGAAACAATGAGTTAACCACGCATTACGCATATTCACGACCCGATTAGCGCAACGGCATTAAAGGCAGTCTTAAAGGTGGTATTGGCCCCCATATCACACCTACTTTCATGCTCTTCGTACCCCAACACCTGCACGTCGAGAGACCTTTGGTTTGCCACTGAAAATGCCGTAAATGTGGAATCATTCATCATTCATCATTCGTCAGATTAAATGGCCATACATTTGACGACCTCTGTGGTCTAGTGGTTCGAGTACCGGACTGCTGATCACGCAGGCGTGGGTTCGATTCCCACAGAACACAAATATTAATATGATGAATATAAGTGTTTGTATTCGTCTGGGTTGTTTTTATGTATTATAAGTATGTATTTACAAAAAAAGTATATAAGTATTATATTCATTGTCTAGTACCCATAGTACAAGCTCTGCTTAGTTTGGAACTAGATGGTGCTGTGTAAAATGTCTGTGTAATATTATTATTATTAAGATTATTGTATTTATAAAGTAAATATGGGTATTAAGTTTGACGTCATTCATATTTCATTGACACGAAGGCGGTCTGCAGAAAGGGCCCTAGATCGGATCCTGGTAGGAGCATGGGCCTCCTCCCATTTGAGAGGGATTAGACTATGGACTATAGCCTAATCCCTCTGTTCCTCTAATCCACGCTAGTCTAGTGTGGATTGACAAGGCAGACGTCACACGCTTTTGAGAAGAACTCTCAGGCATGCAGGTTTCCTCAATATGTTTTGATTCTCCGATTGTGAACATGATATCAGTGGCTGGCCTTGAGATCTTTAAGAGAGTGATTTTTCTGAGTTTTCTTCTGTGCCTCTTAATCCCAACTGTGACCGGGTCAGCTTTTACAGTTTACCTATGTAAACTGCGTAGGTCTGATGACCACATAAATAAAGATATGGTCATCACACCTATGTACTGGGAAACAGCGATAAACATTCTGTTGTCAGAAAATAAAATGGTGATTAGGGTTTTTGGATTTCTAATCTGAGGTACGGTGAGGTCCCGAATGGTTAAAAATGTCACCCATCCATAAATTGACCTCAAGAGCGTAGCTTATCTTAATTGATTTAACAAAGAGTACTTGACAGCCTTTTCGGACGTTGCCATATTATATCTGATTTTATTTTTATTTACGCAAATTTTTGCTACTAAAAACAACGTAGGTAGATAATTAAATTTTGCAACTAAGCCTAGCAATGTATTTACAAAAAAGGAAAAAAATATTTTTTTAAGACAAAACAATAACTCCTACTATACGGAATTTCCTTACCCTATAGGTTATTTGACGCATATTGAGGAATTCTGTAAAATTACTATTGTATGTATGGTGCAACTATGATTTGATCTTCGGGTGGGGTCAAATGAGTAACCACAGGTGTCAGTGTTAAATATTAAATGTATCCTACTAATATCATAAACGCGAAAGTTTGTTAGTATGGATGGATGTTTGTTACTCTTTCACGCAAAAACCGCTCAACAGATTTGAATGAAATTTAGCATACATATAGTTTATTACCAGGATTAATACATAATCAAACAAATCGTATTGTAGGCATTTAAAATTGATACCAAGAAAATACTGCAATAACGACAATGTTGCATAATGGCTGAGAAAATACATGTAGAAATATCTAAGCAATTGTTGTGCAACATGGAGTTGCATAATATTTTTTAATATACATAATAATCTTTTTTCTTTATTTTAGCGGTTTGGTGTTGTTACTTACTTATAGACAACAAATAAAGCAGATGGAGATATAAAATACTGTATACTGTGATACATATCCGTAGATATACCTTGTTCCATTTCAAATTACATATTTATTTATTTATTAATTTAATTTATGATTTATTAACGCAATAGTTACTGAGTTAGCAAAATAGCTTGTAAAATATGAGACTGATGTTGTTTTTTTTTATAAAATTGAAAATGCCTACCGGTTGCCGGGCTGTCTGGGCTTGTCATGCTCACTCAAATGTCCTGCTGGTGGTGGCGTTGTGTGTCGGGTCTTTTTATTCCCTACAACATGGTTGAGTAGACAGACGCCGATACACACGTCATGCTCGTGAACGGGTGCTATCAGTTGGGACTGGTCGGCTCATACATGTTATGGCAACCTAAATTGGTTTTAGTTATTTCCTGTCTGCATAAATCATACGTTTCACATCGAACTGCACCAGTCTCATATTGATATTACATTACATACATAAATCTTTGTAAAACGGAACCAACAATTTTGTATTTAAAAGAGTATCTATGGAGTTTCTTGCCGGTTCTTCTCCATAAGACCTACCTTTTGGAACCGTGCAACTAAATTCAATTAAATATGACAATTCAAAAGCACCTGTATTGGTCTAATTGAAATAAATGATTTGATTTGATTTGATTTGATTTGATTTGATTTGATTTGATTTGAAATGAAATCTTATTGCAAGCACGTAACATCCAAAATAAGTTAACGTCTAAAAAATACTGCAATAAAAAAACATTGTTATAAAATCCATCAGGGTACTAATACTGCCCTTACCATGGGTGTAGTATAGAATCCGAAACATACATACCATAACGCTTGTCGTCCCCAAAGGGTTAGGCAGAGGTGTACTAATTTACATTCACATTTAAAAAATAGTAATAGGAGGCGAGCCTATTGACAGCCTACTGAGAATTAAATAAAAAACCCAATACCTAACACTGCTCGACCTGGGAATCGAACCCAAGACCTCTTGGTCAACACTCGTACTTACGACCTCTAAACCAATAAAATAAAGCATCCGGATCCCAAACGTCCGGTATTAAAATAATAATAGGTAATATACCGCGATAAAATTTTCAAAAAGCGGTTTCCATTTCACAGTAAAAATACATTACATTACATACAAGTATTTGATCTCTAAGTCACGCCTTGAATACTAATTTTTATAATTGAGTCGATTCGTGACTAAGGTTCCGAAACATCAGAATTAAATGGCGTCAATATACCGCGATAGAATATGTAAAACGTAGTTTTATTTCAACAAAAATCTAGAAATTCAATGTCTGTCTAATTCAATGACTGACTTCATCACAGGGGCCCCATCTGAAAATCAGCGCTGCAGCTTGTTAATTAAGCTTGCTGTAGCACAGTGCTGATAGGGGCCTTTTCTGTCGTCGCGCAGGGCGACTACGCAAAAAATAATAATTGTACTCTGTGTAAAGTGTTTGTTTAATTATAATGTTGTATTGTGCTGTGTATGTCAGAATAAACGTTTTTCTTTCTTTCTTTCTTTAAATTCAATATGTAGTTGAAATATTTATAGTTTTTCCGCGATCTCGTCTGCTCAGAATAAGTAATAGTATCCAATCCACTTATTTATTCCTGCCCTCGATTCCGCATAAAAAATTCACCCTTCTTTTTACCCTTTTAAGGGATGATTTCCGCCCCCTTTTTGCCTTTCTTAGGGGTGATTTTTGAAACATGTCCATAATTATCCCCATACCAAATTTCATCTAAATTGGTGCAGCGGTTAAATAGTGAAAAGGATAGACACACTTGGCGATAGAAATATAGACACACTTTAACATTTGTAATGTTAGTACGGATACAACGTGATTAAATTGAGATAATTGTTCTTTTTACCGTGAGTTTTGGCGGCCCCAAATAAAAGGCATTCGTTAAATTTCAGGAGAAGATTTGAAGATTGCCAAGTAACAGAATTAATTTCATATAATAATATGTACTGTAATATTAAAAAAGCAAAAGTATGTCTGTGTGTTTGTCCTCCTCTCACCTCGTCACGCTTTAACCGCTGAACCAATTAAGATGAAATTTGTATTGCCATTTAGATAGTATGAAGAGAGTTTGAGTCCCGGGGAAGGACATAGGTAGGATGTGAAAACTAATTCCACGCAGACGAGGTCGCGGGAAAAAGCTAGTTAGTATATAATTTATGCCTTATAATAATATATACATATCTTACCCTTCGGAGATGCTCACATTATTTATGAACGGGCACAAGATACACCTTTATTATGACGTTTATGTTGGTATTTTTGGGGAATTGATTTTTTTTGAGAAAAAGACAATACTTCATTTCTAATAAATAAATATATTTCGTTTTTCAATATTATAAATATGGAGTAATACATAATTTTACATTTTTGCAGTAGGTATTTGAGAAATCATAATTGTTTAATAAATAATATAATTAATTAATTTAATATGGCAATACTTGTTTCTATGGAAATCCGCAAATGAGCTTGCTCCATTTTTCCAATTACAATTAAATATAATTATTTTCTAACACATTGGTATAAAGTTCAAAATAGAATACTAAGAAAATGTGTGGTGATGAATATATTTGTTTCTAATTTAAACTCTATACCGAAAATATAAGAATGATGTTTCATTGTGTTCTATAAATAGGAATAAATTGTAACACGGTAACTACGACAAACATTTTATCACAGAATAGCTACCTTAAATAAATACAGGGTTTAGGGGCATTTAATTGGTTATGTACTACCAATTAAATTAACACAAATACTGAGAAGGTAAAAATATCACAATTATATAAAAATATTCAAATTAAATAAATAATATTATAATATATATTTAATTTATAATTTTACAATATAAAATAATTAAACCATTATTTTATATTATAAAAATATAGTACCTATTACAATTAAATGGATCATTTATTACAACAAACTCATATAATACACTTGAAACATCCATGGAATGTGATAATTATAATTAATGGCGTATTCACATGAGCTGGTTACCAAATAAATACATTGACCTTATTTAACCGTTAATTAAATACAATTAATTTATGGCGTATAACTAGTCGGTTTATCAAATATAACTGAATATAGAATTATCCTTTTTACCTTTTTATTTTATAACCGCTAGTAGGTCAAATTCATTAATGTCTATAGGCCATACATTTTATAAGTACACATTTTCTAAATCTAATTTAATATTTTTAGTAACTACATTACTTACATGTTACTTATAATTTATATATTTTTTAACTATAAGTAAATGAATTAATTATTGGCTTAAATAAATTAAAATTACGTAATAAATAGTTGTCTACAAATCTAGAGGCGATCCCGCGCCGAGAAATTTAATGACATTATTTATTTATGAATATTAAGAACGACTAGAAACATTTTAATACATATGTTATGATTCTAATAATATCACAATTAAATTAAATTGTCGTAATAAATAAATTAAATTACTAATAAATACAATGTCTTCACTCAATAAAAAAATCCACTAGAAAAAATATGATCGCAATAGTTAAATAAATTAAGCTTTATAACTATAACTTTCATTTCATGTTTTTTTTTTCAAGAATAAGGCACCTAAACTAACACAGACTCGTAAAGACTAGAGTTAGACTGATTAATAATACCTACATCTTTTACTAGAAAATACTACATAAATTAATATATCCATTAGGATATATTAATTAAATAGTAAAGTCAGTTTTTCAAACTTTTAAATGATCTAACATGCGTCCAACATCTCTCAATAATAGGTGCAATAATATTAAATACATCATAAATTAATAATAAGTTGAATATCAATTTATTATTTACGGAATGAATGAAGTCAATTGGCGCACATGTTAAACAGGCTAAATAAAATTGACTTTATTAGAAATATTGTCTAACTAATAATAATATAGGAATACGTAGCTATTTTACCCATTGTTTCCTTTATTCAAAATGTATAGGAAACGCTAGAAATTTAATATAGACTTATATATCCCTAAAATAAATAAAACTATTGACTAGCCCTTACAACGGTACTAAATATTATCACACAGCGCTTAGCGATAGCCAGAAGTTAGTAGAAACGTACCACGACTAAATCCCCAGGTATCTTCTGCTAGGAAAATTCAATAGCTTTTGTTCATCCTGGAAATCCAATCTTCAGGCCCTCAACCTGAATATTGGCGCTAACACATCAAATCCATCACTGAGTCTCTCATCACACAGCAGAAAGTGAAGAACAATTGACGCAGAAGATTTGATGATAATGTTAAAACCAATTTAATTTACTACTTTCTTCTTTTTTCATTGTCATCGCTTAATGTCAATTCGTACCTGAAACGACCGAAAAATGAAAATTAATTTTGATTGAAAATTTCTTGTTTTTTAATAAAAGGGATGTTTTATAATCAGTTCTAATAATATAAATTATATGATATTATACATATAGATCAGTCAATGGTTTATATATCTTGACTTATTTATAGTAATAATATAAAATAGTTTTCCTTGTTTAAAGTTATCCTCACGGGATTGCAATTAACAGCTGAGACAGCTAACAATTAAAATGACCATAATCAAACGATCATGACATAAATCTTACATAAAGTTTTATATAAGCTACAATAATTATCGACTTTAAATTGAAGGTCATAAAACTAAAACTTACGCTACAAAGGTCATGCACTGGTTCTTGAACCAGATCCTATCACTGGCACATCCATTCCCGTTGATCACTTGTCTTTTGAATCTCTTTGAGCCACTGTCTGCCAAGCCTGGAGCTACTGCAGCATCAGGTTGGGCAACACTGCCTGCTGCAGACAAGCTTTGATCTAATTCTTCTACCAGCGAACTTTCCACGTCAAAAGTCACAACTGCTTTACTATCAAGCATGTTACTTTTGTCCGTTTCGTCAACGCGTGCTGTATTGAAAGATTGCACTGTTTTTGAATTGGATGCAACCGGTTTGGAATATGCTGCACTCAGAAGCAGCCACAAGGAAAACGAATATAGAATTGTGTTTGCCATTTTGTTGAGGTCTAGTCGCGACCGCTGCTCACATCAAACTATCCGCTTGGCCCCACATGTCGGGTTTATATACGCGACGGGATGCGCACACGCATGGTGAAGAAATTGTGTATTTAACGTCACCAGGTATAATTGACGTCATAGGTTAAGTCGCATATTTAAGAGATGAAATTTGATAAAATAATTATCACGTATGTTTTTTTTAAATAAAGCTTTTGCCAAAATTTGTAACAAATTTAATATTGCATTAATTTGTGACTTAATCGATGTTTTGTTAGCAATGATGTAATAATGAAATTATTGCAATTTTAATGTGTAGTAGCAACTTAAATGTTGTGAAATAATATGGGAAGTATTGTTGCGCAATTTTTTGGGGAAATCCGCCAGAATCATAAAATTGCGCTTTGATATTATGCAACAAAGCTTTTTAGTTGCAATTATTTAAATTTATTTAGTTAAATTTATGAAATTGATAACAGTTTTAGGTAAATCTAATTACCATTAGACGGTTTCTGCAATCGTATTCGAATCGAGGATAAACCTGAATATAATAAAACATATCTATAAGCTTTCAGCACCACTTTTGTCAACATGGCTTCACTAAAGATATGTCGGTTATTATTAATTTCACAATAGTCAACTACAAAACGTATGTAGAGCCGTTGGAGCGAAATTAATTGATATAAATGAATATAGCACCATCTAGTGCCGTGGTAAGCAACGAGGCTTGTGTTATCGATATATTTTATGACTTATTAGGTAATCTACTCGCTTTCTATGCTTCATAAGAAATTGACGCTGCGCCGCGCACAATCGCTGTATTTTTGTGAGACAGACAGAATTAGGCGACACAAGGTATTATTTTTCATGAAAATCCATCCACATACAAACGCGTCATCATATTCATTCATAATCAATGCACATAATTTTCCGTGTACACATATAAATAAATAATAAATTGTTCTACATAATGAACAATACCTAATAAGGATACATTGTTTCAAACCTACACCTGTGACGTTTTCATTCATAAACTTTGCCCATTGAATGATTGAACTGGTTCGTTACTAACCACTACGACTGCTTCTGGGAACTCTTAAATCTTAAGTCGTCTACTTTGAGCTATATCATCTTCATCACTTCATTAACTGTTTCACAGCTGGGCGTGGGTCTCAAGTCTATGCATTTTTTTGTAGCTATCATAGTTGGTATATAAATCTGATATTATCGTCAACCCATTAACTGTCCCACTATTGGGTACGGATTTCGTCTCACTTCAAAAAAAATAGACTATAGCCCTCCATGCTAAAGCGTTTGGCAAATTTTACACTCACACGCCATCGAGAAAATCTCTCAGGCAACCAGCAGTGAACCTTTAACGGTTGATATGATGATGATAAAGAGTTTAGCACGACGTGTTTATTCACCGTTTCAGCATGTTATAATATACGTACGAAAGTTAGAAAACTCATTGATCCATGTCTCAGGAACAAACTTGAGACCCTTAACTTCAGATACCACTAGGTGCACCACTAGGCTGTGACAGTTTATCAAATCTCTAAATGTAATTGGATTTTTTACGAAATCCTGAACTTGGAATTATTATTTTCATTTTGTAAAATTCGTTGCTCCCCTCTAAAATGTTCTCCTCTATCGTAGTTGAGTTTACAAATACAAATGCACACATACTCGCCCAGACCTGGAACAACTACTTCGAGATCATACAAATATTTGCTTTGTGCAGGAATCAAACCCTCAATTGGTGACGCACCAGCCAATCGCTCAGCCACTATGCTAATCGAGTTGTCAAATTAGAGGAATATATGGGGCAAATTACTGTGAATGGAACCGTAGTAGCTATTATCACTTCTCTGACTAATCTTCTTGGACATACAAGCGTCATGGTTTGTCATAGTAAAGCTAAATTTGAAGGTTACTTCATTGAATTTATTGTTAAGTTATATTTATTTATAAGGTACAATTAAATTTTAATAATACACATACATATTCACACACAAATAGATTTTTATTATATTATTATTTGGAAACCTTTCAGATCTTATTGTCAAAAAAACAACTTTTTACGGATTTTATCGCTGTATATCAATATTATTTCAATCCTGTTTGGGTTTTAAATTATTCATGGTACACACATGGGCAGATTACCCATGAAGTCCATAAAAAGTAATTTTATTGCAATGTCAGTATTTTCATGACTGTACGAAATTAAGTATAGGTCAAAGTGATTGTTAGAAAAATTGATATATTTATGTCATACAGTCTCTAGTAAGTGCAGTGAACTCAAATAGGCGCGTTTAGAGTCTAGTTAGTAAAATAAGAAATAAAATGTAAAAATAATACATACATACCATCACGCCTGTCGTCCCCTAAGGGAAGGCGGAGGTGTACTGATGTACACGCACATTTCTCCAGTATATTTTAGGTCCCATGTAAAAAGGGGCGAGCCTATTACCTTTAACCGGGCACGAATCGAAACTCTGAGCTGCTACTGAGAATTTCACAGAAAATCCCAATAACGGTTTGCTTGACCTTGAAATCGAAATTAAAACCTATCAGCAGTTCTACTTACGACCATTGATCAATGAGGCAGCTTAAAAACAATAAAGAAGTATAGAGGTGTCTGATGACAAGCGTTGATGTTGATGATGAATCATTGGTGTCATCGAACGGCCAATTAATGCGCATTTATGTAAATTGCTGGTACATTCCCTCTGGGATATTGTTTTAGGGACGTCCCTCAGCAATTGTAATGCGTAATAGGTGACTGACAATACTCTAGAACTTCCGTAATAGACACCAAAGTATCGTTAAAGGAGATATTATTAATTTAGCGCTTTGAATAAAGTGTTTGAGCGATAAAACTTCGCCCGTCAGTAAAAAAAATCTGTCTCTATATATGTGTACATAGTTATTATACATAGAACTGCGCTGATTGCACTATACATGTGTGTAAATTGGCTTTTGCCCTTGCTATTATTAATCTGCTCATTTATCTCTTAAGGAAAGTCAAATATTAAAAGACTTTTTTTAAAAGATTACTTATGTTTTAAGAAATTACTGATTCATGTGAACTATGACACCACGGAACACCTATTACAAATAGTTAAGTGACCCTTTTCCAAACTACTACATCGACACCTTAACACACCCTCACACAACAGGCACACATTCTCATACATTCACGCACACACACACACACACACACTCGCGCGCGCGCACGCGCATACACACACATAACTTCAGACAAATATTTCAAATGTACGTATACTTACCTTTTTCTACTTTATTTAGTTATTTTTAGTTACCGCCTCCTTCTGATGAAAGAGTCTAGTCTCCACGACACAGGGAATCCTAGTGTGGAGGCTAGTGTCCTAACTATGTTTGTAACTTTTGCTTATTGAAACAATAAATAAATTTATTATTATTAACTAAAAACATACGATAACGAACAATGGGAATTCATCAGTACTACTCTGTCTACCCATTCAGGGGTACAAGCATGATCGTATGTAATGTGTAGGTATGTATGGTATGAAATGTATAGATTATGTAATGTTACAATTTAGTTTGAAAGTAGTGTTACCTTCCACAGATTATTAATTACCATATGAATAATCTGATAGATTGTAATATTGTATAGAATCGTTAAAATAATTAACAGACAGAACTTTGTTGCTGGGGAGTTTGTTGCGCCGTTTCTTCTTCCCGGCAAAAGCACTAGGAAGCGGTGAAGGGCGGGCGTTTTTGGGGGCTGTCTTTATTGTCGACGTTCAAAAAGAGCCAATTAAATTTGGCCTACTTTGAATAAATGATATTTTGATTGATTTTTTGAAATACTCGTCATTATAATTGACGATTCGATGGTGAAAAAAAATAATAATAAAAAAATATATATATTATTATCGTGTGGCTATCGAAACAGGGTTATGTCGGACAGTTACAGCCTAACTTCAAGTTACATGCCTAGGTCATGGACGGGGAATTTCCCAATGATGACATCGTACTCAGAATTAACTTAAAATATTTATAAGAAATTGTGTCATCTATGGAAAAACAAGACCAATTAAACATTTTACCCTGAAATAAATCAAAGCATTGCAGATTAATCTTATATATAAAAATCTCGTGTCACGGTGTTTGTCGCTGAACTCCTCCGAAACGGCTGGACGGATTATTATGAAAACAACGTTCGCTGGGTCAGCTAGTAGTATTCTAAAATTTACGTAACGTATGATGATGATGATGATGAAACGTCATTGACATGACGTTAAATTGTGAAATCGGCATACCTACCTACCCACTTTCCGTAAAACCATTTTATCGCAGAAAGGGTGAAAAATTATCTTAAATGAAAATTTAATGAAAAAAATTACTATACATATCTACAATATTTTTGTATTTTTTAGCATATTTCAAGCTAAGATTTTTAAATTTTACTCTCTGGAGTAGGTACTTATACAGAAGACGCAGGTTCGAATCCCGCCTGAGGTTGAATTTTTCTTTCTTAATAAAAATATACATATCTACTTAAATATAATTAATAGAAATGCAGTTTACACTATAAACAACGATTGTTTTTTGTTCATAATACTCCAAGCTTAATGGCATATGTTATTAACCGTAATAAAAAAAATATTGGCCTCTAAAATGACGATGAAATTTTTTACTCTATATGTCTGGCATTTCTATTTCCTACTGGTTTTTGCACGTGCCACAATACTACCCATTTTTATTGAAGGTAATTATTGGGCGTCTAATCATAATTACGTTGAAACGAGGAAAACACTGTAAATATTCTTATAGTAATAATTATTTTAAATGGTAGATATAGCGTGCTCGCAATCAAATATCATTCGTAATTTCAGTTGCCAAGCCTCTAATTTTATGCAATCATATTATTTATTATGCATTCTCGTTTTGAAGGTCTTATCAAACTGGTTTTAAAATATGTAGACTAGTTTTTTTGATAGATTTTTGGGAAACTCCTGTGCTTAATTGGGTATCTTAAGGGTTTTTTAGAAGCTTAATAATTTGATTTTAAAGTTTTTAGTTTTGCAAGTTATATTTTCGTTTATTACTTGAATATGTTTTAGTTTATTGTTCATCAATATTTATTGACTATATAACATTTTCATTCCCTTAAATCAGAGTGAAAATATTGAGAAAACTCAATAACATAAGGATCATAAATCTGGTTGTTTACTAGTCTAGTGACATCCCAAATAACCTATCATGGCGCTATGTGTTTCAAACATTTGAAGAACAGATAATAAATAGTTTCAAAAATAGAATATATAAAAATCGGTTGAATATTGCAAAATCAACCAAATACAAGTAATTATAGAATGTGTTCTTGCGTGAGTATGTAGTAATAACCTATTAAGGAACGTTTGTTTTGTAACGTGATACCAAGGAAGGTCAATCCATTTATTGCCCCACTTTAGGGCACGAGTCTACTTTCATCTGTGAGGGATTAGTTAGACACACGCCATTGAGAAAATCTCTCAGCTGTGCAAGTTTCCTCGCGATGTTTTCCTTCACCCTTTGAGAATATGATAAATAAACAATTTCGAAATGTCATTGGTGCGAGCTTTGGGGGCCGTGGTAGCCTAGCGGTGTGACCAGTGGACTGAGATGTCAAAGGTCTCGAGTTCGAACCCAAGGCACGTACCACTGACTTTTCGGAAGTTATGTGCGTATTTAACACAAGCTCAAACGGTGAAGGAAAACATCGTGAGGAAACCTGCATGCTTGAGAGATTTGTCTCGATGGCATGTGAAGTCTGCCAATCCGCAGTAGGCTAACGTGGTGGACTTTAAAATGAGAGGAGACCCGTGCCCAGCAGTGGGACGATAATGGGTTGATGATGATGAGCTTTGGGATTAATCTCGAGACCTTTGACTTCACAATGCAATGGCAATCTCACCATTAGGGTAACATAGCTACGTCACTGAGCAAGATTTACAAAAAAATAAAATATTTGCCGCAGCTTTGGACACATTATGATCATCATACTACCGGCAGACGTCCATTGCTGGACATAGGGCTCCCCTAAGGGATGCCGTGACGACAAGTCCTGCGCCACTCGCATCCAGAGGATACCAGTGACCTTCATCAGGCGCTGCGTCTTCCAGTACGCGGTAGTTCCTCGAGAATCTTCAAGCCATGAGAGTATTAACATGATTTTAATTAAAGCTTGCGACTAGCGTGACATCTCTTGGTAGATTAGTTTGTCATTTAATGATGATTCACCCTGAATTTTATACTGCAATTTCTTGGTGAGATCACCAGTTGCTTAGGCGTTTTAATTTCCTGTTCGACATTTTAATCATCTACAGAAGTTTTTTTTTGTTGCTGCTTCTTCGTTGTAAGTAGATATGACGCCAATTCGCTGTAATCCCAAGCTAAGGTCTCGTACCAATAAGAATAAAACACAGACCTATTGCCAAACTTAAAGCTGAGAGATTTCAGACGGAAAAAGACCTGATATACCCTATTATATTACAGTCAGCACAAAAACTGAAACTTTTCTTTTTCGCAACGAACTTTTAAACTATACCGATACATGCGATGGGATCTTCGAAAATAATCTGACTAGAACACCTACATATCTGCCGCACCATTCTGGAATACAGGCGTAATGGTGTATAATATTCTATGTATGTTGAAAAGAATCCAAAAACTTTGTTTCTGGCTTTGGTATTAAATAATATCAATATACCGCGACAAAATTTGTGAAAAGTAAGTAAGTTCTATTTCTAGACTTACAGAAGACCGCAGTGAAATTACAATAGTTGTATTTCTGCGAGTGTGTAAGGTTGCTGACCCCGTTGGGGGGAGGGGGGGGGGTGACTATCCTGACGGCATGGGTATTCCGTTTGCTGTCAGTTTAGTAACTCCCTTATTTTAAGAAACCTATACGGTTTCTACAGGGTCGGCAATGCGTGAGCCACACTTCTGGTGTTGGAGATACCATCAAGCGAGTCGTATGCTTGCCACCATTGTGACGTAAAAAAAAGTTTGTATTCACCAAAAATAGACAACTATAAATCATAAGTAGAAGCAATAGTTATAAAATTTAAACTTTTGGGAACTCCCTGTACAAAGTTGCCAACTTATAAATAGAAAAGTAACCACTTAAGTGCAATTTGCTTTTATAATTTGTTACCATTTTTCCCACACGAACGGTAGCAATTGTTACGTCATTAAGTGATTCAGAAAACACGCGAAGCTAACACATTGGAATTCCTCAACACGCATGCAGCGGCACGGGCTGGTAGGGCGACGCG
Organism: Craniophora ligustri; assembly: GCA_905163465.1. Classification (NCBI taxonomy): domain Eukaryota; kingdom Metazoa; phylum Arthropoda; class Insecta; order Lepidoptera; family Noctuidae; genus Craniophora; species Craniophora ligustri. The sequence goes on along the minus strand of LR990967.1, from coordinate 2,639,218 downwards.
TGCGCATTTTCCTTTTAACTCCATTCAATAACACCACAGAAAATTAAAAACCCACTTTAATGACTCGACCTGCTTTAATTAACTTTAGTAACTAGTTACTCTACCACATGCTATGTTAATAATTAATTTGTTCAATTATTATATTATTACAATGTTTATTTGTTATGAGTTATTTGCATAAATATACTTATATAGTAATATGTAATTAATTATATAATATAACCACGCCTTTTATGTGCACACGGATAATCGGATAAACTAAACGTATGTACATGAGTACTTGTAATAAAGAAATTATGTAATTTATATTTTATTGTAATGTACCGTAAAACATCTAGTGTGCCCGACAGGGTCCATAATTGATCCAATGTTAAACATACCTACCAACTAATGTAGGTATACATTATGGAATGCAATAAAGATTTGAGTAATTGAGTATCTATATATAGGTACCTAATTATAGATATTTTTACGGTTCGATACCTCTAAAGGAAAAGAAGAACCCTTAAATTTCACATCGTCCTTCTTCCGCCTGCCTTTTGTTTTTATGGTGATAAGGCGGCAAACGAGCAGGCGGCTCCCCTGATGGTAAGTGATGAACGCCGCCCATAGACATTTGCAACACCAGAGGCTTGCAAATGCGTTGCCAAACCCCTTAGAAACCGTTTAGGTTTCTTAAAATAGGGAGTTATTGAACTGACAGCAAACGGAATTCTCATGCTGTCAGAATAGTCACTCCCCCAATGAGCTCTGGTAACCTTACTCACTCGCAGAAAGACAACTATTGTTGATTCACTGCGGTCTTCTGTAAGGCGGAGGTACTTCCCCAGTCGGGCAGCTCAATTTGAGCGAGAAATCTCGCTATGCCGTACCTCCTTGTCAAGACCCTTTTTTTCCAGGAACGCGTAAACGTATCAAGTTGAAATTTATACCAACTACTAAAATCTACAGTTTCTTAGAGCTGTAAAAAAATCAAACCTCTAAGTTTACGCAATCAAAAGATATGGCCGTTTATGTCGTATTGCCCATACATTCGCAATAGGAATGAAAACCTATAGGGATATATATATACTTCCCATAGTCTTAGTCATAAAATTTTTGGTAAGAAGAAGAATTTCCCCTAACTACAAGATTAATACCTTGTGGCTTGTAAGATTAATATAAGGAAAATTCCGAAATACGTAAATTTATTTTGACATCAGTGTCTGGGCTATTTAATAATAATAATAATTTATTTATTTAAAGTAACTTGACTCACTTAGTAACAATAATTCATTAAACCTATGTGCAAACACGATCACTGCCACTCTCTTAACACTGAGGTGGACAGCTTGCAGCAGCGACTCACGTACAGACAATCGAGTCTGCTGGCCACACAGCTCAGGATAAGGTTGAGATTTAACACCGACAATTTTTTTTGGCTATCTGCTGGGCCTAAACCATCATCTGGGCATAAACTATTAAAGACGGATAGCGCTAAAGTCTAGAGTGATGAACTTTAACCACTAGAAGGACCGCAGTCATCAAATTGACGATGCCTAGAAATAAAATAGAAATAATATTAAATTACCTATACTTTTCATAAACGTAACTAACTTTTAATATTTTGTAGTTTTACAGTCCCTCTTTAAATATAAAGTTGTTATATTAGTTCTCGAAATACAATGATTCATATCTACAAAAAAAAACAGTCGTCAAAAAGATGCGATAGAATAATTTCAATTATGGTACTTAGAAATATTTATTTACATCATATACCACTAAATATATTATATTATTATGCTTTCTTTCTTATTATTCAATCAGTATTGAAACTCTCAGTGGTGTATATAAACTGGATAAATCTGTATTGGTTATAAATACTGTGTTCATTTTGAACAAAATCAATAAGTGTGCGCCTAAAAATATGTCTGAGTTTAAAATACACAAACAATTGCAAAATATTTGAGATCTACAGCTCAATATTGAGCTCCTTCTGGTATTACATAATTGACATTATTTATAAAATCTAACAATAATAAATAAATATATATTTCCAGACATTATTACACAGCGCCATCTAGTTCCGTGGTAAAATATATAAAATATTCCTGGACATTATGGCACACAGCGCCATCTAGTTCCGTGGTAAGCGACGAGGCTTGTGTTACGGATACTAGATGGTTGATATACTACATATTATATACTTTTTTTTGTAAATACATTCATATTATACATAGATACATCCATGACTCAAACATTTCGACGACCTGTTTAGCTCAGCGGTAGTTGACGCTGCCTGCTGTGCTATGGGTCCCGGGTTCGATTCCCGGTAGGGACAAATGTTTGTGTGATGAGCATTAACATTTGTATCCGAGTCATGGATGTATCTATGTATAGTATGTATGTATTTACAAAAAAAAAGTATATATGTAGTATATCAACCATCGAGTGTCCGTAACACAAGCCTCGTTGCTTACCACGGAACTAGATGGTGCTGTGTAATAATGTCCGGAAATATTTATTTATTTATTTATTTATTTGTCCCTACCGGGATTTGAACGCGGGACCCATAGCACAGCAGGCACCGTTACCTACCGCTTAACGGGTCGTCAATAACATTCATTTTCATTAAAGTTAGCGGACACCCCAGCGTCAAAATGACGATGTTGGTCTTTTTAGGCACGTACGGATAGATAAATACACGTCATTGAGATAATCTCAGGCATGCAGATGCATTCTTAACGATGTTTTTCCTTATAAACTAAACGTCACTAGTCAATAAAGCGGTTGTAACATATGTCGTGATGCTTTGTGAAAATCCTCTCCTACTTCTGTGACCTTGGAAAAAACGGAGGGGCGTGTCATAATAAAATAAAACAGTGTTGTGTGTAAGAACAAAGCATTTATCAATTGACAAAAAAAACGGAGGAGGCTTTCAAGTCGACGTGTATATTTTTTTTTATGTATAAAAGTGCAACACTTTTTACAGAGAATTAAGAATTTTTTATCATAAGTTTAGATATAAAAGTTGCTATTGACGGCATGCTGTAATACTTTAGTGGTGTGACCAGTGTACTGTGATGTCCTGAGTTGTATAACATTCCCACTGAATTTTCCAAGTCACGTGCGCATTAATTATCACAAGCTCAAAACGGTGGAGGAAAATATCGTGTGAAGATCACCATGCTTAAGAGATCCTGTTGATGACAGGTAAAGTCTCCCGAGACGCAATAGGCTACCGTGGTGGACTATAGCCTTATCTCTTTCAAATAAGGGGGACCCGTGTCCAGTAGTGAGACAATGATTGGGTGACAGCATGTCATTCTATAGGTTTACCTGAATTAATCTATCACAAGACGATTTGAATTCGGTAAACAGTTAATTTCAAACTTATTTAATCCAGATTGTGGCATCATTCTGGGCTCGTCAGATTTAATGGCCATATTTACTAAAATGTGGGTATTAAATTTGACGACATTCATGTTCCATCGACACGAAGAAGAAGAAACTTATTTGTTTGTGTCATAATGTCCGAATAGATTTATATTGATTTATTCACTCTTTTTTAATAGGCAATTTAAGTGAAAAACTGTTGGTACCTACTGGTTTAGAAAATAACTTTTTTAAAACTATGTGATTCCAAGTAATTTCACAGTCTTAGTTTCAAAGAATTTGATTCAGATTGGTCATTACCAAATATGACTGAATTACACAAATGTTTTGCCCCAAAAAATTGGAGAGGTGCCAGCAACAATTCGACTAATCTAGGATTTCCCAACAGACAAAACCAGAAATGTGTTTGTTTTGATTAATATTACATTAAGTCATTCTTGTATTCCGCGAACAGACGCGTAAAGTCATCCATTCCATTATGGTAGGTATAAATATAATAAGGATTGAAAAATAATCCATATAATATCATATATGTAGAGTAGTTTCTCCTAGGATCAACCAGTTTAATTTAAATAAACTGTGTTAATCCCTCCACTAGTAAAGGAGGATCCTCCGACCAGGTGAGGTGTTATGCCTGGTAGATTTTGGGTGGTTGTATATATTCTATCTGCGCCTGTAAACTCCACTATCACGATGTAGGATGAGCTTCGTGATTGGTGTGTTCGATGTATCATGTCAGTTTGACAGTCCTTCGTTGCTATGTCCCGAGATAGGCGTTACTACAAACTCAATATTGAATAGATTAATTATAACAACACGATAAAGGATCATTCAGTTTTGTAGAACAACTGAACGAAAAAGCGGAGATAAAGTCGTACCAAGAGATCAAACAGAAAGTAGAAGATAGAGAACAGTGGCGATTTCTTCACCGACAAGAGCAGAGCTCTTAAAGTAGTAATGATGATGAGAATAATTTATTCAATAAATAATATGTTTTTATTCAATAATAATAAAGGAATATGTTGCAGAAGACTTTGTTGCGTCACTTCTTCTTGTTGGCAAAATTACTAGAAGCCGGTAAAAAGCGGCAAAGGCAAGGTAGTTTTTGGAAACTGTCTTAAAATCGACTATCAAAGAGAGCCAATAAAATTTGGCCTTCCTAAAATAAATGACATTTTGACTTTAACTTTTGTTTCTGCAACCAACGGTTGCAAGTATTGAGCAATATTATGCAATACAAAGCTGTAGTGAACAGGTTAAATTTATTAAAAAACACGTCAGATTACTATTTACGTTTATTGAAATCCACGTACAAAATGCACACGATATATAAATATATTTTTAGCTTACAGACATACCTTTATCGTAAAATCTACAATTAATCCTAATAAATGTTATACATACAACTTACGTTTAACAATAATGAAAGAGAAATAAGTGCAGTCTGCCTTTTTTAATCAGTATTGAAAGTCCATGCAGTAAAGAGTGAACTGTGTTGCTGGGGAGTTTGTTGCACCGCTTCTTCTTCCCAGCAAAAACACTAGGAAGCGGTGAAGGGCGGGCGTTTTTGGGGGCTGTCTCTATTGTCGACGTTTAAAAAGAGCCAATTAAATTTGGCCTACTTTGAATAAATGATATTTTGATTTTGAGTGTGTAAATTGATACAACTACTTACAAAGTAAAGTTATAAATATTACTAGCTTCTGCCCGCGACTTTGTCTGCGCAGAAATAGTAATTATATCCAATTCGCATACAAAAGTAATTAATGACAGTGATAAATTAAAATATAAATAAACTTACTCTCCCCTTTTCACCCTCGTAAGGAATGATTTTCGAGACAAAAACTATTTTATGTCTCAAGTTAACAGACAGATAGACACACTTTGGTGTTTATAATATTAATTATGTATAATTTGTCTAACCGTAATTCAGGAAATGATTTGAGAAAACAATTTAATATAATATATATTATATATTGTATATAAGTATTATATCCATTGTCTAGTACCCATAGTACAAGCTCTGCTTAGTTTGGGACTAGATGGTGCTGTGTAAAATGTCCCTGAATATTTATTTATTTATTATTATTTATTTATTAATTACAGAATAATGGTTTTCTGGGTCTAAATGTATAATATGTATGTGTATGTGTGCGAGAATTTTTGTTTGCTTTTCACCGAAGACAAAAACCACACGGGGGAAGATTTATTAAGTCCCTAAACAAAATCTTTTCATGTATTTCATGCCCTCAATTCTAAATATTGGTCACACAGTTTCACATCAGAAAATGAAGCCATTCTATAAATAAACTACAGTAAGTTGGGGTTTCCCCATTTTGTCTGTGGTAAGAACCTTTTATTATTACGAACTGACGAATACCAAGGCTGAGTAAAAGATTTGCCGAAAGTACCGTGTAGGTACCTATGTGTTTTTTTAAATATATTTTATGAACTATATATATAAGCCAGTGTTCATCAACCCAATACATAAAGTATTGGGTTGATGAACACTAGGACTTAAAACCATAAACAATATTCAAAAAAAAAGAAATTATTCATTCATATTGGCAGCAGAAGACAGGCAAATTTCACCCTTTAAGGCTCGCATCATACGCATCTAAGCCATTCTTTTTTATTAGGATGTACGCGCCTTAATTCTTTACGTTAGAATAAAAATGTAATTTTGAGACGGATAATTGACAATTCGATGAACTGTCATGTCATGTATATTTGTTGAAACAAGGATTGAAAATTGGTGAAGCAATTATGATTTCGTTTTTTATGACTTATAGGTATATTGACAAGTCAGACAATCTGTCTAGCCATGTGAAGATTGTTAGCTCTGTTTAGAGTTATTTTGCTGCCTTCGTTAACTACGCTAAGTGCTAAAATTGTTCTGAAAATTATTTTTTATAATGATTATATCATTTACCAATTAAAAAATAATATTTCTTTAAATATAGGTGCAGATAGAAAATACATTTTATAGTATAATTGAATAAATAAAAATTGTTTCTTTAATTGTTTTAAGACTTTTTACGCTTTATATTTCCGTTGCTTCTCTGTTTGGTATCTAGGTGATCTTTGTGAGTGGATTCTGGCTAAGAAGCATGGTGTGCAGTCCAGGGAAGTCGTCGGAGGTCGCTCTGGTGAAGGTCCGATCCTGCCTTCCAGCCAATGGGTTGTCATTTCACCCTTACCCTGTAAAGCAAAGAAAGGAACTCTCTCACTCAGGGTCCGTTCACACAGACCGGCTCGGAGAGCATCGGCCCGCATTTTTTCACACGAAGCGCGTTCAAGCATTCTTAATGATAAATAAGTGCACATGCAAAAATAAACTTTACTAGCATTACTCAAAACTCAGTTTTCAACGCGATAAAAATCTGCTCTCCTCTCCGAGCCGGTCTGTGTGAACAGACCCTCAAAGGTATGCTAAACGGAAAGGTATCGATGAAATTTCCATCTTGAATACATGTATTATTTAATATTTTTGTGTTGTGCTGTTTTATGTGTGTGTACTATAAATACCTAATTATAGAAAGAAATATTTTTTCTTATAAATATTCGAACATTAATACACAGCCCTATCTACATAGTTCCGAGCTGGGAAACGAGGATTATTCATAACTCAGACCAAATGTCCATGCCCATCACACAAACATTTTCTGGGATTCTAACCCTTACCACAGAACCACAGCGTTTAATACCGCTGCGCTAGCCGGGTCGTCGAACTTTATTTGTTTCACTTTTATTTTATTCCCGTCATAGTGTATAAATAGACTCTACTAAACAACGGGGGATACCAGGCTGTGGTAGCCTAACGGTGTGACCAGTGGACTGATATGTCAGAGGTCACGAGTTCAAAAAGGCACCACTGACTTTTCGGAAGTTATGTGCGTATTTATCACATGCTCAAACGGTGAAGGAAAACATCGTGAGGAAACCGGGATGCTTGAATGATTTTCTCGATGGCATGTAATGTCTGCCAACCCGCAGTAGGCTAGCGAGGTGGGCTAAAGCCTAATCCCTCTCAATTAACGAGAGGAGACCCGTGCCCAGCAGTGAGACAATAATGGGGTGATGATGATGAAACGACGGGGGACTTATTTTTCAAAATACATAACATACCATCACGACTGTATTCTCGCAAGTCTAGGCAGACAAGTAGCACCCTCTGTATACCCTTATTTAAATACTTTGACATGAATTCGGAGCTCACCTTGACGTCAACGACGCCGCGAGGAGTTGTCAGAAAAAGGCCAGTCTTGTCTAGAGCCCGTTTCACATCGTCAGATATTTGGATCTTCATGGCTGGAAATATAATATAGTTTATGAAAATATAAGTTTCAGTTGCAGATCAATTGATTATTTAGGTACATACATGTCATACATCTAATCACGCTTATACCACCAAAGAGTTAGGCAAGAACTGTACCTACTAATGTACAATACTACAGACCACTATGCTAGCCTACTGCGGGTTGGCAGACTTCACACGCCATCGAGTAAATCACTCAAGTATGAAGTTTGAAACCTCACGATGTTTTCCTTCACCGTTTGATCATGTGATAAATACGCACATAACTTCCGAAAAGTCATCGGTGCGTGCCTTGGGTTTTGAACTCGTGACCTCTGACATCTCAGTCCACTGGTCACACCGTTAGGCTACCACACTCTTTGACTATCACAATGGATTTTGATAGTCAAAGGCAGCCTATCCTAGTGGCTATCACAGCTACTGCTTTGCATAAACATAGGACAAAGACTATCTGAAAATCTAGTTATAGTTTAGTCACTAATTGGTACATCATTCACCACATAGCTAAACTGCAATTTAGGGAGCTCAATGGTGTCATCCGTTGGATGCGGGTGGCGCAGGACCGGTCTTCGTGGCGATCCTTGGGGAAGACCTATGTCCAGCAGTGGACGTCTAACGGTTGATATGATGATGATGAATGTTGTCGATATAAAAGACTTACGTTCCCCTGTGCTCTCCATCCTACTTGCAGTGTTGATGGTGTCTCCAAAAAGACAGTATCGAGGCATCTTGCTGCCCACTATTCCAGCGACACACGGCCCCATGTGGATACCGCTCCTCATACACAGAGTCTAAAAACAATGGTATACGATCACGATTTTTTTTATTATTATTTATTTATTATTGCACAATACAGACTTAAACGTTACATAAGTTTTCGAGTCACTATTTATTAATATAGATGTAGGAATTTTCTGTTCTTTCCATTCCTCCGGTACAAGGCGTTATTGACATGGTTATAAAACTATAACTTTTCTTAGGCGCACTTAAAGCGAAATATATACCAGATATTTTGGACCTGGTTTTGCAGTCAACGGGTCAACGTGTCTACACGAAAAAGCATTATTTGTGTTCTAACTTAAGGATTAAATTTGATATATTTATAATCTATTTTAAGCACGTAAAGTGACGAAAAGCGTAGGATTAATCCAACGAAGGCCACAATGAAGTAAGTAGTGCGTCAATCAGGACGTCCGCATAGAGATCCGCATGTTTTTAAAACATATGTTTGTACATAGAAATGTGAAGGCGGTGTGGAATGTCGCAGGATTCATATTTTTTCGGTGAAACGCCTCTACCGCATCGCCCTTCTGCGTTTTTTACGTAATACATTATGATAGTGACGTGTTTGAAGACAGAATGATGCACGATTCCTTAGTGTTAATATAAGAATAAGTATCTAAGAAGAAAGAAAGAAAAACGTGAAAGTTACATACATAAAGTTGGTTTTTATTAAGTAGCTTAAGAACAAAAATAACTGGGTAGGTAAATTTATTTAGAGTGATAACTAAGTATATTTTAAAATATAATGTAGGTACTCTATTTTATGAAAATTAGCATTAAATTCCCCGATAGAGTGAAAGGTTCTTCAGAGCTCCTTCTATATTTTATCTTCAACGGTTGAACCAATTTTAATTGAACTTGGTATCACATAGATTGCTATTAAACTACAAAAAAAAGGTTGTGCTACCCTGTATATGTATAGCCAGGGGTTAAACTGTAACATGTGTATATGATAAAAAAAGGTTTTTGACATGCTGGCAAACTTCAATTTCTGTTTATGATGTGGATGAAAAAGTAGCACGAAAAATAAAATAGCTAAAATAAAAATATGTATAAAAAGATAAAAAAATAAAGACACAGATAAGTAATATTACCTAATTCTGTACCTGGTCAGGTCGATGCGGTAATCTACACATAGATGTAGCTTCTAGCAACTCTAATGCCATATTTGCTATTTCCGTTGCGTGCTTGTTACCTTAAAAAAAAAACAATAACTCCGATTAGGCTTTCAGAATAACGGCTTCATATTCTAAGAGAGAAGACGTCTTATATTTTTTTACTGCTGGATAAACCTATATTCGCTTTTCTCTTTCTTATGGAATACGTGTCACGTAAGAAAGAGACAGTTATATTTATGTCAGTTCATTTAAAATTGAGGGTTTGTTTATGTTTCGGAACTGTCAAACTTTTTGATAAATTGACAACATATGAAGACTGTTTAGGTGGGAAAAAATGCATCTGATTTTGTTTATTTTTTCTCTTAAACTGTGTTTATCCAAATTACATGCAGCATTTAGTAAAATTGAAATGCTTTATAAATATTGAGGTCAAGGGTTGATATAACCTATGAATAATAATAAAATAAATTAATTAATACCGTTTCTAACTGGCAGTCCTGAGGCGACCATGTAGGAGTCTCCGATAGTTTCGATCTTGTAAACGTCATAGCATTCAATTTTCTCATCAAATAACTTGTAAACCGAATTCAGGAAACTTATAACCTGAAATATAATTAAAATTAATCATCATCATCATCATCATCAACCCATTATTGTCCCACTGCTGAGCACGGGTCTCCTCTCATTTTGAGAGGGATTAGGCTATAGTCCACCACGCTGGCCTACTGCGGGTTGGTAGACTTCACATGCTATCGAGAAAATCTCTCAGGCATGCAGGTTTCCTCACGATGTTTTCCTTCACCGTTTGAGCATGTGATGAATACGCACATAACTTCCGAAAAGTCAGTGGTGCGTGCCCGGGTTTGAACTCGAGACCTTTGACATGTCAGTCCACTGGTCACGCCACTAGGCCACCACAGCAATTAAAATTAATACGAGAAGTAAATTCATCATAATTATGTTAAATTTATCAACCTAAAATAAAAGGGGGCATGGTTTTTCTTCCCAATACAGAAACCCAGTGTGTGTGTGCCAGTACACAATCCACGCCTTCTAGGCATTTATTAAATATGTTTTCCTTCAGTGTTTAAGCAAGTCTAGTCTTGGATTCGGACAGAAGACCATTGACTTGACAAGCCATATGACAGTTCATTATGAAATACTGACGTAAATCCTTGTGAATAAATGTATTAGATAACTGTCACCCTGTATTCTCTCTCTGTCTCTCGCTTGACAAGGAGGGAAGTGGAAAACTGATATTTTCTTACTCCTCCTATTGAATTTCATGATTAATTTCGATACGGGTTCCAAGACCCGTCGCGCTTCATAGTCTCGACTGGTTACTATTGTTGATCCTGGCTTACAGGAGTTGCGATCATAGGGACGCAACGTGGCAGGCATGTACCAATAAAAAAATGGCTGTTCCTGTCAGGTTGGGGCCAATCTGACTCATAAAACTGACACATTTGTGGTGCTTATCCATGTCTAGTTATGGTGTCAAGGAAAATATTCATAGCTAGTCTGTTTGTGACTATAATCAGAAACAGCCACAAACAAAACTGGGACCTCGGTTTGGGGTTTGCTGGGGAACAGCTATGGATGACTGGATGTAGACTGGGATTATTTAGAACTGATTTTTTTTTTTAAAAGCCCCTCACTAGGATTTTCTTGTATCGTGGGTGCGTTTATAAACACAAATTTTCACGAACACAAATGCTCAGACCCAGAACAACTGTCTGTAGATCAAACAAAATGTTTGCTCTGTGGGGATCGAACCCGCAACCCGTGACGCAGAAGCCTGTGGTGACAATCCCTTGTATGATAACATAACAGATTTAAGACACTAAGGACTTGTAGGTTCTTATTTTTACTGCAATAACTGTTGGTGAACCTAATTAAATAAATAAATAAATTATACGTGTAACAAAAGGGCTATATGTAATTGAAGAAAAATGATTACTTAATCTAGTACCTGATAAGGTGTAGATACAGCTGCTATTGCAGTAAATCCTACGATGTCGCTAAAATAAACGGTAACAGACGCAAAAAACTCAGCCGGCACCTGTGAACAAAAGTTAGGTAGTACAATCGACAAATTTGAACCGTGGGCACCATAAGCTTATTTTCTGGAAGAATTTAAATACAATTAGGTCGACATTCGCCTAAAAATACATTTAAATAGTGAAGGCCTTTATATATATGTCATTTAATTACATATAACTCGTATTGACGTAGCTAACTTATTATTTAAAACGTCATAAGTGCGTGCATGCGAGGGACGTCTTTATTATTTTGAAAGTTTCAAAAGATTTATCGTCAAAGTGGGTCAAGATTAAACCTTATCGATTGAACATTATATTCATTCCACCTGCAGTATGTATTCGTGTAGTTTCATAAATGATAAATCATATATAACAATAATTATAATTTTATTTTGCTAAAATCGTGTTTACACAGAGATAAAGTGTTTCTTCACAACCTCTGAAAAGAAACGCTGAATAGCGGTTATTTCACTGAGTTTTTCTCGGCATTTTAAAGTCCAGACATTTTGATAAAGTTTGTGTTTTCCCCGTTATTACGTCGTCGTCGTAAGTTTGTGATGCAATACCACAGTAGGCGGCATATGACACAATAATACAATACGCCATCTAAAAAAGGTTATTATTACAATGGTTACAAAGTCCACAAAGATAACAGTAGGAGTGAACGTATTTTTCTATGCCTATATAAACTGCCTTTTAGGGCTTATGGTTTGGTTTTGTATTCGATTACCAGATCAAGCAGTGTAATTTGTGTTTTCTTTGATATTCCCAGTAGCAGCTCGGCGTTTAGATTCGTGCCCGGTAACTGGCAATAGTGTCGGGGACAAGACCTAAAACATACCGGCGAAATTAGCACATTAGCACACCACTGTCAAACCTTTTGGAGACGACAGGCGTGATGGTACGTTAGGTTTAAAGAATTTATTCTCATAAAGACACATAAGCCACTTACATGAGAACTTATTTTAACTTAAAACTTTTATATTATATTCTTTTTTCCATAGTTGGTTCTTATTTTTCGCAGAACAAGTAGACTAGCTCTCCGAGTGCTGCGTTTATTTATTTCAGATTTTTTAATAAATGACAAATTATGTTATGTATGACAATCTCAAAACAACGTCCGTTTTACATAAATGATAAAAATACTTACGACCTTCTGATAAATAGGTGCTAGCACGTGCTATATAAGTTTAATGACTTGTGTAGTTATAAATAAACATAATTATTATAACTGCGATAATTTAATTAAAATATTTATATTATTAACATACCGACTAGACAGCGTGCCGCTAACGAGCCTTATCTTAAAACAACTGTTGTTGGTAGTAATTATTCGCATGTTGATAATATTTAATTGCCATATTAATAAACAAGGATTTATTAAACGATGACCTCAGATAAAGTTCTAATACTTTAGTGGTGTGATAACCTAGCCTAATAGAACCAGTTAATTGTGAACTAAAAGTTCAATCCGAAGGCACGCACCACAGATTTTTCAAAGTTAAACTCCAACGGTGAAAAAAATTGATGCTATAGCATACTAGCAGCATGAGTTAAAGAAACTGATTAAAATTGTTAACTCAATATGATGTCGCGTTACATTGTGATATTACCGAATCAAAACTACATGAGTAGTACGCTGTGAATCATCCTAAGCATTGACCGATAACAGCCCAGCTATGATTAAAATACATGAACATGACATAATCCTTAATATTGATCCTTGAGATAATAAAAGTGAGTCAATGAACTGATTGCAGCTGCAACAAAATTCTATGTCAGGTTTATTATAACTAAACCAATATTATACGTATTTTCGATTATATTTATAATATTATATGTATCGATATGGATTTTCAATTGGACCGATTTAAGCAAAAATGATTCAGTCCACACTAACCTCATTTCGAGATAATAGAGTTTAAAGTTTATTTCGGTATTTCTCTGGCTTTGTAGTTCTAAATGTTATGTTTTTAATTTTATGTTATTCTAAGTGTTCTAAACTAATTTACATGCATGTATTTAGTAAATAAATTTTAATAGTTTAGTAGATATTCAAGAAAACTTGCGCGTGGATCATTATTACATAATACATTTTGTATGGAATTAGCTGTGTAGGCTGCGGAAAGAAAAATGCAAAAATGTTCCAAACTATGACAAAAATAAAAGCTTAAAAATGTTTATTATTTTTATTTTATTTAAAAAAACACAAATGTTACCCTACTCCTCATCCAAATCAAAGTCGGGTTCATCACAATAACCATCTATATCGTCTATTATTGCATCGTCTCCCTTCAGTTTTTTATAATAACCAATGCAATCATTTGGTATGAGATGGAATAACGATTTCAAATCGTTTAACTTCTTTTTGTTAATCAGTTTTCCTGAAGGCCATAATTCTTGCAAATCTTCTTCTATGACACCCAAATCAACACCTTTTAATTTCTTTTTAATATTCAGTTCTTTGTAGTCCTCATTAAAGGAAGTTCTCATGAACAAAGAATGTTGAGTCTTTTTTGTGATTAAAATTTCTTTTGTTTTGAGCCAGTTTACTTTGCTCTTATCATTAAATATTTTTCTATTAACTATTTTCTTTTCTAGAATTTGAGATCCAACAAAATCACAACTTTCCATTTTATGGACCTGTAAAGGATTTTTGTTTTTGCATTGTTTCATAATGGCAATATAATCATCCACGGAGTATATCCTTTCATATTGCTTGAGTCGAGTCTCAATTTTAGCGAAGTCGTTGTCATTTGGTAGGAAAGTGTGTCCTGATTCTAGGTAACGGAAGCTGATTGTCTCGAGAGTGGGGTGTCTATTTAATAAAGCCTTTAAAATCAAAACGATTTTGAGAATAGTCATGTGGTCTGAATCAGTATACTTCTGTAGTCGAATGTTATTTGGAATTGAGTTAAAATGATTCAAGGTTATTGGAACATTTAAGCAGAATGATTTTTATAATATTTTCCATATTGTATAAAAAGCATTATTGTTCCAAGTAGTTTGAATCATTATAGCAAAAAACAAAAAACCTATATCAGGGCAACCAAGAAAATGCAAAAATGATTCTAATAGCTTGAAACATTTATGCATTATGAAAAAATGATGTTCGCTATGACAGTTGTGGTTTGGACCATACGGATTTTCGTCAATTATTAACATAGAGTTCCGAGTCTTTGATATGTTAAAATATACCTTATTTAGAGTACATAAGTCACAAAAACTCGAAATTGTCGAGATTGTGGGTTGGATCATTTTTGCATAAATCGGTCCAATTATTAGAGTGTGTTATGTACACGTCAATAAAAGGCAGAGATCCGGTAACGACTGATTTATTAAGAACTTAGGTCAACCCTCATACATTCATTATCGAAGTACCGACATAACAGAGGGGAGGCCGCGTTTGGACAAATATACTGTGAGAAGCACTACAGCACCATGGGCCTACAATTGGAAAAAGGACGCTGGCAGCGGATGAATGCGAGCTGCCCAAGATCAGGATGACCGCTCTTTAGGGGAGGCCTACGTTCAGCAGTAGACGGCAATAGGCTGATATATAAATATTACATAACGTATCCTAACAATTAATCATACACAGCTCCACAATAACAAGAACAGTTCATGTATCGACAAGTTCGGACACGTTGTTTTATGTAAACACACACACACTGGAAACTGTACCAGTTTTTTTAATAATAAATACAGAAGCAGGCAAGCTTACGGATAGCCTGATGATAAGAAGGTACCGTAACCTTGACTGATTCATTAACGCAGAGCCTACTCTGTGTTAATGAATCAGTCAGGACAAACGATTATATATATATAGACTAGCTGACCCAGCAAACGGTGTTTTGCCACATTATAGGGGTTGGTGGACTACCCCTAACTTTTAGGGGGATGAAAAATAGATGTTGGCCGATTCTCATAGATACCGGATAAGCACAAAAAATTTCATCAAAATCGGTCAAGCCGTTTCGGAGGAGTATGGCAACGAAAACTGTGACACGAGAATTTTATATATTAGATTAATACAGGTAGGTAGGTATGTATAATATCTATATTTTTCTTCCGAAGTATGGAGAGAGAAACCATAAGAAAACTAATTACTTCAAACTTGGTCAAGATCTCAAATACAAACTTTGGGAGCTTTATAAACTCGTTTGAAGTTTGAAGACTGACGAGAAAAAAAATGAAACTCGTGATTAATTTGTACATCTTACGGTTTAATTTACTTTTTACAATTTTGCTTTCCGTTTCTGTTTATTTCAACGCTTACTGCTATTAGAGTTTATTGTTCCTATACTTATATAATAGATATCTCTATCAAATCCCCATATTATCGCGGCATTACGTCTAAGTCTATAAAATAATGCTACTGAGAATTTCCGACAACACTTTGTTCTACCGTGGAGACGAATCCAGGATAACATGTAGCAGTCGCAGCAAGCATTAGATTAAAAAGCGATCATTGATATACAAAAAGCCCTAAATACATAGGTTCTTGCAGATGTTAGGTAAAAAAGTACATATTCTCAAAGCCTACAAAGTAAAACCGAAATATCCAAAGTTGACAAAAATACTAATTCAAAGTAAAGTGTAGTTTAAAAGTATATTGTAATAAAAAAAATTAAAATAAATATAATTTGATGTCTTTATATTTGAGGTCTTTTACAATGCGCGACAATTGTAATAATAAAATGTGTAAGATGTGTGTAGCTCCAATGATAAGCCTCGTTGCTTACCACGGAACTAGATCGCGCTGTGTAATAATGTCCAGAAATATTTATTTATTATGTACGGGAATGAGTATTTAGGCGTACATGAGGTTCTTCGAAAAAGGAGTGAATATATAGATTTTCTACAGGGGTGTCAACGCGCGAGCAACAGCGTGTATATTACCAGAGGTGGCCTCTGGTTGGGTAAGTCCTTACACTACCGTAACTATTTACGATCAGGCCAGCCATAAGCTTGTTTGATACACCAGGTAAGTTAGCGGTTGGTATTTAGAAACGTAAAGGGCATAGCGAGATTCCTCACTCAAATTGAGCTGCCCGACTGGGGAAGTACTTCCGCCTTAAGGAAGAACGCGGTGAAATAACAATAGTTGCGTTTCTGCGAGTGAGTAAAGTTACCAGAGCTTGTCAGGGGGAGTGACTATTTTTACAGCAGGGGAATTCCGCTGGCTGTCAATTTAGTAACTCCCTATTTTGAGAAACCTAGACCTAGACGGTTTCTAAAGGGTCAGCAATGCGTAGGGCACGCCATGATAGTGGCGGTAAGACCCATCATGGAGGGCTCCGGCTGAAGCAGGTCTTGTCGCGGCATGGGTGCTTCGGCAAGTACCTGTGTCGCATAGGCCATGAGCCATCGCCCGGTTGTCACCACTGCGTGGGTTGCCCCGAGGACACGGCGCAGCACACACTCCAGGCCTCCACAGCAGAGCAGCGGCAGTTGGCGGCAACCTCTCGCTTCCAGCCGTGATCCTATCCATGGTCAGGAGCGGGAAAAGAGTCAGCAATGCGTGAGCGATACGTCTGGTGTTGCAGGCGTATATAAGCTGCGGTAACCGCTTGCCATCAGCAGAGCCGTACACTTATTTCCCACTCTTGTGCCATAAAATAAAAGGTATAGAAAACAAACTTGCGACCAATCATTTCCGTTCATAAAAGGTCAATGAACGTGTGAATCCAAATGACTGTACTTATTTTCATGCAATACTACGGCGCGGCGCGGGCGCGGGCGGCGGCGTTTTACTGTTCTTTGGCATTCAGCCAGATATGCAATAAAACAAATGATTACGTAACGCCGACAAGGGTTAGTGACCTAATAACAACCGTGTAGCGATTTTCAAGGTTAAACAGCGTAATGTGGGTTGAAATTTCTTTGTCATCATCGTCAACCCAATTACTGTCCCACTGGGCACGGCTCTCTTCTCATTTGAGAGAGATTAGGCTATATTCCACCACGCTAGCCTAAAGCGGGTTGACAGACTTGACATGCCATCAAACATCTTGCTTCACTGTCCACAAGATTTTTGCTTCACTGTCTACTGTCCTTCACAAATGAAGTACTAACCAATCTGCGGATGACATACCTTCTATTTGTATTTCAACTGATGATTCAATTTGTAAAATTAAGTGGCACTTGGGTAGGTTTGTATGTAGATGGGTGTCCATATTGACACACCGAGAGGCTTCTTGACCTAATAACCCGGTCGTTTTATAAATATCAAACACGTCTTTAATAATCCCTGTCTCATTGATCTAGTAGTCGTAAATGTAACTGCTGAGGAAGAGTCTTGGGTTCGATTCCTAGGTCAAGCAAATAAAAATATAAAATCTTTTATAGTTTAGTTTTTTAGTTTAGTTTAGTTTTTATTGTTTTGCAGTTGAATTTAAATGAGGTATACCTATATGTTGATTAATATGTTGCAATAATAATTGCTCTACGTAGCCTTTTGCAGGTCATAACAGGACGTAGGCATATCAATAGGTAAAAGAGGATGTCATTTTAGCCCCAGCGCGGCGAGTGGTGAGACAAACCTTATATAGCTTTTTACTGGTTCATTTTAAACCAATATTATTAACTAATATTATTACTAACACTAGTTTGTAAGCTCGAAATTGTACTAACAAATATTAATATTGGATATGGATCCGAAATAATAATAATTATTATTATCAATGAAAGTTTGCCCGTGTGTCCTAGTAGGTTTTTTTTTACGTTTGTATTTTAATGTAATTGTTATGTCATGTGCGAGTCTAAAATAAACATTTTTCTTTCTTTCTTTCTATCTTTCAGTCAATATAATAATATGTTATTTCTTCACGCTTAAATCGCTGAACCGATTTAGATGAGAAATTAAACTATCCTTTGGTTTCTTTTTAAGAGAGGTTAAAAATAGATACACTGATTAAATACTAGTACCTAATTCTACGCAGAAGAAGTCGCGGCCAAAACTAGTACATAATAAATTAGTTCCATTGTTAACGTAACAAGCTAGTAAACATTTCTTTATTCATATTAATTTTCTTTCGTCTGACTGGAATATCTCTGAGGATGATGAAATCTGTTTGCAAATGAAATTTATGCAATAATGTTGAAAAGTTTTTCAATCAAGTTTCCAACATATTGCATTTTACGTTCTTGTTACGTTGGACGTTGTAAACAATCTTTCCCAATATCAAACCACTCTGTACCTGCTGGGCTCAGGTGCCATCTCTTTGAGATTCGAGAGGGCTTTAATAATGGCGAGTCCACCTTTGAAAGGGATTAGTCAATGGAGAGTCCACCACATCAGTCTGATTTAGATTAGCAGTATTCATAAAACTCAAAAAAAATTGATTGACACAATGAAACTTTTTTTTATTCAGTTCAAATACTTTACGGTCTGTTCCGCCGCCTGGGGAGGCGACGGGGTGTGTCGGACTCCGCACAACGTGAGCGTTTACTGACTAAAAAACCGCATCTGTCAACGCCACCAGCCCTTTTGTCGGGGACATGGGATTCGCGAAAGCATGCACAAACCTGCATGTTTCAAAACAATGATATCTTTCACCAATTGATCATATGATAAAATAAATATACAATTACCTACTACCAAAGGTAAGTTCCCTATGTTGTAAGAATGAACTGAGTCATGGATGGGTCTATACATAGTAAGTACGCCCATATACACAACAACAAAAATATTTATGTAGTGTATCAACTACTTAATTATATCGCACATTGTCGGTCATCATCCGATGATGTCATACATGTAAACAGAGAAGCACGTGCTTTTTTAACCGACTTCAAAAAGGAAAAGAACCTCCTGTTCTGAATTCGTCGGATTTTTTTTTATGTATGTTCATGATTACTTGTTTATACGTATAATATTATTATGTTAGAAAGACACTGACTGGTCATTTAAATGTTTCTTGCGGATGGCACTTTCTTCAAAATGATATTATTATCGATGTTTTCTGACATACTTGCTATACGTTTTTTCTCAGAGGTCGTCTGTCACACCGGAACCATCTAGTACTTACAATCAATCTTAATAATATTGAATATTAAAAATATCTTCAAAATATGTAATCACAGAGAACAATTTTAAGGTAGGTACAGCATTTATAATGATTAATGAAACAAGATAAGTATTAAGAACCTTAATAACAGGCGTATTTTATTGATGGAATCATTACCTGTTGAGTCTGCTTCAGCTGCTTGGCAATGCTTGGTGGAAGCATCTGGTACAGCAAGGAATCGCTGAGCTCCTTCTCATATTCGAGCTCTCGCGCTTTCTCTGCTAAATTGCTGGCATATACCTGTAAAAAATATTTAAAAATAAGTAGGTAGACTACTATTCTGGAATTTATCTTTTACTAGCTTTAGCAGGCGACTTCGTCTGATATAAATATCGTTCCATTAAAACTTAGACTTTTCGCCCTTTCGGGATAATTTCCGGAACAAAAACTATCCTATGTCTCCCGGGACTCAAACTATGTCCATACCAAATTTCATCGTTTCAAGTGATTTAAGCGTGTAGAGGTAACAGATAGACAGACACAGGAGGCAAAAACATGTTCCATTTAGAATTAGAATACCACGTTAAAGATCGTACTTTAATTCGTCTTTAGAACATATAATTAATTTCGGTAATTTCGTTTATAATTCACTTTCAAATTCCCGACGCGTTCAGGTTTACGGTTATTAGCGTATAAAATAACACAGAATCGTTGAATGATTCAAGGTTTACACAAGGAACGTATTGTTACGTGAGGTCAAACGATTTTAAAAAAGACACTTCGTTAACTTAGAGAAGTTTATTTCGACATTGACCTTGATACACATTAATTTGGTTACTTTTGGGAAACTGGCAGACACACGAATTAGAGATGATTAACGCTCTGAGATCGGGACGAGCCTGGCTCACGCTCACGGGAGAGCGGGCGGACAGATTATGACACTAAAATGCTGATATGACAATTCTTACAAAGTAATAAAAGTATAATGGTTATTTAGGGTTTACCTTAGCATCGGGAAACTATAACAGTACGAATGTAGGTGTAGGTTACTAGGAATTTTATCGCTTTGTTTTTGTTCCATTGAATCTTCGTCTCTATAAACCTGCACGTGCTGTCTAACTCTGCGTTCAATGTATACAAAACATTGAGATACACACGCTCGGTTGTTATCAAGCGTATAGTTTATTGCCCGCTTCGGATGTAGAGAATGAGGTTAAGGTCGTTCGTTGACCTCATTCGTACGAACGTGAACTTGCGCGTTTGCGTTTCATACGTATAGTGCGTTTCCTGCTATGTTGCAGTAGAAATGTGTATAGGGACTCACTGCACAACTATAAAGGGGTCTGATTATGACGTCATCGTCTTAGTAAATCTCTTCAATTATTGAGACATTTTTGTCCCTCAAATAGTAAGCTAAATTATTGTAATTCCATCATCAACTCATTTGCTGTCCCACTGTTGGGTACGGCTCTCCTCTCATTTGAGAGGTAATCCCTCTATAGCTATATAACTATATTCCACCACGCTAGTCTACTACGGCTTGGCAGACATCACATGCCATCTAGAAAATCGATTAAGTATGCAAGTTTCCTCGCGATCTTTTTTGTCACCGTTTGAGCATGTGATAATAAATACGCACATAATATCCAAAAAGTCTGGGTTTGAACTCGAAACCTTTCACATCTCAGGCCACTGGTCACACCTCCATATAATTATGTGAAAAAAAAAGTATGTGTGAGAATTCGTATGTATTCAAAGGTAGATTCGCGGGTCATCCCTAAATAAATGAAACGTTTTAAATATTGAGACACTCCATTAAGAAAACAAACTTCATCATATAATATCATAAAGTTAACAGCTGAACATCTACCCCGTTTTTTTCATCTTAAGAAAACATTTGAAGACCGTTTTTTCTTGTTACAAAGTTAAATTGGTTACTTACCCGGTTTTCCGTAAAAAAAAGTTTTTCGATTTTTTGGTGCGTACACAATTTATTCTTTCATTATGCTATTTGTATGTCATAGTTTGCCGGGATGAAAGTATATTTCTGCTTTACTCAATTAAAGTGCTATTACTATCACTTGTTTTTTTTAACTTACTATTTCATCTCTCTATTTATTTCAGATAAAAAAAAACTGCCTACAGCCGCCAGTCATTAAAAAGTAGAAGTATAATGATAGCAAGTATAGTTAAATAATAGTTATAGTCAAAGTAAAATAAATCCTCTTTATAATATTACCATTGACAAAAATAAACGTGTTTATTTCAGTAAATCTTCACGAATTGCCGGGGATTCCCAGAAAATAGTCCATAGTTAACGCAAAATTTCCGGGATTACCCAAAAAGTGGATCACTTTCTGGGTAACCCCGGCAATTTTGCAATAGAGAACGCAAAATTTCAATATTGTGGGACTTGGAATCATTTACTAAACTCCTGTTTACTGTATTTGATACCATAGACCCTGAATGAGATTACACATCACATCATAGATGATTCATCGCTTCTATATGTTTGACGTGTGACCATATATCACCATAGGTACCTTATATTATATGATTCATATTGCCAATGATCTTGAATTGGAAGTCCAAATTGACAACGTCCGTATTCATTATCATGACATTTGTCGTAGGCCGTAATATCTTATTTAAGAGGATGACGCAGGTATTACATAAAATCCTTGAAATAAAACTTTTTACGTGCATTTGTTACAGATTCTTTACAGCATCCATGGTTATGTTACCCGTAGCCATGGATACTTACCCCAGAGCATGAATGCGACCGCGGGTTACGTCACCATGGATGGTGTAAAGGAAACCATTTTTTATGGTTGTCAGGGCAATATCATATGAATATAATTTAATCACAACATCTCTAAGAGTCTCCTGTAAATTATCCAAAAAGTAGAATTTAATAACATTAATATACCGCGATAAAAACCGTAAAAAGTAGTTTTATTTCGAAGTCATAAGTCGAAGAATATTAAAATCCTGTCAAAAAAATAAATGCGAAAGAAAGTCAAGTATAATAGCAAATACCTACCAACCTCTTTTGTATAGTAAAGTATTTATTATTAAACTTGTTACAGCTATCTTAAAACTGTAAAAGTTCACAGAAAACTGTTTTTACATATGAATTTAAACAAGAAGAATAAGCGATACATTTACGTGGTTTTAAAAATATTATCATGCCTTTTGATGGGAATATGGTAGTGAATAAGGCGGATGTTAGTGGAAACGCCGAGAGAGCGCGCCCTAGAAGGACATACACCGACCTAATTGGTGAATACCTTCAAAAAGGTCGGGTACGCAATACTCATAACCGGCTCGCGTGCATGACCAGATGTATGAATGTGGACGAGGCAAAAGTGGTATGCAGGGACCGCAGCGCGTGGCATTCTGTAGTTTCTGCCTACCCTCATGGGAAAAAGGCGTGAGTGTATGTATGTATGGTAGTGAAATGTCGTTGGTACTAACTTACCTGGATAGTATTGACTGCATTTCTGACCAAGGCAATTATAATCGGGGACACCACGCAGACAAGTATTAAGATTCCTGCGCACACGGCTTCTGATCTTCGGGCCTCCCTAAGGCTAACAGTCACACCATCCCTATTCCAAAAGAAAAAATATAATTAGTCACTTCACTTTACTATAGTTAGTCACTTCAAATTAAAATGTAAGGTTGGCGCCAACATTGGTCCCACAAGCAACCAATATATGCACAAATCGCGAGTGTTGGCAGAAAGACCGAAAAGGAAATAGGTCATTGTATTTTTAAAGAAGTGTTAAGTTAAAAAAGTCAAAAGTTTCAAGTTAAATCCTAATTAGAATCTCCGTCCAGTACAGCAATACTATAAGATTTTCCAGGCATATTCAATGAATTTACATAACACATTAGATAAACCTTTAAAAAGAGCGAAAAGTATGTCGTTCAATTTATTTGCCCTACAATACAAAGCATGACTTCAGATATTGTGTAACCCAAGATGACACTTATATAAATACATATGTATTATAGATAAGTATATAGGTAGTGATATCCATTAATCATTTTATCAATTTCTTAGCTAGACTTGCGCAAGGATGCGAAGTGTTACTAATGGTCTTGTTAGCTACTTTCCTTGTAAATAATTACAGTATCTACGTTATTACGCATTGAGCCAGCGATTATTGTATTAAGTTGCGGCGCCGTGGCTGCAATCAAATTGAAGTATCAGGAATATACTACATTAAAAATAACATTACTGAGGTCTATGGAGTTTCTTGGCGGATTCTTCTAGCTGTAAGATAAAGCTATTTGCGCGAGCGATTTCAGAGTTCATTTACGTTTTATAAAAACTGCTTTCTGCAGGAGCCTAGAGCAGAAAGTTTTGAAAATACCAGTTCACTTTTAATCTTAATTAAGCTAATCTAATACATAAATAAATATTTATGTAAAGAACTTGTATTACCTAAAGTCAATAAAGAACATTATTATTATATTAGAAGATAATAACGCTATGAATTCTAGGTAGGTACCTATTTATAGTACTAATTTACAAAACAAGTGTAATAAGGAAAATGGTTTCCCCTGTTTTGACATTTTTTTAAAGTAATTTCTTAAAAAAAATTCAGGATTCGTATCATTTCCGATTAGGGTATTTTTTACTTCTCAAGACGAAAACAAAAAAAAATGTTTTTATCAACTTTACATGAAATAGCTGTAAATATCAATAACTTAGGTCATAATCTGCTAAAAAAAAATATGCACCGAGCTTACAACTCTTTAGTTTTACTAGAAATATCCAATAAAATTTCGAACCTCCATGGTAGTGACACTGAATCCAGGGAAGTGACTTTCTATACAGTTTTTTTAACCATGGAAATGACTACAAATCATGGACGTGACATTATATATATTTATAAAAGATCAAGTCACAAATTTAATTTTATCCAAGGAAATATGACTTGTATAAAATACATTGGATTTATTAAATAAAACAAATGTTTGGAAAATCAGCTTTAATTGCTTTGAATCACATGTTTTATCTTAGAATTATGGTATCAACAATTTTTTGTAATAAAATATGAAACATATTATATTTTTAAAAGTAACTGCTAAAGAGATCAAAAATATTATACTTATGGCACTTTCTAATTTCAGTCTCATTAAAATCTTAATATTATAATAAAAAACGTTCAAGTTATTTAATAACTTTAGAAATATTTCTTAATTTAAATATTTTGAGGTCATCATCGCTCTCACTGTCAAAGATCCTCATCCTCCTCTTTTCAGGCTTACTATCGCGTTCCTGTTCTTCAGTGTCACTATCAGACTTGTTATCGTCTTGTTCTTCAGTCTGATCATCAAGTTCTCTATCCTCCAATTCTTCGTTCTCTTGGACTCATTTCGGATATTAGTTTTACCTGTTTTTTGCGTCGTTGTTCTGCATAACGCAGGTTATCTTTTCTCTTACTGGCTTCATACAAGTCGGGGTTAGCCTTAATACGAGCTCTTCGTTTTCGTTCGCATTCTCTCTTTTGTTTACGAATCTTTGGCCTTTGGAAACGAGTCTTTGGTCTTTTATTTCTCGCCATCTAAAAAAAAGTAAAACATATTTTTTGTATGTAAATGCGTTTTGTGTATGTATTTAAATAGGGATGTTGACACTAATCACAAAATCGTGTTTCGTGTTAGTTTTATTATAGCTTGTATTATTAGAATATCGAAAATCTCATAATTTTTATTTAATATATCAAATTCAATTCATTAAAACTAGTTTAAAAAGATTTATTTATCACCAACTGTCACGTGACTGCAAAACATCAAGAAGAGCGCATGACGTCACTAACCGATAAACAAGCCGCAAACATTTCTGATTTTGTGTTCATACCGACGCGAAATTGTAAAACATTGTGTTTATTTAGATTTTTTGTATTCACTTTTATACGAATTAAGCATAAATTCGACAAATTCTCATCAATCGAGATCCATGTTTAGCGGTTAGTGACGCATGAAATCGTGTGACAGCTGTGTCAGTGTTTTGGCGGGTAAAATAAATATTCCTTTATTTTAGTATATTTTCTCATAGAAAATACTTATATTTTGAAATAAAATATATTTTTTATCATAAAATATCAAGAGTCGATCTTTGAAATAAAAACAATTCCGAAAAATTGTCAACATCCCTATTAGGCAGTAATTAAACAAACAATTAATTTGAATGATCAAAGTTAAAGTTCACATCCCTGGACCTGTAGTCACTTCCGTGGAAGAAAAATATCCACGTAATCAATGGAAGTGACATCCATGGAAAGGACATTTTCTGGTTCAAATACGGAAAACTAACCTAAAAAATCTCTTCTTTGCAACCTATTTCGGCAATCGTAATTTAACCATCAAACCTACAAAACAGCAAAACAAATGTAAATTTAACATAATATACTTACTTGGCAAAATAACCACAGAAGTGACCACGTATGCTTGACGAGTTTTAATTAGGTAATCTTATTGTTTTTTCACGACAAACGTATTGCAGCCAGTAAGAAATTGACATCTCATTATGGTTATGACAGGTGACGGCTTGTCAATGCTCACATAAATTCGGATACACGCAGTTTTTTTTCTCAGTAAAAAGTTATTGTGACCTTAATCCATGGAAGTGATCAAAATTTAAGTCACATATTTTAATTCGGTTTTTTATTCTCTTTTTTATCAATTGGATATTAAGTTATAAGTTGATATGGTTCAGTATTTATTATAGTTTAAGATAATATCCTTATATTTTAGAAATATCATCCTAAAGACTGGGAAAAAAATATTAAATCTGTAAATTTGCTTCAGTCACATCCACGGAAAAGACATTTTCATGATTGTTTTTTTTTAATTTAAAATAATGTGATCAATATATTTAGTATATTTTTATGTAGTCTTCACCAGACACGGTAGCACTACTTTGATAGAATATATCAAGTCCACGTGCCCTTTTTAATTAAAGAAAAAATCTCTGTCACAGATAATTTTACTGAAAATGAGAAATACCCATTAAGAGGTTAAAACACTCACACTACTCGTAATCTATGAAAATTACAAAGTATAATACAAAGTATAGGCACGTTAGTAACAATATTTTCATACCAAATCTTAGTTTAGTAGACTGCTCCTAGTGTAACGTATGACTCACGCAGTCAACGTATAGTAATAAAATAAAATAATGTGGTGACGAGCGCAGAAGCATTGTAATCAGTGAAAGACGCAATTCTTTTGGCATTCATCGAACGCGTGTTAAAAATATAGAAAAAGTTTTGGCCAAGTCTCTTGAACTACTTACTCATTGTCGTGAATCAAATTGGGATCGTCCCAAACTGATTTTGTTTCTGTCTACCCGGCAAAAGGTTATAACTGAAAAGTATCAAAAGAAGCAAAATAGCTTTTATGTCAGTGGTTTTAAAATCGTTTTGCATTTGAGTTTAGTTGACTTTACCAACGCGTGATTTAATCAGTGTGTGAACAGCCAGCTTTTTCAATAGATATATGTATAATGTTATCATATAAATGCTGTTAAAATGTATTAAATTTTGTAAAATAAATAAAGTTTTAAACTAACAACTCGTCTTCACAATGAAAGAGACAATATTGTTAGTGGACTAGAATCTAAGTTTATTTTTAGTATATCTTGATTTACTGTTTCCATTATTTCTGACGCCCGTCGTCCCCAAAGGGACGACGGGCGACGGGCGAGGAGAGGTGTACTAATGTACACCCACATTTCACTGGTATTCTCTAGGTGCCATCTATTAGGGGGCGAGTCTATTTCCATGAACCGGGCACAAATCCAAACTCCGAGCTGCTAATGAGAATTTGAAAAATCCAATAACACTTTGCTTGACCTTCGCAATTAAGGTAATTGCGAAGGTCAAGCAGTGTTCTAAAGATCTCTTGCTCAGCAATCGAATTTTACGGTCTTGAGGCCAATGAGGCACAGTCTCCATTATTTCTGATATCCTTACTTACCTGATGTTCTCTCGAAGTTGCTTCTGTACAGCTCTCAGTTTGTCCAAGAATGTCGCGGTTTGGTCAAAGTACTCAATGGCGTCAGCCACACTGCCATCCTGATGTTTGTTGTCAACAATCTGCTGGTTCCTTGAAAACAAATATTTACTCAGATTTGTCTTTGGTCCTATTTAATTTTAATTTTTAATCAATAAATTTCTAATTAATTTTAATTTGGATACACCCTTTTACTGGTTAGACTGTCGATACGATTTTTATTAAAAACTTCATGTACACAATTTGAGTAATAATCTTCTTTATATCTATGTGTTTATTTCATTCAGGGGAGTTTGTTGCGCCGCTTCTTCTTCCCAGCTTAAACATTAGGAAGCGGTGAAGGGTGGGCGTTTTTGGGGGCTGTCTTTATTGTTGACGGTCAAAAAGAGCCAATTAAATTTGGCCTACTTTGAATAAATGATATTTTGATTTGATTTTTGATTTTATGTATAATTTGTTACGCAATATCATCGCCAATATTCCTGGCTTCAGTTAAAAAAAGAAAAAAATGCAAACCAAATTAAATTATTATGTTGGCGTTGAGTTGTTTGTAGTCAATAGTAATTTTACCATGAACCCAAAAGACACCATTATTTGGAGTTTTTAGGAGCCAGATATATTTTGATACCATTATACTAATTATACTAATTTGATGACTATGTATATATTTTTCTGGTATCAAATCAGGTATGAAGAATATCTAATATCCTTTTAAGAATGGAACTTAGAACTGACACATTTTTCTTGAATGAATTCATTCGTTTAATTATTGTACACTGTTTGTTGTAAATCTCTTGTTTTATTTGTTTATCCGTCTTCGAATTCCTATAGGTACCCCTTAATCCGATTATGGCAAAAGTTTTATGAGGCAAATGCTAGGACAAAAACATCTCAAAACAATTGTTTACAACATCTATTAAAAGTAGACTACATTTTGGTAATAAATGGAATATAAACAACATTTTAACAAATTTTTTGGTATTATTCAGTTTCAAAATGTTTGTCTAAATTGGCTTACAATTTGTTTCGGTACAGTATTTTGGAAAAATAAGCTCGTACGTAGATAAATTTTTGTTTTGTTTAAACTAAATTATTATAATATTTTAAGTCCATCATATCAGAACATAATAAAAATAATGATCTCTTTTTTACTACTTATTAACTAATTACTTAAGCTTGTATACTTTGTTTTTAATTAAAAACGTTGCCCTAAGTGTGTTTCAAACAAAAATATTCACAATATATAAATACCCAGACCCAGAACATCTTGATACGGGCTATAGATAATATATCAGTACCGTGTGGCGATGAAACCAGCGATTCGCGATGCGAAGCCGATCGCTCTGCAAACCCTGCCGTCGCGCGTCGTCGCGTCGTTTATGTATAAATTTAAAAAAGTAAAATGCTTATCCATCAAATACTCACTTCTTCTCTAAGTCTTTATATTCCAAGCTGTCTTCCTTGATATCTTTGTGAAGAGGTATAAGAGAAGGTACCAGATTTAAGGTATTATCCAATAAATCTCGACCTAGGACCATGTGAGCTATGTACCTAGAAAAAACACAGCACAAGTAAAAGTATGTAACTCATTATACAAGATGTTTCAGAACCGGTTTGAATAATACCGGTATGTAACGGTTTAACCAAATTCAAAATAATACAAAAAATATAATACAAAATACTTATATCAATATAAGTTCCATCAAAATATTTTTAGAGAAATGAAAATGTCAATTTAATTTTAAGTGCAAATAATATTCAGTATTATATAAATTACTAATCGAATATGGAATATAACGGTCATGCGTACCTACTCATTGCAAAACCGGTTGTGGTATTTAAAACCGGTTTTTCTGTAAGACATCATACATATGATACTTAATAGCATATTACTTAAACAGATGTTAAATCCATGAATTATAATGCAAATATCTTCATATTATTATTTTACTATCTTAATTGCGCAATATTGACGAAACATTTTAATCAGACAAGTTACCGTAGTTACGGTAAACTGACTCACTTCGTGACGGACTTCATAATGAACAATAATTACATCACACTGAATCTCACCCAATAGCTTTGACAGCCTAGTGAAATCAAATCTGTGACTCAAAGGTCCTGAATTCGACCTTAAGCCACGAAATCCTTTTCGAAGCAACGTGCATGTTTATCACATACTCAAACGGTGAAGTAAAACATCGTGAGGAAACTTGCATGCCCGAGAGATTTTTTGGATGGCATGTGAAGTCTGCCAACCCGCACCACCGTGGTGAACTATAGCCTAATCAGTATGACAATAACTGGGTTGATAATGATAATAGGATCGTAGCGCGTGGAATTCTGTAGTTTCTGCCTACCCACATGGGGAACAGGCGTGAGTATATGTTTTTATTATGATAATCTCACCTCTCATAAGCCCGTGGTTGAAGATAACCTCTGGCGAAGTAGTTTATCCCTAAAACAGAACCTATGCCTTTGCATTCTATGCTTCGTAGTAAATTCTTGAAACCGACCAGGTATCTGAAACAAAATTACAGATACAGATTGCGAATACTTGAAGTTGAAATGAGCATCTATGGTCATCGGCAGACCATCCATCCGTCTGTCTGCGGATGTAAAGGCTCAGAAACGTCAAGATAATAATATCAATATACCGCGATAAAATCTGTAAAATGTAGTTTTATTACAACACTTATTATATCTATAGTTATGAATGGTAACTGTGCTGTAAATTTATTTGGTTGTTTTGGTAATAAAAATGAACTGTCCAAGAAAAAGTTAAATAAATTTTAACATTTGTTTAACCTTTGCTATAACCGAGAAACGTTGGTTTTTATTCGTAATGTTTGAATGTTGATTCTATAAAATTTGTCTTTTATTATTTAAACGTTTGTTTGACTTGTAATATCATAATATAAAAAAATAATATTTAATGTTTTTATTGCTTATAATTTTTGTAATGACCTCGGAAATAACATAAATGATGCTGTCACAAAATGGCAGCTCTCTTTTAGGCGTTAATTTCTTTTGATGTTTAACGATTTTATTGCTATCAATCGATTTGAAAAATGGAAACTAAAATTCTAAAAGCTGCTTTACACCTTAGGGTGATTAAAATCATGTAAAGAGAAACAGTAAATCCGACGAAAGATTAATTTAATTTATCTTTTATATACAACTAGCTGACCCAGCAAACGTTGTTTTGCCACATTATAGGGGTTGGTGGACAACCCTTATCGCTAAGGGGTATGAAAAATAGATGTTGGCCGATTCTCAGACCTACTCAATATGCTCACAAAATTTCATGAGAATCGGTCAAGCCGTTTCGGAGGAGTACGGGAATCTTATATATAAAATTCTCGTGTCACAATGTTCGTTCCCGTTCACAACGTTTGCTGGGTCAGCTAGTTTTATATATAAGATTAGACCTTCGTATAAGTAATAATAGAAACATTATCATACGTGATTGCAGAGCGGCGCCAGCGGTGTGTATTTATTTACATTATAATTCTTGGAATAAGCATGCTTACATACATAGCAATTATCTTTTTTTTATTAAAAACGTGCGCTAACTTCGCAAATTTAATATAAGTTACTCGCTTACTCGGCCCGTTCTCCCCTATGTAGCACAACCTGCCGCAGTTACCCTGACTTATATAAAAAAGTAGTATGTACGAGTGTATTTCCTTTGAAAGTAGCTGAAGCGATATTGATGACATTTTTTAACGATTTTTTTTTTATTAGGCTAGAGGGTAACCTTGTAAATCCATTGGATATGAATGTACTTGGCGAAAGCATTTGATACAGAATCGATTCTGATAGGTACTTATTAGAAAGCTGACAATTATCAGATTCTATAATATTTGTTTCATTAAGCAATATACGAAATTACTTTGTATAAAAAACAACAACCATGACATAGCTTTTGGTGTACCACAAGGTACCGTTTTAGGACTCACAGTTTTCCCAGTGTATATAACTTATTAATTCAATTAATTATGAAAGTTTTGTATAAAAATAAATACGGCAGTAGTATGAACGACCCCGACCTCATTGACTACATCGACATCCGTATCGTTCCACGTCACGTGTCTGGCATGCACACACGTGCTTTTTATATTCGCACGTATCGAGACGGAGCGCAGAGCGATCTTAAAGTTTTCTTTTATAAAAATATCATTCTTTCAACCTAACAGTTCTAAGCTTAGAATCAACAACAATTCAAAATTAATTCTTTAAAAATAGATTTTATAAGATAATATTACTTTTGTATTTTTATGAAAAGTCGTTAGGAATGGGAGGAGCAGGTTAGCCGCGGCTTATAACCCCTATAATGTAAGAGGAACTGTGTGTGCCTATAAGCACATTTCTACATAACATCTTGGCAAAAGCAAGCCTGATATATGGTATGTTACTGTCAACAATATATTCGTAAGACAACCTGTCTTTTGATGCAGTAATCTTGAGTCATATCGTGAGCGAATAATTCCTGAAGAAGCTGAAATTCAATGCATGTGTCATACTGAAATTTGTAGCAATTATCTTGGTGGTAACTATTGCAACTTGTGATTCATTCTTATTAAATGACCATAACAAAACAGGCATCTTAGTCATCCGCGTATGATCCCTTAATTAAACTGTAGTCTGAAAGTATAATATATACCTTATTTCCTATACCCTATGATCTATGAACTATCCAATATGAACAAGTATGCAAAATATCTTTCTTTATCTATTTAATGTGTGTAAAAATAAGTGCTGATTTTCTATACGTCATTTGAAAAATCATACAATGTTATCTAGTTAATAACGACTTATTCTAACATGCTTTCACGAAAAAATTAATAAATGGATGAGCTTGGTAAAATAACGTTGCCAAAAAATCAAAAATGAGTTCATTTGGAATTTAAAAATTTGCCATTACAATAGGAAAACACATTGTTAGCCAACCTAGTGAAACGTCAACTTAGGTGAACTAAAAAATACTTTGAAGTGAAAGGCAATACCACTACATATCTACAAGATAATTCTTATATAGGGTCAATCGTAAAGTACCTATAGAATATATGCACAAATAAGAGGGTCCCCGTGAGGCAATGCTCGTAAAATGTTTGGACTCATATGACGAAAACCCATGGTTTTAGTCAACCCAAACCACGTGGTTTTAGTCGATTCCAGTCGATAGAGACATTTTACGACCCAATTAGTGGTCCAGCAATATTAAAGCCTTCTGAATCCCGGTAGGGACAAATATTTCTGCGATGAACATGAATACTTCTATCGAGTCATCGATGTTTCTATGAAATGAAATGATATTTTATTTTTGAGGACACTTTTACAAGTCAAATCAAGTGTTCAAAACGATCCAATTACAATCTAGGTCTATCTTAGATACATAATCAGTATTCTCTTAAATCCAAATTACAATAATACAACAATTAAGAAACATAATATGTTTAATCTTCCATTTATTCGTTTATTACCCTTTTAAATTAGCCTTCACCCTGGCGGCATAAGAAGTTCAAGGTGAACTTAACATTTCTACAGGGTCGGCAACGCTGGAGCGACACCTTAAGTGTTGCAAACGAAAAATGTTGCTAGCACAATATAGAGATAAATAAAATAAAATAATGGTTTGCAGATGACATAAATAGCTACTAAAGAGTTAATCAAGAGTGTGCAATAAGCGCTGTCAGTAAATAAGTTGATCTTTACTTTAGAATGTTTGTCGTGCGCAAGCAAGGAGGGTGGATATGACCTTTTCTATTTTTATCTATCCTACTTTATGACGTCACACCCATTTGAAATCGTATCAATGTGGCCTGATACATAAACTAATAATTAAAAATAAGAATGCTTTTGTAGTCAAAATATTTAATGCAGTAAATCATTATTTAAGAGAATATAAATTATATGTATATCAAGTAAATTTTGTAATAAGCAGTACTGTTTCTCTAATTCATTGCCAATACTACAATTATATGTAAGTAAGTAGCTATGATAGACAAGTGGCGTAATTTGTGGACTATGTGAACCCAGGGTTTAAAGTTTGAACCCAAGCCACGCAACACTGTCTTTTCGGAACTTATAGGATCGTCCCCAACAGTGGGACAGTAACTGGATAAATGATGATATTAATACGTTCTTATTCCGTAACAATTTCACTCTTAAATATACGCCAATAATGACTTTTTTATATGACAAGGGTGACAAAGTACTGGAAGACGCAGCGTGGGCAGGCCCCCGGCAAGGTGGACCGACGACCTGGTTAAGGTCGCTGGAATCCGCTGGATGCGGGTGGCGCAGGACCGGTCGTCGTGGCAATCCTTGGGGGAGACCTATGTCCAGCAGTGGACGTCTAGCGGTTGATATGATGATGATGATGATGATGAAGGGTGACAAACAAGCTACCGGCCCGCCTGATGGGAAGCGGTTACCGTAAGCCATGGACGATTGCAACACCAGAGGTGTCACTTGGGCGTTGCCGACATCATATTATATGACGACATATGACGACCCAGTTAGTCCAGCGGTAGTTAACACTGCCTTCTGTGCTAAGGGTGCCGGGTTCGAATCCCGGTAGGGACACATGTTTGTGTGATGAGCATAAACATTTGTATCCGAGTCATGGATATATATATATGTCGGAGGAAGCATAAGTCGGATTGATTGTTAATTACAGGAATAACACAGAGTATATTTATTTACATTAAATTCATTTTTAGAATGTCTTCATTTAATTTTATTCGATTTGTTATAAAGATTAAAAGAGATAAGATATAGAAAAACCTTATTAGTTTATAATAAGTTATGAATATTGTAATTTACGCAACGACCAATCAGAGCGGAGCATATGGCGCGAGCGTGGTCTAGGCGCCAACTTAATTTTTGAGGCGCGCGGGAAGTAAGACACTTCAATACAGAAAATACGAGTGATCGGGTTGGATCAGGGTGTGAGATTTTTGTTATGAAAAGTTAAGTCGGTGCCTTGAACTCGCTGCTCTGTTTATCTTATAATTTCTAACGTGACTTTTTTTTGTAATTAATACGAATTAAAGTGTTTACTTAGTAGTGATCCTTGTGTTTTGTGCTCGCATTTCACCCATGTCGCCCACTAAACCCATAACCACTGATGACGATGTCGTCGAGAACTCTTCTCCGACATCAGAAGTGGGATCGGTGCAGGCACGAAACGTGAGCGAACGGACAGCGGCAAGTGATGGATGGCGCGCCTTACTCGAAGCCCAACAAAGCAGCATGAGGCTACTCGTGGAAGCGCTAACCAATCCACCGAATATCCAGGATAAAAGCATCACGCTGCCTAAATTTGAACCGGAAGATGCAGATACCGACGCCCGGGCCTGGCTGGCAACGGCGGACATTTGCTTATCTGATCGTGATTTTAAGGGAAGTAAATTAATTCTCATACTTAGTAAGGCTATGAGAGGCTCGGCTGCAACATGGTTTTCTCAAATTGCTTTTCCTAATATGAAATGGGTAGAATTTAAGGAAATTTTTCTTTCTCGTTTTGATACGTTAGAGACATGCGCAGCGACGCTTTTAAAAATGCTTACTGCTAAACCACAAGAAGGTGAATGCCTCGCTGCATATGCGAGCCGTTTATTTACCTTACTCATGTCCCGATGGGGTAATTTAGACAAGGAAGAAATGGTGGTATCATTAATACTTGCACACATGGGGCAAATCGAGCCACGATTACAACGCAACATTTTTTCTGAAGAAATAACTACCCGCGCTAAAATGCAACGTGAACTAATGGCTTTTTCTTATCGTAAGCGGAGTTACCAAGAGATAACAAAGATCGTTGCAAATACTACGCAAGATAATAAACGCCCTAGGTTAAATTCTGTTTCAACAAAATGTTACGCTTGTGGAAAGCTTGGTCATAAGTCTTTTGAATGTTTCAGCCGATCACATGATAAACAGCAAATAACTCCGACCTCTGAGCGCTCCAACACGGCCGTTGCTACGCGGGCCCCTGTAACTTGCTACAAGTGTGGTGTTGAGGGTCATATTGCATCGCGCTGCTCAAAATCATGGCCAGTTGCAGGCAGCAGTGCACGACCCGCCGCCGCACCCAGTGTTGTGAAGCGGGTGGACCTGTGTGACGTGAAACCTGTCACCGGGATAATTACGCAATTTGGTGAGCAGTTCTCATTTTGCTTTGATTCCGGAGCTGATTGTTCTTTAGTTAAAAAGAGCGTCTCTCGTAAGCTTGTTGGTACATTGCAGTATGCAATTGTTACTTTGACTGGTGTAGGAAAATCTAGTGTTTTATGCGATTCACAAATTTTATCTAGGGTCGCTCTTAGTGGTCATGACGTACAAATTTTATTTCACATTATACCTGATGATTTTTTAAATGAAGATATCTTGATTGGACGCGACTTGTTGGCCTTAGGGTTGTCAGTACACATATCGAGTGATAAGCTTACTATAGTTGAGAAGCCCTCTCTAGTAAATACTTGCAACATAAGTAACATGGTGGTTGACTTTAGTGACGTGGATGCCGATATACCTGATGACTTTAAACCACAACTAATAGAGCTTCTTAGCTGCTTTAAGAATTCGTTTGTTGAAGGTATGCCTACTAGAAGAGTAAAGACAGGTGAATTAGAAATTAAATTAGTCGATCCTAGCAAAGTCGTGCAACGGCGACCTTATCACTTGAGCCCGGAAGAGCGATTGATAGTACGTAATAAGTGTAGTGAACTATTATCTGCTGGAGTTATTAGACCGAGCAAATCACCTTTCTCTAGTCCAATACTTTTAGTGAAGAAGCGCGATGGCACTGACCGAATGTGCGTTGATTACCGAGAATTAAACTCTAATACAATCCCCGACCGGTATCCCTTACCTCTGATCAGTGATCAAATTCAAAGGTTATCAGGCGCGCGGTTTTATACGTGTCTTGATATGGCTAGTGGATTTTATCAAATTCCTGTAAATGTAGAGTCGAATTCGATAGAAAAAACTGCATTTATTACACCGGACGCTCATTATGAATTCACTGCCATGCCATTTGGCCTACGAAATGCTCCTTCTGTGTATCAGAGAGCTATTAATACGGCTTTAGGTGATCTAGCGCACTCTTACGCAATTGTTTACATGGATGACCTAGTTGTACCCGCGATTAATGAGGAGCAGGGATTGGAACGGTTACACGTAGTACTAAAAACTCTTAGTGATGCTGGATTTTCGTTCAATATGAAAAAATGTGTCTTTCTTAAGAAACAGGTTCAGTTTTTGGGGTACGAAATATCTGAGGGTGACATCAGGCCTAACCCTCGTAAGATTATAGCGTTAACTAGTTCCCTACCACCACAGACCGTCACTCAGCTTAGACAATTTTTGGGTTTGGCGTCCTACTTTAGGCAGTTTGTCAATAACTTTTCGCTTAAAATGGCACCGCTCTACCGTCTGTTAGCTAATAATAATTCTAAAATAATTTGGACCCCAGAGCATGAATCAATTAGACAAGACATAATTTCGGTATTGACTTCATCCCCGGTTTTGACGCTTTTCGACCCAAAGTTACCTATAGAGTTACATACGGATGCTAGTAGTGAAGGTTACGGTGCGATTCTCTTCCAAAGAGCTAATACAAAATTACATCCGGTAGAGTATTACAGTAAACGCACTACGCATGCGGAGTCTAGATACCACTCTTATGAGTTGGAGACACTAGCAGTTGTTAATTCGGTTAAGCATTTCCGCCATTATTTATATGGCCGGAAATTCACAGTCGTTACTGACTGTAACTCCCTGAAAGCCTCTAGAACTAAAGTAGACTTAACCCCTAGAGTGCACCGGTGGTGGGCTTTCCTCCAGGCTTTTGACTTTGACATACAATACAGAGAGGGTAGGAGAATGGCCCACGTTGATTTTTTCTCGAGAAATCACTTGCCTGAGGTGAACAGTACCGATGTCAGCGATAGTCATAGTTTAGGGAAAGATAACTATGTAGGAGAAAGACGAGTCAATATAACTGAGTTATCCTCGAATTGGTTACAAGCGGAACAACGACGCGATCCCGAATACAAAGAAATTATTAGTAAACTTGAAAGCGATGATCTGGACCTGGAGAGTTGTAAAATCTATGAATTACGATCTAATGTGCTTTACAGAAGGATTCAAAGGAACAATCGCAACATTTGGTTACCAATTGTACCTAGAGCTTTTCGTTGGTCGATAATAAACCATATTCATGAATCGATTCTCCATTTGGGTTGGGATAAGACTTTAGAAAAGACGTATCAACATTATTGGTTCCCCAATATGTCTAAATACGTTAGAAAGTTCGTTGATAATTGTATAACTTGTAGAGTAGCTAAGTCGAGAAGTGGTAAACAACAGATAGAGTTGCACCCCATACCAAAAACTAATATTCCTTGGCATACAATCCACATTGACGCGACAGGTAAACTCAGTGGTAAAAGTGATCAAAAGGAATACGTTTTTGTTCTTGTAGATGCTTTTACCAAATATGTGTTACTTAGGCATTCCAAAAAAATTAACACTGATAGTGCGACTAGCGCACTCAAAGCGTCCATATCTCTGTTCGGGACTCCCGTGCGTGTTATCGCAGATCAGGGTAGATGTTTTGCGAACAAAGATTTCAAAGAATTTTGTGCCAGTCACAATATCCAACTGCATTTAATAGCAACCGGCTCTTGTCGTGCTAATGGTCAAGTGGAGCGTATAATGAGTACACTTAAAAACATGTTAACCGTCGTCGAAACAAGTCCAAGTAGGTCCTGGCAAGACGCATTAGATGATGTTCAACTCTCTATAAATAGCACAATTCATAGAGTAACCAAAGCAAGCCCCTTAGAATTATTAATTGGTAGGGTAGCTAGACCCTTAAATTTATTAACCGTAGGCGATCACGAGGTTGAGATAGATGTAGAAGAGATTAGAAAACAAGCTGATAGATTAATGAAGAGTAACGCATGTCTTGATAAAGCTCGGTTTGATAAAAATAAAGCAAAAGTCACTTCGTTTTCTGTAGGGGATTACGTTTTAATTGAAAATCATGAACGGAATCAAACAAAATTGGATCCTAAATATAAAGGACCTTACGAGGTTATCGAAATACTAGACGGTGACAGGTATCACCTAAAAAGCTTAAATTGTAATCGTGCTTATAAGTATGCGAGAGACCGCTTACGCCCGCTTCCTCAGTCCTATATACCTACTGAGCTGGATCCATGTCTGTCAGATGACAATGATGGTAAGATTTTGTATTAAATTTTATCGGTGTGTGTGTATGTAGTTGTGGCTAATTTTATAAGCGCGTGATAGTAGTTATGGTGTGAGTAAGCTTTGTGAGTGGCGGGGTGGCCATTTCAAGTTCAAGGCGAGGTGGCCATCACATGGCGAGGTGGCCATTACATGGCGAGGTGGCCATTACATGGCGAGGTGGCCATTTTAAGGTGAGGTGGCCATTGTAAGGCGAGGAGACTATTTAGATATTGTTAATAAGCTAACATGTGTAACACGATAAAGGGCGAGGTGGCTGTTTCAATATTAGAACTTAATAGAGTATGTAGCGTGGAGGCTATTAGGATTCAGATTGAATAGTCAAAGGCTTATTATTATTATAAGAAATCTACTATAAGAAAATATCTTAAGTGAAGTTGTTGAGCAGCAGATAAAAATCTAAACGATTTCCTTGGTCAGGAGTGACCAAACTATATGAAAATAATATGTTTTCTGCAGATGACGATGATGCGCGGCCTTCAACATCACACGAGGGCATGTGATATGTCAGGACGGCCGTGTCGGAGGAAGCATAAGTCGGATTGATTGTTAATTACAGGAATAACACAGAGTATATTTATTTACATTAAATTCATTTTTAGAATGTCTTCATTTAATTTTATTCGATTTGTTATAAAGATTAAAAGAGATAAGATATAGAAAAACCTTATTAGTTTATAATAAGTTATGAATATTGTAATTTACGCAACGACCAATCAGAGCGGAGCATATGGCGCGAGCGTGGTCTAGGCGCCAACTTAATTTTTGAGGCGCGCGGGAAGTAAGACACTTCAATACAGAAAATACGAGTGATCGGGTTGGATCAGGGTGTGAGATTTTTGTTATGAAAAGTTAAGTCGGTGCCTTGAACTCGCTGCTCTGTTTATCTTATAATTTCTAACGTGACTTTTTTTTGTAATTAATACGAATTAAAGTGTTTACTTAGTAGTGATCCTTGTGTTTTGTGCTCGCATTTCACCCATGTCGCCCACTAAACCCATAACCACTGATGACGATGTCGTCGAGAACTCTTCTCCGACATATATATATATATATATATACATATGATCTAGGCCGATTTCGGCCACAGCGACTTAGATCTGACTATTGAGGACATCGCTGGTGTGCCCTCAGGTGACTGATATAACCAATTTTTGCCAAGCTAGCCTCGTTGCTTAGCTCGGTACTAGATGGCGCTGTGTGTCATAATTTCCAGGAATTTATTATTTATATTATCTTAGTCATTATATCTATAAAAAGGACTTGCTAATGTTTTAGTTAGTGGCACGCGCATGCACTTTTTAACCACAAATCGGTTATGTGGTTTCCATAAAATCTGACATTATCTCGAGTCCGCTTGCGTGAGTCAGTCGTTCTCGGGAAATACCTCGACCTCTCTCGTAGGGCTGCCAATTACTAACATTCTACTTTATAAATTTAACCTAGGATTACGCATTTATGGTCAAAGAGTAAGGCTTTAATATATTGATACCCATATTTCCATAGTAAACCTGGCTATCTTACTGTCCTTATTTAAAACTAAAAATTAATATTAGAACTTTTTTTTGTTTTTTCTAGAATTTCAGTGATACATAAGGTTTGAATGCAGGACCACACGTTTAAGTTTACCTACACTTACCTTCATTTATGTGGCTCAAACCTAATTTTTTTATTAAATACAATAGACACTTAAAGTAATAAAGATGCCTAAGTTCAAATAAAAAAACCCATGATTTTTTTTTGGTGGGTTTTTTTTTAGTTGACTTTCTTATAAACTGATGCCAAGACGAGACCATATGACTCGAACTGTCAAAAAGTTATCAGATCTCACGTAGAACCAAGGTTATAACTCTACAAGCCTTAACAAACTCTACATCACAGTCAAAATATGTGGCTTGGCCGGTACAACAACAACTTAAAGAAGCCTTTATTCAAAGCCTTACTTCTTCAAGTAAAATGAAGTAAATGCATATTTATTATTATACTAGCTGATTCCCGCGACTTTATCCACGTGCAATTTAACTAAAAGAATAAAAGTTTCATATTAGCTTTGCACCCCCGTTTTACCCCCTTAGGGGGTGAATTTTCAAAAATCCTTTCTTAGTGGATGCCTACATCATAACATCTACCTACACATGATAAATTTCAGTGGTTTGGGCTGTGCGTTGATAGATCACTATGTCAGTCAGTCAGTCAGTCACCTTTGAGTTATATATATTTAGATTAACATTTGAGACAGCCCTACACGTAAGTAGTAAGAGATAATAATCGGTGAATCACGCGTCGTGAAATCCTCCTATTTGTGAAGATTGTTTTATTATGATTTATCAACGCTTATATCAAATAGTTAATAGTATTTGGTTATTTTAATTTTAGAAAAACAAGGATATATTAACGCTAAAACTGTCCTAGAAACAGTTTCCTCAGAATGGAAAATACATTGAGAATAGACCAATTACAATAAGTTAATTAAATTTTAAATGATACAATTAGTGTAGAGAAAGGTAAAAGATTTTTTATTGAGTGATTACTATTTGATAATTAATATATGTAGGTACTTTTCTTGACCTCATGGGTAGTTTTTATTAGTATGGTGTATTACTATACTACCTACTACTACATACACGTAGGTATAGTAAGCAAAAATATGGAAAAAAAGCCTTAATTCTCATGTTATTTTGACTGTTGTGTTATGGCTTATGCTTGATATTTTATATCCTGGTAATGACAATCAAGTTAAAATGTTTAAAATGTTCGATTCTCATGTTGAAATAAGTTTTATTAGGTTTCCTAATTGATAGTAGCATTGTTCTCACGAGTCGCTGGAATGTGCTGGATGCGGGCAGTGCATGATCGTCACCGGGTCGTGGTGATCCTTGGGGGAGACCTACATATGTCCAGCAGTGGATGTCTAACAGTTGATGTGATGATTATGATTGTTCTTTATTAAAGGAATCTAAACACTAAAACTTCAGGTGTACAGCACTACTCCTCTGCCCAAGTCTCCGGGAAAACAGGCATGAACCCATGACATTATGAACATAGATCATAAGGTTGAAAATTAAATAACAGTACCTCCATATAGTACTGCTATCTGTGTCCTTGATCTCCTTAGTGAGATGGTTGAGAAGAGCTGCATTGGCATTCGTATACCACTCCACTACTTCGGTCATTGACGTGCCGGCGTTGATACTAGCCCTGTGAATAAAAAACAATATATCATCACTAAATAATAATCTTATTGTTACTACGAGTGTTCTGTACAAGTCACAAATAAATATTGTTTCTTTCTTTTAAAGAAACAGTGGTAGCCTAGTGGTGTGACCAGTGGACTGACATGTCAAAGGTCTCGAGTTCAAAACCCGGGCACGCGCCACTAACTTTTCGGAGGTTATGTGCGTATTTATCACATGCTCAATCGGTGAAGGAAAAACATCGTGAGGAAACCTGCATGCTTGAGAGATTTTCTCTATGGCATGTGAAGTCTGCCAACCCGCAGTAGAATAGCGTGGTGAACTATAGTCTAATCTCTTTCAAATGAGAAAAGACCCGTGCCCAGCAGTGGGATATTAAATGGGATACCAGTTGGAAACCAATATTTACTATGCAATCGTCGTAACTACATTGCCTAATAATCTCCGCAATATTTATTCGGTCATTGACCCTATAATTAAATCAACAAATAAAATCCCATTTCAGTATTCAACGCACGCGCGTAGATTAAGCTTCTATTCAGTGAAGGTAAACATTTGTTCGACAAACAATTGACTCCGCTTACAACATCCCAAACGGTAATTAAATCACATGTACTTTGAGTATTGTTCGTCAATGAAATATGACAAAGGTGGAAATGTTATTATATCTTTAGGTTTCTAATTAAAATATATCTTTTACCTATATTTCAATACGGGAGGCAAAAACTTCTCACCCTTTTAGTTGTATTATTTTTATGGCTAAAAGTTTGTGAGAGAATTCTTTCGACGTTAAAAATTCTATAGAGAAGCGTGTGTTTTAACAAAAAATTTATGATATTTTTAGTGGAACAGTGTGCCTTCTGTAGCAAATTGATGACATCGTTAAATAAAATCATAGGAAAAACCATAATTTAATATAGGTAAATTCTTATAAAACAATAAGAAAAAGGATTAAAACACAACGCATACATAATATTACGTTAAAAAAGTAAAAAAGTCTGTGTGGCGATGATTCACCTAATCAAAACTCGTAATAAAACAAACAGCACGCGTCAATTTATTATTATAGAGTGACTTGTAAAAAACAGTGAGAATATTGCTAATCATTTGAGAAATGTCTTCACAGCCAACAAGGATGAATCACCGCGGTGAAACGACCTTCCTTGTTCTCATATATGATTCATGATACATACCTACACCGCAAGGTACATTTCAACTAATTATGCTACACGGCACTCGAATAAAGTTTATATGAATTAAAAAAGCGGAAGGGCGGTGGTAGCCTAGCGGTGTGACCAGTGGACTGAGATGTCAGAGGTCTCGAGTTCAAACCCAAGGCACGCCACCACTGACTTTTCGGAAGTTATCTCTGCGTATTTATCACATGCTCAAACGGTGAAGGAAAACATCGTGAGGAAACCAATCGTGCATGCT
The DNA here is from genome assembly GCA_905163465.1 of Craniophora ligustri. NCBI lineage: Eukaryota > Metazoa > Arthropoda > Insecta > Lepidoptera > Noctuidae > Craniophora > Craniophora ligustri. Next base: position 2,595,625 of record LR990967.1, on the reverse strand, counting down.
TGAGAGATTTTCTCGATGGCATGTTATGTCTGCCAATGCGGCCAGTAGGCCAGTAGGCTAGCGTGGTGGACTATAGCCTAATCTCTCTCAAATGAGAAGAGAGCCGTGCCCAGCAGTGGGACAATAATGGGTTGATGACGAATTAAAAAAACACTAATCGGTTTTGCAAGATACTGACAAAAAAAACAGGTCGGCTATTTGATTTAGTGTAATTGTTTATGTTAATCAGTTGCTTCGACGTTATTTAACTAATATGTGTAACGTGGCAGTAAAAAATTATAATGTCACCAACTTATTATGTCACTTTTCTTACCAACCAACCAACCACTGAAGACATAGAACAGAGAAATTACATTTCCAGGCGCCTCTGTAAATCAGGCATTTTATGCTTATCTCAGGCACCTCATATATTTCCAGATATCATTATCATATCAGCTAGATGATGTCCACTGCTGGACATAAACCTCCCTCAAATGTACTATTTGGCTAGCATGGCGTTAATTATCTAGGCGTGGGTGTGTTTTTAAAGTCTTTCACTCATTGGTCTGGTGGTCGAGCAGTGTTGTTGGGTTTTTCTGTGAAATTGTCTGTGGTAATGTCTTTGTCTGTGGTAATGTCTCCCCCTCTATAACATGGGACCTAAAACATACTGGCGTTATGTAGGTGTACATTAGTACACCTTTGGTGTACATTAGTACACCTAGCTGGTGGTAAGGACGATATGTTGAGTATGGTAGGTAGACTTAAGAACCTGTCTGCCCCAAAGACCATTAGCTCACAGAGCTCGTGATCAGATTATCAGTGGGTCGTGCAGTATTTACACATCTCGAAGGCAATCACATCAGGAAATACTGTGTTTAATTTCCTAGTCATATTGGTTGCAGAATTTCTCGTGAACGGAAATAAATCATACCTACCTACTAATGTTATTATGCCACTACTATTTTTAGACCACGTATGTTATTCTTTGTACTATAGGAGGTAAATAATTATATTTCAAAGAACGGAACGTTAATACTATTACAATGAATTATAATTACTATTACGTAAAACATAAACATGATATAATAGAATTCAATTCAATTATATTGCGGTCCAACTGTACTATTACAGTTTCATTTATTAGGAAAGAGGAAGAAACTGATAATTAATATATTATGTTTATTTTTATAATAATAAATGATACCTAATAATAAATAATAAATATTTCTGGACATTATGACACAACGCTATCTAGTTCCGAGCTAAGCAACGAGGCTTGTGTTACGGATACTAGTTGGTTGATATGCTACATAATATACTTTTTTTATGTAAATACATACATATTATACATAGTAGCATCCATGACTCAGATACAAATGTTTATGCTCATCACACAATCATTTGTCCCTACCGGGATTCGAACCCGGGACCCATAGCACAGAAGGCAGTTTACTACCACTGGACTAATTGGGTCGTCAAATTTTTATTTTTAAATTTCCCAAAAGTTTATTGGTATTATTTCTTTAATATTTTTGTAGTTAATTGCGCAATTGTAATATAATTTAATTATAATATAATTGAAACGCATTTGGTCGGAACTAGATCGCACTGTGTCATGTTTTTGATGACAATTTGATCTGAACATACTGTATATGTAAAATAAGGGAGAACGTTTATTACACCTCTGCCTACTCCTCCGGGGGGATACAGACGTGATAGTATACCATTTCATGTATCATAAACATGACATGATTATTAGGTTGGTAGCGATATCAATTTTCTATTGCAACAATGCCTTTAATCTTTCTTCATCAACAGAGCAGTTCTAAGACGGTGCATGCTATTCAAGTAAATATTCTTTTGAGCCCTGATTCTTTCTACAATACACACACACACTATGACACACCAAGTAAAAGACTCAACCCCAGTCTTACACGTGTAGTTCTATTTTAATTTTACTGTTGTACCTAGCTATTTATATTTATATCGTTACCTATGTTACACAACGGTAGTAATATAGCGCATAGCGCCATAACAAAGCACGCTATTTACCTGCACACAATGCAAGCGCGCTATATCGGTTCTCATTTTCTGCTTGAAATAGTGCCACGCGATTTAACATTATCTATATCTAGTCCTGCAAGGTTGTTGGTGTTTTAAAAATAACCCTGTATATAAAAGAAGAAGCTGACTGACTGACTGACATATCAACGCAGGGCCTAAACTATAAGGGTTAGAAACTTGAAATTTTGCACAGGGATTCCTTTTATAACATAGGGGAGCAATAAGAAAGGATTTTTGAAAAATCACCCCCTAAGGGGGTAAAACGGAGGTGCAAAGTTAGTATGAAACTTTGCCGTTTCTCGTTAAACTGCACGCGGACGAAGTCGCGGGAATCAGCTAGTATGCTATATAGTGAGGGCATAGCAGTGACATCCGTACGACGAACACAAGAACTAGATACACACAATTACACACGGCTGCATGATGAGGTAATGACGCGTTGCCAGCGCGATACGTTGCAATATATAGCGTATAGAACGTTTTTCTTTGTTTCATTGGAGGAATTGTGCCCCGTAGAAACCGTATAGGTTTTTTAAAATAGGGTAGTTACTAAACTGACAGTGAACAGAATTCCCATGTTGTCAGAATAGTTAGTAACGATCTCTGGTAACCTTACTCACTCACAGAAACACTTTTGTTGTTTCACTGACCGATTTCCTGTGAGACGGTGGTAGTTCCCCAGTCAATCAGCAATTTAAGCGCGGAATCTCGCTATGCCTGACCTCTTAAAAAAAAACTGCCAATATCATGTTGTGCATTGACAGGACGACGCGCGGCGTAGCGATAATTCAGTGACAAAAAAAGTATACTAAAAATAGCGCCAATTTTATCACATTTAATTTAATGAACTAATAGTATTTACTAGGTATAGAATGGCTAGGAATGGATATAATTATCTTATCTATAGGCTATCCTCTGTCTAACCTTGGACACCTAAGCGCTCCTGAGGTTCGTTTCAAAGTCAAATTCAAATATTTTATGACGGTTTAATGACTGTAGGGCCGTCTCTTCCAATATGAACACGTCACATCACGTTATTACTCAAACCTAGCGGCAAATTGTGGGTTTACATTAGTACTACTCTGCCTAGCTTCTAATACACTAGCGTGATGTTGTAGTACTTTCTGCGGATACATATTTTATTGATATTACCACGTGTGTAACCATTTTCCGTTTAAAGTGAGTGCATAACCGTGTTATCTAAGATATTTGCGACATTATCATATACGGCGTTCCAGTAAAATGTAGCTTCAATACAAATGTTAAATAGGACCTCTTATCATACGACCTCAATAAAGGTTATTGATAATTCCACCTGGAACGAACAAACATACCATTACGCTTGTTTCCCTGCAGGGGAGGGGGTTCGGAGGATCGGGAACGCGTAAGCGACATCTTTGGTGTTGCAAACGTCCATAGACTACTGTAACTGACCACCACTGGGCAGGCCGTATGCTTATCACTTCAACGGTATAAAGAAATACTCTGATTTTCTACCTGTGGTCCCATATAATATGTGGAAATCTTACTGCCATTACCATTGTTCTTCTTCTTGCTTGCGAGCAAGAAAAAGCATTCTTGCAAGCAATGCCGATATTCTAAAGATAACTGTACTGGTTGTCAGGCCTTTCTTGTTTCTGATTGACTTCCAAATCAAACAGACAACGGCTTAATTTGCTTTCAAAGGCACGATGAGTTCTCACTGTGTTAAAAAAGGGCACCCAATTATAGACGGATCTCGGCAGACACTGCTTAACGTAATACATTAATTAATCATCGTAATTATATGGTAGTTGTTATCCTCAAGATAATGAATCGTATTTGTTAAAACTCGAGCTGATACGGATTTTCGAAGGTCATAATTTTGAAGTCAATCCACTCATAAACTATACATATAAGTTATACCTTTCAGTGTGTCTCAATATTATTGTTTTAGTACTAACTGTAAGTAAATTCAAATAGGTGTTGTTCACCTATTTCTTACTGCTTTTTTTACTGTTTCTCCAATGAATTGCCTATAAAAATTTAACGACGATTTTATGAAGAAGGCAGGAGTATTAATAGGGGAAATATACACAGATTTTTTTACATTATTGTTCCATACACCTTTGACAATGTGTTTCCAATTTAATGGACATATTGTTTAAGAAGAATAGGACGGACGGAGTTCTAATTAATGTTTGTATTGGTGTCAAAAACACCTGTTTGTTATTAAGAGTCCGATGGAAACTGTAGCACCGGTTTATTAAATTAAAAATATTTTTTTACCTCGTAAAAACATTTTTAATTTAATATCATTCTAACTAATACAGTGTAATTATATTCAAAATTATCACTAGTTATATGATAAAAGTGCACCAGTGCATACATTGGTATACGTATTGTAAAGGATCCAAAACGTCGGATTAAAGAATTTAAATATACTGCTATAAAATCCATTTTTTATTTCCAAAATTTGTGAACACCAAATATTAAGTGTCGACTGGCTTTTATTTAAATATTCATCACCTAAATCCCAGATATAAAACAAAACAATGAAAATATAATTATTTATCATCATCATCAACCCTAGTTGGAACAGCGCAGTGGAACAATAATTGTTCCACTGCGCGGTCCGTCACGCTACCCTACTGCGGGTTGGCAGACTTCACATGCCATCTAGAAGATCTCTCAAGCATGCAGGTTTTCAATGTTTTCCTTCACCGTTTGAGCTTGGGATAAATACGCACATGACTCCAAAAAGTCAGCGGTCTTAGCCTTAGGTTTGATCTCGAGATCTTTAACATCTCAGTCCACTGGTCACACCGAAAGGCTAACTAAATATTTATTATTAAAACTATTCCAATATTACATCTGTTCGGGAATCATCGTCCGTCGAGCTCTTAATATTTGATCATATCATATTAATTGTTGATCATTGTTCTCACAGTTTCGAATTCTGACGTAAATAATCTTTATTATGTGGTTTTGTTATTTGAACTAAGCTATGGATGCTAATGCCTACTTTTCTATCCTAGAAAATAAAATAAAAATTGCTTAAAACTTCTATATATCTATCTACATATGGGAACGAACACGCGAGTAAAAATTAAAATTTACTTTGAAAATTGTCGTATACTTAATGCTACCCGTGAGAAGTCTAGCTATGAGAGCTTAGTAGTATGATCTGAGGAATGAAAGATGTCAATCCTATGGTACTCATGAGAGTTTTCGAAGTTCTGAGCAATCGCTGACGAAGGAATACATCGCGACGAAACATGACGATTCAAGATATTCTCAATGGCATATGAAGTCAAAGTCAAATTCAAAGTCAAAGTAAAAGTCAAAGTCAATCTCTGTGCAGTGGGACAGCAAAAGGGTCGATGATGATATGCAAACGGATACTTACAAACAATTTAATAAAGTCATTCTTTTTACCGTAATAGGATGAACTAATATATAGTATATTGTTTATTAACGATTAGCCTCATATGAAAGAGTGGTTGTTTATGAGATTTTAACGAGCCATACAAACATCATTACTCTATAGGAGTGCCCACGATTATAATATCCATTATGGTGTATTAAAAACTCCATTAGACCGCCATGGAAAATATTGTGGAGTGCATTTTGCATGCTTTCTGTTTTAATTAAACTATTTTTATGATATATCCGTTTTTATTGCTGGAAAAATACCCTCCCCAACTTATTCCATGATTTTTATTTATCCTATGTTTTTTCATTTAACATATTCAAATATTTGCTTTGAACGATTCCCAGAAAGCTCGAAAAGATCGAAAGCTTTTATTGAGGTTTTCTATGAAATTCTCCGAAACAGGCCGATCTTCAACGCGAATCACATATTTAGAGGTTATGCATGCATTTATTTATGATATATGCTGATACGACGGAGGAAAACATTGTGAGGAAACTTGAATGCCTTAGTTTTATCAATGGAGTCTGAAGTTTGCCAACTGGCATAGCATGGTGAACTTTTGTCTAAACCCTCTCTAGACATTATCACCTTAACTGTTAGACGATCCAGCAGAATCCAGCAACCTTTACCAGGTATTTGGTCTACACCGAAGATGCCTACCCAGTGTTCCAGCACGCGGTTGCCACTGGGAACCATCGAAACATATATATTATAGCTATATATTTGGGTCACACGCCTAAATAAATATTGTTTTTTTCTTCTTCATTTATTACGTTTGCACAGGATTCGGTCTTAGCAATGTCTGTCTCTACCACAAAGTTACGAAAGAAAAATAAACACAGATTATAAAGGTCAGCCATCTTCACGGTGTGTAGTTAATCTAGTTACCATTAGTAATAAGAAGTTGGCGCAAATACTATTTGATCGATCGAAAGAACTTCGGCTAAAGAAAAGTTTGTAAAATACTTACCTACTCGCAATTTACTTGGAAATAATCGTATTCTACGAAATAAATGTAGGTTCTGTTTATCTTATTGGCTCAGAAACGTTTTCTTTATAGTTCGAAATCGAAGTGTTAAAGTCAATTCGATTCGTGGAAAATTTAAGTTATTTCAATTATCTAAAATAAATTTAGTAAAATTTTTAGGTTCATCCTAAGTCTTTTATATATTTATGATTTGTTGAAACACCTGCCTTCAATATCACCTCATCATAACTTTCTACCTTTTTAATGATAATATCTTTTAAATAAATTTCTTTTTCATTTCCATTTCTTTTTCTGGGGTTTCTTTATCCATTTATCGAAATTCATATTTTTTACAGGTGCATGTGTTTCATTTAACTTCAACATGTGTCAAATCGCAAAATTGATACGATAATTATGAAGCAAGTTTATGAATTTGTAATGGTTTACTTTATTAGGATTTACTTTGTAGTAGTTCATAGTTTGGTATTATACATGGTACTATAGGCTTGTCTCTTTATTACGTGGCATCCAAATCATTTGCACATGGTGAACTTTGGTAGCTTAGTGCTGTGACCAGACGACTGAGATGTCAAAGATATCACCACCATGCTCAGACGGTGAAGGAAAACATCGTGATGAAACCTGCAAGCTTAAAAGATTTTCTTGATGACATGTGAAGTCTGCCAACAAGCAGTAGGCTAGCGTGGTCGACTATAGCCTCTCAAATGGGAGGAGACCCGTGCCCAGCAGTGATACATGTGGGATGATGTTATATTAAGAGTGCAAACTAAATTGCACCTAAAGCACCCATAAGTGAATTTACTCTTATTGGTTCGCTTCGAATAAATAGATTTAGTTTATTTCTGTTTGTTCAACAAAGACGAAATTGGATTGAGTGTTGACTATAAATTGCTTGCAGGTAAAGAAAGCAATTTTATTTCATTCCTATCAGGACTAATAGAGACAAATAGCGAGTAGTGCTACCAATAGCCTTTATTGGCGTTTAATGAAAAGCCTGAGAAAATACGTCCTCACTGGGATTCCGATAAAACAGATTAATTTTATGAAAGTCAAACTATCAAGTATATCGTCAAAGAGAAACTGACTGACTAACTCACGTATCAACGCAGGGCCTAAACTATAAGGGTTGGAAACTTGAAATTTTGCACAGGGGTTCCTTTTATAACGTAGGGGAGCACTAAGAAATGTTTTTTTATAAATTCACCCCCCAAGAGGGTAAAACGGAGGTGAAAGTTAGTACGAAACTTTTTTTTTCGTCAGCTAGTTTGAAATACAACTGCTTTTTATAGATTTTATCACAGTTTATTGATATTATTTTAAATGGAAGTTTCGGATCCTAGTTAAGTAAAGTTAGGGATTAAATACAGCTATCTACCCGTACGAAGCCGGGGTGGATCATTAGTTTAATTAGTGTCTCATATCCACGTAATTTTAAGAAATCAGTACAGTCTCTAGTAAAATCTAGCGGGATGTACTCGCTCGTCATCCTCAACCCATCAATATCCCACTGCTGGGCACGGGTCTCCTCTCATTTTTTCGAAAGAGATTAGGCTATAGTCCATCACGCTAGCCTACTGCAGGTTGGAAGACTTCACATGCCATCGAGTAAATCTTTTAAACATGCAGGTTTCCTCACGATGTTTTCCTTCACCGTTTGAGCATGTGATAAATACGCACATAACTTCTGAAAAGTTTCCACTGGTCACGCCACTAGGCTACCACTTCCACTGGTACTGTTATGTAATCTTAATATAATTAGAAACGCATAGAACATTATAATTATATTCTAAATACCTATAATGCCTTAAATATCTCGACAATTATGCCATTTTAATACAAAGTTATTCCATTAAACTGTCTCGGAACACGTAACAGATGGGTTCAGGCTTCGCTGATTAATCGATAATCGCAATATGTACCTGTACTTACCTGCCGTGTTTAATCTGTAGATAGATGACTATAACTTTAGAACTACGAGAGCTTTTTGTTTTTTAACAATGTGTTTTTTTGGATAATTCTCTGGAGAAAAAAACGATTTCAAATATCAAAACTGGATTAAATTGAAATGGGACCACATGGGAAGCACAGCTTTCAGATAAAAGTAATCATCAAAATCGTATCAATCTTTAGGAGGTAGGGCATAGCGAGATTTCACGCTCAAATTGAGCTGCCCGACTGGGGAAGTACCTCCGCCTTACAGAAGACCGTAGTGAATCAACAATAGTTGTCTTTCTGGGAGTGATTAAGGTTACCAGAGCTCATTGGGAGAATGACTATTCTGACAGCATGGGAATTCCGTTTGCTGTCAGTTCAGTAACTCCCTATTTTAAGACACCTGAACGGTGTCTAAGGGGTTTGTCAACGCATTTGCAAGCCTCTGGTGTTGCAAATGTCCATGTGCGGCGGTCATCACTTACCATCAGGTGAGCCGCCGGCTAGTTTGCCCCCTTATCACTATAAAAAAAAATCGGTTCACCCAGTCGAAAGTTTGAGGTAACAAACATAAAAGGAAACAAAATACAGTCGAATTCAAAACTTCTTCCTTTTTTAAGGTCGGTTAAACAATTTAGCCTCACACTAGGATTTTCTCCTGTGCCGTAGGTGTGTTACAAACACAAAGTGAAACGGCACCATGCGTCAGGGCATCATGACATCTTCGATCGCTACGTCTCTCAAAGAGTAGTCCTACATACATACGTATTCGTCGTATACGTTCACGTAAGGTAGAAGATACGGAGCGTCACGCGCCACATAACAAAACCTAATTTAGGATTATTATAGTTTTTTAAACAATAATCATTATCCTACATTTGAGTTATCATCATCATCAACCCATTAACGTCCCACTGCTGGGCATGGGTCTCCTCTCATTTGAGAGGGATAAAGCTATAGTCCACCTCGCTAGCCTACTGCGGGTTGGCAGACTTCACATGCCATCGAGACAAATCTCTCAAGCATGCAGGTTTCCTCACTATGTTTCACTGTTTGAGCTTATGATAAATACGCACATAACTTCCGAAAAGCCAGTGGTGCGTGCCCTGGGTTTGAACTCGAGACCTTTGACATCTCAGTCCACTGGTCACACAACTAGGCTACCACGGCAGCAGACTAATATTTTCTCCTTTTTATATTTGTACAGTTCAATCCCCAGGTCGAGCAAAATGTTATTGGGTTTTCTATGAAATTCTCAGTAACAACTCGGAGTTTGGATTCGTGCCCGGTTAATGGCAATAGGCTCGCCCCCTATTACATGGGACCTAAAACATACCGGCGAAACGTGGGTGTACATTAGTACACCTCTGCCTAACCTTTTGGGGACAACAGGCGTGATGGTATGTATGTATATATTTTTACCGCGCAAACGAACGCATAAAAACTTCTAAAGACAGTACAAGTACCTACAACGTTTTTGACCATTAATTTTTATATTTTAAGAGCACTATTAAACTTATAGAAATTTATATATATACACTCAATACTCAATACTTTATTGCATTTAATATTGTGGTTTACAGCTGATACTTTTATTTTTATTTGAGACTAGCTTTTACACGCGACTTCATCCGCGAGTTTTCACGGAAATAAAATTACTAAATTAGTAATTTTATTTTCACCCCCCTTATACCTTAAGGGATGATTTTCGGGATGAAAACTACCCTATATGTCCTTCCTTGAGACTCAAAATATCTCTGTACCAAATTTCATCTCAATCGGTTTAGTGGTTATAGCGTGAAGCGGTAACAGACAGAGAGACAGGCAGGCAGGCCGACACACTTTCTATTCACAATTTTTAAGGATATTTTTTTTATTTACTTCTACAGCTTATATACGTATGTCTCGCTTTGGAAACTAAATAAAAGTGATCGCACTAATTTACGTTTTGAGACCTCCTACCTCTTTCTAGCTATTTCTATAGGAGTTCTCTCAACCATTTGAAGTGCCTTCATATTTATAAGCTGACTCCCACACACGAAAGACTACAAATATCTTGATTTTTAAATAGATTACACGCCAGCCTAGGAATATTGATACCATAACACAGATGAATGGATAATTTTGGGTTTCAAGACTTTTAAGACAAGTCAAATCATTTCCCTGAAACATGTCAGTGTTCATTGTCTCATTAATTGGATGGTAGCTATTATTGATGCTAACTGACAGCAGGGTTACAATAAATAGGTATATTATGAACAGCGCCATCTAGTTCCTAGCTAAGCAACGAGGCTTATTTGTTACAAATTCATATTTACATTCTTTTTTTGTAAATACATACATATCATACACTTGCGCAATGCGTGCAACGCGTGCAATTTAACGCAAAACGGCAAATTTTCATACTAACTTTGCACTCCCGTTTTACCCCCCTAGGGGGTGAACTTCCGAAAATCCTTTATTAGTGCTCCCATACGTTATAAAAAGAACCCCTGTAAAAAAATTAAAGTTTCTAACCTTTAACATTTAGGCCCTGCGTTGATATGTCAGTCAGTCAGCTTCTATTTATATATAGTTACACAGATAAAAACATTTTCCATCCTACAGAGTCTAAATGTCTACGTTCATCACACAATCATTTGCCCTTACCAGGATACGAACCCAGAACCCTTACCACAGAAAACAGCCTTTAATACCGAGCTGATCGGGTCATCGGCAATAATATCAGAAGAATATAACATCACAACACTTTTCCCCAGCATTGGCTTAATATAAAAATAATCATACCTCAACTCTTCAAGTTCAGCTATAAACGAGTCACCGTCCACCGGCTTCGAGTGGTTCTTGAAGATGAGCATGGGGAGCGACCCCATCTGGTCCATAGCCCTGTTGGTGCCGGCAAACCGTTGCGACAGATTTGACCTGAAAGATATTAGGCTATTAGATACATAATTATGTACATATACATACACTCACGCCTCTTTCCCATGGGGGTAGGCAGAAACTACGGAATGCCACGCACTATGATCCAATCTATTAGATTTTGTTCATGTATCTATCATCAAGCCGGTATTGCTAAAGGGTTCAGCAGAGGTATTCTGATGAATACCCGCTATTTGCGTAGATGTTTTAGGCTCTATGACAAAGAAGCTCACCTTATAATCTGCTAAGGATTTATCTTTATGCCTTGAAGGGTTAGAGAGAGTCGTACCAGTGTGTACATACAGTTAGTCGGTAGATTATTTTATATTTCTTTTATTGTTATTTTTTTTTTCCGGCCATGATTACACAGCGCCATCTAGTTCCGTGGTAAGCAAAGAGACTTGTGTTACGGATACTAGTAGATTGATATACTTTTTTTGTAAATACATACATATTATACATAGATACATCCATGACTCGGAAACAAATGTTGATGCTCATCACACAAACATTTGTCCCTACTGGGATTCGAACCCGGGACATACATACACAGACATAGCCCACAGTAGGCTAGCGTCGTGGACTTTAGCCTAATCCCTCTCAAATGAGAGGAGATCCGTGCCCAGCAGTGGGACAATAATGGATTGATGATGATGAGATTTTGAAGACAACTAATGGAGCAATTTATTCTAAGTTTTTTGTTAACGCACCTTAGTGTACTACCATTGGTGAAAATGAAGAAAGCTACTTCAGATCTCTCCTGCTGCAGACGTGTCACCAGCTTCCCCAACTCCGTTGCTCTGCTGACCTGATCAGACAAACACATCACGATTAGAAGATAGAATATTATAATAGAAAAGGTGGTTGGTACAGGTAGCCAACACATATTTGTGACAAGATGTGTGTTCTGTACTGAATGTGATCTTTGGATTTTACGTACATAAATTTTTTGACAACTTGACAATTGATTAACAACATTAAATAATTTATGACCAACTGTGCCCACAATTTGGTATGCACAACCATAAAATGAGAGCTGTGGTAGCCTAGTCGTGTGACCAGTGGACTGAGATGTCAAAGGTCTCGAGTTCGAACCCAAGGCACGCACCACTGACTTTTTGGAAGTTATGTGCGTATTTATCACAAGCTCAAACGGTGAAGGAAAACATCGTGAGGAAACCTGCAGAGATTTTCTTGATGGCATGTGAAGTCTGCCAACCCGCAGTAGGCTGGTGTGGTGGACTATAGCCTAATCCCTCTCAAATGAGAGGAGATCCGTGCCTAGCAGTGGGACAATCACGAGTTGATGATGATGAACCATAAAATGGGGTCTATAAATTCACTCATAGCACATACTAATGGTATTCCACAGGTTGAAATCCGACCATAAACTTTATTAGTGTAATACTAAAAAAAATCTTAGTATTCTGCACTTCTTTATAAACAATGCAGGAAATTTAATACTCCGTAGGAGAAAATCCCGCGCAATTTTCGTAAAAAGTGTTACAACGTTTTTGCTGTATGTATTAATATATAGATACCATACCATATTCCCTTTATCCCTCAAGGCATAACCAGAGATCGTTTTTTATGTGAGTGTATTTTAATATACACTCACATAAAAATCCAAAATGGGAAATGGTTTTGTATAATAGACGACGAGCTTTCAACAGAGCATCAGTTCAAAAAACTCGCTTCCTTCAAGACGCGGTAGGACTTTAAAACGTTAATGTATTACGTATAATTTATTCACGAAGCAATTTTCTAGAGTGGCTGCTTTAAATACCGCACACAAATTACAAACATTGTATTTATGTCCCAAAAACTTAAGAGGCTGATGTGAATGCTTTTGTCTTAACTGGGTAGCAGATGCTAAATATTTAATAATGAAGATGAAAATAAATCAGGATTATTCCTGATTTATTTTCAAAATTATTGGCTTAAATCTATATTTAAAAGGAAATTAATCTGTGATAGCTTAGTGACCAGTGGATTGTAAAGTCAAAAGTCACGCTAACTTAACATTTCTGGAACATAACATGACACAACATGCTTCACGCCTAAGTCCTAAAATTTTTAGGCAGAGTATTTGCTAGTATGTTTTTATGTCATACGGAAAGATACTAAGAATTGTATGGAAATCCCTAAACCTGGAACCCAGGTCCTTACGTTTAGCAGTGATGCTTGTGACCACGAGACCAATAAGACAGATTATTCAAAAGTCCCACAAAAAATTGCTCCCTTTTTCAATTCTAACTTGAGCTATCAATCACTGATAAAAAAGTCTATTATTATTAAAACTCATCCTGAAGAAACAATTACTGTTATCTTACCCTAAATCGAATCTGAGCCCTGTATCGCAAATGCCAATCCATCACCTTGCCAATTGTGCGTTATGAAGTTCGCATATGGAGCCAATTATTGGAATAATCCATTATTTATTGGCATTATGTAAACCGATAATTATATTTGTAATAAGCTCACCATATATTACATTTAGAGCTGTGGTAGCCGAGCGGTGTGACCAGTGGACTGAGATGTCAGAGGTCTCGAGTTCGAACTCAAGACACGCACCACGGACTTTTCGGAAGTGCGTATTTATCGCATGCTCAAACGGTGAAGGAAAACATCGTGAGGAAACCTGCATGCTTGATAGAATTCCCGATGGCATGTCTAGTCTGCCAACCCGCAGTAGACTAGCGTGGTAGACTATAGCCTAATCCATCCCTCTCATTGAGAGGAGACATATGCCCAGCAGTGGGACATTAATGGGATGATGATGATGATGATGATAATATTACATTTTACTTACATAGCACTTAATTTATAACCTCTCTATTCTATATAAAGGTCTTGAATTCAAAAACAAGGCAAGCTCCACTGAGTTTTCAAATTTACGTTCGTATTTATCACATGCTCCAACGGTGTAGCAACATATTGTGAGAAAACCTGCGCGCCGAGAAATTTTCTCGAAGGCGTGTGACATAGCCATGTGAAGTCTGCCAACCTGCACTAGGCTAGCGTGATGGATTATAGCCTGAACCCTCTCAAATGAGATGAGACTCGTGCTCTCAGTGGGTCAATAAATGAGTTGATAGTAAATTGACGGACTGAGATAAATGAAACTTAACCTTAAGTAACCCGAGCGTGGAGTCTGAATTTTGACTTATCGAGGACACTAGGTACAAAAATTCGAATAACCCAATAACAAGCAAGCTACAAATTTTCCTTCACTTTTCATAGAATTAAAAATAAAAGTAATTTATTTCGTGTCAAAGCCGATAAGCTGCCATTTGATAGACGCTCCAGTTATGAGCTCATGAAAATGTATGAGATTCGATAGAATCGCACAACCCTTTATATAAACTGTTGTTGTTAACGGAATTTATTTTTAAACGTAGCTGAGAATACGCAGTCTCAGCCTAATGATGCTGTCACATGTAGTGGATTATGTATATTGAGCCAGTCTATTATTCATCATCATCATCATCCACAGCCTTTCTGATTCCACTGCTGGGTATAGGCCTCTTTCCATGCATGCCATTTGCTTCGGTCCTGTGCCAATCTCGTCCATATTCGACCCGCAAACTGAGTCTATTATTACTGACAAATAATATGTGTGTAGACGTATAATTAATTCTTACAGATTTTATTTCAAATAACTCTGTCTGTCTGTCTGTTATTTATTAAATTATATGTATAATTGCTTTACTAATTAAACCTCATATTTATAATTTCGATGAATTATCGTATAAAGACAGATTGGAAAGAGAAAAGCTATCTACTGATCGAAAAACTGAAGATTTGGACGTCCTATAAATAAACCATTGAGTTGAAGTCGAGAACAGAACAGATGAATAATCCAGTCCACATATACTGGCTTAGAATGTAATAGTGTATGTCTCTGTAAATATTAAATTAGTACGATACAGCAGAATGTGAATTTAAAAAGAACTTTTCTCGAATTTTGAACTTTGATTTAACCAATTTATCTAACTGGTTAAATCGAAGTAAATTGAACCAACTGCTATTTTACTAGAAACCTAAGCAATTTTACTTGAGTTTTATAAAACCGCTTTTTTATATACTATAATACATAGACTAAGGAAGCTGAGAGTATATTTCTATAGTATCTTGGTCCTTCTCCATAAGATCTACTTACTTTTACACATTAGAATCACATTAAACATTGACATGTGTATGTCTTTATGAGTGTGCAAAAAAAATAACAATTCAAAAGTAGCTGTAATATAAGTTTGATTGAAATAAAAAACATTGATGTTTTGAGGATACGATTCAAACATATTTCTACGGAAAGACCTCTGTCTCTTATTGAATAGTAAATTAATATGCCTACCTGTTCTTCGACATCAGCCACGTCCCTCCCATTCGTGATGCTGCTTTTCAAGGACAGGGTGGTCTGTACTATGAGCGCCAGGATAGGGATGAATGGAAGTAACAGGAGTCTCCACAGCTGACATCGGCGACTGTTGCACCATTTCTGCAGCTTGGGAGCACAGGTTGACCTATCTTCCATCTTCACGTTCGGAGAGGCTGTAATGGAAACTGTGCTTGGTAAAAAAGTATTAAACAAAAAACAATCTGACTTAAAAAAAAATTAAAGCTGTAAAAAAAATAGTACTAAATCTAATAACTCAAATCTTGATTTACTAACCTATAAAAACATCCTACATATAAATTCAAATATAACTATTTTCCCTATATATAAATTTATTATTATATAGTACATAATTATATAGTATTTGTTGTTCCTTATTTAGTCAGTTACATATTATAAGTCTGTAAAATATAGTAATTCATCGTTAATTGGCTCCTCCTTTTGAAGTCGGTTAAAAATGGCTCCATTGATCCCTTTTATAAGTAATCTAAGTCGTAAGTGTGAACTCACATAATCATCAAATATAAAAAGATTGATTATCGTATTATATGTATAGAATCATTAATTAAATAAACATACAGAACTGTGTTGCTGGGGAGTTTGTTGCACCGCTTTTTCTTCCCAGCAAAAACACTAGGAAGCGGTGAAGGGCGGGCGTTTTTGGGGGCTGTCTTTATTGTCGACGTTCAAAAAGAGCCAATTTAATTTAACCTACTTAAAATAAATGATATTTTGACTTGGAATCTACAGGTAAATGAATAAGCACTGCAAAATAGCTAGTAATAAAATAGAAGTTCGAAAATAAAGTGTTTTGCGGATTTTCAAGAATTCTCTTTAATCTCTACTAAATAGTTTAAACCCCATGGCACAGGCTTCGGACTACTACTAGACCTGGATATCCAGTACCTCACACTCAACCTCCGCCCTTATTACCAATGCAGCACAAACTGCCATCGTACGACGAGAGGTGGCCGAATAGTCATTTGACAATAAAGAGTTTTTTTATGGATAAGACCAAAATTGTATCCTATAGTTAAGTTACAAATAAAAGAAAAATAGCTACTAGACTGCTTTTACCAAATAATAGTTCTGTTAAAAATGGCAGCTTTTATATGTAAAAAATTTAAAAAGCTGCAATAACCTTGTGGTTAACTTAACTTCGATGCTTAAACCGTGAAGGAAAACATCGTAGTTGTGTACTATGATATATAAATACTTCCGGACATTTCTAGACATTATGACGCAGCGCCATTTAGTTCCAAGCTAAGCAAGGAAGCTTGTGGTACGGATACAAATTGGTTGATAAACTAATTATATACTTTTTTTTTATTGTAAATACGTACTTATCTAATATATAAAATTCTCGTGTCACAGTTTTCGTTGCCATACTCCTCCGAAACGGCTTGACCGATTTTGATGAAATTTTTTGTGCTTATCCGGTATCTATGAGAATCGGCCAACATCTATTTTACATCCCCCTAAAAGTTAGGGGTAGTCCACCAACCCCTATAATGTGGCAAAACAACTTTTGCTGGGTCAGCTAGTTATATATAAATACATCCATGACTCGGATACAAATGTTTATGTTCATCACACAAACATTTGACCCTACCGGGATTTTAACCGTAGCACAGAAGGCAGTGTTAACTACCGCTGGACTAATTGGGTCATCTAAGTAGATAAAGTATAAACTTTAATATAATCATCATCATCATCATCATGTCAGCTGGAGGACGTCCACTGCTGGACATAAGCCAGATAGCGCAGTGTCTAAAGACGAAAGTCTTTGACCAGTGTGTCTTGCTAGTAATGATTTACGGCACCGAGACGTGGCCGCTTACAGTGGGCCTTATAAGTAAGCTCACAGTCAGAGAGCGATGGAGAGGGCTATGTTAGGAGTTAATATATTATTTAATGATAATTATCTCAAAGTATTTTGTAAAATTAACTTCAAAATACAAGCTAAGCATATTTTTAACCGCACCAGCACATATTAGGTACCTACTCGTACAGAAGTTTTATTTATTTAGAATTTGAACGGGACATAAAAACAACTATAATTTATTTACATTCTGATCTCGTGAAAATAGTCTCTAACTTCTCGAAAACATTAGAGCTTTCTGTATTTAATCTTCATAAATGTCTTTAACTTTATTACCCGACTGCGTCAGATGAAGGGTTATGTTTTTTGTTTTATTACGGCGACGAGTTTACTTGAGTTTGCCAAATTTAAATTATGATGGTAATGATGACCTGATGGTAAGTGATGACCGCCGCCCATAGCCATGGCAACACCAGAGGCATACAAATGCGTTGCCAAACCCTTTAGAAACCGTTCAGGTTTCTTAAAATAGGGAGTTACTGAACTGACAGCAAACGGAATTCCCTCTGAAATGCTGTCAGAATAGTCACTCCCCCAATGAGCTCTGGCAACCTTACTCACTCGCAGAAAGACAACTATTGTTGATTCACTGCGGTATTCTGTAAGGCGGAGGTACTTCCCCAGTCGGGCAGCTCAATTTGAGCAAGAAATCTCGCTATGCCCTACCTCCTACAAACCGTAAGGCTATCATAGTCTTTTTTATGTTATAAGGTTGGCAAATAAATATACGACCCACCTAATAGTAAGCGGTTACCGTAGCCGGTGGTGTTGTTCCCGTGGTGCCAACCCTGTAGAAACTGTCTAGGTTTCTTAAAATAAGGAAGTTACTAAACTGACACCAAACGGAGTTCCCATGCTGTCAGAATAATCACTACCCTAACGAGATTATTGTTATTTTACAGTTAGAAGTTTTTATAGTTAGAACTCACGCGCAATTATACTAAAGCATTGTACAGAATATAAATTAGTACCTAACAAACAAAAAACAAAATATATTTACCAGTTTGGCCGCACTCCAAAGAATAAAAAGAGGTCCAATATAATTTGGCCTCTACCTTCTATAAAACAGCTCACATGTGCAAGTCACTAAATATTGGTTAGGTAAAGTGATGTATATGCTGTCAATCCGGATATTGTACACATTGTTAAGCAGATAACAAAACTTTCACCTTCGTGTTTGTGTACCCTTCAGGGTATTATCCTCGTATGAGATGAAGGCAGTATTATGAAAGCCATTCAATACTATCCCAGGTTTTCATCTTGCATTTTCCGTTGAAAATTATGATATGTATAGGTTTAGATAGCAACAAAGCGGTTTGAAAAGTAACGGTCACTCAACTACTACATGAGTGAAATTGCGTTTATATACACGTGGCATTGTGTGCGTGAAGAAAGTGATAGATTCGATGCTTGAATTTAAATTCTCATAATATGATTTTATTGCATGTAGATATTATTTGATATTTAAATGAATGAATACTGGTAAGGTAATAAAAGAGCTGTGGTAGCCTAGCGGCGTGGTCAGTGGACTGAGACGTCAAAGGTCTCGAGTTCAAACCCAAAGGCACGCACTATTGACTTTTCAGAAGTTATGTGCGTATTTACCACAAGCTCAAACGGTGAAGGAAAACATCGTGAGGAAACCTGTATGCTTGAGAGATTTGTCTCAATGCTATGTGAAGTCTGCCAACCCGCAGTAGGCTAGCGTGGTGGACTATAGCCTAATCCCTCTCAAATGAGAGGAGACCCGTGCCCAGCAGTGGGACGTTAATGGGTTGATGATGAATAAAATAATGGTTTAAAATAATTTTTGAAATAAACTACTTTTTAGGGCTTTTATCGCAGTATTGAATGCCTTGTTGGTGTAGTGGTCTTAAGTATGACTGCTGTGCAAGAGGCATTGGGTTCGATTACCAGATTCAGCAAAGTCTTATTGAGTTTATCTATGAAATTCTTCCTTGTAAACATAATATATGTTCTTATGTCAATGACCTTTAAACTCAATTCTGTCTTTTGCTGGATAAGATTGGAAGTGAAACCTAATATTGTTCCAATTTTCCAACTTCAATTTTATGCTTTATTTCGCTGCGGTTTCAAGACAGTTGACATAATTCCCCTGGGACACGTCGGGCTTCATTGTCTCGACAATTTTCTGGATGGTAGCTATTATTGATGCTGGCTTACAGGAGATACAGTAGCAGAGATCGTGTGATGCTTATCGCACAAACTACTGAATAGAATTGAATGCACTTTTCACTAATGCATTATCTTAAAATAAAGATTCCATTTTATCGCTGGATTATATAATATATTACTGATATGTTTTTAATTTAATACAGTAACATACATTAAGCGGTTTAAGCCACGAGTGGGAGCTCTTTCTTAATATTATAGTTTAGAGTTTTTGACGACCTAATTGGCGCAGAGGCTGAGCGACCGGCTTGTGCGTCACGGGTTGCGGGTTCGATCCCCGCACGGATCAAATATTTGCACGTTCTACAGGTAGTTGTTCTGAGTCCGGGCGTTTGTTTATGTGAAAATTTGTGTTTGTAAACGCACCCACGATACGGAGAAAATCCTATTGTGAAGAAAAAGAAAACAAAGAGTAGGTACTCCTTTATTAATTTTTAACTTTATCATTGCTTGGGATTTGAATCTTTGATCAAAGCCTGTAGAGTAATGAAGCAGTTATTTTGCTAAGTATCTCACTACTGTTTTTTTTTATAGCAGAAAGGTGGCAAACAAACTTACGGCCCGCATGATAGTAACTAGTTACCATGGACGTATGCAACACCAGAGGTGTAACTCGCGCGTTGCCAACCCTTTTTCTATTTTTTTTAAGTGCGGAAAAATCCTTTACAGACCGTCCCGCCGCCAAAAACCGCACCCGTCAACGCCACCAACCCGATTGCCGTGGCCATGGGATTCGCAAAAGCATGCACCACAACCGTGGCGGGCTTCGGTCCAGCTCTTATCGCTAGACCCCGCCTAGCGTTGCCAACCCTGTAAAAATCTATCGAAATCTATTTCGACGTTGGTTCAGTGGTCAAGCTATTGGCTTCTGCGCCACTCGTCGCAGGTTCGATTTCCGCTCGGTACAAATATATATAGTTCCGAGTCTGGCTGTGTGTGCATTGTGAATATTTGTCTTTCTAAATGTACCTAATATATAGAACAAATTTCCAGTGACATAACGTTTCTTTTTTAAGATAGTAAGAATTATTTATCTACGAACAGCAAAGAACAAAAACTTTGCAGCCTAAATTTGTTTGCGTAAGCTTTCCCTAAAGAAGAATTTCTACTTTAAAGGACTGTGGTTTTGCAGACCTCATCGCTAGCAACAACACGTCTTATATGTAACTTGAAAGTAAGACATTAACTTAAATAACGTTTCTGTTATTTAAGAATAACATACCTTAGCTATATTGTAATAGGTATCAGAATCAAGTATAATTACTTGACTATATTACCTTTTACAATAAAGCTGAAGTTTATGAAGCTTATTTTCTCAAATTACTTTTTATACGTGTCCTGTACTTACAAATCAAAGTTATTACTTCGGTACTTTCATACTGGAAGATTACAAGACATGGTCTGATCCTGATGGAGTAAAAAAACTAAATTGTAGGGTAACCGTTAGTAACTATAATATCAAGATACCCAACACGTCAGTTTGTCCTTCGAGACTATGTAAATAATATAAAACAAAAAAAAAACTCCTATCACATTTTTTTGGCGGCTATCTTAGACCGATTTTCATAAAACATACTCGTAGGTGAGAACACAACCGACTAAATCACCTTCCAAACAAAAAAGATATCAAAATCAACATCGGTTCACTGACACACACACACAAACACACACATACACACGCGCGCACAGAGAGACAGACACGTCAAACTCGTCGGGGGTGAAAAATCCATAAGAAAATGTTTTATTTCTATGTCTAATACTTGTGTTATTGTAAGAAATCAGTACGTATTATTTAATTAACAAATAGTACTATACTCAAATAAAAATAATTAGATTTCCTTCTAAACGAACTATTTCTCAAAGTCATGTTCTTACCCCTAGACAATAGGACGCCGCTACATTGCCTTTATAAGCTTTAAGTAGTATCTTTATGGCAAAGAAAAATAAAATGTCCTATTATAGCTGTGGTAATTGTTTTAACTGTGTATACATTATGGTAAATGTGGGGTCAGAAGTCACGAGTTCGATCCCAAGGTACGACTGACTTTTCAAAGGTACGTATGATCGCGTATTTATCAAACCGTGAATAAAAACATTGTGATGGGAACCTGCATATCTGAGAGATTTTTCCGATGGTCTGTGAAGTCTGCCAACCCGCAGGCTAGCATGGTGGACTAGCATAGCCTAATCCCTCTCAAATGAGAGGAGACTCGTTCCCAGCACAGGGACGTTATATATCCTGTCGTATAGTCCTGACTGATTGATTCTTCAACGCAGAGCCGAAACCACAGGGGTTGAAGAGAGCAGAGCCTAAACAATAAACTTGAAATTTTGACAGGGGATGCATTTTATGACAAAGTCATCCACTAAGAAAGGAATTTTAGAAATTTGACCGCTAAAGGAGTAAAATTAGGGATGAATGATAGTATGATTTTTTTGAAGTTAGACTATTATGTAATATACAATGTTTTGGTTGGATATGAAATAATTAAACACGTATTTTGGCATTTTAAAAAATCAACCCTCTAAAAGGGTGAAATAGGGGTGAACATTTATATGGGAAGTCCGCCATTTTTAAAGTAAGAAGATTGAAAAATAATATTCCAGCTCCGTAGATAATAAATGCAAACGGGTTTTCGTCGTTTTTGGAAATTCAACCCTCAACGGGCGATATGACGAGGAGAAATTATATTATTAAGCGGGCGAAGCCGCGAGCAGCAGCTAGTAATCCGTTTATACCTACTCTTTATAACATTCTGGGGTCGCAAGAAGGTAGCCCATTTTACTTACAGACACGTCCTCCTTATTTGTGGATATCATCTTATGTTGCCATGACATCTCTGTGATGTTATTTTGTCGGGCAAGCACAATTTTTGCGCCACAAGAAGCATTATAATAACAAAGGATTCTATTTGCCTCAAGTAACCTTCAATAAGAAATATCGTGATATATTTTGGTCATTGTGCCAACAGCTGAAATCCCTTACTCGGCGTTTTGTAAAAATTACTAATAGTAAGTTTGGTTTTTATTGGACTAGCTGAAAATAATATCCATAGTTATTGCTCAGCAAAATATGGGATGTTTTTCTGGAACGATTGCTCTTACTATAACGAAGTACCGGGTACCGGTTGTTATGTGATCAAATGTGATATTTACTGGTAGGAGACTAAACTTCAAACCAAAATACCATTCACCATTATTTTTCAACGAAATTTCACTTCATCGTTTCTGAGTGCAACCATATTATAATTACTGAAAATTGTTTAAAACATTTCAACTTAAATAAGAAATATCTTTTGAACCTAAATTTACTAATAACATTTTTGAAAATGCTTTGCATTATATGTACTAGGGTAGCAGAAATCTACAGTATCTGCTGATTCCCGCCCTGCCAACAATATGTTCACTATTTAAATATTTATTTATATCTAAAACAGAGCTCTGCGCAATGTGCATGTATGCACTTATGTAAGTGACAACTGTAGAATTCAGGTACTTCAAAACACATGAATTGTCAAAATACTAACTACAATAAAAACAGATTTATTTTGCTATTCAAATAATAATCCATAATTGTATGCGGATAAGATTTGAAATCATTAAAAGATTTTATTAAAGATTTTTTTTAAATGAAGCCGCGGAGATTCAGCGTTTCATCGTATTGATTTTACTTTATGCAGCTTTTTTCAAAACGGCCAATCAATCTCGAGCTGCATATAAAAAATATCACAAAATATGATACAAAAAATATCGGTTCAATCACTCAAGCGGTCTCTGAAAGCTTGAGAAGAGAATCTACAATTGATTTGTGCGATAATAGAATGAAATCTTACCCATTATTGTTTAAATAATACACGGTATAAACTTCACTGATTACAGTTTTGTTTAGACACGTTTATTTACGAGTGTATGTGTTTGTGGTGCGCGACAACCGTCCCCTGCGAGGGTTGAAATCTCACTGAAAACCCCCACGCATTGGCAACAGGGTTGTTTGTTCTCTCTTGCTATAATCAAAACATTTGAAAGCATTGTAACACTCGCAAGAGTTTTAAGAAATTCGTATTTCATTAACAATTACAATGACCTATATTTTCGATTGAAATTCTTCTTTGGCGTTCTTTGGGGAAGTCCTACGTTCGGCAGTGGACGGTAATAAGCTAATATATATATATAACCCATCCTTTACTCTATTTTAGCAGTTCTTCTTAGAAATCGTTAGAAAATATTTCATGTTGCGGTTAAACATGACTATTTATAGAAATAAAATGTGATTTAATTAAATTTTAAATATTTGAATTGAGTGTACTCTTGTGATAAATGTTTGATGTAAAAAATCCGAAATATTGGCATCAAATAATATCAATATACCGCGATTATCTTTATATATAAATGTGGACGAAGCGAAATTGGTATGCAGGGATCGTTCTATAGGCCTTCTTCTTGGCCTACGCCCAAGGGAAAAGAGCGTGATTATATGTAAATGAATCAGTAAAAAGTTGATTTATTTTAAGGTCTTACATTTCTGTAAGAAATCAATATATTGGTATATAAGTAAAATACATTCCAAAACAAATATATAAGGTGAAAGCTAGTGGTAACCCTGAGAATATGCTCAAGAACGAAATTAAATGAGCACGGTTCTAACTGGTGAAGGTCCTTCAACAAGCTTAAACAAAATACGTATAAATACATATAACAAGATATATGAATTTAAAGTAACGAATGGCGTTCTGGTGTTTCTACCTTTTCTTATTTTGTGAATGTATAATAATACTTTTATGAGGTTGAGACACATCAATGATGATGTTTATGATATTTCTAAACTATGACTTTTGTTATTGTAATTAAAATAAGAGATGATTTGATTATAAGTTATACGCAGATATTCTGAAGTGGTTTTATATTTAACTATTTCCCGTGACTTCGTCGGCAGTAATAGCAATTTTATCCAATCCGCTTTTTCATCATCTACTTATTTTAAATATTTTTAAGAAATTATTGATTCCGTAACAAGCTTCCTCCCCCGCCCTTTTAAGGGACGATTTCTGAAAAAAAAACTGTCCTATGTCCTTTCTCGGGACTCAAACTATCTCCATATAATTTCAACTCCATAGGTTCAGTGGTTAAAGCGTGAAGAGGTAACAGGTAGCCATACAAATAAATAAATAAATAAATAATAAATATTTCTGGACAGTATGACACAGCGCCATCTGGTTTCGAGGTAAGCAACGAGGCTTGTGTTACGAATACTAGATGGTTGATATACTACATATTTACTTTTTCTTTGCAAATACATACATATTATATATAGACATATCCATGACTCGGAAACAAATATTAATGCTCATCACACGCTTGTCCCTACCGGGATTCGAACCTGGGACGCATAGCACAGCAGGCAGCGTCAACTACCGCTGAGCTAAACTGGTCGTCAAATACAGATATACCTTCGCCTATAAGAAGAGCACCCCTCTTTTTATAGGCGAGTTTTATTTTTGTTGAAAAGCATCTCACTCAAACATGAAAACTGCTCTTTTGCTGCCAACTCTTTTGCAGACCGATAACACCTATAGTCGGTATGATGAGTTGGTTGGTTGCAGTGAGTCCACGGTTGAGTGCGAGACAGCTGTGACCATTGACTTGACTGGTGATGATACTGCATCCACATATCCTATTCTTTTTAGCAAAAATAAGTTGAAGAAATATATTAAAATAAAAAAACTTATTAAAAGGTACAGCAAAGCCATAAAAAAACAAAACCTTTTGAAAGGAAATATTAGCTTAAGAAGGGACCGCTTAAATTTAATTTCTAAATTGAAAACATGTTCATCTCAGTTAGAACACAGTAAGATAGTGTATGATGTTGACACAAAAAGCCTGCGTGAAGAATTATTTCATAGGGAGGACATGTTAGCGGATATATTCAATAAATACGAGGCTTGTCAAAAGGAGTTAAGTAGGCGCATGCTGGAGGCAGGGGATCTGGTTGACCTAGTCAGGTATAATGCTGAGAGATATGAGTCTCTGACAAGAAATCTCTTATGCAGTAATTGTGCCTGCTCTCAAACCTCTCCGGAGCCCCAGTGTGATCTGTTGTTACCAACAATGTCTCAAACAGTAACAACTTACAGTAATACAATAGTTTTTAGTGACCAAATAGGATCTGGTTTGGGATCATTGTTACATAGTGATTTAAGCAACAGTGTGATTAACTATTGTAATCATCACTTAAAATATAAGGAAATTATTAAAAAAATTGTTAGTACTAAAATTCAGAGTAATACTATTGTAGTCTTACTATTAGGAAACAGTATAGGGCTCAAGAAAAAGGATATTGTGGATGGTATAGACACCTTATTGAAATTGAGTGTAGGAAAGATTATGTTGTGTGCATTTCCTTACTCAGACTGCTTGACAGAGAATAGTAACATGCTGACATGTCGTCACCGTGATAGGTTATTATATTTTGACACAAACAAGTTTGTTAGTGGATTTAAATTAACACAGGAAGATATGTTTCTTCCTAAGAGATACAAATGTTTGATCGCTACTTTGATAGCAAACAATATTAATTTAATTATAAATACAAAGCCAGTTGTATCTAGCTATACAAAGCCTAGTCTAGTCATTGACAATGTGGACTATTGTTCACACATGGGGAGGTGTACGCGAAGTATAACCTTGCCAACTAATTCTGACGTTGGGGCAGTAGATCTAGCTCCAGATTCTAACAATTATAATTTAAACTAGTCAGTAAGACAACAGAAGATAGTAATATGAGAGGCATAATATCTTCTGGCATGTTATTAACCTCAGCTGTGAAGGGGAAAAGTCTGAACATTCTGAAATTATACCATCAGAATATACAAGGACTCACTTCCAAAGTGTTAGAGTTTGAACTTTTCCTAGAATCATTCAAGTATGATATTGTATGTATTACAGAGCACTGGTTAAAAGAATACCAGGTGTTACTAAGTTTTGAAAATTATCATGTGGCTAGTTGTTTCAACCGAAAGTTTATGATTCACGGTGGTTCCCTTATATTAATAAAAAATTCATTAAAGTCCAGAGAGAGAAAGGATATTGTCTCAATGTCTGTTGAACATAGTATTGAAATGTCTTGTGTTGAGCTGGATAAGCATATTGTAGTGTGCGTATATAGACCCCCAAATAGCCAAAACTATACAACATTTGAGTCTGTCATGGAGGATGTACTTAAACTAGTTTTCAATTCAAATAAATCTTTAATTGTTTGTGGTGATTTTAACATCAATATATTAGATGATAACATGTATAGTAGTAAATTATTGTGTCTTTTTAAATCATTTAATTTAACAAATTTGTTCAAAGAACCAACTAGGGTAACAAGTACGTCTGCGACATGCATTGATAATGTCTTCTGCAGCTGTGATTACTCGGATGAAGCGATTGTAAATTGTATGTCCTCTGATCACAGCGGACAAACCGTCACATTTAACACTAGTTCTACTTTAAGTAAAATACAAATAAATACAAGGCAGATAACGAAAAGTAAAATTGAAAATTACAATAAACGTTTGAATAGTAAATTAATCAATCAAAACATAAATATAAACAATTGTAATAAACAATATTCAAATTTTTTCGCGATTATAAGTAATGAATTCAATAAATATTTCAAACTGAAAACCAAGAACGTTAGCTTTAGATTTAGATTTAGTGACTGGGCAACTATAGGCATTCGTAAAAGTCGGGAACGCTTATTTGAATTATATGAGTTAAAGTCATTTAATAAAAGTGAACAGTTCAGTCAATATGTTAGTAAATTTTCAAAAATTTTTAAAACAGTGTGTCAATTGGCAAAAAAAATATATATTAGAAATAAAATCAAGAGTGCCGAAAATAAGATAAAAACGACTTGGACAATAATAAATAATGAGAATAAAAAATCCAAAGTATGCAATAATGATAACGCACTACAAACGGCACGTGGTCTTATAACAATAAATTCGGAAATAGCTCAAGAATTTGAGACATATTTTGCGAACATACCCTCAACAATAACTAAGAATCTAAATTCTTCTCCCGCACTTTCCGGTGCCGTACTTAAACAGTATGTAACTGTATGTCCAGTAACTTTTAAATTTAAATATGTTAGTCCACAGTTAGTCATTAAAGTCTTTAAAGATATAAAAATAAAAGTAACTGAAGACTTGTGGGGTTTATCATCTAAAGTTTGTAGTGGAATAATTAATACTATAGCACCCCATCTAGCTAATATATTCAACGAGTGCGTTGACCAGGGGACCTTCCCGGCTCTAATGAAATACAGTAAAGTAATACCCCTATTTAAATCTGGAGATTCTAAAGATCCTGGAAATTTCAGACCAGTTTCCGTTCTACCTGTACTTAGTAAGATTTTTGAAAAAATTATGCTTAATCAAATGTTGACACATTTTAATACAAATAAACTTTTCCATAATCAGCAATATGGATTCACCAAAGGGCGCAATACAACTGACGCCGGAGTGACACTTATAAAGCACATCTTTAATGCCTGGGAAGAGTCGCGAGATGCTGTTGGCATATTTTGCGATCTGTCAAAGGCATTTGATTGCGTGGATCATGATACTTTATTACTAAAATTGGAACATTATGGATTCAAGCTAAACTCGTTGAGGTTAATAAGGTCATATTTGCAAGGTAGAATACAGAAAGTCCAGATAAACGGGGTCAAATCTTCTGGTTCTACTATTAAAATGGGTGTCCCACAAGGCTCTATCCTAGGTCCGTTCTTGTTTTTAGTATATATTAATGACTTACCGTACATGTGCCAAAATGAATGTGAGATGGTGTTGTTTGCTGATGACACTTCTTTAATTTTTAAATTAGATAGACGTTCACCGAATGTTGACCATGTAAATAGCGCCCTTCTCAAGGTCCATGAGTGGTTTACTGTTAATAACCTAGTGTTGAATGGGCGGAAGACTAAATGCATAAAATTTTCCTTACCAAATGTTAGAAGCGATGGTTGTGACATAATATTGAATAATGAGAAGCTCGAATTCGTAGATCAAACTGTATTCTTAGGAATTAAACTAGATTCCAAACTTCAATGGGGACCGCACATTAAGGCTTTAGCAGGACGCTTGAGTTCAGCTGCTTATGCAGTTAGAAAAATCAGACTTCTTACGGATGTTGAAACCGCAAGACTAGTTTATTTTAGCTAGTTCCATAGCGTCATGTCTTACGGAATATTGCTCTGGGGCCGTGCTGCAGACATAGATTCAGTCTTCATACTGCAGAAAAGAGCAATAAGGGCCATTTATACCCTAAGTAGTCGTGATTCTCTCAGGGAACTCTTTAAAGAAATAAATATCATGACTGTGCCCTGTCAGTATATCTTTGAAAATATCATGTACGTTAGGAAGAATATATCACTACATACCAAAAGATGTGAACTGCATAATTATAATACTAGATATAAGTCAAAATTAATGCAGCTACAGCTTCGTCTTGCTAAAGTCCATACCTCTTTCGTGGGATATAGTGTTCGGTTTTATAATAAAATTCCGGAAATAATTTTAAACCTCCCAGAAAACAAATTTAAATCTATCGTTAAGTCTACTCTATGCAAGAAAGCATATTACAAATTAGAAGATTATCTTGTAGATAAAAAAGTTTGGCAGAATGCTAGTCCAGCTCCACAGGTTTAATAGCCTCATGATTATTAATATTATTTTTATTTATTGGTCTGACTTCTTTTGTTTTACATAAAGATATATTTATACATTTTTACAATTTGACATGCTCAGTTATACACTTATACAATTTGACATGTTTAGTTATACACTTTTACAAATTGACATGCTAATTATTTATTAATTTAATTTATGATTTATTAACGCAATAGTTACTGAGTTAGCAAAATAGCTTGTAAAATATGAGACTGATGTTGGCTTTGATGATGTTTTTTTGTTTTTTATAAAATTGAAAATGCCTACCGGTTGCCGGGCAGTCTGGGCTTGTCATGCTCACTCAAATGTCCTGCTGGTGGTGGCGTTGTGTGTCGGGTCTTTTTATTCCCTACAACATGGTTGAGTAGACAGACGCCGATACACACGTCATGCTCGTGAACGGGTGCTATCAGTTGGGACTGGTCGGCTCATACATGTTATGGCAACCTAAATTGGTTTTAGTTATTTCCTCTCTGCATAAATCATACGTTTCACATCGAACTGCACCAGTCTCATATTAATATTACATTACATACATAAATCTTTGTAAAACAAAACCAACAATTTTGTATTTAATTTAAAAAGAGTATCTATGGAGTTTCTTGCCGGTTCTTCTCCATAAGACCTACCTTTTGGAACCGTGCAACTAAATTCAATTAAATATGACAATTCAAAAGCACCTGTATTGGTCTAATTGAAATAAATGATTTGATTTGATTTGATTTGATTTGAACTCTTTCGAGTAATCTGTCGTGATGACACGTAACTCTATGAATGTTATTTCAGGACATTCTCGTAGTAATTTAGTAATATCTATCATGGAGCATATAGTGCACTGCCTTCGCGCTGTATTCTGAAACTAGGTCAACGCACCATTGGAGAATAATAATTTAAGTAGTTTGTTTGTACAGAAGCAGAGTGAACTTGCTTTGAATATTTCCAACATAATTTCTTAGCTATCATCAATCTAGTAGAGCTCTTATCGTTAAGACTTAAGCTCTCTCAGTTTTAGTTGAATTTTAAATAGAAAAATTTGCAACCTCAAATTGTAAATATGTACATTTTTTTGACAACAAATGCGAAATATGGTAGAATTTTCTTATCATTAGATACAATATTTATGTCAAACAACAATCTATTCATAAATTTATATGAAAATGTTAAGTTTGTTTGCGTAATCTTCAAAATCTCAAAAAGCTCAGCACCGATTGACCTTAAATTTTGACAAAATATAATCAAATCAAATCATTTATTTCAATTATACCAATACTGGTGCTTTTGAATTGTCGAATTCAATTAAATTTAGTTGCACGGTTCCAAAAGATAGGTCTTATAGAGAAGAACCGGCAAGAAACTCCATAGATACAGTTACGTTTTTTAAATTAAATACAAAATTGTTGGTTTTGTTTTACAATGATTTAAGTATGTAATATCAATATGATACTGATGCAGTTCGATGTGAAACGTATACACCCGCAGATGAAACAGACGAATAGTTTCAAGATAATATACTGAGTATTTTAGATTTTATCCTTTTATATTTTTGGAAAAAAACGTTCCATGTAACATGAAGACACGTTTAAAAGTACCTACGTGCGCGTACACTGTCGATGTATTCGCCTGAAAAGGAACCGCATTGCAGATTTTTTTTCAGTCAAGTAGTATTGTGCTAACGTGTCTTGAGGGGTAATATGGCCGGTAAAGCAACTAGCCAAATAAGACTTTAAAACTGACGTCTCAAGTTTGTAGCATGCGAGTAATGTTCTTTAACAATTATTATCTGTGATGTTGGTAGCATCCAGGCTGCATTTGCCGCATACATAAACACGCTAATAGCTAGGACATATCTGCCACCATGGATAAATAAAATTGACGACTCGATTTAACAGAGGCTGGCTGGGAGAGAGGCGATCATCTTGTGCGTGTTTGATGCCCGCACGGAGCCAATATCAGCAAGTACGATGACAGATGATTGTTTCTGGTTTAGGCGTTGGTATATTATGTGGAAATTTGTGTTTGTAATCGCGCCTAGTTACAAGAATCATAGTGCAACGTTTTCATTTA
The DNA here is from genome assembly GCA_905163465.1 of Craniophora ligustri. NCBI lineage: Eukaryota > Metazoa > Arthropoda > Insecta > Lepidoptera > Noctuidae > Craniophora > Craniophora ligustri. Next base: position 2,564,068 of record LR990967.1, on the reverse strand, counting down.
AAAAAGAAAACGGTTTTATTTGGTCTTGGGTGAATAGTTCATACATTTCACTTCAAACTGCATTAGTCTCATATTGATGTTGCAAATTAAAATTGTAAAGGAATTGACTTCCTATATTGTAATTTTTATTTATTTAAAAGAGTATCTATGGAGTTTCTTGCCGGTTCTTCTCCATAGACCTACTTTTTGGAACCGTGCAACTAGTTTGACAATTCAAAAGCACCTGTTATACTGGTCTACTTGAAATAAATTATTTTGAATTTGAAACAAAATCACGAATCAATCTCAGTCTAAGGCTCAATGTCACGAATGGTCAAATGTATGTAAAAGTCGTTGCGTTTCAACCAAACGGTTAAATTGACTTGACCCCATTGACCCAATTTGGTGAATCCATTCAGCGGGGAGGCGTGGAAACGTCAACTGCAATTAAGTTGCGGCTCTCATTGCCATCAATTACACTAAAATATTCCATTGAGATGCAGGGACCGTAGCGCGTGGCATTCTGTAATTTCTGCCTACCTCTATGGGAAAAACACGTGATTGTATTGTATGTGTTGTACGTGTTGTATTGTATTGTATTTGACGACCTATGTGGTCTAGTGGTTCGAGTACCGGACTGCTGATCACGAGGTCGTGGGTTCGATTCCCACGGGACACAAATATTTAAGTATGTGATGAATATAAGTGTTTGTGTTCATCTGGGTGTTTCCTATGTATTTACAAAAGTATATAAGTATTATATCCATTGTCTAGTACCCATAGTACAAGCTCTGCTTAGTTTGGGACTAGATGGTGCTGTGTAAAATGTCCCTGAATATTATTATTATTTATTATGTATTCCATTAAGAGACTCCTGATAAAACACTTGCTCAAACGGTAAATTATATTATCGTGGTATCCTGCATCTTTGAGATATTTTCTCAATGGAAGTCTGCCAACCCGCAGTAGGCTAGCGTGGCGGACTATTATAGCCTTATCCCCCTCAAAAGAGACAAGACCTGTGTCCAGCAGTGGGACAATAAATGCGTTGATGATGATGAAAGCTGCCAGACACTAAAACAACATAAAAATATGTGTATGTACATCACAGAATTCAGCCTTTCTCTTAAAAGCCTTTCTTGAAAATATAAATAAAACACGCTTTTTAAAATAATTATTTTAGTTTTTTAATAAAAAATCTGGTACAAAACTTAAAACAATTCAATTACTAATCTAACTTAAGAACTAGCTTATTATTAGAAGACAATATTAATAAGTAATGAAAAATTAAATTACTTATAATTATGTGTTTAAATTCTAATAAAAATATTTATACAAACTCAATAAATGTATAAATAAGCGTAATTAGGCCAATAATTGCGTCAAATAAGAACATTTAGTATTAACCCCGATAAATATATTTTCCTTGAGTGGGCGTTAAATGCATGTTCAACATATTTGAATAAAATTTTAAATAGTCATATGATAAAATTATATTTAATAAACATTATTGAATTTAAACTATTGCGATATTATTAGAATCTTTACAGACTATAACTTGGTATCTACATTTTCTCATTTAATTTTGTATTTTTTATACATATTAATTTTATTGTTTTTTTTCGCAGTACATCAATGTGCCCGTGACCGTGTTACAATTACAAATGACCCGAAAAATCAGGACTAAATAATATAAATATAATGCGACACAACCCGTAATAAGTACTGTTATTTCAAAATAATTAATATTATGGTTTCCATTTTATTACATCGTTATCTTCTAAAAATGTTTACAATATCTTATATTTCGGGGCAAAACAGGACCCGCCATGTTTTTGTTGATATTACATGACTAATAGAGTAAAGAATAAAAAAATTCTTATGTATGTATAAAACATCATTTTGTTTGTTTAGTAAGCGTTTCAGGTTTATGAAAGTAGATTTTTAATGATTTAGGAATACTGTTTGCTTCATCAACATTATCATAATTTCAGTCAATACAATACATTTCCAGTGTTAAATATTATGATATAGAATAATAATAAAAATTAAATATTATTATATTAGAGAGAATCTTGCGTTGTAAATAAATAAAAAAAGATACATTTTTTAAATTAAATGTCATTTGTGAAACCTTTGGAAATTTATATGCGGAATTAATAATTTCTTAAAAGAGAAGGTAAGTGCAGATTTTTTTCAATAATTAAAAAGCAGATTCGATAAAATTACTGATTATCCGCAAACCAAATCACGGGTAAAAGTTCAATCACGGAGAAAATAATTATAGGTTCTACAAAAACATGAGATTTAAACGAATCCAGTATTAGACTGAGAAGAAATATTTGATTTTGTAAATGAAACTCAATATACATTGCAATAACAAACAAAACACACTTACCAAAGAGTTTTAATACACGTAACTTGCGATTATAAACCTTGTCATAAAGATGCACAGTACAATTTTGCGTATTAATGTAAAATTTAACACAGGAATAGTATTTCGAACTCTATTGTTGTCATGTAAGGTTCAAAACTAAAAAATATTTGTATTGGCCGGTACTAAGCTTGAGGGAAAACTCAATTACCATAATTTGATCATTTACAATTTAAAAAAAAATATTGTGAAAACATGGGATTTATTGCTCAGATGTAAGCTGAATGCAAGAAAGAAAAAACAATAAAGAATCTAGTACGAAATTACGTGCGTATTTATCACATGCTCAAACGGTGAAAGAAAACACTGTGAGAAAACCGTCACAAGTCGAGAAAATTTCTCAGACAAGTGAGGGATTTTCTCGACTCGCGTATTCTCCGTCAAAATGAGATGACGAGGTTATGACACACAAATAAGGTTGAAATCGAAAATCTATTAAAAAATATTGTAAGGAATACAAAATTGCCGAAGTAAAACTACTTTTTTACGTTGGGTTCAAATAATATCAATTTAACGCGATCATATCCGTAAAAAGCAGTTTCATTCCAATGTTTAATATTCGCATAAGTGTTATAATTAATAAATAATTAATATAATTCATCATCATCAACCCATTAATGTCCTACTGCTGGGCACGGGTCTCCTCTCAATTGAGAGGGATTAGGCTATAGCCCACCACGCTAGCCTACTGCGGGTTGGCAGACTTCGCATGCCATCGAGAATTCTCTCAAGCATGCAGGTTTCCTCACGATGTTTTCCTTCACCGTTTGAGCATATGATAAATACGCACATACCTTATGAAAGGTCAGTGGTGCGTGCCTTGGGTTCGAACTCCAGACCTTTGACATCTCAGTCCACTGGTCACACCACTAGGCTACCACAGCTCTAAATAATAATAAAATAATTAATGTATAAATTATGTATGTATAAATAATATAATTAATGTAAATAAATTGCCGACGTCTTTATATAAATTATTAATTCAAAAATATCCAACACGCTTAATCTCCGCAACTATACCAAAATATTGTCTATTTCATCTAAGTTAAAGCTTAATTTCGTCTACAAATAATTGGTTAATGCTTGCAATGGGTCAGTCCAGGGCCCATACATGCGGCATATGCTATGGCATGCGGCAGGAAGTTTTGCTCATAGTTGCCTGTGAAGAGATGGGACCAGGGTCCCTTTGCGAACACCGCCACATCTTCCCCGCCATGAGTTTCCCGAGGCATCGGTACCAAGGCTGGATATGTGTAGTTTGATCTATCTGCAATTAAAACACTTATTATCGACGGAACCATCCTCAGAAAGATTTGTTCTGGATGTCATATTTTATTTTATAAAAGATTTATTAAATAAATTATAAATATATATGCGGACATTGTGACAGCGCCATCTAGTTCCGAGCTAAGCATCGACGCTAAAATCCGGAATTCGAATCTGGGAGCCGTAGCACGGACGGTGCGACGGTTCGAATCCCGATAGGGACAAATATTTGTGTGATGAGCATCAACATTTTGTTTCCGAGTCATGGATGTATCTATGTATAATATGTACGTATTTGCAAAAAAAATTAGTATATCAACTATCCAGTATCCGTAAAACAAGCCTCTTTGCTTACCACAGAACTAGATGGCACTGTGTCCTTATTTCAAGTTATATAGTTTCATATTTTTTAAGTGGTCGTAAACGCAACTGCCGAGCAAGACGTCTTGAGTTCGATTCCTAAGTCAAGCAAAGTGTTATCGATTGTGTTTTTCAATGAAATTCTCAATAATAGCTCGGAGTTTGGATTCGTGTCCGTTTAATAGTAAAAGGCACGCCCCTCTGTTACATGAGACCCATAAATATACAGCAAAATGTGGTAGTGCACTAGTACCACCACCATCAACCCATTAACGTCTCACTGCTAGACACGGGTCTCCTCTCATTTGAGAGGGATTAGGCTATAGTCCACCACCCTAGCCTACTGCGGGTTGGCAGACTTCACATGTCATCGAGAATATCTCTCAAGCATGCAGGTTTCCTCACGATGTTTTCCTTCACCGTTTGAGCATGTGATAAATACGCACATAACTTCCGATAAGTCAGTAGTGCGTGCCTTGGGTTCGAACTCGAGACCTTTGACATCTCAGTCCACTGGTCACACCACTTGACTACCACAACTTCAGTGCATTAGTACACCTCTGCCTAACACTTCGGGGACTACAGGCGTGATCGTATGATATGAAGATACTTACTTAAATTATCCAAGTAAAGATTGTGCCTTCTATTATTCTCATGTGGTTTGTACCCTGGCCCGTTTGCGTAACTCAGTGTAGTGTATGGTAGATTATCTGATGCATTAATCTAGAACAGAATAACATTTTTTTATTTATTTATTAACCATCTTATACTAACGGTTTACACTCTACACACAAGTTCGACGACCTCTGTGGTCTAGTGATTCGAGTGCTGGACTGCTGATCACGAGGTCGTGGATTCGATCCCCACGGGACACAAATATTTATGTGCTGAATATAAGTGTTTGTGTTCGTCTGGGTGTTTCCTATGTATTATAAGTATGTATTTGCAAAAAAATAAGTATATGAGTATTATATCCATTGTCTAGTACCCATAGTACAAGCTCTGCTAGTCCCACTAGATGGTGATGTGTAAAATGTCGCAGAATATTTATTTATTTATTTATTATTTGTTAATTAATTAAATCTAATAATATAATTAATATAGCGGAAAAGTTTGTGTGTATAATGCGCTAATCTCAAGATCATTCAAATTTCACGGGTTTAAACTCGAGATTTTTGACTTAAGGTGGAAGCTCCACGCTAGCCCGCAAAATTCAAATTTTCGTACGTTTTTTGCAATTTGCCAGTATTTGTCAGGCTGTATGATATGATTACAGATTATAGAATTATAATAATTAATATCATCAATACAACAATTGGATTGAATTACTCATACACATTATGATAACCAACAAAATATATTCAACAAAGACGTTGAATACGAGTATAAACATAAAAGTACGAATTCAATCTTATATATAAAAATCTTGTGTCACGGTGCTTGTCGCTGAACTCCTCTGAAACGGCTTGACAGATTATTATGAAATGTTGTATGTATATTTGGTCGGTCTGAGAACCGGTCGTAGGTTATTTTTTATACCCGTAGGTGATAAGGATGTCACTCACCAAATTTTTTTTTGATAAAACCTTTCTTTGAATTTGTTTTTATGATTTCGCATTAAAAAATACTTATAACTCTAAATTTTCACTCTACCATACCAACAACCTCTATAATGTGACAAAACAACGTTTGCTGGGTCAGCTAATATTATTATAAATATCTGACGAATCATTTGTTTCACAATATTCGCATTTTCATAAATGCATGTGTACAATTGAAAACACCGGTAGGTGCAGAATGATAAATATCTTATGAATAATAATGAAAAAATGGCGGATTTATTTATTTAAGAGGGTTTTTACCTCTTCTGGTTTACGCGTTACTTGTTAAGGAAGAAAAAATATAGGTAATAAAACCTATTTTACTATACCTTATTAGTAAATCCTAATATATCGGTTCCTCGCTTGCTGTACCCACTATACGTCATCGTATGACTATGATCTGACGTCACTACTATCAATGTCTCCTGTAAATCCACAAGCCTTAAAGCAGCTTCCACCGCTTTAGCGAATTCAGCCGTCTCGTCAAGCGCTTTACGTGCCCTGGTCTCATGGTGGGCAATATCGATTTTACCTCCTGAAATCATTATTTTAGGAATCACAACTAAGGCATATTGATTTTTTACACTTACGCGAATATTAGAAATTGAAATAATACTACTTTTTATGGTCACGGGCACACTGAGGTGTTGGTCGTCTTAAAGACCATGGATGCTGTAAAGGATCCGAAACGTCGGGTTAAAATAATATCTAAATACCGCGATAAAATCCGCAAAAAGTAGTTTTATTTCAATAACTAAGGTAATTTTTCTTTTTAATAAAATTACTTCAATAAGTAACTGATTTAGGGGACAAAGGTTCTTAAGTGAAGAATTTCTATGTATCGGATTTTGATTTTTTGATTTGAAAAGGTTGCCTTCTGTGGCAAGGGTCTTGGGTTCGAATCCCCATAGGGGTAAATGTTTCTGTGATGAACATGGACATTTTGCATTTTGAGTCATGGATATTTCGATGTGTAATATGTATTAACAAAAAAAAACGCCAATAACTGGGCATAAATCCAAACAGGGAAATTCCTTTCAATATAGCACAGTTGCGCTTAGCAATCGCACTTGCAACCACAAGATGAATGAAGCTGCAAATAAAACGCTTTATATAAACTTATAATTACCTTCAATAAACAAGAAGTATCCATTTTCCTTCTTGCTCAACATCTGTATCGCTTTCTGCGTCATTTCACTGAGGGTTGGGTCATCTTCTCGAGCATCTAAATGATACGGCATGTGATCAGGCGAGAAAAGTCCCAACACACTGTTGTATTGATTCATATCAAGGTTCAAAAAGGCATCTCTGTTGTATACGTATTTTGGAACTGATCCAAGAGCTTCTTTCTTGACAAGCCATTCTCTTATCAGGTCTTTTCCATCGCTCCTGTAACCATGGTAATTTTCGGGATCCTTTTGGGATTTGGGGAAGAACATCCTGCGACCGCCTCCTAGTACAACCTGTGAATATATCCATATTGATATTGTAAATGCGAAAGTGTGTCTGTCTGTTCCTCTTCACTCTTTAATGGCTAAACCGATGTAGATAAAGTTTGGTTTAGAGTAGTTTGTATCCCGGGGAAGGATATAGTTTTTATCCCGGTAATTATATCCTAAGGGGACAAAAATGGAGATGGAAGTTTCAAGAGGAGGGTTCTCTTCAAAGAAATTCATTTCGCATACAAACTTCCATCTCCATTTTGTCCCCTTAGGATATAATAACCAGGATAAAAACTATGAATAAGCAGATATACAATTAGTAAATCAACGCAGACAAAGTAGCGGGCAGAAGCCAGTATATTATATATCTGCTGTTGGTATTTGTAGTGTGTCTTTTCGGGGAAAATTTAATGTATTATACTATCTTATCTTCTTATATATAAAAACCTCGAGTCACAGTTTTTGTCGCAGAACTCCTCCGCAACGGCTAGATTGATTACTATGAAATTCTGTATGCATATTTTTGGTAGGTATGAGAATCTGTCATGGGCTATTTTTTACACCCCTAGATACTAAAGATGTTCCTCACCAGATTATTTTTTTATAATTTGGCATAAAAATACTTATAGCCCAAAATTCCACCCAGTCCTTCTACCTCCAACCCCTTTAATGTGGCAAAACATCGTTTGCTGGGTCAGCTAGTAGGTATATGCATAATATGAAAACAGAATCTCGCTACGTATCTGGCCCTACCACTAGTAATAATATGTGATTGTATGTTAACAAACACTTACGTCAATTCTGCTGCCGACGCGCCCCCTGACCAGTTGCATGGCTATATCATCGCAGTGGAGACCCCTCTTTGGCTGGTCGCTATCAGACTCCCATTTCCTATCTGCAGAGTGAGCATATGACGCTGCTGGTGTAGCATGCGTCACTCTTGTAGTTGTAACAACACCTGTAATACCAGCTGAAGTTAGACAAGAAGAAAAAGCTTCGATGTTAAGTCTTTTTTATAATACCTGGCCTTCATGCTCGTGTCTCTGAGAGTCTCCATTATCATTGTCATCAAAGTGGTGTGCACAATGGACTGTGAAAGTCATAGGTATCAATTTCTATCTCAACGCACGCACTACTGCCTTTTCAAAGTTTGGACGCGTATTGATCACATGCTCAAATGGTTAAGGAAAACATCTTGAGGTGACCTGCATGCCTGAAAGATTCTCTCGAGGAAATGTGAAGTCTGTCAACCCTATACTTGGCTAGCATGGTAAACTATTAATCTCACTCAAATGAGACGAAACCCCAGTCCCCAGCAGTGGGACAATAATTTGGTTGGTGATGATGTTTGGAGCTGGTAGGGCTGATACAGCCAGAATATATTTGGATCCTTAACAGCATTCATGTAAAAATCAAATGTTTTTATTTCATTGAAATTGACCAATATTACAGGTATTACCTACTTTTCAAATGTCAAAATTAGTAACACGGTTCCAAAACGTAAGTCTTATGGAGAAGAGCCGACAAGAAACTCCATAGGCGCCAAATATGTCCTAAACGCACAGCAATGGATTGGCATTATTCAGAAAGAGGGAGTAATATTTTAAACACACATGCGTAGCGACGTCTATCTCGCTACATAGCACCGAAGAACTGTCAAACTGACATGATACCCACCAATCACGAAGCTCATCCTACATCGCGATAGTGGAGTTTACAAGCGCAGATAGCATACATACAACCACCCAACATCTACCGTTGGGCAGCAGCCCGCCGGGCATAACGCCTCGTCTGGTCGGAGAACTCCCCCCCCCCCATCACTAGTGGAGCGATTAACACTTCCATCATAAATGCGTCAATTTTACGCAGACTATCTTTCTAGTGATGTCTGGTATTCGAGTAAAACGGGGTTCGTTTTTACTCACCAGTTCCTTTCCCAGCTCTCTGTGCCCAGTCCATGAGGCCTGTGACGGAGTGTATGCCATCTCTCTGGCCCTTGCAGTCCCCACGTCTGACCGCCGCGCTGAGGCCCACTGTACCACTGTTGGCCTTCACTCCCGTCAAGTACGCTGTGCCGCTGCACGCAGAATCCGCGACGTTTTGGTCTACGCAGTACGTCTGAAAATATTATATTTATTAAGCTTATTTTAGAAATAAAAAAAGAAAATATCTGTATTGGCACACACAGCAACGTAAGACGACGTTGTGACAAAAAGTTTAGAAGAATGTACTGCGATGGTTTGGGCATGTTGAGAGGATGAATGATAGGCGACTGACGAAAGGAATTTATAAGGCGGCTGTCAGTGAAAAGGCCGGGAGGGCGCCCTTTTAGGACATACACCGACCTTATTGGTGAACACCTCCGTTTTGGGTCAGGTACACTGTACTTGTAACCGGCGTGCGTGCAGGACGAGATGTATGAATGTGGACGAGGCAAAAGTTGTGTCCAGGGATGGCATTCTGTAGTTTTTACCTACCCCCATCGGAAAAAGGTGTGAGTGTGTGTATGTATGTAATAATATAAACAGGAAGTAAATATTATATCTGTACTAGAGGGCCATCATCTCAGTATTCATTCAATTGGTAGTCCGAACTACTGCCACCTGACACTGGTTTTCAGCTGCAAGGCCACTAGTGGGCTATACGCTCATTACGCAACTATATGATAAAATCACTCTATTTACTGAAACCATTCCCATGTTCGACCGATGTTTATCGGTGTTCATATCACACGCCCAGATGGTGAAGGAAAATACAGTAAGGCAACCTGGATGCCTAAAAAACATTCTCGTTTGTGTGTGATGTCTGCCAATCTGCACTAGACTAGATTAGACCTAATCAGTCTCAAACAAAAGAAGATCGGTGCCCAGCACTGAGGCAATAATTGGGTTGATGATGATGATAATGAATCTACTCGTTCATGTTCTTACCTTAGCTAGACCCGTATAAGGGAAGGTTTCGAAGCTAAGCTTCAGTTCTTCGCCAAGGTGACCGTACTGCTGGCCAAGGTACACCCTGGTTGCTGCCAAGGTCGTGATGCTCATACCATCCCCAAGAAATAGGATTACGTTTTTCGCTACATTTGTGTTTAGCTGATTTGCAATCTGTAATAATATAATTTCAATACTTAAGTTACCTATCATCATCACGCTTGTTGTTCCGGAACGGTTAGACAGAAGTGTAGGTACCTACTAATAGACACCCCAATTTCTCAGGTTTTTTGGTTCCATGTAAGTGACCATATGATCGAGCTGTTATCAATCGACCACAAAATCAAACTCTGAGCTGCTACTGAGAATTTCATAGAAATAACGTTTTGGTTGACATGGAAATAAAAATTAGGACCTCAAGCTTAAGAATTGGTAGGTACTTGCAGCAACTAGATGAATAAAGCAGTAAAAATTAAAAAAGTGGCTGAGTAATCGGCTTATGCGTCACGGGTTTCAGGTTCGATCGCCGCAAGGAGCATATATTTATACGATTTACAGGTAGTTGTCCTGAGTCTAGACGATTATGTATTTAAAAAAAAATGTTTAAAAATGCAACCATGGCACAGGAGAAAACTCTAGTCAGCAACGTTTAAAAAACGCCTTTGCCTAACTGTTCGTGAGTCAAACTGACGGATATTTTTTTCTTCCGATGATAAAAACCAAAGAGTTTTTCAAGCATGTAAAGATTTCCGTGATCCGTCCAAGAGTAAAAAAGGTACCTTTGTACGTAGTATCCATTGCGCTTGCAAATTCCAGTGATCTTTATTTCTTTCATTAAATATTGGCTCTTCATTGTCTCCTGAAAAAATATAAAATTCACATTAAACTATATACATATAACACAAAAGTACCTATATATATAGTTAATCAACGTTCTAGTGTCCGTAACACAAGTCTCGTTGCTTACCACGAAAGTAAATGGCACTATGTAATAATGCCCAAATAAATAAATGTAATAAATAAATAATAATAATAAATATTTCCGGACATTATTACACAGCGCCATCTAGTGCCGTGGTAAGCAACGAAGCTTGAGTTCCGAATACTAGATGGTTGATATACTTTTTTTTTGTAAATACATACATATTATACATAGATACATCCATGACTCGGATAAAAAAGTTGATGCTCATCACACAAACATTTGTCCTTACCGGGATTCGAACCCGGGACCCATAGCACAGCAGGCAGCGCTAACTACCGCTGAGCTAAACGGGTCGTCAAGAAATAAAAAGAATGACGAATATGAAAAGGAATTCAGGAAAAGTAATAAATTTATTATTAAGGGGCGTTTTATTTGCTTTTGAAGTCTGGAAACCACACAAATTTGTGATCTGTATTTACTCCAGAGGTATACAAAGTTCATTTTATTTTGCCTACAAGGAAAAAAGAATTAGAAATCTCTTTTTTCTTAGACTCGCACTGCATCTCTTGGATTATTTGCAGATCACGCAATCAACATCATGATAATTATGACTTGATTGGCGTCATAATATATCTGAACGATCGGTTTGTGCCCTCCTCCTCATTCTCTCATCTCCTAATGGTTGGCAAACTTCGCATCATCATCAACCCATTAACGTCCCACTGCTGGGCACGGGTCTCCTCTCATTTGAGAGGGATTAGGCTAGTCCACCACGCTAGCCTACTGCGGGTTGGCAGACTTCACATGCCATCGAGACAAATCTCTCAAGCATGCAGGTTTCCTCACGATTTTTCCTTCACCGTTTGAGCTTGTGATAAATACGCACATAACTTCCGAAAAGTCAGTAGTGCGTGCTTTAGGTTCGAACTCGAGACCTTTGACCTCTCACACCACTAGGCTACCGCGGCTCCTCAAAAACTTCGCATGCCATCCAGAAAATCTCACAGGCATGTCTGTGAAAAGCAAAAAGTGAGCGGTGCGTGCCTTGGGATTGAACTAGAGACCCTTGGTTTTACAGTCTTGGTTGTACAGTGTGCTTACACCACTAGGCCAAAAAACAACTAAAACAATGCACCCTTATATTAGTACTATAAACAGGGGAATCGACTCTTGTCTCTGGGCTGAAAAAGCGGTCATTCAACATTTAGGTCACCGTCACTCAACTAATTGCTTCAAGGAATATTATTAACCCGATTTAGTTGAGAAACCACGCTGTTAAGATGATATAAAAGGACAAATAAAATGTAGAATTTGTATTTTTTTCTCTGCGCATTTTATACGATAAATTTTGCTTAACGATAAAGCTTTTTCTTTAAATACCGTGTTCTCATAATCTTATCTTTTAATTAATGCTGGCTTATATGTCTAATTTGTTTGAAGCCTCATTTCGGTGCCATTATATTAGGTGCTTTTGTGTAAAATATGTATTTGTTCCATAGCTTACAAAAACCATACCTAGAATAAATATATTTACACTGTTCGTTATTAACCAGTCATTGAATAGAATCTGACATTATTGCAAAGCGCCATCTAGTTTCGAGCGAAGCAACGTGGCTTGTGTTACGGGTACTGTAACTAGATGGTTGATACACGACATAAGAGTATATAAACACATACTCACACATCCATAGGAACATCTACTCGAGTTCAAATGTCGATTTTGTAATTTTTATATTGTTTAAAAGAGTATCTATGGAGTTTCTTGCCGGTTCTTGTCGATTAAATTCGACAATTCAAAAGCACCTGTATTGGTCTAATTGAAATAAATGATTTGACTTTGACTTTGAATATATAAATAATACTTATCACACAAACATTTATGGACCTCACCTTACGGAAGGTCGTTTAAGAACTTAAAAAGTTCGTTACAAAGGAGTGCTGATTCAGAGGTGCAGTGAAATGCCACTCTGCAATAACTACCAAGGATAAACAGTTCTGCAGAATAACTCAAGGTTGGACTAGTAATTCATCAGATTTCTATATTATTATAGTTCATATGCTAGGGAATCCCGTTTAAATTTGCATCGGTGACCAGTCATTTGTATTAGTTTTACGCATACATTAAAACCGTAGCTTGTCCAATGACTAAATAGAAATATTGGTTAGAAATATTATTAATATCTGTTCTACAAATATTTGTAACATTTATCTGGTGTATTATTAAAAAAAAAACAGAAATATATTCTGAATTATTTTAATTTAATTTTTAATCCAAAAATGGTGGGTCCTATTATTAAAAATACTACTTTATTTTTCTTTTGAAATGTATCAAAGTAGACAAAAAAATAGATGCTAATTTCCAAAAAAGTAAAAAAAAATCGTTTTCCAGTGGTTTTTAAATCTACTTTAAATCAAATTTATTATATGGATAAATATGTGCTTCCAAAAATTATTTGATTACTTTATTTTAGAAAATGTGAATACTACGTGGGCTTGATACACGTAAACATACAAGCTTTTAATTTCTTCAGGCATTACGGTTTTAAAATGTTTACACTAGAAGACTGGCTTCCTTCCAAAGACCATTTCAGACGTGGACCTACATTATTGAACTCTCATAATATTGCTAACAAAATGTCTAGAACTTCAGTTCTCAGAGTTTGTCTCGGCATTTCTTCAGGTCGAGATTTGGGAAATTCCGACAAATCTAGAACTTATCTGACTAGTGAAAGTAAAATCACAGTTAGATATTGATAAATATTAACGGAATGGCTATTGCAGTAGGTAGAAGAGCGATCGGCTTCTGCGTTACTTGTCACGGGTTCGATCCTGAAGCATACAGATAGTTGTTTCGGGTCTAAGTGTTGCATGCATTGTGAATATTTGTGTTTCACCCACAACACAGGAGAAATTCTTAATTATTTATTGAGGGGCAATATTAAACAATATCATGCTGAATTATAATTATATTAACAAATATCACAAAGCATTGGTCAGTTTCTCTAATGTAATCTAAACTTTATATAAATATAATATCATATACAACTTACAAGATCGACGTGGGTTTTCCAAAACAGCATTGTAATAAAGAATTATGTGAATATGTAAATGATGCTGAGATAGTTTGAACATTAATAGTGTTTTTTGCTTATATTAAACGTTTTAAGCCGTCTAAGTTTGGATTTATATGGCAATATATTTTTTTATTTTTAAACCTAATGACGTACTTTTAAGCGAATGACGTTCTAACTATATTTAAAGCTATAATTGTTTACGTCATAAATTATTATCATTAAAGGTATCTAAAAATAACTTAGTGCTCTTTTGGATTTTTATCTACGAAAATAAATTAAACTTATCGCGGTGTATTGACCAATTAAGAGCAGACTAACTTGATTTCTAAGTAAATCTGATTGAATCCGTAAAAAATAGTTAGTTAATAAAACTAAGCGCGATTCTAAATTCCGTATAATAATCGTAATAAGTATTGAAATAAAACTACTTTTCACAGTTTATAACGCATTATATTGATATTATTTTATCCGAAGTTTCGGATTCTTTACAGCATCCATGGTCACGGACAGACTGGGGTATTGATTGTCTTAATTTTATAATTACTAACAGCTTCCCTACATTTTTAATTACTATTGACAATCCAATTTATACAGAACGAACTCACCGTGTCTTAAGGTCATGCAGTTTTGTTCTTGAATTTAGATTTAATAGAATGTATGATAGGGTTCCAAGCAGGTGGTAATACCCAGCCATCTTCTCTATTGATAGATGGCGGTTTTTTTTAATTAAAATCCGTAATAAGAAGTTTTTTTTTTAATTATTATCTCAACCTAGTTTATCTAGCTTATATTGTTCTAGGTCTCTAGTGGTCTGAAATGTTAGGTTCTGGTTTTAATACTTAAGAATAAACTACAGCGGACGGTATCGAGGCCAAATAAAAAGTCGACTTTTTTGTCGTTGGCATATCTTTGCCTAACGCTGGCGTGCCTTTTCCCAGCCACCTGGGACCCAATAACATACCACCAAACTTAAGGTGTATTCATCTGCCTAACCCATTACGAAAGACAGTCGTGATAGCATATTATACTTTGTTATTTTTAAACGACATCTCAAAAGCCATTAACTTAAGGGACTCTATAACTCAAAAGACTAACACTTTTATCATCAGCTTACAATACTTAGTACTGTACAGGGTATTTCTGATTCCCTAGTACATAAAATGACGTAAACTGTATAACCCTTAGGTACAGACTCCTGTTCTCATACGTCATCCATCACCTGCAGAAGGTGCTTTTTGCCACCGCAGGGGAAAACCATCCAATAGTGTTGAAATACTTTATTAAACGGGTAAATGAATAACTAGCGTACAATGAGTAAGTTTATGTCTAATATAATATCAATACTACATTGTACTTATTTTGTATGTAACAGCTTATCATCGAGCAGTTCCCAGTTTTTGGCAGAAAGGTAATAATAATGAATATTATATATTCAATATGATTGTAAGACCATACCACGTTGTGAGACGTCTTACAATGCAAATTAATAAATTATATGCAAAATTAAAAAGCTGTGGGTAGCTTATATGAGCTGTGGTAGTGTGACCAGTGGGCTGAGATGTTCTGACATCTCAGTCCACTGGTCGCAGAGGTCTCGAGTTCGAACCCAAGGTTTTTCGGACCACTGACTATTCGGAAGTCATGTGCGTATTTATCACAAGCTCAAACGGTGATGGAAAATATCGTGAGGAAACCTGCATGCTTGAGAGATTTGTCTCGATGGCATGTGAAGTCTGCCAACCCGCAGTAGGCTAGCGTGGTGGCCTATAGCCTAATCCATCCCAGTGGGACGTTATTGGGTTGATGATGATGAATAATTATATCATTGTATTAAAGACAAAAGCTACACTGACGCCTAAAGAAGCTGGTTCTAGAGCAGGGAAATAAATTTAAAGCTTAAAGAAAAAGTCGATCGTAGGAGTGATTTTTTAATCCAATCCCGAACGTCAAGACATTCTTGTATAGTTTTATATCTAATTTTAACGTAGATTGTGTTTAAAAAACTGATTTTCTTTATCGATGTGCGCTTGCGACTGGTCGATGACGCCAAAATTCGACTCCTGCGCATATGATTTGGGGCGCGTCCTCTATTTTAAATGTCACTACCATTGTGATTTCATTTATACGTTTGACTAACATACTTGCAGAAAAAGGCCGTATAGGTACTTAAAGTTTGTAACCTAATTTAATTACTAGGTAATTCATGATTACTTCTTACGATGCAGTTTGAACTGACCCATTTTCTGAGAATCTGACTAAGATTCTCTGGATTTGGGTCAGTTGAAACTACTGTAATATTGAGTTCATTAGCGAAAAAATTCCTTTGCCTACAGGTTGGTAAGTTTTTTTTTTAATTTAACCTATTATATATCTATATATATTATTGATAACATCTTTTGGTTTTATTAAAAAGTTAATATCATCTAAAAATGGTCTTTAGTAGATGTTTATAATTGCAATTTTAAAATATGTTTGGTAACATTTTATGAAAATGTTCATAAATAATAAATAACACTGATACTGTACATTTAATTAGTATAAACATATTTGTTGTGC
Source organism: Craniophora ligustri (assembly GCA_905163465.1). Taxonomy (NCBI): domain Eukaryota; kingdom Metazoa; phylum Arthropoda; class Insecta; order Lepidoptera; family Noctuidae; genus Craniophora; species Craniophora ligustri. The sequence continues at coordinate 2,547,501 of LR990967.1, read as the reverse complement.
CCCTACAGGGTTTATAATTGTATCTAGTATAAGATTGTTTGTTACGATTTATTATAACATTGTGGAATGCGACTAAATGATATGAATATGAAATTATACCTGTCAGTTCATTGCGTTCACCTGTACGTAAAAACCCAAAAGTGTAAGTAGCCTTTTGTATGATACGAGTTTAGCCTCGATGGTCGTAGTAAATATTCACGTGCTAACATGCTAACGGGCATAATTATTTTATGGAAAATCCAAAAGTGAATGCAGCAGGTGTGGGCTTTTTGGACTCGCAAAAATGTGTTATTACAAATATAAAAGTTGTTTGACAACTTTTATTAATAACCAGATGCTATTTGGTTAATTTAGTGCGTGTGACTATTTAAATTGACGGCTATGATGTCCTAGTAGATATTATAATGTTTATATGTTTACGTCAATGATTTTATTGCGATATATTGATATTGAAAATGTGGCATTCTGTAGTTTCTGTCTACCCCCATGGGAAAAAGGCGTGAGTGTATGTATGTATATGAAAAGGTGGACTGACGACGTTGTAAAGGTGACTGGAATCCACTGGATGCGGGTGGCGCTGGACCGGCCGTCGCGTCGTAGCGATCCTTCAGGGGCTCAATGTCCAGCAGTGGACATCTAACGGTTGATATTATTTAATCTCAACATTTTTAAGTCAGTGTGCACGATTTGAGAAGCTGTAATTACTAACTCATACCCTTCATTTTTATTTATTATTGACAATCCGATTTACACAGAACGAACTCACTATACCCTTCGGTTGCAGTTTTGTTCTTGGATTTAGATTTAATAGAATCTATAATGGGGTTCCAAGCAGGGGGTTAGTAATTATAACTTCAAGACAACCAACATCTTAGTCTGCCCGTGGCCATAGATGCTGTAAAGGATCCGAAATATCGGATTAAAATAATATCAATATACCGCGATAAAATCCATACAAAGTATTTCAATATCTCTATATACTCTTGATTATTATTTTATTTGTCTGCAGGTATATTGGTTATACCCATTTCCTCATCCCACGAACGATAAATGACACACGAATGACGTTCGTATGCCCTTTAAACAAGCTCTGACCTGGGAACGTCATATTGATACACCATCTTCCTCAACGAACCTCCGAGGTACGGTTAGTTACCATGCTTGTCCGATAACACGCAGGGCAAGCACGTGCAGTAAATAAATTGTTGCAAATGGGCGTAAAACGGTTTTACATGACGTCAATTTATGACACTATGCACTGGTGCAATCAGACTTAGGGTTTTCCTGTAGTTTGCCGTGAAATTTGAATTTATCCTAAAATAAGCGTAATGAACTACTGGATAGTGTTTGCATTAAATTGATTCGGGTTATTGTGAAACAGGCAGAGTCTACCGGCAAATAATAAGCGGCAATAACAGGCAACAGTAACAAGTGACCGCGACAACGACATCAATAGCGATAACTGACACTACAAGTTCAAGTTCCAACGATTTATAGCATTTTATTAAGGCATAGGAACCAACCTCTTCTTCCTATTCAATTTGTAATAAACCAGGTTACCAGTGTAGCGACATCTATCAGCTACATTCGAACTACGATAATCCTACATCGCGCAAGTGAAATTTACAACCACCCAACATCAACCGTTGGGCAGTAGCTCGCCAGGCACAACACCACGCCTGGTCGGAAGATCCTCCTTTTCCAATGGAGGGAATCACACCTCCTTACCTCCAAACCAGCGCTCGTTAGAGTAGTGACTATTGTGACAGCATGGAAAATCCGTTTGCAGTTGGTAATTACCCTATTTTAAGAAACCTAAACGGCTTCTGCAGGGTTGGCAACACGCGAGCGATACCTCTGGTGATACAAACGTTTATAGGCTTCGATAACAGCTCACCGTCTCATCATCAGGCTGTCCGTAAGTTTGTTGGCCTCAAATGTGGTGTAAAAAAACTATAGAATAAAATATCACAAACATTTAAGTAACATTCTTGACGTAGACATGTAATAACTATGACGGTATAATAAGTCCTGATAAGACGTCATAGATATTTATAATATCTTTTTTTGTCAAATCGGACGTCATATAACATGGTCATTTAAAAGTCTCATGCATTAGTCATTTCGTAATAAAAGTTGTGTGAAGGTCAAGCAGTCCCATTGGGTCTTATTGAACTCTCAGTAGCTCGGACTTTTTGAGTTTTATTTGAGTATACATTAGTACACTTCTGCCTAACCCTTCAGAGATGACAGTTGTGATGTTACAGGTATTTTGATTATTTAGTTTAACGTAACAGAAAATCTAGCTACAGTAAAATGTCATGCGACTTATAAGTTCCTAAACTAAGACAGACTTATAGTATGAGTCAGGTCTCGGACGCCATGCTGGCTGGAGTCATGCAGAAAAGGCATTTAGGCACGTGGCACGCTCGTGTCAAGTTTATTCATGCTCAAGAGGTAATTTACTTAAGTATTTTGCGGTTTCGATTCCGTTTTGTATGACGCCATCCTTCATGACGCGGATTGCACAATGCAGGGATTGTTATTGCCAGGTAAAGTAAATATTTCTTTAAAACAATACCAAAATGTATAAAATTATATTGATTGGAACTTTAAAGTAAAAATACTTTTTACGATTTTTGTCGCGTAATTTTTTATTATTTATTACCCTTTTTTGTCTGGTTTTGGACCCTTTAAGACCCTCGAAGTGATGAACATTTTTATGTTACAATGACTATACTTAACAGCGATCCAACATTTTGTTAATTATTGACAATCCAATTATCGCAGAACGAGCTTACCCACATCCTTTGGTCTTACAATTTTATACTTGGACCGACTTTGCTGTTTTTCGTTAAATTGCAATTTAACGAAAAACAGCAAAGTTTCATACTTACTTTGCACACCCGTTTTACCTTCGTAGCGGGTGAATTTTCAAAAATCCTTTCTTAGTGCTTCCTTCATAATAAAAGGAACCACTGTGTAAAATTTCAAATTTCTAACAATTATAGTTGCCTTGCTGTGTGATATTTCAGTCAGTCAGTTAGTTAGCTTTATCTAAATAGATTTAGATCATTTACAGCACAGCTTATTCTAAGTCAGCTTTATGCACTCTAGCCAATGTGGACTAATGACTCTTGCCCAGCAGTGGGACGATAAATAACACAATAATGACGTACAGAACATTACTAAAACAGACGCGTCATACAATATTAATCGTGCGTCTTTTTAGGAGACTTTTAAGGAGATTAAGAATAGAAAACAAGTTATTGACAAAATTAACCGTTGAAAAAAAATTGGCTTCCCAATATGAATACAAATTCCATTTGATAAAAATATCGCGTCATTGATTTATAAACAATTTTCCTTATATGTATTTTTTACTATGTGATAAATTCCAAAGCACTAGATATTATGAGTAATACACTCATAATATCTAGTGCTAGCTCCTGAGAAACAGGTCCAAACCTAGTTGAAGAGATAGGATCAAAACTATGTACTTCCGTAACAATCATCACAAAAGAATTGTAAACTGTCACAAATTTGTATACTTTTAGTGGTGAGAAATAAACTATTTTCTATTTTTATATCTAGTGCAAACTAGATAATTATTATCACAACAGGATTAATTTTTTATGATAGTTCTATATAAGTGCAGATATACATAATATGCTTATTTTTATACCCCGGGTGAGGCGAACTAGCTTACTACCCGCATTATAGTCAGTTACCGTAACCGTCGCCTAGAGACTTGAGCAACACCAAAAGTGTCACTTGCTCGTTGTTGACCCTTAAAATCCATTACGGACCGTCCCCCTGCCTGGGGAGGTGACAGGGTGTGTCGGACTCCGCGCAACATGAGCGTTGACCGACAAAAAACCGCACCCGTCAACGCCACTAGCCCTATTGCCGGGGCCATGGGATTCGCGAAAGCATGCACCACAACCCCGGCGGGCTTCGGTCTAGCTCTGGTCGCTGGACCCCGACTAGACCTCCGCGCAGGTGCACGTGGGACGGACACGCGCGCCGCCTACTTGGGGCCATTCTCAAATTGGGGGCGGATTCCCCTAGTCGCAAACGCCCGCTGGCCACAGGCGTTGGCCCTGTAGTTACCTTTAAATCCCTCTTTTAGGGTCGTCAAAAATGAGGAAGCATTTTAAGGGACTTAAAATAAATAAATAAATATTTCTGGATATTATGACACAGCGCCACCTAGTTCCGAGCTAAGCAACGAGGCTTGTGTTACGGATACCAGTTGGTTGATATACTACACATATACTTTTTTTGTAAATACATAAATACATCCATGACTCGGACACAAATGTTTATGCTCATCACACAAACATTTGTCCCTACCGGGATTCGAACCCGGGACCCGTAGCACTGAAAGCAGCGTTAACTACCGCTGGGCTAATCGGGTCGTCGAACACAAGACGCTTGCGCGTTGCTGACCCAGTAGATTCCTTTAAATCCCTCTTTTAGGGTTGTCAAAAATGATCCTGCCTTTTCTATGGGGAATAATTCGTGAGTGTGATTTTTGCCTATGCTTTCTGTCGCGTTGATGTCTATTTCAGCAACAACTTTAGTCAGTATTAATACGTTGACACGCCACGCGCCATCTAGTATCATATTTTGGAACTATAACTATTATTCATTGAACGAAGCGAATGTATTAAAATCTTTTACAAATTGAAGATAGCGCCACTGAACTTCAACGTCAGAATTTAGTAATTCATACTAATGTTATATAAATGCAAAAGGAACCATGTCTGTATGTCTGTTTAAGACGTTTTCATGTCTAAACCCGAGACCCTTACCAAGGAAGGCTAATAGGTACGTATCTGCCTAATACCACCACGTTTACATCATCATCATCATCATCAACCCATTAATGTCCCACTGCTGGGCACGGGTCTCCTCTCAATTGGGAGGGATAAGGCTATAGTCTACCACGCTAGCCTTCTGCGGGTTGGCAGAATTCACATGCCATCGAGAATTCTCTCAAGCATGCAGGTTTCCTCACGATGTTTTCCTTCACCGTTTGAGCATATGATAAATACGCATATAACTTCCGAAAAATCAGTGGTGCGTGTGTGCCTTGGGTTCGAACTCGAGACTTTTGACATCTCAGTCCACTGGTCACACAGTTCGGCTACCACAGCTCGTCACCACATATTTAAATACAATAAAAAGTTTAAACATTATTGACTTAAGCATTCACAATATAAAACCGTGATTAAACAACTCATTTAACCCAAATGATATCTTTGACCCGTGTCAATAAAAACACGACATTTGAATCAACGTTAGCACCAAATATAGCCACCGGGTCAAATAGATTTGTAGCACTCTAATTCATCATGACGTATGAGAATCATATCCTTATAAAAACTCCGAACAATTCAACCTTCACCTACTGAGGAACTGACTACAAACAGGTTTCTCCAAGTTGCGTTTGCGCCTTCATTAATTCACTACACGTAATTATGACTACTATCGCGCAGGTAATAAAGTCATTACGTAGACTCGCGTCATTATATGTCTACTGACGAGATCAAATCGCGCACAACGGTAGACAACGGGTTATGTGATTATGCAAAAATAATTATAGTCATTATGCTAAATATTCACAGCATAAATTCTACGCAGGGAAACCCCAGGACTAATTAGAGATTAGCTATTTATATATTATATTATATTTATAATGTAGTGTGGCAATATAAATTTATGTATGTTCATAAACTTCTATAATATTAAGAAAGTTAATCCGTACATTATTGATGCGAAAGTGTATTTGTCTGTCGTATGGTGTTTGTCTGTTACCTCTTCACGCTTTAACCGCTAAACTGATTTAGATGAAATTTTTTATGAAAGATATCTTGAGTTCTGGGGAAGGACATAGGATGACTTATGACCAGGAAGTCGTCCTTTAAAAGGGCGAAAAGGGTTTTGAAGTTTGTATCGATAATTTCTTAAAAGAAGGATAGAAATAAATGAGGAGTTTGGATGATTTTTAATTACTAAGCTATTCTAAGCAGATGAACGATGAACGTCTGCTTAGAAATTAGGCTAAATGTTAATCCCGGGTTCATGGAAATCCGTTTAGCAATTTTCACGTGATTGAACAACAAAAAAAGTTGAAAGTTGAAAGTTTTCACAAACGTGAAAATTGCTGAACGGATTTCCATGAACCCGGGATTAACATTTAGCCTAATGTTACATACCACGCGGAGAGAGCCGCGGGCGGAAGCTAGTAATAATTATATAGGTAATAATAATTTATTATATATTTTACTAATTCTAATAAATTATAATTTATTATTATAATTTCTAAATTATAATTCATTATACATATAAATTCTTCAAAGTTTCACATTTATAATATCTATTAGTAGGATAAAAGCGATTACATTTGAATACTTTATCAATTATTCAAATTAGTGTAAAAATTAATTTCATTTATTAAATACCTACCTATTTTGTTTCTTTGTCATTATATGATACTTAATTTCGGTCCTTATAATATCCCTTAAATATAGTGTTATCTCTTTCAATTTGTAGCTGAGTGAAAGAGGTAGCACTATATTTAGAGACTAGGTAATTAAAATTTAATAACGTTAGTTATTTAGCTCATAAATACTGTCACTAAACAATTCTCATCGATATATTTTTAAATAATTTCTACATTAAAACCTTAAAAGTGAATTTCAAAATTGAACCCTGTGTCGTGTATGATAAGTTAGGAATTATAATATCCACATAATATTTTTGCATTCTCTCTGTAAACTCGTTTGAAACACGTGGATCAAGATAGTGAGCATGTTTCGAATGATAAACTTGTTTTGTACGAGTACGTAGGTAGGTACGTCAGATCTGCGTTCAACGAGGTTAGACCACTTAATGACGTCACAATAATGACTTTTACGCACATGACTGCATGACGTCTTAATTAATACGTCACTAGTTTTAAGTGTTATATTATAGTAGTTTTCTGACGTATTCTGATAAGCTAGAGATTGGAATTCTATGATAATGCTAGGAAGAGTAGAAAAAATGAGGATTGTGTTAAAATTTTCTGGACATTATGACACAGCGTCATCTAGTTCCGCGCTAAGCAACGAGGCTTGTGCTACGGATACTAGTTGGTTGATATATTACATAATAAATACTTTTTTTTTGTAAATACATACATATTATACATAGATACATCCATGACTCGGATACAAATGTTTATACTTGGGTCGTCATAATAAAAATAAAAAGCGAAAGTATTTTATATCATAAAAAAATGCCAAAGGCACTAAGGCGAGCATATTGGTCACCATTATGGGCCCATCTACCTGATCTACCTACTGCTTGGGACCAGTCACCTCCAATTCAAGGGGACTAAGTACAATCTAACAAGCTAATTGGTTTACATCCAACCATGGATCGGTCGATAGTTGCATGTATACCAATTAGGTTGTTAGAGTGTACTAATAATCCTTGGTCTCGTGATAAATTCACATTTAAGTTCTAAAACACTGCTTCACCTTGGGCTTTACAGTCCCCTGGTACTATTAGGCTATCACAGCCCCGAAGACTATAAAAACGTAATTTATTAAAATATATATTTCATATTCACCACGTTTTGAGATCAATGACACGTCAATAGACTCGAGGTTACGCAACCATTCACTCAGCTTTCGGCCAATACCATCACGTAAATAACCAAACAATAACCGTTTAGCAACCGCAACATGATTTGAATAACTAACTACTAACGCTGCCGACCTTGCTCTGGACTAATGAAAACGATTGATAAAAACATTAACCTCCTTTTTATATTTATATACTTACATACATACCTTCACGCCAGTCGTCCCTGTAGGGTTAGGCAAAGGTCTCATCATCATCAACCCATTAATGTCCCACAGCTGGGCACAGGTCTCCTCTCATTAGAGAGTTAGGCTATAGCCACGCTAGCCTACTGCGGGTTGGTAGACTTCACATGCCTTCGAGAAATCTTTCAAGCATGCAGGTTTCCTCACGATGTTTTCTTAACCGTTTGAGCTATGAATAAGGTATGATAAGTCACCTGACTCCCGTAACACAGTTACATAACCTAGCACGGGAGTCAGGGACTTCAGACTCATATGTACCCAAAAACTTTATGCCAATAAAAATATTATTATTATTATTATTATTATATTATAACCTATTAGTACCTATTTTAAATATGACTAATTCATTCATCCATAGGCTGACCTACCTAGGTGTAGCTTAACCATACTGGTCTATTGGTTTAAAGCGGCTATGAACTGCCTCCTGCCTTGGGTCCAATTCCCAGATCGAGCAAAGTTTTATTAGGTTTTTATATGAAATTCTCAGTAGCAGCTCGGAGTTTGGATTCGTACCCGGTTAATGGCAATAGGCTCGTCCCCTATTATATAGGACCTAAAACGAGGGTGTAGATTAGTACACCTCTGCCTAACCTTTCGGGGACGACAGGCGTGATGGTATGTTATGTTATGTTCTCAATATATTGCATAATGAGTCCGATTCTGTCGTTAAAAGCAATAGAAGAATTACTTAGGTATAATATCAAGCAATTTAATAATTGTAATTAGTTTTCAATTTATGTGACCACGGCACCAATCCATTTAAATCCTGCCTACCACCTTTTATGACCTTTCCAAGGCTTTTTGTAATCTGTGTCATAGTAACCAAAGACAATTTATAAATAAAAATGATGAAACAAGATATGTTAATGATAACATCGTTAAAACTTCCTGAGTAAAACTTTGTATAAAAAATGTTTGTTATTTTTAAAAATCGAATACAGAGATCTCTTGCCTTTCAGCCCATTATCTCTCTTTTATAATATTTTTTTTTATGGTTATAAGGGGGCAATCGAGCAGGCAGCTCACCTGATGGTAAGTGATAACCGCCGCCCATGGACATTTGCAACACCAGAGGCTTGCAAATGCGTTGCCTAACCACTTAGAAACCGTCCAGGTTTCTTAAAATAGGGACTTACTGAACTGACAGCAAACGGAATTCCCATGCTGTTAGAATAGTCACTCCCCCAATGAGCTCTGGTAACCTTACTCACTCGCAGAAAGACAACTATTGTTGATTCACTGCGGTCTTCTGTAAGGCGGAGAAACTTCCCTAGTCAATTTGAGCGAGAAATCTCGCTAAGCCCTACCTCCTACAATTTATTTCTAACGAGAAAAATAAATATAAAAAACACTATAATTTCTCAAAAAACCACACAAATATTTAGTTTACAACTCTTGTTCAATCTATTTTGTATCTTGTTATTAATTAAGATAAGATGTTAATTTGACGGATAGTTTAAATCTACGGTTTGTTATATTCTGGCCATTAATAAATTCTTACAAGATCGTGATCCATTAGGTAGTAACAGGGCTTAAGTAAAATACATTAATTATCGTGTAACCAACCTTAATTCCGTGGATTAAGAGCTTTTATTGATTATTAGGCGATTATTAATGCATTATAATAGTTTACAGGGCTTACATTTAATACATAGTGTTACATATTTGTTTTACACTGATATAAGTAACAAGTGTATACATATTGATAATTAATTTACATACGATAATAATAATGCATACTTTATTTATTATCCATACTAATATTATAAATGCGAAAGTGTGTCTGTCTGTCTGTTACCTCTTCACGCTATATAACCGCTGAACCGACGCAGATTAAATTTGGTATAAAGTAGTAGATAGTTTGAGTATAAAGTAGTAGATAGTTTGAGTCCCGGGGAAGGACACAGGATCTCGGAAAACATACCCTAAAAATGAGCAATTGATAAATACGCACATAACTTTGAAGAGTTAGTAGAGTGTAGGCTACGATTGCAGCAGTAGTTAACGCTGCCTTTTGTGGTATGGGTCCCGGGTTCGAATCTCGTAGGGACAAATTCTTGCGTGATGAGCATCAAAATTTTGTATCCGAGTCATGGAGTATCTATGTAAGTATGTATTAAAAAAATGTATATTATGTGTAGAATATCAACCATCGAGTATACGCAACACAAGCCTCGTCGCTTACCACGGAACTAGATGGCGCTGTGTCATAATGTCCAGATATATTTGTTTATCTGTGGTATAACTGTAGAGGGTAATATGTGATAAATAGATACAAACATACTTGACGACACTTGCAGCAGGAAATTCTTTAAGAGTTTTACGTCAATAGGCAATGGTCAACTAGAACACTGTAATACTAAGAACACGTGTTAATTTTATTATTGGAAAACCCTCTTAATCCTTTGCGCGTATACTAAATTTCCCAGATTGCACAAATATGTGCAATCTGATTAAATCACTAACGGATTTCACTCGATCTTCCTTGTGTGAAGAATCCTAAAATAATATAAGTTAAAAGTAAGTCATTCATTCAAGTTATATTTAATTTAAATTCCTAGTGCCAATTAGGAGAATTCACATGCTGTCGCGGGGGTCTTTCTGATATGTAGGTTTCGACACGATGTTCTTCTTAACCACTTGATGGAGATAGTGATAAATACGCACTTAAGTTCTAAAGTCAGTAGTCAATCTTGGAATCGAACTCAGGCTTTTAATCCAACAGCTTATTATTAGGCATTATATATTTTGAGGAGGCTGGGCATAGCGAGATTCCTCGCTCAAATTGAGCTGCCCGACTGGGGAAGTACCTTACGTTACCTCCACCTTACAGAATACCGCAGTAAATCGACAGTAGTTGTCTTTCTACGAGTGAATAAGGTTACCAGAGCTCGTTGGGGAGTGACTATTCTGACAGCATGGGCATTCCATTTGCTGTCAGTTTAGTAATTCCCTCTTGTAAGAAATCAAAACGGTTTCTGCAGGGGTGTGCAACGTATTTGCAAGCCTTCAGGTGTTGCAAATGTCCATGGGCGGCGGTGATCACTTTCCATCAGGTGAGCCGCCTGCTCGTTTGCCTCCTTGTCGCAATAAAAAAATATATTAGGGGACCAAAACCTGGTAATTTAGCTAAGAAATCATTATAATATAATCTTCATCTCCAGTATGATCAGTTATATTGGTAGCAATTCCATGCGTACTCACACATTACATATGTACATATCCAAACATAAAAAATAAACATCATTTATTGTATTTCGTTTGGATGATTGAATGAATGGGAACCATACACCAATTACAATATCAGTTCCCATAACAATACATTTTATTGTTACTGTTTAATCGCACTGTAGCTCACGGGGTTAATGCTACGCTACCAGGAATATAGGCTATAAGAGCTGTGGTAGCCTCAATAGGCTACCACAGTTGTCCACTGGTCACATGTTGATGTGACCAGTGGACAACTGTGGTAGCCTGCGATATTAAAGGTCTCAAGATCAAACCCAAGGCCACTGACTTTTCAAAAGTTATATGTGTATTTATCACATGCTCAAACGGTGAAAAAAAACATCGTGAGGAAACCTGCATGCTTGAGAGATTTTGTCGATGGTATGTGAAGTCTGACAAACCGCAGTAGGCTAGCGTGGTGGACGTATAGTATTATTATAGTATATTCCTCTCAAAGGAGAGGAGACCCGTGCCCAGCAGTGGGACAGCGATGGTTGATGATTATGATTTAGGATTACCAGGAACCTAGTTTCCCGACCTTCGAAATGTTTTTACAACTGTTTCAATATCAACAGTGAAAATAATGTCCATTATTTTGATTTGAATAATTATAATAAATAAATAAATAAATTAAATAAATAAATAATTATTAAGTAAATACAGTATTATATTCGTGTTAGATTCCTATATCCCGGTGAAATTGCAGAGATAATGAGACAAAACTAACTCGGAAATAAAACTACGTCTTAACGATTTTAAAACTCGTCAAAACTGGTTTTATTTTCATGTCTAGTCTTCGCGTAAGTCTAGGAAACTAGTACAAAATTACTCTTTTTTTTCGACTTTCCAAGGTTTTATTTGATATCTCTCAATTTGCTTTAAAAAACATATAATCTGCCACTTTATGCTGGATATAATTGGAATACCATTTACGAAAACAATAAATCTACTTTGAATAAATACACTTGAGAATTGAATTGCTATTAAACTTAATATTGCAGTCAGTGAATCAGTGATACAAAAATTTATGTCCGCGTTCTGAGAGAGTTGAGAAGTTAAAATTAATAATTTATTTAATCTTTATCTATACTGAATGAAAGACAAACCTACATATTGTTAAGATTAGCGATTTCTCGCACGGGTAGATATGGAAAGAAAAATAAACTAGTATGTTTAGAGGTCGTTAGGGGAGGGACTATTCTGACAGCATGGGAATTCCGTTTGCAAATGTAGCTCTCCTATTTTATGAAACTAAAATATTAGCATGATATTATCAATTCGCGCATGTGAATTAATAGGCAAATTTTTATCATTTTTACAGTACTTATTGTTGTGTTACTATATTTAATTAGTTATGGAACTAAAGTACCACGTTTATAATATAAATTAAGGTTAAGGAGTTTTTGAGTTTATTCATTACAAACAAACATAAGAAAAATATTGATAAAAACTATTATTTCATTAAGGGTGATTATTCTCTGACTGTTTCTTGCAGGAAACTAATCAACTATGTTGTAACATGCATGAATTTGATTTGGCAATATCACTTTAAACCAATGCTACTCAACTTTTGCTTCGTATTTCATATTATTAATTATCCTATTATGATCGTGAATTCTATTCCATTCAATTTCTATTTTTATTAAGAAAATAAATGTTATCTTTCTTATCATTTTTTATGTGAAAAGTTCTTTAGGCGCGTTGAGCACTTTTTGGGTGAACAAAAATCATAATAATAATATTCCTGGACATTATGACACACAGCGCCATCTAGTTCCATGCTAAGCAACGAGGCTTGTGTTACGGATACTAGTTGGTTGATATACTACATATATACTTTTTTCTTTTGTAAATACATAGATATTATAGATAGATACATCCATGACTCGGATACAAATGTATCATCATCATGCTCATCACCCAAACATTTGTCTCTACCGGGATTCGAACCCGGGACCCAAAGAACAGAAGGCAGTGTTAACTACCGCTGGACTAATTGGGTCGTCATGGAACTCCCGCCTGGAATTATCACCGCTGCAAGCTTCCCATGAACTGTAAATGTATACTATGTATATGTGTATTGCTGGCAGTCCCCAAAGACTGACCCGCATGTTTTTATAAATAAACTAGCTGACCCAGCAAACGTTGTTTTGCCACATTATAGGGGTTGGTGGACAAACCTTATCACAAAGGGGTATGAAAAATAGATGTTGGCCGATTCTCAGACCTACTCAATATGCTCACAAAATTTCATGAGAATTGGTCAAGCCGTTTCGGAGGAGTACGGGAACGAACATTGTGACACGAGAATTTTATATATAAGATAGAGTACACTTATATACTTATAAATATTACCAACACTTATTTTACGGTACGCAAATGTTTGGGTCAGTAAAATCCGGTTGAGGATATTAGACGTAGCAGTCGAGGGCATGCGTTATTGTTTGTGTTATTTAGACTAATAAACTTTATTATCATACCCTCGACCCACAAAAATCCAATCAATAAGTTAATATATATATATTCGGACAATATGACACAGTGCCATCTAGTTCTGAGCTAAGAGGCTACAAGAAGGCTAGTGGATCTACGTAGTTTTTTTTTTAAATACATACATTTTTTACAAAGATACATCCATCCATGGCTCAGGTGCAAATGTCCATGCTCATCACACAAACATTAACTAATGAATTATTATTTACTACATTTAAAATTAACACTTACTTTTATTTATACTCCTTGTACTAACGTATAATAATGTCACTAATAACAAATACAAAACTGTCGAAAATGGCGCCATATCACTCTCAACAAAAACACTTTAAATAAAGAACAACACTGGCTGTTGTTTTCAATCAAACACTCGCAAATATCATTTTTAAATATGGAATTTGATTTGATTTTTATTTTTAACAGGCAATGATCACGGCGCCGCAGTCTTAATAATACTGTAGGGAAATACTTTTTGTAATCATTTTAAAAAGTGCAATTCAGACAAGACATTGACGGGCGTGGAGTTGAACTGTGCTAATAATTTTTTTTTATGTTTCTACCTTGAACTGAACCTTGACAGTGCGAGTAGAAAATGCATTCCTCATTATACTAGACCCTTTATAACAATAGAATAATAGATTATATTGAGTAATTTAATACGTGTCTAATATGATTGAATGTAGGTATAATATGATTGTGAAATTATGTACTTACTTACGTTCTTATAAAACTAGTAAATAAGTTATGATAAATGATTTCACAATCAATTGTTTTGTATTTTTATATGCATTGCTTTCTTTTTCTGTTAAAATAAAATGCAAATAATAACTTTAATGCTTTGAACGAAAACTACTGTTTCCTATGAATATATAAATGATTTTGTCGACGTAAATTTACGACGTTAATATTGGATCACGAAGTTTCGAATTCTTCAGAGTGGCCACAGGTTTAAGTAACATAAAAAAATATATATTTTTAGTGCTATTTGTAAATTGACAAAATTATTTTCGATACATTTTAGGATAAGACAAAGATATAGGTAATGAGTAAAATTCTCAGCGCCATGGTATGTTTTTAGGTGTTCGTAATTAATAGGTACGGGGAGAAAACCTAGCAGCTACTGAGAATCCATACAAAATTTTATTTTTTAGTTAAATTATCTTTAGAATAAGTATTTGGGGCTTCGACATTTTTATATCGTTTAGCTGTAAAATGTTGTATTTTTTTGTTGTAATTTTTTAATTTATCTCTTAATAAATAAAATAAAACATTTTTTGACCGCTATTGTGATTGATTTTTATATGTCGTTCGAGAATCAGACACTTCTTGTGTGTTTACTAAACGTATCAATTAAGACAGTAAGTACCATTTTGTAGCTTGGTAACATTTACCAAATTATCTTGATTTAAAAAGGTTTCAATTCCTGTATTCCTATGCGAGCTGCACAAAGGCTCCTTTTTTAAATTTCACTACCAAAGATAACATATACCTAATAACTGTGTAAGTATAAGTCTGCCCGAAAAGCCTTTAATACCCCCAGAGCTGGTGCTGGAAAATGGAAAGAGGAATACGGCGGATTCTTATAACTTTGTCTCATCATCATATCAACCACTGCTGAATGAATGAATGATTGAATTATTGTTTATTTCTGTAAATAGATCTTTTTAAAGACACTTTTACAAGTCATGTAATATTTTTTTTAGTATCTAGTTGACATCGGCATTTCCTAACTGACGACCTCTGAGAAAAAATGCCGAAACAAACTCAGAGAATCATGGTCTCTTTTGAAGTCCAAACATTTTGGCTACAATATGTGAGCTTGACTATGTAGACTGGACATAGGTCTTCGACATGGATTGCCCCGACTGCCGATCCTGTCCCACCAGCATACGTCCACAAAAATGGATGCCTTTTGTCTACTCTTAGTTTAATAATTACCAGCGGCCCGCTCCAGCTTCTCACTGGTATTTAATAACTATTAAAATAAATATAGCCTACTTCATCACGAATAGTGTAGCATTCTAATAGTGAAAGAACTATTCAAAACGGTCCAGTAGTTTCGAAGCCTATTCAATGCAAACAAACAAACTATCAAATTTTTCCACTTTATAATATTAGTTTAGATAATGTCTCACTGTAAATTCGAGATATTTTAAATATATAAGTACCAAACATTATAATATTCTATATCTATACATAAAATAACTTTTAGTTAAAATATTTATGACTTAAAATCGGTTCATTACTGATATCATGATTTAAATAAAACTTGAAATTAAATTAACCGTTAAATCCTTTCGCCGTGTAGCCGACATGAATTCCAGGTCACCGGTGCCCGCGACTTTTTCTGCATAAAATTTGTAATTTTATCCGCATGCAATCTTCCACCCCCCTTTTATATTTTAAGGGATGATTTCCGGGATGAAAACTATCTTATGTCCTTCCCCGGGACTCAAACTATCGCTATACCAAATTTCATCTCAATCGGTTCAGCGGTTATAGCGTGAAGAGGATACAGACATACACTTTTGCATTTATAATATTAATAAAGTAAGGATTTTTTTAAAAACAAATTTTGAACACGGGACCTCGTGGACACCCCTCCATCAACACAATTATTATTTTACTGCTGAGTATGGATCGTTATAGTCGAGTCTAGCCTAGAGCGAATTGGCAGACTTCACATGCTATCGAGAAAATCTTTCAAGCATGCAGCCCTTGCCGTTTGAACAAGTGATAAATATGCATATAACTTCCGAAATGTAAGTGGTACATGCCTTGGGTTTGAACTTGAGACCTTTGAATTTTAAAGTCCACTGGTGACAAAACTAACCTTATTTCTTCGACTAGATTAAGTAGTTCTTACTTCTACTGAGATTTAATAATTCGACTAGATTAAGTACTAGTCAAGTGGTAGTGGGCAGGGCACATTGCTCGAAGAACGGATGGCCGTTGGGGCTTGAAGGTTCTCGAGTGGCGACCACGAACTGGAAGACGCAGCGTGGGTAGGCCTCCGGCAAGGTGGACCGACGACCTGGTAAAGGTCGCTGAAACCAGCTGGATGCCCAAGACCGGTTGTTGTGGAAATCTTTGGAGAAGGCTTATGTCCAGCAGTGGACGTCCTCCACATGACATGCTGATGATGAAGTAGGTACTAGTCAAGCAGAAGTCAAACAAATCACAAAAAACTAAAAAAAAACATCTCCATAGCTGTCACTGTTCGATTTCGTCTTATCGACATTGTAAATATAATTCACAGAGTTGTCACAAGACATACATTTACTGATCTTATTTATTAAACACACATTAACAGTAACGGTTAATTATTAAGTGGGTACCTACATACCCACTTTTGGATAGTGTTCAAGTTAAATAATAACTACATAATAAGTATTATTAAAGTCCCTCGTTGTATAAATACATATTTTCTGGACATTTTGACACAGCACCATCTAGTTCCGAGCTAAGCAACGAGGCTTGTGTTACGGATACTAGTTGATTGATATACTACATTTATTTTTGTGAATACATACATATTATACATAAATACATCCATGAGATACAAATAATCCAAGATACAAATGTTTATGCTCATCACACAAACATTTGTCCCTACAGGGATTTGAACCCGGGACCCATAGCACAGAAGGCAGTGTTAACTACCGCTGGATTAACTGGGTGTATGGTAATGTAGGGATTTA
The DNA here is from genome assembly GCA_905163465.1 of Craniophora ligustri. Classification (NCBI taxonomy): domain Eukaryota; kingdom Metazoa; phylum Arthropoda; class Insecta; order Lepidoptera; family Noctuidae; genus Craniophora; species Craniophora ligustri. The sequence continues at coordinate 2,530,196 of LR990967.1, read as the reverse complement.
GAAATATCTCAAGATCAATAAAAAAAAATACTAACTGATTAAAGAACTGCTTTCGAAGTCAGTTAAAAATAATTATTTTAGAAAGGCAGGGCATAACAAGATTTCTCGCTGAAATTGAGCTGCCCGTCCGGAGAAGTACCTTCGCTTTACAGGAGACAGCAGTAAAACATCAATAGTTATGTTTCTGCGAGTGAGTAGTTGCCAGAGCTCAAAAAAATTAAATCAAAATATCATTTACTCAAAGTAGGCCAAATTTAATTAGCTCTTTTTGAACGTCGACAATAGAGAAAGTCCCCAAAAACGGCCTTCACCGCTTCCTAGTGTTTTTGCTGGGAAGAAGAAGCGGCGCAACAAACTCCCCAGCAACACAGTTCTGTCTGTTTATTAATTAAATGACGCTCTTTAGGGTGATGACTATTCTGACAGCATAGGAATGCTGTTTGCTGTCAGTGTAGTAATTTCCCTATTTTAAAACCCTGAAACGGTTTTAACAGGGTCAGCAGTACGCAAGCGACGCCTATCGTGATCCAAAACGTCTATAGGCTACGGTAAAGTAATTGCCTACCATCAGAGGGGCCGTAGGTAATTTTTTTTACTAGGTGCCCTTTTTTTAAATGCGGAAAAATCCTTTACGGACCTTCCCGCCGCCTGGGGAGGCGACGGGTGTGTCGGACTCCGCCCAACATGAGCGTTTTCCGACTAAAAAACTGCACCCGTCAACGCCACTAGCCCTTATTCCCTTACGCCTTTATTCTCAATATTTTTAGTTTTAGTCAAACTGTAAAAATATACAGCCTACGTAAAATACTTGGATATAGAACATTTATTTTAATTAAAGAAAATAAATGAAAAACAAAACAATACGTGAAGCATAACGCTCTCTAGCGCCTTAATGAAGAACTAATATTCTCTTCATTTAATTTTATTCATTTTGATACTAGTAACGCCATCTAGTATAAATATCAAAGAAAATTTAAAAAAATATTAATTTAAGATGTTAGACTGCTTCAGACTAATTTGAATCTTAAGACTTTCTAATATGTTATAATTATAATAGTTATGTATTATATCTAAATACTTTGCATACATTTTGCAATGTCAAACAATTTTTTTTTTGTGGATTAAGTTTATAGCTTATAATACTTATTGAAACACAGCTACCATCTAACGGCACAATATATAACTAAATTTTGAAAAATTAAGCACCATAAAATAGGACTTTGTAATTATATGTATATATCCAATGCATATATGATATTTTTATGAATGTGAGAATAATTGCCGAAATGAGACAAGTTTTTGTTGCTGTGAGTTATAAGGACACCATGACGCATTGCGATTGCCCTGCCATCTATAGTCAATTCCCGAAATTAAGTTTATTAAGATGTTTTAAAAACATAATAGAGGGCGCTATAAGCTGCATCTAGGCAGGTTATTGAAGTTTATTATTTACTAGCGGCCTCCTGAAGCTTTTCCCGCATAGAATATAGATAAAAGCCTATGTGTTATTCCAGGTAATAAAGTATATGAATGCTAGATTTCATCTTAATCGATTAAGCAGTTTTTGCGTAAAAGATTAACAAACGACCATGAAAACTTTCGCATTTATGATGGTTAGTAAGAAATAAAGATAAGATAATGATTACTTTTTAATTGAATGTATTTTATGCAAATATCTTCGAAACGTTAAAAACTAAATCATAATATTATAATAGCACAATATTTTAAAATAGTTTTTACATAAAATAAACAACAATGTAAATATCAAACTTTGTTTAAGAAACTATCAATAAATAAATATATAATTATTTCTCATGGGGGTAGGCAGAAACTACAGAATGCCACGCGCTACGGTCCGTGCATACCACTTTTGCAGGGACCGTAGCGCGTGGCATTCTGTAGTTTCTGCCTACCCCATGGGAAAAAGGCGTGAGTGTATGTATGTACTTATGTATAATTATTTTATTACACATCACCATTTCGTTCCTGCCTGGTTTGATATCCGAGAGCTTTTCTCGATGGCATGAGAAGTCTGCCAACCCACACTAGGCTAGCTGTAGCGTTGTGGACTGTAGCCTAATCCCTCTCATGTTGATGACGATGATGATTATGATACATTAAAACATCCATGGCTGTAATACAAATGTCTGTGCTCATCACACGTACATTTATCCCCACTTGGATAATGGATTCCAACCCTTTCCATGGAATGTACTCTTATCACTGCTCCAATCATGGATATTGCATATTATAATTGTAAGCAGTACAAATATTATTTAAACACCATAAAACAACTAATAATAAGATATTTTTTTAAATGGAGTATTTTTTCGAATAACATACAAACATCACAGTATACCCAAGTAATTTTGAGTCGGCGCCAAACTATAAACAAAGATCACTAAATTACCTTACATTTTAATTAAATCTCGAGCGATAAACATTTTGACGTATTTAATTAATTTGATTTATGTAAGACAATTAATCACCTCTATTTTCCGTCCCTTAGGGTTGTTTTTTTTTTTTTTATTTACATAGGACCAATTTCAGAATATATTCTTACCAATAAAAAAAGAATTATCAAAATCGGACCACTCTGTAAAAAGTTGTGCGTATACAAAAAATATACGCGTCGACTTGAGATGCTCCTCCGTGTTTTGTTTCGTCGGTTGAAAAGTAGCTGAACGGAAGATACTAAGTATACCGCTAAGTTTGCCAAGATTGTACTTAGTTAAGCACACTCAGAGCGACTAAAACGAGGTAGGTAGGTCCCCACTTCATTTTATTCGCTGTGAGTGCTGGACTTGAACCAAATTAGATAAAAAAATATGCTTTAATATTTCACAAAAAATAATTCTCGAGAGTGACCTCTGTCTAATTACTTATCTGTGCATACATTATGTTAATTAAGTAAATGGCATAAAAATAAAAGTTGACTGGACCAAATGAGATATATCATTCCGTTCCTCACAGTCGGTCGGTAAGAACGTTCGATATGAAGCCTGTGTATGTATTTATTCTTGTTGCGTTACTCGCGGCATTGTGTACCGCTGAACTGGCTTTTGAGCCAGCAGTTGATGCATTGGAAACTCCAGCTGTAGCCCGGTTCAAGAGGCAGGCGATTTTGGGAAGACTCAAGTGCCCGTGCCCCAAAGGGCACGTACTACTGAAATCAAGATGTATAACATGCGAAAAGTGAGTACAAACAAATCGATCAATTTTAATTTTGAGTCCGCGCAAAATAAACAAATAATGAAGAAATTGTGTCTTTTAACGTGCCTTCATTTGTTTGTGTCACGCAGACTGAAAATTCTAGTTCATTTTACGATTTTCAATTAAATTTTTAGTCAATTATTTTTTTGTTAAATATCAAACTAGATAACAAATAATTTTACGAGCTAATAATTATTATGTGCATAGGTTTTTTTTGATACAAAGCTTTTATTTGGTTTTACATTTGTATTGTATATATATTTGGAATCATCAAAAGACATGATCGGTTATATCATAAAGACTGTTTGTATTAATAATTATTTTCTATATTTACTCTGTGTCTGTTTTATATAAGTAAATAAAACAAAAGATTATAGCTGCCGTTTACGTTGTAACGCTTAATTAACGAAGGAACCTGTTTAAAGTCAAATAAATATTTAATAACTACATGCTTGAACTATTCAACGAAGATCAAATATACATTATTATTATCACTAACTAGTACTTAATTATCTAAAATAAATAAGTAAATTTAAATAATCTGAGACATTTTACACAGCATTATCTAGTCCCAAACTAAGCAGAGCTTGTACGATGGGTACTAGACAATGATATATGATCCCTAAGCCCATCAAAATAGAAGGGCTCAGGGATCATATTATTAATCTATGTATATCTTTCTTATATATAAAAATCTCGTGTCACGGTGTTTGTCGCTGAACTCCTCCGAAACGGCTTGATGGATTATTATGAAATTCTGTATGTATATTTGGTAGGTATGAGAATCGGTCGTAGGCTATTTTTTATATCCCTAGATGTTAAGGATGTCCCCGACAAGTTTTTTTTTTTTTACAGATTATAATTTTGTCATAAAAAATACTTGTTACCCAAAATTTTCGCTATTGTACCACCAACCCCTATAATATAGCAAAACAACGTTTGCTGAGTCTAGCTAGTATATTTATAATATATTATTTTTTTCAGGTACGAAGAAGATACTGAAGAACCGTGTCCAGTCTGTCCTTGATAAAAAAAGACACAATAATATGTAGAATACAATCTGTAGAATAGTGTATACCTACATATAATACAGACTATGGAAGCCGTCTAGACCAGTACTTTGTTACCTGTTTTCTATATTTTTAAATATATTTGTTTAAAATTTTACAGCTTGTTTATTATAAAATAAATATATTTTTTGTATATTACCAGAGTATAATTATTTGGTAAAATTTGGTTGGTTTTATCGAAACTCCCTTTGAAGAAGTTATCTGAACCCCCCCAATGGTTACCACTTTAATCTGCTAATCTGCTAGTAACACTTGTATAGGATTCGAAAATTCGGGATAAAATAATATCAATACATATACCTACATAGTTTTATTCCAATGTCACCGACATTGACAGTGATATTCCCATTTAAAAAATCAACTTTATGTAATTGAATTATGTAAATAGTATATTAATGTACAGGGAAAAATCTACCTTATATTTACAGGAAATTGTTAGGTAGAATTAATTGAAATTCAATTAACCAATTTAAATGTTTTCCTGTGTTGTTCAATATGTAATTACATAATTGAATGATTCTCTTAACTGCTTCAAAGTTTACAAGCAGAAATGAAAAAAAAAACAATAGCGCAATAAAAAAAATCGCCAAAGGTCCCATTTAATAGAAATCTATTGCTACTAATCAGTCACGCATCACACGTCATTTTTTTGGAGTTAGGGCATAGCGAGATTCCTCGCTCAAATTGAGCTGCCAAATTGGGGAAGTACCTCCGCCTTACAGAATACCGCAGTGAATCAACAATAGTTGTCTTTCGGCAAGTGAGTAAGGTTACCAGAGCTCGTTGAGAGTGACAGCATGAGCATTCCATTTGCTTTCAGTTTAGTAATTCCCTATTTTAAGAAACCAAAACGGTTTCTGCAGGGGTTTGCAACGTATTTGCAAGCCTTTAGGTGTTGCAAATGTCCATGGGTGGCGGTGATCACTTACCATCAGGTGAAGGCCAGGTTGCCCCCTTATCGCAATAAAAAAACGCATCCAAACTCCAAGCTGCTGACGAGAATTTCATAGAAAAACCAAATCACACTTTCACTTTGCTCAACTCCGGAATATAATCGAAGACCTCTTGCTTAGGATTCGTACTTACGACCACTAAACCATCGAGGCAGTTATAGTACATAATTACGTTGAGTATAATGTATGAGGTATATATTTGCTCCTACTAGTCTTTGAATCCGAGACCTTTCAGAAAGCAGGTTGGTATACTGGTGCACTAATCCGATCGTCAGATACTAAAGTACATATATGTATATAATGTGCCTAATAATGAATATTGATGAGAAACTCAGCAGTTTCTATAGGTAAATATACCTATATCAATGTATGGAAAACCCAAAGTAAACCAATCTGTATAAACAACTGTGATTCATATTAAAAATCAAAATGGACTCACGTCATCATCAACCTATTTATTGTCCTACAACTGGGCACGGGTTTCCTTTTTTTTATACCACACGGGTGGCAAACAAATTTACGGTAAACGGTTACTGTAGCTTATAGATGTTTGCAACACCAGAGGTGTCGCTAGCGCGTTGCCTACCCTGTAAAAAATAAAGGTAGATGAAAAAAAATCAGAACGTGAAATAAATTTTATTTCAACATTTTCAAGTTTATATTTAGGACCGAATGAGCAACTCCATTAGATTATTGTGGTAGTCTTGCAGCTGTGGACCCCGGGGGCTCTCGCTCCGAACCCCGCCCACCTTGCCAACCAGCCAGAACGTCTCCATGAAACCCTTACCCTGGGGAACAGAAAGCAAAAAATGATTAAAAAAAGGAAATGATTATTAGAAAAAAAAATGAATCAATGCCACTTATCCGAAGTTTTTCTTACATTTATCATTATCATCATCATCAACCCATTATTGTCCCACTGCTAAGCACGGGTGTCCTATCATTTTGAGAGGGATTAGGCTATAGTCCACCACCTTAGCCTACTGCGGGTTGGCAGACTTCACATGCCATCGAGAAAATCTCTCAAGCATGAAGGTTTCCTCACGATGTTTTCCTTCACCATTTGAGCATGTGATAAATACGCACATAACTTCCGAAAACTCAATAGAGCGTGCCTTGGGTTTGAACTCGAGACCTTTGACATCTCAGTCCACTGGTCACACCGCTAGGCTACCACAGCTCTTGAAATGCTTATAATAAGTCTTTTATTTTATCGATTTTATATTTTTGTCTCTTATTGATAATATTATTTTATTTTATTTTTCTAATTTTATACGTAATCATGTGATTTTATTAGTATTCAAATAGCCTATTGTCAATACACAATGTCCGTCATCGTGGCAATCCTTGGGGGAGACCTATGTCCAGCAGTGGACGTCTAACAGTTGATGTGATGATGACTATGGGGACGTGGCGACCACGTTATTAAGAATGTTATAATGAAATTCTTACCGCAACATTCAGAGGGCCTCTCGTTTCAAATTCATATTTTCCTATCTCTTCTAGCGCAGCCTTTGTTGTATACGAAATGTGTATTTTCATAGCTATTGAAGAAGTAAAAGATAAAATAATATTATTATAAACGTACTAATAAAAATATGCTTATAGTTTTTAACCGACTTCAAAAAGGAGGAGGAGCGGAGGAGAGGGAATTCTCAATTCTTTCGGATTTTTTTATCAATAACCTTTTTTTAACTAGTATAAACAAAAAAATGATCTTCCCAACACTATATCTCATTTTTATAAGAGCGTTTGAAACTAAAAACCTCCTTATGAGGCAACAAACAGACAGACATATATACATAGATGGATGGATGAATATGATAAAGTGACAGAGAAAAAATTATGGTATCTGTTTGTAAAATTTAAATATTACGTTTCTGATATTTAACTTCACTTTTTAGACATAGATAGCGTTAGCAACAACAGAACAAGCAGGTCAAAATTATTAGACTTAACAGTTTCATGGGATACCTTCGCCAGTGCTCTCCATTCTGCTGGCCGTGTTGATGGTGTCTCCGAAGAGACAGTACCGCGGCATGGTAGTGCCGACAACGCCAGCCACGCAGGGCCCCGTGTTGACGCCGGCGCGGATCATCAGCGGCTCCGACCGCCGGTGGGGCACGCACGCACCCTCCAAGCTCCGCAGCAAAGACAGTGACATGTCAGCGATCTCTGATGCATGCTTGTTACCTGTCAAAGTCATATAGGTAAAGAACATGTAAAAGAAAACTAGACTAGAAACTTCAACATTTGTGGGGCCTAGACGGTGCTGAGCTTGAGGACTGGATTCCGAAGCCCAGTTCGAGAAAAGTGCTAATCAGGTTCTATAAGATTTTTCAGGGTAAACTCCATGCATGTTTGAACTACTCCCCGATTTATAGCAATAGAGTCTTCAAAATACAGTTGAAATGTTCGCGTATACAGACATGTTATGGAAAATTCAACAACTCTCCCACTCGAACAAATTGGAACGTGTTTCTGATGCTCGAAATAAAGTTGGTGCAAATATCAAATGAGCTTCTTCTGAATTTAAACCGACTTCTTGCCACGATGATTCGATTTGACGAATTGTATGGCTAAAAAGATTCTACTTAATTTAAACATAAAACGCTCTAAATCGAATTGTCGTCAATAATTAACAAAAATGTAGTATAACAACCAGATACCCAACACTCCAGTCTGTCCATGACCGTAGATGATAAGCGTAAAAGAGCTTAATTGTAAAGGATCCGAAACGTTGAAATTAAATAATATCAATATACCTACCTAAATAAAATATGTAAAATATACTAATATTATTTTAATGTAGACATTTTGGTAAAGGTTACTAGAATTTGCTGGATACGGTTGGCGCAGGACCGGTTGTCGAGGCAATCCTTAGGAGAAACCTATGTCCAGCAGTGAACATCTATCGGTTGATATGATGATATACGTACCATTTCTCTGGGGCAGACCCGACACCACCATGTAAGCATCGCCTATAGTCTCCACCTTGTATACATCGTAGTGAGTAATCTTCTCATCAAATAACCTGAGCAAGCACATCAATATTAATGAATACCAATTATCGTTGAAAATTGCTGTAGCACCTATATTATTTCATTTACCTTATGCAATATTCATCGGATTATGGCTAAAACCGCTCACTGATTTGCTTTACAAACCATAGCCAATTATCATCATTCTTTCATCAGATGGATGGATGGATAAAAATGCTGTGATAGCCTAGTCAAAGTCAAAGGTCTCCAGTACAACCTCAAGGCATGTAATGGATGTTATGTGCATATTTATCACGTCCTTAAACGGTGAAGGAAAACATCGTGAGGAAACCTAAATGCCTCAGATTTTCTCGAAGGCGTGTGATGTCTACCAACCCGTACTAGGCTAGCGTGATTGACTACGGCTTATATTGTCAAGTGATAGGAGAGAACCGTGTACGAGACACAGCAGTGGGACAATAAAAGGTTTTGATGATAATCATTGGTATTCAGTTATTACATGGATTCTATTTACAAAATTGTCGCATACCTACCTACATCTTGACAATTTTATTGGTTAACTGTTGTTGAACTTTGGGATGGGATTAGATATAGGTATTAATAATATACATATAAATAGGTATGTACATAAATGAGCAAAATATTGTTCTTTACATAAAAGCATGAATTTTGCATTTGTGGCTGGTTTATCCTTACTATAGGTGTTCATTTATTTAATATTACAAATGCGAAAGTGTGTCGGTCTTTCTGTCTATCTGTTACCTCTTCACGCTATAACCACTGAACCGATTGAGATGAAATTTGGTACAGAGATAGTTTGAGTCCCGAAAAAGGACATAAGATAGTTTCTAACCGAAAATCATCCCTTAAAAGGGAGGAAAAGGGGGTAGAAGTTAGAATGCGGATAAAATTACTATTTTAATATTATTAATTATAATAAATAAATATATTTATCTACTCGTTATCGTAGCTTGTTTTCTACCTTTATGGCATAAAAAACTATAATTAAACTACCTACTCTACGTGGTACCCATTTAAAGTGGATAAGGAAAACTTCTCGTCTTAATTTTTATAGGTTAAATGTCAAAATTCTAGCACCTTTCATTTGGTTGCTACAATTTTGCAAAGGTTACATTGATTTCTTAATGCTTTTTGTTATCAAACTGGTCATAATATATGGACGTATTATGTAATCGGTAACCTGTTCATATGTTTCTTTTGCATTTTATGTCAGGTTGATATTAATTAAAGGAGTTATAATAAAAACCACAGTCTCCGATGTAACTTCAAATTCTAACCCTTAATTGTTTAATTTATTGAATTTTGAAGTTCATAATTAAGTACAGGTTTTATAATATTGTTTTCGTTACATTTGTTTAATTTTATTTTCTTTGTTCACCTAGATTCTAAGTGCATGCTGTGACCTTCTTTATTTGGAAGAGCACACCTTTTTACTTAAAAACAATGTACTTGTATTACATATCATGTATAGTGTGTATCCTGTATTGAAGGTCCATAATAAATAAATAAATACATTATTTATTTATCATAGAATTTATAAACACCAAGACCCGGAACAATTTCACTTATGACGACCCAGTTAGTCCAGCGGTAGTTAACACTGCCTTCTGTGCTATGGGTCCCGGGTTCGAATCCCGGTAGGGACAAATGTTTGTGTGATGAGCATGAACATTTGTATCCGAGTCATGGATGTATCTATCTATAATATGTATGTATTTACAAAAGAAAAAAGTATATATGTAGTATATCAACCAACTAGTAACCGTAACACAAGCCTCGTTGCTTAGCACGGAACTAGATGGCGCTGTGTGCCATAATGTCCAGGAATATTAATTAATTTATTTATTTATTACTTATAGGTCATACGTTTCCGCACTGTACAGACATATGTTCAGTGCAGAAACGGGTATCGTATTAGGTAATCAAGCGCATAGACAACGAGCCTATCAAGATTGTATACCTGCTATGTATAGTTTCTTTCAACTTCCATACTAATACACAGAAATAGCCAAACCTCAAATCAACCCTTTTCAATGTAAAGCCCTAAATATGTTACCTCATTGACGGTCCAACGAGTGAAAAATTATTTGAAGTGCAACATTATAATTAAGGAGGAATTTCTCGATTGAATATTGGGCCGAAAGTTTTTGGAAAATATTTTGCCATTGATAATATAAGTTCCTAAAAACCCAAACCCAAATTTAAGTTTGACGATTTGATTGGGGACATAGGGACTTACATAAGAACATTTTATGGGACGTGGATTTAGCCAACGGACCTGTACAGCATATTGAGCATGTTTATCACCTCCATGGGCGTACTACTGGCTGATATGTTGGTGAAGCCGACGATGTCGCTGAAGAAGATGGTGACGGCGTCAAAGGCTTCTGCAGGCACCGCCCTCTGCGCGCGCAGCCTCCTCAACACGGGGATTGGCAGCATTCGGGAGAGGAGGAGATCGCTCTTCTGCTTCTCTGCCACCAACTTCTGAGTACTCTGTGCGATTGAGTTTGTGAACGTCTGCAATTAAAAAGAAAAAGAATTTAGGACTATATTATATTGCAGAAAGTAGGTACTCGCTTTTCAAACACATTACAATCGTAGAAAACTGTTTTGATCTAGATCCATACGCAATCAATATGTGCACACATCAAAATACAATTACAGACAAAATATAGATAGAAAACTTTATACACTAACTTAATTGACAGTGAAATCAAAATGGCTGTCTGTAGTTACCCAGAACTAAAAAACTGCCGTCACAACACTTCTATAGTTATGCCACGTACTCATTGGAATCGATAGAAAGATAGAATATGCTTTATTCTACACCAAAATCTAAAAACATACATTACATTAATATAATTATTTAAGAAATAAGGGTACAATGGCGGTCTTATCGCTAGATAGCGATTTCTTCCAGACAAACATAATGTTAGAATATTACCGTTATAGCTGTAATGATTGAAATGATTGTTTATTTCTGTAAATAGATCTTTTTAAAGACACTTTTACAAGTCATGTAATTTTTTTTTAATGTCTAGTTGTCATCGTCATTTCCTAACTGACGACCTCTGAGAAGAAATGCCGAAACAAACTCAGAGAATCATGGTCTCTTTTAAAGTCCAAACATTTGTGTTTATAGTATGTGAGGCTGACTATGTAGGTTAAAGACCATCACAGCTCGTAGAAAAAGTTAGTAAGTGATGTGATCATAAAGTGACAACTCTTCACTAAAGAAATGTCACCTATGTTTGAAGTTATGTGCTTATTTATCACATGCTCAAACGGTGAAAGATAACATCATTAAGAACATTCCATGCATGAGGCACTGTTTCGATGGCGTGTGAATTCTGTCAACCTGCAATAGGCTAGCGTGATGGAATATAGCCGAGTCCCTCTCAAAATATAGTAGACACAAGTGTCGACACTTGTGTTACGGATACTAGATAATTGATACACTGCGCAGGTTTTTTTAACCGACTTCAAAAAGTTTTGTAAATACATACATAGTAATATGAGTCAGGTACATATGCCCATGTCATCACACAAACATTTGCACTTACCGGGAGTTACCACAGAAGGTTGTATTTAACACCGCTGCGGTAATTGGGTCGACAAACATTAAAAAGCGGACGAAAGTAACCGTTCTCACATAATACTATTAACAATTTCTTGTTGTCTAGCTCTTAATTCAGACAGATTATTACAGAACACTGCCCCGTTGGTCTAGTAGTAGTACAGTGTGACTGCCGAGCATCAGGTCTTAGGTTCGATTCCCAGGTGGGGCAGTGTTATCGGTTTTTTCTATGAAATTCTGGATGGAACCTCGGAGTTTGGATTCGTGCCCGATTAATGACAATGAATATGATATATGATAATTTAAACAAATATCGAGAAATAAATTATAACCGCTTAAAATTCCAAATATCCGCATTAAATTCTTCAATACAAAGTGACTTCTCAGAAATGTAGGAATCTTGATTAATCAATTAGTGTTACCCGCTGTATAATCAACACGATGATTCACCATTAACTAGCCGGTTGATAGATGCTAATTACATTATAAAAAAATATGTGCAATGAATCACTTCAACTGCAGTCTACGATAATTTATTCAAATAGTTTTTCTAAGCTAACATACCATTATTACAATCACCATTAATCCATTTCTAAAGTCCCCCTAGTGGGCATGATTCTACCTCTCATTTGAGAGGGATTACAGGCTATAGTCCACTACGCTGGCTTCAGCTTAATTGCTAGAAAGATAGACATCATAATTCTTTCATCTGTCACTTTTGGGGAGTAATAGGAAGAAAATCTCACGTACCTTTTCCTACCGTCAGGGCCATGGGATTCATAAAAACACCGACCATGACAAACCATGGTCTAGAGCTCCCTGCACGTCGTCAGGACGTAGGACCGAGGGACTAGGGACCCCTTAAAGGGTTAAGGGGTCCCTTGTCCCTCGGTCCTACGTCCTATTTCATCATCATCAAGAACACGCGCGTGACACACATAATATATTCGTGTATCGACGATGGGCTATTAGAATTTTAATAAAAACACATAATTACGTACATATGGCTGTGGTAGCCTAGTTGTGTGACCAGTGGACTGAGACGTCAAAAGTCTCGAGTTCGAACCCAAGGCACCACTGACTTTTCGGAAGTTATGTGCGTATTTATCACAAGCTCAATCAGTGAAGGAAAACATCGTGAGGAAACCTGCATGCTTGAGAGATTTGTCTTGATGGCATGTGAAGTCTGCCAACCCGCAGTTGGCTAGCGTGGTGGACTATAACCTAATCGCTCTCAAATGAGAGGAGAGTGCCCAGCAGTGGGACGTTAATACGGTAGGTTGATGATGATGATGAAGCATTTCAAAACTGTTATCGCACTAAGAGTTGGATGTCGGAGTTAGTTTGATGTTACAAGTCTATGCAGACACATAATCTCAGTGCTGAACGAAAAACTACAATCAAACACTACACTTATACCTAATTTTTAAAGATTGCATTCTGCTTTACTCTTTATTTTCAGTATCTAAGTTCATTCGAATGATTAAACCACATTTTTAACCGACTTCAAAAATGAGGCGGCTATTATCTACCACTGTATATTTTTTTATCTATGTCCACCGATTACTCCGCCAACTGTGAACCGTTTTAATAATTTTTTTGTCAAATACGTTCTGCTAATATCTAGAATATAATATGAAGAAACGTGTGCACAATGCACATAAAAAGTTAATGGTAAATGGAATACTACAGTGTAGGTACTAAATACAAAAATAAAACAATACTTTGGACATTGAACAATTGACACATAATTTAGACAGACCAAACGTCAATCGTGACTAATAGCCGTCGCGGAACCATTGTAAATCACAGCAATATCTTGATTAGAACGCCTTAAACGTGAAGTATTTGTGACGTGCACCAGAGATGTTGAGCTCACGACCAATAATTACCCAGAAAAGGCAAATACAGGTGTAAAGATGATATCATTATATTTGTGATTCGACGCCATTCACCGTGAATTGTTGAAGCTAGAAAGTCGTGTTAATATGCAACGCGTGTCGTTTCTTGTGGCCGTGTGTGTGAGCGCCAGTTTATGTTTGTGTAATGAGTTAACATATACATTTGACGGCCTTGATAAAGCCTCTAACTTCATAAAACCCGATAGCTCAATTAATACGTTAGGTATTGTGATTAATTCTAATATTCTTAGAAGAGTAAACAGTGGTGCTAGTGTAAAAAGACATGTAAGGGAAGTGATTCGTTATAACATGTGTGCTATTGGCAAAGTCAGATTATTTGGGAGATGCATTCCTTGTGCATTGTAAGTATGATGCTTGTATCGAGAATATTTTGTATATTTTTATACTATATCTATAGGAGACACTATCTATTGCTAGATAAGGAACTATAGCTACGTATTTAATGTTATTGCGTAGCTTTTATTTGAGTTTGAATTCAATGAAATCTGCGACTGTGGACTGTGAAGTCAAAGGTACGCAACGCAGCCAGTGTTTGCAGGACCGGTCGTCGTGGCGATCCTTGGGGGAGACCTATGTCCAGCAGTGGACGTCTAACGGTTGATATGATGATGATGATGATGATCTTAGCCCAACCTTTAGGGGACGACAGGCGTGATGATTTGTTACCAAAAAATCTCTTTTTTAAGACAAACTAATTTCTCTTTAAACATGCCTACCTACTGACAAGTGATAATATTTGCGTATTTTCGCATTACGTCGTAAAGTTACGCTAAACAAGAAGACATTAACAAATGTTTTTGTAGTTTAACTACTCAAAAGATAATAATATTTACCTGATTTTGATGTGCACATTGTTGTTGAGATTTTATTTAATTTATTTATATGCCTACATTACTTCAATAATAAGTTGGCGGACTTCACATGCCATCGAGAAAATGCAAGCAAGTTTGGTCATGATATTTTGTAGAAGGCATGCATAGCGAGATTTCTCGCTCAAATTGAGCTGCCCGACTGGGGAAGTACCTCCGCCTTACAGAAGACCGCAGTGAATCAACAATAGTTGTCTTTCTGCGAGTAAGGTTACCAGAGCTCATTGGGGGAGTGACTATACTGACAGCATGGGAATTCCGTTTGCTGTCAGTTCAGTAGCTCCCTATTTTAAGAAACCTGAACGGTTTCTAAGGGGTTTGGCAACGCATTTGCAAGCCTCTGGTATTGCAAATGTTTATGGGCGGCGGTCATCACTTACCATCAGGTGAGCCGCCTGCTCGTTTGCCCCTTTATAACCATAAAAAAAAAACGAAAAAACAAACGCTGAATATGTAATAAATAGGCACGTATCTTTGTAAAGTCAGTGGTGGTCTCAAATTCAAGACCTTTGCGTTGCCAGTCCACCGGTCACACCTGATAGCCTCACAGCTTATTATATTCATTATTTTTTATCCCAGATTATTTAAAGCATCCATGGTCACGGATTGATTCTTTGAGTGATTGATATAGGAGGACTTACGCTTTGTGTACCGCGTCATCAGAAAATGAAATTAAAACATCAAAATACATATTTTATTTGGTGGACTACTTATAATAATAATATATTATTTATCAACGACTGCAATTTTTCCATTCCGCATTCCGATTGAATTTAAATTAATTTTTATCGACCAGTTTTGCTTCAGACATTTTTGTCAACAACAAATGCCATTTATACATTCAAGTGGCTTTATATTTTACCTTACCTACAGTTTTTTTTTTCATTAACAACCCAAGAGGGACTAGGCTATAATTCACCATGCTAGCCTAGTTTTATCAATCCATACACAAGCTTTACACACACTTTTCATCGATGAAAATATCTCCAGCATGCAGGTTTCTTCACAATGTTTTCCTTCACCGTTTGAGCAATAACTTCCGAAACGTCAGTTGCCTTGGGTTCCAAATTGAGACCCTTGATTTTCACAGTCTCCTGGTCATATCACTAGGCCATCATTTCAGTTTTTTTTAACTTAATATTCTATCCTAGCTGCTAGCCTAGAGCTGTGGTAGCCTAGTGGTGTGACCAGTGGACTATCATGTCAAAGGTCTCGAGTTCGAACCCGGGCATGCACCACCGACTTTTCGGAAGTTATGTGCGTGTTTATCACATGCTCAAATGGTGAAGGGAAACATCGTGAGGAAACCTGCAGGCTTGAGAGATTTCTTGATGGCATGTGAAGTCTACCAACCCGCAGTAGGCTAGCGTGTTAGACTATAGCCTAATCCCTCTCAAATGAGAAGAGACCCGTGCCCAGCAGTGGGTCGATAATGGGTTGATGATGATGATGATGATGATTCTATCCGGGTAGGATCTATCTTATAAGAAAATTGCAAAGGTTTACCTGCATTTTAAATCCAATATATAATAGAGACAGATTTTTTTATCATTAACCGGGCATAAATGAAAATATGAAAGATGAAATTCTTAATAGATGAATCCAATATAACTTTTGCTTGACTGAAAAATCGAGCTCTGGAACTTCTTAGTCAGTAATCAAGATTACACCAACTAGGATAATTAGGGTTTTTTTTTTAATATTTATATATTTTATTTGCAGATACGAGCAGATTAAAGAAGAGCCATGTCCTTCTTAACAAACAATGAAAGCCAGCTTTGAGGAGCGAAAGAAGATTATCGATAACCAATGAAGAGAAAGCAGAAAAAATATAGAATACTCTTGTAATTCCATTTAAGATGGCCGGTATCTTCGTAGGCCCAGAGAAGAGTTGATCAGAATTTGTTTTGATAGAGGCCATCAGTTAAGTGACGCTAACGCCAACTCGTATCGACTTGCGGAAGTTTCCACTAAACATATTTACAGAAATAAATATTATTTTATGTCAAAGAATATGGGAGTTTTTTTTATACTTTTTCTTGTTGCAAAAAAGGATGGTTATGAGTGTATTCTGTATGTGAACTTGTGTATGCGCATGTGTATAATAACTACAAAGCAGGTGAATTGACATCAATTTCGTATTTTCAGCCTACTTCAAAAAAAGGCGTCGGCTGAAACTAAAAATACTATGGGAAAAGGCGCCTTTTTCCCATAATATACGCTAGTTACTGACTTCAATACAGCAAATACGGTAAAAATATTATATAAAAATAGCTACTACAAAACAGTAGGTAAGTTATGTGAGTCAGTTAGTGCTTGCTAACAATTTGTTTGTAGAATGGAGTCGAAGAAGAATATACTTACGCACTAATATTTAATTAAATACTAGGTATAATAATAATGTATAATGACGTATTCACACATCGTATAATTTATTATATAAATCTGGGGGCACGGCAGTGCCCCCGCCAAGTCGAGCAAAAAAAAAAGCGGCACGGCCGTACTATCTTTTCTCGAACCAATTCAGGCCATTTATAACTTCGTTGTGGATTAGACTAGAAGCTTGAATTTTCATAACTCAAGCACGCAGTGTGTAAACATGGTACATTTTAAATTTCATTTAATTTGAACCAGTAGTTTAAGAATTATAACTAGTCAAAGTTTCGTAATTTTGTCACTCACTCACTGACTGACCGATCATCAAAACTCTAAGGCACTTCTAGCAGACATAGAAGCTTCACATTTAGAATGCAATGAGTGTTTAGTGTACAAATAAAGGGAAAACTAAAATATCTTGAAATTTCAGTCGAGTTTTTTAGTTTCACCAACTGCATATGTAATTTTGTATTCCTATATAAATATATCGGATTACAAAGTTACATTTGCGTTGCATTTAGAAGAATCGTAATTATAGAATAATAGGTGTAGATAGGTAGATACATATCTACAATTATTATTATGATGTTGATTATTAAACATAATTATATCTAGGTAGATATAATTATGTTTAATAATCAACATCATCATCATAATTTCAGTAAAATTACGTCCACCGCTTGACTTAGGCCTCCCTTGAGGAATTCCTCGACGACCGGTCCTGCGCCATTCGCATCCAGCGGATTCCAGCGACCTTTACCAGGTTTTCGGTTCACCTTGCCGGAGGCCTAGATACGCTGTGACTTCCTGATCGCGGTTGCCACTCTAGAAACTTCGAGCCCCACCGACCTTCAGTTCTTCGGGGCAATGTGCCCTGCCCACTGCCACTTGAGTTTGGCGTTTCTTTTTGAGCTAGGTCAGTGACCCGGTTACTTCTACGGATCTTCTCATTTCTGATATGATCGCGTAGTGAAACTCCTAACATAGCCTTCTCCACCGCTCTATGAGTGATTGTGAGCTTTCTTATAGGGCCCATTGTTAGCGGCCACGTTTTGGTGCCGTAACTCATTGCTGGTAACACACACTCGTCAAGCACTGTCGTCTATAGACATTTTTTGGGAGAAAATGAATTGGCATATCTTCCCGAACGTTACCCAGCCGAAATGGATCCGACGATTGAACTCTTTCTAAGAAGTTGGACTAGGTAAGTCCAACTCCACGTAAACGTAATCGTCAACAACTTCGAGGATAGAGCTACCGACCTTCAGCGGAGTCCTAGTCCAACATGGATATTTAACATCACTTTCATCTTGTTCATGTTCGTTCTAAGACCGACACATTCATAAGCTCAGCGGAGGTCGTTGATAATAAACTAAGCTGTTCAGTGGTCTCAGCCATGACAACTATATCGTCGGCAAATCGAAGGTGAGTGAAGTACTCGCCGCTTATGTTGATGCCAAGCATTCAATTGAATTATATTCAAAGTTAACTTTAATACATTGAAATGGGAATGTAAAGTGCAGTTGTACCGAAATCACGAAAAGTATTAAGTAGATTAAATTGCCCGAATTAGCCATGAAAGAAAGAACACTAATAATCATAAAACGCAGCCGGCGAAGGTGGCGGGCCCGCGCCGCAGCTTCCACGCTGTCCGTCCGTCACAGAATGTCGGTCGCTTTCTTCCATGCAACCCATGGGTCTTGCTACGATAACAGAGGTATATACCCAAACCGCATTTAATTTAACCAATGTAAATTGTATCAGTCAGAATGGGTATACAAATTTTAATAATCTTAATATAAATCTAGTTCTGTAGAAAAATAATAGGTTAAATATAAAGAAAACTATTTTGATTCCAGCAGCGATTACCGTACATTCGTTTAAGTTAATCCTCTGTTAAGCTTCATGTTGAAATTTTCTGTTCAGTATATTGACAGTATTTATTCTGAATGAGGTATAATAACATAAATTGTAGGTTTAAAACCTCCGAAAAATACGCATACAGACAGTGTGTGGGCTTTGAGAAAAGAAGTAGTACCGGAACAGAAAAAACGAGGAACACTACCAACAGAAATAAGAAAAACTTCCAGAGAGTGGACTTTAATAAGATGGGTGGAAAGAAAAAATAGTACGACTATCTACAAAAAGAAATGAGATGCCATCAAAAACATACCTCTAAAAAACCCAAGTCGCGCCATTCAGTTCTCCTACCGTAAAAAGTTGTGAGATCCATGTAATACCAAGTCGGTTAACTTATTCAGTCCCTACTTTTAGATTTAGATTGACTTGGTTTTTTACAGGTATGTTTTTGATGGCATCTTGTTTATTCGTCTTCTAAAAAATTTTATAGTTAATTAATCGAAATAATAAAACAAAAATCGGGTAATGTTTAAAAAAGGCACGCGCATCGAGAATATCCTACCATCATTTACTCTTGACCTGGTAAGGGTCGCTAGAATCCGCTGGATCCGGGTGGCCAGAAACGGTCGTCGTTAAAATCCTAGGAGGAGACTTACGTCTAGCAGTGGATCATCATTTAGCTGAGATGATGA
Source organism: Craniophora ligustri (assembly GCA_905163465.1). NCBI lineage: Eukaryota > Metazoa > Arthropoda > Insecta > Lepidoptera > Noctuidae > Craniophora > Craniophora ligustri. The sequence continues at coordinate 2,510,638 of LR990967.1, read as the reverse complement.
TCACACTTCCTCTCCACACACAAATAGTAACTACACCAGCATTTATTTTTCCAAATAATTTTGCCAAAAAAAAACAACTTTGAATGTTCAGAACTGGACTACATTGGACCACACGGGAACACCATCTTTCAAATAAATAAAAAAAAAACATCAAAATCACCAGTTCACCCAGTCGAAAGTTCCGAGGTAACAAACAATTCGAATTCGGTTAAAAAAAGATAGTCTCGATGGCGTGTGAAGTCTGCCAACCGGAACTAGGCTAGAGTGGTGATCTATAGCCTAATCCTTCTCAAATGGGAGGAGACCCAAACCCAATAGTAAGCCAGCAAATGGATTGATAATTATAAAATTCATAATAAGAAACTTACTAATGCAAACTTACTTAAGTACATAACTTTTCAATGTTAATTAATTCATAGAATTATCTGAGTAAGATCATTATCAAACCAGATCAAAGGAATATCCATAACATATATGGGACATGTGTGTGCATAATTATTGTATCTAATAAATAAAATCGTAATAAAAATATGTCTACCTTTCCTGTTATTTTACCGTTGGGAAAGTCCTCGTGGGACCGTCCCCATGTAGCTGAACCACTGAAGTATCTACTATTTATAAATAAATAAATAGTAGGTACTTCAGTGGTACCCCAGTGCAGGGGTCCAATGTAAAGCTGCGGCTCTTTAGTTCCAAAGCCAAATATTATTTATTAATTTTATAAAAAAAATCTTCTAATATTTGTTTCTCAAGTACTATTTTGTATTGTAGGCCAGAAAAAATACGGTGGCTCTTTAGAAGCATTGAAATTTTGTTAATTGAAATTTTTAGATCTTTAGACTCAAAAGGTTGCCGAACACTAACCTAGTATTATGACCAGTGGACAGTGAAAGTCAAAAGGTCTCGAGTTAGAACCCAAGGCACGGAACACTGACTTCTCGGAAGTTATGTGCGTATTTGTCACATGCTCAAACGGTGAAGGAAAACATCGTGAGGCAACCTGTATCCTTGAGAGATCATCGCGATGGTGTGTGAAGTGTGCCCACCCGCAATAGGCTAACGTGGTAGAGTGTAGCCTATCTAATAGGTTAACTAATCCGAGAAATGAGAGATGTCAGTTGATAATAAAGTAAAACAGGTAAAAATTTTTTTGGTGATAAGGTAGCAAACGAGCTTGCGGCTCACCAGATGGTAAGTGATCACCGCCACCCATGGATATTTGCAACACCAGAAGGTTTGCATATGCATGCTGCAGACACCGATTAGGTTTCTTAAAATAGACAGCAAACGGAATACCCATTCTGTCAGAATAATCATTCCCCGAACGAGCTCTGGTAACCTACTCACTCGCAGAAATACAACTATTGTTGATTCACTGCGGTCTTCTGTAAGACGGAGGCACTTCCCCAGTCGGGCAGCTCAATTTGAGCGAAGAATCTCGCTATGCCCTATCTCTCAAAAATGTATTAATGATAAGCTGAAACATCATTGACATGGTCATTGACTGAGTGACATATCAAGATTAAAACAATAAACTACTACTACTAATACAGTTAGGATTAAATGTATTATCAATTAGTAATTAAAGTTTTTTTTAAATAACCGTCTAGTATCCGTAACACAAGCCTGGTTGCATAGCTCGGAACTAGATGTCACTGTGTCATAATGTCTGAACATCTCTCTTTTTTTTGTGTGGGTTGCTTTTTCATACTCCGATAAAAATAAAAATAAATTGATTACAAAATGAATACGCAGATGAAGTCGAAAACAGTAATAACTTAAGTATATGTTCAACTGGGAGATCTGTGATAGCCAAGATACCACCCTAGATACCAGTGGACTGAGATGACAAAGGTCTCGAGTTCAAACCCAAGGCATGCACTAATGACTTTTCGGAAGTTATGAGCGTATTTATCACATGCTCAAACGGTGAAGGAAAACATCGTGAGGAAACCTGCATGCTTGATAGATCTGCTCGATGGCATGTGAAGTCCGCCAACCCGCAGCAGGCTAGCGTGGTGGACTATAGCCTAATCCTCTTCAAATGAGAGAAGACCCGAACCCAGTAAGACAGCAAATGGATTGATAATGATAAAATTCATAATAAGAAACTTACTAATGCAAACTTACTTCAGTACCTACATAACTTTTCAATGTTTCAACTTATTAATATAAATATTCCGAAAAAAATTATTAGAAGGAAAATTTGTCATGTCGTAATTATAGAGACTAAACAATGTTCAATATTTTCAGTGATTTATATAATGATCCTTGTTATCATTTGAATAAAGATTTGTTTGGCTTCATCTGAAAAAAAAGGCAATCAGATCTCTATAATTACGACATGACAAATTTTCCTTTTAACAATAAAAGATATTTAATTATTTAAATAATTTATATTTCATTAAAATTAATATCTTACAATCTATTTACATTCATACTATCACTTCATATAAAAATCACATCAAGGGACGTGGACTTCGCTCTAACCACGGATTGACTGAATACCACAAAAAACTTGAGCATTTAAATCCGTTGGCTTTTCGTTAAAAGTTCTATTCTGCTGTACATCAGTCATCAAAGCAACCGAGGTCCCTGGTTTCTTTGTCGACGAAAACTTGTCTGATAGAGTGCCATACTCTTTTCTCTTTTCTACACGATTTTATTCAAATGGAGTATTCATTGAAACATCAATACTTGATATTACAAGTATTGATGTTACAACTCTATTAATGCCTACAGATCGGACAATCTTCTCCCGTCGAATCTTCGTATCTGAAATAAGAGAGCAATATTAAGAAAGATGCGCCATATAGTACTTATTGCTGTGTTATTCGGAAAGTGCTTTGAATTTAATTCGGTTTCATGACAATCGGAATAGTTGAGGTACATATAGAGTAAAAATTACATAAATTTTTATATATTTAGATTGGAAAATGCCCGAAAGTACCACAAACCGTAGGTAATAACTAATCGTAACACAAGGCGTTCTGTAGTTTCTGTCTACCGCCATGGGATAAAGGCGTGAGTGTATGTGTGTATAACACAAACCAACAAATAAAATACTCACATTGAACAATCAACGCATCTGGTGCTAACTTTGACGAACCCAATCGGGCAGGGGCATTTCAGTCGCCCAATAAACGCTTGTCTCTTGAACCGCGCTACAGCTGGAGTCTCCGAGTGGTCTAGAGCTGGTTCCAGGACCGGCTGAGCGGCACACAGCGCCGCGAGTACCGCTACCAGCGCGAACACATATACGAACTTCATGTTTACACGTGTTTAGTGACCGAGTGCTGCGGACGGTATGTGTCGATGCCAATCCATGAGCTCATTTATATAGTAGTGATTTATCTACCGACATACGCATGGGGAAAATCCTCCAGAGAAAAACAGACAAATACGTACGCTTATTTTTTTCTATTAACATAATATAATGGGAAGATAGTGTGTGTGTTCATTAATTTATTTTATATTGGACTGACTTTGATTTGGGTGTCAGTAGGACTAATTAATTAAAAGAAATAAAATGCAACACTAAAAGAATTGACGCCAATTATTGACCGATCAAAAACGGAGAAGGCACAAGGCTATGGGGGGTATATTTCAATCATTTTTTAGACACACCAACAAAATCCCTGCTATTGCAACTTCTAGCCAGAATCAAGAATAGCCAAGACTATCCAAAAAAAATCTCGAGGTAATAAAATCAATCGTCTTCCAGGGGAATTACTCGTATATAAACTCTTTTGGTAACCACAACCAACAAAATTAATAATTTGTTAAAATTTAAGTTTATTTAGTTAATTATTAAACAAAATAAAATATCAATTTTCACATCCCTCTTTATCAAGTAAGAGACAAATAATAAGTAAATATTGACTAAATAGATTTGAGCTTTACACAAGTATCCTTATGTGGTAAACAACTAACTTATGATTACATTGGTGTTTTTTTTCAAGTGTAGTACGTGCGTAACTACATTTATTACTGTCACAGGACACTGTTATTGTTTGCCGTGACCACATGGCATACTGTCATGCCCTTTCACCGATAACGCATACACTCAGTACAAATAATGTTCTCCTGAAAGATACCACTCATTGTGACGAAGTGAAATTGTTTTTGTTGATTTCCCTAGAGTACAATGAGATGAGCGTATGAATAAATATTTAATTAATTTGAGTTTGAGTATTTATTTACGAACTATTTATTGTACGAACATTTATGTTAATTAATCTTTCATATTTGAAAGCTCTTTTTATGATACTGTCATGTCTGAATCGTTCTTTCAATACTAGGTAATGTGACTTACTGCACTGTACAAAAGTGTGAAATTAACATGGTACATACGGAACATATGTGAATTGTAATTAAAAATATGCGTACTTCAACCTATTTTGTTATTTACCGATTGGAAAATCCTCATGGATTGTCCACCGTCAGGAGAGGAACGCAATACATAATGAGTACCATGTTTTACATACTTGATTTCACATATGTGTGGTGACCACAAATGGTTTTTAATATACATGTTAAGAACTAGCTTTTACTTGATACTTCACCGCCGCGACCCCGCAATTGTATCCAACGTGCTTATTTATTTCTGCCCTTAAGCATAATTTTCTCCTCTTCTTTTACAGAAGTAAGAGTAGAAAACTACTCTTCCTACCCTTTTCCCTTTTAAAAAACTGATTTCCAGGACTCAAACTATTTCTATACTAAATTTTATCTAAATCGGTTAAGTAGTTATACTGTCAAGGAGTAACAAGCAGACACACTTTCGCATTTATAATATTAGTATCGATAAGTGAAGACTACGCTGAATAGAAAGCTCAAAATCCGCCTAGTAAATCCTGTAAAATCGAACTCGAGTTCAAACCCCAGCATGCAACTAGGGCCGCCATCCGTCCGGGATTCCCCGAATTTGTCCTAGTTAGAAGGGCGTCCGGGGGCCATCCGGCAGGGCTTTTAAAAACTGTCCGGGTATAACCCCTTTTGTTGTCAGGGAAAAACAATGCCAATTTTTGTTACCATATTATCTCAGGAAGAGTGTTTAATTCTGAAAATGTCTATCACTTGTTGCGTTTACATACGCACGTTAAAAAAAATACTTGTTTTTATTGTTATTGCAAAAAAAAATTTTTCAGGAATGTCCGGGGATAAATCTTTATTCCGTCCAAATGTCTGGGTTTTTTGTCGTTTTTATCCAACGTCGGCAATTTAGGTGATGGCAGCCCTACATGCAACGCACGTCTAACTTTTCAAATTTATATGCAAGTTTATTCTATGGTCTAAAGAAGAAAGATAACATTGTGAGGAAACCTGCATTACTGCATTGAAGTGTGCCAACTCTTACTAGACTAGCCTTAGATAGACTATAGTCTCTCATCCTTCTCCAAGAAGAGGAAACCCGTGCCCAGCGGTGGGACAGTGAATGAGGTTGTCTATAAATCTCTAAAGGATACAGATATTTCAATATCTTGAGAATAGTAACCAATGCAACCTAGATAGCAGATCAATTGATCATTCAGTATAATTATTATAATTATAATTATTATATTATTATAATTATCATATCAGAGTAATTATTTACCTAGCCACGAACGCCCTTCGTGTTTAGTTTCTCGTATAATTGTTTTTTTTTATGGTGATAAGCGGGCAAACGGGCAGGCGGCTCACCTGATGGTAAGTGATGACCGCCGCCCATAGACATTTGCAACACCAGAGGCTTGCAAATGCGTTGCCAAACCCCTTAGAAACCGTTCAGGTTTCTAAAAATAGGGAATTACTAAACTGACAGCAAACGGAATGCCTATGCTGTCAGAATTGTCACTCCCCCAACGAGCTCTGGTAACCTTACCTACTCACTGACAGAAATACAACTATTGTTGATTCACTGCAGCAATTAAGACTATATTGTGGAGAAAATAAACACCCTTTTTATTTATTTAATTTGGTCGGTGTATGTCCTTCAAGAGCGGCATCCGCCTTATAAATACCTTTCTTCAATTGCTTATAATTTATACTCTCAACTGCGATAAAATCCGTAAAAAGTAGTTTCATTTCAATGTCTAGTATGTAAAAAAACAGTAAAATACTTTTGCATTAAATCTGGTGTCAAATCACGGTAAACAACATTCGTGGAAATTCTTAAAAACACAATATTTTTTTAATAACAACATTTATTTACATTAAATTAAAATACAACGCTATAAAATGAAATACATTCGCACTTTTCATATAAAAATACCGCTTTCACTCCTATCGGAATGACCGGAGTCCGCGTTGCTTCCTCTAAGTAACAATTATATTATATTATATACATATAATTTCACAACCTCAATGTTACAATTTTTACAATAAAACTTTAGTAATAATTAAATTATTGTTGCATAAAACTGTTATTGCCTAAAAAGTCAAGAATTCTCGAGGTTGAACCAAAGGCCCGACTGACTTTTCGGAAGCAATGTGCGTATTTATCACATGCTCAAACGGTGAAAGAAAACATCGACATATTAATAGTAGGAACTATTTTATCATATCATGCCGAATCATTTTTCTCTTCTACGCTCAAATTACTTGCACATTATTTTATCAAAGAGTTTCTTCTTTTATGTTGGCAGACTGGACAATCTTCTCCAGTTTCAGTTTCGTATCTGAAATATAAAAAGAATATTTAGAAACTTGTGTAATTGATGTAAGTTTTCACTTTTGTTTTGTGGTTTACCCTGCATTACATTTTGAACTAATAAACAAAAAAATATTATAAATATTTACCTATATTGTCATTGTTATATAACTAATGGAATAATAATCCAAAGATGGTTTAAGGCCGTTTCAGCTGCCTCATAAACATAATTAATTGAAGAGAATTATTCAAATTGACTTTTACAAATTTTTTATACCTCACATTCATCGGCTCAAATTTCACAGTACTGTAAAACATGAGCTAATAATAAAAAATAAATCATATTATAAAACTTGAGCTGAATAATTGATGAAAATTAGCGAAGGTAATTTTCTGTTAAAAATATACACAAATAATAAAAAATACTTACTCAGAACATTCAATGCATCTAGTGCTTACTTTGACGAACCCAACCGGGCACGGGCACCTAAGACGCCCCATAAACGCCTGTCTCTTGAACCGCGCTACAGCTGGAGTCTCCGAGTGGTCTAGAGCTGATTCCAGGACCGGCTGAGCGGCACACAGCGCCGCGAGTACCGCTACCAGCGCGAACACATATACGAACTTCATGTTTACACGTGTTTAGTGACCGAGGGCTGCGGACGGTATGTGTCGATGCCCATCCATGCACCCATTTATATACCCAGTTCTTGATAACATATAGATGGGGAAAATCCTCGTGAAAAACCAGACGAATAATTCAAAGCTTATTGTGAGTAATGTGTGTATAGTGAAGTATCTGTGCAGTACTGGAGGAAAAATTGGGATAATTTGATAATTTTCTGGAGACCCCACGATACTGACTTGCCTAGTGTGGAGACCATGGAAAAACCCCAGCAAAATTTTAAATTGATGAAATTAGTTTTAAGCAAGCACCAACGCTTTCAACCCTGTCTGTAATTTGTCTCGGAAATAAACATTATTATTATTATTATACTTGCTTTTCATCTGCATAAAAAGTTCTCCTTTTCGTTAAAGAATAATTTCCGGGATAAAAACTATCTCCTATCCTTTCCTGGGACTCAAACAATCTCCATACCAAATTTTATTTAAATCGGTTCAGTAGTTTAATTAGAAAGAAGGTACGGACAGATATACTTTCGCATTTATTATATTGGTTTGGATTATATTAAAAACATTTACGTCGTACCCAAAAGGTTATACAAAGATTTACTAATGTACACATACCTACATTTCGCGAGTAATTTTCCCATGTTACAGGGGGCGAGCCTTTTGCCATCAACAGGGCACGAATCTAAACTCTGAGCTGCTACTGAGAATTTCATTGAAAAATCAAATAACACTTTGCTCGACCGTGCAATCGAACCCAAAAGCTCTTGCTCAGCAGTTGCACGTACAAATTACTAGAGTAACGAGGTAAATTATATTCAAAACATTTCCAAACATTGCAAACAATTTGTTTCCTCAAATATCCAATAAATGGTAGCAGTACTCTTCATTGTTTCCCTATTTGCGCTCTAGGTGCTTATTGTTGACGTAATTGACATTGAAGATTTGACGTCCATATGTTTTTGTATTATTGTTTGTTAAATCTTAACCTAAATTATTATATATATGTATATACCTATGTTTATGTTAAATGTACCTGCATAAATATTCCCATTGCATTGTTGTTACAGGAAAATAGAACATAATCAATAATACAATAATTTCATAATAATAATTAAAATATTAATTATTTAACAAATTCATTTATTTATTTATAATGTACTTTTTTATGGTGTTGAAAATCCGTCAAGGAACGTCCCGCCCCCTGGGGAGGCGAGGGGGTGTGTCGGACTCCGCCCAGAGTGGGCGTATACCGAGTAAAAGCCGCACCCTTCATCGCCACGAGGCCAAGAGATTCACGATAGCATTAGCCACGCCTTCCGGCGGGGTATAATGTACGTACTGTGGCGATGTTTTCACGTACACGTATCATGGATTTTTTTTTCACTAATGTTATACAATTCATTTTATTTCAATGCGCATGATTCTACACATAATTCTATTATATTCTTTTATCATATTTCTTTGTACAAGGCAGCTGGCAGTGACTGGAGGAAAAGAGCCGAAGATCGAGCTCTGTGGCATTCACTAGGTCACTAGGTCTACGTCCAGTAGTGGACGAATATAGGCTGATGATGATTTTTCTACACTATTGTAAACGTAAAGGGGTTATTGTCATTACAAAAACATATGTACTTATACATTTATTTTTAACCAAAAGCTTATATGAGATTTCATGCTTTTTACTTTGATAATATAATGACATCAATATTATCTTCAACTCAGTAATTATCCTTCTCATTTGAGACAGATGAAGCTATAGTCCACAACGCTAGCCTAGTGCGGGATGGTAGACTTCACATGCCACTCGAAAGAATCTCTCGGACAAGTAGGTTTCCTCACGACGTTCTTCCTTAACTTTACGTAATTTCGAAAAATCACTGGCGCCTTGTTTTCGAACTTAGGACCTAGACTTCACAGCCCACTGGTCACATCACTGGGCTATCACGACCTTTCTATCAATAGACTTCAATACAAATATTAATATTTTGTTTTGCGTAATTATACGTCATAAGCCCATTATTGTCCCACTGCTGGGCGTGGGTCTCCTCTCATTTGAGAGGTATTAGGCCACACTAGCCTACTGCAGGTTGGCAGACTTCACATACAGGCTTACTCACAAGGTTTTCCTTCACCGTTTGAGCTTGTGATAAATACGCACATAACTTTCGAAAAATCAGTGGTGCGTGCCCGGGTTTGAACTCGAGACTCAGTCCACTGGTCTCACCACTAGGCTACCACTGCTCTAATTATACGTAATTATATTTTAGATCTCAAGGTTCAGAATCAAAAAGTCAATGAGTCACAACAATTAATGTTATATTTATCTGTAAATTTATTTAAATTCTATACGAATTCGCCTTTAAGTAATGAACCATAAAGTTTAAATTCACGTATATTTATTATCACGTTCAGGAAAAATAAGATACTGAAGAAGTCGTTTTACTACATTCGAGCCAAATATAAGATACCCTACCATCACACTTGTAATCTCGAAGGGTTAGACAGAGATGCACTGAAGTTTCATTTTGCTGGTATGACATGATGTCATAGGGGCTGTCCATTAATCACGCGATGTTTTCTAACATTTTTTAACCCCTCCCTCCCCCATGGTGATACGTGGTGAGGTTTAAGACTACCTCCCCACCCCCCACCAAAATCACGTGTATTTTTGGTAGGTACCTACAAAGAATCTTAAAATCAAAGTACACGTGATATCTTACTATACCCCCCCTCCCCCATGTGATATTTAGTGATTTTTGCTGAACCCCCTCTTTCGAATCTCACGTGATTAATGGACAGCCCCATAGGGGAAGAGCCTATGGCCTTCAACAGCACTCAAACTCCGAGCATATTAATGAGAAATACGTACAAAACCGCAATAACATTTTGCTTGAACTGGAACTTAGCTTCCCTAATAAGCCAGTTCTTCCAAATAAAAAACAAAAGACTAATTAGATCATAAATAAATCAAATCATCACTAGTCTCTCTCACTCTTTAGCACACACTACGTGTCTCTTGTTTTCTCTTTCTCTATATATCTCTCTTCTAACTAATTTGTTTGTATCTATTTTGTTAACGCTCTGCTCAGCATTTTTCTCAACTATATTGGAATGCACTTCCAATTACAGCATTCAAAAATCAGTTTTAATTTGGTGAACGATTCATGCGCTTACCGTCACTCTCGCAGACACAAAGGATCTCTGTTTTTAAGGCCCAGTTTCCACCAAAGCGGAGAGGAGAGACGTGCCAAGATGTGTTTTGAAAAACCAATCAGATTTCGTTATTTCCACGTCTCCGTAATGATACCTGATTGGTCATTAAAAACACATCTCTGCACATCTCCTTTCCTCTCAAATTTGGTGGAAAACGCGCCTAATGCTAAATAATCTACAAACAGTGCTCAACTGGCACTGCTTAACCTTACAGATCAAATTCGTGATTGATTATTGTTTACTGCGAACCCCTGCCCGAGAGGTTGTGCCTAAAGTGGATAATTGTATTAATAAAATAACATAAAAAAGGCTCACATATTTTAATAAAATAATTTACAAAAGTAATTATATACAAATCAACGGTAATTTGCAAGTAATCCTGGCTATTTTTGCAATACATAAAGATGATTAGAATTCTTAAAGATTATAGAGCACAATTTATTCCTTAGTATCACATGGTTGAGTAGAGCGACGCTCATATATACCTATACGTCATGTTTGTGAACGAGTACAGTCAGTTGTGGCTGATCAAATCATACATGTTATGGCAATGCAAATACTTAAGTATTATTTTTTCTTTTTTAAAAGACAATTCAAACGTATTATTCCTACCTATCCCATCATCAAACTGCATAATTCTCATATTCGTATAACAAACATTGTAAACGAAGCCAATTAATATAATAATGTTTATTTATTCATATGACGAATCATATTGCAGACTTTTCTAGTGGTTGAATCGAAATAATTAACATACACATATACATATTTATTTACTAAAAAAATATCTGACTTTCCTCAAGTTCGTAGAAATCATTACATATTATATTTTTATTGCCTAGTTTTCCGCTAATTAGTATAACTTGTTTCAAATTAATGCATCTGTGAACCTGCTATGACACAAGGCTTTGAAGTTTATTAGTTTTAAACCAGTTTGTTTGATATTCATTTGTTATTACATAGTTTTAACAATAAAATTCTTCAATAATTGTCCTGTTTTTGGCTTCTTGTATTCAATCCATATATTAATTAATTATTGTTCTTTAAGCTGGTTAATGTGCCTTAAGTTTTTCGCTAGCGTTGAGGTCCTGAAATTTTTTATAAAATATAATATATCAATTAAATCCTGGCCGTATATAACAACCAATATCAACCGATATAGCACTGTCCCACTACTGTACACTTATCGTAAATATCAGACGGTAGGTATACAGTCCTAAGTACATAAAAGTTAAGGCAATATTTCAAGAGAACTCGTGTAGATTGGCAGTATTTACTCGCTGTTGACCAATCTCTCAGGCATCTTTCGCTTCGCATTTTTATGGTATTATTTAAACGGCTCATTCAAAAAAATGCCACACTCCGATGTTTTCGTATCTTCCTCTCAATCCTTATATTAAATAACAAACATAATTTTGTACTTGAATAACATTGGTAATGGAAAAATAGGCAAACATTTTATTTCCTTCATTAGTGTCTTTGTTCCTTGTTTCTTCTACCCATTTTCACAATTTTAAGTGAATAGGAACTGTTCCACCCTTTTTAAAGTTATATTGACATTAGACTCTTAATTTATTTTTACTCCGAGCTACAAATTTAATGTCAACTACAACAAGAACAACGACATAGACAGACATGTGATGCTGTTTTTGTTTGTCAGACGGAAGGACTACAAACTTATTCTATAAGAGTTTTTATTTCTTTTATATTAAAAGCCAAACCCTAAAAAACCTTAATAAACCTGAGAACATCTTAACAGCACAAATATGTCCGTTAAGAACGTCAGCCACAAACTACATAAAAATGACTGACACGGGTTCGAAAAACACTCGATTATGCGCCATTACGTAAATGATTATAATTTTCTCAGTCATTGGTCTCATGCATAATCAGTAGCATATAATTTAATGAAAATATTTACTTACTTAAAAATCAGGGATACATCGGTCATCAACAGTGCTGTGACTATCTGGACATTTGAGCCCCAAAGGAACCGGTTCCGCAATACTCAATATACTCAGTACAACTAGTACTATAAAATATAACATTAAAAACGACTTCATTTTTGTAATTATATAATACAACTGATATAAGTTGCATGACAGGATGCTTTTTATACTTCTCAAGACAAAGGTATGTTACTGTCAAAGTATTTATTTCGAAAAAAAACCGTCTTTCTAATTAAATAATTTAAACTTGCGTTCTCATTCTGAAATTATGAACCTATATGGATTTGGTATTTAATTTAATTAATTCAATTTCTATTGTTTTACAAAACAACTCTATTAAATGTTAAACATATGTATATCGATTGGGAGCTACGCATATTATATTCTAGGAAAATATAATACTGGCTTTTACTTTTATACAATAAACTTTAAAACATTGCAGCAACTACCAATAATTATATTACTGTAGATCTTACCTTTTATGTGAGAAGTTATATTAACCCACACCTTCTTTCCAACTGAAGACCGTGACGTGATCGCCGTAAGTTATTCTCAAAACAGAGATTTTTTACAACAACAATTATGACTAGCTTTTGCTCGCGACTTCGTTTGCATAGAATTAGTAATTTTATCTAATATACTTTTTCATCAATCTTAAAAAGTGAAGAGGTAACAGACATATAGACATTCTTTCACACTTATAATAATCGACCTACTTAATTACCCACAGCTGGACATGGGTCGTTCATATTGAATAGGTAGTAACTGAGTGAGGTACACTAGTTTATCTTACTGGTCTTTTGCGAGTGGTAAGACATTTTATCAACGCTGTTAGCGGGAAAAAGAAAGCGACGGCTTAGTTCCGCTAACCACCGCACGTACGAGGGGAGGGCGCTCGCGCTCACTCATTGGTCGACGCCGCTTACAACAACATCGTAAAATCAGTGCTCAAAAATATTGTACGAATATTGCAATAAACGTTTTAAATTGTATTTGGAGAACGTTCTTCATTTATCTCCACACACTGGTCCCCAACACATTTCAGGCAAGATTTCTTGCTCAAATTGAGCTGCCCGACTGGGGAAGTAACTCCACCTTACAGAAGACCGCAGTGAATCAACAATAGTTGTCTTTCTGCGAGTGAGTAAGGTTACCAGAGCTCATTGGAGGAGTGACTATTCTGACAGCATGGGAATTCCGTTTCCTGTCAGTTCAATAACTCCCTATTTTAATAAACCTGAACGGTTTTTAAGGGGTTTGGCAACACATATGCAGGCCCCTGGTGTTGCAAATGTCCATAGGCGGCGGTCATCACCTACCATCAGGTGAGCCGCATGCTCGTTTGCCCCCTTATCACCATAAAAAAAACATCACTTACCATAAATTAACTTTTAAAAAAAAAGCCAAACCAACTTCAAAAACTAAAAAACAAAAAATAACTTCATACAGTTTTATCTTTTTTTTAGTTTTAAAGGTATGAAGTCGGTGCAAAGCCAAACGTAATACTCGTAATACTCACCGCGAGTGACCTTGAGCAGGGTGGTTAAAACCACCACATCATCGGCACCGACTTCATACCTTTAAAACTAAAAAAAAGATAAAACTGTATGAAGTTATTTTTTGCTTTTTAGTTTTTGAAGTTGGTTTTGCTTTTTTTTTTAAATTAATTTATTTTTTTCTTTTTAGTGTTGTATATATATATATATTAAACTTTTCATATCAGGTCAATCTAATAGCCTGAAAGAATACAACTATCGATCCATATGTACTTATAATTATGAAAGATTTTTCCTTCAACTCCTAACCGTTGTGGAGTTGTACCTTCCATCATCAGATCATTAAATGAGATGGTGATTTTCAGATGCAAATACTTGAACAGCTTCGGAGAATACATGTAAATGTAATAAATGCTTATAACTGAAATAATTTTCTTTTAACTCTTAACTGTTGAGGAGTTCTACCTTCCATCATCAGCTCATCAACATCAAATGATGATTATCAGATGCAAATACTGGAACAATTTTAGTAAATATATTGAAAATGTGATAATTGCCTATAAAATTTGAGGGTTGCCCTCGATTTCCCTGGGATCCCATCATCAGATCGTGATGTGGTTACAATGGGACCATCTGTGAAGTATACCCTTTTAAACAAAAAAAGAATTTTGCAAATCGGTCCAGGCGTATTTAAGTAATTCGTGAACATACATAAAAAAAACAAAAAAAAAAAAGATTCCGACGAATTGAGAACCTCCTCCTTTTTGAAGTCGGTTAAAAAAATAAAAATCACAATCTTTATTACTTCATACAAAATACACTTTCGGATTTATAATATTGAAGTAAATAAAGTAAAAGTATCCAGATTTTTAATTCTAGGCGTTTCAAAATATGTCGTATATATTTATTATCAATAACAACAAAATCAAACGTGTTTATGGTATAGATTCTTGACATACCTACTATAAATAGTTAGGAATACAGAATGCGATAATTTAAAACCACTTCTTGAATTGGCTTGTGTCTAACATAATTCTCAACTATTAACATGCAGTCATGTTAATAATTGAGTAGGATTATATTTTACATTTCTTCGCATTTGCCCGTGACGTTACACTACCTGGTCCTTTCAGAAAACCAGCGCTGCATCCGCTTTTTGGCCTCGTTCGGGTTAACCAATTTTGATATATTTTATAATGTCTCTATGCTTCTTTTGTTTTATTTGTTACCTGACGAGGTCAGAAATAAATGTGTTTCTTTCTTTATTTCTCAGTCAAACAACTGATACTGATGTGAGTATAATTATACTCACGTCAGTATCAAGTATCAGGACGTAAATTTCGGTAAAATCCACTTATGAATCCATATATATGGTCCGACTGCAAGGTATCCTCTCATTTGAGAGGGATAAGGGTATTTTTCACGACGCTAGCCTAGTACGGGTTAGCTGACTTTTTACGCCATCGAGAAATTCTCCCACAATGTTTTCCTTTACCATTTGAGCATATGAATGACAAATATGCATGTGAATTTGAAGTGAAATAATTCTAGCGAAGAAAAACCGACTTCAAAATCGGGAATCGGCTTTCAAATAAAAAAAGATTCATCAAAATCGGATCACCCAGTCGAAAGTTATTAGGTAACAAACATAAAACGTCCTCCTTTTTTATATAGGTTAAAAATTAATATCTCATTCGAGTTTTTTTGTAATTTACATTTGATTATATGTATATTTTTTTCAATAACATAAAAGCAATCAATTAAATTACGTATTAATTTATGTAACATGGTGAAGATAATTCTTTTTAATTTGATTTTTAATATACAGTAACGGCCTTCAATTCATAGACTTTGTTGAGCATTTATAATACTTTCTATTACTTCTGACTTCGCACGCGACTTACGACTATTTTAAAATGTTCATAATGTCACCAGAATTAAATCTATCTTCATGCCAAATATTATAATAATCTGTTCAGTTACTTAGGTGTGAAAAGGTTACAAAGTTAGTGGACGACCCAGTTGGCGCAGTGGCTGAGCGATCGGCTTGTATGTCACGCGTTGCGGGTTCGATCCCCGCACGGTGCAAATATTTGTGCATGTAGGTACACGATCTACAGGTGTGTACTTGTTTCGGGTCTGGACGTTTGTGTCTGTGAAAATTGGCGTTTGTAAATACACCCACGACTCAGGAGAAAATCCTGTGTAGAGCTATTTTGTTAAGAAAAAAAAAGTAAGTGCCTATATTATAACTGCTGTGCTCGTTATTTCGTCTACTGAGAGCAAAAAATAACTCCAAATTAGACAGTTAAATTGGAAAAAAAATATTTAAATCGGTTTATTCGTTGAGAAGTTCATAGCGGACGAACGACGTGACATGATTTTTTTATATATCAAAATATTTATATAGTATAGACTTGTAGCTGAGCTGAACGTATTTAATTATTTATTATTGTAGAATTATTGTTGCGAATTGTGGTTGCACTAACGAGTTTTTTTTTAATTATTTTTATGAACACAATCTTTGTAACAAGTTGAATAACGTAAAAAATTTGAGTTTAATATGCGTAAAACTTTTAAAATTTATGTACGCATCACAACACAAACCAACTTCATATTTTTATATATACCTATAGATATATGACGTATAAGTTATATCTTCCAATCGAATATAAAAAGACGACTTCACTTGGTATAACCCCGCATTTAAGTTGTAAACTTTACTTCGTCAACATGAAGTTGTATCTAATGTTATTCGTCGTGCTCGCCGCATTTATAACGTTAAGTGCAGCTGGTCAAGTAGGTCGTAAACACGTTGGTATCGGCAGAAAAGACGGTGTTTTGTTGAACAACAAGAAACCGCGTCACTAATTCAGTGTTTCAAAAAGAAGTTGTAAGTAAAATAATAACAGTTTTATTTATTCGGTGACTTTTAAGTTCATGAACTCTATTCATATATGTATCTTTATGTTAAGACTATCATTGGAATCGTCTAAAAATCTGTAACAATGTTGTCTCAAAAAGCTTAAAAAACATATTGATTTCTTACACTTAAGCGAATATTAGACATTGAAATAAAACTACTTTTTACGGATTTTATCGCGGTATGTTTGATATTATTTTAACCCGACGTTTCGGATCCTTTACAGCATCTATGGTCACGGCCCAACTGAGGTGTCAGTCGTCTTGAAGTTATAATTGCAATATTGTACAAGTTATTATTGACAATCCGATTTACACAGAACGACCTCACCGTGTCCTTCTTGTTGCTCGATGCTGTAAAGGATCTGAAACGTCGGGTTAAAATAATATCAATATACCGCGATAACCTCCGTAAAAAGTAATTAGTAAAGATTAAAAAAAATATTTGTTACTGCAACATACCATAACGCTTGTCGTCCCCGAAGGATTAAGCAGAGGTGTACTGTACACCCACATTTCGCCAATATGCTTTATATCATATGTAAATACAAGTTTAAGACAACTAACATCTTAGTCTACTCGTGACCATAAATGGATCCAAAACGTATGAGTAAACCGCGATAAAATCCGTAAAAACTAGTTTCATTTCAAAGCTAACAAGTGTAGAATATGTGGACTGTAGTTTAATTGTTCTATGAGATAAGGGGCGGTAGGCTTGATGGCGACACAAAAGCGATGCTTTTACACATTGAAATTAATTTATTAATTTTACACAACAGAAATACATCTCATCATCATCATCATCATTTCAACCGTTAGACGTCCACTGCTGGACATAGGTCTCCCCCAAGGATCGCCACGACGACCGGTCATATGCCGCCCGCATCCAGTGGATTCCAGCGACCTTCACCAGGTCGTCAGTCCACCTTGCCGGCAGGCAATACATCTGCCTGCCGGCAATCCAAAATTGAGCGAGAATGAGTGAGACATGTATGAATGAGCTAGTATGATGTACAGAATGAATGGAAATTTATACTGTTACAGACTAATAAAATTAATACAGCTACATTACATCTATTATGTTTTTTTGTTGGTGATTCCAACAACAGGCACAATAGAAAATCTGTAGTCTTAAAAAAAAATCTCCTTGAAATGATTTTGAAGTTTAAATATGCGTACAATTAAGACATACTAAGTTATTTCGGTAAACTGTAGGTTTACTACTCAATACATCTCTACCTAGCCCCTTCGGAAATAAAAGCGTGATAAGATAATTAATTTATGTAACCCAGGAACCATAAAGTTACCTACGACACTACAAGGCCACGGGAGTATGTAACTTAACATAGTTATTATAAACTTGATTTTACTTTAGTTACATAGTACATAAATTTTAAACTGTCTCATTATGTATTTGTCTGCTTCATAGAATAAAATTAGGTATAAAATATTATTTGTAAACCTGAATTACTTGTTTTTACGTATTTTATTTAAGTGTCTATTCCTCATACTTATTATAATAATACGAGTATTAATATTCTCCAAATAATTAGATATTAATAGATATATTTTTCTCAACGATACTCTTCATTCGTTCGGCAAGGTTAAACTTAGCTAGGTACAATTTATGGAGGGGTAACCATTCATTATACATAGTCATAGGGACCTTTCCGCGACCCAAAACATACATACCAGTCCTTAGCAGTCGCGCTTTACGACCATGGCACTTAAAGACGTGGAGTCCAGTTAATGTCGAATTTATGTCGTATTTCTATATTAATACGTTTGAATATCCATTAGTAAAAATTTAATCCCTTGCCATGCCGTCCCGGTCTGCGTAGGCCTTTAGTAATACCTATTGGAGGTCTGAAGGCAGTCGCGTCGTATTTACATCACATTTTAACACAACGCCATCTAGTTTTAAGCTAAGCAACGAGGCTTGTGTTACGGATACTCGACGGTTAATACACTACACATATAGATTTACATTCATACTTACTATACATTCGAACCTAGGTCTCTTACTAAGAAAAGCACACGATAATACCGCCAAGGGTGGATCCGGGTGGCTCCATAGGGGATCCATGCACCCTCAACCCCCCCGGCTTTTCGGCTGGGTTTAGGTCGACCAGAAAATACTCTATTGAATTAGAGTAATAGACACCTGACTATATGACCCCCCCTCCCCCCTGACTTGAAACCGGGTCCCTCCATTGAGTACCGCTAATCAGGTTCGGTCAATGACGGCTAAAGTTGGTTCAGCGTAAACAAAAAGTAAGCTTATACTTATACACATTCTGGTTTAAAGTTGTTTGACGACGGCAAAACAAGTTATGAACCGTCCTTGGATCAATACTGTTGATTCTATCGCGACGATCTTTATAAATATTCATTCGTGAATGAATCCATAGTGTATATAAAGGGGTACTGCAATGAATCTCGTCACATTCAAGTGCTGTTAGTGAAAGCTTCAACATGAAAGTGTACTATCTGTTGTTTTTGGTGTTCACGGCATTTTCGACCTTAAGTGTTGTTTACGGAGGTAAATTTAATGCCCCCAAGAAGTGCCCACCCGGCAGTATTAGTGTTGCGAACACATGTTTTCATAAAGGAGTGAGTATTTCGTTTTTATTTACTAGATATGTCAAACTGACATCTGTCAGATCGCGGCTACCGTATCCTATGGACGTTTGCAACACCGGAGGTGTACATCACGCGTTGCCGACCATATCTATCTGTTTCATTCTAATGTATCATCACCTGTAATTACATCAGTTCTATTTTTGAACGCT
This sequence comes from Craniophora ligustri, assembly GCA_905163465.1. NCBI lineage: Eukaryota > Metazoa > Arthropoda > Insecta > Lepidoptera > Noctuidae > Craniophora > Craniophora ligustri. The sequence goes on along the minus strand of LR990967.1, from coordinate 2,491,002 downwards.
TAAACAACTTAAATAAAGTTTAAATTTGGAACAAACTACGTAGTAGGTTTTTATCAGACCCAGCAAGGCCGCGTTGCTTTAAGAAAGTTGGCAACGTCGCAAATACTTGTCACAGATTTCGTTGCTTTCATTCATTTTGTAACACTACTGAATGTAAATATGAAATATTGCTATGTAACGCAACTAAACATTAATTAAAAATTCCAATTATTACACTGAACGAGGCGTTCACTTGTCTAATACAGTGTTATTATTACAAATCTTATACATATTTACATTATTTTAGTCATTAACTGCCGAATATTTTCCCAAGTATGTTAGTAAATTGTTATTGGGGATATATTTTTATTCAGTTAACTAAACTAGTACTTACAAAATATACTAAAATAATAATAATATGATACCTATATTAGACAATGACAATGAAACTTGATTGATTTAAAATGATTTTATGCCTGTATTATTTGGTATTATACAATCCCGACTATTGATATATTACTTGATTCGTACCATCCATGATAACAGACGAACTGAAGAGTTTTATTTTATTTATTAGAAACAAAACAGTGAGAATTGTGTAACCCACACTATTGCTCTCAACTTGACAATTAACATTTGGAAGGTTGGAGAAACATCTTAACCTAAAATTTAATTTAATCATTTGGGAAATCCGAAAACTCAAATTAATGTTTTCGTTCACATGTTATGTCTTGATGTCATAATTACTGACAGCGTACTAGTCCAGTAGTAAACACGGCCTTCTGTGCTATGGGTGGGTTCAAATCCCGGTAGGGACAAATGTTTGTGTGATGAGCATAAACATTGGTTTCCGAGTCATGGATGTATCTATGTCTAATATGTACGTATTTACAAAAAAAAGGTATGTATACCAATATGTAATATATCAACCAACTAGTATCCGTAACACAAGCCTCGTTGTTTAGCTCGGAACTAGATGGCGCTGTGTCATAACGTACGACAACGAAATTTATTTATTTATACCGCGACGAAATCCGTCAAACTAATATATTTGCGGCGTTGCCAACTTTCTGATCGCACAGTCTTAAGGACAAAACACATTAATTTAAATGTCAAATACCTTGAATTGCGTTACATAACTTGATGCATCCAGTAAATGTATATACTTGTGGTACCTAAATAATAAATTATTGGTGGTAGTAATATTTAGTGGTCGTAAGTGCGACAGCTGTGCAAAAGGTCCTGTGTACGACTGCCGCGTCGAGAAAAGTGTTATTGGGGTTTTTCTATGAAATTCTCAGCACGGGCACGAATTCAAACTCAGAGCTGCCACTCGGAATTTGGATTCGTGCCCGGTTGTTTGCAATAATCTTGGGACCAAAACATAGCGGCGAAGTATGGGTGTACATTAGTACACCTCTGCCTAACCCTTCGGTGACGACAGGCCCTGTTGGTATGATGTTATGTTAATGTTATGTTTTTTTTTAAATAATTAACACTTAATAATTACTGCTTTTCAGAAACTATGATGAGAGCGCAGATATTTGAAAAGTCACCCGGAATTTACAAAACTATACACAGTAAGAATAATACAGCCTAAAGTCAAAGGCATTTTTTTGCGGAAACACTTAATAAAAAGTATAAAAACATATGCAATTGACATGTACAAACTTCATAGCCACGTGATAAACGTCAATGTCATATATTTTCATTCATTCATTCATTCATCTTATGACTTAAGTCATATGTCAATTTGACAGTACAGTACGGCCACTATTGCGCAATTTTATCTGTAAACATTGAGTGTAACAATTTTAGTTTACATGTGAACATGACCTAACATTTGAATTAAACCTTTTAAAAATAATATAACATGTTTTTATGATATACTAGCTTTTGCCCGCGGCTTTATTAGTCATTTTATTTCCACCCCCTTCGCCCCCTTTTAGAGGGATAATTTCTGGGATAAAACCTATGTTATATCCTTCCCCGGAACGCAAACTTTCTCTATATCTTTCATCTAAATTGGTTCAGTTGTTATAGCGTGAAGAGGTAACAAACAGAGAGACAGACACACTTCGCATTTATAATAATAATACTAAGTAAGGATATTTATAGTAAGTCATAAAGTATATAAGTATTAAAATTTTTTTTTAAACGTTCCCCCACACTAGGATTTTCTCCTGTGTCGTGGGTGCGTTTACAAACACAAATTTTCACATACACAAACGCCCAGCCCCGGAACAACTACCTGTAGAACGTACAAATATTTGGTCCGTGCGGGGACCCAAACGGCAACCCGTGACGCACAAGCCGATCGCTCAGCCACTGCGCCACCGAGTCGTCAAATGTCGTCAAATATAGTATGGAAGAGTATGGTTTTATACATTCATTTGACCCTGTTAGAGCAACGGTATTATTAAGTTTTCCGTGGTAAAAGGTCAAGGGTTCGGATCCATTTGTATGATGAGCATGTATCTGAGTCATGGATTTTTTGTATAATATGTATGTATTTCCAAAACAAAATATTTAATTAGTTTATCAACTATCTAGTATCCGTAACATAAGGCGCGTCACTTAGCTCGGAACTAGATAAAAGTTTATTGATGTAAAATGTTTTACTTTTTGTTGTTTATATTATAATTTTATGTTATATTTAATAAAGTACATCATCATCAACCCTTTAATGTCCCACTGCTGGGCACGGGTCTCCTCTCAATTGAGAGGGATTAGGCTATAGTCTACCACGCTAGCCTACTGCGGGTTGGCAGACTTCACATGCCATCGAGAATTCTCTCAAGCATGCAGGTTTCCTCACGATGTTTTCCTTCACCGTTTGAGCATGTGATAAATACGCACATAACTTCCGAAAAGTCAGTGTTGCGTGCCATGGGTTCGAACTCGAGACCTCTGACATCCCAGTCCACTGGTCACACCGCTGGGCTACCACAGCTCTTATTAAGAACATATTATTGTGTTTTCTTATTTCACGTAAAATAGTGTGCTTTTTAACATATGGTTCTGTTTATGTTAATTACATACGCAGCACAATATTTATGAGACATCAAATCATACTAGTAATATAATTTGATATCTCATAAATATGTTGGTTGGTCAGTCAGGTTTGACGACCTGATTGGCGCAGTGGCTGAACGATCGGCTTGTGCGTAACGGGTTGCGGGTTCGATCCCCGCACGGATCAAATATTTGTACGTGTATGCGTAAAATTTGTGTTTGTAAACGCACCCACGACACAGGAGAAAATCCCAGTGTGGGGCAAAGTATTTAAAAAAAAAATATATATATATAGATATTATTTAATATTGATTTCTTATATTTACGTTAATATTAATATTATTTAAATAAATATATTTTCATTTTGACTTTGGATGCTGCATGGGAACTAAAAGTCGTGTTAAAATAATATCAAAATACTGTTTCAGTATTAGAATCCGTAAAAAGTAATTATATTTTGATCTAATTATAAAGTCTAGGTGTAATTAAAAACGTAATACATATAATTATATAATAATTTATTAGAATAATTATTTGGATACGTCACTTTTCTTATACTGGGACCTACATTTGTTTCTTCCTTCTAGAAACAAAAATATGTTCCAAGTTTTTGAAACAAAAATATAAATTGTGCAATATTTGTATGTCGCAACATTATCTACGACAGCTACGATAATCGCTACGTTTACCTACTACGATATTTCGTAGCACTCCAATTTTTATCAGTAATGTTTGCTACGCTCATGTGTAGCACATATTATGATTTTGAGCATTTCAAAACAGTAAGCGAATATAAGTTTATATGATAAGGTATACAATGCATCGGCTCTTCTCTGTAAGACCTACTTTTTGGAACCGTGCAACTAATTTTGGCAATTCAAAAGTACCTGTATTGTTATTGGAATAACACAATAGATTTTCACTTCGTCTCCACAGATATTTTATTATTATTTTTGTTTAAAGTTCATGAACGCCAAGTAGATAGAAATCAAAAGTTCTTATATACTAAAACCATACATACGTTGTAATTCAGTGATATATTTAAAAATATTTTCTCTGCTGATACCTTCAAAGAAGCCTGGAACTGTCGATGAACTCAACTCGACCTTACTCTCTCGAGACAAATTCGTCAATCACAATTCGCGATGAAAAATTAATTATTCCTTAATCAACATAAATACTTAAAAAAAAAACAAATTTAAACACACTAATACGAGTCATAATAATCTGAATTTAATCTTATTGATAAACCTAAATTAATCGACTGACCTGAAGTTAGGTACGATTGAACTATGACGTTCTCGTAGCTAAATTCGGAGCAGTCAACACGAAGATCGCACGTGTTTGGCAATACTTGGTAATTTTGTTAGTTTTATTAATAACACATAAGTTCACATTGGTTTAGAAAGGTACATAACGTATGAGCGTTATGTACCTTTCTAAACCAATGTGAACTATACAGGTTTCTTCTTCTTATAAAGTCAATCGTTATAATCAAACAGTTTACTGTCCTACTACAGGGCACTGGCCCTTGATTTGCCAGAGATAAAGATAGCTTTATCTCTGCCAAATCAGTGGCCGTGGTAGATTATATGTAGAGTCTACCACAGTTAGTGCCAGACTTCACACGCCATCAAGAAAATTTCTCTGGCATGCAAATTTGGTAAAGTCAGTGGCGCGTGCTTAGGGATTGAACGCGAGACTTGTAATTTGGTAGTCCACTGGCTTCACCTCTAGTCTATTACAGCCATTGACACTATGCTGTAACGTCAGTAGACATTGATGTTAAGCATGTCTGCGTAGAGAACCCTACGTTCAGATATATGATGTATCATAAGTCTGCTGTAACAACTAACCTAGACTAACCTGTATGGTGTACGCGATGTGTCGGAGCAGCAGCAGCATCACCGGTGAAGCCAGCAGCACCAGCGCCAGGATCGCGACTCCGATGCCCAGGGTACGCCGAGCCACCCACACCACCTGCCGTCCCGACTCGCTGCAATATACACAAACTACTTTATTAAACCATTAAGTACTATTTTACTAGCATTAGATAGATAGATAGATAGAGTACTCTTTTTTGTACATACACCAAAAATACAACAATATGGAATATACAGAAAGTAATTGTAAATCTATAAAATTCTTCTTGTAATCTTAAAAGTACAAATGGCGGTCTTATCGCTAATAGCAATTTCTTCCAGACAACCATTGGATGTAGTGTAGGACGACCTACGACACGAAGAACCGACGATTTGAAGAAGGTGGGTGGCAGCGGATGGATGTGAGCTGCCCAAGACCGGGATGGTTGGCGCTCTTTGGGGGAGGCCTACGTTCAGCAGTGGATGGTAATATTTATATATATATATATATATAACCATTAGATGGACAAGAGTTGAGAGAAGGGGAAAGCGGAGTTAGTTGGCGGTTTACATAATAAATATTTATGTTGTAATATACCTACACTAAATATAATACACATATTATATAGTACACTATATCATATACCCACGTTATACCTACAAGCAATTAAATAGCATTAAATGCGCCTTAAAATCTTTAGCAGCCTGCGTTTTTCCACCGCTAGAGCATTAAAGGACAAAGTGGGTTATGATCAACTCAATCTTAAATCAATACATTTATGTTATTGATCGTGACCTAACAAGCGGCTTTAACAACACGAGTCACGGGTACAATAGCGAAGAGGAAGAAATAAAATGAGTTCAGTCTACTAGAGGTTGTTCCTTTTAGATTTATGTGTATATGTGAACAGACTGTTTGGAAAAACAACCATGATAGAGGAGAAAGTACTCCTGAAGTGGAACGTTTTTTTCCTACTCTACAGAAAGAAAGAAAAAAGAAAGAAATAAAAAATTCCTCTTCACTTAGGCGTAGTTACTAGACAATAGGTCTCTCCCAAGGATTGACACAACTGCCGCTCCTGTGCACCGGAATCCAGCGGAATCCAGCGGCCTTTACCAGGTCATGAAATTGCTCTTAATACGGGAGAATTATGAAACTGTCACTTTCAAAATTTGAACTATACCTGAGCCTCGTCCAAAAAGGCTAAGATAGTCCTCAAACATAATGCTGCTTCTGTCACTCGCTTTCAAAATGAAAGAGGCAATAGAATACCTAAATTTTGAGTATTGGACCATTAGGCAAAATGCATTCGGTTCATCATCATCATCAACCCATTAACGTCCCATTGCTGGGCACGGGTCTCCACTCATTTGAGAGGGATTAGGCTTTAGTCCACCACGCTAGCCTTCTGCGGGTTGACTTCATATGCCATCGAGACCAATCTCTCAAGATAGCAGGTTTCCTCACGATGTTTTCCTTCACCGTTTGGGCTTGTGATTAATACGCACATAACTTCCGAAAGCCAGTGCACCGTGCTTGGGTTCGAACTCGAGACCTTTGACATTTCAGTCTACTGGTCACACCACTAGGCTACCACATCTCCTCGATCAGAAAACAGAACAGCAACTTAAAGTTTTTTATTGTAACGACTTACCCTACAACGATCCATAGGTCCTGTTGTACTATCCTCATCCTATCCAGATATGCTGACCAGTCTGCCATATCGGTGTACAAATATCTGCTGACATTCACTGGTGACGGCTCGATTGTCGCTTGATTTATTATTGATAGCTTCAATGCTTCAAAGCTAAAAATATAAAATGCTCACGGGAATATTAAAACCACTTTGAAATAGGTAGGTTTTATCACGGTATATTGATATTATTTAATGGTAACATTCCCGATCCCTGATCCTCAGGATTCATGGACTTGTGCAGAATTGTCGGTAACCTCGTGACAAGTAGTTTTATATAAATCAATAAAGTAAATACTCTATTACATTTAATTTTTTCTACAGAAACAGCAAGGTTGCATAAATATAATTTAATCCTTACTTTTTTACTAATATTATAAATGCGAAAATGTGTCTGTATGTTACCTCTTCTCGCTAAAACAACTGAATCGATATAGATGAAATTTTGTATGGAGATAGTTTGAGTCTATTTTTGTTCTGGAAATCATCCCCTAAAAGGGCGAAAATGGGGGTAAAAGTTTGCATGTGGTATCGATAATTTCTTAAAAGAGGTTAGCAATAAATAATGTAATTGTACGTAGATGAAGTCGCGGGTAAAACCTAGTTGTATATAAATAAGCAAAGATATTAATAGTTCAAGCAATATTCATAGTTCCTCAATAAGAAAGAGAGCAAAGGCACCTTCATTTACTTGGGCCACTACGACTTCTTAGAAATGATTGATTCCGTATACAAACTTTCATTTCATTTTTAACACTTTGAAGGGATGACTTCCTGGAGAAAGCTATCTTATGTACGTTCCAAGGACAGAAATTATCTCACCAATTTTTTTATCTAAATCTGCTCAACGGTTTTAATACAGAAAAAGAGACCTTCGCACTTATAATGTTAGAATTCCATACTAACTCATCATCAGCCCATTAATGTCCCACTGCTGGGCACAGGTCTCCTCTCATTTTGTGAGGGATTAGGCTATAGTCCACCACGCTAGCCCACTGCGGGTTGGTATACTTCACATGCTGTCGAGAAATCTCTCAAGCATGCAGGTTTCCTCACGATGTTTTTCCTTCACCATTTGAGCATGTGATAAATACCCATATAGCTTCCGAAAAGTCAGTGGTTTGAACTCGAGACCTTTGACATCTCAGTCTACTGGTCACACCACTAGGCTACCACAGCTCTCCATACTAACTATAGATATCTAAACATGCAGTAACTTCAATACTTACAACATCAAAACTTCTTTTAATTCCTTAACTTCCTTGTCAATCTTTTCTGTCTCCAAATACTGTATTGCTGATGACAAACTGTCTCTTCCTGAGTCTATGTGTGTTTGTGTGATGCTGATCTCTGGTAGCCCCAGGTCCCCCGTGTGTGTGTAGTAAATACTGGACATCAGTGCCAGCGACAATTCTTCTCTCGACCTCAGGAGATCGTAACAAGCCGACATTTGTCTGAAAATCACAAATAAAAAACTGTATCAAATTAACTAACATAAAGAAGGCAAAATTCAACACATCAGGCGGATACCTCGGTGGCTCAGTTGGCAAAGCGTCTGGAGTACTTATCCAGAGACGCGGGTTCGAGTCCCGCCTGAGGTTGAAATTTTATTCCTTAATAAAAAATTAAAAATCTTAGCTTGAAATATGCTAAAAAATACAAAAAGATTGTATCAAATTACTATAATTATCATCTCAACCCACCTGGATGAGGCACAGGACAGAAACTAATAGCATACATTGAAAGAGGCTTATAGCTAGCAGGAGGATCAGCAAGGCTTTGGATGATGACCCAATTTTTGTCTTCATTTTGGGCCTTCTCTCATCTGAGAGAGATAAGGCTTGAATCCCTCATACCTCTCTTCATTTCTCGTCATCTATTGGTTGCAAGTGAGATTCCTAAACGTGGCGTCCTAATTTTCGACTTAATTTTTCAAGTCAAGCTTCATTTGTAAGGTACCCCTAGCCCCTATAACATTTCATGGGTCGTATTATTTCAGAACTAATAACGAAGTCCCATTTACTACAATAGTTTTCATATAAAAGGTCCGAGCCCTTTGTAGGTAGGTATATAAATTCAACGGAAAACGAATTTCGCATTAAATAAAGTAAAATTCTCACCCAAATGTGTAATCGGTACCTACTTGCCTCATTGTAACAAAATGTTTATTGGCTTGGATATTAATATGAAGCATTAAAATATAACACTATATGATAGTTTTAAAGTTGAGCAGTGTATCTCGTTGGTTTAGTGAGGACGCAAGTACAACTGCAGAGCGTGATGTCCAGAGTTCAATTCCAGATCGAGCTGTGTGTTATTGGATATTTGCAAGCTCATTAGCAGCGGGGAGATTTTTTCATACCAATAAGGTAACACGAGGTTACCAGAGGTCGATAGGTGAATGACTATTCTGACAGCATGGGAATTCAGTTTGCTGTTAATGTAGTAACTCTATTAAAAAAATCGATGTTTAAACACCAGGTGTTGCAAAGATCTATAGGCTGCGGTAACCGCTTGCCCTCACGCGTGACATACCTAAGCTTGTTAACCGACCTCAAAAAAGGAGGATATTCTCAGTTAGACTCTATATTTTTATGTTTGTGACCTTGGAACTTTCGGATGAGTGAACCGATTTTGATCATTCTTTTTTTATTTGAAAATTTAATTTAATTTGGAAAGTGCTTCCCTTTGGTCCCATTACAATTCAATTGCCACCCTTGAGGTATGAAACTACATAGATACATTCTTACCTCCATAAAGAAGATGTGATGGTTTTAACATTTCTGGCGACAAATAACAGAAGCTCCGCATTGATTTGTTCGTATATCTTCATCCGCTTGAGTGCCTCCATTGTTAAGCTCCTGTAATGTCGATAAAATACTTTTTAATACATTTGAACAGGTTGATACAGCATCATGTAGTTCCTAGCTAAGTTCCGAGGCTTGTGTTACGAATACTAAGTAGTAGAATAAGTTATTTTTTTGTTAAATTAATCCATATATTTTACTGAGATACATTCATGAGTCAAGTATGAATGTCCATGCTGATTGTACAAGTATTTGTCGCTACCAGGATTCAAAAACGGGACAACAAGAGGTCATACAGAAAGTACACGAATAAGATCGTAAGTCCAATTAGATCGTTATCCAAAATATTCTAATTTTAAATATATTTGTTGATTTAAAATATAACAAAGAAATAACGTATTCATTAAATATAATTTCATCTGTAAGCCTCTTTTTACGAAATATAAAATCAAAAGATCATACTTAATATTGATTCTTCTTCTACAGCAAAATGTAACACAATTTAAATCCTTTAGTTAAAATTAAATATAATTAATAAATACATATAATGTAAGTCTAAGAAGTAATGTAAGTAATTTATTTAAATTTATAATTTAAATAAATTTAAAATTCAAATAAATTTATAATTTATATAAATTTATGATTTAAATATAATTTAAATTATTTGAATATTTGGAGTGACGTAACCTATTAAAACTAACCTAAACCTACAATATATTGTTTTTAATTAAAACATCAACACACAAACTCTTTCAAATGGGTTGTCAACATCGCTTCATTCTTAGACCGTAATTTACTTCAAGCCTTAATAAACATCTCGAAGATTCCAGAACAATCATTTCTCGTAAGAATCTTCGCCATCCCTAACGCACCGTTTACACAAGGTCCACATTGCGTAAAAGTGCAGATAAAATTGATTGACACATTAACCCAACGTGTGCTCTGCCCTTATAATATGTATTAAGAACAGTAATCAAACCTCCCTATTTAGAATATTATCTATATTCTGGTTAGTGTATTCCACCGCCCCCGTAATCTCTATTTCCTACATAGTCGGGTTTTGCTTCCAGTGTAACCAGATACGACTAAATATCAGTGTTTTACACGAACCGACTGTAACCCCACCAAACCTCAGGAAGTAATACATAGATGCGTGATATTGAAATACATATTTTTTTACACTTATAATTAAAAGCCAATAATAATCTCTCTTTTTTTATAAACGTATAGCCCCAAACTAGGATTTCACCTGCGTCGTGTACACTTACGAGAGAGAAAATCCATTAGACACACAAACACCTAGACCCGGAACAACTACCTGTAAATCGTACAAATATTTGCTTCGTGTAGGATTCGAACCAGCAACCCGTGACGCATTAGCCGATCGTCTAGCCATTACACTAAACCAACCGTCGATCTTGCTATGATAAATAATTTACACTTTTAATATTGTTTTCGTTGTCAATATTTCTCTTCATCTCATTTCATACTATCAATATTTTTCTAACATTCGGCAATACGCCGATGCTCTGTATTTCTATTTGTATCATAAATAAGCAGGTATACGTAAAAAATATTAATTTAAATCATTTATTGATATGTTCAACGCAAAAAATTATATATATTTCCCAACACGATGAATTGCTTAGAGATTAAAATAACTACTTTTTGCGATATATTGATATTGTTTAAGATCAATATTTTGGATTCTTTAACATCCATGCGTTAAAAAACCTTATGAAGTAGTTTTATTTAAAATACGCGTAAGTATAAGGAATCAATATACACAAAATCAAGTTTTGCAATAAAGTCTTTTTGCATCTACGACCTTTTTAAAGTGTCTACAAATATTTGCTCCCAACATGGAAAGTTTGAGCTAGTCGACAGTTAAGACATCGAAATTTGAAAACCTTTTAGGACCTAAAATTACGCTTAAACTCCATGAAAATAAGCTTAAATTACCGCAATCTGACTTCTATTGCACCAATAACATGCAATGGCGTTTAGGGTTAGTTTTGCATGATCGATCGCCGCCAATAATGCAACGCATGCATTTTATTGACTCGCTTACGATAACGTAGTATGATCAATCAATATTGAATATTATTGCCGTTATTCCGTAGCAACTGGTTAAACTGTGTGATGACTGAACGGAAAATCCATTAAAATTTAATTATGTAGTAAGTTTTATTATAACAAAAGGTTAAGTCACCGTAGCAAATAAAACGGACAGATTTATCATCGGAACAGTGTACGAATAAAATTTATGTGTATTGTATATATACATATATGTGGTCAATCACGAGGTACTGACTTTTCAAAGTTATATGCATATTCGACTTACCTACTCAAATAGTGAAGGAAAACATAGTGAGGAAAGTTACATGCTCGAGAAATTTTCTCTATGGCGTAATAAGTGCCTATAAAATTTGAGGGTTCCCCTCGATTTCCCATAAAGGGATCTCATCACCAGATCCTGACTTGGTGACTATGAGTCCAAATTAGGAGCATAACCTACCCAAAAAAGAAAAAATAAATAAATCGGTCCACAGTTGGCGATGAAATCGGTGAACATAATATGTAGTTACAACAAAAAAATACATAGGAAAATATAACCTTCTTTTTTGAAGTCGGTTAAAAATAACACAAAAACTAATTAATTTAGTCTCGGCCTCTGAGAAACGTTCTATTACACGAACATTTGTATAATTCTTTCCCACAATTATACTAATGTGTTTTTCTCCTCGTTGAGTCGAATTTCGGAGACCCAAATCCAGGTACTGTACGAGGTTATCCAGCTTAATAGTATGGGATTATACTTACTTGATATTCATAAGGTCTTCTCTGAAATGGCTGCGTCCAAATAAAGAAAGTTATTCGTTTATTTGTGGTGCATATAGACAATGTTTATGGTATCTTTAATATTGTATTCAGTTATCAAGATTGCATGCTCTTGTAGTTATGATTTTATTGCATAAGGAAACATGTAAGCAACATCACCATGAAAGAGGGCACTGACTCCCGTAACACAGGTACATAACTTAGCACGGGAGTCAGGGAATTCAGACACAGATGTACCCAAAAACTTTATGCCAATAAAAGATTATTATTATATTATGGAAGGAAGAAGGTGGTGATCCCCCCTACTGATAAAGCAGGATCCTCCGACCAGGCGAGGTGTTGTGCCTGGCGGGCTACTGCCCAACGGTTGACGTTGGGTGGTTGTATATATCCTATCTCGCGTGCAAATTTCACTTGCGTGATGTAAGATTATTGCCTTCGTCGCTTTGAGTCCGTAGTTCTTATGTGGTGAGATAGATGTCGCTACAGTATATTTGTTCTACCTGTGTACAGAATTCTATATTCTAGGTACTTCCTTTTAAGCTTAAAACATTAAAGACAATAGGGGACACCGTTTTTCTATAGTACACTTTATTCATGAGCCACACGTGTTTTTTTTTATATTCACCTAAGAGAGATGGAGAGTGAGACTGTTCAACAAATTCTAACAACGGTGACAGTTGTGCTAATATTATAGTTTCACTCTAATGCACCAAAGATTCAAAATTACCGTCTATCTTATAATATTATTAAGGGTCAATCGTGATTAGTACAAAGTATTGGCAATAACAGTGCACTCCCTCAGTTATAGGAAGCCACAACATGCACAATATATAAAAACATAGCGCTGCATACAGTACGATTCAAAACAGATCAAGTAAAATTAACTGCATTCAAGCAATATTGTCTGGACATGTGCAAACTAAAACAGCAATAAACCAGTTTTTCAGCGAATCTTCAAAGAGGGAATGCTTATTTTAAACAAGGACTGCGTATGACCGGTACTTATAACGTTGCTATCAAATATCCTTTATCCACGTATTTTACTAGCTACATAATATAAACCTTTAAGCAGTAAATGTTAGTCCATTTGTGTTTTGCGGCTAAATATTGTGTAATCGGAATGGTACCCTCAAAGACTTCCTTTCCTTCTAATTATACCTCATTAGGCTTCCTTTTCTACAATGCACGTGTTTACGACTCAATTGACCAGTTGAGTTATTTCAACACGATCAGACTGGTAACGTCAAATTTATAAAATTCTAGTGTACCAAGTACCACGTCAATAATAAATATAAATTTCTATGGACTGTATATTGCGCCATTGTAAATTCTATTAGCCAATATTCTGCGTCGCATCTTTTTAAATTAACAAGTCTAGAACCGCATGTTATCAACTTTTGCGGTATTTTCCTTGCGTCTATGACGTCACATATCGTGTCACAGCGTACGCATCAGGATGAAGGACGTGTTAAAAGCTTAATTAACATGTTTGTTAACATATATATTATTGTTGGGACTGACAATACCATACCTCCTTAAAAAACTAAAACCAATATTGTACATAGTTATAGCACTAGACGAAAATTGCAAGACAATATTACGAATATTAAAGCATTTTTCTGATCAAATTCGTATTTAATAGAAACATGTATTTTTTTATTTTAGGTCCTGATAGCCTAGTGACACACCACTGGGCTATCAGGACCTTAAATAAATGTCCACTAGTCACAACTAGCGGACGAGTGAAGACGAAGGTAATGCTTTAAAAGTACGTTAAGACTCCTCGATGTTACGTCCATAATAATATCACCTTATCAAACGGTAAGGAATCCTGCATGCGTGAGAGACTTCCTCGATGTTGAGAAGTCTGGCAACCCTTAATAGCGTGTTAGCGGTTAGCGTGGTAGACTAGACCTTAATATCTCTCAACTGAGGTGAAATTCATCACCAGTGGCAGTCAATGAGTTGTTGACAATGATTTTTTAGAAATACCATATTTCAATTTACGTCTCATTTTGACGGGCAGGAGTAAATAAATGATACATAGAGAATATCTAATGAACTCAAACTACAAAACATTGCTGGTATTAAAGAAATATACAGCTTAATAGTGTAGTGTAACTCATTTATTCAATATTCTTCATTATATAGCTCATAATAGAGTCCTTTATTGCTAATTGAAAACGAAACTCGACTAAACGTCAAGGAGTTTTTCTGTAAAATTCTTAATAGTACCTCGGGGTTCTATTTTGTGCCCATCTTATGGCATTAAGCTTGCCTCATATTACATGGAATTTCAAACTAAGACTGGAGATATAGTAAATTCAAAGTACTTAGACAAAATTAATTGGCTCTATTTGAGCGTTGACAATAAAGATAGCCCCAAGCGCTCATTATCGTTTCTCAGTATTATGTCTGCGAAGATGCGCCACAAACCCCGCAACAACACGATTCTATCAATTTGTTAAATAAATAATTATATTAAATGTTATGTACTATTAATACGTGAAATAGCGCACACCAATCCATTTAAACAAACAGAAGAAAATCAACCACAAACACATCCTTTTCATACGCTCACAATACGCATTTCCCATGGGGTTAGGCAGAAATTATAGAACAACACGTGCTATGTCCCTGAATAGCCGTTTTATGGCAGTTCCAAATTATTTATATGCGTGGAAAACAATTGATGCCACACTATTGAATTTATCTTTCACATTCCATTCTATTTTCATACAAAAGACGAAAACTGATGAATACTTATTCATATTCATAAGACCTATTTTTTTAATTACGATCACTTTTTCAGGTATAGATACTTTTGAACTAACAAAGACGAGTTTCATGGAGTTTTTCGTCAATCATCATCAACCCATTAACGTCCCACTGCTGGGCACGAGTCTCCTCTCATTTGACAGGGAATAGGCTATAGTCCACCACGCTACTACACCACCTACTGCAGCTTGGCAGACTTCACATGCCATCGAAACAAATCTCCCAAGCATGCAAGTGGAAACTTGCATGCTTGGGAGATTTGTTTCGATCTCCTACTATATATAATTATCCTCACGATGTTTTCCTTCGTTTGAGCTTGTGATAAATACGCACATAACTTCCGAAAATTCAGAGGTGCGTGCCTTGGGTTCGAACTCGAGACCTTTGACGCCTCAGTCCACTGGTCACACCACAAGCCTACCACAGCTCTCAACTTTTAGTCAATGCTGAAACAAATATTCGTAAAACGATATTGGTATGTGTATAATAGTGTGACAGCAAATAAAATAGTTGACTTAAAATGCCTCCTTCAATTTTTTACCATACCCGAATTTATATCTAGCAACACAAAGGCACATCCGAGACGCTCGTACCTATATATTTCTTTGTTGAAAATGCCTACACAAACTACAAGCAAGATAACAATACTTTTTTGAAAACACGAACACAGAATAAAAAGAAAATAAAATATTATGACAGGAGTAGTGCGTATCATCACCACAAAAAGAAGAGGTAGCGCGTAGTTTATAGCTACACGTCATTCATTCCAATATTATTACTGGCAACACTGTAGCATTCATTGAAGCAAGATGGCGTCCGTTTACGCGCAAATGTCTGCGTCAAATAAACAAGCTTATTTACTACACAAAAAACGTCCTAATGAACTGCAAAAGTGTAGACTTATTTGACATTTTGTTGACGTACTCTGTGACCAAATTTTGATGATTAAATGATTTTTATAACCCCTAGTTTTCATCTATGAATATGATATTCCATACATAAAAAAATTACTAAAACCGATTAACTGTTTTGTAATTTTCATTTCTTGCCGACTCTTCTCCATAAGACCTACCTCTTGGAACCGTGCAACTAGTTTTGACAATTTAAAAGTTTCCTGTAATATTGATCTAACTGAAAAACATGTCTATTTGTAATTAATATGTTTTATATGCTATTTTCGATGTAACATTTCCATACTGCTCTCATAATTTAACGTGTACCTATGCTAGCATAGGAAAACATAACGATTTGTTTATTTCATAAGACCTACGCACTTTATGCCTATATTTTACAAATATTTATGATTCTGACGACAGCGAACGCAATTCCTCATAATACGATGTCATGACATTATGCGCATTTTTCAACGCAAAATGGCTGCTGAAAATGTTATTAGGTAGGCCTGAACGTATTTAACATGACCTCACGTATTGTGGTCGCTTTTGGGGACAATATGGGGCTAATGATAGTATTCAATTCAAGCTATAGAGTTATACAAAGGACGCCTGGGGGGACCACATGTATACATTTACAGTCAGCGTTAGTAAGACTTATAATATATACTACTAGCTTTTGCCCGCGACTTCGCCCGCGTAAAATTTTTAATTTTATAACCACCCCCCTTTTCCCCCTTTTAAAGGATTATTTCCGAGACGAAAACTATCCTATGTCATTCCTCGGGTCTCTAATTATCATTACACCAAATTTCAACTAAATCGGTTCAGCGGTTATAGCGTGAAGAGCTAACAAACAGACTGACACGCTTTCACATTTGTAATATTATTAGTATGGATAGTAAGGATGGAGTATGGATTTACTATCCCACTAAAAGCAATGATGCTGTCCAGCTCATAGCCTAGTAGCGTACCTAGTGGACTGTAAAAGCCAAATGTCTCAAGTTACAAACCACAGGCCCACCACTGAATTTTCAGAAGTTATGTGCGTCTTTATCAGGGAAGGATGGATGGATCCTCGATGGCGGGTGAAGTCTGCCATCACAGTGCGGGCTAGCGTGGTCTCTATATCCTCTATAGCCTAATACCTCTCAAATGAGAGGAGAGCCGTGCCCAGCAGTGAGACAATAATTGGGTTGATGATGAATGACTATCAAACTATGGTTCTCCTCTCTGGCTGAGATTAAGTTGCTCGACTATAATCCATCACGCTGTCGCCCGACTTCAAATGTAGACGCGAAAATCCCTTAAACCTACATAACTGTTTGGGGGATTTACACATTTACGATTGACCATATAGTGTTATTGAGTAATTCCCACACAATTAATATTATATTACAGTTGACAAACATAGTCTAAATATAAACAACTTTAGGTTATTCTGTAAGCCAATTGGCTATTGAATCATTGACTGAATGTAAGTAGGTCAGCACAATGCATCATGGTCAAACGCAGCTAAGGTAATAATACCGAGCTTTGAATATAAGAAACATTGAATATGAGGACTCCAACTGCTGATGTTAAGGATGCCAAAACTATATTCAGTTAAAAAAATAGCGAAAGCCACTTACAGGTAATAATTAATTGATTTTAATGTAAAATAAAACTCACTAAATAAAAAGGAAATACATACATGTAGTATGTAATGCATGAACGTTGCAAATCGTAACAATTTTTTATATAATAAGTACCATCTTTGTACCCATATTTTAAGCAAATAAATGCAGTTTGAAACCCAATAAAACTTTGCACGACCTGGCAATTAAAGCCAAGATCTCTAGCTTAGCAGGCGGACTTACGATCACTAGACAACAAGACAGTTTATGAGGAATCGTTTTACGGTAGGTTTATCAAAATGTTGACCAATGCTCTTAACACTGTCGACCCTTTTATCTCTACACCCGTCAAACTAATCCGCTTTTACACAAGAAGTAGGATTAGGATTACGAGTTTTAGAAAACGGACGACATTTCTACATTTTCTACTAAAATTCATAATCCCTTGCATCGTGTTTAAAACCCAATGTAATGTTTATATTAACACATACATACATACCACGTCTGTATTCCAGAAGGGGTAGGAACGGTAGTATTAATTTACTCAAAAATTTTGCTGGTGTATTTATTTTTATTTATATTCCCTTGTATTAAGGGACGACCCTATTGCCATTAATCAGGCACACATCCAATCTCTAAACTGCTACGAAAATAATTTAATCCCATTAATACACTGCTCACCCAGAATCGAAGCTATGCACGACCTCACATTTCCGTATTTGCAAAGTAATTTATGTATCGTATCTTTAATACAGCAATTTAAATTGAAAAAATAAAATATTTTTACGGATTTTCTAAGGTCGTCTTCGTCGGTTCGTCTAATTGGTAAATTAAAACTCCTTCAAAAAGGTCAGATGCGCGGTACTCGTAACGCGCGTGCATCAAATGTGCATGACGAGATGTATGAATGTGGACGAGGCAGGAGTGGTATGCAGGGATCGTAGCGCGTGTCATTTTGTAGTTTCCGCCTACCCCCATGGGAAAAAAGCGTGAGTGTATGTATGTATATTCATATTATTTTAATTCATATAACCCTTACAATATCCATTGCTATTGGCAGACAGCGTATCGTACATCAAGCGTTAAAGTAAGTATAAGTAGTTACTACAGTATATAATAATGTTAATAGTCAGTGTAAAGTAAGTATAAGCAAATAACTTACTACAAAGTCATCAAATAATCTTGTATGTGTTGTTCGGGAACACTGCTGAGCCGTTTGTCTGTAGATGTAAACGCCCTCTGTAGAATGTTTCTGAAACCAAACGAATACACCATATAGTATAGCATAAAATCATAACTATGTCATGACTGGCTGACTGCCTCATTAGTTGTAGTTGTAAGAGTGACTACATAGCGTGAGGTTCAAACGCCAAGTCAGGTTAACGGTTGATCAACAAACAAATGATAACATTGTGGAATACAAAAAAAAATATTTGACTATGAAAATTCTGCCAGTGCCTGTCTGCCTAACCCGTTTGCAATACAGTCGTGATCGTATGTATGTACATATGTTCTGTTCTTATCAGCCTATTGCCGTCCACAGCTGAAGGTAGGCCTCCCCCAAAGAGCGCCAACCATCCCATGAACATATGTACCTACTATTAATTTACTTTTTCTCAAACTGCTCTATATTATATCGCTATTGTTGATAGAGAGATAGTTGAAATAAAACTACTTTTTACGGATTTTATCGCGGTATATTGATATTATTTTAACCCGACGTTTTGAAAATGTAAGGTTGCTGTTAGTAATTATAACTTCAAGACGACCAACACCTCAGGCCCGTGACCATGGATGCTGTAAAGGATCCGAAACGTCGGGTTAAAATAATATCAATATACCGCGATAAAATCCGTAAAAAGTAGTTTTATTTCAATGTCTAATATTGGCGTAAGTATAAGAAATCAAGAGAGATAGTTGTCATTTTGTTACATGATAAGTATCTCTTTATAAAATGTA
Organism: Craniophora ligustri; assembly: GCA_905163465.1. Taxonomy (NCBI): domain Eukaryota; kingdom Metazoa; phylum Arthropoda; class Insecta; order Lepidoptera; family Noctuidae; genus Craniophora; species Craniophora ligustri. Next base: position 2,471,555 of record LR990967.1, on the reverse strand, counting down.
ATAATTATTCAAGTTTCATGTCTATATACGTCATAGAACAATTAATTATTGTGTTTGTTCGCCTCAACGATACCTGATAAAGAGTAGATTTAAGGTTTTACATTACGCATAAATGTACCAATATTCTTGTAGAGATTTTCCTTCCAGGAAAAAAGGCAGGATATTAATTGTTTTCCTTAGTTACATACGTCATATTGATCACGTAATTATACTCTATAAATAACATAAAGATATCGCGGGGTATATTGACAAAGACAATCTATTATATCTTGTGTAAAAATACACATCGCTGATGAACAAACTGCTGACAACAACAACTCCTGGATACAACAACGTCTGACTACAACAACGGCTAACTACAACAACGCCTGACTACAACACCTGAAGACCACAATTTCGGATTACAACAACGGCTAACTACAAAAACCATATACTTACATAGAATACAATAATATATACATATATAAAATAATATAATATCCATTGCCGACATCAGCAACCGATGAAAACAACAATTTCTGATAAAAACAACTGTTGACAATAACAACAGGTGACAATAACAACTGCTGACAACAATGACAGATGACAAGAACAGCTGCTGATTTCTTGGAACAGCAGTGATTAACACACCGCCTTTGCAAAAAGTCAACAGCTTGTAAACATATCATATGACGATTTACTTAAAAAGCACAATTTACTCAATTTAAAAGCTAGACGCACTCTCCTAGAGACAGTATTTCTATTTGATCTTTGTGGCAATGTTTATGACTGTATTGATATCCGAAATAGAATAAGTTATATAGTGCCTAGAACTACGGTTTGGCGTGGGGTGCGTGCACGTCCTCTATTTGCCGTCACCTCTTGTCGCACTAATGCAGGCTTCAGAGCACCTCTACGCAGACTTACGACCAACTACAACAAACTTTTCCATCATATTGATATGTTTTCTCTTTCTGCTAACATATTTAAAAAAAACATTTTGCAGTCGATTAGGTAGATACATAGGAATTATTAGTTTCTTTGCATGCTTTATTCAGTTAGTTATTAATTCCATTATTATTTTTATTAATTCTAATGTAACATTATTTTTTATTATAGAAAATATTATTTGTTTTAGTTTGTAGGCTTTTACGTATAAAAATCGCATGATGTTAAAAAGTATTTCCAGTTCTGTATTCTGTGGAAAATGTTGTTGGTTTCACATTTACTCACATTTTCTCTGTATGTTTATATCAAATGTTATGTAATGTGTTACTGTTTATTTTCCCTAATAAATAAAATAAAATAAAATAAAATCATACACCAACAATCCCAACAATGATCATGAGGGTATTAATATGAAAATAATAAATAAATAAATAATAGTCACTCAAATTTCAATAGAGATGATAATTGGGTCCTATAATATAATAAAATAATAATCTAATCTAATATATATATATATATATATATATATATATATATATATATATATATATATTTATATCAACCGACTAGTATCCGTAACACAAGCCTCGTTGCTTAGCTCGGAACTAGAAGGCGCTGTGTCATAATGTCCAGGAATATTTATTTATATTTATATAAACTATAAGTGCAAGAAATTTCATACTCCTCCGTCCGCGCAATTGCTTCTCGTATTAAATTTGCAGCAAACGATTGAGTAGCGATGTCTGACGGTGTCAGGAATAGTTACATATTAAAAATACTTTCACACCATAACATAGCAATTATATAATTTTATTTATGAAATGCGGTTACAATGCGCTAATTAACGTTATCTACCAGACAAACTTACCATACAAAGGAATAAATAAAATAAATAGTAATTGAAGGTTATAATATTATATTTAATGCCCTACATTCTATTTGGGATTGGAATAATTCAGGGAGGACCCAATGAGGAAAACATACCAATTATTATCTAAGGAAAATTCACGACCCATATTAACATTACATGCATGTTTATTGTATATATTACCTATATATGTAATAACCTATTTTATTAAACAACAAAACTAAAAATCATCATCTTCATCAACCTATTAGCAGTCCCACAACTGGGCACAGGTCTCCTCTGATTTGAGAGAGATTAGGCTATATTCCACCTGGCTAGCCTAGTGTGTTTAACATGCCACAGACCAGCTCCACGGTCTCCATGGTACCATATCATTGTATTGTAACCAATACATGAACCAATCAGACATAGTAAAGTAAGTCTTATTTAACTTGCAAGATTTAATTAGATATACAGACAGACAACGGGGAAAAGCTTCATCATCATCATCATCATATCAGCTAGATGACATCCACTGCTGGACATAAGCCTCTCTCAAGGATTTCCACAACGACCGGCCTTGGGCCACCCGCATCCAGCATATTCCAGCAACCTTTACCAGAAGAAGAAAAGCTTGTAATATATAAATGAACTTACGTATCAAATGTCGATGGTGCGAGCAGATAATCGTTGATGATATGTCTCTCATCCTGGACGCTGATGATGAGGTCTCCCATTGATAATATTGTTTTCACCTGTCCAATAAATAATTAAATATGTTAAAATTTATTATTAAATACATCGATTGAAACCAGCAACATCTATTGGGGATATTGTGTACTAAATGTGTAATCCAATTTATTGATGTATTTATTATATTATCTGTCATATTATCATATTGATTGAATGTTTTTTTTTTTCTGTTCCGTAATTGAATGATATTGCTATTTAGAAATGGTTCCATATTCTCGTTCAAAATAAATCAGTTCATAGTTAACCACCTTGGAAGCACCTTGTGTTTTATTTCGTAAAACATTAATTACCAAGTATATTATAAATTAGTCGGTTCTAAGATATTATATAATGAAATTCTCAGTAGCAGCTTATGGCAATCGGCTCAGCCTTAATTACATGGGAGTGTAATACAGGATGAACTATGAATTAAATAATATCAGTACGAATGTTTCGGCAGACTAATGTTGGGTGTCTTGATATTATAATTACCATACATCATCATTATCATCATCAACCCAATTACTGGCCCACTGCTGGGCACGGGTCTCCTCTCATTTGAAAGGGACTAGGCTTTAGTCCACCACGCTAGCCAACTGCGGGTTGGCCGAATTCACTCGCCATCGAGAAAATCTCTCTCAAACATACAGGTTTCCTCACCATATTCTCCTGCACCGTTTGAGCAAACAGTAGTGCGTGCCTTGGGTTCCAACTTAAGACATTTGGCATCTCAGTCTACCACACTTCTATATTCTCACATTATTAGGACCCATAACTTATTAATTTATCATCCGTGGTGCCTGGCAACTGGGCTTAACCCAGTTGTAAACATCTGTTCTCATATCAATGACATGTAAATTCTATTCTGTCTCTCGCTTGATAAGGAGGGAAGTGAAAAAACTGATATTTTTCTTACTCCTCCTATATAACTTCATGATTAATTTCGCTTTCGATTAAGTTAAAATCATTCCCCTGGGACACGTCGGACTTCATTGTCTCGACGATTTTCTGGATAGTTACTATTGTTGATCCTGGTTTACAGGAGTTGCAGTAGTAGGGTTTTGGGTGGTGGGCAAGTACCACACTTCTAAAGTATAGCTTTAACATCGTAGAGAAACCGACATTTGTGGTTGCAATGTGGTAAGAAATCATTTGTTTGTAAATGATTACGTACTAAATCTAGGTACATATATATTATACACAATGTCTCATTTATAAAGTGAATGAACCTAGGAGATCCCTATACATATGTATATACATATTAGTCATAGGTTATCCTTGTATGCGGTTGATATAAATACATATTATATACGACAAAAACAGCGCAATGACTAAGTGTTGACTTTACTGCGTGACGAAGTGAGATAACGGTTTACATTACGGTTTCATACATATCGATACTAATACTATAAATACGAAAAGTGTGTCTGTCTGTAACTTCTTCACGCTATAACCATTGAAATTTTAGACTCAAAATTAAGATATCCTGTACTCAAGTATGCAAAAGAGAATAAATATAATTCTATCTGATGAAGCAAATCGTAGAATAAAGGTTTAACAAATGTCCTGATTTTTTTATTTTTATTCAGAAAGAAAAATTCAACCTCAGGCGGGACTCGAACCCGCGTCTTCTGGATAAGTACTCCAAGAAGCTCTGCCAACTGAGCCACCGAGGTATCCCTATAAATCTTAGCTTGAAATATGCTAAAAAAATACAAAAAAAATGTCCTGATTTTTCATTGACTTAAAGTATTATACCAAATCTCGGAAAAAAGAGTAAAAAGGGACGAAGGGTTGAATCTAAATAAGCTGGTCTTGTAAAATAACATTCTAGTTATAGAATTAATAATAGAAGTAGTGGCATTCTGTAGGTTCTATCTATCCTCATAGGAAAAAGGCGAGAAGTATGTAGCTGTTGAAGTAATTACTGTATGCTTCAATATGGATCAAATTCCCAGAACAATCTTTAAGTACGTAAATATAATTGTGTTTATAAACAATGAACAATATCCGCGCCATGATACATAATTTATGTACCTACGGTAAATACCTCTGTATCCAAATAAAGTGAGGAGTCTAGCGTCTGTGACAGCTGTGCCATGTTGGAGCAGTTTTGGATGAGCAGCGCCACGTGGGGTACGAAGCACACGATCAGCATCTGCAGCAGGAAGATCCGTCTCCCCCGCCTGGGAAAGATAATGATGATTATATATTGATTTCATTCACATCAGCAAATATTAGACATTGATCCGAAACGAAGGGTTAAAGGGTTAGGTTAGGGCATAGTGAAGGGTGGGGCATAACAAGATTCCTCGCTAAAAATGAGCCGCCCGAGTGGGGAAGTATCTCCGCGTTATAGAAGACCGCAGTCTAATAACTATAGGTATGTTTCTGTGAATGAGTGAAGTTACCAGAGCTCGTTGGGGAGTGACTATCCTGACAGCATGGGAATTCCGTAACTCCCTATTTAAGAAACCTGAACGGTTTCTAAGGGGTTTAACAACGCATTTGCAAGCCTCTGGTGTTGCAAATGTTCGCCTGATCGTTTGCCCCCTTATCACCATAAAAAAACATATTTTATGAAACCTAGACGATTCCTACAGGGTCGGCAACGCGCGAGCGACACCTCTGGTGTTGCAAACGGCTATAGGCTACAGTAACCGCTTACTATCAGGCGAGCTGTACGCTTGGCCACCGTTATGACATAAAAAAATATTTTTTTAATATACCGCTATAAAATCTGTAAAAAGTTATTTCAAAGATAAGTTTGTAAGTAATTATATCACATCAGCATGGCTGAGAAGACCTATGTATAAATTACTTAAAAGAAGTGTAGTGATAGCCTAGTGTTGAGACCAGTGAACTGCAAAGTCAAAGGTCTCGAGTTCTATCCCAAGGTTCAATCGCACCAGAAAATTTTCAAATTAACTTGTGTTATCACACGATGTTTTCCTGCATGCCTGATAGACATTTTCAACAGCATAATAATATGAAGTCTGCCATCATGTACTAGGCTAGCATGGTAGATTATAGCCTAATCCCTCTCAAATTTGGGGAAACAGAGACCCGTGCCCAACCGTGGCACATAAAATGAGTTTATGAGACTAAATAACTCTGGTCCACCTATCTATGCAATAAAGTATAAACTATAGTCTTCTCATTAAAACCTATAATGAAAAGTTTAAAAAAAAATATCTGTCTTTACCGTTATAATGTATTGCAATAAATACTCTTAAGATACTCCAAATTACCTAATTATTTATACATGACATAACTAAGTTACGACGGAAATTGCCCGCCGAACTTCGGACGAACAGTGATCTATGGTACTAGTTCATTATTCCCGCAATGAATGCCCCATTGCCTACAATTTGCGGGATTGAGCAAAGTGGGCATATAAAGCACCTACTGAATATAATAGGCGGGCAAATGAGGCATTAAAATGAATGATATTGTTATATAGTCGAAAATGCTTCCGGATTACTGGATAACGGTCACTTTATTATGCATTAAATATAAGCTATTAATATAAATACGCTTGTAAAGTACCAGTAATCAATTAATTGCATACATACACTCACACCTTTTTCCCATGGGGGTAGGCAGAAACTGCAGAATGCCACGCGCTACGGTCCCTGCATACCACTTTTGCCTCGTCCACATTCAAACATCTCGTCATCATCAATTAATTATTATAAAAATGAAATGATATGATATGATATGAACTGATATCTTTATTTCTGTACCTAAATTATAGATCTTTTAAAGACACTTTTACAAATCACGTATCATATATATTTTAGGAACTAAATGTTTAAGTTAATGATAAATGTTTAAGCGATATAAATAATAAAGGGTTTATCAGCGGTAGTTAATGCTGCATTCTATACTATGGGTTCCGGGTTCGAATCTCAGTAGGGACATCTGAGTCTCCGAGTATCGGAGCCATAGACACAAGCCTCGTTATTAAGCTCGTAACTAGATGGCGCTGTCATAATGTCCAGATATTTATTCATTTATCTATTCCATGGTTAAAATTTATCATGTAAATGTTATGTTATGTTATATCACGATGTTAAAAGATTCACGATTTTGCAATTCTATAGTTATATGTAAGCTCGTTTAAAAAGGGTACTTCTGTTTGTCAAAACTTTTGGAACGACTTACGATTCATCCATAATCTCTGTAGGTACTCAAATATTTTTTCTAGTTATAGTATCATCATCATCAGCCTATATTCGTCCACTGCTGGATGTAGGCCTCCCCTAGTGAACGCCACAGAGCTCGATCTTCGGCTCTTTTCCTCCAGTCACTGCCAGCTGTCTTGCGCAAGTCGTCGCTCCACCTGGCCGGCGGTCGTCCTACACTACGTTTGCCGAGACGCGGTCTCCACTCAAGAACTCGTTTGCTCCAACGGTTGTCGGTTCTCCGAGAGCTGTGACCGGCCCATTGCCACTTCAGCTTGCTAATCCTCTAATCTAGTTATAGTATCAAGTTGCTAAAATAGTTTACTATAATATAGAGTATGTTATTGTCAAATACATTCTACTTCTATAACAACTAATTTTCTATCCCTCTAGTAGCATAGGACTAAAGCATCATTATCATCAACCTATATTCGTCCACTGCTGGACGTAGGCCTCCCCTAGTGAATGCCAGAAAGCGCAATCTTCGGCTCTTCTCATCCAGTTGCTGCCAGCTGCCTTCCGCAAATCGTCGTTCCACCGGGCCGGAGGAACGTGGCATCCGACACTATGTTTGCCGAGATGCGGTCTCCACTCAAGAACACGTGTGTTCCAACGATTGTCGGTTTCCGGAGAGATGTGACCGGTCCATTGCCATTTCAGCTTGCTAATCCTTTGAGCTTATGTTGGTAACTTTAGTTATCTGACGGATAACTTCGATTTAAACCATACCAGTGAAATATATGAAATAATAGGTGTACATAAGTACACTTCTGCCTTACCCAACGGGGGCAGGCGTGATGGTATTCTATCCATCCATATTCATACCTTACTTATCTATATTAGAAATGCGAAAGTGTGTCTGTCTGTTGCCTCTTCACGCTATAACCACTGAACCTATTTAGATGAAATTCAGTATAGACAGTTTGAGTCCCGGAAATTATCAGGTAGACAAGGGCCAATTGTGAGTGGAAAAATGAGGATAAAATAACTAATTTTACGCTACTAAATCTCGGGCAATTCTTTACAGTGTGTATGTACGTAGCTAAGTCCACATTAAATCCAGATTTCTCAGTTTCTTTTAACAAAAACGACGTAAAGCTTCTGAATTTGAATGATTAAGTAGTTAGGCACGAGAATATGTACATTGTTAGATAAGTTAGATTGACAGCGGGACAAAAACTTGGAAAAGAAAGGAAGTTTCTTAAGTGGCGAAAATGTTGAGGAAAACCAAATTTATTTATATTTATAAGCCCATATAAATAGGTTCTAGCATATTTTCTTGATATTTTTCCAGGCAGAATGATAAATTTTAAATGCTTAAGGTGGAAGCTCCACGCTAGCCCGCGAAATTCAAATTTTCGTACGTTTTTTGCAATATGCCGGTCATTGTCAGGCTATACATTGAACAAAATATGATTCGCGCCTGTAATAGGTATTTAGTTACAGAATTATAATCATGTAAATCAATAAAACAGCCCTACAAGTGCATATAACTGTATTGATTGTCTATTTAATGAAAAATTCATTCAATCCAATTGTATGTAATGTGAGGGTTGAATTGATGATATTAATGATTATAATTCTGTAACTAAATACAGGCGCGAATCTACGCGCACTTACAATTTGCTTATTCAGGACCATTTATCAACATTATTCTAAAATATTTTTTCTTTGATATAAGAATACATGCATTCTTTAATATATTACTTTGCGAAAGTGTCTGCCTGCCTGTCTGTTACCTCTTCTCGCTTAAACCGCTGAGCAGATTTGGATGAAATTTGGAATGGAGATGGGTTTGTATCCCGGGGAAGGACATAGGATATAGGTATAGTTATAATATAGATTTAAATCCATAAAAAGGTCCAAGAGGGGAGGGGTCGAAAAGTAGCCTTTGCCCTCAAATTTGTGTCGAACTAGTAATTTTTTTAAATCATCGATGATTTTAAAAAAGATTGTGTAAATTTTTTTTTAAAGAAATAAAAAGTGCAGTTTGCCACGTGTTACGGTACTGCATACCACAATTTTCTTCGCCTACAATCAGACATCTTGTCACAAATTATAACGTTGAATGCGAGAGCTGTGTACCAAACCCGTCCGTAGACCGAATAAAGTCGATGTTTACTACATAAACACAACTCTTTTCCCGATATTTATGGCAAAGCAGTAAATCACATTAAGCTCAACGTTTATAACTCTTCGTGAGATTTATATTAGGTAACACCAAACTCGATTATTCACTGAATCGTAAGGCAAAGTAAATAAAGATATCCGGACAATAATGACACAGCGCCGTCTAGTTCCGAGCTAAGCAGCAAGGCTTGTGTTACGGATACTAGATAGTTGATATACTTCATTGATATATGTTTCATTTCAGCTCACACACTATAAACAAAAATGTTTGGACTTTAAAAGAGACCATGATTCTCTGTGTTTGTTACGGCATTTCTTCTCAGAAGTCGTCAGTAAGGAAATGTCAATGCCTTCTGGTGCTTTGACCAAATTTCTGTGTAAAGCTAGCGATCGCAATTATACCCAAAATGGTTGCTGAAAATCAAATGTTACATTTTAATTAAATGTATTATGTTATTGTGTACAAAAACAGTCTAGTTAAAATTTAACTATGAATTTTATCGCGGTATATTGTTATTATTTTAATGATTTTTTTAATGAAGTAAAATGAATTTAATGATGAATTTGTGACCTATCATAACTTAAGACAACAGCGGCGTGGAGTTTCTTAATGAACATAACAATTGATTTCATTATACGCGGGAAACAGAATCCAATATGGCCGCGCTTGTCAATTGGCCAACTTTTTTCAATATTTCAAAAGTAAAAAGGCCAATTGACGCCAGAAATAACCGGCAGCTGCCATAAAACTCCAGTGCGAACTTTAGCGTTTTAATTAGAATTTTTTGACACCTTGTCATTTGTGAAAATTAAAACCAGTAATTTTTTTTCATCGCCTTGTTTGGCCGATCTAGGGTCTCATTATACCGCCTAATCTTTAGTGGCATAATCTTTTTATACGAAAATAAGTTAGGCAAAAGACTCGTTTTTACTGTTATTAATCTTGTTTGAACTTTACTCATAATCACATGGGGCTATACCACGGAACAGAAAATTCTGTTCCGAGGGTTATACATATACGTGTATTTTTATCATTTTGTGTTGGTCAGTCATATTATTCGTCTAGTGGTGTTACTGCATATACAGTGCTGTATTTTTTTTTTAATCTTAGTGTCGTGCAGTACGGTTGACTAGTCAAACTATTCATCCACACTTGTCAAAGTAGAGTCAAATTACTAAAAAGTTTGTGCTATATTATTGGCAACCGGACTTGGCTTTATTAGCCGCCGTAGGCCATAATTATTATCAAAGGAAAGCCAACGACAAACATCGTGTGTTCTTGAAGTGGTAAGAGTCCAATATTAAGTTCAATACCGCATTATCAAATTAATATTCTGCTGACTAAACAGTAGTGTACTAATATTCCAATTTGGAGGGTAATGTAGTCAGGGGAATTGCTATAGCCAGTTACTACTTGGTAAGGACCGTTTATTGACCAAGTCAGCTGGTTTTCGTTTTGTGAAGCAAGGAAATAGCGACTCTATCCATAAAATTTATTGTAGGCCAGTAAGGGCCGGTTGAATGTCAGTTGCAAGCAAGCTAATGGATGGATAAATGACCCTAACGGCGACTTAATGTCGCTGAGAGAGGTTAAACGTTGTCAGCACGTCACTGATCCTTGTGAATATTTTGGGGGGAAGACCTTAACTCAGCAGTTTATGTCCTTTACCTGACATGATAATGATAACCGCTTAAATGCTGAATAATTAACAAAGTAAACTTACTCCCGGTGGACTTAGTAGATTAATATTACCACTCTCAAACTAATGTATCCTTGCATTAGTCTATAATTACACTCCGGATACTCTATAAATCTATTCATTATACCTCCGTCAACTATATTATCTAAATTTACATTTATAATAACGCAAATGTGTGCGTAAATAATAAGATTCTTCATTCTTGTCTAAGAGATACAACAAACTACAGGAGCCATGACTTATCTGACGGCTATGAAAGAGTAACCATTCCGCAGTGCTATTAGTTATTCTCTGATAAAACAAAGGACAGTATAGTGGTAGTACAATACTTAGCGGAGCTGTGGTAGCCTTGCGGTGTGACCTGACCAGTGGACTGAGATTTCAAAGGTCTCGAGTTCAAACCCAAGGCGGACTTGGGAGACTAATTAGGTGTGGGACATTGAGTTTGTCACGATTAATTAATTTCATGAATGGTGAGATTAATATTAATATCGTACCTCCGTAGGTACTCTATCGTATCGTATATTAATTACGTTATCTCGTTCGAGATCTTCTTGACATAATAGGTTATATTTTTCTTTAATTCTCTAACATAAATGTAATTGGATGATATTTATGTTCACATTATGTTAAAAATTATGAGACCTTTTATAAACTTATAGTTATATTAAGAGGAGAGCCAGAAGGTTTATTGGTGATTTATTATATGTATAGACAATTGCTTGCCAAGAAAAGGCTTCAAAAACCTTCAATCAACATCATCGTAGGGTGGGTAGTTATTCGGTACGTTAGGGGCCATCCATACAGTACATCAGAACTGCACAATCAAATTTTACCATCATTCAGGTTTAGAGCACGCTCTACTGACTTTTCAAAATTAAGTGCGTGTTTTATCAAATACTCAAACAGTGAAGAAAATCATCGTAAGGACACCTTCTTGCTTGAAAGATTTTTTCGATGACGTGTGAAGTCTACCAACCCACACTAGGGTAACGGGGTGGACAATAGCCTAATTGTTTAAATGAGAGGAGACCCGTGCCCAGCAGTGGGACAATAATATGATGACGACGATGAGGTTCAAACTTTACAAAACACGGCGTAAAAGAATACATAGTCCCGTCTATTATTCATATACAAAACTATGTGAATAATAGACGGGACACATTATCGTGGTCAAGTACTTCCATTCACGCCTCACAGTCAATATAGGGTCTACAAGAGGCCGTGGTCCAATATAGTTTTATTTGTTTATTGGTGACCACACACGACCCAAGCCGTTTGTGACGTGTTTGTTGTCCTGATGCTACTCGATAGAATTTCTATTTTATGTTGGTTGGTCCAGCGGGTGTTGTACAAACTATTGTCATCGTCATCATCAACCCATTATTGTCCCATTGCTGGGCACGGGTCTCCTCTCATTTGAGAGGGATTAGGCTATAGTCCACCACGCTAGCCTACTACGGGTTAGCAGACATTAAATGCCATCGAAAAATCTCTCAAGCATGTAGGATTCCTCTCGATGTTTTCCTTCACCGTTTGAGAATGTGATAAATAGGCACATAACTACTGAAAAGTCAGTGGCGTATGTATTTCTATCTATACGATAGAAATACATACGTATATGTGGCGTCTACTATTTTTGGTTAGATACAAAGAACAATTATGTAATATTTATACTTTATTTAATGTATGACTCCCGCAACGAGCTCTGGTAAGAAAGAAAATAAAATTTATTTAGTACCTACACCAATGAGACACAACACCACAGATAACTTACTGAAAAAATAAATAAAGTAAATTAAAAAAAAAAAGTAAATACAAATAAAAACAATAGCAAAATGATATATAAAAAGAGTAACAATAATTAGATTTCAGCTTTTAAAAGGACTTTTCAAATGTGTCTCACGGCCGGACCAAATGGGTCTCCAGATCAGCATGATGTCATGCAGCTCTGTGCAACAGGGTGCATGATGCTGGTTTTTAATCTTACTCACTCGTAGAAACACAACTATTGTTGTTTCACCGCTGTTCTTCGAACGTACTTGCCAAGTGGGGCCGCTCAATTCAAGCGAAGAATCTCGCTATTTTTGTTCTCGTTAAATACGACCCCGCGCCGTCCTCAACCAAATGCGTTGGTATTGGTACATTATGACACGATACTATGCAATACAATTTATTGTTGTTGATACTTTGATACGTTACGCCTCTTCTAGACATTTGATAATTTAAAATGACGCGACGCAGAATATCGTTAGAATGTATGGCGTCTCAGCATTGCCAGACGTAGAGCGCAGAAATATATATTTATAAATGACGTGTTTACATACAATGTTTACTACATTTTGAGAGGTAGGGCATAGCGTCATCTATCGCTTTAATTGAGCTGTCCAACTGGGGAAGTTCCTCCACCTTTCAGAAGACTGCAACAGTAATAGTGTTTCTGCGAGTTAGTAAGGTTGCTAGAGCTAGTAAGGGAAGTGTTTATTCTGGCAGCATAGGAATTTCGTTTGCTGTCAGTTTAGTAACTTCCCTATTTAAAAAAACCTAAAACGATTTTGACTGGGATAGTAAAGCGCGAGCTTCACCTCTGATGTTGCAAACGACAGTAGCCTATGGTAAAATACGGAAACCGCTCACCGTGAGGCCGTGAATGTTTGCCCCTTGTAGTTTAAAAAAACTAGATTTTTATAAATTAGACGTTATATATCGCTGCTGGTGTTGATGCTACTCTAAACGAGTTAATAAACAAGCTTCTTTACCTCAATTCAGACTCAATTCAGGGCTGCATTAACCTTTATTTAATGCTCCATCTATGACCCACAAAGTTCTCGATTCACATCGCCAGAAACGATAAACCAAGGGCATATGACAAGACATTGCGGGGACGGCAATAATAATAAACCTATCGAAATATTTAACGATGATTGGTTTGATGTTGTCTAATATTATTGAATAGCGTACCGAATTAATTACTTTCAAGTTTTTTTAGTTTAAAATAAAGATGAAGATTTGAGCGGTGCTCTTGCTTATCATTTTTATCTTGTGTACTAATTAGTCAACTTTTGTTGATCATCAATAGGTATGCCGCCCGCATCCAATGACAACTGGGATCCGTCGTAACTATTGTAATGAACGCGGCTTAAACATTGAACTACTAGTAGGGTCGATAAGTCACTGCCTAGGGGTGCTGTCTTATCATTAAAAATAATTTATCTTCAGTAGTGAACCTTCTTAAAGTGTTTTAACTACAAATAAATAGGATGGATATACATCCTATCCCACTAATATTATAAACGTGAAAGTTTGTTAGTATGGATGTATGTATGGATGGATGTTTGTTACTCTTTCACGTAAAAACCGCTCTACAGATTTGAATGAAATTTAGCATACATATAGTTTATTACCGGGATTAACACATAGGCTACTTTTTATCTATATACCACGCGGGCAAAGCCGCAAGAGGCAGCTAGTACGAAATATATAATCTAGTCCAATTAAGAAATCATAATCGAAGTTCTCCTTGTCTATTACAAAGACTTCAATTTTCTTCTCAACATTAAAAATTGTTATATCAAGTGTTATTATGCCTTTTGCTTTTTTAACGCCATTAATTGTTTTTAAATTGGTATTTTTAGAATAGCTCAATTCCTTATTTTTTATCTTTAGTAATCTTGAATTTATCAATGACACATTAGAACCTGAATCATAGATACCAAATACTTCAATTTTTTTATTCAATACCAATTTTACTTTTATTAATGGCGGCACTATTCGTTTTTTTGGTCGTCATATTGCAATTCACATTCCAATTCTGAATTGTTGATGAGCTTTATTAATTTATTTAAAAAGACACATTATACAGATCTTAAATTAATTAAAAACTAATATTTACAAACTTAAAAAAAAAAATTAAAAAAAAAAGAAGTTATAGGGCGTCAAAAAACTCGTCCCCGACGCTGTCAGGGGGTAGAGTGCCCAGAAGACTGGCAGCATTGCCACGTTGAATGGCAATGCTAATTCTTTGTCCGAAAAATACGCCAGCCTTTGGCTTTATTTGCTTCTTATCTTTTTCTTTTTCATTATTTATTTTTGTTTTGAACCAACAGGAATCTTCTGAATGATATCGCACACCTTTCTTTAACTTTTCACAAATGTTACATTTTTCTTTCATAGGTTTATTAGTATCATCTTTTTTTATTATTTTCTTCTTTGTTACTAAATGTTCCAACTTACCAAGTTCACTAAATAAGTCTTTTGTATATCCAACTTCCTCTTTGTTGATCCTATCCGTTATAAAATCGGGTAAACCAGCAGCAATAATATCAATTAAAATCCCTTCTTCAATTTTTGTTCTTACTTCAAGTAAAAGTTTTTCTTTTTTAATTGCATATTCTAATAACGATCCTGACTGATACTTAAAAGACAAAGCATACTTAGTAGTAGTCCAACCTTTATTACTATAGGTTTCCAAAAAATTTGATTTCCATTCTGACCACTCGGATTGTAAACTTAGTTTGATCATCATGGATGAATACCATTCCATGCAAGATTTTTCGAGAAATAGCCTGAATATTTCAATTTTCTCTTCATTCTTTAGAATATCAAATCTAGCACATTCTTTTTCAAATACTTTCATCCAGATATATGCACTTACATTTCTTCCATTAAATTTTTCAATTACAAACCTTTCGGCCAACTTTTTCATACTTTGTTTCTCTTTATGCTGCTGATCTTCAATTAGTTTTTCTAAAATTTTTACAATAGGATCTTCCGAACTCTTTTTATTTCCGATAACCATTTCTTTGGTGATTTTCTCAAGGAATTGATCCTGAAATATCATATTTTCTGCTTCATCAAAGTATGTTTGTAACATACCCTCTGTCATTTTTATCCATACGCTTCTAGTTTGATGTCTTCTTTTTAATGTATTTTTTATTGTAACGAAAGCTTTAGAGGTTTGGATATGTTTGTGAAGTGATACTAATTGATAATCCTCAGGAATCAGGAACATTTTGTCATCTTGCGTAGCAATGGCGGTTATAGCGATACAGTTAGACTTTCCGTCCGCTGTTGGTTTTACTTCAAACGTAAATTTCAACTTCTCCATTTTTTTACAAGAAATGTCGTTTTATAAGATTAGTTTCGGTGATTTTGGATGATGGCGAATAAAACACAATTGAGTTTCTTAAATTGTAAAAAGAAACGACATTTAATGCTATTGCATCGATTTCCAAATCACAATAACAATATATTATTTATAATATTATAAATGGGCCATGGGTTGCCATGGCAACCGAACACAGACAATTCTTGTTGTATTGTCTGTAGTCCGGTGCATTGAGGTTTCGCTTAGCGCAAAAATTAAACTAAAGGAAAATATATTTTTCTTTACATGTATATACAGGTTGCCATTTGAATGCCTATCAGTCAGAAACTTGAAAAGCGTGACATAATTTATCCTTATATAAAAATAAGTCGCTTATGTAGAATAATAGGTACTGATTCTATCAGCCGCATAGCTAGGACGATGTTGACACTTTCACATGATTATTTGGAAAAAAAAAATGTTTACGTGAAAGTGACTTATGGATATAAAGTTACAACAAAAACTAAAAATAATAATGGTTAAAAATAAAAATAATAATGGTCCTTAAAATAATATGCTAGTTGGAAATATGCGGCATTACCGTGTCAAAACACTCAGCATTATGCCAAAATTCATAATTCTTTTATGATACTTACTTGGATGCTGGGTTGATATGGATGAAGCCGACTTTGACGGAGACCACGTTGTCCTGCCGCTCCGAGGGTGTGGTGCAGTGCGACGAACAGTTCTCCACCTTCAGCGTATTTGACGTCATCGCGCTGCAGCAATAGATAAATAATAATAAATAAATACATCCGGAAATTAACAAAAAAAATATTTAAGGAGGGCCCCCATACAAAAACGCCATTTTTTGCCTAATCTTGTACCTTCGTGCGCGAGTCCGACTCGCACTTGTTTTGTTTTCGTTTTTCGAATTACTCACTACTAGAAGCTAGATTTTTTTTTTCGGGACTTGCCCACCTCCCAAATCCCTACTACTGCAACTCCTGTAAACCAGGATCAACAATAGTAACTATCCAGAAAATCGTCGAGACAATGAAATCCGACGTGTCCCAGGGGAATGATTTTAACTGTTTTGGAACCCGCAGCGAATTTAATCATGAAGTTATATAGGAGGAGTAAGAAAAATATCAGTTTTTTCACTTCCCTCCTTATCAAGCGAGATACAGACTAGAATTTACATGTAATTGATATGAGAACAGATGTTTACAACTGGGTTAAGCCCAGTTGCCAGGCACCACGGATGATAAATTAATAAGTTATGGGTCCTAATAATGTGACCTATTATATGTACTAATACTAGAATACTAGAAGCTACATGTCAATCGTTGTTATATTTGACATCTAGCTAGTAGTGATTTTTCAGGCATGCAGGTTTTCCTACACCGTTTGAGCATCTGATAAATGCGCATGTAACATCGAAAGCCATTGGTACGCAATGGCGGGTCCAGGAAGATGCTGATAAGGGTCATGAGGGTCCCCCTTCCGAGCTGGGGTCTAGGTCGACCAACGAATACTTTCTTGATCAAATCTGAGCCTGGATAACTAGACTGTACGACTATGTATCACCCCTGTCCCCTCTGGCTTGAAAGCTGGATCTCTAGATGGTGCATGTCTTGGGATTGTACTAAAAACTTATACTGTTTTTTAAGACTACAGTCTATAACTGGTCCCACACCTAAGATATTCAATTTTTTATCATCATATACCTAAACCACGTGTCATAGTAAATTATATCCCTTTTTCACCCTACCGGTAACAAAAAGGATAATCTAATATATAAAATTCTTCTGTCACGGGGTGCGTAATCGAACTCCTCCGAAACGGCTCGACCGATTTTGATGAAATTTTTTGTGCTTATCCGGTATCTATGAGAATCGGCCAACATCTATTTTTCATCCCCCTAAAAGTTAGGGGTAGTCCACCAACCCCTATAATGTGGCAAAACAACGTTTGCTGGGTCAGCTAGTCTAATATATAAAATTCTCGTGTCACAGTTTTCGTTGCCATACTCCTCCGAAACGGCTTGACCGATTTTGATGAAATTTTTTGTGCTTATCCGGTATCTATGAGAATCGGCCAACATCTATTTTTCATCCCCCTGAAAGTTAGGGGTAGCCCACCAACCCCTATAATGTGGCAAAACAACGTTTGCTGGGTCAGCTAGTCTAATATATAAAATTCTCGTGTCACAGTTTTCGTTGCCATACTCCTCCGAAACGGCTTGACCGATTGTGATGAAATTTTTTGTGCTTATCCGGTATCTATGAGAATCGGCCAACATCTATTTTTTATCCCCCTAAAAGTTAGGGGTAGTCCACCAACCCCTATAATGTGGCAAAACAACGTTTGCTGGGTCGGTTAGTATTTTATAATATAATATATAACATGTTATTTCAACTTTGAGCTGTTTTGCAACTACATATAGTAGTTATCACAATTTTGCTCTAATGAAGGCTGTAATACTTTTTATTGTAAAAAAGTTTACGTGAAGATTCTTTTGGAACAAGTTTACTTCATCAATACCTGTTGATGTGACTTATACCGACGCAAAATGGCGATAAAACGCCAAAAAAAATCCATACTATATCATACTATACTAGCTGTTACTTGCATTTCTAAATGTACTAATTTATTTCTACCCTCTTTTAAGAAAATATCAATTTACTTTTTTTTTACTTTAATTTTTATCTAACAATATATCACAGTATGTACTTTAAAAAATATGAATATGATTTAATG
The DNA here is from genome assembly GCA_905163465.1 of Craniophora ligustri. NCBI lineage: Eukaryota > Metazoa > Arthropoda > Insecta > Lepidoptera > Noctuidae > Craniophora > Craniophora ligustri. The sequence goes on along the minus strand of LR990967.1, from coordinate 2,453,183 downwards.
AAAGTCGTGATTTTCATTACTTTATAAGATTTTTTTAAATATGGTAAATTTTCATTCTACGTTATTTCGTTCTAATTATACTATCCGGCCGCGACATACATATATATACTAAAAACAGGTCGTAGATTGTAAGAAGTCGCTATGCCGTCAGCATTAAGAGAGCCTGTTTGACCTAGATCCGTCCTAAGAATAATTATAATCGCTGTGTAAACCTTTTTTTTAGCTCTAAACATTTTCTTTTTAAATTCACAAGTGTTTTTAATCCGAGAGTGATTTGAAATGCCTGTTTCAGTTATTTTTAATCTTAAAAGGTATATATATAAAGTGGCTCATTTGCATAGAGATGCAGTAAGTGACCGTGATGACTAAAGAATGATTTCCAAGTCAAGTAAATTGTAGCAGGTTTTTTTTTATAAAATTCTCAGTAGCAGCTTGTAGTATGTGATTTAGGTAAATTAATCACAATTGGTTTAACTCTCACTACATGGGAGTTATAATTATCTGTCTATCACAAGTCATCTGTCTTACCCTTTTGAGATATAGGCGTGATAGTGTGTTCTATGATATTAAAACGTTGTAGGGACTCGACGAAGTCTTTCTTCTGAGTATAATTACTTACTTATTGTATTGTTACTTACTTAATACCGGGATTCAAATCGGGGACCCATAGCATAGCAGGCAGCGTTAACTACCGCTTGTCAAACAATATAACTAATATATGTAACAGCATTTAATCAATTTAAGCTCTTAGAAATCTAATAATAGATCATATTTTAGACGTTGAAAATGCGTCACAGACAAACAATTAGAAAAAGCTGAGTGAGACATGTTTAACATCAAAAAGCATTAAGAATAGCTCAAAGCAAATACTGGAACGTAAAAAGATATTTCTCGAAATAACGTATCATTATGAAGAAACATTTTCTAGAATTTATATTGTGGGTGTATTTAGCAAATACTGCAGGTAACCAATTAGTGTTTAGGAGAATTTCATTCGTACAATTTTTTATCAAGAAAAAGCTTTATAACTACTTTATAACCTACGCAAGATACTCATATCAAATGATATTAAATGACAATAATTTTCCACCAAGAAGGTTTTATGTTTCTTAAAATATAATTTAATAAAAAAGCATTTATATACATAACAATGCTTTTAGTAAACAACCAAACCTTCGTCATTGAATGTCTAGCCAATTATATTTATATATTTACATACATAATTTAAGTATTTATTTATCCTATTTTAAGAAACCTGAACGGTTTCTAATGGGTTTGGCAACGCATTTGCAAGCCTCTGGTGCTGCAAATGTCCATGGGCGGCGGTCATCACTTACCATCAGGTGAGCCGCCTGCTCGTATGCCGCCTTATCACGATAAAAAAAAAAGTATATTGTACTTTATAGACAAAATCGTACGGTATTATATTCAAACAAAAATATTTATAATGAACATAACATACCCATCACGCCTGTCGTTCCCGAAGGGTTAGGCAGAGGTGAGAGAATGTACACGAACATTCCACTGGTATGTTTTTAGGTCCCATGTAATAGGGGGCGAACCTATTGCCATTTACCGGGCACGAATCTGAACTCAGAGCTGCTACTGAGAATTTCATAGAAAAACCCAGTAACGACAACATTTTAAAAATGGAACGTTACTTCCTTGGAAGTTGGGTAGGCCTCTGGTGTGGGACGCAACATGCGTAGACACTAGCGCCATCCCATCTTCCCAGTTCGGCGAGCCGTGCTAGCGCTGCTGCTGCAGCTGCGGAGACCACCAAGCGGCGAAAATATATCAATTTATTTAATAGTTATATTTTCGAGCCGTTTGGGGTTGAAACGCATGGGTCCGAGTGCCTTAGCGCTTTTCAAAGAAATATCGAAACGCTTGGTCGACTTTTCACGTGACCCAAAGGCTGGCCTATTTTTCGGACAAAGAATTAGCATTGCCATTCAACGTGGCAATGCCGCCAGTCTTCTGGGCACTCTACCCCCTGACAGCGTCGGGGAAGAGTTTTTTGACGCCCTATAACTTAACATATTTTTTATTTTATTTTTAAGTTCGTAAATAGTAGTTTTTAATTAATTTAAGATCTGTATAAATGTAAATTGAATAAAATTCCTAACAATTAAAAATGTCGAGTTTGAAGACTTGTACGTCACAAGACTTCAAACACGTCATTTTTAAATACTATATCAAGTTTTAGATCTTTAACTATAAATAAATACATACTTATGAATTCTAAGACTCAATTTATCTCACCGGTATCGTGTATCTCAAAGGAGTTAGCTACAAAGAGTTCTCTCACAAACAAAGGCACGTGTATTTGTAAAGAAGGCTATACATTAATGTGTAATATCGTCAGTGTTTTTATTTTTCCTTTAAAAAGCAATAAAATAGAACTGCCTCGTTGGTCGTAGGTAAGTGGGACTGCTGAGCTAAGGTCGTGGGTTCAAATCCCAGGTCGAGCAAAATGTTTTTGAGTTTTATGAAATTCTCAGTAGCAGCTTGGATCCGTATCCAGTTGATGCCAATAGGCTCGTCCCCTATTACATGTGACCTAAAACATACCAGGGAAATGTGCGGTGTACATTATTACAACTCTGCCTAACCCTTTGTGGACGAGAAGCGTGATGGTCTGTTATGTAAAAAAAGATGGCGCGTAACAGAAAAACGTTACATTGCTATAAAATTTCTCCCATACGCCGATAAAAAAGTTTCACTTCAAAAAAGTATATATGTATTATATCCACAATCTAGTATCTATAACACAAGCCTCGTTGCTTAGCTCGGAGCTAGATGGCTGTGTCATACTGTCCAAAAGTATTCCTTAGGTATTATTTACTAGCTGATGCTCGCAGCTTCGCCCACGCAATTTAATACTAATTTCTCCTCCTCATTTCGCCCCCGTTTCCATCATCATCATCAACCCATTAATGTCCCACTGCTGGGCACAGGTCTCCTCTCAATTGAGAGGGATTAGGCTATAGTCCACCACGCTAGCCTACTGCGGGTTGGCAGACTTCACATGCCATCGAGAATTCTCTCAAGCATGCAGGTTTCCTCGCGATGTTTTCCTTCACCGTTTGAGCATGTGATAAATGCGCACATAACTTCCGAAAAGTCAGTGGTGCGTGCCTTGGGTTCGAACTCGAGACCTCTGACATCTCAGTCTACTGGTCACACCGCTCGGCTACCACAGCTCGCCCGTTTCCATAGAATAAATAAATAAATATATATCGATGATCCAGTATGTGTATAGCGACGTCTATGTCGCTACATAGCAACAACGTACATAGCAATGGAGAAGCTATCAAAACTGACATGACACATCGAACGCGATAAAGAGCTGTGGTAGCCTAGTGTGATGATTTTTTTACGATTACTCCTAAGATATTCGTTTATATTTTTTTAAAAAGTAGCCTTTGTGTTAATCCAGGTAATAAACTATTTGTATGCTAAATTTCATTCAAATCTGTTAAGCGATTTTTGCGTGAAAGAGTAACACACATCCATACGTACAAACTTTCACGTTTATTATATTAGTAGGATGTTAAACACGTGTATTCGTAAAGGATATTTATATATCGTTTTTGTTTTGTTTATTTGTCTTTGAGAAGCGGTTAGATATTTTCCTTAAGTCATTGATACGTCTACAACATATTATTTATCTGACTTCTGGGGTATGAATCCCGGGTTCGAATCCCGGTAGGGACTAATATTTATGTGGCGAGCATGGCCATGTGGCCTGAGTCGTAGATATTTCTATCTGTAACATGTATATAAAATCTATGGATACTAAATGGTATCAACCATTTAGTATCTGTAACACAAGCCTTGTAGCTTAGCTCGTAACTAGATGGCGCTTCGACGACTCGGTGGCGCAGTGGCTGAGCGATCGGCTTGTGCATCACAGGTTGCGGGTTCGATCCCCGCACGGTGCAAATATTTGTACGTTCTACAGGTAGTTGTTCCGGGTCAGGGCGTTTGTGTATGTGTGCATTTGAAACGCACCCACGATACAGAAAATCCTAGTGTGGGGAAACGTTATAAAAAAAATGCTAATTTCACCGTTTGAATAAAAGATAATTTCGGAAAGTCAGTGGTGCCTCGTCATTGAACTTGAGACCTTTGTTCCGAGTCTATTGATCACTCCACTAGGCTATAGCAGCCGCTCGAAGGTATCCCGATATATTTATCTCAATACAGCCTTATTACCTGTCTGTTCGACGAGTCTCTTATGTACACTCGCGTCCAATAGTGCCTCTCGCCTCGCTTCACTCCAGAAGTCTCAAGAGACAAGTCTGTGCCCAAGTACAACCACGTACAACCACTAACACTTACTTTATACAATTGTTTTTTTTTTTCGTTTTCAGTTCTAACACGTTGAACTTTAAGTAACAGCTGGTATGGTCTCTGTATGACGACCCAATTAGCCCAGCGGTAGTTAACGCTATCCTGTATTAACATGTGTTTATGTGATGAGTGTCTGAGTTATAGATGTATCTATAGTAAATAATAATTTATTTATCTGGACATTATGATACAGCGCCATCTAGTTCCGTGGTAAGCAACGAGGCTTGTGTTACGGATACTAGTTGGTATATACTTTTTTTTTTGTAAATACATACATATTATACATAGATCGAATAGATTATCGATAGAAATCGAGAGTCATTTATGGAACATCAAGTTGAGCCATAAATCAGGCAAGAAAGACCTCTCTACCTGCAACTATATTGTACAAGTAACTGCTAGTATACGAAAGATGCTGATTCATCAAAGCCGAATTTTCATAAACTGGACATCATGCCCTGTGAGAGATTTCACTATAGTCACCAGGTGCTTCAATTGCCAGCAGTTCGGTCATGCGGCCAAATTTTGCCGAGAATCAAGTCCTACATGCAACCACTGTGGGGAGTCTGGACACTCCTTCAAAGAATGCACTGCAGCATCTACTTCTCCGCAATGTGCGACGTGCAAACGTTTTAAGAGGAAATGTGACCATCCAACAGGTGATGTAAGCTGTCCGGCGCGCATATATGCAGAGGCGAACTATATTAACTCCATAGATTATGAAGGGTCCTAAAGCTGACATTGAATACTTTAAGTAAATTAATCAACTTTGTGAAAATTCATCGCTTATTGATCATTAACCTGTTTTACTAACTACAAATATACTAACCTAGAAAAAAAAAATGTTTACGTAGCTTTATTAAAACTAACATGACTAATGTTGTAATTTGTAGTACACATGTACTTGTCCCACTTTATTATAAGCTGACAGCCATTGAAATATCTGTGCATCACGGAATTTCCGTAAACACATCGATGGCAATTATTATGTATTGTTTATTTTATTTTATATTTTATTAATCATCGCATCGCATCGCATAGCTTAGTCTTATTTCATCTATAATAATAAAGAAGAAAATTGTTAATTTAAATTATAAGGAAAAGTATTATATTGCTCATAATTAATTATCATGTAAAGTGATAGCCTGAGACACAGGTTTCTACTAACCTAGTTCGGGCAGGTCGCGACATATATCTAGAGTTACGAATATTGTTATCTTGTATGCACCTTTAAAATAAATAATTTAGTTTTTGTTATTATTAAGACACTAATATACCCTACCTTACCATTAAACATTATTGCTAAAGAAATGTACACCTTTTTTGTAAAAGAATTAAATAAAGATTATTATTATTATTATTATTATAGATACATCCATGACTTGGATACAAATGTTTATGCTCATTAGTCCCTACCGGGATTCGAACCCACAGCACAGAAGGCAGTGTCAACTACCGCTGGACTAACTGGGTCGTCATATATGTACTTAATATATGCTCATGGGAAGCGTGCGGTGAAGATGAGGCGGGTTTCACACATTTGGTTCACTCAAAAAGTGCTCAACGCGCCTAAAGAAGTTTTCGCTTCAATAAATATATATTTGGAGAACTCTCTAACTCTGTCTGTCACAGGTTCAAATTTCAAACACGTTTCATCCACTTCGTCTACATTCTAACTTTTTTTTTGGATTCTTCGATTTTTTTAATCAAAATCGAAATATAATATGCAATGCCTAAAACGCCTGTACGCCTGTACCTGTAGATAACCTATTAAAAATGTATCAATATTCGTATTTTCATTTTTAAGTTTATAAATCAATGTATACATAGTTATTGCAACGTTTTTTAAATGAAATCTTCGTTTTTTAAATAATAAAATAGAGTTTTTGAAATTGCGTTTAAAAATGTTCACTTGAGACATTAAGGAACATTCAATTCGATATTAAAGGTTCCATGTAAAACCGACACATTGTAGTGTATTTCATACGTGTTTTGCGCCATCCGAATTCAAGTACTCACATAAAATTGAATTCTAAGTAAGTCTCGCAAATTTATTATTTGTTTTCCAACTTCTAATACGAATAAAACGATTTTTCACGCAACAAAGCACTATTAAATTCTATATTACCCGTTTCACTTGGATTTTTGTTGAGATTATTTTCACGATAGCAACACAAGAGGCCACAAGCTGTTTTTCAATTTCCTTTTGATCTGAACTGGGTTAACGGTACGTTTGATATATGATAAATAAAATAAACAGATTATCCCCAATTGTTTTTGGATCAGTTTGTTGTGTATGAGTTAGCCTCAGGCCTTTTACCGAATTTCCTGTCTGCCATGTACATAACATTGTTATTTTCTTGTATATAAAAGTAACGGGGCCTTCAGTGCGACCTGCCAACGCCAGCTCTATCTGGGCCTTATGATTCGCAAAAGCATTCACCATGACCCAACGGGCTGCGGTCCAGCTTTAGTCGCTGGACTCCAGCTAGAAGGAACTTATTCGCTGTTCCTTAAGACCTTGTGCAATGGGCATCCCGACGCCTCAAGTTCGACGCCCAAAGCCCTCTTGCAGGCCGCAAGGGATAGGAAGAACTGTGCATCAATACTTTCTTCACTTCTCTTCCCTTGCGGCACGCCTGTCTCCACATTTCTAAGGCAGTGGAAGGGAGGAAGGCAGTTTTCTCCTGCCTCACTATGACCTGAGTTATCCAAAGGTTGGACGAGGCACTAAACTAAACGTTGAAAGGTGCATTTTGTCTTCAAATCTAGGAATAGAAAATATCGAAAGCTAACGATCTAATTAAATAGACTATTATAGTACTCTACTGATACAACAATTTAAATAATCAACATAAAAAGAAAACTTCGGATAGTTTGAAATATATAAATATTGTATTGTTATAGTGCGACCACTTAAACTATGAAACTTGAGATAATTCTGAGGTAAGTATAATATGATCAAAATTTCACGTCATAAGTCATCAATTATAAAATTCCACCCGAATAGGCATACAATAAAATCAAGAAATCTGGGTAAAAACTGCGATTGTAATTCTCTTGAATACCCTAGGCCTATAAAGTACACTTTAAAAGATGAACTCCAGTAAATCCTTCTTAACTAGAAATTCCGGTCAATTGCTTCTAGTTTACTGTGAACCGTGCTTGCGGCAATAACCACGGGAAGTATTGCTCGTTTACATAGTTAACATAATAGGGTTAAGAGGAATCTTTGATCGGTTCCAAACTTTAAACGGTGCATAGTTTTAAACTACGAAGTTCCCGCGGCATATTTAAAACGGATTGGCAATTATAAATTGAATCAAATTAAAGATACTAATTTCTTATAGGTTATATTTTATATTTATATTTCGTACGGAGCTGTGGTAGCCTAGTGGTGTGACTAGTGGACTGAGATGTCAAAGATCTCGAGTTCGAACCCAAGGCTGACTTTTCGGAAGTTATGTGCGTATTTATCACATGCTCAAACGGTGAAGGAAAACATCGTGAGGAACCTGCATGCTTGAGAGATTTATCTCGATGGCATGTGAAGTCTGCCAACCTGGAGAAGGCTAGCGTGGTGGACTATAGCCTAATCCCCAGAGAGGAGACCCGTGCTCAGTCGGACGTTAATGGGTTGATGATGAAGATCAATGGCCAAATACTCAAAGCGAAGTACCTCTCAAATTTAAGTAGCCGCTAACTTACAATTTCATAGAAAACCCCAATAACACTTTAATGAACCTGTGGATCGAATGTAGGACCTTATTCAACAACCTCGTTTATTACCTCTCGACTTGTATGTAGCTCTAGATTAATGGCTTATAATATGTATTATAACATTTAATAACATTTATTTATTGGAACCTTAACAACCTTTAAGGTAATAAAATTTGAACGATAAGGGTGCTTACACTTGTATGTAGGTATATGTAGGTTTTTAGTTCGCTTGATGTTAAACGACGTCTAAGATAGATTGCGCTTTTCTAGAAAAAAATAATTAACTCGTGATAGACACTCAGATTATATCTATCACAAAAAAAACACTCAGGAAAGGCATGTAAACACAATGTGTTGAAACTGCTTAGTAAGTTTATTTTGCGGTGTGTTAATATTTTATATTTTAAGCTATTGCATAGCTTCTATCGCGGGCCTTGAGCGCGGAGACCGAATCCAGAAATTCCGTAACGAAAATAACATAAGCGGCACAGTGATGATACTTTATTTTTTAAGCTATTGCCTAGCTTCTATCGTGTCTGCTCAGAGTTTCGGCGTTAGGCCTCTTTGTATTTTCATGGTACGGCTCAACGAAGCTCGCACGAATCGAGACGAGCTGCTCCGAAATCGGACGAATACGTAATCAGCTGTTTGTGAGAAAATATATAGGTGTATAGGTATTTATTTTTTGTTATTTATCTTGGACTTCATTTTCAACTGACTTCACACAACGATATGTAGAAAATCTCGACATATTAATTATTTTATTTCATACCAGATAGGTAAGTATATTTTTATTGGTAAATTGTTCGGTCCGACTGGGGTTACCTCATGTTACAAGAGATCGCAAAACAATAATAATTGTGTATCTGCGAATGAGTAAGGTTGCCAGATCTCGTTAGCGGAGTGACTATTCTGACAGCATTTTGGGGAATTTCGTTAAGTGTCACTTTAATAACCCATCCAAACTTATTAATGTGAAAGTGTGTCCGTCTGTCTGTTTGTTAGCTCTTCACGTTATAACCGCTGAACCGATTTAGATGAAATTTGATGGTCCTTCTCCGGGACTAAAACTATCTATATAGATAGTTTGAGTCCCGGGGAAGAACATAGTTTTCATCCTGGAAATCATCCCTCAAAAGGGGGAAAAGGGAGGTGGAAATAAAATACAAATTTTTAACGGACGAAGTCGCGGGCAAAAACTATATTTTAATTAATGCGAGCGACACCTCTGGTGTCGCAAACCTCCATCATTCATCCATTCATCATCAACCCATTAACGTCCCACTGCTGGGCACGGGTCTCCTCTCAATTGAGAGGGATTACGCTATAGTCTACCACGCTAGCCTACTGCGGGTTGGTAGACTTCACATGCCATCGAGAATTCTCTCAAGGTTTTCTCACGATGTTTTCCTTCACTTCAATATTTCTATGTATGTATTTACAATATGTATGTAATGTATTAACCACCAGTATGTATCCGTAACACAAACCTCATTGCTTAAGCTTGCAACTAGATGGCACTAATTTCCAAATATATTTAATTCCAAAACAATAGTCTACCAGAAGGTTTTAAATGCACCAAAGTTTTGGAAACTATATATGACTCCTTTAAACTTTTAGTGGATACCTACGTATTTAACCAATTTTATCGATCGCTTCAACACCATCGAAAGTGATCAAACTGGTCAGAAATCCTATGCTTTATTTTATTTTTGTGATGTAAAACAACAAATCTTTATTACTTGTACATACATAACATACCATCACGCCTGTCGTCCCCGTAAGGTTAGGTAGAGGTGTACTAATGTACACTCACGTTACGCCGGTATGTTTTAGGTCCCGTGTAATAGAGGGTGAGCCTATTGCCATTAACCGGGCACGAATCCAAACTCGGAACTGCTACTGAGGTACCGGGTCTCCTCACGATGAGTCCTTGATAAATACACACGAAACTTTAAATTGTCAGTTCTGCGTGACTTGGGATTGAACTTGAGACTTTTGACTTCACGGTCCATTGGTCACACCACGTCAGTTAGGAAATGCCGATGCCATCTAGATACTAAAAAAAACTTATATGCTTTTAAAAGTGTCTTTAAAAAGATCTATTTACAGAAATAAACAATCATTTTCACTAGGTTATCAAAGCCTGTAGATATACATATTATACCTACATATTTTTTATTGAATTTATAGCCATATTATTACGTTCATCCAGTAATAAGATCTGACAGTACAAACCCAACGTGTATAATAAATTTACTCCTAACCTTGACGGAGTAGCAGCTTGGGGTTCGGATTTGTGCCCGAATAAAAATATAGAAATAGGCCAAATATAGAAATTGCATAGAATCTACAAACATACGAATTGAACAACAAGCGTATTTATGTAAGACTAAATTACTTCACGGTTTAACGGCTGAAATTTTGTATGGAGATAGTTGAGTCCCTGGGCTATATGATAGTTTTTGTTCCGGAAATCATCCCTTCAAAGAGATAAAAGGAGGGTGGAAGTTTGCGGAATCGATAATTTCTTTAAAGAGGGAACATTTATTTATTTATTTAAAACACCTTAAACTATCCTATCCCTATCCTCCTTAACATATAAATCATCATCACTATTGTCCCACTGCTGGGCACGGATCTCCTCTTATTTGAGGGGGATTAGGCTATAGTCCACCACGCTATCCTACTGCGGGTTCGCAGACTTCACATGCCATCGAGAAAATCTCTCAAGCATGCAGGCTTCCTCACGATGTTTTCCTTTACCGTTTGAGCATGTGATAAATACGCACATTACTTCCGAAAAGTCAGTGGTGCGTGCCCGGGTTTTGAATTCGAGTCCTTTATATATCAGTCCACTGGTCACCACACCACTAGGCTACCACAACTCTTATCTCATTTCTTCTCTCTCTTCTCTCTTTACAAATTCTATGCAGACGTATTCCCGGACAAAAACCAGTTAAATATAACTCTCAAATTGCGAGCATAACATTTTAAATGTTAAAATTAATTTCTTCATTAAGCTGTGGTAATTAAAATTCTAAGTGCCTCTGGCGCTGCTTTGTGGAAGAAAATTGTGACATCTACTCGAACCGCTTTGTAATATGAAATTAGCTTATTTGATCTAGGTACCTATAATCTAATGGTAACCTAACGGTTGCCTGTAACCCAGTGCAGGTAACCCAATTTTAATAAGTGGTCGCTGACGGCAGTTTAGGAGAAAAAATCGTCCCTTATTATAGTGCACTTTGCCCTGTGTTAATGACACGAATATCGTTGAAATGTCTATATGAATTTTAACATAATTACAGTAATTTTAGGCTTTGATTTGTCAGTACTGAGAAACCATAACAGTGTAGTCTTACAGAACGAACATTAACAATCAAAGCCAATTGTGATCAAGATTTGCACAGGGGGGACACTAATACTACCGACATGCCATCACGCCTGTCGTTCCCGAAGGGTTAGGCAGAGGTGTACTTATGTACATTTAGGTACTTTTCGCTGGTATGTTTTAGGTCCCATGTAATAGGGAGGGGCGAGCCTATTGCCATCATCCGAGCACAAAACCGAGCTGCTACTGAGATCTTCACAGTAAAACGCTTTGCTCGACCTGGGAATCGAACCAGAGCCCTTTTGCTCACCAGTCGCATTTACGACTACTAGACCAGCGAGGACGTCCCCACCCCTCCTCGGTATTTGCTCAGAGGGTACACTAATAAGTGTGAAATAATTTACACTTGGTCACCGCAGTTACATTAAACTAAATTAGGACGCCTGAACCGTTGTTATCTCTAATTTGTTATGCAATTATCAATTTAAACGTGAAACAGGATTCATTGCCTGCATACAAGCCAGTTAATTATTTATTTATAACACAACATACTCACGTTAATTAGATAAATTAAACTATTGATTTTGTCTTACTATCATGTCACGGTCGAAATCTAATGTTAAAGTGTGGGAAAAGTCACTGATTTTATGTTAAACTAACTGACCAGGTCTTCGTTGCGCCTTCATTATATATTTTGAATACGAATTAAAAAGAAATATACGGGTTTTTTCATTACGAGCGCTCGAACTTTGAAATTAAATTAAACAAGCAGTTTCAATAATATTGCTAACATTTTTATTCTAAAGGACATTCAGTGACATTATGTTTGTAATATAATTTCAGTTAAATGGCCACCGAGACTCTGTTGTACTGTGGCACCGTCTGTGGTCACCGGGTTTAAATAGCTCTTGAGTTAATTGAACTTTGTATGGATGAAAATCCGACGCGATTTCGAAGTAAAATCCGCCAAGTTGTTCTCACAGAAATAATTAGCTCTTGCGCAAGACGTGGAATGGACTGTCTGATGTTTTCTCGCAAACCGTCCCGAACAGCAACAGTTTTTTTTAATGTCGACTGTGCAGTACCATGATTGCCAAAAATTGGAAGCAACGCACGAAACGTCAGGCAAACAGAGCAGTTATTTTGATAATCAATGTTAACAATTTCTACGCGTTATTGAAGAGTTTTGCGATCCATGGTAATATGTCACGACTAAATATGTGTTTGTGTTCCCGCCAAGTTTGACAGCTATCACTTTACCAAGATGGCCGCTATACGCTGTCAAAGTTCAAGCGTTTCGTATTGAAAAACCTTTTACAAACCTTGTCCTTAGAAAATTTATCCAGTTTTTTGCAGTCGTTTAAAAGTTATACGCGTAGATATTATTATATACTAGGGATGTTATGGATACGATATTTCGGATCTGGATACGGATATGGATATAGGCATAAGATTATATCAGTTTCAGATACGGTTACGGATATCTAATTAGTTCGTATTATCCGTTAGTTTCGGATAGTTTCGGTTACGGATATTAGATGAAGTTTCAGTGAATTAGTGCCACCTCGTTTCCGGGAAAAGTTTTTATCACACTGTTTACATTTTGCAGAATCTACATTACCTAACTTAATAAAAAAATGTCCAAGTTAACCTGTTCGTTTTATTTAGACTCCGCCCTTATACGAAAACTATACGAATCTTATAAACCGGATACGGTTACGGTTACGGATATATTTTTATTTCGGATATCCGATAGTTTCGGTTACGGTTACGGAGCTTCATAACATCCCTGATATATACCTACATTGAGGCGATTATTTTTTATTTATATAGATGTTTTCAGGACTGGAATTAAATGCTCGAAGAATGGTAAAACATTTACAAATTCTTATTGTTGAAGTCCGCAGTGTTTTGCAATAACCGTAAATTTCGAACTTTTAAAAGCATTTGCTCTGTAAATCTTGGGTTGTACTTGAATGGTTCGATTCCAAGCACCTTCCTGTTCAAGTTTCACTTCCAAGAACGTCAGGATTTAATCAGCTAAAACTCGAGAATTTCTGGCTTCCAAAAATGTTGTTTATACGTACACTTCACCCACCATTTTATCAGCCATCTAGTCTTCTAGTTTTGCCAGCTGAATATTTCATTAAATATTATTAATTTGATCTCTATTGTTTAAATTTATTTTGCTTTGGAAGTTTAAAATATTATAATATACACAGAAGTACATACATGCCATCACGCTGAGGTGTACTAATGTACACCTTCACCTTCACTTTGGCATGTTATCGATCTAATGTAATAGGGGACGAGCCTTTTGCCATCAACCGGGCACGAATCCAATCAGAGGTGAATATTTAATTATGTTATTATTAACTTGATCCCTCTATTGTCCTATCTATCTATTGTTTAAATGTATTTTGTTTTGAAAGTTCAAAGTATTATAATAATAAGTTGTTTGTTTATTATTGAACAATTTCCAATTTAAAACAATATTACATTGTTATGGTTTATTTGTTGTTTAGAGACTCGTGGCTAAGTCATTATCATTAACCCAAACTGTCCCACTGCTGGGCACGGGTTTCCGACATTGTGGTGAACGTGTTCTTGGTTTCCGTCAATTTTGCTCTTCACTCGACGTCACTTGAAATGTTCAAAGAATGAATGAACATGTGCTGCTACCCACTTAAAACTTAAATTTTTGCTTTGGCAATACCCATGCCTACTATCACCTGGAACCGGTAGCCTAGTGGCGTGACCAGTGGACTGAGATGTCAATGGTCTCGAGATCAAACCCAAGACCAACGACTTTTCGGCAGTTATGTGCGTATTTATCACATGCTCAAACGGTGAAGGGAAATATCGTGAGGAAAGTTACTGCTTGATAAATTTACTCGATGACATGTGAAGTCTGACAACAGTCAGACTTCACATGTCATCGACTGCATGTTTGCAGTAGGCTACCGTGGTGAGCTATGGCCTAATCCCTCTAAAATAAGAGGAGACCCGTGCTCAGCAGTGGGACAATAATAGGTTGATGATGATGATGATGTGCCCACCACTTGTGTGGCATACCTACTTCACATGCCATTGAAAGAATCGCTTAGGCATGCAGGTATCCTCACATGTTTTTCCTTCACCGTTTGAGCATGTGATAAATAGGCACGTAACTTATGATTATTTTTATTGTGTTGTTAAGAAAAATTTAAACAACAAAATAAAAACATCAGTGTTGTGTTTAACTGTCAGAAAAAAATACTTTCATTCTTCATGTCTACTAATTATTTTACAGAGCAAATCATAGCACTTTGCTTGACCTGGAAATTGAAACTAGGAACACAAGGTCAGTTGTTCTGCTGCACAAATGGTTGTTCTATACATACAAATAATTGTAATAATATTTTAATTGAACACACTAATTTTGTAACTGGTGTGCGATATTGCTTTAACGATTAGCGCTGCGGTATGGAAATAAATTAATATACCCGGACATTATGAAACAGCGCCATTTAGTTCCGTGGTAAACAACGAGGCTTGTGGATGGATACAAATGTTGATGCTCATGACAGAAACATTTGTCTCTACTAAGATTCGAACCTGGGTTGTCACTAAAGGCTGCCATGGCAACTACACCGCTTCTAATCCCAAGTAAGGGCAAATGTTGGAGCGATGTAAATAATTGTAATAAAAAACTTATTTATGTACGATTTAATACAGTATTTTCCGTATAAAATTTACTTCATAAATTTGGTTCAATATACCTAAAGAAAAACTTTTAAACATTCAAAAAGATGCTTTGGCCCATGAGGGGATCGAACCCGCGACCTTCGCGTTATTAGCACGACGCTCTAACCAACTGAGCTAATGGGCCGATGATGACTTCAGCTGAAATAGATATGTAGTATATAAATATAGGTATTTCTATTAGTAAAAACATGATTTTGCCAATAACAATCATCACAGACGATAAATGTTTTAGTTTTAATGAAGGAATATAGAGTGATTTCACCGCTCAACCATGTAAGGCGGACAAATTATCTATGACCAGATAAATAATTAATATCGACTTGTATATAAAATAAGTTTGTAACAAATACTTTTACTTGCTTACTCCAGTCGGACACCGGCGTGATATATCCGTACATAATGACACAATGCTATCTAATCGATACACTAATTTTTTTTGTAAACACAAATAGACTCGAATATAAACTGCTTTCTGCAGAACTAAAATCTTTAATTTCAACTAGACCAATATTGCCAACCCGCAGAAGGCTAGCTTGGTAGACTATATCCTTATATTATATAGACTATAGGCCTTATCCCTCTCAAAAATGAGAGGAGACCCGTGCCCAGCAGTGGGACGTTAATGGGTTGATGATGAGACCAATATTACAAGTACTTTAGAATTGTCAAAATTTATTGCACAGTACCAAAAAGTAGGTCTTATGGACGATTGGACGGTAGCCAGCAATAAGCTTTTTGGGTACGTTACATATATCACAAAATGAATTGGTCTCCTTTACAATAGGTATGAATGGATAATTGGACCTAGTTATTTGCGAAATTTTGGTGTACACTGATACACATACCTACCTATCCCTTTTGAAATTCAAGCCTGATGTTATTTCTGTTCATAAATAAGTTATTATATTATATAAGTTCGTGGGTTCGGTTCCCACGGGCCACGTGGCACAAATATTTATATGATGAATATAATATATATAATATGTTTGTATTCGTCTGGGTGTTTCCTATGTATTATAAGTATGTATTTACAAAAAAAAAGTATATAAGTATTATATCCATTGTCTAGTACTCATACTTAGTTTGGGACTAGATGGTGCAGTGTAAAATGTCGCAGAATATTTATTTATTTATATACAATTACTTCATGTTTATTCTGATTTCTATACCTAATAAAAGATAATTATTCATTTATCTTACATGAGGCATATTCTTAAATGTTCCAATATCACAATTATATTTTTATGGCTATAATTGTATTAAAACCTACGCATTTTATCTCTCTCACTGTTAAATAAATAAGATTATCAGATATAAAAGCAATTGCTTACAGATAAAAGTATTAACAATTTGTTAATAAATCCTTATTGCTAAGCACTGTCTTATCTGTTTTTAATTATTTTTCAGCGGAATTTTGACCCGACCTTCGTAATCTCAGGGTAGATAGATTAAGTGACTTAGATTGTTTTGCTTCAATTTATCCATAATATATTTTTATATTAAGTTTGAGGGTGTACTTAATTTGGTAGTCTTATTTAGTGGAGAAAAGGTCGTGCCAAAATGACCTCGCTAGTCAATCAATCTGATAGTTTAATCGGTGCCTATCGAGGTCAGGATAGGTTACAGGTCAAAAACTAAAAAGGTAATTTAAACTACAGTGCAATGCCGTAGCGTGGCCGCCCGGGGCTGTCTAGAAATTTGCCGCCCCCTTTTCTACTAGTATAAAAACGACGTGGCACTTGATGCCGCCCCCTTTCATATGCCGCCTGGGGGCATGGCTCCCTTTGCCAACCCCCCCCCCCCTACGCTACGTTACTGCTACAGTGAATACATAATTACACATTAGACATAGAAATGAAAAGCGCCCAAAAGTCAAGGGGAGTCAAGAAAATAGTTCGCAATTTTATTAAGTAGTTTCACTTCACCAGATTATTGACTATTTAAACTTATTCACAGTGCTTCACACTTCAACGTTCGCATTCGAATGGCGGGGTATATTACTCGAGTTTGACACTAACCGTCGTCTTTCATATCTGTCAGTGTCAACACACCGAACTGTCAGAATAATTTTATTTAATTACCCAAAAAATATGCGATAAAATATATCGATCAATGAATGAACGTAACAGAAACATTAGCACACGCCCATGTAGGTACATATGTATGTATGACGGTTACTTATTGCAAAAGCTATATACCTACTTAATACAATAAATATTAATAATACAAGGTCCGTTCCCTATATTACGTATCTATATAATAAACGTAGATTCTGTAAATTTATAATATGCAAAGTTTTAATGAATTCACAGCAAACTCATTAAGATATTGCAACACGTTGAGCCAGGCCGCTTAATGAACCGTTGCTATCGAACGATCTCTATTGAGGTCGGGTTATTTAATAAATCATAATTAATATTGATGAAATCATCCGATAGGCTAGCGAAGTGAGCTATAGACTATAAGCCTCTCAAATGAAAGGAGACCCATGCCCAGCAGTGGGACCATAAATGGATTGTTCATTTTATACCACAAGGATGGCAAATCTTCGTCCCCGGATGATTAATAATAATATAATAATATTTGTAAACATCATGACACAGCGCCATCTAGTTCCGTGGTAAGCAACGAGGTTTGTATGATGGATACTAGATGGTTGATATACTACATAATATATACCTTTTTTTGTAAATACATACATAGATACATCCATGACTCGGATACAAATGTTTATGCTAATCACACAAACATTTGTCCCAACCGGGTACGAGCCTAGGACCCATAGCACAGAAGTCAGTACTAACTACCGTTGGACTAATTGGGTCGTCATATTAAGAGAAGTATTGATGTACACCCACATTTCAATGGTATTTTTTAAACCCCATGTAATAGGGGGCGAGCCAATTGTCATCAACTTATAATCAAGATTTTGTTGAAAATTTCATACAAAATCTTGATAACACTGAAACCTTTACCTTTACCTTGAAAGCGAACCCAAAACCCACCAGTCTCACTTACGTTACGACCACTAGACTTGGCAGTATGTGTACCATTAAATGAATATCCAGCCGTAATAATAGTTTATACAAACAAGCTGACACATTGTGGTTACTACAGGAGTAATAATTAATGAAATAATTATCGGTCGCATGAGCTGTCACTTGCAACTAGGGCTACCATCCGTCCGAGCTTCCCCGGACTTGTCCTAGTTTAGAAGGCGTCCGTAAACGTCCAGTATTAAAAGTTTTAAGTGACTTGAAACTTGACTTGCCGCGTGAACTACCGACTATTAAACTAATTTATGTTTAAACTTTTATTTTTATTTTACGTAGTAATTTTATACAGTTTCTTGTCGTGGTTGCCACGTTTGGGGCTGTCCATTAATCACGTGAGATTCGAAAGGGGGGGGGAGGGGTTCAGCAAAAATCACTAAATATCACATGGGGGAGGGGGGGTATAATGAGATATCACGTGTACTTATTTTTTCGTCAAACGCGTAATTTCTAAACCTAAAAATAGTATTACAAACATTTTAAGATTCTTTGTAGGTACTAAAAAATACACGTGATTTTTGGTGGGGAGTGGGGGGGTAGTCTTAAACCACACCACGTTTCACCATGGGGGAGGGAGGGGTTAAAAAATGTTAAAAAAACATCACGTGATTAATGGACAGCCCCTTTAAGAGATGGTAACCCTACTTGTAACTCAACCCGATATTATAATAGCTGATGGAGGCTTCTCGTTTATGTGTATACTGGACACTAGATAAAGTAATTAATTCATGAATAAATACCCGTAAAAATAACTTCATTATCATCCTCATAACCACCTGTCCTCTCGTATCCGACCGAATATTTCGAACTATTCCATCAGACACAAATGCATGTCATGAAATAATATTGAATAAAACATCAGCATATTTATTATGTAAAATCCATAGGGATTTTAAATTATATATATAAAAAATACCAACTAATAATAATGGCAAACATGCATAAGGCAAAAGTGGTATGCAGGGACCGTAGCGCGTGGCATTCTGTAGTTTCTGCCTACCCCCATGGGGAAAAAGGTGTGAGTGTATGTATGTATGCATAAGGCCTACCCGATGGCAAACGGTTACCACAGCCAATAGACGGTAACAACACCAGAGGTGTCGCACGCGCGTTGCCGACCCAATAAAAACCGTTTCAAGAATCTTAAGATAGGGAATGTAAAATAACTATACTGACAACAAACGGAATTTTGATGCTGCTAGAATAGTTACCTCCTAAACGAGGCAATGAGTCCCTCTCAAAGGAGACCCGTGCCCAGCAGTGGGACATTAATGGATTGATGATATGTAGGTATAAACTCGGCAACTTGGCTCCCTCACAGAGAAAGACAACTACTATTGTTTCACTGCGGTCTTCTGTAAGGCGGAGGTACTTCAGCAGTTGGCCCAATTTGAGTGCAAAATCTCGCTATGCCCTACATCTCTGAAAACTTATGATGAAGAAAAAAAAGAACAGCATTTATTGATAGCATACCTCATAAGTTATACCTGCTTTTATAAATTGTCCCGCACTATGCAGTCATTCAGTAATACAGGTCGTGACCTATCATCCGTGAAAAGTTTAGACGACCCAATTTGTCCAGCGGTAGTTAACACTGCCTTCTGTGCTGTGGGTCCCAGGTTCCAATCCCGGTAGAGACAAATGTTTGTGTGATGAGCGGAAACATTTCTATCCGAGCCATGGATGTATATATGTATAATATGTATATATTTACAAAAAAAAGTATATATGTAGTATATCAACCAACTAGTATCCGTAACACAAGCCTCGTTGCTTAGCACGGAACTAGATGGCGCTGTGTGTCATAGTGTCCAGGAATATTTAGTACATTCGAGATTGAATATTCGGACTTCGGCATTATCACTAATAGTGGCCTCCCTAATTACACAGCGAGTTTTTTTTTCGAACTAAGCAACGAGGACAGTAGATGGTTGATGTAGCATATTTATGTAAATATATACATACAATAGCTGACACAGCAAACGTTTTTTTGCCACATTTTAGAAGTTGGTGGTAGAAGAGTGAAAATTTAGGGTTATATGTATTTTTTAAAGCCAATTTATAAAAAAATACAAAAAATATTTTGTCAAAAAATAAGAAAAAAAAATCTGGTGAGGGACATCCTTATCACCTAGGGCTGTAAAAACTGTAGCCTACGACCGATTCTCAGACTTACCAAATATACATTCAAAATTTCAGCCGTTTCGGAGGAGTTCAGCGACAAACACCGTAACACGAGATTTTATATGCAAATTTTTTTTATGACAAAGGCACTAATATCCATGTTCAGCTTCAAACATTTTCACCCTACCGAGCTTCAAACCTGAGTTCCTTACCAAGAAAGGCGACCTTGATAACGCTGCGCTAAAACAGTCGACGAACACTAAATGAATTCTTTGGTTGACGCAATGCGAATGTCTAGTAATACGGGAAATAAAACAAAGAAAAAGTATTCTAAAAGTGTTATACATAAGGTAGGTTTTTGTGAAAGTAACATTAAACCTTATGAGTCAACTTACGCTGTCCCGGTTTCTACGTACACCGAACCATTTCATTAACTAATCTATGTCTTAAAGTGACGTCAGCTGTATGCTATATACATTTACTATAGAAGATTCTCGATACTTGGTTGACAGGTCATTTTATTTCCTCTCAAATGGCAAACGAGATAACGACTGAATGTGTGTTTTTCATTTATTCTTGGGCAAACCAACAGCGACCCATGAATGTGTTTATAAACAACAAGCTGATTCCCGCGACTTGGTCCGCATGGTTCACGACTTGGTTCACGAAAAAAAAATGTTGCATACTAACTTTGCACCCCTGTTTTACCCCCTTAGGGGGTAAACTTTCAAAAATCTTTTCTTAATGCTCCCCTACGTTATAAAATGCAACCCTGTGCAAAATTTCAAGTTTCTAACCCTTATAGTATAGGCCCTGAGTTGATATGTCAGTCTGTCAACTTCTCCTTTTATAAATGTACATACATAGATAGATGAAAGTTATTAAAAATAAATACTAGGTAAATATAATAAAACTATTAAATATTTTCATGATAATACTCTATAATTAAGAAGTTTTATAGTATACCTAGTCCACCGGTTTCAGTTTTGTATACCTATTACTCTTCTAAAGATCGACTCGCTCGCCACACAATTGGATTTCAGCGCTAATTCTAACTGAAACTGGAAATACCATTATTCAAAGTAGACGAAATATAATCAGCTCCTTTTCAGCTTCAATACAATAACCGAAAATACCCACCGCTATAGAAAGATACACAGATAGAGTATTATTTATTGTACACAACTAAAAAACACACACACTGTCGGCGACACCCCAGACCTCGGATTACTATGATATTTTTTACACAATGTTTGATTTCTGTTGATTTTTAAATAATTATTAGTAGAATAAGTTTGATTGTTGTTTATTTTGTTAATATATGTTGTTTGTGAATAAAAATAATTACAAGTAGGATAGATAACCTCTCAGATTACGAGATAATTAAAGTTAAACTGTAAAATTGTACGCGAAATGCGGCCGACGCCGACAAAACTGTTGTTATATTTGTAATCCCTTGAAAATAACCTTGTACCTGTTTAAAATAAGAAAGAAACAACATTATGTAATATTTTGAGAGTACTTATGTATGTATAAATAAATAGAAACATGAATAAATAAGTCAAAGTCGCGAGAACTGAAATGAAAATATGTAGTGAATTGGGGCAAAATAAAGACCATTTTTAGAGGGCCTCGTGCCGGTAAAGATCAATAGTACAATAGTAATCGTGAATTTGTACCGTAGTAGTCAGTTCCAGTAGTTCCCGAAATTTCCGAAGTAGTGTGTTCTCGCGACGAAGTTGCAACAGAAAAAGTGTGTTTCATTAAGCCCTCGGAATAGTGAACAGGCCGGCGTGCTACAAAACATTAGTACGTCGGCACAAGTAGGGGAGACATCCCGGGACGCAGCGCTTTAGAAGCCGACCGTCCGAAACAGTTGGTCCTTCGAGCCGGATCTATATTCGAGTGCTACAGTGAAGACATCAAGATGCCGATTACAAGATCGAACAAGGGCGCGCCACGCCGCGCTGAGACATCAGCGGAAGAGAATTCGGACGGCGCAACCGAGTCGATGACGGCGACTACGTCAGGCACCGAGACCACGGTTACAAGCGGCACTACTTGTACCACCCAAACAACACAGGATAGTGAGACGACTAGAACAACGGCGTCTCAACATATTGAACAAAGCAAGATACGAGATCAACCAATTAAGAACAAAGAGTGGGGCTCTAACATGACTATGGTACCGATGGGCCCCCCGCGCGCGCCTTCGGTGAGGTCAACGAGATCAAGAAAAAGGGAACTAGAAGCTAAGGAAGAGTTAGCGCGCCTAGAGTTGGAACGAATCAAGGCTGAAGCGACACTCGCACGAGCTAGACTTGAACGCGCACAATATGAAGATGCTGTTAGTTCCGATGAAGACAGAGAACCTGAAGACCGCGCCGCGCACGTTCAGAACTGGGTGCAGACTACCGTATGTGAAGAAATTATCATGGATAATGAAGATCAGCGGCGTCACCGAGACAACCGAAATACAGAAAAAAGTGAAAGCAAGAAAAGTGACATCGCCGTATTCGCGCATGAAATAGTGAAAGCATTGAACACACGTCAGCAGCCGCCGAAGTATATACACGAGCTACCTTACTTCGATGGCAACATATCAGAATGGATGGCTTTCAAGACAGTGTATGAAGATACCGCGCCTATGTTTAACGACGTGCAGAACATAGCGAGAATAAGGAAAGCAGTGAAAAACTCAGCGAGGGAGGCCATAAAAAGCCTGCTCTATTCAGACTGTTCGCCTAGTGAAGTGATGCAAGCATTGCAGCGGCGCTTCGGACGACCGGACGCGCTAGTGTTATACGAACTTGATAAACTGAAAGTAATGGTGAAACCGTCGGACAGTGCTCGCGATATATGTGTGTTCGCGAATCAAGTGAACAATAGTGTGGCAGCCATCAAAGGACTCTCCAAGCCGCAGTACCTACACTCTCCGGAAATGGTAAAGATTATTATTGATAAATTACCAACAGTGATAAAGTATCGGTGGTATGACTACGCCGCCGACGCCGACGACCACCTGCCAGAGATGGTGAAGATTGCGGAATTTTTGAACAGAGAAGCCGACAGATGTGGAGCCTTCGCTACACCTGAGAACAAGGACAAAGGCCGGCGCGTATTCAACAAGTTCGCCACCCACGCAGTGAAGGAAAATACAACGCAAGTAAGAGACTATAAAATTACTTGTCCTCACTGTGAGGAGGGACATTACCTCACAGACTGTAGAAAGTTTTTGAACGCATCAACGCAAGACCGATGGGAGATAGTGAAAAAGCTGAAACTGTGCTTCAAATGTCTACGTAGCAGACACCGTAAAGATGCATGCAAGAGACCAAGCTGTGCTATATGTAAGAGGTGGCACCACCGCTTACTACATGCTGACGAGGGACGCACACCAGTCCCGATCAGCAGTGCGCTCACACTCACACAGAACAGCAAACGGAGCCAAGTCAGCTGACCGAGCTCACCACAAACCTAACAGCAGCGAAGGTGAACAAAGCTTACCTTAAGATGATACCAGTTGAATTATTCGGTCCCAAACACTCTACGACAGTGCTCGCCCTGCTCGACGAAGGGTCTACAATCTCTTTGTTGGACTCTACCATCGCAAAGGACTTAGGCGTGGAAGCATTCGCACTTCAAACAGTTGGCGGGAAGTGCATATTGAACCCCAACTCCAGAAGGATACATTTGAAGATAAAAGGTGTTCATCATAACAAAGTGGCAACGCTGAGAGGAGTAAGAACCATCGACAACCTGCACCTGTCTCCTCAGCGGCTCACAGAGGTAAACATAAATCAATACCCGCATCTCAAGGACATCGCGCGGCAAGTGTGCTACGAAGAGCAGACGCCCAAACTCCTCATCGGGCAAGACAATTGGGAGCTCATAGTTACCAGATCGATGAAGAGAGGTAAAGCAGGCCAACCTGTAGCGTCAATGACCACCCTCGGTTGGGTGCTACATGGCTGTGACACCAGAGCAGTCAACTTCGTCGACGTGTGCGCCCACCTGAACGAAGCAGGAGAAGACGAAGACTTGAACCAGTTGATGAAGTACCACTTCTCCATCGAGTCACTTGGAGTGGCACCGAAGCGACCCAGCACAGATGCTGATGCAAGAGCCCTCAAGATCCTGGAGAACACCAGTAGGCGCCTGGAAGACGGAAGATTTGAAGTGAGCCTGCTGTGGAAAAAGGAAAATGAAACAATACCTGAGAGCCGCAGCCTAGCCGAGAGACGCCTGTACACGCTGGAAAAGAAGCTGGATAAGAGCGTAGAATTGAATACAGCATACACCGCACAGATGAAGAACCTGCTAGACCAGAAGTACGCAGAAGAAGCACCTGAAACAAAAAATATGAAGAAATGGTACTTACCGCACTTCTCCGTCGTGCATCCACAGAAGAAGAAACTCAGAGTCGTGTTCGACGCAGCAGCGAAAGCCGGCGGCAAGAGTTTGAACGATATGCTGTTACCTGGCCCGGACCTGCTACAATCATTGTTCGGGGTCCTGCTGCGGTTCCGGGAGGGTCCAGTCGCCATAGCTGCAGACATAAAGGAGATGTTCCTTCAGATAAGAATACGCCCAGAAGATAGAGACTACTTGCGTTTCTTATGGAGAAATAGTAAAGAAGAACCATATCGCGAATACAGAATGACTTCAGTAATGTTTGGAGCGACGTCATCACCCTGCACGGCGATCTATATCAAAAATAGGAACGCCGAGGAGATGAAGAGTCAATACCCAGAAGCAACTCAAGCGGTGGTCCGGAACCATTACATGGATGACTACCTGCAGAGTTTTAGAGATGAAGATAAAGCCCGGCGAATAGCATCTGAAGTCGACCAGATTCACAAGAAAGCTGGCTTCGAGCTGAGAGGCTGGTCATCAAACAGACAGCCAGTCGCTGCTAAATTTATATCCCAAGCCGAAGACAGGAAGAACGAAGTTTCCATTATCAACAAAGAAGAGAAGACTCTCGGCATGAAGTGGCATATAACAGAAGACGCCTTGGGATTCAACACAAATTTAAGAAATATCCCTCAGCAAGTAGCGAACGGGAACGCACCGCCTACGAAGAGACAAGCCACCAGCGCTGTGATGTCAACGTTCGACCCGATGGGACTCATCATACCCGTCCTAATTCAGGGAAAGAAGTTACTACAAGACATATGGATAAGCGCGATTGACTGGGATGAAGAAGTGAAACCGCGGGAATATGAAAACTGGTGCAAGTACTTGGCCTCACTGAAGATACTCCAACACTTGCTCGTGCCTAGGTGCATAGCCCCAGATCACACCGAGGGGGAGCTGCACGTGTTCTGCAACGCAAGCGAGACAGCATTCGCGGCGGCAGCATACTGGAGATCTGCAACGAAAAACGTCACCCTGATAGCTGCCAAGGCCAAAGTCACTCCACTGAAGCCCATATCTATTCCTCGCCTAGAACTACAAGCTGCACTTCTAGCCACCAGACTAGCATCGACCATCACCAAGGAGCTAGAACTGGTCACGAATGATGTCACATACTGGACGGACTCAACCACTGTCCTCGCCTGGATCAAAACGGACCCAAGAACCTTCAAGACATTCGTCGCTCATCGGCTAGCGGAGATAGAAGAAACCACGCGGCCTCAACAGTGGAGATGGGTACCGACCGCGATGAACCCAGCCGATGACGCTACCAGGAAAACACCGCTCAATTTCGACGTGAACCACAGATGGTTCGTCGGACCTGCCTTCCTGCGCGCGCCGAGAGAAGAGTGGCCTAAACCCAAAGCCACGCAGATTCCGAAGACAGGAGAAGAAAAAGAATCCCATATCACAGCAGCAATAATCACGAAGAATGAAGAAATAACTCCTGATCCTGAGCGGTTCTCCAGTTGGACGAGATTGTTGCGAGCAACGGCGAGGGTGCTGCAATTCTTGATGCTGTGCAGACCCGGAAAAGTATACGCCGCAAGAAAAAGGGATAAGCTCACAGATCCCAATTGGAATAAAACACGCAAGATGGAAAACAGATCAACCAGAATCAGAATCAATAAGAAACCAATTAGAAAATACTTAGTGATAGAAGAATCATTTATGGAACAAGCGGAAAAACTGTTGATTCGAAGATGTCAACGTGAAAGCTTCAACGAAGAATATACGAGGCTGAAAAAGAAGGAGCAACTACCAAGAAGCAGCAGATTGAAGAGGATAGACGTCGAGCTGGAAAATGACGTCATACAGCTGCGCGGAAGAATCAATGCCGTGAAAGGAGTCTGCAACCAATACAAGAGTCCGATGATCATAGACGGACGACACAAGATTGGCAAGCTGATAATAGAACACTATCATAGGAAGTTCAATCATGGTAATCATCTGACTGTGATGAACGAAATACGCCAGAGGTATTACGTCTTAGGACTACGAACGACGCTTCGCTCTCTGGCCAGCAGCTGTCAATGGTGCCGAGTATACCGAGAGAAACCGAAGGTTTTGCCAGAAGGAGACCTGCCGATAGAACGCCTGCGACATGGGACACCACCGTTTCACAATACAGCGGTGGATTACTTCGGCCCCATGACAGTGACAATTGGACGAAGACATGAAAAACGATGGGGAGCTCTCTCCACATGTCTCACAGTGAGAGCTGTCCACATCGAGATAGCATCTTCCCTATCAACGGACTCCATGATAATGGCACTGCGAAGATTCATCGCGAGGAGAGGCACGCCTAAGGTCATATTCAGCGACAACGGAACAAACTTCGTGGGGGCCAACAGGGAACTAAAGGAAGCGATGGAAGCTCTACGAACTTCAGAACTGGCTGCAGCAACTCAGCATCTGCGAATCACCTGGAAATTCATTCCTCCGGGTGCACCGAACATGGGCGGCGCGTGGGAACGTCTAGTGCGCTCCATTAAAAACGCACTAACCACTACGCTGCGGGAAAGACACCCTAAAGAAGAAGTCCTACACACACTACTCCTGGAGGCGGAACATGTGGTAAACTCACGACCACTAACCGACCTGCAGCCGTTAGAAGAAGAAGCTCTAACGCCCAACCACTTCTTGATCGGGCGATCGTGCGGTGCAACTAGCGTCGGTATCTTCAACGAAGGAGATATGGTCGGCCCCAACACTTGGAAGACAGCACAACGCTTGGCCGACCAATTTTGGAGTAAGTGGGTGCGCGAATATCTGCCCACTTTACTTCCCCGCAAGACATCAGGATCAGAGACCGCACGCGCTCTCCAAGTGGGAGACATAGTCGTCGTCGGGGACCATACCTTACCCCGATGCTGCTGGCCAAAGGGAACCATCGCGCAAATGTACCCAGGTGCGGACGGTCAAGTCCGAGTGGTGGACGTCGCAACGGCGGGAGGCGTGATGAGGCGACCCAGTTCCAGAGTCGTCGCGATCGTGCCTGTGGAGTCGCCGCAAGCAGAAGATGGTGCTTCGCACGAGGGGGAGACTGTCGGCGACACCCCAGACCTCGGATTACTATGATATTTTTTACACAATGTTTGATTTCTGTTGATTTTTAAATAATTATTAGTAGAATAAGTTTGATTGTTGTTTATTTTGTTAATATATGTTGTTTGTGAGTAAAAATAATTACAAGTAGGATAGATAACCTCTCAGATTACGAGATAATTAAAGTTAAACTGTAAAATTGTACGCGAAATGCGGCCGACGCCGACAAAACTGTTGTTATATTTGTAATCCCTTGAAAATAGCCTTGTACCTGTTTAAAATAAGAAAGAAACAACATTATGTAATATTTTGAGAGTACTTATGTATGTATAAATAAATAGAAACATGAATAAATAAGTCAAAGTCGCGAGAACTGAAATGAAAATATGTAGTGAATTGGGGCAAAATAAAGACCATTTTTAGAGGGCCTCGTGCCGGTAAAGATCAATAGTACAATAGTAATCGTGAATTTGTACCGTAGTAGTCAGTTCCAGTAGTTCCCGAAATTTCCGAAGTAGTGTGTTCTCGCGACGAAGTTGCAACAGAAAAAGTGTGTTTCATTAAGCCCTCGGAATAGTGAACAGGCCGGCGTGCTACAAAACATTAGTACGTCGGCACAAGTAGGGGAGACATCCCGGGACGCAGCGCTTTAGAAGCCGACCGTCCGAAACACACACAACAAGATGACACATAATTGTACATAGTAAAAGTAAAATTGGCGGTCATATCGGCTAAAGCAATTTACCGCTTTTCTCTTCGTATTTATACTGAAATGAAGGGATGAAGCAAATCTCTTCAACAACATATTGTAGGTGTCGGTAGCAGTGGCGTAGTTAGGAGAACAAGGGCTTTAGGACGAAAAAACAGGGCGCCTACACTTTTTAAGTTTTATATCTTTCTCTGTAGGGCACAACAAATTCACTTAAATTTGAAAGTACATACCATCACGCCTCTCGTCCCCGAAGGATTAGGCAGAGGTGTACTAACGTACACCCACATTTCACCATTATGTTTTTAGGTCCCGTGTAATAGGGGGCGAGCCTATTGCCATTTACCGGGCACGAATCCAAACTCCGAGCTGCTACTGAGAATTTCACAGAAAAACCTAATAACACTTAGAGAGACCTGGAAATCAAACCCAAGACCTCATAGTAAGCAATAGCACTTACGACCACTAAGCTACCGAGACAGTTAAGTACAACAAACCCTTTTTATACACAAATCTAAACGACGACTCAATTAGTCCAGCGGTAGTTAACATAACACTGCCTTCTGTGCTATGGGTCCCGGGTTCGAACCCCGGTAGGGACAAATGTTTGTGTGATGAGCAGAAACATTTGTATCCGAGTCATTGTTTGTATCTATATACAATAATATGTATGTATTTACAAAAAAAAGTAATATGTAAAGTAAAATAAAATATATGTAGTATATCAATCAACTAGTATCCGTACCACAAGCCTCGTTGCTAAGCTCAAAAATAGATGGCGCTGTGTCATAATGTTCAGAAATATTTATTTATTTATTTAAATTATAAGTAAAGAAAACCTCAAAACTCTTTTCAATTCAGTTAATAAATTCGCGATCCGCTAACGTTTTGAAATGCATAATTCGCTTCCGAGCAACCTTCACAATCTTCATGATAAGGGGGGAAATTGCCCCCTGAATTGTTTGCTAACAGGTGGACGCTGATACCAATTTCCCAGGAATAATTCTCTAGTCGCCACAACCCCCACGTGCAAAACGAATTTCTCGTTCGTAATCATTTAAATGGCCCACCTTTAAATGTACGTAAACAAATCTATAATTTATGTAAACCGTTAGTGTACATTGATTAATCTATACTAATATTATAAATGCGGAATTATGTCTGTCTCTCTGTTACCTCTTGACACCGTGCAACTAGTTTGACAATTCAATTGCTAATCTGCCCGCAATTATAAGCAATGAAGCAAGCAGACGAAGCCCTAACCGGCAATTATGACATTTGAAACGGTGTAATGATTGTAACGATTAAACGGTCTAATTGACCATATGAGAATAGTAATTAATAGAATAGTAATTCAGAAGTACCTGTAATAATTAATAATAATAATTGAAATAAAACTACTTTTTACAGATTTTATCGCGGTATATTTGATATTTTTTTAACCCGACCTTTCAGATCCTTTACAGCATCCATGGTCATATAAATTTTTACTATGCCTTTCATAGCCTTCGTATCTACAAGGTCGGCAACGCGAGCGCGACACGTTTAGTGTCGCAAAAGCAAACGTCCACAGGCTATGGAAACCGTAATATTTTGTAGGAGGTAGGGCATAGCGAGATTTCTCGCTCAAATTGAGCTGCCCGACTGGGGAAGTACCTCCACCTTACAGAAGACAGCAGTGAATCAACAATAGTTGTCTTTCTGCGAGTGAGTAAGGTTACCAGAGCTCATTGGGGGAGTGACTATTCTGACAGCATGGGAATTCTGTTTGCTGTCAGTTCAGTAACTCCCTATTTTAAGAAACCTGAACGGTTTCTAAGGGGATTGGCAACGCATATGCAAGCCTCTGGTGTTGCAAATGTCTATGGGCGGCGGTCATCACTTACCATCAGGTGAGCCGCCTGCTCGTTTGCGCCCTTATCACGATAAAAAAAACCGCTTACCATCAGACGGGCCGCAGACATGTTTACCACATTAAGAAATAAGATAGATTTTTGTATCCGTAATTAAATATCTCTATTCTATATTTTTACCTGCATCAAACGGATGGGGGCGTAAGCTGCGAGTAATGAATGAATAAATCTTGTAAATAGACGGTAACATCAAAACATAGACTACCAATTATATCAGACATCTCTTGTATAATAAAATTCTAGGCATCCTGCCATATTAAGCTCAGCATCAATTTATCGAATCTCTTTGACAAACAAATTTAATTTGGAGCCTTCGCCTCGGTCCGAAAAATATTTTCTCGACAAAGGAATTTTAAGTAATAAACATGGTGATCAATAAGTCTGTAAGGTTAAGCTTGAGGTGAGGTCTGTCTATGGATGGGTGACGATTTTTAACGCTTTGAGAGCCTTCTGTCCTTAGTATATAAGAAATTCACCAGATGGTAGGTATACATTTAAAAAAATAACGGCCATTCTAATTTCGTGACCCCGACCTTAGACACCAACACTGAGTGATTTAAAAAATATAAACCAAGGGTCATACTTCCTCGACCTTCAAAAAGTAGAGACGTGACACCGTTACTTGGTTTGGACACTTAAGAAGTGCTTTCTAAGGGTAAATCGCTTAATGTAGTATATATTATTCCTTGGGTACCACTCTATAGGTTATAATAAAAGGAAATCGTTCGATGGTCCCGTCGAATTGCTTTTTTTTAACCCTCGACGCAATAACGACAGTGTGTTATAAGTTTGACATGTCTGTGTGTGGCATCATACCTCCCGAACGGATGAACCAATTTTGTTGTTTTTTCTTTATTTGAAAGGTGAGTTAGTCGGGAGTGTTCTTAGCTATGTTTGATGGAAATCGATCTAAGATGGCCGCCGGCGTCGGTAGTTGCTTAAATTTTTAATTTTGTTTATATCCGCAAATTATGACACAGCGCCATCTAGTTCTGAGCTAAGCAACGAGGCTTGTGTTACGGAATAGATCGTTGATAAACAACATATACTTTGTTTTTCTTTTGTAAATACACACATATAAAACCTACATATAAACATCCATGCGTCCGATCAAAAGTATATACTTATCACACAAACATTTGCCCCTACCGGGATCGAACCCAGAACCCTTCCCACAGAATGCAGCCTTTAGTACTACTGCGCTAATCGGGTAGTCAAAGTTGTTTATGTAGATAGTTACTCTAAATACATCATGTTACTTTTGAATATAACAATACTTTCATTTTCAGCAGCGAAGCATTACCCGCCACTGACCCACTAATTCCACTGACCCACCAATTCCACTGACCCACCAATTCCACTGACCCACCAATTCCACTGACCCACCAATTCCATTTCAGAGGGATTAGCATAGCCTAATCCCTCTGAAATGAGAGGAGACTGAAGTGAGTAGGCTAGCGGACTATAGAGTCCACTAGCCTACTGCGGGTTGGCACACTTCACACGTCATCGAGAATATCTCTCAAGCATGCAGGTTCTCTCAAGATGTTTTCCTTCATCGTTTGAACATGTAACTCCCACATAACTTCCGAAAAGTAAGTGGTGCGTGCCTTGGTTTTGAACTCGGGACCTTTGACATCACAGTCCACCGGTCACACGACAAGGCTGCCACAGCTCTCAACCAACAACAACTAACACAGCGACGGAGAACTGTCAACTGTCAAACTGACATGACACATCGAACAATCACAAAGCTCATCCTACATCGCGATAGTGACTTGACATCAACTGTCGGGCAGTAGCTCACCAGGTATAACACCTTGTCTGGTCGGAGGGTCCTCCTTTACCAATTGAGGGACTAACACCTCCAACCCTCCATAGATTCTTCACCCGCTGAAATTCGATATATCTTAAGATTTACATTTCGATTCAAATCAAATCAAATCATTTATTTGCTGAAATATGGTGGATACATGAGATGTTAAATTGAGATTATTCAATTAGTAGTTCTTACTCACAAACGATTAGAAGATAAAAACTCGTTCATAAAAAAATTAATTGATGAAAAAAAAACGAGCAAATTATTTACTATGAGATACTCAGCGCGTCCCTTCGTTTGTTTTTTTGGTGCCCACTTAAATTTAACGTTCCTTTTTCGATTTTCAGTTTCATTACACGTGAGTGAGTTTTTTATGTATTTCATACATAGTATTATTTGAACCGAGAAATTGCAAGGACCGTTTGTTTATAATAAACTAGCTTTTGCCCGTGACTTCGTCTGCGTAAAATTATTAATTTTATTTCCACCCCCCCCCCTTTTTCCCCGTTTAAAGGATGATTTCTGGGGAGAAAACTATCCTAGGAACATATGTCCTTCCCCGGGACTCTAACTACATATCTCACTCAAATTACTCATATCGGTGCAGTAATTTCGGAGCCTATTCAATAAAAACAAACAAAAAAATAAAACTTTCGTCTTTACCATATTATAGGGAAAAAGTATAGATAATAAATACAGGAGTATAAAATATAAAATACAATATAATGCATCAACATCTGACTCTTAAGCAATCAAACTTCTAATGAAAAATATTATAATATCAAGGGTTTTGCTATCTTAACATTATATTTCGATTGCCTTTTTATATTCCGTCCCATTCTATCAGCCCCAGGCTGGTATTAAGAATTCTTTATTAAATACATTGCGATATCATTGGCCAAACTGGAAAATGATCGTAAAATTATTTCGTCAGTTTTACTAAAATAATATCAAATCGTGGGAGCTGTGATAGCCTAGGGGTGGGACCAGAAGAGGTGTCAAAGGGTTCGACTTCGAATCCTAGGCAGGCACCACTGACTTTTCGGAAGTTATGTGCGTATTTATCACATGCTCAAACGGTGAAGGATAACATCGTGAGGAAACCTGCATGCTTGAGAGATTATCTCGATGGCATGTGAAGTCTGCCAACCCGCAGTAGGCTAGCGTGGTGGACTATAGCCTAATCCCTCTGCATTGAAAGGAGACCCGTGCCCAGCAGTGGGACATTAATGGATTGATGATGATGATAATCATGGTCCACCCACTATACTATCACACAGCTGGGCACGAGTTTCCTCTCATTTGTGAGGGTTTAGGATAAAGTCCCCCACTTCAGCCTAGTGTGGATTGGCAGACTTCACATGTCATCGAGAGAATCTCAGGGATGCAGGTCTTTTCACGATGTCCTTCACCGTTTGAGCATGTGATAAATACGCACATAATTTCGAAGTCAGTGGATTGGATCCTTGAGATTGAACTCAAGATTTTTGACTTCACAGTCCACTGGTCACACCACTAAGCTATCGCAGCTGTTTTTAATCCGACTAAATAAAATCCGGCCGATGGGGCTTGAAGGTTCTGGAGTGGACACCACGTACTGGAAGACCCGGTAAAGGTCGCTGGAATCCGCTGGAAGCGGGCGGCGCATGACCGGTCGTCGTGGCGATCTTTTGGGGAGACCTATGTCCATCAGTGGACGTCTAACGGTTGATATGATAATGATGATGATGAAATAAAATCCAATAGCATTGTCCGAACTAGAGATTGATCATAATAATAATATGCTATCGTTGAGTTGTTTTGTGATATGAAACAGAGTTTATATTTGTTGACAATTCAGCGATTTACACTTGACTTATATTGAACTCGCGGACATCGGCACGAGCAACTACGCTTTTCAAAAGATTTTGAAGAAGATTTTGTTTATTTGTTGGAAAAAACATACCGGCGAAATATTGTTGTACAGTCGGACATCCTAATTGGTATACATGCAACTATAGACCGATCTATGTGTGGATGTAAACCAATTAGCTTGTTCGACTGTACATTAGTACACCTCTGCCTAACCCTTCGGAGACGAACAGGCGTGATGTTATGTTATTGGGCGATATTCAATTTACATACATATTGTCAAAATTCAATTAAAAAGAAATTACCAGAATGTTCTGTTGATCTCATGAATATTCATGCGGAATTAGGTGCGAGTCCGTAGGAAACGTCGATCAGGAATTCCATGTGTGTTCCAGTTATTACTAAGGTATTGATCTATGCATCTGCGAGGATATCTCATAACACATGGGTTTATTATATTAGCAAAACCGTCTGTATATGTAAACCTAGTTTAATACACATCATTTACTTTTATTAACTCACTCGCTTTTGCGCGCTACTTCCTCCGCGTTAAATGTGTAATTTAATCCAATCTGATTTTCATAAAATTGCGTATTCATTATTTATTTTTTTATTCTAATTTATTTTATATTTCTACCGCCTTTTAAGAAATATGCGATTCCAAATACCTACTAATTTGCACACCATTTTATGGATGATTTCAGGGACAAAAACTATCTTCATACAAAATTTCATCAGGTGAGCGGTTTAAGCGTGAAGAGGTAATAGAGTAAGATCCCAGGGCCGCCAGACGTCACGTATTTTCTGGCGAAGGAAATGAAGACGATTTAGTAGTGCTAGTATGTACTAAGAACACATGCCTACCAGCTAGCTTGAATTTGAAATATGCCATTGATATGTTCGGACAATCGAAGAGCAATGATTACATTTTGAGATACAAATATCTGTTATTCAGAAATTGCGGTGTATGTTGCTCCGTATTGTATTTCGTACGAGATCAACTATTTTACAAAGTTATGGTGTTTGCACACTATACCGTAACAGGCAGTAAAGATTATCTTATCTAATATTGCTTTGCTTTTTATTGTTACTTTCATACGACTATAAAACTGAGTACAAAGAGTAACTGTACTTGTATTGAAGCCACTTTAAGATATTTTGGTCTGAAATATTTCATAAACTAAAAATGTTTGAATATCAAAATATGTATAAGACATTATACGCTTAAGATGCTCATTATTCTAGTGGTCATATACATATAACTGTCTCGTTGGTCGTAAAGTGTAACTGCCGAGCAAGGGCTCTTGGGTTCAATTCCCAGGTCGAAAAAATTGTTATCGGGTTTTTCTATGAAATTATCAGTCAAAATTGCAGCTTGGAGTTAGGATTCGTGCCCGCTTTATGGCGACAAGCTCACCTCCTATTACATGAGACCTAAAACATACCGGCAAAACGTGAGTGTACATTAGTACACTACCTATCCTTTCGGGGACGACAAGCATGTATGTATGTATACATACATGCCTGTATATATTCTAGTGGTTGTAAGAGCGACTGCTGAGCGTGAAATCATCAATTAGATTCCGAGATGTTATCGGTGTTTTCTATTGAATTCTGCGTAGCAAAACTGAATTTGCATTTGTACACATGCCTTATCCTTTTTAAAATGAGATGTAAAAATATACCGATAAAATTAGTGTACGTCATTGGACCTCTGCTAAGTAAACTGTCCCGAAAGGTTTAATAACAAAATCGTAAAATAATTAAATATGCACGATCCTTAAGTAAGGACTCACGCAGTCACCAAAGTTTTTAATTAAACAATCTCTTGCTTGGCGATAGCTATCTTCGACATACGTGAGAGGATTCACAATACCAAGGTATTGTGAAGCGCAAGGATCTTGATCCTATTGAAGATTGAGAAACAATCACGAACTGCTAAAGGAATAATATACTATGTATAACCGCATAATGTGTGGACTAGATTAACTTTACTAAACATAACATGAATATATGTTTTTACAAAATAACTAATTTGTTACGATACCCGAAGGTATGGAATAAATAAAAACCTGTTTATTGTTATACAGTGTAGTATAACAATAAACAGGTTTTTATTTTTAAAGTACTATTGACACTTGGTAAGTACATCCCATCCTCGTCGCCACTGTTGAATAAAAGGCGTGCGTTTAAACCAAACTATTATTCTCACTGAGACACAAATTCACACATTTTACCACTTTGGAAGTAACTTCTAAAATAAGAGAAAGATAAAATACATACATATACATACATATACTCACGCCTTTTTCCCATGGGGGTAGGCAGAAACTACAGAATGCCACGCGCTACGGTCCCTGCATACCACTTTTGCCTCGTCCACATTCATACATCTCGTTATTACACTAAACATAACATGTTTTAAAAAATGATTTCTTACGCTCACACAAAGTCATTGGGATAGAACTACTTATTTTTAGTCAGCCAGTCAGCAAACAATAATCATGCAAATAAGACAAAACAATATTATCTCACGGCTGTATTAAAATCGTTGAAAGGAGTTTTTTATTTCGATGCTTAAAATAAATGTTAATGACTAAAGAAAATCTAAGACCGGTTTGTGCCTCTATTGAACAAAGGCCTCCCCTTACTGACCTTTATGTGGCTTCAGGGAAGCTTAAATTAAATAAATAAATATTTCCGGACATTATAACACAGCGCCATCTAGTACCGAGCTAAGCAACGAGGTTTGTGTTACAGATACTAGTTGGTTGGTATACTACATATATACGTTTTTTTGTAAATACATACATACTTTACATAGATACATCCACGACTCGGATACAAATGTTTATACTCATCACACCAACATTTGTTCCTGCCAGGATTGGAACCCGGGACCCATAGCACAGAAGGCAGCGTTTACTACCGCTGGACTAATTGGGTCGTCAAAAATTGAAACGCAGTGGATCCTAAATTCTATAATTTCTTCTCTCTTCATAGCGCCTAACGGGCGGGACTATATTCATAGAAGTACACATAATCAAGCAATTTACTTGCCCACAGCAGGGCATGGGTCATTATCGGAACATTCACTATACGTGGTGGGAAATTGAGTACCTACTGACGAACATTTTACTTGCATGATACAGTGCACTGGACGAAGAACCTTTATTCTTGAAATCCTATTACTGCGAACATATTGTTTTAGTACCCATTTGCGGATGTTTGTGTAAGAACTTTTAATAAAGAATCTTTTAGCAATATTCTTACTGTAAACGCATAAAAATTGATCGCGATAACAAAATTGGATACAATTCTCGTTGGATTTATACTCTGCTAAGAGTCACTGGAGTAGCTATTGAATAGCTAGATGGGGCAGCACTCTGGGTCCCCAAATACGGGAGGCCTCCAAAACCTAATTACCAACCTTTTTATTGTACTAACTGCCTCGTTGGTCTAGTGGTAGAACAGTGCCCCTACCGAGCAAGAGGTCTTGGGTTCGATTCCCAGGCAAAGTGTTATTGGGTTTTTCTATGATTCTCAGTAGCAGCTCTGAGTTTGGATTTGTGCCCGGTTAATGGCAATAGGCTCGCCCCCTATTACACCTAAAACATACCTACGAAACGGGGGCGTACATTAAACATAAATTAGTTTTTTTTTGTAAATACATACATATTATATTTACATCCTTTACATCCATATATTATAGATACATCCATGACTCGGATACAAATGTTTATGCTTTTCACACAAACATTTGTCCCTACCGGGATTCGAACCACACCACACCACAGCACAGCAGGGTGTGTTAACTACCCCTAGACTAATTGAGTCGTCAAACGTTAGTACACATCTGTCTAACCCTTCGGGGACGACAGGCGTGATGGTATTTATTGTACTAGCAAAAATGTTCCCATCGGGCTCTAAATAAAATAGGTCAACAACACGACTTTAAATCTATGGGACCGGGCAGTCAACTTCTACAATACACTTTGCAGGGTTCACATCCCACACAGAACAAATACTAACTATAAGTCTATATGCATGAGAATAATTTATTGTCAATAAAATTTATAAAATACTTTTTCATATAGTTTATAACATTTTGTTTTTTTTTTTCAGACAAAAGCACCCTCAATTGAAGGTTGACAACATAAATATTTTTTATTTATTTCAGTATACATCTGACCTGAGTCAATAGAGATACAGTATTCCATCGAAACAACATTTGTCACAGCGTGTCATGATTACGGGCGCACTGTTGACTAACCGCGACGTGGTGAGTTTCGATGGAATCAATTGTTCAAAAGAGGAGTGCAAATTTGAATTCTTAAAAAAAGGAGTGAAACGTTTTTATGGGGTTGACTAGCGACAATTATCCATAGTCTATGATAACCGTATACCATTTGGTGGGACACCGTGTCAGTGTGGTCAAAAAGTCAAAGTGAAATCATCATCAACCCTTTATTGTCCCACTGCTGGGCACGAGCACGGTTTGAGAGGGATTAGGCTATAGTCCACGACGCTAGCCTTCTGCGGGTTGGCAGACTTCACATGCCATCGAGAATTCTCTCAAGCATGCAGGTTTCCTCACGATGTTTTCCTTCACCGTTTAAGCATGTGATAAATACGCACATAACTTACGAAAAGTCAGTGGTGCGTGCCTTGGGTTTGAACTCAAGACCTCTGACATCTCAGTCCACTTGTCACACCGGTAGGCTACCACAGCTCAAAGTGAAATAAAACGTTTTATTTTAATAAGACCAGTATAAAAAAGGATAATAATAATAATAATAATAATAACGTTTATTTGGACTAAACACATTCGAGCCTTGTACAACAATTCTTATGAGCTAAATATAAATACAGCTATTAAACATAGGCTGCTAAAACTTAATGACTCCTGACTTCCAAACTAGGTATATATACCTGTATCTCGGAAATCAGGGCTCTTCCGGTAATAATAGTTTATGTTATTTATTTTTAACAATAAAAAATTTTTTTAAGGCGTTAGGTATGTTTAAACAAAAAATAGAAATAGTGAGAAGAAAAGAACAACTTAAATATATGAAATCCAGTTAGTTATGATTTATGTAGCTTGACGACAAATTTGAATGGTGTGTAATAGTATGTATGACTGAGGGTCAAACAAGAGAATGGAATAATGTGGTATGTGGGAGTAAGATGTGTATGAATGAGTGTATGTATGTAAGAGTATGAGTAGAAGTATCTCCGGTTGTGGTTAGTTTTGAACGTATAAAATAGTTTCCGTGTCATTATAATCTAGGTATAGGAGCCATTTGGTGACAATTTTTTTGCATTTATGCTTCGTAAAAGGATATATATGTGTTTTTTTATTAATTTTATTGTATATAAATCCTCCTAGAAAATTTAAGAATCTCTGGGCAAATTTAGTCTTGCAAGTTTTAGATACACACACTGCATGTTTCCTGCGTTTCTGGAGGACAACAGCTGCAGGGTCATATTGCAAATGACCATGCATTTTGACGACAGTATGGAGTATGTAGAGCTGTCTTACTGTTAATACTTCACAGGTTTGGTAAAGATCGGTAGTGGGATGAAAAAACGGGAGAGATTTACTAACTTTGAGCAGCGCCCTTTGGGCACGCTCAAGTTTCAGTAAAGTTGTTTTGCATACACCGCCCCAAGATGTTATACAATATACCAAAATTGACTGACAGAGAGCAAAGTAAATAGTTTTTAAGACTTTTGAATTAGCTATATGTCTGAGATTTTTGAAAATGTATATCAATTTCCGAACCCTAGAAGAAACAAGGTCAATGTGAGGACCGAAGCCAAGCTTATTATCAATTAAGATTCCGAGGTATTTAATAGTGTTGGTTTGCTCAAGCGAAGGACAGCTACAAGATGTACAGCTATCACATGAGTGAGAGTGTGCAGTAATAGTGTAATTATCAATAATTTGTGGTATATTTCTAAGAGAGAATCGTATTACTTTGGTTTTGTCAACATTGATAGTTAAGAGGTTACATCTAAGCCACTGATTAACGGTATTAAAGGCACACTGAGCTCGTTGGAATGTTTTGGTCCAAGAGTTATCACTTAAAATTAGAGCAGTGTCATCTGCGAAAGCCACAATCTTCCCATTTTGGAGTTTAAGATCGCAAAGATCATTGATATATATTAAAAACAAGGTAGGCCCGAGGACACTACCTTGAGGAACTCCATAGGTAATGGGAAGAATGCCACTTAACCATTCGCCAACTCGTACACATTGGAATCTATCACTTAGGTAATCCTTAAAGAGTTTGAGAGGTAATCCTCTGATTCCCATTCTCTCAAGCTTATCTACCAGCCTGGGGATAGAGACCGTGTCAAATGCCTTAGCCAAATCCAGAAAAATTGCAAGAACTTTATTTTTATTGTCGACATTATTCACAATATAATCCGTAACTTCATGAACTGCATCACTGGTAGATTTGTTACTTCTAAAACCGTATTGAGAACCAGAAAGAAGGTTGTTTTTTTCTAAATAATTGATGAGCCTTTTATTAATGAGTTTCTCCAGAATCTTGGATATAGTGGGCAATATTGAAATTGGTCTGTAGTTATTGACACAGGTCCTATCCCCAGACTTGAATATAGGCAAAATTTGAGCAATTTTAAATGACTGTGGGAAAGAACCAGATGTAAAGGCCAAATTACATATATACGTAATCGGTGAAATTAAATAAGGTCTATAGCGAGAAAGAATATTAGCAGATATGTTATCATGACCAGCAGTGCAACTAGGTTTTACTTTAAGAACAAGGGTATTAATCTCATTTTCGTCAGTTGGGAGTAATACAAAAGAATGGGGAGAAGCTATCCTGGATGGGGATGAATGGTTGGATGAAGGTTGCAGGAGTACTTCCGCTAATGATTTTCCTACATTTGCAAAGAATTCGTTAATATTGTCAACCGATTCTTGAGGGTTACTTGATGATATCAACTCAGAAGCAACAACATTTGATCGTTTAGTGCAAGTAATGGTTTTTATAGCTTCCCATAGCTTTTTTGAATTATTACCTGCCTTCTCAAGTTCATTTATTTTATATTCTCTTTTTAGTTTGCCCAATAATCCATTGCAAAAATTTCTGTACCGTGTATAAGTTAATTTGAGAATCGAGTTACTTGGTGATTTATTTGATTTAAGATGTAAGAGATCCCTATTTCTCATGCATTTCAGAAGACCAGGGGTTATCCATGGTTTGAGGATGATTTTTCTTCTAGCTACCTTAATAATTTTAGTGCATGCTTTAATAGCAGCATTAAGAGAGTTAGTAAAGGTAGTTGTAGCATCATTCACATCTGTTAATGAATAAATAGGCTCAAAGTCAATGTTAGGAATAGTCAAGTCAAGAGAAGCAAAATCAATTTTTTTCAATGTTTGTTATTGCTGTTTAGAAGAAATCGACATATCGATAGAAACAATAACACTGTAATGGTCAGTAAGTGAAGTTTCAGCTATCAAGCATGTGGCTGGAAATTTAGTCTTAAGCATGGCATGATCTATACAAGATTTGGAGTGCGTGGGAATTATGTGGGCCGGTAGCATTCCGTGTGAAGCCAAAAGGTTTAAATAATTGTGTTTTCGTGTGTCTAGGGTATTTTCAGAAATGTCAATATTTATATCACCCGTTAATATAAGATTTTTAAATTTTGAAGAAACATCATCCAATAAACTATGCAAGCCTTCTAAAAAAAGGTCAACATTCCTAACACTTGGTGGGCGATAGATTGCTAGAACCATGGTATGATTTTCGATAGTTATTAATAGACTATTACAGTCCTTAATGGATGATTCAGTTACACACGCTTTTAATCCTTTCTTAATAAAAACGACGACTCCTTCATTTTGCGTTTTGTTACATTTATTTGAGTAAAAGTCATAGCCATCCATAATAGGAGAATTGTGCACACCATGTAACCAGCACTCAGTCAGTATTATTAAATCCCAATCAATATTAGATCTAGCCAAAAGAGCTAACATACCAGGCATGTTACAGTTAAGGCTTCTTATGTTTTGTACTATGACATTAAAAGATTTTCCAGCTAACGAGATCAGATTTGAGCATTGATCAATATTGCAAGTAGAAGCATTAGCCACAGATAATAGGTCAACATTGGCAGAGATATTATCAATTATGTTTAAGTTATCGAATTTTTAGCTGAAGCGCACGGGGACTTAAAGGCACATAACGAGAGAGTATCAAAGTAAGCAAACTTATACCGGATAGTGTGTATATTTTGGATGTGAGTGAGAGTGTATGAGTGAATGAGTATGAGTAATGTAGTCAAGCTAGAACAAATATAGTATAAAATATTAAAACAACAACAAAGTATCTTAAGAAATAATAAGCTTAACTGGCAGACAGGCTTAAAATAAGTATAAAATATAATACTGATAACACAGCTAATCAAGCTTGGTAGGCGTAGTCATGCTTGGGCAAGTTTATAGATATCTTCCTCTTTGTCTATACGTATTGTTGGCTGGTCATCACTTTTCTTCACATAGATTTTTCCAAAAGAGTGCCAACAGCCTGTAAAGGTGTGTTTTTTAGCATATTGTCGTGCCAAGAAAAACAGTTTCCTTGCAAATGGAGTAAGAGACTCCGAAATAAAAACTGGTTGAGTTGGGACACCAATCATTAGGTGAGCGCTATTAAACTTGTTGTTCTTGTTTCCTTTATTAAACAATTTAGCTTTCTGAATCAAATTTTCTTTAAGACTTTCTGTTTTAAATTCCACTACAATAGGTGAAGTGGTATTACTCTTGGTTTTTACCCTGTATATTTCCCGAATATCAGATATGAGTATTGGTTGCTGAAGTACTTCACCAACTTTTGTTACAATTTGCATAATATTTTCTTTGCTCTCCGTAGGCGACTGTGGTACATTTCTCAACTCCACAGTAGTGGACCTCGCTTTATGTTCCAAGAAATCGATTTTCTGTTCGAGAAGTTCGACCCGTACCTTATACCCCGAATTTTCTTTCTGAATTTTTGTTAGATTTTCCAGCACTTCATCATATTTGTTCGACATAAAGTCAAGA
This sequence comes from Craniophora ligustri, assembly GCA_905163465.1. NCBI lineage: Eukaryota > Metazoa > Arthropoda > Insecta > Lepidoptera > Noctuidae > Craniophora > Craniophora ligustri. The sequence continues at coordinate 2,410,008 of LR990967.1, read as the reverse complement.
GATTTCTTTAACTCAACGGTCTCTTCCTTTAAGAGAGTCATAGCAGAAGTAAGAGCGTCAATTTTAGAGTTTTGTAATTTGGCGAATTCATCAAACAGATCCTTTATTTCGGCAATATTCAAATCACCTTGTTTGCGTTTTGATTTACGCGTGTTGACATTAAGGCTACTGGAGTCGTTGTCAGTGCAGCATTTATCAGACGCTGTATTAGAAGAAGTCTTAGGTGGAGTGCGTGATAAAGACATAATGTTGATCAGATTGTAAGTTATAAGTCAAAGTCCAAAAAGTATATAATATAGGAATACTAAGTTCTGTATCAATCTGGTATGTAATTATATTAATATGGTACAATTACCTCTTCTCGGAAATGTAGTGCAGATAGACCCCGTAGTAACTTCGTAGCACAAGAGCAAGGGGTATCTTCTGTGTAGTGAATGAGACAGCAATACTTAGTATTACGCGTCAGGAATGCACTGATGACGTTTCGTCAGGAGCAGGACAGCAATTATGACAACTGTTTCTTTTACTCGCGGGGCGCGGGTGGCAGGCGGCGCACCTCCGTGTAACAAGATCGCGCTCAACTTGAACACGCAGTTATAATCACTAAGATACTTGGGAATATGTACTAGTATCGAATGCAATAATTAGTTTGTAATGAAGAGCAACCCGTCAACAGGACTGCTCTCGGTGCTAGTTCGGATGAATAAACTCCTCACCCTTTTAAACAATTCAACATAATAAAATTAATTAGCTTTGTACACAAGCCATACAATTTTGCTTTCCAATTCCAGAGAGGAAATATAAACCAATTTGGATTGCCATAACACGTATGAGAGTCCCTGCAGGCAGTACCCATTCAGGAAAGTCCGACATTTGAGTCAACATGACGAACTCAACTTGACAAGTATATAATCATGTATTTAATATCAATGCCAAACATCAATCTAATATTTTACAGGCATTTTTTTCGAAGTCTTCTAGAGAAATAGAATAACGAAATTTCTCGTTCAAAATGAGATGACTGGAGAATACCACCGCCTTACAGAAGAACTCGGGTAACAACACGTGTAACAATAAGTGAGTAACTAAAGTTGCCAGAGCTTGTTAGATAAAAAAGGAAGTGACAAGGTTTGTACAAGGTCAGCAGCAACCTGCGAGCGACATCTCTGATACTCGTTCGATACCCTTGTGGTATTAAAAAACTACTTTAAATGGCCAAAAAAGTCATCAAAATCGGTTCACCCAGTCGAAAGTTATGAGGTAACAAACATAAAACAAAACAAAATACAGTTGAATTGATAACCACCTCCTTTTTTGAAGTCGGTAAAAAAATATTCAAAGGTTCTAGTAATTCGAAATTGAGGCCACTTTATACGACTACATGCTTGTAATAATACCACAATCGTATTACAAATTAATGTTTACATGTATTGAACTAACTGTCTATCTTATTTACACAAACACACTCACAATTAAGTCTGACAACCGTCACGAGAAAAATACTGAGAGGAAAACAAGCTTAATTTATGTATTTGTTTTCTACGTACCAGATCGGGAGCCGTACAGTAAATGTAAGGCTAATTGTGTTCAACAGGGCTCTATATTGGGACCAAAGAAAATTCTCACAATTTGAAAATGTATTGTGATTTTTATCCCAAGCGTGTCCTGAATAATAAACTCAAACGATCATTCAGCACTTTCCTTTTTGGTAATTCTTATACAGCACCATTTACACACGTCATATTCATCTATATATACCTATCTCACGCGCGCTACCTAATGAGGTCAAGGTTTATCAGCCAGCTGTACGAAAGTCACTAGTCTTGCCTGACCAGCAGTAAGGTTCTCAGGGTTAAAAAGATAGTCATATACTTTCTACTCTAACAATTGATCACACTATAGCAACCAGCGATAAGACCACCAATTGTACTTCATAACACTCAGTATATTCTATATTGTTGTCTTTTTGGTGTATATCTGGTATTCTATACAATACCTAGGTAATGTATACAATACCTAAAACTTTTTAGGTAATGTATGAAATATTATTTATTTTATGCTTTGCCTAGGTATTCTAAACAATAACGAATGTGCAGCCGGTAATGTACTTATAGCCAGAAGAATTTTTAGTTACACGTTCATTTTATTGTGATTTTTAATTTTATAGTGAATTCGGTTCTGTCGCAGTTCTAACCTAACCTATTTGCACATTGCAGGTAACCTAGGAAAAGTATGTAATTGGCAATAATATTCATAATATTTCATACATTACCTGGACGCCCCAAGTATTCTGTACAGTGCCTAGGTATTGTAAAAAATACCTGAATTATACAAATTGCCGGTAACTTATGTACCTACAATAATGAATAATCTATATATTTATAGCAAGTATCAAGGCAAGGTGTAGTCTTGAGTATTACGGAAACAGAGCAAAAGCATCTAAACCAGGCAGATCGATGTTTTTAGCCCCGAGCCTAGAACATTCTGCAAAGGTTAACGACATCACGCAGAAGTCATAAATCAAGAGCAGACATATAAGATACTACACACGACGTAAGAATAGAGTTTCCAAAATCTTGTCTCAATGCTGAGCTCGTAGCCCCGCATGTTAATAAGACCAATTGGTATTTGAAGCCTGGTCTGTCCGCTTTTATCCTACCTAGTCAAATGTATTCAAAGTGTATTCACGTGCCATTAACCCTCTCCAACATACATATTTATCATCACTACCATTGAGTTATAATAAACTAGATATGACAAGTGATCTAATGACTAGGTTGACGACTAAAGAGTCCTATAACAGAATTTTATTAGCTGTGGTAGCCTAGTGGTGCGACAAGTGGACTGCGATGTCAAAGATCTCAAGTTCAAACCCACTTTTCGGAAGTTATGTGCTTAACTGCTTAATCACAAAATGAAACGTTCACCGTTTCATTTTGTGGTAAACATCGTGAGGAAATATGCACGCTTGAGATCTTTCTCGATGGCATGTGAAGTCTGCCAACCCGCAGTATGCTAGCGCGGTGGACTATAGCCTAATCCCTCTTAATTGAGATGAAACCCGGGCTCAGCAGTGGGACAGTTGATGATGATGATGATATCAGTTTACGTTATGAGCTGAAATTTTAATACCTATAAGTATATAGTATTACAATTTCAGCACTAAATGTATATAAAAAAATCGTATCACCTTGTTTGTCCGTTATGAACTTCTGAACCTATTTTATTTAATGACACTTTGAACTCTGTGAGTAATTTGGTGTAACTTAAGAGACAAGATAGTTTTCATCTTAATTTCTTATCACATTTTTGTTTATTGTTTACCAACGAAAAGCTTAGTCACAGCCACGCATAGCCAGCCGCTAGTAAAAGTTAAAGTATAAATAAATAAATGACAACAAAACTGTGCGATTATCTATCTTCTTTATTAAATACGTGACTCTAAACTGAGCTTTTCTATAGCTATAATTATATCGATGGCTGACGTATGGACAGTCCAACTCAAACCTGCACTGGTGCTTTCTTCAAAAGGCCATCTCAGACTTTGACCTACATCGCCAAGCTCACATACTATAAACAAAAATGTTTGGACTTTAAAAGAGACCATGATTCTCTGAGTTTGTTTCGGCATTTCTTCTCAGAAGTCGACAGTTAGGAAATGCCGATGCCATCTAGTTCATAAAATAACTTTACACGTGACTTGTAAAAGATCTATCTATATACAGAATTTTTAATTTTTTTTAAAAAGTACCGAGTACAAACTGTTAAGACCCACAACAAACTGTACCTAAGCAAGCATACACATATTTTATTTCATGCGGGTAACAAGAATGAAGAATAAAGCAATCGCTTTAATAATCTACGCTCAGCTTACTCTACCGTCATAATTAACTGCTAACAATTAGTTTAAACGGTTACTCAACTTTGACTTTTCAAATTCAGTCAGATTCCAAATGATGTATCCTACCCATTTTAAAAGTAACGTAAGTTCTTAAAGATAGGTATGGTAAAATTAGACAACTTTCTGCTAACAACAAACTCTAGCCGATTCTCTCTTAATCTAAAAGAAGGTCTGTGCCTATAGAAGCAACTTGTGTTATTGATTGCCCTTTGGCTAGCCTCGTTTGGCAAAAAAAAAATACGGTCCGTACAAACTTAGTAACATGTTATGTAACTTGTGTTTTATATAACAATGTAACGTAATGTGGACGTGTTATAAAACACAAGTTATATAGCATGTTACTAAGTTTGTACGCACCGTAATAATATATAATTTCATATATTCTCATATGCATATTTTTCCTGAAAGGCCGGCAACGCATTTGCGGCCATGGGCGGCGGTAATCACTTACCATCAGACAGGACTGACTGAGCCTTCCGGGAGTACTGGACTCGTTTGCATAACTGCAATGTACAACTATAAAACTATACGTAAATACTAACATAGTTATATAAGTTGCTTCTATATTATTATATGGATTTTATCTGAAAATGATCGGTATTATTATAAAAAGCATTGTGAATGTTGTCGGATGGACGCACATACAAATTATACGTCACATTCGAGGCACCCGCTGCATTTCGCCGAACATGAAAATGATTTTTTGCTGCATAGTTATTTAATGTGTACGCTTTTTGTCTTTATTTTACATAATACGCATTATGCACAGGCATGCAGTAAGTATACATAGTAAGTATGCACAGGCATACAGATGCCTCGCACACCTGTTACCAGAATATTGTACTACAATACCTGTAATTTTAAAAGAGTGTCTATGGACTTTTTTGCTGGTATTTTCTCCATAAAATCAACTACAATCTTAACTTTTCAAAAGTGCTTGAATATTATTTGATATAAAAGCCTTTGATGTGAATGAATTTGAATATATTTTAGGTCTCATGTTAAAGGAGGCAAGTCTTTTACGAACCAGACATTCAAGCCTAGAGCCGCTAAATTTAATAATATTCTACTCAACCTATGAAATACACCTTATATTATTACATGAATATTAATTATTATTTCCCTTACACTTAATAACCCACTAACGAGCGAATATGGCTATATTTTAACAGAAATTTATTTTACAGAGAGATGAAAGTTATTTATGTAACTCATACAAATTTTGCAGATTGAAGCCGTCTCATTCTATCTTTAAATAAACATAAATAAATATTCCTGGACATTATGACACACAGCGCCATCTAGTTCCGTGCTAAGCAACTAGGCTTGTGTTACGGATACTAGTTGGTTAATATACTACATATATACTTTTTTTGTTGTAAATACATACACTTTATACATATGTACATCCATGACTCGGATACAAATGTTTATGCTCATCACACAAACATTTGTCCCTACCGGGATTCGAGACCCATAGCACAGAAGGCAGTGGTAACTACCGCTGGAATAATTGGCTATCATTTTGTCTTCTTATTCCTGAAAGAGAAAGGAAAAGAAAGATAAAAAGAAAGAAATAGCACCCTCTAGTCGCTTCAGCTATACCGGTTTCCAAATCTCAGGATTTTACCTCATTAAGAAAAAGACACCTGCCACACACGTAATTCGTGCGTAGCAAGCGAAGTAACGCCAGCGGGCGGGCGCGCGGGCGTTGCGAGTGAGACAGGAATGAAAGAAAAGAAAGAAAAAGAAACAACACGCACCCTACCCGTGACCCACAAAAACAAAACAAGCATGAAACATTCTTAGGACCTTTGACACTCACATCTTCACAGAACAGAAAGTTATCTTACACTTGGGGACATTAGACATTGAAATATAACTTTTATTAAAATTAGGTTTTGGAATTAATTCTTAGCGTTTGTATTAAAAGTCATTGAGAGATAAATTAATTGGCACAAATTTCGACATCTTTAAAAAAAACGTTTGGTAACTAACAATTAAAAAATAAAATGTGCCGTGAATAACACCTCATTACAATAAAAAAATTGGATATAAAGCTAGAATCGTATGGTTGGATATGTAATACCCAACCATACCATTCTATTTTCCGTTTCATGTATGCTGTAAAGGATCCGGAGCGTCGGGTTAAAATAATATCAATATACCGCGATAAAATCCATAAAAAGTAATTTTATTTCAATGTCTAATATTTGCGCAAGTGTAATAAACCAATTTCTTATTGCACTTTATTTTCCCAGGAGTTTCAAACTTTTTCCCTCTCTGTTATCCCTAGCTTTAGTGATATAATACCTCTATGATCAATTCCCTTTACTTGAGAATAACGATTTATGTACATTACGAGTCCCTCAAGGTTTCTTTCAATTTGAAATAAAAAAATACGAATAATATTCTAAATAAAAATCCTCGGAAATTCTCGGTGCTTTGAACAGTATTAATGTGAATCGTGTGAGTTTCTTATAAAATGATCATTCCGCCAAGCAATCGTTTCGATATAATATCATTCTGAGAAACTCTATAATATTAGAAAACGCTTCGAATTTATTCATTTTACCGTCAATAGTATATTAACTGGCGCTGTTAATATTAAAGATGCTTCGATAAGCTATTACTCGATATATTTCGTAAACGATCGTTATTCGCCGAGTAACGATTAATAATATATATTATTCAACAGCATTTTATAGCTGTCTGGTTGATATTCATTTAGAAAGATAAACTATAGATTAATGGGAATAAATCATTATTTAGTTTTATTGTGTACAATTAATAAAGTTGTTGACGACACACAATCATCATTATATTTTAAGCTAAGCATTAGGTTCAATTCTCAAGTCGAGCAAAGTGTTATTGAGCTTTTCTGTGAAATTCTCAGCAGCAGCTCGGAGCTTGGATTTGTGCTCGGTTAGTGGCAATAGGCTCGCCCCCTATTACATGGGACCTAAAACATACCGGCGAAATGTGGGTGTCCATTAGTACACCTCAGCCTAACCTTTCGGAGACGACAGGCGTGATGGTGTGTATATCATCATCATCAACCCATTAAAATCCCACTGCTGGGCACGGGTCTCCTCTAAATTGAGAGGGATTAGGCTATAGTCTACCACGCTAGCCTACTGCGGGGCAGACTTCACATGCCATCGAGAATTCTCTCAAGCATGCAGGTTTCCTCACGATGTTTTCCTTCACCGTTTGAGCATGTGATAAATACGCACATAACTTCCAAAATGTCAGTGGGTTCGAACTCAAGACCTCTACCATCTCAGTCCACTGGTCTCGGTGTATATATATATATGACAAATAATTTCTTAAAAGAGGGTAGAAACATATAAGCAGATTAGAAAAAAAAAACTTATTCTACGCAGATAAAGTCACGGCCAAAAGCAAGATCATGATATTAGTATGGACATCCATATGCTAAGGATGAACTGTCTACTAGCCTTTGGGATTTCTGACTTCTACTCACGATTTTCATATGTATATTCGTATGTCTACCGGAGAGTTTTGTACCTAAAGGTTTATTATTATTTGCTTATTTTACTTTACTTACACCAACATATCCTTACTTTCTTACTTATATTATATCTAATATATAAAATTCTCGTGTCACAGTTTTCGTTGCCATACTCCTCCGAAACGGCTTGACCGATTTTGATGAAATTTTTTGTGCTTATCCGGTATCTATGAGAATCGGTCAACATCTATGTTTCATCCCCCTAAAAGTTAGGGGTAGTCCACCAACCCCTATAATGTGGCAAAACAACGTTTGCTGGGTCAGCTAGTATTTATACATATATGCTTAATTATCCTTACTAATATTATAAATGCGAAAGTGTGTCTGTCTGACTGTTATTTCTTCACGCTATGACCGCTGAACTGATTTAGCTGAAATTTGGAATAGATATAGTTTGAGTCCAGGGGAAGGACATAGGATCATTTTCAACACATTTCATCCCGGAAATCGTCCCTTAAAAGGGAGAAAAGGGGGATGGAAGTATAAATGCGGATAAAGTTACTAATTTTACGCAGATAAAGTCGCGGGCAAAAGCATGTCTTAACATAAATACATACCAGCTTACAACGCAGACGAATAACAGATTCATTTCTGATTCTGAACAAACATTATTAAAGTTATATGTCAAGTAATATGTGTGAAATTGACGAGATGTATGAATGTGGACGAGGCAAAAGTGGTATGCAGGGACCGTAGCGTATGGCATTCTGTAGTTTCTGCCTACCCCCATGGGAAAAAGGCGTGAGCATATGTATATGTGAAATTAAATGATGTTAAACTATATATCAGTCTGTACATAAATATTTAGTGAGTCTATGCAAATAACATTTGCTTGTTTAATATCGTCTTGTCTTTGATTTATTATTCATGTTTCAATTAGAGATGCTATTTTTTATGTGTAACAATGTAACTGCCTCGTTGGTCTAGTAGTCGTACAGTGCGACTGTCGATCAAGAGGTCTTGGGTTCGATTCCCATGTCGAGCAAAGTGTTAAGGGGTTTTTCTTTTCAGCTCGGAGTTTGGATTCGTTGCCGGTTTTAATGGCAATAGGCTCGCCCTCTGTTGCATGGGACCTAAAACATACCGGTGACATGTTAGTGTACACCTCTGCCTAACCTTTTGCGGGTGACAGTCGTGATGGTATGTATGAAAGAATGTTAGAAAGGTGCCTGAAATTATCTTTTAAGGAACGTAGGATTGACTTCCCATAAAGTGATGACATTGGTCATCATGAAATTAAACTCTACTATCGGTACTAGATCTGGCTATATACTCTGGCTTATATACTCAATTTATGTGGTATGTTCACAAAAACCATCCGGCAATTATACGTCAAAATAAAATTAGAATCAATTTAGTATTCATTACCTGCCTCCCGCATCTTTGCCCGCATGGTATATAGATAAAAAATAGCTTATGTGAATCCAGATAAAATTTGATTATATATTATTTATTTGATAGATTTACGTAAAAGATTAACAAACATTCGTACAAACATTCGTACAAACATTCGTACAAACATTCGTACAAACATTCACATTTATAACATTATAGTAGGATATTTCTGCGTAATTTGTGAGTGTATTGGACATAATGTCTCGGCAATATTGTAACTTGAACAAATCTCGTGTAAAAAAGGCCGAAGAAATACTTACTAGACAAATATATCGAAAAAACTGTGTATAATCATTTTGGAACGGGCCAGGCTATAATGGAACCCGACCATTTCTCCGGCAACGCGGTAGCGACACCTCTGGTGTTGCAAACGTCTATATGCTACGGTAACCGAAAGCTTGTTTGACCCCTTGTGGTATAATAAAAACAACGTAATTAAACATATAGTATTCATTCCGGTTGTTATTATGTTCTATATACTACTAATAATTTAGCTTGATAAATTAATTTTATAATTTTGACGACCCGTTTAGCTCAGCGGTAGTTAACGGTTATGTATTTATAAAAAAAAAGTATACTATATTTAGTATATCAACCAAGTAGTATCCGTAACACAAGCCTCGTTGCTTACCACGGAACTAGATAGCGCTGTGTAATAATGTCCCGAAATATATTATTATTATTAATTACTCATTACTACTCTCTTGGTGGCTGAAACGTTACAAATTTCGTGTCCTAAGTGGTTGACTGATGGACTGGATTAAACGACGAATAGCCTAAAATGCTTGAGCTATAATCTTGAAATATAGGTCCTTTTTTCATTGACTAATAAATGAAACTGTTTATTAATTAAATCAATATAGAGGCATGAACGGCTATATGGAAGTTCGTCATTTTTAAAGTAAAAAACATGAACGTATTAATTCGGCAATTTTTAAATTGTTACCCCTAGAACCACGAAATAAGGGCAGAAAGTTTATTAGGGAAGTGCTTTTAAAAGTAAGATCCATAAAATTATTCATTGAAATAAAACTACTTTTTACGGATTTTATCGTGGTATATTAATATTACTTTAATCCGACGTTTTACAGCATCCATAGTCACGGGCAGACGCGATAAAATCCGTAAAAAGTTTTATTTCAATGTCTAATATTCACGTATGTGTAAGAAATCAATACTGATTATAATATGATTATGATATAGAGCTGTGGTAGCCGAGCGGTGTGACCAGTGGACTGAGATGTCAGAGGTCTCAAGTTCGAACCCAAGGCACGCACCACTGACTTTTCGGAAGTTATGTGCGTATTTATCACATGCTCAAACGGTGAAGGAAAACATCGTGAGGAAACCTGCATGCTTAAGAGAATTCTCGATGGCATGTGAAGTCTGCCAACCCGCAGTAGGCTAGCGTGGTGGACTATAGCCTAATCCCTCTCAATTGAGAGGAGACCCGTGCCCAGCAGTGGGACATTAATTGGTTGATAATGATGAAGAAATCAATACATAATATTATTTGTTACGCCATTTTAAGAAATGCAACCTACAAAGAGAGAAAGAATGAAATCATTTTAGTACATACCTCGAAGTTTTACTTGAACCTTAGCTGTCTAGCTTTATTTACTTACTTAATTAAATATTGCTAAGTTAATCTAGAAATATCGAATATATATTTATTTACTATATTTTCTCAATTGACCGACCTGTTGCCTCTTCGTGTTTGCTAAAGATACTTGTTGTGGGTAGTGACGTAAGCAAAAAAGGGTGGGAGAGATAACCCTAAAACCAATAGACGCAACGCTTGGGATATTTTTAAACCGTTCTTACAGACAAGTGTAGAAATTAATGGGTTGACACATCAAAATTGACAGCTTTTGAAAGTTTTAATGTTATTCTTGGTTAATTTTATCAATAAGTTTTTTTATTAAATAGTTACGAGACCTGTGGCGAAATTGGAAATACGTTGAATTCTTGTAATAAAAGCGATATAGAATATACGGAATATTATAATTATTGTAGAATATGAATTATAAACACTTATTAAAAACCTAGTATGTTCAGTGTTCCATATTCTTTGCAACACTAGCACAGATTTGAAAAAAGAACTAGGTATAAATTAGATTCTCTTCACTGTTCTTTGAATTTTTGAAACTAGAACACTTTCAATGCAATAATATTATTATATTTAGAATATATTTATATTAAGAATCATTTAATCTTAAAATACAACGTAACTTATTCTCCAAAAAATAATGTTTATGTGTGTAATTTATTGAACTGTTTGCATGTCAAAATTGTTTTCACTCATTCATTGAGTTTGTAACACAAACACATAAATTCACAATAGATATCATGTAACATAGATATAGGACAACGTGGGTTATTCTCAAGTGACAGGCACGTACGATGCCGGGATGAAAAACATTCTTTCAGTATTTTTCATGACAGAAAAGTATTTTTCTTTGTGTTTATTTGTGGGTACTTGCCCAATTGAATATATTTAATAGAATTTTCCGTTCATTATAAATAATATCACTCTTTTATTTACCGGTTAGAGAAATCTAACATAAAATTAATAAACCATCGTTATATCTAACTAGCTATAACCTTCTAACATTTCCTTGTCATTGTGGTTAAAGATAAAAACAATGTTTGAAGTGGCTTGTGCCGACATCGTGTCAAAATCGAACTCAATCGAGCAGTACATTTTAAATTTTTGAAGCTTCAGCAAATCAACGTACCATTTTTATATACATACATATTATTATATCTGTTATATTTTAATACTAGGTAGGTGCAACACTCAATAAATCATTTCTTTAAAAAAATCACAAAAGAAATAAAAATTAAAACTTACCTGTATAAACCTTCATCCATTTACATAAGTTTGAACTTGCCTCTAAGTTTTTCCATTAACAACTTTTCAATAAAACTGAAATTGACTTTCATTTTACTGACAAAAGGAACAATCACTCGTTGACAACTTTTTACATAAATAAACCACTTGTATATTTAAATCACTATAATGTCACTTTTCACAGTATTCTTTAATAAACGATCCGTGTTATTTTGAGTCGTATTTAAGTTATTTTTATCTCAAAACGTTACTTCGTGTATAAATAAAAGGGTGACGTAGCAGGACACGCGACCGCCTGCCGCAAGTGACAGAGCAATACTGAATGAACGCGAGCTGCACAATTCACACAGGCGCTCTTACGAGCTAACTTGTGATCGTTATCCACTAGAACGTAACATTAATATAACAAAAAGTGCTCGTATTGCTCTTATACTGTCTTTATAATAAAAGCTTTTATCTTCTCTGTAGTAGATAATACGATAATATTAATTTATGAAATCCCGTAAACTTCTTTAGTTACTACTTTTTTATTGTATGTTATTTATCATTACAAGATAGGCATCTCCTATGCCTATCTTGTAATGATAAATGATACCTACCAACATTATTTTGGTAAATAGTCGTTGACGGGTGTTCTATAAAATATGCTTACCCTACTTCACACGATCACGTATCTACGCGTACCTATCACATTCACACCTGCCCTACCTACACTCTAACTACACTTTCTACCATATCTATATATTTTTAGAACCAAGAACCTTCCCAAACCGTGCAACCGTTTTGGAACCGTGCAACGAGTTTGACAATTCAAAAGCACCTGTTATACTGGTCTACTTGAAATAAATGATTTTGAATTTGAATTTGTATTCGAACCGTAAATAATAAACACCCTTAGTGTTTATTATTTACCTTTCAAATTAACGCAATGTTAAGGAATTAATAAAAACCTACACACTAGTGTATGAATTATGTAGATACCATGATACGATAGGCGCGTTTTATTACCGGATCCTGTGGTTTAATAACATAGGTTTTACTTCACATTAAAACATGCTTTTATGTGTGAGTAACCTTATTTTTATATGACACAAAACGGAGGTCAAATCCTCAAGAGAAAACTTATTACATAGAAGATTTATTGGCTATTTACTTAGACCTATTTTTTACTATATTTTCAAGCACCTACACCGAATTAAGTCGTTAGACCTATTAGTACTTTTTTTGTGGAATCTTAATCTAAAAAATATAAATTAAGAATATAAATTTTGCACTAGTGCCATCTAGTTGCGAGCTAAGCAATAGACATTTTGTAGCTTCTAACTCATGGTTTTATTCAATGAGGGCAGCTATTTTCATCATGTTACACTGAAGACATCGTACGTTCGACAGAGGTATAGAAACCACCCATAAATCGTAATCAAAAAGGTCTTAAGACCTCATAAATACTTACTTATATTTAAAATAACATTTAAAGTAACAATAACAAGTAGCTAACAAACCTTACAAATTGTAATTTCTTGGAATATCTACATAAAGCTTTCTGCAGGACAGGCCCAGCCTAATGCAGTGCAGAAAGTCTTGGAAATACCAGTTCACTTTTAACCTTAATTATGCTACTGCAGATCTAAATATTTATGTAAAGAACTTGTATTACTTAAAGTCAATAAAGAACATTATTATTCGAAGTCCCGAGTGATCCTAAGCCGCCCCCTATATCCCATCCATAAGTACGTTCTCTTTGGACCCATTTTCGGCTGCACATTGAATCCGATCAGTAAGCCACTGGATCCGAAATAGTTTTATTAATAGTTAGTTTATCAATCTGCTTATTTATTTGTACTCCCTTTTAAGACATTATCGATTCTGCATTCAAACTTGCACCCTTTTACGGGATGATTTCCGTAAGAGAATGTCCATGGGCGGCAGTGATCACTTACCATCAGGTGAGCCGCCTGCACGTTTGACCCCTAATCGCAATAAAAAAAAAATTAAAAAAAGAGAAACTATATTCACACCAAATTTCATCTACATAAAGCGTGCAGGTAACAGACAGACAGATACACTTTCGCCTTTAATATAGATGCTGCTATTTTTACAGTTTCTTAAATACCGTTATCACAAAAGGGAGGGGAGGGATGGGTGCCAACGAGAGCTAAATCTTTGGAAAGGGGATTTCCCAAGTCTTAGCTCACCTCCGGTTGGACCCTTCCTGACTTAAATATTGGGCCGTTTAATTATAAACTCATTTACTGTCATTATTACTCAATTTGAATGTGTTTTTTTTTGTTGTTATTTATGTTTATTTATTTCAATATAATTTATTTATAAAATATAAGCTGACAGCGTAAACCAAGGCGTATATCTATGCTAATTATATTAAAAACAAATTACATATTATTACAAAGTTAACAAAACTTAAAATAATAAAAGTATATAAAGTAAAATAAAATTTGTAAACAAAAACCAACTATCTTAGGACCTGTAAAAATTACTTATTAACATTTAGAAATATGTTTTAAAATTAAACTTTGGTAGTCAAAAAAAGTTACGCGATATCTTCACCTGTTATAAACTAATGATTATTATTTCTTTTTTTTATACCACAAGGGTGTTAAAAAAACTTACGGCCTGCCTGATGATAAGCGGTTCCCGTACCCTATAGACGTTTGCAATACCAGGAGTGTCGCTCTCAGGTTGCAGACCCTGTAGAAACCGTTTAGGTTTGTCAAAATAAGAGAGTTACTAAACTGACAGCCAACGGAATTCCCGTGCTGTCAGGAATACTCACTCCCTAAGAGGTCTGGTAGCTGTGGTAGCCTAGTGGTGTGACCAGTGGACTGAGATGTCAAAGGTCTTGAGTTCGAACCCAAGGCACGCACCACTGACTTTTCGGAAGTTATGTGCGTATTTATCACAAGCTCAAACGGTGAAGGGAAACATCGTGAGGAAACCTGCATGCTTGAGAGATTTGTCTCGATGCCATGTGAAGTCTGCCAACCCGCAGTAGGCTAGCGTGGTGGACTATAGCCTAATCCCTTTCGAATGAGAGGAGACCCGTGCCCAGCAGTGGGACGTTAATGGGTTGATGATGAAGAGGTCTGGTAACAAAATACGGTCTTCTGTAAGGCAGAGGTACTTCCCTGGGTAGGTAATTTGATAGAGGAATCTCGTTGTACCCTACCTCTCTAATAAATAAATATTCCTGGACATTCCTGGGCATTATGACACACAGCGCCATCTAGTTCCGTGCTAAGCAACGAGTATTGTGGTTGGTTGGAGTTGGTTGATATACTACATATATACTTTTTTTTTGTAAATACATACATATTATACATAGAAACATCCATGACTCGGATACAAATGTTCATGCTCATCACACAAACATTTGTCCCTACCGGGATTCGGACCCGGGACCCATAGCACAGAAGGCAGTGTTAACTACCGCTGGACTAATTGGGTCGTCTAAATGCTTCTTTTATGCGTTGAGTTCAATATAACTCCAACGTGATCCAATATTAATTTCAGCGGACCATGGACTTCGAAGATATACGACAATAAATATCTTCTAAGTCTAATAGTTATATTATGAAGTCGATTATAAAAATTCTTCAGCAGTGTCTGCTACACGTTTTCTCAGAATTGAATTCCGGACGTAACAAAAACAAAAGAGTCTGGAGGTTTGCATATATAAGTACCTGTTTGTGTTTCTAAACGCTGACATAACGCAAAAGGCGAGAAAATGTTGGAAATAAAATACAGAAATCAGAAACACCGTGAATAAAAATATTACCTTTTTAGAATTTAAACCAACGGATTACGAATTAATTATTACTAAGCAGCCAGGACGGCTGTTATAAGACTGTAGAAGTATACATAATAAAAGAGACAGAGGTTCGAGTCTGGCTGACCCGGTTTACATTTTCCGGAAAGATTTATATTAAATCAAGCGGACCTATTAAACTAACCGTACCGTAGCACAGTGGTCCGGTTTTTCTAAGGGATCCGATGAAGGGGACGGTGGTAACAAAACTTAAAACTTCTAAACTTCTTTAATTTTCATTGCAGTCGAGTTTTAAGCGAGGGTTTACTGAATAAAAATAATTCCAAAAAAAAAAAGGATATCTATTGCTAAACCATACTGATAATTTTTACCACCATATTGCGAAACCGGTCCACTGTGCGTAGGGCTCTAGATGCTACATCCCAGAGGATGTTACATTAAGATGAAAGATGAAATATAACATACAACCGCTTACAAACCATCGACGCTTACAAAATACTCTAACGAGGCATTAGGGACACGACTACTAAGCGGAGATGTGCTCACTGTTCACCGATAACTTTCGGATCCTGTGTTATATGTGGCCTATTACCATTAACCAGGCGTAAATTCAAATCCCAAGCTACAGCCAATAACCCAATAACATTTTGCTCAACCTGAAACTCAAATCGTCATCAATACTTCACGCTAAATATCCACGCGACCAGTAATTAAAAATAGAATGAAACCAATAATGATTATTTTCATGGAAAATACGACCTTGAAAAACAAAACAGCAAGTTCAATTTCAACCAATCACATTTTCTTGCCTTTCAATTTAAAAGTATTTTTACATAACGTAGGTACCTTTTCTTTTAATTAACAAAGCTTTTGTAACTTGCTAACTACCTCGCTTCATCTGCGGGTTGCGAAAGGCTCGACAAGGCTAACAAAAGGGTGTATGAAATCCGAATATTAAGATCAATGACGTCAGAGAACTTTCGACTAGGGAAGGGCTTCTGCCGAGGCATTAAAGGCATAAAAAATAAAAGCCTGTCAAATGCCCGTTATCTGGGCAAATATTTGCTTAACATAATTATTGTATCGTTCGTTTAAAAGTGATATTATCATTGTCAGCATATGTATATTTCCACTGTTGCACGTAAGCCTCATCTAAAGAACGCCTCAGAGCTCGATCTTCGGCTTTTCTTAAATTAAAAACCTACTTCTAATTTAAAATACCCACTTCAAAATAAATTAACAACGTAGGTACTAACATCCAAAACTCACACAAAACACTTAGATCTATACCATAATATTATAAAAAGGATAGATTTGATTTAAAAAGAACGCCTAACGCCATTGCGTTTTGCAGTGTCTACTTATTACTCAAACATTGTTTAAGCATTGACACGATACGAAGAATATTCACTAATCAGTACTAACCAACTTATATTTACAGTTAACTAAACCTATAAGATATTGGTCACATAACATTTTTGGTAATATTTGGTATACCTACATTAACTTTCATGTTGGGCATTCATATATTTTTGCCCATTTGAACAAGCAGACGCTCATCTCTAGTTGGGAGACATTTGTTCGGCTGCGTTGTTTGTACCGAAGTTAATATTGATTGAGACACCAGCGGGTCACGTTGGGTAACCCCGGGTAAACGTGAACTCTGCCACCATTAAATTTTCATCGCGAATTGTAACTATTGTGATTTCTGTTTCTTTGATCTCCGCTGATGAATCCGAGGCAATGAGTTAAGCGTCAGTTTACTATGCTTTGCAAGGAAAGATGTACCGTTGAACCGTGGGGCATTGAACCGTTGTCTCTGGCATGCTATTTAAAAATAATATTCTTATACTACTGACCCATAGCTGACTTTAGGATTATCTAGTTTGTAGGTCAGATCCAAACTAGACAGCTGTCTGTATTTTTGGAGTTTAATTTTCAATCCATACTATATACTATACTATAATATTATAAATGCGACAGTGTGTCTGTCTTTTACCTCTTCACGCTATAACCGCTAAACCGATTTAGATGAAATTTGGTGTAGAGATAGTTTAGATCCCGGGGAAGGACACAGGATGGTTTTCATCCCGGATATCATCCCTTAAAAGGGACAAAAGGGGGGTGGAGTTTCGTATGCGGATAAAATTTATAACAAACGTGAACTGTATTTTTAAAGAAATTATAATAACACTTATAGAAATATTATTATACTTTTCAATTAAAATAAGGCACAAAAATAAAATAAAACAGTGTTGTGGCAAAACTAGGTGTGGTTTGTTCTCATTTTGTAAGGATTAGGCTATAGGTTACCACTCTAGACTAGTGCGGATTGGCAGAATTCACACTCCACCGAGAAAATATGTCAGGCATGCAACCTTCCTCTATAAGCTGATGTGCGTAACTTTGAAAAGTCTGTGGTGCCTTGTAGGATTGAAATTGTGAATTTTGACTTCCCAATCAACTGGTACCCCAAAAAGTCATAATTTCAACCGTTAGACGTCCACTGACGACCGGTCGTATGCTGCCCGCATCCAGTGGATTCCAGCGACCTTTACCAAATCGTCAGTCCACCTTGCCGGGGGCCTGCCCACACTGCGTCTTCCAGTACGTGGTCGCCACTCTAGAACCTTCAGGCCCCAAAAAGTGTTTGTGTGTAATTACGTATTCATTATTTACTAGCTTCTGCCCGCGGCTTCACCCACGTGGTTGGTTGATAAAAAGTAGCCTATATCCCCCTCCAAGGTTCCATCTTTATAAATATCGAAATTGATCAAAATCGGTTCAGGCGTTCACGCGTGATTCCGTGACCAAGGGAAATAGGGGTTCCTTTTTATATATATATAAGATATGCAGAAAGTATAGGAACCCTAATCCTTGACAGAACAAATAATGATTATGAGAATATACTTAGTACCCTCACACCCTCACAGACCAACTCAACCGCAAAATCTCGTCCTTAAACTGTACTTAGTGTAGAATAACTTATGTAACAAGACTCTGCGGCCCCATAACATTTTCACATAATTTTACACCCGTTGTGGTCCTAATATAGATTCTTATATTACTATAATTAAATGCGTGGGTAGCATACATATGAACATAACACTACTGCTTATAGATTGTCGCTTATTTTATCTTAAATGAGGTGATAAGTAATGTGCCATATACGATTCTTTCTTACGTCGATAAATATATCTCTTTTTACTATATACACTGGTAACTAATTACTAATAACATAATTATGATTGTATTTTAATTATAATATATATTTCAGTTCTTCTCAATCAGGTCTACTCTAGGGGAGGCTAATGTCTAGCTATGAACGTCATCTATGTTGATTTGATGATGATCCAACCACCTAACTCGAAAACATATGAAAAGTAAGTACCTGTAACAATATTCTACAAATAAGATATTGAGAAGTTTGAGTTTGCTTGCGGCTACAAGTATCGTAGCATGTGGCTAAAAGTATTGTAGCATGCGTCTACAAGTATCAGAGAGTATGGCTACAAGTATCATAGCATGTGGTTATAAGCATCGTAGCATGCCGCTACTATAGCATATAGCTACGAGATTTGTAGCAGGCGGCTATAAGTAAAGTAAAATGTGTCTACAAGTATCGTAGTTTGTAACAACAAACATATGTTTCACACTTCCACAGTATGCGGCTACATGTACCGTATTTTACTAGAATAAACGCATATGGTTACAGCTGTGCTACGTTTATCTTGCGTAGCGTCGCACTGTAAAATAAATAAACAAAAATAACAGTAGGATGCATACTAGTAAATTCAGGCTATTTGTAAACGTACTAAATATTGCTCATGGACCTAACAGAGTACAAATGCCGCAACATTTATGATGACGTGGTATTAATTTGTCTGAGCTGATTGGTCTAGAAACCTTTGTTTCTCTTACAAATGTGCATATTTACAGTTTTATATATTATTATTCTTTCTTTCGATATTTTTTGTATTAGCTTCAATATTCATGGTAACGGGCAGACTGAAGTGTTAGTAGTAGTTAGACTAGAAGTGTGTTGTTTAGTTGTCTTGA
This sequence comes from Craniophora ligustri, assembly GCA_905163465.1. NCBI lineage: Eukaryota > Metazoa > Arthropoda > Insecta > Lepidoptera > Noctuidae > Craniophora > Craniophora ligustri. The sequence continues at coordinate 2,390,480 of LR990967.1, read as the reverse complement.
AGCTATAAATTAGCTACCTTGTTTCTATTTATTATTGATCCTTATTATCTATTTTATTATATTATTTTCCTATGATGTGTTTGATATGATACTCCATTTATATTTGTCTTTGTTGACATCACTCTTTATTATTTCCTAGAAAACTTAAACATTTATAGTTTTGGGACAACATAACTTATGATGGTATTTGTGATGGAGACCATTCTATAAAGTTTCGGATTGCTAGTAATCCGACATAATGCCTTTGCCTTCCGCGAAAGAAGTTATTTATGAGGTATTTTATACGAGCGCTACATGCACAAAACGTAAAACCGTTACGTACACAAATATATATATTATATATTCCATACTAATATTATAAATGCAAATGGTTACCTATCTATTTGTTAACTCATTATCCACCTTGTCACGCTGCACCGATTTAGATGAAATTTTGTATGAAGATAGTTTGTGTCCCCGTTAAGAACATAGGATAGTTTCTATCCCAGAAATTATAATTTAAGGGAGCTTAAGACGTGGCCCAAGACCGGCCGTTGTGGAAATCTTTGGGGGAGGCTTTTTTCCAGCAGTGGACATCATCTAGCTGGCATGGTGATAGTGAAAGGTGGTATGGAATTTAAATGGGTAATCAATTAATTTCTTACGAAAGGAACAAAACTAAAGCTAATAAAGTAATTTTACGCAGACAAAATCGCTGGCAAACGCTAGTATAAAATAAAATTAACAAAAAGTCTAATCATTTGCCAACAGTAATAGTCCAAGATCCCAGGGCCGCCAGACATCACGTATTTTCTGACGAACCAAATGTGGATTATTGAGTAGTGCTAGTATGTACTAAGAACGCATGCCTACCAGCTATCTTGCCTAGTGGGCCAATTTTCAGGTATCAGGTAATCAAGGTACATACAAATATTACTTACCTCACGTAAATTCTCCAAGCTGATTTTTACGTATATTTTAGGCAATATCCTTAAAAATAAGTCGCCAATACTCCCAGACACTTTCCGTCGGCCGTATTGCTTTGCAGACGCTTTAAAGCTCCCGAAGGAATTAATTAACTTCACGTAAATTATGATGCTCCATTGTTTATATCTTCACCAGATAACTATTTCGAGACCTTTTACGAGAAGACAGAACGATCCAAGGGGCCAATCATCCCCTAGACTTCCGCATATTCGCAATCTGCCTCACTCTCATGCGCGTTGATAATACCCCCACGCTCCTACCCACAGAGGCATTAAAATTGAATTAAAGGGGATGATTAGCCCTTTGGATCGGTCTGCCTCCTGTCACAATTATTTTGAAACCTTTTACAAGAATGGACGACGACCCAGTTAAACAAGTTCATCTCAACATAATTCTCGTTGAATAAATAAATAGAAAGATTTGTAGTTGTAACTGCTATGTTTAAACAACAAAATTGATTCGCAACAAAATTGTTTCACAACAAAAATACTGGAATATGGACTTCGTTTAAACGTTTTTTAAAAAAACAATTATCAACATAACATACCATGTTGCCTATCGTCCCCGAAGTGTTAGGCAGAGGTGTAGGTACTAATGTACACCCACATTTTACCGGTATGTTTTAGGTCCCATGTAATAGGGGGCGATCCTATAGCCATCAACTGGGCACGAATCCTAACTCCGACCTCCTGCTGAGAATTTCATAGAAAAACCTAATCCCGCCAAAAAATATTTATGTCAAATAATGACAAGACATATGGCGAGTTATATGGTCTAGACCATATGACTCGCACTGTCAAAAAGTTATCAGACCTCATTTAGAGCCAGCCTCTGACTACACGCCCTAACTCTACTAGGTATAACTTAACAAACTCTACACCATAGTCAAAATCTGTGGCCATGATTATTTTTGGCACCTGGGAACTGAACACAGGATTTCAACAGCACTTTAATAAGGACCGAGATACCTTCGAGAACTTTCGGCTACCTATTGCTTGTCTCAGATTTGGCTAATGACACCCTCTGGTAAAATTCTCCCTACATGCATATATACTGCAGTACAATATTCCAAATAATTGTTTGTTTGCTTTGGAACTTACCGGCGCATATGACTAACGACCGCAGTAATTAGTAGCTTCATTGAATCATATTAGAATAATTAATATAACTGGTTATCACTAATATTGTTTGATATATACCTTTAGTCAAACGATACAGCCAAAGGTATTTATTTAATGCAATAAATAGAAAAAATAATGTAAAAATGTTATGTAATTCATCACCTTTCCTTCACTATTGATTATTTGACGACCCAGTTAGTCCAGCGGTAGTTAACACTGCCTTCTGTGCTATGGGTCCTGGGTTCGAATCCCGGTAGGGTCAAATGTTTGTGTGATGAGCATGAACATTTGTATCCGAGTCATGGATGTATCTATCTAATATGTATGTATTTACAAAAAAAAAAAAGTATATATATAGTATATCAACCAACTAGTATCCGTAACACAAGCTTCGTTGCTTAGCTCGGACCTAGATGGCGCTGTGTCATTATTATTATTATTAATTTAAGAGTTATTGTCGGTGGAGCAATCGCCACTGTTCTCTATCTCCTGTGTGTAACTAGATGGCGCTGTGTGCCATAATGTCCAGGAATATTTATTTATAATTGGTGAACTCCTTCAAAAAGTTGCGCAATGCTCGTACTAGAATAAAACCGTATATTCTTATTAAAAAAAAAAAAAAAAAAAACTATTTAACCAAGTCATCAATTACGTTATACGTACCAAATATGCTTTCGAAAAGTGAGCGGAGATCTGATCTGATTGATGGATTGATTGATATAACATGACGGTGGCAATCAAGCTTACTGTCGTCTGATCTTGTAAAAACCTTTTCAGGTTTCTTAAAATAAGAGAGACACTGAGACCAAACGAAATTCCCATACTGTCACGATAGTCGTTCTTCTCGCAACATTAATACTCTCTCGCAGAAACACAACTATTGTTGTTTCACTGCGGTCCTTTGTAAGACAGGTACTTTCCCAATCGGGCAACTCTATATAAGCGAGAAACCGCGCTATGCCCGACCTCTCTAAAGTAAGTTTGTGAAGTTTTGAGATCGAAATTTGCAGAATGAAATCAAATGTTATATTATACCTTAAGACGTTTGTTTTTAAGTCTAATTTCCTAGTCTCTAGTTTCTACTTTTTAAATACTTTAGAACAATAAGGTTTATCACAATAATGTTAGCACAGTACCTACTGTTTCATCATCATCATCAACGCATTATTGTCCCACTGCTGGGTACGGGTCTCCTCTCATTTGAGAGGGATTAATCCTAGCTGCGGGTTGGCAGACTTCACATGCCATCGAGATAATCTCTCAAGCATGATGTTTTCCTTTACCGTTTGAGCATGTGTCTTCCGAAAAGTCAGTGGTGCGTGCCTTGGGTTTGAACTCGAAACCTTTGACATCTCAGTTTACTGGTCCTTCTACTAGGCTACCAGCCTAGCAATACACAGTACCTACTGTTTAGCACCAAAATATTTGGCAAGAACTCAACAGTACAGATATAACACCATAAGAAACCACATAGATACTGTAAGGGATCCGAAACGTCGGGATTAAGTAAAATTAATATAAAACATACCACCACGCCTGTTGTCCCTGAAGGGTTAGACAGAGGTGTACTAATATACACTCATATTACACCGGTATGTTTCTAGGTCCCATGTAATAGGCGGGCCTATTGTCATACAAATCTGAATTTGAATGCAAACTCCGAGCTGCTACTGAGAATTTCATGGAAATATCCAATAACATTGCTCGACGTGGAAATCGAAACCAAGACGTCTTGATTTTGGGTTCGATTTCCAGATCACGGCAGTTGTATTTGCGACCACTAAACCATCGAGCCATAATATCAACAAATCTCGATGAAATCCATAAAAATCTTTTCATTTTTTCATTTTATATTCTTAAGCGTAGTAAATCGTTGCCTCAGAGTTATTTCTGTTTTTGACAGTGGAAAATAATATATTAGCTTAATGATTCAAATATTGGTGGTTTGTGGTGCATGCTTTTGCGAATCCCATGGCCCCGACAATAGGGTTAGTGGCGTTGACGGGTGCGGTTTTTTAGTCGGTAAACGCTCATGCGGAGTCCGACACACCCTGTCGCCTCCCCAGGCGACGAGAAGGTCCGTAAAGGATTCTTCCGCACTTAAAAAGAAAGAAAAATAAGGCTCAAATATTGGTACCATTTGCAAACGTCATTATTTGCTTTCGGCACGCAACGAAGACAGATACCCGAATGGGTCGATGGATGTATAAAGTATTAGGTCGAAGTGTGCCGCTTTGAAGGTCATTACATACGACATCTTAAATTTATATATATAGGTACTACATTATGCGAAAGATATTGCGCGTGAAGTAGAAGGAATGTTAGATTTCGAACTTGAATATTTATATTCTACAATATGTGTTGTAAAAAATTAAAAAAAATATCGTTGGATGACCACAAACAGTAGCAGCACAAAGTTTGGATTTGTGCCCGGTTGATGGCAATAGGCATGACCGCTATTAGGTATATAGGATCTAACACATACCGGCAAACGTGGGTTCGTACATTAGTAGGTACATCTCTGCCTAACCCTTCGGGGATGACAGGCGTGATGGTACGTATACGTCAAAAAAACAGGCGTGATGAAGTAAATATGTCAAAAAAATATTATGTCAGACACATTAACATTCCAGCGATTTATTCCATTCTAATACCAAAAACTAATACCACTGGTATTTGTTTTAACTCATATTTTTTTTCTATTCCGAACAGATACCATTGTTTTAACTAATACCAAAACAAGTTCAAAGATATAAGGTACAGTCAGTAAATCAGACTTCATCACTTTATCTCTTAAATCATCCAGCTTTTTTGCCATTACATTTTTGAATTCATCGGGCTCGCAGCTATGATTTTTCTCATTGGAAATATTGCCATCCTGTGAGGACAACAAAATAGCTTTAGCAAAATAGTTTTCGGATAAAAATACATATTGAAAGATGGAACACTAACTGTCTTATTCATAATATAACGCTTACCGAAGGTATAAACCTTCATTAGTTAAAACATGTTTTAAGGTGGATGCTCCAGGGTGGCCCGCAAAATTCAAATTATCGTAAGTTTTTTGCAATTTGCAGCTCAGTATGGGATAGTATGGTAATAGAAACTAAATTCGCGGTACTGGCATGTATGTATTTATATCATTATATTAGTTAAATTTATCAATGTAACCCACTAAGTTAAAATTTATATTAAACGTAAAGTTATTATTAAAATGGCACATTTTCTCTTTTCTCTAAGTTAGACAATTATATTGAAGGTTTTAATAAGTATAATTATGAATACGATATGAATACGATTATGAATACCATTTTTTTAACAAGCTTCCTACAAAGGCCTTATAAAGCTCCACTAATCCATTATAAATAAGCCAGTTAAACTCTATGTAAGAAGTTGGTAACATACCTTTATCTGTAAAGATCCACTGCACTCTTTAACATTCACACATCTCCAATGGGTCCATCCATTTTTATTTTCCCTTTTTTTTGTGTACTGGTAACCAGCTCTCATTAAAACCAAGCCACCATTTCTTGTTATGAAAGTCAAGCTTCCTGTTTTTCCCGAAGATGTTGAGGGCTGATTATCAGCTTCCTCAGACATATCTAAAAAAAAATATATATTGTATGTAACTTTTACATTTGATTGGATTATGATAAAAAAATCAAATAATAGGTATTTTAAATAACACTAATTTTAATAAAGAGAAGTAAATTATACAAAAGAACAAATTAATATACTCACTTAATAAATAAAAATCACTGTCACTCTGATACCAATACGCCACCGCCACCACCCGGGAATGTACTGAGGAATTTATGTAGATAAAATTTATCTCCGAGTCAAAGCACAACATTCCAGTCACACTTGACTCTGATTGGTTGTTTCGAATTTTGGAACAATAGAGCAAACTCACCCTTTCTCGCAGGTAAAAAAAATAGCAAGATGATTCACTAAAACTACTCTTACCTATGCTAACCTTTGTAAAAATATTGGAGTGAAGTGAATTTGGAAAGTTTTAAGCATTATATTACGATTACATAAAAATATTGAAAAACAAATTTACTTTGATTAGGTTTGACTGCGCTGACTGTACCAAATTCAAGTTGTTGGTATTCGTTCGTACATTAAATTAAATTATTTAAAAAGTGGTATCCGTTCGGAATAGAAAAAAAATAAGAGTTGAATCAAATACCAGTGGTATTAGTTTTTGGTATTAGAATGGAATAAATCTTCCAGCGATTTATTCCATTCTAATACCAAAAACTAATACCACTGGTATTTGTTTTAACTCATATTTTTTTTCTATTCCGAACAGATACCATTGTTTTAACTAATACCAAAACAAGTTCAAAGATATAAGGTACAGTCAGTAAATCAGACTTCATCACTTTATCTCTTAAATCATCCAGCTTTTTTGCCATTACATTTTTGAATTCATCGGGCTCGCAGCTATGATTTTTCTCATTGGAAATATTGCCATCCTGTGAGGACAACAAAATAGCTTTAGCAAAATAGTTTTCGGATAAAAATACATATTGAAAGATGGAACACTAACTGTCTTATTCATAATATAACGCTTACCGAAGGTATAAACCTTCATTAGTTAAAACATGTTTTAAGGTGGATGCTCCAGGGTGGCCCGCAAAATTCAAATTATCGTAAGTTTTTTGCAATTTGCAGCTCAGTATGGGATAGTATGGTAATAGAAACTAAATTCGCGGTACTGGCATGTATGTATTTATATCATTATATTAGTTAAATTTATCAATGTAACCCACTAAGTTAAAATTTATATTAAACGTAAAGTTATTATTAAAATGGCACATTTTCTCTTTTCTCTAAGTTAGACAATTATATTGAAGGTTTTAATAAGTATAATTATGAATACGATATGAATACGATTATGAATACCATTTTTTTAACAAGCTTCCTACAAAGGCCTTATAAAGCTCCACTAATCCATTATAAATAAGCCAGTTAAACTCTATGTAAGAAGTTGGTAACATACCTTTATCTGTAAAGATCCACTGCACTCTTTAACATTCACACATCTCCAATGGGTCCATCCATTTTTATTTTCCCTTTTTTTTGTGTACTGGTAACCAGCTCTCATTAAAACCAAGCCACCATTTCTTGTTATGAAAGTCAAGCTTCCTGTTTTTCCCGAAGATGTTGAGGGCTGATTATCAGCTTCCTCAGACATATCTAAAAAAAAATATATATTGTATGTAACTTTTACATTTGATTGGATTATGATAAAAAAATCAAATAATAGGTATTTTAAATAACACTAATTTTAATAAAGAGAAGTAAATTATACAAAAGAACAAATTAATATACTCACTTAATAAATAAAAATCACTGTCACTCTGATACCAATACGCCACCGCCACCACCCGGGAATGTACTGAGGAATTTATGTAGATAAAATTTATCTCCGAGTCAAAGCACAACATTCCAGTCACACTTGACTCTGATTGGTTGTTTCGAATTTTGGAACAATAGAGCAAACTCACCCTTTCTCGCAGGTAAAAAAAATAGCAAGATGATTCACTAAAACTACTCTTACCTATGCTAACCTTTGTAAAAATATTGGAGTGAAGTGAATTTGGAAAGTTTTAAGCATTATATTACGATTACATAAAAATATTGAAAAACAAATTTACTTTGATTAGGTTTGACTGCGCTGACTGTACCAAATTCAAGTTGTTGGTATTCGTTCGTACATTAAATTAAATTATTTAAAAAGTGGTATCCGTTCGGAATAGAAAAAAAATAAGAGTTGAATCAAATACCAGTGGTATTAGTTTTTGGTATTAGAATGGAATAAATCTTCCAGCGATTTATTCCATTCTAATACCAAAAACTAATACCACTGGTATTTGTTTTAACTCATATTTTTTTTCTATTCCGAACAGATACCATTGTTTTAACTAATACCAAAACAAGTTCAAAGATATAAGGTACAGTCAGTAAATCAGACTTCATCACTTTATCTCTTAAATCATCCAGCTTTTTTGCCATTACATTTTTGAATTCATCGGGCTCGCAGCTATGATTTTTCTCATTGGAAATATTGCCATCCTGTGAGGACAACAAAATAGCTTTAGCAAAATAGTTTTCGGATAAAAATACATATTGAAAGATGGAACACTAACTGTCTTATTCATAATATAACGCTTACCGAAGGTATAAACCTTCATTAGTTAAAACATGTTTTAAGGTGGATGCTCCAGGGTGGCCCGCAAAATTCAAATTATCGTAAGTTTTTTGCAATTTGCAGCTCAGTATGGGATAGTATGGTAATAGAAACTAAATTCGCGGTACTGGCATGTATGTATTTATATCATTATATTAGTTAAATTTATCAATGTAACCCACTAAGTTAAAATTTATATTAAACGTAAAGTTATTATTAAAATGGCACATTTTCTCTTTTCTCTAAGTTAGACAATTATATTGAAGGTTTTAATAAGTATAATTATGAATACGATATGAATACGATTATGAATACCATTTTTTTAACAAGCTTCCTACAAAGGCCTTATAAAGCTCCACTAATCCATTATAAATAAGCCAGTTAAACTCTATGTAAGAAGTTGGTAACATACCTTTATCTGTAAAGATCCACTGCACTCTTTAACATTCACACATCTCCAATGGGTCCATCCATTTTTATTTTCCCTTTTTTTTGTGTACTGGTAACCAGCTCTCATTAAAACCAAGCCACCATTTCTTGTTATGAAAGTCAAGCTTCCTGTTTTTCCCGAAGATGTTGAGGGCTGATTATCAGCTTCCTCAGACATATCTAAAAAAAAATATATATTGTATGTAACTTTTACATTTGATTGGATTATGATAAAAAAATCAAATAATAGGTATTTTAAATAACACTAATTTTAATAAAGAGAAGTAAATTATACAAAAGAACAAATTAATATACTCACTTAATAAATAAAAATCACTGTCACTCTGATACCAATACGCCACCGCCACCACCCGGGAATGTACTGAGGAATTTATGTAGATAAAATTTATCTCCGAGTCAAAGCACAACATTCCAGTCACACTTGACTCTGATTGGTTGTTTCGAATTTTGGAACAATAGAGCAAACTCACCCTTTCTCGCAGGTAAAAAAAATAGCAAGATGATTCACTAAAACTACTCTTACCTATGCTAACCTTTGTAAAAATATTGGAGTGAAGTGAATTTGGAAAGTTTTAAGCATTATATTACGATTACATAAAAATATTGAAAAACAAATTTACTTTGATTAGGTTTGACTGCGCTGACTGTACCAAATTCAAGTTGTTGGTATTCGTTCGTACATTAAATTAAATTATTTAAAAAGTGGTATCCGTTCGGAATAGAAAAAAAATAAGAGTTGAATCAAATACCAGTGGTATTAGTTTTTGGTATTAGAATGGAATAAATCTTCCAGCGATTTATTCCATTCTAATACCAAAAACTAATACCACTGGTATTTGTTTTAACTCATATTTTTTTTCTATTCCGAACAGATACCATTGTTTTAACTAATACCAAAACAAGTTCAAAGATATAAGGTACAGTCAGTAAATCAGACTTCATCACTTTATCTCTTAAATCATCCAGCTTTTTTGCCATTACATTTTTGAATTCATCGGGCTCGCAGCTATGATTTTTCTCATTGGAAATATTGCCATCCTGTGAGGACAACAAAATAGCTTTAGCAAAATAGTTTTCGGATAAAAATACATATTGAAAGATGGAACACTAACTGTCTTATTCATAATATAACGCTTACCGAAGGTATAAACCTTCATTAGTTAAAACATGTTTTAAGGTGGATGCTCCAGGGTGGCCCGCAAAATTCAAATTATCGTAAGTTTTTTGCAATTTGCAGCTCAGTATGGGATAGTATGGTAATAGAAACTAAATTCGCGGTACTGGCATGTATGTATTTATATCATTATATTAGTTAAATTTATCAATGTAACCCACTAAGTTAAAATTTATATTAAACGTAAAGTTATTATTAAAATGGCACATTTTCTCTTTTCTCTAAGTTAGACAATTATATTGAAGGTTTTAATAAGTATAATTATGAATACGATATGAATACGATTATGAATACCATTTTTTTAACAAGCTTCCTACAAAGGCCTTATAAAGCTCCACTAATCCATTATAAATAAGCCAGTTAAACTCTATGTAAGAAGTTGGTAACATACCTTTATCTGTAAAGATCCACTGCACTCTTTAACATTCACACATCTCCAATGGGTCCATCCATTTTTATTTTCCCTTTTTTTTGTGTACTGGTAACCAGCTCTCATTAAAACCAAGCCACCATTTCTTGTTATGAAAGTCAAGCTTCCTGTTTTTCCCGAAGATGTTGAGGGCTGATTATCAGCTTCCTCAGACATATCTAAAAAAAAATATATATTGTATGTAACTTTTACATTTGATTGGATTATGATAAAAAAATCAAATAATAGGTATTTTAAATAACACTAATTTTAATAAAGAGAAGTAAATTATACAAAAGAACAAATTAATATACTCACTTAATAAATAAAAATCACTGTCACTCTGATACCAATACGCCACCGCCACCACCCGGGAATGTACTGAGGAATTTATGTAGATAAAATTTATCTCCGAGTCAAAGCACAACATTCCAGTCACACTTGACTCTGATTGGTTGTTTCGAATTTTGGAACAATAGAGCAAACTCACCCTTTCTCGCAGGTAAAAAAAATAGCAAGATGATTCACTAAAACTACTCTTACCTATGCTAACCTTTGTAAAAATATTGGAGTGAAGTGAATTTGGAAAGTTTTAAGCATTATATTACGATTACATAAAAATATTGAAAAACAAATTTACTTTGATTAGGTTTGACTGCGCTGACTGTACCAAATTCAAGTTGTTGGTATTCGTTCGTACATTAAATTAAATTATTTAAAAAGTGGTATCCGTTCGGAATAGAAAAAAAATAAGAGTTGAATCAAATACCAGTGGTATTAGTTTTTGGTATTAGAATGGAATAAATCTTCCAGCGATTTATTCCATTCTAATACCAAAAACTAATACCACTGGTATTTGTTTTAACTCATATTTTTTTTCTATTCCGAACAGATACCATTGTTTTAACTAATACCAAAACAAGTTCAAAGATATAAGGTACAGTCAGTAAATCAGACTTCATCACTTTATCTCTTAAATCATCCAGCTTTTTTGCCATTACATTTTTGAATTCATCGGGCTCGCAGCTATGATTTTTCTCATTGGAAATATTGCCATCCTGTGAGGACAACAAAATAGCTTTAGCAAAATAGTTTTCGGATAAAAATACATATTGAAAGATGGAACACTAACTGTCTTATTCATAATATAACGCTTACCGAAGGTATAAACCTTCATTAGTTAAAACATGTTTTAAGGTGGATGCTCCAGGGTGGCCCGCAAAATTCAAATTATCGTAAGTTTTTTGCAATTTGCAGCTCAGTATGGGATAGTATGGTAATAGAAACTAAATTCGCGGTACTGGCATGTATGTATTTATATCATTATATTAGTTAAATTTATCAATGTAACCCACTAAGTTAAAATTTATATTAAACGTAAAGTTATTATTAAAATGGCACATTTTCTCTTTTCTCTAAGTTAGACAATTATATTGAAGGTTTTAATAAGTATAATTATGAATACGATATGAATACGATTATGAATACCATTTTTTTAACAAGCTTCCTACAAAGGCCTTATAAAGCTCCACTAATCCATTATAAATAAGCCAGTTAAACTCTATGTAAGAAGTTGGTAACATACCTTTATCTGTAAAGATCCACTGCACTCTTTAACATTCACACATCTCCAATGGGTCCATCCATTTTTATTTTCCCTTTTTTTTGTGTACTGGTAACCAGCTCTCATTAAAACCAAGCCACCATTTCTTGTTATGAAAGTCAAGCTTCCTGTTTTTCCCGAAGATGTTGAGGGCTGATTATCAGCTTCCTCAGACATATCTAAAAAAAAATATATATTGTATGTAACTTTTACATTTGATTGGATTATGATAAAAAAATCAAATAATAGGTATTTTAAATAACACTAATTTTAATAAAGAGAAGTAAATTATACAAAAGAACAAATTAATATACTCACTTAATAAATAAAAATCACTGTCACTCTGATACCAATACGCCACCGCCACCACCCGGGAATGTACTGAGGAATTTATGTAGATAAAATTTATCTCCGAGTCAAAGCACAACATTCCAGTCACACTTGACTCTGATTGGTTGTTTCGAATTTTGGAACAATAGAGCAAACTCACCCTTTCTCGCAGGTAAAAAAAATAGCAAGATGATTCACTAAAACTACTCTTACCTATGCTAACCTTTGTAAAAATATTGGAGTGAAGTGAATTTGGAAAGTTTTAAGCATTATATTACGATTACATAAAAATATTGAAAAACAAATTTACTTTGATTAGGTTTGACTGCGCTGACTGTACCAAATTCAAGTTGTTGGTATTCGTTCGTACATTAAATTAAATTATTTAAAAAGTGGTATCCGTTCGGAATAGAAAAAAAATAAGAGTTGAATCAAATACCAGTGGTATTAGTTTTTGGTATTAGAATGGAATAAATCATTCCAGCTACCGATGTATGTCAAGTTTTATAAACTTTACTTCGAATAACATAGAAGTACTTACCTATATGTAACATATGTAACATGCGTAGACAGGTCGTAGGTTCTAATAAAGCATACCTTTTTCCCAAGATACATTACATCCGCTTACTATTGCCTTTTGAGGAGAAAAGCCACGCCCTGCTGGAGCACGGCTCCAAAGTGCCTCTTCAATTTCCAAGTTGGAGCTAAAATTTTCCTCTGTTTGACGTACCCGAAAAAAAACAAGACGGCATTTTTAATATTTAATTCCAACCCAAAAAGAGCGGTGTTATAAGGTTAACGAGCATGTCTGTGTTTGTATTTGGTTGTTTGTTGCTTCTTGGCTTATAAACTGATGAATAAATGAAGATTTTAGGCCCGAATTTAGATATGAGGTAGATTTCAATCTCACCAACCTCGCAAATCATGGATCAGTGATGAGTTTTTTTTTGTTATGAGTTCTTGGAACGACTGTTAAATAGGGAAGAAATACATTTAAGTGTCTAATTGTCGCGTAAATATTAAAAATCAATAAGTATACAATATATGTATATAAAAGATATTCTTTCGATTGGTAATTTTGTATTTAATTTAAAAAGAGTACCTATGGAGTTTCTTGCCGGTTCTTCTCCATAAGACCTACCTTTTGGAACCGTGCAACTAAATTCAATTTAATTCGACAATTCAAACCTGTATTGGTCTTATTGAAATAAATGATTTGATTTGGTCATCAAACCAATCGAAAGAATATCTTTTCATTTTGTATGACGGTCGCTTTGATAAATAAGGCCGTGTGAGTTCTTATGAATATAACTTTCTTCTCCGTATCATGGATTGGTTTACAAATATATATAATTAAATAAAAAAGTTTAGCAATAAGCTCAATGTCCATACTGATTATTTTTATACCAATTACTACACTAGACCGTATTTTTAACCGACTTCCAAAAGGAGGAGGTTATCAATTCGACTGTATTTTTTTTTATTTTTTATGTTTGTTACCTCATAACTGTGGATTGGGTGAACCGATTTTGAAAATTCTTTTTTTATATGAAAGCTGAAGCTTCCCGTGGGGTCCCATAACACTAAAAAGAAAGTTAAAACTGTATTAAGTTATTTTTAACTTTTTAGTTTTGAAGTCGGTTTTTTAACGCAGTTTATTTTATTTTTGTCAAAAGATCACTACCTACCCCACAATTTTATATTATTTTTTAAGGGAAAATATGACACACAATCAACATTAATAATCCAAAGAAAGCAGTTGTTCCGATCGCTATCTACCTTTATAGGATCATCATCCTCTGGGATTGAATAAAAATTTCATCGAAATCGCTCTAGCGAACTCCGTAGGGAACATATGTACAAACGTTGATAGAATAGATAGATAGAAAACGTTGATCTTATATATAAAATTCTCGTGTCACAATGTACGTTCCCGTACTCCTCCGAAACGGCTTGACCGATTCTCATGAAATTTTGTGAGCATATTGAGTAGGTCTGAGAATCGGCCAACATCTCTTTTTCATACCCCTTAGTGATAAGGGTTGTCCACCAACCCCTATAATGTGGCAAAACAACGTTTGCTGGGTCAGCTAGTTTTTATATATATGTAGTGTAAGCACATCGCACCTCGTCATCAGCAGCGAATATCATCAGGAACTGTACGGTTCCAGAGGCTTTAAGCTGTAGAGTGAGGTACACTATAACAAGCTAATTGGTTTGCATCCACACATGGAGCGGTCGATAGTTGCATCTATACCAATTAGGTTGTTAGAATGTACTTACCACGGTTTTCTATAAGACTACAAGCAAGCATGGGCTTCTTAAAGAAAACGGTTTCTACGGGGTTTGGTTAGAGGCTTGTAAATGCCTCTTGTGTAGTAAATGTCCATGGGCGGTGGTGATCACTTACCATCAGATGAGCCACCTGCCCGTTTTTCCCCTTATCACAATAAAAAACCGGCCAAGTGCGAGTTGGACTCGCGCACGAAGGGTTCCGTACAAAATTAGGCAAAAAAGATTGTGGTTGTGGTGGAATGATGATGGTTTTTACCCTTTGGGTACGGAACCCTAAAAAAGGAGTGAAAATGTTCTTCGACAACGCCCGAGCCACACCGCTGATGTTGCAAATATCCATAGGCTGTGGTAACTGCTTACCATCTGGCAGGCAAAACTTTGTTTGCCACCATCGTGATTTAAAAAAAACCGGCTAAGTGCGAGTTGGACTCACGCACTAAGGGTTCGGTGCGATTTATCGGGTACTGATCGCCGTTATTATTACAGAGCAAAAAACGGCAAAAAACGTTTGGTGTATAGGAGTCCCTAATTTTTTTATTTTTTTTCTGATTTTAGTATTTGTTTTTATAGCATATATTATAGCATATATATTTCATAGCATAACAGAAATACATCATCTGTGAAAAATTTCACTGTCTAGCTATCACGGTTCATGAGATACAGCCCGGTGACAGACAGACAGACGGACGGACAGCGGAGGCTTAGTAATAGGGTTCCCTTTGGGTACGAAACCCTAAGAACAAACACTGCCCGAAGCGCAGAAACTACCACTAACCCATTGTCCTAGTGAACCCTAAATTAATATTATCATTTAAAACAATAACGCTCCGAACTGTTATAACTACAATTTAATCGATATTATTTCAGTAGAAACTGGCCATACATTATTAAATACATGGTACCATTCTATTATGGATCATAGATAGACGCCGTAAAGCTCAATATCGATCTCGGTAACGATAAGCTTCTTGGATTTATGAGACAGATAGTTTTCAGTAAGTGAAGTTTATTTCAAAACTTTATGGTTTCAAATGGTTCTTATAATTTATATTCTATTTTCAAATTTTCATGTGGTAGGGTAAAACCTGACTGCGATTGTTGTATAAAAACAAAATGGATGTTGAAATCATTGTTTTCTGTCAATGTAAGGAACAGTGTTTGCATTGTCAAATAATTTGTGGAAAATTTTGAATATTGTCATCTTTATACCTACATATATATAATTGTGTTATGTATAATTGTATGTATATTATAAAATTGCTTGTCTATTCATGTAAGTATGAGATTCGTACATTTATCGGTGACAACATGTTTCAAGCAGTAACATGTAGAGTATTTTCGTTAAACGTTTAAGTGTTACAGTACATTACTTTGAGTATTTAATGGAAAGAAAACTTTTAAAAGAAACGTTGGGTTGGGTTGGATTCCCAAGTCGAGCAAAGTGTTATTGGTTTTTCCTGTGGCATTCTCAGTAGCAGCTTAGAATTCATGCCCGGTTGATAGAAATAGGCTCACCCTTTATTACATGGGACCTAAAGTATACCGCCAAAATGTAGGTGTATCTACATTAGTATACCTCTGCCTAACCCTTCGAGGAAAACAGGCGTGATAGTACGTTATGTTATGTTACATATGCCGTACAAATTCCTCAAGCATCCACGTTTCCCATCTATGTCTTCCTTCGGCATTACAGGGAGTGATAGTTTTAAAAACTCTGAGGTACCTATTACTATGTTACCAGCGTATTTTTTTTTCTTAATACCACGAATATAGAAAACAAGCTACGGCCCGCCAGATGGTCAGCGGTTACCGTAGTCTTTAGACGTTTGCAGCACCAGAGGTGTCACCAACCATCACGTGTCAAAGAAATCATCATACCAAAGAAACAGTCAATATGTATTAACAATCGGAATCACTATTTTTATAATAATGGCTAATTAAATAAGATAATTCATCATCATCATCAACCCATTAACGTCCCACTGCTGGGCACGGGTCTCCTCTCATTTGAGAGGGATAAGGTTATAGTCCACCACGCTAGCTTACTGCGGGTTGGCAGACTTCACATGGCATCGAGACAAATCTCTCCAGCATGCAGGTTTCCACACGATGTTTTCCTTCACCGTTTGAGCTTGTGATAAATACGCACATAACTTCCGAAAAGACAGTGGTGCGTGCGTTGGGTTCGAACTCGTGACCTTTGACATCTCAGTCCACTGGTCACACCACTAGGCTACCACAGCTCCAAAGTGTGTTAAAGAATACATCATACTAAACAAAAAGCCAATATTAACAATCGGAATCACTATAATTATAATAATGGCTAATTAAATACGTTAATTAGTCAACAACAATCACTTATAATTTATAAATTGCTACCGCAGCTAAAGTAATTGAAAGGTAGTTATGTAGTTAAACTAATATAATTATAAACTGATATTTTGTGGTCGTAACTAGACGTTATTACTTGTAACGGGCTTCAATAACTATTAAGGTTAATTTATAGTTGTGACTTAAGGTAATTAAAAGTATCACTAAATTCAAAACGTTTCAGAATAACTTATTTTATACTGCACCAACTGTTTTTTACACTTGTATCGAAATAAAACTACTTTTTAAGGATTTTATCCGAATACAGTGAGCTCGTTCTATGTGAATCGGATTATCAAGAATTTAACCCTTTAATCGACAAGTAGGTTACATGAAAAATATTTGTCGGATATATTATGCATCTTTGGCGATTATGGGGTTAAAAAAAATTTAGTACGGGTAGCAATTGGGAGTAGCTGTTAGTGAATTCTTTAATTTTATCACCTATTTTTTTTATCAATTCCTTAATTTCAACACTTAACGACCTGTTAGAATAAAACGTTTAAATCAAATAAAATAGAACGTTTAAATAGAAGATCAAGTTAAAAATGGGGTTTAAATAATATCTTTATCCCGCGATACAAATTTATAGGCAGCTTAATTAAATCACTTCACATGCCGACTGAACGTGTAACAGTAAAAGTTTCAGCGAACGAAGGCTTACTTAAATTATGAATGCAAAAATGAGTTTGTTAGTTTGTGCTACATTAGTGTTACACAGCTTCCAGTTCGATTGTCACGGAGAAACTTTCTGAATATTGCATAAATGCATCCGTATTACTACTAGTTTTAATCCTAGATCAAATAGTTTTCGGAAACTCATTTCATCGACAGTTATGTTATCCTAAATTTAAAAGTATATTGTATTTATAGGGAGGGTCCATGGTGTTATTCTGAACGTGAGATCTTGGATTCGATTCCCAAGTGAAGAGTATATAGAGAACAAATTTGGATTGGTGCCCGGTTTGTGGCAAAAGTCTTTCTCTCTCTCTCCTTATTACATGGGACCTAATAACATACTGACAAACTGTGGGTGGGCATCAATACGCACTAAAAATCTAACCCTTCAAGGAAACAAGCGTAATCTACATCCATATAACTCAAAGGTGACTGACTGACTGACATAGTGATCTATCAACGCACAGCCCAAACCACTGGACGGATCGGGCTGAAATTTGGCATGCAGTAGATGTTATGAGGTAGGCATCCGCTAAGAAAGGATTTTTTTAATTCACACCTAAGGGGGTAAAACGGGGGTGCAAAGTTAATATGAAACTTTTATTTTTTTTAGTTAAATTGCACGCGGACGAAGTCACGGTAATCAACTAGTGGTATATATGTTATATTATTAATTAACTAAAGTATATGTAGGATTTATAATAATACGTAGGAAGAAGTCTAAACCTATAATTAAAGTACCTTATATTAACTAGAGCTACTCGTTCCAAATAAACTTACCCACGTATTAAAGGGCTATGTGGCTACATAATTTTGCCTTGAATAATACAGCAGTGGAATTAAGGCTTTGCTGCGCAGAAAGCGGTTCGCGAGCTCGCGAGATTATAGTGGTCACAATCTATGATTAGGTGACATCAATATATGTATTTCAGTAGGACAATAAAATAATGTGGATAATTAAAACAAGTGACATAGGAATATTTTACATTTTTAAATAAAAAACCCATAAATTTAAAACTAGAAAATAAATAAATAAATTTAAAAAGAAACTCCAACTGAGATCAATATTATTTCAATACATACACGTCGTAATCTTATTATACAATAATAAGATATTTTCAAAATGCAATGAATATATTACTTAGACATCACGCATATATCCATCTACATTTCGAGCATATCTCAAAATGGTAGGCAACACTACATAAAACCACGTGCTAACTGTATGCATACTACTTTTACTCTGTCCATGTTCATACGTCTCGTCATTCATGCGCGTCGACTGCTAGAACCATGCACCTGACCTTTTGACATTCAAGTTACAAGGTGATATGCTGAATAAGATATGCGATGAGAAGCCAGCCACCTGACAGAAGGTCAAATGACATTATTGTGATAGCGCCATGTCGAGACTTCGGTTTTCACAAGGCCAGAAATTATGGCATAAATACACGGAGGTTATTTTCAAGTCAGCGATAAATGTCGCCGAAATGTCTACGAAAATAAATATTATTCTTGTAAAAACCTTCTTGTGAAAACAAAACTTGTGGTAAGTTTGTGAAATGCAATAAAATGCCCGGGTCCGTGGTTATTTACTTACAAACAGTTGTTTACATAATTATTTTCGTGGCAAAAACAGGCCGATGAATTGCGCCAACTACTTCACCAACATTAGAATTATAGCGTTATGAATTAAATAAGGAAAGGATGGGAGGAATTTACTAAATCTTATTTATAAAAATCTCGTTTCACAGTGTTTGTCGCTGAACTTCTCCGAAACGGCTAGGCTATTTAGTAGGTCATAAAATCGTTAAAAATATTTTGTATTTTTATTATGATTTGACATTAAAAAATACTTATAACCTAAAATTTTCACTCTTCTACCACCAACTTCTAAAATTTGGCATAACAACGTTTGCTGGGTCAGCTAGTAACATAGAAAAATTAGAGTTAAAATTACAGAAGAACCTAGTTCTAAAATTTTCTATTTCTGTCAACAGAAAACATGTTTCTTGCTTATACTATAAATAATAATATAAAGAAACCCGTTTCAAAGAAAAATAATTGCAAATTTTGATAGACAATGATTTATGGCACTCTTTTCACCGACCTCTGTCAACCTTTCGGTAAAATAAATAGGTCAAAGGGATAAAAATATAAAAATCTTTATAGTTTTTACTCGATACATCACTATCGACTATGATTCGCACGTGTCTTCCCTAGCCCTATACGCACAGCGCCCTATCTGGGCACCATACCTGTCTGCTTCATTATAAACTTGCTAAACACTAAAACAAATATTGAATAAGTAAATTACAACTCGCTTTCTGTGTTAATAAGGCTTAAGTTGCATGCGTAGATATATGATTAACTAAGGCTGTTTAATTTTACCTCGCTGGCCATAATTTTAAAATCAACAAAGCGCTTTGCACACTGAAAACATAGCCCTGTGTATTTTGCGGTAGTTTCTCATTCCGTGTAAGAATATAAAATTCGAATTAGATTACAGTACACGTGGTTTATTAGATTTTTTAGAGCACTTTAAAAAAAACGAGATGCAGACAGAAACTAGAAAGATAAATCTGCTATATATGGTAAGAATTTGCAGTAGCGGACTAAGTATGGGGCCGTATGGGCGGCCCACATCGGGCGTACTAAGGTACATACAAATCTCGGGGAATCTCGGGAACAAATTCTAGAGTCCTCGCAATTTTGAGTCTAAGCCGCTGCAAATAACCCCTTTTTTAACCCCCGACGCAAATACGACTGGGTGTTATCAGATTGATGTGTATGTGTGTGTCTGTCGGTCTGTGACATAGTTCTCGAACGGAAGAACCAATTTCGATTTTGTTTTTGTTTTTTGTTTGAAAGTTGAGCTTGAAGGTTAGTCTGGAGTGTTCTTAGCTTATGTTTGATGAAAATCGGTCCTAGATAACAACTCAAAATGTGTCGTAGGTTTTTAAAAAGTTAATTAAATTTTTGCACGAACTAAATCAGCTTTTTGGTTCCATAAATTCCTTAAGAGTAACTGGAAAACGGCGACGGTGTAGAACTACAATGAATAGTATAAAGATATTTCAGTGCTTAGCTTATTTTCGTTCTGGCCCCGGTATTGTATTTTCTCCTGATAACTATGGAATAGTAAGAATACGTGGACGGACGAGAGGCTCCCGTCTGTTTTCTGTGTGGTTTTAATAAGCGAAGTATACCTTTTGCAAGTTACCCCCGCCAATAAAACTAATGACGTTTAGGTCACCAAGTCCGACTCTGTACAACATCAAAATAAAATATATTACCCCGCATTCTCTCTAGACGTAAGCTACTCAAATCTTTGAAATTCGCAACGTGAGGTAGGTACTCTCATAAATTCATGTGCCTGTAACTCACTGTAACTGAAACTAAAGAAACAAAACTTTTTACATAATCCCGACGAACTGACATTTTTTCAGAACTAAAAGAAAATTGTACTTTTTTACATCGCTATACGATCTAATTTGCTTTAGTGCAGTTTTTTTTATATTAAAATGATAATGATTTTTTATATACAATGTAACATACGGCTGATAGATTCGTAGTCTATGAACTATCAATATCAAGGGAATTACTCGCAAGTCACTACTTTTAGGCTTAATTTTTTAGCTAGCTTCCGGCTGCATCTCTGTCTGGTAGTACGTTGATAAATGTATCCAAATCTGTTCAGCCGTTTATGCGTGTTGCATTTGCGCCTTTTCCCACATCGTATATAAATAAAAAGTAGCCTATGTAACAATCCAGGCAATAAACTATTTGTATGCCAAATTCCATTTCAAATTAAGTAGCTGTGGTAGCCTAGTGGTGTGACGAGTGGACTGCGATGTCAAAGGTCTTCAGTTCTAACCCAAGGCCCGCACCACTGACTTTTCGGAAGTTATGTGCGTATTTATCAAATGCTCAAACGGGGAAAGAAAATATTGTGAGGAAACCTGCATGCTTCAGAGATATTCTCGAGGGCGTGTGAAGTCTGCCAACCCGCAGTAGGCTAGCGTAGTGGACTACAGCCTATTCTCTCTCAAATGAGAGGAGGCCCGTGCCCAGCAGTGGGACAGTAATGGGTTGATGATGATAATTATGATGCCAAACTCCATCCAAACCCGTTAAGAGGTTTTAGCGTAAAAGAGTAACTGACTATAGCTTTCTGGTAGATGAAGTTTGATCATCTCACACACTTGTTACCGTAATAAATTTTGTAACAAAATATCTTTCTTTGTTGAAGATCCTCAAATAAATAAAATTTATATTGTACTGCAATACCTTTTACGTATTTTAAAATTTGATGTAAAAACCTTTTGCTTTGATTGATGGCAGACGCTTTGTGTAAAATGCTGAATAAAGGGCTATTTTATAAGTTACACGATTTAAGGGGGCGGGGGGGGTTCAATTACGTCTTATTTTTTCTAACAAGAAGGTGAGAAAGATTCTTTATAGTTTTTAAATAACGCACAAAAAAGCACAAGGTTAAGATTATTCTTTGGAAAAGCGCTGGCTTGAGTGCCAAGGTGCATTTATTTTTTAATTAATATCAAACGGGAGGCCAGCTTATTTTGATTTTTTCTTATACAATTTGGAGATGATAACACGACTATAAATGAAAAGACGAGCCATACAAGTTCAAGAGAGTATATTGACTCTATTAAATAAGTCGTAACATCGATATTAAAAAAAATATTGTTTCAAACAAACTAAATAGCACAGATATGCAAAAGTAATCAGATTTGCGTTTATTTATTTATTATTATTTAACCTTATCTGTTATAGCCTAGTAAACAATACATCATGTTGAAAATAAAAAAATGGAAAATAATATCCTGTGTCTAAACTACTGGGTATATTTGATTGAATTTTGGTATACAGACTTAGAATATCATTAGGTATACTGGGTTTAATTTATTGTCTTGTTATCATGTCCACATTGTATAAGGAACCAAAAACTTTTCATTAATAGTCTTATATGTATATAACATTTGAATAGTGCCTTATATCTAGCTAGACTTACAACCGACCGTAATAAAGCTAAGAAAGGGTCAATATGACCATAGGACATTCATAAAATATCTACACACATGCTAGAACAAAGATATTATCCCCACATGTTACAGGTTTCATTGTATTTATTTATATTTATGAAACGTTAATATCGGCCACACAACAAAACAGCAAACAAACAGTTGGTAATTATTTACTTTGTTTAAACTTCAAAACATTTCATCAACATATTAAATAAAATGTTCACAATACCCGCTCACGACTTTGATAATTAATTCTACAAGTTCATACGGCTTCAGTGTTTCTCGTCATGCCTTTTACTAAATATGCCGTTGTTGACCAATATTTTCATTTGTATATTGTCTATTGACGCTTTCATTTGATTGTCTTTTCAGACTATCAATTGTGAAACAGCAATGTAAGAGGTATAAAGAGCAGTTGACGATGTAGATGGGGTTGTTGTAAGTTGTTTTGTGTCATATAAACGTGACTTGAGGAAACAATAGAGATCTTGAACTGCGCTGAATGTAAACATACACCACTTTAAAATGGAATTTTCTTCGCAGAGAATTGGTGAGATGTCATTAATTAAAACGCAGATAAAAGAGAGATGATATGAAAAAGAACATAATTGTATGGTACTTATGCATTTTAAGTTATATTTGAAGAAATGCCTCGTTAGTCTAGTTGTCATACAGTGCGACTGCCAAGCAAGAGGTTTTGGGTTCGACTCACAGGTCTAGCAAAGTGTTAGTGGGTTTTTCTCTAAAATTCCCAGTAGCCGCTCGGAGTTCGTATCGTGCTTGGTTGATGGCAATACGTTTGCCTTCTATTAAGTACATGGGACCTAAAACATACCGGCGGAATGTAGGTCAACATTAGTACACCTCTGCCTAACCTTTCGAGGACGACAGGCATGATAGTAAGTTAAACAAAATGCATTTCTAAACTTGTCACTACGCTAAAATTGTTCCTTTAACTACTCTGGAATAGGCTTTGTCAACTAGAGATGCTTTCAACAGGTTTTTTATACAAAATTATATTCAGTTTCTTAATGGCCCGAGGTACATGGTTAATTGGTTATAAATATGGAAAAACGTTGTGATTGTATATCTGCCTGTAGTATTGAATCTTCACGATGGGCACAGAAATAAAAAAATTGTTGGCGGTTAGGTCGGGAGCTATCGGCAAGTGCTTTCTGAGCCGCGGTAGTAGCTTTAGGCTATCGGAAAAAGGGCCTAGGGTCCTTCCCGCTTCTTGCACTCCCGTCGAACACCGCCGTTGCTATACCAACGACAAAAGTACGAACCAAGTATATACGTAAAATTATGACGACTCGGTGGCGCAGTGGCTGAGCGATCGGGTTGCGTGTTCGATCCCTGCACGGAGCAAATATTTGTATGTTCTACAGGTAATTGTTCCGGGTCTGGACGATTGTGTATGTGAAAATTTGTGTTTGTAAACGCACCCACGACACAGGAGAAAATCCTAGTTTGGGGCAACGTTTTTTTTAAATAAATAAGAATAAAAAATTGTGGTTTTAATAGATTAAAGTTTAACTTAACCAGTCTTTCCTACTCTTAAAGTTCTTATGCTGTTGAACAAAACCGCAAGTACCATAAAGAAGTGATCCTTCTTGCAATAAAATGTAAATAATAATGATCACTGGTTTATTTTTTGTTCTTTTTAACTAATAGGGTGAGCAAGCTTTCGATTTGCAAACGGGAAAAAGCAATTTTGTCCTAATGAAATGAAAATAAAAATGGTTATACGATTAGAAGACGTATAACGCCAAGGCTTTGGAGAACATATCATAAACTATAACGTGCTCTGAAATACTTCAAAATAAGTAATACCTAAATCTTATAACAAAACTAGCATACCATGGACGAAAAATTATTGCGCCCGAGTATCTGCATAACTAGTGCAAACACACACATGCAAACACATTTATGCGGGTATTCCGAGAGTCAAGTGTGAGTTTCTTATCACTTTTTAAAACGTAAATGTGTTCGTTACATTTAGCCCTTTTTTATTGGCCGGAAAACTCACGATGAGCCAATCGGAACATCCAAAAAATAATAATAAAGATGTTTATTTTCCAACATACACATTACAGATAGTTTTACAGCTTTTGAGTTTGCTTGACTAATTGATATATTGCAGTAGTTATTTAACATGACATATTTCAATAGTCCCTACAGTATGTCGTAAATATAGTATAAGCTTAACAAACAACGTGATAACTGAACTAAACACACAGACTAGTCATCGTTCATTATATTAATAACAAGTACTTGAACGACCTACATTTCAGTAGGAACCTTGTAGGAGCTAACCCCCTAGTACATTAAATTTAGCTATTTAATTATTCTACACTTGCGCCTCGGCTGCTCAACCAGTATCCATTAAAATTAACATACATCTTGTGCAATGATATAGCATATAAACAAACCTGTATTTCCGAATAATTAAACACACTTTGCTGGTATGTTTTGGGGTCCTATGTAATACAAAGTTAGCCTATTGCTATTAACAAGGCCTGAAACAAAATTCCAAGCTACCACTGGGTATAACAAAAATCTAATAACACTTTGCATTACCTGGGTATCAAATCCTCAGTAGTCACATCACTATAAGATCACATAGAACTTGAAATCTAACTGTTAGTCTACGAATGTTCATCAGTACAACTGTGATTATTTCTTCATAATCAGATTTGTACTGATGAAGATTCATAGTTACAAATAATAATGGATTTTCTTTATTATTATTGTACACTTTGTCTTTTTAAAAGGTTGTTCCTTTTAAATTTTTCGCACTCAAAGGTTTGCTGGAAGAAAATTCAATCTTGAATTAAGCTCGCCTTTGTGCACAACACTTTAAATGTATTGTTTAATTTATGTGGTGTTTTATCTTTTGTGTACAATAAAGAATTAAGGTATATATGTAGGCGTATCCGTCTCTATACATCACACCTCATTTGATCGTGACAATACCTCTATACATCAAACCTCATTTGACGTATTAAAACGAATACCGAGCGCTAGTGAGGTGGCCATCTTACGATAACTGACAGTTAAGTTTGGACGTTGAGAAGTGCGCTCGCAACCACGTACTCGGTAGACGTTCATCTTAGTAACAAATAATCAGTGATCAGTGCCTATTTAGGATATCTGCAACACCAGGGGACGTGCAAATGCGTTGCCGGCCTTTCAATAAAGAACATACTCTCCTCTTGAAGGTTCTCACGTCGTAACGGTTCGGAAAGACCGTATATAGTTCTATACTATATTATTATTAATAATTATTATTATACACCGTGAAATTGTTGTCGTTGTGGAACCGAAAGGTGGGAAACTTATGGTAATTAGTAGAACAAAAAAAAGTCTTAGATTAACTCTACTGTTTATAATAAAAAAGTTGGCAAGTGAAAAGAATATTTTCACTTGATCGAGTTTGCTAGTAGTAGTGCACCAATATTTCATTCAAAATTGGCCGCAGTCGCTAACTCGCTACTCTGAACCCGCCTCGTGAGGGCGGCGCGGGCGGCGGGTTCAATGACCCGAACGCCCGCCAGTCAGCTGGTACCAAACGGCTAGCGGCTGTCCGAGCGAATAAGTAAAGTACTAATAAGTACTTATGCGTTATTTAAAAGCTAGTAGGTCAGTACTCTATTGATGTCATTTTATTATTGAAATAAATTGTATTTAGCAATACGATGCAGATGGCGACGAAATTGATGGTAGGTATTACTTTACACCTATCTACGTAACTTACCTATCTAGATATAAATTGAAATACGACAAGGTTGGCGCTTAGCTGCTTAATTTAATCAGCTGATACGAGATACGAACGTAGAACCTACATTCCAATTAAATAAAAGGGATTAAAAATTAAGTAGGTACCTAGGTTAAGTAGGTACATAGCTTTAAAAAAACCTTTTTTTTTAACTTTGCCCCAAGCAAAGATTTAACACACACACAGACCTAGAACAATTACCTGCAGATCATACATTTTTTTTCCGAGCAAGGATCGAACTCGCGACGCCTTGCGCAGCAGTCGATCGTACAGCCGCTGCGCTAATCATTGCGGCAACATTTTCACGGAATAAATTGTACTCCAATTTCTCCTTCATACATTCCACGAGCTTAGGACCGCCAGAAATACTTTACTTGAACATAGTTTTAGGTATTTACTGTATCAATATTAAAAACAGATAGCTGAAACAGTCAAGAGACTGAGTAGGTATTTCAGGCGTATTAAAAAAATTGGAGTTTTTTACAAAATAATAAACTTTACATACAAGTTACCTGCTAAAAATTTATTTACGACGACGAAGTGGAGTCCGCCGCGTTCAATACACAAACGTGCCCGTTTTATACTATTGTCTTTTAGCTTTCTTAACGTGTCTCTGTCACTTTTCATTTTATCAAAGGCGTCCACTATCGCACTGCGTAACTCGTCACGATTTTCATGTTCACGGGTATAAACAAGTCTTTTGATTTCCGACAACAAGAAAAAGTCCAAAGGCGTTCAGTCCGGGCTCCTAGGCGGCCAAGCCACGGGACCGCCGCCGTGGCCTATCCACCTATCACTGAACTGAGTGTTAAGGTAGGCACGCACTACACTTGAATAATGAGCGGGGCAGCCATCATGCGGATAGTAAATCCCTGTTAGTACGCTACAGGGATATCATCTAACAGCCAGCTCCGATATTATCGTTTATAACTTGTCTAAAAACGAGCTGTTAGATAGCGTTCAATGAAAATAGTCACTATTAATTGGCCGTTATAATAACTGCCTACACATTAGCACTAAACTGAACTTGGTGATGGTATTCCCGTATTAAGTATGGATTCACGAGAGTCCATTAATGTGCACAGTACAGCTGAACAATTGCTAAGTACTTCGCGTTCGTATATTCGTACTGACGACACATTTTCGCGTGACAACGTAAATCGTAAGGAAGGTTGCATGCACCTTACCGCGCGCGAGTTGCAGCAGAACTAGCGTCCGAGTGGATTGTCGGCAAACGTGTAGGTAAGTTAGCGGCAGCGAGCGCGGGCGGCTTTTGTCTTTGTCGGCATGCTTTACTGCTTAGTTGTGTTAGTTGTGTACCTATGTGTGAGTAACATTGAATGATATCGATCGTAGTAATCGTAGTACGTTAAATTTAGTGGCGTTACCATGTATCCTGGTTTCGTTCTAGTTTTTTGTATGTCTATCAATTTTTTATAAAAAAAAATATCTTTATTTTATTTAAATTTCACATAAATGGATTCCATTATTGATATAGAGTCCAAAATTTTCGTTCCATAAATCTATACAATTTCACGGTGTATATGTAAATATGTAGAAACCATAATGTCTATATATCTCAAGAGATAAACAGAGATGTAAAACTTGTAGTAGTATAATATAATTATTTCTGGGACAGTCTCACTCAAATATCGAACATGAGGTGACCCTAACTTAGTCCCTAGTTTGCGACGAAGCAGTGAACAATGCTTCGAGTACCTACTTTCAAAGTTTTCTTTTTTTTATTAAAAAATATATTTTGCTAAGATAAAGAATTTATTTACGAAGTAAAGCGGAGTACATGAACATTAGTGGGTAAATAGGTGGACTTGTAGGTATTTATTGAAAAAATCCTACTTACTCATTACGGATTTATCGCTCTTTATTAGTATTGTGGGATCAGTAGACTGAGATGTCAAAGGTCTCGAGATCAAATACAACTTTCGGAAGTTATGTGCGTATTTATCAGATGCTCAAACGATGAAGGAAAACATCGTGAAGAAACCTGCATGCTTGAGAGATTTGGTCGATGGCATGCGAAGTCTGCCAACATGCAGGAGGCTAGCGTGGTGGACTTAAGCCTAATATCCCTCTCAGACGAGAGGAGACCCGTTGCCAGCAGTGGAACAATAATAGGTTGTTGATAAATCCGTAAAAAGTAGTTCTATTTCTATGTACGTAGGTATTGTATTCGCGTAAGTGGAAGAAATCTGTTTTTTTATGGAAATAAGAAAGCAAACGGGCAGGAGGCTCATCTGATAAGTGACATGGTGAGTAATCACCACCGCCTATGGACATCTGCGACACCAGAGGGCTTGCAAATGCATTGCCCTTTAGGAATGAATATGCTCTCTTCTTGAAGGTTCCCAGTACTTCCCAGGTCGTAACGGTGCAGAAAGTATAATTAATTAATTATTATTAAGGGCCTCCAACAAGGTATGTACACAAATCGTGTTATTTTACAAAGTACAGACAGTAACGTAAGCGTCCTCCCTCAATTAAAGGAAGCCACATCATGCATAATATATAACAATTTAGCACTATATTCTTATATGTTAATTATGCATGTTGTTGGTTTTATTATAAAAGGGTACGTACTGAATTTACCTTACCTTTTAGGGGATTAAGCTTATTTAATCTCATCGCTTTATCGGCTTATTAGAGAAGGTAGATTAGACAGGAAAAGCAATCAGTTGAGAGTCGAGCCTATAATTGTTTTTACGCGCAGTAGAGATGGGTAACCCATGAGTGATACACACAAATGAACGATATCTCTCTTTTGCTCTCAATCAATCTTTATATCATTAAAGATCAAAAAGTATCAGTATATCATTTAGCTCACTCACAAACCTAACAGATAATCGTATGTCCCTTATCACTCTGTATCTAACCGAATGAGTTTGAATACGGTCCACTATAAATTGACCCATTTATTATACCTCTCAAAGGGAATAAATCTCAAAGTTGATTTGTTTCGTTAATTTAGATTAGACTAACGGACATGGAACATTCAACTCATTACGATCCAGAGCCATTATGTATAAATTATATCATTATGATGTATCTATTTCATGTTCAGAATGATATAAATATACTCAGATGTTCATTTGTCACCTACTGATATAGTGAGCTAAATGAGTGATATCAAAATGAAAAAATGATACATATCAATCTTTTCTTTCAAGTGACACATTTTTCCCAACACTAACGCGCAGTGGGTTTCTGTTTCTATAACAGGGATTGCAGGATTATGTTCTTTTTTTCTTCTTTTCTTCCCTATCGGGATAAGGCAAAGGAATCTAGTGCACACAGCCTAGTCTTCAGTATTTTTTCATTTCATTAATAATGGATGATAGGATGATACATGATAATGGTTTATTGATTTCGTACACTTACGCGAAAACACTTTTTACGGATTTTATCGGTAGCGGTATATTTGATATTATTTTAACCCGACGTTTCGGATCCTTTACAGCATCCATGGTCACGAGCAGACTGAGGTGTTGGTCATCTTGAAGTTATAATTACTAACAGCTACCCTACTTTTTTTTTAATTTTCAATAATAATTAAAAATGATGTTTTTTTCCTAGTTTCAGTAAAGATGTGGGTTATTTACTGAAACCTAACGCGGACTTCTTGGGAGAATTTGAAAGTCGCGTTACACTGTTTTGTTTCATTTGCCAACACTCACCACGTACCACTTTATATAACCTCTTATTTTTCTTAAATAAAATCTGAGTATTTTGTTTTTATTTATGCAATATGTATTTCTTTCACTGATTGTAGTTTTGTCGCGCTTTTATTAGGTTGATTTCTATTTAATATTGTAGAGGAATATTTAAACAGATTTTTCACCAACTTGAGACTAAATTGTAACTTTCACGATGGGCGAATAACATTTTCCTGATCAAGACTATAATAGTTTTAAAAGAACTAAAATAAAACACACCTTTGTACATTATAAAATGTTCTGTACCCTTTATTTGACGGTTTGACCTATAAAAGCGTGTTCTGTTTTATATTTTCTTTTTTTGTAAACGTGCCTAATAGGTTGACCAGTGGACTGTGTCATCAAAGATGACGACCCAATTAGTCCAGCAGTCGTTAACGCTGCCTTCTGTGCTGCGGGTCCTAGCTTCCAATCCTGGCAGGGACAAATATTTGTGTAATGACGTGATGAGCATCAATATTTGTATCAGAGTCATCATCGTCATTATCATCAACCCATTAATGTCCCACTGCTGGGCACGGGTCTCCTCTCAATTGAGAGGGATTAGGCTATAGTCTACCACGCTAGCCTAGTGCGGGTTGGCAATGTACATTCAGTCATAGATAAGAATAAAAGTACCTACACATTTACAAAAAAAGGATTATTTAGTACATAATACATCAACCTTCTAGTAACCGTAACACAAGCCTCGCTACTTACCACAGAACTAGATGGCGCTGTGTCATAATGTCCGGGTATATTAAAAAAAAGGTATAGGCTTTTTTATTTCTTTTTTTTTGTAAGCACGCATATAGAGTGACTAGTGGACTGTATCATCAAAAGTGAGTTCGATTGCAAGGCCTCAAACCACAGAGTTTTCGTTCCGCAGGTATGCATAATTAATCACATGTTAAAAAGGTGAAGGTAAATATCGTGAGGAATCCAGCGATTGACCTTTTGTCTGATTAAAGGTTGCCGACCCCGGTTTTGGGTTACCTATCAATGATTTTATTAGTCGAGTCTATACATAATACATATAACACCATAATGGTCAAACGGGTCGTTTTTTATCAGATTTATCGTAAATTGTCGTGTTGACCGGTTTTACTAGAATTATCTCACTATCACACTAAACTAAGTAAGCTGAAATATCAATAGCATAATGTTAAATTAGGTTTAAATTCTCATTGATATTCACTGTAGTAAGAAATAGAAGCTGTTTTTACTTTTATTTTTATGGTCACCTTTAACAAAAATCTTTTTTTTTCTACACTCCTTTGTATAGCGGGTAGATATTAAGGGAGGGGAGGTTTAGTTACATAGGAGGTAGTCCGTTAAGCAAAACCCGGAACCTCTCTTCATCAACTGTTGGGAACAACCAAAATAATTTTAGAGAGATTCTCCAGATTATAGATAATATTTCGGGATTTCCATTACTACAACACTAAAATAGGTATCGTTATTATGATAAACAATAATCAACACAATCGTTATCTGTGTGTAGTTATTATCTGTACTTCACAACATTAGCCGGCGACACGTGTGGTATAATTTGTATCTATTATACATTACAGTATCAGTATCGCGCGAGACACCGGCGCACGCGCACGATCGCCAGTAGTGTCCGTTCTATTTTATAAATATGGCTTTAAGGTTATTTTTGTTTTTAGTTTTCGTCGGCTTGGTGGCCGCTCAAGCCCCTAATCCTACTATCAGGGTCGCCCATGGTGTTCTTCAAGGTGCATGGAAAGTGTCGGCTAAAGGCAGGTCTTATGCGAGCTTCCAAGGAATTCCATATGCGAGACCGCCGATCGGAAAGTATAGATTTAGGGTAAGTTATATTTATGTTAATTAATTTATCTATATATTAATACGTAAAACATAAAATTTTAACCCCTTTTTACGAAAACTGCGCGGACGAAGGAGTATGCATTTTCCCACACTTATAGTTTATATAGAGAAGGAGTGCAGAATGATATATTTTTTTAATTATGCTTTATGGTCTAATTTCGACCTCTTCATACAATAGGTACTGATGGTCCGCAATAGTGTATGATTTATACCTACCTACCTTCATTTGTTAGTACATAGCTGCCCCGATAATTTTGAGTTATCTTTCGTTTGAGTAAATACTAGACCACGTGATTTAATATTACATACTAACTTACCCAACAAGTCGAACAGTGATTTGCGTTCTAGGGGGTAGAGTAGAGGTAGTAGAGGTAGAGGTTCTAAACTTATATGATAAATTGACCCTGTTGTTGATACTTTCTAATATATACAATGATATAAAAAACTATAGATACGTTACCCGCTCTCTAAAATGGCAACAAAAAATCAAGGCAATTGCCGGGATCGCGCTTAGTGCTTAGCTTACCAACCAGCGTTGCGAGGGTACGTGCCGAAAAAATAATTCGTGCTTAATAGTTTTATACTTCCTGAGAACAAGATGCCTTCATGTGTTTACAAATTATACTACAACAGTGAAAGATAAAAATGTGTCTTTCCCTTTCTTTGCATGAATTAGTCGCTGTCGCCATTTTGCATAGCCGTAATGTTCGTGCATGACGTGTCTATATAATAATATGTCATTGAATCTATACTAATATTATAAAGATGAAGAGTTTGTTTGTTTGTTTGAACGCGACAATCTCAGGAACTACTAGTTGGAATTGAAAAAATCTTTTCGTGTTGTCCATTTATCGGGAAAGTTTATGGCTATATTACATCACGCCACGGCCAATAGGAGCATATATGAAAAATGTTGCAAAATAAACTTAAAAATAGGCGTTTTTTACTTAAACCACTCTCTCTGTCTCTCTCTCTCTCTGAGGTGACGCAAATGAAGTTGGGCGGGACAGCTATATAAAATATAATGCGTTCTTATAAATCACTTCGGCGGTGGTAGTAAAACATTGATATTTTTAATAATTTTACTATAAAACTATTAATTTATGTTATGACGATTATTTAAGACAATCTTACATTAACCTCGCACTTATTATCTGATTGTTGTACTGCAAAGAAGACTAATAATAATAACCTTTTATTTCAAAAGAGTGTCTATGGAGTTTTGCGCTGGTTTCTTCATAAGACAGGTATTACAATCCTAACGTGTCATAAATTCTTGAAAAAGTATATTTTAATAACTGTTTTAATTTGTACGAACGGACAACCGTTAATTTGAAAGCAGTTATGTCAAATGATGTCAATTATAGAAATTTTCCACCGAATCTTTATTGCTGTAATAATTAAGACAGATTTATTTTGTAATTGTGCTCATCGTAGGCGACAATGCTATGTGTATTGTAAACATACTTTAATTGCTTGTACATATATATATACACCGACCGTCATCAGTGTAAGTCAGGTTTTGAATATACGAATTTACACTCACTTATCGTGTATTTTAACATACATTCACGCCTGTCGTCCCCGAAAGGTTAGGCAGAGGTGTACTAATGTACACCCACGTTTCGCCGGTATGTTTTAGGCCCCATGTAATAGGGGGCGAGCCTATTGCCATTATCCGGGCACGAATCCAATCTCCGAGCTGCTACTGAGAATTTCACAGGAAAACCCAATAACACTTTGCTCGACTTGGGAATCGAATCCAGGACCAAGAGGTCCTGGACATTATGACACACGGCGCCATCTAGTTCCGAGCTAAGCATTGAGGCTTGTGTTACGGATACTAGTTGGTTAATACACTACATATGTATATACTTTTTTTTTGTAAATACATACATATTATACATAGATACATCCATGACTCGGATACAAATGTTTATGTTCATCACATAAAATTTGTCCCTACCGGGATTTGAACCCGGAACCCTTAGCACAGAAGGCAGTGTTAACTACCGCTGGACTAATTAGGTCGTCAAGTATGACGTCACGTCGACGGTTACTTATTGTGAAGAATCCGAAAAATAACCTATCTATTTTATTAAAGAAAAAATCTAAAGCATTATCCCGAGTTGGCAACACTAAAACTATATAAATATATGCTCTCAACTCCGAATGCAATTTATTGCAGTATCGTATAAAAACTCTGCGGCGAGTCTGTAATTACACTGTTTTCTTATTTTATTATTATCTTGGGAATACTCTTAAAAAATGGGACGACACTTAGGAAGTATATACCCAATGTCCTAGAGGTTCAGTGGGGAAATATTAATAAAAAACCCGTATAAAGGTTTTATGACTTAATAAACCTTTTCTTCTTATTTTGTAACCTCGGTTGTCACTGCCTGGCACATTTTTTTTTTTTCGTCATTTAAAAACATTGGACAGCGAATATTTCCCATCGAGTCGTGAGTGTTAAAATACACAAACGCCTAGCCCGGTACAACTCCCTGTAGATCATATAAATATTTGTTCCATGTGCGTATCGAACCCGCAACACGTAACGCAAAAGCCGATCGCTCAGCCACTGCGCAAATGGAGTCAGCAAATTTATTTTAGTTCTACTGGATTTTTTTGAAGTGTCATGGCGTCTCCACTTTTATCAGTACAAAAAATCAAATCGCCGTGGAATCCCAGTGGTGTGACCAGTAGACTGAGATGTCAATGGTCTCCAGTTCGAACCCAAGGCATTACAGACTTCTCGGAAGTTATATGCGTATTTATCATAAGCTCTAGCGGTAAAGGAAAACATTGTGAGGAAACCTGCATGCTTGAGAGATTTGTCTCGATGGCATGTGAAGGCTGCCAACCCGCAGTAGGCGTGGTGGACTATAGCCTAATCCCTCTCAAATGAGAGCCCCACTGCTAGGCACGGGTCTAGCAGTGGGGCTAGTGGGACGTTAATGGGTTGATGATTTTCCAATAAATATACATACATACCATCACGCCTGTCATCCCCGAAGGGTTAGGCAGAGGTGCACTAATGTACACCCACGTTTCGCCGGTATGTTTCAGGTCCCATGTAATAGGGGGACAACCCATTAACTGGGCACGAATCATCACTCCGAGCTGCTACTGAGAATTTCACAGAAAAACCCAATAACACTTTGCTCGACCTGGGAATCGAACCCAGGACCTCTTGCTTGGCAGTCGCACTGTATAACCACTAGACTAACGAGGCAGTTATAATAAGTTCAATAAGTACCTATAGTATGTCTAAAATCTCTTATTTAATTTAGATAAACGAAATATATGTATGTCATATGTCACAAATCTCTCTCATAGTTGTGATAAAGGAAACGTATGCAAAAAATAGGTTATCGGCTGCTGTTCACCATTATCATTTTATGTCTCGTAAAAAAAGACTACCAATATATCAGCATTGTGCCAAAATAAAAAAAAATATGCGTTCAATCAATTGCATCTTTTTTTAACCGACTTCCAGAAGGAGGAGGTTATCAATTCGTCTGTATTTTTATTTTTTTTATTTAATGAAAACGTTGCCCCACACTAGGATTTTCTCCTGTGTCGTGGGTGCGTTTACAAACACAATTTTTCACGTACACAAAAACCCAGACCCGGAACAACCGCCTGTATAACGTACAAATATTTGCTCCGTGCGGAGATCGAACCCACAACCCGTGGCGCACAAGCCGATTGCTCAGCCACTGCGCCACTCAGGCCGTCATCTTTAGTTCTATCTATGTAGTTTTATCAACAACTTCACAAAGTTTATCGGTTGCACAAATATTTATGTCAATCAGATACCTCTGATCCAATCCTTGAACTGTTTAATATCTTAATTATATGTTTAAGAATGATTATTATTCATCTTTCTTAGATAAAAGTAAATATTTCTTGAGCTGTATTCAGATCTTTGATCTTCTTTCGTTTGAGGATTTTTTTTGTAAATTACTAGTTGGCGCTAGTTTTGTTAGGTGCGTATTTATCTCATGCTCAAACGGTGAAGGAAAACATCGTGACGAAACCTGCATGTTTGAGAGATATTCTCGATGGCATTTGAAGTCTGCCAACCTGCAGTAGGTTAGCGTGGTGGACGTATAGCCTAATCCCTCTCAAGTGAGAGAAGACCCGTGCCCAGCAGTGGGTCGTTAATGGGTTGATGATGATGATGACTAGTTGGCGATGTTTCCTAACCGATGACCTCTGAGATATAGAGAATATTTGTGTGATGAACATGGACATTGTATATCAACCATCTAGTATCCGTAGCACAAGCCTTATTGCAGAGATAGATGGATTTATAAGTTTTCGAAATGTATTAAGTGGGTATATAAGTTATTAAAAACTGCTATTTACAAACAAAAAAATATATATTTGATAGAGGGCATCAAAAAATTATCTGCGCCGCTGTCAGAGGATAGAGTGCCCAGAAGACTGGCTGTATCGCCACGTTGAATAATAATAATAATAATAAATTTATTTGTTTTTTCATCATCGTAGATATTACAGTACAATTCACATTAGAATACACAGTATAGAGACTGGTGTCTATGGTAGGTAAAACCTGTATTACAGATCACCAGGCAACAACAACAACAACAGCGGGTGGGCGCGACTAGGGGAGTCCGCCGCCCAACCTGAAAATGGCCCCAAGTAGGCGGCGCGCGTGTTCGTCACACGTGTGCCTGCGTGGAGGATGCGAGGCGAGCGATGCCTCGCTCCTAGCCGGGGTCCAGCGATAAGAGCTGGACCGAAGCCCGCCAGGGTAGTGGTGCATGCTTTTGCGAATCCCATGGCCCCGGCAATCGGGTTGGTGGCGCTGACGGGTGCGGTTTTTTAGTCGGTAAACGCTCACATTGGGCGGAGTCCGACACCCCGTCGCCTCCCCAGGCGGCGGGACGGTCCAGGATTTTTCCGGTAAAGAATTTTTCCGCACTTAAAGCAAAGGATCTGAGTCGTGAGTTATTTATAATAATAATAATAATAATTGGTTTATAAAATAAAACGTGCTGTACATTTGACAATAGGTACAATACAATTAAATATAAAAGATTACTTATGATATGCCTGAACTAGGTTAAACCTGTGTTTCAGGCTAAGAATAACATAAATATTTTCTTTAAATTAAAATTAACAAATTCATAAGCTTATATTGTTTTGTTCAAAGTATTATAAGTACTACATAATAATAAACTTAAATCAAATGTCAAGGCATTTAGTTACATACTACGAGTGGGTTTTCTATTTGCTCGTATGTAATGTTTTTTAAATGTTGACTTAATAAGTTCTTACATCTAGAATAATTTAATTT
Organism: Craniophora ligustri; assembly: GCA_905163465.1. Lineage (NCBI taxonomy): Eukaryota > Metazoa > Arthropoda > Insecta > Lepidoptera > Noctuidae > Craniophora > Craniophora ligustri. The sequence continues at coordinate 2,353,169 of LR990967.1, read as the reverse complement.
ATAAATACTTGGTTCTCTATTTAATCTATTGTACAGAAATGGGCCTAGAGACGCAAAAACTATTACCTACTTATTTTGAGGTGCAGACTATATCGAACCGTCTCTTTGATTATATTATTTATATATATTTGATCTTATTATGTTTTTTTAACCGACTTCAAAAAGGAGGAGGTTCTCAATTTTTTTTTTTTTTTTTATATATGTTCACGAGTTACTTAAAAACGCCTGGACCGATTTGCAAAATTCTTTTTTTGTTTAAAAGGGTAGACTTCACAGTTGGTCCCATTGTGACTACATCATGATCTGATGATGGGATCCCAGGAAAATCGAGGGCAACCCTCAAATTTTATAGGCAATTATCATGTTTTGAATATATTTACTGAAATTGTTCCAGTATTTGCGTCTGATAATCATCATTTGATGTCATCACATCTCATGTAATGATCTGATGATGGAAGGTACAACTCCTCAACGTTTAGGAGTTGAAGGAAAAATCTTTCATAATTATAAGTATATATGGATCGATAGTTGTATTCTTTCAGGCTGTTAGATTGACCTGATACGAAAAGTTTAATATATATAATATATACAACACTAAAAAGAAAAAAATAAATTAACTTTTTAAAAAAAGAAAAACCAACTTCAAAAACTAAAAAGCAAAAAATAACTTCATACAGTTTGATCTTTTTTTTAGTTTTAAAGGTATGAAGTCGGTGCCGATGATGTGGTGGTTTTAACCACCCCGCTCAAGGTCACTCGCGGTGAGTGTACTTACTTTGGCTTGGCACCGACTTCATGCCTTTAAAACTCAATCAATCAAACTGTATGAAGTAATTTTTTGCTTTTTAGTTTTTGAAGTTGGTTTTTCTTTTTTAAAATAATAATATGATTATTTATCTCACTTCGAGCATTTACAATGTTAGTAACATTATAAGATCAATGAAAATATGTAATCTCAACCATTATAAGAGCATTAATAATATAGCTACATACATACATACATTCACGCCTTTTTCCCATGGGGGTGGGCAGAAACTACAGAATGCCACGCACTACGATACCTGCATACCTCTTTTACCTCGTCCACATTCATACATCTCGTCATGCACGCGCGCCGGTTACGAGTACTGCGTACCTGACCTTTTTGAAGGAGTTCACCAATTAGGTCGGTATAATTAATATAGCTAATAATGATGATTTTAACAAGTTATCGTAAAGATGGTATACCTATACGACTGTTCTACATTTATTAACTTTCAATCTCATCGAATTTCAAATAGCATAAAACGGCGCGCTCAACCGCATTGGCGTTATCTTCCAGGGGGGGGGGGCTGGACTCTGACATGCCGATGGGAATTTGTTCCATATCTTCGTATCCATCATAGAATTTTCAATCAGCAGCCTGAGATCCTTGAGTGGGCACACCCCACCCAGCTCCCCACTTGTATACACCTATTCTCAACAGACCACTTACCCTGAAGAGAATGTGATACGATACGTTTGAACGAAATAAACTTAATACATTGCTGTGACATCTAAGATAGACCAAGGCACGAACGCACGACGCGTCAAATCATTTTCGACTTTGTATTCTATACAATAAGACTGACAAATGATCAGACACAGATTGTACATTTACAATATCTGTTATTTCAATCCATTGCAGATTGAAAGCCAACTAGAAAGGGGTTACTAGCGGTTCATGTCCTTGCTATGTAAATTCTCCGTAAAAGGAGGTTACTATCGTTTACATAAGATGCAATATCATTCATATTACTCTTAGCAGTGTTTTTTAAAAGGTTAGAGAAAGTATCGAGAGAATAATCTTGCTAAAATTCCGAGCATTAGGTGGGCACAAGTGAGTGTGTTTATAAACTACCTTTAATAAAACAAAAATAAAAAAAGTAAAACGTACCATAGATAGAATAAATGTCAAAAACACATATTAAACAAGATCTATTATAAAAAAATCGTCGGACTCCTTTTTTTTTATGTATGTTCACGAATTACTTAAAAACGCCTGGACCGATTTGCAAAATTCTTTTTTTGTTTAAACCTAACCGACTTCATACCTTTAAAACTAAAAAAAGGTAAAACTGTATGTTTTTGTTTTTGAAGTTTGTTTTGCTTTTTTTTTAAAAGTTATTGAATTATGAATGAAATTAGTGAAAAGGAGAAATGATGTAAACAACTTAGAAAAAAATACGATTACAACACACAGTTGTAAAGCTGTGAATCATACCTGGCAGTAGCGTAGCGTGGGGGAGGGGGCAAAGGGGGCCATGGCACCGAGCTGCATATGAATGGGGGCGGCATCAAGTGCCACGTCTTTTTTATACTACTAGAAAAGGGGGCGGCAAATTTCCAGACGACCCCGGGCGGCAAATACCCACGCCACTGATACCTGGACTGTTAACTCAGTTCTCGAGTTCAATCCCAAGGCACGCACCGATGACTTTTCAAAGTTATGTGCGTATTTATCACATGATTAAACGGCGAAGGAAAATAGTGAGGAAATCCGAACGCCTGAGTAATTTTAGTTTTTTTAATTTTACCTTGATAGCGTGTGAATTCTCCTAATTCGCACTATGCTAGTGTTGATAAAATAGCGTAATGAAATTTGTAAAAAAAAACATGCGGGGCAGTTTTTGGGGACTGCTGGAGTAAAAAGGGAGGCATATCTATGTACCTATCTTTCCATAAGCTTTATACAGTATACATGGAAGCGTGCGGCGATGCTGAAGTGAGTTCCATTCTGTATAAACTTTTTATATGTACTTTTTGTACACCCAAAAAGTGCTCAATGCGCCTAAAGAAGTTTTCACTTCAGTAGTTTAATTTAAATTAATATCTTACTGTTGTATAATAATATATTTAGCACAATGTTTGGCGATTCTAATGTGGTGTGTTCTAATTACCGAGGTAACGAGAACAATAAATTACGGCTCAGTGAGGCTTTCGTAGTTAGATCATGAAGTAATTAGAGCGTATAATACGTATGTGTTGGTAAAATGAGTCCATTGTCACTGACATAACGAAATACTAATTCATAAAACGACTAATAAATATATTTAAATTATTATTGTACTTGTAATAAGCTTGTGGTAGCCTAGCGGTGTGACCAGTGGACTGAGATGTCAGAGGTCTCGAGTTCAAACCCAAGTTCAAACCACTGACTTTTCGGAAGTTATGTGCGTATTTATCACATGCTCAAACGGTGAAGGAAAACATCGTAAGGAAACCTGCATGCTTGAGATTTTCTCAATGGTATGTAATGTCTGCCAACCCGCAGTAGGCTAGCGTGGCGGACTATAGCCTAATCCCTCTCAAATGAGAGGAGACCCGTGCCCAGCAGTGGGACAATAATGGGTTGATGATGATGATGATTGTACATGTATAGGTAATTATGGAACGTTACATGGTAAATATAAAATCTGCCCAGTCTAGTAGTTTTCATTAATAGGACACACGGGTGGCAAACGAACTTATGCCCGCCTGATGGCAAGCGGTTACCGTACCCTTTGCAGCACCAGAAGTATCGCTCGCACGTTGCCAACCCTTAGGAACCGCATCATCACATCAACCGTTAGACGTCCACAGCTGGGCATAGGTTTCCTCCAAGGATCGCCACGACAACTGGTCATATGTCGCCCGCATCCAGCGGCCTTTACCTAGTCGTCAGTCCACCTTGCCGGGGACCTGCCCGCGCTGCGTCTTCCAGTACGTAATCGCCACTCTAGAACCTTCAAGCCCCATCGGCCGTCCGTTCTTCGAGCGATGTGCTCTGCCCTGCACTGCCTGCCCCTCTAGAAACCGTTTAGGTGTCTTAAATAAGGGAATTACTAAACTAATAGCAAACGGAATTCCCATGCTGTTAGTATAGTCATTCCCCCAACGGGCTCTGGTAATCTTACTCACTCAAAAACACAACTGCATATTATTGTTTCACTGCGGTCTTCTGTAAGGCGGAGGAGGTTCTTCCCGAGTCAGGCAGCTTAATTTGACCAAGGAATCTCTCTGGTGAACGGCCGCTGAACGTTAAGGTCTAAATTTGAATGAAATTTTCAGTAATTGCTTAGAGTTTTGGTTACCCTTCGAGGTACAGGCATAGTAGAAGTAGTGTTATATTATGTGTATGTAAAAATCTCATGGTACTGCTTACTGTGTCCCACATTTCTATGCAATTTCCTGCTTGCCTGAGGGATTTTCTCAATGGCATGTGAGTCTCTCAGCCTGCTTTAAACTAGAGTGGTAGACTAGAGTCTACTCTCTCTCAATCCGAGAGGAGACCCTTACCCTGCAATAGGACAAATAAGTGATGTTGATTTATTTAATTTATAATTTTGTTGACAGGAACCCCAGCAGCTGAAGCCATGGCTTGGAGTTTGGGATGCCACCAGACCTCTACCCGGCTGCCTCCAATACGAGCCATTCTTAAAGACAATCACAGGTAATAAATCTGTGACTTCAATAAAACCTTCCTAGTAGAATACTCATAGCCAGACCATCACTCGAAAGAAAAAGGAATTTCATTTCGACGTACAGGTCGTTTGTTTATTTGTCCCTTGATCTCAACCTTATCTCCATCATAATAAAAATGAATCTCTATGAAATCACGTTTCAAATAACTGAGAGTAAGAAGTAAAAAGCATTTTTTTTTTTTAATGTTGTTATCTACAATTCTAGATGCTCACTTTTCAGAATATATTGACATAACTATTTCTAAAACTGATGATGTTTTATAGAAAAGTAATGATAGAATAATAATACTTATTTAATTAGCTCTGATGTGAGTTTTCAGTATACAAACGCACGTCGCAAGGTACATACTTATAAAATACAGAAATAAATCCTAGTGGGAGACTAAGCTGTTTATTTAAAAGGAGTTCCTTTTACATTCCAGACATCTGCGTCTTTTACCTTGCTATTTATACATTTCCTTTTTTCAGCACAGATAATTAAAGAAATTAAGAAGCTCGTAAACCTAGCTGCATCGTATTTACGATTTCACGAGTTCATACGACAATGTCGGCCATTTGTCGTAATTACTGGTGCTCCCAAATTAAGAGATATTAGCTTCTTTCTGCATTGTGCAGAATTGTTCTCCAACTAACTCTAATTTCGGGAAAGTTCTATGAATAAAACAAACGTAAGCTTAAGCTTTGCCTGTAATTATTTTAACGTTTAAAGAATAAAGAAAACTATTTTGATCCGGACGCGATAGATTTGTATAATATGATATTTTACTCGTATCTTCTGATGTTTTTTATTATGATTATTAACTGTAGTGTGGCCGTACTCGTATCTGCCGGCCGTACACGTCTGTACTTATTAGTAGGTATTTAGCTAAAGAATTGACTCAGCAAAATGAGGTTTAATAACTTTCATCTCAATGTGGCAACACCCGGGTGATACCCATTGTGTTGCCGCTAACCAGGCAGACCTTATGCTTCTATACCACTGTCACCGTAGCAAAATAATAATATAAAAAACTGTAAATAATGCTACTTTTTACGAATTTTATCGCGGTGTACTGATTTTTTTTTTAAAGGATCCAAAACATCGGGATTACTACCGCGATAAACCCTTAAAAATAGTCTTATTTCTATGTTTACGTGTAAGTGTCCGAAATTAAAAATCGTCTTCTATGTTTTATCAGGTAGCGAGAACTGCCTATACGTGAACGTATATACTCCTAAGATGAGCCCCGGTGCCAACCTGCCGGTGGTCGTCTTCATCCATGGAGGAGCATACATGTACGGGGAATCTGGCCCGTATGAACCCACGAACCTCATGGATTGGGACATGGTTGTTGTGACCTTGAACTACAGGCTGGGACCCTTAGGTGAGTTGACATTTTTAATACATTTCGGACATTATTTTGCACAAACTTTTACTCCGGAACCATTTAATGAGACATTAAATGGTTCCTGAGGCCTGTAATCACGACCTGATTATAATAACTTCATACACTAAACTGGTATAATCTGACTAATAATGTAATATGTCCTTTTTAGTTTGTTTTTCTAAAAATATAATAATGATTTTTGATAGCCATTCATTAATTGATCTTTGCATCACTTCAGATTGTATAATATGTATATTAATATGATCAGATCAGAAGATTAGATTGTACGGTAGATACCTAACTGAATGTCGAGAAATTACAAGCAAATAAGACTCGTTACGTTGGATCAGCACGTTACTATATATATAAATAGAAACACGTTGTAAGTATGTGGAATTCAAAGGATGCCATTTATTATGACCATTCGCAATCTCTATTTACGTTAATTTAAAGACTGGACTAGACAACTTGTCGACATCTAGCTGTAAATACTAACCTGAGCAGACATTTTGAGACAGGAAATTCTGTGTAATATTGATACTTAATTAATGTGCATAAAACCAATAACATTTAGTTCATATATCATGGTATAAAACCCATAGGGCACGCCACGATAGTGGCGGTAAGACCCATCATGGAGGATTGGCTTGAGAGGCGCCACGGCGCCCTCAGCTTCCGGCTGACGCAGGTCTTGTCTGGGCATGGGTGCTTCGGAAAGTACCTGTGTCGCATAGGCCAGGAGCCATCGCCCGGTTGTCACCATTGCGTAGGTTGCCCCGAGGACACGGCGCAGCACACACTCCAGGCCTGCCCGGCTTGGACAGAGCAGCGCCGTGAACTCATAGCGGCAGTCGGTGGTGACCTCTCGCTTCCGGCCGTGATCCTATCCATGGTCGGGAGCGAGAACGCGTGGGATGCCGCCGCCTCTTACTGCGAGCAAGTTTTGCGCGCAAAAGAGGCGGCGGAAAGGGAGAGAGAAATCACAACCTCTCTCCCGATCCGCAGTAGACGCACCGGGCGCCGGAGGGCGCAAACAGACCTCCGGCCTCCATAAGCTGTGGCCAGCGGGTGGGCGCGACTAGGGGAGTCCGCCGCCCGAACTGGTAATGGCCCCAAGTAGGCGGCGCGCGTGTTCGTCACACGTGCGCCTGCGCGGAGGATGCGAGGCGAGCTATGCCTCGCTCCTAGCCGGGGTCCAGCGATAAGTGCTGGACCGAAGCCCGCCGGGGTTGTGGTGCATGCTTTTGCGAATCCCATGGCCCCGGCAATAGGGTTAGTGGCGTTGACGGGTGCGGTTTTTTAGTCGGTAAGCGGAGTCCGACACACCCCGTCGCCTCCCCAGGCGATGGGACGGTCCGTAAAGGACTTTTACGCACAAAAAATGGTATAAAACCCATTGTGACATCATTATAATGTCAATCATTGTCCCACTTATGGCCACGGGTGCTCTCTCAATTGAAAGAGATTAGGCTATGGTCCCAAAGCTGTCTTTGTCTTGAACTTTAACCTTGATGTTTTTATTAACATTTTAACATGTAATAAGAAAATGTGACTATGTGAAATACGCGCATAATTTTAGAAAAGTTAGTGATTGCCTTGGGATCGAACTCAAGACCTTTGCTTCACCCTCCATTAAGCTATCACAGCTTGTCAGTGTCACCGTCAGTATCTAGTTGTTTTTAATTATAATTTATTTAAAGAAGCAAAGGGCTTATAAAGGCAAGGGCCATTCTGCCAGTTATAGTTTTATTCAAAAGAGGTTACATTAAAATGTCCCAACTAACCTTCGAAAGTCATTTATATTTTATCGAAACCCGAGCTGTTATATTATGAACAGTGTCCCTTATCTAGCTGGTCCAAGGTCACGCGAAATTATTCAGGAACACACAAACACAATTTAAATAATTGTCACAACAAGGTCCGATATCCGGCCGAACCGTTTATCTGTTATTGTAGATTTTATTTTAAATAATATTATGGTTTTGTCTTTCTGTAAATATATGAAGAGGATAAATATGTGGCGACGGCTTTTAAAATCGCGCTGTTAGTATGGGCAGGTCGACTCAAAACTGCAATGGTTCTTTCTTCGAAAGGCTATTTCAACTGTTGACCCATACTCACAGTTAACCAAAATATACCTTCAGCTTAAAAGAGACCATGATTTCTTGAGTTTCTTTTAGCATTATCTCTCTCCATCTCAGATGTCGTCAGGTCGTCAGTTAGGAAATGCCCTTACCGTCTAGATCTAGGTCGTAAAAAATCTTAGATATGACTTGTAAAAATGTTGCAGAAATAATGAATTCACAGAAATAAATATCATTTATCATGAACTGTTTTTATAATCAGTAATATAAAAAACAATGCTATCTTTTGTTTTTAAGGCTTTTGTCTGCCTGCAGGGATTTCTCAGACCTACCCATACGAACAAAAGATTTTTTTTTCCCCAGGTTTCCTAAGTACTGGTGACGAGATCGCCCCCGGCAATAACGGCCTGAAGGACCAGTCGTTCGCGCTGCACTGGGTGAAGAATAACATACTGATGTTCGGAGGCAACCCTGACAGCGTAACACTGACGGGGCTGTCTGCGGGAGGCGCCAGCGTTCACTACCATTACCTGTCACCATTATCAAGAGGTAATTCAATTCAATTATTTATAATGGCAAACTATGCCGATGTCGACAATTCTGCCAAAGTCAAAAGTGCCATGGAGAAGCAAGCGTCATAAAAAAAAATGAGCTTAATTCTGTAGCGGAAGAGTGTTCTGAAAAAAATGTCTGACATTAGTAAATAAACAAAACTAACAAACGTAAAAACAAATAATTATAAAGGTCAAATGTTTCATGTATATACCTATAATATATACTTACTTATCTATATGTCACAGCCGAATAGTTTAATCAGCTGTATTACATTACGGCTAGCCGTTTTCAAAAACAGCGCCGTTTTGTAATGCGGCGGTTCAACGATTAGCCGGATTGAATACGGCTGAATATACAATCAGCGGATTATACGATCTGCCTGAGACATATACATTACGTGAAGCAAAGACTTTATAGGTCTGTACCCCTTTTTACGAAAATTGCGCGGAAGAAGAGCATGAAATTCCCACAATAGTTTATACAGAGAATAAGTAGTCCAGAATGCAATTTTTTTAATTATGCATAAAAAAACTTATAATTAATTATGGTCGATTTTCGACCAATAGGCGACCACTAGTTATTATTATTTCGTTTTCATGCATTTCGGTATCGCAGTGGTATTTTGATGCCGGTTTTACATCAAGTCTAGTAACTCGATTCTCGATAGTAACTCAAGCAATCGATACCAGATTTCGTTCACGTATTACATACAAACTAATATATTTATACCGACATCTCGATGGTTATGATCACATAAACCGAATATACCTTACAAGAATCGTGAATGAAGCGAAATAAAATACTTTATGAGTAACGACGTCTATGTACTATCTATTCGACATAATATAAGGTAAAATTTCGTATATTATTTGTTATAAACCCTGTTTTTTCCTTATTCCCTGACATTTTCACAACAAGAAAGTAATGTTTTTCACGAGGAATCTATCTTTTTAACAGCCTGTTATTAGAAATCTATGTAACGGTAACTTTCAACGTAAATTTCAGTAACTTCAAGACGTTTGACGGATGATAAATTTTGCTTTCGTATTAGGGACCGATTACAATACAATAATGTTATTTCTATGCAATATTATTAATATATCGTTACAATAGTTAAAACGCATTTTCTACCCTATTATGTCTGGTCCTCGAAAGATATTGTTTTTCTGTGTTTCTTCTTTGTGGTCGTCAGTTAGGAAACGCCGGCGCCAACTAGTAATTAAACCCTTGACTTGTAAAAGCGTCCTGAAAAAGATCTATTTACTGGAGTAAAGTATTATTTTATTTCAAATATTAATAGTATGATAATTAGATTAAGACGACCCAATTAGTCCAGCGGTAGTTAACACTGGCTTCTGTGCTATGGGTCCCGGGTTCGAATCCCGGTAGGGACAAATGTTTGTGTGATGAACGTGAACATTTGTATCCGAGTCATGGATGTTTCTATGTATAATATGTATGTATTTACAACAACAAAAAAGTATATCAACCAACTTAGTATCCGTAACACAAGCCTCGTTGCTTAGCTCGGAACTAGATGGCACTGTGTCATAATGTCCAGAAATATTTATTATTTATTTATATTTATTAAAGACAGAGAAGTTATAAATCAGTCACCTCATGATTGATATTAATTACAAATGGGACATAAGTCCTAATATCCTCTGCCAAATTTAAAAAATGAGCAAATCCTATTTCAAAGTAATTTAATTCGAAATTCAAATACAATATCATGCAATACATTGCTCATGCGTACATATAAGTGAATAAGTAATTGAATCATATTTTTCATGTCAAATATAATTTATCAGCCTTTTGCCAAATTTTGTACTGTCTAGCCAATTTTGAAGATGGAAACAGTTTCGTACACATTGTTTTTTTTTATTATTGTTTTCATTTCTCACGAAATAATTGAATATCAGAATGGTTTTACTTTTTGTTTATTGCTACAAAATTCTGATAAACATTTATAATATTCTGTCGTTCTTATTTTTCTATGACAAACATGATCAATATTGGAAAACTAATTTTTCATAAAGTTAAAAAACTCGCTTTTTAACAACTTTTAAATTAAGTACCTTCTTCAGAATTCGACTATAAATCGTCAGTAATTAGGTCTCATTTTATTTACAATACGGTTTATCAACAGATTATTAAGCAACACTGTTTTACTTCCTCAGATGAATTTAGCAACAGAGTACTACCACTCTAAATAAATAATATGTAACGGTCTTACCTGTGGGAGGTCACCTACTAATTGAATGAGAGCTCCGGGGTCCAAAAATAGCAAATTAGGAAATACGAACACGTCGTAGGCATATAATATTTTATGGTCTCAACACCAATATTGACGCGGTTGTGAGGGCGGGAGACATAAATATTGAGAAGGTTTGAGGCTGTTTGTCGCTTTTCCTTTGCCATTTTCCTGAAAAGTTCGTGCCTTATCGACGAAGTGACATTACTCTTTGCTGTCGGTGAGTAAACTCTTTGAAATTTCGTTTTACAGTAACGGTTATCTTCTACAATCTGTTTGACAGCGAGATTGGCGCAGTGGCTGAGCAATCGCCTTGTGTAACACGGGTTGCGGGGTCGCATAGAGCAAACATTTAGACTATCTACAAATATATTACTTGAACTTGATCTGGATGTTTGTGTATGTTTTTTTTTAAACCCATGGTACAGGAGAAAAGAGACGGGGCAACGTTTTTTAAGTGCCGGGAAAGTGAAATGTTATGTTCAGCTTTTGTTTTACTCGTTGTGTTGTTTCAAACGTAAATGAGTAATGATGATGGATGTGTTGAGAAAATATTTAAAGTTTTATTTATTAACAACAATATTTACAAAAAACCACATAATAAAAGGATAATTTTATATTTCGATCGTAAATACGATATCACTATTTTTGCCATCCTGTCAGGACTTTATTCGATATTTTTTTGCAAAAAAACGTAGAGGTTTTATAGGCATAGAAATATTTATGTATTTATATTTTTTCACCAAACTCGAACTTGATAGTCCTCATAAAAAATTTACGTAACTAATATAACAGGAAAATGTTCGCCTTTGTCTCGATATAAAAACCATAATTCCGAATAAAGTAAAACCTCCACTTAAATCGAATTTTAAGCGCTACCGCGGTCCATATAAAAAAAAATTAACCTCTCTACGGCATTAGTCTTTTATTGGAAGCACAGCTGCTGAGCATGTTCTGAACTCGATTTATATATGATATATACTTACTCTAAAATATACAATATCTAATTTTTCCACCATTTCAACTGGTATCCTCAACCCAAATGTTTTTCCCACTGCTGGGCACAGGTCTCCTTTGATTTAGAGAGAGATTAAGGAAAAGTCCACTACGCTAGCGTAGCGCGGACTTTATATGCCATCGCCGGAATCAACCTATATAATAAACTAAAGTAGGTACTACCTTCATTCTCGTTTCATTCATTTACTCGAGCTTTTCATCTCACGAGGTTAACATCCCTTTGTATTCCAAGTTCATTCACATGAACCGCAGGATGCATTCCACCGTTATCTGCACACAAACACAAACAGTGCACTTAAGGAAACACGCTCGAGGAACAAACACCCGTTTCAATTATTGCAGCACTTGTAATGTAAACTTTGAAACATTCTAGTTGTGTCTTGTGTAATTACACAGCGATAAACAGGCCTTGTTTTCTCCGTCAACAATGCCTGTCGTAATATAATATGGTGACGCAGGATAAACGTTGAGGTTCATCCATCATTCTCGCATCTTCACAAGGGTGGTTGACGTTCCTATTTCATACAAAGTTACCGAATATTTTCGCGCTAAGGCAAAATGTATTTTGCGACTTTTAGTTTTAGGTGGGATTTGTCGTGTTGCATCCAAAGTACCTGCTTCTGTGGAGAGCTTTTTAGCAGTTTTTAAAATAGTGAACTACGATTATTTAAAATAAGTTTAAGCAGTTTATGTTAGTGAATGTTATGCTCTCTCCGAGTCCAGCCTCTTCTGAACATGGTCACCACGACGATAGGACAACAGTAAGAAGAGAGATAGGCCAACCTTTAGTCGGTTCGGTATTTTCGCGCATATGAAAATAGTATATTGATTTCTTACACTTGCGCAAATATTAGACATTGAAATAAAACTACTTATTACGAATTTCATCGCGGTATATTGCTATAATTTTATCTTTTTTAACATCCATAGTCACAGTCAGACGGGCAGCCTACCCTTTTCTTTAAAGCAGATTTAGTTTAATTTAAAAAAGTATATCGTTATACAACGATAATTCATCCAACATCTATCAGACTTTTATCACCCTTTACAAAGAATGTAGGTACAGAATTACCTGTGAACTTTAACCTTGCTAAAGTTCAGTTAGCTAATCTATATGCCTCTTTCTACATGACACGTCTGTGGACCTAATTGGCCCCAATTACTCTTTGCCGTTCAACTTCACACGCCAAACGGTCGCTGAAGTGAAAAGCTATGTCGGATTCCGGAATGACACAAAGGTTACAAAAGAGTTTTATTTCGACTCGGCAATTCCGGTTCCTACCTCAAAAAATCTTGCAAAAAGTCTTGCAAAAAAGAGAGATGTAAATATATGTAGATGTAGAGGTTGATAAACATTATCATCAACACATTTATTGTCCCACTGATGGGCACGAGTCTCCTCTTATGTGAGAAATGTGTTATAGTCCACCTAGTAGGGGTTGGCAGACTTCACTCGCTTTCGAGAAAAAACATTTGGCATGCGGTTTTCCTCGCGATGTTTTCCTTCACCGTTTGAGCATATGATAAATACACACATAACTTCGACAAATTAGCAGTGCGTAAGGTTTGAACTCAAGACCTTTGAATTCGAAAGTCCCCTGGTCACAGTACTAGACAATCTCAGCGGCTCCCAAAGCTATGTAACACTAAAGAATCTGTGGCAACGGAAATAGGGATTTTCGACTGAAGGAAAAAACGACCACCTGGCCCTGGAATACTTGGGAGCATCGAGATTGGTATCTCTAAAGAATCTTCAAAGGTTAAATAGTGACTTTACTGAAAGTTTCGTAAATCAAAGGAAACTCAAAACTATTTTCAACGCTTTGCTCTGAATTTTGCTTCAATGGATATCGAGGCAATAAACCCATAAATCGTGAAATACCCAATATATAATGATAATATATCTATATGGCCATCATATTTTCACTCAAACGCAGGAACGATAAAGTAGGAACGATAGCTTAATAAGAGGTGAGTTCAGTAAAGAAAATACTAAAATTCATAAATCGGCGATTACATCACGTTGGAATTAAAAATGTTAACACACATTTTTATTTATCAATTATTATTGTTGTTTACCTGACTATTGAAGCTACATTTATACATATTTTGCCGAATGAATTTCACTCGTGATAATATTTTGTATCGAGTCAATCAACTTTATTACCAAATTTAAACACTATTTGATTACGAAAGCGCAAAGGATATAAAAGCGATCATAAAAAAATAAACCAGCTGCGAAGATCTGGAGTATTCAGCAAAAGTGCTGTAAGCGTCCGTAGCTTTTGTTAAATTCTTTTTTCAATTAAGTAAATGAGTTTTTCTGGCGGAATAACGTTTAGTGAATGTGAAAAAAATATATTTTCCTGTTCTCTTATCCCATTTGGCGCACCGCTTCGCTGCGTCGCGTCTGGAAATCAACAATTTAATGCAAACAACAACGTAAAAGTTCCATCCATCTTAATTGTAATACAGACCACTGTGCAATGCAGTTGTTTAGCATAATTTCATTACTAATTGGTTTAATTGTTAAAATTCTTCCGTCATTGTGTTTTCAGTTGATAACTCTAGAGTCTAGTAGGCAACCAAATAAAAAATAAAAGTTAAATCAAAAGTGTCTATGGAGTTTCTATGCTGAATTCGTCAGCATAAGATCTATTTCTTGGAACCGCGTAAATAGAATGTTTGCAAGCTTTTAAAAAATTAAACGATTTGTTTTGATGAATCATATTAAGAATTGTTTTTAATTAAATTACAATAAAAAACATAAATACATAATAGATAAAGATAAGTAGCTCTAAAATTGAAAATATTAATTTCACTTCTTTTTTTATAAGTTTTTAAATCTTATCATGACAAAGGTATATGTTTAGACCGCCTATTGTTTAATCTATTTTACAGTAGTACCTCTGTTATACTGAACTAGCTCCAGAGACACGTATCATGTGGGTGAATGACCCTCATTTACGTTAATTAATTCAGATACTGAGAGAGAACGAGATAACTTATCACCTATTCTGATAACCTTTGCTAATTAAGTTTGTTAATAAAAAATAGTGGAAGTAAATTTCTCTAAGGACTTATCCAGAAAGTTCTATAAGAGAATTGAATCATAATATATATATTTTCTTCTGAAAAGTCGTGACAGACTAGTGGTGTGATCAGTGGACTGAGAAAAAAGTCAGTCAAAAGTCCTGAGTTCGTTCGCAAGACACACACCACTGATTTTTTATAGTGACGTGCGTAAATAAGCACCACCCTTTGAGCATCTGATAAATATCGGATGCTCAAACATTGAAGGAAAACAACTAAAGAAAACCTTCATGCCTATGCCATGATGGATTATGGCCCTCAAACGAGAAGAAACCCGTACCGTCCCGAGCGGGACATTAATTGATGATGACATTTTGAGCAGCTGGGCTGAACTAATTAGCGCACAAAATGTAACTTAGCCAGACAAACAAATAAAAATCTAATTAAATAAAAGACGTTAGTTGATCACCTGTAGCCTAGCGGTGTGACCACTGGACTGAGATGTCAGAGGTCTCGAGTTCGAACCCAAGGCACGCACCACTGACTTTTCGGAAGTTATGTGCATATTTATCACATGCTCAAACGGTGAAGGAAAACATCGTGAGGAAACCTGCATGCTTGAGAGAATTTCTCGATGGCATGTGAAGTCTGCCAACCCGCAGTAGGCTAGCGTGGTGGACTATAACCTAATCCCTCTCAATTGAGAGGAGACCCGTGTCCACCAGTGGGACATTAATGAGTTGATGATGATGATGATGAAGTTGATCGCCTACTGCTAAACACGTTACAGTACCTTACAGTGATATTTATTTTTTTGATACAACTAAAAAATATTCATTGTAACCATTAATATTAAAATCGCCAACAAAGAACGATATCAGGAACATTAAAATAAAACTACTTTACGGATTTTATCGCGTGTATATTGATAGTATTTAATACCTACGTTTCGTGTCCTTTACAATATTCATGATCACGGCCAAAAGTTTTGATAAATTAATATCAATATAGGTACCTACTGAGATTATTGACATAGGTACCTAAATGTGAGAAATCGATATGAGCAATATTAAAAAAATCACTGAAACAGCCAAATTTTTGACAGCTAGTTGCAACGTTGCCAACTTTCTGCGTGTACCCACTTCTCATAATACTATGGCATGAAAATAAAATTGAATAAAACATTGTTCTGCAGTGCACTAAAATATTGATTGAGGATAATAATGTGGATATTTAGTTTCAATTGAACAATATATATTAAAATTAGCAACATTTACACTGAACTAGTTAGTGCATTAAGTAGTTTGCCCACCCCCACGGGAAAAGGACGTGAGTGTATGTATGTACATACAATAGGTAGGTGTTTATGGTTTACAAATTGTACCGAAGCTCAACACCAAAATGACGTGATATGACGTGCATATAATACTAGCTGATTCGGCGAACTTCGTACCGCCATATTAGTTATAGAGTAAGATCCCAGGGCCGCCAGACGTCACGTATTTTCTGACGAACCAAATGTGGATTATTGAGTAGTGCTAGTATGTACTAAGAACGCATGCCTACCAGCTATCTTGCCTAGTGGGCCAATTTTCAGGTATCAGGTAATCGAGGTACATACAAATATTACTTACCTCACGTAAATTCTCCAAGCTGATTTTTACGTATATTTTAGGCAATATCCTTAAAAATAAGTCGCCAATACTCCCAGACTCTTTCCGTCGGCCGTATTGCTTTGCAGACGCTTTAAAGCTCCCAACTTAACTTCACTTAACTTCGCGTAAATTCTGATGCTCCATTCTTGTAAAAGGTTTCAAAATAGTTGTGACAGGAGGCCGACCGATCCAAAGGGCTAATCATACCCCTTAATTCCATTTTAATGCCGCTGTGGGTAGGAGCGTGAGGGTATTATCAACGCGCATGAGAGTGAGGCAGATTGCGAACATGCGGAAGTCTAGGGGATGATTGACACAAAGCATTCGCTACTTGGGCGTAATTATTGATAAAAGATTGTCTTTTGATGAACACGTACACAATATATCTAAAAAAGTGCGGAAACTGACTTATATCTTTAAACAACTTAGACAGGTGGCAGACGCTAAAACACTTAAAATGGTCTACTTTTCCCTGGTACAGTCTATCCTGTCATATTGTATAACAACGTCGGGAGGAGCCGACAAAACTAAAATACTAGAAATAGAAAGAGCACAAAGACTAATTCTAAAAGTCTGTCTTTCCAAACCACGGCTTTTTTCCACAGCAACGCTGTATCAGGAAGCAGAGGTCTTGACCGTAAGACAAATCTACATCCTTTCTACTGTACTCCGTCAACATTCAGACGCATTCTCACGAGATCTTACGAAACTAACAACCAGGAGACATTTTACAATATGTAACACGTTTAAGACTAACACATGCTTTGCCCAAAAATTTTATACTTTTCGAGGAGCTAGGTTATATAATAAATTAAATAAGGAATTACGCATTTTTAAACATAATAAAGCAAAGTGCAAGTCAATAATAACTAACTGGCTACTAAAACTAGGCTACACAGAAACGGAACAGCTGCTAGTCATTGATAAACAAATATGCCTAAATTTTGAAAATAGTATGAACACAAACCTTCATCTCTAGAACAACATGAACCCTCGCATATTTACCACAAAACAAGCACACATAATCTCGCACATACACACACACCCAAACACGCACACACACACGCACACACCACATACACTCATAAATATCACATACACCTAAATACACTTTACATATTATTGTATCTGTTATTAATGTTGTAAATGGTAATCTTTCTCCTATCACACATTTGAGTAGATTCCTAAAAGCATAAATTCAATGTAACGTCGTACCTAATTTCTCCATTTGTCTTTCCATGTTAATGTTCTATCCTATAGGGGGGAGTCCCTGGTGTCCTAAAATACAGGCCTCGGCTTAGTTTAGGTACCAGTCTCCCACAAATAACCATTGTCATGCTTATATTTATTTATCTTGTAAGTCTAATTTAAGTTTTATTTGTGGAAGAAATAAATATAGTTATTATTATTATTATTATTGGCCCCTTGGATCGCTCCGTCTTCTCGTAAAAGGTTTCGAAATAGTTGTCTGGTGGAGATATAAACAATGGAGCATCATAATTTACGTGAAGTTAATTAATTCCTTCGGGAGCTTTAAAGCGTCTGCAAAGCAATACGGCCGACGGAAAGTGTCTGGGAGTATTGGCAACTTATTTTTAAGGATATTGCCTAAAATATACGTAAAAATCAGCTTGGAGAATTTACGTGAGGTAAGTAATATTTGTATGTACCTTGATTACCTGATACCTGAAAATTGGCCCACTAGGCAAGATAGCTGGTAGGCATGCGTTCTTAGTACATACTAGCACTACTCAATAATCCACATTTGGTTCGTCAGAAAATACGTGACGTCTGGCGGCCCTGGGATCTTGGACTATTAGGCCAACAAAACATTTAAAAAAAATGGGAGAGATATAGAGCATATCACTAGCATTTTTTTTACAAATTCCAAGATCGATTTTTACGATTCTTTAAGAATTTCTTCCGAAATCTGAGATACTTTTCTTTTTCATAAATATTCCAAAAACATGGTCACCAGCTATTTGCTGTTTAACTTTGAGGTTACACTGTTTAAAAACATTAATACATAATTACAAAATACAAAATACAATGATTAAAACCTGACCTTCTCTCTTCAGGCACATTCTCCAGAGGTATCGCGTACAGTGGCTCCGCTCTGGCTGAATGGACGCACTGCATCAAGCCACTGGAGAAGGCCAAGGCCCTCGCCGTTATTGTGGGCTGCCCCACTACCACGAACAAGGAAATGATGGACTGTCTCAAGTACAGGCCCGCTGAAGTCGTCGTTAACGCGCAGATTGAGATGATGGTATGTATCATCATCAACCCATTATTATCCCACTGCTGGACACGGCCCGTGTCCACCAGTGGGGGGGTCTCTATAGTCCACCACGCTAGCCTACTGCCGGTTGGCAGACTTCACACGCCATCGACAAAATCTCTCAAGCATGCAAGTTTCCTGACGATATCTGATTGATGCCACTATAGCTGTTTCATCCGTTTGTGGATCGGATACCACTCCTACCTAATTTTCTCACACTAGTGTGTGTAATTTGCAGGGTATGTTTGCTGAATTGAAATATTATTACAGACTTCGCATAATTCAAAATTGAATACATCACAATTAAATACAATGATTCATAATTGTTTATAAACCTCCAGTTAAAAATTTATTAGACATCACTATGATTCTCTAGAAACTATACTGTTCCTCAGGAGTGGAAAGTGCACATGTTCACGCCGTTCACCCCCGTTGTGGAGGCTCCAGGAGTGAGGGAGCCGTTCCTGCAGCATTACCCATACCATGCGACTAGGTCTGGCAGCATGATGAACGTACCGCTCATTGCCTCCGTCACCTCCGAAGAGGGACTGTACCCTGCCGCTGGTAAGTCTATTCTATCCTAATATACCAGCAAGTGATCCTACGTGTATTAGATACCCTCTAAAATAATAGTCCATTCTCAGCTCCTATAGAGATCTAATGGGCTCTCATCGCCATATTTTTTTCCGGACTTCGTTTTAAAGCTATTCTCGGACCAAAAATAATATAGATTATACAGTCTCGTTGGTCCCGTGATCGTAAATGACGACTGCTGAGCAAGAGATGTTGGGTTAGATTCCCAGGTTCCCGCATTGTTATTGGGATTTTTCATGAAATTCTCAGTAGCAGCTCTCGGAGTTTGGATTCGTGCCCGGTAAATGGCAATCGCCCGTTATTACATGGGACCTAAAAACATACTGGCAAAATGTAGTAGTATACTAGCACACTGCCAAATCCTTCAGGGACGACAGGCGTGATTGTATGTATGATGGTATTATACAGTATATTATACTGTTACCGTTATCTTTTCCAGCTTACCAAACCGAGCCAGAACTTCTGCCTGAACTGGAAGCCCACTGGAACCAACTGGCTGCCAACATCTTCGAGTACAACGACACTCTGCCACTTAACCTTCGCAACGATGTTGCTATGAAGATCAAAAACCACTACTTGGGCGGCAAAGCCGTCAGCCAAGAGACTTACCCTCAACTGGTGCAGGTAAATAATCTTTATTCTGGTCTATCACTATTAGAAGCAGCGCTAAGCCTGATAGCTTAATAATTATGACCCTGTACTTTTCCGATTATATCGCGATATATTGATATTATTTTTATACCAACGTTACGTATATTATTAGGTATGGAACCGTTAAAAATAGAAATTCAAACATATGTATGTCCGGGTAAGTGATTATGTAAATTATAATAATTACCAGACGTTTATTAAATGTTTTTTGCGTTTGTATTATCTTGAAATAGTAAGAAAAGTAGAAAAATAAGTCGCGACTCATGTAATACCATGTAATGCCGAATAAATTACTGTGAATTTTTTTTCTTGTAAACGCATGCAAGACACTGGAGAAAATTCTAGAGCGGGGCAATGTTTTTTTTAAAGGAAAAAAATTATTAACCTCTGTATATGCAGTATGTCATACGAAATCACGGTAATTTACTATAATTCCTTTACCACAGGCGCTAGGCGATCGTCTCTTCGTGGTGGACGTCGGCAAGATGGCGCAGATCCATGCGGCGAAGTCTGGACAGCCGACCTACGTGTACCGATTCGCGTACCGCGGCACCGGCAGCCTGTCCAACTTGATGGCGAACAACGACGCCAATTATGGTAAGTTCCTTTATCAGCATCATTTCAGCACAATGTGTAAACCTAATGAAGAAGACCGATATGTCCTCTTGCCTTCAGTCTTCTGCTGAATTCTGAACCATAATATTGCGCCTGAACGATAATTTGCTTTAACATTTTTTGCCGTTTTTGTTTTGAGCAATCGATTTCTTACCACATACCTATATGTTTACCGCTAACGTATATCACTTAGCCTTCGTGAAAATTCTTGAGGGAAGCCGCAGTGCGCTCGTCAGGACGTTATTTAGCTAAAATGATGATAAAGTATGGCTTTCTGTTAATGTATGTTGAAGTCATCTTTGATATAACCTATTGAAAATAAAGACTGCAAAACGCTTAAATATCAAAATCACAACAATATAATGTAGGTACCACTACATTACTTGACTGTCGATGGTATCTTCAAATAGTCTTTAACAAATACCTATGTCATGCTTTTTGAGTTAGGTATAGTTACGCTACAGCCTACATTATCGACAAATTCCCAAAACGCCTGAACAAATCTTCTTAAATTGTAGCTAAAAAGTATGTGTCTCGGACACGTCCGCTTCCAAATAAGTACAAAAACTGCATCAAAATCGGTTCATTCGTTTAGGAACTACGATGCCACGGACAGGTGACCAGACACGTCAAACTTGTAACCGCGAGCGGATCCTGGAGAGTCATGAATAGTTTATAACCCCTCTCTTTTAGCGACAGGGCTTAAAAATACACAGATGTTCTTAGGTATTTATTGAAAACGGGATGTTTTATCCAAATCTACGAGTAAATTAATATATGCTGTTTCTCAGGTGTGAGCCACGGTGACGATGTGCTGAGGATGTTCAACTACCCTGGCTTCAATAGCAAGGACCCCCAGGACTTGGCCATCACCGACGCACTCATCAACATGTTATACAGCTACTCCACTTCTGGGTAAGTCTTGTATCCTATCCTTGTTTTGAGTGGAATTGTTCTACTTTTGAAAACGAGGAGTACATACGCCTTTCGTCCCCGAAGGGTTAGGCAGAGGTGTAGGTGTACTAATGTACGTATCGGTATGTTTTGGGTCCCATGTAAATATCAGTGCAGGCCTTCTTAGACGCTTGTGGTGAGTATGAGTACTATAACCTGAACGATAGGTCAAGTATCTTTTCAGCCGGTCTTCTAGTCCTATCTTGTAGCCTACCCAGGTGGTCGGTTGATCCGTCAGGACGTTCCCGCTTAGGAGTACGAAGTACTTACCTACTTATTTATTATTTCGAGAGAAACTCTTAATAATTAATTATGTTATTCATCGGTACGTGTGGCGGTTTTCAAAACAATATCTTGATAAAAATTACCTGATAAAATTACTCGTTGACCCACACGAGACTGCTAGATTTAGGTTGCCGAAGGGCAACCCAACATCGTTAACCGAACTCCATGAAAATTGGAGAACTTCCATGGAGTTTGGTTCGATGTCCGGTTACTGGCAATAGGCTCAGCTCTTATTATATAAGAACATAGGTACATGCGAACTATGTATATTCGTCAGTATTCCTCTACCTAACCAAGACTGTACAGTCAATCGTATCTAATATGATATTATATATTTTTAGAACTCCCAAACCGACCAATGATGGACCTGTATGGACCCCAGTAAAGCCAGGGGCTCCTGAATTGGATTACTTGGAGATCCTATCCCCAACCAAGATGGAGATGAAGTCTACTACGGACTTTGGCCAGAAATCCTTCTGGGACAATCTTGGTTTCAATGAAAATGAAAACTACCGTACTTACCTTAGAGATGAACTTTAATATTTTATTTTTAAATTGTTACTTTCTATGAATTTCTATACAAAAAATTATTGTTATAATATTGACAAATATTATTATTTTTACTCGAACCTTTGTCCTGCGTTTGTTTAACAGCACATTAACTAGGCTACGTTACACTATATATTGTAACTTAAAGTTACTTATTACTTTTTTATTTTGTTTTCATATAATTCCATTACATACATTATAATTAATATTATATAAATATATTAAGCTACCTGTACACCAAAGCGGTGCGTTATGAAAACAAATTAACCCATAGAATCGCGTCTATAAGTGTATTGAGTTCCTTTGTTTAATTATTTGGTGAATATTTTCTTAATTTCGCTCTAGTCAGCTCCGCTCAAATTTCACAGTCAGCCTTAGCGTTTATTTGTATTTTGTATGAAAAAAACTGATTTAAACAATAAAGACTTTTTTTAACATTATTAGGTATGTGTTTTAAAATACGTTGTTTTCCAAAAGAAAGATGACATCTGATTAAATAAACCTGTCTAATCTATGCGGGTTCGGGCCCACCCCAGAATGTCCAGATCTCGCCCCAGGATGTTGGGCCATCGATTAGAAATGGACTGTGCCCACCGTAGGATCTTGGATGAGTATTATATAGGCAAATGATTTATCAGACTTTAGGTGGGATGATGAACTTAATTGTAATTCAGTCTAGTAGGTAGCAAAGCAAGGAGATCGAGGGTGCGGAGGCCCCAGCGCTAAGTGATCCAGGAGCTAAAAATAAAGGTCAACACATTTGTAATTGCTCAAATTTGTCGGGGAAATGAAAAAAGTCTAGATTAGGTACTCTAGATACGCCCATGGGTACGTCATTTTCAATATAAGAGCCACGCAATTTCATATTATACAGGTCCTGAAGGAGGCCGCGTTGCTTAAGTTATGACAGCGTGATCATTAATCGTCAGAATGATTTACGACATTAATTTTGCTAATTTCAAAAAACCGACACGAAGATTTATACGCTCCGAGACCCACACTTGACTCATTTCTTTCGAAAATAATTAAAAATATTAAATTTAGTCAGTTTTTTGCGACAAAATGGTTTTAGTAGAATTAAAATATTTAATACCAATTTCCTGATAAATACATGTAAGACGGAATCAATTAAAACATCGTATGTTCCTTATGAATTTCTAAATCCTTGGAAATAACATTCGCATTCTAATATTTGGATCTCAAAACTATCAGACTTAATATCGAAATTCCAATAACGTGGCTGTCACGGCAAAATTAATTAACTTTCTACAAGAAAGCTACGTAATTTCGTATTATACTTAAGTAAGTAATAAGATTTCTAAATATAAAACCAGTGAGTAGGTTGGATCTGTTACGACTTTATGAGGCTTCCACAAATTAGTTATTCATGTTTGAATACTTGGAATGGCAAGGAAATGAGCTTGCAGAGGCCAGAAATATAATACAACATTGGAATATGAAAATTTGTCTAATATGTAATATACTTTATTAAAAAAAAAACCAATTACGTGCCAATGACCCTACTTACACATATATAGAATTGCTGAACGCTCATATAAAGCACGAATTAGAGAAGTCTTTACTTTTATAATTTAAAGAAAAAGCCAAAGTTATGTTTAAAACTACCGAAGTACAAAAAAAAACGAATATTAAAAAAAAATCTCTAATAAAACCTAAAATATCTTTTCTCTGAAATAGATGACGTGGCATTTATGATGTAAAATTATTATTCATTATACAGTCCACGTAGATAAAACAACGATTTCACAATAAAACAAAAATGTCGTCAGATAAATCATCATCATCATCATCATCAACCCATTATTGTCCCACTGCTGGGCACGGGTCTCCTCTCATTTGAGAGGGATTAGGCTATAGTCCACCACGCTAGCCTACTGCGGGTTGGTAGACTTCACATGCTATCGAGAAAATCTCTCAGCATGCAGGTTTCCTCACGATGTTTTCCTTCACCGTTTGAGCATGTGGTAAATACGCACATAACTTCCGAAAAGTCAGTGGTGCGTGCCCGGGTTTGAACTCGAGACGTTTGACATGTCAGTCCACTGGTCACGCCACTAGGCCACCACAGCTAACATTCTTGTAAAAGGTTTCAAAATAGTTGTGACAGTAGGCAGACCGATCCAAAAGGCTAATCATACCCCTTAATTCAATTTTAATGCCTCTGTGGGTAGGAGCGTGAGGGTATTATCAACGCGCATGAGAGTGAGGCAGATCGCGAATATGCGGAAGTCTAGGGGATGATTGGCACCTTGGATCGCTCTGTCTTCTCGTAAAAGGTTTCGAAATAGTTGTCTGGTGGAGATATAAACAATGGAGCATCATAATTTACGTGAAGTTAATTAATTCCTTCGGGAGCTTGAAAGCGTCTGCAAAGCAATACGGCCGACGGAAAGTGTCTGGGAGTATTGGCGACTTATTTTTAAGGATATTGCCTAAAATATACGTAAAAATCAGCTTGGAGAATTTACGTGAGGTAAGTAATATTTGTATGTACCTTGATTACCTGATACCTGAAAATTAGCCCACTAGGCAAGATAGCTGGTAGGCATGCGTTCTTAGTACATACTAGCACTACTCAATAATCCACATTTGGTTCGTCAGAAAATACGTGACGTCTGGCGGCCCTGGGATCTTGGACTATAGGTGTATAAGTGTTTGTTAAGTCAGTGAATTAGAATCTATAAATAGAATGTAACTGACGGTTTGGCAGACACTTGAGTCACTAGACCAGACGATGCATTCATTTATGAAAATCCGAGCGACGAACGATATAAAAATTGAAACAAAGAAGTTTTAAATTGTTTTTTAACTATTATGACTAGACTTTTTGTCAGCAACCTACGTAAGTTCCAATGCCAACACATAAACAAACAGATATTATTTTTTATATATTAGAAGACGAGTTTTTAGGTATTTTGCGATTCTTGTTATAAAGCCTGATTGGTCTACAACAACACGACATCCTGGGCTGCTAATGACAATCTCCTAAATCGAACTGAGGAGGTCAGTATTCCAGCGTGAAATGTGGGCACAGCAGTGCCGGATTAAGCCAGCGCGGGGCCCGTAGCAAATTCTATCAAGAGGCCCTTGCTTAGCTTATCGTGTTTATGGTATATATGGCGCGGGGCCCTTAACATTTGCTACTCTTGCTACGTGGCTAATCCGCCACTGGAGCACAGTAGAATAATTAATAACAAAACATAAATAAAAATACAAATTTATTTCAAAGCAACACTGAACATAGTTTTATTAGAATAAGACTATAATAATTCACAAATCAAACCACTTGTTCACTAAACTACACCATAACAACCCTTACATATCCCCAAAACATACATTTATTATTATGGGAAACGTTACTACTATTACAGAGTAGTAAAACAACCTTGCTTAAACCTCATTACTCATACACTCAAGGGTAGATCCAACTTTCAAGCCAGGGAGGGTCACATAGTCATATGGTCTAGTTATACAGGCCCTAACCCAGCCCAGGGGGGTTTATGATCCCATAAGTCCACCCACCTCCCTCCCCTGGATCTACCCTTGCATACACTGATTAAAGTGCATATTGTCAGCATGTTATCATTCCGATTGCTTAATACTCAATGTCTACAGCTGCAGACTTCAAAGAAACACTTGAGTAATAAAATTAAGCATCAAAACAATCCTATATAACAACAAAGGTGATTATGAATAAATAAAGGATATTATGACTAACAAAAAGGTATATAGGTGTGCATTAATAAATTTAATGTAAGTGTATATAAGCCCAAATTCCATATCCAAGCATTCATAATTATGTACTGTAGCTTACATATTACTGATGCTATAGCGGTAATTATGTTGTCAGACACAATAAGTGAGATGACTCGACATTTATTTTTAGAATTAATGTGGATATTACATGTTCTTGAACTTTGAGTTCAAATATTACACATACAAACAAACCTCTCACTGCGTAGCAAAATCAACATTGTTCCAGATTAAATGTTTGAGAGTAGGGTAGATCTACATGAGACATCAAATTGATGATTTCTTTTAACACTGCATACTGGTTTTTATTATATTAACCCTTTAACCACCCAAGTCGGAGCTAAACAACAAACATTTTCATGTTTATTTATATTTTCCATATATTGTGTTATGTATTCATACATAATTATGTAGGAAAATTGGATATAAATATAACTGTTGGATAAATCAAACTTGTGCAGTTAAAGATTTAATAGTAATCACATTTTTGTGTAACAAAAAAAAAACCAAACAAAAAAACAATATTCAGACTTTAACAAAAATCAACTTACAAATTATTTATTTTATTTTATGTTCGTAAAAATATGTTATGGAAGTTAGTGTGTGCACAAAAAGTGCTATGAAAATATTTATTATTATTTCGATAATTCATTTTACATATTGTATCTGTATTATAATGCAAAGTATGTTGGAGAAGAAATACAGTCTAAATAGAACATTCGTAAATATATTAAACCTACCAACTTCGTTTTGTATGTAGATACCACAAAATAAATGCAAAACATTGCTCTTCGTAATGCCTTATAAGTAAATATTAGTTATTAATAAAGTGTGGACACAACATTTTTAGTTTTTAGATAAATGAGTACTTTTACAATATTTTCAGATTTTAGGACAGATAATAAACATTACAAGGAAAGATAAGGCAGTTTATTAATAGATCTATAATATTAGTGGAATCACAGTTGAATCATTGCATATTTTAGATACACCAATAGCATAGTTGTTCATTAAGCATTGATTAGTGATGAGCTAACTTGATAAAAGATTAATTGATTTCAAACATCACTAGATTATAATCAGACCATGAGTTTAATAAATATTTGAAGAATCTATTCATCCTTCTTGGAGTCTCCACCGCTAGCCACTGTAAGCTTCTTCTGCAGTTTGCTATGTTCCTCAGCAAGCCTGTCATATTCCTTATTGAGGCTCTCAGCCTGTGATTTGACAGCTTCCTTGTCCTTTTTCTCCCTTCTCAAGTCCTTCTCAAGCAACTCAATTTTACTCTTAAGTTCTTCAAGTTCTTTCTTATTTTTCTCATCGCCAGCTCCTGCTTGGTCGAGAAGCGTTCTGGCTGTGACCGTGGCACTCTGCGCTTGACGGAAGTTAGCCTCAGATTGCGCCAAAAGAGTCGCTAATTCGGAAATCAGCTGTACTAGCCGGCGAATGACGACTAGCAAGAATAGTGCGAAACCAGAGATGTAGAAGTTCCTCTGAGCACGAAACAGCCTCATGTTACCTTGCATCTCGGCGTCCAGGTGCTGGTGGTCCGTAGCCTCCATACTTGAGTACTTTTGCATTTCCCGAATAGCGTCCAGGAGACATAGTACTAACACGCCAATAAGCACCAAGAAGTAAATAGAAGCTTGACCACTTATGTAAGCCAGGAATTTGGATTTGAAGAACCTCTGCCATTTTGATGGACTTGCGACCGGCAATGTCAAGAGAAGTACAATGGCTATTTCAGCGTACAAAAACGACGCAATAATTGTCCACTGTAAACTCATTGTGGCACTTTTCTATTTAACGATTATAAAAATTAACACAGCTACACTACAAGCTGCGGCACAACACGAATAACTCCGACAAAACTCAATGCGGTTTTTATGATGAAAATAATCGGTGACTAATGAACAAAAGTCTAAAATGACGTAGAAAATATGATAGAATAACGATAATAATGACGTGTCGTTTAGAGCAGAGCGAGTTGTGACAGCTGTAACATCTAGAAATGAACTCTGCGCTGCGTCTTGCGCTAACTGCTCACCAGGCTAAACAGCCGATTATTCTAGCTCAATTTTTCCAAAATTGTTAGCGCAAAGCTGAGTTGAGCTGTATTGATGAGTCATTATTCATATCTCATTATTATTTATTTATTACACTGGGTTTCGCTATGGATTGCTGAGTATGCGTAGCCCGTGGTTGTCTCATTACTCGCTACTTTCCGTTTCCATTTTGCTACACCATGGCGCAATTACGAGAACACGCGTTACATGTATCGGTTTCATTTACCAATTAGCATGTTGGTAATTGAACATTATTTTTTGGATATCTATCGATCTCTAAATCTCCTTATAATCAATTTAAGCTACTTTCTTAAAAACCGTATATGAACTGAACGAATTAACGTAACAATACAATCTTTGTAGTGAAGTTTTAAAACTAAAATAGTGTCTCCGCTACTCTCCTCTCCTCAACATGCTGTATATAGAGAAGTAGATATGAAGCGTATATACTAGAACAGATCCAGGGACTAGGTAACGAGACTAGATAGCACCTATTCCCACGTTACAAAATACTCGATCCACCTAGTCGGACTGTTCTGCACGTGGCGTGCGTCGTGACACGGCACCAGAAGCCCGCGCGAATCTTGTAAGATTGCGAGCTTATATATTTATTATAAATAAATTTAAAAAAAATACAAAAGTAAACAAATATTAAATAAAAATGAGTTGAAATTTTACGTTGACAGTCCTAAGCCTGTGTAAAGTATGAGGGGGAGATTACAATTCATTACTGCGTCCGTAACCATACTTTCATGTATCACTAGCAGACTATAACCGAAACATACTATAAAGTACGCTTACATCATGGACTAGGTGGAACAGGTATTTAGATCGAGTATTTGTACGGAGTCGGACTGGATGCACCTAATACCAAATTTACCTAGTATGACTCATATCTAAGAGAAAGATAAAAAATAAAAGTGTTCTTTATTTTTAATCAGCAAATATAATATATATTCATAGTTATTATTTTATTAAATTAAACTTTATACATGTTTTATTTGTCCTTTAGTAGAAATTACTGTACATAAAAGAATAGTAGTAAAAAAAACACAACACAGTCAGTTTTAGTCTTGTATAACGAAACGCTACTGTCAAAAATGACTGCTCATCTTGTCGCTAAGTGACGTCATTATTGTAAAAACTTAAATAATAAATTATCTTATTGATTAAATAAATAAATACCTGGACAAATAACAAATAATATTATAAACATGGCAGATCCTAAGTATGAAAACCTTCCTGGCATAGTGAGTACAACATGACAAAAATTTAAATAAATTTATCGATTTTGCATGATGGTTGCTCATATTAATTTAATGTTTCTCAGGCATACGATCAGCCTGATGTTTATGAAACTGGTGATTTGCCTGAAGCTGACCAGCCAGATCCCATGGATGAGGAAGAAAACGAGTGTATTGAACAATTACATTTATCTGTGAAAGAATCTTTCAACAAGTTCAAAGGCAGATTTTTAACAGGCCCGGTAGACTTTTCTGATAGGCTCAGCAGAAAATCTAGAATTGGGTACAGGTATTTACGAAATTTATTATATCCTTTATCATTAACAACCTCATTTTAACAGTAACATGTTTCAATTCTCATACAACATGTAAACACCAATGACCTCAAAGAATGGATTTATGTCAAAAACTTATTGACCAATAAGGTTTAGCAAGTAAAATTATGGTTATCAGGGCTGGTGAGTGGGAGTTAGCAGCAGAAGGTGAACCAGAGACTCCTCTAGAGCGCTACAACAGACTCCGCTGTGAATTCTCAGAGTTACTGGAACAAATAGCTGAACAGCAGAATAAAGCCTGTGAGAGTGAAAAGGTAAATAAGCATTTGATTGTATTCTTTAAAATATATAATGACTTATATTCCATGTTTTATATTTATATTTTTAGGTACTTTTGTCATTTATGTATCAAATCAAAAAGGTTTTTATTTCATATGAACTTTTTCAATCATTTATAAAATGATAAGGCTCTATTTGCATGTGTACAGTAGATGTACCTAATAAAGCCTGGCGAATATAAAACCAAGGTATTAAATCCTTCTATTAAATCAATGGGGTATTAAGATGTTACTTATTAATATAAGACTCAATTAAAAAAAAGGTTTCTATTGTGAAACAATACAATAGAAATAGAATAAAGTTAAAATACTTAAAATTTTTAGGATGAATACACAAAACTGGCAGTTCAGATTAACTCAACAAAGAAATTACTAGAAGAGTTAAAACTAGAGGAGGGAGAGCAAATTGACCCAAAGGCTGAGAAATTAAAGTAAGTAACTTTAGTATGTATATTCTGTAACTTGATTTTCTAACTATTATCAAAAAATAGGTAAGGCAACATTATCATGTTAGTTAGGCTTCTAACTGCTTTGTTGGTCTAGTGGTTGTAAGTGGGACTGCTGAGCAAGCGGTTTTGGGTTCAATGCCCATGTTGAGCAGTCTCATTGTTTTTTTTCTATAAAATTCCCAGTAACAGCTAGAAGTTTGGATTGATGCCCAGTTGATGGCAATAGGCTTGCCTCCTATAACATGAGTCCTAAAACATCCTAAGGAAATGTAGGTGTATATTTGTACACCTCTGCCTTCGGAAACAACAAACTTAATTTTATATGAAACTGCTAAATTCTTTATGTACACTACATACAGCGAGTATGCCCACGAGTTACCAATTACTTAATGTGACTTATTTTTCCAGGGAATATCTATCAAGTACGAATAAGAAGAAGCAAGGTGAAGTGGTAACAACACACTTGAAGCTGAAGCCGGAAGTTAACTTAGCGTACACCACACGGATAGCACAGTTAGAACACAGGTAAATAAATAAACATACCGGGACATTACAACACAGGGCCATCTAGTTCCGAGTTAAGCAATGAGGATTGTGTTACAGATACTCAATGGTTGAAACTATACTACATTATTTTTTTTTGTTAATACATAGATACATTGTATGCATAGAAACTTCCATGACTCATGTACAAATTTCCATACTTATCATACAAACATTTGCCTCCGGTAATCCAAAATTCTTAATACTGAACACCTAGAGTCGCCACACGCAGTAAAAAGAAAACAGGTCAAGATTCGGCAATTAGACAATTATTGTATTATATTCAGTAACAGTAGAGGCTGTTATAGCTTTTCATATTAATTGTTCATAAAAACATTGTGTGAGCCAGTGTTCAAAAAAATGTATATTTTCCCACAAAGTGGTGGTTCTTTTTAATAAGTAATTCATTAGTCTTTAATTAGTCAAAATCAAATCTTTGTTGCTTATTTATAATGTCACTATCTACCCATTCTCTGTCCCGTTGCTAGCCCAGTGTCGTAGCGTGAGGGGGGGCAGACGGGGCCATGAACCCTTGGTTATCTTACAATATTTTTCTTCAAAGTTGAGATGTAATTGATACACACACACACACACATAAATCCCAAAAAGTTAGTGGTGCATCACAGTACACTGGTCACATCACTAGCCTTTCACATCTCTTTAGTATTTGTGACAAGAATACAGATATACCTACTTAGAATATATTTTTTATTTTGTGTTCATAGGCTACATAAATTGGAACAGGCAGCTGGCGTCAGAGACGAGGAGGCGTTTAGGAGATTGCAGGCAGCTACTGGACAAGTATGTAACATAATTCCTTCTATTTTTTATTTAATTAATTTTAATTTTATTTTCTAATTAAGCAGATAATGTCCATTAAAACTTAATTAAAGCAAAAGTGGTATGCAGGGACCGTAGCGTGTGGCATGGGAAAAAGGCGTGAGTGTATGAATATATGTACTCGTACATAATATATGTAAAGTTACATTTAAGCCACAAACTAATAAACAGATGGAAATTGGATTAGAGGACAGTGACAATATGTACAGAACTGCCAAAATTCCAGATCAACTTGAATGAAGTTACAGCTTTAAAAACAAGTATGTACACTCTAACAAGCTAATTGGTTTACATCCCACACATGGATCGGTCTACAGTTGCATGTATACCAATTAGTTTGTTTGACTGTACATGATATCTCTCAGGCGACATTATGCGGTGCAGCAGCATCGCTGGCAGCACAAACGTCGCTGTTACGTCCCGGCGAGCTGGCCGCTGCCGAAGCCAGGGTCACCTCCCTACTCACCAACGTGGATGCTTTAAAGGCTGCTGTGAAAACCGTCGACCCTGAGCTAGACGCTAAGGTACGCTATATGTATATGTATGTACTAACATACATACCATCACGCCTGTCGTCCCCGAAAGGTAAGGCTGAGGTGTATTAATGTTTAAAACTTGTACATTAATACACCTCAAATGTTTAATGTTTTAATGTAAAATTCAGTCCCTAATGGGGTAAAACGGGGGTGCAAAGTTAATATGAAACTTTTATTTTTTTACTTAAATTGCACGCGGAGGAAGTCACGGGAATCAGCTAGTATATCATAATAAATATTAGATTGTAATAATTGCATATAAAAGTAACTTATATAATATTCTGATGTATTATATAATATTACTGTGAGTTACACCAAATCCATTTAATGTTGCGTGAAAGAATAATAAATACTTCTAAAAAAACTTTCATGCTCTTTAAGTTGTATGAATTAATCAATAATGCTTCACTATATTCTATAATTATTTTTTAAACTAATTATTTTATACCCAAAGACCTTAAAAAAGACCAAAAGACCATATTTGTCGCGATTTAGTTCTTCTGAAAAATGTCTGTTCTTTACCTCTGATCTTAAAAAGGGGGTATTTTCACATCTTTATATTATTCTTGATTAAAAATAATAACTAATCTTCTAGGTGAATGAGCTATACAAACTGCTGAAGCAAATAGATGGTATATCACATTCGGAGATACTGGAGCGAATGGAAGCTCTGGAGGCCCTGCACAATCAGGGTGAGTTCTATTAAATAATAAATAAATATAGCTGGAGTTTATGACACAGCGCCATCTAGTTTCGTGGTAAGCAACGACGCTTGTGCTATAAATACTAGAAGGTCAATATACATATATACTTTTTTCTTGTTAATATTAAATACATACTTATTATATATAGACACATCTAGGACTCGCTTACAGATGTTGATGCCCATCACACAAACATTTTTGTCCCTACTGGGATTCGAACCCAGGACCCGTAGCACAGAAAGCATCAAAGAAAAACACAAACATTCCAACTTTTTTGGAACCGTGCAACTATTTTGACAATTCAAAAGCACCTATAATACTGGTCTACTTGAAATAAATTATTTGAATTTGTATGATAACTACCGCTGGACTAATCCACCTCGCCTTTTCCTTCGGTAACTACTCCAGTGGGTCAATCCATCAAAAATCAACTACCCTCTTTTCTCTCCAGCGAGCAACTTCGGCAAATCTCTCACTGAGCTGGAGACTCTCCAGACGACAATAGCCAGCGGAGTCCAGAACAACAAGGAATTGCTCCAAGGTGTACAGGAGGTGTTCGCACATAACGTGGACAGTGTCAACAAGGAGATCAAGAAACTAGATGAGAGGATCTCAAAGATGGCTGCTGCGTGATAAGGGAGGGTTCCATTGGTGGTGTTTGAAAATCGAATGTTTTGTCGGTAATCGATTCTTATTTTATTATACTGTAATCGATTATTCAAGTTGAACTCGCAAATTTTTCTTAGCTTGCCTAGAAATCAATTTAACAGCTTCCTATGGTCAGTCATCATCAACCCAGTTATTGTTCCACTGCTGGGCACGGGTCTACTCTCATTTGAGAGAAATTTGACTGATTCCACCAAATCAGTCATATGGTTGGCAAACTTCGCAATCCATTGACAAAATCTCTCAAGCATGCAGGTTCCTCACAATATTTTCTTTTACCGTTTTAGCATGTGATAAATACGGAGATAACTTTCGAAAAGTCAGTGGTGCGTGCTTTGGGTTCGAAATCGAAACCTTTGGCTTTTACAAACCACTGGTTATACCAATATGCTATCACAAATTAGCTTAGATTCTTCGGTAAAATGTGATAAAATTTTAAAAAGAAAACTACTTCCCTTTTTGGCCTTGACAAAAGTGCATGTTGATATAACGATTGATATAACGGAAATACCAATTATTATTTTGTTACCTTTCTTCGTCAACAAAACATTCGATTATTATTCAACACTTCTAATAAAACTTATTTGGACATCAATAATGTTCTCAATTATATTCATTGTTAAAATGCAGTTATTTGCGACATCTTATTATTTGCTCATAAAACGTGCTATGTATTATTAAGTTTTTTTCCAATGTTTTATTAAAACTAATACATACAAATACAAATGATTGCATCTATCACTAAGGGTCATCTTAAACCGGCTAAAATGTAAAGCGACTAATTTGAAAACGATTGAAAATAGACTTTATCTGTGTTCACATTATGGTACAAAGTGGTATAATGAAATAAAATGTCTTATTCAGTATATTATGTCTCTCTGTACCCACGCTGGTTTGATCTCACCCTTAGTCTGTCCGCCGGAAGATTAACAATAATTGGGATACTTTAGAGAGGCCATATTCAGTAGACTGCAAGTGGCTGAGGCATTTGTTTGATTGATTGAAAGATGTAATGTTAATAAAACTGTCCTGAATGCCTTTTTAAACCATATTCCTACCCATCGTCCCCGTAGAACTGTGAAATAGAAACGCGGCATTTTTTTCCAGCGATTTACTCCACATATTTTATTTCGCCCTAAGAGTTACAATATTACTAAATATTTCCAATATTGGCAACTACAAAAATAAATAGATGTTTGAACACGTCACACGTTATATTTATTCAAATTTGGAAGGCTTCATATTCTACTCATAGAAAATAGGTAGGTATTACATCTGAGGTGCGAATTTCATACGTCTTAATTCAGCAATAAGTTTTATTTTGCATTTATTGTAAAATGAAAGGTCGGTATTTATAAAGTTCGGCTTTTATATTTTTTAAACTATTATTTCCAATGTTGTACATTCATTAACAACTCACTCATGTATTATTGTACGTTATCTATAAGAATAGATTGCTTAAGAAAATATAATTTATTTAAAAATAAATCGATATGTATCTAGCTACTTTGTTATTTGATTATATCGTCTCATTGTAATTCAATAGATTTTTACACATTTTTTGGAACAACGTTCCTTATAGGGCGTTGCGGAGTGCTACCCTAGCCGGCAAAAAACGTGCGAAACGTGATTTTTTTGTATATAATACGCTACATTAACTGTTCACTACCAACGTTTCTGTTATACCATTGTATAACAGAAAAGTTACAACATATTCTTGTAGTAACAAAAACGGCCAAGTCACATATTTTGACTAAGGTATAAGTTTGTGAAGTTAGGATTTGCAGAGTTAGGGCGTGTAGAGTCAAGCTTCGCAACATGTTGCGAATCTTATCAGATCTCATGAGATCTGATAATTTTTTGACAGTGCGAGTCTTGGCGACATTTTACATGAAAATGTTTTTGGTGAGATTTCATTTCTTTGTGTAATTTGCTTATGACAATACTTTTATTGTTGTTTGTAAAGGGTTATATATTATTATTTTTTATTTCTAACAAGGCTCCCTGTATTGATTTTCTCTAGCGTCAAAACTTGCGGACTTTTCATACAAACTTTGGGGGATAAAAAATCCTATTTGAAGTGAAACATATCCTGAGAATTTTGTTTATCTGCTATAATCCAAACCAGTGTCAAAAGAGGATTAAAAAAAACGAAGCATTTCGAGAAAAGATAGGTCCCTTGCGCTTGGCTTTGCGTCTTGGCAGGGCCACTGCCGTGCCCCCAGACGGAAACACCAAAATGATACCGCTAGCCGACTTTGGAGTTGGATCGACCAGACTAGACAAGCGTTTTAGCAAAATTTTAGGGGTTCTCTACGAATACTGTAGGGAATCCCAGGATGACAACGGTTTTTCCCGATATTAGGTGTAGATTAAGTAAGCCCGGGGGATGGATCCAAGGGAATCAAATTTACTCCTTTTTTTAAGAACAAACACCCATGTTTTAGTGAAAGTTAAAACCATAAAATGAAACAACATAATTCATTACGGGTGTAATGTTTTATTTTTTTAAATTATTTAGAACCTAAGCTTCTGGAAGAACCACTTGTTCTTTCCGCTCTTGTATCTCTCTTCAAAACGCACCCTGGTGTTGAAACGGAGCTTCTTGCGTTTCGCGGGGTCTTTCAGGTCCTTTGCGCTGAACTTGTCAAAGCTGAAGTCTACGGAGTAGCGAGTGGGCATCAAGTGGTTGTAGTTGACCACCTGAAATGAAGAAAACATTATATTAGTTCAGCTAATTATCATTCTACACATGTGATGCAGATAATTATTTTATTCCTTACTACTACATATCAAGCCTAAATATAAATTAAGTGTGGAATGATAAAAATAACCACCTTACAATCAACAAGTAATTTCAAGAAGTGTACAACAGTTCAATATATTCTATCTGCAACTCATTCCTAACCCTTAACTTTATTTTATTGCTATATCACAATATTTTCACTATTTATTCACAATATAAAAGTATCTGAAGAAATAAATGCATTTGTGTCTGAAAAAAGATGGATCCTACTTATTATAATAAAATTATGCTTTCTTCGTTAATTTTGTGTGCCTATTCTGATAATATTAACATATTTTGTTTTATTACTAGAATTCCATAGTATATCATAGTTTTTATTTTGAGACTAGCCTGCCACTCTAAGATTTTCCTGTAAGCCAGGACCAACAACAGCTAAAATAGTTGAGACAATGAAGATGGCTGTGTCCAGGGGGAAATAATTTAAACTGTCTTGGTACCCCCAATAAAATAGTCATGAAAATAAAATATCACCATTGTGTAACAAATAGAGACCAGAGAGCCAGGAGGCGAAAATAATAAAGACATTATTAACCCAACACACCTATGAACTATAAAACAATTGCAGAAACAATAAATTTAGTAAAAGCTAGCACAAAGCTTGCCATACCAAACCTTTTGTACTGTTTAATTTTTATTTAATAAATAGGGTAGCTTTTAGTATAATTTAAAAAGTAAGCTCAAGTCTCATGGCAAAATGTAACAAAAACAATGTAGAGCTACTTTGCTTCACACTGACATATTATTTTAC
This sequence comes from Craniophora ligustri, assembly GCA_905163465.1. Lineage (NCBI taxonomy): Eukaryota > Metazoa > Arthropoda > Insecta > Lepidoptera > Noctuidae > Craniophora > Craniophora ligustri. The sequence continues at coordinate 2,315,805 of LR990967.1, read as the reverse complement.
TGATACCAGCCAATTTTTACCACTTTACTATTATCATTACTTTCTCATATGGATTTACTTTCCACTGGAAAGTAAATGTATATCAATACTGCTTAGACTGCTGAAAATCTTTAGTAGTCTTTATGTAAGCAGTAGTGGATTGATTAGGAGAGCTGAAAGATGTGTAACTCAAGTCATTGGCATCACCATTCCATTCGAAAGATTATCACATATTTTAAAATGTTTACATTTTAAACAACACTATAGTAGACTGCAGAATAACTGCCTTTAAAAAAGTGTTGTGATCACATGCTGGTTAAGGTTATTTAGACGTTTAAACATTATTGTGTGTGCTCAATAGAGTATTATATATATGCAACAATACTATTTAGAGGTTACGAGAATGCATTGCTCTAAATAACTTTATAAATATGGCAAGTTCTTAAATAATAATAACATTACAGTTCAACTCACCTTAACAAAAGGCTTTACTTTGGAGCGCTTGTGGATTTTGTTTTTGCCCATCCTCTTGTGGACTTTGCGGGGATACCTGTCGATGCCGGCGACAAAAGCGTGACCGTAGGGTTTGTCTGATGTGCCTTCATCGTAGTTTTTGACCACGATCGCCTTGCGGCCCGCGTACCGGCCACTGAGGACCAGCACCACTTTACCTGGTTTCATAATCTTACCCATTTTGGGTGGATCTGAAAACAACAAAACTAACCTTCAAAAACTCAACTCCTGTATGTTATTTCTGTCCTTCACAGCAAGGAACCTTATTTACAATGCAGTATATTGCTATGACCACTTGGCACTGAATAGCAGAGAGGCTAATCACAACTGTATATTAAAATATAATAATGATAACCACCACAAACAGTGTACAACACGAACTCAAGTTTTATATTTTCGCCAAATTATTGAAGTGATAACAAGAAATATTGACACAAATGTATTGAGGGGATCACAATCTAGTTATACGTTCATATTTTTGAAGAATTTCTACATATATTTCACGGATTTTAATGGATATTTTTAGAAAAGTTTCCAACACTCACATTCCCTTTACCCGTTGACTGAAAAAGAAACTGTGTTGCTATTGTTAAAAATATTTAGTATGACAGTGACATTTGACAGACGCGTTCATTTTAGTGTCAAAAATATTACTAAAACCCAGTAGTAATAGACTATAAGTTAACTATTTGGTTTATTTCATTTGGAAATAAATATAATCAAAGTATTTGTTATTCAAAACTTTATCGACAACTGTATAGTTCTTTCTAAATTATAACAAATCTCCTCTCAAAAGATATGGTTCTAGGTTTATTGACCATCTTTAATAACATTGAGCAATACAAATAAATTATACGAATATGATTACTTTTCATTGAAAATTTTATCAATATGTGAACGAACATATTCATTGAATTTTTCGGTTTTTTTTTACGGTTGTTTTGTATCGTTACATCCTTACGCTTGCATGAAGTAGATAGGTTTTGGTGGTACTTTTGAATATAGAGTGTCCCAAATTTATTTTTATATATTGTATACAGGATAAAATGAAACAAGTGAGTTGATTAATTGAGTTTAATATCAATAAAATAAGAAAATTATTTACACAAATTTTATCAAAATACAAAAATAAAACACTGTCACATACATATAGGTAATACGTTTGGAGGAGGTACTATTATAATTACATATTAGTCTTAGGTATGTTGCAGCGCAGCTGTATTTCAAACCTATTATATCCTCAAATTACACATTTTCGGATGTAGGGAAATGTCGAAAATAAAACAACAATCTTTTGTACATTTTGTACACGTATCGATGTTGTCTGACATTTAAATCTAAAAGCAATGTTACATACATCTCATTTTCACTTGTTACCTACTAATTACAAACAAAACTAACTGCATAATATTGACAAAGACCGAGCTTCACCATTCTGAGCGTCCATAACACGCTTTTACATTTAAATATCATACAAATTTATTTCAAATAATTATGTCTAACTAGAATAGTCTTTCTAAGATATTTATGGACACAACATCTGGACTTGTCAGGTTTCAATCAACAACATTACTGATTATGTGCATTGTCACTTCAACAGTGTTAATATATAGCACTAATCGTGATAATGTAAGTACGCACAATCAAACTAATATGCCAAAAACGATCAACTATAATAAATATGAGAAACGGAATGTGCAGCGATGAGTGGCGATTCAACGAATGAACACTTTTAAACCATGTACGAGTAGGCCGTTAAATAAAAACGTGTGCTACGTATTATTATTTATAAAATACGCTGCTGATATGTCTATATGTATGTTGTTTTATAACCTATTGTGTTTACTGGGACCAAAAAAACAGTGTTGTTATTTTACCCAATAGTAATCACAACAAATACTATTACACAAGTTCTATACAAAATTGTCCTTAGATACATTCTTTTACATATTTCTCATGAATATTTACACGCTTAACCCTTAATAAATAGAAGACAGTTTTGTATTTTCTCTATACATTTTTTTAAAACGCATCACCCTCAAAGTTATATGGTAAACACCAAAACGTTTTGCTAACGAAATTGTGTATCAAAAAACTGTGATACGTTTTTTTACAATAATTGATATTTATATAATATATATTTATTTATGTACATAATGTTAAGCTGGCTTTCAGCTCGGTTAGTAGTTCGGCATGAGAGCGGCCACATATTGTAAGACATTGTCTCACAATCGTATAGAAATTCACTATACGCATTTGTCAGATCAACATAAGTCGCCTGGAATTTATCTATTCCAGAGATTGCTTATATCGTCGAGACGATGCCTTATAATGTGCAGTAATTCTATGTCATGAGCACACAAGTCTCTTGTGTAAAGAAATTCTCTCACATGTGCAAAGGGTAACATTCATAACAGTCATCTCAAAATTACCCTGCACATATGCGCGAATTTACCCTTCCGACTCGTGCCGGTAACTATCGCAATATTGTAATCTCAAACGACTCACTTCCATTTTTAGAATATTATTTTCTTTTTTTTTACAATTACATACAAATAGTATAAGTACAGTTTTACATGAACAAAAAAATAGGAATCCGGAAAGTTGAGATCCGTTATTAACATAGAAAACAAAATGGCGAAATATCATTTTATTTTAGTATAAATAAAAACTTGAGAGGTGTCAAGGGACACCCGGATGGAAAGAAGTTCCTTTCGATTAATTAGTGAAGGAATTGTAATAAAATTGTTTTTTTTTTACAATAGCTTACTGTAGCAAAAAGTGTCGTTACAACTTTTCGTCTTAATTTTTTTCGCCTAGCCCCCTCGCAACGCGCGATACGGAACTTCGTTCCAATATCTAGGGGGGAGGGGGTGAGTTTTTTAGACCCAGCGCCTCGATTACTTAGCACTGGGGCCTACTGTATATAGTTTTTAGTTACCTACAAATTAAAGTGAGATATTTTCATTTGGACTGCGTGGCTACATACGACCATCAACTCACATTCGTAACCTGAAGCAACTATCTTGTGACCTGATGAATAAATTTTGAACTAAATTTGAGTCAGGTCAAACAGTATATTATTCAACATAACTATAGCTGCCATAATATTACGAGCACGTCTATATCTATAGAGCTATTGATTGAGCGAAATCACTAACATGATAATAATAAGTTCGTTTAGAATCATTGGTGTTGAAAGGCAGACGCCGACGCCCTGTATCTATCTTACTCGAAAATATTCACAACCTTTTAAAAAGAAATCCTTTCATAAAAAGTAGAAATAATCCCTCAACTAACAACCAAGTAATACGTCTTTTGAAATAGTTAACTGAACAGAGACAAAAATACTGGAGACTAACGTCATCTTTTAGTAATATCAAGCATAGAAAATAACCGTAAAAAACTATAAAGTTAATTTTGTTCATATCTTATTTTCAATTTTCTATAAGTATTAGTTTTAGTGCAGTACTAATGAATCTTGTGTTTTTTTAATAGAAGTCAATTTTGAATCAAATAATAAATTATTAATTAAAATATAAATACCTGTTGATCAAATTTTTTTAGCCATATATGTGTCACTTGACGTATCGCCATTTTGTTTTCTCGCATTTCGGCGCCAAGCCGAATCAATTAGAGTCATAGATAATATAAAATTTTCCACATACACAACAATGTTTTGTCACTAATCACAAAATAGGAAAGTATTATTTATCACTAGATTACAAGAATGAATAGACTTGCCGTTTTCAATTAAGTCAAAATAGCGCAAAACGTGTTTTATTTTAGCAATTTTAACAAGAACATTGCCTTGTCACAACATAACTATAGTAAAGTTTCTCATTTCACATCGATGATCAAAATCATATTGTAACAATATGCGTGCTCTAAGCTACCTGTGACTACAGAATATTTGGCACATTTTTATCTAACGCGCCGTGCATTTTTTACTTCGATAGTACGATAATAGATTGCTCGTGACACGTTGTTTAGTGGTACATAATGTCTACATTACATGAAATAATAAGATAGACAACAGCGTCAAAATGTGATGTGTTTCTGATTACAACGTCAAGTAAAAAACGCACGCTGCGACATTTTCTAAATCTCGCTGCGCTCGCAGAAAGTTTCAACTAAAAAAATTGAGGCAGATTAACGAATCAGTCAATTCCGTAACCACCGACTACCTGACACATCAATTCTAAACCTAAAGGAAAAACATACAACAGCTCCTTTAAAAACAATTTTTATAAATATATTTTTTACACAATAATTGAGACACTCGGGTGCTGAAACATTTACTCTTTCAAATACTTCTATATAATTATTATGTCATCTCAGAATCACAACACTGGGGGAACTATGTACACTCTCTCAACAAATTCACAATTAAATATACGTCAACGTTACAAATTACTCACAAATATACATAAATATAAAACTCTAATTACACGTCACGAGATAGCTCGTCTTCGGTCGGCGGACCGACGGAGAGTCAGTCGCGCGTCGGTCGGCACGTCGCGGTCGGCGCGGTCGGCGCGGTCGGTCGCGGCTAGACGGAGATCTCGTAGTTGCAGTCGTACACGGAGGCGCGGTCGGGCGGGTCGGGCGGCGGCGCGCGCGACTCCAGCTGATCCTGCACCTCCAGCGCGCGCACGAACGACAGCGGCCGCGCCGGCGCGCCGCCCGCCCGCCGCCGGGCCAGCGGCGACGCGCCGCCCGCGCCCGGCGGGAACACCGCCACGCCGCCGCGCGGCACCATCGGGTGCGCGTGCGGCGCGTGCGCGGCGTGCGGCGCGTGCGGCCGCTCGGCCCACAGGTAGTTGCCGCGCTGCGGCGACGCGGCCAGCTCGCGGATGTCGTCGGCCGTGGGGCGGTGCGGCGCGGGCGGGTCGGGGCGCAGCAGCTCGCCCTCGGACAGGAAGCGGCGCTGCGGCGAGGAGCGCCCGCCGACGCCGATGAAGTCGGGGCGGCGCGGCTGCGTCGGCGTGCCCGGGTTGGACCTGTCAGGCGCGGCGCTCACGTCAGGGGTTTAATCGCGCGAGCTCGTCCGAGCCCTCGCTATCGTTATCGTACGGCCTACGGACAGAAGGAGAAGGGAGCTGCGGGGCGAAGCGTTTGCACGTGCGATCGCGCGACCGGCGCCTCCGCCCTTGGACTGCGCACGTTCAGAACGTGAATACGAGCGCGCTGCGGCGGTTGCCCCGCTCTGTCTCGTCAGTGACGATCCGGAACTGGACAAAACGCCACAGAGCGCGCGACTCTTTAAAATATCGGTCAGTTATTAAATATATAAACATACACGACCGTACCGCAATCCCGATTATGTTCCAAATGTCACAATTATATATAAAAACTAATCTACGTATAACCATGAGCATATAACACGTGTTTGGGATCAGAGTATGGTCATCGTAAAACCAACACAATGACCGGGTTCTGAACGCGTAGAACTTTGGGTCCGTAGGCGGCGACCCCGCCTGCTACGGTTGCGGGGAGCATGCCAACGCCACATGCCACAACTATACACTATGTTACACTATCGTATCAAACACACTACTGTACAGCTACTTTACTACAGCATGCTTATCCTGGTGAAATAAGAACGATTAATTGTTGTCATGACATTTGTAACACGTTATTACAAATATCAGAATAGTCAAGTGTGATGTTATTGTGGAAAAATATAGGGTTTTTTGTCCTCTTCAAAATAATTTATAGACCAGAACCAAATACCCGATTAATTCTCCATTAATCGTTTCATCGTCAACCCATTAACGTCCCACTGCTGGGCACGGGTCTCCTCTCATTTGAGAGGAATTAGGCTATAGTTAATCGTCTATAGATATAACATTTATTTAAGTGCAATAACCGTAAAAATAAGTGTGTGGGTCTAATTTCATCAGGATAAAACAAAAAACGACAAGCAACGACACATATACAACGGCTTTATAATTACGTAAATCTGGAATTTTAACCCAAGCAAGTAGCAGGTAGAATATAAAAATCTTTCTGAAAACACAGATCATTCACTTCTTGAACGCAACAGTCGTCTGATATAGCCGACAAATGAAAATTATTGCACAGCGCCACTGTCGGCAGGAGACGACGAACGGCAAAGATCTTGCGCACTTTCTTATTTGTCCGCAATACCCGACTAGCGTATAAAGTGTTAAAAATAGTAGCAAAAATATTAGGTACTGAAAAATATAGAAGAGTGCTAGCTTATGACGTAAGAGCGGCGAAAATATGTTTAAAAATAGATCGATAAGGTCGATAATTCGTTTACCATTAAGCATAACTGGTATATGATCATAAGTCGACCATAGACAGACGTTGGTAGCCGTTTTCAGCCATTGTATAGTGTGTCGTGCTACGCCTGCGCCCCGCTTTGTCACAACAGCTTGCAAATTAAAAATAATAATATGTATATATAATTTTATATCGTATACAATAGTATATTGCGAATTCTGTAGTCATTTAAACCTGAGTTTTGAAGATTGATTGTTCTCAACGATTCACTTTATTTATATAAATCATCGTTGTTTCAGTCATTTGTTTTTTTATATTGTTTCCAATTTAAAAAACATGGATTATTCATTTTCAGATTATAAATCCCAAAGTAACTATGTTTGACTGTCTAAGCTTTTCACGCCATAACCTAAACTGACTATGTCCGTATGCGGGCCGTTTCTAGATTAATATTACAGAATTCCCATGACAACGAAGTTACACCATCTTTGACGAAAAGAATTAAAAACAATAAATGCATTCCCAATAAATTCCCATTCTCATTAAAAATAAGCTCTGATAAGAAAGGTAGAATCTGTCTTTAGCATGTTCTGTATATTCATAAAAATACGGTGATTATACAATGTATTAAATTTATAGAATAAATACCATTCAAATACATATATAATTCAGAAAAATAATTAAGTAAAAATCCACATGCAAAGACGGTGTAACTCGTTGATATAAAAAATACATTATAAAAATAAAAATATTGGTATTATTGTAACAATAACGACAGGTGCGAATATTATAAGGGTTTTTGTTTATTTTCACCAAATATTATATAATAAACAATAATTTTGAATACAGATTAATCTCAAACGGTATCATTATTAGGCAAATACCTTCGCCAAAAGATAATATGAACTTTCTTATGCACTGAATAAATAGTAAATTAGTTGTATTATTAAAATTAGATTCTATGATATGAATTTCCACCCTTAAAATATTTCGCACCTAATTATGTTACAGGGTATAAAAACGTGCTTAAAACAAAATCTTGTGCTATATAAAACAACCTATAAAAACACAAACGATGCACTTAGTACTTTCAGATATTCTGTTTGAACGCATTATTTACAATATTATCCATTCACCAGGTTACCTAAAAGTACAAGAAAATAAATACATATTATTAAAAATATTGTTTTAAAATGCACGTGAGCAAAAATCATAAATCAATAAATCAGGTATCTAACATAACATTTGTAGCAAAAAAATCTCATTAGTGCGGAGCCATTTCAATCAATGTATATACAAAAATAATTATAAGAATTAGTGGATATTTTTTTATTGCAATTCTGAATATTAATATTTTACAAAACTTACTGTTTGAATTCTGGAATCTAGAAGAAGAGATAGTTAGTGCGTTTCTACTTATTAAATAAAAAAAGTATATTATGAAAGACATAAATAACTATATATTTTGATATTGTATAGTGCATATCACTCGCATTTATTTTCTATGTCATAATTTCTTGAAAAACATAAGTGCAAATAGAATTGTGTAAAAACAATAAAATCAAAAATATCCACAAATTCTTTTTTCGAAAAACAAAAATGCATAAACACACAAAGACACACAGGAGCAAACAACGACAGTTAACGAATTACCGTTGACACGTCGGCTCTATGCGTTAGGTCCACCTGCCGCGGTAAGCGGTAAATCACAAAGTTTATATTTCTTGTCGTGTGAAGCTATGAGACCACGAATATCGTTTAGAGGACTTCTAATAGAGTTATGTGACTCTTTTAAGAAAAAAATATGTATACATTCATTGTAGAAGAGCTTTCAGCACAGATATATTAGTTCTCATAAAAAAAAACTTGCCCAAATAAGGATTTTCTTCCGTGTCGTACGGGTACGTTTAGAAATACAAATATAATATTCACTTACAAAATGCCCAGACCAGGAATAACTATATGCAGTTCGTACAAATAATTCGTGCGGGGATCGAACCCGGAACCCGTGATGTATAAGCCGATCGCTCAACCACTGCCAATAGAATTGTCAACAGTGATGTAGTTCAGATGTATATTATATTGCTTTCTTCGCATATAGGGAAGGTAGGTAGAGTGACAATGTATTTTCTATTTGGCATACTGTATTTTTTCGTAAATTGACGAATACATTTTTTATTTAAAGTTTCAGTATGTACTATCATACAGGGATTTGTTATTTACTATTAAATAAGGTTATATTCGTGGTCTCGCTACACTAAATTAATTGATATTTTTTTCAGTTTATATACATATTATGGATACAATCTTTTCGTATCCCAGTTAAAATAAATATTTATTCATCAAGGATAAACTTTTTTTATATAATTTATTTTTTTTGGTATCTTTAGCGGGTAGCCTGAGATTTGTGGTGAAGACATCTCTCATAACATTATAATAAATATGAAGTAAATGATCATATTATACTATATATTAAAAAGATACTTGCACAAAAACGAATATTACGAATCGATTAAAGGGGATATATTATGCATCAGATATTTACTTAAAACACCCTGTGAATGCCACTGTCGGGTATAGGCGACAAATGAAGATGGACACGACTCTACTATTTTGATTTTGTCTGGTATTACCGGACAATCGCGTTTAATAGGTTATAATATTAATTAAGGCAGAACTAACTTGTTCTATATTTAAAGAGGTCGTTGATAAAAAAAAATAACACAATCTCGGTCTACCCACAACACGACCACATCATAAATTATTAGTAAGCAACCCTCACATCTTACAAAGCTAAAATATACACCACAATACATAAGTATCGACAGATATTAGTGTTCCCAAACTCAGTTACCTCTAATATGTGAATGCAAAACATTTTACATGCAAATAAACACTGAATTAAATCAAAAACATATAAGCACAATACAGACTACTTACAGTAGTATAACTCTCGTTGCTGGATCAAATATGAACAGTATAGACATTAAAAACAAATTTGCAATGTAATTTAAACATTTTCGGATTCAAAGTTATACTTCTGTTTTGATCCGTACCGTGTTTTTAAGCGATGCATTCCCGGTTTTAGGTAGAAGGGGATCGAAACCATTTCTGTTAATGATAGGAACAGGCCATGATACAATGGGAAATAATATAAATACCTATTTAATCATTATGGGAACATTTGCTCTCCTCAATATCAGCCAATTAAAGTCCTTTATTGGAATTTTGATCTAGTAACACATTTAATCATAATAATACAGTGTAAAATTTGGTTTGTCAACTTTGGTGGGTAGTTGTAAATTTCGATTATTGTATTGCGGAAACTGAGAGGACTTTATTTTTTAACTTATTTTAGATCTGTATAATGTATTGACTTGAAGTAATATTCACCAGGAGTCCTTCAGTCTCCGCTACTCTACCTGGTGTGCGGTGTCCTACATACCTTCTGACTGGACTGCTGACAGCCAGCGGCGTGGGCACGCCCAGCGCCTTAATCCTCTGCTGCATGGTGGGCGACGGCCGGGCTCCGCCGTTGGAGCCCGTGTCGTATCTCACCGGCTTCATCACCACCTGGTAGCCCGACGTCGTGGTGCCACCGTGGCTGTAATGTCAACATACTTCAGGTGAGTATTTTCAACCAGCTGATGGATAACAGCTGTATTTGGTCTGATCGCCATTGATACTCTATATATACACAGATATTTATTTATTTCTGTAAAAAAAATCTTATTACATGTCGGTTTTTAATAGACGATCTCTGCGAGAAAAAACTCAACAGAATTATATATTTTTTAACTCCATACTTTTGGTATACTTTATTATATAAATATAGGTCCTAAAAATTGAGGGAAGTCTGGGATGGCTTTATGAAGAAAGTTCCATAACAACTTGGCGGACCCGCTTACAATTGGAGCACCTGTTAAGAAGGTGAGTCATTATATAGTACCAAATTAATATAGGCAGCTCAACAACAAGTTAATATCCTTATAGCCGTATAAATTATAGGTAGAAAAAAGGGTTCATGGTACCTGGTGTTTCTGGAGAGTGGACTGAGGCGCGGGTAGTGGTGCGGTCTCGGCGGTAAGTGGTGATGCGCTTCGGGCGGGAACAAGTTAGCCGCGGAGCCGCGGCGCTGCATCGAGGGCGGAGTGGGCTCACAGTCGGCCGACTGCGACGCGCCCGGCCCGTCCAGCTCGCCCTCCGCCTCCTCGCGCCCCGGCGACAGCTGCGAGGGCGCCGCCCACACCAACTTTACACTCTAGCTCTTACTCACTCACCGTGAGAGGGTTTAAGTGGGGGGAGAGTGCATTGCTACTACTCATTTTTAAGATACAATTTTCCATTTTAGCTTACTTTTTGAACATTTAGGATGTTCTTTGATTGGTTAGTGGTAAAACAAATATGTTAGAGCTGCCCCAGAGACACCCCCTGACAAGCCATAAAACTTTTTCGATTTTGACGCAACATGGCGTTCGTAAACGCGCCAATGTGCATGTAAACGGCTTGGAGTGTCTTTGTTTACGTGTGCATAAGATATTATCTGTTTTTTTATTGCTTTCTTTCATTTTAATCCTTTTTTTAAAGACAATTTTATACGATTGGTATAAAAACTGCATGGCACGGTAGGGTTAATCACTCTACACCTTTGGAGACCAAAATATTGTTTAAAACCTCTCTAGAATATCCCCTTTATTCAGGACAGGTTTTTTTAACCAAAAATAAGTATAAAAAAAAAATATTAGCCAAATTTAGTGCTCTAAGTAAAGATAGGTGTTGTAAAGATATTTTTAAATTATTTTACACAAATAACACCACAACCATTATCAAAAAATATTAACAAAAAATACAAATATACAAAATAGTATTTATAAATTGTGAAATTGTGTTAATCAGCGCAATTGCAGTTTGCATTAATTTGTGTAAGCGTGTAAATGTACAACACTGACTCAAGAAACACATTTTATTATTTATTAGTAAAAATATTGAACACACATGAAGCTATGAAGAAATATGTAACAGTACAATATATATAACACATAACCTTACCGATAAACATTGTGTAATGCTGTGTCAGATATTTTATTAATTTAAATAAAAACGTCTTTGGTTTCCAGTAATTAATAAAGTCAAATGAATTTCTAAGTACAACACAGCATGAAATAAATGTTTATGTGTAAGGAGCATAACATTATAAACAAAAAAATATACCTAGGTATATAAGTACAGTCGAGTTCATTAATATCTGGGCATTTCTAGGGTTCAAAAATACTAATAGTCAAAAAAGTTCATAACAATGTGACAACAGTGTGTATCATTAAATTGTGGTCAAGATTTAGATTCGTTAATATGTGACTGCTTTTTTTCAGTAATATGTTTACAGCCAAAAGCACATTATTATATGAACAGTGTAGGTACACACATGAATACAATAATATCTAAACAATTCCTGTTCAATCTTAATACTTCGGTATAAAGATGATTTTACTAGAATCTTAAAATTGCATGGTCAAGGAGTTTGCAACATTATTAGTCACTGGCTGGATTAATTTCACTACGGTGTTGAAAAACACTTTAAAAACTTAAAAATCCCACGCGAGGTAAATAATGGAAACTACTGTCATTTCTGTAACAATATAAACTAGATCTTATTTATTCAGGTATATAATTGACTTTCCATGAAAAAATATGAAGCTTAGCCTGCTCAGATATTATTGAAGCCACAATATATACCATGCATAAGGCAATAATATGGTGATCCCATATTATTGCCTTATGCATGGTATATATTACTGAACCGTCCACCTGATGACATATTTTTGATCTATAAGTTCTATAAAATTTATTGAGCTTTCGAACACTTACAATATATTGAACCCTTGGCAATGCCAATATATTAATGAACTCGACTGTACTATGAAAATTGACTGTGTTAAAATGGTAAGTCGGAATTGTTGCGCGAGTACCAGTATCAGCCAGTAACGGGCGATATTCAACTCTATTACGGTTATTTAAAGTTATTTATGTATGTTATTTATCAAGGGGTTATTATTGAAAAAAAAAAAATATTTAACAAAGTTGTTGCAATCTATGAGTGCACGCACGTAACAGTGCAGTTGTAACTAGATGCATGTAAATTAAAATGTGTGTGTGCGAATATTATACTCGATTCCTTATTTTAGATTGTTCTTTTTTCGATAAGAGCCGAGTCGTAAATTGAAGGAGGTTTTTTAACGGCCATGACAAAAAGACTATAGTTATAAATATAACTAAAAATGTATATTGATAAAGTCTATCGATATACATTTTTAAACTGTTGCTAATGCAAAAAGAAAGTGGTTAAATCTGATCTCTTCAGTGAAAAATCATTTTGTACGCACACTAAAGCATTTGCGTGTACACACAAGTTAACAAATAAAGTTCACGCGCAGTCATGAATTGCAACCACTACAGAGAAAGGTTAAAATTTACTTTTTTTTCTAAATTCCAATCACAATGCGAGAAAAGTGTATCTTACAAAAAAAACTGTATAATAATTATAACAAGTATGTCAGTAATTCTTAAATTGCAGTTCAAAATGTTTGTTGACTGCAGTTTAACGATTTTAATGTTCTAAGTATATGAATAATAAGTTATATGAACGAAATTATAGTATTAGTCACTTGTTCAACTGCTAACGTCAGTCACTAACTGACTATCACCATGAAGTAATCTGATATAATAGTTTCATAGACTTTAGTTTAGTAGAGAGCCAGACATATCATGTCTTCAATTCACGTTTTCGGAATATCATTTAACAAAAATGTGCAAGTGCTAACTTCAACCTTATGTCAGTGAATTGAAGGTATGTAATTCGCTCTACAAGCATGACAACTAGATGATGCTACTGCTTTACTTGGATGAGACAAGCTGTTATTTTGTAATCTAATGAAGCGTGAGATGTAAGTATTGAAGCTTAGACGCTGTAGATACAAAATGGTTTAAAAATGATAAATAAAAAAAACATTTAGAAAAGTTTAGAAAATATTATTAGATTCTTCAGAATTAGTTATTTGTTAGTATTTAAAAAATATTATGAAGATCGTAAATGTTAAAAGTTGCACCTCATGTAATTTATTCCCCACAATCGACTAAATTCACTGCATATCGATACCGATTTAAATCGATAAAAGTTTCTCCACCACTCGATTCAAAACACTAAAATAGCTTGTTCAAATGATTTCTCTCCAGTATTTTTTTTACCATGGAGGTGACAATCTAGCTTACAGGTCTTACAGCCCGCCTGATAGTAAGGGGTTACTGTAGTTTAAGAACGTTTGCCAACCCTGTAAAGACAATTTTCTCTCCTTTTTTGAAGAACCCCAGTAGTCTTTGGTAGGTAGGTGGTAGTTCATTCATCCCCACAAAACCCTGTGTAATCTCCAGTCAATTTGATAGCTTGGCTTAGCAATGACAGCAAAGCGTCTGGCTCTCACCTTGTTATAGTGCGCGTGCGGTCCGGCGGGCCTGTGCGCGGTGCCGTTGTCCGCCGTGTACGTCTTTACCTGGTGCTGCGTGTCGGTCGCTATCGTGGATATGGCGGATGCCGAGTGCCCCCCACCCGGCATGGCTTCCCGACGCTTCTTCCCGCCTTTGTATATATACTTTGATGGTCGGACTAGACTGTAAACAATGTTTTGTTTATTAATTTACTACACATATTTCTAATACTGAGCCAGACATAGCAAAGTGGATCAGATGTTTACCAATATTGTTGGTTGGATCACTTAACACCCTTATTTTAAGTAACATAAGGTTCAAAAGCCGTCAGGGGTCTCAAGAGTAACGATTTATACTATTCGACTACTGTTTCTCAATTTATATTAAAATAAAAATGTAGAGACGAGCTCTAATAATACTTGACCCCTACCTAAGCGGGGCAACATAGCAGGATTTGAATCTTCAAGCTACGCAAGTCTTGTACGGAGCCTGAGTTAACTGGTTCATTTATATCTGAACTTTTTGGGAATCTGCAAATATCAGTATACGTAGATTGCTGTATTATTTATTAAACTACGTGATACTACTGAATTATCTACTACATTTACGAGAGACTACCGGTAACTTAACTTTTGTAGCTAGCTTGAGGGCAAAAACATTTTTAATGACCTGTTTTTTGTCTACAGTCTACAGGGTAGAGCTAACTTTAGATGGCGAAACGGTCATTCTTTTCTCATAATAATTCTAAAAAGACTGGTTATGTATTGACTGAAACACCATTTAATTCCGGTAATTACTAGAATATCCTTATTCTGACTTGACCTAAATTCCAAAACAAGAGAGAGGGGAGTAGACTAATAAAAGCGGTGAGGGGGAGGGTCATTGTACAGTACAATTACAATATAATTTGACATTTAACTATGGCAAATTTGAACACGATTTGTCACAGCAAAATAAACCGTATCGACAAAAACTAAATCTTTATATCGAGCGGCCGTTACCAGGGTGACATGAATAGTAAGCAATGTTGATACTTACCTAGGATACTGGGGTCCAAACTGCGTGTAACAGCAGTTGTACCAGCATCCTTTCGAGAAGGGGTTGTAGCCGCCGGTGAACTTGCCCGTCACCTGCTCGTTGGTGGTGCGGCCTCGGGAGACCAACACCATGTGGAAGCCGGTCAAACCGAATATCGGTATCGCTAGTAGTGCGATTATGCCCATTATTACCATTCTGATAGAGTACAGTTAAGGAACAATCGTTTTTTTTAGACACATTGGCCCAGTTGTTGGACAGCTATAAAAAAGTTACAGGTTTACCAAATATTTTGGTTAACCAACTAGCATGTCGGTGAGACGAGCATACGGCATTTGTACCCGAGCCATATTTTATTTTATTGTTTAGTTTAAATTAAATAAATTGAGAGGGTTTTTTCTTTTATTTCCTTTCTTCTTCTCTAGGGAAACGAAATGAAAGGTAAAACATCTCACAGTATCATCTACGGCAAACGTTGGGAACATTTGTAATTGAAATACCTACATATAAGAACCTCTATCCAGACACCAGATTTGTATGAATATGTGTATATGTATATTGATAATATACCTTCAATAAATAAATGGAGTATATCAAGAGCCCAGTGTCCGTAACACAAGCCTCGTTGCTTAGCTCAGAACTATATAATCTTGTCTACAGCCAACTCTTATAAATATACAGCATTACCAAATTATCAACCGCAAACGAGCTCCGTGAAAAAAAGTAGAACTTAAATAATTAATCATACATTTTGGTAAAGGATACGACACAATAGGCTCGACCTGCGTCAAAGTTTTGTTATTGTTCATGATATAGTATAAGCTGAGGCCGAATATGCTCAGCATGTGTATGGACAGCGATATTAGGAAGAAAAAGAAGAATCTGTAGTTGCGACGTCCAATGCAGTTGTTCACCCATGGACAATGGTGGTCAAATGTCTGCAAACAAATTAAATAATGGATATTACTTTAATAAAAGTGTTACCTCTTATCAAAAAGCAGAAGATAGAGAACATTGGCTATTACTTCACCGACAAGAGATGAGTTCTTAAATTATCTATATACAGGGTTATTTAGAAAACACCGGCAACCTCGTAGGACTAGATAGGTGACATCATAAGCAACAACCTTTGTTCTATCGCGTAAGTGTTACAAATAAGGCAGTAATATACCATCAAACCTGCCATCCCCAAAGGTAAAAGGCAGAGGTACATCTACATTCCACCGGCATATTGTAAGGTCACATGTAAGCATAAATATGTATAGAAATAAATTATATATGGGAGCTCTCTTACTCACTTCTATGCAATGATTGCAGACCGAGCAATGTGAACATCGCGGCGGCCGGTAGAATTTACAAGTGACGCACCATTTCATGCGTACGGTGATACCGTTTATCTCCACGCTGCGATAGAGAGGAGCTCGGTAGTCATCCTCTCGGTCCTCGTCAGGTGGAGCTGGGGACAGAAGATGAAAAATAACCAACAATGTACACACAAAATCAGTACCTATTTCAAATAAACTACATATTTTTCATTTTCATTTTCATGTAGCTTACGAGGGCGGATCCAGATGTGTTCATGGGGATCCAGGGACCCCGGGCTGGGTCTGTATCGAATTGAATCCTGTATAACTGTTAGTACGTCTATCTCCCCCCCCCCCCCAAGTATTAAAGCTGGATCCGCCCTTCGTAGCCTTTCTCTAAATGCCTAACTTTTCATTTCATCTTTGCGTAGCTTGTCAACACCACATTTAGTTTGTGTTGTTTACTACAGTATTTTTATTACGTCACAAACAAAATACGATGTTGACAAGCGTTTCAGATATTTGAACCGGATAAAAATACACATTTTCTAAGATGAATTTTATAATGTTATTATTCTAGTGTTAGAGAGAGGAGAAGAGAGAGAGATGTAGGAAGTAAGTAATTGCGTCACTCTTTTTTCGCAACACCTTGATAGGTAATTTCTGTGTAAGGTCGAGGTGAGTAGGACAAATTACCAGACATATTAATAAAAGTAATTATTAAACCATTAGCAAGTCATCAACAACGAGTCAATTACTAATTCATTAATTATTGCTAGTATGTAATAACTTTATTTCAAATAACAAAGAACAATAATTATTATTTCGGGTTTACCTTATATTGTTTTCGTATTACCCTTGCATAACGAATTTTTAAATTACACTTATTATGGACTTGTTTATCAAATTAGGTATATTAAACCTTTAATTTTGTATTTTTATATATTAGGCAAAATAACTTCTTTTCCCAGGGGCATTATAACTATGCCAGTTTCTAACTTTTTTAGGTATTCGTTTTATAATAATTATGTTCTTTTTTCCAAATAAATCCATTATTATTATAAACTGGTTGGCCACGTAAGTACGGCAACCAGACTTGCGTACGAACCTTGCACGCGCATGGAAGGTGCACGACACGTAAGCGTGCTTGTCGCAGTACCGTCGTGAGTGAACATAATATTATTGTGTACAAGTAATAATGCTTCCTCCTCACAAGAACAACGGACCACTAACTAACCGCTCGGGAACATGTCCCAAATTGGTCGTACTATGTCTCACAGTCCAAAACAGTGTCCAAAACGTTTTGTAGACATGTTGGACACTAGACATGCATAAATATTATGACGGCCTATCCTAATTTTGCCCTCAACTGGCAACCTTAACACGTTGAGCGTGGGAAACCATTGAGGCAAATGTTGTGGATTTTTTTTGCATCTACTAGGAGATAAAAGTAAGGAGGCCTAAAGTACTATAGCGAGCTTTTTTGTCTTATTCTCTTAACCAGGATAATCACACTGGCCGGTGGGAGTTGCACTAGGGTGTATAATACATGTGACGCTGATCGTGTAAAAATTCGCAAAAAATTCCCGACATTTTATAAAAAATGCAGTTCAGTCTCAAAATAAGCGCATTTATGTGCAATGACGTCACAAGGGCAACCACAATGTTGGGCCAGATAAGATAGTGTTTCACGATGGCGACGTGTGCAAATCAGTACTAACATTTAAACCATTAAGGCTCATTTTGACGCCTTCACGTGCTTATTGGGCAAACATATCTAGAAGTAATATTTGCCTGGTTTTGTGATATGGAGCTTTGACTACTTTACGTATGAGAAACCACAATTTGGAATTGGACATTGTTGGCGTTTGTGTGTGTGTGTGTGTGAGAGATTGTATGTAAAATCACACACGATACACGAGTAATAAATCTTATCCAGAAAAAATAAAAAGTGAATACCTACATTTGTAATAAAAATATGGATTTTACAATGAACTGCATCGATTATTCAAACAGATCAGCTAATCAAACTTATCGAATTAGTGAGCTCACTGAATTATATTATCAACGATAAGCGACATTTACTGTTTTTTAATGAAGTAGACAAAACATCGATATAGGTATTTATGCACCGAATGTGCCCAAAATAACGACATAGCACACATTGCACTGGAACAGGAAACTCTATAGAACCTTAACAATCAAGAAAGCAAGACGACGTCTCTGCACGCAATTTTTTTTCTATAATTGGGATTACGTGTACACCTTAAGCCATCGGAGTAGACACTTTCAACCCTTATTATTATAGGAATAAGATCTAAAAATGGATTAAGACAGCATGCATTGAAATGCACGAACCACAAGCAAAGATGTCAAGCAAATAAACAAGAGATAGTGTCGCCTCTTTCACTTTAGAAGCGAATGAAGGAGACAGCACTACATTTATTAGGTACAGTCGCACAAGCTAATTGGTATACATGCAACTATAGACCGATCTATATGTGGATGTAAACCAATTAGCTTGTTC
This sequence comes from Craniophora ligustri, assembly GCA_905163465.1. Lineage (NCBI taxonomy): Eukaryota > Metazoa > Arthropoda > Insecta > Lepidoptera > Noctuidae > Craniophora > Craniophora ligustri. The sequence continues at coordinate 2,296,716 of LR990967.1, read as the reverse complement.
GACTGTACTTAAAATTGAGTAGCACTTAAATATTTGGCCGTAAATCAACTTTTATGCGCAATTAAATGGCCGAGTTTTATTCTACGACTCATAAAAACCTTACCTTTTGGTATAACTCCCGGGTCCATGAAAGTGGCCAGGGTAAAATTGGCCAAAACAAAAAACGTTATGAAGCCTTGGTACGCGGGAACCCATGGGTGCTTGTAAAGGTAGTATTGACACCTGGAACAGATAAAAAATAAAAGTAAATCAATATAGTAAGGACTGCTTCGTTGATCTGGTGGTCGAGCAGTGTTACTGGGTTTTTATATGAAATTATCAGTAGCAGCTCGGGGTTTGGATTCATGCCTGGCTAATAGACAATAGGCTCGCCCCCTATAACATGGCACCTAATATATACCGGCGAAACGTGGGTGTACATACTACATTAGTACACCTCTGCCAAACCTCTTGGGAGCGACATGCGTGATAGTATGTATGTTCAATATAGTAAAGTGGTACACAGGGATCGTGGCGCGTGGAATTCTGTAGTTTCCGCCTACCCCCATGGGAAAAAGGCGTGAATGTATGTATGTAAATCAATATGTATTTTATAGACTATATAAATACCAGCTATAATGTAGTATTTCACACACAAGTGATAATCACAATGCAAATTGTATGCAAACAGATGTTGAGATAAGAGATTTGCTCGACTTATTAGAGAATGTAAAGCGATTATCGCTAGGCTAGCACGGGGGATACCGTTGTACATTACCTGCATTACTAATAATTAAAATAATCATATTCATATTTAATTTACAAATATTTCCTGGCATTATTATGAAAATCGAGGAATACATTCAAACTATTAGTTTTGAATTACTTTGCTAGATATTAATAGGTTCCTTCCTCTTTAATGAATGCATTCATTCATTAGTTAGATTATATATATCAACACATTATTATATCATATTTTTTGCCTGTTATCTATTAGAATAATATTGAAGTCTTATATCGCGCAGTATATATTTGTATGGCGTACGTATAGTTCTCTTCTCGAAGAGACGATAGGTGGAGCAAAACGCTCAATGAGTGGTGGCCAAGAGGCCATAAACGCAGTGATGGACGTCCAGCGGCAAGATGGGTCGACGATATCGCTCAGTTTGCAGGTCGAATCTGGATGAGATTGGCACAGGATCGAAGCGAATTGCATGCATGGAAAGATGCCTATACCCAGCAGTGGGATCAGAAAGGCTGTGGATGATGATGACGTACAGTTGCTTCAGGATCGGTAGTCACCCTTGAACTTTTGTGAAAAATATCTACTGAATGTAAATTTTCGTATTTCGAGTAAACATCAAGTTATTAATATTAGGAGATTAGAGATTACCTTAGACAAAAGTATTCTAATATCCCAACAATAGTACTACTACTACTAGTAATAGTAGTAGTGGTAGTAGTAGTAGTAATAGTTATAGAATAGAAATAGACTGGTGAAGTTAAAATGTTGCCAACAGTTCCCAATGTGCAGTTATAAAAGTCGAGGTATTTATTTATTTACATACATCGATATATTATGTAACTCGATTTATTGATATAGTATCGATATCGATATCTGGTATGTATCAGCCTACCTCAATAATGTAAACAGCATTCACAACATTTATATTATATAACCATTATCATAAAATTGCATATATTCAATGCTTGTATATGCATTCTTTGCAATTGTCTCAGTATTCAGTGTCTTCAATATTAATTGGTTATGTAGATAAAACAAAGCTATATTAAAATAACTTATATTTATAGGTATACAAAATATATACTGGTTATTTGAAGTAGACATGCAAAAAGAGTATTTAGAGTCAAGGAAATAAGGAATATTTTGATGAATAGCTTTAGAATAAAATTCTTATAATTTAGTAGGTAACATAACAATTTTCCTTTTAAATGGTAAAACAATAAAAACAGAAAATATTTAACTTTATAAAAGTCGAAATAATGTATTTACATAAAATAAACCTGTTTAGTTTCAAAGCTACTTAAATGAAGCTGGGTCAATCAGTAACCACAAATACAGAAATAAATCTGAAATGTATATGTTTGCGTTAATAGATTTAACACGAACTACTTTTGCATACATTTGATTCTGCTCCATTAAAGTACTATCAGAACACTGCAGTTTTATTTGGTAAATAGCACAAAAGGGACCAGATATTGTCACGAGCCTATATTTGTCCACTGCTGGATGTAAACCTCCTCTAGTGAACGCCACAGCACTTGATCTTCGGCACTTCACTCAGACCAGATAAGGGCTGTAAAATTATACATTTAGCCTGTAGCTTACATCAAATGTTTTTGTATGACAAATAACTATACAACAAGGAACTAGTCAAAAATTATTTCTTTACTTTTGGTGAAATGAATTGAGACTGTTGACTCTATTGCAAATATTTCTATAATGATTCTCAGTTTGATTTTGCTGCATGTAAGATTTGGATCAGGAAAACAACCAATTTCTATAAAAAAAAAATATATTCACCTTCCTACCAAATGATCTACTAATCTTGTAAATAAAAATGTTCTATGTAAGTTTCATAATCTCAAAAAGTGCTGCACCAATTGAGCTTAAATTTTGACATAACATTCAATGTTCCACAGCATAGTATGGCAGGGTTCATCTTGTAAACTAAATATATCTTTAACTGATGTATCTACGTAATTTATGTTTACATGCTTCAGTCAACTACGCGAAACAGAATAAAATAGTTAACATCTTACCACTGTCTAAATATTTAATTAAATTAACTGTTCCACTACCGAGTCCGTATTGGTGTTGTCTAGTGTTTACAATAAACTTAACCTCGTTTTTGTACTGTTAATAGTTGAAAAATTATACCATCATTAAGCTTACATATGTTAATGGGATAGTTTGATTTTTCTAACACAAAATTTTAACAGCTTACTATGTACCATATCCTTATTTATTTATTTAATAATTAGGAAAACCAACAGCTGTACATATAAATAGCACCTAGAGTAAGACATAAAACCAATTACAGGTGTTCATGGTTTTTTTTTTTATATTATGTATAAAGAATGGTAAAGTGAAGTACAATTCGAACATGGTGACTTTATGTTCTATCATAGAAAATCATTCTTTCTATCTCAAATTTGATGGTATTTATGACAAGATGTATGAACATAGAAGAAATAAATAGTGTCAGGATCATGGCACTCTATATTCTTCATACGAAAAGGGTCTGAGTGTTTGTATGCAAGTTAAGTGTCAGTATACTTTTGATTTTTATGTGGCTTAATGAAGCTTGACAATGGGCTATCATTTTGTGTAATACCCAAACCAAAAGAAAAGATGCTATAAATCACTGATATAAACATCAAAATGTTCTACTTATTTATTCATTTCAATGCTAATTATAGTAAATGGGCTATAATTAGCTCAAACAATTAGGTATCTGGTTCTAAACTGTGCCAACTTACCACAGGTATGTTTAGATCTCAGATCGTTGTAATTGTGTCAGTATTAGATATAATCAAGTGAATAACAAAATAGAGAATGTAAGAATATAAAACTACATTAGAAAATTTAACTTACAGCCAGTCACATATTTAATTACGCTTTGTCTTCTTACATAAGCGTAAATTAATTCAATGAATATTTATTAGAATCTTATGCAGGAATGAAATTATGTTTGTAAATACTTTCTAAAACTTTTCTTATAGGATATTATGTTTTGATTAAACTTCTCCATTAGTCCAGGGGTCTAAGTATGACTACTGCTTGGAAAGTCCTAGCTTTGACACTATACATTCTCACTAGCAGCTAAAAGCCAGACCATGTACCAAAACATTAAGGAAAGATAAAAAAAATCTTATAAGACTGAGATGCACTATGTCTAAGCCTAATAAACCTTAATATTTTTAGGCAGATGTTATCAATCATATTACATTTGGTTAAGATTAAAGACATCAAATGTGCCTGTAGAACTTTATAGAACAATTATTTTACACAACTACTCAGTAACTGGTTAAATATGTCACATATTTTAAGTAAAAAGTAATGTCCACTGAACAGATACATATCAAATAAAGAAGGAACAGTACAACCTATTTATAAATCATTTATATATATTAAATGCAATCATGTTGTATTATAATTCCTGTCATAGTATCAATAAAACATATTACAATTTATCACAAGTAATAGGCTGTAATAATTAAAATATGTAAACAACAAGAATATTATCAATATAACTTGTCAAGAAAATCTATTTAGGCTTATTCATATAAATACAAGTATAACTGACTCATATGCATCAAGCATGAGACATCTTTTGTTTATACAGATTTGGATACCACACAGGAAGTACCTGGCCAATGACATACCAACACCACAAGAAACGTACTTCGAGAAACGTTAATTATTTCATGGACAACAATGTAAATATGACATATAATTACTTGAAACATGGCTCCTACACTATCTCAAAGAATCTGATCAAAACTGTCTTACCGTTGCTGCTACAGGCGAAGCAGGGGTACAATCCAAACACAGTCACACAGGGCAACCACACAGACCCAAGATATTAATAGAAACAATTCAACAATCTCATGTGAAAGTTGTCAAACCGAAAATGAGAATTTACAGACGATTGACGAGATTTATACTTACGGGAAATAAAAAAACAGTGATGTTGTGCCCAACAATAGAGTCCAGGCGAATGTCGCGGGGATGTATCTCGTTTTTAGGTCGCATTTGGGCATATTGTGTCAATTTTAAATCCCTAAAAGAAATAAACTCAGTTTTATTCGCTATAGATCAACATGGCCGCACCTATTAATTTGACAGAAACAGTGTGGCAGCCAGTGTTACCAGTTACTATACAATCGGGATTTGTTAATCAAATTCCCCGAATATTGACTTCATTATATATAACTACTTTAATTTAATAAAATCGATAAAAAAATATATCAGCTTGTACATGCAAAGAAGGCTACATTTCAGCTAAAACAATTATATTTTAAAGTTTATTATTAACAAGCTAAACAATTATAATTTATATCATATATAATGTATATGTATATATATATATATGATATGAAACAAATAAAATTTAACCGAATACTATTTAATTAAGAGCTGTACATAGGAAACTATCTGAGAAAAAACATGCAAACTGATTGAAGGGTATGGGAATATTAAAGACTTTTATAGCATTTATCTAATTTATTATCATAGCGTTATTGACATAATGCAACCCAAGCCAGCGGCGCGACGCAACAACAAAACTAAACAGAAACATCGCTAGATGGCACCGCTCACGTGTTCGTAATATTTATCTTAACACCTCCCCTCGAAGTCGTGAGCAAAATCCTAGAAGTTACATACATTCATCCATCATTCCTAAATTATGCAGACATTCATGATGTTTTGTCCCACTCAAACCTTTGGTCAAAACATCGGCTGGCATTCGATCAGTACATAAATATCTAAGATCAATTACACCTTGTTCGCACTTATCGCGAATAAAGTGGTGCCGTACGTCGATGTGTTTCGTACGTGGATGGTAGTTCTTACTTTGAGCAAGTTTAATCGCACCCTGGTTATCGTTGAATAGTATCACACACTCACTCTTAACCCCAACGCTATTCAACACATCACGCAAATACATGGCCTCTTTAGTACATTCAGATATAGCCATGTATTCGGCTTCGGTACTGGATAAAGCAATGGTCCGTTGCTTACGAGCTTCCCAGCTGACTGGAGCACCTGCCAAAATAAATGCAAAACCGGAATGGGACCTACGATCTACCGCATTCCCTGCCCAGTCTGCGTCAACCACACCAAAAAGAGGCAAGCCTGTTCTTTCATATACTAGTCCGTAATCAGATGTACCTCGCAAATATCTTAGCACACGTTTAGCTGCTTTCCAATGTTCAATGTCATAATTGGTATTGAATTGACTTAAATAATTAACTGCATACGCGATATCTGGTCTGGTTGACACCGCTAAGTGCATTAAGGCGCCAATCAAACTCTGGTACGGATATTGTTCCATTACATCATTTTTAATAGACTCAGGCTTGTCTAATTTTACCTTCACGTCTATAGGCGTGATAGCAGGTTTACACTCACTCATACCAAAGCGTTCTAACACTTTATCAATATATGAATTTTGACTTAAGTATACTCTATCTTCATCATCACGACTAAATTCAATTCCTAAACAAGTAGATATTTTCCCCATATCTTTCATTTCAAATGCACTTCCTAACTGTTCCTTTACACTTTCCATCCATAAATTATCATTTGTAGCTAGAATCATATCATCGACATATATACCTATCAACATTAGTTGTTCACCCTTTCGCGCAATAAAAACACAAGGTTCTTGTGGCAATGATTCAAAACCAATATCATTCAACATTCTCGCTAACCTTTTATACCACTGCAACCCTGATTGTCGTAAGCCATATAAAGATTTTTTCAATAAACACACACTGTCCACACATTCATCAAGAGTTTCATGCCAGCGTTTAGCTGTCTCTAGTATATTCTTGTCCGTTATTACATTCTTCTGTGAACCAATGTTTTCCTTTGCTATTACTTTCTTTAGAACATCGTTTAATTGATCTGGAATTTCCATATAAACTTCTTCATCTAGTGAACCATTCAGGTAAGCCGTTACTACGTCCATTTGATGGATTTCTAGTCCTAATTCAGCCGACAGAGCAGCTATAAGTCTTATGGATGACGATCTTACAACCGGCGAAGACGTCTCATGAAAATCCTCCCCTGGACGTTGGGAACATCCTTTTGCAACAAGGCGTACTTTCTTGCCAGTACTTTTGGTACTAAACACGAATCGGCTACCAATAACTTTGCGCTGTTTTGGTCGTGGTACTATTTCCCAGGTTTTGTTTTTTATCTGAGACAGATACTCATTTTCTAGTGCAGATGTCCATAAATCCAAATCCCTTCTCTTTTCTATATCTTTCCATGTCATTTGTTCTATTATTGCTATCCCTGCACTTATCTGTTCATTCGATTCATCTGATTCATTTTCACTATCTGTAGTATTATCCTCTTTCACTGTATGATATTCTTTTCGCGGTCTACCCGCCTGACCAGTACGAATTAGGCGAGGTCTTCCTCTTCCTCTTTTAGAGGGTTCTATTAAGTTTTCCCATGAAACAGTTGACTTCCTTTTTCTAAATAGTTGACCTTTATCTCTATCTTCTTCTGGTTCATTAATTCTTTCAAGTGATCTTCTTGGTCTTTCATTATTTTTGTTGGCTTTTAATATTTCACATTTATCTTCCTTTCTTTTATTTTTCTCATTAGACGTATTTAATTCTATTCTCACTTCTTCTTCATCATTATCTTCTTCTTCATCAAGTATTTCTTTATATTCGTGTCTAAACGCTGTCTCATTTATGAACTTCACGTCACGAGTAACAATAATCTTTCTAGTTGTCGGATCATGTATTCTATATGCTTTAGATTGAATGTCATAGCCCATAAATATTCCTAGCTGCGAACGTGATTCAAACTTTCCTTTCGGTTTACCCTTATCTTTATAATAAGCCTTTGAGCCAAACACATGCATATATATAACTGTAGGTTTCTTTCCTTTCCATAATGTAAAAGGTATTTGACCACTTAAGGCTGTTGTTGGACACCGGTTTCTTATATAATTAGCAGTATTTATCGCTTCAGCCCAAAATGAAGGAGGACTTCCTGCTTGACGCATCATACATCGTGCCATTTCGACCAATGTCCTATTCTTTCTTTCAGCAATGCCGTTCTGTTGAGGCGTATATGGCGCCGTCAACCTTCTTCGAATTCCGGCCTTCTTCAAATAATGATCAAACTCATTATTCACATATTCTCGCCCGTTATCAGACTGAAGGTTCTTTATTTTCTTCCCAGTTAAATTCTCTGCATAGGCTTTATAAGTTTTGAATACGTTTAAGACGTCACTTTTACTCGCAATAAAGAAGACTTCACACCATCTAGATTTATCATCAATGAAGGTAACAAAATATTTTTTACCGCCATACGACTGATGATTCATTGGGCCACAAACATCGCTATGCACTATTTCTAGTAATTCAGTGGTACTGGCTTCTCTTTTCTTTGGAAAAGGCGTGCATGTCTGTTTTTCACTAACACAAATCTCACATTGGGACAACTTTTCGCCATCCTTGAATGTTAGCCCGTGTACTAAATTATTGTTTGACATAGCTTTCAGGTCACGTTCGTTAAGATGTCCAAGTCGTTGGTGCCACATGTCTATCGTATTCTTTATTGCTTCAATATTATTAACAGAATTCTCACTCATTCGAACATGGTATAGATTTCCCACTCTATCTGCACGCATATGAATTTTATCATTGTCATCAATCACAATCGCATTATTCTTCTTAAAATGAACTTCGAACCCGCGATCTGTCATTTTAGCTACTGATAATAGGTTTGTTCGTAAGTCGGATACGTAGAACACTTTTTCTATATTAATCTGGCGTTCTTCACTGCCTGTGTCTACCGAAAGCTTGACCTTACCAGTGCCAGTTATCTGTGTTTTGTCGCTATTAGCTAAATTTAGCTCTGAATCTAGCCGCGTAAAATCCTCGATCATTTGCTTCTCATTGCACATATGACCTGTGCATCCACTGTCAATGCACCAAATAGGATTTACTTTCTCACCTTGCATAACCTCTTCGGTAGTACTCAATAACATTGTTGTCTTTTGCTCCTTGTCGTATCTATTTTCCAAACTCTGTGCACTTTGTTTAGGCTTGTTAACATACTTGGTTCTGCAGTCTCTCGCTAAATGCCCACGACGGCCACAACGATGACACTCGAAATTATTTTTATAATTGTGGTTGTCATTATTCTTCTTAAGATTAGCATTTTTATTTTTATTAAAACGTTTGACGAACATAGCCCCTTGATCAGTTATCTTAGACTTACGAGCTTCATAATCCTCGATAATCTTCACTTTCAACGATTCCGTTGATGGTAAATCATCACGTGATTCGATTGCTGTTCTAAACATAGCAAATGAATCCGGTAAACTATATAATAATAATATGGCTAATAATTCGTCTATAACTATTAAACCAATTTCTTTCAATTTCTTAACTGCATCAAAAAAATCCGCGATGTGTTTCTTTAAATCATCATCTTCTTGCATTCGAGTCAGTACCAGTTTTTTCAACAAAGAGGCTTTTCGAGCAGGACCACTCGACTGATACATAGATTTAAGTTTATCCCAAATGACCTTGGAACTTTCCAAACCATCCAATGCGGCCAATTCACTTGGACTTACCGCTAACAGTATGTCGGCTTCAGCCTTTTTGTCCATTTTTAACCACTCAGCATATTTAGGATCACTAAATTGCGGTTTGGGCAATGATCCCGAAACATACTCCCATAGATCATTTTTAATTAATATAGCTCGCATGTGGATTTTCCACGTATCATAATTATCACCAGTAAGTCGATCAATCTTCATAGATGTAGCCATAATGAAGTTTCTTCAACTTCAAATTCTAAACAATAACAATGAATAAAAATCTTCGTAACAAATATGTCGTAAACAACCGGCGACGGCGAACGTAAACTTGCAAGTCCGCGTTACACTATTAAGCCTTCACTTTACTACACGCGTTTATAACTTTTGTTACGACGAACTGTTTTAGTTCAAATCACTGTAATTGTTCACAAATAGGTCTTGTTTTTCACTCACTGACTGTCCCTGGGCCCATAACCTGAAGGGTATGGGAATATTAAAGACTTTTATAGCATTTATCTAATTTATTATCATAGCGTTATTGACATAATGCAACCCAAGCCAGCGGCGCGACGCAACAACAAAACTAAACAGAAACATCGCTAGATGGCACCGCTCACGTGTTCGTAATATTTATCTTAACACTGATTATGATAAATTAATAGCAAATTGCCTATGATTTGGTAATCTACTATTGAATAATCATTTCCTTATGTCATCATCATCATCATCATCATCATATCAACGGTTAGACATTCACTGCTGGACATAGGTCTCTCCCAAGGATCGCCACGACGACCGGTCCTGCGCCACCCGCATCCAGCGGATTCCAGCAACCTTCACCAGGTCGTCAGTCCACCTTGCCGGGGGCCTGACCACGCTGCGTCTTCCAGTACGTGGTCGCCACTCAAGAACTTTCAAACCCCATCGGCCATTCGTTCTTCAAGCGATGTGCCCTGCCCACTGCCACTTGAGTTTGGCGATTCTTCGGGCTATGTCAGCGACCGGGCTATTCCTTATGTTAGTGAATGTAATTTAAAAACCAATTAGTATCCGTAACGCAGAACCTCGTTGCTTATCTCGCAGAAACTAGTTGACGCTGTGTCATTATATCCAGGTATATTATTATCATTAATGGAGTCTGCTCTCTTCTTGAATTATTAAAACCTGTTTTCAACCGCCGGAAGAGATCAGTCTGTACTTACGATCAACCAAGTGCCACATGACTGTGGATTCATGAGCAAGATACAGGTGTATATTATACACTTGATGTGTGCGGTCTACTTTACATAGGCCCAATCTAAAGAACCACAGGCAGCTTAATTGAACACATCGCCGATGTAGCGATTACTGCTCAGTCTTTTAATACTACTATTAAAAGACTGAGCAGTAATCGCTACATCGTTTAATATATAAAAAAGAAACATATAAATAAATAAATATCTCAGGACATTATGACACAGCGCCCTTTAGTTCCGTGGTAATAAGCAACGAGGCTTGTGTTACGGATACTAGAAAGTTGATATACTATATAAATATTTTTTTTGTAAATCATCATCATCATCAGCCCATTAACGTCCCACTGCTGGGCACGGGTCTCCTCTCATTTGAGAGGGATTAGGCTATAGTCCACCACGCTAGCCTACTGCGGGTTGGTAGACTTCACATGCCATCGAGACAAATCTCTCAAGCATGCAGGTTTCCTCACGATGTTTTCCTTCACCGTTTGAGCTTGTGGTAAATACGCACATAACTTCAGAAAAGTCAGTGGTGCGTGCCCGGGTTTGAACTCGAGACCTCTGACATGTCAGTCCACCGGTCACACCACTAGGCTACCACAGCTCAAATACATACATATTATACATAGATACATCCATGACTGGGATACAAATATTTATGCTCATCACACAAACATTTGTCCCTACCGGGTTTCGAACCCGGGACCCGTAGCATAGAAGGCAGCGTTAACTACCGCTGAGCTAATCGGGTCGTCAGAAATAAAGAAAATGGATCTTGGTACCTGCTTGGAACCTCATTAATTTTTCTATCCAATCTAGGCTTGATCCTTTGGCTCTGCGTAGAGATGTTGGATCACTCTGCATCTTCTACCGCATCTATCACGGGGAGTGTTCCGAGGAATTGTTTGGTTTGATCCCGGCTGCTGAATTTCACCATCGGACATCGCGCCAGAACTCAAGGTTCCATCCATTTTATCTCGATGTCCAGCGTTCCGCAACAGTGCGGTTTTTTAAGGCATTTTCTGCCTAGCACCACCGGTCTGTGGAACCAGCTGTCGTCGGCGGTCTTTCCGAACCGTTATGACGTGGGAACCTTCAAGAGGAGAGTATATTCTTTATTGAAAGGCCGGTAACGCATTTGCACGTCCTCTGGTGTTGCAGATGTCCATGGGCGGCGGTAATCACTTACCATCAGGTGAGCCTCCTGCCCGTTTGCCCCCTTATTTAAAAAAAAAAAGAAACTAATTCCATGACAACGACTACGGTGAGCTAGTTCTGCGTAAAACAGATTTACAATAACAAACAGAATTTTTTATTAGCTTTTAATAATTATCAAGACCAAAAGCCTCTGTCCGTCCTTGAAGCCTGAATGGTGAGAAGGATCGGAAACATCGGGATTAAATAATATCTATTCTATGATAAAATCCATTACAAATATTTCATGTCAATACAGTATATTTTATAATCTTGGATGTACTGTCGTGACAAAAATACCTACTCTCTTTACTGAGAATAAGGTATCCATTGTAAGTTGGTAACACTTATTGTACGGCTCTACAAAGGTTGCAATTAAATATTGAATTGAATTATGTATAAAATAATCGTCGATGCAAAATCATTACTGGATTTTAGTTAATTCTGATGATTTCAGGATTATAACGTTGATAATAATATATGTTACAATTAGTCGATCTTAGCTTTTATTCACAGTACATTGTATTTTGGCATACAGCAGTCTCTTTTGTCCTTATTTTTATGCTGCATACAGACAAGATTTCAAGTTATCTTAGCCATCCTGACATAAAAATCAGCGAACGAACCCATCGTTAGGTCAGTAGATTCGTTAGTGCGGGAGTATGTAGCAATGTCTGGACAGATTGCCAACATTTATTAATTTACAAACATACATAGGAATGATGTTTGGATTATTGTACGCTACACCGTGGCTTAGTGTGGATTTTCGCCGCCCGGGACCGCCCCTGAAAATATGTGGCTCTTGACGCCGCCCCCTTTCGTATGCTGCCCGGGGCCATAGCCCCGACTGCCTCCCCCCCCCCCTCTAAGCTATGCTACTGATGCGGACTCTGTGGACGTCTAACGGTTGATATAATGATGATGATGATGAATATTCGAAAGTTATTTCATTTTATTGCAATCTTGGTCATATTATTATGGTGATGGAGTAATTTTTTATGTTCATGATGATATCGAAAATACTGTTAATACTGATGAATATTGATGTGTTGGTTACGATGAATGTAGGTTAATCTCTATCTGTCTGAATTGGCTGTGCACAATCCACATTACCTAAAAACTATAAATGAGAATGAAAAATAAAACAAAGAAATCGTACTCATAAATTTTTTGGTGTAGTCACTTTTTACCTTTATTGTTCGATACCCTGCTCAATGATAGAAAAATAGTTGTCATTTGTTAAAAATATTTTTTCATGTGAGTAATTGGTCAACAACTTAATGACAGTTTATGACATAGAATGTGATTGGCCTGATTTTATTTTACGACTCGTAGTAGTTTGCACTTGGCAGACTCGCGGATAAAAATGGCCGTAGTGTTGTCTTCTTGTCGTGCTTCTGTGGTGTGATATTTTTTTCATAAAACTTTATTTTTTATCAAAGAACTTATTAGATTTTTTTTCAGCAAAGTGTTAACTAACCGATTGATTTATTGTGACAATGTCTAATGGTACAAGTCCAAGTGTGTTGAGTTATCTAAGACAGTACAGGTTCCAGAGGAAACCGAACGGTCCTGCTGGTCCCAGCAGTGCAGTGACAGCTACCTCTGGTCCTTCAAGTTCTCGTAAGTAAATAGGTTCTATTCATTGGCCAAGGTCAATTTGCAGGACAGCACGTGCTCGTAACTTTTCACCACGAGTTGTTGTTACCACGTTCCAAAGCCCGTGTTTTAAACGTTTTCCGAATTTTGGGGAAAAAAATTCGCCCTGTGGTAACGGCAATATGATACTTGTTAGTGTATTTTTTTATATTGATTAGGAATGACTACACTACAATAAGCTCTAGGGGTTTGTTATATCATCACGCACTTACAGAGAGGTGCCAGACTGTTCTGGATCAATTATAAAGTTTTTTATCGCGGCTAATATACCTCTCTCAACATTAGCTTATTGCAATATCTAGCACTCTTTTTAACTTATATAGGTATTGCATGACTAGTTTCTATGTTACTCTTGTACTGATGGTTGATACTCACATCAATCATTCTTCCATACTAACTTTATACCCCAGTTTACAACTGTAAATGATCCATATTTCAATAGGCTTTTTTTTCTTGATGTTTCTTTACCTGTATGTATGCAATGGTATTATATCATACAGCTTCTCTATTTAGACTCAAAAGTACAGGTCAGAGTGTCTTAACCTTCTTTAATATTGCAATATTATATTTGATGACTTTCATATTTCTTAACACAGATTTTTAATACTATATTACAAACTACATGTTACATTTTTTTATTAAGCTCTCCTGTTATTTACTTCAAAGTTAATTTATTTACAAAGACATTAGTTTTTGGAATCACAGCTGTGTGATTTCATAACTCCTTGGAAAATATTTATGCAATTTATTGTATTTTCCTAAATACATAGCCACTTTGTACATGTGCAATGGGATTTATTTAAAATAAAAACTATTTATTATTGGAGAAATAAGTCTTCTTTAAAGAATTAAGTCTCACATAAATCTATCAATCAAACTATTTAAGGTGATAGTTAAGCAACATAATGGTGATAATTTGTTAAGTGGGTAATATTTGGTTAGTATTAATTTATATTATTCAAAAGGATTCTGTATTATTACACTGTTTTTAAAATATAGTCTAGTACTTTATAAAATATGGAATGAAAACTATCTGCACTCAGGAAGAAGTTACAGATTTTCACTGAATACATACACCACACACATATACCTATATAAAATTTGTTCTATAATATTTTCCAAATTATTTTTACCTGAAGATACCATGATTTAGTAGCAGTAAAATACAGACATAAGTAGTAATATTACATATTATGCTTTCATACAGGTTATACAGTAACCTAGTTAGGAAATCAGAATTTTACCAAGTACCATTGTATAATTATAATGTATCTATATACCCATAAGTCATTATAGATTTATAGAACAGTAATATAATAATGCTTTACAACAAAATCGTTAGGTCATTATACATTTGGAGGGTCAATTATATACACAATTTATGTGAGCTACTTTATATTATTTTTTTATCTTCAGTTGAAATAATCCTTACAGGGTAATCAGAAGATTTTTTTTTAAAATTGTATGGCTATCACAGTGTAATTGTATAAAGATTATGTTGACAATCTAAAACATTGGTTAGGTACCATTCACAGCTAGATTGAACTGTTAGTGTAGAACTGTTCTAGTTATGTGGTGTAAGCCTTCTACTTGTGTGTGTCTGAGGAGCACACATACAGGTAGTTTCCAAACATATGTACATGCTGAACTGAACATATTGGAACTTTATATAAATATAAAAATGCATGATTGTTATAGCTATCTGTTGTTGAAACTTATGTAATATGAGATGAATCATTCTGTGAATAATTAGCATAACAAAAATGTAGTATTGCATTTATATATGAATATATAAATATCTAGTTCTTTAACAACTCTATTTATTGTAGAAATCAATCAACCTCAAATAAGGATGGCCGCACCTAATACAGTAGTTAGAAATGGACCCATAGTATACAAACGGATAAGGGCACAAGATTCAGACTCGGATGATGCAGCATCTCCAGCAAAGAAACCAGCGGTTGCTGTTGAAATTACAACCCAGGTCCAGGAAAGAAGATTTAGAAATATGCGGGAAATGTTCCCTGATATATCTCCAATAGTAAGTATGCTTAAAGATTGTAATAGATGACTTTTCTATATCTTTGTTGCAAGCAGATTAATTGAAATCAAACAAAAACAATGCATAATTGAAATTTGAGAAAAAATCAGCAGATTTTTATGTGATGAATATAAGTGTTTGTGTTCATCTGGGTGTTTCCTATGTATTATAAGTATGTATTTACAAAAAAAAAGTATATAAGTATTATATCCATTGTCTAGTACCCATAGTACAAGCTCTGCTTAGTTTGGGACTAGATGGTGCTGTGTAAAATGTTGCAGAATATTTATTTATTTATTTATTTTTGATAGTTTTCTGTAGCAAAGAGAAGCTCTACAATACTGCCGTCCACTAACTAAAATCATTGACTCCATAGCAGTTAGCCGCGTTTTAGCTAGCGGACGGCAGCATATATCTATGAAGCTACGAAATGGGTTTATTCCCATTTGTATCAGTAGCTAGACTGTGTGCACGCGTCATTCTCCTCCACACAATGGTACTGTAATGGTAAAATTATAGCAAAGGATATATTTAAAATATTTTACAGTAAGAATTTTTGACTTCAATTTGAATTGTGCCTTAACAGTTTCCTGTATAGAGGAATAAAAGTATGATTTTAATTTCTTTTACTTTTTCTCAGTTTGTCAAAAACACATTGATGAAGCATGGCTGGAATGAAGAACGTTCTAGAGATGAACTGCTCAAATATGACCCTGAGAGTAATGATAGAGGCTCCACATCCACGTTCTTTGGTGCCAGGCCCGGTGTGTCAGGACAGAATGCCCCCCGGCAATACACCAACATGGGTATAGTCAGGGTCACAAGTGGACCAAAGACACAAGTTGTTGTGAGGAAACCCTTGGAGGCTAAGGGTGGAAGGGTGAGGAGAGGCAGTAGCGGCAGTGAGGATGATGATTATGGTGTTAGAAAAGGAAAAGACGATAGGGTGTATGACAGGTATGTGTGTATGTATATTGCATAAATTTTTGTATTTATAATTTAAGTAATGTATATTCAATTTTATAATTACTCATATACATATGTATATTGGGGAGACAAAGATTTTCACTTGCTGTGCATAATTAAATCAAAATTCAGTACATAGTTCCAAGTCCCTCAACATTGAAAATTATTTAAAGTCTTTGGAACTGTGATACATATCTTATTTTTTTTATAGTTTCTACATATATTGCAACTATATGAGCTGGAAACTTCACAATTTCCTGGTTTGAAATCGCTCTGACTCCTAATAAAATGCATAGATTAAAGTTAATACCAATGAATAACATAAACATAGTAGCAAGCATAGACTAACCAAACCACACACTCAAAATAACTCTTCTCATTCCTCAGTGAAGATTCGGACAATGAGATCACTGATGACCTGATTGGTGATAAGAAGAAGGTGTTTGAATTCCTCAATAATAGCAATATGAATGAGCTGTCACTCCTCAGTGGCTGTTCACAGAAGAAGGCAGAGGCTATTATATCTCTGAGGCCCTTCAAGGGATGGTTAGATATGGTAAGTGAATTTCACATGTCTGTGTGCTATATACTACCTTATTTATCTTTTATCTTGTAAAATTTATATTAAAATGGTATATGAATAATTTATTAATATAAATAATTCTAATATGGGGCTGTCCATTAATCACGTGATGTTTTTTTAACATTTTTTAACCCCTCCCTCCCCTATGGTGATATGTCGTCGTGAGGTTTATACTACCCCCCCACCCCCCACCAAAAATAACGTGTATTTTTAGTACCTACAAAGAATCTTAAAATGTTTGTAATACCTACTATTTTTAGGTTTAGAAATCACGCGCTAGACGAAAAAATAATTACACGTGATATCTTACTATACCCCCCTCCCCCATGTGATATTTAGTGATTTTTGCTGAACCCCTCCCCCCCCCTTTCGAATCTCACGTGATTAATGGACAGCCCCTATTCTAAAATAAAAATGAATCGCGGTAATGTACTTATAAACATACACACATAATTTCGGAACGACTGCACCAAATTGGATAATTCTGTTTTGTGTTAGTTATTGTTAGGACGAGGTATGTATAAAAAAAAATCAAATGAATAGCGTTCAGCTCATAGATTAAAAGTTATATATTTTCATGCTTCAATATGCACCTTCTTCATCATTTTCAGCCCTTGATCACCAAATGATATTTAAACCTGTCCTTTTTTACATGGTGATTTGTGATGAGTCTACAGAATCCCATCAAGACAATACTTAAAAATAAACTGTTTTCCAACAGGTGGAAAAATTCAATAGCAATAAGAGTCTGAGTACGGAACTCCTGAACTCCACGCAAGAGTTGTTGACGACGAGGAACAATATCCAGCGGCTGATGAAGCGGTGCGTGGGGCTGGCGCAGCAGTTGGAGGCCGCTGTGGCCGCGGGAGCCGCCAGGTTACGTCAACCAGCTATTCTAGATGAGAGGTACGTTTAACCTTTATTATTATCAACATAAGGTCCAAGAGTGGTTTACTGACTTATTTGTTGAGTATACAGTAAGGTGAATGCCTTGTTCATGTAGAAATTAAAAATGAAAAACTTAGGTACCTATATTTTGATTCCATATAATATAATGAAATGGAAACCAACTGCGAAATCTTTTTTTTTTGCTCTGCTCACTGGGATTTCGTCCTAAACAATGATTTTATAAAAAATACCCAGATCTGAAACAGCTAACGTTCATACATTCCAACTTCCTACCTATCAATGATCTTGCCACTAAGCAGTAAATCTGTAAATATTCTCATTTTAGCCTGACGCTCGCTCCATACCAGTTAGTGGGGCTCAACTGGCTCGCTGTACTTCACAAGCAGGGTGTCTCCGGCATCCTGGCTGATGAGATGGGGCTGGGCAAGACTGTGCAAGTGATCGCGTTTCTTGCACACCTGAAAGAAACTGGCCAGGCTAGAGGGACCCATCTGATTGTTGTGCCCGCTTCCACACTTGGTAAGTTGGAATATTTATATAAATTCTAGCGGGCCGCCTCGGCTTCGCACGATGAGATATAGATATTTACCATTCGTTAAAAAAAATACATTTTAACACACTCTTGGCAGATTTGCCATGCCTAGAACATTCGATTAAACCTGCTTTAGACAAAAAAAAAACAATCCAAATAAACTGTAGTGTAGTACATCACTATGCTCTATTGTGAATAGTTTAAGCACTGTACGCGACAAAAGGTTTTTTTCAACAAACAATCTAATTTTTCCTCTACTCAACAAACAATCAAATTTTTCCTCTACTCAACAATCTAATTTTTCCTCTACTCAACAAACAATCTAATTTTTCCTCTACTCAACAAACAATCTAATTTTTCCTCTACTCAACAAACAATCTAATTTTTCCTTTACTCAACAAACAATAAAATATTTCCGCAAATGTTTTTGTGATGAGCACGGACATTTGACCTGAGTCTCATGGATATTTTAATTTGATCGAATTCTGACATTTGAGGTCGTTTTTTTTTACTGAGTTATTGACTGTATTGCAGATAACTGGAGCAGTGAGTTAGCGCGCTGGTGCCCGGCGCTGCGCGTCAGCAAGTACTACGGCCACCCCGAGGAGCGCCGCCAGCTGCGCATACAGTACTCGCGCGGACTCGACGACATCGACATTGTGCTCACCACGTCAGTTACTTTTAATCTCACTTACAATCACACTAACTTACATTCGCAGTAACTTACATTCGCAGTAACTTACAATCACAGTAACTTACGACCTCACTAACTTACAACCACACTAACTTACAATCACACTAACTTACAATCACACTAACTTATTGATTTCTTACACTCACGCGAATATTAGACATTGAAATAAAACTTGTCTACGGATTTTATCACGGTATATTTATATTATTTTACGTTTTGGATCCTTAGCATCCATGGCGAATCTAGCTTTTAAGACACGGGGGGGGGGGGGGGGCACACATATTTTATGGTCGACCTACAAGCCCAGGGGATCACATTTGGTCTCTAAGAGCTACCTAAACAAGCATCAAACAGCTAATGAGCAAAGCAGACGCACTTTCAACCACGAGAGCAACGAGGCAGTAATTAACATTAAACAAAGTTGACAATAGTAGCGGGCAGTACAGTCATACTTATACATACTTACATATACACATATACATACAATTTACATTTTGCAGTTACACTATGGTGAACAGTTGTCCGGAGGAGCGCAAGATGTTCCGCATCACGCCGATGCACTACGTCATCTACGACGAGGCGCACATGCTCAAGAACATGTCGACGCAGCGGTACGACAACCTACTCAAAATTAAGGTACAGTCTACTAATTAATTTGGCATTAATTAATGTGCATGAGTCATGGATATTTCTATGTATAAAATGTATGTATTTACCAAAAAAAACTATGTAGAGTGTATTAACCATCTAGTAACCGTAAGGCCCACGGAGATGTGCGCAGATGTTATTTGACTAACCAGTCAGATATAGTTGCGGAGAGATGTGGAAATAACGAAATCTGATTGGTTATTCAAAACACATCTCTGCACATCTCCTCTTTGCTTTGGTGAAAACCGGGCCTAACACAAGCCTGGTTGCTTAGCTGGGAACTATATGGCGCTTTGTCATAATTTCCGGACACTGTAACCTGTAAAAACAAAAGTGAAAGAATATATGGTAAACTAAAACTAAGAAGGATGCTTAACACAAAGAGTGTGTATTACATAATTGTGTCTATAAAGAGCTGTGGTAGCCTAGTGGTGTGACCAGTGGACTGAGATGTCTCTAGTTCGAACCCAAGGCTGGCTACTGACTTTTCGGAAGTAATGTGCTTATTTATTGCAAGCTCAAACGGTGAAGGAAAACATCGTGAGGAAATCTGCATGCTTGAGAGATTTGTCTCGATGGCATGTGATGTCTGCCAACCCGCAGTAGGCTAGTTTGGTTGGACTATAGCCTAATCCCTCTCAAATGAGAGGAGACCTGTGCCCAGCAAAGGGACGATAATGGGTTGATGTGTCTATAAAGTTAAATAATATTTGACACTGTTTTGATGGGAGACACATTCTTATCGATATAATTATAACATACAATTTTGTTTCCAGTCTAAACATCGGTTGCTGCTGACGGGGACACCCCTGCAGAACAACTTGCTGGAGCTGATGTCATTGCTATGCTTCGTGATGCCGCACATGTTCTCCGGCAAGACTGACGACCTCAAGAGCTTGTTCCAAAAGAATGCTGTGAGTTTTTTAATTCCATCCTGTTATAATGATGGCAATAAGCCCTCTGAAAATATACGCTTCTGCCTAACCCTTTGGGGAGGACAGGCGTGATGGTGTGCTATGTTATCCTGTCATATTTAAGCCTTTTGTCCTAGATAGCGAGAAATCTTTTTTGCACCAAACCAATGTAATGCAAAGATTTATATTCATCTGTGCATATAAGGGCTGATAAGTCCATATTATACTATACCAGCTTCCACCCGCGGCTTTGCCCGCATGTTATATAGATAAAAGTTAGTCTATGTGTTAATATAGGTAATAAACTATATGTATGCGAAATTTCATCCAAATCTGTTGAGCGTTTTTTTAGTAGAAGATTAACAAACATCCGCGCATCCATCCATACGAACTTTCGCGTTTATAATATCATAGTGGGATATAATTTATAAATTTGAATTATTTTTATATTTGATTAGACCGAAATAGAACCCTCTTGTTTTTCACCTATATTATAATAAAAATTTGCATTGCACCAAGTAACTGTACAATCGTATGTATTACAGAAATCAAAAACAACTAAAAAAGCGGAAGGCGGTAAGGACGATGATGAGCCAGCCTTCGAGCAGAGTCAGATAATTCAGGCCAAGCGCATCATGAAGCCGTTCCTGCTGCGGCGGCTGAAGCGGGACGTGCTGCAGGATCTGCCCAAGAAGACCAACCACCGCGAGCTGTGCTCCATGTCCGCCCGACAGGAGATGCTCTACAAGGAGCTTATTGCAGGCTTCGCAGCTAAAGATGGCACGGTTAGTGATCAATAAGGAAATTTGATTGTCGTGATGATGATTATATCAACATTCCAACATTATGTTCTTCCACTGCTGGACGTAGGCCTCCCCTAGTGAACGTCACAGAGCTCGATCTTCGGCTCTTCTCATCCAGTTGCTGCCAGCTGCCTTCCGCAAGACATCGGTCTGCCTGGCCGGCGGCCGTCCTACACTACGTTTGCTGATTTTTTGCCCTAGTTTAAATATAATAAATCAAACATAAAATTAAATCCTTTCGATTAATACAACCTGTCTGTTTCGATGACAACGGTAGGAACTTTTCACATCAATGCTATTATTTGCGTGTGTAATCATACATACATAACGCCTTTTTCCCATGGGGGTAGTCAGAAACTACAGAATGCCACGCGCTACGGTCCCTGCATACCACTCTTGCTTCGTCCACATTCATACATCTCGTCAAGCACGCGCGCCGGTCACGATTACTGCGCACTGACCTTTAATCAAACACAATATTGATGATGTGTACCCAGATCTACGCGACGACGGAGCAGAGCGGCATGGCGATGATGATGGACATGCGCAAGCTGGCCAACCACCCGCTGCTGCTGCGCCACCACTACGGCGAGCCCGAGCTGCGCCGCGTGGCCGCGCGCCTGGCCCGCCACCCGCGCTACAAGGAGAACAACGAGCACCACGCCTGGACCGACCTGCTGTGCATGTCCGACTTCCAGATACACCAGCTCACCCAGCAGTACAGCGTGAGTACTTCTACCAAGCGCAACGAAATCACGTCTGATTGACAGGACTCTGCAGGACTTAGGTCCCCCCAAGGATCGCCACGACGACCGGTCCTGCGGATTCCAGCACCTTTCCACCACCCAGGTCGTAGCTGACCGTTAACCTAATTCAAATTTAATTCCTTTTTTTTGCAAATAGAGGTACTATATTCAATATTATTTACTTTTTTTTTTTTACTAAATGTCTTCAATCGATCACAAGGTGATAGGTAGACAGAAACCAATGAATGAATGAATTTGTGAATGACCATTGATGGTCATGAAAGTTTAATATATTGTATGAGGATTTTTCATTAGAAAAGGGAGTAAATGACTAGACTAGACAAGGATAAAAATCTAAATGAAATTAATAATTAGAAATCAATGTTAGAAGTAGCGAGCGAACCCTAAATACATCGAAATCAGAGTAGAAGAAGAATGATAATTAAATAATAATTTCCACAGTGCATCAGTTCATTTGCGTTGCCGGAGCATTTGATCCTCGACTCTGGCAAGTTCGAGAAGTTAGACGAGATGCTGCCGAGGCTGAAAGCGGGCGGGCACCGCGTGCTGATCTTCAGCCAGTTCACCATGATGCTGGACATCCTGGAGCCCTACCTCACCATCAGAAGATACCGGTATCTGCGTCTCGACGGCAGTACGGCGGTCACTGATAGGTAAAACTAGTTGGCATAAACCCATCTACCCTGGAAACCTAACCACTCCTTTTTTGGGAAAAGAATTGGTGCCACTTGGAATTGGCAGACTTCCACTGTTAAAAATGATACTTTACTCTTATAATGCTATTTCATCATGAACCCATTATTGTCACACTGCTGGGCACGGGTTTCCTCTCACATGCCATCGAGAAAACCTCTCAAACATGCAGGTTTCCTCACAATGTTTTCCTTCACCGTTTGAGCATGAAATAAATACGCACATAACTTCCGAACAGACAAATGCTATTTACAATCTTAAATAATAAATACACATGCAAAAATGTTGATAAGATTCTCCACTAAGGTTACATTATTTAAATCCTTCAGAGATAAATTTAAAAATCCTAATCCTAATAATGAGCAGGCGTTTTATAGTACATTTATTATATATTATTAATTTTATCTTTATTAATCTATACGCTTTCGCGCTAGTACCGAAACTGCGCTATATCATCAGTAAATAAAATAAAAAAAATGTAACCAGTATGTCAAGAGTTATTGCTATAACAATATTTTCAGACAAGAGCTAATAGACCAGTACAACAACGAGGATATATTCGTGTTCCTGCTGTCAACGAAGGCGGGCGGGCTGGGCATTAACTTGACTGCAGCCGACACCGTCATCATACACGACATAGACTTCAACCCGTACAACGACAAGCAGGCAGAGGACCGGTGAGATAGGACAGCTTTATATAAATAGCTTTGTAATAATTCTTAAAATAAAACCGACTTCAATTGTTAGAACTAGACTAAATTGAAATGGGACCACTCGACGTTTTGGAATAAAAAAGGAATCATCAAAATCGGTTCACCCAGTCAAAAGTTCTGAGAAAACAAGCATAAAAAAATACAGCCAAATTGAGAGCCTCCTCCATTTTTGAAGTCGGTTAAAATAATCATTGAGAGATGGATCATAGCGTAGACTGGAGAAGTACCTCCGCCTTACAGAAGACCGCAGTTAAATAACAATAGATGTGTTTCTACGAGGGAGAGTTTATATGGGAATTCTGTTTGCGCTCAGTTTATTAACTTCTTTATTTTAAGAAACCTAAAACGGTTTTTACAAAGTCGTCAAAGCCTGACTGAATATAATGTTTAAATTATGTATTGTTGTGTAGATCATTTAAATATCTACCACGTTCTATCTCACTCACTCAACTACCAAATACCAAAGTCCTAAAATTTAATAGTATTAACGTTTATATTGATTGGTTCCAGATGTCATAGGATGGGTCAGACCCGTCCGGTGACGATATACCGGCTGCTGAGCTTGGGTACCATTGAGGAGGGGATCTACCAAGTCGCGCAGGAGAAGCTGAACCTCGAGAAACATGTGACCGGAGATGGTGGTATGTATATAGAGCATAATAATTATATGGTTTAATAGTTTTAATACACACAAAAGCATGGGCGTATTTGAGAGGGGGCCGGGTGGGCCGTGCCCATACCAGAATGATCCAGTGCCCACCCCAGGATGTTGGGTTACCAATTAGAAATTCTCATTTGGTGGACTGTGCCCATCCCATCCCATGGGGCCAAGCACCCCCTGAAGGAAAAGTCTAGATACGCTCATGCACAAAAGTAGTTCATTGGACGAATGTAGTTCAAAAGTAGTAAAAGTAGTTCATTGGACAACCCGATAAGCGCAACGGTATTAAAGGTGTTGATGTGAGCTGTTTGTTGAAGTTTTTTTTACATGCATCATCACTAGTATATCTGTGGATGGGTAGGCATAAGTGGACACTTACTGCTTGTCAGTGTTTTAAGCCATTTGCAAAACTAAACTCATATTAATCCGAGAATTTAATTTAAACTCCAAATAAGCTCTATTTGGTAAATATTTTCTTAATTTATTTTTACAGAAAATGACAAGACTGAGCAAAAGAATGTGGTGCGGTTATTATCGTCTGCCCTGGGCCTCACTTCGCCGGGGAAATGATCTTCGGCCAACAATACCATTGTTATAGACTAAATGTCTCGTTTAGCAAACAGTGATGTGAATATGCCCAACATTTGTGCTAACACTTGAGTGACAAACATTTGCGACCAACGTTCTGATGTACGTCAATAAGTGCTCGCTGTGTATATGTGCTTTAGTGTATATTGTAATATAAAAATATTTTTTGTTATGTTTGTACAGTACTACCGTTTTAATTTGGCCTCTCTCAACTTCGTACGTATCCTGTGTAATAAGTTTTTCAAGAACGAAATGATGTAGTGGTAATTTAAAGTATGCAGCAGATAAATCTTTCTAGACTATATAGAATTGTAATCATTTCTATAACAGACAGATTTACAGTAATTATATTACCTGTGTCCACATTAAAACGGGTGTACTGTATAAGTGATTGATTCAAGCCTCAAATATTATGGATAGATTCCCTTAAATTCTTGTATAATTGTCTCTTCATTAGTTTGTATAACAGTATAAATACCTTATAATACTGAAATCCATATTGCCACTCACTGCCTTATACAAAAGAAAATGTCAATAAAATTCTCATGTTAAATACTATAGAAGGTAGGTAATAAATTCAGCTATGAATGGCTCTATACTCGCGACTTTTTATACTCGCGACTTTTTATACTATACTATACGCAAATTCCTTAGAAAGTGTATTGTAGAATATATACTTAGTACGGTGGCCAGCACATCAATCTACCACAAACAGTCAAATTTTTTTTGATAGATTTTCAACTTTATGACAAACCAACAAGGTTCATGTTCAGTTGGGAAAGTTTGACAGTTTCGGATAAGTTGACCTGCTGGCGACTGTACCATTACGGAGTAAAAATAGTAAATGCAGATAATTATGTCAGGCACATCTTATTCAACATTTCCACAAGATGTCGTTTTACACATGCCATTGTGTGCGTGAAGATAGAGAAAGCCAAGTATTTAACAGTTTCTGAGTTTGTTAAATATTGAAGAAACAAAAAATGCTCTTGCCGTATTGTGAACTCAGTAAACACTCATGTACAGCACATTTCACTAGCTGTGATTATTATTTATAAATCGCCTAAATAATATTGCACGTTTTTTCGCTCGTTCTGAAAGTCTAAACTGTCAACTATCTCTATTGTTGGCTTATATATATACATTTGAATGACTTAAAATTTTAACGTTTACATTTTCAGTGAGTGACAGAAAGCCTCCATTCTGTTTGCAGGAGTATTCTGTGGTCCCTGCACTCGTAATGAATAGTATCATTTGAACAATCCACACAACAATCTTATTATTTATAATACTTATTTTATATACTACGAAGGCGAAAGTATGTATGGTAGTTTTTTATTCTTTTACACAAAAACCGCTTAACCGATTTGGATGGCATTTGGCATACGTATAATTTATTACCTGGATTAACATACAGGCTACATTTTATCTACATATCATGCGAGTAATGCCGCGGGTGCAAGGTAGTCTTATATAATTGGGAGTAGGTATCAGTACTAGTGAACATTGCAATTGACAAGACATATTTACTGTAGCTGACGCCATATCCTAGATTATTTTTATCATAGTATTTCTGTCGCGTGTATTGTCATCTAAAATAAACTTATATAACGTACATAACACAAATTATTGTTAACATAGCGTGACTGTATTCTATGGCTGAGCTTGTATTAAAAAGTATGACTTTGTATGGGTATTCAATGCATTTTTTTATAGTGCTATGATCATACAAATGTGACAAGTATTTCAATGAAGTTTTATGAAATGATGTTGAAACAATATAATGTATATACTATGAATGTCGTATACTGATTAATTTGAAACTATTATTAAGTAATTTATTCACAAAATTACTTCGAGATTGCATTAGATTTTAACAATATTTTGCGACCATGCGTCGGATTAAGAAGAATTTGGGGTTTAAAGTATTTAATATAACTTTGGTAATAAAAAAATAGATTAAAGTATGTGTGCTTTTAAGTTCGAACGAACGTTAGCTTAATGTATGACATTCACGCTGTCAGGATTTAGCGAGATCAGCGTCTATCTTCAAGAGCCTCTTTTAAGCTTAATGTAGGGGTCCATGGTAAATGTCTCCATGACTTCCAATGACTTCCAAGGTAGAGCAAGACGGTATGAGTCTGTCATCAATGGTTCCACCTAAGATTTTTCGCACTAGTGTCCCTAAATTACACCAAGTGTTGTTTGGGTTGTTTTGTCTGCTATATGTGACTGGAATAAAGTTCAAATATTATTTATTTGTAAGTCTTTTTGACTGCTTCTAGCAAGATTCTTTGTGGTAATATTTGTAATATATCGAGCTTTTTTGGCATAGACATCGCAAGCGACCAAGCGACATTCCAGTATTTCAAAAGTGAATGTTTTTGTCAATTTTGGTGACGACTATTTGTTAAAGAATTCTTTGTATTGTTATTTTAATATTATTCAATAGTCTAGTCTTGATCAAATGCTAGACAATGCGTTACTTTACGTTGTTTATCCCGAGAATGCTTGATATTTATAAGTTACGAAATTAGACCGCGAGTTTGATGTCTTTTTATTGTTTTCAAAACCTTTCCACCAATAACTGGAATTCTGACCGCAACGGTATTTTTGTTTAGAATTTTTATTCTTTGTACAAATATATGGAAGTGCAATTCTACAGGTTGATTTTTTGAACTTTTAAGTAATTTGAATTGACAACATTTAATTTTTTTAACATACATAAATTATCACTTTAATTGAAACTAGATGTAAAATATGGAGTCTCATATTTTTTCTTTTCGCGATATTCGGTTATTTTCATTCATGATTTCCTCTTTAAAAAGTTGTATCATTCTAAATAGCCGTGACGTCATATATATGGCGGATTAGAAATATGTTTGTGTATTTCGTTTTAGAGACTAACATTTTTAAATGTTGTCAATTCCGATTTCATGCTGTATTTTTCTGTTAAGATTGGACCCAGAAAATATATGGAATTGAATAGATGAAAAAAGCATTGAAGGTTGTTAAGAAGGTTGACAATTTGTCTAGCCAAAATATTATTTTCTCAAATATACATTTAGAATAAAATTTTATGTAGTATTTTCGGGATTTACTCATTTAGCAACCAATTATAAAATAAAAACTCGCATCCAAAATCATCAAGTGTTTAGTAAATTTTAATTTAAAAAAAAAGAGTATAGTTATATTTTTTATTCAAATTTCTTTAAGTTTTTAATTATTACCAGTACTGACCTCCTTTTGGTTGACTCTTCACGAATGACCTCGTACGTATAATATTTATGAACTATTTATTAATCTCGAAGCGCCCACAGACTAGAATATAAACGTTATTATTTACTGAACACAAAGTGACTTACTGCTTTACTAAGATACTGTGGATATTTAGTGTAAGCTGTAGTATATAAGATGGCGTATATTAAATATAACTAAATAATTGTCTTTCTATGTTTGTGTGTACTCTGTAAGTAAATGATTCCTCAGTGATATTTCACAAGTTTAGAGGAAGGTAAATAATTTGTGTTTAAAGAAATAATTTGATGTGAAAAAATTATAATATTAACGTTATTTAGAAATGGAATTAGATTAATTTAACATGTTATTGGTTGCCTCGTTCGAGGTCGCAACCTCGAGGTCCTGGGTTCCATTGTCCGCATGGCATTGGGCTCACTCACCTCCTATTACATTAGGCCGAAAACAAACAAGCGTACATTAGTACTTCCCTGCCTACCCTCGCGCGGATACCGATGCAACTGTATGTATGTCATGAATAAGTTATTGTAGGAATCTTTCAGAGCTATTTTAATTCTTTTAAACTGCCTCCGTTACAGTTTACCTAAAAGCTTTTGAAAATATATATAATATGTATAGCTTCATTTTACAGATTTTCATACAAAACAACAAATACCTACAAAAATATTACTACCTTTTTTAAACCATGGAGATGCACAGACATTGAAACGAAACAAACAAAAATATAGTATAAAAATGTATACGCGAATTATTAATGTACCTATTAATTAAATAAATAAATTAGGATACTAATGATTCTAATTATTATCGAGTTGTAAGATATAATCTATTTGGTAAGACTAGCACTTACATTTTATTTAGGTATATGTAAAGTGTGGCAAATTGTATATATGTATATGGGAATACAATGAATTATCTCCAAATCATGCCGCTCTGAACCTTTTTATTGGAAATAGATTTATAGATAGCCGTTAATTTCTAACGTTAATGTTATTCAAAGACCTTACCGTATCTTCATCTCATATTTAAGTCCTTTTCGTCATCAAATTATAGTCAAGTTACTGTCAGTACTTCGTCAATTAGCTATGTGGGTATATACATGATAACCTAACTTTAGTATTACAGTTGCATTTGAATTTCAACCTTAATATTTTGTACACAACAGCGTAATTCTATTGCCGTGTTCTTTACACCAAGCTATATAGATAAAATCGCGAAAAAATAAGATAACGAAGCTTCGTCCAAATCATATCTACACGGTTCTTGTATTTATAAAGCTGGCTTGCATGACACGCTTTCATTTGTCACGTATTTATGACAACAGCGGTCAAAAGGGTACTAAAACGTCAGCGGAAAGTTATATTTTGCTGAGGGAAAGATAGTAAACTTTAGTAATGTGTCGTAGAAGTCTTCAGGAGTTTTACTTCTGGAGTCCAGCACCAACAGATATCCACATAATGACTCAACTACGAACTCAGAGCGGCTATAACGTTTGACAATTACTGCAACATGCTACAGGCTGTTATAGATGAAAAGTGTTTCACGTGCGCTCAAATATTGAAGTTAACCGCGAGTTTGAGCGTCTAGAAAACGTCCCACCCTTCATCTGTACAAACCCTTACAATTTAATGGTTGTTTTTGACTACAGTTTTAGTGCATTATGCCTTAGTCAAAAGCTCTTCGGCCCACGACATTTGTTTCGATATAACCAGTGCATTTTTTTAGATAAACATTATTATTTTATTGACGTATAGGTACTCATTGACAGACTCTTAGTTCTTTAAATTCTGTCACAATATAGATTTCGTAAATAAGGTTTATTTTAAGTTTACTATTTAGTAAAAATATTGTTCAAATAAATTTACCTTTCAGTAATATGTATGTACCTAGCCAAAGTAAAAGAATTGTGTTTGAATTTTAGTCTGCGGTTCCTTGCCTATAGAGTAAACGATATTGATAAAATATAGATAATAAAGATAGAGTAAAAGATATTGATAAAATAATTCTGTCAAAAAAACCGACTTTAAATGTCAGAACTGGACCAAATTGTAGGACTACAAATAGGACCGCACGGAAAGCATCAGCTTTCAAATCATCAAAATCGGTTCACCCAGTCGAAAATAAAATTTAAAAATAAAAAAAAAATACAGTCGAAACGAGAACCTCCTTTTTTGAAGTCGGTTAATAAAGCTATTTAGTTCCTCGTGTATGCATTTGTATCGAGATTTTAAATTGAGCGCTTTAGGGCTGAAACACGTTAACGCGATGACAACATTGCAGTGCAAATAAATTGAAATTGGAAGGTTCAACTCGATTGACAGCAACAATGGATGTTGCAAAAAACGCTAGTTTAAGCGTTGTGATGTTGAGTCGCGCTTATCTGTGTGAACCCTATTAATATTACCCGATTTGTTCTGTAATGATTTCACCAACACCGTTTCTATTATGCCGATGTCATTTTCAGCCGTTAGATATTATTATTTAATAAATAATAATAATAATAAAAATATTCACTATGCGATCTTATATGTTTAGTTGTGTATGTTAATAATTAGTTATTTATTCACTTTTTAGATCAATTTTTCGTTTTAAGTAGTAAGTTTTTTTTGTTTAATTTTAGTGTAGTACACATTCCTTAGTAAAAATAAAATAGTTGAATTATTTTAGATTTTTTATTTTCTTTTTAGCTGGCATGATTTCTATGCTTATTATGCTTTGAGATCCCTCAGAAATATTATATTTTTTGAGGGATTCTTGCTTAATTGGCTTAATTTATTTTGTATAGAAATTAACTGTGGACATTATTTAGGTCGGTACTCTAAAGTTATGTGTAGAAAGCGCAGATGTATCGTTTTAACCTATTTTCATGTGTATATTATATTCCCCGGATTTGTCCTGGTTTAAAGGGCGTCCGGGAGCCGTTCGGCAGGGGTTTTAAAAAGTGTCCGGGTATAACCTGGACATTTGCTGTCAGGGAAAATTATTATAAAAAAATATTACGTGCAATTTAGTTGTTGCAAAAAAATAATTATGTAGTCCGGGGAAAAAGCTATATTTTGCCTAAATGTCCGGGATTTTGTTGTGGTTATCCGGCAATAGGTGTTGGCAGCCCTAATTATAGTCGATAACGAGCAAATCCTTCAGCTCACAATAAAATTTAATTATTTAATACAAATAATGTGAAATATTGTACTAGATAGGTTTTGTAAATAGTTAGAATATACATACGTCACTTAAATGTCTAATTTTAAAATATGATATAGGCACAATACTGATAATATTGGTACATTTAAACACGCATAACTAATATATAAATAGGCTTCACTCGGGAAGCGAACCCTGAGTATGTTAGCTAATTAGCTTGTAAGTCCTTGTATCAAGTACCAATGTAAATACTTTATGTAAGTAAATTTATACGAACTGTACTTCTCAGAATTTAGTAACATATATGAATCATTATTAGGCGCGCTGTCACTGCAAATTTGAAAAGTCTACTTACATAGGTGTTTTGGTCATCAATCCAATATTATCCCATTGCTGGGCACGGGCATGGGCGTAGCGAGGTACGGGCAGGGGGGGCAGCTAGAAGAGCAGTCGGTCGTTGGTGAACTGTATAATAGAGGGTATTTAGTCTTGACCGATGTTTGTCAAAATTCTTTACTGCACAACACTTTGTCCTTGTCTGCCCCCCTCCTTCTAAACAATCCTGGCTACGCCCCTGGGCACGGGTGTTCTCTCATCTCTCTCTTCTCTCATTCATAAGGCTATAGTCCACCACGCTGGCCTAGTACAGGTGGGCAGACTTCATGCGTCATCGAGGAAATCTCTCAAGCATGCAGGTTTTCTCACAATGTTTTCCTTCACTGTTTGAGCATGTGACAAATACGCACACATCTCAGTCCACTTTATGAAGGAAGACTACTGAATTTTCGAGTTAACCATCGTGCATAGGTACATAATTATCACTTGCTCTAAACGGCTAAGGAAAACATCGTGAGGAAACCTCCATGCCTAACAGATTCTATTGACTGGATGTGAAGTGTGGTAACCTGCACTTTTAGAGCGTAGTGGACTATATAGCCTAATCTCTTTCAAAAATGAGAAGAGACCCGTGCCCAGCAGTGGGACCAAGGGTGGATCGAGGGGGGTCATAGCCCTCTAGGCTGGGTGGGTCTTGGTCGACAACAAAATACTTATTAAATTGGAGCCTGTATAACTAGACCATACGACTCTGTGACCCCCTCTCGCTTGAAAGCTGCGCCCACTCATTATGTGGGACAAGAAGACAAGAAAAAGTGAGAAGACACCGTCTTAGAAGCGAATAGCTTGTTCACTTTGGTAAATGTGGTACATAAAAAAACTTGTGAGGCCACCTTCTCCGCTCTCTTCACTCTGAGAAATGGCATAAAAACCCATGTTAAATACTTCAGTACTTCTCAAGTATGCAGTCTTATCAGTGGCGAGCTTGAGTGTATTTAATGTACTTAATTTAAGATAATAAGCTGCTCGTCCCATTTTTCCATTACCTTCAATACAGTTAGATCTTTATCTCAATATTCAAATTTCTAAACTCACTTTTATCTCATAGGAACTCAATAGCCGATGAGGCAAAGAGAGAGTTCCATAGTTTTCCTTTTGATTATTATCATACATGTATTATAATGATGTGTCCAATATTCACTTAAACCGGTGTATCCATTTATGAAACGAAGGTAATACAGTCTGGAACTGTTCAGCGATAAAATGGGATGAGCAACGTCTAAGATTGCTGATGTATTCGATATATTTATTTTCTTATGGTAAATGAGATAACACATGTTGAGTGAGAAGTTGTGTTTTATTGCATAACCTGGTGCTGTCACTACTTATTAGTTTACTACTACTTTACAAGAAAAATGGTTGCTTTGCTGGTGGTTGGTGGCATTAAAAATTAACGTATATTTTTTAATATGCACCAATTTATTTTCGTATAACGTTAAAAAAAGTGATGACATTATAGACAATGAAAATAATATGTCTCAGAAGGGTCCCCCTGAACTGCAATACAGTAGGACAAATGGCGGAGCGTCCAAGATTGAGTGAGATGGGAGTATCATTGCGAATAAATTCAGAGGAGCCTAATTTGTTAGAATGGTTAAATTCTTTTCACAATCTAAATTTAATGCATACGACAATAAATTCATATTCAGCGCTGCTATTGGCAACACTAAGCTTTCAGACCAATCACGGCGCCGAACGAAAAATACGTTAATACCTACGTTATAAAAAAATATTAAGTGTCTATGTTTGATAGGCTCTACTTTGAAATCAGTAAATGAGCAGGATTAGTTATAAAGAAGTAACAATTATAAACAAATAAACCTAATTAGCGTGTTTAGCAAATAATTAGTGTAGATATTTTTTTAAAGTGCATCTTTTTAATTGGGTATTTTATTTAGCTTTACTCACTTTTCTTGTTCACTTTCACTAAGTGAAATACAAACTTAATTTTAAATGATATATCTTTCAATTTTGGAATAAAATTTGGGTCAAATGCTTTCGTATGCATTATGGTTCAGCTATCATTAATTCTCCTTCTACAACTCGGGTGAGTCATTAACTCATTATACATTTTTGAATATGAATAGATATGGCTACCCACTCGCCAAGTCTGTACAGATATCTATGCTTAAATAATAAGCATTCTACCTAATCTTTAATTAGTTATTGTAGGTTTATATGTATAAATAATATTCGGACGCAATACGATTTTTTAGTACCGGGGCCAAAACCTGACAGTGATCATTATTATTGGTATTTTTTTGTGCATGTGACTTTACGACCTTATAATTTTAAACTCTATCTATTACCTAATTATTATTTTTTTCTTTTATTAAGGAGCTTTGTCAAACATGACTATGCCGCCCCGTTAAATCTACACTTTGACTAAACTAACAAAAATATATATTATAAACGCCGACGTATGTCAATTTCCACAATTTTGTACAATAATTTAGCTATTCGAGACATTGGGAATGTTAAAACAGTATTACAGTTTCCAACACCTCTAAAATCTATAGTATTAAATAACTCATCCCTGACGTCCTCATTCCGCACACACTCCACCATAATGTGCAACACATCCTCTACTATTCCACATTCTGAACAAAGCGGCGACAGTACCTTTTTCATCGAGAAGGCGAATTTACCTAATAATTATTTCATTTGTGTGACATGAACATACTTTTTGTTTGTAATCATTATTATACTAACATTTTGCCGCCATCTGAAACTACCATCTGGGGCGGGTGCACCAGATTGGCCCCAGAGGATCTCGGGAAATACCAACGAAATTTAGAAAACACGAGTGACTTCCCTTACGTAAAGATATTATTTCGGGAAATTATACCTGACTTGCGTAGTCCAATACGCGATATTTAACTCAATCTGGGGCGGTTCGAGAATGTTTCAGCAGTTAATTTGGCTGCCTTTCACTTCGTGACATTGCTTGCAGAACGCGTGGGTGGTGTGAGCATTATCTATCGTATAAACTACAACAATAAATTCAGAAAGCTTGTGTATGCCTTCACGCTTGGTTAGCTTGGAACTGGACAGAATTTCAGGAGCGTAAAGTTTTTTTTTGTTTATAAAACTGCCCCACTGTAGAGTCTGGTCCTGTAGTTATGACGCCTAAACTTAAATGACTTTCCGGAGATCTTGTAAAATATTTGTTCGTGCATGAATCAAACTCGTTACAAGTAGCGCAGAGAATAATCGCTCAGCCAATGTGCCAAAATGAAAATATTACACAAATGACTTACCTACTTATTATTTTTTCCAGTTGAATTTTTGTGACGTGATTGCGGAATAGTAGATACCTATAGTGTTAGAGAAAGTCGAAGAGGAATATCTACCTAAAACTGTATTTTAAGGAATTGATCGAACCAATCAATCGAACGATCAATAGTCCCGCTTGATTGTCTAAAACTAGTAAATCAAAGTTAGTCGCGTAGTTATGCGATTTATGATGATGAAAAATAAAATAGGTACGTACCTACCTAATAATAAATAGATACATAAATGTGTCTATAGAATTATTATATGTACTTATCCCTAATTATATAACCTAATAGGTACCTACATATTTGAACTGCTTAATACTGTCTTCGGTACTACCTATCAGTTCCC
Organism: Craniophora ligustri; assembly: GCA_905163465.1. Taxonomy (NCBI): domain Eukaryota; kingdom Metazoa; phylum Arthropoda; class Insecta; order Lepidoptera; family Noctuidae; genus Craniophora; species Craniophora ligustri. Next base: position 2,261,386 of record LR990967.1, on the reverse strand, counting down.
GAAAATCGAAGTAGTCTATCTTTACATAAGATTTTATAGTAGATACCCACCGACATCTCGGAAACCGACAACACAAAGCAGTTACCAAAGCAACGTTCAACCGATGTAGAGCAGACCAGCCGAACATTGATTCAATGCTTGAATAGTTCGCAAATCGTGCGCATCGCGTGTTCCAACAGCACTCTCCGGCGAAACTGTGCCACATACTTACCAAAGTAAATAACAACATTGATGCGAAAGTGCAACAGTGAGAGTGCTTCGGATGGTGCAGCAGTGTGGCTTCCTCAAGTACACAGTTAAGATGATAAAGAAGGGCCGAGTAGGCGGCGTATGCGACGACTTGTAGGTAACAAATGCGACACAGTGCACACTGTGTCTCGGCACAGAGCGAGGTAACGCGAGTGCGCGTCCGGCGCGCCAGTCGGCACACCGCCCGGGCGGGCGCCACACGACCGGGATCTGCGCGAGCGACGAGCGGTGACGCGAACCAAAATAATATCAGTGAAATAAACACGTATCCGCCAAACGTTGTAACATGCGAGCGCAAGATTCTGGTGAGTACATTTTCACCTTATCCCTCTACAATACGCGGTGATAAACTGTAACGTTAGATACGTTACAGTAAAGAAAATACATTTCCTACGTCTATATATAGTTACGCCTTATTTTGGGACGCTGCATTGACGAGGGAGTTTCACACTGCGCTTTTACGCGGTTTCCTTCGTCGGTGTGTGTTTCCCGCGTGAAAATTAACCTTATGAACATACTTCAACAATTGACCCGCGTTAACCTGTGCGTCAGACTAATGCGCAGTGCTGTACCAAAAACGAAAAGGTAGTGAAATCCGACGACTGAAATTAATCGAATGCTTACGTGAAATGAAAGGCCACTGCACATGGTTCAGTCAGAAGCGGCTGAAGCGAAAACTACGTTCTACTCGACTAATTAGTTTGGAGCACGATAAAAAATAGATTCTCTTGTCTGTGCTTGTGTTCTCAATAGGACGCAGACTGCGCTCTGGCCTAAATACCGGCACACATCTACTAAAGATCAATGTCTCTTTGTGGCTCTTTGCTTAGAGGCGTCAATGCGTTTATGAAGGATCTCTTTACCTACTTTATTTTGTAAACAACATGAGCCTAATTGAATATTATTACTTTCTTGCATTCGGTCGTTTTTTTCGGACAACCTTGAACTCGACAAGTTAATTCTTCATAAACATCTATACTACATACCATGACTAAGAGCGGAGGTGTCATGAAGGTTTGTCAGAAAGCAAAAAATAGGTATTGCCGCAGTAGGTATCTTATGTTGCTGTAATTAACATTCATTGACGAATTAACAGACCTGAGTTTTTATTTTGCATATTATTAGGTATACACCTAAACACCTAATTAAACACTAATTTCGTAAATACTTTTTACAATTGAAATGTTGCTTCTACCGTAGGTACGTTAAAATTGATATAACGCAACGCAATATTCCCAAAACATGTTGAATTCTCTGTTTCTGTCAAAAGTCATAACTGTCAATCTATCGAACAGCGTTTTTAAGTTTGAGTTTTCTTGAAAATATTGCTTGACGTTTATCGGCGCGGCGCGCGGTGCGGCTGCAGTGGTGGCGGTAGGTGGTGCGGTGTGAACGGTATCAACAACAACACAATATATGTAGGTATAACGATACAGGTTAACATGTTGCATGCAACTTGTCGTGAAACCTTAACATGTTTTTCTTCCAGTTAGGAGTAATAATCTAGTGTTTTCTCATACTGCGCGACGCTCGATCGTCACGCAACGTATTATCAATACATTAAAAATTTCAAATCTGTAGAACATCAATTAACGGCTCAAATGGACTTGCGGTGTGCTAGCGTTTGAGTTAGGTAACAAAAAATATGGCGACTGGACTCAGACGATTGATTCAGGTCGTTTACCCCTGAAACTGAGACCGTCCGACAGAATTACAGTAATCGTTCGCTTTTATGATGCCTGTATTGCTTTTAAACATTATTCACTAGTCTTGTTGATAAGACTGAAGTGAAAATAAAAACGACCTCTGCACGGTTGAGTTTATAAAGAGGCAAACAGAAAGTAGCCAGAGAGTAATTTAATTCAAAACGAAAGATCGCATAAAGCGTAATTAGAATGTATACCTACATATAATTTGCAAACGTAAATAATAACGTGGAAAACGATTGGTTTTATAGTCTATTCCTATTCTAATGGGATCTTGCTACCTATTGCTGATTAATGGGATATAAATAACCATAAAATTAAACTTATTTCTTTTTAAATAAAAGAAAAAGGAAGTAATATGACTTAGAGAGCATCAAACAAATTCGTCGGCGTCGCTGACGGGTTTTAGCTGTCCTTGAGACTATATTATTGTTTATTGAATTAAATGCAAATAATGACGTTGAAATTTATTTCATATAAAATCTAAACGCATGTGATTGCATGAAGTTAGTTGGGTGGGTAACTGTCCACCGTCTGCACAGTCGATCAGCTTATCTACCTAAATACAAAATTCAAAACGCGCCGAAAAAACAAAAATATTCATCTACAATAATATTTATGCTAATAATGAAAATGAAATCGCAGCCATTTGTACAATACACACCATATTAGTATATTATTGTTTGTCTCGTGACTTTGTAACTAGTTACTAAGGGAAGAGGCGAGGCAACCCCAACACAAGTATTCTTTGACTCACTGGGGCTGCTTCAGTTTTTGAAAGATACAATAATTATGTTTGTAGACACAATAAACAATTTTTTATTTTATTATTATTTTTAATACGTGATGGTGATAGCCTAGTGGTGTGACCGGTGGACTTAGTCAAAGGTCTCGAGTTCAAACCCAAGGCACGCAACGCTGACCTTTCGATGTTATGTGCGTTATTTATCACATGCTCAAACGGCCAAGGAAAACGTCGCGAGGAAACCTGCAGGCCTGAAAGATTTTCTTGATGGCATGTGAAGTCTCCCAACCCGCACTAGGATGCATAATTCCTCTCAAATAAGACCGAAACGGTAGAAAAACATAAATCAAATGACGCGTAAGTACCTATACATATGTAACACGAGAATCACAAATCTATTGGCTTGGGTACATAATAGTTGATTAAAAAATATCCAGTAATAGTTTAGGTACTCTTTAGTCATAAAGTATATCATTTTACAAATATACGCGGCTAGTAGGTACTAATTAAAAACTTATTATGAGTATATTCGTTTCGCTTAACCCTAGATAACCGTTCTTCTAGTCTAATAAATGTACACTAGTAAAGTCTTAAATAGGTTCGTTGGTATAGACTTAAGTGAAAATGCAAGTTTCTCTTCGTAGAGTTCGTGTTTATGCCTACACTCTCTTAGAGTAAGTGCGTTTGGAAGCTTGTAGAGATAGCATATTACGGTTATTTCATATTTCAGTTTAAATTTATACATATACTGTTGCGATATGTTGCTACCAACGTACCAACAAAATGTAATTAAAATAAAACCAATCTATGTAATTTAACTAACAAAACGTAACCCTTGCAAATAAATAATACTTAAAGAATACATATATTAGGAAATTTATTGAAGATAGTGGCAGATTGATTGTGCCAACAGCTTGTATCGGTTTCACATATTTATATATAATATAGAAACTAATAATACTAATCAATAATACCTAAAGCTTGACTAACAACAACTTTGACGACCCAATTAGTCCAGCGGTGGTTAACACTGCCTGCTGTGCTATGGGTCCCGGATTCGAATCCCGGTAGGGACAAATGTTTGTGCGATGAGCATAAACATTTGTATCCGAGTCATGGATGTTTCTATGTATAATAAGTATGTATTTACAAAAAAAATGTATATATGTAGTATATCAACCGACTCGTATCCGTAACACAAGTCTCGTTGCTTAGCTCGGAACTAGATGGCTCTGTGTCATAATGTCCAGAAATACTTTAATCACAAAATTCCCAACTGGGTAATCATATCACTCCATCATTTGTTCTAAAGATAGGATCCACGATGCGCGAGGGACACCTCTGGTGTTCCAAACGCCTGTAGGCTACGGTTACCGCCACAGATAACCCCCAAGTGGTTTTCTGTGGTAACCGCTCACCATCAGGCGGGCCTCAAGCTTGATACACCCTTGTGGAATAAAGAAAAAGATAATTGGGATCGTGACGAAATCGTCAAATAGTTTGCATTACACACGAAACTTTTTAAACTTCATTCAAACGCTCTCAGATAAAATAGGTTTTAGTTTTAGCAAAACAATTTTTTGCGCTCAGCTGTAAGGTAAACGACCTTTTATTCTGCATAGGATGTATATGCATGTAAACACATAATGTTCCAGATAAGATAAGAATCTGTAAAACCTAGTTTCTCTAAAGCACATATTGTTTAAGTTAACACCTAAATCTGTATGCTCAAATAAATTCGCTGTTATTATATTGTCGTTACGTACAGCCAGTAGCTAATTAAAAAGAAAAACAATAAAATTATGCATCAGTTTAGCCATTTCTAAATCACGTTTTAATGACAACTTAGTGTTGTGTTTGTAAAGGGTAAAAACTGGGATTCATCTGTTTTATATTTTTATGAAGGTGAATAAATTTCGGGGTTGATGTTTATATGAAATACTGTAGCTATGTATAAAACCAACTACCAGAATCATGTACTAATATTAAAGTTCTCATTTTATTAGGCCTACTCGACGGATAATAAATAGCATGGATATTATTACGATAGTAAGACGGTAGTACAAAAAAATTATAAATTTCATTATTATAATTCGTTGTAAATATTTGTCAATTCTTTCTCTTTAGAGAACAAGAACCATAGATATGTATAAACTATAAACATTTATTTTTTTACATTCTAGAATCAAAATAAAACTAATGCAATGTAATATTCAAATGTAAATACTGCAAGGATCGAATGACGATAGAACGTGAGTTGTGTGTGTAAGTACCGATATCCTGCCAACATAGCGGCCTTGAGCACTCATACATAGTGCAAACCGATATTATCGATACGCAACTCTATCGATATATTTACGATTAGTGTACGTCGGGTCTACCCTTTATAGCAGAACTTTTTATCTCATAACATTATTTTGCATAACAGCGGATAGCAGAAACTTCATTTTGCGGAAGGTCCTTTGGCAGAAACTCATACGTTCAAAACACATAATTTTGTAAGTCAGAGTCATCTTTCGGCATAAATTTCATATCCATAATAATTAAAAAGTAGAACCATCATATCACAGAAAGTTCACAGTGAGAATCGTCTTTTGGCATACATTTCATGTCGAAGACAGAACTATCATATCTCAGAAAGTTTACACTTAGAATCATCATTTGGCATATATGTCGTATCCATAATAATTGAAAGATTGAACACTGATTTGTTTATTGATACCGTTTCTTGTATTTATTTACGACGATAATGTTTATTGCTACATCTTGTTGATCAGGCAAAACAAGCATACACCATACATGCAGGAAGCTTGCAGCATGGGAAGATACAAACAAGCATGTACCATGCATGCAGAAAGCATGCACCATGCAAACAAGCATACACCATGCATGCAGCATGCAAGGAAGCATGCAACATGCAGCAGGCATGGTTTATGTCACGGCTCCGGCGCTGCCGGCGGCCCCACGCGAGCTAATCGTCGTCCGTAGTATCGGCTTGCTGGCCTAATTGAGGGTGAATTTACTATCTGCAAAGCGACTGCTATCTGTACTACCGATCAGATTGCTGAGTAACAGGCATATCGGTTCAGGCACTTTACCATTCCAATTGCAGACGATGGATATTCATATGACAACCAGTACAAAAAAGTAGTTGTATCGTTCTCGATATGTTAAATCGACAACCATGCATATACCCATCAGTGGACACAGGTCCTTACAATTTTATTGCGTTATTCAGCGTAATTATAACTTACTCACAACCCTATAGAAGAGTGGTATTAGTATATTATATTGTGTATTTTTAGATTAGGATTCATCTCTCCTCACACCATCTTACGTGTAACATTTACTGAATATTAATGGCGTGTAACGCGCATGCGTGATTTAGTTAGCATTACAAGATGCGTTCGCCTAGACGTTCAATTAGCAAGTTTTCTGCTAACCAAGATGGCGCATCTTTGTTGAGAATCAATAGTTGATGCACTGTGTATATGTACAGCGGAATTAGGTATTATACAGTAGTTACTAACTTTACTCAACCCAATTGAACGAAAATTATCTGGTGCCAATTAAAAATACTGTGCCCCACACTATGATTTTTCCTGTGTCGTGGGTGCGTGGGGATATGGACTGAGGACAACTAACTGTAACTTCGAATGTCGTACAAATATTTACCCCGTGCGGGGATCGAACCCGCGACCCGCGACACACAAGTAGATAGCTCAGCTATTGCGCCAAACTAGTCGTCAAATGTCTTTTAAAAAGGAATACTTGAAGGACTTAGGAAGATATGAAAACTGAATTCAAAAACCACCTCTATTTATCACCTTAAGACACATGTCATTATTGCACAGTATACCAGTAGATGTGCAGCATCAGTGACATTAACTCGTCCGAGCGACTAAAGTAAAAAAAGAAACAAATGCAATGAATAAATTATACATTAACAGTAGGTTGTACAACTTAATATAAATTAAATATAATTTTTAATCTGGCGACACCCTGTGAAACCTGCTCACATAACTGGTTTGTCCTTAACCCCTTAACCTATTGATAAGGCTTCTGCAGATATTTTAAATCCCTGGTTGAAATCCTTTGCAAAAATGTTTCATCGGTTTTTATTTATATTATTATATTTTGTTTTATTAGATTGTGAGTGAAGTGGTGTAAGTAGTGTATTATGGCTAATGGACTACGAATTCAATTAGAATGTTTTATTTCGAAGTTATGAACGTATTCATCACATGCTAAATCGGTGAAAGAATATTGTGAGGAAATACGGAATCATGTAGAATAGTGGGCCTATAGCCTTATAATCTTTCTCATATGAGAAGAGAGCCGTGCTCAACAGAGGGAATGATGATAATGGTAGTGTATATACCCAGATTTTTGAGTTGGTTAAAAAAGACATACTTTCGCATCTATGATGGATGTATTGATGTCATATAGATGCCAACAAAGCTACATTCGTCCGACAAGACCTTTTAAAAAAAGTGTCGTAATTGCCATCTTTGAATTAACCTGTTCCAAACTTTCTTCTTACATTACGCATGCACCTCTAATTGACAAGCACAACACACAATTTAATAGAATTTATTAATTTAATCGTAATGTGTAGTTGCTAATGTCTAAATAATTATGCATACCTTGTTAAATTACCTTATCATTAATTAGTTATTAATGATTACTTTGACTACTGGCGATTTAAGACAAATCTACATTGACCTTGCATAGTTTTTATCAGAATATTGTGCTGCAATGGAAAACTGCGATATTTTTTATTTTAGAAGATTGTCTATGTACATATGTATATAGATTTTTCTCCAAAAGATCTTCGACTTCTTGGAGCTATGCTACTAGCATCTTAGCGTTTCATTAATAAGTAGTTGAAATAAAACCATAAGATTTTATTTGAATTTAGGTAGCTCTTTTATCCATAATATAGTTAGTCATGCACCTACTATTTCCTCAACTACTGGTTGGTATTATGGTATTATATTTAAACCAATCGAATACAGTTAAACAATTCAACATAATCCTCATTCAACCCAGCAGAACTGTGTACAACTGACACAGTAAATATAAAGTTGCATTCGTTTGTGCGCGGGCGCAGTGTAGGCAGCAGCGTAGGCGATGCGGCCGTGACGGGCACCTGTGTTCGTAAATATTAGCATAAACTTAACAAGTTATGCGCTAGGATGTATGCTCTGCGTGTTCGAGGACCATGAGAAATTTGAATGGTATTTCTAGTGGTGAAATTATTGAGACAGCGACTTAAACTAAGCCAGACTAGAATAGTAATTATCTGTCATACAAAATGGTCCTAAAACTAAAGTGAGTCGCAATTACCGTGTTTCACTCGACTTCAGAATGATAAGGATAGCTTACATTACTTGAACGAGTTATTTAGCAAATAAATGTGTGGATAATTTGGAGAAGAGACTGTTAATGTGGCTTCTGGCTTTATTTCTCACACTCTCTCTATCATTTTGGGAGCTATATTGGACTTTAAGGTCGTGAATGCTGTTCAAAGTATTTAGGAAAGCTATTTTGTCCTGAAGATGGATTCTGTTTTCCTGGATTGTTTATGTGTGTGTCCTGTTCAAAAGGATAATACCCATCAAAACTGTAATGGAGATCTTCTAAACATCTAGGTATTTTAATCTCTAAATATTTTAGCTTCAACGTCACGCATTATCGTGTTATCATTGATCAAACTAACGGTTTTGGCAAATTAAATGCATCGCGAGATGAGAGAGGTGTTAAATGAAGACAAGACTATTTCGAAACCGAACCAAAACGAAGTTTAAAAAATGGTTTTATCAGAACTTTTGTCTGCTGGTCCCTTGGATTGGTGTATAGCTCCCATAATCATAGTAAACTAATTAACATAATATTGAATAGATTCATTTTATTATTGTACTGAATCATTAATTGAATAAACAGATAGACAGAGACAGTGTATTGCTGGGGAGTTTATTTATTGCACCACTCTTTCTTATCAGTGAAAACATTAGGAAGCGGTAAATGGCGAGCGTTTTTGGGGGTTGTCTTTAATCTCGACGCTCAAAAACCAGTTTCATAATGAAAGAAAGTTCGTGATCAACCGCAAAACAGTACCAATTCAAATATAACTACATATAATTGTAATTAATTTTATAATTTGTAAAAAATCAAGGTTAAGTACTTCCTAATAAAATATATTTAATTACTGCAAACTAGCTCAATGTCAGTACTGCTGTATAAGGTTCGTGAAATCTAGTTGCATTTACAGATTACCTACTACAGAAAATACTCCAAATTTTAACCTAGTAATTTGACCAAACCTAAATAGTTTTCCAAAAATGTACCACGAGACCAGTATAAAACAAGTTAGTAATATTCAACAGTCTTTACTTTATCTTCAATAACCCAATTTTTTTTTGTTTTATTTATATATTTATTATTCCTCTCAAAAAGGTACATAATATTTATTATACATAATACATATTGACAGTATAAACTTAACCTTTATGAGAGCTAGAGTCCGCACTAGGTTCGAGACCTTAATGACGAATCTCCAGGCTCTCGCCCTCAGATGGCATACAAATATTGGAAATTATTCTTTCACTGCTGGGCACAGGTCTTCTCTCATTGTAGAGGGATTAGGCTACAGTGTACCACGCCAGCCTATTCCAGCAGACTTCACCGCCTTCGAGAAAATCTCTTAGACGTGTAGGTTTCCTTGCCATTGTTTCGTTCAGCATTTGAAGTTATGATAAATACGCAAGTAACTTTGAAAAGTCAACGGCGCGTGCCTTGGGATCGATCCTGAGATCTTTGACTCCATATTTCTTTAATCATACCATTACTGGCTATCACAGCTTCTTTACTTTATACAAACACCTTATTTCCGACGTAGGTACACACAAATTTTATTCACCAGCAAAGAAACTATTGAAGACCGACGAGTAACTTTTTGCGCGTTAAATCAAAGCTATAGTTTTTTATGGGATGAGTCATCGGCTCTGGACTCATCGCCAAGCTTATTACCTTTATAAATAGATACTACTTGGTTATGTTAACGCTGTTCATCTCTAGCTAACCGTGTCTTAAATTATTGCCTGCCAGTAAACTAACCGATACATTTCTCGGATAAGTTAAAATAAATTATATGTATGTCCGGACATTATGACAAAGCGCCATCCAGTTCCAAGCTAAGCAACGAATTGTATTCGCACGTCTTCTGGTGTTGCAGATGTCCATGAGTGGCGGTGATCACTTACCATCAGGGGAGCCTCCCGCCCGTTTGAATGAAGCTTGTGTTACGGATGCTAGATGGTTGATACACTACACATAGATATTTTTATGGTCGTTTAATCAACCAAGCAATTGTACATACATGTATAACGAAGAGGACGTTAAACCTTCAGTTGATGGACATCTGAGACCTATGACAATCGCTGGTCGTAGTCATAAATATGAACACCCTGAAACCATATATATGTTCTTGTTGGTTATGGTTCTTCGAAGTATGGGGAGTTATTGATGTGTTTAGTAGGTATTCTGGTCAGCGATGGACTGACCTTTGATCCGAGTGGTTCTTGACTCAACTCCTACTACTTATTTAGGTACACTATACTGTTTTCTTACACTGACGCGAATATTAGACATTGAAATAAAACTACTTCGTACGAGCTGATTCACTCTGCCCATTAAAGTACGATCCGAAACGTCGAGATTAAATATTAACAAAAGGTATACAGTCTACCAATACATTTAATTTTTTTCTATACTGCTAGTTCTTAGAATTCTTATGTATTCTCACGAACCGAAAATTGACTGAAGATATAAGTAACAGTATCTAGTTTCATTTGGTGTAGGTTTCTGAGCGCTTAGATAAAAAATCTTACTGCAGCACTACCCACGCGTTTATGATTGTGTTTTTCTAAGAAGTGTAGTTATTCTATCTATAAATATCAACATCATTGAACCACTTACTGTCCCACTGCTGGGCACGGGTCTACTGTCATGAGAGAGATTAGGCTTCCCCCACGTTAACCTAGTAGGTACGAGCTGGAAGACTTCACATGCCACCGAGAGAATCTGTCAGCCGTGCAGGTTCCCTCATCATGTTTTCCTTCACCGCTTGAGTTGAAAAGTCAGTGCGTGCTTTGGAATTTAACTAAGACGTTTGACTTCACAGACCACAGGTCATACCTCTAGGCTATGACAGCTCACAATCTATAAATATATTATATTAATTATATTTATTAAATTATTTCTTCAACCATGTGCTGACATGCCTGTATAATTGACATTAAGTCAACGCTAAGTGGTTCCAAACCGGTTTTCATCAAGCGAGTGAGTCACAGTGGTAAACAATGACTGCTTATGTTATGTCTTTATTACAGCTATTATGTCCATTCACACATTCACGGGTAAATTATTAAAGGTATTTTTACAGGTAATGTCGTTTCGTTTACATAGTCGAATGTTGAACATCTTATATGTATGTATATCATATTTTTAGAAAGTGGAAAATGGCTTTATTTTTTAAGTGCTTTCATTCGATCCGATTTAATTTCAAATCATCAAGTGTTATTTTGTCGAAATTCTTGACCCTCAGTCACGTGTTGGGTTCAATTAAGTAATGTTATTTTGGGCATTTACTGTTTTAACTGCATATTCGTATGTTATGCGGGCGGATAGGGAGCAACCTGCATCCTAAATATAAAAACGGACCGGTAGTTGCATCAGTAATATTGTTAATTCTTCCTTAGTTTTCTTTATAACTTTCTAATGCATATTCCTTAATAAGTTGAAGGCTGATTTGTTATAATAATACGTGCTTTCAAAGGAAGCTGGTCATCTTTTTCGTATTTGGTAAATTGAGGCCGAGTCGAATATTGCACAAAGTGCTAAATGTTTTTCGGTATAGTGCATGCAATCGTGCTAAGCTCAGTCGCACCCACATTACGAAATGTCCGAAATCTGTAGGTAGGTAAATTTTTCGCAATTACTAACGTTTATAAATATCGTCTTCGATAGTTCGACAATGTTTACTTGATTTAAATTATTCAAGGCAATGGTTAAACAGTGTTAGATTATCGACCAAGGGACAGACGATACTCTTGCAGTAGTTCACCGCTACTGCAATGTACCATACCTGTATTACAAAGGCACAGCATCAGCATCGTGGCGGTTGACACGAACTGAAGAAGCTTTGGAACTGATGTTTTACCAGATATGATCAGATTCAAAGTTTAAAAATTCCAGTTCTTTTAATAGAGTTTATCCATATTTTACAAATGAATGCTATTAACACTGTCTATAACTAGGGCAGTATTCAATTCCATCTAATTGAAGCTCGCGAGCTAAATTTCCATTTTTCATTGGATTTCCAACTAGATAATACAAACCTAGGATCTTTACAGCAGCATTTGACAGTTTGAAAGAGCAAGCATATAAGAGATATGAATCGTAGCGGACCTGTTTAGTGCTTATTAAGCAGTATTACCGAAAAGCAAATAATTGAATTTGTATATGGAGACCGAATTATTTTTAAAACTAAACTTCAATAAAAAGCTACGTCTCTTGTCCTTATACGATGTCCTTTACTGACGAATAAGCTCAAAATGAAGATATTTAATTTTTATAAAAGATTCTCATTTTTAGAATTTGTTATCTGTCTGTACCCCGCGCATTCGATGAACACGACGAGATCTGATGATTGTACTCTATAGTACCTATCATCATAAAAAAGTTGGCTAGAAGTTTGACAATGGAACAATTAAATTCAGATCATAATATATTTAAACTTGGAACGCAAGGACACTGAACAAATGCGATCATTGTATTCAAACACGATTGATTCCATCGATCAATGTATCGATGCGGCGACAAAACAAAAGCGGCTCGTGCTCACTGACCTAGAACCTTAGCAGACTTCGTGTTGTCTGCGCTGTCATCAGCACAACTTGGCGTAACTACCAAGAAACTGATGCAAGTATTACCAACCTTAGTTTTCTCGCTTTAGAGTTTAAATTATAATTGTGATGTTCTGAGATGCTATCGTATCGTGTGCATTACGTAAGCATTATGTGCGTCCGTCTGTGTACGAGTAAATACGGTGATGTCATGATGGCTCTGCCTACATTGATTCCGTAGTCTTTTTTTATTTTTATTCGTGGAATTTCTGTATACTGTCTATGACCGACACGGATTCCAATCTCATAGTACGTTCTGACGCCCTGAACGCCCTAACGGTTGTGACGATCTAATGCAGGATAAAATGTTGTAATGGTTTTATTGGTCTTTCCGCCTTCACAAGAAGTTCTTTAATAGCAGATTATTACATTGGAGTAGCCGGCAGTGTTAGCCATTCTTATTAATTTAATTTTTCACCAGCTTTTGCCCGCGATTTTGTCTGCATAAAATTAGTAATTTTAATTAAACTCCCCTTTTCTCCCTTTTCTCCCTTTTAAGGGATGATTTCCGAGATGACAATCCATATCCTGTCCTTCCCCAGAACTCAAACTATCTCTATACCAAATTTCATCTAAATCGGTTTATGATTTATGATATTATTATGGATATTTTTGAATTCCTTTAAATTTCAATATAAAAAGATGGCTACAAAAGATGATCTATACCTACCAGCTGGTTGCAACCCCATTATACATATACAATTAGAGATTCTATGAAATTTTAACCAAAGCATAAATCTGAAATAGTTAAGCATACGAATGCATAATTATGAAATCGAATTGTCAATAACTAACAAAGAATCTGAAACCTCTGGATTGAAAAATATAATTTCTTTAAAAGTTGTTTCATTTCAACTCTCTATTAAAAGTTTTCGAATAAAGAATGATTGATTCATTCATTGATAACATCGAAGATGAATTTGACGAATTTGGTTGATTGATGGAAGAAAAACCTGTCAAGTAATTATTTATCACTTTAAGCATGAATCCCAGGAAACAAATGAAGATGATTATGTAGAATTCACGCCATTATGCTGCACGTCACAGTAATTTTATTTTAACAAAAGAAACAACTGACTAATATCAAGCCGAATCTGTTAAATACCTAGTTGGTAGAATTCATAATCCTTTACTTTTTCATGTCGATGATGTCAGTAGTCAAACGGAAAATGAAACATAATCCATGCTAGACACAGGGAAATCTATTTAAGCACTTATACAATTTAAATCTACTTGGCAATCTTGTAAGGCTTCATATTGCATACTTAACTACACTCCTATTATTGCCTTCAGTTTTACTGTTATTAGAATAGGATTTTCTACTGTATCCTAGATAAGTTTGAAAATATAAAGACCCGTAACAACTACCATATAGATATTTGTTTCATGCTATAATCGAACTCGTCATGCGACAATTTATTACTTTGTACTCTATTAACCTATCTTAGTTCAATGTTGGACTGAGTCCAGAGGGTGCCAGAACAATTGTTCATCAGCATTCCGCATTCAGTCGGTCCCAGCGACCTTTTTAAGTCGTAAATCGATCTTACTGGTGGTCGTCCTACACCTCATTTGCCAACGGCCATCGGTCCTTCATAGACGTGACGCAGTCGAATGCTACTTCAGCTTGCTTATTTTCGATCTGTTTCTGATTATTACTCATTCAGCTCCTTTAAACTGGACTAGCTTGACAAGCCAGCTATACGTGGCCACATTACTACTCTGTAAAACGATACAGGTGAAACATACTAGAAAAGAAGTCGGTTAAATAAATTTGGTTTGCACTGCCTAACCCAAAAAAAATTGTCAGCTTCTCTATGGAAATTGTAACTATGTAAATAATACACATATTTTTTTTTTCTGACGTCGTTCATGCATTTCAACAGCTATTATTTCTAGGGCTCTCGATAACTTATCCTCAGCGTTGTTGTGTTTCTGCGACTAAGTGAGGTTACCAAAGCTCTTTGGGGGAGTGATTATTCTGACAGCACGGACATTATTTTTGCTGTCAGTTTAGTAACTTCCTGTTTTAAGAAACCTGTACGGTTTCTACGGGGTCGGTCGACACCTCTGCCTATAGGCTACGGTAATCGCTCATCATAAGCTGGTTTGCCAGCCTTGTGGTAAAAAGTTATAATTATATTCTATCTCCAAAAGACTCATTTTATTTGGTGGTCTGCGTTCTATTCGACCGAATTTTTCATGTTCTAGTTTAGCGTTCTTACAAAGGAACCGTTTGCGATAAACTGTAATCCATTAGACATGCAAAAAGCATTTCTTGCAACACATAGTAGCTGTGTGTCATTTCTTAAATATTCCTTGACAAGCTGAGTAAACCGTGTCATCACGTCATTTCCATATTATCTACTATGAATATGCAAACTGCCTTGTTGATCCAGTGGTCGTAAGTGCGACTGCTGATTAAGCGGTCTTGGGCTCAATTCCCAGATCGAGGAAAGTGTTATTGGGTTTTTCTATAAAATTCTCAATAGTAGCTCAGAGTTTGGACTCGGTACTGGGCCCTCGGTTTTCGGAGTTTGGGCCCGGTAGATCTCAAAAGGCTCAACACGTGCCACTACCAAATTGTCAGTTAACGTCATACATAAATGTATATACTTCGTAAAATCGCAGAAACCTTGTAGACTAATATTTTTTGCGTTTCAGTAGTAAACGTAATTTCCACTTCCTTTTCAAAGTGCAGTTTGATTTTAATTGATTATTCCCATTTGCAGGCAACCTAATTACTTGATTATGTTTGAATTAATTTTGATATTACGTTGTTTTCGTGTTAGTTACACTCCTTAACTGTTCCTTCCTCCTTAACTGTTAGTCTTACTCTTTAACTTCTTCTTCTTCGAAGTGCCTCTCCAATTACTGGAGGTTGGCCGTCAGTTCGGAAAACTTCAGTCTGTCCTTCGCAAGGCGGAACAGGTCTGCGGCGCTGTTAATGCCGGTCCACTCGCGAATATTGCGCAGCCACGACTTTCTTCTTCGGCCTACTGATCTTTTTCCAGCCACTTTGCCCATCATTATAAGTTGCAGCAGTTGGTATCTATCATGTCGCATAATGTGACCCAGATAACCAACTTTTCTCTGTTTGACGGTCTGCATAATTTGGCATTTCTGACCGGCTCGGCGGAGAACTTCTTCATTGGTCACTTTATCGGTCCAGCTAATCTTCAGCATACGCCTGTAGGCCCACATTTCGAAGGCTTCTATTCGTCTCTTGAGGTCAATTTTAATAGTCCAAGCCTCGCATCCGTATAGAAGTATGGGCCATATATAGCATTGCAGGAGCCGAATGCGTAGGGATATCTTTAAACGGCGACTGCAGAGTACTTTTCTCATAGAGTTAAATGCACTACGGGCCATCTCTATGCGAGTCTTTATCTCAAGATCACTCTCCCAAACTTCATTTAGCCATGTGCCGAGGTACTTATATTTGTTTACCTGTTTACTCTTTAACTACATATTTATATTAAGCATATTTTTTCTAGGAGGTAAAGTAGACGGCGGCTCTGTCTATTTTTCTTCAACTCCAAGGCCCCAAGTGGTAATAAACGGTTCTTCTTTTGACTTGACCGTATTTGCTCAATAAACTATAAAAAGCGTATGAAACGGACCGTAGCGCGTGGCATTCTGTAGTTTCTGCCTACCCCCATGGGAAAAAGGCATGAGTGTATATTCGTAATAATCTATCTTGTCGATGCACTAAGAATACTCACAAGTCGTGACTTAGACAGACCCACTTAGTAACGAGTTTTTTTGCACTTATTGGTATTCTTTGTAGATCGAAATTTCTTCCAAGCGGTTCCCGTTAAAGATTCTCATGTAATTTCGATAGTATACTATTATTATGAAAAGATCTATCAGCACTTTTGATGATAAATGATTCCGCGAAATTTTCAGTTTACTGAAAACTAAACAACAAACACACTGAATTGGTGTATAACGAGTGTTCTATTAACTTAGCGTTAAGATGGGCGATGGCTTTTGGTCTTATTATTATTGTAGTATATCGATTTATTAACACTATTACTTTTATATTTATAGAAGAGTCAGTCAAGTCGCATCTTTGTCCCATACCACAGGGACAGTATTTTAGGATCGAGTCATACAGGACTTTGTCTGGATTTATTTATTAAGTATTTCCTTGTACAATTTATGTGGTTTTATGACAGATTGCCACTTACTTAAAATAATGTGTCATGTGCGACACCTGCCAGTTCCTAATTAATACAAATTAATTTTAAAGAAGACAATTAAATATAAAAAATAAATTAACAAAACTTTCACGTTGTTGCAGAGAATTAAATACGAGTACGTGAACGAGTCTCTAGTGCAGAGGACGAAACGACAGACGAGAGAGCGGTGAGTCACTATACATATTCCACTTGTAGTAAACCAGAGGACCATAATCATGATCATTGCAAAAATAATCTTGTTAGAATGGGTTATGATTGCTTTCGCCCTAACATAGTGCCTGCAGTAGTGCTGTACGAGACAACTCGAAACTAGATGAGGTTCGAGAATGGTGAATTTGAGTGTGAGTTTCGAGTTTTCTTACTTCGGCTGTAGCTTTAGTGCTCATGATTAGGGTGTTAAGTTAGGTTAGAGAAAAAAGTGAAGTATTTCTTTGTTAAAATATGCATGAAAAAAAAAACAATCTACTTACGTTACGAGAGACCGCAAGTTCATTGTTTTGTCTATCTTCCAATGCAGACTATCGTACCGGTGAGAGAGACGAACTCAAATAAGATGGCGGGTGAATTAGATATTGTTGAGTGATATTTTTCTTAAATTTCTATCAAATTCCGCCCCTTTTCGTATGCTTTGAATAGACTTTTGAAAACACGTGCACTACAAGCAGCATTTTTTAACGTGCTTCAAACCCTTGCAAGAAATAGGTACGAAAATTAACAATCCAGAAATTTTAGCACTATCCTTGACTATACAATACCATAGTTGTTAATCTGGGACATAACTGAGACTTGTTAGTCTAAACCGCAGTAGGCTAGCGTTGTGAACTATACCCTAATCCTTCTCAAAATTGGGACTCGAAACTAGTGTTGCAAACGTCCATAGGCTACGGTAACCGCTTACCATCAGGCGGGCCGTAAGCTTGTTTGGCAACCTAGTGATATGAAAAAAACCGGCCAAGTGCGAGTCGGACTCGCCCACGAATGGTTCCGTACAAAATTAGCCAAAAAAAAATAGTTTTTCGTATGGGATATTTTATTTTGTTTTTAGCTATCGCGATTCTTGAGATACAGCCTGGTGACAGACAGAGACAGACGGACGGACTGACGGTCGGACAGACAGCGAAGTCTTAGTAATAGGGTTCCGTTTTTACCCTTTGGGTACGGAACCCTAAAAATTAGAGGAGACCCTAGCAGCAAGTGGGTGGGTCAATAAATAGGTTGTTGCCGATTTAATTAATTGCAGAATGAATATATTAAAATTGTGAACACTGCCAGTAAGTAGGTATTCTTTCGCATTTTTTATAAGAAATCGCAGCATGATCGCTGCATTATAAGATTATAACCGACACTCACAATTTGCGTTGATAAATATTTATAAGATTTCTATTTGTTTGTAGCGAGAAAACCTCAATTTTATTGTCTTAAGTGTTGATGTATTCTGTTAATATGTTTGAAATAATAAGTAATTAAAGCGTGTCATTTACAGGAGTTGCTTAAATATTGCATGTTTTTTCGGTTTATGATCCTCAAATGAGGATAACCTCATTTGAGGTTATATGTTTTTGTGGATGTTTAATCTTTCTCTGGCTATGTCTTAGGAATATTTGCTATGTATTGCTAAAAAAAAAAGAAATGTTTTTGTTGGGACAGTGGCAAAATCTTTTTTTTTTTTTCTATCATTTTTAGGGTTCGATACATCCGTATGAAATATAAATGGTCTCTTTTTATATGATGACGGGGCAGCTATGTCAAGTTAATAAAAACATAATAAAGAAAAATCAAAATTAATCAGTAATGTAAATAAATAAAATTAATAATTAAAATTAATCGAAGGACAAACAAAAGGCTGTGAGGGTCTCCAACATTTTTATTTTGTAATTTACTAATACTTATGTAATTTTTTTTTTTAATACATCACATTACAACTATTTAATATCTAAATCCTTTGATACGCTTGTCGTGCTCTACCTGCAGGCGTTTTAAAAACGCCTCAAGTGCTATAAGCACTTACCAACACCGAAAGGTACCACCCACATCTTTGACGGACGGACTTTTGGTTCGACCTAAATGTCTTGAAATACATAGTCATAAATATGAACCATCGAATATTAAAAACATAAAAAGTTTTTACGTATTTTCTATGCACCATATGAGTTTCACATACCGTTTAACGACTTCAAGTAAAAACTATAAATCTAGCTCGTCCACGCGCTGCGCATACGCATAGTTCAACGCACTCTGCAGTTTTCAGCACGTTTTCATTGATATTTCTGTCTCACACCTGACATCGTATAATTGATATATGTTTTTATATGTATAAATGGTACGCTTGTCAAAGTGCTGTTTTCCACTCTTGCGTCACAGTCGTTTTGTTTATAGATCGCCATCTGGAAATACTGAAAAATACTATCAGGTTATTTAATAATAAAATGCACTAGCATTTTAAATATTTATGAAAGAGTTAGTAACACGGCCTCTCTAGGTATTTACGGCAACCTATGTTCTTAAACCAAATACCTATTAAACCTCTAGTCACGACAAATTAATAATGTCAAAATTAAAAAGGCTTAAATTAAATTCGGCTGAATGACTTAAAGAACATTACCATGCACCCAGCGTATTAAAGTGTATTTAAAAGAAAAAAAATACAGTGCGCCTATAGTTTTGCGTAACGTATATAAAAATATGATAAACATAGAACAAAGTTTGTTTAAAATACAATAAATTACTTCGGGCAGTGAGTGAGAGGTCGAGAGGAACTATATTTTTACTTTATCGACGTTACGAAATTTCGATATGCCTACGTATACAGAATTAGATGAACCAGATATATTATTATTACTTGTACGCTATTCATTCAAGATTTGCGACCTACATGTCCTATATTATTCTTAATCAAACGCACTTATTTGTTTTACATACTATTACTAATGGTACAACTATTTGAATGTGATCAAGTCACTATGAATTATCAACATCTGACACTAGTATCTGATGCCGTGTCGTCAACTTTGTCCTACAATAAGCAGGAGTAGCATGACGACTAGTCTTTTTGACATTTGTTTGATACTAAATATGTAAAACTGGTAAAAACAAAGACAATCGACACTCAATTGTTTTTAATTTAACAGACTTTGGCCTACTTTACTTAACACATTATAAAACAAGACTGTCGTGACAATTCTTACCTCATTGTCATTCAGCAGGTCACGGGGATGCAGGACATTTTACTCTGTCGATGTGGTTTATACAAAATACGACTGTATGCAATAACTCTCGACTATATAACCTGGTATTAGGTAAATACGTAATAGTGGAACGTAATTAGGCGTTTCCTTTATTTTCAACTAGCTGTAATGACGAGGAGTTTTGTAACTAGTTGCAGTGTTGCTGCTATGTTATTCAGCGAAAACTGAAACAGCAGGTGTTAAATAATAATAATAATAATAATAAACATTTATTTCAGACCAAGTTACAAGTCCATACTTATAGAGACATTAACAAAAACCTTATAAAATGTGTGTCCGAATACATGTTTTCAGGATATTTGAGTCCTGCTTACTTGCAATGACCTGTAGGATGCTGTTAGTGCTAGCCCGGACTCTGCTTAGTAGGGATGCGAGTCGCTTGCGCATGATAGCATGGAAGCCGTCTACCCTGGCCTGCGCAAACATACCGGAGGCACTACAATAGCGGGGTAGCCCCAACAACATCCTAAATCCATTGTTATATTGGACACGTAGGGCATTGAGCGGCCTCTGCGTATACCTGTACCACAGGCTGCTTGTGTAGAAAGTCTGACAGTAGGCTCTAAATAGTGTGACTTTAACTTGGTCACTACAACGCGCAAACCTGCGGGCCAGCATATTACTTCTGACCGCCAGTGCCCTACGTTCCCTTTCTATGTCAACTTGGTCATCAAGGCCCTCAGTAACGTAATGTCCGAGGTATTTGAACTGTTGTACCCGCTTCAGTTCAGTACCATTCAGCTTTATCGCAGGCACATTTGACGGAAACTTACCGGAGGCCTTGAAGACCATGTACTCACTCTTCTTACAATTATATATTAAACCGTGCTTATGGCTATATGTTTCACATATGGCTAGCAACTGTCTCATTGCGCTTACAGTTGGGGTCAGCAGCACCATGTCATCAGCGTAGCTAAAGTTATTCATACATACATTGTCGACCCAGCATCCTACTCGTGTGCTGCTGAGCCCAACTATAAGCTCATTCACGTACAAGTTGAAGAGCTTGGGAGAACTTAAACCACCTTGTCTCACCCCGCAATCCAACCTGTACGCGTCGGAGAAGCTGTTTGCCCATTTCACATGATTTTTCTGGTTTTGGTACCAGTAATGAAAAATCCTTTGCACCTGTGTAGGCACGCCAGTTCTCTTGAGTTTCTCCCATAACACGTCATAAGACACGAGGTCAAACGCTTTGGAGAGGTCAAGAAAGCATGCATACACTGGTGTACTTCTTTCCGTATAGTATTGAACAGTGTGCTTGAGACTCAGAATTGCGCTTTCAGTAGAAAGTCCGGCGCGAAAACCGAATTGAGCATCATGAATGTTAAGGTGTTTGTCAAGTTCTGAGTCAAGCACACTGTCCAACACCTTAGCCACCACTGTTGCTAAGGAAATTGGCCGGTAGTTATTTTTATCGGACATATCACCCGTTTTATTTTTGACAATCGGTACAACAACCGTTTTCATAAGTTCCATGGGCAGGTACGAGTGATTCAGACATAAAGTGAAGAAAAAAATATTCAGACGTTTTTGTTCACACGAATAAAACACGTTAAACATAATTAAAGAAACATATATTTTGTTTTACTGTGACTAATAAAGTTAGGGTTGCCAGATTAAAAAAAACGAGCTGAAGAAGCGAGGTAAACAGCATCATAGGTTATAAGACAGCAACCTCCTTAAATAAAACTGCTTTAAAAACACTTAGTGGTACTGTACTGTCGTTTAATATTCGACTGTTGACGTTTTATTTTACATTTATTAGTATTTGTTGTTAAATATGGTAATTTTTTTCTTCAAAAACAGTATCAAAGTCATAAAGAAAGATTAATAGTTTCATCTTTCAGCTCACAACACAGTACTATTTACCCTGCCCTGCATGACATACATGCGCTAATGCATACGTTGTAAATGTTTTTCATTAATAGTCTTGATATCTTTTATCTATTACTGGAGGAGACAAGAAACTTAAAAGAAGAACGACTACTTAATTGGGGAGTGTCAATAAAGCTTATAATCTTCTGACTCACACCAGTCAGTTCCAAATTTCCTTATGGGTTGCCACCATATTGAGAAAACTGTGCTTAGCCTTGTGAAAATGTGAATCATAATATCGCGGAGACAAAAGTTGAAAAAACTTGTTATTGAAAAGATTTGAAAAGGTTCTCTAAAAATAATTTAGTTGTGATCCTCTCAGAATACAAGCGGACTTAGTTGCCCTTTATTTTTTGTTTGTTTACCTCGTATCTGGGGAAAAATCCCAGATAATCCGAGAGACCAACTTGGGAAGTCCCTGAACAAAAACCCTTAAAGATAGGTGAGACTATAAACGGGACTATATACAGAATTACGACTAAACTCTACATTAGTACCTATAAATTTTAAGAATTCTGAAATGTGACCCATTATATCTTTTTGTTTCAGATCAGGGTTCATTGAACCCCTACGACGAAACGATTCGAGCTTGGCGCTGCAGAAGTCACTTCTCGGCCCCTCGCATTATTGTAAAAAATCGCTCGATGACTGTCAGGCACTAAAATATACCTGCACTATTCTTGTATAATAGTCGTATTAAAAAAAACGAAAAAAATCTCGACAGAACGCCCTCTATCAGTGGCCACGACAGAGGGTTTTATAATTGTACATTTATATATGCATATATAAAAAAAGGAGAAAAATAGTGATCTCTAACGTGACGTCACAATACCAGAATTGTGATTATTTAACTAATTAATACTTTATTTTAATCGCTTTGCTGTTTTGAAATCGCATTTTTAACGCGTATTGCCCGTTTTATTGTTAGATTTTTTATTTTAAATTGTAAATAGCAAAAATATACTTATAATCATAATAAGTGTGACATTGCGTAAAGTAACTATAATACTAGTCATTGATCTAGTGTATTTATTTCGATAATATTCAATTTTGTAATCTATGAAGGATAAACTAACTGAGTAAGAGCTTTCTGACTTAAAAATATATTGTAGAAATATCATACTGAATGCCCGAGTGCATCGTTTAACCAAAGAAAAATAAATCTGTGACATTTCCCTTGAAAAAGGCGCTGTCAAAAAACGGCGGGAAACTGATATCATTGAGCCACAGATTAAATAAACATAGTGCTTGATTCCGTTAAATCGACTACAATCGGCAAAATGCAGACTCAAATCGGTGTTGGCAACGAGCTGCAGAGGAGCTACAGGATGCAAGACTTTGCATCCCCTGGTGTCATCATGAGAGAGCGCAGCTTCATACGTCCGCAATCCCATCATAATATGCATCATAACCAGGTAAAATATATATTATATATCTCAAATACAGGTGTACAATAAAGCATATTCTATCTATCTATCT
The DNA here is from genome assembly GCA_905163465.1 of Craniophora ligustri. Taxonomy (NCBI): domain Eukaryota; kingdom Metazoa; phylum Arthropoda; class Insecta; order Lepidoptera; family Noctuidae; genus Craniophora; species Craniophora ligustri. Next base: position 2,237,911 of record LR990967.1, on the reverse strand, counting down.
ATCTACAGATCTCTAATACTTACACAAATATAAGACATTATAATAAAATTACTTTTACGGATTTTATTGCGTTATAGTGGTATACTAATTTAATCCCGTCGTTTCGGATCTTTACAGCATTCACATGGTAATGACATAAATAAAATGCGAAAAAGTAATTTTATTCTATACATGTATAATACGTAATAGAGTTTATTGAGAACTGGATCGTTATAATCAGTACTCTAATGGAAAATACCTTGGCTTCATCGTAAAAGTTAAAAAAAAATCTGATTTAGGTACGATCGCCAATATTTATCGTACCCCTGGTACTTTTGGACCTCGTGCTCATAATAATAAGGATGAAAGTCTACTGCAACTGTTCTGATCATTCTTTACTTAAGCTACAGACGAGTATACTTATGAATGCATTTCGAAGTGTTATTAATGTATGCTTAAATTTGTAAGACCTTGCTATTTGCTAAGGATTTCTAGTACGATTGCAGTTTCGCGTGGGCAGGCGCTCGCGACTCACTTTATTCCTACGCCTACGTCCCGTCTGCTAACTCGATAGCCTTTACCTTAGCATTTAATTTATAATCTTTTTACATCGTATTTGATTATTTGATCGGATTATTTAACTTGATAACTTGAATAAGATGTATCAATAAGGATCTAACACCAAACGGGGCCGTAAAAATCGGATTTATGGGGTATGAAGTTTCGGATAAACCCAAATGTCGGCAAAATCAACATTTAAGACACTTTCTTTAAGTTCTGCAGACCGTGAGACCAAGTTTCAAGAAATTTATAGGCCTGCAGGCCAGAATATACAGTATGTAATAAATTGAGACAAACTTTTCTGAGCCGGTGATACATATTGGTATTGGTATTAGTCTCTGTTTCGTCTTATTGGTCTGATTGATGGTCACAGACCTTTGCAAAGATTTATTTCTATATAATCTCACTAGCAGAAGAAATGACAATATACCCTTCTAACATGGGACCTAAGAACAAACTACTACTACATATACTACTAATAATTGTATTGAATAAATAACAACTGTATCGGCAAAGTTTGAAAGTAAATCAGTACACCCTTTCTAACCGCTCTGTGATGTTAACAGATCATTCAAGGAACATGTTTCTTGGTTGGTCTGTTAACAGTGTCATCAACAAATTAGACAAAATAAAAATTGGACATATAAATTGGATCAAATATGAGTGTTGTATATAATTGATTTCGAATTAAATAAATATAATTAATATTCCTAGACATTATGACACAGCGCCATCTAGTTCCGAGCTTAGCAACGAGGCTTGTGTTACGGATACTAGTCGGTTGATCTACATACACGATCTACTACATATATACTTTTTTTTGTAAATACATACATCATAATTAATTCATTGAAAAATAATTGAAAAAAATAATATTGAGAATTAAATGGTAAACAGTTACAACTTAACAGATATCGACATTTAATCGTAATAAAAGTGAAAAATCAAGCACGTTAAACTAAAATAAAGTATTCTATTAATCACCTAGTTATTTTAATGTTAAGAAAGTAAACCAGCCCTACAGATAAAATCTACTTTATCTATATTTCATAGATTAATTACTAATCATTGTTTTAAAATAAGGTTCTAAGCTACTCGCATGCTTAGAAGTAGGGTTCATCAATTTTATAAAGGTATTATATTTTGAATAAAAAATATAAAGTATATTTTATTTTTCAGTTTAACAATGGCAAACGGCGTAGCATGATTCTGACCAACGCTAAAGGGAAACCCACTCTGGAAATCTACAGGCCTCCCGGTAAGTGTCCCGATAATGTAAGTAAGGAAATAAGTACCTAACTGACAATTTGCATAACTTCTTATCCATGAAATATAAAACTCTAGAGAAAGGTGTAAAGGGAACAACTGCAAGGTATTATTCTGTGACTTCGGGAAAAAGCTTCAGACTAATCTGGGTAGTATAGCTAGGCCGCTAAAGATAATGATCTAACTTTACGGTAATTTTAATTTGAAGTTCAAAGTAATTTTAGTTTAATTCAGTTTATTATTATCTGATACCATCATTTATACTCTACTTGGGCTCTGTGCTTTCATCATCACTTCTCTTACAAATGTCTCTTCTGTTCAAATGCAATCGATTTTAATATAAAATCATTCCGATTCTCGATTTGTCACAGGCTGAATGTAAATACTTGGCTAGAGCAAGTCTCCACGTAAATTTGGCGCCAAAATTAAAAATAAACAAATTTCATATTTGGAACAGCTCGACAGTCGAATGTTTGTTGCGACGGGACGCGTTTGTCAAACGAATGTTTGTTTGTAGTTTTATGTGTTGTGATATAATTGAGATATTATTATGTCTCGGTGTATCGTGAAACAGTCGTTGTCTCAGCCGGTGGCGGTAGCGCCGGTCTCTCCCGTGGCTCAGGTGTCGCCGGTGTCTGTTTCCTCTGTGACCGTGACTCCGGTATCGGTGTCTGTGACCGTGACTGCTGCTCAACCAGTTTCTGATGCCCCAGGTTTGTGTACACATGCACAGATGGATCTGATCCTCTTTTTTTTTGGAGTTATTTCACTCACATCAAGCTGTTCACATGGTGTGCCGGTCGTGGGATTGTTTGAAGTCGGTTTGTAATGTCAACACTGAGTCTTGGCATTATTGAGTAGACATGTTATTTCCGTCACAAAACATGAGTGTTTTGGCGACGATATACGTGAACAATGAAATAATTGTATGTAAATAAAAGAATGTCTGATATTATTCTTGGCAGCTTCCAAGGTTTAGAATTTAAATAAGTTGAGCATGTGATTGCATGAAACTTAACCATCATGTTTTTTGTCTAAACGGAAATTTACCAAATATTTAGTAAATAATATAGTTATGCGGGCAAATTGTGGAATTTTGTTTCTCTTTTTCAAGAAACATTGTTTTTGGTAAAAATATTTCTAGATTCGGATTGAAATCTTAAGAAGGATCGATCGTTTCCAATTGATGCTCATAATGGTTACGTTAGATTGTTCTATCAGAGGCGGTGTCCAAAAATAAAGATGTGAATAATGATATTGTTGGTAAAAACTGGTCAGGTACCAGAATAGACCTACATTATCCTACTCTTATTATTTAACTATCTCGTTTACTTGTTTATATTATATCTAAGAGAAATTTCGAAGTATTTAAATTAAATACAACGATTGAGGAGTTTTAGCGAATAACACACAATATACTAAACTTAGTGAAATGTAATTCACATTTATATAAAATCGCAGTACACCTTTTTTATCTGCAGTCCTGCCGACCGACCCTCAATCATAAATTAAATTAAAGACATATTAATAACTTCCTAGCATAGCGCATTGGCGTGAAATTACTTTAAGTCCATTTACTCCTGTATATAATACAACTGTTCAGTCAAAACTGCACATCGAGCCAGTAAATCTTGGATGAAAGTTTCGCTTTTGTTCATTTGAGCGCGTCGGATCGCGTGCGCCGCGCGATGATCTAGGTTACCCAATTAAATGCCTCGCGCTTGCTACATTCGTGATGATTTTATATATTATTGCTGTATTTAGTATCTACTATTTCCAATTATATTGTCTTTTAGATTAGAGGATTTCTATTTCTATCGTTCTGTGGCGTCCAGTGGCAGTAGATACGCTTAATTTGACTTCCACAGCATTCAAAGCCGGTAAGTTAGGTTTCCCACGTCCATTCTACCCCAATAGTGTTGTTCTCTTTGATTAGGTAAGAAAGTCTCATCCAACATTGGCATCCACGTTTAGCCTAAAGATAGAGTATTAAATAACTGTTCTGCTTGGTAAAATTTGATAACACAAGACAACAATGCAAATCTTTGTTGCTGAAAGGCTGTTTCTGTTTGTCCAACCCATTTTTATGGTAAACTTTTTATAATCACTCGTAGTACAAGTTCTCCAATTGAACTATAAGTAAACTAATTGTCGTTTCCAATTATGGAAAGCCCACATACCAGCCGAGGCTAGCGGCCACCAATCAATCTAACTGTACTTCGTCTATACTGCATGCAAACATGTTGTAAGCAAGTGTTATTAAGCTGTACACTAGGTAGTTTTTGCTTCGAAATGCCAGTCAGCAAGTCGATAGGATAAAAAAGCTAACACTCGGATATCTGTGCAGTGTTTACATGTTACACGAATGCATAGTATTAATATATTCTGCCTAATGCTCTTCTTCAGTCAGGCAATAATCCCCTACGTAAGCCCAGGTGGCTCTTAGGCGTATTTTCACGCAGTTTCTTTTTTCTTCACATTGTTGATATGATAATGGCCATATTCTGCACATTATTTTGGCAAACGTTATGAGACTAACAAACATTGTCTCATGACGTAGTTCCTGTGTAAAATTCCTTGTCTGCAGATGACTCAGCAGTCTGATTGGAGAACTCTAAAACACGATAAAAACTGAATCATAAGATCAGAAGTTCGTTGGTGTTGTTATTTGTTCCACAAATTGCATATTTTCCAATGATCGTTACTTCTAGAATTCTATGGCAGGCTTCATCTTTGATCTTTATGTATAGAATCTTGTATTTTTTATCTGTATCTATAGGAATATGTTCTAGTAATTATTTTTAACAATACATTTTGAAGGGAAGGAGGCCTTTCTCCACCAGTAGGTGGTTTTTTGAGTTGTGATTATGCATTAGTTGTCTTATACTAAATCTAAGTTGAATGTTCTGATTGCAGTTCATAAATATCTACGTTATTTATTGTAGGTGAATACTTCTAATGAGATTTGTTGTTGTTAATAGTTCTATTCAAAATCCAGCAAATATCGGGTTCCAAAACGCTTTAATAACTTCCAGTTGATCTATATTTTGTCAGTGTGTCACGGTGTTTTGGCCAAGTTCCATAATTTCATTCATACGTACATATTTGCTGTTCTTCTTCCGGACATGAAGGATGAGGCGCCGAAGCTATTTATTACTCCTTACTTCATCAGAATCACTTCAAGTTTTCTCATCCTTCCTTTCACAATCACGTCCTGTTGACAAAGCATTGTTAGAACTCACATCTTTCACACAAAGAATGAACGTACTTCTACACATATTTGACTGTCTTTCATCAATAACCTTGTACACAACATCTGTCCTATCTCCCTCTTCTCTTGACGACCACCGTTGACCACCAGGTGTCCGCACAGACGGCGTGGTGACCACGGCGGCCACCTCGGGCGCGACGACCACGACCACGGCGGCAGGTGCTAATACACCAGCCTCCACCAACAAGCTCAATGTCCACGCTAAGGAGTTCACTATGGCCAAGCCTGCTGACCTTCACAATAGGTGAGTTTGAACTGATATTTTGTTTGAGAATAAAATAATGTGGCAATGTGTGTAAAATAATGTATGTGTACTGACTGGTTCTATTGCTAATAAATACGAGTACATTATACAAAAATAATTAGGTACCTATATTGATTGAGCAGCTTATCATTTTACCAAATTATGTTTCTGCAGGGTAAGTTGGGACTCTAATACACATAGGTTGGCAATTAAACCATAGACAAAAGGAATAAAATGTACAAGATAATAATAAGTTATCCAATACCACCAATCCGAAAGGGGTTTAATTATTGTTTATTTGTATTAGTGTTGCATCACTTTGATTCTGATAGGAAATAACCAAATTGCTACGAAAAAGTATTTTCAGTACCGTATAATAATAATACATGATAAAATCTTATCGTCAAGCGGCTCGTCATAGCAGTCTAATTACCATGGGCATGATGTATTACATATAGTTATAACCAATCCATAAGCATAACCTTGACCATGAACACTACGAACTTTTCCACTCTGCTCACTTACAAAACCTATCTTACTTATTTGGTATGTCTAGAGAATTAATTATTACCAGTTAAAGTCTGTGTTTCGTGTATAATATTTGAGAGAATTCAGCGTGTTTCACACGGTTTTTGCCCTTGCTCTGGTTGATGTCGACTGGTTTGTTTCTCATCAACTTCAGTGACGTGACTAGAAGCGATGTTCGCTGTTGGCACAGCTCCAACGGAGACAAAACAAAAATCTGTGAAACAATGTGCTAACTGTGATTCGCGACGCCTAGGTACGTATTCGTAGTATCAATTGTAGAGTTTTTGTTATCACTGTGTTCTTGGCTACGGTGACGCGAACACGCCCGCGCACGCCAAAACGGGCCGAAGAGCGTGCCGTCCCGCGCAGTCCGCGCACGCGCCGGGAGACGCGCGGAGTTCCCGACACGAACGCGACCAAACAACGCCGAAATTATAACGCGAACGCTACCGAACGAACTTGACTCGTACACTCCGTATTTTTGAGTATAAATCTCAATAGTGCCGTTTGAGTGATCTTCCGACAAATCACCCACTTCGCGATAAGTTCTCGCACCACGCGCTGGAAGTGTAAGCTCGGGAATAGGATGTGCGCGGATACCGGATTCTATTAATAAAGTTCCGATGCTAAGGAGGGAAATGAGACGTAATTTGTCGGCAGTATTGCCAAGTTTGCATTGAGATTTGCATTTGAAAGATAGTGATAAATTTTATTATATTTAGCGCACGTAAACATCAAGATTTAAACAAGCAGTACGATGACTAGTGTGGTGTAGTGGAATGGTCTTGTGATATCTATTCTGTACTGAACGGAAATTGTTGTGAAAATGGTTCGCGGGAGATACTCTACATCTGATCTGTAAGTAACAAACCATACAATTGGAACATGTCACATTACTGCCTTTAATTAGACCGTGTCGTTTAAGTCCTGGAGTTGTTTCCATCATTAAAGTTCATGACTTTATTTGACGCGGCTGACGTAAAGAGGACTCAGTTTTGATATATGAGGTTTAATGGCCTTATGTTATTCCTGTTATACCTACCGGCATTATTGAGCTAATTGATAAGTCTCGGCGATACGTCATATTTTTACATGTTATCTCGCCTAGTTATGATGCCGTTATCTTATATTCAGAATAAATAACGAGTTTTAGAAAATCAAATAACGTGCTCTAATTGGTTTTAAAACGATGAAGAAAAACTCACTCTATAGTTATAAGTAAATATCTACTTAATAGCAAATGGATATTATGTGTATAAAAAATATCAACAATCTACGCCAGATCGACGTTCTTGTAGTTTCTGTTTGAACTGTCATCAGATTTTTAAATTGTGTTAGTATCCTATCAAGATTCTACTAGTATTTAGGAAGCACGTGAATACTATTTGGCATCGCGTTACAAAATTACTCCCAAACGTATGAGCGAGTATTAAAACTCATTTCATTACTCACGAAGTCATGACACTATCTTCCGTAACTTGTTTAATTGCTTTTGATTTGGCTCTTATCACCACTTGAAACTATTTCATTTAAACATTAAATAATCCATGTAATAGAACGTACCGTGCGTCATTCTCATCTAACTTTAGAGATCATTTCAATGTTTTGTCGACTTGTCATTATTCGATCTCAAGGTCGAAGCGTTTTATTCTCTGTTTATAAATATGACTTCATTCCTTTAAATTTTACCATTTTCACTAATTGCTGCCATTTACCCACTTGCCCACACCAAATGGGCCTGTTACACATTTATTGTATTTTATGCAAATTCTGTAAACACAGGTGGTTTATCGACTACAGTAAGTAGCTTCTTGCCTCGTTATACAATTAAAGTCGTTTATTGAAAATTCCAAGTAGCTATAATTTTCAACGCCTGGATCTAACTTTCTTAAACAAATTGACGCATTAATAACGATAAAATTTGTATGATGTCTACACAAATGGACGGTCGTGGACATGATGTACGTAGAAAAGTTGCGATGGATGGCGTGCAATTGAGCGTGAGTCACGGCATGGCGGCACGCTGGTTGCAACATGAGCACTCGCATTAAATGTCTTGTTTATACGTACTTAGTAAGCTTGCTTGTATCCCGCAATGACCGCACATATCGATATCGATTGGCTATTATGATCCTTTATGTAATACTTTATCGATTTCATTGTTTTGATACCGCCGTGTCTTAAAAAAACAATCGTATTTTTTTTGTAGTCAACTACAATAGGTATTGGTACGTATACACATGCACATATTTAGTATAATCAAATAGTACTCTGGTCATATGAATTAATGAATTGTGTTTCATTAAAACTTCATATAAATACATTTTTCCTAGGTGTAGGTACATTTCCGTAAATCCTAAATTGTGATTCTAAAGTAACTCTTTTTTAATACCTACTTAAACGAATGGAATAAGTGTGGAAATTATGAAACTAGTCGCACTCGATTCTCTGGCAACCGAGAGTATGGTCGTAAACCTGAGATGACTTCCTGGATTAGTTTAATTAAATTTAATCACTGATATATTTTAACATATTAGTAATAATCGTAGCTTTCTCGATGAACTTGAGCTTTTTATTATAAGGGTGTAATGGTTAGATTACACCCTTATAATAAAAAGCTTAAGTTGATTAAAAAACATTAGAAATGTTTCTTATTATTCTGAAAGTTTTTATAATTTAATGTACAATAGGACCATATAAAGCGGTCTGAATACTATTGGGTACTCCCTACCAGTCCACTTTGATAAAGCTTTTATCCATGAATTGCCCAACCTAGGCCAGCCTAGAATAACCTAACTCTGAGACCTGTAATGTTCTTAGCATTGGGGCAATAAATAACGTTATAGTGTCATTGTTTACTACGTATAAATTGCATCGATATTCAACACTCAATAGAAAAAGCACTTAATGCTGCACTTTGTGAAAGTTAATGGATGAAATGTCTGGCAACCAGGGATCTTTATCCAATCGCTATAGAAAGTTAAAAAGCACGTTCTGATTCCACCGACGCCTTTCCCTTGGCAGGAATTGGATAATGACAGGTTGTGCACGTATTAGTGATCATATCTAATCTGGTTATGATGAAATTTGTTGTTGTGCCATGCCAGCTTAGGTGTTGTTTGCCCTTGATAAATAAATATAAGCGATGTGGTTTAGTTTGCGCTCTTTGGGGGAGGCCTACGTTCCGGAGTTGACGGCAATAGGATGATTTTATAGCAAGCTGATACTCATACATATGGACGTGTAGTTATGTGAGTTATTTATTTTTGATGTGAAGCTCATCTCACAGAAATTTGCACGTGGAAGAAAACACGAAAGACAGCCTTAATCATGCTGCGCTAATCGGCTTGATAAAATTGAACTGAAAAATGTTTCGAAATCCGAAAAAAAGTCTCAAAACATCTTAAAAGGTGCGAACCGTAAAATCGGACATTGAACTCTCGTCTTGTTAAATTAAAATACCTCGCTTGTCAACAGAACTGGTTATAGTATAAGTAGATAAACACTGGTGTCGTTGTCAGCCGACAATGCGAGTGCACTATAGACAGGACACGCCACTTGTCCTCATTTCACGACACGTCATCGTCATGCTTGTCGGCGTCATTAGTTACAAATTGTCGAGGGGTAAATCTCGCTTTAAAGAGATTGTCGAAAAAATGTCTACTGCATCAAAACGGATAAACGGGGTTGATTCTCGTTTGGATATTTGGGATGGATTTGGCCGAAAGCCTGTCATATGAAAAAGCGGGCGGACTCTTGCTTTATTCTTGAATGTCGCTGAAATGTCTACTATATTAAGAAAGAAGATATGGTAGAAATTTCAGGGACGTAAATCTCTATAACGCTAGGATTAGACCCCTGGTTTTGATAAGCCGAGACACCGTCTGTTTCCAGTGTGAAATAGGTCGACGGATGGCTTGCCTAACTCATAATGATTATGTTTAACTGTTGATCGAGGTTAAATTTAATTTCCTTTCAAATGAGGACGGGTAGAAATAATTTTAAACTTATTGTATTTGCAAGTTTGAAGTACCTATTTTTGATAAATAATACTTGCAGTGTAGTTTCTATTGTGCCTGCATATTGCAGGCACAATAGAAACTACACTGTTCTTCATAAGTAGTTGATAAGATTTTTCTACATTGCTACACCCGTATCCTGGATAATATTTAAGAGGCTTTAATATTTCACCTAATATTGCTCTCTCGTCCATAACGTTTTGGCCTACTGGCATAGCAACGTATTTGTTTCACTACATTAACGTCTGTACCACAGGGCCAGATATAGTCAGATACTCCCAGATTAAACCAAACAAATCAAGTTCATTGACATTATACTGAGTAGGAGTTAGATCTCTTAGACAGAGAGACTTACAATATTAGGCCTGTAAACATCATGGAAAGCAATAAAGAACAGAGAATTATACAATATTGAGAATTTGATTTAAAGCGGATACGTCCACATCCGGAAGCACCAAAAAAATATTAACAAAGTTATGCATAGTATAAATACGTGCTTATTTAAATCTACAATGAGTTCATGATTAATCCTTTGCCACCATTTCCTATCGTAATGAAACAATTTGCGTAGCGTTGCGCAGGAGTGGGCTGCCATAACGGGCTGGCTAGTGTGTGCGCGGCATCGCGACAATGAACACTTATTATTTATGAGGTTTATGCTCATGGCTATGAGACACGCGCTGCTGGACGCCATTGTCCACTATGAATAATAATCGTAATGGCTACTGCGTTGGGCACTGTTATGATTGAAGCTATAACGCGTTTCTAAAGCATACCTAGTTACCAACTAGCTCTAGGATCCAGTCAAGTAAGAGGGGGGTCACAGGTATCTAGTCATGACAGGCTAGACCTAGGACCAGCCCAGGAATAAGAAAGGTCATGAGGCCCACACACAGCACACGTCGGAAACTCCATAGAAACTATTCAATATCAGTGTAGTTTGCCTTAGTTGGCGAGACAGTTGTTGACACGAGAAACGTCTCACCTAAGTCTCATTGTGGCTTATGTTTGCTAAATTTTATCAGTAATACTAAAACTATGTCAATTATGTAATATAACCAAGATGACGTTTGTATGTAGTTAGTTACACATGCAAATGTGTGCATAAATACAGCCTCTATGTTTACAATTTGCGCCTTACAAAGTTACCTTGAAGTTGGAGCACAGTTGGAGCTCCTTCTGGAAAATTGCTGTGACACTATATGTACCTCAGTGTCGATAAGGCGATATGAATACGAAAGAAAGAACCTAATTGAAGTCTATTTTGTTTTTGTAATCTAATACAAATGTACTGTTGCACTAAATTTCTACAGCAGATGAACTTAAGCATTTCGTTCACACTTTGAAGTGTATAAGTCTATAGACTATAGTCTAAACAAATCCAAGGTTATTTCGGTTTAATATCAGCTCTTTTTAAGGACGGGGATACTGGAGATAGTTAACTAGCTAATCCAAAATCATAGCTCTCACGCTGACTCTTTAAACGTATTGCCAAAAATATGATTGATTTGCGAAACTATTATTCTCTATATTTAGGTACTGAGAATATGTTTGGCTTATTACAAACAATAATATGAAGTTCGAATCGTTGATTCGCTAAAACTGTGGTTGGTAATTTGTTCTTTTAGTGTTCATTTGATATATAAAATATGTACCATAAATAATAGTAATCAGTGTGTACACATTTTAAACTGATACAATAAGCACCAATAAGGCACATTTTGCAGTGAGTGAAGTCAAAATCTCCTAACACTTAGGTATTATTACATAAAGTATATATAATAATACCATTTACCAATGGTTAAAAAGATACTACTACTAGATCACAAACCATAATCAAAGTACCTACTTCTAACTATGAGGTTTTAGGAAACTAGGTATAGGTGTGAAAATTAATTAGGAAATTTTACAAAGTATATTCCGATTGGATGCAGCTTGGTATGATTTCGCTGTGACTTCCTCACTTTGTTTTTGGGTTTAAACGAACACATCAAACTCCAAGCTATTCCTGAAAATATATTTGGGTTCGACTTGGTAGTCGGAGACAGTGTTTAAGAAGGCGCGTTTAGGTACTACATACACCATCTGTATCGTTAGTATTGTAAATCACAGTTTATTTGAATAAACATAAGAAGGTATTGCATATCTACATGTACACACACAGGACACACACACATTATACACCAGACAATACACCCGATTTCGTCTACGCGTCCTACATACAATATATCGAATTTCAATAACAGTATTGATTTTTCGTGATGCTGCTAATCTGTGCAATAAATAACATTTACGATCATGCGCCGATGTTGACATTGTACATAGATACACGATTATACCCGCTGTGTAGCATTATGTATGTATGTTGCATGTATAAATTATATACACGAACGTCTTGGCATAAAACGCCTATGTTTGCATAAATTGATACAAAACTGCGTGAAAATTGTTTAACATTTTCACGGGCGTTCTGTGGTTTTTACTATACAAATGTGTTTTTCATTCAACATCTTTGTAAAATCATGTTTCTTGCAAATAAAATGGTTTTACTTTATCATAATATTAATTCTAAATAAGGTTAAAATTTCAATTAAATTTCGTCTCTATCCTTGTTTTAGTAGTAGAAGATTTTTCAAAAATATTAAAAAATTCAAAAGTTCTGCCCCGATTGAGCTCAAACTTTGAGACTATATTCAACTCCCTTCAAATATTGTTTTTATCTTCAATGCAACCATAATGTGCCAAAATGCGTGGCAGGTTTCAGCTAGTTATTGATGATCATTGTAACGTTATATAGTCAACATTTATAGTCTACTATCGGTTCCGATATATTAAATGACTGTTGTCTTTGAATTTCTATTTTTAACTACACGTCATATAGGTACCTAGATATTGATTGTTGCGTGTGTTGTGTTCTAGGCCGGCAATGGGCATCGGGTACGCGAGCGTCGGGCTGCAGCACTCGCGCTCGGCGGTGCTGCACGCGCAGGTGCCGCCGCACTACCGGCCCGTCATGCCGTCGCACGCGCTGCTAAACAGCGCCTCCAGCGGCAGCGTGCCGCACGCGCAGGTGGGACACGACGAATACCAGTGAAAACTTTCCAGCATATCAAATCAAATGTTGTTTTATGTCTAATAATGCTACGATAGGCCCCTGACAGCAGATTCCAGTGCTTAGTTTCATAAATGATAACAATCGTAATGTCTGTAATCTGGGAAAGATCAGTCATTATGAAAATTATGAAGAGGTTATCTAGTGACGGGTCGTTCCCAGAGTTTTCATTGTTGACGGCCTGTTCCCAGTGATTACTCAATGCCAATTAACTCTGAGAACAGAACTAGTTTGTCAGACAGGCCTTCAATGACTGTATAACATTTTCAGGTGGGACCTCGAGTCCATTTCAAGCTACAACCACAGCAGGCGATCATTCCCGAGAAGAAGAAGTCTCCTCCATCGTCATTGACGAACGGCAATGGCAAGAGCATCCGTCCACAGTCGTTCACGCCGGGCTTGAAGCGCTCCAAGTCGCTGACGTCGGCAGACGCCCTCGCCAGCGGGATGGCGGCCCTGGGACTCGCGGCTGACGCGGGAGACCTCGGCAACTTCCCACAAGAAATACAGGAGTGTATCGATAAGGCTCTCGAAGGTGAGACACGAGTTTTTTTTATAAGATTGATGCATTAAATTAAAGCAAGTCACGTTTTTAACTGGTTGGTTGATACAATATATAGAAACATATCATACATAGAAACATTCATGACTCAAGTGAAATGTCCAAGCTTGTCAGTCATTACACAAATATTAGCCCCTAGGGCAGCCTTTAATACCGCTGCGCTAATTGAGTCCAAGTGTCTGAGATTTGTAAAAGAATATTCCTTGTTTTAAAATGGAAATGAAATAGGTAATAATTATGTTGTCCTCTCTAGTATTTTCTTTCCGATTTATTTTTCTGGCGTTAAAACCAGAGCCGCCATCTCTTTGCAAGCAGGACGTAGTTTGGTGTGGTTGCGCATGTTAGGATGATGATATAAGACGTGTGTGCGGCAGACCCGAACGCGGTGTGCGCGCGCACGCTGATGGACGCGGTGGGGCACCTGGTGTCGCGCGCCGTGGAGTCGCCGCGGTACGCGCTGCCGGCCGCGCGCCGCTGCATCGCCGTCGTCGAGCGCGAGAACACCGAGACCTTCCTCGAGTCGCTGCTCAACACCTGCCAGCAGTGGTACCACGACCGGGACAAGGTAACCGCGCCCACATACATACGCACTGATCCACTACAGGCATATCTACGAAGGGTGGCAAACGAGCTTTCGGTCCGCCTGGACGGTAAGCGGTCACTCCAAGATTGCCAACCCTATTTCTCGAATGTGTTATCTAACATATGTATTTAATTGGTGATTTGGCAGTTGTTGGGCTCCACGGTGGGCGGCGGGCGGCCGCGGCTGATGGCGTTCCTGTCGTTCCTGCTGGAGATGTACTGCCAGCTGCGGCGGCGCGCCATACAGCGGCGCGGCGCCTCCGCGCAGCCCGGCCAGGTGCTGCTCACGCTCATCTGCAAGTGCTGCGAGGACTGCATCCGGCAGCCTGTGCCCTCGGCCAGCGACGTGAGTATATACATACACATGTGCCTCCCATACTATACATAAAAAATATACCATCACACCTGTCAACCCCGAAAGGTTAGGCAGAGGTGTACTAATGTACACCCACGTTTCGTCGGAATGCTTTAGGTCCCATGTAATAGCGGCGACCATATTGGCATTAACCGGGCACGAATCCAAACCCCGAGCTGCTACTGAGAATTTCATAGAAAAATCTAATAACACTTTGCTCGACCTGGGAATCCAAGTCCTCTTGCTTGGCAGCCTCTTGCTTGGCAGTCGCACTGTACGACCACTAGACCAACGAGGCAGTTACTATATAGAGTAGTAAGATAACCAAGTAGGACTTCTTAGCCAGCAGCATTCCATAGTCCGCAATACGCTGTTAATAGTGTCTCAGTATTTATAGCTGACGAAGTGTACATGCAAATTAACTTAATTGTTTTATTTTTTTAAATATACACTTTAATAACTAAGTAATTCGTAAGCTAGGTTAATTTTGTGCTATGTGATACCTACGTATTATTTTATAAAGACCTTGATGTTGGAGTGAATTGTCAAATTATCTAGTAATTTGCATTCGTAATGAGTAGTTGTATGTACGTTTTGTTTTTTGTAGTACTAGCCGATTCCCGCGACTTCGTCCGCATGCTATTTAACAAATAAACGGCAGTTTCATACTAACTTTGCACCCCCGTTTTACCCCCTTAGGGCATGGCTTTTCAAAAATTCTTTCTCAAAAATTCAAGTTTCTAACCCTTATAGTTTAGGCCCTGCGTTGATATGTCAGTCAGTCAGTTCATCCTTTTATATACCTAACATATTATAGAAATGATGTTCGGCGCTAATATTGCAGACGGAGAACCTGTTCTTCGTGCTGACGTACATCGGGCGCGACCTGGAGTCGCAGCTGCCGGGCGAGCTGGAGCGGCTGCTGACGGCCGTGCGCGACGCCTTCCTCAACACGGCGGCCGCGCCCTCCATCCGCCGCACGCTGCTGCAGCTCATCGAGCTGCACGCCAGCCGCTGGCAGCTGCCGGGCTGCGCCGTGCTCTACTACTACCCCTCCTCCAAGTAAACACCCTACCCTCCCTCTACATCCTTAGGTAAAATAATGCCAATTTAAATCGTGTAATTAAGAACTACTTTGTTAGTGTTACTTGGCAGGTATGACAGGTACTGTCCTCACCAAAAGTAATGGTCGTATGCGCAGAACCGAGTACGTAGGTACCAGTATCCATAGGTATCATAACTTTTGTTGATTGTTTTACCTTCGAAGCCACCGCCTTACCGAGCTGGGCAGTGACGTGACTGAAAGATTTTCAGAAAATGCTGCTCTCAACAAGGACTCGGCTGAAGTTGATAAGGCTTTGAAAAATGATAACCTGTTGTACAGTGGACGAGAGATATACCGTTTGAGCACCACAGCGCTGTAAAATGCACCTTTGTTATGTCCTTGTAGTAATTAATTTGGTACCAAGCCCAATAATTGTTGAATCATGAGAGCTTACGTTCATAACTATGTGAGAACTTGCTTTATGCACCTATTTACTCTTTGCCTGAGCATTGCGTTGAGTTACGTTTGTAAGCATTACGTATCCCATAATTGCGTTGCTTCTCAATCGTGTTGCGAAGAAATTATTTACGCGATGCGATTCCTATAGCGATGCAACAAGCGAAGCTTTGGCTGAAACTGGTCCTTATGTACGAAGGATACTATTTTTGTAAACTGTGTAGCTTGGTCCTTACATACGTAGGATACTTACGTTATAAACTATGTAGCTTGGTATAAGGCTTTGGATACTACCACATTGTATCTTCACAACGTGGAAAGTAACCTTATGCACCAGAAATTGTATTGTGCATAGTTGGATTAAAAGGTCTTGGCGACTGCACTTGTGGTGGTGGATATATCTTCGGTTGTAAGACTTCTTTGCCTTGTAAGCTGCTCGGTGTAATAATGCTTGGCGGCCACAAACCTTTCTATTGTCAAGTTAGAAATGTCGTCGTCATATAGACAATAAGCCAAATCAATTTGGTCCTAGCGCTTGCACTGTCAGGACCATTTCGGAGGCGTAGGTTATTATTCTGTAGGGAGTAATTACGTTAGATTAGTATACAAAGGTTACAAGCATTTCTTGTAGAGTTTGATTTGTTTCGGTTTGACCTTCTTAGCGTTGCGATAGTTGTACAGGAGGTCTCTAGTTGTTGTCCCTTATACGTATTGTAGGCATGACGCTGCCATAAGCTCATTTATTGTGCCTTTAAAGATTTTAGTAGTTATAGACACGTTCTGTTCGCTCTCGAGATATAATAAAAGTATTTTTTAATATTTATCGGACGTAAGAAGCGCTCGGGAGCGGCGGAACGTAACAATTAAAATGTAAGGTGTAGTTTTAGCTTAAGGTGGATTTAGTAAATGCAAGATATGCCTTGAAAGTATTAAAAAAGTACGTGTAACATAAGTAGTAGGACAAAATGACGATGTACATTACTGTACGTTCTTCGCATAGTATTTGGTGCATTGTACCCTTTGTCGGTCGTGTCTAACTGTAGTGTCGCCATCTATAGCGCACCGCTTGTAGTTATGTTTGCCTAGTAATGCTTCGCGGTCCGCACTATATATGTTATGCACTCTGGTGTTTAGGAAATATCCTCTTAGAATAGATATAATCCCAATTATGCAATTTATCATTCTATTAAATTATAGATGAATCTTATCAGCTTTTTCTTACACAAAGTTCATATGAATGTATGACTGAACTTCCTAAGTATGAAGTGTTTCAATTTATTATGCTTGTGATATTATAAATTTAAGTTATGTAATCTCTGATAATATCTCTTCTGTCCTAACCAAAGACTGTACTGACGATGTGGAGATTTCATTTTAATAATTAACAAAAACAATGTTGTTGAAGCTGGACCAAATTATCTTTGTGTGTCTCGCCGCTGACTATGTAACTGTTGCGGCCGGGCACATCACTTCAGTGACTACTTTTAAGTTCATTTAGTTGTAGACGTACGTCTGATCACCATTATAAAACTAATGATTTTTTTAAATATTATTAGTTAAATTACATTTTACGGAAAAAGTTTAAAAAGACCATCAACTTTTCGTTAATACTATGCATTCGTAGCAATATAAGGTAATGGTATGTTTGTAGAAAAGTTGAAAAAACAAAAAAAAATGGTGCTAACAAAAATATTGGTGTATTGTATATTATTTAATAGAACACGGGCAATAACATTGTTCTCGTTACCGCTATAATTTTGTACGAATAAAAACATAAAAATGATATATAACCAATAAATTATATAAATACAAATGTGTTTTCATTTTTCATCCCCCATTTCCCTATAACCATACCTACGTGTCCTATATCCTCTTCGTAGAATTAATTTATTTCGCAGATTATGTTGGCAGCGATCAGAGTATGAATACAGTAGGGCTGCCTAAAGGTCACAAACTTGCCCAAAAAGTTGACCATTGGAGTTTTCAAATCAAATTTTGACATTTGGAGCTGCCTAGATCAGATCAGTTTAATCCTGAGGCAGTGTCGTAGTGTGGGTTTTCACCACCCGGGGCTGATTGGAATTGATACCGCTCCCTTTCATATGTCGCTCGGGGCCATGTCCCTCCTCCGCTTCTCGGGCTTCTCCCCCACATTACGCCACGGTCCCGAAGCACGCAATACTCAGTTATGTGCGTGTGGTGTGAGGGCCACTTCGTCAAATCTTTTTGAAATGTGCCTAGTATTTAGTGAACATTCCAAAACAATTGTGAAAGTTGGAATCAGAATTTGTGAAAGTCTAATAAGCAAGTTATAGCCTGTAATGTTGGGCCCTCAATCCTCACATAGAGGATTGAGGGCCCACCAGTATGGATAAACTATGGACACTACAGAAAATGTGTTTATGGCAAAATCTAAGCTAATGCCAAACAAAATTTGTGAAAACAAGATATTATCGTAAAACACTATCCTACTTTATATATCTTCGTTCAAAATGGGCCCTCAATTCTCACAAACGCAAAAGTTTAAACACAAATAAAATTAAAACCATTAACTTACAGCTGCTGTTTGAAGTCTTATACGCTACTAAATAATTTGTGAAAATTTGTGAAAACAAGAACAGGTCACCACGTCTTGTGGTTTAAAAGTTGTGAGCGTCACAAAATTTGGGCCCTCAATCCTCCACTTTTTTTGGTCTTCTCGTTATTACGCTTATCATATTAAAGATAAAGGAAATCCAAAATAGTCATTAATTGTGAAAAAAATTGTGCAACAAATCCGATACCAGAAATATATTAAAAGACCTTTTTTTTTTGTAAAAAACCATGTTTAATTTTATTGGGTAAATTTCAAAATAGGGTGACCACAAAAAAGCCTCCACGGGATAAACAATGAAGATCAGTTTTTGTAAAACTGACCGTTTAATGGCATCTATTGGCTTATAGGTGTATTACTTATAACCATAACTTAATCAGCATAAATTGGGTAAAACTATCGTATAATATATGTTGTAATAGCTCTAGCAAAACACACGAACTTTTAAATGATGTGAATTAGAATTAAGGTGAAAACATCATTTAAAAGTTCGTTTCCTTCTCTCTTTCCTAGTTATAGTGCAACAATTATAACTTTTACCAATTCGCATGCCTTCCAAAGGCGAATGTGTTGAACTTAAATATCATCTATTAATAACATTTTTACCATATTCTGAGTGAATAAATATTAATTTCTCACACTTACAAACAAATATTATCTTAAAACGTCAAAAACTTAAAACCGTCGCCGTCAATTTGGCAGTTGTGCTCACAATGAAAGTTTTTCTAACCTTGCAATTTATGAAGTCCTTGTTATCGTATTTATCGTAATCTATCATACTTAATTGTTTAATATGCAATGTTGAGCAGTGATGAACATACGCACATCAAATCACCTGAGCGGAAAATATACAGAAAGCTTTTATTTTGTCATTTTAAACAATTACAAACGGTAAGTGAACAAAATAATTAGCATCCATGGTGACAGTGAATCATAAACAGTAACGACGCTATACCGATATTTTGTGCCATATTTAAGTGTACCTACCAGCACACTATCCTGGGTAGCAAATCGTGTTTATTTTACAAAGCACTATTTAAGCTTTATTTTTAGTATTTACTCATCCTTATATATCATCAATCTTGCCATCCCTAGTAAACAGACATCCCAAATAATCAAAATCGTCACTAATAAAATATATAAAATGAATTAAATCAAATCAAATCAAATCAAAAGGTTTTTAATTCATATACTTAAACTTTTTCAAGCATTTAAAAAACTTATGACTAGTGCACGGTTCCAAGAAGGTGATCTCATGGAGAAGAACCGGCCAGAAACTCCATAGACACTCTTTAAAATAAGGTATTTTATGTTAATATTCTGGTAGGACTTTTTGGCGGGAAAGTGAAGCGTCACATTAAAATTCATCGAAACATGTTTAGCAGTAGTGTTTTATTTTCTAAAATTTGTTTCGATGAATTATTAAACATTAAGATCCACATCTTTACTGAAACTAGAAAAAAAATCATTTATCATCCTTCATAAACCATTAATTCACCAAATTATCAACCATTATCATGTATCATCGATCTTAAATACATCATAAAAAATACTGAAGGAATCTTGTCCATACAGCCAAGGCTGTATGGACAAGATACCTTTGAGTTATCCCGGAAGGGAAAAAAAAAACTGGTGTATGCGAGAGCAATTTAAAAAATGTAATGTCATAAGACGACAATAGTTAAATTATAAAATTATTGTCACCCTACACACATACACAATAAAAAAATAGTCGATTTCGGTAATTTTCAAGATATTTAATTTTATTGTAATTGTTATTGGTAACAAATAACAACAATTTGTTGCACAAATTTTTTCACAATTAATGACTATTTTAGATTTCTTTTATCTTTAATATGATAAGCGTAATAACGAGAAGACCAAAAAAAGTGGAGGATTGAGGGCCCAAATTTTGTGACGCTCACAACTTTTAAACCACAAGACGTGGTGACCTGTTCTTGTTTTCACAAATTTTCACAAATTATTTAGTAGCGTATAAGACTTCAAACAGCAGCTGTAAGTTAATGGTTTTAATTTTATTTGTGTTTAAACTTTTGCGTTTGTGAGAATTGAGGGCCCATTTTGAACGAAGATATATAAAGTAGGATAGTGTTTTACGATAATATCTTGTTTTCACAAATTTTGTATGGCATTAGCTTAGATTTTGCCATAAACACATTTTCTGTAGTGTCCATAGTTTATCCATACTGGTGGGCCCTCAATCCTCTATGTGAGGATTGAGGGCCCAACATTACAGGCTATAACTCACTTATTAGACTTTCACAAATTCTGATTCCAACTTTCACAATTGTTTTGGAATGTTCACTAAATCCTAGGCACATTTCAAAAAGATTTGACGAAGTGGCCCTCACACCACACGCACATTACTCAGTTTACTAGTTCATGTGCGTGTTTATCACTTGCTCAAACGGTGAAGGAACACATCGTGACCGATCTTTGACCTTTGATCTTTGACCCCAGAGATTTCTCAAATGAAAGGAGACCCATGCCCAGTAATGGGTACCCATTGCTGACAGTCCTGGATTACCCTATATGCTATTTAAGCAAATTGCTTAGAGCATTCCTAAGGGGGCGTCATAGACCATTGAGAAAAATAAACGAACACACCTATAGCAATTTTAAATCTGCGCGATCAAGGGTGTTGGGGCTAAAGTGAAAAAGAAGTGCATTGAAGTGGACTCTTACTACTCGAACGTTGTTTAGGCTATTGACACGATAAGAAGAAGAGGCTATAAAAGGTAATCCCATTTTTAAAGTTTTCTTCTTTTATATTTTGGGATGAACTTTGTTTTTTAGGCTCACCACCCTATTAGTAAATCTCTGTCTACCCTTTCGGGGACGGCAGGCGTGATGGTTTATATAATCAGCTTATTGCCGTCCATTGCTGAACGTAGGCCTACCCCAAAAAGCGCCAACCATCCCGGTCTTGAGCCGCTGGCGTACATCCGTGATGGTATGTTTTTATTTAATTATTTTTACTTGTGGCAATTGAGTCAATGTTGACTATCCTGCCAATGTCAAAAAAGACAGTTGACAACTAGAAAATATGTCTAGCTATAAACTGTCAGTGTCCGTGCCGTGTCATTTCAGTTTTGTTATTTTTACGCACACGGAACAGAAAAAAAGAGGTTACAAAGATAAGTTCTAACGAGGAATGAATTTTGAACTATTATTATATCAGTAAACGCCTGATAAATTATAACGACTGAACTAATATTTAATACTTGACTTAAATAATGACTGAATTCTTTATTTTTTAAAATAGTACCTGATTTTATTTTGATAAACAGTAGAAGTTGGTTTCTGAACGTCATTCGATTCTGATTGGACGAACGCTTATCAGTAGCTTCCTCCTAACTTCACGTCGTTGACAGTTCATACGTTTGGCTCGGCCTTCGCCCTTCGCTCGAGTTCGCTTTGTTGTTGCCTGCAGTTGCCGACGAACTAGTTTTCCGCCTTGTCGCGGCCGTGTAATGTGACCTGTTGATATATTACTTACCGTGTTTTTGTGCTTTTGTCTGTGATAAAAATGACATGCTGCTGTTTGAAAATGTTAGTGGTACGCGTTGAGTGATTGTGTGTTCAGTGTAAAATGGGTTTGATAACTTCAAGGGAGCAGACAATGTTGGACGGCCCGGTGGCGTCGACGAAGAGTAACCATGTACGGCAGCCGTCGACTAGGAACCGGACGAAGCCGCCGATGCCAGACCGGGACGAGCTGGAGAACCGTTTCGTCAAAGTTTTGGTGAGTGTTGGCACTCAATATTGCCGGCATTATGTTTACAAACATAACATTGTTTACCGTGTGAACGGCAGACGTTACTTTTATTACGTGACTGCGGCACTCGCGTCAATATTTAAACAATAAGTTGTAAACAATGTGTGAGTTGATAATAGTAAATATTCGTGAAAAAATAGTTTCAACTCATAATCTTTAAAACGCGTGAAATTGGTAGGCTAATTTCATGTCTCATCTTAACTATCTATGAACAATTTACAGGATTCCTATTTGTTTTTCTATGAAATGTTTTTTTCTGACAGAGACTAACATTTGTAACCATTTGCATGTGTTTCTCAGTAGCCATAAAATATATTTATCATAAAACTCAGTTGAAGCTGTCAATGTTAACTGTAGCTAGTTCCATTTCCTGTCTTTGTTATGTTTTCCTGCAGTACTAATAATACTGGCCAATGGAGTCTGGTTGTAACATGCCTTTTATTTAGTTAGACAAAGATAGCACTCACTGCAGTCTTATAAAATTAGTTCCTCTGAGAAATAAAGATTATTTACTAGATCTAGAAATTTGTTAGTGTTGAAAAATATTTTTATTTTAGTAGTATAATAGGGAATAATGCTTACCAGGAAATACTCATCAAGTAATTTTTTTAATTTTAAATTTCCACTTCTATAAAAAATATGATTAATCAGAAAGTGAAAGAATGCCTGTGGGATTACCTATATTCCAATACCTCCCTTATCAGGTTTTCATAGGAAGTATCTACAAAAGTACCTACATAAAAGCAGCCATAAACACACCCGGTCCTTTGATATTAATTTATGAAACTCCTGGCTGTGGTGCCTTCTATCCTTTGCTGCACATACGGGGGTATGTGCAGCAAAGGATCACACTATTTGGCAAATTTCTCTGTTTAGCATACCTACATTTAATTTAGCTGTTGTTAATTTCTAATTTTTTTGTAAATTCTCCATTAACAATGTCCATGTGTTACAAAATACACTTAAAAAAACCTATATATTTTTTATCTGTGATTCATTCCAACTTCGGTATAATTATCTTTCCAACAACAACAACAAAGTGAATCTGAGACACCCCAGTGTCAGAACAAAACAGCTAGATCCACCAATGGGCACAAAAATGATAAGAACTGCAAGAACGGATGTACTATGTCATCCTAAAACAAAGTTGATAACAAGTTCTCATTAAAAAAAAAACATTATTCAAATAATCAGCTGCATTGTGAGTATGCAGTTGCATTATCTGCTTTCCTATTTCAAAACATATCAGACAATAAGTTCCTGACACAATCAACTTGTTGATAAGACCAACTAAATGTTTCATTTCCTGCTTTATCTATTGCTCATGTTTCTATAATTTGTTTATGATATTTTGTTCATGTTCCTTGTTCCTCGAATGGTAATCGTAATGGTACCTACTTGGTTTAATAATTTATTTTTTCACAGACAGATTTAAAATTTTTGTTGCAACTCCGTTGAGACAATAATGTTTTAAAAGCAAAATGTTTATTTCTTATCTTTCAAAAAATATTTAATGACTTGACTACCTTAATAACTACCTTACAACTGAATCACCCAGACCTGAAACTACAATCAACGTAACGTAACAATGTAAATAGTATCCATAACACAAGCCTCTTTGCTTAGCTCGGAACTAGATGGCATTGTGTCATTATGTCCAGAAAGAGTAGCCTATGTGTTAATCTGTATGCTAAATTCCATTTAAAACTGTCAAGGTGTTTTTGTGTGAAAGAGTTACAAACATTCATAAAAATGAGTAATTTCTATACTATTCTTATGTCATCATATTGGTCATACATAAAATTATACTAAAGTTATGAGTCACCTATTAATATATGTCAAAATACAGAACAGCCATCATTTTTATATCCAACATAAAACGGTTATAATTTAATTAAACTTTTATAGAACTGGTCTCTTGGTTGTGCCTCAACAAGCAGTTTTGCAATTTGTACTCCATAATCGAAACTTGAATGCAACTTAATTATAAAGTGGGCTTTACAACCAGTTATAATTTTTTTATACTAATAAATAAGAGACTTTGTATTGCATTATAATGTTAAAGATGAATAGAGGCATCCTATAATAAAATGATTATCATCAACCCAATTAGTGTCCCACTGCTGGGCACAGGTCTCAGTACCATTTGAGAAAGTTCTCCTTCACTATTTGATCATGTGTTAAATACACACATACTTAACTTCGAAAAGTCAGTAGTGCATGCCTTGGGATCAAACTCAGTATTTTTGACTTCACAGTCAACTAGTCACACCACTAAGCTATCACAGCTTAACAGTATCACAGTTTTATAAAATTATACCTTTACTTCCTGTTTATTCTCATGTGAAATGAAAAGGTAAAAGGCATGTAACATAATTATTTTATAAAACTAAAGTAACATAAACAACATGTATTTATTAAAAACTGGTAAGTGATATCAGCATGCTGTTATTTCTAATGAACCATTAACCACAATGAAAATATAAAAATAGCAATCCGTAATAATGTCCATAATAAATTCGAAAGTATAATGTCTATCTGTCTGTTACCTCTTCACTCGCGAACTGCTGAACCTATTTAAATGAAATTTGGTATGGAGCTAGTTTGAATCCCGGGGATGGGAATAGTTTATGTCCCGGAAATCATTCTTTAAAAGGGGGAAGTTTGTAAGCACGCATGTTTGGAAGGACTATACAATTTTAATTATTTAACTTTTCGTCACAATAAATAAGCAGATTGGATCAAAATTAGTAATTTGAGTAGACATACCTTATGTCTACTTTAATTTTACCCAAACAATGTCGCGGGCAAAAGCTAGTATAGCATATATTATTAATACATAGTAAATGCCATTGTTACTTGTTAAGTATGTAAGTTAGTTCACTGGTGTGACCTTTAATATATCCCACATCCTTTGTATGAACTGATATTAAACATTATTCTGGTTATCAATCACAAAAATACCATACCTACGGATTTTATCGCGGTAGGTAGGTCCCATACTGATATTATTTTATCCCAACGTTTCGGGTATCCATGGTCACTTGTACACTGAGGTGTTGGTTGTCTTGATGTTATACAGATACCCTACATTTTTATTAATATCATTGACAATCCGATTTGCACGTCCGAAGGAGCACATTCTACAGTCTGTGTATCGCGATAAAATCCGATGTCATTAATTTATGTCAGATATTAGCGAAAGTGTATAAAAAAAGAATATAATATTATGTACTTACTTATCCTACTAATATTATAAATTTGACAGATTGTATTTATGTTTGTTACTCCTTCACACAAAGACCGCGTAACAGATTTGGATGAAATTTGGCATAAATATAGTTTATTATATGGATTAACATATAGGCTACTTTTATCTATATATGTCATGCGGGCAAAGCCGCGGGCGGTCGCTAGTTAACTATAATTTACTATGAATTTATTGTAGAAAATAAGGATTATTGCGCTTAAGAGAATTTAAATCGAATAGTTTCCGTTGTAATCTAACACAATATTGACACTGAGTTTGATTTCCTATTTACAATAATTATGTGTGTGCGCGTCAGTGTTGGGGGATGCGCTCTGCCGTTATCGCACACAGAGAGCCCCATTGATGGCTGGCTATTTCTGTCCTATCAGCGACACGAGCTGAATGTACCCACAACGTGTAACGTGGTTGTTGTTACTTTTAGAACATCATCCATACTGATATACTTGCTATACTTACTTACGTACTACATATAGTATCAATCATTCAACTCAGTCCACTGCTGGACATAGTCCTCGCCCAAACTGCGCCATAACACCCACTATTTACATAGATGTCCCGGGGAAGGACATACGATTTTTTCCCGGAAGGTATGATTCCGTAAAAGGGCGAAAAACGCGGTGGAAGTTTGTAATCTACAATTTGTGAATAAAACAACTAAGCAGACGAAGTCGGGGGCAGCCGCTCGTATTTTTATAAGCAGATATTTAAAGAATGCTGAAAATAAAACAGCTTTTATGGTATTGTATTTGAAATAGTAATCAGCTAAAAATATCACTCGTTCCGCCCCCAATTTCCTCGAAAACAGCTTGCTACCGCCCACTCACTGATCGCCCTGCACAACTCTTAATATAAGAAATTATTTCTGTATCTCGATTCCACGAATGCTTGACAATATTGCCAGTCACCATGAAACCAATAGGATCAACGGCTTGGGCAACGTGTTGTTGTTGTTTACTAATAGAATAGAACTGATTTGTGATAGCATAACAGTGTGATCAGTGGACTGTAGAGTCTCAGGACCTTTGACTTTACAGTGCACTGATCCTGAGGTCCAAAGACACGCACCACTGACTTTTCGAAGCTATCACTCCAGATTAATTATTGGTTTGACATTAAAGAGATATTCCATATTTTCGCCAGAATTTGTCCTACATGGCATATGTAATGTTCCGTGCTATGTCTAGAAGAGTGTTTATAAAATATAACCCCATACAATTGTCATACATACATACAATAATATTGTACATACTTCCTATGTCTCCTAGATATAACAGACAATGAATCACGAGAATAATGATACACGGTCTTGTTCTACGAATGAATCGTATAAGTGGGTTTTATTTTAGTGAATTAGTAGCATCATTCGGTACCAGGAAATTTAGAATTACACAACGGTTTTATTTATAGCATCAATAGGAACATTTAACCTTTTTGCTTTGAGTACTTCTTTTATAAAATATTAAAAGGTAAACCCATTCATACATACCATCAAGCCTGTCATAGAAATGGAGAAGGACATTTCATTTGCCATCGACGGAGCCCGAATCCAAACCCCGAGCTGCTACTGAAAATTTCATAAAGAAATCCTATGACACTTTCCTCAGCAGTCGCACTTTACGACCAACGAGGCAGTTAAAACCATTCATCATATAAAGATCCTGAATATCTTTTACAGGCTCCAATATCAAAACCTCGTTGGGTGCCATTTGACTCAATCACGGAATAAATATTACACACATATTCTGAACCAGTAAAATTCAAATTATTCCCAACAACACGGGGCAAAAACCTTATCACCTCAAGCCAATTCAAATGCCATTTTCTCTTATTAATCTCACTTTGAATACCACGGTGTAAAGTCAGATCAACAAAATAAACAATGGTTTGCAGTTCTTTGAACAAACACAGGAAGACTTCATTACGGCAAGGTCATTTGTTCGACTTTTTAACTAGTAAATGACAGCTTGTGAGTCATGGGGCACTTGGCGTTTGGAAATAGGGTCAGTATGGGACCTTGGGAGTGATGTGAGCAATCAACTTGCCATTAACACGTCGGTCGGGGTGACTCGTTGTCGGAAGATCGTATAGACTTATTATTTTATTCAACTGAAGCGACAAACAGATTTTAAAATTAAATTATCCTGCTAAAGATAATAATATGATGATCGATATATCGTAGAAAAGTGTTGTGTTCCACAACACAATGAACGTCTACTGATAAAAACTCGACTGTTCCTAAGAAAATGCAGAAAGAACTCCCTAATGAATTTGAGAGATTTTTTGAGTGATTTTGGTTTTCAATACGGCTAACAATCCAAACCAAAAACTCCAACTGCACATGCTCCTGGTGAAGTGCACTAAACAGTCGTGATTTCATAGATGTTATCCGTACACTTTCGCCAGGTAATCGACGTCGTAAATTGTGCACCTGAGTTGATTGAATTGGATTTTTATTAGCACTTACAAAGTCTATCAAAAAAGGCGTACTGGATGCGGTAGATTAATTCTGGTGTCCATTTTTACTACGCTTAAGAGAGTAAGTGGGTAAAATAAATTGTTGTATATAGACTACCGCTGGAATATCTACCAAGAAAATATTATATTTGGTGATGACGTTAATATAAATAGGGTCAAATAAAAAATAAACTGGGCTCAATTGGATTAGCACCGACTTGGATGTTAGATAAATTCGTGATATAAGTTGAACTAAAACAATAATTAAACAAAACATACGTTATAAGGAAGAAAAGAATAAGACCGTAGCGTAGTAGTAGATAGAGAAGTCGTAGAATAAGCAGAATTGTGGGATGATTAATAGCTACGGCCAGAAATTATACAGCGAAACATTTTCGCTATTTTAAAAATATACCGGTGATATTTCTCTTGTGGATAGAGCAGTGCGCGGTAAAGTCAATGGTCTCGAGTTCGAACCACTTGCACCTCTGACTTACCGAATTTATTTGCCTATTTATCACATACTCAAACAGTGAAGGGAAGCAGAGTGAAGAAACGAGCTCCTGAGAGGTTATCTATATGGTGTGTGAAGTCTGCCATTCTGTACTACTGTGAGATGAGAAGACTGCTGCAGCAGTCTCTTCAACTAGTATACAGTAATTGCAAAGCTGATTAAAAATGTTAGCCTCCTTGACATAAAATAACATTGAGACAGTTTATAAGCCATTTTAATTATGTCTCGATGATCTCTGTGCAGTATAATAAAGCGACGTCTGATTAGTTTATAAACGATTATATTATGCACTCATTGTATGCCGGCTATCCTTAATTAAATAAAGATCTAGCTCTGCTAAGTGGTAATCTTTATACGTATAATGTATGCATGTATGATATGCTGTTATGTTAGAGGAAGTCTGCCTTATTTGTAGAGTTATTCGCTGCTTGCAAAAGGTGTCGATTGGCGAGGGAGATACTGCTTCTAACACTCAAGGCAAAAGTATTTTTCCTTGTCTTATGTCTGATTCTTATCGTTGTCATGTGGATGTTAGTTATTATAGTATCGTTCGTATACTCCTGCTCTAAGAGATGATGGTTCTATACAGGCAAATGAATCGTATTCTTCGCGCCTTGGCTACGAGACAACAAACAAACCTTCGAAATTTTGACGTACCTGACGTTAGGGAGATAGGGAGTGCCGTGTGACCGTTCTGTAGTACTTACTGTTTTCATTTTAAGATTGGTTTTCCTTTTTTTTAATGGCTTTCGTTGTTAGTTCGAGGGCTTCTACAACGTAGCCGGTTTTTTTGCGAAGCCCCAAAACTCCAGACAAGCATTGGTTTTCCACCCGACCCGAATATTAAATATATCCACACATTATTACACAGCGCCATTTAGTTCCTAGCTAAGCATTCAATGACTCAGGTGTCAGGGACAAATGTCCATGTTCATCACAGAAACATTATCTGCTACCGGTATTCGAATGTACTCCAGTAGTCGCATTTTAGTCTGTCCGTTGGGTGTTTTATTAGTTTTACGTAATATCCTTTCTATTTTCGAATACATATTCTGTTTATTTATATTTGCCCGGAAATTCTAACTAAAGGTTTTTTCGAAACGGAACCTTTTAATCCCCGGAAAGTATTGTGAGTAAATTGTATTTAATAATCGTGTACTTAATTTTGCGTTTGAAAATTAAGTCTATAGCATCAACAGTTTCCCCTTCATTTTTCTTAATACTAAGCTTATCGAATACATAATTACGTCACGCGTAATAATAAGCGTCGTATTACTAAAACCGTGCGTTAGTTGCGTATCCCGTCTCGGCCACTTGTCATACAGGTTTTCTATTAATCACTCGCGCGACATGAGTCGACTGCATTCCAAGACTATGGGGTGCCTCCAAGCCATCGGCGCATTTCAAATAACAGCTATTAGAAAAATAGCGCTTAGATAATAGGGATGCGATTTGCGAAACTGTGATGTACTTAATGCGAATGCTACTTGCTCCTAAACCAGGGCTGTCTCTAGGGAAAATAGGTAGGTATCTGACAAAAGGAAAATATCTTTATTTGGTTGTCAAAAATCCTTTTCTACCTCGTTGATGACGAAAGAGTAGAACTGCACCGCTATACTGAAGGCACATGTAGGGCCTACAGTTAGTATTTGTTGGTTGTTTGTGAAGAGAAGACAAAGTATTGTTTTGTAAAGTTTTTAAATTATTTTTATTTAATTCTTTATTGTACACAAAAAAGATAAAACATAACATATATCAACCATACATTTAAAATGCTGTGCACAAAGGCGAGCTTAATTCAAGAATTTAAAAAAAAAAATGTTCATCTTGTGCCAATACTGTGGCACAAGATAGGTCTTAAACCACGAATCACGCCACTGAACACCGCTACATTGCTTCAAAAAGATACAGTTAAAGCGAAAAACAGGAAAACGTTAAAGCATCATACTAATATTTTCTATAATATTCTATGGGAAAAAACATTGTACCTCCTATGGCCATGAAAATAATAACCCGTTGGTCCGTTGGACGCGTCAATTTGTTCTTGCGTTTGTGTCGTTTTTGTATCGACATAGGGACTATTTTTCTTTCTCTCATATTTTATCGAACGTCAATACCCCGTCATTGATTGGTCATGTTGTTCATAATTTTCCTCCCAGACATAATGACTAGAAAATTAAACATCAGCTTATTCGGTGACGAAATTACACCAATGTGCTTCCCTATTGCGTAAAATGGAAAACACTGTGGCGATGACACTGTTAACAATTATGTTACCTGTCCATTGTTATACTGAATCATCGGTTTAATGAATCGATTTACTTCGAAGTTGAACTTGAAGTAGGTTCACCTGGTTACTCGTTCAAATGTCATTCATGTCGTCATGCCTGTATGTAGCGTGTGACTAGGTATGTTTATTTTAAGTCCCATGTCAAAAGGCGAGCCTATTACCATATGATTTCAAATTGAGTAGGGTCGGCAACGCGCAAGGGGCGTCTCTGGTATTGCTAACGTCCAAAGGCTACGGTAACCATACCTATACGCTTGCCATCAGGTGGTTCGTCGCTTGTTTGTGACCACAATTTTTTTTTCAGATAGGAAAACTTGAGATTCTGAGCCGGAAGGTTCTCCGCTCAGCAGTCCCGCTTGGAAACCCTCGATGAGTAATTAAAATGGTAAACGCTATAAAAAGTAGCAGCGACAAATCTACGGTATGTGGGCGACGTAATGATATCAAAGACATCACAATGCGACACGCCGCCCGCTGTCGCAACCGATCGCTGTCAGAACCAATTCGGTACATTCAGTGCGACAAATCGATGCGGCAAAAAAGTCGCCGATCGAGAGCACGTTTACTGCTTATTTTATAATCGGCGTTTATAGCTGTCGTTCCTTCACGATAAATGTTTTACTAAATCTTTCGAAGCAGCTGTTATGATTTAGTAGCGATCGTCTCGTCCGATGTTACGGCTTTTTAACTGTTGCATGAGATATTGACAGGCAAATTGCTTGATAATTGTACCCTTTGCAATGTCGTCCGGGCTTTTTGCCGGACACTGAAATTCCCAAGAATACGGACGTTATACTTTCTTCTCAATCAACGTCAGTTTATACAGTATAATAACAGTGTAATGTTAGATAAATCGGTCGATCGATCGTTTAATAATGATTTCGTTGGACTAGGTGGCAATGGCCAATCAATGAGAAAACTGCCGATGAGTAACCACTTCAATATACTTCAAACGCTCAAGATATATGAGCGTAGTTCATTCATTTCATACTTTAAAACGTTTTATAATTCTACGTATGAATATAGGTATAGAACTGGACAATAACTATCTTTCTCGGAATGCACATGATATGGGCGTGTAAAAGGAACCAAATATAAATAAATAAATGAGAAGAATAGTGCGGAAGCCATAACTGATCCTATCAAGGCTGATGAGGTAGCGAAAATCAGCAAATATGAACGGGAAAACGGCTTCAAATTAAAAGGCCTGCCCGATATATTAACTACGGTATTTTGTATTCAATGAAGTGTAAGTGGCAAGCATTAATTGTTATGTTTATTTTATATATTTTTGAGATAATTACAGTTATGGTTAATTTTTCAAGCACTTAGGCATACGATAACGATTATAAATGTATATTAAGTACCTGAGACGTACGAGGAATATATACTATGTATAATAGAATATATAAGTATAGCAGTGATTGATGATAAGTTAAGAATAAAGTTGAGTAGTTTTCTTAGAAATTGATCTCTAAAATTATTATCATTACATAATTATTATGTAGCTCACACTGCCTGTATAAATGTTTTAATTTCTTCTTTCAATCCTCTTTTCACTATCATCGTATATGCGCGTCATACAAAGTATAACGTAAATGTGCGTTTACATAAACTCATCAACAGCAAATTGAAATAAGCTGTGTACATCTTTATTATGTTTACCCAATTAATAACTATAGTGTGCCATACTTAAAATATGTCGTAATAAATTTTACTATGCTTAGTACTTCCGTTTTGTAACATCCGTTGTATGCATCGGAAGCATGCGCCCGCGCAGCCGCCGGTCGGAACTAACGATACACATTAAATGTTCTAATGAGGTCACATAATGTAATTATGCCTCTGTTTTGATACTAAAATGGTCTTGCATTACGATTAAATTATGCATAAGTAATGGGAGTTGGATAGACTTGGTCTGCTTAAGTACTGGATTCAGTTGCTGTGTGACTGAACTACCTACTAAAAGGTTTTAAATTGTATTTTATATTATAGAAGACTATTTATATTAACTATTTTTGGAGATGAAGTAGGGGCAAGCATAAATCTTTAGGATCTAACCCTAATGTAATATCCTTGGGAATTTACCTAATTCCTGTCTTATAAAATTCACGTTATTACACTTGTAATAAGGCTCATAATAAAATGGATGCTGATAAAAAGAAGGCTTGTAAAAAGGTTTGCGTTAAGTTAAACATTAAATTTTTTAAATAATGTCAAATGACTGCGGCATATTGCTCACATACACATAAAAATATGGCCAGTTTCAATTCATAATGTTGGTACTACTGACATCAGATAACTAGGTTTAAACTGCGCAGTTACACGAGCATGGTGCGATGTAGCACCGTCACACGTCACTGGACCCGATAACTGTCAACAACACCATGTATCATGTTGCAAGGTAAGCATACACCAACAATGATGGCGTGTGGCCAACTGTGTCGTCACGTGATTAATTGCGGACGTTAATCAAACTCTTCGGTGATTGAGGTCCCAGGGTTTTACTTGCGACCTCTTTGGTTGCAGCTACTTTGGTGTGCGACGTTCCGTGGACTAAAATTGCAGGTTTTATAGCAGTTCTAAAATAGAAGCGCAGGATTCTTGTGAATAGAGCCTATTCGACCTTTTCTTTGAAAATCATAAAAGTTTCGGTAAAAGGAATAAAATTTGTTTCATTCTATGAAAACCAATCATAATATGGAACCGTTGATATAAAGTAAATCAAACCTTACATTTTATTTCATCAATTTTACAATACAAATATATTGCTTTAGAACTAGCACAAGTTATTATTATGAAATTATTGAATGGAAAGAAACCTACTACCGATATAAACGATAGTCTATAACTAAACCCTACAGCGGTGAACTAACAAACGAAATGATTCGGGATTTCCCCTAACATAAGTTAATACATTCGGACCGATAGTGACCAAATTGATGAGGGGACTTTTTAAATCTTTTTAATACTTCTTAGAAAAGTCGCCAATACCCAAATACCTCTGATGAATCAGTATCAGATTCATCCTTACTCTTTGGCCCCCGACTTCGACCGCGATGTCTATAGGATTATAGCCTTCGAATTTACAATATTATTTAGTTTAAATTTGATAAAACTCTGCTAGTACGAATAACGAATAAATTGTTAGGGTTGGTTGCTACAAAAATAAAATTGTTTAATATTGGAGACTCCAATGACTAAATATTTTTATTTCAAAGTCAAATTCGAAATTCAAATTAATTCTACTTCCTTTCCACCTGGCCATTTAAATGTACATTCCTAATTCGAATACTTAAAAAAATACTGACACGGCATAAGCCATTCCACGGAGGTTTGCTGTTATACTTTGAGGGCGAAAACTATTTGTTATTAATTGCTCCGAGGTTGCAGCAAGGTCGTATATAATTGTCTGAGTCAGCGCAACGGAAAATATGCGAATAATTATGTTGATCATGTAAGAAACAAGTTGTGTTGACGATCATTAAAGGTTTACTAAGTAAAATGATATAATTACGGACATAATGAACCCATTCAGTGCCCAGTACGATTCTGGGTTCGATATTATAGCAAGGCTCTGGGCATGCAATATTTAAGGTATATACTTATGAAGAATTTTTGACATAAATGAAAAGAATGTCTAAAAGTAGTCATATAGGTATATAATATAGTAATTAAATTCTTCAATGCCCAGAGCCTTAATATAATATCAACCCAGTAGCCGGGTACTGGGCAGTGAAAGGGTGAATCACATTATTCACCTATTTTATCGTCCCACTGTTGGGGACTGGTCTCCTATTTTATGAAGGTCCACTACGATAGCCCATGCGGATCAGTAGACTTCACATGCTATCGAGAAAATCTTTAAGGCGTGCAGGTTTCGTCACAATGTATTCCTTCACTATAAATTTAATATTTGCTCTAAATCCGTCTAAACCTAATCTTAAATTGTCACCATTGTGGTAAGTTATTTGTTAATTGGTTGGATTACACTGCTAGCGTGCTTGCTATTAAATTTAGGTCAGAATTATAATTTAATCTAGCTAACAGCTCCTCAAAATTCAAAATAGTCGCTAAAGCAATATATCTATCGCTGATAACATATTTTCATATGAAGCTGCGAAAGGCGTTGTGACCACAGTAGTCAAAATTCACGAATTTATTTCTATTTTTCACATCCTTTAAAAGGGGTAGGAAAACGTGAGGAAATGTGAGAGATTTTTGCGATGGCGTGTGAAGTCTTGGACTATAGATAGCCTAATCCCTCACAAATGAGAGGAGACCCATGTCCAGCAGTGGGAAAATAAGTGGTAGATGATGGTAATAGTATAAAGACTGGTACAGATAAGAGCTTAGAAAGTTTCGCGAAGAAACAGCAAGGATAAAATCAACTTACGAACTATCAAGACATATTCTATTCAATGTTAACTCAACACTCCCATCTTTCACATTTTTTTTCTTAAAGTCGATTAAATTCGTTAGAGGTGATATCACCAAAGAGGTTTTCTTCATTCCCATGATTTAATTTTGAACTGTTGTAGTTGTGTCAGTTGTGCTGTTCCAAAAAGATTTATCCTTGGCGATGATTGCCATTAAAAGGCCTTTCTTCTTCAGTTTCTTAGGTTGGCGGAATGTATTAGATTCCGTTACAGTGTTTATAATAATTAGTCAGACAATGGAATTATAAAAATATCTTATTGTTGTGGTTTCTATTCAATGCTAATTATAATCCGCTGAGATTTCATAAATATTCATGATAAACAGCACCTCTAGTATTTTATAACAGCATACCGATCTACCTTGTGAAATATCTAAGTAGGTACTTATCAACAATACTGGGTAAGTATATAAGATAATAAAAATAAAAAAATATATTAATAAAAAAAATATACTTTCTTTACAGTAATTATGATCTTAAGAAATGATAGTGATATGATGATATTAAGAATTTCCCAAATGTTTAGTGTCTAGTAGCCTCGTTTGTCTAGTAGTTGTAAAGTGTGACTGCCGAGCCAAAGGTCTTGGGTTCGGTTCCCAGGTCGAGCAGTGTTATTGGGTTTTTCTATAAAATTCGCAGTAGCAGCTCGGAATTTTGATTCGAGCCCGGTTAAAGGCAATAGGCTCGACCCCTATTACATGGGGCCAAAACACATACCGGTAAAATGTGGTTGTATATTCGTACACCTCTGCCTAACCCTTCAGGGAGGACAGGCGTGATGGTGTGTTATGTTAGATTTATGTTTAAACTATGATGTCCAAACGGAAGTCGGAGTCGCTGAAAATAACATATCATGAAGTTTTAATAATAATTATTATTTGATGTAATTCTCACAGTGCATCTAGTGAAGACAGTCATACATGACGTGCGCGCGCGCTGTCACGGCCGAGACCCGCCGAAGGTCGTTACACACATGTAATAGCAGTATAATTACGTTCTTTATATCATTAATTTAGGTTTTATTATGTTAATTACAATCAGCGAATATAATTTGAAGGTCAAAAGAAAACAGAAGTGCTTTTTCGTTAGCCTTAATCCAAATTAGAATGGTACGATTGAAATATGTATATGGCCCCACTGAATTCTAGGACCATATAACACGTACATACGTAGGTATATTACTGGTCCTTCGAGACGAATATTGTACCTGCACTAGACTAAGTGATTGAGGTTTAAAAGGATTGCCAAAAGCTGGATTCCTAATACACCAACTGTGACTGATAAATGACTGGCAATATCTACATAAGTGTATTGCAACATGCCATTTTGGGGGAATGATTTACGGATCACAGCCCTCAATTTCTTATAAGCCCAGTTCATACACATTTTTAGAGTAGCCTGTAGCGTACCACTGCAGGGCAAAGGCCTCCATACTCTTCTTCTGCACCTTCTGTCTTCAGCTCTCAGGTACCAGTATTTCTGGTAAGAGTCCAGCTCGTCTCGCCATCTCCGAGTGAGCCTGCCGCGTCGTGCTATTATATATGCAAGTCGAATAGTGGAAAAACCCCGCAACATTTAACCCTTGCAATGTTAATGGGCGAATACCAATTTCACCTTCATTGTAAAACGAAAACAATGGTACGCTCTAGTAAACAACTATATTACGTAATACACAAACGATTACGTGTCTACAACCATTGTGGTTATGGACCGTAAAATTATTGGTGTCCACGAAATACTACGGCCAGTTAGATTCGACGGATCGTAGTAAGTGTTACGAAATAAACTTTGGCTCTTGTGATGTAAGGCCCTTCGTTGGGTGCGTTTTTGTAGTGAATAAAATATTTCTTGTGAGTATTTACAGGCCAACGATTTCAAAATTTTCTGGGTGTCTGTACTCTGTACAGCCAGATGTTGGTTCGTTGAGCAAAGGGTTATTGTTTTTTACTGTCTTCCTATATGTTATATATCTATTTCCGTTAACTGCATCGTAAATTAAACGTTTTGAAATTAATATCATGAACGCAATACATGTTGCAGTGTGTGAAATATTTATGTTGTATTGTTATTTGTTTTTTATCGATTTGTTATTATGTAGATTTAAGATCTAATGTCCTGTGCACCTAGAACTTAGTTATTGTAGACATTTTTTGACTGAGTCGAATTATAGCAAGAAAATGTAATAAAGATTTATATAATTTACTTTCAGTTGTAACTTCAATAAAACTCTACATTGACTGATAATTTACGATGTATTTTTTAGAAACCGTCCAATTCATTACGTTGTCTAGAGTAAGTAGGCGTGGTCAGGTAAAAAGGTATAGCAAAAAAACTTGTTTAGATGTACCAAGTAGTAAGATAGGCAAGTATCTAAAGGGGATTTATACTGGAGCATTTTCCCGGGAATTTCCACGTAATGTAACGTTCTTACGAATAGTTTTTATGTTTATATCTTCTTTGTAAGATTTGGGAAATGGTGACACATCAGGTTTGACTTTTTATTACAAGTGAATACTCCAGTCTTAACTAATTAACATTGTTATGTATTAATTTCTTACACGAATAAAATGAATTAAAACAATTATATACTTAAAGAGCTTTTCGCGTTATATTGATTTATTATTTAGTCCTTCGGTTTGGGATCCTTTACAGGATTAATGTCTGTTGCAATCTGGAACTGGATGCTGTAAACGATCTGAAGCATTGAGTATCTAAAGTAATTATATCAATATACAGCGATAAAATCTACAAAAGACAGTTTTATTACAGTAACATTGTTATTTTGAAAGAAATGTCACAAACGTCATAAATACGTTATCTAACTTAGCTGGGGAGTTATAAATAAATAAAGTCATTGTAAAAATAAGTGGTAGAAGCGGTTCTTTTAGCAGATTGAAGGGCGCAATCCTGTCACGAGCGCACGACACATCGCGTGTCTCCTGTTGTTTAGTCCACTTGCGCATTTGAGCTGAAAGCGACTCCTGCCATTGAAACTAGGTACTTGATGATTTGACTTCATGTTATGTCAGGATTTGCGAAATGAAATCATGAAAATTTTCACCCGGGTCATCATGGGTCCAATTAAAAATATAACTTATAATAGAATTCACATGCACATAATCCAATTTTGGAAATGTCATAAAGCTCATTTTGCGTACCGTAGAAAAGAAATTGTAGTCAAAGGAACATGAATTCTTAAAAGGCAGATTCCTAAACCAGTAGTAAATAGACTTAATAGGTAAAATATGGAAATACAGACAGTGTATTTTTCTCCCTGCATCTCCCTGGTTGATTTTCTCTTGTCCAAAATAGTAACTAACCTTTGGTTGGTTTTGCCAATTACCTCACGATGTTTACCTTCACATTTGAAGCAGTTGTACATCCACATATAGCATATGAACTGCCGACCTTATTACGTAAGTAGGAAGGACTTTATTAGGTTTCGACTTCACTCCGCTGCTTATGTTTCTCTAGTATAGCGATTGTAATACAATTGTATTGCTGCGCCTTATTGATTGACGACACAGATAACATAGAGAACTGTCAAAGAGGGCACTTTTATTGAATTTTAATTCTGTATACTATATAAATCGATGACATGCGTGTTCCCTGTGTATTGGGAAACGTCTAGAGCGATTTTGATGAATTTTTCAGACTCATAGGATGACACTGTAAATTTTGTTAGAAATCAGATCTGGTTTTTTGTCATTTTGTGCTTATATTTTCACTACAATTTATTACTATAAAATTGTATGGTACTTAGCGTAAGTATGGTAGGCACACCGCACATACACATTGATATTCACGTGAAGCCAGGCCGGGTAAAGTAGCCAATGATAATTGCAGAATATGTCACAGTTCAAACAAAGCGCCACTCATAGAATCAATTATCTAAGAAATACCCAATTAATTAATAATGAATGACAGTATGTAACAGTAATTCCACATCATCGTAGACATTAGGATAGATGACGTCAGGCCCCGATAACTCTTGAGATAATGTTCGTGGTGAACTGTGGCCGGGTCATTGACCTCGCCCGGTCATTAACAAAAACGCAGTCGATCTACGCAACTTTTGATTGAGAGGGCTAAGTGTTGTATTTAAATACGATATTTGGTTTTATTGCTTGGTTCAGAACTGTTAAGTAACGTGCATCTGGAAATGTGACGCGAATTCTTTGTGAGGACAAGAGCTTTTTCCCTGCAAACTTTGCTTTGAACCTGATTAAAGAAATCGTCGGAAATTATACATACATACATATATGGTATAAAAGGGTTATAAAATTTGATTCCTAAGTGCTGATTTATGTATTGTTACTGTACTATAAGTAATTTCTATCTTTACCCATCAATAATATGTTGAATTTAAGACATATAAAACATCAATCGAACAATTCAATACAAAAAACATACATACATAGTTTGTAGTACCTACAAATAAAGGCGGGTCCAAATCCACGCACGTGCTCGCACAGAGGGGTTCGTCTGCATCTTAGGAACATGTTTTGACGACCTCAGCGCCCCAGGTTCATCTTCCGGTTGGGGCGAATGTTTGTGATTTGAGGATGCACATTTGTACCTGAGTCGTGAATGTTTCTATGTATAATATGTAAAAAATATACATACTTATTTATGTAGTTCATCACCATCTAGTATCCGTAACACAAGCCTCGTTGCTTAACTGGGAACTAGGTGGCGCTGTGTCATAACATAATGTTCGGATATATTTCATCAATAACCCATTATTGTCCCACTGCTGGGCACGGGTCTCCTCTCATTTCAGAAGGATTAGGCTATAGTCCACCACGCTAGCCTAATGCGGGTTGGCAGACATTATATGCCATCGAGAAAATCTCTCAAGCATGGAGGTTTCCTCACGATGTTTTCCTTCGCCGTTTGAGCATGTGATAGATACGTACATAACTTCCGAAAAGACAATGGTGTGTGCCTTGGGTTTGAACTTGAGACCTCTGACATCTCAGTCCACTGGTCACACCGATAGGCTACCGCAGCTCGGATATATTTATTATTTATTTATAGTGCGGACGCCTCAGTAAAGTTCACGACCAGTAAGAATAGTTTGCGTGCAAGTAAGATAATGTCCTGAGGTGAACCCGCCTTAAGAGAAACTCCGAAGCTGTATATGTACAAGTTTAAATGAAAAACTTTGCTCGGCAATTTAACTAGTTTTAATTAAAATAATTCCCTCGTGGCATTAGTATCGAAACTCGAGCAGCAATTTCCGAGATCAGTTTGAACGTGTCAGATAGACAAGCGTCCGGAAAACTAATATTAATAGACTGTGACTGAATGTACCTAAAAGCGTTTGATGTGTGTGTATTTATGTAACTCAATATGATTAACGCGTTATGAACTCTGGTAGCCAACTCATTTTGAACCTTAAATCTACTTACTAGATATTGATTTCTTACTCATTTATAATTATCTTGCTTTACCTGGCCCGGCTTCGAACTCTAATTGCTATCTTAACGACCTGCCCTACCTTCTCTTAAATCCATCGTTTTACTCGTGAGTCTAAAATTAAATACAAATATCATATAGACAAAAATACTTTCAGTATATTCGTAAATGTCCAAAGATATCGGTGAAATCTCAAAAATAACCTTTCCATACCTTGCCCTGATAATCAAAGACACACAAAAAAACAACTAGCTGAACAGATACATCCCTTTTATGCGCTTACATACTTTCAGCAATATTTTTTATTTATTTAATAGTACACCAATAATTCTTACCAACAACAGTAGCCAAAAAGTTACTCAACTAAAAAAGTTAAGTAAATCTGAACCTAATGTCATATTATTCATAAAATCAATCATTTTGTGGAGAACCCTTGTCGAAGAACGTCAAAGACTGATGCGTTATTTCCAAAACATGCATTATGTCAGAACCTTTTCCACTTGAAGAAATTCTGTCTACATCTTTTAAGATACACATTAAAAATTTATTTTCAACATATAAATATCATCTCTAAATAATAGCTGACGCGTAATTTACCCACCAAAGATTACAAGCTTGAGCGATCAGCATTAACCTATTTCGTTGCTATAACATTATAATAACATCTTTATTTATGGGAAAATGTTCATTTTCGTGGAGCGTCCAAATGCCAAGTGGGGACTTGCATTAAAAATATCCCATAAAAAATTGGGTTACGACCAACGACATTTCTTATATGTTAGGGAAATGTCACCATATATTTATACAGC
Source organism: Craniophora ligustri (assembly GCA_905163465.1). NCBI lineage: Eukaryota > Metazoa > Arthropoda > Insecta > Lepidoptera > Noctuidae > Craniophora > Craniophora ligustri. Next base: position 2,196,342 of record LR990967.1, on the reverse strand, counting down.
TATGTATTAGTAAAGTATGTATTGAAAGAATGTTCTTAAAGAGCAGGTTGTATTTTTCGTAGGGCGGATTAGGCAAAAGAAAACAGGTGTTGTTTAAAATTAAATGTGAAAGTCCATTAATATAGCTCAGACTGAATAACAAAATCTCCATCATCTAGCCTGCTGAGGTTCAGAAAATTATGAAATTCTTGCACAAGAAATTGTTTCGCTCTTGAATCAGCGTATTAATTAACATGTGAACGATTCTCAATAAACAAAGTTGCTTACAAAGCACCTATTTACAATATCGCCACAACACAACTTACGCAATAACTTTAAGAGATTATGATCTTAACTCTAGCGTTACTGCGCTGGCTCTCAATTCGATGTTAGCGCATCCCGCTGCTCGGCGGCCACATCAAACGTTGCACTCGCCAGCTGACTGGCGGGCATCGGGTGACGTCACCACATGTGGCACCCAGCCCGCGACCTTTTCGTTTTGTTTCCTGCCTCTCTTTGTTGCTGGCCGGTTGATGTTTTATTTCTTCGTGAACCTTGTTACTTCGGTTACAGTCAGACTCTGCATACTACTTTGTATTGCCATATATACCGCCACCGGGCGGTATTGTACTATTGTTTTTACCATCGTGAAGGGTAATATGGCCAGTGAAATTACAGCTTACGACCCAGTGTGGCGAATAATATCTCTGGTTTTGTTAGTGTCAATAGGTTACAGTTGCTAGTTTCCATCCCATCAAGTGGGTTCTATACCTATTTGTTTTCTACGTTAACTACGCATAAATAACAAACATTATTGGAAGTCTAGTCGTATGTATTGAGTAAGTGAATTATAATTATTACTTCTTAGTGTGTCAACATCGACACTGAATCATTTTGTGTTTCTACCTGAACCCAGACTTGGCCTACAAAATCACTAATTCGTGGACTCTAACCAAATATTTGTATCACTGAATTGACAAGTTGATGATGATGTAGGAGCACCCAAGAGTAACGATAGTACAAAAGTTAGACTATGATGGTAAGCTCATCTCTTTATTACGCCATAAACACTAGAACTCACCCAATATATTACACAAAAGGTCTATATTATATTGTATATATTTATAAAATGTGTAGTTTTAGATCGAAGATACCGAAGATTTTGTTGCAATAATTTTATTGAATCACGATGTTTCGGATCCTTTTATAGTCCGTAATCTGTCTTCAAAATAACATTTATAAAAGTAAATTACAAAGGTTCCTTTTTATTTGTAATTCTATGATGAAAATAATGCCTTTGTTATCGATAGTTAAGATAGCAGCGGCGCCAGTCATCGCAGCACTGTGGCGAATGCAAGCTATTCGAGACACAATATGTCTCAAGCTCCACTGACAGGATCAATAAATAGCATTGTTAGTCTGTGGTATTTTTATATCGAGTATTTAAAGGTAATAGAATTATAATACTACATCCCGTACATCCCGTGTAGAACCTAAAAACAAAGTAATAGGTACCTTGCGTTTTGCGTCGAAATCATTGTGTTAATATTGTGATAATTTCTTATGAACTTGTATACATATATTACCATTGGAGTGTAAAGTCTAAATTCTAAATTTTTATCCCAAACGCATGCTGTAGGTTAGCTTAGCTAGCTTTTCGAAATTACGTGTGTATTTATAACATGCTTAAACGGCAAAGGAAACTGCATGCTTGAGAGATATATTCTCGATTGCGCGGACGTGTGAAATCTGCCAACCCGCATTAGGCTAGCGTGGTGGACACCTAGGGCCAGCAGTGGGGTGGTATATGGGTTGATGATAAATAAATTTCGCATCACTACTTAAAACAACAAGCAAATCTCAAATCGCATTAATGTCAGCAGTTAAGAGAACTTTTAATACACCTATACTACAAAAAATCTGTTTAGTTCCCACGTATACGTGTTTAAGTAATTCTACTGCATTAGGATTCAAACGCATCACACTGACATCATCACCATCAAGTAATGATGGTCGTAAAACGCCGTACTGAACAATCTACATTGAAGATAACCGATTAGTAATCCTATTAGAATTCTGTACAAATTGGTTTTGAGTGTTAAAAGCTGTTTATTTTCTGTTTTATTATGCATCAACTGCATGATATATAAGATCTGGTAAGTTCGTTATAGTTATTGTTAAGACTATGTCGTGTAAATGCATCAATTTGCATCTTTATCTGTACTTATGTAACTAGTATATTTCTAGTCCTGCATTCCTGTGGAAAATGTTAATGAGGGATGTGAATTCCATTTTAACTTAACGACTTGATATAAATACAAATTACCGTGACCCATTCCCTGGTTCCATAGATTGGGCAAGGCAATAAGGCGAATGAGACTGTTGGATTTTACTTCCTTAAGCAACGAGCGATCTATGAGGATTTGTCGCACTATAAACTGAACTTAATTGTCATTGAGTCGAATTACTATTTATTTTACTACTAAAGAATATAATTGTCTTAATACGTGCCAAAAGGATACTAAGAGTAAGTAGAAATAATTCTTAGAATTTTTATTAGGTATGGATCTCTAGACTGTTTTCCGTGTGTCCGTTGAGATACATTTTGCCTCTCGTGTGCTCTCATATGACTGCAATTAATATATTATGTACGTAGTTCTTAGTATATTAATAACTGTTAAATACATAATGACGATATCTAATGCGATACACTCAAAGAAATTGAAAGTCTGTACCAGACGCACCCTAACAAATTGTCCTGTCGGTCTGTTGGATCCCATATTTCTTTTTTCTCGTTTCGGGGACTTGTAACGTCTGTAGCCTAATAGAAATCTGTTCAGAGAGCAATTCGTCAGTCACTCGCTTTGGAACAATTCTACAAATAATTTGTTTGGGTTTGGATGCTTTTCACTTTTATACTTTTACTTATGGTTTAATTGGCAGAATTGATTCATTGAAATCAAACGTTTTTTTACAGATTTATTCGCGGTACCTATATCGATATAATTTAATCCCGCCATGTCGAATCCTCTACAGAATCCATGCTCATGACGATGAATATTGAAAAGGATCCGTAAAATATAGGTTAGGTATATTTAACTATTCATATTAATCAAAGTTTCTTAATTAATTTTGTAATGTAACTAAAATGAATCAAATTTTAGATACTCCTACATTTCATAAAAGAAGTATTATCTGAATAGAAGTATTCTCTCTTGAAAAACTTCGCCGGATTTCAATTACTTCTGAAATTATAAGAGCCTCCTGACTTTTATGAAGTATGCTTATTAACTCAGGACAACAGTGAGATCGCTTCAAATATTTCCCACAATATCCTTCAAATTTACTCTGAGCCAAGGAGGCGACCGGCGCCATTTTCTTTCTATTCTTAGCTTCGACGCAACAATAAAGCCGTATTAACAGGAGCAATCTACCTAAAAGCTATTGTATTGTCCTTCCCGCTTAATATCCCGGAGCTAATGTGACGTCATTAACCATTATATCTTACAATCGTTCTTACTTACTATAGATTAGTTTTGATTAATGGTCAATAATGAAATAATTAGTATAGAGAAAAAATCGCGTAGTATTCGTTTAATATGACCGAATTCCATAATCGACTTTAGCAGGAAAAATAAAACAAGTTTTATGACTTATGTACTACATATAACTACGAAACATGTATAGTTATGTATTTAAAGAAGAAATATTATATCAATAATATATGAAATATTTCAGACACAACTATACCCAAATATGTGCCTAACATTTTTGTACGCAATATTATTCTCATAAGAAATCCGTGGCCGCAATTTATTTCATATATTACAATATATATTTCCCCCATTTTCTCCCCCTTTTTCGTCGTAACAAACAATCCCCGGTTTCCTCAGCCGACTTGCGCAATGTTTTCGCTTTCCAAAAAGCAATTTTATTGTAAACAATAGCGAAGCGTGACGAACGCGACATAATGTGATATATCTACATAGGATGGGGCGTATTATTTTGCAACTATGTGTACTAGTGTAATCATTTTGATAGGCCACTGTTACGATTACTGTGCACGGCAGTGTAATTGACAATTGAGGTCTTAATTCCCACCATCATTTTGGTGGTGCAAATAAGCAGAAGCATCTAACAATAATGACAGTTTTTGCTATTCATATATTTATAACCATAAATATTCTAGAAACACATCAGTATATGAAGAAGATTATGAAGTATCACTCTGTTTCACCATAAAGGTACACACCATATTTTAATTAGAAATTAGGCGCTGCATTTTATTTTAACGACTATAACATAATTATTGTAGGAAATTCTTATATCATTGATAAATTTACAATATCATCTGATAGCTAATACGATGATAAACTCACTATTTACGCTCATGCTTTCTTGAAGTTCCAATCAGAAACATTTCCAGATATATCGTATACAGACAGAAGTTAGTATAAATTTTCTAACAAAATCTGCATACAAAACCACACGGACCGGCCCAGTTTCATTTGAAAATCACAAACGCGGACGTTTGTAGTCTTCGGTGATTGGTCTAAGCAGGATGTCGTTCTGCTACTTAGATAAGGTTCCTACTTGTTGGCCGACCGTTGCGTGTTAGAACCTTGTCGTGTTGGGAACTCTGAAATGGGTTACAGTGGACTTCCTTATTCTGATAGCTCTCGGATATTAGTGGGCTGCGGTCATGCCAATGCGATGGATTTGATTTGGTATCGCTTTTGGTAGAAGTATCATCTATGGGTGGATTCATTATTTCTGGGTCCCCGGTTCTCGGTAAAGTTATATGGAATATACCTTCTTACTTTATATTGTATCTAAATCCAAGCATAGAACACGACCGACGAAATTGATTGTAGTTTTTGAACTCAAAATCGTCTCCATTTTTGGTCCGTATGTTTGGAAACGCATTCTTAGTACATGAATGTCCATATACATATATATAAGATGTTGAACGTTCATTTTGACTAAACCCAAATAAAACAAGAATCACTTTAAAGGGCATAAACGCCGTCCTTTACGGTGATGACGAAATCGCTTACTTTATAATTCCTTACTAAGGTCGCATGATGTGAATCGGTATTATACCCGATTCGTTACTTGCATTGCCAAATACTTACCTTGTAGTTAGTGAGGCGTTGTTCAAATGTACTCTAGACCCAGATCTCATGCACTTTACGCAATATGTAACCGATATGGCCATTTGAAATTAAATCATGGGCTTATGGCTGTGTCCCAAATAGTTACTACTTGGCGGTAGACCGTTTTACAACCTCATTGTTATAGGCATAAGGCTTAAAAGCGGTCTATTGCTGATTTTGGTGATTGTATTAAGGATTCTTGACGAAGTTTTTTTTTATGGTGATAAGGGGGCAAACGAGCAGGCGGCTCACCTGATAGATGGTCCTCAAGTGATGACCGCCGACCATAGACATTTGCAACACCAGAGGCTTGCAAATGCGTTGCCAAACACCTTAAAAACCGTTCAGGTTTCTTAAAATAAGGAGTTACTGAACTGACAGCAAATAGAATTCCCATGATGTCAGAATAGTCACTCCCCCAATGAGCTCTGGTAACCTTACTCACTCGCAGAAAGACAACTACTGTTGATTCACTGCCGTGTTCTGTAAGGCGGAGGTACTTCCCCAGTCGGGCAGCTCAATTTGAGCGAGAAATCTCGCTATACCCTACCTCCTACAATCCTTTAATTATGAAAGACTCCTAAATTTTGGCAATTTATCATGATATACCTAAATAATATCACTTTCTGGGGAAGTAGGTATAAAGATCTTGATTATGTATTGTAGCTATGAAAACATATTATATAATGGATATTTAACAATCATGTATCACTCCGGGCGGTCCAAAAATAAGTTGCCATAGTAGGAGAGAAAATACGTTATCCACAATCACGAATAACGTATTTTTTTCGGTAACTTTTTTTCCAATTGACACGTAAACAGAGGATTACTTTAAAACATGCTTAAACTAAGATCATTTCAAATAAGGTTTACGTTAAACGAAACGTCTCATCTCGTCGCCGTTTTATTTCAAGATTTACCATTTCAAAAGCTATCAAACTAATGTGTCACTTTAAGTGCAAGTTTGCGCATCTCAATTACCCTACAAAATGGTGTCTTAGACTGCCCAATAATAATAAAATCGTACGAGAATGTTAACAAAACGAATTGATTTTTTACGAGGGTTCTGTGTATTCATATTCAATGTATCGATTCCTAGAAATCGCTTAGTGACGTAACTAGCATGTGGCTAGCTCGATGAATAAGTCATTGATGTTCAGACTTATAGATTTGTCAATGTCAAAGTTCGGAACTAGCTCACGATTGCGTAACATTTTTTATAGAAAATGGAACCGTTTCAGTTTGTTTGTAAATAATAAATATTCCTGGATATTATGACACAGCGCCATCTAGTTCCGTGGTAAGCAACGAGGCTTGTGTTTCGGATTGGTTGGTTGATATACTACATATATACTTTTTTTTGTAAATACATACATATTATACATAGATACATCCATGACTCGGAAAGAAATGTTGATGCTCAACACACAAACATTTGTGCCTACCGGGATTCGAACCCGTGACCCATGGCACAGCAGGCAGCGTTAACTACCGCTGAGCTAAACGGGTCGTCAGTTTATCTTCAGTTTGTTTGTATATCTATCTATTTTTATACGTAGAATTGCTAGTTAAAAAGTAAATTACAGATTCACTTGTTCGTTTTTTATGTGTATAATATGAAAATAATAGAATGTCATTAGAAAATTTGACGATTTCGATTGGCGCAGTAGGTGTGCGATCTGTTAGCGGAGTTGATTGCTTAGCGGTGGGTTTTGGGATCGATCCCTGCTCGTAATAAATCATCAAATGAATACCTACTAGTGTGGGGCAACGTAAAAACAGTAAACAATCTGAATCTTATGCGATTAGTATTCTGTTTACTGTTCATCAATCAATTCATCAAAATTAACAAATCGATTACTCGACTAAATAGTGCTTCGGTATGTTTTCAGTTAAATTACCGAATTATTTATACAGACTTTTAGTATTGTTTTGTATTTTATCATGTATTCCACTTTGTATTCCAATACATACCCATTTTATTCAAATCCCTAGTGATGTCATACGTTGATGTCACTGTGTCTTGATGTTCAATACAGCACAATGTACTTCTTAGTGTCGTCGCTAACCACAGGAACATTTTGATTCCTCGGTAGCACTCGAATTAACGGCAATAGAGGTTTAGTGACATAACAACCGATCAAATGATTCATTTCTGGAATTTTCTATCCTTAAAGTCCCCTTTAACCAGCTATGACGTTAATTGATGGCATGTTCAGTCGGAAACTACATCTATTACATTTCCTTGTGAGTATTATACAATTTTAATTTCCTGTAAAGGTATTCAAATCGCTACTAAACATAATTATATTAGAACTAGCTTTTGATTCCGATTTCTTTTGCATAGAAATTTCTATCCTCTTTTTCACTCTCTAAAAAGATGATTTACGGGATTAAAACTAAATTATATCGTTCCCTTCGCTTCAAACTATCTCCATACCAAATCCTATCTAAATATGTATGCGGTTTAAGCGTGAATAGGTAACAGATAGACAATACTTTCGCAATAGTATGGATGTTAACAAATCAAATCAAAGTTCGTTAGCCGGACCATTTGGTTTCCTGATATTAGACCTGATTATAACGTGTTACACACTGCCCAACACTAACCTCCTCCATCCTCTCAGCTCAAGAACCTCTAATAAACATTCCATATCGACAATATGAACATGACAACACAATATCTTGTATCTAAAGCCTTATACCCTTTAATATCGGATTCGCATTATAGGCACCGAGTTGAAACACCTTTTGTCTGCATTCGGTCACAAACGCGAGTGACTCAGGCGGTTGTGAAACGTTTGTGTGTTATGTACTTCTCAGTTTATGTACGGACTATCTATATTACATTACTATGTATAATGTGTAAACATTTGTATCGATTAACTGATAAGTCTGTGATTTTTGAAGGGTAGAGTGAACGGTAAAAGCATGCTTTATGAGGCAACCAGCGCGCACATTAAATTTATTCTGTCAAAAAACTACCAATCATGCTTTCCATTCAACTTGAGGACATCAATATTCAATGCATTAACCGTTCAGTCCATATACTGTAATTACCTAAAAATTTCAATATTCATTAAATCTGCAATGCAAATTAATAACGGAACTATAGTTCAGTGTGCCCCTTAGGGCATAACTCTTTTCACACACACCAGCAGTACCCAACCATTCCCCAAGATATTTTCCCAATTTCCACTGGGAAAACAATGGGTTTCCAATAAGTTTCTCTCTACAACTTTTGGCTTGAACAAACATGTCGGTTCCCAGAAGGGAAGGAAGCGCGCCGCGTGATGCGCGTACGCAATGCAACTTGAATGCAGCCGCTACTGTCACGTTGTGGAAGCGGTAGCTGGCTTCGGCTTATTCGTTTGTTTTGTTGACGTTGCACAACCTGCAGATAGTACTCACCTAATAAATGAAAAGGATCCATGAAGATAAGTAATGGCTTTAATGAAAGTTTGATGAGAGTCAATTTAATTATTCAGTGTTCTTAATTTGTTGTTTGTTTTTTCTTCCTTAATAAACACTTCACTTTAAATAGACTCCTTTGTCTGTAATTCCAAAATTTCGTTATTAGGAATAAGGTATAACTTTAAAGAAAATGGCATAGCCAACTCCAATGAAAAAGCTTGTAATAATTAAAATATTTTTTTTATGTCGCTTACAGCATGCAAAGAATTTCAAATCTATCGTTGACGTGATCTAACGTGATTGTGACGTTCTATCCGTTTTAGTTTAATCACTTCCCAGATATGGATCACATATTTTTCCGACCCGCTACCTCTTGCCACTAAGTCATGCGGTTCCGTCTGACGTCATCGGCGCCTGCGCCGTTTTTAAGCAAATGCACTTCATGCTACGGTATGTAGGTACTTTTGAAGTGATGGTACTCGTACATTTAGTCTTTCTCACGATAGTTGCTATCCGGGTAGGTTTAAATTTGGGTTTTAAACGCGATTTGTATATAAAAATAAAAATATTGTACCTAATAGGAACAGATATTAGTTTTGCTATTGAATCGTCAGTTAGGAAATGCCGATGTCAACTTGATATTTAAAAAAAAAATGTACATGACTTGTAAAAGTGTCTTTAAAAAGATCTATTTACAGAAATAAACAATCATTCATTCAATAATTTACCTAAGCACGTCTGAGGTCTCCTGCCTAAGACCTGTGGCGGAATGTGTCGCTCTCGCATAGTTTTGTATAGCCACCAAAAACATTGACACCATGAATCTATATACGCTATTTACACGCGCTATTTGCATGCTTATATTAGCCATTCAGCTGCAAAAAGATCATTGTGTTCTTGTATTCACTTGATAATTATTTATGTTTATAAATACCTATTTCTCATTCTTAACGATATCGCTAGTTATGGCACATTTAATGTGTATGGAAACTTCTATGTTTGCACAACATTCCTTTGGTCTTAAATATTTGTTATTATTTTATGGTAAATACTTTTATCTTTTGTTATTGACTTTTATTATGGTCGCAAGACTGGAGGAATCTTTTGAGTCAATATTTTTATTCATTATCAAAAGAAAACAAGCAAATATAACTTTATACGTAAACATGTTGAAATAAAGTGAGTTGACGTTACGGTTAAAGACTGTTATCTGCAGAATCTCACTCATGAGTTGAAAAGTCAGGATTTCGGGGTCGGCAACGCGTTTAACACACCTCTGGTGTTGCAAAGATCCACAGGCAACGTTACGTTTGCCACCGTCGTGGTATAAAAACAACAGAATATTATTTCAAAGCAAAGCGATCATCGATAATACGTGAAGATGTCGCGAACATCTCACCTCGTCACCACGTCTCTAACCTGTTCACATTACGTATATCCTAGGCCTTACTTGAGCACGATTTGCCTCTTAAGAACGCGATCGTACGAGGACTTAAAAGGAAGAACGAGAAAAACCGTGTTCTTAGTCTTATTTTTTTTTATGGTAACCTTACATCACGTTCACACAGATACTGTTTGCAGAATCGTTTTTTTAATGTAGGTACATGCTTTTTTTTGCATATTTCATATGAAAAGTCAAAGCTTCGTAGACTTTACTACTGCAGGTGTCGCTATCGATATGAGAGAAAGAGCACGTATACTTTAAAGCTCAAATATTATAGAATAGCATATACTCTATTTTATAATATTCAATCTTATTTTGGACTAGCTTTATTTCCACCCCCCTTTTCCTCCTTTTAAGGGGTGATTTCCGGGATGAAAACTATCCTATGTCCTTCCCCGGGACTCAAACTATCTCTATACCACATTTCATCGCAATCCGTTCAGCGGTAATAGCGTGAACAGGTAACAGACAGACACACTTTCACATTTATAGTATGTATGGATGGATAGTAAGATAGTAATAATTTATACATCATAATTTGATGAATACTCAGAGAAGATAGAAAAAACATTTTCTCACAATTAATGAAAACTGTTATCATAATTATATTCATTCCTATAAAATTCTCACTCCCTAAATGATCTACCTGTAATAAACCTCTTCCACATAACTACGTCACACCCGGAACTATAACCCTGCCCTTTTAACTACCATATCACATTATCATAAAATCAAACGCAAATGGAACAAAAAAATTAGGGGTTCGCGTGGCAATGTCCATACAAAAACACCATATAAATGTAATTGAAACCCTTAACTTTATTACGTAGGTATATCTTATTTAGCTGCATTTTTGATATATGAAAACCACTGGTTTGTAGGTCAGCGTTGATTTATTATACTGAATAATGTAAGCTGTTGTAAAATGTCCAATGTTGTTGCGAAATTAAGGTTTTAATTAATGAGATGCATGCCTTTTGAGAGTTATGAAAGGCTTAACAACTAATTAATGATGCTGTGAATGAACTGTCATTATGTTGGTAGCAGTTTGTCATCGTCAAATTATAATGTAATAGGTAGTTGGGTCAGGTTTTGTGCGTTCTGGACTATTATTATCCATGGCTCCTTTTCATTCTTATTTCGTTTGTAAATAAAATGGCTTTGGAAGACAATAGAAGAGCTATTGCTATCTTGCTAAAATTACGATTTTCTCTTTTATTTTTACATTTTTTTTAACAAATATAAATGCCCAATGAATTAGGTCAGTGAAATGTGCCAACTTAATGAAATTTACATGTAAAACTTGTACGTGCCGTATCATAGAGTCGCCGGCGTTGTGCACCGGCCGTGCCTATGAATTTGTATACTTTACGACGTGACGTGACGATCTGCCTGCCTAGATCAGTTGCCACACAACTTATGCGCAAGATAGAAATGTGGGATGCTTGTGAAATTGTATACTTGCCACGGGACTGATTAATCGAGTCACTGGTTTTCCTACTTTAAGGTCACAGTATAAATACTCTTATGAAAATACGTATCTTATGTAATGGAAGAAGAAAATCATACCATGTCGTCCCCGAACGGTGTAATAATGTACACCCACATTCCGCCGGTATGTTTAGGTCCCATGTAATAGGGGCGAGCCTACTGCCATCAACTGGACTCGAATCCAAACTCCGCTGCTACTGAGAATTTCATAGAAAAACCCAAGACTTCTTGCTCAGCAGTCTCACTTTACGACTACTAGACCAACGAGGCAGAAAAAATAGAGAAAAAATTGAAATTTAAGAAAAGAAAACTTAGGTTTGTTTTTAATCTCGTATGTCTGCATCGTCTTAGGGATTACTTAAACATTTACAGTCGCTAATCAAGGTGCAAAAGTTTGCAACCACATCTGGCCAATTTAAAACTGATCCATTCTTGAAAAAGTAACTTAAGTATAAATTACTTCCGAACACAGGTTGCTGTAACGTGCCATTCTCGATTTTTTCAAGGAGAATGAGTGATCTAAGAAATCCGGTAGAGGATCAGCTTCTAAGTCACGGGTCGCGGGTCAATTCCTACACGAAGCAAATATGTGTATGATCTACAGGTAGTCATTTCGTGTCTGAATTTTCGTGCTAGTGAGCATTTGTGACAAAGTAGACAACGTTTTTTTTAAGGAATAACTATCGTTATTAATTTTTCTGGGTAATGTTCTAGATCCATCTATTCACTTAATGTGTGGGTGTTCCAAAATAATATTATGCGCATATTTAAAGGTGCTTCTAACCACACCCCTGCATGGAGTTTGTTTACTCGGACTCAACTGACATAGATAACTGAGGTTATTTATATGTTGGAAATGAGTATTATTTTAATCATCGTACAAAAACCTTGGTTTTATACATAAAAGCATTAAATATCGATATAGTGGGAGGAAATTAAAATAAGTGAGACATCAGTATGATCCATTTAATAACAGCGATATAAATGACTATCTTCTGCCCGTGACTTCGTCTGCGTAGAGAAACTTCTACCTCCTTTTAGCTAACTTTAAGTATGATTTCTGAGTTTAAAACTATTTTATATATTTTCTCGGGACGCAAACTATCTCCGTACCTTTTTTTTCTCAATCAGTTCAGCGGTTTAAGCGTTTAGAGGTAACAGACAGACATACATAGTTTCGCATAATAAATAATAAATTATAGAACCCTTCATTTACAGACAGTAGCCCGGTCAGACATTAAAAAATAAAGCCCGCCAAAAAAAAACGTGTGTTAAATAAAAAGCAAAACAAAATTTAATAAGAACCAATTTATCATTAGGTTTACACTTAGATTTAAGCTAAACTGAGCACTATTAAGTTAAAATAAACACCATTCTTCAATTTCAATCCGTAGTATCTATTCCCATCGTATAATATCTGGTAATACAAATTACCCTTCTGTATCCACTCCATCATTGAGTGCGTGTCCCGAAAGCCTCTCGAGTGTCGACGACCATCCACGAGCTTCATGTCAAGTGACATTACAAATAGAATGATACCCCATGACAATCCCATTATATGTAGAGCTGACAAGGGTAAAATTATTTTATGCATACTTACTTCTAAGAATAGCGGAGATTGAATCAGTATTTTGGGAAAATAACTTAGTGAGAATACATTGAAATACTACTACATTAAACGGATTTTATCGCGGTATTTTGATATTATTTTATCATATATGGATCCGAGGTGTCGAAATTAAATAATATAAATATACCGCGATAAAATCCCTAAAATGTTCTAGATAAATATAAATAAATAAATATTCCTGGACATATTCAAGTTTTTTAATGAGTACATTTAAGTTTTGTCCACTACTAGAAATTATTACTTATTCGTAATTTTTGTTATTTGTATTCACGTTACTATTAATTACTTTAGTATTATTTTTTGGTCGGCATGGTTGTGTCTACAATAGTCTCGCCATAGTAAGGTAGAAAGCCAGTCACGTTTGAGTTACGTGGCTGTGTCACGCTGAAGGTTTCAGGCGTGCCCACTACACGGGGCGACGACCTGAAGGGTTGACTTCGTAGTGTGCGGTACAAGACACGGGAGAGACACGACAACAAGTAATTATAATTTATTAGTCACCAAAAAAACATTTAACAATTAAAAAGATCTCTGCCTCCTGGACTAGGTGTATTGCCTGTATCCCAAGAGATAGTGCCTTCCCTAATACATGTACAAAAACTTATAACTTCTCTTAAATGAGGTAAATAAAGACACGACTGTAGTATTATTAGCAGTATATATTATATTTATAATCTAAAAGACAAGCTTACGGCCCACTATTAGGAAACGGCAATAGTAACAGGATGTTAACAGGGTGTATTACAATTGTTTTTTATCGCGTAGGTTTTGGCACAATCTCACCTGATGAGTGACGATGTGGTCTAAAATGAAGCACGGTTACTTTCGTTATTACTCGCACGGTTATTCACTCGTGACTTGAAAACACCCAAATTGTATGTACTCATCTGAAAATACATATTCAGGCAGCCGATTCCAACTATTATTAAGTCTTAAGTAACTAGTCTCAAGTAGCATCTTCATAGTAAGTAGGAGTCAAAAGCTGATTGAATTATTGTCCACCATTCGCCTGTCCCTTGTTCCCATCAAGCGCCACAGACGGACGGACTTGACGAATCAATTGTTTCAGCGCTACACAGTGTATACAGCGGGTATTTAGGGTGCGGGCTAGGGCCCTTTCAACCACCCTTTAAGTGCGGCCACTGTTGTGTGAACGCACTGCTTTCAGGTTTCACTGTTGTTGTAGGGAAATGTTTATTGTTTAGATGGGTACTTGGGTTCAGTAGCGTTTTATTTGTTACATCATTGCTGTAGTCCAATTTTGAGATGGTTCTTTCTTTTGATAATTCCAGGTACCTTATGATAGGTTTTTCACAGGTCTGCTGGAAGAGATTTCATTAGATGTAAACAGCAACAACAACAACTCTTTACGTATTGTTTAGATCTGTCTATTATTTCAATTTTAATTTGTCTGTGTATGTTGTTAGCGTAAATTGCTAAATAAATAAATTGCCTACAAGCATTTCATATTTTGTAAATGCGCCTATGAGCAATTTAAAAATCTTCACATGCAAAAACATTTAAACCTGCAACAATACATGTACGCTATACAAATGCGTTGCGGGAATTGAACATGCTCTGTATTGTGCCAAACATATCCTCAATGTTTGTTAATTTAATCGACTTCAAAAAACGACCGATTTTTTAAATTTAACTTCGTACATCTGATAAGTTAATTATATTATAATCAATTTAATGACGTCTGTTGGTGGTAAAATAGAGGAAAAAACGACGTTTATTATAAACATTATTTTATATTCCTTATTTTATACATCAGAGTTAAATAGCGGAAGAATTTCAATGTTATTAACATATAATGCATACACCAGACAATAATATTGTTTCATAATATTTTTCTCACGGAATAAAGGATTTTAAATCAACATTTGCCTATCACACGACTAAATTTCAAAATATTTATCTTCGTCTTTGTAATTTTCCCTGCAATAAAATGGCAAAAGTACATAGAGAGAAAAAAAAGAAAGACAACCATTTATTTCTTATCTTAAACACTCACAACACAGACAGTTAAGGCTGGGTAACAAATTGAGTTATAATACAAATAAATATACCGCTTATTTTCCCACAACACTTCATGTATAGATGGATGTCATCATCATCATCAACCCATTAACGTCCCACTGCTAGGCACGGGTCTCCTCTCATTTGAGAGGCATAAGGCTATGTCCACCACGCTAGCCTACTGCGGGTTGGCAGGCTTCACATGCCATCGAGACAAATCTCTCAAGCATGCAGTTTTCCTCACGATGTTTTCCTTCACCGTTTGAGCTTGTGATAAATACGCACATAACTTCCGAAAAGTCAGTGGTTTAGTTACCTTGGGTTCGAAATCGAGACCTTTGACATCTCAGTCCACTGGTCACACCTCTAAACTACCACGGCTCATACGGCATATATGGATGTATTAGTTATATAAACAAAAAAAAGATGAAAATTAATTGCTTGTATAACAATTTTTTTTTTCTATAGCTATAAACCAAACAGCGATGCTAAGCTCACATCGCACAAGATAGACAAACGACAACAAGTATTGGCCAGTAGCCCACTAAACATTACACCTGGTTTAAGGACCATCCCTTTTCTACAGAGGGTAAATACATCTTCCCCTTCAAAATACACATTATCTTATATATAAAAACGGTCACGGTGTATGTCGCTGAACTCCTCCGAAACGGCTGAACGGATTATTACGAAATTTTGTATGTATATTTGCTAGGTCTGAGAATCGGTCGCAGGCTATTTTTTAAACCCCTAGCCCCTAGGTAATAAGGATGTCCCTCACCAGTTTTTTATTTTCTTTTTTTTGATAATTTTATTGCATTTTTTTATGATTTGACATAAAAAAATACTTATAATTCTAACTTTTTACTCTTCTACCACCCTTAAAATGTGGTAAAATAACGTTTGCTGGGTCAGCTTAGTACAAGTATACTTTTTGGAAAATAACATACCAGTAACTCTGATTTCTTACTCTTATTAAATCGCAGTATACGTATTGATATTATTTAATGCCGAGGTTTCGGATCAGCATCCATGGTCGGCCCGTGACCATGGATGCTGTGAAGGATCATAAATAAAATCCGCAAAAAGTAGTTTCATTTCAATACCAGACACTCTTTCGTCGAATACTTCATCATGTATAAATAATACATTACACACTTATTTGTCAATGAGTTTCCCACACAATAACTTCGTTCCCGGAATGAAAAACATATCAATCATAGACTTAAAAACACCATGAGTCACGTAGACAAGTCATTAGTAACAGCGTGATATTCATAACAGCGATATGTCACGTAATGTGGGTCCGACACTTGCGTAAACTTACTAAAACCACTTTATTGTATTTACATTGAGATATAGCATGAAATATAGCAGCTAAGTAAAATAAATAATTTGGCTAGTGGAAGAAAAAGGCGGTGGCGAGAAGGGTCGACGATATCGCTCAGTACCAAAGCGAATGGCATACATTGAGAGAGGCCTATACCCTATACCCAGCAGTGGGATCAGAAAGGCTGTGGATGTTGATGATGATGAATGGAAAGTCGATAATTCAACTTGGGTACTTAATTTTTTGTGCTCTCGTAAAGCTCTGTATTAGAATGTATATTATTGGTAAATGAATTTTAATGCTTGCTCTAGATATTCAGGGTAAAGATACGCTTTCCGTCTGATCTGTAGTGCATATATTACTCAATGTACGAGGAAGGCTACACTACCGGCTCGTTAAGTACAATAGAAACATTTTATGTATAAAACTAGTTTAGTTTATAAAACTAACTTTTTTAAATTTGGACGCCGAATTTAGTCTCTCAAGTGGTGGGTTAGAGAGCTTTCTACATGAACACTAAAGTTTATTGTTTCCTACTAAGTTTCTGGTTTAGCTGCAAATCTCTTTCGGAAAAAAATGTTCTTTTACTGACTCTACATGATTTTTATATGATGCAATGTGCAGATTTAGTATATTACGATACTTTTCAAGATAATCATCCTGATTTAAGGGCCTTTTAAATTAGCTCTTTCGTCACAATCAGACTTCACCCACTGCGGTAAATGGGTACTGCTCGGTTCGTACCTAACTCTGTGTATATTACTTGACACAAATGAGCTTAACTAGACGAAACATCGACCACATTCGTATCGCATTTCTGTCTGATTTAAATTGTACGTTCTATTTGGCTAACTGGCGAGCCAAATGTGACGTGTCCAGTCAATTAACGTGACACTCCCAATTGTTGGTAAGCTAGATCCTACTGGAATTATGATCATTAATACCTACGCTACTACGCTTCTCTGTGGCTCATTGTGGCTGCATTGAACCAAAAAATCAGATAGAAACAATGCTTGAAGTGGGTTTTAATAACTGCCTCGTTGATCTAGTGGTTCAGTGCGACTGCTGAGCATTAGGGCCTGGGTTCGATTCCTAGGTCGAGCAGTGTTATTGAGGTTTTCTATGAAACTATCAGTAGCTCGGAGTTTGGATTCGTGGCGGGATGACGGCAATATAGGCTCGTCCCCTATTACATGGGACCTAAACATCTCGGCGAAATGTGTGTGTACACAAACAACACACCTAAACTTGTAAATATATCATTTAAAAAAAAAATAACACCATCCCAAACATCTTAAAAACCGTAAAACCAAACCGTATAATTAATTTCAGAATATTTTTTGTTACAGGTAAAAGGCGTTTAATCAAATCGACCGCGACTGACGTCGGGCCTGGGTTTACCGAAAGACCTGCATTTTACCCCTAATTATACAGTTCCATCAAATTAATAAGGCTTATGACCGCATCAACCTTAGTACTGGGTAACCCAGATTAAAGCAGGTCAATATATTTTGACCTTTAGTGATAATGCGGTAGTTTTTTTATTGTAATACTAGCGGCCTGTGTCGGGTTCGCACGGGTGGACATTTATTTTTTAAACATTTTGGTATAAACTTTCTAGTAATAAATATAGTATTATGTTATTCAGGGATAATGTAGCATTCCAACGGTGAAAGATTTTATCAAATCGGATTGATAGTTCTGGACATTTCACGATTTCGCGTTCTTACAAACCAACTTTTCCGCATTATTATTAATATAGATACATGGAAAAGACAGGACAATGAAGGAATAGCTAGCGATTCGAAAAATATAAGTGATTTACAAAATCTCACTTATTTTCTGTTGCATGAGGTTCTTTGTGCCTTAGGTACTCTTTTGTGACTTTGAATGTACTTTTAATTTTTATCTAGAGTTTTTGAGATACAAGTTTCCACTTTTATACTTCAGTTGATAATTTGTTCGGGAATCGTCAACAAGTACTGTAAATATTCCATATAATTTTGGTTAGTTTGTGGCGAGTGCATCTTTCATGAATGGTCATTTAATGTGTAGGATTTTGTAAAAGAAGTTAAGATGACCTATTTTCAGGAAGACATTTAGAATTAATATTAAGGCCTGTATCCCAAAATCGGTGTTTACAAAGAGTTGAGTGTTTGGACAAGGACCCTAAATTGCATGGCTGTACATAGGGCTGAACTCAGTCTTAAATTATGTTCATTTCTGTAAAAAGATTTTATGAAGACCATGCTGAAATGCTCGTGGTTATGTCCTACTCAATAGTCTCATAAAAAACAATGCCTATGACATTTTGTGAATGCGTTTTCCATTTCATGAATGGGTTCACTTTCAACTTCTCAATGAGATCAATCGCTTACCTAGAACACAGTTAATAATATATTAACGAGGTGGGCGTCTAACGGGCGACGACAATCGCTCCATTATGTCCGTACCCGGGCATCGAACCCGCACCCACATGCTTGTCATTACTGCTGCATGCATTCGCTCCGGTTGTAGGCCACACTGCACAACTTAATGGGATCAGGAATATCACAACTTCTTTTATATAATAAAATTAATTGGTCACTCAACATTTTTTAGACAAACGTCTTGGTCAGAAAAAAAAAGTGTTTTTCAGAAGAGGTTTTAAAGTTATTATTACGTTACCTAGTAACGTATGTTGAATACGAATTTCTGGAGTGTCCAATTGCTGAATATTCCTATCTATTTTTTGATACGTACTTACGAAAAAATAATAAGAAAGGCAAACCGAACCTCAAAAGTTATTTAAAATACATAAATACTGATTTCTTACACTTATGCAAACGGACATTGAAATAAAATTACTTTTTACGAAGTATACTACATTTATATATATTTTTGTAAATACATATATACTTATCATACATAGATATCCATGACTCAGAAACAAATGTTGATGCTCTTCACACAAACATTTATCCCTACCGGGATTTGAACCCGGGACCGCACTAGCACAGCAGGTAGCGTTAACTAAACGGGTGCGGTATATTATTAGTTTAATCCCGCAGTTTAAGATCCTTTTCAGTATTTATAAAGACAGGCAGTCTTCTCGTAATCATGGCCGAAGTAAAATAGGCTGAAATAATCTTCAGTGGAATAATTCAATCTAATTTCTTGTCAAAGATACTTAATGGCGTTTTTTAATATATTTGAGACTCCAAACATGTCACATGTATTGTCAAACTTACAATACAATAACCTTTACATTATATTAGTCTCGATAGGCAGACAGTCGTATACCGTAGCTTATTATCGCACCTATGACACAATAAGATTAGTCACATCTGCATCATGCGCGAACAATCGGAGCATTAAGTTTTTGTGGGCGGGCATCGAACTTGCGACCGTGCCCCCACGTCTCCCCTGCTTCCGGCGCGGCTCTTATTTGTGGATATGTAATAAATGTTAACGAGTTTTACTTTACTACTGTTTAAAACTCTTACTGAAGCTGTAAGGTAGACTAAACTAACTCCGGTATCCAGTAAAACTAGGGTGATGCCAGTCACCTAAATTGCCAACGGCAAAAACACGGCAAAAATCCCGGACATTTGGGCGAAATGTAGCTTTTTCACCGGACTACCCTGAATTATTATTTTTGGAACTAAAATACAAACGTTTCCCTGACAACTAAAATGTGACGTAAATCCCCTGCCGGACGGCCCCCGGACGCCCTTCAAACTAGGACAAATCCGGGGAATCCCTCACGGGTGGCAGCCCTAAGTAAAACGAATATGAAATAAAACAAAAATAGTAGTCATTCATTAGTGCTACTGCCGATAGAGAAGAGATAGCTTCAGATTATTTAGAAAATTGTATTACAGTTTAAGGTGAAAGCTCCACGCTAGCCCGCGAAATTCAAATTTTCGTACGTTTTTTTGCAATTTGCCGGTATTTGTCAGGGTGTACATTGAACAAAATGTGATTCGCGCCTGTAACAGGTATTTAGTTACAGAATTATAATCATTAATATCATCAATACAACCCTCACATTGCATACAATTGGATTGAATGACTTTTTCATGTAATAGACAATCAATACAGTTACATGCACTTTAAGGGCTGTTTTATTGATTTAAATGATTATAATTCTGTAACTAAATACCTATTACAGGCAGAATCATATTTTGTTCAATGTACAGCCTGACAAATACCGGCAAATTGCAAAAAAACGTACGAAAATTAAATTTCGCGGGCTAGCGTGGAGCTTCAACCTTAAAGAAATTACTAATTAAGGAAAGAGAGAAAACCCAATTACATTTGTCATTCATTTAAGCAAATCTAAGAACCAGGTCACCCTTAGGATATCAGTATTTTCCAGTTATGAGTTGCAGAGGTCTTTTGCCACCCGCTTTGCGTAAAATAAATATTTAACCGCAACTGAGTAAAAGGCTTAAATTCCCCCAATATAGGTTAGGTTAGTTAAGTGATGACATTTTATATTTAGAATCGTAGGAATAAGTTTGTATCAAATTAATAACTCACCTTGATATATTCTATAATAATATAGCTTTCTAGTATCCTCTTGCTTCAATAGCATTTGTCTATGAAACACCATTGAATGCCACAGCACAATCGCTCGGTTCGCTGACTTTATACCGGATTCGTGGCTATTTGCATTTTTAGGTCTCTACAAAATCAATAGAGAGATCTCTGCAAATATGTGCTAACGGGCTAACAACTCTTGATTTAGCTTTTATATCCATGGTTGCAAAATATATTTTTAATCCTTGTGAATTGCTGAATAGTAATGGAAAATAAATTGCTCTAGGAGTAGAAGGTTAAAGGGTTTGTTTTGTACCATTCTAGAATTAGGTTATAAAATACGAATCATATGTCCACAAGAAAACATCACCCTTTATCGATTATTTACTTCAAAATCTACCACCATTTCGAATAAAAAGTCCGTGGGTTGAAGATATTGTAACATAGCTAAGTGCGGTCAGTTTCTTTTGCATACTGCCGAAAGTGCCGCAGTATGACGTTATAGCCCTCAGAAAAGGCTATTGTTGTCTGTTGCCAATGATTGATGGACTATTTGCCTGTAGTTGTTTCCTTGCTAGGATCAAAAACGTTTCTTATGGAACGCTGGTCATTAATAGACTTCGATAAAATCCAAACCGCTTTTAAGAATATGGCTAATATATCTTGAAGGTTTAATAACAATATGTCCATGTGAAGCGTTTAATGTTGTCAATTAACTAAAGGGATTGGTATTGAGACGCACGTCGAAATGTCATGTAGCTAAACAGTCAAACAATTTTCTGCGTAGTCTCACTCAATGTGTTTTATGGCTGATATTTAATTACAAGCTCTCGCTTTTGTGCGTCCATTACATCTAAAACTATTCTGTAGAACAAGAAATAATCAATTTTGATGGTAGTTGCTAAATAGCAGTAACAAGTGAATCATATAAATACTGTTATTTATGTTCATTTGTTTGATAATCATCGCAAACAGTAGATGTATGTCCATGTCAAGTCTTCTCGTTGTTCGTTCTCATCGTATTACTTAATATGGTAGGGTCATGACTGTGACGCTGGGGTTATTCTGTCCACTCAAAAATGCAAGTAAGTAGTAAAGTCAAATTGTGATATTCCAATAAGTAAGATTCCTAAGTTTCATTTAATTAAAGATATTAATATAAGAAGATTAATATCCTTAATCGAGTTACTATTTTTTTAAGATAATGAGATGTACAACAAAAAGCATAAATCGTTTCAATATCATTGTAAGACAAGAGAGTTACTGAACGGCCATCTGATAAATTTTCCCCAATGACAGGAACGTTTCGAAACCAATAAATCTACATCTCTATAATTACTTCACAGCTTTGCTCAATCAATCATACCTCCCCTAAAATTAATTTCGATGCCGAGAAATCCTCACATATTTCAAATGGAGGCATTTCAACGTGTACACAAATATAGGTGAAGACAGTATACACAGGAATGCCACCTCTGAACCGGCCCCAGTCACTCCTTGTAAGGAACGGTTTATAATGGACACTTGGATTCTCTATGATACGAGCTTGGAGAAATATACAATAGGTCTCATGGCCCAAAGTATCAATTTCAGAATTTGATGCATACAATGTTTGTAGGACATTGCTAACATATTTCCCCGTCCGTATCACACAGAATCCAAGACTCCATTATAAGCCATACGAGACTCCAGAAACTACATCCAATTTCAAATGTTATTTCGGTTACAATCATTGAAATAAAGCTTAAAGATTAAGTGACTCTGGACTCAATTTAGTTTTAAAACTGGCTCTACTTAAGTATTAAGTTTCAGGCTCGATAAACCACAAAGTCTCATTCCGATTGTAGTACATAAGTGTGTCAGTATACCTCTCAAATAACTATGGGGAAGATCAGGTACTGTCTACAATATACCATAAACTGTTCTCGTCTAGACAACTGAAATAGGTACGTGAATTGGTCTATTAGACTACAACACAAACCTGCTTTCCCATCAGTTCTATGAAATTCCTGCACAATTAAGAATGGCTCTACAGACTATTAGGTATTACTAACAGCTTTGGTTTCTCTATACTTTCCATGGGTTACCTCATTGTAACCTCCTTCCTTTCGCTCATAATTTTCTCCCATCCAAAAATGTTATGTTAAATACATTTCTGCATTTACAAGATATTTTGCCCCAAGCAGCAACAAGAATTTCACCTCTGAACTGACCGTCGCTCGTCACGAGAATGTTAGGTCTCATCTACAACGTTCAAGTGAATTAAATTCTGGTTAAAACTTTGACATCTACATGCAATAAGTAACCCGAATGTTGTATTGTTATAGTTTTATTGGTATAGTGATCAGCAAAGTCTTTAAAGTGTTCTGCAGAATTTGAAGATGTTAAATTTCCATGATAAGGCATTAAATATCTGCTTTAAACAACAATGCTTTCAATGGAAACTGTAAAGTGTCACGTTTTAAACTATGAACATTAAAATTTAAGAGTTTTTATAGAAAAACCCTAATATCTATTAAACTAAAATATATTCTACTCTAATAAATTGTTTATCCATGAAAACGGTTCTCTTGACTATTGGATGGATTACGCGAATTCAATATTTACTGAAGTAAATATTTACATTCGTGTCTCGTCTTTAACATAATTACGTGTTATTTACCTCTTCGTTTTCCATTTTGAATATTTCATTATTCTGCCTTAAATGGATTAAGTAAAACAGTGTGAGATTTTATACCTATCATGAATACAGAATTACAGATTATAGCCTCATTGCATAGCAAATTACTAAATGAAAAAATATATGATTATGTTGGATTTGAAGTGTTCACGTGCGAATGGCTACAGCAGAAACAGTTACACAATTCAATCAATCTTGGTGATCTCCCATTTGAGATACCTTTGTTCAGTTCTACCTCTAATATAATAGGCAAGATTTTTGGTTATTAATAAGAAAATAATTCTTAGTAAAAAGTAGTAATTTTTTTAATGAAAGAATAAAAAAAATTGCTTGTTATAAATAGCGCTCTTTGAGACCCATAAAGAATGGGGAATGTATACTAGCAGTATAGGTCCTATTTGCAACTGTTCGTAAACATTCAGAAATTTAATGAGACTTCAGTGCGGCGAAATTTGTACCTCGTTTATGAACGGTATGATTTGTTAACACAGTTCTAATAGGCAATTTCAGTTCCTCGAGATCAAAAATGTGGTTACAGCTGAAAATCCTGTTGCCCATTAAGAAAGATGTAACGTAATTCTAGTTTTAATATGAACAAGTAAAGGCTGCACAGTGCCCACCCGTGGTGCCATGCGACAATGGTATGCAGGCATGCTAAACCATGCTCTGACCCTGTCGCTAATGCCCCGCATATATTAGAAAGGATTGGGACGTCGATCTGTCTGTTCGTTGCACGATTCACGATTCGAATACAATTCATATATCCTAAGAGAAAATAATCGGATAAATTTCTAAAATATTGGTTGGTTTATTAATTTCTTACACTTACTCGAATATTAGACAAGGAAATAGAACTACTTTTACGTATTTTATGACGATATCATTCAACTCAGCCTATCACAGTCCAATGCTGGACATAGGCCGTTCCCAAACTGCACCATAGCACAATATACAATGTGGAGATGACAATATGACTTTAAATGAAAACACTGGCAATACTGGTTTATAGAAACATTTGTAAACTATCAAATAAATCCGAACATGGAAATTAAAAAAAAAAAAATTTTCTTACAAACTAAATAGCTTAAAACTGCAAACAAAATAAAACACCATTTATAAAAATGGTACACTGACCTGCGATAAGAATGGCAACGCAGCTTGGTTTCATTCATGTTAAAGCTGTGGCCGACGCAGCGACGTAATGTTTGGCGCCATTATTCTTATTGTTATTAATGCTCAATTACACAAATCAAATCACAGAATATTAACCAAATAGTCGGGCATCATTCACCCGCGAGTTATTCACTGATCAATTTATTATTCACAATCACTTTTCGATCACATAATTATGTCGCCAGTCATTAAATTTTTTTATTTTCAATATGTCCGCCGTGTTCTTGAATACACAAACTACACCGACGTATAATGTTATTTCTCACTCTTGATAATAGGTCACCATTAGCAGCCATTTCTTTCAATTTATTAAAAGATATTATTATTCTATTTTTTAATTCCTCAACGGTAGTAACTTCTGTTGAGTATACCTCATTCTTTATGTGACCCCACAGAAAGAAATCCAGGGGCGTGAGATCTGGTGACCTCGCTGGCCACCGCACTGGTCCAAAACGGCCAATCCACTGCTGTCCGAACATTTGAGTCAAACGCTCTCTTGCAGACACCACTGAATGAGCTGGTGCTCCATCTAACTGGTACCACATCTGCCTGTACACGTCCAGCGAAAGTTCGTCCGTGTACTCGGAAACGGATCCGTCGAGGAGTTCAATGAACTTTACAGCATTTAAATTGCCATCAATAAATACCGGACCAATAATAGTATTTCTGTGTATGCCAGCCCACACATTGACCGCAAATCTGTACTGGTGTGAAGACTCCCGTACTAGATGCGGATTCACGCGGCTCCAGTACCGAAGGTTCTGTCGGTTCCATAAACCATTCCTTGTGAATGTACTCTCGTCAGTCCACAGCACATTGTACAGGAAGTCAGGATTCTCGAGATGTTTGGTTTCCAACCAGCGACAGAAAGTTTCTCTTATTGGCTTATCTCTCGGTAACAATGCTTGTACTTTCTTGTACTTATAAGGTCTGCGTTTGTCACGTTTCAAAACTTTTTGAATAGTTTTGTGATTTACACGAAAATGTCGACCTGCATTACGCAGACTGGACGTCGGATTACGATCATAATAATTAATAACTCTTTCGTCTGAAATCACATTTGCACGTGGAGGAGCACCATCTACGTGCGGGATCAAAGATTGATTTTCCCGTATCCTCTGGACAGCTTGTACAATAGTGCGCCCGTGGGTCGGACACATACGCGTGTTCCCATACCTCTCACGGTATGTCCGTACAGCTAAAGCGGCATTACCGTGACACTCCCCATAAATTAAAATCATATCAGTGTACTCCGAAGCGGTATAATTGTAACGAGGCATGATTATTCAATAATAAAACCTTGAAACACCAAGTATTAAGCGTCTAATTTCGCAAAGTTCACTTAGCTATTTAACTAAGTACCTATAATACGTTTATGTGTCCTGTCACTATTAAAACAAAGCGTCAAATTTCGCACAACACAACACAACACAACAACAAAGATACGATAACACTCGCGCGGCGACTTCAAACGGGCGCGGGCGCATCCGAAATTCCAGAGAAAATAAAATGCGTCACAGGCAGTAAGGACGTCCGGTGACACACTGACCGCGTAACCTAGACACGTCGACAAGTAAGCAAAGAGGAAACAAGCAAACTTACCTATCTCTTTCGCACATACATATTTTGCGATTGACATGAGTGCGTAACAGGAAAGTAATAACTTTCGTATGCATTTTTTCTTATCTAGCTGTGATGACACGCTTTATGACTCTTATGGCTCGGGCATAAAGTATAATTTGCATTGAGAAAATAAATTTGATAGAAAAGGCGTAGGTTTTTAAAGTGGCGAGCTGGCAACGTAAGTCGTTAACCTGTCGCGTGCTCTCCTGTTTACAAAACATCATGTCGAAAATACTTAAAATGAAAAATAATGTCCTGTGGCTAAACTACTGGATATATTCATTTGATTTTTTGTGTGACGGTTGGGAATATCATGACTTATACGAAGTCTCATTTATGATCATATTGTCCTCCCCACATTGTATTGATATTGGTTGACTCTCAATAAAGTTTAGCAATAGTTGTATTACTATTATTTGTCAGCTTGACTTTTGAACATTTGTGACATTTTCAATATTACATTCACAAGCTTCATTAATCAATAATAAGCAAGTTATTGTTCGCTATTTCGTTTCTAGTTAATAGTACCGTGTTACTTAATTTTTCCAAGGTACATAAATTAGAACTATTATTAAGACTTGGAACAGAAGTAAATATAAGAACTACATTTTGTTGAGAGGCGGCTCACAATTGAAAGATAAGGGTTAGGGCTGAAATCGTTTTGGCTATTTCGGGATCAGTCATGAGTCATCTGGATTACCCATACGTTACGCCGCGCGCCGTGTGAAACTCCATTCGTTTCTTTTCTTCACATTTTTTGGATTTTAATGAAGCGACTCCTCGGTATTTTATGTTACGTGTTGGAAAAATTTTAGAGAAGTGTTGTATGGTTTCTTTGAAGTATTAGTCTATTATTATTGATTTTAAATTGTAGATGCTTTCAATAAAAGTATTGCTTATTTTTGACATATTTTTTTTTGACAAACATGCAAAAAAACAGTTTTCTCTAGTAATTACATTTATTATAGGCGCTTTGTCTATTAGAGACAATTCATGGTGCATTGTTTGAGAATCATCGTCTTTAGTTATAAATTACAGCAAAACTTATTAGAGTTCTATAGTCTTCAAATAATGTAGTTAATAATCTCGCAATATCGAGGTTCAAGATGTTTTT
This sequence comes from Craniophora ligustri, assembly GCA_905163465.1. Taxonomy (NCBI): domain Eukaryota; kingdom Metazoa; phylum Arthropoda; class Insecta; order Lepidoptera; family Noctuidae; genus Craniophora; species Craniophora ligustri. Next base: position 2,168,762 of record LR990967.1, on the reverse strand, counting down.
CAACTACAACAATGTTGCAAACAAGTTTGTAAACATGGTAGGTACAATGTTCATCGAAAGGAATCCTCTCGACGCGAGTTTAAGGCACACAGTTCCGGTTTTTTAAATAAAACCTACCTTAATGTATTATGATTCGATTTTCTTTGTTATAATTTTGATGATACAAATATGTATGTATATGTCTATCATACATTTCTTCAACTTGACTAGTTAATATGGAGTCTAGCGAGTCAACGTTTGACTTAAAATATAATCGTATAAATATTATTTTAGTATTTCGTGTACTTTGCTATCTGATCAATCAGTCAGTTGTATTCACATAATTAGTTCATGCAACTCAAGTAATGGCCCTTACCAGAGACTAAAATTTTGTTATTTAGTGAAATGTATCTTATATTTATTACCACACAGTTGATATTAGCTGTAACACGACAATGAACGAAAATAAAAACAAACAAATTTCACTACTTCGTGACGTCTGACCACGGAAAATTATAGAAAGCGAAAATCTAGTTCATCTATCAAAATTACAGCCCGAGTCGGTAGCGATCGAGAATCGGATGATCTCTTGATACTATTGTCACGCAACCACGGTGGGGCGATCAACATGACTCGCATTGCTGCACGCGAGATATCGATTCATGAAGTGTATCTCTATAGGCACAAATAAAATAATCGTTGGTGCGGGTGTTAGTAATCGTGTTACTGAACGACTTGACCGATTGAGATTATATTCACGTAATATATTTTATCGAGACGACTGTGCCGTGATAGTTAAGTGGTGTGATCAGTGGTATCTGAAGTCAAAGGTCTCGAGTTTTAAATTATGGCACGGCAAACATGGCACCACTGTGTTTAAAAGTTGAAAAAAAAAAAACAAAAAATAACTTAATATTGTATTGTATAATAATATTCTGAGTTGTTTGTCATTTTTGGGTTGTAAATTTATTATTATTAAGTTAAGTGCGTATTTTGGACATGCTCAAACAATGAATGAAAACATTGTGAGCAACACGTATAGTTACATGGGAGATTTTTTCGATAGTGAAGTCTGCCAACCTACATTAAACTAAGATGGTGGACTATAACTATAACCTTAACTATAAATCCTTATCAAAATGAATGGAGACTGTTGCCCAGCAGTGGACAGTAAAAAGGTCGATGATAATGATGATTCAGACGATTAGATGACACCTAGTAGGTGTTTTAGTCATACTATTAATAAAAACATGTTTTGTTATTATATCTTGCTTCAATACCAAGAAGATTATCACGAAATTTTGGCCCGATAAAAACTTATCGATGAAGAAAAGAAAGTATGAATGTGGCCATAACAAATATGTTATGCAGGAACCGTAGCACGTGGCGTTCCGTAACTTCACCTACTCCCACGGGAACAAGGCGTGAGTATATATCTATGTATGGAGCCGATATGTGACGCTGTGGTCGGGTTATTAATACCACCTACCGGAAAGGGCAGAACAACACCGGGCCAGCTAGTATGAATAGATTTACGTCCAAATACTAATGCTCTTTTAGATCTCTGTTATGTAGAAGTGAAAAGTAGGCGGTTTCTTGATTTTATTAATTTAAAACGACGGGATGAAATAACATCAATATACCGCGATAGTAAAATACATAAAAAGTAGATAGTTTAATTTCAATGTCTAGTTTTTGGGCTAAGCGTAAGAAATCAGTACCATAATAAAAATATTGGAAAAAATATTACATGGGTATTTCTTTTTGAGTGAATAATAAGTCCATAATAATAAAACCATCCATAATGCTAAATTGGGTCAGACGTTACATATCTAAAGCAAACATTCTGATGATTAAATATTCTTTAAGTCCCGCACATTCATTCTTAATTAGGTACATATTTAATTCACATAAAATGATATGGTGTACTTAACATTTAAAACTGTTCAGTATTGATTTTTTTTGCGTTCTAACACTAGAAAGTTTATATTGAACTGAGCTGACTGAGTTTATTATAGTGGTTTATTATATGAATTTAATTGTTTCCTTTATACGTAAATTTCTTTAGGATGCTGCCACAGACAATTCAATCAAATCGGCAAAAACTCTTTCCATGTTTATTATTTCATATTCTCTTCCATTATTCATATGAATGAATGTATCTGATATATCTTCTAACCTCATTTCTATGCGTTCTTGTGTGGAGTATTCCTAAATTCAATACACATGTAAATTGTGTATTAGCATACCCATATACTTGCACAGGAAGTATGTTATTGTTATTATCGTAAAGTGTCAATAACTATCTCTCGACTTACTGTTACTGTTTATCATGTCCTCCAAATAGACCATTTGTGTGCCATATTGTTGGAAAGTCTGTTTGTCCGCGATTATCTCCGTAACGACTTGCCTGATTTGTATCTGTTTTTGTTATGTGATTTCTTCATCTGTAATAAAATGTTGTTTGTAGAGCTTTAGGAGCTATTCTGCTCTTTCTAGTTTCTATTTAGTAAATTTACTGCAACTTTGGGGGACTTAAGTCTGATTGAGACCACACATGCGTTTTTCGATCTCGTAAAGTGAGTCGTGTAATTTAAAGGCAAACAGATTATTTCGCGATGTCGTGATAGCAGTAAATCACGAGTCGCATAAAATACGCGACTCACGATTAAAAAAATGAGTCGTTTGAACTGTCTCTCTCTCAGTCAAAGAGCCTCAACAATACACAATTATGACTGTCTGAAATACTCGCGAGTCTAAGTATCGAACTTCCGACATCTTATCGTGTTCTTATCTCTGCTACTGTTGACTGAGTGAATCATCTTTTACCACGATATAATAATTATTGTGTAGTTCAATCTTTAAGAAGATGTTAATTTAACCGCTATGAACAGAAAGCTTAGAACACCTTATACACTCTCTTTGTTATCAAACTGCACGAAAAACAAAGAATTTTTTTCATTTCAATTCAGTTTTTTTTTTGTGTCGTTGTAATGAGTTTGACCCTCATCTTGTCTGATGCAAAACCGGAGAGGATATAAAATGAAGCGCACAATTCATGTAAATACTCTGGACTCTTTAGCTTTTATATACACACGACAAAACACAGTAAAACTTTTCGACGCCTAGGCACACCTCTGAGGGTTGAGCTAGCTAGGCGGATCAGTAGATCCACAAAGAATTCTGAGTTCTGTTACCTGTTAAATAAGGTTTTTTTGAGCATAAAGAGAGTATGTTTTGTATTCTTAGCTGTCTACTTACGGAACGAAAGTCAGACTGCAACTTGTATCTTTATATGAAGTCGAAAATACTTGATAATTTGCACCGAAGTTGGTGGTCCCTGGCGCGTTCCTCGCGTACAAGTTTTGGTCCACATTATCAAAACAAGTTCCAACTTTTTATGTCAGGGGTATATAACTTCGGTATTTAGTGATTGACTCACTCGAAGGTCGCGGACTATATTCGTACGAGGTTTATTTTTTGTTCGTCTGATTCACCGGCGAGTGTTGCGCGGTCATTATCGATGAATTATCGGGAAGTCGCGAATTTATCAAACTATCGATGCAGTTCCTTGAACGTTTAATTACTTCCTTTCTAATGTAATTACGTTGTTCCAATTTATTGTTGTAAATGCTAGTCATTGGTTGATGTTTTATAGGATCCTTAATCAGATAATTTAAGAACTTATTGTCTGATGATTAATAACATAATAACTATGCTTATGCATTTAGTAATGGTATAATTTTATCCATACATATACCTGCGCCAATTATTTGAAAGCGACAAAAATTAAAGTGAATAAATCTGCATGATTTTACTAAAAGATATCCATTCAAATACTACAGATATTGCTTATTATACATGACACGAATTTATGTATATGTGATATTCATTGTAATGGATTAATATTATACCATTATATGCCTGTAATGACCACGTATTGGAGTAAACAGGGTGGTCTTATTGTAGACGTAGTTTTAATGCCCATATTTATGTCTGATTTCATACACAGTTACATCAAACTCATGCCTTATTTAATAATAGTTATTAATTTATTATTCTAGCCACGAGTTTCCTCATTGTCTTATACTGTGATTCACTACAATGTCAATGTTTCAAAATGAATAAATATATTATTGTGTTTACCAACGTATTTTTAGAATAACGAGTCATTCGTTTTCAATGAATCTGAATGCAAACATTACCTACTTATAGATACTTAAACAGCAATAATTTTCCGTTTAATTGAACATCATTCTGTTTTTGTAAATATTTCTACACGTACTCGATTCAAATAATTCAGAGGAGACTCGTACTCACCAGTCGCACACAAAATGGGTTGATGATGTTTATAATGAAGTAGCAATTTTACCGTATCTATAAATCGACGTCTTCAGATATGTTATGCTGCATTTCTCAAGATAATTATATTTCTATGGTATCTCAATATCGAACGGATAAACACCGTTCGGAAATTGAATTATCGCTTTATAATCTGATAATAACAATAAATTAACAATTTATTACCCCAATAACATTGGCTATCGACGTCGATAAATCTCTATTAATTTATCGATACAATAAAGCATCTATATATTCACGTTCACGTCACTAGCAAACTGAACATAGTATTTTTTAAGTTTATAACCGCGTTTCATTCACGGGTATTGCTTGTTATAAAAATAAAATTTACCGTGACTGGTTGGGAATAGAGTATGTTAGTTGGTTTTGTTCCACACCGTTTGGTACCTACAGTGTTTAGACTGTATCGTACATTTTGGTACGCCAATTGCTATTATTAACCTCAATTTGACGATTGACTAATGCGTACCTACTAACGGGGAGTTTTGAATGAGAATTAAATAGAACTATGAAGGTTATATTACACCTCTTGCTCTTTTGTTTTTACAATTATTGTATACCATTTGACCAGTCTGGCAGTCTATTAGATGTATGGAGTCGCTTTATCCCTTTATCGGAACAAGGATGATGAGGTTTTAGATTTTAATTTGGTTGATTATAATGCATATGTATCCACTGCTGAACGTAGGCCAAAGAGCGCCATCCATCCCGGTCGTGGGCAGCTCCCATCCATCCACTGCCAGCCTTCTTCAAATCGTCGGTCATACGTATATGTAAATAACATATTTAGTTCAAATATGCATTAAAGTGGAGGCCGCGATTGGGCAAACATAGTGTAGGATGATCTACGACTCGACTGCGATCGACCGACGATTTAAAGATGCATTTGACCTCAAGTACCTACGACAATACTAGAAAATAATTATGAAATGTGAAATGATACTTCATTTCTTTAAATAGATCTGTTTATAAACACTTTTAAAAGTCAGTTAGTAGTTAAGAACCGGTTGTATCCGGTGTTTCCTACGACAACCTCCGAACAAAAACACCAAAACAGACTCAGAGAATCTTGGATCTTTTAAATTGCAGACTTAATACAAAGTATGGAACATGCGATTGTCACGCATACATCATTTCCTACTTCATGTAAGAAATGTTTGGAAATGGATTTTTGAAGAAGCTTTCTACAAAAATCCATTTCCAAACATTTCAGCTTTAGGGTGACCTGTCCCTGCCGTAGACATGGATACATCATCTTTAGATTGAGAATGTTATTTATTAACTTCTTTTTTTTTAAACGTAGCCACGCACTTGGTTTTTCTCATTTCGTGTCGTGTCGTGTGTGTGTATCGTCATCATCATCACATCAACCGTTAGATGCCCACTGCTGGAAATAGGTCTTCCGTAAAAATCGCCATGGCGACCGGTCATACGCCGCCAGCATCCAACGGATTCCAGCTACCTTTACGGTGTGGGTATACAACCACAAATTTTCACATATTGACACATCCAGACCCAGAACAACCACCTGTAGATCGTACAAATATTGGCTCCGTGCGGGGATCAAACCCGCAAGTCGCAACCCGTGACGCACAAGCCGATCGCTCAGTCACTACGCCAATCAGGTCGTCAAATTTGAATTATTATAGACAACGGGTCTAAATCGTGTAGTTATTTGAGGTATAAGGAGAGATAGGTAAATAAATACCTTTTTTTTTAACCCAAATGTATAAAAAGGTGGTCAAATGTCAGAATGTCAAAATAGCAGTAAGTGCTGATCATATGCTCGGTGCAATCACGGCTCAGACTGGACCTTCTCCGAAGTATCGTATGCTGTGACAAAACGGACTTCTCACAAGTAATTTTATGACACTCCCGACACTTTACGAGTGTCGTTACGTGTGATTGGAACAAAGATAGACCGGGCATGAAAATAACTGAACAGAAGAGTTATTGTTATCGAATTTGTTATGATGCAAGAGTTATACTAGTAGACATACTGATTTTTTATTAATACGAATATTAGATATTGAAGTACAACTACTGTTTACGGATTTTATTGCGGTATATGGATACTATTGTATCCCTAATATACTGGTGATTGACTTTCAAATATTAAATATGTATAATTGTACTAGCTTTTGCCCGTGACTTCGTCTGCGTAAAATTAGTAGGTATTTTATTATATCCCCTTTTCCCCCTTTTAAGGGATGATTTCCTATGTCCTTCCCCGGGACTCAAACTATCTGAAAGAAGAAAGAAAGAAAAACAATTTATCTCTATAACATTTCATCACCAATTTCATCTAAACCGGTTCAGCGGTTATAGCGTGAAGATGTAACAGACAGACAGACACACTTTCGCATTTATAATATTAGTAAAGTAATTAGTAATTATATATCCGGTCATTATGACATAAGGCAATCTAGTTCCGAGCTAAGCTTGTGTTACGGATACTAGATGATTGATTAACTTTAGATAATTAAAAAAAAAAAACTACTTCGTTGGTCTAGTGGTCGTATAGTGCCTCTGCCGAGTAAGAGGTCTTGGGTTAGATTCCCAGGTCGAGCAAAGTGTTATTGGGTTGTTCTATGAAATTCTCACTAAGAGCTCGGTGTTTGGATTTGTGCCCGGTTAATGGCAATAGGCTCTCCCCCAATTCATATATCCAATTCGCCTTTATAATCATGTATCAATACATGGGTATTATAAATGAACACAAAAATATTTGTCGGAAATATCCGACTTCGCCGGTTAAAGGGTTATTGAAGCGTGGATAAAATAGATCTTCTTTTCCAGTACTTAAACAAACTGATCTCAAACAACACATAAATCTAAATGTAAGCCATAAAAAGGGCAAAATGGGTGCACTTTCATGGTCTGATTACAAGCATGTGCGTCTAATGAGGCGGGAAGCGCCGGCGCCACGCCGAGTGGCTAATTAGAAAGTAGAAAATCTAATTATTTCACTAGAGCCTGTTCATACAACATATCTTGCTCGTTATTCGCCTCTAGGGTCAGCATTTATTGCAGTTTCTACTTAAGGACTTTAAATTGTGAAATATAGTCTCTATGATCATCCCACATCGTCATCATCAACCCATTAACGCCCCACTGCTGGGCACGGGTCGTCTGTCAATTGAGAGGGATTAGGCTATAGTCCACCACGCTAGCCTACTGTGGGTTGGCGGACTTCACATCTCATCCCACATAATGATCTAAAGGACTATTTTTTAAGATTTTTTCTCTTTGCAAGAGAGGTTTTCTCGATGGCGTGTGAAGTCAAGGTATCGTATTAGACTCTAGCCTCATCATTAATCCTATTATGGCCCCACTGCTGGGCATAGGTCTTCTCTAATTTAAAAGGCATTATGCTATAATAATAGTCCACCACACCAGTCTATTGCAGGTTGGCAGAATTCACATTCCATCGAGAAAATCTCTTATGCTCCCAAGATTTCTTCACGACGTTTTCCTCGTTTTAACGTGTGATAAATACATTACAGTTACAACCTAATCCATCTCAAATGAGAGGAGACCCAGCAGTGGGACAGTAATTGGGTTGATGATACTAAAGATCATCCACATCATGTCCTAACAGAATTTATAATTTCTTGCATTAGTATCGCATAAATTCTAATAGCCTTTTTGTTTATACATCCACTATAGTCGTTATCAGTGTCGTGCACGTATTTCCTGTAGTAGCTTAATCCAGTACGATACAATTCCGATGCAGTAACAATTTGACGCCGACGTCTAGCCATTCATCCATCCGTCATCCACCGCCGAGTGATCGTCACGCATTTGCATCGAATTCGATACACGCGACTGAATCGATTCGAAAACATATGCGTGACGCCATTGTAACTACCTGTTGTACATCACCATTTATGTATAACATTTCTATCAGATATAGCTTTAATAAAAACGTGATGGGTCTAGTTTTTCGTCAAGGGATCTCGACTCAAGTCTTTATGAGAGCGGCCAAGAAGCTTTTTAAGATTGGTTAATGGCCAAATACTCAAACGCTACTCAATTTTGAAAAGCTCTCAAATATTTCTCTCTTTCACTTGCCTTCAAACTGTAGGTTGCAGGAATACTTAGAATATTTACGTGGTGGAGTTTCAGTGTTTGGTCGTAAGTTTATCAAAAGATATTTTTCTTTTCTTCGTTTTATCCAGCTCATGTCTGATATTAATTACGTACTATAAAAAACACCCACTTTCATTATTTAAATTAAATCATAAACGTTTTTGTATAGTATACTATAACTATCAATTCCATAATATGTATTGTGGACATATACCTACTTGTATGTACTAAAGCTTACTATGTTATTCTTGTCTGCATGGGAACTAAATAATATTCTTTAATTGAGGAGAATTCTAGAAAATTTATGAGAACTTTTAAACGTCAAAAAAGCTTTTTCTTTTATTATATCGTTCTAATTTTCTTATTTGAATAAAAATTGAAGAAAACTTGCCTCACAGCGATATTATAAAATATAAAATTGATGGCAACACCATTAACAACACATTTATCAAAGCTAAACGTATTGTTTTCAATGTTTGATAATACAATAACATCACTGAAAACCCAAACACATTAACAGAAAATAAATTATATCAAAAGTTACCGTTTTACAATAAAGCACAATAAATCCTGGCATGTTTCCGTGGTTGCTATAACTAGTACAATGGCACTGATGACAGTTACAATGACAAATGTGCCAACAGTGTTTATAAGGAGAACTATTAACGACTAGAAAGCAGGTATAATGCGGGATTTAATGATTTGCCTGCTTCGATGTTGTGAAGGCTTGGAAAATCCGTTAGATCGGTAAGCTCCATTATCGGCTGTGAAACTTGAAATCCGATGCTCGATTGTAAAACAACTGCCCGTTTACTTTTAATAGGTACTATTAAGATTGTACATATTAGATTTTGATCTCCTCATTTTCTTCTTTCTTTTATAAATAAATGAGTAATTGCATGATATTTTATTTTTGTGAACAACTCTTTATAAGGACACTTTTATAAGTCTTTAGCTGACGACTGTGTTTCCTAAAATACAAATACCGAAACACACTCGGAAAATTATGATCTCTTTTAAATTCCAGGCATAATAGTGTCCAATATGCGAGTGACACCATGTAAGAAACGTGATTTACGAGAAAAATGGCCCCCAAACTAAAATAATACTAATAAGTGTAGGTACTTTAGTTCTAGAAACTCCAAAAGGGCGACAATGATGTTGACTTGGTTCTTGAAACCTACATAGTTCTCAGAAGACTTATTAATAAAGTAAGATCTCATGAACTGTAAACGGTACTTATTTGACGTTGCATAGCATTACTGCTGTATTTGCTTATGGTAATAAGTTCAAAGCTTTGTACGGTGGTCATTTGTATTGAACTCAACTTTGGAGAAGTAGCTGTTGGTCTTCAATTTGTACAGGTTTTGAGTTAATCTACAATTTCATGAGTATGTGTGCCCTCTGAGTTTGATGAATGAATAATTTTACATCACGATGGTGGCAAAATCCCATGCTGTGTAAAAGACCTGGTGTTGGTTCTCCGAGGTCGTTTTTGGGCTATTCAGTAACGACTGAACTCTCACTTGGCGTGTCTTTGAGGACAGCTGTCCTATAACACAAGACCCCTCATGATAATATTATTCCATGTGCATAGGAATACAATCCTAATATATTTAACTTTTTTCTTAATTTATCGGTAAACTGTGAACGTATCTCATATTTGCGCAGTAAACATACAGACGTGGGTCGTTCACCTCAGTGATTGGCAGCTTTTTTGTAACATTGCTATTAAACGCGTGGACGTTGATTGAGCAAATAGATCTATGTTGTTTATCTAGACAGAGATCATTTGCTGGCACTCCCATTTCTTGATACAGGTGACTGTAGTTCTGTTAATTCAGTGCTGGGTATCATCTTCATTATTCCAAATATCTTTCCATGGCTGGGAATGGGTCTTCTCTCTTTTGAGAGGGATTAGGCTATAGTCCACTTCGCTAGCGTGAGTGGGTTGACATACTTCGCTCACTATAGAAAAATCAGCACGTAACTTTGAAAAGTCAGTGGTGCGTATGTTGGGATTGAACTCAAGACTTTTGAATTGAGTCTAAACAACTAGGCCATCGTAATTTAAAGTGTTGGGTATATATACAACTTATTGCATCGATAGGTGCCTTGTTAAAACTACCTTTTGATATAAATAATGTGATCAAATTACCATAACGTTATTTATCACTAAACCGCTGAGTTGTTCCCGTTTTAGTGAAAACATTATTTCTCAAAGCGCAATTTCGACAGCGGTATTTGCTACCTACAAAATGATATTTAGGACCACACCTAAGATATATAGCGTGGGATCACGCCCATAGCATCATAATTGAGAACACACTATGCTAATACGAGCCATAAAACAAACATAAATATCAGCTGCAGACTCTTCAATGTGACCCTTATGTTTCTCACAATAAAGATTAAATGCAAGCTGTTGATAAGTTTGTAGGAGTTGAAGTAGTGATTCATGGGAGATGAGTCGTCTTTGCCGTGATAGGAAATATTGCAGTAATGAAACCTATAGTAATGACAGTTTGTTTTATACATGGGCGGGGACTTGTTCCATAAACGCTCTCAAGTCGATTAATATCATCGTTTATAATTTGTGCAATTAAAAAAATCGTATGACTAGTGTTTCTCAATCGACCACACATACTCTTGAAGTTATTATCTAGAGACAAGTAGAGGGGTAATTGATTTAAAGCTAAAATGAGATAGCAAATCATGAAATGGTAACAGCAGTAGTTGAGCTTAATGCAGCAAATGCACTCATAAAAAAAAAACTTCACACCTTAGAATATTAAACGTTTTCCCATATTAAACTACTCCTCTTCTTCTGCTAAATTGTCAGTTAGTTTCTAATAAATTAGTTATAAGGTACCTACGATTTTCTGTATTCAAACAGCACCTTTACAAGAATGGTTCTCCAATTGTATTCCGATCAAGGTATTATCAAGGCTTCTGTATTCTGTAACGTTTTTCAATAGATGTTGGATAAGATTACGATGGTGCTTAAGCTTTCTGAACGGGTTTGGGTCAAGTCCACTTGGCGCGTGCCGTGGCTGGCAATTAAGGTAGACGATCAGAATTTGTAAACGTATTAGGTCTTGAAATGTCGTTTAGGTCCTTACCTTGTTATAAACAATCGTATGATACTGTAGGTATACTGTTGATGCAACAAAGATATACTTTGTTAATGCATAATGTTATTGGGACTTTTTTTATACCACACAGGTGGAAAACCAGCTTACGACCTGCCTGATGGTAAGCGGTTACCGTAGCCTATGAATGTTTTGAAACACCAGAGGTGTCAGTCCCCCGTTGCCGACCCTGTAAAAACATAATGAGTCCTTTTAATTAATTAAATTTAATTAATATAAACATAGTTATTTATAATATTTCCGTTTTGATATTGAAATCTTATTTTTTCTTTTCTTATACAAAGCTATCTAAAAGCAGGTAAAGCTAGAATATGTGATCTTGTTACTTGAGAAAATCTAGGATACTTGCCACCTAAATGGCAGTCTTTGATTTCCTCAGTTGTATCTAAAACTAGGTAGATTTATAACCTGTATCATTTAAGCCACTTAGCCAAATATTGGCCACTCGAAAGTGTCCAATTTATGCCGGCCATTACCAATTAGTGTCCAGTGTACTTAAATAGTCCGTCCTTAACCAATCTACCAGACGTAGACTAGTTTAGCTGTAGCGACCAACGTGAGTAGGGCTACCACTTTTAAATTATTTTGTAATGCATAAATAAGAAATGAGATACAAAAAATTATTGCAATGGATGTGGAATTGTTTATTTTGTTTTGCCAAAAATTACAGCTATCACGACAAATCCATAATATACATTTCTTCCCGCCACTGATCTCTCTGCCTTCCTTTTTTCTCTCGTGATATGACTTGTTTCTCCTCCACTTTATAATTTAACTATCCTTCTAAACACCTTTGACTTTCTCTAATTGTAAAGTTGTCACAATATTTTATAGAAGCTGCTCAAGTTGCTCCCAAAATGGGAATGAGTAAATTAGTTAACAAAATTTTCATCAGCATCATTTCTTGCTATGATCCGCAATGCCAATTCCTAACTCCAAGTATTAACAGTATTTTCGAAGCCGCCTTGAAGTAAGTTTCCTAAATACCACATACATAAAAGATGAAGTACTTACCTATCCATTTCCAGCTGTACTCAAGTAAAAGAGGTATATTTACGATAACAGCGTTTCCGCCGATTTATGAGTACGCAGCATCGATTGTAAGTTGCGAACCGATCGGTATGAAACATTGCCAATAAATTATATCGTAATAACTGTCGAGTATTGAAACGTGCTTGTATGTAGAGAAATGTTTATACCCAAGGGTAGGATACAGGCTATTCAATCTTCAGACAACGGCCCATCAAATCATAATGCTTTATTCTCTTGGTCATAAAAGTCTAAGTTTACAAAGGGCTTAATAATAGCGTGACTTAAACTTATTATACAATTAAATTAGACGAATAACTTGCTCAAGCACGTTTGAATGTATGTATCTCGTTAGTATATTGTTTAATGCACTCACGGACATATGACCTATTCAAAAGCAAGCTCGAAGGGTTCTCCTTCGAGTAACTGAAAGAACAATCATAATTATACTTGGTTGGGTCACTTATTAAATATTTAGAATTGTATTTAAACTTAATACGGTTCTAACAAAATTTTAATCTTTTCTACAAAACGTGCTATTATTGATTCATTAGAAAGAGTAAGATGATATAGTAAACTAACATTTATGTGACTCAAATCACTATCAGAGATCTTTCTCACAGTATCTCATATACCATACATTCTAACAATAATTTTACCCTTACCTTTTGCAGAGACATCACTGTCCGCATAATTTAGTACTTCAAGTTTATCATATTTCTCTCATAAGTATCAGCCCTGTAAGTCTGGAGATACCGTTACAGACTTATAAGCCAATATCTTGGAAACTGGTTCAATGCTAGCCTATCCTTGTTTGGATACTGAATCCATCACGATTGAATACAATGTGCTGTTATAACATACACGTAATGTGTACGGGAATAGGGAGGAGTTTTTATATAAATAAATAAAATGAATTATAGATTTAAGATTTGAATGATCTGAGTTATATCTAACCGAAGGAATACGATCCAATCTACAATGTGGCGGCCGTATTCGAATAAATAATTATCACGAATGCATTATTTCCCAACTAATTTATTCATTGTTTTGTTATAGGCATCAATGGACCTTCCTCCGGACAAAGCGAAACTGCTCCGCAACTATGACCTGGAGAAGAAATGGGAGATCATCTGCGACCAGGACATGGTGCAAGCCAAGGACTCCCCAGCACACTACCTCAACAAGCTCAGAACTTACCTCGACCCCAAGGCGTCCAGGAGTCACAGGGTATGTACCTAAATTATAGTTCTTAATTCCAACATAAATATCGGTTCGGAAATGGCCTTTGTCCTGTAGACTATATTTATAACAGACTAAGTTCAATTGTAATCATGAAAATGCGCACGCGACGGTGACGCACAAGCCAGCTAAGTCAACAATCACTGTAACCATTTGCATTTACCGCTAGATTGACTAAATCTAATTTCGCCGCAGAAACTATGTAACCAATTTAAAACACCTGTAAAAAGGACTATTGAGCCGCAGTTTTGGAACTTGACCAGAAGGGCGGGCAATTTTGGGGGTTGTCTTAATTGTCGACGTTCAAAAAGAGCCAATTAAATTTGGCCTACTTTGAATAAATTATATTTTGACTTGACTTTGACTTTGATTGGTTCAAGACTAGAAATCGGCTTCATATTTTTTCAGTCTCAATTTCACCCTACCCTTTCACATATTATAGTGAGAACATTATTTTCTATCGGTGTTAAATCACGGACCAAACAATCTTTCAAAGGATAGCAAGTGTTCAACATGTTCCAACAGTTGGGCCAAAACTCTGCCGTATTCGGCGATCCCGTTACACATTGTAAACAATGAACCAGGCATTAAGCACGATAGGGATCTGTGGCCGACGGCAATTTGTGGCTACGTCTCTAAGAACTTATTGTACATTGGAACATAGATTGGAGACGTTGTCCAAGTGTCCCTTACTATGTTGATCTTGTAACAACTCTGTATAAGACTGGAGTTATTTGGTTGTCTTAAGAATTCAGTTTTACCATTTCAGTGAAATAATCACTGAAATAGTAAAACTGTATTCTACTTGAAAGGATTTGTGGTGTTTCGAAGACCGTCTTGAATTTTGAAATTCTAAATATATCAGCGGAGGTGTATTATGTTATGATGTACTACTCTAATTCAAAAGTAATGTACGCACAATACGTGCGATTTTAGTTAGCCGATTCAACCCAGCGTTAATGTTAGGCATAATGACATCGTACCTTTAATAGCATTTAGTCTCTAAAAATATTACTACGGCGTTGCTCGTGCTACTTTGAGACCAGTTAAAATCTCGTAGATTGTACTGATAGATGAAATCGTAAGATATGTTCACATATATTCTAACGTGGACCATTTCTTTTGTATAACTACAGTAACTAACGTCTAACGTGGCTAGCATAGATACCATGACTTTGCTGTACCTACAGTAAACTACAAGAACCTCTTTCTCCGTCAGTCCCGATACATGTCGAAAACAATTAGCAAACAAGCATCGTATATAATCGATAGGGATCGCCAACCAGCACCAATTTGTGGCCAATCCCCGTCAACGCTTCTGTTCATTTGATCGTTACAACTAACAGGTCTTTTAGAATTCCTGAACTGAATGAGAACTGCTCTTTGGGGTCGAATTTGTCCTTATTAGGAATTCTGTTCGCATCTTTATTGTCCTTCGATTGCGAGTAATGTTGGGATAACGACTTTTAACGGGTCGTTGATAAATCAGTTTGGGGTATCTGTGAATCTATTGACAAGAGTCTATCTACGAGATTACCTGTCCG
Organism: Craniophora ligustri; assembly: GCA_905163465.1. Classification (NCBI taxonomy): domain Eukaryota; kingdom Metazoa; phylum Arthropoda; class Insecta; order Lepidoptera; family Noctuidae; genus Craniophora; species Craniophora ligustri. The sequence goes on along the minus strand of LR990967.1, from coordinate 2,153,362 downwards.
TATGTTTTAATAGTTATACACTTTGTACACATTATATACATTGTATTGTATACGTAAACTCAAATTCCATATTTGTGCGTTATTTTTTTTTTTCATAAGAGTATATCTACTTCCTATGGGCTACTAACCGTCACAGGAATATTCAATAAATATAGAGAGCTCCTGTGAATAGATGGAATATTTTCTGTCTCTTAATCGTGATTCCTTGTCTGAATGCAAGCTGTCAAAAAACATAGAGCATTCACAATCAATTTCCATACAAAAGATAAATCGAAAAGCTTTGTATATATGTAATAAAAATAACCATATCATACTTGACCCACTTTACGCTGCCCAGTAAACTTGAACTGTTACCAGTTATTGATATGACCTGTAGATTTGGGACAAACAAACATACTTCTGTCGCTGTAATTGCATTAAGAATTTTATGGAGATGTTCCATTACCATCTATAGAGTTCTGCTTATGGAAAGTTTTGTATGAGAATGGGAGGAAATTGTTGAAGATATTTTGTTCTGACTAAGACTGATGTGATATAGCTCGGAAGGAACTTTATTTGTTTATTTATTGACAAATTTTGTTAGTATTTGGACGCTAGCGATACCAGCATTGTCTTACCTTACGTAATCCTATAATAAATGTACGGGATCTACACCGTGCCTGGACCCAATCTTAAGTATTTCGCTATTGAACGAACCCGGTGGCAATTTCTCCAGACCAAACTAACAAAAGTTACAATAGTAGGTATTATAGGATTTTTACTTATATCTAAATTTAACTCGTATATATATACAGTGATCACGTGACGAAACAAAATATCTTATAGTAAAAGAAAGATATTTCATTTACGTGTTTTCTGCGTAAAAGAAATATATTTATTTTACGCAGAATCTTCATCGTGTTCTTTTATAATGATAGTGAAGACGTTATTTTTAGTAAATCCGCGTGAAGTGCGTACGGGCCTCGATATAAACACCTGGGCTGTGGTTTGGCAGCTTTTACGTAAATGTTGAAATGCAGGTGCTATGTAAGTAGCTTATAATAATAAGGGAGGTATATTGAAGCTCTGTATATGAGCTTCAAATGCATATCTTGCTGCTGAATACTAAAACACTACTTAATTTTAAGTAGCTCTAAATATAGTTCTGCCATTTAAAATTAGCAAACGATATATTAAATAAAATATTATTGTAAACATATTATTATAATGTTGTCGGAGTTATGAAAGTATAATTACATACCTAATTATATTTTTTATACTCCTCGCCAATAATGATGCCAAACGTTTCTATCGTAATTTTTGTTTAACTTGGTTTTATTCTAAACCAGATACCCAAGTAAAACTAAAGTCAAAATCTCATAATAAACGGGGTTCAGTCAAATAGACATACCTACGTACCTTTATAGTGTGATAAATTTTACCTACCGCATTATTCTGCCACCTGCCGAGGCATCCCCTGTCTGGGGTCACTCAGGGGGGTATCCTCGAGCCATGGGAATTTTTGACCTCCTCAACAAGACCCCTTCAGTCGTGAAACTTCTCACATTGCGGGCATAAAATTCTACACTTACCTATCGTATTACATTATGTTATCTGACAAGACCATTAGGTATCACAATGTAACTAAGTTTATTTTCATACGTATACCGTTACAACGGTTCTTTGAACATATAGACCTGATTGATTCGTGTTTTACAAGCACTTGTGTCGAGTGCCTCGAGTAACAGCTATAAAACACGTTATTTATTTTGCTAAACCAAGTTCTGTTTTGTAGTGTAATAAAACTTTGTATGTATAGTTTCGTGATAACTACCTCTAACCTAACCTCCTGTCCTGTGTTGTTGGTCGTAAATGTGACTGCTAAACCAGATGTCTTGGGTTCGATTCCCAGGTCGAGCAAAATTTTATCATGGGTTTTTCTATAAAAGTCTCAGTAGTAGCTTGGAATTTCGATTCGTGCCCGGTTTGAGGGCAATAAGTTTTGTCCCTGTAACATGGGACCTAAAACATACCGGCCATGTGGGTGTACACGTCTGCCTAACCCTTCGGGGACGACAGGTGTGATGGTATGTGGTTGTGTTACTTGTACACAAAAACTCAAATGCTACTCAATTTTAAATAGCCTCCAGCCACTTTGCAAGCAGCTGAAATATTACTTATTAGTATTATTAGACGGTATATCCCAGTCATCATCAACCCATTTACTGTCTCAAGACTGGACACGGGTCTCCTCTTATTTGAGAAGTATAAGACTGACGTCCATCACGCTAGCCTAGTACGAGTTGACAGACATCACACGACATCGCGAAAATCTCTCAGATATGCAGGTTTTCGCACGATGTAACTTCAAAAGGGTACTGGTGCGTGAGACCTTTGACTTCACAGTCTACTAGGCTATCGCAGCTTGTATAAGTCCCATTAGAGCCTCATGATTGTGCTAAAAACGGCTGTTCAGTGCAGTCAATAATTTCCACACACCACAGCCCATCCCAAGAAGGGTCATATCAATTTACACGAGTCCAAAAATGATCAAGAATAAGTTCTACAACTAGTGTTGTGCACCCATCTTTATATTATACTAAGTGGTGCCAAAAAGTCGCTTCGGTATTTGATCTGCATATTCTAACACGCTTAACTGATTTTCACACTTCTACATACAAAACACAAAACACATAATAATTGATGTCGTAAAAGTTTAACTGTCGTAACCGTACGGATTTATCTCCCTCTCTCTGGGTGGTCGACCTGATCCTCAAACCATTTACTGTTTTAATGGGCACGGATCATAGGAGATGACAATAAGAGGAGTTAAACTATAGTCCATCCAATTGGTCTCCTCTGACAATAAATAGTAAGTCCACTTAGCTAGCCTAGTAGCCTACAGAAACAGTCAAAAAAATGTCTTGCGATATTTAACTTCCACTATTTTAGGCTTCACTAGACTTGTTCTAAGTCGTTACACTCTTGAAAGGGGTCCTGATCGTTACATTAGGTGTGGTAGCATGTCTCACAATCCGTTGCCAATCTTTTCGCAGTGCTGCTTTCCTGGTACAGTAGTAGAGTTAATGAAGCAATTTCTCCACTAAATTACACTTTATTTAATGAAGATGTTTTCTTTATTAATTAATTCATGAAATATCATACAACACCATTATGAAATCAAAATTTATCGAAATCTTCGTTTGAGTCACACAGTAATCGATGAGTATGTGGGAATCTGCATCGCTATACACAATATAAGTTATTGTATGTAACTGGATATTACTTACAGTCTGATGTTTCAATAGACTTGACGAGAAACGTCAGCGATCCAATTGTGAAGTGCTTTGAACCAGAACGATCTTGAGTATGTGACGCGATTATGAGGGCGAATAACGATAAAATAACTTATTTTATATCAATACCGGGTATTTAAAACAGTTTAAAAAAATAACTGGTAATTGGAACAGATTGCGATCCAACAACAGTTTAAATTGCTTTTTCCTTTCTTCTCCTTCTCTCTTTGACTCTTGTTAATTAGGAAGTTGATTAAAAATCAATTGTAAATTTAACCCATACAGACATTACAAGAATACGAGTAAAATACTTTTGATTACTTTTCGACATGTTATAGATCATGAAAAAAGAATGGGGCCAATTTACCGTCAATGACAAAGAATATGATCCTATTTTTAACTAAAAGAATTGGTGCAGAGACCACCTATTCTTATATTCAACAAAGATCTAAGTGCCAATTAAGCTTGCATGTATCTAACAGTAAAGTCGACGAGATACAACAAAAGATAGGCGAAGCACCGCTCACACTTGACCTTGCCCCTCAAAGATCACAAGGCACAATATGTAAAGTTATTATATGGAAAACTCGAGATTTCCTTTGTGGGATGGGGTCCGATTCTTCCGTGGAAGAATTGGTGGTTTGTGATTTGAAATAAAAGCTTCATGAAAGTTAAATAGGTTGACTTGTTATTTTTGTATTTTTGTGCGGTAAATTAATATGTTTCTCTACATTTCAAGACCAAAAAGGTTTTACTCCTAAAATATTGTTGTAAAGTTTTTTTTTAGCAGTAGTACAAATATCTGCGCGGTTGTTTATTTTTCAGCCTACAATATGTTAATGATTTAATTATATTATTATTTTCCAATATTTACAGAAATTAATCAGTGAAATCATGTTTTATTTCTGTAAATAAATCTTTTTAATCTTTCATTTTTTTATATAAATATATTATTTTGAATAAACATTCCAACATGAACTACCACTCGGTTTACTGGAGCAAGGTGATAATCTTTTTGACCTCTGATTCCTTTTAATTATTGAGGTCGTCCAGCAGTTGGTCCGATTACCGAAATGGTTGATTCTCGTAAGCATGTCTGACTCACGTACTGTATCGTCGTGTTGTTAATTGCGTATGGTAAAAGTGACAAGCAGAAACGTAGGCATCATGAAATATATAATGTCCACCATCCCGTGCACACACACAATTTGCCATTATGTCTAAGGTTCGTGTAAACGGAGCAAGCTTTTATTTCCATTAACTACGCACCTGACCAAAAGTCTAAACAATCATCATCATCATCAGCCTATATTCGTCCACTGCTGGACGTAGGCCTCCCCTAATGAACGCCACAGAGCTCGATCTTCGTTCAAGTCTAAACAATAATACATGGTAATTGTTTTCTTAACCTGATAATTAAGAATAAGGTTCTTTGGCTAAACTCAGTACACGCGTTTGCTACTACGATATAATAGTTCTTAAATTCCAGATTAGTGGTAGAAAGGAAAGAGACCCAATTGCAAGTAATAATTGGTCTGTCTGATTCCCCTAATCTGTCAGAAGTGGATTGGTATACGTGGTTTCACATGCAGGTTTTAGCGCCACTGCATGTAGGGTGCGAACGTATTGTCAACGACGACGTAACAATTTAAATGTAAGATTAGTTTCTGTTTTCGGATTATCGGGAAATAAACTTTGACCTGGAGCATTTTATAGTCTCTATTGTAATGATCGCTGTTACTTATAATTTAAGCCACCAGCAAGGGCAGATAGAATGCAGATATAGTCAGATGAATGCTAGAGCAACGTATATGGATGCAGATAGTCTTATCTTTGGTGCTATACCTGAACTTTCTCCAGATATGGAGTACTATCTTGCTATTGCCTACACGACCTTATAACGTTTGAGGCATGGTTGCTCTATTCCGGTTTATAGAATCACTACATATACGTAGGATTACAAGTAGAATATTGTTATCGAATGTTAATTTTGTTTTGTTGGTTTTTTGTCCTAATAGACATTACTTTTAACCCCTAAGGTTTGAATTAACCTTAAAAAAAGGAACTCTTCCAGGTTTATCTCCAATTTCTAGCTCTAGATATATCTTAAACATAAACACCCTATTTCTTCTGTGGTGATGACCTTACAGTTACAGTTTTCAATTATTTTACTACAGGAACTTTCTAAAATTTATGCCTTTCAATTTGAAGCACCTGATTTGTGTATATTTAGACCTTTCTCATCTGCCATATTATTTGTGCAACTGATTTGTGTATATTTAGACCTTTCTCATCTGCCATATTAGATGTGATGTCCTTCGCATAGTCGTGATCAAAGGTATCTTGGAGCCAATTCTTCTTGGCACAGATGGGAGGAGCACTATCTGTATACTAGTAACTTTCTCCGGATGTACAACATTGTAAACTTCGTGATTAGCTGGAGGCGTCCGTATCTGATAATTCTGATACAGCTTTGTTTATTGAAACATGCATTGCAGATAGTCATTGCTTTTAATATATTGATATAATGTGTGCAACTAGTTTTCGTCAATTCAAAAGTACCTGTAATATTGGTCTAATTGAAATTTGTGTTTGAGTTTTTGAATAACAGTTGAAATACATAGAAAATAAAGAAACATGTGACATAGAAAAACTAACCATTTTTTTCTGAATCCTGCTCCAAATCTTTATAGTTACTGTTGTATGTATTGTTTTCGACTGGTTTCTCGATTTGTGATTCAATGTTATACTTAATTAATTTAAAACTAATACTAATACGCGACGTGTAAGCTAGAGAATATTGTAATTGTCATATGCATTCTCATGACATAACTTTTCTTTCTTTTTCAGAAACGAAAGATGGTCGGCGACTCAACTTCGACGCAAGTCCTTAGAGACTTGGAGATATCCTTACGAACAAACCACATAGAGTAAGTTTGTCTACTTGTAATACTACTATCTTCACGCCTTTTCCTATGGCATGGCAGACTACAGACTGTGATATGCATATATTGTATTGCATGCAGATGCTTACTGCTACTCTGCTGGCGGTTCGAACTGGACGGTTGTCAATAGACTAGAAATTTGCTATCAATACGACAGTCTCAGTGACACCTATTATTAATTATCATCGTATACTTTGCAAGATGATACTAGTTCATAAGTCTAAACCTGACGTACTTAACGTAACGGCCAACAGCTAGAGTGATTCAATAATGCTGGGTGACGTTTACGTTCAGCAGTGTACTAATGAGATGATGATGATTATGAAACTTTAGGGAGAAAACTGTTGATCCTGGTTTACAGGGGTTGCAATAGTAGGGACTCAGGAGGAGAACGTGTCTCATAAAAAGCTCTTTCTTTGATTATAATGTTCCCAAAAATGTCTCCAGATGGGTCCGAGAGTTCCTTAACGAGCAAAACCAAGGTCTGGACGTGCTGATCGACTATCTGAGCTTCAGGCTCAGCATGATGCGACACGAGCAGAGGATCGCACTCGCAAGGAGCCAGTCCAGCGATGGTATCAACCAGGGTAAGCCAATCGCATTTTTAATTGGGATTTATATGGTTGCTGTTGTGATTGCCTAGTGATATCCAAGATATGTCTAATTATAGGTCTTGAGTTTGGACCCAAAACACACACATCTGCTTCGAAATAATATGCCTATGAATTATCATTCGCCGAAACGGTACTGTCTGATGGATCTTAGCGACGAAAATAAATACGCCAACTCGTAATAGACCTTTGATGATCTATAACCTAACTATCCTAGCTCACCAAAGTCAGTAAATAGGTTGCTAATGAAAGATACTGCTCCATTTAAACATAGAACAATTTTGCAATTTCGGTTAATTTCACCTCTTCTTCAGTAAACACCACAACATCAGAATGCAGTGGCCCTACTGATAATGGTTCGACAATGTCTGCCTCGTGGCGACGAAGAGCCCGCAGTGCGGAGGCCGAAGGTGAGGGTGCTGCCAGCCCGGCCGTCGCGAGGAGACGGACCAGGCACGCGGCCAGGCTCAACATGGGGGCGTCCACAGACGACATACACGTGTGCATCATGTGCATGCGAGCTATCATGAACAATAAGGTACAGTATAGGCACTTTTCTCTGATTGGCAGTCATTTTTGCCTATGATACCAATGTTTAATAGTGGTGACCCTTTAAATCGATAGTTCCTATACATTTTAAAGTTAATATACGTCCTTCCAAGTGGTAGGTCTGAATCTAAATATAGATAAGGAGCACATTTTTTAAAGAGTTTATTACCATTGGGATTTGGGATTAGGCATAGTAATTTATCTCGAACGATGAAGAGAGCGGTGCCAACAAGCGGTGCCACAATCAAGTGTCTGCTATGTGGTAGAAAAGTTAGTAACTAGTTAGTCCTGATAACTAAAATTTTAAATACAGCTCTATAAGGCAACCATAGCTTAACAAAGGGAAGATAAATGGGAAGAAGGTCGCTTTTCTACTTCGATTAAAACGCATTATTAAAGGTACTTTTCATTTTCTCCTTTTTCCAGTATGGCTTCAACATGGTGATCCAACATCGTGAAGCGATCAACAGCATAGCTCTGTCGCTGGTCCACCACTCGCTGCGCACGAAGGCGTTGGTGCTGGAACTGCTAGCGGCCATCTGCCTGGTGAAGGGCGGCCACCAGATCATCCTGTCCGCCTTCGACAACTTCAAGGAGGTGGTCGGTGAGCCCCGCCGGTTTCACACGCTCATGGAGTATTTTATGAACTATGATAATTTTCATATTGAGTTTATGGTAAGTGGACATTTAAGTATAGTTTGTAAGAGACTCTCCTTCAACGAATTGAAGCTTGGACCTTCATGCATTGAGGCAACCAGTCCTTGTAAAAGCTTTATTCAATTACATTTATGAAAATATTGAAATATCATTCTATCGCTATTGTTATTTCAATATTTTTTTAGGCGTAGATAGTAAAATTTCCATGCCCAAATATCCATGTGTTTATACACGATTTTACCGTCCATAAAAAATATATTTGAACTAGCTTCTATTAAGTTTTACATCACCCTTTTTTGCTGTACTATCGCCATTCTGGGCAGTTCTTGATCAATACACTACTTTAGTTTAATTCCTTCAGAAGATTGTTTGCTTGTCTCGATTAAGAGAATATAACATTAATTCTATTTACCGACTGTCTACAATCTGTTTCTTGACTGCCTCAATTGGTAGAACTTATTTGCATAACTCACTTGTCATGAAAATCATGATCATTCTATTCTAGGTGGCGTGCATGCAATTCGTGAACATAATAGTGCATTCGGTGGAGGACATGAACTTCAGAGTTCATCTGCAGTACGAGTTCACTGCTCTGAAGTTAGACGACTATCTAGAGAGGCTGCGGTTGTGTGAGAGCGATGACTTACAGGTGTGTGTCGTTGGTCTAGAAAATGGATAGGCCATTCTTTTATGATTTTTAACTTACAAATACAAAATTTCTAAATTACAAGGGATCAGACGCTGTTAACACAATGTGTTTAAGCAGTCTTATTTCGGTTGCTAGAGAGGGATGGCGCTATTCGCTCTGTAATGCGCTATCCCTCTCTTACAACTAAAATAAGACTGCTTAAATACGCCGTGATAAAACAGTTGCATAGAACCACTCGTACGAATAGCATTAAAAATAGGAATATAATAAACCGCGCATCAAAAATACTGATTGAGCGACAAAATTACTGATTGAGCAGCAAAATCCAGATATCGGTTAGGTTAGGTTAGAACTGTGACCACACAACGCACGAGCCGAGCGAGCGAAGCGACCGGTGCCGCGGTAGCGGCCGGCGAGTGCCAGAACCAAATCTGAATACCTAGAAAGTGTATACCTATAAGTAATAACAATACTTTTAATGAACATATTTTGGTGCACATTCAGTATATTTGGTGGAACACAGGCAAAATTAGGTAAATGAAATGGGAATAAATTGAATACCATCTTGTCTTTTAAATCCCATCCTTAAAAATAAGGACAATATAAAAAAAACTTAAGTATAAAACTATGCAGACGAAACACTTCGGTATCCTTTTCTTTTCCCATTTTGTCAAACGATTTTTTTTGTAACTATTGACGAGCTATACAAAACTATGTAATAATATACATATGTTGGAACGATTGCAGGTTCAAATCTCGGCGTACCTAGACAACGTGTTTGACGTTGCAGCGTTGATGGAGGACAGCGAGACGAAGACCGCAGCCCTCGAGAAGGTCAACGAGCTGGAGGACGAGTTGGGCCATGTAAGTCCACATTTGTGTCTTCGGAAGCTGATAATGACTGACTATATATGACCTAGCTTTGTCCTCCACAAAGCTAGATACGGTATTACGGGAGGCCAACAGTGGACAAGTATGCGCTAATATCGATGACAATATTCAGCTTGGTCTAGCGAACAAGCGATAGGGAACGCGGTTCGATTTCCAAGTAGTGCAATTCTCTATAATTTATTCTCAGAATGCTCGGAATTTTTATTTTTAGTTCCATGTTACATATCAAACCTAAAACTCGAGCAATTTTTGCGCCTAGAAGTTTCTTGCCCAGTTGATGGTAATATGCTAACCTCATGTTAGTTTTATTTAGTGAAACATAAGTAGACCACTTCTTAACGCTTCGGATACCTGTATGGTGGTACTACGTTATATTAAATTAACAATTCTTTTTACGAGAATTCTGATATAATTTTAGGATACGTATTGTTCAGTTAACAGGTTGCAGAAATTACTCTGATATCTCTCTGATTATTGGTTCACTAACGTCTTCTTTATCGATTGTTACTAGGCACATGAACGAATGGCGGCGTTAGAAAGAGAAGCGATAGCGAAGCTGGCAACACTGGAGTCGGAACTGGCGACTGTACGAGCTGAGAGGGATCAATTAGCGGAAGCGAGAAGACAGGTCGTGGAAGAGGTAACAGCTTCCTTGTAAAAGTATCTTTTCGTAAAATCAATAACTGGACTGGAATTTTGGACTTTATTCTCATAGTAATAACTGTAAAAAGTTTCGCTCGCAAAGGTTGCCGAAAATACACATGCCAAATAAAAATGCCAATGTAAATATAGATTATAGTTCGAAATAAATTGTCTAAAATACTAACGTCCAGACATAGAATTAAGTTATTTAGTGTCATTTTCAAGGTTCAGTTTGGATCGTCAAAAGGTTTTTAGGTCTTTACGTAGTAGTCAAGCATACCTGCGTTCTGTCTGTGAGTCGGTGTACTTCAATACACTTTTGCTTCACCCTCCGGGGATACAGGTCTCTAAGGCTCTGTATTTAGGGTTCAAACTAGCTCTCTCAACATGTAGCAGCAATAATATCGTGTGGTGTCTCCGGCAGGTGTCGACGCTTCGCCGTGCCCAGCAGGACTCCCGCAACCGGCAGTCGATGCTGGAGTCCAAGGTGCAGGAGCTCGAGTCGCTCACCAAGTCGCTGCCCCGGGGAGCCTCCAGTGCGTACCTTTTATCAATTATAAAGTTATCACACAAGAATTTTTTTTAACCGACTCCAAAAAAGGAGGATGTTGTCAATTCGGCTGATTTTTAATTACAGATCACTAACCTCATAACTTTTAACTGGGTGAACAGATTTTGATAATTCAAATGCTTGGTAAATTTTGGCTTTTGATAAAAAGAGCCGATAATTGTCACTTTTTTTTTAATATTTCTATATCAAGAAATTGAACATAATTTTGAAATCGGGACTGACTTTTTGCCTCATACTTTTGAGAAAATCGGGATCAGAATTAATATTCACTTTTTTTCCAGTGGGTGCTATATCGTCACACGCTATGTGCAATGGCACAGCGAATGGCCACCTCCCTCCTCCCCCGCTACCCAACGGAGACACGCCAACGGTCAAGTCTCCCCCGCCTCCCCCTCCCCCGGCCCCGGCGGCGCCTGCTCCTCCCCCTCCAGCCCCGTGTCCGCCCCCTCCCCCTCCCCCGCCGCTGTGCGCGCCGGCCCCCCCTCCCGCGCCCCCCGCGCCCGGCCTGATGCCCCCCCCAATGCACACAGACGCCATGACCATTAAACGGAAAGTGGACACTAAATACAAGCTGCCCACGCTCAACTGGATAGCGCTCAAACCTAACCAGGTAAGTCGGTTTTTTTGCTTCATATTAATTTCAAAACAAATATTTCTGTGACAATTCAGAATGTACAGTACTTTCTATTAAATATAAGCATAAATATATTACTTCAATATTTAATAATTTTTATTAAATAAGGGTTAAAAAGGGCCATAAAATCTGCAAAAAAAATCTACATGTATTAATTCTACATGCACTACGAGTTCCAACCTTATTTTGAAAGCAAAAAATTAAAGACGTAAAATAAATTATTATACGCGCACTTAGATCAGACAGAAGTTGACAGACATAATGTTCCATTCCCCAGGTCCGAGGAACAATCTTCAACGAACTAGACGAGGAGCGTCCCCGGCGGCGGATCAACTTCACGGAGTTCGAGGAGAAGTTCCGCATCGGCGGCGCGTGCGGCGCTTCGCCGCTGGACGCCGACGCCGACACGCTGGCCTCCTTCCCCAGCAAGCGCTTCCGCAAACCCGACACCGTGTCGCTGCTGGAGCACACGCGCCTCAGGAACATCGGTACCATTTTATTAAACAGGCATTTCGAAAGAGAAACGACATTCGTCCAACTTACCCTCTTTCTCTCTCTACACCTTTATACCCCCTGTATCTCTCACTCTCCCCCTCTCTTTTTCTCTGTCCTACTCTCTCTCTTCTCCGTCCCTCTCTCTTTATCTCTTTAGTACCAGGTTACCTGCAGAATTCCATGTTTTCTTTATGTATGACGCAAGTACAAAGATTAGGGAGTTAATAAAGATTGGCATCTTTGTAACCGGACAAACATTTTATAAAAAGTTAAGTTCTGACCTTGATAATCAGACTCATATTACATCACCAACCAGACTAACGAAATTCTCTCTTTCACAGCAATCTCAAGAAGAAAACTCGACACACCAGTGGAAAAGGTCATCGCAGCAATCAATAACCTGGATCTCAAACAATTACCCCTGGAAAGTGTGGAAATACTCCAACGAATGGTCCCCACAGAAGCAGAGCAAAAGGCCTACAAAGAATACGTCGCAGAAAAGAAACCGATCAACCAACTTACAGAAGAAGACAAATTCTTAATGCAACTGGCGAAGGTAGAACGGATATCAGCGAAACTCTCCATAATGAGCTACATGGGGAATTTCTTCGACAACATTCATCTAATAACTCCCCAAATCCATGCCATTATTTCCGGGTCCTCATCAGTCAAATCGTCGACAAAACTGCGCAATGTGTTAGAAATTATTCTAGCTTTCGGGAATTACTTGAACAGTAGCAAGAGGGGTCCCGCGTACGGCTTCAAGCTGCAGTCGCTTGATACTCTCATGGATACCAAGTCCACGGATAAGAGGATATCGCTGCTGCATTACATCGTGGCTACAATCAGACAGAACTTCCCTGAACTGATGAATTTCGATACAGAGCTGATGTACATCGATAAGGCTGCTCAAGGTGAGTTTTCCATCGCATAATTTTTGTATATTTATGTAAAAAAATATTGTATGCAGTTTTTATTGAAGGACCACTTCGTCCGCGTTAAATTAGTATTTTACCACTTATTTTGGTATTGATGGCATCGGTATTGAAAGCGTCGGTATTGTTGGCGTCGGTATAGATGACGTCGGTATTGGTGGCATCGGTATTGATGGCGTCGGTATTAGTGACGTCGGTATTAATGGCTTCGATATTGGTGGCGTCGGTATGGATGACGTCGGTATTGATAAAGTCGGTATTGACAGAGTTAGTATTGGCGGCGTAGGTATTGATGGCGTTGGTATTGGTGGCGTCGGTATTGTTGGCGTCGGTATAGACAGATTCGGCATTGATGGCGTCGGTATTTCTGGCGTAAGTGCTGATGGCGTCGGTATTGATGGAGCCAATAATAATGTCGTCGGTATTGGATGCGTCGGTTTTGGTGGCGTAAGTGCTGATGGCGTCGGTATTGATGGAGCCAATAATAATGGCGTCGGTATTGGTGGTGTCGGTATTGATAGGGTCTATAATAATGGCGTCGGTATAGATGACTTCGGTATTGTTAGCACCGGTATTGATAGAGTCAGTATTGACAGAGTCAGTATTGGCGGCGTGGGTGTTGATGGCGTTGGTATTGGTGGCGTCGGTATTTCTGGCGTCGATTATGTTGGCGTCGGTATTGATGGAGTCAATAATAATGTCGTCGGTATTGGATGTGTCGGTATTGATAGAGTCGGTATTGGTGGCGTAGGTGCTGATGGCGTCAATAATAATGGCGTCGGTATTGCTAGAGTCAGTATTGATGGCGTCGGAATTGGTGGCGTCGGTATTGATAGGGTCAATAATAATGGCTTTGGTATTCGATGCGCCGGTATTGGTGGCATCGGTATTGAAAGCGTCAGTATTGTTGGCGTCGGTATAATTAACGTCGGTATTGTTAGCGTCGGTATAGATAGAGTCGGTATTGATGGCGTCGGTATTGGTGGCATCGGTATTGATGGCGTCGGTATTGGTGGCGTCGGCATTGATGGCTTTGGTATTGGATGCGTCGGTATTGGTGGCATCAGTATTGAAAGCGTCGGTATTGTTGGCGTCGGTATAATTGACGTCGGTATTGTTAGCGTCGGTATAGATAGAGCCGGTATTGATGGCGTCGGTATTGGTAGCATCGGTATTGATGGCGTCGGTATTGGTGGCATCGGTATTGAAAGCGTCGGTATTGTTGGCGTCGGTATAATTGACGTCGGTATTATTAGTGTCGGTATAGATAGAGTCGGCATTGATGGCGTCGGTATTGGTGGCGTCGGTATTGATGGCATCGTTATTGGTGACGTCTGTATAGACAGATTCGGTAATTCGGTATTGATGACGTCAGTATTTCTGGCGTCTATTTTATTGGCGTCGGTATTGATAAATCGAATAATAATGGCGTCGGTTTCGCATGCGTCGGTGTTGATAGAGTCGGTATTGACAGAGTCGGTATTGATGGCGTCGATTTTGTTGCCGTCGGTATTGATAGAGGTAATAATAATGGCGTCTATAAACTTCTGCATGTTTTGGTCAGCCCTTAAATTTGATAGGTTTCGACATGAAAAAGTTGTAAATAATTGGATGGTCTGTCGTCAGTGTCTTTGGAGAACGTGGCGGGCGACGTGGTGGAGCTGGAGCGAGGCATGGAGGCCGTGCGGCGCGAGGCCGAGGCGCGCGAGGCACTCCGCGCCGCGCCGCACGTGCTGCGCGACTTCCTCGCCAACGCCGCCGACAAGCTGCGCCGCCTGCGGCAGGAGACCAAGCACGCGCAGGTACCTACCTACAGCACTAGCGACCTAGCTTAGCGAGGCGCGCGGCATACCAACAGATACCTACTACGTCCCACACAATTCTATAAATTTAACCTGCCTAGCAGCTTTCCTTCGAAATGTCAAATATAAAATTCAGCCAAATATAGCTAAGAGATTGTTGTATGTTCCCAGGACTCGTTCGCGATGTGCGTGGAGTACTTCGGCGAGGCGCCGCGTGGCTGTGACGCTAACGCTTTCTTCTCGCTGCTCGTCAGGTTCACGAGGGCGTTCAAGGTATTATAACGAACTGTAGCTTTTAATAATATCATGCTCATTCTTGGGAACGCAGATGTATAATACAAACTTTTTACTATCACCTCCTTCCGGTTTTACATGTAAATATATTTTATCTGTGCCCAACAAGTCTTGATTTTCATTTATATTTACTCTTTCACTTAGTTTGAATAGAATTTGGCGTATATGTATATAGTTTTTTACCTGGATTAACTCACAGGCTCCTTTTTATTTATACAATGCGAGCAAAGCTGTGGAGGAAAGCCAGTATTTCTATAAAACAATTATTTAATAATACTCACACAAATATGCTTGTTTTCCAGCAAGCAGACGCAGAGAACGAACAGCGTCGCCGGTTGGAGCAGGCAGCGCAGCAAGCCGATCACGTCGACCCTAATAAAGCCAAGCTCATGCAGAAGAAACAACAGGTACGCCACTGTACACCTTACGGGTAGGGGTAGCAAAGACGATAGTCGAGTGGACGGGAGATTCGGTGACGTTTAAGTGTTGTCTAGTGTTAAAGGACATTTTATTTTTCTATCAGAGTTCACTAACACGTATAAAGTCTTAATTTTTATTTTATTTTATGGAATATGCCTAAAATCTGGAAATAAATAGTTATATGCTTTAGTAATCAGGTATATAATAAGCCAATAGATTTGCCCTATATTAATGTTTTTGTAGCAGTTGTATTGTACATTTGATTGGGATTGATAAATGAAAGGGACAAAGCTATACAGAATGTATCGCGCCATCTCCCTCTCACAATGTAACTATATTTTTTCTAAAGATCACAATAGACCGAATATTTATTTAAAAAAATACATTTTACTGATGGAGAGTATCTGTAAACTAGTGTACATAGCTTTTATTGTAAATATTACTTGTTATTTTAATTTGACACTAAACAACACTTGAAGTAAGACTCGATGTTGCATAAATTATTAGATTCGCTTCAATGGCTCTACATAACGCTTCCAAGGTGAATGGACAGTAATTTGATGTAGAGTTTATAAACCATACACTCTGATTAGTGCAAGTTTTTATTATACACGTGGAGGATCTGGTAAGAACATTATTCTCTCCGTAAAAGAAATGTGAGTAGTAAAGACCAAAGATAAAATGATTGTAGAGAAGAATAAAGACCTTAAATAATTATAAAATACTAGCTTCTGCCCGCGAGTTTGCCTAAAAATTTCCGCCCTTTTCGCTCCTTTAAAGGAGGATTTCCTAGACGTTTCTTCCCTGGGAGTCGAAACTATTTATCTCCATACCAAACTTCATCTAAATCAGTTCAGCGGTTAAAGCGGGAAGAGGTAACAGACAGAAAGACAGACAGACGAACTTTCGCAACCATAATATTAGTATAGATGTGGATGTTAGGACCAGAGCACAAAAAGTATTTACTTCTCCGTGCTTATTTATGAATTGCACTAATCAAAGTTGTAAGGTTATTTTTGATGCATTCTGTCTACCGTAGCCAGTGACTCGACTGTTTCTACATAATGTACTCATATTTTCCACTAATTTTGTTGTTTTTTTTACTCATTAAGCTTCTTTAATCACCTTTCGTGCTTAGTTAAAAATTAACAGGTTGTGTTTAATTAATGTTTGAAGTATGGTTTGTTATAAATGCCTTTCTTTACAAAGATAAGGAAACAGACTTAAATTATTAATATTTATGTTTACTAACACTACAAAATTACATACCAGACATAAGTCGTTTTGTTGCTCATTTTAATTAATATTTTGTCAACAAAATAATTTGCTCTAGAGGTGATTAAGGAAACTGGTTTGATTTTATTTCACTTACATTCTATTACTTAAAGATGTGAGTGAGTTTGTGCATTAATATTGTGATTTTGAGGTGACAGGTAGACAACAAACATTGAAACACATTGTATAACATGATATTTAGTGGTGATGGAGTATTACATTGATAATGGTAATTTGGTAAATATGGCAACATTGATCAACAATTTATGCAGTCATTATCAGACAGCATACTACAAATCATTTGAAGTAAACTCCAGTGTTGCCATACCTACCAAAAAAATCTACCAACCATACATATAGTAGAAGGTGATGGTAACACCGTAAACTTTCTCACAGAGGTTTAACTACGCGACCGTCAGCGCAGGCCTATTGCAGCAACACTTGTCTCAGTTGAGGCACAGTCTTGAGCCCGTGTAGGCCTCCGCCCCAGGCCTCAGGCCGCAGGCCTAGCTCTAGGAGTAAGTCGAGTTCACTCTGACGGGCAACACTGAGTGTGCGTGTGTACTAACCACTGTTGGATGGGGGTAATGGTGTGTAATGGTGGTAGATGGTATAACTACCAAAATGATTTGTAGCACAGGACAAATATATTTATAAAACTTTTTAAATAATTAAAGAACGTTCGATAGATTTAAGAAGAGTTCATCAGGTTTATATTTGTTTGGATTATCATATAATACTTCTACAAACTTGAAAAAATGAAGGACTTACTTCTAATAAAAGCAAACAAGAGGGAAATCATAGTCACCAGATAACCAATTACAAAACTTAAAAAAATCTAAAATGCTAACTATGTGAATTAATGATACGGCTTTTTAATGTAAGAAATAATACACATTAACTAGTATTATTATTGATACCTAATTTCGCCAATAAATGTAACTTTATAGTTAATAATGTTTGATTACACTACTGTATTGTAACTTTTTTATTCCATATCTGTTTTATTCTAATCCCAGATTGAATTATTTTTTACCGTCTAATGATTCGTTTCAGAGATTTTATTCGCGAATAATCTACTTTTTAATTAGACTAACATTACTCTATTTAAACAACCACTACTGCTATTACACACCAATTCGGGCCAAAAAGTGACTAATTTATCAAGACAGAGGATCAAAAGCATGTTTTTGGGGAAACAGTGGATCTGGATTGGTTAATAACCCTCACTCCTGCCTAGCATGCACACGACTATAGTAACCCTATCACTATAGGAGCGGATGTAGACTTTAAAACTTTTAGAAGTGTGCCAATGCACTGAAGTCGGCCTACCTGCGGACCCAAAGGAACAATTTAGAACATAATTGAGACGGTAGATAGTAGTTTAACTACTATGTATTGTAGAACAAGTCTGATATGAGAGAGAGAAGAAAAGAAAGTCGCCAATGCGTGAACGCCACCTCTGCAAATGTCCATAGGCTACGGTAACCGCTTACCATTAGGCGGGCCGTAAGTTCAATTACTTGTGACTTCATCGTCACAAACCATGGCACAAGTAATAAACCAACTGTCATCTAAAAGCATGCACACAAGTGATTACTATACTAAATAATACACAAGATATAGCAGTATTTTGTTTTGTGCCACTATTTGCTGGATATTTATTTCTAGATTCATGATTACTCATTTAATTTCCTATTGATTATCATCAATAGGCAGCCAAAGAAGAGCGGTCAGCCGGTAAACTGTATAGTCCAGCGCATTTATAAATGCTCTACGGCACTATTTCTTTCTTTGTCTGCCAATTTAAACTTAAGATAGATACCTACCTACGTGAATTTTCATGTAAGATGATTTAATCTAGCATACTCCGTAACTAGACCGAACGTAGGTTAGATGTAAGACTGAAAAAAAACGGACTACATAAATATATAACACAATTTTGTTTATTTATTCATTTGTTTACTGTATATTTTATTGAGTTGTCATAAACATCATATATTATTTAGACATTTTAAAGTGTAAGTCAAATATTTCACGTCAAATATGCGTCAAACAAAATCTGTAGGGGGTGTTAGAGAAGCTTGGGGGATGTTGCGGGGAGCAATGGTGGGGGCGAGATATAATTATTGATAAAAGTAATCGCACGGCTTATTTAATGTATAATAAATATGTACTACTAAATATTGTATATAAAATGGGACTATAAATTAAAATAGCGGCTTCCTTGATAGCATGATTTGCGATGTGAATTGGGTTTAGATACCCAGACACAATATGTATGTGACAGTATTTAAATAAAACTACTTTTTAACAATTTATCGCGTTGTATCTACAAGAACTAGAGCCGCAATCAATATACCGCAATAAAATGCTAGTAAAAAGTAGTTTTAGTTGTATATTTATGTCATTTCCTAGTAATCTATGTTACAAGGTAAATTGAACAGTCGAATGTCGTATATAAATATAAAAAAAAAGTGCATGTATAATTACCTCAAAATTCTCAAATAACCCAAGGTCCTATTTTAAAATAGGCCTATTTCACCACAAACCCTCAATATTTTGTTTGATGCATAATTCCTTACATATTATAAACGGAAATTATTAAATGATCTGGCAACCCTTTCGAGTTATGACCCTATGGAAATTGGAAATAATGTGTGTAAATATGTATTTTGTCTTTATGCTGCACTTGCATGGAAACTAACAGGGAATGTGTTTAAATATTATGCTTTTATTATTATTATTATTAAAATATATGTAGGCTTGCAAATTATATGTGTCGTTATTCTTAATTAATACCTAATGCTATTAAAGTTACCACTAGTTCCGTAGATATAAAAATTGCATAGTTATTTTACGAATTGGTCATGTTATTAAAAAAATATATTCAAAATACTTGGTTCACCAAAGTAGATGAGAAAATTTTGCCCCTCATAAATCGAACCATAATATCATTGACATAAAACTTTATTTCCCTCGGCTTGATTAAACGTAGAATTGGAAAAAATGTTGCTCGGAGCATGTTTTTATACCTACCATTATCAATTTACAGTAGTTATATTAGTAACCAGTTTAGATCCTATCCGAAATATGCAGAAAAATATAAAATTTCGAAGTATTAATGCGTTATCTCTACCAACAGGAGGCTGTAATCAACGAATTAAAAACGAAATCTCAGGCCGTCGGCGAAAAGAAACTCCTTCACCAAGACGAGGTGTACAACGGCGCTTTGGAGGACATCTTGCATGGGCTCCGGAGCGAGCCGTATCGCCGCGCTGACGCCGTCCGCCGCTCACACCGCCGCCGCATCAACTCACACCGACTCTCCAAAGGACTCGAGGAACTGGATGTATGATACGAGCTCGACTCCAGTGACGCACTGGAATCGCCCGTACAAAACGCCGTCAAATCTATCAACGCCAGGTGCAACCCCGATTTAAACGTCAAAAAGAAACGCCGCAAAGACCTAGAGATGGTCCACAAAAAACAGTCGATAGCTATATATAATATCGAGGATAATGTGACTGAGTTTCCGAGTATTGAGAGCAACAGGAAGAAGTCGACGTATAGAGTGGCGCCCGCGCCGGCGGACTGTGAGATTGAGGAACGCTGCGAACTCATCAAGTCTACTTATGAAGTCATTTCGAAGTACACTAGAGCTATGTTCGACAAACAAAACGAAACCGTCGTATGAACGATGTGCCTATTTTGTATTGCGCGTATATTGCACTCATAGGTACTTAAAATGTTTTTAAATATTTAATCAATGTTATTGGCTTATAGCGTTACATTTGGCCTAAAAGGTGCGGAGTTATAAACGTCCAAATATAACAGAACATTTCGAATTTCGAAGCCGTTGATAGTGTTGCCATTAAAAATAAATTACCCCTAAATCTGGGTGCAATATATGTAAGAGTATGATAACTTTGATACGCCTACAATTCATTCCATTCCACTCGCGACAGCGATAACCAGTATTTTGCTACGATACCATTTACACGAGTTTTTTATTTCTATACTAAAGCTTAGCTTTTAGTATCGTTTACACGCCCATAGCTGAACATTCGAACTGATGAATTGTAGCCTTTTTGTAATAAACAGTATTTTACTAAAGAGAATCTCAGGCACAAAATATGACCTAAAATTTGGAATTTATTAGGTAGTATACAAAGCTATGGGCAGTTAGTCCCGCTAGAACAAAAATGGCCTTTAAAAATAGACGCACAGGTTTCCTATCGCGATTTTTTCGATATAAATAAATATAAGTATTAAAAATAACAACAGTGTCCTTATATATTGTACACATATACATAATTACGAACCAATAAATAAACAATTTTGAGTAATAATAATTATTTCATATTATTGTATGGAACATACAGCATTTATAATAGTATAGCATTTTTACCTACTTGTGATAGTTCAAATTTTTTTAACTACTCTATACGACGTCTGTGGGCAAAAATAGTGAGTCTACAATAATATTAATCAAAAGTCATTTAAAAAAATGTCACTGTGTTCAGGACATAGGAAAATGAACTCTAATGTTTACGAAGGTAGAGTTCAAATTCTTTTTTTCTTACTAATCCCACATACGTCGTAACATTTTATTAATATTCTATTATTATACTGTATCCTGATTCTGATATTAGTCTATACATGACACTATAGCTATAATTCATTATTTATACGAATCTATTCCATTTAGATTAAGTTTTGTATACAAACTTTTTCCCCCAATAAAATTATGTTGATCTGGTAACATTTGATTTATCAAAATGATTTATGTTAATTATTGTAAATATTATTTTGTATTTTAATTTCTACATGTTAAAGTTCCAATTTCAGAATCATACGTCGCATAAAATAGAAAATGTAAATATTGTATTTTTATATTATTATTATGTATTTACTCAAGTTACTTGGGAATGTAAGCGGGCAATATAATTTTTAGGGTAACTATGTATTTAATAATGTCTGAAATTGGTACTTTGATGTTGTAATTTCAAATAAATAAGTTAAATAAATTTATTGATCCAGTGGATATTTAATATATAAGCTTTAGCACACCGGCTGGGTGCGTATGAATTAAAACCATACTAAGTTTAATGGAATATAAACGTATATAACCATTTGTCGGTATTTATTATTCAAATAGTTATGTAACGATTGTGTAACATATAAATATTGATACATATATATTTTTTCTGTAATTATTTATCATATAATGAACTATCTTGTTGGTTTAGTGGTCGTAAGTGCGACTCCTGAGCACGAGGTCTTAGGTTTGATTCTCAGGTCGAGCGAATTGTTATTGGGTTTTTCTATGAAAATCTCAGTAGCAGCTCGAAGTCTCGCTATAGGCTCGCTCCATATAACATGGGACCTAAAAACACACTGGCGAAGTGTGGGTGTACATAAGTACACCTCTGCCTAACCCTTAGGGGACGACAGGCGTGATGGTATGTATGTTATATTATGATTTATATATAATGTATGATTATAATAACTGCGCACTCAGATTTAAAGTTATTAAAATAGAGGTGCTTGTTCGCACATTAGCTTTTTAATATTTGTTTCGCTAAGTCATGACAAGATAATTGATTATAAAATTCGTTCGGATGTTGGGAGTAGAAATAATACAGGGTTATGTTTATGTAACACGTAAGCATGCACAAATATGGCGCCGGTTGATTTTTGTAAACTTTAAATGAATTACCGAATAAAGTTTTAATAAAACGAGAAAAGTCCGTTATGTTGTCTTGAATCCACATATTATTAGGATATGTTGGATAGAAAGACGAACAATTGGGCATTGTAGTGCTATACATAACAGCATCCTTATTCATTGCCATGCCATTAATTTATTACGTAAGACGATTCAGAGGGCGACCATATCTTTTATATATCTATAAAGATAGTTCTTACGTAAGATCACATAAATGTACAAAATATATTAAGTATTAGTACGTTCAAAACAAACATGTTTTCATTTTTCTTACGTAAACACATATTATGTCAAGGTTCTTACGTAAAGAAGCTGGGTAGGGGGGTTGGACGATGCATACTTTTTCTTACATCGAGATGGGAGGGGTAGAAATCTACCAAAAATCGTCTTATGTAAGAAATGGATGGCTTCATACATAAGTGCCTGTAATTAAAAACAAAGCAATAAATTCGCAACAATCCCTGTTAACGAAAAGTTGTTCGCAAAAATAAACTGGAGCCATAGTATCGAATCTTATTATTATATGTTGTGTATTATTATTGTCGATACGGTTTCTCAAGTTATTACATTTTGAACTTTATTAATTACTTCCCGATTACAGATGAAAGTATGTTAAATTATGAAAGCGACATTACCCACCATTTACCCCACCATTAACGTGGTAAATTTCCATTAATCGCTGTAGTGTTGCCAAGAATAATATATTATTTCACGATGGAAGAAAATTTATTAAAAAATTTTGTACTGTAACACTCCCATAATTTTTCTTTTTTTTTGCAAGAATTTGGTGATATAAGTGTACCTATGGTTTAAGCTGCTATGTGGTATATTTTATGTACGTTTAGGTAATTCACGGTAACTGTTTAACTAACGATGTAAAACTTGTAGAATTCGCAAATTATTATTATTATACATAGCGAAAGTTTTATAAGTATTTTTTGTTAATTGTAAAAAATATAGTATTAACTTCTTTTAAGTATGCAGTGCTACGAATACTTAACACATTGGGTGCGGGTGCGGCTGAATGTGGCTGCAAATATCCTACGGTGCTTCTGGCTACAGTCTATACGCACGGTGTGTGCAACCGCACAGTCGTTTTCACACTTTTTTATACCATGTATGAAAACATACCAGGCGTGTGAGCGCCGCACTCGCGTTACCTACGTGTTAAAAGTAATATGTATTCTTTAATTTTAATATAGTATGCTTTCATCTGTATTCGGGAACTAAGTTTAGTAGAAATTTATAGAAACGTTTTTGTGTAGTTATCGTATGGATTAGTATTCGATTTCTGATTTTTGTTAGTAACGCATGTACGCTAGCATAAGTAACAGTATTCGAATGCAATAAATAAAACATACATTTAATTAACAGTATCATTTTATTTGTCTCTAATATACTACATCAGATGACTGAATATAATAAAATTAAACCTATCCTATATAAAATTACCATCAATCGTGACCTTAGTCTTGTGTATTACATAAAAATATGAATAAATGAGGTACATAAGTACTTAATATAATATACATATATGTTGGGCCCATGTTTTGATAAATTATCACGTTAAATATGTCTAGTGACTAAATAAGCACAAAAGATAGAAGGTCGAGCTCCCCCAAAAAATTTCGGTTATTATAAACCATTTTTTCCATTCTACACTACAGCAATCCTATGAACCAACATTGAGTGAATGTTTAGTTTGTAAGGGTAGCAACACACATAGTCGGTTTGGCAGTATTTGTCAAACAACAAAGTAGACAAAGACTTTTTCTCGAACATTCATGTACCATATATTCGATTTTACCGCCCGGCTCTGCCGCTTATGTGTGTAGCTACCCTAATGAAGGCGAAAGTACTTCAATATTAGCCATCTTTGGCCCCTAATATTATTTTCCTCTCTCAATCAACCGGTTATCAGCCTTGACTAGCGCAAGGAAACATTGAGATTCTACCTACCAACCTGTCACTATAAATACCTTTAATAATTCTCAGCACCGCTAAATAATAAATCTAGTTTATACTATAGTAGATTATAATTTTTGAGTGTCACATATATAAAGTTTTGTTGGCAGTGAAAAAGAATATTTGTTATTTAAGAAAAATATTAGGCCTTACATATTTTATTTATATGCCCCAGGACCATAATATCCAAATGCAATTCCTTTAACTTGTTTAAGGTGCCACTATTCTCCCTCTAACTCCCTCTAAAAATAACTATTCTCATCTTTATTATTTATCATGTGAATACATAGTTAAAACTGCAAACTATAATATTCATTATATTATGTATGCACAATTTTGTTCATTTTCGTTTAAACCCACAATGCATTTGCAATAAAGATTTACCTTATTAAGTTAAATTTGCACTATCACAGCAGTCCCTGATTGGGGAAGGCAGAGTGGAAATTTCAAACTGCTACAGTTCTAGTAAAATCCTTTCGTTTTATCTATGCTCAATAAAATCTTTATGCATGCTTGTTGGTTGTGGTATACAATAATAAAATAACAAAAACAATAACTGTTCATACTTCTTTGGTCTTAAATCATACTTTATGATTAATTAGTCATCATATTTAAAATAAGTACAACATCTTTTTCACAAGCGAAACTTCAAAATTGTAATTTTATTACAGTTTTTATCTCTTATGATTAACTGACCTTATATTTTATATTTTTTATTCCTATACATATATAATACTAGCTTTGCTCTAGTAGGCTATAAAAGCATAATTAATATAGCCAAAGGCAGATCCATAGGTCATGGAAGTCATGATTCCCTTTGGGCTGGGTCAAGATCAAGCATTAAATAATTACAATTATTACTAGACCATACAACTACGTGACCCCCTGATTTGAAAGCTTGATCTGCCATATAGCACTCACAATAATACTGCAACAGTTTCCCTCATTAACACAGTAAAAGACATGTGCAGATATCTTCATACACACATCCAAATGTACTTGCGTAAGCCTCCGAGGCGAATATAGTTACGTAAATAATCACCTTAAACATATCTTACCATATATGTTAAATAAAGAACGTTTTTAGCACCACATGCTTTGTAAATATTGTGATCTGAGCTCATTGAGTAATTCCATAGAGGCAGTTTCATTTTAATTAATCGAAACTAACATTGAACTTCTTGTTAGCAACAGTAATGATTTTCTCTACAATTGTTTCCACCTCAGCCATGGCTCCAATTCCGGTTTCTCCACACATTAACTTCTTACTGATCGGTGGTATTTCTGCATGGCCCCATTGCTTGAGCAAAGCAATCTGCTGTGATGTGATGGGATGATCCCACATTCGTGTGTTCATGGCCGGACAGAAGAGGAGTGGTTTGTCTAAGTCCCAAGCTCTTGTTGTGCAGGTAAGAAGGTTGTCACATAATCCCTGTAAAATTATGTAAAGTTGGTAAGTAATTTAATAATATTGAAAAGACTCGTATTATAACCTGTGTTCTACTTTGCCAGGGTATACTATGAACTGTATCGTAAAATGAATTTTTTTATTTAAAATAATGATGTTAATGGACATCCTACTCACTTGAGACATCTTTGCCAGTGTGTTAGCGTCTAAAGGAGCTATCACCATCATGTCAGCTAATTTTCCAAGCTCAATGTGCAGCACAGGATCACCTCTCTGCTGCCAAGCTTGCCATTCCAAACTATCGTCGTAAACCTTCACTTGAGTCGGCAGCTCCGACATTTTGAAGAAATGCTTCGCATGTTCCGTAACAATAAGGTGCACCTAAAAATAAAATAGAAATTTATAACCATTCCTTAAACTTTTCCTTAAAACTAAGGTCACTTGATCACTTCAATAGTAAACATAACCTCAAAAATGTAAGTCATCGAGTCCTCAGGTATTTCCAATAAATTTTTAATTAGCGTAGGTATTTTCATAGCTGCTACGCTACCGGTTGCCGCAATTAACAATTTACACGATCGTTTGTCCATTTTGAAATAATTTCAGTAACGTCGTAGAATCTGTCATTACTTCAATCAGATTCGGTATTATTTTGTTTTGAACTTTTTGACTTGTGCTGTTAGTTAAGGATGTAATGTGGGGATACTCGATTTTAAATAAAATTTTATTGAATTGATATTAGTATCGATATTATAAAAAAATGGATCAAAAAGATTTGTAATGGATTTTTATAAAGTAGGTATATGAAGCACAAGCAACAAGAAAAATTGAAGAACAGACTTAATAAATATTATTTTATATATTTTATGAAATTGTTCCTTTAACTGATTCTAGGATGCAATGCATTATGATTTATTACCTACTAATTACGACTATATATATTAAGAATTTATCTCAGAGCATTCTTAAATTTGCTTGTTCATCATCATAAACTCACGTCACTGTATTACTAACATAGTTTTAAGTAAATATTGTTACTAACACTATGAGTCCTGGTCACTTGAAATAAAGTTATTATTATTATCATTATAATCATATCAGCCTATTGCCGTTCACTGCTGAACATAGGCCTCCCCCAAAAACAGCCATCCCGGTCTCTGCAGCTATTTGATTGCTGAAAAAAACTACAGTTGGAAAATAAAAAGATTTATTTTGTGCTAACAATGTAATTTTATTGAGAGTAATCTAGTTCTAGTATCTTTCGTGTATATATTTTATATATTTTTGTGAATATATTTTAAAATTGATTTGCACCACCTGGATATAGAAAATAATAAACGAAATTGAGCTATTAGCTTATTACTGACTACACTCATTCAATATTATTCAATCACTATTATGGTTATTTATCTTTTGGCAACATAAGCCAAGGCGACTGTCAGTCACAACGTCAGATAGCTGTCATTACTGTGTATTACTATTACGTACTCTGTGGTCATCTCATCAGTTGATTCAGTTGATTAGAATTCGCGAAAAAGATTGGTATGTTCGTTTGTGCGTGCTGTGCAAGTTATTTTATTTACGTAAATATTATAACTATAATAATAATATTAGTGTTTCACCTTTGTTGTTAAGTGTTGGTGCATTATAATTGTGATTTGTTCAGGTTTACTTATAAATATGTGAGTGATGTGTTGAGTGACATTTATTTGTTTATAATGGATGGCAAAGTAAAGTATTACGAAGGCTGTGGACAAGAAGGGCCGATTCGTTGTATATTTTTGTGTGAATTCCATCCTACCGCTGGCCCGAAGATAACATGCCAAGTGCCAGAAAATTATATATCGAAAGATATTTTTGATACAGTTAGTCATTATATCATACCAAAAGTACAACTTCAGAGGTGCACTTTGACAGTGTAAGTATATAAACGGCCTCTAAACTGCTAAATTATGACACAAACATATAGAATAGTTAGATTTCCAGGGTATCTGTTGCTATAATTTCTATTTTCGTGTGAACATAAAAGGAAATTTATGATTATGATGCTTTCTATTTAGTGCTCGATCTGTGCAGTATCTCGTTAGGTAGTTTACTGTTCGACCAATCGTTTCCTATTATAGATAATAAATTATTTGAAAGTGTTTATATTACCTACCTGCCTTTTTTTGTTTTCAACACAACGATTCAATTTATACGTCTTATCTTTGCACTTTAATAAGGTATCTTAAGATTATTTTAGATAAACTCCCCATGTAAACATACAAATACCCACTTTGTAACACGTTGTTATGTGTATCAATCACACACGAAACGCTCGCCCGGCTCATTATACTAACTATTAAACTAATAGACTACAATAATTACAATATACACTATAACAATAAATCATAGAATCGTATTTACTTTTATAATAGTATGTATTTACGTATTAAAAAGTAGTTGTTCGAAGCGGAGACAGTAAGGCCGCGGCACATCTCGCGTCGCGGTCCAGGAGTTGCGACTTGCGAGTTTGGAGATAAAATATTAATTATATTTAGAATAAAATACATGCATGCACGCTTTGTTGTAAACCCGAACTAAAAGGTGCAAGAATCTTATTGGTAACAACTTACATCTTTAAAATTATAAGAATTCCGATTACGTTAAAGGGCAATGAAAACCTATTTTCTTATTTTTAGTCTCAAAATCATATAAAATTATTCCTATTTTATCTCTTGTTTTGTGCTTATTTATATATATATATATACATACCTATCTATGTCCTACAATCCTACAAATAATGCAAGGAAACAAACTAGTGTGGGGTATAGTAAAAAACCGGCCAAGTGCGAGTCGGACTCGCGCACGAAGGGTTACGTAATACTTACTGGCCCTGTCGCCGTTATACAGAACAAAAATATCACGTTTGTTGCATGAGAGCCCCCCTTAAATATTTATTTTATAATGTTTTTATTGTGCGTCTATCACGGTTGATGAGATACAGCCTGGTGACAGACAAACAGATGGACGGACAGCAGAGGCTAGAATAGGGGTTAGTAATAGGGTCCCGTTATTGGCACCCTGACCCTGACCCTGACGACCCAGTTAGTCCAGCGGTAGTTAACACTGCCTTCTGTGCTATGGGTCCCGGGTTCGAATCCCGGTAGGGACAAATGTTTGTGTGATGAGCATGAACATTTGTATCCGTGTCATGGATGTATCTATCTATAATATGTATGTATTTACAAAAAAAAAAGTATATATGTAGTATATCAATCAACCAGCTAGTATCCGTAACACAAGCCTCGTTGCTTAGCACGGAACTAGATGGCGCTGTGTGCCATAATGTCCAGGAATATTTATTTATTTACCCTTTGGGTACGCAACACAAAAAAAACTGAGACACAAGAAAATATATTCGACTAAAGTTGATACACACGAAAGATCACAGATAATTAATTGCTAGTTAAGACTTGATAAATGCACCTCAGTTTCATAATTATATGCACAATACCAGTAATTATAACGCCCGAGTTCGTTCGGTAATATGAACGGTATAATGCACTCTACCGTTGATACCGTTCCGTTTAGCTTCGCCGACTTCCGCGCACCTGCATTGTTAGAACAAGGAGTCGTCAAATTCAAGATCATTGTCTCAATTTATTGGCTTTTAGAAGTTCGGCCAACCGTATTAATATTTTATTGTAATATTATAGGAGAAAAGATTTGATTTATCGTTTGTTTGTATTGAATAGGTTTGTAACTACTGAAACTGGACAGATCTGAATAATTCTGTCATGCTATCCGCAATGGACATACATACATAATACAAACATACTTACACTCAGTTCACTTTCTCCCATGGGGGAACTACAGAAAGACCCGCGTTACGATCCCTGCATTTCCTGCATGCCACTTTTGCTTCGTCCACATTCATACAGCGTGTCATGCTCATGCATGCGTGCCGGTTATCCGTGATAAAAATAAGTTTCATTTTATTTAAAAAACACTCAGGGATCCGTATGAAAATTTCAATAATATAACCAAAGCTGTGAAGAAATCTCTTACCGTGATGTCTGTTGATTTTTATCACCCGTGCAAAGCTGGGACAGGCCGCTAGTTATCTGAATATCACATTAACACGTTAAACGCCATTACGGTTCCATGGAGGCCACGTGGGACACCGGTGTCCGACAACAATAACCCTATTTGGGCCATGGGGTCACCAATGAGTGTCATTGAGTATTAGTCTTATCACAAACGGTAATAACTTAATTAATATGCAGTTAATTACTATAATTCTATCAATTGAATACGTAAACCAATGTTCTTTATTTTTGTGCGAAATTATAAAATCCCTAATGTTAAATTAAATTATTTATTTGCAAGTATACTAGTGGTAGTCCACTACACTAGCGGTACGCCACGGCTTCGCACGGGTAGTTTTAAATATAAACAAAAAAAAACTTAAGTACTTAATTGATTTTTTTTTTCATACGGATCCCTATTAATTTCCAAAATAAAATAATTATAGTTTATGTTCATCACGGATAGCGTAGCATTCTAATGGTGAAACAATTATTCAAATCGGTCCAGTAGTTTTGGGGCTTATTCAAAGCAAACAAACGAATCAAATCTTTCCTCTTTATAATATTAGTATAGACTAGCAGGGTGGCAAGCAAGCTTACGACCCGATGGCATGGTAAGCCTATAGACGTTTGCAACATCAAAAGTGTCCTTTTGCTATTTTTTTTTGCTTTTGCTATTTCTGTTTTTAAACATATGACAAACCATATAAACGACATGATTTATCATAGCAAAATGTACCTTATTCCTTTACAATACTAAACCAATACTTGCATTGCATTAGACTATTAATTAACTATCACCACAGTGACATCATTCATCGATTTGCTTTTGAGTTCGTAAATATTCTATTTCAGTAGTAAAATCCACTTCCATCCAGCTAACTTTTGTTTTCTGTCCCCAGAACCCTACTCGGCTCAAAGATCCTGGGCTTCCCAGTGAGAATAGACAACAAGAAATATGCTCGTAACGCCTATTACTTCAACCTGTGCTTCGTGTGCGACGCATGGGCTAGGACGGTGCATCTGGAGCCGCTGGTCAAGAAGCTCACGGAATATTTGGTTAGTTGCTAAGGGAAACACTGCCTAGCTGGTGTATTTGTACTTGGCGCTTTGATTTGTATCTGTTGTTGACTTTTATTTGTCCAATAACCTCACTGTCCACTTATATGAATGAATGAAAACTGTTTCATTGGAGCAACAATGACGTACACAATTGAGGAGCGTCTGTTCAAAAGGTCGTATTTCACTTTCCAAGTTTTTATTTTTTTTATTTTTTTTTGAACTCATAACAAAAAACTCCACTGAATGAGCCTAAATACTTGTTCAAAAGGAGCGTATTTCCCATATAATAAAATCTTAAAAAATTGGATTCCAATCAAAACGGATGTATTTCTGCATTAAAATGTTGTTTTGGATTGTTTTAAACAGAACAGGCATATTTCTTCTACAAATAGCATCTTTTATTTATTTTTCTGTTCAAAAGGTCATATTTTTTTCCATACATAACAACTTTAATAAAAATCGATTTGTTTGACTAAAAAACGGTATCGAGTCAAAACATGACGGCTGTACGTTGAATGTCATTGCCAATAGCAACCCTAAAAAAATAAAAAATAAAAAAAATTATGACTCTACATCTCTATAACCAAAAGATATAAAAAAGTTGGAGCTAAATTACAAAAAGCTTACAAAAATTCAAACTGCTAAGAGAATTAAAATTAAAAAAGTTAAAGGTCCAGGAGGTCGTTTCAAAGATGTCAAAATTTGTGCATTTCAAAACTATCGTTTTGAATCGGGTCAAGAAGAATTTGAATCATTATTGAAACGTGGTAAACGACATCCTAAACAACTGCAAGAACAACCAACAGGCAAAGGTCTTACTGGAAACAAAAAAAAAGATGTCACATTATTATTAGTAAAACAATTTGGTGAAGATTGGGCCTTGATTGAAGATTTACAATGGTATAAAAACATTCTTCATGAGCATAACGCACTCAATGAGAATGAGGATGAGGATCATGATCATAACCATAATGAGGACAGTGAATGCATTTGCATGGAACCTGACATTGGGGATATTAGAGTTTAAGGGATTGAATAATATTTTGTAATGATTAATGATAAAAAAATAAATGATGTGAAAAATAATTTTGTATCTGTCTCATTATAAAATCTAATTTCAGCTCAGAGTAGAAGTAGATAATAAACATCAAAGTATTGCTCATAATTGATTGATTTTTTTATTTTCACAGAATGCCAAAAAACTTCACTAGTATTTCTCTTTATTTTGTATTTCCAAAAAGTCCATTCACAAAGCCTTATTTCTAAAAGTGTTAAATCAAAAGGGCATATTTCTAGAAGTGACAAATCAAAAGGTCGTATTTCTAATTTGTCCGATCAATAAGTCGTATTTCTAAACTAAAATTAAATTTAAAAAAAAAATGATGTATTTTTTTTATTTTTTTATATGCATGTATTATTGTAGTCTTAATCCTCACAATGAGCTTACATTTAATTAAATTTTAGCATTTTTATAATAGAAACTAGATGTTTTTGTCTGTTTTTGTGAAGTTTGTTTATCATAGAAATACGTCCTTTTGAACAGATGCTCCTCAATTACATACACATACACTACACTATGGTATAAGTACAAAACATTGCCAGTACATAAATTAGAAAAAGTGCAAAAAGAAAAAAAAGAAAATGAAATGAATAAATTACTAATGATAACTTGCACATGGCATATGTGACAAATAGGTTCTCACTCAGCATGATGCTGCTGGCTTTCTAGACAACTTATAATGATGGCAACATGGTGGTACTCTCACAGACTCACCAGCGGAAATCTGCTACATAAATATTATGTAGGTTTTAATATAGTGCTGGCTGTTTCACTCGCTTGCAAAACAAAACAGGCAACATTATTTTAAGTGTACTTAAAATCAAATAGAGCTTTAGTTTTTCTCAGCAGATTCGGCCAGTTTTGTCAGTTTCAAATTTGTGCCCGGTATATGACCTCCTATTACTTAAGTGTGCATTAGCATACTAAGTCCAAGCTTAATCAATTTAAACCTGATATTTTTCACATAATTTACACTTGTGAAAAATATCAGGAATACTACTGTATCAAATAATTTCGTTCCACGATCTGTCGTAACGATAGATCTTCTAACAAAGATTGGATGGCCGTGATGAAGAAGCTTGTAAATTTTAATTCATATGTATTAGATACATATATACGTTTACTGTCACGATGGCAAGGCTATTTACTAAATAACAATATTTAGTAAATAGCCTTGCCATCGTGACAGTAACAGTACAACATTAAACTCAATTAATCTGGCGCCACGGATCTTACAGAAAATCAATTTGACCTCTCACACCAATTGACCTGATTATAATCATGATAAAATCGAATTAAGTATTTAACGATTATGCGATGAACACCGTAAAACATCGTGAGGAAACCTAAAAGATTCTCTCGATGGCTTCACATGCCATCGAGAGAATCTTTCTGCCAACTCGCAATAGGCTAACGTAGTGGGCTATAGGTTCCACATTTCTCGCTAGATGACGTTTGTTAAGGGCTTGCCTCGCATGTGACCACAGACTACAAGAAAACTATAACCATGTAACCGAACATTTCATGTACAAAGTTAAAAAAACGTGTGGTCTTACTAATTTATATGAAATATCTCTATTGACGGTATGGAAATTTAAAGAAATTATAATAAGATAATCTATAGGAATATCTTTTCGAGTGTTTTTACCTAGTATTTATTCCATATAAACATAGACCCGATACAATTACTTGAAGATCGTACAAATATTTGCGCCGAGCGTCGAACTCGTAACCCCTGACACTCAACTTCTCAAGCCGATCGCTTAACCACAGCGCCAATCGAGTTGTATTGTGTTTGTTTATGTTTTTTTTTTAATTTGGTACAATTGTTTTTGTTTCCAGTTATCAATGGAATTAGAAACAGAATGGTTGTCGAAGCAGTCCATATCTGGCGAGGCGAAGGCACTTGGCGGGCTGATGCGGCAAGTGATGCAAGACATCAACAGTCGCAGGATGTGTACACTCACTGGTTGGTAAATTCAACGTAATTTATTGTACGCTAGTAACTCAAATATCTAGTAGTCCCAAGTGGGACTACGGAGCTTAAGGGTACGAATCCCAGGTCAGGCGGTAGGGCAGAGGAGGTAGGGTATAGCGAGATTCCTTGCTCAAATTGAGCTGCCCGACAGGGGAGCTACCTCCGCCTTACAGAATACCGCAATAGTTGTCTTTCTGCGAGTGAGTAAGGTTACCAGAGCTCGTTGGGGAGTGACTATTCTGACAGCATGGGCATTCCATTTGCTGTCAGTTTAGTAATTCCCTATTTTAAGAAAACAAAAGGGTTTCTGCAGGGGTGTGCAATGCATTTGCAAGCCTTCAGGTGTTGCAAATGTCCATGGGCCGCGGTGATCACTTACCATCAGGTGAGCCGCCTGCTCGTTTGCCCCCTTATCGCAATAAAAAAAAGGCAGTTGGTTCTGATATTCTCAGTTTGGATTTCTTGTCAGTCTTAGGTATCGTTACGCTTCTAACCGTCCGTAATGGTATGATGTCGTAAAAAATTACATTGATATTAAATCAAAGGAAATTGTACTGTATTTCTAGAAAAACATAGATCTTTAGTTTAAGACACTTTTACAAGTGAATGTTTAAATTGTTAAATGGCGCAGGATGCCTTTGCTTGTCTCAAGCGAACTGCATAAATATCGTATGGCAGGGAATCGGGGGGCGTAGATATATACATCATCATTTAAGTATCTTAATCCTTTGCTCATTAGTTTTATTTCGTATTCCCGTATTGAAATTGCTGACTTTGTAAAGCTAAGCATATAAGCATCTGATACACACTGAACGCGTCATTCTCCAATCAATGCAAGCAGATTAAATATATGCATGGTGCTTAAAAGTTTCACTTCTATGTTATGCTACCCTAGTAAGTATTGAAGAACTTGAGTGTTGCTCAATTTGGGCCATATCAATATCGAGAAACATATGAAGGGATTGTGGCAAAGTATCCACGTTTAGAATTCATTCGTCAGGTTCCGCTGAGCCAAGGTCCTTATATAGTTGGGTGATCGTTCTATACTTATTCTCCGTGCCTTAACTCAACGGCATAAAGCATAAGCAGATCAACAGTTTAGAAAAACCTTGAAGGGAACAGAAAATGTAACGTTTTCTTTAAAGTAACTATCCACTAAATCGTAGGACGGTTAAAAAAACTCTTAAAAAATAATAAATCAATTTTTACGGTAACGAGCGTGTTTGGAAATGAGTATTCTGATTTTGACAGTAATGGATGAATCTGGACTTTAATGAATCTCGCGAAAATAACCAGTCGAAAATAACTTTTTAATGTCGATGTCCCCACTTTTTACTACATATTACTGAGTTTTAGTTTTAAATCCGTATTAATATTATAAAGACGTGACGGGGGCGGGCGACTTTCTGAAGGTAGTTTTCGAGTTTATCACTCAAAAACTACTGAACGGATTCTCATACCTACGGTTGTCATAAATATACGGAGTAATATTTATGAGAAAGGTGTATACGTGTAATTCATAAATATAGTTATAAATAATGGATACCGTGTGATACCGGGTTAGGTTGCTAGTATAAGATATATAAAAGGATAAACTGACTCACTGACTGACTGACATATCAAACTATATAAGTTAGAAACTTGAAATTTTGCTCTGTGGTTCTTTTTATAACGTAGGGGAGCACTAAGGATTTTTGAAAGTCGCGGGAATCAGCTAATATAAGATATAAGACACTATATTTAAGACACGAGCTTTCCGTCATAATGAAAGTAATTAACTTATGGCACAGTTAGATAACTAATAGAACTATTTACAGAATGGACACTCCCCGCCTCCCACCAAAGTCATTTTCAGTACTCCCCTCAATTCATATGTCACTGACAGTATTAATGACAGTTGACAACGTGACAGATTAGAGCGAATGAACGAACGAATGCGTAGTGTCTTTTATGTAAGATATATATAATTTAGATTAAAAGATTTGAAACTGCGTAGTCATATGATAGACAGACTGACTTTCATAAAACACTTGTAATTTAATGTATTAAATAATTGTCGAATTCCAAAAGTAAATGTACTTCGAACATCATAAATATGTGTATACCAATCAATTACAATTACTAAATACGTACTATAAGATCGTAGCGACGCATGCCTTAACATTTTTGACCGATGTTTGTATTTAAAAATAAAATAAAAGTTTCCATTCATCTTCATTCCTACTGAATAACAATACAAATTTAAACTAGCAATGCCCGTTTGTCTTTGAATCTGTTGCTATGTACGTAGCCAGTTTAAAACGTACCGTAGTATTTAAAATTCACCCGTATTTAAATAGCTATAAAAACCAAATAATAGCTTGACTTATACTGGTCTATTAACAATAGGGTATCATAAATGTCAGCTGGTTGTTGTCCATTCGTATCAGCTGGACAAATAAATATATTATTTCGGATTAGATATATTTTTTTTTTTAGGAAAATTATGACAAATGTTCTAAAAAATATAAGTTCTTTTGAAATATATCAAAATGTCGTATTCTGTTTGTCATCGGAGTTTTAATATTTCATTTAGGTTCGTAACGTGCAAAAACATCGGGGTGAACGGGTAGGATTAGGATACCAAAAATAATTGGTGGTTCGGCGCAGTGGTCGAGCGATAGGTTTCTGCGCTGCGTGTCGCGGGTTCGATACCCGCACGGAGCAATAAATATGTACATGGCCTACGAATACATAGTTGTTCCTGGTCTGAGTTTTGTGCATAGTGAATATTTATGTCTTTGTAAACGCACGACGCACACAAGTGCGACTACTGAGCACGAGGTATTGGGATCGATTCCCAAGTCGAGCAGTGTTATTGTGTTTTTTAATTCTCTGTAGCAGCTTGGAGTTTGGAACTGTGTCCAGGCTCGGACCCTATTACATGGGACCTAAAACATACCGGCGAAATGTGGGTGTACAATTAATTAATACACCCCTGTCTAACCTTTCGGGGACGACAGGCGTCATGGTATGTACCTATATATGTATGTTTATAAAATGTATGCTAAATGTATATTTTGTATCTGTGCAAACAAGACACGACGGACGTTAGTATGTGTTCAAGCTTATGATAAATATTGAAACACTTTCTA
The DNA here is from genome assembly GCA_905163465.1 of Craniophora ligustri. Classification (NCBI taxonomy): domain Eukaryota; kingdom Metazoa; phylum Arthropoda; class Insecta; order Lepidoptera; family Noctuidae; genus Craniophora; species Craniophora ligustri. The sequence goes on along the minus strand of LR990967.1, from coordinate 2,116,309 downwards.
TCAGTGACAGTTGTTCGCTCAGCTCGTTAACATATAATCACATCAATTAACCTTATAGCAAACTCCCATCTTGGGATCCCGGGAGCATTTGCAAGATATTTGTGCCTGCTAAAGAAGCTTTTTGAGTAGTAATAAAACCTTGTGACTAATTGAAAAACTATTTAGTGTCATAAAGTGTGTCTTCGCTCTGTGTTGAATAGCTAATAAATTACTGGCGATCAAAAAAAAATACATTATTATGTAAAAAAATACGTTTTATATTTAAATATTACATCTATTTCTGAAGGCTGTCTATTGTCTTGATGTCAGATGTCACATCACATTACCAAACTCTTCTACTTTATTTAGTAACGATAAATAATAATATAAACAAGAAGTAAAATTTCGAGTTTGTTGGGCAAGGTTTTATTAGATTTGTTGGAGGCATTTGATCAGTGGGTAGATTACATTCACATTTAGTTATCGTTTTGATATCAGTATATGTCGTAATCCTAAATGTTTACCTATGCTTTAGGTTAATCTAACCTAAAGCATTAATCTGGCTTAATACATTGTCAAAATAACAGTATTCAAAACTCAATTCCTTATATAGCCTGAGTACCTAAGGGTTATACTTTTGGTCCATTTAGCTTCCTTTTCTCTTTACCACGGCTTATATTTGATGTCTTGATTAGCACAGCGATATTAAGGCCCTCAACGCTGGTCGCATTATGGGTCCCGTGCTCGAATCTTAATATTTTTATGTGATGAGCGTGTAAATTTGAACATACATACTCTCACTCCTTTTTCCCATAGGTAGAAACATGATAACATGTATGAATGAGGACTTAGCCAAAGGATCGTAGCGCATGGCATTCTGTAGTTTCTGCCTACCCCCACAAATTTTAACATCAGTCTGTATAGTAATGCCGTTTATAATTACAAAAAAATTAAGGTTTCAAGAATTAAGCACTTCGTTAGAATTTACCAATAAAATTATAAACGTATTTGTTATTAATCTGTCACAAAGTAGTAAATACCGACTTATTGACAAATATGTTAATCAGAAGAAGTGTAACATTTACATACATTAATATAAATGAGTAGTATCATTCTAACAGTCAAAAGATGTCTAATGCTGAAAAACACCCACCTCTGTAGATTTCCAAAAGAACCTGTTATATGGCGCCAACCATACCAATTCCAGCGGCTTAAACCAGGTATGAGGACGTCCGACGTTCCGTCTTTCGGTGCATAATCTCCAGTGAGAGACCTTTCTGACTCAATTGCTATCTGGTCTATGAGCAAGATATAATATATTGTCTTTTGAAATTTGAAAACTATGATAGGAGTTACTAGATGGCAGAATGGAGTTACTAGATAAAGAGAACCTCAGATTTATTTTAGTGACATTTATTTAAAGACCTCTAGGCTCTTCGCTGTGTACATAATTATAAGCTAAGTAAATCATTTGAACTTTAATTAACCATATATTTGTCACGTAAAATTTTCTAACCGACTGTATATAAACCTCCCTACAGCACATTGCATTAAAACTCATAAAAATCGGGGTATTAATATAAACGGTAAAACACTCTCATAGATGATAACAGAAAAATCTTGCTACTTAATTAGTGATGAAACATTGTAATCAGTATTACGATAACCCGTAATCTGGTGGATGATTACACATACTTTATTATGTTATATATTGTAATTATCTTACATTACGATGCTGTGGTTTTGTCAAACATTGTATGCTCCCACATGCGCTTAAAGCTATGTATATTGTTTCTAAGTAGCCTATAGCCTAATGGTACCGGTGATATGTGAAGTCAAAACTCTCGAGTTCATTTTTAACACATGCTCTAACGGTAAACGAAAACATCGTGAGTAAATGTTGATGTCTGAGGGATTTTCTCGATGTCGCGTGAAGTTTGCCAGCTCGTAGGCTAGCGTGGTGGATTCCTAATTCCTTTCAAATGATAGGAGACCAAACAGGGGTATAGTCAATGGGTCGATGATGATGATATTGTTTCAGCCAGACATCGACGAAGGATCTTTGAATGTTAAAGTGAGCAGAGGTTTCTAAGCACCTTTATAATATTTGTGTGTAATTATTGCGCCTTAAGTATTATTCGTAGTTTGTTTGATCTATATCTCGCAGTTCTTCACCTTATCAGAAACTTTTTGAAGTACACACTTAAATGTGTGTATCTGCGTGTATTTGGATCATACAATAGATTGGCTTGTCTACCGGTTTGTTATCGGTTGTCAGTAGACGTGTAGTCTGTTCTCGATAGGTCAAACGAATTTTTTTCGTCATATTTTTATTTAAGACGCATTTTTCGAGAATAGTTTTAACATTTTCTGTAGATTTCTGTTTCTACATACTATTGAATAGAAGACCACTTTCTTTACGATTTCTAAGAAATTTTCAGCCACTTCATCTGTTGTAGTCATGTCCTCAATTTCTGTCTCCAGCCAATTAATTCAAATGTCAAGGCAAGTATGACTCAATTGTCTTTGTCTTTTAAAAATGAGTACATACTTAGAAATCAATGCAAAGAGCTACTTCATTTGGTAATTATTCTACATATTTTAATGTACATATTAAGGTTAACGAAACATCCATTTCAATATGGCGCCAATAATTAAAAGAACATTTTAAAAATTTATTATATTTTAACTTTCAAATACGCGTTTATAAAAAACTTTTACCATAGAAAGTTCATTAAACTTGGTAGGGAACGAAGATAAAATAAAGGGCTACCAACTAATTGTACTAGTCCTTTGCCTCTAAAATTAAAGGATAGAATAGAATCAGTTATTGCCTATTGACAAAGACAAACCTATTGTGCATTAACCTCACTCACACACTTGTTACCACAATATTGTAACTTTAACGAAAACTGAAAATTAAAAAAAAATTGTAGTTTCAGTTCGGATTCATTTCTATTTATTTCAAGTTCTTGGAACCGTGCAACTAGAATCTTAATGTTTCTATGCTTGTATAAGTTTATTTAAAAACTTTTTGCTATGATTTTAGTTTATTTAGAAATTCAGGCGGTCGCCTGATCGTCGATTATTTTCGGAGTCCCAAATTAATTTTATCGTCACATATCATGTTGCTATTGCTAATATTGAATTTAGGCTCTATGATAAAGACCTATACTATCTTTCCAACCTTGACAGCAATAATATCGCACATTCGCACTTATGCAATCATCATAATACTTATCATAGTTCAAATAAAATAAACATTGACTCGTATGTACAGTCAGGTACAATAATTTAATTGATTGAAATGAAGCTATTTCTAAATATGATAAACTAAACTTGTAAAATATCACAAAATATACATACATGCATACACTCATGCCATTTTCCCATGGGGGTAGGCAGAAACTACAGAATGCCACGCGCTACGGTCCCTGCATACCACTTTTGCTTCGTCCACATTCATACATCTCGTCATGCACGCGCGCCGGTTATGAGTACTGCGTACCTGATAAAATATACGGCTTAAATAATTACATGTAGGATAATGTTGAGTAATATATTCATTCATATTTAGAATTAGAAAAATATTTTATTAACCAAAAATAAGGATTCAATCGATATAGTAGTAGATCGTTTATTATAATCATATTGAAGAAACCGTGTCGACAGTTGCCGAAAGCATAGTCTAATCATCATGGTGTACATGATGCAGGCAAGTCTATAGTCATTAGTGGGTGATTACGACATCAATAGGGTAGTAAATGGATTGATGATGAAAGAGATGATCGAAAGTGTCAGATTAGTTACAGCAAGAAATATGTCATTAACATTAGAGACACAGGAAATCACGTACACTATCAAATATTATTGCATCACGTCCGCTATGTATCAAAATCTTTAATACATGACATGTCATCACATAATTCTTTTGGTGATAATTGTACGCATCTATCGTAGGAACTTTCCTATTTGCATTTATTTCTGTAATAAAGTGAATTGTTACTTTGTCATTGACTGTACCACTGTTGATAATAATGTTGAACATAGTCCTCGATTTAGAAAGTCTACCCTCATTTTGAATGCATATTATTATGACCATAAATGGGCATTGCTAATTTTCACCTGACTTTTGACTTAAACGTTAAAACAAAACTAGTTTTTATATTTTTATAAAGACGATTATTCTTCTATATGTATATATAAAAGGAGTAAACTGACTGACTGACTGACTGACATATCAACGCAGGGCCTAAACTATAAGGTTTATAAACTGAAATTTTGCACAGGGGCTTATTTTATATTCCGTTGGGGAGAACTAATAAACTATAACGTAAATTCACCCCATAAGGGGGTAAAACGGGAAGTTGAGAGTGCGAAGTTAGTATGAAACTAATTCGTTAATTAAACATTACACGATCTGTTTTAGCAACCAAAAGTATCAATATAGGTATCAAGCCTCTTCTCTACGCTACCACTATTGACTATCTTGTATAAATAAATATCTCCCACTGATCACTGTCCTCAAAATCATTTGCTCTCCCTAGGCCAACATTCAGTGACAATTCAATAATATAAAAGTGTTTCCTGTGATGTATCATGTAGTCAACCGATATTGAACTTAGATACTTACAATTTACAATTGCTTTTACAAATTAGCTCTGATAGTTTGTTTTATGAAAACTACTAGCTGTAAACAGCATGCATCACTTAAGACTCATTAAAACATATTTAATAAATGTTTTTGTTATCTGGACAGTTGTGCCGTTGAATATATTATTATCAGCCTTTGTAGTATATGCGAACAGATTATATATTACATATTACGTTAACATTATCACTAACTAAAATATATCTGTTACTGTGACTGACGAGAAAGAGGTATGTTTTCGAGGGTTCGATTCCCAGGTCAAGAAGCAAAGTGTTATTGAGTTTTTCTATGAAATTCTCAGTAGCAGCAAACCCCAAGTTTGGATTTGTGCCCGGTTGATGCCAAAAGGCTCGCCCCCTATTATGTGGGACCTAAAACGTACCGGCGAAATATGGGTGTGTATGTACACCTCTGCCTAACCCTTCGGGGACGACAGGCGTGATCGAATGTACATAAGTATTATGTAGCAACGGCTCCCTTCAATCCAGTTAAATAACTGGCCACTTTAATTCTCGCTATATCTAATTTACTGCGACGTGAAAGTAATTATCTTAGTACCTAGTTGCAGTACTAAAGATAGGTTGTACTGATACTCGTGTCTACCAGAAGTTGAAAACGTTTAATTATTATAAGTGGACTTATTAAACTTTACACCATCCATGCTTCCATTATTATTATTTTTATTTATTTTTTGTTATAAATCTGAAAGTGTGTCTGTCTGTCTGTCTGTCTGTCTGTCTATTACCTCTTCACGCTATACCCGCTGGATCGATTTAGATGAAATTTGGTATAGATATATTTTGAGTCCCGGGGAAGGATATAGGATACGATTTTCATCCCGAAAATCATCCCTTAAAAGGTAGAAAAAGGTGGTGGAAGTTTGTATGCGAATATAATTATGATTTTTACGCGGACGACGTCGCAGGCTTGTTTGAAATAAAACTAGTTTTACAGATTTTATCGCGGTATATTGATATTATTTTCCGACGTTTTTGATATGTTCATGGTAACACCTCCATATAGATAGGTATGTTAGGTAAATATGGCTGGTGCATGACTTGAAGTAAAATACAAATCGAACCTTACAGCTTATGAGTTTAGTTTCCATTCTAGCCGAGCAACGGATATTCCTCCATACGTCCTCAAATAAAACAAAAAACTCGTACCTACTGATAATGATGACACTTACGCAATAAATAACTTTTTACGTATTATGCCAGATCCAAGATTAAAAATTCGCGCTAAAATTCTTAAAAAAATAGTTTTATTTGAAAACATTCTCGTATTATTCTTGTTTGAAATATATTATTCCATTACTATTGGTACCCGTATATTATTCGTTTGAAGTATTTAGGATAGATAAACACGGCATGGAATTTAAATGAGATATTTTGCGGGTATTTACTGGTATCAATCTGTTGTTTATGTTGTGAGAATCTTGGAGTGTTTGTCAGTGGTATAGCCATGTATTAATAGCTATAATTCGATCAAATGTTCCATTTAACAAAGACAAGAAATAACAGTCTGTCCCTGACAAAGTATGCGGTAAAAGTATGGGGTTTGAAAAGTAGTTTAATTTTAAATTTAATTGAATTTTAAAGTCAACAAGCATAGAGAATTTCACTCGATTTTAAAGTCTTTTTTAAACAGATTTTACTCCTGTGTACCTACAATAATACAAGGTGTCGATATGGTCTTTTGAGCAGAGGGCCATTGCCGCTTTGAGCTGTTAAAGCCGACGGCACACTCAAACCATATTTTAAGGGGGCTTAAGAAATACGCCTAATACCACTTAATCCATTGTAGTGGGATTATTAGTGATTAATAGAACATACTCAGTGAGTTATGGTTTCTGTCGTGTTATATTTATAGCCTCTAGTTTTTACTGTTTATTCGGTAAACAAATTGTGACAGACATAAAACCTATTTACAGACTCACTGTTGGGCAAAGGTCTCCCCTCATTTTGAGAAGTATAAGGCTAGAGTCTACCACGCCATCTAATGCGGATTGGTAAACTTTATGCCACGCCATCGAGAACATCTCTTAAGAATGCATGTTTCCTCACGATGTTCTCCTTCACCGTTTGAGCTTGTGACAATTAGATTAAGCTCACTTGTCACAATTAAATTGCATTGGACCCCGCGTCGCCCATATATGTATAAAGTTCAGTCTCATGTATTATTAAATTTACACTAAAATCGCGTCATGCCTCCATACGTCAGACAAGTGTGCGTCTATAAATAGTAATGCATTCTTATAATCAACAATAGCTAGTCTATTTAATGTGAGAAAAGCGAGCGAAACATAACACGCGACATTATATATTACCGCTCGTAGCGAAGACTTTCTCAATACTCTTGAGTGTATAGATACTGTTGTTCTTATAACCATCATCATCAATTATTGTCCCACTGCTGGGCACGGGTCTCCTTGAGGGAGATTAGACTAGTCCACCACGCTAGCTCGACTAAGCTGGCGCAGTGGACTTTGGCAGAATATGCACGTAATGGAAAAAATATTTCAGGCTAGACGATCACAGCTCAGCGTTTTTTTATGACCGATTGGCTGATAAAAATGTGATTATATTATTTTATATAATCAGAATGAAATGATAAAAGGTGAGCTCGTTTTATCAATTATACAAAATCAATTATCACTTGATATTAATCAGTAACAAAACCTCAAAGTAAAATATCAAAATGATTAAATTGTTGCTACGCTTTTTCATGCTCATAATAAACAAGCATATAATAGTATTTATTTGAGGGATAGTTAACTGCATCTACAAAAGGAAATATCTATATGTATTTACCCTTAGGTGCCTACGTAATAATCACCAAAGTTGGCAGAGATTGGTGATCGTCATTTGTTATTACCAGACAGACCGACGCGCATGACGTCTGCTGCTCATGCACTTGACATAAAACATCAGTCTATTGTCTATTATTGTCTATATATATTGTCTATTTATTTAATGCAACGTAATTCTTAATATATTTTTTCACCATGAAAAGACGCATGAACTAGAATCTACTGCAGGCAAATCGCTATTTCTTCTTATTCTACGTCTTCCTCGTTCCTTCTCATTGCTGAGGATCTGGACCCGTTGTCAGCCCGGTGTATGCTGCCATCCACTGCCTTCCTAACTGCATCGGACCATGTTGAAGGTCCATGGATGTATTGAGCACGTTTGCCAAATACAAATACGATTGTAAGTCGTAATTACCACACATAATTTCAATTAAAACGAGATTGTCTTGGAATGTTTACTTATTCTAGTTTGTATTGTTTTAAACCATTTAGTACTGATTTTACACTCGTCTCCAGCAATATTTTTTTATTTATTTATTTAAGGCACATCAACAACATAAACACAAACATTGATATTTTAAAGAAAAGGATATAGACTAGTGTTTACATCAATTACAGACATGCACAACATTAGCGTAGATTAAAGTAAGATACAGTATTCACAGTTTCAAAGACACACAGAAGAATATAAGATTAAACAGTAAAATTAAAGCACACATTAATAGACAACATTGTTATTAATATTCAATGCAAATAAAAAAATTTTAATTTGTCATGAAATATATACATAATTATACATGTACCTATTTATTTATATTTATATATATTATATCATTTTATTATATTTTTTTTTTTTTTTGTGGAATGATTATATTTTTTATGATAATAGAATCCAGTTTATATTATTATTATAATAGTTTTTAATAAAACAATGGCATTCGTTACCGGTCACTTGGCAACAAACTGAGCGATAACTTTTTTATTGTTTTATTTTATGGTCTAAGTCTTGATTCACTCACTAGGTTAGTTTTTATATTGCCTAGGGTAAAGGTCGATTTCGTTTGTTTTTCAGATCGAGTAATATATAATTAGGTTATTCTATGAAATTGCCATTAACGATGTGGCCCCCCACTTCGTTGGGATTTTTAATGTTCGATTAAAGGCCTCGCTCCAGTTGTCGTGCTGTAGATTATGCTTTATTTATACTTCTATTTAACCCTTTGAGGATAAAAAACTCATCATCATCATTACCTGTTCACTGACCGCTCATGACGAGATGCATGAATGTGGACGAGGCAAAAGTGGTATGCAGGGACCGTAGCGCGTGGCATTCTGTAGTTTCTGCCTACCCCCATGGGAAAAAGGCGTGAATGTATGTATGTATGTATGACCGCTCATGCTACAAATATCAATTCACTAAAAAGGGAATAGGCTATAGTCCACCACTAGCGCAGCCTAGGGCGGGTTGGCAAGACTTCCCACGCCATTAATAAAATCTCTTAGGCATGCAGGTTTCCACAGGATATTTTCTTTCACCGTTTCAGCATGCGATAAATACGCACGTGACTTCGAAAGGTCGCTGGGTCTTCAGCTTGATTTGAAAACCTTTTACTTCACAGTCCACTGGTCTGTAGCTATCACAGTTTTGAGGATATAGGCTCAATAGAACATATTTTCATAACCTGAGATGCCGGTTAAAGGTCGTTGTTTCCTACAGATAACCTTAATATTAAGTGCAGTTGCAAATTTCTGTGTTGGTACACATTTTGTTCCTTTTAGTCTCACTCACTCTAGATGTAATAGATTAGACCACGCAACTATCGGAATTTGGCCGGATCTTTTGACGACAAATTTCTTCAAATTATGGTCACTGATTTTGTCACATAAGTTTCTCATAAATCTGGTACCTATTTAGTTTACAATAGTGTACTCTTAGGTATTTTAAAGTAATCAACAGTAAGAATATATTTATCCATGCTATACATAAACTATGTACATACATTGTTGTCAAGTATTTGTCCCGTATAAAAGAATAATTTAACGAGTTCACACAAAACGTGTTATTTAATCAATTTTCCTTAACACAATTATTGTGACAATTGGACGCACATCTGTGACCACAAAACGTTCGTTAGTCACGAATTTCGTCATGAAAAAAACCTATTATCCATTTATGATAATGAAGTTTCAAATGCATTTCTTACCTACAATACAAAAAAATGATATAAAAAAAACCTACGTATATGCTGGCTGCTTCGCAGTTATATTGCGTTTTATTTTTTTTATAACAAAGTTGTATTTTAGTGGACGGTGAAAACAAAAGGTCTCGAATTCAATCTCAAGGCACGCACCACTGACTTTGCAGTTACGTGCGTAGTTATCACATGCTCAAACGGCGAAGGAAAACATCGTGAGTAAACCTGAATGCCTGAGAGATTTTCTCAATGGCGTATGATGTCTCACAACCCGGACTAGGCAATCCCCCTCAAAGGAGAGGAGACCCGTGCCCAGCTGTTGGACATTAAATGGGTTGATGGTTTCTTTATAATAATTGTCGAGCTATTTTATATCATAAAATATATAATATATTTTATATTTATATACGGAAAGTACTCGAGAAAGTAGGTATTTACTTAACGATTACTAACGAGGTCAGTTTTATCGATTAACCGCTCATTTGGATAACTCTCTGTAATTACACTCAGTTTACTTAGCAACTATTAAATAGTGGGAACTTATTCTAGTTTCTCTTCTCGCTATTGCTTGATATCGATTGTAATTAATCGACTAATAACTTTTAAGTAGGTATTAAATTAAAAATCATCCTGATGTTTGTTGATTAGGGTAGATAAAAGTAATTATTGAAGGTATTTTTTTAGGGTTCCGTACCCTAAAGTTAAAAACGGGACCCTATTACTTAGACTTCGCTGTCTATCCGTCCGTCTGTCTGTCTGTCACCAGGCTGCATCTGAAGACCCGCGATAGCTAGACAGTTGAAATTTTCACATAATATGAATTTCCGTTTCCGCTATAACAACAAATACTAAAAACAAAATAAAATAAATATTAAAGGGGGCTCCCATACAACAAACGCGATGTTTATGCCTTTTTTTGCTCGATATCAATAATAGCAATAGGTAGGCACTTGAAATATTCACAAAATACTCAGTTGTATTTTTACTTTAATAATAAAATTAAAATAAAATTGGTATTTAAGGGGGGCTGCCATACAAAAAATGCAATTTTTCGCTTAATTTTGTACCGAACCCTTCGTGCGCGAGTCCGACTCGCACTTAATTTGTATTGTAACTAAACAGTTACACTACAAATTAAGAGAAGATTTTAATAAAATAGTTGGAATTGAAAAGATTGTTTATTATTCTCCAATTCAATAAATAAAAAGCCTCTAATTCTAATTAACTAGAATAATAAGCAAGACATACCTACATGCAACTAAACTATCGACTATTATAAGATTATAATCGTAATCGACTAAAGGCAAATCGAATCGATTAAATCCTTCGCTTCACTACGTCAAGTGCACTTAGCAACAGCCATTTTACCGCAATCGCTAGATTTTTTTCACGCATTTTTTTTATGTTCTGTCTCATTATTCAATACTTCACGCACGCTTGCTGTTATAATGATAATAGAAAACTATTGAAGAATGTTTATTTTTTGCGAAATTTGACAATATAAAAAATTTTATGCCTCATTGCCTCTAGTACTCGTAAGCGCGACTGCTGAGATAGAGATCTTGGCTTCGATTCCCAGGTCGAGCAACCTAGGATTTTCTATGAAATTCTCAGTTTGCATTCTCAGCAGTTCGAAGTTTGGATTCGTGCTCGATTGTTAGAAATAGGGTCGTCCCCTATTACATGGGACCTAAAACATACTGGCGACATGTGGGTGTTAATTGGTACTCCTCTGCCTAACCCTTCGGAGACGACAGGCGTCATAGTTCGTTATGTATGTTTATAAAATTAATAAAAAAATATACGCGTCGAATTGGGAACCTTAAAAAAAAAAAAGATTCCGACGAATTGAGAACCTCCTCCTTTTTGAAGTCGGTTAAAAATATATAATTTTAGAGTGTTAAACATAAAAAAAATGTTATAATAAATGAAATGCTTTCCAATTGAGTGTATTCTTCAAGTTGTGCTATTTAAAAGTGATTTTCGTATATATTATTTAAAAAATATGTTTTCTTGTCTACAGTGGGCACGACGACCACTCATCTGACAGTGGTCAGGGTAAACAGCGACCCGACTCCCGTGAAAGACCACCAGGTACCCGTGTTCCTGTACAGCAGACACTCCTTCGTGGCAGACCAGTGGGATTTGACCACCAACCAGGTAAGAATAGATATCGATAGATATATTTATAAAGACTGACTTTTTATCTTTTTCCACATACCTATTCCGTCTATTATAGAAATATTAGTAAATGTTTTTCTCGTAATAATATGTATTTTTTACACCGATTGAAGGAATTGAATTTAGTCCACACACTATAAATCTTCAACTTTGCTAGGAAGTAAGAAAGTATCGACAGAAAAACAAGTTACATTGAACAAAATTAATGTATTAATCCAACAAATCCTCATGACAGTTGAGAAAGCCAGAAGTAATAACCGTCCAGTAAATCTATGTAGTTGACACCCATCATATTCGTCCACTGCTGGATGTAGGACCACGTCGACCGGACGTCCTGCGCCACCCGCATCCAGCGGCTTCCATCTGTCATTAGTTGACATTACAATTACAGTATTGCTGACCGTACTTTTTATTGCTAGAGTGTTTACAGTAAACGGTTTTGTTTATTTATCTTGTTCCAATTAGTGTCTAGATTAACGAGACAAAATAATTACCTAACTATCCGAAAATGTAATCTTTATTTTTGCTCAAACGAAAACAAATATCAGGGAAATAACATAACTTATAGTATTTGTTTTCTTTGCTATTCAATTAGTGTTATCAAAATATTATTCTGAAAGGGCGGAATTTGTGTAGCAATATTCCCGAGTCAACGACGGGGCGACGTGGTAAGATTTTCATCTTAATATAATTTGAACGTTGATAAGAATAATATGCGGACGTTCCGCACGATAATTTTCAAAACTAGAATTTACGTTAAAACTGGGTTACTTTATAATTTAAATGAAAGAGTTATTTGAGGAAGAGTTACTGCGGCACTGCTTAATAAATTTACATTGCACCAATACGCCTAAATATATCGCTGAAGATGTTAGAAGAGGAGTGCTGATTTATGATTGAATTCAGGGACCCCCTATTATCATATCTTGTGATATATCAAATTTATCATCATTATCAGCCTATACTCGACCACTGCTGGACGTAGGCCTCCCCTAGTGAACACCACAGAGCTCGATCTTCGGCTCTTCTCATCCAGTTGCTACCAGCTGCCTTTCGCAAGTCGTCGCTCCACCTGGCCGGCAATAATCACATTAGATAAATAAAATAACAATTAGAAGAAAAAAACAAGCCTTCCAAAGCATAGACTAGACAAATATCATTCTCTATCTAATGCTTTAATATTCTCTCTATAAAAAACTTATTGCACCAGTCTCTAAGAGTACCTGTAACCAGAACTCACCTACATAGTAATTTAGCGCCAGTTTAGAGCAAAACATTTAGTCTATTATAGGAAAATCAACATTATTTCTGTTGGTACACAATCTTTCAACATTCCCGTACTACTGGTATTCGGTGTTGTAGCTAAAACTCTCAAGTCTCACTAACGTACGGATTCTTGGCAACATTGTAGGTAATTAAAAAAAATCGTAAACAACTCTTAGTATATTATATCACAATTTCATTTGAAATTATTAATTAGAAGTGGGAACTGACAACTGCCTTGTTGGTCTATTCGTCTTAAATTGCGACTGCTGAGCAAGATGTCTTGGGATCGATTCCCAAGGCGAGCAAAAGTGTTATTAGGTTTTTCTATGAAATTCTCTGCCCAGTTGATGGCAATATGCTCGCTCCTATTACATGGACCTGAAAAATATTGGCGAACTGTGGGTGTACATAAGTGCACCTCTTCTTAACTACTCGAGGACGATAGGTATTTATTTTTGTATTTTGGTTTACAATAATAGTATTCTTTAGTTTATTTTCCTTTCTGGGTTGCACCTACCGTTTTGTCTTTGCACCACTCTAAGGTAGACTGGGAGAAAATGCCTATGGTATTAAGTCCGCCTTTGTACATGTATTGTTATTTGTGCATAAAGTTTTAATAAATAAATAAATCGGCGTAATGATATGGTATGTTATGTTATTTTCTAGGCTAAGGAATTTCACATTTATCAATCATTCTGCCAGGTTTGGATTTGAAGACACTAACTGATTGTGGCTAAGGCTTTTCTTGCCACAGTCAGTCCATTGGTGTCTACTGTTGACCATAGGGTACCATAATATTGTAGACAAAGGTTATTAGCAATTCTTCAGAAGATATCCATTGCAATAAATCTACATAAATGGTCATCGACGTACAAATTAAGTACTAACAATATACCGTGATAAAATCGATATTTTTTTCTTTATTTCAATGTCTAGTTTACGCGTAAGTTTAAGAAAATATTAAAAACATCCATTATCATAAATATCAATGTCAATATCGACTGCATTACTATATTTGGCTACAATATACAAATCACACGATACGATAAATACTTCACATTCAATAGATATTTTGACGCTTCCACGATATTTTGCTACTCAATACGGTATAAAGTCGACGCTTCGAGAATCGGAGCCGCGACAACAGATGCTTCGAACAAAAATACATTTTTAATTTCAACATTATCTACACTAAATTGTTCTGAGCAAACACAGACACGTCCCATTTGTTTTGTTCGCATTACATTATTTATTATTTCTCCTATATTTGCGTATCGCAATAACGTTTAAATTTTGTGACACTTGAACAATGTATAAATTATGTCATTGTGGGCGACACTTGTGCCAATAATTATGTTCTGAGGTCATTGCACTTAGACTAACATCCCTGAATGGTTCCATTTGAAATTAATGCATCCAGTTATTGGGCATGTCAGTTTACGCGCTACGGATTTATATACAGTCTACATATAATGGAATCAGGCGTTACTTTCCGGAAATCCATGATATTAAAAAATGGAAACACTACCTAGTGTCAATTGCGCTACATACATATTAGTCCATCAATTTCCGATGCATGATGTAGTGTTCGCTGTAATAACAAACAGTAAATGCACAAAGTAACATAATCATATTTAATCCATGTAGCGATAGCCATGTTGCTTCCTAAATTGACAGACCGATTTGTAGCGGGATTAACATTGAATGTCGTGCAGCTTTCTTAAACTTACGCGTGTTTATTATTACTTTGGTACGGATTTTATTCTGGTATATTAGTATTATTATTACATCGCGACGTTTTGGATTTGTTGCCGTAGCCCGTAGTTCAATTTCAACGATTAAATATTCTGTTCATTTTATTATTTGAATACAAAGTACCTACATATTAAAAGTTATTAGAGAAAACAGATGAAGAAATATTTGGTTATAAACAAGCTGTAAAAGCATGTTTGACAATCTCATCAGCGTAGTCAAATACAAGATTTTTAAAGAAGTCGCCCTGAATCTTAAATTGTTCCTATTATTCACCGTTTATTTATATAAAGGCATATATTAATTATCTTGTTCTTATGAATGATATAGTTCTTTATTTTTATTACTGTATGAATTTATGAATAACAACTAAGAAGTTTCTTCCATGTTCGCGATATTTCAATTATGCAAAAAAATTATAATATTTAGTTAAATTGAAACAGGTTAATAAAAAGAAAAAAATAAGGTTTAAACAATGTGACATAAAAACATAATTAACAATGTGAAATATTATGTTTTAAAGTAGGCAATTAGAAAATGTTTTTTTTATGGAAAATCAGTGTTCTTACTGCTTACACTATTACAATGGAATCGCGCGCAGCTCGGATAAGTGCCTATGCGCAGGCGGACGGTTGGGTGAGGTGAATGACCTTACAGCTGTCAAAGTGTCAATGTCAAAATAGTCGTGTCCACCAGACGTCAATCTAGACAAAAAAAAATTTTTCCCTATTACTCGGTTTGAATCTGTAAAAGAAATATGTTTTTTTTTTATTTATTCTCACAAAATACAGACAAATCTAAAACTAATCACCTGCCAAACTGCATTGCAGTTTGTCGGCAGCATTCTCGTGGGTATACTACATTAATTAATCGTTACACTACATTTATATTACAATACCCCACACCGGGGTTTTTGTTTTACAAACACAGCTTATTTACATACACAAATGCAGATGCAACCACCTGTAAGTCATCCTAGTATTCACTCCGCGCGGGAAACGAACCCGCAACCTAAGGTGTGCCAATCCGGTGGTCAGCCGATTAGCCTCCCTGACCAACGTGCTAGGTGTACTAGGTGTTTTTACCAACCCTATAAGTAAATTTGTCGTGTAGTTATGTTAGGTATTTAAATAGAACTATCCACAACGTCCTATTTATGTGGATGCTATAAATATCCGAAACGTCATGATTAAATGTTATTAATGTATCAGTTAGTA
Organism: Craniophora ligustri; assembly: GCA_905163465.1. Taxonomy (NCBI): domain Eukaryota; kingdom Metazoa; phylum Arthropoda; class Insecta; order Lepidoptera; family Noctuidae; genus Craniophora; species Craniophora ligustri. Next base: position 2,100,256 of record LR990967.1, on the reverse strand, counting down.
TTCGGATAGTGTAAGAAATCAGGTATAATATAATTAAAATATCGCATTTATATACAGATGATTACCATAAAATACAACTTTTTATGGAAATTTATGACACTCACAACCACATCTCAGCGTATGCGTAGGTTTTAAGATTTTTTATTCACAATAGGTATATCTGTATTAGTATACTGTACTATATTGTGACACCCATTTAAACTGCTCACTGGGTTCAATAACTACTAGTTCATGAACATACAAGTTATCGGTATCTATATAAAAACCGGCCAAGTGTGAGTCGGACTCGCGCACGAAGGGTTCCGTACAGAATTAGGCAAAAAAAATCCCGTTTGTTGTATGAGAGCCCCTTTAAATTTATTTTTTTTAGTCTTTGTTGTTAAAGCGGCAATAGAATTACATAATTTCTGAAAATTTCAACTGTCTAGCTGTCGCAGTTCAAGAACCGCGTTATCTCATAGGTATTAGGTTATTTCATAGGTGTCTCAAGAGATACAGCCTGGTGATAGACAGACAGACGGACGGACAGACAGCGAAGTCTTAGTAATAGGGTTCCATTTTTGCCCTTTGGGTACGGAACCCTAATAAAAATGAATTTTGCTAAGCGCGTAACTCGAGAATGGCTCGGCCAGTTTGGAAAATTCTTTTTTTTGTATGTTCCTTAAGGCCCAAGAAAAGTTTTAAGACTAAAAAATAATATTATTAACTTTTGACAGAGCGAAGTCTACCCGGGCAGCTAGTAATTAATAAAAATCCATTAATATTTTTTTAATTACAATATATTTTTTAGAATTAAGTATAGTATCAACAGCTGATTCATTAATTTAACTTGTATTAATATTACTTTTAGTCCGCCACCGAATTTGGATTTGCTTCCGATTATTGGCTTAGCTGACTCCGTTACTTGGAACCGGCGAAATGTGGGTTAGTGCATTAGTACTCCTCTGCCAGTGCCAACAGCCGTAATGGTTTTATAATATACTAGCTGACACCAGTGCCATCGTCCGCGTGTAAATTAACGAAAAAAACGATTTTTATATATTCGCACCCCTGTTTTACCCCTTAGGGGATGAATTTTCAATAATCCTTTCTTAGTACTCCCCTGCGTTATAAAAGGAACCCCTGTGCAAAATTTCAAGTTTCTAAACCTTTAAGTTTAGGCCCTGCAGTGATATGTCAGTCAATCAGTCATTCAGCCAGTCAGCTTCTCCTGTTATATATAATATGTGTATATATCTGACGACCCAGTTAGTCCAGCGGTAGTTATCACTGCCTTCTGTGCTATGGGTCCCGGGTTCGAATCCCGGTAGGGACAAATGTTTGTGTGATTAACATGAACATTTGTATCTGAGTCATGGATATATCTATCTATAAATGTATGTATTTACAAAAAAAAAGTATATACCTATGTAGTTTATTAACCAGCTAGTATCCGTAACACAAGCCTCGTTGCTTAACTCGGAACTAGATGGCGCTGTGTGCCATAACGTCCAGGAATATTATATATATATCATATTATAATATTATTCTCTGCAAATGTAACGTACCGATAAACAGTACAATGACCTCTGCTGATATTGCTTACGCAATATTTCGGTCGCAGTCGCCGGTCAGGGATGCCAAAGTGTGTTTACAGGAAAACGCATCTGTGTGAGAAAAGTCATACTAGCGCGGCGCGTGTACGTGACGTAGTACATAGAGTTCAAAAACCAATAGAAAGAACAGTCGTAAGATTGTTTGAAACATCTGGCCACTGTAAGTAAATACAGTAGTTATGACTCTTGCAACTAGGTATCTTTTTTTAGGTAATTATTTACTCATTGATAGTTTTTCCTTCACCGTTTGGACTTGTGATATCAACTCATTATTGTCCCACTGCTGGGCACAAGTCTCCTCTTATTTGATAGGAATTAGGCTTTAGTCCACCACGGAAGCCGACTGCGGGTTGGACTAGACTTCAAATGCCATCGAGAAAATCCCTCAAGCATGCAGGTTTCCTCGTTATGTGTTCCTTTACCGTTTGAATTCGAGACCTTTGAGATGTCAGTCTACAGGTCACATCACTAGGTTACCACAGCTAATTTCCTCAAACATTATGGCTGAAAAGAACCAAGATATTGATGTTGCTAACCCTAGAGAGATCTCAAAGCAGACTAACGGGTTGTTTGCCGATGCGTTTTATTTTCAGTCTGTTCGGACGTCCAACTAGTTTGAATAGAATTCACAGACGGCTGTTTATCATATTAATGGATAGACGAGGTTTTTGTATCAACAACACGTGTAATGATTTCATAGATATTTATTCATACATTTTTACACATTTTTTTTGGTTTTGCCTTAAAGATTATCAGATTGCATAATCGAATGAATGCAGTCTAGAAACAATGTTTTTTTTTCTCAAATTCAATTTTTTTTGGCGTATTTGAGAATAATTGTATGTTGGACTGATTTTATTTAATATTTTAGTACTACTGTTAACTGTGTGGAAGAAAACAATAAAATCATTATTATAATCTGTAGAGTTGGATCCGTCATTCAGAAAATTCTCGGCACTTATTTGAATAGTCAAAGGCCTGTCTACAGAAACGAATATCATTAATCAAATTTTATGTAAAATCGTCTACAACATAAATCATACTTAGCTTTTCAATAAATAACTCTCTCGCAACCATTAATAATTGCTCACTATATGTATACATCAGGGCCTATTGTTTATAATACTCGTAATTATTATTATTCGTATACTAAATGAAGTGGGCAAATAATAAGCTGTTGTTACCACTCCAGTAGGTACGGCCTGGGGCCATAATATCGTCAAACAAATTAATGGCCCTGTACCCATATCGAGGTCAATAGGCGCCGGCGCATATAACCCGGCTAAATTTAGAAGTGTTTGCTGTTTGTGTATGTACTTCTAAGTGGTACCTACTTGTTATAGGCACGATTTTGAACAATAATAGTCATGTGTTTTTAACAGTACGAAACTAGTGTTGATTTTATATTTTATTATGTTTGTATCCATTCTGTTTAATAGTCAAAACTGCGTAAACATTCTTTATTTTAACCGAAAAGTTAAATCTTATATATAAAATTCTCGTGTCACAATGTTCGTTCCCGTATTCCTCCGAAACGGCTAGACCGATTCTCATGAAATTTTGTGAGCATATTGAGTAGGTCTGAGAATCGGCCAACATCTATTTTTCATACCCCTTAGTGATAAGGGTTGTCCACCAACCCCTATAATGTGGCAAAACAACGTTTTCTGGGTCAGCTAGTTATTCTATATAAGTTGTACTGTCCGTTTTTAAGAAATTAATAAGTCCCCATAAAAACTTCTATTCCCCATTTCGCCACATAAAGAGATAATTTCCAGTATAAAAACTTCCTAGATTCAAAAGATTTTCTCTGAATTTTATCTAAATCGGTTCAGCAGTATGAAGCAGCACGCATGATCAGGGAACAGACAGACGCATTTAAGCATAATAATGTTGAAAACGGATTTAAAAAAATTATGTTTGATAAACAAGTTTCGTAAATGGAAGGCTAATAAAATATTATTATACATGGATTGGCGTGGGATTTTTTTTTTTTGACAAACATAAGCAGAAGTTTACTTCAAAAGTTTGTTGAGTTTACAATATAAACGGAATGTGTTTGAACGTCGCGTCGCGGTGGTCTTCAAAGTGTCTAATACTTATTTACTTTATTTGAGTGTTTTTAGGAAATAACTGCCTTGTTAGTCCTGTGGTCGTAAGTTCGACCGCTGAGCAAGAAAGACGTCTTAGGTTCGATTCCTAAGTCGAGGAGTGTTATTATGTTTTACTATGAAATTCTTAGTATTGAATTACGCAGATTTGATTCGTGGTTGCTCCCTGTTTTAGGTTCCATGTAATATGGGACCTAAAACATACCAGCAAAATGTGGGTATAGGTATTTTTAGTACACCTTTACCTAACCCTTTGGGAGCGACAAGCGTGGTGGTACGTTTTTAGGAAATTACACAAAATCCTTGCAGTTTCATTATCAAGATTAAATCGTCTTTATAGCTCGCAGATTGAAAACAATCAGCATGAAGTGTAGAGACGTTCAAATGTTTTAAACTCGGCCGGTTTATAACGAAGATATAAAAAGATAATTCGTATGTCGGACGTGTCCCGCCTAAGATAAATATGGCTGTTGCTATGTGTTGTAATGAGCCGTTGCTCGTGCCTAACCTAAATTAGGAATTGATTCCAATCAGACGGGCAACGAACGGCAACTGTTTGGTGGCCGTCAGATTTTTGTTCATGAGTTGCCGGCCACAGATGGGATCATTTCGGTGTCATCTTCCAGTATATATCTGTGTGGCTGAATATTAGTATTTTAAATTAAGCGACTGCTATTACAACTCTGCAACTCGAATACTGGGCAATATTGTTGTAAGAATTATTATCGATGTTTTACATACCGATTATTGGTACCTACCATAGGTATTCTTAAAACAGACAACTTTACGTGGTACCACGACAAAATATGGCATTTCAGTCACTATAAAATTAGTATTAATATTCTAAAATAAAAACTGTTTTCAAGTTATTTATTTATTAGATTCTTAGCTTGTGATATTTATTAGTAAAATCCAAGCACTACGAACTTGAATGAATGAATCATACTTCAATCTATTGTTGAGAATTAAATTAAAGATACCTGCAGTCAATCGCCGACCAGGTGATGTTTTTTTTTAATCTTATGTTATTTATAAAATAAATAAACATCATCTTGTTATTTATCAATAATATGTTTATTTTTCCTCGGTAGAAAAGACCACCTTTAAAAATAAATGGTACGCGTCATTTCTGCACTTATTGATATCTCATACATAATTCAAAGACATGATGACCTTCATAATATAATACCTGTATATACACTAGACTACACATTGTTATCTTCAATGTTATCAATTACTAATTCAAACCTCGTTGAATTTTTATGTTACTAAGCAGTCAGTACGCTGTTTATAAAGTAATGAATATAATATATGTACATATGCATTATCAATATTTTTTTGTAGATGAAATTGCTATACGGCGTAACGTTGTTAAATTAAATTTATTCATATACATACATATAGCGTATGTAATATTGCGTATGAATAAATTGAACCTAAATGAACTCTGTCACGCGAAGTAACTATTAGATACTGCTATACTTAACGTTTGCTTTTCTGTTTTAATATATTAATGTTGTCAGATGAATACAACCATAGATAAATATAATGACCATACCCTAGGTTAACACTAACTACTATGAGGTAATGTTTGGTGAGAATAAATCTAGGTGTCTGGCGCATCTGAGACGTAACGTAAATTTGTCTTTTTGTGCGCGAGTCTTTTAAACAATGTGGTTTTATAACAACAACCTGTATTCATATTAATTATCCTTTGCTATCAACTTGCAGATTATCTTATCTATTTACCATAGTATATACCTACCTTACTTTACCTTTTGGTATGTCCCGTGTGCCCCAAAACCTGCACGAGGGCCGATCTCCGTCTGGCCACACCTAGCACCATTTTAATGGCCTCTTATTACTCAAACATTGTTTAGCCAATGACACGATAAGAAGAAGACTATAGTGTGTCATTCTGAACTATGTCTTTGTAGCTCATTACAGCACATGTGCCTATGACTACAAGCATTCCGTAAAGATGCTTTAAAAACTGACCGTTTCCTTTTGACATCGCGATTGTGGCCTGACTGTTGCCCCGAAGTTGCCCGTCTGTACTGAAATAGGAAGCTTGCATTATTCACCTGACATGACATCATGATACTTACGTCTGTGCAGTAGTCTCTCAAGCTCTAAATATCTACATTATCTTAGTCGTGCGTTGTATTAAGGCCCACGCATCCGAATTAGCGTTTTAGGTAGATTTACATTTGTACGAATGTGCGCTGTCATAAAATTAGTATCGATAAAACCATTGGTAAAAGGTTAAAGTTTTAAGAAACCCCCTACACATTGTATGGCAGCTGTCTTGGACTGATTTTAATCAAAAAGAGCTAAGAACACTCCCGACTAACTACCTCACCTCTCAAACAAATAAAACAAAATCAAAATCGGTTCATCTGCTCAGGAGGTACGTTGCCACAAGCAGACGCACACACCGTCTTATTTGCGTCGGAGGTTACAAAACGTCATCATTAACGAGTTCTGTTTTGTAAGATTGCATATCGTCTCCTCACCTCTCGTCTCTTAAAACTTTACTCAAGTTCTTTCAATAATAATCTAGTTTTGATGAGTTCAGTCTGTAATGACGGTTTTATAGATCAATCTAAACGTCAAAAGAAGGGCAATTAAATCTAATCTACACATTTAGAAACTTCTAAGAATAAAATAAACCAGTTTCTATTAATTAATTCATGGATTTGACATAACCTTGCGTTTAAAAAATATATGTTCAAAACACTCGTAAAAACGTTCATAGTACGCGTAAATAAACTTTTTTACTCGTTAAACGATCTAAAACAATGAGTTCATGAGTGCGACGCACGCTTGTGAAAAATAGATTTTTATTGCAGGATATAAATAATGGCCAAACGGTCGGTTAACAACTAGAATAACAACAACATATGGACACTCGTCATAATAATGTTAAAGCTATTAGGTTAGGATTAGGTCAATCTGCATGAATACTTGATTTTTCTGCACATTAGTACACCTCTGTTTAACCCTTCTAGGATGACAGGCGTGGTGGTCTGTATGTATGTTTCTGAACAAATGGTCCAGCACTAAGCCACCACTGAGACAAATGTTGTGGGAATCGATTTTTTTTCTGCAAAAGGAAAAGTCATTTACTTTACTTTCATCATTTACTGTAAATGTTAGGTCAATGTAGTTAATGTCTGAAGAATTATGCATACGGTATTATTTTATTTTGTTCTTACTAATTTGACTATTGACGATTTAAGACATTACATACATTACATTTTTTACATTGACCTCGCACATCATTGCCTGAACATTGTATTCAATACCCATTATTTTAAAAGAGTGTCTATGGAGTTTCCTGCCGGTTCTTCTCCATAAGATCGACTTCTTGGAACCGTGCAACTAGAATCATAACGTTTTAAAAGTGCTTGAAAAAGTTTATTTGAAATAAAAACCTTTTGATTTTGACTTTTCCTAGTCATAAATTACTATGTAACTTTTTTTACCTTTTCTCTATAATTGATATCCAGCCTCGAAATTTACTTCTCCAGTGTATATCAGTATATCCTAATATACACTGGCCTGTAAGAGTTACAATAGGGTGTATAATGATATATATTAATTATGTATACATATGTATACACGTGGCGCGGTGGCGCTACGAAATGTAAGAAGGTGGTGATTACATTCCCGGTACACTTACTACTAACCCATAAAACAATGTATATAACTGAGACCTTCAATCTAATTGCACGCTTAATGTACACACAAAATTAAAAGGAAATCGATAAAAAGATAACCTGTAATTACGGCGCACAGTTGTTACTTAATAGTCGACTAATAAACGGTAGTGAATAATTTAGTCGATTACGTGAATGTTGTAATCACATCACTACGGCGCCGCGCGGGCGAAGCTCGAACATAGGATATTTCGGTTTTTATTCGCCTTACACTTCCGTATCAACTTTAATAACTTGACTCAACTCATAATTACACAAGATTGATTTTGATATAGGCTTCACACGAGTCGAATAGACAATAAATATGATTTTAATTATATCAACACTATTGAAAATTAATTACCATTTACCATATCTATGAGTTACAATGTTCCTAAAATTGATTAAATTTAAATTAAATCGTTTCATGTTTTGATTGGAAGTACCTTACCGATATGTCGGTATAGCTCGTTAATTTGCTTTAATTATTATTTATTGATATTGACAAACGCCATCTGGTTCCGAACTCAATAACGAGGCTTGTGCTACGGATACTATATTGTTGATACTCTACATAGATATTTTTTACACACATCACTGAGACATCCATGACTCAGATACAAACTTCCAAACTTTAAAGCTCATCAAACTGGTTCGCAATGAGTTTCACTGCTGCCACTTACTCCTCATCTGACAAGTACATAACTGCACAAGTATGTACATTTCTGCGCTTTCCATCTTGTATTTACCGCCCTTTCGGGTAGAAGTACATCTGAATGAATCAAACAAACATTTGCCCCTAATTAGATTCCAACCCGGGACATAATAAACAAAGGTTTATTCCGTCCCGGGTTCCCCCAGGAGGCAGCATTTAATACCGCTGCCTTAGTTGGGTCATCATCGTACATTACAAATTAAATTTGAAATACTTATGAACCCATTCAGTGCCCAGTACCCGATTCTGGGTTCGATATTATAGCAAGGCTCTGGGCATGCAATATTTAAGGTATATACTTATGAAGAATTTTTGACATAAATGAAAAGAATGTCAAAAAGTCTTCATAAATATAATAAAGTAATTAAATTCAATGCCCAGAGCCTTAATATAATATCGACCCAGGAGCCGGGTACTGGGCAGTGATAGGGTGAATAGCTGCTTCGTCGGTCTAGGTCCTAAGAGGGTCTACTGAGCAAAATATCTTTTGTTAAATTCCCAGGACGAGCAGCGGTACTAGGTTTTTCTATGTAATTCTCAGTAGTAGCTCGGAGTATGTATTCGTGCCCGGTTGATGGCAAACGGCTCGCCCCCTATTACATGGGACCTAAAACATACCGGCACAATGTGGGTGTACATTAATACACCTCTGCCTATCCCTTCAGGGACGACAGGCGTGATGGTATGTTATGATTAACTTAGTAGCGATATGCGACTACAAAGTGAATATAAAAGTTAGATAATTAATCTAATCAAGTTGTTTGTCTGACAAAATAATACTTATTTTTTCACATACCAAGTCATTAATGTAACTATGTACGTTTAAATTAACAATTACTAAACTACCCAGTTCTCTCCAATTATGTTTTATAGCATTTTTTATAGATTTAGACTCGCAAGCTATTTATTTGTATAAACTATTACTTCTTTATTCATATTCATTATTCTTTGTAGAAGGTAGGGCATAGCGAGATTTCTCGCTCAAATTGAGCTGCCCGACTGGGGAAGTACCTCCGCCTTACAGAAGACCGCAGTGAATCAACAAGTTGTTTTTCTGCGAGTGAGTAAGGTTACCAGAGCTCATTGGGGGAGTGACTACTCTGGCAGCATGGGAATTCCGTTTGCTGTCAGTTCAGTAACTCCCTATTTTAAGAAATCTGAACGGTTTCTAAGGGGTTCGGCAACGCATTTGCAAGCCACTGGTGTTTCAAATGTCCATGGGCGGCGGTCATCACTTACCATCAGGTGAGCCGCCTGCTCGTTTGCCGCCTTATCACCATAAAAAAAAAACAATTTAATTAGTGGACGCTAAACGGCCAAAATTCATTGACATATTTGTATTTTATTCATTGCTCTAAAACTAAAACCGTTAGCATCAGGACATTTACAAGTTATATTTAAGATTTTTAGGATCCAGAGTGCGTTGGCGTTTCCTACCTGACATCTGAAAATAAATATCAACAAACTGAAAATCAGAAATCGAAGAAAATCATGCCTAGAAACTCAGATTTGCAAGATGTGACTCAAACAATGTAGGCATTGTCTGAATATTTTTTTGAAGAAAGCACTATAGCAGTAATATTATTTGTGTACAATATTTTCTTAAAATAAACGTATAGTTACTAGGATATTCTCCTGTGTCGCGGGGGCGTTTACAAACACACATTTTTACATACACAAACGACCAGACCCGGGATCGAACCCGCAACTGGTGACGCACAAGCCTATCGCTCGGCCACTACGCCTTGTGGATTAAAATTCTAAATACTTATAAAAAATAGTACTATAAAATGTATAAAAATAACTTCTTGATGCATAATCGTCAGTTTATATTCGTTTTTATAACCATTCAGTGGCTATGGGTGCGAAAATGTTATTTTTTTCGTTTATTTTAAATATGGCGGCCGTTGTTAGTAGGCAGGAGCACGAAAAGTCTCATCATCAACCCATTAACGTCCCACTGCAAGGCACGGGTCTCCTCCGTTCTATCCTATCATTTTTCGTGAAATGGGCAATAAACCCTTTGAAAAATGTTTAACATTTTCATTTGTGTAACAGGAACATGTTCATATTGAATCATATACATATACATATTATTTTGGCGCTCCCTAAAACTGGCACTGAGTACCCTGGTTTGCCACCCTCTCATATCTGGGACCGTACAAGCACAAACAATTCAAAAGTACTTACTTCTATTATTGGTTTAATTGGAATAAAACATTTCAGTTAAATTAAGGCTTTACAATCATTGATTCATAATATTGGGACAGGTTTGTTGCGTTCTGCGTCGATGTAACTTTCAAGTTACCAACCAGGCGCCTACCGCCTGTCCCTTTGCAAGGTCGACGGCACAGCAACCAGCGAATCAACGATGACTGCTGGCTTGCTGTTACTTCTTGGCCCTTACACTAGTTCTCTGAAGGCCACTGTGTTATCTTAAACTTAATAATATTGACTATATTTGCTATATTATTATTGATAACTCCATAATGGAATAGCGCCTAATCTAGTGAATACGCAATCGAAGTTTTCCGAAGAAGTCTGTCAGGCTCAGGCTGCTTAAACTTTTGGCGTAGGACTCACACAAAGACGCTGGTACCATGCAGCTAGGCAGATCATTAAAATCCACAGCAACACGGCTACCACCAATTTGCTAGACTTTTTTTTTCTAATAAACACGTTTCCTCTAAAATTGTTCAGAAAATCTACGAATTTTTTTTTTGTTTCGTCCTATGAAATTCTATTTCGACGCGAATTCGATTGCGGCACAGAGCAAAATTGTTCAGGTCAGAGCTTTTTTGTGAGCGCAGCCTTTAGGTAACTAAAGTAAATATAAATATCCGAATCTCGCCTTTGTCTTTTCGATATTGATATCTAGAAGTAGACTAGAGATTAGAAGATCATAAGGTCATTCACCTCTATCGAAAATCACCATTATCAATAAAGATTATGAATGTTTATTTAGCAACAGATGTGTTATCTCGCTTGTCATTTTTCTACATAGATTAGATATAAAGGTGAATTTGTACCATTTACTTATGTCCGTGTATCGACAGACTGTCTGGTTGGATTTTTCCACTTAAGATAACTCTTTTATACTTTGACATTTTGTCATTAATGTTAGGTACACATATAGGTAGAAAGCAGTTGGACAATTTAAGGAATATGTAGGTATTTAGGTATTCATTAAGATATGTCATGTAGAAAAATAATTTCATCGACAATGGAATATTTGTTATTTAAATATAAATATTAGTATTTTATGTTACTGTTTATATTAGTATTTCCGAAAATGGGGAATGTTGTGAAGTGTATAGACGAAGCGTAATAAAAATTTGACTAAATTGACTAAAAATATCGGCAGTGTAACCATAGCCAAAAAAAACAACAGGTAGGTTTGACTAACATAATGAATAACAATATAAATAAAGTACGTTCAACAAATACACATAATTATGTCTCCTAGGAAGCAAGACAAAATGAATATCAGAATAAGCATAATGTCAAATGTTATATATTTATTTTAGTTTCTATGTCAAAGTGAAGTGTTTTTTTACAAATTAAATCGTAGATACGCTGGCTCCTCTCAATCCGGCATTCCTCTCGAAGCAACTAAATAAATAAAATCGTGATGTTTACTGTATCAACCTTGGGTTATGAAGCTGACCTTCGCGTTAGCGGTTGTGTGTCACAACACACGTTATAAAAATATAAAATTATTTTTATATAATACGTACATTCCTCTTCCTGTTTATTACGTTTAGTTACTTCTTATTATTCTTAGTCTACGATTTACGAGTACGTGTGGTTATGATTTATGACTAATAATAATAGGTACCTACATTAATTCAGTCTGATGTCTGTATACCACGGGAATAAATTATATCATACTTATGTTATACATCGTAAAGAATGCGTAAAGGATCAACTACAGTATTGCAGTTTTGCAGTAGCAGTATTGTATTTGTGTACAGACCTACCTTTGTTTATAAGCTAGAAAAAACTAAGACAAAAATTACGGCAAAATACAGATTTGTATTTTGCAAAATATTTACTCTACCAATGCGCTACCGAAAGGAATAAGAACAATACACTCATTCGTCATTCTCAGTCGGGTACGGGTTTTCTCTCATTTCAGGTTTAGGTTATACTCTGCCTAGCTAGCCTAGCACGAGTTGTCTCACTTCACACGTCATCGAGAAAAACTCTAAAGCATGCAGGGTACCTCACTATGTTTTCCTTCACCTTTAGTGCGTGTGATAAAAATATGCACGTAACTACGAGTTCAGTGGCACCTGGATTGGGCTTGAACTCGAGACCTTTGACTTAACAGTTCACGGGTCACACCACTATCACAGAACCCATTCCTTTTGTATACTGTCACCCTGTCTACCGAAATCACAAACCGAATTATTGTCCCACTGCTGGGCACGGATCTCCTCTCATTTGAGAAGGATTAGGCTACAGTTCACCACCCTAGCCTACTATAGGTTGGTAATCACTAACAAAGTACAGCTTGTTTTTTTTTTAGATTTTTTTTGTAAAACTATAACAAAATATAAACCTGGAAATAAAATCTAAGAATATCTGACGTACAACTGCAAGAATTCTATTTTATTTCTGTATAGATCTGTGCAGTTTATAAACATGGAATGTGTACAAATCAAGTACGTATGTGGGTCACGACCACACTAAAGTCGCACTAATCCCTATTGTCATTAGGGTTATATTCCTGATAATCCTGCATGAAGCAGGCTAGATTCAGTATGGTCAGGCTAAAGAAAAGTAAGAAAACAAACTCAGGCATTGTTAGATATTGATGTCTGTCTAATTGTTATTACTGTTTATCTGTCTTCGCGCTTAAACCGCTGTACCGATTTAGATTACATTTTGTATGTAGATAGTTTAATTCCCAGAGGACAGTTTTCATACCGAAAATCATCCTTTAAGAAGGCGAAATGGGGGGTTATAAGTTTCTACGCAGACGAAGTCGCAGGATATATGTATATCTAGTGTTTATATATTTGTCAGGTTTTAATTTAATGGAAGCACATTACATTACATCTTAAATTTACACAAAAAAATTAAGTAGCTAAAATTTTTTTAACGATATAACGTTATCTTGTCTACAACACAAACGGTTTCTCTGTTATTGGGTCATATTGTACCGAGTGTATTTACAAACATACCTACTTGACTACTTGATGAATTAGACCAGTCTACGATAGCTCAAATCACGTTGCCAACCGTTCGCTATAACTCGGCAAAATGAAGAAGTAGCTCTAAATATAACGATGCGGTGTGATCGCCCGCGTATTTATAGAATCGTGTATACTCCACATGGCAACTGTCGAATATCTGTTCGCAGGGGCGCTCAACTCACTTGTCGTGTTCATAAAATCATTGTCATTTACGTGACACTTGACTTATCTTCCTGACATAATTAATATTTCGAGAGGATTATTTCGAAGCCGTTACGTGATAGAGACGTTATTTTATGTATAATAAATGGTTTAAGCGAAATGGATCAACTTGATTTGGGTAATAGAATGCAAATTCGTGCGGCGTTCATTGTAATAAAAATCATATAGCTATATTTTTTTTCTTGAATAAAGCTGCTTACTAGTTGAGATATTATGATAATTATGTTAATAAATGTATAGTTCTTTACCTAAACTAATTAAACGTTGTCCTTGTAACTATTCTTCAACTATTACTATTATTTAACTTATTTAAATTTTGCAGTTGGTACTAATACTTCTATACGAAGAAGAATATAATATCAGTTTAAAGTACATGATTTTAATACATATATAACAATAATTATTATTGCATACTAATCGGCTTGTACGTCAGGGGTTGCGGATTCGATCCCCGTGCCGAGCTAATATTTGTACGATATATGTATAGGTAATTGTTCCGGGTCTGGGTGGGTATGTATTTATGTAAAGTATTGTGTTTTTAAACGCACTCACACATCCAGGAGAAAATCATAGCGTAGGCCGACGTTTTTTTTTAACATAATATATTAAATTATCAAATACTTGCGGCCCGTCCCGGCTCCGCACGGATGGTCATTTGTTTTATCTCTATTTTTTTTCTGGTAATAAATATAGCCTATGTCACTCGGGGATAATGAAGCATTCTAATGGTAATAGTAATAATAATAAATTTATTTCATAAGCCTAATACAATAGGAGAGATAAATACAGTGGAGTTCTTATGTTATGGTTTTATGTGTCGTACAGGATTAGGCTATAAAAGCGTGCACATTGGTTTATAGACTCCTAACACCTGAACTAAGACATGACTTGTATTTCAGGTGTTAGTGTTCTCTCTAGCTAATTAACATTGTAACGCCCAGCTCCGTACAAGATAAGTACTATATGTATGTTTTCTTGTGTGTGTGTGGTGAAAGAATTTTTTAAATTGGTCCCGTACTTTTTGACTTTCATCATCAACCCATTAATGTCCCACTGCTGGGCACGGGTCTCTTCTCAATTGAGACGGATTAGGCTGTAGTCCACCACGGTAGCCTACTGCGGGTTGGCAGACTTCACATGCCATCGAGAAATTCTCTCAAGCATGCAGGTTTCCTTACGATGTTTTCCTTCACCGTTTGAGCTTGTGATAAATACGCACATAACTTCCGAAAAGTCAGTGGTGCGTGCCTTGGGTTCGAACTCGAGACCTCTGATATCTCAGTCCACTGGTCACACCGCTAGACTACCACAGCTATTTGACTTTATTCGTTACAAACATACAAAAATATTAATCTTTCCTCTTTATAATATGTATTAGTATAGACCAATCTAATATAAGTATGTACATCAATCTGTAATGAAACTTAACACGGATATTTTTGTTTTGTAATTCCACTATATCATAGAACCATGACCGAGATATATGTATACATATAATTAAATACACTTCCTGTTAATTTAATATTTTGTGCGCAGTATTGTGTGTTGATAGCACACACAAATACTACTATACCACTAAACACTGACCTACGCAATAATATTTAACATAACTATATTGCTACACAATACAGACAATATTATGATATGATATGAATTAAATTTAATAGCGTATCATTATCATATTTTTTTGGACACTCAGTGTTATTTTTAAGCGTATAATTTGAACTGTTCCTATATATTATATTGTGTGGTGGACTATGGTCTCTCTCTCTGGTAATAATTGGGATAATAACGAAGTGTCGGAAGTCGCGATCTAAATAAATTTATGAACGTACTCGACATAATGTTAATTTATAATGATAAATTAACATTACCATTACATATTCATGTTATCTTCATGAATATCTTAAGAAATGCATTATTGTGAATGGCAGAATTAGTACTTTTTAACGATATTTATAGGTCCTGTTGCTGCATATGACAAATCATTTTTTTAATGATTTAAATCATTATCAGTACTATTCTATAGAATACCTAAAGAAAGCGTCGGATTCTTAATCTATGAGAAGATTGATAAAGAAACTATTTAGTATAGTAACGATATAGTATTTTAACTAACTGTTTTTTCTATGTATATATTCCTAGGTATACATCAGTAGATAGGCTGTAAGTATATTTATAAAAACATTCAAGCGTCAAATAAAGAATCTGAGATTTTATGGGAATAACAACTTTAATATTAAAATTAAATTCAAACCAAACAACAAACAAGAACTTTGTAAGTATGTCAGAAAAATAATAACGACGGCGCAGTTTCCTCCTAGAACCATCGAGTGATAAATAATTAATCAGATCTCGTTTCAAAATAGGTGATATGTGGCAACCACGTTTATACAACACAGACTCAAGATTCAGTAAAGAAATATGCATAGTTCCGACAAACCTCTGTAATTTTGACTGCGGCCATCCAGAGCAAACTATGTCACACCTGCTGGTGTGTCCTTTGTGCCCCAAAACCTGCACGAGGGACGATCTCTGTCTGACCACGCCTAAAGCTACTCAAACATTGTATAGCTATTTATTTTTCTTTGTTCTATTCTGCACCATGGCGATCTGTCTCAAAAACAGTAAGCCATTAGTTTGTCTGACTTGTTTCCTTTTGTTTATCATATTATGGGAGTTCCCAGGAGTGTAGCTCAACTCTCCATTTCTCTATGTAAACCTCCCTCCGAGGTGAATGTCACAATGTTTAGCTATTGACTCGATAAGAAGACGAAGCAGTTCCGAAAATCTGATTAAGAGGAGTGTGAAATCTCGATCCCAAGGCACGCATCACTGATTTTTCGAAGTTATGTGCGTATTTAGCAACAGTTAAGAGCTAAACAAACGGTTAAGGGAAACGTCGTGAGACCTGCATACTTGAGAGATATTCTCGATGGCGTGTAAAGTCTGCCAGCCCGCAGTGTTGATGTGTGTGATGGTAGTCCATCCCTTACCCTTATCTCTCAGTGGAGCAGTAATTTTATTGATGATGATGAAGAATCTGTTCAACCAATTTAGGGTTGAAAAGATCTTCAAATATGATTTAAAATGATCAAACTGAACCAGCATCTAAAGCGTGGAAACCAAATAACTTGTCGATTTCGAAAAGGAAATACCGGTCACGTGTTCCACGTAAACTCTGTTTTCATTCTATTCCGATTTAATATTCCGTTTGATCATATCAAGTAGGATACGATATTGTTCTTGCCCTATCTTGAGTGGGCGAATTGAATTAGAAACACAAACGTCTGCTGTTGTAATATTTGTTAGTAGTACTCATAATTTATGGATTTCGTATGCAAAATTTAAACGTATATGTATAACCTATACTGTCAAGTAAAAACTCTGTTTTAGATTTATATGTTTATACTTTGTATCAGGCATCGGTTTGTTACAACGTATTAGATAACATTGTATAATGCCTGTGTGTAATCGTACAAACACATTACTAATTTTTTTTGTCATTAGAAAAAAAAGTTAGTTAATAATATATTTAAAATTCTTAATGCTAGTGCTTAGAAGCAATGTTTGAACTATAGGAATTTTGAGGGTAAAGGCACTGAAAACCGACACACAGATTCTGCCTAGTTTGGCTTCAGAAGCTAAATATATTAGTGTACAAATACTTTTTTTAAGCAACTAACTTATAAATCTTCTATACGAAATTCCTATTTAAATTAAAGATATATAATTTTTTTTTGTATTTTTTAGCTTATTTCAAGCTAAGATTTTTAAATTTTTATTAAGAAAGAAAAATTCAACCTCAGGCGGGACTCGAACCCGCGTCTTCTGGATTGGTACTCCATTCTCTCTTCTGGATTGGAGTCCCGCCTGAGGTTGAATTTTCTTCCTTAATAAAAATTTAAAGATATATTTCAGCAGTCTTCTTTAAAAACTGTCTCCTGATCATCATCCTTTATTGACCAGTTGTAGTTAACACTGCCTTCTGTGCTATGGGTCCCGGGTTCGAATCCCGGTAGGGACAAATATGTTTGTGTGATGAGCATAAACATTTGTTTCCGAGTCATGGATGTATCTATGTATAATATGTATGTTATGTTTTACAAAAAAAGAAGTATACCTATATGTAGTATATCAACTAACTAGTATCCGTAACACAAGCCTCGTTGCTAAGCTCGGAACTAGATGGCGCTATGTCATAATATCCAGATATATCCATCATAATGTTACGTTTCAGGTTGTTCAAAGTTTACATCATTATCATCATCATATAGCTAGATGACGTCCACTGCTGGACATAAGCCCACCCCAATAATTTCCACAACGACCGGTCTTGGGTCACTTGCATGCAGCGGATTCCCAAGTTTACATGTTTACCTGTAATTCAACTGTAAATTGGGCTACATTTAATTCAGATGAATCTCATTACCTTCTTTGTCGCCTTAAGCGGTCTTACCGCTACGGCCATTAAAATTAATGTGTATTTTATGTTACATTTTGGCTGCTTTCTGTGAGCGTTGAAATTACAGTTATTCAGTGGCTGATTTAGACAAACTTTCAAGAGTATCTTTAATAACTTCCTCATAAATTTAAACTAGAAAGAGTAATAACAGATATAAGTATTTATTTGTGGTGGGTGGGTTGACACAATAATAATTGTTTTCACATATTTTACTTGCGAAGATTTTCTATTAGGACAAAATATTGTAGAAAATGAAATTTACTTAAGGCTGAAATAAACTACGGGATGACATTTTTCTTCTTCCAGCATGTTCCTGTGTTTTTCAGTCGGAATAAGTTATTAACTTAGTCATTTTAATTGCGTCAATACAAACGATATTTAAAGTTTATGTGTTGCTTCACATTTATTTTTATTTTCGATGTATCAAAACAGGTTAGATTTAGCACGGTATTTTGTTTCGGACAAGCACGAACATGTTATTGTGTTCCAATTTTGAAATTATTAACGCCATTTTTTTTTCTTACTACATAGACATAGCAAAGGTATTCTCAGACAGCACAAACATTAAAATCAAAGGAATTCTATCCAAAATGACTACCAAACATTGGTAAAAACAATGAAATACCACAAATATGTAAACAAAATACTGTACAAAACATAGGTGAGTCACTTGTATTATCATGTAACCAATTTATGCAGACCCCTGTTCACGATGCTATACAGATCTGCTGCGGGTTCTTTTGTATTTGGTTATTGGTCCATTTATTAAAAACGTGTTAAAGCAGGTGCTGGCGATACTGATAGCGGAGAATAATATGTTATTTTAAGCATAATATTCGTTATTTGGACTAAACTAAGAATGTATTTACGTATATTGAGAAAGAATTAGGTTTTTTTTAACTTCGCCGCAATCGAAATAAGTTACTTAATATGGATGATTAAACACAACACTAACGCTCAAATTTCTAACTACCTAGGTCGTGCAAATATTTATTCGGAATTCCAATCCAAGACCACGGTGCAGAAGGTGATCACTCAGCAACTTCACCAATCACGCCATCAACATCGATACTTCCATATTTAATATAATAAATGTAAAAGTGTATCCGTCTATCTGTCTGTCCGTCTGTCTGTCTTTCTCACTCTCGGTGTGACCTTTATACGCTAAAACATCTGAACCAATTAAGATGAAATTTTGTAGGAGGATAATTTGAATCCCAGGGAAGGACGTAGTTTATGTCCCGAAAAACATCCCTTAAAAGGACGAAAACGGGGGTGAAAGTTTGCATGCGGTATTGATAATTGTTTTAAAGAGGGTAAAAATAACTAAGCAGTTTGGATAAAATACCTTTTACTACGCATTCGAAATCGCGAACAAAAACCATTTGAAATGATAAACGGTTTTTACGGGATAAATCGCCCGCTACTCGCCTTACAATAACCGAAGCCTTGCCGAAAGCTTGTCGACTCCTTATTCACGATATAACCGGTTTTGCGCGCTGTGCCTATTCCTTTCCAAATGTCAAACCAATCTTAATTTCCTTGAAGCTTAAAGCCCTTCAATCCAAATCGGTCGATATGCGTAAAAACATAACACACGCAACATATTGCTCTCAATTTTTTTATTGATGACGGCACTAGTCCTTGTTAACAAAACCTACCTACAATCCAAAAATAAATATCGGGTATTATACTATTTTAATTTTTAAAATCATTTTAACCTTTCGTGGATAACGCATACGTTTCACATCAAACTGCATTATTCTCATATTTATATTACATGTATACAAACATTGTAAATATAACCATTTTTTTAAAAGAGTATCTATGCAGTTTCTTGCCAGTTCTTCTCCATAAGACCTACTTTTTGGAACCGTGCAACTAGTGTTGACATTTCAAAAGCACCGGTAATATCAAGGTCTTATTGAATTCGTTTTTTTAATTTTTTGAAAGTCGGTTGACAGACTGAGAAAAAAACTGGGTACTGAAATTTTGTATCAATCACGATAGCGTAGTGCGTAGTAACAACTGTCAGACATGCAAGGTTCGTCACAAGGTTTTCGTTCACCACTTGAGAATAAATACGCATTTACCTAACTTGTAAAAGTCAGTCGTGTGTACTTTGAGTTCGAACTCGAGACCTTTGACTACACCCTAGTCGTGGAACGATCACAGCTTCATAATTTTTAACCGAGAAAAAGAAGGCGGTTATATTTTCCACTGGTTTTTTTTAAGTCTAATATTATAAATATGAAAGTGTGTCTTTCTGTATGTCTGTTACCTACCTCTTCACGTTTAAACCTCTGAACCGATTTAGATGAAACTTTGTATGGAAAGAGCTTGTATTCCGGGGAAGGGCATAATCATATCTTTTCAATAATAAAAATTTTCGCGGGCAAAAGCTAGTGTATTATAGTATTAACTCGTAAAACAACATGATATTATTTGAGTGTCATAATATAATATTACCACAGATCCTACATCATACGTCCACTAGATACGGCAGTACTGTCCCACACGTGTCAGACGCGAATAAAACAATCAGGGCCATAGTGAAATGTCGGGCTACCAGTACTTGTCGGCAGGACGTTGCCGTGACGAGCCATCTACGAGGTTACATAACACACAAGGACTCAGGATGATAGAACATAGTCATATACCATCACGCCTGTCGTCCAGGAAGGGTTAGGCAGAGGTGTGTTTTAGGTCGTAAGTAAGGGAGCGAGCCTGAGCGAACCGGGTACGAATCCAAACTCTCGTATTCTTAGTATACGGTTTAAAATTCTTTATTAAATAATAAATATTCCTGGACATTATGACACCGCGCCATCTAGTTCCGAGCTAAGCAACGAGGCTTGTGTTACGGATACTAGTTGGTTGGTATACTACATATATACTTTTTTTTTGTAAATACATACATATTATACATAGATACATCCATGACTCGGATACAAATGTTTATGATCATCACACAAACATTTGTCCCTACCGGGATTCGAACCCGGGACCCTTAGCACAGAAGGCAGTGTTAACTACCGCTGGACTAACTGGGTCGTCAAAGATTACAAATCACTTACGAGGAGAATTAAACAAAACAAAACTTAAGTAATTTAAGGTACAGATGCGTATAGACGGTATTCTTAAAAATTACTTTTCTAGATAAGTAGGTAGTTTTAATTTTTTTTTTGTCATTCGTGATAACGGAGTACGGGCGATAGTTTTTCAGCAGATTAAAGGGACAGTTTACATGGAGTTGGTAAGATAATAATATTATAATACTAATATTATAATAATAATATGTAAATTACATGCTAAGAATTACACCGGTTTCAGTCTTTACCCAAAATGTTGAGGCCCGTGCTATACAAACATAGATTAAATATCATAGATACAACTGGATCTATAAAAAGCGTCAATGCTTAAACTCGTTCCAATAACAATAAAGGCCTTAAAGATAGCGCCAACGTTATCGACAATTTTTTAACCAATGCAGTAAGTTTTAAAAAAAAAGTCTTAGCTTTTCGTGTATCGTATTCGAAACTTAAAAACAATACATATACATACATACCATCATGCCTGTCGTCCCCGAAGGGTTAGGCAGAGGTGTACTAATGTACAGCCACGTTTCGCCAGTGTGTTTTAGGTCCCATGTAATAGGGGGCGAGCCTATTGCCATTAACCGGGCACAAATCCAAACTCCGAGCTGCTACTAAGAATTTCATAGAAAAACCCAATAACACTTAGCTCGACCTGAGAATCGAACCCAAGACCTCATGCTTGGCAGTCGCGCAATAGACCAACGAGGCACTTGAAAATAACAAAAAAATAACTAACGTTTAAAACGTTAGTTATTTTTTTAATAATTAATAATATAATATGTAAGACATTATGACACAGCGCCATCTAGTTCCGAGTTAAGCAACGAGGCTTGTGTTACAGATACTAACTGGAATACCGGAATATCAAACTTAGAGTTTACTAAAGGCAGTTGAAAAAGCCGGGAGGTATTTATATGTATGTGTTTTAAACAAACATACCACCACGCCTTTCATCCCCGAAGGGGTTAGGCAGAGATGTACAGTACACATGTTCACTTCCCTTCGCGCTTCCGTGCGGTGCAGTGAAGGTCTAATTAGCTCCTTATTTTATTTGTGTTTTTTCGGTTTCGCGATTGATTTCTGGCTCGTGAGTTGTTTGTGGTTGTGTATTATTGTTTTAAGTGCTGGCTGAGTAAGTTTTTAAGCGTGTAATTCTAAATATTTGTGTTAATTGTTGAATATTGGATTCGGTAAGTACAATTTATTACTTTTTGGAATTGCGGGTGGCGTAAAAAAACTTTTGTCTTATATTTCGAGCGTTTAGTTTGTGTCCGGTTTTCGTTTCTATTTTATTTTTACTCATTCGCTAATTTTCAAGCTAAGCTCATGGCGTCTACGTATAACGATGACCCACCCGATCGCGGCGGGAACATATTCCGCCGAAGTGCACTAACCACCAGGTCCCCGACCTCCGCGAGTTCTAAGCGTTTGTTTAGCGAGATGTCTCCGTCTTACATTTCGCCCGAAGATAGGTCCAAGCGTGTACAACCATTAAACCTAATTGAAACTGATAGACCAGTATTGAATGTTGGTGACGCGAGCAATGCCGACTACTGTGACCTAGTGTCAGAGGCATCGACTTATCTGTCCAAAATAAATGACCTTGTCAACGATCAAGGATCACGTATTAACATCGCGAATAAATCTGCCATTATGGATATGACTCAGCGTATTACAGCTATTGTTTCTTTACTAGCCATTAAATCATCCTGTACTGAAACTAAATTACTCCACACAGAGCGGGAATTAGAGAAAGCAAAATCCAATGTCACCGTTAATTCTAATAATAATGTGTCATACGCGGATTCGTTAAAATTACGAACTACTAAAGTTACCCCAGCAATACAGTCGCGCGCGCCGCTGCCGTGCGTAGTCGCATATCCCACCACGGAGCGCTCAGCTGATTACGCGTCGTCGTCGGCTACAAAACAGGCGTTAATGAAAGCCATAAAACCTACGGATGATGGTTTTCAAATTGTAGGCGTTAAGAAAACCGCTAAGTCTGGCGTCGTACTACGCGTTTCTAACGAGAACCAAATAAAGAAATTACAGTCAGTAGACGCGATTAAATCTGCCGGCTTACGCCTCGAACAGCCAAAAGGCCGCAGACCCCGCATTTTGGTGAGGGACGTCCCATCGTCTTTGGAGGATGGTGCTTTCTTGACCGCGCTATTCCGCCAAAATATCAAAGGCGAGCTGTCAATAAAAGAGGAGGATTTTATAAAATCAACTAAAATAATACGTAAACGTACGTTAGATAACGGTAGAAAATGGATAGGCATAGAAATTGAATCCGTGGTGCGTAAACATTTAATTGACAGTAAGGAAAAATTATTTATTGATTGGGCTACTTGCCGCTTCGTAGACGACATCGATGTGGTCCGTTGTTTACACTGCCAACAATTCGGACATGTCAGAAAACACTGCGCTGCTAAATCTCCCACCTGTGCAAATTGTGCCGAGACCCACGAGACCAAAGACTGTCCGCATAAAGACGAGTTAAACTTTACCCCGACTTGCGTCGCGTGCAAACGTTTTAAGAAAGCGTCCAACCATCGTTGCGGGTCACAAGATTGTGGCACGTATAAATTGAAATTAGAGCAACTAGTGCTTAATACTAACTACTAACTAGGATGGCTGGTTTTTCTATTGGACAATTAAATTTACATAACGACAGGGTGGCGACGTCTGAGCTAGATACATTAATTACGGAATATAATTTGGACATTGTACTAATCCAAGAACAGTATCAAAACGCGAGTTTACGTAACAAGGTAGTACAACTTAATGGCAAAGCACGAGCTGGAATTTTTGTATCGCGTTCTTCAAACATAACTGTAACATCTTTGCGTAATCTCATGACCCCACACTGTGCCGTAGCGGAGATTTCATCGGCATCGTTTAAAGTTTATGTTGTGAGCTATTATTTTCAATATTCTGACCCTGTTGGTCCTCATATTCACAATCTCCGTAATGTCTTGCGGTCACTTGCGGGCTGCAAAATAATCATTGGCGCTGACGTTAACGCGTCATCGCCACTCTGGTATGGCAAGGTTCGGTCCACGGACTCTGAACGGCGCCACGCCGTTGAGGATTTCATCGCTGAGATGAACCTATCAGTTCACAATACTCCCGATGCACCACCTACTTATTGCAGCCTCATGGGCGAATCTTGTATTGACGTCACACTTTCTAGTGCCGACGTCCGCTTGGATAGGTGGCGTGTCCTCCCAGACGCGTCATGTAGTGATCATCGCTTAATCGTGTACGAGTTTATCCCTATGTTAACGCAAGGTTCTAATCAATATCAAGCTCAAAATTTTAGATATAAGTCTAAGGGCGCAGATTGGCAATTTTTTAGTTCATTGTTCGCGTCACAAGCCAAGGACTTCACTCGGGACGGATTGTCAGCTGAAGAGTGTGCTGAAATCATGTCAGACACCTTCACTTACTGTGCTGATATTGCCATTGGTCGAGGTTCTATGACCAATATCCGTAGATGTGATTGGTGGAGTGCCTATTTAGTAGAACAACGTAAATTTTTTCGAAGAGCGCGTAGAAAATTAAATAAACTAAAAAAACATCAAGTTAGGGGTGACTCACTCACCCTTGCCCTAAATACGTTTAGAGTTGCCAGATCCCGGTACAAAGCATCTGTGGAAAAATCTAAGAATAATTTACTGCACAAAGTTGTCCAAAAACTCGAAAGTGAAGGCCCGTGGTCGCCCCTATACCACGAGTTCAAAGCAAACAGGTCGATAGACCTAGCTTATATTCAAAACATTAAAGTTAACAACACACATACCGCTGGTATAGAAGAGACAACGGAATGCCTACTTAACACTCTTATTCCGGACGACTCATCTTCTGATGACAACGATTACCACCGTCAGATCAGAGCCTGGGCAGCTGAACCACCAATGTCACCTATGTCAAACCTCCCCTCTATTGACGAATTCTCAAACGTCGTTAAAAAACTGCCGGTAAATAAGTCATCAGGGGATGATAAAATATCTAATCGGATGATTAAGGAAGCCTGTAAAACAGCCGGTGACTGTATACTAACTGTTTACTGTCGGTGTATTTCTGAGGGCGTTTTCCCGCGTGTATGGCGTCGCGGCTTTATTCGAATAATACCAAAAAGTGGCGACAAGCCCCCGGACGACCCTAAGTCTTACCGCCCCATAACATTACTGCCTTCATTGGGGAAACTCCTCGAACGTTTAATTGTTCCACGTTTGTTACCGGACGGGCCTAAATTTCATAATAACCAATTCGGGTTTACCATAGGCAAATCAACAACTGACGCCGCACTCTCTGTTAGAACGATAGTAAATAATTCGAATTGTAAATACGTCGTCGGCATTTTCCTTGACATCTCTGGTGCTTTCGACAACGCTTGGTGGCCGATGTTACTGCTTAAATTAAAAAGTCGTGGTTGCTTTAGAAATATCTACACTCTTATATACTCGTACTTCTTACACGGAACCGTTAAACTGACACTTGGGCACCATTCTGTGTCGAAGGCACTGACTATGGGATGTCCTCAAGGTTCTGTAATCGGGCCGTACCTTTGGAATCTGGGATTTGATGATTTTCTCGCGATACCGCTCCCGCACGGCTGTTCATTGACTGGTTACGCGGACGATGGCCTTCTGCTCATTCAGTCAAATACGCGGTCTGGTCTCGAAAACTTAGCCCACTCGTGTTTACATTTAATATCCGCGTGGGGCGAACGGAACCGCTTAACATTCGCGCCGCAAAAAACCTTTCAACTAATCTTGAAAGGTAGTCTTAAATCCTCGCCTAGCATCAAATTCGATAACGTCACCGTAAAAAGAAAGGAGTCAGTGTGTTACCTCGGTCTCGTACTTGAAAAAAATTTTTCATTTATTGAACACATTAAAACTGTGGGTGAAAAAGCTAAACGTAACTTTTATGCTTTGACTAGAATATCTACGGCTACATGGGGTTTATCTTTTCATACATTAAAAACCATCTATGGGGCTACTTACCTAGGCTGTATGTGCTACGGAGCACCTGTTTGGGCCGATAGGGCCACCATAGGTGCGGTACGACGTAAGTTACTTCAAAGTCAGCGTCTAGCATTGATATTTTTATGTAAAGCATATAGGACTGTTAGTACGGAAGCACTACCAGTACTCGCGGGAGTGCTGCCAGTCGATCTCGAGGCACAACGACGTGCTGCAATGTATTTCGCTTCAAGAGTGTACTTGAAAAATGAATTCCTTTTAGAACGTGACCGGGCTAAGATTATTAGATTGTTTAAACCCCAGGCCGACGTTTGGGAGGAACTCTTAGACGAATGGCAGATAAGGTGGGATTCTTCTACTAAGGGCCGCCATCTCCACCAATTCTTTCCATCCGTTCGTGAGCGGCTGGAGAGGACTTGGTTGGAGGTGGACCACTGTGTTGCCCAATTCCTTACAGGACACGGCAACTTTAAAAGTAAATTGTTTTCATTTAAGCTTGTCTCCTCACCATTGTGCCCTTGTTCAACGAACTGTGAATACGAGCAATCTGCACATCATATCCTGTGGGAGTGTAGTCTATGGCAAAGTGAACGCAATATTATGCTCGATAGTTTGCAAATTATATCTGGGGTGATTTATTACTCGGACCTTGTTGCGACTAGGATGAATTTCCGTGCGTTTAAGCGTTTTTGCCATACCTATTATTGGAATCAGATATAATAGCTCACATTATTAGGACCCATAACTTATTAATTTATCATCCGTGGTGCCTGGCAACTGGGCTTAACTCAGTTGTAAACATCTGTTCTCATATCAATGACATGTAAATTCTATTCTGTCTCTCGCTTGATAAGGAGGGAAGTGAAAAAACTGATATTTTTCTTACTCCTCCTATATAACTTCATGATTAATTTCGCTGCGGGTTCCAAGACAGTTAAAATCATTCCCCTGGGACACGTCGGACTTCATTGTCTCGACGATTTTCTGGATAGTTACTATTGTTGATCCTGGTTTACAGGAGTTTACAGGAGTAGTAGGGATTTGGGTGGTGGGCAAGTCCCTTAAAAAAAAAAAAAAAAAAAAAAAAAAAAAAAAAAAAAAAAAAAAAAAATGTTCACAGTGT
Source organism: Craniophora ligustri (assembly GCA_905163465.1). NCBI lineage: Eukaryota > Metazoa > Arthropoda > Insecta > Lepidoptera > Noctuidae > Craniophora > Craniophora ligustri. Next base: position 2,073,031 of record LR990967.1, on the reverse strand, counting down.
ACATACATGTTTACAGCATCCGTTGTCACGGGCAGACTCATAATATACTTAAAATCCGTAAAATCTAGTTTTAATTATTTATTCAATTAACATAGAAGGCCTAAACTTTATAAAAATAACCGTGGACATAAGCAGTAATGTGCCTGTACCAGGAAATATATCAACTAATGCATTAAACATTGTCTAAGTTTGAATAAGTAGATGCAATGCATTGGATCTTACACGGGGCTCTGCAAGGCCAATGAAATATAAATAAGATATGATAATTATAAGTAGGTTATTGTTTAAAGCGACACTAGTATCATTATGTTAGATTATACAGTAGATACCTAAGAGCTGTGATAGTCTGTGCTGTGATAGTCAAATTTTGATTTCGATCTCAAGGCTCAACATGCTCTAAAGGTCAAGGAAACCTTCATGCCTGAGAAATTCTCTCGAAACTCGCACTAGGCTAGCGTGGTGGACTATTAAGCTATAGTCCACCTCAACCACATCCACCTCCTCCATCGCCCTCAAATGTGAGAAGAGCCGTGCCCAACAGAAAGACAATAATTGGATTGTTAAGGACTTTTAGGATGATCTTTCAACAAGGCTGATCAAATCTAATATGAAAATACTTTTAAACGACAAACATTAGGTACCTACTATGATGGGTACAATAATATATCAAATACTATTTATGTCAAAGAGTTCAAGTAGTTCCAGAATAAAAAGTTTTACAAAAACCTATGTCTACCTTTTTGTTCATAAACTCTTTATTATACAATTGTTAGAAGCATTGCATTTTGACTTCAATTTCAAATTTCGAGACAGTGTAATTGAATATGGAAAATAGTTTTAGACGACACAAACATATGTAGTTGTGTTATTATGTTGGCTGCACTGTCGTGTCCATTGTTTCGTCGCTATTGCGCAAGGTGTAAGTATATTGTCATCACATTATAGAAGAGGAATTTTTTGTAAAGAGGTTATTTCCAAATAAAGATTGTGGTGTAATCCACAGCTAATAAAACATACTATAGCTATGTTTTTGTTTTTAATACTTAACTGCTAAATAAAAATTATATTCAAAGTATAAGTTGTTACAAGAATGCATTAATTCAATTAAATAATAATTTATGGAGGATACATTTTAATATTCTGGGTTCGGATCCAGGTAGGGGCAAATGTTTGTGTCACAAGCATAGACATTTGAACGGAGTAATGGATGTTTCTATGTATAATATGTATGTATTTACAAAAAGTATATTTGTAGTATATAAACCAACTAGTATCCGTAACACAAGCCTCTTTGCTTAAATCAGAATTAGATGGCACTGTGTCATATTTAATTATCATCGTCAACCCATTACTGTCACTGCTGAGAACGAGTCTTTGAGCGGGATTAGGCTATAGTCCACGCCAGCCTACTGCGGATTGGTAGACTTCACATGCCATCGAGAAAGTCTCTGAAGCATGCAGGTTTCCTCACGATGTTTTCCTCCACTGTTTGAGCATGTGATAAATACGCACATAACTCCCGAAAAGTCAGTGATGCGTGCCTAGGGTTTGAACTCAAGACCTTTGACATCTCAGTCCACTGGTCACACCACACGGCTACCACAGCTTATATTTAATGTTGGGATATAATTATTTATATTTTCCTTCTATTTATAATTATTAATCTCATACTTCAAAGTAAGAACAATTTGATTTAAATTTTTAAGTTAAAGTTATTCTGGATATTTCATTTCAGTGTTCTATTATTCAATCTAAAATTTATGAGGCTATGAATCAGAATTCATGAGGTAAGTTATTTACGTAGTAAATAAATTAACAATGTGCCTATAACGTGAAATAATTGAATATTAAATTATTTTGATTTGACCGTTTATATAAAATATACAAGCCTATTAAAATTCAAGACAATAAATCTAAATTAAATTTAAAATTGCCATCAGCTTGTCATCTCTAAGGGGTAAGCAGAGGTGTACTAATGTACACCCAGGTATGTTTTAGGTCCCATGTAATAGGAGCCGAACCTATCATTTTCTATGAAATTCGTGCGCGGTTGATGGCAAACCAACCCAATAACTCGACCTTGGAATCGATCCCAAGTCCAGAACCTATAACCAATGAGGCAGCTATAGATTCCATGAGACATTTTTGACACATATTTATAGAGCTACTTATCTATTACTTTTTAACTCTGCTTTATGTCTTTTCAGCAATTTATTTAGCCAACAGCACAGCACATAAATCCACAAGTTATTAACGACCGATATTTACTGTAATATAAATACGAATGGTAACAATATTGTAAATAAACAAATAAAGCCGTTAATTGCATTCGGCGCACGCGCAGTTATGGCTAGTCGGTCGCTACACGTGTACGGCGCGTGGTACAAAATGCAAGCGATCGCGGTCGGTGACGATACGGCGAATAGCAATAGGTATATTCTTTCTAACACTAAGAGACGCAAATATTACATACATACATACACTTAGTCCTTTTCCCATGGTAAGTAGAAACTACAGAATGCCACATCACACATTGAAATAAACTTTTTACCGATTTTATCGCAGTATATTGATATTATTTTAACCCGACGTTTTGGATCCTTAGCAACATCGATGGTCACGTGTAATCTGGTGTCTTAATCGTCTTGATGTTAGGATTACCAACAGTTACCCAACTAATTAATTAATTTTTAAATCCCAGCCATCTTCTCTATTAAAATTTTGGTGTTCCTTAATTTCCAGAATGTCACGATGAGCAACAATATTCTGACTAATAACTTGTCTTTCGGGATTACGGGATTCGAGCTTCCTTAAGGAATGAGAGAATAATTTCGAGACAGCAGTACTTGAATACCTGTATTATTATATACTTCAAGTCTTGGGCCGTATTTCGTGCAATCAGGTTATGAATGAGGATGCTAACATACTTTTCATTCAATAAATTTTCAATTCCGGATTTTGGTTCAACATATGTTGATATATTATGTATATTTATGCGTTATTCTTTTTTGGTCGCTGAAATAAACGTGTATGTACATTAAAAATCGTAAACTGGAAAACAAAGAGAAGGCCGCATGTCAATTAAAAAGACGGTCGACCTGAACACGTGGGTTGGATACGGAATGAATATGGCCTGGTGTTGAGGACGCAGGTTAGACAGGTCTATAGCAAACTAGCAAGGATCGAAATGAGCTGACTGAATAAACTTGAATGGTACAGTCTAACAACCAAACTTTAGACATGCAACAATCGACCGATCCATGTGTGGATGTAAACCAATTAGCTTGTTAGAGTGTACCTACTCAGGCAGAGTCAAAACTGTAACGGATTAAGTGGGTAAAGACACTTATAAGTATAGTTCGAAAAAGTAAATTATGTTATTAACATCAGAATAATGTAGATGAATGATCCTTTGTCGTACCACAACTTTTCACTAAACTATTATTAGATTACGAGTGCAAAAACAAACATCGAGAATGTTACTAATTTTATAACAACATGGCGGAACAACGTAGTTGTATCAAAACGCTTTGTTCCGAATATTTATAGCGTGTACTAAAATTATTTCGCAATGATTTGCTCTTTACAACACGTAAACTTTTTCTATGTTTTCCCTTAGAGATAGATATTAATATGTGAAGCAAAAATTGTGTACCCTTTTTTACGAAAATTGCGCGAACGGGGGAGTTTGAAATTGCCCACACTTATAGTTTATATAGAGAAGGAGTGCAGAATGCTTATATTTTTTTAAAATATTGCACAAAAATACTTATATTTTAAATTAATTAAGGTCGAATTTCGACCATTGGGCGACCACTAGTGTCCATAAATGGACAACTATCTAAGTTTTTAATACACGTTATTGCAGCGCTTAATGCTGTTGGTATAAATATTTTAAAATAGTCTATAACTGCCTCAGTTTTTTGGTCGCTTGGCTTTTAAGAAAACCTAGAATGTGTTGAAGGGGCCACCCTTCTGTCCCCCCGCTGGGCACGGGTCTTCTCTCATTTGAGATCGATTAGGCTATAGTCCACCACGCTAGCCTAGTGCGGTTTGGCAGACTTCTTCTATCTATCTATCTATCAGGCAGTCAGGTTTCCTCACGATGTTTTCCTTCACAGTTTGAGCATGTGATAAATTCACACGTAACTTTGTAGTCAGTGCAATGGTGCGTGTCTTGGATTGGAAATCAAGACCTTTGACTTAACAATCAACAAGTCACATACACATTTGTTTTATTGTTTTTTCCCGTGACTTTGTGTGTGTAGAATTTGTAATTTATCTTTTATACAGCCAAGATTTTTTCATTCATCTGCTTCTTCCTACAAAAAGTTCAATTATAAAAGTTTAAGAAACCATTTTTTTAAAACTAGTACCCAATCCTGTTGTTGTTGTTGTCATGTTTCCAATCCTTAAGGAGTGATTTCCGAGATAAAAGCTATCCCACGCCCTGCCCTGAACCTCTAAACTATATCCATATCAAATTTCATCTATATGCGTTCAGTTGTTTAAGCGTGAAGAGTTAACAGACAGACATATCATGTTATGTACTTTCATCATCATCATCAACCCATTAATGTTCCACTGCTGGACACGGGTCTCCTCTCAATTGAGAGGGATTAGGCTATAGTCTACCACGCTAGCCTACTGCGGGTTGGCAGACTTTACATACATCAAGAATTCTCTCAAACATGCAGGTTTCCTCACGATGTTTTCCTTCACCGTTTGAGCATGTGATAAATTCGCACATAACTTCCGAAAAATAAGTGGTGCGTGCCTTGGGTTCGAACTCGAGACCTCTGACATCTCAGTCCACTGGTCACACCGCTCGGCTACCACATCTCTTCACGTACTCTTCATGTACTCTCACATTTATAAAATTAAGTACTATGAATTTTATCATGTTTGTATATCTATTCGTTATTGGATTGGCCCACTCGCTAATGTCTCAGCATAGCCATACGTTATCTGACTCTTGTTTAGATGAGGTCACTCAACATGGCGCTTATGTTAATCGCTAAACAAACACCCTAACCGGTTCTTACTTCTGAATACTAATCGTTCTTAGAAACAATGGGTCATTTCGCACTATTGTAAACGTCTAGCGTTCTGAACTACATATTTTTTTGTAAAATATATGGATAAGAAATAAATACTTTATCTAGGTGTTGTTTAAGTTTACTTTTGAGTGACGATTATATTATGTTATGAAAAGGTCCTGAAATAAATCTGGTATCAATGGAATGGAGCTTCTTAATTCCAAAATTGGACACGTAAGTTTCGAGTCGAATACTATTGTCCCTTAAATCAACTGGGGCAGTTAGAAGTCCAGTACTCTAGTTTATCATTATCATTGCCTATTTCTCTGGACAGTTCTTTTCTAGTTTCAGTTTCTTTTCTAGTTGTAGGTATAAAACAACGTGGCACTTGATGCCGCCCCCTTTCATATGCCGCCCGGGGCCATGGCCCCCTTTGCCCCTATTGCCTATATTTTATATACCTATATGTATATTGATGGATTTTTACCCCAAACTATCAGTCCAAGATTCGGCTGCAGAATCAGAATCATCAAGCAGAATCATTTTTACCAGGGAGCCAAACAAAAAAATATCTTTTAATATTAATTTTATTGTCTTTCGCCAAACAAAACTTGTGCTAAGAAAATAAACTACAATCCATGCCATAGCAATATATGTAAATAACATGAATAAGTATGGTTGCAACAATGCTACAAGTCACTTATTACCTGTGTGAATCTGGCTGCGAAGAGTTTGCGGCTGAATGGGCAACGGCTATTCATATTAAGAATCTTTGCAATTCTTGACGACTCGGTGGCGCAGTGGCTGAGCCTTCGGCTTGTGCATCACGGGTTGCGCACGGAGCAAATATTTGTACGTTCTACAGGTAGTTGTTTCGGGTCTGGGCGTTTGTGTATGTGAAAATTTGTGTTTGTAAACGCACCCACGACACAGGAGAAAGTCCTAGTGTGGGGCAACGTTTAAAAAAAAAAAAACTACTTATCTTCGAGCGAAACAGCGTATTAGTATATTCAGTAGAACACATACTAACAGAATATTCTCTTTATAGTTTCCAGTGGGGATTGGGCCTGGGGGCCCTTACAATAAATATGATTAACGAATTGAATGACACATTCGGTCAGCTCGCCCTATTGTATGATAACTCGATGTATTATTATAGACCCAGCAGAGGTCATACAGTTCACGCGATTCAAGGTCTTATTAGTGATTATAAAATAAGGAAGATTACTTAAATGCATACAGTTTTTTAATCTAAATATATTAATATAACTCGAAGGTTGACTGACTGACTGATATCTGATGACTGACTGAGTGATCTATCAACGCACAGCCCAAACCACTGGACGCATCGGGCTGAAATTAGGCATGCAAGTAGATGTTATGACGTAGGCATCCGCTAAGAACGGATTTTTGGAAATTCACCCCGTAAGGGGGTAAAACGGGGATGCAAAGTTAATATGAAACTTTTATTTTTTAGTTCAATTGCACGCGGACAATGTCGCGGGAATCAGCTACTATAATATAAATGTGATGGCTCAGCAAGAGGTCTTGGGTTCGATTCTCAAGCAGTATTATTGGGTTTTTCTATGAAATTCTTAGTAGCAGTTCGGAGTTTGGATTCGAGCCCGGTTAATGGCAATAGGCTTGCGCCCTATTACATGGGTCCTAAAACATACCGGTGAAATGTAGGTGGATGTACATTAATACAACTCTGGCTAACCCCTCGGGGTCGACAGGCGTGATGCTATGTAATGTACATAGATTCCAACATTTGATTAAAATTTCCAAAATTCCGTAAATTTCTAAACTGACATCTGCTAAAATAAATGTCAACACTAATACATATGTTCTACTAGCGGTATATATATACAGTTCTTCAAAATAATCGATTACTGTGGAAAATAACAGTTAATGAGCTATAATTTTATTTCAGTCTATCAAAAAAATAATGAAGAGCCAAAAGCTTTTTCGTTTTGACGGGTAAATATGTGTAAATATTAAATATGAAAATCTATTCCGAATTCCGTGTCCTTATTAAATTCCCTCAAGCTCAGTTCTCCACAGAATTAAAAAAAACGGCCAAGTGCGAGTCGGACTCGACTCGGTTCTCAATCCTCAGAAATGATTTAAAATAGATATGTACCTCAGGTCCGTATAAGTATGTAATCCGAATCCTTTGACGCTATCATATCACTAAACCATCACTGCACTTCACAATATTTATTAAGGAAGTAGTAATAGTGCTAATTCTGTAATTCTGTCTAACCTATCTATGTCGTACATATCCTATCTTTATCTTTTCGTGTCAGGATATATCGCGAACTTACACAGAAAAACCCATCAAAGTTTTATCACAGTCTGATCAATGGTTTAAGAACGCATAGAGGACATTATTTATAAAAATATTATCATCATATTTTGACGACCCAATTAGTCCTATATTTATTTATATGGTTTAAAAAAACTTTCAAACAAATTCTTCGTATCGTATTCCAAGATACATATAATCTGACTACGCCATCAATCATCCTTAAAAAAATATGCAAACATCGACCATATAGTTTTAGGAATAGACAAACAATATTGTCTTAAATATTTATATTCCTAATGTATGGACTGAGGGAGGGACTTGAAACTGATTTGCTAGCTTTAAGTGATTGACTTGATTCAATCACAATCGACCCGATCAGAACCGAGGTTTTAAGGTTGTCTCGCGGTAAGAGATTACGTGATGACCATGGACAATGTTCTCTCTGTAACTCTAATATTTCTAAAACGGTTTTTATGGGGTCGGCAACGCGCGAGCGACATCTTAGGCGTTACAAACGGTTATAGGCTATGGTAACTTGCTTATGATCAGGCGGGCTATAAGTTTTTTACAACCCTTGTGCTGTAAAATTAGAATCCTTAGGGTAGCTACACACATAAGCAGCCATTGATCGGCACAGCCGGGCAGTGAAATCGAATATCAAAAAATTGTCGCCAAAAAATCGCGTTTGTTGTATCAATGCCCCCTCAAATATTTAATTTATTTTGTTTTTAGTGTTTGTTGTTTGTGTCTAGCTATCGCGGTTCTTCAGATACAGCCTGGTGAAAGACATACGGACGGACAGACAGCGAAGTCTTAGCAATAGGGTCCCGTTTTTAACCTTTGGGTACGGAACCCTAAAAACACAATACTTTTATGCACCCCACGTGTCCTGTTATGTTTTTAAGCGACTCCCAGCGATTACAGTTTGCAACACATCTTGTATTACTTAATATGTTTACTATAGTAACGTGATCTATAATCAAGATTGACACCTTATACTGCTATCGTTGAAATTAAGCGGAAACATGTTATGATACCAAGACGACACTGATGTGTGAGTAATGTTTGTTTCACTGGTTTTTCAAGGGCAAGGCGATCTGATTCAGGGTCACCGTTCTGGTGCAGAAGTTTGGATAAATACCTCGAATAAACCGTCGTAAATAAAACTACTTTTTACGGATTTTATCACAGCGTATTGAGCGTCAGTATCCGTAGTCACGGTTGGACTGGCGTAGATGCTATAAAGAATCCGAAATGTTGGGAAATAAGATCATATACCACGATAAAATCGGCAAATATTAGTTAGATTTCAATGTCTAATATTCACATAACTACGAGAAATCTCTAGATAAATACCACCGAAACAATATATGCCTTATAGTCCTATACAAATGTAATCTAAATGTGTTACATACAATGTTATGTTATGTTATCTTATTGTGATAATGGCTTAAATGAATAAATTAAGCCGTTATCACGATGCTTCCAAGCAAGTGTGAGATATTTCACAGTCCTTCCGTTACGAACAGTTGCGCTATCTACTAGTATTCTTCTCACCAGCTGCTTTTTACGAATAAAATAATTACATAAGAAATGTTCTGCAAACTCAAAATGCAACGAATGAATCGCATCTGGTTCTCAATTGCATTTAACACGCAACAGCTAACGATCATAATAAAATCGGTCAGACATAACACTGCTAACACGTGGGCGCCACTAGTCTCCAAATGAGCATGTGCTGTTGCTATAGCGATACTATGATTACTGCCAATTAAATACATCTGTCATTCGGGTGATTCGGGTCATGTTATCAAGATGTGTGAAATGTAAACCTATAAAATTAAACATTCATCGCTTTGCGTAGGACCGATATGTTAACTGGGAAGTTTGCGAATGGGGTTAAATTGGGTTGATGATTATCGATTAATTATTTTAAATCGATACTTATCATCAACTTAATTACTCACCCACTGCTGGGTTCAGGTTTCTGTAGTCCAGCCAACCCGCAGTAGGCTAGCGTGGTCTACCTCATTAGCTGGCTAGGTTAGCAGACTTCACACGCCATCGAGAAAACCTCTCAAGCGTGCATGTTTCCTCAGTCGTCACGATGTTTTTTATCCTTCACTGTTTTGAGCATATGATAAATAAGCACGTAACTTTATATAGTCAGTGAACTTCACACTGCACTGGTCACACTACTAAGATATTATCCAAGTTATCAATTATAGCAATAATCAAGACAAGGCAAACATGTAACACGAACATACATTAAAAGGCATAAATGCGGTTATCGGTACAAGCAAATTAGAATGAATACTAATTAATATTGATGAATAATAATTAATGCATTAATACATATTAGAACTTATTTTGCGTAACTTGTTTATCATACTGTGCTAGTTTGAATCCCAGTAAATCAAAATTAAAAGGTTTATATTTCATATGACCTTTTTCAAGCATTCATAAAACGTTAAGACTCTATTTGCACGTTTCCAAGAAGTTGATCTCATGGAGAAGAACCGGCAAGAAATTCTTTTAAAAAGAAAAGATTTACAGATGACAGAAAAATATGTTTTATGTCGATGGCGATTATGTACAAAAATACATTATTTTTAGCAATTTCGCTTGTTGGACGGAAACAAATTGATTTTATCCTTATCTCATATTTAATCAAAAGAAATGGAATGAGATTAAATAAGGTTAGAGTGTCAAAAACATAATCAACATCAGTATTGCTAGATTTCATTATTATTATTGAAGATGAAATTTCATTTAGACCTTTTATCACCTTATTTGCTTTTGCGAACACGTATAATTTATAAATTATTAAAATAAAATAGTTTCTCTTAGTTAATATTTTTGAACCTTTTCCAGGCTAAAATTAGTTGATTAAACATTTATGCTCAAATAAATTAAACATAAAACCTATTTTCATTGCCATAACATATCAGAACTAATCTAATTATCCCACAGATAATAAATGACATAAAGTGAGCATATTATTACACAACGCTTGTAGAAGCGGGTTAAACAAACATGTAGCAATTTGTAATAAAAGCTTTGATTCTGGACCACCGCCAAGAATAAGGGAATCTTCTTGAAGATTAGGTACGTTATAGGACCGTGATATATACAGAATACAGAAGATCATAACATTTTTTTTTATGGAAATTACGGGCAAACGAGCAGGAGGCTCACCTAATGGTAAGTGATCACCGCCGCCCATGGACATATGCAACACCAGAGGACGTGCAAATGCGTTGCCGGCCTTTTTAAACATACCATACCATCACGCCTGGCGTCCCCGAAAGGTTAGGCAGAGGTGCACTAATGTACACCCACGCCGGTATGTTTTAGGTACCATGTAATAGGCTGCGAACCTATTGCCATTAACCGGCACGAATCCAAACTCCGAGCCGCTACTGAGAATTTCATAGAAAACCCAATAACACTTTGCTCGACCTGGGAATCGAACCTGAAGACCTCTTTCTGAGCAGTTGCACCCGCTAGGCCAATGAGGCATTTTGAAGCAAAATAACAATTTTATTAATAGGAAACTTCTTTGAAGTTTTTATGAAAAAAGCGTTGAAAAGATTTCATAATTGTTTGTAAACTTCATTGTTTCAATCTCACCTTCAAACTTCCTTTGATTTATTGTAATTAAAAAAAAAACAGGTAAATGAAGTGAGAAGTCCACAAAAAGATTGAATAATGTCCACAAAATAATTTCCTTTCCGATAAAAAGCTATTCTCAGAAAAAATCATGTATTTTTACAAAGAAGGCTTTTTGTTAAGATCTGCAATATACTTAATATTGGAGATCTTAACAAAAAGCCTTCTTTGTAAAAATACATTATTTTTTCTGAGAATAGCTTTTTATCGGAAAGGAAATTATTTGTTAGCCAGAATTGAAATAAGTAGGTACAGGTAAATTACAGTAGGTAGTAGGGTTTCGCAAAATAAAATTAGCCGTATTCCATATTCCTGGACATTCCTGGACATTATGACCATTTATGACAAACAGCGTCACCTAGTTCCGAGCTAAGCAACGAGGCTTGTGTTACTGATACTATTACTACGGATTTTTTTTGTAAATACATACATATTATACATAGATACATCCATGACTCGGATACAAACGTTTGTTTGATGAGCATAAACATTTGTATCCGAGTCATGGATGTATCTATGTATAATATGTATGTACATATTTACAATAAAAAATCCGTCAACGGTCAACCTATGAGATTTTTCTAATCACTTGACTATTCTGAGGTACACGTTGTATATAAAATTATTTTTTGTTTCAGATTCTACCGTATATAGACGGATTCAACCACGTGTCTAAGATAGCCGCGCTGACGGACGTAGAGATCAGTTTAGTTCGTGCGTGTGTACAGAACCTAGTCTACTACGGAGTGGTCACGCTCGTGCCTATCTTCCAATACTGTGCGGTGAGTTCTTTATCATGATCCTGGGGCAATTAACAGAGCTGACAACCTGCTGTCTTCATAATCTTGGTATTAACTATAAGCATAGGTGGAGTAATTAGGTTAGGAACTAGAATAGGTACGAGCTTAGTGACAGACAATCAGTTCTGTATATCTGTGTATCTGCTATAAGCAAATGCTTGCAGGGCATCCCGTCCTGTCTTTTTTTTAGCCTCTATTGCTTAGAGCATCCAGGTACCTAAATCCAACACTGCAGACATATAACATGAACATGGCCTGTAAAGTCAAGCGTTGCCTGCGAATCCAGTACTGGATAATACCTATGTGCTGCGGATAAAGCACTTGTCAGGCTTTACTAATTTCTGAATACCACTAAAGCATTGTGTTAGTTATTGGTATAATATAACCAAGACCAGCTTAAAATAGTCCTCGAGGCACGGAGTGGTCTCGATATAAGAATGTTATAGCCCATCTTTTATTTATCCAACTTTATACTTACTGATAGATAATCATTTGTAAATAAATGGTTTGACATTTGATTTAACTATATCATTATGTAGTACTTACTACTTTTGAACTAATAATAAGCTTATGTATTTGTAAATTACAATTTTAAAGAAAAATATTTGTGTACTTGTTAGTCTGAAACACAGGTTTCAAGTATCCTAAGTAATCTTTTATATTTAATTGTAAGATATCAATTGTCAAATGTACAACACTTAACAATTGTTATTATTATTATTTCTAAACCTACATGGTAATAATTTGCAGGTGTATAGTGCAACTCCAAAGTTAAGACAGCTGACGCGGTGTGCGGGGTTACAACGACAGTGCGTGGACTTTTGTGCGAGAACACGTAAGTTGCATATTAAAACTACCCTCTCACATTGAAAGAAGGATGCCTATTATGTTCGGAGTTTTGGACACATACAATAAGCGTAAAGATAAAATAAATAGCTTTATTGCAAAATCATTTGGTAAAAACATATTATCGCATGCTCAAATGGTGGAGGAAAACATGCCTGAGATATTTTCGCGCCGGCACGTGAGGCCTGCCAACCCGGCTAATCCCTCTCAAATGAGAGGAGACCCGTGCCCAGCAGTGGAACAGTTATTAGGTTGATGATGATGACTATTAATTAAGTTTATTACTCTTTACAGCACGACAGTTGCCGAAGGTAAGCGATATATTTCGTATGTACGCCGGCATGTCGTACGGCAGCACCATCCGGGACCTGTGCAGGAGGATGAAGCCACAGGAGCTCGCCATCAACGAGAGGAAACTGGTGCTGTTCGGAGTACTCGAAGGTCTCATCAGAAGGGTGTACAAGGTAGAGAATATCTCATGTAATTTCATCATATATCTTCTCGACATTCTATGTCGTGAAAATGAGTTGTCTACAACTCAATATCTATTTATGAATACGTTAAGCTAAAACTTTGTACCCTTTTTTACGAAAAATGCGCGGACGGAGGAGTATGAAATTTCCCACACTTAAATTATATAAATTTAATATATCGCTCGAATATCGACCACTGGGGTAAAGATTAACGAATCGAACGACCCGATTAACTTAGCAATATTAAAGCTACCCTCATTGGAAGCTACCCTCATTGGAAGCTACCCTCATTGGTAAGGGTTTAAATCACGGTAGGGGTAAATATTTGTGTCATAATTGCACCTGAATCATGGATGTGTCTGTGTATAATATGCATGTATTTACAGTAGTACCACCATTCGGAACTCAATTTTCGTTTCTCAGCTTGGTATTAGTGTGTGCTGTATAATATTGTCTGCCTATATTTATGCAAGACGATTCGATTACAAAGTTTACATCGAACGAAAAAAATATAAATAAATAAATATTTCTGGACATTATGACACAGCGCCATCTAGTTCCGAGCTAAGCAACGAGGCTTGTGTTACGGATACTAGTTGGTTGATATACTACACATATACTTTTTTTTTGTAAATACATACATATTATACATAGAAACATCCATGACTCGGATACAAATGTTCATGCTCATCACACAAACATTTGTCCCTAGCGAACCTACCTATTCGAACCCGGGACCCATAGCACAGAAGGCAGTGTTAACTACCGCTGGACTAATTGGGTCGTCAAAATATTGTTATTATTATATCGGTCCGTTAACGTATCAACAGAAAAACCGCCTACACATGGTTTTGCTTCATAAAGATCAGATACGTAAATAGTGCAATATTTAATACTAAAATTGTTATAAAACTCTTTCCAGTTCCCGATAACCTTACACAATGACGACACAGCGTCCACCATCAGCGACCACAGCCAGCCGCTCGTGCGCACGTACAACGGACTCGTCTGCCTCGACGAACTGTGCTGCCAGAACGGACTGTCCGCCATGCAGATAGAGGAGCAACTAGAAAGAGACAGCAACGTCGTGTTCATCGTCAAATGAGGTCTCGTCCATGAAGTAACTAAGTCCCCTATTAAAAAAAAATCTAAAACACTTCATGGAGTGCAAAGGTTTTTGCAGGGCCGGCATTTCGGCTGCGTCGTTTTTATCAGCCATCCTTTTTAGTCAGTCTTAATTATAGAAGACAGATAGTCAACACGACAAGTGCAGGTTGGATTTTTCATCAGCTCAAAATTTTTATGGGCCCAATTATATTAACATAATACTTTTTACATAAGTAAATGACGACCTTAATTAGAAGTACCTACGGCTACAAGTAGGTACGTAAATTTTTACTAAGAGTACTATTTTTGACAATGTCCGAATATGGACTTCCAGAGAAATTGATCAAAATAAAGAAGAAATATAGAGTCGGATACATTTACGGGAACTTTATATGTTATATATAAAACTCTTATATAAAACACAGGCAAAGGCAGAGGAGTATTTAGTTACTAAGTTCAAAATCTTAATTTTGTACTTATCAACTAAATACTCCTCTGCCGACTACTTGATCTAGGATCGAGGTACTATACTAGTAATCTTGATTTTGAGAACGATTTATAAACCATAGAACAAGATATAACATCAGAAACAAAAATAAGTCGCTCAAGTTAGCGCATCAATTTTCTTCCTACGAAATGTAGAAAAACGTTTAACAATATCAATCTTAATCCTCGAATATAAAGTTCAATTACGAACATAAAATCCAGACATTGGTGAATTATAAAAAACAATGATGTTTAAATATTCCTTGGAAATAAAAAGCTATTTAAAAAAAACCCATGTTATCGGGAATCTTGGTTCTATAGTATATCAATCTAAGTCTTGCAGTCGAAACATGACGGCCGCGAGAAAGTCGACAAAAAAAAATCTTTGTGACAGCTCCTTTGTCGCGGGCTAAATAGACAAAACACGAAAAAAGATTAATTTTTAAACTGGTGTTGACAGTGTAAGGTCATTAAAGACCTGCTTAAGTAAGTTGTAGATAAAAAGTCGTACGCAACTAGGCAAGTCACAGCCAAGACCTTTAGTTTTTAAATAAAAGTTTAGTACATTTTATAAATGTATATTTTGACTGCTACTGGTGCCAAAAATACGTGATAAAAAGTTATTTGACACACCACTAGATCGATATATGTATGCCCAATTTATTTCTAAAGACTTGTCGCCGAAAAAGTGCTGAAACTTAACAATTCTACGCACAAACGTATTTAATACAATCTGTGTAGGCTATTAGTCTATATAACAATTTTAAATTAGTTTATTAATTAGTTAAAACTCTAAAAGGCCTGCACAGATTGAGGTAAAATTTTGACACGATTTACAACCCATTTCAAAGATTGTTTTTATCTCTTACAACAATTTGCCACAGCGAAATGTGGCAGAGTACAGTAACGGCTAGTAAAAATATATTCCTTAAAAATATCGTGTATGTAACTAGGCTATACATGAGCTTAAAATTTTATAAACTTTTGAAGTTTGACAAAAATAAATATATTTAAATAACTAAGATTTAATACATTTGTAAATAGACTAGAAAGAGCAACGAATTCGTGTTATATATGTTGATAGGTACATTATATCTCCGTTCTTTTATATGTAAAATACTTTTTTAAGGACATGTTTAATTAAGAAAATAATGAAGTTCAATGGTTACGGATTTATTGACAAGAAAACAGGAGCCTTATTGCGGGTTGTAATACTTGTAATAGTACCTAAACATAAAAACGCCCAGAAATAAATGACAAAATTTGCTTATTTTTATGTAATAGCAAAAAATATCTTTAAAAAATTGGCAGTAAGGATAAAAAGAGAAGATTTTTTAAGTCTATCTCTTCTCTTCAACATTTCTCGGTTATTTATTGCAAGAACTACATAATGCAATACATTTTAATACATATTTTCTTGCGTACATACGCATATGCTATTGTATTTGATGGCGTCTTCGAACATCGGATGACGCAATGATTCGAGGTGATAAGGTCTGTTGAGTCCAACAAATTTAAATTCCGAATACGTATCATTATTTAAAATGATTGTTCATACTTATTTACGTTTTTACTGGGTAACTGACAATATGCTACAACCTTTTTAGGGCAAGATTTGTGGATAAAACGTAGAACAAAACTTGTTAGTTATGATTTTGTAGTGATTTTATAGAAACTTGTCTTAAAACGTTGTAAGCATTGTATAAGCTAACATTTCTTTTATATTTAGGTAGAAGATAAACAATTTCTTATATAACTGAATCTTACTTCTAGTGTAGGTAAAAGGTATTTAGATTTTTTTGTAAGGAAACTCGCAGTACATCGTCAATTTTTAGAGTACACTTACTTTCAGGTGAATTTGGATCCTGTGTGTAATAAATATCCGCCCATACATCATAGTCGATTTAATCACTTACTAGATATTGAAATTTTGGATGTTGTGAAGGATTTTCTATATATTGTTGGAGAGAATTTAATTTAAAATTAGGTACACGCCTTTACATACTACACATACAAATATTGGATCGCGACTGTCCGTTAATGGATTTTTATCCTAGTTTAGAATTTATTGAAGAGAGCGAACGTGTTTTGACATATTGTGATGATTCTCAGATTTATCGCACTACTGATCGGCCAACATGTTCGCAGAAAGATCTAGAATTGGAATTATATGTACCTCTACCTACCGACACAAATGAACTGTATTGAAGTAACAGTATGGCGCGCAATTTTAGATTACAAGTCTCTTCTAGTATAATAAAGTGTGTTTTATAAAAAAGATTATGCAAATAAAATATAATATAAAGTTAACTAACTTTAGTAATTAATATGAGATTAAGAACATTATTTTCTACCAAGCGTTACCTTATCTCATAAACACTATAAATCGTACAAAAAAGTGTAACCACTATTTAGAGAGTAAGATTTTCTATTTTTAGACTACAATAAAACCTTTTTACTGTATATTATATAAACACCGTTTTATGATAATAATTGATCTAAGACTATATCGCGCAAACCTTAGTTGCTTTTACAAGAAGTTCAAAAACTGCTCAATATTCTTAGTTTTAACATATTTTTATAAATGTTTTACTAAATGTATATAAAGACCGTTTAATCCGTAAAGGTGCTACATATTTTTATTCTTATTCTAATACATATACGCAAGAGTAATTCTGATATTAAAAATAAGAAAACCAAAGAATAATAATGTTTTGAATTTTGGAAGAAAGGAATTTATACAGAATGTTGTTTTAGTTAAAAATAAATAGTTAAGTATATAATATCTACATTTTAAATGAGCAGTCCTTTAAAATCTAAAGCTGTAGCGTTTAATAAGGAGATAATATAATAAATACGGAGCAGAAGTGGTATGCAGGAATTATAGCGCGTGTCGTTCTGTAGTTTCTGCATACTCTCAGGAGAAAAAGGCGTGTTTTTAGTGGATTTCAGTATCTATGTGTGTAAAAATAAAGTATTTACTGTTTGTACTAAACTTGTAAAATAGAAGTATGTACTTATTTTTATTTGTTTCATAATTTGCCTTTTATATTTCAACTAAAACAACAAGTTGTGGAAATCCAAACCCACCGACTGTTAGATATTAATATACTATGTACCAATTAACGCTTTGACATCAGAGTACTAAGTACCTAAGTACATATATGTAATTGTAAAGCATGTTTGAATATTATACTTGTAAAATTTATTCGTCTAGTGGTGTCTAGTCTGTTTAACAATCTGTATATATGGTGAATGTATGTTGTGTGAGTGCGATGTAAAAAAATACCGATTAAAGGGCTTCGCCCAATACATCGTAATTTATCATGATTCATGTAGGAGGGAATATACGCGACGTTTGTGCTAACAGTTATGGCCATATGAGATGGTACGCTGTGATGGTCGGGGCCCTTTATCTGTCAAATACCCAAATATACTTATAGCTTGGTAAAAATTGAGGCGTGGTCAAGTTTGGAATTACGCTAATAATCATTGTTTGTATGTATGTCTTTAAAGCTTAAGTAGATTGATTTATTCTTTTTTTTTTTCAATGTTATAAGTTAGTTCGTACGTTTGTCTTTAAGGCGATAGTTAGACTTTAATTAATGTTTTGTAAATGTATGTTTCTCAGAGATAGGTAGATCATTACTAAGTATAGTTATTTCTGTATGCTGTCATTGAACTGACTGACTTTTTACGAACACGCCAAAACTAGTCAGGATTCTTTTGTGCCTTATTTCTTGTATATATGGATTTAATTTGTAATAAATGCATAATAATTAGTTATTATTGAATGTTTATCGTTAATTTTAAGAGATTATCATCATATATAAAAACTGTTGATAATGTTGTCATTTTTATTGAAGTTCATATAAATGGTGATATAGAATATTTTGTATTGTAATAGTTCTTACGTTGTCAAACGTTAAATCATATACGTCCTTATTTGAAAACTCTCATTAGCTAAGAGAGCTAAGATTGGTATGTTGTTTGGTGGCGTCTCACGCTTCTCGTTAGTGGTGGTACGTTTACTAAACGAGCGAAAAGCAAGGTCTTTATAAAATCGCTATAATTAAAATGGGTGACTTGGTTGAACAAGTGACAAGAGATACGAACCTATCGTGAACGAAGTAACTGTTCATAAGTTTTAATGAAAAGATATTAATGCTACAATATACATTACGTCACTTGTGCCACCACGTACCCAGTAATTTTATTATGTGTTGTATTAAATACGTCGTTTCATAAAAAGTTTGACAATGTAAAAATTAATGTTGATTTTATACTTCCAATTATTATTGATGAAAATTTTGTAATCTAGTGTTTTGTATACATGTGTAAGTACATAAATGTTAATCTTTATATGTTATCTACAAGTAATATGACTCATTATATTGATTATTTTTATAGTTGATTTTTTATTTCAAACATTGCATTAATTATCCGGTACCGGTAATATGCTAAATGCCTCTTAAAACAACTATTGTTTTACGACTTTGAAATAATATCTACCAAAAACATTTTTTTTGCATCTAGTATTAATGATGACTCGTCTTCCCATGAAGATATAATTTATAGGTATTTCAAAAACTCGTAGAACTAAAGTTTTTGTTATGATTTAGAGAAGCTGCTGAAGCTGTTTAAGAGGTGTTTTTATTTTATCAATAACCCTTTATAGTGACAGATCCATTATCATTATTCGAACTGGTAAATACTAAAATTTTATTATAATAATTATAATTATCTGGCCAAGTGGACGTCTACAGTCAAGAGGTGCACTTGGCGTTGTCGACAGGATGGACGAGTCACGAGATATTATGTAAGCCCCTACATGCACGCATGTACGAAAGGTAGGTATTGTTGTATAGTTGATAAATTCACTAATATTTAGAAAGCGAGTACCATATTCTGATCTACAGATTTAGGTTAGTATTGAATAAAAACGCATTAGTCAAATACAGTAGTGATTTATTCTTATTTCTTATATAACACATAAGTTACAAAATACATAAACAGTTATATAGGTAACAAAAAACGTGACTAGCGTTACAGACACGAACGTACGAGTCGATTTGAAGTGGGCATTGTGCGGGACTGTGGCGATATGTTACGATGTAGTGGACAGAAGGTTTTATAGGCCAAACTGAATTATTCAGGTAAGAAAACTATAAACCAAGACCAACCTTGACTTCACTTTACAGACAGCAAACATACCTGTCATTAAAATTTTATTTTTCAAAATTATTGATTGTTAATCGTCATGCTAGGTTACCTTTTACTTACTATGAAAATATCAAAAGTTTAAATATTTTTTTCTTTGTAAAAGGCTTTTAGAGCCAGCAATTAAGATCGGATTTCTGTTCCGTCTTGTTTTTTTAGAATTATTAAATACGTAATTTAGGAAAAGATATTTAGAAATAATTCGTTTTTTATTTTGAACTAAATAATAGTCTACATTGTTTGAGAATATTAATGCTAGAATATAACAGGAAGATAAACGCCACAGTCGCGCTTAGAAATTGAATACTAGATACCCCGTATTGCTGAAAAAATTGATAAACTTAAAAAAAAACTTGCATATGATACAGTTTACCACCTATAATTTTTGGAGGCCTAAATATAAACTGTAAATAAATGTAAAACTCAGGTGAAAATAAACTATTGAATATATGGGTAGAGTTGATTATGTCTGCATTCAAAATTTACCGAGAATTCATAAATTGACATTATGATAATCTTAATAACAAATTCTAGTTCTTGAACTGCCGGATTTAAAAATGCACTAAAAGCTGCAAAATTAAAATAATTTATTTTAGCGGTACCTTCAATATTCTCCATCCTTTATCTATTCGACTTAAAATTACACAGGAAGGCACAAAAAGCATACTACATTCCAAATCCAAAACAGTAGAGTACGTATTACCCGGTGTTAATGGAAAATTAACATTATCAACTCTACCCAGAGGGTACATTTTGGCACTGCACATGTATAGAAAATTAGAACGCTTCTTTATATTACAATATAATACTCGATTAATGTTCATTATCATTGTAGAAAAAAACCTTAATGTAAAATTTTTTCGTTTGTTATTTGTTTGGGGTTGGTACTTGACATGTGTGAAAGAGTTCTTACTATATTTTATGGGTTATTGTCCATATCTGCCAGTATTAAAAAAAAACCGTGTAACCTGATCATTTTTTACATTATTCGTAGTAAAAATAAAAATAACAATTACTATTGGTCGATGTTAAAAAGTAATTTTTTTTGCTATCAAATAAAGTTACCATAGATTAGATAAATAAAAATACAATTAAGAACTCTACACCCAGGCCGTAAGTAACCAACTTTTTAAAAATATTTAGATTTTTCATTTTTGATTTCAATATTCCGAACAGGATTTTTTTTTCACATAATAACGTTAATCTTATGCACTAGTCGGCTAAAATACCATATTTTCGCTTTATTTTTTATATAATACTCACTTCAGGCACTCAAGTTCTGAATTACACCGTATTTATACACGAAAAAATATTAAATGGAAAGAATTATGATTGACGATATTCTTATTTTAAATTCACAACGCTGATTAGACAATATAATAATTGAAATAGGAACGGGAACACCCGAAAAAAACGCTTTAAAAAAAGAATTCTGGTTTTCATAATAAAATAAAGGCAGATTTAATTGCCGTTTATCAAAAACGCCTTCAGTCCCATATTTTTGTAATTAAACCCAAGCTAGGAAATTCTCCTGTCTTGGATGCAGCAAATCTTCACAATGCGCAAACACCCAGACCCGGAACAACTACCTGTCCAGACATATATTTGGTTTTGTTCCGTGCGAGGATCGAACCCGTGACACGCGGCGCAGAAGCCGATCGCTCGACCACTACACGAACCATGCCGTCCGGAATCCGAAATCCGCTTATATTGGATACATTCAAATTGATCTCCGAAGTTTTTTGTAGACAATAAATAGTATTTTTTCAATCGCCTTTGTTTCACATGATATTTTTGATTTTGTATTTTGTGACTATTTTATTAGTTACCTACTTAACACTATTTTCTTTTATACTAAAATAAACCGCCATTTATTGTCAAAGCTTGAAAAATATAGAAGTTTAGGCATAATTCAGAACGCACACACATAGTTGCAATTCACTCATAAATAATGAATTCTTACACCGTGTTTACAAAACAGCGTTTTCAAGGAATGGCCTAATTTTTAGGGGGAGTAGGGGGTACGTGATTGGCTGTAAAACTTATAATTATAATTTAAATTCGTTTTGTCTTAGTATTAAATTATTGATACTGTGAAAATACGTGTATATAAACATAAAGTGTGACCAGTAAACGAAGCATACGCATTAAACGTATTAGTTCGTATTCAAACGAAAATCCCTCTAAGGGCCACGAAAATACATGAAACTAATGATGAAAATCCTGTGACCAATTTTCATCGGTTTTATTTTACATATTGACGAGTCTTAGATGTCGCGATATAATTTTGAGCCTTAATAACTTACACACACAACTAAAAATGTCAGGCACTTTTTTTAAGCTATAACAATTTCTGCGCACCTGTTATAGAAGTATTATTATACGGATCAACGAAATTAATGATAATATGAAAAGACAGCGTTGACGTTTCCATTATGACGTTCAGCGCTCTGATTGGTCCGCTCCGATCTCTCCAAACATTGAGGAAGGGAATAAATTGAGGAATCAGGCGTTCCGATTGGTCGAAGAGCTTTGATCCACACCGAGCTTTCAGCTCAACCAACCAATCGCAGCGTCAATGCGTTTACGTTTCGATTTGCAAAAAGAAACGCTTTCCATTTCACGATCGTCGATGATCAACGTATGCGAGTTCATAAGGTATTAACACCTTATTTCAAATTTGTACCTATAATTTGTAGTTATAATTTATAACTCTATATACATATAAATAAAGTTCAAATTGAAATGGTTCTCCGAACATGCCCGATACGCTTCCGGACTTAAACGAATCTAAATGAATACGTGCACCACGTGATCGCATTCGGGTAACTTCGTCGATGATCGTGAAACGAAGAAAGCAGTATACGAAAATTAAAACGGAATCTTTTGGCTTATTACGATTTGCCGTATAATATTGTGTATTTATATTGAACTATTTCTAGTATAGGCGATTGAAGATCCAAAAAAAAAGGAAATATAGCTCTTCGGCTAACGCGAATAAAGTTTAAAATTAGATTTCGATTTGTGAACATTGATAAAATCAGTCAATTTTATTTTATTATGCTGCTTTTACACAAAAGTGTAAGTCACATTTTTTGTTCACTTAAACAAGTCTTGTTTTCATTAATTCTAGTCTTAAT
Source organism: Craniophora ligustri (assembly GCA_905163465.1). Lineage (NCBI taxonomy): Eukaryota > Metazoa > Arthropoda > Insecta > Lepidoptera > Noctuidae > Craniophora > Craniophora ligustri. The sequence goes on along the minus strand of LR990967.1, from coordinate 2,049,937 downwards.
TCAGACACAAAAAGCTTTTATTTTAACACAATCACTTGTTTTTACTAAAACTGTAGGAACCAAGTATAAATACATATAGGTGCACCTTATGGTTTCAATGATAGTGGTCAATTTAGCACTAATTTTGTAAAAAATCTTGTGGCGGTAAATGTTACGTCATTTAACAGTAGCTGCTAAAATATTCAATACAGTTGCACCAAGAAGTTTACTGTAAGTTAGCATTTGTGGTAGACCAACTTTCACCTTTATTATTATAAGCACAAGGTGGAAAAATCTGTCAGCAAAATCGTACATTTGAAGTATAAATAAATACATTTTAAAACTTTGCTAGACTGTACGTCGTTGTCAAATCGCGTGACATTTACCGACCACCGCCATTTTTGTCGTGACGCAGCCACTCCGTACTCCCAACGGAACAAAGGAATAATTTATAAGGTAGTCATTGTAAAATTATAAATAATATGTATACACTAAGCTAAATCTACAAGTACCGAACAAATATTAGGCGTATGACACAGCTGTTACTGTTACTATTAGGAATATTCTTTTAGGACACTATAAGTACTGTTATGTAATGTTTAATTGGTTTCTTTTAACTATGTAAGTGCCACGGCATGCTCTATTCCGTAAGACAATTATTTCTGTGTAAATATGAAATAATTCACGGAAAACAATAAGCAATAGGCTAAGAGACCCCCTATGACATACCGGCAAAATGACAACATTTCAAAATGTGAAAGTGTCTAAAACAAAAATACCATTTCTTTATTTTTCTTTCCTGAATACAATTTTTTTTTCCGTTTACTTTTATTGGAGAAAAAAAAACGTGACATCACATATACGTCAGAATACGGTATTATCTTTGTCCTTACTTTTTTTAACGAAAGTTATATAGAGTGACAGTTGTAATGTTATTTGTCATTTTCAATAATCAAAACAAAAAATATAAATTAATATTAAGGTGGAAGCTCAACGCTAGCCCGCGAAATTCAAATTTTCATACGTTTTTTGCCGGTCATTGTCAGGCTGTACATTGAACAAAATATGATTCGCGCCTGTAATAGGTATTTAGTTACAGAATTATAATCACGTCGTCAATAGACGTCACGTCAGTTTAGAATGATACAACTTTTAAAGAAGAAATCATGAATGAAAATAACCGAATATCGCGAAAAGAAAGAATATGGGTCTCTTTTATTTTACACCTAGTTTCAATGAAAGTGATATGTTGTTTGTTATGTATGTTAAAAAAATGAAATGTAGTCAAGTGTGGGTGTACGGTAGTACACCTCTGCTTAATCCTTTTGGGAAGACAGATGTGATGTCTGTCATAGAAAACATAATTAATAAAGATGCCAAAGCTGTATACAAATCTTTATTTTGTATTATTTACTAGATGACCCAGCAAACGTTGTTTTGCCACATTTTAGGGGTTGGTGGTAGAAGAGTGAAAATTTAGGTTTATAAGTATTTTTTAAAACCTAATCATAAAAAAAAAACAAAAAAATGGTTTGTCAAACAATTTAAAAAATAAATTTGGTGCGTGACATCCTTATTACTTAGGGTAGTAAAAATATAGCCTACGACCGATTCTCAGTCCTACCAAATATACATACAAAATTTCATATTAATCCGTCAAGCCGTTTCGCTAGGGGTTCATCGACAAACACTGTGACACAAGATTTTTATATATAAGATATAAGAGCAGCTGTATTGTTGATATACAGGGTATGTTTTTGCTTGTCACTTATATGACATTTAAGTCCTTTAAACAGAACTCATAGAGTTGTTAGCTTTAAAATCATTGGATCCAAATGGTTAAAAGCTGCCAATATAATATTGAAATGCTTTATTGTCACTGTCAATCGATTTCGTCAGGTCCGTAGTCAATATCAAACTGCACCAGTCTCATATTGATATAACATACATAAATCTGTGTAAAACAAAACCAACAATTTTGTATTTAATTTAAAAAGAGTATCTATGGAGTTTCTTGCCGGTTATTCTCCATAAGACCTACCTTTTGGAACCGTTCAACTAAATTCAATTAAATTTGACAATTCAAAAGCACCTGTATTGGTCTAATTGAAATAACTGATTTGATTTGATTTGAATAATGAACTGCTATACCAGTCTGTTCGTCTGTCTGTCCGCGGCTTTGTTCTGAGACAGTTATAGAAAGCTGTAATTTGGATTTTACTATTTGGAGAGAAGATAATCTTGGACTTGGCATATACCATTTTGAATATTATCGTAATCATCAACCAAATTTGAACCTGCATTTTACAGAACATTTTAACATGTATATTCTTGTTATTATGCGCTTTCATCATGGCCACAATTAAACATAACATAACAGCATATTTATATATTTTAGGTTTGAGAAAGTATATATTTTTTTTTACATTAGATGCCTAGTCGCCTATCTCGATCTTTTTTGTGTTTAAAAAAGTAATAAACACTGGGAAACTTTACAATTTCGGTGCGGTCGGTCTTTCATCACAATTCTAATATTATATTTTACATGTTCCTTTTTTTAATGCAAGATTTCTAAAATGAAGAAGAAATATACGTTGAGAGAAGATAATTTTGAATAACTTATACTAATTATACGATGAATAATTATAAAATGGACTTTCTAGCTGTTATAAAATTAACGTAATAAAAAAAATCGATATAAAATTTCGAGACACGTAATCGATATAATTTGTACAAGAATCAAATCGACTATTTTCAGTCCTTTGGAAGATCAAAATTAGAAAGTATATTTTTTTTACTCATACGACCGCACCTTACCTATGCACACCAATAATAGAGATTCACATTCACTATTCAATTTAAGGCAAATGTCTATTAAGTTTGAGACTCGCAAGCGCCGCGTTATACTGTATGTTACAGCTACACTATTGTATATATATTTATATAGATAGTCGACGCTTCACACTTCGCATATTATTATATGTATATAATTACAACTATACCTATGTCGCAATTAGCCTGAACACATCTCCGAGTGCTCGTCCCACGCTGCTACCTGCAAATAAGAAAACAAAAATTCATTGGCTTTTACAACTACAATTTACCATACCGCGATAAAATTCGTGTGAATAGTACTACGTTGTCAGACGTTGCTACGAAGCTACATACAGTGTTACGTTATCAAACACCGCATAGCAACAAATAGTGCTAGGCCGTCACACATTTTGCAACGTGGCTACACAATGTTACATGTAACACAACGTGTTACGTAGCTACGTATAGCTACACAGCAATTCATATTTTTACGCGTACACATAGGAGTATCGGGGTATGTTTTTCCATGTTTCACTCATTGCAACGTTGTTACACATCATGTTACAGATCTGTAGATTGTGCAACGTCGTCAAACATTTCGCATTGTCGTTACATATGCTACTTAAATTAATACACAGTGCTACGTGTCACACATCATGCTACGTAGCTACACATAGCAGTAGGTAGCACGTCACCTGACAGTCGCGGCTGCAGTACCACTGGTTGGCGCAGCCGGCGCACACGAACTGCGCGTCCCGGCGGCGGCAGCCCTGGCACAGCGGCGCGTCCTCGGCCGCGTCGCCGCCGTCACACATCATGCTACGTAGCTACACATAGCAGTAGGTAGCACGTCACCTGACAGTCGCGGCTGCAGTACCACTGGTTGGCGCAGCCGGCGCACACGAACTGCGCGTCCCGGCGGCGGCAGCCCTGGCACAGCGGCGCGTCCTCGGCCGCGTCGCCGCCGTCACACATCATGCTACGTAGCTACACATAGCAGTAGGTAGCACGTCACCTGACAGTCGCGGCTGCAGTACCACTGGTTGGCGCAGCCGGCGCACACGAACTGCGCGTCCCGGCGGCGGCAGCCCTGGCACAGCGGCGCGTCCTCGGCCGCGTCGCCGCCGTCACACATCATGCTACGTAGCTACACATAGCAGTAGGTAGCACGTCACCTGACAGTCGCGGCTGCAGTACCACTGGTTGGCGCAGCCGGCGCACACGAACTGCGCGTCCCGGCGGCGGCAGCCCTGGCACAGCGGCGCGTCCTCGGCCGCGTCGCCGCCGTCACACATCATGCTACGTAGCTACACATAGCAGTAGGTAGCACGTCACCTGACAGTCGCGGCTGCAGTACCACTGGTTGGCGCAGCCGGCGCACACGAACTGCGCGTCCCGGCGGCGGCAGCCCTGGCACAGCGGCGCGTCCTCGGCCGCGTCGCCGCCGTCACACATCATGCTACGTAGCTACACATAGCAGTAGGTAGCACGTCACCTGACAGTCGCGGCTGCAGTACCACTGGTTGGCGCAGCCGGCGCACACGAACTGCGCGTCCCGGCGGCGGCAGCCCTGGCACAGCGGCGCGTCCTCGGCCGCGTCGCCGCCGTCACACATCATGCTACGTAGCTACACATAGCAGTAGGTAGCACGTCACCTGACAGTCGCGGCTGCAGTACCACTGGTTGGCGCAGCCGGCGCACACGAACTGCGCGTCCCGGCGGCGGCAGCCCTGGCACAGCGGCGCGTCCTCGGCCGCGTCGCCGCCGTCACACATCATGCTACGTAGCTACACATAGCAGTAGGTAGCACGTCACCTGACAGTCGCGGCTGCAGTACCACTGGTTGGCGCAGCCGGCGCACACGAACTGCGCGTCCCGGCGGCGGCAGCCCTGGCACAGCGGCGCGTCCTCGGCCGCGTCGCCGCCGTCACACATCATGCTACGTAGCTACACATAGCAGTAGGTAGCACGTCACCTGACAGTCGCGGCTGCAGTACCACTGGTTGGCGCAGCCGGCGCACACGAACTGCGCGTCCCGGCGGCGGCAGCCCTGGCACAGCGGCGCGTCCTCGGCCGCGTCGCCGCCGTCACACATCATGCTACGTAGCTACACATAGCAGTAGGTAGCACGTCACCTGACAGTCGCGGCTGCAGTACCACTGGTTGGCGCAGCCGGCGCACACGAACTGCGCGTCCCGGCGGCGGCAGCCCTGGCACAGCGGCGCGTCCTCGGCCGCGTCGCCGCCGTCACACATCATGCTACGTAGCTACACATAGCAGTAGGTAGCACGTCACCTGACAGTCGCGGCTGCAGTACCACTGGTTGGCGCAGCCGGCGCACACGAACTGCGCGTCCCGGCGGCGGCAGCCCTGGCACAGCGGCGCGTCCTCGGCCGCGTCGCCGCCGTCACACATCATGCTACGTAGCTACACATAGCAGTAGGTAGCACGTCACCTGACAGTCGCGGCTGCAGTACCACTGGTTGGCGCAGCCGGCGCACACGAACTGCGCGTCCCGGCGGCGGCAGCCCTGGCACAGCGGCGCGTCCTCGGCCGCGTCGCCGCCGTCACACATCATGCTACGTAGCTACACATAGCAGTAGGTAGCACGTCACCTGACAGTCGCGGCTGCAGTACCACTGGTTGGCGCAGCCGGCGCACACGAACTGCGCGTCCCGGCGGCGGCAGCCCTGGCACAGCGGCGCGTCCTCGGCCGCGTCGCCGCCGTCACACATCATGCTACGTAGCTACACATAGCAGTAGGTAGCACGTCACCTGACAGTCGCGGCTGCAGTACCACTGGTTGGCGCAGCCGGCGCACACGAACTGCGCGTCCCGGCGGCGGCAGCCCTGGCACAGCGGCGCGTCCTCGGCCGCGTCGCCGCCGTCACACATCATGCTACGTAGCTACACATAGCAGTAGGTAGCACGTCACCTGACAGTCGCGGCTGCAGTACCACTGGTTGGCGCAGCCGGCGCACACGAACTGCGCGTCCCGGCGGCGGCAGCCCTGGCACAGCGGCGCGTCCTCGGCCGCGTCGCCGCCGTCACACATCATGCTACGTAGCTACACATAGCAGTAGGTAGCACGTCACCTGACAGTCGCGGCTGCAGTACCACTGGTTGGCGCAGCCGGCGCACACGAACTGCGCGTCCCGGCGGCGGCAGCCCTGGCACAGCGGCGCGTCCTCGGCCGCGTCGCCGCCGTCACACATCATGCTACGTAGCTACACATAGCAGTAGGTAGCACGTCACCTGACAGTCGCGGCTGCAGTACCACTGGTTGGCGCAGCCGGCGCACACGAACTGCGCGTCCCGGCGGCGGCAGCCCTGGCACAGCGGCGCGTCCTCGGCCGCGTCGCCGCCGTCACACATCATGCTACGTAGCTACACATAGCAGTAGGTAGCACGTCACCTGACAGTCGCGGCTGCAGTACCACTGGTTGGCGCAGCCGGCGCACACGAACTGCGCGTCCCGGCGGCGGCAGCCCTGGCACAGCGGCGCGTCCTCGGCCGCGTCGCCGCCGTCACACATCATGCTACGTAGCTACACATAGCAGTAGGTAGCACGTCACCTGACAGTCGCGGCTGCAGTACCACTGGTTGGCGCAGCCGGCGCACACGAACTGCGCGTCCCGGCGGCGGCAGCCCTGGCACAGCGGCGCGTCCTCGGCCGCGTCGCCGCCGTCACACATCATGCTACGTAGCTACACATAGCAGTAGGTAGCACGTCACCTGACAGTCGCGGCTGCAGTACCACTGGTTGGCGCAGCCGGCGCACACGAACTGCGCGTCCCGGCGGCGGCAGCCCTGGCACAGCGGCGCGTCCTCGGCCGCGTCGGCGGGCTCGGCGTCGGCCGCCGCGTCGGCGCCGCCCTCGTCGATCACGAGCCGCCCCGACCCGGAGCCCGAGGGGGAACCCGACGCTTCGCCTTCTGACGCGGGGCTTTCTTCGTCATCCTACAAAATATGGGGATTGGTAAGGAGGTACAGAAAGCGAATGGTTGGGAGCGCCGGTCAAAAGTCAAAATATATTTCTCCCGCCCGCCTTCATTATTTTTTTTTGTCATTCACACTACAACCACGAATCTCTGAAAAAGACGAAGAGGCAATATGTACTAGTGGACTAAAATAAACCTCACCAGCTGCACGACCTCCTCGGTCTTCTCAGGCTGCGGCTCCGGCGGCGGCGTCGGCTGCACCGGCGTTATCGTGATCTCCCCGCAGTTCTACAAGCGAAACCGCACGTTAACACTATATAACCACACGGAATAAGCACATAGATACATAAATATTTGATTATTTTTGGTATGTTTTTTAATCTGATATTTTGTTTTTATGTATTAGCTTAGGGGCACGTGTTTTTGATTACTAGTACTAGTTTAATTTTATTTTGAAACGACGCTGTTTTGCAAAATTGCTAGCCATAATGTAAAACAACGGATTATACTATTTGGCTGCGACACATATTTTAGAATCTAATTTTTGGGACTAAATGTCTACAAATTAACTTAACACGTTGGCTGCGGCCTAACATAGCGCGCGCTAACCTACGGTGCGGCTGTTTACGCGCCTGGCGTGAGCGCCCGCACGGCCGGAACACATTTTGTATTCCGACCAACAGTGCGGCCAAAACACACCTGGTGTGTTTTGGGTGGGGGAGCGCATATAGTAATAGTAATAATAATAATAGTAGTAATAGTAACCATTCATTGTCTTTTATTTTTGAGTGCATAAAACAATTGGGTACTTAGAATTATTTTACGATATATTTTGTGCAAAACAATCACCTACTAAGTTCTTTATTCAAAATTAAAACGCAGATGTGTATTTGTTAATACCGCAGAATCCTTTGTAGAATATTTTACTTTGTTTTCTTCGAATTTTATGAAGGCGTTTGTTATTAAATTTGTTAACACTACGACATTATGTCGATTTATTTTTCGTAAAAGCTGATTAGAATTAAATATCTACGAAAGGACGATAAAAAAATATATGTAGAACAATATATTATATTGTAATAAAGATATAAAAATACGGTCGAATTGATAACTTCCTTCTTTTTTGAAGTCGGTTTAAAACACGCCTCGCGCGTAATCCGTACTGGCGTAGCGAAGTTAAAAACACGCAGGGCGTGTTTTGCCGCCCAGTCGTAGCACAAAATGTGAAAACACGCCAGGCGTGTTTGCGCCGCACTCGCGTTATATGAGTCAAAACACAGCGTGTGTGTTTTCAGCAGTCAACGTGTTAAGGTCTAGTACCCAGTTACTAGAATTATTATGATAAACCGATCTACATATATTTCGTCGCAGTGACCTACATCCACGCATTAGCTTTTGCCCGCGACTTTTTCTGCGTAAAATTTGTAATTGTATCCAATCTGCTTGTTTATTTCTACCCTCTTTTAAGAAATAATCGATACAAACTTACACCCCCGTTTTCGCTATTTTAGGGGATGATTTCCGGGATAAAAACTAGCCTATGTCCTTTCCTGGGACTCAAACTATCTCCATACAAAATTTCATCTAACTCGGTTTAAACTTCAAGAGCTAACAGACACAGACAGACCTACACACTTTTGCATTTATAATATTAATAAAGATAACATGTGCAGAAACAATAGATACAGACGTTATCAATGCGATGACAGAAAAAAGTACGCAGCACTAGAGAAAAAATCTACTGAATGCGAGTCCTTGGTCACATTAATAATTCGTTAAGCTATTTTTATGTAGCGTATCATATTAGTAGTACCGGCTTTATGAGACTCGTCTGCGTTTTATTTAAAAAATCGAAACGTTAATGAACTCGACGCTACGATTGGTTGGAGAGTTTCGAGTGGACCAATCATAGCGCTTATAATTTTATGATCACACAGTTTTTTTATTTAAATGAATACGTTTCTCAAACTGAATATGCCGCAATGACTATTGTTATTTATGTGTGCACCTGAGCTAATACATATTATATTTGTTTATTTATCAATTAATTCATATGTAACGCACTAGGCAGCTATAGGGATGTTAGCCAATCATGTTAGCCAATTTGATGGCCATCCCCGGCTGCGTTAGGGACTATACACATTTATTTTTAGTCCGCGATATTTTACATGAAATATTCTATGAAAAATCAGTAAATTAGCTTTAATGGCGTATTAAAAAAATGAGTTTAGTCACTATTTAGATATTAATCCACTTGTATCTACAAGTACTAGGTTAATTCTCACAGCTGAGCTACCCAGTGCGTTCTTCTTCATATTTATCCAGTCAAAATTAAATAGGCTTTTTCCATTTTTTTTTTCATTCTCTATATCAAAAGCCAGACCAAGAAGCCAGCAAAAAGTTTATATAAATATTTTACGTATACTTAAATGTGTTTTTTTGCTAACTATTGCTTTTTAAAGGTTTAAAAGTATATATATTTGCCAACAGGAGTATAGGAATTTTGTAATATAATAGATACTTGTTGCTCAATAATGATTAATTGATTTTATGGTTTGTGATTATGAGGTGGCATTTTATTCAATGAGCATTGCCAGACTCAAAAAACCAAAACTATTACATTTAAAAAAGTTGAAGTTTCGTAAAAATTAATTAAGGACAATTTAAAGTGCCATTTATATAGTTTATTGATAAAAAATATTATCATAAAATATATCGTATAAATTGGTTGTCTTGTCTTGTCCTTAATAATTTTAAGTTAGCAGTTTTTAAGTTTTTGACATTTTTGGTTCCGTTAATCAGCGCCAAATACGATATAAAATATTAGTAAAATCTATTTAATATAAGTCCAGAGTAATAAAAATATTTATATGAACCAAGAATTTCAAAAATGCCAAATCCTTAAAAACCACGGCTCCAACTCTTTAAAACCGCATCACTTAAAAACTAAATTTTGAATTTGGAATGATCAAGGCCAATCAGCACACCAATTGTTATAATCTCGTACATTAGTGGTACCTTGGCCTGACCGAAAGTTGGTAACGTTGGCGCACTCTGTTTCCGTTCCGGCGACATGAGGAGTTTAGCCAACGTCGGGGAGTAACTCTGAGACGCAGGAGACGCCTGCTGGAAGGTTGGCAACACTCATTTCAAGCTAGTTCGCAAGCATTATTGCCATATACAAAAAAAAGAAAATATTAATAATGGAAGCTGGGATATGAGTATTTCTACAAGCCATAAAATGATAAGAATATATATTTTTGTAATACCTTTGTGAGGATACCATGGAGTAAGGAGTTTTGTTGTGTCGACTCTTGACTTGTGACGGGTAGTAAGGATATTTCAGGATATGGTGGTGGTGGTGGCAATCTGGGACTGGGGGACGCCAGTCTCTCCGCTTGCTTTACAGACACGTGGGCTTCTTCGTGGCTCCTCTCCTGTCTTCTTCTCCCCTCTGGTCGTATGTGGTGTTCTGGTCTATTGGTGATGGTTTCTGGTGGTCTATTCGGTATTAGGCCTGAGCTGGCCTGCTGCATGTTGGCGAACTGGACGAGAACGTCTTTGAACGAGAGCCCGTTCGGTAGACCACCTGCTTGTATTTGTTGGAGACGTTCTAACATCGCTTTTTGATTCTGTAATTGTTAACAAAATTATATGATTAACTTTTATGTCAAGAGTTAAACAATTTAAATAAATAACAGCATGAAATCAAATTGAGGCTTGTACGCATTTATTAAACGTAGTAAATCGTACCATAATCTGTAAGAAGATTAGATGATCGCATAGAAAATTCAGACAGTCGTCATAGACGCACGGGTTTAAAAATTGAAAATAAGCATACGGTACTAAAACCATGGAAGAGAGAAAAAAATCTTATTATACATTCTAGAACCAGGTTTTCTCGATGTGAACGTTAATATTGTGGACTCTGAAGACATGAAGAAATTTAATTTTTTAACTATTATTAGAGAAACAATTGACATTAAAAGTTTTATGGTATTTTATGGTTAGATATATAAAATAGGGGACACTTGAAAATAATACATTTTCAAAATGAACGGTTGGCGAGAAACCAATAGTTTTAGACATCATTAACTCATGGGTATTGAATATCAAATTGTCACCATAAATGACTTTGTTTGACTATGTTTTTTTGTGTCACAAGTAACATAGTAAACGGCATCTCTCATCTTAATGCGTATGCGCATCGCCAGGTGATCCTTATACTAAGCATAGCTAATAATATAAGTCGATTTCTCTACATGATTCGTTGTACATTCTAGTTACAAATTGGTTTAAGACCTTAAGGTTGACTGTGATTTACTAACCCATACTAATATATTAAAAGTGTAAGTATGTCTGTCTGTCTATCTCCAGGCTGTGTCTTCGTTTTAACCACTGAATCGATTTAGGTGAAAATTTTTATCGAGATAGTTTCAGTTTTAGATAGTTCCGGGGGAAAGACATGGTACACATTAGTTAGAAAATACCTAATCACTCGTGACTTGACCCCTAAGGTCTTCAAGGTAAGGTATCTTACTAAGATTTATATGTATAATTCCAAATTTCGGTCGACACGCAATAAAGTATATCGTACTACGACCATTATAGCAGCGTAATATAAAACACGAAAGATATGCTTTAACAACTATAGCATCAACAAAATCTCGTCGGAATTGTTACGATGTCGTGATCGAAGACCTTTAAAACAACAACAACGAGTCAGTCGAGCAGGTTATTTTTTCTATTTAATAACAAGCTGATACTTAATTTATTATTAAAATGTGCTCATTGACAATAATTACGATAGCAAGCGACTAGTTGATTGATCCAAGGTCGTAGAATCCTAGCGCAAGATATTGGGTCAAGGCGATAGTCTGTCAGTAACCTATAGACGCTCATAGCGTTATTATAAGTAAAAAGTTTTAAATTAAATTTGTTTTTAATGTTAAGTAAAAAGTCTTGAGTTGCAACAAGCAAATTGTTTTTGGGTTTTTCTATGAAATTCTCAGTAGCAGCTCGAAGTTTTGATTCGTGGCCTGTCGATGGCAATAGCCCAGTAGGTTAAAACCGTATTACATGGGGTTTAGATTAGATAAGTACACCTCTGCCTTACCATTCTGAGACGATAGGCGTGATGATATGATATGTTACGATTGTTTTTTACAACCGTGTTTCGCTAATGTAATTATTTCCACGCATAGAGAACGCGCTTATGGCTTTTACTAGGAATTATCATGGTTAATCTTCCTCGTGGAATCAGCTAATACAACACCAGTATAACGGATTGGACCTCCAACAATAGCTTACATATTTATGACTATATACCTTTAATAAAAATAATAATATACCTAGACATTATGGCACAGCGCCATTTATTCCTGAGCTAAGCAACGAGGCTTGTGTTACGTATATTTTTTGGGAATACATACATATTACACATTGAAACAAATGCTGATGCTCATCACACAAACATTTGTCCCTACCTGGATTCGAACCCAGGACCTGTAGCACAGAAGGCAGCGTTGACTACCGCATAATCGGGTCGGGTCGGATTTATTCAATTTAAGAATTTTTAACCGACTTCCAAAAGGAGGAGGTTATCAATTCGACTGTATTTTTTAGTTTATGCTTATTTTCTTGTCATACACGCTCTGTAGAGTACAGGTTGTCTACTGATAAAGTGTGACGACATAGAGGGCAATGACCTGTGTTGGCCCATCTGTGACTGCGATATGCGATTTCGCATACTGTACCCAAGTATTTGTGTCGAAAACGGTCAAACACATAGTACAAAGTTTAGGATGTTATGGTGGAAAAGTTGTTTTTCCAACCCCGACGCAAACAGATGTGATAGTGTTTTGTGTTTTGTTGTGTATGTGGCATCGTAGCTCGTAAACGGATGAACTGATTTTGATGAAGATTTTTTTCTGTTTGAAAGGTGATTTGACCGGGGTTTTACTTTAGATACCATTTACGAAAATCCGTTCAGTTTTTTGATGACCATCAACTCTATCAGGGGTTTTAAATTTTTTGATTAATTCAGTGCCCCATCGCATTGCTACTGATGCGTACTACGTATTTCATACAATTTCCTAAAGCATATTTTACATATTTACACAACCCCCAAAACCAAAACCCTCCCCTGAAAAACAAATCCTCCCCTAAAACCCCCAAATATTTTTTTGTATCTAAGCGAGAGTTGATCCCGCGACCCTTGACGCAGAGCCCGTACGTATGCTCAGCCACATTTAGACCATAATGGCAATGAAAGTATCCCTCGAACGGGCACAGAGCGCGTCAATCCTCCATTACAAGTGGGCCAGTAGGTACTGTACTGCCTCAGACAGTCATTGACAATTGAGGTCAAGGAACACAATTACAAATTAGATTATTGACTCGACTGTAAGTTCTAGCGATAGTCTATGTTAAATTTGTACCACGTTATGTAGTGAAGCGTACATATTTAACATAACCTGCTTCATTTCATTTAATTTTAAGATTAAATGAAGTTTAATGATATGCAGTATTCGTAGCACGTGGCATTTCTGCCTACCCTCATGGGAAAAAGGCGTAAGTGTATGTATGTAAAATTAAAACCGATTTTTTTTTTCGAGTATAAGGCCCGGTTTCTTAAAACTCACTAAGTATAATTATAATCTTTTGGCGGAAGTCTTAAAATTTAAACTGGCTGAATATTTTACTCACACAGACATTGTTGATCGAAAAGTGGGTTTGAAACAAATTGTTGGCCTATCCAATGACACCCTACACTATGGTATGAACGAAAAAAACCATTAAGAAAGAAAAATTCAACCTCAGGCGGGACTCGAACCCGCGTCTTCTGGATTGGTACTCCAGACGCTCTGCCAACTGAGCCACCGAGGTATCCGCCTGATGTGTTGCATTTTTCTTTCTTTATGTTACTTATGTCTTTACGGCGACTTTCTTTCTTAATAAAAAATAAAAAATCTTAGCTTGAAATAAGCTAAAAAATACAAAAAGATTGAAAAAAAACATTTCCACATTTAGGTGTAAGGGGAAATCGTAAATATTTATGTCATCAATATTTATGAATCACGCTATGGCCCCATCAGAAAATCAGCGCCGCAGCACTTAGTGTAGCGGCACTATGCTGAGATGGGAGCATTTTTGGCCTCGTGCGGGTGTTGCCCAGACATCATTTAATTTATTTTTCATCGTTCTATATTTTGTTTGTTTTATTATTTTTTATTTTTGGTGCTGCTTCTGTTGTTTTTTTTACTGTTGTGTTTTGTGATGTTGGTCATACCCTCTACGGGGTCTAAATAAATATTTTTTCTTTCTTTCTTTCTTTCATTAGGTATTTATTTTTAACCGACTTCCAAAAGGAGGAGGTTATAGTACATACTTTGTTGAATAAACCGATACTAAATAACATATTTCTAGTAAAAAAAAGTCTCTAAACATTGGAAAAATATACAGAATTTTCATAAAAACACTAGCAGACTTGTTTTCGGTATTTATAAAGCTATTCAATCAAAATCAGACCACTGATACTACATAGAAAATGTTCGATATTGATGCAGAAGTAAAGACGATGACGTTTTTTACATGCACACACACACAAATGTGTGCATGAGGCACGTAAGCTTCTTAACGAAGCAACTAAATACATAATAAATTGCAGCGACAGTGACGTATTTGATGTTAGAGGGGGGCAGAGACTGGCCGTTTTTAGGTAGGTAAACAATATAGAAAACGTTTTACAAGCTGTTCTTTTAACTTGCAATGTTCGTTAGTTTTAGGTCAAATATTGGAAGTTGAATTAGAACCTCTTCTTCTCGACCTACAGAATATAAATTTTACATGTTGGATCAGTAGCAGTGACAATGCAATTTGAAGGTAATCAAGGTTTGTCTCGAGCCAATCCTTCTTCTCGAGACGAATAATTTCAACGATTAACAGCATAAACACGAAATGATGCATACAGTTTTAATTTTGATTGTCTATTTTAAATGTTCCTTAAAAACCTGTTTAGTAAAAAATATATAAGTAAGTTTTGTTTTCGTAATCCTATCGTTTATTAGTGTGTGTGTATAATTAAGTAATTTCCTCCGTAGATAATTACATAACAACTCTACAAACATGCCGCTTATGTATTAAATAATATACCAAAAACACTTACCATATCTAGATTATTAAACAGCATATTAAGATTGTTCAAGTTATTCATACTATCAGCTTTTGGGGCGATTGGTCTCGGTTGGTTCATCATATTAGGGTTCAATATAGACTTCATCCTTCGTCCTCTCCTTGGTGTAACCTCTGGATTTCTTTGCCTATAATCAGCTATAATAGACTTCACATCCTTAGTAGGACCCTGACGGCCCATCGGAAGACCAAAACTGGAAGGTAGCTGCCCATTCATATCTCTAGGGAACCCAGTCATGTGACCAGGCATCATCATCGTTTGGGGGAATACTGGTTTCGGCATCGACATGTGAGCCTTATCGTAAGGAGGTGGCAGCCCTGACATGGGGTTGAAATGTGAAGTGACTGGCATCATCGGAGTCTGCATCATTGGATTCATGTTAGAACCTGGCTGTTTGAGAGCTAGCCCAGAAATCTCGTCGCTTTTATCAATAGCTAATATCTTCGCCTGGTTGAGGTAGTCGAACGGATCTCGGTCTCGATCAGCACCGTTAATTTCCGCTGACTTCTCAAAAGACAGAACCTGCTTTCTTCTTAGGAGTCGGAGTAGGATTTCCTCTTTGACTTTTTTGAGGTGTAGGATGTTATTCCACTCGTGTTCCTTCTTCTGGGCTAGTTCTCTAAGGGTTTGTATCTCTGACAGCAACTGTTCTGTATGCCTTTGTATTTCATCTACATTGTTCTTGGTGGCTGTTTGTATGTAGTCGCTGATCATGGTGTCGTGTTGCGGGAACGTCTTTTCCACTTCGAGACAGAGCTTCTTCAGCGGTGACTCTGTGTCTACCTCTTCGCTAGCCCGTCGTTTTGTTGCTTGCTCCTCCTAAAAATACAATTATCATTAGCATATTCTCCGAAAAAGTACTTTTGAAGGGTGACTGGTGGACTGTGTAAGTTGAAGATCTCGATTTCAAACCCAACTCCCTCACCCTCTAGTGACTTTTCAGAAGTTATGTGCGTATTTATCTCTCGTAGGCATGTGAAGTCTGTAAATCCGCACTAAGCTAACGTGATGGACTACAGCCCTATCCTTCTCAAATTACTAAGTCTTCGGACTATTATATTATTAGGACTATTATTTATTTAGTAAATGTCTTTTTGGACTTTTAACCGACGGAAATTTGCGTCATCACGTTGGAGCGTATATTTTATTACAGAGTAATTTCCTGTGCCTTTTTATAAGCAACGCTTCATGTTAATAAATCCTGACTGCGATGTGCCTGCTGATCGAGAGCATTCAATACTGAGTTCCACTTCTTTCTCATTGAATTCAAACTTACGAGGAAATAATAGGGGATCATTTCCTCTTTAAAAACCTTGACCTTGGAGATTTACAATATATTTTATGTATTAAAATCAGTTTAAATAGTTCCAAATCCCACGTCATCGTTTTAAAAATATTCCTAAATGTAACCTACGATGATCTGAGTCTACAATTCGGAATAAATTATAATACCGAATACATATTATTTTCGCTAAACCATCGAGAGAGTACAATACCACCACATTGTTCATTTTGTGCCAACAGCTTGGTTAACGTGACCTTGGAAAAGATCAAGTGTCACGGAAGGTCGTTTTGCAACAAGTTTTTATGCACGAACGTTTGGGTCTAATGCAGAGTTAAGTTTAAATATCGATAAAATTAAATTGATATCGCAATTTTACAGCTAAATATTCTGACGCTACTAAAGTTTTGACTGGGCCATAAATAAAGTTCTGATCACTTTTTTAAAGGCTTTTTACGGTAACTTATAATAATATTATGTAGTAGAATTGATCGCCGGAAATAGTATAATTTTAAGTATATTTTTTTTAATGATTTATGGGTATTCATTTCAAGCAATTAATTATAACCGATTTAATAACTGTGTTTATTAACCCCCAACCCTAAAAGGGGGGTGTTATAATTTGGACGTGTCTGTGTTTTTTCGTGTTGGTCTGTGTAGCATCGTAGCTCTAAACGAATTGACCGATTATGATGCGGTTTGTTTAGTTTAAAAGCTGACGTGATAAAGATGGTTTTTAGCGGCAATTTATGAAGATCTGTTCAGGGGTTTAAAGACATTGGCGGTTATTTAAAATTCACTATTATTGCATGATACAAAACCACTGTTACTTAATTCTTTAATCCTTATTCTTTTTTTAAATGCCTGCATCTGACGCCCGACATATCCGGATCATATTTGTCAGTCAATCGCTTATTAATCTGTACAGGTATATGATATATTTAAGGGATCTCGCCAATAGCACTAAGTTAAAACTACAGGACCAACGAATATACATAACACATACTTCACAGTTGCGACCTGTGTCGTAGCCATATAGTTCCTATAGCGGCATCAATGCAATCAATGCAGTGATTAATTATCAACATCATATCATGCAGAAGACTGCTGAACAACAGTTTTCCACCATATATCTCACAAATGCTGGCTATATAGCACCCAAGAGCGGATCACGCTTTCAAGTCAGGGTGAGGTCACATGGTCAGGTGTCTAGTCATAACAGACTTCAATTAGATCATTCTAATTTAAAGTGTAGATTTTCTAGTGGACCTACGCCCAGCCCAGGGGGGGTTCATGGCCCCCCCAGGATCTATCCTAGATCGCATTTGCACTACCAGCGACCTTAACCGGATATATATCTATCTCTCTAAATATAGGGATATTTAGAGATTCTTCAAAAGAGGAGTGAAAAGGTTTTTACAAGGTCGCCAACATGCACTGGTAAAGCCAGAATTATGACAAAATGAGAATTCCGTTTGTAGTCAGTTTAATAATTCCTCTATTTTAAGAAACCTGAACAGTTTCTACAGGGCAACTTATGACCAACATCTCTGCGTGTTGCAAACATCCATATTACTACAAATACGACTTACCAGCAGATGGGCCGTAAGCTGTTTTGCAACCCTTGCGGTATAAACGAAACTAATCTCATTGTTATCTTTCTGTGCATAGTCTCCACTCAAGTAACTTTCAGCCCCCGTAACAATAAATCAGTTCTACAACCTATCTGCCCTGTCACTTCCACTAAATAACCATTTCAAACTGTTAGTTCTTCTAGAGATCTCCCCATTATTCCTGATTCAATCTGGTACATCAATATTAAGTAACTTTCTGAGCACATTGAGTGACCTGGATCTTTCTATAAAAAGTCAGAAACCACATCTCTGATAGTGGTTCATACTGTTGTAGAAAGTTTACCAAGAAAGCTTGATGAGAAGCCTTGGAAAGCTGATTGAAATGGAGTAAGGGGTCTGAATAACCAATTTTGAATAATCTTGTATATGAAAAAGGTTTTTTACTGGTCCTATGGATATTGGTCTTTTTAACTATTACTACAGTTTCTTTAGGAACATACATACTTACCTTAGGAACATCCCCATTCATTGGCTTTGGTTTTGATTTCTCTACTTTTGGTTCTACCTTCTCTTCCACTGTGACCACCTCAGTCATATCCACATCCGCGTCCTTCTCCAGCTTCTGTGGTTCTTCAACAACCATAAGATCCTCTTTGATAGGACTAGGTTCCTTTTTGGGGACTACAGCTTCTACAACCACATTTTCCAAGGCTACTGGTTTTCCAATTTTTTCTGGGACCTGGGCTGGAACAGTTGTGGAGTCATTGTTCTTCTGGTTGCTCTGCTTGGGGGATATGCTTACAACTGTTGGGGGACTACTATCTTCTTTTAGCAATTCCTCTAAAAGACATAAAAGGGTTTTAGTGAATGTAAATGTAAAAGTTAACACAAATTTATTACAAGTAATATTTTGCTTGAGATCAAAATATGAGGCTTGAAAAGCGATCAGGTTTTTTATTGGATCAAACTAATCAGGATTCAAAATAATAAAAAAAAAACATATTTGTAGATTTATATCTTCTATTATTTGCACTTTTATTGATTTTTTGGTACTAGAATATTGTAATAATTTTCATTTTCTGCCACACTATCTGCCAGAGCTCTGTTTTTTTTTTGAGGATGGAAACATTAAATATTTTAGACTAAATTACAGTTATGTTATAATATGGTATTTGACTTAGAAAGAGAGAAAATAGTTTTTTTTTTAAATGTT
The DNA here is from genome assembly GCA_905163465.1 of Craniophora ligustri. Lineage (NCBI taxonomy): Eukaryota > Metazoa > Arthropoda > Insecta > Lepidoptera > Noctuidae > Craniophora > Craniophora ligustri. Next base: position 2,030,940 of record LR990967.1, on the reverse strand, counting down.
GACTTGAAATATATAGGTATGGTTAGAAAGTATAGCTGAGGTCATATTATTCATAGGCAATGCATTTTGTCTTTATCAAATGGCTAAAGAAAAGACTACTACTACTTATGCTACAAGTTTACAATGATTCTGAGGTCAGGTGATGAATTAAAATGATTTCAATTGAAACTACTTGACACTTGACCTCTGTATAATGTTGTTTAACTTTTTTGTGATATTTAATAGAAAGGGACTGTCTGATCATGCCCTCTTTTTTTAGATGTTTTTAATCAAAGCAGGGGAATAATGTACATTTGTAATATGTAAAGTGGAAATAAGAACCTATATTACCTACTTTGTTCATTTATTTAGGAATAGTGAAATCTATTATTACTATATTACAATAAATGCAACTTAAACATAACATATTACACATATGAAACATATTAGAAAACACAAATGCAGTAGATAAGTAACCTCAGAATAAACCTCTTTAATCATAAATCATAATATTAATATTACCTTTAACATCATCACATTGAACATTTACGAAACTATCACTGTTTCCATTCTGGCTCTCACTGATATTTTCTTCTTTGGCATTATCATCACAGTTTCCCGCCTTTTCTTCGTCAGCTTTCTCAACGACTGCTTCTAGCGATACCGGTTCTTTTATCCTATCCAAGTCGGCGTCGTCTATCGCCAATGGATCCACCTCATTCTCGGCAACCGTCTCCCCCGTCGGAGACACATCCACACCACCGTGGCTCTTCGGAGATTCCACTATTTTCAGGCTTATATCGTTCATGTTTATTTACATATTTCCGATTCACAAGTCACTGCACAGTGTCACCACGCCGCGCATAGGTTCAATGACTTGAAAATGACCATTTGTAACCATAATAAAATAATTTAAGCCACATACATCAAACAAAAGTACATAGACGTTGTGCTAAAACAAATTAAACAACCTAAACAACACTAATTACTAAATTGTTTGTAATTTCTTTTCCATATTGGGTAATATCACAATGTACTATCAAGCAGACGTATAGTGAACTCAGGGGTCATTGTGACTAATTCCATGACAATATTAGCATGAATGCTATAATTATAAATCACTAAATATACATTGTATTAACTCCAAATTAGATATGGAATTAAAAACACTTCTTTTCTATTTATTATTCAGAAAAATAAATGCTACTACACTAGTAGGACGCAAATCGCACGCGAACTTCATAGAGTTGCCACTACAATAATAACGAAAAATATTTTTTTAAAAATCACAAAATTGTGCTTATCTTACATTTTATACAATTTAAGTAAAAGCTTTTGATATTATTTTTATCACATAAATACGTTTATAGATAATTAATTATTAAATAATTTTTAACGCAATATTAGAACCAAGAAAAAATTTCTACTGTTAGTTAACATTATTTGTTAAATGGCAATTGTTATTTATGTGTTTTGCTACACGCAAAATGGTTAATTTAAGTAAAATAATTAATTATCAAGTTATTAAATAAATGTATATTCTGCGACATTTACACAGCACCATCTAGTCTCAAACTAAGCGGAGCTTGTACTATCGGTACTAGTCAATGGATATAATACTATTCATCACATAAATATTTGCGTCTTGAGGAATCGAAATCGAATTACTGATTCATGACATAATGATTTTATTTGTCATCAATTAATTAAGCTCATTGCTGCTGTAAAGCTAAATTGTACAGTAAAAATATATCGAAATTGTTTTTGCGTTTACCAACTCTAATCTAAGGAACAAAAAATCATATTTCCGGCGGATGTATTTCCTAACCAGTTTATGATTGATTATTCCATGCCTATTCTATTAATTTGACATAAATCATATCAAATAACGATTACTAATAAAAAAATATTTGTTAATTCAGCACAACGGCAGTCAGACAAATGAAGCATATTCATTTATTGATAAATATGTTGGTAGATTTTGAATTTTCCGCCATTTATGGTGAAATGAAATAATGTTGTAGAAGATACTTTGCGAAATCGATATCACAGGCGATTATTACAGTTAAAACCGATAAAATGTTTTTGTAAAACAGTAAAATACAGTATAAAAATATAATTGTTCGCGTCAGTGTAACAAATAAATATAAGTGTATGTTTTTATTTATGCTCTTATTCTGTGAATCTTCCAGTAAATTCCAAAAAAATATGTAGCACAAATAAAATAGTTATATCAATAAATTATCCGTAGAGAAACTTATCCGTATGTTATTAAGTTCATAAAGATTTTGATTTATGTGACATAATGAGCTTTGTATTAATAAATAATGTAATATCATTTAATTCGTAAATGGAGTCCCTATTTTGTAAATAAAATGCTATACTGTCGAAAATAAGAACGGAAAGTGTTTTTTATTTGAAGATATATTTTATTTTAAATACACAAGAGGTTTTTAAAGATTTATATTAACATTTACAAGTAAAGTTAAGTTAGTATAAAAACGTTTCGGATTGAATATTTAAACTCATAATACTTACTCGATTACTTGAATACGTACCAACATGACAAAATTCTTGATGTAAGCACAACACTAAACGATGATGAAAGAAAATGAATGAAAAAAAGCAAATGGCTGACTAAAATCGACGTTCTTAGTCCTAATATAAATCCGATGTAATTACATGAATTATGCGCTCTTCATGATTATGATTAGCGAAATAAGATTATATAAAGAGTAAAGAACTAAGATTATTATATATTGCAGGCAGAAAGCCTTCTGAAACTATATAAAATACAAGAAACTTATACCTTAGCTAGCTTACACAATTTTGTATTATTGCAAAAGAATTTATTGTGCGTATGACGGACGCACGTCCGTTTATTACTCAGGTAAGTCCTTTAATTTATATTCTTGTTGCATGTGCTTGTGCTGTGCTGTGATTTGTTTATTATGTTTTTGCAATATTATCAAAAATCGCGAGTGCTTACGACTGTGTTATTTTTAGAATTTGCTACTTTGTAACTAATTCTCCAAGTATCGTTTTGTAGTGATTCTAGTGATGCCTATTTTGATGTCCTGAAATTTTCATTTGAGTACCTTCATAATTTGTCTACGTGCTTAGATTTTTATAAGCGGGTATAGTCGTCCATCATTACAACTTGACAATCACAGATCATGCACATTTATTTACATCAACTTTTATGAAGTTATTTAGGTACGTACTAACTATTTAATTGATTAAATTTTTTGAGTTAATTTTGCGATAAGATGAACTTTGTACAGCTTATTGCTTATCAGTTCTAATTAAGTTTCTATGTAAGTGCACACAATTACATGATAGTTGCAATAAAATTAATTTCAATGTTACAGTTGAAGTGATGTGAAGTGTCGACACAGGGCGGGGGCGCCGCCCCAGTCGACCATGGACCGAGGCTACGATAAGAGGCATTCCAAACACCACAAGGACAAGCATAAGAAGCGCTCTCACAAGAAACACAAGTCACATTCAGGTAGTTCCCACGAACAATCTTATGCTACAGTCAATTCGCTTAAACCTCTAGTGGAGTATTCTGATGTCAGTTCAGAGGCATTATCAGCCCCAGAGGCTGGTGAGATTGATAGTGAAACAAGTTCAATTAGCAGGCATATCGCCGATGACCTCGATAGAACAAGAAAGTCCCATTCCATACGTACATTTGTAGATAACAAGACAATATCTGTGACAACAACGAGTCGTCGGGCTGCTGAAGAATATGCTATGAGGGATCCGTCGCTGGCAAGGAAGCGACGCACTGAATATGATGACGGGGACCCAGAATATGATGACCATGGTAGATTTAAAAAGAAGAAAGACAAGCGGAAAAAAGATAAGAAAAAGAAAAAGAAGAAGTCAAAGAATAGATCTAGGTCCGCTAGTTTGGAGAGTGTATCTCCAGATGAAAATATGCCTGAGGAGCCCCCAATGAGGGCTGCGAGTCCTCAGAGATATCAACAGGTGCCTGTGAGTGAGTGGGAGAAAGCATCATCTCCATTGAGAAATGGGTCATGTTCCCCAGTGTCGCCATCGATGACGCCGCTGATGCGACACGAGTCTCCGCGGCACCGGCCGTTTGTCCGGGAGCCGTCGCTGCACCTCAACCCAATGCCTTACTCCCCGCACCGAGAGAGATCTCCTATCAGGTAAGGAAAATACTGTATTTTATACTATTGTATTACCCACTAGACTGGCTGGCACTGCAATCTGTTGAAATCAATCAGTTGTTATGGTTACTAATCAAATAGACTGCAAACCGCCTGGCTGTCTTGTGTGTATGCTTATCATGTAGTATCACAGAGGAGTGAATAAATGGAGAGATAATACTATTGTGTGATACACTCCATTTGTTATCTACTCTGTGTAATTGAACAGTCTCATTCAGATTTATTTCACTCACGAATATTAGACATTGGCATAGAACTACTTTTTACAGATAATATTGCGGTATTATGTTTGTTTATTTTAATACCGTATTTTCGGTTTCTTTACAGCATCCTTGTGTTAGCCTGCCCATAAACATTCTATTTCTTAAAGGCGATATTTATTTCTATTTTTCTGGGGTTACTTTCAAGTTGTTAACTTCATTTCTGTCTGTTAAATGTTTTAAAATTGAGGGTTTGGTTACTATGGTTTCTAGCCCATCCTTCTGGTTGCTGCCCCATCACATAGCAACTTATGCTGTACAGAGTTGTGATTTGTGAGTGTTATTTTTATTAAGCATGATATTAATTATACATGTTTTGTTGTATCTTAAATGCGTGTTTAATAGATTCAATATTTCAATAGCTTTATGTATGTATATTAAAGTGGTACTAGGTAACTGCATCTTACTAGTAAATCCTATTAGTGATAATATTCATTAAACCTTTTTTTTTGGAGGTCTTGTCTCTACAATTTAGTTTTTTCACTGGGTTCATGCTAGCCTTCTCTTATAAGGAGACTATTCTTTAATATTCTGTAATTATTTATTTATTTAATTAAATTTCACCAACATTTGTTACAAATATAATAAAAATAGGACCATATAAATATTTATTATGGTACAGATATGGCCCAAGTCACTTTAGTACTGACTTTGAAATGGATTTTATTGTCCTCACTACATTTATCATTGTCCAATATTCTAATACCTATTATAATTCATTGAATGCATTCCCCCTCCATTGATGAAAAAAATAGTAATAAATGTTGTAAATTATACATTTATTACTATTTTTTTCACTTGCATGGTATACAATACACTCCAACCTATTATAAATATATATTTATATTATTATTTTATAAATATAAATTTTCTTATCATTAAAATTAAATGCTTCTAGTAACACAATTAATAATTGACGATCCAATTAGTCCAGCGGTAGTCAACACTGCCTTCTGTGCTATGGATCCCGGGGTCGAATCCCGGCGGGGAATGTTTGTGTGATGTGCATAAACATTCATTTGTTTCATGGATGTATTTATGTATCATATGTATGTATTAACAAAAAAAAGTATATATGTGGTATATCAACCAACTAGTATCCGTAACAAAAGCCTCATTGCTGCTTAGCTCGGAACTGGATGACGCTGTATCTGTGTGTATTCAAAAATATAGTATATTATCATTATTTATTTAAATTAATTTATTAGTTATTTATGGTAGTATTTTATCGATTCCTTATCATGTTTACTATATCTAATGAATCATCCAATTATGTAGAATAGAAGCTGATAGAAATTATAGCAAGTGTGATTGTGACATCATATAAAAAACTTTAATGATATCATTATCATCATCTTTTTGAGTGAAATCAATTTCTTAAATCGTATCATCAGCCTATATTCGTCCACTGCTGGACCTAGACCTCCCCTACTGAACGCCACAGAGCTCGATCTTCGGCTTTTTTCCTCCAGTCACTGCCAGCTGCCTTGCGCAAGTCGTCGTTTAATGATATGTTGAGGGTTATAATAGTTAACGAAACTCCCATAATACAATCAAGTTTTACGTTAGTAAATTAAACATATATTTTTTAAATCAAGTGCTTTAAATTTTAATCATGTCTATTAGTAGCAGTTTTTTTTCCAAGTAACTTTCCTCTTCCAAACATTTTGCCAACTATGTTGGAGTCACTTCTAGCCTTCACAGTTGGTGCTGCACATCAATCATCTTACACAAAGCAACTACCACCACTAAACACTAAATATGTGAACTGTTGGTCAGGGTTTTCAAGTTTCTGGTTATCAAAGCCTTATCTTATTACCTGATCTCCAAAGCATCGATGTGTCGAGAATAGTCACCTAACTCAATTGTTTGATGGTTTTATTTGACTGTAATTCTCTCAAAAAGTAGTATGTATAGATTTTGTACACATTCATTCATTTAAGCATTTCTTATCATATCCATTTCATAATATGGTTTAAAATAGTGATATATGGTTTAATATAGTCGTCAAGGCATTTATAGTACCCAAAAGTTTACATTTCAAATATATCATAATATTTTTAATCTTATCTTTAAAATGTTTGAAAATAATAACCATAATATATATTGGACTTATCTAATTAATTACTGACTCAAAAATAATTTGCCGAAATCCATTGTTATATCAAAGTCATAGTGAGAGCATTAAATATTCCTAATAAACATTGAAGTCGCTTTATTTACGAGTAGGTAGTAGTCGTGAAATCGTTATCTCACATCATATTTAAATATCTAGATATTTCAGCTTTTAGCTTTATATTTAGATCTTCATCGAGCTAAGCAACGAGGCTTGTGTAAAAATATTATGCGTGACTGAAATATCCCCGACTCGGATACAGATGTTGATGCTCATTACACGAACATTTGCACCTACCGGGATTCGATAGAGAAAAAAATGTCACAAATCAACAAATTTTATCACAAATCGAACGCCCGGGCATTTTGGGCAAATTGGGCAAACCGTCTTCAAAACTAAAAAGTTAAAAATAATAATACAGTTTTAACTTCTCTTTAGTTTTAAAGGTATGAAGTCTATCCTATAATGGTGAGGATCCCATTTTTTATGGGACCACACGGGAAGCTCCAGCTTTCATATAAAAAAAGAATCATCAAAATGGGTTCACCAAGTCGAAAGTAATTGGGTAACAAATATAAACTTTTTTGAAGTCGGTTAAAAATGCCGGGGTTTTGTTCCTTATTTGCCCCCACATTTATATAAACACATTGCCCATCTCTATTACCGATCCCTTTTTTGCCTGTCCTTCGCTACAACCAATGCCTTAGTACTTAAACTCAAGGTCACGACTGCCTACATCAATAAGTTATACGATAAACTTGCACTAGCTTATTTATCGTCTTACTCACGTAGTGTTGTGCTGTGAGAAATAGGTTGCAATGAACTCGCAGAAGGCTAACGCATTAAATTACCAATTGATTAGCAATTAGAGTTGCTTTTTGTTTGAACAAAATTGTGGGTGAGTTACCACACTGATAGTCAACGAAATTTCAATGCTTTCAGAATAGTCACTCCCGTAAGTAATATCAAGTTTAAATTATGATAAAGGCTGGACTTATTTTCGTTACTTATTTCAAAATTCAATAAATAATATTGAGAATCTGTTAAATATTTTGGCTGCACTCTTTCTACACGCACACATTGACATATTCACATATGTGATCTTGCTTATGTAGTTGGGTAATATAATCGGAGTGCTTGAATGTAGTGACTGGGGTGTAACAAGGGGTGAAATAGGGGTGCATAAGAATGACATTTGTAATGTTGACGTAACCTTTTTCGACTCGCTTATTAATTCGCTAGAGCCGCCCTAGAAGCACATACACCGACCTCCTTAATTGGTGAACTCCTTTAAAAAGTTCAGGTGCATTCGTAGCGCGTGGCATTCTGTAGTTTCTGCCTACCCCCATGAGGAAGGCAGTAAGTGTATGTATGTAATTCGCCGTCTAGTTAGTGTTTCTTGGTTTTGTAAAACAGGCATCTGGTTAATTTGCATAATATCACATAATGCTTGTATGCATGCCACTGTGATTATCATAAACCTTGAGCTTTGTCATCGATGCACTGTAGAATAATTCAGGTATTCGGATCGAATGACCCGGTATCAGAAGTGCTACTTTTGTTAATAATAGTAATAGAAAGTGTATCCGGCGACATGTATTATATTGTGCCTCGTTAAATGAATTTTATCCTTATGACAATTGAGCTAGCAACGTTTTAGTGTAACTTTAATAAATTTTAATACTATACATTTAATTAAGTAAATAATTTCAACCTATTTTCAATTTCCACCTGTACAGTGCGTGAATCATTTTAATTTAAAACTTGAAGAATGTAATAACAGCCATACCGTGTGTCATTGTGAAATGAACTTTATATACAAAGGGGATGCCACAAAGTCAAATGCTAGACCCACATATCATTGCAGTTAATATTAAACTACTAAAACTCACTTTTGATAACGTTTCTAGCTCTTATACGATTTATATTTTCGAAAATTCATAAGTACATACTCATTCAAATTTTATAACAAGTAGTTTTGGTTTTCAAAACTTTTTTGTTTTAATGATTTGTATGGCTTATTATTATTTTAAAGTTGCTTAAAAAGCCTCTTTAGATGTAAATCCGTATATCGCACCTTTAGAATGAAAGTAACCTAACTCAAAATTACAGGATTTTCTGATTTTGTCATAAACTGACTTTAATAAGACTACTCTAAAACCCTGTGGAGAAAAAGAAACCGATCTATTTTTTTACTTCGGTCACTTTCATTCTATTCGGTCAATAACGCAGCGCATAGGCGCACCCTTGGAATGTAATTTTGAAATGAAATATTCCTGTAATTTTGAGATTCTGTGATTTTCCATTCATTCTAAAGGTGCGATATGTTTTTATAATTTATAGGCAAGCGTTTGACCACAATCTCACCTGATGGTAAGTGACGATGTGGTCTAATATGAAGCACGCTTACCTAGACGATAACTATTCACTCGTGACTTGAAGACCCCCATATTGTACACATAGGGAAATACAAACTCAGGAAGCTGATTCCATTCCCTCGCTGTGCGTATAAAAAATGACGAAGCGAAAAGCTTCGTGCGGGTTTCGGGAATTTCCACCATACCAAACCGCTTATCAGTTTGCCTGGATGTCTGATAATAAGGAACACCTTATAATCTACGTATTCAATTATAGTTTTGGTTAACAGTCTTAATGGGAACCGGATGTATGACCACCAGTATAACACCCCAGTTGATTAAAGTCTACCATGCTGGTTAGCATTAAAGCTTTGGTATGGGGCATTATTTATAACAGGCATTTTTAACACTATGAGAGGCTTACATCAAGCTGTTGAAGAATATGTATAGGTTTACATTGATGATTTCCAAATATTTTTTTATTGCAAACAGAAAACTAGGCAAAATGCCCAGAATAAATATCAAAATGCCTAAAATAGCGCCCTTAAAGTGTTATGTTGCTGGGCATTCCCAGAGAGTTAGGTTAGGTTAGGTTTATGATGTCCTGTGCACAAATTAAAGTCGTATAAATAAAAAACTATAAACTTTTATTCTACTTTTGAACGTCACATTATATTAATTGGCTATCATTCACCATAACCTTCCGTGTCTTTAATCTAGTTTTTATTGATTTGTGTGAGATAACCTGCATCTGCCTGTTTCGCTTTCTAACTAAATTGATTTAAAATAATTAGTAGGTCATAGGAATGAGGTGTTAAACTTCTTAACTTAAACGGAAGATATCTTGGAGTTTTCCCAGTTCAATCTTTAGTTCCTTGTCTGATGATGACTATTCTAATATTTTACTCGTCAAAATCGGGGATATACAGACCATTTTTAGTTTCTCGAATACCGAACAGGCCTAGTAGGTTATGAATCTGTAGTAATTAAGCATTAGGGTTTGATAATCGTTTCGTCTGATATTTATTTATCTATCATCCATCTCATTTACTGTTATAAGATCAGTGCCCAGTAGGACAACTGCTAGTCACTGATTTGTATAATTTTCAGAGGTATAGTCACTATAACACGAGCTATAGTCCACCATGCTAGCTTAGTGGGGGTTGGCAGACTTCACAAGCCATACCATCAAAAAGGCAAATACACCCATAACATCATAAAATGTTGAGAAGAACACATGACTTTTGTGCCGACTATCATATCTCACATAGTCACATATACTTATGATATGATATTCCTAGTTCTAACCATATCTTGACATTACACAGGAGAAGACAAAAGTCGACGACGCCGCACACGCCGTCAGCGCCGCCCTACCACGAGACGGTGACCATAGACTCCGACACGGAGCAGGACTACGAGCGCGCCCGCCGCGACTACTGGCATGAGCAGCAACGCGTGCAGTCGCCCATCATGGTGTCCGGTAATAAAAGTTGCTTACATACCAGAACTCCTGCCCTCCCCGAAGCGACAGGCAGAGGGGTGCTAACGTTGCTTGTGTTTTTCGATAGATACAGCTTCTAAAGTTGCCGTTGTCCCTTAGACTCGCCGGTGCGATCAGTGTCGAGGGCGCGCGAGTACAGCCCGCGCCGCGCCCACCGGCGCCGCAGCCCGCACCACCGCCGCCGCGAGCGCGACCGCGACCGACACCGCGACAGGGACTTCAAGACCAAGCACCGGTAACTACAACACACCTGCCTACACAGCTATAACAGAAGCAAAAACTAATAATAGCATGTATTGTACACAACACGCATAGCGTTGGGGGCCCCAATCCCGCTTGATGGTAAGCAGTTAGCGTAGCCTATAGTATATCTTACGTAAGATGGTAGATCACATTTATGGTCGACTGTACCGACTGTACCTCAGTCGGGCAGCTCAATATGAGCGAGGAGTCTCGCAATGCCCTATCACCTCTCTTAAAATATATACTTACATTATAATGCTGACTCCCGCAGGTCGCACAGCCGCAGTTCCCTGAAGCGGCGGCGCTCCACGTCCCGCGGGCGGCGGCGGGGCTCCACGCAGTCGCCGCCGCGGCACCGCGTCAAACACCGGGAGCCCTCGCCCAGGGAGCGGCATCGGTATGTTTGTATTCTTTATTGTCTAAACCAGCCGTTATTTTGAAGAATTACTTTATTTTATGAGATAGACTAGATAAGGAAAGCGGGGGACAGTGTTGTGGCGCAGTTTGGCAGAGGCCTATGTCCAGCATTGGACTGCGATAGGCTGAGTTGATTGATGTATAAGATGTGATGATCATAACCGCATAAATATGCAGGAAGGCACATGAGTCAAAAGGTTTTTCATACTTCGCTATATTGGGTATGGACCATTGCATGAGCTATGAGAAAATATCTAGCTAGCTAGATATTTTCATAAGGAAATCTACTTGTATCCAGTTCTACTGAGTTTCGCAGTTTTTACCATAAAATCAATCGTTTATGGACCTCATTTTCGTCATTATAATAGGAGTTTTTAAGGAAACTATTTGATCTGCCTTTGTCGTCGTCCGTTATTATAAAGAAGGATTATTTTTGAAGAACAGTATTTAATGTCAATAAAAATAGAAAACGGAACATTAAAATATCTTTATTAACGTAATGAAATAATATTTTCTATTTCAATCAGACACGGATGTCGCAAAAAAAATAGGTAAATAATATCATTTATAACTATCACGTTTTAAGCCTGGAGAGATTGATTCTAAAAAGGCAGAAAAACGGCTTCAGTCATCAGTGGAAAATAGCATGAATAGTGTCCTACCGAAGGGCACATTTTGGCTGAAGTCTTTTGTTGGAAGGAATGACTTGGGTATGAAATACCTAAACTACGAACTGATGACGTTGGTGCGAATTGTAAACGAATTAGTTGGAATTTTGCATGATAGTTATATAAGTATACAGTAAGAATTATATTTGTATTTATTGAAATTACCAAACAGAGAGATAGCCATATGTACTAGCAAAGGCTATAGGTCTTCAAAATAAGTACCGGTATAATATATTTTAAATCGACATGAAAGTCGGTGAATCTTATGGAAATGATTGTATGCAAAAAACTCTGTTTAAAAGACCAAGGCAGTATGGGTCTCCCTTCTTTTTTATGTTATATGCCTATCTTCATGTCTTTTTAAACATGTGAAAATCTTGATGGCTATTCGACGCCACAGGAAACCCACTTACTAAAATTACATTTTACAATTACATTTTTGCTGGGGTAGTGAGGCAGGTTTCCATTGTATTCTGTATCACCGTTCATCATAATCATATCAACTGTTATACGTCCACTGCTGGACATAGGAGTCCCCCAAGGATCGCCTGTCGGGGTAAAATTCTGCCTCATCAAGAACTTACTACATATATGTTTTATTTTTCATACAGAATTAAGCATGAATCGCCCAGCCCCCCAACGATGCTGCAGCGTAAGATAGATTTCAAAGAGAAGATCAGTGATACTAGTCTATTTGCGGAATTAGTCAAGGACAAGCATAAGAGAGCTAAGGTAACATTTAAGCTAAATAAGTTTGTCATTTTGATTTCAGAAATCAAAAAGCACCCTAAGTACCAATTTCATTTATATAATATTTTCTTCGTGAGTTAATGCTTGAAAATTATATAAAATGTTACTTGTATGTATATAAAAAATTAAATAATATATTTATAATCGGATCTGATTAGTGGTTTTCGTTTTAAGTGTCGCTGCATTTATTTCTTGTATAACGTACACACTACTGAAGCCACTAAAGCATTTAATGTTACTGCAGAAACTGCAAGAGATCTTGAACCAGAAGGAGGAAGAGTCTCAGGGCGCGCTGTCCAACGCGACGTCCATCAACAACCCCGAGATACTCACCATCGACGAGCTCTCCAACATGACCTGTGACAGTTCCACACAGGTTCTTTATACGTCTTTTATATGTAACAATTATTTTTTTGTTTGTTTGTATGGCGATGAACTGATGACACCTAATGCCAGTTGAGTTTCGATATTAAATAAACTTATTGAGATTATAAATGCAATATTTTCACAACGATTTAAATAATATTTACAGCAGTCGAAGGAGAACGGCGAGGTCGTTCGCGAGGGTGGCGATGTGGTGGACATCCCGATGCCGGCCCCCGCCGAGGACTTGCCCCCGGCGCCGGCCCCCGCGCCGGCCCCCGCGCCGGCCCCCGCGCCGGCCCCGTCGCCCCCCCGCGGCGCCGAGCCCCCCGCCCCGCCGGCCCCGGCCCCCGCCCCGCCGGACCCCGCTCCCGCCCCCGCACCGCTACAGCCGCCTCCCGAGTTCAGCTCCTTCCAGATTACCAATTCCAATGGGGATGCTGAACTTATCCCGCCCAACATAGAGGTAAGTTCATTACATTAATAAATATTTCGTTGCTAGTCATGATGAATTTGACTTAACATACAACAAATCCTACGGCCTCAAGGTCTCAACAGTAAACTTAGTTGGCCACATGTCGCTAGATTAGGGTTGCTATACGTCTCGGTACGCCGGGACATGTCCTGATACTTCATACACTTAGAAATTATACCACCATATCGATTGTAATCAGTGGCGTAGCCAAGGTGATCAAGGGCTGGGCCTAAAAAAAAATCGTCCTGCTTGAAATTTGTTTGGAATTTCCCTGTAGTTATTTTTTACCCCAGCGAAGAAAAATTACCCTAGATACAACATCCTAGATATTATACTACCATTTTCTTTAAATGTCTCGGTCTGCGTCCCCACACTTATGGCAACTCTACGATACATAACGCTGATATTGCCAAGTCCTTCATGTTACAACGTACTTGCAGCCTTCGAAGCCAGCCACGCCGTCGCCGGCCGTGTCACCGCCGCTGCCCAAGTGCAGTGTGGTGGAGAGCGTGTTCTACCAGAACAGCCAGCCGCCGCCGCCCAAACCCAAGAGCCTTACCAAACTTCCCATGCCGCCTAATACTCAGGTAAACTGTCATACCTAAGAATAACTAACAAATTAATTACTTATTGTTATTAAATTTGTATTTTGTCTTTATATAAATACAATACATACAACTAGTAAAACATTCCAACATCTCAAACGAATTTACATTCTGTGTACATTCTCACTTCAAGTGTAATTTAATAGTATTAGGACTTCAGAAGCACTTTGTTCATTATCATTACGGTGTCCATAGACTATATCATTTATTGTCCCACTACTGGGCGCGAGTCCTCCACTCTATCATTATTCTAGCTTAGCACCGATTGACAGACAACCGTTGGCCTTTATACATAGCTTATCAATAATTACACAATTAATATTCATCGCTGTTTCCAGGTGGAGGATTTAAAGACGTTGGCGAACGAGAGTCCGCTGAGTACTCCGTCGCCGTCACCCGTCAAGAAGCCTGACAAGCCCAAGCGTACCGGCATCATGAACTTACCCATGCCGCCTGGTAAATAATATTAATATAAAATCTCCTTTACAAGATTTTATTTTAAATAAACGCGTTAAAATATGCGAACTTCTTATTCTAAATTCACTGTGTTTGAAACGCATTAAACGAGGCTTAGTATTTGTCAGCGTTCTTATAACTTAGAAGCGTAAATATTTTATTTCGATGTTTTCTATTGCAGTAATTCCCGGTTCCGAAGAGTTGTCTGGTGATGAGCTGGACGGAGGCACGCCGCCGCCCGCCTCGCGCCGCGAACAGTACTCACACATGTTCAGCAATAGGAAACACGCCAGAGATCTCGTATGTTGGCACAGTATAACTTGTCTAGTATTGTTCACCTCTTACAACATACATACATACACACACGCCTTTTTCTCATGGACAGAAACTACAGAATGCCACGCGTTACGATCCCTGCATACCACTTTGCCTCGTCCACATCCATACCTCTGAAAATATTGACCAATAAATTGACATTAAAATGTTGGTGTCATGTATTATGATCACGCAAAACTTTATTCGATTTTATACTAAAGACTGCATGTGAATATTTTTTTTATTTCTACAAAGGAGGATGACGCTAAACAACACAAAAAAAATGTTAAAACTTACCACAATATGTCATTTTTCAATTGTATTTCCCTAGTTTAAGCTCCAGTCCACCATAGATTAATCATAATTGTATACAGTATTATTTCTGTATCAACTCTTTATGTTGTGGTGGAAGATGAATCAATTTATTATTATTATTTATTTCTCCTTCAGGCTGGATCGAAGCTGAAACGTCCGCGTATCCTGAAGCGCCGCGGGTCCAAGGTGGTGCCTGTGGCTACACCCACACATCACGCCAAGGACTGGGGCGAGAAATGCGTCGATGGCTTCCAGGTGCATAACCAATTCTATTATTAGCTTATTCCACTTAACAATTAGCTCGATTCTAAAGGAGCTCTTAATGGTTTAAGTCAATTGTGCGTGTCACTTTACAAAGTATGTTAGAAACGCGCTTTGATACTTTTGAGTAACCGTCGCGTTAACGGTTAGTGGACCCATACCACTCCTGACATTGTTGTGCCTTATTAGGCACAACAATGTCGAACAGAACGACAGAATGACGGACAGAAACAATTATAAACCCTATTGGGTTTATAATTGTTTCTGTTCGTTATATAAGTGGTATATATAACGAACAATGGACATGTATGTGTACATTATTGAATTGAATAAACTTGTGATTATGATTTTTTACAATATATTCAGGTTATCACACAAATCGGCGAGGGTACATACGGACAAGTGTACAAAGCACGGGATAAGAACACCGGCCAATTAGTCGCGTTGAAGAAGGTACGACTGGAGAACGAGAAGGAAGGCTTCCCGATCACGGCCGTGCGGGAGATCAAGATCCTAAGACAGCTCAACCATAAGAACATTGTAAATTTACGGGAAATCGTCACCGACAAACAGGACGCCTTGGACTTTAGGAAGGTATGTCTTAATTTTTTTTTTACTACTAAGTATTTTTTTCTTTATGTAGAATTCAACTATAATTTGTATACCACCGTACTGGCGAAACGTGATGATCTAAAGTAAAGGTTCATTGCATATAAGCAATAAACCTGTACTTGTTTCTTGCAAGTAGTATTTTTTTGAAAGGACCTCTTCCTTTTAAAAAAATACTACTTGCAACTTACTTCTCGATTCGACGGGGTTATTTTATGTGTGGACGGTACCGCGATATTTTCGCGTTTAGTTTTACAACAACCGATTTTCCTAGCGTATGAAGAGAACGTTTTTATTATTAGCCATTCTCCCATGAACTCGACAGTGTAAACTTGCCTTGAAACTGTTTTTTGTTTTTTAATACTATGTATTAAGCTTCTTAACTTACTCATGTCGTGAAATCTAGATCAAAGTATGATAACATGTCTTTTGTCTCCAGGACAAAGGTTCGTTCTACCTAGTATTCGAGTACATGGACCACGATCTGATGGGTCTGCTGGAGTCCAAGATGGTAGACTTCACGGAATCGCACAACGCATCCATCATGCGGCAATTGCTCGATGGACTCGCGTACTGCCACCGGAAGAATTTCCTGCATCGAGACATCAAGTGCAGCAATATATTGATGAACAATAAGTGAGTTTGTATTTGATTTTATGTATATTTACTTCTTAGCATTATTCTATAATGAACATTGTTTTATTGATTCATATAAAATATCTTCAAGACAGCGAGTAATGAAATCCGTAAAAGGTACTGTCTTTCGAGGTAAATAATGTTGATGAAGAGTTAAAGTATTTACCAAGATCAATCAACAAATCTTTAGTCTCTATCTACCCCACAGAATGTGTCTGTTTACGTTCTAAAGTGGGATGCTCAAGTATAAAAATTTTACTCATATTATGTATTATTTAAATGTGTAGGGGTGAAGTGAAGCTGGGCGACTTCGGTCTGGCGCGGCTGTGGTCGGCGGAGGACCGGCAGCGGCCCTACACCAACAAGGTGATCACGCTGTGGTACCGCCCGCCCGAGCTGCTGCTGGGCGAGGAGCGCTACGGACCCGCCGTCGACGTCTGGTCCATGGGCTGCATACTCGGGGAACTGTTCCTCAAACATCCGCTGTTCCAGGTACGTGTGTCGCTCATCAGTTCATCTTTATTTCCCTGTATGTATATGTAGTGAAAATCCTTCGACACAACATTTGATTACTATATCTTGCTATAGAAGTTATACAAAATGTTGAAGAACCAGTGGAACTTACATATGACATGAAGGTTAAGGCAGAGGTGTGAGGTTCGCCGGTATGTTTTTAAAGCCCATGTAATAAAGAGTGAGCCTATTACCATTCATCGGGCACAAATCCAAACTCCAAACTGCTATTGAGAATTTCATAGAAAAACCCAATAACACTTTGCTCGACCTGGGAATCGAACCAAGATCTCTTGCTCAGCAGTTGTCCTTTATGACCACTAGATCAATGAGACAGTTGAACTTTTTGAGTGATATATAAGTTATCATTAATAATGGAACTCAACGAAACATAACTTACGTCTTTCAGAGCAAGAATGAATACTCTGTCGTTATAAAAATGTGTTTGACCACGTGTTAGCTAGTTACTTATAGCTAGAGAATTATGTAATTTAATTTAATTATTGTAGGTGCATATTTAATTTAGCTGAGCTTATAAGGTATTATTTAGATGATAGGCGTCTAGGTGGCTATTCATATTAATTAAATTTGATTGGGTGGCCCAGGGCCGGTCGTTGTAGAAATCCTTGGGGGAGGCTTATGTCCAGCAGTGGTCGTCATCTAGCTGATATGACGATGATAATGATGAATATGACAAAGTTTGAATAAAAACCATTGCAGGCCAACGTGGAGATGATGCAGCTGGAGATGATATCGCGCGTGTGCGGCACGCCGGTGCCGGGCGTGTGGCCGGGCGTGGTGCAGCTGCCGCTGTGGCACACGCTGCGGCCCAAGCGCTTCCACAAGCGCTGCGTGCGCGAGCAGTTCGCCTTCATGCCGGCCGCCGCGCTCACGCTGCTGGACCGGATGCTGGAGCTGGACCCCGACCGCCGGATCACCGCCGAAGACGCGCTCAAGAGCCCGTGGCTCAAGAACGTGGTGCCCGACCAGTGAGTTGGATCCACTTTTGTTTGTTTCGCGACAATACTCTACATGCCTCATACAACCATGCAATTTCAGTTCGGATTTTAGCGCAAATCAATTGAAAAGTATGTGCAAAAATATCGATAGTTGTCATTATTATCATTCAGGGCACCGACCGTCTTCACCACATAAAAGGAATGATAACATTCAACAATCGCATTATGCTGCATTGGTTAACCGTAAATTTTATTGCTGTATACATAGAGGCACATATATTTAGATCAGATATAATTACATAAATAATGCTGTGGTTGATATAACACAATGAGACAAAAACCAAAATTATATAATATTGCAAAGAGGAAGGTTCTTAAAAATCCTAACAAAGCCTATCATCACTTGCTGGTTCAATTCCTGCTCGAACAATTATCTTGTCCACGTCCAAAAACGACTATTTCTTGTATAAAATTCGTGCATGTCTGATGGTGGGAACCCCGGAATGGAACCCCGGAATGTTCTTCAGTGTGTGTAAATCTTTGAGAGCTTGTGAAAACATCTGAAGCTCTGAGAATCTGAACATCTGAGGTGAATTATGGGTATTACAGATAAATTTAGCAGGAAAATGCTGGTTATTGCGATTGAGGTTGATTTACGAGATGTTGTTGTCTATGTTTGTGTTTGTTTGTAGCTACATGAATACATACATGTGATGAATACATACAATGAATTTCTGGCGAAAGTATTATTTTCCATTACAAGGATACAATGTGGCCTAAATGGCAGAGTCGCTTGTTCGGTGCAGGGGTCAAATGATTGTCTTCTGACACCGAGGGTTCGATTCCCACAAGTATAAACGAATATGTGTATGGTAGTTTATTTGTGTATGTGAAATTTGTTGACGTGAAATCCTTAACGATGCAGGAGGCATACATATAATGTACATCCAACAAACGAAATTTTCTATAAAAGTATATTACCGTGGCTAGAATATTGACCACTTTAAATGTCGAAGGCAGTAGGACCATAACGCTTATCGCTCCCGAATGTGCACCCAAATTTCGTCGGTATGATTTTAGGTCCCATGTAATAGGGGGAGAGCCTATTGCTGAAAAGACCCTAATCTAATAATATCGTTCATACATCACACATTCATGAAATACAACATTGACCAATGAATATAATGCAACTAAATTTGGGTTTTTCTACAATAACTTGTCACAAAGGACCACATCATTGAAAACTAGTGCATGACTACAGACTGAAATGATACAGATGGAAAAAAGTCCCATCATAACGTTTATTTTTGCTTTGATGGTTTGTTCAAAGGAACTATGTCCTAGTTTCATTCCAATGGGTTTTATTTGCATAATAATTTTGCGTTTAACAACGTTTATTCAGTGAAGATGAGTATATAATTAAAACTGTGCAATGGATGTTGTTGTAATGTTTAGTACGTGAAGTATGTGGATTGCTACCTTGACAGTTCCTTTGGACAAATCTAGTAGTAACTCCTAGCAATAGGCTAGGGATATACCTAATTAATAAACTTATCCCTATAGTTATACCAACTGGGATTATCGCACCCCGTGAGTATTAATTATACTGTATATTCAACTGTTGAAAGTTCAATCATCTAGGTTATAAAACTATGTGAACAAAGTTACCAAAGGATGGTGAAGGAAATTCTTCCGGAATTGGTGTCCAGTTCATAAAATATTGGTGTCGTTGTCATACATCTATCTCATACCTTGGCCTGGCTTGCAATTCTCGAAAAATGTATGCAAAAGCGAAATTCGATAATTTACTACTAGGACTCACTGTATAGATCACATGCTTGTTACATTGCCTGCGCATATTGGGGGATATGCTGACAGGGAGGCTTAACAAATTCGTTATCGACGCTCTGCAGAACTAGGCAAAAGCTGCAGAAGCAATCTTTCGAAATAGTTCACAAAAGGTGCGACCTATGTGGAACGATAAAAGCAGTAGTTACTTAAGTTGTTACATAATTCCAGAATGCCCGCACCTGAGCTGCCGACGTGGCAGGACTGCCACGAGCTGTGGTCCAAGCAGCGCCGCCGGCAGCAGCGCGAGCAGGACCACACGCAGGGCAAGAAGCCCTACGGGTACCCCGACGACAAGGACCAACAGAAAAATGACAGTCAAGACTATAAAAGTGAGCCTTACAAATCCGAAAGTGGCTTCAAACCCACCGAGCCCGCGCAAGAGGCCGTGGGACAAGTGAAATAGTACAGACTTCATTGCAAAAGCTACTTTCGCAAAAGAAAAAAACGGTGCTTACATTAGACCTACTCACTATGTGATCTAGAGTTAATTGTTGCCTGGGGAGTGCGTGACGATGTGTCGGTGTGGTTTCCGCGCGGAGTGAGCTCGTGTGCCTAGTCTAATATTAGCTTCGATTTCATCTACAGTTAGCTTTTAAGATGAAGGCTGTGTTCTTCAAGAAACTTTAGCACTAAGCTATGCTTCTTGCACGATTTGCGAATATTCAGTACAAAACGTAACACCATTATCTGATATCCTTCATACGGATATCGTGAAATAAGTCTGAATAGACTTAAATCTCTACATATAAAAAATTTAATATTTTTACGAAAATTGAATTTAGTAATGTTTGCATAGATGCGGAACCCTGTGAAGCAATTTAACTTATTGCGTTGAATGTAACGCGTACCAAATTGTATGATAATATAGTCGTAACCAAAGTATCGCATAGCGCTAGTTACCCGCGGACGGATGTCAGGCGTCCTGTGCATGTTTGTAAATAATGTAAACTAGAATAATTTGAAATAAGAACAGGTTTATTTTCATTTTAGCGAAACGACTTGTTTTATTTGTGTTAAGAGTCCTTGTAGCTATTATTGGTGACTGGCAACACAATTTAGTCCTATCATAAAGTTGGCAATACTTAGTTTAAATGTAATTTTGGTCAGAATACTAAGTGCCTAAGGCTATGATCTCTTTAATACTTCTCTTGCCCTATTTCGAAGTTATATGCCTACAGTTTTCCTTATCCCTTTGATCCTTGAGTATAATTAAATTTATTATTGTAATAATAACATGTACCATATTTCTCGTATGACAATAATGTCAGAAAAAGGAGATAAGTTGCCAGCAACAAAAACTAAATCCGTGTGTTGCCAACGTAATCGAATGCAAAATAGAGCATAATAGTGTTTCATCCTATTCCTCTATAAAGTAAAACCGTATTTAGTGCATAAAATACTTGGGTTAGGAACGTTGTCCGAAAACAAACTGCCATTTTGTTTGTGTTCGAGTAATGTTGTTATTTACACTTAAATTATAATCAAGTATTGAATTTAGATTGGTACACAAACAACGATTTTAAAAATAGTATAAGGATTAAAATCAACAGGAGGCATAACTTATTTACAGACATTTTTACAATTACAATAAAACCTAATGTATATACGTCCCGAACTCGGATCGTGTTGTCAACTGTGTTTTGCAATTAAAACACAACCACGTGGGCTAGAAGATAAGTAGAATTTGTCCATAAATTAAATGTATTTAGAAGTGCAATTTTCTCGATCAGCAATAAGTTGAGTATGGATGTCTGTTGATGTTATCGATAATATTATAATGTTAGTTAGTCTGGGAGCCCTGTGATTATGTATCAATCGGAATTGAGTTGATTTACTCTCTCAGTTAATTCGTGAACTATTTATAGAATATTTAATGTTAGGTTTTATATGGGTCCCTATTTTTTAGCAAATTTAGAGCGATATTAGCAGATTATGTTTTTGATCTTCAGAATAGACCAATGGATTTTTAGTCATGCGTATCTTGGTGTATAAAAGAAAAATATAATTTCAAATAAACCCGCCATAGCTGATTAAAATCACACTGAACATCTTAAATTATAGCTAAGAACACTGAAAACAAAAAAACTAATTCAAAATCCGTTTAGAGAGTTACAATGCTGCAAATATACAGAGACACCTAAGATTTCATTTATAAAACTTCTCCTTTTACGTCGGGGGTTAAAAATGACACAAGAAAATCTACCAATTAATTTAAAATCCTAAACTAATAGAATAATTTTAGACAATCACTAAACAGTATAAAACAAAGTTGATCTTGTTGTCATTTTGACCGTTTAGTTCTACTGTTTTGATCATGATAAACTAGAGAATTTATTTTGGAAGGTGTGTGAATACATGCATATTATATTGACTAGCTGTCGTCCTTACTTTGTCTCGGTTAAGCAGTTTAAATATCAGTATAGATACATATATTTATCTGGAATAATGCATACATCAAGTGGTAAAAGAATTTTCCTTATAGATGGATTAGGACGTAAAATTTGTTTTTCTTTCTTAATAATGGTAGTTTTATAAATCATAACACTGCGCCCGTGCTAAGTGAGAGCGGATAACTAGTAAAATGATGTATAATTATACCAATTCTAGATGGTTTTCATAAAAAAAAATGCATTTCTGATAGGTCTACATACCCGTTGATATCGCTCTTAGTAAGAATGGTCCTAAATAGCAATAATACCGGACCCAACCTAGTTGGCATTTATATAATTAAGCGTGGATAATGTTCACGAGTTACACGCATCAACACTGGTGATGTTCATCCTAGTTTAAATAATAGGTTTATATCATGTTGTCTGTTCACAAAATATATGTTTGGATGTATAAAATTAACTTATAATGTTAGGGGTTGTGTTATTTTCTTTAAAACAATTTGTATATAAATATGTGCGAGCGTGTTATTTTACATTTTGCGTTGTATAAGAACGTATCTTCCATGAATTAGTTGAAATGTATATATAATAGAATATACTTACTCCTGCATTTTTATGGGCGATAATGTTTGTTTAAGGAAAGCGAAAATTTACACGGTACCCACTGGCCTTTAAGCAGCCTTATTCATCTTGCAGATAAATATGTAAAATATATGTAGTATATTATGTAACGATAAATAGGAAATATATACCCCAGCCATCCCTGCAAGGGTTAGGCGTGAGAATAAATAGATATATATCTATATAATTATATAAATAATGAATATTTTATTGACATTACCGAGATAGATACTAGTAGATTATTTTTCTGTAAAATATATTAATTACTGATAGCTAATAAATAATTTAGTCGAATGTATCGGGAAGCGTTGTAAATTTTCACTTTTCTTGATATAATTATATCGTTGTAACGATTGGTGATGAGCCGCCGGCAAAAGACTATGTTCCCTTGTATTATATTAGTTTAAGGCGCGATGTTCATCGTGTGAATAATCCGGAGTTTCGGAGATAATCGTCGTTTTTTTTAATATTTTGTATGCTGTGGTAATGGATGGTAATTTGGTTTTAATTATTGTGTTATTTATCGAATGAATTGTAAAAGATACGCGGGGATACAAACTTTAAACTAAATGGCACTCAACAGTGATTAGTTTAGTGTAGTTTTGAGTGACTTGACAAGTGTAATGCTCAAGTATAAATAGCAGTTGGAATAAAAAGTTAAAAACATTTAATATGTTTGTAAAATCATTTAATTATAATCACTATTTGAACTTATTTTGAGTAAAGGGTTTATATAATATCTCATGTATATATTGGTCGTGGAGTGCTAAATTATGTTCTTACTGATCAAATTATTTATCCAAAAAGACCGAGAATGTCTGCCTTTACCGTTATTATGTCCAAAATGTGTTACACCGAGGATGTTTTCGTTTATAATTAAGACTGAAGTATGACGGCAATGGGCGATTGTCTGTCACTGTAACTCTGGATTGTTGTTATCACATTTTATGATAATAATAATTGTAAAAATGTACCTAATGTTTTTTTAAATAATTATACTACGATGATATAAGATTTGGCTTTTAATTTTTAATTCTGTGATATAATATTTTATAATACGCCGTGGCATAACATTGCCGTTTAAAAATTAAATTGCAACGCGAACTACATACAAACTAATGATTAAGATTAATTTTGCTTTTGGGTTTGCGACGTCTGGGCTTGTTTGTGGAACATAAATGGGATTACTAATTCAAGAATTAATGTAGCATACGAGAAGGTACAACTAGATGGCACAACACGATCTGGTATTCAAGTACCGCGTTCAATAAAACTACAGTAACGATTTTACCTACTTTTAAGACTACACACTTCTGTTTTCAATATTCCTGTTGGTCCTCCTATCATATAGTGCGGTACTTGAGCTGCAAGTAATCTAATAAGAACATAAGACAGCGTCATTCTTCTGGTACATTCTTCTTCTACGGCGGTAAAACTGTAGATGAAATCCTGTGATATATAATTATTTGAAAAAACCTTGAAGGTTTACATCATAAAATAAATAAAACAAAATGTTATTATAAAATACATTTATTTAAAATGACTGCAAAGGAACTGGCTTATAATAACAAGGCACTTATTAGCCTGTACCTAAATATGGCTTTTAGTACCGCCATCGAGGCTTATTGCGTATTATTAATTTCAACAAGATATATATATTATTACGGTTTTTTCATAAGTTATTGTTATGATCTCCGTCAAATGTTCAGTGTTGCAAATGTAAAAAAAAAACGGTGTTACGTGTTTATAAAATTGTGTTAGAACTTGTCCAGTTTATGTTTTTGCAATAAGCCTCAAGTTCGTATAATTCATTATGGAATGCACTGATCGTACTAAGAACTCCCAACATCTATATGTATTTCTACACATATTTCAATTCCGTTCTTAGATATATGTCCAAGTATTCAGACCAAACTATCCATAACGATTATAGTATATATTTTTATAACATACATTGAATCTCAAATGTGAAGAAATAACTAACGATTATGGTTCATTATAATATTTGTATTCAAATTGTATCCTTATTATAGGCACCTTTGATTCAGCTTATATATTATTACAAAACAAAAGGAAAAGTGTCAATTATACATGTATCATACCTACAAATATATCTCTATAGATGTTAATTTACGAGTTACGTGCTGATCATATTTCTATGAAATTTTAATTTTGAAAATACCTTTTGGTATGTTACACTAATTATACTCATCTTTATTATTTTAAATTATTTACTTATTATTTACAAAATATATATTATAATAGTTATATTTGTATAAATTCTAAATATTTGGTATAATTGACACTTTCCTACGACACCTAGTTGTATGGCATACAAAAAATACTAAGTACTTTGTACGTAAATCTCATGAAGATATCACATCAAATACATAAAAACTTCAATAAAACTAATTGGTCTATAACATTTTTATATAAATATAATCATTATTAATAAAAAAAACTATGAAATAAAATGTATTTTATAGTTAAGTTCAATATGTAAAAAAATATATGAAAAGAAATGTCATTTTAAATTTAAATTATATTCTTAGAAATAATACTACTTTTTACGGATTCTATCGCGGTGTATTGATAATGTTTCAGATCCGCGAACGTGAAAGAGTAGTTTTTTATAATTCGGAAATGTCTTTAGGTATTACTTTAATATATATTACATACTTCATAGCGCACTTAACTATAAAACGTTATAAAATAATAATTAAAAGAAAATAAGTACTAAAACTCAATATGTATAATCATTCAACATAATTTAAAAAAAAATCGCTCTCTTGTCGTTGTTCAATTGACTTCACTGTCAACAGTTACCAAACGTCAAATGAGCCCACCATAAAGTTTTTAATTCGTTTTAAAAATCCATGTAGTTTTGTCTATGACTTTCTTGCGACGAAACTGCTGAGCCCATTCTGATTAAAGTTTATTCTGACATTTGGCTCTACCAGTATTGGAACCCTTAACACAAAAGGAAGTCTTTGCTGCGCTAATTGGGTCAAAAAATATAGGAAGAAAATGATCTTCCATAAATTCTATTTTACATCAACATTATGGTGGGCACATTATGATAGGTATTAAATAATAAATAATATGATATACGAAATGGAATAGTTGAAGCTAATTGATACGCGAAATCGTTGTATAATTAACTAGTTAGTTAATACTGGACCGCTCATGGTGTTGCAGCGATCTGGAAAATGGAAAAAAGTCTCTCATGAATGATATAAATATGTAAGAACCTCGCTTCATCCATAGCTCTGTAAGGTCAAGCTGTTACTGAGATCAGTCTGGATGGGTGACCAAAGTCAAAGTCAAAATATAATTTATTTAAAGAAGGTCAATTTTAAGTGGCAGTGGTAGGTCCATTCGAGTCCTGACGGCAATTGCTCTCTAATAAAATAATCAGCTGCATAAATGTGTGTCGTACATTTAGGTACAATCACAACATAGGTGGGTATAATAAAGACTAAGGAAATGGTGATATCGTCACCAGCCTGGTGATGGTCCTGGTGACACCAGGTCTGATCTGCCCCTCTTATTGGATACAGTAGCACGCCACGTTTATTATTGTGTGGAGTAGCGTTAGCGGCTATCGGTTCTACGATGCTTCTTTTGGAACGAAGTTCCTTATCGCGCGTTGCGAAAGGGGGCTAGACGGAAAAAATTAAGACGAAAACTTGTAACGACACTTTTTGCTATAGTAAGCTATTGTAAGCCGTGCGGCGTGCGCATATTTCTCTGTCCATCTCTCTCTCTCTCTTATAGAAAGCAAGGGACACCCGGATGGAACGAAGTTCCTTTCGATTAATTAGTGAAGGAATTGTAAAAAGGAACTTCGTTCCATCCGGGTGTCCCTTGACACCTCTCAAGTTTTTTTTTATGTCACAAGGGTAACAAACAAGCTCACGTTTGCAACACCCAGAGGTGACCCTCGCTCCTTGCCGACCCTGTAGAAGCCGTCAGTTTCTTAAAATAAGGGGAGTTGCTAAACTGACAGCAAACGGAATTCCCATGCCGTCAGAATAGTCACTCCCCCAACGAGCTCTTAGAACCTCACTCACTCGCAGGAACAAAACTATTGTTACATCACTGTGGTCTTCTGTAAGGTGGAGGTACTTCCCCAGTCGGGCAGCACAATTTGAGCGAGGAATCTCGCTAGGCCTTAATAGCCTCGAGTACCTACGTATGTGTTCAGTAGTGGACGGCTTTAGGTTGGTATGATAATGAGGTATAATGAAGAATACTCACGACGAGCAGGTTGCCGCTCTTGGCGCGGTGTATGTTGGGCTGGGGTCCGTTCTGCACCTCGATGGTGCCTCCTTGCTTGCCGTTCACCAGGTTGTGCGCGATACTGGGGACGAACATTTAAGGGGTCAGTTTGCTTACGAAGAGACCACAATTATAAAGATGGTTAATACCTTCGTATTTTGCTCATCATGAGTGCTTCATAAGTCAAATGATCGCAAAGGCGTTTGCATCTTGAAATTCCAACAAGCAAAATATTTATTGTACCTACTCCTTTCTCCTGTCTGATAATTATATTTGAAGTTTATACAAAATATATACAATAAATTATAAAACAAAATGTTATGATAAAATATTTAAATCGGCCGGAGTTGGTGAGTTCTATTAAACTCACAGAATGCACCTTGGTATTTGGTCTACTCCTAATTAGACGTATGTAATGAACATATCGAAGAACGGTAGGACTACTGAAGTTCTTAATGCTGCATGATGGTACCTATATTGTGTCTTCTACCACCTTCCATGGTCTTTGCTTGATACAAGACGGGGATTCTGGCAACTAATAGGGATTCCAATGAAGAGGTTACTTACGTCCTGGTGTCGACGATCTCGATGAGCTCCGGCTTCTTCGTGTAGTCGGTGACGATGGTCAGCGCCTCGATCAGGTTCGGTACTGAGATGATCAGATCACCCTGGTGAACGAACAAATTAATTTAAAATTAATTGTAACCGAACAATTGATGATAGAGGATCTAAAACGGTTATAATTTCTTGCGGTTCAGTAGCGGGGCAGTAGCAATTTTTTCACCCCCGTGGTATAAAAAAAATTTTGGTATAGTACTGCTGATAGATGATTTTTTCCTGTTAAGGTGGAAGCTCTCACGGTAGCCCGCGATATTCAAATTTGCGTACGTTTTTTGCAATTTGCCGGTCATTGTCAGACTTAACATTAAACAAAATATGATTCGCGCCAATGTACAGCATGACAATAACCGGCAAATTGCAAAAAACGTACGAAAATTTGAATTTTGCGGGCTAGCGTGGAGCTTCCACTTTAAGCAATGGTGGATAGGTTACTCTCCTCTTGTCTCTAATCTCTGGTCCTATCAGACTGTAGGTACTAAGATAGGTTACAATTTAAAATATTCCTAGTGACCTTGTCCTTCTTGAGTTCCTGCGGTATCTTGATGAGCACGAGCGTGTCGGTCTCGTTGGTGACGACGACGCGCAGCTTGTCGAGCGGCAGGCGGTGCTTCAGCTTGTAGGTCTTGCGCTTGGCGGCGTCCAGCACGTACAGCGCCTTGTCGGACGCCAGCAGCGCGCGCTCCCGCGGCTTGTAGCCGTGGCGGTCGTACTTCACCGCCTCGCAAGAGTACTGCGGACGGAGACAGAAGGTTAGATAGCGGATGGGTGACCTTCGACCTTCAGTATACCCCGAACTTAACTGTCCCACCGTTGTTTCAGAGAAATGAGAAGACCCGTGCAGTAACTTTTTAGACTGCAAATGCTATCGAGAATGTTTCCACCATTTTTTTCATCAACCCATTTATTGTACTACTGCTGAGCACGGGGCCTCCCTCATTTGAGAAGGATTGCGGGTTAGCAGACTACACACCATCAAGGTTTTTTTTTTGAAGTTTGATGTTGAATTAAAACCGACTAATATTCACGATGTTAATAATACTTACAATAAGTTGTTCCCCAGTGGGCCAGGATGGCGATGCCATGAAGGTGTTCCTCAGGGTCTGGTGCTCCGACGTCAGCCGGTCCTCCTGGAACCTCCCGGGGATACTGGCTGGGTAGCTGTTCTTCTTATCTGATTGTTTCATAAATATTGGTTAAAGAACATTATAAAGAAGATGAAAACCTAACATGCGAATAAATATATGGCACTAGAGAAGGTAATAAATAATAAATATTCCTGGACATTATGACACACAGCGCGATCTAGTTCCATGCTAAGAAACGAGGCTTGTGTTACGGATACTAGCTGGTTGATATACTACATATATACTTTTTTTGTTGTAAATACATACATATTATAGATAGATACATCCATGACTCGGATACAAATGTTCATGCTCATCACACAAACATTTGTCCCTACCGGGATTTGAACCCGGGACCCATAGCACAGAAGGCAGTGTTAACTACCGCTGGACTAACTGGGTCGTCAAAGGTATTTTCAAAAGTCGATGCAGATGTTTTTTCTGAGGGGATATTTTTTAGAAATTCGTTTCCGGAAGAGCTATAGCCTCTTCCATTATGAGACTAGCTTTTGCCCGCTCATTTAAAGGACGATTTTCAGGACAAAAAACAATAAGTACTATGTCCTTCCCCTACTGTTGAAGCAAGGACTTCAAGTCTTCAGGCTTCATATAATTTATGGGTGCAACTTTACTTATTGCCTTGGTATTGCTGAGTATAATTTTACAGGCGTTGAACTTGGCTGGTACATTCTGGCATTTCACATGTGACTTGCAATAAAGCTATCACCGCGTGCTGTTGGTCAATTGTTTTTAATTTTATAAACTAATGTAAAGCCCCCTCCCTACTCGCCTACACCTTCCTACCAAATAATAAATCGGTTCAGCGGTTGTATGTAGTGTGAAAATATTGACAGACACGTAATTTCGCATTTATACCTAACATTAATATCTATGGACGGTTACCTTTGAACATCTTCTCAGCGAGCACCTTGAGCTCTAGCTGCTTCTTCTGCTGCGGCGACAGCGCCTGGCGGTAGGTCCGGGCGAGGTGCGCGCGGTACAGGCGGTGCAGCTGGCGCGAGGCCTGCTGGCAGGTGGCCGGGCTCGGAGGCCATGACAGGTCCAGCAGCTTGCCGGGCAGCTGCGTGGCCAGCCGCTTCAGCCAGTGCACCTTGGCGATGCCCAGGAAGCGACGGTTTTCTGGGGTCTCCGGCCCGTCTCGTGTGATGAAACCTGGTGAAAGATGATCATGATTTGTTTGATTGTTAGTATATCCACTGTATCGAGACTATCTATGTCTTCCAAATATCACGGAAAGACATAAAAAAACAAGCTAAAAATTTAATTCCAATTGGCGTTTTTTGTGAGATAGTCTATTTCTTATAGCAAAGACTCTTACTGTTTTTAACCCCCGACGTAAAAACGACGGAGTGTTATAAGTTGACGTGTCTGTGTGTGTGTGTCTGCCTGTGGCATCGTAGCTCCCGAACGGAAGAACAGGTTTTATTTTTTTTTTAATTGTTTGAAGAAAATAAGTAGATACAGTCCAAGACAACCGTCACAAAAGACAAGACAAGTGTCAATTACAAGACGATTTAATTAAATATATAAAACAGTTTTAACAGCTTACCTTTAATGAACGCCCTGATAACGTCAGCAGCCTTCCTCCTCCTCTCCCTAAGCTTCTGCGCGAGGAACCTCCTGACCCACTTCTGTATGATGATGGCCGCTTGCCGCATCTTGAGGTACTGCTTCCTCTGCCAGTACCCTCGCCACCTGCTCTGGATGATGGTCGCGATGTCGTTCTTCTTGATCTGGTACGCGTCTTCTGTCTCGAATAACGTCTTCGGGAAGCGGATGAATATTTTGGTGCTGGAATTTTTGGAGTTGGTTTTATTTTAGCCGATTATTCAAATGATGAAGAGGTTTTCTGAAGAACTTTAATAAATAAATATGTATATCTGGGCATTATGACTCTGCACCTATGACCTAGTTCAAAGGTAAGTAACGAGGCTTTTGCTACGGATGCTAGATTTCTTTGTAGAAATCTTTGTAAATACTTTTTCATTATGATTCAGGCACAAATGTCCATGTTCATCAAACAAATATTTGCCCCTATCGGGATTAAACCCTTGTCACAGAAGGCAGCATTTACTGCCACTGCGTTAATCGGGTTGTCTAGAAGATTCTGGAATTTGAGAGCATTGCATTCGGAGATAATGATTTACTTTCCATTTTTTTTAAGTAGAGGAGAATACTCACTTGCCCATCCTGTATTCCTCTTTCTCATAGTTGAGGACTTCCACCAGCTTCTGCACTCCATCGCGGGGCGCCCCGCGGTACTTAGGCCACGTGTCGGGGGACAGACACTTGTATCTGTTAGAAGAACAGGTGAGTTAAAGGAGAAAAATGCTTATGTACGGCTTATGAGACCTTTGACGTGGTAACAGTGTTATTTAAAATAATCTACGATAATGGAACTGCCTGATTCTATCAGTCGCAAGCGTGAGTACTGACTGTGAGGTTTTGGGTTCAATTTCTTTCTTCCCAGTAGAGCTTGGTAATCGGAGTTGTGTCCGGTTAATGCCCATAGACCATTTTATATTGTGGGTCTGTGGTAATCGCGTAAATACACAACTTGTTACTAAAACCTGGTAAAGGTCCACGCGCCCCTAAATGCCCCTAAATATTTTATGAGAATCCTTAAGAATTTTTAATAGTAACGTAGGACCCAGGGTCTTCATAGTTTTTTAAAACTCAAATGTCAATAATTTATTGATACACGTTTCAGCCTCCCAACATTTATTAAGCAACTGATGGACGAATGCTTGGCATCAATAAAAATTGTGCAGAAATAAATAATTATCTACTTCGTTCTTAAATGTAACATGCAATGTATTTCTTCTTCCTTTTGTTGAATAAATTATTTATTATTATTATTATTAATTTGTTAGAGACGTTCCAACTCATAGACATATATGCTCACGACATGCCACTAAATTATTTACGTAGTCATAAATTGGCAATTGGCAAAGAAAACCTTAATTCAAAGTCATTAGATCATAGTTTTGTATAACTTGTGATACAATACCTTTCAAGGAACGCCTCGTAGGTCCTCCTGTAGGCGAAGCCAGCACGTCGCACGCGCAGGTTCTCCATGAGGCCGAGGTACTTCACTTGGTGGGACACTAGCTTGTCGTCAAATTGCACTACAAATTACAACACGACGTACATCAGTTGGTAAGTTTGTTAAATTGACGCTTATATGTATAGTAGCAAGGTTTATGTTTGTTGTTGTTACTGTGAATATATGACGCTTTGTTTGGATGTGAGGGTTGTGTTTGTTTGTAAGTCTTGCATGCAAAAAATTATGAACGGATTTTGATGAAACTTTACAGTACCTCATTTAGAACATACATGATAGAATTATTTGACTTAGGTTAGTAAAGTGCCACGTCGTATGATAATGTGTCCTATACTAGCTTAAACTATGAAGGAAAATAATACGACATCTGTATCTCTAAAGCGATTTGTAATATTTTTTTAATGTGTGTAATTTCCTGGAGTGATTAGGATACTCACTAGGCGCTTTGGCGTCATTGGGCTTGATGCACCGGATGTATGAGGGCTCCTTGCTGCTCAGGATCTTGATGAGCTCGTTCAAGGAGTTCTTGAACTGAGTGATCGCTGTCTCTGGACGCTTCTTACTGGCTAGGTTCAAGTCCTGAGAATAAGAATGTTTCTAAATCTGAATCCGAGGGTATTAAACCATGTTTTTGGAAAGTTTGTTGCGTCACAAAGTCCTAGGTAAGCTAGCGTAATTAGTTAAAATACCTACTTCGAAATGATGGCAAAGTCATAACACTTGAAAATTATTATTAGAACAGTATTTTAGGTAGGTTGTCTACTTTTTTCTGATATTTGATTTTGATTTTAGTAACTGACAACAGATGTTTAGCAGAGTTTAATCTTAACTGAAGTAAAAACAAGGAAAACGACATAACAAACATTATTTGAAAGATTAAATCTCAACATAAATACAAAACTGAATCAAAACTGCTTTTAGATAAACCAATTGTAATAATTTTCCGTCTGAGTCAGTTCAGTGCAGATTAAAATAAAACAAACGGAGAAACCAACCTTGAAGCAGCTGGCGACGATGGTGTTGCCGCTGCTGGCCATCAGGCTCTGGATGTCTCTAAACAGCAGGTCGTTGTTCTTCTCCAGGAACGTGCGGACATTGTAGGTAACCTCGCCCGCGTAGTGCACGAGACAAAACTCCTGGACGCAAGCATTCACAACAATGGTTTCAAATATTACTCTTTATAGATCTTACTGCTTACAAATATCGCTCTATGTTTATGGCAGGTCTGCTGAGAAACAGTTTCATTACATCAAAGAGCCTCCATGAAATCTGCAGTCCTTAACCATTTGTTCATAAACGACGATTCACATTGTCTGATGGCTGGGGCTTCCTATTTCCGCAACAAATATTCATACAGCATACAGGCACTGTTTCAGGGCTGGACGTTTGTAGGAAAACTTGTATTTGGGACAGAAGATACAGAAGAAAATACTTGAGTGCGGCAACGTTTATAAAAAGCAATGAATGGTCTATTTTTCTTACTCCTCCTATATAACTTCATGATTAATTTCGCTGCGGGTTCCAAGACAGTTAAAATCATTCCCCTGGGACACGTCGGACTTCATTGTCTCGACGATTTTCTGGATAGTTACTATTGTTGATCCTGGTTTACAGGAGTTGCAGTAGTAGGGATTTGGGTGGTGGGCAAGTCCCAAAAAAAAAAAAAAAAAAGAATGGTCTAAAGAACTACGCCAATGGTAGCTTTAAGACGGAACTAGAACAGAAAGAAGATACGATTGGAACCAGACTAAGAAAGCTCTGAAAGTGAATACTAGAAGAGATAAGGAAGACCCTTGCCCAGCAATGAGAACTTTTTGGAGAAAAAAAAACCGAATTATCTGATTGTTTAATTTTTTGCCACTGTCCGAATAATACACCTAATGTCAACACGATAGAAGGTGGATATTTGTTTATTAAAGCCAATAAGAAATTTATTGCACATCGTCCGCGCAGAATTATAGTACTTAATTGCTTATTCGTAATTACGCGTTCTTGCTCCAATACCGAATCTATCGAACTAAGTTCAAATGACAGTGCCATCAATAGAATTGGCACCATAATAATATTATAGCATTCTCACAATACACCCATTGTTTCTGTCTAGTATTATATTATCAATAATTCCAATTGAGCAATTTGAATGCCATTCAATTATACGTCATCTATCACAATAATTCATTTTTGTAATAACTTAATAAGCTAACCCGTGGCAGCTTTTAGTTAAGTTATAGGTCATATAAAAGCATAATATACCTACATATGTTAATCAATTATTTTTATAATGACGATTGGTTTTTTGGCACGGATTGCGGGTTCTACACTGCGGATGAATAAAAGAGAGTAAGCACACATTTTTTTAATGAATTTTCAACTTTATGTGGGAAATGAGAGCCGAGAGAAGCGAGGTAACACGATAAACCACGGTCTATACATATAAAGCTTAAATTTGGCTAGTATATCGTTTATAAGCAAGAACGATTTTTTGTAATTTCAACTTAAAGTCACCTAACAAAGGTGAAATATGGTTTACCACTGAATTGCCCGATTTTACATAATGAATGAGTCATCACTTTAAAGAAACAAAAGCTACACTCATTAAACAAATGGTTACAGTGCCAATATTTATGAAGTTTCTTAACGCATACAATACACATTATTTTAAATGTAAATGCACTCAGTAGTAGGTTACAGCCTTGAAGAGACCACAACACTAGTATACCGGACAGGACCTTGGAATAATGAGGACGAATACGGAAAGTGTATCCATTTTCCTCTTTCGAAAATGGTTTTAAAATAGCGTATTGTACATCTATGTATATATGAATGTCAAGTTTTTGCCTCATTGAGCGATTATTTTGCGGCTGCGGTCTTGGCTTCTTTTGATAGGTCAGACAATCGTAACGCAATAGTGTTTGATGATCTGAATTTGTATTAAATAATGCGCATAGAACTTGATAAAAATTATAGACAGGTTTATAAAGGGAGACAAGACTGATGATATTCAAACAGCTAACAACAACTACAGCAACAGTTAACACTCTCGATCGAGTCACTCGATAAAGCAAATTTGCCTCGACCGTGAAGATCTACTATAAAATAGACTGTCCACATAGGTATATACACATACAAAAAATTAAAATAAAAAAGTATATTAGCATTCAGCTTCTCTATAAAAACTATAACTGTGGAAAATGTCACTCTCCTCCATCCACCCAATTTTCGTAAAAAGGTGTAGGTACAAAGTTTTTGCTTCACGTTCTAGGATACCATAGATAATCTGTGGTACTCACATCGCGTCCCATGATCTTCTGCGTCTTGATGTCAGAGCGGCGATGTGACTTGTAGTGCGGGTGTGGCTCCAGCTTCTGCGTCAGCTTCTCCAGGAAGCTCAGGTCGCTGGCGTCTCCCGGCCTTAAGCACTCGTCGTCCAGGATCGAAATGATACCTGGGGATTGAGGACCACCGGAGAATAACATATAGCTGTTTACTGTACACATATTAATAAGGTATACTTACTAACTTAACTGTGTAAATAATTCTTTGTCATACCTACATATAAAGTCTCAAAGAATGCTCTTAAAAATACAAATACATTTATTTTGTAATTATTACAAAGGAGTTGATTTTTTTATGGTGATAAGTGGGCAAACGAGCAGGCGGCTCACCTGATGGTAAGTGATGACTGCCGCCCATAGACATTTGCAACACCAGAGGCTTGCAATTGCGTTACCAAACCCCTTAGAAACCGTTCAGGTTTCTTAAAATAGCGAGTTACTGAACTGACAGCAAACAGAATTCCCATGCTGTCAGAATAGTCACTCCCCCAATGAGCTCTGGTAACCTTACTCACTCGCAGAAAGACAACTATTGTTGATTCACTGCGGTCTAATAATTATTCCCTGTCATATAAACACCAAGTTATATGGGCGTTGTGATTATATGAAGCAAAGTTAGCGGGCTACTATCAACCCAGACTGGCGTTGGATATGATGATAGTTCATCAGCGCAGAGGGTGCACCATGGATTTAATGGTCCATGATGATCAAAGAGTTTCTGCCGTGTTACTGGCTGCTAAAAAGCTTTGACATCGAATAGACAAACTTCTAAATTTGAAATATGTCAAGTGTTATTAAAACGTTTCTTTGAGGTCCTATAGTACAGTTTACCTGTATGTCTGGCTTCAATGAGGTCGCATATGACGATGTTGTTGAAGTACTCGACAGGCTCCCACTCGATGCCCTCGCGCAGGTACTCCTCCTGCTCCTGCTTCAGCGTCAGCTGGATGAACAGCTGCTGCAGCTTCTCGTTACAGAAGTTGATGCAGAACTGTTCGAAACTACAGACAAGGATTTTGATTTAGTAAATTTTATGGAGCGGGGCAACTGGAGGAAAAGAGCCGAACATCGAGTTCTGTGGCGTTCCCTAGGGGAGGCCTACGTCCAGCAGTGGACGAATATAGGCTGATGATGATGAGGATGGAGCGGAGGACCGGCATTTAACTGTATATATACACCACATTATTTTTTATTATACCCCATACTAAGATTTTCTCCTGTTTTTTTTTTCAAATTCGCAAAGAACCTGCAACCACTACTTATAGATCGTCGTCGTGCGAGGATCGAACCCGTAATCCGTGAGGCATAAGCCGATCGCTGTGTAAATCAACTCGTCAATTATACATTATAGGACTAGAGCAAAAATGTCTGGGACATTTTAGAACCACTCACCTATTTTTGGGGAATATCTCGAACCCGTAGATGTCCAAAATACCGATTACTGAGGACATAGCATCCTTATCCTTCGGTGCGAGGGAGGAGTTTAGCCTGGACACAAGCCAGCTGAAGTGCTTGTCGTAGATGGCCTTGGCGAGGGCATCCCTGGCGTACTGAGCCTGTTCCAAGTCCAGTGGGGTGCTGACGACATCTCCTCGCGCGTCAATGGTACGGCTCGTTAGAACTTCTCGCAGCCTGGTTGCATCTACTTTTAGAAGCTGTCGAAGAGATTTGTATTTTTACCCTTGATATCGTGATTACAACTTGTGTTAGTTAATTAATTGGTTAAAATGTTTTGAATGTTTCAGCAACTAATTTAAACATGGAAATGTTGCACATTACATTTCTATGTTGGAATTATGTAGTTTACAAGAAAAAGTAAACTTTATAATATAATGGCTTAGTAGTAAAAAATGGAAGAAGTTTTTTTTGGTAATCAATTAAATGTTGTCATGCGTTATATTTTTTTTATCAAGTCATAATAAGCGGGATATCCCGTTATTCATCGTCCCGTAAAGCAATGATATATATAGGTAGGTAGGTACATGATACATGATTAAACAATACCCACAATTGTTTTTGAAACATACCTAATCCTATCCCTAGTAAATATTATTTTAAAGCGTATTTATTGAAAAAAAATGGTAAAGTAGCTTGCAACTAGCGTGGATTTAGTAATTTAGTTAACTTATTTAATGATTTTCGAGAAAATCTTTCCTATATTCTCGGGACTCTCTCCACAGCAAATTTCATCTAAATCGGGTAAAGAGGTAACAGACAGGAAGACAGACAGATTTATATTTATTTACCGATATTTTAGCATTTATAATATTGAATAAGGGGTGTTTTTTTATATTGTATGTTTTTTGTTTCGAAACATAATACTACCGTGATTTGTTAGATTCAAATTAAGTACTATGTCTGAATGTTTGTGACGTGTGAGTTTAATCATAGATCGAGTATTTAATTGACAAACTCATTACGGTTCATACTTATCGTAATAAGCGAATATCTATATAATAACGCAATAATGAATATTGACTAATTTACTATTTTCTTTCGAGTTTGTATTTAAAATAGAAATTGATGTTACACACAGGGACGTTACGAAATGCTCCATAAACGGACTACCGCGGTTGATAAGAGAGAAGTCAATGCACTTCATATTCTATGTAATAAAATATAAATAGAATATTTGGGAAACAACATTTGGCCAAACTAAACTTTATCAATAATTTCGTAGCCACAATATCAGTGTGAAATTTCAGTGACCTCGTCAACTCGTTTACTGATAGTAAACGACCTACGAATAAAAATAATAAAATAATAATAATAAATATTCAGCGACATTTGAAACATCACCATCTAGTCCCAAACTAAGCAGAGCTTGTACTATCGGTACTAGACAATGGATATAATACTTATATACTTTAAAAACCAGGGTTCGGATCTCCCCTCAGATTAAGAGAATTTAGACTATAGTTTCTTGCCTAGTGCAGTCTGATTGGTTTCACAAGGTACTAGAGATAGTAGGTATGTGTTATATTAGAAAACTAGTCCTATTCGCTAAAGATACTTAAAATCTAAGCAAGCTTGGCATTTTATTATCCTACCTAGGTACGAGTATAATCAGATTATTGTCGTTCATAGTTGCAAAAAAACCCTACGCTTTAGACAACCCCGAAACCTGACCGATTACATCTTAAATACCGCAATAGAAACCAATTCCTTAAAACCAGGGTTATCACTGACATTATCGTAAATGTAGACGTCTTCATGAGAATTGAAAGCTACGTCATCTTTCCGTAGAAAGATTGTAATCGCAAACGAGTTCAGTAAACATCATGCCATTATTGTGTTATATTAACTAGGGAGCAGTTTTTTAACGGTATTTGTCAATGATAGTTTAGTGGCGTAACCTCTGTGAAAGTCATAGGTCTCGATATCGAACCCGAATGGCCTCAGGCATGCACTAAGTACTGACTTTTTAAGAAGATATGTGCGTTATTTATCACCTGTTCAAACGGTGAAGGAAAACATCGTGAGGAAACCTGCATGCTTGAGAGATATTCTCGATGGAATGTGAAGTCTGCCAACCCGCAGTAGGCTAGCGTGGTGGACTATAGCGTAATCCCTCTCAAATGAGAAGATACCCGTGCGGACGTTAATTGGTTGATGATGATGAAACGGTGAAGGAACACATCGTGAGGAGTGAGAACTTTTTATTATAAAGGATTAATTACCATTACCCTCTTGTGTGTCTGGTATGATAATTAATTTTGGGGCGGTGCAATGTATATACGAGTCTAACCCTTTCTACATCTGCCAGCCAAACACCTATCACTTATTTCTTTTCTTACTTTTGTATAGTATCGTTATCATCTTATACATCAGAGTCGTCGATGTTTACTATTCTTATTCTTAATAATCCTTTAAACCAAAAGCGTACGTCAATCCGGTTCAACTACAACCACCGAGATGTAAATATATCTTTGCAAGATCTGATAGTTCTTAAAGCAGAATAAGAGTTTTCTTTTCACTACAATATGTTCTTTGACCATTGAACTTTGACAAATATATTTTGGATATCTCTATTAACTAGAGTACTAGTATTTACGCCTATTGAACTGGTTTTGAATACACGAGAAAGACGTCATGACATATTGGGCAGAACTGGCAGACAATAGCACTTTAATAATATAGAATTTAAATAAACAAATTGAGACAATGGGCATGTATTAAGCACCAAATCGATAGTGCAAATAAAAAACACCATTGTCGAGGTTGTTCAAAGATTTAGGAGGGATAGAAAACGGATTTCGATTGTAAATGTCACAGTTCACCGATATGACGGAATCTTTTGAAAGAAACATGAGTGGGTTCTATAAAGAAACAATGGTAAACAGTCTATACAATCCTTGCTTATCACTCAAATCTTTACTTTATTTCTTGTTCAATGATCATTATTTTAATTTAAACTTATAATCAATTCCATTTCGTAAGAACTGATAGTTAATTATCTCCTTGCAATGTAAGTCTCTACACATACTGATAATACCATTTTCCGTATAAACGCTAGTACATAATGAAAAGATAATAAATGCTGTTCTGTGATCAATGGAAATAAAGCAGACTATTCTCTTCGTCTAAGCAAAGTCCTTATTTTGGTACGTAGGTATACGAGAGGGACAGACAGAACAATCAGCCCAAGGTTGAAGTGATAAGCAAAATTTAGGAAACACTATCAAACAAAATGCGGTTTTTATCATGTAATATTGTAAAAATAATATTCATTTGTTTATGGAACACAAAAAGTGGTTTCTTTGAATAAGTATTGTGGTTGGCATTAAAATATATTTTTTGTAAGTTTAAAATAAATATAATACGAAGTCTTAATAGGTCTGTAAGATTTTTGGAGCTTGTTTCTCGTACTTTAAGTTTATTCTTTATTCTAGAAGATAATCGTACATAGACCAGTAATTTTCAGTTTTGTAAACTCATTTGACTATAAACATAAACATATACTGGGTAGTACATACAATGTTTCTCAAAATTCATGGAAAAGAAAAATAACTTAACATACCGCAAGCGAATGTGAATGTTGGGGTAGTTTTTATGTCTAGGAGTATCTTCTAACAAAAGGATTTATAACTTTTTTTTGTATAAAATTAATCTTATTTTGACAAAAAATCAAGCTCATAACATGATATTAATTACCTGAGCAACATTGCCCGTGTTGGCATCATGTGACAGTATTTCAGCATATCCCTTGTCGTTCTGCACAAACTTGGCGTTGCCGAGGTGTAGAACGCTGGCGATGATCTCGAAGATCTCCGCCTGTTCCGACTGGCCAATTTCTATCACCTTCATGGCCTCTTGGACAATGCGGAACTGTTCAGCATCGTGGGCGCGCTGGCTGGGTTGGCTTGTCTAGAAGAGGAACACAATTGTTGTACAGTTATTGTTGAAGGGCTTTATAACAAATATTCCCTCAGTAAAACGGTAATAACAAATTTATATTACTTATATTAGTTTTAATATCAATACAATTATGTAACAAAATACTACTTTTGATTAAGGCTGTTTTAATACAACTGTAATAGTCTAAGATCCAATAAAAAATATGTGTTAGACATGTTAAGTTAATCATTTATAATATTTGAATACCACAAGGTGGTGTGTTAGGTCCGCCTCATATTGAATAATTATCATCAAAATATATAAAGGAATTTTTTTATAAGGTTAAGTACTAACCGTATCCGTCGTGTATTTGTAAGCTTCCGGCCTTCCTTGCAGGTGCAACTGTTTTAGAAGATCCTGATCGGCTCCAGCCAGTAATTGGTAGAAAATATGGAAGTTTCTCTCTCCAGACATCTGGCTCACTACCCTGGACTTCTCCAGAAGATAGTTGAGGATATGTCCACCTTCAGGAGCCCCTTCATAATTGAACTGAATGTCCATGTACTTTCCGAATCTGCTGGAGTTGTCATTGCGGTGGGTTTTTGCGTTACCAAAGGCCTCAAGAAGGGGATTGGTTTGAAGAAGTTTATCCTTGACTGTTTCTACGTTTTGGAGGTGATTTGTTCTTGCTGCTATGTACTCTAGAACCTTTTTGGAAGCTTCAGTCTTGCCAGATCCGGATTCACCTGTGGAGTAATATGGATCTTTGGAATTATTGGATATTTCTAGGTATAAGGAGATTTCTCCGTTCTTTCTATTGTTCTATATGTTATTTCTTTGTGTTATTTATGGGTCTATTCTATTCCTACTGGAATCGTTAACTACCTGTGTAGTTTATTGGAGATAGAAGAAAAATAAGTAGTCTAATATTATACCTGAGATCAATATGCATTGCTCTCTGTGTTCATACACCAAGGACCGATAAGCGTTGTCTGCAATTGCGAATCTGCAACAAAAATATACATTCCAATTATTATTTATGTATAACTTGGTCAACAAACAAACACATGCTTGGCAGCGGTAGCGGAAGCCTCGAAAATCGGGATCAGTTCACTATCTACATCAAGTATACTTCAAACCGAGACAATAATATCAAAATGCCTTTCTACAGTTAATTTCGGAAGCAAGATCTTTTCTACTACTCAAATTTGTGGGCGATTAAGTGATGACTTGATTGGCACAGTGTCTGAGCAATCGGTTTTTGGGTCACGGGTTGCGAGTTAATATTTGTAAAACAAAATAGAGAGAAAATATTTGTACGGTCTTACAGGTAGTTGTTCCGGGTCTGGGCGTTTGTGTAAGTGAAAATTAACGACACAGGAGAAAATCCTAGAGTCGAGGCAACATTTTTTGAACAAGAATAAGCAGATTCTTAATTTTATGGAATTTACGGCATCGGCGGTTTGCATATTCTTTAATGTTCTAGGACTTACTTACTAAAGTACTTTCATGAAATTGCTATGTTAAACATCACGTAGCGCCATATCCAATAAACATTACGTTCTACTATCAGATAGATAAGTG
This sequence comes from Craniophora ligustri, assembly GCA_905163465.1. NCBI lineage: Eukaryota > Metazoa > Arthropoda > Insecta > Lepidoptera > Noctuidae > Craniophora > Craniophora ligustri. The sequence continues at coordinate 1,988,708 of LR990967.1, read as the reverse complement.
CCCACTATCTACTCAATAATAATAAATACCTAAGTGTTTTCAGTAATATTTTGTCACACAACGACATTCGTTACTGAATGTAACAATCGTTTTTGTAGATACTGTTTAGGAAAGTAGAATACAAACTACGGAGACGGTAATTGTTGATCAAAATAAATTAGGAACATTAAATTGCCAAGATACCCAACATCTTAGTACGCCTATGACCATCGATGGATCTCTCGAATCCGATCGGATTCAAATAATTTGAGCATACTATCCGTCACCCATCCAATTCGTGTCATTAACATTCGGTGAATTGAATGTACAAATTATTGTCTCTATTTTTATGGTATCCTAGTAGCATTGACTTATACCAAAAGCTAAATCATGTGGTTTAATTGAAAATATTTGACTCTTATAAGTTATATCCCATTGCATCATGTAAGGCAGGCAATGGCAATAATAACAAGTACAAATATAAATACGTTTTAGAGTAGATAAATCATCATGACACATATTTTCTTACTTTACTCTCGCGATTTTGTGTCAACGATATTATCGCTTATCAGTTATATTAAATATCTTGGTTGCTCTTCAGTAATAGAGCTATTTATTGACATCTATCTTTTCTTAGTAATATAAATACGTGATTGAAGATGGAAGAGGGCGATATGGAGAAAGACCGCTTTCATTATAGTGGAAGGTTTTCGGCTGATATAAGAAGATAAGATACTTTTTTTTGTCTACAAATTGGGGTGGATTTTAACTTTGTAACGTGATGGGAACTTTGTAAGCTGAGTAGCAATATATAATATAGTTGATGGGGCAGCAAGCGTGACGTCTGATTACAATTACGATTTATAGATTTAGTAACGTGTCTTGCCGAGATTGGCCACCAGTGTCCCACAATAAAAAAGGCAATTAATTAACACGTTGGCGTCACTCCAGAGAAAATAAGATTTACCTAGTACTACACCCAAAACCAGGAGAAAACCAATATAATTAGTAGATAGTCGTTATTATTATTTTTCTAGTCTAGTGGTATTCAAATTATCACCTTTTTAATAGATTACATACTAAATATTATCATCATCACATAATTTTTATAATAATGAAGATATAATATCACTAATCACGTATATTATCTTAGCACCAACGGGTATTGTTCGTCACAAGTCTAGACTCGGCGCATGGTACCTAGATTGCTTCGTTTGCAACCTGCAATTTGATCGCCGATAAACCGTTGAAGTTTCCGGCAAGGCGTTTTTATTGAATATAAATGTTATTATAATGCGATTATTGAGCTGGAAATTAATTAACGTAAGATTATCTATACTAATATTATAAAGCGAGAGTTTGTTGAGTTAAAAGCTTTAATCTCAGGAACTACTGGTTAGAATTGAAAAAAGCTTTTAGTGGTAGATAGCCCATTTATCAAGGAATTCTATTGAGTATAGGCACACATATAACATCACGCTACTTCCAATAGGAGCGAATTATAGAAATGGGGAAAATTTTCCTATCTTTTATGTGACACAGACGAAGCTGCGTCACAATTTTTAATTTTAATCAATTTATACATAGGAATATTCTGACGGATCCTCAAATACTTGGGAAGATGACGGTCTTTAACAATCGTATTGACCAAACTTGGGACTCAGCAAATCTTTACCTTCTTTTAAGATAAATAGAGAAAATATATCTGCTAGAAGTTATATAAGTATTAAATGAGACTTACACGTGTGGTGGTGCTTCGAAAAAAGCCTTTTTGTAGTACAGCTTGGTCTTCTCTTCCGTGTAGATAGGCAGGTTCTTGTACGGGTTCACAGATATGAGCACATTGCCGATGTACGTCTGTGGATAAGACAGTAATTAAGTCACAAGACAAATCTATTACAGTAACTGCTATCCTATGTAACGTACATAATATCATACATATATTTAACTATCTATCTATCATCATCATATAAACCGTTAGACGTCCACTGCTGTACATAGGTCTCCCCCAAGGATCGCCACGACGACCGGTCCTGCGCCACCCGCATCCAGCGGATCCGCATCTATCTATCTATACATAATATTATTTAATGTTTCCACAGATGATATAATTAATTACGTAGTTGGTGGACTGTTCCATCAGATGGCTTGTTGCGTGTTTCCCACATAGTTGAATCACTTATATCCCGATTAAGTACAAGCAATATACTACTTATTTTATGAGAAAATTAATAATTACAATGGATGGTTATAAGGGCATTACTGTTCCCCTAATGCATTTTTTTTATTAAAATATTATATGAAATAGCTTGTTTGATGCTTTTAGAATTAGATACTAAATGAGAACGCTATGGAGTTAATACGATACACCTGGCAGTGGACGAATATATTGTGTGTTTTATACTCGTCGATCTTGTGTATGATAAATCGTTATCCCAAAACCCTATAATGACAAAACATGACGTGCAAATCAGACAATTCAGCATACTCTACCTTTCTTAGTGTGGATTAAAAACGGTGTATTATAAAAATCTGAGTGTACGTACGTAAATAATGTTCTCATTGAAGCGTTTCCTCAGGTTGTCGATGAAGGCGGCTTCGGAGCGGAAGTCCTCGAGCAGCACAAAGTCCTGCACTCCCACGCGCTCGCGGTGCACGAGTGCGTGCTCCATCATGCCAGATACAGACACCGGCCGGAGGAGCCTGCAGACAAAACAGCTAATTTACTCACAGAACGAAGGTAAAAGCAAAGATATATTAAGTAAAGGATTTTTTTTATGCGGTGCAGGCGGTTCACCTGATAGTAAGTGATCACCGCCGCCCTTGGACATTTGCAATACCAGAAGGTTTGCAAATGCGTTGTCAAACCCTGCAGAAACCGTTTTGGTTTCTTAAAATAGGAATTACTAAACTGACAGCAAACGGAATGCTCATAGGTACTGTCAGAATAGTCACTCCCCAGCGAGCTCTGGAAAACGTTTTTACGTACATAACTTGTATATAGCTAAGTATCTCAAATCTCATAGTTAGCATTTCATTAAACGTGTAAGAAATAAACGCTCTCGATACGCTAAGAAAAAAAGTTTGATCTACAATGAAAATCCCATATGGGTTTGTGTATAATACCTACTAATGATTACTTGTATGACCAGTGTACGACCGGTGCCGAACAAAAATAACTGCGTAAGACGTCCTACCAATAAAAATATCAATAGCAAAAATACGAGTTACAGACAAAAAGTCTGTCAACGACTACTTTCAAATAAAAATAATAATTTTACGGCATACATTTATGAGTATTGTTAATTTAATCATGTAGGTGTAGAATTACATTTATATAATTATGTTGATAAATACACTAGCATAGTAATATAACTCACCAGCCTTTGGAGTTTGACAGTTTAGCACACACAAATACAATATAACAAAATTCACTGAAATCACACTCTTGGTGCAGTGCTGAAAAGCACGCGTGATGGAAATGTTTGTACCCCATCTTAGAACTTAGACGAGAGTAGACTGGATATGAAATTAAATCTCTACCCAAAGAAATTAACATTGGAAGCGTAATTAGTTTGTTTACAAGATCATTAACGGTATGGGAACGGTAAATATCCTGTTATATTGTTTAACTTTAACAAATAATCCTTCCAGCTACTAATTATGTGGATATAAATAGAAAAAAAAATATGTTTGGTTTTTTTTTCAGGATTCTGTTTACACAATCATATTTTATTGGCTATTAACCTATTGAAAAAAGAAATGCGCGAATAGAAAACATTGAAATGGAATACCGTTATCGGATTTCATTGCTGAATATTTATATTATTGAATCCTGATAGGTCAATGGAACTACATCATTTGCGCCTGTGATAAACACGAACATAACTTCCGAAAAGTCACTGGTGCCTTGGAGTCGAACTCGAGACTTTTGACAGTCCACTGCGGTTACGCTACTTTCTATACATATATCCCAGCTTAAGAAATAACAACATAAAAGTTGTCTTTTCAGTACCTACTATACATATTATTTCACATAATTATATTTAATCGAAACTGTTCACGGTTATTATTGTGTGAGAATTTTAAATAATTCTATGTCGGAAGATGAAGAGTTTGTTATGTTAATGACTAAGTAAATATATTTCTATGTTTTTTATTTTATGGAGATGACTACCGGTAATGGTAACAATTTTTTTTGCTATTTGACCTCTAACTTTGAACTCTAATTTATTGGGCTTACAGTTTGCATTGTGAATAGTAGCTATGGTTTCAACGATAGTCTGATTTCTCCTTTCATACTCGGAGTTCTTTTTAGTTTATCAGCTCCCTTTTTATTAAGCTCGTGTTTTTGTTCTTCCATTGATGATTGATATATCTAGTCAGCCATCTTTTATGATTAGAAAATGTAATTCTTGGTAATTTTTCCTCCTCTACACGAGCTTAAATAGCCTGTATTAATTTTTTTTAATGGGAGCGACTGGTCTCTATCTTTCGTCAATAATTTCGAAGCAATACCGGTAGTGTAAAGGCGGGTCCCAACCGACGCATCAAATTCGTCCATGCATGTCGCAGACAGTTCGTGTCTGCGAGAGGATATTATAACGTGCACACGAAATACTTGCTAATCGTTTACAAACATGACTGATGTTCCTGATTTGTACGTAAGCTGCACTGTTCGTGCACTTGCGCAGGTTTGGACCACCTTAATTTTATTAAGAATAAACATTGCCCTGCCCTAAACACCAGCTAGTGAGTTTAAATAGCACGGAGTTTGGATTTGTGATTAATGCCAATAAATTCGACGGTTATTATTACATGGGACCTGAAACCAAACTGTAAGTGTATGTATCAAGTACTTTGCCTATCTAACCCCTCAAGTTATGTTATACCGACGTCAAATATTTAAAAGTAAATAGACTGTGAAATAAAACTGGTTACAGCAAACAGCTGCTACCAAAGACGCTCCGAAAAGTCGCGATCAAATAATATTAACATATCGCAATAATATCCGTAACATTAGTACTATTATTTCAACGTATAAAATTCCGTCATGTGTGAGAAATCAGTAAATAGACTGTGTAAAAAATATGATTATCTAACAAATTTAGTCATCAGGATTTTGTATATAATTGTAATAACAGCTGCAATGTTTGAATATTCATGTAGAGTCGTGCAATTTGTAACATTGTCTAGACTCACCTTAACGCTTGCAAAATTGTTTCAAACCTGGCTTACACCTGTGTTTTTTTCAGTGTAATCTGACAATTATTATACTTGCGCTTCGTCCTCGAGATTAGTACCTAATTTACACATGTAGTAACACATAAGTGACACCACTCGACACTGTAGTTGAGAGCTATATATATATATTTTTTTTTTTTTGTGGGTATCCCTGCTATTTCACCTTAATAATCTGCTTAGTATTTCTTGTCATTCACATTTTAGTGTTCAACCGCTCAACACGTGTAGCATTTTATTATACTGTGCAGTGATTATAATGTCCAAAAGGAAGAGTGTTGATGATTACGAACATTTAATGAAGAAGCTACGGAAATATGAACGCAGGTTACAGCGTTTATATCCACCGTCGCGCAGCTCATCGTCACCGATCGCGCATTGTTCATACGAACAACCAGGTTAGTGCACTACCTTCCGAGTATCAAAATAACGTATTTACGTTAAAACATAAAAGTTTTGCACTCCGGGCTACCTTTGGGTTTTCCGACGCACAAACTTACTACCTACCGATGCTCGAGGAAGTGTTTGTATTAAACGTATTTACGTTTAATTTTAACCTTGCACTCCGGGCCGCCTGTGGGGCGTCCCGACGCAAGAACTTACTGCAAAGCTTATAAAATACTTACTTACTATAGGGTACTTACCCTAAAATGCTACTGTTTGAGGTATGCAGGTACTCGCGACCTACCTATATTATTGTCTTGATTATGATAAATATTATAATCCAACGTTAAACGATATAAGTAGATACTTATTTACTTTATCATTTACGCATTAGGTATACGGATACGAATAGATTTTTTAATCTCTTAATACGTTACCGGTTACTCCTATAAAAGTATTTCCTTTTAGAACACGCTGGTATTGAAACGGAAGACTGGTTGCAAGACTCTCCTGAGCCTAACAATTTACTTGAATTTAATACAACGGTACCCGTTGATCCACCCGATCCTGTCGTATCGATCGATCCTGATACACCGATAGATCCTATCGTACCGGTCGAATCTGCAATTTTACAGGACAAACCTGGCACCTCCCAAGTAGCGTCAACTACTAATATAGACCTGGAATTGGACCAGGATACGATGGTCATTCTTGGAGAAGACCCGTCGACATCAGTTAAGTATGGACCCGAATTACATAAGGAGTTATCGAAACGGTTCCAGCACATTGCAACTGAGGGACTGGACAAGGATTGTAGGAAATCCTTATTATCTAAATACCTGGTCCCTTCCAACTGTCATCATATAGCTGCCCCAGCATTGAACGCGGAGTTGAAAGCAGCGATACCTGAAGTCGCTGCAAAGCGGGATAAGGCCATAGTCATCAAACAGGACCAAATGGCAAGTGCTATATCCTGCCTCGGCCAGGTTATTACCAGCCAACTAGTTTTGAAGAACAATGAGCTACTGCCCAAACTTATGGACGCTGTGCGAATTCTTTGTGACATTCAACATTACGACTCTGTTACCCGCAGGAACTTCATATTGTCTGCGCTAAAGAAGGACATGAAAGATGCCTTGTCTAGCACTAAGATTGATGAATTTCTCTTTGGCGAAAATTTATCGGAGACCATTAAATCGGCTAAAGCTGTCACAAAATCTGGCTCGGATCTCAAACCAGATACTATTAACAAGAATGTTACAAAACGGCTAAATAATCCGACCCCCCAAAGACATTTAAACCGCAGAGCTCCAGCCCCAGCGCGCAGGCCGCCGGGAGCCCCGCCAAGGAGCCGAGAGCCTGCAGCGCCGCGGCCGCCACCGCCGCCGCCCGCCATCTCATCGAAGAGGTCACAGCCACAGCACCAGTCGCGGCGCCGCTACTAGACACAGTTAAGTACGCCGGTCGCTTGTCATACTTTTATAAACAATGGTGTCTTATAACAAATGATAGATCAATACTATCTTGGATTGACGGATACAAGTTAACCTTTACCTCCCAGGTAATTCAGAAGGTAGTACCTGCTGAGCAACGTTATTCAACTTCTGAGTTTACCTATTTTTCCGAAGCTATTAATAGCCTATTAGATATAGGAGCTATATCTAGGTGTGACCCTTGTTACGGTCAATTTGTTTCTAGCGTGTTCCTTACCCCTAAACCTAACGGAAAAATGCGGTTCATATTGAACCTCAAATGTTTAAACAGGTTTATTAAAACTGACCATTTTAAATTAGAGGACTTAAGAACCGCTATAAAACTCGTTACGAAAAATTGCTATATGGCGACTTTAGATTTAAAAGATGCATACTTTACTATAAAAATTCACGAAAGCTCTCGGAAATATCTTAGGTTCTCATTTAATAGCCAATTATATGAATTCAATGCATTGCCATTCGGTTTAAATACAGCTCCATACTTATTTACAAAAATAATGAAGCCGGTTGTCAAATTGTTGCGGTCGGCGGGTTTTTTATCTACCCTATATTTAGATGATTGGTTGCTAATTGCAGATACATACAGAGATTGTAAAACGAATGTTACTATCACAAAGAAACTTCTTTGCTCTCTAGGTTTTATTGTTAACGATGAAAAAAGCAGCTTACATCCTTCTACCAGGTGTAAATTCTTAGGAGTATTTATAAACTCGAGTAAATTGGAAATTAGTTTACCAGCAGAGAAAAAATCTCGCATTAAAAATGAAATCCGTAAATTTATCAAAATAAGAAGTTGTAAAATCAGAACATTCGCACAATTAGTAGGCCTTTTAGTGTCAGCCTGCCCAGCTGTTGAGTACGGCTGGGTATACACTAAACAGCTAGAACGCTGCAAATTTTTGAATCTTAAGGGTGACGAAGATTATAACTGACGTATGTTTGTCCCTGATTCATTATTACCTGATTTTCATTGGTGGTTAAAGGTGATCGATAATTCGAAACACCGTATTAAAGACGATAACTTTCGAATCGAAATATTTTCTGACGCCTCAACAACGGGATGGGGTGCCTCATGTAACGGAGAAAACGCGAGTGGTCAGTGGTCGAATAGTGAACGCGAAAAGCACATTAATTATTTAGAATTGTTGGCCGCCTTTATCAGCCTTAAAATTTTTGCTAGAGACTTATACGATTGTCAAGTGCTTCTTCGCATAGACAATTCGACTGCAATTGCTTACATTAATCGCATGGGTGGTGTTCAATTTCCCCACTTGTCCGGTGTGTCAAGGGAAATCTGGCAATGGTGCGAAGAGCGCAAACTTTATGTATTTGCTTCATACATACGATCTTGTGAAAACACCATCGCTGATGCAGAGTCACGTCGTAACCACCCAGACATAGAATGGGAATTATCAGGCAAAGCCTTTAATATTCTTACACGTAGGTTTGGTCAACCCGATATAGATTTGTTTGCCAGCCGTATCAACAAAAAATATTCGAAATACGTCTCGTGGCACAAAGATCCTGACGCCTATGCTATAAATTCATTTACAATTGATTGGAGTTCATCGTATTTTTATGCTTTCCCCCCTTTTTCAGTTATTTTAAAAACTCTTAGGAAAGTTATTAATGATAAGGCTCAGGGAATTTTTATTGCTCCTTTGTGGCCTACACAACCATGGTTCCCATTATACAAGTCACTCCTCATATCAGATACGATAATGTTTAGCCCTAACGATAATGTTTTGATATCTCATTCCAGCAACCGCCAAATACATTCAACGCTTACCCTGGTTGCCGGAGTGTTATCCGGGAGGCGTTCTCACGACGATGTCTGCCGCCCTCATCATTAGACATCATGATGGCTTCCTTATCTGATAACTCAATTAGGCAATATGACGTATGCCTAAAGAAATGGTGGTCATTTTGTAAGGAGTCCAGTATTAATACATTTGAAGCTTCGGTTCCCTCAGTCATACAATTTCTTTCACAAATTTTTAACAACGGCAGTCAGTATGGAACCTTAAATTCTTATCGGTCAGCCTTGTCAATAATATTGGGTCCAAATATGTCAAAAGATGATAGAATACTAAGATTTTTTAAAGGTGTTTTTCGCCTAAGACCTCCTACGCCGAAATATAACGTAACATGGGATACTAATTGTGTTCTCAATTTATTACGTTCGAAGTATCCCAATGATCAACTTTCACTCGCTGACATTTCTAAAAAATGTGTCACTTTAATAGCCCTCACGACAGCGCATAGGGTCCAAACTTTGTCGAAAATCAATATACAAAATATCGACATAATGCCAACTAAAATTATAATCAAAATTCCCGATTTGATTAAAACTTCTCGGCTGGGTTCGAAACAACCCTTATTAACCTTACCCTTTTTCAATGAAAGTGCAGAAATATGCCCCGCCAATACATTAGTGTTTTACTTAAATAAAACTAAAGAACTTCGCAAATCTGGCGTTCTTTTCATAAACCTTAAAAAACCGCACAACGCTGTTAGTACGCAAACACTTAGCCGCTGGATTAAGTGCACACTAAGCGAAAGCGGGGTAGACATATCAATATTTTCGGCACACAGTACGCGTCATGCGGCAACGTCTCGCGCTCACGCCCTTGGAGTCAACATTGACCAAATTCGTAGAACTGCAGGTTGGAGCGGTAGTTCCGAGTCCTTTGCTAGGTTTTATAATCGTACTATCACTGATTACGATGATACTTCTCTAGCTAGATCAATAATTAATCAACAAAAAATAGACTGATTCTACTATAATTACCTTAAGTATAATCATTTCAATTGTCGCTGTTGTATTTTATTATAAAAATAATTTGCACTCAGGCACAATATTAAGGAGTATAAATTGTTTTATTATTATCTAAACAATTAGTTGATAATATTTTGATGTAAGATTTAATTTATTTTCTTTCCTAAAAGTATTGTTATGAGAATAAATTACTCCAAATAACAGTGTGTTATTAATATTTTCAGAAAAATACTCTCAAAGTCTACATGTGTAAATTAGGTACTAATCTCGAGGACGAAGCGCAAGTATAATTAGTGATTAAACGAACTTACCTGTAAGCGAAGTTCTATCATAATTATACGAAGCGCTTCGTCCGAAGAGATTAGTACATCCCTCCCTCCCTTGCTTCCGCTACACCCTTTCATCTTTTCAGAAAATATTAAACAACACATCTTTGTCTCTAAACTAAATGACAAGAAATACTAAGCAGATTATTAAGGTGAAATAGCAGGGATACCCACAAAAAAAAAAAAAAAAAATATATATATAGCTCTCAACTACAGTGTCGAGTGGTGTCACTTATGTGTTACTACATGTGTAAATTAGGTACTAATCTCTTCGGACGAAGCGCTTCGTATAATTATGATAGAACTTCGCTTACAGGTAAGTTCGTTTAATCACTAATTATATTAATATATATGTACCAGCTTTTTCAGCGACTTTGTTTGCGTTGAATGTTATCCAATCTGCTTTATCATCAATCTGGTTTTTTATTTCTTACTTTCTTCTTTTAATAAATTATTGATTCTACATACAAACTTCCACACCCGCTTTTCACCCTTTTAAGGGTCAATTTCCAGAACAAAACTATGCTATATCCTTCCCCGGGATTCAAACTTTCACTATACCAAATTTCATCTAAATCGGTTCTACGGTTAAAGCGTGAAGAGATAAAAGATAGACCTTCGAGAGGTAGGGCATAGTAAGATTCCTCGCTCAAACTGAGCTGCCCGACTGGGGAAGTACCTCCGCCTTACAGAACACCGCAGTGAATCAACAATAGTTGTATTTCTGTGAGTGAGTAAGGTTACCAGAGCTCGTTGGGGGAGTGACTATTCTGACAGCATAGGCGTTTGCTATCAGTTTAGTAATTCCCTATTTTAAGAAACCTAGAAACGGTTTCTGCAGGTGTTGGCAACGCAATGCAAGCCTTCTGGTATTGCAAATGTCCATGGGCAGCGGTGATCACTTACCATCAGGTGAGCCGCCTGCTCGTTTACCCCCTTATCACCATAAACAAAAAAACATGTGATCATTTCGCATATAAAATATTAGTATGGATTATACAGGACCATAAGTTTGTCATATTGCAGTACCAATATTGGCGTTGAATTAGCGCAAATGGTGATATTTGCGGGAATGTCAACTTTCTTGACATTATATGCTGAAATACCACGGCATTAGGACATCCGTGTGACGATTCCGTTAAAATGGTTACTCACAAAATGACTGCGGGTAAGCGTAACGTCGCTTTCTGGGAAATCGAGGGTGCCGCAGCTAATACAAGGAAATAAAGGTTAGGAGTTTTATGACTGTAATCGTAGGAATGAAAGGAATATTTTGGAAAATGTATTTGATTTTTTTTTTGTGTAGTGTTTAAAGGTTTACGTACCTTTATGACTTGTCTACTATCAAAGGTTGTATTTATGATTGAACAGCTCAACATGTGGTGGTATTCATATTATTAAAATCCGTAATTAATTTTAATTTAATTATGTATTAATAAAACTCCATTAAGTAAATTAAGTAATTAATAATAGATATTATTTTCGTAAATAAAACGACGACCGGTAAAAACATTTATAATCTAATCTGTTCCTTGCCCTTACGTCTCAGCTGTTGCGTTTTTGTAAGCTAAAACACCTGAATTCTACTATAAACAATTCGATATGGATAATCTAATTTGTTGTAACTATGTAACACACATGATACATATCTGATAACGTTGTATCGTTGACGTCAACGTGCATATTGCACAAACTCCTTCATCCCTATTAGATATGCTCGTCCAGCTTGCAATGACCCAATTACACAATTCTCACATGCAATAACTACATAAATTATAGTACATATTATTTATTATGTTTAATATTGATTACATTTAATTTTAGTAAGTAATAGGTGTAAGTAATAGGTGTAAGTAATTTTCGTATCACGTATTTCTTTTCTGGTAAAGTATAGATGGTTCCGCGTCAAATAACTTAACACGTTTATTTTTATAAATCTAAATCGACTATTTAAAATGTGTTCTTTTAGTACCTGATATTTTAAAATAATTAGGCTACAACACTGGCCACCTGTAGTTAGGTATTAATTATGTTTATTATTTTTTTACAGTTTTTTTTGTTATTAGCGATAGAGACAGATTTTTTAGATCAAGCCGCGGCCCATCAGTTTACTTAGTTGTACCTAAGTACCTATTTACTGTGACCGCAAATATAATATGGCAGTTCCCATTTCCTAATCTGGATTCGATAAATTTATAATAGGTTAACATTTTGCAACGACATTTTACGACCTTTGGGTTAATTTAACTACACAATTTTTCGAAACAAAAAGCAACGTCATTAGTGCATTAATCACTTTACTCCAAACGGGTCTCATATCTTCGTGTGATCGTGTCATAGTTTCCGCAAATCTGCGGTCAATTAATATAGGGCCATGTTCGCGTGTTCGCCTGCCCCATTTCATTACAGGTCGCTGCCCCTAAATTGCTTTAGTAAATACACATTATGGGGACTTGACCCGTGTCGGGTTAGCAATACGGTGAATATTGTTTTTTGTTGTTGTTTGTGGTAAAGACGGACATAAAGAGCTGTCTTTTGTTGTGTATTCTTTGATCAATTATTTTTGTCGTGCTGTGAAACTTGTTGGCTAAATTCTTTGCACAATTGTTAGTTACAATAAATAACTTACGGTCGTTCAGTGGTCGAAATTCGACGGTGATTCATTAAATTATTATTATTTAATTTACTGTAATAGTAACGTGTACGTATTGTAATATACCTATATGCAATATAGTATTCTGAAATCTTTCTGCATATAAACCTGCTAAAGATCACACTTCTTCTTCATTTGGGCAATATTGTTAAAAATGGATACAAGATTTTGTTTTCCCGTGATATACAGGAATACAGTATGCATTTTTCAAGAGAGCGTGGAACTGGAATACTATTACAGGGAAAAATGTCCCGAAAACTGCTTTACGGGTTTTTTTTTAAATCAAGCGTCATCTTAGTTTTATTGACTGACTGTATAGTTACATCATCTGTAATCGTAGCTAATAAGGGTCCATCCATTAAAAAAAAAACACTTTTTTTTCTCTATTGTGTTTGTTCACATTTACGTAGTAGCAATGGGGTGTGGATGACAGTATGTATGTGTTATTAATTGAAAAATTAATTCCATAAAAAATATTACACAGTCAGATACACCACTACTGTTTCCGATTGGCAAGTTTGATGACGGACACCAACATATTGTTGTATAATCGTGTTATCATTTCAATGTCAATTTTCTTTGTTTGTTGTAATAATAAAGATCTTTAAAACTAAACCTATATAAAGTGAAATAAAGTTATTATGACTATTGTTAAAGTCGGAAAGAAACATCCGTGACTAGACTATATCCTAGATTGAGTTTCAATAACAAATTTACGCCGAATTCGGAAACGTGTCCAATTACTTTCATTAAGAATTCTCTCCGCATTTTTGTGTTCCGCATATTAGTACTATCCTTACAATTATTGACTAAACTATAAGCGATTTTATTTCTTTAATATAAAGTTCACATTACTGTGTACCGAGTTGTTTTAAGTTTAGCTCAAGCTGGCTATTTTCGTGGAGCAAGTTCCCAAAATCGTTATGGGAGTCAATCACCTTGCGGTTACAACAGTGCTAAATAAAGCTAAGCGCTGTAAATACTTACGATACAGTGTTCGAAGTAAGGTTGTTTGTTTGTGTAGTGGACGGATGTCTGGCGAATGAGAATTCTGGATAATGTTCCTTAATTGTATCATCCTCTTTGATTTTGATTGTAAGAAAAGGAATATTGAAATAAAACTACTTTTTACGGATTTTATCGCGGTATATTGATATTATTTTAACCCGACGTTTCGGATCCTTTACAGCATCCATGGTCACGGGCCGACTGAGGTGTTGGTTGTCTTGAAGTTATAATTACTAACAGCTACCTTACATTTTCAATTATTATTGACAATCCGATTCGAACGAGCTCACCGTGTCCTTCCTTAAAATCCGTAAAAAGTAGTTTTATTTCAATGTCTAATATTCGCGTAAGTGTAAGAAATCAATAGAAAAGGAATAGTTCCGCAGGTGAAAAAATTTATATTATATTTAAGACAAGGAGTTTAGCGGGGTTCCCAGATCCGGCCTGACCTTAGGAGAGGTAATCCAAAACGCTATTCTTCATTCTAAGGACATTGATGGAGGAAAGGCTTCTTGAAAATTTAAAAAGTAATAGTGTAATGTGTAACAAGATCAGGGTCTTGGAGTATGCATATAAGAGCCAGTTGAAAATAATTACCAGTGATAGAAAAGGTACATAATTATAATCAACGATTAAGTATATGGAGAAGTGGTCTAGTCTAGAGAGGCAAATATCATGTTATTGGATTATGAATACACAAAGATTTAAGAGAAGACTATAGAAATAATAGTTAGGATTGTGTGAATATAAATAGACAAAGGTATAAAAAATTGAATGCATAAAAAAGACATTATCAGTGTTGAAAATCACACGAAGAATTTAAATTTTCCCATAAAAGTAATTGTCTTTTAATAATTGGGATATTATTATATGTATTAAATACGCGTTGACTGGTATGGACTGGTTCGTTGGTCAAGTGGTAATAAGTGCGATTGCTGAGCAAGAGGTTTTGGGTTCGATTCCCGGGTCGAGCAAAGTAATATTGCGTTTTTGTATGAAATTAGCAGCAGTAGCTCGGAGTTTGGGGTCATGCTTGGTTGATGGCAATAGGCTCGGCCCCACTTAAGATATACCAAACCACCCCAACCTTCTGTCTAACCCTACAGGTATGAGAGGTGTGATGGTATGTTTATCCCATACAATTTATTGCTGGGAATTAAATCTGGGGACCCTGGGATCTTGGACTATTCGATTATCAGCATTATTATCATATCCGACAGAAGCGATATATGTATATACACAAATATTTTCTCGTATCTGGAAGGAAGTTCCGTTCCCCGACCACACAGCAATTATGCCAACTCCGTTATTCAAACCATATGAAGATCTCATTTGAATCTATCATTGTTTGTCGTCGCCACTTGAATACAAATCACTATCGATTCAATGCTTGGATATCGATAAGGGTTGTCAAGTAGAGTGTTTTTATTTGAATAGTTGTTTACGTACTAATGTAAAGGTTTAAGTAAACTTACGTTAAAACTTAACTTTGGAATGTAAAAAGAAAAACGTTAGCACTTTTTGAGCTCAAATATTGACACGATATATAACCTGCTTTAAAGATTTGTTTTTATATTTTTGCAATCATAACTCATTCATACAACCACAATGTGGTTAAAAAATATGAAACCTCATTCATCTGACAATATGGTTCCAGAAAGTATGAATAATTTCTTAGTAAAAGAAATAAAGGTTAAAAAATGAAATAATATTTTTTTTACGCGAATGTTATACATTGAAATTACTACTTTTTTATGGACTGAAGTTGGTTGTATAATTACTTCATAACAACACCTCAATCTGCCCGTGACCATGGATGTTTTATAGGATTCGAAACGTCACTAAAAATAGTTTTATTTCACCAAATTTCAAGTATTTTGTATGCATCTAACCTTTGTACACACAACCCTATTGAATCCATTAATACATTCTATAGTTTAAACCATCCAGTCGTTTGTGCTGTGGGTACCGTGACAGTAACATCATTATCATAGCACATAGTGTAACTTAGTGGCTTGTCCAAAAATGGTATCTAATTGATTATAGACGCATTTATCTAATTAATTATAGTATTTTTTTCAGATTTGCTCAGAAGCATCAATCGTTTCTAAAATACCTGAAGTCTGCCGTGAAGATAGCTTAATTCAAATTAGATTTTTTTTATATATTATGATTAGATTCGTCAGAGAAGCATCAACCCTACGGAAAATAACGGAAGTCTATTGGTTCTTTTAATTCAAACTCGGATAATGAACTTGAAATAGCCGAATATGAAGTTAAGTGCTAAGTGATATTAAAACAATTTTCAATATAGTTTGGCACCGGTTAAATGTTGTTTTAACTGAGTAGTACACTCAGGTTTTCATACGTAGGTACATACAAGTACTTGGTCTAAGTACTCATATACTGTAATGTCCGAACATTATACATATAGTATAATTATTTCAGTTAAGTATGTACTACTAAACTTATAACCTTCCGCAGTTTAAACAATATTATATGTATGTACATGTAGATGGATACACTTAAAATAAATCATTTTTTTTAAATCCTCTAATTCTTCGGTATCGCAATATTAATAGTCAAGGACAGACCAGCGGAATAATGTAAAGGACAAAACAATACTCGATTGCTGCAGTGGTTTCTGAGCTCTAGGATTCCCTAAGGATTGCGAGTTTAACTCCCGTACGGAACCAATATTTATATGTATGTGTGTGGCTTGTTTAAGGTGGGTAGTAGATATCATACTGTGATGTAGCAGAAGTGAACTTAAAGACAATTAGAATAACGAATAAACGAATAATTAACAATATCACTATACATATATATACTTACACATTTGATACTTCTAACGATGGCATCTTTGATATAAACAGATACAAATCCACTGGTTATACGCGTAAAACTTTAGGCACGATAATTTGGGTTATATAATTATGTACTTAATTATATTTCAACAATAATCGATCAAGAAGTATTGTCTTTCCAATCACGAACACAAATGATAAACTACAGCACAATTAAGTAGGTATTAGTAAATAGATATTTCCAGTAGGTACAAGTACCTCTTCACCTTCAACAAACAATTGTTATTTGATAATGTACAGTGACGAGAATGTACAGTCAGCGTCAAAAAAGTAAACACAGAGTTCAGTACAGAAAATAGGATAATTGTGTGTTTTGAAATACAATACCTAATTAAACTTATGAAGTATTAATGGCTTGACTAGACTAATTACAATGAAGAAATATTTAAAAATGACCATTATTTACCCTTTAAAGTGAAACTTGAAATGATCTACTAGAGATCATTTCAAGTTTCACTTTAAACAGCTAGAAAAAATAATGAAAATTTATTTGAAAATAAATTAATTTTGAACCTGACTGCACGTTATTATGTACATTTTATCAACGCAACCTAAGACGTTTACCATCCTAGAGCATTAGACGCGCTAGATTACAGTTCACTAAGAATAGGTGAAAGTAGCTTACTAAGAAAATGATTGTTTACCTACGGAGACGGTGTATCTACAGCAGTGTTACATAGGGCTGTTGCTTAACACAGAATCAATCTCCACTATGTATGTACAGTGAAACTTGGATAAGTGGGACCTGTATAAGTAAGAAACCTCCATAACTGGAACTCATGTTGAGGTCCCAACACTTTGGCACTGAATTACCTCTGCTAGTGGGACGAAGGAAACCTCTATATCTGAGATTCGTTCTTTCGATTTGTGGTCATAGTTACGTCTATAACTGAAACAGCGACTGAATTTTATATGCATTAACCACTGTAACTGAGATAAAATCGTTTTATTTGTTTACTTACATATTCTTATTCTATCCGCAGTTAACTACGTAAGTAATTTTGAGCCTCAATGACCTTCAAATTTAGTTTTGCTTTACTATGATATGCCTATGTTTATTTGAAAAATGTCGAAACGTAGGCTTACATCGCTATCAGTACGTGAAGCCTCTGTAAATGAGACAGATATTTATTTATACCTGGATATCTGAGACACTGGGTAAGTGGAATACCTCTATAAGTGAAACAAATTTGCAGGTCCCTTGATATCCCAGTTAACCAGGTTTCACTGTATTTATCTCTCTCTTCGGGTTAGTCTCGACGGCAGCGTTTTTATAGCGATACTACATAGACAATTGTGGCAAATTGTCGTCAGGTAAGAGTGTTTTGTGTCTTTTCACGAGAGGTACCTACTACGACATCCTGGTAAGATATGAATCTTACAGCTTTGATTAGGGCATCTTTATCTTAATTACAAATGTGAAAGTTTCGAAGTTAAGATATTGGTTAATTAATGGGTATATCACGGTAAAACGGCTGAATGGATTTGAATGAAATTTGGCATACATATTAACATAATTATATTAAATATATATTGACTCTGAAGCTACTATCTTAATTGGTGAAACCTAGTTATTACTATAGTACATTTTACCTTCTTTATATTTATGGGAAACTAAACTAATCATGACTTATTCGACGGCAACTTCCGCTTTTTAACATTCAACAAAATTGTTGTTCAGTTTAGGAACATGTTGAGTCTTTCTATGGGACGGATGAATTTAAGGCAAAGTTCAAATCAGAGCGATGTATATTCATTTAATGAATACGTCACTATCCCTTCGAAAACATACATACATTAACAGGTTGCCATCTTGGTTGGCTTCATATACAGATGCAATATTTTTCTTTCTTTTTAGCATTACCGGTGTTTACATCTTAAATTGGACATATTTTGGAGTATCTGCTCAACGAACCAAAAATAAATACCAGCCCTAAATGACCCGTTACTTGTCTAAACAAGAAAATGGCTTCATCCATGTAGCTATTGTACTTTTACAGGAAATTGTCTGGCGAGAGTCACAGTCTAGTTTGCATGCGTAGATTCTGTGTATCATTATGTCTTTTCGAATATTACAATGGGCTAATGTGGGGAATGTTACTGTAAATATTGCTCTTATGATTTCTAACTGCTTTTGATATTCGTGTCAACGCATCGCAAAAAGAATATGTGGGCAAAAATCTCTAATCTGGGTTAATGCGTGTCTTGTTTTATATTAAATGAAGATATTTCTATCTCTCTTATCAACTCATTTGTTATCTCTCAGCTGGACACGGGTTCGTCTTCATTTAAAACAGTTTAGATTCAATACAGTTTCAACAGGGTTTTCCCAGCAAAAAGCCCAGGAGGCCTATGTCCAGCAGTGGACTTCTATATGATGATATATACGTTATACTGGTCTTCTAGTAAGTAGACAAGAGTTTTTTTTCAGATTTAATATGAAAGTTGAAGTCAAGTCAAAGGAATTATAGTACTAACTACTAACTATATTGTTTATATTCCTATAACAAATGTTTACTTTTAAACTGAATTCACATGTTATACACACAATCACAATATCAATATGTTTATACAATTCATTTTTCAATCTTGAACAATTGTATAAACATATTGATATTGTTTTGTTTCAACTGTGGGAAACAAATTATTGCCGGTTCCCTTACTTCGTCTTATAAAGATTGTTATTGCAGATCACTGAGAATCGTAAGTGTAAATGCTGAACCGATTTAGATGGAATTACAGGATACTTTTTCCCGGAAATCATCTAATACGAGAGCGAAACGAGTACGAAGTCGAAAGTTGTGAAACTTTAATAATTAAACTTTTCGTATGAAATAAAAAAGGAAATTGATGAAAATGGTTTTTGATAAGATAAAAAATATACTAATTCTACACATATGAAATCGCGGGCAAAGGCTAGTTAAAAATGACTAAAATAAAATCTACTTGCCATGTAACTAAATAAGTTGCGCGTTACAAAAGGATCGGATAACATGACGTCAGTGAATGTACGTAGCTTAACTGGATTTACAACCAGTCTGCTTTCAATCAGTCTTATGTTATGCCTTTGTGAGTCATGTACTGTGATCATGACACTCGTCCATGACGTCCACAGCTGAACAGAAAGACTCTCCCCATAGGGCATAGACAATGGAGAGGGGACTTGTTCAGCAGTGGAAGTCTTACCAGAAGGATTTGGTTCTACGCCAGCCGTTTTAACAGCACATCATGACACTCATCTTCTCTTAATTCGAGTACCATACATACATACTATCACGCCTGTAGTCCTCGAAGAGTTAGGCAGAGTTCTAATACACACCCACATTTAAGCTGGTATGTTTTAGGTCTCATGAAATAGGCTCGTCCCCTATTACATGAGACCTAAAACATACCAGCTTCAACCTATTGCCATCAACCGGGCACGAATTCAAAGTCCGAGCTGCTGTTGAGAATTTCATAGAAAACACTTTGCTCGACCTTGGAGTCGAACCCAAGACCTCTTCTGTTGCTCAGCAGTCACACTCCCAACCACTAGACCATCGAGGCAGTCCTCAAGTCGAGAATGGGACGCCTTTTCTGCTAGAGCGTCGGTATGAAATACACCAGAAGCAACATGCTATTGCAAAATTTCTTACAAAGACGGCTGTCGATCTTTTTCAGTAGAGAATTCGATAAGGCAACATTATATCGTAAAATTAAATTTAATGAATACATGCTTTAATGGTTATATTTGTAATTAAGAAAGAACTGATGTAGTGCGTGATATGTTATTAGCTACCTTTAATAATTAATTTTAACGGTTGAAGTTTTACTGTTCTGACAAAAAGTAAGAATCACATCGAAATAAAACTATTTGTTACGGATTTTATCGCGGTATATTCATATTATTTTATCCTGTCTTTTCGGATCCTTTACAGCATCCATGGTCACGGGCAGACTGGGGTGTTGGTTGTCTTGATATTAAGTAGATGTAAGAAATGAATATCTAATGTTTAAAATCTTTCATTGGTGTTCTGATTATCGGTTTTAGAATTGCAGGGTTTCTAAGATCGATGATTGAAAAAAAGATTTTTATACAGCATCACTACTTAGCCTCTTGGGTACAGAGGCGTGATGGTGTTGCCAAACAAAAGAAACATTTCCGATGACCTCAAAATAAAGATTGTATGCTTACTAGCTTTGGCCATCTCTCATCGAACGTTACAAAATGCAACAGCCGAAGGTAACCCGCCAAATTAGTTTAATATTGCCTAATCTGACAGTAATATACATATAAACACTTCATTGATATTTTATTAATGCATATTTCTTACGTATATTGGCTAATCATTGATTTAGTATTTAATAAGAGTAATTCTGATTGATTTCTGGTCAGGGATTAGATCAAAGAAGCCTCGAACCAGTAAAAATGTAATGACTATTAGTAAAATCAATATAAGAGAGATTCAGAGAACCGAAGATATAGATATTATTAGAATATCTAAGCGGATCATAATAATAGACATATTATATTGTTTATAAACTAAACACGGACACAAGGAGTGTTGCTACGATTGCGAGTTTGGGTTAACTATGCTGCTATGTTGATTACTAAAGCTACAGAAATACTATACATTGCCATCAAAAGCAATTAAGTCCACAATAACCAAAAATGTATGTCTAAAATACAAAAACTTGTGGTTGGACTCGTTTTCACTCTTATTATTACAAGCTTAAAGCCCAAAACTCGTCTACTGCTAGGTTACCTAATTTTTTTTTTGTATAAGTAGGTCTTCTTATTCAATATTAATTGAATTATGTGCTATCTAGTTCCAAGTTTGTGTTATGGGTTATGTTTTATTAGTCGTTAGTGCCCGCATGCGGGGTAACGACCGACTTAACGACTAATGTAAATTAATCTTTACGGATACTAGATAGATTATACTATTCTTAGTTATTTTAAATGCATACATATCTATGAGTATATTATAGGTATATATAAAAATCTTTGACTCAGGTATAGGCTTATCACTCAAACATTTACCCTACCATAATTGGACGGTACCACGGAAAACAACATTAATATCGCTGCGGTAATCGAATCGATAAACAATATAAGTCATTCATATTTGTAGGTATATTTATAATAGTAACCATATATCATAAAGTTTATAGACCCAGGTATGGCGTCAGGCAACCTACGTGACGCTAGATATGGCACACATTGACCTTTCAGGCTTTGAGAGCTAGAGCGGCTGTGACGCATGCCTAGAGAGGTAGGGTAGATATAGCTATGACAAACGTCTCCAACGACTATTTCTTTCTTTGTTATAGAAACGTAGACAGAAAGAGAGAATCCTCTTTTTTTCTTCCTATGGCAACACTAATACAGCTAACAGCTGATTTGAATTTTTCCTCGTATGTTTGTGTAAAATTTGTAAATAAGGCAAAAACAGGTACGACATGCTTATCTATATTTCATTATTTAGAATTTAGGTTAATAAATAGTGTAATTATAACTGAATTAGTGGTATTTTAAGTGTAAAAACCGTGTGTGAATTAGTGACGGTTACCGGTACAAGTTTTGTAAATTGTCATCTCGAAATCAAGTACAAACTTATAGCGTTTCATTAATACAAAGCGTAGCGCTTTGTATTAATGAAACATAAATAGGTATATTTTTAGAGTATATATTACGTAAATAGGTAAGTATTCGATCCTTTCAAAATCTAATAGGACTGATAATGAAATCTACTAAATCCCGTGATCCAAACCAACGCCAAAGTGGACACTGTGGTACACAGGAAAATCTAAATAATTAAAACAATGGAAGCTAGTCAGAACGATGATTCCCCATTGCTCTTTTGATTTAAAATCTTATAGCTTGTAAAATAATAGCGTCACCAAATGGAACAAAGTGACTAATGCTGTGACCTAGCTGTGCGCCATTTTTGACCTTGACCCTGGTCATGGTCAGACCATCATAATATTTATCTTCAAGAGCAACTTTTTTGTTGTGTTCTAAAGCCAGTAGATAGCAATAATAAGGTACATAGGTGCTTAGTTTGATTGAGTGTCATCAATTAATCTGCACAGAATGGTAATAAATTATCGGATATACGGATCATAAATTCCTATTCAATATTTATTTTTACTGTAACTTTTGTTTGAAGAAAAAGCCAAGAAAAAAAATATAAATTAAAATAATATGACTCTCAATTTATTTAAATATGTAGCTACATGATTTAACTGTTGACTAAATACATAGGAATTTATTTAAAATGCTTGTTATAATAACGAAGTTCCTTAATAAGGTTCAATAATATTTGCCGCAAACAGAATTAGATCACCGCGTGTCATCGTTAATTTTATAAGTGCTAGCCCATTTTACAGTAATTCCCCTTAGGAAATATAATTATGGCACACAGACTATCCTTATTATTGTGTACTTTATTAATAAACACTTACTCAATTCAATTACTAGAACGGAATATTAAAAGATTATTTTTTCGTCACAAAACACAAGACAAAATACCAAACAACAAATGAAAGAAACGAATTAACCTGAATAAGGACGTTATCTTGAAAACCAAAACAAGCTTTCAAGCACAGAGGCAGGGCACACCGCGATTTCTCGCTAAAATTCAGCTGCTCGACTGGAGAAGTACTTCTGCCTTAGTGAAACAACAATAGTTGTTTCTACGAGAGTAAAGTTGCCAGACCTCGTTACTAAAGTGAGTATTCTGACAGCATGGGAATTTCGTTTGCTGCCAGTTCAGTAACCCCCCTTTTTTAAAAAACCTGAAACGATTACTACCTTTATAGGGTCAGCAACGCGCGAACGGGACCTCTGGTGTAGCAAAACGTCCATAGGCTATGGAAACCTTTTTTTTTTTATTCAGTTTCTTTTTGGGGGTTTTATCTGAACAGACATGACAACCCCATCGTATCTTATAATTCTATAAACAAAATAAACTAATTTCCACTATAAAAAAAGTCGCCTAACTATGGAGGTTATTTAAAAGCTGGGCCATACGTTTGTTTTTGTTTACATTCAGATAGAGCCCGATGATGAAGCCGGACTGTCCGTATATAATATATAAAAAAAAAAAAAAAAAATTACTATGATAGAAGTCGGTTAAAAAATGGGTGAATTGGAACGGTACTGTCCTAATAGTTGAGCAAAAAACCTAACGTCGAGTGTGTAGTCGTTAATGCAGATAAAATAAAGTAAATAATTTAATACGCCTTAGTTTTTTCCCATCATGTGAATGTCATTTTGATCACATTAATTAATGTTTATAGCTCGTACAATAAATTACAATCAGTTGTTTGATCGCTTCGGTCAAAGCTAATGGTTATTATGAATTCTTCGAGATCTATAAAGAAGTTTTCTATTAACTGGTATTTCTAGTCTTTAACACACACTTTTAGTAGTCTCGTATAATTATTTGAACATAATAAAATATATATCTTTTTTTTATACCATATTTTTGGTTGTAAATTCATAGTTTTTGTGTATAATTATATATTTTGACTTTGATATCAAACATATTTTTTACGGATATCGCTGATATGATGAATGCTTTAAAGTATATTTATCTCGGGTAGACTGATGTGTGGGGTTTTTTTATACACAAGTTGTGTTGTTGTCAATCCGACCTACACAGAACGAGCTTACCGTATTTTTTGGTCGTGTAGTTTTATGCTTAGATTTAGATTTGAATCTATGATGGATTCATGGAGTCAGTTATAGACTATTTTAAGCACTCAAGTCCGGTGCTTCGAAATAATTAATTATATTCTGCATAGACTGTAGTAATTTTTCGAAGCTAGTTCTTACTTCTACTTATCTTTTAATTCAAGGCGATTGACGTCTTTAAAAAACATCTTGCAATAACCGCATTTTACGATTTGCAGTAAAGATAAGTTAATCAATGTAATTAGTAGCCTATGCAGATAACGTGTACCTACTTCTGTTTGAAAGGGTCATCAAGCTTATATCTGATATAAATGAACTTACTTTGTTAGGTATTTAATAATAATATTAATAGTAAATCCTTTATTTTCAGGCTACTATGGCCCATAGTTACATACCTTACAGTCTAACATATATTTAAGAATAGCCAAGTTTGGTATATATTATTTGGTGGGTTTTTATTCGATATTTCTCTATTTGCAAACCCTTTATCGTTGCAGATGTCTATGGGCGGCGGTGATTTCTTACCATCAGGCGAGCCTCCTGTCCATTTGCCTTTTTCTTCTTTCCTTAAAAAAAATTACTCGTCGTATTCTTTGAAGTGTTGTTAAGACACTTCACGAAGTGCGAAATAATATTTGTAGAAATATTAAAATTACGAAAACCGTATTCGCGAAATAATGTTTATTTACCTAATAATGCAGGTCGGGGTCAATTATTTAAAAATAATATACAAACGTAAATTATACATATATACTACTATTAAAATAATACTTTTTCTATCTCGTGAACTTTTTATAAAAAAAGTAACTATGTATGTAGTAAGGACGAAGTATGTAGGTGGATGAATTCTTTGATTAAGTATATTTATAGATATTACATGCATACATACACTCACGCCTTTTTTCCATGGGGGTAGGCAGAATCACTGCATACCACTTTATAGACATTATTAATTGAATTTTTATAGTTTTATTAATTTTCAGTTCAATTTTAAGTTTGTAAAAAAATAGTTTTTAATTATTTCTGCTATTAGCGCTCGTATTGACATAACTATGTAAAATTGAAATAAAATGTATGTAAGTATATTATAACGGTATTCAACAGTCGCTTATGTATTGAATAACGAGTAAAATGTTTAATAATTGTGTAATTAAATCGTTTTTATCTGATAGGTTCGTAAGCAGGGTCCATCAATGTTGTAAGAACCGTGCAAATTCACTGTTTACATGTAACGCACTCATTAAGCAATGAATGTCTTAATTTGAATTAGTTTGAATGAGCAATTAGGTGAACTAAATGAAATGAGTGCAACACTTTTTAAAGTTAATATTATTATAGCAAGATATAAAGAGATTCGTCTCAGATGGTTAAGAATTAGAGCGTAGGTACTTTAGAAATACTTATAATAAATTACTCACATTTTAATTCACACTTAATATAAATAGAACGGTGTAAGAAATACTAGTGATATACGCGTTCCGTACGTATGCTTTATATTCTTTCAAATAGCAATATTTTTGTTACGTTTTTTATTTGTAACAGAAAGGTTTTGTTACAAGCAAAAATAACTAATTTGCAATTAATATTTTATTTTGCATATCGTCAAGCTTGTCGTCCTCAAAGGGTTAGGCAGGGATGTGTTTTAGGGTCCATGTAATAGGGGTCAAGCGCATTGCCATCTACCGGGCACGAATCCAAACTCTGACCTGCGACTGAGAACTTCATAAGATAGGACCGGACCTATGGCTAATAGACCAAGGAGGCAGTAATTTAATTTGAATATAAGTAACGGGTCTGTTTTTCTTATGTCTTTTCGGAACACCGTTCAAAATAACGCAATCACATTATACAATATTAGAGTAAATTATTTAAATAAATTCCATATTAATTTCAGAATACGTTATCAAGGCCGCATATTTAGTTAATTTTGCAAGATTATCATAAATTATTGTTTAAATTCAAGAAGTTACTCGAAATCTGTGAAGAGCTTACTCTTGTCTTGTTGTTGTGATCATTATAGCCTGTTAGCCTTGAACAATAGACTAAATTAGACGTTAGTGAATTATCTTGATGAATCCTGTAAAGTGTGGGCAGTACTTAGCAGGTTTAATACCTCATTAAGAAGGTACGACCGTAATTTTATGTGTATAGTAATACATGTATTTTTAGTTTCCACTAGAATATAATATTAATTAAATCAAGAATCCGAAGCAAAGGAAACAGAATTATAAATCCTTACTCTCCCGTCAGGGTCGCAGTACATGTATCCAAAATTTCATAAACCAGACGATAAGGGAAAACGTTTCGCGAGAAAAAAAGTGTCTGAGCTATCACAATCCATAAACCCAGGCTATAATAATCCCTAAGATACAGTCTATTTAAAATATCTGTAGGTATGTTTACAATGTAGAGAAAATATTGCGGTCTCATATTTTCCTTTAGTCGGCCCTTTCTTATTTGGAAAGCTGACTTACTGCCGAAAAAATATAAATGTCACTGACATTCGCCGGATGACTAAGTGTCTGTATAATTTATAGCTTTTGGCAACTCCCCTTATAAGGTCAAGAATAAGTCGTTGTACTGAGGTACACGACCAAGCCCCAACTGCCTACGTTAAAATAAGTACCTACCTACTTTCTACCAACTGTATACTGAATGATAGGTAGGTTAATTTTACTGATATAGTAATTACCTTTTAATTGATTATCTGCGTCCCGTCTAGTCATTTTGCGTCATTGTATTTTGCAACCTAATAAGGTTGTTAATATTAAAAATTTCCTACATTTGCCGCGTCTGACAAAGCACACATGTTTCCTATTTAACTTGTGGAGTGCAATAAATGTATTGAGTATTGAGTATATTTTATAGATTTCTAGTTTTACAACAATAGCAATATACTCGGCGGGGCCATAATATTTTATGTTGAATTCATCACTTGCTCGTACTACTTTCACACTTCACAGGTTCGCGAGGTACACTTTCACATTTCAGTTCATTTTCCTTTGTAATAACAATATGCTTTGCATGCTATTTTAAACATGTACTTCCAACATATAGGTATAATAATAAGTATAATAATTTTCCTTCAATATTGCTAAGAACTTCAATGATTTTGATGTTTACATCTATAATTTCTGGGAGATTTATTTTTTGAGTAGATTCCCTTTTCTCAAAAATTACTTTCATTCAAACAATGTTACCGTTTTCTGTGAGGTGTTTTTCAAAGATGTCTATCAGTATACTTTTACCCAATCCTTATTAGAACAGGATTTAAGACGACACGATTCTTTGCGCATGATTTAATTAATGATCCATAAGTTGGTTGGCAATCCCAATGGGATCAGACTTAAATATAAATTAATTACAGCTATTTTCATTGTTGCTAACTTTCTGAATATAACCTCTTAAGACATATTCACAAAACAAAGCAGAATCCATAGAATACAGCCTCTATCTACCAAAAATGTTAAACGACATACTTATCCAAGTAATAAAATTTATATACTTAAACTTTAATTAAAACAGCCTCACGCCAATTACATTAATTGTCGACTTAGAATTCATACTCTCATACAATAAAATAAATAAAATAGAGTAGAATAATGTCATGATAAAAAGCCACACATTCTTTTACGACGAGAAATAGACGAACTCATAACTCATAGCTCTTACAATAACAGCTAAGGAATGAGTATACTGTTATATTATGAGTAGCTACCTATAAAACAGCAAGCCACGCCTGCGACACATTATTTTTATGGCAGCCCCATGGGTGCTATACTGCGCCATAACATCCATTGAATGGACAGTTCATAACGACTGCGGACTCAATAGTTATTGTAAGTGTAAGTGTTGGCGCCTATCTTTATATTCATAGCACTTAAGTTTTGCATAATATTCCTTTCCTCTAATTGCATAGGAGTTTTATAATTTTTGTTAAGTTTTTTTTCGTGTACCCCGCACTACTCATTTTATATCACTGTAACAGCGCTAGTCGCTCCGCGTTTAATATTGTTAAAAATTTAATTATACATTGAAATACAAGCTAATTAAGTATTCGAGGGTTTCATTTATGTCCAATTCAAGACATAAAGGTTGGCGACCGTGACAGGACATCCTGTAACGGATAATATTTATCAAGAAATACGAAGCCCAGTTTGCTGGACCTATCAGGCTATATCTGGTATATTGGAGATATAAAACGCAATATTTGGATGGATTTGGAGGATCAGCCATTGCAGCCAACACCTGGTTTACGATTTGGACATATATTATATTGAAATCAATTGAAGTCGTCGTACAACAGCCGGCCAATGCAGCTAAGTGACCTTCCTTGACCTTCTCCTTTATATTTCCGAACTACTGTTTCTAATTAATATACCCCTCAGTTTTACATGTGCTTATTTCAATCTAGATACATAAACAAGTAAATAAAAAGTGATTTATCCTCAAATTGTGCTTTAAAAATACGTCCATAGTTAACGTACATTATTACATTCCCTTTTTTGTACTTTACAAGATTAGTGTTATATACCGCAAGCCTGCAAATACGAATATACTTTAATTACAGTCTTTTAATAATTATTTATCTGTATTTATACAGATCTGTATTTAAACTCTAAATTCAAACTTTGTTAGAACATTTTTTGCAAGTCATTCACATTACTTGCCGATTATTCCAGGCTTTGTCGAGGACATTGTGAAACCCTACAAGGGCCAAGCCCTATCCACGGAGTACAGTTGAATTCAGCACCGGCACTGCCAATATAAAGGTGACACCGGAAGAGGGACGTAAGACAAATTCAATTATTATTTCTTAGTTTTTTATTAAAAATGGGTAAAGATTGTGGAGGTGATGGCTCTGCACGTGATGTGCAAGAACTGCAGGATCTTATCGTTAAGCGTAGTTCCATAAAAGGACAAATAACTAAGTTCCGAAATTATTTAATGACCCTGCGTTCAAAGGATTCTGTCACACGTATTGAACTAGCGGAGTTAACACTTAAGTTAAATAAATTTGAGTCACTTTCGAAAAGATTCGATGACTTGCAGAATCAAATTGAATTATTAAACTCAAATAATTTATCTGACGAGATTGATGAAAGGGATGAAATCGAACAATTCTTTATAGCAAACATTTCAAATGCTCAGATTTTCATTCAAGATAATCAATCTAATAACCGCCACGATGAATCTGGTAACATACTCAATTCTAGCCATGGTTCGTCTGGTTCCTGTAATGCTGATAATAACGTCTCGGGGTTCAAACTGCCACGGATACAAATTGCAAAGTTTAGCGGGACATACTTCCGTTGGCTCGAGTTTCGTGACACTTTTAAATCAGTGATACATAATAACGATCTGATCGCGCCCATAAACAAATTTCATTATCTTCTATCTTATTTAGAGGGAGATGCAGCTAGAATAGTCAGTAACTTAGAGGTATGTAATTCTAATTATGAAACCGCTTGGAATCTGTTATGCGATAGGTATGATAATAAGAGACAGTTGATAAACCATCATTTAAATTCTTTGTTAAATATACACCAAATAACTCGCGAATCAGAAAAGTCACTTCGTTTTATGGTTGACCACGTCACTAAGAATCTTAGAGCTTTATCTGGCTTGGGACAACCTACTGATAAGTGGGACATTTTAATTATACACATGTTGAGTTCAAAACTGGATAATCGTACTCTTACCAAATGGGAAGAGTGGCGCGGCTCTTTGGATGATGTTCCTAACTTACAACAATTTAATAAGTTTCTTATTAATCGAGCAGATGTGCTTGAGTCATTAAATCACTCTCCACCAAGCAATATAATTAAGTCATCTGGTTCTGTTTCACCTAAGGGCAACCACAGCAAAAATGAGCGGCACCACAACAAATCTGTCACATATCAATCAGTCTGTCAGTCTAGTATGCAATGTAATTCGTCATCAACTTCATGTTGCGTTGTCTGTCAAGGCGAGCATAGAATTTATGACTGTCCTTCTTTTAAGGCCAAGAGTGTAGAAGATCGTATAGCCGAAGTTAATAAATTAAATCTTTGTGCAAATTGTTTAAGGTCGGGCCATGTTACACGAAACTGCTACCTTAGACCTTGTCGCGAATGTAAGAAGAAGCACAACGCGCTTCTACACATTCCGATTGTGAACGACACGGCAGCAACAGCTACCACATCAGCACATGGTGCGATAGCTAGTCTTACTACACAAGGTACAACACACATTTTATTGTCTACTGCCTTGGTGGAAGTGTCCAACCCCACTACCAACCAAACAATAAGGGTACGTGCTTTGTTAGATTGTGGAAGTCAATCATCATTTATCACACAATCACTTAAAGATAAATTATCCCTACCAGGTACTTCATTATTTAACAATTATATTAACATTGTTGGCATCGGCAACAACATCACTAGTAAGGTAACAGAGTGTTGTGTTGCTCAATTAAATTCTGTAATTAAACCATTCAATGTCACAACGACATTCTTGATATTACCGGAGGTGACAAGTAACCTTCCTAGATTTACTATAAACACTCAGCAACTGCAAATACCTTCTGAGGTACACCTTGCTGACCCTAGTTTCTATCAATCCTCCGCTATAGATGTACTTATCGGAGCAGATTTATTTTGGGAAATTCTTGGATGCGAGCAACGTTCTCTAGGCCCCAATAATCCTACATTAAGAAGTTCTCAATTTGGTTGGCTTGTTTCAGGTCCAATAACAATAAATGATTTAAATAAAACATCTAACATCGGATGTCATCATTCACTTAAATTTAGTAAATTAGACAGCGAAGTTAATATACAAATGTCAAAGTTTTGGGAGCTTGAAGAAGTACCATTAAGCTCACCCTTAAGTCTAAATGAAAAGTTATGTGAAAACCATTTTTTAGCTCACACTACACGATTAAACACTGGTAGATTTTCTGTTCGATTACCACTTATAGATTCACCGAATTGCCTTGGTGATTCTTATTTATTAGCCAAGAAAAGATTCCACAATTTAGAAAAAAGATTTCGCAGGAATCCGCAACTTAAACTACAGTACGTAAACTTTATCAGAGAATATGCAGAGTTGGGTCATCTTACACAGTCTGATGTATTAAAACCTGATTTGTGTTATTTCTTGTGTCACCACGCAGTGTTTAAGGATAGCAGCGAGTCAACAAAAATTCGGGTTGTTTTTGATGGATCAGCTCCTACGACATCTGGATTATCCGTCAATGATATTCTCATGATCGGCCAAAATATGCAGGACTCACCTTTTTCCATTTTAATACGGGCAAGACAGCATAAGTACCTCCTAACCGGCGACGTAGAGAAAATGTACCGCCAGGTTCAAATTAATGAGGAGGACCGAAATCTTCAGCTCATATTGTGGAGAGAAGATGAGTCCATGCCTATAAAGACGTTAAGGCTAAATACTGTAACTTACGGCATGGCAAGCTCCAGTTATTTAAGCACACGCTGTTTGTGGCAACTTGCCGAAGAATATCCAGACGACATCATAAAAAATGTTATCCAACACGATTTTTATGTCGATGACATGATCACAACCAGTGATTGTGAGCAAACATTAAGGCATATTCTTCAAGGTGTTACCGCGGCACTTAAGTTAGGTTGTCTTAATTTAAGAAAGCTTAAAACTAATTTACCCAGTATCTTTGATACTTCGTTTTTAAATAATAATGAAATGTTAACACTTAGTGAGTCTTCTAGTACACTAGGTCTGGGTTGGGATCCATTGACTGACACGTTACATTTTCCATTTAAACTTCCATTTAATAACAAAGACCTAACTAAACGAGCAATATTGTCAAACTTATTTAAAATTTTCGACCCATTGGGTTTACTTAGTCCATGTGTTGTACAAACAAAGATGTTATTACAACAATTATGGTTAGAAAAATTAGGTTGGGATGATCCAATCCCTAAAAATATTTCTGTGAATTGGGTGAAGTTCACCGATTCTTTATCTGCTCTCAACACTATTAAAATTCCAAGACATGTACTTTGTGATAAACCAATTAACATAGAGCTTCATTCTTTCTGTGACGCTTCTCAAAGTGCATATGGAGCGTGTATATATGCTAGATCTATTAACTCCTCCAATGAAGTCACAGTAAGATTATTGTGTGCCAAATCCAAAGTCGCACCTACTAAACCTACCACAATCCCGCGCTTGGAGCTCTGTGCTGCGCTTCTAGCCGCTAGATTGGTTAAGGCAGTTAGAGATTCCCTACGATATAAGGTAGATAGTGAGGTTTACTGGAGTGATTCCAGTATAGTGCTGGCATGGCTTCAGACGAGCTTTAAAGATCTTAAGACATTTGTTGCAAATAGGGTTTCAGAAATTTGTGAACTTACAGACTTGCATTCGTGGCGTCACGTACCAACGTCAGTTAACCCGGCTGACCTGATTTCCAGGGGTGTTAGCCCAAGTCACATCAAGGACAACGTGTTGTGGTGGTCAGGTCCAACATTCTTATTACAACCTGAAACCACTTGGCCTATCTTAAATAATAATGAAACAATTTTTATTAGCTTGCCTGAAACCAAACCCAACCCTACCGTTGCTAATGTAGTAACGTCAACAGGATTCATTATAAATTTTGAAAATTATAAAAACTATGATCATTTAAAGAGAGTATTTGCATATGTCCTACGTTATATAAATAATTTAAAATTAAAATCCTGTAATGGCCCTTTGAAATTCGGTACTATAAAAACAAATGAGTTACACAAGTCATTTATAATCTTGTGTCGTTTAGCACAGCAGCAATCATTTTCTCAAGAATTTAATATACTCGTCAAAGGCAACCCATTACCTTGTAAATCTAAACTTTTATCGTTAAGTCCTTTTTTTAATTCTGATGATGATTTGATTAGAGTGGGTGGGAGAATTGATTCCTCAAAATATGCCTATGATAAAAAACACCCAGTTCTATTGGATGCATCTCACCATTTAACGAAATTAATATTTCAGTACGAACATATTCGTAATTTGCATGCTGGGCCACAGTTATTGCTGGGCATAATCAGAGATTACATTTGGCCTATCAATGGCAGGCGTCTAGCACGGCAGACTGTTCGTAGTTGTATTAAGTGTCATAGATTTCAGGCAAAACCGTTAGTACCTATTATGGGTAATTTACCGTCCCAAAGAGTCACGCCCACCTTTCCATTTACATATGTCGGGATAGACTTTGCCGGTCCCTTTTTTATTTTAAATAGGAAAGGACGTGGTTCAAAATTAGTTAAAGGTTATCTTTGTCTCTTTGTTTGTTTAACTTACAAATGTTTACACCTTGAGGCTGTAAGTGACTTAACCAAGGACGCATTTATTCTTACTTTTCGCCGATTTGTGTCCCGTCGTGGAAGGCCAACGGAAGTATTCTGCGATAACGGCCGCAATTTTGTATCTGGCGCTAAAGAGATAAACCATTTTTTTAAAATTAACGCAGATTCTCTATCTGATTTTGCAAGTGGGGAGGGTATCAATTTTATTTTTTCTCCATCTTACGCCCCTCATTTTGGTGGACTTTGGGAGGCCGGTGTGAAATCGGCGAAGTACCACATTAAACGTGCGATGGGCAATTCCCACTTAACTTTTGAAGAGTTGTCTACCCTTTTCGCACATGTAGAATCTATACTAAATAGTCGTCCACTTTGCCCTTTATCCACCTCACCTGAAGACCTTCTTTGCCTAACTCCTGGTCATTTTCTTATTGGTCGGGCTCTCACGGCTCTTCCATCACCTTCTCTAGAAGACCGCAACTATAATAATCTACGACGCTACCAACGAATACAACAAATTCATCAACATTTTTGGCATCGATGGCAGCGTGAATATATCGCAGAGTTACAACAACGCTGCAAATGGAGGACCAACCACTCTAACCTGAACATTGGTGATCTAGTTCTTCTAAAAGAGGATAATACGCCTCCTTTATGCTGGAGGCTTGGACGAGTGCAAAGGCTATTTCCAGGATCGGATGGAGTTTCCAGAGTTGCCGACGTAAAAACCCAACGAGGAGTTGTACGACGTCCTTTGGTTCG
This sequence comes from Craniophora ligustri, assembly GCA_905163465.1. Taxonomy (NCBI): domain Eukaryota; kingdom Metazoa; phylum Arthropoda; class Insecta; order Lepidoptera; family Noctuidae; genus Craniophora; species Craniophora ligustri. The sequence goes on along the minus strand of LR990967.1, from coordinate 1,954,227 downwards.
TCTCTGCCCCTTGCCTATCCCAGATGACCTTCAGAGGATTGAAACCTGAAGATTTCAATGGCGGGAGGATGTTGGCGCCTATCTTTATATTCATAGCACTTAAGTTTTGCATAATATTCCTTTCCTCTAATTGCATAGGAGTTTTATAATTTTTGTTAAGTTTTTTTTCGTGTACCCCGCACTACTCATTTTATATCACTGTAACAGCGCTAGTCGCTCCGCGTTTAATATTGTTAAAAATTTAATTATACATTGAAATACAAGCTAATTAAGTATTCGAGGGTTTCATTTATGTCCAATTCAAGACAGTAAGTATATGGGTTATTTCGATATTGTAAATGGAAACTGAACGTAATTACTAATTATAGACTGCAAATTGGACACTTTGAGGAAGATTCCTATTATATGAACTGTAAATACTAAATACCTACGGAGTAATAAGTAAGGGCGTCAATAGAATTTATTGAAAATAATAATATTTGAAAAACGTTTCGTCAAAACTTATATTGGTCCTATTATGAATAATGAGCCCGAAATTTCTCCGTGCTTTAGATTTAGGTCAAGATTTTGCCAAAAAATAATATTCACTCACCTCACCAAATCACTAAACAGTAACTACCTACCTATAATAGTTTTATTCTAAGTTTTTATCGATATTGTCATAACAATTGTTCATACGCAGATCCGTACCATAATAATGATAATTCTTTTTATTTTGACCCCATTTTTACATTGCCTTCGTATACCTGTTACTTCTATATTGTACTACAATACCTTTTATTTTAAAAGAGTGTCTATGGAGTTTCTTTCCGGTTCTTCTCCATAAGATCAACTTCTTAGAACCGTGCAACTAGATGCTAACTTTTCAAAAGTGCTTGAAAAAGTTTATTTGAAATAAAACCTTTTGATTTTGTTTTTTGAATGAAAGGTGTATGACCTACTTTTTAAAGGTGGCTACTTCAGCAACACAAGCCTACCCGACACATTATGTCGGAAGGGTCAGGACATAACAGCGATGGGAAGAGGCGCGACAGGCGCTACGGTGGCACGCCTGCGACCGCGCCCGCGACCTACATCCCGCATCCGCTGTGAACCGCCTAAATGTGTGGTATAAACTGTAAACAACTAACTTGCAGGTTAAAGTACTTGTAACCCGTACTAATCCATACCTCCATATTCATACTATAAAATATCTATATTTAAAAATACTACAAGATACTGCCTCATCAGGCTTTAATCTCTGAACCGACTTGGATGAAATTTGATTTTCGGCAAAGGATGTATACCTAGTTTTGTGATCCGGAAATCATGCCATGAAAGGGCGTAAAGGGGGTTGGAAGTTTGTGTGCGGAATTGATAATTTCTTAAAAGATGTGCGTAAGAAATAAACAAGCAAATATGTACGAATTCTACGCAAACGAATTTGCACGCAAAGGCTAGTTACTTGTAAAGGACATACGTATAAACTTAACTCCCTAACTTTCATTATAATGGGTAGAATAAAGCCACCTAGTCGGTCTGTCCAGTTGTTTATCATGATTAACCAAATTATTGTCTCACTGCTGGCCATGAGTCTCCTCTCATTTGAGAGACTTTACATATCTCAAGCAGGTTTTAAAATGTTTTCTTTCACCGTTTCACTCAAACCTTTCGAGTTTACAGTCCACTGGTCACTATGGCTGATCACAGCTTTCGTCGGAGTCGTCTTCGGAGGGAAGGAGTTGGAGAAGGTATCCAAAAGGCCTAAATCCTGTGTCTCTTTTACGTTTTAAGCATCAGATCTCGATTTGACTTCTCCATTATGCTACTATGCCTGTGATCGATAACTTTTGTAGGATATAAAATCCAGCTTGTTTTGTGAAGAAAATGTTTGACAAACAATTTTGTTAGAGTCAGCTACCCGCTTACACAACGGTGTTTTTTTTCATCACTTCACAACGCACAGCTGAACAATACCTACATAATACATGTGCCCGTTCCATTGCGGCTACAAATTGACTGGAAAAGTCCAACTTGATTTATAAATAATAAGTATTTTGGTATAAAAACAAAGTCATACATTATCTTACACACATAACATTCACGCGTTTTTACCAGGTAGGCAGTAACTACAGAACGCCACGTGCTATGTTTGCATGCAACTTTTGCTTCGTCCACATTCATACATCTTGTTATTCTTCGGTCTTCACTAGCTGGTGGTTAGCCCAGCGTGTATTTATTTATTTTGTCCTTGTTAACTATCTCCCATCCACTCACTCCAGGTGTTGACTTTATCCATGTCAATACCTATCTTTAAAATATTATCTAGGTATTAATCAGTTTCCTTAAAAGTGGACGTTACTAGTAGTTCTTATCAGTCAGGAGTATTTATCGAGGAATACATGTAGACCATATGTTTCAATTACTTACGTAACTTTAAGTAGAATTTATATGAATCAACTGTGACTTATGGAACAAATCTAAAGCTAATAGAAAATTCATTATTTTTCAGGGATCTAAGCTTTGCTGTATAGTTTATGGTTTAGAAAGCTTTATGCGAACCATAGAAGCACCATAAACTATAAAATAAAGAACTGTTTTGCTACGTAGTTTAAGTGTTATGTGAGGCACAAAGTAAAGATGCTTAGTGACGGACACTTGAACAGAATTGGTTATGAAATGATATATCATAAATGTGTTGCCATAGATGGTATAGACTTTAGATAGACTTTAAACTACTGATAAAGATGATGGAGGAAGTAGGAGTTATTTCAACTTTAATGAAGTACATTAAAGTTGAAATTACATTCTCATATTAATGTTGAAGATTATCTTGTTAGGTAACAGTTACCGATAAATAGACCGACCATTTAATAAAAGGTAGCGGAGATAGATTGGATAAAGAAGGCGGAAGACAGAGTTCTATGGCGCAGTTTGGGAGAGACGTACGACCAGCAGCTGCAGTGGACTGCTAGACTGAGTTAATTGATTGATTGAAGAGTTGGACTGGAGAGGATAAATCTACTAGAAAGATGAAAAAGATCTAGAGGGAGATAAAAAATCGACTAGAATTTAAAAATATCTATTGTACAGAGAAAAAAAAATCTCTTAAAGGAGAAAAGTCAATGACGCTTAGTGACGTGCAATTGAACTGAAAGAATTATGTCATGCGAATGAAAAGGTCTAGTCCTGAACTTCGATAATGACGAAATCTAGGACGATTAAAAAGACTAAGAAATTCAGAGATACATATATTAAGGTTCTTAATGACCTCCTTTTCGTACTACAAAGGATCGTGCTTCCCGTTTCTACATGTCACGGTATGCAGTGTTTGCATACAAGTTATGCGATGGTTGGCCAGCCGTGTATACGTGTTATACACGAACAGCCAAGCATCCAGGGTACTGAATTTAAGGCTTAAGATACATTGAGAGAGGTGAATCTAAATATATGTTTGTTATGTGTACAGTGTAGCGATATATTCATATTATTGTATTGGTTTTACTTGCTTTTCGCATCATTCATCTCGGCCTAATCTATAGTATGCCTTATAAAAGTTGTTTAAACATATAGTTACCTAAAGGTCAATTTAGAAGTCATCTTAAAACGTTTACAGTAAATATGGAAATTCAATATCATATTAGTGGCCAACCGTGGGAAAATAATTGGGCTGATGAGAAGACAAATTTAGGAATATAAAAAGCTGTTAAAGATAGTAATATAATTAATCGTTGTGTAGATATTATAAATTGCTCTACAGCTAAGAATAATGATCTTACACTTACACCCAAAAACACTTAAAGTTGAATGCATAGTTAACTGTCAGAATAAAATTACAGTAAGCTCGGAAGATTAACCGTCCTTATCAGTTAGTTTCAATACAATCGGAAATGAGTTGTAAGACCATTAGCCTCCGGTAGTTGCAGATTATATAGATATTTATATATATTCACTGCACGACTAGACACTAATAGTAGAGTCGTGATTATATCAACCTTTCATAATACCGGTTCTGAGTTGAACTTAAAAGATAAGTTGTAAATGAAACAGCTTGTGCGGTGTTAGAGCGTGATAGGTTGGAAAATAGGAAAGAGTCTGTTAAGTTAAATAAATGTTTATTCTAACTAGGTACACAATATTCAATTGTTCAGTAAAAAGATTATAACTAAATGGTTTGTTAGTGGTAATTATGAATGTTAATGTTACAATGTTAAGTATGAATGCACTCGGTCGCGATGCTTCCGTGTAATGCACTAACTCGTTTACTCAACGCATCGCTTTATAAACGTGCGCGTTTAATACGTCAATGTTTCGGTGGCAATACACCGAACATCTTGCCAAGGGCAGACGAAAGAATGAGGGTGATTAGGTAATGAGATACAAGATGATCAACAATAGTATAACTTAAAGTCTCTAATAAATGTTATATTAATTACGAGTCAGCACTAAATGATATTTTACGTAACACGGGGGTTGTACCCCTAGTTTTGACTGAGCACTCATTCACTATAGCACTTTCACGAGTCTCATTTGTTTGTTCCGAAATATGTTGGTTTACTTCTCCCGATGTTCTAGCCGTGTTTTCCGTTCCCTCTGCTGGTGTAGACCGTGGACTAGAGCACTGTCTTCTCCGCCGACAAAAGTATCCAACGCCAACTATGCTAATCGCAAGCCCGATGACCCATATGGCAATGTAGTGGTGGACATCATGGATCGTTATACTGTCGGGTAGATTAGGATCGCTGTCCTTTAGTGTTTTTATTTTTTGTTCCAACTCTTCGAGTTGCTGTTTGTGGGTCCAGTCCGTAATGTTAAGATCATATTGGTTAAGGCTTATATTGAAGATATGGTTAATAGGATCTATTACGGGAGCTTCCAAGTTGTAGTTTAAGTCCACACGACTGCTAAGAATCCTTTGACTGTGGATCATAAAGTTCTCCGTTTTCACCATGCAGTCTTCATCGATATTTACCACGTAAGATCCAGTAAACTGTTGAGCGGTCACTTCGTCGTGACATATAACCCTCAATTGACATTGATTACAGCAGAAGTATAAGTACTGGTTTGGTTTGCCTAAGCTAATCCACTTGTTTACGCATGCGGCGACACTTGTTTTGCATTTGGTTGCGTTGTCCTTGTCTTTAACACAAAGATCCTTGTCGGAGTTTAATTTAAAAATTGGTGTCTTTAACTGACATATGTAGTTCAATGCATCTCGTGGTACACAATGCTCAAAATCGGCTTGAGTGATAGGTATATATGAATCTTTGTGTAAATTCATAGCCAGATGATTTTCAACTGGAGTTACTAAAGCCATGTTGTTTCCTACTTTATGTGGTATACTTACAATATTGTAAAGGACGTAGTTGTCTCTACTGATCAAAGGAATTGTTATTTCAATTATGAGATATCTCTTAGTTATTTTGGCCTTTCCTTTCAATAATGAGTATATACTCTGCATATCGGTCTGTATGTTATCGATAGGGAGAGTCGTTTCCTTATCTATTTGACCAGAAATTAAATTTAGTTGATCTTGCAATTGCTGGGAATCAATGAGATGAATGTTTATTTTTCCATTATACACACTGGTGATCGTATCGAGTAACGTGTCTTGTATGTTTTTTAACTGAGATAAAAGATTATTCGACGTTATAGCGGATAATGTAAATTCTGTTAGGTAAGCGACTTCGTTTACATGTTTCGCTAAAGAATTCGTTGCTTTGTCCAAGTTCAAGAGATGTAGGTCAGTCATTTTTTGTAACTTCTGAATAGTCTCTTCTGTTCTCTTCAGTAAATTATACTCTGCCTCTACTACAGAAGTTTGGTTTTTCCATAAATTTGCGAGATGGTTTTGATTGCTTTTTATGAGTGTAATGTCCTTTTCATATTGTTCGGCGAATCGGTCGTCCAATACTCCGAACAATGTGTTAGCAAGATATCCGACACCGTTAATGACACCGCGGCGGCGGCGCCGGCGAGCACGCGCCGCATTTGGTTGATGCATCAAGACTCGATTGTTATGTTCCAACTCGCTATATGCGTGACGTAATTGTAACAGGAGTATCTCGCAATTAGTTAATTGTTTTATTATCAAACAAATCGTCTCTAAATGTTGATAGTATTTTTGATATGCATATGTTCCATCCCAATAGGGTTGCATGTTATAGTAAGCGACTAACTTCCACTCATCTCGGATGAGTTGCATGTTGGCTAACTTGTCAAAATAGAGCCCATGGTTTTCATCTAGTTTGGTGGTTTTAAAACACTGTCCACTGGTAATCATATTCAGAATATAAAAACACATCAGTGCTATAGTCACCAAACTTGACCTTTGACCCGATTTCTTCATAGTTGTTTTGGTGTTATCTTTGTTTATGGATAGTTCTTTGTTTATAGATAGTTCTTTGTCAGTTCGGCTATCTAAGGGTAATACCGACAGTTTCACGATAGGCCTCTTGATGTAGCCATTTTTGGTTTTCAAGGTTACTACTCTTACGTAACCGTCCTTTCCTGGATGAACATCCATTACTCTACCTAAAGCCCACTTTCCAGGAGGAACATTGTCCTCGTGAATAAGGACAATTTCTCCTTTGTTGAGGTTTTCTTTGGGTGTTTGCCACTTCGGTCGGACGTTTAATTGAGAGAGATATTCTGCCTTCCATCTCTTCCAAATATCTTGAAATAACTTCTGCGTTAAGTGCCAGCGCGTTCGAGCATCTTCCTGTGTTTCAATAATTGTAGTACTTGCTCTTCCTGTTAAAAAGTGTGCCGGTGTTAAAAAGTCCAAATCCTCTATATTTTCTGTTAAAGCGCATAACGGTCTTGAGTTAAGGCAGGCTTCCAGCTGAGATAGGATAGTGGAATATTCTTCAAATGTCAGTTTTTGTTCTCCAATGACTCTTCTTAAATGGTGCTTTAAGCTCCTCACCGCGCGTTCCCACAGTCCCCCGGCACTGGGCCAAGCTGGGGCATTAAAGTGCCAAGTGATGTTCATTTCCGTGATATCTGTTAGAAAACTATCGTTGAAGGTGTTTTGAAGAAGTTCCCACTCTTGCTTGAGCATGCGATTCGCTCCGATAAAGTTGGTACCATTATCGCTATATAAGTGTTGTGGTGCTCCTCGTCGAGCAGCCATCCGCCGTAATGCTGCTAAAAACGCTGAACTGCTCAGTTCAGAGACAAGTTCCAGGTGTACCGCTTTAGTCACCATACAAACGAAAATAGCAACGTATCCTTTTGTTGTTCTGGCTCCTTTTCCTTTGTTATATTTTACATCCACAAAACCGGTATAGTCAACGCCCGTATGGTGAAATGCGTGTGCAGGGTTCACCCGTGCTGCCGGAAGGTCACCCATTAGCTGTTGTTGTTTGTTTACGTCGTGTTTGCGGCAAGTCACACATTTACGTAATTGTTTTTTGACGTAGTTGTTGCCCCCAACTATCCAATACTCTTGTCTCAAGTTCGCTAAAGTAAGCCTTGGCCCCCCATGTAGCGTCAATATGTGAGCCTGGTCTATCAGTAAGTCGGCTAGACGAGATTCTTTCGGAATAATTTTCGGGTGTTTCATTTCAACGTTTAGGTCAGCTTGTGATAAACGTCCGCCTACACGTAAGATATTGTTTTTGTCGAGAAATGGATTCAAACTCAACAATTTGTTGTTAGCTGGCAGTTTTCCGTGTTTACGTAAATGTTCAATTTCTGACGCGAATTCTACGGATTGAATACTTTTAATAATTGTTAATTTTGCATAACGCATTTCGTCGACTGTTAGGTAGTTTGGACGTCTGTTTTGTTTAGGTGACAATGCCCTTTGTATCCATGCTACAATTCTTGTAACTTTATTAAATTTGCTGTATTTTATAAGTAAGTTAGATATTATGTTTTCGCTTGGAGGTTGTTGGCTTACGTTTGTTTGCCCTAGTTTTTGTTCTTCACAAGTTTTATAAATCTGATTGATGTTTTCATGATCTTGAAAGGTTGATATCCACGATGGAGCTGACCACCATAGAGCATGTTCCTTCAACTGACTGGGGTATATCCCTCTGCTAGCTGCATCTGCAGGATTTTCTATTGTGTTAACATAACGCCACTGTTTTATGGGTATTATCTCAGTTATCTTCTGTACTCTATTTGCCACAAACGGCTTCCACCGGCTAACATCTCCTTGTAACCAACCGAGAACCACTTTGGAGTCTGTCCATCCATGGATTTCAACTTCATGCTGATTCAACGCTAATTTAATTTTTTGAATCAGTTTAGATAACAATTGCGCTCCGCATAACTCCAATTTAGGTAATGTTATTATTTTGTTGAGTGGTACAACTTTAGTTTTGGCGGCCACTAGGATCACTTGTTGTTTATTTTTTATATGTGCATAAACTACGCCGGCGTATGCTTTTTGGGAGGCATCACAAAACCCATGTAACTCTACAGTGTCGTGTTCGTTGCATAATATCCACCTTGGTAATCTGATTTCATTAATAATGTTGATTTCTGTCCGTAACTTCTCCCACTCCTTACAGATATCTTCTGATACCTGTTCGTCCCACTGAATGTTTTTTTTCCATATTGTTTGAAACAGGTGTTTCATTTTTGTTACAACTGGGGCGAGCCAGCCCAATGGGTCGAAAATTTTGGAAATTTCCGAGAGAAGTTTTCGTTTTGTGAGCTTGGATGTTTCTTGAGACCAATCACATTTAAAAGTGAATTTGTCATCCTCTGGGTTCCAGCATAAACCCAGAGTTTTAGATGTGTTCTCAGTTTTGAAATTAAAAATTAAGTTGTTGTCCATGTTTGATTGTTTTGTTAGATTTTTTAGGATTTGCGGCTTATTTGTTGACCACTTTCTTAAGTTAAATCCTCCTAAACTCAAGAGTTTATTCAGGTCGTCGACTGTCCTTTGTCCTTGTTCAATTGAATATGCTCCGAAAACAAAGTCATCCATGTAAAATGCTTCCTCCAGCAATTTGGATACTTCTGGAAAATTGTTGCGCTCATCATTAGCTAATCTCCTTAACGTCATCATAGCTAAGAACGGGGCGGCCTTGGTTCCATATGTTACTGTGGTTAGTTGGAATGTTCTAATAGGTTCTTCAGGCGATGGTCTCCATACGATTGTCTGTAATGGTTGATCGACCTCATTAACTAATATCTGACGGTACATTTTTTCGATATCCGCCGTAAATGCGTACGGATATTGTCTCCATTTTAATATCAAAACTTGCAAATCTTGTTGCAAGTTTGGACCCTTGAACATCACGTCATTCAATGAATATCCTGTTGATGTTTTAGACGACGCATTAAAAACCACTCTGTACTTTGTTGTTGTTGAGTCAGTTTTTTCTACACCGTGGTGAGGTAGGTAGCACTCGAGTGACGTATTGTTGTTTTGAGAGGGTTTCATGTGTCCCAATTGTTGATACTCACTCATAAATGTTTTATAAGCTAGTGCCAGTTTTCGTTGACCTTGAAGTTTACGTTCTAAATTGCGTAATTGAGCGACCGCCTTTGGTTTTGACATGCCAAGTTGTTTTTCAAAATTTGGTTTCATTGGAAGTCGCACCTCATACCTTCCATCTTCGAGGCGTTTCGTGGTTTTTTGAAAGAAATCACGACATTGAATATCTTCTGTGGACAATTCTTCATCTTCTGTGACGTCCTCGATTTCCCAGAATTGTTGTATATCCTCTAAGCTGTTTATAATGACGTTACAGTGAAACGTTTGGGCGCTTCCGCATAAAAGCCAACCGAGCTGTGTTTGTTGTGCCATCGGCTGCGTTATGCTTTCACCCTTCATCAAGCCACTGAGGATAATATTTGAGTAAATATCAGCCCCTAGCAGTAAATCAACAGGTCTACTTATATAAAATTCGGGATCAGCTAAGTTGATGTTTTGCAGGATGCTCCAGGACGGCTTGGTAAAGGTTCTGTTAGGCAGACTTTTTATAAGGTTATTCATGATTATCACTTCTGCCTTAAACGTGTAGTCATTGTACATTGATGCACAAGTAATGTTAATTTTTCCTTTGCAGCTGTTCGATTTTTGTCCCACTCCATAGATCACACCCTGACATTTCTCACGTTTTATACCTAGTTGCTGGGCAGCATGTTCGGTGATAAGAGAAATTTGGGAACCTTGATCAACTAAGGCTCGCATGTTGTGGAATATACCATCCGAACCTTGTACTTTCAACTGGGCAGTACCTAATAAAACCTCAGGACACTCGGCTTGTGACACATGTGAGTTCGACGGCCCAGGTTTTGCCGATGTTGCAATTGTTGCACTGGACGTTGACTTCGGTTCTGACCGCATTGTCATCTTTTCCAACGCGTCATGAATTATCGTATTATGTTTATTAAGACATTTTCGACATGTTTTCGTGGAAGTACAAGTTTTGCCATTATGCGAAAACAGACAATTTTCGCATAATCCAAGTTTATTGACCGTGTTTAATTTTTGGTTATTGGGCATGTTCAAAAAATCTTTGCACCGGTAAATACCATGATCCTTTTTACAAAGGGGACATGTGTATTCTGATACGTGATATGATTTCGCTTCTTTTGACGAATCATAGCGATTTATTATGTTTCTGGTAAATGAGTTCTTCTTCATGTTTGACGGTGTTGTTTGCGCACTCATTTTATTCCCTTGTTTACCGTGTCCCGATGTTTCGAGCGTGGTAAACTTGACCTCTAAGAAATCTAAGAATTCTTGCATCATGGGAAGTTCTCTTGGGTTTTTAATAGACTCTAAATAGCTGGTGTATGATTCAGAATCAAGTTTTTGAGCCAACATATGTACCAATATTGGATCCCAGGTTGTTATATCCACACCAAGGTTTTTGATAGCATGTAATGTTTCCACGGTTACATCATGCATTTTCTTGAAAATAGTTGAGGCGGGCTGTTGAATTGTCGGAAGACCTAATAAAATGTTAATTTGCGAGCTAAAAATGAGTCTTTTGTTGTTATACCGGTGATTTAATATCTCCCAGCATGCTGTATAGTTATTGGAGCTGATAACCAAATGTTGGATTAGACGTTCGGCTTCTCCTTTGACCTTGGCTTTCAAGAACTGCATTTTCTGGCCATTGGACATATTGTTGTTATTGTGTATGGCTTCTGTAAACAAATCCTTGAAAGATATCCATTGCGTAGGATTACCGTTGAAAATGGGGATCTCTAATTTTGGAGTGAATTTTTCTTTATAAGAAACTGACCACATTTTCTTGTTGATGTTTTTCTTCAGTGTGTGATACTGAATTTCGTTTTTCGTGAATTTGGCTTCGTATTCCAAATTCTTTCCTTCCAACTCACTGTCTATTTCTAAATGAAGAGAATCGATTGCGGACCAGCGCGTCTCCAATGTTTTCAAGGCATCCTCAAACTCCCATTTTTCAGATAGCGATTCCCAATTAATGTTAGCTATTGTTCTACTAAAGGCTTTAAAATTGGCTTGCTGTCTCCGCAATGCCTCGTCGATTTTGCTGTACGTGCCATGCTCAACGGTTAAACTTGGCTGTTGATCAGGTTTCGGTTGCCCCGAACCCTCTTGTTTCTCTGAGGACGGTCCTGCAGCTTCCACGCCAACCGGTTTTTCCTCAGTATCACTAGATTGCGTTGTGAAACCTTTGTACTCTTCGTTTATTTGATTCTTGAATTTAGAATACACTATCTTAAGATTTTCATATCGCTGTTCGAGGAAATATGGATCCGTACGACTCACACTGGAGCACAGTTGGTCATGGTTGAATTGGAACTCATTCCATAACTCCTCTAACCTATTCCAACGTCTTTTAAAGTATTCGATATTGTTCTTCCTACTAGAACCATCCTTCTTATAATTTTTATACTCCTGCTCAATCTCTTCAGCTAAAAGATATTGAGATTCAAGAGATACCATGTTGATGGTTAGTTAAGAGAAAAGGACAGATCTTACTTTAGAATCAGCAGCCGCTAAGGTTGACTCACAGCCCGACGACTGCTCCCCCTGGTTACTCCTTCCGCTTTCTCCAACACTGTTCACCAATGTCTTTCACCAATGTTTCAATAGTTCATATACTTCACTCGCGACACTTTTACGTAAGAATTATTTCCGATCAAGACGCGAGATCCGGCTCGAAGGACCAAAATGTGCGGTGTTAGAGCGTGATAGGTTGGAAAATAGGAAAGAGTCTGTTAAGTTAAATAAATGTTTATTCTAACTAGGTACACAATATTCAATTGTTCAGTAAAAAGATTATAACTAAATGGTTTGTTAGTGGTAATTATGAATGTTAATGTTACAATGTTAAGTATGAATGCACTCGGTCGCGATGCTTCCGTGTAATGCACTAACTCGTTTACTCAACGCATCGCTTTATAAACGTGCGCGTTTAATACGTCAATGTTTCGGTGGCAATACACCGAACACAGCTTTAAACCTGAAGAATATTCTAGACCGAGAAATTGGTGCTACCGGTACTTAACTGTGCATGGTGGGACATTTTGCTAGAGATGATATGATAATATAATTGTTAGGAAGTACTAGAGAGTATAGTTAAATAATCTTACTATGTTGATGTCAGTGTAAAAGAAACAAATCTAGTCCGTCTGTTACTTCTTCACGATTAAACCACTGAAACGATTTAGATGATTTTTTGTAAGGAGGTAGTTTGAGTCTCAAGAAAGGATAGAGGGTAGTTTTTATCCCGGAAATAATCCCTCAAAGTAGCGAATAACGGCGTGGGAATTTCTATAATAATAAAAACTTGGCCAAACGCTTATTATTTATAAAAATGTTTATGTTCGATAAAGAACCATTCAAAGGGCCTTCTAATTATAACTAACGAGCTTGATAACTAATTTGGATTTTTATTCACTAATGCGTTTGACGCTAATGTTTATTGGTGAAAAACAAAAACAGGATTTAACATAGAATTCTAACTTTCAAAAGTACGACGAATGAATGAATGAATGAATGATTGTTTATTTCTGTAAATAGATCTTTTTAAAGACACTTTTACAAGTCATGTAATTTTTTATATCTAGTTGACATCAGCATTTCCTAACTGACGACCTCTGAGTAGAAATGCCGAAACAAACTCAGAGAATCATGGTCTCTTTTGAAGTCCAAACATCTTTGTTTGTTTACAATAGCCTGATGATGTAGGTCAGCATAAAGCTGTTTATTTTTTTCCGTAGGATTGGACTATGCAAACGGATCATTATTATTTACCATGACCTGTGACAGTCTAGTGGTAGTGATTAGTGAAGGAAAACATCCTGGGGAAACCTGCATGTTTGAGAGTATTCCTCGATAGCACGTGACGTCCGCCAACCCGCACTTGGTCAGCGTGGTGTCTTTACTTAATGCCTTATTCCTCTCCAAGGAGAGGAGACCCGTACCCGGTAGTGGAGCAGTAAATGGGTTTAATTATAAGAAGTACACCAAGATGCTTCCGTTATAAAATGTTGCAAATATCTATTTAAATTCTTAAGAATGCTCTGAAACGGGGTAATATTTCCAAAAGCTCTATTGGACTAACAAAGTTGCCTATTATGCTATCAAAAGATACTTCGTTCTTTTTCATACGATGTTCATATTTAACTGCGAATATAGAATTATGCGTCAAGTTTTATATTCTGTTCCATGACATTTATATGCTTCCGCTTTGCGAAGTTTAATTAATCATCGTTCGCTGCATTTGATGACATCAGTTCGATACCTAGTAAGTTAGTAACATTTATCTATTAATATTAAATAAAACACAGGGACTATAAATGTTTTGTTATCGGCTTCGTCATTTTATATTAGGTAATCTTTATTAAAAGGTATAAGGTAAAAGTTTGTATGGGTATACAGGATGTTTTGGTGCATCGTGTGCCAAATTGACACCCCTCATGCCCTGTGGATTTTTGTTTTTCAACTTTTTATTGTTTTACTAAAAAAAAACCCAAATTTTACATTCAAATACAAATTTAAAAAAAAGTGTAAGGATGTTTGTCACTCTTTCACACAAAAACTGTTCGGATTTGGATGGAATTTTGCATACTGAGTGTATGTGGTCAAAGCTGCAGGTGGAAGGTAGTGATTAATAAGTTTCCTAATATCGAAAGTAACCTCATCAAAACAAGGAATTTTCTGCTATAAGCAATAACCTTCCTATGTCTACCTTTCTACAGGTACAAAACTTGTCTTATTCTAGCTATTGTCAATTTGTCACATGACTATTTATTTTTTCAGCGCGTAGACGAGCGCTATGAACTCGAGTGCATTTCCTGGTGTGATATTCAGTAAAACAACCCGTTCGCACAATAATCATTTATTAACTGAACTTAGCGGTCAACCGCGCTCTGTTTATATAGGACATACACAATTATTATAAAAGTACCCTACATTACACCTCCACCCTTATTTACAATAATATCTCATTACATAATTAATAGAAGATAGTAATATTTAGTTAAGTACACAAGAGTTATTTATTATTATTATTACAGTTCGCTGTTATTGACCATTATACATTGTTTTAACTAAATGTTATATAATAATTATTGAGGTTGATATCTTTCAGGTGGTTTCCTATTTCTAATCGGACGCGTTACACCCGCGGTCGAGATCACTTCGTTATTTTGACTAACCAACCGTTCTGACCAGCCCCGCGCCGTCACGCGCTCTGCGCACGCTTCGCCGCCACCGCGCACCGTGGGCACCGAGGTTTCCGCACCAACCTCTGGGCACACCTCAGTTGGTATTTCTGTACTCGGTACAGTAGGGTACACCATAACATTACGTAACTGCCGGTTAGAATCGTGTGACGCCGCTTTTGTACTGACTATAACGCAATCGGTGGTTGATGCATCATTCGATTTAATTATAAGTTTTAACTGATCAATATGCCTATGTATCACTGTGCCATCTACTAATTTTATTTGATAATCTGTAGTACCTAAGCGCTCAATTACTGTACCCCTTACCCACCTTTTTAGTCCTTGGTACAGCCGGCACCAAACGTCGTCTCCCGCTTGCAGTGCGCGCCGCGTGCCACCCGCGCCACGCTGCTGCCGGTGCTGGGCGTCGGCCACCCGCTGCTCCCGTGCCGGTTTTAAACGATCTATCCGCGTTCTTAACGTTCTACCTTGTAATATTTGTGAAGGCGTTTCTTTTGTGGTACTATGTTCAGTGGTCCTATAATATAGTAAAAAACGCTGAAGCGCGAGTTCTACATCCATATTTTGAATAATAGCTTTTTATTACTTTTTTACATTGCTTTACCGCATTCTCTGCTAATCCATTAGAAGCCGGGTGGTACGGAGCAGAATATACATGTTCAACTCCATTATAATCTAGAAATGAATTAAATTCTTCACTACAAAGGGGGGTCCATTGTCGGATACTAATTGCTTCGGTATTCCGAAACGTGACCAAATTTCCCTAACTTTCCCTACGATTGCTTTTGCTGCAGTCGATGTGACTGCACACGCTTCTATCCATTTTGAAGTCGCGTCAACCATTATTAGTTACTTATGTCCATGTATAGGTCCTAGAAAGTCTACGTGTAACCTAGTCCATGGACGAGACGGCCAGGTCCACGGTTGGGGTGTGTGGTGGACTGGCGCCTCGGCCGTTTCTGCACAGACTGTGCACTCTCGACATAGGGTTTCCAACATCTCATCAATCCCCGGCCACCACACATAACTTCTAGCTATAGCCTTTGTCTTTATTATACCCATGTGTGTGTCATGTAGCTCCTTTAACACCTTGTCTTGGCAAGACTTCGGTACTATTAACCTGTGACCCCACATAAGACAACCTAATTCGGTATAAATTTCACTACGTCTGTTAAAATATGGTCTTAGTTCTTTTATATCTACTTCGCTAGGCCAGCCATCCCTAACATAGCTTAAAATACGAGTTAGCATAGGATCTCTTTTTGTCTGCTCTCTAATATCTTCATGAGTAAGTAACAAGGCGTCTGAGGCGAAATGTAAGTATGTTTGCTCCGGAATTTCCTCCATCCCGGATTCACTAACAGCCTTATAACTTTCAACCAATCGCGACAAGGCGTCAGCTGTGTTTGAGTACGTATTCACATATTCTATATTAAAATCATAAGCTGACAATATTAAAGCCCATCGCTGTAATCTACTTGCTGTCATGCTTGGAATACCTAGCTCTGATCCGAATATACTCACTAAAGGTTTATGATCGGTTTTTAAAACAAACGGTCTACCATATAGATATTGGTGAAATTTCTTTACTGCGAATACTATAGCTAACGCCTCTTTATGTATTTGACTATAATTATATTCGGCAGATGTGAGCGTCCTAGACGCGTACGCTATCGGGAACTCCCGGCCGTCGGGCGCTCGCTGCGCCAGCACGGCGCCGACCCCGCGCGAGCTCGCATCGCACGTCAGTACTACCGGCCGTGACTCATCATAATGTGACAAAATGTCGGAACTAATTAATAGTTTCTTAATTTGAGTAAATGCACGAGTGTGTGTACTATTCCAGATCCAATGTTTTCCTTTTTGTAATAAACCGTATAAAGGTGATAAATAAAAACTTAATTTTTTTATAAATTTACCATAAAAGTTCACCATTCCCAAAAACGATTTCAATTCAGATACATTAGTGGGTATAGTAAGTTTAATTATTGGTTTAATCTTATCTGGGTCCACCCGGACACCGTCTCTGCTTATAATAAATCCTAAATATTTAACTTCCTTACACAAAAAATCACATTTTTCTTTTTTTATCTTTAACCCGTTTTCTTCTAATACTTTAAGAACTCTGTCAAACGAATTTCCTGTTATTAAAATGTCATCTAAAAATATGGTAACATTCGGTATTTTATCAAACAATTGAGTCATTATTCTTTGAAAAATTCCCGGGCTGGAGGCCAGTCCATATACTAATCTATTGTATCTAAAAAGACCTTTATGAGTGTTAATAACCGTTAAATCCTTAGAATCATCCAACACTATTTGATTATATGCTTGAGATAGATCAAGCTTCGTAAAATACCTACTATCCCATAACTTAGCAAATAAATCATCTATTTTAGGCACAGGATACTTATCAACTCGCAACATTCGATTCAATGTGACCTTATAGTCAGCACATAAGCGTAAAGCGCCATCCGGCTTGTGTACAATTACCAGAGGTGTAGCCCAGTCGGAGGCGTCAACAGGCTCGATGACATCGGCGCGCAGCATGGCGTCGAGCTCGGCGTCGACGCGCGAGCGCAGCGCGTACGGTAGCGGGCGGGCGCGACAGAACACCGGCTTTGCTCCCTCTCGCAAATGCAAAGTAGCTCGACCGCCAGTGTAACATCCCAGTCCGCCATCGAACAACTTATAGTATCTAGAATAAATATCACATATAATGTTATTCTTTTGCTGACTATTTATGTCCATTAGTAAACAGGCATTATTTATTTCTATAGGGGGTACAGTAATATTTAATTCTGACAGCCATTGTCTCCCTAAAAGTGTAGTACTACCGTTATCGAAAACATACAAATCTAATGTCTTTTTCCGACTTTTATATATTACAGTGACTTCTAGATAGCCTGCTGGCTGAACTTTGCTCCCATTGTAGAATTTTACCGATAAATTACATGGTAGTAACGGTATGTTAGAAAAATGTTCAAGATACGTATTTTTAGATATACAAGATAACGGCGAACCTGTGTCTATTTCCATTGACAATATTACATTATTTACTAAGATTTTCATGCTTACCGGCCTATATTGACTTAGCGACATTTGATAAATTGGTTCTTCCTCCTCTAAAATGTCCAATTCCGTGGCTCCTTCCTCATGCGCCTCAAATACGTGCATCGCTGCCGCCCTCCCGGTTGTGGTACCCGGTCGCATTTTTATGTAACGTCCCTTGCCCCGGCTACCAGCGCGCAGCCCACCATCAGCACCCGCGCCGCTATCGCCACGTGACATTCCACTAATACCACCACTGCTAAATTGGCTACCGTTCTCTTGGCACATCCGACGCAAATGACCAAATTTTCTACACCTGCTGCACTGATACTTCGAGAATTTACAGTTTATCTTTGAGTGTCGGTAATCCCCGCATGCTGCGCATCGTCCCACCTGCATGCGATTTACATTATCAGTTTGTTCAAATGCTGCTGAGTACCGCCGTGGCCCCATGCTTGTTCGAGAACTATCCAGCACATTCGCGCCGAGGTTCGTATTAGTCGCCGCCGACCCGCTGACGTCACCGCCCCCGTCTACTGCGGCCGCATCCCGCTCCGCCGCCTCCAGTGCTGTCGCTACCGAGACAGCCTTTAAAAACTTTATGTCCCCTTCCGCAAACAATCGTTGTCTAATTACTTCACTCCGGATCCCACATACAAATTGATCTCTTAAGTTATCGTCTAAACTTGATCCGAATTCACAATACCGAGTTATTTTCTTCAGTTCCGCAACGTAATCCGAAACGCATTCTCCAGATAGTTGTCTTCTCTGTCTAAATTTAAAACGTTCCGCCAGAATAGATGGACTCGGCTGCAAATGATCTCTCATGACCTTCATAACCTCAGTAAAGGTCATAACGGCCGGTTTCCGAGGACTGCACAAATTTACTAGTAATTCATACGCAGTTTCACCCATGGATGCTATTAACGTAGGTAATTTTAGTTCTTCCTTCACTTCGTTTACTATGAAATACATTTCTAGCCGGTCGCAGTATGACTGCCAGCTCCCAGTCTTCATGTCAAATTCGCCAAATTTCGCCATCCTCGTCGCCATTGTGATATTCAGTAAAACAACCCGTTCGCACAATAATCATTTATTAACTGAACTTAGCGGTCAACCGCGCTCTGTTTATATAGGACATACACAATTATTATAAAAGTACCCTACATTACACCTGGAAGGTCTCAATTTATACGCAGGAGGTGAATCAGTGGATTTGCACGCATAGTACTAAGTACTAACTGCTCGTTGCTCGTTGCTGCTGAGCTAGCTGCTAGAGGGTCTCGGGTTCGGTTCCCCGGTCGAGGTATGTGTTATTGGGTTTTTGTTATGAAATTCTCAGTAGCAGCTCGGAGTTTGGATCCGTGCACAGTTGATGGCAATAAGCCGCCTCCTATTATATGGGACCTAAAACATATCGGTGAAATGCGGGTGTACATTAGTACACCATTACCTAAGAAGAGGCCGCGATCAGCTCGCGGTAGCCTGTAAGACCTTTAACGGTCGTATCGACTGCTCCGAGCTCCATGACCTTTTCTGTCGACTATTTGTGCCCGATAAATACATCAGTCGCCGGCAATGTCGTCGGCACAATCTGTTCGCGCTGCTGCCTTGTAGAACTGTCGCCAGATCTGAGTCGCCGGTATGTCGCACTTTAAGGATGCTCAATGCCCTCTTGACGGCCAACTCTGAATGCGATGTGTTTGCGGACGAATGGAGTAAAATAATGCGAGTATGTTTGATGTTCTGTGAGAAACAGTACGCGAGGGTGTCCACTGTTCCATGTTAGTATGTAGCGAATAATTGTCTGTTATAGAAAATTGGCTGCATTGTATAGTTTTTGTATATATTGTGTTTCTTTCTAAGTTAATTAATGTAATTGGTGTTGTACCGTGTTAATTAACTATAAATAAATAAATAAATAAAATAAAATAAATAAAACTCTTCGGGGACAACAGGCGTGTTGGTATGTAGTATCTACTAAGTAATTAAAAGCAGATTGTAGAACTACATCTCTAAGAATCCAATAGAAAGTAATTAGAAAAATACGTATCTTATCTCCTAGAGTATCTTGCATTACATACATACACTCACGCCTTTTTCCCATGGGGGTAGGTAGAAACTACAGAATGCCATGCGTTACGGTCCCTATCTTGCATTATTAGCTACAAATGTAAAGAAATAAATCTTAAATTCTTGTTGATGATTCAAAATTCGTGTTTCCTGAGTCATCAACACGGTAAAGACGATGATATCATACATCCTTCAACAGTACGTGATACAAATGTCTTAGCCAAAAATGACTACCTACTAAACTAAGCACCAACATAATGTGTACTTCATTTCTCTTGTGCTTACTTTCTGTGTCATAAGGTTATTCATTTTAATTGAAGTCCCTCTTAACTGTGCTTATAAATAAAAATAAACAATTTACTGATTACTTAAAAAGGTCAAGGAAAATAGGAAATATTTTGACAGAGATTTGAATAATGGCGCGGAGTCAGAAGTGTGCCAAGCCACATTGTGGAATTTATCCCTTTCATTGTAAGAAGACTATGCCCAGCAGTGGTACGAGACATTAAAATAGTATTATTTGTGTCTTTGACTTTTTGTTTGGCGATATTGTAAGTATGTATACAGCGTATTAATAAAATGAACACAAGGAATACTAGTCTTCCTAAACCAAGACAAAGTTTACAAAGGGACATTATTGTTTAGTTTCTGCTGGTAAACATATAATATAAACCATGTATTTACATTAATTTACATAGAAAAATGAACATACGTACATAACCATTACAAATACGATTACATAAGGAAAACTTTGTCATAGGTGGGAAGAATTATTGGTATTTATTTCCCCTTCCCTGTTTACCGTTTGCGCACTGAAGGTATGGGAAAGTGAGATTTTTTATAGGCAGCAGTATTTCCCATTATTGTGTTATGGGAACCGACTCGAGTGTCAATTAAATGTCATGTTGTCAATGATTGAGCTAGCGGTAATGAGTTGGTTCGATTTAAAAAATGGTAACTACGTAATACATACTTAGTTCAAACTAGCGGTACGCTTTACCTAAAAAATAAAAATAGTATATTTGTTTGTTGGTTTTAAAAACAGAAATTAATTTACGAATTTTATTGTGTTATTATTTGTGTTGTTGTGTTCTAGTGGTGGTCGGGAGATCAGACTATAATATTTTCTAAATTTCTATCAATCAAACCTTGATGGCTATACGCTTGCCCCCAATTTGTAGGGCCTTAAATATCTGCAAATTATAATTCAATTAAAGGTAACCTTTACTGAATATTTTTTTAATTGAAATTTGAATGAGCTATTCGCGATGTTAATACATACATATAACAAACCATCACACCTTTGTCACTGAGGGGTTAAACAGATGTGTACAGACGTACACCCATAGTTTCCTGGTTAAAAAACTACTACGATAATGGATGTAGCAATTAAAATGCTGCTGTAATTACAGCGAATGATTTGTCACAAAATAAATTCGTCATTTCAATTCTAAATATTTAAACAAAAATCTTTAATATCATTGTCAATACCTATATGTCTTACACTTTGTAATATATTATATGTGTTTATTTAGCTGTATATATGTATGAGTCATACTGTTTTGTTTTTATAATTACGACTTTTTGTTCCATTAAGTACTGTTTGATTATAACGATAATAAAACTTTTATATGATTTGGTTTTATAGTTTAAGAACGATTTCTGTAAAACGATTTTTCACGAGCCGCGCGCTATTTGCCCTAGGAGCTATGAGAATGCTATAGATATACCTATGTACATAAGTATACATATAAAAAGATACCTTATTTCATGAATTATTATATTAATGTAATATTCATTTTAATCTTATGTTGTACAATAAAGCATATTCTATCTATCTATACCTAGGTACTAATAAATATAGCTGGATATTATTATGATATGGCGCCATCTAGTTCCAAGCTAAGCTACGGCTCCAGCTACGGATACTAGATATTTAATACATTACATAGTTTTTTTTGTAAACACATACATATTATACATACAAACATCTATGACTCACGTGGAATATCTATGCTCTTCACACGAACATTTAACACATGAACTTTTTATTTTATTGTTACACTACCAGGATTCCGAACTCGGGTACCCCACCACAGAAGGCAGCAATACCGCAGCCACTGTCGTCAAATTAATTAACGTATAATTGCAATATGGTTACGCAACCATTTGACCATTTGATAAATAATTCACAGAAACGTGCTTTATTTACGTAATTAATAAGGGATTGCTAGCACACAATACGTGCTTCATTGCACTAACTGTGTAGCAAAATCTTTGGTAATATAGGTACCTAACCTGACCTTAATATTTCAATGTAATTTATTTTCCTCAACATAAACTTTGTTGACGAAAATACATAATGTTGTAGGCGAACGAATTAATATTTTAAAAGTAAAAGTAATCTGCCTCGTTGATCTAGAAGTTGTGAAGTGCAATTGCAAGAGCAATAGGTCTTGGGTTTGATTCCCAGGTCGTGCATTTTAAAGAAAAACTCATTAACCCTTTGTTAATGAGTTTTTCTTTCAAATTGAATGCAATAGGCTCGCCAGTTATTACGTGGGACCTAAAACGAAATGTGGATGTGGGTAGATCCATTAGTACACCACTGCCTAACCCTTCGAGACGACAGACGGTATTGTATGTATGTGTAAGAAAAACTATAGTAAGAGAATAACTTGTTTAACCATGTATATATTATTTTTACTGCAGTGAATATGTTTATAGCCACGATAAAGCTATAGAAATGCTATTTCGTCATATTTTATCTACATTTATATCACCGTACATCAAACATGGACATTACTTGAAATAAACCCACGTTAACGTCGAGAAAGGAATTATATGTGAAGGTATATCAGGGGTGGCCAACCTGCGGACAAAACATAAGAAAGTTTTTGTCCTGGAAATCATCTCTTAAAAGGGCCAAAATGGGGGTGGAGGTGGATGTATGCAGCATCAATAATTACTTAAAAGAGGAGACAATACCATCACGCCTGTCTTCCGCGAAGGGTTAGGCAGAAGTGTACTAATATGTTGTATGAAACCCACATTTCACGATATGTTTTAGGTCCCATGTAATAGGGGGCGAGAGTGTAAAAGAGGAGAGTAAGATCTAAAAGCGAGTTAGATAAAAATTGCTAATTCTACTCAGATGACGACGCGGGCAAAAGCTAGTGTATAATATACTACTACATATTTGTTTTCCCTTATATAATATATACGATAAATATATAAGATACGTGAAACAAATGTTGAAAATTAAAAATAAAAGAGACTTTTATTCATCGGTATAAGTTCTTATTTATTTATAATAAATGAAATATAATAAATTAAGTACTTTATACACACATTACAATTCAAATTTCCTATTAATATGAAAATTAATACTTATATTATGATAAAGTCCTACATATGGAACAACTCACTTGAGAGAAACTGGCTTAATAATGATGGCAAAGAGTGATTAGCAGGTTGTTTTTATTATAATATTTTTTATATAATCATCATTATTAAAAAATATTTCTTCCTGTGCTTCAAGAGAGGTGAAAAGGAATTTCGAAGTCAGTATTACCTTCCTTGAAGATCTCTCTACATTTATAAAACATCAATCCATTTCATGTCGCACTGCTGGGTACTATCTCCTCTCATTTTTATTTATTTATTTATTTTTATATTTGAGAGGAATTATGCTATATTCCCCAATGCTTATCCAGTACGGGTTGGTAGAATCACACGCCGCACGCCGTAGAGATCTCTCAGGCATGCAGGTTGCCGAAGAATCGCTAAACTCAAGTGAACTCAAGTGGCAGTGGGCAGGGCACATCGTTCGAAGAACGGATGGCCGATGGGGCTTGAAGATTCTAGAGTGGCGACCACGTACTGGCGGAGCGTGGGTATGCCCCCGGCAAGGTGGACTGATGACCTAGTAAAAGTTGTTGGAATCCGCTGGATGCAAGTGGCGCATGACGGGTTAGTCAGACCTATGTCCAGCAGTGGACGTCTAACGGTTGATATGATGATGCAGGTTGTATCACGTTGTTTTCCTTCACCGGATAAATATGCACCGATAGGTAGTGGTGCCTTGGAATTAAACTCGAGAATTATGACTTCACAGTTTACTTCACGGTCACCTCACTAGGTTTATTAATGAATTAAGTTAAGAATATATCACATACCTCGCCATAATTGAATTAAAAGTTCACGAACATGAAAATAAAACAGACACTCTTCTCAAACACAAGTGTGTGGACTGGCATTGAACCAAATGCCCTCGCCTTTACACGATAGCTCAGTGACTCAACAATTCGTTACGTACGTATTCAATACAATGCCTTTCTTTATTTTAATAGCGATAAATATCATAACACACTTCGACAGTCCCACTACTTGGTAGTGAACACATAATTATGAAAAACATTGATAATGTGTTTAAAACTATCACCACTTCATTCTAGAATATCAGACAATTGAAACGGAATTTATTAAAAAAACTATATAGCAGGAAATCAAAGCAAACCTTGTTGTTGTAAAAATAACTGTACTGTTTATAAGACTAGGTTATATTATATTTAGATTAATGATCATCTTAATTTTACAGATTTAACTTGAATTAGAATCACGTGAAGTCATGCAACTAGAATCATAACGTTTTAAAAGTGCTTGAAAAAGTTTATTTGAAATAAAAACCTTTTGATTTTGATTTTGATTTCGTCGTCATAAATACTTTAAAATATACATTTTAGTCCAACGAAAGAAATTAATTCTGGTCAATTCGTACATCTTATAACTCTTCATTATCTCTAGATAAATAATGTAAGATCAGATATAAACACACTAGATTTTTCATGAGTATTCGATCTGCATTCAAAGGAAGTATATATTTTACAGTTATAAATCGTACGAGGTCATAGAGTTCATACGGCAAAATATATTACAAATCTCCGTCTATGACCATTCACAATTTACAACAGTGCAATTTTATAAGCAATAGTTTTACACTCGTAATGGCAATAAAGGGCTTTATAGGCGTTTGCTATCAGAAAATCGTAAATGTTACCTTTTACAATTTCCTTCTCGAAGCGAATCAAAGCATTATAGACTCAATGACACTGATTTTAGATGAAGCATTTGTATTTATTAGCTTAACCATTGAATTTATATTCGGAGATAAGTTTATGAACATGATAATAGGGTTTTAAAATTCAATTCGAATACAGCCATATTATTATTTATATGTCTTCCTTATCGACTGCATTTGAAACTCTGTTGTTTAATACATTTTTTGAAAACCTTAACTTGATATTTATTGTTTTATTATATTACATTTGAGTAGAATAACATTATTTAAGATAAACATAATTATTCTATGGCACAATAATCATAGGCTATCACATAGAGATATGACTCAAGGTGAAAGTGTATCGATTACACACCATTAGTAATAATGACAGTTTGATTTTAATCTGTTTGGATAACCGTTACTCGATAATCTCTGTCAATAAAAGACTTAACGCTTACAAACACCATTAAAAGATTGGAGACCATTAAATGCGATTCTCCAAATGAGAAATAGATAAGAAAGATCCGTTCAACTTTTTCATTGCCAAGATTTCAGATTCAATTTCAATACGAGATACAATGAAACAAGGCTATTCTGGTCATGTTTAATGAATTTTGTGACGTATGACTAGTAATCACAGGTCACATTATCGAAATAGACAAATCAGACTGTGTTGTTGGTTTAAATAGTCTGACAACAATTTCAATAGATATTTCAATCTTTCTTTTATATACAATAAAAATCTCGTGTCACGGTGTTTATCGCTGAACTCATCCGAAACGGCTGAACGGATTATTATGAAATTTTGAATCTATACTTGGTAGATCTGGTCGGTGATAAGGATGTCCCTCACCAGATTTTGTTTCTTTTTCTTTGACAAAATATTTTTTGTATTTTTAACTCCTAAAATGCCGCAAAACAACGTTTGCTGGGTCAGCTAGTATTATATGTATATCAATCTGGTCCACCTCGAACTATTCTCAACAATACTGTGCAGTATCCTTGCCAGACCTGGTAACAATGACAGCGTAGAGCACATATGAATGACATCATTAATTAAAATATTTACATTATTGAACAAACACGATGAATCACAAACCTATGCCATTAGTTCAACAGAGTTGATCGAGTATAGTTTATACTGTTTATGAAGATTCCACTGTTAGATTATTTCTAGAACTCCTTCTTGTAGCCTACAATTTAATAAAAAAAAATGGAGTCGAAGTGTTTTCTGGTCTTATTCCTCTTTTGTTTTACAGAAATGGAGTACAGAGTAGACGTCTCTTGTCTTTCAATTCTTCTTAACTGAACTGGATTCCTTGTGTTGATACAAACTTTTGATGTATTCTTTATTGAAGTTAATATTGATATTTTAGATGAATTTATAATTATAAACCCATTTACGGTTCTACTGCAGGATGTAGCCTGGGGCATATCTCTCTGGCATGCAAGTATCCTCACGATATTTTCCTCATATATAGGTAAATACGCGCATAACTTCACATCAAATTCGAGACTTGACTTCACGCAACTAACACAGTTCGGGTATAAGGACACTCGTTGCAATTTGGTACATACATATGTAATGTACCACTTAAATATACCTAATACAACTTTTTTGAATACAGAAAACAGTCTAAAACTGTACATTACACACAAGAATTACATAGGTAATTATGATACTTTCTTATCATAGCTTCCGTCCCCAAAGGGTTAAGCAGAGGTGTACTAATGTACACCCATATTTTGCCAGTATGTTTAGGTCCCATGTAATAGGGTGCGAGCCTATTGGCCTCATCCGGGCACGAACCCTAGACATTTTAGTCAACAGGCGTATTTACGGCCACTAGACCAACGACACAGTTATCAGTATACATATAATTCTTATCTTATTATCATCATTATATGTAGGTGTATATTATGTTATCACTGAATCCAGTTTTATGTTATTTTCAAATACTTTTTTTTTGTAAAGTTTGGAAAGGGCTACATCTTTAATTAGCGGCAGTAACAGGCATACATTAAAGTAAGTTATTATCAATAACATAAAGTAGAAATCACATTGCGTTGTAAGTTTATAGGGAATGTTTATTATATTATCGTTATATACTAGTCATCATAGCTAGTCCGATTGCCATCATTGATTATTAACTTCTCTCTCATCATGACTGGAGTTTCTTTTCAGTCCTGTTAAATACATATGTTTCCTTTGAAATCAATGATGTCTAAGATCATTTAGGTGTCTTACTGTCAGAAAATACTTTAATTTACCAATGTTATACATATAAAGCTATTTTTTTTGCTATACCACAACGCTAGCAAACCAGACTAACCTATGACCGTAGGTTACCGCAGCCTATAGACGTTTTGTGACACCAGAGGTTGCCGACGCTGAAGAAACCGTTTAAGTTTTTAAAATAGGGGAGTTACTACATAACCATCATCAACCCATTATGGTCCCACGGTTCTCCTCTCATTTGAGAGGCATTTGGCTATAGTCCACCACGGTAGCCTACTGCGGGTTGGTAGACTTCACATGCCATCGAGAAAATCTCTCAAGCATGCAGGTTTCCTCACCATGTTTTCCTTCACCATTTAAGCATGTGATAAATACGCACATAACTTCCGAAAAGTCAGTGGTGTTTTGGAATACCCATGCTGTCGGAATAGTCACTCTCCCAACGAGTTCTAGCAACTTTACTTATTCGCAGAAACGCAACAACTGTGGCTTTAGTGTAGTCTTCTGTAAGTCGGATGTACCTTCCCTTCCTACTTCCTCAGTCGGGCATCTTTATTTGAGGCACATAACATAAAATAATTTTAAATAATATTTTTGCAAGTTTTTTGGGTTTCAGGTGTAAGATATAATTTTAATTTCAGTGTATATTCGTTGCATGATAAAACTCGAGGTTACTGAGCATTTGTTTGTATTCCGGAATTCATTGAATATAAACCCAACTAGGAATTGTCCTATTAAACTGCCGTTAGTTACAATGATTAATTTCCAAATCTTTATCACGTTAATCAAATTAAAAAGTCTGAAATTGGTTACAATCAATTTTAAGCTATTAGACAATTAAGTGTGTCTATTATTCAAGACAGGCGTTAAATCCAGTGTTTAAAGTGTTTTTATTATAATTATAGGTATTTTATTTTTGGTAGAAATTAACAGGAATAGAAGAGTGAGCTATAGGATAGATAAATAAATTATAGCGTTTTATATTCATTAACAAAATAAGCCTATATTTAGGGCCTCTTTGCCTGTTCAAGATGATTCATGGTGTATTGTCTGAGCAGCATTTTTGGTGACTAAATAGACCCATGCGAGACCGACACACCCTGCCACAGGTCTGACGTGGGAAGTTTGTGTAGACTGGTGCCGAGACAGCTTTATGACCAGTGCTGGATTAGGGTAATTGGAAGCCTACACCTTGATTGTCTGTATTAATACTCGATCGTGTACCCCCTAGACGGGATGATGCCCTAAGCAATAATTGCTTAAATAACTTAAGGTCTAATCCAGGACTGTTCATAACGTTTCTGTCTTTTGACAAACAAAACAGATTAGGTACGTAGGTAGGTCAATGCAAAACTGAAATGACCCAGTATAAGCTCAATACTATAACAATTTCCTCAATACGTATAATTTTTCTTTTCAAAATGTCTCGTTATAGGTACGAATATTTTCTAATTCCCTTAACATTTGTAATATCAGGTTGTATAGTAGTCGATTCATACATTATAATCGAATATCGAATAGTCGAGTCAGGAACTGAAAAAAATATCACTACCATAAAGCTTAAATATCGTTTACATAACATAATAAGACAAAGTACGTTTCGTTCATACCTAATAAGCACAATATTATCGATAACTAGGGCGCGATAATCAAAAGTGATAAAGAACTTTCTCGAACGAAGATACTGACCTATCTATCTACCCACATATCATATACCTACCAAGTAACTATAAAAGTACTATATACAACTGATTCCCATGGGACTGAGGTAAGAAAAAACATATCGAGTTAAGTAGCCAACTTAATCATGTAAATAAATAAATTAATATTAATGCCCCAATTAAAATTATCCATTTCTATAATTAAATGCTTCGACAAGAATCAATTCTACAAAAACCCGTAATTTATTTATAGACAACACAACTATACTTAGTTTATTTTTATTAAGTAGGTTAATAATATAAGATCAATAATAGCTAACATTATTTTATCGCGCGTTGAAATACACCGTCTGAAAAAGTTCAATGGCAATGACCTCAAAAAAAAGTGCACGACTCACCTTGCTCAAACCGAAACTTGCTCACACCAAAACATTCGACACCCCACGGTGCATCACAACACGAAAAATAACCTGTAATAACACCTTACTACACGTGCCTATTGATTTCTTTATCACTTTTTATCTAAAAACACATAGATACAAAAATCCACTCGTAAAAATCAATCTGCGCCGGTAATATTTTTTTATTCAAATCTATCCCACTTGTCACTTTTCCCGCTCAATTTTTTTCTTTTTATCATCAACGAGTTCGAAGTTTAAAGAAGTTTTTATATCGCTAACGGCCAGCGTTGTGGCGACTGACATGAAAACTCTGCGGGAGTTAGCGCCGTACTGAACTGCCACGATCCGGTCAAGTGAGAGCGCACATTGTGTCATCAATGGGCTCTGTGTTTTCCAGCTAAGCTCACATGTGTGGGCAGATAAATAAATACTTTTTTACTTAGCTCGCGCTTGTTCTCACAGTTTTGATAAGGTAAATTACACCACCTGCCTAAGTAATGTCTATGTATTATTGGGTCACATATTATTAAAATATTGTAATCCAATAAAAAAACGACCTCGATACTTATTGACATCTTTAATATGGCCATGAAAATCATAAACAGATAAATAAAACTAATATAACCGACGCTAAGACAGGCTGGTAATGGCGATAAAACTGGTAAATTAAAAGACGCCATGGAAACCAATAACGCATTCCAGTAATTTTAGAATTCCATACACTTTCCTTCTAATCAGCTATTACTCTAATCCTATTAAATTCTGAATCTTATCATTATATTTCTTATCAACAGATAATTCTTGAGATATTGACTAACAACGAATCAACGAATGTTACATTTTGGCATTATAAACATAGACACTGTAAAACATACACGTTTTGTGTTGGTCGATTTAAATTCAGGCACATAGCTGCTCCTTACATTTTTTTCTGCAAGGTTAAGGGAATGTCGCTCTAATTTCACTTCATTAGAGGTTACATAGACAGCAAAGTTTTTGGTGGTAAGTTCAAGTACGGCTCTGCAAGGAAAGTTTAAAAAAAAAAGAATAACGATTTTATATATCGCCATTATTGTTCTCAGGAGGTCGGAGGTCGTTCATAAAAAGTAAACATGATTAATAACATGGCCCAGTGGTAGTTAGTGCGACTGTAGAGCAAGTCTTGGGTTCAATACCCTGGTCAAGCAAAGTGTTATTGGGTCTTCCTGTGAAATTCTCAATAACAGCTCGGAGTTTCGATACGTGCCTGGTTGATGGCATTAAGCTCTCCCTATACACTACTGGAGAAATGTTGGCGTACATTTACTAGTTGGCGTACTTCGTTAGTATACCTGTTATATTAATAGTGTGGTAAAAGATTTAGATTATTGTAGTAGAAACTTATTTTAGATACTTTTTCGTGCACGCGGCTTAACTCTCGCAGCGGTATCCGTGATATTGATTAGATACAACTAATAACTTTTATTGAAAACTTATTGAACGCTATTTGTTTTAAATTTATTTCAATATTGCTTTAGCAAGCCTTGCATATTACCTACCTACTTTCAACACTGTACTATTGTTAACTTATCTGTCAATTTGTGCTAGATGAAGTGGATGTCACAATTATCAATATTGTATGAACCAATACAAAAATAAATAATATTGTGATATTGCTTGTTACCCAAATCATTTTCAACCCATTATCGTCCCACAGTTGGGCGCGGGTCTCATCTCATTTGAGAGGGATTAGGCTATAGCACCACGCTAACCTACTGCGGGTTGGCAGTCTTCACATGCCATCGAGAAAATCTATCAAGCATGCAGGTTTCCTCACGATGTTTTCCTTCACCGTTTGAGCATGTGATAAATACGGACATAACTTCCGAAAAGTCGGTGGTGCGTGCCCGGGTTTGCACTTGAGACCTTTGACTAGTTAGCCAATTAAATAAAAAAAAAAATAACAGTTAGTTCTCATGATCTTAAGATCTATTATATTATTTCATACCGAGGTTGAATTAAATGTGCATTAATTTTGTAGTATTAAAGGGAAAAGCAATAAACAGTCTGAGAAAATTTATAGATATTATGAATGTAATCTTACTTTGTATGTGTTAAGTAGCTTTGTAATACACAGGTCTATTAATGAACATTTATTAATTTTATTATTATAAATTTGAATACCCTCGTTTATCCAACGATTCAGGCTCCAGATGTGTAATCTACAACCCGATTACTGTCTCACTGGTGGGCACGGGTCTAGCATTCGAATCCCGGTTGGGGCACATGTTTGTGTGATGAGCATGAGTCATGGATATTTATAATATGTATAAACACATATATTATATATCAGGTCATATGTACATATTTACAGATCCCGGGGGGGGGGGGGGCGATCTCTACCCTTACTGTAATAGAACCTGTTTTTTGTACAACTTGATTAACTAAAAGCGTGGATTAAATAATTTTACATATACCGCCGCCGCGCCTATAAAAAAAAACTGATTATGTAAATTACTTAGTGTACATTTTTATCTTTACCTTTACTATCGAATATTATCTGAAGATAATTTAGATTAGATTTCATTTTATTCGGCATACTTATTATAATTGTAATCAGCCGGCAATTCCAGTAAATTAGGCGGTGAACATACGTGTCTAATTTATTGACGGTTGTGTGTTGTAAGTGAGTTAGGCAAGTTATTTTATAAATATTACCTAATATAAAGTTATAAAATTTAAGTAACCCCATTTAGGAGGCTACGACAACACCTCACAGTCAGTCACGTCAAACTTATATCACTCGTATTTTACGTCGGGGGTTGAAAAGACCGTAACTTGTCTATTATAACGACGACGTGACAGTTTCATTTTAAAAAATGAAATCGAACTGTCAAATGAATATTTAAAAACAAGGTTCACTTGGACGAAACAGAAATTATTTCTCATAAGAAAGCATTGTACAAACTAACTAGCGCAATTAGCTGTTCTCATAAACCAAGTAAAGTAAAGCTGTTTCACCAAACAAAGGCTTTTTTAAATAGTTTATTTTAAACTCACGAGCGGCATAATAAATTAATATCAGTGCCACGTCCGCCTTTAAGAAAATTATCTTCTTTTTGGTTTCACTTTTGTTTATGGAAATATTTTTTTTTATACTTTGTTCTAAAAATAAATACTAGGTACTTAGAGAGGTATCTTTAACGGCGGCCATTTAATTTAATTCTTTCATTACATTATTTTTCATACATATGTTTTTTACCATAGATGATATAAAGGATACGAAACGAAATATCAATATACCATTATAAAATCCATAAAAACGTAGTCTAACAATACGATACGTCATTCACGAAATTATATGAATAATCCATATTTCTATGGTGAAATATTCAATTGTTACGTCATAAATTGATAAATAAATAGGGCTCCGTTTACAAACAGTTCAAAACACGCATCTGCATTAACGAGACGATATGTGAGTTTGAATGGTCCTCAATTAAAATAAATTGCTAATATTGGTTGCATTACCTATTGTGCCAACTGATTGTTTGCTCCTGTTTGTCGTAATAACTTCAATCAATATAAATACCACATTCATTCTTCAAAACGTACCTAACGTAACCTACTCATAGTTATGTAACCCAATTAGCGGTATCAAATTTGCTGGGGAGTTTGTTGCGCCGCTTCTTCTTCCCAGCAAAAACACTAGGAAGCGTTTTTGGGGGCTGTCTTTGAACGTCGACAATAATTGTCGACGTTCAAAAAGAGCCAATTTAATATGGCCTACTTTGAATAAGTAAATGATATTTTGACTTTGACTTTGACAAAGCTGGTTCCAATCCCAGTAGGGGAAAAGGAGCATGGACATTTATATCTGAGTGATTGATGCTTCTAAGTAATATGTAACTGTACAAAATATCCATGTTTTGTATCAACCTTAACAACAACTTAAGCTACGGCGTTTAGTAATATCCAAATATATTTATTTAAACGTGATCATAGAGGAAACATATTCTAATGCGGCTAGAGCCACAGGTATCTACTTAATTAGAAAAACGAATGGTCGCGCACTGGTCGAAATTAAAATGAATGAATATTTGAAGTTGAGTATAGTATAGCAGGATTGAGGATTGAGAGGTCTCAATCCTCAATCCTGCTAACAATTCATATAATTGTTGTAGCAACATAATTATGTGTATGATTCAGACTATTTATCACAAGCTAATGAAAGGTATTGAAGATAAGCGTCTAAGCATTTTTTTGTCAATAAATTTATTCTGTTTTAAATTTATCGCTTACGTTATTAGATATCTTTACTTGTGATAATGAACGTTCCTTCGCGATAAACGACATACCTAATTAATTGATTTTAAAACCGATTTCCAAGGTTTTTATCGACTTGTATGTCATTTCAAAAATATTTTAATCGTGACAGTTCCGGTTGGCGTTTTTTAAAAAAATTAGTTTATCTTAAATAAATAGATACATCTGAAAATACATCGGCATTTTTTTGGTACAATGCCGGGACTCTCATTCTCTACAAATGTAACTCCTGTATGCCACGATCAAGGATAGTAAGCAGCCAGAAAATCTTCGAGGCAATGAAGCCCGACGTATCCTAGGTGAATGATGTTGACTGTCTTGGAATCGGCAGCGAAATTAATCATGAAAGTAAATAGGAGGAGTAAGAAAATTCGTCGGCATCTCAAAAATCCACAAAGCTTATAAATCAAATTACTTACTCTTTATTAATAGACGGTTCCTCTGCACCACTGGCGTTCTCCACAACCAACAAGTCCTTCTTTAACTCAACTTCTTCGGTCGTAGGTACAGCTTCTTCCGTCACTTGCACGGTAATTTGCACATCTTGTGCAGGTTGTTCGACAACTTGCACAGATTGTTCCGTCACGTTCACAGAGGCCGTCATTGTTACGAAAGCGAATTACCGCGACCTATGTTTGGTTTTAAAAATTAATTCATTATCTGTTCTTGGAAACGGAAAAAATATATCTAATTACGTTAAAGATTTGTATGACTTTAATATTATGAATGCATGTATTATTAAAGTTCTTCAAAGAAATTGAATAATGCTAGTAACAGAATAGGACTAATATTGATAGATATTAATAAACGCTTCGAGATTTTTTCCGTTGCCAAGAACAGCAAACACTCGCGATCAAAACTCCTTGGCTCAAAACTATTTTATACGACTTTTAATATTAGTCACTTTGTCGTATCTATTATACCGATACTTAATTAGTTTATAACTACTATTATAAATATATTATGATATAAATTATATATTCTAGCAACACGATATTCTTACAAGTACCCGATGCCAAGTGGGCAATCGTTGGCCACTTATCTCTGATATAAAAAAGGAATCCTCTTATCAAATCTAAAGCTAATTGTTCCAATCACTAAGTAGGTAAATTCACAATCTTATATCATGTAGTATTGCGATAGAAATATTTATTGAACTTGAAGTGGCACTGGCATTTTAAATATATTATGTTCATAGAGTTGCACATCCTCTGGTGTTGGAAAATGTCCATGGGTGGCGGTGATCACTTACCATTAAGTGAGCCTCCTGCCAAAAAGGCTCACATGATAGTAAGTGATCACCGTTTGTCCCCTTATTTCCATGAAAAAAGAGTTCACGCTTTGTTGGTAGAGCTGAACTATACTGGAGCAAGGATGACTTATTAAATAACAACAAAGAGAGGTAGGGCATAGCGAGGTTCCTCGCTCAAATATTGCTGCCCGATTGGGGAAGCTACCTCCGCCTTACAGAAGAACGCAGTGAAACAACAAAAGTTGTGTTTCTGCGAGTGAGTAAGGTTACCAGAGCTCGGTAGGGGAGTTACTATTCTAACAGCATGGAAATTCCATTTATTATTTTATTATTTTGCTTTCACTTTAGTAACTCCCCTATATTAAGGATCCTAAATAGTTTCTGCAGGATCGGCAACGTGTGAGCGACACCACCGGTGTTGCAAATGTCTATAACCTACGGTAACCGCAAATCATCGTAAGAAAAAAATGTCTATGTCAAGCTCAAGGGCTCAGATTATCTGTAGTATACCGTACTACAGATATTCGGAGTCATAGACATAATTAGGAGCATGTTTTTGTCTGCCTGTGATAGCCGCAGTCGAGTGTGCTATTTAGGTAGTACATGTCTTAAAGCACCTTTCATCAGAGAAGTACAACTAAAGCGATACAAAATTATGTTTAGAGTTCAAAACCAGAAAAAAATGAACCTGATAACTTCAATCAACGCCATCTATTATGTAATAGGTGAACTTAGTTTAGAATAATTTCATTCTGAATTTGCTTGACGCAGCACCGCAGCCGCGCCGCCAGCGTATATCTTAATTAATCCTAGTACTCGACAGGTAGCGCTAGTGTATTTGCGTTAGTGTATTCTTGCTTTATTTTACCGTTTTGTGAGCGACAACATTGTAACGAGAGCCTGTTTTTTATACTATAGAGGTGGTATACAAGGATTCTGACCGCCTGATGGTAAGCGGTTACAGTAGCCTATATGTAGATAGATGTTTGCAAAACCAGAGGCATCGCTCGCGCGTTGTCGGGCCTATAAAAACATTTTCACTCCTTTTTTGGTAAACTGCTTTCGGAAAAACCTTGACAGGTAACTCATTCTCATTTCAGAGCATGATTGTATGTAGGATGAAGATATTCGGTACAGCGCCGATCACATTGGTTCTATTTAGCTAAACATTAAATATACATTTCCTAGTTAAGTAAGTATGCTAAATAGTCCCCTTGTTAACAAAATTCCTCCCAAACCCCGAAATGAAACAAAAGCCATATCTTAATTACTTTATTTTTTCATACGTACGTAATTATTTAATGAACATAATGCTTAATTGTGGGAATTCAACACTCATGTTTACTTAAGCAGCTTATGCTAGACTGTGTCGGTTCGTAGGTCAATGTCAAAGTGTGACAGCCTGACACAAATGAGTCATATTGTGTAGAAAAATAGTACAAAAGACAATACTGCTGCACGGATAAATTAATAAAACAATTGTTTATTAACCCTATAACCGCTCGAGTCGGATATATCCGACAAGTATTTTCATATCTAATTGCGGATCCATGTATGGACACATGGAAAATATAAATGAACACAAAAATATTTTTCGGATATATCCGACGTGGGCGGTTAAACGGTTAAAAGAACACTACTCTTAAAAGTTCTTTTTCCGATGCTCCGGATTTATCCTAGGGTCTGTTCGTGACCAGTTTTATTTTTAATGTCTAATTCGCGTCAGTGTGAGAAATCAGTACAATTAATTATTACCGTTTTATTACATTATAGGCGGATTTAATAGAGAGCAAATGGCTTACTGGTCAATATTCGTACCTACATACACATAATTTTCGAATAGAAAAAAAGGTTTTATACTGTAGGTAATGTATCCAGTTTGTACCTATTATATTTACCTACTAAGATAGAAAAAAAGGCAATGCAATACGTACTATCAGACAACTATGCTATAGACAACTTTTGAACCTTATACTAATAATAATAAGGGTCTAAAGTCGTCTACTGTAAATTTGGTTGGTTAAAAAGTTATAAAATATCGTCGGAAAGAAAGAGACAATACATTAGGCGCCATCGATTTACTACGTAAGACGGATTTTACCAGTTTTTGAACCCCCTATGTAAAAAAGTAATATTAATACCAGCCGATCTACTCTCACCCTTTTTAACACTTTTACATTAAAAAAAACGACTTCAAATGTCAGAACTGTGTATTTTTGTGATCTTACAAAAAAACTATCAACCCGACAAATTTTAAGAAAGATCAGGTACGGTCGTTCCCCTTCCTCACCGAAATCGTCTCAGGTAATAAATGAATGACACCTCATACTGCATTGCTTTAAATATATTATCAAAAACTTAAGTAAACCATGAAATTTAATTACACAAAAATCTAAGATGGCGGTTTGGTGGTTTCCTCAGATTTCACAGT
Source organism: Craniophora ligustri (assembly GCA_905163465.1). Taxonomy (NCBI): domain Eukaryota; kingdom Metazoa; phylum Arthropoda; class Insecta; order Lepidoptera; family Noctuidae; genus Craniophora; species Craniophora ligustri. The sequence goes on along the minus strand of LR990967.1, from coordinate 1,917,121 downwards.
GACTTGTTCGTCATCCCTCTGGAACAAATAGCTGGTGCCAGGGGTCGTGCTGCTACTCTGGCCGTAGCCCTGCTGATAACTTTGGCCGTAGTTGGCCGTTGGGCCGTAGTTGGCCGTCTGGCCGTAACTAGCCTGCTGCCGGTTGTTTTGGTCGTAGCCGTTCTGATTGCGAGAGTCCTGTTTGTAGTTGTCTCGGTTTTCTAGTTTCTTTACAGAGCTAGAAAAAAAATAGAAATAGCTATAGAAATGGTTTTTGCATTGATTGGAACTCGTCTATGCTTAACTTGTGCCACAGCCTTCTGAACACGCACTGATTTATTTTAACTGCTCAATAATATTAATCTTAAGGGTACACCTACACTAACTAGGTATGTAACATGTACCAATGTACCCAACCGTTTTAGTTTTTCATAGAAATTACGTATTTCTAAATTTAATTTTGTATTGATTAAACTCAATGATTAGGAAATCATAATATTTGTCAAGAGTGAGACAATTACCTATTGGGATTTTTAAAAACAAAGACAAAGCTATTGACTCGAAACCTCTATAAATTTTAAATTAAATCAAACTATAATAATAACGAAATATAAAAAAATACAAAGTCATGTACACGATCAGTCATACATCACACAAGAAAGAAAGAAAGAAATAAAGAATGAGAAGAAAGAAAATGTTTTTATTGTTATACACATCAATACGTAATATAATGGTAATTTATAAATAATGTCAGTATTCAAAAAGTCATATACAAAAAATAGATAAATAAAAATAAACAAGAAAATGCCTGTGCCAAAGGGCCATCAGCTCAGCATTATGTCAAGTGGTAGAACTAAGTGTTGCCACCTGCCGAGTGCACATCAAAACCATCTCACCTCTCATCTCTATATGGTCTCCCCACACTATGCCAACCGCTGCCCTGTCCGTATCCACCGCTAGTTTGTCCATATCCAGCAAAACTTTGACCGTAACCCGCAGCAGCTTGCCCGTAACTTGCCCCTTGGCCGTAACTCGCCCCTCCTTGCCCGTAACTGGCCCCTCCTTGACCGTAAACGGCCCCTTGGCCGTAACCGCTGCTACCTTGCGCGTAAGGGTCACGGTAGGCGCCGCCGTAGCCTACTGAGTAGCCTACGTTCTGATAGCCGGGTTCCTGTGGTCTGAAATATTAGAAAAAAAATGGTGTAGCTGAATATTATGTTTTTTTGTGATTGAGTTAGAATACAGATAAACTATGCATGCTCTTAATTAATTTAAAATTATATTTATATCTATTGTAATAAATGTTTAAAGAACATATAACTGACGACCCGTTTAGCTCAGCGGTAGTTAACACTGCCTTCTGTGCTATGGGTCCCGGGTTCGAATCCCGGTAGGGACAAATGTTTGTGTGATGAGCATAAACATTTGTATCCGAGTCATGGATGTTTCTATGTATAATATGTATGTATTTACAAAAAAAAAAGTATATATGTAGTATATCAACCAACTAGTATCCGTAACACAAGCCTCGTTGCTTAGCTCGGAACTAGAGGGCGCTGTGTCATAATGTCCAGGAATATTTATTTAACAATAAGAAGAATAAGAATATATATTTAATTCTTAGCTTTTTATGTCTGTACAGGTTTTACAATACATCCGGCAACATCCTAATAAGGATGAATATTGTGTACCTACGCGTCTGTAATTATTTCTGGCAGAATAACCTAATAAAAGGTTTGAAAACATCAAACATCAAAGTAGAATTGCAACGTATTCCTTGGACATTAGACATTAATTAGAATTTTAAACACTTTTTACAGATTTTATCGCGGCAAATAGATATTCGAGAGGCTATATTAACGTCGTTGTTACTTGTAAAACCAGAAGTCTCGAATGAATTATTTTTCGATATTAATCTTATCGAAAAGATGACGAAGCTCTTCGAATAAAATTTGACGGTACGACAAGCATAGGTTGAACAATATTTCGTAGCGAACATATTTTTTTAAATTTGCAAACGGTAAATCTACAAAACAGGAGAAATTCTTAATACTGAGCAAAATTTTTATGCAAAAGGGAATTGCATGGACCCATATTATCATCACTTCTGGTAACGTCATCAGAGATAATAAATGGGGTAGTATTACCTACTCATCAACACATTTACTGTCTAAATGTTAGACAACGTTTTTTCTATAATTTATAAGGGTAGGTTCTATAATTTATAATCCAGCGCGCTAGCCTAATGCGAGTTGGCAGACTTCACACGCCCTCGAGAAAACCTTTGAGGTATGCAAGTTTTCTCACGACCGTTTGTGTGTATGAATTCATATAACTTTAAACGATCAAACTCATAAACCTTTGTCTCCACAGTTCCTTGTTCACATCAATAAGCTATTACAGATTTTAATACCGACATTAATAGTTATGAATAATTTTAAAACTTTATAGGCTCGCCCCTATTACATGGCACTTAAAACCTATCGACGAAATGAGACTAATTCCTACGTCACTATTCCTCTGCCTACTCTTTCGGGGATATAAGGGTGATGGTGTTAGTTCTTTTTGTTATACTACTCGGGTGGCGTACAAGCTTTGCGCCCCGCCTGATGGTAAGCGGTTTCCGTAGCCTATAGACTTTTGCAACACCAGACCAGACTCTTAACCTTAACGGTTTCTTAAAATGGTACTAAACTGACAGCTAATTGAATTTCCATGCTGTCTGAATAGTCATTCTCCCAACGAGCTCTGGTAACCTTACTCGCTCGGAGAAACACAACTGTTGTTGTTTCACTGCGGTCTTCTGTAAGGCGGAGGTAGTTCCCAGGCGGGCAGCTCATTTTGAGCATGGAATCATGCTATGCCCTCTGACTCGAAGATATTTTGGTAGTTTAGGGTGAGTTTAAGGTTCAAGCAATATCAATTTACCTCGAATACCCTGGGCGACCCCACCCGGAGGCTGGCGGGGCATCAGGCCGGCCCGACGCGAAATAGTAGCCCCTACCGCCCGCGTCCCACCCTGCCTGACCGCGATACGTCTCATCCCAAGGCCTGAAACTAACAAACAATTGAACTTTATTGTTCGTACATACATACTTATTTCGATTAGGGCATTCAAATCAAATCAAATCAAATCATTTATTTCAATTAGACCAATACAGCTGCTTTTGAATTGTCATATTTAATTGAATTTAGTTGCACGGTTCCAAAAGGTAGGTCTTATAAAGGTAGGTCATTGACTGAGAGATCTTCTCTTGGGCTACATAACAGAATAAACTAAGTGCTGCATAAGCTTATGTGGTGTCGCGTATTAAATTGTAGAGATACAGATGGTTGCTTTCGAATGTTTGGTCAAATCCTACTCATGCTTTTTCCTCAAAAGAATTGGCAGGATATATACATACTCATGATGGACCATTGCCCGGGCACAGTCCAAGGATATAGCGATAGAGTATCCAAGTATATTTCATTGATCATTATCTATAGCACAAAATAAAGCACTACTAGGCATAACTTATTTAGAGTGAAGTAAATCTTTGTGTGAATGTGAATCTTTCCAACATTTTCAAAGGAATTTTGATCACCAATACTGTATATTAACAAGTTCAGAAACGACTAGACAAAAAATATTGAACCGTAGTACGACCTCCGTTTAAAATTCGAGCAGAAAGGAAATGCCCGGTCAGTAAGCGTCGACCCGTAACCAACAAAACAAAATGGTTGACGGAAATAAGTTTGTACTACTATCGCTTTGAAAATTATGAGTAACTACGAAATAATAACACAAGCTAAATGCATCTTTAAGCTGTATATTTAAAGTATAAAAGCTATTAATTTGGAACAGGATACTGTACTAACTTGGTGGTTATTAAGTACTTTCTAGATCTGGGGTGATGATCTGACGCTCCACTAAATATATACCTAGTTTTGTAAGTGTTCCTATAGTAAATATTCTTATAGCCGAATACTCTATATTAAACACATTTGAAGAGTATTTGAGTATTTGGTCGTCAATCAATAAAAAAGATTCCAATTTCTTCCCTTAAAATGGCTCAGTAGTACCTACTTATAAAGTTCTCTCTTGGCAGATGAATGAGATTTCCATCGGTCGTATACACAAAGCACAAAGTCACTGCTGCATTGACTTGAAAAAAAAATCTGCATTATAAGGTGCTATTTCATTCATGCATAATATCATACATGGTTGACAAAACAATGCACTAACAATAATGCAATCTTGATTCAGATAAAAGCTTTTATGAGCTCAGATTTTATCAATCCGTAAATTATTGCAGCAAACTCTTTGTATCATGATCCGTTGCAACTTTTATTCTCATAAAAAATGGAGAGTTTTTGGTAAATAATAATCAATCAATATTTACATATAATTATATAAAACAGTTCAGTTGGCGTCGCACATAAGTATATATATTCATCAACTAAAAAGTTAATTGTTTATTTTTTGTAAAATAAAAATAAAATAAAAATATTAGACTAAAAATGTATCCTATTACAAAATTTTATGTTAAATTCATTTGAACTTTACAATAGCTATTGTATGAAAGTAAAATAGATCATCCTTCTACTTAATATTTGTATCTTCAATACCTATTATACAGAGGCATTTCTAAAACACCAGCAACCACGTAGGACTAATATCATAAACGACAAATTTTGTTCTACCAGGTCATAACTCAATACATGAAAAACAACAAATGATATAAGTCTTTCAAATCCTGTATAAACTAAAAGTAGGTAACTTCAATAAATATAAAGTATTTATTTAAGTAATAAATCATTTTTTGAATCGGAAAGCAAAATCTGCTATTTATAGGTCAACAACATCCGTGTACTGTTAATCAAAACCTGTGACACATCTGATTGTTTTGCTAATTGGATAATTGAACGGAATTAGAGGAATTTCAAGATTATCTTAGTCAAAAACATTGCGGTATTATGTTATTAGGTATTTTTTTTCAGCCTACTGATTATTACGTGTGAATTAAAAGGTTTTTTGTTCGCTGATTCACTTGCAAGATATTTTAAAGCACACGAATCATAGATAGATTACATTTATTTCCGTATCAAGCTTGAAGTACTAACAACTAACATTATATTTAATATCTACTGGGAACAACGGAACAACAACAACAACAATAAGTAATCATAAAAATCTAGTTGCTAGTTTAACCTATTATTCTATCTTTATTCGATTTGAAGTTCAATAAAACCAAAATGGCGGCATTACGGCACACAATTGGCGGGAACTTAACATAACCTATAAAAATTTTACCGTTACGTTTTATAATTTGAATTGCCATTTTCAATTTTAAGTGAAAGCGTCATGTATTGATGCGTTCGACATTATTTGAGTGCTGACCAGTATTGTGCCCATTGTGTGTGTCACATGTGAACGGACTTCAGCTGCTGATTACACGGTCTACTTGGGAGTATAATCATGATTTTATTATAGCACCGGTCAAAATGGCCAATAAAACAGCAAAAATGTTATATATATTATTTCATTGCTCATCATTTTCAACCCTTTAATGTCCCACTTCTGGGCACATTTCATTTCTTTAGGCTGGAGATTTTTAACTTTTTTTTGCTAGATGTAGTTCAAACCATTTACCACTTGAATTTGTTCTACTGCTGGGCATAAGCACTAGTGCGGGTGGCTAGATTTCACACGCCATCGAGAAAATCTACTCAAAAGATTTTCTCGATGGCGTGGTTTCCTCATGATATTTTCCTTCACCGCTTGAACTTAGGATAAATACGCACTTAACTACAAAAAGGTGCATGCTCGAGTGTTTGTTTTCTTTACTCATCATGCTTTATTAGAGATTTCTTTAAAATAACTTTTCAATCGCTGTACGTCAGTCATAAAGCGCCTTTTTATAAGTTACCAAGGTAGTAATGTGGTAACATAATCCATAATTAAAAAGCAGAGTTGAGCGTATCACTCTAAAAAGACTTCATAAATGTATAAAGATAAGTAATAGGAATTTCTGGTTTTATAGGCAACAACGTCTAACCTCGAACAAAAAATGAAGAACCAAGTAACGTATTCAAAAAACAAAGTGACTCACCTATCATGAGGGCCTCTGCCAGCACCGGGTCCGTAGCCTCCGTATCCATCATCATACCCTCTGTCGTCATAAGCAGGCCTTCTATAGCCATATCCATCATATCTGCTCAACCCATCATCGTAGCTAGGATAATATCTATCGTACAAGGGCCGTCTCTCCCTGTGTATATCGTCATAGTAATCTCTTTCTCTGTACGGGTCTCTTAGGAATCTGTCGTAATAATCAGGTCGATACCGGTCTCTGTCTCCATATCTGTCTCCACCTCTCCTCCTATCGCGGTCTCTGTCGCTACCTCGATCCCTATCTCTCTCACTCCCACGTCGACTGCCACTCGGCCTGTCCTTATCGTCGTACGCATTTTTCTTATCTCCATTTTCTTCTTCCGTCCCATTCTTTTGTCCGCCTTTTCTGTCAGAATATCTATCTTCATCACTATCGTAGTTCTTTTTGTCGTATCTGCTGCCACCGTGTGTTGGTCTGTGGCCGCGTCTATCGTCGTCGTATCTATCGCGTCTGTCGTAGTCATCGTCTCTATCGTCGCGGTCGTCTCTGCGGTCGTCGCATCTGCCGCATCGTGGTCTATCGTATTCTAGTCTCGCGTACTCTAGCCTGTCGTATATGGGTCTAGGAGCGCCATATCTATAGTCATAGTAGCTTCTGCTCAGACGTTTTAATTGGTTGTCTCCAGTGGTGGGTGTTAATACTGATGATAGAACTGTTTCTTCTGCTGTGGTGTAGTGGAGGCAGGTTAGGATGGACGTGAGGAAAATCTACAACAGAAAAGAATTAATTAATACTGTACTGGACACGTAACCAAATAAGTATATGTATACTTTTACAATAGAACTTTTACGTATCCTCAGCCATTCACTAGCTGTAATTTTACGGCGTAATAAATATTAATGAATTCAAGCCGCATTCTCCGGTTAAGAATGAAGAGCAATTTGACCTGATATGCGTATGAAATAAATAGAAATAATAAATAAACAAAGACAAAACGAGAACAAAAGACCATAATTAATATAGCTTCACCCACATTGCTACTCATTAGACATTATCTTCTAAAGATCAGTCAATATCACGCTACGTTAGGTGAGCCAGCGTGTATTTACATCGTTTTTTGTGCAGCAGTTTCCGCGTCGACAGGTTATTGTGAAAAACTGTACATAATTGTATTAATGTAAATATTTTTTTTTATAATTTGTCTATCCGTCACTTTTGATATATGAAGGATTTTCTTTGTTATAAGAAGTTGTTATTCGTAGTATCATGGTTTTGAAGCATTTCTGAATTAGTATATTTAGAAATTCACAAAAGTAACAGTTAAAAATAAAATCTTTTAGTTAAATTGTTTTACAAAGGGTGTACATTTCTACAGCTATCAAATTTAATAGTAATGTACGGTTTATTAGTCTCTTAATTATAACGAAAACTAAAGTATTTAATGTAGTGTCATACATATTCGTAACTCTAGAGAAATGAAGTGAAAGTAAACATCGTGTGGGAATCTGCAAACCTACCTGGCCTTTTTTCTAGATGTCTTGTGAAGTTTGCCAATCCGTACTAGCGTAGTAGATAGGCCAGCGCCTAATCCCTTGCAGTGATGATGACGATCAAAATTATATCAATTGCTCTTATTTAATCACATAACCCACTTATGTATTGTTCAAACAAATGCAAAAATACCATGAAATACCTCCGCGTACCTACGACCTCAAAATACAATGCCGTAATGATATCACACACATATACAAAGAGAAAATCTGCTCCAAAACGAAGGTCGCAACCTAATTTTGTATTGTTTTGATATAATTTAACACAGGAAGAAGGCCTATAAGTAATTTAGATTTAAAATTTTTTGTTGCAACATATTTGGCCGTATCCAAATTCGTTATCTTGATAATGGTCACGATTTTCCAATTACAATAAATAATATTTATTTAGAACTGCCACGTTGGTATCGTAGTAGTAAGTGCGACTCTCTCTCTCTCTCTTAGCAGCCTATTGCCGTCCACTGCTGAACGTAGGTCTCCTCCAAAGTGCGACTACTGGGCAAGAAATAATAGCTTCGATTCCTAAATGAATTTCTGGAGCTCCTCGGAGTATAGAATTCGTACCCGGTTGACGGCAATAGGCTCGCCTCCTTTTACAAGGGACCTAAAACATACCGGCATAATGTGGGTGTAGATTAGTACACTTCTGCCGAACTTTTCGGGGATAAATAGATCTTTTGAAGGTACTAAAAGTCCTATACTTATACATTTTTTTTTGATCTAGATGGCATCGGCATTTACTAACTGACGATCTCTGAGAAGAAATACCGAAACAAACTCAGAGAATAATGGTCTCTTGTAAGTTGAAAACATTTTGGTTTACAATATTTGAGTCCAACAATGTAGGTTAACATCTGAAATGGCTTTATGAAGAAAGCTCCACAGCAGCTTTGAGTTGACCTGTCCATACCGACAGCACGCATACATCAGCCATCGTGTAGCTCAACTATTATTCCACATCAATGCAGGATCGGTGGGACATTTCCGTAGGTCATTTCAAAATCCAGAATGAACTAAAATAATTGCTACGTGCCTTTAAACTTGTGACACATTATGCCCGTACAGTTAAACTATTCCTAACCATCTCACCATAAAACGCGTTAATTAAGAATTTAATTTTATACCGTGTATAAATTATTTTGATTACAGTATTTTAGCATTTGAATAACCTGAAAGTGTATTTCATTTACATATAAATACGCGACATACTTGCCTAATATTAATGGGTCGGCTATTCCAGTGAGTTGTGCTGTTTTAGTGTCAATAATAGCATTATTATATGTCCATCCTGTTGACAATTATAATGACATATCAAATGCTATAAATGGTTTACTCAGGGATCTATTAGAGTAGTGCAAAAAAAGCACAAATCCTAAATTGTAGGGAAATTATCCTAAAGTTCATTTTCGCTAATCCTAACTGAACCACATAAATCAGAATGAACTCCTGTTATCAAGTTCGAAGAATCGCGAAAAAAATATCGTAAACCGACCCCATACTTTAAACTCCAATACACACCAAATCACCACCGTAAATAAAGGTATTTACAAAAAATATGCCTTGTACCCGTGAGAATTGGGCTTAAAACAAATTATATAATACATACGCAAACATGGACAAATTAGTCAGTGAGTTTAGGTGCATTGTTTAGTAACAACACATCCGCTCGTATAATCGGCTTATAATTGTACTCGACCGTGGGCATGGAGACAAAAGATTGGCATTGTACATATGCGAGTTATTACATTATACGCGCCACGCGTACTTGACAAGAATTTTATGAATATTTTATATCATACCGCTCCGTCGGTCTAGTGGCTGTAAGTTTGTCTGCTGAGCGAGCTGAGAGAGGTCTTGAGTTCCATCCCCAGGTTGAACAAAGTATGCTTGTGTTTTTCTATGAAATTCTCATTAGTAGTTTGGAATTTCGATTCGTGACCAGTTGATGACAATAGGCTCACCTCCTATTACAATGGACCTAAAACATTCCGGTGAAATGTGGGTGTAGATTAGTACACTTCTGCCTAACCCTTCAAGGACGATAGTCGTGATGGTATGTTGTAATCACACAACACGAAATCTGTTCTATCTACATATAATTTGAATCTTAAGTTGGTTTGTGTAAGCTCCAAAAACTCAAAAAGTTCTGCACTGATTGAACTCAAATTTTGACACGATATACAATCATCATCATCATCGACCCATTAATGTCCCACTGCTGGGCACGGGTCTCCTCTCATTTGAGAAGGACTAGGCTATCGTCCACCACGCTAGCCTACTACGGGTTGGCAGACTTCACATGCCATCGAGAATTCTCTCGAGCATGCAGGTGTGTGATAAATTTGCACCGAATTCTTTTCGTTCCGGAAAGTCAGTGGTGCGTGCCTTGGGTTCGAACTCGAGACCTCTGACATCTCAGTCCACTGGTCACACCGCTAGCTCAGCTCCACAGCGATATACAATAACACGCTTTAAAGTTTTTTTTTTCTACAGCAATTCCACCACTATATACCCCAGCAAAACGTGGTAGGATAAAGCTAGTGTAATATACTGCGATTTTAAATTGACACGGAAGCAATGGTAGCCAGGTCGTTAATAAACAGTGAACTGTGAAATCAAATATCTTGTTGTTGCATGCCATGACACGCACCACAGCATAGAGCTATCGAAGTCCAATAAATGTGCGTATTTATTACAAACGGTGAAGAAAAACATCGCGAGGAATCCTGTATGCCTGCTTTACTAGCCTAATGCAGGTTGAGATAAAGAATTATAACCTACTCCTTCTTAAGGAGATTAATGCGCAGCTGTGGGTACAGACTACAGTAACAGTTGAGTACAACAAAACGATTAATATAGAATTGTGAAATTAAATGAGTGTTTTCCATCTGACTTCCTCTAAGAAGAAACACCGAAACAATCTTAAAATATCATCATCCCTGAAAGGTCTTATAAACCCCAGCCCTAACAGTATCAAATATGAGTGTGTCCTAATGTAACATAATGTCAAAAATAACCCTTTGAAAAAAGCATAATGACAGCTCTGAGGTGACCAGTCTCTACTGACAGTATGCATGCATCAACACACAAATCAATAAATATGGAATAGGTATTCATTTTTGCAATTATCATCAGCTTAAGTGTGTTTTTAGTCTATACCTATAGATATTATGCAAAAATAAAGTATAAATATAGCATTGATTACCTTCATATGCAAGCTTTCCAATAACACCCAAAATTGAATGCAGATATTTTATTTATTTTATTATCTGGCAAACAATATCAATGCATCTGTGTTTATAGGTTCTGTACAAAGCTACACGCACGCAGCGTCGATATATCCATTGTATTGTGTACTTTAAGGAATGCCATATCTACTATTTTACAGTTAGGAAATTTTATTACCAGCTCTTCATTTATTATTTGCTATTAAATGTATACGTGTTTTCTTACGTCCAGATGCTATTACCTCTAACGGAGTACCCCTATTTGCAGGCATCTTTTGTAATGCTAAGAACAAGTGGCATAGAAATAAAAGACATTATAGTAACTAATATTTTCCGAGCATGGGAGGAATATTCTATGGTATGTGAACGGAAATCGATACCCACATTCATACTAATATAAATCCGAAAGTTTGTCTGTCTGTTCACGCTTCACGCTTTAACTGCTGAACTGATTTATATGAAATTTAGTTTGGAAGTAGTTTGGGTAGTCCCGGGGAAGGACATAGGATAGTTTTTGTCCCGGAAATCAACCCTTAAACGGGCGAAAAGACTTCCACTCTGGAAGCACATACAAGGCTTCTGTTACATACACTAGTTGGTTGATCGCTAGTTATTTTTTGTTATACATACATACATAATTATGTAAATACATAAATATTATTATGACTCAGGTACAAATGTCCAATTTTATCACACAAACATTTGGGATTCGAATACGGGACCCTTCGGATAAGGTCGTCCAAACCTTCAAGTTCTCAGTTACTCAAACCCTAATAGATAGGTACCTTTAGTTCAAAAAAATACACTTGCCTACGAGATTATTAGTAATACGCTCAGGAAAAATAAACATAATTATAAGTAAACAGAGCAAAGATAATTAAAATATTTTTTTAAACTACGACATATAACGCGAAAAGGTTTGTATTCCCTCGTGTCCTTTGTATTAAATATCTATATATAATAATAATATACATATATAATCGTTTCTCCTGACTCATTCATCAACGCAGAGCCTAAACCACCGGGGTTACAAACATGAAATTTTGACAGATGATTCATTGTATGATGAAAACATCCGCTATGAAAGGAATTTTAGAAATTCCACCCCTAAGGGAGTAAAATAAGGGATAAACGGTTGTATGGAAATCGGTTATTTTCAAAATTAGAGGTATGAAATTTTATATACAAGCTTTTGATAAAAAAATAAAAAAAACGTATTTTACGAGTTTAATAAATTAAGCCTCTAAAATGGTGAAATATGGGTTGAAAGTTTAAATGGGAATTCCGTCATTTTTAAAGTAAGAAGAATAAAATTTGATGCATACCTACGTGTTTTGTCGTTTTTGGAAATTCAGCTCATAAGGGGCGAAATGAGAGGGAGCAATTAGTACTAAATTGCGCGGGCGAAGCTGCGAGCATCAGCTAGTTTTGTATATATATTTACATTTATTTGATTCAGGGTCTATAACAGGGCGGGCCAACCTGCCGCTCGCAAGCCACATGCGCCTTTGAAGGCCTATTTGTGGCTCTCTATACATAAGCCCGAGCACCCTTTTCCATTATTAAAAAAAATGATCGTTTCATATGTGTTTCAAAATTTAATTGCGGCTCACGGAAATAACTGGCACATATATTGTAATTAGTAAAGTAAAACAAACTGTAAAAATATCTCAGATGCATTGTTTAAAAATAAGTTTGAATGATGGTAGTTTACTTAATTGAGTAGGTAAATAAAAAAATATTAAATCCATTGGAAGGAAATCACGATAACAATTTAATAATACTGGAACAGTGTTACCTAATAAACGAACTTACAATATTTTCAGATCGTTTTTCTAAAAAAATTACTCTTCGTTCTCAGAAACCGGTCTTTTCTTTACTCAATCAAGTCTGGCAAAAACGAAGCTAAATTATGCTGAAGATAGTAAAAAGTTCATCAAGGTACAAGTAATCTACAGCAAAGCTCGAACGCTTTTTGTCTTAGAACATTATACCTTTCATACAAAACAAACTAAACTTACCAAAACTGCGAACCGTTCCATTGTTTTAAACTTAACTGTATAATAAATGTACTAAGTTCATTATTTAACTGCCAAGGAATAACACAAAAAGTTTTTCAAAACTTTTCACGAAATAATAAGATTATATGATTAAAAAAGAGGTTGTAACTTTTACATGTTTAAGTTTTTTATCGTAATGTTTTTTCGTATATAGTCTGTGCGCCGGTGTATCCGCGGACGTATAAAGGTGGACTGACCACAGCGCATGCGTCCCCCGCTTATAATAATTATGGCAATCGTTGCTTTTTTTGTTTGCCCATCCGCCTAGGGCTTATGGCTACTGAGCCAGTAATGTTGGTATTGTGGAGGCTACCACAACTATAGATACTGTATCCTGCGCCATTGAACGAGAGTTTTTTGGCCTTTTTTGGAGAATAATGAGGTCAAACAGGGGTCAAAGAACATCTTTTTAGAGCGGTTATTTTATTAGAGGCTATGATTACATTGCTTCTATAGAGTCTGTGTTATTAGGAAAATGTAAAGACCATATTATATCAGATGACCGTTCAGGGCTTTTTAGCAGACAATATGACTCATCAGTCTAACCTAAGTCTAAAAAAATACAATATTAATTTATACCTAGATACACTGACACCCATAGGGGTAGGCAGAAACTATAGGACGCCATGCACGTTTGCTTCTTCCACACTCCTGTATCTACATCAAATTTATATAATAAAGATGTATTTCGATATTCTCAATCGAAGCTACTAAACACGCATTATAAAAAAGACAAATCCGTATATGCTACTTACCTAATACAGTATGAAATCAATTTCCAACTACAATAAATTAGTCACGAGGATATTGCCAATTAGTACCTATTTGCATTGTCCAATCTTATATTGTCTTACAAATACTTTTCACCTTAAGATAGGGCTCTTGCAAAACTCAAAGTTCCGCAATATATCTCATTTTAATGAAAATTGTATATAATATACTGCAATTATCATCTGCAAACATTTTTTTTTGTATGTACTTATATACTTAGATTAAATCTATTATGCCCCATTGTTTGTCGAAGGTCTTATATTTGTTTTTTTCGTGCTTTATATGTCGGAGTGTCGGTTAAATATCATTTGTATACAGTGATTGAAATATATTTATATTAGTGGATGTACGACAGGATTCATTGTACCTATGTTATGCTAAGATGAAACATCTGTGAGATAGAGAAGTGTTGATTTCTTACGCTACACGAATATTAGATTCTAAAAGTAAGTTATTTTTTACGGATTTTATCGCAGTATAACGCGGCCAGTCTGCCCGTGGGCATTAATGCTGCAAAGAATCCGAAACGTCTGGATAAAATAATATAAATATCATCGATTGTAGGCACGCAATCATCTATTTATTTATCTACTTATTATTTACACGCATGAACTTATTACAGTAAATCTGTACTTAAAATAGAACACGAAATCTGTTTCATCTTTCATCGATTTCAATCGCTGCACAGATAAAATTAATAAAGCCTAAAGGTGTTTAAAATGAAACTTAGAATGTATCTTCATTCAATTAGAACATGCGTTGTAGTGGTGTTATTTTTTTATAAATATATACGGAAATTGTGACACAGAGCTATCTAGTTCCGAGTTAAGGAACGTTTGTGTTATGTACACAGATGGCTGATACAAAAAATAATACTCAAGAAATATCTGATATCTATATATACATATATATATATATATATATTCATACGCGTTACAGCGCAGGACATATTTGTGTTACGCTAAATAGGTCGTTGATTGCAAAGTTTATGGAAGAACCTTTGAGAGGAGATACGTGGATTATTGGGACAGTGAACACGGTGATGAGTAATGATAGTTCAACTGTCACAAGTCGGGTCCTTTGACACTTTGTGCTTAGCGATGCATAACGTACAATCACAGTCCATGACTAGAGATGGGCAAACACCCGGGCGCTTTGGGCAAATTGGGCAGAATGCCCATAAATTCCCGATAAATTCCTTCCCGTGGGCTTTAACTGGGCATATATCTAGGTATCTTATTATAATATTAATTTACTGACTAAATAGATATCTGTTAAGAAAGTTGGCCTAAACTGTTTAAGTAATTAATTAATTTAAGTCATCTTTTTAGGTTTAGGTTTCAAAATAGTTTTGATTAAAATCAAGGTCATTTTACGTGTTTTTGTTTTTTTTTGACATTATTACACGGACAGTATTTTTGTTTTATTATTTGTATTATTTAAATTTCATTTTCGTCATCTTGCCTAAACATTGCCCATCTCTATCCATGACACGACATTTTACAGCTATATACTTGCTTTCCAAAATACTAGGGAAAATATGATTTATATGATTATCTTGTAGGATGTGTCCAAATTTAAATAATGGTCGTCGTGTAATCTGCACGAGCTCTGAAGCAGGAAGGGGAAGAGCTATTGTCTAAAAACTATTGTAGCTCTGTTTCCATTATACCTGTTGATAGCTCGCTAATGACTGTTACTATGACACCACTCTCAGCAATGACATATTATTAATTATATAGACACGTCATGCACGAACATTACGGCTATGCAAAATGGCGTTTATATCATTGACTCTCAGGATGATATACTCAAATATTTAAATATGTATAACTACTTTTTACTTTTCTAATGGCAGACAGTCCGTCAACAAATTAATAAATGCTGTTGAGATTAAATTATATTAATGTAAATACTGAGATAGAATCCGTAAAAAGTTTTTATTTAAATATCTAGAATGCACGTAAGTGTGAGATGCCAGTATTTTGCATTACAAATACCTTTATTACTTTATTGGTTACCGACCGATGAATTCTTAACGATTTAAGCCGACTGGAGGGTATGGTGTATTTTTGATGAAGACTTAGGGCAAGATCCCACGAATTTGTGACATTTAATTGCAAAATCCGGCGATCCGATCGCAAGAGTCCGAAATCAGTTATAACGTGAACGTTTTGTCCGCAAACAATAAAAACGTGTACGTATGGAAACGAAGTAATTAAACAAGTAAATCAAAAAGTCTCGGGCACCGAACCGCGACTGACACGTCATTGTGTGACTGGGTAACCAACGAACCGTACTACTACGCACTCTATTATCAAATAATTCAATTAGTTGTGAAAATAATTGAAATAATATTATGTACATATGTTTTAGGCCTATCTTCAATAAAATAGGAGAATTTATTACTATATTAACTAGTTACTTGCTAGGTAGTACAGTTTTTATGTATTATTCTTGTTCGAAACTTCTTTTTTGACGATATTTTGCCAATTTTGTGAGACAGCTTTGATAAATATACATTAAAAAAAAAAAAAAATTGCAACTAAAACCTTAATATAATGACACATAAAGAAAATAGCAAACCATTCAAAAATATTCCTTCACATAATTTAGATAATACTAAACAATACCGTTATTTGCTACCATCACTTTTATGAGTCATTAGCTTAGCTACCCATGGTCGAACTATTGTTATATCTCTATTTTTAAATGATTATGTAAAATACTACTATGCTCATAAGTGAACTATAATGTTCTTGAGAAAATAAAGTTCTTTAAACCTAAACCTAAAAATAAACCTATATACTGAACTACAAGAAAAAGTTATGCAATTAACCAATTAAACTTATGCATTATTTGAGTTATTTTTTTTGGTAACACAAGCTTTAATTTATTTATGTACATACCTGAATAAATATCTGACAGTATTTAGATTAAGTATTATGTCTAAGCTCTATTGTCTATTATTTTCATTGGGAGTTTGTTGCGCCGTTTTTTTCCTAGCAATAACACTAGGAAGCAGGGAACTGTTTTTGTCTTTATTCTCAATGTCCAAAAAGAGCTACGTAATTATAGTTTGCCTTCTTTGAACAAATTATAGTTTAAGTGTGAATTCAATTGAAATATTTTACAACACAACCTTCAGTGATTAGTGGTTCTCCATTAACCACGTAGGTAGATAGGGTATGTGTTCCTATTGTGTGTAATCCTGTTGTACAGGTACTTATATACCAGCTAATGAAGCTCTTGTAATGATACAAGCACTGCTATACGTATAACAGTATTTATTGCCAATTGCCATTTTTTATAATCAAATGTGAAATTACTGCGAAACGAGGCCATGTAAACATAATACGCGGTTTCTGAACGGATGACAGATCGTGGTTCCCGCCTAAAGCGGTTGTTAACTTGTACGCATGCGCGTGACGACCAGCGCCCTCTGTACGATGACATTGGAAGTTAGAACTAGAGTGATTCATACTTTTACTGTTAATGGACACAGATATTTATTATTGTTTAGCAATATTTAGATTATTTTTTTAATATCAAGTTAAGCTAGCTAGGATTTTCCCAAGTGTAGCAAAATGCAAGTTTTCCATTGTATTTTGTATTCTACATATTTATACTTACTTTAACAATTGGTTAGTGTCAATTCAATCCATTAATTACTGTCCCACGCCATCGAAAATATCTCTCAGGCATGTAGGTTCCCTCACAATGTTTTCCTTCACCTTTTGTACATGTGATAAACATTCATATAACTTCAAAAAGGCTGTGGTGCATGCCTTTGTATTGAACTCGATCATCATCATCATCATCAACCCATTAATGTCCCACTGCTGGGCACGGGTCTCCTCTCAATTGAGAGGGATAAGGCTATAGTCCACCACGCTAGCCTACTGCGGGTTGGCAGACTTCACATGCCGTCGAGAATTCTCTCAAGCATTTCCTCACGATGTTTTCCTTCACCGTTTGAGCATGAGATAAATACGCACATAACTTCCTAAAAGTCAGAGGTGCGTGCCTCGGGTTCGAACTCGAGACCTCTGTCATCTCAGTCCACTCGTCACACCGGTAGGCTACCACAGCTCATTGAACTCGATACCTACAACTAAATAGTCCACCGGCCATACCTCTATCTAGGCGATCAAAGCTCCATTGGGTTATCATAGCTCTAATAGGCTATCTCAAGTCTAGTGTCGATTAATAATTATAATAATAATTATTATTATCAATAATAATTAAAAATGTAGGGTAGCTGTTAGTAATTATAACTTCAAGATGACCAACACCCCAGTCTGTCCGTGACCATGGATGCTTAAATATTATCAATATACCGCGATAAAATCCGTAAAAAGTAGTTTTATTTCAATAATTATTATTATCCTAAAACAAATTGATGACGAATTTAACCTTCAACTACTAAATAACAAATTACTAACCTCTAAGCGCCTATCAGACGCCTGCAGTTGTTAAAATTGGCTAGCTATTCAACCTATTTTGACCCGTTAAACTAAAAATTGGCCTTTTGACCCTGCTTTTTGTGACTTCATTCAACCCTTACACTACTCGTATGTGACCCAGATGCTAGTAATTTGTTTTGACGAATCAAAACGAAAGCTTTTATACGCAGCGAAGTTGATTGACGGATAATCGATATAATTTAATCGGAATAGTGATTTGAATATTGCTAGGAATGTTATAAGAATTTGTTAAAAATGATACCTACTAAGAAGTTCTTATAGTGATATAGGTAATTTCTTCAAATATACTTTACAAGGTTTTGTACCTACAAGACTCAAAGTACAAGACTGTTAAATTCTCACCTTGGCTTATATTAGACATCGAAGTAAAACTTCATAGTTATTACGTATCCTTCACAGCATCCGTGGTCACTGGCCGACCAAGTATGCTGTGGCTGGCTCCGGGATAACTCCATAAAATGCTATTTTATACTTATAACGGGTATTTGCTTAAGAGTAAGAAATCAACGTTAGAAATTACTATCAAGGCCTGTTACATAAAATTGAGATACTAAGTGTACTTTAAGGATATCAACATGTCGCGATAAATCTGTAAAAGTAATTTTATTTCCAGTCAAAACTGTTGAATTTATGCGTAATCTTAAATTTGTTTTATAACTATGAACTAAACTGGACGCTGCAGGATCACTAAAGAAATTTCTTGATATTTTGACGCTGTAGTCATTACCACACTTTGCTTTGGCTATAAATAAAATAATACACAATTCAAATGACCACCAATACAGACCGAATGGTCAATATGTTTGACCAAAATCGAGTGGACAAAGTGCACAGGTGTCAACAACCTGCCACCCTTCCGATATTCGTGGTGTGAATAATTAACGAAAACCTACACAAACAATAAACAAGTCTAGCATTTATTTCTACAAGCGATACCACGAAGTTTCTTGGTAAGTTTAAATACGAAAGAAAGTATCTAACTATTTTATTAGTCTGCTAAACGTCGAATAAATTATTTGGAAGTTTTTTTATTAAATTCTCAGCAGCCACTCGAGACATTATTGTCCCACTGCTGGGCCCGATTTTCTAATTGACAGAGATTAGGCTACGAGTATAGTCAACCACGCTAACCTAGTGCGGGTTTGCAGACTTCAAATGCCATCGACAGAATCTCTCAGGTCTTCAGGTTCCTTTACCGTTTGAGCATCTGATAAATACGCACGTAACTTTGAAAAGTTAGTGATGCGTGCATTGAGATCGAACTCACAAAGTCCACTGTTCACGCCGACAGGTCTCTCACTTAGATTTGTTCGATTATTAGCAATAGGTTCGTCTTATTATTACTCACTACACTACTGCTTAAATCCTTCGTGAATGCAGGCCTGATAGTACCTGGCAATAGGTTCGCCTTATCATGACATACTACACTACTGCTCAAAGCCTTCAGGCCTGGCAGTACGTACATTACGTCGTATTACGAACATCATTCCTACATATTACTTCTCAGTATAAAAATATCAAAAGCAAAGAGGTGACTGAGCATCAAACTGAATCGATTCCCGCCGATGACTCACTCTTTTCCCGTTTGTAACTTATTTGTACTAAGCAGCCGACGCCGTGAAATAGGCTGTAGTACGCCGTCTACACTCTCTACAATAATCCAGATTTTGCCCTAAAATCCTCTAGCTCTGTAAAATACCAAATATCTCGAATAAAATTATGTTTCGATGAGATTATCAATGATGTTATCAGAGTTCCGCGTTTGAGCTGTCCAAAAGTTAATCGGATCCTTGCGATATACGCAGGGAACGTGTTTACGTGTCAAATATGAAAAGAAAATTCACTCAGTACGCTTTGACTTATCTGAGCAGGCTTTTAGCGAATACCTCAGAACAGCACACACAAGTACATAGTGCTTACAGCTGTATGTTGCCTTCTAGCCATATCCTGACTGACAGAGCTAGATCCTGAAAGATCCTGCGTCAGCTAGCAGCTTAGGCTGAGCCAGGCCATATTGTTTTTCTACCGCTACCGCTACTATCGTCGCGTGCCAACGTAACATACCCTTGGGTTTTTTGACCACCCAATTAGTCCAGCGAGCGGTAGTTAACACTGCCTTCTGTGCTAGGAGTCCCGGGTTCAATGAGCATAAACATTTGTATCCGAGTCATGGATGTATCTAGGTATAATATGTATGTATTTACAAAAAAAAGTATATATGTAGTATATCAACCTACTAGTATCCGTAACCCAAGCCTCGTTGCTTAGCTCGGAATTAGATGGCGCTGTGTCATAATGTCCAGAAATATTTATTATTATTATACCATTACTCCTCTCGTCCCCGAAGGGATAGGCAGAGGCGTACTAATGTACACCAACATTTCACCGGTATGTTTTAGGTCCCATGTTTTGCCATCAACCGGGCACGAATCCAAACTCCGAGCTGCTACTGAGCCACATTGCTGGACCGGGGAATCAAACCCAAAACCCCTTGCTCAGCAGTTGCACTTACGACCACTACATCACGGGGCAGTGGCATTGCCCTTTTGGTTAATAACATATGTATTTTGACACAATAAATCCTTGTAGGTATAATTATATTCAATGCGTGTTAGATGTTTAATGAACTCAAATTAAGACATACGTGTTTGACAAAACTATTACCTGGAACCATTTTCTTTAATAGTTATTTATCCACATTTTTTACATAGTACCTATTATGTATATATTATACTATACTAAAGCACTTGAACAACAGAGTCTTTATACCGCTGTAATGGCCCACAGTTCATATTCAGTTGCTTAAGTTTTGGCTAGAAAAAGAAAATGCGCATATATTTTCAAATATCTAAATACCTTTGATTCCGGATCTGCTGAATAATAAAGATTACAAAAAATTATGTTTTTAAGGTTTCACGATTTTATACATTTGAATTATTATAGACAACGGGTTAAAAAAAAGGTGTTTATACCTCAATAAAACTACACGATCTAGACCCGTTGCCTATAATAATTCAAAAAGATGACAAAAAACTGGTGTTAAGAGAAAACCCATGATTTAATTCAGAAGTAATTAAAATTAACCCAGGAAGTCTTAATTTGGTCACTGGCGTCACTTCTTTCGGCTGTAGTTTGCCCCAAGGGACTATTCTAGGCCCAACCCTTTTCACATATATTTAAATGAAATCCTAATCTCTGCTCAATACGAAAATATTGTGACATTCTAAAATAGTCAGGTTTCTATGTATTTCAATTACAACCAACAAAACCAAGTAAACTTCAAATAGTTTGACCTCTAATTTACAAATCTATAAATCATAATTTATCAGTAATAGAAAAAAAATTTACACTTTGATTACCTAATGAAAAATACATATGTCAATAACGTTATACTCTCACGGCAAAACCATTTATAACGCTACCACGCGAAGTTGAATACAAATATAATCGTTTAAATACAAATGTAACAAACCCTTCGAATTACTTGTAACAGCCCTAACTGAAAGCTATTCAGTCTGTGCTTCGCGCGCGCCAGTGACAGGTGCGTCCGCCATATTGTGAAAAAATCTTTCCCGCTTTTTCTTTCGCGCGTAACCAAAACAACTTCTTTTGTTGTATATTTACATTTTGCGTAGAAATAAACATATCTAGACGAGTGGAAAATAAATATTTTTTATATAAGTGTTGACATTTTCACACAGCAATAATAGAACCATCGATTATTATGACAGGCTAAAGAGATTATTGTACTAATTTATTTATGACGCTAATTATCGTTCCTAAATACGTAATTCACGTGAAGTTGTGCGCAAAATATATTGTAACACTTTAAACTTTCTACAAAGTATGTAGAGCCCGCATCATGTGACAATGTTATCAGGACCAGTCATTTGTTTACATTGTGTGTGACTGGTTAGTTTTTAAAAATCGATCGCTGTATTTTTGAGTGTCATCATCATATTATTACCAACCGTTAGACGCCCGCTGTTGGACATAGGTCTCCCCCAAGGAACGTCACGACGACCGGCCCTGCGCCACCCGCATCCAGCGAATTCCAGCGACCTTTCGTCCACCTGGCCAGGAACTAACTGCGTCCTCCAGTACATGTTCGTCACTCGAGAACCATCGAGCATCAACTGTTTTTGAGTGTACAGATAAATAATCGTTTTTTGGATGTACGGAAGTGAAAATGGTCGTGATAAGCCATGGCGTTGAAGAACCTGCAACTGTTCCATCCCGTGAGATCGGATATGGTGTACCAGCAGCGGCAGGCGACTCCCATGAGAGCACCTCCTACGGCTCTGTCCAGGAATATGTCGAGGTCTGCCGAAACCCTAGCCGGTAGTGCCAAAAGTGAGTAAACTATGTTCTTATATGATTTTGATTTCTAATTTGCACTTTTCGAATACATAATTAAAGTATTCTTTTTGGAATAAAAACTTACAATAAATTAATGAAGCGTACATTCAAACAATATCAGAAACCTACGATTACTCGGAATCATTTGAAATTATGCGATCGGCATGTAATCGATCCTTGTGGAAACAACCGACGACCTTTGCCAGTTCTTTATATATTCAATCGTCATCATCATGATGATGATGGCGAGTTTCTATTAAAAAGATTTAATCTTTCACATTTCGCGGGATTCACATTTCACTATTGACTACTTAAATACTAAGTTTTTGATATTTATCTGTTAGTATATTGACGATGAAAGTGACTTCATAGAGAGAATAGCATAACGACTGCCGTTTCGATCCAGAATCATAAAGATATATATGAATACATTTTGAAGCACTTATTTATTATTAAACACACTGGTAGACACAGGCTTATAACTTTTTTTTACTCTATTACGATTAATTGAAGCTATTTTCCAAAAAGAGTTATTGCATGTTAATATGTTGATTCAAATTTCCTAATAAAAGCTAAATTTATTATATATATCCCAATTATCTTGGTCTTCTCAGACAAAGAGCCGAAGACCCGGAAGGCTCGCAGCACGGAACAGCCGCGAGCTGGCATGGCGAAAGGCAGCAGTGTGGTGGGCCTGCCGAATCTCACTAAGGGATGGGGCCGAGATGATGATAGCCTGCGAAGCCGCTCCAGGACCGGCAGGTGAAACATGATAGATTTTGACTTAGAACAGGTGTTATTAATTTTACATGTCGACGTTAAAAATCCTCGTTATCTATCTAAATATATATATAACTCAAAGGTGAACTGATTGACTGACATAGTGATCTATCAACGCACAGCCCAAACCAGTGGACGGATCGGGCTGAAATTTGGCATGCAGGTAGATGTTATGACGTAGGCATCCGCTAAAAAAGGATTTTTGAAAATTCACTCCCTAAGGGGGTAAACCGGAGGTGCAAAGTTAATATGAAACTTTTATTTTTTTAGTTAAATTGCACGCGGACGAAGTCGCGTGAATCATAATCCATAAGATCCTTAGCAATTTTTATGGCGTACTTTATTATATCACATTCTTCATAAAAATCAGCTCTTACAGTCTTGCACGTGACTTCGATCAGGACACCGATAGCCCCAATTTTTCACTAACTTAAAGTCTATACTATATTCCATCAAATTGAGAGGTAAAACTTGAGTCTCTAAGCTGTCAGTACATATACGTAATTTTTCTTTTTTTTTCTCATTTGTCACAAAACTCGGACGAAATAGTCACTATAAGTTTGAAATATCGCGTGATGGTATCTGAATTTCCGTTACCATTGTAGATTTCTCGGTTCGAAATCGATAAACCCGATTCATTTTAAAAGTCCTTGGCAGTAACAACACTGGTCATAGGGCAGATAAATCATAAGGCGAAGCCGGCAACCTTCTTGCGTGCAAAGTGTTCTAACAGTTCAAAAGAACCTGCAACATTGGTCTAATTGAAATAAAACATTTGACTTTGACTTTGAATTAGGTAGCTAGGTGGCTTCAAATTTCAAACTGATTATCAGTAAATAGTGAAATATGAATGGAAATGACGTATTGTTTCCATTACTCGGAATGAGTGACGTCATTGTAATGGCAATGTCGAAAAGGAATAAATTATGACGAGTCGTCTTACCGTACTTTCTGTACTGAAACATTTAAATTAAATTTATGTGAAGCAATATTGTATGGAGAGGCATACTTATCACCTAGCTCGATATCAGAACTGTGTATCTATCTGTGTAAATTAATATAGATTGACTCTGAATTACATATTCAAAGCTATCAAAAAATTACGTTCATTATAAACGCCTACAAGTAATTTCGTGAATAATGACTAACAGTTAACTAAAGCTACGCAATTTCCTCTTTGATACTTAACACGAAGACTAAAAGCATGACTAACAAGGCTGGACGCAAGTTTCCTTCGCTCCAGATTCCATGACTCACGGTGACTTGGAACATGCTTGGAACATGCTTAGAACACGCGATGTGGTCGCATCACTAGGAATTGCTTTACACATATTGCTACATGTAATCAAAGAGCCACACTGTTACACGAAGCTTTATTGGTTGTTAGTGTTGTAACATAATACATACTATCACGCCTGTCGTCCCCGAAGGGTCAGAGGTGTAGGTACTAATGTAATCCACATATTGTGGGTATGTTTTAGGTCCCATGTAATAGAGAGGGAGTATATTGCCATGAACCGGGTATTTTATTTCGTCTAAAACCACCCCTGTACTAAGGAGAACAAAAAAAAATGAATAAGAATTTTGAGAAGGGCGGGCGTTTTTGGGGATGTCTTTATTGTCGACGTTCAAAAAGAGCCAATTTAATTTGGCCTACTTTGAATAAATTATATTTTGACTTTGAATTTGAGTTTTAGCTAGTCAGAGGGAAATATGTATCATAGATTACCTATTTCAGACAGTGTCTTTCAGATTTCTAGTTACATAGATAACAAATACAGATGCACTTTTTCCTTTACCGATCAATCAGCAAAAGCAAATACCTACGTAACTTGAACATAATGGTAAAATCCATACTAATATTATAAATGTGAAAGTAGGGTTGTCTGTTACCTCTTCACGCTTAAACCGCTAAATCGATTTAGATGAAATTTAGTATAGGAGTTATAGGAGAGAGATAGGAGTCCCAGAAAAGATATATGTAGGTAAAGAAAGTAGTTTTTAAAAAGAAGAGGTGTCATGGTTGTCTAGTGGTGTGACCAGTGGACTGACATGTCCAAGGTCTCGAGTTCAAACGGGCACGCACCACTGACTTTTCGGAAGTTATGTGCTTATATTTATCATATGCTCAAACGGTGAAGAAAAACATCGTGAGGAAACCTGCATGCTTGAGAGATTTTCTCGATAGCATGTGAAGTCTACCAACCCGCAGTAGGCTAGCGTGGCCCAATATAGCCCAATCCCTCTCAAAAGAAGATGTTTATTATTCCAGAAATTATCCTTCAAGCGTCCAGTAAGCGTCCAAAGCTTGTAATCCTTATAATTTTCAATCTGAATAGCACAAATTACGTATGTTTTAGCGTATTACAGCTGTACAAACGGACTTTAATTCCACTAACCCTATCTATGGGAGGTTTAATAGAGTATTGATGCGCGAAGCCTTGATCCAAATTGCGGTTGCTAATGATTCCACTTTCCATTCATTGATGGTAACGAAATTTTTATCGAAACTTAAAGACATAATACGTGTATTGATTTGTAGAATAGTGCCCTTATAGTACAGATATGGCTTTTTATTGTTACGTCCGTAATTGGTTGTGCTTTGTTGTCCTTATTTTTGTTATTAGTCTTTTTTGGCGAAAGAAGTGACCGTCTCAACTCAACATTATTCTTGTTTTTCGTAGCATGTGAACAGCAAATCGAAACTACGGGTCGGTAATGCGCAAACGACACATGTCATCTGGTGTGGCAAATGTCGCTTACTGTCAAAACATCATTCTGATGTAACAAACATCCTTAAGCTACAGTAATCGATTAAAACATATGGCCATATGATACCTTGCCAGCCTTGTGAAATAAAAAAAGGACAGATTAGAAGGATTTTTTTTCCATGTAGGTACAATTAAGCTGCAGAATGTGCTACATATTGGGGTACATGGGATTCTACGAAAAGTGGATAGGCTTTTATAGGTTTGGCAACATTCGAGCGACATCTCGTGTTGCAAACATACATAGGCTATGCCAATTGCTTACCAGCAAGCAAAGCCGTAAACTTACTTCCCACCCTCGCCCCCATAAAAAAAGGTTTTGACAAAAAAGTCTTGTTTCGGCATCAGTTTCAGCTCCGGCAGAAAATCTGACGAGTCTTATCCGCACCGAAATTCTGCGTTCATGAATTATGGCGCGTAGTTCGGCTGACTTCGGCCGAAATACATTAAGTTAAGGCCGATTTTATGGCAATTACGTTCTGTCAATTAATTACCGTCCATTTACTCCACCTACACTAATGACTGTCTTATCACATGTCTATATTGTTTCTTTAGTGAGTGTGTATAATTGAAAGGGTTAATATTTCAACCACACAATGTTGTTTACAATAAGCCCACGTAATTAATTTGTAGCTAGCTTTCGTACAATATTCTCTGAATTATTAATCAACGATTTGACTATTAAATCTACAAGAATCACCTTGGCCATGAACTACTCAGACATAATAAGTACTCATAGATGTGTTGAATAATGGGGAATAATTATATTCTGTTAGAATTATTTTATTAGAATTAATAAACTTTAATGGAAATCGATATAAGGTTTACATTATAACAAAGAACTTCCAATTATTGTATCTAATTCTAGCTACATTAACAGTAAAAATTAAGACAAGAGATATTGAAGTCTTTTTATTAGCTGATAAAAGGACTTCAATAGCGCTTGTAGCAGGCGGCGCGCGGTTCAAATGAAATGGTAGCCAAAATTTGGACGTCTCAGCCAATATGTTCAGGCTACATGAATATTTTGGTGATGCTGATGTTTCTCTGTAACACTAGAATAGAAATTCACTGCGTTTTTGCAAAGCGTATCACTGTATTAATCAAATTCCCTGCTCAAGTATTCTCCATCGCTTACCCTCGAGGCCGCAATAGCACGGCCGTCCTATCAATGTGAAAAGAGCGCTACCCTCATTAATATTGCTGGCGGTCAATAGGAGAGCCCTTGGCATTTAGCCAGCGCCACGCACCACCTGTCAATCAGCACTAAATCTATTTAAATTTTCAAATACGTACTTACATGCATACTTGAGTAAACCGCTTCCGAGAATGTTTTGTGTTTCTCGCCCGAAACTACCCGTAAATCACGCTACGTTTTGTTTTAATGGAAGTGTATTAATGATTACCTGTTTTATTATTCATTGATATTTGCATAATACAGTTAATGATGTTTATGGTTTTGTGTTGTTAATTGTCGATTTTAAGCTGTAATGCGGGGAAAATATCAAAGGTAACTATTTAAAAACTAGTTATAAAAGTTTATAAACAAATAGTTTTTATTTGTTTTTGTTACATTTTAGATAAGATATATGATGTATGTGTATAGATATTTTGTATACTTATAAAATAAGGCTGGCCAACTTGTGCAGGTTGGCCCTATCGTTGGATCCACAACCGACCAATGTGAGGACGAATCGCAAAACGTGCCGTTCCACTACGAACGCTCGTTAGGGCCAATACTATTTTCAAGATCCTTCTTTGAAGAGCCAATGTTGGAACCAATGTGTGATGTCAGGGTTATTAAAGTCATCTACGACCATCCATCATACCGGACGACGGCGGTAGTAGTGTGAATGCCACTCACGCAACGGAAATTCTTCAGCTATACATTTCCTCAGCGTTAAGGCACAAATTACTGCGCATTAAATTAGACACAGCGATACAGCTGGTGATTACGGCACACGGCTTGTTCAAAAATTACCGTTGAAGTGACGAATTTGATTGATGTATAGAAAAAAGCTTTTTGTAAAACTTCCACTAACGACAGTAGCAGTGTGAACTGCTGGAAGAGCCATTTACAGTATAAATGCTACTGAGAATTGTCTGCGCTTAATAAGACATGGTTCGACCTTAGAACCAAACTCAGGACCATTCTTGCGATAATTAACTTGAACAGGTCGACTTAAAGCTGGTCATTTCAATCGTTAAGCTACATTGTTAGGCTCTCATATTGTAAACTTAAATGTTTGCACCTTAAAAAAATCGATGATTCTCTGAGTATATCAGCATTTGTTGTCATAGGTTGTCAATATTTCGATGCCATCTAGACCCTATAAAATTCTTATATAATTATGACTTACAAAATATTGTTTTCAAAAGATTTATCTGCAGAAACAAATATCACTTCAAAGAGCTAAAGACATTTGTAACTTGGTTATTGAAATGGTTGTCAAAGCAAATAAATCGATAGTTCCATCAATAAAAAACTAAGCCAATTCTAACAGCAAATAATATTGTGACAGTTTATAGGGAAAACTGTCCGTTGAATTACTGGGTAATAGAGGTAAATAATTGTCGAGGTCAAGTGGACTACAAACGTCCCTTGCACATTACTGGACATAAAAAAGTCATTTTGTATTGGTGAACAAATAAGTTTTATTTGTTTGAGGTTTTAATATGGATAACAACTTATATTGTGACGTTTCTTTTTAGTTATTAGTAGTTAGTTATTTTAACTCAACTAAAACAAATATTTATGAAATAATTTGTTTTAATTAAGGCAGTCAACGAGTCGATTTTGAATATCTGTTTAAAGGACAGAAAAACATTTGAGAACTTTTGCTTTAAGCCTGGTAGTAGTAGAATTTTCGTGACAATAAGCTATGTAGGTACCAATATTCTTCTCTGTGACCCAATCTAGCTGTAGGTATACAAATTTCATTGATATTGGTTAGCCGTTAAGGCGCGACAAATGGACAATGCAATAAACAGGCAAACAGGCAGACATACAGATTTTTTATCATCATAATCATCATCACATCAACCGTTAGACGTCCACTGCTGGATATAGGTCTCCCCCAAGCATCATGTGCCGCCCCCAACCAGTGGATTCCAGCGACCTTTACCAGGTCGTCTGTCCACCCTGGCGGAGGGCAGAGGTTTTATAATAAATGGATATTCTGACAATTAAATAAAAATCTTGAATAATATTACTACATTGGGTATGGTTTTCTTTTGGTAATGTATACCTAAGTAATATGTGTATCTTAGCAAGTAATGACCTACTAAGGTAGACATATTACTTAAGTACATATCACAAGCAGACTATTTGACATGCACCTACACGACCTTCTTGAAAGTGAAATATAAAGTAGACAAATCATTTCCTGGATATAGTTAATAAAAGAGAGGTAGGTACATGTATTCATTATTAAGTATAACTCATTAGATAAAATGCGAATTTTTTCGAAGTTCTATACTTAACGTATCTGGTCGAGCTTCTGTTGATATTTCAACTGTAGCAGTATGTTTATCGTTTACACGGTTTGCGCAAATGGGATATAAGTTTGTATCTATTATTTCTTATTTTTGACATACTGACCAGGTGTAAAATTTCAGTGGAAGCAGCAGAACAGGCAGTTTGGACCGCAGCATCCGCGGATCCAGCACCACACTCAACGCCGATGAAGACAACATCAACGTCGTTGTCAGGCAAGTACAAACATTATAGATAATATAATTTAAATAACCCACGATATAGCTGTGCTAGCCTAGCGGTGTGATCAATGGACTGAGATGTCAAAGGTCTCGAGTTCAACTCAAGGCACGCACCACTGACTTTTCGAAAGTTATGTGCGTATTTATCGCAAGCTCAAACGGTGAAGGAAAACATCGTGAGGAAACCTGCATGCTTGAGAGATTTGTCTTGATGGCATGTGAAGTCTGCCAACCCGCAGTAGGCTAGCGTGGTGGACTATAGCCTAATCCCTCTCAATTGAGAGGAGACCCGTGCCCAGCAGTGGGACGTTAATGGGTTGATGATGATGAGAACTGACTATCTTCAATCACCGCAACAGATTATCATGAACATTAAATCAACATCAGGGTAAATCAACGTTTAGGAACATCATAGACAGGCACACAAGAACACATTGATATTATAACCCCTCGCTCTGTATTTTACCACGATAACGCACTTTCCGATAACATGGAACCGATGACGGTTATGCCATACAGCATTAACTACGTGCCTTGAGGTCTTGGGAATACTTTTTGTTTCTGAAATTTGAAAGAAATATGTACCACGAAGACATCGAAGAGATCCCTACTCAAATTGTGATCTTGGAAGTGTTTCGAAAATCAATAAGTCTTTTGTAAGTATAATATCTGGACTTCTCAAAATCCAGACATTCAGAAATTCAGTATGACTTAAGGATACCCTCCTTCTTAGAAGTGAAGCGTGATGGCATGGATCAATTACAAAAGCGTTTTATATACCAATATCAGCTGATTCCAGAATTTTACTACATTACTTTCACAGCGAATATTAATAAAGAGAAGTTTGAGATTACAAATTTCAATTATACAATATCATAAATGTCGAAAGTCAAGTCTAAAGTAAAAAATAATAGTTCATGAAAATTACATACTTAATTGATATTTGAAACAACTAAGTACGTAATAATTATCTATTACTTCTAACTAACACGATTTCAACATTACAAAAGCGAATAAAATGATTATCAATCTCTAATTATTTGCCGGCCGAGCACTACACTCTATTATCGATGCTTTTAATCGAAGACAACTATAGGTATTTCGGTTGTTGACATTATTCTTTTTTATAGTAAAGAAATCAATACTTGTTCAAATGACACACCGTCGTGACAATTTGTGAGACTGTAAGACTTTTAAATTAATGATAGGTAGATAGTTAAGTCAAACTTTGTAGTTTCACGTATTGAATATAAATGATTTATTCATGCTAGCTTATAAACAAACTATGGTTTTGAGAATTAGTCATTTACAGAAGCTACGAAATATCCTTTCTCTCTTATAATTTTAAAGATTATTTTTGTTTGTTTTTGGGGTTCTTCAAATAGGTAGGAGACATTATGTCAATCTACTTGAGGTTGGTGAACAATTTTAAAATTGCTGGTATTCCATGGTATCAAAATCAAAGTACAACACGCCAGAACCGACTCTTCATTTCTGAAAGCAATTTTAAAGTAGTTATATTTATTTTAGAGTGCGCCCTATCAACGACAAGGAGCGTTCGTGTGGTGAACGAATGCTGCTGGAGTTTCCAGGCAAAGGCCAGGTGATCTGCCATAACACCACGCCTAGCCAGAAGGCTAAAGTCTTCTCCTACAACGTAGTCTTCGAGCCTGAAGCTTCTCAGGTAACTGGTCAAACTGGAGATACAATCATTGCAATTAGAGTATTTTGTTAGGCCATTGACCATGCACTATTTAGTTAAGCTGGGGACTCCGATACAAAGTTAGCACGGTTGGTTCAGTGGTCGAGCGATCGGCTTCTACGCCACGTGTCTCGAGATCGATCCCCGCTGGGAACAAATATATGTTTGGTCTACAAGTAGTGGTTCCGGGTCTGGTTTGCATTGTGAATATTTGTGTCTGTAAACGCACTCAGACACAAGAAAAAATCTTAGATAAAGTTAAAGTAGACGAAACTATACAGTATTGACAATTAGAAGACCAGTGCCTCACAAATCTAAATTTTCTTATTAAACAGGAAGACGTTCTAGAATATTCTGGTGTCAAAAGGCTGCTGGAGATGGCGGTTGAGGGGTTCTCCTGTACAGCCTTCTGCTACGGGCAGACGGGCAGCGGCAAGACGCATACCTTGACCGGACCTCCAGGATTAGTGAGTGAACCACACAAACTCAAATACGATGGTATTTGAGTGCACACAACTGCAATAATCATTTATTTTAATAGGTCTTTTCCAATGCGTGTTCTGAATACTCGATAATTTACGATTAATATGAAGAATAGCAGCAGCGATGCCGATTTAATATTGTTTTGTTTAAGGCCTCATACAAGAGCCAAACTAATTACATATTTACTCCTGAATACCCCACAGTTCAGATGTTGTCAGTTACATCAGTGACAGTTGAAAACTTGACAGTTCAAAGTGCTCGCTTTGAACTGTCAATAAAATGTTGGGATTTTAGGGTAAAATCATCAGCGTTGTTTAATATGCTTTATAGAGAGATTATCAAGTTTTAAACGTTTTTAATTTCCAACTACACAAGTACTTCGCAGCTATTTCTTTTTTCACTCACATCATCATCATCATCATCAGCCTATATTCGTCCAATGCTGGACGTAGGCCTCCCCTAGTGAACGCCACAGAACTCGATCTGAACTCACGCATGAACGCTTCAAAATACGCCATCTTACATCAGTAATTATCGCTGGTATTAGAATCGGAACGTTTGAATGGAGTGACTGGGGTGTGTCAGGACTTAATGACATGTGTTCGATAGACAGTGGGACCGACCTCGTGGTATTATCGATCGCCACCACCGCACACATGTGTGTGGTGCATTGATGATTTATGATTATTATTGCGACAGATTCATAGATAAGCGGGTCATCTATGCTTTCCGGAATCGGTTGATCGTAGGGGGTTAATGAAAGGCATTACGGGTTTTATTTTGAATAGGTAAATAAAGTTTAATAACCAAAACTACATTCTTTTATCCTGTTGATGTTTAAACATTTTAGAATAAATAGAATACTATATGGCTCATATCAATCCTTCCTCGTCCAGGTATTTGGAAACAGGAGACGTACTAGTAAATATGATAACAGCACTGAATGACCGCTGTCACATAGAACAAAATTAGGGTCCCTGGACTCCCATTAGCGCGCATTTGTTCTGCATATTTAACTTATTTTTAATAGCCTTCAAGGTTCAAACTTAAGTAAGCTGACTCACAAGTCAGCTTACTTAAATTTAAACTTTACAGGCTAGGATCTAAGTCTAGCAGATTTCACACCTCAATTTCAGCATTTGTATAGAATTCGCGTTATAATAGGCATGATGACTGATTTTGGAAAACTGTGCTATTATGTTCGGAAGTATGTACTATTTATAAAATATATCTTTATTTTGGTAAAAATATGGGTTTTATGGAAGGAAATAGACATTTTAATTTTACGTTCAAAATTTACTCCAAAACGCTAGCTGGTGTCATGGCGTCCGCCTGTGACGTCACGCCATTGTATGTCAACACTAAACTTATGGTGCTAATACAATAATACCGTTATTTTGCGTGTTTAATATGAATTATAATTCTATAAGTGGTGCGCGGTCCCTCAGTGCAATAATACGTCAATAAAAACTCCCAATAAATTATATATTTACGTTCCACACAACAAAACAATGCGAAATAAGTGGCTTAATCTCGTACGGCGAGATCCATCATTCAGTGAAGATCATTTTGACGTAAGATTTAAAGGTTTTTACTTTATTTTGTGGATTTTAAAATGATTTATGTCCTTACTGGAGGTTTAATCAATAAATTAATCGATTTTTAAGGTTAGATTTCATCTCTTGAATAATCACCAATGTTTATCTTAATGGGTTTCATTATTTGTATGCCAGCTGCCAAACGATATAGCATAATTTTGTGTAGTATCATGTGATGTAAATACACTGATAATAACAAACTTATACATATAGGTATAACATAACCTCTAATACTACCTCGAGATGCAGTTTTAAAATGTTTGTATTATTTGAATTATCTACTGTTTAGTATTTATAATATATACTTACACGCAAGTTTTGATATTTCTAAATTCTGCGGAACAGAAGTCTTTGTTTGAAGACAGAAATTCTCCCAACATCAACAACGTCAACTCTAGGCAAATTAGAGTTATTTGCCTTGGTAAATCCTTGTTCCATGGCTAGTTTGTTTTGCGATTATAAAACTAGGATCAGTCAGATCTTTGGGAACCACAATTAACTCGATGAACGCAGATGAAAACAATTTGAAAGTGCAGAGTTAGCTCGAACGAAAAGAAATTGACGCGTAGTAGTAGTTCTAGTTACAGGGGCGTGACGTGATTCGCTCTGATTGGTGTTCGCGTCTCATGGCGGATTGCTGTATTTTATTGTTTTTATTTTATTAAATATTAATCAATCACACATTAAAAAATGAAAATAATACAGTTTTCGATACCCTTGAATCCTATTTCATTCGGGAAAATCATTATTTCAGTGATTCTAGGTTATTGTCATCATGCCTATTAGAAGAGACCAGGATTCGCTGAGTTTGTTTCGATGTTCCGTCTCAAAGATCGACTCTTCGTAGAAATTTTGGGGCATTTAGGGGAATTAATTTGGTTCTTCTATTTAAATTAGTTTTTACATAATAGGCATGATGACAATAACCTAGAATCACTGAAATAATGATTTTCCCGAATGAAATAGGATTCAAGGGTATCGAAAGCTGTATTATTTTCATTTTTTAATGTGTGATTGATTAATATTTAATAAAATAAAAACAATAAAATACAGCGATCCGCCATGAGACGCGAACACCAATCAGAGCGAATTACGTCACGCCCCCGTAACTAGAACTACTACTACGCGTCAATTTCTTTTCGTTCGAGCTAACTCTGCACTTTCAAATTGTTTTCATCTGCGTTCATCGAGTTAATTGTGGTTCCCAAAGATCTGACTGATCCTAGCTTTATAATCGCAAAACAAACTAGCCATGGAACAAGGATTTACCAAGGCAAATAACTCTAATTTGCCTAGAGTTGACGTTGTTGATGTTGGGAGAATTTCTGTATTCAAACAAAGACTTCTGTTCCGCAGAATTTAGAAATATCAAAACTTGCGTGTAAGTATATATTATAAATAATAAACAGTTGATAAGGAGGGAAGTGAAAAAAACTGATATTTTTCTTACTCCTCCTATATAACTTCATGATTAATTTCGCTGCGGGTTCCAAGACAGTTAAAATCATTCCCCTGGGACACGTCGGACTTCATTGTCTCGACGATTTTCTGGATAGTTACTATTGTTGATCCTGGTTTACAGGAGTTGCAGTAGTAGGGATTTGGGTGGTGGGCAAACAGTAGATAATTATAATTATACAAACATTTTAAAACTGCATCTCGAGGTAGTATTTGAGGTTATGTTATACCTATATAAGTTTGTTATTATCAGTGTATTTACATCTCATGATACTACACAAAATTATGCCATATCGTTTGGCAGCTGGAATACAAATAATGAAACCCATTAAGATAAACATTGGTGATTATTCAAGAGATGAAATCTAACCTTAAAAATCGATTAATTTATTGATTAAACCTCCAGTAAGGACACAAATTATTTTAAAATCCACAAAATAAAGTAAAAACCTTTAAATCTTACGTCAAAATGATCTTCACTGAATGATAGATCTCGCCGTACAAGATTAAGCCACTTATTTTGCATTGTTTTGTTGTGTGGAACATAAATATGTAATTTCTTGGGAGTTTTTAGTGACGTATTATTGCACTGAGGGACCGCGCACCACTTATAGAATTATAATTCATATTAAACACGCAAAATAACTGTATTATTGTATTAGCACCATAAGTTTAGTGTTGACATACAATGGCGTGACGTCACAGGCGGACGCCATGACACCAGCTAGCGTTTTGGCGTGAATTTTGAACATAAAATTAAAATGTCTATTTCCTTCCATAAAACCCATATTTTAACCAAAATAAAGATATATTTTATAAATAGTACATACTTCCGAACATAATAGCACAGTTTTCCAAAATCAGTCATCATGCCTAGACATTCCAGACAATCTATTCAAGCTATCTTCTTTTGTACAGCGTTATAGTAACGGCCATTAATTTCAGCAAAAGCTTCACAACAAACCGGTGGCAATTAAACACGTAATCACGCTAAAACCAATGTCCTAACCTATCATTTAACGTCACGCGACATGCACGTCGTTAGTACCTAGTCTGTTTGGACTCGTCGATTGGCCTGTGCATTATATCTATTTACTTTATCTTCATCTCTTGAATTATAACATTCATAAAGTAAATATAATTCTTCGCACGCAACTTAGCACTCTAACGCACTCAAGCGTTAGAGGACCTACCTAACCTAAAAGATCTCTTACGAGAATTTCAACCAGTGGCAGGGCGGCGCCACAAATCGGATTCTCTCTTTCTAATACGAGATACAAGTTATCAAACTCTGAACGTGTTAATTACTGCCCCATTGCTTCTTCTTCTTCTTATCCACTCATTGGCTTAACAATTTTCGCGTTATCGGTATGAGGCCGCCATAATGGCAGTTGCCGTGGCCAGATAGAGATTGTCCCTTGTGTAGGTTTTCGGGCACAAGGGGCTCACTAACAGGTGTGACATAGTTTGATCTGGATTGCCGCCGCACATTGAGAAAAGTTAGAATCTCTGAATCCCCATTGGCATATGTTAGTTCTGCACCTACCAGTCGGCATGCGCAGTCGATATAACGTCTTCCACATTAACCATTGTTAGTCGTGTTGGCAGTAGTTTCCTTTGGAGCAACAAAGTCCCAAAGTCCTGGATACGTGTCTTTTCATTTTGTCCACAACGCTAATGAAATGATGATTGAAATGATTGAAGAAATGATTGTTTATTTCTGTCTGCCGAAACAAACCCAGAGAATCATGGTCTCTTTTAGAGTCCAAAAATTTTTGGTTACATTATGTGAGCCTGACGATGTAGGATAAAGCCTGAGATGGCCTTTTGACGAAAGACGAAAGAAGAAAGGCTAGCTTAGTGGAGACTCCAAACTCCATCGAGAAAATCCCTCAGACATGCAGGTTTTTCACCATGTTTTCCTTCACCGTTTAAACATGGGATAAATAGGTATGCACGTTACTTTGAAAAACCAGTTAGGCACTTATTTGTTTTTGGTGCTTTTTTAATATTTCAATGAATAAATATAGTATTTTTGGTATATTTCTAGTTCGTTTGGTCAAAGAATTTTGTTATAACGGCTTGATATTATAACGAATGTACACCAAAACACATGCAAATCACATAAATCATTTTAAACTATAATAAATTTGCGTCGTGTGAAACCAAGCCTACATTTGTCGTACTAAGCGCCACCCCTGTGGCCGGCAGCCGGGTATCTATATAATTAACTCGTAACACTAAATACAGGCTATCCTGTATACTATGTTTGTTTGAGGAACCTACATTTGAGATTATCATACTTCTTTGTATATTTTAT
Source organism: Craniophora ligustri (assembly GCA_905163465.1). Taxonomy (NCBI): domain Eukaryota; kingdom Metazoa; phylum Arthropoda; class Insecta; order Lepidoptera; family Noctuidae; genus Craniophora; species Craniophora ligustri. The sequence continues at coordinate 1,879,767 of LR990967.1, read as the reverse complement.
ATGCTGACATTGACACTGTTAATAAAGGTACTATGTATTATCTAAGAACTTGACGATCAGCGTTTAATTTTTTATTAATTTACTTATGCATCTACTCCTATTATTTCCAAAACAAAGCACTTGTATTGACTAATTTTTCACACGTACACAAAAACTAGACAGAAATTAAATTATCTTTCAAGTATTTTATCGCGGTATTTTGATATTATTTTATCCTAATATCAGGGATCAGCATGGATACTGTAAAAAAACAATAAAATCCGTAAATCTAATTTTATTTCAATGCATATTACGTATTTATTCATAATATGCTGAAATCAATCTACAGCCAGGTCTCATTCACAATAATTTCTCTTTCTTGTCCTTATTCGTTATATCCATATTTAATTTCGTAATGAAAAAGGTGGACAATATAAAGCTTCAATCGATCGTGTATTACATACGCTTGTCACTCCGATACCGCATGCCGTGACATCCTTTATCATTACCGTGTTGTAACTAAATGTATATTTTCACACATTGCTCGCTCAAGACAAATATCATTTAGTTTTTTTATTTGTTATAGAAATAGCCGCAGTTATTTGTTGTTTTTTATCAGGAATGAGGTATTTAGATAGATGTATACCAATATTCACTACTCAGCAGTCAACCCGCAGCAGGCTAGCGTAGTGGACTATAGCCTAATTCCTCCTTAATGAGAGGAGACCCGTGCCCAGCAGTGGGACAATAATGGGTTGATGATGATGATGACGACTCAGCATCTGCCTAATGTTTGGCACTGCTCATCTCTCAGGTTGAAAAGGTTTAAGCTACAGACCACCACGCTAGTCTAGTGCGGGTCGACAAAGTTCACATACCATCGCGAAGCGCCTTCAGGTTTCTCTATAATGTTTTGCTTTGCCATGTCAGTGAGTGACAATAAATATCTACGCACACAAATCCACATGCGTGCTGTGTATGTATTACTACATCACCACCTAATGAAGGTAGCGTCTAAATAATTCAAGCTCACAAAAGTGTTAATGTATTTGCCCCAGCCCATAGCACACCCTCGATACTTCAATGTTTAATAAGTGGCATCGACATTGGTTGGAGCTGGTCATAAGAATCATTTTATACTGAATAAAAGAAACCGACGTCTTTCGCAACACACTGTAACGGCCGACCCGAAGTTGACTATTTCCATATTTGCATTATTATGCCAAAGAGTTTTTATAGCTTTTCTGTCTAGCTCATAACGGCCAATTAATATGGAGAGATCCTTATACCACTGTTTCCATCTTTTACTCTGCAGGTTGAGAGTGGGACAAGTCCATTCTCTCCAGAACACGGCCTCGTGGTGCGCTCCTTCGTGTATCTGTTCCGGCTGATCAACGAGAGGCCAGATTCTCACTTCATATTGAAGGCGTCCTTTTTAGAAATTTATAATGAAAAGGTATGTTTATTTAAACTTCCTAATTCCTTTTCCTATGATTTAAACATACTCATTTTTAGATCTACTTTAAGTATCCGAAACGTCGTTAGTAGTAGTTAGACGTTAAATACTACTGTGTTTCTTTTATTCATCAGCCACTTTAGTGTCCTACTATGTTTATAACGAGAAGGGGCTATAATTCACTACGTTTTGAGTAGTTAGTTGGTAATTATTAAACATGGTTACGCTAAGTCAGAGGCGCGTGGCAACAAATCCAACCTTGAGAACTGACTTCGCAGTTCTTGATCATGTCGCAACTTCACAAGCTACTTTGCGGCTTCCTGTTATTAATTATTAACCCATTTAGGTACTGTTCCACTGCTGGGCACGAGTCTCTTCTAATTTGAGAGGCTTTTGACTATAGCCTGTGCGGGTAAGCACTTTACTTCGTAAAGTCGAGACCATCCAACATACAGTCCATTGATCAGACCACTAGGATTTTGGTCATTAATGAATATAACATAATTTTATGTTTGTAGGTAATAGACCTCCTAAATCCGGGCAGCGCCAGAAAACCACTGCAAGTACGGTGGTCCAAGGAGAGCAGGAGTTTCTACGTAGAGAATCTGTTTACCGTGGACTGTGAACAGCTGGATGACTTGTTCGCTGTCTTGGAAGAGGGTAAATGCACTTACTTAATTTCTACTGTAAGAAGTCTCGCAGGCATTAACAATAAGAAGGATAAACGGTACAATACCATTGCTGCAGTGGCTGAATGATTAATTTCTATGCCACGGATTTTAGATTCCAATGATGTAGGTACCTACTGAACAAATATTTGTACAGTCAACAGACAGTTGGACTAGGGCTATGTGTTTGCAAACGCACTCACGATACAGCAGAAGATTTTATACATATTATATACTAGCAGACCTGGCCACACGTTATTTGTTGGTTTGTAATAAAAGAAAGGGGTTATGGATTGAGATAAAAACCATCATATCTCTAAAGTTGGACTAAAGTATAGACACAGTGAGCAAAGTTTAATTAAACTCGGTTCGTTAGTTCAGAAGTCTATCGCGGTCTAAAATAAAATTCTTGTCTTGGGTTGAAACTTCAAAATATACTGGTTTAAACCAGGTTCTAAACCAGGCGTGGTTGGTATCAAGGATGGAACCAGTTTTCAAGGTATAGGGAGGAGGGGGTCACATATTCGTACAGTCTAGTTATACAGGCTCCAATTAGATTAAAAAAGTAAGTATAATTATTATGATTAACTTAGACCCACCAAAGGAGGGAGGGGGGGGGGGGGCATGACCCCATAATCCCCTGGATCCACCCTTGGATGATATACAGAACATACGTTCAGAATATTACCTTTATAAATGTCAGGTATGCGCAACCGAGCGGTAGGCGCGCACGCGATGAACGCGCACTCGTCCCGCTCGCACACTCTGCTGTGCGTGCGCGTGCGCCGAGACCTGCAGCAGTCTGCAGGCGCAGGAGCAGGAGCAGGCGCAGGACTCACCTGCTCCACGCACGGCAAGATCAACTTCGTGGATCTGGCCGGCAGCGAGATGACCAAGCGCACGCACAGCACCGGCAAGACGCTCGAGGAGGCCAACAACATCAACAGGAGTCTTATGGTGCTCGGTATGTGCCAACACCTTTAACCTTATTTATGAAGTATATCTAAGGTAATCCTAGAATTTTTCTGATTAATTCAATTTGAATATCGTCATGTATCAAGAAACACATAAATATGGGTACTTCAGATAGCCCCAAAAAACGTCCGACCATTTCAATTTCGAATAAATAACGAAACTGGTGCGTGCTTATGTAGTTACACATAATTTATGTGGTTGCATAATTGCTAAGCGTTTATAAGACGAACAACATGACATTTGGACACATACATGATACAATAGGTACTGTGCGTACAGAATCACATGCTTGTTTATCAGACATCAAGCTGTGAAATTAACTGCAAAGGTATTTAGATATCTGACGTTAGGGGGAGGCTGGCGGCTAATTATCATTGTGACGTCACATACTCGTATAACTATTAAATACCTGTTTACCTCTGCGTATCTAATCCCAAAAAATAATCTTGATTCCCCTCTGACAGGTTACTGCATAGCACAGCTGAGCGACGGCAAGAAACGCGGCCACATCCCGTACCGGGACAGCAAGCTCACCAAGCTACTGGCCGACAGCCTCGCGGGGAACGGAGTCACGCTAATGGTAGGTATACCAGAAATGACCGAAACCAGATAAATTACCTATATCCATCTATCCGTGCGAAGCCGGGGCGGGCCGCTAGTTAAAAAACTTGAGAGGTGTCAAGGGTCAGGAATGGAAACAGGGGATGGAATGAAGTAATTGTTTTTTTTTTACAATAGCTTACTATCGCTGCGGGTTCCAAGACAGTTAATATCATTCCCCTGGGACACGTCGAGCTTCATTGTCTCGACGATATTTTGGATGGTTACTATTGTTGATCCTGGCTTACAGGAGTTACAGTAGTAGGGACTTAGGGTGGTGGGCACGTCCCAAAAAAAATAAAAAATAGCTTACTATAGCAAAAAGTATCGTTACAACTTTTCGTCTTAATTTTTTCCGTATGGCCCCCTTCCGCAACGCGATAAGGAACTTCGTTCCTATAATAATTACAAATGTTTTATTTTAATGAAAATGGATTTCCATTGTCATTGAGATTACAGAAAGCTGAAAGTTATGAAATTAGACGCAATTTAAATTTCTTCTTTACATAGTGAGTAATAATGTAGAATAAAATCAGGAATGGTCTTGTTAAGAAAGTGCCTTAGCAGCTTTGAGTACACCAATTGAGAGCACGCATAGATGACGATGTCCTTTACGCTAGAATGGGTGTTTCAGTCGAAGTTATCAAGTCATAAGAGCACGAACCTTACTAAGCTGTTGTTTAACTTGCAGATCGCTTGTATAGCGCCGACGAGATCAAACCTAAGCGAGACCATCAACACCCTCCGTTACGCAGCGCGCGCCAAGAAGATTAAGTCCAAACCTATTGTGAAAATGGTAAGTGTTAAAAGGACAACCGACCGATATTTCGACTGGAAAATTTGCAGAATGACGTTTATTCACAAGCTACAAAGAAATTGCTGTGAAGTCTCGAGTTCAAACCCAAGGCACGTACCACTGACTTTTCGGAAGCTATGTGCGTATCTATCACATGCTCAAACGGTGAAGGAAAACATCATGAGGAAACCTGCATACTTGAGAGATTTTCTCGATGGTATGTAATGTCTGCCAACCCGCAATAGGCTAGCGTGGTGGACTATTGCCTAATCCCTCTCAATTGAGACCCGTGCTCAGCAGTGGGACAATAATGTGTTGATGATGATGATGAAAGAAATTGCTGCTCCTTTTAAGGACGTCAAATACGACGATAAACTATAATATTTTTAAGGAAATTGCTTAATTAGATTGGTAATTATGGAAGTTTTGACAACGATCAATTCCAGGATGCAAGAGACGCATTGATATTAAGCCTGAAGAGAGAGGTGGAAGCTCTGCAGGCGGAGAACCAGCACCTCAGGACTGCGCTCCACGTGCAGACGGACTATAACCTGGATACTTACAGTAAGAATTGGCTTGGCTAATTCATTCTTAAATGATCTTCATATGCCTTATTTTTTCAGATGGTTTCTAAGCTCTGTCCATACTAATATTATAAATACGAGAGAGTGCCGTTTGTTATCTCTTCACGCGTTTACCACTAAACCAATTTCAATGGATCTTGGAATGGCGATAGTTTAAGTCCCGGGAAAGGACATAGGAGGAGTTATTAAACCCTTAGAAGAGCAAAAGGGAGTGTGGAAAGTTTGCAAGCGAAATCTGTACTTAATTTTTAAAAGCAGGTGCAAAAGAAAATGCATTTGGATAAAATTCTCTTATCATCTTAGACCAAGCTTAATGAAGATCTTGAATTACTTGTGTTAATTGTAACTTCATTTATTCTAACTAAATTCGTCAGGTCAACGCCGCACTCCAACCCAGATCGAGCCAAACAAATTGTACCAGCTTCCTCAATCAGAACTAGTGGAACTAGTCCAGTTACACATGCAAGAGAACTCCGCCTTGAGGACCGAGAACAGCGAACTGTTTGGCGTGAGGGACCAGCTGCTGCGAGACCAGGAGTTGCTGAGCAGGGAGAATGAGAGGCTCCTCAAGAAACTCGAAGACGTTAACTCGTAAGAAGACTGTGAAGTCTATTACTACGTCTATTGGCGTATCTAGTCAATTTCAGGGCCAGGGGATGGCCCCTACTGATCAATGATGGCCTAAGCTATTGATCAAAGGGCTGAAAAAGGTCATCCCACCTGTTAAGTTGAAACTTGTCTTTTGTTTCGATAGGTTCGCCAAAAACCTGGCCTTTGATATCCCAAAATCCTGGGTTGGCCAGTAGACTCGGCTTTGTAATGAGTTCATAATGGTGTTACGAGAATTCATTTATATCATCAGAACTGATGTAGAGTATATAATAACTATACCATAGTATATCTACCTACTTATAGTTATTTTTACAGCACCACCAATGTTACTATGAAATTTGACTTTGTTAAGTGAATCTAACGTGTAAATGTTCATAGGACTATGTTTGGATTCAGCTGATACTCCAGCAAGAGGTCAGGGAGGTCAGTTGGCCGAAGGCCATAGCTACTGAGTGCATGCCTCACAATACACGGAAAATTCGCATCTATAATCTAAACATCAAACAACAATTTGGCATGTAAAACTAAACGCATGATTTAAATTACAAAATAACAGAGCACTACACTTTAACACGTGTGATTTAGATAGAGAAATGAATTTGGAATTACTTACTTATTTTTTTACCCATTTCAACTGTTTTCTGATATGTTCAGTAGGTTTCAGCTGACAGTGAGGCAGGTCAGGTTTCACACGTTATTTCAACCAATCGAAACCAACCTGGTGTATAACCATCTCTAAAAATAAAGTCCGATTGTATTACTTAGGTATTGTTTACTGCCTTCAAAAAGTGAATCATCGTAAGATATTGTTTGTTTGAAGTTAATATTCCAATACTAATTAAATGAATATGGGACTTTGAAACAGTATTGAACTCGACGTAAAAACTAATCATTAAAATCAAATTCTCGCCTACCCTCAATATTGCAATTGGCCAAGAGATTGTAGAATATACACATTATTTTCCTGTATTCCGGCTTATTTATGGCTCCTAGACACTAAACTTCAGTTCCGTTAACAAACATAAGTACCTAACTTATGAATGTGTTGAATATGTTTCAGAGTATGTGTGCGGTCACCGATCATACCGGCGCGACCGACTTACTCCGGGTCCAACGACACCAACATTTGGACCAATACCGTCAGCTCGGCCAACAGTGTCGCTAGTGGAGACAGCTAGGGTCACTTGAACATTATTTTTGTCCTACACTATTAAAGAAATCCGTCTAAAGACTAGTGACAGTAACCTGAGTAGTTCAAGCAAGAATTCTAAGGGACAAGTTACACAAGTTTGGAAAAGAAATCCAAAATCATTGGAGGCTTTATAACTTTTTTTGGTGGGCAAGGAAGAGAAACTCCTTAAAGCACACTTACCTACCTTCTGAAAAACACATTTACCAAGAACCTGATAAGCTAATGGCTGATTTGGCTTTGGCATTCTACACAAAACCTCTGATTTCTCAATCGCAATTCTATTCAAGCATACTCTCCAAGACAATAGCTCTGCCAAAACGTGTATTCCCGTTCGTCCCCTAGACTTCGTCCCCCGAGGGGGACGAACGGGAATTCGTTATTTATTTTCCCGATGGTCCCTCAAAATTTTTTGGGGGGACGAATGGGAATAATTTATTAATTCTTTTTCACAGTTCTAACCTAAACAAATAATTATGAATAGGACTGATTCGGTTCTGGCACTTCGCCGGCCGCTGCCGCGGCACGCTCGCTTCGCTCGCTCGGCTCGTGCGTTGTGGTCACAGTTCTAACCTAACCTAAACCAATAATTATGAATTGGACCGATTCGGTTCAAATTTAGTGTGCAATTCAGTATTTTTGGTTGTAATTTCGAATATTTTGATTGAAAAAAGGGGATTTACAGTTAAAGTATTAAATACGTAGTACAGTCATTTATTTGATAAGCTGTAGGCTTCTGCACAAATCTTTTTAGTGGGACGAATGGCACTAATCGAAGAACATATTCCCATTCGTCCTCTCTTGAATTAGGATTGGGACGATCGGGAACAAATTAAATATTATTTTTGTAAATTCCCGTTCGTCCCCCTCGGGGAACGAAGTCTAGGGGACGAACGGGAATACACTTGCCAAAATTATAATATCACCTATTTTGTTCCTTGTTATATTGTTGTAAACATGTGGCCCACGTTTTACAATACACTTAGCATGTTTTATGACTTGGTAATATGTTCCTTTGACAGTTACAAAAATAATATCACTAAAAGTATTTCTTTCTCGGAGGTTTCATATAGCCTAGGTTTCATTTCTAGGTCATCTATCTGTTTGAATAGTCACTATAAATAAAATTATGTACATATCTAGCAGCTAATGTAGACAATACATTTGTGAAATGGTTTGTTATAGTTAGAAAATAGTCCTGTAAATAAAATTAGACTTAGATTATTATAAATATGAGTGATATAAATGAGTTATTAAATAAAAATAAAGTGTTTTATTGAATATTTATATTAAATGACAAATAATGCTTGCTCAGTATGTCGACACAATGCTGTTTTTTTAGTTTACTTTAATTTTTAAAATAAACTGAATGATTTAAAGTCACAGTCACTAAAGTAATTGATTGGATATAGTTGTGTTATCCAATTAATATGTTGAATGTCTATGAGATAGTTAACCGACATTTCACTGATATTTCAATACCAAAGTACATTTTAAAATATGCCATTATTGTTATTATTTATTCACTCATACATCAAAAAGTACTTGTAATTCCTTAGAACCCTCACAAAATACACATCAATTAATATTCCTATATTATAACACTACAACTAATGTCTTCTAAACCCATATTTTTTCCTTTCGTAGAACAGGTCAGTCTTTGAACTACCCAAGTTCACAATCTTTGGACAGCCATCTCTCTGTAAGAAACAAATATAATATTTTATTAAAAAAAAGCTTTAAAAAAATTCAATGAAAAAGTAGAAATGTTCTGTTTCAGCGGTAGTTTGTATTCAAATCTGATGTGCATTTGAATAACTTTGAATAAAAACGCACATATCAGGTTTGGCAAGCGCACCGACGCTATATTGTTTCGGACAGAAATAGCAAAAACAAACTTATCTACAATTTCGTGAGAAAATTAACAAAAATCCTGTAAAGTAGAAGTTGTTTTTGTAATAATATGCAAACTAGGCAAGCAACTTAAATGCTTCTTGTCACTCACATCTTTTTCCTGTATAGTACATTCTTTGCAGTAGTAAGCGTCGGAGACACCGGGCCCGCCACAAATTACGCATCGCCCTTGATACGAGCCGTAGTTACACTCGTCGCATATCCTCACCAGCGTACAAGGACGGACGTATGAATCGCATATCACGCATTTACCATCACATTTCTCACACAAACGTCCAATAGCTGGAACAAAAATCAAAACATCAAACATTTGAACATCGGTTAAATTAGCGAATATAATGTTTATACTCACCCACGCCAGGTTGTTTCCTACAAAAGATAAGATCTGGATGATGCTTTGCCATAATGGATCGTCAGATTTCAAAGATACTAGTGCAATAATTGGAATTCATCAATTCACTAAAAGCAACCAAACTAATTGTAACCTCAAAACAAAATGTTTATAAATGCGTTCTAAAACTCAACACCTGAAACAGCATAATTCTGTACTTCTTTAAAAAAATAAACTGTGCAGCAAAATGGTATAAATTAATAAATAATTTTATTTCATGTTATTTTATTAATGATATTTGTTGATACTTGTAAGATATATAATATTTATTGACAAAAATACAATTAAAATTATTTTAAATTTGTTAAGCCTGGTTTTTGAACGGAATCTAACACAGAATAATGAATGGTTTCGTTCAAAAACTTCGAAAAATATTTCTCTGATATTTTTTTTATATACTTTGTTTGTGATTATTTCTTGTGTTGCGTTTCATCATCATCATCAGCGTACATTCGTCCACTGCAGTACGTAGGCTTCCCCTAGCGATCGCCATGTTGCTTTCATAGTCGTACAAAAAAATGGGTTTTAGAACGAACGAACTTTTTCTTGAACTGACGAAATTCAGAATGTCACATACTCACATGTAAGTAACATGTGAGTATGTGACATTCTGAATTTCTGACATTGACGTATAGAATAGATACCGATACACATGTTTATTTCTGTGCTGTAGATTTTGGTTTATTTTATGAAAATGACTCCAGATGTAGAGAGTCAGAGTAGTGACGACGATAGCCAGCAGTCTGAGAATGAAGAAACAGAAGTGCAACCCGAAACCGCTGAACCGGCGAATGAGGATAAAGAAGCGGAAGAGGACAACACAACGTTCAAAGATTTGGTATGTACACATGTGCCATTTATTTACACCTGATTAAAAAGCCATTTACCACAAAATCTATTATTTATACAGATAATGTAGTTAGGGTCTTGCTTTATCTTTCTGCTGAACTCAATAAAAGCATAAAACAATTGCAAATTTAGGTTATGTTATTAAATGGTGTTTTAATATTTCTAGGGGGTAATAGATGTATTATGTGAAGCTTGTGAAGAGTTAAAATGGAAGAAACCATCAAAGATTCAGAAGGAATCTATACCGGTAGCATTGAAAGGCAATGATATCATTGGTTTGGCCGAGACTGGGTCGGGCAAAACTGGAGCCTTTGCTCTGCCCATCCTGCAAGCTCTATTGGAAAACCCACAACGATATTTTGCATTGATATTGACACCCACCAGAGAATTGGCATTTCAGATATCTGAACAGTTTGAAGCACTTGGTAAGTTTAAATTGAATAATATTTATTTATTTATGTGTAGGTTTTATATTTGCTTAGTTTGTTGTTATGATATAAATAAAGAAATCAATTTTATCAGGTTGACAGATTTTGAATACTAAGAGGTTTTCTCATTCATACCCTTTTCCTCCAAATTTGAACATGTGATAATATAGTTGTAACTTATACAAATTAGTGGTGTATGCCTTGGGATTGAACTCAAGACCTTGTCTTGATAATCCAGTAGTATATCATTTGTATCTGTTTGGATAAAAACACTCAATTCATGGTAAGCATAATTTTTTACAGGTGCCAGTATAGGAGTGAAATGTGCAGTGATAGTGGGAGGGATGGACATGGTGGCACAAGCCCTCATGCTGTCCAAAAAGCCACACATCATCATTGCCACCCCCGGACGACTGGTTGATCACTTGGAAAATACTAAGGGATTCAACTTAAAGGCTCTGAAGTTCTTGGTAAGTAGTTGAAGAGATTTGTGCTTAAGGCCCCTTAAGGCAGGTGTAAAAATAAGGTTTTGTTACCTGAAGGGTTGTAAAACTTAAATAATTATTATAGTACCCTTAGATCCTTTGATTAGGTTTCCTTAAGCTCGAAAACACCACCATTTTAAAAAGCTCAAATCATTATTGAAGTTCTAACAGATAATGGTGGAACATTTCATACATATTTTTAATCATTTCAAATATCAATCAACAAAAAAAGCTTTTGATCCCTGATAAAAATTTGTTATAACAAAACCCATAAAATAATTCAATATTTTCCGCCAGGTGATGGATGAAGCCGACCGCATCCTCAACATGGACTTCGAAGTGGAGGTGGACAAGATATTGCGCGTGATCCCGCGCGAGCGTCGCACGTATCTATTCTCTGCCACGATGACCAAAAAGGTGCAGAAACTACAGCGCGCCTCCTTGCAAAACCCTGTGAAGGTCGAGGTTTCCACCAAGTACCAGACGGTTGAAAAGCTGCTACAGTACTACCTGTTTATACCTGTCAAGTATAAGGTAATCATAGAATGGACTACTTAACAACTTAAGGCACTCCCGCACTACGCTGCGTGACGCGGTACAGTGTGTCAATCGCCTAACCTCATGTTTGGTGACATTGCAGGCAATTACAACGCCAATAAAGCAAGGATTTTACAGTAATGTTACATTTTCAATTGAGATAACTTATTAAAAAAATCTGAATTCAATTTATTTGCAGGACGTATACCTAGTGCATATTCTAAACGAGATGTCTGGCAACTCTTTCATCGTGTTCGTGTCGACGTGTGCGGGGGCCCTGCGTACGGCGCTACTGCTGAGGAACTTGGGCCTGGCCGCCGTGCCGCTACACGGACAGATGTCGCAGAACAAGCGTCTAGCTGCGCTCAATAAGTTCAAGAACAAAAGCAGATCTGTGCTTATATGTACTGATGTCGCTTCTAGGTGAGTTGGGACATTGAAATAAAACTACTTTTTTACGGACTTTATGGCAGTATATTGACATTACTTAATCCTGATGTTTTGGAGCATTTGCAGTATTCATGATCACGGCAGTCTTATTGGTGCCCATGAAAAAGTATTTATGTTTCAGATATTAAAATGATTAAAGAATGAGAAAAAAGTTTTGTCTAACTATTCATCGTGAACAGTCACTCCCCCAACAAGCTCTGGTAATCTTACTCACTCGCAGAAACACTACTATTATTGTTACACTGCAGGTGTGTGTAACACTGAGATACTTCCCCAGTCGGGCAGTTCAATTTTAGCGAGGAATCTCGCTATATGCTACCTATCGAGGAGTACTTTCTTTAATACATGCTTTTCAATCCCTGCAGAGGTTTGGACATCCCGCACGTGGATGTGGTCATCAACCTGGACATCCCGCTGCACAGCAAGGACTACATCCACCGAGTGGGGCGCACCGCCCGCGCCGGACGCGCCGGCAAATCCATCACTTTTGTATCGCAGGTTCGTGTGTTATTTGCATACCATCACGCGTGTCGTCCCCAAAGTGTTAGGCAGAGGCTTACTAATGTACTTCCTAATATGGCTGGTATGCCATACGTCCCATGTAATAGGGAACGAGCCTATTGCATCAATCGGGCACGAATCAAATAATGAAATGATGTACCAGTTGCGGAAACCAGGCTGAGTCTTCAGGTAAGCGTAACGCTCAGCACATAGTTCCCGGTTGATGTTCTGGCTGTATAATGTGATAACAAAAAAAAACCTATGTAGTGTATGTATCAAGCACCATCCAGTATCCTTACAAGCCTCGTTGCTTAGCTTAGAACTAGATAGCGCTGTGTCATAATTTCCGGATATATTTATTATCATGTACTACAGTATCACCATATTTTGGTTCCAGTATGACGTAGAACTGTATCAGCGCATCGAGCAGCTCATCGGCAAGCAGCTGCCGCTGTACAAGACTGAAGAGAGCGAAGTCATGGTGTTACAAGAACGGGTCGCTGAGGCACAACGTCTTACTAAGATTGTACGTTACTTACACTCTATTTATATTTTCATATAATTATTATTGATAGGTTTACGCTTGACCGCCAGTTCGCCTGAGGGCGATAATTAATCTATACGGGACGACCAGCTGGGGAAGCTCATCTCCTCAGTTAAACTTGTCTCCTTATTGTTATTTACCTTTTCAACAGGAAATGAAAGAGCTAGAGGACAAAAAGAGCAGTAAAGGCAGAAAGCGCGGCGCCGACTCCGACGACGACACGGAGGAGGCGGCCGGCGTGCGCAGGCGCATCAAGGGCAAGCCCAACCACAAACACGGCGGCAAAAAGAAGAGACGTTAAATAAACCATGTAGATTTATACATACATGTTGTTTCTTATTTTTTAGCTAGTTCAGACACCTTTCTGAGTGTCAAACCACTTCCTTTTAGAGGATAGACTGATCACCCGACATCAACCCATTGTATTGTCCCGCTGCTGGGCTCGGGTATCCTCTTTTTATAACGGATTAGGCGCTATAGACGGTGGCATATACCGCCTAATCCCTTTTATTACTTATATACACGCTATCCTAGTGCGGTGCGTAGTTTTTCGTTTCTGAAACAAGCTTATTATATGTTCTACGGTAGCTACCCCTTCAGCATTTCCCATTATTCATGTTACACTTCATATAGAAATATTAGTTTGTTCGCATCAGGAACCCATTTATAACTGTTATTTTAATACCTTGTAATGCTTGCCATCCTTGTTTATAATCGTTGGTAGTCATTTTTCAAGTAAACAGCTGCTCTTTTTTTGGTTTGATTATGTAGATAAATTTTTTTTGGGCACATTCATTGGTGTACTTACTACGAAGGAAAAAAAATTGAGTATTGCCTTAGGATTAGAGGGGTTAGGTCGGTTTAGGCTACTCCCAAAAACAGAAAAGGAATGCCCTATTATGACTGAAAATGTATTATGAGGGTGTTAAATACCTACCCTAAAACTGCCCAACCTAGGTATAATTTTCTTTCCAATGGGTAAACCAAAACATGTAATGGGAATCAGAGTGATCCTCAAACGAAACAAATTTTTTCAATGCTTTCTTACAGTTTATTCTAAAAGTAAACAGTCATTTCTTTCTATAAAAAAATAAATTAAAAAAAAAGAAATGCGAAAATTGCGCCGCGCCCGTAAACTCGGCGCGCGCACTTGTAAAAACCGACGCACTTAATAACTAAGCGTAGGAAGAAATCACAACGTTGTTTTAAATTTTTTTAATCGTTATTTATTATTTCTATACAAATAGAACTGTACAGATAATTTTTTAAATTATTTACCACATCTCATCTGCTCTCACGATAGACTTTTTACAAAAGTGAAAACTATCAACATTACGCACGTAATAAACGAGATCGCGCGCAGTTACCGCTTACCTACCGCTTACCTAGGGACTCGCCCGGCGGCGCTCGCAACACTACCCGCCGGCACTACACTCCTGCCCGCCTCCCGCCTCCCGCCTCCCCGCACTCGCGAATCTAATTGAGCTGCGCGACGCGTGTCAACTATAATGATTTACATTTAAATACAAAATTACACTATGGTTCGTCGGACAATTGGAAAACAACATTGGTGTGGGCTCGCTACTCAACACTGAAGACGACATCCATCTGGCAGTACAACTATTGCGTTCGCGTTCTGTTACCCTCGATAATATACTCTTTCACCTCGTTACCAAAGCGGTGCATCACGATAAATTTATCACAAATAATAAATAAGTACAATTCATATATATATACCGTATATCTATCCAATAATATAATACAGTGGCAGTGTGACATGCATGCTCTCACATAATTTAACTTTTGTTCAAATTAAAATGCACTAACTAAAATATACATAATTTTAGAGGTGAAAAAGTGTATTACTTAGCAAACTAATGAAATCACACTGGAGGTCCTTATTGTAGTTATATTTAGGTATCTACTCCGCCCGCACCACCGCCCTGCGCGGTTTGATGCCCTGCGGAACTTGTAACAGTTCCAGTAGAACACTGGCGATTACATTCCCTTCGTCAGTATTGATCACAATTATAAGAAAACTAGTCAGTCTACAAAAATTAAGATCACAAATGCACCGAGCGTGGTGCGCGCGAGTTAGCACTTAAAATAATTTCAAACTATTCCGATGTCTATACACAAGTTAAAAAACAAATGACCCGGGCCGTCCTCGAATTGACTTTCCCTTTAACAAATTACGCCAGTACGTACTGTACGTTTGCTAATTTTGAAATTATATTTAAGCCATACGCTCCTAAAAATGCTCCAATAAAAGTACTACAATTAAAATGTGCGTTAGCCGTTTAATGGAGATTTTACATTCACAATAGCTGTCGTCGGTCGAGGGTGTTAGGCCGATCACTGAGCAACGGTCATAATGAACAATAATCACTATTTGTCTATCGCGGCACAAATGATCGGTAAAATGTTTTGCTCAGTGGCCGGTCTACCGCCACACCCGTCGCCGAGTGCTGTCCGCGGTGCTCGAGGCCGGCCCGGGCGCCCTATAACAATATCACATGTTTCGCTACAACAACCTTTTATGGCTGAAACTAATATTCACGTTATCTTTCGCTTGTTCGTTCTTGTGTACTATGACAAACACTTCAATACAACTGACTTCAGTCCTCGAAACTATTCCATTTACAAACTGCCAGAATATAGTCAAATTACTATTGTTTTAGTCAGAATTTACTTTTGATTCGCGCCGAACTCGTCGAGATACCCTCGCCCGCGAGAGCCGCGTGACAACGCCGGCACAACAAATCCGCAGTAATTCTACACATGTCCACGATGGGCTACGGGAGTCCCGTCGGTACGTCCGCCCAAACTCTACGGCTATTCCTCACACACAACAAACATGTACCAGACAACACATTCAACAACATCCACGGAGTCACTCGTCATACTGAAGTATTCAGATCAGTTGTGTAAGTCGGGCTCGTACAGGTGGGCACAGCGTCCGGTCGGCGGCGGCGAGGCGACACTACTCCACACTGTCACTCAGTTCAAGTCACGGTCCTCTAAGTACTTATACTCGAACGTGAAGCCCTCCTTCTTGCGCTGACCCCACTTCTCGTAGTCAAAGTAGATATATGTGCCCTGCGAACAACAACAACAGTACCGTTACACATGTTCAGTAGCAAGCAGTGAGGCGCAATTATTAATACTAAATATTTGTACTAAAGCGCTAAAGTTTACTTATTTATTTAAAAAATATAGACACACAGAATTAAAATAGAAATAATAGACAAATAACAACAACAAATACAAGAAAACTGCTTATTTTTAGTGAAATCTCTTCTAGCTGACCCGTATTTATTTCATCATCATCATGCACAGCCTTTCTAACCCCTGCCGGCTAAAGGCCTCTCTCATTGCGTGCCATTCACTTCGCTTCGTGCATATTGACATAGCAAGTAGTTTTTGATGGTTTGTAATGTCAGTTTACCTGTTCGTACTCCTCATTGATGACCTTGGGCTCTTCGTGCCTCTGGAACCACATCATGTACTTGGTGTGGAAGCGCCAGCTTTGCTTCTTGAGCGCCTTGGCGGCGAGGTACTGCGCCTTCGTGCCCTCCATGTAGTAGAACACGAAGAACAGGGTCTCTGTCGACAGCCGCTGGAAGAACTCCACTGAGTCCGAGTGCGGTAGTAGCACCTACGAAAAAGTACAAATATAATAAACATTTGACAAATATTTCACGTAAA
Source organism: Craniophora ligustri (assembly GCA_905163465.1). Lineage (NCBI taxonomy): Eukaryota > Metazoa > Arthropoda > Insecta > Lepidoptera > Noctuidae > Craniophora > Craniophora ligustri. Next base: position 1,863,101 of record LR990967.1, on the reverse strand, counting down.
AGCACACACAAGTACTGAGGCTGAGGATATTTTAACAGTTCTTATAACATAATATTTATGTTAAATTTTCGTTATACAATATCATACCAGCCCATCATCATCAACCCATTAACATCCCACTGCTGGGCACTGTGGGCACTAGTGGCACCACTAGGCTACCACAGCTACCCAGCATACAATATGCCCAATAACTTATTAATCATCATCATATCAACCGTTAGACACCCACAGGTAGACATAGGTCTCCCCCAAGGATCGGTACGACGACCGGTCCTACGCCACCTGGATCCAACGGATTCCAGCGACCTTCACCAGATCGTCAGTCTACCTTACCGGTCTACTTATTAATATGGATTAAAAAATATAAATTTGAATGACTTTAAAGCAGTTTATGTCAACTGTCAGAAATAAATTGTTTTTAAAAACTATCATTTAAGAATTTAGGTCCTCTGTACTAGGTATAAAAAAATATGAGTGTGTTTTGGCTAACCTGGTTGTAATATATAGGCGTCGGGCATATATTTCTTGGGAGGTATACCCTCGTTCTCTCCGAGTCGGACGGGTGCGGCATGTGGTAGAACGATGACTCCAACATTTGGAATTGTAGCTGATGTTCCTGCAAATATATCAGTATCATTAATTTGACAATGGCAAGGTTTAGGTAAACCTATCAGTCCGGGCACTTCTTGGCCTTTCTTGTAGACGGTGGTGGCCTTGGCTATAACCCCAATTGTTAATCTTAATGCTGGGCAAGGGTTTCTCCGTTTTCTCCGCTTTCTTCATCTTTTCTTATGTTGTTGGTCAGTGAAGATATAATTACGATGTTACCATTGTAAACGGATATGCCATGCATGAATAACTTTGTTGCATTTACCCTGTTGGTGGGTGGAAACACCCGGTATCATCTTTATCATCATTACATCACCCATTATTCCAAAAAATATAGTATACAACAGATCCCACCGCTTCTAGCGTTACATTTACTTGGTGTATTTATTTGGTTTTTCCTTTTGAGTAATAAATAGAGGTTAAGTTAACCCAGTTAAGTCATGAGTGGTGCCCAATATCAGGTTCAATATTTTCTTAGAATGAATCGGCTTGTAAGTATTATACATACAGTCCTTCCTCATCACCATCAATCCATACTGTCTCACTGCTCCACTGGGGTTTGCTCATTTGAAAGGGATTAGGATATAGTCAACCACGCTAGCCATCTGCAGGTTGGCAGAATTCACATGCTATCGACAAAATCTATCAAACATGCATGTTTCATCACGTAACACATAACTTCCGAAAAGTCAGTGATGCGTGCCTTGGGTTTAAACTGCAGATCTTTGACATCTCAGTCCACTGGTCACACAACAGCTCTTATATAGCCTTATACTGATACAGTTCTCATTAATACTTAATTCTAGATATGATACCAATAAACCTGGTTATTCTTACCGAGTTAAGTGGTAGTGGGCCTAGCGGCGCGACGCCCAATAACGGAGGAATGTGCGCTTGCGCTAATGGTACCCCTCGTCTTAAATTCTGTAACATACAACATTAATCTTATAAAATGTGTTATTAACGATATTTTTTTGTTTGTCGTCACATACCTGTAATAACTAATATTGGAAATCCTATAATTTTATTACCCAGTTATTTTATATTTACATATTTGATTAAATGTTACAGATAATTAAGACTCCATTGAAAACCAGCGTCAGGCACTATCTGTCTAGCATATGGCTTAATAATGGAGCCACTAAGTAATTTCCTTACTATTTTTTTGTAAATGTGCCTTTAACTGCCACAAATAAATATTTTTATTTATATAGTAGGTAAACACGGGAACTACAATGAATTCCCTTGCAAATGAGTGATGTGGAGTCGGCTTGGCTGTACGTGCCTGTGGATGGTGCTGGTCGAGGCCGGCCCGCTGCACGGCCTCCTGCGCCATGCTCTTGAGGGAGGCGGTGCCGGCGCCCGCGCCCGACGTCGCCGTGCTGGACGCTGAGCTCACTCGCCCACTGGAAACAACACATACATACGTCAAACTAACGCTTAAACGTCCTCTTGTAAACTTTAATCTTCAAAATGCTTATCGGGAGAGGCTAAGGCTTCGTTTCCTCGGATAGGAGACGTGTGAGATGTGTGTGGAATAGCCAATCAGATTTCATTGCAGAGAGGAGACGTGGAAATAACGAAATCTGATTGGTTATTAAACACACATCTCTCGGCACTTCTCTCCGCTTTGGAGGATACCGGCCCTAAGGTTTTAAACCTCGTTATTTCTTAAAAGCTGAAGATTGTTGCTGTAAATAAATATCATCTATCCTGGTAAATATTTACACATTATTTCTTGCGTATTCCAAAAATAATGTAATGTAGGAAATGTTTTATATATTTTAGTGACTTAAATCACATTTAAGTATGTTAAAATACTAATATCTTAACTATGAAATCAATAAAAGGATAGACTAATTAATATTAATTTATTATATTATATAATAATTAAAATGTATTTCCCAATTAACTAATATTGTGTGTTAGATTTGATTTTAACTCAATGATAAAACAGTTTTATTTGATTTGCCACTGTATGAATACAGACCCTAAAATTCTACCTAGATTCTGTGAGTGTATAAACATGAACATCTATATAACCTATTATTTATATAATGTTTATTACACCTATTGTACAAAAATACAAAATAATGCTTATAACTCAGCCTACCCCTTAAATTTAAATATAAACCGTAATTATTCTCCACCATATTATAATACCTCCGATATTCTTAAATAATATTTGATACAATGAATGTTCATTAGCAAAGCAAATAATGTACAATATTTTGACCTAAAGCTTCTGAGTCTACTAACAACTTACTGTTACAAGTTCAATGTGAACTAGCAGTGTAACAGTAACCTGACCTACAAACCTTGCGACACTACTCTTGACCTCGATACGACGCGTACAACTAGTAATAAAAATATCTTTTAGCAATTTTTGGCAAATTTAATTGTGTATGGTTTATGTAACAAAATGAATATCAATTTATTATTCTATGGATGGAATAGGGTTGCATCTACTGTTACAAAAAAATCTTGTCTTATACAATTTTTATGGCGTGCTACTTATAGCTCTTTACTCCTCATTTCTGATGTATATATTTTATATCAAATAATTTTATTACTATTGTTGAAACATATATGCCAGATGTTTAAATCATATATTCAATACACATTTTTTTTTTGTATTGAATATAAATTTACCACTAACGTGAAAAATGTGAACAACATTAATCTAAAATTCATATTAGGTCAATTCTGGTCTAAATCCAAAGTATTTGAATATTCTCTTCTACAATTTTTTATCCAATACATACATACCATCACGCCTCTCGTCCTAGAAGGATTAGGCAGAGGTGTACTAATGTACCTCACGTTCCGCAGGTATGTTTTAGGTCTCATGTAACGGGGCGAGCCTATTGCCATTAACCGGGCACAAATCCAAACTCCGAGCTGCTACTGAGAATTTCATAGAACAACCCAATAACAGTTTGCTCGACCTGGGAATCGAACCCAAGACCTCTTGCTCGGCAGTCGCACTGTACGACCACTAGACCAATGAGGTAGTCTTTTAAGTCCTAGTTTAATAAAAAAAAAATAGCCTAAAATCCACATCCAATACATATCACCACCGCATTGTATGCACTGGGCTCCCGCATTCTCGTACCCTATTAACCTACTAACACTTGCCTTTCCTAACCTAGTGGCTTACTTCTGTGGAGCTGACCTAAATCCATGTAAATCGGTTCACCTTGGAGCTTCCCTTTCCATTCTGTTATGTATTGCTTGAATAGGTGGCTTTTAAGGTTTTTTAAACTGTATTCATGAGCAATCAGAATCAATAATACTACTTACAGAATGGTCATATTCTGTCTTTTATGAAATGTCTGTTTACCTCAGACCCCCGCAATTTAGATGTAACTATCAGCTGATAACTTAACAGCTCACAGCGAGTAGATGAATAAACGGGCAAATAATTGTGACAGTTGTCGACGAGTATTTATATTGTCCGTTTCGTTTCTTATATTGAAATTCAAACACAATATTAAAATCTATTCAACTAATGTTGTACTAACTTGTTGGCGACATGTTGCGGCGTGAGGTGCGGCGGCTGGCTGGGTCCGTTGACGGTGAGCGGCGACGGCGCCGTTTCGCTCGCACTCGCGCTTGACCCGAGTAGCGGTACTGACGAACTTTTTGACGTCTGTCAAAACAATACACAATAATAATTAATATATATAAATAACCTACTAACATTAAGTATATTTCACATCAGATTTTTTTTTAATTAGTTATTTTCAATTAACTTATTTTTGGACATAACATTTGAACTACAAATAAATTAACTGGTAGGTAGATACTGACTGGCGGTGGCAGCGCGGGCGCAGGCGGTAGATGCGTGACCGTGTGCGCGGGCGTTGTCGACACCGGACCATTCTCCACTACTTCTGCAACGAACACACACAAACACCATTAAATCTATGAGAAACAACAGTGTTACAAAAATCCCACTTTGAATAAATACCTGAAAAATTGTTCAAATCGTGTATTTTTCAACAGGATACACAACATTGTCGATGTTTATACGTTTTTTTTTTATTATCTCATAGTTTAACACGCTAGGCAACCAGACTGGGCAGCTAGGTCCGACAGGCTCAGCCCAGCCAATCCAGCGTGCCTAAAGTACGTTAGATTGGCCACAGACTGGCTGCCTAGGTCGTTATCTGTAGAAAAGAAATAAGGACACGTAAGTTTTTTATGTTAATTTTAATGTGTCTTATTAATATGAGGTGTATAGTTACCGCAACCGTACCGCGTGTATGATAATATGTATGAAAATGAACAAGCAAATATTGTGTTTACATTTTCTTTAGTGCTTTAAACTTTCAGAAAATAGATAGAAAAAACGTTAAAGTTAAAAACTCAGAGCCTTATTAAATCATTTTGTATATCTAATCTTAGTTTTTATACTTATTACCTACCAGCATTTTCCTTCTATTTGTTCCAGTTTAGCTCGACTCTAATACTTAAAACATATTTAAAAGCTTATCGCAGTGGAATGAAATTATTTTACCAGTATATCGGTATGAAACGTAACGATCACGCTACACGACGGGCGTCGGAACGCCGCTGTTTACAAACAGACACACGTGGCGCGTGAGTCAACAGCGAGTACTACGCTACGTTCACGTATCGTAAGGGCACTATCAATCAATTTAACGGTTATTTGCGAGGATTTGCTCACGTAGGTACTTGATATTTACGTAACTTGTATAAAACGTATTATATTGTAGGCTATGCAGTCAGGATTGCGCATAAAGATTTAGGTTAAATGTGTTAAAGGAATATTATTAGCTAACGCCGATTGACGAAAGCATTTTAATCATTTCTTTATTGTGCTTTAAATGCGTTTCTCTTCATTTCGTCGTTACAAACGGGTAAAGAGTACTTGATAACTCAATACCTTTTAAACTCTGTTTCTCATTAGCACACTAACTACACCGTAGGGTGACGGTTTTACATAATTATGAACTCATATATTAAAACAACTAGCTGACCCAGCAAACGTTGTTTTGGCACATTATAGGGGTTGGTGGGCTACCCCTAACTTTTAGGGGGGTGAAAAATAGATGTTGGCCGATTCTCATAGATACCGGATAAGCACAAAAAATTTCATCAAAATCGGTCAAGCCGTTTCGGAGGAGTATGGCAACGAAAACTGTGACACGAGAATTTTATATATTAGATATTAAGTTATTATATTGATTGTATGGCAAAATTAAATATATTAGTACATTGATTCTACCCAAAAGAGGATGTGAATGTAAGTCTGAAATATTATATTCACAGATACTTTTACTAAGAACCCTTATTCTGTTTACTCTTTTAACTTCAAAGAATAAAAGCAGTTAAAGTATATCAACTTATCGATTGATTCACTTAGTCTAGGTACACAATATAAAACTATATATGTAGTATATCAACCGACTAGTATCTGTAACACAAGCCTCGTTAGCTCGGAACTAGATGGCGGTGTGTCATAATGTCCAGGAATATTTATTAAAAAATAAAAATATGGGTTACACTTATAGTCAAGCACGGTTGCCTATTGCATATTGGTAGACTAGAAGGCGAGAAAAAATCCCTCAGACTTTCCATTTAACTTTAACAAGTAAAATATTTTAAACTGAATGTAGATAAGTTCGGGTATCGTTAGCATATTGCGTTTTTAAGTCTTGGATTTATACTCAGACCAAAACCGAGCACTTGGTGGGACAAGAGGACTTTTGTGTACAGATATATGTACATAAGGTAAGTTCGGCCGCCGAAATGCGACTCTCTGAGCCTCGACTTCTTAAAAAAGAAGCAACAAACTACACAACCAACTGGGTGAGAAATGGTTTAGGTCAGGGGTTCCCAATCTTTTTCAGCTCGCGGCGCATTCACCAATTTAGAATTTTGCCAAGGCGCCCTACTCTGGTTAGCTATTTGAAAAAGATGACAGATGACAGATGTCTTTATTAAAAAATAACTGACTCACGGCGCGGCGACGCCCCTCTTTACTTACTACGGAGCACCAAGGCGCCGCGGCGCACATTTTGCGAACCCCTGGGTTAGGTATTTGACGTCAGTCATTGATGGCACATGGTTACTACGAACGTATGTACTATTTGGTTATTACATGTCTAAGCTAAGTGAATAAGGTATAATAATATACGAGTGTTTGTTATTTTGTATGAAGTGATGAGTAAACCCATAATAAAAACATACGTCTCACCTGACAACATAAATATTGTATGGACAGTATAAGCCAATCGATTTGTTTACTTAGATACTTTTTTGATGTAAAATTAATGATATAAGGCAAAAAGATTGAACACGATCATCGTTTAGTAATTGTTCAGCGTTTATAAGCTAATCTCTGTAGTTACAGTCAATTATATGCGGTGGTATATAACAATGGTTTTTTTCTTAGTACAAACAATCACACATGACACCACGAATGAAAAAAATCAACCATTTATTATTATTAAAGGAAAATATGATTGTTAGTATAAGTAAACTGGCCAATAGTGATTGCATCCAAATAATAAATAATGTAAGTAGCTACAATATGGAATACTCACTATCTCATGTTTATTTATAGGGTTTATAAAATACAATATGGGTTAAACTCTCGCATTCAAACAACATTTCTTTAAATATAGGACAGGAAAATTATGTGGTCATAAAAGTTCAACAAGCCAAATAATTTTATAATTAATAAAATAGGTATATATCTTGTACTTATGTGCTTTGAATATTATCACTGTAATACAAGGACATAGGAAAAATAATAAAAACAATTTGATGTCGCAAAACAAAGAGGTTTGCTACATTTAGCACAAACTTGAGTGGGTATGTTGTTTTTTTAAACTAGCTAAGTTTATTTATTAGTAACTGTTTGACGCTTTGTTCTGTAAAACAGTCTAGCTATAACGTGACGTAGTCTTGCCTAGGTCTCCGCTCACCTCGCAAGAACAACAGTCATGAAGAACCGAACAATACACGTTTCCCATAAACCACCAACACACCATAACAAAACAATTATGTAACCGCCATTGAACTTCACAGAAATCACACAAAAAAAACATCAAACTACGCAGTTCTTGTCATAGCCGAATTAATTCACAAATAATGCCACCGAAACTCTTTTGTGATAGAAAGAAACATGCACAAACAACACACCGGACATGAATATCTTTACCATCGTCCATATTTATCGTACATTCGCGCGGGAAACCATTGTTATTATGTTTTTATTAATTGTTTTCTAAAGTTAGGCACAAGCCTCGTCCGATACAGCCTAGTGACTGAGCTGACGCTCTCGCCATGTCATCGCTCTGGCTCGAAGCCAATTTTTAGCAAACTTTACGAATATTGGCGGAATGCCAGTGTACGATTAATCGTTTTCGTAATGAGTTTGTCGGTCACCGTGTTTCATTCATTCGCGTGCGATAAACGTTTTGTTTATTTTGTAAACAATGGAAGCGTACGTTATCGCGTTCAGTTGGGGGTGATAACGTGTACATTAATTATGCCTAACATTTGTGTTTGGTTTGTTATCGTTGGTTAGAGAAAATTACACGGTAGCGTTGAATTGCTCGGTTTCAATTGTGAATCAGTCGATAAACAATTAGCTACATAATTCAAAGACGAGTATCTCAATCGCTTTTCTTTTACTTGATGAAAGCGTACCAGTAACTACTGGGAAGTTGTTGAGTACTAAGTACATCTAAGTACACAATATTTTTATATTCGAAATACTAAATCATTAAAACCTTTTATATCAGGTAATTGGTATGCCAGTTGCCAATCATACACGTGTATAACTTCCTTATTACATTTGAGTCATAATATTTTCTGCCAATTCCTTAAATAAACAAGTAAAAGTGTTCGTACGACATACATGATACAACTTCAAGGCATAGAAGGTAGAAATTAAAAATGTACATTTTTATTAAATTTAATGCAGCTTTGTTTATATTCTGTGGTATTTTAAAGTAGCAGTTCTTCTGTCTAAACATCGCATTATATTAAATATTCTGTCTCGAAGCAATAATAATAAATAATAAATAAATATTCAGGGACATTTTACACAGCACCATCTAGTCCCAAACTAAGCAGAGCTTGTACTATGTCAAAATAAATAATTATAAATAGTCAGTTAAATAAGATTCTAAATAAGATTTCTTGCGTTGCTCTCTACAACTTCACGTGAAAGTTCGCATTTTATCATCATTTTTTAAAATTGAAACCCAAACGCGAGAAAGGGGATGGGACTTTTTGCAAACTTTAAAAAAATATTTGTCTCATAAAAGCGGAGAAAATTCAATGTTTCGTCCTCACTTTAGTAATATTGTGAACTACAATATTACCTATTAGTTTATCGCTATTAGAAATTGTGTTACGGTCATTCGTTTAAATTGATGACATGCAGTAGCAGTTAGTTACAATGGAAACAGTTCTCAACATAATGACGACCTGATTAGTCCAGCGGTAGTTAACGATGCCTGGTGGTCCTGGGTTCGAATCCCGGTAGGGACAAATGTTTGTGTGATGAGCATCAACATTTGTTTCCGAGTCATGGATGTATCTATGTATAATATGTATGTATTTACAAAAAAAATGTATCTATATATTGTATCAACTATCTAGTATCCATAACACGAGCCTCGTTGCTTAGCTCGGAACTAGATGGCGCTGTGTCATAATGTACGGGTATATTTATTTATTTATAACTAGGAAATAAATTCCTCATCGTCATATCAGTCAAATGCCTGCTTTATACAAATTCAGCATTAATTAAAAGTAGTACGTTAATGCTAGGTATGAATAGGTATATTAAAGCACATATAAAAATGTAATAAGGTACATCTTTTCATTGGTGAACAAGTAACAACAGTGGTTAATGTAAAACACGATTGAATGATAACAAATGTCACATGTCAGACCATTGCTGCTAGTAATCTGGTTTAAATTATTATGTTCCTTTATGCGGCTGCTGAGTCTTCATACTCCGCAGCTGCATAAAGAAGCATGTATAAAGGTCTTTGCTACGAATCTAAAAAAATGTGGAGATGGATATCCCTTAAGAACGGATATAATACAATACTTCCGCTTACCCCTTTAAAAGTAATGCCGTTATGGTTATGTAGTGTGAGGGTGGTTCTAGCTTTCAAGTGAGGGGGGAAATTAATCATTAATATCAGCAATACAACCCTCACATTGCATACAATTGAATGACTTTTTCATGAAATAGCCAATCAATACAGTTATATGCACTTTGAGGGCTGTTTTATTGATTTAAATGATTATAATCCTTTAACTAAATACCTATTACAGGCGCGAATCATATTTTTTTCAATGTACAGCCTGACAATGACCGGCAAATTGCAAAAAACGTACGAAAATTTGAATTTCGCGGGCTAGCGTGGAGCTTCCACCTTCAGTTCTTTTTTTAATTGACCTATTGCTGAGCAAAGGTAGCCGTCCATTCCCTTCCACTTGTCACAAAACAATCCGTCCAAACAGTTAGACCATCTTTAGTTGCTTAGTAATTAAAAAGTAATGTATGGTAGAACTCACCAGTGGTGTTGTTAGGCTGCCGTAGGTGGTGGTGCGGCGGGCTGGGCGGCGCCGGCTTGCTGGGCGTGCTGGCGCCCGACACGCCCGACGTGTTGTTGCTTATGCTGCACATACACAACACTCACTCACTGCCGCTGCCACTACCACTACACTCCACTACACTCACTCACCGCTATCGACATCTCTTCAACTACCATCTACTTACATCATCGAAATGTGCACCGTCACAAACTATTGTAGCAGAAATAAATCCACTTGTTGAGCTTAATATACCATCCATTTAAAACAATCTAAAACTACAATCGTATAAATCAAGTGCAAATGCGATTACAACACGTACAGTCAAATACACAGACGGTGTTATAAGCTGTCACAAATCGTTTTATGCAGCCCTCGCCATGATGCGACACTTGTTGAAGATAAATATGTTTACAAACACACAACAAAACCTTTCGTTTCCCAAAAACAAACGGTTTGAAGAACCAATATCATAGAAAACTCTTATCACGAACTGAAACGTGCCTTCCCGATACTGCACGAGTCACTTACACTATCATTTTATAAATAGAATCACATAAAATCAATAACGGCATGTATAAATTATGAGTATGCACATCGCGTGTTGATAAACGGACTTTGAAGCTTATGGCTTGCAACGCAGAGATCAATATAGGATGCATCGCACGTCAGGAATGCGTCTACTAGATATTTCATTGGGTTTTGAAGAGATGTCGCTAACTGCCCTTCACAATAAGCCGCGAAATTTACAATGTATGGCGGGAAATTCGTACTCGTTATGAAACAGAACTTTTTTATTAACGTTTGGACTTTTGCGTATTTCTGTGCTCACAAAACGCGTGTTTATTTTATCTTATCAATATTTACAGATAAACAAACCACTGCATTTTATGTATTCCGTTCATTAAAAAAAAATCCGCGATACAACGTAACTTTATAAGCTTATTGCATATATTATTCAAATAGTCTAATTTGCATTCAAAATTATAAGTAGTTTATTCTAAAATGAGCTTGAGTCATGCGCGCATTCAAATTAGAATAAAAAAACACAACTTTATCGCAAGTCTAGTGTTTTTATTCTCATTTGTGTGATTTTTTTACAATTGAACTACATATTCGAGCGTTTTGAGAATTATTTCAATGAAAGATAATAAAATTCGGGACGGCGAACCGCACAATGATGATGATTATTGATTTTATGGCCTTTTTAATGTAATATATTTAAATTGTGTACGGACAGAACAAAACTAAGCTGAAAAAATGAATTTTACTGGTGATCCTAAATTCCCATTCTCATTTATGTAGTGACTATCAGAAATGGCACACACAATGTAATATTTTTTTGGACAAAACGACATTAAACTTTATTATCTCATCGAAATAAGTCTCAGCAATGTGGGTAATTACAGAAAGGTGGTAATAAATACACTTGTGTCAGTGGACTGACCTATTGGTCGATGCTGCGGAGTTATTGAGCAAGGAACTAACGTTACACGTGCTGTTACTGACCGCGCTCGCGTTCACCGCGCGCAGCGGCAGTGGTTTTACCGGCTGCAAATATCAACACAACATCATATACCACTTGTGTCTTCTAGATTGGTTTTGGGTTCTTTTAGATAGGTATTTGATGATTCTTTTGGTGACTGTACTATGATTTGACCGTTTGTGGGAGTAACATGACGATTGCTTCGTGATCTTACTGATTTATAGGCCATGTTTTGAATTATAGAAAATAATAGGAATATTTAATTGTTTGCCTCCATGATAGACTAAATATTTTTGGCATATAGCGAGCAAAAATATCGTCGGAGGATAGCAACATGTATGTAAATTGATTACAAGAGGTTTACTAATTTCAATTGTTACGGTTCAAGTGATAAGATATAAATGATTTTATTATAAATAATTGTAAAAAGCATCACTTACCAAGTTCGTATGAATCGACGGTGAAAAAGACAGATCGCACACCTAGAACAAAAAGGGCGTAAATGAGCACACCATCTTTACAGAAGGTTAAAATTATATTTGTTATAATTTATATAACAAAAGTATATCGACATGCGGCTCTTTTGTAAAATTGGTGTTATTTAAATACGCCTTTGTTGTTCTAGATATGATCATTGAAAATAAATTATTAATAAGAATATACAACAGTTGGGCATTATGATATGATTTAACGGCCTATTAGAATGTTAGGGTATAAAATATACTAGATAAGTCATAAACGGATGTTTAATTTATATCATACTACAACTTATCACAACCACAAATGGCATAGAAAAAAATATGCTTGTCTTGTAATTTGGCAACAGGACTACATAAAACTAATACGGGTATTTATTTGATTAGAATATTTTCAGTCAAAATTCAGGATTTATAATATGCCAAAGCCTGACATCTGAACCTTTGAGAATATTAAGTCTAGATAGATAATGTATATGACGGACACTTTCTCGTGACACAAAAACTTAATTTCTTGTATAAGTTAAAAAGTTTACATGAAAAATACATTCAGTTTACATGTAATACTTTATCATAACTAATATAACGAATTAATGATATCGAAAAAAAAACACGACATACGATTAACTATACTAAGATTCAATCGTCGAAAATTAGTTATATATATTCGTTTCAGAACCCAAAACTAATCATATATAGCAATAAATTTGGAAAATCCACATCAAAACTCCACGTAGCAGTACATTAGACAGATAATGAATAATAAATATTATACGTGTAATGGTATGAGGTATGCTTGTATGTGTGTGTACTCACTTTGGCTATAATCTCTTCTTTTTTCTTTTTTTCGACGTCTATAGAGTCTGTTGAGTGATTGTGTACCTCTAACGTTGGTGATGTTACTGGACTGGTACCTGGAAATGGACAATAAGTGCTTATGATTAAATTCTGCCTTCGAAAACGCAGTGGGAAAGAAATAAAGAGAGATTGTTGGTCTGGTTTGAGCATTCAGATGATAAAGAGTTAAGAAGGATAACATGTATGTGGAGTCAGCACTCCATGCAATAGGAGAATCCATAAGATTTATTAAAGTGTGCAAAGCAAGTAAGTTATTAAGTAATGGAAAACTGACGAGAAGCTACGCACGTGTCTGCGTAATTTAATTTCTACAATATTGTGATTACATCGATGACAAAATGTGGAAATAATCATGATACGCTAGAAAAACTTGGTTCCACATCATTTAACTTGGTGTATGGCGGAATTTAATATTAATAGTGCGTTATTTGTGAGGAATTGGCTAGTCATTCCTTTACTGTTTGCTATTGAGTGACGAGGCAAGTCTCAAATTGTAAAGGGACGCGTTTTTGTATGAATTGGCTTTGTCACTTAGGAACACCCGTGAAGATAGTTATTTGAAAAAAGGGCACGCTTTTCTAACAGAATGTGTGTCATGAATGATCACAAAAACTGTCATAGAATACGAATGGAGTAAAAATACTAGTAACGAATCTTTCTGATCCATTGAAATTGACAATATCTCGAGACGTTCCTTAACAGGGAATAATCAGAAACCGCATATAATACAGTAGTTTTAATTGAGTATTGTTTTCTTGTCAACAAGGATAAAGTGTAGTTTATATTCAGTGCCCATTTCAGTAATATATTTTGATGTGTTAACTAATATACTGACTTTTCTAATCAACCCTACAAGGATACTTCAAAATTGGATGGCAGTTGGTCAAAATTACTTATATACTTTTGCCCAGTACATAGCGGTCTAGATGCTCTAAGGAATATATGTTTGTATAATAATGTGGTCCGTACCTGATAGCATACTAGTAGGAGATCCTGGGGAGTCGTTACTGTTGTTGCTGTCGGTGGTGGCGGAGGAGGGCAGGCCGACGCCGCTGAGCTCGATGTCGTCGAGGCCGCGGATGTCGTCGTAGATGTACTCGTTCTCCTCGAAGCCGGGCTCCAGCGACGAGTCGATGTAGTACTCCACGTCGTCCTTTATCCTTCTTATCTGTAATGTGAGCGGCACCTGCTTAGACTTGAGAAACATTTAGAAAAGAAGTAATTGTTTTTGTATAATATATTAATATTAGGAATGCAGTGGTAGCCTAGCCGTGTGATCTTCGATTTGCCTCCCCTTCCGACTTCCCAAAATTATATCACAAGTTATTAACTACATCAAATTCCCAGATCACACGACTAAACAAATCACTGACTTTTCGGACTTATATACATATTAACATGGTCAAACGGTGAAAGAAAACATTTCAGAGATTATCTTGATAGTGTGTGAGTACACACTGGGGCAGCATGGGGGGAACTTTAGGCCCTTTCATTTTGAGAGGAGACTTATATCAAGTAATGGGAGAGTAAAATTATATTATATTACTACTTATACTTAGAAATAAATTTTATTATTATTGACTTGTATTTAACTCCTCTTTCTAGATGGAAAACAAATAGGAGAAAACCTTAAAATTGTTTAGCGCCGATTTCCCACGTGACGAACGTGACGGCAGTAGCTTGTCAGGCATATTATATTACTATATCTTAATACTAAGCATGCATACTCTTCTTGAGCGTAGCTACAAAACTAACGATATTACACGAGTTGTCTCGTTATTCCCAATTTTAGTCAAAAATATGGTCATCTTATAGCCTCATTGAATAAGGAAGCTGTCAAAAGTATATATATACTTATAAGTAGATTTATAATTCAAGCTGAACACTCAATGTTTCATCCACTTCAATGATAGGCAAGTAGAAGTATTTATCAACGGATGCACGTGTCATAGCCGCTAATGCTCTATAACGCAGCATAACAGTATTCAGCTGATTTTTTTTTACCTTAATATCCTAGAAAGACTTAAAATAAGAAGAGTAATGTACAAAGAGTTGTGTACCAACCTGTTCAACTTCAACGGACATGTTATCGAGCATTCTCAGCAGTGTCTCTAGCTTCTTTATGTGGAACCTGTGCTTCTCCAGTTTGAGTTTTAGCTCCTCCATACGGTCCTGTTTCTCCTTGTCCAACCTTTTCTTCTTACCCACTAGCAATGACTCTACTTCAGACTCAAATTGATCAACCTGTAATTTTGAAAAAGCCGGATGAGTTTGATGTTTTTTTGGCTAAGAGATCGCAAGCTTCAGACATTAATTGAATCAAATGTTCTGGCTCTGTTTAGAACGTATGACGTCAAGTGATACATCCTTAACAGAACTCAAAGATCTGACAAGTTTCTCAAAATTATCAGCTTCACAAACCACCTCCATGTAATAAATCTAAAACATTGACATGTAATGTTATTCTTAAAAAACATTAATAAACTTTTAGGAAGTTATCATTAACTAACATTTTTTTTTTAATTTCTGGTAGTCATCTTGACAATTGAAGGAGAATTTGATTAATTAAACTGGTATGGACTTCAGTTGCGTTTGTCTAGAGTGGAAGTAATACTGAATACATTTAAGGGGTTAGGTGGGTTCGAACATTAAAAAAGGTAATTTTTTCTTCGTTCATTAGCTACCTTTTTACTAACAAAAAATGTTTGGTTTTACAATTTGATATAAATCTGATATGAGATATTTTGACAACAGCGAGTTACTTTCTTCTTGGGGGCAAAAAGCAAGGATTCTCTATAATGTTAAATATAAATTTCACAAATATTTACATATCTATAACATGACTTTAAATAAAATATCTCATATATCATTTTTTGAGCATTCGAATCTTACCTAACCCCTTAAGCTTTGTAGGATATTGATGGAAGATGATTACACTGATTGGGAATTTGGATTTGTGCTCAATTCATGATAATAGACTAGCCCCTGTGACTTGGGTCCTAAAGTCATACTAGCGAACTGTATTGTACGTGCATAAATACACCTCTCTGTCTACAAGGAATATAAGCGTAATGGGATGTATGAACTATTTAACACGTTGACTGCTGAAAAACTTTGCTATGTTCACGCTCACGTAACGCGAGTTCGCGGCTAACACGCCTGGCGTATTTTCATATTTTAGCTCACGACTGTGCGGTCGCACACGCCGTGCGAGACAGCCGCACCGTAGGATAGTTAGAGCGACGTTTAGCCGCAGCCAACGTGTTAAATGAGTATATAAATTACATATTTCAAGGTATCCAGAGACATGCAGGTCATAGGTAGAGGAATATTAACATTGCAGTCACTATTTTTTGGGAGGCGGCGGACTTAAAACGCCACCCACCCTTTCACAATCAATGGGGTCATAGGATTCATATACAATCACCACGACCCCGACAGAAATAGCACAACATATCAATCCCATCAAACAACTATGTATTTATGTAAAATGAAGTGTGTACAGAGAAACAAATTTATATTGAAATAACACTACTTTTTACGGATTCTATCGCAGTGTATTGATTTTATTTAATCTCGACGTTTTAGATCCTTTACAGCATCTAAGGGTACACCATCGAAGATCCGTAAGAAATACTTTCATTTCAATATCTAGTGTTCGTGTGAGTATAAGAAGTCAGTAAACACATTTATAAGTCAATTTATTATATATGAATGGAAATTATGATACTGAATACTAACACAACATATAAGCACATCGACCTACAATAATTAGGTTACCCAAGTTTTGTATTAGCTGATACAGAATCGGAATTTTAATAATAATATTCGTGTATGTCAGACATTTCAGTAACCAGTAATGGACTTTCATCATACTTTCAAATTATACCATGACTGTTAAATTAAACTGGTGAGGACACGAAGTACGCCGACTCTGGGTTGGCCCGGCGGCATACGGCCCAGTAATCGGGAAGCCGCCGGCACGAAACCGTTGCACGTGGAGCCGAACCGATAAACATTATCGTAAATTATAAGTGACGGTTTTACCATAAATGAACACATACATATTAGGTCTTTACCTATGAAATTGCCGTTTTATTTTATGAAATATGTAAACGTAATTCTTTTTTCAATATTTCTATTTATATTAATCAAAGTCAATCGCTTATGCATTCGATACATCTTTGCCAACGCGGTGGTAGTTTAGTAATTATTTTTTAGAAGAAATCAACAAGCAACCAAATTCTTCAAAGGGATTTTGTACTGCCTCTTGGGTATTGATTTTTTTCCCGACAAGAAATTATCCAAATTCTGGAAAAAGTATAAGCATATAGGCGCAAGGTCAGAGAGGTTACAACCCCAGCTCTTGTAACTTGGAGACCATCTGCTGTGCAGTATGAGGTCGCGCGTTGTCGTGCAGGTGCAGCGGAGATGAAAGATTGGCTAAAGCGGGTGGATACGTTCGAGCTTCTCCATCATTGTGTTCAGTTCCTTACAGTACACATGTGCAGTAATGTTCATTGCGGTTGATAAGAAGCTCGACCACCAAACAATGAACATCTCTTGTCTAGGGGTAAGTTTTCGTTTAGGGCATTGTTTAGGTTCCAACCGACTTGTTGCGCACTTGCGATTATCAGAATTCATTGATCATCGCACGTAACACAGTGCGGTTCAAAATTTCTCCGTTTATGTGTTTGTTAAGCAGTGCAAAGCATGTCTCAAGGCGTACTTCGCGCTGAGTTCGAGGGGTACCTATTATTCAAACTTTTTTACTTTGCAAATTGGACCCAAATGGACCACTATTGTTTGGATGCTAAAGTCGAAAGCTGTTCCTAATTCGTAAATTATATCATCAGCTTCCACAATCGCCTTTAATTCGTTATTGTCCTTCGGGGGACCACGGGGTATTTTTCACGTCGAAATTTCCAGAACGGAAGCAGGCAAACCAATAACAGGTGGTGCGTTCGTTTGTAGATTTTAGACTGTCGATTTTTAACGTATGCATGATGACTAAATAGATTTAAATGCTATAAAAACATTACGCTAATCAATAAACAAATGACTAGTTTTTAAATGATTTGTTTTTAATAAAATGAATTCTAATTAGAGTTCTTTGCCAAACAAAAAATATTTTGATTTGAAATGGCCAGTACTGCAGATCGGCAATTTCATAGGTAAAAACCTATTACATATGAGGGGTAAAACTTCATAGTTAGAACTAGTGGATATATTGCAGATAGATCTCAAGAGTTCAAAGTTATTGGATACTATTAAGTTGCTATTGAGAACGTTAATCGCAGGGCCCGTGACGGAATAATGGAATCGTTAGTACACCCTTCTTCACGGAGTAGCAAACAAATGAAGTGTATTATTGGAAACTAGAATGTGCGGTACAAGAATGGCATAGATACTCCTTTTATTATTGGCTGGTGGTAGCACTGTGGTGACGTATGCGGAGGGTACATTGTTAGTGGGCAGCCCTATCACTTCATTAGTTCACTCCTCCGCGTATCTTCGATACTCACTTGTAAATTAAGTGCGTCGATGGAGGAGACGAGCCACGAGGACATCTCTTCGCGCTCTTTCTGCGCGGGGTCCAGTTTCTGCGCCGCGCCCAGACCCTCCTTGGAATATGCCTTCGTTTTCGTCTCCCGTTCCACTACTTTGAACCTTTCCATTTGCTGAAAATAGAGATATTTTTTTATAACAACCATTTGTGCTCAAATGTTTGGACATTTTTTTTTGGTTTGTTTACGTACAAAAGTAAACTATAAAACTCTTTATTTATTTTAAGTTATCATAGTCATAATAAGGTTATACGCAACATTGAGGAAAAGTATTTTTGACGTTAATTTGTTTTTTTTTACACTTATTTCTTTCAGTTAAATAGATAGTTTCTCTTTCTTCCCTTCTCAAAAGGGTTTAGCACGAAAATGGTAAATTTAAATATACATATGGAGATTTATCGATGTAATACAACGTAAATAATAATAATAATATTAGAAGCGTAAGCAATCATATATTTGACATTATATGATTGCTTACGCTTCAACATATCTGATATAAATGAATATAAATTCTATAGGCATAGTATTAATTTAGGATCAATAAAAACAACAAAAAAAAACCGTATTATGGTTTGAGACAGTAAGTAGTCTTGCGATCTACTTATAAACTTTGGCGATTATATACTAATACACCCTAGTCGTTGTTGATTAAATCTGTAATAGTTTTGAGACACATTAAGTAAGTTAAATTTTATGTTTTAGGTACGGTACAAAATATGGCTATTTGGGTTATTATAGAGTGGGAAATGTATATATCAGTGTTTACATTTATATAATCAAAATAACTTTTATACCGTTAACGTAATAGTATATCCTTTTATTTAACAATGAAACTAAGGCTGTCATATATATTATCACGTGAGATTAATATAAATAACTATATATATGTACTTATATTCAATTAATCTTTTCTAAACAAAAATAAAATTACATATTATGTTCTACGTTCGACGTCTTGTCCTACTGTTTATAATTGACGATCAAAAATAATACATTTTTGAGAGACTCATAATTATTTACAGAAAGTTATTACAAACACGAATGGCATGGCCTAATAAATAAAATCGTCATGATTTTCAATCGAATATTGTATAATTTTTACGCATCATAATCAATATTTATTGGGGACATCAAAAAACATGTCGACACTTCAATACTAAAAGTGTTGTTGCATTTCAAACGATCTGAATTTAAAATTCAGTTCTATCTGTGTCAGCCGTGTATCAGATGCATGGGAAATTGTTGACGGGATAGGATACGGTATCGACCGAGTTCACTATACGGCATAATATTGCACTTAAGCACTTCCAAAAATGGTTTTAGGCAACAAGGCCCGTAATAGAAGCCTTAATGGAGCATGCTAGACGAAAATGCACGTAGTTGCATATCATTTAGTCTGTAGTTCCTATCACAAGACCCAGCTTGGATAGATTATCCAAGTACAATATACTGAACGCGTATTGAGTATGTAAGGGTAGTATATGTAGGGCTAGTTTTATAGGACAATATGCACTTCTAAATATATATAACTTAAAGGTGACTGACAGCCCAAACCACTGGACGGATCGGGCTGAAATTTAGCATGCAGGTAGATGCTATGACGTAGGCATCCGCTAACGGGGATAAAATAGGGGATGAAAGTTTGTATTAAAACGATACCTAATTAATAATAATACTTCTTAACGCGAGCGAAGACGCGGGCAAAAGCTATAAGTTATAAAACATAGACCACCTTGTTCAGACATAAGGACTTTGAATAAGGGGTTGAACTGGCGACAGTGTAAAAGGCCAATATAATTATTTGTTAGAAGACTAATGTCTTCTATGGTATTATTTAGCATGCGAGATATGTCCACTCTATACACTGCAAGGCGCTTATGGGTAAGTCATCACCAGTCCAAGAGTTCACCCAGCTAGGGTAAGTTGCCTTTGCTACGGGCAATTTCCTATATATATGCCTATATGCCCTATATGCCAAAGGTATAATATATGTATATGTGGAATATATGATAGAAATGGTGCCGTAACTCAAATCCTTGAATCGTACGGAGTTTACGTTTTGAGGATACGTAGGGTAACAGACCAATTCTTAGCTTCTGCGCTACGTGTCGCGAGTTTGAGTCTGGGGATTTGTGTATATAATAATTTGTGATAGTTAACGGTTTCGTTATTAACGTAGTTTTAAATAAGGCTATATGGAAGAGTTTACAGCATTAATATAGATTTAATGATGGGCCACATATAACTTTGGGATAACAAAAATAATCACTAAATGAAATGAAATTTTGTATAACTTTAAACTCTACATGCATTTCAAAGCGTGGCTTATTCCTTAGTGTATATTACGAAATGTTTATCTTACTGATAAGGCATTGTGTCATAGATGGAAGATAGATCATGTACCTATCATTATGAAGGGGGTGTGTCTATAAATTATGTTAGAAAACATGTCTTGATTTTCTGTTATCAACTTTGACATTTCCGGAACTGTCGTAAGATTTTTATCAATAGAAAATGGAAAAAAAGAAACGTTGCCATAAGGACATCAAGAAGTCTTTTTTGTTTTTCATAAAGTAAGATTGAATACAAAATAGGTTACTGTTTCATTCTTACGTTTTGTTTTGTTTGCACACCTGACGTTAAGTGGTAATATAGTATAGTTTATAGTAGAATAACATGTTTGTCTAGCAACTTCTAAACATTCAGATTATTATCACAGGGACCAGCTTCTGACAAGGAGTTTTACTCCTTGAGAAGTACCACCAACATCACTGTTAAGTTTAACATTTTTACCAAATAAACTATGATGGGACAATGTCACTTCTTGTTCTACAATATCCAGAGGATAGAACGGGCCGGAAATGCAATTTGAAAACATACTAAATGTATCAAATAAAAATCAAATCAGCTTGCAAGTTGGTGTCTATAAATTTATATTGGGGAGAATGACGACCCAGTTAGTCCAGCGGTAGTTAACACTGCCTTCTGTGCTATGGGTCCCGGGTTCGAACCCCGGTAGGGACAAATGTTTGTGTGATGAGCATGAACATTTGTATCCGAGTCATGGATGTATCTATCTATAATATGTATGTATTTACAAAAAAAAAAAAAGTATATATGTAGTATATCAACCAGCTAGTATCCGTAACACAAGCCTTGTTGCTTAGCACGGAACTAGATGGCGCTGTGTGTCATAATGTCCATGAATATTTATTTATTTATTATTTAATGCCATCATTGTTGTGAAATGGGAGATAGTCGTGGGCCTGACCTACATCTAAAAAGGTATTATGCGATATCAAGATTTATACTCAATCGAGATATTAAAATCTGGACTCTTGTTCTGTGCCGTTTATGTATATACAGGTGTAAATTCTAATAATGGTGATACAAGCATTGATTGTTATTAGCATTTGAATGGCCTATGGTCCGTGATTCTCAAAGGGTGATTGTAACAGTATCTACATAATAACATAGATTTTTAAGGAATCAACCGTTTAATAACAGATGCAACATAATTTGAATTATCATGCTACGTGATCTTATTAAATACTCATTGGTGAATAATTCAAGATCAACATAGAATGAAAGAAATTATAAATTATGCTTTAATTATAAGCAATGTAGAACAACTAGTTTCTATTAAATATCCATATACCTAGGTTTCTTACTACTTTTCTTCTTAGGGCCGAAAACAGTGAAAGAATTTCAAACCTCATAGATTCCGATAACCTTATTATAACCTAATAAGAAAGTTTTAATTGAATAAATTAAAATTATATCAAGTATTTGCTTTGTTGCTCTACTTGTGTTAAACTATTTGACATTGATTTAAATGTCAATATGAACAATATTGATAACAGAAAGTTCATCTATAAAAAGGCACTAATTTATATTAAAATATAGGTTGAAGACCATTTTCAAGGAAATCTTAGGAAGTAGCTTATAAATTAGTTTATTAAGTAACAACAATAATAGTTATGTATACTCACTGTTTCTATTAGTTTCCTATATTCTAAAAGTGTACTCTTATCCTTAATCTCCCCGGAGGCGATCCACGACTTGATCTGATCCCGTAGCCTCTGAAGCTTCTTGATCTCCTTCTTGAGGTCCGCCTCATACTTCTCCTTTTGGTTACTGTTCGTCGCATTGTGTACCTTCTGCCAGATGTCATCGAACGTCTCCACACCCTCCGTTACCTTTTTTAAACACCTGTCTATTTCACCTGCAAGCCACATAATTGCGTTAATACAATGAAACCTGTTTCACTAACAATCACTCGAAAGCAAATCGATTTTTCACGTTTTTGTTATGAATATTGAGGGTAGGCCTGATAACGTTCGACTAGCTGTCGATGTTGATAGCTCACAACAATAAAATCGTGTCCGTAGTACTATAATAGCAAGAAACGCGGCAGTTTGTCAAGTTTTACTGACCACCTGTACACATTGAGCACTGTACGTGTGTAACTAGCACACGTTTCACATATTCTGCACGCCAGCAGTGGCTCCAATATACGCCAGAGGTCTCATCAATTGACAATAATGCTCTAGAACACGTACCTACATCGGTTGGGGTCAATCAATCTCTAACCTGATAACATAACAAATTACCTTGTAATTTCCTTGTCGCAGCCATAGCTATTTACACATATGGACGAACGTTCCGTACATATCCTAAACATACAAACTATTTACAAGAAAATGCACAAAAATTATTGATAAACAGACAAACTACACATCTGAAGCTTTGTTCGATTCCAAGATGGCTACCGTACACCGCTCGAAGTTTAGTGTCTGAACGCATTCAGGCTAACCACCACTGTGAAATCTTGCCCCGCGCCTGGAATGGTAATTAGCACGAAGCTTTCATAAATAATTATGAATTATAAGTTGTCACAAATAACAACAAACTTCAAATTTTCCACAAAATGATTTTAGGTACGTCGCGTAGACCATCAAGAGCGCAGGCGCAAAATAATAGAGCAAGGCATAGACAAAATAGCAGGTAATGAAAATAATAGGGTTTTGTTATCCGATATCTCGTTTTATTTTGATCGACAAGTAATAATTAGAAAAAAGAAGATCTTATACGTAATTTATTACTAAATACAATGAAATACTTTGAAATCAACACACCTTAATAAATGTGTACACAAAATAATTGCTCTATATCTATGGTTTCATTTTAAAAGATATTCATTAAATGGTAACTAGCATTCATATTAATATTAATGTCAACCACGAGATGGCGTTAAACTCAAATAAGAACCTGTCTACTTTGTGAAATAGGGTTGAATAGAATATTGAGGGCAAAGACTACAATATAATTGAGGGTTTGGGTCATTATCATCATCATTTTTTATTACAGTAGAACTGTTGCTATGTAGTCGTTGATACTTATATCGCATTTTTTACGTATATATGTACTGAAACGATTCAACTTCTATATCAAACTTTAGAGCCAACATAAAGACCTAGTCAGCATAAATAGATTTCTGTCGATCTTGTACAAAAAGGCCTGTATAATGTCGACAGTTTTTACGATTGCTAGTAATGCGCTCCCATGAAAGCTACCGGATGTAGCCCTAGTACTCACTTATTACCTACCTATTGTAGTGTACTGACATATTATTATTTCAGTACGCTTTTTGCATAACGAAAATCGGGCAGTGTATATCATATATATTTTTTTTATACTTATTAATGTAATTCTGCGGGTCTATTACTTTTAAAATTCCTAAACAAATTATACTTAATTATTAAAGGATAGATTTAATTCTGAGGGACGCAACGACGTAGGCTACTTGTGTCTAAAAAATCCTAAGGGTGTGGTAAGGTAGGCAGCATAAGTAGGGTTGAATAGTAGCCATCGTAGGCAGAGTAGGATTAGTGACTCCATATTGTAGGTAGGTACTTATTGTTGCCCTCGCGAACTACTGCGAACCTGGGAAGTTTAAAGCTAGTAAGAAGGTTTTATGTCATGTCTTATATGATTATGATATTTTTTTTTTTTTAAAAACTGCGTTGATGATATTATTGTACCGGCTTGCGGTCATATATAATGCGGAACCGTAACAATAACTTTTGAAGAATAGGTTTGAAAAAACACAGTAATGGATCGTTAATCGTTATATTGTAGCTTTGATAGCACCCTTTAATGGCAGAAGACATCGTAAATTAAGCTGGTTTCGTATCTGTTTGTTCCCTCTGACCAATTTAGAATCTGAAAATTTAATGAATGACATCACGTTGACTGAGATGGACTATAAAATTGAGTTGAAACAGCTACCGACTACGTTTATATAGTGCTATTAACACAATAAGCACTTGTTTAACGACATAATCGTAAAGCTTGAAGAATGTGAGTAAACAGTCGAGTCATGTCAATCAATCTTAGTGACTTTGAAGGTGTTAATGTTACATTATGTATTTATAATAGGCAGCAAATATGATACAAGTACAGTAGACTATTCTTCTTCCTTCGTCTGCTTAATCTACTTAGAATAGTAATCTGGAATTTAATGTTATTTGAAAGCCGTTATCGCCTCTGGTAAACTCCATAACACCACAATTGATACACCTACTCTAACTGAAATCGTCCAATGCATGCAGCATTATGGCAATGCTACCGACAAAGGGCAACATATTTTTGTAGTAACGATGGCGCATTGACTTACGATTAATAAAAAAAAATTAGGTATTTAAAATCGTTGTAGGGCTGGATGTCAGAAATCTTCTTTGCTTCACAAACGATATATCAACCAATCAATCAAATCAGCCTATTGCAGGCCTCTCCTAAAGGATATACTTATAGCTGTGTTGTATATTTATCAGATATGCATATCTGTATATATTATGTATCCGACCGTGATTTTAACGGTTTCCCTATCCCATAAGAGCCTAACGTGCCTAAAGAAGTTTTCTCCTGAAAAATTTGCTGAGTTGGGTAGGTTTAAGACCATAAGGCATGGAATTAATTGTGTTAAATTAATCATAAATTAACTATGTTTTGTTGAAAACATGATGGTATAGACCTCATCTGCTCGGTGTACTGCTGTACAAATCGGTTATAAATATCTATTTACAGCACCAATATTCTCATTTTGAACAAGTTTGGTGATCTCATTTTTGTTTGCGAATTGTATTTAAGTAAGTAAGTAGGTTTTCTTGGTCTCATTGTTGATCTTTGAGGCGCATTGTGTCCGTTAAGTGATTAATAATAAATAATAAGATAAATGCCCCCGCATTCATTATCACATTAAGATTTATTTTTCTGTCATCTACACAAGCGCAAAGGCTCAGAACAATTGCTACTGGCGAGCCATACAAATGAATTACTTATATTTCCCGTAGCACAGCTCGCTAAGCCATAGCGCTATTACATTATTAAGTCATACAATTTTAATGAGTTATTCTGTATTTTTAGTTATTTTGAGGCCCAGCTAGAATATAAACTCCATATGATTATGTATGATGTTTTACATCGAAAAATAATAACTATAACAACAACCAACCTCTTAGTCTGCCCGTGGCCATGGATGCCGTAAACGATCTGGAACATAGAGATCAAACTAATACTTATATCAATATACCGCGATGAAATCCGTATTTATTTCAATGTCTAATATTCAAAAATTTATCTTGTAAAAGGTTAAGTGCGCACAAACTTGTTGGTAGTATGTACCTACCTACTCGCAATCGGCGCGTATGCATGATACGATGAGTACGAAGTAAAAGCGGCTAGGTAAACAGTGGTAGTAAGTATTAGTTAGAACCTGAGTTAGGCGTAGTATAGGCATATCGTTGCGGAGAGGGGACGTCGAAATCACGAAATCTAATTGGTTATTCGAAACACAGCTCCGCACATCTCCGCGCATCTTCTCTCTACTCTGCTTCGTGGAAACCGGGCCTTACCTATTTAGTAGCATTCAGTAGAGCTAACGGTCGTCCTTGGATGCGGGTGGCGCAGTACCGGTTGTCATGGCGATCCTTGGGGGAGACCTATGTCCAGCAGTGGAAGTCTAATGGTTGATATGAAGATGATGAATGGTCTTCCCTTATCATCATTATCATATCAACAAGATGATGTCCACTGCTGGACATAATCCTCCCCTAAGGATTTCCACAACGACCGATCCTGAGCATTGAGCGGATTCCAGCGACCTTTGTCAGGTAGTCGGCCCACCTTGCCGTAGGCCTACCCACACTGCGTCTTCCAGTACGCGGTCGTCACTCGAGAACCTGATAATCCTCCTTCACGGTGTTTTAATTATGTCGTTTATGTGCAGTAAACTCTTTCAAGACAGACTATAATTGAACTTTATGTGTGACTGTATGAACGCTAATGGCCGGTTTAAACACCGGAGTTAAAATTCCGATTATCACGTCAGCGTGGCTGTAGACAAGAATTTAAGAAGCCATTATTCTGCTATTATGCCTAGTTTTATACATATACCTACTAGGGGTATTCTAGTTATATTTAACCCACTTCAAAATTATCAACAAACTGCGCTTAAAATGTATTGTCTAGGCACAGATAATGGGCTGGCACACGGCCATTATTTATGAAATACATCATTTTCAATTTCCCATACGATGGTCTATAGATACCTACCTACAAGTAGTTATTATACTCACATTCTATGATGCTGAAGTATACATGCCCTTCGATTTATGTATTTACAAAATCAACACATAATTTATTGATACGATTTGTTTTCAAGGACGTGTGTATTCGAACGCAGAAGTTTCTGCTAGATGCTTGATACAATATTATACGTAGAAACATCAATGACTCGGGTACATCCGTGATCAACAGAAAAACATTTGCTCCTACCGGGATTTGAACCGGGCTTTTATCGGCAAAATAGTTTATTATTATTATATTTTTGTAGGAGGTAGGGCATAGCGAGATTTCGCGCTCAAATTGAGCTGCCCGACTGGGGAAGTACCTCCGCCTTACAGAAGACCGCAGTGAATCAACAAGTTGTCTTTCTGCGAGTGAGTAAGGTTAACAGACCTCATTGGGGGAGTGACTATTCTGACAGCATGGGAATTCCGTTTGCTGTCAGTTCAGTAACTCCCTATTTTAAGAAACCTGAACGGTTTCTAATGGGTTTGGCAACGCATTTGCAAGTCTCTGGTGTTGCAAATGTCCATGGGCGGCGGTCATCACTTACCATCAGGTGAGCCGCCTGCTCGTTTGCCGCCAAATCACTATAACAAAAAATATTCGGATCGTCAATATTACTATTATAACGCCAATAAGTTTTAATAGCTGTCCCAACTTTTTACAGGTGCAAATCACTAATAATTTATGTCCCTAAAAGATAGTGCAATAGATAGTACGAAAAGTTAAAATGTAAATATGAATTGAAACAAATACCACTTGTATTACTTGTTGATATTAGAACGGAATGAATCCCTTCACGTTTAGCAATATTGATACAATTTTTTCATACAATAATTCTAAGCAGGTAAGTATCTACTTTTAAAAGTATACTATTGTAAAACATCGTACTGAATATACTTATTTATATAACTTTGCTTTATTGACAGATGTTTGTTTGTGACATGTTTAGCATCTCGCCCGACGTGACTTCAGTTTTAGAGCTGCCGTGGTTTATTTTACGCACTTCGGTAAACAACAGTGGTACTTATATTTCTATACATGTGGCTATCTAAATAATTTGCTTGTTGGCCAATCCAATGTTAGAGGGTTTGGTTGTCGGCGAAGTTTCATTAAAATCGGTTCAATAATTCAGTTCATCGCGAGCAAAGAACGTGAAAAGAAATGTTTGTATGTATATGCATACACAAATAGGTAGGTACCTACATATGTTTATAAAGATTGCTTATTTGTTATTTACTTTTACTTAGACTGTTAGAATCAAGTGGTTTGATAGTCTTTGGTTAGAATACACTGTAAGTATTGATGTTTTTGACACAAACGTATCTAGTCTAATAAACGAAAATGATAATGCCCGCATGATTGTAAATGTTGTAATGTTCTATTTATGAAATTCTAACATAAATACTTGCCAACAGGCCTACTCTACAATTTATTGGACTGTAAAAATCAGTCATCAAAATCTAAAGGTTTTTATTTCAAACAATTTTTTTCAGGCAACGAATACCAACAATTGAAATAAACTACTTTTTACGGATAGTGGTTTTTTGACATCAACAACGTCGGGATTGATTATTCCTTATCAATTCATCAAATTCCCTATCAATATTTTACTCTATCAATAGGGATGGTATTCGTAAAAAGGTTTTCTGTGTTTTTTTTTATAGAAATAAGGGGTAAACGGGCAGGAGGCTCACCTGATGGTAAGTGATCACCGCCACCCATGGACATCTGCAACACCAGGGGTCGTGCTAATGCGTTGCCTTTTAGGAAAAAATATGCTCTCTTTTTGTTCTCTGCTCTCTCTTATTTCTAAATCTAAAATTAAATGTAGGCTTAGGTACACTAGCGTAGTTACCGAAGGGCTAGACGGGGCATTGCCCCGGGGTCCGACGGCGACTTTCATCATCGCAAGTCAACTAAAAAGAATACAGGGATTTTGTCGCCATATTTCAACTTTAAAAGTGGGATGTCCCTTTTAATAAGTTGGCATAATATCAAAGAGAAATAGGACATTTCTTTTTTGGATAATTTAATAAAATGTCAATATATATTCGTAAAAAAGTTTCTGCGTAAGTAAAAATCATGGAAAATAAGTCTGTAGGTATACTGCCGGCTGGGCAGTTTGTTTGTCTCAACATTGCGTCACCGGGGTAATTAATCAAAGTCCTTCGCTATGTCACCGACATTGATTCTCGATTACGGGCTGCAAACATGGTGCCATGGCGCGCAAATATATGGAGACCAATTCACGAGATTGCTCAATCACTAGCAATTATTATAAATGTAATTTGAATGAGATAACAAAATGAAATGTTGTATGTCCCGAGTGGGTATTCCCCGATAAATAATCAAGTCTTTTAATCAAGAGTGAATCGGTTTCTTCGAAGTAAGCGCGCGCCAACAAAGATCGTTGTGTCGCTTTAACATCAAGTGGATTGGCGGTCAAGCGTAAACCTAAAAATAGTAAAACATTAAAATAGTAAAGCTATCTTTAACTAAAGCACTTTAAAGGTAATCATTTACTACTACTTTTTGAGAGGTAGGGCATAGCGAGATTCTTCGCTCAAATTGAGCTGCGTAACTGGGGAAGTACCTACTTCCGCCTTTTTTCTGTGACTGAGTAAGGTTACCAGAGCTCGTTGGGGGAGTGACTATACTGATAACTAGGTCATTCCGTTTACTGTCAGTTTATTTATTCCCTATTTTAAGAAACCTAAATCTTCCCTCTCCTATTCTCTATGGTTATTAACAGTTGTCTTTTCTCGCCTACAATCATTAATACTTCCTCGTTTGTTTTCATTTCGGTCCAACTGATCTTCTCCATCCTCCTCCAGCACCACATTTCAAACGCATCTATCCTTTCTCTGTCCCTTTGTGTCATTGTCCAAGTTTCACAGCTATACAGTGCTATGCTCCAGACATATATTTTTATAATACGTTTTTAATACTGGTTTTTATTTTGGCTGTAAATTATTATTTATTACCTAACCTACTATTACCTAATTGTAACAAGCAAAACATTTGAAAAATACACCCTCACTCCATTGCTCCCATCTTTTCACACTTCAAATTAAAAAAATCAGGTACCTTTTACCTTACCAACAAACTTGTCCATATTCTAAAGTTGACCGTTTTGGCCTTACTATGTAGTTTTAGTTTTGCATGGATAAGTCAGTCAAGACAACAATTTTATTAGCAAGGATATCGATAGCATAGTCAAAACAAGGATTTTATTAGTAGACCTATCTACTAATAAAATCCTTGTTTGTACCTAAAGATAAGCTGTTTCCAAATAGTGTTTAAATTATACAACGTCGTATTTTTGGAAAAAGATACCTAGATTTAAATGACGTCATTCAGGGCTATAAATTATTATCATGACAATATAATATGCTCACAATAAAATGCTATTTCCAGCATAATGACAAACAAGTCTTTTGTTTTAGTGTTAATGTAGTAAATTGTATATTATGTAGGTACTCATAAATTATTACACCCATTTGATAATAAACTTGGTTGTTAATTCATTTGCCGAAATTTTATTGCTCGAGTTATTATGATGCCTAAAACATTTAGATCCGGTCGGTAAGGTAGAATCAGCTATGTTAGGTGACTAACATTTTTGGACCTTATTTTGATAAAAAATCAGGTCCATGTAGGGATTTTGATACTATGTAAGTAAGTAGGGATTTAAGAACATATCGTTAGGCGAGGTGACAATAATTTCTCTGAAGTCTCCGCGCCGCTACTAATTATTTTACTAATAATTTTATAGAATTTTTGTAGGAGGTAGGGCTTAGCGAGATTTCTCGCTCAAATTGAGCTGCCCGACTGGGGAAGTACCTCCGCCTTACAGAAGACCGCAGTGAATCAACAATAGTTGTCTTTCTGCGAGTGAGTAAGGTTACCAGAGCTCATTGGGGGAGTGACTATTCTAACAGCATCGGAATTCCGTTTGCTGTCAGTTCAGTAACTCCCTATTTTGAGAAACCTGAACGGTTTCTAAGGGGTTTGGCAACGCATTTGCAAGCCTCTGGTGTTGCAAATGTCTATGGGCGGCGGTCATCACTGGCCATCAGGTGAGCCGCCTGCTCGTTTGCCCCCTTATAACAATAAAAAAAAACCCAACTTCTTGCTCAGCAGTCGCCCATACGACCAAAAGACAACGAGGCAGGTAGTTAGTGATTAATCATAACGATTTCTATTTTTATGATTTATATCAAGTATTAGCGGCAAAGATAAATACTACTAATTATAGCACCAATAATTCATATTAATTTATCTTTGTAAGCTGATAATCGCAAGGAACGTTGTTTACTAGGGGTTACTGAAGCGTCGATTAATACACCAATGAGTTCTAATTATTGCACCTAAATCTGACTAGCGATATTAAGAGACGAAAACGGACTACGTCTTTCTAAAATAACAGATTAGAGTTTTAAAAGGGATTATACTGCGTATAAGAGCTGAGCTGAGCTCGAATCATAGCTTATTTATTAAATGCTCAAAACTGAGAAGTGCGGAAACTTCTTTAAAGACCGTCAAAAGGCAAAAGTTCAAAACATTTATTGCAAACTAAGTGTACATGAAGATAATAATATATAGTAAGGTACTTAGGACTTAGTGCCTTTGTCAGACATTGCAATATTATCCGTACTGAACTCGTACGGAAATATTTAGAAATAATATAGACCAGTAATATATCCCCGAAGGGTTAGGCCGTGGTGTACTTAGAAAGAAAGAAAAGAAAGGACCCATGTAATAGGGAGCGAGCCTATTGCCATCAACCGGGCACGAATCAAAACTCCGAGTTGCTGTTGCTACTGGGAAATTAGCAACATTACCTAATGAACCTAATAACATTACTCGACCTGGGACTCGCACCCCAGACTTCTCGCTTGATAATAAAACAGAAGTTATACCTAATGCCACACAAACGAGGCCGTCGTTATAAATAAAACTACAGAATTTATATCAGAAAATAATACAGTTTAGCATTCAAGGGATTCAAAAAATAACTACATATTTCCATAACGTACATATTACATGTTCTCTCAAGTACCTACTTGTAGGAAATATTTTATTTACGAATGGATTCTGACGTATTTCAAGGGTTGTAAAAGGTAACTCATTCATGTGGTTTTTCTAAAAATAAAACCGATTTAGTATAACTCTTGTCTATGGGTTGGGCAGAGCGCCAAACTTCATCATATTTTGACCATAGGTACATCGCTACGAGGGGATAAAAGAACTGTAGAGGTTGGCACAATAAATTTAAATTACGAACAGTCTCTAAAATAAAAAATAAAAACAAAAAGTATTTTTTTTATATTTAAAAAACTGTGACTAAAATAATTTAGACACTCTCTAGAGGAACGATTCCTTAAGTAGGTTCCGCAAAATTGGGGTTTCTTGGAAAAGTCCGAAATAACGTTTATCAGGCGTTTGTTTATTTTTATTTATAATAATTAATTGGTTCCATTAAATAACGAAGGTCCTCGAGTGGTGAAAAAGTACTAGAAGCTGTAGCCTGGGTAGATCCCCGGCGAGGAGGACCGAATACCTGTTGCAGGTCACTGGAATATGCTGGATGTGGGACGCGCAGGATCGGTTGTCGTGGCGATCTTTGGTGATCAGTTGTGACAGCAGCCTAGTGTTGTTTTATAACAATAACCTAATCCTTTTGCAAATGAGGGGAAACCCGTTCACATCACATCACAGTCCAATAATTAGGTTTAATGAAATGTTTAAGAAAGAAGGTACCCTATATACGTAGAACGATGAAAATGAAGTTTCCCGTTCGATATACTGAACGCAGGTAGCTACATATTACAGCCATTGCCAAAATACACGCAGATTGCCTATAACTCATATATTGTTTACTATAGATTTTACGTTTGATAAACAATATACTTTTTACATGCCTTTCAATACGGGCGTTATTGTTTGGTTTTCTGTTGAATGAAAAAGTATCGAATCGTTTCAGTTTGCTTTCATTTGGTTAGCTTATTTATTAGTTCTTACGAGTTATTTTTTTTAAAGATGCAGAAATAGGTAAAGTTTAATATTGGTATGTAATTAAAACATATTGTTGAGAGGATGATTGATAGGGGTTTGACGAAAAGAAGTCATAAGATGGATGTCAACTGAAACGCCGGGAGGGGGCGCCCTAAAAGAACATACGCCGGTCTTATTGGTGGCACCTTCAAATGATTCGGTGCTCAGTACTCGTAACCAGCGCAAAAGTGGTATGCAGGAATCGTAGCGCGTGGCATTCTGTAGTTTCTGCCTCCCCCCATGGGAAAACCGCGTGATTGTTAGTGCATAAGAACATGTGGCAGATATTATTATTAATAAAGATTATAGGCCCGAGATATTGTTGTCATCATCTCCATCATCATCATCATCATCAAACTATTTACCATCCCTCTGCTAAGCAAGGATTTCTTCTCATTTGAAAAGCATTAGGCTATCATCTACCAGGCTGGCGTAGTACGAGTCAGACTTTACACGCCATTGAGAAAATCTCTCAGGTATAGAGGTTTCCTCACATTTCCCTTTCACGTAAACACAAATTTGCACTTAACTTGGATAAGTCAGTGCGTGCTTTGGGATTGAACTCGGAACATTTGACTTCGCAGGAATCGCAGGCCACTATTCAACCACAAGACTATTAGAGTAAGATCCCAGGGCCGCCAGACGTCACGTATTTTCTGACGAACCAAATGTGGGTTATTGAGTAGTGCTAGTGTGTACTAAGAACGCATGCCTACTAGCTAACTTGCCTAGTGGGCCAATTTTCAGGTATCAGGTAATCAAGGTACATGCAAATATTACTTACCTCACGTAAATTCTCCAAGCTGATTTTTACGTATATTGTAGGCAATATCCTTAAAAATAAGTCGCCAATACTCCCAGACACTTTCCGTCGGCCGTATTGCTTTGCAGACGCTTTAAAGCTCCCGAAGGAATTAATTAACTTCACGTAATTTATGATGTTCCATTGTTTATATCTCCACCAGACAACTATTTCGAAACCTTTTACGAGAAGACAGAGCGATCCAAGGGGCCAATCATCCCCTAGACTTCCGCATATTCGCAATCTGGCTCACTCTCATGCGCGTTGATAATACCCACAGTGGCATTAAAATTGAATTAAGGGGGATGATTGGCTCCTATGATCGGTCTGTCATCTGTCACAACTATTTTGAAACCTTTTACTAGAATGGAACATCATAATTTACGTGAAGTTGATTAATTCCTTCGGGAGCTTTAAAGCGTCTGCAAAGCAATACGGCCGACGGAAAGTGTCTGGGAGTATTGGCAACTTATTTTTAAGGATATTGCCTACAATATACGTAAAAATCAGCTTGGAGAATTTACGTGAGGTAAGTAATATTTACCTTGATTACCTGATACCTGAAAATTGGCCCACTAGGCAAGATAGCTGGTAGGCATGCGTTCTTAGTACATACTAGCACTACTCAATAATCCACATTTGGTTCGTCAGAAAATACGTGACGTCTGGCGGCCCTGGGATCTTGGACTATATCACAGCAATACCAAAGCCAGTTACCGAAATATGAATATCCTAAAATTATATTATAGGACTAGAAGTTCACAAAAATTTGGAAATAAATACAGGCCGAGTTAGGTTGGAAACACAATACCGAAAGCTAACAAAGCTTGCAAAGATATAAATAATAGTTTACGAACTTTAATATAATCTTATATTTTCGTTATGATAAGTTCGGATCCAGGAGGGGGCCATGCCCTTGGATCCCCCCTGGGCTGGGTCTACGTCGACCATAAAATACTTTCTTAATCGAATTGGAGCCTGTTTGACTAGACCATACGACTATGCCCCCCCCCCCTCTGGCTTGAAAGCTGGATCCGCCCTTGGTTGTAGCATAGCGTAATAAATTCTAGCATAGTGGAATAAATTTATTACACTGTGGTTGTACTTCCTCAGTTCTACAAAGATTCTTAAATAAAATCGATCGAAAAATATATCTTACAATAAAATACAGGCAGTTTGGAGTGCTGCCAGATCCTACTATTTGTATGTAGATACAGTACAATTATATGATTTACGACCTGTGCTGTGCGTACTGATCTATGTATACATTTCTACACTTATCTGCACAAACTACTCTTTTATTCTGTCGATAAAAGATTACATTTTTTTAACCCATTGACTGTCCAACGGCTGGGCTTGGGTCTCCTCTTATTTTAGAGGGATTTAGCTACAGTTCAGCTCCACGATGCTAACGGGTTGCCCTTACCAGACATCACCCGCCGTTGAGAGAATCTCTCATCAGGTTTTCTTGACCATGTTTGCCGTTTGAGTAAGTGATAAAAGTGCGTACTTCAGATTTTTACTGCGATGTACGGATGTACATATATATTTTAGTACATACCTCTTTTTTAGTATGTCAAACCCTCCAGAACCCTACCATCAGGGCTACCTCATCATCAGGGTTTTAACTCATACAATTTTATATACCTTATTATTCATGTTATTATTATGTCTTGCATTATTAGCGTGAATTCTGAACATAATCAAATACTGCGCGACAAAAATAAGACGATAAACAAAACAACTAGATCCTGTATCGTTCAAAACCACGGTTATCTAAATGAATATATCTCTATATGTTTTTGCACGCTGAATGAAAAGTCGGTCGTTGACTATGGTTAAAAAGAAAAATTTGTTCGTTGAGATTTTCCTTTGCCAATCTTGGCATCAGTTGTACCTTGGAAGGCGTAGAGATCGCGCGTGTTTCTCGCGCCAATCTTCCGATAAAATACGATAAAAATATACTAACATAAAAGAATAATCATATAAATTAAAATTACTGCATTATTGTCATTTTAAATAAAAATTTAAATAGTTTTGTTTATTATGATTTTCTCGTGAAAAACACCGTTGTTTTTTTAGTCGACTTAGTATAAAATTCTCGATAGTGACTCTCAGTGGGTAATAAACATACAATGTTATGACAATATAGGTTAAGAATGATGTGAAAAGTGTTAATTTGACTGTGATTAAAATGTATTGGAGTCTATGTATTTGGCCTGTTGTCCTAGTTTTCCTCGGTAAGCTATCTATATGTATATTTAATTGAGCGGTAAATTTTATTTTCATTGTTTCTGTATCTTTTTTTGTTAATTTTATAACGTATAAAAAATAGGTAGGTACTGTTTTCTTAAAAAAGTTTTTCATTTGTCATTGTTGTTTATATAGCATTTTTTTTCTAGATTGTTGTGTTTTTATGAACTCTGTGCAAAACATACAGATTGGCAATTTAACCACACATTGTCCAAATCCTGGCTTCTCAAATGAATTGTTTACTTTAATTGACCTCAATTAAATGGTTCAATTAAGATTAACAAAGGAGTTAGTATCGTTAGTATCAATTATTTAGGTGTCTTCAGCGATATTTATCAACGATACCGATGTACAATAGGAACTTATTTCAAATCAGTGAAAAAGAGCCTTCTAAATTTGAAAAAAAAAACTGTATCACAGAACATTTTTTTTAAGTATACTATGCTTTTGATTTTAGAATACTGTGCATAATTTTATTTTTTTCTCGTCCATTTATCAATTTATAATAATTTAAATTGAGAACTCACGCGAACGCGTCGTGATCGGCTATTTGCGAAGTACCGACACCTGCTATTTGATTATTATATTAGTTATCATTTGTGATATCTATTTAGTTATCTGTGCGCTGGGCCCCATGTGAGGAACTGTTCCTTAGTCGCTAACTATACAAGCTGAAAAAAGTTTTTTGTAATGCTTTTTAATAGTTAGCAGTAGAACAACAAGTTTTTAGCCAAAACTGCGCCGTAAAAATTTCAGCTGTCTATCTTTTCAGATGAAAATTCCTTTGTTAATTTACATCTATACACATCAATAGTGATCACATGATTGTTTTTAATGTTCGTTATAATAAGAATAACTAATATATAAGAGAGATCCGTTAAACTATCTTCTGTAAACATACATCGCTCAACTGGATATGTTTATCAGCGATCGTTAACACGACATCGATAGCAACGAACGGGTTAGTGGGACAATTAATTTATTGCCATTGTTAATGATCCAAGCCACACCCTCACACTCACAATCATATCTACATAGCATCCCACTACAACAGCGGCAACAGCGGCTGCAGCGGCCGCGGCGCGGGACGGGCCATCGCTTTTGACTCGTCCACTCCGGCTTTTGTTACGTTCCACGACACACATGTCGATGTTCAGTATATTTGTATGTATCAATTATTCAAGTAAATTAAAACCAGTATTACAGTCTACTCAAGAAGCGTTATTCAATCAGTCTCCCAAATTCACATACATGTTTTGGACCTTCGTCGCCGCATAAGGAAATCCAGTTACCCAAAGGAAATACATACCTATACATAATCAAGCGATATTCAAAGGAAAGCAGTACAGAATCAGCCTAAGGACAAACAAGGAGTTCGGAGTGAGTCCATTCCAATACATAATCTAAAATCCTTTCCCACACCTATCCTAAAAAGTGAAACCCTTAATAAATAACAGTGCGTACTTAGGACTATAAATAATATACCCAAACTAAGCTCATTGTTATAATAAAAGTATTTTTCTAATCTATAATAATCCAATTAAAAATCATAATTAAATAATATAATAATTAATCTACCCTTCACCCACCTAACTAAAATATTAATAAAATTACCACTTTAATATTTACAATTATTACGTAGATACTTGTTATTTATTATTTGTTCAAATGATTCATATTTCAATGCGTTAAATATACTATCACAAAATATTTCTAAACAATATTATCATTTGAATATTTATGCAAATCCAAAGTAATAAGTCGTTAGTGATGTTTACGACATAATTAGGTGCATAAGAAACCGGTTACGCTGTAGCACTCAGCTCGTCCTATTGTTTAGTGGGCCGGCCGGCGACATTGGAATGCGTTTTTTCAATATGAACTTTTGCGATGAGTTTTAAGTAAACAAGTAGTCTTTATTTCGTTAATTTAACGTTCAATTTATTTTATTAGCTTTCTATTGAGATTTCGCTACTAGTTAATACGGTTAATAAATACAGTAATAAGATATTAAAACGTAGATACATTAAGATAATAAGTGGATACAAGTAAAGTTAATTATTTAGAAGGGGTAAGCAGGGTTGACTAATTTAGACAATTGATTCGTATACGTAATTATTTAGTTTCATTTGATTTCACTGCTGCCATTGCACACCTACCAAAATGAGTGAGTTAAAGGATTACATTAAAAAGCGTGGCTCAATTAAGGGCCGTCTTACAGCATTTGTTAACTATGTAAACAGTCTAGATACCTTAACCTCTTCACAGGTTGTAGAATTGCAGCTTCGTATTAACAAAATGGATACATTATTTTCACAATACGATGAAATTCAAAGTTGGATTGAGTGTTCTGTTGATGATAAGGATACAATGAATCAATTTACAGAGAGGCATGAATTTGAAAATCAGTACTATGCAATTTTAGCGCAAGCACAGCAATTAATTAATAATCATAAAATACATAACGATGATGATTCATCGAGTGACTCATGTGTTGCAGGCAATCAATCCTCCATGGTGAAACATACGAAGAAAGGCATTCATGGTCGCGGTATAAAGTTGCCTACTATTCAGGTTCCCAAGTTTGGTGGACAGTACGAGGACTGGCTGGAGTTTCGAGACACTTTCGTATCAATGATACATACCAACGAATCCATCAATAACATACAAAGGTTTCATTATTTAAGAGCGTGTTTAGAAGGTGGTGCTGCCCAGGTAATCCGATCGTTGGAGTTCTCATCAAATAATTATAATATTGCCTGGGACTTGTTGTGCGACAGGTATAATAATAGTAGATTATTAATACAAAATCATGTGCGATCTCTTTTCTCTTTAGAACTTTTAAAACGAGAATCATCTCAATCAATTCGTAAGTTAATAGATCTTGTTTCAAAAAATTTACGGTCTTTACAAGTGTTAGGTGAACCCACAACTTCTTGGGATACACTTATTATTTATCTAGTTAACTCTAAATTGGATCCCAAGACATCTAGGGAATGGGAGGAACGTAAGTCATTAATTGAACAAATAACATTAAATGAATTCATGTCATTTTTAAAACAAAGAGCTGACTTATTAGATACAATACATATGAATAACAAATCAGATAGATATGCACATAACTCAGAACGAACAAAAAGTTTAAATACATTAACAACATCAAACTGGACACCTACATGTCCAGTATGCAAGAAGGATCATCGTATATTCAATTGTAATACATTTTTAAGTAAGTCGACCAAAGATAGAGCCGATTGTGTTCGTAATCTAAGGCTATGTCTTAATTGTTTACGACCAGGTCACAGAGTAAACACTTGTAAATTAGGTACTTGCACTAAATGTTCACACAAACACAACACACTCTTACACGATGATACGTACACACAAGGGTCGAACAGACACTCACCAGTTGACACAGCCACGGTTTGCTCAGTTCAGACGATGGAGCAAGTCCTCCTGTCCACTGCAGTGGTATACATAAAGGACAAAGACAATCAAAGTTTGGAAGTCAGAGCCGTTCTCGACTCGGGGAGCCAAGCGTCCTTCATTACTGAGTCATTAAAACAGAAATTGAAACTCACATGCATTAGTACTCAACTATCAGTGGTAGGCATAAATAATTCAGTGTCACAAATAACAAAGCGTTGCAATACAAGTATAGAATCCAGAGTTTCAACATACAGAACAGAGGTATCGTTTTTAGTTTTACCGAACATAACCAATTTATGTAAGAGAAGTAATCACATTCAAAGATTAGAATTACCTAAAAACATTGAGCTAGCAGATCCCAAATATTACAGTCCGTCAAGCATCGATATGTTACTTGGCGCAGACATTTTTTGGGACCTGTTAGAGCAAAATCAAATACGTTTAGGTGCAAATAAGCCAGTACTACAAAAAACCAAATTAGGTTACATTGTATCAGGGCCCACTAGCGGTCTCATTCATTCATCTGCATACAAACCAGATACATTCACATGCAACTATATACAAAATACACAAACAGACATTCAAGAATCACTTGCAAAGTTTTGGGCCATAGAAGAGCCGCCAAACAATTCAACGTTTACATATTCAGTAGAAGAAAATAATTGTGAAGAACATTTCATTAAAAACTATACACGTACATCAGATGGGAGGTTTTCTGTGGCAATCCCATTAAAAATGCCTGAATCATGTTTAGGTGATTCATATGAAAGGGCTAAACATTGTTTTTTATCATTGGAACGTAGATTACAACGACAGCCAAAGTTGCAGCAGATGTATAAAGAATTTATGATAGAATACAAGGAATTAGGACAAATGTCACTCATATCAAACTCACAATCCATTCACTCACACACAGTTGATAAACAGTCACTCACACAACATATATACTATCTTCCGCATCACGGAGTATTGCGTGAGAATAGTACAACCACAAAACTAAGGGTGGTGTTCAACGCTAGCGCACCTACATCCACTGGTGTATCCTGCAATGACTTGCAGATGATTGGACCCACGATTCAAAGTGATTTAATATCAATTCTATTAAGGTTCAGACATTACACTTATGTCCTCACCGGTGACATTGAAAAAATGTACCGACAGGTATTAATACATAAAAATCAAAGACATTTACAACAGATAGTATGGCGTGATGATATTACTCAAGAACTACAAACATATCAATTAAACACGGTAACTTACGGTACAGCATCAGCGCCATTTCTGGCAATAAGATGTTTACACCAACTAGCCATCGAATGCAACGACAATTTAGTTTCACAAATAATTAGTCAAGACTTTTATGTCGACGATCTAGTTACAGGTAGTCAATGTAAATCGCAGTTATCAAAACTTCATACAGATATTTGTCATGTTCTATCAAAAGGTCAGTTCAATTTGCGTAAAATAAAATCTAATATACAAGAACTTGTTGAAGCTGACTCTGACACTTATACACCACTCAATTTAGGACATGAAACCACAACGACATTAGGTCTCGGTTGGTCATCGTTAAGCGACGAGTTGTGCTTCTCTCAACAATTGTCGATCAGTAGTGTTCATACAAAGCGGTCAATTTTGTCCACAGTTGGACAAATATTTGATCCGCTCGGTTTACTTAGTGTTTTCATTATTCAAGCAAAAATCATTTTGCAAAAACTTTGGCTTCACAAAATTTCTTGGGATGATCCCCTACCGAGTCATATTCTTCAGATGTGGTTAAAATTTTTGTCAGGTTTAAAACATTTACATAGTTTGCGTATACCTCGATGTGTGACCTGCGACGATCCAAGTGTGATTGAAATTCATACTTTCTGTGATTCTTCGCAGGACGCATACGGAGCGTGTGTTTACATCAGATCCTCTTCAGACAGCCACAACCAATTAGTACGCTTATTATGCGCGAAAAGCAAAGTAGCACCGTTAAAGACCTTAACTATACCGCGATTAGAGCTATGCGGTGCATTAGTAGCTGCTCGCCTCACGCATAAGGTTATTCAAGCCTTTCGTTTGCATATACATAGATGCATGTTTTGGACTGACTCGTCCATTGTGTTAGGATGGTTAAAAACTACGCCAAATAAGCTAAAACAGTTTGTTAGGAATCGTGTAATTGAAATTCAAGAACTCACACAAAACCACGGCTGGCGTCACGTACCTACTAATCTAAATCCAGCCGATTTAATCACGCGAGGAGTCAATATGTCAGAAATAGAGACTTTAAGCCTATGGTGGTTTGGTCCTCCGTTCTTGAGTGAATCAGAAGACAGTTGGCCAAATAAACAATTCCACCAAAGTGACAATAATGCTTATGATTTACCAGAAGTTATTACACACATTGCCACGTCAAAATCAAATCCAAGTGAATTAATAGACATGTATAGATTTACTAAATTGTTAAGGTTAAAACGATCATTTGCATTCGTGTTACGATTCATACATAATTGTAGACAGAAAAATAGAGACAGTAAGTTAACAGGTCCGTTTAGTGTTACTGAATTAAATAACTCATTCGATTTCTTATTAATTTCATCACAACGTCAATCGTTCCCTGAATATGAAATATTACAGAAAGGGCAAAGTTTATCCAGTAAAAATACATTGTTACGTTTATCACCATTCATAGACAATAAAGGTCTAATACGAGTAGGTGGTCGATTAGCCATGGCAGACCTCAGTTATAACGCAATTCTGATATCATGTAAACATCCACTTGCAAAATTTATATTCATTGGTGAACATGAACGCTTACTTCATGCTGCTCCGCAACTACTTCTATCATCGGTAAGACAACAATACTGGCCTTTGGGAGGCCGCAATCTTGCTAAGTTTGTTGTACACAAATGTGTTAGGTGTATCAGGATGAGAGCTCAAACGATCAATCCAATTATGGGACAATTACCTGGTTCACGCATTAATCCCGGGTATCCGTTCCAAACAACTGGTGTCGACTACGCTGGTCCTCTGCTTGCTGCCGATAGACGGGGACGTGGTTGTAAGCTAGTCAAGGTCTACATTTCAGTTTTCGTATGTTTCACCACCAAAGCAATACACTTGGAATTGGTGAGCGATTTGACGAAAGATGCTTACATTGCTGCTTTGCGCAGGTTTATAGCACGACGTTCAAAGCCAAATGTGATGTATTCAGACAATGGTACTCAATTTATAGGAGCAAAAAATGAAATTTGTAGGTTTTTTAAGGAACATTCATCTGAATTTATTGAAGACATGTCCCATCATAGCATAGATTTCAAGTTCATTCCTGCATATGCTCCTCATTTTGGAGGGCTTTGGGAGGCAGGAGTGATATCAGTAAAATTTCATTTAGAACGCGTTTTAGGCAATTCACATCTCAATTTCGAAGAACTATATACAATTTTAACCCAAATAGAAGCAATACTTAACTCACGTCCGCTATCCCCCATATCTCCAGATCCAAATGACCTTAACCCTTTAACTCCCGGTCATTTTTTGGTTGGTCGACCTCTGACTGCCTTGCCCAGTCCAAGCCTAGAAACACTGAACAAGCTGCAGCGTTGGGAGCGCGTTGAACAATTACGCCAGCATTTCTGGGTCCGTTGGCAAAAGGAATACGTGTCCGAATTACAACAGAAGACTAAATGGAGATCTTCAAAGGGACATCTTGAAAGGGGAACCATGGTCATCATAAAGGAAGACTCCTTACCTCCAATGAAGTGGAGCATTGGGCGCATAGAACACATCCATGTCGGGCGTGACGGCGTGGGACGAGTAGCAGATATACGAACCAGTAAAGGAATCATACGACGGGCATTCAACAAAATATGCCCATTACCAATTGAAGACAAGGAAGAATCAGGTTGAAAGGGAACCCTTTCAACGCCGGGGGGCATGTTAATGATCCAAGCCACACCCTCACACTCACAATCATATCTACATAGCATCCCACTACAACAGCGGCAACAGCGGCTGCAGCGGCCGCGGCGCGGGACGGGCCATCGCTTTTGACTCGTCCACTCCGGCTTTTGTTACGTTCCACGACACACATGTCGATGTTCAGTATATTTGTATGTATCAATTATTCAAGTAAATTAAAACCAGTATTACAGTCTACTCAAGAAGCGTTATTCAATCAGTCTCCCAAATTCACATACAGCCATAAAATGCGTTCATTTTTTTTTAATATCGTTCAGTTTTAGAAAAGTTTCGTAAGCACGTGTTTTGAAACTTATTTTTATCAAAAAACACTAAGCAACATAGGGTGGGAATTTTGAAATAAGAACGGTCATCCGAATTTTTTAATGGTTTTCTATGAAATTCTCAGTTCAGCAAGTCGGTGTTTTAATTTTAATCTAAAGAAAGAAATAAAATTCAGGTGTACTGTATACTGTATGTCACAATTGTTTACAGTAATACATATCTGCCTTATACATCATGGACACAGGCGTGATTGTACGATCTCTTTCGAGGTACGAATATGGCCACGACATGATGTCTCCGAAGTTCAGAGTCCGAACACGGTTTTAATTTTCGAAATTCTATAATTATGATTTGCTAATGGCAAATGTTATTCTATGAAATAAATGTAATTAGATTATTTTACTGCATCTTTTATCCTTCATACATGGACTTATAACTTATATAACGTAAATAAATATAGGATAATATGGCACAAGGAATAATTCTAAACTATTTTATGCACCGTTTGATGTGATCAGCTTATATTTACTTGTATGTAATTCTTTAGACTTAAGTACACTTTATATGTATGTATTAAGTCCTATAGAATTACAGCTAATACTAGTGGTGGCCCAAACTGTTTGATACTTCGTAGAATCGTATCTGTATTTTTCTTCACGCACACATTGACGGCTGGTAGCGGATGGATGCGAGCTGCCCAAGTCCGGGATGGTTGGCGCTCTTTGGGTAACGCCTACGTTCAGCAGTGGACGGATATAGGCTGATGATATATACCTATATACACATAGACGCGTCTACAAACTTCATCTTGTTTATATAGTAGTAGGTATTGGAATCGGAAAGGTTTCTTCCTCAACAATGATTATAAAATTTAATACTCTACAATCTAACAAAAAAGTATTGCTAGGTCAGATTCAGTATAGAGAACAGATCATCTGTTATCAGGCTACTAGTAATTTTTGTTTAAAAGTTATTTCCCCACCTTACG
This sequence comes from Craniophora ligustri, assembly GCA_905163465.1. Lineage (NCBI taxonomy): Eukaryota > Metazoa > Arthropoda > Insecta > Lepidoptera > Noctuidae > Craniophora > Craniophora ligustri. The sequence goes on along the minus strand of LR990967.1, from coordinate 1,818,112 downwards.
AAGCTTGAGTTCATTCAATGTATTGTAGTATTTATTCCTGTATCGTTTGTGTGGTCACAAATATATTTTTTAACATACTAGAGCGATCGAGTCGGAAAAACTACTTACATTCAAGAATTACAAAGTTGTTTTCCCTTCCGTGCGAGAATGAACCCTCAACTCATAGTGTTCAAGCATAAACCGTTCTGCCGCTCAGGCTGTTGTTGTGCCGTAAAAAAAACTTTAAAAAAAACAAGGAAAATTCTGGCCAAATTATGTTAAAATATTATCAAACGGTCAAATGTGGTAAAAAAGGGTATAATGCTTAACAAATCTTTATGTTGTCACAAAACAGTCACGGTCATACAAACTTATTGACAAATACTTGCTAGGTCGTGATCAATATGTTATTGTAAGTACCTACAATTGACATTCAGCGGTCTCTAACAAGACTGACACAAAGAGTACAGGTTATTTTTCAAAATATTAGATCCGGCTTGATAAAGAATATCAAAACAAAACATTAAGACATTGATCCAATTGGGACCCAATAATGCAGGACTGTGTTTTACTAAGCTCTTGGTATTGCAACTCCTGCAAGCCCCTATCAACAATAACGATCGTCCAGAAAATTGCCGAGACAATGAAGCTGACGCGCCTGAATATGTCTGTCGTCTATCGCTTTGTAACCTCTTTACCGCTGAAACTGTTTAGAAGAAAATTTGTGTGGAGATAGTCTTTGTCATATGCGGAATCGATAATTTCTTTTTAGAAATAAATAGATAAATTGGAAAAATACAAATTCCATGCAGAAGAAGTTGTGCATAAGCTAGTTTTAATGAATATCTATCTATCTACCAAAGGAAAAAATAGCTCTTTTTACAAACTTCTGATAATCAACTAGCTTAATGAATTGTCTTGCTTATTAGCGTCGTGTGCAACCAGCATTAAGCTATGCGTGCAAATTGAGTAGCGATACAATTTGCCGCCCGCGGCGTCGCTCATCCATCACACATAAAACTATAATCGTATTGTCTGGTGACCCCGCACGAGTCGTAAAAAATACTTCATTATTATGCGTATCGTGGCGTATCAAAATAATGCGTGTTTTATCATCTTCATCCTAACATAGAAACTCTTTGACATCAAAGAGTTTCTATGTTACCAATAAAACGTAATGTATAATTAAGACTCGGATCTTGTTTAATCAGCATGTAATTTACCTATGGAAAATGAGGTTCCTTCTAGCTTTCACAACCAGGTATAGGTAAAAGGTTACATACTAAATATAACACAGCATGCAACTGTTTAAGGAATCTGCGAGTATTCATTTTGATCAATTACTTTTAACGAGTTTTATCGCTGTATCTTGAATGATTTAATTCCCTAAGTTTCAGATCTGATAAAGTGATTAATAACTACTGGTACATATTGTTATATTTTTTACAACTTAAGAATGCCTTGCAGGGTATGTGTATGATAAACAATTATGTAAGTTTAATATTTAGACACAGTTTATGTATGTTAACTATTTTTAAGTATATTTTCTATAAAGTATAATAATAATAAATTAATCTTACAACGAAAATATCTACTTCCTCAGTACATTTGATTGGTCAGACAGTATATTTATTTCTTGTTGTTTTTTAAAAATAAAATAACGCGTAAATAAATGTATCATCGATGAACCTTTATAGTAAAACAACCGACACTTATCAATGTACGATTTGTACAGATAAATGTTACAAATATAGATACTACATAGTATTGAAGATACTGATCGCTTAGCGAACCTGATTTTATGCAATAATGCAATGCAGAATGGCAAGATATAAAAGAGATTGATAACGACCTGATACTTGTTTGCCGCAAATAGAGATATTTTTTTATGTAATTATCTAATTATTTATTTATTGATAAACACGTATGTCGTTATAAGCAGGTATGTATATTGATAGGTAATTATCCAACCAACAAACATTCAGTTTTTAGTTTTTTTTCGTCCTGCGGCCTTTGGTCACCTAGACCTAGCCTACCTAGGTCCTACTACTCCCACTGATTACGATCGATGGTGGGACTAATTGTTGCTAATCCAAGATCCTGGGATGGCACTAGACCATTCTGGGGTAGCCTACCCGCCCCGCTCCCTATATGTACGCCTGTGTACGGAACCCTAAAACCCGAGACCCCTTTCACATAGTAAACATATAGTTTAGATTTGATCGTTTATATTTTGATTCGAATATATAGGTTTCTCTATGTTTATCTAATTTGCATAAAATATGCTGCTTTATGTATTTTAAATTATCTTAAATTTACATTTCAATCAGTTTATTTATTTAATAGGTTTGTGGGTGAATCTCTATGTTTTATAGCAAATAAATTAATTTAGAAATCAAATAAATTTTATTATATCATCCATATTTGTATTGTAAGATTGTAAACAATTCTTACTTATTTTTAAGCGACTTGATAGGAGAAATTCTCAATATGACTATTGCGAATAGATTTGAATTATTCTCTTTGCATTGAAATCTTTTTGCATTGAATAGTGGCTTAAACTGCATTATCATTGGGCATTGAGCTTCTGCACTATGGATCTTTTAAATTAATAGGAAACGAGCAATTTGAAGTCGATATTTAAAAAAAATGAAAGGTAGTGTCATAAATACATTTAAGCAATCATCTGAGTTACAAATACAGGCGAAATGAATATATAAATTCATTTAGTTATGAAAAGGTTTAGGGACCTACCTATAGGTTGATAGGAGGTACATATATGTAATGAAAAGAAATAAAATTATACGAAACGATACTTTCTTTCTATAAATAGATCTAGGACACTTTTACAAGTCTTAATTTACGAGTTTTTGTCAGCGCCTGTGTTACCTCTGTGAAAAAACACCGTACCTAACTGAGAGAATTAAATTCTCCTTTAAATTCCCGACATAATAGTATCAAATCAATTCAGATCAAAATATCATTTATTCAAAGTAAGCCAAATTTAATTGGCTCTTTCTGAACGTCGACAATAAAGACAGCCCCCAAAAACGCCCGCCCTTCACCGCTTCCTAGTGTTTTTGTTGGGAAGAACAAGCGGCGCAACAAACTTCCCAACAATGTGTGTATCGAATATCCGATACACTGGTAGATAAGTAATAAAATAATTCACTCACTTTTCAGAAACTATTTGAAAACTATTTGAAAAAAAATTGAAAAAATAATATTTTGTTTACTTGTGCTTATTTTCGGCATAATCATACCTTTAAATCTCACCTTTAAATTAATTATAAACAAAACTATGAGGTACTCCAATTTAGTTCCTATTTTTTTTCTATGACGCAGATCATTTTAAAGCTGCTGAAATCGCCTTATCAGATATCGCAGTTCTTCATACATCTTCAGTATACAAAAATCATACGTGCAAGTCATACTTTTGCTCAATAAATTACTATGAAATTAAATCAACAGATGTTAAAAACAAACTAGGTTTAGTTACTTAAGAAGAATTCTTTAAGCATTGTCGATGGGTTGTCGTCTCCGGACTCAATATTGTAGACCACAATTCGCCGGTATTTATTAGGTCCTATGTAATAGGGGGCGAGCCTATATCCATCAACCAGGCACGAATTCTAACTCCGAGCTGCCACTGAGAATTTCATAGAAAAACCCAATACCATTGTACTCGACCTGGGAATCGAACCCAAGATATCTTGCTCAGTAGTAAGTAACATTAACGGCCACTAGACCAATGAGGCAGTCTTATTTTGATATCAATAAATAATATAAAAAGCAAACATCGGATTCATCGACCTTCCCCATAAAGCAAATAACAACGGAAGCTACATTTATGAAGTCAAAACATTTGTGCTTCAAACGTGTTACGAAAACATGATCTAGATGTCTGTTTAAAATAAAACTACGTTTTTATGGATTTTATCGAGGTGTATTGATATTGATATAATTTTGACGTTTTGTTGTCCCTACAGAATCCTTAACTATGTCAAATCAAAATCCCCTAAAATGGCGCAAAGAGGGGTGTTGTAAGTTTCTATGCGGAATCGATAATTTCTTAAAAGGGGGTAGAAATAATAATAAGATTGATTGGATAAGATTACTATTTTTACGCAGACGAAGTCGCGGGCAACTGCTAGTATATTAATATATTGTTTATTATATTAATACCTATATATGATTAAAGCACTTCCCATTTTCAGCTAGCTATTGTTACGAGCCGCGACAGAATCAGTGGTATCAAAAGCGTGTATTTAATTTGTTGTAAGCTTTTAGTAGAAAATATTTACGACTTCCTAATGATAATGATATTGCGTGTTTCGTCCAAAAAATATTTGATAGATTGTTAAGCTAATGAGACCGTCAAATAAATTTAGTAACGGCCAAGGAGAGAGTCAAATAACCTTATGCTTAATATATAACTGAATGAAGAACAATGCTGAAATACGAAAAACAAAACTCCAACATTTTTAATTACAAAAGTTTCATTTCTAGAAACTATACATAAATTTCTAGTAAGTATTATATAAAGGGTATGCATTTATTATTACACAGATACATAATAAAATTATATGAAGGTATGATAAGTGTCTGTGCATATTTACCACAGAATAAAAAATAAAAAATAAATGGACGCGTATCGAACAACAGAATAAGTAAGTAAAAAGTATGATTGCTAAACAAAATCGTACTAACAAAATAATATTATCATTTGCGTCAATTTATTATGCCGACGGTACTTTTTTATGAACAAACGTTTAAATAGAACGAGTTTTATAGTCGGACGCACTTTTTCGTTGATCGTCCACAAACAGACTAAAATAATAAAACTGTTATTTATAGAATAATCTTCTTGGTGTCTGTATTGGATTATACTTATTATTTTTTATCGCTATGTTGTGCCGTAGCCCCAATTTTTTTGTTATGTTGAACACTTTTTTATTTGATATAAATTTATATCGGTATTTTAGATGCCTTTTCTAAAGGATCATTTGAGTGATGCTGATATGACGCAAATCTTATAAAATTCTCGTGTCACAATGTTCGTTCCCGTACTCCTCCGACACGGCTTGACCGATTGTCATGAAATTTTGTGAGCATATTGAGTAGGTCTGAGAATCGGCCAACATCTATTTTTCATACCCCTTAGTGATAAGGGTTGTCCACCAACCCCTATAATGTGGCAAAACAACGTTTGCTGGGTCAGCTAGTATAATATAGTAATAAATTTATTGAATACCCAAGAGTTACAAACATCTCAGAATATTATTAGAATATGAATAGGTTAAACTGAATATGTGTAGACGATTAGCATCACTGTTATTTATTATGAAAAAGAAAAACATCTCACTGTGTTATGGATGGATAGTAACGCAAATGTAGGTCATTGTCATTCGAATCTACGATTTATGGCATAGGAACCGATTTATTTTCACCCTCTGCGCCGTAAGGTATCTATGTGTGCTCTCTTAGGTAATACACATTAGTATATGTAAGTGTGTCTGTAATAAGTTCTACAGGTTTTACTACTTGATAGATTGCAATGTGTGCCTAGTAAATACTTCTAATAGTTATAAAGTACTCGGTTTTTTTCCTGTGTTCACTCAAAGTGCATAGAGAATCAATATCTTTACACTCGACTTTTATCTGATAATATTTTAAACGCTTACCCGCTGTACATATATTTATTTATTCCGCGCAACGACCACTTCAGAAGTTCAGTCTAGATTGTGCAGAATGTGCAGTCAATACCGAAACATTGTTTGTTAATTTTTGACGTTTAAGAAATCATGAATGTGGTTTATAATATATGTATTTATTAACATTGTCACAGGGGAAAAGTAAAACAAATTAATGTAAAATTTTTAATAAGACGTCCAATAATTAGATGTACGCGTATCGACAACAAAACCAGTACTTAATTAAAAATGTAATTATTAAATATCTGTTTGTACCCAACACAATATTATTATTTGCGTCAATTTATTATGCTGACGGTACTGATTTATGAACAAAAATGTACTTAGCATATACTTACCTACCACAGTGTTACTTGTTAGAGTGATACGGAAAATCAGAGCACCTGTGCTGCCAGCGTTCGGCAGTCCAGAATAATACTGGACACCACATCTCTGTTCTGCTCTGCAGATATGATGATAAACAAATTATTGTTCAGTAACGAATGTAGGCGATAGTTACTATCAGTATGCAAATATTTATGCGCTTGTCACAGTTTAACTTTACATAAAAACGCTATTATAACTAGTGAAAACTATAGAAGCATCAGGCAGAATGCGCTTCCTAAGTACCCACTTGTCTTGCCTTCGTCGATAGATTTAATCAAAATGGCAAAGACTAGATTTAATCAAAATCGGTCTTTTTTAAGTAACCGCGCTCCATCGTAGATCGCTGTGCGAACTGGCGGTCAAGCGTGAACCTATCAACAATATAAAAAAAAAGATAAGACCCTTTATAAGCTTTCGGCCATCGGTGTTTTTAGACAACGTTAGAATGTGTTAAAATAAAAATATAAATCACAATGATGGTTGTATTTTTGGTAGCTTTTATAATTCTGCGTTTTTCAGTGCTTTCAAGATTTGTAGTTATAACATTTTATTGAAGAAAAAGTCGACTAATGACCGGGATTTCTTAACAAAAACAAGTTAAAATATTTGTGTGAATTTCAAAGGGAATTAATGCTATTAAACCTAAATCTCCAATTGTTTATCGGTAGTGTAGCGGAAAATAAATTGAATTTTCAAACATTGGCCAATAATAAACGTATAGTTAGATGAATCCGAAACACATCCAAGCCAAAAAGAATAAATTAAAAATAATTATTTGAAAGTTTTTGAATATCTTCAACATTTATACATATTTTAGCACATCACACTATAGAAATCTTAGTGGGATGTGCTACATATTTTATTTCTGTCGTTCACTTTATTTGAAAAAAAATATTCCGGGTTGGACTGTAGGATGTCTTTTCATCATCGCCAACCCATTATTGTCCACTTCTGGGCACGGGTCTCCTCTCATTTAAGAGGGGCTAGGTTATAGTGCACCACCTGTAAGATAGTAAATGGGTTGATGAGAGGGAACGTATAAATAAATCTACGTCTACTGTGTCGTCAGCAGGTTGATTCAGCTGACTGCTCAGGTTGCCCTCAGTAGAGGAGTAGTTTATACATATATCTACCTTATGGGAATCTAGCTTTGGGCACATATACATGTGTAGGTATGATGGGACACATTAAAACTATTTCAGTAAACACGCGTTTTCTTTCATCGTTCGGAGAGGAATTTCTATATTCTCAGCTGTCCGTCCTCTGGCAGACAATGGCTTTTTGATGAGAGCATTTCTTTCAAATAAAACTTTCCGTAGGAATTTCTTTTAGTCGTGGGTGCAAGGTTGCCTAGAACCAGAATAACTATCTGTAAATCGTACAAATATGTATCGTAATACTAATACTGCATGATCTGTAGGGAAACATTTAGGTTTGGAAATTATAGGTTTTTACCACTTAATAAACTGCTGCTGCTGAGCCGGCCTAAAATCCCTCAGATATTAAAAACGAACAGGTTATCGAAGAAGTTCAAGACATTTTATGTATATTTCTGTTTTATGATGATTTTATGTCTATACTATTCGACATGCTATTTCTACGATACGTGATTCGGGAAGCGAATAAGTACGTTATTTGTCGGATACGTGATATTCATTTTAGACTTTTCCGCAGACGAAGGTACGGGTGCTATATTGAAAGCAGCTAGTAGAGCTGGTGGCTCTACTAGCTGCTTTCAATATAGCAGCGTTATACTACTTGTCTAGAACAACGAAGTTTTTATAGGTTTATAACTGCGAGGAAAGGCAAGGGACGTTAAAATCCTACTGATATTATAAACGCGAAAGTTTGTAAGTACGGATGGATGTTTGGTGCTCTTTCACGCAAAAACCGCTTAACAGATTTGAATGAAATTTTGCATACATATAGTTTATTACCTGAATTAACACATGGGCTTTTTATCAATAAACCATATGGCCAAAGCCGCGGGAGGCAGCTAGTATTTTATAAACATACATTTAAAGTAGAGTCAAAGAAACACATACTGAAATGTACGCTACGCTAATGTGTCATGTATGTATATTGTGCATCTTGATGGTGTTAGGCTGTGTGTTGGCACATGTGAGAGGCTGTCCTACTGCGGTGCACGGTCAGGCTATGAATCTACCCACGTTGACTTGCTTCTCGTTGTAGGGCAATGTATTTGTAAAGGCGCAGACCCACCACTGCACACGCTATACACGAATATTATATAAATATACAACTATGGACAACTGTAGTAGTCCCGCAGTAAAGTTGCGCGATTTCGCGTACTGCGTAAACAGCGTGCATGGCGTTATCAGTGCGTGAGAAACGTGTCCGTAGGTTGTAGTGGACACAATTACATACATTTCCCTGCAAAGTGAAGCTTGACGTACGTATATCGCTTCTCCGTGCGTCAGGGTAGGTTAGCGCCTTTATCACCCACACACTATATGCACAAGTTCTCGAATACGTAACGCTCGCAGATCAATGTCCAACAAACGGACCTACGCAGAGCCCCGTGTACAGCGTGCGTAGCGGTAGGTCAGCTATGGCCTATGCTATACGTGCAGATACGTGTACAGGACAATGTTCTAAAAAGAGAAACAGTCAACAATATTATAGGCATACGAATAAAGTACACTTAATGTATGTTCTAATAACTTAGCAAATATTACCATCGTCCAAAATTGTAAAGTGTTTTTAGCTGTCGCCTACTATTAAAGAGGTTTGTTTAAAAACTTATCGATGTTTTTAGTGAGATCAATGTAAAGTGGATTATGAAAATATTCATGGATTTGGATGTCTGGTATATTTCCAGTCAATTGTTCAATAACTAATACGCTGATAATTTTATTCTCAGTGAACTGGATGGATTTTTTCGTCTAGAAGACCCGTGCCCCACAATAAAACAGTAAATGGGGTAAAGGGGCCCACGGAAATTAATTTCCATACAATTTAATGCATGTGGTCCTGGGCTCGATTCCCAGGTCGAGCAAAGAGTTATTAGGTCGGAGTTTGGATTTGTGCCCGGTTGTTTAATTAAAACTTAATTTTTTAAATTAAATTGCATGACATTGACTTACAATTTTTCTAGTACAGTATTTTGGAAAATATTGTAATAATAGATCCGAGTGATATGATATTTTAAAGGAAATAAAATGTTTGATTTTCAACCCATTTCATTTTTATCTTTTCATGTCATTCAGTCTTCATAGTAGAGCATATTTTGTAGAGCAAATACATCCGTATTTTAAATTAAGATCTAACGTGATGGTCACGTACTTATTATGTCGAGGTGCTAATTTTTATCTCTAATGTTTCTATTCTAGAACAAAGTAAGTAGTATATCATACCTTATCACGTCTGTAGTTCAGAAGAGTTATTCAGAAAATAATTGTCCGCAGCGTATTAAAAAGCGCTAATACCCTTGTTGTGGCTTGTATTAGGGCTGCCTTCTGTACAGTAAGGATTTGCATCCAGGTACCGGGTGTAAGTATTTACAAATAAGAATAGTTTATGAACCGTCTAGTAACCGCAACACAATCATTGTTGAGTCTGAGCTTAGTCAGATAGGTTTCATTAATTACAAATGTCTGGATATACATTATAATTATAATAATCCAAGATCCCAGGGCCGCCAGACGTCACGTATTTTCTGACGAACCAAATGTGGATGATTGAGTAGTGCTAGTATGTACAAAGAACCCATGCCTACCAGCTATAGGCTGCTTAGTGGGCCAATTTTCAGGTGTCAGGTAATCAAGGTACATACAAATATTACTTACCTCACGTAAATTCTCCAAGCTGATTTTTACGTATATTTTAGGCAATATCCTTAAAAATAAGTCGCCAATACTCCCAGACACTTTCCGTCGGCCGTATTGCTTTGCAGACGCTTTAATGCTCCCAAAGTAATTACTTAACTTCACGTAAATGATGGTGAATATACACTATATTACTAAGCCTGTGCAGATTGTAAATTAATGACTGTGAATGATTTTTAGATTGTAAGTTACCTAATATGTATTTTGTTATATGTAATTATTTTTAAATCGATCCCTTCCTACTCACTGCATACGCATATTGATGTCGTTCCGACGCGAAATCTATTCAATCAAGAAGATCATGTCACAGGCTATCCATTACTAATAATGCTTTAATCGATAACGGTTTGGAATAAATCATATCAATATACCGCGATTTTATTTTGTCATTTTCTCTGAAGAACAGGTAGCAAGAAACCATTGGTTAATATTTACGTCTCGTTTTAATAATTAAATACATTGGTGACGAATATTATACTAAGACAATAATATAATATTAGTTCTAGCTACACAATAGTTAATAAAACTTCTCAGCACTTAAGAAAACAGTAAAGGAACATAATCATAAACGTTTAATTCTCATACTCCTTGCGCATACAAAGTCATGTATATTACGCACCGTGCATTAAATATTTTAAAGATTTATACTATGTATAAATCGTTCCTAGTGTCTATTCAAAACATTGCTTGTTGGTCTAGTGGTATAGGTGCAACTGCTGAGCTAGAGGTCTTGGGTTTGATTCCGAGGTCGAGCAAAGCGTTATTGGGTTTGGTAATTAAGTTTTCAGTAGCAGCTTGGAGATTGGAATCTTGCCCAGTGGATGGCGATAGGCTCACTAAAACGTACCGGCAAAAGTATTGAGTTCGACCTCAAGGCACGCACCACTGACTTTACGAAGTAATAATATGCGTATTTATCATATGACCCCTGTTACATGAGAAGAATCCTGTACCCAGCAGTTTCACAGAAAATGGGTTGATGACAGATAATCCGTTCTTACAAATAAAACCGTTGGTTTGTAAAGACCTATTTTGACAGTTTTCCAAAATGGCGGCTCACGAAGTCACGTTTTCGCTGCAGAATTCAAAATGGGAACATGCTTTTTTTGCGTTTTAATTTTTATCGATGAAATAAAATGGAATAAAAAGTTTGTTCCTAAGATGTTCTGTGCTGTTAAGGGGCCAAAGTCCATTTTCAAATTACTTTGGATTATCTTTTTGATCTATTAGTATTGGTTTTGGTTGTATAATTATTTGCGTAAGTATAGCAAGTCATCGATACTGTTTGCGCATAGTATATGGATGCGGAAAAAACACGGGAAGTTTCCGAATTTATAAAGAATCCAAATGTTCACTATTTGATGATAATTTCGTCACCTACTAGATTTGGGCATGAAGAACTGCAAATTTATGAATAAAACATTATGTACTATCGCTTATGAGGTTCACCATTCATAGAGTAGCTAATAATGAAGGCAAATATGAGTGTTTTTAATGTAAAATCATATTATACTTTTTTACCTAGACTTTTCCTTCAGAAGGGGTTGGTCCTTGCTAGGTGCACAGTCCACTGTATGAGAATTTCTAAACGATAACCCCACATGCTAGGGTGGGCACTGGCCTTTTTTTTTTTTTTTTAAGTGCGGAAAAATCCTTTACGGACCTTCCCGTCGCCTGGGGAGGCGACAGGGTGTGTCGGACTCCGCATGAGCGTTTACCGACTAAAAAACCGCACCCGTCAACGCCACCAACCCAATTGCCGGGGCCATGGGATTCGCAAAAGCATGCACCACAACCCCGGCGGGCTTCGGTCCAGCTCTGGTCGCTGGACCCCGGCTAGGAGCGAGGCATCGCTCGCCTCGCATCCTCCACGCGGGCGCACGTGTGACGAACACGCGCGCCGCCTACTTGGGGCCATTTTCAGGTCGGGCGGCGGACTCCCCTAGTCGCGCCCACCCGCTGGCCACAGCTCATGGAGGCCGGAGGTATGTATGCGCCCTCCGGCGCCCGGTGCGTCTACTGCGGATCGGGAGAGAGGTTGTGATTTCTCTCTCCCTTTCCGCCGCCTCTTTTGCACGCATAACTTGCTCGCAGTAAGAGGCGGCGGCATCCCACGCGTTCCCGCTCCCGACCATGGATAGGATCACGGCCGGAAGCGAGAGGTCACCGCCGACTGCCGCTATGAGTTCACGGCGCTGCTCTGCCCAAGCCGGGCAGGCCTGGAGTGTGTGCTGCGCCGTGTCCTCAGGGCAACCCACGCAGTGGTGACAACCGGGCGATGGCTCCCGGCCTATGCGACACAGGTACTTGCCGAAGCACCCATGCCCCGACAAGACCTGCGTCAGCCGGAAGCTGAGGGCGCCGTGGCGTCTCTCAAGCCAATCCTCCATGATGGGTCTTACCGCCACTATCGTGGCGTGCCCTGTGGGCACTGGCCTATTTTGGGGTGGGCACGGCCCACCTGGCCCCCCTCTAGGTACGCCCATGCCAGAACGTAAAAGTACTCGTATTTTAATCACACACTTCTGACTTTTTTCTAACGGCAATTATAACGCTCAAAAATCGTGTAAATACCATGAAAGTTACATCGTAGTAATCGCGCAGGCACTGCGTAGACTCCGCAAAGCCATCGTGTATAGGCCGCGTATACTTCGCATCGATATAATTAACTGTTGGCCACGGGTTTGCACAGCTCTTTAAAACTCTACCAATTTTTGTTGCAGCATTAATGCTATTTTTCAGGAGGTACGAGTGCATTACCTATAAAAAATCTACAAACTGCCAATACCTATGTTGCCATGTAGGTATCCTATTTTACAAATACACATGTAATGATAAGCATGACAATATTTATTGCTTAATTGCTTGTTTGTAGTATTATATAGTATGTAAACCGTTATCGATCTCAATCATAAAATATTGGAATTTTCCACAGTGCAACACAAGCAGATTTCAATTGTTTATTATCTATATCATTAAGTGGTTACTGGCAATACAAGTGTTTATCGATAGACTTTTAAAATTGGAATGTCAATAACATCGAGATAATCCGAGTCATCCCCGCAGACGCACGTTCTTATAATAGGATTTCCATTTTATTACCGTTGTGTTTATAATATTAAAAAGTTAGCCCTAGTTTCGCTTTTGGCACGAAAACATATTATGTTATAGTACCTATATATTTTATGATAAAATTTAAATTCAATGGAAAACTCATAGCAATAGAATTTGCTATATATAAGCATAGCAAATACTAACGATAGATGGATATTTTTTAATCCGTTGAGGTACCTACTTGTCAATTAATTAAGAGATACATAGTCTTTGATACTTTCTTGTGATGGTATTTTCACCGTTGCAAATCTTAATAAAGTGTGTGATAATATTCCAATGGGAAAAAGGCGTGAGTGTATGCATGTACAAAATGTATGATAATGTTCCTCTTTGTTTATATCTCGAAATATATGATGGTTATGGTAATCAGTAGTAAAAAAATGTGCACATTCGTATAGGTATTGGTTTAGATAAACAAAACAGTTTATAAATAACAAACTAATGCACACCGTGTCATTGACTTTAAATTTATTAAAATAATAACTTTGAGGTCACGGGTAGATTGACCATGTAAGTATAGCTGTATAGAGATCAAAATATATGACAATATACACATATAAAATCCACAATAAGTAGTTTTATTTTAATCATTTTTTTTTTATATTCACGTAGGTACCTAAGTGAAAGATATCAGTACCTTGTAAATAGATAATGTAGGTTTTAAGATATATAAACGTAGATAGAATTGAACTAGAACTGGATTTGAATTTTATAATTACTTCGTACTGCGTAAATCACACATCACAACAATATAGACGCGCAGTATCATAAACAGACATAATATACACACTTTAAATTCTTGCATTGAATTAAATATCACAAACAAGTTAATAAAATCTTATTTTTATTTATAATAAACTGACGGCGTTTTGAGTCTGTGAAGATGTTATGATTTCTGTACATTAGAAATGTTTACGTTCATACTTTAATCAGGTATTTCCGAACGTTCAGAAAAAAACAAAACATCTCGATATTTAGCCGACATATTGCTATGATTGTTATTTCCTAAATTCCTTTTAAATAGAACTGACACGGAAGAATGGACTGACGTTTGCTTTGAAGTTTTAAAAAAAGATGTATACCTACTGGTTAAAGTCGGTTATACATTTTCGAAGATGTATGTCAGAAACTCACCGGATTTTCTTCTGTACCCCTGGGGGAATTAACAAAGACAAATTTTATTAGTAGGTATTCAAATCTCCAGGCCCGGAGCAGCTGATGTTTGTGCATTGTGAATATTTGTGTTTGTAAACGCGCTCATGGCTATTAGAGTAGCTACCAGGGCTAGGTGGGGCAGTGCCTCAGGACCAGCCAGTTTCGGGGTATGTAAAATCCGTAACCCTGTACATTGAGCAAACCAGAAAGGTTTAACGGGACCTTTTTTTGCCCCTTTGCCCTCGATGACCTAACTACGCCACTGCCACCCAAGAGGATTTACTAGTGTAAGGCAACAAAATAAAATATGTTTCTTTAAATATAAGTTCTCTTTACAAACAAACATATATGGTACCTGGTAATCTGTGTGGCCAGTCACCTAGCGCATAAACAAGCCTCGTTACTTAGCCCACAACTAGATGGCGTTGTGTGATAATATCTGGTGATAATCCTTCAATGCTACAAATTGGCTTATGCGCGAATCGTGTTGTCTAATTGCATCGTGTGCCAATAACTGTTTGCACTTTTATCAATTCAATTAAAATTGTCAACTGTTTGCCACGTGTTTCAATTTTCTTAATTGTATGCTTTCCTTGTTAGCTGAGTGTACATAAATATTGATTTTTTGTGAGCAGTATGTGCTAAGTAGTTCCCTACAGCTAATTAGCTAAAGTATTTCGTGAAAATGCCCTTACCTTCAAGGTTATGTCTTGTCGGGAAGATACTCCTACTGTAAGCACTTGTGTTACCTACGTCAAATTGCCACCTTGGAGCGTCCGAAACCCGAAGCAAAAATAATAATTAAAATATAACAATATATACAATCGGATTGAAAACCTGCTCGTTTTTGGAAAAAGGGCGTTGGTTGAAAATCAACAGATTTTAATCAAAACATATCGTGTAAGAAGAACAAGTGTAAAATGCAATAGAATTCGATTACGAGTTACGATTACGAGTACGCCGATTTTTATGAAATCGGCGTACCGGTATACTAACAAAATCTAGAATATTTTGTAGCAAGTTCAGTGTCAGTGTATTAGGAGACCTGTAGTAATAGCACAGATAACCCCCTAGGTTATCTGTGAGTTATAGCTAGATCGAAACTTAATTATGGTTTCTTCGCGTCTGCACTGGAGTTAGTACGTCAGGGTTGTTGCTAGAGTCTGCACCATATTTATTTAGGTACGAAATATATAATTAGATATTATGACTTAAGTTATATACTTAAGTCATAATATCTATATATTTTTTATTTTGATAGCCGACCTGGCAAACGATGGTCTGACATATAAAAATACTAAAATCACGATTAATAAATGGGCGGTAGGATAGGAGTATTCAATACTAATAATAAATATACTACATATACACAAAATGTTCATAAAAATCGATCGAGCCGTTTCAAAGGAGTTCGATAACCAGATTTTTTATTAGAACATTATCTTTTTTTTTTTTAAAGAGAAAATATTGCCAAGGTTTCAACGAGTCGAGCGAATGGTTTGGATAAGGATACACAGTACAAAAATATCACTGAAAAATAACATAATTTTAACATATTCTATACTATACAAATATACTTTAAAAGTCGTGATTATAATATTGATACAGCCAGTTAGAACTCCGTGAGTGTTTCATTACAGAAGTCCGGACGGAGTTATTGTCGTTTATAGAACTTCGCGAGTCTATTGTTGCACAACCTTCTTCAATAAAGAATTTTAATACAAATTTCCCCAGAATACAACCAACAATAGTGTAAATAATATTAAGCATAGTCGCATCAAAACCAATAGCTAAATAAAACTTTACTGTTGAGCAAATAAATATGTGCGCTTATCGTATTTTGGTAAAGGCTTTGGTTAGTCGAAATATAATTCACACAGATTCTTTCTTCCTTCACGATATCTTGGAGGCTAGTGGCGTGACCTAGTAGGTCTGAGATCGATCCTAAGGCACGGACCACTGGCTTTTTGACGTTAAGTGCGTTGACACAGTCACATCTTAAACGGTGGAGGAAAACATCGTAGGGAAACCTGCATGCCAAAAATTTCACTTTCAAATGAGATGAGGCCCGTGCCCAGCTGTGGGCTAATAACTGGGTTGCTGGTTTTGATGATGTGTTCATGTTTACCAATGCATGTTCCTACGTTAGTAAGAACTCTATTAAAACTAAACAATTTAACACCATTTTATACCAGTACCTATATTATTAAAAGAAACATTTAGTTGAATATTTTTTGTTTAGCGCACATGACCCACTGACACAAGATTGACATGAATGATCAACGATGACATACCGGCATTATCAAAAAGGCGCGAAGCATGTTAATCTGCGTTGTTACAATAGTTGATTAAATCAACAGACCACACAACTGATGCTTGTACAGCGATCATAGCGAAGATAAGATACGATGTGATAAATTGATAACATCAACATAACGTATTCGGTTAACCGAATATTCCAGTTTGAATGATAAAATCATTAAATGATAAATGTTATTTATACCTGTAAATAGATATAGATATGTTTTTTAAGTTTTATAATTCAATATGTATTGTTGTATTGGTTGTTTAATCTTCCAAAACTCAAAAAGTTCTACTCTGATTGAGTAAAATATTGACAATGTAAACCTACATTTAGCCCGCCCAAAGATTGTTTTTATCTATTTTTCACGTCAATGAAACTACAATGTGTCACAGCAAAGCGTGGCAGGTTTCAGCTAATGGGTTTATAAATACGGATAGCGTCGGAGTTTCGGAGTGACGGTTGACTGAACTGGCGATCTCTGAGAGGAAACACTGAATCGACTTAAAAAAAAAACTCAGAGAATTGTGTCTTATTCTGGAGGCCAGTATACATTGTTAGTCTTCTAATGTCATGAAAAGAATGGAATTACTTATTAAAGACTGTAACACAGCAGCCTTTGGTTGACTTGTCTCAACTGACGATAGGTACCTATGCTTGTATGCAATCATTACAAAGTGGAGTTCAACAAACTATCGCTCGTTGATACCAGCTAAATCCACATAACATTGTAGATTGTGTTTATTGGTTTACATCTTCAACACACCTAGTGTAATATTTAAATATCCAATGAATTATATCTCTATTTTTGCCTGGAATAAAAGACAAACGAATCAAACAAGACCAAACTAAAATTGAGACACTGAATTTTCTCACTAAAATGTCGCATGTATTATGATGTAAAAACAAGATATCGTCTGCCGATAAGTTTAACGTCCCGAATAATATTGTATCCCAATAAAATTGCTTGAAGAATTGAACCTAGCTTTACTATCAAAATTATAACCTTGTATTACAGATATTTATTTATTTATAATAACCAACACACCAATAGCAAATACATACAACACTTATAGGAGTTCTTGAAACTATAAGATATAATAGGGATGTTGACAATTTTTCGGAATTGATTTTATTTTAAAGGTCGACTGTTGTTTGTCATAAAACAATATATTTTATTTAAAAATATAAGTATTTTCGATGAGAAAATATAGTAAAATAGAAGAATATTTATGTCACCCGCCAAAACACTCACACAGCTCTCACGCAATTACATGTGTCACTAACCGCTAGACGTGGATCGCTTTTGATGAGAATTCGTCGAATTATGTTTTCTTCATATGATAATTAATACAAATAATCAAAATGAACACAAAGTATTAAAAATTTTCACAGTTTCACGTCGATATAAACACAACAAACAGAAATGTTTGCGGCTTGTTTATCGGTTAGTGACGTCATACGCTCATCTTGGCGTTTGCAGTCACGTGACAATAGGTGATAAATAAAACTTTAAAAATTATTTTTAATAAATTGAATTTGATATATTAAATAAATAAAATGAGATTTTCGATGTTCTAATAATCCAACCTATAATAAAATTAACAAGTAACATGAATTTGTGATTAGTGTCAACATCCCTATTGTCGGCACGAGTCGTAAGCACAGATTTTAGTAGTAAAAGCCATTTTACCCATGTACGCTTTCGGCCAAATTTGTTTAGTATCGGTTTACCGGTCAGAAATTATCGTGTGCAGCCTCGGCGCCACTCGCCATCGTCATTCCGCCGAAGATTTATGGAATGCGCAAGTAAAGTCTGTGCTCACGACTCGTGCCGGTACCTATACTAGATGATTGATACACTACAAAGTTCTTCTTTGCAAATACATACATATTATACATAGAAATATCCATGACAAATGTCTATGCTCATCACACAAATATTTGCCCGTACCGGGATTGACGAGGACTCTTGCCACAGAAATCCCTAAGAGAAGTCTTTAAAAATATTAATATACTCACACTTCCGTCACTCTATATACTTGAAAATATTATGTACGTCCGGAAAAACCATCTACAGTTTAACATCAATAGTGACTATCATAACATTAATACTAGGAATAAACATAAATTAGTAGTGCCTAAATATAGACTTACAAAAACTAATAAATCATTTCTAGGGAATTGTATACGCTTTTATAATAAACTACCTAAATGTGTCACCGATCTCACCGGCAAGAAATTTAAAAATCATGTGAAATCTGTTCTTGTCAAGAAAGCCTATTATAAAATCAAGGACTATGTTGACGATAGGAATGTGTGGATGTAGATACTGTTGTGCATGTGGCCTCCCTGGTACCGTGAGGTTGTTTCTATTACAAAAACGTTGTCTTTTTAAAGACATAGCTTGTAGCATTTTATTATGGCGTATTTCACGCCCCTATTCAATTGTTATAATTTTGTAAATGTGAGTTCAGTGTATTGCTCAGTCTAGAGAATTATACTTACCATATCACTTTTTTTTTATATCTTTGACCATTTACATCTCAAGACATGAATTTTTTACATTGACCTCGCATAATTATTACCAAAATAATGTAACAATACCTTCTTTTTAAAAGAGTGTCTATGGAGTTTCTTGCCGGTTCTTCTCCATGAGATCAACTTCTTGGAACCGTGCAACTTGAGTCATAACGTTTTATAAATGCTTGAAAAAGTTCATATGAAATAAAAACCTTTTGATTTGATTTGAAACGGCTGCGCTAAATGGGTCGTCAAATTCGCTAATACATCTTTGCTCTTATTCTTGGCATTTATATATATCAAGTGTAAGCGGATCCGAAGCTCAAGTTCACTTTGACGTATCTCAGTCACCACATTGTTAACACTCTGTACTAAATGCAGGTCATGTGCTAATTCTGTCTAAGTTGTTTTAAGGATGACCCACATATATCCGGTTTAATCTCCGCCCTGCAACCGAAAATGCATGCGGTGTCGTATTTGTTTATGTTATTTTGTTTTTGCAAACATTTAATGAAGCATCCTTTCGCAATTAAATTTATTATTTATTTTGTGATTCAGAGTTGCATCTTCATCCCGTTTTTTGCTTCTTCAACGTGGAAATCAATCTTGCAACTATAAGGAAATACTAGAAAATATTAATAAGTTTAACTTATACATTTGGATTCCGTTGCAAGTCCCATTAGAATATAAATAACATCTCACAAACAAACTCATCTCTTCTACATTGCAAACATTGTTGAAAACAATGATAGTAGGTAATTATTTTAAGTGAGAGAGATATTTATAATAATATACTGGCATTCAATTCGACTAATTAGACAGGACTAAAATCCTATCCTTTTCTCAAGCTCTTTGTTAGAAATGTACTGTTACAAAACTAGTTCCGTTTTATACCAACAGAATCAGCATCATTATGCTATATTTTAGTAGTTTGGAAAATGCAATAATTCATAAATAAGACAGACTGTTTACAGTTAAAATGAAATAGTAATCAAGTGAAACATTTAATACGCCTTTCATCTTGGCAGTTAGCAGTAAAGTTGAATAATATTTGTAAATATATCACGCTATGATGCCTAACAGGGTATACAAATACAGCTAGAACTTTGAGCACTAAAATGAAACTAGAGTAAGTGTAAAATTTATTTTGCCATAGTTCTGGGCTGAGGTGTGGTAATTGTAGTTTGTTACGATATCTTGTATGGTGTGTGTGATTTTTTTATGAAATTGTAGTTGTAAGAGTGTTTCATGTGTGATATTTTTTCTTTTCAATGTGCAAGTTTTAATAGTGTACAGTTATTTTAAGTTAAGTATTCGTGTTTAGATATCGATGTTGTACTTGTAAGTAGCTTTTGCCAGTAATATAAAATGTGTTATTCTTGTGAATCGGTAAACTGTATCAAACAAAGTTTGGCAAGGCCGAATCCTTATCTCGGTAACAATCGACACGTCACGGAGATAACAGTGTTTTTAATTGAGAATGATTGTTTGATAAAACTACATAAGTAGTCGCCACAGAGAGCGGAGATTCGTCTTCATCTCTTCAACGTGCATATAAGGTTTTCAAACAAGATATCAAAATTACTCATTTCTTTATAATGTTGATTAAAAATGTTTTTTCCTTAATATTTGTCGAAACCTGAAATTCAGCTGCTACTGGTAATCTCATAGAAAAACCCAATAACATTTTGCTCGACATAGCAATCGGACCCAGGCTGACTCTTAGGAGGCGCCTTTTACAACGACTAGACAAACGAGGTAGTCAAACCTACGGTATATGGACACTTGTAAAATAATCGTACACCAGTAATACAAAGGATCTTAAAACATAACTCCACCGTCCTTTTCCTAAAATAAACCGAACAGAAAAATAACAATTTATTTTTAGCACCGCAATCAGTAGTAAATATATATAGAGTAAGTAATTACGAGATGGTCCGTCTGTCGTAAACCTGAGAGGCAAAGTAACACACCTATGCTAGTTGTAAACTCATAATACACATTGGATCATGCCTCACGACCACACTGCATGTCTGGAATCTTTCGAACAGCCCATAAATCGCTATTTCGGCACAAACCGAGTATTTTTTTTTGCAAATGTATACGTATGAGTCAATTGGTTACCTAGTTCATTTAGAGAATACATACAAGATCAAAAGGACATATCAAATTATTTCTTACACTGAAACGAATTTTGGATGTTGAAATAAAACTACTTACCAACGCCATGAATACTAACTCTGTCAATACCGACGCTACCAATACTGACGCCAACGACACCGGCGCCATCAATACCGTCGCCACTAATACCGACGCCATCAGTATTAACTCTATCAATAGCGACGCTATCAATGCAATACCATAATAATATAAAGTAAATATTATTTTGGTATGATTTACCGATGTTTCGAATTTATTATTTAAACATATTTTTGATTTAGTTTTCAAGCCAAGTGTAGTCAAGTACGTCGTGATGTGTTATGTAAAGTGATTCTGATTTAGCTATAAAACTATAATCTTAAATAAGGATATTCCGTTTTTATTTTACCTATACTATTTTCTATCAAAGTTAGAATAATTTATCACCTTCATGGTAAAAAAAAACTAATTATCGGGGTTTTCATTGGCAGTTTTTACTACATATGCGTTCATATTCGCTGTTAACATGAACTTATATTTTTTAAATCCATTCGAACCCCTTTCTGAAAGAATTAAGATTGCGTCTATTGTTTTCAATTCTGACATCATTCGTGTTTGGTTATCACGCGGATCTTAGATAACGATTTAGAAAACAAATGGGATTACAATTCGATAATATCGATATCTAATAATCGTGTTGTATATTCGTTTTTTAAAATGACCAGCGGAATAAACTAAAGAAAGATATTGCCACTGAAAAAAAAAATACCTACATAAGGGACACAATATAGGCAGATTATACTGTTTTATATTAATAGTATAAATTTTTTGTTAATTAATTATTAATTATTTAAACGCCTCAAACAGTAGGACTACAGGCGTTTGTCAAGGAGTTCAAATCAATGCGCAGTAATGTTTGTTTTATTCTTAAAATAATAACTTATTCTATTTATTAAAAAAAAATTCTAAACTATTATAAAAACCGACTTCAAAAACTGAAAAACAAAAATATACCTTATACAGTTTTACCGTCTTAGAGGTTTGAAGACGATTCTTCAACAAACGAACTGTTTTAAAACACTCAATAACGATTTACTATTTGTCGTAATTCCCATATATCTATTTTAGCACTGCAGTATTTTCAGCCTTTTTGACTTCAATATCTCCAAAATGAACAACTTTAATCCCAATATGAGAAGATGCCAAGTAAAATTGGCCAGCAAGTTTATTATAAACATACTAATTTATTTCTGGAAACCACTAAGATAGCAATCTAAATATGACCACATGTGGCCATGTATACATCTTCAATATAAAATTATTGTTTCCATTAAATCGCTTCAGTTTATCTTTAGTAATATTATAAAGAGGAAAGATGTTTGTGTTGAATAAGGCTGCGAAACTACTAGATCGATCTGAATAATTATTTCACAATGAAATGCTACATTATCCGTTATGAAAATCCGTGTAATCGTATGAAAACTCCAATAATTTAACCCAAGCTGTGAAAAAAATACTGAAACGACTCTTATCGTCCCTGGAAGATTATATTTTTTTTAATATTTATTAATTACCTATATCTATACCCGTGTGAAGCCAGGGCGGGCCGCTAGTTGTATCTATATATTTAGTAGAAAGAAGATCTTTATTTCAGTAACGCGACCATTAAATATATTTCAGAACATAAATACTTATTTTATTTCACCCAGCAACGATTCTCAACTAAAACAACTTGTTTATATGAACTTGAATGCAAAAGAAGATAAAAGTAAAGTCTATAATAAAATTATTATTTAAAATGATCATAAATCTGTGGAATACCGATATAAGATCACAAGCAGAGCTGGATCTAGACTAGATGAAAACATTACAATGGAAAATTATTATGACTTGCGAGCTTCCAAAACATTGTTTGATTAATTTAGTGGTTCTATTAATAGTGGAGCTATATTATATTCATTTCCATGTCCTTATTCTAACACCTACGTTGATTTTGTACACATAGTCTTCTTATTAGCAGCCACTTGCGAATAATTCATGATTCACGATTCGACATATTTAATTAAGCATCTAGAGCTGTGGTAGCCTAGAGGTGTGACCAGTGGACTGAGATGTCAAAGGTCTCGAGTTCGAACCCAAGGCACGCACCACTGACTTTTCGGAAGTTATGTGCGTATTTATCACAAGCTCAAACGGTGAAAGAAAACATCGTGAGGAAACCTGCATGCTTGAGAGATTTGTCTCGATGGCACGTGAAGTCTGCCAACCCACAGTCGGCTAGCGTGGTGGACTGTAGCCTAATCTCTCTCAAACGAGAGGAGACCCGTGCCCAGCAGTGGGACGTTAATGGGTTGATGATGATGATGATGAATTAAGCATCTTAACTTTGCATTTTCCCATTTTCCGAGATTTTTTCAGCTTACATATATCATTCGATTTCGTATCCTTATAATAGGTAGGTACTGCAAATCATCTGTAGGTGATTGCTTCGATAAATTGATAAGCAAACATATTAATTATTACCTATTTCCTAAGCTAAGCAGAGAAGACATACAAAAATAAGTTTTGATTATGTTATAGACCCAAAATCTCGAATGTCCATATTTCATATAAATAGTTATGAAGCTGATAAATGTTCGACTGGAAACGCACTAGAATACCGCCTGGCATCAAAAGAAACATCCTGGTAACCGGTCCATGGACGATGCCTTAAGATCCTTAAATAGCTGATGCACATATGATGGTGTTGATGGTTATTTTCTTTTCGTTACAGTGGGCAGGGAGGCGACATGCCACGTGATGAGCGAGAGCGTGTCGGTGGTGCTGCACCAGACCAACATCACGAGGCTCACGGCGAAGGCCATCCATGCCGCCGGCTACCACCTGCACCGGGTTGAGCACCTGTTAGTATCCCTCCAACGTAAATAGGTATACGCTGTGGTTCTCTGTATGTATGTGTGCTGTGGTTTAGGCTGTAAGTAATCTCCTGCGTATTATAACTGAATTGTTGATTGAATGCGTTGGTCTGACCCATAGACTGGTGGAGATCATGGAGACCCATAGAGTGGTCTTACGTGGTTAAGTATAGATTATTTAGTATATGCTAACTTAAAAAATCTCTAATTTTTTATTTTTAATGCATCTACATTGTGTAGAATATAATCTTTTCTACGAACACTGAAAATGCAGAAATCGCTTATAAATATAGAGCAAAGATGAACCTTGCTAGAAATAATTCTACCCGTATCTCATAATGTACAATCACATTTTACGCTTTGTCAGTATACAAAAAAATCTAGTGTTTAGGAAAGCGACATTCGTAACATACCTACTTATTTAGGTATAGTGCAGCTACAATACGACGCCTTTAAGTCACAGTAACTACTTATTTAGCGTTCCTTATCAAAATTGAGAAAATAAAAATACTTATTACGTTACGTTACAATTAGCTTCATTTTGACACAAAGCACCTCAATGTTATAAAAACAAGAACCAAAATACCGCTGCAATATTGCTCATATCGCAATCAGAAATCTCCTCGTTAGAACTCGGATGGAGCTGTCAATTATGACTGTGCGAAGCCGAAATAAACAAACGAACCTCATAAAAACTTCCAAAGTATTTACGAGTAAATGAACGGTGAGTTTAAGCGTTATTTTTGTTTCAGATCAATAATGGATGCGCCCAAACTAGAGCACATCGTCGTTGAAGATCTGACTAAGATGCCTAATCTCAAATCTTTGTGAGTATTTTCAAACGTGATGATGACTCAACACAATTTCTTGAAATATCGACAGCCGTTCTTCTCGAGAAATTCTTTTATGTTTACATAAACAACATGGTACAAAAATCTATTGTCTAGTTATACTGTTAAAGTTTTTAACCAGTCGATATATCGTGTGACAATGGCAAGAACACTCTCCTATATTCTTGTTATAACAATTGCTATACTATCATTCCGATATAAAAAACTGTAGAGTTACCTAACTGTAATAAATATTTTAAAATACAGCTGTCAATCGTGAACTAACCTAGTGCCCACCCCAGGATGTTGGACTACCCGATCAGAAATTTTCATAAGTTGACCGTTCCCATCCCAGGATCCTCAGGATCTTTCATTATATTAGTTGAAAAAATGTCCCACATCGATCGGAATCAGTGGCATAGCTAGACGATCTCATGAAGGGTAACAAAAAAACCGTCATCCCATTGAAACTGGCCGGAAATTTTACAATAACGTTTTTGATAATTTTAATATGAGGTTGACCTTATTTTTGCCCTAGAGCCCTCAATCACTCTTAGCACTGGAAGCCAAACCTCCCATGAAAAATAAGTTTAGATTAATTCAGTAGTTTTGCTTGTGTAACACCTTCGGACCTTGCCCCGGGCGCCATGTTTAAATAACTACGTCACTGATCACAGTTCCCATTCTTAAAACCTTCTCAGTGACATCAGAACGGTACTAAACTACTCCGTACTATGTACTGTAAACACGAATAATTCAACTAGTTCTCCATAATATTGACTTACAAAGGTAAAGTTTCATATAAGTCACTGTAGAACGTAAAGCATTGTACAGTTACTACCGACAGACTTGGCCGTTGATTACTTTCAACCTTATAGTCTCAGAAATAAGGGGTGAAATTCTAAGTTTCTTGTTGTTATTGGCTGGGTCGACTGTAGGAAATTAAGTTCTAGGTAGTAATATTAAATTCTAGGGTGAGACATGCCAGCTACAATGTGTTCATCGATAGAGCAGTTGCATTGCGATTAATGAAATATATATAATATAATATGTGCAGTTGTGCACTTAATTTTAAATCAGTTACTCATTTATCTTCTGTCTGACCTGTCCTGATGTCATCAGAACTTCAGTTGATAGATAGACGGTGTAGGTAACTTGAAATTTAAAAGAATAGAATAAAAAGGGAAATAATGGTAATAATACGTGTTCCTCAGGTTTATAACACAAGCGCCGCGACTGCACCGCGTGGCTCCCCTGCCGTCGCTGCCTGAGCTACGCACATTGTACGTATGTATTTCATTTGTATTAGAATTTCCTTTGTTTAAACTGCCTCATTGGTCTAGTAAAGCAAAAGTAGAGCAAAAGAGGATTCCCAGTTCGAGCAACGTGCTATTGGGTTTATTTATGAAATTATCAGTAGCAGCTTGGAGTTAGGATTAACTCCCGGTTGATGGCGATAGGCTCGCCCTAAAACATACCGACAAAGTTGGTGTACATTAGTACACCTTTGCCTAACCCTTCCGGGATGATAGGCGTGATAGTGTGTCAATGTTTTATAATAACTCAAATTCATGTCATTTTTCTGTTCCTATAAAATCTCTTAGGTACCTAATTTTCTGGCACGTTTTGAAATAACCCAGATTTCGTTTTCAAGATTATGCGTCCTGAAAACGCTAGTTATAATTCACACTAGGTCAACTGATATAGAGACAGATACTATCCAGTCTTCATTTTGACTGACACGTTGATTCATGTACAGACTTATAGCTTATAGATTTCAACGCATCTGGAATCTGGATTCCCGAAAAATGCACCTGCATTTTCAACTTTATTTACACAACAATGATTATCAGATCATCTGCTTTACTTCACAGTATAATCACCACGTCTGGCCTGGTGGAAGTCCCGAACCTGAGTCATGTTCATGATCACAAGAAGGACAACAACTCACTTGCCTATCTGCAAGCTATGTGAGTACCCCGTAGTTTCCTTTTTCCTCAATTCTAGAGAACTTTAAAACTATATAAAAAATATAAATTTCTCCAAGGGGGATAGAAAACATTGCGAAGAAAACTGCATGTCTGAGAGATTTTTAAAATAGCGTCTTCACTCACTGAATGGAGCCGAACTTATAAGAGAAAGAACCCATACCACCAGGGCACAGGCTGATCATAGCAATAGTAATTTACTTCGAATTCAAATCGTTGTATAAAAATATCCCTATTATTGTTTATTGCATTTAGACTATAATAGTTCACGACGCTATCCTACAGCGGTTTTTCAGATGTTTTCCTTCACCGTTTTAGGATGTGATAAATACACACATAACTTTCTTTGTCTTTGGGTTTGAACTCGAGACCTTTTACTTTCGCGGTCCACTGGTTACACCACTAACCTAGTGGTGTAACCAGTGGACCGCAGCATCGCAGCAGCGGTCTCAAGAATGATTATCATTTTATTTACATAATCTAGCCATCAGCTATAAGAACGGCTTAACCAAGAAATTAGACATTTACTATTTCTCTTTCTAATTCGGCAGAGACCTGGAAGGTAACCACATAAAGCGGCTGTCTCCGCACGCACTGCGCGTGCGCGCCGATCAAGTGTAAGTCTATAGGTACATACACACCATGTGCTATTTTATTTTGAGTTCCTTCCTTATTTGCATAACCTCTGTGTTTTGGTAATTCGTTTGTCACGTGATAAAGACACGAAGACGAAGGGCCAGCAGGTTTATTAGATACGGATTTGTTCCAATCAAGCATGTTAAAGTATCTATGAATATCATTAGGGAACTATAGGTAAATATGTAGTAACTATAACTAAGCCTGTTCAGTGTTAATCAGATTATCAATAAATTAAAAAATAGGTGGTGGTGCGACGCCCAACACCTTAATCTGTCAGTGACAATAGATGCTAAGGATCCGAAAGGTTTAGATTAAATAATATCAATATATCGCAATAAACTCCCAAACTAATATAAATCTAGAATAAATGATAGACTAATTAAAACTAATGTTTGGAGATAATTTTAATTCTTCCCAGTACTTAGGATTTTAGGAACTTTGTAATAATAGTCCATCCGAGCTACAAAAATGGCAAGGCATCATTTCGGTAATCATATCTAGCGAGACTGAAATTTACCTGATTCTAAATGATACAGCGACAACCAACAATCATAAAACTAAACCTACCAAATCCCGATAAACACGTAGTGTAGGTACTTAAAAAGCTAGATCTCTTAATCTAATCAATTTGGTATAATTGACCGATTAGGAAAATAAACACCAATCATTATAGATGTGCGTGCAAATTTCTTTCATGAAAATAATTTTCATTCATAAGATGGTGGCAATTTAAATGTTGTTTTAGTTGAATAGGACATAACACAGTTATACAGAAAGACGGCCAGTGGCAGTCCCCTAACTATATTATATGAGGAACCCATCCAAGGGACCTAAAGTAGGGCCCCCCTTAAATTTCTTTAAATTTTTCCTCTTTAGACTCAATCAACATTGTAGTTTTTTTAAATTAAATGACTACTTACGTAGTAATTAATGTTAACAATACAATTTAGGATTCTCCTGTACCAACTCGCTGTCTTCTAGGGCGCTTCTATTTAGACCACTAGCCATAACTGTGCTAGTATGCTGTGTGGATTAACTGGTTGATAATAATTCAAATTTCTGAATACACACCGTCATTTTCTATTGCCATGGTATTCGTGTGAGATCTAGATTTATTTGATATCTGTGGCACATCTATATTTTCCCATGCAATATCTTTGTTAATATTTTGGAGCTTGTACTAAGATATCGCTAATCTAAGCTTAATTAGTTTGCTCTAGTAATTGCACCATTAGTTAAAATTATCTTTATTGCAGTACCAGGTATGCGGGTAAAGGCTAGGTAGGTACATGTGGACTTTACTCTTTAGATTGTTTTAATATTGAGTAAATATTTTATTTGCAGTTCCTACTTTGTTGCAACATTGCTACTGTATCTAGCTCTAATTACGCATAATTATTTTATATTACGCATATTATTTATAATTAAGAATATTAGTAGTAGGCACCTAAGAACCTAAATGTTTCTTTGTACACGGCTACAGTTGACTCCCGATGCGCTGAAGTTGGGAAATAGTTAAATTACTCCTAGACTTGTTATACGCCTCTGGGTGAAGATTTTCAATGATCTGAGAGACTGGAAACTTGGTATATAATACAAAACTGCTTACTTTTACGAAACATTGTACCTATTACTAGGTACTTACTTAGCTCAAATTGCCATAGGTAATAATTAAGGTTGTAAACAGACATCAGTCCATATATGTAGTTATAAGTTCCATAAGTCCATTTTTTTCATTAGATATAAGTATTTATATTATATTGTTTTAATCACAGGTCCTTGAACTATAACTTGCTGGAAGAAGTGCCTGCGTTTGCGTTCAAAAATGCACAAATTTCAAAATTGTAAGTTGATATTTTTTTTGGAACGAATTTCCTTATTGTGCTTTGCAAAATCGGCAAAAAACTAACCGGCAAAAAACGTCCGTAACGCGTGTGATTTTTTTTGTATATAATAATTAACTGAATAATATTTTTTTTATACCTCGAATAAATATTTCCGACATTATTAGATTACACAGTGCCATCTAGTTCCATGATAAGCAACGAGGCTTGTGTTACGGATACAAGATAGTTGATAATATATACTATTTTATTTTTGTAAATACATACATATTATACATAGACACATCCATGACTCGGATACAAATGTTGATGCTCATCACACAAACATTTGTCCCTACCGGGATTCGAACCCGGGACCCATAGCATAGCAGGCAGCGTTAACTACCGCTGAGCTAAACGGGTCATCGAATAATTAATTAACCGAATAATTATTTTCTTTATACCTCGAATAGAACTTGAAAGTGTCCCACGACACCATTTCTTTTATCTTTATAAAATAAGGAACTTGGTTCCTAGCTGGTGTCTCAAGATCAAGACACAACAGTTTTTTTAAATCCTCTAAAGCTAAGATACCAAACTTCGAAAATAATTCTTCTATGGTTTCTTTATTTTCGTTAATGGAGTATTCAGTATTTTGACGACTCGGTGGCGCAGTGGCTTAGCGATCGGCTTGTGCGTCACGGGTTGCGGGTTCGATCCCCGCACGGAGCAAATATTTGTACGTTCTACAGGTAGTTGTTCCGGGTTTGGGCGTTTGTGTATGTGAAAATTTGTGTTTGTAAACGCACCCACGACACAGGAGAAAATCCTAGTGTGGGGCAAAGTTAAAAAAAAAAAACAAGTACATATTGACAATGTAACCTTTGACTTATTATGTAGAACGAGTAAGTGATTAACGATTGTGATGTTATGTATTTTCAGAAGTTTTAGAGGGAACACCAAACTGAAACACATAGATGATAATGCTTTCGCGTCGAATTTGCTGCTCCGACAATTGTAAGTTATTTGAAATAATTTATATTATTTTCTTTACCTACAACATTCAAGCTGCATTTAAGATCATCAAAGCCATTAGATGTTAAATAAAAAGCTTTTATATTTACTTCTAAAAGAATTAATTCGAGTATCTACTGTTCAAATTTATTTGATCATCATCATCAACACAATTTAGACTTTACATGCCATCGTGTGGATCTCGCAAGTTATGCAGTTTTCCTCGCGATTGCAACTAGTGTTGACATTTAGAAAGAAGCTGTAATATTGGTCTACTCGAGATAAAAATATTTGAATTCGAATTTGATGTTTTCTTGTATTAAATGGTAAAGAAATACATCGTGAGAGAGATTCGCATGCGATAAAATATACACGGAAATTCGACAAGCCTGTGGTGCGTGCCTTTGAAACGAACTCAGGACCTACATTCACTTATAATATTTTGTTCCAGAGATTTAAGTAACACCGCTATTACCTCTTTGCCCACCGCGGGCCTGCAGAACTTGGAAAGTCTTAGGATAGAGAAGACACCGTCGCTGAAGTACATCCCATCGATTTACGAGTTCCAGGTGAGAGCTTCAGAAATGTTGCTAGTAATAAAATACGGAGTAAATTTATTTCGCACAGATTTTATCGCTGTAGGTAGGTATATACTTGTATTATATCATCCTGACGTTTCATTTTAAATAATATCCATTGCCACGGCAGTGACGGCATTTCTACACCAGGTTGCTTTAAAGGATAAATATATCGCCGTAAAAAGTAGTTTTATTTAAGTACATAAAAATACATTCTGCTCAATATTTTATTTGACGGTTCTAACATGACTTATATTTATATTCAAACTCGACATTGTTTCACATGTTTGTGTGCGTCCTTTACATAAGTTTTAAGCAATCAATTTTAATTTCCAGAATCTTCAGAAGGCGTACCTAACGCACCACTTCCACTGTTGCGCGTTCCGTTTTCCTGAGCGTCACAACCCCACGCGCCACAAACTATATGAGACGCAGATAGCGATTATGCAACAGGTAACAATATTATATGTATATACGTATAGGTACAAGATCTTATATACAATAATTCGTAAGTTTTGTCCAGCTTTTCCGGTATACTTAACCTGATAATTTTCTCAATCAATAGAAATGTAACCAGCAAAAATCATCGGCAGTCCGGAAGCAAAGATCGCTAGAGCCAATCAAGGCGATAATTGAAAACCCCAGGAATTATACAAAGTAAGAATTCCATTATTATTACGCAATATTTATTTATTACTAGAGAAATATCATATCATAGCATATCAAAGATAATATTTCTATGAACCATATGAAATCTTCAGGTTTTATACCTATATCAGGTATAAAACCTGAAGATTTAGTTTTTAACCAAACTAAGCGACGCCTAAACTCTTGTTTCCAGTGACTCCATAGAAGATGACGTGTCGACGGCCACGACTAGCGAGGAGTATGATACCAACGGGATGGAGGAGTACTTCTCCGACTCTGGTAGCTGGGAGGATGATGACAACCAGGGGGAGTTCCACGAGCCCGTCAACGGCACGTTAGGTGTTGGCTTCGCTGTGGTATCGGCTGAATGTGGCAATTTCAGCATCAGGTGAGCAATTGAGAAGTCCTTGGCATCGTGATCATATCAACGATTGTTTAATAAAGAACAATTGTTTTGACTCTAAGATGAGGTTATTTAAGTAAGCGACAGATACCGTCCGTTAAGGTTGTACGATCGGTTCCTTCTGCTTCACCAATTCCAGATACGATCGAAGTAGGTCGTATGTGTCTGATAGATTCGGTACCTAATTAATGAATCCACGACATGCAAAATTGTGACATATTAAATGTAATCTTTTAATTTCCAGCCCACGAAAAGTGGAATGCTTCCCCGTTCCAGACGCACTGAACCCTTGTGAAGATGTGATGGGGTGGTCATGGCTTCGAGCCAGCGTGTGGTTCGTGATCGCGGCTGCCGTGGTCGGCAACGTCGCCGTTCTTCTTGTCCTTCTGACAAACCACACAGAAATAACTGTCCCGAGGTTCCTCATGTGCCATCTTGCTTTCTCAGACCTGTGCACAGGACTTTACCTCTTCATGCTAGCGGTTGTAGATCTAAGGTCGTACGGAGAGTTCTTTAACTACGCCTACGACTGGCAGTACGGCGTCGGCTGTAAGATCGCTGGCTTCCTATCAGTATTTTCCGGACAACTGTCCGTTATTACGCTTACTATAGTTACGTTGGAGCGCTGGTTCGCCATAACGTATGCAATTTATTTAGAAAGGAGGATCTCTTTGTCAGCCGCTGCGAAGATTATGATGAGCGGTTGGCTGTACTCTTTCCTGATGGCTGGCTTGCCGCTGGTCGGCGTGTCAGACTATTCGTCTACCTCAATATGTTTGCCAGTCGAGAGCAAGGATGTAGGAGATGCGGTGTACCAAGGATCTATATTCATGGTGAGCGCAGTAGCGTGGATCACCATCGTGGTGTGCTATGTGCAAATATACAGGTCTTTGGGAGGGGGAGAGACTTATGGAGGGAGGGGTGCTGCTGCAGCCGCTGAAAGAAGGATCGCGAACAAAATGGCTCTGTTGATTGGGACTGACTTACTTTGCTGGGCGCCCGTCGCGTTTTTCGGCGTGACGGCCTTGGCCGGGGCTCCACTCGTCGACGTCAGCCACGGGAAAGTACTTCTAGTATTCTTCTATCCTCTTAACGCCTGCGCAAATCCGTTCTTGTATGCAATCTTAACGAAACAGTACCGAAGGGACTTGATAACGTTAATTGCGAGGACTGGTCACTGTAATTGGTTGGTGGAGAAATACAAGCTGGCGACCACGCCCCCTCCGACGGCGCACACCAACCCGTCTGCGCCGGCGCAGCTGATGCCGCTGGTCGACTCTATCACGTACCAAAGGAGTCAGTCACAGATTAAAGACAGTAGTGAAGTACCGCTTTAAGTGTATAGTTATTATTTAGGTTATTATGACATTATTATATGGTTATTAATTTTTTATTTGGTGTTTTATTCATATACCGTTTGCGAAATAGCATTAAAATTTCTATGAACAGTCATAACACCTGACTGACCGTTATTTATGAAATTTTAGCAAGACTTAGGTGACGACCATATTAGCGCACCGTTTAAAAAGCTGCCTTCTGTGGTAACGGACCTGGGTTCGAAACCCCAATATCCCCGATAGTAGCTCGTAACTAGATGCAGCTGCGCTGTGTAATAAGGCCCGTTTAATAAATTGTTGACAAGAATAAGGAAACTTTAATTAAAAAACAATAATATAGATACGAACAAAGTTTCCTTATTCTTTTCAAAAATTTAGTTGCTCAAAAGGTTGAGACATATAGAATTTAATATAGATTCATTCTAAGTGTTCCAAAATATTAATATACCTGGTTTTAACAGAAAACAAAAAATCTTAAAAATTCTGTATATATGTACATTTATTTACACACAAACCCTCAATTCAGGAACAACTGAGCATGATCTTCTAGAACATTCAGAACCTGACTATCAACATACTCCACCACAAGTTTATCTCCCTCTAGCAGTACTTCAGTCTTCATCAGCTCTGCCACTTCCACATCCATCTTCAGCGGACTGATGCAGTAACTATCCAGCTGCCGGAACAACCTCAGCTTTACAGGACTCACTTTGTTATTATCGTTTTTTATATTACAAGAGTCACAAATACTATCAATTGATCTACCTAAACTCCATTTAGAACTGATGAATACTGGTATTGTATCCTTTAAATCTGGATCTAAGGTCACGGACTCAAATTTGGTGATGTTATCCTCTTCTTGGATGATTCTTATGGGTTTGGGTTCCATGTTTATAGGTTTTTTTATAGCAAAGTACACTCTGTCCGATACTGGGATGGTCTTAGGACCGACAGCCTTTTGTTTTATTCTCATTAAGTGTATTTTTGAGGCTGTCTTCACTTTCGCTGATGATTGTAATGCCTTCCTTATGTTTTCTGTAATCTGTAAAATAATAATATTTACAAAGGTAGAACAAGGGTTAAGAAGGTTTAAGTTGAATTCCATTCAATTTCACAATTTGGACTGTCAATTTGACAAAGGTGTGTGACAGCAAATGAATGTGAACTCCAAGACTAGGATAATTGGTACTGTTTGAGGCCTAATTCCGCAGTGAATGCAATAGACTGATAAAATATTTAAATTTGAATTCAAATATATAAAATATAGGTACAAAAATATAGGTACCTATTTTTTGTATTCATAATGTATTTTATATTTTTATACTACGGAAATAGCTTACCTTCTCTTGTAAATGTTTATTAGCCTCTCTAAACTGTCTTCTTGGAGCTTCTAGTTGTTCTATCTTAGCAGCCATAGTTTCATCATCAATTTCTGGACATGAACTAAAAATATCAACATTAGGATTAGAAAAAAAAAAGCAGATTTGAATGAAATAGTAATTCCATGCAGACAAAGGTACAGGCAAAAGCTAGTATACAATAAATGAATAATAATAATAAGCAAATTAAAGGACAAACATGGAATAAACAAAAGAAGTGAGGAATATGAGCTTCTGTATAATCACTGCCTTTCCCATAGGTTTTATTACCATTTCAGGGGAGGCATTAGGAATAGAACTGGAACATACTATTATAAATTATACTTTAGAGTTGTAGAGGTGAAATAATAACAGAAGATCACTTACGGATGAAACCTGTGTTCAATACAATAATGTTTATTACACTTCGAACATGTCATTTCGTGGAGATTGCCTTTCCTGCATCCCTTTTCTGAGCACCTGAATATCTGGTCATCATTTTTGAGGTTAACTTCTTTAGGTTTTGGATCCAACTCGCAGTCTCCAGAGAGGCAGTGCTCGTTGAAATGTTCTCGACAAAATATCTTCCCACATTTGCACTGAAGCGGTAGAAAGTCAATTTGATTGCAATTCTCGTGCTGACACTGTTCGCCAAGTGTTGGAAACTCCATGTTTGTAGAGTAGTTTGGATATAGGTTAGATATTTCTAGTATTCAAAATACTATCGTCATTCGAATTTTATAAACATAATATCAACACTGAATCTGTCTAACTTTCAAGTATATGCAATGTACTCTGTGCTTTCAATTCAACCTAACAGTTACACCGGTACACCCTCGTTTGACGTTTCATATTCGTACGGTTTCCGTTTAACAGCAGGATAGACATATAAAAATAATTATGTGTCCAAGAGGAATGGCACATAAATAAATGCTAAAAAGATTTTGAAACCAAATTATGAAACACGGAATGATTAAAAATGACAGTCATTATTCGTTCAGAAATGTCCAATACTTTTATGGAATTTAACAGTTTGTGGCGTAAACTGCGTAAATGTAGAATGCGTATGCTAAGTTAGACACATCATTATCATGACTATTTTACTCAAGTCACAAGTTATTACTCACTAGCTACCTCCTGCGGCTTTGATCGCATAGTAAATAGATAAAAAAAAATTACTCCAGATAATTTTTATTCTTATTTTCATGGACATATAAAGGGGGGGGGGGTTCGTTTTTGGCCCATCCCAAGGAGTTCTCCAACTGGGTCCATGTATATTGTAAATAAAAAACTCGTTTCATCAAGCATAATTTATTGCAATACAAAAGGATAAATTAGACATTTTACTTAGAACGATACATGAATCGTTTTAGTTTCACTAGACTAAAGGTTGACGTTTCTAGAGAAACTTCAACCAGAGGGTTTAAGAACGAAAATAAATTAATGCTTTTTCATCAAGAAGTGCGGTACAAGATATAAAATCACAAATGTTGGTTTTAAAATTCAGAACTATAACTCTATGATATTATTCATATATATTGGGGAGACAAAAATGTCCACAATATCCATAATACTGTTACACAACGCCCACAAAACTGTATTATTTACATAAAAAAATATCTCATGTAGGATGATTCTATGAACTTTAAAAAAAAAAACGTACCGATATCATAGACAAACTTTGCGTAAGTCGAAAAAGTATTAAGTCTATGTTTAAAATTTACCCTGAAGTAACCAATCTCATTTTTATATAATATTTGAAATAATTTGATAAAAAATATTTATGTGGACTAACAAAACGTACGGACAGAAATGATCGCTTAAATATAGTACGATATCGGCACTGTGAATGATTGTAGACGTTGTTCAACAGCGAATTCTTCTTACATAAGTTCGGTGGCGTAGCGTGGGTTTACCGCCCGGGGCCGACCCGAAATTTGCCGCCCCCTATTTTAAAATCCTAGTGGTATGAAAAACGTGGCACTTGGGTTTGCCGCCCCCTTTCATATGCCGCCCGGGGCCATGGCCTCCTCTGCACCCCTCCCATGCTACGCCACTGCATAAGTTAAATGATTTTCGACTTAAACTGCTAATTCTTCCTACATAAGTTTCAATGTCTCCATCGCAGCCTGCAGCCTCTCGATCTCACCCTGTGACTGCGCTAGCTTCTCTGAATTGGTCTTTTGTACCTCCGCCGGCACTTTGGTAGTGTAGTCGTCGGCTGCCATCGCTTGTTGCAGTTTAGATATTGTTTGTGACAAGGTTTCTTTTTTCTTTTCTAACTTTGTGATCTCCTTTTGGGGATCGATCAGGCCCTGCGAAAAAAAATTTGAAAGGTAATAGGAATAAATGGATATTGGCAGAAATTGAATACAGACACAGTTCGAGTAAATTGTGCCTCACTGAAGTCAGGCTTCTTCATTCAGCAGGGGACAAATATACCCATACAAAAAAGGTATTATTGACAATCAATAGTAACTCTACAGGTTATTTTTGCACTGAGCGAACATGACGATATACAACCAAGACTGAGTCATATAATAACTGTTCCAGATTGGGCCAATACCCCGCCATTTTATTATTAAATACTGCGCAGCGACTTGTATACAACTTCATAGTAACATACTTGTATTATTTGTACAATATAAAAATTTTAACAGGATAATTTTCATAGACATAAAGCGAAATTAGTTTGCTATCAGTGATGTTTTGTTTGTAAAATAGTTAATATGTATATTTATTAAAATTTTCTCAACATACCTTCAGTACAAGATGCACTTCAATTTTGTCTGAAACGGTCAATATCGAGCATCCTATAGGAGGCTGTTCATCAGAGAGCTCACTGTTGGCCAGCGGCTGTACACTCCTGAACAGACCCCTCAGCGCTTCCACCTTCAGCTCAGGCGATATGACGAGGTGTGCCGTGGTCTTCTGTTTGTTCGTCAGGTTGTACTCTGAACGGGTCGAACGGATCAGGTGAACCATTTTGAGGACTGTGTCTACGTCAGCTTCGAGCTCTTCTGACCGCCAGGGTGTGTCAGCATCCTGGGGAAGGAAATAAAGGCCATGAAATTTGAGGACAAATAAAATACCATCATAAGACTATATTTATATACAAATATACTCATATCATCTATTCCGGTCTCTGCTAATTTATCAGCTACTAATTTAATTATTTATTTAATATAATAAATAATGCCTAACAACATTTAGTGACATACAAACGATGGGAAGTAAAGTTTAAAAAAACCCTAATTTCTGAGATTTCTCTATCTCTCAAATGAAACATCAGATCTGCTAGGGTCATAGCAGGTGGACGTCTATAGCCACTGCCTCACCCCAATCATAGATAGGCGTGATATCATCATCATCAGTATCATATCAACAGTTAGACGTCCACTGCTGGACATAGGTCTCCCCAAAGATCGCTACGACGACCGGTCCTGCGCCGCCCGCATCCAGCGGATGCCAGCAACATGTATGAACATAAGTATTTTTAAGGAACTTCAAAGGCAACGTGGACTTACAGTAGGATAACCGGCCACGCATATGGACGGGCAACTGGTGTCCTTTCTGGGCAGTCGCTGGTACAGTTCCTCGGTGACGAACGGCATGAAGGGGCTGAGCAGCTTCAGGCCGTACTCCAACGTCGTGTACAAGGTGCGCCGCGCCGCCACCTTCTCCGCTTCCGACCCTGACGCGAACACGGGTTTCAGGCATTCCTGGGAATGAAAAATAGCATAATAATTGTCTCGTAAACTACATGAACATTTTCGCAATCGTCATTATTGGTAATTTCGATAAGTATAATAAAATATGTGATAGGCATATTTTATTATAATTATCAATTACCTAAGTTAAATACACGACATAGCCAGTACCTACTCGACTGAAAATACAGTTACAATTCTTACCAGATATACATCGCAGAGGTCGTACAGCCACAGGTTGTAACAGTGTGTTGTGGCGGCCGGGAAGTCGTACGTCGAGAAGCCGCCGTTGACCCTGTTGACCGCCAGCGCCAGCCGCGACAACATCCACCGGTCCATAGGGGACAAATCCGCTGGGAGCGCGGCCGTGTGCGCCTGTAGTCAAAAGTTTGTTGGTGTAAATTATAAATAGTAGAAGGTGTAGTACTTGTAAATAAAATATTGGGCTCAAAACACATTTAATATAACATTTTTGAGAGACAGAAATTACAAAAAAAAACCATAGTAATGATACAACGATAATAACTATCTACATGGGTCCCTCCCCCACTAATTCCTTTTTTTTTTTCAAAATACTGTACCAAAAAATATCAGCCATTCATATATTTATATACATAGTTTAAAAATGTTAAGTTAAAGAGAAGAGAAGACTACCTTTTAATAATTAGGTATTAATTTCCAAAGTAGGTAAATAGCATCAGGAATAGAGAGAAAGAGACACTAAAATATTCCAGTATTTTATGAAAGTAA
Organism: Craniophora ligustri; assembly: GCA_905163465.1. Lineage (NCBI taxonomy): Eukaryota > Metazoa > Arthropoda > Insecta > Lepidoptera > Noctuidae > Craniophora > Craniophora ligustri. Next base: position 1,778,979 of record LR990967.1, on the reverse strand, counting down.
CTTAAATATTTAACAAATATCTATGTAAAACAAAACTGACCTCATAAACGGTATCCTTAGGGAAGTACATGAGCGCGAACTTGGTGGCGTTCCACAGCTTGTTGCAGAAGAACCTGTAGCCCTGCACGCGCAGGATGTCCAGGTTCAAGTCCCGGCCCTGTGTCATCGCGCATAGAGCGAACCTGATGGTAACAGATGGGTAATATTTGAGAGAACGGTCATAACAAATGGGCACCTACACAGGGCCTTATTACCAGCAACGAGGCTCCATTTACGGATCCTGAATGGTTGACATACCACATAAATAAATAAATAATCAATCAAATATAGCCAGTAGTTTAGGCACCGGACATTAATTTCCATTTTTTTTTATTTTCAACATGATTTATTGTTTACTAGGCTATCACAGATAAGGTTAAAGACCTGCAACATAAGTATAAACACATGTTGCCAACTCGCCACTTAAAAGATCTTCGCCAATCTTAAAAAACTCCTTACGCAAATCTAATTTCTTTTGCATATTTGTGCTATCTAGTTTGTTTGAAAAAAAAATCTTTTTTTTAATATTGATGTTAGGACTTATTTAATAGAGTCATACTAGCTTAAGACAGTATCTCTTACAGTATACTAGCTCTGTGGCTCTATGTGGCGCTATGGCTCGTCTTTTCATTTGTCGTGTTATCATCTCCACATTGTATATTTATTTCTTTGTATATAATTTCTTCAAAGTAGGCCTCATTTAATTAGCCCTTTTTGAATGTACACAACAATGACGGTAACGACGACGATGCATACCCAAAAGGTTAGATATTACCCACTTCAGTGGTGGGGCGAAAAGACCCCATGTGGGTTTAGTCGATAGTCACCCCCTTTGGGTGGGGTCCGACACACCCCCGTCGTCTTCCCGGACGACGGGAAGTGCGTAAATGAATTCCCACACGGATAACAAAAAAAAATGTTTTTGAACTTTATGTTAATAATAATAAGGGTGAAAAATAAGAGAATTGAATTTAGCGAGTTCTATATTTAGTTCGAGTTTACTCAATGCCTAAAAATCCAAACTTGTAATAATTATATGAACGTATCTGCAGCCTGAATTTTTTGGAAAGAATTTTTTAAATAGATTTCATAGTTTTTGAAACACTAGTCAACAATTAAAGAATCTAGGTAGGTATGTGTAAATCTGGTTCGTCAGATAGTTCACCACCTCTTAGGCATTGAGTAAAACATCTGTAATTTCTTACCTCAGCGCATCAGTCCCACATTCAGGTATACCATTAGGATAGTCCTGCTTCTGGCCCTGCTTGGCGCGCTCCACCTCCTTGGGGTCTAGGTTGGACTCCACCAGCTGCTCATGGAGCTGTTCCAGCGTGACTCCTCGTACTACATCCACTGGGTCGATGACGTTGCCGAGAGACTTCGACATCTTTCGGCCGTGCGCATCGCGGACCATCGGGTGCAAGTATACTTCTCTAGATAAATAAATAATATATATTCAAGTGAAATAATATCATTATACAGAAAGGTAGTAGCCTAGTGGTGAGACCAGTGGACTGAGATGTCAAGGGTCTCGAGTTCAAACCCAAGGCACCACTAGCTGAAGTGATGGCATGTGAAGTCTGCCAACCCGCAGTGCGATAGCGTGGTAGACTATAGTCTAATCTCTCTCAAATGAGAGGAGACCCGTGCCCAGCAGTGGGACGATAATGGGTTGATGATAAATACCATTATACCGCGATAAAATCCGTAAAAAGTAGTTTCATTTCCATAAATAATATGTTTAAATTTGATTGCCGCCACGCAGCGCCATCTGTTTTTCTTAAAAGGTATTTTTTTTATCTAGATTTACTCTCAACAAAAAATATATGGAGAAATGGTGGGACCAAATGAAGTACAATAGGTTTTATCCCGAAAATCACCCTTTAAAAGGGCGATAAGCGAGGTGAAGTTTGTATGTAGAATCCATAATTTCTTAATAGAGGGTAAGTAATTAAAAAATCAGATTGATGAAAAAGTAGTCGAGGGCGAAATTTAGTAGGTTACATAATATAAACTCACTTAAATGGCAGTTTTCCCATCAGCCGTTGTCCGAAGAACACCATCCTAGCGACCCAGAAGAATAGGATGTCGTGACCGGTCTCCAGCAGCGTGCCGGGGTAGAACGCCTGTTGTTCAAATAGTCATTCTATTAACTTATTTTTAAAGATCATTTCCCTTTGACGTATTACGGTTTTTTAATACAACTAAGTTTTTTAAACTAGTGGAATAGTGATGATTCATCCCACTTCAAGTCTATTCCAAGTTTAATTTTCTAAACCTTTTTTTGAATAGTATATTTGTATGGCTGATTTCCATGTGGTTATAAGGAAGACGTTGACGAAGACCTACGTCCAGCAGTGGACGAATATAGGCTGATGATGATGATGATGATGATGGAAGACGTTCAAGTTTTACACTTACACACACAAAAATGATTTTTTCAATTCAAAACATTTATTTCAAGTAGACGAGTATAACAGTTGCTTTTAAATTGTCAAACTAGTTGCACGGTTCCGAAAAGTAGGTCTATGGAGAAGAACCGGCAAGAAACTCCATAGATACTCTTTTAAATAAATAAAAATTACAATATAGGAAGTCAATTCCTTTACAATTTTCATTTGCAACATCAATATGAGAATGATGCAGTTTGATGTGAAATGTATGAACTATTCACCCAAGACAAAATAAATCGAAATCAGAATGCCACTGCATGTATGAGTCGACAAGCCTCCACCGACAGCACCCGTTCACGAGTATGACGTGTGTATCAGCGTCGCTCTACTCAACCATGTTGTAGGGAATAAAACGATTCGACACAACGCCGCCATCGGTAGGACATTTTAGTCAGCATGATATAAAAGATAAAAATGCACTATCCGGTCTTATTTTGACTTATTGTTCATTACCTGTAAATCCTCAGTCTGGTCGGGCCATCCGAAAATGGAGAATGTGAACAGTCCGGATGAGAACCAGGTGTCGAGCACGTCCTCGTCCCTCGCCAGCCGGATGTCGGCGGCGGGCACTCCGAACTTCACTGCCGCCTTGGCCAGCGCCTCCTCCTCCGTATGTGCTGATACCCATAACTCCTTGTCTTTTGTTGTCTGGAGAGACATAAGGGACCATATTATGTTTGGACATAAATGCTCAGCTTAAATCCCCTGTATTCTGGATTTGTAAAAGAGACAGGTAAAAAATAAAACGACTATTTTATAGTCATTATCATCATCCCAATGATTTAAAAGGGATTTCTTAGCACTTTAAATTTAATAGCTCTAAAATGAATATAACTGCGTTTACGAATTAAGTTCTTTAATGTATATCGAGTAACGTTAACTTTAGTAAATTTTATATGCATTATTTACTAAGAAAATACTAAAGAAAAAATAAAAGCTCGAGCCTTTACCCAGCTACAGTCTACTAAAACACGGTTTTTTTGCTCAAAAGCAACACTATAGCGAAACAATAGCGCTATAATGAAAAAAAGAATCAAACATCAAGCGTCAAAATAATCATGCTAGCACTACTTAAAAACGCAAGATAAAACGCGAGCATATCATACTAAAATTACAAATTGATGGTGCCAATGTACATTAAAAACCATTAGGTATTAGAAAATTTTGTTCAATAAGTGAAATCCCAATTTTAAAATGGATTTATTTATAGTCAAAAAGCCTTCATGCAGGCATAATTTGCCACCTAAAACAATTTGGAGAAATAAAAAATTCTTAGTTGGCTCGCATATCTATTGAATTGATATGACATTTGAGTGGGTAATAATTATATGAATTGTGACATATTTTTAACTCAGCGCCCTAATTTTTAGGTCCTTAAGACTGACTGACTTATGAGTCCCCTGATGTTAAAATCGAGGACAGAATCCATGTTATTGTGAAATTTATCGTTTAGTAAGTTTTGTTACACATCACTAATGAGTTGAATTATTAATTAATACACGATGACGGGTGACGTATGCAGAATTGAGTTAGTATTAACGACACATGTATCGTCAAGTAATCTTGTAGTTAAGATCTACGAATAACCAGATGGACGTATACATTAGAAATGTATGTTACAGAAAGATAAGTTATATGCAATATGCTATTATTTGCTAACAGTAATACCTTATTACTTAATTAATTTTTAGTATTTTGATTACAGAACAAAAAAAAATGCAGAACATGACATGTATGGATTTTTAAGATTTTCATACATGATGAACCGTTACATCTTCTCATGAAATTGGTGGTTGTATTGGTGAAACTGTGTCTATAGCAAGCTACTCTGTAAAATAGTTACTACATTGCGTTAACTCCTTTCCTAAACACGTCAATTCAATCCCAATCTAAAAACGAAAAAAGAAACAACACGACATGCAAATGAAAAACACAGGCGTAAAATGGAGGTGCGTAAACTCCCTGCGACATACAATAGTACCGCAGGAGTGGTGCGGCGCGGGCAGGCGGCGCGCGCGGATGCGGCGCGGCTTGCGGCGCCCGGAGCGCGAGTACAGCCGCCGCGGCGCCGTCTTGCTGCCGTGCGCCGCTTCCGCGTCTACGAACTCCTTTGTCACCGAGGTACTCGTCAGACTCGATATTTTTAGTCGATTTTTTTTTCGATTATCGATTTAGTAAGTTTTGTCACATCACTATTTTAAATCGTGGTGCAATTGTTATTGCATTATTTGATTATTATTTTTAAGAGAATTGAATGATGTTTCACATAAATACTGTATGTAAACGTTTAAATATACTTAAACAAACAAAAATTTCTGCACTCCAAATTTCAAGACCTATCGTCTATATAAGAAACAGAATCGAATTAATACTTTAAAAAATCCGCTTAAATCTTGATCACACATTCATTTCCCTCAATTTTCATCAGACTATAACCCAACAAGATCTCCTTACCTCAAATTCGGGCAGCGTGACCCTATAAGCGGGAATTCTGTGACCCCACCACAGCTGGCGTGAGATGCACCAATCCCGAATGTTCTCCATCCAGTGGTACCAGATCTTCTCGTGGACATCCGGGATTATCTTCAGCTCGCCAGTCTTCACCGCTTTAATGGCTTCCGCAGCCATATTGTCACATTTAATGTACCTGTGTAGAGGTTATTGAAGTTTTTGGTTAATAAAAAATAAAAACGCTTGACTCAACATAGATGTAGAGAGAATTTTGTTAATGACGAACCGATTAACAGAAGAGCTTATTGTATGTTTTTTGTTTAACTATTTTATATCATCATCATCATCATTTCAACCGTTAGACGTCCACTGCTGGACATAGGTCTCCCCCAAGGATCAACACGACGACCGGTCATATGCCACCCGCATCCAGTGGATTCCAGCGACCTTGACCAAGTCATCAGTCCACCTTGCCGGGGGCATATACTAGGATTTAAATTGAATAGAATCTATGTTAGTCGTATTTTTTGCGATCCATTCCAGCATCATGTCTGCTATAATACACAAACACAAACACTACTAGTACTACTACTAAACAACACAAATTCTCTGGAACACAAAGACGTCTACCCTAAACTACTAATTATAGGTCATACAAAAATTTGTAACAAGTGCGCTAACCAGCGACCTGACCGACCGAGACTTATTCAGCCGCTGCCGCTGCTAATTATACCAGTAGAAGTGAAAAGAAGAGATACTTGAAGTCTATTTGAACTTTAGTAAATACTTTTGTCCGCGTAGTATTAGTGATTTTATCCAATTTGCTTATTTATTTCTACTCTTTTATAATAAACTAGCTGCCTCCCGCGGATTTGCCCACATGATATATAGATAAAAAGTAGCCTGTGTTAATCCCGGTAATAAACTATATGTATGCTAAATTTCATTCAAATCTATTGAGCGGTTTTTGTTTGAAAGAGTAACAAACATCCATCCATACTAACAAACATTCGTTGCGTTTATAATATTAGTAGGACTGTAATGTCCTTTCTCGGGACCCAAACTCAGCCCAAAATCGGTTTAGCGGTTTAAGCGAGAAGAGGTACCAAAGTATCAATCCACTTTAGCATTTATAATGTTAGTATGGATGGATGTCTCCCCTGTCTGCACTTCAGCGACTCACCATTGCGGCTTGAGCATGGGTTCCACCACATCCTTCGAGCGGCTGCACAGCGGCACCACCATGGCGTGTTCCTTGGTCTCCTTGTACAGATTCCTCGCCTCCAGCGTCTTGATGATGCTGCGGCGGACGTCGAAACGTTTCATACCCTATCATATTAAGATACTCAGTTATTTTCTCATATTGTAACCAAAATGTTTGGACTTTAAAAGAGACCACGATTCTCTGAGTTTGTTTCGGCATTTCTCAGAGGTCAGTTAGGAAATGCCGATGCGAACTAGATACTAAAAGGATATTACATGACTTGTAAAAGTGTCTTTAAAAAGATCTATTTACAGAAACAAACAATCATTCAATCAATCAATCAATCATCAATCAATCATCATTCAATCATTCATTCATTCACACTGACGCGAATTTAAACATTGAAATAAAATTATGTTATAAAGGTTTTTGTCTTTATAACAAAACGGTTTTTTTTAACATAGAGTAGCTGATAGTAATAATAACATCAAAAAACCCAACGGCAGTCGGTCTGTGACCACGGCTCATTATACAAAAATTTGTCCCACCGGAATTGGGCCTCCGACCCTTTTCACAGAAAGATTTAGCTGCTGAACTAACCGTGTCGTTAAAACTTCTTCAAAAGTTGTCTATCAAATATACAATATTATGTTCATATATCTAAATAGAGTTCTCACCGAGAATACTCCACAGTTGGGCATCATGTTGCCCTCGTCATCCAGGATGTTGATGAACGGCAAGTTGTGGCGCTTGCCGATCTCGTAGTCGTTGGGGTCGTGCGCTGGAGTAATCTTTACAGCACCTGAACAAACGCCACTATATACGTCACATAAATATTGGCTTCACATAGAAATCGAACCTACAACGCCTGGTGGATTTCTTATCCACTGATCAATATAGAGAGCTGTGATACCGTATTGGCGAGTCCAGCGGGTTTGCATTTTAGTAATCAAGGTTTCTTTTAATTAATGTTAAACAAAAGAAAACATGAACATGAAATATTCAAAATACTATAGCTTGGCAAATTCGTACGTGACACTCCCATGGTCCACGCGGGTGGCGGGGGACGTTACTACCCGATGATGTATTGTACAGCGCTACACACGATACGGATTACGTTACAATTTAATCTGCAGATATCCATGAGTAAAATTGGTGGTATTAGCAACATTTTTCACTGATGCCCTGCTCACATAGGTCGTAGTAGCGTGATTTTAAATGTTGCTTAAATGAATAGGTTTTCTTGTAAAGAATTAATTATCAAATCGGACGGGCGGTTCGCACATTACATATTTTTTTCTAGTAATAAATATAGCCTATGATACTCAGAGAAAATAATAGCATTCTAATGGTAAAATACTTATTGAAATCGGTTCATTAGTTTTTGGGTTTATTCGTTACAAACATACTAAGTAAATACAAATGACGACCCAATTAGTCCAGCGGTAGTTAACACTGCCTTCTGAGCTATGGGTCCCGGGTTCGAATCTCGGTAGGGACAAATGTGTCCCTACCGAGTGAGTTCGTGTGATGAGCATAAACATTTGTATTCGAGTCATGGATGCATCTATGTATAATTTGTATGTATTAACAAAAAATAAGTATATACTTATGTCGTATATCAACAACTAGTCTCCGTAACACAAGCCTCGTTGCTTGGCTCGGAACTAGATGGCGCTGTGTGATAATGTCCAGAAATATTTATTTATTTAAATATTTCCTCTTTATCATATTAGTATAGATATCAGTTTTATAAATTATACTGACCAGTTCCAAAGTTGAGGTCAACATAGTCGTCGGCGATAACAGGCATTTTTCTCTCGAGGATCGGATGCACTAGCTTCTTGCCAATTAGGTGTTTGTACCTTACAAATACAATAGGTTAATGAGAATAAGTTTAATATTCCTTCTGAAATGAGTGGAGACCCGTGCCCAGCTGTGGGACATTATGTTAATGAGAGACATTATATTGAATAGTTAATTACAACATTCAAGCGGGAATTATTTCATTTATTCAGCGTCAGAACTGCACAATCTGGTTATGCCATCACCCTTTTACCAACGGACAACCAGGCAAGCTGATAAGCGGCACCGTTTCATGGTGGAAATTCCCGAAACCCGCACGAAGCGTTTCGCTTCGTCGTATTTTTATCCGCTCAGAGAAGGAATCAGTTGCCTGAGTCTGTATTTCCCGATGAGTACAATTTGGGGGTCTTCAAGTCACGAGTGAATAGGTATGGTCTAAGTAAGCGTGCTTCATCTTAGACCACATCGTCACTTCCCATCAGGTGAGATTGTGGTCAAACACTGATCTATAAATAACTAGCTGACCCGGCAAACGTTGTTTTGCCACATTATAGGGGTTGGTGGACAACCCTTATCACTAAGGGGTATGAAAAATAGATGTTGGCCGATTCTCAGACCTACTCAATATGCTCACAGTCAAGCTGTTTCGGAGGAGTACGGGAACGAACATTGTGACACGAGAATTTTATATATAAGATGATTTTTTTATTTTATTAAAACTCGTAGAACAAAAGTTGTTGCTTATAATGTCAGCTATCTGGACCTGCGAAGTTGCTGGTGTTTTAGAAATAGCCCTGTATATACGTATATATGTATAGATAGCATACCTAGTGTCGTTAGGGTGTACAGCCACAGCGACGTCTCCGAGCATGGTCTCCACTCGCGTGGTGGCCACCACGATCTCCTCGCCTGAGTCCTCCACCTTGTACGCGAAGTGGACTAGCACACCGAACTCCACCTGCAACAAGATGGTATATAGATTTTCAGCGGACTGTCCGGTGATACTTCTCATTTGATCAGCGTAGGCAAAGCGAGATTCCTTGATGAAATTGAGCAAGAATTCCCCGACTGAGGAAGTACCGCCGCCTTACAGAATACCGCAGTGCATCAAGAATTTTGAATTGTCTTTCAGCGAGTGAGTAAGGTTACCAGAGCTCGGGGGTGACTATTCGTTTTCTATTCGAATTACGTTTGCTGTCTAGAATATGCTGTTGGATGAATACCTCAGCTGAAGAGGTTTTAATTTTAGGTTAATTATTTGAAGTAAGCTCTACCCACCTTATGGTCATATCCTGGTATACTCATCATCGTCCGTCCACTTAATTCCACTTTATCCACTTCTATATCTGAGATGGCGCTCTTCAAGGTGCAGGACCAGTTAACGAGCCTGTTGGCCCGGTAGATGTCGCCTTCGTCGTGGAGTCTGATGAACGCTTCGTTGACGGCGCGGCACATGGATGGGTCCATGGTGAAGCGGACCCTGGACCAGTCGTATGAGGAGCCCAGCGAGCGAAGCTGTTCGTAAATACGGACCCCTTTTCTGGAAGAAAAAAATACATATATTTATACTACTGGACAGTGACATCAGAGGTCTTAAATTCAATCTCAAATCATACACTACTGAAGGAAAAAAAGTCGAATTTAAACGAATCCGAATAGTATTCTGAGCATGACATTATGTCAATATAGAGCAGAGTCAATATAGGAGCTAAGTACGCCACTGGTGTGTATGCGTTTAGAAAAATAAATGCATAACAAACACCTAAGAACTATAGAAATAATATATGTTTGTATGTGAAATCGATAATTTCTTAACGGAGTGTAGAAATAAATAAGCAGATTGAATAAAATTACTTATTCCACGCCGACGAAGTCGCGGGCAACAGCTAATGAAAGAAAGAAATATCATTTATTTAAAACAAAACAAACATAATCCACACAATGATATATGAATGCCGAAAAACTACAAAGTCGTAAGCAAGTAATTAGGAGTAAAACCATATAACTTACTGTTCCTTCCACTCCCAAACTTTCTTGATGAACTCGTCTCTGCCGAGGTCGTGCCTCGTCTTCTGTTCCTCGCGCCATAACTTCTTCTCCACCACAACCTGTGTGGCGATACCGGCGTGGTCGCAGCCTGGGTTCCACAGGGTAGTTTTACCGTTCATCCTATATTGAAAGGACAGAATTTATTTTCATAAAAGTGCCATTACGGTAATTTATTTATTTATTTATTTAATTGGCTCTTCAACAATGAGTACACTGATACATTTTATAATCAAATTTGCACAAAAAAGAATACTTAAGTGCCTCATCACTCAAAGAGCACTGCATGCACTATTAGATGTGGTAACAAAACAGTCAGTTCAGGGGAGAGACCAGACTAATATATGCTTAAACTAATTAATGCTTATTTAATTAATAGTAGCAAGTGTAGATAAATGATCGCCCCTGATATTATTTATTAAGGAGTATATAATAGAATGTGAGGAGTATTTAACGGCAATAGCATAAAGTAAAATTCATCATTTCGGATTGACATTGCCAGACATCTTTTTAAATTTATTTTTTAATCTTATGTAAGGATTTAAATCAATGGAAATAATCCAAAGAATAATTTACAGCTAACATTTAAACTTTTTTTAAATGTGACCATTTAAAATAATGTTTTGTCATGTATAATCATCACAATCATGTATAATAACCATGGTTGGCGCTTTAAGGCCTTCATTCAGCAGTGGACGGCAATAGGCTGATGTAATCAGCCAACCTGGCGATAAACCTTATTATTAAAAACTTAAGGTCCAATAATGGTGTAAGGGTGATAGTACATACTGTATATTACTATACATTACCTGTGCCAGCGAGTGAGTGCATCTTCAACAGCGTTGGTGAGTGCATGACCAAGATGGAGAGTGCCAGTCACATTGGGAGGAGGGATCACCATCACAAACTTGCCTTTTGGGTTTGGTTCCAAGACAGATTTACGCTAAAAATGATAAACCAAGAAGACTGTTAGCTATTATAAAAAATATTAATAAAATCAATTTATTCTCTTCTTAATCACAAAGTGACGTGAAGTGGATTTTATCAAAATGTAACAATATTATTAAACGTGATCATTTACAGAATCATTGATTCTGTTATGAGCACTGATAAAATCCATTTTTATCACCCATTTCTGACACATATTAAAATAAATTAATAACATAATATCTATCTTAAAAACATTATTGATATGAACTCAGACCTTACACTTAGTTGTTTTATATATTTGGGAAGACCCACTCAAGAAGCTCATTCCACATATTATGTACTTATGCAAATATTCTATTAACCAAACTATTTTGTTTTAGTAATAATTAACTACTTACTCCATATTCAGGCTTAAAGAATCCCTGTTTCTCCCACCAGGCATACCAAGCGGCTTCCACATATTGTGGGCTGTAGGCATCGGGCATAGGCCCTGCAATGTCCTTTTTATCACCTGGAGCTGTGCTTGCAGTGTATACAGCACTCTCTTTGGTTTCTTTTACTTTTTTCTGAAAAAAAAAACAGTTTTTATAATAATGCTGCTTAAAATAACTATATGAAGAAAAAATGGCATGGTTTATTGGGTACAGTCCACTATGTGAGAATTTGTAATTGGTAGCCCAACATCCTAGGGAGGGCACTGGAGCATTCTGGGGTGGGCATGGCCCAATCTAGGTACGCCCATGCCTATTCATTATACTCTTAAAGTATAATTATTAGATCAAGGATTCAATATTTGTTCACTTGTTGAATTGGTAATGAAACTAATTGCATGGGCCGCTGAGGTACCAATATAAAGGATTAATAATAGCTATTTTATGTATTATTTTTTTACATTTTACAACTGAACAGGGCACAGATAATACACAAACTAGCCCAAGGAACAAATGGATTTTGAATTCACCCTGTAATAATATCTTGGGTCATTGACAGACTGCAATCCATATAATCAAGTTACCTCTTCATGCTTTAACCACTTCACTGATTTGATAAAAGTTGGTATGGATATAGAGTCCTAGGGAGGTCATAAGATAGATTTTGTCCCACAAATCAATCATTTCTATAATTGATAATTCTATAATTTTACTAGCTGACCCAGCAAATGTTGTTTTGCCACATTATAGGGGTTGGTGACCAACCCTTATAACTAAGGGGTATGAAAAATAGATGTTGGCCGATTCTCAGACCTACTCAATATGCTCACAAAATTCATGAGAATTGGTCAAGCCGTTTCAGAGGAGTGCGGGAATGAACATTGTGACACAAGAATTTTATATATAAGATATAAATAACAGAATTATAATAAGAAACAGAATAAAGTTGAACACACCTAACATTTACTATAAATTAATTGCTTCCTTCAAGTAATTCTCCAGTTATAATGATGAAGTAATAATAATGACTAGAAGTAAATGTAAAAGTGTAAGTTACTCATTTTTAGAAAATCAATTAGGTATAAATGTTCTTTTATGTGCTTTTTGCAGTATTATTTAGAGTTAAGTAACATTTTCTAATAGCCTTATCATGTACCTACGTACTGCAGTAATAAAGATAAATAAAATAAAAATTTATAGATAGCTTTAGTTATGATAATTAACAATCTATTCAAATATTTGTGTTTTTTTTTTATTTTAGTGTATATTTAATCTGCATAAACAAATTACGTATACATATTATGACCATAATATGTAGTAAATATTAAGATAAGTATACATGTAGTAATTAGACAGCATTAAAATTTATTTTTAATAATAATTGGTGGTGTTTTTAAAAATGAATGTTTAAGTGGAGAGCGACAATAAGACTGACGCAACTTGTATAACTATTGTGGCTTTACTTTCACCAGTAGACACCAGGTACATAATAACCTATGAATTTTATATCATTGAAGTTGCATTGCTGGATATACATTTGCATGCATACACATGTATGATGCATCTCATTATCAAGTAAGGTATAGCCTTTAGGTATTGATATTTAGTACTTGTCTCGCTGAAAAACATACCTCTGATTTATCTTTTTGCACAGCTGGCGCTGTGCTCTTTTTATCCAATTTTGCTTTAAGTTTCTCCAACTTCGCAGCCTTTTTGGCTTCTTTCTCTAGTTGTTTAGCAGTCTTTTCTTGAGGCTGGTCCTCGGACGTGCCATTTTGTACTTCGTTATCAGTCATTTTTACCCGAAAATTATACAAATTTTAAATATTGAGCGAAACACACCACATTCCTCAAAAATGATGTGGACGAATAAGGAATGCAATATGACAGTGACAGTTTCATAATTTTTTTACGTTCAGAAATACATGTATAATCGAGTACAACTTTATAAATAGTCGATTAAACGTTTTTGTTTGTGATAACCATCGAAGGTTACAACCCTAATCCAACGAACGCCATTTTGTTTTTCGTTTCTTGCTGTACGCGATTGAGGTGTGCTCGATAAATTTTATTTGAACTTTAAACGTTCAATAATAGATTGAATTCGTTTTATCTTCATTTTACTACCCGGATTCATCACGTCGGATAATATGTCGGATCGAGAGGTACTATATTTATCCATAGTTTGTCACGTCCATCTAGCATTCCCGCCGCGTGTGTTTTATTTTGTTGGCGGATCGTTCTATATTTATTGACGATAATATGGCTTGGGTGATTTCAGAGGAGTCGCTCGAGGACTCGGAACGGGTCTCGGGAGCCGGCGCCGAAGCCCGCCGCGATGTCGCGAGGTCACAGCCGAAGCCGGTCTCGGACGCCGCCCCCGCCAAAAGCGTCAAGCAGAAAATATAGGAGCCCGTAAGTCTGTTGTACTAAATTGTGGTTCGGGGAGCATGCTTATTACCTATCTGAAGATTATTTGGCATTGTGCTCTTGTAATGCTAATAAATACTTTATAACCTCGTTCTCAAGGGTACCTACCTAACGTTCGCGTGTGTTGCGCAATTGTGGGTATCGCTCAAACATCGTTTACATGCGCCTGAGGAAGTGCACATTTTTGTATTAATTAATGCTAAAATTTGACCTTGCTGACACTAGTGACCAATGCATTAACCCTTAGATTTATTCATGAGGCGTCTATTTGTAATTGCTGTTTGTTCAATAGTGACAAAATTTTCATAGCAACAGTTTTATCAATATTTCGTATGGGTATACACTGCCGCGGTGCGCGGAGACTGATAAGAAAGTAGTAAATAAAATAGCCATTATTATTACATTTTTGAAATATGTAAATACTAAAAGTTACGACTAGTTTTTGATTACGTTCCGTACATTAATTGATAATCACTTAAGCTTAATTAAATTTTATGATATCATATTTTTAGTTTCATTTGAAATACTGCGATTAAATTGTTGATAACGTTATAAAGTATAGTAGAACATACAATGTTGAACCTAATTATGAGGCAATTTTTTCCTAACATTTGTATGTTTGCCCTAACGCTGATCTGTGCTGTTATAATTGAGGAATAATTAGTTCAAACTACAAATTTTAAAATCATGATGTTAACAGGAAGTGACTGTTTTATCAATCTTGCTATGTAATATAATCTTGCATGTCATTAATTACTTTATATTTATATGCAATTACAACTAAAATTAATTGAATACCTTGTTGCTGTAAAACCACACAGTCACAGGTCACAGTTTTGAAATGATTAACAATAAATATTATGGACACATGCTCCTTTTTTTTGATTCATAAATAAATTAAAGTTTAAAGACCCAATATCCTTTTCAAGGTTTGCAAGTTTTAGGACTCTTCATTAAATAATACAAGAGAACTAACAAATACACTTTATTTATATTTACACTGCTATTTCCATGCATGGTTACTAACATGTTATGGTTGTTAGCACACAATTGGATCATTTTGAATGGATTTTCAATTTTGACCAGACTCAGTCATGTAATTGTTAACCTATAACAATGGTTATTGTTATTTTATCAATAATATTGTGTGCTAGAAACCATAGCAACAGTATTTATGTGCTTGTATTAATATGCTTTTGGTTGACTCCATTGAATTGCAAAATACTTAATCAGATTATTCATTTCATTTATAAAACAATAATATTATTGAGCATTGGATTTTGACATTTCAATTTCTATGACAATAAACTGTCTTATGTTCCATTTGTTTATTTAAATAATCTCAACATGAATTTGTTGTCCAACTTAGGAGAGGTCTAAATTCATGCTTGATTGAGTTAGACTTTACATCCAGCAATGGTCTATGTAAGTTCTATCAGTAGATCTTCAGCAGCAGAGTGTAATAGGGTGATCTTAATTGATCTTTAAGAGCTACAAGCTCATAGTAATATTCTCATTGGGTAATCCCACTTTTAAAACTGTCCCAAAATGTTAAAATCCAATTACAGTCACCAAAATTCAACGCTTAGCTTATATGTAGTGTTGGCTTGTGTGTGTACTTGCATGTTAACTGAGCGTTCCTGCTGACGCTAGGTCGGCCTCCAGGTCCCGCTCGCGGTCCGGCTCGGCGCGGCGCGGCTACCGCTCGCGCTACTCGCGCTCCCGCAGCCGCTCCTACTCGCCGCGAGGATCCTACCGTCGCTCCCACAGTCATAGCCCTATGTCGTCGCGCCGACGACATATGGGCGACAGGGTGAGGAGTGATGTTTATGTGAATACCTTTTTTTATTTATTCCCAGTTAGATTTAAGGAGTCCCCGCATGCTATTATAGCTTGTATAGAGTGGTTCATGCTTGTGGAAATTAATGAGTTTGTAATTCATGATTTATGTAGCAAGTTATTATTAGATATCAACTCAATCAATAAAATAAGATGGAATCAAACACAAGCATAGGCCATTGAATACTGAAGCAACAAGAAATATGTCAGACTCCCATACCAAATACAAGTTATTTGGTATCTGGCATCAGTTGTAAGAGGCAACTGTAATAATAATCGGCAGAAACTGTCGAAAATATAACGCGATTGGCTAACTATGATGTATATAAATCCTCTGTCATAAGCCAATCGCGAATTTTGCATTTTATGCAAATATATAGTTTTAAGGATTAATTTTAAGGTGGTGGTTTGTTGTATACATTTCCTTCTCATTAATATCAATGAGATGTAGAGCTGTTCAATCAGCCTATAAAACATATACTACAGGGCATGTAGTAATAAAGTAATGACAAAAACATTTCAATCTATAAAGAAAAATCATGTGTTTACAGTCAGATTAAACAAATTAATGATTGTATTGAGGAAGTTCCAATTATATCCCCTTTTTTCTTATGCTCCAAAAGTTTTGAAATATTGAGAAATTCCAAATTATAATTTATACTGAGCCTGCAATATATATAGCTAAAGAGAAAAAGACAAAAGCTCATACATAAAGTCAATACTTTTGTGTTTCCTAAGCAATATAAAAGTTAGGCTCACATACAAGCAAATAGACCCCATGTACCGTCAACAGGAAAATCCAACGCCATCTAGATGTCTTGGCGTGTTTGGACTCAGTCTGTACACCACAGAGCAGCAAATCAACCACATCTTCTCTAAATATGGACCCGTGGACAAAGTACAAGTCGTCATTGATGCTAAGGTAAGTTCATAATGTATTATAATTAATTATTAGTTCTCAACTCATTTACTCGCCTACTTCTAGACACTGGACTAGTGTGGATAGAATTTAACTGTTAAATGCAAAAGAGCCAAATTTCCCACTGGTAATTTAGTTAGGACATTCTTAGTAAAAAAAATATAAGATACTACAAATAACATTTTCATCTAGTCCTCTTTCAAACAAAAAAACTGTATGAATCAATTCCATAGGTTTCCATGTAGTAGCAAGCATAATAAAATGCGTAATCTCATGATAACATTGTTACACAATAAATAAATAAAACAAAGTATGGTTATTGCTGTGAAACAATTGGCAGCAATTATCTATAAATACCACAAGATTGCATGCAAAAAAAACTGACGCTGAAGTGTCTAGTTACGACAAATTCCCTGCCTACACTTAAAATAATCACAAAGCCTATAGAATCTTCTTCAATTATTACAGACTGGCCGTTCCCGAGGCTTCTGCTTCGTGTATTTCGAGAACCAGGAGGACGCCAAGGTGGCCAAGAACGAGTGCACCGGCATGGAGATCGACGGGCGCCGCATTCGTGTGGACTATTCCATCACACAGCGCGCACACACGCCCACTCCTGGCATCTACATGGGCAAACCTACGTGAGTACATTCTTTAGCCTTTTGTCCCATGGGGAAGGCAGAAACCACCGAATGCCACACACTACGATCCCTACAGCAAATATATTAATAATAATGATTTCAGAAAAGTTAATTTGCCTTACGAATTCATGCTAATTCGTCTCTCTCGAAGTAACTCGGCCAGAATTACCATTCAAATAAAATGAAACAAAATGAAAAAGCAGCATATTGTTGTAAAAGTTTCGGTGCAAGATATTTTTTTGGCTATAAAAACGATATTGATTGTCATTTGCATCAGAAAATAGCATCATTTTTTTATAAAAATGTAAGAGATGATTTATATTACACTCATCATCCCGATGGTTGTTCCAATGGGCACGGGTCTCCTCTCATTTGAGAGAGGTTGCCAGACTACACGCTATTGAGATAGTCTCAATCATTCAGGTTTCCACACAATGTTTTTGTTTACCGTTTGAGCATGTGATAAATACAACTTACAACTTTCTAACAGTTGGATGTTGAAATCACTCAGCACACTATTTAGTAAAACTAACTCTTGAAATCCCAACAGACGTTTTCACACATAACAAGGAATATATGTGTGACTTCTAAGTGTTGGGAGATCATAACTACAAACAGATTTAGAGTGAGTTGTCTTCAAGTTAAGGCTTTTTACTAAAGGCCTGTTTGTACATTCATTGTAATACTTTAACTGTGTTGTTACATTTATTACATAACAAATATGATATTAATTGTTTATTCCTTTCAGGGTAAGCAGGGGCGGTGACAACGGTTATGATAGACGTCGTGATCGAGAGTAAGTATTTATTATAATGATCTTAAAAAATCTAATATACATTGAATAAATTACAATTTACACCACAATCTGGTAGCGCCGACATTATTGTGAAACAATCAATATTTTATATCTAAAAATGTATATTGCTCTTCTGGAATTCTGGATGCTTTTTCATAGGTCTCTTATGGACATAAGGCTAATACGAATAAGGAAATATAAAATGTGAAATGGTTTTCCACAATGTCCAAATTCATACATCCCTTGGCTAAGTACCAAAGATATTTGGTAAAAAGAGTCACTCATAGAACAATGTAGTAATAGTGTTGTTTGTTGTTATTAGCAGCGAGTACTACTACCGCGGCGGCGGGTACCGCGAGCGCGACTACTACCACCGCGGCTACCGGCACCGCTCGCCGTCGCCGCACTACCGCCGCCGCCGCTACGAGCGCGAGCGCTCCTACTCGCCGCGTAAGTCCTATTACCACCAAGAGCGGTAGGCCACACCGCTCTACAACTCTATACCCTACTCTACCTGTACCTACCTACCTACCGCACCGGCACCCGACTTTGGTCTACCAATAACGACGTCGTCTTACGAATAACGTCATTTACAATCGTTCTTACGACTGGTTAGTTCAAAGAGTCGGTATTCATAAAACAATCGACCTTTATGATCTACCAGATTTGTATGGAAACATATTGTAACAAAGGAATGCCTCCTCAACACTAACAACTCAAATTACTCTCCAATTGACTAAATAGTGCCAATAGTTGACACTGCCGTTATGAAAATTGCAATAAACAAGCCAAAATAATTCTTAAAATTGTCAAGTATAATGTTAGATTGGTAAATCAATTTCTTGGGTCACCATAAATGCAGGGCTACTCAAAATTGGTAGCTTTTACCAGCTGTAGGTTAAATGGTCTAACTTTAGACACCGTTTTGGTCATTAGTTGTAAATTTTCGCTGATAGGTAACAATAAATAAAATTAATAATTGTGGTTTTATTTTGATTTAAAATCACACGCATTATTACCACATTGGTTGATAGTTTACATAGAAAGTAGAAGAAAATGATGAATATAGAGTTGTATGAATAAAAAATAATATGGAAAGATAGAGTTATATTAGTTTACAGTTTTAGTAGCCCTGTATGATTGACATGCTATGTGCGTAAATAGCTAAACCCTCAATATAAGAATATGTATGACTAAAGCTCAAGTATAACTGTACAAAATTATTTGTATTATATTATTTGTGACAGACACATAGTCAATATGTTCATTCTTTGTTGTTATAATTAATGAATAAAATGCGTCATCCCACATTCAATTTATCGGATAAAAATCTCACAAGAATTGGAACTCTTCAAATATGTTTGAAGTTAAAGATGTTATCATTTTTCAAGAAAAATTGTATGTTTTCATTTTCAAGATATCTTTCCATATACCAAAGAATAGTCTTGGGAAACTCCCATACATTACTTCTATCATAAATTGGTATATAACTTCAAATTGTATATAATGTATGTGATTGTGTGAAGTGGGGTCTGTCTTTGAATCTTTGTCTTTAGTTTATATTTAGGTATAAGTTTCTGAATGTTGTCTGCTATTTCTGTTGTCTATCAATTTATTCACCGTTATACCGACACAGTAAGGTTTTATATATTATATTTAATCTGTGATCAGAATGGATTTGAGGCTCATTGTTATTTTCTACAATATACTATGAGAAATTTTCCAATCCCTTCTGACCATGTTTATATTATTATGACTAGACAACAAACAAGTATCTAACTTTATGTATAATATAAATTTTGTAGAATAAATTGATAGACATGATGTTGCCACTTAATACCTTAGCATCGTAATGATACATTGCCGTATAACAAATAGTTACTCCCCTCTTTGACTTTGCAGGTCGTTATTAGTAAGTTCGTGATGCTGAGTTCAACTTCAGACATAGCATAGCATTTTGATACAACAACAGATCCCAAACATGTGTCGACCGGTCTCCTATGCATTTATACTGTACCTGTAACGGCCGGTTTAGTCTTAGCGCGTAATGTTAACCTTTGTATACCATTGTGTAACAGGCGGGCCGCAGCCGCGCTACCGGCGGCCGGGCGGCCCCCAGAGAGAAGCTCCTTTGTTTTAATTATAATGTGATGAAAGGGTCTAGCATAAGTTAGCGTGTAACGCCCGCGCGGGCATAGTTGCCTCTAGGATGTAAAATTAGCTCTAATAAAGATTTAACACTAAGTCTAATATTGATTTTGTTTGTTTGAAAAGGTATTGAAACAAGAAGTAAAGGATGAAGTTCCTTGAAACTAACTGTGTTGAAGTTTTGAAAATGTTTGATTGAAAAGTCGTTTCGAATGGCGCTCGCCGGAGCGGCGTCCGTCCGAGCCGAGTCGCGGGCTCGCAGCGACGGCACCGGCTTGTCGAAGCGAAAAGAATATGATCGAGTTAGCCGCTAAGTAGGAAGCCCAAGCTTTGCGAAGACATTGAAGAGAGAAGTCGCGCGCGCATAGATCATATTCTTTATCTTCCGACTGTCGTACATACATTCTAAACGTTGAAGCGACGTGACCTTGCATTTCTCGTGTTGCTAGTTACATGTATTATTATTATGTATTCGGATGTATTGAGTCTGGCATCTCACGTTATTAGAGTAGCGTTGTGTTGTACGACTTGTTAATAAACAATAGTTTTGTAACGTCATTTATGGTTCTTCTTCATTCATTTCGGTTAGTCCCACCTTCTCTTTCCATTGTATCCTTTCTCTTCTCACTGACGTTGCGTGGGGTCTAGGATCTCGTATAAATAAAATCGTACCATACCAAAATTTATATTATATTGCAGCACCTATTAGAAAACAGTTTCTAAAAAATATGTTTTATGGGTCATTAATGCCCCGCAGACATAGTCTTCAAATATAGTGTTTGAGTAAACTAGGCAGCATTATATTTGAGGGTTGCTTAAAATTGTGTGTGTTTGGCTATTACTAATGTAATACTTTAAAATTTAACTTGATAGTTGAAAAATCTGTATAAATGTGTCTATATTTTGAATAATAGAAAGATAGCTCATCAAGCTATTACAACGGGTAAAAAATATTCTGTTGAATACTACCTTTTTTTTACTAAAATACCTGGTATTTTAATTAAATTTAAAATACCTGGTTAAAAAA
Source organism: Craniophora ligustri (assembly GCA_905163465.1). Lineage (NCBI taxonomy): Eukaryota > Metazoa > Arthropoda > Insecta > Lepidoptera > Noctuidae > Craniophora > Craniophora ligustri. The sequence goes on along the minus strand of LR990967.1, from coordinate 1,757,819 downwards.
CAAGCTTCATTTTGCTTGTTTCCAAACATTCTCAGACTTCGATATATTTCTTCCTTGATCCTACGTCGCGTTATTATTTACAAACCGACAGACAATGGACGCTTGTACTCCTTGCTTTTATATCTATAATATTTTTTGTAGTATAATTAATTGATATGTTATTTTGATGGCATTTAGTTAGTTTTATTTTCTTGTAAGTCATTGCATAAAAACTCTAGTGACGTTATATTATATATTATGCGGAATTATTTTGTGACACTAAATCGAACATGGTAATAGTTCTACTCTCAGTAACAGTTTCAGTATGTAGATGTGAAATCTAGTGCTTTAGAAAATAATTTTCTATATGGATCGTACCACGCGTCAAGAAATTTAATAGTTTCGTCTGTGTATTATAGAACAGTAAATTTTGAATTAAAGTACACTACAGTTTTTATGCACAGTAGTATTAGAATAGAGTGGGTACTATATAAGTAAAATAATATTAACAAAATTCTCACTATCAGATTTTTATTAAAATTATTAACAATTATTTATGTATAATTATTATAAATATACCACAAACGTGTCGTGTTGGCACTCTCCATGGCGACTACACAAACCGCTAATAAAATTAAAATACTCTTAAAATATACAAATAACATTAAAAACAATACGTGGCAATGTATGACCGTTTAAGCATTAGATTGCATTGGACGTGATTTCAAATATGGCGGAATTGTGTTGCTTAAAGCTACGGGACGTGGAATGTAATTGAATATTGCAATGTTTTGAAGCCATTACGAATATATAGATACATAAATATGTAATGAAACGTTATAAAACATTTAGCTAAAAAGACTAGTGTAACAACAATTTTGTAAACCGTAAGAAACTGTGGGATGTTAGAGAATTCTTATTTTATTTCGACCTGGCTTCAAATCCAAAAATTGCTATAATCTGCGATATACATCTGGGAATGCGTACACATAATACTGCTAAATAATAGTACAGTTTAGGTACTTGGTAAGCAACATTAAAACATTTACACTTAACGCTAAACTCAAAATACTCGATGTCAGTTTGGCCAAGCTTTTATATATTTATATCATACGATAAACGGACGAGTATGCAAATCTATGAGATATGTTTAATGATTCCCACATTGGGTCCTTTTGAGTAGTTCTAGGATTCCTGCAAAGTATTTGTATAAACTGTGACACAACATGAACAGCTTTATTTATACAAGGGTTAAGGCTTTAATTCACACTAAAAGGCCTTTCATTTGCCGCATGGAGTGGGGCTACAAATGCGCTCACATCGCGATTAGAACAATTAAATGAAATCAAAATCAATTTTTGTCAAGAAAACTGCTCGCATCCTCTATCGAACGCCTCTTGATGTGAATTAAGCCTAACATTTTGAACTAATCAATGGCTATTCAGCGTTTATAAATAATGGTTTACAAATATTAGTTCACTGGTGGCTTATTCAGGGGAAGTAGGTACCTACCTACTTCCTTCTATAGGTTAACAACCTTGTTAACCTATTCAATGCGGCGGACGATAATCGGCGTATTAATTTAATATATTACATTCAAATGCGGAAAAAGGCGATGGTGTCTTATTTTTCCCACGCGGTTGGCTCCCAATACGCCACGTAGACTACAAATTTAAATTATAGTCGCCGCAGCGAATGGGTTAAAGTATGAAACCCTAAGTTTTTACTCCCTTTTAGTTATAATTGCGAAATGTCAGATTCAAGATAACCTTTTAGACAAAGAAAACCGTTCAGAAAGTTTACCAAATATAAATTAATTTTAATTATGAATATTTAAAATGATTTTATGTGAATTACAATTTCTCGACTACCGAATTTTAGCATAGCTTTAGCTTTTTACCAGGAGGTAATTCTGTATGCATACAATAATAAAATTTGTTATTCATCATGTCATGAAAAAAAACGAGTTACAATAGTTTCTAAAGAATTCAGCGAATTTTACACTACGTCAATAAGTTTTGGAAGGACTAATATCAGCTGTCTATGAAAATAAATGTAAATATTGGCAACACCGCTCTCTCTTAAAGCACTACTAAATCTAGAGTTGGCCGAGTAACTTATTTCCTAGTGGCAAGAATAGAATGAGCTCAAAATAATTTAAGACTACAATGCAGTTTCTACACTACTGCAATGAACATAGTTACAATTATATCCATTATTTTTGGACCTACAAATACATGATATAATCGGTTTTTAAACTTGTCATGTCAATAAGGTATATTCCCAATGGTCTTCGTCTTTTGAACGTAGAATAAGTAATCACTTAGTTCCCACGGGGTGTATACACTTTCTTGTAGACTGAAATAGATGCCTATAGTATTCGTTTTTAAAAGTCATTGAAAACCGCCTGAAAATCTTTTTTATGTGACGTGAATATAAATATATTTGAAATTTTATTTTAGTAATATTATACTTATTTTTCTCACAGAGTATAGAATATAGATATTATAATCTAATTAATCGAATTTGACGACCCAATTAGTCCAGCGGTAGTTAACACTGCCTTCTGTGCTACGGGTGCCGGGTTCTAATCCCGGTAGGGACAAATGTTTGTGTGATGAGCATAAACATTTGTATTCGAGTCATGGATGTTTCTGTTTTTACAAAAAAAAGTATATTACAAGTATCCGTAACACAAGCCACCACGGAACTAAATGGCGCTGTTGATATAGTGCCATCTAGTTCCGTGGTAAGCAAATGGCCAGATATTTTTCAATATAATAAACTAAAAACTGAATACTAGCTAGAAGAACCTCTTATTATTTCTGACTGCTTACCTACTAACTGCTTAGAATGAACAATTTTATTATATTTTTTCGTAAGGTAATAATATCTAGACAGCCTAGTTTATATTCTTTGGTTCAAAATTGACCAATGGGACTATACCAAATTTCAATAAAAAAGAAACAATAAAAATAATTATCTACGAACATTAGTATGTAGGTATTCCTATTTCTAGTGGGCTCACCGAATGGCACTAATATGGTATTGACGCGATGCAGCACTTGAAATAAGCTATGTATTGGCTTATGTAAAATAAACGTTGTACAAAATTGTAACAAAATACTATTTAATACAAACACCTATGTAATGTGTTATAAAACTTCAAATACTAAGGCCCTATCACATGGCACAAGGCATTAACAGATAATTTCATATGAACAGAATTGGTATGAATTTATCCGTCAGATAGTCATGAGTCGAAACGTAAACGCGATCGTTACGTTTATTGCGTACGATGTTACGATTAGCCCGTTCCGATCTCGGTGACCAATAAGAGCATCAAAAACGTTTACGATTCGATTTTGACAAGAAACTCGCTCATCGGGTGGTGAAACATCCTGATATCCTTATTCTTATATTAATCTAAACAACAATTTGGCAATATTTACAAGCACTCATTTAGGTGGATAACGTGAAAACTCCTCTTGTATGCGATAAACTGCCATATTTCTATTGTATAGTCGAAAATCTCGTGGATGATAGTAGCAGTATTACAAAACTTTAAAAATGCTGTACTTTTAACTTGGGTCATTTAATACAACTTCTTTTTATTATATAAAATCGAAAAAGGCAAAATTACCCGTTGAATAAGTATTTACCAAAAACTTAATAGTCCTACATAAATATCTAAAATTATTAATTGTGATAAAACATCACGAAATATCAAAATCATTACCATACAGAATGATCATAATGTGATTGATTTATGCAGCATGTAGTGCATCATAAAATATATTGATTTGGTATTAGGTAATATTTGGTATAATGAAGGTACTTATGTTGTGGGCGTTCTAAATGTATTGGAGTTCTAAGATATGCGATTTCAGTTATTTTAGGTTACCAAAATTACTTGCGCATCATAATTTATTTTTGGTGAAAAATGATGTGTAGTTGTGTACCAAATAACTCATCTGCGTCAATCACTCCCTTGATTCATGTTAAATCTCTTATTTGACGCGTATTGTAATTTCAATATGTTAGAGGTTGTTAAATTTCCAGATAGCGTAGATTATGTAAGTGATCAGCTTTATTCTATTAATTAATCCCTGCATGTACTTACGACCCAGTAATTCATTTTTATTGTGGGTCCAAACCGTAATTTATCTGACACACGCCTTTAAATCCTGTGTATTGTACCTGTTCCTGCGTGTGTTGGTACCACCGTTTACAAGATGAGCGTGGCGTGGTCGCGCTGCAGGCGGCGGCGGGCGCGGAGCGGCGCGGCGGCGAGCGCGTCGGAGGGCGGCGGCGGCCCGGCGCCCCGCGCGCCGCGCTCCTGGTAGTACACGTGCGCGCCGCCGCACATGGCGCCCACCACCACGCTCTCGTCACTCCTGCACATACCATCACTACTTGTATTTCTCTCGTAACACGTTTACGAACCTGACAACGTAGCGTACGTCGGCTTCCAACGAGATGGACGTTAAAGGTTATAAGGATAATTATCTTTTACATCTTTTATTTGATATGATGCGTAATAACTTACCTCAATATAAACTCGGACATTTCGGGGTCTTCAACGAACTCATTGTGTATGAGCCCCATGGTAGCGATGTCGAGTGCTGCCCAGGGCCCGCCCTTGCGGACCGTGCCCCAGTCGGGGTCCAGCGTCAGGTAGCTGTAGTCCGTCGCCTCGCCCGCGGATGCTAGAGGTTCCATGCATTTCTGCTCGATGGGACCCAACGCGTTCAGTGATGTTTCCCACTGGAAAAGAACGTCACTGGACTTAAAACTTTTGCTAATGTCAAAATGTGTTAACTTTAAACAATTTCATATGGAAAGGAAAACTGCCAGATGTCGATCAGTTCGATACTTATTGTCAATTTGGGATAACAATATGATAAGTTTGTTATCCTTTAATCTTTATAATTTAAAAATAATGCAGTCTAAGTAGCTGCTAATTACTCACCAGACTGTTAATAGTATCTACGTTGTTGGCCGCTTCAGTGTCTATCAACGCCAGTAGCGCCATATTGTGCAGTCCGCTCACAAACAGCGCACATTTCACAGCGTGCTTGCTGTACTCTGGTAACAGATCTATGTCACTGTCGGAATCGTCGTCGCTTTCTGAGTCTTGCTGTTGGAGCTTAGGCCTGGAAAGTTGAAGATAGTTGGTAAACAAATACTAACTTATAGTCGGTAAAGTAGAAAATACACTCCAGTTAGCGCAGAAGAGGGAAACAGCTAAATTTGATTAGAGAAATGAAAAATAAGTACCTATCAGTAAATGTTATTTGTCTCTCAGTGGCTGGTGTCAGGAACTCCCGAACTTCTAATGGCGTCATTACTCTACTGCTGTACCCACTAGACTTGTCAGAAAACGCTAAGTGACTCAGTTTCTCCATCAAAGGGGTTAATTGTACTCCTGTCAACTTTTTCTTCAGAACCGTGGCGTCAGAATCGGTCCCAGTCTGAGGATCTGTGCTTTCATTCAAAGACTTCAAAGGTAATGATAATGATTTCCTTCGCGACTGGTCAGAAGGTAACGTTTTTGTAGAATCCTTTGCTTTCTTTTTTGGAGTTCGCTGAGGCGACTTATTTAGTTCAGAATCGAAGTCTTCGAACTTTTCTTGTTCACATAGTTTCATGTTGAAAGTGAACATGTTGTCGTTAGAATCTTGTTTCATTTTAGAATAGTGCTGTTCTAAGTATTGGTTGAAAAGGGACTCCGATATGGCAACTCCGTCGTTTCTGAAGACCGGGAATAAAGGATCGTTTATGGTCATAGTGCTAGGGTTCTTAGGAGTGTGTTCGGGGGACGGAGTGTCATCGCGCAGTGAGACTTTCGACCGTTTCAACTTGAATTTAGAAGTCGCACGATTCGATAACTTTCTAAGAGTCTCCTGTAAATCTGTAACACTCGCCAATTTCCTTATAGGTTCTGGCTTATTAATATAATGGTCTGCAATACAATTGATATCTAAAACCATCTTATTGTCTCGTGTCTCGTTTTCCAAATTGATTTTGTTGCAATCTTCAACGTTCTTCAAGACATCAGGTTCCAAATCAGTTTTGTCGGCATCTTGGCTTTCGGGGATTTGGCAGATTGAGAGCATGTTACCGTGCAGGCGTTTATATTCCACCATAGGGGTGGAACACACACTAGTTTGGCCTGTAAAGACTTTATCATTCGTCTCTTGAATGTCCTCATCTAAAGATTTCTGCGTTTTGAAGCTTAATGAGAGCTTGGTGGGTCGCGGCCGTGGTTTGTTGGTAAACGGGACCACGTCTGGCATGGTAGGTGGTTTCCTTTCCACGTCAGGGTTGCGTTCTTCCCTGCTGGGGGGTGATATCATGCTGTGGTCTTCTTCTGGGACTGCGGTGAAGAGCAGCGATTTGTCTCGCTTCATACCACCTTGAGGAAAATCGCGCTGTCTTTCGCGTTCGGCGTCCTGGTTCTGTAACGGTATTTTTTGAAAATCAACTATAAAGATAAACACCATTTGAGTTGAGATTGTCATCATTATACCATGAAATCAAACGATGCCCAAATATACCAATAAAATAAAAACAACTAAAAGCAGAATTTCTTTGCGAGAATAACAGTAAATGCACATTGTCTTTATTGTAAACTTAATTTTCAAGATTATATTTTTTTATATCTATCATTGCGAATATGTCCATGAGTATATTTATCTGGGCCAACTAGTCTCCTTCCAGGCGCGACAAGAAAAAGAAGTTGCACGCCGCACCGAAAATTCTTGGAAGAGCTATTGGTCCATGAAAGATCTAATGAAAGGTGACCTGCCCCTTACCATTAAAAGAAAACTCATGGACATGTGCATTCTCCCCGTCCTCACGTACGGTGCTCAAACTTGGTCTCTGACAGAACATCAAAAGTCCGCGCTCGGGGTTTGCCAGCGAGCCATGGATCGCAGTATTTTGGGAGTCAGGCTATCAGACCGCATTCGAAATAGCATACTGCGCTCCAAAACACAAATCGCTGACGTTGGCCAAAAAGCCGCTACTCATAAGTGGAACTGGGCCGGGCATGTATGCCGTATGTCAAGCGACTTGTGGGCTAGACTTGCTACAGAGTGGAGCCCACAAGGCGTTAGACGACGCGGGAGGCCCAGGCGGAGATGGCGGGATGAACTGGACTCCTATTTAAGAGATTGGGCCATAAAAGCTTCAAACCGTGAGGAATGGAAGGAAGGTAGGGAGGCCTTTGCCTAGCAGTGGGATCAACCGGGCTGATAAAAAAATAATAATGATAAATATTAGTGTTCAAGACAGACTTATAATAGTTCCTGACCTTTTTAAACTTGGCGATCATCTCCTCCCCATTTTGGTGGAACTCCTGTATTTTGTCAACCTGCCTCTTGAGGTTGTCGTACACCTTCCTGCCCACGTAGACTACCAGCAGTTGAGCACCTAGAGGCAAGGGCGTCTCCGTGTCCAGGGTCTCAGCCGGAGACTTTATCCGGTACGGGTCCACCACTGTGAGGTACGACGTCAGACCAGGAGGCAGTTGTGTGGAAATAATTCTAGAAAATGAAAGTAAAATGTTTAGTTAGATATCTCATTAGTTGAACGTATTTATAGTTAATTGGGCTGAATGGCATTAACCTATTCTAATATGTAATGTAAGAAAAATATCTAAATATTTATTTATTTGTTCGTATTCTGCGGTTTCTATACCATTTATTCGATTACAAAGAACTTTAGTCAAGTTGTATTCAACCTCACGAAGTATTCTGAGAAAATAATAAAAGCGCCCACAAAATAGTTCAAAACATTATTGATCTTAATGATAAGCTTTTGTTGGATACTTTACTTAGACATCTCGTGTCTGTCCAGTCAGTAAACACTGGATAATAATTTCGATAAATTTCGATAAACTCCATATCTAATATATTATAATTTCTAATTAAATAATATCATGAATGAAACTTACTTATTATTATATAAAATGACGCCGCCTAAGACGCCTTTGCTTTTTCTACAGTGTTCCAGTATTTGCATGGACTCCATGTAAATAGACGTCGCACTCTGTAACAACATTACCACAAAGATACGCTAACTATTATTACTAAGCTTAAAAAATACAGTTACAAATACGATCATCGTGAAAATATAAATGCCTTATCATCATCATTACGAATAAAGGTCAAAGAAAGTTGACTGCTGAACAAATGCCTCTTTCAAAGCCCCACATAGGTTTTTCCATTGCCAAGTTCCCACTCGAGAACTTTTCAACCCCCCGGGTAAGTTCTACAAGCAATTTGGCCCGCCCTCTGTCACTTCAGATCACTAATTGACCCAATACCAAATTCACACACATATATTGCTATCTCCGTATTTGGTAAGGCCTTGTTTCGTAACTCGAGGTTACGATATAAGGCCCATAATACATGGCCAATATGGCCTAGTCCGTAAAAAAAGACCGACTTCAAATGTCAGGACCGGACCAAATTGAAATGGGACCACATGGGAAGCACCAGCTTTTGAATAAAATATTAAAATATTAATTTAAATAAAAAATAATCATCAAAATCGGTTCACCCGGTCGAAAATTATGAGGTAAAAATACTCTATGAAAAAAATACTAATAAGTCGGTTAAAAATATTACTACTACAGCGCTGTTCGTGTCATATCCAGTCTGGCACACTTAAATCACGCGCATTGTAACCTGATAAAATACTAGTTTATCATATCCTGCACCTCATTGTTCTGTTTACATAAGCCATGCAACGGTTGCAGGGGCATTCACTTCAGCAGCGTCTTATTTGTGTGAGATAAGCGGTAAATAAACACTCCACATTCAAACTTTAATCGCTATCAAGGATTTTATAACTCGCAGACGACTAGACAATGAATTTAGAACACTTTCGACTTTTTTCTATAAATGATTCATGTTAAGTGTTAGGTAACTATAGAGCTTATTATACATAATAGTCTATTTTTAGTTGTTTTCGACAGTCTTTCCTACTGTCTATTTATGAATGAAAAAAGCGCCCGATTTCCCAGAACTGATAAACACAGACATTTAAGGACGCTATTACAATTTTCTACAAATAACGGTGTTTTTCAGGTACAATTTTAATGTATAAGCAATCATATATGTGAAGATATTATGGTCTCAATTTAAAGGTAATCTATTCATCTTCAGATTGGCATCGCAAAAATTGTATCACATCATACAATTTTTTCCCATAAATCCGTTTTCACCATCACAATAATCACAGAAAATGTGTAAAAATAGGGTCAGATTACGTACCATTTTAAAGTAAACTTAGAGCATATTTTATCATCAAAATAATATAAAATTACGGCATATATAGTCCTCTATACGTTCGACTAATTATTTTGTACCTAAATCATTACATTTTTCAATAAACAGCAAAAATATGAACGCTTGCAAATTTCTTCATACATTTTTCACTCGCGGACTTTCATTCCGCGCTCAGACGCGCTTGTGGAAGCATGTGCGTATCGCTCTGTCTCAAAAAATATATTACGAAAAAGTCTGTGTCATACACTCATATAGTCGTTTATCGTGACCGGAAGATGTTGATACTTTTTCAAACCTAAATATAAGTAAATACGACTTTAATAATATTATTAAATTTATTATCAGAATGTTATTTAGGGATTGATGAATAAGATCGGGATTTGGATACTAACGGCTAAGCAGTCGTTGACAAGGTTGAGAAATGGATGGGTGGAGTTAAGTCATATTAAACCTGTGATTTAGATTAGGCCTGAAAGTAGATGGGTAGGGTTAAGCTGCTGTTGGGCAAGTTAAAAAATAGATGGGTGAGGTTAAGCAGCTGTTGGGCAGGTGAAGAAATGGATGGGTGGGGTTAAGTCATATTAATACTGTGATTTAGATTAGGCCTGAAAGTAGATGGGTAGGGTTAAGCTGCTGTTGGGCAAGTTAACAAATAGATGGGTGAGGTTAAGCAGCTGTTGGGCAGGTGAAGAATTGGATAGGTGAGATCAAATTTTACTAAAAAAAGGCGAGAATAATTGGGATTAAGAGTCTGTAGGTGAGTCGAAGAAAAGGATGGGTAGGGTTAAGCATTTGTTAGTGAGGTCGAGACTTGATGGGTGGGGTTAAGATGTCAACTCCGTTCCTGACGGGTGTTCCCTGACTAGGCTTGTTCTTACTCGGCCACTGAATGACTGTACTAGTAGGTAAAACTTTCAGATGCACTAGTTCTGTCTTCTGGTACTATTAGTACCACCTACAACAGTACCATAGTACAGTATATAGTGAATTACATTTTATATTCCTTCATACTTTGCAGGTTTTGCCTATAATTCTTACAATACCCGATTATTCTTTATCATGCATCCCACTTATTCATACACTGATTTTATATCGCTCCCGCTCGTTTAGTCGCGTTTCGAGTATTTCAAGTATCTACAGTCCTACAGTTACTCAATTACTCAATTCTTTATTGCATTTCATATTGTGTACATTAGTTGGTAGGCATGTTAAACATTGGATCAATTATGGACCCTGTCGACCACAGCAAAAGATATTTTTAATAGGAGAGAGGATGAAGGCGCTCTTTGTCAAATAAGATAAAAACTATATAGGTATATTAAATTAAATTGTATCATTAAAATATGTATGATTATAGTATCGTATAATATAATTATTTTATAATAAGTATTTCTATATTTGTTTTAGATATGTTTATGTATTTTTATTTTATTTTATTTATTGCACGTTTTTCATTTTTTTAAACTATAAATTATAATGATCTAGATATTTTCAATTTTATTAAGCCTTGTAGAATGTTATTATTTTTATTTGAAAATATATTCTGAGTTAAATTTAAAATGAAATATAGGTATCATGTTATTGTAAATTTTATTGTTAAGTATTTTTTGGTATAAGTATGTGCAGTTTTTACCGCAGACTGTTGTTTAAAATTTTAAATTTACTAGCTTGTAGCGTGCGACTACTCGTTCAGAATCAGAAACTAAGAATACTGACATCTCGAACGAACGACGTAGTACTAAAAGAATGATGTAATAATAAGGAAAAGGAATAGTTTGTTCTTGTCAGTGTCGGGATTAATTCTTATTAGTACTTAGTACGTGAACTATACAAGCCTATCTCTGACCGTAAACTTTTGACAATCTTTTTATTAATTTGCAATGTATATATGTATTTAACTACTTAATTATGTTTGTTCAGGTGGATTCTTGCAAGTCAATTTTGAATCTTCAACCGATTGAGCTGAAATTTTGTATAGACATGTTTGGATGTTTAGTTGTGTGACGTCATTCCGAAACACCCATGGCGGACTAGTTATTTGTGATGCACTTTACAACATGGGGATTGCACTTACTAAAAATAACTCAAAAAATAAAATGACGTCTCTCTAAATACAATTTCTACATTTTTATGCTTTCCTACAATATGGATATCAAATTATAGGCTTGCTGTGAATAACTCTAAAAATATTGTAACATCACTCTAAATCCAATATTATGGCGAACTAAGTTTTTCGTGGCTTTTTAACTAAATTTAGTTTTCTTATTGTAATTCTAGTTTTCATTAATAAAGGTAAACGAATATTTTTCCATTATGTTTTTTTTACTTTTAAAAACATAAATACATATTAATCATAATTAATGAGATATAGCAAAATATCGGTCTATTGTGAATGCATTACAGCGCATTGAATTCACATATAACGAAATAAATTAATCTTTAAGTTATTTTACTTAGGGATATCTGCAGACCAAACGTAAAGTAATTCGGATCGAATGTACAATAGGTCACCAGGTAGCAAATAATTTAATTATCACGAAAATAGTACATCACTAAACTCTATCAATTCAAATAAAAATAAGAAATAATAACAAGGATCAAGATTATTTAAGCGATGTATAAAATCGAGCGCTCAGTGGTTTCAATGTGTGCGTGTCCGTAATGTTGCTGTGTGCGACTCTAAATACCTAAATTTGAGTTCGTCGAAAATGTAACAGCGTCCTTAAATACATACAAGCTCAATACACATCATAATTTTACTACTAGTCGCATATCTAGTGAATTTGAAAGATTTTAAAGGCATATTTTCTTGAATTCAGAAGGGTGCACATTGCTATAATTGTATATTTCTCAAATAGCATATTTGTATAGCTTGAGAGGGATTAGGCTATAGTCCACCAGGTAGCCTATTGCGGGTTGGCGATATGAGAAGAGACCCGTGCCCAGCAGTGGGACAATAATGAGTTGATGTTGATGAAGAAAAACTTAAATAATTTATCTATACTAATATTATAAAGAGGAAACGATTAAACTAAAAAACTACTAAACCGATTTCAATAATTCTTTCACTATTAGAATGCTACATACCAGAGAACCAAAAAGTATGTTTATTACTAAAAAAAATATGGCTCTTGAAGTTTATAATACGTGCGGAGCCGGGTCGAGCCGTTAGTAATCAATCATTATAATTAATTAGACAGAAGAACCAATCATACCTTAGGCAAAGTCAACATCGGCACCCTCTGAAAGATATGGCAACCATACTGCAACACCGGTAGGTATGTCTCGAACACCTGGTACAGTTTCTCCGACAGGCGGCGCTGGTCTTCCATCTGCTCGGCCAAGACCTGAAGGTCGCCGTGGTACACCTTGATCATGGAGGTCAACAGGTTGGCACGGTTCTTGAGTACCCAGTCTGGGATGTTCCTGTCACTGCCTATTGCCTGTGGGGAAGCTTTAAGATATAGTTTTCGCAGCGTTTACAGAGATTACGCGTATTACTTTAGTGTTTAGAAGTGTTGATATCATTTCATGTTGTTTTGTGAATTAAAATTAAGTACATAATTTCTATATCTAGATTCCTAATATTTAATAGCTTTCTCCTTTTACGCAAAAGCGATACCTGATCATTATGGAAACTACCCTCGATATATTCTACTGTTTTTACTTCACAAGTTTGGAATTAGTTGTCAATCCATTTATTGTGCCACAGCAGGGCATTGATCTCTTCTCACAATATAAATATAAATATTCCTGGACATTATGACACAGCGCCATCTAGTTCCGAGCTAAGCAACGTGGCTTGTGTTACGGATACTAGTCGGTTGATATACTACATATATACTTTTTTTTTGTAAATACATTCATATTATACATAGATACATCCATGACTCGGATACAAATGTTTATGCTCATCACACAAACTTTTGTCCCTAACGGGATTCGAACCCGGGACCCATAGCACAGCAGGCAGTGTTAACTACCGTTGGACTAATTGGTCATCAAAAGAAGAGTTTAGACTAGAGTCCTCTTCACTATGTTTTTTTTTTTTTTTTTTTTTTTTTTTTTTTATCTTTATTTATTAGGGAGGGTTTGATCACAATTTGATCATGTCACCCTCATAGGGAAACTTATATTTAATTTTTACATTTACATACACTTAACTTCTACGTTTAATCCCTAAAGCAACTAATTTATACAAAATTCTAGCAGCTTTAGATGAAGGGTAAGCTAGAATTATATTACTTACTCCTAGTTGACGTAAGTCAAAATTATGCAGATTATGGATTGTTGCCCTTTCTGCTTCGTTCCGGACACATTCCACTAGAATATGGTAAACATCTTCTATAAAATTGCATTCTGTACACATTGGAGAAATTACTTTACCCATCAATGCTGCAAAGCTGTTCAATGGGATGTGCCCGGAACGAAGTCTGAAACTCATTACTAAATCTTGCCTTCCCATATTGGTATCTTCAAACCACGTGTTCTGCCTAATGTTAGGCTGAACTGTCCGATACCAAATACCTTTGGTTAGTGACCGTTCATCAAAGTATTCATTCCATATTGAATAACATCTCGATTTCACTTCACATAGAATATCCGTTAAGTAAGGCTCATATGAAACCGGAACACCTTGTACACATGCTTCTTTCGCAAATTTATCCACTTTTTCATTTTCTTCTATACCAATATGGGAAGGTATCCATTGTATGAAGATATGTTTATTACTATTTTTGAACCTTAGAATCGATTTTATTATTTTGTATGCTACAGGACTGCCACGAAACTTTATGGTACACATAATCAGATGTTGTAGTGCACTCCTACAATCAGTGAATATAACAAAATTTGTGAAATTTATAGATTCAAGGTATGAAATTGCTTCGAAAATAGCAATCAGCTCGGAATGCATAACTGAGATATTTGAATGCAGCTGGAATTTGAAAGAATTGTTAGTCTGAGGGTCGTAAAAAGCTGCTCCTACATTATCGTTGAATTTAGACCCATCCGTATAAATCCTGTAGCACTCAGAATAATTACTGTTACAGTATTTATTACAAATCATTCGTAATTGAAAATCGTTATATGATTTTTTGGCTTCCATAATATCTAGAATATACGGTTTAACATTACACGACAAGTCCACACTGCTTATCCAAGTATCAAGCGAAAACGTTCCTAATTGGTAGTTAGAGTACATGGGTGAGTTATTGAAAGTCTCATAAATGGTAATCATAAGTGGTTTCTTTTTACGTCTCCAATATGTACCTTGACAGAGACTGTTAAGATTGTCAATTATTTCACAAATGTTAGTATTGCCTAGTGACTTAAGCTTTAAAAAAAATTTTCCTGCTAAGAAGTATCTACGGATATGTAATGGCTGTAAGTTGAGTTCACATTCCATTACGTGGATGGCTGTACTTTTGATAAAACCACCAATGATCCTCATACATTGATTTTGAATTTTAATTAATTTATTCAGATGAGTTTGACAACAATTGTCATAAAGAAAACTAGCATAGTCTATTCTACTACGTATAATGGAAATGTATAACCGTCTAAGGTGGGTTGGATGTATTCCCCAGTCTGGACCATTTAAAATTTTGAAAACATTCAGCAATTTTGTTGTTTTGTCTTTAATCTCGTTGATGTGTTTAGACCATCTCAAGGAGTGATCTAACCACAAACCTAAATATTTATAATTATCAACAACTTCGAGGACCTTGTCGTTTATCTTTAGACTGATAGATTCTTTCCTAAAGCTATTTTTAAAAATACAAATTTTACTTTTTTCGGGTGAAATATTTAGACCAATATCTTGAATCAAATTATTGAGTAAATCTAAAGCTGCTTGAAAATCCTGTTCTGCCTCTGAAATACTATTAGTAGAATAATAAAGAACAAAGTCATCTGCAAATTGTGAAATACTGACTGAATTTATATTTTTACATATGTTTATCGTGGCTATATTAAATAACAGAGGTGATAATGGATCACCCTGCGCCAAGCCTTGGCAAGTAGTTCTGCAAATAAGGGAATTATTGACTCGAATTTTTAAATTTCTTGCTTTTAAAAAAATCCACATATAGGTGCACAGCCTTGTCCCTACCCCCAAATGATCCATGATACGTAGTAAACTCTGCAAATCCACATTATTATACGCATTATCCAAATCAAGAAAGCAACCTATTGTCATCTGTTTTTTTGTAAATCCTGATTGAATTTTGGAAACTAAGATGGTAAGATTGTCAAGTGTTGATCGACCTTTTCTAAATCCTGTTGTGTTTTGAGCTAAAAAATTATTATTTTCTATAAACCACTCTAGTCTATTGAATAGAATGTTATGAAATATTTTGCAAACGCACGAGATCATAGATATCGGGCGGAGAGAGGAAGCTAAGTTAGGATCTCGACCGGGTTTCGGGATCGGTATTATTACTATATCGCGCCATTGCTTAGGAACAAAAGAGGACATGTAGAATTGGTTGAGTATAGCTAGTAAAACATTTTTGCCATTTTCGGGTAAGTATTTTATCATAGAATACGAAATTTTGTCATCGCCTGGGGATGTATCCTTATTTTTTATACATTTATTAAGTTCTTGGATTGATATAGGTATTTCAAGGTGTGGGTTAACAGATATAAATAAAGGGTTGTCGTAGGGAACGTAGTCGGGTGCTAAATTACAAAGTAATTGACTTGCTTTTAAATTATCAACATGAGAATATGGTGTCTTTTGTCCCTTAATCCATCTCATTTTTTTCCATAACTCACTATAGCTAGATGTATGGTCTAAACTAGAACAAAACGTTTGCCATGATTTATTTCTAGCGTTTCGCATAGATCTTTGTGCTTCACGAATTTTATTTTGGAGTGTTTTTAAGTTGTCGGGCGAGGGGTTACGCCGAAATCCAGCAAGTGCTAACCGCCGTTCCGCTACAGCTTTAGAAAGATTTGGGTCCCAATAGGGTTTTGGTGTAAAGTTGGCGTCAGGGTTCAAATTAATTTTAATATATGGTATACATAAATCTGCAGCTATCTCCAAGTAATCAATAAATAAATCGTAACCTTTTTGTAAATCATTAGGCATTTTAAAGTTATCGAAAAGATTTTTTAATAGTTTTTGATACGATATCCAGTCCGCTTTTTTATAGTTTCGACGCGTCATGTTCATGTTATAAGTCTGGAAATAAGTAGAAACTTTAATACAGCAATGATCGCTTCCTAAAGTCTCATTTAAAACCTGCCAATTTAAACTCAATCCAATATCTGAAGACGCTAGTGAAATGTCAGGAGACGACTGCTGTAGTACCCCATTTACTAATTTAATACGTGTGTGGTCACCATTGTTTAACGAATGAAAGTTACTATCAATGAGTGCATCAAATATTTGATTGCCTCTTCTATCGACTTTGTTGGACCAATTCGAATAGTGTCCATTAAAGTCCCCCAGTATTAAGGTATTTTTACTTACATATGAAAAAATTTGATCCCAGTCTGACTGATAAGTATTTATAGAGGGAGGACAGTAAACAGCTAAAATGTTTTCGATTTTATTGCAATTATATAACTTGACGTGAACCATTTCTATACCTGAATTGCAATTGAGTAATATGGGATAACTTTGAGATTTTATTGATTTGTGAGTCAGAATTGCGACACCCCCGTATGAGTCGTCTCTGTCTTTGCGAAATATGTTGTAATCTTTAACTTTAAAGTGACTTTCTGGTTCTAACCACGTTTCGCTTAATACCGCAATGTGAATTTTGTCCTGCAATAAAAAAATTTCAAATTCAATTAATTTTGGCCTGACACTCTGTGCATTCCATTGTATTATATTTAATTTCACAATATTTTTAGACTTATCTGCCATCTGTAAAATAATTAAGTATTAATTTTAGCATAGGCCAATCCGCAACGTTGTCAACAACTACAAGAATTAACCACTCTATGCAAGTTTTAATCACTCCTTTCACAATATTTTGTATAGTGCTTCCTTTCATAAATATTATTTCTTTTAATCTCTTTAACAATTCATTAAAACATATATCCCTTCCTTTATTTTTTGTATCGGTCCCGACTTGAGGTTCAGTTTCGTTTTCGTAGATAGGTTCATCTTCTTCTATTTGTCTCCACTCTTTAAATTCTAATACTTCTTTTTTGTCCTGTTTCTTGCGTGTTTCCAATTTTTGTTTTTGAACTTGTACTTGTGTAGATACTGTGTTGGTGATTTCAGCGTATGTTCGATTTTTAGGGGTTTGCGGGGAAATTATTTCTAACATTTGTGTGGATGAAACTTCCTTCGTCTTTTCATTCCCGTTCTCCTGATTCAACTCGTCTTTCGGAACATAAATATCTAAAGCTTTTCTATATGTACAGTTGAACTCTGACATCAGTTCTCTGAGTCTCTTTTCTTTTAGAAAGCTGGGACATGTTTTTGAGAGGGAGATATGATTTCCACTGCAGTTAACACATTTCATTTTATTAGTTTCACAGTTGTCGTGATTATTGCCACACTTGGGGCACACTATTTTCGAACTTGGGCATTTTTTTTGTACGTGACCGTATTTCCAGCAACGAGAACATTGTGTCACCGGAAAAACATATGGATCAACCTTTATCCGTAAATCATGTACATAAATAAACGGAGGTAAAAATGGACCTTTAAAACAAAGACGAACCGCTTCACTTGGTGACCATCCTTCTTCCTCAAAGTTCTTACGATTCAAGCGCTTTACCGATACTAGTTTAGTTGGTTCAGGGCAAGATAAACTTTCCAAAATGCTTTCTTCAGTCATGTCCAGGTCTACGTCTCGAATTACTCCATAAGAAAAATTCATTTCCATCGCTTTTTGCACTTGCCATCCCTTTTCCGTAAAATATTTGCATGTTTCTAATTTTTCTGCACAGGCTTCATTGCTAAATTCTAGCCGTACTCGATACGGGTTTATATATTTTACCTTAATTATACCTTTTATATCTTGGTCTCTTAGTATTCTTGCTAAACTGAATTGTTTGGGTAACTTTTCTTTGGAAGAAATATATACTTCAATCTTTTCCGTCTTAATTATTTTACCTTTATGTTTAACTTCTATCCACTCTTCATCACTGCCATCTCTCACTCTTTTACATGATTGTATCTCTCTCTCTAAATCTTCATTCAACTGCTCCATCTCATTCATAGAATCATGATTCGATTCACTATTAAACTCGTTATCGCTCATAGTGTACGTAAACAAGTCGCATCGACGGCAGGTAGCCGGCCGCCGGACACTACCCTACAAATGCAATTATCAGTGTTCCGCGCAGTGAGTCGACGTAAACAACTAAGCACACGACCCGCTCGCACGAATGCCGCGACGAGACTCCCTCTTCACTATGTTAAATGGGCAAAGTTACACCGTTTTCTTTCAGTGATAATTTATTTATTTATCCGAACTTGAGCCTATGACTCGAATGTGTCGGTATTTTTGCACTGTTTTTTAAGGTACGACATGGTAAAGGAAAGCACAAGGTTTATCGTTATCATACTCCTTACCAGAATATATCTGCCGTATTCCCTGATGATGAACTTGCCGCTCTGCAGCGTGATGGCCACGGGCTGGGAGAACAAAGTCTTGACACAGTGCGCCGCACCAACAACCTGAGAAACGAAAGGTGATGATGACAATGGGTGATGATCCATTTAGCGGTATTAGGGCTGCCTTCCCGGTAAACACGAGTTCGAATCGTAGGGGTCAAATAAAAAATGTATAATATATATAAAAAGCAGGGATAAGTATTTGTAACTAGTGGATATTTTTATACCTACTAGCTGTTGCCCGCAACTTCACTATGTCCATACCAAATTTATCTAAATCGGTTCAGCGGTTTATGCGTACAGAGGTAACAGTCAGACAGATAGACATACTTAGATAGGCATTTATAATATTAATATGGATTGACGAGTTTAGTGTTATCAATATCTAGAGAAGAATTATCTCGACAACAATTATTTTTTACCGAGCGAAGCGAGATGGGTCTATGATATTTTTTGCATTATCACTCTTATTGAAGAGGAATAATACCACCGCATAATTCAAAACGATATTATTAACGTTTAAAAAAGTTCGATTACCTGCTCTTACTTACGTTTATGTCGGTAGATACTGTACTTTGATATAATAAATACATTACTAAAGTTGCATCATATTACACGAGCGTTTCCATAAATTAGAAATATCATTAATTTTGAATATTATCACGCAGGCAAGATAGGTACCTACAGTAGGTAATTCAATTTCAACACTTAAGTCAAATTTATACTAATACTAGAGCTTAGTGGCTGCTAATTATTATATAAAAATTATTATTATTATCTTCAAATAATCAATATTTGCTCTCTCTCTCTCTCTCTCTCCGATGATTTCTCTCTCTTACGAAGTATCCCTACTCCAGTCTAATTAACCCCCTGAGGAATACAGGCGCGATTGGTACCCTTTCTCGGGCAATTAAGTACTTAAATATTACACAAGCTATCCACTAAAACCCATGAAACTTCTCCAATCTGCTTCCATGTTGAATAACTAAACAAGTTTGCAACTTCGCTCGCTTAGCGCTTACATAACTGAAGTGCCAAGACAGGTTGCACATTCCACAGACAGATTATGATAATGAGAATTTTCTAATCATGTTGCGAGTCATTTATTAATGGTGTTTTGTTATCTGTAACATCAACTCAAATTTCTGGCTTTTGTTTATGAGACTGGCGTTACTACTTCAATTATAAATAATGTAATTTTCACCTACCTAATTGTAAATATGGAGTATGAAGCGACGATACGACGAAGCTATCGGCTTCTATACTCGTTTTCCGAACGGAAGAAATTCATGTTAAAATAATATAAACGTTATATTCAATAACATGCGAACACATCACTTTTCACAGACACATCAAATTACTTATACAAACAAGATTTGGCTTCCGTGTTTCACTCTTAAAGGGACCAGTTGAAAACCAGCGTCGGGTACTAGTTACCCGGCACATGCTGAATTGGGACCCTGTTTGATGCAGTGTAGGGAGACACGTAATAAACTAATTGTAAATATTTTTATTTCTTGTGAAATTATGTTGTGTATAATTATGTAACTGTTTGTGTCTTTTTATACCGTTTCAAATAAAAAAACGTTTCTTTCTTTCTTTATATACAACGCACTACTGCGCAGGAACTTCAAAACAAATTTAGTATAGTGTAGGTACCTATATGAGAATTTGTTTGTTTACAGGCATCTGGTGAAAGCCTTTAAACAAACAAATCTGCAGATGTAGAAAATTGTATGGGTGCTTTCTTCTATCGTGTCACCGATATAAGTTTAAGCTGCGGCAAAAACACTTGGCAGTCTCTAGACAAAAAGTCGGAAGCAGTAGCGAGACTGACTTAAGTAATATCTTCACTCGTTGGGACAGTCAATAATGTCTCAAAATAACAAAAACAACTTTAACGCTAGCACACCTCATAGTTGGAGAAAGTGTAATAAATACATGGTACTTATGAGACGCTCGTTACAGACGATGCAGGTGGCTTATCTTATATTAACGATATAAGCCGGCTGTAACACTAGCCCGGCTTCCATTTTTACGACGAAGGCGTAATCCGATTTTGGAGACGCCCTTGACGACTTACTCGCGCAATTATGAACACTAAAACGATTGTAATAGTACCTAGACTTTCAAATCATCCGTTAATCGAAAGAATGTATCTTATTCTTAGGTAAATTTTTCGGAATAAAATTTATTCCACTTTATATGTATAAGCAATTTTGGACTGGCAAACAGTCCGTGACCATGGATGCTGTAAAGGATTTTTTGATTTACAGATCGTTTTAAATAATAAAAGTTTATAGGCCAGTTACGACCTGTTCCTCTATAGCAGACGATTCATGGTGTTTTGTGTGAGATATAGAGTTTTTGTTGACTAAATAAACCGATGGCAGAGAGACACACGCTACCACAGGTCTGATATGGAAAGTTTGTGGTGACTGGGGCTTAGCCCCTTGTATGACGTTTCTGTCTTTTATAGTAAACCGCGTTAAAATCCGTAAAACTAGTTTTATTTTGATGTAAATAGAAATCAGAAATATAAGTATGTTCTCTATAGTGCTAACGGTACATTTGCACATTAAATCGATCCAAAGCCCTATAGTCAAAAATCTCAAGCAATTCGCTTTTATCATCATATTATCGTAGCCTTTTGCAAAGCAAAGGCTTTCCCTAAATAACGTAACAGTCAGTCTATTCCCCTCGGTATTTAGACTTCAAATTAGCTATTGGCTAAAGTCGTTGGTCTGTAGTTCTAAGCTACGTTTTATTTGACAGCAGTTTTAAGTCGAAATATTTTACGATACAAATATTTATTCTTTTATGGTAATAATTTGCCATTAAGATAGCTAGCTCTAGATTTGCCATTTTGATTATCTGAAATGAGAACTTATAAAATGCCAATATGTTTTTGGTTGATATTACTTTTAGCCAGTTATATTTTTAGATTTGGATTCTGTAAGATGCAAATGAAGTCATAGATAAAATAGCAGACATGGAACACAGATGTTGTTTTACATTGTGACCACTAGACCAACAAGGTAGATCTGATAAAATTCAAATTAATTCACAGCATTTATCAACCTACTATAATAATAATGCCATGTTTTTTTTTAAGTGTGGAAAAATCCTTTACGGACCGTCCCATCGCCTGGGGAGGCGACGGGGTGTGTCGGACTCCGCTTGAGCGTTTACCGACTAAAAAACCGCACCCGTCAACGCCACTAACCCTATTGCCGGGGCCATGGGATTCGCAAAAGCATGCACTACAACCCCGGCGGGATAATAATAATGCCTGCTATAATAATAAGACTGCCTCGTTGGTCTAGTGGTCATACAGTGCGACTGCCGAGCAAAAGGTCTTGGGTTTGATTCCCAGGTTGAGCAGTGTTATTGAGTTTTTTTTATGAAATTCTCAGTAGCAGCTCGGAGTTTGGACTCAAGCCCGGTTGATGGCAATAGCCTCGCTCCCTATTACATGGGACCTAAAACATACCACTGAAATGTGAGTGTACATTAGTACACATCTGCCTATCTTTTTGGGGACAACAGGTATGATGGTATGTTATATAATCTATATTAATAATATATTTTATTAGCAACCAAATGTCTAAATACAAAGGAGTTATGATGCCTGAACTTGGTGAAAAACCTGTATCTTTGGAAACTAGGCCTTCTCAAATACTTAGTCCTAGGTAATATATTTGGTAACTACATTGCTTTATAGTGCTCTTGGTGACAAAATTATTGGTATACAAGAGTAAAAGTAATAAAAGCGATTACGAAATTATATTATGTAGTGATGTGAGGTATGACATCACATGAACACCCCACATGGGACTGTCTCTCTGTTCCTATTGGGACTTAAAGGTGCGCTTAATACTGCTGTAGTTATTGAACAATCACAATTTATTATTTCATAACTACTTTCATTCCTAGCACAGGTATATTCTTTACTTAAAAGGAGGTCCCTAAGTAAGATTTACTGTGAAAGATGTATAAGTTTCTGCAATAAACTATTTATTATTATTATTTTTAAGAAACAATATACTAACCTGACCCGCTAGTGCATGCCTTTGAGTGTCTGATACCCATCCCGGATGGAAATAAAGAACTGCATTGATGGGATCATCCTCCTCAGAAGTACAACACAGGGTGTCATAGACAAACACAATCATCATCTCCCTGTGAAAGAAAAAAAAAATTAAATATAATCTGGAGTCTATAATTACTTAGATATTTTATTTAATAAATAAGCCAGTGCATCATCCATTTATTTTACTATAGCTTCTAGTCTGAACTGATACAGATTTCACTAATATGGTAGGTATCCATTTGCTAACTTGTTTGGAGAAGAAAATGGTTTATTTAAATAATAGACAAGAGAAAACTATGATAAAATTTATTATTCTAGAATTCAGGTCTTCCCAATCAATTTGTTAAAATACTTTTGTTTTGCATTGACTTGAAAGTTAATAACCATTCTTCGAATATAGAACAGTTTATCATACTAGCCTGTCTATTTATAAATTAACTTAATCTTTAAAAAAAATGAATATTTAATCATTATTTTGCATTGAACTATTTTGGAGATCCATATCTAAAAATTAGATCAACCAACTAAAGAAAGGAATCTTGAATATTAGCCTTGACCTTATATATAAAAATTACGAATTATCAATAAAACTTAAACAGACCCACATCGGATAATATTATGGAAAACATAGACGATGGCAGAATGATTTATCATAACACGTATTAATGTAGATTAAGTTAATACACCAGTAATCGGAGATTTCATCAACCGTGTCAAATCAACCGCAAAATAGTGTAGGCGATACATCTGAATGTATTGAATTTCTGTCCAACGATCCAGTTAGATTCTAAATAGAAGATCTTTTACTTACTTAGCCATTTTTGAGTGATTTTTTGTCTCACTTCGCAGGTATAAAATGTTTCTCACACCATTTCAATATTGTTTACACACAACGTTATTGTAAATATTTATTGATTGATTATGTTTCGTTTATTTTTATATTATATTTAGCAACAAGATAATGAACAGCCGTCGAATCTGCAGACGGCAATATCGCTTTTGACATTTCACTGCAGGTGCTGCCAGTTTACCACTGTCGCCAGTGTTGCCACAGAAACAAAAACACACAAAACAATACATTATTTAGCAAGTTCTACAAAATTAACTATTTCTACTGAAATAAATGAATTATTCCCATTGCTCGTGATGTTTTATTTATATTATCAAAATCTTTTTTTCCTTTTAATGTCACTAGTAGCGTTGAGTATGAATATGTGTTAAATGTAAACAACGATAACAGATGGCGTTGTGTGCATGACCAAAAGCAGAGGTAACAAAAAGGAAATATTTTGGTGGTTTATGAACGGTCTTTTTATTATAAGGTTTTTTTTTTAATACCTACTGTAAGCGTGGGATGGTGCTCTTGATTTTCCTCTTTAAATCAACACCCGTTACATCCATTGTAGTATTAACTCTTTCTCTCGAGCCACAAAGTTAGAACTAATTCAACTAGTCTAGCTTATCTAAGGCAAACCTAATATTCTATCTGACTTTATTTAAACATTGGTACAGGAATATTTTGTGCTGGCACGTTCCGCAGTTCAAAACATCACACATCGCGTGTAGAGTCGTAAATTCGTAATATATCGGAGGGTCAATTGCAGCAGGTGCATATAGCTACTGACGACCCGGTTAGCGGAGTGGTATTAATGAAGTTCGATGTTCGAAGGTTCTTTGGTTCGAATACCGGCAGGGGCAAATATTTCTGTGATGAGCATGGACACTTCACCTTGGTCATGGATTGAGAGAGAGAGAGTGAGATTGGACTGGTTCCCAGCGGAAGGTCAGTAAATTAACGATGATGATATCAGGTACTATCATGAAGATCCAACATATTATAAAACAAAGATCTCCCCCCGCCTCCGACACGTCACGTCAGTTTGATCGCGACAATTTAAAATCTACCAAATATTCAAAGAGTCTCATGCTGGATAGAATGATTTACGAGAAAAGTTTAAGAAGCGGTTTTCTTCTTGGTGTCGATGGAATATGAATGACGTCAAGTACAATAATTTATTGCCATATTTTCATATTTATAAAATAAATATGGCAATAAATGTGACGAGCCCAGAATATTAGATGCGGTATCCTTCATATTTAAAGCTAATTAAAATTCTGTTGTGTACCTACATCATTGGGCCCTAATGTCTGTCACACCGGACGTTCGGCGTTCAAACAAAAAGCCTTCACCGGAACCGGATAGTATCAAGATATATCATTACCATTCCATTTATGCTAATATGCCGTTGCAACTTTAATAATACGCATAAGTACAATAACTAAGTAAATATGGCGGTAGATCAATTTTAGCCCTTAAGATTAAAACATAAACTAACTCAGACTTAACCTGACTAGTAAGGACTGAATGTCTAAAGAAATGGACTCCACCCAAAATGGGTGACCTAATGACTATTACCACACACGCCAGTGGAATGAGTTGAGCGCTATTGCGGTCCTCTAGCCCTTGTGGGAGCTTGGTTGGATGCTTATCCTCTCCATCTAATTCATTTCAATGTGGTGCAGGGTGCGCTTATTGCGTGGGACACGGATTGTCAAAGTATAGGCACTTCTCTCTTCCTCTTAGCGCACTCTGGTGAGATTACGTGCTAACAGAAGTAAGTATGCCATATGTTTGCGCTTTCGACCAAGTCTCTCATTTGGATTCATAACGGCAGTGCTACGAACACGGCGGGCTGTGCTCAGCCCTAGCGGCACCTGTGTAGCAATATGTTCTCCAGGCAAATAGATTCTATATACTTACTCAGACTCTATAGCTAATAACCATGTGCGTCAATAATAACAATTTTATTTTAGGTATCCGTAATAAGTTCTTTGCGGGTTAACATTTATATTTTAATTTATTGTGGTAGATACAAACAAGCTCCAACATTATGCCATAATAGAACACGATTTCATAGTCAGTGCCTCGCTTGTGTATCACGTAAATGTACGTCGGCAATATTAAAACTATAGCTCATAAAAATAAATTATAAAAATGAACATTATAAAAATGTAGGTACATATTATTCCATCTCGATTACGTGCATATTCTTTTTGGCAATACTTTTCAACACACTCTTGTGAAGATTAAATCGATTAACGATTTCTTGAAATCGATGAGTGATTTCATAATGTGTTCTTGGGTTCAGTGACTTGTTCAGAATTTCTTAAGATCAGTAGTCGCGTCACGGGCGTCGCCGACTCATACATGGCGATGTCACATTATAACTTTGTTGCACAGAAAACTCACTGAACACAATTTTCATCATCCTACCAATTACTTAGTTCATAATGCATGTTTGCCAACGCTAATTACTTATTTAATTATTGCATAACGTCAAAATCATTAAAAATTAAATAAAAAGAAATATTATTGCAAAAATATTATAAATAGTAATGAGTAAATTACCCTATTAGGGTAATGATAAAAAGAAAACAAGGTAATTTAAGTACACAACAATTGGTATTTTAATGACATACTTAAACTTGATGTTGGTATGGTAATGTAATGGTACTGTGTACATTGTCAACATTTTGAAATCATTTAGAAGAGAAAATAGGGCATTACTTGAGAATGGGCTAAATTGTTCGTAGAGTCACAAAAAATCCTAAAATAGTTGTAACTTATTTTACTTAATAGTTTCCATTAACGAGGAAAACTTTAAGTTTCTGGTACTCAGTGGTACTCAGGTCAAGAGTAGATATACCATGAAGTGTAAGTATCTATTACCTAGTATGTTTTAGAACTATAAGACTAAAGTATCACCTACTGTAAATAGGGCCTTCTGTTTGGCATTTTATTATGTGGCGTATGCGTATTTCTTTGTTTTGCGCCGCCGTGTGCGGAATACGATGACCAAGGAAAGTTTAGTGTCAATGAAATTAAAAAAAGTATCCGGAGAAATTTTCTTATTGAGCAACATGTGCTCGAGAGAAAACATTGTTGCGAACGAGGATTTCGTTGATTGGTTGGAACAATTTAAGAATGAAGCACGTTTAATCCATGGCGAATTATTACGAACTCGCGTTTTTGGGAAATTTTGTCACGCATTTATTATCTGTTTTTCAAATCAAATAAAATCTAATCAGCAAACAAAGAAATGATTCTCAGTACCTATTTCTTAGTGTTCCCTCCGTTAGTGGCAAATTTCGGAAATAAGTTAGAATGTGAATAGTTACTTGTTTTTTTTGGGGTACATTTCGATTTCCGAATGTAAAAAAAAACACCTTAGACTTTGGGATTTCTTTAACCCTTATGAAAGGAATAAAAAAACAATATTAACTAGATTCTTAGTACCTACCTATAGATATTTAGTTTAGTAATTTTTCCATTATAACCGAAATCATGGCTTTCGCAACCTTACCTAAAGGAAACCTAATTTCCGCATGGCAAAACCACACACGAGGCAATTCCAAATTTAAAAGTGTCTCTATCTGTCACTATGTCGACTGCCCTTCTCCGTCATACAAGTAAGCCTTCAACATGTCCTAGATCACGCGTGGCCTGACTGGTTGAAACGAAAAGGCTGGAATGCTGTCAGTCAAGCTAGACCGCGCCTTCAATAAAAAGTTTTTATCACGATATTAAAAAATAAGTATACCTACCGACAGATTAGTGATGTAGTAAAATTTCTGGATAGGTTACTTGACTAGGACAAAGGATATATGGCGCCTTAATAAGAAGGTCGGAACTCGATATTGTAAAATACAGATTATTGGCGTTGTCAGTTTGCTAGATAAAGCTGTCGGAGTTATGGAGAATTTATATTATTTGTCTTGTCTAATATATGTTGCGGTTATGGAAAAGGAAAAAAATAGCACTGCACCGCGGTTTTCAGCCAGCAATTTTTTGTTATTGAATTTCTTTGGTATCAATTCAATATATTGGCAGATTTCATATTCTGCTTAGTTGAGCGATTGGTGTGTTCTATTTAATAAACGGTCATATTAATGTGTTACCTACATACACTCACGCTTTTTTCCCATGGGGGTAGGCAGAAACTACAGAATGCCACGCGCTACGGTCCCTGCATACCACTTTTTAACCGACTTCAAAAAGGAGGAGGTTCTCAATTCGTCGGAATCTTTTTTTTTTTATGTATGTTCACGAATTACTTAAAAACGCCTGGACCGATTTGCAAAATTCTTTTTTCCCATTGTGACCACATCAGGATCTGATGATGAGATCCCAGGGAAATCGAGGGCAACCCTCAAATTTTATAGGCAATTATCACGTTTTGAATATATTTACTGAAATTGTTCCAGTATTTGCGTCTGATAATCATCATTTGATGTTGATGAGCTGATGGTGGAAGGTAGAACTCCTCAACAGTTAAGAGTTAAAAGAAAATTCTTTCAGTTATAGGCATTTATTACATTTACATGTATTCTCCAAAGCTGTTCAAGTATTTGCATTTGAAAATCACCATCTCATGTAATGATCTGATGATGGAAGGTACAACTCCTCAACGGTTAGGAGTTGAAGGAAAAATCTTTCATAATTATAAGTATATATGGATCGATAGTTGTATTCTTTCAGGCTGTTAGATTGACCTGATATGAAAAGTTTAATATATGTATACAACACTAAAAAGAAAAAAATAAATTAACTTTAAAAAAAAAGAAAACCAACTTCAAAAACTAAAAAGCAAAAAATAACTTCATACAGTTTGACCTCTTTTTTAGTTTTAAAGGTATGAAGTCGGTGCCGATGATGTGGTGGTTTTAACCACCTCGCTCAAGGTCACTCGCGGTGAGTGTACTTACTATTACGTTTGGCTTGGCACCGACTTCACCGTCATGCGCATGTGTTACCTACTGGGGAATTATTTGCATTTTTCTTCCCAGCCACACGATTAGGAAGCGGTGAAGTGTTTTTGCTAGCTGATATTATAGTCAACGTTTAAAAACAGTATTTAAACTTTTGATTTCTTTACATAAATCATATTTTCATTTAAAAGATTGCGGTCGTGCGGTCAACTCTCCAGATAGAGTAAGAGTTGACCGTACTTTTCACGCGTTTCTTTGTGTCCAGTTCTGTGATGGGAAACGAGGAAGTAGTTTTGAAACTATTTCTATAAATTATTTAATTCTAAATCTGTAGCGTTGTCATACTATAAACATGGGACTGGTTGACCGCGGGAATCTTTAGAAGAAATTGCAAACTGTAGGTAATCTACAGTTTTATAATGGCTCTCAATCACTCATCCGTTTCACTCACTAGTGCAGTGGGTTTGCAATGAAAATCTCTCTCTGTTTGTATTTCTTTATATTTGTAACGCACGTTTGAGAAGAAAACCCACCTACGCTTTTGTATGTCTAACTGTCTTTAGAATAGTTCTACATGTATTTTTCTCTAGAGGGATTATTTTATACTACTGATATATGCAAACGATATAAGTACGACACAGGGAAGCCTAATGTGTGGGCCACGGATATAGGTACTGTATTCTTTCTTTTTTCGAGGTAGCCTATAAGTATGTATTGTTTTTGAATGTTTGAATGAATAAACAAAATTTAATTTCATTAAAATAAGAAGTCCTAAGACCGAATGATAAAAAGTCGGGTTGTGCATTCTATTAAAGTTTTTATCATAGCCTCTGTAATATGACCAGCTATAAAGGTCAGTATTAGATTGCAACTTCATGCAATTGGAAGTTCACGAGTATGTAGCTATTCCATCTGTATTAAAGGTCATTTGGACCGGATCAATACTTATTGATTGTAAGGTCAAGAACAATGACAATAAAAGGTGACAGATGTTCTTATCCGTCTCTCTTAAATTTATTTAAATACGTGTTGTTAATTAAAGGAAACACGCTTGATCATTTTATATTTCTGATGTAGATCTATCATCACGGAATATTCGATTGCATTAAGTAATTACCAATTCAATACGCTGCGAGATAAAAATCAAGCAGAAACAGAGGAAGTTTGAACCGTTTGTAATGTTTAAATACCCTCAAATTTTGCAAGTTTTTAACCGTAAATTTTTTGGTGTATTAGATGGTGTCCTAAAATCTTAGAAAAATATATTCGCGGAAATCAAATTTGACATGGGTTACATCGGCGTGTTACGTAAATCTTTATGCTTAATTACGAGTCGCATACGCTGTAAGGTCGTAGAAAGTGAATCGACTCGTGTG
Organism: Craniophora ligustri; assembly: GCA_905163465.1. Lineage (NCBI taxonomy): Eukaryota > Metazoa > Arthropoda > Insecta > Lepidoptera > Noctuidae > Craniophora > Craniophora ligustri. The sequence continues at coordinate 1,727,720 of LR990967.1, read as the reverse complement.
AACCGTCAAAAAAACCGTCCGCCATATTGGCAGTCTGTGGCGCGCAGTCCGCGCGAGTCGACGCTTCCCGCCAAAACTTGAATTTCGAACGCGACTTTTCAATTTTTTTATCGCGTGTTCACGGCCAGTGTCAATATAGTTTTATTTTTTGTGTGCATTGGATCTACTTCGCATGTGATGTTGTGAATAATGTGAATAACAGTTGTGTTTAAAAACAGTACAATTGATAGATTCTTTGTGTACTTGTATTTTCTAAGGATGGGGAACTTTGATAGGAAGAGTTGGTTTTATAATATATTTAAAATGGTAAGTTTTATTTTATATAAAAAAATAAATAATTTCAATTTTGAAAGTCAAAAAAATTGGAAACAAACATTTATTTTTCAAAATTACCTGCAAGAAAGCCACATGTAATGTGATACAGCCTAATTAATGTACGTTATTATTGTTTCGCAACAACATTATGTTTCTAATTTCCATAAGTCATACGTAATCGTACGAAATTGGTCACTTTTACGAAATGCTAGGAATTCATCTGCGTCCGTATTTGTTGGGTAACAAACTGGTTACTAATTTAATCGATACAATCGTAGTAAGAGTAAAATCAAATATGGAATTTCACTCGAGTCGTTTTGCGATTTCACTGTTTGTTAGGCGCTTCGGACATAATTTTTTATTCATTCATTTTATTCATTTTTATGTGTTGTTTTATTATATAACATTGTGTTTGTAGTTTAAAATCCGATAACTCGAAACTATATTTCAGGATATAGGTAGTCGTGGGATTTATGACCTAATTAAAACTGATAATGGGGTACTTTTGGTAATAATTGATTTACTACAATTTTAATATCGTAACAGTTGTACATCACCAGCTATTTATTATTATGACTACATTAAACCTCTTTTGGATTATTATCCTTCAAAACGATAAGGAATATATTCATAAGGAGGACCTACATCGGTATTATTGTGCTTACCCATCCGGGTATACAGCCGTGATGGTATATTACATATAAATAATTAATATATCTATATAGTATATATTATAATATCTTTAGCATATGAACAGTAAATCTAAGAAAGAAAAAAGAAAAAAAGCTTCTATCCGCAGCTTTATCCACACAGTATATAGATAAAAATATGATAATGTGAATATATAGATAGCCCATGTAAGACATACCTATCCAGGTAATAAGCTATATATAAGCCAAATTTCATCTAAATCCGTTAAGCGATTTTTGCGTGAAATAGTTACAAACATCAACACAAACTTTCGCGTTTATAATATTAGTAGATTATAGACAATTTGAAACAAGAATATTAAATTTAAATTTAATTCAAATGACTGAGTAACACACTGGTATATTTATTTGGAAAAAATGAAAGTCGGGCAAATTCTAATTAAATACCTATTAACAGTTGCCCAAGCTCATAATTTGCGGCCGCAAGTTGATGCCGTACACAAATTGTAATTAGGTAATTACATCTAGGTTTTTATTCCACTTACGTAAGTTGCAAAACTAATACTATTGTCTGACTACACTCTTACTGGGTTGAAAATGTATTTAACAAGTATACCATCACGCGTCCCCAAAAGGTAGGGCAGAGGTGTACTAATGTACACTGTAATGTAATGTACTATGTAATAGGGGGCGACTCTATTGCCATCAACCGGTACGAATCCGATCTCCGAGCTGCTACTGAGAATTTCATAGAAAAAGCCATTAAAATTGTAATCAACCTGGGAATCGAACTTAAGATCTATCTATCAGCAGTTCGAACTTTACAACCCTATAACACTCTGCTCGACCCTAATAATCGACCCCAAGCCCTCTTGTTCAGCAGTCCCACTTTAAAACGACTACACCAACGAGGCAGCATTTGATTCATTGAGTTCAAAATGTATTAAATGGTTAAAACATCGTCTTTGACTGTTTAAATTTGGAATAAGTAATTCATTTTGTCAAGTTCTATTCCACGACAATACACAGTATAATAATTTGTAATTGCATTAAAATTCTGTCCATTCTAATCAGTAATCACACAGAAATTTGCCTCTATCGGGATTTTAACTCGGCACCGTTAACACCGAAGACAACTTTCATAACGTTGCGTTGATCTGTTCTGGTCATCAAATAGTTACTATTAAAGTTAAGTTATTGGAATTTAAACCAGAACTAATACTTGTTTGAGCACACTTTACGTAATGTTAAGTCATTAGAGATACGACATTCTATTACAACCGATGACTGTTTTAATTTTTATCTATTATTATCTAAGTACATTATAAAAATATGTTGTAAAAAATAATAGTGACAATACTTTGTTCCGGTTTTGTCCTAATTTTCGTCTTACATTCCTAAAAAATCCATTCCATTCCGTAATGTTTTTTAAACTGTCTGTACCTATTGACAAAAGTCTGCGAGGCGAATAAATATAAAAATAAATAAGTTCTTCTCTAGTATTCTCAAATTGATAGAGGCCTTTGTTGAAGGGTTGAACAGGATTTGATTATAAAAATTCTCGTGTGCACAAATTTATAAACTTTTCCTTTTTTCTACTAACTAATTAATTTACAGTGAGCTTTTCCAATTTGACAGCTAAACTTTCTGTCCTTTTTCAATAATCTTTGTAAGAAAGATATAATGTTATTAAATTTAGCTTAGTCTGGATAGCATTTGCAACTGAATCAGCACCAGAATCATTGACCTTTAGCCATTGCAAGAATGTTGCAATTTAAAGCATAAAATACCAATATACATAGATAATATTATCGCTGGCAATACCAACAAGGCTTCAAACACGACAAGAATACTGTAATTTTTGGCATAACTTATGTTTACTTAGCTACAGAATTTGTTGAGCGGAATGCCATCATTTAACAATGTTATATTAAATAGTTGTTGAGTAACCTTTGTAACTGACATTCTGATTATGTTGCTATGCATCCAAATGTTAATATCACAATAGGTCAAAAGATCCGAGTTCGTGACCTTTTGGTCGGTAAAAACGACATGCTAAACGTGCGGATTATTAGATTGATGACTAGCTTAAAAGTATAGATAAAAAAACTGCCTTGTTGGTCTGGTGGTTCTAAAAGCGGTTCGATTCCCAGGATTTGAGTAGTGTTATTGGGTTTTCCTATGAAATTCTCAGTAGTAGTATGGTTAGAGTTTGGATTCGAGACAGGTTGATGGCAATAGGCGGCCCCCTTATTACAAAGAACCTAGAACATACCGGTGAAATGTCAGTGTACATTAGTACATCTCTGCTTAACCCTTCGGGGACGACAAGCGTGATGGTATGGTATATAAAAAGGTTAAGTAGGTTTGTGTTACCTTAAAAAGTTCTGCTAGTTTGTTTTTAACGCCAATTTGCCATAGCCAAGCGTGGATGTTTTCTGCCTTTAATATTTTTTATGTGATTTTGGCCACGGTTAGCATAATCGCATACCTTAATATTAAGTAATTTATATTCATAACGACTTTAAGAAGAATCGTGCGGTATCATTTTTTATATTCTGTGGTTATTTAAATGAATGGACGTGGCAAGAATATTAAGACCGAGCTTGACAAATAGTTTAAGTTAATCCTAAAATTTGAAGCTGTGATGCGAATCTCTAGTTAGACCCCAAGGTCCACACCACTGACTTTTCGAAATTACGTGAGTATTTATCACATGCTCAAACGGTGAAGGAAAACATCGTGAGGAAACCTGCATGCCTGAGATATTTTCTCGATGCATTCTGCCAATACGCAGTAGGGTAGCGTGGTCGACAATTCCATCTCAAATGAGAGGAGACCAAAGCCCAGCAGTGGGACAAAAATTGGGCTGAAGATAAATACTAAAAAAATATGAATCTTAATGAAGCCAATTCTATAATTTCTGCCTATATAAATCCTGAAAAAAAATGACATATCAACATTTCCTGGTAAAAAAAAAACCAGCTTAAATAGTGACGTGATCAGCGTATTTATAACATAAACTTTGTGTATTGGTAACATAAACTTGTTATAACCAGGCTGTTTTAATTGTGCCGAAGGTTAGACGACATTAATAACGTGAATACATCACGGATCAGGGGACCTGTTGTACGCTTACTAATGAGGACTTGAGGTACCAGTTTTTGAGGCTGGAAAATAGTAAATAATTTAAGTAATTAAATACGGCAATTTTTGTATCGGGTCACGCGCAATTTGGGGGTCCTATAGTTTATTTGTATAGTGTTGATAGGTTTATGTTTGACCGTCAGTTCGCCTGATCTTAAGCGTCCCTGCGATCTGCGATAGAGCATAATTACCTAGAAGAAACCGATTTACTTTTGCCCGTTGGTCAACTATTACTAGTTAAATTATATAGGTTAAGATTACTTAAGCTGGGATATTTTAATTATTTGCATTATATGTATATTATGTATGCAGTAACCATATTATTTTTTCCGTCCGCAACAAGCTTTTTGCAAACAGATCCCACTCTAATGGACAATGGTTTTCATACACAAGTAATTTTAATAATAAGAAATAATAATCATCAACAAGGATTTAAAACCAGGTGTGATTTTCGTGATATTGATAAACGATAATTATACATGTATATATTATCGCGTCATATAATTTACAATTCTGCGCAGCCGAGTGTTGGCGACACGCGTCCTTGGCTGCGCGGGCGCACATTCCCCGTCGCCGCGGATTCCGGCTCTTCTCGACTTACAATACGTGGATATATTTATACAGCATTATTCATAGGTTAGGTTCATATTGATACTTAAATACATGGACATAGTGATGATGACGGACTTTAATAAAACTTAAATGTTATCAGGTTTTACAAGTGAGTTTTTTTCTTTTTTCATACTGTGTAGTTTGGGATCTCCTGACCTCTTTTGTTTTGGTCTTCTGTCAATTAACATAACATAACATACTATCCCATTTGTATACTGAAAGGTTCTATAGAAGTGTATCAATAATCACACATATATATGTGTTTATTAAGACCCATTTAATAGAGGCCGAATTAATACCTACCTACCTACTGGCGACGAAATCAAGCTTTGAGATTCTATTTCTGCTGAAACCCAATAACTTCTTGACCTGGTAATCGAACCTATAACTATTACAACAATGAGGCAGTTATGTAACATACTTCAAACAATATTCGATTCTATGAAATTTGATTTAAATAATAGAACAATAAAATATAATTCCGTTTGATTTCCAACGTAATCGATTACTCGAGGTCGTAACGTTAATAAACCCCCATAGAGTTCACTTGTACTCGAAACTTTCGCTTTTATGATAAAACCTTACCAGTGAGAGTTTTATGTTTCGAGTCTCAGACATTCATATGAAAGAGTTCAAAGCGTACAAATTAAAAGGTGTAATTACGTTATAATTATGTTGTTCTATGTTTTTGTGTGGTTTCGAGACTTATTGGGATGGTTACAAAAGCTGAATATAATAAAATAAGATCTTTTTTGATGTGTGATTTGATTCATATCATAAAAAGGAAAATACAAAAGGTCACTCAGTCACACGGATCAAACAGGAAATCTCGAAAATTTGGCATGTAGGTTTATGGAATAAGATAAGAAGTTTTGATGATTTAAATTTTAAGCAAGGGGTGCATTTGCAAAGCTGCATGCAGAATCTGTTGAGCCGAATTGTGGCAGGGACGTAGTTTATCCCTGTCGGGGTCGATAGGTCGGGAGATCACCCAGTGGGGATGGAGACACACGCTGTCAATTCTCCAAGCACCTGAAAGGTCCATAAAGATATTGCACACCTAAAAAGAAGGTAGTTTTTTATTAAGAGATGTAAGTTAATAACACAGACTTTTTTTCTTAATGTTTGAAATTTGATACGCAGTTTGCCCTTTATAACCTTGATATAATATTAATATAAACTATAAACTTCAAACGGCATCAATTTCATGGTATCCAAATTACTCAGAGCAGTAGGTCAATTAAATACGGTAGACACAAACAGATTACAAAAAAAAGTTGGTAAAAACTGTTACAGACACGACTGTGGCACACGATCTGTTTCATAACTGGTATTTCTTTATACTGTGGCTTGTATATATTTATAAAGAATGAATAATATTAATTACAATAGTGTTACGGCTGTCAGTTACGCGAAATACTCGAGATATTTTTTTACTTTTTATGGTATACTAGGTATAAAACGAGTACAGCATACTCGCTATTTCATTTGCGCAAAGCCTAAAGTTAAAACTATTCTATCTCTCAAGTTGGTCTATATATTAGGTACAGTGTAATGTTTAATTAAAATCAGTTCATTCATTTAGAACTTTATCGCGGAAAAACAACGCGATCAACAAAAATATAGTTTCCAGAAATCCTTTCTTGGATTCGTTGAGAAAGGTTAATTTAAAAAAACATTGTTTTAAGCTATTGTCTGACTATATGGGTACAAACAAATAACAAATTATGCAATATTACGTTTTCTATATGCTCAACAAACGCTCCTTAAGGCGTCCTTTAATTTCACAGTAAGAGAGTGCACAAGACAACAAAGACATCAAATATAAAATAATTCTAAATAAAAATCTCAAGCTGAAAAATCGATTAATATGTTAATTAATATGATCAGTATCTTCACAACATTTTATTTATATGATTGACAATTATTTAGGTGTCGTTTTACTACAATCATACTAACTGTAACAGTACTCGTTGACATTGTCGGCTCACCCTTGAAGTCGACCGCTGCATAACCCTTTACTGCAATCATATAAACCTGTTTGTGTATTGAGTGAACACGCAGTACCTACCTATTCACCCTCTAGTAGTTTTGATCATGTTGAATATCGGCTATTTTGAGCCAGGCGATTGTTTGATTAAGGTGACTGAATATTAGTTAATTTTGAGCTAGACAATGCTTGTTGTTCGCTGGGTGAAATCAATGCAAAGCTTCTCACAATTCAAATGGTTATTTCCTTAAAATCCATACATTATAGTCATTGTTTGTACGTTGGCCGCTGACTGGGCCCATTCGCAATACTTCCACACTTCCTTGCGCTTTGAGCTGTTACCAGCAGACTTGTAGTGGTTCAGCAGATTGTTTGCTACCTGTATACCATAAGATGAGCAATATAATATTACACCTATGCGATAACAGGTTCGAATAAAACCAATGGTAAGCCTAAATGTCAATTACCAAGAACAGTCCAAGCATGGCTCTCACGTTCTCCGGGTTCAGTTTCAACGCCTGGCAGTAGTAAGTTTTAGCCAACTCTATGTTTTCCACACCGCCCTAAAATAATTGATGATCAAACGAACTTACCTGTACGTGAAGTTCGATCATAATTATATGATCAGCTTCATTCGACGCGATTAGTTTACATATTGTAGTTGAGCCTCCACGCTTCAGCCTTCACACAGATGTTTCTAGAAAGTAGGGAAAAAAAAGACACCCTACTGGCAACACTGTTAACCTAGCAACCCACCATCATAGCACTTTCGTTCATTTTGTTTAAAGTTATGTATATCTACCTATTCACAATTTTGGGTGGGATAATAAAGTCACGTTTGGGAGGGTTAATATTAATCGCGTCGAATGAAGCTGATCATATAATTATGATCGAACTTCACGTACAGGTAAGTTCGTTTGATCATCAATTATATTTCACAGCTTCATTCTTAGCGATTAGTTTACATATTGTAGGATGTTTAAAGAATTAAACTAAATTGTGAATAGTCCTTTACTTTTATTGATTTTTGAAACGAATAGGTAGAACACAAAAAGGTAATAAAGTTTATTACATTTACATATAATATGTAGTATTCTCGTGATTAAATTTTACAAGGCTCATTTGAGAGAATGGCTTGAGAGAATTGATTATTATCACTGGTAATAATTTCTCGATTATAGAATCTCGCAAAAACAGATGAACCTTGACTCCAACCAGCTGTTTTGCGAATGACGTCTAAGTTAACCCCTAGTGAGTTAGCCTTGGAAGTGGCTGCATGCCGAGTGCTATGTGCAGTAAACATATTTGTGTCTATACCACTATTTTTTAAAGTATCTTTAATCCAATGGCTTAACCTCTGAGATGATATTTTACAATGTGGTTTTCTGTAACTAATAAATAAATTATCGTTATCTAATAAACGTAACGTACTTGTTTTTTGAATATATGCTATCAAACAAGTAGCTGGACATATACGAGGGTTTTCGTGAAAAAAGGGCAGTTTTAAAACTGGTTGTTGACTATTTAAACGGGTCGTTTTTATACGATCTGGAATTTTAATTATGACCTCAGTATTTTCTATTATATTAATATTACATAATTTGATTAAGCATAGCGTTTGAACTCGGTGTGCAGTCACGAGAGCTAACAATGTCGATAACTTTTTTGTCAACATTTCTAAATCAAGAGATTGAATTGGCCATAATCCAGCTAAATAATTTAATACAATATTTGAATCCCATGTCAAATTATACTTTGGGGCTGTAGGCCTAAGATTAAATACTCCCTTCATGAATTGCTTGACACTATCATTATTGAGAAAGGATGACCCCAACAACAGCGCAATGGCTGATTTATGAGAGTTAATTGTGCCATACTGCGCACCATTATCAAAAAGTGTAGCAAAATAATTGATTACATTTGCGATAGATGGTTCTAAATAATTAACCTTAGTAGATTGACAATGATTGATCCAATTCTTAATACAACTGTTGTACTGTTTATAAGTATTTAATGTAAGAGAGGATAATATAATATTAATTGAATTATTATTTAATGATTTTTGTAATAACGTTCTCCTGATAATTTCACGGCAATCAAGGTTAACGTCTTGCTCAGGTTGTGGGACGATCTGAAAGGACATTTCAATAGTTTATTGCTAGGCCCAAATTCTATAAAATTTGATATTGCTATCTTTTTTAAAAGTGGAAACCACGCTTGTGTAGGCCAATTTGGTACTACTATTATGCCCCTGGCTCTATCCGAGATAACTTTTTGTAATGTTTTTTTAATTAGGGCAAATGGGGGAAAGGCATAAAATAATAATTTTGTCCACGATATGGTAAAGGCGTCTACAGCCCAAGCGTCGGGATCGCATTTCCACGAGACGAACCGTGGGCATTTTGTATTACACCTGCTTGCGAATAAATCAATGTTAGGATTTCCGAGCGTAATAATGATTTTTTGAAAAGCTTCATCACACAGTTCCCATTCTGTATCAGTGAATTTTTTCCGAGACAGCTGATCAGCATCGCCATTGTCTCGTGTATTTATATATGATGCAAATATTATTATTTTACGCCGCTCACACCAATGCCATATTTCTTCTGCAATTTGATTCAAATGAGGGTACTGAATGCTCCCCATTCTGTTAATACACGAAATAGCAGTAACATTATCTATTCTAAGCAATATTTCACATCCAGAGTAATTTTTGGCAAATGTTTTTAATCCGAAAAAAGCTGCTTTTAATTCCAAAATATTAATGTGCATATTTGATTCATGATCTTTCCAAAATCCATAAGTCTCTTTTTTATCACAACAAGCACCCCAACCACTACAGGATGCGTCGGAAAATATTTCCAATTTGAAATTATTAAATCTGAAAGGATTATAACTTATTTCTATATTTTTGAGCCACCATTTAAAATCACTGCCCAAAATATGTGGTAAATTAATTGTTTGATCGTAATTGGGATCATTCAGAAGACATAAATATTTATGTCGTTCGAATTTCTTCGTATGTAGCCATCCATATTGGATGGCTGGACATGCTGAAGTTAAAAGACCTATTAGCTTAGCAAATTCACGTAATTTACATTTTTTGATTGATATGAATTCCTGTAACTTTTGTTTTATTTTAAATATTTTATTTACGGTTAGTTTTAAGACCATGTCATGAGAATCAAATATAAATCCTAAAAATTTACACTGTTGGCTCGGTATTAAGCAGCTCTTTTCATGATTGATAACAAATCCAAGTTTTTTAAGTAGACCTTTTGTGTTCATAATATTTTGTTGGCATTCTGAATATGTTCGCCCTATACAAAATATGTCATCAAGATATATTACGGAGATGAAGCCGTTTGACCTTAAAAATTCTATGACAGGTTTTAATATTTTCGTAAACACATAGGGCGCGGTAGATAAACCAAACGGTAAACAGTTAAATTCATATAAGATGTTGTTATATATGAACCTAAGATATTTTTTATGGTCCTCATGTATGGGAACTAAGAAATACGCGTCTTTCATATCAATAGACGCCATATAACAGTCTTTTGTTATAAATTTTGATGCTGTTCTGTAGTCCTCCATTTTAAAGTGGTAAGTTTTAACGAATTTATTTAAACATTTTAGGTTTAATATAAATCTCTTATCACCATTTGGTTTAGGTACTAGAAAAACACTTGATATAAATTCGTTTTTAACATGTTTGCATTCCGAGATAGCCCCCATTTTTAGTAAACATTTAATAGAACTACAAAAATGATCATGTTCAGCTTCTGATTTAGGACGTACACAAAGCCTATCAATACGATAAGGAGTGCCAGTAAAGGGGATTTTATATCCGCTTATCCATGATAAAACTGTGTGATCATCAGTAATTTCCATCCATTTAGTGATGAAATGTTTTAGACGGCCAGAATATGAGCGTACCTCTATCGTCTCCTGATGTTCGGTTTGCCTGTCACCCGTTCTGGTTCCCGATGACCCCGTTGTTGAGAGTTGATGGCTGCCGAGCGCTGGCCCTGTCGAGTTCTTGTCGCATACTCTGTTTTGGGAGTTATTTTCCGAGGCATTGTTTTGGAGTTTAAACGATTGTTTGAAGGTTTCTTAATAAAAGTATTTTTATTGAACATATTTGAACGTGTGTTTACTTGTTTAAGGTCAGCCGCTGACTTTTTAACTGATTTTGCAGATTTCAGTTTTTCGGATATATTTTCTCCGAATAAAAATTGTTTAAAATTTGTTTCATTTAATGTTTCCTTTAAATCAGGATTTATCGCCGATATAACAAACCCACGACGAGTTCTGGTGTCAGTGAAATGACTATCACATAAGAGTCTGCATGCGTCGCTTATAGGTTTCAAGATAGTTGTATGACTGTCTTTAGAAATTATAAGTTCTATTGCATGATTAAGCGCAGCGATAGCAACAGAAAGCTGATTTTGTTTAGCCATAAGCGAAGCATCTCTTTTGACCATATTGTCAGCTAACGCAACCTTTACTTCTGGATTGAGTAGTGGTGCTACTAGCATATCACAGTTTTCTGGAATTAAGTATTCCGTCATCAATTTATCCTTTAACTCTTTACGTAAACCTTTTGCGAGGATTTCTTGCCATCTGGATGCTAACTCTTTATGTGTTGGATTTCCAAACCTGGTTTCTGACCTTGGTGCATCACCAAGCAGAGCGAGAATGTCACTATCTAACTCTGTTGAGTCCTGCAAATCCGTAGGTTCCAATGCTTTTGATGTCGAGGGTACATCGACAAAATCTAACAATGAATTGCTCGTGGGTTCCTGAGCCACAGATGTTGAAGCTCTGGGTTCGGTTACATTGTGAATTGTATCGATTCCTAAAACAACCACGAATGTTGTTAAAATGTATACGAATACGAAATACGACAATTTATTTGCGTATTATCACCACGCAGATAAATTTTTGAACGCAAATGCAATCTTGCATTTATGTGTACATATTGTGAAAGAGGTAGCCCAGTTGGCGCCTCGCATCACAGTACTGTATTAATAAAAAATATTATCAGGTTATAGATGTGCATCTATAATAAACATTATTACAAAAAAAATGACAGAGGTAGCCCAGGTGGCGCCTCGCATCAACATTGTAATATTATTATTCTAAAAGAATAATTAAGATGGTCTTAGTAATGATAATCCATTACGTAACTTGACAGAGGTAGCCCAGTTGGCGCCTCGCATCAAGAATCAAGTTTTGGTTATAAAAAAATGAGGGTAGATCGCTAAAATTGCGAATGAAATCGTTGCGTTTCTGCATTTAACCAGTATTAAAACATTTTATACTGACCTTCATTACTGGAATCCGATTCGTAATTATCACTTTCACTGTCTGAATATATAATTAATCTTTTGTACCGATGTGGGTTATTTTTTAATTGCGTTTCTAATTTTCTAATTTTATTTTTTATCCTTTCACAGGATAAATCGCGTTTTCTCTTGCCAGGCATAACAATGACGTTAAATATATAAACCGGTTACTTGAAGTCGTGTTGCGCGTGCGAAGGCTTGAGCACAGAAACACAGAATGAACGAAAGTGCTATGATGGTGGGTTGCTAGGTTAACAGTGTTGCCAGTAGGGTGTCTTTTTTTTCCCTACTTTCTAGAAACATCTGTGTGAAGGCTGAAGCGTGGAGGCTCAACTACAATATGTAAACTAATCGCTAAGAATGAAGCTGTGAAATATAATAATAGTGATTCAGTAATTGTTAAGACTGATATAGACAGCACAAGTAACCCTAAATGTTATGAATATCCAACCTACCTTTGTATACCATTGTTTAAAGAAAAATCCATGGAGAAAATGTTCACCATTTGATTGATAAATGTATGACTTTGGATTGGACTCAATACGCTTATGGCTCTACAGCTCAAAAAAATACTCGTAGAAGTTTACAAACCGCCTGTAAATTTGCGAAAACCTATAGAAACTTAATAAGTCATCACTAATACGACTACAAACATATAAACCGCTACTTAACATCCATTTGAGAATAAATCTCATTCCATCTAGAAAAATATACTTTCACTTATACTAATAAAAATGCAATTTTGACGATTCTACGACAAACTTATGGTTGTGTAAATTACAAATTTACACATAATTCTTCGTCACATGCTGCTATTATGTATACAAACTGCTTTTTTAAATAGCAAATACATTTTTATTATGTTTTTGAAACGTTAAACTGCTTATGCTGAACTAAGTTTTTGTATTACGTAAAATGGAGTTTAAATGTTTAATTGCCTCATTGATGTAGTGGTCACATGGATGACTGCTGAGCGTTAGGTCATGACTTCGTTTCCCTGTTAAGAAAACGTTATTGGGTTTTTCTATGAAATACTCAGTAGCAGTTTTGTCTAGGTAAAAGAATTTCTCAGTAGGAAGTTGAAGTTTGAATTTATACTAGGCTAATGATAATAGGATTGCCCCTTATTCCGTGGAGTCTAAAAACATACCAAACATTTCTGCCTAACTCTTGGTATATAGAGTCGTGATGGTATATCATGTTTATTACTCACATAGTTTGGCATAAGCGCCAGAGCCTTTGACAAAGTTCAAGCGGCAGCTTGCGTCACACCGGATCCGTTTGGCAAACGCCTCAGAAGCTGTGATTCAGAGCTTTTTATCCAAAATTCCATTGCGTTTCAAAACTATGAGTCAGCAGCGTTGCATCCTGTGCCGTGCAAAATGTCAAATGCTGAGAATTGCTGTCTAATATCGTCTAAAACTAAAGCAGCATTTAAAATAATTTGTCGGTTTTAATGACATTTTTGATTTCGAATCCCGGTAGGGTCAAATGTTTGTGTAATGATGACCTGAGTCATGGATTCACCGTAAAATATGTATATAGTTACAAACAAAATATCTATATTCTGTATCAAACATCTAGTATCCGTAACACAAGTCTCGTTAGCTCGGAACTAAATGGCGCTATGTTTTAATGTCTTACGTACTCTCTTATTCATTAAAAATTAAGTACGTTTGGCGCAGTTGCTACGCGATCGGCTTTTGTTGTTCCTTTATCCAATTTCTGCACGTAACATATAATTGTATGTTCTACTGTACAGGCATCTTGTTTCGGGTTTAGATGTTGAAAGGCGGAATAATGGTATTTCAACATATACATAGTAATTATTGCTTAATTATTTCGAGATCAACATGATAATCATATGTTACATTTACACCTACACCATATCAGTCATTGAATAAAGTTTCTAGGATTCTTTACAGTCTTTCTGTGACCTTGGATGCTGTACAGGATATTAACATCAGTCAAAAGTCATTTACCAGATTAAAACAGTATCAATAAACAGCGATAACATCCGAAAAAGTAGTTTTATTTCATCACCTTACCTTATTTTATTGACGCAGTCAATATTTCTGGTTATATTTTTTTTAGATTTATTTTATTCAACAGATCAATGTCAAAACCATTAAGAATCCGTAGTGATAATTTCATGCAGTAAAAAATTACAAATATTTAACTCTTAGTTGTAAAGACATTAATTAAAGGAAGAACACAATATCTTTTGACACAAAATAAAATAAAAGATGCCTCCTTGGGTATAATTAATGGGCACGTTTTTAATAAATGGTCAAAGAACCTGTTCCCCCATATAGGAGCGTCGGTATTCGTGGCTATTATTGCTCATACTCGTCTTCCTTGATTCGTCTCTTAAGGACAGGTTTCACAAATGCCTACAAATATTTAATCTCGAGGTTGACCTTATAAACGGATATATTTATTTAAATATTTGCTCATTTTAATTTATTTTTCCACTGTATCATGTAGTTGAAATTGGCGCCAACATTTAATAAAATGTAGTTCTATATCAGTGAATAATATTGGCTGGACTTAATCGGTTAAAGTAAAGTAAAGTTTTTATTGTTTTATATTGAATATTTTAAGTATTTAATTTCAGTTACAGTTAATTTAAGTCATTTAATAGTGTTGATATGTAGAACTTTTAGTTTCTTGTTACTCATTCTCAGCTCCGTTTGGTAGGAACTAGTAATTCACCTAGCTGGCAGTTTTACTGTGTTAATTATACATACATACATACACTCACGCCTTTTCCCATGGGGGTAGGCAAAAACTACAGAATGCCACGCGCTACGGTCCCTGCATACCACCTTTGCCTCGTCATGCACGCGCGCCGGTTATGAGTACTACGTACCTGATCTTTTTGAAGGAGTTCACCAATTAGGTCGGTGTATAGTTAATTAATAGTAATAATAATTAATTAATTATATAGTTAATTATATAGCGTGCTTTATCTTCGATCCCGTCTATACCTTTCCAGCAGGTCAGGACGATGGTCAAATGTGTGGTCAATCCAAACCTGATTGCACCAGCGAGCGGCAACGTTGAATTCTATTTCCATTTAAAAGCAGCCAATAGAATTGATTAGAAAATATCTTGATTACGTTAAGGACCACTAACTCTGCTAATCACGGTTGCGCAACCGTGAGCTACTGGGTACTTTGGTTGCAGCAACCGAGACCAACCGTGAGAACTGACTGCTAGCGAAATCTGCAGTACTGAGGGAAATAGATGAATGAAATTCTTTTGTTTTATAATGATGATAACTTTATTTTTATATGTACTAGCTTCCACCCGCGGCATTGCCCGCATGGTATATGGGTAAAAAGTACTCTATGTGTTAATCCAGGTAATCTATTTGTATGCAAAATTCTATCTACAATTATTACTAGCTAGATATTTATGATACGTTGATAATAATCTAATTTATATTAAGTTACGGACAGACTGCTTATATAAAATGAGGTTTTATTTCAAAATTTATTTATACTTTGCAATGTGTCTGTGGATTGTGTTCCATCTTATATTTATACCACATTCGATAGAGTAAAATACATTACTATTACGAAACAATTACACTTTCAATAGAAATTGTAGTTATTCGAGCAGTGTATTTTTTACGCACACTTAGGTAACCCATACTATGTAACTATATGTATAGTATTATATTATACTAGTACTGTAGTACAGAAGTAGCTGTTAATAACCCTCTCCTTGTACGAAATACTAGACAAACCATGTCATTGCTATTTACTCAAACCTTTACACAATAAAGAAATTCACACATTGGATGCTCGTTCTGTGATTCGTACGCGGGTAAAACGGTGTCGCAATGTTTAAAGTTACGTCCGAACTCGTAATTACTATTTGCTAATGAGTACATACGCTTTCTATCAATATTTCCTTTAGGAATAACGCAATTACTAGCTTGCCGGAATACATGGACGGAATACAATGCGATTATTAATCCATACGTATAATAGGTAATATGTAATGTATTTCATCATCATCAACCCATTAACGTCCCACTGCTGGGCACGGGTCTCCTCTCATTTGAGAGGGGTTAGGCTATAGTCCACCATGCTAGCCTACTGCGGGTTGGCAGACTTCACATGCCATGCAGACAAATCTCTCAAGCATGCAGGTTTCCTTACGATGTTATCCTTCACCGTTTGAGCTTGCGATAAATACGCACATAACTTCCGAAAAGTTAGTTGTGCGTGCCTTGGGTTCGAACTCGAGACCTTTGACATCTCAGTCCACTGGTCACACCGCTAGGCTACCACAGCTCTCTCTATGTAATGTATTTGAATGTAACTAAATATAACTACATTTAGACAGTTTATATGTACCTGTAATGGCTGTAATACTCACTGTCATTAATTCATTTATCGTACCGCAGTTGGGCGTCATGGTTTTATGTCCCCTAAGGTTTACAGGGAGATAGAATTATGGCTGTCATGCTAGCCTAGTAAGAAAAAAGCCTCAGGCATGCACGGTGTTTTCTTTCACTATATCATCGAGTGATAATTCGCGTTACAAATATAAATATATGCATCAAATCACCATGAAAATAAGATTTTCGAGGAGAGATTTATCTTATCGGAGCGATACCATGGTAGTTATTAAGCGTAGGCTTCAAGTTAATGTTGTTGATTTAATAAAGCACTTAATGTTAATACTTAGCATTTAAGTTAAATTTGTAATATTAACTATACTTCTTTGTGATCCATGCTCAACGTTGATTGATCGTTGATCCATATTTACTTCTGTTTTGAGACTTCAAGGTGTTTATGAGCGTAAATTAATATAAATTAGTATAGCATATTAATGTACGACTTAAATTAATGTATTTTCTTTAATATTGCATGCAGAGTTTACCTATAAGTGATTGTTACACTTTTATATGCTTTCTAACATGTTACCTTTGTCACAACACTAGTGTAAGCAATTGTTGGTGAACCAATTTAAATAAATATAATAAATAAATAAAATTAATTGTAACTTGAACGTCTCGTGAACTGAACGGGAAGGCCGCGGCCGTCTTGTAACTTTTATAGGTATTGATTAAAAAGACTAACTAACTACGTAATAATGTATATCCAAAGGATACTACGGCGTGAAAATATTTAAAATTACAACCACTTTTCTAATCAAGCAATCATAGAAGATATCTTGAGACTTTCTCTTGCAGTCACCTCTGACCTGTGTGTCTAGCGGGCAAGTTACATACGTATGTTTACGTACCCCTGTCTTGAGTTGTCAGACAAATTGTTCAACTTCTCTGACCAACTCGTTTCACTATCATTTGAAGAGATCAACGGAAATGTGATTAAGATCTAAGTGTTAACTTGTGCAGTTCCCAAATGAAGTTAATGAATGATATGCTTTAAATAATATTGATGTTTATTTTGTTATAATCGATTTAGATAGTACTTGTGAACATATAATACAACATACCATCACGCCTGTTGTCCCTGAATGGTTAGGCAGAGGTGTACTTACTGATATAAGTATACCGTCGGTATATTTTTGGTCCCACAATATTTACAGCGGTTTGTTTGTCTGTGTATTTTGTAAAATTTACTTACTTCTTTAATGATATATAGGTATATAGATATGAATCATTACGGAGCTTTTGATTTATCGATATTTAACATACCCAACCTTCAATTTCTACTTAACCTATATGATCATGTACTTCTGTATCATGTCACGGTCCTATTTCATTTTTAAATGATCGGATGATGAAGTCATATCATGTATTTACGTTAATTGACACGATATTAAAGTCCGGATATATTTACTTGTTTATTTATATACATATATGTATATGAAATCATATCAAAAGATTGTAACACAAAATAAGTCCTCCAAATAGTGATTAAAAAATGATATCACCCAAAGAAGGTCCACGGCTAAACAAAGCAAATTACTATGAGATTAATATCAAATTACACGACAAAATTTTATCTTATTTTGATGTAGGTACCTATAAGTATACGTACTTAAACATTACACAGGAAACAACAATATTACCAAGCATTATATTTTAGATCTTTCCTGTCGTTTATCGGTTCTATTTCCTTTAACAAGTCTCATAATTACAATACCCTACATAAATAAACGATTGAATTTAAATCATTATAGGCAAAGGTTAGAAATTTATGACATAACATAACATAACGTCCCCGAAGGGTTAGGCAAAGTACTTATGTACGCCCACATTTTGCCGGTATGTTTTTAGGGCCCATTTTATTACATGGGACTTAAAAACATACCGGTAAAATATAATTACTACTTACATAAATTATAATATAATTTATGTAACTACTGCCCACTGCCACTTGAGTTTGGCGATTCCTCGAGCTATGTCAGTGACCCGGGATCTTCTACGGATCTCTTCATTTCTGATTCGATCACGTGAAACTCCTAACATAGCCTTCTCCATCGCTCTCTGAGTGACAGTGAGCTTCCTAATAAAGCCCATTGTAAGCGGTCACGTTTCGGTGCCGTAACTCAACACTGGCAACACACACTGGTCAAAGACTTTCGTCTTGAGGCACTGCGCTATTTGGGACGAAAAGATTAGGCGTAGCCTCCCGAACTTTGCTGTTATAGGTTTAGATAATATAGAAAGGTATTAATAAAAGGCATATACAAAATGTGTGCTGTAGCAAAAATTTTTTATACTACCAAACTGGTAGCTTACTGTGCGTCTGATGGTAAGTGATCGTAGTCTATAGACGTTTGCAATATTAGAGGCGTTGCTCGCGCGGTGCCCACCCTATCAGCAAGTCTCTCAATTTTACACGTATAATCTCCAAATATTCTACAGCTAAGCTTTCTTGACATTGTTAGCTCCAAATTACACATTCGTACATACATATAACTAAAAAACTCACTAACCCAGCAAGGCACCACTAGGCCAATGAGACTTGAACCAACTGATCTCTGAAGATAACTGGTCTTGAGACACTTGATCACACATAATTTAATGACTTTGATTCGCCCATAGGCTACGATTTCTGATTAACAACACGTGGGCGGTTATGTTTGTTTGTCTCGAAAATAACACTAAAATTAGAAATCACCACACTGGGAATTCTACAAGTTTCCGACCTGGGAGCAACGAGCACATTAAGGCAATATTATCTTTATGGATAGTTCATTTGTTTCCATTGCAGTTCTAATGAACTTTCGAGGCTGTTATCTCTGAAGTTCCCATTCATAAGGGTCTTCACACAGTCGTCACTCACAACTTAAATGCCCCTTATTATCTCGTTGAAGTTTCTATACTATTATAAAAACAATGAATGGGTAATATTAAAAGTAAAATCTAAACATACTGCACGGGTCAGTTGGTCCTAACAACTGCAGAGGTCGCTCCCACGAAAAACAAACATAGAATAGGCATATAATAAATTTAACGGCTTAAGACGATAATTATCTCGGTCGTACTTTACATTGCTGGCTCAATACAAGGTTCCTAGTTAGATATACAATAGAACTCCGCGTTAGATAAGTAGTTGTCGATGTTATCATTAGCTGAAGAAGGCAATCAAAACAATTGTGGCCTTACATTCTTAATCATTGTGTCTTTTGTGAAGCTTGTGAGGTAGTTTGATGTGTTTTGAAGGTTTTTTAGTACCTTGAGAATGTAATTTTGGTTGTGGGTATGTGTGAACTTGTAATTCAAAAACGAGACGCCACAAATGCGCATGCGCAGGTTTGAAGAAAATGATCACTAAAATGTACTCTGTCATGTGCTAGGCTAGTGCACACTCTAGCGTATTTTCTTTCAGTTTGAGAGGTAAACAGAAGTTAATGATAAAGATGATACTGACCACGGCCAGTTCATAGAAAATATCTAATCGATAAAATCTTTTTTTTTTTTTTTATTTTTTTAGCTTATTTCAAGCTAAGATTATTAAATTTTACTAAGAAAGAAAAATTCAACCTCAACCTTTTTCTTTCTTAATAAAATTTAATATCTAATCGATATTTACGAAGTCAGTTCATGTTCAATCAAGTCATTAGAAACTGTAGCAATCTGTATCCTTGGGGTGTATTCTCATAACACAATCTACATAGATGTGCGAGAAAGTCCAACGTGACTCGAGTATCAATCGATAAACTTATTCTTTCACTTTTCATTTGGAATTTTTGCGACAACAGCGGTAGCATTGTCGAACGATTTCTAGAATAGTTCGTTATCTGACGTTGTTGAGAATGAAAGTTGTTGTGAGCGCAGAATTTGAATTTGCATTACTTTCTGGTGGTTTGTTTGTTGTTTATATTAACAAGGGCTGCGAACGAAAAAAAATCTAAGATCTCTGTTTGCAGTTTTCAGATTTTTTTGGTAATAAACTTTATTTCACAGACACGTCATTTAAGATTTATCTGAGTTGTAGGTATAGGTTTTTTCACGATGTAGGCACAGGCCTGATTGGCCATGTACGCTTTCAAAAGTAAATCCGTAAAAAGTAATTTTATCTCAATATCCAATAATCAAGTAAGTGTAAGAAATTAAGCGAACAAATAGTTTTTTATAATTTAAATCGACTAGCCAATATTGAAACCATTTGTGATATTTATACAATTGTAACTAGATGCGTTAATATAAAATTTAAGCACAAATTGTAACATGCACGCTGTCAAACTATTTTTTTTACAGCTTTCTTTTTAACACAGATAATAAATCTATTTGTTTATCTGTCTCGTATAGGATTATAGAGGGAGCATAACAGCCGTTACAAAATTCATTAGCCGCACACTACACCTCTCAAACATTGCATGACTAGAATTCGCGTAATATTTGACAGTCAACACGCACGCGATTTTAGCCTTTCTTGTTCTTTCGTAAATGTTATATTCCCATGAATATTTAAGTGCTATTTGTACACTGTGCCACATATTTTTTAGGTTAAAATTGCGTGACAATTGGAAATATCTTCGGTTATATGTATACATATATGCGTAACTGCGTAAGAGTAAATATCTTCGTCTTGATCTCTAGTATAGCCATGAGTTGTCAACATTCTGAGAGAAATCACTTTTTAACCGAAGGAGCAATGAAGGATTTTCTACGTGGATGGCAATATTGTATTTTAATATTGTATTACTTACTTTTAATTGACTCTGTATTAGTGGATACATCAATATATATCCACTAAAAAAAATAAGTAAATATACTTAAGTTATTGGTTGTTACGAATTAAAAAAAACTGTTAATCACAATATTAACCATAAATTGGAGTTGTCACCAACTAAAGCACTAAATTGAATACCAATTAGCTCCGACTCAAAGTTGAAAAAAGTTAATTTTTCCACTTTCAGTTTTGTTCTTCGTCAGTTCAAAAATATAATTCAGGTGACTCATACCAAATATAAACGTAGCTATAGTTTCAGGTTCCCATATAAATCAAGGAATCTGCTAAGGACTATCGTGAACTAAAATGCAGTAAACTACAATCGAATCACCTAGTTAGCCAAACTACCTCTCTAACTCGGAATTCACTACATTCATAGTTATAACCCGCAATGGTAAGAAGTTGCAACATACTTGTATTAGCGACGAAGCAACAATCTGAATCGAGTTGTATCGATTAGAATCGATGTTTATAAATTGATTCATTCGGAATCTGTTGGATCATTAGTATGGTATGGAAATGTTCCAATTGCAAGGAGGCAAAATCAAAAGAATCATCTTTGATTATTTTGATGAGAGAGAAATTAGGTACATACTGTACCTCATTTTCATCTCAAATTTTTCTCATAATAGAATAAAGGATATAATGTTTAACAGTCATTCTCATCATGCCATAACATTTAAAGTTATATCTTTCCAAAAAATATTTCCAAAGCTTTGGAAATAGTAGAACGCTGGATACAATACGCGTAAAACTATCTCCAATAATGGGTTTATACCGGCTGATGATGATAATGAGTCTACGTTAAAAGGGTAGCGAGAGTTAACCAGGCTCAAAAATACTGACAGAACTGTCAAAAACCGATAACCACATTTTTCTTACGTAGGTTATGCTTACGTAGGGTACGCTGCAGTTATGCTTGGGATCACTAGAACCTATGAGGCAGTGAAGGTATAATATAACAGTTAGTTAAGAACTAACCAAGCAGGAAAGTTGTTTCATAACCGAGTTTTACGCACCGTCACCTTCGCATTATGCACCTGTTATTATGGCGGCTTTAACAAGTCGTGGTTATTGTGCTCTGAATAAGACATAACTATCAAAGTACAATTTTGAAAAGTGACAGCTTTGTTTTTACGTAGTAAACACTGTTTTTGGTATTGTCTCTGTTAATAACTTTAATCCGTTTGATGCTCTTAAGAACTGAATTTTTAGAAGCTTGTGCCTATTCTCTCGCTTTTGCAGATTTGCAGATTTGAATACCTAACAAACTTATATTTATCGGGCTGCATTAAGCAAAAAAAAAACGAATAATAAGAAAACATTTTCCTCAATAAGAAAGTTGTTTTTTCTTGGTGATATGAGATTTTTTAACCTTAATTTTAGCGTGCGTTTGATATAAAAATACAACATTTTACCGAACGCTCGACTGCTTTTAATATATTATAGCAATACCAATTAGTTATATCAATATAATAAATATCAATTTCTATTTATCGAACATTCTAGGCCGAGCTAATTAATGTATTTCTTATATAGCAACGGTAAAAGGCACTACAATATAAATAAGCACGTAACCTTACCGTTGGATAATAGTGCTTTTATAATAACTCATATGACTTACAAGTCAGTCCCATGTTACGTAAGAAGTATATTATAGTGTTTATGACTATGAAGGTTTTAGTACACTAGAAGTATGGTAGGCAAATTGAAGGTAAAATACGGACAATATATGTACATAAGCCAATTTAATTGTTTGGGTAGGTTTGTCAGAATTGGTGTTGATAAAACCTTTCACGAGGCGAGGCGATTGCGAGGCGTGTTTAAAAAAAAGTATCATTAAATACTGCGAGCAAGCTGTTTTAGATGTAGATGTGTATGTGTCTCTGATATTTTCTTTGACACTTCGACACGTCTTTTTTGGCGTATGTTAATCAAACAAGTGTCAAACTACATTTTTGACCGATATTCTACTTGTTATCTAATCTTGTATGAATTACATGTGCTGAAATCTCGATTAAAAAATAAAAAATTAGGAAGTGAATGCAAAATAATGATTTGTCTGTTTTATACAATAATGTGCATGGGATGACGTGAGCTATGACTGCATACACTTTCACTCAGACGAGGGCGTGGAGATTGCAGTGAGCATCATGCATTTTTAAGTAATCTGTTATAGCTGTCACATTTTCATACTGACGCAGGCATGAAATGAAAATAGTATGGTAAAATCTCACTAGTACAACTCCTAGACTAAGTACAACTCCTAGGTAATCTTTATTAGGGAAAATTTCAAATACTTTTCTACTCCGGAAGCGGCGGGCCCTTTACCTTAAACTAAATAGGTAACTAATCTGTTAGGTCTACACATGTCATGATGTCAAATATAATGCTATAATGCTATAATCTAATATACACTACCAGTCCGTCAGTAACCCAGTCCAATTATTTCCAAGGGTAATATGGTGTCGGACCAGTAAGGCAATAGGCACGCCTTTCATACCACAGGACTTACTAACGGGAGGCCTGGTAAGAATGCAGGCATGAGATGATGTGTTGAATATTATGTCATTAGATTTTTTTATTTGTGGCGATTTACAAATTCATTAAGGAAAAATTGAGATTTTTACACTACGCCCACTTTAAGAGTTTCATGGTACGCAAATTAACAACGATTGAAGGAACAGTTGCTGTCAATATAGACACTGCATATGACATGTCAGTCACCTGTTAAACTATCAGCAGTTGTAATGTCAAAACGGCCATCATACAACTCCTATTATTATATTTTTCCTTTTTTTTAATATCCCAAGTTCCGATTACACTTTTAAGTGCTGTACTAGGCGTGTATCAGAAATTAACCAGTATGTTCATGTACAGTGTACAGCATGGTTTAAATAGCCGGCATGGCATATTACGCGCATCCAGTATTAAAAATAACTGCCTTCTTAAATGTCAAAGTCGTGCTTTGCTCTCACCCCTGACATTTGTGCGTTTACGAAGCCAGTGACTGCACTTAAAGAACATACTGGTGCCTGTGGGCAGATATTTTGGACTTGTAGTACTACTGTAGTATGTTATAATTACGCAGGTTATTAATAATAATAAATAAAAAATTATAAGGTGGATGTCAGTGGATACGCCGCACAATGGTCCGGTTTTGCAATTTGGTGGACATTCGATCAAAAGTGATTTCAGCAGTTAATAGCTAATAATATCAAATAATTTTGCCTCTATCGAGGTATTAGGTACTGACATTTTATTTTATAATTATGTTCATTTTATGTACTGTAGAGATCCATTATTTTTATTACAATGGGTCTCTACAGTACATAAAATGAACATAATTATAAAATAAAATGTTCAAATAATCTCATTTCCTAGGATTTTCGATTAAAACAACTAATAATATAAAAATAAAATGTAAATGAATTATATTACCATTTACCATTAATTAATATTTATGAATAAACATATTTTAATACATGACATTTCGTATCAATAGGCCATAAAATGTTCGAATACATTCCAGTTTTAAATAAAGAAAACAACATTTGGCAATCGACTACACTGTATAGCAACTCGACTAAATTTAGATATGTCACATTCTTATATTAAATACGGAAAAATAATCAGAAGATCCTTGTAATAAAACTCATCGCCAAAGAAAGAAAAAGCTACCTTAGTCATTCAATTTTAAGATATAAAATTAAATGTCAAGTTGGTATTTTAATAGGATTCTGGACTTTTGCAAGGTCGAACTAGTGTTGAATATGTCAACTTTGACATTATCAAAACTCGTTGACGGATTGCGAAATGAGGAGATGAGCTCAAACAGGACTTTAGTTTAACGAAGTAGATGATAAATCAATAGGTATTAAATTATAATACTTAATTGTTTGTTGCTGTGCCTGTTGGTTTATAGTGTAAATATTTTTTGTATGTAGTAATAAATAATAATCAATGTGTGGTATAAAAATTTGAAATAGACATACCACAGCATGGATTTTACTATTTTATGATTATTGAACTATCAAGGATTTTAAAGATGTTTATGTTAATATTTGACTTAAAATCATGAATCTGTATTTGTCGTTACTTATTTTAAATAGATTTTGTATTTAATCCTCTATTAACGAAATATTCATTTTACGTAATTTAATTTAAGTACTGAGACAACTGTTTTACCGACGATAAAGTTGCTGACATCCGGTTTCATTGTTTATTTTAACAAAACCATATTTATTTAAAATAAGAACACGGAAGGATTGTTTAAATATGCTAATCATAGAATGTATGACGTCATACGTATACAAATACTAGAGTTTTAAATGTTACGCAAACATTAATCGATTTGGTGAAAGTCGACTATGTCATCGAATAGATTTTGCGAACAAATTCGATAATCGAATGCGTATATTATGTGTGAAAACGAATTTCATTGCAATCATTTGACTATTCTTATTTGATGAACCTAAAATAGTGATGATTGTTATTTTTATTACGATTCTGGTATAAAACTACTATTGATATTATTGAATTCCGAAAAGTCTCTTGAGGTCTCTTGTCATTTGAGAGAGATTAAGCCAAGTGCGGGTTGGCAGACTTCGCATGTCATAGACAGAATTTTTCAGGCATGCAAGCTACGTCACAATGCTCTCCTTCACCGTTTGAGCATGTGATAAATACATATCTCGAAACTTCGACGTACCTAAGTCAGTAATACGTGAATTAAGATCGAAGTCAGGACCTTTGACTCCACAGCCTGATCACACCAGGCTGTCACAGTTCTAACAGATACGAGAAGATTAATGATATAATTAAATACCTATTTCGTAACATTCTAAGAATAGACATGGCCAATTGTCCCCCATATTAGTAACACGTAGATATAATACGTTTAGTGTTTCCTTATATAACGCTATTAAGATAGACATATTTTATAATGAGCTTTTAACTAAACGCCCAAGGCTACATGAGCGTTCATTGTTGAAAAGAAAGTTCTAAACGTATAACGAACAGAACTTGGTGTTGTATAATATAACGTTCTTGATACAGAATAAAGTCAATATTGAAATATAGTATTGATTAAATATTAATTACATAGTACAGATTTTGTTTTTGTTGAGGAAAACGTTGCTTACACTAGGAACTTCTTGTGTCGTAGGTGCTTTAACAAATAAATATTCATAACACTCAAACCCGGAACTGAAAACACGACCTATACAGTTGTAAGTAAAGTCAGGTTTTGTAGTTAACTCAAAGTTTTTAGGTCAAGTTAACTTTGAGTAACAAATCAAATAACTTGGAATCTACGCCCGTTCATTTCATAATCCGTTGAAGCTAAAAAATTCTAGTCCAAAAATGGCTGGTAAGTACATTTAGTTACCTACGTAGTGTTCAACAAGTTTAGCAAGTATCAAAAAATCCTTGCTCTACTTCAAGCGATATCAAACTTTATAATTATATAAAAATAACTTGTTTTAGAGAAACAATTTTTAAACGTAGCTTTATCGATATTTTATAGTCTTGAAGATTGTAATTTGTCAGATATTCGTGCTAGATCTTAAAAGCCTCGAAAATATTTGTCTACGATTTATTGAAATTGATTTTTTTTTATTAAAGAAATTAATATTTCATTCAATATACCTACGCTGCGAATTAATTCGCAGACCTTAGGACCAATATCATCGCGTACTGTACGGTTCCAGAGGAACTTCATACCGCGTACAATCAGGCTGGAATGAGCTACCCCCAAGGTTTTCCCAAAGAACTTCTGCATTGGGTTCCTCAAAAATGGAGTGGAAAATTTTCTACTGGGACAGCAACGCGATAGCTAACGTACAAAGTTTACGGCTACCGCTTATCATCAGGCGGGTCATAACCTTATTATATAAGCCTTCTGGAGAAAAAGAATACACTACATTTGTACTGTATTCTTAAAAAAGAAACAAATGAAAATATAACGCGTAACTTAATTATTCCAGTAAAGCAAAAAAATACAGTGCAAAAAAAGATCTTGCGTAAATTTTATTTTCTTTATTACTAGTCTTTTTACTTTTACACTTCATTAGAATTAATGGCCACAAAATTGTTTCCAGTAGTTCGTCTGCGGTCCACTACGCTCCAATAAACGCATAATTAAACCAAGAGATAGGCTTGACTAGTTTCACAATGTTGCCAGCGACGAAATTAATCTTAATTCGAATGAAATGTTAGTAGGCAGTAAGAAAATGTTGCGAAGTTGGTTATATCAATGTGTGGCCTAATCAAATTAAACTGATTAACTATTCTGATGTTTCGACAATGTTGATCATACTCCTCATACGTGGCTTTCTTAAAACAGTTGCCGAAAAGTGCGATAGTAACCCTTTCTACTCAGAGGACGACATTGTTCGGGCAAACACTTGCTCACAATATACATAATTGTAATTTAGTGAAGATCATATTCGTTTAATGAATTGTATTTCAACATTATCGAGAAACTCCATATGTACATCGACTGCGAAAATCTAGCCAACTGGGTAGATATCCCAGTAGGACCGAAAAACATGCAGTATAGTGTAGAAAATTCCTAGCTATATCCATAAGAATGTACTGCGTGATGTCGTGACTGAGATTTGTTGCGGAGGAATTTACCGCTTCTTCTACCCAGTAGGAAGCAATAAAGAGCAGGCATTTTTGGGAGCTGTTTTTGATGACGTTCAAAAAGAGCCAATGAAGTTTAGCCTACTTTGAATAAATTATGTTATAGGTTTGGTTTTGTGTTTGTAGTAACAAAATCTTTATAATCAACATTGTTGAACACGGTTGTAGCGACGTGTGAAAGCGGTGCGCTCCGCCGCCGGCGCAGCAGCCGGTGGGCATTGCGAAACGCCGCCACTGCGTTCCGGACTTACGCCTTGTGAAACACATCGAAGGAATCTGTCCTGTTATTAAATATATTAAACACTTAATAGGTGCTGAATTACCATAACAAGCACATTGATAAATTGTTTGGGATGTCTTTCTATAAATTTAACCTTGACAGAGCAAAATATAGGTCATAGTTAATAAGCGAACTCGCTTAAACCACTTTAAGGACTTCATGTTATCCTGGTGTGTAGGTTTGATACTCGCGGAATAACATGCTCTCCGGGTCTTCAACAAACGTTAGCCATAACGCAATACAAACAAACCTTTAGTCGAATACGATCAGGGTACGAGCAAACATGCCCCAAATTTCCGAAACTGTGATTTACCACAGAAGAGAACTACAATTATAGCATGCTCAAACGGAGAAGGAGAACCTCGTGATGAAACCTGCATGTCTGAGAAATGTTTTCGATGGCTTGTGGACTTGTACTAGGCTAGCGTAGGCTATAAAAGCCATCTCTAAATATATACGCGCGCGTGCCCAGCCGAGGGACAGTCAAAGGTTGATGAAAGGAAAATGAGGACTTGCCTTATCGTCGAGGAAATCACGCGGTAACATTCACCAACCTCTTAATTACGTGGGTACATCCGATCGGTGCCAACAGGATCTTCCTTACCTAACCAATGTGCAGTCCGGTATGTTCAATAAATTTTATGAGTCACAGCATCCTCGTAACACCAGTAGATCAAGTCCGACAGGTAGCGCGTCTTGTCGCTCGCAGGTTGCTACACTGCAGTTGTCGCAAGTTTCTTGTAGAAATGTGGATAGGATATCCTCCCTACGTGTTCCGTGTTATATGTGAAACTACCGTATACCGTATACTTTATGTAGGTATATTGATATGAGAACGTATGGAAGTTAAAAGTAGACGTCATCTATAAGACATGGATTTCGACAAGAGCATGGAAAATATTGAGCTTTGTTGGTCTAGTCTCTTCCTTGTTTCTATCCCAACATAACGATTCTAATGTTGTCTGTGCTGCACAACACTAGTCCTGCGACTTGCTTCAAGATCTTGCCGCCGAAATTTTTATACGCACAGTGTGCAATAAGCCGCCCCAATTGGCTAAGACATATTTTCATTTGACATTTCACGAACCCACAACAAACATAATTTTCACCTTAAAATTATTTCTACAGAAAGACTGTCTACAGTCTGGATCCGATTCCTACAAGATTGACCCAAGTATTACCGGGTTTTTCTATGTTATGTAGACTCAGAGTATGGATTAATCACTAGTTTACCGAGAACAGTGAGTGTATCTAGGATATAAGTATGAGACAATGATAATTGCATTCTGTTGTTGATAATTGAGCGTGAAATAAAACAAGTACAATAGTCAGGTCTAGAACAAACCGGATTTTGTTTAATATCTGGCATCACAGCTGACCTCACCTGCTCGCTTCAAAAAGAAAGTGGTATGACTTCCTTAGCTCATCGTAGTTATAATTACCACATCAATCATCTGTATTACTAGTTTCTTAAGTAATTGCACATCATTATTCGTGAAGATTACCACAGGGCGGACAAAGGTAGACAGCGCAGCGTTTGAAAAGGGTTATTTTTTTCAAAAGGTTCGATGAACTTCGATGACTTGCTAACTAGCTCTCTGTAATTATAGGGCTGTCAAATATAAAATGTTGAAAAAAAAACATTTTAAGCTTCGTAAAATAAGCTTTTGAATTTGAGTCGGCGCCATATCAGTAAATAGGCGTATTGATGACAATAATATCCATACATGCATATCTTTAAAACCTTTTTCGAATTTTAGTTTTCATAAGTTTATTAGGTATGTCTTTTTTATGCAGTATTCCCGAGTATTTTGTAGTAAAATCAATAATATCTGCATATATTACTACAAAATGTTATAATTATTTAACAATGTTTGTTTTAACTTTTTAGAATAATACAATTTTACGGTACACTGTTTACTCACGCTGCTCCATGGCACTTTTGGACATTGGAAGAATTATCGACTTCGGCATAGTATATATATAAAAAAACTCGTCAAAAAGTTGTTGTATTAAATCTTTTCTCGTATCATTATACTGTTATTAACTTTTAAGACTGTGACGTAACAAGAATAATGTATATCTACCTAATATTATTAGTATATTCTTCTAATGATTCTCGACAATCCTACTCGTGCGCAAGTTTCATCAAAGACTTCAATCACTAAAAACTCATTGATGGATTTCACAGTCACTGATCTGTGACAGCAATACGATGATAAAGTTGCGTTCGCTCAGTGAAAGAAAGATATTCATGAAAGTTCGTTGTAAACAAATTGTTTTACCCAACGGTTCTTGTTATTGATAGATTTTTGCGAAACTTATTGCTTGTGGTTTTGTATATAGGTTAGGTATGGGTAATATAGTTACGTCTGAAATTATTTGTGGTAATTTCATCAATATTTATGTTTAATATAAAATCATAAATCGTTTTGTAATATTTATTTACGTTTACAACTCTCTAATGTTTTTTTCGTTTCAAATGTATTTGTATTTACTGATGTCTGGACCGATACGAATGTTAAAACTTTTCGAATGCTCTATCGACATTTGTTAAAATTGTTATGTTGTACCTACCTATTTTATAAATCCTTATTCATTGTAATCATCAACTCATTTGCCGTCCTATTGCTAGGAACGTGTCCTTCCATTTAAGAGGGATTAAGACTATAATAGGTGGATTGTAGTCTTAATCTTAAAATCTTAAATACACGAGTGGGGTTGACACATAGCGCGGGTTGGCAGACTTCACACGCCATCGAGAAAATCTATCAAGCATGCATGTTTCCTCTCTGATAAAGTGCTTCACCTCATAAATGATTATTGTTTTTATTAGGTTTCTGTTTGCTATTAGGGTTCCGTACCTCAAGAGAAAAAAACGGAACCCTTATAATATCACTTTTTGTCCGTCTGTCTGTCTGTCCGTCTGTCTGGCAAGACCTTTTATTTCGGATATACGTGTAGTTATCGAGTTGAAATTTAAACAGTATATTCAGGTCTACGGTCCCATCAAGTTGTGAAAGAATCAAGCTTCTAAGTTTACGCAAAAAAAAGATACGGCCGTTTAATCAGCAAAAAACGCATTTTTCGACACGCTCAAGGGAATCAAAACTTATCAGTACTTCCCGTTGACCTAGACCTATGAAATTTGGCATTTAACATCGTTATAGACCAACAATACAAGGAAAAATCTCAAAACTGTACATTTGTATTTGGATCTTAAAATATAGGGGGTTTGAATATTGTTATAGGAATCTGAATTTCAAATTGAAGCTACTAGTTCAAATGGGGTATCACATGTAAGGGCTTGATTTGCGCACTGCAAAATAAATTTAATTTATTTTTTTCGACGCATTATTAATATATTTATCAATCTCATTGATAAATATATTTATTAAAATAAAACTACGAAATACAGCAATCCGCCATGATAAGTCAAATAGTGTCAGTTTTTATACACCTATGTCGAGTACTGATTGTTTGATTTTTACTTCCGTTTAGAGATAAGGCAAAGGAATTTAGGCAATACAGCCAAGTATTGTATTCCAGTAATTTTATAATTTATTTATGATAATTAAATTTTATTAAGAAAGAAAAATTCAACCTCAGGCGGGACTCGACCCCGCGTCTTCTGGATTGGTACTCCAGACGCTCTGCCAACTGAGCCACCGAGGTATCCGCCTGATGTGTTGAATTTTTGAAAGAAAAATTCTTAATAAAATTTAATAATCTTAGCTTGAAATAAGCTAAAATAATACAATGCAATGCAATATCATCCGGAATCTACTCGCTGTAAAGGGAGTATTCTGGGTTGGGCAGAATTGTCCAATCGATATTGCTATGTCACCGTAAGACATAAGTAACATAAAGAAGGAAAAATTCAACACATCAGGCGGATATCTCGGTGGCTCAGTTGGCAGAGCGTCTGGAGTACCAATCCAGAAGACGCGGGTTCGAGTCCCGCTTGAGGTTGAATTTTTCTTTCTTAATAAAAATTTAATAATTTTAGCTTGAAATAAGCTAAAATACTACAAAAAGATTTTATAAAAGGTAATGCAATATCATCCGGAATCTACTCGCTGTAAAGGGAGTATTCTGGGTTGGGCAGAATTGTCCAATCGATATTGCTATGTCGCCTTAAGACATAAGTAACATAAAGAAGGAAAAATTCAACACATCAGGCGGATACCTCGGTGGCTCAGTTGGCAGAGCGTCTGGAGTACCAATCCAGAAGACGCGGGTTCGAGTCCCGCCTGAGTTTGAATTTTTCTTTCTTAATAAAATCAATAAAGATACTATTTATCTATCTAATTTGTTTATTTATTTTCATAAACTATTTATTTAATTCTGTAACTAAACACAATCCTAAATAGAAGATGGAAATTAGTCATCTTTACATAAATATATTTTTATAATGACAAGCTGCAAAATTAACAACGTTGCTCGGCAACGGTGTCAAGGAGTGACTGAAACTGAAGTGTGTTGTACTTGTTAATAAATAAATAATATCTCTGGACTATATGACACAGCGCCATCTAGTTCCGAGCTAAGTAACGAGGCTTGTATTACGGATACTAGTTGGTTGATATACTACATATAGGTATACGTGTTTTTGTAAATACATACATATTATAAATAAATATATCCATGAATCCAAATGTTTATGCTCATCCCACAAACATTTGTTCCTACCGGGATTCGAACCCGGGACGCATAGCACAGAAGGAGTGTTAACTACCGCTGGACTAAGTGGGTCGTCAAATAGTTATAGTAGGTATATTTTAATAGGATATCCAAGAAACATACGTCACGTCTAATTTTAACGTTATAGTAAACTTCACCTAAAATACCTATTAATAATTAAAATAGGTAGGTACCTATCGAACAATTTATCTTAAAAAGCAATTGAAGAATATTACATAAATTATATAAAGGCTAGTCGAAACGGACTAGGTAAGTAATATTGAAAAGTTGAAATGGTGCCGTCTTTTTTTGCAGGATCCAACGATTTCAATCCAAGTTTCCTCCCAAAATTGCTATGTTAAGATTTTAGCGTCCTTTTAAAAACAGTTACAACTTAAATCTATTTTAAAAATGTCAACTTGATGATAAATAATTCATTAAAATAAACAGCTTATAGGCATGTGCTCGTTTTTCGTTTAAGATATCCTCTGCGCCCACTTTGATGATCTTATATTTACATTAGGTACGGAACCCTCGGTGGGCGAGTCCGACTCGCACTTGTCCGGTTTTTATTTTTCTATTGTAACAGTTTTCACGTATATAAGGTTAATCGTATGCGTAATAAAATTAACTGATACCTATACTCAGTGAGCGACAGTTAAGTTTTAACTAAACGTAGTTATATAGGCTACCGTTTTGTATTACAGGAAGTGTCGTACGGTATTACAGTTAAAAGTATTGCTAATAAAATATTACAACGCAATATCTAACGGATGATGATGACATAAATACTATTACGTTTTGAAATCAGCACACTATTCTTATACATAGATATAATAAAATGAAATGCCGGTTATAATCACGAATGACGAAAATTCAGGAACTATAAAGCGTACAAACTTGTAATATATTTAAGTTGACCTGCTGTCAGGTTAAGCACGGAATGAATGAATTACTCATATCTATTATCGAAAAAAGAAAAAGTTACTGTATAAACATTGAAATAAAATTTCTTTTTATAAATGGATTTTATGGCAGTATATTGATATTGTTTTATTTTAATTTCTACGTTTTGGATCCAACCAGTCACGCACAAACCGATTACCCGTGACTGTGGATGCTGTAAACGAGATCAAATTGGTAAAAACTAGTTCTATTTCAATACCTACCTTTATGAACCTTAATAAATAAACTTATAAACTATTTTTACGTGAAAACTGATTCATTTATATAATGCAGTTCTTGTAGCTATAAGTCTGGAAATGTAGCAACACGCGACCTAAGGGTTTGCACCGGTTGCGCCAACCAATTACGATGGCTACGCTAATTTGAGTGAAATCTACCGTTAAACTGACTGACACGAGCGCCGCGCCCGCACAGAACGACGCGCTGTTACGCATCTGCTGTGGCGCAAGTCTGCAGATGTGTGGGAAATTTGATCCGTTCATGATTTGGCCTGTTAAGAATGATCACCCTGGAAGAATAAGTGAGTGTACGGGTTTTCACGAACGAAAATAAAAACATAGTGATTATTTTTACATACAATATCTGTGTCGACGTTCCGATTAGAGCAGCTGTATTAAAGGCTGCTTTCTATAGTAAGCGGGTTCCAATTTTAAAGTTTTATATTATAACTAGCTTTTATCATTATCATTATGATAGCTAGCCCGCAACTTCGTGTGTGAAAAATGTTTAATTTTCCCCTTTTCTCGATTTTCATGGATGATTTCCGGGACTGAAACTATCTCTATACCAAATTTCATCCAAATCGGTTGAGCTGTTATAGCGTGAAGCGGTAACAGACAGACAGACAGACAGAAAGACAGACAGACACACTTTCGCGTTTATAATATTAAATAAGTATGGATAAAGATATCCAAACATTATGACACAAGGCTATCTAGTTCTGAGCTTAGAAACGAAGCTTGTGTTACGAGTACTAGACGGTTGAAATACGACTAGATTTATGTTTTATAAATACATACATATTATACAAGTCGGTGCGATTGATGCAGTGATCGAGCC
This sequence comes from Craniophora ligustri, assembly GCA_905163465.1. NCBI lineage: Eukaryota > Metazoa > Arthropoda > Insecta > Lepidoptera > Noctuidae > Craniophora > Craniophora ligustri. The sequence continues at coordinate 1,692,849 of LR990967.1, read as the reverse complement.
ATTTGAGTCTGGGTGTTTGTGCTTTGTGAATATTTGTGATTGTAATCGCACAGGAGACATTCCTAGTGTAAGACGAAATGTCGAAGCTTCACACAAACAATTACAACTTTCAAATCGATTGTTTCCAAATCGATTAATCGTAAAAAAGTCATAACTTTACATTAAACTTCGTTCTATAAGTCATTAATCTTAACGCTTAATAAAAAACGAGGTCGCATTGACATAGAACCAATAATATAATTATTATGTCACAGTTTTGTAACTAGTTTTACTTCTATTTGATTAGGTGTCATGATTGCGTGACATTGGAATCCTAAATGATGTGTCAGGATTGAGTTTGAACCTTGTCACTAACTTAATAAAATTATAGTATTTGATACAGATTTTCTTACTGATGACTTTCATTGCTAGTACCAATATGGTATAGAGTATGTCAAAAGATAGAAACGTCATGATGGTGTCTCAGCACCAGTCAACACAAACTTCCCATGTCACACCTGTGGCTTTCGCATCGGTCTATTTAGCTGCCAAAAACGTTCTCCCACACGTTAGACCATGAATCGACGAGGCCATATATACTTATATTATGATTTCATTCTGACGATCTGTTAAGGATCTGTCTGGAAATCCTTTGTAGAATTCATAGTCACGGGCTATCTGCCGGTCCAAAAACATTTACTTATACATAAAGTGGAAGCAATTTTATTCAGATGAATCGTATGGAATAGATGCCATACATACTACCTCTATAGCTCATCAGCATAAATCTTGGAATTTTCTGTATAGTTAAGCTCCATATTTCAGGTTTACAGGAGATTCAGCGACTGAGTATAAAAAAAAACCTTATAAAAATATACTCATTGATATTTTGCTCCCATATAACTTTCCATTATCACAATTGGCACTAGAGGCTTAATTACAAAACCTTGGTATTCAAGCAGTAATAATAATTAGCCAACAGTTGACTGTAGATGTACCGCGTGAGCCCTGCCTGCACGCGTCGATAAGAATACTAATGATTAATTTCTTCGAAACTCTTTAGTAAACATTACAGAGCCAAGTTATAAGCGACAGTCTAATCTGCTTTTCCACAAATAAAAACTTAAAAGGGACAAGTGCTTTTTTTAAAAACAGAGTTTGACGTACTGATATTGACCTTGCAGTGAATAACACAGTTTTTTTTATGGATTTTATCGCGATATTAATAGATTTAAAGTCTTATGACTATTATCAGAATTAGTGCATATTTAGATAACCGTGTATTAATCGGGTAAGGAGGCGATATTTGAACAAAATAGCACGTATAATAATCACTTTATAATCGCTAATAATTATAGCTAATAAAGCTTGTTTCTTGTAAAAACTCTTGTCTCCCATCACTTAGACCGAAGTAATTTCGCAATCCGACCTGCATAGTGATGTCCCTATACATAAAATTACCACACATATACCTTATTATCTATGTGTTAAGCGCCGCATAACTATTCAGACTTCATACTCTTATTATGTACTAATTAAGAGCCATATTAGCATCATTTAGCGTATAAGAAAAGCCGTTACTGCTACAATGTAACTTATAGCTTTAGTTTTAAAGATGACTAATGACTTAAGCTGGTGTAGTTTTTTTAGTTTAGTACATGACAGTTCCATTGACATAACTTCACTGAAATAACAGCTTTATTTAACGTGACATTGGCAGAATAGTCGACATCGACTCAATTGCCACAAGAAAGAAAGAAGAAAAAGCTTTATTTAAAAATAATGTGTTGTTCAAATATAAATACTATTTTTCTTTAATATAACTAATTTAACTAATACATAAATAAATAAATAACATAATCGTATGGCTCAGTCGACTTTGAAGTTAAAAGTCTCGAAGTTCAATCCCAAACCAAAAATTTTTCGAAGTTAAGTACGTATTTATTAACTGAGAAGTTTTCTCAATGGCGTGTGAAGTCTACCAACTCACACTAGACTAGCATGGTGGACTATAAAATGTGGCCCTCTGAAATGTGGGAAGACCACCATGCCCAGCAGTGGGAGAGTATATCATTAACAATTCTAACTTAAAAAACATTACTTCAAATTCAAATTCAAAATTCAAATTCTTTATTTGCATAAAACATGGTATAAAAAGTTGTTACAAATAAGTTTTGATCAATCATGTTTTGCTAATTATAGTATAGCATGCAAAATTAGGTCATTACCATTGATTTCCCAGGAATTGTTTTATTGAGTAGAAATTTTTAGTATTTAGCCATGCGTACAATTTTTTCGTCTTTAAGTTCACTGGGTATCCTATTATAAATTCGTACACACATCACAAAGGAACTTTTATCATATTTTGTTGATCTAGGAATGTCATAGAAAACAAGCCTATTTGGGTTTCTCTGATTTCTTGGATTAATGTCACATGCTTTATTAAATAATTCTTTATGTCTAATCACAAACATACACACTTCGTAAATATATGTATAGCGATGGTAGTGGTAGTACTTATTTAAGTATTTCAAAAATGTAACCTTATAGGGTTGTCACAATATAATAACTATTATAAATTAGGGTCGTTACATAATTCTTTGAATATCATTGTTAGTATTGACAGAAACAAGTTTTTTTTACGGCTAAACACCTGTATTGGAACGCGTCTGCCATGTTAACGAAATTACGTAGTATAGAAAGCGATATTACTAGTGATGTAATAGGGCGCAGCCGAGATGAGACGACCACGCCCGAATGGGCTTTCCATTTTCAAAATCGAAGGATTTGATTGGCGGTTACGGTGTAAGACTCTTTCGTATGTCTATTGTTTTTGGTTCTGTCAATGTTAGCACATTGAAATGTGAGTGGGCACTAATAGTATTGTAAATAGGTTTTCTTTTAGAAAAAAAAAATGTTTGAAAGTTTCGAGAATATGTACTTTTATTTTGTATTTAAGTGGTAGGCGTTAAGGTACATAATTGGTTATCTTCACATTAATTTCGTGATAATTTTTCCCTTTAGTTCTTGAGTTGAGAAGATTTAGCACTAGGTGCTCCTTTAATAGGAAACTAATATTATATTCTTCTTTTTTCAGGTACGTATCTGCTCTGCTCTGTTCAGTCAATCTTTATGGACAGTTTACAATCCATAATGGCGATGCCACTGATTCAGGGAAATTAAGGTGACGTAAATTAAGTATAGGACAAACCCAATAACACTTTGCTTGACCTGGGAATGGAATCTAAGACATCTTGTTCAGCAGTCGCACTTACAAACTAGGCAGTTCGTCATAAAACTATATATAATACAAACTTTTGACTGTGAACCTTTATAGTACTCATATGAACAATATCATCATCGTATTAACCGTTAGACGTCCATTGCTGGACATAGATCTGCCTCAAGGATCGCCACGATGACGGGTCCTACGCCACCCACATCCAGCGAATTCCAGCGACCTTTAATAGGCCCGGGGCCTCCCTAGCAAGGTGGACCTACGACCTACGACCCTACGAACTGGGTAGGCACCCAAGCTGCGTCTTCCAGTAATTGGTCGCCACTCGAGAACCTTTAAGTCAAGCCCCATCGGCCACCCGTTCTTCGAGCGATCAATATGCTATAATATAATTAAATACAGTGCATAAAAAAACTACGCACCTAGGCACTTTCTATCGTCAGAAATAAATTGTCAATTATTACCAACATACTGTCAAATTGTCAATCACTTGACGAAATGAATTAAAATGGCCGCGTGATATAGATACGTTTTTTAATTGTATACATGATATGACTTTAAAATCCAATTGTTATTTTTTGCTTCGTGACAATAGTAGTATTAATTAACAAAGTTTATTGCTTGACAATTATTCTAATATTCGCTAACTAGTTGCCCGCCCCTGTCTCGCACGGGTAGACATGTATTTGGTTTAATTTTATTAATTATTGTTTTTTTAAATAATATATTTATAGGTAGGTTTATATTCATCATAGATAATGTAGCATTTTAATGGAGATATTGCAAAACAATTGAATATTTGTTTCTTTAATAGATAACTTTGGTAACGATCTTGTTCTTTCGAATCGTTTTTTTTTCTATTTATCATTATCTTCATCATAACAACCGATAGACGTCCACTGCTGGACATGGATTGTCATGACAACCGGTTACAAGAGATAGATAAAAATACCAAAGACCAAAAAATTACCATTCAACTCAGCGTTTCGCAGTCCACTGCTGGACATTGGCCTCTCCCAAACTGCGCCATAACACTCTGTCCTCCGCCTTCCCCATCCAGTCTATCCCCGCTACCACAATCACAAAATACATGACTTACGGATGGTACGGACATAAAATACATGACTTACATAATATAATAAAAAGTTAAAAATTTACCAAAAAACTCTTTCCTGTTTTTTTGTTCACACGCACAATAAAACGCTTTATAAATTATTTAACTAGATTTAGTTTTATATAGCTTAAATCCGGCTTTTATCAATTGTATAGTAATGTAGTATTCTTATGAACGGCAGTCTGCGTGCGAAAAATCGATTGAGCAACGCTTTTGTAACTGGCTGTTTGTATTGTGTTGTCTGTGGCGTGTAGACTGTTCTAATTTTGAAATGATAATAATTGTTGAAATTTTACCTTTATTATTTTCGTGTTAAAAAGTGGCGGGTAATGACATTTAAATTGAAGTTTCAATGTTGTAACATAATTCGTATTTCATAATATTTGGCTCAAGACCGCTTATCTGATATTCCTTGAATAAAATTTAATCTGAAAAATAATATAATATATTTCTTAAAGCCGGACTAGGCAATAGAAAGCTACTATGCTTAAATTACTATATAAGTGTTAAATCCTTAACTAAAAAAATATTTTGTTCCATAACCTTATAAATACATAAACTAAACCGCCGCAAACTTCTACCGCCAGTTATTTAAATACAAAACCTTTTGATTTGCATCTAGCTACGATTTCAAATATGAAATTAACATTGACAGCGCATAAACAATGCAACATTAGCAATTTTTTTTTACCTAGACAAGGACGCAATTGATATTCAGCCTCTAATTCGGAAACGACTGTATATCGAGAAGATTTATCGATTAAGTACATGTTTGGATTAGCAAATCGATCTTATTTAACTTGTAGATGGGCCATGATGGCCCTGACTAGAGCCTGAATGATGCAGCATGTTGTAATTGACCTTGATTTCTCGACATTGACAAATTAAGACTTCTGGTATTATTTTGCGATATTATAAAATCGACATTAAGTAATTAATCGAGTGTTATGTCATTTTTTATATTCAATAGTGGATTATTTATTAATTATGCATAGATGTGAGATTTGATGTAAGTAATGTATGTAAATTTTTCTACGTGATTATCACATAAATTAAGATTTAACCAAGAACATTATTTTTACATTTTTAAATAATAAACCAGTATCGATTTGGCCGCCTTTATATTAAGGGACATACCTCCTTATATTCTATTCCTGTATAACCTTGCCTTTCTAAGAAAATAGTGTATGCTATGCCATGCACGATGCAGGAAGTGCCAGTGGGTCACAGGTATTGTGAATGTGTGAAGTGCAAATACAGATATGACATTGATTGGACATAATTATGTATAGTCACGGCGTTTTAATAAATTGAACCTTAATAACATGGCGCGTGAAGGCTAGGGTCTCCAGTCTCATCCCAAGTCCATTGACTTTCCGTAGTTATGAGCGTATTTATAACATGATCAAACGGTGAAGGAAAACATCGTAAGAAATGCATGACTTAGAAATTATCTCAATAGTGCGAAAATCTGCCAACTTGTTTTAGGCCAGTGTGGCTCCACTAAAACCTAATCCCTCTCATATAAGAATAGAGTTATGGCCACCAGTGGGATAATAATGAATGGGTTGATAATGAAATCTAAACTCAGAACAGACAATATAATATCGAAACCCAATTACACTACTGTCCATTGAACCTGAGAATCGAACCTAGGACATCACACCCAACAGCCGGGTATGAAACCTGTGATGTTATTTACATACATACATACATATATTAAATTCCACACATTACCACAATTTGCGTAGCTACTCATAGAGATAAAATACCTGTTACGAATCAGACGGAGTGTGTAATGAAAGTGAGAGTGAACCGGAACCGGCCCGTGATCCACCTGCGAGCTGCGCTGGCGCAGACTGTGACGTCACAACACTCCTACTGTTACCCACAGCCACTGATAGACATTCTCGACTTCACTATTTTTAGAAGATAATTGCGAACAATTACTGTATCTAAATTGCCTTTGAGTATTTTTATTTTCAAGTAGTTTTTGGCTTTTTATTTTAGTATGCTATTATTCTTTTATTTTGTTTTAGTTATTTATAGAAATAAAATCAAATTAGATAAATATCTAATTTGATTTTATTTCTAAAGTCCTCAAGTCCTCAAAAAAGATCCATTTACAAATGTAAATGGATCTTTTTTGAGGACTTTTTTATAAGTTGCGATGCCCGGGATTTCTTTTTTAATGATCTTTAGCTCAAACACTACTTTAAGTTTAATAAACTACAACAATTCGTTTTTTATGTTATTATGACTAAAACTGAGGTTCAAAATATATTTAAGTTAGAACACGGGGTCTAAAGCTCTCCAGCCACGTTAAACAAAAAACATAATATTATCATATACTATAGTGTTAGTGCCAAAACACTTCATACCAAAACAAAGTAGTGCCAAAACACTTCATACAATTATAATTCTCATACAATTTGAATTTATCTTCGCATTCTTATTACCAAAATAATGTAACAATACCTTTTTTTAAAAGAGTGAAAATGAAAAATGAAAATTGTTTGTTTATTCAGTCCTTTTTGTCATATTGGATAACTTAACCTAGTTTAGAATTTAATATAACATGTTAACAAAATCCAATACTTGAATTATTATGATAGTAACCCCCAAACTAGACTTTAGTCTGTATCTTGTGTCTGTAGTGTCTATGGAGTTGCAACCGTGCAACTAGAGTCTTAACGTTTTATAAATGCTTGAAAAAGTTAATATGAAATAAAAACCTTTTGATTTAATTTGATTTGATATAAGACTGTTTTTGTGCATTAAAATAGTCTGCTTTATAAGCACGTTGTAGCTAGTTATTTCATAGGTTAATTTGTGTGACATAATTGTGAAGCAACTTCCGACTGACTTCCGCATAGCGGAGAGTTGATTATATCTATTGCGTGATTAGACATTTCTTTTTATAATAGTCATGTTGTTGCTATCAAGACATTTGATAATTAAAATTAGATCTAATAAAATATAGTTGTAGGTATTATTTATAAGATATTATAAAAAAAATATCAATACGACGTGACTTGTAGACCCCCTTATTCTAATTTGGGGGTCTTCAAGTCACACTCACGAGTGAATAGGTATATTCTAGGTAAGCGTACTGCACTTTATATCACATCGTCACTTACCATCAGGTGAGATCAATATACCGCGATAAAATACGAAAATAATGCATTTCAATAACGAATATTCACATAAGTATAACAAATCAATATTGCCAGAATGAATTGCTTATTACAGCCTGCCTCAGATCATGTTTGCTTTCAAGATATATTTTAGCATAATTTTACGTCTCGATTGCACCTGCATAATTTGTTTTTATTACTTATATTATTACATTAGCGGTGTCTATATGAAGTGGACTTCAGGCTATTCAGCATTCTCTGCTTGCCAATAAACGGGTTAATAAAATAAATGTCATTGAAATAAAAATTCTAATAAAACTATAAATGCATATAATTAACACGAATGTCTATATACTACATTTAATTTAATAATATAATGATTCTTGTTTCACATAAAATACGTCACTAAAATACCAAACTCAAATTTGCTAATAATTTATATAAAATAGATATATTACTAATATTAGGTACTTTTGGATTTTCAATAATTGCATGGCTTTAAAAATAGGTTTTATAGAGAAGAGATGACAAGAAATTCCATAGATACTCTTTGAAATGTCATTAAACAATTAGAATTCAATATTTGTTACCAACATCTGTAAAACTAACCTCTAAAAATTCATCTGACCACAGACTATAATCAAAACTATGACATGTTACAATGACATAAGGCTATAAAAATGTAACAGGAGCCGCCGACGAAGGCCAGTGACACACGATGTACTTCACAAGTTATGTAATGTAATATCAGTGATAAATGACCTACGTAGTAGCCTTAGTAATTAGGGCAATTAGTTTGATTGACCTCCGGGAAATTATAAATTGATCAGGTTTCACGGATGAATTTTGTTTATTGAGGACTGCCAACGGCGGATATGTTTTTTTTTTCGTTTGTTACATCCAGTTCGTTTCTATTCTAGAATTTACTTACACCTTCTCGAAATTTACTTGAAAACCGAAACCGAAATTGACTTCACTTTACGCGGAAATAAAGAGGCCTTTAATAAAATACTATTACAAGATCATTGACGTCACAGAAGATGAGCAATACTGTCATGAAAATATCAACCATAAAAAATGCACAAAAGGTTTCAACCATTACCATTTAGCCACGTGTCAACAAGAGGTCACAACTGTTTCGCAAAAGCGAGTTAGCATCGAGATTCGATCGCACAGCGCGTTACTGTCAAGTGTCTGTTGCAAGTGATGCCTTTGCCTTCAAATTTGAATTTTAATTGTTCTATGGTGAAAGATAGTAGGTACGTAGTACGTACTGCAATTGTGCGCAGTGTGAATTTCGAGTTCTTACGGTAAATTATGAAATCTTTTCCCGCTCGATGCAAAATAAGGGTGTTTTAAGATAATACTGTGTAACTCTGTGTGTGTGTTATATAAACACTAATCACACAAAGTTACACAGTTTGTAAATAAAACCTGAACTGATTTAGTTAACTTTTTATTTTTGGTTTGAAATGTACCTTGATAGAGAGTGTTCTTTACCTAAATTCAAAAAAATCTGTACAGTAATTTTAATATCATCAGCCCAGTTTCGGTTATTTAAATATTGAATTTAATGTAATGGATAGTAACCATAAATAGTGATATCATTTATTTATATATCTCAAGGCAGCAAAGAGACTGGTGAACTAATGTTTTATTGACGGCTCGAGATGACGGACTGACTGATAGATTGGTTGTTGATTTACTGTTCAAGGGTGGACAGGGCGATAAGGAAACGCAGGTTCGACTTTCACATAACTTATACATTCATACAAATGCGCGATAATATTATACATAGTATCCTCCTGTCTTTTAAATTGCTGTGCCCTGCATGGTACATAATGTAATAAAGAATTTGTATTTCCCAAAGGAGTATACTTCGGGTCTGGGTGTTTTTGTATGAGATTATTTGTAAACACACCCAAATGCCAAAATAATTCCACTAAATCACACAGTCAATAATTGTGTAAATATAGAATAAGTTAATAATACATTTTATTTAAGGTACTAACGGAAATATAAATCATCTTGCCTTCAGTACAACAAATAGTTACACGTATAGTTAAACTGTATCCAACATTACTCGCATTTAACTTAACTAACAGATCTGTAAGGAATGCTCTCGGTATCGCGTGACGCGTAAGGTAACTGGAGCGACGCTGGCGCAACGCCCCACTGGCGCACGCGCATAACCCAACGCCGGTTAATTATCTGCGTAGTATATAAAAGCTCTCTTAGAGTATTAAAATTTGTACCTCTTAGATTATATTGTAGATAGTCTAGTCGTAGGAAAACGTCGCTGATGAATAACATGAAAAGAAAGAAGAAACATATTTTATTTTTGCTCACAGTAACATATTTAACAAAATTACAATTTAATAAAAAATATTTAACATACGATCACGTCTGTCATCCCCGAAGGGTTAGGTAGGTATAGGTGTATTAATGTATATGATATATTGCTTGGCAGTCACACTCCCGATTATTAAATCAACGAGGCAGTTTTTAGATATTTAAAACAATATTTTTGTACTTTATTTTTTTAAATAATCCATAGCAAAGCAGATGAAGAATGTTACCTCAATAAAATAACTTTCCTTGTATAGACTAAGCAATAATTTTTACTCTATCTGGTCACTACTGAATCCAGTCTGACCAATAAAAATAATGACACAATCTATAAATACCATTACATTAATCTTGGCAAATGTGTTCGATATTTGAATTCCATTTTTATTCGAAACTGACACGTGATGTTATTTAGTAACGGCCAGTACTTACTACGGTCGTTATGTTGATACAAATTATTGAATGAATAGACATAATAAAATGTTTTTATACTGCAACATTTTTTACTGTAGCATTGACTGCTCTGGATATTAACTACAGAGTTAGATTTGTTGTCCGGTTGATAGCATTAGCGTGAAATATTGATGGCATTGGCGTGTGTCTAAACAAAATATTGATACCAAACATAACTAAGGTATATAGACAGATATTTTTGCTGACTCTACTTCACTTTTAACATTGGCACAGTTTGCCATATGAAAAAAAAATATTAAAAAGAAACCACAAAATTGCTGACCCTATAAATAAAATCTGACGAAAGTAAACTAATATACCTACATATACACGAATATTACAAGTAAGTCACTTTACAAAACACGTTCAAAACGACAGGACAAGCGCATACCTTCCGTGGCTAATGGCGGTTTCACTACATTTCACAGCGGCCCGCTTCCTAGTGGCTGAGAAAGTGGACGGTTAGTTACAGATCATATTTACCTGTTCTGGGCGGTAACTGCCCGGTTAATGTATGTTCACGCTCACATAATTGTGGGGTACATATAACCTTACACTTGACACTTCTGAGGGATAATTTGAGCAATATTTTAGTGCAATTTCGATTGATGATTTCGATTATTTTTAACTACCTTATAAGTCTAGCGGTTAGAAGCGGAGTTGATAGCAATGGAATGCTACGTTCGATATCCAGGCCGAGCAAGGTCAGGGATTTTCAACAAAACTTTTTTTCAAGATTTAATAATCCTGATAACGAAAATGTGGTTTTCCATCAGTACATCTTTTTTTTTATAGGTGATAAGGGGGCAAACGAGGCATCTCTAATTAAACGTTCGGCGTTTCATATGAAATTGTAAATGATTTAAACGTTATGTCTTTATGTCTGCGTACAGTCAACCGTACGTCATTCACCTAAAAAGAAGAAAGAGAAACCCGAAAAAAGGATTTTTTTGAGAACCGGCAATAAAGTACTTTTTGCGTGAAAACTTTGTAGTGATTTTGGATGCTAAGTAACTAGTTGGAAAGGCTATAGAAAGTCATATCTATGTTAGTTACTTTATAACCAATTTATGCTTACTACAAAAAATAAATATAAACAAAAATCAGCCTCTTTACTTGCGATCTATGTATAAATGTCATTGCCCTTTACCGAGTGTGCCCCATATCCATTCAACGGACACATTATGACGTAATTATAATTACGTGTCTTCTCACAACGAATAAGAGCATGAAGATCTGTATCTACAACACGCAACACACTCATATAGTACGACAATTTTATTATGCTGCTTAGATTAAAAGATTAAATAATTAATCTCCTGCACTTACGTGAGTACCTACTAGATATTGAAATAAAACTATTTTTACGCATTTTATCGCGGTATATTGACACTATTCTATCTAGACGTTTCAGATCCTTTATTCTTCCATGTTACCGCGATAAAATCCATAAAGAATAGGGTTATTTCTATTAAATTCAATTAACATATTAATTTCTTAACTTCAACACCTCTGGTGATGTAAACATCTATAGGCTACGGTAACCGCTTACCATCAGGCACTTGTAGATTAAAAAAAATAAGTTTGGCACACATTGTAAAGTCATACATAGTAAAAAATAACAATGAAAATGGCTACAGATATAAAGCTTTTCTTCATGATGCTACCAATCAATCAAATCAGCCTATCGCAGTCCACTGCTGGACACAGGCCTCTCCTAAACAGCGCTACAACAGTCTGAACTCCGCATTCTCATCCAGTCTCTCCCCGCTACCTTTTTTAGGATGATGTTAAATATACCGTGTTTAAAATATCACATAGTCTGTAAAAAAACTGTATACATGTATGTAGAGCAATGACCGTGACATATTACTTGACAGGAATTCTGTCCGCGTGAGCCACTCTCCTCTCTCAACTAAATACCACAAATACTTCGACTGAGAATCTTGTTTGTTAAGAAATTGTTCACGGATTCGTGAATTGTAGCTACACGATCATCATACAAGTGTATGATCATGATTTGTAAAACATACCATCACGCCTGTCGTCCCAAAAGGGTTAGGCAAAGATGTACAATGTACACCCACAACGTACAAATATACACCCAATTTTTGCCGGTTCCTTGAGGGCGAGCCTAATGCAATCAATCCAATATCACTGCTTGAGCTGGGAATTGAACCCAAAACCTCTTGCTCGGCAGTACCACTAACAACCATTAAACCAACGAGGCCGCTCATGGCGTAAAAAATAATATTAGAATTATAAAAAAATTCAAATACTGCAGTGTTAAAATAAGAGAATCTCTCTACTCAACCCTTAGAGGTACCAGGCGTGAGGAAACAATCAGTACTTCGCTCATGATGTTTCTTTCAATGGTCCATTAAGTAAGGAAAGTATTGTGTTGACCTATAGTATCCGGACAGCATCCGTTCAGAATACATACGTATATACCTGTCCATATATTATTCATTGTATATATAACTGCATAAATATTGTACACCTTATATTGTACTGCCACATGATATAAATTACAATAACCAACTTTCACATGTGACAAACAATACATTAATTTAAGATTTTACACTTACGCGAATAATTGACGTTGAAAAATAAAACAACTTTTTACGGATTTTGGATATGATTTTGGTTAATCGTGACCGCGGATGATGGCAATAGGTATATATATTACTTGGGACCTAAAACATACCGCAAAATTTGGGTGTACATTAGTACCTACAACATTGCCTAACCATTCGGGGACCATAGGCGTGATATTGTGTATGTATAAAATTTGAATTTGACATGCAATTGAAAATAGAATTTAATCACAATTTTGCTGTCACCGTTGCGCATTAATATGTAAATACATAACGCAACAGGGGGGGGGGGCTATTCTGTCAAAACAGATCTTGACAGGAGATAAATAGTAAAGTATAGTCACGTAATATTAACGCAAAAAGTGTTACAGATAATAACTGAGATATCAGATCGAGAGCGTGTGAATAACATCACAATTATATCTAGCCATCAGTTACTCATCTTTATAAAAACATTAGTTGGTAATTATTTGATTGCCTTTAAAGAACTTTGATTGATTTATTTATTAAAACTTTATGCACAAATAAACGTCAAAGGCGGACTTAATGCCTTAGGCATTTTCTACCAGTCAACCTTAGAGTGGTGCAGAGACAAATGATTTGATTTGATTTAAAGTAAAGAATAATATTAATTTAACCAAAATACAAAAATTAATACATAGGATACATACATAATATAATAAATAAAAACAAAGGAAGTCAGGAAAGATAAAAGGCGATGGTGAAAATCTAATTTAATAATATACCAATTATGATGAATCAGCCAATGTTTTTCGAATGTGATCTCTTGCCATTACCTTAAATTTACTAACCTTCTAGCACAGAATAACTAACATCTATGAACAGGTAGGACGCTGCTTACCAGTTTGGGGTTAGGTCGTGGTAATATGATCACGAGTTCCTTGGATCATGGATACAGAAAGCTGGGTGTGGTTTTTAGTCTATTTAATTCAGGAATGTACGTATATAAAGGTATAAAAAAGGACGACACACTGAGACGACCTCTGTGGTCTAGTGGTTCGATTCCCATGGGACACAAATATTAATGTGATGTATTTGTATTCGTCTGGGTGTTTCCTATGAATTATAAGTATAAAAGTATTTTATCCATTGTCCAGTACCCACAGTACAAGCTCTTCGTAGTTTGGGACTAGATGGTGCTGTGTAAAATGTCGCAGAATATATTTATTTATTTATTTATCTAACGCTTTGAAAATAGCAATAATAAAAGAACAACATTAACATTTTATGTGTTAGAAGGTGGTCCTATGCTATTCTAAATGGTCCATATAACCACTGATTTTATGAAAATCCTTATTAAAAAAACTAATCTGTCAAATAAAACCAAAAGCACATAAAATAAAAACAAATCGCGATAATATAAACAAAAAGTATCAACCAGTCGTGCGTAGATACGTTGAAAGTGAAATGCGGCTTTCGTCGGAAGAATGCTGCCTCGCACAGGAATCGATCCCGCAACGACTGTTGCGTAACTCGCGTGTATTGGATTCTCATATTAGGGTTCAGCGGACTGAGATAAAATTAGGTTACATTATGTTGTCAGAAATACGATGAACGAGAAGCATGCCTTTGTGTATAAAAAGAACCAAAAAGTTAACGAATATTGTTTATTACTTTGATATCCTTTGATTTTTTTTTATTCTGCGTGAAAAAAAAATTTAGTCTTTTTAAAGACTTAACAAATGTGAAAGTGTTTAGTTTCACATTGAAAATCATATTTGTGTGACTTGAAAAATGTATTTACCATTCTTGTTTGAACTAAATGATTATTTAATGTACGGAACACTGAGACAAAGTGTTTACACACTTGTCTTCTAAGCAGGTTTTTTCTCATCAATCACCATATTCCTTGCATTTCATTCCTCATTCGTTTGCATAAGGTTTTGACCACGTTGCTTGTGTACCCATAAAATGTACACAGGTATGTATGTTTAGTTTAGAAGTTGTTGTAATTCGACCCAATTAATATGTAGATATGAGTTGCAAAATTGGTATTAGATACTAATAAGTTAAATGATTTAATCATGAACTAAAATCGTGCGCATTATTACCTTGTCTTTTGTGATAGTAAACAGAATTCCCATGCTATCAGAATAGTCAGTCCCCTAAAAGCTCTGACAATCTTACAGAAACACTACTATGTACTACTGTTTTATTGCAGGCTTCTATAACGGGGAGATACTCGTTTCAAAACTAGATACCACCTATCGCTTCAAACACTAAGGTTGTATAAACATACAACTTTAGTTTAACTTATATAAACCGACGCCTAACGTGATATATTAAAAACTGAAAAACGTGGGATTCAAAAGTCATGCATCCAATAAAAGATTGTTACACAAAGACGCCCGATGTCAATAATCGTTCATACTAATATTATTTTTATTTTAAAACAGTTAATTGAGAAATAGAGAATGGAGTCATACTGTTTTATTGCTCAACTTTAGCAATATATTTAATTATTTCACACAATTAATTAATAAAAGTACAGTCTAAATTAAATAGCTGGAAATAGGATGGCGCAACTTACAATGTAATGTAATTTAGAAAGAATTTTCTTCACTTTTCAAAATGCACTGAGGCAAATGGGATCCAGAATGTTATTCAAAATCCTTTAAACATTACCCATACCGTAATCAAACAAATCAAACCGTAGACTATCTGATATATTTAGAAGCTTTATTTAATGCGTTCAATAATTTATTTATATAATTACAATACATGTATCAAAATTGGAACAGGCCGTTGTCTGTTGATAATAATAGATATTGAATAAAAACTAATATGTTCTTTACTAGAGCAATAGAAGCCGAAATAATATTTATTAGAATATTTATTAGTCTGTATGTGTACACATCACGCAATAATCAATACACAGTTTTGGATGAAATTTTGCTAACAGATAATTTATTATCAAAAGCGTATGTTATATCTAGATTAATACAGAGGCTATTGATTAATATACTATACAGGCGGAGGCGTGGGTGAAATCTAGTAAAAAATAATAATTATGCTAATAGTAACGTGAAAAAAAAAATGTTGTCAACAATAAAATTAGAAAATATCAGAATAGCCGCCGACTTTCTCACAACACAATAGTTGTGCCAACAAACAATATGTTATATTTTTTCCCATTCTCATAAATTTAAATCTGTGGGATATTTCATGTGACATTAGAATAGTGTTGAATTGCTAGTTTTTTATTTTACTTTATGATTAAAAATTCTAACTTTACTATAGATCTTGAAATACTTACACGTCGACCATGAATGATATAAAACTTGAAACAATTTTCTTCCTATTTTTTTTTGTTTTTTTTGTTACTTTCAATTATAGGCAAAGGTACTCTTATGTCGTGGTCATGTTGGGGTGAACAATTCTGCCTGGAGTAATTCATTGTAATTACGAAAGTAGGTAGTAGCTGATACAGCACTATGATGCCTAGGGATCGAACTGGAAAGTTTGATTTTTCTTTTTTTTTCCATTGCTAGTCTGTAAGAATTGCTTATTTGTGTATTATATTTTATGGAAAAAACTATTATTTTTCCTTTTCTTTCTAATTTATTGTTTAGGCTTACTAGAATCGCGCCTTTTGATTTTTTTACCGTCCTACTGTCAAAGCACAGAATAAAAAAAATACAGAACGAAAATACAACGCACTCACACATACGTGTTACATACATTTACGCAATGAATATGACCTTTTTTTATTATTAAAAGTATATTGCTGGTACACAATGTCGAAGATATGATGAGAGTGAAAGGAACGAATAGCAGAAGAGGATTAACTATAACCTATCACGATCACAACACGTATTTTTTTAAGGTTAAGATACACTGGTAAAAAAAATACCACGAAAGAAATGTATGAGTAAAAAGAACAATTCCAATCTGATAAGATATTGAAATAGAGCTCAAACCATAAAAAAATATCCATAGCCACAGGCAGATTAGTGATGGGATGCTGTCAATGATTTGAATCATGGTGACGCTGGGACTAAAATCAATTCAATATACCGCGATAATAAAATCTGTTAAAATTAGTTTTTATTTAATTATACTTACAAGTAATATCATAATTAACGCCCTGTCGTTGGTCTAGTGGTATTAAGTGAACCAGTTGAGCATGAGGTCTTGGTTTCGACTTCCAAGACGAGCAAAGTCGTATTTGATTTTTCTGTGAAATTCTCTGTAGTAGCTCGGAGTTTGGATTAGTGCATGGTTGACGGCAACCTAAAAATACCGGCGAAATGTCTGTGTACTTTATACACTCCTGCCTAACCATTCAGGGACGACAGTTGTGATTGTATATCAATTCTTTAGTAACTGGAGCAGTGATAAAAGTCATTGCACTATATAATACAATTGCATAGCAAATATTGCCTCATAGGAAGCCAGGCCGATAGACACAATAATCAGGGAGAAGTGGCCGCAGCTAATGTTGCAGCAACTTCCCATGGCGCAACTGATGTGGCAAGCATACGTACCTCGGCCAGACGGTGGACATAATATGGATAATCTCTGGACACTTCGACTAATGTATGTGTGTTATATCACAATGTGTCACTAACATATTTTACTGTAACATAATCCTATGTAACCATGTTTATAGAGCACGCGCCAAAAACGGGTAAAAGTCGTTTTTTGAAAAAAAAATTATACCAAAATTGTCGAAAATTCTGAGATTCCCATCGCCCGCGAAGGGTAAGGCCTCTACTTAATCTGTTTCGTCATTGGTGTATTTTTCATTGGTATACCTACCTCTGTGTACCAATGAAAAATACACCCACATTTTGCCAGTATGTTTTAGGCCCTCTGTAATGGGACAGCCTAGTGCCATCAACCGGGCACGAATCCAAACTTTTCATAGAAAAACCCAACTTTGCTAGACCTGGAAATGGAACCCAAGACCTTTTGCAATTTACACGCTTAGTAAAATAGCTGGTCAGGTTGTTAGCAGGATTACACCACGGCGATCATTTATCTCCCAACCACCTATATATTTCCTTATGCTTCTAGGCAAAGCGGTTTTTAAACGTCCGCCGTTGAACGATCTTATGTAATCCGAGATAGCAATAACAATAGCATATGCAATTTGTTATATAAACCCATACTATAAAATATATGTAAAGTTATTCGTCACAACTATGGTTTACTAATATTATAAGATATAGAAAGAAAACACAATTTATTTCTGCTCTTATGCACAAAACTTACAAATCAAAAACAAAAAAAAAACATGCTTGAATAGTATCGGGGCCTATTATATGAAAACTCTAAGCAAGAGGCAGCTAGCATATCAGTAATCGAGCACAAAACTAAATTCCGAAGTACTCGCCCAAGTATTGCATTAAAAAACCTTTTACAACATTTAATTCACTTCGGGGTACTGTAAATGAGTCTAGGACCTCGCGCTCATTAGTTATCCTTACAACCCCTATACCAATAAGGCTGTTATGGTACGCATATGACACAATATATTCAGAAATATGCATTACTTCCACCCACGGCTTTGCTCGAGTGGTATAAAGATAAAAAGTAGCCTATAGGTTATAAACTTGTTATTTGTATGCCAAATTCTATCCAAATCCGTTAAGCGACTTCTGCGTGAAAGAGTGACAAACATCCATACATTCATCAATACGACTCGGTGGCGCAGTGGCTGAGCGATCGGCGAGCATACATTTGTACGTTCTACAGGTAGTTGTTCCGGGTCTGGGCGTTTGTGTATGTGAAAATTTGTGTTTGTAACCCACGACACAGGAGAAAATCATAGTGTCGGGCAACGTTTTTTAAAAAAAATATACAATCTTTCGCGTTTATATTATTATTGTAATTATATGTTGTGTGTTTACATTTGTTTAAATGTGTTCACATGTTTTTTTGTATAGTAGCTAGTGCTGATCTTAGCTTACAGGAGGTGCAATTGTAGTCTGTAGGGGTTAAGTATGGCAGGCTTGTCCCAAATACAAACAAGGCTTATCAGTATTTGTTCACTGGCTATGTAAACAGTAGGTAACTACATTATCTAACATGCTCGCGGCCCACTGGTGCCCATCGTTACATCACGTTTACTCAACGTTCACGTTAACCGTTACGACTTAACCGCCACACGTGTGGTTAATCGGTTAACTATGGTTCGGATCGGAATTTGAGTTCGTGTTACATGAAATGAATAATGTATGTTTTCTTTTTTTCTTTTCAATAAATATTGTATTTTATTTTTCTTTTTGAAAGCTTTTTTGTATTTGAAAAGGCAGAAGAGAATTTTTTATTAACAATTATTTCATTTTATTTGTGTAAAACCGACATATGATATACTGAAATATATTTTCATTTTATGCCTCAGTCTTTTTACTTTGCGGAAAACAAATAGCATTCAATAAATTAATAGGAATGAATAATTTCAAATAAACTAAAAATTAACCATCCTGCAGCATGCATTACAAATTGATAGACTGATTTGTAACGAAATTGACACTAGATATTGTATTATTGATCCGGGCAGGTAACGATACAAATAGCTATGCAGAATTATATTTTACAAAATTTCGTAATATATAGAACAAATTCTATAGATCAATAGTCAAGTTAACTATAACCAAATTTGGAAGGATATGTAGCCCATACATCATTCCCAGAAGTGGGCTAATAGGCTGTACTAATAGAGCATTTGAGACAGGAAGACAAACAGACGTCCTGTCTTCATTTTATTAATAAGTACTGAAATATTCATATCATGTTACCAATACTGTTACCATTGTCTGCCGGTTACGATCGGTTGGTCAGCAACCTTCGCCTGATAACGGTTACATCAACCTATATAACTTAATTGGAGTACGTACGTGTGTTGAAACGTACAGCTCTTCGTGTGTGGTTAATGGTTGAATTTGGTTAACGACTTTGACCAGCCACAACTAACGGGGACTCTCCACTACACCACTACGACAAATAGTTATAAATGAAAATAATCTGAGCTTCAGTGGAACCTATAGACTTATTTCCATAATCTTAAGGTTCCAATGGTTCAATGAAACCCGCTCTAAATTTTCCTTTCGTTAATTTAAGATTCCTTTCGTTAATCGTCTATCATTGACGACCTGTTTAGCTCAGCGGTAGTTAACGCTGCCTGCTGTACTATGGGTCCCGGGTTCGAATCCCGGTAGGGACAAATATTTGTGTGATGAGCATCAATATTTGTTTCCGAGTCATGGATGTATCTATGTATAATATGTATGTATTAACAAAAAAAAAGTATATATGTAGTAGGTATATCAACCAACCAGTATCCGTAACACAAGCCTCGTTGCTTACGACGGAACTAGATGGCGCTGTGTAATAAAGTCCGGAAAAAAAAAATATTATTCATTCTCTCAACATGTCCAAACTATCTCTGTACATTTTTCTAAATTTTAGTCACTTTATCGTTTTTCAAACCACACCAGTTTTATTTCTACATAGCCTATTGCTTGAATGGATACATACAGGCAACATTCATTGAACTCGCAGAGGTCACTGAACTACCCATTGCCAGGCAGTCTGAGCTTGTCATGCTCACTCAAATGTCCTGCTGATGGTGGCGTTGTGTGTCGGGTCTTTTTATTCCCTACAACATGGTTGAGTAGAGCGACGCCGACACACACGTCATGCTCGTGAACGGGTGCTGTCAGTTGGGGCTGGTCGGCTCATACATGTTATGGCAATCTAAAGTGGTTATTATTAGTCTAATTGCCTTTGTATGTAATACGTACGTTTCACATCAATCTGCACCATTCTCATATTGTTATTATATCCATACCTAAACCATTGTAAACGAAAGCAAAAAAATTTGTAATTTTTATATTGTTTAAAAGAGTATCTATGGAGTTTCTTGCCGGTTCTTCTCCATAAGACCTACCTTTTGGAACCGTGCAACTAAATTCAATTAAATTCGACAATTCAAAAGCACCTGTATTGGTCTAATTGAAATAAATGATTTGAGTTTGAGTTTGAGTCACTCGTATAAAATGAGGTCGGTTGAAACTGGGCCCAAATGTAAGTGCACAGAAATTCTTGCAGTTTTGACACAGCCGTGCAACTATTACTTTATATAACCATTCAGAAATGTTCCAAATACCAGTTCATTTTTTAATCTAGAGTTAGGCACATTATGTGCAATCAAAATATTTAATTATTTAACTTTGTTTTTGTTAAATAATGTTAGTTTGTGTTGTGCTTAAGTTTATGTTCACCATTTTTCAAGACAAAACATTACAACGCGGACAACCAAATTTAATCATTTTTAACCCCCGACGCGAAAACGAGAGGGTGTTATATAAGTTTGTTATCTATGGGTGAGTGTGTGTGTGTATGTGTTTGTCTGTGGCATCGTAGGTCCCGAACGGGTGAACCGATTTTATTTGATTATTCGATTTTGATTTTGTTATAGTCGGAAGTGCTCTTAGCTATGTTTGATGAAAATTTATCCAAGACCAACCGCTACAAAATGTGTCGAGGTTAAAACTTTACACTTTGACTTACTTAACATATTTCACGCCATAATATGTTTTTAATAGCATTAACAAATGTTATCATATATACCCCCAAATTATTTATACATTTCTGTGTTTAAATTATGTGTGAACAGTTCACATTGTTCACAATGTACTTATCAATAATTTTAAAATAATACTAAATTATTATCATTACAGTCATTGTTCTGTGTCTGGATATAATATTTATATACGTGACAATTAGTATTTGTAAATGTATTTAAGATACAGGAGAAAAATCCAAATATGAAAAATCAACCCATTATTGTCCCACTGCTGGGCACGGGTCTCCTCTCATTTAAGAGGGTTTAGGCTAAAGTCCACCACGCTAGCCTACTGCGGGTTGGCAGACTTCACATGCCATCGAGAAAATCTCTGAAGCATGCAGGTTTCCTCACGATGTTTTCCCTTCACCGTTTGAGCATGTAATATACGCACATAAGTTTCGGGTTCGAACTCGAGTCCTCTGACATCTCAGTCCACTGGTCACACCGCTAGGCTACCGCAGCTCTCAATTTCTTTTAATCGGTCATAAATGTGTGTAGAAATTGTCAAGATACTAAATTATTAGCAATACAATTGATTTAATGAGTACTCTTCTGCTTAACCCTCAACGAACCCATGCGTGATTTTTTTATTGCTATTAATACAATGACATAATAATTTCCGCAATACAAAAACCGTCTTTACCAATATAAGAAGATGTGATAATGAATCGCCATGTAAAAGACATCAACGCGCTGCGCCTGCGCATCTTTTTTGTATATTTCAAAAGTAACATTATTGTGTATTGAAAACAATGCACAATGGTGGCGTTCTTGTGTATTGTGGAGGGAACTGTGAGTGTGTATTGTGTGGTCGAGTTCATACAGGTAGTTCAAGTTCTTGAAATCATTTGAGTATGTGTGTTTTTGTTACAGTTGCTAAACGATTGACTAAGATAGTATTTTGTAATGGTTTCACTTTCTGAGTGCGAGTTGTGTAGCTTAACATATCTTATTTTAATTGATTGCGACAGAAATCCTAAATACATATTAGCAACATGTTTTTTAATGAGTAGGCATATTATCTTAAGGGGCTGTATGAGACTGAATTCCATACAAACTAAAATACATTTTCATTGGATTGTGATTGTTTATTACTAAGTTAAGGAATACCTATGTAAAAAATATTAAATATTAATTACAAACACAAATATAAAAAAAATGTTCTGGACACGTGCATGCCACTGAACTGTTCTTAAACGACTCAACCGATTTTGATGGAATTTTTTTGAGTGTGTTATACTGAGTCCGTGTATAATTTAAATATTTATTACAAGCATGGAGTACTTTATAACATTTTATATGTTTTAAAGATGTCAAACACCCCAGACTTATCCATCAAACCAACCAATCCATCGTGTTTTATTTCAATGTCATTGTGTATTTGATTTAATAATAAAAATGATTAATTGTTATAATAATAAACTAATTACAATATGTTGTTTTGTCCACAGGAGGTCACAACGTGGCTGTCACTGCTGTTAGCAGTTATCACAATAGGAACGCCAGGTAAATAACTTTATATTTAACATAACGTAGGGTATCTGTTAGCAATTATAACACCAAGACCACCAGCACCTCAGCCAGTTCCGTAATGCCGTGGATGCTGAGGATCAGTACACAGGATTAAAACAAAATCAATATCATCATTTTCCTTTAACGTTTGAGCATGTGATAAATACGCATGTAACTTCGAAAATTCAGCGGTGCATTGTTTAGGATTGAATTCTAGTCGTTTACAGTCCATAATACAAAAAATATCAACATACTGCGAGAAAATCCATTATAGAATTTTATACCAAATATGTTGGTATTATACCATACTGCCCATTCTATGTCGGATGAGCTTTTTTTTTTGGTCAAATCCCTCGATTATTCGATTATCCTTTGCAGAATTAGCCGGACAACCTCTTGGCATGACCTTTTTTTGTGAAGCGTCTTGCTTTCTATCGAATTATACCAAACGATCATGGATACAATACATCGTCCAATTAAACCAATATGGTATCAAAAGATACAATCTGACAGCCTTGCCTATTATACCCTATATTTATAATTTGAGTCAATGAGGTCAAACCGAATAAAAAAAGAGGGTATGCGTATTTTAATTTCGCGATTTTTTTTCCTTATGTCTTGGGACATCCTACTATATACCGCTTTACCTGCAAACACATCTTAACCTTTTCGCTTCACTTACGTTCGTTAACCTCCTTATGCATGCACGTTGCTTGTAAGTGATTTTAATCTGTCCTGTTTGAGTATGTCCGCGCGTACAATATAGTCGGTGGTCACTTTTTATTTTATTTCGAACTGCTCAGAATGTCTGCGCTTGCACATTGTTCTTTTTCGTGGTGGTTTTTATGTGGGCACTTGAAATAATAAATAAAAAACATACCATCACGCCTGTCGTCACCGAAGGGATGGACAGAGGTGTACTTACTAATGTTTTGGGTCCCATATAATAGGGTACGAGTCCAAACTCTGGTCAAGCGTCCACTGAGAATTTCATGAAGAAATCTAATGGAAATTTGCACGACGTTGGAATCGAACCCAAGCCCTCTTGCTCCAATGTTCGTACTCACGACCACTAGTGTTACGAGGCAGAACCATTTATGTGCCTTGGATTCGAACTCAAGGCCTGTATTTTGACAATCTATGGTCGTATAACTAGGATATCACAGCTTATTACATCATTCGTGTTAATTCTATTTTAAATATTCCATATTATTAATCTTTTGACTTATACTTAATCCTTAATTGATAGAACTTTTCCAAGAAATACGGAGGAATCCTCAACATCAACATCCCCAAAATCAATTAAAATAAAATTTTATTCTTAACTAGCTAAAGTATAATATCAAAGAGTATCTGTAAAAATAATTCAGATATCCGAGCTATTAAAAAAACTCCTTTATTTTCGTTATTTAAAGTTGAATATCAAACAGCATGTTTATAAAGCTGCACTTTACAATGTCAGACAGTCGTGAATGGCTGGAAGTGAATCTTGAACAATGGGTCATTAGTCCCACGTCCACTCGCCCACCGCAGCGAAGCAGCGAGCGACGACCTTTACTTACATACGTGTACTTGTATACTTTAAGTACCTAAGTTTCTTTCTTTTTGTTTTAAATAGATAGTACTTATAATATGGCGCATCTATATATAATATATATTGTATAATATATATAATATGGCTCCTGCAACACAATTTTTACTAATGCAGGAGTCAGGGAATTCTAATAACAATGTACCAATGTTATGTCAATAAAGCATTATTATTATTATTGAAAATAGTTTTCTAAAAGCAAGCGATGTATTTTTTTTACACTAGATTAAATATTCTTATATACAATTATACATATTATAAAAAAATCTTATCACAGTATCTATTCTTGCTCTTTTTTTAAAACAATATTAGTACTGTCTCTATATACTACTTTTTTACTGTCTTTACGTTTATGTATACACAGAAACAAGTAAGAATCTGAAAAGATAGAAATATTAATTTAAGGGGTACTTCATACCTATACTTTTGCTTAACCCTTCAGCGATTTACGTATATTTATAAGTACGCTAGTTATATTTTTAAAAAACAATGTCGGAACTGAATTGATTCGAATGGGGGCCGTTATCTCGGAAGGCAGTCATAACACCGCTGCGCCTGTCAGCCCGTCAAATACTTGTTTTAAAAAGCAAAATATAAAAACACAATAGGTAAAGCGAACATTATTTATACAGGACAGGACTCTATACATATCTATACATGTTATTGTACGTAGGTTCATGTTCTTGAAGGCTTTATTCACTGTCAAGGAATTCGCATTGTGAGTCACGAGACGAAACAGATTTTATGGCCCGTTTTCATGTATATCGTGCTGTATAAAATTATTAAATAGTTGTTGAATCTTGCTTTTACTGATTTTATATACTATGTGGAGATGATAACACGACAATAAAATAAACCCAGTATACCTAATGATATTCTAAGTCTGTATACCAAAAATCAATCAAATATACCCAGTAGTTTAGACGCAGGACATTATTTTCCATTCTTTAAATTCATGATGTATTGTTTACTAGGCTATCACAGATAAGTTTAAAGATCTGCAACATAAGTATAACCACATGTTGCCAACTCACCAATTTAAAAAAACTGCTTACGCAAATCTTTTGCATATTTGTGCTATTTAGTTTTTATATCGATGTTACGACTTATTTAATAGAGTCAAAATACTCTCTTGAACTAGTATGACTCGTCTTTTCATTTATTGGCGTGTTATCATTTCCACATTGTATTTGGGTACACTGCCCGTAGACACACTTCATGTATGCTGTAGACTTGTAGAGGATTGAAAGGAAGTCTGAAGCTTGTCGGGAGTAGCGCAGCGGTGTTTTGTGGTAAGGTTTCAAATTACGGCAGGAGCACATGTTTGTTTGATGAGCACGTGGCATAATATGAGTAGGTAGGTAATACATTTGTACCTGAGTCATGTATATTTCTATATCTATATAGTGTATCAACTCTCCAGTATCCGCTAGCTAGCTTGGAACTAGATGGCGCTGTTTTATAATGTCTGGATATATCGTATTATTATAAAGTAATATCAACTACTAAACGATCCTTCCAGAATCCTCTTATACCACGCCAATATACTTCCAACATGACCATGAACCGTGGACACTTCAGCATAGAAGTAAAGGCGTTTAATCACCGGTCACTTGAGCTCGACTCGAGCTGTGTGGTGAACATGCAATAGTGTTCCGTCACTCAACTGAGACGATGCGTTTAGTTCGTTCCAGTGTCGCCATTGAGAATCATTTGACACTCTTCTATTTTTTTTCTGTTGATGCAATTTATATTTGTAAATAAGATGAGCCTTTTGCGCCGTAAATTGCAATTTTTTTTAGTCTGTAGCTTAGAAATAAAACTACTTTTTTTCTAAGCTGCAGACCGACTTCAGGCTTCAGGCAAACCGACTTAAAAAAGGCGTAGGTTATCAATTTGAAAGTATTCTTTTTTTTTATTTTGTTACCTCATAACTTTCAACTGGGTAACTCGATTTAGATAATTCTTTTTTTATTTGAAAGCTGGTGCTTCCTATGTGGTCTCATTTTAATTTCGTCTTGTTCTGACGTTTGATGTCAGTTTTTTTTTCAAGAGAATTATTAACGGATCTAATTGCGTTATATTGATATTATTTTCATCCCGACGTCTCGAATCCTTTATAACATTCAGGGTAGAGAATGCTCGTGATCACAATAAATATGTAGTTTTATTTTAATATTATTTGAAAAAATCATTTATTTATTTAATTTAATTATAACATATCCATATATTCCTGAACAATAGTTTTGTAAAAGTATTAAAGTTAAGTAAGCGCCTCAAAATACATAGTCACGAATTTTTTATAGAGAATACTAGCCTAACATAATAAAACTGTTACTCAATGTCATGTATGACTGCAAGTTTTAAAAACGGGACGCAAGGTTTTATTCTTTGAAAATACGAAAAGGATTTAACTACACTGGGTTGCCACATAGCCATCAAGTATTATATTTAACAAGTATTACTTAAGAACAATAATTGTATATTAATTGTATTGTTGATTGACAAACAATGTAATGAAATTTGTATACGATAGTGTTTATTAATAGGTTGTATTTCGTCAGTGGAGATGATTTGCGTATGATTGCTAAATTAATGGTAGATGTTTTGAGGTTAAGTATCGTAGTCAGTTTATTAGATATTCATTGAAATCTAGGTCACAAACTGGATGCAACGAAAAGCTTTGATTTTATTTCTAAGCTTGATTGATCATTAATTTATATTTTATTATATATACTAGATAGGTATGATGTTGAAAGTTAAAATTAATCAATAAAATTACGAAATTCTGAAATCTTGTCGAGTAGAGTGTAGGGGCCGGTTCTTTGAAATGCAAAAATAAGGAAAACTTAAGTTTATTATAAACAATAACATGATTAATTATTCAAATTTTGTCACTGACTTTACTCAAACAGGCTTTAATTTCTTAAAAAAGCAGCCGCAAATGGCTTTAAATGTAAATAGTATTTTGCTTTCTAATATTAATGTTATAAAACATTGTAATCCTGCTGAATGGATTGTCTGTAAGAAAATATTACTACAATTTTTATTTTTTATTTTACATAGCTTATCAGGATTGAATTACCAAAAATAAATAAATGCGTAACTTAAAGCCGATACGTACCTTGTAGACGACGATTGGCTTGGACCTCATGAGCTGGGGGTTCGACCCCTCACTCGTTCCAACTCTGGACGTTTGTGTATGTGAAAATGTGCGACAGCAGAAGCAATCCTAGTGAGGGGCAAGATTAAATAAATAGTGTAACTACATCTCTTGTGCAACCCTAGCTTGCATTTCACGGGTAGGCTACACAAAGTGAAGTTGTATTTTCATAATAATTTTCCGGTGAGTTAGTCATACTGATTAGTGAGAAGCGTCGAGCGGCGAACAGCGGTGGCGCTGGGAACTAGACTCTAAGCTGTAGTTTTAGTTGTTCAATAAGTCTAGAAATGCAGTCGTGCGTTTATTTTATTTACTATAAAACTTTCAGAAAATAAAACATTTTATTTTTTAACATTTCAAGGTCTACAAACTTGTACGACACTGATTTCTTACATGGCAATAAAACTACTTTTTAAGGAATTTATCGCGGTATATAATTATGTTATTTATGTTATTTAAACTTGACAACGATACGGTGAGCTCGTTCTGTGTTAATCGGATTGTCAATAACTCACAAAAATGTAGGGCAGCTATTTTAATATCAAGAACCTGAAAACTCAGTCTCCCTGTGATCATAGATGCTCTTTAGGATCTGAAATGTTGGGACTGGGCTCTTCTAAAAATTAGGTATTTAAAGTTGAATATTTCGCTAATATTTGATACTCAAAAATATATTTTACCACGTCGTTGCCGACAAAGCGGTATTTTTTTATTAATAAAATATTACGTTTCGTGTCTCACCAATTGGGCTCGGTCCACGGGAATTTAGGAAACACTGAGTTGCAGTAACTAACCTATTACTCAAATGTCAAGTATGTAACTGATCATGCAACATAACCGTAAAGTTAAAACTCAGTTCAATTTGATAGGCTGTTTGTACAATGTAGTGTAACTATAAAGAAATATTAACTTTGACATAGAAAGAAAAGACAAGAATATAATTCAAAAAATATTATTATTTCTATAGGCTACGATAACCGGGCTGAACACTTGTTTGCCACCTTTGAGTTAAAAAAAATTATATTCTTAATTTAAAACAAATGCTGTCAAAATTATTTTCTGATGATGCAAAGAGGTCTGAAGTAAGTATGCAAATATTTCTGTAGCAATAAAAGAATATTTTTTCTTCATCAAAGTTTTGCAGATTAGCTTTCAGATAAGTCAGACGTTGTTCGTTGTACGTTGCACCATAGTGGTTAGGAATCCTATTCAAGTAGGCGTTAGGTAAGTAGCATCAGTCTCTGTGTTTCTGGTTTACTCAACAGACGGTGAAATCAATTGTTGTGCTCGTAAATATTCAGGCAAATCTGCTCAGTTTACTCTTTTCTTTATAATTTGCGATGTTTGCAAAATATAGGCTTTACAGATGACTTACTTTGTCCATTTAAGACAACTCTATCAATGAAAACTGTATGTAATCTTACTTCTTACTAATATTATAAACGTGAAAGTTTGTTAGTATGAATGTATGTATGTATGGATGGATGTTTGTTACTCTTTCACGCAAAAACCGCTCTACAGATTTGAATGAAATTTAGCATACATATATTTTATTACCGGGGTTAACACATATGCTACTTTTTATCTATATACCATGCGCGCAAAGCCGTGGGAGGCAGCTAGTACGTACTATATCGTGGATTATAAATGTATCCCCCTAATTTCTTATAATCGTACATACGCTAATACTAGACGTTGAACATTCTTTTACGGATATTATCGTATCTACCATATAATAATCTAACATAAATAAATAATAAATACATATTTCTGGACACTATGAAACAACGCCACCTAGTTCCGAGCTAAGCAACGAGGCTTGTGTTACGGATACTACAGTGTTGGTTGATATACTACATATATACTTTTTTTGTAAATACATACATATCATAAATAAATACATCCATGACTCGGATACAAATGTTGATGCTCATCACACAAACATTTGTCACTACCGGGATTTGAACCCTGGACCCATAGATAGCACTTCTGTGCGATGGCAGTGTTAACTACCGCTCGACTAATAGGGTCGTCGAAAGATTATGTTATCTAATTACGATATATTAGATTCTTCTATGCTATGCTTCATGATGACATGCTCAAGTGGAACTGGGCTGGACGGATTTATCGTATGCCAGACAACCAATGGGTTAAAATGACGACCCAACGAGTTCCACTAAATGGCACAGTCGGAGATGATGGGATGACCTGAACTCTTTCCAGAACCAGTGGTCCCAAATAGCTGGAGTGGAGTGGGGGACCTTTGCCCAGCAGTGGGATACTACAGGCTCCTAAGAAAGAAAAAATAGATCCTTCACAATTTACATGGTCTCTATGGTCCATCTATGGTCATCGTCTATCCATGGTCTAATCCCGTAAACATGAATGCTGTATAAAGTTGTGTTTATTTTAACTATAATACATTCGAAAACAGTGTCTATCATGGACTTTCTTTCTGGATTTTTCTTCATAAGATTCTTGGTACTGCGCAACTAGTCTTAAAATTTCATGAACGCATAGGCACACCTTAAGCTTGTTGAGTATCCGTCCTGATAGTTTCTACTTTAAGAATACTTTATCCGAGCTATGTCTTCATACAATTTCGTTTCTTCTCTTCCAGTATCAGCGGACGAGCCCCGCGTGGTATGTTACTACACGAACTGGTCGGTGTACCGGCCCGGCACCGCGCGGTTCAACCCACAGAACATCAACCCCTACCTCTGCACACATCTCATCTACGCTTTCGGAGGATTCACCAAGGACAACACGCTCAAGCCTTTCGATAAATATCAGGATATTGAGAAAGGTTTGTGTTTTCGTTTTATTTGTGTATACTTTTTACTATTAGGCTTCAACTAAATT
Source organism: Craniophora ligustri (assembly GCA_905163465.1). Classification (NCBI taxonomy): domain Eukaryota; kingdom Metazoa; phylum Arthropoda; class Insecta; order Lepidoptera; family Noctuidae; genus Craniophora; species Craniophora ligustri. The sequence continues at coordinate 1,662,255 of LR990967.1, read as the reverse complement.
TTTCTTAAGTTGTCCAAAAGCTGAACATGCTATTTCACTCAAAAACAAAAAATCTCAATGGGTATAAATAAATCTACTAAAGTTTTTCCTGTAAAAATAATTTTATTTTAATGGCTTTCAATTATTCTGCTCAACTGAGACCTCTGCAAAAAGTCCCAGTTTGGGTGCCATTCATATTTTAATGTTATCTACCCACATTTCAACAAAAAATCTTTGCAGGTGGCTATGCCAAGTTTACTGGATTAAAGACATACAATAAGAATCTGAAGACGATGCTGGCCATCGGCGGATGGAACGAAGGGTCTTCTAGGTTCTCTCCCATGGTTGGCTCCAGGGAGAGAAGGAAGGAATTCGTCAGGAACACGATTAAGGTACTTAAGCTAATTTATTTTAGATTTAAATTTGAACTAAATTCTATTCTAATAGCTAACTACTGTAGCTGCAATTTTAGGGATGCAAACTTCTGGTTATAAAAAAATTGATTAGCGTACTTTGGGTATAAACGTATCTCATATGCCGTCTATTCTACCTTAGTAGGAAGAATATAGTGCTCTTTTTCCGATGTAGAGCTATCTCTGATTGGTCCACAAATATATTATAGTTATTATTTATTTAAAAGATATCCGTAGAATGGGTTATATTTAGCCGATATTAATCGTATCACAATATTATATCAATATTGTTGATGTACCATTTTATACTGAATAACGTTTACATAGGATTAAAAATCCACTGGTTTCTATAAAGTCTTGATATGTTGGATCGGACATCGTAATATCGAAAGCTTTTCATATGGTGCTGCATTTGCGAGACATTTTACTTTCTCCATTCACATGTAATTACATAGCACCTTTCTGCGCGAAATTAGATTAGAAAATATCATTACAATGTTGGATATTACGAATTGTATGCACGTTATTACTTTGAGAAATTCTTAATTAAATGTATAGGTGTTTTTCGTAATTTTCTCACAGTTGTAGCACCAAGTTTACGAATATTTAATAGGCACTTATGATCTTGGTGTCTTTACTTTTTTTAGCCGATGTTTATTATAGACAATGTGTATTATAGTCTTTCAAACTTAAGAAATAATAACATTATTCTTTTTATCTTCTCGTTAGTAAATTACAGTCATACAAAATGTAACATTATGTTTACCTATTCAAACTACATAAGCAAGACGACATTCGTACATACGCAGATTATATGTACATATTTGAATAATCTTAAGGTCATTTATGAAACAGCAAACTGCAGAGACTGAGATATCTCACTTAAATATATAAGAAGGAATACGTGTAGGAAGAGGCAAAGAGTGATCACAATAACAATACAATAATCAAAAGCAATGTGAAAACTTGCGAAAGAATCTTCCCTTGAAGTTTCCACTGAAGCTTCCTCAATAAAACATGTGATTAGTATGTGAAGTTGTATCCCTTAAACCCAAAACCTTCCATTTGTTTTCCAGTTCCTCAGACAGAACCGCTTCGACGGCTTAGACCTGGATTGGGAATACCCTGCCTCCCGTGACGGGGGGAAGCCGAAAGACCGCGAGAACTACGGCAAACTCGTGAAGGAGCTCCGGGAGGAGTTCGAGAGAGAAGCCGAGAAGACTGGGAAGCCAAGACTGCTGCTCACCATGGCTGTTCCGGCGGGAATTGACTACATACAGAAAGGCTTCGACGTGAAGACGCTCAACCAGTAAGTTATTTTGTTAATTTTATGTAATCTTGTTTAGTGGAAACAATAATCAATGAACGGTGGAAATAATTATTAATTACACTTTGTTATTAATAATTCTATCAGCATCACATGAACCGTTAGACGTTCACTGCTGGACATAGGTTTCCCCCAAGGATCGCCACGACGACCGGTCACCGGTAAATACTCTATGTTATTAATTATTTTATTTCATTAATAATGATTTCGAGCATTTAATATATGGTCCATTTTATATTATTATTTGGCCATTTAAGTGACGTAGATGTAGAATTTGATCCTTATGCAGGTGATTCGGTACAGCTGACTAGTAAATGTGACTTAGTTACTCCAACACAGACCCCTACTTACTCCGACCTAGATCCGACACTCTTTATAGCATAGTTACGAGTAGAGTAGGTGCTATGGGCGTTGCAAGGTTAAAAGTAGTGATATACCTAGCACTGCCACGTGAGAATTCAATAATTGAGATAAAAAACACACCCTTCTTCTTTTCAGGATGTCAAATACTGAAAACGTTCCGTTACATTAGCTACGTTCATTAACATCATGTATGCTAAATATTAAGTTGATATCTAATTATCTAAACTTCAATCGTTACCACCCTAAGCCTCAGTGTCAAAAATCCATTGACAACCACTCCTCACCAAAGAAGTTCATTTCATAAATCATACATATTATTCATACAACTCCAATTACAAAATAAATACCAACCGCGTGCCACTTTATGGTGACACTGAACAAATTACCAAAGACTACACTACTCAAATACTTAATTGTCACATGCAAATACATTGCGCCATACACACATTACATACACCGCTCATACACATCACGACACTTGCTTAATTTACTAGTTCAATGTCGTATTGCCTAATATATCGGTCAGTGATGGTGCAAGTTAGAGGCTCATGCGTTTTGATAAGCTTTTAGGCGTGCTTCACTCTACTGCATAGCCATTAGCACATATACGGCGATTCCTATGCCGATCAGTTTTGTTTGTATGTTCTGTTTCAAGATATTTATTAGTCAAATAAATAAAACTGATTAATCTGTAGAGATTTATTAGTTTTATTTATTTAACTTAAGACATAAGCAGCATATTAAGACAGTACAGGTTTTAGGCCCTTACAAGTCACAATTTGACACAATAAATAAAAGCACTTGGTCTGTTTACAAACTGATGTGATTTTGGAATTGTTTGGTGATCCTTCCGTTTCTTTTCCACAATTTCGATACCCGTATACCAGTACATTTTTATTCATGGTATAAAGACACGATGTAGGCTATAATTACTTAACTACGAGCCCTTCTAAATTATTTGAACTAATAGTGTTGTGTCGAAATGAAGTATGAAACTTGAGCATATTTTGGAATTTCTTATAAAAAGTTTTCACGTTTCGGTTTGGTATGGTATACATATAGGTGCTTCAAAATTCTTTTCATATTTTAAAGAGACATTTTTAAAGGTTCATCAATTAACAAAATCGCTCCCCGTTCTATACTTAGCCCAATCATACCCGCGACAAGAATGTCACACGATCGAAATTGGAATGTTAATCCGACGGCGCATAACGAGTGTAATGACAAAGCTTACATTTCGAACATGGCTGAAAGTACCGCTACTGTATGTAAAATAAGTCTAATTGATTTCTTAAACTTACGAAAAGTATGTAGATATTAAAATAAACTGTTTAGTCTGTCTATAGATAGATGCTGTAAAACGTCGGGATTAAATAATATCAATATAGGTATAGGTAGGTAGGCGATAAGAAAGCCTATATTTCATAAATAACTGTATCGAGCGAACGCTCAAGTAGAACATTGTCAACACATTTTTCTATTCCACTGCTGGATCCGCCGGATAGCCTAGCTCTGGGGAGTTAGGCTACAGTCTATGATGTGGGCATCAAGACAGGCAGTTTAGGTAAAATTCACCCGTTGAAAAAAATCTCAGGCATGCAGTTTTTGCTAAAGATGTTTTCCTTGACCATATTAAATGAGAACTCATTAATTATTATTATTGAAACGCACTCGTGATTTTGAATTAGCGATGTGTGTAGTTGAGACCTATCATAAAAGAGTTTTAAGTAAAAATAGTACTAGGCAGTTAAATACAGATCATAACTCAAGACGTAATCGATAATACCGCGTTGCACAATTGAAAGCATAACTCCTTGACGATCATAAAATCTCACAGTGCACTCTCTTCTAGCGGCCTTATTTTCGCGTTATTTAAAATATGAATCTATCTATATAAAAAACATTTAAGTAACTTATTTGATTTTTTCATAAATACAAAAGACGTTTTGTCATCATTTCCCTAATTCTTTTTGCATTTAATTTCACGCCATCATATTTTTGATTTCCAATAGCTTCTCATCTTCATTTTCCATTAAATGAAAATGAATGTAGGACATACATTTAAAATATTCCCGGACATAATGACACAGCGCCATCTAATTCAGAGCTAAGCAACGATGCTTGTGTTACGGATACTAGTCTGTTGATATACTACATATATACTTTTTTTTGTTGTAAATAAATACATACATATTATACATAGATACACCTATGACTCGGATACAAATGTTTAGAAGGCAGTGTTTACTACTAATTGGGTCGTCAATTTTAATGGGAAATGAAATGAAGATTAATCTACCGTTAGACTCCATAGTCCCAGGACTTAACAGTAGCAAGATTATGCAGTTTCACAAGTAACAGCTGATTTTAATGAAGCACACAATGCTTTGAAGCTTTGAATACACAATGGGGAATGCTGGCATGGTGGCCATGAAGATTATGCAAGTTAGACGACCTTGTTAGTTCTTACGGTGTGCAACTTTATACGTTGGGGTGAAATGTGTTTGTATTTGTGGGTATATAATATGTAAACACACACAGACGCTCACATAGGTACGTGATTTGTAACACACGCAGGTTGGTAACATTTATGATTTGGACATTGTATGTATGTATAATTATCGTTTTCTGTGCTTTGGCCGCTTGTAAAATATTGGACTCAGAGTATTGTTAACCCCTGACGCAAAATTGATGGGGTGTTATAAATTTGACGTGTCTGTGTGAGTGTGTGTCAGAACTGGTAAGAACAGTCAGATGTTGCAAGTAAACAGAAATACAATGTATACTATTATGACCAAAATTTACATGTAAATGTAAATAGATATACATAATTTAGAGAACTATTGCATCATAGCATTGCATAAGATTGTATCCCAAGTTTCTTTAAACGTTGGCTACCCTACAATCTTCAGAACAATGTGTTAACTCTCCCGTCCGTCCTTCAACGCTCTAGTTGTTTAGCTAGTAGACAACTACCATGATTCACACTATTTGCGTAAAGCGTTTAAAAGGACAATGGTTAGTTTGATGTGTTAAAGATTTAATATGCCATCTAGATTCTAAAATAATTCTACCCATGACTTGTAAAAGGGTCTTTAAAAGATCTATTTACAGAAATAAATAATCATTTAATAATATTAACTACCTTAATTGACGTAAAATGATTTTCTTAGATATATTATCTCCACGTAATTGGATTCTGAATATCTAATATTTGCGTACCTAAGTCGGTATAAAGGTTAAATTTAACATACGTGAACTCTATGTGTATTTGAATTACATAATTCATCAGTTAAATAGTTTGCTCTTCAGATACATTAATATACCATTAGTCAACATGCATTGACATACAAAGTGGCAATGCAGCTAGTTTTCTGGGCACTCTACTCCGACAGCTACGCAAAAATATTTCCATACCCTCTAACTGATGTATTGTCTCATTCCATTTTTCTTTAAATTCTGAGTAGATAATTATAAGGCATAAATAAAATTTAAAAAGAGGTTTTACTGCACCTTTATTCTTAGTATTTACTCATTAATAAACTCAAAGTTAACAAAAGTATAAGTATACAAATAGTAGTATAATTAATATTCTTCCTTACGTAAATTTGCGATCAACATAATAAAATAGACATAATAAAACCTGTGACTACTTGTAGATTGATATGTTAACGGTGGGCGAACTGGTTCTTAACAAAATATAGCCAGCCATATACCCAGAATAAGCTGTTCAATGGAATCCGATTCAATCAATAGGATTGGCAAAGTTCAAGGTGAATTGGTTTTGAAACGTGTGTCTGCTTATAATCACATTATCTTATAATACGCTTATCAATGTCCTGATAGACTTAGGGGTCTACCTCTCTCTGTCGTGTAACTACTTCATCTGTTAAGGATCGCAAAAGTGACTCCGAGCGCTGGGTACGACTAATAATTCCTAAGACTTCCCAAGATTCTCAAGACGTGTCATATGGTTTTTCTATGAAAAATCTTTTAAGAACCAACAATAATAAGAGTGTTAACAGTTTTCTGAAAATAGGGGGGTACTACAAACGGAGTTCCCATGCTATCAGAATAGTTACTCACTTAACGATCTCTGCAGTTCAATGTCTGATTTTGTGCCCGGTTAATGGCAATAGGTTCACTCTCTTAGAACATGGAACCTAAGAACGTGCCGAAGGTCTTTGAGTACACTTAAAGACGTGATTGGAATAAAAAATAGAGAAAGGACATTACTGAGGCTAGTTTGATTACAATACCTAGGCTTTAGGCGCTCGTGTCGCATAAGTCATTAAGTGCCACTTAGAGCATGCAATACTAGTGCTTATAAAATCAAGGTTGCCAAGAACTATTGTCCACTTCATATAACTGACATACTTGATCTATGATTGTAAATTTTAATTGTAGTAGTACGTCCGTATACCGACCCTTCACAGGAAAAAAAACATTAAATTTACTGCTCTCTTAAATAAAATTTACCTGTACTATATTAATGAGAAAATATTCACATTTAATTTCACAATAAAAATAAATGTTATAAAATGAGTGTTGAGTAAATTACCTATATCTAAAAAAACTACTTTTTAGGGATTTGATCGCGGTATATTAATATTATTTAATCCGAATATTTGAGATCATTTTTAGCGTCTGTGGTCAGGGACTGACGGAGTTGACAGAGTTGGGTTTTTTAATGTTATAATTACCAACAGCTACCCTACATTTTTGTTACTTATTGATCTATGTCTGTCTGACGTCTTGTTGACGTTACTAAGATACTTAAAATATTTAAATTATTAAGCTAAACAAAATATGTAATCTAGTAAACTGCACCAGAATCAGACAGGCTTCTGTCTCTTTCCAATCGGATTGCTAACTCCTTCTAAAAATCACGTTGTTTGTTTCAGGTATCTGGACTGGATGAATCTGCTGACATATGACTATCACTCAGCCTTCGAGCCGGCAGTCAACCACCACGCTCCACTGTACCCACTGGAGGAGCCCAACGAATACAGCGTTGACAACGAACTTAATATTGTAAGCATAACTATAAAAATGCACTATAACCATAACGCCTAAAATGTACCCTGAGCAAACTAGAACCTGATACTATTAACTGAGCAAATATCTAAACTCCCAGTTGCTATTTTATTGAGCATATAACTAAAAACTCTTTCAGCAGCCAAATCACCATCGACGTTAAAAACAATATCCTTAGATTGAAACCGCGTGACCCAGTCTACTTCATCAGATGCTTTAAACATTAATATCGCTATACAGGTGTTGGTCTAACTAAGCGCGACAACAATATCTGATAAGGTCTTTTGAAGAAAGTCGTATAATTAACGGCTTTGAGTTGTCATATCTCTGATGATGTGTTCTATTACATATAGAGGGGGAGAAGGGGTTTTGCCTTGACCCAACACCCAATTGGACATTCCCATGTTCACTCCATATTTCTTCTTCTAGGACTACACGATAAAATACTACATCGAAAACGGCGCTGATCCATCAAAGTTGGTACTGGGTATACCGACCTATGGACGCTCCTACACTCTGTTCAACCCTGATGCTTTCGAGATCGGCGCCCCAGCTGACGGGCCTGGAGAACAGGGTGACGCCACCAGAGAAAAGGGATACTTGGCTTACTATGAGGTTAGAGAGAAGCATAAAGTATTTCCATTGAATTCGTTTTTTGAAGTAACTTTTAATCATCGTTCTTTTTAAACTTTGGCAATAGAAAACTTTATAAAAATTTCGATTGAAGTAAAATTAAAGATTTTGTTTATAACTATTGATATAATCATATTGGACCTACAAAATTTGTGGTATTTAATATCAATGAAACTATTTCTTATCTGTACTTTTTCAGATTTGCGAATCCCTTAAACCGAAAAAGAAGAAGCGTCAGGCATCAGAAGAGGATTCCGAGGAGTATTCTGCGGAGGAGGAGGAAGAGGATCAAGAGTGGACAGTGATGCACCCCAACCCTGACGCGATGGGTCCCGTGGCCTATAAGGGCAACCAGTGGGTTGGGTATGATGATATTGACATTGTGAAGAAGAAGGCTGAATATGTCGCCGAAAATGGTCTTGGAGGTCAGTAAACTGTTGAGCTTTAGACTACAGTAACACCTAGTGTACCTACCTAATTTAAAAAAAGATATAAGTACTTAGGTATATTTTGGAGAAAAAATGGGCTAGAAAAGAGGTCATTCATTTAGTAGTCCTCGTAAGTGAAGTAAAAGCAAAGTGTGCTTTTTAGGGTTACGTACCTCAAGAGGAAAAAGCGGAACCCTTATAAGATCACTTTGTTGTCCGTCTGTCTGTCTGTCAAGACCCTTTATTTTAATCTCGTGTGCATCTATAACATTGCACAGTTCTATAAAGAATGTTTTTATTTCAGGTATTATGTTCTGGTCTATCGACAATGACGATTTCCGCGGTTCGTGTCACGAGAAGCCATACCCGCTTATCGAGGCTGCCAAAGAAGCTTACTTTGGCAAAATCGGGTAAGTTACCAACCGTCACAATCATACTCGTCTTATCTCTACTATGCTAGAATCAACTTATCCAGCCACTCTACATAAGTATTAAATTACTGGTATGTATATTGCTGCAACATCTAGTATGATATCAATATTTTCGCAAACGTAAAATGAGTCATTACTTAATATAAGTAAATGTAGGTAAGTATAAATAAGTAAAAATTAAACAGGAGTAACAAAAAAATAATACTAGTTTATAATATTATTTTTTTGTTACACCTGTTTAATTTTCATGATTTATTTCGCTGCAGGATCCAAGACAGTTTAAATCATTCCCCTGGGACAGGTCAGGTTTTATTGTCTCGACTGTCTATTTACTCGCTGGTAGCCTGGTAGAGGTTGCCTAACCTAAACCTATCTATGTTTTTGGATTGTCTAACACCTAAAAATCCCAATCATTTATGCCATAACTCTCTTCGTCAACAGCTCGACTGACAACGCCATTACGAAGAAGACGACGGCAGTGTCTCGCGTCAGCAACAGGAGGAAGAGCAAGCCCAGGAGCACCACTACTACCACCACCACCACGACTCCCAAGCCTGCCTCCAAGTGAGTCATTGATTGAGAGAACATCGTCATTCAAATTTGAAATAAATTTTATAGCTGGTTGTTCTTTCTGAAGTTGCATACTAATCAGATCCTTTCTCAGACCATAGTACAAAGAGCTGCACACCATACTGCTCATATTGCCATTCAAATAGTTGGGTAGAGGCGTACTGATATACAGTCATAATGGACGAGCCTTGTAGCACTAAGTTCAACGTCTTTCTGGGGTTAACCTAGCAAAAATGAAATCTTCAACCTAATATTTTAAAGATACACCCAATGTGCTTCTGTGCATACAACGATGAGACCAATAGAGCAACACTTCCCTGATATTACATAATATACAATTTTAATAATGTTTCTTTGTCATCAGGAGCAACAAACGTAAGCCGAGTGCTAGCATCACCAGCACGACTCCCAGCTGGAACATCATCACGCCTGAACCACCCACCACTCCTGACCCTGGATCCGGTACTTATATCTACTAATATATCTTATATAGCGTTGATCTGTGGGTAGTTTAGTGGCTAACGAAACCTTGTTGCAAACTTAATGTGGGCAAAGTTTGTTCCTGTACAAAATTTACTATGCATGCTGTAAATGTACAACTTATGTCCATAAATATTTTTCTTTATAAAGCAAACCAGGCTAGTATTTAAAAATAAGGATATAATTATTAACAATTTAGTATTTTTTTATGTGTAGATTTAGTTTCAAACAAAAACATATATTAAACTCAAATATACAGTAGGTACCTACTTCAGTAATTTGAGCTTTACTTCGCGTCTTAGTTACATATTTCATATCCATTATTAATTCTTTTCAGATTTCAAATGTGTCGACGAGGGCTTCTACCCTCATCCACGCGACTGCAAGAAGTACTTCTGGTGTTTGGACTCTGGTCCTTCCAACCTCGGAATTGTGGCGCATCAGTTTACTTGTCCTTCTGGTACGTAGAATTTTATACGATTAGCAATATATTCTTCAAATATGATTAGCAATAATTTCTTTAAATAAATGTTTAGTATGAATGTACAGATGATAGCTAAACAATAAAGTTAAATGGTTTTTTTTACTAGGTCGATTGACAATTACAGTCTATAGTATAGTTAAATCCTATTGAAATTTGTCATTAATCTCTGACAATACGCGCTAGATCAGCATGGTGGCCTATGGCCTAACCTAGTAGGAATATATATAAGTTTATTTATTATTAGATTAGGTTGCTCTAAAATACTGACCAGATTTCGACGAATTTGTTAAGTCGATGTAATCGTTATATTGACGCTTGTTATATAATTTATTCCAGTTACATGAATAATTATAAGATATTTAAATAAAACTACTTTTATCGGATTAGGTATATCACAGTATCGATATTAATATAATGTTTAGCTTAGATGTTTAGTAGACGTTTTGGAAACATTACAGCATCCATAATCACAGATAGATTGTCACGAGCTCACTGAATCTTCTGCAAAAAGTAGACTTTTTTCAATATCTTAATCAAATGTATATCTATCTAATATATAAAATTCTCGTGTCACAGTTTTCGTTGCCATACTCCTCCGAATCGGCTTGACCGATTTTGATGAAATTTTTTGTGCTTATCCGGTATCTATGAGAATCGGCCAACATCTATTTTTCATCCCCCTAAAAGTTAGGGGTAGTCCACCAACCCCTATAATGTGGCAAAACAACGTTTGCTGGGTCAGCTAGTCATTATGTATAATTTTATCGCTTTGTCTCCTCAGGTCTTTACTTCAACAAGGCGGCTGACTCTTGCGACTTTGCTCGAAACGTTCTGTGCAAGCAAAAGACCGATGTTGCCACCACTAAGGCGCCAGCCACGAAGTCTCCCAAGACCATCCCTACCACAACCACGACCACCACTACTACTACCACCACCACCAGAAGGCCCATCAGACTGAGCACAAAGAGCTCTTCGCTGTTCAGGACTACTAGTACGACAACTACAACCCCCCAACCTGAAGTGAGTTGACATTTTTGGTGAAACTATTAATGGAGCTATACAGTATTCACTAATCATGAGCTTCCAATTTTCAATAAGGTTTAATTATTCAGTAATGGTAGGCAAACCTACATTTTCTATGAGTATAGTCAATTTAACAGTTTTAAAAATACATTCTAACATATAAATGAATATAATGTTATAATATGTTATATTCAATAGTCGGAGGAAGAATACGAAGACGAAACACCTGGAGAACCAACCGACGAAGACGCAGAGGACCCGAGAGTAATTAAAGAACTCATCGACCTCATCAAGAAAGTTGGTGAGTGCATATTTAAACATCATTTATATATACATGTTTTAAAATGTAATAAAACATCTCTTGATTGTAAGTCGAGCGATTTTAAACCTTAGATTCATTTCGGGTTATTTAATACTAACAGGAGAGAAATAAGTAATAGTTAATGATAGTGGCAGGCAAGCAGCCGTCGCACAACACCAGGGGTATAATTTGTGTGTAGCTAGCTTCGAACTACAATTTCAGCCAATGATTACATAAAAAAATTGTAACAAATTATTAATCAAGATAAAAGAAGCTGAGTTCTAATAGTTACTTAATAAAAACAAGTAACAAAATTATGGTGTATTAATTCATGTTGTTTTTTTTTTCATATCCAAAGGCGGGATCGAACAGTTGGAGAAGCAGCTTGGTTTCGGTGAAAGCAACCAAGCCAGTACAGACGGTGCAGTCACTACAACGCCATCTTCTTTCAACAAGAAGCTCTACCAAAAAGTGCTGGAGAGGACTCGGGGAAAGAATAAGTAAGATTTTTTATTTTGATGTATAAGGCATACAATATTTTTGATGCAAATCTATTAATTATTTAGTTTATTAGCAACGTCTGGTCAGATTAGTCTTGCCTTATTAACTCTCTTCAATGGAAATTTCATCGTTGTCTTCATTATTTTATATACAAGTTAATCTTAGTTCACTATTTCGTAAAACAGAATGCAATTTTAACAATTAATGTTTATTTTATCTCCAGATACACTGGTGCTAACAGTATTCTTGAAAGTTTTGGCCAAAACAGTCGACGAGGACCACAAAATGCTGGAATAGAACCATCTAACGATAGAGATAAGCTTTTACGAAAGGACCGACCACAGTAAGCTACTTTAATTTTATTAGAACCTACTCATTTCTTACACTTACGTGAATATAGGGCATTGAAATAATACCACTTTTTACGGTAGTTTGTCATGATACAGTTTACGACGTGGAGGAAGTTCACGCAGGCATAATTATATACGACTTCCACTCCAAAAATCTCTTGCCAAGTTACGTGCCGCGAACCGGTAATTGATATTGTTGATATTACACAATTGTCACGAGTAGACTAGACTGGTTGTAGCCACCTGAAGGTCACACTTAAGTCCCTCAAAATTGGTTTTATTTGAATCCTTTAGCCATTTCATTTCTGCCTACGTATTTAATTTGTACAATACTCACCTATTATAATATCATCTAGGTACACAACAATCAATCGTCAGCGTGGATCCAAATCAACAACTGAAGCCACTCTTGAAAGCGATGAAATTGAAGATGAATCGGAAGAAGAAGTGGTGCAGGCGGTCAAATCCAAGTCCGTGGATACTGAGTCTAGAGTAGGAACCACAACAAGGCCATTGCAATATGTTAATATCCGAAGAGCCAGACCAACAACTTCAGACACCGCTGATGATACTGCTTCGAGGTGAGATATTGTCATGATAAAATATACCATCACGCCTGTTGTTCCCGATGACTTAGGTTAGGTTAAGCAGTTTTTACATTACGTAATATAATGTAAGTTTAGATGTTACTAGTGTTAGTGTAAAGTGTAGTGTTATTCTTCATTTTATAGATAAGATATTGGTGATGTTATTTTCCAAAATTTTACAAAAAGTGTCCGACCCGTTTATCTCAGCGGTAGTTAACGCTGCCTGCTGTGCTATGGGTCCCGGGTTCAAATCCCGGTAGGGACAAATGTTTGTGTGATGAGCATCAACATTTGAATCCGAGTCATGGATGTATCTATGAATAATATGTATGTATTTACAAAAAAAAAAGATTAAATGTTGTATATCAATCATCTATATCATAATATCCAGAAATATTAATTTATTTATTTAAATAACTGGGTATATAATAACTGCCTCGTTGGTCTAGTGGTCGTACCGTGCGACTGCCTAGCAAGAGGTCTAGGGTTCGATTCCCAAGTCGAGCAAAGTGTTATTGGGTTTTTCTATGAAATCCTCAGTAGCAGCTCGGAGTTTGGATTTGTGCCCGGTTAATGGCAATAGGCTCGACCCCTGTTACATAGGACCTAAAACATACCGGCGAAACGTGGGTGTACATTAGTCCATCTCTGCCTAACCCTTCGGGGATGACAGGCGTGATATGTATGTATATTTTTTAACAGAATTTGTTTTTCTAAAATATTTACATAAAATGCCATTGAAAATGTTGCTTTTACAGGAATGCTTTATTCGAACGCTCAGAACCGCTAGTGACAGAATCTGATACACCGAACTCGCTGGATATACTGAGCGCAAGACGAGAAAACACACCAGAGTACGTAACTATCAGAAGACAGCGACCAACCACTGAGGAGACTACTACTGTGCAGTAAGTAATATACTAGTCAATTATACAAATATCGTGTTAAATAAATATTTAGAAAATATAGGGTTTGATGCTTAAATATTTTTTTTGTTCCTTTTTAGATACCAAAATTCTGCTGAAGAAGAAGAAGAACTCCAAGAAACAGCATTAGAAAGAGAAATCTCGACTCAACCACAATACAAGTCTATCGTTCGATCCCGCCCCACAACCCCTCTCGCTGAAGAGCCTAGCTCTGAAGCACCTGTACTTAGAGTACGTTCAACCACCATTGCTACTGAAGAAACAAGTAGTCCTGATCCTACAACAGTCCTGGCTGTCCAAATATCTTCCTTACTTAACTCCCCGAGCTCTTCCGAAATTGAATCCCCTGAGACTGAACTTCCAGCTACAAATACTGTAACCGAACCTGCGGCTACAACCACTACTACTACAACCACTACCACCACTGCTCCTTCAAGTTCTCCCACGCGTCGTACTTTGATTAGACGGCGTGGCTCAACAATTGCAACACCATCAAGTACAGCATCTCCAGCAAGCACTACTCAGGTGAGTCCCAGGAATTATACTTTTGTAAGGCGACGACGACCTTTGCCTAGCCGTAACGAAATATCTTCGGATTTGGATAATTCCGCAGATGCGTCTCGTAAAATTAGATCTACTACTCCTGATAGTCGTGAAGTAGATGATGCACAATCTAGGGAATCTAGTACTAGAAGGTTTAGAAGTAGGTTCCAAACAACGCAAACAGCCCGAAGTGACGATAGTGTTCCCGCTGCAGCGTCTCCTGTATCAAGGGGTCAGTTCAAACCTCAAGTTTTAAATCCAGATGAACTGGTTTCATTAACTCCTATTGATATAGAACCACAATTAGTACCAAAACCAGTTTCCAATTTAAATGTGAGAACTGACAGACGTTTCCGTAGGCCTACTAGCGCTCCCTCTGATACAATACCTGATAGTGTAGGATCAGCGGCTACAGTGGAAGCTAGGCGACCAAACCTGCTTCCACGAGGGCGAAACCGCTTCACAATAAGCTCCACAACAGAAGCAACAGCTCAGTCAACTTCTGGGTCCCCCATTGCTCAGAGACGACCTACATTTGCAAGGTTCACTCCACGTCCTTTTTCGCGATCCACATCAACAACTATTACAACTGACTCTGATGCTGAAAACACAGAAGTAGTGACTGAAGAATCTTCAACCCAACGAATTCCAGCCCGTTTGCCTTTTGGTAGAACAAGACCATCATCTACACCTACACCGAGAGTATTAGCAAGGAAATTACCATTTCCATCTCGTCAATCCACAACACAGCAAACAATAGCCATTGATGATGCGGAAGATGATGATGAACCTGAAAGTAGACATGATGACATCTTGCTTTCTGAAAGTGCTAGAGAAGAGAAAGAACATGATGAAAGTGATCTAGAGGAAGAAACACCTAAACGTAGAGTTATCATAAAAAAATTGAGGGCCTCTGGTGGCACCAACAGTGAAACTATATCCACTGAAGCAATTCCAATTGATGATTCAGGCAAAAAGAGATTCAAAGTAATCAGACGCAAGCCAACTTCTACTACAGCTGCACCTGAAGTCGTAATTCCTACTGAACTTCCTTCTGCACCTGGTCCACAAAGAGTTCGTAAAATAATTCGTAAAAAAATAAAGCCTGCCGAAGATGAATCTGAAATCACGGCCAAGTCTATTGACTCTCTAAGTACGTTCGTAAGTTCTACTCCAGAAGAATTTAACTACGGAGAAAAGACAAAGCCTACCACTACAACTACTGAAGTTGTAACGGAGCCAATAATAGAGGAAGTAACTGAATTTTATAAAGAGAAAAAAGTTAAGCTTGAGTTGAAAGGTGAAAATATTGAGATCAACGAAGAAGAATTAGTAGAAAAAATCGTTGAAAAGGAAAAGGAAAATCAAAAAGAACAGGCTACTGTTGAGGAAACTACGGTAACTCCTCTTAGTCCAAACGTGAAAGCAAACGTAAAACCAGATGAACTTGAGACAGATATTAATGAAGAACCTGTTACGGATTCCAAAATAAATATTGAAACTAGTACTTACAGTAGTACTAAACCTATTGAACAAAATGTAGGATCTGCAGAACAATTAAAAGAAAGTAACCAAACTGAAACTTACATTAAACCTACAGCTGAGGTCAAACCCGAAGTAATAGTAGTATCGGAAGGTGAAGCTATAAACTTATCTGAGAATAAAGACTCAAATGCAACTGAATCAGGTGTTACTGAAATCAATAACCAACAAACAGAAACTACAACTGTAAGTACAACTTTATCGACCTCACCATCAAGCAGAGCTAGACTGCCTTATAAACCACGCAAGAAGCTGTATACGCCATCTACGGAACCTACAGTTCCCTCTACTACTAAATCTTATAGCAGAAAATACAATCCTGGAGTGTACACTAGCCCACCGACAGTAGACAGACCACTCTTTAGGCCTACAGGAAGCACTAGAAGACCATTTTCTTCCAAAATCTTTACAAGAAAGCCGTTTACTCCAAGAACTACACAGAAATTAGAAGAAGAGGAATACAATGATGAGGAAATACTTGAAGAGGGTGAACCTGAAGAAGATAATCCATTTGTTTTTGTCCCACCAAACCAATTGTTTACTAGAAAACCTGACTCTGAAGAAGAAGTCGAAGAAGAAGGCGAAATTGAAGGTGGTAATTCTGAAGAGTTATTAGAAGAAGAAGGTGAGGCTCCTTATGATGAAGAAGAAGTGGAAGATGAAGAAACCCCAACAAGGTTTTCTCCCACAACAAGAAGACCCGGTTTCAAACCTCGAGTTGTCAACTCGAACACCTTCAGGACTTCTACAACTACCACAGAAATTCCAAAGAGATTCCAAAGCTCTCAAAATAGAACTGCAATCATCACCAGATTCAGCAATAAACCAGTAGTCGAAGGCAAAAAGCGAGTTCAAAATGTACCACCTGGTTACAATTCTCCGGTGAATGTTCTTAGACCTAAAGGTGCTTTGCCTAGTATTATTAGAAATGGCACGCAAGATGGTAAAGAGGAATCTAAAAATGTGACAATCACAACTACCGCAGTTTCTGAGAGTGAAACCACAACATCTATTGATGATGATTATCTCACTGTACCTTCAACAACTGCCATAGATAATCAAGGACGCTCAACATCTGAAGATGTTTCCACCACAAATACAATTGAAACTGAAACAGTAACATATCAAATGGAAGTTGACAATAGTACCAATGATTACTTGGAAAGTACAGAAGGTACTACAATTTACCAAACAACTCAAGATTTGACAACAATTTCACAAACTGAGTTTGAGATTAAAACAACTATACTACAAAATACTGGTGATTATACTGTCCCCAATACAGAAATAACTACAGAACCAATACCCACTACTACAACTACTTCTACTACTCCACCGCCACCAGTCATAAAGACACAATTTGACAAACTATTTTCTATCAGTAGAGTCGTTGAAGTCAATTCGAAATTAGACAAACACCGCTTGAATAAAAACAATGAGACTACTCTTATTGAAGAAGGCAAAATCATGGTAGAAAAAGAGCCTGTCGTAGATAAAATCGGTGAAGTCAGTAGGTACAGTCTAATCAAAATTGTGGAGGATGAAATTCCAATTTATTTAACTAAGTTTGGTCATGTGTATCCTGTTGAAAATCCGCCTCAAAATCACATACGTATCGATGAAGCAAGGAATGCTAGAGCCTTAGTTGAAACCTTCCCTGACGCACCTAGAGAAAATCTAGTTGCATCTGAGAGTGTCAACGAAGCTTATAGACATATCAAAAAGGTATCCGATCCTAAGGCTAATAACAGTAACAGTAACGTTGAACATGTTCCAAGTGATGACTTTTTAATGTACGTGAATGATGAAGGTAGAACAGATAAAGAACAAAACAGTCCACTATACGCTCAATGGCAATTTATTCCTGCAGCATATGAAAACGAAAGAATAAGATCCGCCAAAAGTTTTAACATAGTAACACCGCGTTCAATGCTTACAAACCCATCGACTTTGCCTTTAGAAGGACTGTTTAAAACTGACAACCCGATTATGGCTCCAAAATTGAATGACGAGAAGAATCAACCGTTTGTCGTGTATTCATCGGTATCAAACCAAAAAGAAGACAATAAAATTGCAAAACTCTCAGTCCTTAAACCTGAATCCAGTCGTAGCATTCTTACCTTTGCTAAAGGTAAAGAATTTAAAGGAGCTTCGCACGATGAGATGCCTACGGTAATAAGTCCTATCAATATTTCGGTAGAATCTCAGACACCTGAAAGTACAACAGTATCTCCTTCTTCTGCGACATCTACCCCTGTTTATTCGAGTAAATCGACTACGTCAACCACAACGGAGAGTTCATCAAGTCCCATCATTGATTTACTATCGACAACAAAACAAACTGTTACTGAAATCCCAAGTAATCCATCAACAGACGCACCTTTAACCACAGAAACTCTGCTTGAAGAATCGAGTACACTCAAAATATCACCTATAGATGCTAAACGGGGCAAATTCGCGTTCCCTAGGCGACCGATCATTAAATCCTCTAACTTAACCAGATTAACAACTGCTCCAAGGACAGCAAAGATAATAGACACAACCGTAGTATCAAACTTGAATCAGAAATCAAATAAAACCGCTTTTAGTCCAACAAAATCTCGATTTAATGCAAACAGGGTACAAAATATCCCAGTAGATTTGAAGAAGAAAACGAACGCTCCTAAAGTAGCCATCAAAACGTTTACTACAACGAGAACTTACACCACAGAAAGTCCAAAGACAACAACAGAAAGGAAATTATATTTCAAACCAATCAGACCTAATTTCAGACCCGGTTTCATTCCGAGGAAAACAACGCCGCCCGTCAGCGGAGACACTTAAACTCCAGCTGAATCTAGTTCTAACTAGATTTAAGCGGCTCCCACTAGTAGGATCCGGTTTTTCTGGCCATAAATAACATGATTGACTGATATTAATTTTATAATTGGTAATACGCACGCACCTATCGTCCAAATCCGAAGATATTTTACGGTTATAAAGTTACAGCGTTTGAAAGATGAGAACTATTGATGTTCAAAGATACAGTAAATAATTTATCATGATATTTTTTTTTAAATACTCTTTTATACTGATGGGATAACTTGTATATATAGGTTCAACATCACTATAGTCATATTTCTTAGAGATTTTAATAGCTTTAATAATATTCTAGGTTTTAATGAAAGTTTTATTGTACCAAATAATTGTATTTATTAGTTCGTTTTGGTAGAAGAGACTTTCAGTTTACAAAATGTCATAGGTTATGATTAATTTACATTTATTTAAAGGTTTTATTATTATTATATTAATAATTATTAATCGTTACCATTAAATGTACATATGGATGGTTAGGATTGGGATGTTTTAATTTTTGTAATAATGTGAATGAATTATTGTAACATTCAAAGAAAAAGGTTTGTAATAAAGTATTAGAATATAATTTCTTATGTTATTTTAGTTATAGCAAACTTGTTGTATCAAATTTTATATGATTAGAACCCTTACATCAACATGAAGTCGTCACAATATTCTAAAATTGAGCTAAGTGCATAATTTTCACCTCTCATACTTTAATTGATATAGTTTTATCATTTTTGTGTTTATCCAAGGCTGGGATTAACAGGTAAGTGCTTCTAATATAGTTACTTTCTAATTTTAAGTAAACTTACTACTTCTATTACGATTAGACAATTTTCTATTATTTAAATATTACGACGGATAGATACTACTATGTATTTTAAAAATTGTTTGGACTGAATCTTATTCAAAACATTTAATAGCGTCTATTCTTTCATTTATCTAGTGGTCGTTATGTTCAATAGTTCAAAATCTGCGTCTGTAGGTAACTCATTTCTTAGTTTTCACATCAGTTTTTCATAGTACATTATTAGCGTCCTCTGTGTTTTTGTCAACACCTTTTAAAGTTGCATTGTGATATTTCTTGCAAGGATCTGAACAATAGGTAGCTATTATTGAAAGACAATCGATTCTCATAGTCAAAAGATTTTCACAGTAGCATGTCAAAATGTTATCTATTGTTGCGTGGGCATTTCATTAGAAAATGCTCATCGAGTAAATAAAAAGATAATAGTATAGATACATAGGTAATAATTTTAATTAGATCTTATAAATCTAAATATTATAAAAATGAAAAAGCTTAATTACCCAACAGAAACAAAAATCCAATTAATAAAAACAGCATAATAAAAATACATTATTTTATTTTTCACAATGACACGTTCTAGTAACACAATGATGTCTTAATTAAAACCGAGTTACACAAATTATAAGTGCATAATGTGTATTATTAAATACAATGAGAAATAATTTTATGTTTTGCAATATTTAACTAAAATTAATGTCAAAATCAGTTTCAAACCGGAAAATTTAAAAAGACCGACCAATCGTCACGTCAGTTCGAAAATCCACAATATTTTACTATCAAATTTTCACCATATATTGGAGAGTCGTATCGTAAAGTTATTTACAACGGGAAATTTATAAATAGTGGTCTCCTAGAAACCAGTCCTGAATTAACCCATAAGCGATTACATTGCATTTTTATTACTGCCCAAAGTAACACAGCCCCGTCCAGGGTAACGGGCACACGATCAAGAATTAATACGGAGGACAATCAAGGTGTTTATGTATAATTATTCGTAGTTACTATACCTTACTTATAAAGCCTCTGAATCATTCACTATACTCAGAACTCATTGTTAGCTGACTCATTCATATTTCAATGGTGCGTAGAATGCTTTGCCATTCCAATCTGAAGCCACTCATTATTTCTCAATTATTCCAAGATTAACTTGATTGTCAAGGACGTAAAAAAGGGCACGAATAACTCTATGAAGATTCTAGCTGTGAGCTTATTCAGTTATTAATATTGTAGAATTTACAGTACTATAGTCTATGACAGTTTTGAAATTTACCAGTTTTGAAGTAATTGCATACTGTGTTTACTATTTAATGTCTTTAGGAAATGTACGTTCTCTTTGAAACACAATATTTTATTGGCTGAACATATATCTGCGGTTTCTCTGCATTTATATAAATCAAATAAACCTGCCTTGTGGCCCAGTGGTCGTAAGTGACTGCTGTGCAAGAGGTCTTGGGTTTGAGTCTCGAACCGAGCAAAGCGTTTTGGGTTTTTCTATGAAATTCTCAGTAGCAGCTTGGAGTTTGATTTCGTGCCCGGTTGATAGCAATAGGCTTGCCCCTTTATACATGGCAGCTAAATAAACTATTTTGGCGAAATATGGGTGTACATTAGTACACCTCTGCCTAACCGTTTGGGGACGACAAGCGTGATAGTATGTTATATCTATATAAAACTAATGTCGGACCATGCCACCTTGGCGTTTTTAAGATACATTTAACATGAGACACGTTTTATTTAAAACTTTTAACGAAACGTTACAATATTGAATGGTCGCATGGTCGCACAAAACCTAATTAAGTGTTAAAAACGTATCTCGTAGCAATGACCTGTATTGCATTAGAATTTTAATCACATATGAGACAGTCTGCAGTGCCCTTCACTTTTACGCTTTGGCTAACCGGCGATAAACTAAACTTAAACATAGTCAAGTACAGAAATACCCAGCTGAAGGTATAAGCAACGATACATTGATAAATCCTTATACCTTCATGCAGCTGGGACTTGAGTTAAATATATCCTTATTTTCAATTCTTCTTCTTATTGTGTCAATGGCTAAACAATGTTTGAGTAAAAAGAGGCCACTTCAATGGCGTTAGGCGAGGTCAGACAGAGGCAATACCATAATTGCAATAAGTACATAATATAAATCCTTAATCAGTAATAACTGTGATCAATCGATTTTTAAGGTTAAGCTATTCTATTGAGTTTAGTTTAAAGATAGCTAAGCTTTCTTGATCTAGACACATACGTGCCTGAACACTGAAATAGTCCGTTCAGCCGTGCCCAGTTGTGATATAAATTGAGATATAAAACCCATGATGATTGCTAATAGCAGTCAAAACCCCCAAAAAGCCTGACAATCAGTTTATCCTTATGATATTGGTACTGCATCGTAATTGGTATGCAGTTTGGTGGCAGTCGCTTCATGACAGAAAATTCTTTTTATACAATTAGTAGATATCATATTCATGTAAATCTCCTACTGCTGGGCCCGTGTTTCCTTTCGTTTGAGAAGGATAAGGCTGCAGTCCACCACACTAGCCTAGTATGTGTTGGCAGACTTCACACAAAATCTCTCAACCGTTTGCGGTAGTGATAAATACGCAATTGACTTCGTGTGCGTGCCTTACAATCGAACTCAAGACTTATGACTTTCAAAGTCCAATGGTCACACAACTAGCCTTTATTTATTATTTATTTTATCTATTGTAATAATATTCCTTTCCAACCGCGCGGTAGGTTTCAAAATGTGTGTCACACTACAGCTATCGTCTATAAATAAGCTAAAGTCGTGACTCCAGCGCATCTTACGGTACTGGATCTTCGTGATTCTAGTACTTGTCTGTACAAACCTGCTTGTAGGCTGTCTTTGTTCATTCATAGTACTTACACGGTCGGTGATTTCATCATTAGGAGTGCCTGCCGTAGGGAGCTTAGCAAACCATTAGTTGAATGTACCTATATTTCGGAAGTAAAGTTTGATTTTAACTCCCGACGCGAAAATGAGGGCTTGTTTTAAGTTTGACGTATCTGTGTGTGTGTGTGTGTCTGTCTGTTATATCGTGGCTCCCGAACGGATGAACTAATCTTGATTTTGGTTTTCTCTTATTTGAAAGTGAGTGAGTGTTTTTAGCTATGAAAATTGGTCCAAGATAGGTAACACAAAATGTGTCGGTATTTTTTAAGTTTTACATTTTATTATTGTTATATTAATAACTTGAATTTAGGGTAGAAACTACGTAGTACATAATGTGTTATTATAGAATCACGTCTATATACTTGATGGGTTGGGCAGAAGTAAAGATATACTAATTTACCTATACCCTTAGTTCCCCAGTGTGGAGTTAAAATCTTATGGTAACCTAATGCCTTAGACCAGATATTAAAACAAACTCGGAGCTGCTGATGAGCATATCCTAATAAATATTATTTATATAGGTTTTATGTATAAAAATCCTCTACTATATATTATTTGCCTTTTCTCAACTTTTTTGAGGACGATATCATTAAAAGCCTTCAGACCTTCGTAACCCGATTACTTGGGCATCACCGAGACCCAAACAGTACACTTGTCGTCATGGTATTCAGATTTCTGACTATCTTTGTAGTCGTATAACTGACTGATGATGGAACGACGAAGAGTCCCAATTTGTTTACGAATCGCACCTCCATGGAATGTCTTGCCCTGTCGCAGCCTCACAAGTAGTTATTACTTAGACACGTGGTCCTCCTTTTTAAAAATCCTTATTTATCGTATATTGTTCATAAATGGAAGCTAGTGATTTTATAGTAGTGTCTATTTAAACCATAATATGTTGTACACAATAACGTCTCTAGCTACTAATATTGCATTTAAAAAATAAAGAAAGTACAATTATTATATGTAAAATAACCGTGGTTTTTTTATTGAATTGTATCTCAACTCAAAATTAAATGGCGCTAAATTCAATTTTTGAAAATTTTCTAGACTTTTTATTGATAACTAAATTATTGTTCGGAATTTAAATCTGACATTTCTTATTACAAATATGAAACTTAATACAATTTTATATCTGTATCTTAAAAAAGAGCAAAACTTTTAATATTCGGTTTTCATTCAAATTTTAATTTATAGGGTGAGGAAGATCTTTTTTTCGTTTTCCAAGAATATACTTGTTCACTTTCAGACTGGATGAAGTAAAAATATATTTATTGCTTTTAAACATATTTTGACGACCTGATTGGCGCAGAGGCTGAGCGACCGGCTAGTGCGTCACGAGTTGCGGGTTCGATCCACGGAGCAAATATTTGTACGTTCTACAGGTAGTTGTTCCGAGTCTGGGCGTTTGTGTATGTGAAAATTTGTGTTTGTAAACGCACCCGATTTTAAAGAGAAAAAAAAAGCATAAATCTTGTAGGCAATTATTTATGTATGGTGAACATCGCATAGACTGTAGTGTACACAGATAATAAATTGCCAGTATTGTATCATCCGCGACCCACTTGTAAACCGGTTTACACGCTATGAATATCAAACAGCTTGTTTGTATAGCTATATCCCTTGTGTGGTAGGCTGAGAATGTAGTACCAACCTTTATTCACTGTCTATTATTATTAATAAATATATAGAAACCTCTACCCTTTGATTTTAATTTACATTTCAGTTCGACGTAACTTTTTAGTTTTTATATTGTGTTCCAAAATAGTTGTTCTTATCCTTAAATACTATCCACTACTACATTCTTCGTAGCAATTTCAAATTGAAAAGCCAATACCTATATATTATCAATTCTTCTGTTTCAACTAATTCATGGAAGAAAGACCCAACCTCATTAGTTGCATAATAAGAAACTGTATTGATTTATCAAGTAGATAAGCAGGAATGTTTATTAGATGTTGCCTAATATAAATCACAAGTAATATATAAATCCAAGACTAGAAACTAAACGCTAAAAATAATAATTATTTTGTACTCTGAACTATCAGGTTTTCTAATATTCTTACTAAAGTAAATAAATTAGATTGTAATTTATTGCTTTCTGTCGATTAATACATTTGACGGCCCGGTAGGGGCAAATGTTTGTGATTCTTATGACCCTTTATACCCGAGTCATGGATGTATGTATAAAAAAAATCTATGTACCTAGTACCTATATCAACCAACTAGTATCCGTAACTCAAGCCTCGTTCCTTAGCTCGGGACTAAATGGCGCTGTGTCATAATTTCCGAATGTATTATCATATTTTTTTGCGATAGGAAAACACCTATCTATAGCTGGGTAACCTAATATCTTACGTGACGAATCCCTTCAGATAACGATGATGTCATATCTCTGCTGTTAAATTTTGGTCCTAAATGTCTGTCGTAGAATAGGGAGATTTAGTTAATGTGATTTTCGGTGTGAATCAAGGAAACACGCAAATTGATATGTTTTATTTTACAATCTCATCTCTATCATCATTGTCTTCTTAAATCTATGTACATCTTCAATATTCTTCTTCCCGTATCTTCATTGAGTTCTTGATATCACCAGACGCCAGATTCTGGCTCCCGACTGCATGGTTCATCCACCTTCCATCTTGATTCTGGAACAATGTAAAGCAAAAGTTAAAGCAAATTTCATAATACGATATTGGCTATTTTAGAAGTAATAGGTAGATTAGAGCAAACTAGGGGTTGGTTTTCCTGACATATTACGATTAAGTTAGCCGTCAGCTACCTCTTAAAATTAAGTTATATCCACCAATATATACATATAATATGATAAATACTAATTATTTCTATAAATCTTTTGAACACACTTTTAGATGTCGTCGTCTTTTATAAGACGCGTCTAGTTACCTAATTACTTATTTAGCACAATAGGTTATACATAATAACAGAAATCTTAAATATACATATATTCATTTATATTTAAAGACATATTCTTGGTTAATTTAATTATTCTCTTAATTAAACATGAGAAATCTAGCTAAATTTAGTTTTTAAATGCAGAATATCGTAATTATACGTATAGACTATATAAAATCAGTGTGTATGGTTCCCACGCAAACTGTGAGAGTCATTTGCCGAGAGGAATGGTCGGTTGAGATGCCACCATTCGACGATTTCACTACATACACATAATATTGGAATCTTGAAAGCTAACTTGTTACAAACACTAGACCTCCATCGACGCATAAACCACTTTCGAGTTTCGTATAACCATTTTTGTCGTCACTATAGTGATTGAATTCAATATATTTGTTAGAAAAATGTTTTTTTTAAATCGGGGCTATTTTTGGGGGGACAATTTATGTAAACTGTACCGAATGACATATTAAATAAAATGGCTAGTTAAGAGAATAAACAATATTTTATTTTAAATCTGAAGTCATAAATCTTTTATGAAAATTAACTGTCAAGGACTATGCACCCATTTTATATAAATATAAAATGGGTGCATAGTCGTTGACAGTTAATTTCTCATTGCTATAAAACTATGCTTCACTACCTTCATCCCCTGTATATTCATATTATTATAACCCTGATACAAATGTGGTACCACCTAGATATATATTGCATTTATGAAATTTTCTAGACTAGAGTAGAGAACTATAGTTTAATCCCTCTCAAACATGAGAGGAGAACTGTGCCCAGCAGTGGGTCAGAAAATGGGTTGATGATGATAATCAAAATATTTACAAACACAGCATAAATCACCATCACCATTATCTACCACAAACAATAGCATCGATCGCCACTAATTTGCGCGTGCGCATTTCGCGCGGAGTATCGACGCGCAGCATCTGACGGGAGAAAACTACTTTCTCTGAACAAAATGACTTGTTTAGCGAGATGTTATCTAACTGTTACATCACCGTCAAGCTTTGATTTGCGTCATTATAATTAACTTTTAGTTTACTTTTTACACTAATTTTTAAAATGATTACTCTTTTATTTATCGTATTTTTTTTAAATATATGAAATCGATAGTATTTGTGACTTTTTTTCAAAGGGGTTAGGCAAAACAGTACTGATATACCCACAACTGGATAGTAGATAATATAGTATATTTTTAAGTCGCCAAGATCCTTAAAGTATTTTTCAAAAAAACTACTAAATACATTGAATATCTTAAATCGATAATTTATTACACGCCATTAAAAAGAAACTGGAAACCATCAATGAGATAGGTTGATCTAATGAATAGTAATCGAATGGTAATACAATTTATAAACCAATTTATTTTAAAGAGAAACTTGTTTTTTTTTCTATTTATATTTTATGACCACCCATAATTATGAGTTCAAATAGCGTTAATGTAGGTACGAAGCTAATTTAAAACTCGTCAAAAGATATTTGATTCTTCTTAGCATAAATAATACGTTTTTTCTTGGAAACAGGCTTTAATTCGTCCGAAGGTTGACTTACGAAAATGATAACGAAACAATTTTTTTTTTAATACAATTTTATTTTGAATTTTGGCGCTAGAATGAGATCCTCCATGTTATAGCGATATGTAATAGGTAGTAGAAAACACGATAACAGATAAAAAAAATAGGTTTATTCATTATTTGATTAGTAACTGCAAAAGCTATATACTTAGTAGAATATTATAATATTCAATACATTTCATTGCAAAGAGTTTTCCAAAACCATGATTTTATGATAAGTGCCAAACAAGATATCATGCCATAATAAAATCGATACAATTTTCGCTTATTACATGCGTTGATATACTAATCGCCTAATTTTGAATTACATGCGTTGATATACCTAGGTACTAAAATACTAATCGCCAAATTTTGATCAATGCTTAGTAATTTCATCTATTTATTCTTATCACGTGGCCGTGGGTTGTATTATGTCATTATAGTTCTATGGAGTAAGAAATAACAGAATGCGAATAGAATACCTTTATCACTCATGACCGTGTTCCACAATTAAATATTGATTTAATTTGCGGTAAAGAAAAACAGTTGATATTTTAAATATTTAATCGTACAGTACCTAGGCACGATTCAATAAAAAACCTAATATTTTGTTAATAAATAAAAACGCTAATAATTAACAACAAACAGGTCAGGTTATAAATTAATATTTGGTTTATGGCGGGGGAATTTGCTAAGTGCGTGATTTTTTTGCCAAATATGTATTTACAAAGTACATAAGTACTTCATGCTCATTACTTTATGTCAACATAGCAACTGAGGACTTGCGAAATAGCATAACGAGGTGGAATTATACGTTTGGTCATGTGTGCTGGTTCAATATTGACAGGCGATTGAGTTTGAACGCGTTCATTGATTAGGCTCAGTGATTTTTAATGAAGAGTAAAGAAGTAAAAATGTCAAGGCGTAATATTTATGGCGGATATGCCAAGGAGGATAGATACCATCGAGTTTTTAATTTTATGTCATTTTTTTTGTTGAATTTAGATGTTGTTACTATATTTACAGAGAAAAAACATCGTCGTCTCATAATTCATTTTTAAAGGGTACCAACAATTATAATGTATTACTAAAAGGGGTTTAGGTCAGGGGGAGTTAAACACAGCGTCACTTTCCAGTAATATATATATTACATAGAATTACACTACCACTCAGAGTATTTCACACAACTTGTTGCTTCGTTGAATGCTCGTGTTCGACTGACTATCTTCCGTCTTGCCACCAATCCTTCCCTCGATCGCCCCCACCATGGTTCGAATGGTGGGGCGATCAAAAACGTCACCGGATATGGGCGTGACAAGCAGTCAATTCAACAATTAACATTAAAGGATTATTACAATAAATTAAATAAGTTAAATCACCGACATGAATAATTATTTCTGACAATATTATACATATGCATACTAATAGATAATTTATATTTATATTAAAAGCTACCATGATTGAAAAAGTACCTAACAGCTCGGCCATCCTACTCTAAGCGAGTCCCATCGCTTTTCCACTAAGCTCTCTATTAGCTACATTTTATTTTACATAATATAATAATTTCGTATTAAAGAGAAGGTTATATGCATATGTTTTGATATATCAACAAACTCGATAATCATTGTAAACACGTATTTTTATATCAAATTATATTATACATAATTATAGTATTCTTATTAATTATCAATCTTGTACAATTTCAATTACTTTTCACATAAATTATAATTTTTAACTATATGTGTATTATGATCTTATACAACAACTATTAAATAACTTATAATTAGTACACAATATGAGATTTGTGAGATAAACTTGTATAATACTTTATAAGTTATTTTAATTTTTAAATAAATTGTTTTTTTTTTTTTTTTTTTTTTTTTTTTTTTTTTTTTTTTTTTTTTTTATTACAAATTAATATATTATAAAACTTTAATTTAATCAAACATTTGTCCCTATAATATCTGATAAATCGAAAGCAAGCAAAATCTAGTCTTAGTAGGATGATTTCAATTTTATCATTTAATGCTAACAGAGTATGGGAATTAATAGTAATTACTACATTCTGATATAGCTCAAACTGAGTGAAGACACACCTATGACGTTAATCTTCTATTTCGCGTTCGTCTTCTATTTCAGTATAATTTTCGGGACAGTCAGAATCAAAATTTCTTGTGAAGTTGGTCCATGGTTGTATTTTATCTATAGCTACGATTGCCTCGTAACTTCGACCATTTTTACGAGTCAAAGGTGTGTCCTCAATTAAAAATCTATCATTATCGAGCGTTTTTACTACGCGATAAGGGCCTTGGTACTTTACAACAAGTTTCTGTGATTTACCATCGTGGGGCACTTGCCTTGCGACTCTCACCAGATCTCCCTCCTGATATTGAGATGCTTTCTTCCTATGTTTGTTGTAATTAATTGTATCTCTTACCTGTTGTTCTTTTATTTTCTCTCCAGCCTCCTGCCTCATCTCATCCAGTTCCTCTGCTGCGGTTCTATTAAGCGTTTCATTTATAATTTCACTCAACTTACCTTCGGCCCTACTGGTAATATTGAATCCGAACAGTAACTCCGAAGGGCTTTTTTGTGTTGTCTTGTGTTTTGTAGTATTGATACCAACCTGTATGTCCCAAATATGCTCATCCCAAGACCTTTCGTCTTCACCGTGATTGGACGTAGATAATGCATCTAAAATCGTCCTATTGAATCTCTCCACTTGGCCGTTGGCCCGAGGGGTAGCCACGGCATTCTGAATATGCTTTATACCGTATGACTTTACGAAGCTTTGGAATATTTTACTTGTGAAGCTTGAACCTCTGTCTGTAATTAACCGAGTTGGGACTCCAAAATAACTCACATGTCTTTTCATTATTTGCACTGAAGTGGAAGATTTCGTGTTACGAGTCGGGTGTATACTAACATATTTTGTGAATCCGTCTACAATTACCAGCAAGTAACAGTTACCCGTCTTGGTTCTGACGAAAGGTCCTAGGTGATCCGCATGAATTGTGTGGAATGGTATAGTTACCTTTTCAATAGGATGTAAATTGCCCTCATGTTTTCCACCAGAAGATTTGTGATGCGCACATTCTAGACAAGAGGTAACGTATTTCTTTACAAACCTACGCATCTTAGGAAACCAATAATGGTCTTTTATGCGTTGAAGAGTCTTCTCGAATCCCCAGTGACCCAAGTCATCGTGGTTCATCTTCAAGACCTGCCATCTCACACCTTGAGGTACCAGCCATCTTGTTTCCTCCCCTACGATTCGATAAACTTTACCATTCTTGAGTGTATAATTTTTGTGTATATCCATAGCTTCTGAAACAGAAGGGTCTGCTAGAGTTAGTTTAATTCTCCTTACCTCTTCATCAGCAGATTGCACTGTCGCAATCCAGTCTTGGTCAGGAACCAAAGGCTGCTCCTGTATTGGTAAAACATCCAAAATGTGCTGTGCGCCTTCGTCATTATCGATAGGGTTCCTGCTGAGTGCGTCCGCGTGAGTCATCCGGGCACCGGGCCGGTATTCTATAGTGCAGTCGTATTCCTGCAGCTGGACCCACCAGCGAGCTACACGGGGCATCAGGTCCCGCTTGACTAGCGTGGACCTTAGCGCATTGCAGTCAGTCAAGATCTTGAACGGTATACCTATTAGATATACTCTGAACCGACTTAGAGAAGCGATTACCGCAAGGGTTTCCAACTCGTATGAATGCAATTTACGCTCGTCACTTGTCGTTTTACGACTAAAGTACGACACTGGTTGTAGCACCCCATTAGAGTTTCGCTGAAGGAGTATACCTGCTAGACCTTCTTTACAGGCATCTGTATGTAGTTCTACTTCTGCCTTAGGGTCGTACAGTGAAAGTACGGGTCTACTCGTAAGTAGCTCCTTTACCTTTTTAAAAGCTTGTTCTTGCTCCTCGTTCCAGGTCCATCTCGCATCCTTCTTTAATAAGTCAGTTAGAGAAGCAGTGATCATGGCATACCCTTTGATAAAGCGTCGGAAGAAGCCAGACAGACCAAGAAACTGGCGTACTTCGTGTTGATTTGAAGGCCGCGGAAATTTGGACACTGCTTCAATTTTCCTGCTACCGGGTCGAATACCATCAGCACTAACATCGAATCCGAGGAAATCTATGGAGTTGAGGAAAAACTGGCACTTACTTAATTTCAAAGTTAACCCGCCCTTTTTTAGTAGACCTAATACTTCCTCTAATCTGTGCAATCCTTCCTCAAAGTTCTTCGACGGGATCAGGACATCATCCATGTAAACGAGCGCATACTTAATTTTGGCCTCCTTTAGTATTTTGTTGATCGTCCTTTGAAAGACTGATGGTGCATTAACGAGACCAAAAGGCATGCGGTTAAACTCAAACTGTCCATCCGGTGTCACGAAGGCAGTTTTTGGTCGAGAGTCCTCTGATATAGGGATCTGGTAGTAGCCCGACGCTAGATCTAAAGACGTGAATAAAGTGTTACCTGCAAGTAGATCCAGTTGATCCTCCACTCGAGGCATCGGATAATGATCCTTCTTAGTTTTTCGATTCAAGGCTCTATAGTCGACACACAAACGTTTATCACCTGTTTTCTTTTGTACCATAATGATTGGGCTCGCATAAGGTGAAGATGATTCCCTTATTATTTTGCTGTCTAACATTTCTTGAATCATAGTACTCACCAATTGTCTTTCGGTGTGTGACATGCGGTACGGACGGTATACAATGGGATCGCCATCTGTTAATTCTATGGTCATTTCGGTAGTTGCTGTAAAACCCAAATCATGCAAGGCACTCGAAAAGCAGTCACCATATCTTCCTAGTACGTCCTGCAGTTGCCGCCGTTGGTTCGCATCTAATTTAGGGTTACATTTTACAGAAGTGTCCATTACCGAGTCGTCGAAGACGACGCTGAATGAGTTTAACACGTTGTCTACTGGTATTGGTTTTCGTTCCAAAGATCGCGTTAGAAGGGTACCTCTAGTAATACTCATGGGTTTTGATGCAACATTATAGATCAGAATTGCGCCACGACCGTTCTTGATCTGATACTGGCCGGGAAGTAAATAATACTCGTTACCTTCTGGGCCACGAAGCGTACCGTTGACGTGTACTTCACAGTTTAGCAATTGCACGTCTGTAGAAACTTGTACTGCCCGCATCGCATTGCAGGGAATTTCCACGTCGCATGTCGCAACTAGTTTGATTTTATTTGGAAGCATTCTTTGTATTTTGATCGCGTCCGGGGTCTTAATTATTAGAATGTCAGGTCTTTCTGTAAATGAATGCCCTAAAAGAACAGGATGTAGCAACACATAATCCTCCACGACATATAAGTCGATCGTTTCTGCTACACCTTGAACCTCTATAGTGGCGACGACTACTCCTCTAGGACTTACCATGCTAGCACCTATACCTCTGAGCGTCGGTAGATTTTCTCGATGAACCATAAGTAGACCAAGAGACTTAGCATCACTTTCCCTGATGAGGGAACATTGGCTGCCTAGATCTACGTGACAAGCAATAGTAGACCCGTTCACTCTAATGTCCATTACATACTTATTCATTCCGGTGTCTTCAGTCATTACTTCGGATACCTGTTTTTGCTTTGGATCATTACCCGATGTTGAGCTCCTTCCAGTTATGGAGGCAGGCTTCCCCATATTTTTGTAGCAGTTGGATGTATGATGACCAACTCTATCGCAGGTTGTGCACTTTGAGAGGGGTTTCTCGCACTTGGAGCTGCGGTGGCCTATCTCGTTACAGTTATGGCATTTCACTGAAAACATTGGTTTTCCGCATCTAAAGCTGGGGTGACCAATTTCGTTGCAGTTGAAACACCTAATTGTAGGATTGTTTACGTTACCTGATTTTGAAGAATCCGATCGACTTGTATTAGATACGAATCTCCCTCTCCGCATGACGTCCTGACTATCCCTGCTCTGTCCTATTTTAACGGTTTTAAAATATTTAAGTACCTGTTCGGGTTCTCGGAATTGAGCTGCCTGAGCTCCAACCTTTATTGCACGATCTTCTATGCCATATAAAAGACAGTCCACCGCTTGTTTACCAGTTATGTTACATCTATTTAGTAAATTGACCTTTGCGTAATAATAAAGCTCCAATGATTCACCATATTTAACTTTCCTAGCCAACATTTCGGTTAAGAGCTCAGCGTAATCCTCTCTACATGGGAAGGATTCTAATAGTTTCTTCTTCCACTCAGACCACGTATGCAATACCGAAGTCAAACCCTGATACCATGTCTTTGCAACTCCACATAATTTAGGCAATGAATAATGAATGATTTCCCTCTCTTCCCAACCATAGATCTCAGCGCATTCTTCTATTTTAGTGATCCACGTTAGAACAGTTTGGTCTTTGGATAAGGGGTCAAACTCCGGCACCACATTCGCGTTAAATGCTAATTTCGGTTTATCCGAGCTCTTAACCTTTTCTAAAATTGCTAAAAACTTATCCATAAGATTAACATCCCGGTCTTTATCCTTACGCTTATCCTTACGTTTAGACGAATTCCGTCGCCTTGGAGATGGCGACTGGCTTTCAGAATCAGAAGAATTGTAAGTTCTTCTCCTGTTAGTTCTTCTCCTGTAAGTTCTTCTCCTTGAACTACCAGATCGTACCCTAGTTCGCGTTTGTCTGCTCTTACTGGGTGGTGGAGAAAGAGACTCCTCTTCAGTTTCAGACTGGCTCAAATGATGCAGTTCCTGTACGTTAGCTCGCGACCTGCGTTGTTTTTTCGAATGTTGCCGTTTCCGTTTACCACTTCGTATAATTTCCCGCCCTGAAGATCGTACACTGCGATCCTCATTACTAATGCTTCCTCCTTGATCGTTTTCCTCAACTTCCCTTCGATACCTTAATTTTATCCCACCACTTTGGGTGTCATTCATTAAGCTCAACCCTCCACCTAGGGTATCCTTTCTCAAACTCAACCCTCCACCTAGGGTATCCTTTCTCAAATTCAACCCTCCACCTAGGGTATCCTTCCTCAAACTCAACCCTCCACCTAGGGCATCCTTCCTCAAACTCGACCCACCATCTAGGGTCCCTTCATCGTTTACTTCCATTACTCTTTGTCACCTGAAACTTCCATTTGTTACCATTAGCAATAGGCTAATCCATCGTTTTTTTTTTTTTTTTTATTACCAGTTTCTGCTTATTTAACATTGAACAAAAAAAATTATATTGCATATCATCCGGTCACATTCAATATTATTTTGTCAACGGAAAGTGAGTCAAATGGCAATATAAGCCCACGGTACATACATTTGCATAGGATCCACCAATGAACAACCGAGTAAAAGATTTACATATATGTATAATAAAAACAAAACTACCTTTTAATTCATTAGAGATACTTTAGTACCTATCTCAATTTTTTCAAATACATACTAAAAGAAAATTATGAGTAACAGTTCCCTTAGCACTATATGCCTTCAATAAATAAGTAGTCCAGCACCAGGAAGACTAGTAGAAAATGTTGTTTCAGTATCGTGTTAGTCCTAACATTGTGATAGATATCAAATAAATGATTGAATGATTATGAAAGACCTTTCCTTTGCCCCTTCCATGACCTAACACGGGATTTACGTTACGAAATTTATTTCCTTTAATTAGAAAAAAAAATAAAATAAAGCAAAAATAACACTCCATCGTAGATAAATTTTTACACAAAGAAAAGTAACTTTGAAATATTAAATCTCACTAAAATACCAAAATTATCATGTTATTTTCTTTGTTTGTTTTTACTGAAGCAGTAGTCAAGAAGTTCAAAAAAAAAGAAGCAAATACTACCTACCCTAATTCTGAGAATGACAAAAAAAAAAAAAAAAAATACTTTAAAACCATTTTCTGGCAAAGTTATGCTCAAAACAGTAATCGTTACTTACGTTTTCCGACCTTGTGAGCGTGACAAGAAAAATGGAAAATTTTCTCGACGATCCCACTTCTGACCTAAAAGGGGTTTAGGTCAGGGGGAGTTAAACACAGCGTCACTTTCCAGTAATATATATATTACATAGAATTACACTACCACTCAGAGTATTTCACACAACTTGTTGCTTCGTTGAATGCTCGTGTTCGACTGACTATCTTCCGTCTTGCCACCAATCCTTCCCTCGATCGCCCCCACCATGGTTCGAATGGTGGGGCGATCAAAAACGTCACCGGATATGGGCGTGACAAGCAGTCAATTCAACAATTAACATTAAAGGATTATTACAATAAATTAAATAAGTTAAATCACCGACATGAATAATTATTTCTGACAATATTATACATATGCATACTAATAGATAATTTATATTTATATTAAAAGCTACCATGATTGAAAAAGTACCTAACATTACTAAGGAATTATTATTTATGTCCAGTAGTGTTTATTAGGCCTAATACCCACCTACTGTGAAAGTATGTAAGAATTTATAAACATACAAATTAATTCAAAATTAGTTAATTATGTAATTTAAATGCTTGAATTCCGACGCTTTAACAATCTCAACCGATTAGGCGGTTTTATACTTGGCATGAAACCACAATTAAGTACAATTAAAACGATGCTCGTGGTAAAGAAATAATGACTCGTTAAGCAACATCTTATCACAAGTTACTACAGATTATTGCTAGTTTATGTAAATTTTCTATTACCCGCGGCATAAAAACATTGATAATGTTGCCACAATTTCTCGTTTCCGCTTCCGTTTCTCACCGAACCCGGTAATTTTGCAAAATTACCAACATTCGCTTATTAACTGGTTCACATTCTCGTTACATTAACCAATGTGGTAATGACTTATGTAATGTTCACCAGTATCCAAATACAGTTGACAGAATAGGCCCTTTGTTAAATTCCTTTGCCTCACAAATGTTAATTTCAGTCCGCATACTTCTTAGTCTATGGATTTCCTTAAATAGTTTCTAAGAAGGTTCAATATGTATGGTCAGTATAACATATTTGTATAATGGTCTCAGTTTCCAAAATTTAAAAATATAACTAATTATTTTCCGCTTGAACTTATTTTAGATGAATAACTTGAATGTTTATGTAATTTAGACTCGATACCGTGAGAAAATTTACATCAAAATGACCTAAAGCTTGCTATAGAAACCACTTTATTTAACTAGTTTATCGCCTGTTTATTGTGCAATTTTTTTAAGTGAGTATTATAATTTAAAAACGTTATTTTATTTAAAATGTTGATCTACATTAGCTCAAAATTTGACTAGTCTAGACTAAGTACATAAATGAAAGTAAAACCGCAATCTTATCCCCCATAAATGGTTGAAGAGTTGAGCGATGCCAATGTCCGCATGCCAGTTTCTTAAACAAGACATTACTACATAGGTACTCCACATTCCTCAACATGCGTTGACACAGCAGGAAGACGTAAACACTAATAGTCAATTACCTAACACATATTAAATAGAAAGCTCATCAGGTTTGTGCGACTTTTTTGTCGTTGCGACAGTTGTTATGCAAATTCCATTCATGATCAAACAACGCCTAAGTCGCCACGCCTCAATGTGAACAGCCGGCTTTACGTTATGCGATCGTAGTAAGTATGTAAATAAGAGTATTGGAGTATTTAGAGAAATCCCACAACGACAAAGTTAGAGGTTATGTAAAAACTACGTTTCGTATTTAGGCGCGAATTGAACAGTTTTCTTTTTTTTTTACCTCAAACTCATTCAGCCAATGAGTATAGATAAAATTGAAATGTTTCTGGTTAAAAAACGCTGTGTGATATGTGTATATAATGCTTTTGAAACGATAAGAGACCGGTGTCCAGCTGGAAAATAAATATATTTATAATGACGATGGTTTATTGCAGAAACCGTCAGATATTTCAATATATTTAAGACCTAGAATTTAATTCGTTAGAAATCTTGATAATGTCATACGGTTATATCAGTTCAAGTTGCATATCATCAGTTGGACAGATATGGCCAGTGACACGGCACTAGGCAATGTAATCGCATGTAAGTGGAACCTCAGTTCCGTCACAGATGCACGTGAGTCACGAGCTAAGATTCAGATTTATTTAAATACTGAGAATTTAAATAAATTGGAATATTTTTATACCTATTTTCCTTTTTTTTATATTAACGGTAACAAATATTTTGCTTATAAAACATTAAAGCAAAGGTTATATAAATATGCCGAAGATCGAGCTCCATGGCGTTCATGTGACCTTTGTCCAGCAGTAGACGAATATAGGCTGATGATGATGAATAAGGTGTGAATATTTTTTATTATGTTTGAGAAAGCGCATTCAAAGCTAAACCATATATGATTATTATTAAAAAGGCAAATAAATTATCTTTGAAGTTTTAATAATAAATAATATCCTTATAACCTAAAAACTGAAATAACACAGGTCAATAAAGAAACAGCCTATTACAAAAGGAATTTCATTTGCAGTGTCACCGCGAGACTTATGTGTCCTTAGTACTTTATGTTAAATACAGACATACGTAACACAGCGACCAAAGCCCACGCATAATATGCGAACAATGCTGGCTACCGTGACAAACGAGTTGCGTTATTGCGTACGGAATGATTCGCGATTAATCAATAACGAATTTTCTAGATAATCGATTACGCCAGATCGATTATCTATGACTACATTATACTAATAAAGAACTTGTTAATTAATTCCTGTTAAATAGATACAGATTTCATAAATTTGCATATCTTGTGAAACATTCGATTTTTGACATAAGTGAAGATGTAATCAATTATTGGCGTCTCATATTGATTGACGAAATATGTTGCAGCTAAATTATATTTCAGTAATCGATTCGAATATCGATACGAGGCTTAATTATAATTTATATGTGTAGGTACTTCGCGAAAATGGTTACGCAACAAGTAATAAAACCTTTTTTTATTAAAATTGGAACGAACACGCTAGTTTTTGCCATAGCTCATAGGTACCTACTCGATACGCAATAATATGAGTGTTAAGTTTCATGTTTTTTGTGGTTATCTCAACTGTGATCTAGTTTACTGTGATTGTTGCGTCATTATTGTACTATGTTATTCAAGTTATTAACTGTAGGTACTTTACAAGAAACTTACATGGTAATTTATTTTGACCACGTTTTTTAACCTGTCCTGTGAAAACTAACGAAATCTCCTACTGGAGATTTGTGATTTAATAAGAGTTCAAGTTAAAAGTTAGGTGTCATTCATTATTGAATGTGTGTTTCAGGCACAAATAGATTAGGCAGAATATATACGATTAGCAATAAAACGCTGTTGTTATCTATGTATCTTTGTAACGGCGTGGAGTCAAATGTTGCAACGTGACATTAGTGGAGTTTTCTGTCACAATCGCGCGGGAAAATGAGAAAATTGAGAAACTGTCATGGCCGCCATGGGTATTAAAACTTTATAATGGCTTTTGTTAGAAAAAATGCACGCCGTAAATAAATATTATGCACGATACGCAATTAGGGCCATGTTCAATTATTTATTACAATCCATGACAGTTATTTAAGAAATTTATTTATATGTCGCAAATAAATAAGATGGTTTTTAATTGAGTTTATGAAATAATTATAGATAGCAACACGGAGCGCTTCAGCAAATTTTTTAAACGTTTCATACTTTTCTTTTGCAAGTGTTGCTAGCATCAATCAATTTGAGACGGGCAAGCATGAACTTCAATTATCAATTTACAATAGTTTGTTAATTTTATTTACTAAATACAAGTTTTTATTGACCCATTGACTGGTGCAAACCGCCATTACAACACAAGGACACATACTTTACATATTATTTAGTACCTAGTTCGATGAAAAAACCACAAAGGTTTCATGGCCAGCCGTTCCATCACGTTCAAGCATTTTTTTTAAAGCAATTATTGATGCATAGACACGTAGACAGAGGATGAACGAGATTATTTATAAAAAAGGTTCATTAAATCATTATAGTTAAGTTATGGATAGTCGTGAGATTAACTTGAGCTTAAAGCTTCCTGGTTAGAATATAACTTGAGTATAGAACAGGATGTTAATAACTGATAATAAAATACAGAAATCACGTCAAAATATTTTTAGAACACCACTGTTTTTTTTTTATTTGTTGTAGTCGCTCTGACAAGAATGTGACATACCTAAGTATTAAATAATATAATAAGTTTGTTTTAGAACTGTTTAGTCCCTTATTATACTTAAATAGTTTTTTAATACACAGTTTATACATTTAAATTCATAGATCACGCTATGAATTTAAATGTATAAACTGTGTATTATTATATTTAATCTTGCAAGGAAATTTCACTTATCACAATATTACAACGGTCGAAATGATACCATCATATGACATTTCTTAAGTAAAACAAATAACTCGTATTTATTTTACATCTTCGTATATTGACTTGAAATGGATTAGGCTGAACGTAAATAACAATATGAAAGTATTATTCCTGAAAAATTTAATCGTAGGCTTTATATGTACATATATTTGAGATATAAAATCTACAATTTGCTAGAGTATAAAAAACCATTTAGATACAATCACGTATGTTTTTCTTGTTTCCTTTCTAAATAAGAGGTATGTATTATATAAACCGTATAACGAAAAATTTACAATTTACAAATCAATACTGTGCCTAAAAGATATTTTTTAAATCAAGCAACAAATAACAACATATCATAAAACTTTACAGACGCATTTTTTCCAAAGAAACAATCCAATGAATTCCACCAAGCAATATCAGGAAAAACAAAGGTTTCCACTTAACATTCTTGCTCCGTTAATCGTAAAGCAATAACATTGTTATTCAGCACTCAAAATGACCTTTAACTCGATTCACCAGCCGATGCGAGCATGAGGAGCATATATGCATGAGAATAGCGTAAAACCTGTGTTTACATATGCTATATATGCGAATGTAGTTGTACTAGGAATATGACGTCAGGAGTCACGTGACGAAATTCTTGTAAAGTGACGTCATCGGTCCCGATTGTCAATTGGCAAGTCTATAGTATAATTTATAATATTATATCTAGAATTACTTTTTGTGGATTTAATCGCGGAATATTGATATTATTTAATTCATATGTTCGAACGCGTATTAGTATCATCAGCAAATATAGCGGGTATACAAAAAATACAGGAATATTTGAAATGTACGGCTTTTCTTTTCAAAGTACTGTACCAAAACTAAAAAAGTTAGCAAATAAACAATAAATTAAATTCGCTTAATTTTTTTTCTAGGTACTGTATATTGGAAAAATAAATAAAATGACGTACAAACGTAGATAATTATGACGTGAATCTACGTAATATAACGACGTAATAAAAATATATCGAATTTACTGCGCATTACTTGATTCAAACCTTGTCGAAAAAAAATGGTCAGCATGACAAGATGTATGAATGTGGACGAGGAAAAAATGCATGAGAAAAAGGCATTTGTATATTTATCATTCCTAATCGCATCTTAGCATCAATGTGGGCGACATTGAAACTCACTTAGGCACCTAGAACCTACATCATTATAAAGCCTGGTTCACCATGATCAATGCAATCTTCGCGCCAGTTTTGGCGATGCAAGGGCAACTACATGACGTATACACTTGAAATAACTTAAGATATTTGGGTCATGAAAATAATCCAGTTAAAATCAAAATGGCTTCCGTGTTCTTTTTTTAAAGCATCGTCGATATTTTATTAAATATACAACCTTTAGAATAATTGGGAGCGTATTTTTAGCAAAACCAATGCATACTTAATAATATTCCGTTTTTTTTTGTTACGACGTATTGATTAGGACCTTATTCTCAACAAGCATGTAACATGTTGAGAATAAAGTCCTAATGACCTTATTCTCAACATGTTACATGCTGTAACCACAACACCTAATGAATATATTGAGTAGTTAGATAAATGTATGTCAGTAGGAATTCGACGATCGCCCGTAACTATTAGTTAAAGTTAAAGATAGCAATTAACATAACCTGTTAAGGTATTATAAATACCATTGAAAAACTAGTTATTGTAATCTTATTATATGTTAACAAATATTTTTGCTATAAATTACCGTCTCTACATAACATTGTCGATTGGCAAAATTTTAAAGAATATGAATTTTTAATTTTATAAACTCAACGAGAAAGTAATGAAGTAAAAGTTTACTTTTACGTCATCTTTACAGCGAGAACGAGTAGGTTTTACATAGTCATCTCTCCAGTTAAGAAAAACATCGTGAGGAAACTCCATGGTTGAGAGCCTCTTTCGATGGAAGTCTGCCAACCTGCAGTAAGCTAGTGAGGTGGACTAATAGCCTAACCCTCTCAAATAGGAGGAGTTCCATGCCCTCCTGTGGTACGAGAATTGAATTGATGATAATGGCGATGATAGCGAAGAATTTTTTCCATTGATTACGAAAACTAGTCTAATCACTACGGAAATGCAAACACGTAGTCAATTGGCGCATATTCTAGTTCAACTTCATGCAGCCTACTGCGCTTAAATTGGAATATTAAATCTTCACTTGCGATAAAATATTCCAAGGCCGAAGCAACGAGTATGGACTCAATTACAAAAGTATTTTATAATCTGTGGCAAGATGATCAGTGGTTGATCACCTTGAATGTGTCGTATGTGTGTATGGTACATAAATATACAATATGTTCTGCAAGTCTGCGACCCACCTGCTCACCTACGTGCGTTGAAATAAGTCTTGTTTGAAAATTGTTTGGCCTTAGTTTTGATGTTTGTTTATTTTTAAACAGATTACAGATGCAACAGAACATTATTGATTCATTGTGTGCTATATGTGATCTACAGACCGTTTCTCTGTTTTGTTTTTTTTATTGTAATACGTTTGATCCTCATTTTGTATGTTAGAAAACACTAATCTCCTGTCTGTTTGTGCCTTCTATAGAAATGCAAATCAAGACAAAACTTAAACATGAGTATTGACATCTCGGCGTAGTATTTTTGACATTTTTAATTTATATTTTCATTAGAACCTCTTTCGTATTCAAACTATACCTACCAAGCATATTTTAATACAACTGTGCGGAGATTTTCAAAATGATCAATCTAAAAATTTACTTCGTAATACATATTCTAAACAAAAGATTAGATTCATAATACATTTATCATATTCCTAAAATTAATCTGCCTTATTCTCTTGATATTTATTTACGGACAAATATAATCCATTTAATCTGAACCATTCATATAACATATTTAATATAAAAGAACCGATTGAATCAGTGCTGATGATACGAGGAAAAATACATAAAAGAATTTGTCATTACAACATAATGTTACCTACACATTAAACCTTATTCCTATTAACTCAGAACTTGTTTTCGTAAAAACAACTCAATAAATATTAAAAAATTTTGCGAATTATACGTTACATACCTACCTATATATTTTTTATTTTCGAATCAAAAACTTTAATGGGCTTGTCACGGAGTAAGGTTGACACCACATTAGAGTAATGCGCGATTTTATTTGCACAATGCGCAAACTTAATGGGCTGTGTATGAAGACTTTTTATAATAATGTGACATGATTACAGCCATTAAATGTGTTGAAATTTGTGTGCAAACTCTCAAGTGCAAAAACCAGTTAAAATAATGTAAATTACCTGTGTACTTAGCGATAATCTAGACACGCGAAGTTTTGTGTTGTTGGAGTGCGGTTTTGGGTGTTTAAAATTTCATCATTATATTATAGTTAGGTATTTCTTCTCACCTAAGTAGGTACTCATTTTAGTTGGATATGGTTTCTAGAAAATATCTATAAAGATACAGACATAAAAAGTCTTCAATATGTATGTATATTTCTATTTGTCCACAGATTATAATATACTTGACGATTATTTGACTCCTGTAATCCTTCTAGAATTTCTCAAGTAGGTATAATTATTTACAAATTTTCACACACCAAATGCATTAATTCTGCATTCATTTTAAATGAATCAGCGTGATAATGTTATGTAAATGAAATAGGGCGTGGTAATGACGAACTGCATAAGGCCTTAAGATTTAAATTGTTTGTGAGATATGAATCAGGTGAACAGGTTACCTTAGCAAAGGACGCAGTTGACGAAGTTGTTATTGGTATAATATATTTTTATCTTGATAACAAAACCACACAAGTACCTACGTAAACAAGCAATATTTTTTTATATTATATTTTCAACATCTATTGCATATCAACTTCGAATTGAAATTTGATATTTCAACTCGCGGATAAAAAATACATGACATATTTTTCCGCTCCGTTCATCACAATACTATGGGCGTCACGCACAATTTGCGCGCCAACCGACCGTGCTTCTCTAGTACACATGAAAACCATGATATTATAGCCACATAAATGTATGTATATTGAAATTATCAGATTTCACCTAACGATTATCATATCAACTCTTTTTCTGTCATCGTTAAATTATATACAGAAATTTACATTACTCATTAACGAGATAAAGTTTACGTAAGAATCCATGTTGAATCCATCCATCCATGTTGTACCTAATGCATCCTCAATGTAAAACCTCAGTACCTATTGGATAATAGAATCCGCAATAAAAGATAAATTTTAATGTACCTGTCATAATGACATAGATCCTAAATACTGTCTTTTTAATCATATCAAATTAGGCAAATGTAAAAAATTAAAACTGTGGTTTATGATTTATGAAAAGTACTATGACATGAGTACCTCCTTTTATTAGTATTATAAATATGCCTCATAAATTTTGATCACGGCCAATTACCTACATACATTTGTATAAACAGAACTCATTAACAATAAAATGAAATTAAAAAAACAACAACGTGAAATAATAAAAGTTGACGCTATAACGTTAAATAAGCTAAGAATGTCGATTTAAAATTTAAATGATATAGAAATGTTTTACGTAATACACACATATTTTTACCAAACTAGTTTTTGACTGGTTTCACCGCTTCGAAGTATTTATTACCTACTTGTAGTTTGTGGTTTCAATATTATTTAGTTATTATATGTTTTCATATCCACACCACATTGCTTGGTTGAGAATGATCATTAATAATGTGACTTCGAGTCATGTGATTTTTGTAAAAAAATATAATCTTTTTCATATTTACAAATACTTACTTTCTCGATTATAACGTAGAAAACCTACCTAATCCAAATGAACATATTATTTTATATACTACTACTTACTACACTAGATATTAATAGGTGCCCATTCTTTCCTACACAGAGCTCGTGCGTGTGCTATGAAAATGTATTAAAAAAAACCGATAAACCAAATTCCACAATCAAATATCTGTCCTACGATACGATAGCAATCATGTTATAAGTATATCACATTAGAATTTCAAATGAGACAAATTTTTTTTATCTATTTATGATGGAACACCGCAACGTGATTAGAATTAATTAAAAAAAAAACAAGAATAACATCTTTTTTATTTCGACTATAGACCAAAATACTTCTATATGTTTATATGGCCGTATTTAAGGATTATATCACGTGGCCAGGAAATGTATAAAAATAATATAGGTATATCCACAAACCA
The DNA here is from genome assembly GCA_905163465.1 of Craniophora ligustri. NCBI lineage: Eukaryota > Metazoa > Arthropoda > Insecta > Lepidoptera > Noctuidae > Craniophora > Craniophora ligustri. Next base: position 1,617,723 of record LR990967.1, on the reverse strand, counting down.
ATTAAAATTTACTTTGCTGGCTATCATTTAAAATAAATAAGTAGGTACATAGGTATACCGTATATTTAAGAACTAGACTAATAAAAACACTTATAAACAGTAGCTGTATTAAAATACAATTTATTTAGTACAACTTATTTTTGATAACGGAAAGGTAATATTGCAAATGTATAATTATTCTAAACATTACATTGCGGATGCGAGCAATTTAAAATAAAAAACAAAACAAAAAACAATTAAAATAGGGTTATGAATGTAGGTCACATTTTTTCTAATTCAGTAATTTCAACCGCAAACGCAACCGCATAGAGTCTTATCTTACAACTTCTGTATGAATTGAAATAATCTGTAAACCACAAACTGTACCTCCAATGTAATAACAAATATATTAAACCACTTTATGTTTACTGACCATAAATAAACCATGAATTAAAATAAAACTATTTTTAATTTAATTGGTTGTAGAGAAAAAAATACGAGATTGTCAATTGTTATGTTACTGTTTATTTTCATAGCTCTATCTGAATATAAATCTTAATTTAGACAGTGTCTTTTACTTCGTAAAATCTAAGGATTTTATATTTTTGCATGAAAAATATCTTAAGTATCTAGCGATGAATCTTTTAGGTTTTAGTATATATTTATTAAATAGAAAATATACATGGAATCCCTAGCACAATAATAATATAAAAGCCGGTACAAATATTACACAATTCAAAGTTCACTAAGCTAGACTTTTGCATAAGTAAAGCTACACACATTGATAATTTAAGGATATTGTGATGACCTTATAAATAGGTAGAATACAAAAAAGGCTTTAGGTATTCTTGGTATACAACATGCCATTCATGTCATATCCCACACAATATAGTACTTGAGAAAATCTAAGTATTAAAATAAAAAAATCACTAACCGTTTATTTTTTTCCACAGGCTGCAAAGCGAAGTTTCCTTCGCCGTACAAAAGCGACCGCGCCACCGCCAGACACAACGGAGACAGAATCCGCCACAGACAAGATAGAAACCACCACAAACAAGTTCACTAGACGCGGGAGCTCCAAATTCAAATCGCGAAAAGAGGCGGCACTTGAGAAAAAAGGTTCCACTGCGAAAAACGAGGTTGAAAATGCTTCGCGTCGGCCATCTTTGAACAGCGGCCCGCGACGTAATGAGCGCCCGACTCGCAAGTTTGTTCGAGTGCGGCCTGGTGGGGCAAACGGTGAGTCCGGTTTTACTCTCAGCTATTTGATTTTATTTTCTGTCCGATTCTATCACAGTTTCCATGGAAAGCTGAGGGAAAACTTGCGGTGAAGCTAGTCTTAGCTGATTGCTAGTTTACCTATAAATATGACGTGACATTGGCATCATACTTTCTAAAACGGAGTTATGAGTTAGTTTGGAGTTAAATTCATAACGATTTAAAAAACAATATTGCTTACTTTCTAAGCAGAATATTTTATTTTTAGCAAAGCAAACAATCAAAACAATCCTCCGATTCCTTGCTTAAATATTCAAAAATAGAAAGTATATTAATCACATAATTATCTGCAAATTTACGTGTTTTTAACGTGATATATTAATTTAGGACTTCGCCATCAATCCTTACTAACATAGAATGGAAATCGAAGGTCGCAGCGATTAACTCTCGTCACGATTTCATGGTGTAATGGCAACTGTGAGTGCTAACTATAAGTTTTAGAAGGTGGTAGGATGTTAAGGACTTCTGTCGTGGTTAACTACAGCTGTGGGAAAGTATGTACAACTAGATTGGACTTCTGACTGATATCGACTTATAAATTCGCTTACAAAAAATATTATATGTATTTAGCAATGTATCTCTGATGAAATCTCTCATTTTGCTTCTAGCTCGGTATTAAAATAAAAGTACTTTATTTATTTCTTTAATTAAGGTTCACCAACAGTTGTTACAGATACAATAACAATAGGGACGTAGAAGTATTTGTGTCTTATATCTAACTGCACAGCCAATTAATTAAAACAGGTGGAACGCCCATAAAAAAAATATAAATAAAAAAAATAAGAATAATACATACTAGGTACTTACTAAATAAAGATTTAAGTATATTAAAACAGGAGGAGCTGTGGGCGCAAGGTACCAGTGGGCTGCTATTATACCGGCTGAATACATAGTCATAGCTACTTATGCACCATTGTGCCTTCGTGAACACCCACTCAAAGGCACAACAATAACGTTTGATTCAGTAGGAGTGTCGGTAATACGACATTCGCATCACAAATAGAGAAAGAAGCGTTTATCTTAAACAGTGATATTACTTGACTTATGTATATTGTACCGAGGAGTTTTGTCTTATAATTATTTTTTATTGAAGATATTCTCTACAGAGATTCGCCAATCGTTCCTGAATTTCATTTATTGAAAACTTACAGCTAATTTCACAGAATATTGCAAGTACCAATTGCAAGTTTTCACATCTAGACGACATAATTATGATTATGTTTAATAATTATAAACAGTTTTTCCTATTTAGTAGGCATCCTGTCGGACTTACGTGTAGATTTGGTGCTTTTATGTTCTTCTGTATGCCATTTGTTAGCTCAAAAGCTTGGAGGACTGGAGGTAGATTAGGTCCATTATTGGACCTTAATCTTATATTATAAAGGTAAAAAGGGTGAAGTTTTAAGATACAAGATACTTTATTAGTGAAACATGAGTATACAGACACAATAGGGCATGCAAGATGTTCATTACATATATTATTTTTCACATGTCATGTTTTGCCTTAACAGCGTACAAACACATTGTATATATTTAAATAATTCACTAATTAATCTACCTTATGAGAGTAATGTAAGCTATTTAACTTTTTCCATAGTTTATAGAAGCCTCTCTCTGAGACCTTTGACCGGCGTTACATAAGGAAGTATGAGCCTTACGGCATGACCTTCTAGGCGGAGAAATCAACCGCTCTCACTAGATCGAAAGTCGTGTATCGTTAGCAGTTAGGTATATAAAATAAAACTTTTTTTATACCCTTATAATATTCAGGTGACTACTTTAATATTATAAATGCGAAGGTAAGAGTGTCAATCTCCTACCTCTTCACGCTAAAACCGCTGAAGCGATTTAGATGAAATTTCGTTGGAGATAGCTTGAATTCCAGGGAACGTTCATCGTCATCATGAATAATCCCTTAAGCGAACAAAAAGAAAGCTAGAAGTTTCTACGCAGACAATGTCGTAGCCAATCAAGCTAGTATAAAATACAAACTTAATATTCAGAAGACTACCATACCCATAAAATCTTCAGATAATGAACATATCATATCCGTCTGATTCTTTCCAGAAATGATTTTATAAGTTTCCAACACGTTTGAATTAAGATAAAAAAACCTGATATACCCGAATCTCGCAAATATTTAAATAAATTACTTACCCTAAACCTTGAACCTAAACTTGAAATTTAAAATCGTGTCGTTGGCAAAACGAGTAAGAATATAAATTGACATCATCGGCCTTAAAATAAATTCAAAAGTGACAGATAAATGAAGATGGGCTCAACTAAAATACAGATCAAAAACCTTTTTGAAAAAGGGTTGTATTGTAAATATCCTCCACTTTTATCTCAAACTATCGTTAATTATTATTACGATCCAGATTGAAGAGACTCTGGGACCATTCAGTTAAGCATTTTCTCGTCCAGAGACGAGAGTTCTCAAAATGCTTTGACTTTTTGTTAATAAGACTAAAATTTTCTTTTTTTTATTCCATATCATACCCCCGTCCCGAATTCTTCTAGTTCCAACTTTTAGCTAATTACCATGGTATCCTTTTTTATGTCTAACCTTCTCGCGGTAATGTCTGGAAGGAAGAATTTGACATCTAATTAAGCAATCATGAGTAATATACCTACTATGTATTTTAGAACGTAAACACAAGAATGACTGCATAAGAAAAATAAAACACAACCAGCCAGCCTAGAGTTTGACCTAGACATTCTGGGTACGTTGTCCTCAGTGTTGTTCAGACCTCCGCGTAGGTCGGACACCTCAATTGATCAGAAATGCTAATATTATCATTACTATGTCTAGAAATCTAGAAGTATCATCTTTTAGATTATGATTTATTTTTAATAAGCGACATCTGTATTGCCCGAAAGCTAAAGTTTTGATTTTGTTCATTGCAAAATTTTAATTCCAAGATCCTGACTAAGGATATTCTAAACTAAGCTATAATTTGTTTGGAAGCATTAATTTTTTTCAGCGCATCACACATTTTGCTTTTTAATTCAGGTTCATACATTGACGTTCATAAAATCACGTTTGTAACCTAAGGGAAAATAGATGTCTACTGGTATATCCTAAATTCGAATTCCGACCTGACAATGAAACCCTGAAAAGCACTGCTTGACCTTCAGGTGCAAGTAGAGTATTCGGGATCTCACAATCAACCGCCTTTGTAAGCACTGAACTAGAACAATTTATAGATGAGACAGTAACTACATTAGTAACATAACAGACAAGATCGTGGCTACATATCACGAGCCAATGTGAGGAAGAAACTAGACATATACCTACATATGTATTTACAACTAATTGGTTTAATAGTTCAGTGTAAAACAGTAACTGGTACACCGGTAGCCAGGCGTAACAAAATTATTAGCATTACAAGTCCAAGAGCACGCAATGCCGTGGCGGAGGAAACTTGAATGTGTGAAGAAAATTCATACTTGTCATTCATCCATATTTATTTATTGCGAGAGTGAATTTGGTCTGTTACTCCGAGGATTTTAGCCCTTTTAAATCTTATCAATACTAGGCAGGTAAAACTTCATCACACAGACTTCATCTGCTTTTTCCTGCTATAAATTGGGATTGAAATCAGGTACCTAAAGACCAAAACATTACTTGCCTGCTATAAAATATTAGCCTATCTTTCAGAATGAAACTCGCCTAAAAATTTATCCTAATATAAACTGTGTATTCGTCTAATGACCAAAAATATTGTTTACGAAAATTTCCCTATATAAACAGTCTACAACTGTTTAATATTAATTAAATGCAACCGCCAATTGTGTAATCTTATTCTTACAACACTCACGTGACACTTCGAGCCGCAAAAACAATAAAATCCTTAATATGTAATGTGATGTCACATCTAAGGTTCCCATCGCGGACGCTTTCCATCTTAACAATACAATTACGTCATTAACTGATGATGCGCCGGCGGCACTGTATGTTGACCCAGAACTTTCTCCTGTAACAACAACCGGTGGATTCTGAAAATTTTTGATAACAACCTAAATAATGGCTTTCGAAATTCTTTGAATTCAGTTCTTACAATGTATACATACTGCATTATATTTTCTAGTTAATTAAAACTAATTATTATTTAAACATAAGAATAAGGAGACACAATCTGCCCGCTTGATACATCGCTGATATCTGATCGTTGATATCCACGAGATCAATTGCATAACACCCGCATTCCTCGACTTTAAGTTACTTTTAAAAGTTACTTTGTTTTTTTTTTCATAAGGCTCGCTGAACGGTCAACATTACTATACAGTAAAGAAAATGTAGAAAATGAAAGTAAATATAAATAATAAAAGCGTATTAAAAAGGACTTTTCCGGCCTTATAAGGACGGGCTTATAAGGCCGAAAAAAAAGTTAGTAGGCACGAAGGGCATCTTACTAGAAAAGTTAGTCTAAATAGAACTTTCAAAATATAAGGTTTAACTGCTAATTATGCGAAATTAATACATTATAATTTTATTGTACGTGCTTAGTTCTGCTCATAACTTTTCAAATTTACAATATGTCCAGAGTTTTTAGTAACTAACGGCTCTTATAATTTTATGGTGACTTTAATACGTATGCAGAAAAGACAAGAGGATACAGTGGGTTGTTCTTACAACGCCATGTACCATAGCGTGTTGATGCACATACATCGAAACAATGATGGTTGTTGAAACAATCAGTTGCATCCATTGTTTGGCAACGTTCTGACCGTGAACATTTTAACGTCTCACTGCTAACTTGACCAGGCCGAAATGATTTGTTCGACTCCTTTGTAATAACATCTTGATTACAAATACTGACTGTACCTAAGTGTAGTGTTTGTTTAGCAAGGCTTCAAGCATGGCCGAATTAATTATCATCTGATATTCGGCAGGCAATGACCCCGGGGTCGGTGTTTTGCCAACTACTCTTATTATTTGTGTATACGATGTGAACTTTTTTTTTTAGTTTTGGTTTTGTCTTCATTTTTTCTAGAAGTGAAAGTATTTATTCGTGATTTGAAGAATATTTCATATAGTATATTTTATTTGCCGCTGGGTAGCCTAAAGGACCTGTTCGATCGCAAGGCATGCATTTTGTACATTTTCGAATTTATGTATGCATTTATCACATACTCAAACTGTGAAGGTGTTGTGGGATAATCATTGGGTTATTGATAACTATATCCAAAAATATTTTGATCAATTATATTAGGATTTTTTTTATATCAACATCTTTTGCGGGCTTAAATACCACTCATAAAGTCTTATCGTAATCAATTGAATGGTATATTATCGCCTCGGAGTAGACGAACAGACACCTTGTGGTCGATTGACGCAGTGTTTCTTAGTGACAGTCGACTGTAGAATTATCTCTCGATCATTTCCATGTGTTGTCAAGGGTACGTTGACACCATGACATGATACTATTACAAGTGCCAGGATCATTAACATATCGTGCAAGTACAAGATACAAGGCTACTTGTGCCGCAATTAATTAAGTAAAATTACTTTCTGCATCGGCTATTCTTTTATATCATCCATCACATGTACCATAATCCACCCATCTTTAGTCTTTCTCTACTCATCTATCCATTCACATTTACATTAATCTCGTATTTAGGTAGAATGTCAAAAAAAAAAAAACTTTTTGTATTTTTTAGCATATTTCAAGCTAAGATTTTTAATTTTTATTAAGATAGAAAATTCAACCTCAGGCGGGACTCGAACCCGCGTCTTCTGGATAAGTACTCCAGACGCTCTGCCAACTGAGCCGCCGAGGTACCCGCCTGATGTGTTGAATTTTGCTTTCTTTATGTTACTTATGTCTTACGGCGACATAGCAACATCGATTGGACAATTCTGTCCAACCCAGAATACTCCCTGAAAAAAAAAAAAAAAAATATATAGTTTGAATTTTGCGGACTAAGACTAGACAGCACAGTTGGTGCAGTAGCTGAGCGATCGGCTTCTGCGCTACGTGTCGCGGGTTTGATCCCCGCACGGAACAAATATATGTATGTACACAGGTAGTTGTGCTGGGTTAGTGTGGAGAGGTAAAGTTTTCTATAAAAAATGAGTCCAATACATTTTGTCAAATTCCATTGCTTCATTTAGCTACTATTCATTATAATACTCGTTTTACTATAATATTCGTTTTGTAGACGTTCCTATCGCAACTTGCAAACTATCTTACACGTCATTAAATACTCGCGTGAGAGCAATCAAAGTAATTAACATTTCTTTTAGCTATTTCCTATTCATACTCCATTCATACGGAAATTAAACGTTGCGTAACACTGTGAGAGATCGAGTTAGATATCGATTCATATTTCCTTGAGATTTTTGCGTGTAAGGTGATTAAATCGTGTGCAATCAGAGCTGCAATTTTTATTAATGAACCGGTTTCGTGGAATCGTCATCTCGGAATGATTACCTAATGAACAAAATTGGTGTTTAGAAAAAGGTTGACTATATTTAGTTATAGTTTGGAGCCATGTTATTTCCCAAATCATTCGGTCAATTTCCACATCCGTCAAGTTAAAAAAATAACAGGGTCATATTGGTGGAATTTGGGTGCTCACGGTATTTAATTGTATGTGGATAAAGGATCACAGATCCACCCCATTTGCAGGAGTCATATCCTACGTGAGAAAATAGCTTCTTTTTACTAACTAAACTATAAATGGAGGAAATCCTCGGATGGCTCGGCAGCTTCCTTATGTATGATGTAGTATTGATACTATTGTGATCGGCGTAAATATTACGTAAAACCGTATAATTAAAAGCACCAATTTTACGATACAAATATTGGAACTTTACTACATAAAATTCTTCCGTAAAATATACAATTCGGCTTTAAAAAGTCGAAAGTCATTCATTGCATCCATAAAAAACAGATAAACAAAACGTCGGGCAATCTATTTCAATTATCCACACTTTAAACAATACAAAAACACGGATGGATCTGCATAAAACCTCCATTCTTCAGAATTCTCAGGCTTATACAACCGCAATAAGTATACAGAAAACAACTGGCGATAACAATAGCAATTATCATCACAAGAGATGGGGTGAAAGCGACTGGTCAAGTGGAACGTTAGCGATAGCAAGTCACTTTCATTATGAACACGTTATGCCTGCCGTACCGATGGCTGACCGATTATTGGCAGAAAGTTGCCATTGTCGGGTGATCACGTATGACATAATTCTTGGTGATCGAATTTAAGTGCTTTTAAAAAAGAATTGAGATACAGTTTTAAAATAATTACTTTTTAACTTCAATTTCTGCTCACATCAAGTTATTTAATTTAATTAATAGTTGAGGGACTGTGAACTTGAACCTATATATACGCAATTTATTTGATTAATAGTAATAGTTGTAAATTGTTTAAGAAGTGAAACCAAAGAGTGGTTTATTGATATCGTGACGGGCAAAAAAGAAATCAATGTTTTGCTTTATCGGTTTTGTCAAATTAACTACAAATTATCAGAAAATAATGCCGTACACCATAAAATAAACTAAACTACTAGAGTTTTGTCGGCTGTTGCTGTTTTTGAGACAAAAATATTTTATTTTCAGTCAGTTTTATTCCACCGCATCAAAGTAATCGTTTGCTGGGCACAAGTCACCGCTCATATTAAAAATAAACCTCTCCAAAAGCCTGAGATGGCTTCAATTTGTTCTCGAGACCCATGACTGCTTAGATCCTTCTGCTATTATTGGTCCAGCTCTATCAGCAGATCGAAATTAACGATTATCTCGTAAATAGCATTACAAAATCTGATATCAAGATGATATGATTAAATTCTTACACTTACGCGGATATTAGATATGAAATAAGTCTAATTTTCTATAGGTTCCACTTCGGTATATTAACATTACTTATTTCCAACGTTTTGGATCCCTTACAGCACCCATGATCTACCCGTGACCAGCCAATAATCATAAAAACTACTTATACTTCAAAATTATGAATGTTGCGACGTCCTTACAAAATAAATGTTGACAAGAAGGTTGCCCCTACGCGTAAAAGCTAACTTCTGTCGCGCAATAGTTTCATAGTTTACGATTAGGCGTGAGAAACTAGTCCCCTGTGATTGCACTCAACCCTAGCAACAAACGTGGAAACTCGTGTGTATTGTTAAAGGGATGTCACATAAAAGTATGTTATCTACACCTAGGTACTTAATATACTTTTAATATGATAAAAGCGAAAGTGTGATTTACCTATATGGAATGTATGCAGTTAGTTTGACTCCCGGAGAAGGACATAGGATAGTTTTGTCCTGGAAATCGTCCCTTGAAAGGACGAAAACGGGGGTAGAAGTTTGTAAGTGACATCGATAATTTCTTAAAAAAGGTTAGTAATAAACAAGACTGGAAAAAAGACTAATGAGATGAAGTAGCAGGCAAAAGTTAGTAAAAATTATAGAGAAGGGTTTTTATGCCTCAACGATAGTTAATAAGCTTTCGGCTAGCCTGATGGTAAGCGGTTACCCCGGCCTATAGATGTTTGCAACACCACAGGTGACGCTCGAGTGTTGCCGGCTCTTAAAGTAATTTTAATTTGCTTTAAATCCAAATCTATCGTATCAGGTTTATAGTTTACACTTAATTCTGTATACAACTATTATACGTATTAGTTAATTACTACAACCATTTATGTGCAGTAATTTATTTCGATTAACGATCGCAGATTCCTTTTTAAATCCAATATGATGTGGAAATTGAAGCTTTTCACGCATCGATTATATGAGATGCCTATAAAATTTTTAATTGGCACAGTACCAACCTTATAAGATGAAAGTAAGTATATTGACAGTATATTGTATAATTGGCTAGTGTGTAAGCCTGTTGCCTAAATTCCTTTAACTTATAATAATATATTGTATGCACGAGCTGTGGGAAGACCTTAATAAATAAATAAATAAATAAATATATTCTGTATCAATATAAACAACCTAACAAAGCAAAAGAAAATTTTTAAAACAAATGCAATGTCAGTGTAATGTCAACGACATCAACAAAACTTGGCACTTGAAAAAAAAATAAGTCATGATAAAAGTAATCAAATTGCTAAATTCATAGTATCCACAAATAAAAAACAATTTCTCTGCTCTTGCTTTGTGCATTGAAGCAAACAACAAAACACTACATCAGCACAAACCCATGCAATTATTCTCACGCCCTGGTTATACCAGCATGTGCCATGGTATTTCAGTCCATGTTGGGTAACACGTCACGTGACTCGGGGAACCAATGACAGCCTTATCTAGGTTTGTGGGCTTCGACATCAATTAAGATGATGGTGTTGCTTGATGATGATCTGGTTCATACAATTATTGTTTTTAATTGATTTATAAATGCCATTTTTTATAATTGGATCATGTATTGTAACGCGTTTGTATATTATGTCCAAATGGGTGGGTACCGATGTGTTTAGTCCTTTTATAAATTAGTATTGTTACCTACCTAGTAATTTTCCCCAGAATTTTCGAAATTTGTAACGTGACCACAATAAAATCCCAGAAGGCAGGCATCGCATTGATCTGATCGGATCGCGTAGTCAGCCCATAGGCATCGTAGATCACATCACGTAGACGGCTCGTAAGGATCACATAAAAGCCCCGCAGGCATCGCGTAAACGCCCCGTAGATACCTAACGCGTAGCTTAAGCTTATTGTAATACCAAAACGCGTTACAAAACAAGTTACAAAAACCAACATATCGTTACTATGTATATTAATTTAACCTTGAAATCATCGTTTCTATCACGACACGCTTAATTGGAAGTCACACGGCAGTTGCAAGATAAACAATCAAGTATCATTAATTTCATCACACTACTCGCCAATTAACAAACGTACCTACAATTATGTACTTAGGTGCCTGCCACCGACCGTGAAGCTCAACTCGAGGCATGTCGTCAATCATAGCTACTGGATATTAAATAATTGCTAACGGCACGTGTAAACGTGCTTCTCAATAATTATATCATGGTGATTAAAATATTATAAAAGATGTGACAATGCTGGTATCATTGTCGGCACGAGTCGTGAGCACAGATTTTAGTAGTTAAAGCCATTTTACGCATGTACGCTTTCGGCTAAATTTGTTCAGTATCGGTTTACCGGTCAGAAACTATCGTGTGCAGCCTCGGCGCCCCTTGCCGTCATCATTCCGCCAATGAGACCGAAAATTTATGGAATGCGCAAGTGAAGTTTGTGCTCACGACCCGTGCCGCTACCTATACTAATAATATTTTAGAGAATAGATATCGTTGACATCTTCAAGAGGTGCCTATGTCTTGTATAGCTTGGTAAGCTAACACAGAGTTATTTTTACGGATTTAATCGCTCTATATTCATACCATAAAATGCTCCAAAGCGTTAAGGTTATAATAATATTAGCACATAGTTTATTTTCGTTTTTAATTTCAATACTTAAAAATCAATATACCCATATCGAATGGAATTATTGCTCTTATAATCAGTGTATTCCCGTTCGTCCCCTAGACTTCGTCCCCCGAGGGGGACGAACGGGAATTTACAAAAATAATATTTAATTTGTTCCCGATCGTCCCAATCCTAATTCAAGAGAGGACGAATGGGAATATGTTCTTCGATTAGTGCCATTCGTCCCACTAAAAAGATTTGTGCAGAAGCCTACAGCTTATCAAATAAATGACTGTACTACGTATTTAATACTTTAACTGTAAATCCCCTTTTTTCAATCAAAATATTCGAAATTACAACCAAAAATACTGAATTGCACACTAAATTTGAACCGAATCGGTCCAATTCATAATTATTGGTTTAGGTTAGGTTAGAACTGTGACCACAACGCACGAGCCGAGCGAGCGAAGCGAGCGTGCCGCGGCAGCGGCCGGCGAAGTGCCAGAACCGAATCAGTCCTATTCATAATTATTTGTTTAGGTTAGAACTGTGAAAAAGAATTAATAAATTATTCCCATTCGTCCCCCCAAAAAATTTTGAGGGACCATCGGGAAAATAAATAACGAATTCCCGTTCGTCCCCCTCGGGGGACGAAGTCTAGGGGACGAACGGGAATACACGTTATAATCACCTATAGTGCATTTTCGTTTAAAAAAATTGGGCATTTTGTACGTCTGTCTTATTTTTCGGACGGCATCTGAAGTCTGCCAACCTATACAAAATAAGCGTTGAAAAGAGTTAACAATCTCTTTCTCCAATAACTCTCCAACATATACATTTTTCATGGAAAAAAGGGGAGCAAACGGACAGGAGCTCAACTGGTAGAAACTGATCACCATCATATATATTTTTCATAATGATAGATGACGAAATGATCGTGGCAATGGAAATTGGAGCGAATTAATCAATGTCTCATACGCGTGAACTCGTCTTGAGAACGAGACCATGTTGCGTCACCGATTCTGAGCCTTGTTTCATCTGTAGCTATTTACCAATGAAATGCCTTTAATTTCTCATCGCACATTCATTCACGCGTCATTCACGACGCTCTTGTTAGTAAAGGTAAACATTGGTTCAATGTAATTGCATTCCATCGAAGAAACATGTTCATAAATAAATGGGTACTTTAATTTTATAGTCCATCTAACAGAATTAGTGCACAAATGGTGATATATTATTTAATTTAATTTCTTATACATATTTACACGAATTTCAAATAAAACTACTTGTTATGGACAATAAATGTTATAAAGAATCCCAAACTTCAGGTTTAAAACAAGTTCCATACATTACAATAAAATCAATATAAACGTATTTCTTTGTTTTTGGTACTTAATTCTCTATATTACGCCAAGAAGCCACAAGTATTTTTTTTTAATTCTATACATTCACTTTAAAAAGACAGTCGCATTCTATAAAACGTAAATACTCTTATTTAAACACGTTAAGTAATCCGAACTTTCATTTTTAAATTATTATGTTAATGCTTGAGGCAGCTGGAACTGTTACAATTATAATATGAGTGGAGAGCGTTCACCCTGACTTTCACAAGGATACACCCAGTAAATACAGACACTACTATATCAAGATCTAGTCTCACAATGTCCATTAATTACTGTCCCACTGCTGGGCAGAAATCTCCAGTCATTAGAGAGCCATTAATGTATAGATCACCACAATATCTTAGTACGGGTTGGCAGACTTTACACGCCACGAAATTCTCTCAAGCATACAGGTTTCCTCATGATGTTTCCCTTCACCGTTTATGCATGTGATATCTATGCACGTAACTCCGAAAAGTTATTGATGCGTAAGATCTGACTTCTCACACTCTTCTGGTCACACCACTTTTTTTTTTTTTTTTTTTTTATGGAAATAAGGGGGCAAACGGGCAGGAGGCTCACCTGATGGTAAGTGATTACCGCCGCCCATGGACATCTGCAACACCAGGGGACGTGCAAATGCGTTGCCGGCCTTTTAATAAAGAATATACTCTCCTCTTGAAGGTTCCCACGTCGTAACGGTTCGGAAAGACCGCCGGCGACAGCTGGTTCCACAGAGCGGTTGTGCGAGGCAGAAAATGCCTCAAAAACCGCACTGTTGTGGAACGCTGGACATCGAGACAAAATGGATGGAACTTTGAGTTCTGGCGCGATGTCCGATGGTGAAATTCAGCGGCCGGGATCAAACCAAACAATTCCTCGGAACACTCCCCGTGATAGATGCGGTAGAAGATGCAGAGTGATCCAACATCTCTACGCAGAGCCAAAGGATCAAGCCGATCGGAAAGAGCCTGATCATCGACAACTCGAGCCGCCCTTCGTTGGATTCGGTCAAATGGAAGTAGCTGGTACTGGGGGGCCCCCGCCCAGAGATGAGAACAGTACTCCACGTGGGGCCGGATCTGCGCCTTATAGAGATTTAGGCGCTGCGCCGACGTGAAGTACCGTCTCGCCTTGCTGAGCACACCAAGCTTCTTTGAGGCCAATTTGGCCTTACTTTCCAGTTGACCGCGGAACTGGACGTTGCTCGAGATGTCGACACCAAGTATTCCGATGCTGGCTGTGGCGGATAAGGGAGTGTTCTCAAAATTAGGAGTTACGACGAATGGTGACTTCTTAGCGGTTAACGCGCAAACCTGTGTCTTTTTGGGATTGAATTGGACTAAGTTAAGTCTACCCCAGTCCGAGACTTTGGTGAGCAAAGACTCGACTTCAGACACAAGTTTGTTCCGACACTCAACGACGCATTCCCGAGAAATGTTTGCTCGGCCAGTGTACACGGCATCCACAGTGCTGTCGTCTGCATAGCAATGAATGTTGCTGATATGCAACATGTCATTGATATGCAGAAGAAACAGGGTAGGAGACAGGACACAGCCTTGTGGAACACCAGCATTGACAAATTTAGGATCAGAGCATGCACCGTCAACGACGACCTTGATGCTCCGATCTGCCAAAAAACTGGTGACCCAGTCGCACAATTTCTCGGGAAGCCCAAAGGAAGGCAACTTCGACAGAAGCGCTTTGTGCCACACCCGATCAAAGGCCTTCGCCATGTCCAGACTAGCTGCAAGCGCCTCTCCCTTGCTCTCAACTACCTCCGCCCATCTATGCGTTAGGTAGACTAGAAGATCACCAGCTGACCGACCCCGACGAAAGCCGTACTGGCGGTCACTAATCAGCTGGTGCTCTTCCAGGTATCGCAGGAGCTGGCAGTTGATAATGGTCTCCATTATCTTGGAGAACAAGGAAGTGATTGCTATAGGCCTGTAATTGGACGGATCCGAGCGATTGCCCTTTTTAGGGATCGGGTGCACTAAAGCGGCCTTCCAGGATTTCGGGACTATGCCTAATTCGTAGGAGTGTCGGAAAAGACGCGTTAAAACCGGTGCCAACTCTGGAGCACATGTCTGCAACACGATCGGAGGGATGCCATCGGGCCCACTCGACTTGTGAATGTCCAAGGAAAAAAGTGCTTTGCGAACTGCACTACGCGATCACTAGCCTCGCACAATCTAAATTCGCGTATCTAGGGAGAAGCCGGGCCCACCTCACAACGGTCCAATGCCCACCCCAGGATGTTGGGCCACCGAATAGAAATGGACTGTGCCCACGCTAGGATCTTGAATAAATATTATATAAAATTAACTTTAAAAAAAAAAGCAAAACCAACTTCAAAAACTAAAAAGCAAAAAATAACTTCATACAGTTGTACCTTTTTTTTAGATTTAAAGGTATGAAGTCGGTGCCGATGATGTGGTGGTTGTAACCACCCCGCTCAAGGTCACTCGCGAAGAGTGTACTTAGGTACTATTACGTTTGGCTTGGCTTTTTAGTTTTTGAAGTTGGTTTTGCTTTTTTTTTAAAAGTTAATTTATATTTTTCTTTTTAGTGTTGTATATATATATATTAAACTTTTCATATCAGGTCAATCTAATAGCCTGAAAGAATAGAACTATCGATCCATATATACTTATAATTATGAAAGATTTTTCCTTCAACTCCTAACCGTTGAGGAGTTGTACCTTCCATCATCAGATCATTACATGAAATGTTGATTTTCAGATGCAAATACTTGAACAGCTTTGTAGAATACATGTAAATGTAATAAATGCTTAATAAATGCTTATAACTGAAAGAATTTTCTTTTAAATCTTAACTGTTGAGGAGTTCTACCTTCCATCATCAGCTCATCAACCTCAAATGATGATTATCAGACACAAATACTGGAACAATTTTAGTAAATATATTCAAAACGTGATAATTGCCTATAAAATTTGAGGGTTGCCCTCGATTTCCCTGGGATCCCATCATCAGATCGTGATGTGGTTACAATGGGACCAACTGTGAAGTGAAGTTTTGAAGTAATTCGTGAACATACATTAAAAAAAAAAAAAAAAGTTTCCGACGAATTGAGAACCTCCTCCTTTTTGAAGTCGGTTAAAAAGGTCACCATTAAACTTTAGGTTGCAATAATGAGTCTATTGGAATCCAAACCCCTTATTAGATCATTTAGCAGTGGGGCCGGACCTCCCTGGAGGAAAAATCTAGATACGCCCATCGGCATTTATTCAAAAGATACTTCGTTAGATTGGCGCCTGGGCACGGTAGCGTCCGTCCGGCGATTTCACGCCCTGATCGCGAACAATAGCGTATCTTATGTTTCGTTGTAACGTACAATCTGTCTCACCAGACCTTGCTATTATGTTTATTTTGTAAACTGAATCAGTATGCATCATTAATTATTATGACCTCAGATAATGAATTGTAATTTGTATACCATGTTACTTCAGTTAAACGTACGAGTAGGTAGTTATATTTCCTGTGGAACGTAAAAAGAATATTAGAATGTCCTATATGCATTATCTGCATTGTTGATTTCATTCTACAAATACTGACATTTAAAGCAAAACAGCCTCCAGCCAACAACAATAGCGGTCTTCAACAATCTTACTTGAGTCATCAGCCCATTTACTCCGAGTTGCTACTGCTAATTTTATAGAAAAAACCAATAAAACCATGCTCAACCTGTGAATCCAAGCAAATACCTTTTGCCCAACAGCCGTACTTACCAGACCAACGAGGCAGTAACATACATGGCTAACCAATCTTCTCTTTCCAGCGAACAACATCAGCACATCAACGCTCGCGTCCGTCTCATCATCACAGTCTACAGTGGTGACGAGGCGGCCGTTCCGCGTGGCCAGCCGCCGTCGTCTAGGGTCCCCCACCACTAGCACTACCACCACCACCACAACTACAGCTGTTCCTACCACCGCCGCCGCTCAAGCTGTCACCAACGCATACGAGGACGAGGAGTCTTTGCAGGATATTGGGGATATTGGTAAGTAGTCAGTATATGTAAGATCTGAATGGAACCTTGTGTCACAATCACGGCTTATGTTGTAGAGTAGGTATGTTTATTAATGATTCGACGTCGTCATCTATAAATTTTGCAGTTATTGCATACAACTGCGCAGTGATGTATTTTGATGTCCTAAAAAACTTACGAAAAGTCAGTGGTGCGCGCCGTGGATTTGAACTCGAAACCTTTGACATCTCAGTTCACTGGTCTCACCACTCGGCTACCACAGCTATTTAACATTTATAGTTATACATACATATAAAAAAAACAACAATTTTATTACAAATCTATAAATCTATATGGTTTTCCACAGATGCGATCGAAGACCCAACTCTAGAGCCTAGAGCCCCCAAAACATCCTACAAAGCCACCCGGCGCCCACTGGTGAACTTAAAAGATGAGTTCAAAGACCAGAACCCGTCAGCAACCAACGAGGAGGAGAGAAAGAGACAGAGTAAGAAGTACAGCTCGACCATAAAGCAGAACCAGTTGAATGATCTGTTGAAACAGAAGAGTCAGGAGGAGACGACCATGGAGACGAAAACGACTGCTGAAGGTGAGTCAATTGTTAATGAAGATAGTTATTATAAAGGATAGTAGTAAGAGTGTTTGTGTATCTTAATTTCGACTATGGTCTGTACATTGCTGACATACCTAGAAGGATTAGTAAGTGAAGTGGCAGTGTTATTGAATCAATATCAGTTTTATAGTAAAAACAACCTAAAGCCTAACCTATTTTCAATCAGTCAGCTGAATATTAGGGCTTAAAATTGAGGTATAACATTTTCAGTTATATAATACGCACACTGCATGTGGTGATTAGATGTTAGTTGTCAACTTAGTGTTTTAATTTGAATATCATTTACTGCATACAATTCTTTACTAAAGCTACAATTTCTTGTTTCAGATATAGGCGCAGAAACAGCCCTAGCAATAGCGGCTCATCAATTGATCACAGCACCTATTCCCAGCATACCCGAATTTGAAGACGATGTGAAGCCTACAAGAAAGACACAAACCACCGTAGAATACAAATACACGAGCCGCGAGTACAACGAGTATACCGATAGCCGAACGCCTAGTTACGACGAATACCAAAGCACCCCATACAAGACCCCCGCAGCAAGTTACGATCAGACAACAGCTTACAGGACCCCAGTTGACTTTGACTCAAGTAAAGCAGCTGACTTTGAAATCCCTAAAGTACCCACAACGTCAACGGCTACTTATAGGACTGTTTACGCTGAAACAACGTCTGATGAACCTTACACTTCAGAATTTGATGCTCCAAAAATTTCAACCACCACATATGATGTTCCGAAGTCTACCGTTTTCACTAACACAGCAAATACAGCCAATCTGGACTACGTTCGGACAAACAACAACGATTACAGCATCACTTCTGGATATGAATCTCCCAAAAGTACACCAACCAGTTTCAGTACATCAGGTCTGACTAACTTCCCGAATACAGCAACGAACCAAGAATACGTCAGGTCAACGCTTGGGGGTTCTTATGACACGAGAACTGATTTAGATTCAACAGTAAATACATATTTGCCGAAATCAACTCCAACCAATTACCCGAATACGATACAGCAAGAATTCGTTCGAACTACTGGTAACACATACATTGATACTTCAACAGAATATGTGTCTAAAATTTCACCTACATACGTCCCTAAATTATCTACTGCAGACTACCAGAACACTATAAGCCAGGACTATAGTAGGACGCCAATAAACTCATACGATAGTACCCCTACTGAAGTGAACTCTCCAAGAATTTCGACAACGTTGACCCCACCGGCGCCTACTCCAACGAGATACTTCGAGCGAACAACATTCGCGGATACTCCATCCGAAAATTCTCCAAGAATATCTTCTGGCTTCATTCCAAAATCCACTCCAGCTACCAGAGGTGGTTCCAGGTTTAGCTTAGCCTCGGTGAATGTTGATCCCACTGGGTATACCGGAGTTCAAAGAGCTTCTACTCCGAGGTTCAGGACTGAGAAGCTCATTCCAGTACCAGTAGAGAACACAGAGTTCTCCACGCCAGCGTACACTGGATCCAGCCGGGAACCTTCATACTTTACAAGGGAATATCTTCTGGAGTCACCTGCTACGAAAGTTTATGATGGTAAGTTGAATTAACCTATAAGTCCAAATATCGAAAAGATCTTGATTCCCAGAGAAATAGTGACTAAATCTTTTTCGCTAAGGACATATTGTTAAAATCTATTTCCCTTCCACAGAGGAATACCAATACCTTTCACCGGCGACAACGCCACAAACGCCCGCACCTCCTACGCGGAAGGTCGTTAGGAAGAAGATCCAACGCAAGATTTCGACCACGCAGCGTCCGACCACAGCGCCACCATCGTCGACCACGCCGATACCACGCCGGGTGCCCTCCAAACAGCCCTTCGAGAAGATTCCCAAGGGCCCAAAGAAGACGTACAGGCCGATCGCTAACTACGACTATTACGATGATAGCGATGAGAAGGTGGCTGTGAAGTACGTCGAAGATACCAAGATTGTGATGCACGATAATGGTGAGCATTCTTTATTATAATTTAAAATACTTTTTAAATATACGGTAGTGGTAAATTACGATACAATTCGGGTCTTTGGTAGCCTTGATTTCAATCCCATCAGAGAATTATCACTTTTAACTTGTTTTGGCTAAATATTGTATATGTATGAACTAGAAATTATTAGATTTATAAAAGGGTAAAGATTTTTATTTGACTAGTCGTTATTACTAACACTTTCATGCAGCTGCCATTGTGAGACTTGACCTTCTCAATATACACAATAGTAATCACTTAATCAATAGCCCTTTTATATTTTCAACTATATTTTTTATGTCTTTGCAGGTCACATAGAGTGCCTAGACATTGGCAACTTCCCGCATCCGAAATCGTGCAAGAAGTTCATATCGTGCGCGCGCATCGAGAACGGCTCACTGCTCGGCTGGGAGTACGTCTGTCCCAAGGGCCTCAGTTTCGACCCCGTCGGAGGCATTTGCAACTGGTCAGCGGGTTTGGGGTGCAATGAGAAGGATGTTTGAGGCAAAAAGGCCTTTTGATTTCAACTCTATAAATGTGATAGACAAGGTTATTGAAAAAATACTACCAAACTCTTGAGGACTTTATTGAAACTGGCAACTTTTGTGTACACACAAGTGTCATATAATACAAGACAGAAAAATAAAACTTTGCCTATCAGTTCTATAATCATATTTGCTACAAAAGATTGCTGTATTTTTTTAACAACCCTGTATGACATTATCCATCACCAATTCAATTCAATTCAATTTCAATTATTTTTTTAGGTAAATACCTATTTTACCAATTAGTCAAAATTCAAAAAAGGCAACATCTGATATATTTACTAGCAATACTTAATTTACAAAAGTATTTATTTGAATCAATATTAAGTTCAACGAAAGTTGTTTTTTTTTTAGAAAATCGTTGTATTCAAGTGTTAATACTAACAATATTATGTAAGTAAAGTACGAAAAACGCATGTACATAAATAATTAATAGTCGTGATTTTTACTTTATTAATAAAACTATTGTATTTAATTTAATTTCAAATGTATACTTATTTCAGTCTTTTTATATATGTTTATATTAATATTTATGTGAATGATATCAAAATTTATAAAAAATATTTGTGATATTACTATCCTGTATCGTTGACTGAACAAAAGTAAATTAAATTCTTTTATAATTTAGTGAAAAGGAGTACACACCACTAAGGCACTTTTACCACTTTTACTACTAATTGTCATTATTTATGGCAACATTTTTACAATTTATTATAATTGGCAATATTTTATCTGACATTTTTAAGAAACACTTTTAAAGCATGACAGTTGCAGTTTGTTCCGCCATGTTTTTTTTTCTCAGCAATGATAGTGTTACTCCTTGTAATAAATAATTCTAAGTCAAAAAGTGGTACTTTTGTACCGAATTCGTACGAACACTGCCAATAATATACTCTTAGACATTAGTTCGTATAGAGATGTGTAAAGCAGGGCGATATCCTGAACAATGTACCCGCTGTCGTGGTTTTACATACACTTCAGAATGTGCCTTATTTTACAAATTTAGTTTTTAAGATTATTGACAAAATAAACAAAATATATTTAAATGTTTGGGTTTTATTGAATTTAATTTTTCCTTCCTAATGTTATATTACATAGCCATCATGCCTGTCGCCCACAAATTGTCAGGCAAACGTGTACTAAATATAGACTCATAT
Source organism: Craniophora ligustri (assembly GCA_905163465.1). Taxonomy (NCBI): domain Eukaryota; kingdom Metazoa; phylum Arthropoda; class Insecta; order Lepidoptera; family Noctuidae; genus Craniophora; species Craniophora ligustri. Next base: position 1,596,368 of record LR990967.1, on the reverse strand, counting down.
AACGCCGGTATGATTTTAGGTCTCATGTTACGTACCTCACGAATCGAAATCGAATCGAATTTCATAGAAAAACCCAACAACACATTACTGGAGCTGGGAATCAAACCCAAAACCTCTATGGACTTTACAGTATTAAGATGCAAAGGGGAGCGATTAAAAAATACAAAAACATTCTTAAAATACCTTAATTTATTTACAAAGTCCTCTTGCTAATATTAACATATCCTATACCGACGCATGTCATCTTGATCTTGTTGACGGGCGTGACCGCTTCATCATCAGACTCCTCGTCATCAAACCCTGACCGCTGCACCTCAAGCTTGAACATCACGCCGAAGAACTCTTTCAGGTGTTGCAGGAAGGTTATTGTGTAGTCTGAGAGGGGACCAACCTAGAATAGAAGAGTTTTTATTAGTTTCGCACATCACCACTGATTAGCCGAGGTTACGTGTGTATTTAACACATTGACGAACGGTGAAGGGAAACATCGTGAATCCTTGACGACTCAATTAGTCCAGCGGTAGTTAACACTGCTTTCTAAGGGTCCCCGGTTCGAATCCCGGTAGGCACAAATGTTTGTGTGATGAGCATAAACATTTGTATCCGAGTCATGGATGCATCTATGTATAATATGTATGTATTTACAACAAAAAAAGTATTTATGTAGTATATCAACCAACTAGTATCCGTAACACAAGCCTCATTGCTTAGCTCGAAACTAGATGGCGCTGTGTTTCATAATGTCCAGGAATATTTATTATTTATCCTCCATGCCTGGGAGAATTTCTCAATAGCGTGTAGTCTGCTAACCCGCACTAGGCTAACATGGTGAACTATAGCCTAAACCCTCTCTAACGCGATGAGACCCGTGGCCAACAATAGGCCAGTAAATGGGTTGATGATGACAAAACTCCAATTGTTGTTATACTTGATTTGTTGTTACTATTGATGTTGTGGAGTTGAGAAGAGCCGAAGATCACTCTGTGGCGTTCACTAAGGGAGGCCTACGTCCAGCAGGACAAATATAAGCTGATGATGATGATGATGATGATTGATGTTGTGTAATAAATTATCTATCAAAATAATCACTGGTTTGGAGAATACTTACTATACATTCGCTGACGTCCTTCTGACCGAGCGCCATCCAGAGCGCGCAAAGCCATTGGAACGAGGAGTCGACGGCGCCGCCCCTATAGACCTCGTCAAGTAACCGCTGAGCACACTTGCGGCCCAAGTCTTCTGGCAGTGTGATGTCGCCGGTGCCAACATCAGTTGATTTCTAGAACAAAGGAATACAGGATTTATCATTTGGTAGTGAAAGATGTTCTAGCATCGATAGTGTAGACGTTTAGTGCTGTGGCTGAGTGATCGGCTTTTACACCACGGTTCACGGTCACGGTTTTGATCCCCGCACAGAAACATATTTGTAGGGTATACAGGTATTTGTTACCTGGTACAAACACGTGTGTGTGTGTGGATAATGTTACCTAAACAGTTCCACGGGGTCGGTAATTCGAGGCTTATGGGCTTCGGTAACCGCTTACCATCCGTCGAGCCGTAAGTGTATTTGCCACTCTTGTAGTATTAAAAAATATATGGCTGTAAGCACACGGTAAAAGAGGAATCCAAGTGTGTAGTGCAACAGTATTTAAAAAAACACATTTCCCAATAAAAAAATAGACACTGATTTGAAGGACTTGTGATCGCAGAGGCGACGGCTGAGCGTTCACTAGGTCCCAGTTAATTTTGTATAAATTTCTCAGTAGTAAACTCGGAGTTTGGATTCGTGCCTGATTAATGGCATTAGGCACGCTCCCTATTAATTGCGATCTATAGGTATGTTTTATTAGAAATAATATTATACTCACAGCCTCTGCACAGTAGAAGGTCTTTTCATTAGTTTCCGCGACGAGACTGACACCAAACCCGGGACTCTTGCCTGCATTAGAGCCGCGACACTGATCCGTATTTATGTACACATCTGGTAGGAACTTAAGCATTACCTGTAAATAATACAAAGGTTTGAGAAATGTGATGTAAAAACTTAAATTAATTAATCTAACTGCCACCTGCGGCTTTGTCCGCATGGTATGTGGATAAAAAGTAGCCCATGTGTAAATCCAGATAAACTATCTGTATGCCAAATTCCATCCAAATCTGTTAATCAATATTTGCGTGAAAGAGTAGCCAACCACACAAACATCCATACAAACTTTTGTGTTTATAATATTAGTAGGATATTACGGACCATGACAAAATAGTGTCATATTTTAAACCTAGTCATATTCTAAGGCACATAACTAGACAGACTTAACTATCAAGATGTTAATAATACTATTAAATTTACCTAATATGCTATATCTTCATATAGCAGAGTGCTGAATATGATAAACTCTAATGAGTGTAGAACACCTAATTATTGATCATAAATGTTTTGATGGCAGGGCTAGGTTTAATGAGAAAGATAATGATATAGAAAGTAGTGATAGCTTTAGAATAAATTCATAAACTAATAAGCAATATTGTCTTACCCCTTTAGCTGCATCAACAACCCTGTTCGCCATGGTAGGTGACACTCGCAGGGCATACACTATTCCTCGTATTCTCTTCACAAGCCCCCACTGTGTCCACTGGAGGGGTCGCAGGCTCCGCCGGACGGGGCATTTAAATACTACCTCACCTCCACCAAGCGGTGGGGCTCCTAAGACACAATATTAATTTTTAAACCCAAAAAACTTTTTAAAAGCTAAATGTTAAGTTTACTGAATATTAAATAGGTATATTGTATAATTTCAGAATGAGAATATATAGGAATATAGACATTGTGTCCCTTTGAATTTTTCACAAACTCGGCCTAGAATTTGAAAGGTAATTTTATAGTTCATTTGACAAAGTATTCCTTTGTTGGTCTATGAAAAGTTGAGAACTTTTAACCGGAAAGAAACTCACCTCTCCTAACAACTTTTAGCTCCAGTCCATCATCTACTAATATGAACTTCAGCAGTACTGGTAGAGCAGCTGTCTTGATCTTATCTACTGACACATCTAAATTGCTGTGTGTGACACCCTGCAGGACTGCATTCAGAGGCTCTTTGCAGAAAGGGCCCAGTGCTAGGAGGATTTCTAAATAGTAGCCTGGAATACGATTTTTTTTTAAATTAATAGACATTGTAGAGTTTATAAATGAATTAAGGCAGGGTGGAAGAACATGCCAAATGTATTCGTAAAGCGTTAATATGAGAAATACTAACCTATACCGCGTTGTGTGCTACAACTGTGTGTAACTTGCCCGCCAACTAATATCCCAGGCTGATAGTACACTGAAGTACCTGTCTCACTAAGCTCCACTCGCGTACCATTCGTTACCTTGTCCAGCAGCCGTATCAAACTAACTTCATATTCCCGAAGCCCCGGGTCATCTTGTGTACTCCGAATCTCTTCTATTTTAATTGCTCGACCACTCAGCGTCGCCAACAGCAGTCTTTGGCGAAAGAAGTTGCTACCCTTGTACACGAGTAAGTCGTTATGCACAGTTGCAGGCATTTTGTGGAGGTTTTGGTCAAAATAAAATAGTAAACAACAATCCAGTCAGAATAAAAACACGTGCGTGCCGCAGATTGTCACATAAAAAACGTCATTACTGTCACTGTTACCCACACCATGCACAATACGTTTTGTTACCCACGCCATAACTCACTCCAATCAGCTATTCTATTCTAATAAAATAGTTCCCATATAGTAATCAGTTTTAAACTCAAAAGCTCGCTATTGAGACTTTAAAAAAAAGCAATTATACTTTACTGGACTTAGAAATCCGAACAAAGATGTTACGCCCAGTGATTTATATAACTAGATGAGTAAAGACATTTGAACTAATTTTATTTATTTGATTATTTGAAGACTCAATCTATATATTCTCTGAACAAATCCACTTTGCAGTGATTACAATTTCAAGCGACCTAACGAAACGTTATTCTAGCTTGAAATGACTTGTTGTCAAAAATATGTCAAATCAAAACTTCAAAATCCCCTGCAAAAGACAAAACATACTTTTGATTTGAGGTTATTTTGTATATCTACAATCACGTCTATCTTTCCTGTTCTATTGTGAATAATAACTTATCTTCCAAATAAATGGTGTAATTGTCACCATGAAAGTCTCAATTGGTGAAGTCGTTCTTCCAGGTGATTACTGCGCAGAAATCGCTATAGTCGGCGAGAAAAGTAAAGTTATCCTTGGACCAGGATTAAGAAAAGAAATTGATGGTATTTTCATTACCAAAGCTGGAACTTTAAAAAAACGAGCGCCTAATACTTATTGGGTGGATAACTATCAGAAGCGTTACATACCAGCTCGAGGGGAAAATGTTTTAGGTGTCGTGGTGCAAAAGGCTGGGGATATATTTCGCGTTGATGTTGGCGCCAGCTCTACAGCATCATTATCCTACCTATCCTTTGAAGGTGCCACGAAGAAAAACAGACCTAAAGTGCTTAACGGTGACGTTGTATACGCAAAGATGCTTGTGGCTAGCAAAGATATGGAACCTGAGATCGTATGTGTTGACTCACACGGGAAGAAGGGGCGTCTAGGCGTGCTAGAAGACGGTTTTCTCTTCAAATGTTCTTTGAACTTAATAAGAAAGATATTGAATCCAGACTGCCCTTTATTAGATTCTTTGAAAAATGAATGGCCTTTTGAATTAGCGGCAGGGATGAATGGCAGGATTTGGATCAAAGCTAACACTATGAGAGAAACTATTGCATTAGGAAATGCAATATTAGGCTCAGAATACCTCAGTAGTGATGAAATAAAAAGCATGTGCTCTAATATAGCTAGCATATTAGCAGGACATATTTCATAACATTTCTATAACTTCATTATGTATCTTTTATTAAACACTATTTTTAAGTCTACTTGTTTTTTATTTGATGCATTAGCAATTTATGACTGCCTATGGTATTTTTAAGTTATGCTTGTAGGCAAGACTTTGGATTAGAAGTTAATTTATAGGCCTTGAATCAAACTCCAAAAAAATATCCAATCCAGGGTATAGCTGGCAAATGATAAAATATTTATAGGAAGAGCCAGCTAGAAGGAACAAGCATCAGCTGCAGCTGCAGCTGCCACTACAAGAGTTCAAACTTCGTTCTGTCCAATTGAAGGCATTGTACCAAACCTTTGATCTATGGTATAGTATAGCTGTACCAACCAGGGATGACTGGTAGAAAAATATATATTATAATTTGAGAAAAATGAGGACCAGGAAGCAGTAATGATAAGGTAGCTTGACTCAGTCAATCATTATGGCAGTCAAGTTGCCTGCCATAATGTGGCAACAAAAATAATGACGAGGTCTCGATCGATTGATCGCTTGTTCCAGTACTAGGTGTTCTTAAATAAAACAATAGAAAACAGTGATTGGGAAATTTATTTTGGCAAATGCAACTAACCTAATCATTCAAATCTCAATACATAATGTAAAACTACATCCATCTGTATTCCAACCATTGTTCTCTTCTAATAAATATATATTACAAATGGCGGACGTCGGCGTTTTTTATATACATGTTGGTGTGACGTCACCGCCGTATATTGCAACTATTTTAATAGGAGTCGACTGACCAGAACAATTTTCCTTTATAACAATAATTTAGTAAACAATAAAATAATGAACTGTTATTAATGTTTTTTTTTTTTCATTTTAAATGATAATTTTTGCTAATTTATGATTTGATGGCAGCCTCTTGTCACGGGTTTAGAATTGAACTCGTCCATACGTCGATAGGCCTCTTATGAATAAATGAACAGGCCATTTGATCATTACAGATTTCTATTTATGAAAACTTTTACTGTTGAGGAAATATGAAGTGTTTCCAAATAGTAACATCTCAAGTACAACACAATACTTTAAAAGAACAATTTGGCATTTAATTTAATTGCAAGACAACTCACACATATTCATTTATTTCCAGTCATAAAATATCTAAACCCGTGACACAGCGTGTACATCGCCTGTATCAGCCTAGACTAACGACAAGCCTCTTAGCGACGATAATTAGAAAGTGGTAACTTTTAAAAAGATACAAACTGATGCACTACAGCTTGAATAGTAACTATCAAGTTTTAAACTTTAACAACCTACAAAAAGGAATGTGATATTATTTATTTACAAAACGTTCAAAACAATATGTGTCGAGAATATTAGCGTTAATAGTTATAAGTTTAATGATCCCGAATCCAATTCTTTAAAGCTACTTTTAAACTTTGTGTAGATACATGATATTTGACATAGAATAGACCCGTGGTAATCCGGCTTCTGTTTAACATGCCTATAACATACGTGTGTAAAAATCACATTTATTACGTCCAATCTTAATCGATGTATGGTTATACACGTTTGTCAAAGCACCAAGGATTTTGCTCGACGCGTATAATTTCTACTTTATTGTGAATGTGATTTAGTGTCAGTTTTTTAAATTAAATGTTGGGAATGCAGGGCGTCGGTATTCTCTGCGCGGTATAGGTCTAACAAGTTCGTTTATTTGATTGATTTTTCCGGATCTACATCAGAAATGATTTTTTTTTTCTATTCAGTACAATATTCCAATTCGTATCTGGTGATGCTACTGAAAATGTTTTTTAAATTACACAAGTACTAACTCTAATAACCTCAACAACATTATTGCTAAAATTTGGATTTTTACATTTAATAATCTGTATGTTTTTATACTATATAATATAATATCAAATAAATTCGTGTGTCGTACCTCAAGGGGGACTATGATAGAAGTTTTAATTTTAATAAGAAACCTGTAAAAATAATGTAATAGGTATGAAAGATGTCAACTCTTAGCCTAGTATAGACTGAATAGTTAATTAAATGCACTGATCTTTGTTTTTATAATAATTAGTTATAAACTATGTTCACGACGATATTTATAAAATGTTTCTTAAGGGCAGATGGCTCAACCTTTTGAGACTAATTCCTATCTGCTTTTGAAATATTTCAGTTTGAGTTTTGTCACCGTTTTGTATGGTTTCTGGCCCTAAGGGAACTTAAAAAAAGTCCCAGTGAAAGTAAAAGTTAAGTTATGTGTAAATTCTATATATAAGGTCTTCTACCGAAGTCCAGTTAAGAACGAATTCGAAGTCGCAAATATACATTTGATCTAGTATAAGTACGTAGTGTTTCGTATTATTTTTCCTAAATCATATTCTATGTATTTCAACAGTATAATAAAAATTCTACTTATATTTACACACATAATTGATGAAAAGATATCGTGACATCTTTACGACGTATCAATTATGGCATGATATGATGTTTAATGAAATAATCATATAATGAGCATAAGCAAACTTGACTAAAGATCAGTGCATTAATTTCGACTGTCCTAAGATCCGAAAACCGTTTTTTTTACAATTTCAAAGAGAGGAATAAAGTTTCTCACATTATTTTTTCACAGTCGGTTGTATTATAGTTTCTTAAAGTAAGAACCGGTTTATATTTAGTTTCTTTTATAATACAGATTACTTGATAAAGAATGAGAAAATCTGTTCAGCCGTTTCAATATAATCAGAGCTGTCGGTTTTTTATTAAATGGTAGAAAAGCTTTATTCCTATCACCAAAAAAGAGGTCTCAATAGCTTTCTTTACTTTGGAACAGTCCTTTATATCGATCACAGCAAAATCGTAACACTGTACAAATATTTACATACATTATCAACGAAGCAGTCATTTTTACGTGTTTTTTTTTCCATTTTTTTATTTGTATTAATTATTATTTTAATTACGAAAATATAATTTATTCTATCGATTAATCGGAGATCAAGATTGTTAACTTACAATAGATTTATTAACATATTTTACATTTTTATTGATAAATGTTACACTAAGTATCGAAAACCCGTTTGTTATGTTATAACAAATATAACATTTAGTTATATTAACGTGTACAAGTTGGGAGGACAATTTGCGTGGTTGTCTTTTTATTATATTTACAAGAATTTTGATTCAAAATTACGGATTTTATTGAGGTATATTGATATATATTATAATTCAATTTGGCCAGACTCTTGCTCTGCTTATTACCGCGACAAAATTCGTAATATTTTTAATTACAATGTCTAGTACTCGCGTAAGTGTAAAAAATCATAAAATTAAACTTATTCCATTCAACGTGACTGTGTTTGAGCAAACTGAAAGCAGACGCAAACCTGAGATGTATTTTTTGGACCCAGGGATGAGGTAGCTCTGTGTTAAACTTAATCACATTTTTTATAGTATTTTTGACATCTGAAGTATAGGATAAACAAATTTATTTAGTGTATATTATATTAGCGAATACTTTAAGAATTAAGATTTTTTTTTTTTGACAACGTTCTTTACTTTCGTGTAATATATTATGCGATAGAACCAATTAAATAAATAACTTAAATATAAATTAAGTGCAATAAAATCGTTCTCCCAATTTGTTGAAGAGGAAAATAATCCTTATAGACACTTCAAAATATAAATATACTAGTTAAAATAGTCTCATGTTTTTCAGTTTTATCGATTTACAAGATTGAGGTGCGAACACTTGCAGGCACTGTGGCGAGGGTGGCGTAACTTTACTTTAAATATTTTAATTAGTTGTAATTTTGGTTATTGTTTCGTAAAATTCGATCATATTTTTCAAACCAGTTACTGGTAGTTTGAATTTAAAAAGAAATGTTTTTCACGTGATTACACAAAATGAAATCTATTTAAAAGATATCTGGCAACTTTCAATATAACCAATTTTCAAATGTTATACCTTTCATGTGCTATGATCAATGGATTGTGAATTCTAAGGACTCGAGTTCGATTCCAAGGCACGCACGCACATTTATCAAATGCTCAAAAGGTGAAAGAAACACCATGAAAAAACCTGCACAGAGATTTCTCGATAGCGTGTGAAGTCTGCCATCCCGCACTAGACTCTCACAAATGAGAAGAAACCTGTGCCCAGCAGTTGGAAAACAAATAGGTTGAGTCCACCCTCGCCACAAGCCAGCAGTGGAGCAATCTCGCGCCAGGTGTGAAGGTTCTAGGGCCGCACGCACAGTGCCCCCGCCAGCCGCTCTCAGAACACCGAGTCGGCCGAGCGGGACAGGTGCACCGGGTGCGAGGGAGAGCGCGCGAGGCGCTTGCGCGGCAGCTTCTGTAGCGTCGTCAGCAGGTGCGGGAAGTCAGGCCGCTCCGACGATCGGTACGACCAGCACAGCATTAGAATGTCCTGCAGTATGGAAAAGTTTAATAATAATAATAATTTATCGTTTATTTTTCAAGACAAAAACAGTTGTGCTATTTAAAAAGATATTTTTTTTGTTGAAGTTTGTAATATTTAGTCTACTTGATATTGGTATCTGGTTAACGAGTTTGAAGTTTGGCTGGACTTTCAACTCATTTCAGAAAACAACTTGCAAATCTAGACAAGAGAAGACTAGAAAATTACAGTCTTACCATAAAATTGGCAAACGAAATTACAAAAAACATCAGCTGCCTAAAATTGAGCATTGTAGGTTAAAACTAGACTTAATTACTATTAAGATGATTTGCCACACCAAAATAAACCTTATTTCCTTATGTTACCGTCGACAATTTCGGAGCGACAAAAGATCTTGGTGTTCTCAATAACATACCTTGATATCTCTAGATGCTTGCATGTTCGCTAGTGACTGCTTGACGCCCTTCCCGACTTGCCAGATGACTGCCTCGGGCGGCTGACCCTTAAAGGGGTACTCTCCACATAGAAGCTCATACCAAACGGTACTGAAAATGTAGGTATTACGTTAGTAACTTTATATTGACGACCTAATTAGTCTAGCGGTAGTTAACACTGCCTTCTATGCTATGGGTCCCGGGTTCGAATCCCGATAGGGATAAATGTTTGTGTGATGAGCATAAATAAACATTTGTTTCCGAGTCATGGACGTAGCTATGTATAATATGTATTTTAATGTAAAAAATGTATGTAAACAAAGTATATATGTAGTATATCAACCATCTAGTATCCGTAAGAAGCCTCGTTGCTTAGCTCGGAACTAGATAGCGCTGTGTCATAATGTCCAAAAATATGAATTTATAAATACTTATTTATTTATTGACGATAGCCAACTACTGTCATTTTAATTCTTAAATTACATATTCACGCACGGGCACGGGTCTCCTCTCATTCGAGAGGGATCAGGCTATAGTCCACCATGCTAGTCTACTGCGGGTTGGCAGACATTACATGCCATCGAGGAAAATCTCTCAAGCATGCAGGTTTCCTCACGATGTTTTCCTTCACCGTTTGAGCATGCGATAAATACGCACATAACTTCCGAAAAGTCAGTGCTGCGTGCTTTGGGTTTAAACTTGAAACTTCTGACATCTCAGTCCACTGGTCACACCGCTAGGCTATCACAGCTCTATATGTTATTAAGTATTGCCAATCAATGCAAATGTTGCCAGTTAATTGAGTAGAAATTTATTTCAGATTTCAAAACAATTCACACGATTTTGAAATTACACATAATTGAATAAAAAAGCCTCGAACACGCTGTAGTATGTAGATTACTTTCTCGCATGAAATCCACCTATTTGGGCCTCCATAAGCATCCCAGACGCACTACAGGTACTCGTAACTTCAGAGACGGTGAAGTAAAAAAAGTTTTTCTTACTATAGAGAATGGATTATTTACTTATTTAGATAATTTAGGAAGATAGTATTGTTTGTTGAGGAATGCATATAGTACTCACCCGAAGGCGTAGACGTCGGTGGCCTTGGAGAAGGGCAGGTGCAGCGAGGCGTGCGGCGTGAGGGCGCGGCACAGCTCCGGCGCCAGGTAGCACAGCCAGCCCGCCGGGATGCCCAGCCGGCAGCCGCGCACGCTGCACGCAACACACGTACATTTCATACATACATACACTCACGCCTTTTTCCCATGGGGGTAGGCAGAAACTACAGAATGCCAAGCACTACGGTCCCTGCATATCACTTTTACTTTTCATCATTATTTATTTATTATTTTAAAAATTAATTCATTGTAATACTCGTTTAAAAAGTAACAGATAGGTGTGCAAGATATTAATTTTTATCTATACTAATATTATAAATGCGAAAACGTGTCTGTCTGTTACCACCGAACCAATTTAGATGAAATTTGGTACAGAGATAATGTGAGTACCGGAGAAGGACATAGGATAGTTTTCATCCCGGAAATCATCCCTTAAAAGGGGACAAGGGGGGTGGAAAGACGAAGTCGCGGGCAAAAGCTAGAAACTTTAATATAACAGTCCAATAATAAACAATTATAGCATGACTATTTATGACAGTGAAGTTAGTAATGAATGTATTTTTTTATTGAAAAAATTCATTCCGTCGGGATATTAACTCAATGCAAGTAAAAGTTTTTTATTTAACATCTTTTAAACTAAACAAATTTGAACGAAAGTTTTTCTTTTGCATAAGATGACCCTTTAATGGCCAAAAGCTATATATAGCATTTAACATCACACTACGTCCATTAGGGACCGAGTAAAAATATAAAATAAATTTTAACACACTGACCTTTGCACAAGCTTGTTCCCAAAGCACAGTTTGGTGACGCTGAAGAGTCCAAAGTCAGTGATGACCACCTTGCCGTTCTCCAGAAAGATGTTCTTCGTCTTCAAGTCTTTGTGGATGATGCCTCGCGCGTGTAGGTAGCCCATACCCTGGGAACAACAAAAGGAAAGGTAGGTAGAGGAATAACTACGAGGAAATGACATACACTCGTACGAGAGGCGCACATAATAGTATGCATTTACAGTTGTCCAGATTGTGGTTGTTTTCTATGCTTCACTCTGTCATTATTATCCGTATAACATTAAAACTGAAAGGTTTTTATGTTCGCGACCGAGAATTTTGGCAAAAAGACATGTAAATTTGTCTAGTTTGTATTGTTGTCTATTAATTATCTCGACCTGTGATATCTGCTGCGCCACGATGACGCTCCTGTTGGCGGTGAACTTGTCCTTCCGGAGGTGGATGTGCGTGTACAGCGTCATGCCCTTGCACAGTGACGTCACGATGGCCAGCCGCGGCGGCTTCATGCATGCGCCCATGAACAGCACGAGGTTCTCGTGCCGAGTCTTGCGGAACGTCGCCACCTGGAATAGCATGGTAATTATGTTTCGTCTGCATTGTATGTGGCTAGTTTTCTCAAAAGTGACATTAGGGTTTTTAACAATACAGTAAGCAATAAGTACGAAATTATTGGAACGAAGTTCCTTGTCGGGCGTTGCGAAAGAGGGCTAGACGGAAAAAAATAAGACGCAAAGTTGTAACGACACTTTTTGCTATAGTAAGCCGTGCGGGCGGCGTGCGCATGTTTCTCTGTCTGTCTCTCTCTCTCTCTCTCTTATAGAAAGCAAGGGACACCCGGATGGAACGAAGTTACTTTCGATTAATTAGTGAAGGAATTGTAAAAAGGAGCTTCGTTCCATCCGGGTGTCCCTTGACACCTCTCAAGTTTTTTTTTTATTGCTTTTTTTTAATAATTACTTGTGCTACATGCTCTTAAGCACGCATGCTTAAGAGATTTTCTCGATGGCATGGTAGTAGGCTAGCGTGGTGGACTGTAGCCTAATCCCTCACATATGAGAAGAGACCCGTGCCCAGCAGTGCGACAATTATGGTTGATGATTATGATGAAGAAAGTCAATATGAATAAATAAATATACAGAGAGAAATGGATGACTAGTTACTTAAAAGCTTTACAAAAGCATCGAACCTCGTGTTTGAAGGTGTCGAGTGGCACGCAGTCGTCGCTGAGCACGTGCAGCACCTTGACGGCGACGGCGCCGTGCCAGCTGCCGCGGTACACCGTGCCGAACCGCCCCGTGCCGATCACCTCGAACAGCTTCAGCTCGTCGTACGGGATGTCCCATTCTTTCATAGACAGCTGTTGAGAAGGAAATATCATCAAAATGTCTTGGGATATAATTGATGGAATAATACATGAAAACTTGTAAAATTGCTGCCAGTTTACTGTTTTTGTTTCTGTTATTTTTAGCTATAACTTTCTTTTCCATAGAAATAAATAAATATTTATTTGTTCAGTTTTTTACGAACCGTTAGATCGATCTTAGATAATGTATTAACTATATTCATATAAATTAAGTTCTCTTTAAAGGACCATAACGAGTCTGGAAATGGTTAACAATGGTACACCAGCGAAATATTTGTAAAAAAAAGAAGATTCCGACGAATTGAGAACTTCCTCCTTTTTGAAGTCGGTTAAAAATAGAAAATGTGTAAGAATGCTTGAAGAACTCCAACTCAAATCTGTAGCTAAATGGCAAAAACGAAGTTAGTTCGAGTCCTAGCCTACATAATGTTATTCTTTCCCAAAAATATATACCTTAGCAGTAGTGTCTACGATATTATCGCTTACCTCTTCAAATAATCTCCGTCTACGTATAAATAAAGACATTATGGATACTTTTAAAACCACTGAGATACTTAGAAAACTTCAGTTTGAAATCACCAGCACTTTATGTTCGTCGTTTTATGAGCTGCCAACAACTACGAGTTTACGACTGTCTGTATAGTGTAAACAAGCTTTACTTGTCTTTTTTATATAAATAAACTAAAGAAGATAAAAAATGTTTTTTTTTTCTTCTATAAGTATATGACACTGACGTTTACAGCTAATGTATAAAAATCAATTCAAAACCTACGTTCAAAATTCTATATTGCAAAAATTTACTATACATAAAATTAACCAACAATCAAGAACTTTATTGGCACTGCACAACTTTAAAATGTGTTTAAAACAGAAATACTTTTTATGTAAAACAAAAGTTTACAAGTTTGGTCACAAGACAAAGTTTAATCAACTTCCAATGTTATTAAACTAAAAACTTGTCTACTACACAATCGAAACAACAAAAGCTTTTGTCACGTGATTTTAAAACAATAAATATCTACACAATGTCAGTATCAACGGCCCAGTGTCGCGTTATCTGAGGGAGCCCGCCCTCGCACGCGTTATCTGTATAATGGTCGCTGATACAACTAATATACGGCTGTTCACTTCACTACGACTGTTTACGATACTGTAAGGGAAGGGATAGGGTGATTCATCATTTTAAAACTTTTGATACTAACGAATTGTTATATATACGTAACCAAATGGAGCTTAATGTATTAAGACATTAAATATTACCGTATTAATTATTTATTTTTTCTTTCTTTCAACCTTTATGGGCACTTTGAATTCTAAGCTAGCTCACAGTCCGCCTAATGGTAGGCGGTTACCGCAGCCTAGCAAACGGAATTCCCATGCCATCAGAATAGTCACTCCAATAACGAGTTCTGGCAACCTTACTCACTCACAGAAACACAACTATTGTTGTTTCACTGCGATCTTCTGTAAGTGGGAAGACACTTTCCCAGTCTGGCAGCCCAATTTGAGCGAGAAATCTCGCTATACCCTCTCCAAATCAAATCAAAATCAAACGGTTTTTATTTCAAATAAACTTTTTCAAGCACTTTTAAAACGTTATGATTCTATTTGCACTAGAAAGAAAGAAAGAAAATAATATTTATTGACACAGTCACGAACAATGCACACAATAACATAAAAAAAGAAAGAAAAAAAAAGCATATGTATATGATTCTATTTGCAGTTCCGAAAACTAAAAGGATATAGGTACTCACGCTATTCTGCCGGGGCCACCGCGAGTCGCCGTGCTTGTTAGAGAGGTCGAGCGAGTCCCCGCGCTGGCAGCCGCCGCTGTCCGTGGAGCCCGAGCCCGACAGCGACACGCAACGCGAACTGTCGCCTAGAATACAACACCGCTGTAACCTTATGTTGTAACTTTTACATATTTAAAAAAAAAACGTTGCCCCACAATAGGATTTTACAAAAATACCCAGACCCGGAACAACTACATGTAGAACGTACAAATATTTGCTCCGTGCGGGGATCGAACCCGCAACCCGTGATCCACAAACCGATCGCTCAGCCATTGCGCCACCGAGTCGTCCTAAGACAATGTATAATTTATTCAAGGTAAGCCAAATTTAATTGGTTCTTTTTGAACGTCGACAATAACGACAGACCCCAAAAACGCCTTTCAACGCTTCCTAGTGTTTTTGCTGGGAAGAAGCTACTACTGGCAAGGCATTAGCTTTAAATTTTATTTGCTTCTAAACAATAGGTAAATAGTCTGTATTTATTTTTATACAGTAGGAAAATTGCCAAACTTTTTATGAATTGTATTATAATTCATGTTATCCCAAATATAATAAAGAAAGTTTTGTTTTAATCGCTTCAGTAGTAAGTAAGTTATAACCGTTTCCAATTTGCGGGAAGAAAATATTTCTTATAATATGAACTGCTGTTTGATTTTACCACTTTCGATGCCGATTTCAAAGAAAGGTTCCTTTTTTACACCTGAAATGACAAAGTTGCAAAAATACATTAGTTAGACTCACCACTTTTGACGCTCGCGGTGAGTTCCTCCTTGTTGTCTTGTTGTTGTCGCGCCGGCGACTGGACTGACGCGTGGTTCGGACTAGACACTACCGGCTTCAATTCTGTTGACACGTAGATATTACTCAGTAATAATAATAATTTATTTCATATAAGCGTATTTCATATACAATAAGCTGAATGTAGGCGACCCCCAAAAATGGTCCCGATGGCCCGTGCAATATCATCATATCAACCGTTAGACGTCCACAGCTGGACATAGGTCTCCCCCAAGGATCGCCACGACGACCGATTCTGCGCCACCCGCATCCAGCGAATTCCAGCGGTGCAATGTAAATAGATTAAATTAAATGATATAACATTGTATCATTATCATCATCATCAACCTATTATTGTCCCACTGCCGGACATTTGAGAGGGATTAGGCTATAGTCCACCACGCTAGCCTACTGCGGGTTGGCAGACTTCCCATACTTATCAGCCTATTGCCGTCTACAGCTGAACGTAGGCACACCCCAAAGAGCGCCAACCATCCCGGTCTTGGGCCATGACTTCCGATGCCATCGAGAAAATCTCTCAAGCACGCAGGTTTCCTCACGATGATTTCCTTCACTGTTTGAGCATGTGATAAATACGTATGTAACTTCCAACCGAACCGAAGTCAGTGGTGTGTGCTTTGGGTTTCAACTCAAACTTTGTTTTTTTGTAAAGTCTTTTATTAATCTTCTTTCTTCTTCTTTTCGTCCCAAATAGCGCAGTGTCTCGACCAATGTGTGTTGCCAGTGATGACTTACGGCACCGAAACGTGGCCGCTAACAATGGGCCTTAATAGGAAGCTCACTGACACTCAGAGAGCGACGGAGAGGGCTATGTTAGGAGTTTCACTACGTGATCGATTCAGATATGAGGAGTTCCGTAGAAGAACTCGTGTCACTGACATAGCCCGAAGAATCGCCAAACTCAAGTGGCAGTGGGCAGGGCACATCGCTCGAAGAACGGATGGCCGAAGGGACTCGAAGGTTCTCGAGTGGCGACCACGTACTGGAAGACGCAGCGTGGGTAGGCCTCCAGCAAGGTGGACCGATGAACTGGTTAAGGTCGCTGGAATCCTTTGGATGCGGGTGGCGCAGGACCGGTCGTCGTGGCGATCCTTGGGGGAGACCTATGTCCAGCAGTGGACGTCTCACGGTTGATATGATGATGATGATTAAACTTGTGTAACAATGTAAGTGGGCGGTTGTTACCGGGGAAGTGGAACTGCTGCTTGGTGGTGGGCGGGTGGTGCTGCACCACGTGGTGGTGGTGCGGCGTGACGGGCGGCGCCAGCGCGGGCGAGGACGGCGTGGAGCTGTTGCACGACGACGTGTTGGACGACGAGTCCGGCTGCGCGCCCGCCCCGCCCTGTCCGCACACGCAATACTAAACATTACAGTCACGATGATAATAATAATAATAATAGTCTTTATTTGCTAGAGACAAGGTATTTCACAGTTGTAGTTGTTGTGTTGTTCAGTAACATAAATTTTACAACATATCTCACCGTTAAATCGGTATGCCAATTTTTTAGTTCCATATTAAAGTTAACAGTTATAATGTCTAAATTTATTCAATTACGCTAATAAAATAATAAATATTCCTATTTCATAAAGATTGCAACACCATCACTATAATAGCTCTTATATAGGTAATAGGCCTTATAATCCTATATTGTTGACACATTTTAGGCATAAAAATATAAAGTTAATAGTAAATATTTTTTAAACAAGCTTTTATTTAAATTTGGCGACCATGTTGGATTACACACACACAATACTAAACACTACAATCACGATGATCGCAATTCCATTACGATATTAGGTAATAGACCGAATAGTCCTATATTATTGACATATTTAGGGCATCAAAATTGTAAAAAGTAAAAAAAAAAATTTTAAATTGGTCCACCATATAGGGTTGCGAGTAAAATAACATTATTGTTGTATTCTTCTCAGCAGATCGTTTCATTGACGTGAACAAAATTACTAGTACGTACCTTACACAGGCCCGCCATATTGAATGTAGAATGACGTCACTTAGCTTAACTACCTATAAACACAAACTAAACGTCAGCGACGACAGGAAGCCCGCGCCACGCCCCGGCACCGGCGACACGTACCCGTAGTAACCGCCTGACACGATAAGTAGTAGGTGTAACGTACCGCGTGGTGCGGCGCGGGCGGCGCGTGGTGCCGGCGGCGGTGCGTCAGCGACGACAGGAAGCCCGCGCCGCGCCCCGGCACCGGCGACACGTACCCGTAGTAACCGCCTGACACAAACATACATCATTACTTATTTCTTCGAATAAAATACATTAATATATCTGGACATTATGTCACAACGCCATCTAGTTCCGAGCTAAGCAACGAGGCTTATGTAACGGATACTGAAAGGTGGAAATACTACATTTTTTTTTAAATACATCTGTGACTCGGGTACAGATGTTGATGCTCATCTCACAAACAAATGTCCCTACCGGACTTCCTACCACGGACTAATCAGGTCGTCATCAATACATTCCATAGTCACTGGCCATGGGTCTAATTTGAGATATATCTAATATATAAAATTCTCGTGTCACAGTTTTCGTTCCCGTACTCCTCCGAAACGGCTTGACCGATTTTGATGAATTTTTTTGTGCTTATCCGGTATCTATGAGAATCGGCCAACATCTATTTTTCATCCCCGTAAAAGTTAGGGGTAGTCCACCAACCCCTATAATGTGGCAAAACAACGTTTGCTGGGTCAGCTAGTTAGTCTATAATTATGGTCCACCACACTACGCACCTCGAGCGGATTGCCATTCATACGTTAACACTAGAAGGCCCAGGGAATATGTCATACCTTCAAAGACCACGCCCGTCAAATTGACGGTATATTGGATGTTTGTGATTAAAACAAAACTATGAATGTTTATTATTTATAGGCAAACAAAAATTTAATTCTCTCATTATTATAAGTAATTAACTTTTAATGTTTATAAAGAATATTTATGTAAACAATTTTTTATAGATTTTTTTATGCATCGACGACAAACAGCTTTTTGGCAAACAGTGCAAACTTCAAAGGTGTGGTGGTTCTTATCACATTTCAAATTATTATGATATTTGTGTCTCTTTTTTGACGTGAAATTATGTTTTTTAGTAATACCTATATTATCTACACGTTCAATGGCGGCTGAACATTGTTTCTTACTTATGTACTCAGCTCGAAGTTTACTTATGAGTTGGAGAATATAATTATGGTGAGAAATGTTTTCACCTGTTACTTTCTTATAAAAATCCTTAAATTTATAGTGGCTAAATCTAGAATACATAAACTGACCATCTTCTAGTTCCTGCTCTTACGCTGTTCTTTCGTGCCATTTGGTCCACTATGTCTATGCCTACATTGGTTTCGTTACAAAACTGGACAGTTTTAGGAAGTTTTTTTGAATCAGTAACAATCTCCCACGACGGGCAGAAGTGCACAGCATTTCTGGAGTAGTGTGCTCTTCTGGCAGGTCCAGGTCTGGTGACACAAGTTCTTCGTATACCACGTTCGCTGTTCCGCATTTCAGTGTCAATATAACTCTAAATTGGAGTGTCAGTTTCAGAATCACCTGATTTGGAACTTCCTTGTTCTGGCTGAAAGTCTTTATCCACGTTTTCGCAAAGCTTCACTGATAATTCATTGTTACTTTCATCGATATTACGAAGTTGCAATAACTCCCGATCTATTTCCGAAGTCGACAGTCGATTCAATTTTATTTTATAATATAAACACACTACAATTCACTTCAAAGAATTAGTTTGAACTTCAAGTCATGTAGAGCACACACAAAATATAAATAAAAGTTACCATACGAAGGTAGAAACAAAACTAATGTTTTTAATAGTTCACATTACTTGACCGTCATATTGACGGCCTCCGGTCTTAATAGGTAGGAGTAAGAGTTTCTCGTATAACATTAATTTCTCATTTATTTTTATAGCGTTAAATCATATACACTCATAAGTTAGGAAAAGTCATTAAATATGAATACGAACTGAAAAATAGACAAAAAGTTATTTGCGATCAAAATCATTTTGCGGTTTTCTTTTGACCGCTCTGGCCCTTCTAGTGTTAATTAACGTAATTGGTAATATAAACGATTTAATTAATTGTAAATAAATAAATAATTTCCTTGCACTTTAGCCCCGCTTAATCTTTTGGATTCTAATCGTACAAGCGACCTTTTTGCAGATGGGTGGACGAAGATTTTACTGTGTGTATTTGCCACCATCGTGTTATAAAAAAAACTTACCGTCTTTGTGAAATTTTTCTTTGAAAGCATCCACAAACTCTGGGGGCAGTCCGCACGAAGGAGGTACTTTGCTCTCGCACTCTCTGTAACAATTTTTGTGACAATCAGACAAAAGTAATCTTCATTTACAACCGAAAAATTACCAAAACGTACCACAAATCACGCCTGTCGTCGCCGAAATGAACGAGCCTATTACCGGTTGATGACAGTAGGTTCGCTTAATTCGGATACGAATTCAAACTTCGAGCTGGTATTGAGAACTTTACAGAAAAGCCCAATAACACTGCTCACTATTCGCCCTTTTAAAGGATGATTTCCAGGATAAAAACTATCCTTTCCTGGGAGTTTCCTCAAACTATCTTCATACCAAATTTCATCTAAATCGCTTTAGCGATTTAAGCGATTTATAGTATGTCAAGAGAGCATATTTTTTCCTGAAAGGGTGGCAAAGCATTTGCAAACCCTGGCGTTGCGGATGTCTATGGGCGGCGGTGATCACTTACCATCAGCTCACCTGATGGTAAGTGATCACCGCCGCCCCCTGCCAATTTGCCCCCTAATTTCCATAAAAAAACATATGTATGTAAATAGATATTCGACGTCTCACCTGTGGCACTTAAACTTGCACTCCTTACACTTGAGTCCGGAGTCGAACAGCATCTGCTTGTCGCAGTAGTCGCACGTGGCGATCATGTTGAACCGCTTGGTGAAGCGGTGCGCGATGTCGTGCGCCATGCAGCGCGACACTGTCGGCGTGCGCGGCGAGCGCGGCGCGCCCAGCCCGCACGCCGCCTGCGCCACACATACGTTACATACCACCGAGGTATAGGAGCTAGGTTTATACATCGAAGGGTATCATGCAATTGTAGTGTGTCACAAGTCATCTGAAGAATTGATTAGTTACGTGTCATTATTTGTCTGCCCGTGACCATACATATATATGTATGAAATTTAATTTCAAGTCATATATGCTTTGTGAATTTTTCGTAAATAACCCTTCAAACAACTATGTTGGACTTATTCGACGAGTATTTTCATATCTAATTCGGCTATATAATCATTTATCAATGGACGCGAAAATGATAGAATATTTGGGTGGTTACAAGTGTTAGTAAAATTGATTGACATACAGCAAAATGAAAGAGTATATAAAGGGTTTAGTGTTTGATAACAGATTTTTATTATAACGCGTTTTTCTATCTAATTTTATTCTAGTAGACCACAGCAATAACAAATATTGTGATTATAAATTGAGATAAAAACTATCCTATTACTCCGGTTGGGAACTACACCTACTGAGCAAAGCTTAATTAAAATCCGTTTATTAGTTCAAAAGTTCATCGAACAAACTAAGTAACACAAAATTTTATAAACTTGTAAATTTTAATTTCATAGTCCAAAAAACATCCAACAGTGGTAAACTGTAGCTACTGATATATGTACACGACTAGTGAAGCGTTTGTGCATAGTGTGGGGTGCATGTGCATGTGTGTGTAGGGGTGTAGGGGTGTAGGGGGGGCAGGTACGCACCGGGTCGGGCGCGGGCGGCGGCAGCGAGGGCCGGCGGCGGCGGGGCGCGCCCATCACCAGGCCGAGGCGCCGGCTCAGCCCGCGCTGCCACGGGCCTCCCTACCACAAGCCCAACCCACGGTGTAGCCTCCCGACACAACACCCGCCATCGTACCGCACTTACTGCCACTATTCGCTAAGCACTCTACGTCTATCGGCTAAAGAACTTGCCAAGCACTATCAAACTTTCTTTTTGTTAGCAATGTTATGCCCAGAATTAATACCCTCTCTTTCAACGTACTGAAATATTACTCGTTTTTGCATTTGCACTAATAAAATACATAGTTCCTAACCCATTTTCAAAGGATTCTAATTGAAAGGCTTCTGATATGACATGTATTTAAGTTTGATTACCCGGTTAGTTCAGCGGTATAGAGGCTGCCTGTCGTGGTGTTCGAATACAGACAGTTGAACAAATATTTGTGGAATAAGTACGGACATTTGTAAAAAAAAAAGGTAAATGGACCACCGTTGCACTAATCTGGTCATCAGTATATTGACCAACTCTTTTATATCTGTTTTATTTTTGGCAAATTGTCAACTGATCTTGTATAATAATTCTGGGTATAAAGGACTTGTCAAATGTAATTAATACTAAGAATTTTAATTCTTACCTACCATATATGTATAGGATATATATGGATTTACCTAGTTTCTACACCTGTAAATTAGCATCTATTTGACTAAGTGGCTTGGCTTGGCTTGGCTTGTAAGAGCCATTGCTAAGAGCATTCTATGCTTCAATAAGAAGTGAAACAATATTTTTTCTCATGTCTGTCGGTAAAAAATTTTAGTACCTACTAAAATTGTTTACTAAAACACAGTTTGATTTCACAATAAATGATATACCTATCTCATTTATTGTGAAATCAAACTGTGTTTTAGTTATGTACATATAGGACACTATTGGGGGCTCGATCGACGAAACGCTCGAGTGATCAGCTTCTACGCTACGGATAGCTGATTCAACTTCCGGAAGGAACAAATATTTGTACAACATACAGGTAATTGTTCTGGGTCTAGATGTCTGTGCATATGAAATGTGTGTTTGCAGAAACACCCACGTCGCGAAATTATATAATTAATGTTATTTAAACATTATATTCTTAAAAAAATACATGCTTACATTGTTTACTAATAAGATAGGTGAGAAAGAACAAACTGTTAGATTAATTGTTTCACTTTTTACTTAAATGTCAGGTTAAGTGCGGGTGTAATTACTATAATACAAAAATATTGATTAGCACAATGTTCAGCAGATTTCTTACATCTATATTATAAGACAAAATATCATTAAATAAGCCAGTGGAGACTGAATCCCATATAAACGAAACAAAATAATTAAAAATACTTTTGTACATTTCGTTGATATTCGAAAGTATTAGTCTTCTTCACATAAGAGAGAGTGGGTAAAATGTCCCCCGTTTACTCTGCTCATATAGGTAGTAGCGTGATTTAAAATAGCCTATAGTTTTAGTAAAGGCTTTCAAATCGGACTGGTGGTTCTTGAGATTGGCGCGTTCATACAAACAAACAAACTTTTCCGCTTTAATTTTATGTAGTATAGATTAGATTTTATATAAATTAGCAAGTAAATAATACCACTAAGGCGAAGTGTAACTGCGTAAGTATAACTGCGTTGATTGTGATTATTACACGCAACATCAACACGTCATGTAACATGTTGTGTTACATTCATTCTACTATTATACCATGATTAAATCGGTAACATATTATTTCATTTAAATTCTTATATTGGCGTAACTAGTACAAATGGAACACTATTTAATACAAAGGAAGATTCAGTCTTCACTAGCATCTTAAGCATATTATTTTGACGTCAACGGTTATGGTGTAATTTTGTGGTCTATACAATTTGAACCTCATATCACTAATTAAGGTCATCATCGCCAGGTCATATTGTGGGTCAAGTGGCAACAGTGTTTTATGGACTTCCAAATGCCATAGGGTATTGCACACCATGCAAGAAGAATTGAAATTGATTATATTATGTAGTTTTTTCTATAAGTAATCGAGAAATTTCGGTTTCTATTTGTGGAATTAGAATATAGATTTAATAAATCAACTTCAAATGTTGTTCTGTATTTAATTTTAACTTCATTATCAAAATGAAAAATGTTTTTTTTTTTACTTTTGACTTAATTATAGGTTTCCAATTCGAAATTGAAAAAATGGTAACCTTAAATTAATTGATTGGGCATTAATGATTGGGTAAAACTTCTTTAACAATTTCCAGACGTTATTTACCTCCTCAGGATCAACTTAAACCAGTCCAAAAATATTTTGAAGCCCAACTTTATTAAAAAAGAATGAAAACTTTTCGGTAAAATCCTTCATAGACATTCTAGTACTCAAAAAAAGAAGCGAATATACTGAATGGTGAGCGATTTATTAAGAAGCTTTTGTACTAGCTAATTTCTAGTTTAAAAAAAACTCGTATTGCCTAATGCGTCGTGTGAATAAAATGTTCATCTTACATTGTTGTTGTAGTAGGGTAGCGGTCGGTGTTGCGGAGTGTTGTCGGTGTCCGTGTCATGTGGAGACGCCGGCGGGGTTACTTCCACGGTGCCTACTGCTGACGACTGACTGTTGTCACTGAGAACATACAATAAAATTAGTTTTTTCAATATAATATACTATCACGCCTATTGTCCCCGAAGGGTTAGGCAGAGATGTACTAATGTACACCCACGTTTCGCCGGTATGTTTTAGGTCCCATCAATGATATAAAAACTATAGATACGTTACCCGCTCTCTAAAATGGCAACAAGAAATCAAGGCAATTGCCGGGATCGCGCTTAGTGACGAACCAACCAGCGTTGCGAGGGTACGTCCCGAAAAAATAATTCGTGCTTAATAGTTTTATACTTCCTGAGAACAAGATGCCTTCATGTGTTTACAAATTATACTACAACAGTGAAAGATAAAAATGTGTCTTTCCCTTTCTTTGCACAAATTAGTAGTTGTCGCCATTTTGCATAGCCGTAATGTTCGTGCATGACGCGTCTATATAATAATATGTCATTGGGTCCCATATAATAAATATAAAGGGGGCCTATTGCCATTAATCCAAACTCCTAGCTGCTACTGAGAATTTCATAGAAAAACTCAATAAAACTGCTCGACCTGGGAATCGAACCGAAGACCTCTTGTTCGTCAGTCGCACTGTACGACCACTAGACCAACGAGGCAGATAATAAAAATAATTGTAAGAACTAAGGCTTATTCGAATTGCCTTATATACTTTGTTACCATTAGGTGTATACAAATTTATGCTGTCATCAGTAATTTTAAGATATTGTGTTTTTGCCATTACATGAAGTACTATTGACATTTCAGAACCATTGCCATAAAGCGGTGGCCCTATTAATCGTGTCACCGTCTCTTTCTGGCACCAGCGAGGGAATTTCGCATACTTTTTTGTTTCCACCTTTTTGATACCTTAACTTTTTAGTCCCGGAAAGAGACTTTCGGTTGCGTCGGTGCAATACAAGACCAATAGGGCTATCTCTTTATGGAAATGGTTCTGAATTGTCTACAATACTTCATGTAATGGCAAAAATACACTATCTTAACATTACTGATGAGAGCGAAAAATTTGTATGCGTTACCGGCAATCTGTATAATACAGGTATTCTATACAATACCTAGGCAATGTATAGAATGCCTGCTGTTGCACCGGCAATGTGTAAATAGGTTGGGTTAGAACTGTGACCACCTGCCAGAACCGAATTCACAATAATATTAAATCCCAATAAAGTTCATGGGATTGTAAAACACATTTAGGTGAACTAGATGGATGTTGTAGAATGAATGATGATTGATTGAATGAATGATTGGTTGGTTGAATGATTGATTGAATGATGATTGAATGATTGTTTATTTATGTAAATAGATCTTTTTAAAGACACTTTTACAAGTCATGTTATATTTATTTTAGTCAGGTACCTGAGGTCCGAGGCGTCGGGTCTGACGGAGAGCTGCGACTCGTGCGAGCGCGACTTGGTGAGCGCGGCGGGCGGCGGCAGGGTGCTGTTCTCTTTCCTCTTGGGCGCCGGCGTGGGCGGGGACTTGCCGCCTACAACGATACATACCATAGTCATATTGTCTATGTGTCCCAGATGGATACGTGGGACGTCGGCAGCGGTCACGACTGCTAGTGGTGCCCCGCGCGCGCACTAATTTACTTAGTGAAACGCCTTTGACGCGCGCACTACGCACGCTCAACCTCATTGCTGAAGACGTGGATATATTTTACTGTGCTCTGAGTGAATTCACAAAGATAGCCCTGTTTAAAATTTGTTATAGATAGATTAGTAGTTAGTACTAAGATACCTCAATATCGCATTGGATTATACTCTGTAAAGATATTGTTGGGAAATAAAACAAATAAATAAATATTTATTAACCGATTTCGAAAAGGAGAAGCTTCTCAATTCATCGGAATCTTTTTTTAATGGTAAAAAATAGCTAACCCAAAGTGAATCGATTGTTGTTTGGTACATTATTCAAAGGTAAGTCGCCCGAAGTCAGTCCTGAGGTATCAGATGTCTCTTCAAAATTTTTCGTCTTAAAATAATATTTTTGTTTTAAATTGATAAGTTAAATAAATATTGGTACACATAGTGTTATTATCACTATCTCTATAAACGCTCAATTTGAGCAAGTCTTATCACTCAAATTGAGCTCTCCAACTGTTTATATATAAACTGTTTTTACAGGGTCTGCAACGCGCTGGCGACACCTCTGGAGGTACCAGCTCGTTTGTCACTATTGTGGTAAATAAAATGAATGTAGTGTGGTTGGGGTGTACCTTTCTTGTTGTGCGGCGCGGCGTGGTGGGCGTGGTGGGCGTGGTGGGCGTGGTGCTCGTGGTGGGCGTGGCGCGCGCGCGGCGGGCGCGGCGAGGCGCGCGCGCGCTCCCACGAGTCCCAGAACAGCTGCAGCTCCGCGCCGCCCTCGCCCGCCTCGCCGCCGCCCAGCGCCTCTGTAACCACACCACACATTTATATTGACGACCCAATTAGTCCAGCGGTAGTTAACACTGCCTTCTGTGCTATGGGTCCCGGAATCGAATTCCAGTAGGGATACATGTTTGTGTGATGTGCATAAACATTTTGTATCCGAGTCATTGATGTATCTATATACATATAATATGTATGTATTTACAAAAAAAAAGTATACATATATGTAGTATATCAACCGACTACTATCCGCAACACAAGCCTCGTTGCTTAGCTCGGAACTAGATAGCGCTGCGTCATAATATTCAGAAATATTTATTTAAACTAACTGATCGTTCAAACTTAGTTTTATTTATTTATTTTCCTTCAAATAGAACGATATAGATCGATTACAATTATGGCTGTGATGAGACAACTCATCATTTTGTCTATTAAAAAAATTGGCTGTCTGTAAAGTCAACCGAATTTACAAACAGCCAATTTTACGTGATAACAAGCCGAACACTTAGGCCAGTCGTGCCTTTCTATCGCTTGTACCACGCTCTTGCTTGCACGTGCGGCTCAGGCGAAACGTGACAAGTTTTCGTGCGTGCAGCCAGCATTCATCCATTTAGAAAACGTTACCACGTCGAAAATCATTACACCCAAACTAAGTTTTGCAATTCAATGTGAAATATGTTGCCATAACATGTATGAACTGACGAGCCCCAATTGACAGCACACGTTCACAAGCATGAGGTGTATATCATCTGTATCAGTGGATTGCATAGGTTCCACTGATAGCGACGCTCACCGATATAAGTCCTGAGGCGCTGCATGGCCCTGCTGAGGCGGAACACCTCCTCGTCGCGAGCCCCGGCCAGCAGCGCGCGCATCTCGTGGTCGGAGCGCTCCCGCAACGTCTCCAGCGACGCCACGCGGGAACATACCGCCTGACAAACAGAAAACGTCATTATTATTATTATTTTTAGTTCTGTATTGCTAAACATCAGTAAATTTTATTTATTTTTTTATTGGAAAAATGGACTGGTTCAAATGGAATCAATCAAAACTTATTTATGAAACCTTTGTTTTAAAAGATAACTGTGCCTTAAATTACTGAATTATATAAATACATTACTAATACCATAAGAACTGAATTTGAGAAGTTTTTATAATTTTATATGTTATGTCTGCCTAACCTTTCGGGGACGACAGTCGTGATGGTATGTTCGTGATCGTATGTATTTATTTGTTGTTATTACTTTTTACTATTCATCATCATCAACCCATTAACGTCCCACTGCTGGGCACAGGTCTCCTCTCATTTGCGAGGGATTAGGCTATAGTCCACCACGCTAGCCTACTGCGGTTTGGCAGACTTCACATGCCATCAAGACAAATATCTCAAGCATGCAGATGTTTTGTTGTTTTGATGTTTTCCTTCACCGTTTGAGCTTGTGATAAATACGCACATAACTTCCGAAAGGTCAGTGGTGCGTGCCTTGGGTTCGAACTCGAGACCTTTGACGTCTCAGTCCACTGGTCACACCGCTAGGCTACCACAGCTCACATTTTACAATTAAATAGTATTAATTATTTCTTAGTTAGAAGATACATACCTCGATGGAATCGGGTCCGAGCCCCACAACCCTGAGCCATTGCGCGAGACACGGCACATCGCCGAGCTCCCGCCGCAACTCCTCACCGAAGCTGGCCTTGATCACCAGCTGCCGGGAGAAGTGTTTCACCAGCTTGCCCTGCAAATCCAAACAAAAACAGATACACATCTGTATCATTATCATATCAGCAGGATGACGTCCACTGCTGAACATTCTCCCCCAAGGATTTGGTTTGGAGGTAGATTTACTTTTACAAGAGGCAAAGCTTTTGTCTACTGTTACATAATACCAGTAGAGGGAATCGGGAATTGAAACTTCAAAAGCAATGTACTCAGAACAGCCAATGTTGTGAAAAACCCAGTTTGGATTTAGAAAACCAGCATTCAATGCGTTGGTAGTCTCCAAAACGGAACAAATTCTTTTCCTAGGTTCAGCATGTTCATTGAGTTTTTCTAAGAAATTCTCAAACAACAAGTCATAAGTTTAGATTTATGCCTGATTGATGGGGATAGGCTCACTTCCTATTGAATGGAACCTAAACACTACAATAATTAACCTGTGGGTTAACATAAGTATTTCCCTGTTGATTCATGCTGTAGTGTCATGATACTAATATAGCAACAGCAAATATGAAAAAGAATGACTAATTTTCTCATGATACATATAGTGCCACTGCTCGCCCTGTATAACTGGGTTAAAATAATATCAATATACCGCAATAGAATCAAAAAGTAGTTTTATTTCAATACTTAAATACAAAGTTTATTGTTTATACAAATATAACTGATAACCATCACATGAGTATGCTAATAGTGATTGGTACTAATAAAATTGTTTATCAAAACAATTTACAGTACAATAATTGCTTGTAAGAAGTGTTTGTCAACAAACCATACAGTTGAATAAACAATTTGAATTGATTGTAAATTGAATATTTTTATATTTTTTTCCAAATAAAATACCTACTTACTTTTTTTTCATAGATTTTTAATAGATGGACTGTTATGACTTATGCTAAATTTGTGTAGTCTGTTATCAAAAATTATCATTATTTATTTAGATATTATATCTAATATTAATATACTACATACTGAACCTGAACCCTGCCAAACTTTGCACTGCAAATGTACTGCAGTACATTATTATTGCATTGAAGGGAAAACTAGTCATATTTTAGCTCAATCAGTGCAGAACATTTTGAGTTTTGGAAGCTTCCACAAACCAACTTAACAAATATTATCGCTATCATTTTTAATAATATAATTTACAGAGCTAATTTCACCAAACCTTTTTCTGAAATGACTATGTATTTTATTAGCTTTATCATACAGCATTGGGTGAGCTGTCTTCAGTTCAGACTATTGTATCTGCATTTTTAATAAAAAATATCTAATAAGAATAAAATTAAGTAATAAGTACTATAATCTGTAAGAGGTAAATGTGAATTTCTGAGCAAAAAAATTAAAAAAAAAACATTTGGATGAATTTAAATAACGTATTTGTCGTGCCTGACTGATCATTCAGCACAGCTAAGGCTACAGTATATACTATTTATAATACAATAACATTCTTTTATTATCTTATATGGTTTATGTTATTGAGGAAGACCTTTTGAAACTTTTAACTTCATGGGGAAGATATCGCTGGAGTGTACAAAGCAGGCAACAGCTAGTTGCATAATATAATCCTTTAAATATATTTTTATTACTATGTATCTTCATATCTTTTCTATGGGAAAAGATATAAGTATGAAAAAAATTAAAGGTAAAACAAAAATCTTATTTTTTATCATAAGGAACACATAGTAGTATCTAAATTAGCATTGAATCACTTGGCTGTACAGCCCACCCATTGTTGATAATATTATGGCATCAATGACACATCAGCATCGCCACCGGTCACAACTGCACATGACAAATATTTGTTTGATAGTTTTATTTATTTGTCATGTGATTTTGATAGAATGGGCTCTTTGATATATTTTTTTAATTTAGGCAATTTTATAGGATTATGGATTATGCAGTCAATTTTTTGCATTTGAACTAAACAGATTTATTAAATGAGATTTTAATATGGTTGATGGTTTTGGTATCATCAACACAGCCTATCGCAGTCCACTGCTGGACATAGGCCTCTCCGAAAACTGGTTTTGGTGTAATAATATTATATGATTTGACATATCATAGAACTACTCATAGATAGATATGGAATTGTAATTGTTGTATGTTTTCTGGAAGACATAGTAGCAACTGAATTATAATATACAATCACTGTAACAGAAAAAAATACCTTATTTACATTGGATAACTGATACATTTCAGTAGAACTAAAAATATTATTATTTTATCATAGTCCTATGTAATAAAATACAACAGTAACTAATTTTCGTAAAGTATTAGGGGTACAATAATGCAGGAATAATTTTACACTAACTATGAGTGTGGAAACAACTTTACCAGTAGAGAGCAGTAAATCAAAATAAAATCTCATTAATTCACCAAACAACTGGCAAACATTTACTCTCTCCTGAGGAATGTCTTTTAACTCATTAAATATAGAGAACAGGCCATTTCACATAATTATGCTCACACAGAAACCTAAGCACGCATTTAATACGCAGATTACGTTGCTAAATTTATGATAGAGTAGATTTCACAACCTAAAAGTGGCATCAAAATTTAAATATATCTAACGAAGTGTTACAGCTTTTTATCGCGTGAAATTAAAAAAGTAAACATTCAAGGTGAGAGGGAGCGGCGCGCGCGTACGGCAACGATTTCCACAACGGCAATGAACTATTCACCCCAGTCCTTGAGTGCAGCAAAGTCCTTGAATCCCGGCCTCTCGGTATAATACTTTCAAGGGCATTGGCCATTTCCCTTACATGAATAACGGGTTTGGAATGTTAGTACCCATACCTCCAGGGTCCGGATCTCCTGCTGCGTCAGCTCGGCGCTTGTCGAGCATTGTGTCCGCAAACCCTCAAGTCTATCAGCTGAAACGTCGATCATGGACTGGATAGTCTCAATCGTTTGTATGGCCTCACGAACTCTCTTTATTTCGTACTCGTTCTCTGCATCCATTACAAATATCACAGCACTGTGCACGGTCCGCTAATCACTATACATAAGTAAAAAACACCTTACTCATTTTATAAAAATGAATTTACAAAACATTGCAGATGTTGTATTGCCGATACAGCGGCCATATCCGAAGAAAATCTATATTTTAGTCTATGATCATGCACAGTACGACCAAAGAGAAGGCATTTTTGACAGCTGTCATAAATATCGTATGTCATTTTCTCAAACTGTATTTGTAAAGTTGGTATATAAATTTATACAGAAGAAATTACTCCGTATAACTGATAAAACGCATTTTTGAAATTTATAAACGCCTTACGAAATATATTGAAGATATGGTTATGTTCTTTACAAATTATTATTATTGTCTATGATTTTGTAAAGCGACCTATTCATGATCAGTTTATCACTATTGATATTCGTAGTCTAAGTACTAACCTAACACTTAGTCCTAAAATGAGTTTGGCACTTTATTAAAGCCGACCATACCCGCTACGGTCTACCGAAAAGGTCTACCTGTGCAGGTTTGCCTGCGCAAGTATACCGGAGCGTGTGTGGGAATAGACCTGTGCAGTTGTTTGAACCTGCACAAGCGACCTATTAAACGTAACGTAGTAGTAGCATCATAGAATTGATATTACTGATGACATCCCATTATAACGATCGTCGAATGACACCAAATAGGGCGTTGCTCGGATGGCTACAGTCGACAGCGAATGAAGTATTGTTCGGTCTGTCTGCAGCATTGCTAA
The DNA here is from genome assembly GCA_905163465.1 of Craniophora ligustri. Taxonomy (NCBI): domain Eukaryota; kingdom Metazoa; phylum Arthropoda; class Insecta; order Lepidoptera; family Noctuidae; genus Craniophora; species Craniophora ligustri. Next base: position 1,564,564 of record LR990967.1, on the reverse strand, counting down.
TCCATGGATACCTTTATTCACTTACGTCATTTTATTTTTTAAATAGCAATATTGTGCACATTGTCAAAAAGTAGCAACTAGATCCAATCAAATAAATTAGTCTATGACTTTTATCAATGGAGAGAAGACGTTTGTTGTGAGATTTGTTTCCTATTATTTCGCCTTCCGTCGTTAATTGTTCTGTGTAATGTAAATTAAATAGATAGGAAATAAATCTTTTTTACTTTACAAAAAGTATAGTTTGAAAATTTTTCTAAGTATCTAGATGTAGTATTAGTAGAATGTTTTTCGAACGTATATTGTTGTCTGTGTTCTGCCTTGGAATAGAAGGTAAATAAAATAATAATACATTATTGATTACCGGCATCAATTAAATGCATATTTATTTATTTTGTACATCAAAAAAAATTATAAATATGTGAAAAAAATATTTTATTCTTGTAGCTTTTCCCCGGGTACTAGCCGAGGAGGTGGAAATTCGGGATGTAGCTGCAGACAAGGGTACTAATGTGACTGTACCCTGTGGCAATCTAGACCTAGACTCGAAACCTTTGCCTAATGTGCAGTGGGTTCACAGGGGCAATAAAACACACCATGAAGTTTTGGTGAGTTTAGTTTTTATTAGACCTTATCTATTTTTAAAATTATGTGCCTTTCTAATTATTATACGTATAAATTCTACGCAACCTTAAATATATGCTTTCCTGAACATTCAAATAAAAACATGACATTGACTCAATAAAAAAACGCAGTAATCAATACAAAAAAAAATGTTATAGTCGGTAATTAAATCTAATAAAATGTAAATGTTTACTAACATTATAATTTTTCCCATTTATTATGCAAAACTATAATAAAAAATCTACAAACTAGATATAATAATATGTATTATAACAATAATAATTGGCCAATTTGAGTGGAAAAATAACTTAAACGTAATGACTCAAATGAGAATCTAATAAGATGCAATTATTGTGATTTTATTAAAATAATGATGATGGCTTTATTTGCACTTGGTACAGACATTTATAAAAGTACGAAGTTTTCCTTCTATAATATACCTACCTAGGTAGTCCTTTATAAACTGCTAGCCCTTAAGTACCTTGATAGGTGTAACCTATCATTGATTCATTGTTAGTTCATGGAATTAATACATTTGACGTACTTACTAAATATCAATACAAAAAAGAAACTCATGAAGTAGATAAGTACCTATTTAACTTAAAAGTAAAACGTCATAATTGACATAAACATTGTATTTACGTTGAATTTAAATAATTGTAATTACTGATGTAGAAATTGGTGCCATCTATTATATTATTCCAGTTGGATTCTGGTATAATACGATTCTTCATATCATCTCCCACAATACCATCTGTTTAATCTTGGGTAGATCTACAGTCCTGCATTTAACCACTGCAGGGAGTCGAATGTGTCTATGGAAAACGCACTTAAAATAAAAGCGCGTAAAAATGTGGCCACGCAAAATCATTCCTTGGTGTATTTTTTATCTGAAAATCTTGTTAATGTGAAGTAAATTTGCACCTAGGGTACAGTGGAGACATAAATTTTTATCTTCCTAGATTAGTCTATAAAGATCAATTTAGACTGAAATGCCAAGATACACGCTCTGTTTATGTTCGCGACAAAATGTTAATCTTATTCATTACACGAAAACCTTATCTAACTGTCATTATCATATTCTAAGTTTGTAACGCGCGTATCTATTCCGTTCTGTTCATAGCATCTAAAATTCTATATAGTACTGTAGCTGTTTACTTTAAGACAGCTGTTTGATTATCCACCTGTAAAGAATAGCATACGATATTAAATGTTGATTCAGTTGTTTTTCTGTGTGTGTAGCTGGAGAACCTTCGAGGAAACACCTCAAATGTCCTCCGCTGAGGTTACAGATCAGTCCAGTTATAACTTCATTTCGATTTTATCCATTTTGCTATCCTGATTCCTGATGGCTGGAGCATTCTTGTCGAAAATAAAATCGATTAAATCGTTGCAGTTCTAAGTTATAATAATAAATCACTTATATCTCAAAAGTATTATCAGTCTCGGTAGAAACAATTATTGCTGAAACACTCCACACTAGGCTATGCCTGTTCTATGGTTTTATTTTTAGGGAAAATGCATATCAGAAGTTCGACACTACGAGTATGCATATTTTCCTATACTTCTTAAAAACACAATGAGGCAAATAAAATATTTGCTTAAGTTATCGGGCCCTTTACTTACGAGTCAGTCAAAGCACGGGTCTTTACGTCGGGGTTGCCAAGTTGACAAAGTATAGCAAACTAAATACATTACTTACGCACATCTTCTTCGGCAGTGTAACTAATCGATATCAATATATTCCAAGCGAATGCCGCTGGGAGTCACGTGCGTTGGTTTGCAATTGTTAGGTTCAAAGACCACATACGCCGAGTCGTTTTCCTCAATTTAATGGCGGAAAGAAAATGAGAACAAAAAAGTCGAAACTTGACATATTTATGCTGTTGTCCAACAGCGTACCAAGGTTACCTTGAGGAAGGGTCTATTCACAGCATATTTATAAACTCTATCCGGCCTAGGAAAGCCTGTTAATATCTTGGTCCCTGATGTCAAACGAATGAAATGATGAAAACGAAAAGTAGCAATCAGAAACCCAAAAACCTAAGTAACGTGTACGTCCTTTGATTGGACACTTCAATTATTTTTTTATTATAATAGGTAGCATATGCCATAAGTAAACGGGACATGTTGGTTGGGTAGTTTTAAAAATTCACTTTTTGTCTATACCGTTCGCTTTTTCATAGTAATTATATGAACATTTTTGAAATTTATTTCTTAGCGTTTACTATTTCAACTCCTATAAAATAGCGGCTCCCAATTTCGCGCCATTAATCATAATAATAATCATTATATTTTTACCAAAAATCGCTGCCTTTAATTCTATTCACGTGACCTACGATAAGCATACATTAATTTTATTGAAAGGGCTGCATTGCTAGTATCATAACAATCAAACAATGTTATTCAGTTGACCTTATATCTTGATCGAATAAAAACCACTCGAACAAAACCACTTAAAACTTTTATTGGTTTTGTTGAAAATATTTTATTTGCTGTCAACCCACTTATACGCGTATATTATTTTGCCACTGACAAGTTTAAGGCCAACTGTAATAAAAACGATAATTTTGATCGTCTGTCAGCATAATATACGGTCATAAAATTAAGGCAAAGAAATTGTATTTTTTATTCTTTTATTTAACTGAATCAAATTGTATTAAAAGATTACGAAACTAAATCTATGATAATAACAATTGGGTATCACTATCCCATTTGTTGTAGCTTATTATAGCTACATACAACAAAATGCTGACTTACCGGCAGATTCGAACCTTATGTTCATAATAATAATGGTGAAAAATCTTCTACCGTAAATACTCATTGAAAAACATTTACTTATTGGCTTAACATTGGTGCGACGTGTGTTTGTTAAAACCACAAAATATGTTATTACTAATTAACTATTATATTTAATTAAATATATGTATATTAGGATCCAGTATTTTCCACGTCAACGTCTAACATTTTTTTCTTAATTCATTATAAAATCATTAATTTACCTCCTTCACTTTGCGTAGTCGTAAATAATTTTCATACCTACTGGGTAACATGACCGTATAAATATGTAAAGGTTTTATACTACCAATCGTACAATATATCGCATAATAATAACAATAAAAAATAAGTTTTCCTCCAAAAATCTACAGGAGACGCTTTTTCTACTGTGGATGGATATGATTGAATCATCATCATCAACCCATTATTGTCACACCGCTTGGCACGCATCTCCTCTCATTTGAGACGGAATAGGCTGTAGTCCACCACGCTAGCCTACTGCGTGTTGGCAGACTTTACATGCCTCAAGCATACAGGTTTCCTCACGATGTTTTCCTTCACCGAAATAAATGAGATATGATTATATATTGATCTCTTTTAGTAACACATGACGTGTTACGACGGTACATAAATAAAAATAAAAAACTTTAATTTACCGCTCAGGTACCTACATATCAGAAATTAAAGGTAAGAGTACTTACCTACCCAATCCCATTTCCGTATTCGTGAACCACACGGCTCAGGAAACAAATTATTTCGCAACTCATGAACGTTCTTTTTTATCGTATTCTGGTAAACAATCAACCACCAGTGCCTATAATAAAACCTCTCCATTCTCTTCGAATGTTCATAAAAAATATATGTGCGCATAAAAAACTCATTGTTTCTTAGTCAAGTGTTGCTTAGCAGACGAACGACTTAAATTGATAGTAGGTATTAATATCATAAAAATAACAAGACAAACTTTACTGTCACTTTGACATTGACATCACGAAATAAAAGGACATGGCCACTTCCCAAACACTGGCTAGTGTCTAAGGGTAGGTACACCTAAAGGTAGGCTTGTCAAGTTTATACAACCTTGTATTTGGGAGTTATTTTAGTGTTCATCATCATCAACCCATTATTGTCCCACTGCTGGGCACGGTTCACCTCTCATTTGCTACTGCGGGTTGGCGCCGTTGGCGGACTTCACATGCCATCGAGAAGATCTATCAAGCATGAAGGTTTCCTCACGATGTTTTTCTTCACCGTTTGAGCATGTGATAATATTTTAGTGTTAGGATTTAAGAATACAACGCTTTTTCTGCTCACGTCAGGGATAACGCGTGGTCGAAAAATAGGTTGACAAAACATAACATATTGATTTCTAACACTCACTAAAATATCAGATATTGAAATTAAATCACGTGGATACGGAATAATATATACACGTGATTGTAAAGGATTCGAAGCGTCACAGGACTGCATCGCGTTAAAATGCGTAAAAACTAGTTTTATTCTAAAACATAACATATATTATAAGAGGTATTTCCTTGTGTGTACCTAAATGAGAGCTAGAACACGACACGTAAGGGTATTTTACTTGAGTTGCCTGGTATACCAGCATTTAAGTGAACTATAAAAACTGTGGTGGTTATACGAGGGTAGAAACTCATCACCAAAATTGTGAAAGAAACTTTCAGTTCCAAACTCTATGACGAAAACTCGGAAATTGTGCCTCCGTTTGAAGTAAGGACGGACCGTAGACGCGCGCTCAAATCCCCAGGGTACCTAACGTCCGCCTTGTGGCAGTCCCGTCAAAACTCAATAAAAAAAAAACAAGTTAGATCTGGTCTATGACCGAACAAGCGTTAATGCATTACGTGCGAGACAGTCATGTTCATTGGTTAAGTCGTTAATTGGAAGAAACCTACCGTTACTGACCATAGCCGATAGTTTTCAGACTAAAACTAGTATAGAATCGATTTAACTCGACATCTCTGCACGCCAGTATTTTTGTACAGTCACTAGATTACAACTGGTGTATACATTGTGTATAACACATCAAACCTGTTTGATTATGCAAACACTTGTACAAACTTACAGCTAATAATGTGATAAGAAATAAAAAATAACATCGTCAGTGGACAAAAACGGCTGTAGTTTATCGTTTATTCGCAAAGTTTTGTATTTTTATTTCGCATCTCTAATTACCTGCTCTGTAGCTGAATTAAATGTTAATTTTTTTGAGATTGTTTGCTTTTTATTCGTTTTAGTTTGGCAATTACAGAAGTTCACATAATTATCAGTTTTTCATTTACAATTTTATTAACAAATTGTTGAAATAATAGTCTTGAAGAGTTTTATCATTTTTTTTTTTACTTTTTCAACTCTAGAAGAGTTGAAAAAGTAAAAAAAAAATGAAACTGAAGAATGGATTTAAAAAAGTGACATTAGTTTACGCACCCACAGATAATAAATGGTGATTGCGTCTCTTTTCAGCACGCTTGTACGCCTAATGACATAGTGATTTAAACCCCCCCCATGACTTCGTTCTCCATTGATGTCCAATACCGTTCGGCCCATATCTACGACCTCCCTCAAATAAATGGGGGTGAATATGTAAAGCAACTGTGCCACGTTTACGGAGATTCGGATCATTGATTTTGTTCCATTTTCAAAGGGCGTCCCTTCACAAAATGTTGTCCCTTATCCATGTCATTAGGAGACAAAATATCAGAACTAGGGACTCACGAACTTGTGAGGCTCTAATGAGTGAGGCTTTAGGATGGAGTCTGTCACGTGGAAGGAATCGAAGAAAAACAAAATAAGAACGTGCTGGTTGTGTTAACGCTATGTTAAATTGAAATTAATTAATTATCAATTAATTCAAATGTTATTTTCTTTCACCTACTTCCATAGTAGGTGGAAGAAAATAACATTTTGTTATTACTATTTACCCGCATCAACGTATGCTGTAAAGGATCTGAAACGTTTATATTGTTTGTAATATATATAAAAAAAAATGAAATATGTACATAAAATAAAAAAAAAGTTTTATATCAATGTCTGATATTCGCGTAGGTAAGTGTAAGAAATTAGTATATTTGCATTTTTACTTATTGATTTTCGTCAGATAGCTAGAGTCCTTCTGAACGTGTCTAAAATGGATGAACAAAGCAATTTTTAGGAAAAATAATTTCATCGTATACTTGATAAATGAGTACATCTAAAACCTTGCAAAATTCTCCTGGTGATACAAACTGTAATAACGATAATTTTATTGCCTATTGGCTATTGGCTATTTATGGCCAATTGTTTAACGACCGCATAACGTCATGCTTGGGTGTTCGCTTGAAAATACGTCTGTTTTGCTGTAAACCATGTAAGAACACGGCGACAGAACCACATCTTCAACTGCTACCCATTTCATAAAAGCTTAATATCCGCGTAGGTATAAATATATATTCCTGGACATTATGGCACACAGCGCCATCTAGTTCCGTGCTAAGCAATGAGGCTTGTGTTACGGATACTAGCTGGTTGATATACTACATATATACTTTTTTTTTTTTTGTAAATACATACATATTATAGATAGATACATCCATGACTCGGATACAAATGTTCATGCTCATCACACAAACATTTGTCCCTACCGGGATTCGAACCCGGGACCCATAGCACAGAAGGCAGTGTTAACTACCGCTGGAGTAATTGGGTCGTCAATATGCTGCTGGAGTAATGGGGTATATTGCGGATATTATTCAACAAAGAGAGGTAAGATGCTGTCTTCCGCGCTCAATTTCCATAAAAAAAAGGATTGACGTCACATCGGTGCTTCAATGATTTGAAACAATGTCTTAGAATGCATAACGTAGCATACAGCAGGTTACCTATATAATCGTTGATTTTGTTGCATAACAAATCATTCAAAGTAATTAGATACCTCGAATCTCGATTTTCCAGTGTTTATGCGATTGTTTATATTTAAAAGTTAATGAACGCCCACGGGACTATATACGGGAGCATAGCTTCTAAAGCCTGAATACTGTGTAGTTAATTTAAAAAGTTACCATTTTATCGCCGTGATGGATAGTTGCACAATAAAAAAAATTGAAATGTGAATTGATGACTTAGGAACACCAGCTTGACAGTTAAATATTGGTAATTTCTGCGATTCTTTCAAATTGCCTTCGTACTGATGACTCCCATCTTTTTATCACTACGTAAAGGCCCGCCCCAACTTAGCACGGGTAGGTTTTTAATAAACATAAAAAAATATACTAATTTTAAAGAAACATCACAGGTATTTCATATAGATCCCTAATTGTTTTAAATATAAAATATAGCTTGTATTCATCACGAATAATGTAGCATACTAGCAGTGAAAGAATTATTCAGATCGTTTCAGTAGTTTCAGAGTGTCTTTCCTCTATAATATTAGTACCTACAGAAGTATATTATAGTACAGAATAACAGAAGTAAATATATCCTTTCCAGTCTGCTGTTTTTATAATATGGCTAGTCTATGAAATATTAAAAGGCAACTCATTAAATGTACATTTACGTAATTGAATGTCCCAACAAGCGCAGGTTTTGAAGGGTTCCAAATAGTGTAAACATGATAAATGATTCCACGTAACAGTTTGGTGGTCCCCACGTCCCTAATGTACTTTCACACCTGGCCAGCTTGTAATCCTTTCAAAGCCTTTCGAACTGTGAATGTGGTTCCCCCACTTATAGTGAGGTGACAATTATATCTACCTATAATAATTGTAGGTTATAAATTGTAGATATTTTGTCTTCGTGGATATGTAATGTTTGTTTTGATTGAGTTGTTTCAATCACTCCCTAATAGTGAAACTATTTCTTGACTTTTATAGAACAAAAACGTGGTTGGATCTCCTCAAAATCAAATAGGAAATGTATGGTGATTGGTGTTTACCTCTATATTTGGGACTTAGTAACCCATAAGTAGGATTACTCGTAAGTAGGATTCTTTTTTGGGATTAAAAAAGTTATGACACGTTTGTTTACAATTTTAATTCCATCCTTGCTTTATTTTTTTCATGACTATCGAAGAGTTTCGACCTTTATACATTAAACAACTGTTGACCAGATCGGGAAACTGGGCAAATGTAAAGTCTCTATACCTAAAAGATAAAAAAAATTGTCCCTTCAGATCTCAATTCAGGTTTCATTGTATACAATTCTTCTCCCGGCGAAGATATTAAATATGCATAGTATACTCTAACAAACACGTATTGTGTCGTACGACAGCCGGCTTATGTAAGAACTGGAGTGAGACATCCTCCTTGGAGACCTTTTGTTCACAGAGGGTAGATGAAACGAAACGATACTATGAACGATAAAATATTAAGCTATCGATTTTGGATACCATAGAGGCATAGATGATTAAGACTTTTTTGTAATAAAAATCTGTGATAGCCTAGTTCTGTGTCCAGTGAGCTGTGAAGTAAAAGTTCGAGTTTAATCCCAAGACACGTACTGGTTTTTAAAGTTACAGTCGTATTTATCACATGCTCAGACAGTGAAGGATTACATTACATCGCGAGGTAACTTGTATTCTTGAGGGGTTTTCTTGATGGCGTGTGAAGTATGCCGCACTGGACTAATATGTTGATCTGAAGTCGGATATATCAAGGCTAATCCCTCGCAAATGAGAGGCGATCCGTGCCCAACAGTGGGACAGTAATTGAGTTGATTATTTTACTATAATCATAGTAAAAATCCTAGCAGGCTATTAGTCTAATGAGACCAGTTAGGGACTAAATTTCCCCCAAAAAATACCTACGAGTATATCGACGCTACGTCCCACTGAATATCAATGTCGGCAGTTAAAGGCTAATTGGGTCGGCGGCCTTTTGGGACCACTTGGTAGAGATACGCGTGGACAACGATATACACCCGTGTTGAATCAATTTGAAGAAATTATACTACACACGTACGATTGAACTGATACCTAACATCAATTAAAATTACAATAACATCTGAAGTCAAGAAAAAAGAAAGGGAACGTGCGTCACAGATTGCGGTTTGGATTCCCGAATGGAGCAAATATTTGTAGAAGTAGTTGTTTCGGGTCTGGGCTTGGGTCTTGTGTATATAAAAATTTGTGTTTGTAAACGCACCCAGGAAACTGAAGAAAATTCTAATGAAATGGGGTATATCATTAATCTACTAAATCGGAAATGCTAGGTTATAATGTAACAAATATTGTCATGTTAGCCTCATTACTTAGTCGGACTATGAAGTGGCCAAATTAAACAAGGGTCAAGATGCCAAATGGATAAGCGGGGCAATTAGAAGCAAGATATAAGAAGATTATAAAATACGCACTTTTTCCCAAACTTAGGTCACAACTTAGACACTGACTTGGCAAACTAAGTACGTAGAGTTAGAACGTAGTTTAGGTACAATAATATTTGAGTCAAGCAGACCACTTTTGGACCCTATGCTTATAATGAACGCCTCGTTGGTCTAGTGTTGGCAAGTGCGACTGGCGAGCAAGAAGTAGGTTGGATTACTTCGATTCCCAGGTCGGGTTTAGTGTTTTTGAGTTTTTCTATGACATTTGGATTCATGCCCGGATGGCAATAGGGTTGCCCCCTTATTAAATGAAACCTAAACATATACGAAATATTGGTTTAGAATAATACACCTCAGCCTGACCCTTCGGCGACAAAGGGCGTGATGGTATGTTATGTTACACTTATAATAATAGAGTGAGAAGTGGTCTACCGCTGTTGGCCGTTAGATAATAAAACCCCTTGATTAATTGTCCCACCTACACTCCTAACATAAACCTATAAATCAAAATAGTTCCATCATTAATTAATGTAGCGCAACGGCTGAAATATGAAATCCTGCCCTATCTATTACGTTATGAGTGCCGAATTATATCTTCATATATAAAAATCGTGTCACGATGTTTTCCACGATGGACTTCTAAACCATTTTTAATGAATCTTCGCACACTGCGTGTCGTTTGATGCAACTTAAGAGACAGGATTTATCTTACTAAAATTGGAGTGAAAAGGTTTTTACAGGGTCGGCAACGCACAAGTGACACCTCTGGTGTGCAAAAATCCATAGATAGATCCGATAGCTGCTTACCGAAAGATTGTTTGCCAGTTGCCACCCATTATGATGGTTTGTTGAGAGCCTAGTGGACCAGTGGATTGAGATGTCAAAGCTCAAACCCGGGCACGCACCACAGACTTTTCGGAAGTTATGTGCGTATTTATCACATGCTCAAACGGTGAAGGAAAACATCGTGAGTAAACCTGCATGCTTAAGAGATTTCTCGATGGCATGTGAAGTCTGCCAACCCGCAGTAGGCTAGCGTGGTGGACAATAGCCTAATCCCTCTCAAATGAGAAAGGAGACCGGTGCCCAGCAGTGGGACAATAATGAGTTGATGGTGAAGATGGTTTGTGGTATAAAAAAATATGCAGTGCAGTCTTTGGGGACTGCCGATAGAAGTGAAAACGCACGGAGGTATATTTACACAGTATACATATTGTTCATGGTAATCGTGCGGTAACGATAACGCGAGTTCCATCATATTTGTTCACTAAAAAAGTGCTCAACGCGTCTAAAGAAATTTTCTCTTCAAAAAATTATCATATTTTTTTATTACAAAAGTAACTTAGCTACAGCAACGTCTAGCCTGATCTCCTATGATATAAGATGTGCAGGAAAAGGCTAATTAGGTCAATGCCCTCGGTACATACTGTACTGAGCATCGCCAGACCGTACCGGTGTACGGTCTGGCGACCGGACCGAATGTAACCTTGCACTTGCAACCAATTGAAAGTAGCTATTATAGCAAATAAGCACGATATTGGTGCCTCCATGTCTGCTTTGAATTCAGTTGGAAAGTTTTGTTATGTCTGTTTAGTTTAGTAAGGATTCTACGAAGTCTCAGCTAGTTCCTGAATAGAATAATCATCATTAGACTGTTGATAGTTCTTACTGTATCTAGTATTTTATTAAAGATTAGTTTTCACGTAAATATAGAAATATTATTAGAATTCAATGTTGCGAATAAGAAGACCATTAGCATCCTTTCATGAAAGTCTTATTTGCATGAGCCTGCGCACAACATAAAGGTCAAACTCTATTTCACAATTAGTTTAATTAAGATAACAAGTAGGTAGTAGTAGTAAGGTACCTCGATCTTACCTCGGTACCAGTTAACACCAAATTAAAACCCCACACAAACCATACCAAAAAAGTGTATCTCCTTTAATGTGGTGTTATATGGGTTGACATATAATTGATTTTAAATTTGCTTTTTTACCGGTCCTTTTCTGATATCTAATATTGAGGTACAGCCATTTCCAGTATCTATAATTATAAGTAGGTCATCATAGAGTGAGGTTTAAAATTAGATATATCACTGTCTTAAAAGCAGTGAATAGAGCTATTCTACCAAAAGCAAATAGGTAGACCCCCAATTACTTTTTCTATTTTTGTGTGAAAATCTTAATGCGCTTCACAGAATACATCTACTTACCATGTATCAACAGTATAGTTCTTATAGTTTCGGAAAAAAGTGGCTGTGACATACGGACGGACCATCTATAATGATTCCGTTAATTGCCATTTGGCTACGGAACCCTACAAAAACACTTATTCTTATATTTTATATTCAAACATTTTGCCCTTCTTATATGGCTGCAGTGGCCAGTAATGAGGTACACAAAACTATTTGAGTAAACCTCTTCAGTATCATGACCAAAGGCGTACATTAGCAAAGCAATTTCGATAAGAATGATATCGAATAAATCGGCAAAACCGACAGGGACATCAATACCAGACATCGATGGTCCTTGATCGATGATTACGAGCTCTAAGCTTCTACAGAGGGTGGATTAGTGTTGCCGAAATTGTCGTAAAATTATCTCTAAGCTATGTTTTCGCTTCCAAAGTTTTGTATCTTAGAAATCTGTTTCAGATTTATGTTGCCTTACATTCTATACAGTGATGTTAAATCGACCGTTAATGTTTTGAACGGCAGTTTGAACTTTGGATTTAACCTAACAACATATCTCATTTGGAATTCTCAAAGGTAAACACATAAAATCAAATGGGTACCTAATCTTGTATTTTTTTTTCACTTAAGTCATGATCGACACATAATGTACGGGTTATTAATTTTAATGGATACTTTTATTGAAATTTAAATTATTTATCAAGTGTTGAAAACAGTTTAACTTTTAATTGTGTTTATTCACAACAACATTTATACAAATGCCTAAAAGGTTTATTTATCCAAATAAAACCCACGGGGACTGGTGATAATATATCATTTTTTATGAAAGCAATTTACACATGCAAATATAATCACTTATTGCAATTTTCGAATTCGTATTTTAATGGCGATTCCCTCTACAAGGGAGGGTCCCATATAATTCCTCCCTTCAATGCACTTAATCAGGATTAGGGTCGTGCATTTTCCATTTGCTTAGCTCAGCCAGGGATGAAAAACCAGTTACGTTTCGCGTTTTTGAAGATTCAATAACGGGAAGATTTTAATATCGATATTTCATACGAGTAATCTGTCTGAATCTTGTACGCTAGATTTACTTCTGAATACCACATTTTTCTACAAAATTTCGGATAGAACTACTTTTAATACCTATCAGATTTGGTTTTTTTCTTTGTTTTGGATGTAAATAATTAGAAGATAAGGAACGTTTTGTTTTCCTTACATAAATGTTCGTAAGAACAATATCGACGTAGTATTTCCGCCAGTTTTTGCAAGGTTAATCATCATATTATGATGTTATTTTTATTACAAACTTACTATCATCTTACATAACAAACAGCAATATCAATCAGCCACATAAATTCAAACATCAAAATGTTTTATCTAAATTTTTATACAGCTACTGTAAATCGTCCCCGCTGTCCATCGCCGACCTCGGCAAATCTGGATACAACTGGTATTCATTTGGAGATAATCAACGTGCTCCACTACGCTCCATCTCTTTCTATCACATTCAAGACGACAAGGACCACAGTCTCACATACCTATTATTGATTTCCAAAGGATTTGCGGTTTTGTAGGCCGTCCTGAAAATCCTTAGTCGAAATATAGGGGAGGGTTTGTGAATTGAAAATGTCCTAACTGGTTTTGTTTGGTTGCTTTGTTCAGGCTTTCGAGATAGTTTATCCACGGGAAGCTGATATAAATCTTTAATCTGGGCACGCTTTGTTGCACTGTCTTCCATTCTCTACGTGTACGTTTCAACGGCTTGTAGGATTTAAAAAACCTGAAAGGAAAAATCCTCTTGTAAACCAGTAGCCAGAAACTATAAAACGCCACGCGCTACGATCCTTAAGTATCCTTCAAATTTATATACAGTGATACGTCTTGCCGTACATGTGCGCCGGTTGCTAGTATTACGCACCAAACCTTCAATATAAATAGGTGCATACATACATGCACTCACGTCTTTTTCCTATAAAACATACAGGACGCCGCACACTACACTTTAAATTCGTCCACACTCATATATCTTATCATAAATCCGCGCCGTTTGCGAGTACTACGCATCAAAACATCAATATATCAATAAACATATATATTCCACGAAGAAAACCATTAAACTCCCAAGTAATATCAATTCAGTAGTATTAATTGGACCGAGATCTCGCAAAGATGGCTGCCGTAACGTAAATTGGCCGATGGCTCAATTCGGACAGTGCTCCATCTATTTATAGTGGTCCTATCAACTGAACAGATGTTATTTGATAGAACTGATGAATAAGATCCTTTTATTGTTCAGTCAAGTTCAACATTGGTATGATGTGAAACCCGTACTATATTTAGGAAGAACGAAGAAACTTATGAACTCATATTTCAAATTCTTAATTCGCTGGGAAATTACAATTGTACAATTGGTAACTACTGCAAGGCCACCAAAATTAGACATTTTAGGCGTTGTAGCTAGATTTTTATTCGTTGGTTTGCAATAAAAAATATTGTCATTCTATCTTATTCCTATCTCTCAACTTAGATCAAATTGCACATAGTGTGCAGTGTCATTAAAATCGGTTCATTAGTTCAAAAGGTCATCGCGAAAAAACAAAGCATCAAAATGATATAAAGATAATCTGTTTCATATGATAAAATACGAGTTATTTTTATTTAATTTTCAACCTTATATCTGTTCTTCTAAACCACATTATCTGTAGGAACAATTTTCCTGTAATTATGGCTGTCTTCTAAGCCCCTAAAGCCATAAGGTTATTCCACCGAAGTATTCTCTAGGCCCTTACTTATTTCAATTAAATGCGTAGGGGAGCCAAGATAACTATTCCTGTAGTTGGTTAATTAACTCTTACAAATGTATGGCAGAGATAACACGATGCATAGTATGATAATGCTGGGAATTGCATTGTGTTTATGGTTTAATTTCAGATTAAAATGATAAATAAGGTACTGTTTATATATTAGCTACTGTCCGGGTCAACCTTGGACTCAGTATCTTCAACTATGGCTCTTGAACAATGTTAGGTTAATTCATAGAGCTTCTTTGTGGTTCATGCAAGGTCGAACTTCTTCTGCGTGTTGAGTGTACCCTACCCGCACGGAACAAATATATTTTGTTACCTACAGACACGTTGGTCCCATGGTTAGTCCTACTACTGATACAACGTTGTCGTTGTCGTGTTGGTAAACGCACTGACGCGGGAGAAATTCCTGGTGTGGAGCACAGTTATAAAAATATAAAAACTTTTAAGTATCTTTTAAGCTTTAACACTATCATATGTAAACAAAATGTCTACGTCTTTATCAATTCAGGCAATCTATTCTGCTGTAAAGCAATCAACATTAATAGAATCGATATCATTTAACACAACGTTAACTGCAAATGCTACATGAAATAGCAAATTTTTACGACCATAGTAACGTGCTTTTACGAGTAAGTCAATGTTTGCCCCCATTTCGTCGCACTCAGTAATATTTTTAATCAACATCTCTCTGGAATTCATGTAGACTTGTTGAAGCTTTTCGTTTTACACGATACGTTGTATAAATGAAAATATCGTACGTTTTACGGATTTTATCACGGCATATTAATATTATGGTCATGGGCAGATGGATTATGGATACTTAAAAAAAAAGAAATTTCGGTATCAAATAAATGTATTGACATTTGATGACGTCCTTCATCATCAACCCATTTACTGTTTACGGGGCTCGTATCGTTTGGGAGGAGTAAGGCCATAGTCCACCATCCTTGCCTAGTGTGGATTCGCAGTCTTCATACGCCATCGAGAAAATATTTTAGCATAGCATCCAGGTTTTCTTACGATGTTTTCCGTAGTAAAGTAGTCAGCGTCTTGGGCTCGAACTCGAAACCTTTGACTTGATAATACATAAGCCACACCACAAGGCTATAACACCTTCTTTTAGCAACAAAATCCGTATAAAAAGTAGGTAGTTTTAGTTAAAAGTCTAGTATTTGCGTAAGTGCAAAAACACTTTATAGAAAAACTAACGTACCTACTTATTTTTTAAATGGTTCTGGCACATTTGTCGTAGGAATAAAATCGTCTAAGTTTTAGTTCGTGTAGAAATTTCGAGACACGTGAATCATCTATGTTTAGTGCCAATTCGCTTTGATTTAAGTGCCTTTTTCTTTTATGTCTTTCGAGTTTCTTTATCTACCATAATAATATCTGTCTTTGATAGAGTGGTAAGTTCCCTGTAAGTTACTAAATCAAAACTACTTCAGCATTTCCAATCTTTTCGATGAATGCTGTCGATTTTATAGCCTCTATGGTCAGCGCATAACCAATTCAATTCTACATCAACATGTTTTGACCTACAATGTTAACACGCAACCACAACTGAAGTTGCTTTGAACGAGGAACCTGCTGCAGTTTTTATAACTATTGTAAAAGTAAGTAGCTACATTGAAAGTGAATTTGATGGCCTTGGTCAACGTTGCTTTGATTTCCTCAGTGTTAGACCACGTGGTACAATTAGTTGGTGGAAATACCTAGATTTGGCCAAGTAGAAACGTCAATATCTGAATATAATTATACATTTATAATCATTGTAGGTTCTAGTGGTTGTGTAATTTTTTTTTTATACCGCGAAGGTAGCAGACAAGCGTATTTTCCGCCGTTGTTACCGTCTCGTTACGCCTATTGACGTTTGCAAACACCAGAGGAGTCCCTCACGCGTTGCCGACCCCGTAAAAACCAATTAACTCCCACGTTTAAGGTTTCTTAAAATAGAGGACTGTTATTAACCGCGCGTTTTAACTAATTAACATTTCATAGACTGGCAGAAGTCTGGAAGAAAATCATTCGTCCAATATACTATTACATGAGTCAAAATAGAACAATTATAAGATCACTATCATTATATTTTCGTCTCGTCAGTGAACCTACCGAATTTCCTGTAATTTACTGGAAATTGGCCAGTAAATTGAGGACAAAAACTTTATCAACGTCAGTTGCAGCCCAAATGCCGATTGGATAACGGTCTAAAGGTTTTTGTTTGTGAAAACTTTAATGGTTCGCGTGTTTTTATAATACGCTTGTAGATAATAGTTTGTAGATGGTAATATTAATACTATTCAGAACCAAAAAATACTACACGTATCATTAGCTTAGTGTCGGAAATATTGTGTAAAAATATTAAAAATACAGGTTGATAAGTCGTCCCTATTTCGTCGTCGTACCTACGCCTGGGAGGGTTTGCTAGCTTGAATTTGAAGTATAAATTCAGAGTTTCAAGGATGTCTTACAGTGCCTCTATTTGTTACGCCCTCTGTATGTTAACTTTTCTCAACGACTTAGAAATTGCTCTGTTTACCCAAACACACTTTCCCGATTCGGGGCCCAATAAACTTGGAGCTGTATAAATTCTAAACGGTTTTAATATCTAAGATTGTTTTTAAACTGCCTCGTGGCGTCTGCTGATGCAAGAGGTATTGGTTCGATTGCCAGATCGAGCAAAATTTCATTGGAATTTTCTATAGAATTCTCAGTAGCCGCCCGGATTTGTTACCCGTTGATTGCCCTTGACGACCCGTTTAGCTCAGTGGTAGTTAACGCTGCCTGCTGTGCTATGGGTCCCGGGTTCGAATCCCGGTAGGGACAAATGTTTGTGTGATGAGCATCAACATTTGTTTCCAAGTCATGGATGTATCTATATATTATATGTATGTATTTACAAAAAAGAAAAGTTAATATGTAGTATATGAACCAACGTACGTATATTAATACGTAACGCAAGCCTGTAACACAAGATGGCGCTGTGTAATAATGTCCGGGAATATTATATTATTGTTATTATTATTATTACATAGGACCTTAAACATACGGATTACATGAGGGTATACATTACTACACCTCTGTCTAGCCCTTTGGGGACCTAAGGCTTCATGGTATGTATGTAAAACTGTATTCACAACTAAAATTCAATCTCAACAATTAAAACTCAATCCTTCACGATACGTTTGAAAAATCCCGTACCAAAATGACGGTATCCCGATATGAATAGCTACATTATCCTTAAATCCAATCCTCGGTATAATTTGCCAAGCGCCAGACATACCTACCGGACGTGTCTTTTATCAATTTCCCATCTGGCTAGCAGCCACCCTTCTCTGCCACCCCGGATGAGATCCCTCGCGTTCTTTGTGTCCAGATATAACTTCCGCTTTTCTAACATTTTCTTACACATGTAAGCTGTAATATTTGGCGCCTCGAGTTGGGCGTATATCAATTTAATAGAACGGTTTATTTCGGTCTGGCTTGAAACATTGTCTATATTATTAGCTGTGAAAGATCCTGGAAGAGGTTACGAGAACTCGTCGACTAAAAATATTTTGCTAGTAACTTCTTTATTAGTTTTATTGTGAAATAAACTACTGCTATTACTAAATTTCTTTTTACGACTTTATCTAGGGATATTGATATTATTATTTTCCCGACGTTTCAGATTCTTCACACTGTTATAATAACTGAAAGACTGAACAGACTGAAGCTAATGTCACATTATCATGTGTCATTAGCTTAAAACGCTGAAATAAATCATCGTAAGGAGACATTGAGACATTTTTTTCCAACCGACACTAATCCGTCTAAAACGAGAGAAGAAGCTATGAAGTGGGTTGATGAGGATACATTTATATCCATTACTTCAGATCTCAGAATTTAGTTTCAGCAGTTGAGTTGGTTGGTTGTACATACTAAAAACGAATTTAATCTGGTTTTGTTAGCCGCTAAGCTAAACTATCCTCCGACTTAATACAATTATGATCTTAATCTGTTTGTGCTGTGTAATTCTCGGCTCAGATAGACAAGCTAACCCTTTGGGAGTTAAGAGGAGGCTCAGATTAAATCTAGAGCGTAGGAGGTTGAGCAATGTTTTGACAAAACAATTTCAGCATTAACAAATCTAAACCCAAATTAACTTTTTATTATGAACTAGATTTTATCCGCGACTTCGTCTGCGTAGAAACTTCAACTATTTCGCTTTCTTTTAGGAGAATTTCCGAGATAAAAACTGTGCTATATCCTGCCTAAGACTCAAAATACCTGCTGTTAAACTTCACGCTACTACAGTTTAAGCGTCAAGAGGTAACATATTTATGATATTAGTATGGGTCCATACCAATTTTTCCAAATTGGTGCAGCGGTACAAGCGTGAGTAGATAAGGTTAGACAGACCGACACACTTTTGCAATTATCTATAGAAAATTCTCGTGTCACGGTGTTTGTCGCTGTACTCCTCCGAAACGGCTTAATGGATTGTAATGAAATTCTGTATGCATATTTGATAGGTATGAGAATCGTAGGCTATTTTACAAAATATTTTTTGTATTTTCTTATGATTTGGTATAAAATAATACTTAAAACCCTAAATTTACAGCCTTCTAACACCAACCTGTATATTGTGGCAAAGCAACGTTTGCTGGGTCAGCTAGTAATATTATATTTAGTTTGGATGTAGAAAGAAATACGATCATGTCCACCTGTAAACATGGCTTAAACAACTGACAGATTCCCCCCAACTCGTTGGACTACAAAGCCATTCAGCGTACCGTCGTTTAATCATAGACAATGAGCGTGCTAAAAGCAACTGTGCGATGTAATGGCCGCTTTTGTCATCACACAATACGTCTGTGTGTTTGTGCAACAATATTGTCATGATAATGTCTCTTTTTTTCTGTAGCACTAGACACGTGCTTCACAAAAACATGTTTATCGTTTGCTGCTGAAACATTTCTGCCTTGTAAGTCTAGTGGTGACTTCGGAGCAAGAGTTCTTGAGTTTGATTCTCTGGTCGAGAAAAGTGTTATTGGTTTTTTCAATTAAATTCTCAGTAGCAGCTCGGAGCTTGGTTTTGTGTCGTGTTGATAGACTCACCCCTATTGCATGGGACAGAAATATATTAGCACACCTCTGTCTAACCCTCCGGGAATAACAGGCAACAAAAATGTTTTCATTTAGGTACTTTTGTATAAGTGCCATCCTGTATATTCAGCTTGTTTATTTATTTCGTTTAACATCGGCTGAAACAGCCCGAACTAATTACGCTAATTATAAATTTCTCGGCGAACAGTATGGGCGGCGCTGAGTAAAATTACCACAAGTAACCTCAGGTCACCGCTCTTTAAAATACACTCATATTATTTACAGCGCATTTGACACCATACCAGTATGCCTGTCGTCAACGTCACAAAGGTTAGGCAGGAGTGTACTATAGTGTACCCAAATTTGGCCGATATGTTTTTCGATCCTTTTGCCATCAACCGGACACGAACGCCAAACTTCGTCCTAATGAAAATTTAATAGAAAACCCCAATAAACTGCTTGACATAGGAATTGAACCCAAGATCATCATTCGCACAAACGATCACTAAACCAACAAAATACTTGAAGTTACCGTACAACACTTAGTAAGATAAATTGCCTGATAAATTACAGTCTCTTCACATCACACATTTAGATAATTAGAAACCCGGTACCTACAGAGAAAATATCAATACGAGCTTGCCGACTCATATAAGCCAATGATATACCGTATTTCCGGAAATTGGATCGGGAATTCCGAATCGGAATTCCTGATGACATTCACTTGCGTAGCTGTGTATTGTGGCTTTTATGTCTAAACGATCGGAAAGCTGTGAGGAATGATTATGACTGATCTAACTTACAGTCATCATCTCTAAGGATGTTTCTTAATATTCAGTATTGTTGGAACCTGGAAAGTCAAATATGTCATATTATTTTATTTTTTTTTAAAACACACAAGATTTTCACTCTATATTTATTTAGTTAAGTACTCATAAATGGACGCTACATTTATGTCTCGACGTGAATGTCTATGAAATAATGTTAACAAAATACAATACCTTCAAGTTATAAGCCTATATATAGGCTAATCCCTCTCAAATGGGAGGAGCCCTGTGCCCAGCAGTGGGACAATAATGGCCTGATGTTGA
Source organism: Craniophora ligustri (assembly GCA_905163465.1). Taxonomy (NCBI): domain Eukaryota; kingdom Metazoa; phylum Arthropoda; class Insecta; order Lepidoptera; family Noctuidae; genus Craniophora; species Craniophora ligustri. The sequence continues at coordinate 1,543,673 of LR990967.1, read as the reverse complement.
TGGTGAAGTTATAAGGAAACAGGTCAGGTATCATATAGGAACTTCATGATCAACCAGCAAGCTTCCTTCGACGCAAAATACAAAAAGTAAATACGATTCAACTTCAAAAGTAAATCTCGAAAGATTTTAAACTGAAAATTCTCCATCCCCGGCGAAAAGTGTACTAAAACTTTTCAATTAAAACCTGTCTTGGCAAAGTTCATACAGTTTGCGAACTCGGACGGCTCCCATACGTCTTGTACACCGCGGTTATGACTCAGCCGTGACTTCACGACCGTTCGGGGTGCATTCCATTAACTAAGGGCGCGTTGCCCTTATACAGTGACTCATATTTAGACGAGGTGATGATCTGTGTAAGTTAGAAATTTTAAGCGATTTAAAACGGGATTTTGTGAATGCATCTTCTATCTAACAAGTCTAATGGACTTATGGAGAGGAGCACTTTTTCTCAACGTCAACTTTAGCTGCATGTTCAATTTGTATTCTGCTATTACACTATCTAACAAATTATGATAAAACAAAAGCGGTTAGTATGAGGAAACATATAGTATGCCTGTTTTGATAAAATCTTACATGCTATTGGTATGATAAACACAACTGTAACTAGTGGATTATAGTCCTATTCACTTAGGATCTGTCCTAAACACTTCAAAAATTGCTGAAATGCATCAGGGCACGCAAATAAAATAAATCTATAATCTCGGTAACAAAAAGTCAGGAAATATCCTGCCTATAAAATTTAAATAAAACTCCTGAGGGCCCAATACTCAAACGATACTCAATAATAAGTAGCCCTCAAATCCAGTGTTGCCTCTTACATTCGCCTCCAAAGTGGACGCGAGCCCACACTATATTTGAGGGCTACTCAAAATTTAGAAGCCTTTGTGTATTTGACATATGAGACAGTAAGATTTTTGCTGGATTGACCAATTATATCTATCAGTGGAAGACCTTTAATTGGCTGTATAAGGCATAAGCTGTGTTATATACATTTCTGTGTGTTATATACCTATATATATTTATTTCTTGATGCCCTATTGTGTATGTATACTCATGTTTCACAAATAAAGTATCTTGTATCTTCTAAATAAATATAGACAATATGAATAGCATCGGTATTGATGGGATTTCATGTCAATCCCACGTGTTTTTGACTACACAAAAATGTAGTAAGTTCTTGATAAAGACCAGAAGAGGTATTTGTTTTAGTGACAGTTTTTTCGAGGCAGTATGCTACATAATCTTCTAGTTTCTTTAAATGCATAATCTCGGAATAGGTTGAGCACGAAAGCGTATAAAACTTTATTTCCAAAGCCACACAATTCTGATTTCATTCCGATAAAATCAAAACAGTTATTTATCGCACTGAACTTATTTAATTCTACCTCATAACTTTTCCAAGTTAAGCAGTTTCTCTCTCGGTCACTTGTGCTCGCAATTTCTGTTGCATTTCTTATGCCGAGTCTCAGCACCCAAGATAACTTCAACTAGAATTGTCTAGCGGACTATAGTAAGGTAATATCACGTTGCTCAATGCTGGATAAAGCGTACCCTGTATTATTTTCCTACAGTGGGAAGCTGATGAGTTTATCAGTAATTCGCTACTTCGCTAGTATAACCACAGCTAATTATCAGTTATATTATTGGAAGCTGTGATAGCTATATGACAAAGGTCTCCATTTCGATCCCAAAGCACGTACCGCTGACTTTTTGAAGATATGTGTAACTATGTATTTATGATATACTCGAAACAGTGAAGGAAATCATAACGAGGAAACTGGCATACCTTGGAGATTTTATGAATAGTGTATGAAGTCTGTCAAGCCGCACTAAGCTAGCGTGGTGGACTATAGCCTAATCCCCCTCAAATGAGAAGACCCGTACCCAGGAGTAGAACACTAAATCTTATTTAGTTTTTTGGTACAGTTTACATTTGGTACATGTCTTTGAATTTTGAATTTTGTTCGAATTATGCTCTGTAAATGATATTCACATTACTTATCACCTAATTAGGTTATACTAGTGCCATCTATGACATCACATAATTATCTTCTTTTTGTGTGAACAAACGTGATACTATGTAGTTACAATATTCCCGCTGCAGCCTATAACTTAGTTCATACAGGAAAAGACGTAGACTCAGTTTAGTTTATAGTTAACTAAAGCAATAAAGTGTTTACGACTACCGGCTGTTGGCCGTGGACGCTGCACAGGGTGTAGTAGTGAATAGTTATCTGACTACTGTCCAAATATATAAAGGTTATTTTTTAAGTATGTATACAGTATATTATGTCTTTAGGCTCTAGGGTTGATCCACAATTGGCTTTTATTTGGGGTTATGATATAAATTGTTGATATTTTCAATATTTCTCTCGTGTCAATATCCATTTCCATACTTCCATATTCCGTACTATTTTTAATATGTATTATAAATGCATATGTGCGTCTGCCTTTTTTTCTGTCTGTCTGTCTGTTACCTCTTTATGCTTCAACCGCTGAACCGATTTATTATGCGTTAAAGGGTTTCTTGAAACCAATCATTTATAGACCAATGAAAACATATCGAGTCTTGTTATGTTATCTACCATAAATCTTCGTGCTTAAGTAAAAACACCGTCGTTTAAGCACGGTAAGGCTACCGCTTTAGAAGCTTGGAGGATAAAAATGTTGCATGTCTCAGCTACAGCCCGCCTCCCCCTCCTAACATAATTCATACGAAATAGCGGCTAGACGCAACGTCGCGTCGGCTTTACTACAAGCCTAGAGTTACGGTAGCACCTGCATACAATGCTTAAACCTCTACCAACTTTTACCTCTGTATTCTTGGAACGCTAATCTTTTAGACCAGAAAGGGGCTATGGCGTATTGTTAATTAAGAGGTTTTGTAATTATGTATGTAGTTCTGGAGGGAGTAGATTTAGATCAAAAAAATCCGTGAAAATTTGTATTGCACGTGATCTTTGTTTGTTTTGTAGTGTTAAAAAAAAACTTTATTTTAGTCTCGCACACTATGACATATAAATATTTAAAGAAAGAAAAAAAAACAGTAATGAAAACAATATGATATTAAAAAAAAAATACTAAGGTTCTGTAATCGAGCAACCATGTGCGAGGCCAAAAAAAGTACCTATCTCAGCTTAATGCTGTGACATCAATGTTAGAAATGTATTTGTTGGCAATGAAGCAGTAGCAGAATGCTATAGAAGCAAAACAGGAGATTGACGCAAACAATAGGAAGGGGGGTCTAGTAAAGAGAGATCATCATCATCATCATCATCATCATCATCATCATCATCATCATCATCACACCATTGAGAAAGACTCAAGCATACAGGTTTCTTCACGATGTTTCTCTTCACCGTTTGAGTATGAAATAAATAAGTGAGGTACTAATATTAGCTAAATTCGATGATAATGACGTTACCATTATTTAATCATGTAATTATCACACTTCACAATGCTTTTTAAAACGCTCTAAACTTCAAGTTAAAACCTTAAATCCGTTAAAACTTCTATTCAATTCGTTCAGAATAAGAATGTGGCATCGACATACCACTGCATCGCTTCAGACAACGTTTATTTAGTACTTAGATCACGTTAGCTGCTGAAAATATACTTAGTGCAAAGCATACTAAGTTTATAGTTCGTAGTACTTTGTACACACTAGATGTTTTTTTTTCGTCGCACCGCGTCAACACGCTCGTTTTTGTGCACATGCCTGCTGAGATTTTAATATCTAGGATGGTTCAGTTGTGCGTACATTTTCAGATAAAAACATGACGAATCTTCCATACAGTATACACTAAGAGGTTTTGGAATTTATATTTCGACAAATGTGGGGGTTTTAGGTGTTCATGTATTCTTCTTGTTTTTATTGTAATTTCTACAACAATAGGTGATTTTTTCAAAAAGATGAGATGTGTAGTGTTCGCCAACAGCGCAAATGAATGACAAGATTTATGTCATTGGGCCCATCAATTCGAATACTACAATATCCTTATTTGCCTTTTATTTTGTACTCCAGAACACAATAAAACCTTTATATGTAGACCTACTTGCTCTTAAGAAGCTAGTAAGCTCTACTTCTCCTCATGAAATAAGTCTTTTGTACAGAAACATGAAATATTCCCAGTGCTGTGTTTTGGTGGGATCACCCCACCGCACCGCACCAAAACATACTGCAAGGCGTGTGTGAAGCACACACACACACACGTTCTGTCTACAAACAAAAAGCTATAAGCTCCTTTACTTATGTTAAATAACACATAAGGCTTATGTTAATTAGCCGCTAGATACAATCGTTGGTATGCACTACTTACAGATTTGTTTATTTGGCTGAAGTAAACCCTGAATTAAGTTAAACGCTTTTTCAACACGCTTTTCTACAAATATTTGTGTCAAGCTGCTAATAATTTAATATAACCTTTATATAATTGCTATATAGCAATTTAAAGTTTATAAAAATAGGTGCATTGTTCCACTTATCATAAGATTTCGATCTGTAAAACGTCCTCCACATACATGTTGGACTCTGAAGTCTTTCGATTTCAATCCTGATATTTTTAACATGTCTATTTAAAACATGCTCAAACTATGTCTGGGTTATTTTCTCGATAGTGTATGATGTCTGCCAAACCACAATATGCTACTATAGTACTCTATACCCTTATTCCTATCAAAAGAGAGGAGACCCATGCTCATCACTGAGACAGGCAATGGATCGATGATGATATACCATACCACATAGAAGTGGAATTATGCTGGGTATACTCGCCGTCTTTTCCTAAAACCTCATTGGAAAGTCAGTAAGAGCAAGTTTGTCTTTTAATACTGATAATAATAACCTAAATTTTGTAATACCGATTTGTATTTGTCTCCGACATGACATTATAGCTAATTATAGCTAATTCTATTTCTGTACAGACTCATTCGCTGTAATCCTAGTTATGACATTTCATAATAAAACAGTCTAGACAAGTAATCATGATCCTGTGGATACGACTCCGGAAAGTTTTATTTCTGTTAGTACGTATTAATATCTTACTTTAAGCAAGAATTTAAACCAATTTATCACGGTCGAAATTCCCCTTTCTCCAATTCTTAAGAAATATTATTTAAGTTTTCGTATCATTTTGTACTATGGCAGTTTTCTTTATAAATGAACCATACTGGCTAAGTTTTTGCGTGAGTGTGTTAGGAAACTATTTTTATAGCATATATATCTATGTTTGTGATTGAAATGTAATATGCTTTACTCGTATTCGAGGAAAGTAATGTCTTGCCTGCTGAAACGCAGGTCCCTCTTAAGCCACATCGGGGTCATAGAGAATGCTAATCCCATTGCTCCTACGATAGGGCTGATATTGACGCGTGCGGTTTTTAGTTGATAGGTCATTCACTCTGGGTGGAGTTCGATACATCCTGACGCCTCTCCCGGCGGCGGAATTGACCGTGTGGATTTTCTGTACCTAAAAAGACTTCTCTCAGATGCAGAGGCAGTACCACAAGGTACCAGTTTGGTCTGCATAGCTGGTTCAACAACAAAACCTTTAATATTGTAATTTTAGCTCGTATAAAACCCAGTCTGTTTGTTATGTTTTCCTCTACCTATAGCAGAGTTATTATAAAAAATAACCATGTGTCATTCTTTCATTTGAATTGATTAACGTGCACAAACACACGCCCGACACGCCGAACTTACTTTTGATATTCAAACATTTTGTTTTTACTTTAAAACGTTCCAACGTATTTAGGTACTTGCAGCGTTATTAGGAAGCCAGGCATCATAAAACAAATGGCGGGTCATATTTCCGACATCCTGTTTTTAACCTCCTAAGTGGAGTACACCACGTCCTCACATAACTCACTATAAATGCCGTGTATTGCCGAGACCGCCCCACACGTTTAGGAAAAATAACGATTATGATACCTACCTGCCTGCCTGCCCTGCTATTCACGGAGTCACCTTTAAATCTTGACACGTAATGTCGGTGAATTAAAAGACCTTCACAGTAAACCTTTTCTCATTTGCCATTATAATTGGAATTATTGCAGTAAGGTGCTTGTTTGGAGATACTGCAATTATTATGCTTATTATACTCAGGTCTAACTGGAAACCAGCCGAGTTAGAAATCTTTGAATCCTATGGAATTACAGACTTATCAGACATTCGACGCATTAATGTACTCGTACTGTTCATTTTAATCGTATGGTGTACAATAAAGCATATTCTGTCTATATATCTATCTACTATTAATGTCCTAGGCTTCTGGTTTGGTATGACAAACAAGACTAATTACATATTTTCTAAATTTTGGTGAATGAAGTATTATTAACTTCGCGGAACAATTGAATCGACTTATTATCAGCCAAAATTCGTCGCATTTATATATGTAATAATAATAATAATATTCCGCGACAGTTTACACAGCACCATCTAGTCCCAAACTAAGCAGAGCTTGTACTATGAGTACTAGACAATGGATATAATACTTGTATACTTTTCTTTTTGTAAATACATACTTATAATACATAGGAAATACCCAGACGAACACAAACACTTATATTCATCTCATAAATATTTGTGTCCCGAGGGAATCGAACCCACTACCTCGTGATCAGCAGTCCGGTACTCGAACCACTAGACCACAGAGGTCGTCCTGTGTATATATATGTAGAGTGACATTAATTATTATTGGTTGACTATCAGTGATGGATAATCATGAATACTAATGCTGTGCCATCATGCTGTAAGCCAAACGTAACCCATAACAGATTGCCGTCAATTAATAACCCCTCCCCCTTATCACACCTTGATAATTACACTTCTATCCAATAGTCTAAAGATTTGTGTGGATAATTCTGGACAATATTTGTGAGGAGATAAAATTCATTACACTCCTTTTAGAGTGGGTGGGCCACTCTCTTTCCCTTTCTCTTACCGAATAATCATCAATATAAGAATAATAAATATAAATAATAATATAGTTCATTTGTACATACAAAAAACCAGAAAGTACAATAAGAAGTCTTAGGATTAAGTTGTACAGCGGTGACACAGTTTAAGGTCGAAACATCTGACTCCTGAACTAGGCAGAAGCCTGTATCTCAGAAGCCGAAGAATAAGGAAAGTACTGGCAAGACTTTCAACCGTAATAACAAACTTGACAAATGTTTCTGTTATGAAATGGAAGTTATTCTGTTGGAAGTATTGGAACCCTCGACAACGTCTCTAACACAATTTTCACGGTTACTTTAAGCGGATCTTCAGGACGCCAAGTTTAATTTCACGCAGGTGAAGCCACTCGCTACTTGCTAGTCAACCATAAATTACTTTAACGTCCCACATAAATAGCTCCTGGAAAATAGGTCCTCTTTAATACTGCATTTATACTGTAGTAACGACGTTGCTGCTTTGTGTGGAGTTTTAGGATCAAAACCAAGAGTGTTACTATTTATATTCCTGGTCAAACATATAGTTGAGCAAAAACCAGACAGGGCAAGAAACTGCATCAATATTGGCGTTCTATACTTCCTTAATTCTATTATTTATGGCCAGATAGATTGGCCATTACTCAGGATTCCGTTCTAAAGTAGAATATAGCAGACTTGAGCTGAAGAGCTCTCTTCAAATTCACTCTATCTTCAGCAATTAATTTATTTAGTCTATACAAGGGTCTTTTTCCGACACTCATCATTTAAACATATCATAGATATCATTTAAGTTACAGAACATACAAAAAGTAAAGTAATGGTTGCAACGCAGATTTAAAAGCGGCTATACCTATAATCAGGCTTACAGTCAAAGAACCTGGTTTTTATACCTGTTTGTTTCCTAAATGCACCTAAACACGATCATATTATCCCAAGTCTATATTTATTTTATCAGATCGTCGGGGCTTTCAAATGGAACGTTCACTTTACGCCAATCAGATAATGGTGTTTCCTTTGGGTAGGAGCTAATCAAATCTTTTAGGGTCTAGTAGATGTTTTGAGTGGCCATTTAAAATGTTTTAGTATAGGTATTAAATTAATAATCATCATTAACAGACTGTTTTACTGCATAGTTAAATCTGCTCTCCCATTCTCCACCCTCTGTAATGTATGTGAACGTGGTACAGTTTTTTCTTTGATAGGTATCTATGGGTTTTTCTGTAATATTCAGCGTATTCAGCGTTTCTACCTTTTCAATATGTGAAAAAGAAGCTGTTAAATAAGAATTTGACCGTTGTTTGATTTGGTTATTCATAATTTGCTCATTTTGGGGACATCTTTTATTATTAGTGCAAAACCAGCTATTACATACATAACGCAATCTAGTTCCGAGCAAAGCAACGCGATAAACAAGATTGTTGATACACTTAATGCATTGTTTTTTTTCTGTAAATGGATAAATATTATACATAGAAACACTAGTCCACAGCCCCCCCCCCCCCTAAAATGACCCTGGATACGCCAATTAGACTAGACTTACAAAATAATATTGATACTTCAGCTACCAGTATTATACCTATTTAGAGCTGTCCCATCTTCGCTGGCATTTATTTATAAGAATGGTCGATATCTCGAACGCGCCTCATTTTGTGCCTCGATACTTACAGAGTCGCTATTGTCGTCTCGGCTCAAGACCGCGAGACATTTAATTCCAGCGCCTTAATCAAAAATATCTACGTTACGCTTTGCAATCTCGTATTCATTTAAGCTGTACATTTTTCACACCATCTGCTGAAATAATCATATTCATCTTTGTTCGTATAATACTAAAGAAAGCTACATAACTACCATATTTTCACGGAGATCATGTATGTTGTAAACGTCGAGATTAAAATAATGTCAACATACCACAATAAAATCGGTAAATATTAGATATATTTTTTTCAATGTTTATATTGGCATAAGTGCAAGAAATAAGTCATCATCTTCGACTAACCTCCAGTGGTAGGCACTGGTTGTCTCTGATTTGAGGATTATTAGCCTATAGTCCAACACGCTAGCATAGTGCGTGCTGTAATACTTCACACGCCATTGACAAAATCTCTCAGGCATGATAAACACATATTTTATGTAACTTTGAAAGTCAATAATGCGCGACTCGAGACCTAGGCTACCACCAGCTTACTTACAAAATATTGTGTAGCAATTAACTTAAAAGAATTTTCCTACTCAGAACAAGAAATAGTCAACTCAATCGATCATTTTACGTGCCTAAGTGATAAACCGAATTTGTGGCCGTGTTTAACGACGCATCAGTCCATACGGCTTTATTACTCAATTGCAATGATGTAATAGCTAATCAAATCAGTCATGGGAATAGTGCTCTGATAACGGATTACGATTGAGTTTGGCTATTTAGTGTTTAAGACCACTTATAGATTACGTAATACCGAACATGCTTGATTTGTGATTGTGCACATTATCTTTAGTCGTTAAGGGCTATAATATGGAAGAACTACATGATAACAGCATTCATTCACTCATTGCTATGCGTCTGTCAGTTTTATTTGTCTAAAAAGTCATTGTAGACATTCTCCTACTCATTTTATCGGATATAATGAACTTTAAATAGACTATGGTTCTCTGAGTTTGCTTCGACATTTCCTCTCAGAGTCAAATAGGGAAAAGTTAATAAAAAATGTTAAAGCTTTGACTTGCAAAAGTGTCTTCGAGATTCGTAATATAATTTATGATACATATTTCGAGGGAGTATTACCTATTTTTGGAGCTAAACGGAGCTGTTAATCAGGAAACAAATCTCGTAACTCACCCACGCAACTGTTGTATTTCAACAAAACAGTACATTTAGACTTATTTGATTGCATCAAACCCATGTCCTTCGTACACCAACCGGGCGTACTTATGTAACATTACCTGATATAAAAGTGTTGTTATATGGTATTTATATACAACTGTTGATACCTAGGCCCGGCAGACGTGGGCCACTCCATATCGATCGCAGTTCAAGGCTTTAGCGAAGGCCGTCCGAAGTACATTCTATACTCGGCCTAAACGGTGCCGATGCTGATGCCGCTAAAATTACCTTAGCAGATATTGGCACGACAGAATTGAATTATGAGAATTATAATGATTGCTTCTAGTGTTCTTTTCTCTTTATACTTTATGATGCGACCGTCGTAAGGTACGTTGAAGTGGTTTTTGCAGCTCAGAATTGTGGTACTTCTTATAAAATTTGTTAAGTGGGCTCTTCATCTTCAATTAAACGGAACGTCCCTAATAATTATTCTTGTAAAAGCGAAAACATCGTTGAAAAGTCTCACATGTCTATAAATACAGCTACACTAACTGCATGGCGGTAAAGCTATTTTAAAAGTGGCTTTAATCCCCTAAAGTGGTTTTAAAGGCAGTAGTATTTTCGTTCCATTTTATTACATCCAATACTAGACATCCAATAATTAAAAAATGTCTTCGAATTTATTGCTTCAAATGCTGCTATTCACACGTGTTAGTAACAGAAAAAAATACGTTGAAAATAAAAAGAAATTAATGTCAATAATCTTTTTGTTTACTGGAATAATGATAACAAAAAAGAAGTATCAAGAGATGTAGATGATAAATTAAACGTTCTTCTTAATTTACTGTGAAAACTAACGTTTTTACTGTGCGTAATTAATTACCTGATAAACGATTGCAGTATTTTCCTAGATTAAATGCTGTCAGCAAAACTACGAGTAGACAAGTTCACTACTGTCAACATTGTTGACGTTTACTGTAGTTATTACAGATTGATTAATGACAGAGCAAGCTTGTACGCAAGATGTATTAGCACTAGGTTACGTCTAGGTTCTCTAGATCAACAGATCACTATTACGTAAATACCGTTAACCTGATTCTCTCAGTTGACTGCGTCCGAAATTACGAACTTCGCCGTTATATTGCTGTTCGGCCGCTAATATTTATGTTTGCCGGAATTAAGTTACGGGTGTTAATCACGTAATAGCTTTTGCCGTAAAATTTACCTTTGTTCAATTACCAGCTTATGTTAGAATTAGACCTGTCGGTTTATGTGGTCAATCAATTTGCAATGTGTATAGGCCTTATCCTATACACTCTATTGACTCTTCGACCTTGCCTAGGACTGTTCTTCATCATTTATTTGAATACTATTGACCTGGATTACATTATGAATGTTCCTTGGGCTTGAATACGATCTACTCACCAGCCAGTGTTTAATGGTTGTCAGAAATATTAATCAAATTTTAAAATAGACTTGTTAAAATTTTCTCTTGATCAATGATCAGTGACCAAAAGCAGTAAGGGGAGAAAAGGAATTTCTCTCCTTCCTTCTTCGAGCAAATTTTAAACCTCCATAAAAATCAGTACAATGTGGTTGTATTGTATTCAAGCCACATTATACTAATTTCTTATTTTTCTTTAATTCGTGATTAGAAACTAAAGTGCATTATATACATATAGTTCAGCATCGCTCATTGTTATACCAAAATTCGCCCGTTCAAAAAAATATCGCCTTGTTTACTCTTAAAATCGGTGCAGCGAATATGGGTCAGTGTTCCAACCCCTATTGCTGTTGGCACAACCAATTCCCTCTAGTTGATCCTTATCGTTAGCGAGTTATTGGATACTATATTTGATACTAGACCAACCCAAAGGGCAGTATTAACATTTTAAAGCTGTAGAGGAAAATAGCAGTCGTTGCTTCTACATTGAAAGGAGAAGGGATTCTTCTTTCAATGTAGAAGAGAATAAGGATCAGTTGGATTTTTTCAGGGCTTTTATTGAAAAGTAGAATTGTTTTTTGTTGTCTGATTTATTTCCGGTATTTTGATATTATGTAACCTCAATGTTACGGATCCTTTACATCATCCAGTATCATGGACAGACTGGTGTTGTATATCTTGTTATCATTACTAAGGGCTATCTTACATTGTTGTTTTGTTAATTATTATCGATAGTCCTATTTACGCAAAACGATACGGTGAGCTCGTTACTCCCCGTGGAGTTTTATGCCTGGCTTTTTGTTTTGTTGTTTCGTAATTTGTTTCATAAATAAATAAAATAAAGTGTACGTATTTCGCGTTAACTGAACTCATATTGCTTTTCCTCATAAATGTCACAGTCATATATTTTGTGGGTATTTCACTTCCAATTTAAGCGTCCTTCATAAGGCTAGACCGTTCAGACCACGGCCCCACTGAAAAAAAAAGTAATTATTAATAAAATCTGAACGCCTAAAAATATCGTGACTTTATTTATACAACACGAATCATAATCACGTTTTGGGATGTCACGCAACTTTAGAGGTCACAAGTGGAAATCGGATAGACAACATGTTTTCATCACGCTACAATAACTTGGATTCATTCCAAAAGGTCTAGCTTTTTGTATCATGAAACAACATACAAACGACATTTAAGCCAAAATACATGACATATAGATAACGATATACATAATCGTATTTAAAAGTGTAAATAACAAATTTAAAGATGCCCAAATAATGTCAGAACTAGGTTGTTTACGGTCGGGCGACACCTCTTATGTTGCAAAAATCCATCGTTTATGGTAACCGCTTACCATCAGACGGGGCGTAAACTTGTTTGAACCCTCATAATCTAAATAATATTAATAACGCATTGCAGTTAATGCAGCAGTTTTAAAGGTTTTATATCCCAGCCTTTAAATATATCGTTTCGCCAGTCCTAAATAATTGGTAGCCAAAAATTTTTATTTACCAATTTTTTGCTCTATTCTAGAGTAACTATGTGTTATTATTCACCCACAGATTGGGTTAGAAAGGTTTTCTTACGTGTGCTGGCAAAAGAGCCTGAAGGATTACTTAGTGTTTAGCTAGTTTTATCATCATTCTTTATCCTACCTCATCACCTCAGAGAATATATTTATATAATAATATTCTGTATTGTTACAGACTGACCGTAGCTTGTTGCTCACAAACATAGGCGTAGACGACGCGGGGCTGTACGAGTGCTCGGTAGAGAACGAGACAGCGTACGTCCACCGAGTCAACCTTACTGTGCGGAGTGAGTATTTTGCAAACAACATCATCAACCATCACCCCCGAAAGATTAGGCAGAAATTCACTGTTGAACTTCTGTACATATCGTCGGTATTTAGATCCCATTTAAATAAATATGTATAAGGAGAAATCTCTGATACAGAAATTTTCTTAAAAAAAGGCAGTAACGTCACGCTCAACAGCCGTGCAGTAACCTATACCATAAAGGCGGTTTTTCAATGTGTCTTGTTTGTTTGAGGGGGTATTATGTTAAGTACATACTATTTAATGTTAACTGCTCACAAAAACAAGGCTAAAATTGATTTTTTATACGTTGCTAATGTGTATAAAGGTCTAAATCAATAGTTAATCTCAGAAACCATAATACTGATTCGTATAGTATATGGCGTTCGGTTGACCGCTGGCTGAGGAATTGGTTTCTGCACAACGTCTCCCCTTTTCAGATCCATCTCATGATAAATATATTTTAACGAAATTATTAGCGGATTCTCCCTCCGATTATTTAACTGCTATACGCAAGAATGTACATTTTCCAAGGTACCATCTTATTTTTGTCTTATTGCAACAGTCCTGGCAACATTCTAAGGTCAAAAAAATATCGGAGGTTGTCTTTTTGTCAAGTTTAGTTTGGGACATGCTTCTCTAACGACACCTCGGTGTGCAGATATAGCGATCTATTTCAATAAATCTGAATTTCTTGACTTATAGCTACGTTTTACGGACTTTATCGCAGTACCTACCTATATTGTTTTAATTCCGCTTGTACGGATATTTTTTAAATTATTATGAATAGGTTATTATTTACACTAATCGCCATGGCTAGTTCACTGATGTTAAGCGACACAGCTATCTATGATGAAGCGCCCTTACTTAGAGGAAACCGATTCGCTCTTGATAAAAGACTCGCGAAGCTCATTCCACATTTCAGCGGTACGCATGATAAAAATGGACTTACAGCATTTCGTTCGGGTTTTGGAATGTCCACCATGAATCGTTCTTTCAGGGTCTCGTGCAATCTGCCCGATATGCTGCGATAAAATCCGTAAAAGCAATTTTATTTAAAAACTAGCAGATTCCGCCGACTTAGTCCGCGTGCAAAAAAAATGTTCTTATTCATTCACTTCGCTCGCTCCCGCGTTCTTAAGCACGCGGTTTTAGTACTGAGGAACCAGAATGTGTGTCTTTTTCTTAAAATTAAAGTAGGTAACTCCTTTATAACATTAGCTATCTGCGAATGAAAGTCGCGTTAAAATCCGCCCAGCCATTTCAGAGATTAACCGGAAGAAACGGGCAGACCGACAAAGATTAAAAAAAGCTTTTTTCATTTTAGTACACATTTTAGTACATTTTAGTACTTTCATAACCATTTAGTGAAAAACTGTTAATTAGAAATTACATACAGACACTTCAATTTTATTTATTTGTTTATATGGATCACCGTTTTTCAACTTAAGTGTTACATTATGTCAAACTTGACTAGAGTAGGTACCGTAGTTGGTAACAGAATTTTGTGAAGTTTTAACAGTATAAGCCGGAGCTGTCGACGTAATTATGTATGTTGGTCCGATCCTGCATAGCCAACGAAGTTTCACCTTAGTTCCATATAATTGCCGCGGTATCAGTTCCCGGCTGCGGTTTAGTGATGCGCTTGTTTCGCTACTAGTTTTATATCAGTTATTTTACTAGATAGTGCTGTGTCATAATAAATAAATTAAAAAAATATTCTGGACATTATGACACAGCGCCATCTAGTTCCAAGCTAAACTACGAGGCTTGTGTTTCGGATACTTGTTGGTTGATATACTACATGTATACTTTTTTTTGTAAATACATACGTATTATACATAGATACATCCATGACTCAGAAGCAAATGGTTTTGGTCATCACACAAACATTTGTTCCTACCAGAATTCGAAACCAGGACCAGCACAGAAAGCATCGTTAACTACCGCTGGACTAATCGGGTCGTCATAATAATGTCCTGAAATATTTATTTATTTAGTACAGAATGAAGACAATTTGTACGCGATTAATGCTCTTCTTAAATTAATAACTAACGGCATGGGTGGTGCAGTGGTCGGGCGATTAGCGTCTGCGTAAGTTGTCGCGGGTTCGATCCTCTCACGGAACAAATTTTTGAATATCTACAGGTACTTCTTCCGGTCTGTGTGTTTGTTCATTATGTATATTTGTCTTGTTACTACAGTTGCGTCAGAAAATAATTGTATTCCTTAGTCTGATCTAATTTAAATACGCTTGTATTTTCTATCTACATATACCGTCAGTATTAATCTAAGAAATAATACTAAAATGAATCGGTGCGATGTTCAGTAAACTAATAAACTAATAGAACTAATAGTCTGTGCTATATCTTTTTTATATTACAATCGGACCTCAAGAATCAACTCTCTAAAGGCCAATATCAATTTGACATCTAATTACTAGTACCAGTTAGTTCTCATTAAGTAGCCACCTGTTACATCACTGCGCGATGTTGCAGCACTGCAGTGCATATTGATGAGTCTTTGAGCGAAGCACCATTGACGCTTGACCAGCAAACGCGAATATGAGCAGTAAAATTTTTACTATCAACATAAATATTAGCACGTGACCAAAAAGAATATTTTTCTACTGATTTCTTGTATTTACACAAATATTAGACATTCTAATAAAACTACTTTTTACGATTTTTATCGCGGTATATTGGGTTTGTCACGTGCTCAAACGGCGAAGGAAAACAGCGTGGAATGGTTCCCACGATGACGCGCCATTCTCGAAACGCTCTCGAGAAAATCTCTCATCTCGCACTAGGTATATTCTAGGTAAGGGTAAGCGTGCTCCATCTTAGAACACGTCGTCACTTACCATCAGGTGAGATTGAGGTCAAACGCTAACCTATGGTGACCTGTGCACAGCAGTGGGACAATAATTGGGTTGATCATGACAATTGGGCAGTTTGTCTGTGACCATGGATGCTGTAAAGGGTCCGAAACGTCGGGTTAAAAAAAATATTACGCATTATAAGAACTAAACAATATTATTGTATAATTTTCCTCTGTTTAGCATTCTTCAAAGCTTACTGCGACCTTATTTACAAATATATTTTTCCTTAGCTTTGGATTTCCCTTCAAGTGGCGTTCTTACATAATAATAATAGATAGTACAAGTATACTAATAAATAATTAATTAGAATGTTTTACAATTATTAATAAATACGTTATAACTTATAAATATTGAATGAGTCGTCTGACTATTTCAGTAAACAGGCTTAAAAATATGGAGAAGGCTCTTTAGGTGGTCGATGTAAGATTGTTTTAAGTCAATAGTCAAGTATAATATGGTTTGTATAATTCCTTAGACATTAACAACTACATTTACAACAGCTGATTCTGTCTCTATGCCTAGTAGTAGAAGTTTCCTCTGGCATGACAGTCCAATGGACATATTCGTGTTCCATCCCAAGTTACGTGCATCCCAACTGTCCGAAGTTACGTGCGCATTTATCATATGCTCAAATGGTGAAGGAAAATATCAAGAAGAAACCTGTATGCCTGAGAAAAACTCTCGTGGCAATTTAAGCAAGCCTTTGTACAACGCCTCAAAGGCATGCCCCTGGTGACCTAAGAAAAACCTATTAAATTAAACTAATCATGTCATTGCTAAGCATACAATGAAATCGATATTAACAGCATAACAATGAATAATCCAATTACCTCAATGATTTACATCGATTATACCGATAGTTGAAAAGCGAGACAATACAAAAGCAACCCTGGCGAGAACAAATTAAACTGCATTTTGCCAGGAAAGCTATTATTTACGACAAAACCAATACAATACTCGCCTGCGACACAAATAGCTACAGACGCCATGATTTCCTTTCTAGTAGGACAAAAATAACTTTTTTTAAACTATTGTTTAATATATCTCTCATTATTAAGTTACAAAAGTAAACATTAAAATCTAAATAAGCTTTTTACAATATTACTATATTTATTGTAGACAGTAAAGTTAACTGTAACAGCTGTACTAGTGTAAACTGTAACTAGTTTCGTTGCGATGTATAACATATTTTCTGAAGTGCCTTTTTTGAACACTTTAATCCGGTTTTACCACTCGTATTCTAACCACTGTAGACAGATTTGACCTATAAATTTCCAGAGATCATTTTCTTGATTATATATTAGATGATTATAGCCTGAACGTAACACAAACCTGTAGCGGTGATTACCAACATCTTTTTCAAGGTACCGCATCTCCCAAATCTAATCGAGTAATTCGTACACAAACAGTAATACATTTTCGGAGATCATTTTCTTGGTAGATGTCATCATAGCGGATTATTGCCCAAAAGTAATCCTCACTCACGACGGCTCTATTGGCACAATGCCCGCGAATCTTGCCTTAATAACTAGTGGGTTTGCCTTTGCCTACATATTGTTGTCCCCATCTTTCAACCTTACCAGAATCTGAAAGGTTTTTAAGTGTAATGTCTTATGGTATCCTGAATTTCCCTACCATGAACCAGGGTCAAATTAAACAGACATGGGCTGTTGAAATAAAACTACTTTTTACTCTCTTTATTACTAAATCCCTACGAACCACGGTTGCCGATTCGGATCCTTTACAGCAACCATGGTCAGCAAACTTTATTTTCATATCTAATATCAGAAAGACATGGGCTATATTAAACTGAAATACTAAGTCACATCCAGTCAAATCGACATTATGTATACAGATATACAGTTGTCAATATAATCTCACTTTATTTTTTCAGGGAGGGTCGCATTCATGGTCACCACACTACTGGTGTATAGGTTAGAGTGCCAACTTTTTTTTTCCGCCTTAAGGGACAAATGGACATGAATTCTAAAAAATACGGGATTTCTCTTTTTCGCGCGGGACAAATGAAAATCATTCAATTTTAATGCAACGCAAGAAACTTCTGGCAGAAATGAAAGAGTAGGTACCTACGCTGCGGGGGAAGAGAAAAGGAGAACTAGCGTGAAGGCCCTCCGCAAGCGAATTATTCACTCATTCTATGACTCACTCACGCGCTTCGTTTGTTCGTCACGTCTCTCAGTCACAGAGCGTGCGCATAGATTAGAATTAGAATACCTTTAGCGTGCGTGGTGTGCGCGTGGCTGTCCGTGGTCTGCAAATTTTGGTAAAATACGGGACATTGGCTGTCCCGGCGGGACATAGAAATTTATGCATTAAATACGGGACGTCCCGTGAAATACGGGACGGTTGGCAACCCTAGTATAGGTACACCAGTAGTGTGGTGACCATGAATGTGTATAAAATGTATACCTATGTATGTATGGCTGGCTTATTTCTACGTAATAATTCGAGGAACTTGAAATATTGTGCGTAATTTAATTGAATTCAAATTTAAATATGGCATAAATAACAATGCCGTTAACGAGTTTTCACCCTCCGCGTAATAATCATAACGTCTAAAGTCGTCTCTTCCGAAATGTTGCTGATGGAACAGTAATAAGTGTATTGAATTCTCATTCATAATTTATCATGTCCCATATGTAGATAATAAACTGTTATTCGTTTCCCAAAAATACCTTTAAAAAAATGCAAATAAGGAGGTTTTTGGCAAAACACTTTGATCCCTTTTTCCTAACGTGTGGTTGACGTTCCGTTAATATTCTGTTTTTTTTTTTGTCGTATTGATCGTCTGACCTTTGGGACCTACCTACGTATATAATACCTTATCAATAGTATTATTTTCATGATCTCTCTAATTGTTCGTAAGTAATGAAAATATTAGAGCTGCCATCAGATGCTCGACCCGTAAGAATATAATTATGTATACTCTTATAAAAGATTGGTATGTTGAATTGTTCTTTAGCATAATCCTAGAGAATTAACTCCTAGTAGTTATGTACGGTCGTACAAGTTGTCAAAAACTAAGTGATCCGTGCCTTGGGATCCAACTAAAAATACGTTTCCCCGCCCGAGAGATATTCTCGATGCCGTGAATGAATGAATAATTGATTGAATGATTGTTTATTTCTGTAAATAGATCTTTTTAAAGACACTTTTACAAGTCATGTAATATTTTTTTTAGTATCTAGTTGACATCGGCATTTCCTAACTGACGACCTCTGAGAAGAAATGCCGAAACAAACTCAGAGAATCATGGTCTCTTTTAAAGTCCAAACATTTTGGTTACAATATGTGAGCCTGACTATGTAGGTTAAAGTCTGAGATGGCCTTTTGAAGAAAGCACCAGTGCAGCTTTGAGTTGACCTGTCCATACTGACAGCACGCATACGTCAGCCATCGTTTAGCTCAACTATTATTGAGGGAGCTTAACGACCCGACGCACGTCTATGCAAGATCAGCGGGACATTTTCGTAGGCTATTTCAAAAACCCAAAGCCGCCAGACATAAGTTTGTAAGCGTATGTTTATCTACCTACAAAGTGCTCACATTCACATACATAGATATGTATATTACTATAAATAAATAATCCCATTGCATAAAAATCAACATAATGTGAAATATAAAATAATTATGTCAAAAACATAACATTAACATAATGTCGTGTGTCTGTCAACCCGGGTTCCTCTCACATGGGAAAAACCCCGTGCCCAACAATGGGACAATAATTAGGTTAATCGTAATAATTCTAGAGTATTTATGATATTCAATTCATATTCTTTATTGCATAATTATTTGTTATCCTCACTTTATTGTATACGCTTTAAGTATTAATTACCTAACAATATTTAGACCTACCCGACCCAATAAATGGATATTTGGTCACGTTGTTTGTTTATAGCAGTTATAGTATATACTGCTATAAAAACAAACAGCTTTTATACTAATCCCCTATAAACCCTAGCAGCTAAATAGCAATCAAGCTAAAGCCACACAAACAGAATACGTAACCAATCATCTAACTAATCAGTAATCAGGCTTCAGAGAGTGATCTTGTCACGCCATAGTCCATTACCTATACAGACGCACGTGGAGTACTTGGAACTGTACTTCTCCATAAGCGAATTGTAATTATCACTATTAGTTTAATTATAAGAGCAAATAACACGCAACTGAACGATTTGAGCCGGTTATTAAACGCAGCAGAATCAACGTCACTATTTACGGCGTCACAACACAGTGTTTAATCACTCGATAGTCATGAGTGTATTATAGATCGAACAGAAACTACAACTTCAAAATAAATTAATTGGAATTTAGTACACTAACCCTACAGTCTGATGAAAAATAGTATAACCATAAACCATAACATAGGCATATTCTTACCAGCCAAACCCCATTAGAACGCAGTGAACGGCGGCCCTTATTGGGGCTCTTTTTTTAAACGTTGCCACACTAGGATTTTTCACCAGGGTGCATTTACAAACAAAAATGTTCACATATACATAATGTTATCCGGATCGGAATAGTGTTTTATTATTTACAAAGCCGTTGACAATGTTTTAACGCAAAATAGTACAGACTTCAAATCAAATATCAATTAAATATACATCAAAGATATGCCACTGAACCACACTATACACAGCCTCTCAGAGAAGTTAATTAATCAAGTAGAAATGCAATATCATATAAAAAGTAATGAAACCTTTCACATCCAACTAGCTGGCTCATTTTGCGATGGAATGGGGCGCGGTTACATCAGAGTAGAATATAATAAGTATTTTACACAACTATGTGGGAAAACGCCTAAAATTAAACAGTCTTTATCATTAGTTATTGTCCCACTGCTGGGCACAGGTCTCTTAATTTGAGAAAGATTGAGCTGTAGTCCACTACGGTAGCTTAGAGCAGGTTAGGAAATTTCACATCTAAAGAATTTCTCAAGCATGCAGGTTTTGTCGCGATATTTATCTTCATAGTAGTGCCTTGAGATCAAAGTCAGGACCTCTGACTTCACTGTCTGTTGGTACACCACTAGGTTATCGAAGGAAGCTAGGAAGGATATAGGCTACTTTTTACCAACATATTACATAGGCGGAGCCCGGGGCGTAAGCTAGTACACTACAAAAATCATATTGTCAATGCCAATGATAAATAAAATTAACTTTTTACACAGGAAGTAAGCTGAGAGCTGTGGTAGCCTAGCGGTATGACCAGTGGACTGAGATGTCAGAGGTCTCGAGTTCAAACCCAAGGCACGCACCGGGAAGTTATGTGCGTATTTATCACATGCTCAAACGGTGAAGGAAAACATCGTGAGGAAACCTGCATGCTTGAGAGAATTCTCGATGGCGTGTGAAGTCTGCCAACCCGCAGTAGGCTAGCGTGGTGGACTATAGCCTAATCCCTCTCAATTGAGAGGAGACCCGTGCCCAGCAGTGGGACATTAATGGGTTGATGATGATGATGATGATGATGACAGGAAGTAAGTAGAAGGTATTTATGTGATTCATGCATACATACTCACGCCTTTTTCCCACGGGGGTAGGCAGAAACTACAGATTCAGTGATTCAGTAGCATAAAAATATGCTTAACTACTTACTCTTGCAATGTTAACGCGCTCTAAATCCAAATTTGTTATCATGATGTAAACTGAGAACTAAAGTAGTTTTGCGCTAACTATACTAGGTTATACGGCCTCGAATTGCAGTAGACGGCTTTAAGAAAGTAAAGATCAGACTGTGACAAAAATTTATCATTCCTACCGTCTCAAGAACACTAAGATAGTGCCTTGAGAAATGAATGATATGAT
Source organism: Craniophora ligustri (assembly GCA_905163465.1). Classification (NCBI taxonomy): domain Eukaryota; kingdom Metazoa; phylum Arthropoda; class Insecta; order Lepidoptera; family Noctuidae; genus Craniophora; species Craniophora ligustri. The sequence goes on along the minus strand of LR990967.1, from coordinate 1,521,952 downwards.
TTGTTCCAAGGTTATATTAAAGATCTTAGGTACCTATTATAGATCCATTTTTTTAATCCATTTATGGTACATCGGTCTAATTGCTTCAGTTTTATGTTTCTCCTGCCCTTTATAATGAAATATAGTATCATAAAAAAAGATAGCTTAATAATGTTGTATCCTGTGTCCTGTCACATAATATATCATTTAAAATGAAGTGCACGTGCTACGAGTACTCTAATTACAAACATCCGCGACATTCTCAATCATGTATAATATAACACATATAAAATTAATTAGGAAATATATTTTTTCTTTCATATGTAGCTAAATATTATACATATATATAAATAAACTAGCTGACCGGCGCAACTTCGTCTGTTTCACAGTCGGTAAAATTTAACCCGTATTTGCAACCTTTTTCATTGATGATCTCCTCATTAAGTCGGTGTCACGATTTTAAATGAAGAGGCTTTCTTATAAAGAAAGAATTATTCAAATCGGACTGGTAGTTCTTGGGATTATCGCGTTCATACAAACAAACAAACTTTTCCGATTTATAATATTAGTATAGATAAACGGACCTTATTCGATTTTAGACAATCCATCAAACAAAATCCCCATTTATTATTTACGACGCGAAGACGTTACAGTTTTTCCAAGGAAGTCCATTTTCCAGTCATCTATCATGTTAAATTGAATACTAGCTTCCTCGACATTGTCGTAAACCATTCGCGTGTAATCCATTACATTACCTTGCGCTGTGCAATTTTGATCAACTCTTCCTAAGTGCTTTCTTCGTTACTTGTATCATAAGAATATGTTTGCGACTAAGGGACGTAGTTCTATCGCGATTCAACGATTCCTTAGTAGGTTAATACGACAAGCTTTTCTTATGTTCCAAAATAACGACTAGCCCGCTATTGGAAGCTGAAGTAACGAAAAATATACGCTATATATGTAATGTATCATATTTATGTATGGTAAAGGAACGAGCCCTGTAAGCTAGCTTAAATGGAGTGTTGGAAGTTTGCTTGTGTTTTAAATAGTCTTTTATATAGCGTAAATCTAACCAGGCTCCTATAATACTGTCTACTGGAAATATTATAATTTATATTATGCTTATGCTATTAAAACACGTAATTATTCCGCTGGCAAATTTCCAGTACGCAAATAGTAATAAAACGCCTTTTACCCCTGGGGGGGTAGGCAGAAACTACAGAATACCATGCGCTATGGTCCCTGTATACCATTCTTGCCTCGTCCAAATTCATACATCTCGTCATGCACGCAAAAAAAATTTATATAGTAAAGAAGTCTTTTTCACAACGGTTCGCTTGCGACACGTTGAACAAGTCCAAGCCATCCATCCCAATTAATTGCTCCACAAACCGACTGTGAAATTGTTGAAAGGTACCTTTGTACCTACAAATACCTGTTAGGGACTTTATAGGTCCCATTCACCTAGAGGATTTTTACCTACATGTTGCGGTCTGGCAGTCATCCATAAATAAACAAAGTGAAATTTTCAAATGCAATTATTGTATGTAAAATGTTTGTAATGCTGATACACGCCTCAATATGCCTCAGCACTAATGACATCCAAATTTAGAGCACCGCACAATATACAATATTCCCTCTAACTAAAATGCACACACATGGTCGCCCCATATTACCTGAAGATGAGCACGCCACACGAAGGCCGCGTAATGACTGTCATTACACATAAGCCAACGTTTCCTGACCTTCCACCATACTCTACACATGTTCGTGATAAGAGGAGCGAGGCAGATCAATAGTAACTGGTGGTTTATAACATAGTGACGTAACGATGTGTCGTTGGCCATTTTTCTCATAAATACGTGTCGGCTATTATGGTTAACAGTGGTCGTTCATGACACGTATTGTTGAACTAGGGCTACGCGATTTTAACTGCTTATTGGGGAAACCCTCCTCAAATTGTTTGCGATGAAGATAACTTTGTACCCAATACAACTAGTTAATTAGGTGGGTATTGCTGTTTTTCTGCCCATCTTCGATGCTAGTTAAATGATACAAGCAATGAAATAACAGTCTCGTTCTCTTTGGTGTGAGTCCACTTGTAAGCACAATTTATAAAATTTTATAGGAATTGGGAATTATGAATTTTGCGTATTTCACACGAGGAAATCGCTCAGGCATGCACGTATGAGCATAATGATATGTATACAACTTTTGAAAAGTCACCAGTATGTCACTTTAACGTTGTAGTCCGCACGCTATCACAGCTGTAGTTGCTAGAAATACCAATGAAAGTTAATATACCGATCTCTTTCCAGAATAGTAATAATTATTTTACAAATATTGAGTGAAGAGTTCGGTGAAGGAAAATATCGCGAGGAAACCTGCATGCTTGAGAGATTTATCTTGATGGCATGTGAAGTCTACCAACTCGCAGTAGGCTAGCGTGGTGGTCTATAGCCTAATCCATAACCATCCCTAAACCAGTAGTAAGACGTTAATGGGTTGATGATTATGAAATTCCAATGGTATTCCATTAAAATATATCATACCATAAATAGCCGCAATTATCTTGCTTTGCTCTTTAAATAGTTGAACTACGTTCCCTAACGCGATCTGTAAGCGTGTGTTTACTGAACTAATTGGATGTCTAGCCCGTCGCAGGGATCAATAAAATTTGATTTAACCGACACACAGTTGGCAAATATTTGGTGTAAACATACACTTTTGCATTCATTTGCTCCTCGCGCGTGTTTGGGGGGGACCATTCGACAAGGACGGCACGAGCAGTTCCGGTTGTTATACATACGGCTAATGCATTCATTCATCAATAAGCTAATGGTATAATGTAATTTGACACGTCTGTATGCTATAACGGTTTCACAAATTCCTTTTTAACACCTTCATACAACCTTTAACAGGATTACTAACCGGGGTATTGCGCCGCGAACTATGAGACGGGTTGCGGTCTGAAGACCCTTTTCTGTTTATAAAAATTTACACTTTTGTATTGACTTAATTCTTCTTTGTTCGACTACTCCATTGGGTTTATGGTCGCAAGCGCTGCTGCCAAATGGAGGACCAGTTCCTTCCGGGACGAATAAAATGGTGGTTCCAATGGGTATCAAAATCTCAATAGCATCTCGGAGTTTGCATTTGTGCCCGTTAAATAGCGACAAAACTCATACATATCACAAGAGACTTAGAAAATATACTGACGAGCTGTACTCAGAGCTGTAGGCACAGTAAGCGTCAACCTTAAAAGCTTTGGATAAGACATTACCTCGGATTCTTATTCACATTGCCTTAATTAAAACCACTTCTAGAGAAGATACAAATTTCTCATGTCGACGTTTCTGTAATATAATATATTTCTGAAGTGCTTTAGGAAACAGTGGTATCGTTAGAAAACACATGATACGTCCTTTCTTTCCTAATAGAAAATTCGTTATGCGACCGTATTTCCCGAACACCCGCATTGCGTAACACATTGCCAAGAAACACACAGAGCTCGTTGAATTTATTCGTATTCCTTTCGAAAATATTGTAGCTAGCAAACACACGTCGCTTATATAAACATATCTGGTAAATAACAGCGCTTGTTGATTAAGTGGTCCTCAAAATTAAGGTGCAATTAGCTCCACCTTAAGTATAGCAGTTATACAGAAAATTTCATTTCTGTAAGACTCAACCAAGTTTCCGTCCACAAAAGAAAGTCGACGGAAGTTGTCAAAAAGCGTTAATTAAAGTCGAATTGCAGGTCTTGCCAGCCCTATATTGCTGACATGCATATCAGCTACATTATATGTGTCACGTGTACCAGTTTATTGTTAATAAACGCGCGACTTTTGTTGAGGAACAATTTGACTGACGCACGACTAGACGGGTCGGCTGGGGTAGCCCAGATTTTATTGTTTTCATGCTAGGGGTGCATCGTGTTCGTATTAGCCGCACGCGATTGCTATTGTTTTAAAACAACTCGTTCCAAAAATAAATATCTTTATTGGATTGGTTGTTTGCTTTTTGAGGTTCCGTAGTCAACAAGGGTCAATTTATAGTTTTGCCACGTCCGTCCGTGTGTCTGTCGTCTGTCCGCGGCTTAGCTCAGAAACTTAATACTAGAAAGCTGTAATTTGGCAAGGGTGCACATATTAATGACGCTGAGTAAGTGTTTAAATAAAATAAAATACATCTCAACATTTTTTAGGATACTTTCCGTTATTTAAAGTGTGGATGATTTAGATTTGACGAGTTGTTGGATAGGTACGGAACCATATACACCACGTGGCCCGTAACGCACTTGACCGGTTTCTATTTTATTTCTGTTTATTATCTTACCTTTTGATTTTATTCACTTTTATTCACTATCTATTCTAATTTAACTAAAAAATTGGAGTTAAGACATTCAACGGTGGTACGATTGAATGTCGTCGCTTAAATTGAACCACCGTTGAAAGTCTGAAATTTTAACGGTACTCTATATAAACGCCAAGATAGTTTTGAAAGACTTTTCGATAGATAGTTCTGCGAGTTCTCTATATTTTATATTTATTTGTAGTTTCTGCTACAAAAAAGGACACGTGGGATAAGTTTTCGTATTTTGTCTTATAAAGATTACGTAGCTATTTTTTTCAAAATTCAGAATTACAATCCTTTGAGGCTAGAATAGTAGGCTTAGAGAATCTTAATAAACATCCGTATTTTAACACATATTTGTGGTTTTAGTACCTATTGTGGTCATAGTCTATTCGTCAAGATTGGCATTGCTTCAAAGAATAAAAGCAATATAATTCTCTCTATCTGGTCCGAAGCTCATTACCGTGGATACCGCCAGTATGTGCATATACGGTTTGGTAAACAACTGACAGTTTTCTGATCACGTACTCACCGACTAGTTTGTCTTGCCCTTTGTACGGAAAATCGTGGGCTGCATTCTGTTTAAATGTCAAATGTAATTTTAATACTAGTTGGACGGTACCAAGCTGAAGACGTGCGTCCTTGATTGTGAATTGTTGGTGCGAGGGATTCGGTGAAAATGTATTTCACAAAATAAACATTAAATCTGTTACGAGAATATATAATAAATGTTGCTATTATAGCTAGTAACGTTAACATTAGCGTGTAAGAAACATTTCCTTGTGACCGTAGGGTAAATTTTTGACAAGGTGATGAAAAACTGACCTACGGTCAATTTGCAATAGGATCCATTTTTGGACAGCATTTTGGTTTTCCCTTTACCTCTACGCTCAATATTTACAATAAAGTCTAGCACGCAGTAGCCGTGTTCCACATATAGCCATGTCCTGCGACTGCAATCTAAATTGATCTTCCTGTCTTGATCGTAGACCTTATATGAGCAACGTGAGCTATTGTGTTGATTGTATGCAGCCAATATACGATGAACGGACAAGCGGTGCACGTGAACTAGACTTTGCATTAAAATGTAGAATATTTTATATACAACAGACTCAGTTCTCACGCTGTTCACTGAAGCGTGGTTTTATGTCATTATTCGACGGCGCAAATACGCGTGGCTTAAACCGAATAGCTGTAAAAACGGGGTTGGGCCTACAGACAGACGGTAGGAGAATCTGATATCACACTATAAAGTATAACAGGCATATATTATTACGTAGCAACAGTATTATCGCGCCAACAAACTAAGTAAACGCTGTATTGCAGGAACTTCTAGATGTTTTAAACATTACGTAAATTGGTACTGTAGGACCTTATCATCATATTATTTGACACACCATCACACCTGTCGTCCCCGAGGGGTTAGGCAGAGGTGTACTAATGTACATCCACATTTCTACAGTATGTTTTAGGTCCCATGTAATAGGGGGCGAGCCTTTTTATTTGAACAACCTTTATTCGGATCAAGGACATGTGTGTGAAGCGTAACACAGATACATGTAGGTGCTTCGGACGTCAGTAGCGGTACACAGACATACCCTCTATTATCTACATATATTGTAGGAAGTCGTGATTCATGTGCAAGCATTCATCACGTTGATGTGCCGTCGCAGTCTCTTATGTAACTGGCTTCCTCACTAGGAAGTTATATTAACTGTCAGGTCTTATTGAACCGGCTGCCACGCTCTGCTATATTACTAGTTATTTATTTCATAGTGCATTTTACTTTTATAAGATTTTCGTTCGTGAAATACTCAAAACTTTTTTTTTTCATATAATTATCCAACATTAAGGGTATAATTAAATGGTTCAAGAAACTCATATTGATATAATAGGTATTACATAGAGTCTTTATTGCAATATAGTATAATCATAACAGTATGCGAGGTCAATGTAGGCTTGTCTTAAATAGTCAATAGTACATACAATACAATCACGCCTATCATGCCCGAAGGGTTAGGCAGAGAAACACCCTCACACATTTTGCTGGTATGTTTTAGTACCCATGTAACAGGGGGCAATCCTATTGCCATCAACCGGGCCTGAATACTGACTCCGAGCTGCTACTAAGAATTTCATAAAACCCAATATTTAACACTTTCGTCGACCTGAGAATCGGGTAGAAATGGAGGTTTTCTTTATAGTATGTGAAGTCTCTCCCCGCACTGGGGTAGCGTAATGGCTATAGCTCCCCTTATAGGTTATTCCTCTCAAATGAGAGGAGACCCGTACCCAGCAGTGAGCTGGTGAATCTATGGATGATGAACACAAAACTCCTTCGTACAGGTATTACATGTGTATTATAAATCTAACATATTATACTCCAGTAACATCTTGGAATCAAGTTTTCACTAATACAATACAAACCATACATGTAAAAAAACTATAAACGAGTATAATTTATTCTACCTCATCAGTATTTTCTTACGAAACAATAACATTGACGGTTTCAATAAATAATTCACATGTTTTTGTTTGCGCTCTTCACAGACACAATATTAATGTAAATTATTAGACAATCATTTTTATTTTTGGTAGGTACTACTTAGGCTCCCAAAATACAGAAAGCTGTCTGGTTTAGAGGTCACAGTTAAAATTATTTTAAGGATTATTGGCTGCTAAAGACTTAAAAAGAGGATAATTACGCAGTGGTTGGACTCATTTGTCAACTCGCGCGCGTGAAACTCGCGCGCGCGTGCGAGTTGGCACCTTCCAATTTTACCTACTTTTTTCGTCGTCAACTTGCGCGCACTGTTAAAGTACAGTCAAATAAAAATGGATTAAAACCAAAAATCTTTAAATAACTTACTATACCTGCGGCTTTGCCCACAGTGGCTGATTCGGTAAAGTACGGTATAGATGAACACGTTATCTTCACCATTAACAAATTTATTTAACTAGTTTAGTTTTCCATTGTAATGTTTGTTATAAAAATAATTTACTTTTTTTTAATTTTTTTTTTTGAGATTTTACAGTTCCTTAGAATGATTAATTTTAATAGTAAGTAATCATTATCTAAATTGTATACTTGTTGTTCATTACAATTTTCAGATTTAATATTTCACTCGCATTATATGTATGTATTGATTTTATTTTTTGTTTTATTTGCTTACCTACTTTAGAATTTTTTACTTATAATATTTAGGTTTTATTACCTATTATATTTTTATATAAATCATTGTGATTTTTTTAGGGAAATAAGCAGTTTTATACTTTTTTGTATTGTTTTATTTTATACAACTAGGTATCACAAAAACTATTATCATCAACCATATTAGCCTACTGCAGATTAGTAGACTGTATATACCATTGAGAAAATCTCACCACTAGCCTACTACAGCTCTTCTCACAAAAACAAGTTTTATTTTAAACTCAAATCGTATAAAGTGTCTTATTCATATTGAATTTTTTGAAACGTTTTTGTAGCTGACTGTCCATAAATACGTAAAATTTTATGAGCAAGCGAGTTGACGACAAGAAAAAAGGAAGGTGCCAACTCGCGCGCGCGCGCGAGTTGACGAATTAGTCAGTGGTTGTAGCTGTTACCACCAACTTGTACCAGCTGTTGCCATCATGCCATGGCTAACGTTGCCATCATAAACTAGTCGTAATACTTTTTACAATTCAATGTTATTACTATTTTAGTACCTTGTTTATATTTTAGCTAACATCATATTTATAGGTACGTTCTTTCTGATAAAACTCGCTAATTTATGACGACCTGGTAAAGGTCGCTGGAAAACGCTAGATGCGGACGGTGCATGACCGGTCATCGTGGCGATCCTTGGAGGAGACCAATGTCCAGCAATGGACGTCTGACGTTTGATATGATGATGATGATGATACTAAATTATTAAGAAACTCAATAAACTACATAGAAGTTATAGTCATAGTTTCGAATGACAAATTGATTACACATTTCTCCTCATCCACAGCGGAGCCGCCACCGCTGGTGAACGTGACGGTCCACGCGTCCACTATCCTGGCGCTGATCCTGTGGAACGTGGCTGGCGATGGCGGCCACCCTATCATAGACTTCACCGCGCAGTACCGTTCAGCAGCGCCAGTCAACGGCAGCCTGGAGCCTTGGAGGCCCATCAGCCCTAATCATATCAGCCCGAATTCGGTAACCTTTGTTTGTTACGTTGGTAATTTTAAGATATGATATGAAGATAATGGCAAAAGGTTGCAGAAGGTTAACAAAATCAGATACCGTACCGTAGCTAACGTACCGAAAAAACTCCGATATTTAGATATCGGAATTTTTTCGCTACGCTCACAAACATTTAGATATTTATCCAAAAATTACTACAGCTTTAAAGTCAAAAGGCAACATTTTATTTAAAATTCCACGTGCCGCTACGCGTACTTTAGAATTGTCAAAAGGAATTGTACAGTGCCAAAACGTAGGTCTTATGATAAAGAGCCAGCATATATACTCTTTTAAATAAACTGTGCATTACAAAAAAGTTTATTGAAGTTAAAAGCATAACTATATGACGATCTTATTTGTAAACCGTACCATGCCGTAATTCTTTGCTTTTAGACGCGAAGTCAAGTGAGGTGTCTAGCACACCCTACTCCTCAATACTGTTAAAACCGTTCCTGAGCGACCTGACAAATTTGAAATTTGTGCTGGTTATAAATGTAATATACATAAGAAAAACCTAGTCATAGTTTTTTGATGGGCCTCTTAATGTATTTTAGTAAATATTTTCCTTTTGAAAATTTTCCAGCGGCAAGTGGACGTGTACCACCTAGACACAAACGCGTCCTACTGGTTCCGCGTGTGGGCTACCAACGCCCTGGGTCCTGGCCCACCGGTGGAGGTACTGGCCACCACGCTGTACAGCGACCAGGATGCTGGTGAGTCTTATACTTCCAGCTGAATAGAGGTCTGAAGGTCTCAATCCTGCAAACTACATTCTACTTGGTACATATTACAACTACATTCGTATACATTACGAGAGCCTAACAAAGTAATGAAAGAATGCGAAGAACTTTAATAAGCCTGGCGACCTTCATAAGATATTCAACCAGGTTAGCATTTACTGTATGTAGTCCCTGTGTGGGCGCCATTATCTTTGAAGTACACGAACAAAAACAGTGAGCTTGTACGTCTTTAGCCTCATGTAGGTATTCGTATATCTCCTTCCTACTTTGTTGTGACGGCAGGCAGTATGTCTGATGAATGTCGTGTCGATTATATTGGTCGTGTATATTTAAATGAAGTTGTTTACTCATATAATTGTTATTTTATCCTCACTTTAAAAAAAACGTCATATTATTTAATCATGACTTAGATATTTTGATTTAGTGGGTGACAAAAGTGAGCACAAGAAAATAGAAAAGTTATTTTTAATAAATCATATAGGTACCTAAGTGTAGGAGTAATCAGCCTTGCTTGCTTATTAATGTTTGATTTTTATAAGTGAAAGTGAATGGCAAATCTCACCTCTTTCTCTTACTACATGTACCATTTGAATAATCACCATTGTCAATTCGAGTTTTCGTTTTTTAAATCGTTTACAATATTTTTTATATACCCACGAAAATAAGCTAACGGATGGACGTTTGCGACACCAGAAATGTTGCTCGACGTCGCCTTCCCTAAACATAGTTAAGATGATATTACACGACAGTTTACAGAAAATATCCCATATTTATTTAAATTACCTTTGTATATATCAACATCATCATATCAGCTAGATGACGTCCACTGCTGGACATAAGCCTCCCCCAAGGATATGTATATATGATTCCAAATAAAAACATTACAAATTCACGCACTCCGCAGAGCTGTACAAGCACTTCTTCGAGGGCGCGGAGCAGTTCGACACGCGCACGTGGGTGGCGGCCGTCAGCGTGGTGATGGGCACGCTCGTGGTGCTGGCGGCCGGCACGTGCTGCGTGCTGTGCCGCGAGTGGCGCCGACACGGTGAGCCCGCGCCCTAGCACACGCCCCTGCCGCGCCTCTACTTCATGTGGGGCTAGCACCGCCGCCCACCACCTACGTGCTCGCATGACCGGCTGGCACAGCCGAGTCCAACTTGACTTATCGAGCGATTAAGCGACTTGTTTATTATTCGATCAATCGGTCAAATATTGTATTGATTTATCGCGTCGTGTGTGTAATTTTAAAATTCGATCAAATACTTCAATTTCAGAGTATTCGATCGAATTTTAAAACTGTCATAATTTCGACGTTTTGCTCGATTTTTGTCAAGATTGTAAAGACTCGAATAATTTAAACGCTCAATTTAGTTAACTTTCATTCCATTGATATTTAAATTAAATTGATTCTAGAATAGTAGATCGGTCATACGAGCATCGTAGTCGTTGGATTCGATCGAATAGGTATTTCGATCGATATAAGTCGATAGCAATAATGATGGCAATTATTAGCTTTATGATTATAAGTAACGCGTACAGTATATATGAACAATAATAATGTTACATTAGTTGGTCGATCGATCAGTTGAACAACCAGTAAGGTGTAGGAAAGCTTATAATAAAAAAGGAAGTATGTGCGTTAATTTATTAATAGAAATATGATATTATATTTACAAAATTTAAGTCGAACTTAGATTGAACGTCAACTTGTCAACTTTCGAACTAAGTTCGAACGTTCGATGGAATTTAAAAACCTATTTTTATGGAATTGAAATTAATTCCTTTTTGTTGCAATATTTAAAAATTAGATTTAAATAGCGTCTTCAAAGCACAATTTTATTACAATTTAATTCGCACAGCTTGAAGTTTTAAAGATAAAAAAATTGATATTATATAAAATAAGTATTTAAGTGCCAATTTTTAAAATAAAATACACAAAAATAATCTTCCAAATAAAAATCTTAATTAGATTAGATTTTTCTATAAAATTAAAAACAAATAAATTATACAAAAAATTCACAATTTTGAAGATGTCACTAGTTTCTACGCTATGCGGTTGGTGCTAAGCTGTATTACATAATATTAATTACTATTATACCAAAAAGCAATTGATAGAATCTCGCTATATATAGTTACCTATTGCTATAGTATTGCTAAATATTTCATATAATTTTAGTAAGTTTAATTAAGTAGATTATCAGGAAATTACAAGCCAGTATATTGTGTATGTATTTATATGATACAATATTGAATCGGACTAAAATGCCAATCACACAAACATCCCTACCACAATCCCTACCGGGATTCGAACTCTGGTCCGTTAACAGGGGGCAGCCTTTAATACCGCTGCTCTAATGAGGTCGTCAAATTATATTAGTATGAAACGAATTTCAAATAATTGCACGAACGAATATATTTAAAAATATTTAAATGTTTTACGTAAATTTTAATATGCATATTATACCATCAGATCACGTGATTTTATTTATTTCTACGTCTCAATACTAAAATATGGGCATTTATAGCAGATTTATCGCCATCTAGCATTTTCGACTTTATTTTATTAGAATTAAAATTCACAAGAGATCAAAATGAACCGGTGGGTATTTCGCGATATCTTCAAAGTTACTACAATAAAAATATTTACGTACAATATACTGGTAAATTTTCCGATAAAGATTAGCATACGGACCAATAATAACTACAGTGTGTCAATTATAACAATAGAATTGAGTGATTACATGCTTAGAGTACAAGTTTCTAGTGTACTTATACTTTAAAACAACGTTATAGTATTTCAACATTATATATAAAAACTTTACCACGCTTTAAACTAATGCATTTTCAATAAAAAATATGTATTTTTATCTATATATCTAAATTATTCAGAAAATTCTAATATATCTATATAAATGATTTAATATTTCACATTTGAGAAAAAATACAAAATTAACAATAAATTATATTCAAATGCCTCTTACATAAACTCATTTACCTCGACATACTATTTTATTAATAATTATAAGAAATATATTTCAACCAATAATAATTATAATATTATAATTATCCAATATTCCGTAGCGTGTAAGAAATTCTAATTAAAAGTAAGTATAAACAATAATATTAGTTTATATAAAGCGTTTAGATGTAGGATTGAAAGAAAGCTTTACCGCTATATAGTTACAGTTCATTCTTGCCAAAACTTTATTTAGAATTATTAATTTCATTTAATTTTACATTTAAAAGTGAGTTTTATTATTTTTTGTGATAAATATTCCAAATAAAAATCATTCCCTTAAAAAAATAACTTTATTATATAAATTAAAGACTTTTATAATTTAACATTAAGTTTATATTCAAAGTATAAATTTGTTAACATGCGTTAGAAATAAAAAAAATCTTGGATATTAAAAAATAATAATAATAATCATATAATATGAAAATAATAATAATAATTATAGAATTTGAATAAAATATATACACTTGCACTATCTTGTGATGACTTCAGGACCACTTATATTAATATAAAACCACTATTTTATACCTACTGCTTGTTAGTATTTACATACTACAGTAGTTGCTTAAATAAGCTTCTATAGTTACTATACAATGCAAACGAAAGCAATAAGCATATTAATAATCGCATAAAATGCACAATTACATTTAAATTTAGCACGTTAAAACTATACATTAGGGACAGAATGACATGAATTCCATAAAAATATACTTTAATAGTGTACAGTTAAGGAAGGTTTTACGGTGTCGTATATATGGCCATATAAATGTGCGTATAAAAATGGATTTATGAACAACAGTGAATGTCATGCCATCTCTTTTGCACAAAGGCTCGGGTGTGATTATTTTACCAATAAAACGTATAAATATTATGCCATCTCTTTCGCACAGAGGCTCTGGTAGATATTGACTGCTCATGTTTTATTATAACGCATCATAGAAAAATGATTTAGAAAATAAATAGTCATCCATTCTCACAAAATTTGAACCTGACTTAATCAATATTAATTTAATAACCATATTTTACTTATGTGCATTTTTTGACATGCATATTTCAAGGTTTCGGGTCACAAAATGCACGTGGGATGTAATCATTAAAATATGCTTCTGAAGTATGAGTGCATTATCACTGTAAATGCATTTCTTATGCCAATCAGTGTCTAAGAAATTGAGTACAATAGAGATCATAAGCTAGAATAATAATACTACTCGTTTTACATATAAATAATATATAATAAGGTATATTATATATTAATAATATGTAAGATAAGTGTATATTCAAACATAATAAAATAAGTGATACATGTGGTATCTAGAGGAATATCGCAATCAAAGGTTAATGAAAATATAATAGAGCTCTAATGCCAATTTAAAACAGCTTCTAACAATAGCAATTAGATTTTTGAGATATTAGAATTTTAATCTAAAGAGTTGCTTGGCCTTAGCGCTCCAGGGCATACTTACAACACAGACGAATTTCAGATTATTGTAAATGGACGTATGATACTGTTGATTTCTTATGGTTTTAACAATATATGAAATTCGTCTGCACACAGCAAAATACGTCGAGAGTTACTGCGTCTCTTCCGTTTTGCTGTAACAATGTAGACAATAGACTATCGCTCTTAAGTTAATGCAGATAACGACGAATGTTGAGAGCGAATTTCCACTCTTCGATCTATCCGCATGACTTTTGCATTATACTTTTAATAAGGAACAATGCCAGTATCTGCCAATTTTTTATTCATTCGAGATTTTTTTCTTCTTTCCCCTCTATCGCACTCGCTTGGAACGCACGCTTGGACTGCGGGGCCGCACACTAACAAACAAACACACACACTCATGGTGACGGTACGTATTACTAACCTAACCCACCTAACCTACCCCACCCATCCTGACTTGACCCCAAAGATTACGTCGAAGACCAAGACGTAATGGAACTAGTGCCTAACATAATCCTGAACCCTGGCTTCATGGAGATGGACCCCATTAGGCCGCAGGAGGCCCTGGCGTCGTCCATCATCAAGTCAACGGAGTGTCCTGGCCCCGGCAAGCCGAGGCGTGTTTGATTCTCGTCTATACTTAACCTTAGGATATTCTATCGCACCGATTCCGGCCTATTGTCATGATCTTGGGCGACGGATGATAGGGCTGTGGTGGCTGATAGCAGCGTACCAATTTGGACTATAACCAATCAGTAATATGACAAGTATTTCATTGCATCATTGTCTGCAGATCCGTTACAATTCGAATTTACAATTTGACAGACCTGACGCGTATATACGTGAATTTATCAGCAAACCTTAGAATTATAAATCAAAGCCTGCTTGTGATTCTAAGGTTTGCATTCGAATTTGAAATAAAAAATTCTAGAACTGTCAAAACGCTTGCGCTTTCAAAATAAGAAGCTCAATATCCATGCTTTGATGAAGTCACTCATATTATAGTCTGATGTAACAATACATTTGGAGAGTTGAGGGAAGTTTTTGAGACTCATTAGATGTAGCTATATTTTATCAAATCCTGGCAAGGTACTCGAGGTCGTCAATCAAACACACGTGTGCTTAGTACCAACGTTTATTGAATACTGCCCCACTTACAAACTAAGACATACAGTACAGAATACACATGTAAATGTTCGCATACTTCACGAACTTATAATAAGGATTCTCCAACAAACACACCAATTCAATTCTATAAATTCTTTTGTTAACTAAATTTTTGTTTAAACATTTCTCGAACATTATTTTCACCAGGAAAAATGTAATTCTATATTGGAATGATATGCTACTCTGCAGCTTTGAGCAACACAAATATCATCTAATGAGTATCAAATACTTACCTTCTAAACGCTAGGGTAAAGATGGACATATCAAAACACATCAGTTCTGTTTTATTAGCCAATCGGAGCGATAGGGTAGCCGGGTTAATGGGCCGTCAGTTTCTCAAAAGTTGTGACAATAATTACGTCTAATATTTCCACTGTAAAAAATCCTACAAAACGTTACTATATGTATGTCTCCATGTCAATTATAAACTAAAACTTAGTGGCCGCTGTCAAATGTCAAACTGACAGCTGTCAAAACTATAAGAATTTATTAAGTTTTGTATTATCTGTGAATTATATTAATGAGAATTCATTTAGTATATAAATTAATTGCTCAACTTTTAAGAAACTGAGGTGGCAAATATAAAGCGAATAATAAGCTTATACTTAATCACTGAGAGAGATCATTTCTAGTTTTATAAGCGTTTCATGTTTAACCGTAGTGGTGGTTGCCACGTAAATAAATTACGTAGATTATGCTGTAATATTGTACATGTACACATTTATTTCTAAGAACTGATGCTTGCATTTACTTTTTATATATTTTACACGGATTTGACGTAATCGCTGTAAGTCTAACGCAGACGCTTTATTTTCTATCTACATTTTATACTAGTGGTAACACCTAACCACTTCGTATTGATGCGAGTTACACATGATTGCAACAGCAACAATAAAAAAATATGAAACATTTTAAGTATTCTTCAACTCATGGTGTTGTAGCTCGCAAAAATACAAAGCTTCTTTTTTGTGATTACGTCATTAGTTATGTGCTAAAAAATAATCTCCTTTCTGGCAACCCCAAAATCTGATTACAATTTTTTTTAGGAAACATATTGCTTAACGTTCAATATTGTTAATGTTGCTAGCTATAGTGATAGTATATTTTTAATTATATATTTTGCTATATTTTAGATAATATTTTTGTAACGAGGATCTCATGTATTTAAGACACATTAACATTAAATTGTATAAACGGTTGGTTTATTTTAAAATTTTTGTGATTTTGGAACGCTGTGATTAATATGTTTTCCTTATTGGTTTTATTGGTAATTAAGATGTCGGATAAGTGTATATATATTATTATATATCGTATGGAGACTGGTGCAATGGTATTGAGTAATTAGTTATTTATGTAGCAGCGTAATGTAAGCTTATTATGGGATCGCCCAGTGTAGACCTAGCCTAACACAGCTTTGTTAACGGTTATAATAAATGACAATATGGTAGTGGTTGTATGTTATCTGTGTATATGTATCATGTAACACTCAAAGGCAATGATGCGAAAAACAAACAAGTTCTGTATAAATCATCGGTATTCGTAATATCGGCTCCTGTAGTTTGACGTTTTATATTTGACAGGCGTTTACAAATTTGTTTTAATATTTTGAAATAAATGTTCAAAATATTAAAACAAATTTGTAAACGAATTGGTGTTTCTTGGTAATTAAATAGCTATTACTGAAATATTCATGTGTAAGGTCCAATAGTTCATTAATGATTTATTATAAGAGTATTTAATTAATCTTCTATTATGCCTGTAATTACTTCCATCGTAGGGTTTTCAAAACATAGATATTTATCCTCGATTTTTAGCGATAATACCTACCTACCTTTATTGTGATATACACAAAACCCCCTTGTGTCTATACAAAAAATACTGTCACATGTCAAATAATCGTGAACCATCATTTTAATTCAAACGTCAAACAAATGCATGTGAAATTCCCGATGATTTTTACATACTAAATAATAAAAGCTGTCGTGATTTCTATATATATAAATAAATATTTAGCGTCTCTAATCGTGCTCACGACATATTATATAAATAAAAGTTGATGTTATGACATTGTTGTGTAAAAGTGTAGAGCTGTTTATTTTTGTATGCGGCCTGTATACATATCAGGAGAGCCTTAGGATGTACAGATATATAGATAAATATATTATTATATAATAGAACATTTTAACTTCCTTCCAATCTGTGTACTTGCACACTTAAAATCTAAAAATTACTTATAAAATACTGCCCAAAATCCTTACCCACTACTTCATAGAATTCCTTGATTAAATAATATTGGAAACTTTTGTAGTGACAACACTTTTTGTAAGAGGAGCCGGATAAATTTATGGTTAGATGGAAACTCTATAAAGCATCTTTCTTATAAATGTAAACTACAATGTATTCACTAATTTCATGCAAGATGAGTAGTCAAATAAATAGTCTCTGCTTAACCCATTCTTAATATATCCCAATTTTCTCCCCAGGATCTAGTAAGCGTGCAAGTCAATTTTACTCTCTTAGCTCATTGCCTTTCTGTGTACTCACTACCTTCCGTAACTATTCTTGCACTCTGTAAAGTAAAATATATGTTATACTACTGTTAATAAAAACCTATGTCGAAAGAATTATGTGTTCGATGGGATTTGAGAACAAAATGTTTCTTGCTACTAAAGATTTAAGGTTCTAAACTTATTTCAAAACCTACAGCCAATTGCTACTCTTTGTTTAATTTTTGAACGTTATTGAATTCTGGCGCCAAAATAGAAGCGGCCATATTGTTTTCGCTGTGACGTTACTCTAATAGTAAACACTAAGAAAATCAAGAGATCAATATCAGACATTTGTTTAACAAAATGTAATATTGGCAAGCTTCTTAGGTATAGAAGAAAAAGTAGAGTACCTTATCGCAAGCTTTGTATTCAAATTCCATTGACACTCACTAACTGATATTCCTACCGCGTTGTGCTCGCTTCATAAAACGAATAGTATTTAAGTGTTAGGAACTCCGCACGCATGCTCGAATATGGCATGGAAATCAACACGTTAAAAGGTATGTAGATACTTTTTTGTCAGACTAGGGTCCCTTTACCGGGCTCCCGTACCCCACTTCCAATTCTCGTGGTTCAAAACCTTTTAACGGTATTGCAATATACGTTGAGCTCATCCTTCCATTTCCAGGAGATAGACATTTCACAAGGTCATCTAACATCTGCATAGGTACTGTTAGACCTTTGTTTATATCTTCAAGTGGAAAATAAGAGTACTCCCTGTAAAATATTTTTTTCTCCTATTTTGAAGAACCCCTAAGACGTACCTACTATTAAGTCGTTAGTGAAGGATGCTAGACAGCAAACGGAATGTCCATGCTTTCGGAATAGTCACTCCCCTAATGAGCTCTATCAACCCTCACTTTCTCGCAAAAACAGAACTTTATTATTTCACAGAGGTCTTCGGTAAGGCAAAGTTCATATTGAGCTGCCCGACTGAGTACTTGAGCAGCTCAAATTGTGCGAGAAATCTTCCTTTACCCTACCTTTATGATGACGAATGTTTGATTTCCATGTCATGTCAGCGTGCTTACGGAACTCCAGCGATCGATTTGTCCGTCTCGCGTATATGTATGTGCTATTGTGTCAATTATATGTAGCTGTCTGCATCTGTTCGTTACGTGTTGTGTCTGTCGTGTCCTGTGCTTGCACATGTTCACTTTTGTTACTTGCTTCTGTATTCTATGCATTTGTGGTTCTATTATCAAGGCGTAATCGAAAATTTAATCTGTTCCTTGAAAGGAAAATATAATAACTCCGTCAATTAGGTGATATTAAAAATTAGTGGAACTAAAAATTCTTTAAAATCTTCTGCCTTATAGACGAGAATTAATCATGTTAACTACTCTACTCCGGACAGAAAATAAGAGAATGACTTCTGTAGAAAATAATGCTTGCTCAAAGCCTACATAATTTCACAAACAAAATATCCTACCTATCTACTATAATATTATTACATGGTATTACCAAATCGTCAATAATTTATTAGTAATAAACAATACGTGTTTCCCAATCAATTATACGCATTATAAAACAATAAATTAATAATAACAATATCCATCTAAAGAATATTTTATAAAAAAATACGACTTGCATAATACGACCACAAACCGCATGTTCACGAGTCACGAGTGTACGCACTATTTACTCCATGCTCTTCCTTTAAAAGTATATATTTATCAACAAAATGATTCATATTTTTGTATCGAAAACAGTATTCAATTATTTACAATACACATAATGTTGTGTTATGAGACGCATGAAGTTATACTAGTAGGTATGTATATTACGATTTATCGTGAACTAATTGTACAGATAACATTGTCTTTCTTAGACCCGTCCTAACGTGCATGTAAGACAGGGCGCACATTACAGACTTTTATTAGACTTTCAAAAATATTACCATACCATTTTCCTTTAGGAATCCCGACTGTTCCTAGTTATTACTTGCGCTCAAATACACTGAGTATTTCATTTCTAACAAAGTTTCTAATACAAAAAATATATAATTAATCGTTAACTCAGTCTTGTAATGTGTGGCCCATATATCTGTAAAAATACGTGTAATCTGTTTTCTTCAAAAATCTTTCTAAATGTCAATGTTTACGCCAAGAGAATCATCAAATAACACATTATATGTGTTAGGTACACGTTGAAATACTATATAGAGCGGCTTTTAATCAAACCTAATATACTAACTCGTATGTAGATTGTTCTGGACGTTTTTATATGAAAATTTTCAGTCGTTTGATGCGAAATTTTATTGGATTTTAGGTTTTGTAGATATATAATGAAGAATCAACAAATAAATAAACAGAAATAAAACTGTTTAGAAAGACCCCTCATGACATTTAACAGGCTTTTTGTTCAATTTTTATAAATATGTATTTTTAATCAATATATACAAAAATAATCCAGCTTCAAATCATTCTGGGCAAGCTACCTTTCTAAAGAAATATTATTTCCTTAATAAATTCTACTCTTCAACTATCTGTTAATGAAACTCGGAGTCAGGTTTATATTCTCATCATGTAACAAAACGTAGCAAAACATGGCAGTATACCCTGCCACGTTTTACACAAGCCACGTGGCACAATGTGAGTAAAGATAAAAACAAATTCCTGAAACATTGATAAAAACATTCTGGATCAAAATTTGAGCTCGATCAGTGCGGATTTTTTTGATAATATATAATAAAATAGCATAATCAAACCAACAACAGTTTTATACATATAAAATAAGATACCAATAAAATTTGCATCAAAACACACCCGGCCACGCCTACTGACTACGCCTATTGAATGCGTAGAATAGAATAGATATAAATGGTTGTTAGACTAAGTGTTGTCCTAGACTAGTTGTTGAACGCTAGCGTAGAGGGCGCGGAAGACGGTTAAGAAGACTGCCGGGCTACGGGAAAGGTAGGTAACGTGGAGACATAGCATTCGATTTTGTATCAACACACGTGGGACAAATTATTTCAAGTGAATTAATAGTAAGAAAAAAATAATGCATCTGGTAATCTTTGTCGTTCTTCCGAACGAAATTGTTTTATACACTTAGACACTGTAATAAAATAACACACATTTTATAGATTTTATCGCGATATATTGATATTAAACACCTGGTCTCACAATCAGTCTACTAGTGGCTATGAAAGAACCCGGAACATTGGGATTAAAAAGTTTTAATATAAAGTTCTCGTTTTTCTAGCCGATCGCTAAATATATTAAATATTATTAATTTGCGAGTATGTGAACTAAATATCAGGTTTGTCCGATACAAACCGTTTGCATAGAACAAGTAGGCAATTGCAATACTTTACCAAAAGGATTGTATATTCTGAGGGTATCATATTTAGGCTGTAAAGAAATACCGTTCTGAAGAGTATTCGTTGATAGCGCCATCCCTTTCATAATCTAAAACCCTATGCATTGACACATCGTGTTTAGATAAGTATTTATTCAAGCATTGCCATATTGCATTATTATTTTTTTACTATTGTAAAGGTGATTTAAAGTGATCTTAGAATGAAAATAAAAAAGGAGGTTGTGACTGTTTTGTCGATTTGTGTGTTGATACAAACGTCTAATGTGTGCGATGTCTTATTCTGAATTTTGAAAGAGATTTTGATTGATTTTCAAAAGAAAATAGGTAAATCGCGTTTTACTATACCTTGTAATTTATATAATTGGTATAGAAAAGGTGGTGATTGCAGAAATTTTGTATTATATCGGTTTAGTATTGCGGGGTTGATAGGCTGAGGAGAGCCACGAGCCACTGCCAAATGCACGTATTTGCTTCTGTGTTTTTCTTTTCTTTTAAAATGCATGTTTCAAATATTTTGCTTGAACATATAATAAGCTGCTGGTCAACATAATATTTGTATTGTAGCTAGATTAACACATGTTCAAATAGAAGTGGATTGGATGTATTTAAGTTGTCTAAATTGTTTGGATAGACGATTTTTAAACAGGGTTTTCCCAAAAAAAAAAACAAGAAATTATTTTGTTTTATCAATCGTTCAATTCGATTAATTAATAGTCGAGAAAATTAATATTCTCGTAGGTACTAATAATCGTTCGAAACCGAATTTCAGTGTTTAATAGCCTTAAAACAATGCATGAGTAGAAAGGTGTCGAAAATATATTTTATGTGGATTTCATGTTGTTCTGTCCGTGTTTTCAGTTTGAGCACTTGTAGAAATAATTCGCGTACAAAAAACCTAATAATATATATTTTATAATGGTCTAGTGCTAACTGCAACGATGTTTAAGGTTTTATATGTTAAGCTAAGGATGTGCAGCGGATACTCTCGACACATCAACATTAAAAAAAAAACATAGTGCTCTATTGACAGATTATGATCAAATATCAGTTATATGCCATCAAGTCAAATTTGCATATATTCAATTTTAAATTATAAATTTTAGTAATATGGAAACTAAATATCAAGTTATAATACACATTACTTATTGTGTAGTTTCCATATTATATTATATAGATTTATAATGTCTATCCTTAGCTTAACTCGCACGCAGCTACCGGCGTCGCCAGCGAAATATAAAATGAACTTTACTTTATATTAAAGTAATAATTACCTTAGGTTAAGATTGCCTTTATAAATTAAGCACGTCCAATTGGTGAGAGCAGTGAGGTGTCATCTCATCGCTAATTAAGTTATTGTAATGTCACACTGAATATATATCAGCATTATATAGGTTCACAGAAGAATCTCAATATGCCACATACATTTTAATGAATTTATTCCTCGATTATACATATTATTACGCCGAGATGTGAAGTCCAAGAAGAACGTATAGGTACCAACCTTATTGGTGAAATTCTTCAAAAAGGTCAGGTGCGTCGTACTCGCAACCGGCACGCGTGTGTGACAAGATGTATGAACGTGAAAGAAGGAAAAGTGGCATAGTTTTAGAAGGAAAATTGAAGTTAAATGCATAGTTTCTGCCTACCCATATGTAAACGGGTGTGAGATGATTAATTAATTTCGTAAAACAGTTCCATGATCAAATTATATTACGTAAATGATAATTAAGACATATTGAAGACTAGATACATTTTATATATTATGTTATGAAGGGTAATGTTTGAAATAGTCTATTTCGGCCATGCTTTGGGGTTATAAATGTTTTTATATTGCATATATATATTCAGTGTGTACAATGTTACCAAATATTATTTGTTTATTCGCATTCCTATTGTAAGACTTAGTTAAACTCGATAGTATATTCCATAGACCCGCACACGACGATATTACTCTAATTTAACTCTTTCACCTAAAATGTTATGATATTATGTCATTACGCTAAGTTTAAATGCCTCTTGTCTTCATAATAATAAATTAAAAAGTCCCAGCATCAATTGATACGCACGTAATTAGTTTACTGGCATTTTGTAATCAAAGAACGAATAGCTTTAGACGGAGGAGTTTCAAATTGGGTTCTAGAAAATCCCCGTATGATCGCGTACTGTACGGTTCAGAGGAACTTCATACCACAACCACATCCAATCAAGGTAGGAATGCCATACTTGCCGAGGTTTTCCCAAAGAACTACAGCATGGGTTCTTCAATAGAGGAGTGAAGAGGTTTTTACGGGATCGGTAACGCGCGGGTGACACCTCTGGTGTTGCAAACGTCTATTGGCATACAGTAACCGCTTACCATCAGTAGCTTTCATCATCGTGGTTCGTACACTTGTATAATCTTGGTTCGTACACCTTATATACCACTTTTGTGATATAGAGTAAAAAAATATACTAAACATACATATATTAAAGGTTAACCAATGATATAGAACTAATTTTGTTCATTCGGAATAGCAACTACGAGCTTTATTTCTGTGCATATAATTTGCAAGAGTAACTCCCGTCAAATTGTATGTAGTTCAATAATTTACAGAAATATCCCTGATGTCTCTATCATTCAAGTTCATTAGAATTATTTAAATGGTTAACCTATATTTTATCCATGCAACGGTTAATAATTTAGCCGGTTAACCTTCTCAATACAATTAATCGGTCCTGTTGATTAAGAGTGAATTTATAGTCTGATAGCTGACAAAACATGTTCTAATTGGAGCTACTCAAGGCTGTTGTTTTTCAATTACTTATTTTCAAGTAGTACGCAGTGAAATGCAGTTTTTTAATCAAATATAATCTTTATTAAAGTTTTTTTTATGGTGATAAGGCGGCAAACAAGCAGGCGTCTCACCTGATGGTAAGTGATGACCGCCGCCCATGGACATTTGCAACACCAGAGGCTTGCAAATGCGTTGCCAAACCCCTTAGAAACCGTTTAGGTTTCTTAAAATAGGGAGTTACTGAACTGACAGCAAACGGAATTCCCATGCTGTTAGAATAGTCACTCCCCCAATGAGCTCTGGTAACCTTACTCACTCGCAGAAAGACAACATTGTTGATTCACTGCGGTGTTCTGTAAGGCAGAGGTACTTCCCCAGTCGGGCAGCACAATTTGAGCGAGAAATCTCGCTATGCCCTACCTCCTACAATCTAAATGTAAATGTTAGTATCTAAAGTTATCGGTCATATAAGAGTCAAATCATATACCTAGCTAAACGGTTGTGTGGCTATTAGGGTCAAAATATTTGGCTTGTATTATGTACAGAGAGATATGTATAATTTTGTTGTAAATAATGTAAGTGTGGAATACCTACTAGTAGTACTACTAGGAAGTACTACTTCAAAATGGCAGTGAACTAATTATGGACGGGTATCTAAATTAATTTTATTTTAAAATTGTACTCTAAATAAAGAAAATGAAATGTTTTTAGATTTATGTTTTGCACTATTGAGTGACATGACGTCGTCGAGTTCAAAAGTTTTTTGTAATTTTTTTTATTTCCAATGAAATCGGTGAATCTCATTTATATTCCAAAAATTAAAATTATGTGCAATATACGAGTTTTTTACAGTGTTATTCTTTAATTTTATTGTATTATGTGATGTGATTGCGAACAGTTAAAATTTTGACTCTACCTACGTATTTATAATCAAATTAGGCCTTTTTTCATCCTTATTATTATTAGTGTAAGGCCTAAAATGGGTCTACCGCCAAGTTTGTTGATAGAACCTATACCAATACACTGGAATATACGTTCTTTTTTGTTATATAAAAGTATGTATTCCTCATCAACCGTAAAATAATTTTATTCTGAATTAAATAATCTATAACTCTTTGTCAAAACAACTAAATGACAAAATATTCATCAGTTTTATTTGTAATTTTCCGAGTCAACATTTTAGCTATTCTCAAAGTAAGTATTGTTCAGTGAGGTTGCTTTGAGTACATACGAATTGTGATGCCCGACGTAGTACATAATATTAAGTACATTTGTTGTAGCTGATGTTGGAGATCATTCCCATTAAAACTACATTTTACACAACGTAATTTGTTTAATTTAAACCTTATAACTTACTAAACTTCTACGTACAATTAATAATAAAAAAATCAAGCTTGATGCCCCGCAAGCAGCTAATATTTGTATAGCCATACATATTATTGTGAGAGACCATGATACAAGATAGCGTGGAACAACATTTGATTCTAAAAATATTTTAAAAATCCAGCTAAAAGTATGATTTAGAGCAACATTTATTCTAGTCTGAACCGATCGTCTAAGATTTACGATAAGTATATAAATCAAACACAGTGTTATAGCGCAGTTTGAGAAAGGCCTATGGCAGCATAAAGGCTAAGTTGATTGATTTATAATAATAATTGTAAACAAAAATCAAGATGGCTACTATCAGCTCGTGGAATAACGTAACTGTTTTCAAGACCCTGTCATCAGCTTCACGGGATCAGTCCGATGCTGGCTAGATCTGCTTCCAGAGCCTGTAAGTAGATACAAGTAGAAATATTTAACTTATAACATTACCATATTACCATTCAGTTAACTAGTAACAGGAAAGCTAGTAGTTTTTGTAAGGTGTCTCCCTCTTTCAGGCAAATACAAGTAATTTTTCATATAAGTACATAATTATAAGGTATCTGTCAGAGTAAACTAAGTAATTCGATGAAATTGAAAATGTAGGAAACTTTTACTAGCATTTGCTAGATACCCAATGGCGTCATCAGGTCTGTTCCTAAGCGAAGACCTGTGACATGTAACTGCACTTAGAATCGCACCTTTAAATCCAAACTTTGTATTGCGTCCTGCAAATCCAATAAGCCAGGGTCGTCAGGCGTGAAGAAGCAGCACTCCTCGTCGAAGAACCTGTTCATTTTCCTGCGTAGCTCCTGGTTGTAGCGGCGACGATTCTCCGCAAGGTCTGCTGCGCACATATCTTCTATCTGCTCAATATCTTCTTCGGTGTCTGTTGACGTGAAGCTGTAATATGGATATTGTTGGTTTAGTTGAAGTTGTAGGTACTCCCTTTCATCATGTCAGCCAAGGGACCTCTACTTATGATCAGCGCAGCGGTTATTACGGCTGTAACTCATGGGTTTGAATCACGGTAGGGGAAAGTTGTGTGATGAGCGTAAACATTTGTCAGTCTATAATATGTATGTATTTACAAAAATAAACTAAAATAAATATCGTGTATCAACCCACACAAGTAGTATCCGTTACACAATCATCGTTGCCTAGCTCGGAACTAGATGGCGCTGTGTTATAATGTCCGGGTACATTTATTTACTTGGTGTTTAGGTATGTTTCCTGTTAATGAAAGGTTGATATCATGACTCGCCCCCTTTTACATGGAATCTGTAAACTCATATGCGAACTATGTCTGCACTTACCTACGTTAGTTAGACCCCGAGCGAGAGCTTCTTATAACTCTACGTAACTACGTTATAAGAAACTCGGGGCTACAACTACAAACGTGATTGCTATACATGCGTTTATCTTATTATCTTTAGCATACTTTGGATGAGCGGACGTGACTACGATATGGTAGACTCTGTGTGCTGACTAATCCCCGTAAAACGTTTAATAACAGTAACATGAGTTATAAAAAAAAACCGGACAAGTGCGAGTCGGACTCGCCCACCGAGGGTTCCGTACCTAATTTAAATATAAGATCATCAAAGTGGGCGCAGAGGACATCTTAAACGAAAAACGAGCACATGTCTATAAGCTGTTTATTATTATTATTACCTACTATTACTATTTGACGACCCACTTAGTCCAGCGGTAGTTAACACTGCCTTCTGTTCTATGGGTCGGGTTCGAATCCCGGTAGGAACAAATGTTTGTGTGATGTGCATAAACATTTGTATCCGATTCATGGATATATCTATTTGTAATATGTATGTATTTACAAAAAAATGTATATATCAACCAACAAGTATCCGCAACACAAGCCTCGTTGCTTTGCTCGGAACTAGATGGCGCTGTGTCATATAGTCCAGAGATATTATTTATTTTATTAATAAGTACAAGACACTTAAGTTTTTTTTTTTTTTTGGGTGTTGAATGGCAATTTAAGCCTTAGCCATTTTGCCAGATATCATGTTTATTTTATTTACAAGTTAGGGAAACAATGTAATTAATTAGAACATAAAATTATTAAATCGAAATTTAGAAAACAGTAAAGAATTTTTATTTAAAATATATACATAAATTATATTCTAATATTATTAGATATAATAAACGGTGAAAGATATTTATATACAAACGGATTATTACTAACTAGAAGTTGATAAACAGATGTAGGAAGAGGAAATTTGAGAGAAATGATATTATTATAAAGTACACTATGGTCATATTTAGGGCATGATAGAATGATATGATTTATATCTCCATCGGTAGGTACCTGATGCATACTCGTTGACACCGTTGCCAAGCAACGTTGTTAATTTTGCAGCTTGTCATTATAAAAATATAGTCTTTATTTAAAGATGATTAATTTCCATATTTTATTGAATAGTACCTATTTAGGATTGTGTTTAGTTACAGAATTAAATAAATAGTAAATTAAATAGATAAATAGTACCTTTATTTATCTAATAAAGGACAGTACCTTGACAAATGGCTTGTATCTCAAAAAGCGAAATAGCATTAAATATCTAAATAAAAAATATATTTTTTGAAACAGACTTAATTACTTTTTGACGTGAGATAGTTTTTTTTAATAACAATTAGTACTTTTAAGTTTCCGATTAAAAGTACGCCATTTTTTTACTATCGCCTGTCAATACTAGGGACGCCCATTTCTTCTAATGTGTGTTTTGAGACTACCGACCTACATACAATAAAATGAAATAGATTAACTTATTGATTGTTTCATTTACCTCTCTTATTTTCATTGAAAATGTGACGAAACAATGATATTGTTATTAGCTTTATTTTTATTTATTTTTGATATCATAATTGGTATTGTTTCAAACATCTTATTACACTAATATTTTATACGGAAATCGATTGTATTAAAATCTTATTCAGGACGTTGTACCCCGTGGTTGCACCCGTACTGATTAAGATTTTAAACAATCGATTCGCCTTATTTGCCTTTTTAATATTAATGAAATTGATATTTTAATTTTATGTTCAAAATTCACGCCAGAACGCTCGCTGGTATCATGGCGTCTGCCTGTGACGTCATTTCTATATATATCAACATTAAACATTAGGTGCTAGTAAACTAACACATTTAGCGTGTTAAATATGAACTCTAAACTATATAAGTGGTACGCGGCCCCCCAGTGCAATAAATACATCAATTACAACTCGCAACAAATTATATATTTACGTTCCACACAAAAAAATCACCATCATAAATAAATTATAAAATTACTGGAGTACAATACTTGGCTGTATTGCCTAAATTCCTTTGCCTTATCCCTAAACGGAAGTAAAAATCAAATAATCAGTACTCGACGTAGGTGTTTAAAAACTGACATTCGACTCATCATGGCGGATTGCTATATTTTGTAGTTTTATTTTAATAAATATATTTATCAATGACATTGATAAATATATTAATAATGCGACGGAAAAAATAAATATAATTTATTTTGCAATATGCACATCAAGCTCTTTCATATGATACCCCATTTGAACTAATAGCTTCAACTAGAAATTCAGATTCCTATAACAAAATTCAGACCCCCTATTAATTAAGATTTAGTTACAAATGTACAGTTTTTAGATTTTTCCTTGTATTGTTGGTCTATAACGATGCTAAATGCCAAATTTCATAGTTCTAGGTCAACGGGAAGTACCCTATGAGTTTTGATTTCCTTGAGAGTGTCGAAAAATGCGTTTTTTGCTGATTAAACGGCCGTATCTTTTTTCTTACGTAAACTTAGAAGATTAATTTTTTCACAACTTCAAGGGACCGTAGACTTGAGTATACGGTTTAAATTTCAACTTGATACTTCCACGTATTTCCGAAATAAAGGGTCTTGACAGACAGACAGACGGACGGCGGACAGACAGACAGACAGACAGACGGACAACAAAGTGATCTTATAAGGGTTCCGTTTTTTCCTCTTTAGGTACGGAACCCTAAAAAGACTTGAACGTATAAGGGTGAATTTCAACAAGAGCTTTTTATTTGTCATTTCGGTGGGTTTTTTTTATTTCAATGCTATCTACATATTTTTTGTGACTAATAAAACCTTAGCCTATTTTATACCATTGGGTGTGAGTGGACATCAAATATCATCAAAACTTACATAAATATTTAAGGATGAATTTTTAAACGTCCACTGAAATGAAAAGTAAACCGAAATGATAAAAATTACCACTGAAATGATAATCTGTGCACCGGAATGAAATAAATCCACCGAAATGATACAGCTAAGAACAACCGCGCTTGGCAGCCAGGGTTCCGTACTTTGTTAGGTTTGATTTCCATGAATTTTAGATAAACACTGAGACAGGACAGTATTTTAATACTCTTATTTTAATATCAGTACACAGTTATTTTAATATCATCATTTATATACTGATATTACTGTTAGTATTACGATATCAACGTATCATCATCATCATCATCAGCCTATAGCCGTCCACTGCTGAACGTAGGCCTCCCCCAACGTAATACTTATTAATTTAATGTATTGTTTATTGTGATATGAATGAATTGTTTCTTTACTTATATAACCTTTGGTAATTTTTCTTGTTGTGTTGTGTGAAAATGTTGGAAAACTTTATCGTAAATGCTGGTAAACATGAATAAATATTTTCGTTTGTTTTTCAAATACAAACTGATTGATATATTTTCAAAAGAGTGAACGAAGCGCGATTAGAAAGCTTAAAGTTTCTGAATAATATTATGGCTGCATTTATGACATTAATAATAATACATAATGTCTACCTATTACAGTGCTAACACAATAAATGAATAAGAAATATTATAAAAATATCTTAGTAGTAATAGCTTAGTACTTTTAATCCTTTTACATAAACGTTAATCCATGTCTAGATATGTATGGTGCCATTTTTTAACCGACTTCCAAAAGGAGGAGGTTGTCAATTCGACTGTAATTTTTTTTTTATGTTTATTACCTCAGCACTCTCGACTGGGTGAACCGATCTTGATCATTCTTTTTTTATTTGAAAGCTGGTGCTTCCCGCGTGGTCCCATTTCAATTTTGTTCAGTTTGGACAGTGGCATCCATGAGAAAATCATATAAGTCTTAAATTTGCATTAAATAATAATATGTGAGTGACAAATGGACGAATAACTCATTATCACGCCAACTGATTTCGATGATTCTTTTTTTATATGAAAGCTGATGCTTCCCGTGTGGTCCCATAAAATGGGAAGGAAATGGTGAGGATCTGATGAGTGGATCCTTGGGAAATTGAGAGAAACCCTCAAATTTTCTACGTAGATGACGCGTTTATTGTTCAACCCATTACATACCATCACGCTTGTCATCCCCAAAAGGTTAGGCAGAGGTGTACTAATGTACATCCACGTTTTGCCGGTATGTTTTAGGTCCCATGTAATAGGGGGCGAGCCTATTTCCATTAACCGGGCACGAATCCAAACTCCGAGCTGCTACTGAGAATTTCACATAAAAACCCAATAACACTTTGCTCGACCTGGGAATCGAACCCAGGACATCTTGTTCGGCAGTCGCACTGAACATCCACTAGACCAACGAGACCTATTACTACAAACCTATTGCAGACACTAAAAAGTGAAAAATAAAATAAAAAACAGCCCTTCCGAGAATTCGATTTTTTTTCTTATCAGGTTTTATGAGTTTTACTGCTGGTTTGGTAAATACAAATATTATACAGCAAATACACCTGAATAATCTAATCTACACTCTAGGTAAAAGTACATTACAAAACTTACAAGACTTTGTATTTGACACAAGGATCTCTAAAACTTTGTGGTTTTATCATTTCGGGTATAACTGTCCACCGAATCTACTGAAATGATAACACTGAGATGATAAAATAGAGGTTAGTTCTACATTTAACACCAAAATAAAATTATTAAAAAAATATGAACACTACTCAAACAAAAGAGTACTTACGGCGATATTATATACAATTTTGAAACAAATTAAAGAAATCTAGCACGAGTTATAACAGCCACCGAAATGAAAATATTTTTGTCCCCATATTACTGAAATGATAAACTTACTTCTTTGGCGGGTAACCGCAAGACGTTAGGACCGGTGCATTCGTGCCGAGAGCTTGACCCGGGCTGATCCAAAGTGAGGAAAGGTGAGAGGTGCGTAACAACGCAATGTTGACGTGGCTATTTTACTAAAACTTACTGTCCTCTGAAATGATAACTTTTTTCCAGACAAAAGTTGACTGCCTGTCAAATCCATGAGAAAGAAGATAAACAAACAAAAATAGTTTTATTTGATCGGATATATTATAATTTAATGATAACAAAACCTACTTAAATCCATATTACGAATGTATTTGCAGGGGAAGGTATTTTATGAGCGGAACTGGGTTCGGGACAGGCCACCGTGATGATAAAATAACACTTTATAATTATTTTTTTGGTTAATTAGAGGGTAGAAATCAATGATATTTTTTGCCCAGGTAGAGGAGCACTTACGTTGTTAAGAAAATATATATAAAATTAAAAATCAGCACATTGCACTACCGTTCTCAGCTTTGCCGTGTATTTTTCTTGCTTGTGCAATTCACCCATAATTGCCTAAAATTCTGAACACAGTATGACGAAATTTTCACAAAAGTGTTGACAATGGTAGAAGGCACTCGAAAGGGAGAAGCGACCGACAAGAGCCAAACTCTAATTGAAGAAGAAAAATATTACGATAAGTCAAAGGAATTGGAACACAATCTTGAGTGGTTTCGAAGCAGTCAAATATAATCTATTTGTAATGTAAGTTGTGACTACGGTTCCATTTGTGAAAAATAATGATATAGAAAACATAACTATTGACTTTATAATTTATTGGGTTAGGCTAGGTTTTAGAGATCTGAATATAATGTAATTTTTATGCCTTTCTGAACCTTAATTACATAAGGTTCAGAAAGGCAGTTGAGTTCAGTTTCACTACGTTCCTGGATTAACTTGGCCTTCGTGGTTACCTGTAGAGTGAAGTGCGATAGTCAGGTGGAAAGGCTTCCACAGCTTCTCTGATGTGGTCCCATGGGTTGCTGAAGCCGCGACTTCTGAACTGCATTTTTTTAAAATACTGATATTAGTTAATTTTATAATAACCAACCCCAGAATACGCTCTATCCAACGCCAGCCCGT
Source organism: Craniophora ligustri (assembly GCA_905163465.1). Lineage (NCBI taxonomy): Eukaryota > Metazoa > Arthropoda > Insecta > Lepidoptera > Noctuidae > Craniophora > Craniophora ligustri. Next base: position 1,489,794 of record LR990967.1, on the reverse strand, counting down.
CGGGGCCATCACAAATACATTTACCATGACCCTGACGGGTCCCAGGTCTTGTTAAATCCATTGACCCCGGCTAAGAGCGAGGACATCGCAGACGCCTAATGGGGTAGTCCCCTAACCCTGGTAGATACTTCGCTACGAGATCGAATCAGAAGTTAAGAGATCCGTAGAAAATCTAAACTTGCCAAAAAATCGAAAGAACTTGTAAAGTAAAATGGAAGAAAGACATTACTCGTAGGTTTCACGGCTACTGTAGTAGAAACGTTCTTGAATAGATACCTTGGCTAGGAAGATATTTTAATACCTGCTGTAAAGCAGCAGGTATTACTTACATACAAGTCTAGTAACAAGAGTAACTACAATTTCTTCGGCCTTTCAAACTTACCCTCTTATAAAACCCGTAGTCAATCTCGGAGTCGGTCATGGCTCTGGAGAGAGGGATACTAGAGTCGGTGCTGATGGTTTCTCTTTCGAACTCTACCCCTATGCTATCGCTGAGAATGCTGTCACTCTTCAAGGAGATGCAGTCGTCCGGCTCCGTCCACACGTAGGGAGCCAGGGTAATCTCCGGGATTTCTAAGTCTTCTACCATTTCAGAACGGTACTTAGGTATAGAGTATAATAAACTTTGGAACATGTTCATTATCACTGGTATTTATTTTTAGATCTTCATAATCCTTGTTTCTAGGCACAAAGGAGACAAAACGTTGGGCAAAATATGATACTGCGACGCTTGTCGGCAGAGGGGTGTGTGTAATATACACCCAGATTTTGCAGATATGCTATAAGTCCCATGTGAATAGGGGTGAATCTTGAGGATTTCATAGAAAAACTCAATAACACTGTTCACCTGGGAATCGAGCTCAAACACGGTTTTTAGGTCAATTAATAAATATATAAAATAATGGATCGCTCAATAATATTAATGAACACCTTGTGACTTTAAAAGGCCGTCAAAAGTCTCGCAAAGCCAGCGGGTAGTTATGTCCGAGCAGTTATTACAAAGCACAATTATAAAGTTTAACGTTGCCGTATATGGTTTATCACCAAGTAATTTTTTTATTTTGCTCATATGTAATTAGTATTGCGTTTATGCAATACCACTATTGTCTTGTTTTAACTTTTCCTACCTGCCCGGAAATCCAGAAATTAACTTCTATGTAATTGTCTATCACTTTAATTAAAGATATTTTATTCTGAAATAAGTTAGGATAGTCGGGAGACTCGCATGAGGAAATAAAGGATAAACTAATGAGTGCTACACTGATATCAATATCTACCTCTCCTCACTATAATGCACCCCTATTCAACCTTTCTATCCTGTCCTCCTTTAGAGTTGTCACTAAGCTTTCACAGACACTATTCAGAAACCACTTACAAAGAGTAAAGACGCGTCTCCTATCACGTATAAAGTTGTGTGACACAGTTAAAGAAACTGTTATGCAAGAATGAAGTTTGGTCGATGGGGAGGTACGTGATGGTTGCCACGCGACAGCGTACGAAAAAACTCACGTTTGCAAAATGCGTTGCGTGTAGCATTTTAGCAACTGTCTCTTAGGTAAATTAAAAGCAAAGTTGAGTAATTATGAAAATATATGTGTATACAAAGATACCTAGTTAGCACATATTCTCGACTCATTGTCTGCCGTCCAAAAAGTTTGTATAGAATTTAATAACTGTTTGTTTTATGTTTAACTCCTATTAGTGTATAATATTTTTATTAACAACATACATAATTATATAGATAGTTAGATAGAGGTGTAATAATGAACACTCATATTTCGCCGATATGTTTTCGGTCCCATTTAAAAGGGGACGAGCCTATTGCAATCATTCGGGCACGTAATTCACTTAAACTCCGACTTATACTGAGAATTTCATAGAAAAACCTAATAACATCGAACCCAAGACCTCTACCTTAACAGTCGCACTTTACGACCACTAGACCAACGAGGCATCAATAGGTATATTAACGAGGTTATCAATAAGTATCTTAATAAATAAGAACCTTTTAACAAGAAGTCTATTGAATATTTCGAGGAATAAATTAATATTTATCGTATGACTAGGTTATAAAGTGTCGCGTTGCGTCAACGGATCCATTGTTCCCGCGTTCAGAAACAATTAGTAATGTGATAGTCAATTGACCGATTGTAGGTATCATGCTTACAGTGTCTATGTTGTTTACATCGGATGATGGTAGGTATTTTTAGTGTATTTAGCTGTCAGTTTAAGGGATTTTCTACAAGTTGACGATATACCAAAATTGACTGCAAACTAAGCCTGGTTTAGAGTACGTATATCGCCAATGCACCATTGATAAACTAAGTAATAGCAACTATGGAAATCTGACCTCACTTGGGCCGTTGGATTTTTATTTATAATTATTAAGGGGAATTTGTCATCTAAGATTTCAAGTAGGTATCGATAATTACAAACTCATGAAACAATTAACCGATGCGTCTAAAAACGAGTATACATATTTTCATATACATATTTTTTTACTTTTACTGGACCTCTGCTATTTCATTCCATTTATTTATATTTACTTCTTTATATTTAGCAAAGCTGGCCGAAGGCCCCGGGCCATTCCAAACAGAATTTACTTACGTAGTGACATCAAACTTTCTGTAGTCTAGTACTTGACCTAAGTCAGATATAGATCTATCTTGGATATTTCGGAGCACTGGTCCTACGTTTAGCATGACACGTCCAATCTCATTTAACCATAACAAACAGCCTCGTACATCCTACATCGCGAATTCCTACTTTTGAGTAAATTATGTTGTCTATTTTCGGATGTTTGCAACTTTCTTAATTCTTAAAATACTTCGTTCTGTAGACCTTTAGCAGAGTACTTCAGTTTGCATTTTAAACCTTGATTATGGGTCCTCGTTTGGTGAACGTAAGCTAGGATGTGCATCATACATATTCATGTGATAGTTTTCGCTTTACTTTTCGCTATTTAATTTCTTTCAGAGATCAGTAAATACTTCCTCCAGGTATTATTTTTCCGGTGTTCGACTTTTCCGTCTTTCACGTGGCCAAAGCTTGAGTACCTCGAGTAAATGTAAATATAATTGAAATTATATTGCAAATATTTTTAATGTGAATTAACAGAGGCCCCAAAATGATTCCCTGTGAAATAATGGAATAGTGAATGGTGAGGGAGAAGATTTTATAATACCTTTCGTATCTGTTAAGTAATACAGATTTTGCATACATATTGGGTTCCGTTAAAGACAAATAACTTTACCGAATTAAACTGATAAGTGGTATTTTATGATCTATTCACTAACTAATCTCATTGGAATGAGAAAATGAAAGGCCTTGTAAATGTCGTAAAACTTTGACGTCCAGTCTCAGTTAATTTAAACGTAGTATTCAAAATACAATTTTAATTTTATTTATGTCTTCGTACGTACAAAAAACTCTTTTGACCGTCCGCCATCAAAATAAATGACAGTGCTTCATACAAGGTCGATTTTTCATTTGCTTGCCAATGATATTTCCAATGGTATTTTAATTCATACTTTATTAAATGAAATATTTACGCATCGTTAATTATTACTACACGTCGAATAGTATTGGTTCTGTAAAGGAAGGTACAGTTTTATGAACCTGAACCTACATGATAAAATATTTGGAAACCCGGTTCATATGTCAGTATGTGGTTAGGTAAGACAGTCTATACCTAATAAATAAATAAATAAATAAATATTCCTGGACATTATGACACAGCGCCATCTAGTTCCGTGGTAAGCAACGAGGCTTGTGTTACGGACACTAGTTGGTTGATATACTACATATATACCTTTTTTTTTTTGTAAATACATACATATTATACATAAATACATCCATGAAACTCGGAAACAAATGTTTATGCTCATTACACAAACATTTGTCCCTCCCGGGATTCGAACCCAGGACCCATAGAACAGAAGGCAGCGCTAACTACCGCTGGACTAATTGGGTCGTCATAATATAATAATAATAATATTTTTCGTACGAATCTAAAGATAAAGATAATTTTATTTGTAAACATGAGTATACATACATAAGCATGCAAGATGTTAAACATAAAATAAAAATAATTGACAGTCATGTTTAGCCTGTACGGCGTACAAATAATGGACAGTCATGTTTAGCCTGTACGGCGTACAAATAATGGACAGTCATGTTTAGCCTGTACGGCGTACAAATATAGGTATAATTAGTATTTTTAACAATACTAATTAGGTCTTGAGTGATAAATTGGTATTTTAGGTGACAATCTTAAAATATATATTAACAGGAGAAACATCATTTGAAGGAGAAATTTAAAGTTTACATTTATTTATACAGTATTCTTAGAGATACATGAATAACTCAATTTAGCTATAGCTTTGTGTATTTTATGAATTCATTTTATTATTTTTAATTAGCAGTAACTCTGGTGTGCAATACTTTATTTGTGTAAATATGAGATATTAGGTATCATAGCAGTTAGTTACCAATGTTATCATTCAGAAAATCATTAATAGTATAGTAGGCTTTATTTGCAAGGAAATTATTTAATTTATTTTTTAATATGTTACTGTTATGTTCTTTCCAGAGTTTAGGAATTTTATTATATATTTTTGGGCCCATGCAAAACATGCTATTATGCATTAAAGTAGTTTTAGACTTTTGTAGGCGAAGTTTACTATTATCACGTCTATTACGAACGACTACGTCAGACATACGAGTAAATAAGTTAGGATTGCTCTTAACAAACATAGCGATTTCAGAAATATAAAGAGAGGGTAGTGTTAATATTTTATATTTTATGAAAAATGGTTTACAGCTCTCTGTGAGCTTTAGTTTGAAAATAGTCCGTATGCATTGCTTTTGGGCTTTAAAAACAAGTTCTTTATTTGTAGAGTTACCCCAAAAGATAATGCCGTATCTGAGATTGGAGGACACTAAACCATGGTACGCAGTAAGAAGGGCAAGGGCAAGTAAGCCAACTCTTTCTTATGATACCTATGTATATGTGGAACTATTTTTAAAAGAAGCATCAATTCTGTATTTATTTGCAACATTTGAAAACTTTTTATAAGATTGCTTAGAACAAAGGATGTATTCTTGTATAGATTTAATATCTCACTCAGTATTAATTCCCACATTTATTTTTCTCAAACAATATCAACTTATGGACAAATGTATTGCAATGTGTTTTGATCGATGTATTGATAAATACTTGGTAAACAATGATAAAGGCACATAGTATCTATTTATTTGCACCACCATTTACTTAACAAAGAGTTCCCCCAGTTATTGAACCACACAGTAAGTATTCTAGAACTCCATTTCTTGAACAATCAGTAACAATCTGGACCGAATTTAATTAATTTATGTGAATGCCTCAATGCTTTGCCGATCCACTGGTCATCAGTATCACAGCTTTTTCCGAATTGGTCATGATAGGAATATAATTATAATTGGGGCTCCTTTATTATGCATAATGATATTAATGATACCAGATTTATTAAAAATGTAATTTTAGTTAGGCAAGGTATGTAAGAAAGAGAAGATACCCTGCTCCTTAAGTCTTTAATTCTGTTATGCAAAAAGCGTGTCCGAAGTTCCGAACCGATTGTTGATATGTATCCTATTGTTATATCAGGAATAGAGAATACATCGTCGTTCGGCAGTGTTTACGTTGGCTCCGTGGCACGCTGCCCAGCTGCCATACCGCGTGACGTAGGGCGCGCCCTGCCATGCCGATTGCCCTTGCACTTGAAAACGGCGTGTCCACAGCGCACATTGCAAGCCACGGACGCAAAGATACAAAGATATCGCTGTCTCAACCGACACCTACAATCAGCGTAGAGAACGCAGCCCGCGAACGCGCCCAATTCGATTACACGATTCCGTTTCTCAGTCATGCCCCGATAGCGCACGCAGATGGACGTGGCAAACGGGTCGCCGTCGCTGCGACTTCGCGGCGGCGTGAATAGTGGTGGTGATAGTAAAAAACATGAGTTGAATCTGTGTCCCAGTGTGATGTCCCCGGAGACGCAGCGGCTGCTGCCGCCCACGACGGAGACCATCATGACGAAGCCGTTCCCCATACGAGGTAACAACCGCAACTTTAGAATAATAGTTTTATCCAATATCTGACTAAAAATACGCCGGACGCGCGAGTTTGTGACAGCTGCAAGCTCGCCGACAACGTATCTCGCCGTGGATTGAACTATTCAACTGCCGCTAATTTATAATGCGTTCACTGGCTTCGGAACTGGACCGACATATATTTCCTCTCATGTGACTTGTTATGAGTATCGATTATAGTCAGCTCAATAGTTGTTAAACCGGTATTATTGCAATATAATATGGTCAGGATTATGTGCGCTCAGAAATATTCGAATATTATAATAAATCCTGTTTAAAATATGGAACTCTTGTTTTTAATGGCTTCTGTTATATTAAATGCGGATGACTTCAAATGCAGCATTAAATAATATTATATAAATATAGAACAAAAAGTAGAAACTTTGCTCAAGCATCAACCGCAAATGTTAGTAATTTATCTTATTCATAAATGAATGATTTTAGCCAAACATTACTTTTTCTATTCACCATTTGATAAATGACTTCTTAGTTTGCATACGAGACAAGATTTTGCAACTATACAGACTTCATACTACCTAATTACTATAATTATTTTAATATACTGTTTTGCCTCGCGTCCTTGCCTCGTGATCACTGATGATTAGTGCCTTTAAAGACATAGAAACGAATCAGGCAATTCTGAACTGAGCACGTATATTGTATACCATAAAGAACCATACACATTTTATTTATATTAGTTATAGTTCTATGTAGAGTTGCTAGTGATATTAGGATCAAATTGCTAGAGCAAATCTTGATTATTTTTCAAATTGATTCTTTTGTTTTCACATACAAACTATTTAACTACCTTTTTAATGAAATTCGCATTGACTTCATTAGTATAACAGTATTGTAGTGCATGACTAAACATTACATATAAGACACAGTTTTTAAAATATTTTCAGTTGATACAAGTCACAAGTATTTTGTTCAATAAATGTGAATATTTTTAGGAGAGGTAGATTAGATCTTTACGGTTAAACACAGGCTACCTTTTCTAGAGAGAATTATATTGTAGTCGTAAAGGCATCGCCGATGTGGTCAGTAGCAAAATCTAGTGATTTATAAACTATGTATTTATATTCTTCACTACCTGCTACGGATTCTGTTTACAAATAAACACAAAATCTAACAAGTAGATCCCTCCCACGACAACGCACGATATTAGCACAACTATTCTGAAAATTATTCAAGAGTTTTGACTAAAACTAATAAGTACGATAGCAATAGAGATTTGCTAACATAATTTAAATAAAAATATATTTTAGCCAAAATGGTTTTCGAAATTTCTACAACATATTAAATGGTAATTTTTGCAGAGTTGCATTAAAATTCATTTATTTTAGAACGCATTAATAATGGATTTTCATAAGACCTCCTTTCTTCCCTGTTACCTACTAAAAAAGTTATGACATTTAAATAATTATGAAATTACATACTAGTAACGGGTTCTTGGTTTTTAAGGCAGCTAAAATATTTAATTGAATTGTAGCAAGGAATGAATAATTCAAATTTCGAACATTTTAAGTAGCTGGAGTACCTACCTACCATTGGTTTTGGTTAAACCTCCATAAAGATTGTTGTTCCGAGAATATAATGGAATATAGGAATTAGATGCATAAATTCTAGAGAATTAAGTTAAAATTTACGATGTATTGAGAAATCTCAATATAAATTTAATCACACATTATGAAAACGCGAGTCAAAAAAAAACATTTCTAAATACTTTGTGATGGCGAAGTAAAAAGCACTATTTATATAACCTTTTACCTATAACGTATAGTGACGCGTTTCGTACGTTGCAGTGAATGCTCACTCGTCAATTATTTGTCACTTATGTCTGTTGTTAAACAATGTATGCTATTAAACATAGATCTATTATCGTCCTTCCAATTTTAGATATAAACATATGATCATCGTACCCAGAACGGCTACCTTCTAAGTATTGAAGTCCTTTGTTAAAACCCCTAAAGCTTGTAATGAACATGCTCATTGAATATACATTCACGATAAGATTGTAGAATCCAATATATATTTGTAGTAATCAATTTCTTCTTAGTTACTCCACTTTGTGTAATCGGCAACACGAGGTGCATGGATGATAACGGCGCACAGACGCTTTGTTAAGCGATAATGTACCTGTACCACTCGAGATAATGTTGCTAGTCACCTACACTTCATAAAATCTAGGATTTAATAAACAATCTATTGTATGAATTTTCATATAATTAGCTAGTCTTTTCTATGTTCTAAACCGTAAAGGTTTTCGATTAAAAAAATCCTAATCATAATATCGTTCTAAATTTAAATTGATAGAAAATAGATGCATTGCTACATCGCAGCCTGTGCCAAATAGAAAAAAAACTAAGTTAAGTATGAATTAGATTAATAATATTGATTTATTTGATCAGTATATGTATAGTTACGCATTGCAAAGCAATATGGCTCAGGAGGACATTTCAAGAGAGCCCAATTAAGTGACACCGCAGCTGTTTCAATAACGTGAAATTGCCAGCATGACATACTCTATGGAAACCGCAGAAGTAACGATGGTGGAATTATTTATATCGTAATTTGCTGCCACAATTCTAGTCTGGAGAACGACTTTATAGGTTTTTACTAACATTCTTTGGAAATGGTATTTTTTTACATTCGCATAAAACTTTTTACATGTTTGGACCCATTAGTTTTCTGGCGTAGGTAATTGAAAATCTATTTGGGATATAAGGCCCATACTTAAGAATATTCAAAAAGCTACTATGTAAAAATTGGGCAACGGACATGGTCCAATATGCGTTTCTTTTTTTTTCTTTCGTCTTGAGGTACAGAAACCCATCTGACCTGCAAATACTTAGCGTGCTCAGGTAACTGTTATTAATGAACTATAAATAATCTTCCAACCTGTCAATAAAGTAATATATTAAGATAACATTTATGATCTCCTTGGTGGAATGCAGTTTCTGTTCTTTTTTCTATAATCTTTAGATCGACGCGTTTAAAAAAAATCGTAAATGATAATGGCAGTTATTTCTAGTTATTACGAACAGGGTTGCATTTCATCGGTAAATATCACATTTTTCCTAATTTTGAGGAAATTGACATGAAAAATCGATGCTTATTAGTATTGTAGGCCAAGGAATTGTCTCTATCGACCCGATACGATGTCACCGTCTCACTGAAGGTCGCAGCTTCTTGCCTATCTCACAGCGTGGCCCATGTATCATAAAGGACATCCCAAGGATTTGGCAATGACCTAGTTCTTTATATTCTGCTATATCAAAAGTATAAAACATGAGAATTCATTTAAGAGGTTTTGCGTATTCGAATTTCGTTTGTACAAAGGGTTAGAGTACAAGGTTAAGGGCCGAGAGGGTGGGGTGATTTAGTTTTATATTGCCCTTGATAACGATCACGCCCAAATAGTTTTTATAAACGGAAAACATGAGACCGTTTATTCCTAGTATAAATAGTATACTTACACAGAAATATATATACTTAAAATATGAATTGTTTAATTTTTTTCTATACATAGTACAGTAAAGATAAAGATAATAAAATTCGGAACCAATTTTTCAAATATTTCGCAAAATTTCCAGTATTGGTTTACCGACATATTTGCCCTCGGTCCATAGTATTGAAAAATTAACTAGTAATATCAGGGCTGCCAGATTGTATCGTTTGATACCAAATTGGTATAATTGGACAATGTATTGTATCCATGTGGTATCCATGATCATTTGGTAAAATCGATACAAAAGCAAGACGCTCACAAAAAAAAGGTCATGCCAAGAAGTTGACCGCTAATTCTGCAAAAGATAATCGAAAAATCGAGGGATTTGAGCTAAAAAAAAAAAAAAGCTCATCCGACATAGAATGGGCAGTATGGTATAATACCATCGCATTTGGTATAATTTCAGATGCTAAATGGCATAATCTCGTCGTTGCTTACTGGCAGCCCTGAGTAATATCCTAGCTCCTTCTTTGCTTCTTTTTGACATTATTTTTTAAATATATCATTTACCCAAACACAAACTCTCCAGCTAACCCTTTTCCCAGAGATTTTGGGATGAGCCGCTCTGCAGTTTGTTACGGAATGAGCTTATTGATACGTTAATCGATACTGCAGAATGTGGTCGTCTTTTGGCTGTGGGTAAATGGGAATCGGGTCTTTGGCTACACGCCCTTCCATCGTACAATATAGGTAATATGATGGATCACTCGATCTTCCGGATCGCTGCTACTTTACGCTTAGGGGCCCCTTGCTGCGCCCCGCATCGCTGTCATTGTGGTGAAACGGTCGACAGCCTTGGACACCATGGCTTATCCTGCAGTAGAAGTGCAGGTCGTATAGCGCGGCATGCCAATATTGACGATATCACCTGTCGTACTCTTGTCCCCGCCGGCAAGCCGCTGTGCTAGAACCAAACGGCCTGTTACGTGACGATGGCAAGAGACCAGACTGCATGTCGTTATTTACTTGGAAGTTGGGTAAGCCTCTGGTGTGGGACGCAACATGCGTATACACTCTAGCGCCATCCCATTTTCCCAGTTCGGCGAGCTGTGCTAGCGCTGCTGCTGCAGCTGCGGAGGCCAACAAGCGGCAAAAATATAATAATTTATTAAAAAGTTATATTTTCGAGCCGTTTGGGGTTGAAACGCTTGGGTCGTGGGGTCCGAGTGCCTTAGCGCTTTTTAAAGAAAAATCTAAACGCTTGGTCGACGTTTCACGTGACCCAAAGGCTGGTCTATACTTCGGCCAAAGAATTAGCATTTCCATTCAATGTAGCAATTCCGCCAGTCTTCTAGGCACTCTACCCCCTGACGGCAAACGACCAGGGACCGTCCGGATACTCCTTCAAAGGGTTTTTGAAGGGGTTTTTTTAAGCGCTTCAAAAATAAACCCCGTGATACGTGTTACACCGTCGAACGGGTTTAATTTAAGCGCTTCCGAACAGGTAACCCTTTCAAAACCCTGTAACACTGTAACAGGGTAACCCATTCCAACCGACAACATTGTAATATGCACCCTTTGCGAATCGACATTAGTTTGAAAATTGCATAACTTCAACCTCAAATCTTACCTCCCGGCCGGCGGCGGCGGCGGCCCCTTTGATGCGAATATCGAGCGGTTGGTAAATATGAACGAATATTATAGGTATTGAAGTCTTATACTTACGAAAATATTAGAAATCGAAATTATAATAATTGTCTAAATTATTTTACAGTTCAATATTACTTGTCGCACATGTTACATACATTACGTGTTTAATATGAATTATTAGATTTGAATATGAATTTTATTAATAGTTCTGATTAAGTAAAATAAAAAATAATTTTTAATAATAGTGCAATGGTACATATTATATTATTTCATTTATACATTAAGTTGCAACCTAACCTAATTACTATAATTATAGAATAAATATAATTACACACGTAATTATATTTATTGGGGGGGGGGGGGGGGGTACTATACCATCTACGGGTGCAAATATAAAGATACTGATAGGTGCTGGTTAAACCACATAATAGAAACAGGTAAATCTGTTCTTAATTACCAGCGTCTGCCCTGTAATTTATGTCTTTTGTCCCACAATTGCCACAAAGGTGCTTAAGCAAATACCAATGCTATCAATACTTCGCAATCCATATCCATTTTCACGAGGATAGAAGACTCATTACACTGGCAAATGCTTAAACCCCTATAGATCGTTGCAAGTTTCAACCTGTTTAATATGTAATATATTGCATCAAACTAAGATAGAAAATAATGAAGAAACAATAATAAAGCGTAATAGAAAAGAAAATCCAATGCTTACAGTTTTTTATTCGAACGAGAGTCCGGACCAGCGCGAAAATACATAGTAGATAAACAATAGGCAATCGAAATCTGCCCACGTTTATATTTCCACCTAACTCTTAAACTTTAAGAGCCCTTTTACATTTCGGCGCTGCGCTAATTTAGGTATTTTCTATGCATCGAGCGGGCGGCTAGTTACGCGACCTCTACCTTCTCTCATATCTTCTCACTCGCTCGCACTATGATGTTGCGAGTGTGGCGACCAAACTATCTTGATCCGCAAATTTTACATTTTTGTAATATAGTAGTTATGAAAGGTTTTTAAATTTGATTTATATTATTCATGACACAATGTTCATTGCTTTATTTATGTACTTATAGGTATTTAATAAGTACATAAATATTTATGGTTTGAAAATCATGTTTCATTTAATTTTCTTACATAATTATTGAGGATAATTTATTTTCCATATTTTTTTAATTTATTTTTTTTATATTTATTTAAACTTTTCGGCTTTTACTATCTGCTAGTAACCACCTGTTATGGATTATCAATAAGCGCTCATTATTCAAATTATATTTTATGACCTCAGCCCAGGTGTTACATCTAAAGAATAGGTACTAAAAATTCATTATAAGAATGCAAAATACAACCTCGTTAAATTCAGTTGTGCTGGAAATGGGAATATATTTCTATGCAGAAGAAACAATAACATTTAAATGATTCTAAAATACTTGTTTGCATATTATATTTGATGTATAAAACTTGACTTGTGGGACTAAACTTTAAATAAAACACACAGATGTAGGAAAATAACTCAATATTATTTAAAAAAATATTTCCCGCAGCGGCATTGATCGAGCTTTTCTCGTCGTCTAGGTCGTAGTATACGATGATCCTACGCACACAATAGCAGCATTGACATGGCTAGCAAAGCACACAACGATAGTATCGACACGAGAGGTCACCCGAAAAAACTGACATAGACCCATCCTTGACAAGCGCTCGCGCGATACTGAGCGCACATTGCCGTTGCAGTGAAATTTATAGTAATTTCATTTTATTCATAAAAGGCAAAATTATTTATAAAAAATTCTAAAAAAAATATACTGTCTTAAACAAATATTGTAGATTATTTAGATATAAATATTATTACAAAATGATAGAGAACTTCGGCAATATTTGGACTTGTTTCGGACCGTTTTCATTAGAAAATTGAATTACGTCAAGTTGGTTTTTTTATATTTTAAAAGCGTAATTATGAAAATGTATTCTATTATTATTAAAGGGTACGATATTACTATTACGGGAAAAAAATTATTATGTATGAATAATAGACAGAATTTGCAAATTTGAGCTCCCAAAACAGCTCTCCGTGAGATTTTGCTTAAACATACTTCGGGAGAATGATTATCCCTGAATAAATAAATAAATTATCAATATTTCGCTTTATTATTATTGTAGAAGAGAAAACTCGCTATTTTTAACAATTAATTGTTATTTATATAAAGCATCGATAAGTGTTCAATTTCACCGATGAAAGTATACAATAACGCGTATTTTTGTAAAAGGCCTCTTAATGATATTTACATCAGGTCAATCTAATACCCTGAAAGAATACGACCATTGGTCAATATGTTATGTATAATTTCGAAATAATTTTCCTTCAACTCTTATCCGTTGAGGAGTTGTACCTTCCATCATCAGATCATTCATATGAGATGGTTTTTTTTCAGACGCAAATACTTGAAAAGCTTTGGAGAATACATGTAAAACAAAATAAGTGCCTTTAAAATTTGAGGGTTGTCCTCGATTTCCCTGGGATTCCATCATGAGATCCTGATGTGGTCACAATGGGTGTATCTGTACAGGTTAATCTTTTAAACAACGATAAACAAAGATATAATTTTGCAAATCGGTACCTATCTATATAAAAAAAAATATTCCGATGAATTGAGAACCTCCTCCTTTTTAAAGTCGGTTAAAAATAGTAAGGCGTCAAGGCAATGACGCACCGCTCGAGTGCCAGTACCCCTACCTACTAACATGCAGCTCAGGCCCGTTAGGTTACCCCGGGTAACACGAATAAAAGCTTTTCGTGAAGGTAACCCCTTGATAGGCTTAAGTCGTTGAAGGGGTTACCCCTTCAAGTGGTTACCACAATGAAGGTGTTAACCCTTTCGCTGGGTTTTAGGGAGGTAACCCGATCAAAAGGTAACCCTGCGATATGGGTTACCCTATGTACGGGTTACCCTGTCAATAGGCTTAACACTTAAGCGGTGTTGTACGGTCCCTGCAAACGACGTGGACGAGAATTTTGACGCCCTCTAACATAAAATATACTTATATGTACATATTTATTTTATTTTTAAGTTTGTAAATAGTCGTTTTTAATTAGTTTAATAATGAACTGTATGATTATTAATCCCTTTTCAAATATCAATTTAAGAAGCTTGGACTTATTAAAGACTTTCGAGTGCTATGCACAGATAAATTAATTTTGAAATATGGTTCACGAAAAGAGGAATGGTACATACATACATACACTCACGCCTTTTCCCATGGGGGGTAGGCAGAAACTACAGAATGCCATGGTCACGAATAGATTTCTCATCTCGTCACTTGTACATATAATACATGTTTCACCTATCAACATTTTGTTTGTTGTTATATATTTTAACGGATGTATAATTTTTTTACGCTACCCTTTGGCGCCAAGTGTGGCGTGCCAAAATGCCTCTTATGTTTTTACAATACATAAACACCAACATTTACACCATATCATTTGTCTACACATACGAAATAATTTATTATTTAATTGAACCAGAAAAAGCAACTAATATCCATTTTAATTATAGGAGGCCCTTTAATGATATCAAATCAGAATCATCTTTAGTTGAGGATGGCGGAGAGATGTATTGCCTTAATCCCTGTTTGCCAGATAGATAATAATTACGGATGTCATTATTTTATGCGACAACACTGACAATAGAGCCGTCAGTCTATTTCCTTGTGACATTGACTTGAACTATAGATAGAGACTTTAAATTTAGAATACCCCGTCAATGAGAATGAACGCGCCACAAAAGGAATCAAAACAGGTATGATTGTTATATTTCTCTCTGACAAAACTCTGGAATGAAATAACAGTTAATATAGTTACCTACTTAACAGCACCTTGATGGAATAAACTTACAAATGGGGTCTAGATTAAGATGTGATACAGAATAAAAAATTGTCTATACTATTCTACAAACAAGATCCCGTGCCAAGGAAAGCAAATGTAAGTTCTTACATGGTAGATAGAAGCTGTGCATCTGGCAGACAGCCAAATTATGATATGAACAATACATGGAGTAGGGTTTGTGCTATTTTTGTCTATGGTGTGGAGCTCGGTTAGTCAAAAACCGAAATAAAGCTTGGAGTGCGGGTGAAGGATTTACGTAAACTGTAACTGTACTTAGGTTATATTAATATACATCTTATATTATTTACATTCCTAAAATGGTTCCTTGAGCCCTAATAAGAAATAAACTACCAATTAGCTTGTATTTCCGAATGATTGAGATTTTTTTACTTGATTTTGCTTCATTTTATATTTTGACTGATAACTTGTACCTATGTGTAGTGTAAACTGTTAGCCTAAGTTGATTGATAGATAAAGAAAGAAATAAAGCTAGAAAATTGTCAATCAGCTCTTTAATATGACTCATCCTACCAAAATAATTCTAATAATCTCCATTTAACACAAAATTAACCGCAAATTCGATGATAACTCGATTCATTTGGAGTTATTACTACAGTTTTAAGTAAGACTAACATTACATTGACGTTTGAGGTTTGGCGTCGTGACATTTATAACTTGATAATTATCATAGTTTGACGAACGGACATGCGTTCAGTACGTGCATTCGCGTGTCGACCCATGCCGGCGATGCGGGAAAACGTAATAGACCGCAAATGTAAATACAGTGATACAATACAACGATTATGAATATCTTTGGAAGTTGACGCCCTCTTATCTGAGCTTTTATTATTAGTATTTATATAATTATTTTAAACACTATATTTAGGCTACGGTTCAACTCGTAGCACAGATTTAAACTTACTGGATAATACTGCGTTATCAAAATCCATAACTCGTAATTGTTTAAATTAGCGATAAAGAGGACATTTTGATAAAAACATAAAAGTAATTTTGTATTTATAAAATGCATAACTAATAAGCGTTAATAAATGTACTTTCCAAAAACTATCCGTGACAATAGATGCTATAGAATCCGAAATGTTTAGATTAAAACAACACCAGCATCGTGAAAAAATCCGTAAAATGTAGTTTTATTTCAACGTCTAATATTCGCTTAGTGGGTTACGAATCAAGCGTATATTTTTTATTAACACCTCTAATTGGCAATACCGTCCATCTTTAATTTGCACTTATTGTTCACACTAACGATAAAAGGACTCCAAACACGCTTAAGTCAGGAAATCATGTGCGTGTGGTGTGAGGGCCAGCACCACAGAAATGAACAAAAAGTAACTATCTCAGATTAAGAAGAAGTTCTAGAACGGTCGTAGAAGTCTATCTCAGAATTTGTGAAAAAAAATAGGGCGATATAGAGCTTTAAGTTGGGCCCTGATCCTGAGACAAATTCTAGCTGTCTCTTTAAATTTTAGGCGCAGTTCGTGAGGACTAGTAAAATATGAAATTTTATGAATTGCCAGAACTTATGCATGCAGATTGCAACTTCTTTTGTATTTATTAATCTGCTTTCTGTGTGTTTTCAATCCGTTTTATTTTTTTCTTTGCTAAATTACTTATTCATGAATTTCACACCAAACTGCATTATTCTTATATTGATGTGGCCAACGAGTATTTATAGTCTTTGGATGTGGCATACATTGTATACAAAATACATATACAAATATAGTAAATGAAATTATTTCCTATTTTGTAATTTGAATTTCATCTTTTTCTGGCCGGCTCTTCTCCATAAACCCTGCTTATTGAAACGCAATTACATAGTTGTGACAATTCAAAAGCACACTTAATAAAGTCTAACTTGAAATAAAACCTGAGAGTATGTACACACTTGTATGTTCTAATGAAAAAGATCAATTATAGACTATTAGGTAACCGTTTCAATATTATCACGTCCTTGTGATTGTCATTATCATCTTGTGGAAATATCTCTGAGACCTGTTCGCCGATTATGCGCGGGAGCAGCATTTGTCGTGTATTACGACGCATTTCGCATTAGGTATATTAGGAACCAGTTCTCATAATTATGCTCATAGGTAGGCACTGTATTAAAAACTGTAATACCATAAATCATGCATAGCCATGTTTATGTGTTTACAATGAAAAGCAATAAAAATATTGCGTTGTTAGTTGTTACCTGTGTCAATCATATTAAAAACTCCTTACGAGTTTAGTTTTCTGTTTAGTAACACCTAGACCATGGGACTGTTAAAACTAAAAGTAAATTAAAAAAATATCTTTACGACTTTCTACCCTAGCGATTGCCTCAGTTTATTTCAAAATCGTGTGTTACGTAGTACTTATTTAATCAATCATCGTGGTTTTACTTTTAGTGTAGCATAAATAATAAAGTAAATAGGTATATGTATTAAGTCAATCTAGTAGATAATACAGCAATGACTTACTGAGTCTTAGATATAACTGATTTGTATGTATAGACTATTATTTTTTCATGTTTATGGCGTAATCACCTACATGCCTAGATTTTTAGTTTTTTAAACAAAATCAGTTAAATATTTCATTGTCATATAAGCTTTTTACTGGAACCTACTTAATATTGATTCTTTCACATTTCTTCCAATCTCTAAATTAATAAAATACGCCCACCGCCTCGGGGCGTCGCGCGTCCTTGGCCTAGAAAGCCATTCTTCAGCCAACACATGGTCCAGACTTTCGAGCGTGTAATTCGCAAAATCAAAAAACCTGTATTTATAAACTATGTCGGCATTTTATCCGGGCAGCTGCGTTCGCCGATAATGTGTGAAATCACGAGCCGGCCGCGTGGCGAGACCAAGATAACCGCACAACAAATTGTGTAATGTAAACCGTTGCCATAACAAACGGTGCGTATTCGCGCGTTTATTGTCATAGAGTATTTTTTTTAGTTTTCACACTGACAGCATTGTGTCGCTCACAATTGAGTGATCGTACTTTTTGTTAGATTCTTTGTACAGAGATTATGATTTATGAATTGAAGACGTAAATGTTTAAAATCGACATTAGATACATTCTAAGAGAACTAGAGGTAGATACGTAAAAATATATATGTAAGGTGTAGGTATGTTTATTAAATTTGAATAAAAAAAACATAATTAGGAAGGTTTTCATAATTTAAATGATAGGCACCTCTACCTACACGCAAGAGAACAAGAACAATTGAATAATGACTCATAATTAATTAGTTTGCAATATTTCATGAAACTACATATGTACTTCTTCCTATTATTCAAATACCTATGTGTCAAAACGTGACAAAGCATCAAATTAATACCTACTTAGCTACTTATACGCTACTTTCAAACAGTATACAGAGACAATTTGTATAATAACACTCATAAAACAAGTAACAAGTACGTAGATACCTAATATATGCTAATAAAGTATAATTGGTATGCTATGAACCTAGTTCCATAATGTGTATTGAACGACATTAGGTAAACACTAATATAAACGAATTCTAACCGGTCATTGTTCCCAAATCACATTAGAAAGCACCTGTTTTAAAATGAACCCCACGAAATTTCATTATTGTAATTTGTATTAAATTTCATTGTTGAAATTTCAGTATTGTTCAAAAGGTCTGATTATATCGATCGATTTGTTTACATTAAGGTGAAAGCTCCACGCTAGCCCGCGAAATTAAAATTTTCGTACCTACGTTTTTTGCAATTTGCCGGTATTTGTCAGGCATACATTGAACAAAATATGATTCACGCCTGTAATAGGTATTTAGTTACAGAATTATAATCATTAATATCATCAATACAACCCTCACATTGCATACAATTGGATTGAATGACTTTTTCATGAAATAGACAATCAATACAGTTATATGCACTTTGAGGGCTGTTTTATTGATTTAAATGATTATAATTCTGTAACTAAATACCTAGTACAGGCACGAATTATATTTTGTTCAATGTACAGCCTGACAATGACCGGCAAATTGCAAAAAACGTACGAAAATTTGAATTTCGCAGCTAGCGTGGAGCTTCCACCTTAACCATTTTTGTTCTTTAGGTACATTATCGTATTCGTATTTATTAAAGGTCAACGACTAATAAACCTTGGTAACATGGGCTGATTCTGTAACCAACAATCTACATAGTATTCAAACAATAATAATAAACAAATAAATGTAATCGCCGCGATAGCATCGACGACTTGTTAAGTAGTTGAACAACATTATCTATAAGATAGTTTGTTCAGCTTATCTTTACAGCTATATTTTATGTCAGAGAGGCTTCATTAGGTAAATATAGAGCGGCTGACAACACTTAAGAGCTTAACTTAGTAGTACTTAGATTTTTTTGTCGTATATCCTACCTAAAGTTACAATATTTCTTTAACTTCACTGACAGTTTCATAATTGATCGCAGTTAGTCGAAAATTACACCTATAAAACAGTCAGTATTTTATCTTTTATTTCAATATAATAATTTTATTTATATAGTGTTAGTCGTAATTGAAAGAAATAACTGCATTGTATTTACAGTCATACAATGAGTTAAACAGCAAGTGTAACATATATTTGTAAAAGTATCTGGTTAGATTTATAATTACTTTAAATACCAATTTACTTTTAAGCTTATTAAACATTCAATGTTAATTTTCTGAAAAGTATTCCAAAGAAATATTGCAGTGCATTGAGATAACAGTTGCGTAAGCCTGCCAACATTTATGAAATTGTATGAAGTTATGAACTAATGTAACAAAGATGGAAAAATGCACACAAGTGACGTCAGATGACATACGACGTGACACCAAGGTGATATGACAGCTCATGATAATAGATAAAATAAATAAAATACAGATAATTTATTTTTACGAATCGACCTTGGTTGTGTCTGGTAAACCGGTTGCATCTCGCTGTCTCCAACGAAGTGTCATTGTGAGTCACAAACTCACAAGTATTCACGGCTCTTGACTAGATGTAACCACTTTCTGCATGACACATTTGTACTTTTAGGAGGATACATCCAACGACACAGGACGTGCATTGTTGAATACATTTCGAGCAAAAGGCGGTGTTGATCAGCAAAATTTACGGTCAGCCACTTTTCAACCTTATAAGTATTAATCTAAAATCCAAAATTGGTTTCAAGCTAAGTTTGTAACTAATTATTATTCCCTTTTGGGAAACTGGATAAGAATATCATTTCTCGGACTTAGGTTCCTCAGAAGCGTCTAATAATGTTTTTATTCCGTAATCCTTCTTAAATTTGCTGGAAAGAGAGAGTGAATATATTGAAATCATGGAATATTATCCCTGCTAGGACTAAGCTGTAACTATTAGAACATGCAAGAATTGTAAACGTTAAGTAAAACTTGGAAAGTATTTACGCAAATATTTTGCGGAGATTCTGAGTTCGTCCAGTGTGTCATAGATATTTAATAAGTTTATAGTCACCACTTTATTGCAGGTTCTTAACCGAAATATCATAGTATTTTATTTTGTTTTAATAATCTCCTCATCGTTCTTGGGAAACAAAATTGATAAATACAAGAAAAACCTGTTTAAGATCCAACTTTAAATGCAAATAAAATTAAACGTACCTAAGTATTTATTTGTTTCCTTAAGGCAAGGAAGCTTGCATCTTGGGTTTCCTGCTTCGAGTTATGAACAGCAGTTCTTTAGGTTACTTGATTAATTTCTGACCTAACACCCAACAGTAGCCGTGAATAAGTCTTTTGCCAATGTTCTACCTACTCCTACATAATTATTCGAAATATGCGGATAACAGTACCTGCCACATACAATGTCGTGCTAATTGAACAGAATTAAAAGAATAATTAAGATACTGAACGGAAACCAAACCGTAAGTAAATCAATGAAAACTGAAACGAAATGTATACAATATATTGTTATAATTATTATTTGAATTTACTTAATATTTTAAGTACATTCGCGCTAGTATGAGCACGAAAGTATAAGACTTCAGAAATCAGCAGAACAGAATGTAACAAATTAAGTAACACAATTATATTGAGAAAATTCAATTAGCTGACATTTGATGAGAGAGTCTTTCGATATGATGACACATTTGTCCTTCCTCATTGCGTATGAAAACGCGCTTAAAGCGCTAATGGAAATTACAAGCGATATCCAATTATTACTGGACTCGCTCAGACTTGGACTCTGAAATTATAAAAAAAAAACAATTCTATAATATGACCTTTTTACCATGAGGATGGCAAGCTAACGTTTGCGCTCAATTTGAGCTCAAAATCAGTAAATAGTCCTATCTTTCTGACCTTCTTTCCACCAATATGTTACTTATTCTGTAATTGTGTAATGAGGTTGAGAAAACTTATTATCAGTGCCAAATAAAAGTGCCACTCGCAGCGGCAGCTGTTTAGTTGAGAACATGTTTGATGTTCAACAATTAGTTATTATAAAACAAGAGTGGCTATCATTAATATTCACACACACAGCCAGTATTAGAAATGACTACATACCATCTAGATTATCACACCTATTATCACCTACATTCAGAAATAAAACGATTAGTATTATTTTAAGATAATGGTCGCTTTCAATGGGCCTTATCAGAAAGCTCACTGTCACTCAGAGTGCGATGGAGAGGGCTATGTTAGGAGTTTCAATCCTCATTCCGTAAAAGAACCCGGATCACAGACAGCCAGCGTGGGTAGGCTCCCGGCAAGGTGGTCGTCGTGATGATCCTTAGGGGAGACCTCTGTTCAGCAGGGAACGTCTAACGGTTGATATGAAGGCTATTATTGAATCCTGACAGATAAATAATATCAAAATACCGCGATAGAATCCGTAAAAAAATTGTTGATGTTATTTGTGTTGGCCGTGCTGCGCAATATCGGCACGTGCTCGGATCTTTTTGCGTTGAGTCGTTTTTTTTTCGCTAATTAAGAATTTTATAAGCCTCTTTATGTTATAAAACGTCCCCACGTCCTAAGAGTCTAATAGTCACATAAATATCAGTACCTGTTTGTTATATTCAAAACTCTTCGTTTAGTTATAATATCGAAAAACAAAAGCTATGATAGCACAAAGGTTTGTACGGTGGATTATTAAATCAAAAGTCTCAAATTTAATGCTAAGGACTTTTCGAATTTATCACATGCAGAAACGGTGAACGAAAACATCGCGTGAAAAGAGATTTTCTAAATGGCATGTGAAGTATGCCAACCCATGCTAGGCTAGTGTGGTGGACTATAACCTAATCCCTCTTAAATGAGAAGAGACCTGTGCCAAGCTGGTCAACAGTGAAATCAGGACAGTAGATAGGTTGATGATGTTGATGTTATAATATCATATCTAAAAATACAAAGGGTGGTACCTACTTATGTATTTGTTTGTTGTACCACAAACATGTATTAATCACGCCCCTTGTATAACGATGATTATCCGATGTTGTGTACAAAGTGATATGCTTGATACTGAGTGCATTGTGTACGTAGATAGTTCATTTTATTGCCTGCACTATGAACATGCAACGAGCATGCTCGACAAACGTGTCCAAAGTTTCTATCCAGTTGTCATAATTACACAACAACGCTAAACAAGTTGTTTTCATAACATCACGACTGTTGTTCCCGTAGGGTTAGGTAGAGGTATACCTACTAATGTACAGTCACATTTCGCCAGTTTGTTCTAGGTCCCATGTAATAGGGGCGAAACTATTGGCGTTAACCGCGCACGCATCCTAACTCTGAATTGTTACTGAGAATTTCATAGAAAAATCCAATATCACATTGCTCGACTTGGGAATCGAACCCAAGACCTGTTTGTTGATTAGCAGTCGGCTTAGCGGACTTAGATTGGCAGACCACTAGATTATAATGCCTAATTTATTATCTAGTGAGCGTCAGGACTCGTAAAAGCTTTATTGTTTGTAATCAAGACTAAAAAACTATTTGTTACGCAAATTGTTGATCTGTCTTTGATTTAGTTAATAAACTACTAATTTATTACCTCAATGGCACCCGTGCCCAATCAAAAACACTTATTCAATTTCTATTTGATAAAAAAATATTAATTACCATAATAGGTATGAGAGTTACATAATTTACCATAATACATAATTGTTTACGTAATAATCAGTTAGTATTATTTTTCCTTTTACTCTGAAATTATCCTTCCTAGGTTTCCTGGTCTGTTTTTGCGGTTACAAAAACAACAATCACAAATTCTGGCATACACAAACAGACAGACAAGGTACAAAATAACCTAAAAGTCATACAAAATATAGGAATTAAACCCGCGATTCATGGCGTAGAAACACCTAGCACTGATTACCGTCTCGTCCATGGTAGCTGAGTAGTAGTAATTGTAGCAGAAATAAATAAAACGTTTTAAAGATATCACTAATTATATTATCTAATAAACATTTATTCTTTGATATCTTCTGCATACTCATTACATCTCCTGCGTCAAACTGCATTATATATTTATCAATAATTACATAAATGATTATAAAGTACGTCACAGTATTTACTTATTATTAATTTCAAAGTTCAATCGATTGATTTGTAGGTCTTCTGATATATTTTATCGATAACTGTACCTAAATCTAGTAGTTAATACTATACAGTACCCGGAACGGAACACTATAGGGAACGCGGAGGGATTTTTTATAGTTGATTGTAGATCCACTGTTACCATGCATACCGCTGAAATGTAGAATGAACTTGCCGAGCGGGTCTTCCCTGATAAATATAATCTGGGTGTCTTTAAATCAAGAGTGAATCGGTTTCTTCTAAGCGCGCTCCATCAAAGATCGCATTGTCGCTAAACATCAGGTGAACTGGCGGTCCAACGTAAACCAATCTATATACATACACTCACGCCTTTTTCCCATGGAGGTAGGCAGAAACTACAGAATGCCACGCGCTACTGTCCCTGCATACAACTTTTGCCTCGTCCACATTCATACATCTCGTCATGCACGCGCGCAAGTTACGAGTACTGCGCACCTGACCTTTTTGAAGGAGTTCACCAATTAGGTCGGTGTATGTCCTTCTAGGGCGCCCCCTCCCGGCGTTTCGACTGACATCCGCCTTATAAATTCCTTTCGTCAATCGCCTATCATTCATCCTTTCAATGTTACCAATCTACAATAAAAAAATATGTAAGAACCAATCTGTTACGTTTCCGACTAAATTAGTAACTTATGATTTTTCTGAAAATATACTAACGTAAATTTTTCGTTCCACCTTTAAATTGTTTGGAACCAAAATATCACACTTCTTGTCCTGATTGGCAGATTTTAGACAAAGCAATCCTACTGTAGGGGAGATAGGGGAGCATTGGGCACTTTTTTACTTAAGCCTTAATAAAAATGCAATTTTTTAACAAAATCTACTTTTTACTCCTTATATTAGTAGCACATATATTTGGCTTCAATTATAACGAAGAACACTTATACAATTATAATCAGTCTCAAAATTGCAAGAGATTTTCTGAATACTGTCAAAAGTGCCCAAACCTCCCAATGGTCGGGAGGTTTGGACACCTCAATGGGAGGTTTGGGCACTGTATTAAATAGGCCACTTAATGGTAAATTACTTGAATATTAAATAATATAATCATAAAAACTTGCAATAAAATCAACAAACAATCATCTGTATCTAGGTATGTGGTATTTATTTGCAGTCGCTTTAATTTTTGCTCCCTTTCCCAGTCGCTTATTTTTTTTTTTAATTCAAACGGCATTTTTCTAGAAAAAATAATATAATAATTAGTAACACAAACAATAATAAAACATCAAAAGTATTTAGTATTCAAATTGAATATTTACATGCAATTTAAACCCGTCGAAATAATTTTCTTTTAACAGAACTTACTTTTTACAGCGATTGCCGAAACAAACAATAGTGGCGGGAGCATTGGGCATGCCCAAACCTCCCTTTAAAATTAGTGCTCAATGCTCCCCACCCCTTCATTTCACAAATAAATTCAAATATATTTTTTGTAGTCTAATGTTTTACCTTAATTTATACGTTAATATTAGCTTTCGTAAACACATAACTAGATGACAATACAGAAACTTACGGCTTTACGCAGATCACGTTGTTATTTCCTACGAAATCACATCAAAATATTTACTTTTGCACGCACGAAACGGTCGACACCATGTGACACTGACAACTAATCAAAATGGCAGATGACATTAGCCTGAGCGGTATGGCCAGTTAGTAAGCTAAACTACCACAGTATACAAAATTAAGTACCTTTCATACGACCCGACTTACAAGGTGGTGCCCGAACCTCCCGACTGCCCAATGCTCCCCTATCTCCCCTATGTAGTGTACCTATTTGAGTAGTAGATTTTTAATTCCACCACAGTTTTCATAATATAAAATTTATTAATTTAATTAACTTCGTTGCCTTACCGTGTGTCAATGTCGAATTATTAATAAAATAATGTATTTAAATATCATAAGTCACCATCAATATTTATGTTACTCTTATAGAAAGATGGAGAAAATGCATCAATATTGATCCTAGGTTGGCGTAGGTCAATGAACTCTTCGTGTACACAATAGACTGTAATCGTTTGATATCAAACGTGGTATGAAATATTATCGCTGCTTCAAGTGCTTTATGAGTCACTTGTGTTAGTGCAGAAGTAGTCAATATTTCCAGTTGACTAAGCTTTTACTGCCATAGTTGACCAAATGTAAGTAGATCATGGAATTTGTCACAAGGCCGAATATTATTGAATCTTTTTGAATATCGACAATAATAACAGCATCTAAAATAGCCCTTCGTTCAACGTATGTTTATTGAGTAAAGTATTGGGCGCAATAAACTCCCCAAAAAGATGTATACTTAGGTAAATTACGTTAAAATAAGTAACATAAAATGGTATAATAAATAAGGCTAAGTTACGTAATAAATACTGAAACAAGGCCTAATTTACTTTTATAAGAATTGGGTAATATAATAATAGGCATTTACGATATTACACTACACGATACCTAACTGGAAAACCAACCAAAATGAAAACCATCTTCGAATCTAATATAAGCTTATATGCTTTTCTTATCTTGGCTTATTAATATAAAACAAAATCATAAAGATATCATTAATATGCAATTCAAAAATCAAATTATCATAGATATCATTAAGGTGACGGTAGATTAGGGTTGCCAACTATACTGTTAAAAACAGTATTATACTGTTTTCAGCACGTTTATACTTTTTACTGTTCAATGAAAAAAAAGTATACAAAATACTGTTTTCATACCACTGGTATTTTAATTAATTTTACTACATACTTTACTTAGCTTAATTTACTTAGATTTGAAAAAAAAATCGAATTCTTTTTCTTTGTCTTAAATACTGGACATTTTATTTTTCTGACCTAAATATACTGTATTTCTTGTACAAAAAGTTGGCAACCCTACCGGTGGGTTGCTGTAATTATTACGTCCAGTCCAGATGTAGTTTTGGCAGACTCTCCCAGACAAGTTAAACCAGATAAAACCCTAAGACTATGTCCATATACATCTAATCTCTGTTCAGCGGTAGTGTGAAGTGGTATGATAGGATAGAAAAATCAATATAAAACACATACAAAGAGATTGTTGTATCATCGATAAACAATACAAATATAAACAAAAGTGATCCAAAATACAAATTTCAAAACGTTTTGTTATCGGTCCTAATGATAAACATTTGAGACTAACTGGATTGATACGTATCAGTAACAATATTATTAATACCAGTAATATTATACCTAAATGCAATTTCACTTAATATCAAATTAATAATAAACTGGTTTTGGGTAAAACCTGTTTAAAATATTAATATTAAGAGCTCCCAGACGTCTCAATATAACAGTAATTAATGTTATAATATATCGTATTTTCCTGTATCGAAGATACCGGCTTTAGATATTATAGTTATAACTATATTTTTCAATATTATTATTATACCTAAATACGAACGCAATAATAAAGGTAACATAAGCTCTGTTTGGATATCGATTGATTAGTTATTCATTGTTTACATTTATTGGTACCTAACTACCTACTAAATGCACATAGCACCGCGTCTGTAGTTATAGATATTGACGCTATTGTTATTTTTTATGTACTAAGTTCGTTTGATTCATTTTATACGAACATAATCATCATGATCATCATCAGCCTATATTCGTTCACTGCTGGACGTACTAGACGTACCAACACAATGATGATATTAAAAGTGATAATCCTTGTAATCAAACAACGCTAAAATGAAAGTCACATTTTCAAAACGGTACTGACGATCCTAAAATTCTACCTTGCGGTATACCCAAAATATTCCTAACCTTAATAAGAGACGAACAGACTATAAGTCTATCAAAGGCGGCAGTCAAGTTGATAAATTTGCGTATCATAATACTTCACCAATTTTGTGATTTATTACTAATATATGTACTTCTGTTAATTATAGAGGAAACTACACATGAATTAGATATTTTGTTTCCTGTCCCGCTTCGCGTCATAAGATGTAATTCCCTGCTGAGCCCGATTACAGCGGCGTGGGTATAACATGTAGGCTGCAATTTCCTCAGTAATGATCTCATTCATATCTGCTTCTGGTATGCTTCAAACCAATCTATTCTCTATTCAAAATAAAATTAGATCGTCGATCTCGCCAGTTAATCCTTGTAATCTTGTGTAATTGTCATTTTGGTTCCAGTTTTTGGACTTAATCCATCAGTAATTCTGGTTCATTTTGGCACTTGTTTCTAAGTAACTTTATTTTTTGCTCTCATTTCCTTCTAATTTAGCGGCTTTTCAGAACGATTCACGATTACATATTTTATTATCAAAATATGTAATTGTTAATTGCTATTATAATTAATTTCCGTTTAATATTCATAACGTAATTTTTCGTCTGCCGATAATTTAACGAGTACGCGTGCGATCACGTGTTCATGAGGAAACAATTATGACGAATTGTCTAGTGTCCAACAGTGGTAAAGTTAATAAATTATGAATCTTTTTTATTATGAAGTTTTACAATGGAGTGTGACGCGGTGTGCTAAAACTAAAAAAAGTATTGTATGTATTATGTAAGTTTTGTAATAAGCAACCGATGAAGTTGGTGTTCTACAAAATCGTCATTAATGTATAATAAATGAGCAGATGCTCATAGTGTTCTAATGTAGGACCTATTGTATGTAAATAACTTCACATTGATAAAAATATAGCGTTGCATGCACTAAAACTTAAAAAAAAATAGATTTCATATATTTTCTTATATGTATACTTGAACTATAATCAATGAATCACTATCAAGTCAGCCAAAAGCATCGTGCTAAACAAAGGCCACTTAGTTTTTTTACACTGATAGGTTTCATTTAACCTGCATCCCAACTCTCAATAAACGTTGCGTCTCCGCCGTTAATACTTAATACTATCCCTCTTATTGGATGCAATTGTATGCCTTTTCCTCCTCGCTGATAACCGCTGAATATACGTACAGTGGGCCATTTGGGCCCATCTGGGCCGAATCTTAGCGTCTTATTATTATCAGTGTATCTTCAATTTACCACTCTTTACTACTAAGAAAATTGTCTTCTACAAAGGAATTTGTCTGTTAAGGTGCGTACAAACTAAGTAACATGTTAATAACTTGTGTTTTATAACACGTCCACATTACGTAATATTGTTATTTAACATTGTAACATAAAACGATAGGTACTGTACTAATTAGGGTAACAATGTTATAAAACAATGACATTGTCGTTTGTCGTTCGCGTATAAGTTATATAACATTGTTGCAATAATCAATAACATGTTATATAACTTGTTATTTTAACACGTTTTATAACAATATTTTATAACATGTCATGTTATTAAGTTTGTACACACCTTGACAAGATATCATTATCATAAGTCAAGAGTCTTCGTATTTTAGGTCACATTAATATATAAAAAACCTGCAATAACTATCTCATAACGTCACATGATTGTCTGTGAACGATAAATAAATTGCTAACAAGCCCAATGTCGACCATATCGAGTCCTAATACTAGCGATTACTCACATATGTTGTTATGAACTGTCAAACCAAATTGACATTAGTAACACTTTGTCTACCTAACTTGTCTACCTTTTTATCTATGTCATTTAAGTAACTTACTAATAGATAAGAATATAAACACACTATTTACTTTAAATTGTCTTTTTATGAGTGTTCAACGTGTGTTTTATTATTATGCATTTAAGATCTTAAAGGTCCATCATTAAGCACGTACCTACTTCTAATATTTATTTAAATTCAATAAATAATACTTCAGTTTTTGTTCATCTATTTGTGTGTCTGTGATATTTTGAATCACTGAGTTGTTTCCACAAAATTTTATACAGCTTCAGATAATAATTAAGTAAACTAACCTAACTGAAGTAATTCTCTACCTCACTAGTCACAATCGCGGCATTCGATTGTTACTGACCCGTCATTTAACGCAATTAAAGTTAAGCAATGAATTTAGTAGATACATAATACAATATATTATTCAGATCAAATATACAGCCATTGATGAATCATTTACTTATATTAGTCCGTACTTTGACCTCAAAGAACTATTACAGAGGAAATCGAAATCGATCTAATGTTAGCTACCAGTTCAGAATTTTATACAAACATGCTTCAAGATTCATCTAACTCTTAGCAGCCGTGCAGTCGCCATTACGTCTGTCCCACTTATTGCAGACCATTGTTTTTTACCCCTGTCTAGCTCATCGCTAGCTTCAGGTGGCTGTATTATTATACAGTGGTTTATTTGGGCCAAAACTAATTAAAAACGTGTTATTATCATTGCATACTTGCACTAAGCAATCTCCTAAAACTATCTTATTGCCTGGAATAATAAGTTCAATTTCATTTGTAAAACTTAAAAACTAAAAAAAGGACTATTCTTCTTTATTGAAAAAGGATATTACTCTCATTTCTTGGTTGTTAAGTAACACCAATAGAATGTGACTTAAGTTTGAAGCTGAAAATCACCAACAAATCACTAACCATTACCACTAAAGCTCGCCAGAACGAACGAACGCGAAATCTAAAATTAAAACAACACTATTATGTTTTCTGGCCATATTTTCAGAAGTATTGTTAGTACACATACACTACGTAGATTAATCTCAATCATGCGATCTTTCTTTGGCAGAGAGATCAGATATTCTAGACATATGAGGGCGTGGCAGCTCTCATCGAACTAAGTGCAGCTTGGGCTATTTTTATGACAACATCTAGTCAATTATTGGGAATCCTTTTTTTATCTGTACTAGATAACTCCAAGTAATTATATATTTTTATAAATTAACATTTCTGATCACTTTGTTTGTTAGCAATGAAGTTCTGATCTAATCAACAGATTTTAATGAATCTTTACTCATTGTCTGTAGATTAGTGTTTTTTACTGTTTCATTGTAAACTAACGAATAACTTAGCTACAGCAACGCGTGATCAGATCTGCTAGTAATATGTTATGTTAGGAGGTGATAGGGGTGACTATTTGTGTTACTGTTATCCGGTTATCAAAGTATCATCCGAATTGAGAACCTCCTCCTTTTTTAAAGACGGTTATAAATCTTTCAAAAAATGAGAATTATTATCTTTTACATGACAGAAGTCTACCTAAACATACAGCTATCTGACTCTTACCACCAATATTCAGAACATACAAAACAAAATACAATCATCTGAGAGACCTCAATCTAAAACATTTTAATCTTCCCTTCATTCCCGGCTGCGCAGTTGACCGGAAGGCGCGGCTCGGCTCGCAATTTTCATTGAGTCGCTCTTGGAACGTATTATTGGTTCATGTACTTATCGACTACGTACGTAGCTACGTAGTCTACGTAGGTAGGTATCGAATTCGACACAGTGTCAAGGGCATCGATGACGTGTAGGCAGATTGCAAACTAAATTAGCGCGTCCCACCCACCTGGCTTCATTCGCTTTCATTCACAAGTCGTGAGTCGAGACGAGTGACGTCACATAATATTTAGCTAAATCGTGTAGGGCTATTATGATGTAGGTGTTAAAGACAACACCGACACCGTCGTGACAGTACTTTCTGAGTTGTAGATACTTGTAGAGTCAGTTCTACAACTTACTGATACTAAATCTTGTAGGAGGCTATTGGACGAATGTACCTATTTGTGTCATGATCCCTTGTGGCTGTAGGTACCTATGAAAGGACGTATCTAGTGGATGTAGCCCACTAATGCACATTTTTTCAGCACGAAATGAGAATCTCTTTTTTAACCGACTTCAAAAAGGAGGTGGTTCTCAATTCGTCGGAATCTTTTTTTTTTTTATGTATGTTCACGAATTACTTCAAAACGCCTGGACCGATTTGCAAAATTCTTTTTTTGTTTAAAAGGGTAGACTTCACAGTTGGTCCCATTGTGACCACATCATGATCTGATGATGGGATCCCAGGAAAATCGAGGGCAACCCTCAAATTTCATAGGCAATTATCACGTTTTGAATATATTTACTGATATTGTTCCAGTATTTGCGTCTAATAATCATCATTTGATGTTGATGAGCTGATGGTGGAAGGTAGAACTCCTCAACAGTTAAGAGTTAAAAGAAAATTCTTTCAGTTATAGGCATTTATTACATTTACATGTATTCTCCAAAGCCGTTCAAGTATTTGCATTTGAAAATCACCATCTCATGTAATGATCTGATGATGGAAGGTACAACTCCTCAACGGTTAGGAGTTGAAGGAAAAATCTTTCATAATTATAAGTATATATGGATCGATAGTTGTATTCTTTCAGGCTGTTAGATTGACCTGATATGAAAAGTTATACCTTTAAAACTAAAATAGAGGTCAAACTGTATGAAGTTATTTTTTGCTTTTTAGTTTTTGAAGTTGGTTTTTCTTTTTTTTTTAAAGTTAATCTTATACCTACTTTACTCTAGCTTCTTATAGTTTTTTCATCCAAGATATAACTACCAAAAAAGATCGTATTATGCAGCGTCTAATTTCAGCAATATTAAATTTTTAAAATCAAACCTGCAGCCTATTATATTCCATCTATAGCTGAGCTTAGTGCTGTGCTCGCGTATACGCGGTATACGTCCCTACTACATAAATGAGCTAAAACCATATTCTACAAAAACTAAATCATGAAGACGTAGTTTGCTTTCTGTAACCGCAAACAATAAATAATAAAATATCTACGAATACTATTACTTATAAGTCATATTCAGTTTATGCTACACTTATACAATATTATTATACAGTGTGATTAATATACCTATGTCTATGAGGTGAATTTATTAGCTACTACTACCATCTAGCGGGATCATTTGAAACTATACGTAATGAAAACGGTGACCAAGATGTCGCTACTTACACTTGAACCCAACAATAATAATCGTCATTGAACTATCAAAACGTGTAATAATGACATGTGCTCACTTAGCCGCCAAATTGAATTCTTGTTTATTTTTTGCCAGTTAAGATTAACCCTCAGCCAGCCTGATATTCGCGGAAATCTTAGATAGCTTAGAATTTGGACATAAATTAATATGTCGATGTTAATAGACTCGTATATTAAATGCCTAAATGGGACCTAAAACATATTGAAAAACAGTGGTCACTCGTACACCAATACAGACAGTAATGTTATTTTATGTAACAAGGGCAACATTCGGCACCTAATACAGTAATATGATAATGATCCGCTGGCTTCAGTCTCGTCTGCCTAAACCAAAGACTGTTGATACTCGTTGGCCTAAACCTATTTTCACAAATGGATTAAGATATTGACTAATTTTTTTTTTTATTTACTCGGGTCACATTAATCGCAATTAAATTTGTTGGATCGACTGTATCTAAGACTAGGAATTACTAGGATAAATTAAATTATGTATCTGTAGTAGAAAACAAAATAATTATAGGTAGTTTTGCCGTTTCCAATGCTTCTCACTTTTTCAGAATTCTTACTAGATGGACTTAGAAACAAACAGTTATTAAGTTGACGTGGAAAAATTATGTGCTCTTATCATATAATTTACATAAAGGTTATCGATTGGATGTCGTCAACTGGCTCATTTAAACTCGGCGTGATCTCTGACGCATTTCTCCCTCTAGACTATTAAAGAGATACATTTTATCTTTCGGAATCTTTAACTCAATACTATTAAAACAATTGTTAGAAAATGCTCATACTATTTGTAATTGTATAATATTTTTTAAATCTTATTCATATTAATAATTCCTATAAAAACCTTATTATAAAATAAATGGCGAAGTCTGACCATTATTAAAGAACTGGCTGAAAAGGCTTTTGTCTATAATTTTTAAACTGACTGTCAAATGTCAATCGATTTTGCGTATTCGCGGTGACAATGACATTGACAGTCACGTCAGTCTGTAACAGTAACAGTACGCGGATTGCCGTCGGTGAAGTTGATCGAGTGCAAATTATTTACATTTATTATAAAAATAGCGTGTTTATTCTACCAACACCGGTAAAATATAATCCACAGTGCTATGGACACGGAAGATAACCGCGCTGAAGGTTGGAAGTACCTCAACAAGCAGTATTTTGGTGATGGTTAGTGTGCAGTCTTGGTTTGCGAATTCTTTTGGAGAATTTTGCGCTAGTTTACATGCTGTCGTCACAATGGCACGTATATTTCATGTGGCGACGAGTTCTTCACATACCGTTTGTTAGATCTTTCAGCAGAACGTATTTTTTAATAAACTAGGGGTGTGTGTCAATGGAGTGTGTTGGTTATCCAATAGACGGGCGAATTACTATCAGTTAGATAATTATCTTAATGGAATTAACGTAACGTTTACAGCTATCAGACATACGTGAGACTGGGTTCGAACAACGTTTTTATATTTGTAAATGTGTATACATTTATTACATCTTAAAAATATCCATAAAAACTAAATATTATAAAGACAATCCAAAAAAAATCATTTCTTAATCACAGTATAGATATGTTTTTTTAATGCTAATGATCATTTATTTGCATTGAGGTCAGACAAGGAATGCATTTCTAAAATATAAATTATTATTCATTTTTATTTTATTATAATTTTTATTTATAGTAATAAACATTTTTAAATACTGATTATCAAATTTATTTCTTTTTATTAATTCCAAATCGACGAGGTAATACTAGAACATGAGAGTTATGTTTATCATTAATCTGTTCAATATTTTCTAAAATTAACTTAAGTAAACAGTTTCCAGATAAAGATGACAAATCTCATGTTTCCTTTAGTGATAAGAGGCACAGGTCATTACATATTCATCCTCATGGGTACAGATAACAGCCAGTAGCCCAGATGATAGCTTGCAATAAATACTCATTTAATTTATTATTCTCAACTCTTTGACCTATGGAAGTTGGAACACTCACTGACCTTGCTCACATAACATACATTTATTGATTTTGTATTTATGTACAAGTCACGTGAAAGTGCTATGATATCATATCAGCTAAGTGTATGTTACTTAAGACTGCTGAGCAAAAGGTCTTGGGTTCAATTTCCTGGTAAAGTGTTAGTAGGTTTTTTGATGAATATCACAATAGCCGCTTGGTGTTTAAATTTCTGCCTGTTTGATGGCAATAGGTAGGGCTCTACTACATGGGACATAAAACATGCCGGTGAAATGTGGATAAGTGTACACCTCTGCCTAACCTTTCGAAGACCAAAGTGTGATGGTATATTTAAGTCAATATAGGAAAATATTGACTTCCAATATCAGCTTTATGATAGGGTATCATAAAACTCACTATAAACAAGTAGTTGATAACCTTGTGAAGTGGCTAGACACATCACATGTTCACATGTAAACATTTCTTATGTATGGTGGTTATACAATTATGTACATGGAAGTAAATGAGAATATCAAGGAAAATATTACAGAAACCATGCTAAAACTCTTTTATATCATATTTCTTTTAATTGGTGAAATTTTTGCACAGTTCCAAAAGAAAGATGTTATGTAGAAGTGTTGGCAAGAAAAGACATAGTGTTTTATACTATAAATTTACATTATAAAAATAAGTGGCTTTGTTAACAAGAAGACAGACAGACAGCTGAACCAAAAGTTTGTCAATAATTTGCAAATTCGATATTATAGGTATATTATATCATGGATGAATAATTTTATATAACAAATGTAAGTGTGTATATGTCTATAGCGAACCGTGAAAACCTGTAATTGTCTTTATGTTTTTTACTCTAATTGCTATTTCTTTCATTGTACAGTTATTGGTTTTCCTACTTATTAAATAAATAAACAATATGAAAAGTATTTTGATACAAGAATCTAATTTATCATTCATAAATAATAATATAAAAAAAAAACTGTTAAATTTTTCGTATTATTTTAGTATTATATATTTGTGACTAATTAATTAGGAATATGTGTGTAAAAAGTAGTTTTTATTATATTCATTTAAATAAAGTTACATCCTATATAAAAAATAAATGAAATAAAACTATTATACGAGTACTAGTTTAATTCTTATCATATCATAAGAAACTGGAAATAACAATAAAAAACAAGTAATTTATCTTGATATCGATCTACATAGAGAGTACTTTAAAAGTTAGTATAGTATTGTCTCTGTTAAATCATAGTGGCTTGTGACTCTTATGAGTGTGTATCATAAGGTTTTGATTCGAAATATTTACATATTGCGAATCAATACCTTATGATTAAATTAATATATTTTCATTGTGTATACAAAGAAAAGATATTATTTAAAATACTAGCTGACCCAGCAAACGTTGTTTTGCCACATTATAGGGGTTGGTGGACTACCCCTAACTTTTAGGGGGATGAAAAATAGATGTTGGCCGATTCTCATAGATACGGGATAAGCACAAAAAATTTCATGAAAATCGGTCAAGCCGTTTCGGAGGAGTATGGCAATGAAAACTGTGACACGAGAATTTTATATATTAGATTAACTACTATCCCACTGCCATAACAAGAGGTTAAGGGTACGATTTGTAGTCTTCATGCTAAATAACCTTCTTTAATTTTATTTTTGTTTTCGTTGTCCCCAGGTGAACGCGCAAACTATGTGAACATACCGCATGTGATCGCGATGGTCGGTCTGCCGGCCCGCGGCAAGACCTACATCTCCAAGAAATTGTCCAGATACCTCAACTGGATAGGAATAAACACAAGGGGTGAGTTACAGTTACATTTATTGACGTGATTAACGTCTTATAAATCGATGAACGCTGGCACGCACGAAGAATTGTCACGTTCAGCCTGAGAACAGCGTGCAAGCGAGAGCGTGGTACAAACGATAGAGAGGCATGATCGGCCTAAGCGTTCAGCTTGTTATCACCTAAAATTCATCATCATCATCAAACCATTAACGTCCCACTGCTGGGCATGGGTCTCCTCTTATTTCAGAGGGATTAGGCTACAGTCCACCACGCTAGCCTACTGCGTGTTGGCAGACTTCACAAGCATGCAGGTTTCCTCACGATGTTTCCCTTCACCGTTTGAGCTTGTGATAAATACGCACATAACTTCCGAAAAGTCAGTGGTGCGTGCCTTGGGTTCGAACTCGAGACCTTTGACGTCTCAGTCCACTGGCCACACCGCTAGGCTACCAGCTTTACGTAAAATTATCATCCGCAAACCGACTTTATAGACAATCGTTTTTTTTTTAAGAATTGCCCTACTCTAGGATTTTCTCCTGCACGGTGCGGTTACAAATACATATTTTCACATACACAAACGCTCAGATCCGGAGCAACTACTTGTAGATCGTTCAGATATTTGCTCCGTGCGGGGATCGATCCCATCACCCGTGATACACAAGCTGATCCCTCAGTCCAATGTACCAATCGAGTCGTTATTATATCTCTCTTACTACATAAGTATGTAGTAATAATTAATAATAATTAATAGCTATAATTAAGTAATTATAACTGTCTGACTGAACTGAGACGGAGGGTAAGGGGTGTTGTTTTTTTCCGTTCTACATTTCTGATGTTATCGTTGTTATTGTAAATACATATTGTAGCTGTGATAGCCTAATGGTGTGACCAGTGGACTGAGATGTCAAAGGTCTCGGGTTCAAACCCAAGGCATTCAACACTGACTTTTCGGAAGTTATGTGCGTATTTATTACATGCTCAAACGGTGAAGAAAAACATCGTGAGGAGAACTGCATGCTTGAGAGATTTTTTCGATGGCATGTGAAGTCTGCCAACGCGCAGTAGGCTAGCCTGGTGGACTATAGCCTAAACCCTCCCGAATGTGAGGAGACCCGTGCCCAGCAGTGGGAAAATAATGGGTTGATGATGATGATTATAAATACCGATTAAATGACCAGACTAGGGGTGAGTGTCGTTCATGAATAAGAACAGGTTATATATACAAGCAGTCTCTATCCTCTATAGGGATAAACGGAATACGAATACAGACGAAATTACACACTACACGCCTGTCAGATCCCGAGATGTTATATACAGACAGTCAGACACACGATTTGTACGAGTTTACTGAAGGGGATGCCAGCTAGGGAATATAATCCTGATCTCGCGGGATTTTACATCGTATCTGTGCACCTGTGGAAACATAATATTTCTATGTAATTGTCACAACTTTAAGACGTCTGATCAAATTGAAAAACACGTCTTTAGGACCGTCAACTTGCTTCTATAGAATGTTATGTTCAATACATATGAATTTTCGTTAGCAAAAATTATCATAAAATTAATGATTATGTATTAACAGAAGGTTGACAATAATTTATTGCTTTTCACTGCATTTTTATCATTATAAAGTAATTCTACATTTATAAATAGCTTCCAATGAAATAGTTGCATTCTAATGAATTGAAACTCAATCACAAATTAATTTCAATCCATTTGACTGGTTGAATTGCGTTTTCAATACAATTTAAAGCTTTAATTTCATTATATATGATGAAAAAATTTTGTATGGTAGATCTACACAACCTAATTTATTTAAATTGAGCTTCAATGGGTATAATGCTAGAGGATTGTGTATGTGTACTCACGCCATGTCCAGTGCGCCACTGTATCGCGTTTGTGTATTAGTTTAGTCAAGGACATTTGAATAAAAATACATGTATGAACTTTAACATTGGCTAAAACTACTGCAGTGCTGGTTAAAACGTATTTTAAATAAATAAATATTACACAGCGCCATCTAGTTGCGTGATAAGAAACGAGGCTTATGTTACGGATACGAGATGGTTGATATACTACATATATATATTTTTTTGTAAATACATACATATTATACATAGATACATCCATGACTCGGATACAAATGTTAATGCTCGTCACACAAACATTTGTCCCTACCGGGATTCGAACCCGGGACCCATAGTGCAGCAGGCAGCGTTAACTACCGCTGAGCTAAACGGGTCGTCAATTTTCATTAAACACCGCACGACTCTTCATAAATACGGGGATGAACGTAGCTTTTTTTTGGCTCGTTAAAATTCAAATTCAAATATTTTTATTTCAAGTAGACCAATATTACAGGTTCTTTCGAAATGTCAACACTAGTTGCACGGTTCCAAAAAGTAGGTCTTATGGAGAAGAACCGGCAAGAAACTCCATAGATACTCTTTTAAATAATTCGTTATATTTACAATTTTCGTTTTTAATATTAATATGAGAATAATGCAGTCTGATGTGAAACGCATGAGTTATTCACTAGCACTAAAAAAATAAAATAAAATAATTATAATATAAAACCCGGATGCCATGACATGTATAAGCTGACCAGCCCCAACTGACAGCACCCGTTCACGAGCATGACGTGTGTATCAGCGTCGCTCTACTCAACCATGATATAGGGAATAAAGGGACCCGACACACAACGCCACCATCAGTAGGACATTTGAGAGAGCATGTCAAGCCCAGACTGCCTGGCCAAAATGTCTACCAGTAGGTATGCATTTTTCATTTCGCAAAGCAACATCGAAGCCAACATTAATCTCATATTTTACAGGAAATTTTACAAAATCTAAAACAAAATTTTGAAATAAAATAAAACTATTGTAACTAAAGTTACATGCATGTCAGTTAAAAGTGTATAAATTAAAATAATAAAATGTCAAGATAATAAAATCATAATTGTGCAAATTTCAAAATTATAAATGATAAAAATATTATGTCAAGAATATAATAATAATCATAAACATGTTTTGATAGCCCGTTTCATCAGAACTATTCAATCCCAAGCACTATTATCATCCATGTAGTCTTTCAACGTATAATAACCTTGAGAACAAAGTCTCCGTTTAATAATAGATTTAAATTTGCTTAGACTTAATTTTTGATAATGTGTTGGAATTTTGTTGTACAAGCGTATGCATTGACATTTAAATGATTTACTTATTTTTTGGAGCCTAGTTGCAGGAACAATAAATTTATTTTTATTCCTGGTATTAACATTATGAATATCACAACGTTTTTTAAAAAGATTGATACGCCTGTGTGCATACAACAAATTCTCATAAATGTATTGTGATGGAACAGTCATAATATCAATCTCCTTAAATTTATCCCTCAGCGAATACTTGGGACTTAATTTATAAATTGACCGAATAGCCCTTTTCTGCAGCACAAATATTGTTTGGATGTCAGCAGCATTCCCCCACAGTAGAATGCCGTATGACATCACGCTATGAAAATAACTAAAATACACTAACCGAGCTGTTTCTACATCAGTTAAACTACGGATTTTTTTTACAGCATAAGCTGCAGAACTGAGCTTTTTCGACAATTTTTCTATATGTGGGCCCCACTGAAGCTTAGCGTCTAAGGTAATTCCTAGAAACACTGTGGATTCTACAAGATCCAACTCTGTTCCGTTAATGTGTACACTGGTTTTTACTTGTCTAACGTTAGGTGTTGTGAACTTAATACATTTAGTTTTTTTTTCATTCAAAAGTAAATTGTTTGCATTGAACCAGTGTACCACTTTAGAGATAGTACTGTCTACATCATCAGTGGCCATTTGCTGGCGTTTTAATTTAAATAGCAGTGAAGTGTCATCTGCAAACAACACTATCTCTTGATTGTCCCCCATTACATAAGGTAAGTCATTAATGTATATTAAAAATAAAAAAGGGCCAAGAATTGAGCCTTGCGGAACTCCCATAGTAACCACCGACCCCGGAGATCTCTTTCCATTGACGTCCACTCTCTGAATCCTATTACCCAGGTACGAAATAAGAAGATTCAGAGTAGTGTCCCTTACACCATAGTGGTGTAACTTCCTGATCAATGTTTCATGAAGAACGCAATCAAATGCTTTTGATAAATCGCAAAAAATACCCAAAGCATCGCGCGACTCTTCCCATGCATCAAAAATATGACTTATAAGTTCAACACCGGCATCGGTTGTTGAGCGACCCTTGGTAAAGCCAAACTGTTTATGATTTATTAAATTGTTTTTGTGAAAGAAACTTTGTAACTGATCTAGTATAATTTTTTCAAAAATTTTGCTGAATGTTGGTAGCACTGATATAGGTCTAAAATTTGTGGGGTCTGAAGTGCTACCCGATTTGAATAACGGTGTAATCTTACTATCTTTCATAAGATCAGGAAATTCACCACCATCAATACATTGATTAAATATATAAGATAATGTTGGTGCTACAATGTGGATTATAGATTTGGTAACGTCAATAGAATTGCCCCACAGATCTGCAGTTTTTTTTAAATTTAAGGTATTGAATGTTTTAACAATATCTCTACTGTTAACATGCTTAAGGTGAAATTCAATACAGCTAGCATTTACATTTCTCTTAAGTAAACTCTCTGCAACAGTGGGTGACGAATTTAAGGACCTTGTAGCTAAAACAGGAATACTTGTAAAGAAGTCTTCAAATGCTGTGGCAACTTCTAAGTCTGATTTTATGATTTTTCCATCAATAACAAGATTATATTCACTGTTTCGGCTACCAGACCTTCCTGTTTCACTATTAATAATATTCCAAGTCATTTTAATTACATTACTACTGTTTCTAATTTTCGAGCTTATATACCGAGACTTTGCTAGACAACAAACCCTCTTAAATAGTTTGGAGTAGTTTTTGACATAGGAATTAAACTCCGGGGTAGTTATATAAGTACGTTCATTGTATAGCTCATAAAGTCTCTTCCTACTTTTATGGATACCAACAGTAGCCCATTCGCTGAAGGATGTAGTTCCATCAACTGTGATCCTCCTGGGTATAAAAGTCGAATTAAACTCTGTACAATACATATTAAAAAAATCATTATAGAGTTTATTAGGATTACTGTTATAGGATAGTAAATGTAATTTATTATTAATCTTATTTTTAAATGCCTCCAAGCGACCACATGTTTTTGGAATAATTGTGATATGCTTCTTAACTACTTTATTCTTTCCACTATGTATACTAATAAGCTGTCCACAGTGATCAGAGTCCAGTAAGTTAATAATTCTCTTATAATTTGGAATGATATTAGTGTAAATATTATCTAAGCATGTGGCTGTAGTGGATGTAATTCTTGTAGGCTCCAAGA
Source organism: Craniophora ligustri (assembly GCA_905163465.1). Taxonomy (NCBI): domain Eukaryota; kingdom Metazoa; phylum Arthropoda; class Insecta; order Lepidoptera; family Noctuidae; genus Craniophora; species Craniophora ligustri. The sequence continues at coordinate 1,448,059 of LR990967.1, read as the reverse complement.
ATATGTTTTCAAGATTGTAGGACTGAAAAAGATTGATAATTTTAGTGCTGGAACTTGATTTTTCTAGTAAATTTACATTAAAATCACCACATGTGATAATAGATTTATTTTTATTATTGCTGACTTTATAAAGCACTTCATCCATCACCCTCTCAAAACAGTCATACAAGCCTGATGGTGGTCTATATACACTTATTACAATGAACCGTTCTAATTCCACACAGGCTATCTCAATTGTTCGTTCAACAGAGAGGCTCACTATGTCCTTACGTTCTTTAAATTTTAGTTTATTATTTACTAGGATTAAGGAGCCACCATGAATGGCGTTTTCCCTGCTAAACGAGCTACCAACCTGGTGATTACTAAAATTAAATATTAATTGATGGTTTTTTAACCAATGTTCGGTAATACAAAGAATGTCTATATTATTACAATTTAAAAATAGCTCAACTTCTAATTCTTTATTAATCATTCCTTGTATATTTTGGTGCACCAGGTTGATAAAGTTCTTATTTCGATCCACTATACTGACACCTGATTGACAAAAGTCACTTGACATGCCAGCATTAGTGGATGAATATATGCAAGAGGTTGCCTCTATTGTCTTACAATCTAATTTAAATTATTTACAATGTCAACAGGTTAAAAGAAGAAACTGATTTATAGGATCACGTCGTCCGTCGAATCGAACCTTCTTTCTCAGGAATGCATATATATATATACGTATCTCACTGCTTGTTTCATTTTGAGAATTCATGCTGTATATAAAATAGGCCATATTATTTACCTACATTTGTCTAAAAGACGCATGTTATTCACACGCAGTCTATAAAGTAAACAAGTTAGTTTTTGAGGCATCAAACAAACAAACAATTAACTGCGTCGGCAACGAGGTATTTTTTTATACCAATCGGGGGGCAAACGAGCTTACGGACCGTCTGATGGTGAGCGGTTACCGTAGCCTATCAACGTTTGCAACATATCAGAAGTGTCGCTCGCGCGTTGCCGACCCGTTTAGAGAGGGTAGATTACTCTTCTGCGTAATGCTATATTATTTCTGTTTTCTTTGTGGCATTTTTTTTTAACATTTCTGGACATTATGACACAGCACCATCTAGTTCCGTGGTAAGCCGCGAAGCTTGTGTTACGGATACTAGTTGGTTGATATACTACATATATGTACTTATACATTTTTTTTTGTAAATACATACTTATTATATAGGTACATCCATGAATCGGATACAAATGTTAATGCTCATCACACAAACATTTGACCCTACCCGGATTCGTACCCGGGACCCATAGCACAGCAGGCACCGTTAACTACCGCTGAGCTAAACGGGTCGTCGAAATTGAATTGATGTCGTCTATTCTGCCACTGTCAGGTTGTGTGTATTAGTTCACGCTCATTAATTCTATGCTAGTATGTCGTGACGCGCATGACATAAGCATATCGGATTCATACATTCAGTAATAATATAGATACGCTATCATAAAGCATTGTGCCGTGAATGTACATACCATATTGATTAGGTCTGAGAATCGGCCAACATCTATTTTTCATACCCCTTAATGATAAGGGTTGTCCACCGACTCCTATAATGTGGCAAAACAACGTTTGCTGTGCTAGTATTATATACGAACCATAAGATAAAGTCTACCTACCGAACCGAACCTTCAAAAGAAATACTGCATTCAGCGGTCTTATTAGACATTTAACAATTATTTTACTCTTTATTGCCTGCAACAAATTAATGTAAAGCACATAAAACAATTATTATAACTGGCAAGTCGCCTGAACACCGAATGTACCTAATTATATTTTTAATGTAAACTATTAGGTTTACACAGGAAGTAATTTTGAACAGCCAGTAACGTCATTTCTTAATTATTTATTATACTCACACATGTAAAACAGCACATATAAAATTACAATACATTTGATAATACTTTAATTATGCAAAAGCTTAAATTCAAGATTGAACTTTTTTTCATCAATTTTTGGAGTGACAGTTTCGAAAGAATATTTTGAGTAAAAGACGTAGTAACAGACAGTACAATGCGTCATTTTAGAATTTAAAAGTTCGTATAATTTATGTTTTACTGTATTTAAGTTATATTTTTGTTTGGTATTACGTAATATTTGCGCATAGGAGATAAATAAGAGATCTCAATCAGCTTCCACATCACACGTGGCTTGCATGCTACCAAACAGTGCCAAAACACTTACCATAGCTATTCATAGAGATATACGAACTTATTTCTAGGCTAAAAATAAATAAAATTAGTTGTTCCTTTTGTTCACAGCGTCGACACACCTTTTCTTGCAGCTACTGCGAATTTCATAGAAAAACGCAATTATCCATTGCTCTACGTGGATATCGATCTAGAACACTCTGCGTATTGCGTATTGATACAGCGGTCAATATAATATTCGTATTAATAAAATTGTAAAGCGAGACCGGTAGTAAAATGTGAAGTTAAGTCTCGAGTTCAAACTCAGGCCACAGCACCGCTGACCTTGAAATTATGCGCGTATTTATTACACGCTCACACGAAGGAATACATCGTGAAAAATATGCACGTCGGAGGGATTTTGTGAGGTCTGTAAACTCGCACTAGGCTAGCGTGATGGACTATATGCCTTATGCACTGTGATAAGCAGAGCGGTAATTAATCGTCTGATGATGTATAACAACATTTGAACATTATACTTTTTGGTCCTATTTTATTGGGGCCTTTTGCCTTTCGGATACAACTACGAGCTGCTATAAGCACAGTAAACAATGTAACAGCATACCTTCTTAATCGTCTCTTTACCCTTTTGGAACACAGACATGATGATATGTTGTCATAACAGTTTTTACTTTCTAACAAATACAAACAAGGGACAATTACATACATATAAATCAACGTACCAATAATAAAACCTTAACGAATTCAAGCGCCCTAAAAGCAGTGGGGCATTTGAAATGTGTATGTGTCTGTAAATCTGTTACCTCTTTACGCTTAAACCGCTAAACCGATTTTGATGAGATTTTGTATGGAGGTAGTTTGAGTAACGGGGAAGGACATGATTTTTTTGTCCTATAAATCATCCTTTAAAAGGGAGAAAAGGGGTTGGAAGTTATTATGCGGAAAAAATTACTAATAAGTATTACGCAGACGAAGTCGCGGTCAAAAGCTAGAGAAGTATAAATTGGCTTATTTATTGCAGTATTCAACCTCGGCGAGTACAGGCGGCACGCGACCACAGCGTACACCAGCCATGAGTTCTTCCGCGCAGACAACAAGGAGGCGATGGCGATACGGCAGCAGTGCGCGCTGGACGCGCTGCACGACGTCTGCGAGTGGCTCGTCAAAGGCGGCGAGGTCGCTGTGAGTATCCTTCTAACATATACATACATAGCGTGGAGCTGTGGTAGCCTAGTGGTGAGACCAGTGGACTGCGATGTCAAACCCAAACCCAAGGCAGTTTAAACCCAAGACAGTTCAAACCCAAGGCACGCGCCACCGACTTTTCGGAAATTACATGCTCAAACGGTGAAGGAAAACATCGTGAGGAAACCTGCATGCTTGAGAGATATTCTCGATGGCGTGTGAAGTCTGCCAACCCGCAGTAGGCAGGTGGTGGACTATAGCCTAATCCCTCTCAAATGAGAGGAGACCCGTGCCCAGCAGTGATGTGCGTGTGGTGTGAGGGCCACTTCGTCAAATCTTTTTGAAATTTTCCTAGGATTTAGTGAACATTCCAAAACAATTGTGAAAGTTGGAATCAGAATTTGTGAAAGTCTAATAAGCGAGTTATAGCCTGTAATGTTGGGCCCTCAATCCTCACATAGAGGATTGAGGGCCCACCAGTATGGATAAACTATGGACACTACAGAAAATGTGTTTATGGCAAAATCTAAGCTAATGCCAAACAAAATTTGTGAAAACAAGATATTATAGTAAAACACTATCTTACTTTATATATCTTCGTTCAAAATGGGCCCTCAATCCTCACAAACGCAAAAGTTTAAACTCAAATAAAATTAAAACCATTAACTTACGGCTGCTGTTTGAAGTCTTATACGCTTCTAAATAATTTGTGAAAATTTGTGAAAGCAAGAACAGGTCACCACGTCTTGTGGTTTAAAAGTTGTGAGCTTCACAAAATTTGGGCCCTCAATCCTCCACTTGTTTTGGTTTTCTTGATAATACGCTTGTCATATTAAAGATAAAGGTAATCCAAAATAGTCATTAATTGTGAAAAAAATTGTGCAACAAATTGTTGTTATTTGTTACCAATAACAATTACAATAAAATTAAATATCTTGAAAATTACCGAAATCGACTATTTTTTTTATTGTGTATGTGTGTAGGGTGACAATGATTTTATAATTTAACTATTGACGTCTTAGGACATTACATTTTTTAAATTGCTTTCAAACATGTTACCAGTTCTTTTTTCTTTTTCTTCCCTTCCGGGATAACTCAAAGGAATCTTGTCCATACAGCCAAGGCTGTATGGACAAGATTTAAGATAGAAGACAGAAGACACTTAAAGGAAATGCATTCATTGAGCATGTTGAGAATGAAAAGAAAAAAATTATAGGCGATTGACGAAATGAATTTATAAGGTGAATGTCAGTGGAAACGCCGTAGGAGGACGTACAGAGTTCTTATTAATAAACTGTTTGAAAAAGGTAAGGAGTGTAGTACCTTTTAGCCGGCTCGTTTGCATAACAAGATGTATGAATGTACAGACGAAGTAAGTGGTTTCTGCTTACCCTCATTTTTTTTTTTTTTTATTTTATTTTATTTGGGAAACCAACAGATTACAATATGACAAAGAACTTTACAACCTTATTAATACACAATCCAAAACAGTTTCCACATGATATACTTTAATTTACGACGGACTAGGATAAAAGTCTATACAAAAAAAAAAAAGAATTCTACTAAAAAGAAATACAAAAACGAAATAACGGTTTAAAAATTAAAAGAAAAGCAAGTCATCTAGCTTAAATTAGTGCTTAAAATATCTTGCACTGATTTTTTGAACTTTGGCAGGGTAAGGTGAAATACGTCAATACCATCACAAATATTTAACAATAAGTTGTTATAAGAACGACTAGATCTCCTAATAAAGGTGTTCATACAATAATTCGTCTTAGCACTGGGAATGTAGAAGAGAGACTTTTTACGTGCGCTAATTCGTGGACACCCAAAACTAATCTTACTTAATAGATAAGGGGACTCCACTTGGTTTCTTATAATTTTATAAAGAAAAGCTAAGTCTCGTTCAGCCCGTCTTGTTTGTAGAGATGATAATTTAGCTATAATTTCAACATTATTTTTCTTGCTACTCTTCCATATAATGTGTTTAAGTAATTTATTTTGGATCCTTTGTATTTCGTCAATGTAAATGTGATATTGTGGATTCCACACCACGGATGCATACTCTAGTATTGGTCGAACAATGGCCTTATAGAGAAGTACCTCAGTAGATAAATGATTAAAATCTTTGGTAACGCGCATAACGAACCCCAACATACGAAAAGCTTTATTTGTAATTGAATTGACATGTCTATCAAATATTAACTTACTATCAAGCAGTACCCCCAGATCTCGCAGCTCTGACACTCTTGTGATATCTACATTATTAATTGTATAATTGTATTCTATATATGTCTTCTTCCTAGTGAAAGATATTACATTGCATTTCTTAACATTTAAGTAGAGTTTATTATTTTTACAATATTTACATAGGTTATTAAGATCATTTTGAAGTTCTCGACAATCACTATCACTTTTAAAATTATTTTAAAGATTTTTTTATCATCTGCATAAAGTAAGAAGTTAGATTTATTAAAAACATTTGACACGTCATTTATGTAAATATTAAAAGTAGAGGTCCAAGATGCGATCCCTGAGGGACGCCTGATGTTATAGGGGTAAAAGATGAGCAAAAGCCTTTGATAGTGACGGCTTGACTACGATCACGAAGGTAGGATTCTAACCATCGAAGTAAATCGCCATGCACACCGATATACTCAAGCTTATGTATAAGTATCCTATGGGATATCTTATCAAACGCCTTTGAATAGTCGGTATACACGGCGTCCACTTGAAAGCCTTTATCCATAGCCGTGGTCACATAATCGATAAATTCGCATAAATTAGTTTCTGTGGATTTTTTGCTAATAAATCCGTGTTGCTCTTGTATCAATATGGGTTTTATAAGTGGAGTAATCGTATCACAAATAATTCGCTCAAAAAGTTTCGGGATCACACTGATTTTAGAAATAGGACGATAGTTTTTAATATCATGTCTGTCACCATTTTTAAAGATTGGGACGACATAGGATCTCTTCCATAGAGTTGGCATAATACCAGAGCGCAAGGATATGTTAAAAAGTTTACTCAAAGGAACAGATATATGTTTATAACATTTTTGCAAAAACAAAGGTGGGATGCCATCAGGGCCACTTCCCTTTTTAATATCAAGATGTTTTAAATATTTCAGGACAGTAGAGTATGATATTTCTATTGTACTTAGATTTAAAGATGAACTATTATCCAAATTAGCAGAAGTTTGTGGTGACGAAACATCATCTTCAAAAGCTGAGCGAAAGTAAGCATTGAAGAGGTTAGCTATAACATTTCCATCTGAGGAAGTGATATCTTCTAGATAAAGACTGTCTGGCAGGTTATTGGATGCCTTTTTAGAATTAATATATTTCCAAAAATGGTTACTATTTTTTTTTATATTGTTTTCTGTTTTTTTTATATAATTAGCATAGCAATCCTTAGCTACTCTTTTTTGTCTCTCCCTCAAAAGAACGAAGGTAGAATAGTCTCCATATTGACCATATTGTTTCCATTTTTTATGATACTTAAGCTTTTCCTTAATAATTTTTATTAAAGCAGAAGAGTACCATATTGGGTATTTAGAGTCCTTATAAATAGTTTTTACAGGAACATATTTGGCTATAATTTCCTCAAGGATACTATAAAAAGTAATAAGAGACTTATTAATATCATGATCCTCAATGCAAGCATCCCACTCAACCTTGGAAAGAGCTTCAATAATGCAGTCGTAATCCGCACTTCCGAAAACACGCAATACTCTGGGTGGAGATTGTAACATATGCAAACAAAGGTTAGAAATAGTAATATCCAACGCGGGATGATGGTGGTCTTCCAGAACTAGCGGAAACATTGACCTAGCTACATTAAAAATACAATTACCTATTACCAGATCAAGTTGTCTATCATTTAAATTGAACACCAGATTCCGCTGCATAAAATTATTAAACGATAGGAAGTTTGATATTGACTGGACTAAATGATCCGCACTAGTTAAATTCAATGTGACGGGATAATTAGTTCCCTCACTTATCCATTGCGCATTTCTAATATTAAAATCACCAATCAGCATAAACCGGTCATTCGGATACTTAATAGCACACTGTGAAACTTTCTCGAAAAACTCTGCTTGATCGGTGGCCTGTTGGTTACATTGTGGGAAATAGCAGCAATATAACCTAAGTCTAGAAATTTGCGATCGTTCTTTAACAAGTACACACAATGACAAAATATCAGCTGATATTAAATTACTCGATGGAGTCATGTTTATGTCACTTATCTCAATGCCTTTTTTTATAGCAACTATGACGCCTCCACCCATTTTATCAGATCTGCTATTGTAATCCCGATCACATCTGTATACGTTAAATCTACTATCAAATAATTCAGAATTAAAAATGCTTGGTAAAAGCCAAGTCTCGCTTAAGCATATTATATCATATGAACAGAGCAACACGTTGTTATAAAATATATTGGTTTTGGTGCGTAATCCACGCACATTTTGGTAATAAATATTTAATTTAGGAATCATTATTACGAATCATAAATCTATTACATATAATGTAAACTATTAAAACAAAGGACTCATGTAAGTATAAAGTCAACACTATGTAAATATAATTAGTACCGAGACTAGCATCTATATGTGAATATAATTTTAGCTGCGGAAAAAATCTCTCAATTAACATAGAATAACATAGAATTATTATAACATAATATCTCACCAAACCCTGGCCCTGCTCAAGAGATGTTGTCAAATATAGCAACACACAGATAACAAATAAAATGAAAAAATACAACATATAGCTATTGCTTATTAAACAAGCTTTTTTAAATCTTCTTCAGAAGAAACGTGAATCGTCGGGCCTAAGTCATATTTACGTGTCAAAATCGAAGAATTTTTTACCCACACATATTTGTAGTGCTTTTCTTCAGCCAGTTTTTTCACCTTACTTAGCAAAGACTTCTTAAAACTGGTTAGGTGTTCATTGCAATAAATTCGAGAAGTATTTTCGGAGTAACCAATGTCGCATGCTTTTAAATCCTTAATTTCTTTCAAACGTGCGAGAAAATCGTCTTTTTTATATCGAGCAAGGAAACGCACGATAACTGGCTTGGGTTTTTTGACATCCTTGTTCATGTGGGCCACACGTGTGACGAAGTCAATATCCGTTTGAGGATTAAGGGAACACTTGGCATAAGACGCTAATTTAGATATGAGGTGGATCAAATTTTCCCCATTCTTCTCGGGTAATCCCACAATCTCGACATTTGACCGCCGACCCCACTGTTCCTGTTTTTCTATATTAACATAAATATTCTGCAATTGACTTTTCAAGTCGCCAATCTGTAATTCTAGGGTATTGACAATTTTAGTTTTTTCCTCCACACCAACAATTCTCTTCATCATTGTGTCATATTTATCATTCATGAATTGTACTGTCTTCTGTAAATCAGCAACTTCAGTCCTAAGGTCTTTTAGTGTACTATTAATATTTGTGAACGCTTGATTAATTTCCTCCTTGATTATATTGCGTAAAGTTTCCTTTGATGTAGAAATTTGGTCCTCTTTTTTAGTTACAGGATTTTTCCGCATGGTAACATTTTGGTAGGACGGAGACTCTTCCAGTCGCGATTTAGTTTTATTTGCTTTAGGATTAGACCGTACAGGTGTATCATCCCTATTGTCTCTGAACGCACCTCTGGAACAAGTAGGACACAACCATTCTGATAGAAGATGTTGTTCAGGAATCCAATTTTCTTCTTTGTTAGGAAAAATACAGGCATAGTGATAATTATCCTTACATTTAGAACATATGAACTCACTAACTCCATTATTAATGCTTAGATTACAGCATTTGAACTCCATTATGTATGTAAATTATTTCTTCTAAGTGTGCAAACAAACAATGCACTGTTCTTAGCGTAAGTTGTATGTGGCTGTATATTTTGCGGCGACGCGTCACTGACTCGTAGTCGAGCGGCACCACGCAGAGAACGCGTACCGATGTGTACGACAAGTCGCCGGTTCGAGCCCCACAAACTGCAACACTTTTCGAATATATTTGAAACCTTGCACGTTGACACCCAGTCGATATATGCACCATTCCACGCCCAGCAAAGGGGTCCACAATCTTGCCTCTCAAACGTTCCGCCCACAGGGAGGAGTTTCTTGTAAGCAACTCACGAGAAAGACAAGGAGGCACCGATAATTGCAAATAGCCAATAAAAACACCAGAATTCAATTTAAAATAAAGAGTTCAAAAACAAAACCACACAGACCGTCCGTCGCTTACGAATATTCATACGAGGAAAAAGGGAAAAAGGCGCAAGTTTATGGTTGTATGTATGAAATTCATTTTTAATGAGGAAACACATCTTCGGTCAAGACACTCGCTCGCCTAAGGTCAAGATACTAAAATGTTTAAGGTATGTTTGTTTTTATACATACTCATATTAAATATTTTTTAAATTTCCTCTATGCTGAACTGTAGCGCTGTGATAACTGATAATAGCATAGTCACACTCTACAGTAATTATTCTAGTCTTTGTGTTTTATATTCGACCTCTTTAGAATAATTTCAAGTTCAGAATTGGATAAATATTCTTGAAAAAAAAAACAAAAGCAAAAAGAAAAAAGTGACGACGTTGGGATAAAAAATAATAATAAATTATTTAATAAGTAATAAATTCACGAAATAAAGCATTCGGTAAGTGCATAGTGCTTTAAATTATTATCATAAGTATATTTATTACATAGTTTTACGTTTTCAATAGTTTTATGTGTAATATACATATACATTATTTGCGCGGGAACCGTAGGTACCGTAGATCTAAATTATTTTTGGATGAAACAATATTTAACTATCGTTAACATTAATAGATAAAATATAAATGAAATATCGGCTTAAACTTGAGTAAATATTTATTTCTCTCTAGGAACACAACGTAAAACATTAACATAAACCGCCATGACACATAACATAGAATAGAGATAGGGAAACAGTACAGACTATCTGTCTCACTAGCACCTTATTACATTGTACCTATTTGGACTATTTTATAACACCCCCTCTCAATGTAATAATAACAAAACTATATTTAAAATAAAAACAACAGGAGGAACCAAGCAACTAATAAAACAATATTTAGTTAGTTAAACCAATCATGTTTACAAATTTTATCATCATAATATTTTTCAAAGTTTTTGTAAATATGTCAGCAATTGGTTCCCCTGTTTGAACATATTTAACACAAACTCTTCCATTTTCAACAAGTTCTCTAATAAAGTGGTATTTAATATCTATGTGTTTTAATCTCTTAACGCTATTAGTGTTAGCAATCACTATGGCCGACTGATTATCACAGAATAACATAACAGGAGTTACATTTCTTACATTAAAATCACACAAGATATTTATAAGCCAGGATGCCTCACTTCCTGCCATACTCATAGCTACATACTCAGCCTCGGATGAGGAAATACTGACAGTACTTTGCTTTTTCGAGCTCCACAATATTAAACAATTAGCATACATAAAGCAGTAACCCGTGGTAGACTTCTTATCTTTCATATCACCCCCCCAGTCAGCATCACAAAACCCTACCAACTTATCATCATTACAATTATAGCTTAACTTATAATCCAATGTGTGTTTAATGTATCGCAAAACTCTCTTTAAAGCCACTAATAACACATTACTAGCACTATCTTGATATCTACTTAATATTGACATTGTAGCAGAAATATCAGGTCTGGTAGGAGCTGCATAGATTTTCAGTTTCAGTTGTACCCTTACTATTTTCTAGTTCCTTAGTATTAAAGTTCTGATCCATAGGAGTACTAATTGGCTTACATTCATACATATTGAAACGTTTCAGAACATTCTCCAAATAATTCTTTTGACATAACACTGTCAGACAAGTTTCTAAGTTTTGTTTAACATGTGTTCTTAAGAAATTTAAGATTACACCCAAATCTTTCATTTTAAATTCTTTATTTAAGGCTGATCTTAAATGTAACACATCATTTTTATTATTGCCAAAAATTAAAATATCATCAACATATATAAGTACATACATTTTCTTATTACCATCACTTCTAAAGTAAAGACATGAATCACATTTAGATCTTTCAAACCCTTCTTTTATTAATACAGAGTTGAATTTAACATTCCAGTATTTAGGGGACTTTTTAAGGCCATACAAAACTTTATTTAACTTTACAATACACTTATTGTCATAATAAGCACCAGTAGGTAAGCAAACATATACATTTTCATTAATTTCCCCATATAGAAAAGCTCCAGTCACGTCCATCTGGTATACAGGTAACTTTAATTTAGTTGCTATAGCCAAAAATATTCTAAAAGTGGCTAACTTTGCTACAGGAGCATATATATCACTATAACTCAATACATCATCTTGCTCAAAACCTCGAGCTACCAATCTAGCTTTATATTGGAAATCACTATTATTTCTTTTTACTTTAAATACCCATTTAGTACTAATAACTTTCTCATTACCTGGTGAATCGTAAACTGTCCATGTATTGTTATCCTTTAGTGTCTGCAATTATCTCTGAATAGCCTCCTTCCATTGAGATGCCTCTGGACTCCTCATAGCCTCCTCATATGTTTTAGGCTCACAATGTTCTACTAATACATTATTACAATTGTAGAACTGAGTGTTTCCTGACACGCTGGGATTCACGCTTGTTTGAGTTAATAATATTTTCAACATCATTCCACTCATCACTGTCACTCGGTTCATAGAGACAACCCTCAGACTCACTCTGTGTTGTTTGCATAGAGTTATCACATTCAGCAACTTGATCTTGCACTTGACTTTCAACCTCGGGGCTCTGTTCAACTTGATTTTGTATACACGGCACCATTTTTAACACTGGGTTTTGTTCTACATTTTCTTTTATGAAAACAATATCTCTTTTGATTTGTACATCATTTTTATGTGGGAAGAACACTCTGTTGTATCCTTTAGTTGTCTCTCCATATCCCACTAAAATACCCTTTTCTCCCTTTGCGTCCCACTTGTGCCTTTTCTCTTTCGGTATGTGTACATATACTGGAGTACCAAATACTTTCAAGGTATTAATGTCAAATGTTTTATTTGACCACAGTTCATATGGTGTTTTACCTTCAACTGAACTTTTCCCAGTCCTGTTAATTACATAGGCTGCTGTGTTTACACTCTCTGCCCATAGATTAATAGGTAAGTCTTTTGCATACAGCATTGTTCTAGCTGCTTCAACTAAAATCCGATTCTCACGTTGAGCTCGACCATTCTGTTCCGGAGTAAAGATCACTGATTTCTGATGCACTATTCCTTTTGCCTGGAACATCTCTTGCACCTCCTTATTAACGAATTCTGTGCCATTGTCACTACGAAATATCTTTATGCGGTTTCCTGTGTCATTCTCAGCCTGAGCAATAAAATTCTTGATACACAATTTGATATCATGTTTTCCCTTCACAAAGAATACTTTTCTGAACTTTGAAAAGTCATCCTTAAATACGACAAAGTATCTAGAACCTCCAATGGACGTCTTCTCCATCGGACCACATGTATCTGCATGAATAATTTAACAAGTTTTTGAACTGACGTTTTCACTTCTAGGGAAAGGCAAACGGTGAATTTTACCCTTTATACAACCCTCGCAAGTCATTGAGTCACACAATAGAGATTTATTTACATCAATGTTATTCTTCTTCAGCACGTCTTTCACATATTATATTATGTTTTGGTGTGCCAACTTCTCATGCCATTCATGCAAGTCTGAGCACTTGACATCTGCAATGTTTGCGATGCATTTATTAAGACAACGAAAGTTCAAATAATACATGCTCCCCTCACGATTAGCGACCGCCATCACTTTATTTACTTTATAAAACTTGCATAAAGACTCCTCTGTTACAACAATATAACCTCTACTCGTAGCACAGTTCACAGAAAACAGATTTGTTTTCAATACGGGAACATAAAGTTTAACATTATCTATGGTAGTAGCAATCCATTCTCTACCGTTCGAAACATGCATTGACACCTGTCCACGACCCTTGACACTAATTTGCGTTCCGTTCCCTACAAATACGGATTCATCTTTCACGACAGAATATGAAGTGAATAGTTCGAAATCACGACACATATGCTCGCTTGCACCAGAATCAACCAACCATTTAGTTATTTTTGTTTTATTACTGAATTCATTGTTCTCGTTCATAACCACAAATGCATTACTTTGTTTGCCCTTTTTAAAAAGACACTGACGTTTTAAATGTCCTGGTTTATTACAATAATAACATCGCAGATCCGAACGATGATCATTGTTACGAAAATTGTTATTATTATATCGACACTTACTTTGATAATGTCCTAGTTTATTACACTTAAAGCACTTAACAGTTTTCTTGTTTGTTTGTTTCGCCACAAACGCTAACGACGATTGTAAATTCTCGCCTTTTTCTTTAATTCTTTCTTCTTCAATCAAAAGTCTAGCAACTAGGTTATCGTGCTTGTGCATGTAAAATGCTTGTAATTCTCCGGTAAAGACATCAAAATCTTCGTTATAATAAACTTATCAGATATTTCTTCGCCGAGCTGTTTTAATTGGTTTTGCAATTCTTGTATTTTTGACAAAAACACTGACATATCTGATCCTTCATCGTAGTTGAATTTAAAAAAGCGTTGTTGTACGATTTGGATGGTTGTTTCCGATTTCTGCTCGTAAACACTGAGCAGTTTTCGCCACATTGTCGCAGAAGTGTCACACGCGATGATGTGCAACATAACTTCTTCCGTCATTCTCGTAACCAACAAGGTTTGTGCTTTCGCATCTTGAGTTTCCCAACGAGTACGTTGTACTTCATCCTCAGGTTTTATGGTAATTCCGTTAACTATATCGTAAATACCATGATCTCGCAGTAATACGGACGTTTGGAATTTCCATATATTCCAATTTCTATGACCTTCTAGTTTTATTGACTGACTGTTGTCACGAACTCTATGATCTTCCTTCCTGTAGGCTTTCTTTCCTGCCTTGTCCAGATGCTCCTAACAAGTAATTTCCTTCCCGACTTAGCCTCAAAAAAAAAATTCTGCGACGCCGACCGGTTTTTGTTTTTTCTTCTTTGCACTACAGTATAGTTATTGTGCAGTCCTTAAGCCCAATATTTATATTTCCATTCTAGTTAGTGATCTGGGCCCATAACCAGATAAAATATAAATGAAATATCGGCTGAAACGAGTAAATATTTATTTCTCTCTAGGAGCACAACGTAACACATTAACATAAACCGCCATGACACATAACATAGAATAGAGATAGGGAAACAGTACAGACTATCTGTCTCACTAGCACCTTATTACATTGTACCTATTTGGACTATTTTATAACATTAATAATTCAAACAACGGTTTTCTACTTATGAGCATGAACATTTGTATCCGAGTCATGGAAGTATCTATCTATAATATGTATGTATTTACAAAAAAAAAGTATATATGTAGTATATCAACCAGCTAGTATCCGTAACACAAGCCTTGTTGCTTAACACGGAACTAGATGGCGCTGTGTGCCATAATGTCCAGGAATATTTATTATTTTTTGTTATTATTATTAAAGTTAAATTTAATGATGACTTCAGAAATCATAATGATTTGTTATTATGCATTTTGTTATACTTATACCTACTTACGTAGGTAATTAAAGGTAGAAAATATGTCATCCTTGGTCGCACATGTTTATGATATGTAGCCACTATCCCACAGTTGGTCAAAACCCTTTTTGGTGGTAAGGAATATTTCGGTGGAATAAATAAAGTCGACTCGCGTAATTATAATATCGAACACTTTACAAACCGAAGCTTATATATTATACATCAGGCACAAAAGTTATACAAACACAGTAGTACAATAATGGTTAGTAGAATTTAAATAGACAAAAACACAGATTTAAAAAGTCGACATCGAACAACTGGTAATTTAGTACCTATATTATGAATTTATTGCGAAGTGTTTTATATATGTATATAAACAATATTTGATGAGTTTAATAATATAAATATAAAAAGGAAAGGCGTAGACTACGCTTTCATAATATATTTTTTCCAAATAATAATTTATTTGATTACTGTCGTTACTTATTTCGGTCGTCACGATTTCGGGCAGTCTTAATTTAAATTCATAACTAATTAATTTAACTTCTTTATATTTGATTTACGATTTTTCGTCACGTACCTTGGTAGGTACAAACTTCGAACCTAGACTGAAATTTGAATCAACAATATAATTGATAATTTTTCTCGACAGTTACCCATAGCCATGCCAAGAGGACGCATACCATCTGTTCCTGTAGAAGAACAAATAGCATTATTTTCAAAATATAGCGCTGACTTGCAGAAAATAGACATTAAGTATAACAATCCCATATTTATGGAAATGTCTCGAGCAATTAATTGCAGAATGTCGCCAAAAGCTTTGCACATGGCATTCTTGCGGCATCGGCGTACATTATTCACTGAGACCCTCGCCAATAATAGTATCGAAACCAACCTTTCATTAGACAGCACAACAACTACTGAATCTATGGAATACTCGAAAGGCTCACTGGACGAGTCGGCTAATCAATCTTTAACATTCTCGTTTGACATTGATGTACATGAATGGCAAAAAATCAAACCCATTCGGTCCATCAAGACACGTAAGGATTCTAACCAATACAGGACTTATATAACTTTGCCTAGATATAAATGGTCAACAATGTTGAAAGAAAACATTTGGTTGCATTCCAAATTACCGTGCTTATGGGTGCTGAAGACTAGTAAAATTTCGGCAAGTGAACAAGTAGTTAAAGGCCAATGTTCCCAGTGTAAGGCATTAATTCATATTAGTATTTATAAACGGACTGACAATTTTCATACAGCTTTGTGTAGTGTATCAAACTTTTGTGATGAATACAAACACAATATATTAAAAAAGTCCAAACTATGTCCATACAAGCGAAAAACTTTAGCAAAGACATTAAAACATAAACCGGCCATAGCAGTTCACAAAGAGTTAGCTTCTAAGTTGATATCCGACGAATGCGATAATTTAACAATCATTTCATCATCGCCGCCGGTATTACCCACCATGAGTGCCCTACGAAAAATTAAATCTGATGAAAGAATTGGCAAGCAATTTCACAGTGATGTAGTTTTATCCTTGTTGACTATGTCTCATGATATCAAATTTAAAAGTTTCTTCCGCCAATTAAATACATTTCCAAATTTCACTGTCCAATTTTGGAGCCAACAACAAGTGGATTTCTACAAACAGTACTGTGAAACAAATAATAGGTCTACAGTAACTGTTGATGCTACCGGCTCAATTTTTAAAGCTGTCTCACTTCCTAATGGCACGGCTATTACAAAAAGACTGTTTTTGTACCAAGGATTAATCACGTGCGATCAAAATCTGCGTTCTGTCCCAATTTTTCAGATGATAACTGATTCTCATAGTCACGAATCTATTTCTAACTGGTTAAAGGTTTGGAATTTGAGTGTTAATGGGGTGAAGCCTCAAGAAATCATAACTGATGATTCTGCAGCATTCATATCAGCAGTAGTCACAACGTTTACTGAATTTAATTCTACTAAAGCCTACATTGAGCATTTATTCTATATTTTGAGTGGAATTAAAAAAGAAATACCGCCTGTTTTTGTAAGACTCGATACGAGCCACTTCGTAAAAACCTTACACAATTTGCCATGTCTACAAGGAATTGACATCGAAATTAAATTATTCTACATTCGGTGTATACTTTATTTAAAGTCATGCGTAGATTTTCATAATTTGAAATGTACTATTAGAGATATACTGGACATATGCTACAGTAAAAAGATATCTTCTACAAAAAAAAAGCTCGACAGTCTTTTGAAAAATGAAGACGTTTATTCACCACCTGATATTAATGAACACACTAATAGTATAGATCTAGGCACTGATGAGTATGAACTTAATAACGATTTCTTTTGTTGGTTTGACGAACAAGTACTTTTGAAAAAAAAAAAATTGTAACGACGAAACTCACGATACAGATGATAATCCATTCTATTTGCCGACTATCGTAGCAACACTGCGTAGGATATTATTTAAACTTCCCTTATGGTCAAACGTATTAGTCTTGCATTTTCAATCCGATAACATGACTCCATCGTCTGCTGGCGTCGAAAGCTTTTTCAAAACAGTAAAGCATTTGATCTTCAAAACAAAAACACAGAAATACAGAATTGATGAATTCATTCAGATTTTTGCTCAATATATAGAAGGTGACCTTAAATCATCCAAAGTTGACTTTATGAATAAAGTCACCAATAAAGTTATAAAAAAAATAAGCTATAGTAGAAGAAAAACGAAGCATACAAAAAAGAAACAAATAAAAAAAGAGGCGAATAGTCTAGTTAAAGTACTTACTGCTGACTCCGTCTTTTCAGACAGACCTACTCTAGTTGAAAATTGGAAAGGGGAGGGTAAAGAATACAATACAAATAAAATTCTAAAACAAATTAAACTCATGCACAACGGTAACATATGTTCGGCAATTGAATTTAAAAACAGGCAATTACAACTTAAAAATACTTGTGGACTAGATTCAGTTTTTTTTCTTTTATGTTATGGGTATATTCAAAATCAAAATATGAAACATACGATAAACTTGTTTAGCTCTGAATTAATACCAGATTATCTTAAATGTTTGGCAGGTACAATAACAAGTTTTGATCCGTACAAAATGCGAGCACACGTAGTCCTGCAACATTTTATTAAAAAAACACAATTGCAATCAAATAATGATGTGCTCATTGTGGATTGCCAATGCAATGTAGCTAGTTTTATGGAAACAGTTTTATTGAACCATTTCTATAGTGCCGTATTTACACGCCGCTGTATTAACAGTTACTGCCAATCTAGTCCAATTGAAAGACTATTTGCCTTTTTAGCATTAAATGTGGATATGTTATCAGTTTTCGGAATAGAATGTTTAGAAGATGCGATTTGTTTTGAGGAGTCATATAAGGCATGTTCTACTTGTGGATCAAATATAGAAATCAACTATGAGTTACATTACCTTATTTCATTTGATTTAAATGGCACTGGTGCGTTTTACCTGCACGACATACCCTATACCCTTAGAATTAAAAGTAAATTATATGAATTAATAGGGGCAATAGAATTTGTTCCTCCACTATTTGCCAAGAGCATTGGACATTACAAATGTCATATTTTAATAGACAATACATTTCAATGTTACGATGACAACAAAAACAAAATTTTAAAAAGTGTGCTGACACCAAAGAACCTACATTTGTTAATTTATGCTGTTGTTTAAAAGAAAAAGAAAAAAATATATCTTTTTTATCACATCTTTTCAAAAAGAGCTAGTTTATTCCTCGTAAACAGGGACCAAAATAGCTCATTAATCCCTTAGGGACCAAAATTGATTTGAATTTGGAATGTGGATATTGTTAGTAAATGTTTCAATCAGCAAAGAGGTGAATCACAAACCATGCGGGAACAATGTATTGAATATGTGACTGGCAGAAAAACTGTGAGCGCGCCACATTTAAAAAAAGTTGATGAAAAATAAACAACGCGCGAAATTAAATGCATTCTGCTTTCGTTCGTAGTTGATTCATATTCAGATTTTTTAATTATAAAAAATGAGTGTGTCTTCCTCAAGTGAAAGTATTATATTGACTCCAGAGAATATTGTATTGGACGCTAAAAATGTGATGGAAAGTCTTTTACCTACAAAATCCCGTGAACAATATGTCAATGTTAATAATAATTTGCAACCTAAATAAAAATATATGCTAGTTAACTCTAAGAAATAAATAACATAGGTAACTTGGAAAGCTGAAGAAGGCAAATAAAAATAATTTACCTGTAATTTTTCCTATATTGTATTATATAACTGTCTTTTAATTTTTCTTTATAATGCTACTGTAAAACAGTCAATTATATGTAGTTTAGGTCTGTGCTGGATAAAATTTCTGTTTGAAGATGTTTTAATTCAGGAATTTCCTGAATTTTGAACACAGTCTTCTTGTAGTTGGCATTTGATAAAAATGGTCTTAGGTTATGTTCATCATTTACTGCAATAAAAGGTTCAAATAAATTCATGTGTCAACACCAATATATCATTGGTCAACACAATTTTTTTTGTGCCGATTTAAATGTCTACCTCGCTTGTATTGAGGAGCCACACCAGTAAACTCTAAATGAGTTAGTATATATTGAACTTTACAATCTTAGACCTCATGACAAATCTCGTTTCTGACGATTTTTATTTATAATATAAGAATAGGGACAGTGGTTTGCTTGCTTACTACGATGTGATCTTTTCTCAAGCGTCGTTACTGTATAAAATTCACTGTCACCATGGATGCTAATTATTTTATTCACTTACCGTTTGTAATTGTCCAAAATGACAAAGTAAAAGCTGTCTGTACATTTTCCGCTCAGGTGATTTGATGTGCGTATGTTCATCAGTGCTCAACATTGCATATTAAACAATTAAGTATGATAGATTACGATAAATACGATAACAACGACTTCACTTCATAAATTGCAAGGTTAGAAAAACTTTCATTGTGAGCACAACTGCCAAATTGACGGCGACGGTTTTAAGTTTTTGACGTTTTAAGATAATATTTATTTGTAAGTGTGAGAAATTAATATTTATTCACTCGAATATTATTAACATTATTATTTAACATTGTAAAAATGTTATTAATAGATGATATTTAAGTTGACATTTGACATTGACATTCGTCAGTTTTACAAAAACTGATCTTCATTTTTTATCCTGTGGAGACTTTTTTGTGGTCACCCTATTTTGAAATTTACCCTATAAAATTAAACATGGTTTTTTTACACAAAAAAAGGTCTTTTAATATCTTTCTGGTATCGGATTTGTTGCACAATTTTTTTCACAATTAATGACCATTTTGGATTACCTTTATCTTTAATATGACAAGCGTATTATCAAGAAAACCAAAACAAGTGGAGGATTGAGGGCCCAAATTTTGTGAAGCTCACAACTTTTAAACCACAAGACGTGGTGACCTGTTCTTGCTTTCACAAATTTTCACAAATTATTTAGAAGCGTATAAGACTTCAAACAGCAGCCGTAAGTTAATGGTTTTAATTTTATTTGAGTTTAAACTTTTGCGTTTGTGAGGATTGAGGGCCCATTTTGAACGAAGATATATAAAGTAAGATAGTGTTTTACTATAATATCTTGTTTTCACAAATTTTGTTTGGCATTAGCTTAGATTTTGCCATAAACACATTTTCTGTAGTGTCCATAGTTTATCCATACTGGTGGGCCCTCAATCCTCTATGTGAGGATTGAGGGCCCAACATTACAGGCTATAACTCGCTTATTAGACTTTCACAAATTCTGATTCCAACTTTCACAATTGTTTTGGAATGTTCACTAAATCCTAGGCAAATTTCAAAAAGATTTGACGAAGTGGCCCTCACACCACACGCACATCAGCAGTGGGACACTAATGGGTTGATGATGATGATGATACATACCATCAGGACTCAGTCAGTCAGTGCCGGATTAAGCCAGCGCGGAGCCTGTAGGAAATTCTATCTAGAGACCCTTGCTTTGCTTCAGTTAGGTTATCAAGTTTATGGCATTCACGAAACTGTTATAGGTACCGGCACGAGTCGTGAGCACAAACTTCACTTGTGCATTCCATACATTTTCCGTCTCTTTGGCGGAATGACGATGGCGAGGGGCGCCGAGGCTGCACACGATAGTTTCTGACCAGTAAAGCGATACTGAACAAATTTGGCCCAAAGCGTACATGCGTAAAATGGCTTTTACTACTAAAATCTGTGCTGACGACTCGTGCCGACAAATTATAGTATACGCTATTCCAGCAGGAAAGTGATTTGAACGTGCGTATTCTGTTGTAAATGCGCACATCTAGCTGATTTCACAGAAAAGTGGTTTGTATTCTTATTTGCTGCTGCATTTAAAATGCAAACAAAATCGAAATGGCCCTATCAAAGTTACCGTATTAATGCACTTCTCAATAAATATAAGCCTTATGGCAATATTAACAAGGTTCGTATTCCCCAGGTGTTCGACGCGACAAACTCGACGCTGGACCGGCGGCGCATGATCCGCGACATCGTGGTGCACAAGATGGGCTTCAAGCTGTTCTTCGTGGAGTCTATATGTGACGACCCTAGGATTATCGAACAGAATATTATGGTGAGGTATACTATTAGGGACTGTTGTTGCTTGTTACAGGAAAGTTATTTAAAGGCAACATGTCAATTGTTTTTTTTTTTAATATGATGAGGTATTATTTTTTTTCCCCGATCAGTGAAATTAAGACGCAGATACTGTGCTGGATTAAGCTGTATATTTTATTCACTGTCATTAAATACAACAAACGTCTATCAGTGTCTGCTTGGTTCTTCTAAACTGAGCAACCAATTTTTTTACAGTTGTCACTATAAATTAGAGAATATCTTCTGAAGGAATTTATGTATTAACCCCAAAGACCCACTCATATATAAACACAAGAGATCATCACAATCGATCCTACCATTTTAGAGTCATCATTCAGAGTGCATCAATTGGTCCTCTTGTGATTAAATTTAGGTGGGTTGCACATATAACTCATGGGAAGCTTCGGTGACGATGGCGCGAATTCCATGATTTGTGTTCACCCAAAAAGTGTTCATCGCGCCTAAAGAAGTTTTCACTTCAAAATACTAAATAGCCCGGTTGTTTTCTCCTACCCTGCACTGTTCATATAACACTTACTATTTCCAATTTCACAATAGGAAGTGAAAGTGAGCAGTCCAGACTACACGAACATTCAGAACACCGACAACGTGTTGAACGACTTCCTGCTGCGGATAGAGCACTACAAGGAGAAGTACGAGCCGCTGGACGAGAGCATGGAGTCGGAGTACAGCTACATGAAGATCTACGACACTGGGGAGAAGGTGGTGGTCCACAAACACGAGGGGCACATACAGAGCCGGATCGTCTACTACCTAATGAACATACATATCGTGCCCAGGACCATTTACTTGACTAGGGTGAGTTCCACAAAACCATCACGCCTGTCGTCCCCTGATGTTGCTGAACATTGTGATTAAATAATACCAATATACAGATAATCATTAAAAAAATAGTTCGAAAAAGATGTCCCTAATTTCTGCACTAATAAAAACTGTTTTCTTACAATTACGCGAGTACAAAACATCGAAACACTCGCGGTAGGTATATTGATATCACAGCATCCATGGTCACTGGCAACCGTTTGCGTCTCATGAGAATTACTATTACTTTGGTAATTTTGTATTTAATTTAAAAAGAGTATGTATGGAGTTTCTTGCCAGTTCTTCTCTATAAGATCTACCTTTTGGAACCGTGTAACTAAATTCAATTAAATTCGACAGTTGAAAAGCACCTGTGTATTGGTCTAAATGAAATAAATGATTTGATTGGTCTAGTGGTTGCCCACTGGTCGAAATTCGACCATAATTAATTAAAATTATAAGTAAGTTAAATTAGCATAATTAAAAAAAAATATTATCATTCTGCACTCTTTCTCTATATATGCTATAAGTGTGGGAAATTTCGTCAGTGCAATTTTCGTAAAAAGGGGTACAATATTTTTGGTTCACGTATTATTAAATAGATTATTTTCTAAACAACACCCACTCTTCTCTCCAGCATGGTGAAAGCACACACAACATAGTGGGTCGCATCGGCGGCGACAGCGAGCTGTCCTCGCGGGGGCGGCAGTACGCCAAGGCGCTGGCCGGCTACATCGAGCACCAGCAGATCCCCGGCCTGCGGGTCTGGACCTCCTGGATGAAGAGGGCCATACAGACCGTCAAAGATGTTAAAGCGCCGCAGGAAAGGTGGAAGGCGCTCAATGAAATCGATGCGGTAAGTCTGAATACAGATATTAGGATTATTAGGCCCGGTATCCAAAACGGAGAGAGGAGACGCGAAGAGATGTGTTTTAAATAACCAGGTTACGTTATTTTCACGTCTCCTTTGCGCAAGAATATCTGATTGGTTAAGTCCTAACATCACAGTATAGTTTTTTTTTTTATATACCAAAACAATATTGTGTGTACTGTGATTGTTACATGAAATTGCACTTATTAAAATAATGATTAGCCATTTTATCTTCGTCCTTCTCAGATTTTTTAAAGTACAAGTTTTATAGACTGTTATTGTGCCGCAACAAAAAAATTATGAATGGGTGTGACTTAATAATAATATACTGATGTATAAAGCACTTGTAAAACTATGTGTTATTTCAAAACATCATTATAGCTTAATATCATCACTGTCCAAATCTATCCTTTCAAAAAAATGTGCTAAATAATAATCTATACCTACTAATATTATAAATCTGAAGTTTCTTTGTTTGAACGAGCTAATCTCAGGAATTGAAAAAATTTTTGTGTTGGATAGTCCGTTTATCAAGGAAAGCAAAGGAAATAAATAGTAGCCTATAATGGCTACTATAACATCACGCTACAACCAATAGGAGCGGAGCATAAATAATTTTTTTGTAAAAACGTCGCATAAGTGATCTGATCTTCCATTCCAGGGCATATGCGAGGAGATGACATACGCGGAGATCCAGCAGAAGTACCCGTCGGACTTCAACGCGCGCGACGCCAACAAGTTCGCGTACCGCTACCCGCGCGGCGAGAGCTACGAGGACCTGGTGGCGCGCCTGGAGCCCGTCATCATGGAGCTGGAGCGCCAGGGGAACGTGCTCGTCGTCTCGCACCAGGCCGTCATGCGCTGCCTCCTCGCCTACTTCCTCGACAAGTCTGCTGGTAGGTGGAATTACAGATTCTTCCGAACCGCGAATTAGTTAGTTTCCTGTATTGATGACCCAATGAACCCAGCTATAGTTAACGCTGCCTTCTGTGCTATGGGTCCCGATTTCGAATCCCGGTAAAGACATAAGTTTGTGTGATGAGCATCAGTATAGTACTTTCTAGTATTCGTAACACAAGCCTCGTTGCTTAGCTCGGAACTAGATGGCGCTGTGTCATAATGTCCGGATATATTTATTTATATCAAAATACCTTTTACAAGAATCATGACCAAACACTTCATACCAACGTGACCGGGTCATCTGTCCATCTGGTTAGAGGCCGTCCCCCACTGCGTCTTTAAGCGCGTGGTCTCGACTGAAGAACCTGTCTGTCGAATCCAGCTATGTTGCCACTACAGCTATTTTTAACCGACTTCGGTTCTCAATTCTTCGGAATCTTTGTTTTTTGGCAACTTGATATCTTCTCCATAGAAGAATCTCTTGATTTCTGACTCCATTTCATAGAAATATTAAGATAGCTATCTCGATAGCTCTCTAGGGGACCATGAGTTTTCTTATGAAGAATTGAATTTTCATAACGTTTATATTTGTGAGTACGTATTATCTCGCCTAATTCAAACTAAACAATTCAAATATTGAGGCAGATAAATGTGGTACAATGCAATATAATTTACCGTTCAGAATTTAAGCTAACTTCCAAATACTACTCATCCCCTTACAGAGGAGCTGCCATACCTGCACGTGCCGCTGCACACCGTTATCAAGCTGACGCCCGTGGCCTACGGCTGCCGGGAGGAGCACATCAAGCTGTCTGTCCCCGCCGTGGACACGCACCGCCCCAAACCTTCTGTGAGTACCTATAGACTGGACTATATATGTAACCGTGTATTGTATCGGCTCACTTCTTGTTACACCAACATAGTCAGTTGGTATAAAATGGTTCTTATGACTATGAAATTAGGCATTATATTAGTTTGTAGAAAAAACGGGACTATAACCTTATTCTTCTAAAATGGGCTGAAGTATCATATGGAAAGTCGTAAAAAAAGGTAATCGTGCATTTTATTTTCATTCCCTAATAAAATATAGAGGGAGTTATATAATTTTAAATTCAGGTTATAACTAATATCCTTTAAAAATGCGGTTTTAAAACTCAAGGCACGCACCACTGACTTTTCGGAAGTTATGTGCGTATTTATCACAAGCTCAATCGGTGAAGGAAAACATCGTGAGGAAACCTACGTGCTTGAGAGATTTGTCTTGATGGCATGTGAAGTCTGTCAACCCGCAGTAGGCTAGCGTGGTAGACTATAGCCTAATCCCTCTCAAATGTGAGGAGACCCGTGCCCAGCAGTGGGACGTTAACGGGTTGATTATGATGATGATGATGAACGGCTCACAATACCATTTACGTCATGTAAGACCGACTATGTTAGTATGAAATGGTTCTCATGACTACAACATTAGGCATTGTATATGGAAATAACTGAACTATAGCCTAATCCCTCTGAAATGAGAAGAGATCCAGGAGTGTAATGGGATGATGTATGATATGGAAATAATAAATTAATAATTCGCTATTGAAATAAATTCGACGCTCAAATCTATTGTAGAGGTTGACTTCTTATCTAGTACGTGTTTTGCCATAAACTAGAACACAATGCTATAGTGTCCACGGACAATATTATTACTCGTATTTATCGCTCGACTGATCAGCCAACATGATGTGTGTGTATGAAGTTCTGATACATTGAATAACAAATGCTAAATTAGATTACTTGTAAATGATGAAACATACTTGATAGTATGTTGAAAAGCTTTTTATGTATTGCCGCAGTTAATCTAGTTCCATAGTTGGCTTTACTTATCGCTACTAAAACACTTATGTTTTATCGATAAATTTAAACCCAGTATTGTTATTTATGATTATATTGACTGTTATTGAGTGAATCAAAACATGTCAAAAGAAAGTGCCACTTCTAATGTTATTTTAGTTATAAAACCTTTGACCGTTTAAATTTAGAAAATGAAGAAAAGAATGTGAAATAAAATCAGTTTGATTTTAATATTTTAATTAATGTATATATATATATGAGTTGTTATTGTATTATAGTTTATTAACATTTTGTAATATATTACAATAAAATTGTATCTAAATACAGCAAA
Source organism: Craniophora ligustri (assembly GCA_905163465.1). NCBI lineage: Eukaryota > Metazoa > Arthropoda > Insecta > Lepidoptera > Noctuidae > Craniophora > Craniophora ligustri. The sequence goes on along the minus strand of LR990967.1, from coordinate 1,421,630 downwards.
ATAGTTTTCAATATCTTTCAGAATAACTGTAACAAATATTTCTTTCTTCAATTATACAATCATTTTTTAATTAAGATATATACGTAAGTTTTAGTAAGTATACCTGAATAACTCATAAATAGTAATATCAGAACACATATTATGCCATAAACAAACGATACTCACCAAAAGTATTAAATAGTAATTGTTTCGACAGGACGACGAAGATGCGGCAGAAGTACAAGTACGCAATGTTTGCAGCATGAACTAGCATAGCATAGCATGGGTGTAGTATTAGCTGTTGTTGTAAAAACTCGTAAATCATGCTAAAGACGAAATGCAAACCCATTTTATAATGTTGTTGAGCTTCACTAGATAGTGTCAAAAAAAATCCCTACATCTCTATGTGTTAGCACTTAGTTCGTATACACATATTTGCTAAGTAAATGGATATAGGGTTTTCCTTTCATTTAGAGCATTTCTTTCAGTAATGTGCGTGTGAGGTATATGTTTCTAAGAAAATGTTGAAAAATAATGATCATCAACAGAGTACAATTTAAAAGGTTATAATTATGTGGTTTTACATCCAAATTAAAATATAAACCTCATTTCTTTTATGTTGGTAAAAAAATATTTCAATTGGGGCTAGGTAATTGTCTGTTGTAAAAGATGAGATTTGTCTTTCAATTTACAAAATCCGTGACAATCCAGTACTTTTAAATGAATATAAATATAGTCTTTAATGACTTCCGTGGTTCATCTTGGCGATTTTTTTTGTTATTTGTATATCACTGAAGCGATTATGACCCTCAAATTCAGGAAATTCTCAAGTAAATCTTGGCCCCAATATTATTCAACGACCCAAACGACAATTTTATTCAAATAGACAGGACGCCAGTCGCCAATATGTATGGTACCTAAGTTCTTATCATCAAAAATTTAGAGATAAAGTCTTTAATAGATGTTTGAGAATCTATAGCCATCCTTTAAGACAACCTGAACCCTGTTGTGGTAAAAGAAATCAAAATCACATAATTCTTTTTCTATAGTATAAGAAACAGTTACATCTGATCTGGATACACAAAAAGATCATGATTAAAGAAACAGAAATATTTGTAATTGTTTGTGCTTCCTTCCTGCCAGAATTTTTGGCAGATTTTCAGTTTCTGCATTGAGTAACAGTGTGACGCACGAATCTCGCAAATCTAGGACACTTTTCAACAATCGGAGATTTTCTCAAAAATGAAGATTCTACCTTTTTTAATTTAAAGTTGAGATATTACACCACGCATGTTGAAAATATTTGTTTATGAAGCAACTAGCTCTTCGACCGTCCCACTAAGTAAGTTTTTTGACTTTCTTTCTATTAATAGTATTATACCTATAAACACGATAGTTTGTACGGATGTATTTATGTACTTGTTACTCTCACTTCTTTTTATTTTAATGCAACTTTACAGTGACATATATACATCCGAATAGCACATAGGCTATAACAGAAGCTAGTTCTAAATATTATCTTCTATTCTAAATAGTTCCAATACATTTCGTGTCAATGCGTTATGGATTTTTACAGCAACAGATTTGACATTTTTGACAAGTGTTTAAGCGGGAAAGGTGACAGTTATCTTTGGCAGGTGGCGGTTATCTTTGTTTACTTGTGCTGGAAGCGGAGTATAAAAAAACACTTGTTATTCGTTGCGTTCAACATCTTGCGTGTATTTTCTGTTATATTATATTTATGTATTTTTGGGGGTGTTGGTGTCACACTATATGGTTTTTCTTTCGGCTTTTGTTCCCTTATGGTGTACGACCTGTACGTATAACCCAGCAACGAGTTTTATTATTATAGAGCAGGCATTGGAACAAATTGAAAATTTTGATCCCGAACTTCTGTAGCGCTATGTAGCTTTGAATAGCAGAAAAGTATTGGTAAACATTTTAAATATATTTTAGACAATCAGATGCGACCTGTCATGTATTACACTCTACTAAATGTGTGTAATGGGATCAAAGTTTTCTTGGCATTGTCCCGTCGCTCGTTCGCTCATAAAATATTTTTATGTATTTGATTCTATTATCTTGGTCATAACATTGTTATAAAAACTGCAGACGGATAAGGTGCGGAATTGCGGATTTGATATATGTACATTAACTATAAGCGCGTTTTTGGACTTCTTTTTCGATAGGGTTCGGTGTGAAAATCAATTGATACATATTAATCGTATAACTAACAATGATCGGATGTTTGTTTTTATTATTAAATAGGGTAGTACAGTGAATAACATACGCATGGACTTCCCCAAACTTTTATAACCAATGAAAATAATACATATCTAGTATTCTAGTAGGATTTATATTAACCTACCTATTGTTAGTTTTTATAGTTATGGTGTTGGTGTCGGATATACAGAGTTCAAATATGACATTATCTAATACTGGTTTCGGATCCTTTACAGCATCCATGGTCAAACTATATTCACGTAAGTTTAATAAAACAGATTGCTTTTTACGGAATAGGTACATAGTAGATAGGCAGTTGTCAGATTTGTGGTAAAAATGGAAGCTGATCAATGTACGGTACCTACAATACGATTTTAAATGCGAATAATTGAAAGATAGTGTTGTAGATGGACCTTAAGCGTAATCGAGTTAGCCAATACATAGAAAAAAGGCTTGTTTCTTTTAGGGAGGTCACAGCATCGCAGCCATTCCAGTAAATCCAGTGGCGTAGCGTGGGTATTTGCCGCCCCCTTTTCTAGTAGTATAAAAAAGACGTGGCACTTGATGGCCCCCACCCCACGCTACGTTACTGAGTAAACCTATATTTGTAAAAATAATAGGTATATATTAAATGTATTCGTGTTTTTTTTTTCACATTGTGTGTTCATTGTAAATCCAACACCATTGTGATTGTTGAAAAAATACAAATTCTTCACAATCTTCCCTTATAATACGGCCATTAATTGGTTCGAAATTTGCACATGTATACATCGATGACGACTCCATAAAGTTTTTGATCAATGTATATGTATAGTCTAACCCATGCTGTATCAACGGAGTGGAATATTCTCTCTCTCTTTCCCTCTAATAAGAGGCTCGCGACTAGCACGGTAATGGGTTTAATTATCTATACTAAAACTACGCAAAAATTAACTTTTGTTTTCTCTGCAGGTGATACCAGCGCCGCCTATAAAGCCGCCCGTGCCGCCCGTCCTCAACGGCGAGACGAACGGTGAACAAAGTCAGGAAAACCAGTCGCATTAACATTGTATACAGGACATTGTAGATTAAATAAAAATGAGATAAAAATATTGTCCATGCTAGTTCAAAAGTTTAGATTTTTAAATGACATTTGGGTTTTTTTTCTGTGTGAACGAGTTAAAAAAAAACTAAAATAAAAAAATAAAATTGTGGTCGTTATTTGTGACTGTCTACAATCTGTCAAGTCGACGAATTTGAGACTGATGCTAAGTGAGTTTAGATTTTTAAATTTTTAGTCATGTTACTGTCTTTGTACGAAACAGAAATACCTAAAATACGTTCACACTCGGCCGTTTATCAGCGTTCACTCAGAGTTAGCGAGGGGTCACAACATCTGGGGATAAGTTTGTATTTTCTGTTAAACAGAAACCCGACATAAGGTTTTTAAATTTTCCGCCTCATCGCCCTTAAAAACAATTTCAGCGCTGCAGCGCTTTACAGCTACTCGATTAGCTTTGTTTGACATTTGTCTCACGGCCCAGCCGCTAATAAAAGTGCTTCAATCGCTTACTGGCGTCAAACGCAAGTACGGCAAACAAAAAGGCACTAATTTTCCATCATGTGCCCCCACGCTTATATATTTTTATAAGCTGTCTCATTTTTTCTAGTTAGCTCCTATCATCCTATCATATTTATAAATATTTAACTATACATAAGAATTTTTACAAAGTGGCTATGTATATTAAATGTAATATTGTAAAATTATAATTTTAACTTTTAATTAAATATAAGGTTATCATAAGTGGGTCCTTGTGTTTTATTTAACTACGTTATTATTAGATATTAAGCATATTATACTCAACCTAAGTGGAGTAGTTTTTTGTTTATATTACAGAAATATCATATTAAGATGTTTTAATCTAATGATCAAAACAGCAATAACACATCAAATACTGTTCGAAAGGTCACTAACGCGGTGATGTATCTATGGTTTCATAAAGTTTCTTACGATGCTATGCTGTTTCATCACAGACCCTTGATAGCTAGTCCTATCAAAATAAACCTTCAACGATGTCTGGAAGGATGTTAGTCAGTTCCAAACGATCCATTCCCTCGACAGATATCTTAAAATAGGTACTTAGCAATCAAATTCATAATATTAGGCTATTCAATTACACAGTAGTAAGTAAAATAAGTTTAAGACTTCTACGGGATGTTCTATGATGGTTGGCAAAACCAGTGCATTATTTTTTATGCTGCATGGATCAATTACTTCTATCTTTCACCTACAGCTCTTACCAGCTGTAGTCTAATTTATAGTGTTTGTCATTGACAGTGGCGACAATAACTGGGCAGCCACTTATACCATTTATATTTTCGCCGGATTAATCGTATAATTTAACTAAATTTGTAAATTACTTTCGTTTTATATTTACCAATAAAACAGATCGAGATGAACTGTATAAGTATTAAACTACTTACTAAGGATCATTTTAGACTATAGAGTAGCGCAGATTCGAAGCGTCACTTAGCAACTAAAAGCGAAGCCGCACAATACGCCAGAATACGCGCGCATTTGCGCATCGAAGCGTCTATCCAAAACTCTGCTATAGTATAAAGTGACCTAAAGTATAATACAGTTCTTTATTCATAGTGTTGGGATGCATCCATTGTGAGATAACTAGAGAAAATTGGTTTTCGAATTTCTACTCTTCAGTGATATCTCTAAATAAATCATGTTAGTATAATTTTTCTTGTAATCATACAAGAAAAATTATACTCTCATACAATCGTCCTTCCTAATATTATTTTTTGTACCCTCTAAATTTCCTACAAAATATTATATTATATACCCTAAAAATCTAAAGTGACACTATGCTGTGTTGAACCAAACAGCACAATCTATTGATGGCTATCCGAATTATAATATTCTCCTAGCTCCTCATCATTTCCGTTCTTAACAACTAGATGGCGCAGCTAGTATCATAATAAGTGAAACTGGTTTAGTGTGTATAATGACTGTAATGTGATAAGCACTACCCGTATATATATTGTAGTCTTTGATAAGCACATAAACTGACCTTGCTGACTGTCGACACACAAGTCAAGTACCGTACTAAAGTATCAGGCAACGCAACGTACATTGAGAATCGTAACTACGAATACAATAATTGTATTCGTAGTAGTAGGATAAAATATAATCAACAGTATGCAAAAAGCGTTTCATTTTACAATATACCTAAAGTATACATATTATACTCCGTATACTTTGTTGTTATTAGCACATTTTGCTTCGCAATCAACCAGATACATTTGTAATTAAATACATGTGGGTGATGTCGTAGGGCTCAGGAATATAATCTGAAAATTTTATTTTGAAGACGTTTAAAACAAAACCTCACTCTCCATTTCTTTGCAAAACTCAAATATGTAACTACTTTGTATAGTACAATATAAGAATACAAATAGGTACTGATTAAAAAAATGTTTATATCTATTTGAAAGTATCTATGAACGATAAACCAGATCGAAATGTGTACAGCGCAGAGGCTGTGTTGTGGCTGCTACGTAGGCTTGATTCCAGGTAAATATCCGGGCGACATACATAGCTACTGTGCAAAATAAACGGGTCGGGTGGACGTACTCGCTGTACCTAGATAACTATGTAACGTGAACGGCCACGTCTACGTACAAACATGTGAGCAATCAATAAAGTACTATATAGACGGTCATGTACTGCCGTCGCGTCGATGCCTTACCATTTACCATACTATACGATACGCGTCCCGAACGGTGGATATAGCTGCCTATAGAACGAATAGAGTTGATTATACATTAAATATATTTATTACCGTATGTATGCATTTTTGCATAATATTCTTATTTGAGTAAGTACTGGCATTTTTATAAACTTATATTATAACGTAACATTAGTTGAGTAAAATAAGTAGAACTTCATTCCCTTTTTATTTTTGTAATCCTTTACGCTTTTGCCGGTGACTTTGTCCTTGTAGCCTAAAGGATAGCAATAAGTAGTATATCCTTCTCCATAGTCGTATCTATCGCTTCAATCAATATATCCACCTCATTGAAATATGTTCAGTTATTTAATCAAGACAACGCAATAAGCAGAGTGAAGTACTTTCGCATTCATATTATTATTACTTTATTGGTATACATTCACATAAACATTAATTTATCATAGCCTTAGAGAAATGTTTTTATTATAAAAACAGAGCACGAAGTTGTGTATCATGATATCGATTGCAATATCGATTATTTACCATAGATCTACAGAAAATACAGAAACTCTTTTCTCTATTCGTCACAGCTGTCAATGACATATCGACGTTCGAAACGTATTTTTACTAAATATATTTTGTCTTATTTTCTTCGTCTAATCGTAAACTTATATAATTATTACAATAAAATATCAATGTACATAATAGATATATAGATAAATGTGCATTGATAATGTGCCACTTAATTTAGTGGATCTTTCATACCCTAGATTACAAAAATGGTATCAACTTTGAATTTAGACGAAAAATATAATAGAGGTGCGTGCGTCATTTTTTCAATGTGACCTATTTTACCGAAACGGTAATATTGTATAGTTTTTGTTATAATATTGGTGTGTTACAGTGAGGAGAAATTTCTGTTTTTATTTGGATATTCAAGATCATGGTCTGGCTCGATCCATATCTCGCAGGATTCAAGACATGGGTTTGGTAAGTACCTTTAAGTTAAATGGTTTTACCGCCAAAATTGCTATTCTTTCAAAGTAGGACTGATAGCTATATACCTACGATGCCACATAATTTTTGGTTATGTACAGTATAATGTTGTGTGGCCAAATAGGAATAACAGTATTTTTATTTTGTGTAGTTTGTAAACAGGTAACCTGAATTTGGCCATATTATACACGTTTCGTTTCACAGTCAGAATTATCTTTAGATATGATATAGCTCATGTAATTTTGTTGTTTTTTATAATATTAACGAGTTTTTCGTCACAACCTAATGAAATTTATTACCTCAATATGAGTGTATAATTCGTGTATGTTTTATTATACGATAATATTTAGAAAAAAAACATCAAAGTTACCATTTAATCGAATAGGAACGTAATAATAACGGACCAATGACAACCATCCTCCCTACCACCCGACTACAGCGCCTCCGGTGTCCAAAACATTAACTAACGTGAAATATCTCCATCTTGTATGACAGATTTGTGTTTGTTGTTACTTTTTCGATTTTATTTATCAATTGTGTATAAATACGTCCTAAAAGTGTATCAAATGTTGTGTAATTAATCTATAATCACATAATTCAACGTGTAATATAGACAATTTGAAACTATTTACCGATAGAAGGCAAATCTATGAGTGACGAACATAGTGGTCGTCTGAGTGACTAGTATATAGTTACTTATTTTTGTGATAAGCGGAGCGCGGGGGCCTCACGGACGGCTTTTATGTAAGTATATACAGCATACATTACCCTCACGTCCATACCGACACTACTATCGTGTCAGGATTGTTTAGAAAACACTTTAAAAACAGTTGGAGTGGCCAGTGGGTCGCATAGCTTGCGTTGAATTTTAGGTCATCTTTTGTACGGTCGCGTTAGAGCCGCCGTCGCACCGCGAAATGCAGCGGCCCGAGGCCGCGCGGCGCGTTCTCGTGCTGCGTTGCATTACATCCATTTTAAAAGCCGTTTGAAATGTAGTTTCCTTCGGGTTACGCGTGTGTCTGCTTAATTTTTGACAGTTGATATTACTTAAACAAACTCAAGGGGATGTGAGTTTTAAGAATAGCGTCTTAAGGGTGAAATTTGTGCGGAGTAATGTGATGTGTTATTTTTTGCGCGGGACGGTTGGCGCGAGTCGTTGAGGGCGCGATGGCGAGGCCCGCCGGCGTCGGCTCGATGTGTAGACTATATTTCAAGGAAAACTTGCCGATGTGTGTTCCGGCGCGTCAATACTCGCGGCGCTGATGCACGCCCCGTTACATTGTGCCGCCGCATGCATCGTTCAATAACATATTCCGAGAATGCCCTCCGACCAAACGCCGTCATTCGCAGCGAGTAGGTAGGTAGCACCGCAGCAGTTGCGATTGCAACACACATATTACGCGTATTAGGTCAGCCTGGTGCAATGCTGCTGACTTTCACATAATGTCACTGCACACTGCATTACCTAAAAAAATAACATTTGCTGACACTCAATTCCTATAAGAGTTGCCAGACATTTGTGTAAGCATAAATATTAATAAACTTCTTTGTTAATTGCTGGCAACATTAAATAAATTATGATTTGTTCATGAAAGTTAACTTTATCAGTAACAATTTTTATTGTTTTGTAAATATGATAATGATAATACAGAACATACCTATAACCTATCAATACTTTAAAATATAGGTATTTGCACCTCTTTTATGTCAATATATGTAAAAATGTACATGTACCTACTATTGAGTAAAGAACAATATGTATACTATACCATTGACAGATGCAAGAAAGGTGTATTATGTGCTGACAATCAACCATTATCTAGAATATGTTAACTTGTTGATTGCAAGGTTAGCAAAACTACATAATCAGTATGTTATGTAGTAATTAATACATATATTTACACTATTCAGACATAAGATTCAGGGCAACTTGTTGCATTCATTCTGTTACTTTGCAAACAAAAAGATTCATTAATTTAAAGAAATATTATATGTTAGAGTCAACATTGTCAAGAAAAGTACATGAATATAGTGCCACTTATTAACAATAAAAAAAAAGGTAAATGCACCATAAAATATTTTTTTTCCATTTTAAATACCACTGGCATGTTCTTGATTTAAAAAACATGTAATATGTGTTCTATTATATTAATGAATAGTTATCAGATTTTTTTGTAAACATGCCAACAATATGGAATAATCGGAGATGAATATTTTTAGCAGATAGCAACTACATTTTAATTTTCTGTACTTATTTCTTGGGGTGCTGCTAGATATGGACAGATCAGAACAAAATATAGGCTTATTACTATCAGTCCGAATATATTTCTTATTTATCCTGTATTCAAACTTTGAATTAATAAGTTAGGATAGCGTATACCTACTATTGTAGAGCTACATTTCGTCTAGACTGTACGAGACATGTACTGTAGACTGATTAGGACATCTCTGTATGCGCTGTGGACTGTAGCTCTCCACAAATAGAATATCTAATTAAATTATTTACTTATTTCTATGGATTCTTCAATACAAGATGGATGCCTCCTGGATCCAACTTTGAACCCTTTCCATATGGAGAGTATATCAATATAATACTCTTAATCATGTATTGTATTGCTATCACTAATATACACATATCATTTTAAGGATTCTATGCCTAATTGTTATTGTTGCATTCTCGACTAAGGGTAATGTTTATTTTCTATGTCAAACTCCTGGCATGAACACTTCAATATAAGCACTCCATTTATGGGGGGTAGGCTTAATTTTGACAAAGAATTCTGAGGGATAACATGACCACAAGGTGCTTGTGTTATGGCATTGTTCCAATTAAAATTACTGGTATACATATATTGGTGCTGGTAACACAATATTTGAACATTTAATTCTTCAGAAACAGTAAAAACATTCTTATTTTGGCATACACAACATTTTATGTTCAAACAATAAGGCTAGGTAATTATAGCATCATCTCTCAACTGAATATTGACAAGTAGCTCATATTTAGCAATGGATGTTTATAGATATTGTATGTGTATATTAACTTGCAGCAACAAGAAGTATTCCTAACGTCTCGCGTGACGCACGTGGTGCGGTCGCGGGGCCCGTGGAGCGGCAGCGGTGGGGGCGGCGGGGCGGGCGCGGCCGGGGCGGGCGCGCGATGTGCGCGGCGTGAGGGGCGCGCGCGCGCCGATGCCATGCTGGAGCGCGTGCGGCCGGACCCGCCATACATCGCGCACAACCACAAATACGTACAGCTCACTGTACAGAAGGTACACCACACATACACATCCACCCCTAACCCATGATAAATACTCACCTCGAAGGTGTCAGTTTGATGGATACAATATATCAGGCAAATTATGTGCATCAATATCAATTATTGCATTAAGCGGCTTCCATGATGATTCACATTCTTGCTGCTTTTCTGATATCCATGAAATTGTTACCTTTTCATTTGTGTATAATTAATAATTAGTACCTAATAGTATTTTAAGGATCTCGTATGTTTGTATTCATACAGTTTTTGTAAATTAAATAAATGTAGCCCAATTATGTAGGTCTTCATAAAGCTTGTTGCAATCTATTCTATGCATGCTACTTTCTCTACCTTGTAACTGATGCTAACAAATTTTCCTTTTCCTTCTAACATCTCTATTTATTTATATGTTAATATGGCGCTTTCTTATTATATATCTTTACAAAATATTTATTAATCTTTCAGGCTATAAGTCTATTGGATAAACTGTATGATACATTCTTCACGGCGTCGCGCAAAGCGCATGTCACGCTCTTCACTAAACATTTTATCAAGATTGAGTTTTTGGACAAGTATGATATAACATTTATAAAAATTGTATGTCTTTTCATTCCGAATTCCTAAAACCTAAATTCTAATATTGAATTTCAGGTTGTGCAGACCCATTTACAAAGAATTCGATGAATGGCCTGAGATATCTTTAGAACCGGACCCACCAAAAGAAAAGAAAAAAGAAACACCAGAAAAGATAACTGCTACTAATCAAAATACAAATACTGCAATCGAGAAGTAAATAGTAGTCACGTTAATGTGATTAATCGAATAACTCAATGTGTTCTTATAGTCAAACGTTTTTTGCAGAATGACGAGAAAAAGTCGTCCGAGAATCAAAGAGCGGGAAGAGAAAGAGGTGAAGGGCGGCTACTGCGAGATGTGCAACACCGAGTACGTGGACGCGGCGCTGCACCGGCGCTCGCCGCACCACGTGGCCTTCGTGCGCGACCACGCCAACTTCCTCGCGCTCGACTCGCTCATCGGCGCCGGCGCCGACGTTGCCAGCTTCCTCGACAAGGCCGCGCCCATCAACGGCGAGCGCCGCTCCCTCAGGAAGATGTGCAACGGCGACCACGACCAGCCTAAGAACAAGCGTTCCAAACGATCCCAATCACCGGACTCCACCGTCAACGGTCACCTAAGTCCGAGGCGCAACGGAGTGGTAGAAGACGAGAGAAAACACAACACTCGGTGCAGCAAACGAGCCACCGACGCGCTGACTGAAGACCGGCAATACTATAAAGTAGTTGGCGTCAGTACAAAACTGCGGTCGAGCGGCGGATTTGCGAACAAAAGAAAAGACTCGCCGCCCGCGTGTAACGGCACTAAGCCCTTAGTCGTGAAGTTTAGAAAGGTGCGGCGCTCAGAACTGTCCGTACTGAGTGACGAGGCGGAACAATTTATGTTCCCGAAGCGTGCTAGCTCGACCAGTTCCACGTCTTCTGATGATGACGACAAAGAGCTCAGTGCGCGGCGGAAGTCCAGCCCGCCGCCGCCGCCGCCGCCCACCATAGAGAGGCGAAGACAGGCGCGGCCGCTCGCACTCAAGGAAGAGTCATCAGAAGAGGATAGTTGGCCGGAAGATAAACGGAGACGGAAAAAACGGGCTCCTACAGTAGCAAAACGGGCACGCAGGGTGCCTTGTAAAGCGCAGTCTGTGGAACCAGAACCACCTGTTGAAACATTGGTTGTAGAACAGATTGTGCCTACAGAGCCCGCAGCCCAGCCAGAGGGAGAAGTCAGTCCATTGAGAGAAGAGCCTATTGAAAGGTGTATGAAGTGGGAGAATGGCAAGCTCAAGTACACCCCGGCTGTGGAGCAGTTAGAGTTCGCTTTTGAATCTGTACCCCAGAGCGAGCCATGGTTTGAAACCTTTAAGAGGCAAGATGAGGATAAGGTGCTTGCTAAAAATATACCTCAGTATTTTGGTAAGTTGTGGTGAAAATTTAAACAGGGTTACTAGTCATTCGACATATTTATTGAAACCCTACATGTATTGCAGAAATCTAGTAGTTTTTGATTTAATGACGCATAATATATAAATGATAAAGCTTCTATATATATAGTCTATATGAGAGCTTTAAACAGTGACCAAATGAAACCTTTTTGTTATGTATCTGTGGATTGAAATGTGGAATTTATAAATGGGATGTGTGTTGAATGTTACACATACTTGGAATATGTCGAGTTACTAGTAAGCCAATATATAAAATAAACAGTATCACTGATGTATCATGTGTGCCTTAATTTTTAATTTGTTAATTGTTTGCTTGAACGTGTTTTTTTTATTTGTTACAGCACTGTACTCGAAATCTCCAAAGTTACCATATGAAATTGGTCAGTTACCGCCATTGAAACCAAATTGCTGTCCACTTAGTGACTTAGTAAAACACGAGGAAAGGCCTGGACCATCGCGGTCATACGGGACGCGGGGGATGAAGAAACAGAAAATCAGGAAGAGGACAGCGACGTTACTAGCCTTGGAGGGACATCCGAGAAAATCACCCAGAGAACACGCGTCCACGCTAGCAATTCTTGGTTCCGCTGGCTTGATACATCGACGGAAACACGCGGACGATTCTAAATCAACTGCCTCGGAAGACACTATCAGTGACACTCACAGCAATATCAAAATTGATCCTATGCTCTCGGAAACGCAAGAAGCATCAGAAAGGCTACAGCAATTCCTTTCAGAAGTTTTCGAGGACGCGGCAGAGTACGACGTGTCGGATGAAGTGATGGATGGCGAGGCCGCCGTCACCACGTCCACGAACATCCCAGATGTGTCCAGCTTAGTATCAGAATGCGAAAATTGCGATATTATCAGAAATGAAATTAAGGAAGCAGCAGAGAGACCGAAAGGTAGACGTGGGAAATTCAAAAAGAAGAATCGAACTGGCTGGCCCAATAAAAAGAAGCAAACTAAAAAGAGCTCCAGAACGAACAGTGTCGAATCTGAAAATAAAGTGGATAGCAGTTTAGACCGATCGTCGGCGGAACCACCCGACGACGACACCACGCAAGATACCATCAGCGAGGAGGACATTAATCTATCCGAGACTGAGAAAGAAGACACAACTGTCATAGAAAAATCCAAATCGGAGGACTCTCAAAACAAGACTCTCACAGAAGACGTCGACGAGAAATGCGACTCGACAGAGTGTGACTCGACACAAGAACTATCTGACAGCAAAGATAAGACGCTTCAGGAGTTGAAGATTCTGGCGGAAAAGGTAAAGGCTGAGGAGAAAGAGGAACGAAAATTGCGTTCAGAGACTGACGATAAAGATGGTAAGAAGAAGAAGCGAACGCTGCCCGGGCTGGGCTCGTGGCTGCAGCCCGTGGTGCGCGTGGCGCGCGTGCCGGCCGCCGCCGCGCCGCGCCGCCTGCGCTCCGCCGCCCGCCCCGCCCGCCCCGCCCGCCGCAGGTAGCGACCAACTGCCACCGTGTAATCGATGGACATACTCTCATTATAAACTGACAATCGAACAATCGGTAGTTGTGATCCCGTCAAATAGCGGTATAGCTACGGTAGACAAAGTTTTTATTGTTATTTATTTTGTAAATACGATCGTTGTTGTCTGTGTCGGAGTGAATTTCGCCGTTTTTGGCGGACAAAACTGGAAGTAACAGTATTTAATTGTTTTTTGTTAAATAGAAGAATAAATTTATCTCGAGGCTGCGAACTTCAGATTGTACATAGTGGTGTAATATATTTGAGATGTGGACTCATGCATGTGTGTGTGTAAGAACAGTGCGGTGCGTAGATGTCGCGAGCTTAGTCTGTATATAAATGTTATTATTGTATGCTTAGATAATACTTACTTTTCTTAAGATAAATGGAGATGCAGGAATAATTTTGTTAATTCCATAGTTACTAAATGTAAACAAATTACTGAAATAAACATAGCTGTTCAAATTGACCATAGATAAATAATTAATGTGTGTTAATCTCAATGTTGTCTGTCCGTACCTTTTACCAACTAGTCAAACCTGATAATACTTTTTGCTGAAACTGCATTTCATATTTCTGGTATCATCTCCTTTATCTATGTGAAACTTCATCAAAATAAAGTTGTATAAATACTATAATTCTCTAATTGTTGTTTAATTTATCATCATATTGAGTAATGATGAGGAATATTGAGGAATGATGTGATAAGGAAACGTTGTGGTTTGAAAGACGACGTAGTGACTAAAGTTGAGAAGAATGTACTGAGATGGTTTGGGCATTTTGAAAGCATGAATGATAGGCGATTGAGGAAAGGAATTTATAAGGCGTATGTTAGTTGTGGAAACGCCGGGAGAGGGCGCCCTAGAAGGACATACACTGACCTAATTGGTGAACTCCTTCAAAGGTCAGGTACGCAGTACTCATAACCGGCGCTCGTGCATGACGAGATGTATGAATGTGGACGAGGTAAAAAGTGGTATGCAGCGACCGTAGCGCATGGCATTCTGTAGTTTCTGCCTACCTCCATGGGAAAAAGGCGTGAGTGTATGTATGCATATTGAGTAACATGCAAAAATTGCAACAACTGGAATATTTGTTGAATGGTTTCTCCATTCTTATATAGTTTTGGAACAACTGTAGAAGCGGATTAACACCTGTGCTGCCAGCAAATAATTATTAATTAAAATTTTGCCGCCCTATTTATTACGAGGACTAAATTTGCCACCCTGGGCTCCAGCCTACGAAATCTGCTGGTAAATCGCCACATAACAACTGGCATACTATAGGTATATAGTCAAAATAGATTCAGATCGCTCTGCTTCCCTCATAGCACAGCCCATTCAGTAAATCAATTATATTATATGAAAATAAATATCCACATTTAAATTCGTGACCGGTCAGTTATTTGTTTAATATTAATGTCTGTACTGTACTGTAGTTATAAGCATATAACTACAGTTCCCCGCAGTTTTTTTGGAAATACATAGTTATTATACATAGATACAACCATGACTCAGATTCAAATGATGCTCATCACACAAATATTTGTCCCTATCGGGATTCAAACCCGGGACCCGAAGCACTTAAAGGCAGTGTTCACTACGGTTGGGCTAATTGGGTCGTCAGTAAAAATTAAACAAAGCTTTTGAAGACTAAAATTGGGAGGGGTTTAGAAGACTGACAATAATATCAGGAAGATGAGCGGCAGTCAAAAAACTGATAAGATTGTGCCTGGTCACGCGCAGTGTAATTCCGTCGTTGCCTGCAGTAGGTTTACTTATACTTCCACTTGTAAAGCCTACTAGGCTGTGATTGCTAACCTCATATATTTGTATTTCAGATTAAAATAAACTTGTATTTCCTTGAAGTTGAAATACTAATTACCTATAACTTATTTATTTAGGATTATTTCCATTTAACTTTGTTATATGTCCCGGGATCGAATCCCGGTAGTGACAAATGTTTGTGTGATGGATCGGACTCCGATACAAATGTATCCGAGTCATACATCCATGACTCGGATACATTTGTATCCGTGTCATGGATGTATATATAATATGTATTTCCAAAAAAAAGGTATATATGTAGTATACATATATCAACCATCTACTATCCGTATCGCAAGCCTTGTTGCTTACCACGGAACTAGATGGTGCTGTATAATAATGTCCGGATTCTTTTTATCTTTATATCTTTTTATTTTTTATTATTTATATATAGTGCTGTCAGGAAGGTTGACACTTAACGAAAATAACCTTTTAGCTTGACACTTCTATTAATAAGAGCCTCTGGTATATGGATCCCTAAAAAGTAGGAGATGCACCCTAAAAGGACCTCTTTTTTGTGTCATTGTATTTTATTTCAGTCTTTTGTACAGGCATATTTTAAATTTGCGTAAACAAACTATTTGGGAGATTGACTGATAGGGCAATAATACAACGAGTATTTCAGCAAAAAAAATAATATACGTAGAGCAGGAAATTATTGATACAGAAAATAATGGTAAGTTTCATAGTATTACAATAGATAACTGTTCTCTACTGAGACAGATATCAAATGCAGCCATCAAAAGCTTTTCTAAGTATTAAAAAAAAACTGTATAACTGAATCAATTTATTTGATCAGATATCCATATTGACCAAATGAAAAACAAATGATCTACTCTAACAAGCATATAATCGATAAAAACAGAATTTACACTTTATACATCTTCAGAGATGGATGATGGATCAGCAGTTTTACATTGTTCATTCTTATTTGAATTACAAGTAAAATAAACCAAACTAAACCCTAGTCTTGATATTTTAGGCTAGTTGTGTTCAAAAACCACTGTATTATTATTTTGTTTTATCAGGCTTTATGCACAACTGGCCTAACTTCAGACAGTATTTTTCTAAATTTATTCATAAACATCCTCTTTGTCAGCGATATATTGGATTATATCTTTGGGTCTAACCAGCCTCTCTGCATCACCATCAGGAATTTCAAATCCAAATTCGTCTTCCATTGCCATAATAACCTCTACATGGTCCAAGGAGTCCAGACCAAGGTCATTTATAAAATGGCAATCTACACTCAGCTGAAACAGAAAAGGGACAATAAGTAAAATGATCATAAATCTGAGCATTTAAACACTCAGTATGCATTAAAAATTTAACCAGTCAATAAGCATAGATGCTATATATACTATTTGCAAGAGTCCGGAGACCATCACAACATATATAATTCCAGTAAAGGCTACCTTTTCAGGGTTAATTTTGTCATAAAGTTGCAGAACAAGTATCACTCTACTTTTAATTAGTTCTAATGTGAGTGGGGGTCCGCCGCTGTAGTTGCGGACACTGTTATTCTGGGTCTGAAACAGAATATTATGAAAATAAATGTTTGTGAATGTACCTTAACACAACTGAGCTTGTCGTAAGCCTTGCAAACTTTCAGCACTCGCTCTTCTATTTCCTGTGGCGAGGGTTTAGATTGCCCACCTGAAGAATACTGTTGTGTTCGCTGTACCTAAACAATTTGGGTATCACTGTACACATTTGTTATGCAATAAGATTGAGGTTACTTTTTTTAAGAAAGATTAATACATAACTAATGACAGTTTTGGATGTTACTGCTGTTTTCTCTAAGACCACAGCTTTAAAAAAAGCCTTAAATATCCCGAATAATCGTATTATAGTAACTGATAAGACCCTTACCCCATTTCGAAGACACAGGGCGTTGTATGATTTAATTGCAGCATTTACTGTGTTATACTTTTGCTGCAAGGCCACCGTTGAAAGCCGGCATACAACCGGTGTTCTGTAAGTGGTGGATTTTCTCAATAATCCACTCAGCGCACTTCGAACAATATTAGCAGCAGCCATTTTTCAGACTTCGAAAAAATGATTTGATTAGATATACATAGACAAGACAAAAGATGAGAATGAGCCACAGATCGATATAAATATAAAGAAAAATAAAAAAGTACATTCTAAAACTACATCTTTGGTTTTTTACTTAATTATATGATGATTTACTATAGATTTTCAATGAATTTTGTTTTGCTATATATATGTATAGTACACCAAAGTAGTACAATTCAAATATTTGAATTGTACTGTTTTGGTGTTGATCTAGCTAGAAGTAAAAACGTTTGTTCATAATAATATTCTTTGTATTCTGTGGTTTGTATTGAAAACGTCCCAGATTTATCTTTGACACGTCGTCTTCTGTCATCCAGATGTCAGTCTAATATTTTTCATTGTTTTTATGAGGATATAGGTTTGTGTCTTGAGATGGATTTATTGTATTTATATAATTAATAGTTGAAAAAAAATGGGTAACGCTGACACAAAACTAAACTTCAGAAAAGCTGTCGTACAGCTTACTTCAAAAACTCAAGTAAGTATTTCAAAATTTGTGCACAATTTATATTTACGAAGTTGATGAACTATATTGATATAATGACTTTCAGCCTATTGATTCCTCGGACGATAGTTTTTGGGACCAATTCTGGTCAGAAAGCGTGACCAACGTTCAGGATGTTTTTGCACTGGTGCCTGGTGCGGAGATCCGCGCCTTACGCGAAGAATCTCCTAATAATCTGGCGACCCTAGTGTATAAGGCTGTGGAAAAGCTGGTGAAAATGGTTGACAGCAGTTGTAGGACGCAGAGAGAGCAACAGACTGGTAACGACCTTAAATAATTGTTAACTTTACATCATTGCTTAAATGACAAAATAATATTTTCACTAGCCTTTACATGATATGTTCATGACTTTACTTTGACTTAATTTTATGACTGAATTCTTGGCAAACTATGAAATCACTTTAATTATTATTTATTGCAATGCTCCACTACTTGGGTCCTCTTTCAGTAGAGACAGATTAGGCTATAATATTTAATATGTTTATTAATGCATGTTTCTATATGTTTCATAGGAATTATAGTATGAATAAGTGTTGGTACTAGTAAAATATTGAATCATCAGCAATATTATTGTTATTCTATCAAGTAATTTAACATATGATGAAGTAGCTTATGCTGTTGCCTGGACACAATGCAATTGTATTAGTATAAAACATCTGAATCCAATCCATCTAACAGAGCCATAAATAAAATGAAGAAAAAATATATATATATATAAAATTAAGGAAGATTTCCTATTCATTTAAAACACTCTCACTCAGGTTTGCTCGAAGAAAATTCAATCTTGAATTAAGCTCACCTTTGTGCACTACGCTTTAAATGTATTGTTTCATTTATGTGCTGTTTTATATGTGTATAAAAAATAATTAAACATAGTATTCCTTATTTCAAAGAAAATATGTGTTTAATACATTTATTCTATATATTTATCACAATACAACACTTCTCAGTATTATGTCAATTTAAATCTATTATAGTTGAGATTCAGCACTATAATTCTAGTTTCTCTTTCAGCTCTAAACTGTGCCCGCCTCTTGACAAGAGTGTTGCCATACATGCTTGAGGAACCGGAGTGGCATGGGTTCTTTTGGTCTTCTCTACCTGCTGCTGCAGAGAATGAGTCAGTACCTCTGGCTCAGTCACTCATCAATGCTGTTTGTGTAAGTATACTGGATGATGTATTCTGGCATTTATGTTAAAACATTGTTGGTAAATTATGAATAGATTTGTTCCCTCAATAATATTAGGAAAATATTGCTAGGTTTGGCATATAATATATAAATATCATATCATATAAATATCATTCAATTAAAAATATATGTAACCTACTTCGTTAGGCCCTGGTGTCTGTGATACAATGATTAATTCATTAGTACAGGCACCAACAATACTTTTTTTCTGTAATGTTAATTTCTCACTGTATGGGAAACTGCTTTTATGTATCTAAGAATATGTTTTTCTTGAAATAAATTTTATTATTATTATTATATCTATAAAAAATAGATTTATTTCAAAGAAAATACTGGAATAGTTTCTATGGCCTAAAATGCTTTTAATTTATTTTATATCCTTTTTTAGTATCCTTCACAGCATCCATACTATTCCATAGTCATGGGTAGATATGGATGGGAACAATGATGACTTACATATACACCATTAATTGTAGAGACTGCAAAAAAAATGTGCATAGTAGTTAAATATCATTAAATCAAATTCCTTTGAGCTTAAAAATCTGGAAGTTTATGTATTTAGTACTTTTTAAATGTGTTCATTTCCAAGCTTGAGACATAGATTTTTATAACATAAAGAGTTAACTCACAGTAAAACCTTCCATTTATTATGCATTATTTATTAGATAAGTTTAATATTATATTATTTCTGTAGTTTCTACCTAACTCCATCTGAAAACGGCGTAAGTGTATGTTTTTACATTTACGCGAATATTAGACACTGAATAATAAATTATATTATTTATGTATCGCAACAAAAACCAGTCCTGCGCCACCCAAATCAAAATTAAAATATATCACAATAAAAAAAAGACCGTATTTTTTTTTACTTCAGTTTATATTCTTGTCCACAGGATCTTCTCTTCTGTCCAGACTTCACAGTTACCACCACAAAGAGGGCGGGTCCCGTAAGTATTGATCCATAGATAACATATTATATCTTATCTGTAGGCCATTTTAATATCTCGCCGTTCGTTACAACTGCTAATGGACTAAACTGGTTCAAAGATAAAAAGGAAAGTAGAATTATCAAAAGTGCAATAAATATATTATTTTACGTTTTGTAAGTCTTCCTTTCTCCATAACAATCTTTTAACTTTATAAATGTATTATTTAGTTTAAAAGACTTGATCGCAATTAACAATACATTAGTGACAATAAAATCTTTCGTCAAAAACTAAACGAATTTTCGTAGTTTATTGGTGTGAGAGACTGGGAATTCAACTATAAAGTTCGATCCCAAGGCCACGACTTTTCGAAGTTATGTGTGTTGTTATCACATGCTCAAACGGTGAAAGAAAACAGCGTGAGGCAACCTGCATGCCTGAGATTTTCTCGATACCGTGCAAAGTCTCTATACCCTTACTAGGTTAGCATGTTAGCCTCCTCTCGTTTGAGAAGGACTACACGTCTGTAGACCTTCTCAAATGAGAGGTGACTTGTGCCCAGCAGTGAGACAGTAAAAGCGTTGATGCGAATCGAATCTGTGATCGATTACGTATGAATCGAGTCACCAGTGTCACATAAGCTGAGCAAGCAAATAAGCACACTTGCGTGATAAGTCAATGCCGTGACGCAATCGATATACTTTAACCGTTTGCGAGGTATGTGCCAGCCATTTGCTCGCGCCGTAACTACACTGTTTTTGTTGGACTGAGGACCGCTCGCCACTCCTGGATTAGCCATAAGCTATTTAAGCAATTGCTTAGGCCACCATAGACTACTAGATGGTGCTGTGTCAATGAAGCAGAATATTTATTTATTAAGTAAGTGGGTTGACCTCTTTTTTAGCCCCACTGCCCCACATTATATTATATTAGGAAGATTATTAAGGGCATCCAGTTGCCTTGTTCCGGCACTGCCGCTCGCCCCTGCTACCATAAATTGGTCCTGGTCATTGAACAACTGACATCTCTGTTTATTAAAATGGTACACAGTATGACACCAATGGAAATGTGTATGGACAGGTCGCCTTACCAACTATGTAGGGACGTACTTTGACAACTCTGACGACCCGTTTAGCTCAGCGGTAGTAAACGCTGCCTGCTTTGCTATGGGTCCCGAGTTCGAATGCCGGTAGGGACATAATGTTTATGTGATGAGTATCAACATTTGTATCCAAGTCATGGATGTATCTATGTATAATATGTATGTATTTACAAAAAAAAAGTATATTATGTATGTAGTATATCAACCATCTAGTGTCCGTAACACAAGCCTCGTTGCTTATCACGGAACTAGATCAACAACAACTAGAGTCATAACGTTTTATAAATGTTTGAAAATGTTCATATGATATAAAAACCGTTTGATTTTGATTTTTTTTAAGATGGCGCTGTGTATAATGTCCGGAAATATTTATTTATTTATTTCTTCCCTGTACCTGTTAGGAAGTACATATAGACTTGTTTTGCGACTAGTACAAAGAAATAAATAGAATGAGATCTTCTTGAAACTACATACTTAAATGTAGTAGGTACTAGCTTTTGCCCGCGACTTCGTCTGCGTAAAATTTGTATTTGACGGGTTTTTTTTGGTATTGAAAGCGCCGGTATTGATGGCGTCGACATTGATGGCTTCGGTATTAAAAGCGTCGGTATTGATGGCGTTGGTACTTGGTACTGGTGTCGTCGGTATTGCTGACGTCGGTATTGCTGACGTCGGTATTGGTGGCGTCGATATTGTTGGCGTCGGTATTGATGGCGTCGGCATTGATAGCGTCGCGATTGATAGCGTCGGTATTGATGACGTCGATATTGGTGGTGTTGGTATTGAAAGCGTCGGTATTGATGGCGTCGACATTGATGGCTTCGGTATTAAAAGCGTCGATATTGATGGCGTTGGCACTTGGTACTGGTGTCGTCGGTATTGCTGACGTCGGTATTGGTGGCGTCGATATTGGTGGCGTCGGTATTGTTGGCGGCGGTGTTGGTGGCGTCGGTATTGAAAGCGTAGGTATTGTTGCCGTCGGTATAGAAAGCGTCGATATGGTTGGCGTCGGTATTGGTGGCGTCGGCATTGATAGCGTCGCGATTGATAGCGTCGTTATTGATGGCGTCGGTATTGAAAGCGTCGGTATTGGTGGCGTCGATATTGCTGGCGTCGGTATTGAAAGCGTCGGTATTGTTGGCGGCCGTGTTGGTGGCGTCGGTATTGAAAATGTCGGGTTTGTTTGGTATTGAAAGCGCGTCGGTATTGGTGGCGTCGATACTGGTGGTTTTGGTATTGAAAGCGTCGGTATTGTTGGCGTCGGTATTGTTGGCGTCGGTATTGTTAGCTTCGGTATTGTTGGCGGTGGAGTTGGTGGCGTTGATATTGATAGTCAATATTAATGGCGTCGGTATTGGTGGCGTCATTATTGAAAGCGTCGGTATTGGTGACGTCGAATTTGTTGGTGTTGGTATTGCAAGCGTCGATATTGTTGGCGTCGGTATTGGTGGCGTCGGTATTGATGGCGTCGGCATTGATTGAGTCGCGATTGAAGGCGTCGGTATTGGTGGCGTCATTATTGAAAGCGTCGGTATTGGTGGCTTCGATATAGGTGGTGTTGGTATTGAAAGCGTCGGTATTGATGCCGTCGGTATTTACGGTGTTGATATTGAAAGCGTTGGTATTGGTGGCGTCGGTATTGGTGGCGTCGGTATTTGTGGCGTCGGTATTGGTGGCGTTGGTATAGATATAATCGGTATTGATGGCGTCGATTTTGTTGGCTACGGTTTTTGTTGCGTCAGTATTGATATCGTCGGTATTTATGGCGTCGGTATTGATATAGTCGTTATTGATAGATTCGTTATTGATGGCGTTGGTATTGCTGGCGTCGGTATTGAAAGCTTCGGTATTGTTGGCGTCGGTATTTATGGCGTCGGTATAGATGGCGTCATTATTGAAAGAGTCGGTATTGATGGCGTCAGCATTGGTGGCGTCGATTTTGTTGGCGTCGGTATTGATAGAGTCAATATTAATGGCATCGGTATTGATAGAGCCAGTATTAATGGCGTCAGTATTGGATGCGAAGGTATTGTTGGCGTCGGAATTGAAAGCGTCGATTTTGTTGGCATTGGTATTTGCGTCCGCGGTATTGATGGCGCCGGTATGGGTGGCATTTTATTTTCTAATGTAAACTGATATGGCTAACTTAGAAGCGTTAATATGCCTAGTCGTTAAGTTATTTTTTTATATTCTGCGTAACTTTTATAATATTTTTTCTCATAAAAGCCTTCCACAAAGTATTAGAAAACGTTTAGAAAAAAGATTAATGACTTTGGCGAAGCCGTTTTCAAGATATATGCCGTGACCAAGAGAAATAGGGACTCTTTTTTATATATATTGATTATGGTGCTGGAAGCTGCTCTAGAAGTTTCTATAAAAGGCCATTTCCGACGTTGACATTGTTAGACTCCTACATTGTCAACGGAATGTCTGCACCGTAAAAGAAACCATGATTTTCTGGGTAGAGTCTCGGTATTTCTCGTCAGAGATCGTCAATTACAAAAGGCCGACTCCATCTAGATCTTAACATAATAATGTATATTTATTAATTGTAATAGTGTCATCAAAAGATCTATTTACTGAAATAATATCATTTATCAATATTACGCAGGATGTATGTTATTATAACTATTATTGAGTTTATATTTCAACGTCAGCAAATATCCGCTATCGGTGTACTTTATCATGTAGCGTTAGCATGTTAAGTAGGGTATGGAAAGGGCGTAGCACTTTAACAGTAACGTCAGCCCAGTTGTCATGACAACGAGTCATAGTAGATAATAATGTTTGAATACTTAGAAATATTGTTTTAACTTGAAGTGATTAACCCGTATTGGTTCATCCAGACAGCCAGACTGTTTATACATTGGGTTTCTACATAATATAACCAATTTTCAAGCACTAGACATATAAATTAAGGGATGTAAAAAATCTCAATTCTTTGATGATGGTCAAAAGGTGTAGCTCAAAGAAAAATATCTGTACAGTAAAACAAACTTATATTTCGTTATTTTTCGCATACTAACGCTTTTTTTTTTCAACTTTTTTTTTTTTTTTAATTATCTAATGTTTTTTTTTATCCAAACATAGACTCTTAACAAAATCTTTGTACTAGTGTCTCTTAAGTCTTTCCATTCGCTATCTGTTACTAATTCGGCAAGGAATGATTTCGTTAATTATGTACGATATTATCAAGGTTCAAGCGATTGTAACAATGAATCGTAGAGGTCGCGTCTCTAATGTATTTATTATGCTGATGGTTTTATGTCTACATATCATTTTAGGTAGCTCGTTTCATTAGAGCCGTGAAAAGACTGGTCAATAGTTCGGGGGACACTGCTTATTTTTATGGCATGGATCTGAATGTGATTGGGCAGGCAATATATTTTTTAGTTTCAGAATTTTGTGATTCAGATTCGGACACGTATAGCAATTCATCATCATCATCATCATCAACCCATTAACGTCCCACTGCTGGGCACGGGTCTCCTCTCATTTGAGAGGGATTAGGCTATAGTCCACCACGCTAGCCTACTGCGGGTCGGCAGACTTCACATGCCAACAAAACAAATGTCTCAAGCATGCAGGTTTCCTCACGATGTTTTCCTTCACCGTTTGAGCTTGTGATAAATACGCACATAACTTCCGAAAATTTAGTGGTGCGTGCCTTGGGTTCGAACTCGAGACCTTTGACGTCTCAGTCCACTGGTTACACCGCTAGGCTACCACAGCTCGGAGCAATAGCAATTGACAACCCTAAGATAGTCTGTTCTTGAAGCATGTCTCGGGATTCCTGTAATAATTTTGATGAAAATTGAAAATTATCCAATGTTTATGTCAGTTTAAAGAAGGGGGAATAGGCGGTAGGAGGTTTGTTTACTTCCGCTGACCAGGGGAAGAGGGGATTAAAAATTTCATAGATTCTGCATTCGTAAAATTTTAACGAATTTTGTACCATACATGTTGCATGTTCTGGAGGTGATGTAGAAAGTAATTGACCAGATTTTAATCGTCAATTTACTCTAATGCATAGAAAAAGTATCTTATCTATCACTGATATGATAGGTTATTGAACGAATCGATAAAGGATTGCATTTAGCGACTAGATAACGGAATCTATCTATCTAGCATCGCGGTAGTTAGACTGTACGTGATCCTTTTGTGTTGAAGTTATGAATGTTATTTATGAACGAAACATATTTTAAGGTTCACAAAATCAATTTTCAAAACTGTAAAATGAACACTATAGAATATTAGTAATATTTTTAGTAAGGTCGCTACCATTTTGATGTAAACCTACTTACTTTATTTTTTGTATATCTTTGAAGGCTGCGTTAGATTTATTGCCATATTGTATTTATTAAGACCAAAATATTACACGCTATAAAAGGGACTGAATGAACGAGAAGACGAGTTCAAATTCTAGTATAAATCGATCTTCAGCCGCTAATTTCACTAATAGTTTTTCCATCATTAAGGTATTAGTTTATCCTATATCTGGGTATTATTAATATATCGTTTAGCTATGTACTTGCTTTCAAAATAAACTCTATGTGCTTAATTTGAGAGCTCAGATTTGATTAATGTAACTCACGCTACTGTACTCTATCCTCTGCCATTTAGCCGTTTCTTACTTTCTATTCAACTTGTTTTAAATAACTTCAACCTTTGCATTGTCTCTCCTTTCGGATTCTAAAATAGTCATCCACTGACCAAACATATTTCTCGTCTATTGCAATAATATTAAGGTACAATACTTCCACAAAGGTATCTCAATACTAGTACTAAATATTAGCCTTTATGAGTCTGGTATGGTATCTGAACTAGGTTACCGTGTCAATAAACTACATCAACTAATTTCCTCTGCCAAGGAACGTGCGGAGGAGCTGTCTTCCCTGGACAGCTGCGAGTACATCTGGGCTGGTGGCGTGGGGTTCGCCCGGTCGCCGCCCCGCGTATCCTCGCACGAGGCAGCACGGGCGGAGCTTCTGCGGCTGCTGCTCACCTGCTTCAGCGAAACCATATACAAGCCTGCCTCGCACGCCGCCTCGCATCACAACAAGTGGATCGCGTGAGTTCATACATCATCATCATCATCATCAGCAGCCTATATGCTCGAGAGATTTTCTCGATAGCGTGTCATCATCATCAGCCCATATTCGTCCACTGCTGAACGTAGGCCTCCCCTAGTGAACGCCACAGAGCCCGATCTTCAGCTCTTCTCATCCAGTTGCTGCCAGCGTGAGGTGACTGCCAATCCGTAGTAGGCTAGCGTGGTGGACTTTAGCCTAATGGCAGTGGGACAATAATAGGTATGATGTTCCCTAAGTTCTTACTACTGCAACTCCTGTAAGCCAGGATCAACAACACAAACCATCTAGAAAATCGTCGAGACATTGAAATCCGCCGTGTCCCAGGATAATTTTAATTGTTTTGGAACCCGCAGCGAAATTAAACATGTAATTAAATAGTAAGAAAAATTTCAGTTTTCCACTTGCCACCTTGTCACGCGAGACACAGAATAGAGTTTAATTGTCATTGACATAAGAACATCATTATGTTTACAAATGGGTTAAGCCACGTTGCAAAGCACCGCGGATGACCAACTAATAAATAATAGGTCCTATGTCAGCTCCTATTTCATTTCAATAATAGGATGATGACATACCAATTCTCTTCAGTATAATCCCTTCTTTCTGGCCAGTTCTGTTCTTAATAGCTATTCTTGGTGTCCAGTTACCTGACGAGCCCCGACAACCGGCACGCGCTGCCGCTGTTCACGTCGCTGGTGAACACGGTGTGTTCCTACGACCCGGTGGGCCTGGGCCTGCCATACAACCACCTGCTGTTCGCAGACACCCTCGAGCCACTCGTTGAAGTAAGTCAAGTGATGTATCTAGTAACAATGTCTAAATCAAAATGGACTAAAAAAATCGCAATCTTCTTTTTCTCTTAAGTATTTTGAATTGAAATAAATAATTTTGTATATCCGGCTGTGTAGATTTTTCTTAATTGAATTAGTTTTTCAAAGTTTTACCAGAATTCACATACCTACAATAAAGCGTCTTAATGATTTGATTGGTACGACAAAAGACTAAACTGGATTTCCATAAATATTTGTTTACATTTTTTTTACATTTTAAAATTATTCTTGTATCAAAATTGTATGCTTCCAGGTTGCACTCCAAGTTTTAATCGTCACGTTGGATCATGACACAAGCAATACAGTCAATGAAGAGTCTGACGAAGTAAGTACAAACTGGCCAACGAAGAATACATAGCTTTGCATTAAATGACCATTGACCGTTTTTGACCTTTTTTTTATAAACTTAAATTGTATATAATTGAATAATACTCACTCAAAACTCACATCAAAAACTAGACAAATACGAAACAATAGCTAACTGTTTTTATTTAATGTTGTATTCCTGTTTATATTACCAGCCTCTGCTGGGACCAATGAAACAGATGATGACGGTATGACCGTTACTAAATTATATTCAAATAATTTTACAAAAAATAATAAAAAATAATTGTAGCAACTTTGTTTTGCAGACTCTACCAGACAACTTGTTCATCAACTACCTGTCTCGCATCCATCGTGACGAGGATTTCCAGTTCATCCTGCGAGGGGTCACTAGGCTCCTGAATAATCCGCTGGCGCAAACATACCTACCTAATTCCGCTAAGAAGGTCAATCTTCATCAGGAGTTGTTGGTGTTGTTCTGGAAGATGTGTGATTATAACAAGGTAAGTTGTTGATGGACCGACGACCTGGTAAAGGTTGCTGGATTCCGCTGGCTGCAGGTGGCGCAGCACCAGTCGTCGTGGTAGTGCTTGGGGAGGCTTATGTCCAGCGTGGGTTTTATTTAGAAATGATAATGAAATCGATGATGTAGGTAGGGATTAGGGACTTTAATAACATCACACTGCAAACACTTCATAGATTATGCTCGATATCTGATAACTACGCCACTCTAACTTCGTATAAGCAAGTATATTCACATACAAATGTGTGCGTGAATTAAGTAAGTTTGTTTATAAGACGACCAACTGTCATTGTTGGCTGTCAGCTGTTGGACATTATTATTATTATTAGTCTGTAGTTTCCCACTGCAGGGCAAAGGCCTCCCCACTTTTCTTCCACACCTCTCTGTCTTCAGCTCTCAGGGACCAGTCTTTCTGGAAGGAGTCCAGCTCATCTCGCCATCTACGACTGGGCCTGCCGCGTCGCCTTTTGCCATTACGTGGGACCCAATGGGTCGTGATTTTAACCCATTGTTTGACATTAAGGAGCGATAAAGAGTGGCCGAGGTGTAGTAAAGTTAGTTCTTCTGTATATAGCCATCATGAACAAGACATCATGTCTATTGCCGGACATATTACAAATATCATCTAGTTCCGAGCTAGGCAACGAAGCTCGTATTACTGTTACTAGATGGCTGAAACGCTCCTTTGATTTCTTTTGTTAATACATACATATAATACAAAAATCTTTGAAGTCATGTCCATGCTTATCACACAAACATTTACACCAGACATATTGATTTCTTACACTTTATGCGAATATTAGACATTAAAATAAAACTACTTTTTACGGATTTTATCGCAGTATATTATTGATATTATTTTAACCCGACGTTTCGGATCCTTTACACTTCACGGGCACTTACGGTCACGGGCAGACATACCTGTAGTCTAGTAAAAAGTAGACTTATTTCAATATACCCCAGACTTTGAACCTCTTACCATAGAAGGCAGCCATAATACCGATGCGCTAATCGGGTCGATAAAATCCTTCACTCTATGTTCACATAAACAGTCAATCTTGTGGTCTCATTACAATATTATTAAAATGACAGATACAGACAGATATTCATTTTATAGTAGAACTTTTCTATCTATATTTCTTGTTACAGAAATTCATGTACTACGTTTTGAAGAGCAGTGATGTACTAGAAGTGTTGGTTCCGATTTTGTATCACCTCAACGACTCACGCGCAGATCAATGTAAGTTATAATATTATGTTAACGTAAATACTCTTATTAAATTATACTTTTCAAACTTTTTAATACAAAATTTTAATCGGTTCATTAATTAATTGCGAACAAACTACGTGACACGATTGTTTTATATACATCAAAATATAAAGAAAGCAAGAAAAGATTTCATGTTTTGCAATAAGTAACTGATAAGTCATCATCATATAAGGTGATTTTTATTTGTAAAATTATAAAGTAGAATTCATAAATCAACGTTTAAAATACACTATTTAATCTGTTTTCATACATTTATTTCTTAGTTTTTACATAGTACTGTAATGTATGATATATTAAAAAAAATTAACAAAAAATATTTAGTGGCTAACCAGTAATCACTAGTGGGTGACCAGATGTCCCGTATTTTACGGATGCTCCCGTAATTTTATGATCCAAAGGCATTATATGATAATCATATTTTAAAATAAAAATATATATGGTCTGTCCCGTATTTAACCTCAAATCCCGTATTTTCAATGCAGTTGTCTCGTCAAATCGATTTCCATCAGATCCGGTCACCCTACTTACGACCCTAAAAATTGATCCTGAGTCACTGTACAAGAAACCCATGAAGTTCTATAGCCTCAATACGTCCATGTGTTGTAGCTCGCGTGGGTCTGATGCACATCGGCGTGTTCATTCTGCTGTTGCTGTCCGGGGAGCGCAACCTGGGCGTGCGGCTCAACAAGCCGTACACGGCCACCGTGCCCATGGACATCCCGGTGTTCACGGGCTCGCACGCCGACCTGCTGGTGGTGGTGTTCCACAAGATCATCACGACCGGACACCAGAGGCTCCAGCCGCTGTTCGACTGTCTGCTCACTATACTTGTCAACGGTATGTTACTGATAATAACAAGATAATGAATGTATTAAGAGAAAAGAGAGTCGTATATCATCATCATCAACCCATGATTGTCATAGTCCCACTGCTGGGCAAGGGTCTCCTCTCATTTATTGAGAGGGATTAGGCTATAGTCGACCACGCTAGCCTATTGTGGGTTGGCAGACTTTACATGCCATCGAGAAAATCTCTCAAGCATGGTTTTCCTACGATGTTTTCCTTCACCGTTAGAGCATGTGATAAATACGCACATAACTTCCGAAAAGTTAGTGGTGCTCGCCTTGGGTTTGAACTCGAGACCTCTGACATCTCAGTCCACTTGTCACACGCTAGTAGCTTGAGTCGTATATCACTATTGCAAAACTTGGTTTCTTTGAGAGTCCCGTATGATTTAATGCAAAGAACATATCGTCCCTACACTTTTTTGTACATCGTAACCAGTTCTTAAAACTTATTTTTACAGCTTTTATCGCCATAATGACACGTTACAGATCCCTTACAGCGTCCATAGTCAAAGGAAAAAAAGTAGTTTTATTAAGTTTAGTATTCGTAGCTGTTTGAGAAATCAATAAATACTTAAATATTATTATTATCAGGCAGATAGTTAAGTCTTGAGATAACTGATAATTGCCTGAATCCTGATTTTTCAATATAGGAAATATATATTTCCATGCATTTGTCCCCAGTGTCCCCGTACCTGAAGACGCTGTCCATGGTGGCGTCGACGAAGCTGCTGCACCTGTTGGAGGCCTTCAGCACCCCCTGGTTCCTGTTCTCGCAGCCGCAGCACCACCACCTCGTGTTCTTCCTGCTCGAGATGTTCAACAACATGATACAATATCAGTTTGATGGTGAGTTACTACTTTTGAACTGATCCAAACGTTACTAATATGTATTAGTACTATATTCTGTATATGTAATTGTAAAATGAGGCAGTAATTAAGATGTTATTTAAGTAATTAAGTTAATTAAGATGATAGACAAAATAAGAGTAGCAATGTCAATGACAATATCAATGTCAGGAATGAAAGAATTTTGCAGTCCGCGCCAGGTGCTGATCGATTTAAATCTTCTTATCTTCCAAATAAAAAAATGTTTTGTTGATTTTGTCACGCAGGTAACTCGAATCTAGTGTACACTATCATCCGGAAGCGAGCGGTGTTCCACAACCTCGCCAACCTGCCGCACGAGCACGCCGCCATCGCGCGCTCGCTGGCCGCCGGCCGCGCCAAGGGCCTCGTCACACACAACACTACGTTACCCAGGTAACACAGGGGTCTCGTCACACACAACACTACGTTACCCAGGTAACACAGGGGCCTCGTCACACATAACACTACGTTACCCAGGTAACACAGGGGCCTCGTCACACATAACACTACGTTACCCAGGTAACACAGGGGCCTCGTCACACATAACACTACGTTACCCAGGTAACACAAGGGCCTCGTCACACACAACACTACGTTACCCAGGTAACACAGGGGCCTCGTCACACATAACACTACGTTACCCAGGTAACACAGGGGCCTCGTCACACATAACACTACGTTACCCAGGTAACACAGGGGCCTCGTCACATATAACACTACCTTACCCAGGTAACACAGGGGCCTCGTCACACATAACATTACGTTACCCAGGTAACACAAGGGCCTCGTCACACACAACACTACGTTACCCAGGTAACACAGGGGCCTCGTCACACACAACACTACGTTACCCAGGTAACACAGGGGCCTCGTCACACATAACACTTCGTTACCCAGGTAACACAGGGGCCTCGTCACACATAACACTACGTTACCCAGGTAACACAGGGGCCTAGTCACACATAACACTACGTTACCCAGGTAACACAGGGGCCTCGTCACACATAACACTACGTTACCCAGGTAACACAGGGGCCTCGTCACACATAACACTACCTTACCCAGGTAACACAGGGGCCTCGTCACACACAACACTACGTTACCCAGGTAACACAGGGGCCTCGTCACACATAACAGGGGCCTCGTCACACATAACAGGGGCCTCGTCACACACAACACTACCTTACCCAGGTAACACAGAGGCCTCGTCACACATAACACTACGTTACCGAGGTAACACAGGGGCCTCGTCACACATAACACTACGTTACCCAGGTAACACAGGGGCCTCGTCATACATAACATTACGTTACCCAGGTAACACAGGGGCCTCGTCACACACAACACTACGTTACCCAGGTAACACAGGGGCCTCATCACACATAACACTATATGGAGGGAAGGAGGTGGTAATCCCTCCACTGGAAAAGGAGGTTCCTCCGACCAGGCGAGAAGTTGTGTCTGGTGGGCAACTGCCCAACGGTTGATGTTGGGTGGTTGTATATATGCAATCTCGCGTGCAAATGTCACTTGCGCGATGTAGGATTACTTGCGTCATCGCGCTGAGTCCTTAGTTCTTATGTGGCGAGGTAGATGTCGCCACATCACTCCCCTCCGAGACCGGAGGTCGATATTCTTCTGATGAAGATGATGGAGTCAGCGTTGTTTGGTTGTTGCCAATGCCAGGTGTGATGTTCCAGTGCGTCGGAACAGGTTTGCCGCGTAGTCCGCAGTGAGTCGGGACTGTGTTGCGGTGGGTCCACGGTGAGTCGGGACTGTGATACTGCGAATGCCTCAGTGAGTCGAGGTGGTGCAGTGATGCGTAGTGGCTGGCTGCTGCGTCGACCAGGAGAGAGTGGCACTGCTAGATGACCGGCCGAAGTGCAGTGTGCTGTGCCAAGTTGCTGATGAGGCTGAAGGTCCTGACCAGGCATGTGCGTCCGCTACAGGCGTATGGTCAGGGTTGAAGCCGGAGGGTTGCTGGCTGGCAGGGTGATGCGCTGGAGAGTGCTGTGAGGAGTGATGATGGCGAAGCTTGCTGGTCATCGAAGGTTGCGTTGATGTTCAGCTCGGGGTCACCAGTATGGAGGGAAGGAGGTGGTAATCCCTCCACTGGAAAAGGAGGTTCCTCCGACCAGGCGAGAAGTTGTGTCTGGTGGGCAACTGCCCAACGGTTGATGTTGGGTGGTTGTATATATGCAATCTCGCGTGCAAATGTCACTTGCGCGATGTAGGATTACTTGCGTCATCGCGCTGAGTCCTTAGTTCTTATGTGGCGAGGTAGATGTCGCCACACACTACGTTACCCAGGTAACCGAGGGGCCTCGTCACACACAACACTACGTTACCCAGGTAACCGAGGGGCCTCGTCACACACAACACTACGTTACCCAGGTAACACAGGGGCCTCGTCACACACAACACTATGTTACCCAGGCTACGCATTCCAACCGTACAAAACGAATTTAGGCAATTGTCAAATAGTCGGTTGATTTAATATGTTTAATTTAAATTAAACATATTTTCTTAGTTATTTAGTTATGCCATTACGTCAGGTCGCGGAGTGCGGAGTCGGTGGCGGAGACCCCGATGGAGGGCTCCCGGCCGGCGCAGCCCGCCGAGCCCGGCACGCTCAACCCCACGCTCGCCGAGACGCCCGGTTAGTCTACACGATGTTGCAACATCTCATGCCATCATTTCACGGGTTATTGCCAATAATAAACATCTCTAGTACCAGGTTGGAGACTAAGAAGAATCGTGCAAGAGATTTTTTTAGGATGGTAACACCAGGAAATGTATGCGGCTAAAGGCCACAGTTTTTCATGAAACCATCACTATTCAAATTATAATAGGAAATCCTATCTTCCAAAATCTTAATCAAACCTCGATAAAAACTGCAGTATTCGCCTGCACAGCGATCAGCACGATGACAGAGCGCGAGTCCGCCCACCCTCCGCCGCAGCGGCTGGAGGGCGACGTGTCCGACGTGACCGACATCTCCGACGCGGGCGACGCGACCGACGCGACCGACGCGGGCGACGCGGCCGCCGCGGGGCTGTCGGCCGACAGTGTCGGGGAGCCGCGCGACCGACTGCTGCCGCAGCGAGCCGGGCCTGATGGCGAGGACACACCTGACCACGCTAGCGCTGATGCTGAAGAGACTGAAAAGATAACTGTGGCGCACGTGAGTTAATCTTTCTAGTTTTTTTTACCATCATACGGGTAAGTACAAACATTCTAGTCTTATCATCTTGAAATTAAGTTTCATGTAGCCAATGAAAATCCTGGTCAGTTGGCACTTTATAGCTCGATTTGTCAACTAGCAGGCGAAATTCAAATAAATTGTATCAGCATCATATCAATGTTTGATAAAATTATTAATTATTAGGTATAAATGTAGTTGATCTGGAAATCAAATCTGCCTTCATGCTTAGCATTTGGGTTCATTAGTCCAATGAACCTGACTACCAATCATAGGAAGAAAAAAAAAGAAAAAAATCATTTCGCACCAAATCAAAGCCGCACGCACATTTGACCAAAAAGCGAATCATCCAAAATTAAAAAAAGAACAAATCATTTAAAAATATTATTATCTTTAAAAATAATTGATTAATTGATCTTGGTTGATGTAATGTGACAGCGGAACAGCATCCAAGTGAGCAGTTCGGGCGGGCGCGGGGCGGCGGCGCTGGCGGCGGGCGGCGCCTGGCGGCCGTCGCCCGAGTGGGTGGGCAGCTGGCGCGGCAAGCTGCCGCTGCAGACCATCATGCGCCTGCTGCAGGTGCTGGTGCCGCAGGTCGAGAAGATATGCATCGACAAGTACGTGGGGGAAATACTAGCCATACTAATATTATAAATGCGAAATGTGTGTCTGTCTGTCTGTTACAGCTGAACCAATTTCAATGTAATTTGGTAGAGAGATAGTTTGAGTCCCGGGGATGGACATAGGATAGTTTTCATCCCCCTTTAAAGGGTAAAAAGGGGGATGGAAGTTTGAATGCAGATAAAATTACTAATTTTACGCAGACGAAGTCGCGAGCAAAAGTTAGTTAAACGTAAAACGTACATTCAAAAGTGTTTTCTAAACAATCTGACGCAGTGGACAGGCTTGAAACAGACATTTGTGGAACGAAATGAAATCACAGACATCGGAATGGCATGTATATATTTATCTAAAATCAACTCCGTGTTCAGAAATAAATGTTACCAAATGTTTTCCAACGTTAAGGAGTTAGAGTATTAAGTGTTCCTTGAATGGTCAGTAATTAACATCCCGAAATTCTTTTAGAGTGCGGTGCGTTTAAACGACAGCCGGAATGGCACAAATCTACGCGGCTCGTCGAAACTTGTTGGTTTTGAACACAGATGCGCATGCGCAGCGCTTTTTGTGGCAAGCTGATGAAGATGGTGTAGGATACGCATATACTGTACGCCTAAGGTGCAGATCGTGTTTTCACGTGACTTATCATCATCAACCCATTATTGTCCCACTGCTAGGCACGAGTCTCCTCTCATTTGAGAGGGATTAGGCTATAGTACACCACGCTAGCCTACTGCGGGTTGGCAGACATTACTTGCCATCAAGAAAATCTCTCAAACATGCAGGTTTCCTCACGACGTTTTCCTTCACCGTTTAATTCACGTTACTCGCACTTGTGTAAAATTCCAAGTGTCAGCATAGCACTCCAAGTGTCTGCAAAGAGTCACCATTGTTATGGTATTCCGTGTACAGGGGTCTGACGGACGAGTCGGAGATCCTGCGGTTCCTGCAGCACGGCACGCTGGTGGGGCTGCTGCCCGTGCCGCACCCCATCCTCATCCGCAAGTACCAGGCCAACGCCGGCACCGCCGCCTGGTTCCGCACCTACCTCTGGGGCGTCATTTATATACGGTGAGTTTGTGACTGCTATCATCTCAATCTAGGACTGAACACATAAGCCTGATAAGATCTTCAGATCATATAATTATCAAATGATATCATAATATTATAAACCTCTTAGTTTTGCTTTCACTGTAAATAAAATTATTCCGCAATTTAAAATGTAATAATTCTGTCAAAAAATCTGTTTAAATAGAAAAAGAATCATCGCTCGTGCGTTGCCGACCTGTGGAAACCGTTTGGGTTTCTTAAAATAGGGAGTTAAAAACTAACAGCAAAAGGAATTGCCATGCTGTCAGAATAGTCACTCCCCTAACGAGCTCTGGTAACCTTACGTACTCCCTCGCAGAAACACAACTATTGTTGTTTCGCTTCAGTATTCTGTAAGTCAGAGGCACTTCCCGAGTCGGGCATCTCAATATGAGCGAGAAATCTCGCTATGCCCTACCTCCGTTGTATGTTTAATCTGTCAAACTATTATTCTCATTTCCCAGCAACGTGGATCCACCGATATGGTACGACACGGACGTCAAACTGTTTGAGATCCAGCGCGTGTGATTGCGGCGGGCGGGATCCATGGACTGTACAACACTACGACGACGTCACACACCTACACAACACCGCACTGTCGGTTAAGCATTATATACTTAACATTTCTTTACCTAATTATGTGTTTTTTATATAATGTGTTGAAGGGATAATTGCTTTAATAATTTCGCTTTACATAATGTAAAGATCAGTCAACTCTGGTTTACCGATGAAGCATAATGTATTTTATTGGTTTTTATCATTTATAAGGGTGATGAGTGTATTCAAATTCATTTATTAACACATTTATCAACTATATCCGGATTTATGGAGCATTAAAAAATCATGGATGCTTTAAGGGATCCGAGACGGTGTTACATCCATAAAAAGTAGTTTATATCACTATCTAATATTCGCGTAAGAGTAAGAAATCAGATTGGATAATTTTGGCGAAATTTTTGGTGCTATGATTTGGTGACGGTCCTTCTTCATGACAGGTCACGAGTTCGATTCCCGCAACGAACAAATGTTGTTATATCGTACAGGAAGTTGTTCCAGTGCCTGGGGTTTCGCGAATTTTGTATCTTAAACGCACCGATAATGGTATAAGAGAAAGTTCTAGTTAACGTTTTATGAAAAGTAGAAAAAGATTTTATTTAAGCACCCGTAGGCGCAGGTAGGCATTTAAACACCGGAGATGACTGATTTTTATATTAAAAGTAAAATATTGTCTATGTTACGAGTATACGTAAATAAATATTGTATTAGTGAACTGAAAGACAACGATTGACAGATTATTTTAAAAAAAACAATAATCAATGCTTTCTTTATTTGAAACTTGTTTCACATAGTCATTAATTTTCTTCCTTTTTTTATATGTATTTAATTGAAATTACAAAGAAATGTAAGCAAGGAGTTCCCAGTTAATTTTATTTGGCTATGGTATGTGACTTGTTTTAAACATATTATGTTGATAGTTAAAACCCTCTAAAATCATTTATTAAGAAATCTTTGAACACTGATTAGAAATCTTATTTTATCGCGGTATGTTATGATATTATTTTAACCTAACATTTCAGATCCTTTACAGCATCCACGGTCACGGGCAGACTGAGTTGTTGGTTGGTTATAATTACTAACAGCTACTCTACATTTTTATTAATGATTGACAATCCGATTTACACAGAACAAGTTCACTGTATTCTTTGGTCTGTAATAAGTAGTTTTATTTCAATGTCTAATATTCGCATAAGTGAAAATCAATAGAACAATTAATAGTAGATTATTAACCAAGGGCTGTATGACATCAATTGCATACGAGGTTTTTGGCGCCTGAGCGAAGCGAAGGCGCTAATTAACCCAAGTATGCAATTGATGCTTACGCCCGAGATAAATACTCTGCTTTACATATCGATTGTGAGGTAAGTGAACAACAAGACAGCAGGTTTCAATGAACATTTATTAAGAAGAAAAAAATGTGTATTTAATTAAAATTAAGGCGTTAGATCTATGTCTTCGTTTTTTCTTTAAAACTTTTGAAAAAGAACTCAAACAAGAAAATTAATTATTTTCGCGATGCTTTCGCGCTTACTAGTAGACTGCCTTTTTTTTTTCACGCACGCAAGCGCGTTCCATCCATCCATTCCATCTAACATACGATGTGGAATCAAATAGTTCCATATTTAAAATAAAATCTTTATAAAATAAATTGTCTAGATTCCGGTTCGAGTAATTAATCGATACCGAGAAAAAAAATATTAACTTTTTAAAAATATTCTTCGTGCAGTATGAGTATGACAGTTCTTTTTTCAAATTCCAAAACCTATGCTGTAATGATAGTCATACACCCCGGCATTCAGGGGTGTAAGGGTGTACTTACAGAGCAAGAGATATGTAAATAATATATACCTTCTTCCTTTAAGTAATAATATTGATATTTGAATTGTTAAACAAAGAAAGATAAATATATACACAGTAAAATAATTATTTTCTGGAATTATAATACATTTTAAAGTGAAATGATTAAAGATAATTTTAATAGTACTAGTACATTTAACTCTTAAAAATGGCATCTAATTTCTGTAAAATTTGTGAGATTAACTTGCGCCCAGTGCGCTGTATGACTTCAATATTTTCTCTAATTAACGGTCCATGTCTTGTATGCACTTTACGTGTAACTTATATTGACAGCTAGTCATATTTTTTATCTATGCCTGTGTGAAAATCTTATAGATGAATATCTTAAAGTTATATATAAATGTTGTTTGTTTCGTTTTAGAGCCTATTCACACGACTAAACTGTATATTTGATTTGAAATATTGAAATGAAGTCTAAATATTATTTTTTTTACTTTTTACTGACAAAATAGCATAAGGCACCAATGTATATTAAAAATACCATTTTTATGCTTTTCTCTTCTCTTTGTTATTTATAACATATAGCATCAATTAGCGTAAATGTGCTATTTTATGGCGCTTTGTTATCATCAGACCTGTGCTACTCATTATGGGGGTAATATGGGGTTAAACTTTAAAGGTTTCCAAATTGATCTCACACTCTCGTTTTGAAATTAAGTAGTGTGAATAGGCTTCCTGTGACTGTGTAGTACGTTGTTGCTTTAAATAAATAATTATTTACCTCTACGTGTATGTCCAGTTACCACCATAAGATCAATAATATTTTGAAACTTTAAGAGTTATAAAAAAAAATACAGAAATGATATTCGCAACAATTACTTAATATTTTTTATTTTTAGAAAATCTAGAATTGTGTTAATTTTGTTATAATTTTACATAATGACAATTAAACGAGGCTTATGAAGAAAAAGGAAACAATTATTATAATGTACATACATTCCATACGATGGTTTAATTTTAACTACGATCGCTTTTGTTTTAGTAATATTAATGTAACATAGTTTATATGAATTTATCACCAAATTTTAATAGTTACTACTTTAAGTATTTGTGTTATTGTCGGCTCACACGACATCGGAATTCGACGAACAAGGCTATTACTATAAATAGACTTTTTTTTTCACTATTGTAGGTATTTAGTTGATGCGGTGGTCGATACTAGAAACATTTTGTAATACTTATAAATAGAAAGATGTTAGCCACTGGTCAGATTTGACATGATAAATTCCAAGGTTTTCTTTATTCCAGCCGAATGGAAATTATTGATTCGCTAGGGTCAAAAAGTCCACATCGACAATCTATCTTCGTTCCAAACCGATCGAGTCTATATTTTATTAGAATGAGGTAAACTTTGAGACTCGTACTTACAATAAGGGTGTGGAATGAACTATCTGCCGACGTTTACCAACGTACTACAGCAAGGAATTCTTCAAAAATGTATTTTGGAGAGTCGGCAACGCGTGACCGTCGCTCTGGTGTTGCAAATGTTTATATGCTACGGTGACCGCTTACCATCTGTAGAGCCGTAAGCTTGTTTGTCACCTTCGTGATGATAACAAGTTTACGGCCTTAAGGTGGAAGCTCCACGCTAGCCCGCGAAATTCAAATT
Organism: Craniophora ligustri; assembly: GCA_905163465.1. NCBI lineage: Eukaryota > Metazoa > Arthropoda > Insecta > Lepidoptera > Noctuidae > Craniophora > Craniophora ligustri. The sequence goes on along the minus strand of LR990967.1, from coordinate 1,381,627 downwards.
TTCGTACGTTTTTTTGCAATTTGCCGGTTTTTTGCAATTTGTCGGTATTTGTCAGGCTGTACATTGAATAAAATATGATTCGCGCCTGTAATAGGTATTTAGTTACAGAATTATAATCATTTAAATCAATAAAACAGCCCTCAAAGTGCATATAACTGTATTGTACCATATATTTCATGAAAAAGTCATTCAATCCAATTGTATGCAATGTGAGGGTTGTATGACAATGACCTTACCATCGACCTTAAGAAGTAAATATATAAAAGAAGACTGATCATGTCAAATCTGACCTGTAGTTGTGTCTTTTGAGGATTTAAGGCGCATTTTCATTAGTCGTTAAGTCGGTCGTTACGCATGTGGGCTCTGAAATGATGCTCATCGGTCGATAACTTGGTCGATTAAAAGCGTGCGGTTGGTCCCCGCAGGCGGGCGCTAACGACAAATGAAAATGCGCCTTTACTTTACCAACAGTCGTGTGAGCTAAGCTTTCTTGTCACGTCTAGTGCACGGTCGCACATATTCTGTGTGTAAATTATAGGGGCCTTAGTGGACCACCTAAACGAGAGATTTAGATTAATACGAAATTCTAAAATAATAATGCTTATTAATAATAATAATATGTGTAACAAATATAATAAATGTAAGCTATTTAAATAGAAAAGTTGAGGTACCGTCGGAAAATAAAGTTATAACAATGACTAGGTATGGTTTTTTATGTATTGTTCAGTGTATGCTTAGGGATAAATTGGGCACGACAAACTATAGAAACTATAAAGTCTCTAGGTTCGATTAAAAGTATTGCATTTAACGACGTGGAATCGGTTTAAGGGGGTCATAAAAAGCTGTAAAGTCTATGAAATAAGTGTGTAAACGATATCATCCGCATCGATTTGGTCCTGATAACGTGAGTAAACGCTGGCTAATGGCGAAACTAGATTTTTCCAGCCGAATGTTTCCCATCGATTGAAGTCAGAAAGCTCTTAAAGGTTAAGGAAAATTGAAGCGCCAATAAAAAAGAAATACATAACATATTGATGCATGTTTACAACGTAATTTTGCAGCATAGACAATTTGACGATTCAGCTATGGTCGTGACTGAGTATTGTTTTAGGTCCTTTATGTAAAAACATGTGAAACGATTTCCACGTACATAGTATACAGATGAAAGTGTTATTTGAATCAATCCAGAATTGTTTGTATTCCAAAATACTTGTTTTGTTAATATATTCCACTGCGGCCCGCTTTTGGTGTTATTTGTAATTTTAATAATTTATTTGACACAATCACTGTACTTAATGTTATGTAAAATAGAAAATATATAATTGTGAGCATACATTATGTTTTCATTTCTATTTTATTGGAACCTATGCTTTTGATGATTGCAATAATTAATTATATAATTGTAGAAATTTATAATCTAAGAAAACGATGGCAAAACTAAGTGGCATGATTGGACCTTGTTGCGTTGATTTATTTTGTCTCGCCTAACTAATGTTAAGAGGTGTAGTTAGAAAAGTATTTCGGATGTGTAAAACATTTTTTTTGATTCAGGTATCTGTTTGCGGAATATGAATTCTTACTGCTTAATCTTACTTCTTACTGCTAATTATAACTCATGTAGCTTCTGCCAGCTACATGAGTTATTATTGGATATAATTATATGATAAATCCGGGGGTATGTAACCAAGTTGAAAAACCATCTATTACATCTTTAATGAGTAATAATATAATCGACCACGCTTATTTTGACAAAATCGCTTAAATAATAATATGCTGGGTATTTAATAACATATGATGTTTGTCAATAAAACACTGAAACACAGATATATCTTTAATAACGAAGCGTCTGTTATAAAAGACGAAGACCAGTCCTTTTCTATAAAAGGAACTTATAAATATAACAAAAAACAATAGTTTTGCAAACGCGAACAAAGTAAAATGTCAACCAAGTAACATCACATTCATTAGAACTAACATGACTAGGACTTAATTTTATATTATATTTTAAGCTATGTTGCACTTCTTGTACATATATGTATACTATGTATTTGAAATTATCATTTAAAATGAATACGTATTATATCTATTATTCAACTCAAAGTCTCTAGTCATAGGCCCAATAAAATTAATTTAAGTGAAAAGATTTAGTCGGTAACTATTTATATTATTACCAGTAAATCAATTTTTAAAAGAAATTAAAGACAATTCGTCGAAGGCTAAAGGAATAATATAATTATAACATTCATCAATACGATAACATTCCTTTGTGCGTATGTTTATACCTCAATCCATAATTCCAGTACCCCCTTACAGCAAAAAAAAATGTATTTCAAAATTACCGAAAAATATACAAAGTGTGCAACACTGCTTTCATATTGATATCAATTCCCCTTTTAAGTATTAATTAAATGTTCTGCTGAGTTAACGACGGGTTGCCAGATGCAGAATAAATGCAATATTAATATAATGTGATTTATTTCAGGCTATCTCTCAAATATGTTTGCCCATAAAAATCTTTAAATGTTGAAGTGCATGAACTATAAAGCATATTTTTTATTTTAAAGTCTGGTAACATTAAAAACGTTAATACCTGGCAACCCTACTGTGTTACTACTACCACAGATATTTTATATTGATGATATTGGCTGTGCACTATCGTGCAATTATAATGGAAGTTTAATTTACTCAAATCCTAATTTTACACATGACCTCTTAGAATAATCTTGCAGATTTTCTACAAGATGGGACGTCATATTTTATTTGCTATACGATCAGTGTAAAATTAGGACATGTGTCATAGATTAGCACATTATTTAAATACATAATTATGTTTTCTTACCACAAACATACTAAACTAAACGCTATACTAAACATGTACAGAATAAATGGGGTTTTAAGATTATTTCTAACGTTATATGCGATACAAAACTAGATTAAGAGACGATTCTAAAAAATATTTCAATTATTATTATTTATTTTTTTGTCGATTATTGAACACCGTATTTAATGTTATTTACATTTAAATCGACTTACGAACGATTGCGCGATGATCGGTTAAAACTCCTAGAGTTACAACTATGTAAATGACGATAATTACATCGAGATCGTAATAGTAGTTACGGGCAGATAAAACATTTATGTACTAAGTAGAACGGTGAGTATGTACGTCCGAATAAATGAGTATATTAATATCATTGATGTACTGAAATTCATTAAAATCAGTTCAGTAATTTTTGCTTTAACAATATACAAACGTCTTCATAGCCAAACAAACTGACAATTATGTAATAGTTTATTGAGATCTTTTATATTAATAAATTATAAAATATACACACACCTTAAGACAGTATATCGAAGAATATATCGATTGCATATGTTGTTATTTGCATATTTTTAATTATGTTTAATTGCAAGGACTAGTTTATCCAGACATGCCTATTCACAGCGTTCTACATCCATGTAAGCCTAAGTTGAGATAGACAGGAGATTAAAATACGCTTAAAAAATATAGATATTAAATAATAAATTCAATATCTGACACTGACTAGAACATATAGTACACTGTTAATTCCATGACATCGATTTTTATATTCAGCATTAAAATTAAGGATATTTTCCTCTTAAATTCCCCGTAAACTGAATAACATACTTAAAACAAAAACTAAAAATAATTTTTTTTCAGACACGAAAAACGAGGATTATGAGTATTTTAATCACTTCATCATTACTACTGTTGCTTTGAATTTTTTATTGAACAGTGCCAAAAGTTTTAATAACGGGAAGGGTAGGTACATATTAAGGTAAGGGTGGGGAAAGTTGGAAAATGGTGATTGTGGGGATAATAAGAGTATTTTGTGTGTTTTTAATGGTGATAATCGTGAGTCAGGATATAATTGTTTATAATACATATAGACTACGTGTACAGGGTAAGGTTTGGACTAGATTTACTTTATGCAAGGTTAAGCTAAATTTACGATTGGGTGTAAAATATTAATGCTAAATATTTATGTATATTCTTTTCGAAATTTAATGCAACTGAAAGTAGGTAATAGGTGATTTTACTGTCAGTGTAATAAAACAATGGCATCTGATTATTTCTTACATTCTTCTATCAATATAATAATATTGATGAAGCCCTGATATTAACACATCGGGTATATTGGAGGCACACTTGTTACCAATGCAAATAGTACTCCTTCATCGTCATGCTTAGTAGAATAACTACAAACGCATCATTATTCATCACACTGTGTGCCTCTTTCCATATTTGTAAGCTTAGTACAATCAAATGAAATTATCAATGTTGTCAGTTACAAAAAGGAGACCATTGTCTCCATGTTTCTGATGTCATGTAAAACCTGTGAGTTTTGTAACCTTACCCTCGTGTACAGTCTATATGATGAACTCCTGGCTCACGGGTGCTGCTAGCTAGCTGAGCGAGCTGTAGGCGGGGGGCGGAGGGCTGGCGTCGCGGCCGGGCATCAGCACGGCGATCTTGTACGGGGGCGGCGCCTCCGGGGACTCCGCCGTGCTCGGCTGCGACCGCTCCGACGACTGCAGGAGGGTGGCCAGCGATATGTCATCCGATGGTTCTGATGGTGGTGGCTGCAGAAATGTAAATTATTTGTATTTTACGTGTCTATTATATCATTTCAGAGAAATAAATTAGAGAGAGAGATAGTGTGTGTGAGAGAGAGGTAGTGTGTCAAAGAGAGAGAGTTAGTGTTGTGAGAGAGAGATAGTGTGTGTGAGATATAGGTAGTGTGTGAGAGAGAGAGAGTTAGTGTTGTGAGAGAGAGATAGTGTGTGTGAGAGAGGGAGATAGTGTGTCAGAGAGAGAGATGGTATGTGTGTGTTTGTGTGAGTGCTTACGTGTCGGTCCCGCTGTGCGGTGGAGGAGACGCGGTCGGGCGGCAGCGGCGGCGGCGGGCGCGCGCGGCACAGCGACAGCGCGCAGCCCACGCCGCACACGCACGCCACGGCCGCGCACACCACGCCCGCCTCGCCGCCCGACCCGCTCGAGCCGCCGCGCTCGCGGATCACCTGCACACACAGCTTATCGTACGTATATGTATGCTACATAGCACCTGCTATAATGGAAGAAATCATTGGCGCCGTGACTGAGCCATTGGCTCTTTCGTGCTTGACTTCCTATGACTTATTACAAGAATAAGAATCAAAAATAGACTCACGCTCACCTGCCGGTCAAAATAGTACTTAGCTCCCGCTAAGAACACGGTGGCCAGTGCGAACGACACCAGCATGCCGAACTTGAGATGCGGCGCCATCATGGGCGAGTGGTGGAGGCCTAGGGCTGCGGTGCGCAGTAACGTGTCGGGCGTGACGGAGCGCGCGGCCGCCAGGCTGGCGATGGTCGGCTGCGGGGGCTCCGCGGGGATCTCCACGTATAAGCTGGGCTCATCGTTCTGTCGTCGCGTTGCGTGCACCGCTGGCATAGGCGGGGGCCTGAGGATTATTTACTATGAAACTTTGCTGTTCGCGTTATACGTAGGTAAGATTTTTTTTAGAACATTGTATGTGTGAAACTTAATGTACCCAATGATACGTAGCTGATCGCTAAATTACTTTTCATTTACTAGGAAGGATATCTCTGGTGTGAACAGTGGCCAGATTGACCAGTTGGCTTGTCTTTATAAGTGCATGAGTATTGTATTGTCATAGCTCTGATTAGAATACAATCTACATGAGCATAGGCTCCCTGCAAGGTGAGCTGACGAACTGATAAAGGTCGCTGGAATCTGCTGGTTTCGGGTGGCGCAGGAAAAACTACGTTCGTCGCGAAGATCCTATTATTATGTTCAATGGATATTATTTAGCTAAGATATTTATTGTTAAAACTAGGACGGGGTTACATGTTCAGATAAAATTAACAGGCATACATTATTTCTTAGTAGTTAGCGTGTGAATTACTGTTCTAGCTATTTAGCTGATGATGATGAGCATATGTCGGACGTACCCAGCATGGCGGTGCGTGCGGTGCGGGCGGCGCGGCGGGCAGTCGACGGCGGCGAAGCGGTGTACGGGCGCCGCCATGCCCTTGCGCCCCCCGCCCCCGGCCGCGCACACGCGACCCCGCGCTCGCCCTGATCGTAACACGCACTGTAAACAAAGTGGCCACTCCACCCCTAACTACCCCCTTCCTAACTTTCCTAACCTTTACCACATACATTTATTTCCCTTGACCGACCTTTTTTTTAGCTTCGGCACCCTCGATCTACTTGCTCCTTCGCCACTGAATTCCAATAGATGAGATCCTGGAGTGGGCACCGTATGAGAATTCCTAATTGGTAGCCCAAATTCCGAGGGTGGGGGGACCTGCACTGGACCATTCTGGGCCCCCCTCGCCCCCGCCCTAGTTCCACGCACGTTAGGGATAACGTGCTTAGAAACGTGTAAACATTTGCATGTTTGTATAAGTCATTATTTATAGTTAGTTGATGTAGACTAGAGGTATACCTATATCTAACATTAACTATCTAACATTTTCAGTGATACAAGTCTTGTGGTGCCTATCTGTGGCCATTGTGGTGTCACCATAACATGTTTTGACTGTTGACCCATTATATTGATAGCTATTTACATGTAAACACAATTAGGTAATATATTTATTTATTATAAGTACCTTTGTTTATAGATAGTTTATAAACTTACAAAATATTGTGAAGGATAGTAACACATTAATATAAAAATAATGTTTCTAGGTAACCAATTGGTGCCTAGGTATTAAATTTTTACATTAAATACTTCTAATTTTAAAGTGACATTTAAAACCCTAACAGGATAAACCGTAATATTATTTTGTCAGCACTTTTTTGTATAGAGTAAGGTCATACAGATTAAAAATACCTTTCTAATTTTACAGAGGTGGATATAAGTACTTCTAGAATAAGGTTAAGATAAAAAATCTGAGTTACGCTAATACTTACCAGCAGACAGTGACGATGGAACACGATGACGGCCGGTGTAGGCACACTGGCTGCGTTTATCTATCCAAAAATGCATCGGAATGCCTCGGTGCTAGCTGGTGGAGGAATATCAGTGGTGGTACAATGCCTTCAGTGTTTTGCACATTGAACCATTTTATGGTGTTGCTGCAAGTAAATTTATTATGTGATAATGTAATGTGGGATTGTGGTTATGGCAACGACATGAATACTATATGAAATATTTGTTTGTTGTGGTGTTTATATAAAAAAAATATTTCGGTTTCCCAGATAGACTTAGGCTATAGTCCACCATGCCAGCCTAGTGTGGGTTGGCAGACTCCACACACCATAGAGAAAATCTTTCAGGCATGCAGGTTGCCTCACTACTTTTTCCTTCACTATTTTAGGATATGGTAAATATGCATGTAACTTTGAAAAGTCAGTGGTGTATGCCCTGGGATTGATCTCAGGACCTTTGACTTCACAGTGGGCATACTGTTTGATGGGCAGATACCTAAAATAAGCTTTAATTTTTTTGGTTGATCTTTAAACTATATAGGATAATATGACTAGTGCTTCTAATATGTAGTGCACCCAAACACATGCAGGAACCTGGTTTTGAGATTTGAGAAAAAGTTATGTCAATACATGCTAAGTTAAAACCCGCCAAGTCAATATTATTACTCTATGATAGTGTTGTTTAGAGCTCTATCATCCAGCTGGTCAGTAATTTTCATAGAATTTAAATATTTATAATGTTAAATGTAATCATTGTAATTTTTCTAAATGTTGTGTTACTCATTCCCATTGTACCTAAATATTTATTTGACAACAAATATTGAGTACCTACCTACTATCCAAGGAACTTCAGGAACTTAAAGTGAATAAAAAACCTATAATAAATTGTGACCTAATTGAGTGGCAATATTAAGATATCTCATGACCCGTGAGGACCTTATAAATATGTGTTTTCATTTATAAATAGTGCTATAATAATATTATTAGTCCCTAGTAATTATGATACAAAAAACAAATAAATTATTTAACTCTGAAATTAACACCCAGTTCGAGATATTACGAGCAAATATAAATTAAGTGTTTGAATAATATTAAAAAGTTAAATGATAGAAAAATACTTTACCTTTCTGTTAATATTTTTCGCACATAAAAATTGGGTCACGGATTATGATTAGCTGGGAATTAATATAAAGAAAATATTTAATATTCCTGCCATGTATCAATATTTTTACACTATATTCACACGCACACGACTATATAAAGCCTTTTCACTAGTAAAAAATATATAAATTATCTAAATACATAGCTAACAATCTGTAAATTAAATATACTATGCAGTATTTTTAAAATGTAATAAAATAAATCATCAATTCACTATGCACTGCACTTGACAGCCATTTGTGGGCGGGGTGCGCGCGAAGCAAAACAATCAGAACTACCAACAGCGCAATAGAAAACTAATCAATAAGTATTATTTTAATCAACTTATTAGTTAATTATATAGTACAGGGTTTATAAAACAATATTCTTATCATTAAGTAAATAAAAAATCTTCTTCAATTTTGACTTATAAAGTTATATTGTTACTTTCAGTTCTATAAGATTATATTGACAAATGGCATCTACCTTCGCTAATAAGAGCTTACAGTATTTTATTTATACTAGCGCTTACAATCATATTTTTAAAATACATTTCTAAACATATTTCATTAAACAATATTACTCGTAAACATTTAAGTGTAACCATATCTGAATTCTGAAGCAAATAAACACTTCAATTTAAATTTACCTCGTCGTAATTGGATGACGATTTCCGGAAACTTCTAGATATAATATGTATTAGTTATTTAGTTTAGAAACAGAATATACGCTATTCAAATTGTAAATTAATTATTTGTCATTTTATTATTATTTTTATTGATAGAAAATGTGAAATTTCTAAATTTTTTTATTTTTGTAATCATATTTCTAAACGATAGAATTGTGTGACAAAACGAGCGTGAAAGCGTGAAATTACCTCTTTTCTATTTTTGTCATAGGGATAGCCAATTCCCAATACTTTATATCGATCATCATAATCGAGATATATCTTAATTATTCTATTATATGCCTAGTCGAAAGACACAGCGTTTATGTGAAGAAGCTGTCTATGATCTTGCCATCAAGGAGCATATTTAGTTGAAAACATACCTGTTTGTCTCTGTTTTATTGAAGTTACCATGAATTTCCGGCAGGGGTCGTGCGTCCTTCCCGCGCGTCCGTTGATTCACTTCATAGCGTTTGTGATTTTCGTCGCGTAAGGAGCGAAAATTTTCCAATGTTCTAAAAGTGAGAACTAAGTGTTCCTACTTTGATTTTTAATTTTTATTTAACTGAAATAAGTGCTTTATCGCATAAGTTTAATGTTGTGTGTGTGGGTGTCGTCGTTAGCGGCAGTTAGGTGAGTACCTACTTGTACTTATGAATCAGTCGGAGGCTTCCGATGCGCAAGTCGCCGCTCCCGAGGGAGGGCGAAGTGCTAGGAGCTCTAGCTCAATAGAAAGTAGCAGCTCTTCCTCATCTTCAGGAGATGAGGAGGGTTTTGCGGACCCACCACTAAGCAAAAGATCCAGGCGCAACAGGTCAAAACCTGTTCAGACTCGCCTATAAATCAAGTCGATTTCCTTTCTTTTTCCTTCTTTAGAGTGTGTAGCTCAGATTCCTTCATGCCTAAATGCATCAAATAGTAACAAAACTAATAATAGTTTAGATAATGCCGGCCATTCCAAGATGTCCGAAACAAAATTTTTTTTTTTTATACCTACAACCGCCTTATATGTCATTAAGAAAGTTAAAAAGAACTTGATGAAAATAAAATTGTACCTAGTGCTGACCCAAGTAAATAAGCGGAAACTAGTAATTTACAACAGTTAACTCGCAAGCTTGGAGAGGCATAAGATATAAAAAACCATTACAGGCTCACTTCGCTACCCGGAGTAGCGATGTGAGATTTACATGTCTGAAATTAAATGAGGAGCTCTGTCATTTAAATAAGGGAACAGATTATTAACTAATACTGAACATTTACTAGCGGGATTATCGAATGCAGTCTTACATAGTCGACAACTGTTTAAAAAAAATGGTTTACAGTACGTCATAGATTAGGCTTCTAATGCAGGTACGGAACTGAATGCAAACTCGGGTAAATTCACAGAAATATTTGGTCCGTTATCTCCATCATATAAGAACATGAAGTCATGTATGCAGGTTAATTGCGCAAATAGGCAGAATGTATTAAGGTTAAATGTGACCGTATTCTAAAACAAATAAACAATGTCAATTTAAAAATTGTGTTTCAAAACATTCCACCCAGTTTGAAACACCTAATTAATAGGGATGCTCGTATTCCACTGGTATACTCTTTGAGGAGATCCCAGGTGTGGCTAAACATGCCAAGTTATTTAAAGAATAAAAATAAATTAGTGACAGTAATAATACTAACTTAAATAAAAAATTTAAACAGTCCTCTAAATCAAGAAAATTTTATAAGGAAAATAAATCAAAATTTGAGAAAAAATTACTATAATATTAACAGCCCTAACCTTTGGTCTTTCATCAGCCCCTCACTCTTTCGCTTCTGTGACCAATTGGATTGCGGAAATCCTTCGGAGACAGGGCATAAGAATAATAATTTTATTTTATTTATTAATTATTAATATTTTATTTAACCAAGCAAAGCTTGTAGAACCCTGATAAAGTTGGGTTGGCAAGTGAATTATCAATAATCACTTCTCACCCCAACTCAGTAACTAGAATACTTAGGCATGACATGGAACACAAAATCCAATTTAATATCTCTTCCTGTCAAAAAAAGTACTGAATATAACAAAAATGTCAACCAATTTATTGTAAAGAAAATGGCCTGTCTCCGGAAGCTACAGAAATGGCTGGGTATAATAAACTTTGCCTATTTAGCGACATTGAATGGTCACCTGCACTGTCGCAGAACACCGATTTTACTAAAATCATTCAGAGGAGGCAGACCAAGGCAAAAGAGGATGTTAGTAGTAGAGTTACTAAAGTGGCTAAAAAATGCAAGAATAAAAATGCAACCACAGACGCGGCGGACGCGGGCTGGGGAGCACACCTGAACAACATAACGTTGTCGGGCAATTGGAGTCCTCGCCAGCTAAAGTGGCACTCCAATGTGAAGGAGATGTATACCGTGTATGCAGCCTTATCACAACAAGGTGCAGACATGAGGGGTGCACACGTACTGGTACACTCAGACAATCGCACCCTGATAGCCTACATAAGGAACGAAGGGGGTACCCATTCCTTACCCCTGGGCCTGACAGACAAACTCCTTCACTTGACCGAGCAGCTCAACATAACGCTGTCGGCTTCTTACCTCTCGGGGAGGTTAAACAGGATTGCAGACCACCTCTCAAGAGGAAAGCCTGTGCCCAAGTGGCATCTGCAAATCCAAGCCAGGGTGGCAATATTAAAAAAATAGGGCGTGCCAGTCATAGACTTGTTTGCATCAAAAGAAACTGCAGTCGTCCCGCGGTACGTAACCTGGGACTCGACGGATGGGTCAGCAGTTTTCTGTGACGCCTCCAGTCAAAATTGGAACTGTCAGTTGGGCTGGGTTTTCCCCCACCCAATCTAGTCCCTTGGGCACCTTAATAGTCCCGCATTGGCACCACTTTTGGTTAACTGACCTCAAAGCCAGAGCCCTACCAGATCCATTGCCAATATTGGATCTGCAGCAGAATCTAATCGATCAAACAACAGGTTTAGGTCCCCCACAGGTGGACAAATTGTCCTTCCAAACCTGAATCAAGCCTCCCAAAATTGGGGGGGGGGGAGGGGTGATCAGCTCTCAAACTGGAATAGAGAGGAAATACAATTATTGAGTAGCAGTTGGCGAACTAGCACTCTAAACACATACAAAACCCCTATAAACAGGTGGTTGGCATTTTCCACCACAAATAATGTTAATAATAAAAATCCAGATGGCAGAGATGTTGCAAGGTTTTTAGCAAATCTTTATTTAAAACTATTTTATAGTGTATATATATATAATATACAATATACACTATATACAAAAAATATACAATAATATTGTGTTATATATACTATAACACAATATTATTACATAAATCTGCTATTTCTACTTATTGTGCTTCAACAGTAGAAAACCTTTCCAAAAAATTTCCTTTGTTAACAAGTAATTAAAGCCATTGCATTGATTAAACTCAAACCTACAAAATCGCCTTTATGGCATATCCCTTTATTATTTAATTGGTTAGAAACCACTGTTTATTGCACCAATTCGCTTTTTGATATATTTAGAAGAACTGCATTAATTTTGCTCTTAGCATCAGGTCCATGAATACATGACCTTACCTTACTAGACATATCTCAAAACAACTGCATAGAAGAAGAGGACATCATTGTGCTGTGGTCCAGGTTTGGATAATAGCAGATTCAAGCCATTACAGGCAGTCAGGATGGTCATTGGTGAAACACCCAAATGCCCTGTACATATATGTCCTGTAAGACATATCAAACAATTAATTTAGACTTTGCAGCATAGTCGGGTAAATAGTAATATATCCAGTTAATTTATTTATTCCTCTTAAAGGGTAAGTTAAGCCAACTACTAGAACCCTAATTGTAGGATGGGTTAAATTTGTTTTTAAAGCAGTAGACATAAGTGAACCACCAGGGAGTATTAGAGCTGCAGCAGCATTCAAAGGCTGGTGGAAAAATGTACATTGTAATTGAAGAAAGACTAAAAACAGGCAATTGGAAAAGTGATAAAACTTTAAGAAGATTTTATTTCATTGCAGGGAAATCATTCAGAAAGATAAAAATGAGGATTTACTTTGATCAAATTTCTCAAGTGTCTAGAGTTTATATTTTAATTGATAATTACAAATATAGAATTGATCTTAATTAGCATCTACTGTAGATGCACCTTTTTTTATAATATTGATTGTTAATGATCATGAGACTGAGTGCCAAATTATTATAATATCTTAATTAATAACATTTTGTTTATTGTAGTAGTAGATAACCATACTACATAATAATATAGTAACTATATAAATGAGTCGTTTTTAATTCTTACTTATATTTTGTTATATAATGTTAGAAAAAATAATCATTGATTATTAATATGAATAAATAAAATAAAACTATGAGAAACAATTCTTGGTATTTTACACATTTATATCCAATTCACATAGCGTTTGCAGTTACCATCACCAGCAGATATCAAACAAGTCTTCACATAAACGCTGTGTCTTTCGACTAGGCATATAATAGGACTGTTTTACATTAAAATAAAACAGTTATTATGTGCCGAAAGAAAGACACAGCGTTAGAGCAAGGGCCTTGCTGGTGAGTGAAGACACTATGAAGTGAATCAACGGACGCGCGGGAAGGACGCACGACCCCTGCCGGAAATTCATGGTAACTTCAATAAAACAGAGACAAACAGGTATGTTTTCAACTAAATATGCTCCTTGATGGCAAGATCATAGACAGCTTCTTCACATAAACGCTGTGTCTTTCTTTCGGCACATAATAACTGTTTTATTTTAATGTAAAACAGTCCTATTATTAATAAATTCGTTTATTACTCTGATTTATTGGGTTACATTTTTAATAAAATGATTTAAAGATTTTCCAAAAATGACGACTGAGTCTATGATCAATAAACTTAAACACCAAATGGAACAGTCATGTATGTAGTGAAACATATTCTATTTTTGGCATGAGATTGTAAAAGATGTGCATGTTTCAAGCCTTGAATATTATCAATATTATACCATCTTAACGTTTTAACTTTGCCCCTTTGAAGCTCGTTATCTTATTTACGGTTTATACCAACTGCTGTATGAAACAATACTGAGAAATACCGAATACATTGTTTAGTAAATTTTTTTTGTTGACGTATTGATTTTTCTCATTTGAAATAAAATTTGTTATTCATTATTCATATTATTTTCGTATTAGTTTTAATATTTACATTCTTTAACGCTTGCAGTTCTTAAAAGCCTAATTTTAAAGCTTCTGAGACAATTTGTCGGGTTGTCATTATAATTATCTTACGTAATGTAATATAATACTTATGCATAATATATTGCCTCGTTCAGCGCAGTGGTGTTTTGGATTTAATTTCGTATTAAGGGTTCAAGGTTCGAATGACTGGAATGACAAAATGTAGAAAGGGCAAATGTTTATGAGATGACCATAGGTATCGATACAAAAATAAATATAGACAACAATAATATAGAAGCGTAGTCTACAATATATAAACATTTTTATAAAACCGATTATATTCAATTGATATAACCTACTATATCGATTCTCACATAATAGACATATTAGAATCGATTATCCAAGTTATTCCCATCTCTATGCTGTCATCAGTATATAATATATATTAGTCTATGATCGTTATTCGTTTCATTACGCGTTGTAAGCGCGTTACGCATAATAATTTCGGTTTTTATCAACATGTTTTGCAATCTACTACTGCCATTTAAATAACGAAGTGACTGTATACTATTTGTGCAAGCTGATTTTCCCGTGCGTCATCAACGTGTTCAATTGTGATATGTACAGATATTTGTCATTTTAGGAGTGAAATTACTAGACTAGTGACGTTATCGTTTATACGAATACATTATGTTAGTATCAAGACATAGGTTTGACCGTCAAAGGTCAGCGAAGGCCTACTGCCAGTGTTGGAAAGAAAACAAACCCACACCTTGGGAAGACCCTAGTGGCTGTTCATGTGGCGAACATTCTAACAGTAAGTGACTAAATAGTCTACGTATTGTAATTATTAAGTATACAAGTTTTAGTTCGGTCAGAAAGTTGCGTTATGGACGGAATTATCTTTCACTTCCTTTTATGTCCCAAACACGCCAGAATAGGAAACCAATCGCCTTTATTTAAAAAAAATTGATTACTTCATTTATTTTTAAATACTTATATCACGTAATAAAATAATTCAAGATGACTTTTTTATTTGTTTCTTGGGATGAGTAAATATAATATAAATTAATATTTCAAGGACTGCTGATGTAAGAAACAAGTTTTATTTACTATCATCATCAGCCTATATTCGTCCACTGCTGGACGTAGGCCTCCCCCAGTGAACGCACAGAGCTCGATCTTCGGCTCTTTTCCTCCAGTCACTGCCAGCTATCTTGCGCAGGTCTACAAAATATTTACTATAATAATAGTTAATACATATTATTAATTATTAAGATCATAGTAAACATTGAATGAGGAGGACGGACTTGGCCAGGTGGAGCAACAACTTGCGCAAGGCAGATGGCAGGAACTGGAGGAAAAGTCAAAATATCATTTATTCAAAGTATCATTTATTCAAAGTAGAGAAAGAAAAGAAAAGAGCAGAAGATCGAACTCTGGGGTGTACACTAGGGGAGGCTTACGTCCAGCACTGGATTAATACAGGCTTATGATAAAACATTGAATGGTTAAGTGTGTGTTATCTATGCTGCAAATGTCTTTATAATAAAAACATACTATAACTATTTTCCAATGGAGCAAATATTTTTTTTAAATGCATGTTACGTAAATGTTGAAACATATTTATTTACATGTTTATTTGATTTTTTTAGATCCATGTAAATGCTTATTTTGGCAGTAATAATTAGGAAATATGTTTATAATAATTACCTAGTATCAATCCATTTGATTCAAATAACATATTGAATCGCTAGTCTCTAATTTTTTATTATAATGATAAGCTAAAAGGTTTTATCAAGATCTATTAGGTAATTAAATATGACCTTATCCTTAACAATAAACTTGAAAATATGTTAATTAAAAATACATACATACACTCCCACCTTTACATTTTAAGTTTCTGCTCCTCCCATGGAAAAAAGCACAAATGTTAATTAACAATGTTAGTATTTTTCTTCTTCTTTGAAGTGCCTCCCCAATTACAGGAGGTATTGTTAGTATTTTTAAATGCATTTAATTTAGTATTTCTCTTACTTATATTTAATCCCCAATGCGAAAATTATATGTTATATTATTAACATGTCTGTGTGTTTGTCTATGGCATAGTGGTTCCTAAAGAAATGCATAGATTTTATGCAGTTTTTTTATGAAAGCTGATGTCATTGTGTCCGATATCATGAGGTTCTTAGCTACAATTAAAACAATATTATTTATTTAATTGTTTATTTGAAAATGTTAATTTTATTATTTTCTATTCTAAACAGTTAGTGAATGGGGATGGGAGATGCCAAACACCACAGCCACCAGTTGGGTGATGATGTGTCCAGACAAGAAACAGGTAACCTTCCACCCGTTCTACAGTTCCGGTACAGCTGCTGTGAAGGGAGACACAACACTGGTCAATGACTACCACTACTACTGGGAAGTGAAGATGTTGACGGAACCTTATGGAACAGACATTGTGAGTGAATATTGTCATTTATTTTGTAGAATTTGAATTCATTAGCAATTATTTAATTTAAGTATCTTTATATGTTTATATGTATCTTGTTAAAACGTGTAATTACATGTGAGCGGGCACATACAGACAAATGGAGGCTAAATGTGTATTAAAATATTCATAATAATATATTTTTTATTAGTAAAATGGATTTGTGTATGCTAGCTCACATAATCTAATATATAAAATTCTCGTGTCACAGTTTTCGTTGCCATACTCCTCCGAAACGGCTTGACCGATTTTGATGAAATTTTTTGTGCTTATCCGGTATCTATGAGAATCGGCCAACATCTATTTTTCATCCCGCTAAAAGTTAGGGGTAGTCCACCAACCCCTATAATGTGGCAAAACAACGTTTGCTGGGTCAGCTAGTCTAATATATAAAATTCTCGTGTCACAGTTTTCGTTGCCATACTCCTCCGAAACGGCTTGACCGATTTTGATGAAATTTTTTGTGCTTATCCGGTATCTATGAGAATCGGCCAACATCTATTTTTCAGCCCCCTAAAAGTTAGGGGTAGTCCACCAACCCCTATAATGTGGCAAAACAACGTTTGCCACATTATAGTCTGTCAGCTAGTTAATAATAATAATAGCCGATTCGATAAACTGTGTACCAATAGATTCATTGTAATATTGTATAGAATCGTTAAATTAATTAACAGACAGAACTGTGTTGTTGGGGAGTTTCTTGCGCCGCTTCTTCTTCCCAACAAAAACACTAGGAAGCGGTGAAGGGCGGGCGTTTTTGGGGGCTGTCTTTATTGTCGACGTTCAAAAAGAGCCAATTAAATTTGGCCTACTTTGAATAAATGATATTTTCATTTTGATATGGTACTGATAACTGTAAATATGGAAAAAATTGAAGGAATTGATTCATTAAGCATTGTTTGCCAAGATAAGTATAAACAAGGTAAAACAAAGTATTAATTAGTTTACGATATGTTTACGTATTGTAAACAAATTAATACTCTGTTTTACCTTGTTATATCTTAGACAGATGTCTGAACTAGGTAATCCTGTCTTGCAACTTAAATGCATATGAAAGTATATACAGTATACACTGACATAAAAAATTTATCTGCTTGTTCCGGCTAATCTCTGAAACGGCTGGACCAATTTTGGAGGGCACCAAATAAGTAGTAACTTAGGCTACTTTAAATTAGGAACAAAAACTAAAACCGCGTTACTTAATTAAGAACTCGGGAGCAAAGTGACTGAATATAAACTTTTTTTCGTTAAGTTGCACGCGGACGAAGTCACGGGAATCAGCTAGTCAGTAATATATCCCAAGTTGTTTATCATAATAATCTTATCAAGTGTTTAAGTCAATGTCTGTCTAAAAGGACCTTATCATTTCCGGAATGCAAAGAAAAATAATCTTTGTTTATTCATTCAGTTTACAATGTTGGGCTGGATTTCAAAATGTAAATAATATAAAAGTTTATAATGCATTATATGCATTGTCTACATAAGCCAGATGGTCATTGACCTAATAGTAGTTACGTTACTTGCTCATGTTAACTCCAGTGAGTGTAAAAATATGGTGTTATTGTGTAGCCTAATGAGTAATGAGTGACTAATGTGATAGTCCTACACTTCATAGCATCTTTCACAGGTTTTTTTTTTTATTATAAGTTATGTATAACCTTCTTAGTTATCATGTTTCAAATGTGACTCGATCGAAATTGTCTCCGCTTCTTAGCTGATTCAAGAAACCTGATTATAAATAAATAAATAAAATAATAATAATTAATTATTCAAACTGGAACACTATCTAGGTTGCACATGCTTCGCATTAAGACATAATAAAAGTAAACGCTGGTAACATATAAACGGAAATCGGTGATACTTATAGATATAAAACGAAATACCATTCATGGCCAAGCATTATGTGGTAATTAGTATCAATTACATAAATATTTGATACTGAAAAAACACATGACGTTATCGCACGTGCCGTGTGAGCTATGATAACAATTATTGATGTATCACCTTAAATTTAAAATCAATACATGGTAATTAATGGTTATACAGGATTAGTTTTGACACGCGGGTTTCCTCACATGGTATATAAATAAAGAGTAGTCTATGTGTTTATCCAGGTAATAAGCTATTCAGAGAGTGGGTAGTATATATGTATACATATAGTATACATATACCTACTAGACTAGACGACCCGATTAGCCCAGCGGTAGTTAACGCTGCCTTGAGTGCTATGGATCCCGGGTTCGAATCCCGGTAGAGATAAATGTTTGTATGATGAGCATCAACATTTGTATGCGAGTCATGAATGTATCTATGTATAATATGTAGGTATTAAAAAAAAGTATATATGTAGTATATCAACACTTGTATCTGTAACACAATCCTCTTTGTTTAGATCGGAACTAGATGGCGCTGTGTCCTAAAGTCCGGATATATATATTTATTTGGCTTCAACGTAACATACTATCGGCTGTGTCCCTTACAGGAAAAAGGTGTACCGTTAATCATTGTCCCATGAGTCCTTGATAGATAGACTTATCATTTAACTAGCTTTTAACCGCGACTTCGTCTGCGTAAAATTAGAAATTTTATCAGCTTACGAAATTCCACCCCTATTTTCTCCCTTTTAAGGGATGGTTTACCCTACACCATCCTTCCCCGGGACTCAAACTATCTCTATACCAAATTTCATCTAAATCGGTTCAGCGCTTATAGCGTGAAGAGGTAACAGACAGACAGACACTTTCGTATTTAAGTATGGAAGTATGGATTAGTGTGGATTGATTCATACCTCCATTTGAATAAAGTTTCAACCATTTAGGGCGCCCTTCACGCGCGCGTTGTCCCTTCACAACGCGAGGCGTACGCTGCGCTGCCGCGGCGTCTGCGCTGCGTATACGTTCATCGAACGCCTACGCCCAGTGTGAAGGCGCCCTTGGTCGTTCGTCCCTGAAAGTTAATTTGAAAACTTCCTCATTCCTGAAACAAATACGATACGATATTATGTTTTAATTTTAAATAGCATTTTTCACATTGCTGCCTTGGCACATGTCCCAATGGCAGTACACCTATATTCAAGTTTATCAACAAGTCCAAAAGAACTTGTTAAATTTGAATCGGATTTCTAGAATTATTTAGAACGTAGGGGCTTAAAGGCCACATTAAGAAACACGTCTTCCGTCAACTTCCAAGAATGAAGCAGATTGGTTAATTAGCAATGTTCTACCGTGACTCATGCTATGATTCATGGGTATTTTTAGCCCGCAAAATACTGGTTATCTAAATCGGTAGCAAACAAGGTTAAAAATACATTGTTTATCTTCCGATGTAGATAGATATATTGGGCATAGTTATAAACTATGTTGTAATAAGATTAGTTACTTTAAATTATCTTTATTTGAGAGATTTTTTTTAGTGTTCTATATTTGAGGATCTACTAAAGGATGACCGAGCAACAGTATCCAAAAGCTTTTGGGTTCACTGTTACTAACTTTTACTGAAGCCTTTGTCTTTTATGTATGTATGTACATAGTACAGCCACGGGCAAAAGTATTAGGCACCCTACAGTATTGCCAGTTTTAGGGTGATTTAGTATAGGAAATGTAAATAAATGACATATATTATTATTACGATTTATTTAAGTCAAATAACTAATATCTTGTCGGTCCACCTTTTGATTTAATCACCGCAGACACTCTTTTCGGCATTGACTCTACCAGCCTAAAACATTCCTCTGGAGTAATGTTTTTCCACTCATGCTCTAACGCAGCCAGGAGTGATTGTTTATTATTTATCGAGTGTCTGCGGATGTTTTTCTTTAAAATGGACCATATGTGTTCAATGGGATTAAGGTCCGGTGACTGTGGGGGCCAGTCCAAAAGATCGACTCTATTTTGAGCCATCCACGTCATGGTGTGTGCTGATTTGTGGCAAGTTGCGTTGTCTTGCTGGAATTTCACTCCGTCAGCATTTGTGTCACCGAAAATCTGCGTTATCGACGGAGCTAATGATGTTTCTAGGATTTCAGTGTGCTTGACGCTATTCATTCGCCCTTCACATAACACCATTTCACCCACTCCTTCGGCAGCCATGCAACCCCAGAGCATTATTGAGCCCCCACCGTGTTTAACAGTGGGAACTACACATTCTGGGTTGTACTCTTCGCCCACTCTCCGCCTGACGTAAGTCACACCGGGGGTTCCAAACACCTTTGCAATAAGAAAAAATAGATTCAAATTTAGACTTCATTATTTTTCTTGCGGGAAGTGATTTTAAGAATTCTAAATTGTTTTAATGTAACACATAAAGTCAAAATTATTACCTCAAAGTTTGATTCGTCTGACCAAAGTATATTGGACCAATCTTCCACAGTCCAATTTCTATGCCTGAGGGCCCACTCCAACCGATTTTTTTTATTGTGTTCCGAGAGCCAGGGCTTCTTTCTTGCTTTACAACCTTTTAATCCAGCTGTAAGAAGTCTTCTTCTCACAGTATATGCACTTACTGGTCGGCCTTTTTCATCGGATAAATCTGCAGCGAGCTCTAAAGCAGTTTTTTTTCGGTTCTGTAGAGACTGCCTAGTTAATAATCGGTCTTCACGCTCTGTAGTTATTTTTCTTCTGCCTGTTCTTGGTCTGTTTTCATGGGTACCGGTCTCATTGAAACGATTTAGTGCATATTGCACTGCGCAACGCGAGCACTTCACTTCTCGGGCTATTTTCACTTGAGACATGCCTTGTTCACTTAAAATTTTAATTTTTTGCCGTTGTTCTGCACTAAGTTCTGATTTTTTAGGCATAATTAACGCGATAGATATTATTCTTTAGGAAAAATATTGTAATAATTGCGTACGACACATGTATGTCCGCTGCAAGCACTGATAACACACTAAAATTCAAAAACTGCAAAATAGCAAATACCAAGAATGCCATCTTCAAGCACACCTGGATGTCATAAATGTTTGTCTTTGTTTTATTTCAATAAAAAAAAGCCGCCCATACAATACTAAAACCAAGAAATGCTTATCTAACCAATTTTTAGTGGAGACATTGACGAACAATAGGGGTGCCTAATACTTTTGCACGGGGCTGTATATAGGTGTAGGATGACGCTTACGAAGTAATCTATATGTATTATAGCTAGGGTTGCCATGTTGGCAACCCTAGCTTACCTTACCTTGCTTATACAGTTATACTTATGCATGCAAATAAAAAAGAATACAAATAAATGAGGTCTATGTCTCAGCGGTAGTTAACGCTGCCTGCTGTGCTATGGGTCCCGGGCTCGAATCCCGGCAGGGACAAATGTTTGTGTGATGAGCATCAACATTTGTTTCCGAGTCATGGATGTGTCTATGTATAATATGTATGTATTTACAAAAAAATAAGTATATATGTAGTATATCAACCAACTAGTATTCGTAATACAAGCCTTGTTGCTTACCACGGAACTAGATGGCGCTGTGTAATAATGTTCGAAAATATTTATTATTATTATATGTTATAATTCTCCAGATGGTAGGCATCGGCACCGACAAAGTGGACATGGCAGACTCTCTATTCACGTTCACATCATTCCTGGGCCGCGACGGGGAGTCCTACGGGCTGTCGTATACCGGAGCCCTACGACACAACGGCGCCGTCAGCCGGGACAACGGCGGCTTCTGCAAGGGCAGCATCGTCGGCGTGAAGGTGGACCTCTGGCAGGGAACCCTCGAGTTCTATCTTAACAGGAAGCCACAAGGTACGATTGCTTTGTTTTCTTTTTTGTTTCATATTTCTAATCTCAATTTGCTTGGTGCGAAATTCGAAGCTCATTAGAATAATTACGTAAACTTAATGTGTTCGTTGCGATTATACACTTCGATGTACGCTGGGAAGTACGGAATTGACAGACCACAGGGCTTCGATTTTTTTTTAATCATACAAGCTTGAGCTTCGGATTTCACGTCTGACCATTTGATCAGTTACATCTACTTAAAACTCGATGATTGCGGCCCTCTGATTGGTCGGGGAGTACATAGCTGGCCAATCACAGCGACGAACGCGAAAACGCCGTTACGTTTCGATTCTAAAATTAACTTGCGGACTCTATAGATACAGATTCAGTTAAATTTAAGTTAATGTGTACGAGTTTTACGCAATAATGGTAGTAGTTTATGCTTAAAATACATTGTTTATCTTGCTTTGCTGCATATCAGTAGTGAAGGTTCAGCTGATGTCGTTAATTAGTGTACTCGGACGGGTCAAATCCTAATAGTATCAATGATAACTCAAGATAAACCTAGATATGCTTAAGATTGGCACGTACGAGTACATAGTACACTACGGTGCAATGTTACTGCGTGTCAACAAACAACGCTTTTGCATTTCTCATCATCATATTATGTTACCCGACTACGCCTTCGGTAGTTTATATAGCCTTCCAGTATACTTATGTTCATGGGACATTTCTGGTGACACTCAAATATTGGACACTATAATATGTCTGGACTTTAAAAGAGACCATAAATTTCTGAATTTGTTTTGGTGTTTCTTCTTAGAGGTCGTCAGTTAGGAAACAGTGGCACCAACGAGTAATTATTACTGACTTGTTAGTGTCCTGTAAAATATTTATTTACAGAAATAGTAGTTTTATTTCAATTTGGCATTACATGTAGTACTTTTAAATTGGCGACTTAGTTAGAACGGATCTAAGGTCTTATGGAAAAGAGCCGGCATTTATTTATATAACATATTGTAAACAAAGTACCAACAGTTTCTATTCACTAGGGGTACATAATATAATTAAAGATATAAATAATATATCTTTATATCGAAACAAGAATAACTAATGAGAGTAATTCTAATCATAAAGAGATTCTGAACAGAGTTCAAGTCAGTCGATAAACTCTTGAGTTTAAAAAAACAATAAATCGATTAGTACATTTGTTATTATTATTTTTTTCGTTTAAAGAGTGTTCATCGTGTTTTGATAATGACATGATAAGTTTTCCATTCTCCGCCTAATAGTTACTATATATGAATGAAAACGGAATATAATAAACCGCGCATCAAAAATACTGATTGAGCGACAAAATTACTGATTGAGCAGCAAAATACAGATATCGGTTAGGTTAGGTTAGAACTGTGACCACACAAGCCAGAACCAAATCTGAATACCAAAAAAGTGTATAGGTATAAGTAATAACGATACTTTTAATGAACATATTTTGGTGCACATTCAGTATATTTGGTGGAACACAGGCAAAATTAGGTAAATGAAATGGGAATAAATTAAAGTACTTTTAAATACCATCCAATGAAAACTTCAGCAACCGAAATTTAGTAATCAGTCTATGGCGTCCATTTATTTATAATATTTCATAATTAATGCAATTTGCAAGGGAGTGAAAAAGGTTTTCCAAGGTCAGCAACCCGCAAGCGATACCTCTGGTGTTTTTTTTTAACTTATTTTTAGGGGCTGTTACGCATAGCGTATGTCAGTCCCATCGTATCCTAAACAATTTATCCTAATCTAATCCTAATAAAATTCACAACACGTAGGCACCTTTGGTGTTGCAAACATCCATTGGCTACGGTAACCCCTTACCATAAGATGGGCCACAACGAATCAAACGTTGCCCCACATATAGTTTTTCTCCTGTGTCTTGTGTGCGTTTGCAAACACAAATTTTCACATACACAAACGCTCAGACCCGGAACAACTAGCTGTATGTAGATTGTATAATGTTTTGTCCGTGCGGGGATCGATCGATCCTTGCGAATCCGTAACCCGTGATGTACCATCGGATAGCCATCCGAACGCGGTATTCAATTAAAAAAAAAAATTGAGGGTTTATCTCGATTTCCCAAGAATCCACTCATCAGATCCTCACCATTTTATGGGACCACACGAAAAGCACCAGCTTTCAAATAAAAAATCATCAAAGTCGGTTCACCAAATCGATAGTTATGAGGTAACAAACATAAAAAAACATACAGTCGAATTGATAACCTCGTCCTTTTTTGAAGTCGGTTAAAAACAGTTCAAAGTAACAAGTACATATATACCCGAGCCTACTGCATGTTATACGACCTCTATTCAGAACACAATTTAGTTAATATAAGATAAAGATAATTTCAAACAACAAACTTGACACGAACATAAATATACGCGTGATAAACACTACAGTAATTAGTTCATTAACAAGCTATTATCATTATTCCAACAATTTACAAAAAAAACAAGTTTGCTTTGAAATAAAGCAATCAGTTATAATGATGTGGTTATCATCAAGACAACCAACAAATCAGTCTTCCCGTGACCATGGATGCTGTAAAGGATCCGAAACGTTGAGATTAAATAACATCAATATACCGTGAAAAATTAAATGAAAACAAAGGAGGAAGTATTAGTGATTGTAGGCGAGAAAAGACAGCTTTCAAGAACCATAGACAATAGGAGAGGGAAGATGTTTGGCCATTAGATACGACACGACGACTTCTTCAGAACCATACTAGATTGTAGAATTGAAGGAAAGAGAGGAAGGGGAAGACCTAGACGAAGTTTTGTTGTTGAAGGAAAAAGTGGGAATCGAGTCGTATCAAGAAGTCAAACAGAAAGCAGGAGATAGAGAACAGTGGCGATTGCTCCACCGACAAGAGCTGAGCTCTTAAATTAATAACAATAATACCGCGATAAAATCCGTAAAAAGTTTTATTTCTATTCTTCTTCTAGTTAACGAATATAAATATCGACTAGAAATTAAAATATTTGTATCGACGCGTACGACTTTTAATACGTAATTGGTTTTTCATATTAGGTTACGGAAAACCAAGCATAGATATTTACACAATTGAAATATTACCTGACGTTCGAGACTGTAAGCTTTTATATTATAAAAAAAATGTTTTTTTTTATATTAGTATTGAAATAAGCAGTCAAACGAAATAGAACAAATGATAGATAGAAAGGAAAAAAAATAAAGATGATGATTAGATACGAAATTTCAGCGCCTTCTAAAAAAAATAACTCGTCATAATATATCATCACGCCTGTCATCCCCGAAGGGTTAGGGTAGAGGTGCACTAATATAGACCCAGTTTTCGCCAGTAAAAAACACACACAAAACAGCGTGACATAAACTACGTATAAAAGATCTATTTATAATAGTGAGTATCACTGAGTCACCGGTGTTTCCATATTTATTCTATATTCTAAATGTATGTGTTACCGGCAATCTGTATAATTCAGGTATTCTATATAGTACCTAGGCAATGTATAGAATACCTGGGATATCCAGGCAATGTATGAAATATTATGAATATTATTGCCTATTACATACTTTACCTAGGGTAATGTATACAATTCTTAGGGATTGTATAAAGTGAACGAGGCAAGAGTGGTATGCGGGGACCGTAGCGCGTGGCATTCTGTAGTTTCTGCCTACCCCCATGGGAAAAAAACGTGATTGTATGTATGTATGTATAAAGTACCTGCTGTTGCACTGGCAATGTGTAAATAGGTTAAGTTAAAATTGCGACCCCCTGCGAATCGTACGAACCAGAACCGAATTCACAATAAAATGAACGTAAAACCAAAAATTCTTCTGGCTATAAGTACATTACCGACTGCACATTCGGTATTCTATAAAATACCTAGGCAAAGTATAAAATTAATAATATTTCATACATTGCCTACACGTTTTAGGATTATACAGACTACTGGTAACATATGTATTTCCAAAATATACATATACTATCAATGTAGTGTATCAGCTGGTAGGTATCTGAAACTCAAGCCTCGTTGCTTAGCTCGGATTTTATTAATTCACTATACCTCTACAATGCCGTCATTATGATATCTTTTGTATTTAAAGTCGCAGAGAGGAATATTTCTCGTTAATAACATAACAGAAATCGAAGAATCATTTGAATTTAAACCTTATACTGACTGTACAACTTTTATATTGCAGGTGTATCATTCTACAATCTCCGACGTCATAAAGCTCTGTACCCGATGATCTGTTCCACGGCAGCGCAATCGTCCATGAGGCTCATATATGCGGCCTCCTGGCAGGCTTCGCTTCTGGTCGATGCGGCGAAGATACTAGCTGCCTCTGTGAACGGAGACAAGGGCCTCGGTCTACCTCCAGGGCTACGGTACACCCTGAAGTCACAGTTCTGGCTGACATTGCCCAATCAACGTGAGTACCAGTCTTCTACATAAATACAGGGTGTCCCGAAACTCAACCGGGCGAGAGGCATGGGTATACCAGTTAGGAAAAAAAAAGAAAAAGTCCATGTCACTTCAAACAAACAACTAAACATGTTTATGTGTATATAGATAAATAATATTTCATGGCTACAATATATACCTAAGCAATTACATACGACATTTAAGTTCAAATTTAAAGTAAATCGGATTATCAATAATTACAAAATGGGTAACAGTTAGTAACAACCTCAGTCTGCCCGTACCATGGACGCTGTGAAAGATCCGAAACTTGATAAAATGACATTAACATATCGCGATAACATCCTTAAAAAGTAGTATTATTTCAATTAATTTTAACTTTTTCTGTGCCGCTGACATGCGATTGGAGTCTGATCAACTCAAATTAATGTTATTGTTTAAGTTCTTAATAATAATATAGGAGATTCAAAATATTAATATAATAGACGACCTGTGTGGTCTAGTGGTTCGAGTACCGGACTGCTGCTCACGAGGTCGTGGGTTCGATTCCCTCGGGACACAAATATGTATGTGATGAATATAATTGTTTGTGTTCGTCTGGGTGTTTCCTATGTATTATAAGTATGTATTTATAAAAAAAAGTATATAAGTATTTATATCCATTGTCTAGTACCCATAGTACAAGCTCTGCTTAGTTTGGGACTAGATGGTGATGTGTAAAATGTCGTAGAATATATTTATTATTTATTTATATTATATTAAATTCTTAAGATTCAAAATATTCTAAGCATATTCGACAGACCAAATATAAACAAACTAGTCATGTTATCTATTTATTTTCAAACAGCGTAGTCATAATAATCTTAATAAAGACAGTAGGCGTCTATCTAGGACATACAAATTAAGTTTATTATCTATCTAATTGGAGTACGATGTACATACATTGTTTACTACATAGTGGCATTCGAGTACAACACTTGTTCATTGACGTAAGTTTATCAGACCTTATATAAGAATAGGTATGTTAAATGCATCTAGACTATAATATGATTATTGAATCTAAATTACGTTAGGGTCGGCAACGTGCGAGCGACACCTGTGGTGTTGCAAACGTGTAGGCTACGGTAACAGCTTATCATCAGTCGGGCCGTAAGCTTCTAAGCTACCCTTGTGGCCTAAAATTGAAAAAATATATCACATAGGTTAAATTAATATTTCCTAAACTTAATACTTATAGCATTTTTTAAATAATACATACGTTTATCCAGTTAGAATGCAGCTGTTTGAGAAACCATTTGAATGTAACCGGGATTCAGTTACTTACTTACAATATTATTAACTGTAAACTTAAATTCTTGCAGGTTGTATCCTAGATGAAGAAGAAATCGAACTAGATGTAAATCTGAGTCTCCCGGCAAACAAATCTAACACAAGTATGGTAAGTTGCTGTTTTTACGCTTAAGTCGTTACAACAGACGTACAACAACATTGTATTTAGATTATTGACACTTTCCACAAGGACTAAAAAAATAATTGTAAAAAATAAAAGGGTAGTAATAAAAAGTAATAGTTGGTATCAATGATCACTTAGTTTTAATGTTAATTTATAATAAATAAATAAATAAATATTTCTGGACATTATGACACAGCGCCAACTAGTTCCGAGCTAAGCAACGAGGCTTGTGTTAAGGATACTAGTTGGTTGATATCATACAATGTATCTATGTATAATATGTATGTATTTACAAAAAAATAAAGTATATATGTAGTATATCAACCTTCTAGTATCCATAACACAAGCCTCGTTGCTTACCACGGAACTAGAGGGCGCTGTGTCATAATGTCCAGAAATATTTATTTATTTATTTATAAAGGGTAAGATCGACGCTGGGGTAAGTAGGAACCAAATTTTCAACTTATTTGCCAATATGTTTAATGATAAATAACGACGTGGTTGGTACGCAGTGTGGTTCCTATGTTTTTACCCCAGCGCTGATCTTACCCCAACACACTGTACTAATACTAAGTAAAACAAAGCCTTGTATCTATAATATCATTATCTATAACAATAGTGTAGTTTTAATACTCAGTTACTTGTGATAACTACAGTTCCTTTTGTCTAGTATCTGTTTTATAAGGTAAATATTTCTTTCCAGAAATATTTTATTTTCGTAGAAATCAAAACACTTATACTGTCTGGAGTTTAATTAATGAATGAATTCAATTAATGTTTATCAATTTCCGCGAAAAATACTTAAATTGTTTACTAAATTAAACAGGTCAAAATATATGTAGATAAACAAAACTGTACACAAGTAACAGATAAAAGTATTATTAAAGTACTCAATGAATAATAACTTGGCTAGTAGATTTAATTTTCATGTATCACTTAAATATAACAGCTGTGATAGTTCAGTGGTGTGACCAATAGACTTTAAAATCAAAAGCATCAAAATCGATCCACAGACTGCGAAGTTATGTGCGTATTTATCACATGCTGAAACGGTGAAGGAAAACATCGTGAGGAAGCCTGACTGAGAGATTTTCTCGGCGGCGTGTGAGGCTTAACCGCACTAGGCTAGAGTAGTGAACTCCCAGGTGTGAACGCCCAGGAGTGGGACTGTTAAATTTTTTTTTTTTTTTATTTTACTTAAGGATCTCTAACAAAGGATATACACAAAAAAATATTAATAATCACTCACAATTTAAGGATCAGTGTACTTCTTCAATTATAAGAGACCACAGCATGCAAAAATTATAAAAAA
Source organism: Craniophora ligustri (assembly GCA_905163465.1). Lineage (NCBI taxonomy): Eukaryota > Metazoa > Arthropoda > Insecta > Lepidoptera > Noctuidae > Craniophora > Craniophora ligustri. The sequence goes on along the minus strand of LR990967.1, from coordinate 1,352,237 downwards.
CAAAAAAGCTGAAATTATGTTTCTGTTACAAAATAAAATGAGTTAAAACAATCATATATAAACTATAGATAAGTTACCCACCCTCTAAAATGGCAACAAGAAATCAAGGCAATTGCCGGGATCGCGCTTAGTGACACATCAACCAGCGTAGCGACGGTACGTTCCGCAAAAATAATATCGTGCTTAATAGTTTATACTTCCTGAGAACAAGATGTCTTCATGTGTTTACAGATTACACTACAACAGTGAAAGATAAAAATGTGTCTTTCCCTTTCTTCGCACAAATTATAACGCTGTCGCCATTTTTTATAGCCGTAATGTTCGTGCATAACGTGTCTATATAATAATATGTCATTGAGTTAAAATCTAATTTTATAAATCTAAATATACAAATTTAATGTTGAAAGAACTTTTTTTGACGTTTTGACTTAGATGTAGGGCAATTATGTTTTTAGTGCACACAACTGGGTGTTTTCTTCGAGCTCATTAAATAATGTCTACGTAATTTTAGAGTAATATTGTATGATACATATATGACCGTGAAATTGTAGTCGTTTTGGAACCGAAACGTGGTAACTTCGGTACCTACTTAGTACTACTACATAGTACTAATAAAAATGTTAGATTAATTCTACTGTTTATAGTGAAAAAATTGGCAAGTGAAAAAAAAAAATTTCACTTTGAGCTTGATAGTAGTAGTTTCGCATAAAGTTGAAAATCTATCGATAAATCGCGTAAATTTTATTTTAGAAATTGATGGTAAACTTGTTTAAACTGTTTGTTGTGACAAATACAACAAGTTGGTTACTGTTTAGTTGTGTGTGTGTGTGTGAGTAACATTGAATGATATCGATACTACGATCGATAGTATGTTAAATTTAGTGGAGTCACCATGAGACCTCGTTTCATTTCGTTTTGTTCGTTTAAGACATTATTTAAAAAAAAACTATTTTATTTAAAATTTATATAAATAGATTCTATTATTGATATAAAGTCCAAAATTTTCGGCGCCAAAACGACTACAATTTCACGCTGTATAAAGATATAATTATGTAATTAAGTAAGTAATGAATGATGATGAAAGACAAAGTGTTGGTCAGCAGGAAAGTGTATTCTGATGGCAAATGTAGGGAGGCATGATATCGCAATATGAGAATATGTTGCTATTCAGTTATAGTATACCCAATTTATTATATGTACTTTTTTTTCTTATTCATAATTAAGTATCGTCATTTATTATTTAGCCTCTGAATATTACGTAATATACTGTTAATATTAAACTTTTGCCAAAATAATAAATTCATACTGTCCCTAAGATTCTACAGCAATTTGCACTTGCTTAAGAAATACAAATGTCGAATTTAAAAAACAAATTTGGTTGTATTCAAATGATTGTTTGTATATATTTTATACTGTATGTCAAAGGAAAAAACAAAACAAATCCCCACTTAAAATGTATTTTATAAACTCCCTTATACATAGCTATGAATAAAAATACTTTTAACGAATTTTATCGCGGACAGTCAGAGATAAAATCCGTAAAAAAATTTAAATTCCCTTACTTGTAAGAAATATAAATATACATAAATAAGAAATTTAATGTTTCCTCTTATTACTCAACATCGTACTAAAATCCTATTGCAAAAACAAGTCATAAAACCCGGTACAAAAGATAGGAATCAATTTCTTTGGCCTGGAGTAGATACAGTAATTTCTCTCCCGCTAAAAAGAGTCAGTCTTATAATATTTGCACACCGGTGCAAATGCCAAAGCCGTGCGACTGAGCTATGATCAATTATGGAATAGTAAACCAAACGAAGATTTAAATTAATTATTATATATAAGGGTTTATAGAATATTGAACAAAAATATTTGCTGAAAAGCAATTTGAATTTAAAGAGAACAGTCTGTGTTCTTTCAACTTCGAACAATTCCAATTTTTGTTTTAGATTCCTTGTGTGTTATTTTCCCTCTTACTCCCTATACCAGCACCCATGACTTGCAAGTTTACTCAATGATAATGCACGGGGTGCATATAATTCAAATAACTGTATATGCATGCATATCAAATTGACATAAGATAACACTGGTGCCTCTTCCCCAGTCTCTGTCATCCGCCATGAAGAGAAGGCCCTGGCGTAGAAGATTGTAGTACGCACAGCGACATGGTGACGTCACTTCCGTGCCATTACGTCATCGGGCCTGCCCCTGGCGGCAAAGCTGTGACGTAACCTCTTTACTCTAACAAGTGACGTAACCTCTTTACTCTAACTCTGTACTCGAACGAGTTTGGACCAATAATTGCGATGGCGTTGTGGAAAAGTCTCGTAATAAATAAAAAGTCCACTAGTCACACAACAGCTAAAATTAGGTACATTATGTTAATATTCGGTTGCTAAAAATTAATAATAATAACAGTCAGGAGTAAAAACGTTTTAACCAGGGCTGCCAGATTGTATCTTTTGATACCAAATTGGTATAATTGGACGATGATTGTATCCATGCGGTATCCATGATCATTTGGTATAATTCGATACAAAAGCAAGACGCTCACAAAAGAAATCCGCTAATTCTGCAATTACCATCACATTTGGTATAATTGCAGATGCTAAATGGCATAGCCGCGTCATTGCTTACTGGCAGCCCTGGTTTTAACATGGTTGGCAAGTTGGTAACGCATGAGCAACACCTCTGGTGTTGGGTCTATAAATGTTGCCATACGTAAAATCAATACAATAATTTAACTTTTACTCCATTTATAGCTTACATTATCTTTGCTGACATGATGAGAATTTTAACACGCGTGCCTTAGTTTAAGTAAGTTCAATTAATAAGAAAGAAAAAAAATAAAGCTATCAAAAGAGGAATGATGGAAAGTCTAATTCATATTATATTGTAGGTCTGTATAGTGCTTGTATTTATTTCTTGCCAATGTATAAAATTAAAAAATACAACATTGCCATATTGTTCTATAATATTAAACTGAAGAAATGTATAAAGAGAGCAAAAAGGCAGTTGATTTTTTGTTTTATTTTTTTTAATTATACATTATTGGCGATTCGATTGTGGAGTGTAAAATTATGTCTGGGATTATATTATGCCTGGGATAACATTTAATTAAATCGAACTTCATGCTTTAGGATTAAGTTTCTGTAACAAAACAAACTGCTTGCTGCATTTTTATGCTCCAAATAGCAGCAATTAATCTTAAGTCTGTATAATAATTATTGTAAAATAAGGTAAAAGAAGAAGGAAGATTAGATAAGAAACTAAAATTAAAAAGGCTGTATTTTTGTATGTAAATGATTATTATATTTTGATTAATAATTTAAAAACACTTTCATTAATACCCACCGCCCTTATTTCTTAGACATATGCTACATTTATTTAAAAGAGTATAAAGTATAGTTCCAAATAGATGATGTTACCTGGAGTAAATAAATAGTCACTTCTATTTGCAACAGCTTGTGTGTAATATAGGGATATTTTTTAACCGTCAAAATCGGAATTTGCAGTTATATGTTACATATAACTACATTCACATGTAGGTATATGAAAAAAACTGCTTTACATGGGTATCGCCTAGTTTTTCAATAGGCATATCTCCAGCTGTGGACAAATATTACCTGATGATGATGTAATGATAATTGATACATAACCATAAAAATATTTTTTTAGAAGAATCCGATTTGGGTGTTTAGAGGGTTAATTATCTTTGCGGAGTTATTTCGGCTAACTAAAGGATAAGACGGAATAACTCGATAAATTCGTAACTTATTTTAGTGGCAAAGTGTTAATTACAAGGCTTTGTTTTTCTTACAAGCGATACAATATTTGAAGTTAGAATTTTATATTAATGGCAACTTTATATTACAGCTGACCGACGCACTGCCCAGCCAGTTCATGAATGGTTACTACGTCGACAACATCGAAAGGGATTACCGGATTGTAGTGTGGCAATAGTTTGTAAAGAAGAGTATATAGCTAATTAATAGTTCTAGGTTCCAGGTGAGGTAGAAAGATATAAGGACAGATGTAGTTAGAGATCTGGAGGGAGCAAGGAGAAGCCGTTATTTTGTAGCTTCACAACTTCATAGATAATTAAACTCATAATTAAGCTGTAGGTAAATAGAGTAAAAGTATGATTAGGTCGAGAAACGAGATAATGATACGACAGAAGTCAGGTAAGTAACAGGTAAGTCAGTCAGATTTTAGTAGTAGTGGAACAGTAGTATAATTTTAGTAGTTTCTAAAGAAAATAAAACCCAAGACCTGGATGGTTGGCGCTCTTTGTGGGAGGCCTACGTTCAGCAGTGGACGGCAATAGGCTGATATATTATAGAAGATAGCTTCTCTGTATATTTAGCAGTGGGGTAGTTGACAAAATCACTCTTTTGGGCCCGAGTATTCAAACATGCTTTTTATAAATTTTGAGCTGTAACGGCATACCGTTTTGTTATATCATTACGATAGTAATATGTTTTAGATGTGGGTACTTGCAAATTAAACTATTATAACTGACAAAGAAATGTTCTCATACATATTTATTTGTGTGATCTAAACGTAATTATTTTTTAAATAAAATATTTTATGACAATGTTTTTTATTTTATTCCAATAATTTCCTATGAACGTTAACCATTTCAAACTCATATTTTAGGTGTATAATGATACAATTTTCAAACAACTACAGCTACACATTAATAAGCATTTAGCACTGTGCACACTATTCAATGTCAATTTTGAGAGAATTCGTGAGTTGACAGCTCTTTGGTTGACAGACAGACAGCTAGAGTTGTCTTCAGTTTTGACAGTTTTACTTTGGTCGGGCTAGTGGTGGTACGGCAGGTGCTTGCAATTTTGAATTAATATTTATTTTAATTACGTAAAGTATTAAGTTTTGTGCAAGTTAATTAGAATTGTTGTTTTCATTACAGATATCACGTGAAATTGTGTGTGTGAAAAATAGTTTGCTAAATATCTTTAGTGTTCTTTGAATACTATCGTTTTCTTATTGTGATACTTGCTACGTCAAGCCTTCACAATGGTGTACCAAGTGAGTAATAGTAATATTTAGCTCTGATCTACTTTATACTTCCTCATAATTATGGGCGTAGGTCGGAATACGATGACATCAGAATGATAAAGTAGGGCGCAGGGTAAGAAAAGCGCAACCTTGACCCGACCACTTACTTAATAATTACCTACCTAAATGAGTATCGAGCTAATAAAATTGTAGAAGCTCGAATTTCCGACATAAATGTATCCACCCTACTAAATTGTGAAAATAAACAGCTAACAACAAGATATAATCTAATTTAATGTAGTAGTTGGATGGCTATTAGTAGACAAAATATGTAGGGTAAAGTCTAAACAGCCTTTAGAGGCCCTGAACTGTCTAAAGAGGGTAAACATTGGTCAGATTGTTGTCTTAGGACCATTATTTATAGTTGCTTTAAGTATGAGTGGTTAGAGTTATCTTATGTGAGAACCTTGCTAACTTGTGTGAAAAATGCTCACTTTCATATTATTATTATACTCAGTTATAAGCTCCTTGTAAGCGGTTTCTTTCTATATAAGAAATACATTACCTGTGGCTGTGGCAATCATAAAAATACAGAAACATTAATTTAATGTCATAATTAATTTAAATGCATAATTATAAAAACAAATTATCATTCTGTACATATACAGAGTACAAAATTGTGATATTAAAATGCATTGGAGTCAGCTTCTGATAAAATGTGTAATCATAATTATTAACTTATGTTAAAATGTTACATCTTAGTTAAGAATGCACTTAATTCAGAATTTAAAATGACAATAAGGTTACAGAAGTTAAATGTATATTAACTTCTTTATTGATGTAACAGTGTAACCTATTGTTGAAGAGCCAACATAAATATATAAATGTACTAGCTGACCCAGCAAACGTTGTAATGCCACATTATAGGGGTTGGTGGACTACCCCTAACTTTTAGGGGGATGAAAAATAGATGTTGGCCGATTCTCATAGATACCGGATAAGCACAAAAAATTTCATCAAAATCGGTCAAGCCGTTTCGGAGGAGTATGGCAACGAAAACTGTGACACGAGAATTTTATATATTAGATAAACCAAATCATTTAGTAGTTAGTCTGTTTATCTACAAAGGCAGCACATTCTTATGATGTGTAAAGAGCTCCCTACAGTATGCTAATATTCTTACTCATCCATTTTAATCATACAATTACATATACTTAGTATCACATTATCTTTTTTCACAAAGTAGGTCAAATAGGGCTAATAACCTGCCAAACATAAATCAAGCTCCCTAGGGCAATGAAATTGATGACACACTCAATAAGGTGTGGCCCTGTCTATGCCAGATATGGGTCAAATGTCTGCTAATAAGGGACAATAGCCGGACTTAATTAGCACCTACAGCTTAACAGCTTTTCAATAGAAATGTATACGATTAGCTTTTAAAATATTTTTTTATAGAACACTGATTTTTGTTCTAAAAATATAATAATATTATGAATAAAAAAAAATTATGTGATATTTTCAAAACCTCAAATTCAATCGCTTTCATATTCAACTCCCAATCTCCCTAATTATTCAGTGTTAGTATGTATATACTAACTTACCTTCATACTCTGATCACCTAACTATTTTACTTTTTAACTTTTGTATCACACTAAACAATCTAAATATAATATGGATTACTTGTGATATACATTGTGTTTTCAAATGATGGCCAAGTTAATCTAAATCTAAAAGTAGAGACTGAATAAATTAACCAACTTGGTTATTACATGGATCTCACACACTTTTTATGGTAGAAGAACTGAGTTGCGCGACTAGGTTTTTTATTATTTATGTTTTTGATGGCATATTATTTATCTGAATAAAGAGACTAGTTACAGTAATACCCTCGCTAAACATGTGCGTGTGGTGTGAGGGCCACTTCGTCAAATCTTTTTGAAATTTGCCTAGGATTTAGTGAACATTCCAAAACAATTGTGAAAGTTGGAATCAGAATTTGTGAAAGTCTAATAAGCGAGTTATAGCCTGTAATGTTGGGCCCTCAATCCTCACATAGAGGATTGAGGGCCCACCCGTGTGGATAAACTATGGACACTACAGAAAATGTGTTTATGGCAAAATCTAAGCTAATGCCAAACAAAATTTGTGAAAACAAGATATTATCGTAAAACACTATCCTACTTTATATATCTTCGTTCAAAATGGGCCCTCAATTCTCACAAACGCAAAAGTTTAAACACAAATAAAATTAAAACCATTAACTTACAGCTGCTGTTTGATGTCTTATACGCTACTAAATAATTTGTGAAAATTTGTGAAAACAAGAACAGGTCACCACGTCTTGTGGTTTAAAAGTTGTGAGCTTCACAAAATTTGGGCCCTCAATCCTCCACTTTTTTTGGTCTTCTCGTTATTACGCTTATCATATTAAAGATAAAGGAAATCCAAAATAGTCATTAATTGTGAAAAAAATTGTGCAACAAATCCAATACCAGAAAGATATTAAAATACCTTTTTTTGTGTAAAAAAACCATGTTTAATTTTATTGGGTAAATTTCAAAATAGGGTGACCACAAAAAGTCTCCACGGGATAAACAACGAAGATCAGTTTTTGTAAAACTGACCGTTTAATGGCATCTATTGGCTTATAGGCGTATTACTTATAACCATAACTTAATCAGAATAAATTGGGTAAAACTATCCTATAATATATGTTGTAATAGCTCTAGCAAAACACGAAACGTTTTTAAACGTAATTAGAATTAAGGTGAAAACATGATTTAAAAGTTCGTTTCATTCTTTCTTTCCTAGTTATAATGCAACAATTATAACTTTTACCAATTCGCATGCCTTCTAAAGGCGAATGTGTTGAACTTAAATATCATCTATTAATAACATTTTTACCATATTCTGAGTGAATAAATATTAATTTCTCACACTTACAAACAAATATTATCTTAAAACGTCAAAAACTTGAAACCGTCGCCGTCAATTTGGCAGTTGTGCTCACAATGAAAGTTTTTCTAACCTTGCAATTTATGAAGTGAAGTCCTTGTTATCGTATTTATCGTAATCTATCATACTTAATTGTTTAATATGCAATGTTGAGCAGTGATGAACATACGCACATCAAATCACCTGAGCGGAAAATATACAGAAAGCCTTTAATTTGTCATTTTAAACAATTACTAACGGTAAGTGAACAAAATAATTAGCATCCATGGTGACAGTGAATCTTATACAGTAACGACGCTATACCGATATTTTGTGCCATATTTAAGTGTACCTACCAGCACACTATCCTGGGTAGCAAATCGTGTTTATTTTACAAAAGCACTATTTGCTTTATTTTTAGTATTTACTCATCCTTTTATATCATCAATCTTGCCAATCTTGCCATCCCTAGTAAACAGACATCCCAAATAATCAAAATCGTCACTAATAAAATATATAAAATGAATTAAATCAAATCAAAAGGTTTTTATTTCATATACTTAAACTTTTTCAAGCATTTAAAAAACTTATGACTCTAGTGCACGGTTTCAAGAAGGTGATCTCATGGAGAAGAACCGGCCAGAAACTCCATAGACACTCTTTAAAATAAGGTATTTTAGGTTATTATTCTGGTAAGACTTTTTGGCGGGAAAGTGAAGCGTCACATTAAAATTCATCGAAACATGTTTAGCAGTAGTGTTTTATTTTCTAAAATTTGTGTTTCGATGAATTATTAAACGTTAAGATCCACATCTTTTTCGAAACTAGAAAAAAAAACATTTATCATCCTTCATAAACCATTAATTCACCAAATCATCAACCATTATCATGTATCATCCATCTTAAATACATCATAAAAAATACTGAAGGAATCTTGTCCATACAGCCAAGGCTGTATAGATAAGATACCTTTGAGTTATCCCGGAAGGGAAGAAAAAGAAAAAAAAAACTGGTAATATGTATGCGAGAGCAATTTAAAAAATGTAATGTCATAAGACGTCAATAGTTAAATTATAAAATTATTGTCACCCTACACACATACACAATAAAAAAATAGTCGATTTCGGTAATTTTCAAGATATTTAATTTTATTGTAATTGTTATTGGTAACAAATAACAACAATTTGTTGCACTAATTTTTTCACAATTAATGACTATTTTGGATTTCCTTTATCTTTAATATGATAAGCGTAATAACGAGAAGACCAAAAAAAGTGGAGGATTGAGGGCCCAAATTTTGTGAAGCTCACAACTTTTAAACCACAAGACGTGGTGTCCTGTTCTTGTTTTCACAAATTTTCACAAATTATTTAGTAGCGTATAAGACATCAAACAGCAGCTGTAAGTTAATGGTTTTAATTTTATTTGTGTTTAAACTTTTGCGTTTGTGAGAATTGAGGGCCCATTTTGAACGAAGATATATAAAGTAGGATAGTGTTTTACGATAATATCTTGTTTTCACAAATTTTGTTTGGAATTAGCTTAGATTTTGCCATAAACACATTTTCTGTAGTGTCCATAGTTTATCCACACGGGTGGGCCCTCAATCCTCTATGTGAGGATTGAGGGCCCAACATTACAGGCTATAACTCGCTTATTAGACTTTCACAAATTCTGATTCTAACTTTCACAATTGTTTTGGAATGTTCACTAAATCCTAGGCAAATTTCAAAAAGATTTGACGAAGTGGCCCTCACACCACACGCACATTCGCTAAACCACTTAGTTTAAAAATATTAGCTCTAGGGCGGAAGTATTAATTAACGTTTCTTTTAGCGTGAACCAACTGTGGTTGGCGTCCCTAACTTCAACGCGACCGAAGATGCAGCGGCACTCCGAGCCGCCATGAAGGGCTTCGGCACTGATGAGCAGGCCATCATCGAAATTCTGACCACGCGCTCCAACATGCAGCGACAGGCAATCGCTAAAGCCTTCACCCATGAGTATGGGAGGGTAAGTGTGATATAACTATGTGTTTACAATTAAATTGTGATTATGAACCACAAAAATATCAATCAAAACATCTGATTGGTTTTTTTATATCCACTATAATGTTATGAATGAAGATTAGAATGCGCAAGGGATATCTGACCGCTGCCCCAATCCGTGGGGATAAACCAAATGGTTCGCTTGTGGTTTAAGGGTACATTAATGGTAGAAAAGCGAATATTCTTTTGTATAATTTGTAACGTAGATACTGCTTGTGTATGGATTCTTAAAGTATAGGAGACATTATTATGTCTACTTCATACATTGATATTGTGGAATCAATATTTGCACAACTGATGCAATGACTGAAACTATCTTAATGGTTTAGTGTTCAACGCAAATGTAGTGTAAAACTGCTTCCATAGCTAAATATATCGAAAGATTCATCGTAGATACTGTGAATTTATTAAACGAGTAACTATCGAACCGAGTCATAACATAATTAAATCTAATTATTCCATGTTGAATGAATTATGACGTGACTTCCTTTTGCAAATCGACTTTGCTTTGCTAAACTTACATTTAATCATTATTATACAAGATAGAAGCGTAAATCCTTCCTTCGTTGTGAAAATCGAAAAGTCCTCCAGACATTTATTTTGTATTCCATCGACACTAGGTGCTCGAGTGCCAGTATCATATTTTTGCTGCGGATCGGAGAAATCAGGGTAGCATCGACACGACTCCACACAACTGCATTTCACAAATCAATAATGGCTACGTATCTGTTATTGATTTTAAAACAGCGAACTATTTTAAATTCCCATGCATATTACATGGAGTCGGCGCGCGATACACGTAACTTGCTATCAAGGTCTCCGAGAGTTTCCGCCGCGATATTAGTCATGTTTCTTAGAGTTTTTTCTATAGTAATCACACCATAGTACATTGTTCTAGAGATTGTTTTGTTAGCACAGACTTTTTGCGAGGTCAAGACTAATTACCCATGGGATGTGCGGTAGATAAAGGCATAGAAAACCATTATAAGTTGTAAAATTACTACGAAACTGCCTCCTTTGCTGGGCCTGTATTGTCTATTAGTATGTAGAAATAAATAGGGTCCGTAGATTTTGCGGTATGCGATTATGACGTACTGAATATCGTGATCAGCGGATATAGTTCAAACACGCCGCATGCTCGAATTAGTTTCTAAATCATAGTGAGAATTCAAAACATCATCAAGTATGTCTAATTAGTTAATAGACTGATAAAAAATATTTTTAAATTTTTATTAAGAAAGAAAAATTCCACCTCAGGCGGGACTCGAACCCGCGTCTTCTGGATAAGTACTCCAGACGCTCTGCCAACTGAGCGGATATCTCGGTGGCTCAGTTGGCAGAGCGTCCTTGTCCGTTGGCAGAAAAATTTAAAAATCTTAGCTTGAAATATGCTAAAAATACAAAAAGATTGATAAAAAATATATTAGATATGTACTAAACAAATACATACATACAACATTTTGATACATCAATACAATACATACAAAACTTATAACTACTAAGCTACGTATAACTACTACTGCACTTTATCTCTATTTCTTTGAGAAATAAAGGCTATCTAGCAGTTTTTTTTTTTTTATCCTTACCACATGGGTTGGAAACTAGCTTAAGGCCCGTCTGATTGTAAGCGGTCACCGTAGCCTACAGCCGTTTGTAACACCGGAGATGTCGTCAGCTATCTTTTGCAAGATAAGCTAAATTACAGATGACCTTCATACTGGCGAATCCTAATTTTCGTCTCTGACCATTACCTGTCTATGTAGGACATCATAGAAGACCTGAAGTCAGAACTGGGCGGTCACTTCGAGGATGTGATAGTAGCTCTGATGATGCCGCCCGAAGAGTACCTGTGCAAGGAGCTGAACAAGTGCATGGACGGACTCGGGACGGACGAGGATACCCTGGTGGAGATCCTCTGCACCCGGACCAAGCCCGAGATTGCTGCCATCGTGCAGGCTTACGAAAGGAGTGAGTATAGTGTAGGAAACATGGAAAAAATTGTGTAATTCTTGGAATGCGCACGTACCATCTCGCCTGTATTCCTGGATTGGTAGGCAGAGTACTAATTTACACACACTACCGCAGCTCTCCAGAATGTATTTAGAAATTAGGTCCTATGTTACAAAGAGCGAGCTATTGCCATTACCCGGGCACAAATCCAAACTCCAACCAAGCTGCTACTGAGTTCATACGGAATTGAAACCGAAACCTCTCGCTTAGCTTGCACTTGCAACCACTAGACCAACGAGGCAGCCTAATCAACTTTAAATGGTAGATCAATGAAATAAAAATGGTAGTCGTAACAGGAAAATGTTATACTAAACCTTTTTTCGAACAGTTTTTACATCATAAAAATTTGTATGTACGACCCTCATTGTTCTCGATCATAGATTGAATCGGCAGTTAGCATACTAGCATCATATTATCTTCCGTATACAGTGTACGACCGACCCCTGGCAGAGCACATGTGCTCCGAGACGTCCGGTGACTTCCGCCGTCTGCTGACCCTCATCGTAACAGTGAGTAGTGCGTCATACTATGACGTCACAGTGCATGCAACTTACTATACTTAGTGTTAACATATTTAATGTGTAGTACCTACAAATAGTGGTACCTACAGTGGTATGCAGGGACCGTAGCGCGTGGCATTCTGTAGTTTCTGCCTACCCCCATGGGAAAAAGGCGTGAGTGTATGTATGTATGTATGTACCTGCAAATAGTGTTGAACATTTTGACACAGCGTCATCTAGTTCCGAGTAAAGCAACGAGGCTTGTGTTACGTAGATGGTTGAGACACTACTTACATAGATTTTAATTTTGTTGTATATACATAGGTACTTATTATACATAAAAAACTTCCACGACTCAAGAACATCGTGCTTATCATACAAATAGGGTTCGTCCGGTTGCAAACTGGTTATATTTCATCAAAAAAAGAAACATTCGAGAAATAGAAAGTAATTTACGTAATCAAGTTCATTCATCAATTTGGAGACTCGTTTTGTCCGAGAAGATTAATTTTGTCTGGTCTGGAGTAATATAGGATAATAATAGTAGGTTATATAAAATACTTGTGTAAGAATATATTTTTAGCTGCAGCAAATAACAATGTTGGTGAAATTGACAAAAAAAAGTAACTTGTTGAACAAGTTCTCCATTCAGCTGAATATTATATGGCTGGCTGGCTAGTTTTACTGGTACTGGTTTAAACAAAAAACTGGTGCTATTTCAAATGAAGGAATATCAAAAAGTACCCAGTCAATAAATTTGAGATACAATATAAATATATACAATATTTCGAAGGTTCATGATAGGAAAAAAACACCGCAAAACAGCTAGGGTTTAGAATTATATTTCTCACAGCCGAAGTGACAAATTTATTGAATGCTTTAACTATTGGTATTTCTAACTATTTATATTTCGCATGAAATCTAAGACTCACTTTAAATAATATATAGTACAAAATGATATATGATTATAAAAACGTTTGCCTCTGAAAACAGGTTTTCCAGTTTCTATAAGCCGTTTATGCGCACTACCAAAATTGAAGAGGCAACGTTAATAAATAATCGTATATAATATAATATTATTAACAAAATAATAAAAATTTCGCGTCAAATGACTTGGCAAATGTAATGTTAAGTGTATACTTATTGTCCCGATATTGGGCGGTGGTAGTGGGGGGGATGGTTCTCATGAAACCTTCATAAAGGTTTACATAAGCTGTGGGATTGTCTGTTGCATCTGCAGAGTCATTTGGCGCGGTTTGTATCGGTGTAATGGATGCTTTTCAAGAAGCTTTTGCAATGTTATCTTTTGCACCTAATGCTTAAATAATAATAGTCTAATACACCTTACACTTATTAGATCTATCAATAACGAGGCAAACAACCTCTAACTGTCTTCAGAAAGGGTGTTCTGATTTTCTCAATGTCTGTATGTAGATGTAGAGTCCATCCAGAGAGAATTATCGTGACCAAAACAAACAGTACAATTTTATAGATATAATAATCATCCTGATTTCAAAATCATATCAAAAAGTATATTGAAATTAACAATGAAGATAAGACACGCTCTTCATCGCTTCCTAGTGATTTTTCTGGGGAGAAGAAAGGGCACAACAAATTCCCCAACAAGACATTTCTGTCTGTTGATTATAAGTTCGATTTTAATATTAAGTATCACTATGATTATGTGATCTAGAAAATACCAAGCTAAAGAACAAAATCTGCCATTTTGTATAAAATAATGAAGATACATTGAGGATAGACTTATTTTCAGCATCTTGTATTTTAAACTAAATCATATTTTTATATACTAGTTAGAATACATTTTCGTTTTTAATCTCTTTATAAACTTTTTGTACATTGTTGTGTAGAAAACGTTCAAAACATTTTAGGGCAAAAAGACGAGAAAATCATTTCGTTTCGGCGTCAATGTAAATTGAACCTTATTCACTTCGAAGCCTTTTGATGAAAGAAGTGAAACGTATACAAATATGTACAACAATGGTTTAGTAGGGCGAGCCAGTGAAAGGGCTCGGCATCGGCACGCACGATTAATTTTCTTTTGACTTTCGCTTTTGCTTACTACCTTTGTGACCTTGGAGTGTCGTGATCAGGACCAATGAGTTTTTGAACATAAGTATTGTAATTTATTTTTATATTTTGTGTGTGATATTGTGTTCGTGTAATTGGTAGTAGATACTTAAATAGTATATACTCTTTCGTGTGGTTATGTGGTTGATATGTTTGTCCTTTGCATGTCCTTTTCAAGGTGAATTTCGTTGTGCATATTGAAATCAATAATTATGTAGTATTGTACGTTCGTAATGTTCAATATAACATTGGTTTTAATACTGATATTGAAGTAGGTTAAAAATGTTAGTAGGTTACGAAATTTATTATTGTAAAAATGTTTTTATTTGTCTGGTTCAAGTACTACTTTATGCCTCTAATTTCACTTATGTATTCTTAATTTAATTTTGGAGATATTATGTACATGAGAGGTGATTTATTATGCACTACATTTTTTAGCTTATATGACTGACCTTATGGCTTATTGAATTCCCAAAAAATAAAAAGGTATAATATAATAAATTATAAAAATACTGGCTGAACTCTGCCATGCTTTATTGTGCCACGTTATGGTTGCGTTGAAACGAAAACAAACAATCTCTGAAGCCGGTTGCATATCGTGGCAAAATTATTGCTCATTATGTCCAGAACTTTTTTAGTGTTTGCAGCTTACACAAATCAACTTAACATTTTTATATACCCATACATAAGATTAGTTAGCCTCATTTTGTAACGAATTAAATCATAGTAGGTATAGATTTTAAAAAAATATGGTTGGCGCTCTTCGGGGGCCTACGTTCAGCACTCGACGACAATAGGCTGATATAATAATAATAAGAAAAATATAAAAATATAGTTCAACATAATAGTAAAATACTTATGTAACACAATAGTACTGATCACGGGACCCAAGGTGGTGTAAGAACTTTGGCTACGTGTTGACATAGTCTATCCGGCAGGGGGCGCGCGACGAGGAGGTGGGCGTGGACGCGGAGAAGGCGCGCGAGGATGCGCAGGCGCTGTTCGACGCCGGGGAGGCCAAGTGGGGCACGGACGAGGAGGTGTTCAACAGGGTCAGTATATACAGATACACTCATTCATAATCCAGATAGGCAGTTGGTAAACTATGTACTCACTTTAACAACTTTAGTAGTCAGATTCAAGTAATATTTAACCAAGCCAAATTTACGATTGTACATTTGGCTTAAAATTATAATATCCTCTTCAAGTTTACCTGCTCTCGTTAAAGTGAATTATATAATTCATAATTAAACATTTCATCATATTTTTACCATCAGGTTTCCCTAGTTTAGGCTCCAGTCCATCCATCTTACAACTGTCTAGTAATACATATTTAAGTTTTTTAAAACTGTTTATGTGGTGGAAATAAAGATTTGAATTTTGAATCATGATTCTATCATACAGATTTTCTCCGTATTTACCTAAGGTGCACTGACAGCAACTATTTTCCGGTAGGTTTTTAGACTCCATTTGATAGGGTGAGAGTTTTAAAAGCGACTTATCATAGACAAGTACATACTTAAGTCTGTTTATAATTTAACTTACATTTCGTTCTAGAACAGTACCTACACTCTACTACAATCCATATCCATACCAATATTATAAATGCGAAAGTGTGTATGTCTGTCTGTTACCTCTTTACGCTATAACCGCGGAACTGATTTAGATGAAATTTGGTATAGAGAGAGTTTGAGTCCCGGGAAAGGAGATAGGATAGTTTTCATCCTGGAAATCATCCCTTAAAAGGGGGGAAAAGGGGGGTGGTTTAAAATTACTAATTTACGCAGATGAAGTCGCGGGTTAATAAGCTAATCATTAATAAATACTATCAAACCCTTTTCAAATTCCTCCTTGGCAAATCGATACCTTCAATCCTCGTTTTCATGGAACAGATCCTGGCGCACGAGAGCTTCGCGCAGCTGCGCCAGATCTTCGAGGAGTACAAGAACATCTCGGGGCGCACCATCGAGCAGGCAATCAAGGCGGAGATCGACGGCGAGCTGAAGGAGGCACTCTCCGCTATTGGTCCGTATCTATATAACTCCTGACGCTATAAGAAGAGTGTTCATCATCACCTATCCATTCACTGTTGGAACAGTCCTGTGTCCAGTACTCCAGTACGTTACCGTTACTGTTACTGTGTTAGAGTACTGTGTCCAGTACTGGAGTACTGGACACAGAACTCATTCTTTAGGGGGGAGGGGGATTAGGGTTTACCAAGCCTAGTGCCTAGTAGCCAAGTGCGGGTTGGCAGACTTCTCACGCCATCGTCATTATATTAGGCTTATTGTATAGGTATAACGATATTCGACGACGACCTAAAATTCAATTTTTCTCACTTACATAACATAATTCATCTGATCTGCCGGGAGTAGGTAAATGAAAGCCAACAAAAATATTCATTTATCTTATTGCTATTTCTACGATCCACGATACAGTCTGCGTAATAATAAAATATGCGGCGCGTGCGCACCGCGCGAGTAATTGAGACAATTGTGGGCCGCATTACTCATACTAACACATTTGACATTTCGCGGTTTACCAATATAATCCTTATTATTAATACTATAAGGTCGTGAAGTAGTATATCGCCGACGTACGGTGACACACGCTGCATGTATGCCGTAACAGTACTATTTAAGCTATTGTGACCAAATTACTAACGGATTTTTCTACGACTTTAGCAATTGGACTTGTTTCTGTGATTTTCTTCATCATGATCATAATTTATCGTCCCATCGCTGGGCACGGGTCTCCTCTCATTTTGAGAGGGATTAGGCTATTATAGTCCACCACGCTAGCCTGGTACGGATTGGCAGACTCCACACACCATCGAAAAAATCTTTCAAGAATAAAGTTTGCTTCACCGTTTGAACATGTGGTAAATACGCTCCTAACTTCCGAAATGTTTGTAGTGCGTGGGATTTGAACTTCGAACCGTTGAGTTTCGCAGGCCACTGGTCACGCCACTAGGATTACAGCGCTTTAGTGATTTTCTTGCTTGTATTTTTTAATACATAAATAAGTTGGTTCATTTTAGACAGCTATTTTAAGCTCGTTAAATGATATGACGAGCACACACACCAAATGACAGATTATTATCTACACTGTAACTGATTGTGTAGCTTGACAAACCTTTGAGAAAATCTACAAGGCCACGATCAATGTATGCCTTTATTATAATTATTATTCTGGCATCCGAGTATTATTTATAAGTTACCACGTGTATAACTGAACTGCTCGCCGCATGAATACTTGCAGTGGAATGCGTGGAGAGTCCAGCGGCATATTTCGCGACCCGCCTCCGGAAGGCGATGCAGGGCCTCGGCACCAACGACCGCACGCTCATCCGGATCGTCGTGAGCCGCTCCGAGGTCGACCTGGGGGCCATCAAGTCCGAATACGAAAGACTGTACGATAAGACGCTGGAGAGCGAAGTCAGGGTACGTATTACAGTCGTGTTCTGTCTCTTGCAGTGGAGTGTGTGGAGAACGCGCCGGCGTGGTTCGCCGCCCGCCTCCGCGCCGCCATGCAGGGCGCCGGCACGGAGGACCAGACCCTCGTCAGGGTCATCGTGAGTCGCTCCGAGATAGACCTCGGCGGCATCAAGGCCGAGTACGAGAGACTGTATGATAAGACTCTGCACAGTGATCTGTCGGTATGTGGTCATTGGTCTTTGGTGGGGGTTGTCTGGATTTGGAAGTGAAATTATGAGTAATTGGATTTACATTTAGCTGTTACATCTCGTTTTTATTGTGATTTTCGCTCAAAAGTAGAACGCAAACAAAATCAGATTCCAAACTAAAAATACCTGTCATTTGATGATGTAACTCTCACTTTGAATTTTGTCTATAATTTTGATAATATTTGACTGTAATCCTCCTACGGCTAGCCGTGGTACAATTGCAGTCAAACATATGGGTGTATGGGGCTATGGGCCCGTCTTTCAGACGGTAGACAGTAGTCCACCACGATAGCCTACAGCAGTTTGTCAGAACGTCACTTCCAAATCTGGATTGATCAAAAATTATAAGCTTGCCGCTTATATTTAGCTATCAGGTAAATTCACTGCACTATCATTTGCATTTTACTTTCTTTACATGTTTTATATAACTACCTATAAAATACATAATGAATCCAGAATATTGGATTGTCATACAGAAATATAGAAATCATACAAACGAATATGCAGTTGGCACTATTTCCTTTCTATGCAAGTATGCAACATTGAAACCTATCGGTTATCAAGCACAATAGTAAAATAATCTGGTATTAGAATATCGGTCTACGTTGGAACATTAAAGCTGATTTTTCTGTACACCTCGATTCGATCAAGACAGTCACAAATGCGCTTGTCAAATAGTTTTTAGTAAGATTCCTCCCTTTAAACAAGAATCAAGCAATATTAGACATTAGGATATTATTACCTTGCACAATATTAAAGCACATTATCAGCATAAAAGTTAGGCTTATTTTTCTATGCAAGCATGACTTTTCTGTTACATTTCTAGAAGTATTAACGACCTTACTTCATAGTGAAATAACGCGGAAAAATATGACTATATTTTTTGTTAGTTTTATGCTTTTGATGTCAATTTGATGAATTCAAATGTTACTTTTGTGTTGTATGTAATGTGGTTTAATATTTTTCACCCTTTTTATAACTCTACCCGTCCACGGAAAAGGAGGTGAGATCATTTTGTTATGAAAATATTCAAAATAGTTTTGACTGTTCTAGCTACTGAGCATTTATAATGTAAAAAATAGTTTTTTATACGACTACAGTCTTGACATTGTTGACAGCTTTTAATATGCAATATGGTCTATATATAAGTACTTGCCTATATATAATAATATGCCGAATATTCTCTGCATAGTAAATAACCCACAATTTCCAAGACTCGTAACAATAAATTAATTACCTAATATAAAATATAATATTAACAGTTTATTATTGTTACGAGTCTTATAATGCCACACAAAATACTAATCATGTCGCGTTTTCTCTTTCCGCACGCCGCATGCGCATCGCTCAACGCCACCACCCAACATTGAACACAACGCCATCTATTGCCGCCGCACGGAACTACTTGGTAACGCCATCTTGGTTTTTGCGACACGTCAGCAGGGCGAGACCTCCGGGGACTACAAGCGCGCGCTCGTCGCACTGCTGGGACCTGCCTAAGGATGTGAAGATTACAGAAATAAGCGAATAGAGTGCTAAAGAGATGTGGTGTAATTATCTACAAGATGTAAGGGCTCGTCTATAGTATGCGTCATTTAGGTTTCTGTCACAAACGGAGCCAGGATTTCTTAAAGATCTTTTAAAGAATTGAAGATCTTAATTCTGAGAAGCAGTTATAAATTGATCACTCAAAACGAAAGCAATATTGCGTCAAATTTAATTTATATCTATAAGTTAAATTTGACAGTTATTTGGCCGCGCTGGTCAACCGAAGATCATAACTAATCATCATCACAAGACAATTTAATTTACAACATTCTTGATATTTATGGTCAATTTATATTCAGCGGGAGTTTTAGAACAATAATCCTAGAGACCCTTTGCTTTAGCGCTCAATTTGTTTATAATACCGAAGATTTGAAGCTTCTGTGTCGTGTGCAGCCGTTAGAATACGTATTTTGTGTACTCAAGTGCTGTGAGATAGTTCGCAGCTACTCGTGTTTTTTTGCATAATTTATGTGTATTTGGTCGCTGGACCTAAACCTAGATTTCTTAGATCTAAGACAATGATTCGCTTTAAGCTCAAATAAGTTGAATGTTGCAGCTGATTTATTGTATTTTTATTTTCAAAAACAATTGATATTTCTGATTTGTACCCTTGTTAGACAAAAGCATATAAACGTATATTATATTTCCTGTGGTCGTGTTGATGTTTTTTAAAGAATTTTGTTGCTGGAAATTATATTCTAAATCAAAATTTCCATTTCAAATTTTAATCTTGGTTGATTGTTAACTTTAATAGAATTTATAGCATTATTTTTATATCGATGAAGCATACGACTGATTCATGTTTGCTTTGTGTGCTCGTAGCTAGGATAGGTTTAAAACACAATTACATTGGGTAGCACAGTTCTGCCTTAGCAGTGCCTATAGTTTATAAATAATTGTTTTACAAGAGAATATAAAGAAAAAAACAGAAGCTAAGCTTATATATTAAAATTAAACCAGTTACGATATGATTATAATCAGCTATAATATTATTAGCAAGGCCCACAGCGACTATGGTAATAAGTATTATGAGATCACCTAAACCTTTTCACTGGTTCTATAATCATAGAATAATAAATAATATATATTTGTCCTTTTGTATTTGAGATTCAGAATTTCAGACTAGCACCTATAAGGCACGTTGTTTTCTATATATTTATTTATATTATATGCAAATTTTACCCACAGTGTTATCCATTCGAAATTTCGAGATACATAAATAAATATAATTTTACGGTCTCGACGTTAAATAGGTTATTTTACGAACTACTACGTGTGTTCATTCAAATGTTATTTATGATAAAATGTTTATTGGCTCTATTTAATTCATTTATAAAATGTTTTATTGGAAAGTTTGCATTCCATTACATATTTTGAATCTTCATTGTTTTAGCTTTAATTTATATTTACGAATAAATATTGATGTATTTTTTTATTGTTTTCTTTGACTTAACAAAATTTGATATAAGATGTCCAAACGCATACAGATTGGTAAATTAATTTATATTTACTCCGAATGTAACAAACATGATCTGACTTGAAAAATGAAAGATATCTTAAAAACTATGTGTCCGAGCCGTAGTGTTCTACTAACGTTATCAAGCGGCTGCGAATTATTGGGCCCAGTTTATTATATTTTCATTACCAAAACAACGGATTATAAAAGAAAAAAAAAACGTAAATAATAGTCTGCGATATGTATGTTCATAAAACTTATTTATTCGCACGCCATTCGCACGTAACAGCCATTCGTCAACCGATTCTAACATTACAATATATATAGGTTTATAAACTTTCATAAAAATACTTGTAAACACGTGAAGCTGTGAATAAGAAAATAAAATTTTGACCAAGTCGCCTGCTTCAAGTTCACCGTACCTTGTATTTTGTTAACAAATCAATCTTCCACAAGTTCAAAGCAAAAATAGATATGTTTCTCTTTCCTACCGGTCTACATAATTTCTGATATATTATACAACGCAAAAAAACTCTATATTATTAATAAGAAGGCAGTGATTTTCAAGTTACGATTATAGTGATATTTTATTTCAATAAACATCATTCCTTTATTGGATATAGCTTTAAACTAAGTAAAGATTTATACTGGTATACTAAAACTTTCATGAATGACATAATTAATTATCATGCATTACAGTATTCCTGTAGCAATATAACTGATAGCAAGTGACAAAATTGGCAAAAAGAAAACAATATATACATTATTATTCAAGGATTGCACATTCATACATAACATCGAATCACTAAAACTAGCAAAGCAAACAAGATACTAATGTAAATTTACACGAAATACGTACACAATAACATCACAAACTGATACTACATTATCAAAAATATTTGTTAACACTTAATTTTAAAAGCCTCTTCCGTTACATTCAGAATTAAACGCGACTGCAGTTAGAATCTAAGTTGACTTTAGTTACATTTGAAGGTGAATAAATAATTTTGATAGTGTAATTCAGTATATTGAGGAACATACGCAATAAGCAGTCGAAACAGTGAATGTATAGTTTCAATCCGCACGAGTTAGACCGGCACACTGCAGCTCACTATACCCCATATATTACAAACGATCAGACAAATAGTTAGGCCTATTATATAATACAACCCGTAATTTTTTTAAACAATTTATGACTTAGCTGCCTTTGGCGTTGGTCGCTGAGACACGCGTGTCCCGGTGCTAACTGTGGGCGGTGCGGGGTTTGCAAAGCGGTCACTATATCTCTGAATATGTTACGTATTTACAAATTGAGCAATTTTGAGCTCTAGTATATAGTCCTGTCGTTATGCGTACCGTATTCTACAACACAGAGACGACTTGTTTGAGTATTATATCGAACTGTTTATGGCTCCGCTCAGTACAACTTTACAAAACCCGCACTCAAAAGGTCGAGGTCTCATTTGTGCTATAATCTGACAATTTACAGTATTCTTACAATAATTTTATACGCCAGTGTGCATTTTACTACGTATCGGGCACAGTCGCACAGGTATGCAATGAAACCTCTCACGTCGTCGCATCATTCGAACTCCGAGTACACTCTACAATAAACAGACAATTTTCTGTAGTCAATAAAGCCTTAAAATATATAATAGTCCCGTCGGTTTCACTGTATGTTTAACGTCCGCTGGCGGGACGGTGGGCGGGTGTGCGGGAGGCGGGCGGCGCCGCTCAGTCGTTGGGGCCGAAGAACTTGGCGTGCAGCTCCGCCAGCGGCATCAGCTGCTCGTCGCCCAGCGCCGGCTGCTGCTCCGCCTTCGACTGGTCCCGCAGCTCTGTGAATGAAAAAAAAACTTGGTCATTTTTTTCTGGTATGCAGCTTTTATTCGTAGATAATTAACTAGGTTTTAATTATTGGTATATGGCAATATATATATGGTTCATTTGATGTGCCCGCCTGGACATATTGTAGACTTGTTCGGAGTTAATTCACATTGTGTCACACTATGAAGCCATTTTTTTATACAAAGAAACAATTAACTTATCATATTTAGAACACTGTAATGATGGTAGGCAGAGTGTGGTACCTTGCCAGTGCTGCAGCAGGCGCGTGTAGTGGTTGGCGCGGTCGTGGCGCTTGAGCTGCGTGAACACGTGCACCAGCCCGCGGTAGTCGTACTCCAGCCCCGAGTACCGCTCGCCGAACAGCTTCAAGCCTGGAATCATCATCAAATATATATCATGTACGGCTCTATGTAATCATGTATATTATTTTGCTTCATTCGTCACTTTTGAAGCGTTTCTTATTTATCTTAGATTGTTGATTTTTAGTTTATTTTCTATTACAGTTTTTGAATATTACGCAATAATAAAGCAGTGTGTAAGTGCTTACTGGGTAATCCGTTTCCTACAATATACGTATCATAGAAACATATACAATAATTATAGACATAAAAGACGAGTACAATTTGGGGATTTCAAGTCCCGAGTGAATAGTTATCTTCTAGGTTAGCGTGTAGTGATGATAATAATGATTAGGAACGATGATGATCAGATGAGATGGTGGTGAAATGCCTCTCAAACTGAACCTATCTCAATTTAATAAAAAGGATAATAATAATAATAATAATATTTCCGGACATTATTACACAGCGCCATCTAGTTCCGTGCTAAGCAACGAGGCTTGTGTTACGGATACTAGTTGGTTGATATACTACATTATATACTTTTTGTTTGTAAGTACATACATATATAGGATACAATAAAAACAGTGAGCCGTCACGGGACGCCTGGCAGATGTGAAACATCGACATTATTTTGTAAAAGTAATATGCAGAAAAGAACATATTGTGATAGGAACTAAATATGTCATAATGATAAAATAAAATATTACGATTTTTTTCCACATCAAAAATATATGTGTTAAAAGAAACATATTAAGAGCCCTTTTACATTTCAGCGCTGCGCTAATTTAGGTATTTTCTATGCATCGAGCGGGCGGCTAGTTACGCGACCTCTACCTTCTCTCATATCTTCTCACTCGCTCGCACTATGATGTTGCGAGTGTGGCGACCAAACTATCTTGATCCGCAAATTTTACATTTTTGTAATATAGTAGTTATGAAAGGTTTTTAAATTTGATTTATATTATTCATGACACAATGTTCATTGCTTTATTTATGTACTTATAGGTATTTAATAAGTACATAAATATTTATGGTTTGAAAATCATGTTTCATTTAATTTTCTTACATAATTATTGAGGATAATTTATTTTTTATTCGTATTTTAATATGTACACTGATTTAATAATGAAATTCTTTGATTTAACGTTTCCGCATTCCTAAAACCATGCAAATAATTTAATACATTATGTTCTTAAACTTGTTAAAATCATACCACGCGTTTTACAACCAAACAGACACGGTAACATAGTTTAATAGATTTAATAATATCAATAATAGATAAATAAACTTTTCGGCTTTTACTATCTGCTAGTAACCACCTGTTATGGATTATCAATAAGCGCTCATTATTCAAATTATATTTTATGACCTCAGCCCAGGTGTTACATCTAAAGAATAGGTACTAAAAATTCATTATAAGAATGCAAAATACAACCTCATTAAATTCAGTTGTGCTGGAAATGGGAATATATTTCTATGCAGAAGAAACAATAACATTTAAATGATTCTAAAATACTTGTTTGCATATTATATTTGATGAATAAAACTTAACTAGTGGGACTAAACTTTAAATAAAACACACAGATGTAGGAAAATAACTCAATATTATTAAAAAAATATTTCCCGCAGCGGCATTGATCGAGCTTTTCTCGTCGTCTAGGTTATAGGTCTAGGTCGTAGTATACGATGATCCTACGCACACAATAGCAGCGTTGACACGGCTAGCAAAGCACACAACGATAGTATCGACACGAGAGGTCACCCGAAAAAACTGACATAGAACCATCCTTGACAAGCGCTCGCGCGATACTGAGCGCACATTGCCGTTGCAGTGAAATTTATAGTAATTTCATTTTATTCATAAAAGGCAAAATTATTGATTAAAAAATCTAAAAAAAATATACTGTCTGAAACAAATATTGTAGATTATTTAGATATAAATATTATTACAAAATGATACAGAACTTCGGCAATATTTGGACTTGTTTCGGACCGTTTTCATTAGAAAATTGAATTACGTCAAGTTGTTTTTTTTATATTTTAAAAGCGTAATTATGAAAATGTATTCTATTATTATTAAAGGGTACGATATTACTATTACGGGAAAAAAATAATTATGTATGAATAATTGACAGAATTTGCAAATTTGAGCTCCCAAAACAGCTCTCTGTGAGATTTTGCCTAAATATACTTCGGGAGATTGATTATCCCTGAATAAATAAATAAATTATCAATATTTCGCTGTATTATTATTGTAGAAGAGAAAACTCGCTATTTTTAACAATTAATTGTTATTTATATAAAGCATAGATAAGTGTTCAATTTCACCGATGAAAGTATACAATAACGCGTATTTTTGTAAAAGGCCTCTTAACACAAACTCAAAGAGGTTTAATACAATTCACAATTCGAAAAAAAAAAGGTAAACTTGAAAATAGAACTAAAATCAAATTTAAATTTCGTGGCGACGCTTTCGCCACGCCAGAAATCGGTTTTACGTGCGGCTATAGATGTTTCACATCAAAAACTATGTATACTAACTGATAGATATAGATCGCAGGTAGAGTTTCTCGGCGGCGCAGTGCATGTTCATGTGGTAGTTGTAGAGCGAGGCGAGGTGGCCGATGCTCAGCCCCACCTCGTAGTCCTCGGGGCCCAGCAGCTCCTCCTTTATCGCTATCGCTTTCAGGTGCATAGTCTCCGCGTCCTGGAAATTTTATTTATTTATTAAAATACGAAGTTGTAAGTATAATATAGTGGGGTAAATACTGGACTGCGATAAATCCGTAAAATATTTCTACTAATAACATAAAAGCTGTAACCAAGGAGTAAATTTTTGATGTGAAAAAACCCACTTAATTTTTTAAATTCTTTCTAGAAACCATAAAATCTACTTTCTATTGCCCATTTTATATTTTTGTAGATATGTTTTTGATCAAAAGAAATGAACATTAGTATGGACTGACCTGGAACTTCTGCATGCTCTGGTAGAGGCGGCCGAGGTTGCCGTAGTGCTTGGCGGTCTGCACGTTCTTCTCGCCGAACGCCATCATGGACAGCGCCAGCGCCGCCTTGTGCAGCGCCTCCGACTCCTCCAGCAGACTGGGCGCTGGAATTATAGATAATATTTATATGAGTTTTTTTAACCGTGGGTTTTGTTGATCTAACTGGTGAGCTCTTTGAAATAGTTCAGGTGTTTTGTACTCGCAACTGGACTACATTGTATGTATGAAAAAAGTATAATTTGAATAAATGATATTTTGACTTTGACTTTCATAAGTTCGAGAGGGGGCGCCCTAGAAGGACATACACCGACCTAATTGGTCAACTCCTTCAAAAAGGTCAGATACGCAGTATTTATAACCGACGCGCGTGCATGACGAGATGTATGAATGTGGACGAGCCAAAAGTGGTATGCAGGGACCGTAGCGCTTGGCATTCTGTAGTTTCTACCTACCATCATAGGAAAAAGGCGTGAGTGTATGTATGTATGTATTCGATAAATCAAATTCAAAACTCAGATTCCGACTTCGGTTCCCTTCCGGTGTATAGTATAGTAAGGTCCTCTCACCGCTCATGTCCTGTCCGGCGGGCGTGTCGAGCGCGATCTCCTCCAGTATGAGCGCCTTCACGCGCTTCGCCGACGCTAGCAGCAGGTGGTCGGGCGGCACCAGGTTCTGCAACCATCAACAGGCCATGTTATTCATATTTTAAATTTAATAAAGACATTAAATTAATATACAAATAATGTTATAAAAGCCATTACAATAAAAATACAAATAATGTGAATGAACTTGAATAATAATAGCGCAGTATTAGGAATTTGAAATACCAAATTTTGGGGCTTATGTCCAACAGTGGACGTCATTTGCTTCGATGAAATGATATTGATGATGACATACTAGGATACTTTGGTGTGTTGTAACTAGTATTTCTTTATCGTTTATTAAGTACCAGAATGTGTATGTGAGAAAAATATAAGATGTTGGGTTGAAATGTATATGTATATTACATTTATGTCGATCGTTTTTAAAACAATTATTATTCAATCATAAATGTTCAGTTACCAAATTAGTTTATAGTCAAATTACAATTAGGATAATTAAAAAGAATGTGCGGTCGGGGTACCCCCGCCAGGAACGAAGTTCGCAACCGGGTGCGCACTCACTTGTTCATGTGCTCATATGCTTGTAGTAGGGTCGATACAAACACATACACACAGCATACGGTATTTCGTAACGTGAATCGCACTAACTGTAAGCCGCGTGGTGTGACCAGTGGACTGAGATGTCAAAGGTCTCGAGTTCGAACCCCAGGCACGCACCATTGACTTTTCGGAAGTTATGTGCGTATTTATCACAAGCTCAAACGGTGAAGGAAAACATCGTGAGGAAACCTGCATGCTTGAGAGATTTGTCTCGATGGCATGTGAAGTCTGCCAACCCGCAGTAGAAGAGCGTGGTGGACTATAGCCTAATCCCTCTCAAAATGAGAGGAGACCCGTGCCCAGCAGTGGGACGTTAATGGGTTGACGATGATGACGATGATCCCAACAAATTGACTTCATCTGCTATAACGGAGGTCACATAAGGAATAGAGCACAAGCGGTGGTTGACCTCGATGATCCGTATGGCGCGCTCGGCGTGGTCCTTGGCCTTGTAGAACAGGCCGGAGGAGTACTCCAGCACGTACAGCGCGTACGCCAGGTCCTCCTGCGCCGTGGCCACGTGCAGGCTGCGCCGCCCGAACACGCGCCGCAGCGAGCACAGCGCCTCCTGCGCACACTCATGGAACTAGTGCCCAGCATGCGTGGAAACCGGGGCGGACGTTTATTTATTTACTAGTTTCCGCCCGCGGCTCCGACCCGACCCAGCAAACATTGTGAAAACGAGTGAAAATTTAGAGTTATAGATATATTTAAATGCCATACCATAAAAAAAATGACAAAAAAATTAAAAAAAGACTGGTCAATGACATCCTTAAAATAGCCTACGACCGATTCTCAGATCTACCAAATATACATACAAAATTTCATAATAAAACAACCTTAGCTGTAGGTTATTTGTCGCTGAACTCCTCCGAAACGACTAGAAGGATTATTATGAAATTTTGTATGTATATTTGGTAGATCTGAGAATCGGTCGTAGGCTATTTTAAGGATGGTCACTCACCAGCCGTTTTTTTTTTATATTTTTGATAATTTTTATACACGTGAGAAACAAAGGTGTAGGCAGCATACAGGTTTTCACGAATAACAGTAAGAAAGCATATTACAAATTCATTAATACAATATTGTAGGTTTCACCCCAAAACAACAAAAAAAATATATATTTTATAAAAATATTATAAATTAATTTAATCAACAATGTGAGAAAGGAATTAAATAAAAAAAAACATTTATTTCTGCCAGCTTGAACTTCTAACGCACCAGGTGTCACCTCTAAGTGGGTGAGTATGAGTGGGTCATGACCCGCATGACTCACCCGAGAGGGTCATGACGTGCGGGTCTTGACCGCCCCTGAGCTGGGTCTAGGTCGACCATAATATACTTTCTTCATCAAATTTGAACCTGTATAACGACACATTATGACTGTGACCCCCCTGGCTTTAAAGCTGAATCTACCCCTGTGTCATAATTGACATGACAAATTTATTAGGTTATATTAATAC
This sequence comes from Craniophora ligustri, assembly GCA_905163465.1. NCBI lineage: Eukaryota > Metazoa > Arthropoda > Insecta > Lepidoptera > Noctuidae > Craniophora > Craniophora ligustri. The sequence goes on along the minus strand of LR990967.1, from coordinate 1,323,081 downwards.
GTAAAAAACTTAATTTCGAAGCGAATTAATCATAATTATGTTTAGAAGAGTCAATAAATGGGTGTGTACCTCGTAGACGGCGACGCTGTGCACGATGGAGTCGATGTTGAGCAGGTAGAAGCCGAGGTCCAGCAGCGCGGCCGCGTACCGTGGGTGGTGCGGGCCGAACGCGCGCCGCGCCAGCGCCACCGCCTGCCGCACCAGCACGCCGGCCGCGCCGAAGCGCCGCTTCACCACGCACGCCTTGCCGCACGCGCGCAGCACCTCGATCGTGATCCTGCGACACACGGGACCACCTCACTCACACCCACGTCCGACCACACAACTACACTAACCACGCTTCATCTCGCTCTTACATATTCTTTGCCTATACGTATAAGTAATACTGACTTGGGCGGCGTGTGCGGCGTGAGCAGCTTGAGCGCGCGCATGGCCCACACGTAGGCGGCGGAGTAGTCGCAGCGCACGAAGAACAGCGCGCTGAACTCCTTGCACACGCGCGCCGACAGCGACGCCGCGCCCCACGCGCCCGCCGCGCCCGCCGCTACACCCTCCTCGCTGCATACAACACATAACTGCTATTAAACCATCACTAATATATTATGTACATATATACGAAGATCGATATCCCTACACACATAAAAAATAACGTATCACTTCAAAAGCTGGGTCGACTAAGCAAATGTCCTTTTAATGTTGTAATAGTTTAAGAAAGGCTCACAAAGAAAACGTTTTTAATTAAAAACTAAATATACTTTTTTTCTATGGAATCATGTATTAGCTCAAGACCAAAAATATAGTCGAAGCAAAATCAAAATCGATGGGCAAAATAGCCCAAGGTGGGCAAAAGCGGGTAGATAGCTAATTGCCTCCCGTTTGAACCAAATCAAATTAACGGTTTAACTCAGTACAAACCAATGAACGGTGTCATCGGCGTCGGTCTGCAGCGCCTTGTCGCAGGTGTCGGCGATGGCGAACGGCCCGTCGGGGATCTCCGCCGTGACGTCATCGGGCATGCCCAGCAGCTGCAGCGCCAGCGCGTACGTCTCCGCCGCCGCCGGAAAGCAGCAGTACGCCGACTGTGTGTTTAGTAACCTGAACACATTTATACATATAATTTCATGAAAGGTAGGGCATAACGAGATGCTTTGCTTAAATTGAGCTGCCCGACTGAGGAAGTACCTTCGCCTTACGGAAGACCGCGGTGAAATAACAATCAAATCAAATCAAAAGGTTTTATTTCATATGAACTTTTTCAAGCATTTATAAAACGTTATGACTCTAGTTGCACAATAGTGTTGTTTCTGCGAGCGACTAAGCTCGTTGGTGGAGTGACTGACAGGACTTTAGACAACCCACTTACAATATCTTTATTAATAATATTTCATTTGATATAAAATACTTTTCATCCATTAACCAGTTCGGTGAAGGTCGTTCTTAAAGGGATCTTGTTCTATAACTCTCATTTTACACGATGCCCTCAAAGATAGGGCTCTAAGATAAAAGCCCGATAAATCTGTTTAGCGCCGGTTTCCCTGATGACAGGGTATAGAGAATTGAACTGAAGAATTGAAGTGAAGAGCTTACCTATGACAGCATTCTAGTGTGAGTCTCTTGTAGTATGTAGTCTGCGGTTGTGCTTGGCAGAGGTCGCGACACCGCAGCAGCACGCGCTGCGCGTCCGCGTACCACCCGGCTTCGTTCAGGAAACCACCTGCAAACCGGGCATACTATAAAACACGGCCTTCTTAAAAGGGGGTTATAAATTTTTGTGTCTGCGTTCCCAGTAGGATTACAAGCAAAGAGGTACATTTTAGTCAATATATTCCACATTTTTATGAACGGCCTATGCACGATTAATGTTGCTTTCTTACACTAACGCGAAAAATATTGAAATAAAACTACTTTTTAAGCATGTACTGCGGTGAGTATTTTACTATTATTTTATCTAGAAGCTTTGGATCCTTTACAGCTTCCATGGTCATGGGCAGACCATGTAAGTAGACGCATTTGATTTGTATCATAACTTAACTTTTTCAAACGAAAGCATTTTTTATGTTATATGTTTATTGAATGGATCTGATATCATTTTTAAATATGATATAGAGATATTAGCGCAGCAAAATACTTCGAATCAATCGATTTCAGTTCTACTTTACTTTTTAACTTTAACCTACGAACGAGTATCTTGTCACGTTAGTAGTTAGTGCGGGAAAATTATAAAACGTCAAATAATTACAGTACAATATACTTAATCAGTGTTAATCCCAGTTGTTTATTGTGTTACGAGACATATCACGACGCTGTGTTTTCCACTAATCTTTAATTCAGAAGTATATGATGTAATCTCGAGTGGGCGATATATATACGTGCAATTTTTAATGGTCCTACTTCCTTATAATGTGCGCGCAATGTCCTAGGTGTCAGATGTACATACATAACAAATTGGCCTCTATTGACACTGAGTAGTTTTGAGAGGGGAACTAGGAACGTGCCTCGCTATCAAATGGCTCGCGGATCAATCAGCATGTGATGTTAAGCACTGCAGTAAGTGTTCAAATTGTCTGCATTCTTGTTTGCAAATGAGTTAAGAGAGACCTACAATATCTGACGATATCAGTTATTCATACCTTTTATTACAGGCATTAAAAGAGTCTCTTGTCATATATATGTACATACATACCATCACGCCTGTCGTCCCCGAAGGGTTAGGCAGAGGTGTACTAATGTACCCCCACGTTTCGCCGGTATGTTTTAGGTCCCATGTAATAGGGGGCGAGCTTATTACCATTAACCGGGCACAAATCCGGACTTCGAGCTGCTACTGAGAATTTCATAGTAAAACCCAATAACACTTTGCTCGACCTGGGAATTGAACCCAAGACCTCTTGCTCGGCAGTCGCACTATACGACCGGTAAACCGTCATAGACATACATACAGGATATCACGATCAATAGGGTAACGCGGTGTTACCCTTTGTTATTTTTTTACTGGGGTAACGGGACCACTCCCGTTACCCCAGTAAAAAGTGGTGTTGCATTCTTGCAATCTTTTACGATCGACAGTTATGACTTACCCAATCTGAGTCCAAGGTGTATGAGCGAAGACCGGGAACGCGTGCCCATGTCACACTTGTCTAGGTAGCTGACAGCCAGTTCTGTTGACAGCTTGGAGCCATGCTCTGCTATTACTGCCTGAGAACAAGGATATCACGGCATGAATATTATACCCCTGTAGGGTAACCGTAAATGTTGATTTTCTCACTACATACTAACAGAAGTAATTCGCGTACAATTTATGTTTTAAAATATCTAAATCGTGTTAATTTCATCATCATCATCATATCAACCGTTAGACGTCCACTGCTGGACATAAGTCTCCCCCAAGGATCGCCACGACGACCGGTCCTGCGCCACCCGCATCCAGCTACCTTCACCAGGTCGTCAGACCACCTTGCCGGGGGCCTGCCGTGTTCATTTGTTCGTATTATATGCGCTACTATCGTTCATCCGATTGTGAAGAAACGTTGGTGAGTAATCCTGGCCCAAATAAAGGGTAAGTAAGATTTTTTTATGTTACCCGCCTGAATGCAGGCTGGGTAACATTTAATATATATTAAATGTTACCCAGCCTGCATTCAGGCGGGTAACATAAAAAAACCCTTCATTTCAGCTGGTACTTAATATATTAAAACTGAAAAATTATGGCGCTAATCTCTCGTACAGACTCGTACTATCAGTCCGATTTGAATAATTATTTTTGTATTTGTTGGCCCAATTCTTGAGGAAAAATACGCTATTTAATATTAAAAGAACCTAACGAGCACGCTGGGTTAACCCACTGCGGTTTAACCGCACAGTTAATATAATTAATTATAACCTCTTTTTGCTATATTGACCGATTAATTGATAAAAAAAATAGTTTAAGGTTTCAAAATAAGATAAAGAAACGTAGGTAGTAACTTATACACTTTTTTATTTGAAGCTTTTTTGTAAACTGCTTTTACCCAAACTTAGTAAAATCTGTATGTAAAAAAATTTTGTATGTTAATTATAGTAAAAATCTAAATAAGTGTGAACTTTTAAATGGCCATCAAATTTTTTTTTTTTATTGTATAGGTATTATGCTATTTAGTTTTTCAAATATTGTTATTTTGTTTTATTTCACTTTAGCCTGATGGTAGGTATTGAAATAAGGTCTTCTATTTATTTGATTATTATAGATAAAGAAGCGGCCCCACCAAACTTTGGCACTGTATCAAATATTATAATCTTAACGGCACGTGACAGTAAACAAACCGTATCTCTAATTATCAGATTTGAGATTAGACTTATGATGTATGTATTGTTGTTCTGTTTATCATATGATATGACTCGACTTGATTATTATAACATCCATGTATACCTGCAGCTATAATTTAATTTCAGCTTTGATAGACTTTTTTAAGTGCGGGAAAATCCTTTTACGCCGGTGTATCGGCCTTCGCTTGAGTAGTGAGTAGTGTGACCAGTGGACTGTAAAGTCAAGTGCTCTGAGTTCGACCCCTGACTTCTCGAAGTTACGTTCGTGCGTGCTCAAACATCGTGAGGAAGCATGCAGGTCTACAAGATACCTGACATCCCGCGCTTGGCTAGCGTGGTGGACAATAGCCTAATCTATCTCAAATGAGGGTAAACCTATACCTTACTGTAGGACAATAATTGGGCTTATAATAAATAAATAAATATTCCTGGACATTGTGACACAGCGCCATCTAGTTCCGAGCTAAGCAACGAGGCTTGTGTTACGGATACTAGTTGGTTGATATACTACATTTATATACTTTTTTTTGTAAATACATCCATATTATACATAGATACATCAATGACTCGGAAACAAATGTTGATGCTCATCACACAAACATTTGTCCCTACCGGGATTCGAACCCGGGACCCATAGCACAGCAGGCAGTGTTAACTACCGCTGAGCTAAATGGGTCGTCATTGAAATTAATCAGTATGTATATCGAGCTGAGTTTTGCATGTACCAACCTGGAAGCACTGAAGAAGTCGTATCTGTGAGCCAGCGAACCGCATCAGCCGTTCGAATGTATCCAGTTCTGACAGTTCTGCAGCCAAAATGCACAGACGCTTCTCCTGCAGCATCTGTAACCAAAGATGGTATATTTAATAAAAATAAATACAGCTGGGTGTTATACTATTATGATCGGTGATAGAAGAAAGATAACCCAACGGGGTGGTACTGAGTATGATAAGATGTGATAAGGTGGAGTGACGAGAATAGATGAGCTGGCGCATATATAAACGGAGACTTAATAAGCTATAGTTTTCATGATTAAAAATATTGCTCTTTTAATCTATGACGACGAGAGACGCGAGGCTGAGATCCTGGATATAGCATCCGTGGACAAGGATCCGCAACCTCCGGGTTAACGCAATATTAAGAAATCAGTATATCTAAATCAAGATTATTATTACAATATAACATCCTCTACAAATATCACGTTAGGTTCCACAGAATTACGACCCATCAAAGTCACAAACCGATAGCGCAATTTATTCGCCCGCCATTTGCAGAACAAAAACGTCTATCATTCAAATATTGGCAATATTTAAAGAGAACCCTGCTGGCATGTTACTTTGTTACAAAGTGTACATTGTATTTGCTAAGAAATAAACAACATCAACAAAGTAAGAATCGAATCCCGTTGCCGACAGGCTCGTCTAATAAACGTGCAATAAAAGCAATGTCTTATGTCAATGAACGCGTTTCTGAAGGTAAACATTGTAAAACTAGTATATATTTTTAACCTACTCACCGGGTACGTTTGTTAAAAGCGCCGAGCGACAAATTGTTATTACTAGGTGAGGTTAAAGATGACTCAGGTACTACACATACTCACCCCGTGCGTTGGGTTTGGTTGCAAAAATATCAAATATTTAATTTCAATGAAAACCAATTGAATTTGTAAATACTCTTTTTAATTTCTTTTATCTCTAATAGTAAACAATAAAGTTCATAGATATTCTTTTCAAACAAATAAAAATTACAAAATGAATTGCCTTTGTTTACAATTCATTGATGTACATAATATAAAATGTTGCTGAGAGGTATGTCGGATTCTATCGTTTCAATAGTCATCATCCTCATCCCTATTCACAACCAAAAAATGATTTCCACACTATGGTACAGGACTTGATGTTTCAACGCAAGTATCCTACACCGTGGTAATTCAGTGATTATAATCCGTAAATCCGAATGAATCCTCTAAAATGGGTCTGTTTAATTGTTAGAACGCGTCAATTTTGACGCAGAAAACAACTAAAAACAAGCAAGAAAATTATCAAAATTCTGATTTCAAACAAAAACTGTTATATAATTTTGCCGCTATACGGTTATGACTTGGGCCCGGCCACACAGGACAATGTCTGAGTCGATAACCGTTGGACAACAAACTCTATACATTGTAGCACTTTGTGATTCGCACATACATTGAGCGAAGTGTTTTTATTAGTGCATACGTTAACGGAGATCGCTTCACCTGCAGACCCATAGCCTGTTACTTTACGTCCAGGTTTTTTTTGTTTTCGTTCAATGGGTTTTTTATACCCGTTATATTTGCTTGTGAGTGCAACCTTGCCATTTGATGGTGACTTCAGCAACAATGTATGTAGCCGGTTGCGCGTCGTCATTATCATCGTGATCAATTGTTAGTTTGCTAATTATCATATTGTTTATGTACATGTTTAGTTCTGAGAAATATTTTCTAAGTGGCGAAACAGTGTGTTCAGTCAGTTCATTCCTTTGTCCTGTAGACACGTTAATGCTTGTAGAAATATGTCGCAGGGCGCAATTTATTCCCCTGGTCGCCTATCGACAAAATAATATTTTTCATCAACAAAAAGTATTTGATTTAAAGTACATTTAGGGAACATAATTCCTGGCAACCGATTTACTATTAACATTCTTTAGCGTAGAGTATCTTCAACAGTGTACGTCAATAGATCTTCAAAGGTTATGAATATGAAGTAAACTTGTGTGTTAAAGACAATGTAATATTTTACTAAGTTTATTAGTATACTTTGTAAGTTATCGCTACAATCAGGGCGTTGTAGGTCACAATAAACTAAAATGTATGCTGCAAGATTATCTGAGCGAATTTGTGTGATTTCCGTCCCGCTTACAATGTGGACTAAGATTAACATTTTCTTGGAAAATATTAAAAACAAAGTAAGGTACAAGCCGAAGACAGATTTTGTTGCTTTATTGGATAAGCTTGGGACTTTGTTAAGGGGCTGTGAGTCATTGTGTATAAAGCTGTGACACCAGTCAGTGAAATCAAAGTTCTCCATTTCAACCCTAAGGTCTACGACTGATATTTCCATGCGTATTTATCACACGCTCAAACTGTGGAAGAAAAACTCGTGAGATGTGTGAAGTCTACCAACCTGCACTAGGCAGGTTTGGCCACTCTTTGCCCCTTAAGCCTCATCCCTCTCAAATGACAGGAAACCTGTGACCAACAGTGGGACATTAAATAGGTTGATCATGAGTATACAAATTAAAATAGTTATGATTTTCGCGTGCTTCAACCTCATATAGCTCTGCAATCAATGCACATCCGTAAGCGTGACGTATTTAACAAACAGTGGCTTAATATCCAGCAAATATTATGAAGTGCATTTTTGCCAGGTTGCACGGCCAACCAAGCAACACCTTATTGCGTGCAACTTGGCAAAATTGTGTGGCTATCGTGCCATTTCCTAATTTAATAACAACATGTTTTAAAATAATGGACGTCTGCATTTTGATTTGGGGAATTCAATTTATTCTGTTTGTTTTGTAATTTAGTTGTTGTCAAACTAATATCTGCTGGACATTTTTGTTTCTTTTTTATGGTGATAAGGTGGCAAACGAGCTGGCGGCTCACCCGATGGTAAGTGATGACCGCCGCCCATGGAGATTTGCAACACCATAGGCTTGCAAATGCGTTGCCAAACACCTTAGAAACCGTTCCGGTTTCTTAAAATAGGGAGTTACTGAACTGACAGCAAACGGAATTCCCATGCTGTCAGAATAATCACTCCCCCAATGAGCTCTGGTAACCTTACTCACTCGCAGAAAGACAACTATTGTTGATTCACTGCGGTTTTCTGTAAGGCGGAGGTACTTCTCCAGTCGAGCAGTTAAGCGAGAAATCTCGCTATGTAGGGCATAGAAAGATTTCTCCTACAAAGTTTTCCAAAATATTTTGACTATTACGACTAGTTTTATACTTATGAAAGAACTGTTACTGCACCGAAGGACGACCAGTTTGTTAAAAATTCGTATTCGTTTTTTTTTTATATTACATAAATCGCAGACGTGTTGTTTTTAATCACATGATTTATTTAACAATTTTATAAAATCACATAGTAGACATTGGTTTAACAATGACGATATGTAAGTAAGCCTTAAATAGACAATAAATAACCCTTTTAGGACTTTTTAATGGCAAACCAGTAGCGATATTTGTAAAAAAATTGGTGTCTTTTTTATGTTTTAGCATGCGTATCTGTTTTTCCACTCAAATAACAGCGTTCCAGTCTGATGCACTGACTAAAGGCTATCTGTGTCTTAGCAAGTACTTCATATTATGCTCTAAATTAACGTTGATATCGAGTATGATTCACAATAGGTATGTACATAATCAAGTAATCGAAAACAGTGAACTAAATTATATTTAGGCCGTCACTGTGTACTGGGCCGTGCGTTTGTATGTTGCAACGACAAACAATAGTTTTTGATGCAATCTTCTTACAAAATGGGTATTTACTTGTTATGTGCGAGGGGGTGCATTGACTGCTATAATATGGGATTATGGGATTAGGTCAGAACAAATCCGCAGTTTTTAGGCAACCCGTCATCTATCAAACAAGTGTGATTTACAAAAGTTGAAATCGTTGATAGGTTAATAGGTAGCAAAGTTTTATGTAGAATAGATCAAAATATAAGGTAGATCAAACAAAAGTAGGAATAAAATTACGTTTTAAATATTTATTTAAATAAAAAAATCTATAGTGTCTGCTTTGATTATTCATTAAAACCATAGTTAAAATAAAAGAATAGTTATAGATACTATGTTCGTAATTTATATATGTATATAAGCAGTATCTGTGGACTATAGCCTAATGCCTGTCAAATGGGAGGAGACCCAGTGGGACAACAATTTAGTTCGTAATGATGATCATGAATATAATCTATATATTCATATTGGTATTAAATCCTTAAGTATTTTTAAAAGTACATAGTTCCTTTTAAAATAGAACGGAATGGAAACGAAAATTGAGGACGCACAAAAACGATGACACATATCCCGAATTAGATTGTGATTAAACAAACGATAGTAATTGGGGTATTACCCACGATTAACATATCAATGAACCGGTTTGACCCTAAAACATATTCTCTGATGACGAAGAGGTTCAACAATATACTACTTTTAGAAGTACGTCATTTGATACGGAATGGTAATCAAGTGCTTATAATATATCGAAAAGTAATTAGTTAACTTCTGCTAAGTGAAAGAGGCAACATGTTTGAGGATAATTATAATATCTGATCTAAACCTACAACAAAGTTCTACTACATAAAGAGCGAATTTACAGCCACCTCGGCTGTATATTCTTTAAAAGACGATTTAAAAAATGTGTCTGACTGTTTGTTACCTCACGCTTAAGCCGCTGAACCCATTTAGATGAAATTTTGTATGGTGATAATTTGAGTGCCGGGGAAAGACATAGGATAGTTTGGAAGATGTTGTCCCGGAAATTAAGTCGTAAAGGGCGAAATGGGGTGGTGGTTTGTATACGGAATCGATCATTTCTTAAAAGAGGGTTCGAAATAAATAAGCAGATTAAATAGAATTATTAATTCTACGCAGGTGAAATCGCGAGCAAAAGTTAGTAATACAAGGCTGCTTTTTGTGGTAATAATCTTGGGTTGCAATTCAGGTAGGGGCAAATGTTTGTGTTAGGAGCATAGGCATTTGAACTGAGTCATGGATGTTTCTATGTATAACTTGTGAGAATTTACAAAAATATACATATATGTATTTATGTAGTGTATCCAGAGCTGCCAGATTGTATATTTTGATACCAAATTGATATAATTGGACGATGCATTGTATCCATGTGGTATCTATGATCATTTGGTATAATTCGATAGAAAGCAAGAGGATCACAAAAAAGGTCATGCCAAGAACTTGTCCGCTAATTCATATATAGGAATATCGAGGATTTTAGCTAAAAAAAATAAACGTCTTCCGACATAGAATGGGCACTATGATATAATACCATCACATTTGGTATAATTGCAGATGGTTAATGGCATAGCCGCGCCGTTGTTTCCTGGCAACCCTGAGTGTATCAACCATTTAGTTTCTGAGTCTCGTTGCTTAGCTCGAAACTAAATGGCGCTGTGTTATAATGTCCGATATATTTATTAAGAAACAGCAAATATTCCCGCTTGTTACCATGGAAACTTATCAAACATACAGTCAACAGATAAGGCGCCACAACGAGCTAAATAATACTTCTAAACGGCTGCGCTCGAGTAGTCCCCTGAGAACTATGATAAATTGTCATGACGTACATACATATAGGTACGTTTGTATCTAATTAGATAGGCAAGTTTATGCACACTGACTGACTAATGAAAGAAGAGATACAACTATATTAGAGCTTGTCTACACGTGTGTCGTGACGTTTGTATTTTACGACTGTTTACTATTCAGTATAATCTTTAGATGGCGAATCCCTTTAAGCATTATCAGATACATGAGACATGAAAGAAGGTGCATGTAATTAGCCGTCTCTTTTGTAAGGATTTCATGAATACACGTATCTCTAAACTTCTTTAAATAAATTAAGTTGCAGTTTATCACACACTAACAAGTAAAGTAAACACAAGGGGTATTGAATGATCTTTCCGACATGACAATATTCAGCCAGCTGACTCGTAAACTACGCTCGCTGACCCTAGCTCGGACTAGTCCTCCACCAGGACCTAGGTCGATGAAGAAGAGCAAGCGAAGCTGATGACCCTAGGTCACCGGTAACAGAAGGAACCACATCCCTGCGCGACAGCAATCACGAGGATTTCATCAAGCATCATGTTATTTCCAAATGATACTGTATTTAAATCGATCGGTATATTCGTTTTACATTTATCTTACGATAGGCCTCTTAAGCAAAATTTATATTATTTATTGTGTATAAATTTAAAACTGCCTCGTTGGTTTAGTGGTTGTACAGTGCGACGGCCGAGCAAGAGGTCCTGGCTTCGATTTCCAGGTGTTATTGGATTTTTCTGTGAAATTCTCAGTAGCAGCTCGGAGTTTGGATTCGTGCCCGGTTTATGGCAATAGGCTCGTCCCCTAATACATGGGACCTAAAACGTACCGGCGAAACGTGGGTGTACATTAGTACACCGCCGCCTAACCTTTCGGGGACGACAGGCGTGATGGTATGTATTTATTATATATACATTTATATTATATAGTATATTAATAAATACATATACTAACGCTATTACTACGAAATATTGTCATCAGCGAAGTTGTTGACAAAAATCCACATAACAATCTTTGACCCTGTTGGAGAAAAATCAATACATATCGTATATTAAAAGAAGACCTTCCAATTGACCGCGTATCTTGGTAATTTCAATCAATTGCCGAGAAGACGGGCTTCGTAATAACGTACCTATCATGTAACTGACAGATTGAGTCATTGGAACCATTCGGTCACTCGTTCGCCAACACGTAGCCGACGTTGTATAAACAAACATGTTTTTTTACTTTACTACCAAGATTGATTAGTTATTTACCTGCATACATTTGTTATTAATAGAATATATTATATTCATACGTTTACGAGTATTATTTCTGTAGAAATATAGCCAGTCTTTGTAGTGTTTTTGTAAGACATGGGCAATAGGTAAACAACGTTAGTATCTTGATTGTGGATTCCATGTTTCTTTTAGAATATGTGCATAAGAATAAAGGAATTACAGATTCACTGTCTAATAAAGAAACAATGGTCAACCAATTCCTTTAAACCAAATACATTGAACTCTTACAATAGGTTGGGAAAACCGATGTAACGATAAGTGATATTTATACTAAAGTATAACATTTATTTATGAATAATACCGTCTCAATATAATACCTGCCTGTGAAGTTTGCTAACCAGGAGTAGGCTAGCATAGTGGACTATAGCCTAATCCTTCTCAAATGAGAGGAGACCCGTGCCCAGCAGTTGGACTATAATGGGTTGATGATGATAATAATACGTACTCCATCGCTTTCCTAATAAACGCTGAAACTATAAGATTAAAATTATATATATAAATTTATTTTTAAAGTGTGCCCTTTTAAGTAATTTGCACCGAATTTTTGTCAGCCTAGGGGTGTGTCATGTCATTCACGGCCAATATGGCTATGTATGTGTATCATATTTAGTTTGTCTATGAAGTTTGAGATGAATATCCAATCATTAAATAGCGCAGGCTTTCTCCCGCGACTAAAATAGGACTTACTAATTTCTAAAACTTATGCGAATATAAGACACTGAAATAAAACTAATGTTTACTATCATTTAGTCACTATATTGTTTTTTTTTGAAGGGGCTTGAAGACCACGTACTGGAAGACGCAGTGTGGGCAGGCCCCCGGCAAGGTGGACTGACGACCTGGTGAAGGTCGCTGGAATCCACTGGATGCGGGCGGCATATGACAGGTCGTCGTGGCGATCCTTGGGGGAGACCTATGTCCAGCAGTGGACGTCTAACGGTTGAAATGATGATGATTGTTTTTTTTTTTAATCTCGGCGTATCTAATCTTTTAGTGTCCATGGAATGTCAGCCTGTCAGTGACAATGAATGCTGTAAAGTGTGAGATATCCGATATTCCGGGATTAAAACAATATTGCTTAAATACGTTATGGTAAGGGCCCCAGAATTGCCAGAAATAGAAATAACAATGATAAAGAGATGCAAAAAATATTCGCCACCTATCCTTGACTTGCAACGATATGAAATAAAATGGCGTCACATCAACAAATAGCTTTTCATAGTAAACAGACAATAACTCATTAAGACATTAATATATCTTTTAAATGTAGTATTAGTGCTAAAGTGTTTGCACTACAATTAACTTGCTAATTGTTCAAGCCGACTACATGTAATGTTGTTAGCATTTTTTCGTTTTACCATGTTGCAATAATTACGTTTAATTATGTCATCGTTGTAAAGAATTAAGTAAACACAATGTACTTGTGATAACAATGTTATTATACTGCGTTTTCAGAAAAATAAAACGTGTCTGGAGGGAGTGTAAAAATAATGATCGGCTTAATATGTTTTACAGGTTTGATTAAAATATAGTAAACGTGCTATGAAGCTTAACTTATATACCTTTAAAACACTAGAAGTTTAGTTCAGTTTTAATCTTATTGTACGTCTATGAAAAAGTGAAAAAAAATCTATTATATACATTAAAATAAGACTATTTCAACTTAAATACATATTATAACCTTGTATATAAAGATAAACATAAAATAGTAGCAACAACTGTAGGTATAACTGTTCGATAATAGAGTTAATTAAAATGAAGTAACCCCCAACGAAATTATAACTAAGAATCATTTTGATCACATAAGCTTTCAAACAAAAAGCAGTCTCAATATCGGTCCATTCGTTTAGGAGACAGACACGTCAAACTTATACAGTTATAACATAACCTTGCGTCGGGAGTATAAATAGGGTTAATTTAATTATAAACTCCAGCAAAAACATTATTGAAACAAATACTACCTTATCTGAGTGACATTGAACAAGTTCCTCCTTTTTCCAAAAATACATTGTTTGTCATTTGAGAGACAGACTTCGGGACCAAAGAACTAATTTACATGAATTAACCTTCTTTTATATATTTAATATTTCAGATTCCACAAAAACTTTAAAAAAAAGTAGTTGAATTTTATTTCGTACAGCTTGAGGCTATGGACCTTTTGAGTTTCTGAATTTGTTAATTTTAATAGTTTAAAAAAACTGTTATCATAAATAACATTAAGGAAATCATTTATTATATTATCCGTGACTTATAAATGATTCGTACGTAAACCTACGTGTTCATATTATTCAAGACAATATGTATGTATTATTATGTATGTATACTATGTACACCAGTCAGGTTTCGAACGCCCTACCTATCCTAATAAATTAAATTAAATTATAGCGTATCTATCTACCCTATAATATATTTCTTATGCCAGAAACCATCGCGTACACAGAAAAACCCACCAAAGTTTCATCAAACTTGGATCAATTATTTAGGACGATAATAAAAAAGATAAACATCCATATTTATTTACACATACGTTAGGGAGATCAAGACTTAACTATACAAAGTAAATAACATTCTTTGTCGAACAATTTACAACTTAATTAAGGGGCCAAAATCGTAAAAACATGTTGTAAACTGCAAACCCTCCATTAAACGGCCGTCAGTCACGAACTAACTCAAAGTGAATTTAATGTTACTATAAAAAAAAGTAATTTGTGTACCTGCCTGCAGGTCTTTGGTTCGATTGCCAGGGTCATGCAAAAGTGTTATGGGGTTTTTCTAGTCTCATTAGCAGGTCGGAGCATTCGTACCCAGTTAATGGCAATAGACTCGCCGCCTATTACATGGGACATAAAACATAGCGGCCTAACCTCCCGGGGACGATAGGCGTGACGGTATGTTAATTGTATACTTTGGTGACACTAGGTGGCCGATAGATGGCGTATTTATTAAACAGTATTGATCGAGATTGCCAGCCATCCTTGACCGGTGACGCAATGACTAAAGGACAATTGTCATAACGACGAAGAACAGGACAGATTGTTGAACATAATTTACGTATCTACTGATACGTAAATTATACATACCGCTTGTAAGCTGAATTCAGATGGCGACAGCAATTTAATAGGACCCTTATTTCTGCATACAAAAGTATACCTAAAATTCTAAACCATAAGAACGTTTTATGAATGTCCACGATAGGATAGGCGCATTGTCTGGGCGATCGGCTTGCGGATCGTTGCGGGTTCGAACACCGCACGTAGCAAATATTTGTACCGTTTACGGGTAGTTGTTCCTGGTCTGGGCGTTTGTGTACCTATGTGAAAATTTGTAATTATAATATCAAGATACCCATCACCTCACACAACAACTTTATCGTAATCCCTCTCAAATGATAGAGGACCCATGCCCAGCAGAATTAGTGGTTAAAATACTATAAATACTTCTCTCGCCAATAATGTAGGGACATTGCATGTTCTTATTTGTGTAATATAGTAACGCATGCGGATAACATCTGTAATAGATACACGTGTGAGATTATGTGATGAGATTACACTTAAATAATATAACAATTACCGATGACGTCTAGCCATTACGTATAACGTGACAGCAGAGAATGGTTTAGGTTGGTAAATATTTCATTGTTCACATTTCAATACACCATTGAAGGTTGAATGACTGCATATAACTAGCTAAATTTATATCCGGGATATATATCCTAGCGTCGTCGCACAGTGTGGTAAGTTTTCGCGCGTAGAGTCCAATATGGATGTTTTAAATAGGCTTTTGTTAACCTCGGACCCCCTATTAACAAGCATGAGAACAATTCTATATTTTAAGAAAAATAGAAAGACATTGTATGGAGACGTATTAAATTTGCTTAGTGATGTAGTAGTAAAAAAAAAAATGTATGTAGTAGTGACTACATACATTTTCACTGGCAAAGGCACTCTCACTAAGCAAATTTAATACGTCTCCATACAATAAATATTTTTTTCTAACTATAATAAGTCTTTTATTACCTATTTTAACATATATACACTAATAATCGTCATTCGAGTCATAAAATATTTTTGACCAAGTTTTAGGGCTTACCTAATACCACACTGTGCGTCGTTTCAAGAATTAACCTACAGTTACTTTAAACGTGCTTTTGGTAGACACGATGTCTTGGATGCTGAGATTTTCGCATCTTCGCAAAGGACATGAAATTGATATTAGTTTTTTTTTTAAATTATAATACTGACCTTGACCTTCGTCTTGTCGAATGGAACAGATAATTCAATTCAACTTTTTGCTTATTTCGTTATAAATACATATGGTAAGACTTAGTGCTAGAATCAATTATGGATCCTGCCGGGCACTGCAAAAGTATAATAGATAAGAGAGAGGAGGAATCGTGATTTTTTTAGGCAATTTCTTTTATGTTATATACGTAGTATGTCTAAAGTAGTACTTCTAAATTACAAGCTCGAACTTGGAAGAAAGAAGTCAAATACTTCTAATGAAATAGACGGGAAGAAATATCAGTCGAATCAACTATCAGAGAGAACAAACAGGCCAAAGTTTAACTGATGATGCAAATACCAACTCTACTTTGACTGACTAGGTGGCGCAGTGGCTGAGCGATCGGTTTGTGCATCACGGGTTGCGGGCTCGATCCCCGCACGGAGCAAATATTTGTACGTTCTACAGTTCCAGGTCTGGGCGTTTGTGTATGTGAAAATTTGTGTTTGTAAACGCACCCACGACACAGGAGAAAATCCTAGTGTGGGGCAACATTTTAAAAAAACTTCAGATGTAAGTCTTACATAAACAATCGTTAAGACTAATAAAACACCTAAAACATACATCAGTATGTATGTATCATAATTGATACGGTATTAATAGTATAGCACTAAATTGAGATGTTTAGCCACAAGGTCGGCAGCGTAGAGCAATTGTATGCCAAGTTTCTCTAGGTACGTAACATTAGATTTATTTTGGTATTCTTTCAATACCGTCTGCGAATATACTGCAGATAGTTAGTTAAATACATTTTACTTAATAGGAGATACTAAAGTATGAATTCACTGAAAAGGAGTTTTTAACTCAAATTAAGTGTTTATAAATATATTGTATGTAATTGTTCTTTGTGGCGAAAACTAAAGCTTGACGGGTTCTGTACACAGTGGTATATTTAAGAACGTATCTTCGCGACTCAATAAACAAGAAACTTTGTAATAAAACTACTTTTTAGAACACACTTTCCGAATCCGTAAAATGTGGTTTTATTTCAATGTGTAATATTCGCATGAGTGTAAATAATTCAATAAGAAACATTGTGGTAGTTACTATAGGCAAACAAAAGTATGTATATTAATAGTGACAAGTCCTGCTATAAAACTATCGTCTCTACAAAGTATGCAATGTACACAAGTGTCTGTTGTTTGCTAATCTGACTACAATAAGAAGAATAAATTGATAAACAATGGCTACATGTAGAACTTAGAATGTTTCTACTGGTATGTAAAGGCGTATCCAGGTTTTAAGTCAGTCAGTCACATATTCCTGTGATCTAGTTATGACAGGCTCCAATTCGATTACAATAATAATATTTTATGGTTAATATGGTTAATTTTAGGGATAAAAGCTGTGGTAGCCGAGCGGTGTGACCAGTGGACTGAGATGTCAGAGGCCTCGAGTTCAAACCCAAGGCACGCACTACTGACTTTTCGGAATTTATGTGCGTATTTATCACATGCTCAAACGGTGAAGGAAAACATCGTGAGGAAACCTGCATGCTTTAGAGAATTCTCGATGGCATGTGAAGTCTGCCAACCCGCAGTAGGCTAGCGATTAGTAGACTATAGGCTAATCCCTCTCAATTGAGAGGAGACCCGTGCCCAGCAGTGGGACATTAATGGGTTGATGATGATGGTTAATATAGACTGAACCTATATGACATACCTGGTATGTATTCTATTGCCTAGGTTTATGTAGAAAGTGTAGTTTTATTGTAGTTGACGGTAAGTCAGCAACGCGCAAGCGACATGACTGGTATTGTAAACGTCCATAGACGGTAAGGTTACCACGTACCATAAATGTAATTGTATATTTTCGTTTATTGGGTATGCAAATTGGTTTTTACTAGGGTTACTCGGAGAAAAACCTTTAAGAAGTTTTGTACCGAAATATGTTTGTGCATAGTTTCTTCTTAATGACTTCCTAATTGTCTGTTTATGTTAAACATTTGTGACATTGCTCTAAAAACACTAGGTCGTCTGGCCAGATTCTTGTTTTGAAACTAAACAATATTTCTATGATGGCATTCTATTCGCAGATGCCGTGAGAAAGTTCGCGAGTTTCACTTTCATTCTCTGAATTAATAACAGACAGCGTCGACATGTGAACTTGCATAGAAAAGTAAAATGGAATTCCAAACAGTTAGCTGTTATTAATAAAACTTATAATAAGCCGTTCAAAACAAACTAGGATAATTCCAAACTTATGGGATTGAAATGAGTAGGTATATCATCATCAAGCCATTATTGTTCCACTGCTGGGCACGGGTCTACTAGTATTTGAGAGGGATTAGGCTATAGTCCACATGCTATCGAGAAAATCTCTCAAGCATGCAGATGCTCTAACGTTGTTTTCCTTGACCGTTTGAGCATTTGATGAATACGCACATAACTTCCGAAACGTGTGTCCTTAGGTTTGAACTCGAGACCTTTGACAACTAAGTCCACTGGTCACACAACTAGGCTACCACAGCTCTTACCTAGGTAGGAATAATGATATGAATACGATTTGACTTTGAATTTTAATACGACCGTAAAATCATGAAATTATCATATGTGGAAGTACCTACAACAGCTTGGCAACCTCGGAAGAAAAAAAATAAAGATTTTTCCTCATCCTCAATGAGAATATGAAAAATAAAAAGTTATTTTAAATATGTTGCATTTCGTGACGATTAGGTAAGACAGTATTATTTATAACACGTTATACTAATAAATCAGGTAAAAAAAAATATTTCTTATATACGTAAGACAAAATTATGAAATACTGATATGTAATACGATCAGACTGGAGGTAAATAAAGATATATAAGATGATCCGTCGTTGGTTACAAATGACATATAGATACAATAGATTTTGTATGTCAATCGAAACTGTTGAAATAATAGCTTACATACAGGTCAAGTAAATGCTACTAATTAATACTGTCAGATCAGTTCTCCATCCAACCACATGCGGTTAAATACTATCTTTAGAATACTTAACTTAACTAAATTTTCCCGCGACTTGCTTTCCGTGGAATTTGTAATTTGTGTAGCTTATTTTCCAACGCTTTCTAGGGATTATTTCCGGGATAAAAATACTCTATATCTCCGGGATTCAAAACTAACTCTACATCAAATTTTAAGCGGTGGAGAGGTAACAAAAATACATACTTTCAAATTTGTAATATTAATATGTATGGATTTTAGATTGCACAGTTTTCGGGTCGAACCTGAGCGAGATTAGCACAGGACCGTAGCGAATGGCACGTATTGAGAGAAGTCTATACCCAGCAGTGGGATCAGAAAGGGTGTGGATGATGATGGATTTAAATACAATATCGATAGGCGATGGTGTGGGTGTTGGCCTCGACGGCACGCTGCGCCCGCGCCGGCGACTCGTCGTTCCGTTACAACATTGCCGAACCTTGCACAATAATGCTGGTGATTAGACGCCGTGCATCTACAGGTGAAAGGTTACTTTCACTACCAATAGGATAGAGACCTTCAGACGTGGGGAACATGACACCAGTCTATTAATAACGTAGGTTACTGCCAAAAGTCTTCTTAAACACACTTTTGTGAAATTCAGATTCTATCTTTTTTATGTAAACGAAGCTGCGGTCACCAACAACAGTCAATCCAATTAGTCCAGCGGTAGTTAACGCTGCCTTCTGTTCTATGGGTCCTGGGTTCGAATCCCGGTAGGGACAAATGTTTGTGTGATGAGCATAAACATTTTTTTCCGAGTCATGGATGTATCTATGTATAATATGTATGTATTAACAAAAAAAAAAGTATACATATATGTAGTAAGTATATCAACCAACTATGTAGTATCCGTAACACAAGCCTCGTTGCTCGGAACTAGATGGCGCTGTGTCATAATGTCCAGGAATATTTATTATTTAATCTATCAATACAACTATGTTTGTAACCGCAACTTCCGAACGACTGCATCGAATTGGATAATTCTTTTTTTGTGTGTTCGTTATTATGAGGGCAAGGTTTATGGCTTTATATAAAAAATATTCACGTAAAATATTGCTGTACGAAATTCAAAATGTGTTTAGCTTTTGTTTGAACATTTTTATTTCGATTCTCTTTAATATAAACTAAAATAACAATACCGTTTATTAAAGGGGAGTCAAGGAATAATCTAAAAAAGATTGTCTCTTCTTGGATCAGACCGGACGCGTCAATGAGGCAACAATGGCTCGGCAGACAAAGGCTGAGTCAGCGCGTTTGGAACTGGCTATAACCGTTCTGCAGACACTTGAACTTTACAAGGTCGGCTACCACCTGCGTGTGGTCTGCGACTGCGGAAACGAACTTAGATATTTGATGTAATCGGCCAAGAAATAATTTGTCTTCGTTTCCACAATTCCTAATTTAAAAATGCCACATTTTTAATTAGGAATTCAATTCAGTTATCAGCCAAAAAGAGGTTGTATACAAACGAATTTATAATTAGGAATTGTCAAAACTGACAATTCCCAATTAAAAAATGTCACGCTTTAAATTTTCAATTCAATAATCAGTCGAGAAATTCCTAATTCGAAAATATGGCGGCCATATTAATCCATTTTTTTTTCCTATTGAACTGTGTACTTGTTATTCAGTCTGCGTGATAGATTTTTTCTATCAGTAATTGTTTCGTAATTGCTTCCTTCTTTTGCATAATTTATAGCCTCCATTGTACTTCACAGCATAAAGTTTTTTTACGTTAAAAGCAAAAACAACCTCAGTGATACAACAAATAACGTTAGAACCTAGAACTACAAGTACACATATGTAACCGATTTGGCTCGTTGGCAATCAGTACGAATCATACGTCACTGCATTCATTTAGTTATATGTCGCTGTAGCAATGAAACGACATAGAAAAAAGCCACATAATCTACCGGACGCAGTTAACTAATATATGACCTTGACCCCGCAAGTTTGGACAACGCAACTCAAGTCATTCACCGCACTATTGCTGCAACTACGCGACATCAACGAATTGACCCTGTGTCCATTTTGTGGTCATCAAATGTGGATTATAGCGCGATGATCTGATAAATCAGGCACTTTAGATTTGATCAAGAGTAAACCTACTAGGTTATCAAAAGTGACCACATCAGACGGTATTACAGGAAATACAATAAGTACATTTTATTTGTTTACAGATGTAAACAAATAGTCTTATAATGGAACCTTTTCTTAACGAACATGTTAATGCATATAGCAGAAATCCTAATAAAAACAAACTACAATAGCAATAGCGCATAACACACTACAAACATATAACTGTTTTTGTGCCACTAACTATGTACATACGTGCGTACAACAACCTTGACCTGTGCCAGATCGCACAACGTGACCCCTTCGACAGCGTGCACGGAGCCAAAACAAAACACGACACGAATGAACGTAGATATTTGAACTAAGAGAAGGGATATTGATATGGCGTTTGATTTTTTATACCACAAAGATGACAAACCAGCTTACAGCCCGCCAGCGGTTACAGGTTCTTCTCCTTAAGACCTGCTCTTTGAAGCTGTGCACCGAGTATTATCAATCTCAATATCTGTATGTAATTGAAATAGACCATTTGACTTAGACTTTGTCAAAGTGGACACCGAGATGGAAATACCGATATAAGACATCTAGTCCTGTTTCCTTACAAGTAATATAGTCGTACAAAACTAACGGTTTATCATTTATGTAGGTATATGTGCGGCCATGCTTTTACCACACATGTTCCTGACATAAGAGGCCACTTATAAGTTCACGAGCTGTAATGATAGGCAACACTCAACGCTCGAATCTGTGTACACTGCTTACTATGACGACCGTATCTTTAGCTAGTTGAGTAAATAGCTACTATTGTTAAATGAACGTACGAGAGGATAATAACAAACACTTGAATAGGTATATTATCTAAATATATACATATTTTAAACACTTCATTACGATACAAATACGCTATAAACAATATAGTTACAATTTTACAGTAATGTTTAGTTTTGTCTACTTGAATTATGGCATAACAAGAGCATAAATGAATATTTAATCGACGTTCAAACTGTGAAAATTGCTAAATATTTAGTTCCAAGTACACCAGCAAATAGACAGACGAACAAGAAAGCTCGCTGGAATGGACCGATCATCGTGGAAATTTTTGGAGGAGCCTATGCCCAGCAGTGGAAGTCAAATATGCTGTTTTATTAATTCTTTACAAGAATTGGAAACATGTAACAAACCCTATGTTGCCAATGCGAACGGAGAGATTAAAGGAGAACTATAAATTAAGTAATTTATAGCGTTTATCTAAAGGTTAAAACAATATGTCATTGTTTGAGTATAATAGCAAAACAGATAACTGAATGAGTATTAACAATTAAATAAACTGTTTTACTGGGACAACTATTTTTGACTGATGCAAAATCTTCTATCTCTTTTTAATGATCACCAGGAAGTGAAACATAGCGCGTGAAGTTCTGACAATTGTCGGAGGTGGTACAATCATCATTCCATTGAATTTCATGATCTATATTTGGTTTTACAGACAAACATCGGAGTTTCCCCAGACGTATCGACGTGTAAGCCGGTAAACAATGAAGATTGATGATCATACCATACAATAAGATCAGAAGATAAAAAGTAGAAAATGATTTTATTAGGAGAAAGCGGGCGGTACTTGACATCAAATGCTGAACATTCATATAATATTTTTAGCTATTAATATAAGTAGAGTTATTATCAAAAACCTAGTGAATTAGACGACAGATCCACTCTTTTTAATAATATACTAACTACAAAGCTTTTGACTATAAAAAATCAATGTAATGGGAATTATCTAAATGTAAAGCCTGATGTCTAACATAACACAGTGCGAGATGTCTTTTATTGCTATAAACGCTCAAAAAACATAACATTAATTAAGATATAAATTTTAATCAATTTGAAGGAACTTATACTGCGGATAAAATTCGTAAAGAATAGATACTTTTAGTTCAAAATTACTGACTAAAGGAGAATAAGATAAGATAGAAATATAGTTACTACGTATACAGTTTTATTTCAATGGGGTTTTTCCATAATGAATTGTTGGAAGTGAACCTTTTTGGTTATATCCTTACTGTGGTTTATTGACGGTGATAGTACCTACGTGATTCTGGCCATGTAACCATATCGGCGCCTTCGGCTTGACGTCATTGCAATTGGATCTAATTATTCGTTTGCGGGAAAGTAATAATAATAATAATATTTATTGTATATACTAGGACCAGATTACATGTACAAAAATATAATAACAGGCATACATTGTTTCTTAATCTAGTAAGCGGGTGAATTACTGTTCTCCTAGCTAGGCTACAGGGTAACCTGTGTTAAGGAGAAACAGGTTCGATCCCATGTAATGGTTGCATCACAGCGATATGATATTACATAAATGCAGTTAAGTATAAAAGGAACAAGTAATATTTTTAGTATCATTAACTTATTATATAATATTTATGTGTATATTGTGTGGTAGTGGCAGTAGTAGTGAAACTTTGGAGGTTGGGTGAAACGTGAGTATGTGTATACGTGTGTGCGTGAGCGTGTGCGTGCGTGCGTGTGTGTGTGAGTGTACGTGAGTGTCACTTCTTCAGGAATTTCTCAGTTTCATCGTAATTTAGATTTTGTAGGTAAGAGCGTACGGTTTTGTCGCAACTAAAGGATTTTAATAAGAAGATATGAGTACTGCGCATCAGATCTTATTGAAGGAGTGCACCAATTAAGTCGGTGTACGTCCTTCGAGGGCGCCCCCTCCCGGCGTTTACATATTGACATCCGCCTCATAAATTCCTTTCATCAGTTATCCTCTCAAAGTTTTTAAATGAACAGAATTATTCTAAATATACTTTCAAGTTAATAATCAAGACTAATTTAAAACATTAATTTACAAACATGTGGAGATCAAATAAAAATATAAGTTCTAAAGTAATATACTGTTATTTTCTACTACATACATGTAGTGGAGATGATTTTTAATGCATCTATACGTAGAACTGTCGCTTTGAGGTTAATTGGTTGGTGAGTACAAATATACTTGTTGATTTTGCGGAGTCAACGGGGTTCAAGTGCACACCCAATTGTAAATAAATAACAAGTGCTGAGGTGCATCCTCTATGCTGTGTCTCAATATCAATGCCACGGTCAATGGCCCAATAATCTCTGCGACCATATGAGGCACCGAGAGATGCAGTGGCTGTACAGTGTAACATAAGGCTTCAACCGTCTCTAAATTCCGCTTTACACTTAGGAGACCTAGTTCAAACTGTAGTGCTTATCGAGAACCACCGAGCAAGATAAAGAAGGCGTAATGACACCCCTGTTAAGATACCGTTTTCGCGTTTTCTTGCCAGACACGGCAAAAACACGGCCGCAAAACCACCCAAACAACACTGATAAAGAGAACCGTATGGCAAAATGACGATTAATAAGCCATAAAAAAGTACGCTTACAACAAATCTTCATAATCCCTTATCATTCTAAAACAATAGTCATCATAGCTACGTTAGTACTAATATTGCGTAATAGCAAAAATAATAATTATATGACCAGACTTAAATGTTGTCAATTTTCGCAAAGTTCTGAATATGCTATAGTTACATTCGCGAATTTGTTATTAAACTAAAGAAAAATACTCTAGAAACACGGTTAACACAAAACAACAATATTCAAGGTAATGTGTGCGTGGAAATATTTGTCTTAAAAGACAAATATTTCCACGCTGGTGTAAAAAACTAACAATCTCTGGCTTGCAAACACTGCATGAACCAACGGAAAGTACGATATTATATCATGTGTTTGTCCAAGTGCTGGGGAAGTTTGCTTTTGTAACATATTGCATACAAAAATGCATTGCATATACAAATTATATCCTTAATTTATTGCATCTTAGAGAAATGTAAGCAGACTCCAATAATTCCAGTCAAAAATATCGAAAAATTCTCACCTATGGAAACATTTATAACACCCTTCGCGATTCTCGATTCGTCTGATATTGTAATATCATATTATTATAACAATTATTAGTTTTATTATAAATATAAATCAAGAATCAATTGCAGTCTAAAAAACAAATTTGATACATTTCGAAAGTCCACCAAACACAGCAAAAAACCTTCACGCTAAAGTGAGAAAAATGATTTATTTAAAGCCAGCCATGCAGCGCCGTGACCCGGTATCTTAATTCAATCCACTTCCTTGACTGTCAGCTGTCAAGTCCTTCTTATCATTCATACAAGCACGTCGCCAAAATGTTTATTAACTAGTGTTGTGCACGTTGGAACACAATAAACATCGGCAACTTCCCTGTTTCGATTATCGGTTATGGCCGTTGAATTATAATCAGGATTTAACGCCAATTGTTCGGACCTTGGCCAAATCCGTATTGGAAACGTGTATTATGTTGAGTGTTATAAACATTTCCAACCTTACGTAGTACTTATATCCACCAATTTTTGCTTCAGGGATTCATGTTTCAGTGATACTAACTTCTAAACTATCGGGGCTATAACGGCATTAATTTACTAATATGTAGGTTTATTTATTTATGGTCAGCCTATGAACCAGCTCTTTAATTTGATAGGTATTGACAGAAATGTAAGCAACACCTATACGGCTGCACCCTCCTCAAGTCACTACCATATATGCAGCACCCATAAACGTAAGGCTGCGCATACGCAACTACATCCGCGATCTTAAGTGCCAAGACCTAAAAACATTACAACCAAGAAATCACTAACCAGTCGGACTTCTAATAAATTCACATAGCACATATTTTCCCAGAACCCGGAGCCAGATAATTAACAAACATAATTGTGACCAACGATCTCCGTAAACGCGTACGACGACGCGTACAAAAAGGTGCGCTCGGCGCAAGTGTGCAAGCAGGCCACCCGGTTACCGCGTTGGTGGAGCCTAGAATGTCTAGCGTATGCCTAGATACGGCCCAGTCTAGACTTTGTGAAACGCATGACACACATTAACGCAAGCTAATAAGTCGTATGTAAGTGTACCGATGTTGTGTGTGGTCCTTATGCGTACAATAGGACTAGCGAGCATTAGGTCCGTCACACAGGTACCTGCGAAAGTGCGAAAGGCATGATAAAACTCAGTGGTCTAATACCTAGAGGCCCTACAGCCTACTTGTTGCGGCATTAACGTTTATTAACATTGATGCTAATCCCACTGGTTTCGTCGGGTTGGTCAGTCCATACTTCATCGATATCGATATAAACCAGCAATGCGGTCAAAGCGCCGCTCATATTATATTAATTGGTTATTGGGAACAAGGACCCACAATCACAGACAAACTAAGTGCACGGACTGAACTGGTTTTGTAGACACAATCTAATAAAACAAGGACAAAATGTACTCCAGAATTTGAACCTATTATTACGTGATACGTCAGACCATTAGCTGATATATTTATCGCATTATATGAATGACGGCTAGATGACAATCTCAACCCGTTAATTATTTTAAGATCTGGACAAAATAAAAAAAACAAGCTACCTTGACTGGCTCTCTTTATAATACCAGGAAACTATTTACTTAGGTAGTTTAGAAGACGGGCAAAAACTAAGTGCTAATGACTCTTAAGCACAAATTACACGGTAGTAGCTAATAATAGATATGTAATATGCAGTGGGCAATAGGTGCAATCAGCGTAATTGGCGGTTGACAGCTTTTGGACCTCAAGTGTAAAGTAATAAAGATGAAAAATGGTCTATTTTGTGGTTTATGCTGTTGTTCATTCGCGAAATTCGTTCTTGTATAATATTAACACATATTGCATTCTTGGTCACGTAAGATGTATAGGACCAAGTATACATTGAGTTAGAAATTATACAGATTTAGGTACCTTAATTGTATACATAATATCTAATATCAGAGAGAAAACGGGAGTTTACATACTGATTATTCCTGTACTTGCTAATACGTCCCTCACAAAAACACATACCTGATTTCTCACATTTACGCGAATATTAGACATTGAAATGAAATTACTTTTTACGGAATTTATCGCGGTATATTTTAATCATATAGGTATATGTGAACCTTGACAACGGTTGACGTAACTCTTCGTCTGTTATACTGATCTTACCATGGTCGTAGAAAACTCATTTGCTAATCCTTAAGGCGCATTATATAACGGAGGCTTATTCCTGAGACTTCATCGCCTTCCAATTAAAAAAAAAAACTTTCCAAAATCTTCAAAAATGGCAAAGTTTGCACCCCTGTTAGACCCCTTAGGGGATGAATTTCCCTTCTTAATGATTCCCTACGTTAAAAAAGGAACCCCTGTGCAAAATTTCAAGGTTCTAACCCTTATAATTTAGGCCCTTTAGGCTCACGTCAGTCAGCTTCTCCTTTTATAGAAAAGAAGAAGACAAATGCGATTACCTAACCCATTTACCATTCCACAGCTAGGTACAAGTTATTTTAAAATAATGAAAGGTTTAGAGCTATAGTTTATGGTTTTAAAAAGACAATAAAAAATCGATAGTCGCTGTCAGCTTAGTAAATATAAACTGAATACTATCTAGTTTAATCAAATAAATGTACAGTTCCTCGTCGTTTCGTTCGAATATAGACAAAAAATTGGCGATCGATCTAACGTTAAATATAATATATTATAATCTGTGTGTATAGTAACACAAAAAATAACACAGCCATCAGTGCTAATAACAAGTATTTACAACCTGTTTGGTTAAGAGCTCGTTTGTAACACGTTTGTACAATGTAGGAACCTTCTACGTAACATTTAAATCAGCATACTGACACGGGTGTAACAAGAGTCGACAGATGGCGACTAATGATCCAGCTTGCCAGTACAAATGCCCCTCGAGATATAGTAAATACAGAAAAAAGATCAATTCTGCAGTTGCAGCACCTGCTGCAAACTATTTTGTTACAAAAAGAGCTCATTTTTCAATTGTTCGATAACTCACAAGAACAAATCCGGCACTGTCGTCTTTTGTACAGATTTCCTGTCAAAGTGTCAACATTTTGACTGATATAGTTTTGTTGCTACTAGTGTTATAATTTGTCTATTTTATTTTACCATTGGTATCTGTAATTGCACAAGCACAGACCATTAAAATAGGAAATGTGAACGCAGCGATACGAAGAGCAATAACCTATTTCGCTGCACATATCGATAAGGCTACTCGATAACAGCCCGGTAACTCGATACGAATTTGACTTTTGACTTAAAATGTATTCAATTTCTGTTGTCTACGCAAAGAAGTCGATTTGAGTATACGTGGACAGCTTAGATTTACAACTTACAAGGCTTTCTATAACTTTGTTATTACACACGGGACACATCATAGAAAATGGTCGATAGTGATTAGTCTAAATGCATAGGCTATGATCCTCCGCCGACCTTCTTCACCAATATTTCATCGGTATTTCTTAGGTCTCATGTAATAGGGGGCGAGCCTATCGCCATTAACCGGGCACGAATCCAAAATCCAAGCTGCTACTGAGAATTTCATAGAAAAACCCAATAACACTGCTCGACGTGGGAACCGAAACCCTCTTGCTCGGTTGCACTGAACAACCACTAGACTAACGAGGCAGTTAAGATATCTAAACATATACATATAGTTAGACCAACAAACTCATAATTACACGTATACAGTCGATACACTTGAAGGTAGCTATTTACGTAAACTTTACGGTAACTTAGTCGTAAAAATGGCGCACTGTATTATACAAACAGATTGCATTGTTTGTTGAAACATTCCTGTCGCGTGGTAGTGGCGTCGCTTTGTTGGCACCAAGCGACACGCGGATATGTATGTACATTGAGGAACTGGATATCCGTATTTTCCTTTTACTTCATGGTTGGTATACAAAAATGTAATGCTTGATACGCACATGATTTCGGAAAGTAGTTTGCCTTGGTATGTGTACTAATTGGTATGTATGTATAACAGTTATTATAATTCGATATTTAAATATTATTATATTCTACAGATTTTATTGCGGTCGGTATATTGATATTATTAAATCCCAACATGCTCTACTGGATCCAAAACGTTGGGATTTTCCGAATATACCTTCAAATTAAATAGTTTTATATTAACTTAGATACATACTTCCTGAGTCAGAATTAAATCACAACGTTTGTATGAGTCATTCGGTCTTAAAAAGTCGATTTTGTTACTACTAACGATGGGTATAAAATAAAAATCCGTTGAGTGTACATTACCAAAGCCTTGCAACAGTCAAGTCCCCGCAGATTATGACGCCGAAGAATACAATATTTACCTGTAAAGAGAAACAAAATACATTATTATCATTGTTATATTATGATAAGTCGTATTTACATAAACGCTAATTAATCTAATGACCCAGTATTCATCGTTCATTAGTACCTATTTACCGTTTTCCGTATCGTAAGGGGGAAGACAAAAATAGCATTTAAACACGTGACCGTGGTCTCACGTTTTAATGAAAATAAACCCTTATTAATGTAAATAATCGCCCCCTATTACATCAGACCTCAAACGACACCCCCGGACAGTCTTATTCAAAATAGGTTCTTATAAAAAATAATTAAAAATACAGTGAACTTAAATTTATAAACCTTCCTCACACAGACACCAATCAAACAGCGATTTGGAGAACAAAGTAGTCTGTTTTAAATACCTCTAACATTGCTCTTTGGTCGATGTGGTTTGTGTGATGTCGATGACCTACGTTTATTAGGAATATAATATAGGCATAAGTTCTTCGATGGTGATTGAATGCAGGATGAATCGTTAAACCACAAAAATAATAACAACAAAGGGCCTTATCGCATTACATTATTATAAACGCCACCAGGAAAAAGAAATACATAACTCCAATTAGAGTTTTATTATTTTTATGGCCTTCTTTCCAAGATATAAACTACACAATCTACACATGCACATAGGTGGGCCACACCTAATTATCATCATATACCCAATTATTTCCCCACTGCAGGCCATGGATTTACTCACGTTTTTTTTTATAGTGATAAGGGTCAAACAAGCAGGCGGCTCACCTGATGGTAAGTGATGACCGCTGCCCATAGACATGCAACATCAGAAGCTTGCAAATGCGTTGCCAAGCCCCTTAGAAACCGTTCAGGTTTCTTAAAATAGGGAGTTACTGAACTGACAGCAAACGGAATTCCCATGCTGTCAGAATAGTCACTCCCCCAATGAGCTCTGGTAACCTTACTCACTCGCAGAAAGACAACTATTGTTGATTCACTGCGGTCTTCTGTAAGGCGAAGGTACTTCCGCAGTCGGGCAGCTCAATTTGAGCGAGAAATCTCGCTATGCCCTACCTCCTACGTTTGAGAGGGATCAGACTATATTTATTTATTTATTCATTAACCAACTTATATTAACAGTAAACTAAACATATAAGCTATAGGTCACTTAACATTTTGAGTAGTATTTTGTATGACAGACAGTAGTGAAAATAACAATGTACAAAAAATTATTTAATGTTGAAATTATATAATGTAACATAATCTTAGGTAATCAGTATAGTGTTAGGAGTGGCAATGGACCCCAGATAGCGGTTTGCGGTATTAAGGAATCTCAGTTCGGTGCTGGCAAAGGCATCAAGGGTATTCGTCATATTGTAGTATATTATTAATTGACGACCCAGTTAGTCCAGTGGTAGTTAACACTGCCTTCTGTGGAGTAATTCATCAACTCGTCCTATATGCCTATGGCCCACTTGGGACGACTTGCAGAAAATCAAAATAAATATTTTTTCTATTCTACAACTCGTCCCACGTTACTAAAAATACTTAAAAGGTACAATCAGCAGTAAAAGTGTTATAAAAATTATTAAATAATATTTAATAATCACAAGTTCACAACATATAATCAGAAAATATTAAATAATGACAAATTAGACACTAATTAACACACGAGGTATTCATGAACATTTAAACTTATATATTTATGAATATAGGTTTAATAATAACAAGGTTTTTATAATAACAAACGTAAAACTATAAAATAAAATTTTTGGTTCTGTCTGGCTGGCAAACATGATTGTCTTCTCTTTTGACCTATTAGTATAGGTAATTATTAAAATCGTTTGACAAAGGTGTCAACCGTTGCATGAAAATGCAACGCCAAACAGTTGATTTGTTTTTATTTTTAACCGACTTCAAAAAAAGAGGAGGTTCTTAATTGATCTCATATCTATAACCTCTAAATTTTCCTCTTTGAGACGTAATTGTTTCAAAAACGTTGCGTTTGCGTGTCCATAACAGCATATATATATAATAATTTCATAGGTTAATCGGAGTCCAAAATCAAACCCAAAAAGAATTGAATATTTGGTTCCACATCCGCTAAATAGTATTTTCTGTCGGTAAGTATAAATAATACTAACTCTATTTAACATTAAAAAAAATCTATGCAATACTCCCTCTTCGTGTCCCGTGTGTATGCTAATAAGTAGTTTTATTGCTATATTAATATTTGAACAAAAGATTCATAGGTATGTCCTGTCATCATTTACCAACTTCAAAAGTAACCGCCATAACCATTGTTTATTTACTGATATAACCGGAGAAATATCACTGGTAAAAACTAAAGATTTTAATTGTATCTCCATGAAAAATATTGTTATTACTTGTCTTACTAACTGTACCAAACGTTCATAAAGTTCAAAATTCAACACAAAAAGATACGCGGGACGAGATGCAGAATGAAAATATTAATTATTTTGATTTTCTGCAAGTCGTCCTAAGTGGGCCGTAGGCATGGAGGACGTGTTGATGAATTACTCCTTCTGTGCTACGGGTCCCGGGTTCGAATCCCGGTAGGGACAAATGTTTGTGTAATGAACATGAGCATTTGTATCCGAGTCATGGATGTATCTATGTATAATATGTATGTATTTACAACAACAAAAAACGTATATATGTACTATATCAACCAACTAGTATCCGTAACACAAGCCTCATTGCTTACCACCGAACTAGATGGCGCTGTGTCGTAATGTCGAGGAATATTATTATTAATATGTGTGAGGGCTAGGCACAACGGACTGGTTTTAAATGTGACGGTACTGGATTGAGGGATCA
The DNA here is from genome assembly GCA_905163465.1 of Craniophora ligustri. Classification (NCBI taxonomy): domain Eukaryota; kingdom Metazoa; phylum Arthropoda; class Insecta; order Lepidoptera; family Noctuidae; genus Craniophora; species Craniophora ligustri. The sequence goes on along the minus strand of LR990967.1, from coordinate 1,290,794 downwards.
AGAATAGTCCACCACACTAGCTTACTGCGGATTGGGAGACTTCACATGCCATCAAGAGGATCTCTCAGGCAACCAGGTTTTCTCATCGATATTTTCCTTCAGCGTTTGAGCATGTGATAAATGCGCACATGAGACAATAATTGAGTTAATTATGATTAATTTTCTTGTTGTAAAATAATGAATAAAGGTAAGTCTTCTTTACCCAAGTCTTTTGTTTTAACTTGCAGCGTCCGCCACCGACGAAGAAAAACGTGAGCTTTCGCCTTACACAATTTATAATTCACGTGTTTGAGTTGGTAAGAGAATGTATTGAACTTCTATATTATACATACCAAGTTCAATTAATTCATAATGCATTATAATTAATTGAATTATGTATGATACAGAATTAGCCCTAGTTCATCATAACAGGAACATTAGAGTAATAAATTATCACTACCGAAATAATAAGTAGCTAGTAATGATTATAATAATTATGTATTTCTCAAATGCTTATTTAATTTAGTTCACGGTTAAATGTGATATTGGAATAAGTATGTATTAGTATCCGTCATGCTCATTAATATTATTATAATAAACGTAAAGTATAGAACCAAATCGATATCCATACTATTATTATTACTTTAATATTATAAATGCGAAAGTGTGTCTGTCTGTTACATCTTCACGCTACAACAGCTGAACCGGTTTAGATGAAATTTGGCATAGAGATAGTTTGAGTCCCGGGAAAGGACATAGAATAGTTTTTATCCCGGAAATCATCCATTAAAAGGGAGAAAATGGGGTTGGAAGTTCGAATGCGGATAAAATTATTATTTTTACGCAGACGAAGTAAAGGCAAAAGCTAGTATATAATAATAGCCGGAAAAGGTGGTCCAAAACCAGAGTCAAACATGCCATCAATCATGAAATATAGTACCTAATTAGGGCACACCTAACTGTTCAGGAAACCTATCTTACTGTCAATACAATTCATATAATTTAATGTTCTTGAAACAATAGCGCGGGCTCTCGGTTGCCATGACGACCAATGTCCTAACCTGCTTGCTACTAAGACAGATTTCACGAAACTTGTTCTACATTGTAAATATGCAAACTGAACGATCTGAATGATTGAATGATTGTTTATTTCTGTAAATAGATCTTTTTAAAGACACTTTCACAAGTCATGTAATATTTTTTTTAGTATCTAGTTGACATCGGTATTTCCTAACTGACGACCTCTGAGAAGAAATGCCGAAACAAACTCGGATAATCATGGTCTCTTGTAAAGTCCAAACATTTTGGTTACAATATGTGAGCCTTACTATGTAGGTTAAAGTCTGAGATGGCCTTTTGAAGAAAGCACTAGTGCAGCTTTGAGTTGACCTGTCCATACTGACAGCACGCATCTGATATGTAATCTTGATGTTTCGAAAACAGCGACATTGACGTTGTTTATACTTTCAAAGAAAACAATAATCCTCCACCCAATTGTCCCACTACTGGGCACGGGTCTCCTTTCATTTGAGAGAAATTAGGCTATAGCCCATAATGCTAGCTTAGTGCAGGTTGGCAGACTGCAGCCATCGAGAGAATCTCTCAGGCGTGTAGGTTTCTCTTCACCGTTTGAGCATATTGTGAAAAATACACACGTAACTTCGAAAATTAATTGATGCGTGGGGAGCGAACTCAAGACGTTTGATTTCACAGTCAACCGATGACACACACTAGGCTGCCACAGCTTCATAAAAAAGAAAACGATAATCTCTCCTCGTTATTTTATGCAAACTGCAGCCGCATGCAGTGTTGCACACAAGCGCGGCTGCAGCGTAAATTACAAATCGCGCGATAGGCAATAAAAGGTCTCACAGGTTTATGTAAGCAAACGAAAGTGAAATTTCGCGGAGCTGCGCGCGACCCACACGCGTGTTAAGGCGACATTCGCCTCCAACATAAACGCTAAAGTTTGTTTATTGCCTTATATCGCATATAGGTATATTGTTTATTTAAATATAACTATCACGCCTGTATCTCTGAGGGTTAGGCAATGGTGTAGTGATGTTCGCAGTATGCCATATGTTCGTTCCATGTAGTACTTAGCGGGCGAACCAATTTTATTTTTTAATTTAACAGCTCTTCCTTTATTTACTATTAACAAATAAACAAATATATCCAAACATTTTGACACAACGCTATCTAGTTCCGATGTAATACATAATATGCTGTTGATACATTATACAGTTTTTTTTTTGTTAACACCTATAGAGCCCTCCGTCACTCAGGAACAAATGTCCAAGCCCATCACACGAGGGTCACACCGAATTACATCATGAAGAATTCAACCCTGAACACGAAAAGGAGGTTTAATACCGCCGCACCGGTAGCAGTAATTAAAAAGTTTGTAATAATGTACTATTTTACGAATGTTCGATTTTATTTCTGAATGCGATTGATAGATATGTAGTTATTTATCCTTGAATTTCATGTCGTGACTAGGGGGCTGCGGGTAATGTTTAACGCATAAGGGGAAAATGTTGTTCCAAGTTTATTTTGCAACGTATGGTTGTACATATTTGTGTTAAAGATAAGATAATTTGCTTAATCATTTGTATGCAAGATGTAAAAATAAGATATACTTTATACGTTTAGATAGACCAGGACCCTGACTATGAAGTAACAGATTTCATTAACTCAAGTAATTTTTTGTTGAAGGTAGCCTAGCGGTGGGACCAGTGGACTGAGATGTCAGAGGTCTCCAGTTCAAATCCAAGGCTTCGGAAGTTATGTGCGTACTTATCACATGCTCAAACAGTGAAGGAAACATCGTGAGGAAACCTGCATGCTTGAGAGATTTTCTCGATGCCATGTGAAGTCTGCCAACCCGCACTAGGTGCACTATAGTCCCCCCAAAAAATGCCCCCAAAAAATGGAAGAAAACTGCTCGCTGAGCAGTACGGCAATGGATTGATGATGAAACAAGGATTGCTCGTTAAAAGTCCACAAACCAAAACAAGCCTATCAACTTCCAACAAAATAATTACGTAGATATCGTTATGTTTATACAGCAAAATTTACAATAGGAAATGTATTGTGGTCGGAAACAGTGTCGATGTCAATTATCTGGCGTTGATAACTTCAAATAGAGAGGTCTTTGCCCTTGGCAGTTAATAGACTCGCTTCGGAGCAAAAATAGCCAGTTACAATTATCTAAGTACCACTGTAATTGCTTCATTTGGTGTCCGAACATGATACCGAATTGTCCACACGGAGAGACTCTATATGTCAGTATCTAAAGAATGCATAATTTAATTCCTCAAACAAAATACGGTCTTACCAATGACCAAAATGGAGGAAGACTCGCAAAAAGTTCCTTAAAATATTCCTACTAAACAGTAAAAAGTTCTCACTTCTAATTTGTCTTAAATATTTATTAGAAATGACCCTGACTATGACTTTGGTCAACTTGTAGACTAAGTGATTAGAAGGTAGTAAAGAGGCCTAGTTTGAAGTACTGCAATGAAACATTAAGTAATATTTATCAATGAAAATACGGCTGCGTTCAGTGTTGTTTTGAGATTAAATACAGTCGTAGTACATCATTTTCTTGCATTTATTTTAAAACACATATGTGCACTTAATATCTTCATTAGTTGTGAATCTTTAAGGTACATTTTTGAACATCAAGACAGTGTATGGATGATATTTCGATAGCACATCGCCTTAACAGATGTCTGCTAGAGAAATTCCCATTGAAAAGCGAAAGGTGCTTACACATCAGGTCTCTCTCGCGGAGGCTCGATAGCTTCCAAACAACAACCAGCTCCGAACCAAAACCAGTAGAAAGATATTTCAAGGTAGGCAATGAATCGGTGATAACATTTAACCCACTAATTGTTTACCGTCTATTTAAAAACGGAAGGCCCCGGTGCTCTTATGAATCGATACACTTTTCCGATTATCGATTACTGTTATGATGGATTGAGAATCGATGCGATAGTGATACGAGTTTATTAATATAATCTTTATAAATAAACATATCGTGTTGCGTTGTTTGTGGGAATAAACTTTCGAACTAATAAACCGATTTTAACGAAACTCTGCACGCTGTCTGTAGTTTTGTCAATATTGAGAGATAGAATAGTTTTACGCAGAAGAACTCAGGAGCATATCAGCTAGTATTATTATAAACTCTGAAGTCATATTGTATCAAAAAATGAATAATATTATGTAGTTATAGTCATGTGTTAAGGAAAATGATGAAATTGCGCAGGTTTATCACACAAGTTACTATCGCACAACGGCACGACGAACAATTCTAAGGAATAATAAATAACGTTAATTTATTGTTAGTCACTTATACTTGCACTATGAAATAAACGTATAATATTTTAATTTTTTATTAAGAAAGAAAAATTCAACCTCACGCGGGACTCGAACCCGCGTCTTCTGGATAAGTACTCTAGACGATACCTCGGATACCTCGGTGGCTCAGTTGGCAGAGCGTCTAGAGTACTTATCCAGAAGACGCGGATTCGAGTCCCGCCTGAGGTTGAATTTTTCTTTCTTAATAAAAATTAAAAATCTTAGCTTGAAATATGCTAAAAAATACAAAAAGATTGTATATTTTCTCTAGAGTGGTCAATTTATGTTTGGGCATTACTACCAATCAAAAACTCTGACAGTTTATAATCGTATAGCAACAGGGTCTGACGGATTCTACCCAATGGGCATCAATGGATACCTTACAACCAGCTCACAGATCGATATTTCTGTTTTTCTATACTTATTATTTTATTGGATATTTATTTTAGTCGAGATATTAGAACGCAAAAGCTCCGATCAACTGAAACGAGTAACATAACTCAATATAAGTATTTGAAGTAATATAGTTGAAGTATTTTTCCCGGACACTTTCATGTCTGAAGGGCGTCAAGAGCTTTTGCGGCTTCTTCCGAAGGTCAGGTCAATTAAAGGAACAAGCAAATCGTTTTGATTTGAGCGTCAGAATTTATTATTTGTAGATTTTGTCTCGATTTGTGTTGGTGGAAGAATTCTGTAGGTAGCTTGAATATGATCTTACCAAATATTATTAGTAAGGTACCTCAAAAAAGAAGATAGGACTAAATAGGTTACCTGGACCAAATCTGTTTGATTGAAGCTAGAATTATATTTAAAATATATTATGAAACAAAATTCCCCACCACATTTGCCTGTTTAGGTGTATAATTCATCGAGATTCTGTGAAAATTAACTGAAATGTGATTGTTAAAAATGAGGAAAAAATCATGCAATACTTTTTGACTAAGTAGTTTTTTGCTGGTGGATTTAAAATCAATGTTCAACATAATAATTTCCTTTTAGCGCAATCAAACCGCAAACATAATTTTAATTTGGAAAACAATTAATTGCGAGCGTATTATAAAGGTAGATAGCTGTGGTAGCCTAGTGGTGTGACCCGTGGACTGAGATGTCAAAGGTCTCGAGTTCGAAACCTTGGCACGCACCACTGACTTCGTAAGTTATGTGCGTATTTATCACAGGCTCAAATGGTGACGGAAAACATCGTGAGGAAACCTACATGTTTAAGAGATTTATCTCAATGGCATGTGAAGTCTGCTAACCCGCAATAGGCTAGCGTGGTGGACTATTTATAGCCTAATCCCTCTCAAATGAGAGGAGAGCCGTGTCCAGCAGTGGGACGTTAATGGGTTGATGATGATATAATTATAAAGGTAAAGATCATAAAAGTAGGAGGTATGTTGTATTCTTTGGACATCCAGTAACTGAAATTGTTACTGGGTTTTTCCTTCTTGACTTAGATAATAATCTGAGATAGTAGATAAGCTCATATAATCGCTTTAAATGTTACATTAGGTAACCTGTACTACTATAACTTGACGACTCTCTCTATGGTGGTAGCGTCCGGGGTTCGAATCCCGGTAGGAGCAAATTTGTGTGATGAGCAGACATTTGAACTGAGTCATGGATGTTTCTATGTATAATATGTATTTATTTTAAAAAAAAAGAAGACTAAATATGCAGTGTATCAACCATCTAGTATTCGTGACACAAGCCTCGTTGCTCAGCTCGGAACTAGATGGCGCTGTATCACAATTGCCAGATATATTAATTAATTATTAATTAGTCTTTTCTTACCGCTACGTAATCGTCATTAGGCATGTCTATTATACCCGGAAAAATAATATACGTAACGAATAATATTATTATTGTTTTTTATTGCTTCAAGTAATAAGATTAGCTGACCGTTTAGTTGACCCCGGAGTGAAAAAGCTTGTGCTTATCAATCGTCTTATCACACTAGTTAAATAAATGTGATTCTTCTTATGTTATGCATTTTATATTCTTAACTTTATAATACTTTACTTAGACATTCAAATCCGTATAATAAATTCAACATTATTCTTTATATAATATTTTATAGAGGAATGATTTGATTGTTAGTTTGCATTGAATAGGCTCAGAAACTATTGGACGGATTTGAATAACTTTATAACCATTAGAATGCTACGCTATCCGTGATGAATATAGGCTATTCAATAATACATATTTTATTTTAAAACTAATCAGGGATCCGAAATGAAAAAATCATTTTTTTTTAATACTTTTTATTTTAAATATGACGACCCGATTAGTCCAACGATAGTTAACACTGCCTTCTGTGCTATAGGTCTAACAAATGTTTGTGTGATAAGCACGAACATTTGTCTCCGAGTCATGAATGTTTCTATGTATAATATACATTGTATTTACAAAAAAATAAGTATATAATATGTAGCATATCAACCAACTAGTATCCGTAACACAAGCCTCGTTGCTTAGCTCGGAACTAGATGGCGCTGTGTCATAATGTCCAGAAATATTTATTTATTTTTATTTATTTTATTTACTAGGTAAATCTGACCGAGAGAATCTGGGGCGGGCTGTTAGTTTTTTTTTGAGGATTCAAGTTTAAAATACTGTGTTCCCACATTACTTATGAATTAGGTGATAAATTTCGAAAAGTCAGTGATGCTGTGGGATCGAAATCGTAACCTTATTGGCAAGAGAAAAACAAAAAATTAAATGAAATATAATTTTTGAAAAATTTATTAGAAAAGTAATAAAATTGTAGGTACATACATTGTACATTTTAGCACTCAGCCGAAGATGTACCGTTGTAGATACAGACATACAAAACAATATCTACGTATTAGCTGATGACTCACGGATGATAAGAGCAATGACCTCCATTTTATTCAAAGCCGTTAATCTTAGTTATCCAGTATCAACAGCCTCACAGGTAGAAACTGTCTCCATAAACCGAAATAACAAATGATATGTGATCAGTCTTGTCTAACTTAACGCCTCTACGTTGCTCCGGAGGGTTCGGTAGAGGAGTCCACAATTCAGCGGTTCAATTTTATGTCCCATGTAATAAAGGGTGATATTATTGTCATTGGACAAATCAAAACTCTGATCTAATACAGATAATTCTATAGAAAAACCTAAATAAACACAGATATAGAATAGAACACTAGACAAATGAGGCACGTCACTCATTGACAAATATTTACTTACTATAATTAACTGAAGGAGAGCGTCTCATCTCGGCACTAGAGCGTATAGTTTTTGTCAAATACAGTTTGAGCTCTCAAATCGGCAGAGAAAAGATAATACGAGCAAGTGTGGGAATCGTAGCCGATGTTCAAAGTCAACGCCAAAATATAATTTATTCAAAATAGGCCAAATTAATAGGCTCTTTTTGAACTTTGACAATAAAGAAAGCCCCCAAAAACGCCCGCCCTTCACGTCATCGTGTCGTCGATCGGCTTTCATCCAATTCTTCTGGCTAAAGATTGACAATGACTGTGAACAGCGTACAGAGTCTAAGGTTAGAGGTTTATTGGCATCATTTGACATTGGTGACAGGAGAGGAGAGAGGATAAGGAGCAGTAACAGTAGATTGTAGGAGGTAGGGCATAGCGAGATTTCTCGCTCAAATTGAGCTGCCCGACTGGGGAAGTACCTCCGCCTTACAGAAGACCGCAGTGAATCAACAATAGTTGTATTTCTGCGAGTGAGTAAGGTTACCAGAGCTCATTGGGGGAGTGACTATTCTGACAGCATGGGAATTCCGATTGCTGTCAGTTCAGTAACTCCCTATTTTAAGAAACCTGAACGGTTTCTAAGGGGTTTGGCAACGCATCTGCAAGCCTCTGGTGTTGCAAATGTTAATGGGTGGCGGTGATCACTTACCATCAGGTGAGCCGCCTGCTTGTTTGCCCCCTTATCACAATAAAAAAAAGAACTTCTATACTTAATACAACAGTATGAAGTTTAAATAGAACTACTTTGTGCGGATTTTATCGCGGTATATGGGATATGGGTTTCATTCAACGTTGTGATCCAAAATGTCGGGACTAAAAAAGATGAATATACCGCAATAAAATCTGTTTAAAGTAGCTTTATTTCGCGTAAGTGTAAGAAATTCATACAACAGTATGAGGTTATTAAATGAAAGAGCCTTTTTGCAGGCCATGCATGTCCTGTCATGTCATGTTCCTTGACAAATGACCAGTTTACGATAGAAATAAGTTAAGTTATTAGCAGCAGGGAATGATTGCGTGACTCACATGTTATTCTTTACATAACAGTTTTATTGAGCATATCAGTGTGTGGTCATCTCATTTTCATATGATAATACTACATAATAGGAAACAAAAATATTAATGAAACACCTACACCTAACCCAACCTTCATTATGTAATGTTTATTTCTTTGACGGAGTTTCTTGTCGGTTCTTCTCCATTAATAGTTTTTGGAACTGTGAAACTAGTTTTGATAATAATTCAAAACACATGTAACATTGATTGGTGTAATTGAAATAAATAATTTTTCATTTCCTTTATTCATAAAAGAGTGCCCGGCCTTTAAAGACATAAATTGGCCTGTCTTTTGAGATTGAAAACAATTTACTTAATCCTACAGCCAACCAAAAAATTCAACCTATAGTTAATTGGAAATAACAGATCCAGTAAAATGCGTAAATCCTTTGCGAGTCAAGTCAATCAAGAACTAATTAATTGATGTTAAATTCCTTATCGGCGCTGTCAAAGAAACGTCACAAGTCATACCATATTATTCGTATTGACAATATTATTTTTGCTTTATAAATAACAATCGACTTTCTTTCTGAATAGCGTAATTTATTGGAATACCCACGTTATCACAATGTGGTAGGGTGGTTTATCGGTCGGTGCGCATCGTACAGTTCACATGGCCGGTTTGCCTTCACCTAAAATGCTAATCGTTGTAGCGGTAACCGAGACAGCCGGCAGATATCTAACGGTAAAGGATTGCCACTATATCTCTACGGCTGTTAACAACACAATCTGATAATTTAAACGCGCCTTCCGTAAAATATTACAGTTTGACTCGCGCCGCAAACAATTTTTTTCTTTAATGAAAAAAAAAACTCGATCACGTTCCGCGCGGAAAAAACGTTATTTCGTTTTACAGTTATGTCAAAATTTGATTTTTTTATCGCTGTGGTGTAGATTTTGCGACAAGTAGAATAATGATGTAAGTTTTTTTTTGGTCTAAAAATATGAATGATTAGATTGAATGTTGATAAGATAATTGTGTGGCGAGATCATGGCCATGGGTTTTTCGTCATAATATAGCATATTTAAATATTATATATCATCATGTTAGTAACGCTATAATCCTGGTTTTACTCCCTGAAGCTGATACGAGGTAATCCGCGTTAATATTTAAATAGGATTGTATATATCAAAATTCATATAAGCCGTTTCTCCAAAAGGGTATGTAATGATGATGGTTTGCGCAAGAGAAGATTCTCCTTCGTCTTAAATACGAAAAACTTCCTCAGTGGAGATTCCCCAGACACTCATCATACTATATCAACAATATTTAATAATTTAATATTTTATAAAAGTAATTTAATATTTGGTTTACTAGCCTCATGATTATTATTATTATTTGTATTTATTGGTCTGACTTCTTTTGTTTTACATAAAGATATATTTATACATTTTTACAATTTGACATGCTCAGTTATACACTTATACAATTTGACATGTTTAGTTATACACTTTTACAAATTGACATGCTAATTATTTATTAATTTAATTTATGATTTATTAACGCAATAGTTACTGAGTTAGCAAAATAGCTTGTAAAATATGAGACTTTTGAGACAGTTTTTTTTTTATAAAATTGAAAATGCCTACCGGTTGCCGGGCAGTCTGGGCTTGTCATGCTCACTCAAATGTCCTGCTGGTGGTGGCGTTATGTGTCGGGTCTTTTTATTCCCTACAACATGGTTGAGTAGACAGACGCCGATACACACGTCATGCTCGTGAACGGGTGCTATCAGTTGGGACTGGTCGGCTCATACATATTATGGCAACCTAATTTGGTTTTAGTTATTTCCTGTCTGCATAAATCATACGTTTCACATCGAACTGCACCAGTCTCATATTGATATTACATTACATACATAAATCTTTGTAAAACAAAACCAACAATTTTGTATTTAATTTAAAAGAGTATCTATGGAGTTTCTTGCCGGTTCTTCTCCATAAGACCTACCTTTTGGAACCGTGAAACTAAATTCAATTAAATATGACAATTCAAAAGCACCTATATTGGTCTAATTGAAATAAATGATTTGATTTGATTAAACGTCACCATGAGTCAGTTGCTTCAGATCAATGTTCTCGAACTAAAATAAGAACCTAATATCGTCAGTTTCAACTCTGGTTTTACAGTGATTCCCCTAAAACCCCAAGAGCTCTCAGAACCGTATGACTAATGACAATTAAAAAAGAAAGCTGTGATGTTTTTGAACTTAATGTCACATTTGCGAAGGATATAAAAAGGAAGGAGTTTGTATGTAATGGATGTGACTCAGATTTACTGTTACGACACTTGAGACCAGTTTACCAACGTTCCATGCAAGTTACAAGACTGCTGCAGGAGGGGAAACAAAAACAAAAACGTTCTTAAATCAAATTTTTAAACTGTATTCGGTAGCCAGATCAAGGTACTAACTGCACGGAACGAAATAATATCGAGGAAAGCAATTGATCAATAAATTCTTTTGAACTTATATGTGTGGGGACAGTTATAAAGTAATTATACCTTTTCTTTATCAGCCTATCAGTATTATCACTTCATCTGTATCGCATCTACGCGTACTCTAGTACTTCTTCTATCAGATAAAATGAGATATTTAAGTGTACAATAAAAAGAGAAGGGTACCCAACCCAGTTAGCAAAAAAGATGATCGATATACACGGCAATAATCGCTCGATTGTATTTTTTATCGAATCCGCCAGTCAACGAACACTCTCTCGATTCAATCGAAGCGGGAATCTCGACATTTTGATGCGAGTACTTTGTTGTAGTTTTTCCTTATTTCGCCACACCAACAAATTATGCAATACATGTACCTAAAGACGGTCTATACCTTTAGGGTAAGACTAGTTTTACTTGATCAAATTGAAAATAGCATGCACTTTGCGACTAAGTCTGTAGGATCCTTGTATAGTGTTAATGAACTATTTAGTTTTGAGGCCGTTCAAAAGTCGATGAGCAATAGAAGATAGACGGATCGTTTTCAGGTATCTTTTTGAGTTTGAACTAACTTTTTATGACCCTTCAATGACATGGTAATAAGATGGCTAACAAATGAAAAACTGGACTTTATACTTGAAATTATAACATACCTTACCATCACGCCTGTCCTCCCCGAGACAGGCGTTTAACAGAAGAAGTTGTATTAAAATTACTTATGAGCTTAAATTGGAAGGCCAGATCTCTCTTGTAATTATTAGATTAGGAAAACAAATGGGGTTTCCGAATTCTGTAGTTAGATAAATAACTAAATGGAGTTGACTAGTGAACTATGAAGCTTTTTGGAATTCACCGTAAGGTTGTTCATGCTAACGATAACGCTAAACAAACATCTCCCCTAGTTATAAATAACAGACTGAAAGCCTATAAGGTTAAACATTATGAAATGGACGTCACATAAATCCACAGTACCTACAAATGCCAGGGGTGGGTGTCCTTCAGTTAGCTTAATACCGACCTGACCGCCAAGACTATTAATAAACTGGTTCGATCCACAAAGCTTAACAAATATACACTATAATTAGGTACGTTGTTTAAGGAGCTTTTGCAAATAGAATTTTTGTTACTGATAACGCTTGGTGACATGACGTGTCTTCTAAAAACATGGTCCAATACCAATCAATTAATATAAGAATAATATAGTATACACATCTAAGCACCATTGCACAGCGCCATCTTGTACCGAGCTACGCAACAAGGCTTGTGTTACGGATACTAAATGGTTGATACATGCTCTAAGTACGTCACAAAAATATAAGATTATCTTGGAGCTATATTAAACTAAATGCGTAAATAACTATCATTAAAAACGATTCAAAATTGGTAAAAATATCACGTCACATATACCTAAACCTTAAAAAAAAGGAAATAAGTAAATTGAGAACCTAATATTTGTGAAGTTTGTTAAAAATAAAGAGCTAGTTGCTCTTTAGTACTAACGAGTATTTTCTTTATCGCGACTTTCTTGTAGTATTTTTATTCTAGACTCTTCTTCAGTAATATACACAAAGCTTTGTTCCTTTATGACTTAACAAAACAGAATTCTTTAAACCTTTAAAAAAGGTTTCACTAACTTATGTTTATTTTACGTAAGTCTTTTCAAGTGGGTTATTTATATTTTGGTCAAGAGTGTCAAGTGCTCACTGTTAAATCAAGAGCCCTTAAAAAAATCGAAAGTGACAAGATTTCACTCTCTCGTCAATAAAAAATGAAACATAACTTGACGACCGATAATCTTAAGTGGTCTCAATCTCATCCCACCATTTCATCATCGACCCAATTATTGCCCCACTGTTGGGTCTTCTCTCAATCGAGAAATATAAAGCTATAGTCCACCACGTTAGCCAAGTGCCGGTTGGCAGACTTCACACGCTATCGAGAAAATCTCTCAAGCATGCAGGTTCCTTCATGATGTTTTCTTTCATTGTGTATGATAAAAAGCAACCATTTCGAAAACGCAAATGGAATTCCAAAACACTGAAGACGTTTCCATAAACGAGAGTTGCGTCCTCAAATGTAACTTATCAACAAATTCCTGCATTGGTATTTTATCTGTTAACAGAAATGAGTCATTAACAAAGACTTTTAAATCCTGTCCCAGTGAATTGTAGGTAAGAAGTGGATTAAATACGTGAATATACACTTCTAACCTCCTAAAACAAAACCAATCGTCCCGTCAAAGTAAACATAAGCACCTTGGCACCGTATTTAAATTAGGAACCTTTCAAGTTACAATAATATGCACTACATAATAAGCGAATTAGGTATATTATTGCAGATTAAAGTAATGCAAGGAACTGATTACGATTTTCGACATGATATCAAAATCTAATCTACTCTAATAGTAGAAAAGTCAAGGCCTAATACCTCTTTTTCTGCTACATGTATAGCTCTATATAACACACCGAGCATTGTGTATGGCAAATATTATGTAGATTTTGTAGGACTTCGTCGAAGATTGATTTTATTCATGCAATTTATTCTACTTATTAATTAATAAATTTAAGCTACTTTCGTCATAAAACCGTTATACCTTATTAGGATCTAGCACATCTACTGCATTGGTCATCTCGTGATTCATATAGCCCCTGGAATTACCAGTCCTGCTGTTCTTGGCTTTCTATTGGTTTGGCGTAGCCTCTAGATTATGAGATTAGTCCTCTATGTAATGCTTAGACCATCCTGATTCTACTTTGTGCATTCTTCTATTTCTGCTGTAGTTCAAGCCGTGATAATAAGATCAGGCAGTCAGCAGATTTATGACAAAATAATGAAAGTTGACAAACCAGGGTCCAGATGATTGAAGGATGCCAACAGAACTTCTCAATACTCTCTAAATGTAACCTTTATATACAAGAGCTCGTGATTGTGCGAATTCTTTCGTACAAGTTTTGAGTCAATATTTGCACTTGGTCGAAATCTCATCCGGTTCGCAGTGAAAGCAAAATATTAACAAGTTTTTGTTTGATATTATTTTAGAGAGTACATTTACAGTTGATTTTCCTTTTTAAGTGACGCAGTTTGGTTTAAATTCATCTTCAGTGTCAATATTTTCGTAAAGTGTTTTAAATTCTAATGCGTGAAAAATACATGTAGGTACACTTTTTGGAACAAGCATACAGACTATAAAAACAGTACCTTCGATTTCTTATAATTTAATGGTTCAATAAGGAAAACCACGAATTTCCGTTACAAGTCGACAAGATACGAATACCTATCCAAACATTAGAGTGGAAACTTGTTATCAAAACAATAAATAGTTGTCCAAAAGTTAACAAAATAGAGTACCAGTAGGTACGTTAGACCATCAGGGAAATAAAATCATACAAGTCGAAGCAAATAAGGTCTGTTTACAGAATATTGGCTTTTATTAATGTTGGCAAGGTCGCACTAATTGGATGCATTCACGTCTTCATACACTTTTTAAACTAGTGATCTTCTATTCATTGCAATTTTATTTTAAGTTCATTAAAGATCAAACGTTTGATTTGATTTTATTTGTGCAAAAAATGACCTTTTGCATTTTGATAGATGTGCATAATTTACAACAAAATTAGTATTTGATGGCACCGATACTTGACGATCATTTTAATAAACAAATAGATAGTAGGAATCGGTGGAAATCAAATTGATATAACCTTAAAATAAACTTTCACTCGAGAAATAACCGCATTGAAGCAAAGCCAAGATAACATTTAATGTATTTAAATTTTCCTGTTTTCGAACCTTTTATCATCCGTATTGGTAACACTCGGAACATACGCGAAACGAATATAAAACACTTTAGTATAAGCATTTAAGAAGTTGATATACCAATGGTATCACATTTACTGCTTTTTACCATTCAATTAAAAAAAGAGACTATTTATGGAACTGATGCTTTTAATTAGACGTACCTACCAATCAGGCACCACCAACGAGAATACATCCATGTAAAAAAAGTCAACTATTCAACAAAAACCAGGATAATCTAACTGTAGAGGTTTTACGACCAATTTGACGAAACCATAAACAACATAACGATTAACCAGTGAACACTAGACCAAACCGTTTAACCGAACCGGATCCTTGAGTGGCAAGAAAAAAGTATAATTAAGATGTATAACTTTCTCCGTGCCATCAAAACATTTTACATCACTAATATCAGTTATATCACAAAATATTATCATAACTTATGTCCGTTCGTAATAAATAACTTTCTATTGAGGAAAATGAGACACGGTGTTTCATTTCTGTGTGGAAAATGTATCAGTATTCTGTGTGGCGTACACTTTCGATGCAACGGCTTGGTCGCATGACAATCGAGTGCCTTTCGATCATTCGAGTCGGTGGCATGCACTTACTTTGTACTACCAAGTACTTATTGTGTTATTTTAGATTTTCTATACGACACAGTACTTATGACATGCTCCAACGGTGAAGGAAAACGTTGTGAAGAAACCTGCATGTCTAAGAGATTTTCTCGATAGCATGTGAATCTAACCCGAACTAGGCTAGCGTGATTATAGCCTTATCTCTCACAAATGAGAGGAAACCCGTGCCCAGTAGTGGGACAATAAATAACTATCATCATCAACGCAAGATGATGATAGCCCGCCATACTTTTACGCGGACAAAAAGGATACATGTATTTAGACTAATCGTTACTGATTGGGATTTTATTTCGATAAAAAGAAGATATGATTCTCAATAAAGTATAAGTGTACTAACTAAAATCCTCCCAAGTGTAACATTGGTACCAGATTTGCTGAGTATGTTAACACTCCATATTTTACCCTATTCCTTATTGTAGTTTAGGTCGATAGTTCATTGGCAAATAAAGTATGCCAGTTCTTGCGAAATATGATAGTGTCAACGAACTTATAACAATAATGGTTTAGAATTCCTATGCCCATAAGGAAAAAGAATGTCGAAGACGGCCCATAACCTTGTTTTGTATTCAGTTTCCATGCCGAGGCAGATGTCACAACAGTACATATTGCATAATATTTTGTACGAAGTAAACAAGAAAAATGTATACTGTCAATGACCTTGTAACCTAATAATTGTTGCCACACGACAATAATATAATATGTTAGGAATATTTGCGACTACTGACTAAAACTAGTCTGGAAAATTACAAGACACTTCATTCACATTCGACTTTAAGACTAATGAGGCAATTATTTTCATCACAATAAAGTTATCAACCTAATTATTGACCGACTGGGCTAGGTCTCTTTTTGTTTGAGAGACAATAGGCCGCAGGCCACTTCGCTAGCCTAGTGCGGTTGGCGGGGAGAGTCTCTAAGGTTTGCAGATACCCTCCACCGTTTTTGTGATAAATACGCACGTAACTTTGAAAAATTAGCCTTGGAGTCGAACTTAAAGAAGAAGACTTTACACTTTAGTCCACCGTTCACACTAGACTTTCTCAGCTAGCAGCTAAATGTTCATCATCAACCCATTAATGTCCCACTGCTGGGCATGGGTCTCCTCTCAATTGAGAGGGACTAAGCTATAGTCCACCACGCTAGCCTACTGCGGGTTGGCACATGCCAGAGAGAAAATCTCTCAAGCATGCAGGTTTCCTCACGATGTATTCCTTCACCGTTTGAGCATGTGATAAATACGCACATAACTTCCGAAACGTGCGTGACTTGGGTGCGAACTCGAGACCTTTGACACCTCAGTCCACTGGTCACACCACTAGGCTACCGCAGCTAAATGTTACCGCACCGAAATTGGTGCATGATACGAACATAACACGGGTCCATTTACATCTAGTTCTAATAT
The DNA here is from genome assembly GCA_905163465.1 of Craniophora ligustri. NCBI lineage: Eukaryota > Metazoa > Arthropoda > Insecta > Lepidoptera > Noctuidae > Craniophora > Craniophora ligustri. The sequence goes on along the minus strand of LR990967.1, from coordinate 1,273,877 downwards.
TCCCAGTATATATAATATGTACTTATAATATACATTAAATATATATAGTATACATCAATTATACCACTTATATGTCGTGATTAGATACGAAACGTATCTCTATCTACACAAAACTAGACCAACAATGTTGTGAACGAATTGAGCAATCCTTGCATCAGTGCAATGCTTGTCAGCACTGCCAATGTGACAATTGAAGGATTTTCTTCTCCGTGCTACATTATAAAACTACTATGTGATGTGACTTTGTTGTTACTTATACTTAGGGAAGGCTGGGTAAGAACCCTCGGTTTCAAATAAGAGTTTGTGACGAGAAGGAAGAAAGAAAGAAAAATGATTTTTTGGTATATAGGGATAGGGAGATTTCTCGCTCAAATTGAGCAGCCCGACTGGGAAAGTACCTCCGTCTTACAGAAGACCGCAGTGAAACAACAATAGTTGTGTTTCTCAAAGTGAGTAATGTTGCCAGAGCTCGTTAGGGGAGTGACTATTCAAATTACATGGGAATGCCGATTGTTGTCAGTTCAGACAGAAACGTCAGTACCATACACCAAAAACTTCCCATATCACAGCTGTGGAAGGGTGTGTCGGTATCGCATCGGTTTATTGGGCCACCAAAAACGTTGTCTATCAGACCATACACCATGAATCGTTTGGAATGGACGAAGAAGCCTTATACCTATATACTTAGAGAAACTTGACGCCACCATGACCTAAAGGTTATGAGTGCGTACAGTTAAAATGATAATTTAACTGTCGAGGCGGTCCGCGGCAGGTAGTCGTGAGCCACACAATAACAGTCAAAGCTGTGGTAATAATATTACAGTCGGCAGATTATTAAAGACGCTTCTTATGCGCCGGAAGACTATTCAAAGTGATCGCTCGTGCAGAAAATAATCGTCATAGTTTTTTTTTCTAACTACAAGATCTATACATAATGACATCCACAGTAGACAGGCTGTATGCCTGAGGTGGATGTCAAATCTCTTGCAAGCTTTGCTTTGAAATGAAGGATTAGATAAAATATCAACCCTTGTAAGTACGTAGAGAATTATTTCCTTAGTATTTATTTATCTAAGTGACATATTAACAGTGTTATTGTTGCATTAACGATGCACTTAAAATTAATGGCGTGTGTAATTTCATTCATAAGGTACAAATCTCGCTGAAAATTACTTGACAGAAAAAAGCAGTAATGCTGCTCCAATCCGAACCCTGGTTCACGATCAGCGAGCCGTATTTACGACATATATTCATGCGCGTGCATGACGAGATGTATGAATGTGGACGAGGCAAAAGTGGTATGCAGGGACCGTAGCGCGTGGCATTCTGTAGTTTCGGCCTACCCCCATGGGAAAAAGTCGTGAGTGTATGTATGTATGTATTCACGCGGTAATAAGGAGCTAAAAATCACATTTAATTGGACACTATGCAAAATCTCATGGTCATAGGTAATATAATAAATTTAATAATAACTAGTTAGCCAGTTTTTTACGAGACGAAAAAATATATTCATATGCCAATATAATAAAAAAAAGTAACGAAAAAGTAAAATTTTGTTTCTGGTACATTCTGGTGACGTCACGCAATTTATTTTTGTATCATAAAACAACCTGTCTATGCTAAACTAGTCGTTATTAGCATAATGTCAGAAAGAGGTGATAAACTGATTAATAAAAAAAAATGTATATAAAATATGCGACATTTTATAACTTCCATGTTGAAAACATATTTCATTAGTAAATTTGATTGTTATGATAAAATTATTAATTAACTCGGTCGATTATAAGACCATAATCAATAGGTTTATTAGTACTTTTCGGTACAATCTATCAAACAGCTGATCATGTTTTATCGATCGTGTATTATTATTGAGAAAATAATACTTCGCTGAGTGCGATTAAGATGACAAAACAGGAAAATTACAAAACCAGTAGTTAAAACGCTAAATATTTACTAAAGCAAGATTAATTTCGACATAATGATAAATTGTATATTACTCATATTCATTATACAAACCAAATTATTATTGTATAAACATAAAATACATTTATATTGTATTGAAGTATTTAATGATCCATTTTAATGTCTATGTTTTTACTTTATCCTACTAATTTTATAAACGCGCAAGTTTGTAAGTATGGATGAATGCATGTTTGTTACTCTTTCATACAAAAACCGCTGAACAGATTTGGGTGAAATTTAGCATACAGTTTTCGTGAACTCAGGGGTTCTCAAATACGAGTAAATCAAATAAAAGCTAGCTTTTGGGGCTATCCGTTTTGTCATATCTTTTAAGTCATATAATTTACTTTTCAAGGTCTAAATAAGCTGATTTTGCACGAGTATATGATATAGTTGCTAGATAATGCCCTACAATACAATGTTTATTTTAGTTTACTAGCTGATTCCCGCGACTTTCGACGTCCGCGTGCAATTTAACAAAAACAAAAAGTATCATACTAACTTTGCACCCCCGTTTTACCGGCTTAGGGGGTGAATTTTCAAAAATCTTTTATTAGTCTAATCATCACTTACAACTATTTTTACAGGTATGTACAATCTAATGCAATACCGAAGTTATTTTCTAAAACTATTACAAATAATCCTATCCTTGTGAATTCACTCAGTGTACCAGCAAAAATGTCTATTGCCTCTGCTACCAGGCTGCTATGATTTCACCTAGCTACATGCTACATGAACATTATTTTAGACTATTAGTTTATTAAAAAAGAATTTGACGTCTCAAGTGATCCCAAATCAATGATTCGAAGGCATGTAAAGCCACAGGATCGCCTGACGACTTTTATTGTTCGGTGGAGTCAATGACACACCTGTTTAAAGACAAAACAATGGTTGAATCGATCGTGGACGTAATATTTGAGTTCATATAAATGTACCTACACGATTATCGATTTCTTTGTGCTTGCAGGCCAAACTGCAACCTGTGCTGTACAAATATATCACAACTTTAATACCTAAATGACACGCTCAAACGGTGAAGCAAAACATCGTGAGGAAATCTGCATGCTTGAGAGATTTTCTTGATGGCATGTGAAGTCTACCAACCCGCAGTTGGCTAGCGTGGTGGACTACACCGTAATCCTTCTCAAATGAGAGGAGACCCGTGCCCAGCAGTGGGACAATAATGGGTTGATGATGATGAATACCTATCTCTGAACTGAGATACCCAAAAATTGTCTAATATTAACATTCCTGTCGTCCCCGAAGATTATAATGTACACTCACGTTTCGCCGGTATGTTTTAGGTCCCATGTAATAGGCGGCGAGCTTATTGAATTGTCTTATTAATAATTGCTTGTAGTTTCTTTGGTCTGCTTACTCTTCAAATAACACAAATTCTACTTGAAAACTGAAATCTACACAGTCTGGCTTGCATTTAACAAACAGATATGTGTAGCTAGGGAGATTTTTGCGCCGCTTTCCTTCCTAGCAAAATCTCTGGAAGCGGTAAAGGGCGTTTTTGAGGGGGCTGTTTTTGAATGAATGATATTTTGACTTTGAGAGTGCTGTCTGAAGTTCTGCTGGTTAAATCTTTACAATATGCAGAGAAAAAAATATATTAAAATATAAATGATCGCAAACGACTCGTCGTATCTGAACAATTCTGTTCATTAACTTCAATCACTCAATTAACTGACTATTCTATGTAGTTCATATCATTCAATACTACTATAATTATACAACAATATAGCTATGCACGCCTGTCTATTTCTGCACATAGTTCGTCTAAAGTACGCAAGCGATTTTCATACGGTTTTAACCCGGTTTATACGTATAATGCATGCAGATCATATTTATAGACCAGTACGTTGCACCTATCTATGTACGTATGAAACAGGGAATAAGCCTGTATAAAAAATACAATGCAATCTGACACTTTACGACATAAGTCAAGGGTCAGGAGGGCGATCAAGAGCTTGGGTACCTATATTGTCCCCTATTCATTCTAATAAGAATAAAAGACCTTCGAAATTATTCAAACACAAATCTAACAATTTAACTTTTATCACTACAAATGAGTGCTAATATAGAACTATTGTTGACAATCCTCCATTACAAAACAAGACTATATTACTGCCGCATATGACGTGGACTAAACCATTACTAGTAAATATACGTCACAGTTATCACAATATCGCACTAACACGCATTTAATGTTAGAAACTAAACATTGTTAATTAATAAGCTATGTGAATACTCCTTGTTATTGTTGTTTTATCTTGAAGTTTATTTAAGATTTTATCCTTAAACATAAACAACACAATTATTGTTAATTACTCCTTATATACAGGGTATATACATATCTACATATATGTATATGTACATGGCTTATAGACACTCTTGAATATCAGATGAATTGACTTAATATGTGAATTAATGAAAACAAAATACTGCATCTTAAAATAGCTAAGTTTAAATAAGAGGAAATAATTAAATATTATTCTATTTACATATTATGTGATAAAATATTGATTAAGTGTGGACCAGATTTAAGTTGCAGACTTCTTAGCTAAATGTAATTTTTTTATTTATTTTGGTGGCAATAATAATTTTAAAAATTATCTATAAAGATAACTCAGTCGCCCGGTATTTTGAATCTTTGCCTTATGATCAGAACTTAAATATTAAGTTCATTTTCAATAAATAATCAATGCAGAAGCTGTAAATTTCCACCACTCTTTTTATAATCTATAGTTGAGATATTATTGTTTGTTGGTTGGTGGCTACATACAACTGAACTAAGGGTACCTGTATCCAAGCTGGACATTGGCTTATCCCAAGTGGAACCATAAGTCTGAGACTAGCCTAATGACAATACAATATGAATGGTGAAACTAACCAACATAATAGGGTTTAAGGATGTTAGTATTGATACCAGACAATAGACTGGCAAATAATAGACTCTTATACATATAGTATAGTATAGATAGTTCAATGGAACAATGTACAGATTAAATCTTAGGTATAGACATGTGAGTAATTTATTAGATTTTGGTGTATGTAGGTACATACATCTGACAACAGGACAAAAATAAGATATACCTATGATAAGCATATTATGTCTTAATCTCAAACATATGTATAGTTTTAAATTGTTACTACATTCAAAGTGAAATATTGACCCGATATTTATGCAAGGAAGTGGCTACTTGAGACTGGCCGTATAATCGAACACTTTATTGCCACACAAAGCAACAAATTGGACTTTTATGATCCGTATGAAACACAATAGTGTGCAGATTGATATCGACGAACGCTGTCGATGCAAAGCTACGTGTTTCGTAACAAAGAGCGGATCGTATGACGGTGCAGCGCCGCGGCCGACGCGCACCAGTGAAAGTGACTAGCTAGCTCGGAACTCCAGCCAAACGCACTGTCTACGTTCACGGTCACCACAACCCAAACTCAGCCGAATACAAACATTCTTCATCATCGATCGAACCGATCTACTGATAACGATATTATCGCCAACTTCAAACATCTGACAATAATAACGGTGTACCCACTGCACACTATTTTTTATCGATAAGAGTAAAACGAGCAGTGTGGCATAACTCATAAACTCACCTTGTAGTACACATCCATGCGGATGCTGTCCGGCAGCACGACGAGCACATTTCTACCGCACTTTGATTTCTGCAAGTAGTTCACTAAATTCGTTAGGCACAGGTCGTACAAATTATCGGGTATTTTCTTTGCGCGTATCGCCGGCGAAGACGCGTCAGCCATTTTGCCAAGGTAAATGAAAACTCACTTCATAGTTCATTTAATTTGCCCGCTTAACAGTAGTGACGGCGCATAATTCGTACGAACTTCACGTAGGTAGTAAGCTACGTTCCTATTGGTTGATTGTAAGCTCGTTTTCTAAGCTCACCTTCAAGATCTGTTGTGATTGGTCTCATGTATTTTAAAGTAGTGTGTAGAATTACCAAACATCTTTGTTTATCGTAGGATAGAGACGGTAAGGAGTTTATTAGGATTGCTAAGAACGAAAGAGATAGAGAACATTTAGTGCAACAGCCAACAGCTGATTGAATAAAATATGCAAATTGCTGTCAGCTGACACCCAGTCACGCGCGAAACTTATAAAATTTATTTCGATGGGTTATTGCTGCCTCTAGAATAAAAAGCATAGGCACCTAGGCCACACCTGCTTAGCGCTAATGGAGGCATAGATAGTAATGTACTCAATATTGATAATACCGATTATTACTAACCTATTAATTACCTTCTCGGTTATTGCATTCTTTTCATTATTTTGTATTAATCTAGAACGTGTATCTAGAACGGACCCACGTTTTAGCTGTTTTGAAAACGGACCTAACTAAACGTTCGGTCCGATCTTCCTCCTTTTATTACAGAAGTTTCCCAAACATAATTATTTGTGACTTCGTCCGTGTGACGTCAGTCAGCAAGATAAGCTACCGCCCATGTGGGTTTAGGAGGAATGACTTACGTTCACTTCTTAATTTTACAGACATATATTTCGCCGTTTTTGTATAAATTAGGGAGCTTGGAATCGAGTCGTATCAAGAAGTCAAACAGAAAGCAGGAGATAGACAACAGTGGCGATTGCACCACCGACAAGAGCTAAGCTAATAATAATAGGGAGCTTGGATTTGGACCCGATCAATAGTAACAACCTTGCTATTGCTATGATATAACTATTTCAACAGAGAGTCGAAGAAGCAAGGAACTCAAGCTCCGCAGGGCTTTCCGTCTAGAGAGGGGCACACGATCGAGAAGAGAATTAATACGGACAATCTAGGTGTAGGGTGCTGGGGCTTAAAAAACACTCAGCCCAGTTGTCTTGTACTGTATGTGGGGTGATCTTTTTTTAGGCCCACCACCCAAGATTGATTAGAGCATCCAGTCCAGATACTTGTAATTCGGCATTGCCAGACCGAGGCAGTTCTGTCATTCTTACCGAGGCGCTCATTCTGTAAAATACTTTAGGCAAGACTAGAGTTAAATTCCCTCGCCACCAAATAGAATTTCAGAGGATTTTGCAAATAACGAGTCAACTTATATAAAATTTAAAAACACTAGCATACTCGCTTAGCCGTATCCAAACACACTTCTGAGCCTACGGCTAGATCTCGATAGGGGCAAATGTTTGTGGTGAGCATGAGCATTTTTGTGTCCAAGTCGTGGATGTATCTATGAATAATAAGTATGTATTTACAAAAAAAATGTATATGTATGTAGTTTATACCTTCTAGTATCTGTAACACAAGCCTCGCTGCTTACCACGGAACGAGATGGCGCTGTGTCATAATGTCCGGGAATATTATTAGTATATGGGTAAATGAAACAACAACATTAAATTGGTACAATTTATTTGAGAGAATAACTAACGTAATATAACTAACAATAAACAAAACATCACCATGACACAACTAAACTACTTTATTTAAAGCTGTCTACAGCATAAATGCTCCACTCCTTACAACTTTATACAATTGATAAAATATAACAAATATTTTAGAATCTGAACATATCAATCATTTTGTGAGTTACTTTCTAATCTTACATCTCTAAAATGTTCCGAATATCTACTAAAAATAACTAATTCTATATCACTAAAACCATTTTAAAGATATTTTGGCTTTGTATTTGTTAACTCACAAAACGTGGTTTTGATAAGACAGAATCTCAACTGTTTGCATCAATCTGGCTGGATTCAATAAGACAGAAACGTTCCAGCGTCAAAAATAAGTATTCAACATTGACAAAGAGTGGATATAAAGATGACCTTACTTCGAGGAAGTAGACCTGCCGTGGTCTTTATGACGCGTTCGATACGCTCAGTCTAGTTAAAATGTTACCCAAGTAAAACTGACCAAACCTAAGTTTTTTCAGTTAACTTACAGTTTTCTGTTACAGACTGAACGTGAAGCAAACGCCTAACAAAATATAATCAATCCAATTTTTTGGATTACTCAAACTCTTGTATTATATTTTCATTACCGTCATTATAATGTTTTCTTTTTTTGCATTTTCTAGCAGCAGTAACACTTAGTACTTGTGTTTTTGTTGAACATACAGTCACTGTGTGGAGTCTATTGCTTGCCGATGGTAAACTGGGAGACTGACTCGAGGAGGTTGATGTATGCGCTGTGCTCGTAGGCAGTGCTGAAGTCTGACAGCCTCTGGACGAAGTCGTTGCTGACGCCCTTCTCTTCAAGCAGGTTCATCAGCAAGTCGTACAGATACTAGAAATAACGGAAAATAAATTAATATTAATTTTCAAACAGATTTAATAGTTTTTTTTCATTTTACTTACACCAGGACATTATTACCTCGCACCATCTAGTTCTATGCTAAGCTACAAGTTTTGTGATATGGATATTACATGGTTACACTATGAATATTTTTCGCACGCGAATCATTTTACAAAAGTCCAGAGCTGAGTGAAGAGTATAGTTAGAAAAAATAAGGTAGTAGACCAAATTTGGCATAATATTTCTTTTTAACAAGGTTATTTTTTAATAATGTCTGCAACCATAGTCCATATTTATGGGTAAAAATATTCAGAACGACTATACTAAAGAAAAACTATAGCAGCAAAGAGATCCATATTAATACGGCACATATAGATTAAAAGAAAAAACAAAAAGAACATTAAAGTAAAGATAATTGGTTGAAAACAATAAATAGTTAAAAATATGTAGCATATCAATGAATATCTTCCAAACATATTGTCAGATCAACTTCACATCTATGCATTAATATACCCCGATTTTGGCACCTGACAACTACTTGTATAATAGTATCAAGTGTGGCATAGAAATGGGGCGACCCAGAATCGAACCCGACACTTTAGACTTACAAGTCCATAGACGGAGCCTCTAAGCTATGGTGTCAATGGAAATGAAGGCGAAATTAAGCTACAATATCAACGGCTTAAAAACTATTTTTAGAATACGTATTTTCATAATGTTAATTATTAACACCTTAGGGATAGTCGGTTCGGCAGTATATGTCGGACAACCAAGCCGACCCGAAGTAATTACTGCACTTGTTCGGCTTGTGCCGATAGGGTAGTTCGTTCGGGCCTACATGTCGGGTCGACATTTTGTTCCACAACATGTGGAACGAAAAAGCAGACCCGTAGCAACTGCTACATACGTTTGGGTCCAAACATTTTTGGCTGAACTAAAATTTGCAAGCGGTTAGTGATTCCCGAATATTCATCTACGTATATTCGATTTTACAGCCTGGATATGCCGATTAATGCCCGATTATGTCTGTAGCTACCCTTAGACAGTATTTATCACTATGAATATAATATTTAAATATGATCTAGCTAAACTAGATCTCAGTTTAGCTAATTTATACTACTACTACTGCTACTACTTTCATTTTGACTATGTATGCTCTACTCTCTTGTGTATTAAATAAATAGTCTATTGTTTTTGAAATAATTACTTATTAAATAATTTAAAATATATCAATGTACCCACCCCATCAAGTACATCTCCAGCAACAGCATACACTTTGTCATTCCATTGGCCCTTGTAGATTGTCAGCTCATCAATGCCAAAGACATCATCTGTTGAAAAAACCATGACAGTTTTACAAAACATATAGTATATTTTCAATAATTTTGATGAAAATTGTTATTATGTTATGTATTAAACATAACATAATAACAATTTTTGTTGTTATAATTACATATTTTATATATATCAGCCTATATTTAACTTTATTCACATAAGTGTAAGAAATTAGCATGTGAAAAATGTAATGAATAATATGTAAATATAAAATACAACTACTATAACCTCACTACTACTTATGTCTTACTATGGTTTGCTTATTAGTAAATAGATAGATATTCTCTTTTTCTATCACACATATCGCACCCTTAGAATGAAAGTGACCGAAGTCAAAAAATGCAATTTGTGGAAAATTAGTAAGAAAGATTTAAAAAAAGTATAGAATCAAATATATTTAATTGTATCTGTTCCGTTTTTCATATGAAATGATTTTTTGATTTTTTTGCGGGTTTATAGATTGATATTTTACAGAGATAGATTGGTATCATCGTATTATGGCAAAATCAGAAATTTCTGGAATTTTGAGTTAGGTCACTTTGATTCTAAGGGTATATGTATATGATGACAAGTCTGGAGGCATTATTTAAATATTTATGATTATATATTTTGTTACATGAAAATTAATATATGTAGCAGTATTGTTCCATACTTACTGGCATAGAGTGCCAGTAGTATTCTACTTGACTGCGTTAATATACCCCTCACTTGGCACCCAAGGATGCCATGTAAGGCAAGAACGGGCGTGGCAATTATGAGGGGAGATATTTAGTCAGAAAAAAGAAAACGAAACTTATATTAACTAAAATAGAAACGAAAATATTTGATGGCATCTGTTCATTTCTGAATTAAAACTTGTTAAGGCGCGTTGAGCACTTTTTGGGTGAACGAAAAGCGTGAAACTCGCATCATCGTCACCACACGCTTCCCATGAGCTGTATGTATATTGTGTATAGATATTATACCCCTGTGTGTTTTCCCTTCGATCGCAATTTTTAACTTAGGTATTATTTATATCTTTTTGACCTTCTATAAGTACAGTCTTTGAAGTGGGTTACTTTATATGTTGAGTAGTTTGAAATATTGTGTATTCTTAATATAGTAAAAATATATAACAATGATACATACTGAACTCGTCGGCGGAGGCGTTGGCTGACGGCTCCTGGAGGTAGGAACAGGTGAAGCCCAGTGTGGTGTCCCCACGTACCAGGTCCACCTCAAACTGCGGCCGCGACCTCATCTCTGCAAACTCTTGTTTTTCAGGCTGAACCTCGCCCTCCAACTCATCAGAATCCACAGTGTGGTTCACGTTGAAGGTAATTTTGACACTGAACAAACAAGTTTAATTGTGTTAGGTAGGACTGCGAAACAAAAATATAATAATAATTTGTGATTGCATTCAGCAAGGCGAAATACAACAGTTAATTTGAACATTAGAAAATTTTAATAGTAACTCCATTAGAAGAAAAAATGTCGTTGCAGGAAGTAATATGTACTTCCATTCAATAAAATGAGGAAATTGACAATTTAAGAGCCTTTAAGAGCTACTTTTAAGATAATCTTGTAATATTTTAATTGATTAATATATAATGTCCTGTAGAAAGCGACAAACTATGTATGTGTAGCAGTATTGTTCCATGCTTCCTAGCATTGTTTGCTAGAGGCATTCTACTTGACTGCATTAATTTACCCCTGACTTGGCACCCAAACATGCCATGAAATGGCGACGGCGGGCGTGGCAGTAGTGAAGGGAAAGAAACTCATCATTTAAATAATTATTTTTACCATCAGCTAGTATTTAACCTTCCCCAGGTTTCACAATCCAAATATGGGAACAGAAGTTTGTATCCGGACTCAATAATTAAATAAGGACTATAAAACTTTTATAATTTATTTTTATAAACTTTTTATATCAAAACTATAGGCAAATTTATGAAAAAGTAGATGGGATAATAAATAAAATAGCTAAATTTCTAATTTAACACAGATGAAGTCAAAGACAATAAGCTAGTAATAAATAAATCTGTATTAAGGATATGTCAATTTATTGTTATAAAATCAAACTAAATAACACTCTATAGCGTTATTTTTATTAGGTAAGCTAATCAAATAGTACTTACAGTTCATCCTTGAGTTGTTTTGACAGCACAACCTCAGCACCATCCCCACACACCACAAAGCCATCAAGCTCCAAAGGCAGGATCTTCAGTTTCTGTGCCTTGCGTTCAGCTACTATCTCTTCAGTCAGGAATTCAACTAGTTCTCTTTCACCTATAAATATGTTTAAAATAGATATAAAAGCAATTTTATTTGCTATTGCATCCAAGAATACAAGGGTTGAAAATATTGATTGATTATATTATTACTATTACTATTGATTATATTATTTCTAGATCTATACATAAAGTAAAGAAAAACTATATACATATAAAATGTCTTCATATCTTGACTTTATAATAAGGATACATTACAACTACACATATGTGGTGTTAATAACATATTATCAACAAATTCAGATATTAAAATGATAGAATAAAATAATTCTTCTATCAAAAACTACTAAAACAAGTTGATCTAATTATACCTGTCCCATGGTTTTATGCAGAAATAAGCCACAGGGCCATATTCCTGGATGTAATCATGGTGTTGATGTACCCTGCAGCTGGCACTGTGCCCCACAGATTGTGAGACACAGTGTGGCAATAGCGCAGGGAGTAACTCACATACCAATACCATGCTAACATTGAATAATATTTTTTACACAAATTAATAATTATTTTACAGATTGCTAATATTATCTGGAAGTACATATATGATGCATGCAAACAGCATAAATTGAGAGACACCTATATCCAGCCACTGCTGGGTAGAACGACTGTGGATGATGATGAAATGTATGGATGGTGTAAAGGATCTAAAAGGCATTAGGCCTTACTGTAACTTCTGTTACCTGCATTTTATTGCAGTCAATTTAATATTTTTCTGATTCTAAATGCATGTGCTGATTGTATAAGATTTTATGTTTTTAATTTTTTTAAACTAATCTCACTAGAGTTTATGAATTTATACATAACTGTTACTAATTTTACAAGTACACTTATTACTAACTAAGTATTTACTACAATACAATAAGTATAATTAGGTATTTCTAAAGTTAATAAATGGGATAGGATGGGATGCTGGGACTCACCAAGGGGTTTAGGTTTGGGTTGAAGGGCATGTTCGAGTTCCGTCTCTGAGGAAATTATATCCAGTTATAATTAGTAAGCAGCCATAACAAATTAAAATATAATTAACAAAAACATACATCAAAGCAAGATGAGCAGCAAAAAATCAGCGTGATCTCGTGTGCTGCAATGACATAACCTCAAAAAATCACATCTCAGTTCACTGTTACCGGCTATAAATTACCTTTTGTGTGCAACGCCTTCAAACCGCAACCGCAGCCGCATGTGTTGGAGTGTTGGTGGAGAAGGGTTGATGATGATGTAGGCCCATCCAGCCTCTTGGAACAACTCATGTGCCATATTCCCCTGGTGAAATCACGTTTTACCGGAGCATGAGTGCGGGACACCAAAGCTACCGCTAACGCTGGGTTTTTGACTGAATTTTGTATCACCCTTTGAGCAGATTTTACTAGGCTATTCATTTTTACTAGGATAGTTTTTATATTCTTTGATTTTTACTAAAATTGTAAAATGTCACAGCAATTCTTGATTTTTTTTCGAAAAATGACAGAATGAAAATGAAAAGCAATAGAACGCTACCGCTCTTATTTATGAAGTTGCCAGTATTATAACCAAAGAGTATAGTAATATATTGGGTGATTATAACGCTATTGAAACCTTTTTTGTCAATAATGATATGACAACGAGATTGTGTGCACGCTCGCTCAGACCACCATACTAAAATTATCTAGTTAACTTAAATATTATTTTATTTGAGTAGAATTTGCATAATTAATTATATGTGATTTTTTCTGAGCACTGCCTATTTTAGTTATAGGTGTTTATGAACACATTATTAGTTCGTATTTTCCTGTGACATATTATAATCTTCAATTTGCCATATTTTGTTCGACTTGCTTCAAACAACTTGTGGTATCTTCAAACTCAATGGTGAATTGATTGACAGACATAATGGAAAAATCTAAAGAAACTTCTTAGAAAATGAATTTCCATTGTTGCTGTCAGATGACTTAGATGTGAGTTCATATGAGTCTCGAACTTAGACGAACCACGGTGTCACAAAATTAGAGCGCCCTGTGTCACGCAAGGGAAATCCAACATTTATTAATGGAAATATTCTCTAACAGAGGATCGCAGCGGACTAATTAGGTTTAGGTGGCCTCCATGCTCACCTGACCTCAATCCCATCGATTTCCTTATTTGGTAACGAAAATAGCATACAACATGCAACCGAGAGTATTCAAGTGAACAAGAACTGAGTGTTGTGAGTCTCGGACTCTCGGCCCGTTGTTAGTGCGGGTAAACTTGACTGATGACCACAGGGGTTAGGAAGTTAAGGGGTTAAGAAAAATATAATTAAATATAAAAAAAAATACACACGTATTTCCTCGATATTGGAAATTCAACTGCCTATAACCATTTATTTCTATACTTAATTACGTAGCTGTAAACAAGTTATTAACAACTACATAATATAATATCAAGTATTTTCTACCAAAGAGTATAGGTTACACAAACAAACAAAACACCACGTTGAATTCAATTATTTATAATGGCAAACTATGCCGATGTCGACTGCCAATGTCAAAAGTGCCATGGAGAAGCGTGCGTCATAAAACACCACGTTATGACGTTATGTATATCTGTGGTCGCTGGTCGCTTGTCAAATTTCACGAGATTCTTGACTGACTAAAATCGTGTCACGGAGTAATTTATTATAGTATTGGTTTAATATATTAAACGTTTGTCAAAATGCCTAGGAAACGTAAGCTGGAAACTAGAGACGCTACTGTCCAGAAGTCTGTACCAGTTGAAGTGGTTATAGAAGATGTAACTTCACATCCACTATGTATGCATGGTCCCACTTTGTTATTTTCAACTGAAAAAGGCCGATATTACGCTTGTGCCTCGTGTAGGAACAAGGAATGCACAGTACACATAGATGAAGAAGACTGGCTAAAGGAAAGCGTTAGAAAACGCAATGAAAAATACTATAGTTTGATTCCCAAGATTGATAAGTCGACAGCATGGAGTAATTTCAATGAGGTTAGTTTTATATACTCAAACATTTCTTTAAACAAGTCAGTCATAATAGGTACCTATACTTAGGTCTTTATTTTAAATATTCTGAATTGACATTAGAATAGCAAACATACATTTATTAAACTTAGATATATAGATACTTAGATATTCGACATAATATGCAAAATTAAACATGCTGCCTGCAAATCTTATAAACGCAATTTTTTTACTAATTTTACTATCAAAGATTGTGCAACTTGTATAAAAGAAACTAACACATCTACTGTTTTAGTGGTAGGTTTCTGTTAGTGACTTTATCCTGTATAGATAACAAAACTATTAAATATCTATGCCATCAAAGTATTTGAATGATTTAATAAATCCCTTTCGCTGCCATGTATGAGAGATTGTTCAGGGTAAATAAATAATCACTGGTTTGAGTTCACGATAAGTATATTAATAAAGATTACAAGAGTTGGGGTACAGAGCCCTAAGACTAAAGATTAGCTTTCTCGGCGACAGTCTCACACACAATACGGAAAGCGCGTATATCCTAGTATACGGACGGCGGCTGGCGGCGGACTCCCGGGCACTACCCGCGCCGCGTCGAGCGAGCGAATGAGTGAGTGAGTGATGCGAGACCAATCACCGGTAACGTGCCGGTGTGCGAGCGCGCGTTGCGCGGGTTGAATAGCGGGTTGCTATACACTCCCCCTCCAGTCCTTGAGAACGCCCTCGCTCTTGGACTGGTACCTTAACAACTTTACCTGGACGTCCGCGGTTCCTCTTTGGAATGACGGGTTTTGGTAAGAGGTCTTCGTTGCCTTGATAACGGGCAAGGTCATGGGAGTGATATTTTCCTATAACAATGTCAGGTTGTTCGGTGCTAGCGATGGTGTAACTTGTGGGACTAACCTTTTCAACAATTTGGTACGGTCCATCGCGACGTGGGTAAAACTTTGAAGTGAGGTCTTTAGAACCTTTGCTCAACAGATGCGATTTCAGCATGACTAAATCACCTACTTTGAAAACGTCAGAAGGTCGGCGTGATGCATCGGCATACTGCTTCGTCTTATCTTGTTGGATTTCTACACGTTCTCGAACAGCTGATAGTGACTTCAGAAAGTTACTGAGATAAGGAGTTATTTGTGGGATAAAGTTTTCCTTGTTCAGGATTGCACGAAGGTCATGAGTGACTTCTGTGGGCGACCGCATTTCTCTGGCGAAGGACAAATAAGCGGGTGACCTACCCGTAGTACGACATTTTGCACTATTTAGGGCATAACGGATCAACGGCAACTTCTTCGGCCATGAAGTGTGGTCGTCTTCCACGAGTTGTGCAAGCATCGCTTTCAAGTCGCGGTTTTTACGCTCAGCAGGATTAGCTTGCGGGTGATATAAGGGAATAAAATTTTGTTTGATATCCAGAACTGACATACACTGTCGCATCACCGCAGAAACAAACTGGACACCATTGTCCGAAATAATCCTACGAGGTAAACCAAATCTCAAAAAATATTCTTCGATAAGGACATGAGCGCAGGCTTCTGCCGTAGCATCTTTTAGAGCAAACAGCTCAGTCCATCGGGTGGCTGTATCTTCAACTAGTAAGACCCAACGCTCCCCCTTGTCTCCTTCCGGAAGTGGACCAAATAAATCTATGGCCAACACCTCGTTACGTTGGCTCATAACTGGTGTCTGGAGTAAACCTGGAGGTTTGGCGTTATTGGCCTTATAACGTTGACAGTGGATGCAGGCTTTGACATAATCGGTGATTATTCTTCGCATCCCTGTAAAATAATAATTTTGCGCTACCTTTTGGTAGGTTCTATCAATACCTGGGTGGCCGGCAGTTGGAGAGTCATGTAACTCTTTTAAAATATCTGCTACTTGAGCAACAGGTATTACTAGCTGAGGGGATTCACTGTCGGAGTCTGGGTTGAGACGGTACAGAACTCCTTGATTCATAAGATATCCCCTATCTAACCACCTTTGGGCTGCGACATCATCAGTTCCTTCAAGCTCTTTAATTATCTTCTCTACTTCAGGGTCGGCATTTTGTTCGAGACGTAGCTGACTAGGTGTCTTCGTAGGTAGATCGCAGATGACGGAACAAATACCGCAGCTATCGCGACTCTCGTTAGAACAAATCGGTCTACTCAAGGTATCTGCCACCACGTTTGCCTTCCCTGGGGTGTACTGGAATTGAATGTCGAAAGATTGGAGCTTGAGAGCCCAACGGACTAACCTGCCCGCTGGTGATTTAAGTGATAGCAACCAGCGGAGGGGTTGATGATCGCTGCCAATTACGACCGGTTGACCGTCTAGGTATGGTCGGAAACGTTCTACCGCCCACACTACAGCAAGTGCTTCACGCTCCGTAGTAGAGTAATTGCGTTCCGCTGCGTTCAGGAGTCGGCTAGCATATTCAATTGGCTTTTCCTGATTACCTTCGCCCTGTAATAAAACTGCGCCTAAGGCATAGTTACTTGCGTCCGTCCGCAGAATGAATGGGCGACTAAAATCGGCTTGAATCAATATTGGAGCTGTGGTCAATAGACGCTTCAATTCGTTGAATGCTTGGGTCTGTTGCGAGCCCCAAGTCCAGACTTCCGTCTTCTTAGTCAAGCGTGTTAAAGGTTCGGCGACTTTTGAAAAATTCGGTATGAACTTTCTGAACCATGAACATGTTTGTAAAAAGGTTCTCAGGTGTTTCAAGTTACCTGGTTCCTTCATCTCGAGTACAGCACTCACCTTCTTTGGGTCGGTGGAAACACCTTGTTGTGTAATGACGTGGCCGAGATATTTAACGCTTTCTCTTGCGAAAACGCACTTCTCCCTGTTCACGTGGAGGTTAAACTCGGCCAGGCGTCTAAAAACTGCCTCTAGGTCTTGCAGATGCTGTTGATATCCTTCCGATATTATCAATAGGTCATCTAAATAGGCTAATACTGTTACATTTTGCAGAGCAGAACAGGAGCGGAGACGATCAATGAGACGTTGGAAGGTCGCTGGCGCATTCCGGAGACCAAACGGCATTCTTTTAAAACGATATGTACCTAAAGGACAAATAAATGCTGTCTTGTCCTTGTCAGCTTCTCTGACGCTCACCTGCCAGTATGAAGATCGAAGGTCCAACGTACTCATGTAGCAGTCCCGTTTTGTGCTCTGTAGCAACTCGTCTATAAGCGGCATTGGATATGAGTCAGCCTTGGTGATTGCATTTAAACGTCTGTAGTCGACGCAAAAACGGATACCTCCATTGGACTTCGGTACCATCAGGGCCGGCGAGCACCAGGCGGACTCGCATTCCTCTATAATGTCGTCTTGCAACATCTTGGTTATTTCCGTTTTCATTAAATTTTTCTTTGAAGGATTTAGGCGGTAGGGAGGTACCGCAATTGGTGGATGCTCACCTGTTTCAATGCGGTGTTCCGCATACGGCGTTGGGCCTCCCCCTGCTTTAAAGACATGCGCGTGCCTGTTGAGAATGTCAGCGAGCGCCTGTCGCTCGTCTGGTTTAAGGTGACTACCTTCATCATCCCTAAGTACCTGCGTGGAGGCGCAAGATACACTACGCGAAGTAGGTTCGAAGTACAAGTTATATTTTACTGTACCATCATGACTGAAGTACCACAGTTCTTTACGAAAATCGATAACTACTCCAGCGGCGGTAATAAAATCTATACCTAATAACGTCTCGTTATTATTAGAATCCGGAAAAATTAAGAATGGAATTGTGATACGTGTTGTTTCTAAGCACACCTCTAACGTGGTGGTAAGTACATCCATAATACGGACTACGCCGTCGGCAAGCTTTACTTCTCGAGAGGAAGAGCTGAGGGGATGACCTTGACGTAGAAGGAGAGTATATAGCGTATGACCCGCAATACAGTGTTTGGCAGCTGTATCTATCAACGCGGTGCCGTTAAAACCCAAAATATTAATTTTGAAAATAGGACGTAAATCGCGACCAATGACGGGTCTCGCATACTCACTACATGAGAAAACTTCTCCACTACATACATTACTATCACATTGTAATTTTAAAGACACATTCTCATTTTTCGAAAATTGTGGGTTGTCACCCTTTTGCACATAAACGCTAGTACACACATTTTTAAAAGAATCTGGCGTATGGAATTTTTGCTCAAGGCGGTCGGTTTGTTTACATTCGTTATGTTCCGAACATTTTTGTGAAACGGGATTACAATTTGGGACATTATTAGCACTTGGATACTTTAACGATTGCAAGGAAGAATTATTACTTTCCCGAAGACAAAAATGCTCGTTATTATCACTGTTAACATTAAAAAATTGAACCGACTTGTTATCACAAACATTATTATTACATCGAAAAGAGGAAGAATTATTACTTTCCCGAAGACAAAAATGCTCGTTATTATCACTGTTATCATTAAAAAATTGAACCGACTTGTTATCACAAACATTATTATTACATCGAAAAGAGGAAGAATTATTACTTTCCCGAAGACAAAAATGCTCGTTATTATCACTGTTATCATTAAAAAATTGAACCGACTTGTTATCACAAACATTATTATTACAACGAAAAGATTCGGAAAAACACAGACAAATCGTGTTCATGGTGTTGTATGCAGTATAATTATTATTATTACGTGAAACACCGCGTAGATAATAAGAGGTTTCGATATAGTTAGGTTGTATATTTAAGTTAGACCTAGAAGAGGCAAAATTATTATTTTGCTGAGAAAGACTCGATTGGATTAACATTAAATTATTATTGCATGCATCACCATTTGGTGCGATATAAACATGGCTAACATTATTATTATTATTAGAGTCTTTCACTGACGCGATATTATTTGATAAAAAACACTGATTCGAATTTACACTTCGCGAAGAATACTGACGATGACGTACTTGACGAGAATTAACACAATAAAATGATTGACTTTGATCAGTAAGTTTGTTATCACTATCACTATTATCACGCACTTCCGCAGAGTTATTATGAGATTGGGACTCACCTTGGTTCTGGAACTTACGACACTGGTCCCTGCTATGCCCATACCGTTTACAGTAGGTACACATAGGCCGTTGCTTCTTCGTAGCGCTGGTGAAGTCCCGTGTCGGCGGAGACACCGCGGGCGGCGGCGGGGGGCGCGGCACCGCGGCGGCGGCACGGCCCCTGCCGGCCGTCGGCGCGCGTGCGGTCGCGCTGTCGGAGGATGACGATGCGCGATCGATAGGTAGCGTGTGCGATGTCGGTATAGGTATAGATGGTGAGCGCGTATTTACTTGCGTGCGACGTTCACTAGTCGTCGACATCGAATTATGTTTTTCGTCGAAAGAATCTTCAATGTTCCGTGCAAGGCGGAGTAGGTCAGAGAAGTTTTTACATTCTTCTCTCCGCAGCCTTTTTCTTATTCTGCTGTGGAGGAGGCCGTACGTCATGTCGATTTGAGCAGACTCTGTTACGTCACCTTTAGGTAATCTTGCTAAAAGGGCGCGAATTCTCGCAACGAATATATCGGTGTTTTCCTTTTGTTGCGGCGTCGAAAATATTTCTAGGTAAATACGGTGAGGCGGCCGGCGGTCACCATAGGCACTTATTAAGTTTTCTTTCGCCTGACGCCATGACGACACTGAATGTTTAATTCCTTGCCACCATGTGGCCGCTTCATCTTTGAAGAGGTACGCTAATCCGCGCAGGATATTTGAGTCCGTCACTTGCGCGCATTCGCTATAAGCTTCTATAGCGTCAATAAATGCTTCAACCGACTCTTTTGGTCGGCCGGAGAAGGTGGATTTGCAGCGAGCTAGGGTGCTGTGCCCTAGTAGAGAGAGTGACTCCGGAGTCGAAGCGTTCGCTCGCGTCACCGAGTCTAGCAACTCCTTGAACGCTTCCGTCTGCGAACGTTGGAGAGATGCTATTATGGTAGCTACGTTTTCGCCAGAAAATGTAACATTATCGTCGGTGCGCGGCGAGTAGGACGCGTCGCCATCTTGTTCAGGCGCCCGCGTCGGCGTGTTTGAACGCGAGGGAATGGGTAATGTATCGTGGGCATCTTCTCTACGCTCTAAACTAACCGCTCTGCTTCTCGTCACTGGCATTTTCACTACACTTCACTGTAAACTAATTCACCACTGTACTGTCTGTAACTGTCACACGAAAAGAAACGTTGGAGCGCCACATATGAGAGATTGTTCAGGGTAAATAAATAATCACTGGTTTGAGTTCACGATAAGTATATTAATAAAGATTACAAGAGTTGGGGTACAGAGCCCTAAGACTAAAGATTAGCTTTCTCGGCGACAGTCTCACACACAATACGGAAAGCGCGTATATCCTAGTATACGGACGGCGGCTGGCGGCGGACTCCCGGGCACTACCCGCGCCGCGTCGAGCGAGCGAATGAGTGAGTGAGTGATGCGAGACCAATCACCGGTAACGTGCCGGTGTGCGAGCGCGCGTTGCGCGGGTTGAATAGCGGGTTGCTATACATGTCAATTAAACAAACAAAACATGACTACAAAAATGTAAATGTGTGCAAAATTACTTAATACAGTGTGATAAATAAGAAAGACTGATACACTATAATTCTATGAAACAGTTACATTTTGTTTTATTTATAACTTCCAGGTCAAATCCAGTCATTATGTAGACCGAGCATTTTGCAATACATGTGAGGAACTGTACATAGTCTCGCAGCCTTCTAAGAAGCATTCTAAGGACCACAGGATCATCACTCCCCTAACAGATGACCAGCTCAGTCGGCCCACAACATGGCTGCCGATGTTGGAGGTTGATTCAGTGGAGGCACAGTATATGTTCACCAAGAAATCTGTTAGCACTATTTTTGGTATACTTAAGAACAATAATATCAGGTAAACTGATTCATTATATGGTATTTTTTTATGCATGAAATAGTTTGGAAATAGAATAGTATTGAAGTTTTAGTTTAAAGTAAGTTTTTGAAAATACATACTTCGCATATATAGAGACATAATTGCGTTTGCTATAATATACATATATGAATTATTTTGTAACTTAATCAATAAAAAGAAATACCTTTTTTTCAGCAACATCCTTTGCATAGGTACACCAACTGTGCATGAGGAAGCACAATCCCAATCAGATGTCACGTCTCTCCTGCTAGACTATGACAAGCGTCACCACAACTTCTACCCCCCAAATAAGTTTGTGTGGTACAACATGTTCAACAACTATTTATTTAATGGAAATGAAGATGAGAAGGTGCTTAAGAAGTTTTTCAAGCAGTCCAAGTAAATATTTTAAATTGCTCTTTTTGTTAGCAGTAATTTTTTATACTTTTACAATCCTGTGTGGTGTTTTATTGTGAAATGAACATTAAGGGTTTGTCCAAACCCAATGCGTAATTCGAGCGCGGCAGCCGCGCGTGTCTAGCCGCGCTGTCATCGCTGTTTGGACACACCATAGTCATCAATAGATTTTTATCAATCTGTTAGTTAAATAAATTAGTCATAAATGTTATTCAGTTAGCCTATTGTAATATACTATGGATATTCCCACTACCTTTCCTTACTATGAGTTTATTACTTTTCAGGGATGGTGGCATCTGCATAGTAATGGATCCTCCATTTGGTGGCCGCGTTGAACCCCTTGTCCAGACGCTGAAGGAACTGACAGACTCGTACAGGAAGATCTGTGATAAACCTGGTGATGGCCTCCTGCCAGTTTTGTGGGCTTTCCCTTACTTCTCAGAGCCATATATTACTAATATGGCACCAGAAATCAAGATGCATGATTATCAGGTAATATTGATTTCTGAGATAGAAAGGAACTACTATTGTCCTCCAATATTTGTAGCATTATCCTTTTCTTCCTATTAAACTATTTCATAAAACCTTTAATATTGTTAGTATGAGGCAATTAAAATGATGACTGACTAGGCTTACAATAATGTGTTTGTTTCAGATTGAATACACAAATCATAAGAAATTCCTGAACAAGACAAAGGATGGGAGAAAATTCGTTTCGCCAATACGTTTCTTCACCAACTTACCATTTAAGACCATAGACCTATCAAATGATAGCGACTACAAGATGTGTAACAAGTGTAAATTCTACATAGCCTCGTCAAACAACCACTGTTATAAATGTGGGGAGTGCACAAGTAAGAATGGAATGACATACAAGCATTGTGATGTTTGTAAGCGGTGTGTGAAGCCAACCTTTTTCCATTGTAAGGAGTGTAAGAGGTGTTCTCAGCAAAAAAACCATGTGTGCGGAGTTGTCGTTGAGAGTCAGGTAAGCATATTTGTGTAATGTTATTTAGATAATCTATTTAGTTATTTGTGTATGATGCATAAGAGAAACTGGCAGTGTTTGATAATTTTCTGGGGTAGTATTACTTTCAATCCAGGTCCCTAGATGTCCCTTTGAAGTAATGTGTGTATTAATAATTGTGTTATCATATTTATCTTGTCATGGTGAAACAAAACATTGTAAGGTAACTTCCATGTTAGAGATATTTTGTTAATGGTGTGGGCATCTGAGGTATGCAGATCTGCTATTCTGTGTGATGGAGTATTGCCTAATCTCTCTCATTCCAAAGAGACGCAAGTAAAAGTGATTTTAATGATGGTATACATACATACACTCACATCTTTTTCCCATAGGTTGGTTAGAAAATACCTCTGATTATAATTTTTCAACTTTTAAAATCATTGTTTTTTTTTACAGTCATGCTTCAACTGCAAAGAAAAGGGCCACAAGCAGGCAGAGTGCCCACAGACGAAGGGTAGTAATAAAAAGAAACGAAAAAGTGCCTAATTGATATCACTGTATTGTTATAATAATAATATTTACACAATAAACCGCTATAAAAAACACTCATTTTGTTATAATTACTATTCTTGTCAAATCAACATGATTGGATTCTATAATCAAAGTAAGCCTATACAAATAATTGTAAATAAATCAAAATTGTTATAAACATATGAAGGTAACTCACGAGATAGCAGTCAAATTCAGATTGCGCTGAAACAAAATAAAAGACTTATTAAGAAACAATTTACATAATATAACTTCTTTCTACTACTGAGCATATAAGAAAAATATCACTATTCTAAAAATATAAGATTTTTTAACAATTAAAATGTAATTGCTACTTTATTACACATGTTTAATGTGACAACTACCCTAAGTGTCCTTTACTGACCTTGAAGAACTTTGTTGACTCTCTTCAGGCGTAATTTACCATGTTTTTTTTTCCCTTGGCAGCATAATAAAGTTTTATATTAAATACTTTAAAATTCGCTAACTAAGCCGTATTTTAGGCTATGACCGGGGCTATGGAAGCGGGGGGCGGGGATGGAAATCCTATACGTCTTCATCTTTGACCATCCTGGACCACAGTGGGCAAGTTGAGCAACACAGTAGGAGTACGAGTGATGGGCTTCATAAGAGTTATTGCTTAGTTTAGGTTGTCAATAGGTAGTAGGTATTCTTCTCAGCAAAAACGTTAGCGGTGAAGGCCGGGCGTTTATGGAGCCTCAAAGTCAAAGTCAAAATATAATTTATCAAAGTAGGCCAAATTTAATTGGCTCTGATTGAAAGTCGACCATCCAAAAACCGCCCTTAAACGGTTCCTAGTGTTGGGAAGCTGAGAAGAAGAAACGAGGCTGTCAATATTGTTGACGTTTAAAAAGAGCCAATTATATAATATGTAGCATACTTTTGAATCTGAATAGATGGTACTTTACGCTACTGTGATTCCAAGCGATATGATCTAGCTGTGGTAGCCTAGTGGTGAGACCAGCGGACTGAGATGTCAAAGGTCTTGAGTACAAACCCCAGGTGTGCACAACTGACTTTTCGGAAGTTATGTGCGAATTTATCACATGCTCAAACGGTGAAGGAAAACATCGAGAGGAAACCTGCATGCTTGAGAGATTTTCTCGATGGCATGTGAAGTCTGCCAACCCGCAGTAGGCTAGCATGGTGGACTATATCCTAATCCCTCTCAAATGAGAGGAGACCCGTGCCCAGCAGTGGGACAATAATGGGTTGATGATGATCTTGCTGACTTCGAGAACGGCCAATACTCTCTCGCCTTGCCCGCTGATTAGATCGTAGTTTGTCAATGTTATATACGTGAGAGATGTCAAAATCTGTACTTACTTGACATTTATCTTATTGAGGATTTGCTGCGTGGATTCGTAGCGCGCTTCCACCTTGGCAGCCTGATCTAGCCAAGCTTGCCGGACTGCCAGCCATCGCTCCGAGTGGGACGCCAATAACTCCTCGCGACTGGGGGGCGGCGCTTCACGCTGCAATGAACAATGGAATAACATAGTTTATTATATTATAATTCTGGCTTTTCCAATGCTGATATAAAATATATCTTCAATATTTGAAGACTATAGATAATATAGTTTATTCTTGTTATTTCATATACTTAGAACATTAAATAATATTCTGACTAAACATTTGCCAAACTCAGTAAATATTTATTTTAATAATCTTGAAAGGTCATATCACAATATAATAATATAATAAAGGTTATATTAAATTCACAAAATCAATCGTATGTAAACTTAATCATAAGGTCAAGGCATAATGATATGGAGACGAAGCTCATCAGTGTCGAATCGAACTTCAACGATTCCAGAGAGCAATCTCATGAACTCAAGAGCACATCATAGAGTAACTGATACTATAACTTGTAATAATAAAAAAAAAGAAAAATTTTAATTAAATATAATTAATTTGATTTCAAATATAATTATAAATATAAAAAGTGTAAGATGTGTGTAGCTCCTAAATGAAAACAACAAACAAACAAATAAAACAAATACCTTATGGGTTCGGGCGCCTTGGAGCTTACACCTAAAAATTAGTTTGCCGGAATAGGTCTATCGGAGGGATTGAACCTTTAATCGTCCGGTGGGAGGCTAACTAAAGAAATCAAACAAGAACTCCCTTTTGTTTCTTTAATTTTAAGCCCGTAGCTTTCAGCAAAATAACAAAGTTACACAAAAAAATATTAATAACTAGTTAAAATTAAAAACTAGTATAAATTATTAACTACAGGAAATTATTAAAGTACAGGAGATTATTGCATCTTGAGTATGAT
This sequence comes from Craniophora ligustri, assembly GCA_905163465.1. NCBI lineage: Eukaryota > Metazoa > Arthropoda > Insecta > Lepidoptera > Noctuidae > Craniophora > Craniophora ligustri. The sequence goes on along the minus strand of LR990967.1, from coordinate 1,247,978 downwards.
AACTAAATTAGTTAAATTAAATTTAAAATAAACATACCAGGGGGTAGTAAACCAGAAATAAACTAAAATAAAACCATGTGACGTGGTGAGCGTCGGGTGAGCGCTGGATGAGTCCCTCAGCAAAACGACCAAGTTAAGTTCATGGGAGAAGGCCAGAACTTAACACGGGAACAAACAAATGGAAAATATCCTTAGAAGAAACCCTTAGAAGAAACGCCAACAGCGGGCTGTAACAAATTGTATAGATTACATTACGGCAAGGCAAAGTGATCAATCCGAGACGCGGCACTTTAGCATTAAAAAGGTCTTACCGTTTCTTCCTCTTCGAAATACGAAGCAAACTAAATGTTTCGGTACGAGATTCCGACCATAGGCTGTAACAAAATTTGCAGGTTAAGGCACGATGAGGCAAAGTGAAAAATCCGTCAAACGGCACTTTAAAAGTTGATGGATCTCACCGTTTAGTCCTCCTTCCTTCGTCAAACTATGAAATGCGCCATGCGGTCTCCTCACACCAAAGACATCAGGCCAAAACAAATTTATAGGGACGTCATCACGGCACCACTATAAAAACCTAATATATGCCGTACTATGGCATTAAAATTATGCGTAATCCAGCCGAGGATGGCTAAGATTCGCCTTGATAAAAAAAACTTAAAGGCGAAGATTCATTTTTGAATCGTCAACCGGTAGATGCTGGTCGAAGAGTGAGCAGCCGTCCGATCTGTCACTTATGTCAAAACTCGAGAAAAATACCACAGATAAAATAAAAATCAAATTAGTGACGCGAAACAGACTAAATAGGCCGAAGGCATGTAAGGAGCAAAAAGGCTCGTTACATTACATCCCTCCCCAAAAAAAAAATAAAAGAAAGTAATTTCTTTTATGCCAGAAAAAAACAAAAGAGCATAGCAAAAACCCTTCTTTTTAAAAAAATGGAACTAAACTAACACATTCCTATAACAAAAAACTAATACTATTCTTAAAAGAATACAAACAAACCAAGAGAATAGTTAAGTCACAAACATAACAGACTTACTATAAAATAAAACAATATGAGTGCAGATAAGTCACTAACATAACCGACTTACTACAAAATAAAACAACAAGAACCAACATGAGTGCAGTTAAGTCACTAACATAACCGACTTACTACAAAATAAAACAACAAGAACCAACATGAGTGCAGTTAAGTCACTAACATAACTGAACCATAGCACAACTTGAACCAACATGAGTGCAGTTAGGCACCTTCGCCACTGACTAACTAGTTACATCCAAGAGATACCACAAGTACAGTTAAGCGCAACTGTCGCTGACAAAAATGAAAAACTATTCATACCAATTTGAGTACGGTTAGGCACCATCGCCACCGTCTAGCAAGAAACAAGGTTAAATAATTTCTTCTACAGTTAGGCGCAATAGCCGCTGCTTTACAAGAATAACCAACAAAAAATGTCCATATGAGTACAGTTAGGCAAAATAGCCGCTGCTTTACAAGAATAACAACAAAAAATGTCCATATGAGTACAGTTAGGCACCCTCGCCACTGACTAGCTGGAACAAAGGTATAACCGTGAAACACAGTTTAAAATCTCTACATCAACAAGGATGTAGGAAAATATAAAGGAAGAATGTTGTGATCGGCTCAACACCACCAATCTCCCGAGCACAAACATCTCCAAAACCAAACGCATATTGTGATCGGCTCAACACCACCGATCTCCCGAGCACAATAGCAAAAAAACTGCATCCTGTGAGCGGAACAACCTTCCGGGCACAGGTAGCAAAAACAAACGCATACTGTGATCGGAACAACTCCACCGACCTTCCGGGCACAGTAGCAAAAACAAATGCATATTGTGATCGGAACAACTCCACCGACTTTCCGGGCACAATAGCAAAAACTACGAAATCGAGGAAAAAGTTAGACCGAGATCCGTAAAACAAATATATGGAAATATCTACAAATGAGAACAAAAACTCAAGTATCCAAATCCATACAAACAAACTAAGGTTTTGCATCCTAACACAGAAAACAAGGCTGGCTAGGAGCAAATCCTAGACACCAAAAGACAATACTTAAAGTGTATAAAAACAAGTATATATACAGATCTTGCGTACAAGCATGAATAGTAATTGTATACAAGATTATATAAAAAAACAAATAAAATATAAGATCTTTTGATATGAATAATATAAATGAGTGCGGGAGAAGTTATAGCCTATAATTGTCCTAAGTTATATTTTAGAAAGGTAAGAAATGAATTCAACAAATTCATATGAGTTTGCCTATCATACTTCCCATTCAAGAGCTCCATAAACCAATCATTCATCCTATCATACTTCACGCTATTATAAGAGCTCCTCAAACAAATTATCAAACTCAAGACTAACGCTTGGAACCAAAAATTAAAATTTAATTATATCTTTAACATGATAACGGCCAGTTGTACCCTTACTAAGATCTTTTAGAATATAAACGTTATTAGAAATCTTTTCAATAATTTTACATTTAATAAACTTAGGAGCAAGTTTTGCCGAAAAATAAGTAGGTGCATGAGATTGAACAAAACTCCTTCTCCACACTTCATCACCCACATCAAAAGAAATGACTCTCCGACCTTTATTATAATAGCAAGCATTACGCTGGTAAGCTTTTAACAAATGAGATTGAACTTTAACAAAAATATCACTAAGTGAATTAAGAGAATCAGCATAGTGAGTTCTATTGGAAACCTCCAGTTCACTCAAATTATCAATAGAATTACTCAAACGATGTAAAGAAGCATCAAAAATAAGTTCCCTTCCAAACATTAAAAAGTTAGGTGTGAAATCTGTAGCAAGATTAACACTATTATTTAAAGCTAATTGAACATGAGGTAAATATTTAGACCATGTTCTATGATCTTCATTAACATAACAAGATATACAAGTTTCAATAGTTTTGTTATATCTCTCAACAGGATTATTCTGAGGAGTATACAAAGTATTAAAGAATATTTTAGTAATATTATAACTTTTCAGAAATTCTAAAAAGTGTTTTGAAGTAAATTGTGTACCATTATCACAAACAATTATCTTAGGACAACCAAATTTAAGAAATATTTCTTTTTCAAAAAGTTTATTAATTACTCTAGTAGTAGCATTTATCATGGGAAAAATCCAGCAGTATTTAGTGAAAACATCAACAACTGAAAGAATATATTTATGACCTGAATAAGTTTTAGGTAATATACCTATAATATCTACTGAAAGCATTAGCATGGGTCGATCAACTTTTTTAGGGTTAACCATAATACCAAAAGGAGGATGAGTGGTATGTTTATAAGCTTTACAAGTATCACAAGCTAGAATATATTGTTGAACATCATTAAACATGCCTTTCCAAAAATAATGTTGTTTTAATTTATTTAAAGTTTTATGAATACCAAGATGACCAGAATTAACATCATCATGATTTGAACGAATTGTATCTATAATATGCTCTTTAGGAATAACTATTTTCCAATTAAGACGACTATTAGGGTCAAACTTACTTTTACAAAATTTATATAAAGTTTTATTTTCTACTCTAAAGTTTTTATATCTGCAAGGAGATTTCTGACATTTAATAAATAGTTTTTTATACCAAGGGTCATAAATATCATCATCAGGTAATACTAAATTAATTTGAGAGGTTTCTATAGCGTTAACTTCAATACGAGACAAAGCATCTGGGACTAAATGTAAAGATCCTTTTTTATGAACTATATCAAAAGTAAATTGAGAAATTCTAGCAGCCCAACGTGCTAAACGACCACTAGGGTTACTTAGACCTAAAAGCCACTTTAAACTAGCATGATCAGTTATTACGGTAAACTTCATTCCTTCAACATAAGGTCTGAAATGTTCTATTGAAACTAAAATAGCAAGTAACTCACGTTCTGTGGTACTATAATTACGTTCACATTTATTGAGTGATCTAGAATAGAACGCAATAGGATGTTGATCTCCATTATCATCCTCTTGACTCAAAACACTACCGATGCCAACCGAACTGGCATCACAATGCAAAAAGAAAGGTTTTTCAAAATTAGGACATTGCAAGACAGGAGCAGTAGTTAATGATAGTTTCAGCTCAGCAAATGCATTCTCAGCATCATCATTCCAACAAAGTAATTTTCTAGAGTTTTTACTACCAGCTGTTAATTTAGTTAAGGGAGAAGCAATATCAGCAAATTTACAAATGAATCTACGGTAATATGAGCATAAACCAAGAAAGCTACGAAGTTGTTTAACGGTTTCAGGACGAGGAAAATTTTTAATGGTGTCTAATTTAGAAGGATCAGTATGCAAGCCATTACTGTCAACTATATAACCAAGATAACGAAGTCTATCTTTACAAAAATTACACTTTTTTAAATTAACAGTCAATCCAGCATCTTTTAGAATTTTATAAATTTTATGTAAGTAATCTATATGTGTATTAAAATCCGAATTTACACAAATTAAGTCATCCAAATAACAGAACACCGTATTATCAAATTCAGGACCAAAAAGTTTATCTACAAGTCTCTGCAACTCAGCCGGTGCATTAGTGAGACCGAATGGCATGCGAACAAATTCAAAAAGTCCTTTTCCCGGAACAACAAAAGCAGTCTTCTCTCGAGAAGATTCTTCTAGAGCGATTTGTAAAAATGCTTTAGAAAGGTCAATGGTACTAATATATTTAGCTCCCCCAAGGTTATCTAATATCCTAGAGGTATAAGGAAGAGGGTAAGAATCCTTTACAGTGACTGAATTTAAACGTCTTGAATCTAAACATAATCTAGTACTGCCATCCTTCTTTTCCACCGCTAAGACAGGTGAACACCAAGGTGATTTAGAAGGTTGAATGATACCCTCCTTCAATAAAACTTCCACTTCATCAAAAAGTTCTTTCTGCTTTGCAGGACTTAAAGGCCAATATCTTTGTTTGAAAGGTTCACTAGTGACATTAATTTTATGTTTAACAAGATGAGTAAGACCTAAGCCTTTCTTTTCATAAGAAATATTTTCAAAAAGTGAAATAGTATCTTTTAATTTTTGTTTCTCAGAAGGAGCAAGTTCACTAACAGAAGTAACAGTACAAACTTGAGCTTTATTGCTTTGAACATAAGTTATATTTTTCCATAAGTCTTTAGCTAAATCAAAAGTTAACCAAAAATCAAAACCCAAAATAAAATCAGGCTGAAAAGAAGGTATAATTAAAAAGTTAATATTTCTTGTTAAATCATCACAAGTAATAGGCAATTCCATAGTACCAATAATTCTTTGTGAAGAACCAGCAGCTGTATAAGCAGCACCAGAATTAGAATTAATTTTATAACCTAAATGTAAAAACTTTTTATGCATATTAGAACCTAAAACACATCTATTAGAACCACTATCTAACAAACCGGAAAAAGTATGTTTACCTACAGAAAACTTTATAAATGGTCTAGTATCACTATGTTTAACAAATAGAACAGGAGCTGATTTATAAATTTTGAAAAATGTTTTTAAATAATCTAACCAACCTGCAAAGTCTTGGTTACGAGTAACATCATCAGGTTTGTGACATTTAGTAAAAGTTTTGTTCATCGAGGTACTCGCAGTTACATCAATAACAGGGGCTCGATGAAACCTAATCAGTTTTTTGACTCCTTAGAGTTCTTATTATCTAAATTACAAACATCACAACTTTTTGACGTGACTCCAACCTTTTGACACTTGAAACAAATGACTCCAGGAATTGACGTACACTGTCTAAAATGGTGTCCAGATTTCTTACATTTTAAACAAATTGAATCAGTTGAAACTGCATTAAACTTGGTTGTAAGTTTGTCAGTCTTAAGATCCTTAGAGGATTTCCTATTGACAAAAACCTCAAGTTCTTTAGCCAATTCAAGGAACTGATCTACTGAGTCAATACGTTTACCAAAAATAAATGGTGTATAAATAGACAACATATTGTGTTTGATAATACTAATTAAAACCGCTTCAAATGGTGGGGAAGAAAGACGACTAGCCATGTCCACAATTTCTGTAATAAAGTCTGGCAGAGATTCAGAATACTTCTGTTTCCTTGTACGGAGGTCATTCTCCAAAAAGTAATCAAAGTCCGGCCTGTCAAAACGTTTAAGTAAAGCAAGTTTAAGCTCATGCCATGATGGAATGCGAATACGTACTGTGCGAAACCATTTAAGAGCAATACCGCTAAGCAAGTCTGTAAAAGAACCAACCAATAACATTTCATCAAAATTTTTGTATAAAAAGTATTCTTCAACTTTAGTTATAAATTCTCTAACGCAAGAACTCCCATCGAATATAATTTTACTTCTTTTTAAGTCAGGCAACTTAATTGCAGAAGGCAAATTCTTTTTAATATGATCATTAACCAAAGCATTTCTCGAATTAAATGAAGGCAAAGCATGTACCGCAAAAGCTGAAGAAGAATGTGCAAACTTGTCATTCTGATCAAAAGAATGATGTACTTCTGTCAAATTAATCATGTCAGGAACATGTGCACTGGCATCAGGAATAGCGCAAGCACCATCAGATTCTAAATTATTTTCAGCAGCTGGAGGCGGAGAAAGCTGAAGTTCCTTATCCATGATGAATGAACAAAAAGTTGAGCAAAAAGCAAAGTTCAAAAGTTATAAAATATTTAAGGTTAAGTTGAAATAATATTAAAGTTGATAAGTTATTTTTATGAAAATATCAAAGTGTTTGGCAATGAGAAGATGCAATAATATCTTACAATATAAGTTTGAGCACAATAATCATTGATAACTAAGTTAAACTTAAGTTCACAATATAATTAAATATAACAAACAATAGTACACAATATTGTCAAAGAAAAATATTGTCTACACAAAATTAACAAAAGAGTTAGAGTATATTATGTTGTTTACAACAATAGTATTAAAATTTGTAAAGTTCAAACAAAACAATGTGTTTTATAAATAACACTAGGTATTCAATTATAAGAATTGAATAAAATAGAATATAAGATGCAATAATAACCATAACAAGATAGAAAGCTACTCCAATGTCCCTGTTTATGGCGACAATTGTAATAATAAAAAAAAAGAAAAATTTTAATTAAATATAATTAATTTGATTTCAAATATAATTATAAATATAAAAAGTGTAAGATGTGTGTAGCTCCTAAATGAAAACAACAAACAAACAAATAAAACAAATACCTTATGGGTTCGGGCGCCTTGGAGCTTACACCTAAAAATTAGTTTGCCGGAATAGGTCTATCGGAGGGATTGAACCTTTAATCGTCCGGTGGGAGGCTAACTAAAGAAATCAAACAAGAACTCCCTTTTGTTTCTTTAATTTTAAGCCCGTAGCTTTCAGCAAAATAACAAAGTTACACAAAAAAATATTAATAACTAGTTAAAATTAAAAACTAGTATAAATTATTAACTACAGGAAATTATTAAAGTACAGGAGATTATTGCATCTTGAGTATGATAACTAAATTAGTTAAATTAAATTTAAAATAAACATACCAGGGGGTAGTAAACCAGAAATAAACTAAAATAAAACCATGTGACGTGGTGAGCGTCGGGTGAGCGCTGGATGAGTCCCTCAGCAAAACGACCAAGTTAAGTTCATGGGAGAAGGCCAGAACTTAACACGGGAACAAACAAATGGAAAATATCCTTAGAAGAAACCCTTAGAAGAAACGCCAACAGCGGGCTGTAACAAATTGTATAGATTACATTACGGCAAGGCAAAGTGATCAATCCGAGACGCGGCACTTTAGCATTAAAAAGGTCTTACCGTTTCTTCCTCTTCGAAATACGAAGCAAACTAAATGTTTCGGTACGAGATTCCGACCATAGGCTGTAACAAAATTTGCAGGTTAAGGCACGATGAGGCAAAGTGAAAAATCCGTCAAACGGCACTTTAAAAGTTGATGGATCTCACCGTTTAGTCCTCCTTCCTTCGTCAAACTATGAAATGCGCCATGCGGTCTCCTCACACCAAAGACATCAGGCCAAAACAAATTTATAGGGACGTCATCACGGCACCACTATAAAAACCTAATATATGCCGTACTATGGCATTAAAATTATGCGTAATCCAGCCGAGGATGGCTAAGATTCGCCTTGATAAAAAAAACTTAAAGGCGAAGATTCATTTTTGAATCGTCAACCGGTAGATGCTGGTCGAAGAGTGAGCAGCCGTCCGATCTGTCACTTATGTCAAAACTCGAGAAAAATACCACAGATAAAATAAAAATCAAATTAGTGACGCGAAACAGACTAAATAGGCCGAAGGCATGTAAGGAGCAAAAAGGCTCGTTACAAACTAGACTGCATCAGTGAGTTTTGACGATTATTTATGAGTACAATACTAGGTGTGCCGTGCGTGTAGTAGAAAACATACATAGTTCAAGTTGATATTGTCTTTGTTGGCCCTGAGTTGCTCAGGCAGTAGCGGCGGTATCTTGGACAGGAGCGGCCCATCACCGGTTGGTAGTTCAGCTACACTGTCTGCATAATGATCTGGCTCAGACGTATCTTTGCTAAAACAACCATAAATATAATTATATCTTTGTATGACCATTACCTGTTGAGCTGCGCCCATGGGATATTAGATTGGGAAGATTAGCAGAAGGTATTATAGCATACAAACTTAGTAGTAAAGTGTAGTGGAGTAACCTATCGATAAGGTATGCTATTTCCCGTAACTGATGTTTCAAACTATTTAGTTGTGGACAAACTGGGTGTCTTAAAGTAATAATTACTAACTAATCTATATTTTGGCTAATTATTGTGTAGTAAATTTATGCAGACCACTATAATGTGACTTTGGTCTCGGAAGTTGTAGGCATCATCATCATCATCATCATCAGCCCATATTCGTCCACTGCTGGACGTAGGCCTCCCCTAGTGAACGCCACAGAGCTCGATCTTCGGCTATTCTCATCCAGTTGCTGCCTTGTAGGCCTGATTTAAGATATTTTTTTACACACAGTCTGAATCATTTATTTACATATGTACATGATTGATGTGAATTTCTAAATTGAAAATTCACATCAAAAGTGTAATTATCTTACCCAAAGTCACTGTAATTAGCTCTAGGTTGGTTAGCAATCCATGCTCTGCATATGGGGTACAGCGGGGTGTCTTCACTGAACTGTGAGAGATCTACACTGCGGTCAAACAGCTTCAGTACATAGGATTGTCGTTGTGGGGACCTCTTTCTTCTGTATGGTGTTTTCCCTTCATCATCTGATCTTGTTTCCTGGCTGAAAATAATAGAATAATAATTATATTTTTAATAAAATTATTAACAATCTTCTGTCACAGTGTTTATTATTGAACTCCTCTAAAAAAAAACAATTTTTATGATTTTTTTTGGGTATACTTTGCTTATTTTTTAATTGCTACAAATACATTGTCATAGCAGAAAAACATATGCCAGGTCAGCAAGTTTCTTTTTTAATTAAATGATAATTAGACAAAATTTTGCTAGCCAGTGCTATGTACAGCATTTCTAAATCCAGGCATTGGTAACTAAACCAGTTTAATTGCATTTCATGAGCTATATGCTATGCATACCACTGTTATGGATCTTGGTGTTTAAATTTAGGTAACTTTGGCCTGAAATATATCTGTCTTTTAAGGCAGTATCTGGCAACACTGAAAGCAGATTATATATTCAAACTTCAGCACCTGGTAAGGTATATTCCTAAGTATCGGAAGCTTTAAATTATTTTTTCTACTACTTTCAGAATATTCATAGTAACACTTAGTTACACTCTTCAGAAAAGTTATTTTCATTGTCATAAGAAGTTTTCTTACCTATCCTGATGGCTTTTGTCGGGAACATAATCAGAAGATGCATCAGACTCTTCAGCAGGTTCCAGTGCATCCATCAAGGCTCCCTTGAGCCTTCCCCGAGCTGTGACCACTTCTAAAAAAAACATATAGCATGATACTTTAGTATTTCCTGAAGCGATGCCTCAAACTTGGAACCTTCAAGATGAGAGTATATTCTTTCTTGAAAGGCCGGCAATGCATTTGCACGTCCTCTGGTGTTTCAGATGTCTATGGGCGGCGGTAATCACTTACCATCAGGTGAGCCTCCTGCCCGTTTGCCTCCTTATTTCCATAAAAAAAAGAATCCATAAAAATTACTACAAAATTGAGTGTAACTCTTTCAGTAATAAATTACTATTAAAAGTATTAGATTGATAGTGGGGATGATAAGTAAAAGTAAAAGCAAAAAGACATTCTGAAGATTTGTAAAAATAATGTAAGATTCACATTGTGATCTGAACAAAGGAATTTTATTGATTTCTTATAAACACTTATAAAACTTAGTAATTAGAGTAATGTTTACAACCTAATGTTTTCTAAGCAGGTATAAAAGATATTATTAATATTTTGAATACCTGCTAAAACAGTGAATATGAGTTTCCAAGGATAATAGTACAAATGTAAATCAACAAACTGTCAGAGAGTTGCCAAGGGTGGAAATAATAAAAGTAAAGTAAATTCATCATTTATGTCTTACGACAATTATTACTCAACATTTGCCCAGGATGACGTTGCCCAAAGCATTTATTTATAAAAAAGAAATTAGCTATACGTGGCGTCACTGATTTCTTTCTTTACAGCTTAGGAAGCATATTTCTGTGTTAATTCACAAGGACAACATTAAACAAATCAACCATTAATGCAGAATTAATCATGTGATTATGCTAAGAATTACTATATTATGAAAAAACATTAAAAATATTGAGGTGAATAGAAAGTGTTATCAAATTACCTTTTGCATCGCTGGTGTCTCTATTGAAATTAGGTTTTGATCTGTTTTTCAGAGGCGTGAACAATCTCCTTCGCTTAGGCATCTCGCGAAATTCCTGAATAAAATGATAATTAAAAATGAACAACACTGTATGTAACAAATTCGATTTGTTTATATTTCGCTACAAAACGGTAAGTCATAGAGAATTAGGGTTGTAGCGTAATTAATGTATAATATTTATCGTCACAGTTCTAAATAAATACTAGGTATGCTGACAGTTTTAAAGTTTATATAATTTATATGATGTGAAGAATATTATCATAAATATTCAGTACTTATTTTTTAAAGTTTCAATAAGAACTTCTAATTTTCTACATTATTGTGTGTCAGATATAAAAGTAGCTGTTACGTGTCTAGTGCAACAATTTTCTATTATATACTATTTTGAGGATATTTATAAATACTACTATTACACTATTTTGTCACAGCTTGAATCACAGTTACTGTGTTACGATCATAGTATCGGGATTTACCTAGTATAGCTTAGTCCAATACAAAAGTAAACAAAGTAATATAATTTTTGGGTAAGTATTAAATTGTCAAAAAATTGTCAAGCCGTGGTAGCCTAGTGGTGTGACCAGTGGACTGAGATGTCAAAGGTCTCGAGTTCGAACCCAAGGCACGCACCACTGACTTTTCGGAAGTTATGTGCGTATTTATCACATGCTCAAACGGTGAAGGAAAACATCGTGAGGAAACCTGCATGCTTGAGAGAATTCTCGATGGCATGTGAAGTCTGCCAACCCGCAGTAGGCTAGCGTGGTAGACTATAGCCTAATCCCTCTCAAATTAGAGGAGACCCGTGCCCAGCAGTGGGACATTAATGGGTTGATGATGATTAAATTGTCAAGCTGTAAGTGTTTATATAATTAATCAAGCTAGATGATCTGGAAACCCATCATGGTCAAAAGTTTTCTAAGATGTAGACGTAGACTAAATTCTTCGCTAGTTACCTGCATTTTGCCGTCGTAGTATTTTTTTATTATTTAGTACCACAAACTAGAACTAACAGGAAGCAAGTTTATTAGCCATGTAAATTTAAATCAAATTTCATACAAACCACTTGGTGTATTTACAGTGAATAATATGTCATTGTGATTAAATAAGAACTAATTGCATCTCTACCTGTTCATCTATCTATGGTAGATCATTCAATAAAAAAGCCTGAAAGACTTTGAATCAGATCCACATCATACAGAAAAATAATTAAAAAAACTCGTCTTTTGTCAATTGTCAAAATAGTTGTGTACGAAAATAGCGAAACGAGAATTTCGCAAGGCAATATTTTGTGGTTGTGGTTAAATTAACATAAAGTCTTCAGATTTAATCGATGATTTATAATGGCTACAACAGCGTATGAGCATGATGCTGATGGTAAGTATTCTTGTTTGAAATATATTCCCACCAAGTTTGTTTTCAATTAAAAATTCTGGATCTTTCAGTGCGTGATAATATTTGCCTTGCTTGACTTTCCTTAATTCGAGTGGCTGGTTAACAGCTGCGTAGTCAGTGAAAGTTGGCTGCAAAATTTCCAAATGATAAATTATTAAAGTCAATTAAAACATTCTTGTTAGTTTACTCATTAATTTCGTATCTGTTATAATTTTTCTTTATCCAAGATCGCCGCTATCAACTTGCACTGGAGACCTCTGATTAGGTACTAAAGCTTGATCATTTATATAAAATAATTTTCACTTCTTCATAAGAGTACATTATTATATTTGGATGTATAAAATTCTAGGTTGTAAATTCATCCCAGCTACTCAACGTCCAGATGGCACTTGGCGCAAACCTCGAAGAATCAAGGATGGCTATGTACCACAGGAAGAGGTCCCACTTTATGAGAGCAAAGGCAAACAATTCAAAGCTCGCCAGAACACGGGACTGCCTGTGGGCTTAACACCGGAGATAGTGGCCCAAGCCCAGAAGAAAAAGAACCAGGGGGTAACTCAACCCATACCTGGCATGCTCATCAGTGTTGACAAAAAGAAGAAGAAAAAGAAGACAGGTTAGTTTACATGACATTAGTCTAGCAAGTAAATAACTACATTATAGACTGCTAGAAAAAAAATCATCGGTGTAGGAGTGAACTATAAACTTTGTTTTAAGGTTAACATTTATTAAAAATGCACACATCTAGCCTACAATGTGGTCAATGGTATTTACAGTTTTTTAGATCTAGTTTAGATGAAAACTGTGATTGAGGCACTGTACATACAACAAGTGATAAAGTATCAGTTATTAGATAAGTTTAGTGTGCATGAAAACTTATATGTAGAAAAATATAAGAGTATGTAAGTTTTAGTTTAAATAGGCAGGTCATAGCCTTGTTTGCCAGCTTTGTGGTAAAAGAAAAGAACACAGCCAATGAAGATTAGAGAAGAGTTCATTGTATAAATACATACCATAAAATATATTATATAAATTAAACATAAACTTATAAAAAATTGTTATCTATGAACGCTGCCAATATGAACTCTAGTAATGTAAAATTTAGAACATAATAATAAGGCATTTTTGTAAAGTCAATATAGCGCACAGCACACAGGCATGACCTGTTTGTATAAGCCTGCACCTTTTATAAGTGTTCTTATCTTAACTGTCTTGAAGGAAAAGGTGTTACAGACAAAATAAGTGTGCTTGTCTCTCTCTACATTTAATAATGTTCGAAACTTGGAATATAATATTTTCTAATTTATAAGTAGCCAACAGAAGTAAAACGGTTAATTAAAATGCAATTCATGAAATTTTTATACTTTCACTTTGTGTAGGTACGTAAAATGAAACTTGGAAGGAATTGTTAATTAAACTGAATGTAATATCTAGACTAGAAAGAAATCTAGGTAGTAGTAGAAGCTAGTTTATATAACCTGTGAGAAACTTTACATACATTGAGCAATTTATGTTCATATAGGGCTTTGTAGGGAAAGATGTTATATTATTCCAAATTATCTATCTTCTTTTTATTTATATACATATAATCTCTTTCATATATATTTTTATAATCTTGTTTCCAGGAGCGGATGAAGCCGCAGACAAGCTTGCCAAATGTGAGATTACAGAACCAAACTTTACAAGTCCAGCATCTTCAGCCCTTAGTAATGCTGCGACAGACCCCACAAAACGCCTGAAGAATTTGAGAAAGAAACTAAGAGACATTGAAACTCTTGAGGAGAAAATAAAGTCTGGCAGCCTTAAGACCCCAGACAAGGATCAAAAAGAAAAGATGTCTAAAAAAACTGACATTGTCAAAGAAATTGAACTTTTAGAAAAGAGTAGTGAATAAGTTATACCAAATTAAATTAAATTTTATGTGAAGAACTATGGAATCATGTCTATGGTTTGCATGAATGAATGTGTTCTCTGTGTGGGTGCAATGATGAATTTTTCTTTTATTATAAATTATTTACAAAAAGAGTTTTGGTATTTGTTTATAATTTGATGATAAATAATATTTTCCTGTGGAAGGTATTTGGTATTTTAATACTAAATTAATAAAAAAGTAACTAAAATGAAAAACAAATATTTAATAAATCACAAACAAATATCTGATGATGAAACAAATATATAAAAATAGGTACCTACATACATATAATTGAACTAATACAAACACAAAAGAAATTAAATTTCCTAATAAAACTATGACCCATTTGTAAAATCACGAAGTCTCGTTATAAAATAGGTAAGGCTTTATTTGTTTTCAGATAAAAGTGATTTCACATTTTAAAAAATAATGTGAATGTGAATTTAATGTGATACTACTTATTGGCTTGTCCAGAAATGATTCAAGGTCTTTTATAATACCAGATGAATATTTGAAATATTTTACCTGAAAACAAATTTCTTTATAAAAAATATCCTTATATTCTACATATTTACTAAATATTCAATAGCCTTATTATATTGCAGAGGTAACAGCATATGAAAATAGCATCATTATTATATTTTCTTACTATAGCTCGTTCTAAACTACACCATTGTGATAGTCAAAAGATGTAAACTTTATGATAAAAGTGTTTGAACAGCAGGAATATTTATTGTGTTTATATTATTTAAACATATTTGAAGGTGTGTTTGTTCTGTCAATTGTTTCACTGATACATACTTGGAGCTTGCAGGTTCTGTAAAAATAAAAAAATAATATTACAGGCTCATAACAATATTACATGGCACAGAGAAACCGAAAAACACATGTAGACATATTCATAGTAGTAGGTACTTATCAATCAATATTCAATTAGGAATGCGAGGTTACAAAACCGGTTTTCCAAAACGTACCTAATGATCCTCTATAGTAACAAATATCAAGGTTAGATATGTAATGAAACTCATCTTACCTTAGGGGTTCTAAATGAACTCATTTCTTGCTTGTTGTCTTGCGTACTTGCCCAAGCATGCGAGAATTCCAATACCAGCAATTCCTACTCCTAAAACTGTAGCCAAAAAGTCTCCGAAGTCGTAGCCTTGTGCTGCCTCAACATTTGTTACGGTCAGCAAAGTAAATAGAAATACGCACAATTTGAAATTCATTTTTATGTTTGAAGATATTTTTTATTGTTTTCGTTTCTGTATTGTATTTTCCTTTGTCACGTCATGTGTCATGTCAAGAAAATGTCAGGCAGGACTTAAAGTCAGGGTTGCCAGATGATGATTTTTTTTCATTCCTTGACTACCAAATATTTCGTTTTTCCAATCCTTAATATTTGTCTTCTCGAGTGGCGATCACGTACTGGAAGACACAGCGTGGGTAGGCCGCCGGCAAGGTGGACCGACGACCTGGTTAAGGTCGCTGGAATCCGCTGGATGCGGGTGGCGCAGGACCGGTCGTCGTGGCAATCCTTGGGGGAGACCTATGTCCTGCAGTGGACGTCTAACGGTTGAAATGATGATTATTTGTGTTAGGAAAACTATGCCACAGCACAACTGCATGTAATGAGTATGAGTATGGAATAAATTTTCTGCAAAAGATCTATTTCTATGAAATTTAATTTGATATTCATTCATAAAATGTCGTTGAGTTAATAATTATAATGTCTGGAATTAATACTACTGAAATCTGCAGACCATTTGTGATATTGTAACGTTCGCTATAACCAACTTAATTGAATTGAATCATTATAATTAGAGATTGAGTATGGCGCTATAATAAGTACGACATTATTGGCATCGCAAATATATTTATTTAACCGGTACAAATATGTAAGAAATCTCCTGTCGAGTATTATTATTATTCCGTAGAACACACTAGCAGCTAATGAGCTGGTGCGTGTGTATCAAAGAGCTTGGAGATGTTTTCCTTGTTCAATCTGTTCTTGAAACCGTTCAATGTTGGATGTTCAATGTTGCTTCTACATTTGCTTAATATTCGTAAATTTAACGTAGCCCTCTAATATATGTATTTTTAATGTTGTTTTTACGTCCGTAAATAGTAGTATTTATCAAATTCGTAACATTCAACATAATGACAATCAAAATATCTAACGTAAAATGGAAAACATTTTTTTTGTAGCAACATATGAAACTTAACGTCAGTGTGATTGTCATCATTATCATCGTTTTCCAGTAAAACTTGATAATTTATGTTTTTATTAAAAAATATTAACCTTTCTATTAAAAAATTATAATTATGAACTTTGAAAAAGTTCACTGTTAGTTTTAAGTTGAAGATATATAAGAGAAAACGTTGTAAACAATATTAACTAACCTTAACGTGGGAATGAAAATAGAATCCCTGCGGGGTGTTTTTATCGTTAATTAGTATATCTTAGATATTCAAAATGAGTTATAATTCGGGGGGTAGCAGTGGTAAGGGATTTGGGTTCACTGGTTTCACGATGCCGAAGCGCAATCCATCGAACGTGTCGCTTCACGCAGTACCTCCGCCAACGACAGCAATGCATGCCGTGCCGCCTCCTACCACCGGTTTATCGAAGCAGGGCTACTCCACTATGAGTTCAATAACACAGAACGCTGTCACTGGTAACTGGGGGTCTTTGGGGAAGAAAAGGTCGAAGACTGAGGATGAGTGAGTAACCGAGTATAATAATTGACATAGTCAAATGAAGTTGTAGTAAGCAGGAAGTAATTAATGCTAATACGACAGAGTCAATACTGATTATTTAGGAATTTTTGTATTTTTTATTGATAAGGAATAATCAATTTTCTTATTGACTAGCTTCTACTTGCGGCTATACCTGCATAATTATGCATATAATTAACACACACATAAAAAATCAGGTAATAAACTATCTATATGGCAATACAAATCTTGTGTATAGTTATTGAAAAATATCTACACATACAGACTTTCATGTTTATAATAGGAGGATGTACGAAATATTATTTCAATTGACCACACTTGAACATTGACATGATATTTAATATTAACTCCACTTGAATGCTGTGCTGTTGATGTTCAGGTACTTTGATGAGGATGATGAGCCTCCAACCCCAGCTCTAGCGTACATCCCAGCACCTGGGAGTCCGACATATGAAGCTGCTTCTAGTTCCAAGGTAAAGCCTCAATAAAAACAAAATTATAGATTCTAAAAATGATACCATCACACCTCTGATTCCTGACACAGTTTTTATCAAAATTTATAGATTACTAATTGGACTACTTCTCAGTTAAGAATTGCGGACAGCATAAACATTAATCATTATACTTACTGTAGTAACTTTAAATAGTATGTCTTAATTATTGCTCATATATAGGCTGGGGAAGATGATGAAGAAGACCCTCTAGATGCGTACATGGCTGGCCTGGAGCAACAAGCTGCTAAGGATCTGGTTGCCAGTAAAGAGAATGCAGCTCTTGGCAAGGGTGACAGCGGCAGGGGGACACGGGGAGATATCGATGAGATGGATGATGAGGAAAGCTATTATAAGTAAGAGTAACAATCTTAACTTTAAAAGAGACCATGGTTCTATGAGTTTGTTTCGGCATTTCTTATCAGAGGTCGTCAGTTAGGAAATGCCGATGTCAACTAGATACTAAAAAATATCTTACATGACTTGTAAAAGTGTCTTTAAAAAGATCTATTTACAGAAATAAACAATCATTTCAATCATTTCATCATTTCATTTCAAGATATTTATTAATAATTAGGTGAACATTTTGGACCATATCTACTCCACATAATTTTACTGGCAAAATTCTTTTTTTAATTATAATGTCAATTACATTTGATCACCAATTCGGGAAGTGCAGTTTATGATGATTATTAAGATTAAAATCCCAGTCATATTTCGAAAAAGGTGAAACACAGTAACTGTTATTGAGACACTGCAATTCTTATAAGATTACAACATCCAAGTGTTTCATCCTAATTATTTCCACATGTTGGATACTTTTCTCCATCAAAATACTTTTTAAATTGTTAGCTTACCTTTATGAATATTCTTTCTAGATACATGGAAGATAATCCTCTTAACCATGGCGACGATGGCTCGGACATTGAAATTGAATATGATGAGGATGGCAACCCCCTCGCTCCGCCGAAGAAGAAGTTCATAGATCCTCTTCCACCTATAGACCACTCTGAGATAGAGTATGAACCATTTGAAAAGAATTTCTATACTCCCCATGAAGATATTGAGAAACTGACACCTCAGCAAGTTGAAGATCTAAAGAAGAACTTGGGTGTTAAGGTTTGTGAAATATCATCATCATCATCAACCTATTAACGTCCTCATTTGAGAGGGATTCAGCTATAGTCCATTACACTAGCCTACTGCAGGTTGGCAGACTTCACATGCCATCAAGACAAATCTCTCAAGCATGCAGGTTTCCTCACGATGTTTTCCTTCACCGTTTGAGCTTGTGATAAATACGCACATAACTTCCGAAAAGTCAGTGGTGCGTGCCTTGGGTTCGAACTCGAAACCTTTGACATCTCAGCCCACTGGTCACACTACTAGGCTACCACAGCTCTCAAATAAAAGCTGTAAAATATACTAATACATATTATTGTCTGAATAAAATCATATAATTTATAAGATTGCCTTAAGATTACTAGAATACTGGATGAGAAATCAAGTCATATTTACCTTGGTGGTAAAATCTAATGAAATGCCTGGCTAGCTTCACTATGCTCTTGTGTTAAACTGGCCCTTAACAGTATTAATATGTTCCGGATTCAGACAATGAATGTGGTAGCCAGAGTACTGAAGCATAATTTCAACAAGGCTTTCAATGTAAATGTAATCTAACTTAAAAGTTTTAATGGAGAAACAAGCTACAGCTTGCAAACTACAGAATATTCTTCTGTAATGAAGACTGCAATATCTTTTATTATAAAAGAGTTTCCATGTAGATTTTTGCCGGATTCTTCTCCATAAGATCAGCTTGCCAAGAGCGACCCAAAAATAGTTGGGAAGAGGCTGTTTCTTGTTATAATAACTTAACATTTTATAAACAGCTATCGGGTCCAGACCCACCCAGACCAGTAAGCAGTTTCGCGCATCTTGGCTTTGATGAGCAGCTGATGAAAGCCATTCGTCGCTCTGAGTACACACAACCAACACCGGTGCAGGCAGCCGGCGTGCCCGCTGCGCTATCTGGCAGAGATCTGATAGGTGAGGAGGACAATTTAAAAAAAATATCGTTAAATATTAAAGTATTATTATAATTTTGAAACATTTATTTGACTAAAACTTTAAGCTGATTATTTGTCTGTGACGGACAGAATGGGAAATCACTGTTACCAACATTAAAGTAAATAAAAAAGACTTATTGTGATCTAATATTAATGTTGGGTTGCCAACACGTATGCGTAGGCCCAAAAAAGGGGTGTTAATGGATTACTACTTTTTTTTTGCCCTTTTTTTTGCGTCAAGTTAACGTTTTCTATTGTATGCAGGTATCGCTCGCACGGGGTCTGGTAAGACAGCGGCCTTCTTGTGGCCCCTGTTGGTGCACATCATGGACCAGAAGGAACTTGGCCCTGGAGATGGACCAATAGGACTTATACTAGCACCCACTAGGGAACTTGCACAACAGGTACGTGACCTAGTTCGATGGCAGATCTCGAATTCAATCATTCTAATTAAAAAAAAAATGTATATTATGGTCGACCTAAACCCAGGCCGGGGGAGGGGGGATCTTGAATGAGGTTTGGTTGACTATAAAAAAAAAACAGTTACATACTGTTGCTAGTGACCCACTCTGGCTTCGTACGAATGCAATATATTACAGTAGAACCTCGATTATTCGAATCCTTAATTGTCTGACTTATATCTGAACATATAGGAAATATGCATTAATTTTCATTTTGTAACAATTCTCTCAATTATAAAGAAAACCGTATCAAATTATTTGCGTAATTCAAAATAACTAATCGCAATAATTGACGACATGTACCCGCGAAAAGCTAATTTGTTATATAGTGATTTGATTATGTAAAACTCAACAATATGTTAATTATTAATTTAATAATTAAATAATTCTGTATCCTGCAGTGTTTCTGATATTATAATACGTAATACGCAAGTAGTAAAAATAGTGTTATATGTACACTTTCGTCATATACCTATAATGGAATATAATCAGGCACCCACACAATATTATTTTTACATTTTAAATAATCCTGTCCTTTGATTTCTACTAAATTTACTAAATATATCTAAATATAGTATCGAAAATATACTATACAGCTGGGCATCTAAATAGATACTTCATAAATATAAATGTTGTTTTATTTACGTAATTTTAACATTAATTAATTTATTATTACTTTAAGACCTCAGCTGTTAGTTGTCGGTAGAGCAATCGCCACTGTTCTCTATCTTCTGCTTTCTGTTTTACCACTAACTACTTGAAACTAGATCTGTAATAGCCAGTAATAGTATGTACTGTAGCCATTTGTAGCCTCTACCGTTTACACTAAATTATACTGAACAAATGTTATTATTTCAATACAGATTTTTATGAATTACAAATTTAGATCTATATGGAGGCGAAACGTTTCGGCAAGGTGTACAACATCCGGTGTGTTTGCTGCTACGGAGGGGGGTCCAAGTGGGAACAGTGCAAAGCTTTAGAAGGTATGTACTCTGTGCACTTTCTGTACCCCTTTTTTCATAAAAAAGGTTATAGTATGACATATTATCTTTATATATTAATTAAATTTTTGTGTCACATGTACGTCATTATGTAGTTGTGAACCGATTTTAATGAAACTTTGAGCTTTGAACAATTTGAGTGATAAGATAATTTTCATCGCATACCAATAATATAGCCACATCAGGTCTACTAGTAACTAATATAGTAGATCCATCGCCTCATGCTAAATTTACAAGACTGTTGAAGGAACCTGGAGAAACATTTCATAAAATGTAACACCTAAATATTATTGTAACAATTTTACAAACTAATAGTACGGGAGGTACTGTTGCATTTCAGTTACTGATTTTACGCCGATCAATTGTCAGCATTTTCAATAGATCTCGAATGACTAATAGATGCCAACGCCAAGCGTTAGATGGCGCACCCGCGGTGGGGCTAAGAGGTTGTAGAAGGGGTAAAAAAAATTAACTCATAGTACGCCGGCTAGTTCAATTGACATCATACTGAGGTACAAAAAATACTAGGTATTGACGTTAACATCAGCCTGCTTACAAGGAATTTTGAATTTCTAACGCCACCTGCAGTACTGTAATTGATTGATTGGCACTGAATTTACTTTTCTATTTAATTTAGGCGGTGGTGCCGAAATCATAGTGGGCACTCCGGGCCGAGTTATCGACCTGATCAAGTGCAAGGCGACCAGTTTGCAACGCGTCACTTACCTCGTGCTGGATGAGGCTGACAGGATGTTTGATATGGGATTCGGTAAGTACTTACATAGTCTTAAATATTTCGTTGTCCGTTTGGTTCAGTAAAATATAATATTCTACATTTCGTAGAATAAGTAAATTAGACCAATGTTACAGGCATTTTTTAATTATCAAAACTAGCTGCAAGGTTCCAAGAAGTAGGTTTTGTGGAGTATAGCCGGTAAGAAACTTCATAGATACTGCATTTTTTACAGAATAATAAATAGTACTGCCTACATACAAAATTTCGTTCCCAAAGCTAGCCATATAGCTACTGCAGTCCGTTGTGTAAGTTTTGGTCTCTTTAACAAGGTTTCACGTGTCCACATATAGAATATTTCATTATCAGCCCAACTTTTGTCCCACTGCTGGGCATGGCTCTTCTCTAATTTGAGAGGGATTAAGCTGTAGTCCACCATACTAGCCAAGTGCGGGTTGGGGGACTTCACATATCATCAAGAGAATCTCTCAAGCATTCATACATATAACGATTTCTTCCCGCATTTGATAAGTTCGCACTTAACCATTCGCTTCTAAAATAGACGAAGAAAAACACTTTTACTTTGGACAGCTCAACAAATCTCCATATATTGAAGCAGGTGTTCCTCAGGGTAGCATTATGGGCCCTTTATTATACTTGATCTATACATACGACTTCCCGAGCGCAGACAAAGTAATTACCGGCACAAATGCTGACGAAACAGCCATACTTGCAGTGGCTGCCAGTACATCTGAAGCATCCCTAAAACTCTAAGAAAGTCCGTATAACATATCTGAATGGCTGAAGGATTCGAAGATAAAGGCAAATGAGGCGAAGTCTGTGCTCGTGATATTCACCCTACGACGCGGCACATGACTAGAAGTGGAACTTAACCAAGTAAAGATCCCACAGTCAAATTGCGTTAGGTATTTGGGGATATACCTAGACAGGCGTCTAACTTGGACCAACCATATTTTTACAAAACGAAAAGCAGTTAGATGTAGTAGGTTTTAAATCGAACGTCATAATTATCATTAGAAAATAAACTTCTACAGTAGAAGGCAGTATACGGAGTGCAATTGTGGGGCCCAGCATCACACTCAAATGAAATAATGCAACGGTTCCAATCCAAAATACTGCGTATGATTACCAATGCTCCATGGTACATTAAAAACGATAGCCTGCTTCGTGAATTGAAAATAAAAACTATAAAAGAGGTAGTGGGAGAGTCAATGCAATCCTACCACAAACGCAAAACGGTACAAAACCACAAAAAATCCCATTGGCTAGGAACCTAATAGGAAAGAAACCTGGTCCTTTAAGAGACTAAAAAGGCGAGCACCACAAGAGGCCCTATTTGGACAAATCACTGGATTTCGCACCGATGATACAAATTTCACGTCAAGCTGAATGTCATATAAGACAGATTGCAGTAATATTTTTTTTATGGTGATAAGGGGTCAAACGAGCAGGCGGCTCACCTGATGGTAAGTGATGACCGCCGCCCGTAGACATTTGCAACATCAGAGGCTTGCAAATGCGTTGCCAAACCCCTTGGAAACCGTTCAGATTTCTTAAATTACGGAGTCACTATACTACTATAACAAAAAACGGAATTCCCATGCTGTCAGAATAGTCACTCCCCTAATGAGGTAAGGTTACCAGAGGGTAATCTTACTCACTCGCAGAAAAACAACTATTGTTGATTCACTGCGGTCTTCTGTAAGGCGGAGGTACTTCCCCAGTCGGGCAGCTCAATTATAGCGAGAAATCAATAAAAAAAAATGACATTTCATCAGTGGTGGGTGGCGTTGGACGTTGGACTTCACATACTACTGGCTATCACCAGCTTTCCAGATATAAATACATACGTCATATTGCTGGTAGGAATCATTTTCTGTGAAGTGTGTGGAGTATATACGTGGCCTCTTCGTCTGTTCCAGACTATTCACAGTGTATTGTCTAGGCTAGTCTACGAATACATGAGATTTGGATTGTCCCCCTCTCCCCCCAGAGCCTCAGGTGCGTTCGATCTGCAACCACGTGCGGCCGGACCGGCAGGCGCTGCTGTTCTCGGCGACGTTCCCGCGCCGCGTGGAGAAGCTCGCGCGGGACGCGCTGCACGACCCCGTGCGCGTGCAGCACGGCGCCGCCGGGGAGGCCAGCCACCTCGTCACACAGCACGTCAGGTCAGCACCGCCACTACATACATACATACATACATATTGTTCTCGGCGCCGCGCTGCACGACCCCGTGCGCGTGCAGCACGGCGCCGCCGGGGAGGCCAGCCACCTCGTCACACAGCACGTCAGGTCAGCACCGCCACTACATACATACATACATACATATTGTTCTCGGCGCCGCGCTGCACGACCCCGTGCGCGTGCAGCACGGCGCCGCCGGGGAGGCCAGCCACCTCGTCACACAGCACGTCAGGTCAGCACCGCCACTACATACATACATACATACATATTGTTCTCGGCGCCGCGCTGCACGACCCCGTGCGCGTGCAGCACGGCGCCGCCGGGGAGGCCAGCCACCTCGTCACACAGCACGTCAGGTCAGCACCGCCACTACATACATACATATATATTTTAGAGAGGTAGGGCATAACGAGATTCCTCGCTCAAATTGAGTTGCCCGACTGGGGAATTTCCTCCGCCTTACAGTAGACCGCAGTGAGACAACAATATGTGTGTTTCTGCGAGTAAGGTTACCAGAGCTCGTGACAATTCGGACAGCGTAGGAATTCCGTTTGCTGTCAGCATGGGAATTGCTTGTTACAGAATACACGATACCTTAGTTCTTGTTAAAAAAGTAATAGGTACGATTAACATCACTGTTGTTCGCAGGATATTCCACAAACCAGAAGACAAGTGGTCCTGGCTACTGCATCACTTGGTTGAGTTCCTATCAGCTGGCAGCGTTCTAATATTCGTTACCAAAAAAGTAAGTGCATTTATTTTATCATTTTGTGTTGTTATTCTGTACTAGTCAGTTATTACACCCTTAAATGAATAAAAATTTGTTGAATAGGTTTTTTAATGGAGAATATTATTTATTTATTCACATCTAGAGGGTGGCTTGATCCCTAGAAGCAATCTTTTCCAAACAATCTTAACGTTAGCGGGATATACTTATAATGTATATTTTGACGGGATTACTAAGATCATTTCTTTCCAACGTGGCATGAAGGAATTAAAAATAAACCCTGAACAATTAAAAAGAGGCTCTTCGAAGTCTAGAAAACGTTATAGCATGTGCATTTCACGATGACACACGGGTTGACACTTAATACGTTGCTATAAGTTTCAAATTTAAATGAACCACGCGTTATTTTGAATTGAACGCACTGTATATTATATAAAGAGTTACATAAATGGCAATAATGTTCATGTTTATATTGTAGTTAGAAGCAGAACAAACAGCAGCTAACCTAGGAGTGCAGCAGTACGACGCGCTGTTGCTACACGGAGACATGGAGCAGGCAGACAGGAACAAAGTCATCACGGCGTTCAAACGTAATGAGAACAACATCCTCGTCGCCACAGACGTAGCAGGTTTGTAGCCCACTGTATAACAAGCAAATATCTTGCGGAAGGCAAACGTAGTTCTTATTTTAAAGTCAAAGTTTAAATGTAAAACTTGGTTTATAAGATTTTTTTATTGTATTGGTATTTCCTTCTTTTGGGAGCCTCGCGTGGGACACATGGCATTTCCAAAACTAGAAGCTTCTTGGACGGTTTTGGTCCGGCATAATCTGTGCAAGAGCTGAGATATGGTTGTGCCACAGGACATGCGCGATCGCGGCATTTCTAACTGTAACTGTGGTAATTTTCCTGATATATTCCGCAGATCAGCGTTTTGGCATATTCGTCCCTTATAGACTTCAAAAGCTTGCAGACCGCGTCTATCCCGACATTTAGAAATATTTCTGTTCACAGCGGACATGATAGTAAATATCATGTCCGCTGTGCTGTTTCGTCAGTTTCAGGAGAATGTAGAGAGTAAAAAACCACATGTAGTCTTCGTGGATTTTAATAAAGCCTCCGATACGGTTAGCAGGTAGGGTTTTTACTGTGCACTAGAGATCATTGTGTCCACTTAAAGTCCCGATTCTCATTAAATTCATCCACGAGGACATGAAAGGCGCGGTAGTTTATAAGGGGAATACATCCGCACTGTTCGTCGTTTATAGAAGTGTACTCCAGGGCTTCATTTTGGCTCCTATCCTGTTTGGTATATAAGAAGGACGATAGTGTAAAAGACGTGTTACGAAGGATCTCAAGTATTGCGATGAAGATTGGCATCGCAATATTCGATATCAAAGACAGAAACTTCATGAAAGTGCCTCAGTACCAGTTACCATTACAGATGTGAGGTCTGTGGTAGGACGTTTCGTTCATACAGGGTAGGCAACGCAAGAGCGCACACCTCTGGTGTTGAAAGCGTCCATAGGCTACGGTAGCTGATTTCCATCGACACCTTAAGTTTGTTTGCCACTCTATATGTGGTATAAAAATGTCGTATATAATGAGGTCCGTTGTCGTAGCTCGCGGGCTGGACATCCCGCACATCCGCACGGTGGTGAACTACACGGTGGCGCGCGACATCGACACGCACACGCACCGCGTGGGGCGCACGGGGCGCGCGGGCGTGCGCGGCGCCGCCTACACGCTGCTGGAGCGCGCGCGCGACCGGGACTTCGCCGGACACCTGCTCCGGAACCTCGAGGGCGCGCAGCAGGTCAGCTTCACGCCAAATTTACATTACGAAACTTCTTGCATGAAAATAGTTTCAGAACATTAATTTCGATAACAATTTCATGTGTAAACGTCATGTACAATCGAATTCAATTGTCCATAGGCACGCTAAGGTTTACATTGCTATGAAGCGAGCACGATACAGCTAGTGTCTGTGTGTGCGTGGGCATGTATGAGTGATGTGCTGAAGTCCATAGATAACAGACACAAATGAACTGAGGCTACTACTGTCGAACTACGCGAAAGAACATTATATTTCTGTTGCATTTAGAATAACTACGTCACAGTGTTCTAACCATTGGATTGTTTAATTCGCTAACATTTAATATTCGTTCGTAGCTGCTTGGGCTATGCAATGGCTCCGTGTTCATTCAGGTCTGAGTTCGAGTCTCATTTACAACGTGTGGATGTTTTTGTTTCTTTGAAACCATATAATATTCGTTGTAGCCAGAAAACTTTATAGGTTTTATATGTTTATTTATAATATATTCATGCTTATTATTATTTTTCAATAATAAGCATGAATACGTTATTCTTAATATTATTATTAAGAAGTTAAATATTAGTATGTGTTGTTTTTTTACTATTTATTAAATATTATTTTTAATTTATCTTTTTGGTGGAAATGAGAGTCTGCTGAATGATAACACACATTTTTCGTTTTATTTATTAGTTTAAATAATAATCTCCTATAATAATTGTGACGTCACATTCCTAATTAGATAAAAAAAATATTTGTTCATAATATTTTTGTAGTATACCCACTTAGTGAATTCATAATACCTTAACAAAAAAGTATATTCTCATAACACAAATATAAATTGGTAATACACACTTCTTATAGGTTTAATATATGATTTACACTTAATGAAAATGTTTTCTTATGTAACGTCATAATAAATGTATTGAGGTTATAGCTTAAGTGTTCATTTTCTTGGCGAAAAGAGGATTGAAACTAAACCTCAATTTAGGATTGTTAATCAATTACAGATAATTATGTTAATATTACAAAACTTTTATTAACACCGTCTAATTATTTAAACCAAAACATCTTGGTATTAATATTTCGTTAGCACATATTTCGGTTCCTTAAATTCTATGGGTTTTTAACTGTTTCGTAATCGCTCTTCTTTATGTCTTTCTTCTTGTTAGCTGGTTTTCTGTGATGTAAACCCTCAGCGTGGAGGGCACGGTGAACAGTTTGCAATAAGTGTCTAATAATTCCGCAGTGTCTCGTTGGTGTGAAACCATTTGGTTGCACTTTGGTATTATAAGCCACGGCCTTCGACTTCACTGTATCCACAAACTAACAGTATTCCTCTAAAACCAAAAAGAATATATAAATTAGGCAGCTATAACAAAATACTACAGTTAATATTATATACTATACATATACTACAATATATATAATAAAAATAAATATATAATATATTGTTATATTATACACTAGTCATTGGCATATTATTTACTTTTAGGCCTCATGATTGATATAACACAATAAAAAGAATAAGAAATTCATATGTCACCAAAACAATCAAAACAATGTTAGGTAACAAAGCATTTCAAATAAAAGCTTAAGTTACAATTAATTAATATTATAATACTCACTTTCAGTCCGGTTTCATCAGATATTTGTGTTCTATTAAGAACACTTTAATGCAACGCAATAATAGTCGCACTATTTATATTTGTTCTCGCCCTATTGTCTATTTATATTGGCCTGCATTTTGAGAATAAATATAATACCGCTATTCATTAAACCACACGTTACTAACCAAAACTACACATTAACATTAACAACTGCAACCAAACGCCAACGTTCATATCGATCACGTTAAATATTCGTAAAACTTATCTCACTACCCCACGCAAATTTAAGTATTTACGTAGTTTTTTTATCATCTACCGTACTTACTTGACGAAATGTGTGCATAAAGCGTGCTAGATAAAGAATACTATATTTCTGTCTCATTACTTCCAATCGAGTAAAATCTTACAAAAAGTTTATAAGTACCGCGTGATATTCGAACTCACATCTCACTGATTCTTATATTTGTGTGCATACACTTAACTGCTAGCTCATTTTCAGTCATATTACGTTGAAAGTATGAACTAGAATCACTTATTAGACGACTATAATGATGCATGAAAATAGAAGGTCGTAAGTCAAACTTGACGTCAAGCTATCGCTTTGCGAGAATGCCTATGGACTTCTGGAACCCACCGTATGTACGTCAACGCACGAGTCGTAAAATCAATGCATTGTAAAAAATTACGTTTCTATGTGAAATTAATGTCACGTAACTACTTTCATGCCACAAGCATCGCAATGCAAAATTGTAGCATGTACCACTTTCCCACTGTTGTTTCTACTAATGAACCATGCGTCATTATTTGTTAAACAGATACAAAATACATTTCAAGACGATGAGCATGCTTGCTATCTTGTGCTTGATTCGAGTCTATAATAATTTTAATAGTTGACTCTGAAATTAGCAATGTTTGATGCAAAAAGTTGAAATTATTTTAATATACACAACAAATACATAATTATCATTATGCCTGTCGTACTCCAAGGGTTAGGCATAGGTGTACTAATGTACACCCACATTGCGTTGGTATGTTTTAGGTCCCATGTAATAGGTAGAGAGCCTATTACCATCAACCGGGCACGAATCCAAACTCCAAGCTGCAACTTACAATTTCAAAGTAAAACCCAATAACACTGCTTGATCTGAAAATGAGACTCTTGCCAACAAGGCAGTTAGTACTTGATATGCATTCAATGAATTCCTTATTTGTTGTAAATAAGGTGGTTCCAGTTCTATCGACCTGTATGATTAAATCCTGCTTATTCTCATATCACGTAGGAGGTGCCTGAGGAACTGATGCAACTGGCGATGCAGTCAGCCTGGTTCCGCAAGTCGCGCTTCAAGAAGGGCAAGGGAAAGAACCTCAACGTTGGTGGATGTGGACTAGGGTGAGTGCTGTTTTATGTGAGTTAATTTGATTTAATGGGTCGGGGTCATCACCTGCCCGACTGGGGAAGTACCTACATCCGCCTGAAACAAGACCGCAGTGAAATAACAATCCTTACTAATATTATCAATGCGAAAGTGTGTCTGCCTGTCTGTCTGTTACGGCTACACGCTATAACCACTGAACGGATTTAGATGAAAATGTTTGATCCCGGAAATTTCCCTTAAAAGGGGAAAAAGGGGGGTGGAAAGAAATTACTAATTTTACGCAGATGAAGTCGCGGGCAAAAGCTAGTAGTTTTATATCTGCGAGTGAATAAGGTTTCCAAAGCTCGTAGAGGGAGTGACTATTCTGACAGCATGGGTATTCCGTTTCTATAGCGTAGGCAACACGTGAGCGACACCTCTGGTGTTGCAAACGTCTATAGCCTACGGTACCCGCTTACCACCAGGCAGGGCGTATGCTTATTAACAACCCTTTTAAGATACCTAAGCCATTGTAAACGAAAGCAAACAATTTTGTAATTTTTTTATTGTTTAAAAGAGTATCTATGGAGTTTCTTGCCGGTTCTTCTCCATAAGACCTACCTTTTGGAACCGTGCAACTAAATTCAATTAAATTCGACAATTCAAAAGCACCTGCATTGGTCTAATGGAAATAAATGATTTAACTTTGACTTTGACTTAAAAAATATGTGTGCCTATGTTTGTGCTTTCAAATCTGATTTTTTTTTAGTTGAGTAGTGACGATTGTCATCTACTCGGTAGCGGATCACCGGTCCCCGCTAGAGATACGGGCGGCCGGGTCCATTAGTCATTTATTTTGGTGTTATTATTATATATTGTGGCGCAAGTGATTTATTTCATGAATTAAGTTGTTAATACATATTATATGCCTAGTCGAAAGACACAGCGTTTATGTGAAGAAGCTGTCTATGATCTTGCCATCAAGGAGCATATTTAGTTAAAAACATACCTGTTTGTCTCTGTTTACTGAAGTTACCATGAATTCCATCCGGCAGGGGCGCTGCGTCCTTCCCGCGCGTCCGTTGATTCACTTCATAGCGTTTGTGATTTTCGTCGCGTAAGGAGCGAAAATTTTCCAAAGTTGTAAAAGTGAGAACTAAGTGTTCCTACTTTGATTTTTTATTTATTTAGCTGAAATAAGTGCTTTATCGCATAAGTTTAATGTAGTGTGTGTGGGTGTCGTCGTTAGCGGCAGTTAGGTGAGTACCTACTTATACTTATGAATCAGTCGGAGGCTTCCGATGCGCAAGTCGTCGCTCCCGAGGGAGGGCGAAGTGCTAGGAGCTCTAGCTCAATAGAAAGCAGCAGCTCTTCCTCATCTTCAGAAGATGAGGAGGGTTTTGCGGACCCACCACCAAACAATAGATCCAGGCGGATGTCGAAGCAGGTCGAATCCTGTTAAGACTCGCCAATAAATCAAGTCGATTTCCTTTCAGAGTGCGTAGCTCAGATTCCATCATACCTAAATGCATTAAATAGTAACAAAACTCATAATAGTTCAGATAATGCCGGCCATTCCAAGATGTCCGAAACAATTTTTTCTTTTATACCTACTACTAATATGTCATTAGGAAAGTTAATAATAACTTTATACCTAGTGCTGACCCAAGTAAATTAGCGGAAATCAGTAATTTACAACAGTCTAACTCGCAAGCTTGGAAAGGCATAAGATATAAAAAAGCATTACAGGCTCACTTCGCTACCCGGAGTAGCGATGTGATTGTGAGATTTACAGGTCTGAAATTAGATGAGGAGCTCTGTCATTTAAATAAGGGAACAGATTATTAACTAATACTGAACATTTACTAGCGGGATTATCGAATGCAGTCTTACATAGTCGACAACTATTTAAGTAAATGGTTTACAGGACGTCATAGATTAGGCTTCTAATGCAGGTACGGAACTTAATGCAAACTCGGGTAAATTTACAGAAATATTTGGTCTGTTATCTCCATCATATAAAAATATGGAGTCATGTATGCAGGTTAATTGCGCAAAATAGGCAGAATGTATTGAGGTTATATGTGACCGTATTCTAAAAGAAATAAACAATGTCAATTTAAAAATTGCGTTTCAAAACATTCCACCCAGTTTGAAACACCTAATTAATAGGGATGCTCGTATTCCGCTGGTATACTCTTTGGGGAGATCCCAGGTGTGGCTAAACATGCCAAGTTATTTAAAGAATAAAAATAAATTTAGTGACAGTAATAATACTAACTTAAATAAAAAAAATAAAAAAAAAAAAAAAAAATTAAATGGTCCTCTAAATCAAGAAAATTTGATAAGGAAAATAAATCAAAAGTTGAGAGAAATTACTATAATAACTATCATATAAAATATTCCCCTGTCTCACAGACTCCCATGACAACTCCAACATTAATAAAGACAAGTGACTATCAAAGCAGGATATTCAAGGGGGGTACCATGTTCAGATATGAGCACAGCTGAGGGTGAGCAAATATGTTCAAAATTTTATAGCCAGGGGCTGTATACCCTTTTTTAACAAAACCTCCCGTGCAATATCCTTGCAAGAAAATAATAACCAGATTTGCTACAAAGCAATCAGCAAAAATGACACAAGTCATAAGCGAACTCAAGGAAGTGGGCATTTTAGAGAAACTAAAATTAACCGCACCGGGTTTTCATTCAAAGATGATTTTGATAAAAACCCAGACGAGGAGTACAACTCATATTCAATTTAAGAAAACTGAATATGCATGTCTCAACTCGTCATTTCCAACTCATTTCTCGAGTGGATATTATTCTGTTCCTTCAAGATCAGGACTGGATGATAAAAATCGACCTCTACCAAGCCTACTTCCATTTATGCATAAAGGAAACCCACAGGTGTTTTCTACGTATAATATATGGAGGCGAGATATTGCAGTAAACAGCCCTAACCTTCGGTCTTTCATCAGCCCCTCACTCTTTCGCTTCTGTTACCAATTGGATTGCGGAAATCCTTCAGAGACAGGGCATAAGGATAAAAATTAATTTTCATTTATTAATTATTAATAGTTTATTTAACCAATCAAAACCAAGCAAAGCTTGTAGAACCCTGATAAAGTTGGGTTGGCAAGTGAATTATCAATAATCACTTTTCACCCCAACTCAGTAACTAGAATACTTAGGCATGACATGGAACACAAAATCCAATTTAATATCTCTTCCTGTCAAAAAAGTACTGAATATAACAGAAATGTCAACCAATTTATTGTAAAAGAAAATGGCCTGTCTCCGGAAGGTACAGAAATGGCTGGGTATAATAAACTTTACCAATTTAGCGACACTGAATGGTCACCTGCACTATCGCAGAACACCGATTTTACTAAAATCATTCAGAGGAGGCAGACCAAGGCAAGAGAGGATGTTACCTCCTCTAGTAGACTCTTGAGTAGAGTTACTAAAGTGGCTAAAAAATGCAAGGTTAAAAGTGCAACCACAGACGCGGCGGACGCGGGCTGGGGAGCACACCTGAACAACACAATGTTGTCGGGCAATTGGAGTCCTCGCCAGCTAAAGTGGCACTCCAATGTGAAGGAGATGTATGCCGTGTATGCAGCCTTATCACAACAAGGTGCAGACATGAGGGGTGCACACGTACTGGTACACTCAGACAATCGCACCCTGATAGCCTACATAAGGAACGAAGGGAGTACCCGTTCCTTACCCCTGTTGGGCCTAACAGACAAACTCCTTCACTTGACCGAGCAGCTCAACATAACGCTGTCGGCTTCTTACCTCTTAGGGAGGTTAAACAGGATTGCAGACCACCTCTCAAGAGGAAAGCCTGTGCCCAAGTGGCATCTGCAAATCCAAGCCAGGGTGGCAATATTCAAAAAATAGGGCGTGCCAGACATATACTTGTTTGCATCAAAAGAAACCGCAGTCGTCCCGCGGTACGTAACCTGGGACTCGACAGATGGGTCAGCAGTTTTCTGCGACGCCTCCAGTCAAAATTGGAACTGTCAGTTGGGCTGGGTTTTCCCCCACCCAATCTAGTCCCTTGGGTACTGGCACATTTGAACAAAGCCAAGGGAATGTTCACCTTAATAGTCCCACATTGGGACCAGTACTTTGGGTTAACCGACCTCAAAGCCAGAGCCCTAGCAGATCCATTGCCAACATTGGATCTGCAGCAGAATCTAATCGATCAAACAACAGGTCTAGGTCCCCCACAGGTGGACAAATTGTCCTTCCAAACCTGAATCAAACCTCCCAAAATGGGGGGGGGGGGGTCAGCTCTCAAACTGGAATAGAGAGGAAATACAATTATTGAGTAGCAGTTGGCGAACTAGCACTCTAAACACATACAAAACCCCTATAAACAGGTGGTTAGCATTTTCCACCACAAATAATGTTAATAATAAAAATCCAGATGGCAGAGATGTTGCAAGGTTTTGTAACAAATCTTTATTTAGAACTATTTTATAGTGTATATGTATATATAATATACACTATATACAATAATATTGTGTTATATATACTATAACACAATATTATTACATAAATCTGCTATTTCTACTTATTGTGTTTCAACAGTAGAAAACCTTTCCAAAAAATTTCCTTTGCTTAACAAGTAATAAAAGCCATTGCATTGATTAAACTCAAACCTACAAAATCGCCTTTATGGCATATCCCTTTATTATTTAATTGGTTAGAAACCACTGTTTATAGCACCAATTCGCTTTTTGATATATACATATAGAAGAACTGCATTAATTTTGCTCTTAGCATCAGGTCCAAGAATACATGACCTTACCTTACTAGACATATCTCAAAACAACTGCATAGAAGAAGAGGACATCATTGTGCTGTGGTCCAGGTTTGGATAATAACAGATTCAAGCCATTACAGGCAGTCAGGATGGTCATTGGTGAAACACCCAAATGCCCTGTACATATATGTCCTGTAAGACATATCAAACAATTAATTTAGACTTCGCAGCATAGTCGGGTAAATAGTAATATATCCAGTTTATTTATTTATTCCTC
Source organism: Craniophora ligustri (assembly GCA_905163465.1). Lineage (NCBI taxonomy): Eukaryota > Metazoa > Arthropoda > Insecta > Lepidoptera > Noctuidae > Craniophora > Craniophora ligustri. The sequence continues at coordinate 1,213,578 of LR990967.1, read as the reverse complement.
TTAAAGGGTAAGTTAAGCCAACTACTAGAACCCTAATTGCAGGATGGGTTAAAATTGTTTTTAAAGCAGTAGGCATAAGTGCACCACCAGGGAGTATTAGAGCTGCAGTAGCATTCAAAGGCTGGTGGAAAAATGTACATTGTAATTGAAGAAAGACTAAAAACAGGCAATTGGAAAAGTGATAAAACTTTAAGAAGATTTTATTTCATTGCAGGGAAATCATTCAGAAAGATAAAAATGAGGATTTACTTAGATCAAATTTCTCATGTGTCTAGAGTTTATATTTTAATTGATAATTACAAATATAGAATTGATCTTAATTAGCATCTACTGTAGATGCACCTTTTTTATAATATTGATTGTTAATGATCATGAGACTGAGTGCCAAATTATTATAATATCTTAATTAATAACATTTTGTTTATTGTAGTAGTAGATAACCATACTACATAATAATATATAACTATATAAATGAGTCGTTTATAATTCTTACTTATATTTTGTTATATAATGTTAGAAAAAATAATAATTGATTATTAATAAGAATAAATGTTTAAAGTATGAGAAACAATTCTTGGTATTTTACACATTTATATCCAATTCACATAGCGTTTGCAGTTACCATCACCAGCAGATATCAAACAAGTCTTCACATAAACGCTGTGTCTTTCGACTAGGCATATAATAGGACTGTTTTACATTAAAATAAAACAGTTATTATGTGCCGAAAGAAAGACACAGCGTTAGAGCAAGGGCCTGGCTGGTGAGTGAAGACACTATGAAGTGAATCAACGGACGCGCGGGAAGGACGCAGCGCCCCTGCCGGATGGAATTCATGGTAACTTCAGTAAACAGAGACAAACAGGTATGTTTTTAACTAAATATGCTCCTTGATGGCAAGATCATAGACAGCTTCTTCACATAAACGCTGTGTCTTTCTTTCGGCACATAATAACTGTTTTATTTTAATGTAAAACAGTCCTATTAAATATGACATTTTCATATTTTATCGCAGTTACAAAGAGCGTCCCGGCTTACCCCCGCCGAAGGAAGAGATATCACCGGCCGTGAACCTGGACAAGACGCACGGCCCCGCCACCGACAGACTCTCCTCACTGAAGGCGGCCTTCAGATCACAGTATAACCAGGTACCATATCCTTTGAACTGAAGAAAATAATATGAAAGAAGATACTATTTGATTTAACCAAGCAATTTTAATATCAGACACTTTGTTTAATGCTGTTAAATCGTAGCTTGAATATTGATTTGTTACATTGGTGCGAGTATTAGATACTACATGTTAGTAATTATAACATCAAGACAATCAACGCCTCAGTATGTCCGTAAGCATGGATGGTGAAAACTGTAAAGAAAGAGAGAAAGAGATTCTAAAGGATTAAAAAATAATGCTCAAATAACTGGCTTCAACAACACAAAAGGAATTGTGATTGAAAAGTATTTTTAACTCATCATCTTATATTGATTTCTTACTCTTAATATTAGACATTGAAATAAAACAACTTTTTACGGATTTTATCGCGGTGTATTGATATTGACCGTGACCATGGATGCTGTAAAGGATTCGAAACGTCCGGTTAAAATAGAATAATACCAATATACCGCGATAGAATCCGTAAAAAGTAGTTTTATTCCAATTATCATCTTATTTTAACATCATTCTTCTTCCAGTTCACAGCATCGAGCGACCACTCTTGGGAGCAGACACGACCCACTATCCAGCCAGGAGTGAATGCCCCTGCCGCGCTGACCTCCGAAGAACAGGAGGAGAAGGCGGAACGGATTCGGAAGAGCGGCAAGAGAAGCCGCTGGGAGTAGACCAGGGGAGCCTGGACTAGTGAGCTGACAGCCTGACAGCTGTCAATCCTGGTTTTACCTCAAACGTCGATGTGCAGATATGTTTTGGTGAAAAGACGAACGTTTGTAGTGCTTAATCTGACAGACAGAAGACAGTTACAATAATAAGAGATATTCAATAATATCATGATAATTAATTGAGAATAAAATAAAGTATATTCAAGTGTTCTTTTATTGCATGATGAGAGGGCTTTGCCCAGCAGTGGGACTTTGATGTGGTGTATAATATTTTCCTAGGTTCCCACCACAGATTATGTAGATTGCTTTGTTAAATTTGATCGGCAGGCTTGGTACAGTGGCATAGCGTGGGGGGCAGAGGGACCATGACCCCGGGCGGTATATAAAAGGGGGCGGCATCAAGTGCCATGTTTTTTTTTATATTACTAGAATAGGCGGCGGCAAATTCCCAGACGGCCCCGGGCGGCAAAAACCCACGCTACGCCACTGGCTTTGGTATAAATGTTATGTGAGTTAAATGGCCTTATCTGATCTTCAATACAAAAGGCAATCAAAGTATAGGTACCGGCACAACATAGAATTGTTTCCTTTTATACAATGCATTCGACTATTGAATAAAATAGAGTATTATATACCGATATAATAAATAAATGTTTTAAAGTTACTTTTCATTAACAAAAAGATCGCATGTTATTAAGGCGTACATCGGGGAATCCTTTACCCCAAAACATAATCTTGGTATGATATTTGTTTTTAAGAATTAAAGTGAGACGAAAAATCGCCTTCGCACTCCCAAAGTTTAAAAAAATACGATGACTAGATACTAGAATTATTATACAACTTTTAGTATAATGCAAGAAGTGTAAAATGGGGCTTTTTTGAATCACTGGTGCATAAAATCATCAGTATTTAAATGTATGCATTTAAAAGCTGCTAAATATATTATGTTCTGTGTCAAAACAATAGGTCGATATGCCCCAATTATTTATAAAAATTAACGGCTTGGTTTCAAATCTACCCCAGTTCACTGTATTATAAATGTTAATGTATTTTCGTATTAGACGGTAATTGTGCGCATAAATATAATGTAATTTTTTAACCAAGATCCAATGATGCACACAATAAGTTTACACAAAAGACCAAATAATCAGAAAAGACAGAAAAAGTCTGTTTCGGTCATGGGCGGATCCAGTGGGGGTCATGACCCAGCCCAGGGGGGGCACAGGGTCCTAGCCCTGTGCCCCCTTAGTCTAGGTCGACCAAAATATACATAATTTTCATTAGAATTATTGAATTGGAGTCTATTATGACTAAACACCTGATTATGTCTCAACCACCCCTTCCGTGACTTGCGAGTTGGATCCGTCCTTGTTTTCGATAATCTCAATGAATTATGAAAATATTGATGAACTTGATGCTAGTATACAATTTTGAAACTTATTTTATAATATTGAGGATTTCCATCAGTTTCATTGTAGACGGTACACAAAGGCGGATGTAGGTTTAAAGTCAGGGGTGTCGCATTGTCGTGGGGTCTAGTCATGATGGCTCCAATTCGATTACAATAATACTGCTAAACTAAAAACAAACTATTTTATAGTTGACCTAGACACACACCTAAGGTGGGGATATGAAGTCCCCCTGGATCCACCCTCGACTCTAAATACAAAATAATACATAATACATACTTAAACATATTATATGTTATTGCCTTAATATGTCTCCTAAAGTCAAAAAATGCCCCAATTTTAACAAGAAACCTCGAAAAAATCCTTTGCAAGGTTAATCACAGTACCTCAAAAATCAATTTCAATGCCGTGGACTTTTATATTTATAGAAAAATGTAATATCCACTTTAACCCTTTGAACGCCACTGTCGGGTATAGCGGACAAAAATTCTATCGAAAAATAAAAACCGACTTCAAATGTCAGAACTAGACCAAATTGAAATGGGGACCACACGGAAAGCTGGTGCGTTCAAATAAAAAAAAAGAATCATCAAAATCGGTTCACCTAGTCGAAAGTATTTAGGTAACAAAAATAACCGCCGAATTTAAAACCGAGAACCTTCTCCTTTTTTGAAGTCGGTTAAAAAATATTTCGCAATAACACTGTAATTGTCGGCAATGAACGACAGGGGTCGTGTACACAGTTTCATTTGTCGGCTATACCCGACAGTAGCGTTCAAAGGGTTAATATTAACTAGTTGTTATATTTAGCCAAATATACATAGGATTGCATGCAAGACATCGCTTATTGTACATGTACATCATATGGTAGTGTGTATGTATTAAATTTATATAATAAGCATCCGGCAATCCTTCTGTTATGATCAGGAATCGGAATAGATAGAATAAATGTAACTAAAGTAACATAGAGTGGATAATTAAAATTCCAGAATACATTTTCTGAAATGGAAGAAGCAAGAATTTTTTAATAAATTTATTACAAATTGTCTGTAAAATCGTATTCATAGGTCCGTGCAAACATGGTTTCCGTTTACAAACTAAACAATATAAATGATTTCTTGTAAATAGATCTTTTAAAGACACTTTTTCAAGTCAAGTTTTAAGATTATTTTAGGAAATAGATGGCATCGGCATTTCCTAACTGACGACCTCTGAGAAGAAATACCGAAACAAACGCAGGAACCATGGTCTCTTTTAAGGTACAAACATCTTTGTTTACAGCATGTGAGCCTGACGATGTAGGTCAAAGTCTGAAATGACATTTTGAAGAAAAACACCAGTGCCGCTTTGTACCTGTCCATACCGACAGCACGAATACACCAGCCATCGTACAAATTTTTTATGAATGTGAAATTTCTTTTCAAGGAATTTCCGCCGAACTAATTTGTAGACAGTAGTTTTAGTTACGAATGCGTTAAGTCAATTAGTTCATAAAACATTGTAATAGTTATTTAACAGAATTTCAGAGGGAGGTATTATTCACTCTATGTTACTTCTTTAAAGTTTAGGTAAACATTCAGTACCTATTTCGTTAATGTATTTTGGTTATAATAGTATCAAGGTTATTATGAGCGAACAGAGAGAGAATAAATAAGGTTATCGTATATGGTGGTATTATTTTATATAATATGAGATTTGATAATCATTTACATTGGTTTGTTTGGAAACGAGATTGAAATCTGGCACATTGTTCAACACGTAATTCAATGGTGTCACGGAGTAGCAAGTAAATAGAGTGACAATGTATGTTCGTGTGTGTGTATGTTTGTGCGTGAGATAGACAAGTCGGAGTATACAAATGTGAATGTAACATCTTTGATGTGTAACATCTTTTCCCTCTATTCCATCAATCAGTGGGAATTATTGCGTGAAAAGGGAGGAAGTATGAAAAGAAGTATGTAACTGAAAGCTGGGAAAGCGCGCGCTATGTGATTTGACCAATGAGCGCACGCGGTGCTAAAGTGGTCGTCGGATGGTCCCTGCCCATGTTGAGAGCCATCAGCTGTGTAGTAAACTATAGTATTAATGTTGCTTATTACCAAGATGGGATGCCAGATCATATTGATAGATGCGACTACCATCAGGTTCGTATGTTTATTATGTAGGTATATGTTGTTTGCACTTATGATACAAGTTCAAGTGGAGGAATTTAGTTGAGGTAAGTTATCAATACAGTGTGTAAATTGTGAGAAATTTACTCAGAATGATTGAAGATTATCTTTCTTTCATCATAATACAAGTCAGGTATCATAATAAGAGACCCTCTTTTTTGTGCGCATATAACACACTGACAGACACGACTAAGGGCGTCGTTAGTTGGATACTATAACATAGCGGGCAGATGTACACGTCGTTTTACGTACATTTATTTAAATTTTGATCCTTGAAGTTGACTGTGTCGTCAACGTTGTATACATTTGTGTACTCCATGAATATTACTCCGTGACACCCCACCTAACATTCCATGCACAATGTCGTGTCCGACATGGTTATGGTCAATATTGTTTTAATTCAATTCAAAGTAAAAAGATTTCATTCGAGTCTACGACCTTCGCGGTCGGCACTGAAACAAGCTATGGGAAGTTATTGTATCATTATTTTATTAAAAATGTGCAATAATTCTGCTGTTAAAACAAGATTATAATGTGTGATTTTATTTCAAAACGATTTTTTCGTTTCCGAATATGGGTGCAGTGGTCGAGCCATTGGCTTGTGCGCCGCGTGTTGGGGGTTCAATTCCCGCTCGGAACAAATATGTAGGTATAGGTACAGGTAGTTGTTCCGGATCTGGGTGTTTGTGCATTGTGAATGTTGTGTTAAAGAAAAAGAGTTTGAATATATCCTTCATGGTTGGCACTGAAACAAGCTATGGGAAGATATTTTATTATAATCATGTTTGGAGCAAGTGATACTGTTAGATACAGTTTAAACTATATAAATATACCACCACACCTGTCGTCCCCGAAGGGTTAATCAGAGGTGGATTCAATCAACCCACGTTACGCCGGCGTGTTTTAAGTCCCATGTAACAAGAGGCGAGCTTATTGCCTTTAACCGGGCAACAATTCAAACTCCGAGCTGCTAATGAGAATTTCATAGAAAAACCCAATAACACTACTCGATGCGAATCGAATCCACGACTTCTAGACCAAACGAGGCAGTCTTTAAACTACACATTCTTAAAAATAACTTCACAATCAACATACAAACAGTGAATAACAAATCCTTGTTCACAAATATTAGGTATAATCGCTCAACTTGTAGTGTAGATTTGCACATATCTATTCACTACAGCTTTTCGGCTCAGTCTGTGCGTGCCAACAGACAGTTAGGCGAATAAATTAAAACTTGGGTGGCCATTATCGCCCCCGTTATTGTGATTGTTACTGAAATCGCGCCCTTTATATAGCTGCAAAGTTCTTCTGCCGATAGTAATCGCTCGTAATAGCTTCAAATTTGCTAGCTGTTGGAGTGATGAATAAATTGCAATGTTTTTGCGTGTATAATTTTAATGTATGGTAGGTTATGTTTTTAGTAGCTACGAATACTTTATTTTGGACGATCCAATTAGTCCAGCGGTAGTTAACACTGCCTTCTGTGCAATGGATCCCGGGTATGAATCCCGGTAGGGACAAATGTTCGTGTGATGCGCATAAACCTTTGTTTCCGAGTCATGGATGTATCTATGTATACTATGTATGTATTTACAAAAGAAAAGTATTTATGTAAGTAGTATATCAACCAACTAGTATGAGATGGCGTTGTGTTATAATGTTTATTTATGAAATATTTAAGAAATAAATATTTAGTTATTTAATATGATGTGGCCGCTTGCTACCTACAATATTAAAATGTTATTATGTTTTTCGCCGGCAAAACAATAGTAATAGCGCATATTGAGACCCAGATGCGAGATAGGACACAGCGAGATTCCTCGCCCAAATTGAGCTGCCTGGCTTCTAACAGCGACGACGCTTCTGACAGCATAGGAATTTTGTATACTGTTATTTTAAGAAACTTAAACACTTTCTATAGGGTCTGCAACGCGCAAGCGACACCTTTGGTGTTGCAAACGTCTATACGCTACGGTAACCGCTTATCATCAGGCGAGCTGTAAGCTTTGCTTGCCACCCTTGTAACAACTATTACCTTTATAAAATATTATATACATAGTTAATAATAATTAATGTAGATACCTAACCGGACAATTTTGCGTAGCCCCATCTAGTTCCTGACTAAACAAGCTTAAAAAATCTCAACAACTTAAAGATACTGCAAAACTTTTTTAAAAATTAGCATGGTCTAACATGACTAAAAAAAACAGAATAAAGCCACAATGAAGCATAATATAACGCAGAGACATGGATCTCAAAATAAAATTGTACGAAGGAATTTTACCAGATTTATTGTTTTTACGTATTCGTCAATCAAATTATTGAACTAAAATGACTGTACTCACCACAACCATTCAATATTTCTATAAAAAGTTTCATCCGAGAGATCGGTTTCAGGTATACAGATCGGGGGTTTTATTCCTGAACCCATCAACAGCACATGCAGACAACAGATAACAGTATAATCTTATTATTTTTACTTCTTAACTCGACCCACTTAAGTTAAAATGTGCCTAGGACTTCTTAAGTCCTATAGAGGTTTCATTTCATTCTATTTATTTGGTATGCAAAAGCGTTTAGTTCTTGAGTGTTAGATATCAAAGTTCTTTGGTTTCAGTTCTCATTATTCGTGAAACTTATTCATACTCAACGAGACGAAGTTGAACGCTTCGCTTGAATCGTTCGCTATCTCGCCACGAAGCAGGAACAGACAGAAGGCCCATACGTATCCAAGATACAGTACGAAAAATAAAGTCCTATTTTCCCCTGTGATTTAATGTTTTGGAAAAGATATAACTAGATAGCACGTAAAAATCTAGTTCTGCATACCTTACCATTAGAAATGGTGTAGACTGTATGTAAGAATCATAATACAACACTGTCTTTAGCATATAATAAACAATAGTAGGTGATATGTTAATTGCATAAGATTTGAAAAATAGTAGAACTAACTACCTGCAGTTTTCGAACGGCCACTGGCCGACTCTGTTTCAATCAAGGGGTCACGTTCAGGTTTCTAAATAATTGATTCTTATCATTATTGTATTTTTCACGTGGATTAGTAAAACTTGGGTAAGTATTTTTTTTTTAATTGGTGTATACACAAGATAGGTAGGTAGAAAGAAGTGACCATAAATATTTCTTCAATACATCTATCAATTAATCGCTTTGCTTATGTATTCATTCGGCAGTTGCACAATATTATTTTCTTGATACGTTTGTCTCGACTTGCCCTTCTCTCCGTATCTTCTATGTGCCCTCCCCGCCCAAGCCCGGGGCTGTATGTTCCCTAGATAAGGCTGTGTGGATAGTAACCGAAGCCGCGCTAGAAATGCGTCACCGCAACGTATTTCACTCGTATATCTGAAACTAGCTTCTTATTTTAAAAGTGCCTGGATTGCTTTGGCTTCGCAATGGAGCTAGGAGGAGGTGGGCTTCGATATAGTTATATAACGTTTAGGTTTTTGACATTTAGATTGGCACAGTGGATCGGCTTCAGCGTCACGGGCTCCGGGTTTGATCCCTATCGAGTAAATGACTAAAAATGATGAAAATGAACCACTGATAAGTGCAAGTATCGAAAATCACTCCTTGCGACAGTAGTTCGCTCTCAAATGTCTCTCTAGTTCATAGCTATAAACTTTGAAACAAGTTATCCGTATATCTCTTGAACTATGAACGACCACGTTTATGAATTATTATAGTTTGTGAAGCAGCTTATTTTGTTTCTACGTGATCCAATCACGAGTATTATCTGAACTACTCGTTCATCAGTTCCATTAGTCTGGTATTTTATATATATAGGCTACGGTAACCGCTTGCCATCAGGCTAGCCGTATGCTTGTTTGTCACTCTTCTGATATAAAAAAGCCCTATTGAAAAGCAGTTTTTATTTTTATAGGTACCTACTCAATGATTTCGTTCTATGCGTGAGCCGGGAACAAATTTTCGAATTGTTTCCAATTTTAAACATCAGCTCCTAGTTGCAACGTAACTGGAACTCAGTAATGTCTCCGATCACGCTCTTCTTATAACCAATAATTCAATTTGAATTCAAGGAATTTCTGGAATATTGTATTATATGAATAATGTATTATAGTTCCTATTCATCCATAATAGGGTTGCAAGGGTGAATATCACCCTGTGTTATTGTACTTGGTAATGGTAATTAATGCAGGGGTCAAAGCCACTTGTGTGGTTCCTAAAACAACTAAACTAATTCGTAAATGATACATTTTGAAGAAATAGAAATACAAGCAATTTGTAGGTAATGTTTTACATTTTTCGACGTAGATCAGGCTCGTACAAATAAAATTGTATAACAATTTCGTCGTGATCCATTATCAACTCAATTATTGCCCCATTGCTGGGCAAGGGTCTCCTCTCATTTGAGAGGGATTAGACTTCAGTACACCACACTAGCCTATTGCGAGTTGGTAGACTTCACACGCCATCGAGAAAATCTCTCAAACATGCGGGTTACCTCACGATTTATCTCATGTTTAAGCATGTGAAAAATACACACATACTTACCTTCCGAAAATTCAGTGGTATATGTGCCTTGACTTTCACAGTCCACTGGTTTTGCCACTAGGCTATCAAAATGATATTATGTGGATTTACAACCAAAGTTATCTAATACAAACAACACAAGTGCTAATAACTAATGTAATGTTTAAGCTTTAAGCTATTGTTTTGACTGTTTAAAATTCAAAATTAAGCTTCATTTTCTATAAATTCTTTTATATTATAAAAACATTTGCCTGCGAATGCATAAAACATACTATGCGGTACGCTAGTTCCAACAAGTGTGTCGTAAATGCCGTTCCTAATAGCTTTTTAATACTATTTGAAGTCAAACCCTCTATTGGCGACGAAACTTGCGCGATAAGCCGTTTCGTTGGCGACTGATAACCGAAGTACATAGTATTTAAGTGACGTAATTATGTGTCTACGGGTATTAAAGGGATGAATATTTATTATGTGGAATATTTTTTGGTTACGCAGGATTTTCTTTTGTCATGATAAATCTACAGATTACATACATACATATGTATTAACAAGTATGTACATAATAGGTTGTTTTCTCTTAGTCATTGAAATAAAACTACTTTTAACGAATTTATTTATTTACAGATGGAGATATATAGCGTGGGTATGATTGTCAATAATTTACAAAATGTAGGATAAATTTTGACACCCAACACCACAATCCTCCCGTGACTATGGATGCTGTAAAGGATCCGAAACGTCAGGATTGAATAATATCAACAGATATGTCGCGATAAAATGCGTAAGAAGCTGTTTTATTTCTACTGGTATTCGCGTAAACAGTAAAAGAAATCAGTATGGCAGATCTTAGTGATGGGATTCTTCGCTATAAACCAGATATAGGAACTAGTATATACATTAAAGGCATTGTCAGTGTTGTAGTGAATATATTTAAGTTACCCATAGCACTGAAGAGCAAGGACAGTCTAGTAGGTTTTTAGTCGATTCCTATCAAAGTCAAATTTTGTTTCAATTAGACTAACTTCTACTTTTGAATTGTACTATGGATTCATTGCATTGTCCAACCCTGTAATCGTCTTAAGTCGAGTACGATACATGAAGATTTCTAAAAAAAGGTCCTATTTAGATATGTAGGCAACAGAATATACTTTCTAAAATGTAGTTCATATTAAAAACTAGACAGGAATATCGCAACGGATATTGAAATGGTGTCTATATTCTGCATTCCCTTGTTAACTATTGAAGATTAATCGTAGTCTTCCGCGCTTCGGATAATGAAGTATTATTACACTGCTGAGGTATAAATGCTATTAAAGTTCTAATCACGCGACGTCAGCTGAGGTAGTATCGGCACATACGTTTGCCAATAACTCTAAGATAGCTAGAAGGGTAGGAGGATCGTATTTGCACTTTAAGGGTGCGGACATTTTAAAGCTCCGTTACCACTGCATTACCACATACAACTATGTTTTTGTATATAAAATTGATAACTTAATTTAGATAACTAACAGTGTTTTCGTTATCCGACTGTTGAACCTAATCATATACATAGATGTAAAAAAAATAACACTAAGGTGCTTTTATAGAGTACTCTTTCGAACATAAAATCATCACAAATTTTCTTAATAATATGTTTAGTAATAATTTGTGATGATTTTATATACTTACAGCTCGAAAGAGTAGCTCCAAAATGCCAAAAACTACAATGATTAGACTTATAATAAAAACCTATAATAATAATGCCATTATATCTAGTAACACGTGCGGAAAAACAAACAAGTTTTTGTTCACGAAAAGAGTAAAGCGGTGTGATAAATAATAGCCGGCTCGTCCTCCAACAAACCTCCATGGTAACAAAGGCAGAATGACAGTGTAAACAGTGGTGTTCGGACACAAACATTAGTTGTGTGGCTGTATGCCGTGACGCCTGTGCCTCGGAAAATACACATAAACTTTGCGCGGCAATTTTGACAGTACATATGGAAGTTTTTAGTATTTCCTTGTGTTTTTTTTAGTGTGAAAGTTTGTGATAACAGGTATTTATAGTTTACTATTACATTATATTGCAATACCTTTATAAAATAATACATTGCAATTTAGATTGGGTCTTGTTATAAACTTTTAACAAAAAATATGAACATTGCGTGTTCATATACAAATGGTAAATAGTTCACATTAAGGCTCGGACTTTGGATTTGTGTTAGATTTGCTTGTAAGTTAAATAATTCAGTTAACATATGTGCGGAAATTTTGGTAGACTAAGTAGCTACTATTAAATCTGTAAAATATGTTAAAATATTTATAACGTAATAACATAATTACGTATAAGTATAACCAATTTTGCTAGGGGAGTTTCTATCAGGGCTTTTAAAATACCTGAATAATATGTCTCGTTGGTCTAGTGGTCATACAGTGCGACTGCCGAGCAAAAGATCCTGGGTTTGATTCCCAGGTCGAGCAAAGTGTTATTGGGTTTTTCTGTGAAATTCTCAGTAGCGGCTCGGAGTTTGGATTCGTGCCCGGTTAGTGGCTATAGGCTCGCCACCTATTACATGGGACCTAAAACATACCGGCGAAATGTTGGTGTACATTAGTATACCACTGCCTAACCCTTCGGGGACAACAGGCTTGATAGTATGTAAGAGGTTGAACAATAAACGCGTCATCATGTAGAAAATTTGAAGGTTTCTCTCGATTTCCAAGGATCCACTGATCAGATCCTCACCATTTTTTTATGGGACCACATGGAAAGCTTCAACTTTCATATCAAAAAAGAATTTTCAAAATCGGTTCACCCAATCCACAGTTATGAGGTAACAAACATAAAAAAAATAAAAAAAAATACAGTCGAATTGATAGCCTCCTCCTTTTGGAAGTCGGTTAAAAATAACAACTCTATTCTTAATTTATATCTTTTCCCAACTTTAATCCAAGTCAAGCAGCATCCGTCGCGCTAATCTCCCTTATCTTTGATACATTCCACAGAACACCATGAGTCATACAATCATGGTGTCATGGGAATTAAGGCTAGATTTGAAGGTGACTGGCGGGTATTATAATAGTAATCAATTGATTTCTTATTAACTGCAGTATAATTTTATGTTAATTACTTAAGCATGGCGTGCGACAACGTAACTGCGACTGCGGTAACGTAACTGACAAATAAAAAAAACAATTTAGAATGCAATGTACATACAACCTATATGGTTGTAATAAACATAGATATTTTGAGATCCTTAGAGGTGAATAATGGTTGATTCTAGCGCAAAAAATAGTTAAGTATCAAGCATTTTACTGACCTACTGCTAGGCCAGGGCCTACCTCTATTTTGGGGGGAGGGAAGGGGGGGGGGAGTTAGGAAAGTCTAGATACGCCTAGGCAGAGGTGTACTAATACTAATGTACACCCACGTTTCGCCGGTATGTTTTAGGTCCTATGTAATAGGGGGCGAGCCTATTGTCATTAACTGGGCACAAATCCAAACTCCGAGCTGCTACTGAGAAATTCATAGAAAAACCCAATAACACTTTGCTCGACCTGGGAATTGAACTCAAAGAACTCTTGCTCGGGAGTCGCACTTTACGACCACTAGACCAACGAGGCAGTAGTAATAACCTAGAATTACCAACTAACACATTACTAGTTTCTCCAAAAACACGTATTCTATTCATAGACCACGTTCTCATATATCTCAGGTGTCCTAATGACTACAATTAGTCGCACAAATGACGGGCCATTCGTCTGCCATTGTGACCGAGCGACGGGAGGTAGTCGGCCGTAACGCGCAAAAAATATAAATAACTGTCAATTTGTTTTAAAAAAATACTAAATGAATGTTGAAGGGTACAGCAGAGATTGTGTGCTGTCATGTCCGTATGTTTTGTTTTGAACAAAGAGTATTTAAAAGATTAGAAAAGTCAAGGAAACATGCAGAACTGAATAAATTTTTCGTTAATAAATTTTTCGTTAATATAGATATTTTTGCCACTACTCGCATTCAGTTTAAAAATAATATTATACATACGCTTCGTCAACAGCAATAGTATAAATATCTATCAACATTTATATAAACTCATAGACTTAGATTTAAGTAGATACTAGCTCTAAGCTTCAATAAGGTTTAACTGTACTTCTGAAGGTAATATGTGGAAACGCCGTGGATTGTACATTAATGTATTTTGATATGTATGTACCTAGCCAGTAAGACACAATGTACAATTGTTTGTTTTCCCCAATAAAATAAAATAAAAAGAACTGCTTCGTAGGCCTAGTGCTCGCAAGTCGAACAGCTGAGTAAGTGGAGTTGGGTTTGATATCCAGGGCGAGCTAAGTGTTATTGGGTTTGTGTATGAAAGTGTCAGTATCAGCTTGGAGTTTAGATTGGTGCTCGGTTAATGGCAATGGGGTTGCCCGCTATTATGTAGTACGTGTCCCAAACTAACAAACGACTACCTCGTGTTGATAATAATGTACTGCATCTGTGCTTAAGTTCCTTCTTCGAGTTCCGAATGCGAAACATCGAATATACTTAAAAACAAACATTACATAAAATTACATTTTTAAATATTTTAATTAGGTAGGTATTTTGCTATTATCATCACATTGATGCTGTTAAGGATCAAACACGGGAAAAATAATATCAATATGCCGTGAGAACGTCGTAAGGATAGCTTTGTTTAAATGTCTATTCGCATAAATGTAAGAAATCGGTATTAATATAATGATTTAATTATTATTTATGCAACGGTTTTACTTCGAAGCACATGGCTATCTGTATTATGCTCTCCCATCAATCTGTACCATCTCCAGCTGCTACATATTCGTTCACAAATCTCGTAAATAACTCCACACAGATAACCGACCACGGTCACCTGTTCGCATGACCGGCACCACATAATTCACTTCCGCCGGAAGTACGACAATCGGCGCCATTTTGATTTCTGCCCACATTGTGCGCCCGCGCACACCGTGTAATCAACGTTACACAATCGATTGTGATTGTATTGATCATCGTGTTTGGGGTAAATCGATGGGAAAGAAAGTTTGTCCGAGATAAACATAAGTAATCAATCAACACACTATTCGCCCTATTCGGTATACGAGTATCAACAGTGCTTTTGCGATGACAATAATTTGTGGATTGATAATAATTAATACCTAGACAATCAATACAGTTATATGCACTTTGAGGGCTGTTTTATTGATTTAAATGATTATAATTCTGTAACTAAATACTATTACAGGCGCGAATCATATTTTGTTCAATGTACAGCCTGACAATGACCGGCAAATTGCAAAAAACGTACGAAAATTTGAATTTCGCGGGGTAGCGTGGAGCTTCCACCTTAAGACGGACTATGCGACGTCATCAGGTCATATGGCGTTATAGGCACTATTTAGTCTGTATAGTAGAATTGCAACCCAAAATATTCAGGTCACGAGTGACGGTTCTAATAATTACTACCTTACATTTTTGTTAATTATTATTTATTGAAAATAATTCAATTTATATCGTACAAATTCACTGTATCCTTTGGTCACTCAGATTTCTTTTTAATTTCTAATATAATTATGTTCTAGATTTAAGTATATCCAAGAAAGAATTTTTAATTAAATTTGAAGAATACCAGTTATTAGTTAATTAAGATACTAATTTGGTAGTATACAAATGGCCTGGAATTGTCCTTTTCTTTAATCAGAAACGCAGCGGATAAAAAGATAAACTACGAGTATTATTTATAATTACCTACCTCAACTGTGTTTGTTTTGCCAGGAGCAATGGGGTCAGGTGCGTCAGGCCTGGCGAGCGAAACGCCAGGCGGCGACCTCCGCCTGCCAGCATCAGGACTACGCTTCACGCTCAACCAGCTGCGAACCCTCAACTCTTACGTGGACACTCTGTGGGAGGAAGATCAAAAAGGTTTAATACTTTACTTTACTTCAGAAGCTATTATTACTTGAGAAGCTATAGGCTAGATTAGGCGTTTTCGACGACCCAATTAGCGCAGTGCTATTAGACGCTGCATTCTGTGGGACAGGTCCTGGGTTCGAATCCCGGTGGGCAAATGTTTGTGTGATTTGATCTGCGGCATAGATGTTTCTATGTATATTATGTATTTACAAAAGAAGTATGTCCGAATATATTCATTTACATTATTATTATTTACACACAATTAAAAAAAAGTTCAAAAATTCTCCTTAATCCTTTTTTAATAAGTAAAGGGTTTTCTCAGAGTTGTCATCTCTCTTTCTCTACTTGTTTCGTCAGGACGAATATCAACAGAGTTGGAGAGTGCAGTAGAGAGTCTAGTCCAGAGGATTGTAGACGGAGCTGGGCAGAGGGACCCGAGGTTCAGGTGCTCCCATCTCATTGCACTGCATAGAGGGAAGAAGGTAAGCAGAAGTAGTAGCACTGCATATTTACGAAATACGAATAAAGAATAGTAGTGTGCTTTACCAACTATAGTTCTTTTTTTTGGACTATATATTACACAGCGCCATCTAGTTCCGTGGTAAGCAACGAGGCTTGTGTTACAGATACTCGATAGTTGATATACTACATAAATATTTTTTTTTTTTTGTAAATACTTACATATTATACATAGATACATCCATGACTCGGATACAAATGTTGATGGTCAAAACACAAACATTTGTCTCTAGCGGGATTCGAACCCGGGAAGCGTTAAGCGGGAACGGCAGCATTAACTACCGCTGAGCTAAACGGGTCATCAAATAAACATAATAGATATAGCAACGTATACATTTTTAAAGATATGAAATTACAAGCTGCATTATTTTTATAAGGAAGTTATAACCATAGAGAATAGGAGAGGGAAGATGTTTGGCCATTTGATACGACACGACGACTTCTTTAGAACCATACTAGAAGGTAGAATTGAAGGAAAGAGAGGAAGGGGAAGACCTAGACGAAGTTTCGTTGATCAAGTGAAGGAAAAAGTGAAGGAAAAAGTGGGTGTCGAGTCGTATCAAGAAGTCAAACAGAAAGCATAGACAACAGTGGCGATTGCTCCACCGACAAGAGCTGAGCTCTTAAATTAATAATAATAATAAATCATTCAAGATCATAAATCTTGATTTAATTATTCAGTTAAGGTTTTGGATATACAGCAAAATATTAATTTTTCTTAGTTATTATAGAAGTTTATTATAGAGGCAAGCCTCGCGCTCGCTCAATCTGGGAATTCAAATCAGGATCTATCTGCATTAATTAGAATTAAAATGGTCCTAGAATACTGTATTGATGATCTATTTGATTAGGATAAGACTTGTATCTTCAATAGATGCGTTCCCGTTCCCTGGAGTACTTGGTGACGTTAGACTCTCTCCCTCCTCTGAACGTCAGCGAGGACTGTCGCCTGCAGGACGGCCCCGTGGGCTACGGACGTATACGCCTGGCGGGCAGGGAGGCAGACAAGTGGGACGAGTTTCTCACACCTTCAGGGTATTTGTGCAGGTCAGTTTATGTGAAGCTTTTGAAGAAAACATTGGAGCTCTTTTTGAGGTCCTTGCTATTGCAACTCTTGTCAGCCAGTGTAAAAAATAACTACTATCCACAAAATTGTAGACACAATGAAGCCCGACGTATTCCAGCGGAACGATTTAAAGCGTTTTTGGCTCTCGAGTTCTTGAGTCAGTTGTCTAAGAATGTTGACCGAAGGTTCTTCTAGAGGCTGCACAATAAAATCCACTTCTTTTTCAATTATCCATATTTTTAGATTGTGTAGATATTTGTGATTTGATGATAGTTACACGAGGTCCATGACGACGATGTGTGGGTGTTTAGGGACAAGGTGGTGGAGCGCTGGGTGGAGCTGATCGCGCGCTGCACGTCGGCGCGGGGAGGGGGCGGGTCGCGCGTGCTGAGCGCCCGCGCCGCGCCGCGCGCGCAGCCCTACCGGCACTGCTACCTGCAGAGAGGTCAGTTCCCTACATTCCAGGGTCAGCAATGTGCAAACGGCACCTTCGGTGTTGCAAACGTCCATAGCAGGGGTCGCCAACCTGCGGCTCGCGGGCCACTTGTGGCTCTTTAAAGGATTATTTGTGACTCTCGCAATGTACCCGAGTTTCCTTTTCATTCTAGGATTTTTATGTATAGAAAAAGGCAGATGATAAACAAAACAACGATTCAAGCCAAGCTCATTCAAGTTTCAGAAGGCCATCACTAGTCTACAGGCCAAGGGAACTGCTTACCATTAGGCAGGCCGCAGGTTTGATTGCTACCTTCGTGCTGAAGCGGGGGGGTGTGGCTGGCGATGGATACCGAGAAACGAATAAAGTTCACAGCCACTCACAACGTTTATTATAGTTAAAACTTTAGACTTAGGACTCAGAAGGATACACAGAGATTCACTGAGGCGGTTTGAAATGTAAGCGCGACGGGGTACAACGGAACTGCGCGGACTCACTTCACTCGCCAACCGGTCGACCGCGTAGCCGAATGTGGGTACACCTACACGCGCATTGTCTTTATTTCAATATACCGCCTGCTAAGTTACATATAAACAAGGTCATGGAAAGTATAAATAAGTTACAAAATAATACACGTGCCTGAAATAGGTAATCCTGTGTTTCAGGCGAAAAGAGCTAATAAATTCTAAAATAATCACACATAATCAGTGTTGTAAGAGAGTGCTGCGTGCTGCTTTAATACAATCCTCATTATGAGTATGTATGTAATGTAAATGTAAAATATACCACCGATAAAATCCATTATAAGTAGGTAGATTTTATTTCAACGTCTAATATTCGCGTAAGCGTAAGATCAGTTACATTATCTCCTTTTTACGTTACAAAACTATAATCCTGCTGACACAGACTCAGGGAGATATGTTCGGCGCTTGTGGAATGGCATGTTATCGCGACGTGGAATCTGTGGGCACGAAGTCACACACTGACGAGTTAAATGATATTGGAAGTATTTATCTGTGGTATATTCATAGTTTTATGGTATTCGTGAGTCATTGTAGTTGTCAATAAGATCTTTTTAACAAAGATAGATTTGTGCTGTTAAAACTATGCAAAATCTTTTCGAGTTTATTTCATCTTTCATGTCAAATTCTATTGAACAATGATTTTTATATGCTCCAGATAAGCTGTGTCGTAATGATGAATATGGTTTGTTAATAAATACAACAGAATTAGCAAATATTTTAATATGTTAGCAGATTTTTGAGATTTGACCTGCTAACTAACATTAAGTGATAATTCGGTTGTCTATTTACTCGACTCATCAAAGGGTTTAAGAGCAGTTTAAAACTTAACTATAATATAGACTTAATAAGTTATTTTAAAGATGCATTTTAACACCAGCATAGTTAAAATACTACAAATACTGAGATTTTGAACAGTAGAAAGAAGAATATAAGCAGCTAGCTGTAACATACCTACATTTACAAATAAATATTCTATTCTATTCTAGCCTTTTTCTTTATTGCAATATACACTTTAATCACAATGCATTATGGTACATTTTATGAAACCATAGAACTTCTATTGTTTCTTTTTCTTTATTTTAAAACGAGGTCGAACCACTTAAAGAGTTTGTACTTTGCACACGATCAAAGACTGATAGATCAGTTATCTCTTAGCACGTAACATAAAAACGTCTAGTGCCGACACGACAGCACGCTAGGAATGTAGCTATCGGCTCATGCCGACAGCAAACCAACTACAGGAATTCGAAGACACATCGGCAATGCGCTTGAGAACTTTGAGAATGATCGTGATGTCAGTTTGAATTGGAAATCGGGAATCACAAAGTTGTAGCGTTTTTTGTCCCTTGAGTTCTTTAATTCTGTCGTAGATTTGTGGCGTAATCAACGTAATACACACTGAGCGGGAAGTATTTGACACAGGATCTCCTAGTTTCTTGCCCTCGTTCCTATCATGATGTAAACTTCTTCAACCTTTTGGGAAGTCCTCCTCACATCCTTTTATTGGTCTTCCTTTTTTGTCCTTTCCAGTTCCTAGAATACCTACCATCAATTACGTCCTTTGTTTATTTTTATTTATTTACTGTCGGTACAACATATTTTTTTATTTAAGAGCTTTTGTTGGTGGGGCATTCGACTCGACCTCCCTTTTTCCTTCAATTGTTGAACAAAACTTCGTCTAGGTCTTCCTCTACCTCCCTTTCTTTCAGATTTACCTTCTAAAAAGTATCGTTTTGAAGAACCTCCGTGCTGTCTCCGTGTCGTATCATCCCGCCAACATTTTTCCTTTCCTATTCTCTATGGTTCGTTTAAAGTAACGAACAATAATTAAATAACTTACCCACATAGATATCTGTCACACACCCACATATTCGCTTCACATGCTCGCTCCGCGTAAAGTTGGTGAAGTTTTAATTAAAAAGTAAATTTCGGAGCGGCTCCGCGCGTTCACAGGCAGATTGTACCGTAGACAGTTAAACTAATAAAGTTCTGCGGTTACCTCTATTGGAAACTGGGTTCTCTGAAGTCTCTTGTAGAATAGGTTACCAAACTGTCGTTAAGTGGGAACTTAATTAGATTTGTCAAGTGTTTGACTTGAGTGACGAAAAGACTTGATTAATTTGTCTATAAATAAATATATCCGAATATAACGACACAGCGCCATTTAGTTTCGAGCTAAGCAACGAGGCTTGTGTTACGTATACGAGATGGTTGATATACTGCATAGATATTTTTTAATACATACATATTATACATAGAAATATACATGACTCAGGTGAAATGCCCATGCCCATCGCCACTGGCATTCGAACCCAGGACCCTTACCACAGAATCTGTGCTAATTTGGTCATTAGTCGTCACAATATCTTTACTGATATCTTTCTCTTACGCGAACATTAGACGTAGAAATAAACTACAGCTGCAGATATCGTACGGGATTCGAACCGTCACATAAATTATCCATTTTTTGTCCCACTGCTCGGCACGGGTCTTCTCCCATTGGAAAGAGATTATTGGGCTATTATACTCCACCATCCTAGCATAGTACGGATAGGCAGACTTCATACAACATCGAGAAAGTCCCTCAGTCTTGCATTTTTCCGAACGATGTTTTCATTTACCATTTGAGCATGTTATAAATACGCACCAAATTATCTTTTCTCAGTGGTGCCTGACTTGGAATTTAACTCAAGACCTTTGAAATCAAAGTCACGAGCCATGAGGCTAGGCTATCGCAGCTTTAAGTTACTGGTTATCTAACGAATATCGAAGATATTTCTGTACATTCAGTGAAAAGTGATTTAAGTGTCAAACATTGATTTGACACTTCTATCACTTTTCACTGAATGTATAGATTTGTAAGGCAATCTTAATCGGTGCCTTAACCTGAGGCCTTTCAAAAAGTATTTTAACATTCATGAATTCGAATTGAAACATTCGTATAGCTGCAATACTTTTTTCTCTTTCTCTCTCTCACACAACATAAACACAGAGTTCCAAACCTCATTGGATACGAAGTAACTACATATTCTGTTTGACAGTTGGCGGTTTTAGTCCCGGCAGACGAAACTTTGTAATGTAGTTTTTATTTCTGAATATTTCCAATTTACCAATGTGTTGTAGCTACCTTTAAAATTACAATATTGGTAATACACTGACGCCTTCTCTCAGTGAGGTAGATAGAAAATAAGAAGCTTGTTGATAAAATGTTTATTAATAAAGATAGTCTTTTTAAAAAGTCAATTTCCGTGTATATTTGTATAGGTACAGATAAATCGAAAAGTAGACGATGGATTTACTTGATATACTTAACAGAAGTTGTACTTTCATAGAAGCGTTTTTCTGTAGGTGGGATTGGCTATATACATATTATACATATACTCATATACAGTGCTAACCGAGTGAAGCTAGTAATATATAATATACATAATAATATAATACAGCTTTTCGAAGAAAACGGTAGGGTTCAAGTGGTAGCAGGTAGAAAACAGTAGACATTACTCCTCAGTACGATTGCAGTACAAGAAATGAGCTGTCAAATTAATAATAATACCACAGCATTTACCAATAAAGTGGATCTGTATAGGTACTTCTAGGCATTTTCATTGATATTCGCCTTATTATAACGGTCTTCTTAGTTTAAAATAAAGGCGTAGTTACATAAACATCTCCTTTATATTCCTGACAGTTTGACATAAATATTAATAATGAACAAGTTACGTCCTTTACAGAATCTTCATTACGTCATAATTCTATCTCGCTACATTTATTTCATTAGTAACATTCTTAATATCAAGCCGAGTAGACATCTTAATATTTCTGCACGAACCTCTCTTGGGACTAGAATGAAATATGAAGTTTTTTTTAAAAATAAATTAGGGCGAGCCTGCGTCTGAATGGCTCGGATGAATAAATGAAACTTGCAAAGTAGAAAAATGAGCTTTATATTCATCTTATTTAGTGATATTTGTATGTGGATGAGAATAAACGGTATACTGCATCTTACCGCAAAACATTATGTAGGTACTGAATAGAGTGAAAATATTTATAAAAGAATGAAAGCTCAGAATAATTCTGTAGTTTTCTGTAAGCTGTGTCTAGTGGGTAGAAGCCAGAGCTTTTTTATATACTACAAGAGTGCCAATCAAGCTTTCGGTTCGCCTGATGGTATGCGGTTACCGAAACCTATAGAAGTTTGCAGCCTCCTGCGAGGTCCTGCTGTGTTTACTAAATTGAAATCTACTTGGTTGTTTAACATAACATAACAATGGGTCGTCTCTTGTCTTGATCTGATCATGCAGTGACTAATTAAATGTTACTTTTTTTTAGATATAGGGTATTTCAATACTGACGGTAAATGGATATTATGCATTTATAATATATCACCAGGGTCTACACTGCTGTCTAGCACGGATCGTCGCCTCGCTATTGTGGAAGGAGCAGCCTGGGTGATGGTACGTGTCGGTGCTGGTGAAGCAGAGGCTAAGCTGATGCTGGGCGCTAGGGTGGAGGGCTGCAGCGCTGCAGCATATACCAATAGAGTGCCGTTGACGCATCCGTTGGCACTGCTGCATTACACAAGCGCACAGGGGGTGAGTTTTCCGAATATTAAAAAACAGAGACGATATGGATCCTGAAATAGTTCTAAATTGTGAATTTTTCGGGGTAATCCAGGGTATCCACGGTCACGGCCATTTATGCCCGTGACCAAATGTTTATGATCATGGATACTGCAAAGGATCCAAAATGTCTTAGTTAAACAATATCAATATACCGCGATAAAGTCAGATCATTGTTTTATTTATATATTACTGTTAGTTAAGTTTCTAAAGGAAAATATACATCTAACATCTGACTGAACTGAACTGAACATTTAGGATTCAATGTCACGGTGCGAAAGACATGACGATGATGAAGAAACTTCCTAATTACTTGTTGTGTGACTATTTTCGAAAGGGTTACTACGCTGCAGCAGTAGGACCACCGTCTTCCCTAGTCTGCGGCGACCGCTCCTCAACCTGGCAGCTGTGGCATCCATCATTAGAAGCAGAACTGGATGCGCACTGCTCAGAACTGTCCACCGTGGCCAGGATTGCTGGGGCGCTGAACGTGCTGATAGATAAGATGAGGGAAGGGGTGTATCAGGTAATTACACCAGCTTTAATGATGTTCTTTATATTTTCAAAGCATAAGATGACAATAAAGCTCTAAACCCAAGGAAGTGGAGGGAGGATATATTTGAGGCCTTTTTTGCCCTGTAGCAGAATGGAGATAGCTGATATGGGCAATCAAATGGCGCATCATAAGTGGAAAGCAGTTTTAATGTCCTTAATACCCCCGGGCCAATCAGATTGTTAGAATGGGAGAGTAAATGAAAGACAAAAGACTCTGCCAAACGATAAACTACGAGCCACCTAATCTAAATCTTATCTTGAGAGGAGATCCGTAGCCAACAGCGGGACAGTAAAATTGGTTGATGATAACTGTTCTTCGTCGTTTGTAGGGCACTCTGCGTGTAATGAGTCGCTACGCAGCCGGCTGCGTGTTGCGGCGGCGGCTGGCGCGCTGCGGTGCGCACGCGCATGCAGCTTCTCGCTGCTGCGTGGCGCTGCATGCCTCGCACCACTTACTACTGGCTTTAGACTCGTAAGTTTCATTTTGTATAGGCTGTGTTTAACATCTGTAAGTTGGAGTTTGGCCTTTTTTGACGTGATAACGTCTTATAAATCGATGATCGAAAAATTATCACGTTCCGCCTGAGCCGAGTGTGTAAGCGAGACCGCGGAGCAAGCGATAGAGACGCGCAATCGGCCTAAGCGTTCGGCGCTTCCACTCCATCGGCCGAACGGTATCACGTAAAATTATTGTCCGTAAACCGACTTTACGGACAACTATTTTTTTACATATATTATTATGGTCTATTCAGACAGAAAAATATGGTGATATGGGGGCTCTCATGAGCAGCTTATTATCATGAACCTACTTAAACATCGGAGAATCTTCAAACAAAAAACATCGCAATTCACGATGTGACGTAATTTTAGCAACGCCATTTAGTTACATTTCGCAAACTAAAAATAATAAAACATCCTAAACAGGGGCAAACGGGCAGGAGGCTCACCTAATGGTAAGTGATCACCATCACCCATGTACATTTGCAAGGTTTAGTTTAAGTATTAGGTTTCTTAAAATAAGGAACTACTAAACTGACAGCTAACTGAATTACCGTATTGTCAGAATAGTCACTCCCCCAACGAGTTCCGGTAACCTTACTCACAGAACGACAACTATTGTCGATTCACTGCGGTATTCTGTAAGGCGGAGGTACTTCCCCAGTCCAGCAGCTCAATTTGAGCGAGAAATATCGCTTTGCCCCTTTTTCCTTCAAAGATAAACGGTTTCCAGAGTGTACGCGCTGTGCGAGCGTGGTGGGGTGGCCGGCTATGTGTACCCGGTGGAGCGAGGGTCAGTGGTGAGGCGCGGTGCCAGGGATGCCGACTGGTTGTTTGATGCTGCTTGCATCAAGAGCTGCTTGCAACAAATGCACCATGTTTCTGGTAAGTCTTCTGAAGTCGTGTTCCTGGTGACTTATGCCTACATTGAAGAAACTGTAGCAATCATTTAGATATAAATTTGACCGATTAGCCCAGCGGTAGTTAACGCTGCCTTCTGTGCTCTGGGTCCCAGGTTCGAATCCCGGTAGGGACAAATGTTTGTATGATAAGCATCAACATTTGTATCCGAGTCATGGATGTATCTATGTATAATATGTATGTATTTACAGAACAAAAAAAAAGTATATATGTAGTATATCAACCTTCTAGTATCCGTAACACAAGCCTCGTTGCTTACCACGGAACTAGATGGCGCTGTGTCATAATGTCCGGGTATATTCCGGGTATATATCATATTTAATCAAGAATATAATACATAATATATAATCAACTACATGGAAAAATAAGCAGTTAACAGGCAAACGCAGGACGTTTTATGTAAAAGGGGACACGTTTATTACCACTTTTCCACTCCACTTGACCATACTTAAACGGCAATTAATGAGTCTTCGTCTCTTTAGCCAAAAATGCTCTATAAACTTTAAGTGATTTCATCATTCAGATCAAAGTTGCCCTCGGCAAGGTGGCCTGACGACTTGGTAAAGGTCGCTGGAATCCACTGGATACGGGCGGCATATGACCGGTCGTCGTGGCGTTCCTTGGGGGAGACCTATGTCCAGCAGTGGACGTCTAACGGTTGAAATGATGATTCAGATCAAAGCAGAATCTGTATTGTTCTCATATGTTTTATTGGCAATTTATAGCAATGGTCTTTTAATTCTTTATTAGGAGAAGACATCCCTCTGACTCCCTCCGACACTTTGGAGACAGCACTGCTCTGCCGATGGGAGAACCTCAACAAAGAAGCCAGGCTGTCTGCCGGGACCAGCCCGACGTACTCGCGGAGACAGCTGCGGTATCTGTGGAGGCTCTCCAGCGAACTACTCACGTGCAAGAGTATGGTCTGTTGTGTAAGTGAAGAAGTATCAGAAACGAATGATTCAGCTATCCCATTATAATATTTATAGTTCTGAATAACTTGCCGATGGAGCAGACAAGTATTCACGCGAAGACCACGTTTAGGCAAACATAGTGTTGGACGCCCTGCGACACGAAGGACCAGCGGAAGGCAGGAAGATGGTTGGCAGCGGATGGATGCGAGCTGCCCAAGACCGGGATGGTTGGCGCTCTTTGGGGGAGGCCTACGTTCAGCAGTGGACGGTTATAGGCTGATATATATAAAAATATTTTGCTGTAACTTCAGGCTTCTCAAATCCTAAGAGAAGTTGCAATATACTCATTGGCCGTTGCTCGCATACTTGCTTTATTATTTAGCCATGTGCCCTCCATATTAAATAGTTTGCATACCTACCTCATGAATAGACACTAACTGATCACCTATTCATTTATGACTGTATCAGTACCCGATCTCTTACTAAAGTTAGAGCTTAAGTCTACGTATTGGCCTAGTGCGGTTAGCTAGCAGACTTTAAGCGGCAGCAGTGGGACTATAAATTGGTTGATGATGAGCGAGACTTGGACTGACGACCTGGTAAAGGTAGCTGGAATCCACTGAATGCGGGAGGCGCATGACCGGTCGTCGTGGCGATCCTTGCGTGGGGAGACCTATGTCCAGTGGATGTCTAACGGTTGATGTGATGATAATGATGATGAGCGAGACTTAGAGTCGAACTGAGACCTGACTTTGAAGTAGACATTACTATAATAATAATAATTGTCATATACTGAACTAACTGATATTGTTGTATTCCCCAGGATAACCACAGTAACTTCAAAGCCAACTTAATTCAAGTGACGTCGTTGAACCAGGAGCCTGTTGAGGATCTGATCCACATCCTGGCCATCATGCTGGATCAGGCTCGGGACCTATACCTGAACAACTTTCAGACCAGGAACTTAGGGGAGTTCGATAGAGACCTCTCTACTTACAGGTCAGATTTTGAAGAAGTATATATTATGCCTATTGCTTATGTTAATTCCTCAAGATAACCGTATAACTGCTTCGGTATTCTAGTGGTTATTAGTGCTACTACTGGGAATCGAACGTAAGACCTTTCGATTCCCAGATCAAGCAAACTATTATTGGGTTTTTCCTATGAAATTCTCTCTAGCAGCTCGGAGTTTGGATTCGTGCCCGGTTGATGGCAAAAGGCACGCCTCCTATTGCATGGAATCTA
Source organism: Craniophora ligustri (assembly GCA_905163465.1). Classification (NCBI taxonomy): domain Eukaryota; kingdom Metazoa; phylum Arthropoda; class Insecta; order Lepidoptera; family Noctuidae; genus Craniophora; species Craniophora ligustri. The sequence goes on along the minus strand of LR990967.1, from coordinate 1,186,441 downwards.
AGAATTCCGTGGGTGTACATTAGTACACCTCTGCCAACCCTTCGTGGACGAGAGGTAGATAACTTTATCTAAAACTTTGTCAACAGATCGAAGAAATGGAACAAACTGAAAGACTACTATGACGCATCATCGGCCTGTCTCATCGACGCTGTTCGGAGAGACGCTAGTCTTCGCCAAGAAGACTTAAAAGACCACATAGTGATCATGAAGAACATCCTCAACTGGCTCCACAAAGGCGCCAAAGAGGACAAGAAATACCTCGGACCAGTCCTAAAGCCATATCTCGATGGTCTTTTCGCGAGTTCTATGGAGAATTCATGGTTTTTGGAAGACTTTGACGGGAAGAAATGCCTGAAAGAGTTCGATGGGTTGAAGGAGTATTGTTTAGGGGTCCACGATGGCAGTCTGGAGCCCTGTATGGGGCTGCTCGATGCTGCCAAGAAGTTTGCCTGGGCTAAGGCTATGGTCGATTTCGTGGACAGGTTTCGACATATTGGTGAGTTGAAACATACTATCAATATATATAAAAATCAATGCCACTTTTCGTTGTAATTTTATAACTCAAGAACGGGCTCACCTATCCAAACCAAATGTTCATCATAATTTTCGTGAAGTTAAGTAATTATTTTGGGAGCTTTAAAGCGTCTGCAAAGCAATACGGCCGACGGAAAGTGTCTGGGAGTATTCGCGACTGATGTTTAAGGATATTGCCTAAAATATTCGTAAAAATCAGCTTGGAGGAATTTACGTGAGGTAAGTAATATTTACTGGAACAAGTCGCTGGAACCAGCTGGATGCGGGTGGCCCAAGACCGGTCGTTGTGGAAATCTTTGGGGGAGGCTTATGTCCAGCAGTGGACGTCCTCCAGCTGACATGATGATGATGATGAAGTAATATTTGTATGTACCTTGATTACCTGATACCTGAAAATTGGCCCACTAGGCAAGATAGCTGGTAGGCATGCGTTCTTAGTACATACTAGCACTACTCAATAATCCACATTTGGTTCGTCAGAAAATACGTGACGTCTGGCGGCCCTGGGATCTTGGACTATAGTATTTTATCAGCAATGAGTTGGGTTCCAAGTGGCGCCTAAATCCAAAAGTTAGGGCAATGAAGTGATTTCACACCAATGATCACGATTGCCTTGTTGGTCTAGTGGTCCTATAGTGCAAGAGGTCTTGGGTACGATTCCCAGGTTGAGCAATTAGTTATTAGGTTTTCCTATGAAATTCTCAGTAGCATCTCGGAATTTGGATTCGTGCCCGGTCAGTGGCAATAGGCTCGCCCCAACGTGTGTACATACATTAGTACACCTCTGCCTATCCTTACGGGGACGACAGGCGTGATGCTGTTATGTAATCATATCATTTAATTTCATTCATAATCTTGCAGTAAATATGATTTATGTTGTACAATTATAAACTTAAATGCTTTGGTTTTAAGAGTCAAATAAACTAAACTAGTACAAATGTTATTATGACTGTCACAAACTAGATATATATGTACGTAGTTACGAACATCTGTGCCGGCCATTGCTCCTAATGAATAAATGCCAACATTACATTCAGTTTGATTGTTAATTTACAAAGCTCTTGGGTTTAGCGCCCGTTAAACTGTTGCGGTGAATTTATTGCGAGCGTTTTCAGCTTTAAATGAAGGGACAGTAGTGTAATGACCACTGGCCCAATTGTAAATGAACCTCTGAATGTACATTTAACTGTGTAGGTCCCATATTAATGTTGAAAACCAGGTACCAACAGGGTAAAATTATTTTATGGAAATTGAGGTCTAATTTGCACCCTCATCCCTCAGCTTATGCAGCCCACATTGCAATTGATTGCAATTGCAATGTGGGCTACTCTAATAAAGGGAAAATTATCAATAATTATAACGGTGATTTGTGACGAAAATTACATAGGTTCAATTTTTTTTATGTGAGAGCTAAAATCGGATGGAATGGATATTGATCTCCATTCACATATCTGGGAAATATTGGAGAATGCTGGTTATTGGATACTTGGTTCACATTTAAATCTAACTGAACAATCAAATGTTTAATATTAGGCGAAAATCGCACGGTGCGTTCATTAGCAGTCCCCTCTCCAAACGCAACATTGATATTGCGAGCTGTTTCTACCGCGTAAGTTCCGCATCGGAACTCGTATTCATCAATCAATCGAATTTTCGAAGTATCCATCTTTCCTGTTTATGCTGAATAAAAAAAACAACTGAGAGTCGATAATCGAATGTTGCACATTTTTTAAAAGAATAACTTCATAGGTACCACGTGAAAAAGGTTTCACTCAAAAATTTCAAACCATGAAGGTTTTATGTCAATTCAAGTACATACAATAAAACGGCAATTTCATACTTTAACGCCTATTATTAAAAACTTAAAACGCAACAATAATATAAGCCAGTGTTTCACAATTAGAAATCCAGTGGATCAAAATTTCAAGATCGCTTCACTGCAGTGGAATACGTTAGCATTCATAATATGACCAGCGTATAATGGTATGTGGGTTCATGGAGACTCCTAGCGAGGGGAGCTCAGGGCTGGGTGGTCAGGAGTTAATGCTGGTTGTGGCTGGTTCCAAGCAGATATAGTCAGGCTGGATAAGACTAGATTTGTTGGAATGTAAACGGTATCAATAGTATAATAGCCACGTGTCAATTCAACTATTCAACATATGTTTTAGTAGCTTTTTCAACCGGCTTGGTATGCTTATAACTAATTATAATTACTAATTTTAACTAATCTACTTTCTCATCAGTCTGTTTAATAATTTCTCACTCCCTCTATTAAGAAATCATAGATATTCATTCAGCATACCTACTAGTTTCCACCCCTTTCCGCCCTTTCCGCCGTTTTAACCCTTTGACCGCCACGTCAATAAAAAAAAAAAAAACCCTGCGCCACGCTACAGTAAAATAGTTATATTTTTGTCGACATTTGCCGACGAAAGCGTCGTGAGCACGTTCTGATTTGTCGAGTATAGCCGACCGTGGCGGTCAAAGGGTTAAGGGATGATTTTTGGGAAATATACTAGACTTATTCCAAGTCTCACAGCCTAAGTCTAGTTAGACTAGAAATTCGCTGTCAAGTAATTTGTTTATCAATTTCATTCAGTTGTACGGTCTACGATATTCACAATGAATTCCGTTCACACAGTCACCGTCCGACCTTTACGTATTGCGTCTACGTATAAATTCTCCAAATATGATGATGAAGGCGCTTTCTCGCTTGATGGCTTGAACAGCTATATGCGGCTTCATCGTCATATTGCAAATGAAGACTTTGCAAACTTTTGTTGCCTTTAAAAATTTGAAAACTGTAAAAATAATTAATTAATCACTTGTATAGGTGTATTTATTTCTGTAAATAGATCTTTTGAAGAAACTTTTATGTTTTAAAAGATAAACTATTATTATTAGAAAAAAAATTGCAATAGCGACACAAAGTGGTCGACAACATTTTCAATAAAAAAAAATATCGTGTCGTCTCATGAATAATTAAAAAGTAACATGTTCCATTTTCAGTTTATATCAGTTTCCATAGAGTTCCATTTTCAAATTATTCCCTAATTGTATTTATTATTTTTATTATATTTTTTATTTTAAGTGGCCAGTTCTAGAAGCTTAATACTGTGCCCTGTGTTTCCTTGTATAAGTTTGAAACTGTGGTGGGTTGCAAATCCCACGAAATTTGTGGATACGGCGCTGAATCTGGGACCGCGAGTTGTTTCGACGACGAATGAACTATGCAATATTTGAGACTTAGTTTTACGGAATATACGCTTATAATTTCACTACTATGTATTTTTTAGTACATTGTAAAACACACACACACAAACACACACACACACACACACACACACACCATTGGCATCCGTGGAAGCACTGCTGTGGATCCAGATGAAAACCAGCGTCATGCACCCTGTTGCACAGAGCTGCATGACATCATGCTGATCTGGAGACGCTTAAACCGCTGAATGGATTTAGATGATTTTTTTCTATAGTGATAGGTTGAATCCCGTAGAGGGACATAGGATAGTTTTAAAAATACATATGTACGCGGAACCAATGATTTATAAATTAAAACTAAAAAAAAGGTAAAACTGTATGAAGTTATTTTTAGCTTTTTAGTTTTTGAAGTTGGTTTTTCTTTTTTTTTTAAAGTTAATTTATTTTTATCTTTTTAGTGTTGTATATATTAAACTTTTCATATCAGGTCAATCTAATAGCCTGAAAGAATACAACTATCGATCCATATATACTTATAATTATGAAAGATTTTCCCTTCAACTCCTAACCGTTGAGGAGTTATACCTTCTATCATCAGATCATTACATGAGATGGTGATTTTCAGATGCAAATACTTGAACAGCTTTCGAGAATAAATGTAAATGTAATAAATGCCTATACCTAACTGAAATAATTTTCTTTTAACTCTTAACTGTTGAGGAGTTCTACATTCCATCATCAGCTCATCAACATCAAATGATCATTATCAGATGTAAATACTGGAACAATTTTAGTAAATATATTGAAAACGTGATAATTGCCTGTAAAATTTGAGGGTTGCCCTCGATTTCCCTGGGATCCCATCATCAGATCCTGATGTGGTCACAATGGGACCATCTGTGAAGTCTACCCTTTTAAACAAAAAAAGAATTTTCCAAATCGGTCCAGGCGTTTTTAAGTAATTCGTGAACATACATAAAAAAAAAAAGATTCCGACGAATTGAGAACCTCCTCCTTTTTGAAGTCGGTTAAAAAGACTATCATCATCATCACATTAACCGTTAGACGCCCACTGCTGGACATAGGTCTCCATCAAGGATATAAACTACTAACTTTAATTTCACTTTTCGTAAGAAACAATGTTTCCAAATTTTTAATCATGTAAAAAATTAATTATTCAAATTAGTGATTCTATGAAGCCAAAGTCACGGCTAAAATAAAATGTGTAGTACGGAATTCTAGGACCTTATTAAAACTATTTAATTTCTGCAAAATCCACATTCATATCATATGCACCGGTTAGCAAGAAGCGTCAGAACATTTTAATCTCTGTACAACCAGAATTAAATTCACTTTGAACATTCGCTTCGGAATAATAAACGTTAAATCTTCGTGGATTGGGCAGTTCCAACAGTTTTAAACATATTATTCTACTGAAATGTTTCTACTGAAAAACGTTTTACAGCGCTTACTGAAATCTGACCGCGTTATCGTAAAATATTGGAATGTTATCGTAAAAAGCGTTTATTTCATTGTAAGTTAGGTTTGCTGCCTCGTTGGTCTCGTTGGGTTCGTTTCCCAGGTCGAGCAAAGTGTTATTGGGTGTTATTGTTTTTCTATGTAATTCCCAGTAGCAGCTCGCAGTAAGATCGCCCTTACATGGGACTTAAAAAACAATCCGGCGAAATGTGGGTGTACATTAGTACACCCCTGCCTAACCCTTCGGGGAAGACTGGCATGCGTTTACCGTATGTACGTTTTATTTGAGCTGTAAGAGCATAATAAGGATCATATACCATACTAGCTGATTCCCGCGACTTCGTCCACGTGCAATTTAACAAAAAAGTTTCATATTAACTTTGCACCCCCGTTTTACCCCCTTAGGGGTTGAATTTTCTAAAATCCTTTCTTAGCGGATTTCAGCCCGATCCGTCCAGTGGTTTTGGCTGTGCGTTGATAGATCACTATGTCAGTCAGTCACCTTTGAGTTATACATATTTAGATAGGTACCTACTCTCCTTTTATTTAAATATGTTTTAAATACTGCCTCTTTGGTCTAGTAATCGCAAACGCAGATGTAAAGCGAGTAAGTTGACCAACTGATTCGATTCCTAAGTTAAGCAAAATGTTTCTGGAGTTATTGTAGGGAAACTTACAGAAGCTTAGAACCAGGTATAAGCAATTGGCTCCCTATATAACATGATGCGCATACAACTCTGCCTAGCATTAAGCGAGAAACAGTCGTGAAGGTATTATTTACTTACCAACCTAACACCCATCTCAAACATATTAAAGTTAGTATAATATTTAAGCACATTTGTTTCAGATTTTCGTCTAATCTTCCCTACAGAAGATGGTATGGCAATCTCGTATCCCATCAAACTGCCTTCACGCCGCGAGCACAGTTCTGCTCGCACCCTCACGCTGAGCCGGCGCGATAAAGCCGAGGCCAAGTTACGGCTGGCCGAGCGCTGTGTGCTCGGAGCGTTTGCTGCTGCCCTGGTGGGCGATAGACGGTGAGTAGAAAATGGTGCTACCAGCTCTTGCTGGTTGGCTTTGGTCTTCCAAAGCAGCTAAATAAATAATCTTAGCTGTGTATGAACGTGACTTGTGGTAGCCTAGTAGTGTGACCAGTGGACTGAGATATCAAAGATGTTGACTTCAAACCCAAGGCACGCACCACCGACCTTTCAGAAGTTATGAGCGTACTCATCACATGCTCAAACGGTGAAGGAAACGTCGTGAGGAAACCTGCATGCTTGAGAGATTTTCAATTTATTAAAAATTTGTGAATCAAACAGACTGCATTGACGGAGAAGTAGTAGGAGTGGAGTTTATAATTTAAGATTTGATCTGTAAGGAGTATTCTGTGGGTGAATAAGAGAGGCACGCTCGAGTAGATTTGAGGAACATCATCATCATCAACCCATTAACATCCGTGCCCAGCCCACTCCTGGGCTAGGCACCTTGATCTCCTCTCGTTTGAGAGGGATTATGCTACAGTCCACTACCCTAGCCTACTGCGGGTTAGCGTACGTAAATAACAATTATATTATTTCATTTAAATATATAGGTAATCTTTATATTACAGTCGAATTTTCATATAGTTGAAAGTGCACCAATCAAGTGTTCATTTACACGGGGTTCAGATCTGATCCGGTGTCACCGACTATCGCGGCACTCCATATCAGTAGGCACCGCTCTGGCACATCGCCAAGTGTACCTGCCGATAAACTGCCGATATTACATATTTAGACATTGATGACGTTGCTTCGATTCTCAAGTCGAGTAGATATATTTTGTTTTATAAAATGATCAGTCATTTATTGCTCCTCCGCTGGGCACAAGTCTCCTCTCATTTGAGAGGGATTATGTTATAGTCCACTCACAGTACTAGTATTGTGCAGGCATGGAGTTTGCCTCTCGATGTATTCCTTTAAAATTTTATCATGTGATACACAAGTAATTCCAAAATTCTGTAATTTGACTTCACACACTACTAGGAGATCACAGCCATATCAGTAACTGGTGCTTTTAACAAAAGGCCTTTTACATGGGACACTCAAAAATTTAAAACCATGAAGGTTCTATGTCAATTCGAAGTACTTTACTTATTACAGCGCAATCTTGTTCCGAGCTAAGTTACGAAGCGTGTGTTACAGATACTAGATGGTTAATACACTACATCTAGTTTTTGTAAATATATACATATTATACATAGAAATATCCTTGACTCAGGTCAGATTTCCATGCTCATCACACAAAGATTTGTCCGCACCGAGATCCGATCCCAGGAATCTCTGAAGGCAGCATTTACTGCCGCTGCGCTAATCCGGTCCTCCATATCAGCGAACTGTACATCTACTTACACTTCTATCGAGCCCTTTAGGACGTAGGCGTGATGTTATGTAATTTTACATTCCGCAATTGTAAAGCCGTAACAAATTAAATGATACACCTCTTTATATGTGCGCAGCCTCCTCCATCTGTTGTGTCATTGAAAAACACGTGTCGCATATATTTAGACATGCCAATATTTTACACATATTATTGACTATACAATAGTCACACAGCTGATGTGCATACCAATATATTATATTATTTATTATATACGACGACCCGACTAGCGCAGCAGTAATTAAGACTGCCTTCTGAGATACGGGTCCCTGGTTTGAATTTATAGTATAATACAAGATTTTATAGTAGGTAAAATATGTTTGTCTGTGTCTCGGAGAGTATGTATGTTAAGCCGTCTGTCGCTGTCGTCATAGGAAAGCCCAAAAATTCTGACAACTAGTTTACCAGGTTAGGAGTAACTGTATTGTATTAGGGCTGTTTCTTCGTGTAAAATACTTATTAATTCAGCCTCATCGAGGTACACACTAGAAGCCGTTATAGTTCGAAAAAAAGCTAAGAACAGTGAGTTCACTTATCATATTAGTTTTAAATAATTAAACAATATTAAGTATTCTGATTTATACGAAATAATTTCATGGAGTTAACTCCACTAAACTTCTAATACAAGCAAAACCACGGTGCTTAACTTGTTATACCGCTCGAAGCACAACTTTTAATGATAGCCGGTTGAAGTCCACAAACAGCTAACAGACAATCTCCGCCATTATGGCCGAGTTTCTGGCCTCATTGTATTACATAACATGTAGTTTATACTTAGTTATGTAGATTCTATCCGTAAGTTCATCCGCATGGATCAAAGGGTTAATTTGTGGGGACAATTTAAGATTTTAATCTCCGTGCAGATGAAGTTACCGCTGAAATTTACAAAACTATCTGTCGTTTTATTAACACGAATAAATTATTCTTTTGGATAGGCTTTTTATGTCTGAATTCTGGGTATTTGCCCTCATAAATAATTAAATACGAGGTGTATTACACCTACACTGAGTTTATTTCAGTATTTCTGCTCGCAAGTTGTCAGGAAGGAAATATCGGCGTTATCTAGTAACTGAAATAAAAGCAATGACCTTTAAAAGGTTCCTTTCAAAGGTAAAAATATCATTTAATTTTAATAGCATTTCATTAAATAAAAATGTTAGTTAGACCCCCACCCGCCGGTCCAACGGCCCACTGTCAAACCCACCAAAATATCTAATATGTACTTTGTTATTTGTCAAGTTTTAATCTACAAATTCAAAACAATGGAATCTACAAAACACTATTCTACCAAATTTTCTGCTATATTGTCTAGTAATTTTCCAGTTATCAAGTTTTAGACATTATACAAATGCAATAGACCGTACTGTCCCATAATATGTCCTATAAATACGTTACTGTAGGGAGGGGGAGCGAGCGCGATTTGTCACGCGCCGATACGCGTGATAAGGGTTGAACGGCCGCTATCTGTGACGATGATTTGCAATATATGCTGTGGTCGTGCCGCGAATAATTACTGTTACCGCTGTTCAGTTTGCGGCAGCCCTGCCAGTTATGTTTCATTAATCTGATCCTGAAAATATGTATAATTTTATCCGTATTTATGTCATAAAATTGGGAACGAGATTGGCTAAGCAACAAGCTACTTAATCGATTCTGTTGCTGCCGTGGTCTATCTGTCAAGTTCTAGTCTCGAAGACAAATTAAGCCTGGTTATCACCTAATCAACCTAAAATTCATAACTGTCGGTAAACTAAACTTATTTTTAATATACCAGTATTGTCTTGAGGTCTAAAGCTAGTTTTCATGTAAAAGTACTAAATTAAAATTGAATTTTTCTACACAGGCCAAAACAAAAACCCATATCTCGCCACGAGAGTTCTGACGAGATCCTCGCAAACGTCAAAACTGGAAACTACTGGAGGACTTCGAAACCAGACATCATCCCATCTTCATCTATCCAGGATATATCCAGAGACACGCTAGATAGTCTACCCAGAATTAAACGACGTTCGCGGAGGCACCGACCAGCTACCTCATACGGCTTTCCAGAAATTTCCATTTCCGACCATGCGGATACAAAAACCATGAGGAGAAAATACCACACGTTGAAGAGTTTGGTGTATACGGAGCCGGTGGAAAGTATTAGGGAGATGAGGGAAAGACCGCGGTCAGCCGGGTCTACTGTGAAGAATAAACAGGCGTTGAGTAGACCAAGTATTTTGGAGACCTTGGACTTTATTAATAGCGTGAAGAGTGCCTTATGTGGTGAGTTTGATAAAGTTTAACCTTAAATATTTGCAAATTTGGGAATAGTTTGGAATTTGTTATTAAATACTTTAATCACCGATTGATGTACAAACTTACTTCCGACTGAACTTTGTTTCAAATTATAATATTTTGCTTTAATAACTTATGAAATATTAATATGTTGCTAAGCGTTTCCGGGAAGGTCTAAAAGTTTTTGTAGACTCATTTAAAACACACAGAAGGGTAAAACAGAGAAGTACTATCTACACCTCCATTTAGCCGGTATGTTTTGGGCCCATGTAATAGAGGACGAGGCTATTTCCATCAACTAGGCACAAATCCAAACTCCGAGCTGCTACTGAGAATCTTCATAGAAAAACCCAATAACACTGCTCGACCTTTGGCTCACGTAACACAGGCGGAGGCTGATTTCGTCTTTATGTAAACAGTGGAGGAATCAGGAGCATCTGATGCAGAAGACTCAGCGTGGTCGTTAGAAGATGAGTGGTTGGTGGGCCAGTGTGCCCCCCTTAACTTGATAGCGGGGCGCTGCGGCCTACGCGGCTTACACCTAGCGCTCGGCGAGATTGTTTTGGCGCTGTTACACCGTGGCAAGTTTACTGTGAGTATGTCAACTCAGAGAACGACTACACTACATAAAAGGTTACTTATGGGCTTTGTGGAAAGGTTACTATCCAGTATCCAATTAGGCTCATTCTAAGCCTTCTTGGATAACTAGCTGGTGCCCATGACTGCGTAGAAGTAGTAATTTGGGTAGCCTATTTTCTACTCCCATTTTCACCCTCCTAAGGGATGACTTCAGGGATAAAAATCATACCATGTCCCTGGGACTCAAACTTATCGCCACCCAACATTTTATCTCAATCAGTTTAGCAGTTTAAGCGGGAAGAGGTAACAGATAGACATGTGGATATTTTTTCATAAGCTGCTTTGTCGGATCAGTTAATTTAGTATGCATTTCCTAAGTTGTACATAGTATCCTGTTTGAGTAAAAAACTACCCGGTTACCCAGTTACCCGAAAAATATTAAATAATAATAATAATAAAATTTAATATTAAATAATGATATGTAAATTGATCCTAGTAATTTCTCTAAATTCCTAATTGACAGCTGTGAGTGAGATTGGTCCATTGTTATAGATACTGCAGGAGCTGTGCTCGTTCCTGGGAGATGCCAGTGAGGGGGCATTGTTTGCTCTGCACCGACTGGCGAGAGTTGCTCGCTCTAGAAGTAGTGAGAGAGCCTCGAGGTAAGGGACCTTTATTAGAAGTGCTGAGATGTTATTATTATTCATTATTAACAATCTTACGGACCACCTGATAGTCAACCGTTATTGTAGCCTATAAATTGCGCGTTGTCCGCTCTGTAAATACCATATTCACTTATATTATAGAGTACCCCAAAAAAATTAAGGAGCATCGTATAATAGACGATTAACACTGACAGCAAACGCAATTCTTACGATGCCAGAACAGTCACACCCCCAACGAGCTCTGGTAACCTTACTAACTTGCAGAATCACAAATATTGTTGATTCACTGCGGTCTTCTGTAGAGGTACTTTTCCAGTCGGGCAGCTCAGTTTCAGCGAGAAATCTCACTATGCCCTACCTCTTAAAATATTTGCCAACCATCCTTTGCCAATACGTCTTCTATCTCCAATTATGTCTGGTGTCAGTTCTTGGCGGTTACCAGAGGAAGAGGGGAGTAGTTCGGAGTGTCGCCAGCAGTACAGAGCTCGGCACCCTGACTACGTGTCCGGTGATGAGGCTCCTCCGCCACCGCCACCCTTGCCACGTAACTCCAGCATCGGGAGACAGGTATGACCAGATCAATTTTGCCGTGTACGCTTAGCAGATAATCTAATTTAGAACAATTAGTCGATTGTTCTAAAAATCAAAGCAATAGCTAGATGTTTATGTATAGTAATTTTTGACCTATTTATTGGCAAATACTGGGTCTTCAACTCCTAAGACAAACTAATTAATGCAGCGACGTTAACGCAACTTTCAAATATTTGAGGGATGATCATATACGTTATTACTCAAAACAAGGATCTTTCGATGTTAAATATCAAAAAGCAGAAGGCAAGAACATCTTTGCTTAGGTTGGAACTAGATGGCACTGTGTAATAAAATCTGGCTGAGTTTATTGAATTCCATTTTGCGAAACCGTAAAAATATTTTCTCTTACAGGTGTCCCAACGTTACCCAGATTATCTACCTCCAAACAGACTCCAGCTTGAACCAGCAGTCACTCAGATCAACCCTCTACTCTCTCACCCCGGTTACACGGGCATCATTAACCCTATCTACGACATAAAGATGCCTAAAGACAAATTCGCTGTCAAAAGGTCCAAGTCTTTAGGTCGCAGTTTCAGTTCTAGAAATCTAGGACTTGAAATCACTAGGTATAACATAACTTTAGGTCACAAAAGTGGTAAGAAGACCAACGATGTTGTGACTGCTGTTACTGGGATGACTGGAGAGACTGGTTTGGAGACAAAGGGGCATTTCTTCCAAAGGTACAGCACTGCGGAGGTCGTTGGAGACTCCTATAGATTAAGCAGGGTTACTATCGATTGAGTTTTTGTGACTGGTAGCTTAAATGCATGAAACAGAAAATGTAACCAATGAAGAGTTTAATACCGTTGGGATTTTAGAAATAAAACTGGACATTTTGTGTTTTATCGCGGTTCATTGATGCTGCCATAATGCTGCGGCTGTTCTAATTCTAAAAAAGTAGTTTTATTTCATAGTGTAAGAAAAGAGTTGTGATTCTTTATGAAAGTATAAATTCGTTCCATTATTGAGTGTTTCTATATTAGAATAAAGAAACACTACCCTAGAGGGTAAGTTCCTTTCAAAATGAGACCGTTTGGCGCATACACTATCACACTGACCTAGTGCTTTATTAGTTGTTTTTAAGATCTTTTAGGAGTAGACAAAGTTAAAAGAGCATTTATCATGGTAAACTGATATAGTTTTGTGTATAGATCGGGGACCGAGTCAAAGGAGCTACTTTAATTGACAGAAAAATTGTTTAAAAAGTGTGTTTTCCATTTATTGAAGAGTTTTACTAGTGAATAGGTTCCAAATACCAAAAGTGGTGAATTGAAGAGGTGATTTTCTTGTTTGGAAATATCTTAGGGCCTTTAAATGGTCGTTAAAGCTTAAAATAGTGTTATCAATGTCAATATGATATTACATATATGGTGTACAAAACTAACGCCAATCAAGGAATTAATGAAATATAATATGATGAAAAATATATTTTTAGTAATATTAATAATAGAAAATATTTAGAGGGTATGAATAATATGACAATCCATGTGGATTGATATAAAAATAAAATCAATAAATATTTATCAGTTATGTTATATTTAACTAAGTGACCTTGAACTATGTGTTTTCCATTATTAATGTTAGATGATATTCTTATTGTGTTTTGTGTTATTATATAAATTATTTTTGTAAATCGTTGTGAATGATAGAGGGCAGTGAGTATATATATACAAAAAATCCAAAAACTAATGTCATTAGCATTTATTAGTTCCAAAAAATATTTATTAAAAGTAAAATGAAGATTATAGACAAATCGAAATGTTTTATTGTGTAAAACCGAGCCATTTATTTGAGTTTTCAGTCATATTCGAAACGCAACCGCTTTCGTCATGGTTTCCGCGTTCAGCACTCTGATTGGTCACAGTTTACAGCGGCCCAGTCCTAGCGCCCGTTACATTAAACGTAAACACAAAGAAACTGTATAATGTGGCGAATTGGAGCGCAATGATAACAAGGTGAATGATGAGTAAATACTGTCTTTAATAAAATAAAATATTATATAAACAAATATAGTAAGGCACTTACATGAATTCATAATATAAAGGTGTCTACATACACACGACAACGGGGTAAAATTTCCACTGTACAATGATTTACACTTTGCACTAAATAGTAGCCTTAAGTATTCATGTAAAAATATTGAACCAATTATAAATGCCGTATTTTTAAATAGCTAAAAAACTTAAATATTTACATTTAGATAATATTACGTATTTTTACATACCACGAGTCTGGCAACCTTTCTTGCTCGCAGAAATACAACTATCATTGTTTCACTGCGGTTTTAACGTATAATAACTAACGAGGCAATAAAATATATCACAATGTTATACTCAAACTTCACTTGATCTATCTATCAAGTTGTGCTTAAAGTTCGCCCCCACCGGGCGCGAAGGGTAAACTTTTGCGTTTCTTTAAAAGCTCTGAATTTCAACTTTCGAGCTTTCTATACGAAAGTTGGCTCGAAGTTATAGTGATAGGCCAGCGGTAGAGGGGGGAGGACTGGCTACGTTTGACTATTCTGTGATATTTAATAGTTTGCGAAGTAGATTAACTTCGGTTTTGATAAAATATAATGTATTTAAGAGTTCAATCCTAAGGTGAATGACTTATCGAAGTACTTAACATGCGTATTTGTCACATGCTCAAACGGTGAAGGAAAACATCGTGAGGAAACCTGCATGCTTGAGAGATTTTCTCGATGACGTGTGAAGTCTGCCAACCCGCAGTAGGCTCGCGTGGTGGACTAAAGCCAAATGGAGGAGACCTGTGTCTAGCAGTAGCATAATAAATTGTTTGATGATGAATTTCGATGAAAATAAATTTCAAAAACTAGCAGAAGTAGTTTGTGGGAGATGTAGCTGAGGATTGTTATTAAAGGCTTGTTCAGGGGCCAATATGATATATGAGAACGATAATATTAAATTAAAATAATAAAGCTCAATCGGTAAAGGAAAACATCGTGAGGAAACCTGTATGCTTGAGAGATTTGTCTTGATGGCATGTGAAGTCTGCCAACCCGCAGTAGGCTAGCGTGGTAGACTATCCCTAAGCCTCTCAAATGAGAGGAGACCTGTGCCCAGCAGTGGGACGTTAATGGGTTGATGGGTTGGGAAACGAAATTTCTCGTGTATTTTCAGCAGAATAATTACTGGACAGGAAAATATGTAGACTATTGTAGTCTCAAGGATATCGATTGGTACTTATTGTATCCTGTTACTAACAAGTAAATTTTACAGCCGCTATCTATCTATATTATTACGTTTTAGTACCGACGTTTCACGAGTAGAAAATCCAGAGTCACATATAGATTTGATGCTGTACAAGATCTGAAAGGTTGGGTTTTAAATAATGATAATATACCAGGATTCGTAAAACGTGGTTTAATTTTAATGACTATTATTCGTCTCTTATAACTGACTCGTTGGTTTTTCTGGTTGGTCAGGTCGAATAAAATCATTGTTTTTTTTGTAAATCTGAGTAGCAGCATGGTGTTTATAATACTAGGCTAA
Source organism: Craniophora ligustri (assembly GCA_905163465.1). NCBI lineage: Eukaryota > Metazoa > Arthropoda > Insecta > Lepidoptera > Noctuidae > Craniophora > Craniophora ligustri. The sequence goes on along the minus strand of LR990967.1, from coordinate 1,171,173 downwards.
TGACAATTTTATAAAGAAGAAGGGATACTAAAATATTTATTTGACCCCAAAAAGGATATGACTAACATACAATATAAAAAGAAAAAAATAAAAGGTAAACACATAACTATGTCTGGGTAATTCGTACCTTCTTACGGATTTCACCAAAAAGGTTCCTACGTCAGCATAATGCCGCTACAGGAAAGTGATGCTGCCCTGGTATTCAGATAGGGCTTTGCACGAGTTCACGGACGATTAAACTAAATGAGCATAGGTAAATATAATAAATACGTCATAAAAGTAAAATATATTACTCATCATCGCTTTTTGATCTATTTACATATGCATTACATACATATGTAATTGTTGTATACATAATAGTTTTCACCCGTAGCATTCATGATATATGTATATCGCATGATGTATAGATAAAAAGAAGCCTATGTGTTAATCTAGGTAATAAACTATCTGTATGCCAAATTCCATTGAAATCCGTTATACGGCTTTTTGCATGAAAGAGTAAGAAACACACATACATTACATACATACGTATTTTCGCATTTATATTAATAGTGGGATTTAATTATCGTGGAATAACGTAATACACCCACCACGTTTAGTTACACCTTACGGTGCCATCACCACATCATTTGTCTATGGTCGACAAATGAAGGGACGCCATCGCCTTTGGGAATGGCGGGTAAACGGACGCGGTGGCCTTCCAGGAATTTCCTATTTCTGACAAATTGAGCTGTCAAACTCGATGACTCGATCTAAAATGCTTTTTGAGTAATATAGGAACTAAAAATCTCAAAAGCAATTCGATGGCCCCACAACGTTTGAACTTGAATAACTGTTATTTAAAAGTAAATAGGGTTAAGTATTGTATATCAAATTAAAGATATAAAAAAAACTCATTACATTACATTTTTTATTTATTTTTTAATCCGTCGGCTTTCGGGAAAATTATGAAAAACCATTTAATTTTTTTATTCTCGTAAAATTTGTATGACTATATAACAGTAAATTGTCATTATACGTTTATTCGTGTAAAATGTCAAGCGAACAAAACTTATAATGTTATATTACACTATTATTCGGCGTAAATTAAGTTTTTTTTATACCCAGTAATAGGCATTAGCACGGTTGTTTACAGTAACTTACTCTATTGTTTAATTACTGTAAAGATAGAATGCATGTATATCAGGGTTCATAAGATCGATTCTCATTTATGTAATACACTGTTGTTATTGCATAGTATTATAATGTAATTTGCTTTACTTTATCAATTATACAGTAAGAAGGTGAAATAAAAGAAAAATATAATAAATAACTATCTATCTACATGCATACAAAATAAAGAACTAATGATAATGTAAAATAGAGTTCAAACCCTGACTTTTCGGAAGTTATGTGCGTATTCATCTCATGCTCAAACGGTGAAGGAAAACATCGTTAGAAAACCTTGCTTGAGAGATTTTCTCGATGGCATGTGAAGTCTACCAACCCGCAGTTGACTAGCGTGGTGGAATATAGTCTAATACCACTCAAATGAGAAGAGACCCGAGCCCAGCAGTGGGATAATAATGAGTTGATGATGATGATATTGTAAAAAACTAAAATTAAACTTAGCTATTAACTTCAACTTATAACAAAAAAAATAACGAACCATATTGTAATTTGTAATACTTGAGATTAAGTGCCCCCGTTACAGTCATTGGTTACAAAGATCTAAGTAGGTACCTTAAGTGTTCAGGATCTTCTGTAGGTTCTCCTCACCACCCTCGTAATTTGTTTTCACGAGAGAATTTTACTTATATTATTCACTCCAGTAAATTTTGTAGCTATTTATGTCATGTATGTCAAAGATTTCGAGTTATTCAAGGCACACACCACTGACTGTTCGGAAGTTATGTGCTTATTTATCACATGCTCAAACAGTGAAGGAAAACATTGCGATGAAACCAGCATGTTTGACAGGTTTTTTCAGTGGGGTGTGAAGTCTAAGCCAACCCGCAGTAGACTAGCGCAGTGGACTATAGCCTAATCTCTCTAACATAAGAGGAGACCCGTAGCCAGCAGTGGAACAATAATGGGTACATGATTCATGTCCTTTAACCAATTCTTCTATTTTATCAGTTCCTTGAAATCTATAAAGATCATTCTCTATCTTCTGTTTTATTTGGTATTTGTACTCAGTAACTGTGTAATTCTCCATCAAGCAATTCGTTTGATCGGTCGTGTATTAGTATGTAAGATGCTGCTCTCAGTCTCCTCTCACATAGTTCTAGGTCTTCCTCTGTTATCTTTTATATAGTTCTCATTTCCTTCTTCAACTTCCAAATAGCTGTATGTATATTTAATACTTGCTGTGTAATTTAAGAATATGGTTTTACAAATTCTAATATCCAACTCGGTATCTATTTCTTTATTTATCTTTTCACAACATTTTAATTTGCAGTTACAAGACGATTTCTGTGTGTTTTATAAATACCGTGCCCGTCCACCGTACTCGTAGTCGTAGTTGTTTTTTAACAATATTGAAGACTGAGGGAAGACGGGAGTACATAGAGAACTTACAAGATGTGAACATTTTGTTATAAATTATTGCTTGCTTTGCTTAAAAGGATAGACATAATAAATAAGGGCGAACGTGTCAGAAATCAGTATAATTATAATTATCTGTGGAAAATTTCATGCACAGCTGTTAGATAAAGAACTAATTTTCGTGCACATCGCAGAAACATTTGTCCTGGGTGGAAATCGAACCTAAGACCTCCGGTTTCGCATTCATTGCATTATTAACCATTAAACCAATAAGCCAGTTAATACCCTTATATTTCGCCGAATAAAAGTACCTATTCAATGTTTTCACAAACAAGAATACTGTCACTTAAATCATATCATCTAAATAGAACAAATAATCAGTAAAATACCTGTGTAGTCACATATGGATTGAACGGATCGTTGATCGTCGTTACTATGCATTAACTTAAACTAATGTGATGAAAATATTAGTATTTTGATCACATTAGTTTATTTGAACAGTCCGATTAAATAATGTAAGGGACAATGCAATACCTTTTTTATCAGTAAAAAAATATATTTAATCTTTCATCGTATAATATGAAACATTAGGAATAAAAACTGCATGCAATATTACAGGAATAAACGTGTAAGTAGCCATTACACGAACGCACAAGTCTTCTCAAACGTTTACTTGTTGTAACATGTTTATTCTTGTGCCCTCGGGGACCTAAAAAGCGTTTAACGATAGCATATACTATTATACTTGTGATATTAATTGCTTATTTTTCCGTAGAATAAAGGAATCAAGTGATATAACAAGCGCATTTTCGGTCATAACATTATAAAAAAAATTGAGAAGGTGCTGGATAGGACAAAGAAACGAAAAATGCAAAAAAAAAAATTTCGGGTAAGAGCTCTTGCACGTTTATTCTGTGGGGCCATCGAATTCATCTCTGCTCGGCCGTTCGGGATTACAGGTGTTATTATGATATATTATTTTATTTTAGTTTTTTTGACTGAAGTAGGTTGGCATCTACCACAATCTCACCTGATAAGATGTAGCATACTTACTTAAAAAATACCTATCCACTCGTAGCTTAAAGACCCTCACATTCATGATACGAAATACAGCCTTTTGAAGTTTGTCCAAAGCGATACTTCTGTAAAATTTAATAAGTCTATCTTTCTGGCGTACGAAGGTAACAAGCGAGAATTTATTTATTAATGTACGCGCCCATAAATCTGTGAAGCTTGTCACGTAACAAAGGTTTGTAGGGAGTGCTTCCTGGAAGTGATGTATCCGACAAGTTTCCTCTTCACCCGCAGGTACTTTTGAGGGACCGGAGAGGGTAATATTGCAATTGTAGTGATGTTCTTCACAAGACGTACACACTCGTAAAATCGTATTGGATGTTGTGTAACCTCTTTTCTGTCGTTTGACAATATGTATGGCGACAATACGTATGACGTTTATTTGTCGTATGTGGGAGCTAAAGCCTTTGTTCTTGTATTATAAAATACTAGCTAAACCCGCAAAAAATAGATAAACACAATTTTTGACTCGCGTTTTATATCGAACCAAAATTTTACAGGTAAATCGTCTGATGTAATCCCACATTTTGCTGGTTCTAGGTCCCAATAAATAGGGGCAATAACATTATACACTAAGCTGCTATTGAAAATTTTATAGTAAAATAATAACACTGTTCAAACGGTAATCGAATCTAGAATTTGACTCCTACAATTTACTATTATATGTAAAAATATACACTAGCAATTGCCCAGTATTTAAATATTTAGAAGAAAACTATTTCGATCAGTAGGGGATTTATAAAGCGCTAATAATTTATCTGGTTATAATGAGCTTAATTAGCCACAATCTAGTCCATAATGAATCGCCACAGTTTGACCCAGTTAACTCACAGGTTACACAACCCTACTTATCGGTTAAACTCTTTTAAACTGCGGCTCTGCTCGCTACAAAATAGCACTGTATTTTTTCTCCACACGCCATCGAGAAAATATCTTATTGCATGCAGGTTTCGTTACGATGTTTTCTTTTAACGTTTGAGCATTCGAAAAGTCAATGGTGACTTGGGATCTAACTCGAGACGTTTATATTGAATAGGCTTTGAGACCAATCTGAATAAATCTTACAACATTACAATACTACATTATCCGAGAAGAAAATAAGCTATGTTTTATTTTATTTAACTTAAAAATAAATAGGGATTAAATACCTATATAAATACCCGTGCAAAGCAGGGGCGGGCCACTAGTTAGACATGTAGTACATATAAATAAATTAACAAGTTGAGTACAAACTTAATATTCAGTGCAACGATATCAATTATTGCAATACTTATTAACATTTCAATGAAACACAGACCAATACCATAATTTAATACATAAATGCAATAATTAATAGGCTAATTATAATATATGTGGCAGAATATTATATGGTAACGCAGTGACTGACTGAATGTCCACATACTTATGTACGTCCACATAAAATTTACACAAGACACAAATTCTATTGATTATTATATTATTTAGTGTAGAACTACCAAAACATTAAGGAGTAAACTTAGCCTGAACCTGAAGTAATAAATAAAATACTTCATCATCATCAACCCATTAACGTCCCACTGCTGGGCACGGGTCTCCTCTCATTTGAGAAATAAAATACTTAATGAATACTAAATAATAAATATAAATAAATGTAATCTAATTCGAATAATCACAGCTTAATTTGCGGTCAAAGCTTGAAAACCAATGCATTATGCATCCCAATTTCATAGATTAATTTGCAGCGGGATTAACACGGCTAGATATTGTTCTTATTAAAAAATTTAAATGGCGTAGATTTATGTAAAGATAAGACGTAATATATCATCATGTTTGTATTACTTAAGGGATAAAAACAGGCATAGAAATATTAATTAGTCAATGTCTCGATATTCTAGTAGTCACTAACGCGACTACAAAGCTCGAGGCCTTAGGTTCGACGCTCAGATCTATCAAACTGGGCAATAGAATAGGACCTAAACTCATGAGGCTAAAAATGTACCGGATAATTATGGGTGTCTATCAAGGACACTGCTGCCTGACCTTTCATAAGCACAGGCGCAATAATATGTTATGTTAGCAGATGGCCAATGAAGCACAAATTACCCGATACGTTAAAACGTATTTACTGTCGGGGGAATTGGTACTGACAGTACATAACACACGCATGAAACTCGTTATTCAATTGAGGAAAATGGCTCAATCGTGTACTAGAGTTTGTTGTTGTATGAGTGAAGACCCATGTCGTTGTATACCCAGGTTGTTTATCCAGACCAGGTGACGTGGAACAATGTGACGTGTGTTCGTGAGAATTAGAGTTCCAAAGAGTATTTATTAAATTGGCTTTTACTGTTCTCAAAACCTCAAAATGTAATATTGAGTTTGAAAGTGAATTTTCAATGGGAACTTGAGCTGTGATTTTTGGTTCAATGGGTAAAAGGCTCGCCTACTGTTACGTAGCACCGTAACTATATAAATAACCCTGTCTATATACAAATTGCAGAAAATCAAATTGTACTAACCTACTTTTTTTCTTTTTTTTTTAAATCACTTTGCCCCGTTCTATGAATTTCTCCTGTGCCGTAAGTGCATTAACAAACATAAATATTCACAAAATGCACATCATGCACTAATACAACCGACACAACTCCCTGTAGGCTATACATATATTTTTTGTTCTATGCGGGGAATGAACCCGCGACATGCGGCGCAGAAGCGGATCGCTTGACTACTCCACCAAACGTGCCGACTACACTCGTATTACCTAAAATTATCATGTAAATATATATATATATATATTTAGTTCTTATTATTATTGCGATAAGGGAACAAACGAGCAGGCGGCTCACCTAATGGTAAGTGATCACCGCCGCCCATGGACATTTGCAACACCTGATGGCTTGCAAATGCGTTGCTCACCCCTGCAGAAACCGTTTTGTTTTCTTAAAATAGGGAATGCCTAAACTGACAGCAAAAGGAATACCCAGGCTGTCAGAATAGTCACTCCCCAACGAGCTCTGGTAACCTTACTCACTCGCAGAAAGACATCTTTTGTTGATTCACTGCGGTCTTCTGTAAGATGGAGGTACTCCCCCAGTCGGGCAGCTCAATTTGAGCGAGGAATCTCGCTATGCCCTACCTCCAAATAAGTTTCGAAGCATTATTAAGTTTAAACTTGAAATCCAATGAAGCAACTTTCTTGCAGAAATGATGACACGAAATCAAATCTTGCACCGTCATCGCCAATAATGAAAATCTCGCAACGGAACTTATATACGGTTTTTTAGGGTTCCGTACCCAAATGGTGGCAACGGAGCCTTTTTACCGCTTACCATCCGTCCTTTATCCATTCGTCTTTCTGTCTGTTACCAGATTGTATCTCATGAACCGTGTTAGCTATACAGCCGAAATTTTCACAGATGATATATTTCTGTTGCCGCTATAACAACAAATACTAAAAAGCTATGAACTAAAAACATATGTGGTGCTCTAATACAATAAACGTGATTCTGTTTGCCGTTTTTTGCTCTGTATTAATAACGGGGACAGGTAGCCGGTAATGAAATGAAAATCTTTTTAAAGACACTTTTATAAGTCATGTAATTTTTTGGCATCGGCGTTTCCTAACTGACTACCTCTGAGAAGAAATGCCGAAACAAACTCAGAGAATCATGGTCTCTTTTAAAGTTCAAACATTTTGGTTTCAATATATATCGCTCGAAGAACGGACGGCCGATGGGGCCTGAAGGTTCTAGAGTGGCGACCACGTACTGGAAGACGCAAAGTGGGCAGGCCCCCGGCAAGGTGGACTGACGACTTGGTAAAGGTCGCTGGAATCCACTGGATGCGGGCGGCATACGACCGGTCGTCGTGGCGATCCTTCGGGGAGACCTATTTCCAGCAGTGTACGTCTAACGGTTGAAATTATGATGATGATGATGATGTGAGCCTGACAATGTAGGTTAAAGTCTGAGATGTAACTGGTACGGAACCCTCAGTGTGCGAGTCCGACTCGCACTTGGACGGTTTTTAAAACCCTGTACGATCCGTCGTGCGGTCTCCAGGGGAGTAATCATCCCATTTTGGTAATGATAATGGCCAGAATAACGTTCTTACGTTCTAAGTGCTAGACATTTGTGGAGGAACGAACCGACGAATTAGACGTAACGATTCGGAATAAGTCACAGATTAGTGTAGGACAAAAAGGTGATATGAAACATACATACTATCAAAGGTTAGGCAGAGGTGTATCAATGTACGCCCACGTTAGTCCCATGTAATAGGGGGTGAGCCTATTGCCATTAAATATGTAAAATAATAAAGTATTTAAAGAGAAATTAGTGAAACAACACACAAACAGCAGTGATGAAGAAAATTGTTTATCAAATTGAGACTACATATATTATTATTCTGTGACGTCATAGATTATAACGTCATCGGTCATACTAACTCCGACATATCTCGGTACCATGCCAGTTTTGCAAAACAAGGATTGATACACGCTTAAAATCATTATAAAAAAATACTCTTTGTAAGTGGCGAAATATTTAAATATTAAGTGCCTAATTATAAGAGCCTAATTTAAATTTTCCGACGAATGTTCTAGAAGTGACTGTAAGTGCTTTCAAGCAATACCGGTGTATAACTACATTATATTATTTATTATGCAAACCGCTCGCAGCACTATGTAAATGAAGAGTGTTCGACGTAAATTACGTAGCTGCTACGACGCTACGGTGCTACGGCGTAGCACTTACAATTCTACTGTAGATATAATTATTATATTCCTGGAGGATTCTTAATTAAACGGTATATAGTTTTGTTATATTACGGGATTCATCTTACTTAAGCGGACGACCGAAAAAAGGTAGCGGAGATATAAAGGTAGCTGGATGAGGAAAGCAGTAAACAGTGATATGGCGTAGTTTGGGAGAGGCCTATATCCAGCAGTGGACTGCGATAGGCTGGGTTGATAAAGCGGTTGGTTCCGTTTGCCAATACCTTTGACGGTACTCAGATAAAACAAAGTATCTCGATGTTATAATTACTAATAGTTATCTTGCATTTCTTGTTAATTATTATTGACATTTCGATTTGCAAGTGGTGTTTATTAATGACATGCCTACCCCATCATCACGCATCCCCGAGGGCTAAAGCAGAGGTGTACTAATGTACACCCTTATTTTGCTGGTCTGTTTTAGGTCCCTTGCAAGCCTATTGCCATCAACCGTTCACGAATTCAAACTCCGACCTGCTATTGAGAATTTTATAGAAAAACTCAATAACACTTTGCTCGAAGTATGAATCGAATCCTTGCCCCTTTTCCCAGCAGTCACAGACAACAACTATATCAACGAGGCATTTCATATAATACATATGGAAAAAAATGAATCCCTATTTCCCTTGGTCGCGGCATAACTTGAAAACGGCTTCACCAAATTCATTGATATTTTTTTAAACGTTTTATAATATTTTATAGAAGGCTTTTACGGGAAAATATATAAAAAAAGTTACGCAGAGCATTAAAAAAATTAAATAAACTTAACGACTAGGCATATTAACGCATTTAAAGTAACCTTATCAGTTTACATTAAAAAGAAAAAGAAGAAAATTGACATAACTGTTATTCTTACTACAGTTCGCGCGATTGACAAATTGACTGCTGTAAATATCGTTTAATAGCTCCTAATCGGAATCGACAATTCGGATAAATAAATCGGAATATTTCTTTATATTTGACTTCCCGCGACTAAGAAGATCTTATATTTCCCAACAAAATATAAAAATGCAATTAGGATTCGGAACATTACACGAATCTATCCAATGAAGAAGAAACAGATATCTTGCTTCTCTAGTAAAGACTGACAAGCGGCTCGGTTGGCAACGAGGAATGATGTTATCTTTAGTTCTTCAGCAAATAATACACTACTGTAAAAGACTACGTGTCAATACCGACGCTACAAATACCGACGCCATCAAAACCGACGCCACCAATAACGATGCCACCAGTACCGACGCTACCAATACTGACGCCACCAATACCGGTTTTCTATCAATACCGACGCCAACAATACTGAGGCCATCAATACCGACGCCATCAATACTGACGCCATCAATACCGACGCCATCAATACCGACGACACCAATACCGACGCTATCATTAGCGACGCCACTAATACCTACGCCATCAATACCGACGCCACAAGTACCGACGTCATCAATACCGACGCCATCAATACTGACGCCATCAATACCGATTCCATCAATACCGATGCCAACAAAATCAACGCTTTAAATACCGACGCAACCAATACTGACTCTAGTAATTCCGACGCTACCAGTACCGTCGCCATCATTAGCGACGTCAACAAAATCGACGCTTTCAATACTGACGCCAACAATAAAGACGCCACTAATACCAAAGCCATAAATACCGACGCCATAAGTACCGACGCCATCAATACGGACGCCACCAATACCGACACCAATACCTACCTACGCCAACAATACCGACGCCACCAATACCGACGCCACCAACACCAACGCCAATAAAAATTCAATCAAATCAAAAAATCAAATTTCAATACCAAAAAGAAACCGTAAAATACTTATTTTTCGCAGACAAAGTCGCAGTCAAAAGCTATATATAAAAATGTATCCCTATTTCCTTTGGTCTCGGTATCACGCGTGAACAACTGAACCAATTTTGATTGATAAAGACGGAACATTGAAGAAGGATTTAGGCCATTTTTATCAACCTATCACGTGGGCAGAGCCGCGGGCGGAAGCTAGTACATAATAAATTCTCTCTCTTATTTATTTACAAGTCAATATCAATTTAGGCGGAAAATTCCCGGTCGGTGTTCATTGTAAGTGGCAGTTAATGGCAGCGCGGCGTCGTGTCCGGCGCGGGCGAGGCGACACCTCTGCCCGCTCCCGCCGGTGAGGTGCGACCGGAGCTGGAAACTGATAGGTAGCCTATTGTGACCTCTACTTGCTGTTTCTTAGGACATTTTTTACTAGAAAAATCGCTTATTTTTTTTAAACACACAATTTATTTGTTATATTATATTTCCTACTTGACCTTCATGTCTTTCAGTGTGTGTAGCCAGTAATGACTTATGGCACCGAGACGAGGCCGATTACAATGGCCCTTATAAGAAAGCTCACTGTCACTCAGAGAGCGATGGAGAGGGCTAAGTTAGGAGCTTCACTACGTGATCGAATCAGAAATAAGGAGATCCGTAGAAGAACCCGGGTCTCTGACATAGCCCGAAGAATCTACAAACTCAAGTGGCAGTGGGCAGGACACATTGCTCGAAGAACGGTTGGCAATTGGGGCTTGAAGGTTTTCGAGTGGCGACCGCGAACTGGAAGACCTCCAGACCTCAGTGTGGGTAGGCCTCCGGCAAGGTGGACCGACAACCTGGTTAAGGTCGCTAGAATCTGCTGGATGCAGGTACCCCTAGACCGGTCGTTGTGGAAATCTTTGGGGGAGGCTTATGTCCAGCAGTGGACGTCATCTAGCTTATATGATAATTTCCTCCTTTAACTTCATCACATGTACATAACATATACATTATATGTATATATATATATATACATATTGTGTTATTGGACGTATGATTATACTTATATCAAAACATGGTTTAATTGTGATTCTGTGGATAACAGATCATCTCCACCTAACTAATGAGGTCGTTTTCATCCTTTTTTTAAGGGTGCTGGAAAAACCTTTACGGGCCGTCGCCTCCCCAGGCGGCGGGACCGCCGCCTGGGGAGGCGACGGGGTATGTCAGACGCCATTCAATGTGAGCGTTTACTGATTAAAAAATCGCACCGTCAACGTCACCAGCCTTGGCCATGGGATTCGCGACAGCATGCACCACAACCACGGTGGGACTCGTTTTCATCCTAGAAGAACTAGTGAAGTGAAGAATACGTGAGTATTTCGTGAGTAGGGCCAAGCAACACGTGCGTCGCGCTGTGAGGCGCGGAAACAATTACATACACTTTATCACATGCGGGTATCAGCTCTAGTGAATTGAATGTGTATTTACTTTGGATAGTCAAATGATTGGACACAGTTGATCAATTGGTTAAACTCTAACTCAAATGTGTGACTATCTCGTTGGTCTAGTGATCGCAAGTGCCACTGAGCCAGACAATTCAATTCGCAGGTCGGGCAAAGTGTAATTGGGCTATTCTATGAAATTCTCAGTAGCAGTTTAGAGTTTTAATTCGTGCCTGTTTAATTACAATAATAGGCTCGCCCCCTATTACGTGGGACCAAAACATACCAGCGAAAATTTGACGACCAATTAGTCCAGCGGTAGTTAACACTGCCTTCTGTGCTATGGGTCATGGATTTATCTATGTATAATATATATTTATTTACAAAAAAAAAGTATATATGTACCAACTAGTATCCGTAACACAAGCCTCGTTGCTTAGCTCGGAACTAGATGGCGCTGTGTCATAATGTCCAGAGATATTTATTTATAATAAATATCTTGGCATTTAAATAAATAAATAATGTGGGTGTAAATAAATATAGTGTACTATAACACTTCTGCCCAACCTTTCGTGAATGACAGGTGTGATGGTTTTATATATATCGATATCCCATAAAGGTCTTTTTTTTAATACTATCAACAAATTGCGTTCTAGGAAACAGATTTCTTATCGTATTGAAATTTACCATTGATGATTCAAGGGCAAGACAGAGATAAGAAATATTACACGTGGCTTTAATATTTATGTGTGACATATAATATAAAAACAATAATATATGACCTTACTACCTTCTAACCTAGCTTTTGCCCGCGACTCCATCTGCGTAGAAACTTCTATCCCTATTTTTATTTATAAAACATTATTTACAAGATAAAAACTCTCCTATATCTAGTGATGTGCTGTTACTATTTTACTGTGACCAGTATTTTACGTTACTATTTTACTGTGAACAGTATGTACCCAGTAAGTTTCTGTTATTACCGGTAATGTTTCCCAACGCTTATAATATTGTTTGAACAATATAACCAGCGTTGGGGTCGTCCAATAGACGATATTAATATCGTCTTGTTGATTTCTCTAATAAATACATTATGCAGTATCAATTTTATGCCCCAATAATCAAGGTTCATTCACTTAACAGATGAAGAAAACATTGACGGCCGGAATTGAGGGGTGAATTTTTTAGATACTGAATCCTAAGAATACTAAGAATCCTCTCTCCTAAAATGTTTTACTTTGTTGTGCCCGACAGGGTCCATGATGATTTGATTTTAATTTAAGTCCATCTGTCGAATTACCATGGAAATATTTAAACAATTAGTAAATAGAAGACCAAAATAGACTCAGTCGGTAGTCAACGGAGGAACAATCAAATAATAATAACGGATTCTAAACGCTCTGAGCAGAAGATTGATTTAAAAAAAAAACTTTTTAAATTGACAGGTTTGTCGTTTAATTTTGTTTTTTTTTTACTCGTTTAAAAAGGTAGGCACTGTAAAATATTACTGAAAACTGGGAAAAACCTGTTATTATTTATTGTTGATACACGTTAAGGTTTAAATAAAATATACCCACTGTGACTTTCTGTTATCATGTCTGCAAATATTTTCGTGATCTCGCATTGTAATTATAATTATGAATACTCAAACATATAGTTATATGTTTGAGTAACATGATACGTATAAATGCGTTAAACCAAATATTGTTTTTTTTTTAACATGCAAAGCTTACTAAGTATGTAACTTGATAGGATTAACGAGAAAAAACCCTGCCTGCCTGCGCGAAGGATGCTAGGCGGGCTATGTCTCGCTCCTAGCCGGGGTCCAGCGACCAGAGCTGGACCGAAGCCCGCCGGGGTTGTGGTGCATGCTTTTGCGAATCCCATGGCCCCGGCAATAGGGTTGGTGGCGTTGACGGGTGCGGTTTTTTTGTCAGTAAACGCTCAAGCGGAGTCGGACACACCCCGACGCCTCCCAAGGCAGTAAAGGATTTTTCCGCACATAAAAAAAAAGGTCCGTTTTTTGGCCTTGTTTGGGTTAACCAATTTTGATATATTTTGTAATATCTCTATGAACTGTATTTTTTTTCTATTTGTTACCTGACGAAGTCAGAAATAAATGTATTTCTTTCTCTCTTTCTTTCTTTACAAAATTGCACTCCTCTTTTCCACCTTCTCAGAAATGATTTCCGGGATAAAAACATATCATATCATATGTCCTTTCCCAGGATTCAAACTATCTCTATACCAAATTTCATCTAAATCGGTTCAGCGGTTATAGCGTGAAGAGGTAAGAGACAGACACGCTTTAGCATTTATAATATTATATGGATATGGATTTAAAATTAGATGCAGTTAAAGTAATCAACACAACAATAGGTAATTAGTGAAGCGAGTAATGCGTTGCAGCAGTATATGATAGCCATTTACATAACTTCTTCATTCATCAGCTGCGAGTCAAACTCGTACCTAGCACATTTTGTACAGACTTGTATTGTAACAAACAGTCCAACATGATACATAAAAGATTCGTCTGCGTCGCTCTCGTGTTAATGGTCATGGCTGTAAGTATTTATTGACTTCGTTATGTTATTCTTGCATTTTGAAATACGGCGTTTAATTTTCCATCATCAACATCATCATCAGCCAATATTCATCCTCTGCTGGACGTAGGCCTCCCCTAGTGAATGCCATAATCTGAAATATCGGTATACGTCAGTTCATAATTAAATGAAGGAAAGATGACAATGATAACGATTAATAATAAGAAATCATTTATTTCTCAGAGTATTACATGGTAGAAAATCTATTGCCTAAACACTCTAGTCTATGCCTGTCCTGTGGAGTGTTTTATTTTTTAAGTACAAACATGAAAGAAGTGACGCATTTCTACACCAAAAAGAACATATTTTCTTTTCCTTAAAATAACAAAGAGATCCAGTACAAAATCTAACTGACAAAAAATCAAGTGCGATGCTATGTATGGGTCACTTAATGATTTTTAAAAAGTCTTCTGTATATTTGTAACGTCCAGTTCAGCAAGTCTGCGGTTATTATATTCTTTGTCTCTATGTGCGAGAGTTTGTATATGTTAAGTTTTTTATTTATCTTTTTGTACATGAAATGAATCTATATTTATTTTTCAGTTCTGTGTGTCTGCTTATCCTGGTGAAACTGAGGAGGTGGTCACCGGATATCTGCCGAGTAACTGTCCCGATAATGCAACACCTGACCCAATAACGGACCTCTGTCCATCTTTTTGGGATCATCAAATGACTGGTCCACAATAATAACATAAATATGAAAGTGTGTTCGTCTATGTATCACCTTTTCACGCCTAAACTGCTTAACCAATTTACATAAAATCTCTTTTTCTTATTATACATAATTAGTGTATAAAAAATTCAAATTCTGTTCGTAATGTCTTTATGTTTATGATTGGTACTTTTATTGAATATGTTCTTTCATATATTTTGTTCTATCAAGTATATACCTGAAAATAAAATATAAATCATACTGAATGGTTGTTTTTTGTCTCAACTTATATTCAACTTGGGGCCTGTCCCGGCTTCGCACGGGTGGACATTTATTTTTTAAACTTCGTTTATGCTCCGCTCTTATTGGCAGTAGCGTAATGTATATCTATAACCTATAACCTTCCTCGATAAATGGACTATCCAACACAAAAATAATTATTCAATTCCAACCAGTAGTTCCTGAGATACATATTAGGAAATTCATAGGAAATTAGCATCCGTCAGAGGTTCTGAAAACGCTGCAAAAACTAGACGTGAACAAAGCCAATGGCTCCGATGGAATTCCAGCAACAGTGCTCCAGACATATGCCACTGAGCTCGCTCCTGTACTGGCCCTCCCTGTTTCGCCTCTCAATGACAACTGGTCAGGTTCCAAAAACATGGAAGTTTGCCAACGTGCAACCAGTACCTAAACTTGGAAACCGTGCCGACCCTAATAACTACAGGTCGATTTCCGTCATGTCCATACTCTGCAAGACTATAAAGCGTGTACTGAATAACATACTCCTGGCAAACCTAGAAGCGAACGACCTCCTCAGTGACCGACAATACGGGTTTCGCCGTAAGCGGTCCACAGGGGATCTTCTAGCGTATGTCACTTACATCTGGGGTGAAGCCGTTGAGAGACACGGAGAAGCGCTCGCCGTCTCTCTGGAAATCTCCCAGGCCTTTGATAGGGTTTATCACTTCAACCTTATTGGCAAGCTTCCTTCATACGGTTTTCCTGCCAGTCTATGTGCCTGGATCTCTAATTTTTTGAGGGACCGGTCATTGCGAGTAGTTGTTGATGGTCGCTCGTTTGACCAATTGGCTATTAATGCCGGATCAACGATCTGCTGAAGCCCAGCGGCGTGTTTGGGTACGCAGATGACAACATAGTTGTAGAGAGCTACTAAGCCAGTGCACGGACTGGAGGGGCTCAAATCCAGTGTCTTAGGGAGACGGTGGTCGAGCGCACAAACTTGGCCTTAAAGGCAGTCTCCGATTAGGGCAAAGCCAACCTGGTCAGGTTTAACGCTGCTAAGACCCGGGCGTGTCTATTCTCCACTAAGCCAGATTGAACGGACTCCTCCGTTCAATCTGGCTTCCACTTTCCAAGATGTGTCTGTGCCGATAGCTGACCATCTTGAGCTTCTTGGCATCTCGGTAACGCCAAGTCTCAATTTCGGCTCCTTTATTGAGTCCAAAGACAAACTAGCCTCTAAAAACCTTGGCTGTTTGGCAAAGCTGGGGCAGTACTTCACGCCGGGGCAGTTGCTCAACCTGTACTAAGCCCAAGTCCGATCGTGCATGGAGTTCTGCTCTCACCTTTGGGATGGTTCTGCCAAATACCAGCTGGAGGCGTTGGAGACTATTGAGAGGAGAGCCAGGAGGCTTAATGGCGACGATAAACTTGCCAGCAAAAGGCGTCAAAGCCTTGAGGATCGTCGTAGGATGGTCGGTCGGTAGCTTGTCGGTCTTTTACCGGACACATTTCGGAGAGAGTGCGTCAGAACTGCACGATCTAGTTTTGCCATCGGACCATCGGGCAACCAGGCAAATTGATAAGCGGCACGCACCGTTTTATGGTGCAAATTCCCGTAACCCGCACTAAGCGTTTCGATTCGTCGTTTTTTATCTGCACAGCGAGGGAATGAAATCAGTTGCCTGAGTCTGTATTTCCCTATGAGTACAATTTGGTAGTCTTCAAGTCACGAGTGAATAGGTACCTTCTTGGTATGCGTGCTTCATCTTAGACCACATCGTCACTTACCATCAAGCGAGATTGTGGTCAACCGCTGACCGATAAATGATTAAAAAAAAATATCTAAATCAGCAGACAGTCAGACAGCCATACTTTCGCATTTATAATATAAATGGTTATTGCTCGCAATTACGTCCGCGTAAAATGTTATTAGTTATAGATACAAATATATATATATAGATACAAAATTGCATCCTACTTTTCCCCCTTTTAAGGAATGCTTTCCGGGACAAAAAAAATCTCTGTCCTTCCCCGGGACTCAAACTATTTCCAGACAAAATTTCATCTAAATCGCTTCATTAGTTTAAACGTGAAGAGGTTACAGACAGACACGGTCTCGCATTTATAATATTATCATGGATATGATTTAAAATTATATGCAGTTAAAGTAAACAATACAACAATAGGTAATTAGTGAAGCGAGTAATGCGTTTCATGAGTATATAATTGCCATTTACATAACTTCTTCACCATTCATCGGCTGGGAGTCGAACTAGCAGCATACTTTGTACAGACTTGTATTGTAACAAACAGTCCATAATGATACATCAAAGATTCGTCTGCGTCGCTCTGGTGTTAATGGTCATGACTGTAAGTATTCATTGAGTTAGTTACGTTATTTTTGTATTTTGAAAATCGGGCTTTTAATTTTCCGTCATCATCAAACTCATTAGTATTCATTGTTCAGTCTAGGGAATTATACTTACCATATAGGTTTTTTTTAATATGTTTGACTATTGACGCCTCAAGACGTTAAATTTTTTACATTGACCTCATATACCTATTACCAAAATAATGTACTACAATACCTTCTTATAAAAAGAGTGTCTATGGATTTTCGTGCCGGTTCTTCTCCATGAGATCAACTTCTTGGAACCGTGCAGCTAGAGTTTTAACGTTTTATAAATGCTTGCAAAAGTTCATATGAAATAAAAACCTTTTGATTTGATTGTCCCTATGCTGGGCACGGGCACAATCTCCTCTCTTTCGAGAAACAACCACTAACGATTGACTAGATTTATGTAAGACAACCGAGACCGATGTGCTCTCTTACTCAGCATGGCTATTCTCTAACCATAAGCCACTCTACAAACCCGTTTTCCATTTGCAAGTATTTATAATTAGTAATAACCATTTAAAAACCTCCGACACATTTTGTGTTGGTTATCTTGGACCGATTTTCATCCGACAGCTAAGAACACAAATGTTTTTATGTATAATAAGTATTTATTTATTAAAATACATCTATGTATCTTGTCAACCATTTGGTATCTGTAATACAAGCCTCGTTGCTTAGTTCGGAACTAAATGGCGCTGTGACATTATGTCCGCCCGGATATATTTATATCTATTTATTTATTTAGCCGGTAACACCCAGACGCAGACGCAGACTTCACATGCCATCAAAAAAATCTCTCAAACTTGCAGATTCCTTACGATGTTCTCCTTCACCGTTTGAGCATGTGATAAATACGCACATAACTTCCGAAAAGTCAGCGAAGCGTGCCTTGGGTTTGGGGTTTGAACTCGAGACCTTTGACATCTCAGTCCACTGGTCACACTACTAGGCTAACTCGGTTATACTACACACAATTACCTGTATGTATAGTGTAAAATATCGGTATAAGTCGGTTAATGATTAAATGAAACAGGACAAGATGACAATATTAACGATTAAAAACTTCGGAAAATAGATTTATTTAACTGTAATATAAATTCCATTAAACGTGTTTTCAGATAGTAATGGCTCTCTTCACTAGCTTATTTTGTAACATCATAATTGTCCTGTTATTATTAAGTGTATTTATCTCTAACTTAGATAATTAGATACTCACTGCTTTTTCACTGTTTTTTAATATCTTAAGGAAACTCCAGGTCTAATTGTAAACTATAGACATTATTCCTGTTTTGTAAGTGACTGTTCGTTTCTCAATAAATAAATAAAATAATCAATATTTATCTTCCAGTACTGTGTCACTGCCTATCCTGCTGAGACGGAGGAAGAGGCTTTTTCAGTCACCGGATATCTCCCGTATGAGTGTCCCGAGCACGCAACACCAGACCCAGTCACCGACCTCTGTCCATCTTTATGGGATAAAAACACACAAAGTCCACAATAACATCATCAATATAAAAATGTGACTGTCCGTCTATCACCTTTTTACGCCTTAACTGCTTAACTGATTTAAATGAAATCTCTTTCTCTTATTATACATAATGTATATACAAATTTAAAATTCTGTTCGTAATGTCTATATGATTTGCGATGATTTGTATCAGTACTTTTTTCTTTCGTGTATTTTGTTCTATTAAGTATATGTATATCTGAAAATAAAATATAAATCATATTGAATGGTTGTTTTTTTGCCTCAACTTATATTTAATACTAGCAGCCCGCCCCAGCTTCGCACGGGTATACGCAAATATAATCTTCAATTGAGTTCTTCATACGGATCCCTAATATTTAAAAAAATTAAATGTAGCTTATGTTCTACGCGGATAACGTAACATTCTAACGATGAAAGAATTATTCAAATCAGTCCAGTTGTATTGGAGTGTATTCAATGCAAGAAACAAACAGTCAAATCTTTCCTCTTTATAATATTAGTATAGACAAATCTAGCGTTTAGCTCAGTGGTAGTTAACGCTGCCTGCTGTGCTATGGGTCCCGGGCTCGAATCCCGGTAGGGACATGTTTGTGTGATGAGCATCAACATTTGTATCTGAGTCTATACATATATCGTATAATATGTATGTATTTCCAAAAAATATATATATGTAGTATATCAACTATCTAGTATCCGTAACACAAGCCTCGTTGTTTACGACGGAACTAGATGGCGCTGTGTAGTAATGTCCGGAAATATTTATTATTTATATTTATTTAAATCTGAAATGCTTCCAGTTACATAAAATGATTTAGACCTGTGTAATAATAGTTCATGGGGCTTCACATATATCTCTGTTCATTTTCCTTTGCCGTTTGAGCATGTGATAAACACGTGCATAACTTCGAAAAGTCATTGATGCGTACCTCGGGCAAGTAAGTTCGCTACCCAGGTCGAATAAAGTGTTAATTGGGTTTTCCATAAAATTCTCAGTAGCGCTTGGAGTTTGGATACGTGCCCGGTTGATGGTAATTACTTCGCCCTCTGTTACATAAGCACACCTCTGCCTAACCCTTCGAGGACCACAGGCGTGATGGTATGTCATGTTATCACTGTATAATTTCTGTGTTCAGTTTAGTATTGAACACTATCCACAGAGCACAAGAAATCTTTTATTATTAACTATTTGTGGCCTCAAACGACTCCCACGGGAAAATGAGGTTATACGCTGAACCAGGGACAACTAAACGATTTATTTTTCACAATGTAAACAGGTACATATATAAAAAGAGAACAGTAAAACCAATAATATGAAAACGCATCATAATATCATTTGGGTATATGTTTTCTCCACTCATTCTCTAAGGCCCTGTATACACTTCATTTTTTAGCTTCAGTGATCTGCTATTAAAAAGGTAGAAATAAATAAAGAAGGCGGGGAAAATTACTATGTCTTTTGCTATAATCTAAATTACAATCGGTATAATAATACAACAATATACTACAATCGGTAGCCTAGCGCGGGTTGGCAGACCAAATATTGTGATTATTATAAATTGAGTTAAAAGAATATGGATCTCTGAAGTTGGACCAAACTATTATACAAAATACAGTGTGCAACAAAGTTTCATTAAAATCGGTTCATTAGTTCAGCAGGTCACCGCGGATAAACATGATAATGTTTATATACAAATATATTAACTTATAGGTCGGGACACTCCCTACTGTCCGATAAATCGTAATATTCCGAAGTACCTATGTATGTTGTAGGTGACAGATGTCATACACAAGGCTATGTGTGGGTGGCATCTATATACAGTATTGTACTTGAGAAATAAAACCAATGAATAATGTACCTAATGTCCATGCTAAAATGATTTATTATACAGTATAGTCAATACTACTTTGATTTGTTATATAAAGTCACTAAGTATACATGAAGATCGTATTTAATTTTTCAATGGACTTCATAAAATGTATTTGTTTATGTGTATATTATAAAAAAATGTGATAGCCTAGTGGTAAGACCAGTGGGACAGTTAATGAGTAGTCAGAGGTCCCGGTTTCGATATCAAGGTATCGTTGACTTTTCAAAGTTATGTGCGTATTTATTACTAGCTCAAACCGTGAAGGAATACAACATGAAAAATTTTTTTAGTGATTTTCTCCATGACGCGTGAAGTCTTCTAACCTAAATTAGGCTATCTTGATACCTATAGCCTAATCCTTTTCAAATTGAGAGGAGACCTGAATACAAGAGTAGTACACACCCAATAGTAAATATGTAATGTTTAGTGATGAGATTGGACAAGGAATGGGTCAGTTATTGTCAAATCATATGGGACAAATAACTACTAATTTTTGTATGCCTGGGTTGGATTATAATAATATTGTTAACAAAATAATTGACTCAAATTTTAATCCAGACACCACTATCCTTATATTTGTAGGTAATAGAGGTAATGTAAACAAAAAAAAAATGATTGAACTTTTGACCAAGTTGTCTAGTCTAAATGTACACAACATTGTTTTGTTTACATTTCCCTATTCAAAAAGTTTGCCAAAGGAAGAAAATGACATACGATTTAGGCTTAACCTATCTCTGCATACATTATGTACAAATAATTCTAAATTTAATTTGATTGACAGTAATAACTATGTGTGCAATTATTTTTATTTGACGAAAGATAAGTATTATCTTTCAAAGTACTGTAAGAGGCAGTTAGCTGTGTCTCTGTCATACTATTTTGATATTTTAGCCAAAAATATGGCTATTCAACATATTGGTTCTATTGAGCCTGTTTCTGACATTGTAAGTGATTTTAGTTTGTAAGACAACAGAGGTATCCTCTTGCATTAATTCATCCACCAATTATTGCGCCTCGAGTGATTGTATGGTAGACATAGGTCAGTCGGCGTGCAGCATTATGGATGGTAATAGGCATTGTATCAGCCTGGTGCACCAAAATATACAAGGAATAATGAAAAAAGAACTAGAAATTGAATTATTTTTAAATTGTAACAATATAGATATTCTTTGTATCACAGAACATTGGCTGAAAAACCATCAGTTAATTTTTAATTTTGGTAATCACCAGGTTGGTAGTTCATTCAGCAGAGAGAATGCCATTCATGGTGGCTCCTTAATCCTATTAAATAATCAAATTAAATTTAAAGAGCGAAAGGACATAGTGAGCCTCTCTGTTGAGCGAACAATTGAGATAGCCTGTGTGGAATTAGAACGGTTCATTATAATAAGTGTATATAGGCCACCATCTGGGCTGTATGACTGTTTTGAAGCGGTGATGGATGAAGTGCTTTATAAAGCCTGTCATAGTACAAATAAATCGATTATTACATGTGGCGACTTCAATGTTAATTTATTAGAAAAATCAGGTTCCAGCATTAAAATCATCAACCTTTTTCAGTCATACAATCTAAGTAACATATTCTTGGAGCCTACTAGAATTACTGCTACTTCAGCTACATGTTTGGATAATATTTACACCAATATTATACCAGATCAAAAGAAAATTATAAACCTACTGGACTCCGATCACTGTGGACAGCTGATCTGTTTTCATAGTGAAAAGAGAAAAGTAGCAAAAAAGGATATCACAGTTAATCCAAAAACACATGGTCGCTTGGAGGCATTTAAAAATAAACTTAGTCATAAGTTACCTTTATTACCCTATAATAGTGACCCTAATAAGCTTTATGATTCTTTGTTTAATATTTATTGCAAAGATTTTAATTCTACTTTTACACCCAAGACGATCAGAGTTAATGGAACTGCATCTTTCAGTGAATGGGCCACTGTTGCTATTCATAAAAGTAGGAAGAGACTTTATGAGCTGTACAATGAAAGAACTTATATCACTACCCCGGAGTTTAATTCTTATGTTAAAAGCTACTCCAAACTATTTAAGAAGGTTTGTTGTATAGCAAAGTCTCTTTATATTAGCTCGAAAATAAGAAATAGTAATAATGTTATTAAAATGACTTGGAATATTATCAACAGTGAAACAGGGATATCTGTTGGCCGTAACAGTGAATATAGTCTTATTATTGATGAACAAATAATTAAATCAGACTTAGAAGTTGCCACCGCATTTGAAAATTTCTTTACGGGTATTCCTGTTGTGGTGTTATTAAAACTTTCAATACACTAAATGTAAAAAAAACTGCAGACCTGTGGGGAAATTCTGTTGACGTTGCCAAATTTATTATTCACATTGTAGCACCCACTTTATCCTTTATATTTAATCAATGTATTGATAGTGGTAAATTCCCTGATCTTATGAAAAATAGTAAGATTATACCTTTGTTTAAGTCAGGTAGCACATCAGACCCTACTAATTTTAGACCGATATCAGTGCTACCAACATTCAGTAAAATTTTTGAAAAAATAATTTTAGATCAATTACAAAGTTTCTTTTACGCCAACAACCTAATTAATAGAAAACAGTTTGGCTTTACCAAGGGTCGTTCAACAACCGATTGAACTTCTAGGTCACATTTTTGATGCATGGGAAGAGTCACACGATGCCTTGGGTATCTTTTGCGATTTGTCTAAGGCATTCGATTGCGTTCTTCACGATACATTGATCAGGAAGTTACACCACTATGGCGTGAGGAACACTTCTCTGAATCTTCTTATTTCGTACCTGGGTAAGAGGATTCAGAAAGTGGACGTCAATGGAAAGAGATCCCCGGGGTCGGTTGTTACTATGGGAGTTCCGCAAGGTTCAATTCTTGGCCCTTTTTTATTTCTAATTTATATTAATGATTTACCCTATCTGATGGGAGATAATCAAGAGATAGTGTTGTTTGCAGACGATACCTCGCTTTTATTTAAACTAAAACGTCAGCAAAGAACTACATACGATGTGGACACTGCTATCTCGAAAGTGGTACATTGGTTCAATGCAAATAATTTAGTTTTGAATGAAAACAAAACTAAATGTATTAAGTTTACAACGCCTAACGTTAGACAAGTTAAAACCAGTGTACTAGTTAACGGTGGAGAGTTGGATCTTGTAGATACCACTGTATTTCTAGGCATTACCTTAGATGCTAAGCTTCAGTGGGGCCCACATATAGAGAAATTGTCGAAGAAGCTTAGTTCTGCAGCTTATGCCGTTAAAAAAATTCGTAATTTAACGAATATAGATACAGCTCGGTTAGTTTATTTTAGTTATTTCCATAGCGTGATGTCATACGGCATTCTACTGTGGGGGAATGCTGCTGACATCCAAACTATTTTTGTGTTGCAGAAAGGGGCTATTCGATCAATTTATAACTTAAGTCCCAGATATTCACTGAGGGAGAAATTTCAAGAAATTGATATTATGACTGTTCCATCACAGTATATTTACGAAAATCTTTTATATGCTTACAAGAATATCAATCTCTTTGAAAAGCATTGTGATATCCATAATATTAATACTAGGAATAAGAATAAATTTGTTGTTCCTGCAACTAGGCTCCAGAAAATCAGTAAATCCTTTAGATGTCAATGCATACGCTTTTATAACAAAATTCCAACCCATGTACAGACATTAAGTCTCAGCAGATTTAAATCCTTTATCAAACAGAGACTTTGTGCTAAAGGCTACTATACGTTAAAAGATTACATGGATGATAAAACTGCTTGGGATTGAATAGTTCTAATGAACCGGGCTATCGAACGTCTTTTACTGTAATTTATTATGATTTGGACATTATTTTTTCATGACATTGATGTTAATTATTATTATTATTTTAAAAAATTTTTTTGTTGACATTAATTTATATCTTGACATGAATTGTATAGGTATACCTATAGATTTTTAATTATTATTATTATTTAACTTTATTTATTTTATATTTTTGACATTATGTTAATGTTATGTTTTGACATAATTATTTTATATTTGACATTATGTTGATTTTTATGCATTGGGATTATTTATAATATACATATATCTATGTGAATGTGAGCACTTTGTAGGTAGATAAACATACGCTTACAAACTAATGTCTGGCGGCTTTGGGTTTTTGAAATGGCCTACGCAAATGTCCCGCTGATCTTGCATAGACGTGCGTCGGGTCGTTAAGCTCCCACAATAATGGTTTGAGCTAAACGATGGCTGACGTATGCGTGCTGTCAGTATGGACAGGTCAACTCAAAGCTGCACTGGTGCTTTCTTCAAAAGGCCATCTCAGACTTTAACCTACATAATCAGGCTCACATATTGTAACCAAAATGTTTGGACTTTAAAAGAGACCATGATTCTCTGAGTTTGTTTCGGCATTTCTTCTCAGAGGTCGTCAGTTAGGAAATGCCGATGTCAACAAGATACTAAAAAAAAAAATGTACATGACTTGTAAAAGTGTCTCTAAAAAGATCTATTTACAGAAATAAACAATCATTCAATCATTCATTCAGTACATTCATACATAACATGGGTTGATTATGATAAACTTGTTATTATCATCCTAAATTATATTAGTTTCAGATTTTTTGCAACTTTAACTATTTAGATAGAGCTACTAATTTCGCTGAAAAGCTACAAGTATCACGTGTGTGTACAGCCTTAGATAAGCTGTCACATCTCTTTACCGCTCACTTTGCAAATTAGCGCGCAAATGCCAACCCTCTTTACGCGATTGTGGAGATAAAAGGAGGGTGCGTTTTTTCGAGCGTGTGCTAAAATTGTACAGAAAGGAAATTAACTTGTCTCACTGATTCTCATCGAGACATTTTAGATACTTTGTCTTTTATGTCTTGAAATTGTATAAGAATATCTTATTATTATTTCAAGGATAGCTTTTGATATGCATCCTCAGATTCGGTACAACGGATTTTTAAATATTTGTTGCTACTGTCGTCTAAAAAGCTGTGCTTTAGCTGATAAAGTATACTTGTCGGAAGTGGTTTGAGTCCTGAAATATCAAACGAACAGACCTTTTCGTAATTTACCATAAGAAATGTGTAAAATTTATCAATATCTACTAAAATCTTTACTAATACATACATAAAGAAAAAAAATATATAAAAATTGATTAATTTTTATATATTCATATTTGTGTGATGAGATGATTGAGATGAGATCAACATAATTTTGTATCCGAGTCATGGATGTTCCTATGTATGTGCTAATATGTGGATATGTATTTACAAAAAAAAAGTAAATTCATATGTAGTATATCAACCATCTAGTATCTGCAACACTACCTCGTTGCTTAGCTCGGAACTAGATGGCGCTGTGTCATTATAATAATAATAATAAATCTTTATTTTCAGACCAGAGATCCATAATATAGTAACATTAATTGGCACTTCCTAGAACATTATGTCAGGACATATTTATTTATTTCCTTATATTCTTATATATGTTTATACTTGAAATGATGATTATATAAATCAATTCATCGTACATAACAGCTGAGCATAATAATATACATAACTTTAACGTGAAAGGTTCAAGCCGCATGATAAACAAAGGGAAAGGAGAACTAAAACATAAAGCCCTTGAAAAACTAGCGGGTAATCGAAACAGTTGGGAACTACGTAGTTTGTAGTTAGGATAGAGGCCTATTGTCGGACGCCCACGGCCCAAAACCGGACCAATATTGATGAAGCGTAGGCGAGGAGGGACCGCTGGCTTTTCACGGTTTTACACACCTATTTATATTTCCTGACGACCCGTTTAGCTCAGCGGTAGTTAACGCTGCCTGCTATGCTATGGGTCCCAGGATCGATTCCCGGTAGGAACCAAATGTTTGTGTGATGAATATTAACATATGTATCCGAGTCATGGATGTATCTATGTATAATATGTGTGTATTTACAACAAAAAAAGTATATAATATGTAGTATATCAACCTTCTAGTACCCGTAACACAATCCTCGTTGCTTAGCTCGGAACTAGATGGCGCTGTGTCATAATGTCCAGGAATATATTTATATGCGATAAACACGTGCAGTTACTATGTCGGTTAAAGCGGATGTAGGCTTAATCAAAAGGTCCGTTACCGCAACAGGAAGCGGAACTTACAGTTTAAACTACATACTGAATAAACTACCTGTGTATATGTGGCTGAATTAACAAATAATTTTGTGTTTGTTGAAATTTATACTTTATGCGAATAGTAATTAAGTGCATTTGGTAATTTTCACTGTTAGTTCAGCTTGTTTTCGTAGTTGTATGTGTTGGCAACCTTTGTGGAACTTAATTATGATATGACTTTATTAATTATGGTGAAACTCTATAGTTAGTTTGGTCGATTCATTGTCAATAGGTCATTTCAATGAACACGCCAGTTAAAAAATATTAATTGTTATTTAATATAGAGATTTTCATTTTCAATATCATTAGACGTTTACTTTTTAACTAAACTTTACTCAAGATTGACCAAATTTTACAATAAACTTCGAATTATTCTTACTAACTAACCTATCTTCGAATAATATAAGACTAAAGTAAGTATCTATAGTTTTATTAACACACGAAAAGGGTACCTATATAACGAATAACTAATATTTACATTTTATATTATAACTACGTAAAGAAAAATCTTTGTATATACTTACATTAATTTAAGTTCATTGCAGGCACGACAATATAAAAATAAAGAAATAATATGACAAGTCATTGAGTCAAGCTGAATCTGCACAAACAGATGTATCTACGAGATGAATGAATATAACACACTTAATTTTATAAAATATTTACACATCAACAAAGCATCATACAATTTTTTTATGAAAACCACAAATTAACACTCCTTTCTACAAAATATATGAGAGCTACAAAACAAAATAATATCTTTTTTAAATTTCGAACGTGCCTAGATAACAAATTGAGAGGATTATTGCACTCGCTTCGGAAATTTAGTTGTCTCCCTCTTCTGTTCGGAGCCGGTATCGCCGTCTCGCTCTAATTTTCCAGTTCACGCCTGCGCGATGAGGGCTTTCCCGAAAGATGTGGATCCGTCGAAGCTTCGTATGGTGAAATAAATTATATAAAAAATTGGACATTCAGCGACCTTTATCACAATTTCTAAAAAGACTTTAACATTCGATATTTTATTTGTAGTAATTTGGTACATGTCAATCGAAATGTATTTTTTTTCTGATATTCATTGGTACTAATATACTATAAAATCCTAATGCACTTATTCTAGTACGAAATAAATGTTATCTTCCAGAATATTAGCTTATTGAGAAGCAGACATAACGTAACATAAAGGAAGTATTATAATTTACAACAATATCAGTTACGCAAGAGGGGAGGCGCAGCATACGTAGCTTCGATCGTTCGACGAGCCAGAGTCAGCCTCTGGAACCGGCGAGATCTCCCGGGCGAACGTCGCGTACGGACGGAAAATCCCGGACGCCGGCTAAAATTCGATCAGTGCCAACGTAATAATTAAAAAAGTAATCGAACTGTCAAAAAATGCGTCTCCCACGATTTAGAGCTGTCACATTTGAATTTGGAATTTATTTCTTTTTTATTCGGCCGGTGTGAGAGTGGATGTTCCGTGTGTGATTGTGACCTTTGTTTTACTAAAAAAAAGGGAATTTATTTCATTGTTACTCAACCTATTTTTATTGTTTTGTGTGCCGTCTACTTGTGATACTAACTATTCTGGAATATGGGAATTAAGGTAAGTTTATTACGTTTATTATAACAATACATTTTACGTACTTATTAATTGATGCAGAATAATTTGACGGTAATAATCGAACATTTCAATTTGAAGGCGTTATGATTAAGATTCATTAAAATGTATGGAAAAGGCAACAAGTAGAAACTCCTTTCGCAAATCAAGCGGTTTTCGTTTACAGCGACATTTATGTAACTCAGCGTTAAATTTTGTGCTTATTTCGGCTTAGAGTCTTTTTGACCTCAAAAGGATGACAGAATTAGGATTTTTCTCTTCGCAAACTAAGGTTTATAGGTACCTGAATATTTTGTTTTAGTTTTAGTTTTCTAGGTCATTTTTTAGTAAAATGTTGACCTTTTGAGTATGTTGGTAAATTATGTAAAGAGATATGTAGCTATATACAATTATTTTCTATACATTTCCAGCTATTGCCCGCGACTTCGTCTGCGTAAAATTAGTAATTTCCACCCCCTTTTCCTTTTAAGGGATGATTTCCGGGATGAAAACCTATCCTATGTCCTTCCCCGGGACTCAAACTATCTCTATACCAAATTTTATCTCAATCGGTTCAGCGGTTATAGCGTGAAGAGGTAACAGATAGGCAGACAGACAGACAGACCGAGAGACAGACAGACACACAGACAGATACACTTACGCATTTATAATATTATAGTATATAGTATGAATTAAATTTTACAAAGCGATCGAACTTCCACCTTTGTATACATTAATCTTTGTAACCAAAATAGGTTGATTGTCATTCATTAGTAAATATTAATTATTACTACTCATCATTCCATTTGTTACATAAATTTATAGTATACTAGCTGACCCAGCAAACGTTGTTTTGCCACATTATAGGGGTTGGTGGACTACCCCTAACTTTTAGGGGGATGAAAAATAGATGTTGGCCGATTCTCATAGATACCGGATAAGCACAAAAAATTTCATCAAAATCGGTCAAGCCGTTTCGGAGGAGTATGGCAACGAAAACTGTGACACGAGAATTTTATATATTAGATATAGTTCATCAAGTAATAGATTATCTAACACTACTTTGTACGGATTTTATCGCGGCATTTTGATATTATTTTAACCCCAAAATTTTGGATCCTTTACAGCGTCCACGGTTACGATCAGTAGAGTCTTGACCGGTTCCTTAAGTAGTGTTATTTCACTGTCTAAGTAAAGGGCGTAAGGCCTCCTCTAAAGAGCGCCAATCATGCCGTTAATAATAATAATTATAACATCTGTTTTTTCAGTGAAAATGGTTATATCTCACCATTTAATGTTTTACACTTGTTTGGCAAACTAACTACTTTAAATAACTCGTTTAAATAACATGTAACATCTTTTATATCAACCTAATTATTGTCCAACTGCTAGGCACAGGTCTCTTCTCATTTAAGAAGGATTAAGGTATAGTCCACCACGCTAATGCTTGGTGCTACCTTCACATGTCAGCGAGAAAATCTCTCAGGCATGCGGGTTTCCTGACGATGTTTTCCTGTACTATTTAAGCATGTGATAAATATGCACGTAACTTCGTTAATTCAGTGGTGGGTGGCTTCGAATTCGAGATCTCTGACTTCACAGTGTCACTTCACACTCGTCATACAAATAGACTATCATGGCTTCAAACTGTTGGTGTTTTAATTAAAATGACACTGTTTCTGCAAATGGAATTACCATTCTATCAGAATGGTCACTCCTCAACGAGCTCCGGTAACATTACTCATTCGTAGAAACAACTATTGTTGTCTTACTGCGGTCTTCTGTAACACGGAGGTACTTCCCCAGTCGGGCAGCTCAATTTGAGCGAGGAATTTCGCTATGCCCTACCTCTCAAAGCTATATAGTGTATAGCTTTGAGAGGTAGGGCATACATACTAGGTACTAGATACTATATACTGGTTATAATTTATTCAACGTTGATGACCCGATTAGTGGAGTGGGTTCCTGACCGTAGATGTTTATATGTATAATGTATGTATTATATTTCCAACAACGAGAACTATGTAGTTAATCAACCATCTAGTATCCACAATTCAATTCAGACCGCGCTGCTTAGAACCATTATTTTATAGATGTAGGCTTAATTAAAATTCTTGAAAAGTACGTAATTCTTTTTCTTCTTCCATTCATGCAATCATCTTGTCATACAAACGCTGGAATACCCTTGAAAAATTAACCGCTTAACTGCTGAGGTAGTTCAGAAAGGTCAGATGGCACTGGCACACATGGTATGTGGATGGCAGGGTTTTTAAAATTAGCAATAATCGGTCCTAACTCATACTTGATAGTGGTGTAATTTATGCCTTACTTATATACGCGAGACATCGAGATAAAGTTAATTTTAACAAGCTTTATCGCAATTTATTGATATTATTTTAATGCCAAGGATTTTTCCGTTTTTTTATTCTCCTTTTATTTAGAGGTTTTTACTTCACAAAAGTGACAGCCTCATCGTATCGTATCTTAAATATTACAAACATTATTTTAATGCTACGAGGGAGAGTGTGTTACTGACACCACAACCATTCGGTATGCAGATAGTGCTAGTTTGGAACTCGGCTCAGCCAAAATATTTATAAAGAAGAGTCACTGGTAAGTTGATAGTGACTCTCTCTGTTTTTCGTCCCGACGATTTGGGTTCTTTGCATCATCCATGGTCGCGGGTATACTAACACTGCGATTCTCTTGCTCTACTATTTGTGAGTCCGGCTACTGATAGTGAAGTTAGGATCGATTACCCGTGTCAAGTAACCTGCTATTTTGTTATTTTATAAATTCTCTGTAATAGCTTAGTGCTAGAAATACCATATTGTTACAGGTTGAATTTTCAACTGGGCGTGAATTGCTAAATCTATAAATAATATTATAAAAATACACACTGGAGGCTCGTGGGTTGTTGAAAAGATCTATTTACAGAAATAAATATCATTTATACTTTTTTTATGTTACAAGGGTGGCTGACTAAGACTCCTTTGAGCCTATATTTGTAATTCCCTCTAGTTATCCATCCACTTGAAAAACATCGCCCTGTGTATATACGATATCTATAAATTTTAATATACCGGTGACGATGGTACGTTTATGTAATATGATTAACCTATCTATTTATGGTATTTAACCTATCGCGACGTTGTCTGCATAGAATTAGTACCTTGGGTAGGCTATTTTTTTACTGATTCTGAGAAATTATTGATCCCCCAAACAAAACTCTAGGTAGTTTTGTTTCCCTTCTTTTTTCTCCTTAAGGGATGTTTTGCGGTACAAAAACTTATGTCCTTCCTGAGACTCAAACTATCTCCATTCCAAATTTCATCTTAATCGGTTCAGCGGTTCAGCTTGAAGAGATAACAGACAAACAGTCATACTTTCGCGAATTTAATAATAGCATGGATTATATTCTGTTTATTAAATATGCAACAACAACTGACTCGTTGGTCTAGTGGTCGTACAGAGCGACTGCCGAGCAAGAGGTCTTGGGTTCGATTCCCAGATAGAGCAACGTGTTATTGAGTTTTTCGATGAAATTCTCAGCAGGAGCTCGGAGTTTGGATTTGTGTCCGGTTAATGACAATAGGATCGTCCCCTATTACATGGGACCTAAAACATACTGGCGAAACGTGGGTGTACCGTGTACATTGGTACTATAATCGACTGGCAGTGTTTTTTCTATAATTTATAATTATTTCTTATAATAAAGAAAAAAAACGCAGTCAATTACGGAAGAAAATTTTATCATCTAATAAAACAAAACGAAATATTAAATGACATTGACAAAACAATAAAAAGTATTTACATGTCGTGGACATCTCTACCTAATCTTTCCGGGACGACAGGCGTGATGGTATGTATGTAGATATACAACGTCTCAGGTACTAGAGGTCGACCTTATATTATAAGCACAGGTAGGTATACTATCAGGTACCTACGCCTTTTCTCTAATAACCATATAACACGTACGGGGTGACCTCCCGGTTACCTAGAGGTGACTATACCTATAGTATCTTGTCGCTATACCGTTGACCTTCGCAAGGTCATTGAGTGAACTCTTTTGTAAGAGGACCTCTGTATACTCGAATGATTTTCGAGAGTGATTTAAATTGGACACTGTTTTTTATGAATCTTATTGCGTCACTAGCTGCAGTGGAGTGAAAATATAAGTGGATTGGTTGGATCATACATGATATGGCATGCTGAATTTAATTAGGTACTTATATATTCTTGTTATATATAAGATGTATGAATGTGGACGATGCAAAAGTGGTATGCAGGAATCTTAGCGCGTGGCGTTCTGTAGTTTCTGCCTAACCCCATAAGAGAAAGGATTGCACATGTACATATGTATAAAGCTTTTTTCCTTTAAATTATATCAACAAAATGTTGTCTGCACATTTGTATTTTGTTTCTAGATTTCCCGGCACAACATGATAATTTATGTTGTTATTATTATTATTCAATTTAACAAATTTATTTTTCTACTTTGAAAAAAAAAAAAGTATATCAACCTTCTAGTATCCGTAACAACAGGCCTCGTTGCTTACCACGGAACTAGAGGGCGCTGTGTCATAATGTCCAGAGATATTTATATTATTTATTTAATAACAAAAATAAAATTAAAATTAAACAATCATAGTAAATCTAGAAACATATTCATACACATTCTTTTTAGAAATAAAGAAACACGTCACTAAAAATTAAATGTCTGTCATGAATTCATGATGAAATGTTGAATATTATGTTATTTAAGTCATTAAAAATATAATCAAATATTAGTTCGAACTACTGTTATAATAATAATAAGTTGTGATAAAAGATTACATAACCTCTGCAAATTTAGTAGTAAGGTCGAGTAACCAATGTACATCGTATGAACATTTTATTGTTATTATATTGACATAGATTACCTGATCATTCCAGCCAAGGTGAGGTGGCACTGGTCGAGGTCGATGTACGAATGAGAGACTACTCTTACCTAACATATTGAGAGCTTTTTGTATCTTTTTTCTACCGTGTGGAAAACTTCAAAAGGCACCTGGTACCTGGAGAACAGTCCAGGATGTTGACTTTACTAAAACTACCCCGGTGGTCATCATCAGCATATTAATGTAGGTCCTCGGTGTTCTTGAAATGATTTACAAATATCTTTGTAGTCAGAACAACTTAAGCCGTCTATTTTTGCTGTTTTTTTAATCATCATCAGTCTATATTTGTCTACTGCTAGAAGTACACCACTGGCCGCTGACTAGGTGGAGCAATATCTTGTGGAAGGCAGTCGGTAGCGACAGGAGGAGAAGAACCGAAGATTGAGCCCTGTGGCATTCACTAGAGGATGCCTATGTTAGTTACAAACACTCCAAAAGCCTGAAAACCAGTTTATAATAAAAGCATCCTAGAAATAAGGCAGAGGTATGAAGATAGGGATTTCGTGTCAAATACTGGTATTTGTAGACAGGTAGGACTTATTTTAAAGGAAAATAGCCATGATGATGCTTATCTGCAGTCACGAAGCTCATAATGCGTTGTAATCTTATAGAATAGTTTAGTTTAGAATAGTTCATTGCTTAAGAAATTACAATCATTGTATTGAATCAATTGGTAAACTTACACTAGGATTCCCTGTGTCGTGAGTTCCAGGCACCTTCGTTCCGTTAAAATTTTTATTTTTACATAAATATGCTTTACAATTACAATGTATTATAAAAAATCTTATCTAATTACATAATCTAAATAACAAGGAATGAATAAGATAAAATAAGAAGAAAATAGTAGTTTGTCTATGTATGTATATGTATGAAGGTTGTGTGTGTATGTGTTGGGAGGTAATTAAAACCAGTCGTGTTGGTGTTGTGAGAATAAAAAGGATAGGCTAGAATAAAAACTATTCTCACAGCTTTTCTAATTCCAAGCAACATTTTCTCTTATACATTCTGTTGCACGCTCGCTCCACATTTTCTAAAACGAGTAGGTACTAAATAAATCAGTTGTATCAAGCGAGGCGCGGGTCGAGTGCCACAATGGCGCTCATTTGTTGCTACAGTCGCCATTTTCTTTTAGCGGGATACAAATATGGCGAGAAATTTGCTGTCGTTACGTTTGAGACGGTGTAATGTTTTCCTTAAGGTGGAAGCTCCACGCTAGCCCACAAAATTCAATATTTCGTACGTTTTTTGCAATTTGCCGGTCATTGTCAGACTGAACATTAATACATTTATTTTATGGGATAACTACGGCCCAAGCCCAGTGGCTCAGTGGCTGCAGTCGCAGTAGCAGTCTACTGCGACTCCTGTAAGCCATGATCAACAATAGCTACCATTCAGCAAAGCGTCAACAAATACGACAAAAGAATTTCAACATGTCCCAGGGGAATGATTGAGACTGTCTAGGAACCCACAATGAAATTAAATTGAGGGAGTAGCAAAATACTTTAACGACAAGGGTGACTAGACGTTTATAAAACGCGGATGTGCAATCGTTGTCGAAGAGCCGTAGCGTTCGTCAGGAGAAGTACATGTCAAGCAGAGGCTGATAATGTTGTTGACGACGATAGTGAATCCTTTTAATAAATCTATTATATATATAAAGGTTACATTGGTTTATATACTTAATATACAATAATTCCGTCGAAGAAAAACAACTTCAAATGTTAAAACCGGACCAAATTGAAATGGGACCACATAGGAAGCACCAGCTTTCAAATAAAAAAGTATCATCCGTTACACCTAGTCGAAACTTATGAAGTAAGAAACATTAAAAAAATCAAATACAGTCGAATTGAGAACTTCCGATTTTGAAGTCTGTTAAAAACTCAAAAAGTTCTACAGTGATTTAGATCAAATTTTGACTCGATATACGCTTCAAAGATTGTTTTTATCTTTAACCTATTAAGATAAATTATATTTATTTCTAAAAATAGATCTTTTGAGAACACTTACAAGTTATATGTATGAGAATGATTGTACGAATAAAATTATTTTGAATTCAATGAATAGTCCAGTTCTCAGTTCAAGTATCGTAATGAAAGTATTTGAATGACAAATCTACACATAATGTAAAAAGCTTGCCAAAAAATATCCCCAAAATGAACAATTCTAAATTAACAGTAATGTTTTATGTTGATTTTTAATGGACAACAATGATTCTGCTAAGTTATACGCGGAGCTCATAAATATGCAACACAAATGTTCCGTGTTCGGCCAGATTAGCTAAAAAACCGCTCTTTTTGTGAACGCTGGATTCAACCAGATTTAATCCCCCGATGCCGTGACTCGGAGGAAAATGCTTCGATACTTTTGGGAAGTTTTTCTATTTAGATAGATAGATAGAATATTCTTCGTTTGTTGTTTATTGTACCCAAAAAGACAACAATATCAAATATATAGAGTTAAAGAGTACAATTGGCGGTCTTATCGCTAAAAGTAATTTCTTCCAGACAACCATTGGATGGACAAGAGTTGAGGGAAGGGAAAAACGAGTATGTATTTAGGTTTCGTGAAATAATGTTGCTTTAGATACATATAATATCCATTATATTTACGTTCATTGCGGCTTACCTTACTTCAATATTTTATTCAGGAAACTCTCTCAAGATCACAAATTACAGGTCTTGAGAAATTAATATGAAATATAATTGGTTTATTATGTATGTCTTGCTGTATTTTAAATATTATTTTCTTTTTTAAATTAACCAGTCATAATCATGATATTTTTAGACAGAAGTAAAAAACTCTTAAAATTGCTCTCATGAACTAATACGAGATTTACCAGCTAAATTACTTATGTATTCATATAGGTAATTCTTTGTGTGAAACCTCCTTATTCTAAAATGGCCAATTGTTAACTGATAGCTAAAGATAATATTATCTTTGTTACCGTCTTGTTTCATTCTTATTGAAACGACAAAGATGATGTATGTGTGTGTCGACATATATCATAATATGATGTATGTCGAGAAATACCGACTTAGAATTGATGACACACTATTAAGATCCCCTTTTCATACACAGAAACTACAGATTACGATCAAATCAGTCATTTTCAAGACAAAACAGCTTTTAATACATCGCGACTGTGTGGAAATATTTAGATATTGCTCGCAATATTTCGATTATTCCGCATGAAGGCGTGTGTCGAGCCACGTCAGCTGTGAGATTAAATAGAATGCCAGTTTGGTTCGTGAGGATTATTTTAGCTGTGGCAACACTGGCATTACTATTATCTTATTGGTGGGAATTCTGACATAATTGGATTAAATTGTACGATCACAAATAAAATAATTTTAGCATTACTATATGAGCAGAATATTGTAATTAAATTCTTACAACTAAATGATTAAAATATCTGTGGAATTTTATTATGCAGTAGATTAAAAATAAAGAATCAACGAAATATTGTTTATGATAAATCGCCATATTTAATAAAGGGCTCCGAATAATAAGTTACTTGAATCGGTTTACCTGAAATGAAAACTCCAAATATAATAAAATACACCAAAATGTTTGCCAAAATTATTAACCGATTATGAGGACTGGGGGAGAGAACTTGAAAAGTAGAAATTTAAAAAAAAGGTAGCCATTACTTTGAAATTACCGTTACCCGGCAAATTCTGATCATATTACATTTTTATCGTGTTTTTGCCCTTTTTGAGCATTTCAATGATCAAATAGCTATAGTGTAAGTAATTTTGAATTTTTAGATGGATTAGATAAGGCCTATTAGGTTGTGATGGCTTAGTGTATCACCAGTGGATGGCGAAATCAATGGTCTTGAGATCAAAACCAAACCACGCACTTTTTGAAGTTACGTGCATATTTATCACATGCTCAAACGGTAAGGAAAAACATTGTAACCGCTTTCGATGGCGTCTCCCAATCCGCTCTAGGCTAGTGTGACGGATAGTCTACCACACTAACCTATCCTTTTCAAATGAGAGGAGAAACCATAATAATATATTTCCGCGTTCAATAAATATCTTGGCCTTCCTATAAACTATAAAATATAAATAATATTTACTGTCAATAACAACGAAGGTATTGTGCTTAAAATTTTCTTAATACTGATAATATTATAAAAAAGACGTTCTGATTTTTCCCTATTCTGAACAATAATGTAACTGTTTAAACAGGCAAATATTTTGCCGAAATTCATGTTTTACATTCCAGAATCACCGACGACCCAGTGTAGTATATAAACCAGCTAGTATCCGTAACACAAGCCTCGTTGCTTAGCACGGAACTAGATGGCGCTGTGTGCCATAATGTCCAGGAATATTTATTATTATTATTATTATCACCAGGCCATGAGTACTTTATTCAGTAATTTTTTTTATAAAAAAGTCTCATTAAATAATTTTTTAAGGCCTATTAATCCTACACATCTATATTTTTGCTCACGGCAACCCCATACGTCAGTTGCAGACAAGTACGAAGTAAAACCTTTTTTAATTCGAATATAGAACACGTGTTGCGGAACTGGCCGTTTCGTTCTTTAAGCGCAGTTTATACGAAAAATGCTATAAAAGAAATATATTATGGGGCACCCAATTCTATGTATATATACCCGGTTCTATGGCATAATGAAGATATAAGGATCTTTTGTTCAAAACTGGGTAATGGTGAAAAAATGCCCGATTAGAGATGGACCATTTATTTTGATGCGGACTAAATAGTCGATTCTTTGTTTAGTCCGTAAAAAAATATAAATACATAATCCGTTTTTAATTGTATTTTTTTTTGACCTATGTTATTTAACTGTAACACAAGCCTCATTGCTTAGAACGGAACACGGAACTAGATGGCGCTGTGTGTCGTAATGTCGAAGAATATTTATTTATTTTATTTAACTGAGTATAAATGTAATATATAACATAACATAAGTTATTTACGCTTGTCGTCCCCAAAGGGTTAGGCAGAGGTGTACTAATTTACAATTTATACATTTTGCTAGTATGTTTTAGGTCCCATGTAATAGTAGGCAAGCTTATTGACATCAATCGCGCAGAAATCCAAACTCCGAGCTGCTATTGAGAATTTCATGGAAAATTCCAATAACACTTTTGCTCGCGCTGGGAATCTAACCAAAGACCTTTCTCAGCTCAGCATTCGTACTCACGATCACTATAGGTATAGCGTAAGTAACGCTAATATACATATATGAAAAAAAACTCATTTTATTTAAATGAGCATTGCAAAGTTAGACGACGGAGTGTATAAACAATTAATTTGAAGTCAGTTTTTCATCGTCTAAAAAGCCAATTATGTCATTTTTCTTTGTTTTCTCATTTGTATTCATATTATTCCTTAGTTCAGGTACAAAAAAATAAAATAAAGGAACATCGTACTTTTGTGCTTTAATTTTTTTTATTGCGATTAGGGGCTAACGAGCAGGCGGCTCACCTGATGGTAAGTGATCACCGCCACCCATGGACATTTGCAACACCTGAAGGCTTGCAAATGCGTTGCACACCCCTGCAGAAACTGTTTTGGTTTCTTAAAATAGGGAATTACTAAACTGACAGCAAATGGAATGCCCATGCTGTCAGAATAGTCACTCCCCAACGAGCTCTGGTAACCTTACTCACTCGCAGAAAGACATCTATTGTTGATTCACTGCGGTATTCTGTAAGGCGGAGGTACTTCCCCAGTCAGGCGGCTCAATTTGCGCGAGGAATCTCGCTATGCTCTACATCCGTAAAAATATTTTTTTAATATTTTTTGGTTTTATAACATCTATATTTATCTAGTGGTCGTACAGTGCGACTGCCGAGCAAGAGGTCTTGGGTTCGATTCCCAGGTCGAGCAAAGTGTTATTGAGTTTTTCTATGAAATTCTCAGTAGCAGGTCGGAGTTTGGACTAGTGTCCAGTTAATGGTATTAGGTTCACCCATGGCTACATGGGACCTTAAACATACCGACGAAACGAGGGTGAACATTAGTACACCTCTGCCTAACCCTTCGGGGACGACAGGCGTGATGGTATGGTATATGTTATGTTACGTGTTTATTCCGCATTTCCGCAAGTGATCTGCTATCATAATTAACAATCGTACGTTTACTTGTGTATATTTCCCAATGAGTACAATTTGGGGGTCTTTAAGTTACGAGTATCTTCAAGGTAAGCGTGCTTCATCTTAGACCACATCGTCATTTACCATCAGGTGAGATTGTGGTCATACGCCCACCTATATATATCCCTATTTCCTTTAGTCACTATGCGTGAACGACTGAACCGATTTTGATCAATTTTGGTATTGATAAAGACGGAGCCTTGGAGAACTAGGCTACTTTATCTCAACCTACCACGTGGGATAGCTATCATAAACTATCATTGGAAATGTCCAATCGATAAATGACTAGAATGCATGACTAAGTCAAATAAATTATATATTATATACAATAGTGACTTCATCATGTATTGTAATTGACTCAAAACAAATAACTAAATAAACAATAGTCAGTTATATAAAATACAATTTATGTCGTGTCGTAAATGTACCGTATAGTTATATAATATGAGTATTGTTGTCGCATGAACAATTGAACATATGTACATTGAACTGTCCGCCATTTTCCAGTTGAATCTAGAATGTTAATCTACGATGATTGGTATAATAATATTGTTATCTTGCTCAGTTTCGCTGCAGCCGCCTCCATTCTCTTTCCTTACACGATTTTGGATGAAGAAAGAAAATTTAGCAAAAGAGGATGTGGCACAAGTTGTGATACCCTAGGAAGGTAGCCTAGTGGTGTAATCTGTGAACTCAGATGTTGAAGGTCAGGTGTACCAACGGTGCTCAAACGGTGAAGGAAAACATCGTGAGGCAACCTGCATGCTTGAGAAATTTTCTCGATGGCGTGTGAAGTCTGCCAACCCGCAGTAGGCTAGCGTAGTGGACATTAATCCCTCTCGAATGAGAGGAGACCCGTGCCCAGCAGTGGGACAATAATCGGTTGATGGTGATATTTTATTTCAGATCAAATAAAAAAAAATTACTGCAGAAAACAACTTTTTTCAAGAAAATGAAACGCTAAGATTCTAGTTGTGAGGTTTTAATAACTTGATCTTATAGAGGAAAACTGTGTAGACATTATTTTTAAAATAAAATAAAAACTATTGCTGTACAATAATCTCGTGAAACGCTGCCCCTCTTAAGCATTTTTCCAGTGTCGTAGAACAAATAAACACATATTTTCACATTTACAAACCCCCAGATTCGGAAACTACCTGTAAATCGTACAAGTAGGTACATATTTGGTTCATGCGGGGATCGAACCTGCAACCTGTGACGCATTAGCCTATTCACTTAACTGTTGCAATCGAGCCATTATTAATCATTGCTAAAGTACGAATTACCCTGTGACATGCTAAGCAAGCAATCTGTACGCAATGTGGCTTAGTCGGTGTTGCCAGCCAACGATGATTGACAGTCGCAAGTGCGCGTCCTCGCACCACGTACTGAGGGGAAATGCGTTGTGACAACACTGGTACGTGTACTGTGTATATAAATCAATGTTATGTCACAAGTGTAGCTGCTGTGACGCTGTATTGGACCAAATGTTCAATGGTTTAGGTCTATAGATTATGTCTACAGATACAAGGAACAAATATTTGTTTGGTAGATAGTACCTAGTTATTTCTATTCTAAGAGTATACATGACAATTTGTGTTTGTAAATGCCCTAGATACTACTGAAAATCGTAATTTCGGGCATGTTTAATATACACCAGGAGTCTTCTCACATTATTATTTATCGTT
This sequence comes from Craniophora ligustri, assembly GCA_905163465.1. Lineage (NCBI taxonomy): Eukaryota > Metazoa > Arthropoda > Insecta > Lepidoptera > Noctuidae > Craniophora > Craniophora ligustri. The sequence continues at coordinate 1,129,779 of LR990967.1, read as the reverse complement.
TAATATCTCAAATCTACTATCACGCGTTAGACTAACGATATACTTCAAAAGCGAATTCTAAACGATCACATCCATCTTTCGGGAAGCGGGATATACGCCAATTTAATACAAACTGTATTAAAGAGGCGATAGACCGTAACAGAGGCTGTAAGGTTTTTGCCAGAGATCTGACTGTTGGCCGAAGCCAGTTGACGAAGCTGAAGACCGACGATGATAGAATCGTGTCATCCAAACCTGAGCTGCTGAGTGAAATCGAGCGGTTTTACGGGCAGCTATACACCTCGACACACGAACCTGTCGTGAATCTAGCGAACGACGAAAGAGCTAGATTAACCCGGCACTATACCGAAGATATCCCGGACGTCAGCCTGTATGAGATTCATATGGCTCTCAAACAGCTTAAGAACAACAAGGCACCGGGTGATGACGGAATTACAGCAGAGCTGCTGAAGGCGGGTGGTAAACCGATCCTTATGGCCCTTTAAAAGCTCTTTAATTCTGTCATCCTCGATGGGAAAACGCCGCAGGCATGGAGCAGAAGCGTGGTCGTATTGTTCTTCAAGAAAGGCGATAAGACTCTTTTGAAGAACTATCGTCCTATATCGCTCCTGAGCCATGTCTATAAGTTGTTTTCGAGAGTCATCACAAACAGAATCGCACGCAGGTTTGACGACTTCCAGCCTCCCGAACAAGCCGGTTTCCGGAAAGGCTTTAGTACCATAGACCACATACATACGCTACGGCAGGTTATACAGAAGACTGAGGAGTATAACTTGCCCCTTTGTTTAGCGTTTGTGGACTATGAGAAGGCCTTCGATTCGATCGAAACTTGGGCGGTACTACAGGCCTTACAGCGGTGCCAAATTGACTATCGGTACATCGAAGCGTTGAAATGTTTGTACGAAAACGCCACTATGTCAGTCCGATTACAGGATCAGACCTCAAAACCTATCCTCTTGCAGCGCGGTGTGAGACAGGGTGATGTTATTTCCCCGAAACTGTTCACCGCTGCATTAGAGGATGTCTTTAAGGTTCTGGACTGGAAAGGGCTTGGCATCAACATAAACGGCGAGTACCTCACTCACCTTCGATTTGCCGACGATATAGTAGTCATGGCTGAGACCGCTGAACAGCTTAGTACTATGCTCAATGACCTCAGCAGAGCTTCTGAACGTGTCGGTCTTAAAATGAACATGGACAAGACGAAAGTCATGTCAAATGTCCATGTTGTGCCGACTCCGGTGAAGGTCGGAAGCTCTGTTCTCGAAGTTGTCGACGATTATGTTTACCTGGGACAAAATGTCCGGTTAGGTAAGTCCAACCTAGAGAAAGAGGTTAATCGTCGAATCCAACTCGGCTGGGCAGCGTTCGGGAAGCTACGCCAAATCTTTTCGTCCCAAATAGCGCAGTGTCTCAAGACGAAAGTCTTTGACCAGTGTGTGTTGCCAGTGATGACTTATGGCACCGAAACGTGGCCGCTTACAATGGGCCTTATAAGGAAGCTCACTGTCACTCAGAGAGCGATGGAGAGGGCTATGTTAGGAGTTTCACTACGTGATCGAATCAGAAATGAGGAGATCTGTAGAAGAACCCGGGTCGCTAACATAGCCCGAAGAATCGCCAAACTCAAGTGGCAGTGGGCAGGGCACATCGCTCGAAGAACGGATGGCCGATGGGGCTTGAAGGTTCTAGAGTGGCGACCACGTACTGGAAGACGCAGTGTGGGCAGGCCCCCGGCAAGGTGGACTGACGACCTGGTGAAGGTCGCTGGAATCCACTGGATGCGGGCGGCATATGACCGGTCGTCGTGGCGATCCTTGGGGGAGACCTATGTCCAGCAGTGGACGTCTAACGGTTGAAATGATGATGATGATGATGACATCCATCTTTCTATTTCCAAATTACATTTCTTTATGAATCCTTAAACGAATCAGTAAACATTTAAAAGACATAGGTACCTATTATTTTAATACACACACACTCGTATAAATATGTGTGTACATCTATTAAAATCTCAACCGCTACTTACATGACAAAGTAAAAAGTAAGCTTTGTATTTTGTGAACGAACTTGTTCGCTCGTCTGACGTTAACCGAAATTGACAGGTGACAGCGCGCCATTTTTCAATAGCGACGCGTGTGTGCGCAATATGTATGTGGGATTTATTTTAATAACCATAACTTTTTTATGATAAAAATTGAATACGGATTAATTTTATAGTTTAACGGAGCGTCTATTATGCTTGATAGTTTTGTTTATCTGATTAGATATGTTACACTACATAGTATACCGTTTTTAACCGACTTCCAAAAGGAGGAGGTTATCAATTCGTCTGTATTTTTTTTTTTTTTTTTTTATGTTTGTTACCTCATAACTGTGGATTGGGTGAACCGATTTTGAAAATTCTTTTTTATATGAAAGCTGATGCTTTCCGTGTGGTTTCATAAAAAAGTGGTGAGGATCTGATGAGTGGATCCTTGGGAAATCGAGAGAAACCCTAAAATTTTCTACATAGATGACGCGTTTATTGTTCAACCTCTTACATACTATCACACCTGTTGTCCCCGAAAGGTTAGGCAGAGGTGTACTAATGTACACCCTCGTTTCGTTCTAATAGGTGGCGAGCCTATCCAAACTCCGAGCCGCTACTGAGAATTTCACAGAAAAACCCAATAACACTTAGCTCGACCTGGGAATCGAACCCAGGACCTCTTGCTCGGCAGTCGCACTGCATGACCACTAGACCAACGAGACATATAATACAACGAACCTATTACAGATACTAAAAAGCAAAAAATAAAATAAAAAACTGCGTTAAAAAAACCGACTTCAAAACTAAAAAGTTACTAATAACTTAATACAGTTTTAACTTCTTTTTAGTTTTAAAGATATGAAGTCGGTGCCAGTGCCTGGTTGTACACTGCGCGATGGGTGTACATACCTTTACATTTGGCTTGGCACCGTCTTCATACCTTTAAAACTAAAAAGAAGTTAAAATTATATTAAGTTATTTTTAACTTTTTAGTTTTGAAGTCGGTTTTTTTTGTACGATCGGTTTGTGACAGTTATTTTCATATCATCAATCTAATCCTTCCCAAGGAGAAGAAGAGGAGATGAGCCTCCAGGAGTGAAACAGTAAATCAATTGATTAGAATCAAAATCTTAATTTCTATTTGTAAAATTAGATTATGCCTTTAAAAATTCCATTATAAAAATCTGTCTTATCAATCATTGAATTTTTTGACACGTTCGTTGCAATAGTGCATATTGAAGTCACAGGAAAGCTTTGATTTTTTTTCGTAGAATTTTTATAGCGTATTACATAACCACGTCAAAATGGCGGCTTCCCATTTCGCGATAAAACGGCAGAAAATAGATTTACGTAATTGAATTAGTTGATTATAATTTGTTAACGCAATAAATCCTATATAACTTGTGTAATACCATATTTATTTTGTAAGATTTACATAGATATACTAATTAACATGTATATATAATTAACAAGACGCCCCTTGGCGTCAGAACCCTTAAGACTGGCGTCATAATTAGTGACGTGGGCGAGGCAGCGTCAATTGCTCATTACAGCACCCTGTAACTACGACTATATAAATATGAAAACGTCGTAAGTGACACTGATTAGTACAATCTTTACCGTTTACTATGTAATTATGAACGGTATTACTTACAGAGTGATAGAATAGTATCGCAAATTCGATTTCCGCAAGGATTAGGTGGTTATTATTAATTAAAAGAGCTCAGCTCTTGTTGGTGCAGCAATCGTCACTGTTCTCGATCTCCTGCTTTCTGTTTGACCTCTTGATACGACTCGATTCCCACTTTATCCTTCACTTGTTCAACGAAACTTCGTCTAGGTCTTCCCCTTCCTCTCTTTCCTTAAATTCTACCTTCTAGTATGGTTCTAAAGAAATCGTCACGTCCGTCGTATCAAATGGCCAAACACTTTCCTCTCCTATTCTCTATTATTAGATTATGCAGCATTTGACACATAATAGAGATGTTAATCTTAGTGAGGTTATTCTTATATATAAAATTCTCGTATCACAATGTTCGTTCCCGTACTCCTCCGAAACGGCTTGACCGATTCTCATGACATTTTGTGAGGATATTGAGTAGGTCTGAGAATCGGCCAACATCTATTTTTCATACCCCTAGGTAATATGGATGTCCTTCACCAGATTTTTTTCACTCTTCTACCACCAACCCATATAATGTGGCAAAACAACGTTTGCTGGGTCAGCTAGTATTTCTCTAAATAGATCTTTTTCTATTTGCAAGTCATACCTGTTTAAGACATTTTAGGCACAAGCATCCCTGAGGATCCCTGAGAAAAAAAATGGTCGTCTCATGGTTTATTTTCATTCAGCATCTTCTGAAATGGCCAAGAAAGTGCCATAGTAGCTTTGAGTTGACCTACTCCTGCCGACTGCATATATGGCAGTGACAGATTTGTCGAAAATGTCAGTTTTCTAGAGAGATCGCAAGGTATGTCAGACTAAAATTTGCAAATAACAAACCTTGCTTTACTTGAATTAACTACTAGTTCCTAGAAGTATTCAAAAACTCCCTCAGTAAGTCATATTTTTGGTTCTCTTCTTAACATCATCTAGGTAAGTATATTCAATTATTATGTAACATTCTATCGTAAATTTGAGGTTTTCCAAAGGCTGTATATCACAGGATTACTTTCTAAACTCTATCTTTTTCTCTCTGGCATGGTAAACGAGTGATAAATTGGTTATTAATTCAGTACCTACGTTGGGACTGGGAAGTCGATTATTCAATTGTCAGATAAATATCATCGTAGACTTTAATGATTCAACATTTTTTATAGAAAATCCTTCGAATTTAATCTTTGTTGATCGAAAAATTGAGTCCAAGCGTGTATTTACTTAATGAGACCATCGATATTTGATTTTCTTGCTCTTTTATACCTACGGGGCATGGCAGAGGTGTAGATTCTTATATGTAAAGCTTCAAAAACCAGATGCATTGTGGTAGGTACCTACAATAATTATAAATTTGTCAAGGATTTTTAATATGAACTATTATTTTCTTTTTCTAGGGTTGGTTCTATACTTTAAGCAGTACAAAATGATCAGCAGAGTTCATTGTTTTTTAGTTATAAACCATTGTATTTTTATGACTATAGTAGTTTATGAATATAGTAACTTAACATATAGGGTACAGGCAGATCCGCGAACGAAAATCAGTTATAAAATAACTTTGAATTCACGCGTTACCGTAAAATAGCTATGTTACAAATATCGACGGCAAGTTATTTAAGAATATATTACAGCATTATAAGGGTGGGTTCCGTCGCTTCTTGCGAAAATAAACCGTTTGTGCCTCAAAGGCGGCCAATTTCAGCCTTATTTACATTATACAAGAAGCCGAGAACCCTTTGCTTGCAATTACTGCCGAGAATTAGGGTTCCGTTGTTGTTATAACAAATTTATGACTTAGTTGAGTTTATGCAGCGTTTACTATTATGAGAGGGACGTCACTATAGTCGTAGTTATATTGTTTTTAACTTTGGAATAATTACAAGTAACATTTTAAATAATTCGACATTATTTATACACAGCGCCATCTAGTTCCGTGGTAAGCAACGAGGCTTGTGCAACGGATACTAGATAGTTGATATACTGCATATATACATTTATTTTGTAAATACATACTTATTATACATAAATACATCCATGACTCGGATATAAATGTTGATGCTCATCACACAAACATTTGTCCCTACCGGATTCGAACCCGGGACCGATAGCACAGCAGGCAGCGTTAACTACCGCTAAGCTAAACGGGGCGTCAAATTTGAAACTACTCGTCCTTCTTAATACAAATTTAAGCCAACACACAATACAAATTCGCCAAGTTTGTCTGCCTGTCTATCCGTAATCCGTAGCTTATTTCACACTCTCAGCTAAAGCTATAAAACGAAACAAATCAAATCAAATCATTTATTTCAATTAGACCAATACAGGTGCTTTTGAATTGTCATATTTAATTGAATTTAGTTGCACGGTTCCAAAAGGTAGGTCTTATGGAGAAGAACCGGCAAGAAACTCCATAGATACTCTTTTAAATTAAATACAAAATTGTTGGTTTTGTTTTACAAAGATTTATGTATGTAATGTAATATCAATATGAGACTGGTGCAGTTCGATGTGAAACGTATGATTTATGCAGAGAGGAAATAACTAAAACCAATTTAGTTTGCAACGGAATATCCATATTAAATACGGCCGACAAAGTGGTAATATAAAATCTACTGGTTTCGGTATCTCCCCTACACATAAAGGGGGATGATGTTTTTTCTCATCTATCTGATAGTGTGGGGTGTCGACGAATAGGCCGTTCAGAAATATTGCGGGTGTGTCAAAACCTTTTTTCAATTTTAGAATCCGTTTGTAGAAATATTACCTCGACCTCTGTGGTCTAGTGGTACCGGACTGCTGATCACGAGTTCGTGGGCTTGATTCCCACGGGACACAAATATTTATGTGACGATATATTCATCACATAAATATTGTTGTAGTGTTTGTGTTCGTCTGGGTGTCCTATTTATTATAAGTATGTATTTGCAAAAAAAAAGTATATAAGTATTTATATCCATTGTCTAGTACCCATAGTACAAGCTCTGCTTAGTTTGGGACTAGATGGTGATGTGTAAAATGTCGCAGAATATTTATTTATTTATTTTATTTATTAAGTTAAGTAAATTCATTAGTTTTCATTACATTACTCGAGTATTTATGGTTGGTGTGGCATCGTCTATTGATTGTCACTGTCATTATTGTTCACCTATTTTCTACATAACATACTATCACGCCTGTCGTCCCCGAAAGGTTAGGCAGAGGTGTAGGTACTAATGTACACCCACGTTTCGTCGGTATGTTTTTAGGTCCCATGTAATAGGGAGTCTATTGCCATTAACCGGGCACGAATCCAAACTCCGAGCTGCTACTGAGAATTTCATAGAAAAACCGAATAAGACTTTGCTCGACCTTGGAATCGACCTTTTGCACGGCAGTCGCACTGTACGACCACTAGACCAACGTGGCAATAATCTATTTTCTACTAGATAACTAATATTCCCTGGTATACACCGGGGTCTGAAATGATGTTTTAAAGTAGGTAGAGAACATGCAGGCAGGCTTTCTTAACAAAGGGCACGCCACGATAGTGGCGGTAAGACCCATCATGGAGGACTGGCTTGAGAGGCGCCACGGCGCCCTCAGCTTCCGGATGACGCAGGTCTTGTCTGGGTATGGGTGCTTCGGCAAGTACCTGGGTCGCATAGGCCGGGAGCCATCGCCCGGTTGTCACCATTGCGTAGGTTGCCCCGAGGACACGGCGCAGCACACACTTCAGGCCTGCCCGGCCTGGACAGAGCAGCGCCGTGAACTCATAGCGGCAGTCGGCGGTGACCTCTCGCTTCCGGCCGTGATCCTATCCATGGTCGGGAGCGAGAACGCGTGGGATGCCGCCGCCTCTTACTGCGAGCAAGTTATGCGCGCAAAAGAGGCGGCGGAAAGGGAGAGAGAAATCACAACCTCTCTCCCGATCCGCAGTAGACGCACCGGGCGCCGGAGGGCGCAAACAGACCTCCGGCCTCCATAAGCTGTGGCCAGCGGGTGGGCGCGACTAGGGGAGTCCGCCGCCCGAACTGGTAATGGCCCCAAGTAGGCGGTGCGCGTGTCCGTCACACGTGCGCCTGCGCGGAGGATGCGAGGCGAGCTGTGCCTCGCTCCTAGCCGGGGTCCAGCGACCAGAGCTGGACCGAAGCCCGCCGGGGTTGTGGTGCATGCTTTTGCGAATCCCATGGCCCCGGCAATAGGGTTAGTGGCGTTGACGGGTGCGGTTTTTTAGTCGGTAAACGCTTAAGCGGAGTCTAGGGATGGACATTTAAAATATACATCGATGTTTTTTCCGATGTAATGCATCGATCGGTTGCATCGATGTTAATACGATGTATTGAGAAATACATCGATGTTTCTAAAACATCGATTGTTTTAGCAATGACATGTTTAGGCCTTAAAAAAAATTACGTAAGTACAATGAAAAATTTATAATATACTAAATAATATATAAGAACGCAATAGACATTTACACAGCAGAAACTTGGTAGGCCATATTATTGTTTTGGTTTTAATTTTGCTCTGCGCCAAAGGAAACCTAACCAATTCATGCAAACCAATAAGGCGATCCAAACATTCCAAACATTGCTCCGCGCTACGCTCCGGGATGCGTGGCGACGGAGCCACGCATGCAGGAGTGCAGAACTGCATTAGCGTGCAGATTCACCGCACAAACGTGCGGCGCTGCAGTATAGTCATGCGGTGGCCTAGAAACGTTAATTCACAGTTTGTTTCGTTTCACGAAACGTCGTGAAGTCACTGCAGTCAGTGTTGACTATTCGAATGTTCGATGCATCGAATGCAAAAACATCGATATATATTCGATTCTGAAGTATTAACGATACATCGGTTCAATACGATGCATCGTTACTATACATCGAGTGTTTAAAATACATCGATGTATATCGTCCATCCCTAGCGGAGTCCGACACACCCCGTCGCCTCCCCAGGCGATGGGACGGCCCGTAAAGGATTTTTCCGCAGTTAAAAAAAAAAAAAAAAGGCTTTCTTAATAATCTTTGTATACCACTGAGGTGGAAAACTAGCTTATGGCGCGATTGGTAGTAAACTAAACGTAGCCTATGAATGTGTACAACAATAAAAAACGGCTTATTTTAATATTTTGTAATTATCACGGCCTATTTTTTGGGATAATACTGTCAAAAAAAAACGACTTCAAGTGTAAATACATAAATATTATACATAGATACATCCATGACTCGGATACAAATGTTTATGCTCATCACACAACAATTTGAACCCTACTGTGATTCGAACCCGGAATCCATAGCATAGAAGGCAGTGTTGACTACCGCTGGACTAATTAGGTCGTCAAATTACTACTACAATACTAGATATTATCCTAAATTGTGACATAGGACATAAATATGATCGTGACTTAAAAAAAACTCTTATTTTTTTCTTTATTCTTCTCAGAGTTCGTTATTCAAAAAACACCAGTGTCATCCATTAACATAGATTTGTAAAAGTGTTCTACAAAAGATCTATTTGCAGAAATAATTTCATTTTATTTTATTTGCAACTTCTGTACAAGTATAAATACTTGATAGTGGTAAACAAAGAGACAGTCTCGGCAGATTTACTACTCACTGTAGAAGCTTTTATTGAAATTAGACGAACGCCCAACACAATTTATTTTATTGCTTTTGAAAAGGAAAAACATTGTTCTAGCGTTTTTACTATCGGACTAAGTCAGCAAGAAGACGGAGGTGAGAGAATGAGATATGTACACAAATTATATAGCTTTTGTAAAGTAAAACTGTAACAGGCAAAGACAAGGTGGACAACATGGTTTTAATGGAGGGTCTAGGGAGCAAAGGAAGCTAAAGTTTATTTTTTTTAAATATGTCTGTCTGCATGTTTGTACAAACATCACACTAAAACTGCTGCACGGAATTAGATGGAATTTTGAAACAAAAATAGTTTCTTACTTGGATTAACTCGCGAGATAGGATCTTTTCATCTACTACGCAGACGAATAATAAACATGGTAAACCTTTTTAAAGCCATTCCAAATATTGTCTCACATTGTGAAATTAGCCTATTATACATAGGTATATTATTATACTTGGACTTTAAAAGAGACCATGATTCTCTGAGTTGATATTAGCGGCGCTATCAACTATTGAAAAGCTAAAACATAAAAAAACGCGTAGTTTGGTGACCTAGTGATTACAGACAATCGTATTCAATAATTACCTTTATCTAAACATTTGGGAAAGATATCGTACGCTTTGAAAGCGGTCTTAATATTCACGACTATCTTTGGATAACTATTTAGTCAAGATTGGATTCCGTTCATAAATTATTTAAATGACGAGTAAAAGATAATATTAACAGAAGTTAATTAAGATAAAATAAGATGTATGTATACGTAGACCAAAGGCGCACTTATTGTCAAAAAACTCATGCTCAGTTTGGCGATCATCAACCCATTATTGTCCCACTGCTGGGCACGGGTCTCCTCCCATTTGAGAGAGATTAGGACACACTAGCCTACTGCGGGTTGGTAGACTTCACATGCCATCGACAAATCTCTCACGGTTTCCTCACGGTGTTTTCCTTCATCGTTTGAGCTTGTGATAAATACGCACATAACTTCCGAAAAGTCAGTGGTGCCCGGGTTTGAACTCGATACCTTTGACATCTCAGTCCACTAGTCACATCATTAGGCTACCACAGCTTAGCCACAGTTTGGCGATGATTAGATTAAATGTAAAAGTTTGTATTTTATATGAATAAAAGCTTAAATTTTTTTTTTTTATAATTTCTCTGAGCTGTTACTGTGTTACTGAGATTAAGAGTCGAAATGAACGTTATCAAACATGTCACAGCCACTAAAAGTATAGATTAGACACACATAAAACATTTAATTTCGTTCTAATGTTATAATCTGTTTCCTTATTAAATAAAACTCCATGTTAAACGGTAACAAGAAATAAATAGGTAGTTAGTTAGGTACTTAAGTATAAAGTAGTTACTTCATCGTCATTTAAAGTTTACAGGTAGTAAAGACTTTAAACTTTATTTGAATAGTTGGCCTCACTTAACTTTTAAACTTTAACTTGATGTCGCTTCGACTGCACTGCAGTCTTTGGATTTGCTGGTCCTCAAAAAGTCACTTTTAGGTGGAATGAGAGGATTATGGACACTGCTCTATTTATTTTAACTAACCTGTGTTCATTGCCACAATTATTGTTCTCAATTAAATAAAAAAACCTTATAATTTTTTCGAGTATTTGAAACTTATACGAACCAACTAACATTTTTATACTACCATACTATCCATACTAATAATTTATAAATGCGAAAGTGGGCCTGTTTGTCTATCTTTCTGTCTGTCTATCTATTTCCTCTTCACGCTTTAACCGCTGAACCGATTTAAATGAAATTTGTCATAGAGATAGTTTGAGTCCTAGGGAAGGATATAAATTAGTTATTGTCTCATAAATCGTCCCTTAAAAGGGTATGCAGAATCAATAATATCGTAAAAGAGGAGAGAAAGAAATAAACAGATTGATGAATAATCCAATTGGATAAAACTACTAATTCTATGCAGGCGAGTTTGCGGGGAAAAGCTAGTATATATAATGAAAGTAAGATATATTGTCGCTTAACTCGCAACACCAGTTTATACGGTACCCTGAGGACGCATTACTACATCACGCCCCTCCCCTCCCAAGTGACAAGTGACAGGGATATCACCTTCCTGGTAATTCACACGTTCGATTTTATTGCTATACCATACAAAATGGCGCACCAATGCGGCTTTTTATACCGAGGTACCGTAATAGTTGATTTTTTTTAAGAGGGCATAGCGAAATGCCCTAAAAAACATTAGTCTAAATACACCCGTGTTTCTTTCTAATAAAAAAGTACTAAGAAACTAGATAGTGGGCGTATTGAGGGTTGATTGAAACTTGATATTTTCGTTAAAATATTAGTTACTACGTAATGTCTAGACTATTTGAACTTGGCTAATGATGTTTCTTTTTGTTAACGAAGTCTGTACCTTAAAATAAATAAATGAAAACTGTAAATATGATGTGTGAACGTGATGACTTATGGCACCGAAACGTGGCCGCTTACAATGGGCCTTATAAGGAAGTTCACTGTCACTCTTGGAGAGGGCTATGTTAGGAGTTTCATATCCTATGTGATAGAATCAGAAATGAGGAGATTCGTAGAAGAACCCGGGTCGCTGACATAGCTCGAAGAATCGCCAAACTCAAGTGGCAGCGGGCAGGGCACATCGCTCGAAGAACGGACGGTCGATGGGGCTTGAAGGTTCTAGAGTGGCGACCACGTACTGGAAGACGCAGCGTGGGTAGGCCCCCGGCAAGGTGGACTGATGACCTGGTAAAGGTCGCTGAATGCGGGCGGCGCATGATCGATTGACGTGGTCATCTTTGGGGGAAACCTATGTCCAGCAGTGGCCGTCTAACGGTTGATGTGATGAGACAGTACCTACGTAGGTACATACTATAGATAGGTCCATAAGTCAGTTTCTTCTCTCTCCACTTTTAAAATATAGAAGATATATTTACAACAGTTTTATATAATATAAAATAGCAGCTTTAATTTATAAGCTCTTAACTTAAAAGCCATTTAACTTTTTACGAAGCTAAGAACAAAGGAGTGAACGAGACAAGAATTATAAAGTAGGTAAAATCATAATACACTTTGTCAGTTTTATGAAGCTTGTAGGGTTCCGTAATCAAGAAGGTAATCATAGTTTCGTTATATTTATCTCGCCTATTCATGGTAAGACTATATTGCACCTTTAGATGGCTTCGATGTTGCTTTGCGAAATGAAAAATGCATACCTACTGGTAGACATTTTGGCCAGGCAGTCTGGGCTTGTCATGCTCTCTCAAATGTCCTGCTGATGGTGGCGTTGTGTGTCGGGTCCCTTTATTCCCTATATCATGGTTGAGTAGAGCGACGCTGATACACACGTCATGCTCGTGAACGGGTGCTGTCAGTTGGGGCTGGTCGGCTTATACATGTCATGGCATCCGGGTTTTATATTATAATTATTTTATTTGATTTTTTTAGTGCTAGTGAATACTCATGCGTTTCACATCAGACTGCATTATTCTCATATTAATATTAAAAACGAAAATTGTAAATATAACGAATTATTTAAAAGAGTATCTATGGAGTTTCTTGCCGGTTCTTCTCCATAAGACCTACTTTTTGGAACCGTGCAACTAGTGTTGACATTTCGAAAGAACCTGTAATATTGGTCTACTTGAAATAAAAATATTTGAATTTTGAATTTTTTGAATTTTGAAGAATGAAAGTGACCTAACTCAAACTAACTCAAAATTACAGGAATTTCTGATTTTGCCATAAACTGACCTTAATAAAACTAGGCTCTAAAACCCTGTGGAGAAAAAGAGACCGATCTATTTTTTGAGTTCGGTCACTTTCATTCTATTCGGTCAGTTACATTCTAAGGGCACCCTTAGAATGTAATTTGGAAATTAAATGAAAAATTCCTGTAATATTGAGTTAGGTCACTTTCATTCTAAAGGTACGATATAGTCTTACCATGAATAGGCGATATGGCGATATGGTCGTTTATAAGTATTAAAGGGATGTGTGAAAACCATTTCTCGGTTCCGGAATAGGTTAGCGAGATATTCAACTTTTTATGTGTTATATTTTGTTACAGTCAAGTGCTATTATGTATTAGTGAACTAGTTGGTTTTGGATGTGTGAACACATACATAAAAAAGTTGAAAGGAAAACTATCACAGTTAAGTAAGCCTTACAAGTTTAAGTAAAAGTAAATAAATCATCAATCAATCAATCAAGTCAAGAAATTACGGAACCCTTGGTCGGGATTTCTTAATAAATATAAAAATATTTGAGTTTTTTACGGCCAGTAGCTTAATCCTTAGTAACCATTCATTATTATAATATTTTTTATTGCCATATTGTATTTAAAAAATATTTTATATATGCGTAAGCTGTTCGACATATTTTTTTATTCTAATTTCGAAATTCTTATTGTCATGTAGTTTAGATTTAAGTCCTGCTTAAATCTGAACTCCATGACAATAAGAATTTCAGAAATATTTCGGTAATATATGTACCTAGATATAATATGTGTGGGTAGTAAATGGCAATAGACTCACCTAATATTATATGGAACTTAAAAAACACTGAGCAGTGATAGTCTAGTTGCCAGTACAAAGTCAGAGGTTCGATAACACGGCATCACTGACATTACAAAATTAGGTGCGGATTTATCACTAGTTCAAACGATGTAGGAAAACATCGTTAGGAAACTTGTATGCTTGAGAAATTTTCTCAATGGCGTGTGAAGTCTGCCAGCTAAATTAAATGAGAGTAGACACGTGCCCAGTAGTGGGATAGCAAAGGGGTTGATGAGAGTAAAAACTTAACTAGAACCAGCTCACAGGTATGGCTGGTAATGTTGAGTCAGTTGAGTGTGCTCTGACTGTCAAATCGATTGGAAAGAAATGTATGTCCCAACTCAGCTGCGGGCGTACATTGAAACCCTTTCTACAAAACAGGGGTGTTGGGAAATTTGTCGAGAACTTTTCAGATCGAAAATGATCATACTTTTTTTTTGGATTACGACCTGTGGCAATGTCAAGTGCAGGGTATGATGAAGTGTTTTTAACTGTAGTAAAATATACATAGGTATAGTATGAATTTTCAAAAACATACCATAATCACCTAACCCTTGGAGGGTTAGGCGGAGGTGTACTAGTGTATTTATATGGTATGTTTTTAGGTCTCATGTGGGGGCATTTATAGGGAAGAGTATTGCTCGAACATATCTTTCTTTCTAACTAGCGGCCCGACCCGGCTTTGCACTGGTGGACATTTATTTTTTAAACTTTGTCGATGCTCCGCTCCTATTGGTCTATGCGTGATGTTCTATAGCCTATAATCTTCCTCGATAAAGGGACTATCCAACACAAAAAGAATTTTGCAATTCTAACTAGTAGTTCCTGAGCTTAGCACGTTCAAACAAACTCTTCCGCTTTATAATATTAGTATAGTATAGATATATAATCTAACGTGCCTTTGTCCTAGATGTGGGCACGTAGCGTGTCAGATAAGCACGCTCTCGGTAAGCTAATAGTGTGCCAAGAGGGCCCTCCACACGCGTGCCGAGATTCTATCAGCTAAGTAGACTAGTAAGCAGATATCATTACACGAACGCATAGGGACGTACAATAACTAATGCCTCACAGTAACACCTTTATACTCCGAAGGTGTAGGCAGAAGTGTATTGTAGGTACAGCCTAAGAAATGTCAAGTAATTTAATTATGATTAAAAACCAATTAATATACTGTTTAATCACTCTTCAATAGAAGATTAAGAAATATCAGTACGTGTGAAATTCGCAATTATAATTAAATGTAACAATAATAAGTTTGTTGTAATACATAGAAATGTCTCCATTTTTACGTTAATAACTCTGTAATGGTATTATATTTATGATTTTTTAAACTTACGCAAATACAGACATTAAAATAGAACTGCTATGTACGGATTTCATCGCGTAATAATTCTAAATTTCATCTCATCCTTTCGGCTCCTTTACAGTCTGCCTCAGACTATAGACGCTGTCAAAACCGCAAAACATTGTTTGATTATTTGATTTGATCATTCTCGTATTTGAATATTTTCGTTCAATATTGTTTTTACACTTAAAAACAATATTGAACGAAAATATTGTATTCCATCATAACACAATCTCCTCGTATCCGTAAAAAAGCAATAAAAAATCTCGTTTGAAAATAAATGTCACTCAGTTGAATGAATCGTCTCACTTTGACAGATGAACGGCTAGTCATTCATTCCTAATTCATATGTTACGGCTCAGTGGACGGTGGCGCCCTCTAGTTCCACAGAACACAGATTTTAATGAATTTTATATAACCTGTTTATTATAGTCGCGTGTTCATAAATGGCGTCATGAAAATTCTACGTTTTATGTCGACCGTGCAATATTATAGGCTGCCTCTTGTGGTCCTGTGTTCGAATCCCGGTGGGGGCCAATGTTGTGTTGATGTGACATTTAACCTGAGTTATTCAATTTCAGCGGTTTGTCAACTGGTTTATTAATTAGTAATTCGAGATCTATTGATAAATATGGCAATTAGTTGGCGTAAAAAAACTTTCCGTATTATAATGAGGAGTCAGAAATAGCCAGTCGGTCAGAATCAGTCTAGTACCTAATACAAAACTATCCACACTGACCGACAGTGCAACTTCCTATGTATCCGCTCTTTAAATGCGGGTAGTCAAACACTCAGACGTTCACAACTGGGTCAACAGGCAGGGTCAAACTGAACGCCTCGCCCGCTATACCAATTATATTGTTTAGTTCTCGGTAAACGGCTGTAGAGGCTATGAAAGTGTGAATGGATGGAGTGATACATTTAAACGGTGCATCAGAGTCATTTGGTCCTTATCTATGAAGCAGGTCATGGTCTTTTGATCTTGGACCAGTTTTATTGCCCTATATCTTATGCAAAGAATCTGTGACTTCAATTGTAACTAATATAAGGATCCAGCAGACTGTCATCTTCAGGATGTTACATCCTGGCTCGTGCTGAGGTGGTCTCCTGAACACACTTAACTATGCATCTTTTCTTTTACTTATTTCTTATTGTGTATGTGTGTATTTCTTTTGCATCAAATAAATTATTTTTCAAAATTTATGTTCATCCAGTATATGTTAGAATTAGTGTTAGACTCCATTATAACATTCTGTTTTTAAAACATTAAAACAAAGTAGGTACTGTAGTTTCATCCATCAATTTAAAATCTATCACAAAGCACGCACCCATGCGTAAAATTGACGAGGGCGCCATTGTTACTGAGCAGACATTAATCAAGTTAGTTCAAAATTTAATAGTTTACTGTTCTTTGTCCGCAGGCGCCCGCCGACTACGACTGAAGCTGTGTAGATCTTCGCCTTCAAAATGAACTGACACTTAAAGGAAAATAATGAGAGCTTGATCGAAAACAAAAATGACTAACGTGAAATTAAAACTGATGTTTTTCTTACTTAACGCCTTACTAACAGCTGACATTGTCCACTCTCGCCCATACTCTGACATAAATTCTACAGACATTGTCATAAAATACGGCAATAATAACACTTTTAATTTACCCATTGATCCTAATTCTGATACTCTAATCGTCGCTGAGGAAAATGAAGATGAAATAAGAGAAACTGATAGGACTTCAAAATCAGAGCTTGAAGATCTAATGAATGCAGAACAAGGGAGAGATGAAGATCTATCTAAAAAGGTCATGAGAGATCAGACGAAGATTCTCGAAATACCTAGTGGGGAAGCTGGAGCGGTCGAGAAACAACTGAACATATCAAGTAGTCTCCTAGATGATATCATCAATTCAGAAACAGATAGGGAAGACACTATAACTGACATTCTATTCAGACCAGAGTCTGAGTTTGCAGAGGACATGCCTAAGTTTGAATTTTTGATAGCAGCGAAAATAAATGAGAGTGAGTTTTCTAATAGGAGTGTTAATGAGACGGATAGAGATAGGAACAGTAGTGATGTTCTGAAGAAGGTGGATTATGTGGAGTTGGTGGAGGTGGACCGGCCTTCGAAGGATAACAAGAGCGCGCTGATGATGAACACCACTTCACACGAAGTAGATAACGATCTAGCTCCCGATACGAGTGAGTATTCAGATATGTTTTTTACAAGTAGTAACAATGATAGAGTTGTATAAAATGATTAATAGATTAATATATTGTTTATGTCCGTAAATAGATCTTTTAAAGACACTTTTACAAGTCATATGTGTAATTATTTTTGGCATCGGCATTTCCTAACTGACGACCTCTGAGAAGAAATTCCGAAACAAACTCAGAGAATCATGGTCTCTTTTAAAGTCCAAACATTTTTGTTTATAGTATGTAAGCCTGACAATGTAGGTTAAAGTCTGAGATGGCCTTTTAAAGAAAGCACCAGTTCAGCTTTGAGTTGACCTGTCCATACTGACAGCACGCTGATTCCTTTCGTTTGCTACGTGATTGACAATGTATTAAGTAAATTTTTGTATTCCAAATAGTATTTCTGGCTAGATAGTATCCTAATTTATTTTTATCGTCATCCCTCAACGTTTAAAGCGAAAACTACAGACATCAGAATTGCACGATCAATAATAATTAATCGCCAAAGCCAATTATTGGATAATCAGGCATGAAATACATAGGTACGTTATATATTTTGTTAAGAAGCCCATTTTTTTCAGTATTAGGCTCAGTTTTTAAGTCACGACTGAAAATATTATTTCAAGACAAGCGTGCATATCACGTTCGGTTAAGCAACGTAAATTTGATAAAATTCAAGCAAACACAACGAATAACTACGTCATTTATTTAAAAATATATGCATTTCTGCTCCACGTCGTAGAACGATAAGATGCCATCGTAATTTCTATTAGCCGAGGTTCTGCACCGTAACATTTGAATTACCAAATGCGTTGTTGATATTTTTCTTGCGTTTATGACACGCGACGTTCCTACAACAATTGTATGGCAATCCACAGATTATTTATCACCGACTTCATCCCCTAGTTCACCTGAACTAGGCGATAAACTCGGTTATAAATAATATGTGGATTGATTATTAGTTTTCGCAGGTGCGTAAACTAATAATCAAGACAGCTCAGATTGGAACCAGTGAACATGATCACTGAACTATAAACGGTAAACTTATTACGCAATTGAGACAACCGAACATACATATGTGTATATATATTATACCGTTGACGACCCGTCACCGCTGAGGTAGTAAATGGCTGCCCTGTAAAGACCAGGAAGGGTTAGAACCAGCAGGGTTAAATGATTCTTGTGACGACCCAGTTAGTCCAGCGGTAGTTAACACTGCCTTCTGTGCTTTGGGTCCCGGGTTCGAATCCCGGTAGGGACAAATGTTTGTGTGATGAGCATAAACATTTGTATCCGAGTCATGGATGTTTCTATGTATAATAAGTATGTATTTACAAAAAAAAAGTATATAATTATGTAGTATATCAACCAACTAGTATCCGTAACACAAGCCTCGTTGCTTAGCTCGGAACTAGAGGGCGCTGTGTCATAATGTCCAGGAATATTTATTTATTCTGTGATGAGCATGAACATTTGACCTAAGTTATGGATATTTCTTTGTATAATATGTATTAACAAAAAAATATATAAAGGTTAAGTATCCGTGACACAAGCCTCGTTGCTTAGCTCGTACCTAGATGGCGCTGTATCATAATGTCCCAATAAAAACAGCTAGAATAATTAGTTTCATTGTCCTTAATATATAATAATATTTACTATGTAAGTAAACCTGGGCTTGAAATAACATAACCCCTCTGTAGGCTCTTTAGGGGCGATGTTGAATTTGTCCCTAATTAAAATCTGTTTGCATATTCTGAGGCTATAAATTAATAATGTTAGGGAAATGTTTGGATGGGTAATACAAAACTTTGTACTTTGAATAATGTTTGCAAACAAAAGTATAATAATAATATGTAATGGTTTTTCTGAATTACTTACTAATATTACTAAAAAACATACTTTTAATACTCGCACTCAAAATGAGTTATATTAAAATCTTGTCTATGTTCTTACGTTTAGCTAATTTTGGGTGTAGACTCAGGTTATGGTTACTTTAAATTATAAAAAACCTAAAATGTATTGACATTAGAACTAGCCCAACATGTAACATTTCAACTCTGTGGAATTAGAGGAAATGGTTCTAATTTAACTTATCCTAAAGAAACTAATACGACTAATATAACAATAATAATAACAACTTGTAAATATACGACAGCTTTAGAGTATTATTTATTATATTAAGATTTTTTATTGAGATCAAGCAGCTATAAAATAGGTAGGATCATATCAGACATACATACATACACTCACGCCTTTTTTCCATGGGGGTAGGCAGAAACTACAGAATATCACGCGCTACGATCCCTGCATACTACTTTTGTCTCGTCCACATTCATAGATTTTGTCATGTATGCGCGCCGGTTACGAGTACTGCGCACCTGAACTTTTTGATACGATCATATTTTATAATGTGGTCTAGTCTCAGCCTATCAGACAAGAGACAAGAAATATGTACGTGTATAAAGTGGCGAAACGGTGTAGAATTTAATTGTATTTTGCATCTGTAATGTAGGCAATTAATCATTTTCATCTTGACACATTACTTTGTCGTGTAGTTGCGAAAAACCTCCTGCAAAAGTTATTATTATTATTAGTTATTAGATTTTCTACTAAATTCTCAATAGTATCTCGGATTTTGGATTTGTGTCCGGATGATGGCAATAGGCTCGTCCCTAATTATATGGGACCTGAAACATACCGACGAAATGTGGGTGTACAATACACTTCTGCCGTATCCTTTGGGGATGACAGGAGGGTTTGTTATAAACCATTTAGTTTCGGTCCATGACCCATGGCCTTTTCGTCCCATTTTAAATACAATTTATCAAATTGTAAATCAATAAAACATGAAAAGGTACAGAGGTTTGTATGACCGTTAATGTTTCACGTTCCTTTTTTGAATTATCAGACCTTTTTTAAATGTATGTAGCTGATTTGTTACTTAAAACGAATTTGTATTCAGATCACGTGTGCCCAAACCGGGGTTGGAACAAAATGAAAAATGCGTGCAAAAAAACGAGATTTTTCCCGTAAAGTTTCGAGTTTCCGAAGCCTGTTTCCTAACTTTCAAGGATGGTTTGGTAATAAGTAATGCCGATTTTTCAATATTTTTGCTACAGTTATAATAATTTATGGCAATGGCAATTTCATCGTACAGCCTGTACTGTCAGTCAGTTATTGTAAAACGTCATTATTCATATGAAGGTTTAGGAGTCAAGATGATTATTTGTTTGTGTGTTATTTCATCTTCTGTTTTTTTTACGCTATTCATCCAATCAATTGGTGGTTTGTTAGGTCCTATTGAGTAGGTACTATTAATTATAATACAGAATTATTTTTTTCAGCTAAAGCAATTTTGAGGGTTCAGAAGAAAAAAAAAGGTTGTTGCTACCTGAAATTTGTTTTAATCAAATATACCTTACGTTCTCAATAATAGATGAGCGCCTGTCCATGATGCAATTTATAATTAAATGGATACAAATAAAAATTGTGGTTAATTTGTTCATCGTATTTGTGATTCGGATGCTGTTTACATTGTTTGTGTAAATCAAGATCTGCGTCATCTCATCTCTCCTTTTTAGAAATGTATTTATGTAACGATCCATTTTGTTCCTTTTTTTAATTATAAAGGTTTTTCTTTTAGGTATATTATTATTAGCGCGAATAGCGAAAAATACATCTACTATTATTTTAGTTTTGTTAGCCGTTTTGTATAGATAGAGTAATAAAGTACTCTTAATCATACCTCTACAGTGTACAGGACACCGGAGTCCATAAAAGAAATATATTTATTTGTGTTCATCATTGCCCTCACGGTAGAATAAAATCTAGCTCTAGAGTTACAATGAGTTCTACACCTAGTGTCCAGTTAATGAATCAATCAATAAACTAAAAGAAATATACAGTTACACAGTTTCATTACTGTCTATAATTGGATAATTTATCAGCCGACTAATTGGTAGTTGGGTCACGTAAAATCGATGTCTGTAGCGTTATAGCGACGAGATTTTCAGCAGCGTCAAGTTTACCGGTCCTATGTTAGGTGCCAATTGGAAGCCTGCCCAGGTTTAGAATTTTCGGTTCAAAGAACATCGGAAATTGACTTATTTGAAGCATGCAGCTCTTTAACGGGGAAATTTGGGAGTCTACAGCGAAAAGTCCCTCGTCCGTAACTGTATTGGATGCTTTACAGTGGTCAAAGGATATTAAATTCAAATTAAACATTGACTTAAAAGTTTATTTATAATAAACGTTTTTTGAATCAATGTTAGGCAGTCCCCTTGTGGGCGCCAATAACTCAATTGGCGCCCAAAGCGGGAAAAACTTTTGTGTCTTAAAAGAATTTCCGTTTTATTTCATAAAATATATTATTTGCCTGGTGTTTTCCTAAATGATTATTGAGGGAGGTCAATTATTGATAGCTTTATAATAATTATTCTTTTTTAAATTCAATACTACAACGAAAACATCGACCGATCTATTAAATATTTTAATAATCTTATAACTTGTGTAAGGTAGCACTTACGTATAGCGAGTCTAGAATAGGAACATTATTTGCCTATTCAAGTAGAACGCTTAAGGATAAGCCTGGTCTGAAATGCCGTTACGGCTTGAATAGTGAAATGGTTCATAAAACTCTATAGGTTCTAACAGAGTAAAGCGAAAATGTTAGCACAAAAAGTGTTTGTACTGTATTCACAAAAACTACTTTGATGGCGGACTTTAGTAAAAAATAAATAAAAAACACATTTACTTCTTTGCAATATTTATATGTGGTATATGGTTATCATAAGACTAATTAATAAAAACAAGTACAGTAGAAAACACAATGTGCATACAATGTGTTTTCTACTGTACTTGTTTTTATTAATTAGTCTTATGATAACCTTACATATCTGAGGTTAAACGCTGAATGATAAGTCAATAGCTAACGCAAATAGACAGACCAATGTTATTTTACATCTACCCACACGTTGCCAGTAATTACATTTCGTTCGTTCAGATTTCTAAAATGTTTGCTTACCTTGAAACTTTTTATGGTTTTGGTATTTCAAATTAGTTTTTGTATTTTCTCTCTGGAAAATAGTTCATATATTTCATAATAATCTACATATTGGAGTATAAAACACATTTATTTTGTGAAACACATGTTTGTTTCTAAGATAGTATCTATAGAGTTTTTGTCAGCTTTTCTCCACAAGACCTATGTTTTGGGAACTGTGCAACTAGTTTTGACAATTTAAAAGTACCTGTAATGTTGTTCTAATTGAAATAAAAAGTTTTAATTTGGCCATAAGGCTATTCTGACATTATATTCTCATATATTAAGGGAGTAAGTTATCTAAGTAATGTATTTTTATAATACGTTGTGCATCCACGTATGTCAAGACTATTACGAGTTTGTGACGTTTTAATACCCTTTTTTATTTATGTACGAGAAAAACGTATATTATGACAATTTGACACACGGCAGATAGGGAAAGGGAGCACAAACTCTTTTTTTTTCTCTTTATCGGAGGTCAGCAGACTTTGGGGTTTTTAGAAATTACATTAATTATTTTTTTTATTTTGTTTTAGTTTTTTTTTATATTTTCAATTTATTTTATTGTGTGCGAGATGTGTTTGTGAGGAAAATAAATACTTCTTTCTTTCTTTATTTATTGTAAATAACATATATAGAAACATTGATAACTCAAGATGTCAAATATCCATGCCCATCGCATAAAAAGTTGCTCCTACTATCTATTACTTCTTGTATTTTAAATACTAGAGGGCGTTACTGGAGATGTCTAGTCTAGTTGTTTTAAATATGTTAAATGTAGTACATGATATGTATGTTATTTTACAATTAGACACTGTTTTGTTACAGGGATGCAGCTCATTTCAGCGAGTCTATTAATCAAATAATAGCTTCAATTTTATCCAAGCTTTTGTTTATACTCGTATAAATATTTACAAAACTCGTTTTGAAATTGAATTTAGTATAGCAACATTTGGAAAACTGTTGATGTTTACATTTCATGTACATTTCAGAGGTTATAGCAACTCTCATGAATAAATAATTATACCGTTTTTAAAGCTTTTGCTGAACATATTATAACTGTTCCCTTTTTACAACAAACGAATTTACAATATTACCTACTACTAAAAGTTTAGGGGCGTAAATACGCCAGTACAGTATATCTCAAACTACCTGTATAAAATGACACCTTCTGGTCAAACATTACTGTTATTTATGGAGACATAGTCAGAGTACCAGGGTATCATCAGCTGATCAGTCAGTTAAATCAGTAAATCAGTCAGTGTAATTAACATAAATGTCAAAATAATTTGCATGCTTTATGTAGGCAGAGTATGGTATTGTTTTAAAATCACCAATTGTTTGTATCTGGTACCACCTGTATTTTACGCAAATAAATCTTTACTTTACTTTAAAGTATAAGATTCAAATACCAGTATAGTATGAAACCCTTCCATGTGAACTGTCGCAGTTTTCTCTGTATTCGCAGGCTACTCGGACGTGCAGACTTTGTTTCTGGCGTGCTTCGGGACGCTTCTGCCGCTGCTCGGCGTGCTCTTTGCTACGCTTCTCATCAGGTGAGTCTACTTATCATAATTGACATACCATTTGAGTTTGCGTGGACATTAAAAGCTGTGATAGCCAAATATTGTGACCAGTGGACTGTAAGGTTAAAGATCTTGAGTACAATTCTAAGGCATGCAACACTGAGTTTTCGAAGTTAAATTGTATTGATAGGATACTAGATGTTACAGTCTACCACTCTAGTGATAGACTATATTATCTGAATCACTCTCAAATGGGCTGAAACTAATACCCGGCTTTAAAAACACTAAATTAGTTGGTGATGACGCAATCTGTTTAAGGTATTCATAGAAAACAGATGAAATATTTTGAAAACCATTTATCGCGAAAGGTGTGGAGTGGTTTTCAAGTTATCTTTGTAAACAATAGGAAATGAACAACACAAATTGGTTCCTTACTTTGCAAAACGACTATTAATTACAAATCTGCTTCACCGAGCTTCTCCCAAAACAGTTTATATACGACCAAATTGCTTATAATATTTCACACAGCGTTCTGACGTTAACTTCACAACTAAATGCATATTCCCGACATTGTAATCTAAAACGCTGTGTAATCAAGATCCACACAATCTTGGTCCGTATTTCAAGTGGCAGTAAGCGATAATTATAATTAAATGTCTTGGAAACTGTATCGTTGCTTGTAGTGGCTGAAGGCATGTCTTCTCCGTACAATGATCGTAATTTATATGTTCTGTTATTGGCTAAACTAAACGTATTACTTGCTCGATCTTACTCGCGACCTCGTTCGCGTTGAAGATTTTGGTTCCGATTTTTTAACGACATGATGGGGCCTTTGTCTATCCGAGATAACGATCTTGTATCATCATCATCAGCCTATATTCGTCTACTGCTGGACGTAGGCCTACCCTAGTGAACGCCACATCATCTATCTGATATGTGTTAGCCTATATACCTATCAATATTTTATCGGCTTACTTATTTCGTTTTGTATTTTTACTTTAAAGCATATTCTTATAATATCCATCCGTACACTGTTACACAGACGTCACAATGACATAACAGATGTCACTGTGACGTCTATGTGACAGCTACAACAACATTCAACTTTTTTTAAATCAGCTAAATAGGTACTAAGTATTTAACAACAGAACTGATTACATTAATTTATATCAGAATCTGCGCCACCTATATTTTATTGAAATGAACCTAAATTGATCCTTCATATATGTAAGGGTAGCACAAAAACATTAAATTTATAAAATTAAAAGTAATACTTTTTGAGCTGTGTTAGCCGAGAGGTGTGACCAGTGAACTGAGATGTCAGAGGTCTCGAGTTCGAACCCAAGGCACGCACCACTGACTTTTCGGAAGTTATGTGCGTATTTATCACATGCTCAAACGGTGAAGGAAAACATCGTGAGAAAACCTGCATGCTTGAGAGATTTGTCTCGAGGGCATGTGAAATCTGCCAACCCACAGCGCAGTAGGCTAGCGTGGTGGACTATAGCCTAATCCCTCTCAATTGAGAGGAGACCCGTGCCCAGCAGTGGGACATTAATGGGTTGATGATGATGATGATGAAAATTTCTCTCCCAATGTCTGCTAAAATAAACTTAACAACAAAAAAAAAAGTAGTTGGACATTGTTTTTATCAAATATGAACATGAAATAAATCCTTAATAATCTGTGAGATCGTCAAACATCCACAAATATAGACACGATATGTTCTTTATCGGAAATCAAACGGAAATTAATATAAAACAGAAATAGGAAATAGACATCAAAGAACACGTTAAGAGGATTATTACGATATTCCCTTTTCAATGAAGAACTTGTGACGAATAATAGAGCATTATTTAATATCCTGGCAACACTGGGACATTTGCTTGTAAACCGTATTTTCCGACTCAAAGAAAAATTGAACTTAGTAACCGAAATATAAGGTGCAATATTCTTTGAAATTTTTGATAGTTTGAAAGTTATATAGGTAAGGGTGCTTGCACATGGAAGGATGAACCTTACAAATACTTTATTGGATTTGTCGAGTGCACCTGACCTATTTTTGTTTCACAGTAAACGGGTAGCCGCGTGTCGCTGATTTTATTTTTATTTGATTTTTGTGAAGTGGGCAGGAATATTTATTTTAATTGTTATGTTGGTTGCAGTGTTGCTATGTTCAGTATAATCAGTTATCGGAACATCACTTAAGTAAATTAAAAAAAATATTTGAATTTCTATTAGGAAAATAATAACATATGCACATATTACTACCGCGTTTTTTTCTATACAGGAGCTTAGCTTGTATTAATTTCTACGTTATATCACATTGTCGGCACTATAGGTCTATTCTAAAGAACCAATTGTCTTAGGATTTATATTATTTGTACACGACTGCTTGATGGCAAAATAAAAAGAAAAAAAAATACGTAGGGATTATAATTACTACACAAAACGATTTACACAGAACGAGCTCAACGTATCGTTTAGGCAGGCAGTTTTTTATCATTGGATTTAGATCATGTTTTAATAATATTAATAAACCGCGATAAAATGCGTTACAACAGTAACTACTTTTATTTCAATGTCTAAAATTAACTTATGCATGTAAGAAATCACGGTTCCCTAGATATAATTTAATATAAAGTTATAATGAAAAACACATTCATTAGATACAGTTCTTTTTCCAAGGTAGGCACATACACACTAGCACAGAGAACAGTAACTCGATAACGTCGGGTTGACCCGCCCCCTTAATTGTGTTCCTCGGAGTCCATTTAGAGCCTATTGTATTAAATATATCGCAGGGCGTGTGGCGTGGTGTCTGAGAAGGTACGAGGTCAAATAGTTGGAATAATATTACAGATTTTCTCCCCAATGTCGACATTTTCGAGGGTATTGGAAAGGTCTCCTTGAAATCTATTCTAAGAAACTCCCCCTATTTTAAGAAACCTTAACGGTTTCCAAGGGGTTTGGCAACGCATTTGCAAGCGTCTGGTGTTGCAAATGTCTATGGGCGGCGGTCATCACTTAACATCTGGTGAGCCGCCTGCTCGTTTGCCCCTTATCACCATAAATAAAATAAAAAATCTGCCTCAATAGTTTAGTTGATCGAACGGACGACTTCAAAGGAACAAAATCCTCACAGGATTTAGTTCCGATTTCTAGAACAATCAATATAGTTATTCTTTAGTTTTCATATGAAATCGACAGTAGAAATTTTAACGAACTTGATGGATTATAGGCTCACCTAAAATTAAATGGGACCTAAAATATACCAATGGAGGATATCAGTATTTTTCTGCCTATCTTTGGTGCGATGGTATATATGTATGTATTTTTCAAGAAACATAAAAAAAAATGAAAATCAATTAGCAAATGGCGAAGATATTACGTCAATAAACAAACGAAAACTAGAACCTCTCCGTCGAAATTAGAACCTCTTTATTTACTTGAAGGTTGGATAGCATTTAATCGATTAATTATTGAAAATTATTTCCTTATCAATTACCCATTTACAATCTAATTCAAAATAATGAGAGGAGACTCGTGCTTAGTATGAGTCTCCTCTCATTATTTTGAGAAAAAAAGAGATAAAATAATCATCAATTATTTAATTCCCTGCTAAAATATGATTATGATAATCTCATTATTTCATTTTACCTTATGAGTCCAGGACTTGTCTTTAAATCCACGTGGAACAAACAATTCCGCGAATGCAGGGAGCCTGGTTATTCTCAAATTGATTCCTGCCTCACTTCTGCTGGCCCCGGGGAAATCAGAATTTCGCGGTACTATTATATTCACTGCGTAATAAGTTTCAACTTCCACTGATGTTCATGTTTGTCTACCTGATATAACTTCGGTCTGTTTTTGTTGAAGCTGCGGTAGCCTAGTGGTGAGACTGAGATGTCAAAGGTCTCGAGTTCAAACCCAAGGCACGCACCACTGACTTTTCGGAAGTTATGTGCGTATTTATTGCATGCTATTGCACGGAAGGAACACATCGTGAGGAAACCTGCATGCTTAAGAGATTTTCTCGATGGCATCTGCCAAGCCGCAGTAGGCTAGCGTGGTAGATTATAGCCTAATCTCTCTCAAATGAGAGCAGACCCGAGCCCAGCAGTGGGACGATAATGGGTTGATGATGATAACTGTTTTTGTGGCCTTCTAGTTCAAGTTTTCTCACGATATCTCCATAATCAATATACATCTATACGTATGAAAACGAATCCCTATTTCTCTTGGTCGCGGCATAACTTGAAAACGGCTTCACCAAATTCATTGATCTTTTTTTTAAACATGTTCTAATATTCTGTAGAAGGCTTTTACGGAAAAAATATAAAAAAAAGTTACGCAGAACATTAAAAAGCTTAGCAACCAGGTATGTTAACGCTTTTAATCTAACCTTGTCAGATTATATTAGAAGAAAAAGGAGAAAACTGACATAACTGTCATTTTTACGATAGTTGGCGCGATTGACAGATCGTCTGCTGTAAATATCGTTTAATAGCTCCATATGTCCGAATATTTCTTTAAATTTGACTTCCCGCGACTTAGAAGATCTAATACCTATTTCCCAACAAAATAAAATAATGTAATTAGGCTTCGGAACATTGCGAATCTATCCAATGAAGAAGAAAGAGATATCGTGCTTCTCTAGCAAATACCGTGAATCGGCTCGATTGACAACAAGAAGTGATCTCATCTTAATATCTGTAGCAAATAATACACTACTGTACTTCTTGTGAACGCATATCAAAGATGATCGATCAGGGCGGATACACGACGCGCTAGAATACCTGCAATATAAAATAATCTTCGATCATATCAATACCGACGCCAGTAATACCAACGGCACCAAAACCTACGGCACCAAAACCGACGTCATCAATAACGACGCCATCAATAAAGACGTCACCAAAGCCGACGCTGTCTATACCGACGCCATCAATAGCAACTCTATCAATACCGGCGCCATCAATACCGACGCCACCAATACCGACGCCACCAATACCGACGCCAACAAAGCCGACGCCATCTATACCGACGCCCCCAATACCGACGCTAACAATATCAAAACTGACGCCACCAATAACGACGCCATCAATACCGACGTAATCAATACCAATGCCATCAATAGCGACTCTATCAATACCGACGCCAGTAATACCGACGGCACCAAAACCGACGTCATCAATACCGACGCCATCAATAAAAACGCCATCTATACCGACGCCAATAATACCGACGGCACCAAAACCAACGCCATTAATACCGACGCCATCAATACCGACGCCATAAATACCGACGACATCAATACCGACGCCATCAATAAAGACGCCATCTATACCGACGCCACCAAAGCGGACGCCGTCTATACCGACGCCCCCAATAACGACGCCGCCAATACCGACGCAATCTATAACGACGCCATCAATAGCGACACTATCAATACCTACGCCACCAATAAGGACGCTATCTATACCGATGTCACCGATACCGACGCCACCAATACCGACGTCATCATACCGACGCCATCAATAAAGAAGCCACCAAAGCCGACGCAATCAATACTGACGCCAACAATTACCACTCTATCAATATCGACATCACCAATAACGACGCCATCAATACCGACGTAATCAATAGCGCCTCTATCTATACCGACGCCAGTAATACCGACGGCACCAAAACCGACGTCATCAATACCGACGCCATCAATAAAGGCGCCATGTATACCGACGCCAACAAAGCCGACGCCGTCTATACCGACGCCAACAATAACCACTCTATTAATACCGACGCCACCAATAACAACGCCATCAATACCGACGCCATCAATAGCAACTCTATCAATACCGACGCAATCAATACCGACGCCACCAATACCGACGCCAATAAAGCCGACGCAATCTATACCGACGCCCCCAATACCGACGCTAACAATACCCACTCTATTAATACCGACGCAACCAGTTCCGACTTTAGCAATACCGACGCCACCAATATTAAGGCCATCAATCCCGACGCCATCTATACCGATGCCACCAATATCGATGCCACCAATACTGACGCATCTATAACGACGCCATCAATGGCGACGCAACCAGTACCAACTCTATCAATACCTTCGCCACCAATAAGGACGCTATCTATACCCATGTCACCGATACCAACGCCACCAATACCAACGTAATCAATAGCGACGCCAGAAATACTGACGGCAACAGAACCGACATCATCAATAAAACAACGCCATCAATAAAGACGCCACGAAAGCCTACGCCGTCTATACCGACGCCACCAATACCAACGCCATCAATATCGACGCCGTCTATACCGACGCCAACAATCACCACTCTATCAAAACTGACGCCACCAATAACGACGCCGTCAATACCGACGTAATCAATACCGACGCCATCAATAGCGACTCTATCAATACCGACGCCAGTAATACCGACGGCACCAAAACCGACGTCATCAATACCGACGCCATCAATAAAGACGCCATCTATACCGACGCCAGTAATACCGACGGCACCAAAACCAACGCCATCAATACCGACGCCATCAATACCGACGCCATCAATAAAGACGCCATCTATACCGACGCCACCAAAGCGGACGCCGTCTATACCGACGCCCCCAATAACGACGCCACCAATAACGACGCCATCACTACCGACGCAATCAATAAAGACGCCATCTATACCGACGCCACCAAAGCGGACGCCGTCTATACCGACGCCCCCAATAACGACGCCACGACGCCACCAAAACCAACGCCATTATACCGACGCCATCTATACCGACACTATCAATACCGACGCCATCTGTACCGACGCCACCAAGCCGACGCCGTCTATACCGACGCCAAGAATGACCACTCTATCAATATCGACATCACCAATAACGACGCCATCAATACCGACGTAATCAATAGTGACTCTATCAATACCGACGCCACCAATGCCGACGCCAACAATACTGACGCCAACAATCACCCACTCTATCAATACCGACGCCATCAATAGCAACTCTATCAATACCGCCGCCAGTAATACCAACGTCATCAATACCGACGCCATCAATACCGACTCTATCAATACCGACGCCATCTGTACCGACGCCACCAAAGCCGACGCCGTCTATACCGACGCAATCAATACTGACGCCAACAATTACCACTCTATCAATATCGACATCACCAATAACGACGCCATCAATACCGACGTAATCAATAGCGACTCTATCAATACCGACGCCAGCAATACCAACACACCAATACCGACGTCATCAGTAGCGACTCTTTCAATACCGACGCTAGTAATACCGACGCTAGTAATACCGACGCTAGTAATACCGACGCTAGTAATACCGACGGCACCAAAACCGACGTCATCAATACCGACGCTAACAATACCCACTCTATTAATACCGACGCAACCAGTTCCGACTCTAGCAATACCGACGCCACCAATATTAACGCCATCAATCCCGACGCCATCTATACCGATGCCACCAATATCGATGCCACCAATACTAACGCAATCTATAACGACGCCATCAATGGCGACGCAACCAGTACCAACTCTATCAATACCTTCGCCACCAATAAGGACGCCATCAATACTGACGTAATCAATACCGACGCCATCAATAGCGACTCTATCAATACCGATGCCAGTAATACCGACGGCACCAAAACCGACGTCATCAATACCAACGCCATCAATAAAGACGCCATCTATACCGACGCCAGTAATACCGATGGCACCAAAACCAACGCCATTAATACCGACGCCATTAATACCGACGCCATTAATACCGACGCCATCAATACCGACGCCATCAATAAAGACGCCATCTATACCGACGCCACCAAAGCGGACGCCGTCTATACCGACGCCCCCCAATAACGACGCCACGACGCCACCAAACCAACGCTATCAATACCGGACGCCATCAATATCGACTCTATCATTACCGACGCCATCCATACCGACGTAACCAAAGCCGACGCCATCTATACCGACGCCAGTAATACCGATGGCACCAAAACCAACGCCATTAATACCAACGCCATTAATACCGACGCCATTAATACCGACGCCATCAATACCGACGCCATCAATAAAGACGCCATCTATACCGACGCCACCAAAGCGGACGCCGTCTATACCGACGCCCCCAATAACGACGCCACGACGCCACCAAAACCAACGCCATTAATACCGACGCAATCAATACCGACGCAATCAATACCGACACCATCAATACCGACGCCATCAATATCGACGCCATCTATAAATACGCCATCTATACCGACACTATCAATACCGACGCCATCTGTACCGACGCCACCAAAGCCGACGCCGTCTATACCGACGCAATCAATACTGACGCCAAGAATGACCACTCTATCAATATCGACATCACCAATAACGACGCCATCAATACCGACGTAATCAATAGCGACTCTATCAATACCGACGCCACCAATGCCGACGCCAACAATACTGACGCCAACAATCACCACTCTATCAATACCGACGCCATCAATAGCAACTCTATCAATACCGCCGCCAGTAATACCGACGGCACCAAAACCGACGTCATCAATAGCGACTCTATCAATACCGACTCTATCAATACCGACGCCATCTGTACCGACGCCACCAAAGCCGACGCCGTCTATACCGACGCAATCAATACTGACGCCAACAATGACCACTCTATCAATATCGACATCACCAATAACGACGCCATCAATACCGACGTAATCAATAGCGACTCTATCAATACCGACGCCAGCAATACCAACACACCAATACCGACATCATCAGTACCGATGGCACCAAAACCGACGGCACCAAAACCGACGTCATCAATAGCGACTCTATCAATACCGACGCTAGTAATACCGACGCTAGTAATACTGACGGCACCAAAACCGACGTCATCAATACCGACGCCATCAATACCGACGTCATCAATACCGACGCCATCAATACCGACGCCATCTGTACCGACGCCACCAAAGCCGACGCCGTCTATACCGACGCAATCAATACTGACGCCAACAATGACCACTCTATCAATATCGACATCACCAATAACGACGCCATCAATACCGACGTAATCAATAGCGACTCTATCAATACCGACGCCAGCAATACCAACACACCAATACCGATGTCATCAGTACCGATGGCACCAAAACCGACGTCATCAATACCGACGTCATCAATATCGACTCTATCAATACCGACGCCAGTAATACCGACGGCACCAATACTGGCGTCATCAATACCAACGCCATCAATACCGACGTCTTCAATACCGACGCCATCAATATCGACTCTATCATTACCGACGCCATCCATACCGACGTAACCAAAGCCGACGCCGTCTATACCGACGCCATCAATACTGACGCCAACAATAACCAGTCCATCAATACCGACGCCACCAATAACGACTTATACGAATACGCCATCTATACCGACGCCAACAAAGCCGACGTCGTCTATACCGACGCCATCAATACTGACGCCAACAATAACCTCTCTATCTATACCAACGCCAAAAATAACGACTCCATCAATACCGACGCTATCTAGTCCGACGCCACCCTTACCGACGCTATCTTAACCGACGCCACCGATACCGACGGCACCAAAACCGACGTCATTAATACCGACGTCATAATACCGACGCAATCAACACCGACGCCACCAATGCCGATGCCACCAGTACCGACGCCACCTATACCGCCGCCATCAATAGCGTTTCTATCAATACCGACGCCATCAATACCGACGCCATCAATACCGACGCCATCAATAAAGACGCCATCACTACCGACCTAATCAATACCGACGCCATCGCAACCTACGCCAACAATAACGACGCCAATCATACCGACCATTTCAATACCAACCAAAAGCCGTAAAATACTAATTTTAGGCAGACGTAGATGCGGGGAAAAGCCAAAATTTATATAGAAATGAGATGGTTGGTGCAAGCTTTAAAAACTCAAAAGTACTGCACCAATTGAGCTCCAATTTTAACACGATAAACAACCCGCTTCAATGATAGTTTTTATCTACTTTTCACGGCAATGCTATATTTTAATCATCATCATTTCTCATAACTATAACTATAACGTGTAACATTGAAACAGACATACAGCTTGTTAAGTGATAAAAAAAGTGTGTGTGTATTAGTGTACACACGTAAGAAGTGAAACTTCTTTATGACATCATTTTTCGAAAAATGATTTACTATTTACAACTTCACCGAAATTGGTTGAATAAAGCTAAATTAGATAAAGTTTATGCAAAAGGCTTTTATTATCATAGACATAAATAAAATATTATATTATTATTGAAATATTATTTTTCACGTCACTACTGAGTTTTAGAAATAAATAAGGCGCGTAACAGAAAAACGTGATTTAACATAAATAATTTAAGGTGTGTTCCACTGAGCACTGACTTAATATATCTCCAAAAAAAGTAATTCATTACGCTTCCAATCTACACCAAAAATGAGCTTTACCATTGAAATTAAAATTGCCAAAAAAGTTTTTGTGTTTAAAAAGAAGTTCGAGCCTTTTGTAATTGCGGATTAAATGAAATCAGCTGCCTGAGTTTGTTATTTCCCGACGAGTACAATTTAGGGATCGTCAAGTCACAGGCGATGTCCAGTCTGTATCTAGGTTAGCGCGCTAAATCTTAGACCACATCGTTACTTACCATTAGGTAGAGAACTACGGTCAAAGACTAACCTATCTAATGATAAAAAAGCTGATTTTCTTTTTGCTTCTGCCGAACTTTGACTTCAGCCAATAGTTACTATGAATTTTCCACATGTAATATAAACCTTGCAAGGACCAAAAACATATAAGCGGCGTCAGGAAATTCAACTGTCGTCATAATTATTATGGCGCCATGTCTTGTAGCGTTCCTATTGTCGAATGACATTGTTGTTGATGCTTTGTCCTGTTAATTTAGCGTCGGCGTTCAGCACAATGGAGTCTGTATCACAGGACGCAGTGCCCTCACCTCCATATTGTATACAGTTCTTTGTTAGGATATAGAAACATTTGGCGTTTTTGCTAGTACATCGAGCAAGCAGCCTAAAGACAAAGAAAAAGGTACGATAAATATCGTACTTTACGTTTTATATTAATTAAAAAAAGTTGACGTTTATTATAACTCACCCACACTGGGCCAGCAAAGTAGACTATAGTCAAACCCCTCTAACTATCTCTGTCATCGACCACATTAAAGCACTCGTTTTACATAGGTTT
Organism: Craniophora ligustri; assembly: GCA_905163465.1. Lineage (NCBI taxonomy): Eukaryota > Metazoa > Arthropoda > Insecta > Lepidoptera > Noctuidae > Craniophora > Craniophora ligustri. The sequence goes on along the minus strand of LR990967.1, from coordinate 1,094,500 downwards.
TGGTATAAAGGCACAAGTAAAATCGTGAGCGTCTCATATTATGGAATACGGTTGCGGTTGATATTACATAAATTGTGAAAATCGGAGAATAATTCGTAGTGTTGCGTCATGTGATTATTGACATATCTATTCATCATCATCGTCACCATCAATCACCTACGATTTCCTCTCATTCGAAAGGGATTATTAGGTTGTAATCCACCACGCTACACTTGACAAACATCACACGTCATTGAGAAAATGTCTCAAGCATACAGGTTTACTCAGGATGTTTTCCTTCATCATCTGACCATGTGATAAATACGCAAATCATTTCAAAAACCTTGAGACCTTTGATATCCCAGACGGAAAGATCTCCATTGACGACCCGTTTAGCTCAGCGGTAGTTAACGCTGCCTGCTGTGCTATGGGCCCCGGGTTCGAATCCCGGTAGGGACAAATGTTTATGTGATGTGCATCAACATTTGTATCCGAGTCATGGATGTATATATGTATAATATGTGCGTATTTACAAAAAAAAAGTATATATGTAGTATATCAACCATCTAGTGTCCATAACACAAGCCCCGTTGCTTACCACGGAACTAGATGGCGCTGTGTAATAATTTCTGGAAATATTAATTCTTACTCCACTTCTCACAGGTGTTTATGTCGTCGCTACTGCCCTACCTTCTGCAAGAAGCCTACGGGATCTACAGTTTCCGAGAGCAGTGCGAAACAAGACGCAAATCATCAACAGGTAAGTTTACAGTGTAAAATATCAGATAGCAATATGTGTAAGCAAAAGATTCTGTTATTTCTGTTAGTTCAGTCTTAAAGGATGCTTTTAATTGCAATAAAAGCATCCTTTAAGACTGTATATGTAGTAAATCAAGTATTCTGGAGAATAGTTTATTTTAAGATTAAGTAAATCTTAGAAGACTTTAGGCATAAGTAGGTATAAGTACATATAATCATTATTTCTTGAAACAAATAAACATCTTAGTATACCAGAGTTCAAGAAAATTGAAGATATACTTGATACATTTAAAACCGTACAATATGGTATTTGAATAAGTTACATGTAAAGCCATTTTCGTCGTCTTTTCCATTTTTTTGCAATTTTTAGATTAGATTAGCCTTGGTAATGTTGATCATGTGATTGATATGTAGCCTATTCTGAATATCGTGAAAATACTATTTTAACCATTATATTATCGGACAAAGATCGGCCAACCAATGGTGTTTGACCTCCCCCGAGTTGACCGGACAAATATTAGCGGATCGCGACCACCGGACACGGGGCGGACACCGGACCGGACACTTTAAACAAAGACTACTGCGGCCAATATTTTCTATCAACAAAGTAATTGAGTTGGGGTTCTTTGTGAGGTATTCTTATACAATATTGATTCGGAAATTGGTTTTCGGAAAGCGGTTAGTAATAAAAAATATTGTACTATATATTTTTTATGTCACAGGGGTTGCAAACAAGCATACGACACGCCTGGTATTAAGTTACCGTAGCCTATAGACGTTTGCAACACCACAGGTGTCGCTTGCGCGTTCCCGACCCTTTAGAATCCATTCGCCGCCGCGCCAATTGGGTCGTCAATTCCTAGTCTGGGGCAATATTTAAAATAATATAAAAGAAGAAGACTGACTGACTGATATATCAACGCAGGACATAAACTAGAAGCGTTAGAAACTTGAATTTTGCACAGGTGTTCCTTTTATAACGTAAGAGAGCAATTAGAAAGCATTTTTGAAAATTCAACTCCTAAAGGGGTAAAACGGGGGTGCAAAGTTAGTATCAAACATTTTTTTAATTAAATTGCACGCGGACGAAGTCGCGGGAATTAGCTAATCTTTAAAAATGAATTCCTATTTTCCTTGGTCACGTATTTAAGCCGTGTAAATCGAATAAATAAATAAATAAATCACGAGTACACGACTGAACCGATTTTGATCAATTTTGATATTGATAAAGACGGCTAGAGGCTGAAGGTAGTTTAAAATAAAAACAAAATACATTTTCCCGTTTAACCTTTTTTTTGAAAGAACAATAGCCTCCATCGTTTTCCGTTCCTAACATTGATTCTTCCGTTTTCAGGATATCTCGGTTCCCACGATGCCAGTTGCCCTGTCAACACGACTTTTATCAGAATAGGGAATATTTTATCGGTACTATGAATAAGAGATACAATTTGGCTTAAAAGATTTTTGATATTTGCAAGTTAAATATCATTGAAAAAATGCAGATCTATCGCGATAGGTGTGAGGTTATTTGAATTTTTTAAAGTCATGTTTGCGTATTAATTACTAGGAACTCGCCCCGAGTTTAATCGCTGAAGCTATGTACCTTAGATCAAATTTAGTATGGAGATAATTTGAGTTCTGGGGAAGTACATAGGATGGTTTCTGTCCCGAAAATCACCCCTTACAAGAGCAAAAAAGGAGGTGGGAGTTTTACACGGAATTGATAATTTCTTAAAGGAGGAGAGAAAGAGAAATAAATAAGTACGTATAAGGACGTCGCGGGCAAAAGCTTGTATTATTATGTATGTTTCTATGTTTTTTTATTATGAGGAGGTACATATTATGAGTGACATTCAAGCCACATCACACAAACATTTGCTTCCACTGAGATTCAAACCGGAGACATTTACCAACGCTAGTTGACATCGTTGTCGTCAGACTCGTTAACAACATGAGAACACAAACACCAATCTATGTCCCTTTGTACATTCTAGACTAAACTTCTAATTTAGCCAATTGCTGTCTGTAAACCTGTAACGTAACTATCTAGTCTGTTTTCGGCGGATTAACGTCTAGAAACCTGACGTAGACTAGACGTATACAATCTGTGAATCAGGCTAGTTGACGTCAGATCGAAAATTAGCTTACCTTCGCTGTAGAGACGTCGAGATTATTTAATTGGACTCTGGCGAGCTTGTTTGGTAGTTAGGCTTAATTTTTCTTTAATTTTAGAAAAGCTTAAACTTATAACAACCTATATATATGTAGGTATACCATCGTCATCCAAAAAAGAGCTGTGGTGGCCTAGTGGCGTGACCAGTGGACTGACATGTCAAACGTCTCGAGTTCAAACCCGGGCACGCACCACTGACTTTTCGGAAGTTATGTGCGTATTTACCACATGCTCAAACGGTGAAGGAAAACATCGTGAGGAAACCTGTATGCTGAGAGATTTTCTCGATAGCATGTGAAGTCTACCAACCCGCAGTAGGCTAGCGTGGTGGACTATAGCCTAATCCCTCTCAAATGAGAGGAGACCCGTGCCCAGCAGTGGGACAATAATGGGTTGATGATGTTTATATCATCGTCAATCCAATTATAGCCCCACTGCTGGTCACGGATCTCTTCTCATTTGAGAGAGATTAGGCTATAGACCAAGACGCTAGCCTACTGCGACTTGGCAGACTTCACACACCATCGAGAAAATCTCTCAAGCATGTATGTTTCTCATAATTTATTCCTTCAAAGTTTGAGCGTGTGATAAATACACATATAACTTCAGATCATTGGTGCATGCCTTGGGTTCGAATTCGAGAACTTTGACTGTCACAGTCCTCGTTTACGCCGCTAGGCTATCACATCACAGCTTTTATTACTTATTTCATACCTACGTAAATCTTATGAATAACATAAGTTGCTAATAATAAGATCCCACAAAACATATAAGTACAATTAATCAGAAAATATATTTGCACAACAATATTTTAAAAATATTTTTTTCTGAGTTACCACCAGTTGGACGTGTCAGTGAAAAACTCTTAGCTCATCTTTAAAACCAATTCCACCTGTATAATGAGTAGTGTTCTGAGAGTTGTTTGGTATATAGTAAGCATCCCACGCAAGCTACTGCTAAGTTTTTCCCCAAAAGGAAACACAGAAAAGAATACTCAACAACAAAAAAGAGTAAAAATATTCAGTTAGTTTCAGTGTTGCCACTTCCTCCACATCTGACAAGTACATTACTGCACTTGTATGCACACTTCTGCGCTTGTCATCTTGTATTTACCGCCGTTTCGGGAGAAGTACATCAGAATGATGATTATAGGCGTGACGCCGTGATTCTTAGAGGGTTGGCAACGCGTGAGTAACCTCTGATATTACAGAGGTCCATTGCCTACGGTAAATGCTTACTATCGGGCGGGCTTTAGAAATAAATTGTAGTAAAGCACTATGAATATTTATTTTATTATTTTTGAGTATTAGTAATACATTTTGAGGGAGAAGAAATAAAATAGCACATGCCCATTCTCCGGTCAATGTGACCTAATTATTCACAGCTACCAGATTTAGAACAAATTTTAGGTTAGTCGTTACCTATTTTAGCAATTTAAAACAAACTAGACATGTACGTGTAGCTTAAAGTAAACGGTAAAATTATTTACTTAACTGATGTCTGCTGATATTGTGGTAATAATTATGTGACATATTAGAACATTATTGATCAAATAAAACGCTTGCGTGAAATAATGTTAGCAATGTGTTGTTTCAATGGGAAATGAGAAGCTAATCACGTGCATATTTTGATTTAAAATAAATATAATTATATTGTAAATACTTTATACAAAGTACCTAAAGGTTACCTTACCTTATTCCTCTAAATATCTTGTTGTTTTGGTAATTGAATTAATTCTTAGTAAAATCATCACATCACGAAAAGGACATGATGACAATAGATCTAAAACGCCGTGATTAAATGATATTAATATACCAATCAGACTAAATTCAGTAACTAGTTATTTTATTTCAATGTCAAATACATCAATATAAAAAATCAATCAAAATTAAGAAGACTAGGTAATATCCTAGATATTAAAAAACTTTATATAATAGACAAGTTTAATAACTAATCAATCAATTCTTTAAATAACTAACCAAACCACTGCTCTCCATAAACTTCAACCGCAACAAATTCACTGCGCATGTTGACTACCCGCAACTGTTTGCTAACAGAAATTCCGCAGGCGTTTGTAGTTTCTTCTTTAATTTTCAATGCAAGTACACCGACGCGACGTAGCGACAAAAAAGAAGTGTGACACATGAAGAAATTATAACGTTGCCTATATGTAGTACACTATAAGGGTACGGTATATGCTCATAGTTTACCGGTAGGATTTCAAATCAAATCAAATTTGATTGGATTGGATGAGATTTGAAGATTAAGTACAATTTAGGGGTTTTTAAGTCACGAATGAATAAGTATCTTCTAGGTTCGCATGCAACATCATAGGCCACATCATCACTTACCATCAAGTGAGACTGGTCAGCGTAGACCTTCTAATGTAAAAAAAATGTTTGATTCAACTCTATTGTCATTCTGGCTTGATGAATTTTCGAAATTAAGTACTATTTCATTGAAATGATTTACCACTAATCTACACTCCGTGATATTAAATTTACACCTAGAAATTGAGTCCTTTGATTCATAATTCAAAATATCTAATTGCAATATTGACTTCAATCATAATAATGTCTATTCTATTATCCTCCTTAAGGAGTAGGTATCAAGCAATTACATTGAGCATAGTACATATTTGTGAAGCGTTAACTCAGTCGTGACGTCACGGGGGTCAGGTCGGGGGACTTATCCCCTCCCTAGGGACGGATCACACGTTCCGAAGATTTAGTGCTGCCCTTCAGTTGTTTACTGTGAATTCTGGTGTATTACAATTTTATTTTATTTATTTTTCGACATTATGACACAGCGCCATATAGTTCCGAGTTAAGTACGAGGCTTGTGTTACGAATACTAGTTAGTTGTAAAAAAAAAAGTATATATGTATATACTTTTTTTCTGTAAATACATAGCTACATTCATGACTCGGAAACAAATGTTTTTGCTCATCACACAAACATTTGTCCCTATCGGGATTTGAAACCGGCCCATAGCACAGAAGGCAGTGTTAATTACCGCTGGACTAATTGGGTCGTCAAATTAGTTGCTGAATTAATGTAATTTTTAACCGACTTCCAAAAGGAGGAGGTTATCAATTCGACTGTATGTAAAAAAAAAATATATTACATTTTTAAGGTTGGTCGTTGCAAGAGTGACTATACTGACAGCATCGGAATTAAGATTGCTGTCACGGCTGTAAATTGACTATTTTAAGAAACCTATACTATTTTTACAGGGTCTACAACGCGCGACCAACACCTAAGATGTTGCAAACGTCCTTAAGTAAATGTCATTCTGCCATAATTATACCATCAAACAGGTCGTAAGTCTGTTTGACGACCTAGTGATATTTATAAAAACATATGAATGAATAGGAGAAAAGATAAAATTATAGGAGATTTAATAAATATCAATGTTCAAATGATGAAGGAAAACATGAGATTGTGAGATTTTCTCGATGGCATGTGAAGTCTGCCAACCCGCAGTAGGCTAGAGTGGTGGATTATAGCCTAATCTCTCTCAAATGAGAGGAGACCCGAGCCCAGCAGTGGGACAATAATGGGTTGATGGTGAATAAATATCAATACACCGCGATAAAATTCATAAAAAGTAATTATATTTGTAAGTAGGATAATAGATGCAATAAAAGAACTGAACCACATTTTGATTTATTGTCTGTAACTATTTTGACCTTTGCCCTACAGTGGGATGATACTGGCTGAATAAAACACTAGTCTGGGTTTTCGTAACGTGTTTAATATTGATACTGAGACTTATTTATGGTGAATATAATGTTTGTAATAAATATTTTTTTACTATATAATTTGCGACAGTATTTTAATCCCTATTAGAGTATGGGTTTCTTATACTTTAATATTATTTTTTAAATACAAACGGGACGGTCAGAAGTCGTAAAAATTCTCCCAAGTATTGCTACACTTTCATAAATTAACCAAACAAAAAGAAATGGCCATGCGGTCTCGTGGTTCCATGCAATGGCCCCGAAATCGGTCGCAAGCGCATAGGTCAAGCTACACCCCTCTCTTTCTAACGGGCCAGTTAGAGAGGGACAAATGCAGCGCTCTTTAGGAACCAAAAATGCAGTTTGGGCAAGCTTGAATCGAAGTAATGAGACACTTTGTGCTGTTAACTTTTTATAGGAGTTATTTTGTGAAACTAATCGGGTTATAGGCCTCCTATAAATAATAATAATAGTATACCCGGACATTATTTGACGACTCAGTAGGGCAGTGGCTGAGCGATCGGCTTGTGCGTCACGGGTTGCGGGTTCGACCCCCGCACGGAGCAAATATTTGTACGTTCTGCAAGTAGTTGTTTCGGGTCTGGGCGCTTGTGTATGTGAAAATATGTGTTTGTAAACGCACCCACGACACGGGAGAAAATCCTAGTGTGGGGCAACGTTTAAAAAAAAAAAATTACTCAGCGCCATCTAGTTCCGAGCAACGTGGCATGTCTTACAGATGCTAGATAGTTGATAAACTACAAAGATATATTTTTAATAAATACCTATATACTATACATAGACAATTTAGAAACATCCATGATTGCTGTTCATCATCATGTTAGCTGGAGGACGTCCACTGCTGGACATAAGCCTCCCCCAAAGATTTCCACGACGACCGGTCGATATTTGCCCTTACCGGCATTCAAATCTGGGACCCTTGCCACGGAATCATAATATTCGCATAAGTGTAAAAAAAAATATTATTATTATTATATTATATTATTATTATTATAAGAGCAGTCTGGAAATCAAATATATCTACTGTTCATTCGTTTCTGCCTTTCATGGCAGCTGTACCACGATAGACTCCATATACAATTATTTAAATCATCAAAACTGCTTCAATCTCGCGAGAACTTAGGTTTCATTCTCAGATCAAGCAGTGTTCTTGAGATTTTCAAAAAAAAGGTTTATTAAATGAAACCTGAAAATGTTTTGTTTTCATGTTTTTTTTAAATTATTTATTTACAAATAAATACAATGTTTTTGCAGGTATTAATAGACCCATTGTAATGTAGTTATTGGACAATATTGTTCATCGATCTAACTAAATTAATGCTTGGTGACTTGATGCAACCCTCTCAAATTAATGCTAGGTGACTTAATGCAACCCTCTCAAATTCCGCCAACGTACAATTAAATATATCTAGTTTTTAACCGACTTCCAAAAGGAGGAGGTTCTCAATTCGTCGGAATCTTTTTTTTATGTATGTTCACGAATTACTTAAAAACGCCTGGACCGATTTGCAAAATTCTTTTTTTGTTTAAAAGGGTAGACTTCACAGTTGGTCCCATTGTGACCACATCATGATCTGATGATGGGATCCCAGGAAAATCGAGGGCAACCCTCAAATTTTATAGGCAACTATCACGTTTTGAATATATTTACTGAAATTGTTCCAGTATTTGCGTCTGATAATCATCATTTGATGTTGATGAGCTGATGGTGGAAGGTAGAACTCCTCAACAGTTAAGAGTTAAAAGAAAATTCGTTCAGTTATGGGCATTTATTACATTTACATGTATTCTCCAAAGCTCTTCAAGTATTTGCATTTGAAAATCACCATCTCATGTAATGATCTGATGATGGAAGGTACAACTCCTCAACGGTTAGGAGTTGAAGGAAAAATCTTTCATAATTATAAGTATATATGGATCGATAGTTGTATTCTTTTAGGCTGTTAGATTAGCCTGATATGAAAAGTTTAATATATACAACACTAAAAAGAAAAAAATAAATTAACTTTTAAAAAAAAGAAAAACCAACTTCAAAAACTAAAAAGCAAAAAATAACTTCATACAGTTTGACCTTTCTTTTAGTTTTGAAGGTATGAAGTCGGTGCCGATGATGTGGTGATTTTAACCACCTCGCTCAAGGTCACTCGCGGTGAGTGTACTTACTATTACGTTTGGCTTGGCACCGACTTCATACCTTTAAAACTAAAAGAAAGGTCAAACTGTATGAAGTTATTTTTTGCTTTTTAGTTTTTGAAGTTGGTTTTTCTTTTTTTAAAAAGTTAATTTTTGCGATACATGGTTTAGGATGTTAATTGCTCTAACCAGTGGTGTTACATGTGTACTATAGGTAGTGGGGCGGGTACACTTCTGCCAAGCCCTTCGGAGAAATTATTATTATTATTGTTATGTTAGGCATGAATGTAGTTCATGATTTACAGGGATACAGGAATCATTACATATTACATTAACAATTAATTAATTAACACAACTTCGCGTACTTAAATTTCTCACCCCCGTTATCCACCCACCACTCTCGGTGCGGATACAGCAGGTGTTGATATAATGCAACTAAACGTAACACAAATCGTTTAAACTACGAACAATAGTATTAATTAACTGATTGTTTGGCAACCAGTCGCGCGATCACGGAGCGAGTGCGAGACACAGGGGCGTACTCGGGAGGGTACGCAGGCAAATAAAACGAATAAAAAATTATGTGACGTGAGGCTATTTAAATTAAGAAATACCAGAAGGTTTCAGCAGAAAATCAGACCAAGCCTACCATAATGTTAATTTAACATACGTTGTGCTACTTTGTATTTGGCCTGTTTTTAACCGACTTTAAAAAGGAGGAGGTTCTCAATTCGTCGGAATCTTTTTTTTTTTTTTTTTTTTTTTTTTTTATGTATGTTCACGAATTACTTCAAAACGCCTGGACCGATTTGCAAATTTTTTTGTGTTCAAAAGAGTAGACTTCACAGTTGGTCCCATTGTAACCACATCACGATCTGATGATGGGATCGAGGGAAATCGAGGGCAACCCTCAAATTGTATAGGCAATTATCACGTTTTGAATATATTTACTAAAATTGTTCCAGTATTTGTGTCTTCATCATTTGAGGTTGATGAGCTGATGATGGAAGGTAGAACTCCTCAACAGTTAAGATTTAAAAGAAAATTCTTTCAGTTATAAGCATTTATTACATTTACATGTATTCTCCAAAGCTGTTCAAGTATTTGCATCTGAAAATCAACATTTCATGTAATGATCTGATGATGGAAGGTACAACTCCTCAACGGTTAGGAGTTGTAATAAAAAATGTAGTAAAAAATGTTTCATAATTATAAGTATATATGGATCGATAGTTCTATTCTTTCAGGCTATTAGATTGACCTGATATGAAAAGTTTAATATATATATATACAACACTAAAAAGAAAAAAATAAATTAACTTTTAAAAAAAAGCAAAACCAACTTCAAAAACTAAAAAGCAAAAAATAACTTCATACAGTTGTACCTTTTTTTTAGTTTTAAAGGTATGAAGTCGGTGCCGATGATGTGGTGGTTGTAACCACCCCGCTCAAGGTCACTCGCGAAGAGTGTACTTAGGTACTATTACGTTTGGCTTGGCACCGACTACATACCTTTAAATCTAAAAAAAAGGTACAACTGTATGAAGTTATTTTTTGCTTTTTAGTTTTTGAAGTTGGTTTTGTTTTTTTTTTAATGTTTTTAATTAATTACCGTGTGAATTGTTTACTATGAGAAGATGGCTAGGTTTTAGCACTTGCTTAGAACCTTAAGCTATCATACGAGATTCTTGTAGATATTTCTATTTATATCCATTGATATAAATTCATCAACGTTTCATGTGCTTGAAAAACTTTATTTGATAAAAGAAAAGATTCCGCACGTCATCCTCCCAATTCCGGCCCTGTGCACTCAGTTCGTGATTTAATTAATTAACGCTTGACAGTTATCGATTAAACAAGAGACCGACTTACTTAAAATTCATTCGGGTGGACGAGGAAATTGTGTTATTTTCAGGCAATTTTAAAGCGAATACAGTTTAATGTTATGTAAGTACAATTTTGGAAATGTTTGGAGATGAATAGTGAAGCCATAGTCTACGTTACAAAATGCGGCAATTACAATTACAGTACCAAACAAATAATTATACCTATGCTCATCAGAAGGTGATTCTATGGTTATGTTTCTACATCCCCACGTTGCTTGAGAACATCCCAGTGTTAGGAGTGGTTTTAAAAAACTATTAAAAAATGCACACTAAGAAGAAATTATACAGGAACAGAAAAACATTATTTTTAGAAATTATTATGTGGTATTGATATTATTTTGCACAAATGCCCCTAGTGTATATCCAGCGCTGATACTTACGATAATTTAAAAGAAAATGTCTCAAGATGAATATTGGTAAATTTTCTTTTCCATAAATTAATTATAATAAACAATACTTTACATTCATTAGTAATTGACGGCCTCATAGATAGTCACATTTAGTCAGACTGGAAACTTCTTCGAATATAGCAGACAAAAAGCTAGGTACAAAACTCATTAAATGCTTACAAAATCTTTAAATTTATATCAAATACTAACATCAAACTGCCTATTGTAATTTCTTATTCACGCTTACACGGATATTAGACATTTAAATAAAACTAGCTGGAAGCAGGTGGCCCAAGACCAGTCTTTGTGGAAATCTTTGGGGGAGGTTTATGTCCAGCAGTGGACGTCATCTAGCTGATATGATGATGATGATGATTACTGTTATCAGGAATTTTATCGCGGTAGGTATGTTGGATTATTTCTCGAATCGTTTACAACATCCATGGCCATTAATAGACTAACTGACTGACAAATTTCAATAGGTACCTACCACTATATAGTTTTATTTCAAGTCTTATATATGCCTTAGTGCCAAAAAATATTGTTGAATTAAGTAATTGCAACCATGTTGTCTATGATCACAACTCGTAACTTGTCATAATTATTGACGTTATATTTTTTTGTATCTGTACTTATCTTGCTCTGTAAAACATTAAAGATAGATTTTGCTCTGTTTGTGTATTTTTTAATAGTTCTGGAATTATAAGTCTAATACTACATTAAAACAATAAATATAATGGTAGAAATAGTGTACCTCTAATGAAAAATCTACTAACAAAAATACAAAAGTTATAAAACTCACATCGAAATAATAAAACCTTAAGATCATTTAACGTATCTTTCGACGCAACCAAATTCTACCCATACATGTCTACTGCTCTAGTACTTACGAATAATGATCGCCTGAGCACACACGCACACGCACACAAACACAACTACATGTGTAACACCAATACAGATACGTTGCAATACTTTACGTGCGCTAAAATAATGGGCGATATTCAATATGGAAATTAATAATTATCTACCAATTTGCTGTCCCACTGCTGGGCATGGGTCCAGAGGGATTATTATGGTCTACCACACTAGCCTAGTGTAGATTAGTAGACTTTTAAGGCCATTGAGACAATCTCTCAGGTATGCAGGTTTCTTAACAACACTTTCCTTCGCCGTTTGAGCATGTTCTGAATATGTACGTAACTTTAAAAAGTCAGTGATGGAAGGCCACCGGTCATCAACTAGGCTATCACAGCTCATGGAAATTAATAACCTGTATTGTTATCTACATTCAAACTGCATTTTAATGAGAAGAACAGTACTTATATCCTGTATAACTAAATATATTTAATCTAACCGGTTTAGCACAAAGACTACTATCACTGTGTAATGCATTGCGCTTGCAAGTTTTCATGATCATAAATATTACAAATGTGTGTATAACTCGTAACTTCCACTTACTATTTATACAGTTCAGAAAAATATCACGCGAAAACTGGTATGACTCAACCATTTTCAAACTTACAATAGGAAAATGTTATGCCATCAAAAACATACTTGTAAAAAAACCAAGTCGCGCAACTCAGTTCTTCTACCATAAAAAGTTGTGAGATCCATGTAATACCAAGTCGGTTAATTTATTGAGACCCTACTTTTAGATTTAGATTGACTTGGGCATCGCACTAAACAATCATTTAATACTAGCTGCCTTCCGCGCTTTAATATGGCGTAGCGCGGGTATTTGTCGCCCGGGGCTGACTGGAAGTATAAAATATTTCTAGTAGTATAAAAACGACATGGCACTTGATGCCGCCCCCTTTCATATGCCGCCCGGGGCCATGGCCCCCTTTGCCCATCCCCCCTCACGCTACGCTACTGTGTAATTCTCTATGTGGTGATGGATGAAACTTAGTCCTTCTTGTTAAATATTGAGATATCATAAGGAAGACATTACTAAATATATCAGTCCAAAATACAAGTCACATTTTGTCTCCTAAAGCAAACACGTTTCATAAAATTGAAGTTCACTATCGGACATTCTAACAGAACCTAAAGTTCCAATCACATCACCTCGATGTCCAGCGTTTCACAACAGCGTGTTTTAAGGCACTTTCTACCTCACACAACCACTCGGTGGTACCAGCCGGTAATATTTCTTAATTGTTACGACGTGGGAACCTTCAAGATGAGAGCATATTCTTTCCTGAAAGGCCGGCAACGCATTTGAAAGTCCTCTGGTGTTGCAGATGTCCATGTCTGGTGATGATCACTTACCATTAGATGAGCCTCCTGCCCGTTTGCCTTTTAATAACCATAAAATATCAAACAGCGCACAGTTTTCGTCCACGCGGAGTATACAACACAAAGTTATTACCGAAATTTCCCTTTGCCCTTCATTGGTATGTGTGAGTAATGTGAAGCCGCAGACGCACACAAACGCACGTCGTACACAGGTATGATCACGCCTGTGTGCGTAAGCCGGTTTACCAAAGTACATTTTTAGGGTACCTACACACCTATAAATAGTTTAATGAGTGCTGCGAGAAATTTCGGGGATCTTTCGATGCCACAAAGTATAGACGGGCTTCTGTTCATTTTTTTGGTCAAGTATTTTGGCGACGACCATACGAAGACTTGTTAAAGGCATTGCGAGGTTTTGCCCTTTTTTGGATAGTAATTTGAGTCTATGTATCGGAATATTTCGAGGCGAACTTGTATATTTTTTGGGTTGAGGGACAAAGAGAGTTTCTTGTGTTAGTTTTAATAGCTTGTGAAATTCATTTCTGAAATACATTTTGAAGAAATATTTGTGTTTTCTTTATAGATGAATATTTTATTTAGTGTCGTTAAAACTCTAGCACATTTTAACTAATTTAATAATAATGTGTGATAATTTGAAAACTGTGATGGTTTCGAGTTGGAAGCCACGGCACGAACCGCGTATTTATCACATGCTCAAACGGTGCAGGAAATCATTGTATGACTGAGAATTTTTCTCAATGGTATGTGAAGTTTACCATACTGCAGTAGCGTGGTGGAATATACCCCAATCCTTCTCTGATCTGATGATATCTATGATCTCTGATCATATTGTGATGATGATCTGTGATGAGACTATATATTTATGTATCTTTAATAACTTAAAATTCTGTGCTATTTTTGATCAAAAAGTTTATTTTTATTAGCTTATGTGAGGCCGAACGAACCGTAAGAAAACTTTGGCATCATTTTGTGTGTTATTTACGTCCCAAGGTAAGTTTAGACTTACATTGCGAAAGTTTTTAGAATTATCTTTACGAAATATAATTTAATGTAACTTAGTTTATTACTTACATCAGTCAGACAAGAATATTAAATTTATTGTATCAAACATATATACAAACAGGAAATCTAGCCATGTTGTCCAGAAAGGTTGCCATTTTGAGGTCAATATATATCTACTTAGCGGTGCTTCACATGCCATTGAATCTCTCAGGAATGCAGGTTTCCTCACGATGTTTTCCGCCACCGTTTGAGCATGTGATGAATGTGCACATACATACATGCATTCGAAAAGTCAGTGGTGCATGCTTTGGCTTCGAACTCGGGACTACTTATCCACTGTAAAGTGGTCAGATCACTAAGCTATCACAGCTCCCTAGCTTAAAAATATTCTGTACATAATAATAATTTAGAAAAGAAAGAAACTTTTTTACTGATTTTCTTTTACACACTGATATCAACACGACTTGCCAAGAAATCTTATCGAAATTCAATTCAGAAGACGGTGAGCTTGCATCTTGTAGCGTTCAAGCGTGAAATTCTTCGCTTTAATTTTAATTGGCCGCCACTCTACAGGTAAATTAGCAGGAGTTTGGAACTTTCTCGAACACCCCTCATGCAAATTTCTCGAGTCTTCTATGTGTGTTAGCGTTGCACGACATTGGGCGTTACATCTACAACGAATATTGCTCAATACTGATATTGATTGCACCCTTTAATCATGTTAGGGGACAAAATAGAAAAATGTACAAAGGTGCTATTACCTAGTACCTAGGAGTAATTATGTTTTTAGACTAAACCTATATTTTTTGGCTATTTTATCTTTATTATAAATTCAACGCATACTGAATAAAAAACCAGTGACATTATTGTATAACATACGTACAAATTAAGCTAAGATATTCTTTTTAAAAGCCTTTATTAATAAATGTGTTTTTAAAATACAAATATACCTGCTCTTGACTTATTAATGACAATTAAGTGTTTTTATTTTAAATTTTGTGAGACATTTGATGGAATTTCGGAAAATCTGTATTTTAAAATGTATAAAGTAAGCAATAAAAATACACCGTACTTTAAAGGATGACTTGACGAGACCATTAAATTGGTGCAGCGAAGCGATCTGGCTTCTGTGCGAATCCATATAATGGGGTATTTTGTAATGGAATCAAAATATTTTTTTTTGATAATTTTGTGATATATTTATGCTAAAAACACACACACACACACATTGCATACTTAGTCCGAGGTCGGGCTATATAAAAAAAATAATATACCTTAAAATCAAGAGATTTTTAATTCCAATAATCTTTTTCAAGCATTTATGAAAGATTCGATTTTTTTTGTGAGTATTGACATATATACATACATTATATTATGTGTCCGTGCTTATAACACAAACGTTTGAACCAGGGACCCCTACTACAGAAGTCTCAAGTAAATGTTTGCCCGGCGCACGCTTACCAAAGTATGTATTGTATTTATTAATATTAGTATTAGGTATATTTTATGTAGGTATTATGTATATAGTGTAACAGGTATATATGTATGTGTATTATATCCTATTGTAAGTTAAAACATATATTTACTATGTGGGTACATCGCCAACTACTCGTTTTTCCCCTCATTCAACTCTTGTCCATCCAATGGTTGTCTGGAGGAAATTGCTCTTAGCAATAAGACCGCCAATTGTACTTTTATTACTGTATGTATTTCATATTTTTGTCTGTTTTGGTTATGTACAATAAAGAATAATCTATCTATCTATCTATCTTTTCGTAACAATATACAATATAGAAAGGAAATCATCTAAATCTAAGGGACATCGTAAAATACTACCTTATTGGCACACGATACGAGTAAAACGCGGTTCATTAGTTCATAACTATATCTTGGTAAAAATTATTAACTACTAGCTTCCATCCGCAGATCCGCCTACGTGATGGGTTAGTAAAAAGTAGTCTATATCCTTCTCAATACATTCACATACGCCCTTTTCCAACTTAAATGCAGCACAGATGTAAAAACCGCACTATCAGCATACTATGCCTATGCTTATTCATGGCTGAGGTATGGTGTCATGCTATGGGGAAATAGTGTAAATAGCCACGATTTATTTATATTACAAAAAAAGTGCATTAGAATAATAGCCCAAATAGGTAACCAAGATAGCTGCAGGCCATATTTTATTAAATTCAACCTATTAACACTCCCATCTCTTTATATACACGACATTAGTTTATTTGTATTCAAAAACAAAGATTACTTCACAAAAGTCAAAGACACACACAATATCAATACCCGCCATAAAAATAGGCTTTATTTACCACCTTCTAGAATAAAAATGCTTAACGTGAGTCCCTATTATATGGCAGTAAAAATATTCAATAAATTGCCAACAGACATAAAAAAGGAAATAAAATTAACTCAATTTAGTAGAAAATTAAAAGCATTTCTAGTAAAAAAATGCTTTTATTCCCTAGATGAATATTTTGAAGATACAAAAATAAATTAATAATTAAAAAATATATACAATAATAGCCATACATCTAATTTAAAATATAACTCCACAAAATAAAGATAATATGTTAAAAATAAGTATGACGCTAATAAAAAGTACCAATACAATTTAAAATATGATATGTAACTAAAGGTATTCTAATCTATGTATGTAACTTAATAATGTAAATGTATTACTATAATATGTACTACATAAATAATTGCTGGATAATATAATAGGTAATGAAATATTATGTATAAAAATAAAATACTAGTTAAGATAGCCCTCAATGTTGCAATGCTTGCAAAAGGTCGCTAAGTCATAAGTACTCGCCATACCATGTAACACCAATATGTACACTTAGCATGCAATAAAAACTTTGACTTTAACTTTGACTTCTCAAAGGTTCCGTCTTTACCATTACCAAAATTGATCAAAATCGGTTCAGTTGTTCACGCGGGATGCCGTGACCAAGGGAAATTGGGATTCATTTTAATATATAACTAGCTAACGCCCGCGGCTCCACCCACGTGGTAGGTTGATAAAAAGTAGCCTATATCCTTCTCCAAGGTTCCGTCTTTAAAAATACCAAAATTGGACTAAATCGGTTCAAATGTTCAGTTTTATATAAGAGAAGATATTTTTATTATAACTATGTAGTTTCTAAGTGTATACGGAGGCTGGAGCATTAATAGGTACCTATAGTTATTCGTGACATCACGTTAAGAACATACAGACTTACTTTTTCCCAAGTTTCTTGAAAAGGAATAGGTATGGTTTTAAAATGTGATGCTGTGATTGCCTTGTAGTGTGACCAGAGGTCTGAAAATTTAAAAGATGAGGCCTTGGTTTTTCGTTCAATCCCAATAAGGGATGCCACTAACTTTTCAAAGTGATATATGAAGCATTTGCTAAAAAGGTGAAATCATGGAGAGACTTTTTCGATGGCGTGTGAAGTCTGCCAACCCACACTAAGTTGCAGTGGTGAAATAGTCTAATCCATTTCCGAATGAGGAGACTCATGTCTACCAGTTGGACAGTAAATGGGTATAAATATATACTTGTTTTATCAAAACAACATGACTAAGAGTCTACGAATTTTTATAGGTACCCAAGGACTCTTAGAAGGCAGTCTTAATATGTCATTGACACCAAGAAGAACGCACATTCGGCCATATTTGTTTTAGCTTTTCAACAGCTATTTTCCTCTACCATTTTGCCTCAAATCCGTGTCTATTTGAGGTAAGCAAGAGCCAATAAATACAATTTATGATCATATGAGCGCATTCCTCACACGTTGGTGTTATAACAAAAACCAATGGGCACCATTGTTCAGACAGAACACCATACAATCGCCAACCCGAATAAAATCCTGCAAAATTTTCATAGTACTTCGTAAAAAAATTCACGAACCTTTTGTGAATTGAAATAAGGAAGATTTTCCTTCGTCTGTTGTGTTTGTGGCGCGTTTGAGAGAAACCGCAGCATCTTTGTAGCTGGCCGTTTTTGGTACTAACGGTAATTCAGGTTTGCATCTACCTATGTATGGGTTTTGAACTTTGTTATATATTTCCTCGAAGATTAATGTAGGGCTGGGTGATTGAAAGCATGCTTTTTTACTGCCATTTAGATTGATAAAGAATGCAGAACAGTTAATCTGTTACTTTTTTGACTGCGGTATAGTTTGTGGGCGTTAAAAATAAATCGAATAAAACTTTAATCTGTTAATACACAAACTAAGTTAATTAAGTAATATATGAGCAATATAACATATTTTAATAATAATATCATTTGGATTTAAGTAAAGATCTACCAAGAATTCATCTCTTCTCCAGGATAGGGAAAAAAATATTTTCCTAAACTCGGCGTCAGTACCCACATTCAACCTTTGAGCCAAATTAATTACAGTTTTATAAAAGTAAGATAAATATGCCGACATAAATATTACTTGGATCTGTATAATACCAATCAATATAATAATAATAATAATTCTACCCATAATGAACTCATTAATGTGCCACTGCAGGTGGGCACGTATCTCCTCTGATTTGAAAGTGATTAGGCTATAGTCCAGAGATCAGCTTTGCCCGACTTGGGATTGAACTTGAGACCAACAAACCCAAGGCACGCACCGCTGACTTTTCAAAATTGTTCGCGATTGCGCGTGTTTATCGCTAGTTCAAAAGGTGAAGGAAAACTTCGTGAGGAAACCTTCACGCCTGAGAGATATTTTCAATGGCGTGGGAAGTCTGCCAACCCGGACTGGGCAGCAAGGATTAAAATCCTTCCTAAATGAGAAATTAACCAAACCTTGTGACGTAAAAACAAATTAGTATGAGGATACGCGAAAACTTTCCAATATTCGAAAACATAACCTACAGAAAAGCATTTTTCCGGTCATCTAATGGAAAAACCCCAAAAATACGCGTCAATTTTCTTTGTTCTCGCCGACGTAGTTAAAGATGTCGAGGTGTAAATTTAAACTAAAATATACAAAAGACTTTTTTTGTAACTTTCTTTTCCTTGTAAGATTTTTTTTTACCTACAGTAAGTATTTTGAACTGCCATTTGCACGTTAAATTATAACTTAGTTGTTTTTTTTCCTCGTAGAAGTAATAATGAATAATGTTTGGCTTCGTAAATATAATTTGTTTGTAGGAATTTTTGATTTATTTTTGTCCTGTTGCGTTCGTTTTTGAACGAGTTTGTCTCATAGATGTTGAAAAGTAGCACTTGGGATTACTAGAAGCCATTAACGTCTCACTGCTGGGCACGGGTCTCCTCTCATTTGAGAGGGATTAGGCTATATTCCACCACGCTAGCCTACTGCGGGTTGGCAGACTTCACATGCCATCGAGACAGATCTCTCAAGTATGAATGTTTCCTCACGATGTTTTCCTTCATCGTTTGAGCTTGTGATAAATACGCACATAACTTCCGAAAATTCAGTGGTGGCATTGGGTGCGAACTCGAGACCTTTGACATCTCAGTCCACTGGTCACACCACTAGGCTACCACAGCTCAAGTGCTACTTTTGAACGTGATGTATTAAGTTAGATACCCAAGTTAAGCAGTGTTTTCCTCATACGCTCTGAGTTACTCAGCTCTTTCTCATTCTCGGAAGTATTCCATTGTTGGTCGTAGTTGTGATTTATGCCCGGTAGATGGCAGTTGGGTCGACCCCTATAATATAGAGAGACTTACGTACCAGTAAAATGTGGAATTATATCGGCATTATTCTGCCTGTAAAATTGTATTTTGCTTTTAAAATAAATTTCATCACATTAAAAATAGTAAAATCTCGACGAAGCTTGAATCTTGAAACGACTGAAGTAATTTTTTTGAATTCAGTAAAATATAATAATTATTGCATATAGACATATTCATAGTTTTGGACCTCGATACAATTCATTCATCGTTTAATTCTTTATTATGTATCAGTACCAGTATCAGTTTGATTATGTATCAGCATACTTCTGTAGCACTAAAAAATTAAAGCTATTTGAAATAATTTGCTTTTGGAGGAAGTAGGCGTAATTTTGAAGTTACTGTTCCGTCAACCAGTAATTAAATTAACATGATATTACTTATTACATAGCTTAATAATAGTGGTCAGTGCAGACAAAACTAGTACACAACCATAAAGTACTACTTTATACTTTCTATTTCTACGTTAACAAGGCATATTTTCGGTTATAACACCATTGAAAACGTTAGCACAATTTCATTTAATAATAATAATAATATTTATTTCATAATAGAAATTACAGACATACAAAGTAAACTTATGTACATAAAAAGTAATTAACAGTAATCTCTGTACAGGTAGTTGTTACACTGCACTTCTAGCTAGGTTATAACCTGTATTAAGGAGTAGCAGTTCCCATCCCCATTTGATTACAAACTGTTTATAAAATCAACTATTGATTGAACGATTTTAACCCGTATGCAGTTACCTCAGTAAGTTAGCTACTGTTTTGTTGGGAGTTCCGCTAAGCTTTTTAGGAAATAGAGCGAAACCCCCCCAAAAGATATTTAAATTTTAATAGTTACCTGTTATATTCAGGTTTAGTTTAACAATGCAAGGCTCCACGTAACACTTATGGGCGGTAAAATTGTTGTTCACTGTATAATAAACTTGAACAAATTAATTTCAGTATACATAGTTTTTTGGTTTAGTTCGATATTGGATGGTTAAAAGTTACAGTAATCTTTAAAAGTCTTTACTATTATCGTTTGTATTATCGGTAAATGATGTATGATTTATAATGTAATTATAAATAGTACTTTTTAATTAATTTAATTTTGAACTGTATGAATTTAATCTATAACTTAAATAAAATGTTTGTCTTTCCGTTATAAATTTATATTCATTTCTTCATTATATAACTGCTTAAGGATTTTATCGCGTTATGCAGATATTATTTTAATCCGTTTTATTACAGTACTATTCATAATCTGTTTTTTTCTATTGGGATAAAAAATGTTTTGTGGATGTTCACGGATTTTATCGTGAGATATTGGTGTTATTTAATCCCGAAGTTATGAATCCTTTACAGCATTTATGGTCACAGGCAGACGTGTTGGGTGTCGTGATATTTAATTAAATTGTAGTTTTTGTAAATTATGTTATTTAAAATCATTAAAAAGTAGTTTTATTTCAATGGAAAGTGTAGAAAATCAGGCGAGGCGGGGCCTGAGGTTGAATTTTTCTTTCTTAATAAAAAATAAAAATCTTAGCTTGAAATAAGCTAAAAAATACAAAAAGATTGTATAAAGGTAATGCAATATCATTCGGAATCTACTCGCTGTAAAGGGAGTATTCTGGGTTGGACAGAATTGTCCAATCGATGTTGCTATGTCGCCGTAAGACATAAGTAACATAAAGAAGGAAAAATTCAACACATCAGGCGGATACCTCGGTGGCTCAGTTGGCAGAGCGTCTGGAGTACTTATCCAGAAGACGCGGGTTCGAGTCCCGCCTGCAGGTGAATTTTTCTTTCTTGATAAAAATTAAAAATCTTAGCTTCAAATATGCTAAAAAATACAAAAAGATAGGACATAAGTCCTTAATAATATTGAAAAGACCGATGTGTTCGTAATATTTGGCAGGCGAGGCCAAACATGCGACTTTCACTGTTAATAATAAACGCAAACGCTACCAAAGGAGGCGTGTAGGGTGACATCACTAATTATCGTCCGTGTCATTATACAATACAGCGCCATTACTTTCGAGCGGTTCGTGTTTTTGAAGTCCTGCGGTTTGACGCATTGGAGTCAACGGCGATAATGACAAGACATATTTTTTGGAATTCTTATTTTTATGACAGAGTTATTTAGTTAATTATTAAATGATATTTTTATTATTGTAAGTGTGTGTTAAAGCCGAGTAAAGTTGGACTGTTCTTTTGGTATATAAATAATAATAATTATGGGTATATTTATGACAAACAGGCAGGAGGCTCACCTAATGTTACATGATCAGCTCCGCCTATGGACATCTGCAACACCAGAGGTCTCGCAAATGCGTTGCCGACCTTTCAGGAAAGAATATGCTTTCTTCTTGAAGATTTCTAGGTCGTATCGGTTCGGAAAGACCACCGGCGACAGCTGGTTCCACTGTGTGGTTGTGCGAGGCAGAATGTGCCTTAAAATTGCACTATTGTGGAACAATGACCATCAAAGAGATTACTAATAAAGTGTATTTAGTAGCAAAGCTTCTTTTGAAAAAACCTTTTTGCTTAAAATGTATTTCTAAGAGTAAATTTTAGCGCAGTTGACGCCTATCTACGCTGAGTTATATACTGTGCTATTACAGCTTAGCTTAGAAAATATGTTCGTGCCACATAAGGGGTGTTGTTTTCGGGTCACATCAGTAATTCATACTTGATATACTGTTCCTCGCCTCATAACTGTACATGCTCTAGACACCGCACTCATCTAACAAATATTTATTACAAGAACGGCTCTTGTTTCTTAGAAGTTTCAGCAAACATGAATTATTCATTGTGTGTAATACATATTTTATTTTCAAATAACTAAATATCTAAATAATGTAGCCTTATGTATCAACAGTGTATTTACCACATTCTCTAACGGTGAAGAATAAAATCGTGAGATGATTTGCATACCTGAGAAATTTTCTCGATAGCGGGAGAAGACTGCTAACCCATAATAGGGTAGCGTGGTGGACTAAAGCCTAAGTTTTCTAAAATGAGAGGAAACCCGTGCCCAGCAGTGGGATGAATAGAATGATGATGCTGATGATTAAATAATGAAAAGTTGAATTCATCGATTAAACTATATTCCTAGGAATTTAACTAAATTCCAAACTTCAATGGGGCACAATATTATATTATATCTGCATACCTGAGAGATTTTCTCGATGGCAGAAGAAGACTGCTAACCCACAATAGGGTAGCATGGTGTTCTAAAGCCTAAGGCCCTCTAAAATAAGAGGAAATCTGTGCCCAGCAGTGGGAATAAATAGGTTGATGATCCTGATGATTTAATAATGAGAAGCTTGGATTCATTGGCGGTGAACAAAATATACCAAAATTTTAGGGACGGCAACTGGTCCCTCTCCCCATCAGTTTTTACAAAAACATGTCAACTTTCAAACGTCGGCACATCTGCCTATCCCGCTTTATTAGCAGGTGTGCGCTCACTTGTGATATTATAGCTCTTATTGGGCTTTCGTTAGTCCTTTCGGTGAAACACCTTGTATTTCGTCAGATAGATTAAGAATAAAAAATAATGTGCGACAATTTTTTTTATACAGTCTAAACTACAATACTAAGTAATTCAGTGCATTGAGAAAAATGCTGTCAGAATTTAATCTTAGCGCCACCTACACATTCGAATTGTCAATTCAGGGATCCATTCAAAAGAGTACATAAAAATCGGTCCAGCTGTTTAGGAATTGACATACATACAAAAAAGATGGAGGAAGAAAAAAGAAAATTCTAAAACTCGGCCCTAATGCCGCCCATATATTCCAATTGTGAATTTAAATAATCCAATAACAATACCATGCATGTAATGTTGTTGCATTTGAATTTGACTTTCCATTTTTGGAAAAATTAAACCTTGCACCCTAAAAATGAATTTTGTTTTCTAATTTATATTAGTTTTCTAATTCAGTTAGTTCATATTTCTAAACTAAAATACTGGCCTAATGCTATTATCCATAGTAATGTAGATTCGTTTGAGTATTTTATATGTCAGTAGGTGCGTCACAAATCAGAATCTTTTGTCAAAATTCAATAAAGTTGTCTTCAGACTATTTATTTAGTCTCAAGACTAAATAAATAGTCTTGAACATACTATTTATTTAATTTATGTTTTGCACCCAATTTAGAGTTGAACCCACATTAAAACTACAACATTTAATCCGCTCACAGTAAACTTTTAACTGGCCGAGTTATTCTGCAAAAGCGGAGCCTTTCTCTCATTAGGCGAGAATCGAACCGATGACCCCTATCTACAATTTATGGGTTATGCGATAACCCAACTGAGTTTTGGGTCGAAAAGTTTTGAAAATGTAAGTTATTTCATTTTAAACACAATGGTTATTTTATTTCTAAAGGCGTGAGTGTATGTATGTATGTACAATGCATTTGCTTTTATTACTAAGTTTTAAACAAAAGGTGTAATTAATAATCATCATCATCATCAACCCATTAACGTCCCACTGCTGGGCACGGGTCTCCTCTCATTTGAGAGGGATTAGGCTATAGTCCACCACGCTAGCCTACTGCGGGTTGGCAGGCTTCACACGCCACGTTTCCTCACGATGTTTTCCTTCACCGTTTGATCTTGTGATAAATACGCACATAACTTACAAAAAGTCAGTGGTGTGTGCCTTGGATTCGAACTCAAGATCTTTGACATCTCAGTCCACTGGTCACACCACTAGGCTACCATAGCTCACAGGCAATTAATGACATGTTGTATTTTTGTTTAATTATAATTAAGGAAACGTCGGTATTAAAAAAATATCAATATAACGCGATACGATATGTAAAAAGTAGATTTGGCTGTGAAACAATTCATCGACGAATTAAGTTTTATAGAACCATTTTATTTTAACGACATCCTTTCAAGTAATTTGTATATTTAATTACATCATGACTTTGTTATACATACATATGAAATAAAATAATATAATCGGTACTTAGTTTCGAAACAAAAGTATGTTTTTTTACGAATTATGTCACTTTTTGTAGTAATTGTATTAATCTTGTAACAGTCTTGTAAATAGTTCTGAAAGCTAGAGCCATTTAATTTAATCTTTAAGCCCTGCACGTTATCATCATATACATAATTTTCTTCATTACTTCATCACATCAACCGTTAGAAGTCCACTGCTGGACTTAGGTCTCCCCAAAGGATCGCCACGACGACCGGTCATGCGCCGCCCACATCCAGCGGATTCCAGCGACCTTCACCAGGTCGTCATTCCACCTTGCCAGGGGCCTGCCCACGCTGCGTCTTCCAGTACGTGGTCGCTACTCTAGAACCATCAAGCCCCATCTTCATTACTTACTAGAACTAAATAAAACATTATTTAAGATGCTCTGAAGCGGTGTTTCAGATGTGGCCACCTCAAACTTTCTCCGCGGTGTTAGCGAAATACCTCGCCCTTCGGAGAGAGTCAGTAGTGTGACCATGTTCACTAATAACTAAGGATACTCATATACAAACAATCACTGTCCTCCCCGAAGGGTTAGGGAGGGGAGTATTAATGTATACCTACATTTTGCCAGAATGTTTTAGGCCGCATCTAATTAGGCGGTGAGCCTACTGCCATTAATCGAGCACTAACCCAAACTCCGAGCTGCTAAACTATAAATTCATAGAAATAACCAATAACACTTTGCTTGAGGGTTGTTATAAGTTTGATGTATCCGTCTCTATCTGTGGCATCGTAACGCCAAAATGAATCGACTGATTTTAATAAGGCTTTTTTTTGTTTGAAAGCTGACATGATCGATATTGATCTTTGCTATGATTTCTGAAGATCTGTTCAGGTGGTTGATGATTATTAGCTCATTTCCTACTCAAAAATGGTCTGACTAACTTTCACAAAGTCGAATTACTTAAACTTTTGTTTTGTATTAGGGGTTACGATACAAAAAATATATAATTAGTAACCGTAATTAAATTTGTACCTAGAAGATAGTTTTTTCTAACATCAATTCATTTTCTATCAGATCTTCATCCTTATCCTTATCAAATATAAGAGTTATTAACTGTATGGTTGCCCTAGTGTGTGATCGATAGCTTCAAAGTTAGCTGCGTCGGCGCATGCTTTCTCCCGCTAACGCAGGCGCCCTACTTGCGTGCAATTTGAATGAAATACGCCGAAACCGCACGTCGTCGTTACGCGCGTTCCCCGCGCGTTCCTCGCGCGTTTTTACGTAATCCGCCTTCAAGAGGCTGAATTCGTAGAAACCACACGATTACTTTGAGTATAATAATCGCATGTGACATTTAAACTTTTACTTGCTAAGAATTCCGCTTGATACTTAGTGCATATTTATGTACATTATTTCAATACTTTTACTTTTTCGGACCTTATTGACTGTTAAATCAATTAAGTTAAAAAAAATATGTATATAGGTGGGCTGTGATAAATTAATATCAATGTACTATGTAGGTACTATTATACATTATTATATATTAGATTGTATATTATATTGCCGTATAATGTGTATGTATTTACAAAAAAGGTGTATATACAACGATATCAACCGTATACTATCAATAACACAAGCCTCGTTGCTTAGCGCAGAACTAGATGGCGCTCTATAATACGTCTCGATTAGCACAGCAGTATTAAAGGAGGCCTACTGTGGTTCACACCCGGGTTCGAATACTGTTAAGTAAATGTTTGTGTGATAAGCACATTTGTACCTGATAGATGTATTTACAAAAAAAATATTCTCATAAATCAACTATCTAGTATCCGTAACGCAAGCGGCGAGTGCTTAGCTCGGAGTTTGATGATCTGATTATCATTTATCTGATCTACATTTGAGCTTCTTCAACTTATTCATTATTGCTAAGTAATCTACTGTCCTTTTTATGCAAAACAAGGGGTGTCATTAATAAACCAACCCCCCATTACACATCCCCTAGCGCGTCGCAACAAAACATTATTATAATTTCAAGATATTTCGCGCCCGCGCGACGGAGGTGTTTGTTAGCGAACATTACTTTATTTAATGCCAGTTTATTTGTATAGAATTATGGCTTTATAGTCATTGTTACTGCTGCCTGGTCGTGTCATAAATAGGTTCACGATAGGAACTTGAGTTATTGAACTAGCTACGAAGAATATTTCTGTTTTGAAGGGGAATCATAGATAAATCTATTTTTTCGTCATTTGACGACCCAATTAGTCCAGCGGTAGTTAACACTGCCTTCTGTACTATGGGTTCGAATTCCGGTAGGGGCAAATGTTTGTATGATGAGCATAAACATTTGTATCCGAGTCATGGATGTAACTATGTAGGTATAATATGTATGTATTTACAAAAAAAAGTATATATGTAGTATAGCAACCAACTAGTATCCGTAACACAAGCCTCGTTGCTTAGCTCGGAACTAGATGGCGCTGTGTCATAATGTCCAGAGAGAGAGATTGAGGAATGATGTCATAAGAAAACGTTGTGGCTTGAAGACGACGTAGTGACAAAAATTTTGAAGAATGTACTGAGTTTATTTGGGCGTGTTGACAGGATGAATGATAGGCGATTGACGAAAGGAATTTTAGGTGCATGTCAGTGGAAACAGAGGGAATTTACTGTCCTGCGACTGGGGAGGGGTCTAAAATAAAGAGGGTATGGAGGGAAGGAGATGATAGTCCCTCCACTGGTCTTTACCAGTCAAAGCCAGCCTCTGCCAAAAGCAGCCACTGACCTTTACAAGTTAAAGTCAGCTTAGTCAAAGGAAGATCCTCTGACAAGGCGAAGTGTTGTGCCTGGCGGGTTACTGCCCATCAGTTGATGTTGGGTGGTTGTATATATCCTATCTCGCGTGCATATTTCACTTGCGCGATGTAGGATTATTTGCGTCATCGCGCTGTCTCCGTAGTTCTTATGTGGCGAGGTAGATGTCGCTACGATGGCTTAGGAAATAAAATACTACACCATCTTTAGCGGGTCGGCAAACTTCGCACGCCATTGAGGAAATGTTCCCAACATGCAGCTTTTCTCACGATATTTTTCTTCACAGTGTGAGCGTGTCTACGCACGTAACTCCGACCATATTCACTACATGGTATGGCGTATTCTGGGATCGAATTTAATATCCTTGACTTCACAGTTCCCAGGTCACACCACCACGCAATCACAGCTAGTAAATTTGAGAGAAATTTTGCATTTTACGATGTACATAGAGATAATATCGCTCTTAAAAAAGGTATTAAGTGTGTTTACGACATTTTTTCATGTTTGTTCAACGTTGGCGAATCAACTATGGGCGGGAACATTAAAATATACCTTATTTTTATGGCGATAAGGGGGCAAACGAGCAGGCAGCTGACCTGATGGTAAGTGATGACCGCCACCCATGAACATTTGCAACACCAGAGGCTTGCAAATGCGTTGCCAAACCCCTTAGAAACCGTCAGGTTTCTTAAAATAGGGAGTTACTGAACTTGAATAGCTGAATTTGAACAAGGAATCTCGCTATGGAGGAAGCTCCCTACCTCGCCAAAATTATATTACTACAGAATCTACTGTACGAATAAATCTAAAGTTCTCCCTCTTTCCCAAACATGTTCACTTCTTAACCAGTCATGTTCGATGGAACCCCCGGAGGGGTTGTGAGGTACAAGTGAATCATAAATGTGACAAGTGGCTGGGGAGTCTCTGACTCAAGCCGACAGTTCGTTCATGTTTTACTATAAAGTGTGCGTTTAGTTGAATCAAAATTAAGTAAGTTTTTGTTTTATTGCGAGTGCAATAGACGGGTAAATTTTAGTACCTATATGGTTTAAAGAATATTGTAATATCAACGGGGAGACTTACAGGGTATTATTATACTTACCTTAAGAGAGGTATAGAGAGATTTCTCGCTCAAACTGAGCTGCCCGACTGGAGAAGTACCTCCGCCTTACAGAAGACCGCAGTGAATCAACAATAGTTGTGTTTCTATTAGCGAATAAGGTTACCAGAGCTCGTTAGGCGAGTGGCTATTCTAACGGTATGGGAATTCCGGTTGATGTCAAAAATCAGCCCATATTTTAAGAAACTTTAACGGTTTCTACAGGGTCGGCAACGCGCGAGCGACCCCTCTGATGTTGCAAACGTCTATAAGTTACGTTAACCGCTTACCATCAAGGGGCCGTATGCTTGTTTGCCAACCTTGTGGCATAGAATAATCAGTTACTATTTAACCAGATAGAATCACATCATTATGCAATATTTTTTCTTGAATCTAAATATGTATAACTCAAAGGTGCCTGACTGATATAGTGATCTATCAACGCACAGCCCAAACCACTGGACGGATCGGGCTGAAATTTGGCATGCAGGTAGATGTTATGACGTAGGCATCCGCCAAAAAAGGATTTTTGAAAATTCACCCCTAAGGGGGTAAAACGGGGGTGCAAAGTAAATATTAAACTTTTATTTTTTTAGTTAAATTGCACACGGACGAAGTCGCAGGAATTTAATATAAAAACGGCACGAAAGATCCACTTAGGCACAATTCCGGTGTTTGCAAATTTTAATGATACATATTCTTCTACATAAAATGGGTCATTCAGAAAAAGGTAGGATGTTACAAAGAGGTTAGCCGGATGAGGGTAGGGATGGCGTTGTCGGTAGCCGAATCTTCAGTACTGAATACAAATAAAGCGAAGAAAGCAAGAAGCTGCCTTCCGGGTCGCTCCAGAGATTCAGATAGTCCGTGGCCGAAGGAATGTACTGGTAGCAAATAAAGATATTTGATTTTATTGTAATTTTATTCTATAAAGTCCTATTGAATATTTAGGACTCTCCAAAAAGGTTTTCATTTCCTTTAATAACTTATTTGATCCACATCCATATTTTCAAAAACACGATTCTAAGATCGGAGTGGTTTGCCGGATTCTTACGGAGAAGAATCCGGCAATCCACTCTAAAAGAAATACTATAAAATAAAAGGTATTACAGTCTTACATTACAGCACAGTGTTCTGATAACAAGTATGGAAGAGGTCCAATGTAGGTTTGTTTTTTACGGTCAAATGTCAAAGTAATCTTTTGAAAAAGGTTGAAGGTAGAAGGTTAATTATTTATGACGTGTGCTCCAGTGTAATCTGACTCGTCGTGTCAAAAGAATAATGTCAAGGTGATAAGTAACATGTATACCAAAATTCCTTGGACATCGAAAACTGAACTGAACTCATTTATAAAATACGACGACCCAATTAGTCCAGCGGTAGTTAACACTGCCTTCTGTGCTATGGAACCCGGGTTTTAATCTCGGTGGGGACAAATGTTTGTGTGATGAGCATAAGCAAGCATTTGTATCCGAGTCATGGATGTATCTATGTATAAAATGTATGTATTTACAAAAAAAATATTATATGTATATAGTATATCAACCAACTAGTATCCGTAACACAAGCCTCGTCGCTTAGCTCGGAACTAGATGGCGCTGTGTCATAATGTCCAGAAATATTTATTTATTTATATATTTTTTTTGTAAATACATACATATTATACATAGAAGAAAGTTTCCAGTAAAAGGTCAAAACAAACTTGTCACCGTCGAGTAGGTAGGTATGTGAATGTCTGACTAAAACCCTTTGTAAAATCGTGACGAATCGTCAAAATATTTTAATATTCTTTGTAGGTTTTTAGGTTTATTTGTTGACGGTATGTAGTTAAGATATAAAGGTATTTTGTAAGGGGCCTCTGTGGACCGTTAGCATCAACAACTCGGTGCCTGTGGCGCCTTCGATTTTGTATATAGTTTCTTTGGAGGCTGCTAAGCGTCAGATATAAGTTCGATTCCTATTTCTAGCAACTTCCATGTTCTATTTTATTCTGAGTGGATTTTTGTACTAATCACGACTCGCACCTCCGACACTACCTACTTCTATGATCCATCTTCTATCATGAGGTGGATAGGGAAGATTTATCACATGCTAAGGCGGTGAAGGAAAAAACATTATGAAAAAATCTGCTTGCTTTAGACTTTATTATTGGTATTTGAAGTCTGCCAAACTACACTAAGCTAGCGTGTAGGCAGTAAATGAGCTGATGAGACGGATACTCTTAGGATACCTACTCTTAAAAACGCAATTAAGTTCAAATAATATTCCTGCTAAAGCCTCTCTTAAATGTTTAAGTTTTTAAATAAAAATAATATAAAGCTGATAAACTGTTTACCAAAAAGATATTCCCATAAAACATGGCGCAATCATTAACATTTTTACCTCGTATAATTGTTTGACAAAACTTTACGACTTCATTGCAAATTTTACGATTTATAATGGATAATTGGCCATAGAAAATTGTTTGAAATTAATATAAATGACGGTGTCTCAAATTATTGAAAATTAAAAGTCAGGTAAATGGGAATTTCCTGTTTTATCTTTAAATTAGTACCTTGTATATTATACATATACATATTATTATATAAAAAATTAAAAGTAGCTCACTGATTAAACATGAGATATTTAAAATTACTGAGTTATTTAGCTGAAATTTGGTAGGCCGATAGATTTTAGGCACGAGATATTAATATTTTTCTAAATTTATTTGTTAACAAGTTTGTTCATTATTATTGACAATCCGATTAACACAGAACGAGCTCGTTCTATGTAAAAGATCCGAAACCTTGGTATAAAATAATATCAATATACTGAGATACAATTCGTTTAGTTTTATTTCAATATCTTGTATACGCTTGAGTGGGAGAAATCAGACTGATATTAAAAAAAAGCTATCATGCTTGATGTTAATATTTTATTATTCTTTGTGTGTTTTATGCGTTGTCCCTCTGTGGTTTACCTCCAAAAACATTCAAAAAGTACCCGTAGTAAGTACCCAAATCTCATCAAGATCTTGACGTTGTAAAAGAGTTGTAAGCTGTGGGACGAAATCTTGATTATAGTTTGGAACCGAAATAAAATATTTTGTTATCACCCCAATCAGAAATACTTGAGGATTCTACCAAAAATGTGACATACCCACGTTATGTTTACGTTAAGTTACGGTTACGTGAAGTTACGGTTACGTTAAGTTACGGCTACGTAAAGTTACGTTTTCGTTTACGTTACGTTTACGTAAAAAAATTCGAGAAATTCTTCAACCAATATAAAAGTATTTAATGTCTCTATATCTTCGTATTATCTATATATTCGTAGGATGTAAGGGAGCTACCACCATCTAAGCTCCCGAAGTCAACCTCACCTGCTCGTGGTGCATCCTGCTGGACAACGGACGAGGCTCTGACGACCGACCAGTGGCGGTATAACCATTACACAATGGCGTAGCTAAAATACACAAGCCGGTGACGGGCAGCAGCGTCACTGGTATAAAGAGCTACGCCCTGCGGTCACCAACCCGCTTGCCCAGCGTGGTGACTATGGGCATTACCTCCCATGAGTGCGCCATTAACCAGGCCCCTAGTTCCCGGTGGTTCCGCTATTCCCGGCTACGGTAGCGGCCGCGGTAACGGCGGAACGGGGGGTGCTAAGAATCCCCGGGTTACGGCAGGCTACCATAAAACCCGACGACTATATCTGGCAACGTATAATGGACGGACGTTAAGACTGGACCATCACCTCGCCGAGCTGGAAGTAGAATTAGGTCAAATAAACTGGCACATACTGGGATTATCAGAAGTCCGCAGAAAGGGGGAGGATACAATAATCCTGGAGTCAGGCAACCTCTTCTACTTCCGCGAAGGCGATCAGTTCTCCCAAGGTGGTATTGGTTTTCTTGTCAATAAGTCTCTTGTTAACAACGTTGTGGAAGTGGGCAGTGTGTCAACACGGGTAGCGTACCTTGTACTGAAACTAAACGAGAGGTACACCTTGAAAATTGTACAGGTATATGCGCCGACATCGTCACACTCCGACGAAACAGTTGAGGTCATGTAAGAAGACATAGCGCAGGCTATCCATAGTACGACCAAAACTCACTACAGCGTTGTTATGGGAGATTTTAATGCCAAAGTGGGAGTACAAGAACGCGGCGAAACAAGTATCGGACCTCATACTCTGGGGCGGAGAAATCACAGGGGCCAAATGCTAGTAAATTTCCTGGAGTCCCAGAGGCTTTTCTTGATGAACTCCTTTTTCAAGAAGAAGCCCCAAAGGAGATGGACCTGGCAGAGCCCCGATAATGTGACTAAGAACGAGATAGACTTTATCATGACCGACAAGAAGCGTGTATTTAGAGATGTCTCTGTGATTAATAGGTTCAATACCGGAAGCGATCACCGCCTCATTCGGGGCACTCTAAATATTAACTTCACAGCTGAAAGAATGCGATTGGTAAAGTCTGCTCATAAACCATCACCGCTCCAGATTCAACTAGGTTCTGAAAAGTTCCAAGCAGAACTTAAAAAACGTTTCGACTCGCTGGAAACCACAGGCACCATTGACGAGAGGACGGAATCTATGGTCACTACGTTGCAGGAACTGTCTCGCAAGTTCTTTGCAACGCGGCGCGGAAGCAAATTGTCTAAGTTCTCGACGGAGACTCTCGATCTTATGAAGAAAAGAAGGGAAATGACACCTTCACAGGCGACTTCGTCAGATGGTAAAGCCTTAAATGTTAAAATTAAGTACTTTACGCGCCGCGACCTCCGCAGCTCCAATACCCGCGCCATTGAGGCTGCGATTGAGCAAAATAAGGGGTCAAAAGTTTTCGCTCAACATCTTGGGCGGGCCCATCTGACAAAACTTAAAGCCGAGGATGGCAGAATTGTCACTTCTAAGATCGAGATGCTCCGTGAAGTCGAGAACTTCTATGGACATTTGTGTTCCGTGCGAACGTCGAGACCAGCGATTCTTAGCGGCGACGATCATAAAGCCTTACTCACGCGCCACTATACAGAGGATCTTCCGGATGTTGACCAGAGCGAGATTAGGACGGCCCTCGAGCAGTTAAAGAACAACAAAGCTCCTGGCGATGACGGGATTACAACTGAACTCCTAAAAGCAGGCGGGACTGCAGTTTTGAAGGAGCTTGGGAGTATTTTCAATTCCGTCATCCAACAAGGCATTACCCCGGGGGCGTGGAGCAAGAGTGTGGTGGTGTTGTTCTACAAAAAGGGCGATAAAACCTTGTTGAAGAACTACCGACCCATCTCACTCTTGAGCCACGTATACAAGCTGTTTTCGAGGGTCATCACGAATCGTCTCGCAGGAAGACTCGACGAGTTCCAGCCGCCAGAACAAGCCGGGTTTCGAAAAGGCTACAGCACCGTGGACCACATCCATACTGTTCGGCAGATTGTACAGAAGACCGAAGAGTACAATCAGCCGCTGTGTATGGCTTTTGTGGACTACGAAAAAGCCTTCGACTCAATCGATACTTGGGCAGTTCTGGACGCACTCCAAAGATGTCGTATAGACGAGCGCTATATACAAGTGTGGAGATATTTATACAATGCTGCCTCGATGACTGTTCAGATCCAAGGTCATAAGACGGAATCTATCCAACTGCGTAGAGGGGTGAGACAGGGGGATGTTATATCCCCGAAATTGTTCACCAATGCGTTGGAAGACGTCTTCAAGACACTGGACTGGACTGGTCAGGGAATCAATGTTAATGGCAAATATATCTCTCACCTCCGCTTCGCTGACGACATCGTTATTTTGGCAGAGTCGCTGGAAAAACTAGGCGAAATGCTGCACGGTCTAATTGGGGCTTTACGACGGGTTGGCCTTGGTATGAACTTGGACAAAACTAAAGTTAT
The DNA here is from genome assembly GCA_905163465.1 of Craniophora ligustri. Classification (NCBI taxonomy): domain Eukaryota; kingdom Metazoa; phylum Arthropoda; class Insecta; order Lepidoptera; family Noctuidae; genus Craniophora; species Craniophora ligustri. Next base: position 1,059,727 of record LR990967.1, on the reverse strand, counting down.
GTTCAATGTCCATGTAAAGCCAAGGCCAGTCCTTGTTGAAGGCGCAATGCTCGAAGTTGTGCAGGAATACATCTACCTAGGGCAGACCATTCAGCTTGGTAGACACAACTTCGAGAAAGAAGCCAATAGGAGAATCCGATTGGGCTGGGCGGTATTTAGCAAACTTCGTCGAGTCTTCGCGTCGCCTATACCACAATGTCTGAAGACCAAAGTCTTCAACCAGTGCGTCTTGCCAGTCATGACCTACGGTGCCGAGACGTGGACACTGACTATAAAACTAGTCCACAAATTTAAAGTCGCTCAGCGAGCTATGGAGCGAGCTATGCTCGGAGTTTCTTTGAAGGATAAGATCAGAAATGAGATCATCCGGAGAAGAACTAGAGTGACCGACATAGCTCGCAGGATCAGCAAACTGAAGTGGCAGTGGGCTGGTCATATCTGTCGAAGGACTGACGGCCGCTGGAGCCGACAAGTTCTAGAGTGGAGACCGCGCCTCGGCAAACGTGGTGTAGGACGCCCCCCGGCTAGATGGAGTGACGACCTAAAAAAGGTAGCGGGGATAGGCTGGATGAGGAAGGCGGAGGACAGAGTGTTGTGGCGCAGTTTGGGAGAGGCCTATGTCCAGCAGTGGACTGCGATAGGCTGAGGCATTCATATCTTCGTAGGGATTGTGTTTCAAAATACCATGGTCCAAATAATAGTTGGTAAATGTTGCACTGGAATTTACTAATAACTAACTATAGATTATAATTATTATTATTTACATGTCGAACGATTTCCATTTGAGTTTGCTATCTCCTCTGCATCTGATTGAGAATATTGGTGAAATATTAATTAAAAAATACGATAGGCTTGGTTATCTTCATGATATTCGGCGGTAGGTGGTAGTATGTGTGGTATCTTGGATCTTCGACAAGTCTTCTAGTAAATATTATTTTCTTCATCTATAACCAGGAAGTGCAGTCTTTTATACCATTAGGCCTCTATAATAGGCACCATAATACACTTACACTTACCTATACGACGTCATAGGTAACATTAAAATGAATGTGTCAAAATACATTTAGATTTTTTTCATGTATTAGAATTTCAAAACTAATTTTGAAGAACTAATTATCGGAATATAATCTTACATCTCCCTCCCAAACCCATCAGAAAGTCATAACCACGTTGTGTGGAGACTGTGGGGGGTGGGCGGTTAGGGGGGGGGGGGAGGAAACGGCGCATGCGCTGCGCGTTGCCAAAAATCTAGTCAAACTGGCTCGCTATAGTGCAACGCACTTCTCGATGAATGCGTGTGCGCATGCTGAAGCAGTGGAGTCGATTTTGGTATATATTTTTTTTATGTTTCTTTTGGTGGCAGTCGAAAAAGCATTTGAGGTGTGCGAGATTTGTTTAAATCTTAGCTCACAATATTTGTTACTCCAATTTATCATGTAAATATCTGTTGCCTCCCGTTTACGGTTTCAAAAGCGCAAACTTGTCTGCAAAACTCTAACAAACCTTCTGATTGTTACACCTGAGGTAAAATTAAAATGTTTTATATAATTTACGAGAATTTTAATGATAAAGATAAAATATAAATATAAATTAAGATAGATGTATATGTATGATAGATGTCTAGTGTAATATTTGTTGTGCCCTACAGGGTCCATTATTTGATCTATCATAAGATTGTTTTTGTTTATTAACATAGTGGAATGCAAATAAACGATATGAATATGTATGAAATTATTTTCTGTAAATAAACAAGATAATATTTTCAAAAAATAAACATTATGAGCAGACATGGAAATTTATAAAATATAGCCTGGAATTACTAAACACTATTTTTATTTTATATTTTCTTGCTGCATTGTTAAAAAATCTTATTAAAATAGAAACATTGTTAATTACAAAACAGTTTAAAGGCTTATACAACAATTCTTCACGTTAATATTTCTTAGTTTCGATAGCCTCTCTACACCGTCCGCAGTTCAGGTCGTTAGATAGTCATACGACTCAAGTAGGTGCATCTAAAAACTGCAACTCGATTGGGAGGCTGCACTGAGGCAGGGGGAGGGGGGAATGAAAAAAAATAAGAGTTTGCCAAAATGCGCGGGCGACGACCGGCCAGTGACCCGACTAAGTTAGACTTAAAGACCCTAGGTCTTAAGCGTGAATGTGGGCGTGAGTTTTTGTTGTGTACTTTTTGTGTATTATTACACTGTGTTGTATGGAGGTATTTTTGGGGTGTAATGGCTTGTGTTGATTGGCATGTGTGTGTAAAAAGAAAAATAGGATTGACTCGCGCGAAAAATTCGATAATTTTAACATGAAAAAAATTATTTGTTTTAATATAAGTAATTGATAAATGAGGGAATAATTTTGTTTATATAGGTTATATTATATGCATATGATGTTAAGCTTGTAATGTATTGGCACGTGGCCAAAGAAAAGCATTAAAAATGCATATAAACATGTCTATTTACGCCACGAGGTCGGTTCCCTGGTCGTGCATCTTTTATAATGTTTCCGGATTATTGTGATATTATAAATAAAATTGTTATATTTTTAATCTAAGCTAAGTATTAGCAGATATTGAATTTTCAGATAGTAGAATGAAAATTGAAATTCTTGTTGGTAACTTTAATATCTTTTTCCACTTGCTGATAGTTGCAAAAATAATTGTAATTCGTGATATGTTTATTGGGTACTAATATATGTTTCTCGCATTGAGACCTCCTCCAGTTCAAAATGCGTTTGCATATGAACAAAACCCACGCGTTTATTTGTGTTGAAATGTGGGTAAAGTGATTACGAAAAAATATGCTAAATTGAGGAATGCAATTTTTTTTACATTACTGGCTTCGCACTGGGAACAAAATGCTTTTTTTTAAGGATTTATTACCAGATCGAAGCCGGGGCGGAGCGTTAGTAAATAAATAAATATATTCGGACATTAAGACACAACGCCATCTAGTGCCGAGCTAAGCAACGAGGCATGTGTTACGGATACTAGATGCTTGGTATACTACATACATGACTGACTGACTGACATATCAACGCAGGCCCTAAATTATAAGAGTTAGAAATTTGAAATTTTGCACAGGGGTTCCTTTTATGACGTTTTAGCATTAAGAATAAGAGATATTATTTTTGAAAATTAACTCCCTAAGGGGGTAAAACAGGGGTGCAGAGCTATGAAACTTTGTTTTTCGTTAAATTGCACGCGGACTAAGTCGCGGGAATCAGCTAGTTGTATTAAAAATATTCATGACATATACAAATATGGATAATCTTCACACACACATTTGCCCTTATCTGGAATCGAACCCAGTACCCATACCACAGGTGCTTTAATACCGCCCGGCAAATTGGATCATTAGATAAGAACTAGGGACCTCAATAAGTATCATCATCATCATCATCATCATCATCATCATCATATCAACCGTTAGACGTCCACTGCTGGACATAGTTATATTTCAAACTAATTTATATTCCCTAAGGTTGTTTACACCTGGTCACACTACATTGCCTGTCAAAAAGCTGAAATACAAAAATTTATTTTATATTATTTTTGCTATCAAATGATCATAAAACTTTTGCCAAGGTACTTTCAACTCTATTATTGTGAAATTAAGTTTATTTAAACATGTGAATACTTATACATGAAACAGAATTTCTATCTGTGTATGATATGAAGAAACGACCAACTATAAAGGACCTGCCTCGTTCCTTTTGGTTAAGACATTGTGAAACGAATTGAGATTTTTTTGTGTGAAATTAGGGGTCTTTTTAATTTGGTTGTCAAGTCATAAGTCATGAGAGACTGCGGGAATGGTGGAAAAGTAAAAATTGGTTAAGTGTGACTCGGGTTTACGCATCGGGGGTTCCGTGACTACCATACCCTTTAAAATAAATAAAAGATGTACCTATTTAATTAATTTTTTATTTGAATTGTGAGAGACTACTACATACTTTCCAACCGCTTATGTAAGTTTGAAAATAAATAACAAGATTCCTCGCTCAAATCAAATTTTTTACATTGACCTCGCATAATTATTACCAAAATAATGTAACAATACCTTCTTTTTAAAAGAGTGTCTATGGAGTTTCTTGCCGGTTCTTCTCCATGAGATCAACTTCTTGGAACCGTGCAACTAGAGTCATAACGTTTTATAAATGCTTGAAAAAGTTCATATGAAATAAAAACCTTTTGATTTTGATTTTGAATCGAGCTGCCTGACTGGGGAAGTGCCTCCGCCTTACAAAAGACCGCAGTGGAATAACAATAGTTGTGTTTCTGCGAGTGAGTAAGGTTACCAGAGCTCGTTACAAGATTGATTTTTCCAACAGCATGGGAATTCTTTTTGCAGCCAGTGTAGTAAATTGATGTATTTTAAGAAACCTAATAAAGGGAGCTGTGGTAGCCTAGCTGTGAGACCAGTGGACTGAGATTTCAGAGGTCTCGAGTACCCAAGGCTATCACAAGCTCAAACGGTGAAGGAAAACATCGTGAGGAAACCTGCATGCTTGAGAGATTTTCACGATGGCACGTAATGTCTGCCAACCCACAGTAGGCTAGCGTGGTGGACTTTAGCCTAATCCTTCTCAAATGAGAGGAGACCCGTGCCCAGCAGTGGGACAGTAATGGGTTGATGATGAATAACGGGTTTTATTCGGTTGGCAAAGCCCGAGCCACACCTCCAGTGTTGCAGACGTCTATAGGATGTGGTAACCGTTTACCATCAGGCGGGCCCGTAAGATTCATCATTATCATCATTATCAATCGTTAGACGTCCACAGCTGGACATAGGTCTCCTCCAAGGATCGCCACGACGACCGGTCCTGCGCCACCTGCATCCAGCGGATTCCAGCTTCCTTAACCAGGTCGTCGGTCAACCTTACCGGGGGCCTACCCACGCTGCGTATTCCAGTAAATGGTTGCCGTAAGGTTATTTGATACCAAATAGCTCGCTGTCTCTCATCCCTTGCGTCATCTTCGTGGGCGAAGGTGAACGATTTGTCAATGCAGGTCATTAGCTGGTCCAAATGAGACGATGGCTCCTCTGTCAGTGGCCTCGTGTTAGTCATTACGTATGCCATCACCATTTTAGTAATAACTGATGGTATGCCTACCAACTGTCAGTATTGTTATAGCTTCAGAGGCTATATAATCTTGAGTAGGTTAAAAAGTACTTTGAATAAAGAGGTATGCTTACACGAATATGAGACGTTGAAATAAATCTAAATTATTTATGGATTTGTCGCGGTGACTCGGATCAGCATATATGGTTACTGGCAGACTGAGGTATTAATATCTAAGTTCCTATCAACTTCAAGATTTTCGTCAAATCAGCCCGTCCGTGACCAAAGATGTTGAACAGGATCAGAAATGTTGAGATTAGATATCGATATTAAATTAGTTTGTAACTATTAGTTTGTAAATAATTAAGCAACTAATATGCATTGGGAAAACTATATATCTCGTTATACGGTGGATCATAGGTTAGATTTTAAGTTTAAAATCATTATTTATATATTACGATTAAAGGATTCATGATATAAAACGTTAAATTTATTATAAGGCCATTTGATTCTGTAATGATGTTATTATAGAGTCAATAGCAAATTAATAAATGTTTTAGTATATTCGCGAACACTAATGAAATAGGACTAATATTTATTTATTTCGGGAAAAATATATAGTTAGGTTCACATTTATATTGCTAAAAGGAATTAAAAAAAGCAAATATTTCACATATCTTGAACCTACGAATACGGCGTATTCCACGTGTATTAAATAATTATTAAATAATAAGACCTTGTTTATCATAACCTTGCAAACAAAATTAAAATAATAAAAAACTTACCTTTATTTTCAGTTGAAATCTCCAACGGAGGACAGCAGTGGTACCGCTGTGGATGGAGAGGCGCCAGCTGCCAACGGCTCCATCTTCACCATGACCCTTAAGAACAACCACCTCATTGTGGAAACTGAAGAGAGAAACGTCAGTATTCAAACTTATACCACAGATTAAAATAAATAAATAAAATAAATATTCTGCGACATTTTACACAGCACCATCTAGTCCCAAACTAAGCAGAGCTTGTACTATGGGTACTAGATAATGGATATAATACTTATTTACTTTTTTTTTGTAAATACATACTTATAATAAATAGGAAACACCCAGACGAACACAAACACTTATATTCATCACATAAATATTTGTATTCCGTGGGAATCAAACCCACAAACAAATCCACGTGATCAGCAGTCCGGTGCTCGAACCACTAGACCACATAAGTCGTCAAATATTCGTTTAGTTGCGAGTCTACACAATTTAAGTTGTTGAACTGAAATTGTCCAGGCGCTGTGTTGTTCAAAAGAGGAAAATAGGGAAAAATCTAACCCCATTTAGAGAAACTACCATGTTATGTTTGCTATAAAGTCACTCGCTATAGAAATTAACTTTAAAAAAAAAGAAAAAACCAACTTCAAAAACTAAAAAGCAAAAAATAACTTCATACAGTTTTACCTTTTTTTTAGTTTTAAAGGTATGAAGTCGGTGCCAGGCCAAACGTAATAGTAAGTACACTTACTATTACGTTTGACTGAAACGTAACAGTGACCTTGAGCGGGGTGGTTAAAACCACCACATCATCGGCACCGACTTCGTTCCTTTAAAACTAAAAAAAAGGTAAAACTGTATGAAGTTATTTTTTGCTTTTTAGTTTTTGAAGTTGGTTTTTTCTTTTTTTTAAAAGTTAATTTATTTTTTTCTTTTTAGTGTTGGATATATTAAAATTTTCATATCAGGTCAATCTAATAGCCTGAAAGAATACAACTTTCGATCCATATGTACTTATAACTATGAAAGATTTTTCCTTCAACTCCTAACCGTTGAGGAGTTGTACCTTCCATCATCAGATGATTACATGAGATGGTGATTTTCAGATGCAAATACTTGAACAGCTTTGGAGATTACATGTAAATGTAATAAATGCCTATAACTGAAAGAATTTTCTATTAACTCTTAACTGTTGAGGAGTTCTACCTTCCATCATCAGCTCATCAACATCAAATGATGATTATCAGACGCAAATACTGGAACAATTTTAGTAAATATATTGAAAACGTGATAATTGCCTATAAAATTTGAGGGTTGCCCTCGATTTCCCTCGATCCCATCATCAGATCGTGATGTGGTTACAATGGGACCATCTGTGAAGTATACCCTTTTAAACAAAAAAAGAATTTTGCAAATCGATCCAGGCGTTTTGAAGTAATTCGTGAACATACATAAAAAAAAGATTCCGACGAATTGAGAACCTCCTCCTTTTTGAAGTCGGTTAATAAAGACAAAGACATTTATTGCTCCTAAATAACCTATTTCATTGAACCCATTTTTGGGATAGGTATGTAAATTATTTATATACCTACCAGACCTACCTGGTCCAAAAATGGGTTAGATTCTATGAGATACATTCTAAATTCATCACGTTTAACGATTCGCGCATCGATTGACACTTAAATGAATGCCAGTGATTTAGCTATGTATCGTACTTTCAAAATTTACACAAGTATTTATATAAGGATTTGATAGCATGACTGTGTTTGACGTATTATTATCTAAATACTATAAGAGTAGGTACAACTCCGTAATCATAGTCATTTTAAAGAAATTTCTAACTGTTGTTGGATCTTAGTAAACTCAATAAAAAAGTGATTACCAAAAAGTAGAGTGGTGAAGTTTATAAAAATTTTAAGTTCGCTTAAAAATAATAAAGCATAAAATAAATAATAGTTCCAAAACGGCGTTTATATTATCTAAAGCTTTTTGTGCTTAATGTCATCAAGTTATAGTAAAAACGGCTACCTATTTATTTGTGTTTGTTTAGTTTTTTAATTGTATTTCTCTTGCTCAGTTCATAGCACCCTATTGTTCAGTGAATTATTTAGCATTAAAAGCGTATAATGCTCAAAAACTTTGCAACAAGAGCGATAAAGCCGTGACACTGAAACTAACTTTGAGTTTAAACACATCCGGGTGAGGGTAGTTACAAAGTTATGCTTGCACATGCATACTGGCAGACCTTGTATGTCTTGTAAGCAAAGTTGAGTAATTTCGGACATAAACTGTCTGGCAGTGTGCCTCCCTAGAGGTGCCATGTCACCGCGATAGGAAATCTCAACGGAAAACTTTGTGACAGACAGCAAAACTTAGGCTGCATAGATAAAATAGCTTCAGTGAAGTTAACACTAGTTATTGTATTACAATAGTTATCTAGAAACACATAAAAAGTATTAAGTTGTTGAAACCTCTACATTATAGATAGAATAATTGATTTTTACAATAGCTCTACTTGTTATTTATGAATAAAATTTATTGGAAAGTAGTCTCTGACTCTGAGTAACTCTATTATCTCTATTTCCAGGATATCACTAAGAATGGACGAGAAACAAAGATGAAGTATTCGCCAGACAATGACGGCATTTTTGTGGTGGAGGTTCAGCAGTCAGCTGCCTATAGGCCCAACAAGAGCATTCACAATTCGCCACCTCATGATCCTCAAATCTCTACCAACCAAGCTCTTATACATCGCGTTCCTGAGGAACTGGAGAAGAAAGTAGAAGACGACAGTGATACAGGAAAGTTCGACAGAGATAAAGCACTCGCTCTTTCCAGCACTGGTCTTTCTATCTCTGATCTCAGCATGTCTTCAATTGGTTCTCATAATGTGAGCTACTCTTACAGTAGCCAGATGGGCTACGAGCAAGGTCCTTTCGGATATCCTGTTTATGCTGGTTATGATACAACAAGGGATGATGTTCCGGAAGGAATCATGAATGATAATTCTCAAGAACCTTTGATCACCAAGACTCCAACAGACCCTGACAAACCAGTGGTTACTGCAGCTATATTTAAACAAGATTCTATCATAGGTAGTGAAGTTTTGCAAGGTCCAGGATACTGTATCGAAGGTTCCACTGACGGACCGTTATTATCGGACGTTCAAGCTAGAGAATACAGCTTGCAGCACCTTCACGACCAGAAGAAAATGGAAAACGGTGTAGCAGTTCCAATTTTGGAAAAGATCGAAAATTCTAAGTCTTTAAATCGAGCTGATAGTCTTCCCGTGCGATTAGAAGAAGAGGAAGCGGAGAAGGTACCAATGGAAACTATCAAAGAAGACGAAGGGCCTGGAAAAGATAATTTGAAGGGGAAGAGGGCGTCGTTACCGATTATAAAAACCGATGTGTACGAATCAGTTCGGGACGTGATCCTACCTTCAGGGTCTCCCAAATTTGAGAAGCTGATGAATGAAACATCACCGGGGGATTGCGCGTACGACACACCCCCCATGATCACTATCACAGAGGAGAGTGAATCCAGCAAGTCTGACGGCACGAGTTAATTTAGCGCTCGTTTTGTATGTATATAGTATGTTTCAGGTATTTTTTTTTGATGTGTTGAAATTACGGTGTCCGGGAGAATGATGAAGAATGCAGGATATGATTTTTGAGTAACGAGTTCTTCTGTTAAACGCTCTTTAAGATTCCTAACCTTTTTCGTTGAAACTACATAAAACTTTAAAAGTTGTAAGGATCTTCGAGAAGGGTTTCTACAGGTCTTAATAATTCTCACTGACACCGTGTATACTAGTGAATAATTTTGTAAAATCTAATAAAGTAGTCGTAAGCTTGGAGCCACCGTTTCTGTTTAGATTCAGTAATTATTAGTCATTAACCGCTCTGAGTGTCGCTCTGTAGGTGGATTTGTGTAAATTAGATTTTGCTGATATATTTGGATGATGTATTTATATTATCATTCATTGTCACATCACGCTTTGCAGATTTTCAAATAAAAAGTATTATTAATTTATCCTAAATGAATATACATAACTATAAATATAATATTAACTTAACATAATATCATGATTGTAACCCAGGAAGGTGCGCAAAAGAGTGGCGAGAGAGTTTTCGATCCTATGTAATTTTGAGGTGAAGTTATTGCCGTTAATCGGGCACAAATCCAAACTCCAACCAGCTACTCAGAACTTCATAGACCACCCAATACCACTTTGCTCGATTTGGCAATCAATTTGGCTACACGTTCATCAATTGTTTGAGATCACGAGCCGATTACATAAAACCAAATAAATGTTTAAAGCATATTTTTGGGTACTTATAATTAATACATCATCTAAATATAACGGTTAGTAGTCGATAAGCATGACTTTTGGAACTTTTATTCAGATTATTACTTTCATGGTTAATGGTTAATGAAAATCCTAAGAATTTTCAGAAGCCTGCTGGTGTCTATTACCCTTTCTATAATTGTAAAACATCACAAAATAAACTACATTACAACTGAAATTAAACCATAGACTTCCTCTTGTTAGCTTTGATGGTACTGCCTCGGCTTCCAGACACCTTAGATGTGGCTGGATTTATTGCCATCAGATCTCTGCAACGAAATCAGCGGGAAATGTCAATAATCTGCTCTGTCAATAGCAGTTTATCGTCATTTACCGGTTTTCGGGTTTCTGCCAGACAATTGTCATAAGTATTCTTATGTCAATCAGGACCGATGGCTAAACGTGCTTTCTCGGACACGGAGAAGTCTGAACATGTTAAAAATGGTCACTTATTTAGAGAAATCTCGACAAGCGCTGTATAACCTAACAGATTAGATAGTTATTAACGCTGACCTATAAATGACAAAAAAAAACAGTGAGCCGTCACGGGACGCCTGGCAGATGTGAAACATCGACATTATTTTGTAAAAGTAATATGCAGAAAAGAACATATTGTGATAGGAACTAAATATGTCATAATGATAAAATAAAATATTACGATTTTTTTCCACATCAAAAATATATGTGTTAAAAGAAATATATTAACACAAACTCAAAGAGGTTTAATACAATTCACAATTTGAAAAAAAAAGGTAAACTTGAAAATAGAACTAAAATCAAATTTAAATTTTGTGGCGACGCTTTCGCCACGCCAGAAATCGGTTTTACGTGCGGCTATAGATGTTTCACATCAAAAAGATTTATTGATCAACTAGGCAATTAGACACCAGCATTATTTATTAGCATGTCTTTATCATTTAACTGTACAAGTATGTTATTAGGGAGTCGTTTCCACGATGTTTACGTTTTATTTCATCATCGTTGTGGCCAAAGTATAGTTGTATGTATAGTTTAAGTGATAGTAGATAAATGTTGACACGGTTCTCGCCTATGAAAAGAATATTGTTATTAATGCTTACGCTGAAACACATCGTCCTCAAATTTGAACAATTTTTTTAAACCATGAAATTCTTGTTTCTTGATGACATGATCGTTTGTTAATTTTACAAGAAGACAATTTTGTGCGTACGATTTTAGTATTGGATTTTTAGGCGGATGGCATCAGCATTTCCTAACTGACGACCTTTGAGAAGAAATGCCGAAACAAACTTGAAATAAGATCTTGATCTTTTTAATAGTTAAAGTCATTTTGCAATATGTGAGCCAACGCCTGGATTTTGAGGAGTCACGGCATAGCAGCTTTGAGTTGATCTGTTTTACCGACTGCATGAATGCATCAGCCATCGATTGTTATTATGTTAATTTTATGTATGTGCAACAGTTGTTCACAATGTTCATTAGATAGTATTGTTATATATAAAACTTTATTCGGTTATATATAACCTGAAGAAAAGAGTTTCAATTCTTTACGACCTTTTTTATTCAGAAAGCAAAGATTGTCTTGCTGTATACAGAGCTGAAGGGACTTGAATCATTTTCAAAATTGGTGTCAAATTTCTATTTATTTAAAGATTTATTATCATTTAAGTGATAACCCTGTCAAAATTTAAAATCTACGTTTACACCAATTTCGCTACTAAATAGTATAAGATACTTATTGTTAAAAATATTTATAAGTTAAGGAATTGACATTCTGTATTGAAAGCTCTTTTAGTTATATTCATAAAGTTTATAGATAAATAATAATAATAAAAAAATAATATAACTATTTGTTAGCTAATAAATAGTGTTAATTTTGCTCAGTTTTTTAAATTGTTTTGAAACTTGTGATAGATTTGATAGATATTATGGAAACATATTTTTGCATAAAGATTCTGACGACTAGAGTGTAATATAATATTTATAACATTCACTTATACATTAACCCACTTATTGTCCTATTATTAAGCATGGGTCTCTAATCATTTGAGAGGGATTAGGCTGTAGACATAGTCGGCAAGTTTCGCTCTCCACCGAAACAGTCTTTGAGCCTTCCTTATTATTTTTCTTCATGATCACTATTTTGGGCGTGTGAAAAATTCACACATAGCTTCGAAACGTCAATATTCTGTACAATTTGATGGAATTTTAGACATTTTACTTCATAATACAGAACATAACATGCTAAAAGATCCTAGTAGCGTATTGGTCTTGCCTCTTGATTATTGTGAATATTTTTATTTTTTGTTATAATTAAAAATATGAAATAAGTCTCATTAAATTATTAGATGGATACGATAAAGGAACAAATGTAAACTAATTTAAATTACTTTCACTATCGTGAAGCAATTTTACTTACTTACTTGATGGTTTCGGAGACATCTGATCATATTGGTATTTTTTGTTAACCATCATATGATCCAGAAGCTTATTAGTACACGAAACACGCGTGTACGTTTATCACTGCCGATGATTACACTCTAGTAGACAGTTGTCTTTAATAATAATCTATTTAATTTTGATTGTTAGTGCCGTCCGCGAGACAAACGAAATGTTTACGTGCCAAAAAACCTTTATGAAGAGTTATCAAAATTTCAATTAAGTCAGTTTTACGGGTTATTACGCATTACGCGTAGAAATAAGTCATTATGACGCATAATATGACGCTTGTGTTTGGTGATGTTACATCCCCTATAAGATAAAATATTCTAATAAAGAATTAAAATATTTCTCATCTAAAGTGAGTTAAATAACCCGTAATACTAACATAATTTTAATGGTTATATAGGCTTAAAAATTATAATGAATTATGATTTTGTTGTAGGCTAGATCAAAAGCTAAGAATTTGAAGAATATAAATAGACATAAGTGAAAATTATTGTATTTAAATGAATTTAGTTCGCATTAATGATATAATTTTAATGTTTTATTTGAAGTTACTTTTATAAAATAAATTTAAAGTGATTTGCGGAAAGTGTGAGTTTTAATTTAATATTATTTCTTTGATGTATTTTTAAGCCCTTATAATTTTGGCTGGTAACGTATAATGAGATTAGATTTTTTATATTAGCTATTTAACAAAAAAATAATATTATTAAGTAATTAGAGAAAAAATCTGAAATGCAAAAACGAAAAGATAAAAGTCCTTAATAAGTCGTTGTAACATTTATAACTAATTTGTTTTAAATAATAGAGCTACGGTTCAAACGTTTTACAGTACTTACATTAAATAATTTATGATTTTTTAATCTTAGGATTCTAATCCTAGGTAAGAAATTACAGTTTAAGTAAATATATTTTAGAGCGTGGTCAGTCTGGGAACTATTTATAAATGACATTTGATAACTAACTAAGAATAAAAATACACATTTGATTTGGAATGTGTGGTTTAACTTTGAATGATAGATTGAGGAATGATGTGATAAGAAAACGTTGTGGTTTGAAAGACGACGTAGTGACAAAAGTTGAGAAGAATGTATTGAGATGGTTTGGGCGTGTGGAAAGGATGAATGATAGGCGATTGACGAAAGGAATTTATTAGGCGGATGTCAGTGGAAACGCTGCGAGGGGGCGCCCTAGAAGGATATACACCGACATAATTGGTGAACTCCTTCAAAAAGGTGCGCAGAACTCGTAACCGGCGCGCGTGCATGACGAGTATGAATGTGGACGAGGCTAAGGTATGCAGCGACCGTAGCGCTTGGCATTCAGTAGTTTCTGCCTACCCCCATGGGAAAAAGGCGTGAGTGTATATATGTTGATTTAGAAGGTTAGAGTGAAATAGCAAATGCACGAGAGAAAAGTATGGAAAAGTGTTCAGCTGTCACAAAAAGATAAACAGAAAAGCGAATAATTAACTATTCAATTCATTAATTGTAACAATACTTTTATGAGTCTGGGGGCGCCCGCATGCAAACAAACATAAACTGTATCACCCCCTCCCCTCCACTGTGCTAGTCCCTCGTACCACGTATATACATAACTAGCTGATTCCCGCGACTTCGTCCGCGTGCAATTTAACTAAAAAAATAAAAGTTTCATTTTAACTTTGCACCCCCTTTTTACCCCCTTAAGTGAATTTTCAAAAATCCTTCTTAACGGATGCCTCCGTCATAACATCTACTTGCATGCCAAATTTCAGCCCGATCCGTCTAGTGGTTTGGGCTGTGCGTTGATAGATCACTATGTCAGTCAGTCAGTCACCATTGAGTTATATATATTTAGATAATATAGTTCCACCTAAATCCATCAATAACTTTACTAAAATCTACTAACACTAGTTTATCAATTTTCTACGCGGTCAGAAATTAGTTCCGGAAAATGTTCATAGATGGCGCTGGTTTGAATAAACAAAATTCATAATTTTACTTAAATTGCACTAGAGGGCTTTCAGCAACGCCATCTATTGGGTGGATACAAAACTATGAAAATCTAGAGGGTATGACAATATGCCGCCTATCCGTGTACTCTGACGTTTCCATTATAAAAAGTTCAAATGAAACCCCACAGGTGGCAGATATTTAAATCACATTGTACCTTATTTTTTTAATTGAAAATTATTATTTGATAAACTAGTCATGTCCATTCGTCATTCAAGTATCATCATCGCCATACCAGCTAGATGACATCTGTCAGCTGGACACAAGCTAAGATAGTTTGTTTGATTTAGGTATTTTATTATTTACTAGAGTTTTCATATAATCTTACAATTCTATAACACCCATATATGGCTAGTATATATTTTTAAGTTTACACCGAGCTGGTTGCCATCAAACAGAAAATTTGGAACATCAAACTAGTGAAAATTTCACAGAAATCCCAATAACACTTTGTGTGACCGGGTAATAGAACCTACTACCCCAAATTCAGCCGTCGTGCTAGCCACGCCTAGGCCATTGATGGATAAAATATCTAGCCATTCTAAATAACATATACTCTACTCAGAATATAGAATAGAATAGAATAAATTATAATAAATTGTTTATTTCTGTAAATAGATCTTTTAAAGACACTTACAAGTCATCTGTAACATTATTTTACAAACTAGATGGCATCGGCATTTCCGACAACTGACGACCTCTGAGAAGAAATGCCGAAAGAAACTCAGAGCATCATGGTCTCATTGAAAGTTCAAACATTTTTGTTTATAGTATGTGAGCCTGACGATGTAGGTCAAAGTCTGAGATGGCCTTTTGAAGGAAGCGCTAGTGTAGCTTTGACTTGACCTGTCCATACTGACAGGTGTGAACAGTTGGGAATAAGCGTATTAATATCTCAATAGCTCACTCTTGTATTTTCTTGTTTAAAACATGTTCTAAATAAAAACCTTGTAAAATACTGACACAATTATTTTGGGAAATATGTAGGATGTAAATAGTAGGTGGATCTTAGAAATAATATTAGAATAGAAATAAATTTAACCTAAGGTACTCTATTTAGCTGCCTTTGAAATACTAAATGGTTTAATTGACCGTAGCGTTAACCATTAACATCGATTTGAATTCGCGATAACAATAAAAATCGGTGTGTTTGCAAACACCAAGAAAGAGTACCTACTCCCAAAAATAAAAGAAAATTCATGCTAGTTATTTATGCCCCAGCGTATGTTTAAAATATCACTCGTCTAAACGTCGGTACATTTTCATCCCCCTGGACCGCAGTCAGCGGAAATAGGTCAAATAACCGTCGTGCCGCTGAAACACGGAAAAAATTTAAATGATAAAAAGACATTAGCTCCGTCACAAACATCACAACTACCCTCATCTCGCCGCTATTGATTCACTGCGGATAATTGAGTACACGCGTGTCACCCCCCCTCCACACGACACCCCCAAACCCCCCTCATCATCCCCCACACACACGCGTCGCACCTCATTTGATTACAACAGAAAAAGCGGCGAAAAATCGAGTAGATGCGATGCAGTAATCTACCCGTTGCCATAGCAACCGATATTAACGCGAGGGGGGTACATCACATAAATAGATTCCCACATAAGTCCGATTCCACACACGCACCCCCACTCACCCCCCACATTTTTGTACAGTGTTAAAATGCCTAAAACCGCCCCGCCCGAGTTTAAAAATGCCGCGCGGGCCTCAACGCAGATTAGCTAAAACTACGTATTTTTTAACCCTCTGAGAGGGATCTGTTTTCTCTTTTGCCCGCTTGCTAACTACCGAAATGTGGGGAGCAGGGGGGCTGGGGGTCGAGGGTACGGAAAACTTTGTGTTTTAAATATGTCCGAAGGCACGCATTAAAACCGTTTGCGAAATACGAATCATTAGTGTGTTGTTTTACCCTTTCGTCGCTGTGTGTTTTTGTTTCAAATTACATTTTTTGATAACTCTGTTGCCGTATTAGAAATTAAGATTATTATAAAGATATTCTAGGATTCATCAATCCTAAATTTAACGAGAATTAACATTGATTCCCGAATGTCCGTTTCAGAATATTGTACTACATTGACAGATGGAATAATTTTTGCTTTAAAAGAGTGTCGGTCAAGTTTCTTGCCGGATTCTTCTCCATAAGATCAACATCTTGGAACTGTTCAACTAGAATTTTAACGTTTCATACATGCTCGAAAAAGTTTATTTGATATTAATACAAATCTTTCGATTTCATTCCCTATTTTCGATCCCTATTGTATTGGACTTAAAACACTTACCTTTGACTTGTTGGTACATTTGCTCTCGATGTAACATCGTCATCATCAGCTCAATTATTGTCTCACTGCTGGGCATGGGTCTCCTCACATTAAAGCGATTAGGCTATAGTCCACCACGATAGTCAAAGGCAGGTTATTAGATTTCTCATATATATAATCTATAGGCATGCAGGTTACCTCACAATATTTTTCTTCACAGTTTGAGCATGTGATAAATACACACGTAACTTCTACAGTTAAGTTATGCGCACTTTGGGATCAAGTTCAAGATTTTTGACTTCACAGTTCACTGGTTACAACACCACTAGACTATCATAGCTGCCCTTGAATATAGGAGTACATACACACACAGTATATACGTCGATAACTGACTAGTTTGCGGTAACTAAGCCGGTTACGGGTTACTAACTTGTTGCTATACTCACTACCAATATTGTTTTGCGGCTTGAAAAGCTAACAGTGTGCGAATAGTGGTACTTTATAGTTGAACAAACACGGGTTTGCGTAAAACCGTTATTATTAACGCCTTGCTCACAGATTCTCCCCTTAAGATTAAAGGGGTGCTTTATGTGGTTATAGAGAGGTGTTAAAAGCTATGATATATTAGCATACGTGTTATTAACGGTTGATTTAACTGATGTGTCAGATTTACGTCGTAAATATTTTTTTATATTATGATGATAACATCCTGATTAAAGCGAATAAAACTACTTGTCAAGGATTTTGTCGTGGCGGTTGGATATTTTATTTACCCTACAGATAGACTAAAAATGAATGAAGATGTTCATGAATGCTGTAAAGGCACCAAAACTTGAAGGTTTATACATATTTTTATACTGAGATAGAATCCATTAAACATAGTTTTATTTCTATGTCTAGTTATTATAAATAGAGAAGCAATCAAGAATAATACATAGAATATACACATACTACAACACATGCACCTAAAGGGGTAGACAGTACTCCTAGCACTAACGGATATCCGTATTTCACTGCTATAATTTCAGGTATTTTTCAATTAATAGGAATTGTTGAAGAGCTGTGGTAGCCTAGTGGTGTGACCAGTGGACTGAGATGTCAAAGGTCTCGAGTTCAAACCCAAGGCACCACTGACTTTTCAAAAGTTATGTGCGTATTTATAACAAGCTCAAACGGTGAAGGAAAACATCGTGAGGAAACCTGCATGCTTGGGAGATTTGTCTCGATGGCATGTGAAGTCTGCCAACCCGCAGTAGGCTAGCGTGGTGGACTATAGTCTAATCCCTCTCAAATGAGAGGAGACCCGTACCCAGCAGTGGGACGTTAATGGGTAGATAATGAGAGGAATTATTGCTTAACCGGGAAGTTAATACTTAAAGCAACAGGACTAACATACACTATATTTTTTCTATAATTTTCAGTATAAATTAAGACTTATTTTATCTAGAGATTGTTTGCATTATCAGAACAAAGGCAAAGTTAATAATACATTCGTTTTAATTACTAACAGCAATTGCAAAGCAGAGATAAATTATTTTCAATTCGGAGTAGCTCTAAGCCACCCTCTTGTAAAAATAGGGTAGGCAGCAACCCTCTGAATTTAAAATGTCACTTGAAAAACGTCACCCGATTAGCTAAAACTACGCGGGTTTATCTTCCGTCCCTTTCTAATGCTTTTTTGTTTCGGAAAAACTGTGTTTATGACGAAGTAGGCACGAAAAGGGTCGGCCGCGATTTGGGTTTGGAATACAGTAATCATAATATCAGAACGATAATAAAAGGAGGTGTGGTAGCCTAGTGGTGTGACCAGTGGACTGAGATGTCAAAGGTCACAAGTTTAAGGCACGTGCGGGTGGCTTTTCGGAAGTTATGTGCGTATTTATCACAAATGGTGAAGGAAAACATCGTGAGGAAACTGCATGCTTGAGGGACTTTGATGGCATGTGAACCCGCAGTAGGCTAGGCTAATCCTTCTCAAATGAGAGGAGACCCGTACCCAGCAGTGGGACAATAATGTGTTGATGATGATGATGAATAATAAAACGATTGCTTGCAGTGGCTAATTGAGAGTCTGCGCCACGGGTTGTAGGTTCTATAACCGTAACGGAACAATTATAAACCGACACCAATTGTTTTGAGCAGTCTGCTGACCCTCAATGGACCAGTATTGTAAACTTTGATTAATCACAAAGGATGAAGTCGATGTTTAATTGCTCACTATAACATTCACCATATTTTGTGTCTCTTCCCAAATATGACGAAGAATGTTTCTAGTTTACATAGAACCTGTTAAATACTAGTATTTTATAGATTTCTATAAAATACTGATATATCGCAACCTAATAATATTATGAAAAATATCTTGGATTTTGATCCCAGAAAAGGTTCAAAGTTTATTCTGCGTGTATTTATTCCTACTATTGCCTACATGTTTCAGCTTCAGGTATCTACAGTCTTCGTCATAAAACCTCCAAAAATACTATTTCATACCTCATGGGGAAAAAACAAGCACACACATCTGACACACATTTTCCTTTCTTTCTGTCCCCATATTCAAAAACTATCAATACTTCAAATAGATACGACAGGCTATAAAATTCCCCCCTTACCTATATTTAGACCCCTCTCCCTACAGATATTAGTATTCTGCCCACATTTTACCCCTAACCAGAAGTTGCACTAGAATATTTAAAAAAGCAAAAGGAATTTTATATTTTTGAAACGTCACGTTTTCAAAATATAAAGTAATAATATCAAACATGAGTATTTTTTGTATTATTTTTAGGATATATGTTTTATCTTAAGCATCATTTTTATTGTATTTATAATAATGTTATGTCAAACAACGACAATCAAATGTGTTGATGATGACGAATTTTATTGAATTTGAAGATATAATAAAAAAAACGTGATTTATGCGGTATACGTGTGTCTCTGATCCCAAAATAATTAAATAATTATAGGTTTTTTTATCAATTTAACTGGCGGAACTGATGAATAAATCTTAATTAAGCGAACTGTTGGAAACTATTTGGTTCAACTAACACACAGTATTACATGGGATCTCAATTACTCGAAGAGATACTGTGTATAAAGATTCATCCACGTTATACACCATTTATTTTGTCTATATGAGTCTTTTGTATTCAATACTTTTTAATTTATTTATTACAATCAATGTACGTAATTAAAAAAAAGCATACTTATATCTAATTAATTTTTAACAAGCTAAAATAAAGGGAAAAATTATAACAAAAATACATCAAAAATCTTCTTTGCGTCACTTTCACGGGGTGTCCAAAAAATTATTACATTGCCACATCGTATGGCAATGATAACTCTGGCCGAATATAGGCCGACTTTAGGAATATATATATATATATGTTTGCTAGTTACTGTTATTAATGTTCGTTTTGTAATTCTAGGTAAGAGTCATCGATATTTCTATGTGTAATATTTATTTACTTATTTCTCACAACACAACTACAATACAATATGTTTCAAATACAAAAACATACAAAATCTATGTAGTGTAAAAATCTTTTAATACATGTAACACAAATTTTGTCGCTTAGGTTGCTACAATGCCTGGATATATTGCAAATTAATTAAAAATTAACCTGAAATATTACAGGAATATTAAAAGTTTATAAAACACATAAGTATACGGATAACCACCTCTTTTGTAATAGCTATAAAAGTATATACCTACCTATTAAAAACCAAAATACTAGCTCCGCACAAACCATTTCAAATTACCAGTTATATATGTAACCATTAAAAACCCGGAGCCAAAATATATAGTCGATTAAACGCGAACAAACGGGTAATTTAGAAAAAAAAACAACGTTCAACATTTCATTACATACATAGTTACATGGCGTCGGTCAGGGCTGGCATTCAGTAATATAAAACCTCCACGAAATATTTCAAATTTTTCTGTAAGACACATTTTATTTAGCCGCTTAAGGGTTGTGTAGCAAATATTTCTTGGGAGGGTTAAATATTATGTGATGTTTTAATTATGTCTAAAGTAGATTCAACGAGTTCGGGGCACGTTAATAATGATATTATTTATATTAAATCTTATCGTCAAGCCACCAGACAATAGTAACAGTATTTTCGATAACAGTTTCTTTCAAAACATGATGGTTTATATTTAACTAGCGTCCCGGCTTCGCACGGGTGTACAGTTATTTTTTAAACTTCATTTATGCTCCGTTCCTATTGGTCGCAGCGTGATGTTCTATAGCCCATAACCTTCCTTGATAAATAGACTATCCAAAACAAAAAGAATTATTCAATTCCAACTAGTAGTTCCTGAGATTAGCGCGTTCAAACAGACAAACAATCTCTTCAGCTTTATAATATTAGTATAGATTAGTAAATAATTTGTTACACAAATACTAGACATTGAAATAATATTATACACAAAAAAACTACAGCATCGAAAACTTCGTGATTCAATAATAGCTGTAATAGCAATATACTGCGATTAAATCCTGCCTACATAGGACCTACCTACCTGCCTACCTCTGCCCAACCCATCAGGGATGATAGGCGTGATAATATGCTGTAAAAAGTATTTTTATTTAATTAATATTATTTATGTATTTATAGCGGATGGATGCGAGCTGCCCAAGACCGGGATGGTTGGCGCTCTTTGGGGGAGGCCTACGTTCAGCAGTGGACGGCTATAGGCTGATGATATATGTATTTATACTTGCGTAATCAGCGAAGGAAAAATTCGTGAGGATTTCATGGATGCCTGAGGGATTTTCTGCGTTTTATGCGAGAAGAATACTAACAACGACAGCAGAGAACCAAAAACCTAGTCCACCATTCTGAGACGTGAGTTAAAGCTCATAATACAGATAATGATCATTTATAAAACTATTTTTATTTTTAATATAATCATCATCATCATCAACCCATTAACGTTCCACTGCTGGGCACGGTTCTCCTCTCATTTGAGAGGGATTAGGCTATATAGTCCACCACGCTAGCATACTGCGGGTTGGCAGACATTACATGCCATCGAGAAAACCTTTCAAGCATGCTGGTTTCCTCACGATGTTTTCCTTCACCGTTTGAGCATGTGATAAATACGCACATAACTTCCGAAAAGTCAGTGGTGTGGCGTGCCTTGGGTTTGAACTCGAGACCTCTGAAATCTTAGTCCACTGGTCTCACCGTTAGGCTACTACAGCTCATTATAATGATTATTCAATAAAAAAAATCAATCAATGATAACCAATAAATAAAATAAATCAATGATAATTTATAAAACTATTTTTATTTTTAATTTAATATCATGACAAAATCCAGGGATCCATTTAATATAAATACACTTGCAAGTTCTTAAATATTATTACCCTGATGTGATTATAATCTCATTGGAAAAGGGTTTAAAACGTATAAATACACAAGGCACGATATTTTAGACCGTATATATTCACACTGACCCGGGCCAGCGGGAGACTGCCAGCCCGTTTATTATAAAACAATATATTAGTTGCGGCCTCCTTTCTCCCCGGTTAATTCCTACCGGAGATCTCTAAGCGCGTTTTATTTCCAAGCGATTTTAGATAGGGGTTGCTCGCGTATCTAGCGGGTGGCGTAAGTCACGAGCGGGCAGCGGGAAAGCGATCGTTGTTTTGTTATGTGACCGATTAGCGTAGTGGCATTAAGACAGGCGTAAATATTTATGTGATAAACGTGGATATTGGTAATTAAGTCATGGATGTTTCTAAGAATCTCTATAAAAATTAATTTCTGTAGTGTATCAACAATCTAGTATCCGTAACACAAGCTTTGTTACTTAGTTTCTTAGATCTGCGGTGTTTAATAATATGCGGGTTATTTATTAGGAGAATATCATAATGCTGAGTGTAATGTTTTGAGTTTGATTTCAAGTCGAATCGCTTTTAGATTTTATATGATATTCTAAGGCTCGAAGTTTCAATTTGTGCCCAGCCTATACAATATAGGGTTATCCTCTTTTGCAAGGTTGTTAAATCCTGGTTAACATGGATTTAAGGTACGCTACACAATACTATTAGACAATTCGATAATTTAACGTAATCTCTAAAACAGAAAAAAAAATATAGCCTTCAAATAAATTACATATTGTCACGATTTATTTACTATTATACCAAACTCATTGTTAAAACTTTAAAATAATACATACAATAAAAAATAAAACTAAAATTTAAATTAAAATAAGCTAACAAACAGACATAACAATTTCTCACCGCGCGCTGTTTTATATACATTCCATAATCCCTTCCCTACATATCGCTGGAGCGCGAGCGATTCATTCCGCCAGGCCAGCCTCAGTGACGCGCGACCGGCCAACGACGAACTACACGTATCTTACACTCTGTACCGTGCCTCAGCAGCGTTCACCCTCGAATTTAATATTATATATAACTGTTCCTAACTGGTAACCTTATCTTATACCTAAAGTATAAACGTTTACTACTCGGTTAATCAAGTGTGCCTAGTGATTATCCCGTACTGGGTAAGTTGTGCAATTGAACTGATATAATTTTTTTAATGTACATAATTATGCGTAGCCGCCACTGCTTTTGGTAGCTTAGAAAGAATTACTTGTTGAGACCATTTGTTATTATCACTCTCTTGTACGCTTGTTTTTTGTAAACCGTTTATATACGGTTACAGTTTCAAATGGTGTCACCATGATACCCACTTATCGCTGTAAAAATAATAACTGGTGATGTAAACCTTCGCAAACACCAATCATTCATTTAAAACATTAATACTCATTACTCTCATTTTACTTTCATTGATCATTGCCTACTATTATTAGTAGATAGACGCTTGGATAGTATTTCTGCCTTATTACCTACTAAACCTAGACTAGCCTTTTAGTAAATGCCAACCTCTTTCTGTAAGGTGAAGGCTAGCACTTGTGGTTTTGTGTGGTTGCAAATGCTAACGATGTTTTGGAACGGCGGTTCCAGGTGTTTCTACCCGGCTGAAGCCCTGCGCAACTGGCTGACTGTACGGCCCTGCTGGTTCACCAACACTGAAGCGACCGCTGACGTCACCGATCACCGCCAAGCAGGAGAGTGCGGTATTGACGGCCTCCTACGTGGTCCGACCTTTGTACCGGCCCTACTTACCCTCTCGTTTAATAAAATAAAACCGCACTATATAATAGTGCGGTACCTCAAATTCCTAACGGGTTTTGTTTATTATAATATAGCTCCTTGATTTCTTATATGCGATCGTTTAATTTATATTCCCTTAAAGGATAAAAAAAAGAAACGTGACAATGGCGCCCAAGACGTGGTTTTTATAGAAGGTCAAAGGTCGGTCTAACGTATTTGGTTGTAGCTATTAGGCATTCTTTGGTGTGGTGGTTGTTGGTGTTCGTGATTGTCCTAGTTATATGTATATACAATTGTGTTATTTATGCTAATATTATTGCAATATTCCTGCGCTTTTATACCTTGTTTAGTACCTACCTACCTACCTACATATCATTATAATTGTATTCAAGTAAAAGGTTACCTATCTATAATTAAGCTGATTTTGTTTGTATTGTTGCTACCCCTGGTAGACAAAGGTTGTGATTGTTAATATTGTGTTGTACAACATACCCAGCGTTTTTTTTTGCTATTTAGAAAATAATGGCTTTTCCGATAAAATTTTTATTATTACAAAAATCTGAACTCCTGTATGAGGTTACGATTCGAGGTGAGGTACCGTTGGATAATGTTACTGAATTACGACGTCAAATCACTAGATTAACACAAAAATACCCATCGGAAGATATTTATGAATCCTGTTTAGAGTTTGTTGAAGACTGCAATGGATTTTCCGAATCTTTAGAAAAAATTAAAAATAATATTACGTCACTTAAGTCAGACCCACAAAAATCATTGTTAGATCGAACACAAAATTTATTAAACCATTTACATTTTAGATTACAGCGTATTGTTCCTCCCTTAACCCCTGATCAAAACAAGCTATTAAATAACTTGAAAACTATGTATAATGGTTTATCATCTCAATTTTCTGATTTGTCAACAGCAACTACTTGCGAAAGCGCTGCTGCTGCTAAAGTTGATAGTTTGGCGGAAGGGTTAACAAGAATCTCCGTCACCTGTGACCGTGGCCTATCCTCTGATATTTCTAAATTAAAATATGACGGTAAAACGTGCGTACGCGCCTTTATTCAGCGTTTGAATGAATTCCGAACTGCTAAGGATGTCACTGATACAAAAATCATGAATGCGGCAACAGATATTTTTACTGGGGATGCGCTGCATTGGTTTCGTAGTGTCAGGTCACATGTTAACTCATGGGATGAATTACTAGTTTTACTCAAGGATGATTTCGATGTTGTAGATTACGATTACCGTATGCTGTCGGAAATTCGGAATCGGTCGCAAGGCAATTCTGAAAATATAACTATATATTTAGCAATTATGGAGGGCATGTTCTCGCGTCTTAGCACACCTATGAGTGAAGTCGACAAACTTGACATAATCTTGCACAACATAAGACCGTGTTACGCTAACATATTAGCTACTTGCCCTGACATTGCTTCAGTAAATAAATTACGCACACTTTGTCGAAACTTTGAACGCGTTAAAGTTCGATGTGATAATTTTAAGGAGCCACCAAACGCTAATTATAGTTCGTTGGCCCCAGAATTTGCTTATCATAATTCTAAGGATGTAAAGAGCAGCGCTAGACATTCTTATTACCCTAGTACCAAAACCGATGAAATCACTAACAAAACTTATGCTATAGGCCCTCAAAATAAAAAATTTTGCTTTCGCTGTCGTGTAGATACTCATTCCATGAAAGACTGTACCGCGGACCGTACTATATTTTGTTTTAAGTGCGGTATGAAGGACGTCCGTATACCTGAGTGTCCGAAATGTAATCCGAAAAAATCAGAAAAGGCAAAAAACTAGATAATAAAAATCGCGGTAACCAAATAGTCAAACGTTTCGATAACTCGGATTGGAATGAGTGGCTATTGACAGTAAAGAATTTTTTCAACTCCTACAAAGTTGCTTCGATTTTTAATACTAAACCGAGTAATGATCCACGTCCCTATGTTAAAATTAATATAAATACAAAAAATAATAAATATATTTATGGTTTGCTAGATTCCGGTTCAGTTGTAAGTATCCTTGGTAATAATTCTCATTTAACTATAATGGAATCTGGATTTGTTCTCAATACCGATAATCTTATTACTGTTACAGCTGCGGGTGGCCAAAAGTTTACTTCTATTGGGAATATACAGCTTCCTATCGTTTTTGAAAATAAGCAAGGTTCAATTACAGTCCATGTTATTCCAGAAATAGATACTGCCTTAATACTAGGAATAGATTTTTGGAGACAGTTTAAAATTTGTGCAAAACATTTGACAAGCGTGTTAATGTTTTCAAACGATAGCTCATCATTATTAGGTTCCTCATCACTTACTAATGAATTTCTAAACTCATACAACTCACTGTCAGAACACCAGAGAATTATAGCTGATGATATAGTCAATCAGTTCAAAAGCATTTCCTTTGAACATAAAGGACTAGGCAGAACTTCCCTTATTGAGCACAGGATCGATACTGGTGTTGCTGATCCTATTAAACAGCGTTGTTACCGACTATCACCAGAAAAGCAAAGCATCATCGCTGAGCAGTTAGATGAAATGTTATCGCTTGATGTAGTAGAACCTTGCGAGAGTCCTTGGTCTTCGCCAGTACTAGTGGTGGGCAAAAAAGACGGCAAAGCTCGGTTTTGTCTTGATAGCCGAAAGCTTAACTCCGTTACGCGAAAGGATGCTTACAGTCTACCATATGTCTCAGAAATCTTAGACAACCTTAGAGATGCTAAGTTTCTGTCTAGTATAGACCTCTCTAAAGCATTTTGGCAGATACCTATAATTAATCAGGACAGGGATAAGACTGCCTTTTACGTTTCTGGTCGAGGTACATTCAGGTTCAAGGTCACTGCATTTGGATTGACTAATGCACCTGCAACCCAACAGCGCCTAGTTGATGCATTATTTGGTCCAGAGTTTGAACTGAAGGTCTTCGCGTATCTTGACGATATTATTATCATTAGCAACTCCTTCTCGGAGCACGTTGCACTTCTAACTAGAGTTCTAGAAAAATTAAAACATGCCAACCTAACTATAAACCTGGAAAAAAGTAAATTTTTTAGACATGAACTTTGTTATCTCGGTTATGTTGTGGATGCGTGTGGCCTCCGTACAGACCCAGCAAAGACTGAGTCAATATTAAACTATCCTACACCTACCACTAGGAAAGAAGTCAAAAGATTTCTTGGAACAGCTTCTTGGTATAGGAGATTTATTAAAAATTTTAGCACTATAGCCGGACCCCTAAACAAACTAACATCTACAAAAAGAAACTCACCACCTTTTCTTTGGTCTCCGGAAGCTGATGCAGCCTTCCAGCAATTGAAAAGTTGTCTTGTTAACCCACCTGTCTTGGCTTGTCCTAACTTCAGTATGCCTTTTGAGGTCCATACTGACGCTAGTAACTATGGTATTGGTGCTATGCTAGCTCAACAGATAAATGATGTAGAGCACCCTGTTGCATATATGAGCAGGTCACTCACTGGTCCTGAAAGAAATTATAGTGTTACCGAAAGGGAGGCATTAGCAGTACTCTCGGCTCTTGAACACTGGCGTTGCTACGTGGAGAATGGTCAAACTATTACTGTTTACACAGACCATGCTGCACTAAAATGGTTCCTATCTCTTTCAAATCCAACAGGTCGGCTCGCTAGATGGGGCGTAAGACTCTCTTCATTCAACTTTATTATTAAGCATAGACGTGGAAAAGATAACATAATACCTGATATGCTATCTAGAACAATACCATTGGCACAAATTACATCAGCCTCAACTCTCGCGTCTAATACAACAGATGAATGGTATCTTAAAATTTACAAGGGTTGCCTTGAAAGCCCAATTAGTTTTCCAAATTATCGTGTAGAAGACAATGCATTATATAGATATATGAAAGGGAACGCACTTTCATCTGAATTCAATTGGAAAACCGTAGTTCCATGTGAGGCGCGTAATGAAGTAATATCTAATAACCATAATGAGCCTATATGTGGTCATTTCGGTGTGTTCAAGACGTATAAGAGACTTGCACTTCGATATTACTGGCCAGGTATGCGTCAAGATGTTATCAACTTCATCGCCAACTGCGAAACCTGTTTAGCATATAAACACCCTACACATGGTACCTTTGGAAAAATGGGCAGACCCAAAGACTGTTCTAGACCATTTCAAGTGCTGTCCATAGATTTAGTGGGTCCTTTGCCCAACAGTAGGAAACAACACTCTTATATATTCGTTGTAACATGTTGCTTCTCCAAATATTGCCTTTTGTTTCCTCTTCGCAGGGCTACTGCGGACTTGGTAACAAAAACTTTAGAAGACAACGTTTTCTTAGTACATGGTATTCCACAAACGGTCATACTTGACAATGGATGCCAGTTCATAAGTCGCGAATTGGATCGACTTTTTACAAAATATAAAGTCCCTTGTATACATTTCACACCAAAGTACACTCCACAAATTAACACTGTGGAGAGGTACAATAAGACTGTGGTTACGGCAATCTCTGCCTTTGTTGAAGAAGATCACAGAACATGGGACCTCAATTTGTCAAAAATCCAATTCGCAATGAATAACTCGGTTAACGAAACTACCGGTTTTACGCCCGCATTTTTAGTTCATGGCAGGGAACTCGTACCTTGTGGGTCACACTATTTGGAAAATACTGCTCCTAAAGATTTAATTTTTTCTCCCCGTGATAAGTATGCTGCTAACTTAGGTCACCTCCGTAAAGTCTTTGATGATGTGCAAACTGCTTTATGGCGAAGTCATTTAAAAAATACGCAGCGTTATAATTTGCGACGTAAAGATGCTGAATTTCAAATAGGAGATATAGTCTGGAAAAGATGCTACTTTCAAAGTGACAAAGACGCGCATTTCAGTAAAAAGCTCGCTCCAAAATTCCAAAAATGCCGAATAAAGGATAAGCGCTCGCCTTTGGTATATGTATTAGAGGATATGTCTAATCGCGACTTAGGAGCATGGCATATCAAAGATTTGAAATCGTAATTATTTACTAAGTTTAGGATTTTATTGAGGTAAAATCCTTATGTCGGAAGGGGGGTACTGTCACGATTTATTTACTATTATACCAAACTCATTGTTAAAACTTTAAAATAATACATACAATAAAAAATAAAACTAAAATTTAAATTAAAATAAGCTAACAAACAGACATAACAATTTCTCACCGCGCGCTGTTTTATATACATTCCATAATCCCTTCCCTACATATCGCTGGAGCGCGAGCGATTCATTCCGCCAGGCCAGCCTCAGTGACGCGCGACCGGCCAACGACGAACTACACGTATCTTACACTCTGTACCGTGCCTCAGCAGCGTTCACCCTCGAATTTAATATTATATATAACTGTTCCTAACTGGTAACCTTATCTTATACCTAAAGTATAAACGTTTACTACTCGGTTAATCAAGTGTGCCTAGTGATTATCCCGTACTGGGTAAGTTGTGCAATTGAACTGATATAATTTTTTTAATGTACATAATTATGCGTAGCCGCCACTGCTTTTGGTAGCTTAGAAAGAATTACTTGTTGAGACCATTTGTTATTATCACTCTCTTGTACGCTTGTTTTTTGTAAACCGTTTATATACGGTTACAGTTT
Source organism: Craniophora ligustri (assembly GCA_905163465.1). Classification (NCBI taxonomy): domain Eukaryota; kingdom Metazoa; phylum Arthropoda; class Insecta; order Lepidoptera; family Noctuidae; genus Craniophora; species Craniophora ligustri. The sequence goes on along the minus strand of LR990967.1, from coordinate 1,030,081 downwards.
CAAATGGTGTCACCATGATACCCACTTATCGCTGTAAAAATAATAACTGGTGATGTAAACCTTCGCAAACACCAATCATTCATTTAAAACATTAATACTCATTACTCTCATTTTACTTTCATTGATCATTGCCTACTATTATTAGTAGATAGACGCTTGGATAGTATTTCTGCCTTATTACCTACTAAACCTAGACTAGCCTTTTAGTAAATGCCAACCTCTTTCTGTAAGGTGAAGGCTAGCACTTGTGGTTTTGTGTGGTTGCAAATGCTAACGATGTTTTGGAACGGCGGTTCCAGGTGTTTCTACCCGGCTGAAGCCCTGCGCAACTGGCTGACTGTACGGCCCTGCTGGTTCACCAACACTGAAGCGACCGCTGACGTCACCGATCACCGCCAAGCAGGAGAGTGCGGTATTGACGGCCTCCTACGTGGTCCGACCTTTGTACCGGCCCTACTTACCCTCTCGTTTAATAAAATAAAACCGCACTATATAATAGTGCGGTACCTCAAATTCCTAACGGGTTTTGTTTATTATAATATAGCTCCTTGATTTCTTATATGCGATCGTTTAATTTATATTCCCTTAAAGGATAAAAAAAAGAAACGTGACAATATATTGTGGGAAATTATAATTGAAACTTTAGCCGCATTAATTTCTTTCACAATCTTACAATATCTCGCTCCCCGCTCAGCTCGCCGCTACCTCCTATGCCGCGCACCACACATTAGACCGCTCTACATGTTCTGCACGATCGATGTCGCCCTGAGGCGTCGTTTGAAACGCCAATAAAGTTTTTTTGTGCCAATTCTGCTATACACGAGTGGGTAAAGTGAATTATAAGTTTGTTCCGATGATTTGTTAGAGGTTTTATTTTAAGCTGAATTTAGTAGGTAGCAAAAAATCATATATTGTAGAATATCCCTGGCCTGGCTTCTAAGAAGATACATTAGAGGAGTACTAATACACACCTACAGTTCCTCAATATGATTTTAAGGGATTAAGATAGATTACAGATATATCTATTACATTGTCGTCAGCATATTGCTATTATTGGGTAAATAGTAATTATTTTCCTCATAGAAATCCTAAGTACATTTTGCTCGGCCTGGGAAAATAATTTAGGACCTCAGGTCACCGGTCAGCAGGCACGCTTAAGATCAAACTATTGAGTTAGCCGGTAGCTATATCAATATTCGAAATTCGATATCTCAAAAGATAAGGGAAATGCAAAACCTTCGGCATATGGAGAAGTTCGAGATTGAACTATTTGATGGCTAAAATTTCGAATTGAGAAGCGATTTTTGATAGAAAAATCAAATTAGGTATGCCCAGAAACTAATGGTACATATCTATGTGACTTAGAAAGTTTAATGAATAGATTCATTAATGGCAAATGTATTAGGCCGACACAATAAAAAAACGCAACGGACATTCCTTTTCAATGTTATTACTTCAAGTTCAAGGAATTCCAAATAAGACGTCATGTTTTACATAGTATTTTTAGTCAAATTAAATACATGAAGGTGTTACTTACAGGTCTCTGTGATTGACTCCATATTCCGATTATGATCTTGTTAACTTGTGTCCTAATTTAGGAATAATTTGCACTTACAATGTTGATGATACGATTGACATATTAATTTCTTACACATACGCGAATATTAGACATTGAAATATATTTAATACTACTTTTTACGGATTTTATCGCGGTATATTGATACTGATTTCTTAAACTTACGCGAATATTAGACATTGAAATATAACTACTTTTTACGGATTTTATCGCGGTATATTGATATTATTTTAACCCGACGTTTTGGAACCTTTACAGCATCCATGGTCACGGGCAAACTGAGGTGTTGGTTGTCTTGAAGTTATAATTACTAACAGCTACCCTACATTTTTAATTATTATTGACAATCCGATTTACGCAGAACGAGTTCACTGTGTCCTTCGGTCGTGCAGTTTTGTTCTTGGATTTAGATTTAATAGAATCTATGATGGGGTTCCACCCACGTACCACTGACAAATTTGCTAGTGGCTTGCTTGGAACATACATTTTTATGCCGTGCAGTTCTTTGTAGGTTAAGTAATTTGTGTATGTGAACTTTTTGGTTGTAAACTTATTAACGACATTGGAGAAAATGGAGTATGGGCAAGAAAAAGATTAAAAATATTATTACTATTATTAATATTATGTTTCTTTTGCAACAAATAACAAAAAATTAAAGTTTCTATACATACAATCAGAAAGTGGATTAGGTATATTTAGTCTAGTGTAGTTCTTTTATCTGACCTACAAATACTAAGGTTTTAAAGATTTTTTATATTTATTTGTTATTTTTGTATTATTAATATCAGTATTACATCTCTCAGAATGACGGCTCGCGTTATCGCGATAAAAAAATTATCTTTAAATATTATTTTTGACCATTTATCGATTATTTTTTCTAATCTAACATTCCCATAAATTCCCAGAATTAAAAAAAAATATTAACTAGCCCTTAAAGTTACGCAAAAAAGCTTCATCCTAAAAATTTATAAACTACCTACGAAGGCCGACGTACCCGACCCTTCGCCACATACAATATATTTGTTCTACATATACATGTGTCCAGGAATCGAATTAGCGACCTCTGGCTACTTTCCTGTATTTGTTCAAGCGGCCGCGACCCACCCCCGGGGTGGCATCGAAAAAACCCTTCAAATTTGTTAAGTTAGACAACGGTTTCGACCCCAACTGTAAATTAAAATTGTAAGGTTTAATTATAGCTTTTTATATAATTATGTTTTTAAAACAGAAACCAAATCTTGATTTTTTACATGTACAGAAATATTAGACATTGAAATAAAACTACTTTTTACGGATTTATGAATTATTTTTTGTACAACTTTTGATTACCTATTTGGTTTGACGGAAGCAACACCACAGAATGTTGCCAACTATATTTTATTGAAAAAAAAACGGTTCTATATTCTATGGATAGATTTTTGATTACTTCCTACGGATTTGTAGTTATATAAACTACAAATTCCGTAGGAAGTAATCAAAAATAAAAAATCAAATATGAAATTTCCTCTACAAACGTTCAGAAAAATACCTACATGACGTAGAATTGAACAAACAACTCAGTTGTAGGTGTGACTCATGAATCCGATTCATATTTTATCATATTCGATTATCGATGTAGGTATGAAAGAAAAGAGCCAATTTTTTTTTTTTGCTTCCTATCAAACAAGACAGGTGACAAAAACAAAAGTCAAAAAAAAAAACAAAAGATTCTAGATCTGTTATGGAAATAAACCACATAAAAGAGGCACATAGAAGATGTGTGATTTGAATATACAGATAGGTACACAGTTCGAAATCTGATGTAGTTACAAAAGGTATATAACCAAGTTGCTATAGTTATTTTATTCATCGAACTTGATCGTATAAATTGATAACATAAAGTAACTTTTTAAAAAACTATTATTTTACCTCATTAAGTACAAAGGACTCGAGTGCAAGGAGGTTGGAATGTTTCGCAAAAATACGCACAAAATACCCTATGCTTACTCCTACAGGGCGGACGAGGTCATCGTCCTAGGCACCCGAAATTCGAAAGCATTAAAAAAAAAGTTTCAAAATGGCCGCCAGACCTGTTACCGCGTAACATTACTCTATGCCAGGTGTTGCAAACTTTTTGCAATTATACTTCAAATATAATGTTTGTTTCGGGAGTTTTTTGGGGTTAACTAATATATATTTTTTTATTAGATAGTTATTGTACTTAATGGCTGTGTCGTGTTTATGGGTTTAGTTTTGAGTTTAACACAAATTTTTGTAATAAGATAAAACTGGGTTTGCAATTTTTTTTTTCTTGTGAAGAAAATGGCAGATCGTTGTCTATTAGACAGTATATATAGTTTATTCAGCATGGTTTTCTATATGATACCTTAGTAAATAATTTTGGGGGAGCATACATATATTTGCACAATATTGGAAAAGGTAGTGATAGTTTTAAAAAATAATTATGATAATATATTTTGATTTTCGTGGTAATGAACATAATTATGTGGGATTTAGAAAACATCACAAACCAAACTCATACTTATGATATCATTATGTAATAAAAATGATAAACTTTAAGCACATTAATATATTAAATATTACTTCTAAAGTGAAGGTGTCTTTAGTAAAATGGCGATTGTTAATACAAAAGCTAATAAATACAATGAAACCAAGTATAATAATTGGCTTAAGCTAAATTTATCCAAAATTGTTTGTTTCATGAAAATGTAATGTACTCTTATAATTGGCATATGGATAAGAAAATGTACCTTACTATTTAGTCTATTAGTAGTGTATGTATTGCTGTAGGTGTACTTATTAATAAATAAATAAAATCAAATAAAAATACAATGTTAATTAAACTTGATACAACCTGATTTTCGGAAAATTTATGGAGTTAAACAAAACGCGAAAACTGGATGGGACCTAGTCAAGTATGTAATAAGCAACAATCTTAAAAAAAGTTTGGAGGTTATATTTTAACAGGTTTCAAAATATTTGAGCCGTTGAAAAGACACACTTCGATAATCAAAATGGTTATTTGGAATCAACAATTTTCTTTCCCCTTAAACGATTAGGCGTCATAGAAACGCGTAAAAACATAACCCTATCTTAACCTGTAGCACAGTCGAGTAAATAGCGACATAAAAAAACATCTTCAGTTTTGTGATAAAAATTCACACTGCAACCATAAATGAATCCTGAACCAAATATTATAATTACTTTTCAGGAATTAAAATATTGGAGGGCGGAGTCTATGCCTACAAGCGACGGCTATTGGCTGAATTTATTGGTTGTATAAAAAATATTCCCGTTGTTTACAATGTTTTTGGTAGTACGGTTTTCATTAAAAAAGGCTTGTGTGCTACCAGATTTTTAACCTATTAATTTCGATGTAAACATAGGGAGATGTCATATGTTGTCTTTGTAATTTCGTGTCTTTGGCATTGACACAGATCGCAATGAAACAGAGCAATAGTTATGTTTCTGCGAGTGAGTAAGGTTGTCAGAGCTCATTAGGGGAACTACTATTCTGACAGGATGGAATTTCCATTTTCTGTCTGGTTTAAGAATCCATGAAACGGTTTTTAAAACGGTGTTGCAAACGTCTATAGACTACAGTAATCGCTTACTATCAGGTGGATCGTATCTTAGCTTGTTGTCCGAGTTAAGTTAAATAAATAAAAAATGGTAATTAGTCTTAAACTGATTGCAATATTATGTAAAGTTTGATTTAATTAACTACGTTTGAAGAGATTCAATTTAATTTATTTCTTTATAAGAAATATTTTAAAACGTCTCACTACAAAAATGCTATTTTTGAAAATTGGAGCTGTATTTAGGTAATCTTGCTGCCTTAAATAACACACTAACATTAATAGATCGATTTTCTTCAGAGAGTCTCCTTTCATAAGAGAAGTTACTGAGTAAGAGAGGGAGACATGTAGTTAGCCATATTAATCTAGTTTGGCTTGCTAAACTTGACTCACAGTTGTGAAAATTTATTACATATGCAGTTTTCCTCATGAAATTTTCTTGAACGATTTGAAAGACTTGAGATTGTCCTTCGCCTTCACAGCCTACTGGGTACAAACTATAATGGCTACATGTGTAGGTATATATTATGTAAACAAGATATATTCTTAAAATAACAGTATTGAATAAGCTTGATAGTTGGTATATTTCATTAATTTGCAATGTGTTCCTAATGAACTCTTTATTAAATTAACCTATCAGATTTTCCAAGCCCTTGTACGTATCATTATCATCATCCCATTAACTATCCTACAGCTCTGGGAACGTTAATACTTAGTCTATAATACTGACTTGGTTGGTAAGTATGTAGACTTCACACATTGTTGAGAAAACCTTTCTTGCTTGAAGCCTTCTTCATGATGTTTTCTTGAACAATTTAAGTAAGTGATAATTATTAACGCTTTAACACATACACATATTTACATTGAGTCAGTCAATGTAAATATGTGTAAATACCCAAACACATATTTCCCTTCTTCCTATGGGGTAGGTAGAAATATTGCAGGGGACATTGGGTATTTAATACCTATAGCGACAATGATCCTTTTCCATTAAACTACGTTTATTAATTTTTCACGTTATTAAGTTCTCACCGGCCTTTTAAGATATCGAATGGGTCTAGATACTGGAACTCTCGCAAATTTTGCATACGATGTAGATACGATAAACAAAGATACGTAATAAATCAAGCTGATACCTTGACAGACTTAGTACAGGATATATCTTTAGGTGTCGTATTGTATATATGTAATAGCAGTAAAAATATTTAAATAAAACATTTAACTTTGGCTTAAAACAAATTTTCCTTTAAACATATTATCATAGATCTTTTGTATTTGTAAGTTGACTGTAAGATATTTTTTTAAATTAGATAAATATAGTTTAAGAATTCACAGCTTTTAGCATCTAAAAATTAAGCCACTAAGCTAATTTGCTATCTAAATTAAATACAAAAATAGGGTTAGATTAATAGTGTTAATAGTTACCTTAAATTACATGCCACTATAACGATTAATATGACTAAAACAATTCTTTGTTTTGTGTGCTATGCTTGAACTGTATTTTTTTTTATGGTGATAAGGGTTGCCCCCTTATCACCGAACAGGCGGCTCATCTGATGGTAAGTGATGACCGCCGCCCATGGACATTTGCAATACCAGAAGGCTTACGTATGCGTTGCCAACCCCTGCAGAAACCGTTAGGTTTCAAAAAATCGGAAATTACTAAACTGACAGCAAACGGAATGCCTATGCTGTCAGAATAGTCACTGCTTTAACTAGCTCTGGTAACCTTACTCACTCACAGAAATACAACTATTGTTGATTCACTGCGGTCTTCTGTAAGGCGGAGGTACTTCCCCAGTCGGGCGGCTCAGTTTGAGCGAGGAATCACACTATGCCCTACCTCTCAAAAAAATATACAGCAATTACAAAAAATAAGCGTAATAGAATACACATGTTTAGACGGGGAAAGTTATATGACAACAGAGTGCTTTAAACTTATTTCCAAAGACGTAAACATTTCGCAAACTTTTAAAATCAGAATGAAAAGACTTGAAAATGTTTGAACCTTTTTTCTTTTATCCGAACCATTAGCGGTTGTTTTTTTATTAATAAATATTGTTTTTGATTACGATATCAAAATCAACAGTCTTAGTAAGTTTTTTTTTTCAGTCCCAACTCTAAGAGGTATAGTTGAGCTTTATAGTAATAAAACGATGTTTTTTTAAAATTTCGACAGGTTGGAGAAATATTTACATACATTGACATAACATTATTTGTTGTATTAAATACATACTGATGAAAATAACTAACCATTGTAACTATTACTCACTTAGATAACTTTAACCGTTTTCCTCAAACGAGGCAGTGAAAATCACTGTTCCTTTAGCGATCAGAAGAAACATGTAACGCTTTGCATATTTTTATGTGTTTGTACCAAAAACGGTGCCAAAAATAACCACAGTTTGAGCCCCTCTGTCGTTCTCTACTCCTAAGAACAAGTTGCATTTCACCCGGCACTCACACATGCGCAGCGCACCCACACACGCGCGCACTGCACTAATGCACACCTGTGGGGCAAGGAACGAATTCGGGAATAGACCGGTCGCAGCCGCTTTGAACCAGCTCGCGCTGGATCGCGGCGGTTCGCGCTAGTTCTAGTTAGGACGACACCCTAAATTTGGGACTTTTTAATTACGTCCGATTTCCTTTGAGATTCAAATGCACGGGGATTAAATGTAGCTGAGTAGTTGGGTGTAGGAATGTTAAAAATGTTACATAATACTCGCGTACCTACTTGGTTTTCAGTTCTATTGTGTTTATAATACTTATAGCAAAGTTTTCATTATTTTCAATGACAGAGCATGTAGTTAGTAGTTTAGAAAAACTTAAACATACAGAAACAGAAATTGATAATTAATAAAACCTGTCGATAGGTCGACAAGTAAGACTGTTACGCGCATCTCATGAAAGTAATAAATTGGATATTAGGATAATAGGTTGCTATTGAAATATCCAAAACATTCAATTCAAGCAGAAATATACTGAAGATGTAAGATTATATTTTTGATTGGGAACATCTTGTATAAGAACGTATATGTTGAATTTCTATGACATAACATTTATTAAATAAAAATAAATTTATTAAATAAGTTTTGTTTGAAAATAAGTAAAATAATTACATAATGTGATAAGAAAAAAAAATCAAACACTCTGTAACTTTGGTTCTGTAAATTTAATTCCTTATTGTAAACATACATAAATATTAATCATACATATAAACTGCTACGCGAGCTTAATTATAGATTTAAATTGTTGTTACAAAAGCGATGTATTGGATAGAAATAAAAATGAAGTAATGAGTATTTTACATCATACTAGATTCCACCCGCGGCTTTGCTCGCATAGTATATAGATAAAAAGTAGCTTATGTGTAAATCAAAGTAGCCTATGTGTCAATTCATCCAAATCTATAAAACAGTTTTTGGGTGAAATAGTAACAAACACCACAACCTCATTGATATTATGAAAGAAGCTCAATTATTTCAATACTTTAAATACTTGGTTCCTATCTAATTTATTGAAAAAGAATAAAAAAACATCGTAACTACATAATATTTGCTGTAAAAAATAAGAATATTAATAATCAAATCCATCTAAAATTAAATAATGAAAATATAACAAAATCAAACAGTGAAAGATACCTAGGCATTATCTTAGACACAAAATTAACATGGAAACACAAAAAATAAATAAAACACAAAAATAAAATAAATGTTTTCAAACCGAATTATCATAGTATCAACATTTTACATAAAAATTTTATTATGTTTTAAATCAAGGTAGAAAATAAATTAAGGCCTCTGTATCGGAGGATGAAAGAAAGATAAATTTCGTGATTATAATTAGATATGTTTTGAGCCTAAAGTGAACCAAAAATACAAAGAAACCTGGATTTCAGATAGTGTTTTATTCCTTGTTATTGTTTAAAAAACGCTATATGTTAGCATAAAATAACGAGCGTAACGATTAAGTACAATATATTTAGCGGTACCAAACAGTTGTGAATTATATATTAGCCGCAATATTGATAAAGTATTTTTAGTTTGTTTCAGAATCAGAGGATATATTGCCAAAAAGATCGTAGCAGAATATAAAAGACCGAAAACACTTCTCGAACCATCTATTGGACGAGCGAATTACTTGTCGAATGCCTAGGGGAATCACTAAACGCAAGTGACACAAGAAATATTCTGCGAAGTAGAGAAAACGTCCTTCGCGGCAAATGTCTTAACACTTACGGTGATGACTTTATTGGCGATACGCGAGAACATTACTGCTTATACCCCATCTCGATCTGAAAATGATAGTACAATTATAATAGCAACAAAGGACAGGCGGCGTCGTATAATTTGCTAGTTAAAAATCATACATAATTATAAGTCCACCATTTTTCTACGCACTTTCGAGCTCCCACACACAGACACACTGACCGCGTGTATACACGTGACCGCAACGCACACTCGTCCACCAACCAATAAATAGATTGAACTAAACGGTGAAATTTAAAAAAGGAACAAAACGAATGAATCGCTCGTGCACACATATAAGCGCAATGCAACCCAATCATTAAACGGATTTCCTCAATTCTCAACTCTGTATTAAAAGGATACGGTCGAAATTTCAACGCGATTCTGTTGTTTGTAGAACTAGCATGTTAACACATTACCCGTGCGTGGGAATGATGCAACGCACACAGCCGCACAATTTTTGATTATAGGAACACCGAATTTTCACGGCGTGTGCGATTTTTTCGCAGTGTGCGAGTATAAATGCATTCTTTCTGCATTAGTGTTCAGTAGAAGTCGTCGATGTGTTGCGTTAAAATGTTGAACGTGTGTGTAATTTTGTTGTTCACATGATGGATTTGCGTGTTTGTATTAGTGTCTTTTTGGTTTTTTTTTCGTATATACGGCAGCGGACATACAGTGGGCTGTGTAAGCAGTGAAAAAATAATTTTAACTGGCACACTACAAAGCATGTTTAATTTTCGTTCGCTCGCCCTGCGAATGGATTGTCATTACGTTTTAAAATACGATGCGCGGCTTTTCTATATAATGTACATATATATTATGTACTTTTTAATTTACATTGTTTGTTTAATTTCTGGATTGGATATATATTATGTTTGTATATTGGCAAAGGTAGCAGTGATTTATCGATATATTTGTATTAACCACTGGGGAGTTAAATTATCCAGATATACCGCGAAGGACGTGATCCTTAATTAAAAGAAAACAGGTGTTTTCTTTCCTTGTTGTCTCTTTTTGATATTATTTTTGCTCTCTCTGCTCCTGTTGGATATGATATCATTACGGCTGTCGTGTCCGAAGGATTAGGCAGAGGTTTACTAATGTACGCCGATATTTCACTGGTATGTTTTAGGTCCCATGTAATAAGGGACGAGCCTATTGCCGGAACCGGGCACCGACCTAAACTCCGAGCTGCTGCATTTCATAAAAAAAAAACACAATTATCTCTTAGCACTCACACTTGTAGATATAAAACAAAATCCTAAAGGATTTACAGTATGTGAAGTCTACCAACTCGCAAGCACTGTGGCTGTAATCTTAGAGTGCCCAGCAGTGGGACAGCAAATACTTTGACTGTGATGAATAATTAATAATATAATATTTATTTCAGACTCCACAGTGATTACATCTAAGTGTTAATTAAATTGTTGCTGTCATTTTCTTCGACTTATAAATTTCATCCGCAATACGTTGAAAAGTTGAAAAACGAAGGAGTTTTCAATCGAATTATTTTACATAAAAAAGCAGTGGATGGCACTTTGGAACTAAAAACCAAAAATATGGTTTAAAAAAAAGGAATAACAATTTAAATATGGACTGCGGATCTATTATTTTGTAAAATATTCTGAATAAAGAATTTAGTATTTATTGCAAATGTTTGTGCGCAATAGTGACACATTGCTTTGCATAACATCGCCATTAATAATCTACGTAGTTTATCTTGAGTTTTTTTGTAGTACAGTATTTGTAGCGTTAGCAATAAAACGTAGAGAAAATTAATCATCAAAGCAATTTTTAATTAAGTATTGTACAGTCTAACTACCTTATTGGTATACATGTAACTATCGACCGATCTATCTACTAATTGGAATAAATAATTGATAGACCGATGACCTGGTAAAGGTTGCTGGAATCCGTTGTATGCGGGGGGGCGCAGGATTGGTCCTTGGGGGCGGCTTATGTCTAACAGTGGTCCTTATTTAGCTAAAATGATGATGAAAGGTACGGCTGCTAAAATAATATCTATGATTGCCTGGTGGAGTATGAGGTCAAAAGCCTTAAGCTCTTCCTAAGGAACTTTCAAAGTTACATGCGTATTTATCACAATCATGGTGAAGAAAAATATCGTATATTATAATATATTTTCCCGAAAGGCGGGATGCATGAAAGATTTTCTCAGAGGCGTGTGAAGTCTGCAAACCCGCAGTAGGTATGCCAGCGTGATGAACTATATTATAGCCTAATCTCTCTCAAACTAGAAGTAACCCGTACCTAGCAGTGAGACATTAGATGGGTTTATGGAGATAAGGTATAGAGATCTATTTGTCACAATTTGGTACTAGGGTTCAAAAGAACATAAGTCGTCTATATACTCTTCTACGACTCTGCGTTTATAACTTGTTTCAGTATATCGTCTAGAAAAACATCTACGAGCACTTGTGTCATCTTTTCATTGGTCTTTTCTTCTGTTGAAAAGGAAACACACTTCAAATATAAATATATTAGTTCACCTGCTTTTCTTTTTATCTATGTTACAGTTCATGCTCGCAGAGCTAATATAATTAAAATAAATAATAGGGAATATAAAACGAACTATAGATCAGCGCTATAAGTTACATTTAAAATGAACTAATCGAAGAAAAGTTACTAAGAATGAGTAACAAAGAAAGCGGGAATTGAAATTAAACTAGTCCATTTTATTGCGTTACTGATGTCATTGAATTCCAATATTTTATAGCATTCATGGTCTTGGGCAGATTCTAATGCTTATGCTGCAAGAAATTTGTCACAAGTGCATGAAGTTTAACGTTATTTGTGTGTAGTAATTTTGTGAGTATAAAAAATCAGTGTGAAGAAAAATTAGTTTTTAATAGGATATAACACAATAAAGAACACAGACAGCCGTGTAGTTAGCATTTTTGACATGAGATGAGCACTTAAAAGATAAAAGAAGATAGGAAAAACAAAAAAAAAACTAGTACATAAAATGTTGAATACCTATTTTGATCAACAACACTGAAAAAAGTAGTTTATTTCTTAGAACACCACGGCTATTATAAGTCAATGCCCCAGAGCAAAGGTGAAGGCAACGGGCCGTCGGCTAGACTGGTTGACGTAGGTCAGGGATCAAGATCTAGACTGAATGAATAGTTGGTAAACGTAACCTTGAGCATTTCGTGACGAAAATTCAAATCTGTTCGGTATATTTTTGGTGTTACCTCACCGAAATTAGGCTACACGAAATTGGTTCCAAAAATATCTTTAATTGAATATATTTGTATTATTTGTAGATAGGTATTTTGTTATACATAAATACATACATACACTCACGCCTTTTTTCATGGGGGTAGGCAGAAACTACAGAATGCTACGCGCTACGGTCCCTGCATACCACTTTTGTATTTTGTTATGTCTAAAGTTATTGATTTTTACAGATTTCTTACATAATTATGTCTCTTTATGTTTGATATTTTCTAAAATATATATCATCCATGTGCCCTAACGGATTTTATTTTTAAAATAGTGTCGTTTTTAACCCATGTACTGTCTCACTAGTGGGCTTGGGGCTCCTCTCATTTGAGAGGGATTAGGCTACAGTCGACCTCGCTAGCCTTCTGCAGGTTGGTAGACTTCACACGCCATAGAGAAAATCTCTTAAGAGTACAGTTTGTTCACGATGTTTTCCTTTGTCCGTATGTGCTGTTGATAGAGTCTTATTACTTTAAAAGTTATTATAAATTACATTGTGTGTTTGATATTTGTAGTTTCCGACCACAAATTTATCTTTAGGCGTAGTAAATGATCCGATTTATAATGTTATAAGTTCTTTTTTCTAAATATTCTATTCATTTGTAATGTTAGTCATTTATTGTTCAAGGCTACAAAGTAGTTAATTGACGCAATGGCTTTTATTGAATACCGAGAGAAGGATTCTAAAATTTAATAAAGAATATTGAGCGTAGTAAAGGATTCAAAAGCACAAGGTGCTATTAACTTTATTAGCTTCGTGAGACACATCATCTCACTACATATATAAATATTCCTCGACATTATGGCACACAGCGCCATCTAGTTCCGTGCTAAGCAACGAAGCTTGTGTTACGGATACTAGCTGGTTGATATACTACATATATACTTTTTTTTTGTAAATACATACATATTATAGATAGATACATCCATGACTCGGATACAAATGTTCATGCTCATCACACAAACATTTGTCCCTATCGGGATTCGAACCCGGGACCCATAGCACAGAAGGCAGTGTTAACTACCGCTGGACTAACTGGGTCGTCATATGTAATAATTTCAAATACAGTTTTAAGAATTTATAATTATACGCTTGATTACCTTATTATGAATATTTCTATGTTATTTTATAACGTTTCCTTGTAGGCCTTTGCTGCTCGCAAAGGCATTATTTGTTATTTCCAGGAGATAAGAACATAATTATATTGATGAACGATGACACTTGTTACCATATTACAAACATATTTTAATTGTATTATCATATATCATAATACCTTTCATGATTATAACAAAAATATTGTAAGTTCATCGTGATTAAATTGTTCAGAAAATTATGACGCATGAACTTGAAATAAGTTATTTTGGTAATTTAAAATCATTATACGTTGAAAATAAAGTATAGTAATTTCGTCTTTATTCATTTGCTGCCACTACGTTTATTCTAAAGCGTAATAAGATCTAACCTTGGTCTGTGCGGTCGTTGAACTAGGTCTAAAGTCTAAACGTGTACCTATAGGTATTATAGTACCCAAACCAGACTATGACGCAGTTCCTAGGACGGAGAGGGAGTTACTTTTTTAGGATTCCGTACCCAAAGGGTAAAAACTGAACCCTGTTACTAAGACTTCGCTGTCTGTCCGTCCGTCTGTCTGTCACCAGGCTGTATCTCAAGAACCGCGATAGCTAGACAGTTGAAATGTACACAGATTATGTATTTTTATTGCCGTTATAACAACAAATACTAAAAACATAATAAAATAAATATTTAAGACGGGCTTTCATACAAAAAACTATTTTTTTCGCCTTATTTTGTACGGAACCCTTCGTGCGCGAGTCCGACTCGTACTTGGCCGGTTTTATAATTTGTCGTCGCAATTAGTGCAGGGACATGAAGAACTGACGTGTTTCTTGTCTCGTGGATTCAATTTCAATAAAGAGTAATTATCTATAATTTAGTTTATGAGTAGACTGTGGTAGTTGCACTTTTTTTTTTAACTTTGCCCCACACTAGGATTTTCTCCTGTGTCGTGGGGTAACATATGGTTCCTATCTATCTATTATCTCTGTTTCAATTTTTCTGTGTGTCTACTGTAACACATAAATTGTTAAATAAATAGTGTTGTTGCTTGGGTTTTTGTGTGTTCTAGCTTTAGTTCTCATGGGATATTAATCTAGTATGTATTATGATAACGAGAAATATATGAGATACTAAAAAAAAATATATTACATGACGTATAAAAGTGTCTTTAAAAAGACAATCCAATAATAAACAATCCTTCAATCATTAAAAAGAGAAGAACTTTTTTTTTGTTGACCGGCTCCTACCCTTCTTTATGGAAAAAAGCCATCGTACTACCGCTGCCTAAAGTCTCAAATCCCACCTTACTATGTCAATTCCGCCCCATATCCATCCTTCCAATCCTGTCCAAAGTCCTTGAGGGTGCTGTACAAAAACAGTTATCACAATACCTCTCCTCAAATAGCCTGCTAAATCCTTTCCAGTCTGGATTCCGGGTTGGCCATAGCACAGTTACAGCATTAGTGAAAATCACTGATGATATTCGACTGGCTATGGAGAAGAAACTGCTAACGGTTCTCATTTTATTGGATTTTAGCAGTGCTTTTAATTCAGTGGATTTTGATATCCTCCTAGGAATCCTTTCCTCTCTTAACCTCTCTTCCTCAGCAATTGAGTGGTTCAAATCTTATCTTCGTGGTCGCTCGCAGGTGGTCCGCGCTGGAGAGGTTAGCTCGGAATGGTGTGAACTGTCTGCGGGTGTTCCTCAAGGTGGTGTTCTGTCTCCTCTTCTCTTCTCCGTTTTTATAAACGAAATTACGAAAGTCATAACTTCTCAATATCACCTCTACGCAGACGACTTGCAGTTGTATCGTCATTGTAAAATAGACGATATCAAAGGTGCTGTAGATGCCATCAATGATGATCTTGAGAATATTCATCAGTGGGCAAACTCTTTTGGGCTTGTAGTAAATCCTACAAAATCTCAGGCCCTGATCATTGGTGGCAGATACATGTTGAACCTTATAGATTACCAGTCACTTCCTCCGATAATCTACAACTCAATCCCAGTGGCCTACTCTAAGTGTGTCAAAAATCTTGGCGTTCTTATAAACTCCACCTTAACATGGGAAGCACACATTGTGGAGGTAAGCAGGAGAATGTACAGTTCGTTCCAGTCTCTCAGACGACTTCAAAATTTCCTTCCTTTTCAAACTAAGGTAATACTTGCGCAATCACTTTTACTCCCACATCTTGACTATGCTGATGTCTCTTTTCTTGATGCAAAGGAGGAACTCCTAAATAAACTCGAGCGTCTGCAGAACCTGGGGATCCGCTTCATTTATGGGCTTCGGAAGTACGATCATGTATCGGAATTTCGAGCCAGATTGAAGTGGTTACCCATTCGGCGACGCCGGGACTTACATATACTTTGCCTTCTCTATTCTGTCCTTCACAACCCTAACTCGCCGTTATATCTCCGAGAGCGTTTTGAATACCTTGTCCCGAGGGACAAACTCTGTCGTGTCAGTTCTTCCCTTCTATTGCGAACTCCGGCACATTCTTCCAGCTGCTATGACAGTTCGTTTACTGTAAAAGCAGTACGGTTATGGAACTCTCTACCACACTCATTACGCGCTAGCCCTTCTTTGGACATTTTCAGGGGGAGGACTAGGGAGCATTTTCTGTCAGAATAATATGTCAATAATTGTAATATATATTTATTTATTTATATAGCTATATATACACATATATCTATCTATCTTTCTATTTGTTTACTCGTATGCTATATAGAATTTCTTTGTTATTATTGTACACTTTGTCTTTTTACCCTTCTTTTTAAAACTCTCTCACTCAAAGGTTTGCTGGAAGAAAATTCAATCTTGAATTAAGCTCGCCTTTGTGCACAACACTTTAAATGTATTGTTGATATATGTTATGTTGTATCTTTTTTTTTGTGTACAATAAAGAATTAAAGAATTAAAGAATTAAAGAAATTAAATGGATTTTCATTTTTCAAAAGAAACTCAAAGTAGAAACGTAGGTATTAATACTTTCTTATGTCTACCGCTGATGCATTGGTGTAGACACCAATAATTCTGTCGTCCCCTTTACAGAATACAGGCGTGACAGCATGCCTCATGTATTGCAGTTAATATTAAAGTAAGTCGTGCGTCCAAACACGGTAGCACAGTGCCCGGGGGCACGTGAAGCCACCCTTAATTTGCTTTTTTCTAAGCACTGAGGGAGGGTAAGTTAATTGATTAGTTTCCACAAACCACAAACACAGAATTAAATACGGTATGAGCATTAATATGGGTAGATGGGGTATTAGAATTGGTGGAATGACGAGCTTAGTAATTTAATTTTTAATTCAATACCTATGATAGTTTTTTTAAGGTCCGGTATATTTTCATGGACACCACTACATAGAGGGACGACTGTCTTTTACTATTGTCCCTACACAAGTATTTTTTCGTGCCGTTGCTGCGTCCATTTACAAACACAAATATTTACAATGCACAAACCAAGCCCCCAGACCTGGAAACTACATGTAGGTAATACATGTACATATTTGTTCCGCGCGGGAATCGGTATATTGTGTATGTTGCGGGGTATGTCAGACTTCTCAGGGCGGGTGATCTACCGATTTAAAACCGCATCCGCCCTATTACCGCGGCCATGGGATCCACAAAAGCATCCATAAACTACCCCGACGGAGCGTTCGATAGCCTACATGCTCAAGTCAAATGTTTTGTGTCTAGATATGTTATAAATTCTAAAATATTTATAAACATTTATTCTAACTTAGAATAAATGTATTCTCTTAGAATTAATCATATTTGTTTATGGTTATAAGGGGGCAAAGGTACAGGAGGCTTACGTGATGGTAAGTGATCACCGCCGCCCATGGACATTTGCAAAACGAGAAGCCTTGCAAATGCGTTGCCAAACCCTGCAGAAACAGTTTCATAAAATAGAGAGTTACTAAAATGACAGCAAACGGAATTCCCATGCTGTCAGAATAGTCAGTCCCCCAACGGGCTCTGGTAACCTTATTAACTCGCAGAAAAACCACTATTGTTGTTTCACTACGGTCTTCTGTAAGGCGGAGGTACTACCCCAGTGGGGCAGCTCAATTTGAGCGAGGAATCTCGCTACACCTCTCAAAAACTTGATGGATTTACTGTTCTTACATGTGAAACGTACATATTATTTGCGGGTGGGAGGGATGGCAGCGTATCTTGCACCTCAGATTGATACTCTGTAATATCATGCATTTATGCCGCAACAACATTATTAAACAAAATTACTTTCATATTTTCCGTGTTTTGTGTCACAAAACAAACGTTTTCCTTAAACTACGACTTGCTACTAAACAAGAATATTCAAGCATGTTACAATAAAACCGAAGGAAATATCTTCAACATAAATCTCGTTATCCTACGTTTGTCGACAACCTTACATTTTCCATCGCGCAGAATGTTCCATACATTTAATCCTATAATCTCATGTTTGCTAGCGAACAATACGGCTTCCTCGCGCCAACTATTACACACACGCGCCCGTGTGTGAGCTAGTGTGATTGTAACGTCAGCAGGCACGTTTAGAAATAATAGCAAAAACATTTCATTTAAAAATACATGTTTTTTTGTGTACCATTTTATTTTGAAATTGAAGAGACTGAAAGGAATGTTTGAGTGTTATGTTCAAAGTTTTTTTGTTTTTGATTGATAGTAAAATACGATGAATCAAACTTTTTTTATATGAAGCCCACTAGTGATTATACATAGATATATTTTAGTGAGATGGTAAATGGTTTAACAATAATTATTATTCACCCACCTAATTCAATCTCCAGAAATTAGATTAAAATATTTTAGGTAGTTTTCAAAAGATAAAAAAAGTTAGTTTCTTTTACTAAAGTTAGTTTTTATTACTTTTACAATGCACTTTTGTTATATTGAACAAGATAAAACAGTATTTTTTATTCCCGATATTTAATTTACGTCGACTTTGCATCTATTTAGTTTATGTTCAAGTAAAAAAGGCACCTGAAAATAAATTAAAAAGTCTTTATATTCTCGATAGGTTGCTGATTATTCTTTTTTCTACGAGAAAACTATTGCAGCTTAGCTTGTGAATATGATACGACAGACGAATCATTGTTAAAGTAATCACTGTTATAATCAAATCATTTAATAAGTTAACGTGCCTTTGAAATACCCTTTGTCAGTTCAGTGATTGAGTGTCATCACTAAGCATTCAGGCTGCGTGCTGTCGGCCCTCGTGGCTAATTGAGACACGCCACTTGCTAATTCCGTGGTTATAGAGATTAAGTCGACATCGTTGTAGCTTGTGTGATGAATGATGCATGGGCCAATTGAGGGTTTTGGACACATGCTTGTGTTTATTGTTAAAACAGCATCATAGAAGTAGTAGGATTGTAATAGGTCGGAGGTAGGATTTGAACTAGAAGAAACACCTAGATATTTTTTTAAATAAACGTACCTATTTATATGAAAAATGTACTAAACGGGTTTCGGGATGTACCGACGACACTTGAAGCTTTGAAGGAGAGTCTAGGGAGGTCTTAAAGTTCGATTGTCACACGAAAACCTTTGATAAGCAATGTTACTCTTACATCATATTTGACAAAATTAAAAATACTATGTATTACGAAAGTATAGTTGCTAAAGTAGTCATAGATAACTCTAGCAACTATACATTCGTAATATAAAATATTTTAAATCTTGTCAAATATGATGTGAGAGTAACATTAAAAATCTATTTGTTATCTATGACACATAAATACCTTGACACTATTTGTGACTTTTTTTCTATCGCTACAAACTATACTAGTGTGCGTGCTAGACGTAGGCTAGACGAGCTGACCCACTGCCCGGCGACCTTGCGTTTCTTATGTTATTATGCCGTCTTCTTCACTCCCCACTCGAGACTGTTGCTGTCCCGCTCGTGCGTGGAGTCTATCGATAGTTAAGATGGTGTTTTCAAGGTTATGAACGAGATCGGGTTATTGTGGCGGACGTGGAATGCGTCTGGAGGGTAGTGCCGCGCCGGGAGGGGGTGGGCAGAGCAAGTGGTAATGTATCGTGTGATGAAATTGATCCGAATAGTTTTGTACGCGTTCTATGCGTGTGTGGGTTTCTTGTCTGTGGAGATATTTCCTGCTGACATCGTGCGGTTGTAGATTCAAATTATGTTAGTTGTTTGTTTATGAGCTTCAATTTCTGAGATTACAGATGCTATTAATTTGATTCTGATTTATAGAGACCTTTTAGAGATCAGAGATCATATACCTCTGTAGAGGTAGGTAGAACAATAGGTATATATGCAATTCCACTTTTTTCGGATATACGTTGGGTCTAATAGGGTCGATAATAGGGAGCGATTCTATTGCCGTTAACCGGGCACACATCCAAACTCCGAGCTGTTGCTAAAACTTTTATAGATGAACTCAATAACACTTTGCTTAACCTAAGAATATAACCAGGAACCGTATGCTCAGTAGTCACCTTTTCTGCCACAAGGCCTCGTTAGGCAGTTTTGTAATTAGATTACCTAATTTTGTAACTGTTTCCTGAAATTTAGAAACAGTTTTCCATCAAGCTCAAGAGATAGGGCTTCTTTATATTGCGGTATTTGATATTTTAACATAAAATACTATCACGCCTATCATCCCCGAAAGGTTAGGCAGAGGTGTACTAATGTATACCCACGTTGTGCCGGTAAGTTTTAGGTCCCATGAAAAGGTGGCGATATCCTATTGCCATTCAACGAGCACGAATCCAAACCCCGAGCTGCAACTGAGAACTTCATAGAAAAAACCCATCAACACTTTGCTCGACCTGGGAATCAAACCCAAGATTTTTTACTCGGCAGTTACACTAGCCCACGAGGCAGTCAAATAAATAATAAATATTCCTGGACATTATGACACAGCGCCATCTGATACTAGCTGGTTGATATACTACATATATACTTTTTTTTTTGTAAATGCACACATATTATAGATAGATACATCCATGACTCGGATACAAATGTTCATGCTCATCACACAAACATTTGTCCCTACCGGGATTCGAACCCGGGACCCATAGCACAGAAGGCAGTGTTAACTACCGCTGGATTAACTGGGTCGTCGTATTATAGTATAGTATAATAATAATAATAAATATATTATTATTATTGAATACTGTCTATTTACAACAAAAGCTTTTTGCTAACAACAGTTTTTCCAAAACTCGTTTGAACTATTCTCCCGACCGGACCCTAAAATAACAATATTGGCGATTCATAGTTATGTAGTAAGTTGACCGGTCTTGACCCTTACCCTAAGTGACCCCTAAGTGACCCTTAAGGGTGTCAACGTCTAGACAACCCCCGGAAATAGTCGTGTTTATAGTTTGCAAACATATGTTATTATTACGTTGTTTGTGAAGGGTATTTTCGGGTTTTGGGGTTGAAATAAAACTGATATGATTAGGGACGAAATTATGTGGATAAAGATTGAAATGTTTTTAGTATCTTGATAATGTTATTGTTGTTGTTATTTTATGAGGGGCTGGTATATATGTTGGGTCTGACGAGGTTAATTTATTAGATGGTTAACTATTGTCTTAATATATCGTAAATTACTAAAACTAGACGACCTAAATAGTGTAGCGGTATTAAAAGGCTACCTTCTGTGGTCCGGGGTTTGAATCCCGGTTGGGGGCATAATTATGTTTGTGTGATGAACATGGAGCATGTATAATAATTATGTAGGTATCTAATGTATATTAAAAAATAAAATAAAGAGTGTATCAACCATCTGGTATCCGTAACATAAGCCTCGTTGCTCAGCTCAGAACTAGATGGCGCTGTGTTATAATGTACGGATATATTTATAAATATCATATTCTATATTATATCGTGCCCTAGAGAGCACGATAAGCTCCGTAAAAAAAATCAAAATATCATTTATTCAAAGTAGGCCAAATTAACACGGCTCTTTTTGAACGTCGACAATAAAGACAGCTCCCAAAAATGCCCGCCCATCACGAATGTCTATGACAGAAACTCGAAAACTCGGACAAGCAAATTACTTTTTGGGTATTGGTATTGTCCATTTTTTGGGTATGGTTGGAGGTCTGATGGTAGTTCCTTCGTGTAAATTATTCATATTGAGCCGTATTAGGGTAGATAGGAAGCCACCCTCACCACAGATGGGTAAAGATTCAGAAGACCAAAGAAGTTTTTATTAAGCTGTTGTGTATGACATTGTAACACATACACATAAATTGGTTCATTTGTTATGTATTATCAATAAAGGTAGCTGTGGCAATATGTGGAACCAGCTGTCACCGGCCGTGTTTTCGAACCGTTACGACCTGGAATCTTCAAGAAGAGAGCATATTCTTTCTTGAAAGGTCGGCAACGCATTTGGTGTTGCAGATGTCCATGTTCGGCGGTGATCACTTACCATCAGGTGAGCCTCCGGCCCGTTTACCCCTTTATTACCATAAAAATAAATAAAAAGACAGCCGTACTTCGGTCAAAGCTTAAGATCTCTATTATGATCGGGGATGTTTAGTTTTGTAGATGTTACAGCAACACTAATCTCTAGAACGTGAGAATTAGATTCTTGGTTTGAAATATTCATCGTCCCACCTACGCTAATGCTGCTTTTGACTTGCGTTTTGTTTGGCAAAGGTTATAAAGAATCAAGACTGCTAAAGCTAAAAAATAGACACCAGCTCCCTAATCCAGCCTCTATGTACTTTTAGCCGACGAAACAAAAACGTAGGAGGTTATCAAGTTGACGCGTATTTTTAAAAAATGTATTAGTAAAATGTATTTGTAAGTAAGAGTAAATAGGAATTAATTAATAACGTTATAATGATTATTGCTGGATATTTCATTTAAATTAAAGGTAATTTAGTGATCTTTGTTTATTGATTGTTTGGCACCGACTCAAAATTAGTTAAAGAATATAGTTATTAAGGCTAAATAACAAAGGTTTATTATTTTTTGGTTATCAATCAACATTATCTGATTCAAATATTAAAACTGTTTGTTTGCATTATAGATATGAATAAAACTATTCACATATTTTTATTATATGTATATTGATATTATTTTAATCCCGTTTGTGTCCTTTACAGCATAATTGGTGAAGGACATAGTCATCAAAAACGGATGTTAAAATCCGTAAAAAGTGGTTTTAATTCTATCTATATACCTAATGTTTGCGTACATGTAAGAAATCAGTTTGTATGATTTTGAGTTTCCTTTATAAAATAAAATGATTGAAATGTTATTTTATATGCTGAGGCATATAAGGTCTATAGGCAATTTTGATTGGCTATTATTTCGCTACTTCGTCCGCTTCACATTAGAGAGAGTGGGAAAAATTTTCCCCGTATTTGCAAAATTTTTCATTGATGCTCTGCCATTGGGAAGAAACTAATTCATGTTTCTATTACATCATAAAAATTCAAGTAAAACTCCTTTTTTATTTACTATTTTTTATTTACCATTGAAGCTGTGAAGGATCGGAAAATTCAGGATTTAAATAATATCAATATACCGCAGTTAAATCCGTAAAAAGAAGTTTAATTTTAATGCCTAGTATTTTCGTAAATAGCCAAAAGCTTTACTTGTATCTCTAGTGTTCATTTTATTATTAGATATTTCAAGATTTATGCACATTATAATGTTCCTATAAATATTGAAATCAAAATCAAACTCCCACGTTCTCCAAATCAGAAGGTACTAACATTAATTTTACATTAGGTTTCTGCGATCCACACTAATGACGTCACCTATCCGAATCTAAAAAATACAAGTCGGGTCATAAAAATTCGCACACATGCAGATTATAATGTGAGTCGTAAATGCACACAATGATGCGTTTGCGCCGATCTAAAACACTCGTCCGGCGAGCCCGATAATGGCGGTCGGGGTTAACGAACTGACGGTTACATATTTAGAAAAAAATATTTGGCAAATGTTCAGTGCGGTAGGATTACACTGTGTGCCAAAAGAATTGGTTAGCGCCACTTATTTTTGATTTATTACCTAGATTATGAGACGTGGATTGAAGTTGCAGTTGTTTTGTAGATAAGCTAAAACTAGTAATTGTAGACTATATACAAAGGAGAACATTGATAATACGGAAAATAATTTACTTGTTCCATCAATAAATACTTTGATATCATTTGATTTTTTTTCTAAAATGGGAACCTTAAGCATTCTCTAGTAACCATCTTATACCTAATCATATTTTTTTCTCAGAGTTTTTTTAAAGACTTGAATTCTTTCTCATGATATGCATTCTATTCATGAGAGGCATGTGAAAGAGGTACAAATATAATGCTATCCTTTTCATTTTGCCCTAAATAATATATCATGTTTTTGTACGACACATTACGATAGACAATGCTATTGTAGTGTTGATTTTATAGGGTTTAATTATATTTTAAATTGGTTTAAATTAATAATGTACCTTCCAGTGCTTGCATGCGGGCTAGGAGCACTTAACCTATTATAGAACCCCTAGACCATTCCATCGCTTGCAATGATGTTTGTATATATTATATGTATATTTTGATTGACTTTTTAGTCCCTGAACAAACCCTACATTATCGACGTAGCTAGACATTCCGCTACACTCAAATTCATAGCATCCTGAGACATTTCAAAGATGCAGCAGAGTGGAGAAGATGGCAGAACGACCTGAATGTCTTTTTTGGAAAATTGGAAAATGTTGAAGCGGCAGATGAGGCCCAGTAGTGAGACAATACTCTGAAATCTCATATAAACATTCGAAAGTTAGCCTCTCCCTACATCAGATGATATCAATAGTTTGTATTTTAGGCGTGAATAATTTATATGTGAGAATTTATACCGGATACCGGAGAGAAACTTTTCTTATGGTGATTAGGGGAGGAGACCTGAGACTTCCGCCTAGTTTGAACACCAGTTTCTCACAATATTATGTACTCAATAATGTAAGCCTTTAGCTTTCTATGCCAGCCTTGTTGTAGGGTTTATGTGAATCCTGAATAAAATCACCACGTCCCGAATGGGCTACGGTCCGACTACTGGAAGTGTCGACGGCTTGCCTGCACTGCATCAGTGATAAAGATATGCGTACCTACCTTCTGTTGCTGATTCACTGATCGTGAGGAAACACTGTCTGAATCAATGGCGAGAGGCTTATGGGAGAGCGAAAGGGCCTTTCTTTTTTTTTTTTTTTTTATTGTGGAAAAATCCTTTACGGACCGTCGCGTCCCTTCGCCTGGGGAGGCGACGGGGTGTGTCGGACTCCGCTTAAGCGTTTACCGACAAAAAAAAACCGCACCCGTCAACGCCACTAACCCTATTGCCGGGGCCATGGGATTCGCAAAAGCATGCACCACAACCCCGGCGGGCTTCGGTCTAGCTCTTATCGCTGGACCCCGGCTAGGAGCGAGGCATAGCTCGCCTCGCATCCTCCGCGCAGGCGCACGTGTGACGAACACGCGCGCCGCCTACTTGGAGCCATTACCAGTTCGGGCGGCGGACTCCGGAGCGAAAGGTCCTAGCGTAGAAATTGTTTTTAACGCATTTCCGAGCCAATTCGTAAATGAACTGGGTGAATAATTTTGGCCAACAATGTATGAACTGCGCGGCCAGTAGAGATGGGTTCACGCAACATACCTATGTGTTTATTATCTACTGCAGTTTAATGAACTAACGCAATTTTATATTTATGCGCTTATGTATAGAGCGAGCAAGATATAGCCCGAGAGGCCCGAGAGGAGAACTGACTTCCCGGTGTAATTTCTACGAATTTGTTGACTACTGCGCAGTACGATTTGTTTTATAGGGCAAGATGCGATTGGCGAGGCCGGTTTTCTGAATGGTTGACCATTATTAAGCTTTGATTTTATGTTTGATTTGAGGAAAAGAGATTAATTTATTTATGTGACTTTTAGAGTATGAGTAAGCTGTAGATAAAATGATGTTGTATTTTGTTGAAGAACAGATGGCAGTCTTCCGTGTATCCTATAAGCTGTGCTGGTGTGATGATGATGATGATGATGGTGGTGATATAGGGGGTGGGGGATAGAAGAATTCTTTTTAAACTTAGACAGGAAGAAAGGTAGACAGGATTTTCGTCTTTCGTCAACCATGTATTGGGTAATTAGAAGTAGGTAGGTAGGTAGTGTTTTGGTACAGGTGATTTCTTCGTTGTGAGTTTCCTCTTTAGCGAAGGAGCTGGCTGAATGTGAGGTTCGTAATTCGATTTTCAGGTCAATATTTTTTTCTATAAAATCTCAGTTGCTATTCTACTAAGAACTGCAACCTGGCGCCATATAAAAATCACCACAGGAGACCACACTCAAACCTACTGAAGAAAGGTTTTGCTAGGTCGGCCACGTGCTAGCGACACCTCTGGTGTTGCAAACGTCTATAGGCTAAGGTACCCGCTTACCATCAGGTGGGCCCGTAATCTTATTTGACGGCTTCATGTTATTAAAAAAAGAATTAAACGCAACGTTTTTACAAAAGAAAACCCTAACAAAACACACGTACCATGTATGAGTTTATCTTCCATGTCTAACTCGGAATAGAATTGCAAAACAGTGGTAATATTGTTTTCGCGAAACGAGCCACGCCGCGGGGCAACGCACTGCGACATAGGTTCAAGGAGACGAACCTCGAATGTTAATACGTGTTTAGTTATTAGCATAGTGCATTTATAATACCTATAGCACTCAGGTAACCACGTGTCGCATTTTAAGTATTTTTTTTGTAGTTTATTGTGCAGTGACATTAATGGATGGTGGTAGCTCGGCGTTCGAGCCGCGCCTGGAGCAAATATTTGTGTATGAGAAAGATTACAGCTTAAAAACCTATTTATTGAGAGAAAACTGAAACTGAATTGAATAATATCAATAATATCAGAAAATGTGCTTGACATTGAATATTTAAATTACATTGGTTAGCTATTTATGAAAATAGGGTTGAAAATGTAGTGAAAAACAAAACTATTTTCTTTTTTTTTCAGGACTCTTTCCTGAGTTTAAGCGGTAAGATCTCTTGAATAATGGAAACGAACAGCGAATGCTTTTATTGGCTGAAGATTGACATATCTTTCTGAGGATAAGCGGGCTTCCATGAAGATAATAATAATAAACATTTGAGAGAGATTAATAATTTATTGAGAGGGATTAGGCTTTAGTCCACCACGCTAGCCTACTGCAGGTTGGCATACATTACATGGCATCGAGAAAATCTCTCAAGCATGCAGGTTTCCTCACAATGTTTTCCTTCACCGTCTAAATCTAAATGAATCTAAATGGAATGTACATTTCTAGTCCCTAATCCCTATACTAAAAACCTCAGACCTACAATATTAAATAATTGGGTCTTCAGACATTTGCTTATGGGTATCTTTATTGATCATTATTAGCGTAGCGTGTGACCAATGGACTGTGAAAGTCAAAGGTCTCGAGTTCGAACCCAAGGCACGGCTTTTCCAAATTTATGGGCGTATTTATCACATCCTTTCGCGCTGAATGAAAACATTGTAAGGGAACCTGCATGCTTGAGAAGTTATCTCGATGGAGTGTGAGGTCTGTCAACCCGCAGTAGGCTAGCGTGGTGGACTATATAGCCTAGTTTTTCTCAAATGAGAGAAGACCTGTGCCCGCCTGGCAGTCGGACAGTAATTGGATTGATGATGATGATGAGTCTATTTCCAATTCCAAAATAGTTTGTTTTTAATTAAATAAATGTAGGTATAACCTTGACATTTTGCGCAGTAAATGTTTAATTATTTCTTATTCTTTATTCCAAAAACTACCTGGTTTACAAATCGTACCAGAATAAACAGCCCGCCATTAAAGTTAAAATAAATACAAGCAATAACCCAACGTTTGCAACTAATATGAGCAAATTTAGTGCGTCGGGATAGGAAATAAAAATTGGCAGAAGGTTCACTAAGTATTTTATGTAACAAAGCAATAAAATAGCACAACAAACGTACAAAAAAACAGTTGGAACTTCTACAAATTATTTGTTTCTTCAAGAAATTGTAGACGTAGGTCGCAACAGTTTTTTGTTATTTCACAAGGGTGTTAAACAGGCATACGGATCGCCTGTTGGTAAGCGTTACTGTAGCCTATAGACGTTTGCAACTCCAAGGGTGTCGCACCCACGTTACAGACCCGGTAGACACAGTTTAGGTTTCTTAAAATAAGGCGTTATTAAACTAACAGCACCCGGAATTCCCATGCTGTCAGAAGAGTCATTCCCCGAGTGAGCTCTAGTAACTTTATTCACTCGCAGAAATATAACGATTGTTATTTCACTGCGGTCTTTTGTAAGGCAGACGCTTTCATCATATCAACCGTCAGACATCCACTGCTGGACATAGGTCTCCCCCAAGGATCGCCACGACGACCGGTCCCGCGCCACCCGCATCCAATGGATTCCAGCGACCTTCACCAGGTCGTCAGTCCACCTTGCCGGGGGCTGCCCACGCTGCGTCTTCCAGTACGTGGTCGCCACTCGCATTCACGTAAATTCTGATGCTCCATTCTCGTAAAAGGTTTCAAACAGTTGTGACAGAAGACAGACTGATCTTAAGAGCCAATCATCCCCCTTAATTCAATTTTAATGCCTCTGTGGGTAGGAGCGTGAGGGCATTATCTACGCGCATGAGAGTGAGAGACATTGCGAAATGCGGGAGTCTAGGGGATGATTGGCCCCTTGGATTGTAAAAGGTTTTAAAATAGTTGTCTGGTGGACATATAAAGAAAGGGAACATCAGAATTTACGTGAAGTTAAGTAATTATCTTGGGAGCTGTAAGGCGTCTGCAAAGCAATACGGCCGACGGAAAGTGATTGGGAGTATTGGCGATTTATTTTTAAGGATATTACCTAAAATATGACGACCTATGTGGTCTAGTGGTTCGAGTACTGGACTGCTGATCACGAGGTCGTGGGTTCGATTCCCACGGGACACAAATATTTATGTGATGAATATAAGTGTTTGTGTTCGTCTGGGTGTTTCCTATGTATTTTAAGTATGTATTTACAAAAAAAAAGTATATAAGTATTATATATCCATTGTCTAGTACCCATAGTACAAGTTCTGCTTAGTTTGGGACTAGATGGTGCTGTGTCAAATGTCCCTGAATATTTATTTATTTATTTAATACACATAAAAATCAGTTTTTTGAATTTACGTGAGGTAGGTAATATTTTTATGTACCTTGATTATCTGATACCTGAAAATTGGCCGTCTAAGTAAGGTAGCTGGTAGGTATACGTTCTTAGTACATACTAACACTACTCAATCATCCAAACATCCAAACATCAGACGACCCGCTTAGCTCAGCGGTAGTTAACACTGCCTACTGCAGCTGTGCTCTGGGTCCCGGGTTCGAATCCCGGGAGGGACAAATGTTAGTGTGATGAGCATCAACATTTGTTTCCGAGTCATGGATGTATCTATGTATAATATGTATGTATTTACAAAAAAAAGTATATAGTAGTATATCAAACATCTAGTATCCGTAACACAAGCCTCGTTGCTTACCACGGAACTAGATGGCGCTGTGTAATAATGTCCAGAAATATTTATTTATTTATTTATTTATCCACATTTGCTACGTCAGAAAATACGTGACGTCTGGTGGTCCTGGGATCTTACTCTATTAAGATATTGGTTCGAAGGTGTGTATTGTTTGGAGTAGGACTACTGTGGATGTGTTGTGAGGTGCGACCCAGCCCAAGGCGAGAGTTCGATAGCATTGCCAAGGTTGCGTCTGAATACCTACATTTGTACCTACTTGAGCTTAAGAAGTGTTTTGGTCTAGTGCGTGCGATTTTTTTGTCGCAACGGATTTTTTGTCTGATCACGTCTTGGAGGTGCATGATGCAGTTCTTTGTGTATGACTGACGAAACCACTTTAGTTGGATACTTTGGAAATAGATTTATATAAAAAAAAATATTTTGTTGTTTATGTCTTAGCTAAATAATATCTAGCAGTGACTGGAGGAAAAGAGCCGAAGATCGAGCTCTGTGGCGTTCACTAGGGGAGGCCTACGTCCAGCAGTGGACGAATATAGGCTGATGATGATGATGAAACTATATCTTATATATTTTGATCGAAAATTCCTGATAAATTCGCCGCATAAAATTTTATAAAAACTAATCATTATTTTTATTGAGAGATTTCACAAAATCAATAAATAAACAATATTACATACCTATGTCCAGCAGTGGACGTCTAACGGTTGATATGATGATGATCATGATGATTACAGACATAAATACAATAAAATAACACTCAAAATCAGTACCTACCTATTTTAAAATTCCTGTGAGATACAACATAAATAGAAAAACACTTCAGTAAAATTTTCCACGTCAGAAATTACCACACGCGCACATGTAGAGTCCAGACACAACGCGCACACATTAACAATTATGTACGGGTAATGTATGTATGTATGTGTGTGTGTGTGTGTGTGTGTGTTCTTTATTCTAGTGTTCTGGGTGACGTCACTCAATCGGATCTATTACCATGAGTTAGTGACCTGCCTCAATGTCCGCTGTTGAGACCTTGAGACTAAAATTCATTTACACAGAACATGTAGGTACATAACTAATACAGTTTTGCATCTTGGTCAAATGCCAACACTATTGAATTTTAATTTCGGCTGTATTTGATCGGTATAATACATAAATCTGATGGTTTTTTTAACGTGTGCGTATATACTTGTGAAATCTCGTTGCACCATTTGTATGTTCTAAGAAATAAAACCGCTTTTTACGTAATTTATTGATATTATTTAATCCGGCTGTTTCGGGTCCCTTCCAGCTTTTAAGTGTGGCAATAGGTGGGTTAAAAAGTAAATTTCCTATATCAACTATTTAGTATCCACAACGCAAGCCTCGTTGCTTAACTTGGAACTAGATGGCACTGTGTCATAATGTATTGGTCATATTTATATTTACATATTATATATATAATTAAATTTATGGAATCATGAGTGGACGCAGCTTCAGCTATCGACCAATAGTCCAGAAAATTCTTCTTCAATATCGCTGTCTGATGCTTACCCAAGGCCTTCCTCAAATATTTCCATAGGAAACGGTTACAAATAGGTACGTACTGCCTTGATCAAAAAAATCCTAGCAGCTTCCTTTTTCCATCTTCTGCACTACTCTTTGGAAGTCCTGCAAAGGTTGACAGGATTTACAGCTTTGTGATTCATACTAGTGATTGGTACCTATTCTTATGACCCCTAGGACTGACGGCTTAAAGTGCTCTACACGGATGAGTCTGATTGTTTTAAGAATAGTCACCCATCCACTTAACCCCACCGACCTCGATTGCCGTTGCTGAACCCTACTTTGACTATTGACCATTTGAGACGAATCTATTGACTTAGCACACTTGTTATCAAAATATTAAACTGCAATGAAGACTGTATTACCTTTTATTTAAAAGAGTTTCTATGGAGTTTCTTGTCGGATTCTTTTCCATAAGATCAACTTGGAGTCGTGCAACTAGAATCTTTATGTTTCATGTGCTTGAAAAAGTCTATTTGAAATGATACCCCTTTGATTTTATTTAAGAACGCAGTGAAACATAAAAAACATAGTTTGATTCTGCAAATGAGTGAGGTTGGTTTAACTTGTTGGGGAAAATATCGGAAATCCATTTGCTATCTGCGCAGTAACTCCCCTATTTTAAGAAACCGAATTAACTCCCTGTTTTTTTAAAAAGGTGTGCAAAGTTCTTCTACAATGTTGGCAACGACAGTGGGCGGTACCTCTGGTGTTGCAAATGTCCATTGCCTACGGTAACTGCCTACCAGCATAAGCGGGCCGTGAACTTCTTTGCCATCTCAATCGGTATAAAATAAAATGCCATCAAAAACATACCTGTAAAAAACCCAAGTCGCGCAATTCAGTTCTCCTACCGTAAAAAGTTGTGAGATCCAAGTAATACCAAGTCGGTTAATTTATTCAGTCCCTACTTTTAGATTTAGATTGACTTGGGCATCGCAATATACAAACTTATTTAATACTCGCTGCCTCCTGGCTTTGCCCGCATGGTATATAGATAAAAAGTAGCCTACGTGTTAATCCAGGTAATAAACTATATGTATGCTAAATTTCATTCAAATGTGTTTAGCGGTTTTTGCGTGAAAAGATAACAAACATCCATCCATTCGTACTTACAAACTTTCACGTTTATAATTTTAGTAAGGATAATATGTAGCACTTGTGAGATACTTTGTGTTTCCATGCGATGCCCAAGTCAATCTAAATCTAAAAGTAGGGACTGAATAAATTAACCGACTTGGTATTACTTGGATCTCACAACTTTTTACGGTAGGAGAACTGAATTGCGCGACTTGGGTTTTTTACAGGTATGTTTTTGATGGCATCTCATTTCTTTTTGTAGATAGTCCTACAATTATTTCTTTCCGCCCATCTAATTAAAGCCCACTCTCTGTAAGTTTTTCTTTTTTTAACCGACTTCCAAAAGGTGGAGTTAATCAATTCGACTGTATTTTTTTTTGTTTTTTATGTTTGTTACCTCATAACTGTGGATTGGGTGAACCGATTTTAAAAATTCTTTTTTTATATGAAAGCTGATGCTTCCCGTGTGGTTCCATAAAAATGGTGAGGATCTGATGAGTGGATCCTGGAGAAATGGAGAGAAACCCTCCTATTTTATACGCAGATGACGCGTTTATTGTTCAACCTCTTACATACTATCACGCCTGTTGTCCCCGAAAGTTTAGGCAGAGGTGTACTAATGTACACCCACGTTTCACCGGTATGTTTTAGGTCCCATATAATAGGTGGCGAGCCTATTGCCATTAAGCGGGCACGAATCCAAACTTCGAGCTGCTACTGAGAATTTCACAGAATAACCCAATAACACTTTGCTCGACCTGGGAATCGAACCTGTTACCTTTAACCTTGAAACGAACATGAACAAGACGAAAGTGATGTTGAATATCCATGTTGTATTGGCTAGAACTCCGCTGAAGGTCGGTAGCTCTGTCCTCGAAGTTGTTGACGATTGCGTTTACGTGGTAGGTAAGTCCAACTTCTTAGAAAGAGTTCAATCGTCGGACCCATCTCGGCTGGGTAATGTTCGGGAAGATATGCCAATTCATTTTCTCCCAAATAGCACAGTGTCTATAGAAGACAGTGTTTGACGAATGTGTGTTACCAGTAATGAGTTACGGCACCGAGACGTGGCCGCTAACAATGGGCCTTTTATGAAAGCTGATAGTCATTCATAGAGCGGTGGAGAAGGCTATGTTAGGAGTTTCACTACGCGATCGTATCAGAAATGAGAAGATCCGTAGAAATACCCGGGTCACTGACCTAGCCCAAAAGAAACGCCAAACTCAAGTGGCAGTGGGCAGGGCACATTGCTCCGAAGAACTGAAGGCCGGTAGGGCTCGAAGTTTCTAGAGTGGCAACTGCGATCAGGAAGTCACAGCTTATCTAGGCCTCGGTCAAGGTGGACCGACAACCTGGTAAAGGCCGCTGGAATCCGCTGGATGCGGGTGGCGCAGGACTGGTCATCGAGGAATTCCTCAAGGGAGGCTTATGTCTAGCGGTGGACGTGATTTAGCTGAAATTATGATAATTGTTAAACATAATTATATCTAGGTACCTATCTACACCTATTATTCTATAATTACGATTCATTCTAAATGCAACGCAAATGTAACTTTGTAATCCTATATATGTATATAGGAATACAAAGTTATTTATGCAGTTAGTGAAACTAAAAAACTGGACTGAAATCGCAAGATATTTTAGTTTTCCCTTTATTTGTACACTAAACACTCATTGTATTCTAAATGTGAAGCTTCTATGTCGGCTAGAAGTACCTTAGAGTTTTGATGATCGGTCAGTCAGTGAGTGACAAAATTTAACAAAATTAAGAAAGTTTGACTAGTTATTATTCCTAAACTACTGGTTCAAATTGAATGAAATTCAGGCTTCTAGTTTAATCCACAACGAAGTTATGGGGGGTCTAAAATGACCTGAATTGGTTCGAGAAAAGATAGTACGGCCGTGCCGCTTTTTTTTTTGCTCGACTTGGCGGGGGCACTGCTGTGCCCCCAGATAAAAAAGCTTTGAACAAATCGCTAAATCTTTATCAGTGAACTTAATACTTCCTCACAATGCCTCAGCTTCATTCAACGGTTTCTGTCTAGCTTTTGTTTAATAATTATTATTTCCATACCTAGCACCAAAGAATCTCATTATCATGGCTATTAATATATTTTTATTTGAGCTAAAACATTACACATACGGCCATTGTAATGCGTCATCTATTTGCGACCCACCGCAACGTCCGGCCTATCCGACCAAATCGCCTAACCTTGACGCCTAGGTTGTTGACACTGAACTAATAACCAACGCCCATATTGTGACTAATAATCTAGCTGCTAGTATATTGGCAACAATTTTAATGTGTATTTAAATGAATAAGCTGTACTAGTTTTGCCTGCGACGTCATCTGCGCAGATTACTGCGTAGATTCATAAAAACACTGCTTATAACCTAACATACCATCACGCCTGTCGTCCCCGAAAGGTCAGTGGTGTACTAATGTACACACACGTTTTGCCGGTATGTTTTAGGTCCCATGTAATAGGGGGCGAGCTAGGATATGTGCTATATATAGGATATATAATCCATTCTTCCTATCTCACTGTAGGTCCTTCTCTCATTTGAGAGGGATTAGGCTATAGTCCACTACGCTAACCTAATGCAGGACAGCAGAGTTCACACGCCATAGAGTACATCTCTAAGGCACACAGGTTTCCTCACGATGTTTTTCTTCACCGTTTCAGCTTGTGATAAATAACGCACATAGTTTCGAAAAGGTAGTGGCCTTGGGATGGAATTTGCGACCTTTTACGTCACAATCCACAGACCACACTACTAGCCGATCGTAGTCTTAATCTAATGAACAAAATAAATACCTGTTACTATACGACGATCTGATTGGCGCAGTGGCTGAGGGATCAGCTTGTGCGTCTAGAGTTGCGGTTTCGATCCCCACACGGAGCAAATATTTGTGCGATCTACAGGTCGTTCCGGGTCTCCAACAACAAAATCCTAGTGTGGGGCTACGTTTTTTTAAAACAAAAACTAAACAAACAATTTATTTCGTAAATAGGATCCCCAACATCATCCAAAGTGCAATAAAGTAGCCTGTTTGTTTGAGCAGACTAATTTAACATAAATGATGTGCTGGCCTTGCAACGGCCATTGGCATCGTGTGTTTGGTGAATGGTATTTGTAGCTCAATAGTTTAATGTATGCGCTGTTTTTGTTTCTGAGCTAAAGGCAGAAGTCAAGGCGAGGTAATTGTTGTAGCTTTATGGGGCTCGGGAGTGTTGTTTGTTAAGAATTTTATTTGTTTTAATAGGTTCAAAGTACAGTCTAATAAGGATAGCTTGAAAGTTAGGACTAATTTGGAATTTAAATCGATGACAAACAATGCCTAATATGATTTGGTGTCTGCGCTAGGTTATATGGGTAATATGGTAGGAAGGGGTAGATTATTAAGGCAGATAGGGGAGGTTTTTTAATTTATTTATTTATTTATTTATATTGCATAATGTAAACATAGTTATAGGCATGGCTTACAACTAATAAATACATAACCCTGTTAGGGCGCAGCAAATTGACTTATAACTAATATTGCAATTTCTGTTATTATTATTACATCGCAGGTTACAGAACTAAAATCATACATCATCATCATCATAATACATAATATATTAATTTAACTTATATCTAGCTTGAAGGAACGATAAAATTACTTATATATTTATTTATGATATTATATATAACCTAATAATTATTTATTTATTATATATATCATTATTTTAAACAATTGTCTTCCATAAATTCTTGAATAGTATAATAAGAATTTTCTAACAGTAATAACTTTAATCTAGCTTTATATACACCTAGTGATTTGGTAGACCGTATACTTTCAGGTAGTTTATTATAAATTTGGATGCTTCGGTATTCTGGGCTATTTTTATACATTTGTAATCTGGGTGCTGGTAGAATCAACTTATTTTTTATCAATATATTCAGCTCGTAGAATAACTATAAATAAAACATAGAGAAAATCTAATGATATAAACATTAAGTCATCACGGATTTTATCGCGAAATATGGATATTATTTAAACCCGATTCGGATCTTTTTCTAGTCTGCCCGTGATTAACGATGCTGTAAATCAATATACCGCGATAAATTCTGTAAAAAACAGTTTTATTTTTAAAGTTTAGAAGTTTGAATCCACCTGTGACTTTATGAAATCATAAGCGTATTTGCTTTAATAGTATAGTTTGATCTCGTGGTCCATTTACCCACTTTAGAAATAGATAATAATAATCTTAATTTGCTAGAAACACGGTATTTTACAAGGTGCTGAGTAAATTGTACAACATATAAACCATTGATGACCTGATTAGCACAGCAGTATTAAAAGCTCTTCCATAGTCAGTGTCCTGGGCTCGAATCCCGGCAAAAACCAATGTTTATGTGATATTCAGAACTATACAGAATATAATACATACATTTGTATACATAGATTCCAACCTAAAACCTGCAGCGGTTAGCCACTGAGCTAACGGTGTCATGTACATACATTGTTATCAACAAACACATTACTGCGCATTATTATAATAAATAATATAAGTCAACCGATTGTGATAGGGTCTACGGACATAATGGGACGCAACATTGACATCAGCGCATAAATTGCCTCTATGTGCGCACAATAGACGACCGGATAGGCGTAGGAGTGGCGTGAACGACCACGCCAAGGTCAACAGGGCAGGGTCAAGGGCACTTACAGGAAACTTGGATGCATCAGAGTGTGAGATATTAATAAACCATTTGTATAACTTAGTGTCTTTCAAAGCAAAAGTAGATAGAGTTTATTTGAGCTTGCGTGCTACATCTTCGGCTGCATCGTCGCTTACTGTCAGGTGAGATGCTGTCAAACGCGCTCAATTTTGGTTAAATGAAATGGCCTTTTTGTCTATTCCACTCAATTAAAAAAGAATTCAATATTCAGATAGATGTTGAATAGAAAGTATGTAAAGCACAGAATAGTGAATCAGAGCCGCCTATTTATCATCAACCCATTATCGTCCCACTGCTGGGCACGGGTCTCCCTTCATTAGAGAGGGATTAGGCTATAGTCCACCACGCTAGCCTACTGCGGGTTGGCAGACTTTCACACGCCATCGAGACAAATCTCTCAAGCATGCAGGTTTCCGCACGATGTTTTCCTTCACCGTTTGAGCTTGTGATAAATACGCACATAACTTCCGAAGCCAGTGGTGCGTGCCTTGGGTTCGAACTCGAGACCTTTGACATCTCAGTCCACTGGTCACACCACTAGGCTACCAGGGCTCCACCCGCCTATTTGGTGCCGTAGATATGAAATGAGCTTCTACCATACTTGTTTGTGTATACATTGATATAAACGGAGAATATTCTGATAT
Organism: Craniophora ligustri; assembly: GCA_905163465.1. Taxonomy (NCBI): domain Eukaryota; kingdom Metazoa; phylum Arthropoda; class Insecta; order Lepidoptera; family Noctuidae; genus Craniophora; species Craniophora ligustri. The sequence continues at coordinate 992,815 of LR990967.1, read as the reverse complement.
ATATTTTATATACAAGAATAGATTTACTAACTTAAAAATTATATACTTTAGCAGTGATCGTAACAGGCGCTTGTAATATGCACGGATCGTAGCGCGTGGCGTTCCTTAGTTTCTACCTACCCCCGTAAGAAAAAGAGGTGAATATATGTATAATTTTATACGTCTCTTACAAATATAATTCAATGTTGGGCCAAATAGTTATTACAGTATTTATATAGTAAGACAGTATAAAAGGTGATAGCGTAAAATATAGTTAGGAATCCCCTATATAAAAAATATGTTATTAAATTTATTTCAGTGCGACCAATAATATCAAAATCAATAGTTAACTATGCCCACAGTCCTACCTCAATGTGTAGAGTGTATCCAAGCGCTCCATACAGATTCTCAGAACAACTAACTACGTGACTAGTTGGGTGACGTCACCGCAACTGCCCGACTGGCGATAGAGTCGCCGACCGAAAGTCAAGGTCACTATTGCTGAATAGAGTCGGTGTTAGTGTAGGTCAAATGTTGTTGTAGAGCTGGTGTAGTTTATTATTCTGTTTGTGCGATAGGTGTTTGTATGAAGTAGCTATTTTATTAGAAAAAAAATGGCGCTGTTTTTCTGACGTATGTTGATCTAGATGTAATTTGTCACCGTTTGATTTGTAATTTTTTTTTGTTAAACTTTTAATGATATTATTTTTGTTTAATTCAATTTCATTTACTTCCTTTCAATCTCCTGTAACAAATAAGTGGAGAAAGAAACTTCTAAAAAAATATGTATTTTTAATATACACATAGCATATGTATTATGTGTATCCAAAGTTGGAGGTCTATGATAAATAAATAAATAAATATTTAACCGTTTGAACATTAAAACAAAACTATTACCAACCTACAAAAAAAACTAGGTAACGAAAAAAGAGTGTACATTTAAAAGAGTATCTAAAAATATTACACAATATTGTGTATTTCAAACGATCAAGCCACAACACGTAGACTGCCAAATAAATTCTAATATAAAAACAAAACACACTACAAATATAAACATCTAACTCGAACCCACACATCGGCAGTGTCAACGACCGATGAAGTCATACCTCCTCAATTATGATTCTAACAGCTACGTTACCCAAGGTCATGTACTATGATAGACGTGAAGAACATCACTCACCGTACTGTAACATATTTTCATCTAATATTTTTAGTTTCAGCTGTAAATGTTTGTGGGCTTGAAAACAGTTGGATAATTTACCTAGTATACTCACTCCATTAAACTAATTCAATTCTTTGATTTCGCTCTTCAAACGTTTTCTTTTCAAATGAGAGGAGATGTCTGCTCATTATGTGGGACAGTACATGGGTTGAAGACGATGTCGCGTTTATCGCATCTCTTGTCACAAGATCGTCAAATTTGCAATAAAATAGAAGTAGTTTTGTCTGTTGGCTACGGTTGTAGTACAAATATTTTCTAATATGTATTCTTGTGACAGCACTATTAGTTAAGATATAATTTCATAAATATGTTATAATCAGAAGTGAGTCTAAATAGGTTTAATAGGAGTCAATTGTAAAAACAAATGACCTCTAGCGGAGCATGGTTGAAAAAAAACGAATTCTATTGTCAATAAAATATTTAGGCATTAGAAACTTGTGTTACATGCTCGTATTACGTCATATTGTGTGAAGTCCTTTACTTAACGTCAGAGTGAGTCAACGACCGAGAGTTACGGACGGAGCTAGAATGCTAGAAACATTGGAATAGGTCGTGCTATCATAGGCGAATAGAATTTGCGTCATCATCATTTTCCGAATTCCGACCTTGCCAAGAACAAAACCTAGACGAAATTCGTGTGTGTTTTATGTGATTTTATGTGTAAGATAAATTAGGTTGAGACTGATATGGTTCTTTATTTAAAAGTCCAAGTGATTTAAAAAAACATCGATGTAGTGAAAAGGTTTTTACAGGGTTGGCAATGCGCTACTGTTACCTCTGGTAAACTTAATGTTCTAACTCCGGTAACTGCAAACGATCGGGCGGATTTGGCGCTTGTTTGCGACCCTTGTGGTATGATTCTATTCTATATAATAATATATAGAATATAGAATAGAAACATTATAATCATATTATTACTTTTGTTCTATACACCGTGCGGGTAAAGTCACTGGTAGAAGCTAGTACCTATACATAGCCAATTTTATAACGTAATGACTTAACTAATAAAATAGCAGAAATAAAATTGCGCGTAACTTCGTCCACTCGTTCTGAACTGTCAAGTTGACAACTGACATCTGTTGGAACGTCAAAGGTCTCCAGTTCAATCCCAAGGCCACTGACACCACTGACTTTTTGAGTTACGTGCGTATTTATCACACGCTCAAACGGTGAAGGACAAAATCGTAAAGAAAATTTGATGGCAGTACGTGGAGAACTAAAATAATTATATTAAGATCTAAGTACAACGAACCATGTTTGCAAAGAAATAAATGACATTGAACTAGTTTTTGAAAAAAAATTACACGCCTGAGACATTCTCTGTATCGCGAAGTCTGGAAACCCGCAAGATGCTAGCTTAGTAAACTATAGCCTACTTTGAAAGGAGAATCTAACCCAGTAGTGGGACAATATAATACATAGGTTGATAAGAGATTTTAAATGAACACTACCTGATTTAAAAACCCGAACGGTTGTATGAAATACAAGTATTTATAATCATAGTTTTCATCATCAACCCATTATTGTCCCACAGCTGGGCATGGTTTTCCTCTCATTTATTGAGAGGGATTAGGCTTTAGTCCACCACGCTAGCCTACTGCGAGTTGGTAGACATTACATGCCATCGAGAAAATCTCTCAAGCATGCAGGTTTCCTCACGATGTTTTCCTTCACCGTTTGAGCATGTGATAAATACGCATATAACTTCCGAAAAGTCAGTGGTTAGCCTTGGGTTTGAACTCGAGACCTGTGACATCTCAATCCACTGGTCACACCGCTAGGCTACCACAGCTATCGTAGTTTTAATGTGTATTTTACTCTAATTTGATGCTATCTCTACATTTATTATCTAAATACATGCATCAAAGTTTTTGCCATGCACCGCGTCACTGTTTTTGCAGAAGAAAAACATTAAAACTTTTGTGTTTATGTGGTTTTTATATGTAGTTGTTTACTTATGCTAGAAGTCACGTGTAAATACATGTAATGGTGCAGAGTTCATTGAATGCAAAACTACACGTATTTAATTATATGTTTGTTTTAGGACTTGAGATTATATCAATGATGTTACTAAGTATGTCCGTGCTATCTACGTTATTGATTTCTTACACGTTATTAAATGTCGAAATAAAACTACGTTTTACGGATATTATATTGAACAAAAGAGTTCCTAGAATTTTATCGTATAGTACATTATAAAGTTTAAAAAAATCAGCGTAGATTTAGTAGGTACCTAAAATTCGTTTGATAATATGTTTCTTTGTATAGGTACCGGCATGAGTCGTGAGCACAAACTTCACTTGCTCATTCCATAAATTTTCGGTCTCTTTGGCGGAATGATGATGGCGAGGGGCGTCGAGGCTGCACACGATAGTTTCTGACCGGTAAACCGATACTGAACAAATTTGGCCGAAAGCGTACATGCCTAAAATGGCTTTAACTACTAAAATCTGTGCTCACGACTCGTGCCGAAAATTATAACAGGATTTTTACCAGAACCAAACGGCCCTAAAACTGATATCAATCAGGCTATTACTTCATCCAGAAAGCGCAAAACATCAACTAATTTCCATGTGTTATTCTAATAATACGATTCGCAACTCGAACCCCAAAAGTAGCAGCAAGTAATGCGACAACGGGTAGCCTCTTGCCGTATCCCCTAAACCACCTTCTCAACACCAAAGTAAAGAAACAAATGATACATAATACATACAAATATGTCCAACTACCTATTTGAAATAAGTCGAGACGGAAAATTAGCATTTTATGGCAACAAAAAACATTAATCCTTCGGCCGTGGGCTACAAAACAAAGGGCGTCTACGAACTGTGCAGACGCAGATGCGCATGTGTGTGCACAGTAACTACCAAGAGTATGTTATTAGAGAAATTTCGCAGAAGAGACATCTTTTGTTTTTGAAGAATTTTCTGGAAGCCAAGTTTAGAGGAAGGAGTTTTACATCTAGATATACGGCCTCTCTTTCCTTTCCGGGATAAAAAAAAGTATATGGAATCTAACGGACCAAAATCAGCTAGACAATTACAAGGTCCTTGGGACCATTTGCTGAATTGACTGCGAGCTCCCCCAGCCAGCCCATATGAAGCCATGCCCTTATGAAGGCAATACGCACTGCCGGCTGGTCTAGTCATGTTATGGCAATTTTAGTTTATTTTGTTGGGCGGCCGACGGAGAAAATTTTCTAAGACTATATTGATTACCTTTAGACATTTTTCTCCACCGGTAGTGTTTTCATATTACAAATATTAATTAATTAATATATGACGGGTAGGGCACCGGATTTAGATAGATAGATTTAGATAGATTTAGGTAGATTCGTCTTTCAAGTTGAGCTCCCGATTGGGAAAGTATCTCCGACTTTCAGAAGACAGTCGTCAAACAACAGTAGTTGTGTTTTTGCGAAATTACCAGAGCTCGTTATATTATGACTGATTGGGAATTCCGTTTGCCATCAGTGTAGTGACTCCCCTTACTATTTTAAGGAACTGAAATGGTTTCTTCAAACAAACAAATATTTTGATTTGAAATACTTAGTCGGGAGAAACAAAAAAATTTAAGTAAAAGTATTACGACATTTAATATTGTTTTGTTTGACGAAAATTCAGAAGTTAAAATTAATGATTCAAAAAATGAAGTCGATTTGCGGGAGATTTTTTACTTTAGAAGGACACACAAAAAATCGGGAGAGTCCTGCAAAATCCCGACCATCTTGCCACCCTACCGGTACTGCAGGATGGCAATTTCAAACATAATCTTTTTCAGTTCTCATGATAATGATTTCGTACACTGCGAATATTAGACATTGAAATAAAACAACTTTTTGCAGATTTGTTCGCGGTATAATGGATATTATTTTAACCCGAAGTTTTGGATGCTTTACAGCATCCATGGTCACAGGCAGGCTCGTGATACTTTTCATGATGATCTTTTGGATGGTACCTACTGTCACATCTGCGGTCTACTCTGGGGCTATCAGTATTAGTCGATTCGTCCTTCGTCTAACAAGGGCGGCGGGCCGGCAACCCGGGCTATCGATCTAATGCGCCCGCGCAATGTTCGTGTTCGTTCAGTTATCGCGAATACTGCAGGAAATGTATTCTTTTTATGTAGTACAACATAAAATACCATCGCGCCTTTTGTCCCCGAAGGGTTAGACAGAGGAGTACTCATGAGTGAACACCCAAATTTCGCCGGTATGTTTTTAGGTCCCATGTAATAGGGGGTGAGCTTATTGCCTGACCTCATAGCCTCGTTAGTCTAGCAGTCGTAAGTGCGACTGCTGTGCAATAGGTCTTGGGTTCGATTCCCAGGTCGAGCAGTGTCATTGGGGTTTTCTATTAAATTCTCGGTAGCAGCCCGGAGTATGGATTCGTGCCCGGTTGACAATAGGCTCGCCCCCTATTACATCAGAACCTAAAACATACAGGCAAAAAGTGTGTCTACATTACTACACCTCTGCCTAACTCTTAGAAGGTGAGAGGCGTGATGGTATGTACGTGTAGATATAAAAACTCGTCACCTAAAGTCACTAATTATAATTTCACAAACACTTTCTATATATAGTTCGGTCGGTCTCGAACCCACTGAATAGTTTCAAAGGGTTTTTTTTACTATTTTTGAAGCACCTGTGTCCCCTGTCGACCTTAATGGTCCTTTTTTGGTCCGATGCCTCTATACACTATGGTTTAGGGTACCTTAAATATAGGAATTAGTTTATGGGGTTATATTTTTTTTATACTTAGAAATTTTTGTGAGGTTTTGGTGGGATTTTAGGGGATTGGGTATGAGGTCTTTTAGGAAAAAGATGTTGATGTTATTATGTTAAAATCTTTTTACGAAAAAGAAATAGTATGTGTAAGGTATTTTAATATTTTTTTTAATGATTGCATTCCCTATAGCATGCATGGAAAGTATCTTAATATATTCGTATCCCACCTTAGCTTTGCAAGATTAATAATAATTTATCTAATAGGGTAATAATTATTATTTGTAAATTTGATATTTTTTTATCAAATTATACTAACATATTCGAGTGGGACCAGTGGACTGAGATATCAAAGTTCAAATCCAAGGCAAAAACCACCGAATTTTCTGAAGTTATGAGCGTATTTATCACATGTTCAAACGGTGAAGGAAAACATTGTGAGGAAATTTGCATGCTTGAGAGATTTTTTCGATGGCATGTAAAGTCTGCCAATCCGCAGCAGGCTAGCGTGGTGGACTAAAGACTAAAGCCCTCTCGAATGAGAGGAGACCCGTGCCCAGCAGTGGGCCAATAATTGGTTGATAATAATGATTCGGGATCTGTTAAAAAAAATCTCGGTGATATAAACCTCTATCTATTTTAAATAAATATTTGTATTTAGGAAAACCCGGACGGTACAAAATAGGAAATAAAAATGTTAACCTATTTCGCAAGAATAAAATTTACTTATACGACTTACTTTTATTATAAACAATACCAAATATATTTGATTATTATTTACAGTATAAGTACATTAAAAACGGTATTAAAACCTTATTTATATGCAATATCAATATAAGCAAAATTCTTATTTATTCATAAAAATAAAGACACTAAAGACTGGGCTGTTTTCTATTAGACCTTATTCTATCTAAAACACCTAAATATAGGCCGTATAAATATTTGTTCAGAGTGGGATTTGAACCCGCGACCCATTGACCAGAAGCAGCTCAACTCAACTTTTTTCTTTGCAACAAATATCAATAATATAATAACTTTAACAAATAATGTTTTCGAGATACGCTTAGACGAACGTTTATCTCCAATGATTGTTCAATAAAGATACAACAAAATAGATACTAAAATTTCGAGCAGCTTTTTAATGATTCCCACAGACCTGCCCACCTCGTTTAGCGTTTAAAGCGTGATGAAATTGCCCTCAAAACAATGTCATCAGTATGTTTTTTTCACATAGTTAATGAATCTGGTTTCCTAGAAAATATCGAACTCATAAATTGGTATTATTATAGTCGGAGAATAGTTATTTTTAGACGACCGCCTTGTCTAGTGATCAGTTACGATTCAGTCTCAATCAACTTTTGTCTAGATATATGCTAGATGAAGCTAGATTTATTTCTTCAAAGGAATACTGTAAGGAAGAGTCATATTAAAAGTACATGTTATTGTTTTTAATTCTCGTAACAGAGTAAAAAATCATAGAGTACAACAAATGACTTTTGAAAACGTTCGATGTTCAAAATTGGTTCGCGCCGAAACGATGAAACACGGCGGCGCGCTGTTCGTAAGTTGAAGTTGGGTGCTCGGCCCCGACAGCTTCAGCTACCGAGTGTGTACGAAAGAGATCCTTTTAGCGAAATTAGTCAGAGTTCCCGAAAAATGCGGCCAACGACCCTACGGGCAACACCTAAGTATTTTAGTGTCTAAAAAAATCCCGTGTTTACATAACACTCCGAAAATTTTAAATAAAAATCCACACCAAAGGGCTCAGAACGCGCACAGACAAAAATTTCGTCGGATACGGTTGTGTGTGTGCCCCACACACTGACACCACATAAAAATGCCCAATCGGTACATGTCGCACCACTACAATGAAGGGACGACGTAAGTCGCATACAAGTGCATAATTCGGCCGAGATGCAAAAAAAAAATATTTGGCAATGCGGCCCCTACGCGCCCGCCAGTCGCCCGCCCGCCTGGGTTAGGTTAGGTTAGATTTTTTGGCTCAAAACGCTCGTTGGCGATTTTTTGAAAATAATTTTGTGTCTACAACACTAGGAAAAGGCGTTCTTCCTGCAACTTATAACGCGCCAGTACGTCGCGATTTTTTGAATAAAGAACTCGGAGCGTGTCACTGCGCTCCACTAGGAATCTTATTTGAATTTAATAGTTGTTTTTACATAGATAAATAGATTTATTGTAGATTATTTCTATCTATTTAACGAGCGTTTTGAACTAAAATACCGCAGCAATCGGGCGCAGTGTTCATTCGGATTTATTTTACAGACATCAACGATTATGACTTATTATTTTTGACAAATAAAAACTAGAATTTTCATCGTTGAAAAAAGACTTGATTTAGTGCTTGAAGTGCCGTGTTGTGTTTTATTATACAATTTAACATTTTAATTTTTCTTTTATTGGACTTTTGTGTTTTCTGTTTTTATTATTTGGTAAGTACTTTTTATTTCACCCTTTTTTATTTTAGGATTTGTATTTTATGTTTTTATTTTTAAACCAACCGTAAACACGTTCGATTTTTAATAGAATCCGTTCCTGTGCAATTGCCGAATTAGTATTCTAATTTTAATCAAATATTACTTATTAAAACGACACAAAGGATTTATTAGCTTCGTATTCGCCACTGTGGATCACAATATTGCAACGTTTGAGCTTACAAAAACAATATAGACTTTGATAAACGTATATTTTTCTAATCAATCGGGAATAATCCCTAGACAAAGTCACAAGGACACGTCGTGTTGTGACGTCAGCAGTACTAGGCACTGGCGAGAAAGTCGGCCATCTTGATTGTGTGTTCTTTTTTTGAAGCCTACGAAGTGCGCGGGCGCGGGCCCGCCATGTTGCTTTATGTTCAAATTTCGAATGTAGATTCTTTTTTCTTCGCTAATATTGCCAAATTCTAAATTTAAGTGTAAAATTAATATATCTTTTGGATTAAACATTATATTATTAAGTTATTTAAACAGTGTTTTTGCCCTCATGTGCTGCATTTACTGCAATCGAATGTATGTTAGGCCTATTTGAAACGGCTTACATTAATTTTCCCAGAATCACTGCGTTCATGACTAGTAGCCAATATTTAATAAATTAAGCGTTTTAAAGGTGCTCTTGACAATGGTGCCATTTAAAAAATGCATTTTTATTACAAGCTTTTGTTAATCTGGCAATGTCTGTTAGTAAGCATGCTTAGGTCAAATCTTGCAAGATTTAATTGAACCACTTCCTCTTATTTTACGGAGATAAAATTCAATGCATTTCTATGGTATCCCTGACTGATTCTATATCGAATTAACAATTGCATTTAATGTATCTAATAATGGAAATAAAACACTACTTTTTTACGGATTTATCGCGGTATATTGATATTATTTTAAGACACGATAAAATACGTAAAAAGTAGTTTTATTTTAATGTCTAATATTCACGTAGGACTAAGAAACCAATATACCTATCAAATAATATTTTTATAATGCAGTTACTGTACTAAACTACAGTCTTTAGTTTGAAATATAAATAGAAATAAGGTTAGTTTGAGTTTGAGTTCATAAAAATATAATCTTTGAAAAAAATGACTATTAAGGCTACCCGACTAACTACAGTAGGTTCGTAAATGTCGAGACAAAGAACTTAAAATGACTAAATACTTAAATTTAAAATATCGTGTTGATTTCATCTATATTACACAGAATAACCTGCTCCTTTTTTGAAGACGGTTAAAGAGAATAACTATCATCTTTCTACTCTATCTCAATTGACTTAGAAATAGCGAATACTTCTGTAATTAGCAACACTTCATCTACCAAACACAACCTATCTTCTGTCTCCCTCTTTTCATATAGGTTCTTCTCACGTTACGCTTTAAACCTTTTTGGTCCTTCATCTTTGTGTATAGTATGTAGAACGAATTTTTTTTTTGATATCTTTATTATTAAAATATAGAATAATGCTATTGTCATTTATTGATGGTATTTGTGGCTTTAATTAAATAAGTATTAGAAAAACATATCAGACTTGGAAAACTAAATAAATACTCAAAATAATAAAATCATTAAATATAAGTCGGTATTATCAAGAACAAAGGAATACTTCGATACACGAAATAAAACACTATGAACAAAGATATAGAAACATTAATAACTGCAAAAGAGTTTCTACAAGCGCCAGCGTCAAAGGATCCTCTAAATAATTATGTCAAATAATAATTAAGTATTATTTTAATATTAGATTTAAACCTAACTATATATACAATCATTTACCAGCATTTTAGCAATCAAATTGTTGTTAGAAGAACATAATTTAATAAAGTATTTGCCTCTGTAAAATCATCTAAAAGTCACGTGAACTGGAAAGAGACAAAACATGTTTTGTTTCTTTTTCAGTTGAGTTTCTAAGTTTTCATATTATTATCTTAATTATAAATTCATTAAAGTTTTCAGTGGGTTTAAAATTAAAAATAAGGTATCTAGACGTAAATTTCCAGGCGATTTGTGTTATAGATTTTAGTTCAATATATCGCCACGGGGCTTTTTGGATTTAGTTTATTACTTTTGTGTTTTCGTGAGGAAACCTGCATGCTTGAGAGATTTTCTCGATGGCATGTAATGTCTGCCAACCTGCAGTAGGCTAGCGAGGTAGACTATAGCCTAATCCCTCTCTAATGAGAGGCGACGAGAGCCCAGCAGTAGGATAATAATGGGTTGATGATGATGACTTGTGACCCACTAAAAAAATAATCCTTCTATTGTAACAACAGAAGAAAGACAAAAAGTTCACGCCGTGATGATGAGATTGTCAGCAGAAACGGATAGTTAAACCGACTCCTTAGGGATTTCAGAAGATCATTTACATAATATCTTCATTCATGGTAGCACTTTTATTTAAGTGTAAGTATATACTTTGGATTCCAGAATTTTCTCCCTTTTCGACAAGTTGTTAACAGAAATTTCTAAACTTGACTAATTCTCACTAATCACATTCTATAATAATAAGGAACAAGTACCTGTAGATTATTCTGTAAATTAATGAAATCCATTTTAGAGTACACTTCAATACTCCATAGATTTTTTAAATATTTATTAATAAATAATGAAACTCCTTAGACAAGACGATGTTTGTAAACATATATAAGCGTGTCTGAAGTGAGAGAGCTTGATTATAAGACAACGAACTAAACAACTATTTGCGGGGGTAGTTGTTTGTTAGGGAGGGGGGCAGTGACTATTATTAGAGTAATAAAGTTTGCTATTAAACGTGTACGTAATTTACACACAATCATCTCATTGTTGTTTAAGAAATTGAAACGTATGCCTTCAAAATATAAGCTTTCTTTTAATATTAATAGACCATATAGCTTTTATAGCTTTTACAGTCTAATCACATCATCATTTCAACCGTTAGACGTCCACTGCTGGACATAGGTCTCCCCAAGGATCGCCACGTCAACTGGTCATATGCCGCCCGCATCCAGTGGATTCCAGCGACCTTTACCAAGTCGTCAGTCCACCTTGCCGGGGGCCTGCCCACACTGCGTCTTCCAGTAGTAGTAGTAGTCTAATCACATAAAAATAAGTAATTCAAATACATGTTAAAAGAAACACGTTGTCGAGTCTAGTTGCTGTCTCTCAACAACAGTCTTGAGTTTTGACATAAATATTGCAATAAGCTCGAACGCGATCAACAAAAAATATTCTACAATAGCAAAAAAAAATGTTGTACAAATTAGCATATCTCTACCTAACCTTGCAAGGACTGTAGTCGTGATAGTATGTTTGTATGCGTGCGTGTGTGTGGCTAGCCTTGATTCCTGTTCCCTGCATGAGAGATGCATACAATTGAAGGCCACACGAGATAGCACTACTAGTCTAAATCCGTTGTGGCCGGACTGGCTGGCCCGAGTCATTTAACTTTTGATTTTGAAATGACATTCACTTGTTGTGCTTGCCTAAAAACTATGCAGTTACGTGTGGATTTGAATCATTGCTTTTCTCGTCATCCCTCTATATGTGTGTGAGCGTTTGCGCATGTGTGTGTTCGGATAAATATGATCTATTATTTATAATGTACATAGCTCTATCATAGGTGACTCAGAAGTTAGGGGCAATGTCAAAAATAATGATTTTTTAGACTATTGTGGCTATAATTTATGTGAATTTTGATGATATTGTATATTTACAATGTTATTGGTCAATGATAAGAATATTACGGATAGTTTTCGTCATTCAATAGATGCAGAAAATAGGTAAAACTGCCCAGAAAAGTACCCAGATTCATTTATTACTCTACATCAAAATAAGTAGTATTCCAATTATAAACTTTTCTATGCGTCCGTTGAGGACACATAATATATAAATAACGGTTAATTCTGAAATATTCCCGCCATTTTGTCTTACCATTATAGTGTATCACATTAAAAAAAATATTGTAACATGTCATATTACGTATTTTCCAAACATTATTTATTTTCTGTTTGTTTTTATTTAATTATAAACGGCCTTGGATGTACGTTGGATTACGTAGCTAAAATAATTCTATAAGTGTTATATTGTCTGTGGCTCTTGCCAAAATAAACGGAATGACATATTATTTAAAAGACAAAAATGTCAATAGATCTACGTCATTGCTACTTCGGCGTTTCGTTTTACAAATTGTTCAATAAGCCTATTATTATGTATATATCTTAATAATATTTATATTAATAATAACTATGATAATATATATGAAATAATATATATAATAACATTATAATAGTATTATTTAATATAAATAACATTAAACATTAAAAGCTGATATCTGAAACGCAAATTATAATGTTGCCAAATTATTAATTTTGTTATATGATTTATTAAGTCGCTTTTAATGATATTAGGACAAATAAGATTTCTAATTAAATATTTATGAAACATTCGGCTGTTTTTTCTACTTCAAATTAATAAAAAAAAAATTATAGTAGCAAATGCCAGTCAGTTATTGTCATTGATATCAAATTTTCCAAAAAAAGTAACTCGTAAATTTAAATCATACAAATTTAAAATTTTGAATTCTAAATCTACTATTACTACTATTTAGCAATAGCTGGCTCAAAATACAAATATTATTATTGTTACAACAATAAATTCTATCAATGCAGCTTAGTGAAGTTATAAACACAGACATGCACAGAAACCTGCGTCGCTCGTGCGCGGGCGCATAAAAACAGACACTTTCAGGTATAAATTACGTTCTATTTATACGCATACTACATGTTATTGGAGCTTAATATATAAATGGACGAATTTAAGAACAGTAAAGCATAATTTGTTTTGTCTGAATATTTAAGCAAAAGTCCTTTTCTATACCACTTGGATGGCAACTCACGACTCTCCCGATGGTAAGCGGTTACCGTAGCCTTTGAACGTTTGCAACACCGGAGATGTCACTAGCGCGTTGCCGACCCTGTGAAAACCTTATCATTCCTTGTTTGAAGAATCCCATGCTTTAGTCTTAACTGATAAAAATGTGGGGTTAAATAAATATTGGGGGACATTTTACACATCACCATCTAGTCCCAAACTAAGCAGAGCTTGTACTATGGGTACTAGACAATGGATATAAATACTTATATACTTTTTTTTGTAAATACATACTTATAATACATAGGAAACACCCAGACGAACACAAACATGTATATTCATCAGATAAATATTTGTGTCCCGTGGGAATCGAACCCACGACCTCGTGATCAGCAGTCCGGTTCTCGAACCACTAGACCACATAGGTCGTCCAGCCACGTTTACAATGTTCAGTCTAATAACTTTACCGAATGCTGTATCTACAATTTACATATGTATCGAAAAACCCATTAAGATCCTTGCGTACTGCTAATCACCTATGGTGTTCGTTGGTTATCATCATACTAATGAAAGGACAATGAAATAAAACTAAGTACTTTTACGGATTTTATCGCGGTGTATTGAATTTATTTTATAAGATCACAAATTCGAGAAACGTAGTTTTTTATATATAAAATTCTCAGTATAAAGTATGGGTAACTTATATAAAATCTGCCTATAATTAATCATAAAAAAACATATACGCAATATATGTGTGTCCATGAGTACACATCTGTCTTATCCCTTACGGATACTAGCGTGAAGATACGTATGTAATAAAATATAAACATTAAGACACTAACAGGTAAAAGGGCCAATATCCTAACATATTCAATACCCTTCATCCATAACCTTAAAGGCGTTAGGCCCGCTACACACGTGCGTAATACTTGTATACTATTGTAATACTATTAGGCAGAGGTGTGCTTAAGTGGCGAATTAAGAATAAAAAGTTAATTCTTAATTCGCACATAATATGTACACATAGTTGCATAGTTTTATTTTGAAAGAATCAAATTAATTTAATAAGATGACAAAAAAAAACTTTCAGAAAAAAATAAACTGTAATCTACTACATTCGATACGAAGTATATTTTAGAAAACAGCTCCAAAATATAACCTCAAATTTTATTTTGATCTGTGATAAAAACACGGGTCGGAATAGAAACACAAACAATTTTCATCTACAAAAAGACTGCGACAAAAAGTCGCGCAGAAATAAATCGCAAGCGCATACTAGACCTTAGCTTTACGTAGAGAAAAATAAACTAACAAACAATATAGGAAACAAAGGCGAGTCTCATAAAAAGCGGTCCAAGACTCCACTTGTTGAATACACCCAATTTACTGTGGACCTTTGCTACCTTATAAAAGGTAAAACAACATGTTTCAACATAAACTGGCCATAAAATACAAGCAATGTTTTCCATCTATGACACAGAGTCTTAAAACTCGTTAAATACCAGTTTACTGCGACCTTTAACGACGTACAAACTGCAAGATAACAGGTATCATGATATATTGGTTGTGTCATGTTTGACTGCACGCTGTTCTGTCAATGACAAAATGGTACTGGTAATGACTAGTTTATTGTGAGCTCCTGTCTAGTAAGGTCATGTACTAAATGAGGTGTCAAGATAAATTGGACACTATACGTGGTAATGATTTTCCAACTATGTAACACAGTGTTAAAACCAATTTAAAGTGAGCTTTATTTTGGTACTTTAGGGAATATGTGAAAAGTGTCAAGGAAAAATGGATATGTGTGCTGTTTTTACACTCTTCTATTACAATATTATCTTAACTTTTTTTTTTAAAGATTGCTGCATGTGTTTTGAAATAATAAAATGTTGGACCAACGTATACTGGACATATTGTTCGTGTTCAAAGAATGCATATAATTATGGTTTTCCAGTTATGACACAGTGTCAATTAATGTTGAGGAGATGTGTAATGCGTGTCTCTGTCATTTCGCTTGAGAATGAACGAGACAACACATAAATGAAGCAGTTTGTTGTCTAGATGATTTTATATTGGCATTTTGAGTTATTTTTTAATATTTCACCGGTAATGGTTTGTCGTTCGGAGGTTCTTAAAACATACTTGACTACTTTTTGCTTTGTTTTCTCGCTCATGTTTTCCCTATCTTGTGGCAATTTCCATAAATCTAAATCTGTTTTTGAAAATAAAAGGTAAAACGATTTGTTTTGTGATTTTTCTTCCTCAATCCTGCGCTTCTAAACCACCTAAACTCTCACAATAACCTTTTTAAAATAAAAGTCTAATAAAAATAGGTTACCAGCAGATATATAGATAAATAAATAAATAAATATTCCTGGACATTATGACACAGCGCCATCTAGTCCAGAGCTAAGCAACGAGGCTTGTGTTACGGATACTAGTTGGTTGACTTTTACTTTTTTTTTGTAGATATATACATATTATACATCCATGACTCGGTACAAATGTTTATGCTCATCACACAAACATTTGTCCCTACCGGTAGAACCCGGGACCCTTAGCACAGAACGCAGTGTTAACTACCGCTGGACTAATTGGGTCGTTAAGTCGTCAATCTATTGTCAACTATAGCGGGTTTCCTCAGCGTATATTTAAAACCTAATATCTAGACTTGTTTATTTCCTAGGAAAGGTCTAGCCATGACCTCATGCTATCTGATGTCTGCTTGCAAATGACGAGAAAACTATTCAATCTATTGTGTTCACTTCATAATATGTCTGCTACGCTTCGGGATCATTCGGGCGCCCGAACATAGCCGAAGATTCCCGAAGGCTCTCTAAAGAATCCGCGGCGCCGAAGATTGCCGAAGTTAATTGATTCGTTTTATAGTGTACAAGATATTTTATTATGTTGTTTATTATTTTGTAAGGGTTGTGTGTGTTAAGACTACGGGTCGGGTGACCTACAAGGGTCTCTGTAACTTGGAAAGCACGACAAGCTATTTACCTTTGACAATCATTAATGATCAATTTGACAACCAATTTGTCCCACTACTGGGCCCCAGTATCTTCTCATTTGAGAGGAATTAGGCTATAGTCTACCACGCTAGCCTACTGCGGGTTGACGGACTTCAGAAACCGTCGATAAAATGTCTCAATCATGCAGGTTTCCTCACGATGTTTTTTCTTCACCGTTTGAGCATTACTACAGCTTATGACAGAATATTCCTATTCCGCTGTAATTAGGTTTGCATCAAGCTCTTGAATCTTACCTAACATAGTTTAAAAAGAACCTGATCTTTCATCATCAATTTGAGGAGACTCATCATATCTCTGCATCATATAGTATTAGGATAACATAAAATAAAAACGTTGAATGACACGACAGTCCCCAATACACAAAATACTAAATAATATTATATCGTAGCACCTCCTACATAACGTGAAAACCGATGCATAACGTTAGCATCAACAATGAATAAAATCATTATAAAACAATAGCAGCATAACACGACTATTTAGTGACGTAACCAACTGTAATTGGTCAGTAATATCGCTGATGTATTCAACAAAACATTGTCATGAAAAGTCAGTTAATACATATTTGAAGGTCGTTTAATAAATAACTGTTGTATGTGAATGTATGTATAACTTAATAATTATTACCTTGACAATAGCGGACTTTGTGTGTAGGACATTTAGCCTATCAAGTCAGATATGTGCACTATGACGCTTCTATCCTTGAAGGGATAGGCACAGGTGTTTGATAGGCGCAGTGGCTGAGCGCTTGGCACGAAGCTGATATTTGTAAGATCTACAGGTATTTGGTTCGGGGTCTAGGCGTTAGTGTGTTTGTGAAAATTTCTCCTACTTTATAAAAGAATATCCTAGAAAGGGTCGACGCAAAGAAATAAATGACAGATAATAGTGAAACGCTACTCTCACGCGCCTGAATGGTCATCAGTCAGACACCCTACTACAAAATACACAATATAATAACTGCGTCTTGTTATATAGGACTTAGAAAACATATTGTAAGGACCGTGGATATTTGACAGTTGTTGACAGTAAAGTGAGGCAGAATTCGACTGGCCTACACTTCTTTATTAATATTATAAAGAGGGAAGATTTGATTATTTGTTTGTATTGAATAAGCTCCGAAGCTACTCGATGGATCTGAAAAAAAACTATCACCAGTATAATGCTACACTGTCCATGATGATAATACGCTAAATTTTATTTAAGAAGAATTTGGGATCCATATATGATAACTTCTATTAATACATCCCAAGCTGTAAAAAATACCAAGAAAACCTTACCGTGATTAAATATTTCAATAACTTTTTAAATATTTATGAAATACTTATATCAAGCAGGCCATATTAATACCAATATCATAACTGCAAAAGTGTGTTTGTTGGTTATCTCTTCACTCTTCAACCGCTGAACCGATTTAAATGACATTTGGAATTAGATAGTTTGAGTCCCAGGGAAGGACATAGGATAGTTTTTGCCCTAGAGATAATCCCTTAAAATGGCGAAACAGGGGTGCTATTATTTATGCGCAACCGATAATTTCTTAACAGAGGGTAGTACCTAATAAATAAATAGTAGATTGGACACAATTCCTTATTCTACACACAAATTCGGGGGCAAAAGGTAGTATATATCAAAATTAAACTTGGATCTAAGAAAAGCCTGGTGCACGTAGAGTTTCCGTAATCAAACACGCAGTCTCAGGGTCGTCCGGTGCGCGCGCAAGTACATGCGCTTGCGCCGCCGTGTGGGTGCTTTATTTTTTATTTGTGCATTCGTAGCTCCGCGGTAAGATAGACAAGGCATTACTAGCACGCTATTAAAACCTTTTTATTGTAGCTTTTGAGTAAATTATTTTTGTTGATTTTTTTGAAATTCTTATATAGGCACATAAAAAATGTTTGATATAATAACATAGATAGAATTAGCTGGAGGAGGATGGTTCGAGTTTTGGGGAGGTTTTTTGCGAGAGGGAAGATGAAAAACCTTAAAAAACACGTATTATCACCATGGGCACATGTTATATTGTACATTTCTTGTATGTTAGGTGCATAAAAAATATTGAAAGGAATTGGGTGCTTGCCAACGATGAAACGTTGGGATCAAATCACGATAAAATCCTCAAAAATAAGTTTTATTGCAAAAGTAGAGATAATTCATAGCAGTCACCATAGCCGAAATTGGCTGGAAGTAGCTATATATGTATATATATATATAAATAATATACTTTTCGTGACATAATTATCTGATCATGTGTCAAAATCGGCAGCTTTAGCACATTTTAAATAATCTTTTCTTTATGAATGGCAAAAAAAAACAAAGTAAAAAAATTTATTACTTAGCTTTCGAGCTAACACCGAACAAAACTGTTACAGATCATATTAAATAATATAAAAATAATATTTTAAAACGGGGGTCTATATAACATCCAAAATCTATCCACACTCCAATATTACAAGCGTGGGGATATTCAAAATAAACTTACGCATTTAACAAAAGAAAGACGTATGGACCAAGGTTGTCTCGATGACTAACCACGTACTATAAACATAGCTTTGATAGTAAAACACGAGGGAGATTAAACACCATCTTACTTGCATTATAAATGCGAAACCTTGTATATAACGTATATGAGAATGTTTGTTACTCTTTCTCGCAAAAACCGCTTAACGGATTTGGATAGAATTTGGCATACAGATAGTTAATACCCTTCTTCTTGTCTATATACCATGCGGGGAAAGCCGTATAGGCTAGTATGATATTCATCATCATCATCATCATCAATCCATTAACATCCCACGGCTGGGCACGGGTCTCCTCTCATTTGAGAGGGATTAGGCTATAGTTCACCACGCTAGCCCACTGCGGGTTGGCAGACTTCACATGCCATCGAGACAAATCTCTCAAGCATGCAGGTTTCCTCACGATGTTTTCTTTCACCGTTTGAGCTTGCGATAAATACGCACGTAACTTACGAAAAGTCAGTGGTGCGTGCCTTGGGTTCGAAGTCGAGACCTTTGACGTCTTAGTCCAATGGTGTGACCATTGGACTAAGACGTCAAAGGTCTCGAGCCGCTAGGCTACCACAGCTCTCAATTCTTCTCTTCGTATGTTATTACGCTACATATATCTATTTTATTTTGATAACCCGATTAGTACAGTGGTTGTGTGGCTGCTTACCGTAGTAATAGCCCTCGGTTCGACATTTATATCAATGTATCTAATACCTAGTGTTAGCAACACAAGCCTCGTTGCTTAGCTCGGGAATAGATGGCGCTGTGTAATAATTACGCTGTGTATTAATTATATGATTTTTAATTATTTTTAAAATATATGTAGGTATATAGTAAATAATATAATTAACTCAATCAGGTGTTATTTTGCAGAAACCCATAAAAACCTCTTTTAAAAGAACATTAAAATTATGGTATTTTTATTCAAGGTTGTATGCCTTGGACGACAATATCCATACTTTGGGTTTTTACTAAGACTTTTCTATCAGAAAATCCAAACAAAACTTGCTAATATGGAAATCAATCTTAAAACCTTAGACAACGGCTGCCCTATAAAAACGAATGTAATAATAATAACTATATAAAACATATTTAAAAATGAGTTAAGTAATCGACAGGTGCCCCTGATTAACTAATCTCAGATTTCTCATAAAGTTTGATTCTAAGACACTTCAGTCCTGCCCACCCTATCGCGCTACACACGTCGCAACTATATATTTGCAACAAAACATGTGCATCAAGGCTATCTGTGCGTGTGTGAGTGCGCCGGCTGCCCCTGCGCAGCTTTTCCTTATGGCTTTGTGTGCACAATTCAAACTTATACTAGGTTTTATCTTTACACTAATTAGGTATATTTTGCCATTTTTTTACGTAAGTAAATTAATACCTTTGTTTGTTAAAATAAAATGTGTCGATGTTTGTTACTTTTTCATGCAAAAGCCGATTCTATTTACCATGCGGGCAGAGCCACGTGTATAAACTAATAATAATTTATATGTATAAAAATTGTGTAAGATTCAAAATTTCAAAAGTTTTGCACCGATTGAGCTCAAATTTTGACACGATTTAATTATTTTTACATTTAACCAAAGTGTCTCATAGCGAAACGTAGCAGGGTATATAGCTGGTATGATTTATTTATCTTTTATGTATTTTTTTCTCCACCTTACCAGGGTGGAGAAAAAAAAATCACAAAAAGACTTAATTTCCGAGAGGAAAACTATCCTATGTCCTTCCCGGGACTTTTTCTTGGGGAAATTTCAGGTAATCAGAGGTAAAAATCAGAGGTATCAAACAGACAGACAGACAGACACAATTTCACATTTATAATTTTAATAGTATGGATATAGAGGAGTGCCGAACGCCAATTTTTTTTTGCATAAAATAACTTTGAATCTCTACCAATGGGTGACCACTAGTTACGACTTTTTTATGCATTTTCTAGGAGATTAGGCTATATAGTACCCAAACTCGTACAAAATACATAATTTCGAACTGTCTGTAGAAACTATGATCGAAAAACAAAAGCAAATCAATTCAACGAGTATATTAATGTAAAATTCTAAATAATAAATAAAAAAATATTAAGATTATGAGGTGTATGTATTATATTAATATTGTATGTTTTGATCTCAGTTGGAGCTTTATTAAGTTTATATTTAATTTTATGTATGTGTATTTTTTTTAAATTTGCATGCTATTTTATTATGGCAAAATGTGACTGTTCTTAATATAATATTATGTACCATCTTTGTAACCACATTTTAAGCAAATAAATGAAGTATTGAAATCTTTCAGCAGAGTGATCGAAAAGTAGTTTTATTTTCAAGACTCGTTGCCTACTTATAAAGCTATTAGCTGACCTCATGCCTTCCGCAGTTAAAGCACACTTAATGTGACTATAAATAACACGCAAGGATACTGGAGTGGGGCGGCGCATCAGCCCGGGGGGAGGGGTGGGGGGACGATTCGAAAGTTGCACAAACGCATCACCTTGACCCTCATATGCGTACTATAGCCAGCTCTCTGACTTCGCTCGTTTTTGGGATAGTTTTTTTTTCTTCAAGTTTTCATTCACGTCTTAGCGAACGATTTTTTTTAACGTGTTACAGATTTTTTTTTTTTATTGGGACATATTTTTACCATGTAATAAAACTAGTTTTTAACCATATTTTACAGCTGTATATCTTAAACTCAATGTAGTGGATCCTTTTCGGAATTCAAGGTCATGGGTACCTAAAAGGTATCCTAATTTACCCATGAATACCATGGTATAATTCGTAAAATTGTAGTTTTATATTAAGGTGTAATATTCACGTAAGACCTATGCCCAGCAGTGCAGTGGGCTGATTCAGGCTCATGATGATAATGATGATGACGATTTACGAAAGAATAAAAAATCAGTAAAGATATCCTTTTGAAATCACTGTTTAGTTTTGGTAAAAATAAACGAAAATATTGCTTTATAATATACAAGTAGGTATTTGTAATGGATTCGATTGTTGCACTTAAATAATTTATTGTATGAATACAACTTACACTACATGATAAACAAATATCACGTGACCTTTTCTTTGTTCGTTTTTTTAATACATTTCCGTTGCATTCGATTGACATAAGAATGTAGGAAAGAAAGGCATTTTGTTTCTTTTTATCTTTAATAAAATTGAAATACAATTATTTACGATACAAAAATGTGAGATGTAAAGATATGTTTAATATAACCAATCTATACTAGGCAGCTAGCGTGGTTGAAGACCTCAAAAATACATTCATATTATGCCTATATTATTATATAGATATTGTACAAATACTCGAATACTAGAAACTGAAATAAAACTATATTTTACGGGGGTATTTTTATGGGAAGTCTGCCTGTAACCATGGATCCTGTAAATGATCCGAAACGTTGGGATTAAACAGTATCTATCCTTTTTTTTTAAGTGTGTCTGTCTGTTTGTCTGAGTGTTACTTCTTCACGCTATAACCGCTTAACCAATGATGAAATTTGGTATAGAGATAGTTGAATAGATAATAAAATAGAGTTAGTTTGAATCCCGGGGAAGGACATAGGAAGTCATCCCTTTAAAGGCCAAAACGGGGGTGGAAATAAAATTATTAATTTTACGGAGACGAAGTCGCGGGCATAAGCTTGTATTCTATATACCGCAGTAAAATCCGTAAAAAGCAATAAGCATATTATTCTCAAACCAAACTTTTCTAAGTACAAAAAAACGGTATATCAACCCACTTCCTACAATTAAATTGAAACCTATAATTAATCAAATAACTACAATTAAGCCCCATTTATCGTAATCATCAAAAATGACAAGTACACACAACAACCCCTATTATATGGTGGTGAATGACGTCACAGACCACCCTTACTCGTACGACACGACACGTCACCGTTGCACGATGCAGCCCTCGAGTTAAGGGGCGAACTATTTTATGAAGAAAATGGACGTCATTCAATGTTGGTTTTGCCAACTTTTTAGGGTTCCGTACCCAAAGGGTAAAAACGGGACGCTATTACCATACTGTAATAAATTCTAATAGTGGGCGCACTCCTTTGTATGAGCACGAAATGCCGACAGTCGTCTACACGTTGCGCATAGCTCAGGGTTGTCACTAAAACATTTTACAAATATTTCTTTCTTAATAAAAATTTAAAAATCTTAGCTTGAAATAGGCTAAAAAATACAAAAAAAAACATTTTACAAGTTTAAAATAATATTGTCAAACAAACTCAAACTCAAACTCAAATGATTTATTTCAATTAGAACAATATTACTGGTACTTTTGTATTGTCAAAAACTAGTTGCACGGATCCAAAACAATCTTAAAAAAAGTTCTTATGGAGAAGAGCCAGCAACAAACTCCATAAGCCCTCATGCCGTTTGACGACCCATTTAGTCCAACGGTAGTTAACACTGCCTTCTGTGCTATGGGTCCCGGGTTCGAATCCCGGTAGGGGCAAGTTTTTTTGTGATGAGCATAAACATTCGTATCCGACTCATGGATGTATGTGTGTATAATATGTATGCATTTACAACAAAAAAAAAGTATATATGTAGTATATCAACCATCTAGTATGCGTATCACAAGCCTCGTTGCTTAGCTCGGAACTAGATGGCGTTCTATCACAATGTCCGGATTATGCATGTTTCATCCATACTAATAATAAACTTTCATTACTACGTATTTGAAGCTCCGCCCACAAGTTCGACGGGCACACACCGTCGCACGTGTTTGTCCTGCTAACGTCAGCGCTATGTCCTGCTAGGTCTAAGCACATGTGGTCTGTCGTGCGCGGCGGACATGTGGCGGCTGCGTGGGACGGACTCGCGTGACGTCACCATTACGCACACCGCACCATATAGAGTGCGGACTTGGAACAATATTGATATTTTATCAAAAGTGTTTCAGCATTTTAATTCAATACGGCTAGCCTTGCTAGGATTTTTTTTGGTACCCAATTGTATTTATTTCCATAAATAGGAGCTATGAAAACAATTTTAACTAATAGAAATTTATACATATAAGTATAAAGTATCTTTTAGGGTGTACATAGTGTTAAAATATGAAATCTATATGGTATTAAAATTAAAAAATTTTGGTAGTATACAATAATAAATACATTAAAACGAATGTATACGAATTAATATTTTTAGTATGTTGGTATTATTAATATCACAATTTCCGTGGTCAAGAACAAAGCGTCCCTAAGTGATCATGAATGTTATAAAGAATAGGCAGTAGATAAGGATATGTTGGAATCAATAAAAAAAAAATTTCTGGACATTTTGACACAACGCCATCTAGTTCCGAGCGAGGCTTGTGTTACGGATACTAGTTGGTTGATATGCTACATATATACTTTTTTTTTTGTAAATACGTACATAATATACATATATAATATCCATGACTCGGATACAAATGTTTATGCTCTTCACACAAACATGTGTCCTTACCGGGATTCGAACCCGAGACCCATAGCACAGCAGGCAGTGCCAACTACTGTAAATTTAATTTAAACGGAAATTATGACACAGCGCCATCTAATTCTGAGATAAACCAACGAGGCTTGTGGTACGGACACTAGATAGTTAATACACTACATATATACGTTTTTATATATAGATAAATCCATGACTCAGTTCAAATGTCCACGCTCATCATACAAACATTTACCCCGACCGGGATTCGAACCCTGGACCATTACCAAACAAGGCAGCCTTTAACACCGCATCACTAATCGTTTCGTCAATAACATTCAACATACTGCGACAGAATCCTTAAAAAGTAATTTTATTTCAATCTATACTAATATTATGAAGCTGAATTCAATCTATTAAAACCGAAGAGTTTGTTTGTTTCATCATCAACACGGTCTCCTCTCATTTGGCTTAGAATTAGGCTATAGTCCACCACGCTAGCCTACTGCGGGTTGGCAGACATTACATACCATCGAGAAAATCTCTCTAGCATGCAGGTTTCCTCACGATGTTTTCCTTCACCGTTTGAGCGTGCGATAAATACGCACATAACTTCCGAAAAGTTAGTGGTGCCTCCGGTTCGAACTCGAGATCTTTGACGTCTCAGTCCACTGGTCACACCGCTAGGCTTTGTTTGTTTGAACGCGCTAATCTCAGGAACTACTGGTTGGAATTGAAAGAATCTTTTTGCGTTGGATAGTCCATTTATCGAGGAAAGTTACAGGCTATAGAACATCACGCTAGGACCTATAAGAGCGGAGCATAGATGAAGTTTAAAAAATAAATGTCCACCCGCGTGAAGTCGGAACGGGCCGCTAGTATCCAATATTTGCGTAATTATAAGAAATTAATATTCTAAATATCGAGAGTCTTAAAGTAAACAAATGAAAGTTGAAAAGTAAATTTTCCACTGGCAAATATTTTGTTTTTGTTATTCAAAACATGTTCTTGTTTACTAAACACCACATCGCGAGAAACCCCAGCGAGCTGCCAACGTAGAATATTTAGTGTCGCAATTAAATTAGTTATTTACTTATACAATGTGGAGATGACAATATGACTTTAAATGAAAACACTGGCAATACTGGTTTATAGAAACATTTGTAAACTATCAAATAAATCCGAACATGGAAATTAAAAAAAAAAAAATTTTCTTACAAACTAAATAGCTTAAAACTGCAAACAAAATAAAACACCATTTATAAAAATGGTACACTGACCTGCGATAAGAATGGCAACGCAGCTTGGTTTCATTCATGTTAAAGCTGTGGCCGACGCAGCGACGTAATGTTTGGCGCCATTATTCTTATTGTTATTAATGCTCAATTACACAAATCAAATCACAGAATATTAACCAAATAGTCGGGCATCATTCACCCGCGAGTTATTCACTGATCAATTTATTATTCACAATCACTTTTCGATCACATAATTATGTCGCCAGTCATTAAATTTTTTTATTTTCAATATGTCCGCCGTGTTCTTGAATACACAAACTACACCGACGTATAATGTTATTTCTCACTCTTGATAATAGGTCACCATTAGCAGCCATTTCTTTCAATTTATTAAAAGATATTATTATTCTATTTTTTAATTCCTCAACGGTAGTAACTTCTGTTGAGTATACCTCATTCTTTATGTGACCCCACAGAAAGAAATCCAGGGGCGTGAGATCTGGTGACCTCGCTGGCCACCGCACTGGTCCAAAACGGCCAATCCACTGCTGTCCGAACATTTGAGTCAAACGCTCTCTTGCAGACACCACTGAATGAGCTGGTGCTCCATCTAACTGGTACCACATCTGCCTGTACACGTCCAGCGAAAGTTCGTCCGTGTACTCGGAAACGGATCCGTCGAGGAGTTCAATGAACTTTACAGCATTTAAATTGCCATCAATAAATACCGGACCAATAATAGTATTTCTGTGTATGCCAGCCCACACATTGACCGCAAATCTGTACTGGTGTGAAGACTCCCGTACTAGATGCGGATTCACGCGGCTCCAGTACCGAAGGTTCTGTCGGTTCCATAAACCATTCCTTGTGAATGTACTCTCGTCAGTCCACAGCACATTGTACAGGAAGTCAGGATTCTCGAGATGTTTGGTTTCCAACCAGCGACAGAAAGTTTCTCTTATTGGCTTATCTCTCGGTAACAATGCTTGTACTTTCTTGTACTTATAAGGTCTGCGTTTGTCACGTTTCAAAACTTTTTGAATAGTTTTGTGATTTACACGAAAATGTCGACCTGCATTACGCAGACTGGACGTCGGATTACGATCATAATAATTAATAACTCTTTCGTCTGAAATCACATTTGCACGTGGAGGAGCACCATCTACGTGCGGGATCAAAGATTGATTTTCCCGTATCCTCTGGACAGCTTGTACAATAGTGCGCCCGTGGGTCGGACACATACGCGTGTTCCCATACCTCTCACGGTATGTCCGTACAGCTAAAGCGGCATTACCGTGACACTCCCCATAAATTAAAATCATATCAGTGTACTCCGAAGCGGTATAATTGTAACGAGGCATGATTATTTAATAATAAAACCTTGAAACACCAAGTATTAAGCGTCTAATTTCGCAAAGTTCACTTAGCTATTTAACTAAGTACCTATAATACGTTTATGTGTCCTGTCACTATTAAAACAAAGCGTCAAATTTCGCACAACACAACACAACACAACAACAAAGATACGATAACACTCGCGCGGCGACTTCAAACGGGCGCGGGCGCATCCGAAATTCCAGAGAAAATAAAATGCGTCACAGGCAGTAAGGACGTCCGGTGACACACTGACCGCGTAACCTAGACACGTCGACAAGTAAGCAAAGAGGAAACAAGCAAACTTACCTATCTCTTTCGCACATACATATTTTGCGATTGACATGAGTGCGTAACAGGAAAGTAATAACTTTCGTATGCATTTTTTCTTATCTAGCTGTGATGACACGCTTTATGACTCTTATGGCTCGGGCATAAAGTATAATTTGCATTGAGAAAATAAATTTGATAGAAAAGGCGTAGGTTTTTAAAGTGGCGAGCTGGCAACGTAAGTCGTTAACCTGTCGCGTGCTCTCCTGTTTACAAAACATCATGTCGAAAATACTTAAAATGAAAAATAATGTCCTGTGGCTAAACTACTGGATATATTCATTTGATTTTTTGTGTGACGGTTGGGAATATCATGACTTATACGAAGTTTCATTTATGATCATATTGTCCTCCCCACATTGTATATAAAGTTTATTTTCATACTATTTGTAACATCTCAATATTAAAATAAACTAATAAATATATGAACTGTGTCCATGGTCTTGTAGTTGTACAACGTGGTGGTTGGTTGGAGGTCCTGGGTTTGATTTTCATGTGGTTTTCTTTTTATTAGGGAATACATCGTAGCGGCTCAGACTTGGGATTGCTCGGTTAATGGCAATAGGCTCGCCTCTTAGTAGTCCTCTGCCTACCTTTCCGGGGATACAGGCGTGAAAATAATATAATATTTAAATACACACTTCACTTACCTACGTACTTACTAAATAAAAATACAATCCAATATCTAAGCTACGGCTACGCGTCTAATACATTTCGTAGCATAGATCGTAGATCCACTACGCCGTAGCCGCAGTCTACAGTTATCGTAGCATAGATCGCGTCTACGCGCTACGTAACCCATTCAAACCGTGTTTGAATGTGAACTATGTATGAATGTATATCCGTGCGTTTGAATTTTCTGTTCGTGCGTATTTTTTTCGACATCGAAATAGATTTATACGTCAGTGTTTAAAAATAGTCGGTTTACGCAACACGGATTAAAAGGGTGAATGATTGACTTTTTATTTATTTTGTATTGGTATTTATTTGTGACCGTATCCGCGTATGTAGGAATTAATTTGTTTCATTTTTTGATATGGCTTATTTACGAGCTAGCAGTTTTAATGTTGTTTGTGAGACTTTTAAATTATTTGCATCAAAAGTAGTATCATAAAATCTAGTGTTATATTAATAATACATTTTATTAATAAATGTTAAAATGTATGTATGGAGGTGCTAAAAATTAGTGTTACTGTGTTGAAGTCAGTTGAGTTCATTGCTAAGCCACTACTTTTTCTTGCGGAGAAGAGAATGATGCAATAATTCCTTCTACATACCTAATTATATTTGTTTCATTTTATCTTATGTAATGTGCGTCGCATTTTGTTAGAGAATACATTATTATTATTCCGTTTTCTTGTAAGTTTAGTAATAAATTATGCTGTTTTAAAAACGATACCTAATTTATTAATTAAGGATGAAAATCTCAAAACAGACAATGAATCTTTACAAAACGCATCTCCGTTACGACATTTGGAATAATTTAGAAAGTGCCGTCCCTGCCCGGCACCCATCGGCAACGGCGACATTGCTAAACAACCGATGAAGCTCCCTGATGCATTCCAATAAGTTAAAACTTATATAAGTATTGAACATTAAGTTGGACATATACGAAATTGTAAAAGATCTTGTTGAAATGTAGGTTTATTTGAAATGTTAATAATAATAATAATATTTTCTGGACATTATCACACAGCGCCATCTAGTTCCGTGGTAAGCAACGAGGCTTGTGTTACGGATACTAGATGGTTGATTTACTACATAATATACTTTTTTTAAAATAAATACATACATATTATACATAGATAGGTACGTCCATGACTCGGATACAAATGTTTATGCTCATCACACAAACATAATGTCCCTACCGGGATTCGAAACCGGGATCCATAGCACAGAAGGCAGTGTTAACTATCCCTTGACTAAATGGGTCGTCGTTTAATACCTTTTTTAAATAAAATAAAAAGTTTACATCCCGCCTAATGGTTAGCAGTTACCATAGCCAATAGACGTTTGCAACAGCAAAGATGTCGCTCACGCGTTGCCTACCCTGTAGAAACTATTTAGGATTTTTGAAATCCCCTATTTCAAGAATCCTAAACGGTTACTATTTTAAGTTACTAAACTGACGGAATGCCTATGCTGTCAGAATACTCACTCCCCTAACGAGCTCTGGTAACCTTACTCACTCGCAGAAACACAACTATTGTTGATTCACTGCGGTCTTCTGTAAGGCGGAGGTACTTTTCCAGTCGAACAGCTCAATTTGAGGGAGGAATCTAGCTATGCTCAAACTTTTATTTCATCCTAAATTTCTCCACACATAATAGTTCAGGCTGAAAAGTGAACAAAGAGAAGATTATCCATCATTACTCTCGGAGCGTTGCCAATATTCACAACATTTCGCATCATCCAAATAGGCTTATAGGCTTTCATTATAATATTGACATTTATACCAAAAAATAAGGTTGTTATGTAGTAGATTGTTAGTTAAAATAACAGCAATATTTCAGTTATCTAATTTAACTTACACTTTTAAGCTACGTGCGTATTCATCACATGCTCAAACGGTGAAGGAAAACATCGTGAGAAAAGCATAACTGAGATATTTTCTAGATGGCATGTGAAGATTCAAGCGCGGTGAACAGACCCGGAAAGAAGTGAAAGCGGGGAGTTAGTTTGTATGTAGCATCGGTAATTTCTTAATAGAGGAAAAAATATATAATTTTCTTCTTTTCTTTCTAATTAAAAACGTTGCCCCACACTAGAATTTTCTCCTGTGTCGCGGGTGCGTTTACAAACACAAACGCCCAGACCCGAAACAACTGCTTGCAGAACGTGCAAATATTTGCTCCGTGCGGGGATCGAACCCACAACCCGTGACGTACAAGCCGATCGCTCAGCCACCACCGAGTCGTCAAATTAAATTAGATTGGATAAATAAATAAATAAACAAAATGACTAATTTTACGCAGCGATATCACGGCCAAAAGGTAATAGTAACGTTTAAGGTGTGTAGATGGAATTAAACTGGAAAAAAACCTGAATCTTGTTGCAAACAAAAAGAGATCGCAAACATTTCCCAGAAGATAGGTGAGACATCAGATTTTTTTTTATTCTGTTATGTCGGAAACCATTGTTAGGGCCAGCAAAATAAGATTACTATATATTCTTAAAAGCCAAGTAAGAAATACTTACCTATTAACGTTGTACTAAGTAAATTCTTTATCAATTTTATATTTCACTATTTAAGATGACATTTTTACCTAAAATGTCTTTTTTATTTAGTCAAAGTCGCTTGTACGTACATTCCAATGTTGTTTTTTCTTTGAAAGCTAAAGTACCTAAAGTAATAACATTTTCTCGGAAACATATCCACGAACACGGCCGAAAGCGATGTTTTTTGTTTCCAAGAACCCACAGATTATAAAAACCTCATCTATCGAACACAAGAACTCCATTTCTACTTTAATACGAATTTTATAACGAACTTGCAACAAAAATCTCGTTACCGGCTCCCTAATTATGCCGAAATAATACGTGAAAACCCGCCATTGTTGTCGAAAAAAAATGTTTTTTGTCAAAATGGACGCCATTATACGATTCCCGCGCAATGGCAAGATGGCGGGCCTATTTAGATCGAGCCTTCTATTGGCGCGCTATTTAAAAATGGAATGCACTGTCCTTGGCTGGCAAGGTTCGTTGACCTTACGATGCATTTTGGCGGTTTCTCTTTACATATAAAACGTTCTAAGTCTGAATGTGACTATCAATTGAGTTTGAACTCTATTCCTCTATACCTAAAGTACCATTCAGGTTATTTATTGTTAATACAATGTAGAAGCCGGTCGTTCTGGTTAATTCAAATGAATTTAAACTCTTCAGCGTCGAATTAAGGACGGAATTCTAATGTGCTTTAATGAATTATCTCTTGGTTGTTATTCGATTTATTGTGTACTTTATTTTTATCGCGATAAGGTTAAAAATGGGTTGTTGATGCTAATTGACGGATGGAGTGCTTAAAAGGTGACGCTAGGCAGCGACGGTTGTATTCAAATTTTGTGAAAAATGATAATTAAAATAACTGCCAAAGTTTTTTGACAGAAGCGTATGTTAATTGCAAGTGATGAAATATTGTTTTTTAAATTAATGCTGGATTCCATAGCACTGAGCTATTTTGACTGTTGTTTTATTTTGAGTATAAAATAAGGTTGGATAGCGCTATATCTACGATTAATTATAATTATTGATCTAGTGTGGGGTCTACCAATAGTTGTTGGAGATGGGTTTGAGTTCTGTGTGAAGCATAATTAAGATTTTCTATAAACAAACAACTCACTAGCACCTAGGAAAAACCTAAACCATGCTAGCTACCGATCTATACCCACACATCTCTGCCTAACGCTTTTTGAAACAAGCGTGATACTTTAGCGCAAACACGCTACGGCTTAAATACTCTAATAAGGTTCAAAACATTACAACAACAAAAAAATCTTTTCTAGAAAATATTATAACAAATTTTCCTTATTTCTCGTCTCTAATATTAAATTGTAAATCAGTCTGGTATTTTTAGCGGCCGCGACCTAGCCAACACAAGCGGCATTGATCTATCGTATCATTTGTGGAATGCCTAACATATGAATGCCCTGCAACCGACGGGCAAACGATATTCTATTTTTTGCGGGCAGTCGGTGAACTTTGACGCAAAAGAATGCCTATAAAAATGTATATCTATAAAGCAACTTTTAAGCAATTAGACCGCAGTGAATCAACAATAGTTGTCTTTCTGCGAGTGAGTAAGGTTACCAGAGCTCGTTGGGGGAGTGACTATTCTGACAGCATGGGAATTCAGTTTGCTGTCTGTTCAGTAACTCCCTATTTCAAGAAACCTGAACGGTTTCTACGGGGCTTAGCAACGCATTTGCAAGTCTCTGGTGTTGCAAATGTCTTGTCACTTACCATCAAGTGAGCCGCCTGCTAGTTTGCCTAAAAAAACTGCCTCGTTAGTCTAGCGGTCGTACAGTGCGACTGCCGAGCAATAGGTCCTGGGTTCGATTCTGGGAATCGAACGTCGAGCAATGTGTTATTGGGTTTTCTATGAAATTCTCAGTAGAAGCTCGGAGTTTGGATTCGTGCCCGGATGATGGCAATAGGCTCGCCCCCTATTGCATGGAACCTAAAACATATCGGCGGAATGTGGGTGTACATTAGTACACCTCTGCCTAACCTTTCGTGGACGACAGGCGGTATCTTTTACATGAGATCAATTTCTTGGCACCGTTCATCTAAAATTATAACATTTCATAAATAAAAGCTTGAAAACGATTACTTGATTGGTTTATTGTCGATCAAGACGCTAAATCGCATCTTTATCATCATTCATAATTCTTTTCTTTTCAACTGGTTAATTTTAATCTGACGTGATAAAGATATGATCTGTAATGTTGTTTACATCTTAAGTGTATATATGAGTAGTGTAATTGTAATGCAGGAATCGTGTAGGCGTTACAGGCAGCCGCCTAAGAAACGTTACGAAAATAAACCAGAGTGAAGCTACTGAAATTATTACTCACAGTAGTGCAACGACACACTAGTGCGGGGAAATGGAACTATCGAGTACTGTCGAGTTGTGGTGATAGATTTATCGATAGTTTTTTTTTGTGTTGGACTTTAGGATTTAATTATGTTGATATTATTACTTATATTGCTATATGTACATATTAGAACTTTCTTCTATATTAGTTCAGTAGTTAGTTGAATTTACTATACATATGACAACGGTACATTAAGATTTTATATTAATGTAAGCAGTAGTCAAAGCTAGTGTTTTGATAATAACCGCACCTTTGACTGATGAATTTGAAATCGGCCATATTTTTAAAGTGCATTGGCACTAGTGATGAGAATGCTATCGTCATATCGATGCTATAGGCACACAGACACAAGAACTAAAATATTCTGTAATAATTTTATTTCAATTTATTTATTTCGGTTATAATTTAAAACTAGCTGTGATAGTGGTATAATCAATCAACTGTGTGGTCAATGGTTTCAAGTTGAATCCCAACCTATGCGTTACTGATTTTTCAAAGTTGTGCTCGTATTTATCACATGCTCAAACGGGATATACATATCGTCATAAAACCTGCGCATAAAGACTTACGTCTTTGAAGCATGCAATTCAATAGCGTGTGATGTACTTTTGCCATCCTGCACTTGACTAGTGAAATGAATTAAGTCCTAATCCCTTTCAAATGAGAGGAGACCCGTGCCTAGCAGTGAGACAGTAAAATGGCTGTAGGTGTTTTTCGAATATCAGAAATATATAGTTAGTACCTAAAAGGACTATCCACACATATTGAAAAAATACTTGTAGAAAATCTTTCATACACATATAGTATCTCAGAAATATATAGCTAAAAGAACATTCCAGCACACTCAAATAAAATAACAAATCATACAAATATATTCTACATAGTAAGGTTCAGGAAACGATTGTTTTTTCATGTTAGCCCTGCGATGCATTTTTATGCTCATCAGTATTCAGCCGCTGTCGATCCCTAATGCAACGGACGACGGATTTGAATATCATTTGGCTGTTCATGTTGCAAGGTTAGCTATGTCTGTTAGTGTTCACTGCTTTAGTGATGTGACAACGATTTTCTTGTAGTATTTCTGTTTTTTTAATTACTTTTTTTTCTTTTATGTGTAAGTGATAGTTTAGATAAAAGGTGATCTCTTTTGTTTTATGCAGATACCTACACCAAATGTAAACGCATGATATGAGATAGGTGTATTACAATATGTTGCATGTTTATTTAAATATCTTTATTGGATCATTAAATATCGTTTCCATATTATTTTGACAATACCTTTACACATAAACATATAATGCGCTATCCATACACTTATGACTTTTATCGACTAAAACTATTATATCTCATAGGAACCTATATCGATATTATAAACTATATAATAATTTAAAACACAAATCGAAATACGCATTTATGTGATACAATAAAATAAAGTGTAAGTAATTATTTTAATATTTTTTTAATTTTATCCGTTCAAGGGCTAGTGAATATATTTTCAGGTAGTTACATTGAACCTTTAGAATTAGTTATTCAGAATTATTTCAATTGATAATGTACTTTCAGGTGATTGGCCGATTAATCACCCGGCTAACGTACGCATTTTTATTCAACTACGTCTTAATGAATCTCAATTTGTTTTTATTTTTTATAATACCCTAATTACGAAATATCTTTTTAACAATACGAACGATGCATTTTAATTTATTTCAAGAATTAAAAATATCGAAACCATTGGTTATAATTAACATTAATAATAATTTTGCATATTTAAATTCCTCTTAAATGTCCTTTCTTTCACAGCATCTATAAATGTTCAATATACCTTTACAGATCCTTACAAAACATGTTTATTTCACACACCTACATTTTATTTCTTTAATGCTAAATAAATTAATTTAAATTATTCAAGCTCCAAAAAAAATATTGTATTTCACATGCTTATATTTATAAATTTATCTTGATTGCTAAAAAAAATCTTTCAAACTCTTCAATATTTATTAATTTTTACAATCGACACAAACTAGTGCATCACTACGACTTCAATTTTAGTTCTACCGCCACAAAAATATCGACAGTTTTCCGCCTGAACATCGACACTATACACACAACACTACTATTTCTAATTTCACGGTCGCCGCGTCTATGTGAGCGTGCGCTAGTGTGTGTGACCTTGCCGCGCGTTGCGTTTCGGCGGTCGTTCACCCCGGTGCATACAACCCTTGACTTTGTGTACATATGAGTTGCAACACACGTACATACATACTCGTGTGTAGATATAGAAACATACATATATATAATGTGTATGTGTTGAATAGTGATGTTCAGTTGTTTCTGGTTAGACCGGATAATGGAGACACTTAATGGAAAGTAAATACATAAGATATATATATCTTTGTGTAATTAAATATAGTCATTTATTATGCATACTCTAATAAAATACAATATTACCAATAAATAACCTTATTGATAGACAACTCTTAATAAAACATGCAAAAAATAACACACTTCAAAATCTTTAAAACTACCATCATCAATTGTTATATGCGTTAAAACCAATCGGTCCATCATCATCAACCCATTACTGTCCCACTGCTGGGCACGGGTCTCCTCTCATTTGAGAGGGATTAGGCTATAGTCCGCCACGCTAGCCTACTGTGGGTTGGCAACATAGCAGAGAATGAACATACCTCATTCGATTTTTACTTTTAAATCAATCAATTAAATCAATAATTTTGACGACCAATTAGTCCAGCGGTAGTTAACACTGCCTTCTGTGCTAAGGGTCCCGGGTTCGAATCCCGGTAGGGACAAATGTTTGTGTGATGAGCATAAACATTTGTATCCGAGTCATGGATGTATCTATGTATAATATATATGTATTTACTAACTTAACTAGTATCCGTAACACAAGCCTCGGTGCTTAGCTCGGAACTAGATGGCGCTGTGTGTCATAATGTCCAGGAATATTTATATTTAATCGGTTAACTACTTCATAATAAAGCTAATTATTAATGTAAACAAACTCCATTATAATATATTATGACATAAAGCCATCAAAACGTTGACAGCGACATAGATAATAAAACGCCGATCGACAAATTACACCCGTTTGCGCCTGCGCATCCATGCGCGTGAGTCGTTACTTGTGCGCATTTATGTGACGTACACTATTATTGTACCGGTTTATAATTATATTGTATACTTCACGAAGATCCATCTTTTCCAATAGGTATTCAATTAATCACTCTAAGTACGTATAATAAAAATTGCCTTATTAATTAACACACAGTTTCAACAAATTTAAAATGAATAAATATATCCCGACATTGTGACACAGGGCCAGGATTCAAGTTCCAATTAATAGATAGTTAATACACTACAGTGATTTTCTTTCTTGTAAATACATACTTATTTTACATAGAAACAACTATGCCTCAGGTACAAATTTCCAACCTCACCAAACAAGAATTTACCTCAACCGGGATTCTAATCGACGACCCTTACCACAAAAGGTGCAGCTTCACTACCGGTGCGCTAATTGGGTCACACATACACCCTCTCCCTCACACACACAGAGACAGTATCTGTCTGTATACTGTTATTAATAGACAGGAATCATGATTAAAATATCTGTAACTGTTTCAAATTGACCTCTAGCCGACCACAAATTAGCATTGTCTTTTTCTAGGAAATATATAAGTGTATATCAGATTTTATTAAAAGCATTGATTCTCTTTCAAATAAAGTGTACTGAGGTTTGATCTGATATGATGAGAGGAAAATAACTGTATGAGAAAGCATTTGAATCTGACTCATAGATGAGATAATGTATTTACAAAAAAACTACGTAGGTATATATATTCCTCATCAACCCATTATTGTCTCACTGCTGAGCACGGGTCTCCTCTCATTAGAGAAGGATTAGGCTATAGCACACCACGCTAGCCGACTGCGGGTTGGCAGCCATCGAGAAAATCTCTCAAGCATGCAGGTTCACGACGTTTTCCTTCACCGTTTGAGCATGTGATAAAGTCAGCGGTGCGTTGAGTTTGAACTTAAGACTTGAGACTTCTTAGTCCACTGGTACCACACTAGGCAACCACAGCTTCTTCGAATATTATTATTCTGTCTGTATATTATTAGTATATTAATATATTCACATATAAGTATGCAAATTAATATACATAACTACGTGAATGTCAGACTAATTAAAAATCTTTGCAAACAAAACAAATCATTTTGAACGAGGTTTGCGGGGACTGATGATATATCACAATAATTATATTTTTATTCCAAATTATTTTATTAAAATATTTCAAATTCAAATAATTTATTTAATGTAGACCAGTATAACAGGTGCTTTTTAATTATCAAACTAGTTGCACGGTTCCAAAAAATAGATCCATGGAGAAGAACCGGCAAGAAACTCCATAGATACTGTTTTAAATAAAAAAAAATTACAATATAGGAAGTCAATTCATTTACAATGTTCATATGCAACATCAATATGAGAATAATGCAGTTTGATGTGAAATGTATGAACTATTTACCCAAGACAAAGTAAATTTGAAAATAATAGTTTACTACAATATAATCCGATGAATAACTTACCCACAACAATTTACAACAAAATAAGTACAGCAAGAAAATACGAAAAGAAAAATATGATAGTGTTTATAAAATAACATGGCACAATGAAATCGAGAAAGAGAGAAATAAAATATTTTTGTTGAGGAAAACTCACATGAGGGGTTGTAAGCTTCTTAATATTTTCTTTTTATGTATAATAGTGAATTGGGGTAAACGGGATACTTGGGGTGATATTGTTATCACAATATTCACAATGCAGGAATATTCGGCTAACCCGTTTGATCTGTTTGTAGGAAATACAGATGGCATCTTGCTTATATAGGGATGTTGACAAAACTGTGAGAAGTAAATAGGGTTACCAAACAATAGTTAACTAAAATCATTTATTATCGTTTAATGATGTTGTGTATTTTTATAAATGTATAGTTTTTCTTGTTTTGTGTATAATATTACTGAACCAATCTAGATGAATCGGATCCTTTACTGCATCAATAGACATTTACGACTGTCACCGCGATAAAATACGTCAAAATTTTAGTTTTTTATCTAATATTTCTACTAAATTTTAATATAAAACGATCAAAGCCTGAAACACAGGATTACCTAGTTCAGGCATACGTGTTAATTATATACCTAAGTAATTACTATGTATTTATAACTATATGATGTACCGAAGAAGTTTTGAATAAATGAATTTGAATTTTGAATTTTGAAAGCAATTATTTTGACGTATTAGAAAAATTAAATTTTATTCTGAGCACGCCAAAATATGTCCTTAGGACTGTTGTCCTGTGGAGGTGTTGCGTTTGTTTTAATAAACAAAATGATGAGACAGAAGATTTGCAGTCACTGCCTGTCAGCCTCAGGCTTACTCTATTCAAATAATATGCTGTATTAAATAAATATATAAATATATAAACGTATATTTTATCATCATGTAGTATATTAGTCAGTACATAGTTCAGCTAATTTGCTAACCACATTTTATACCAGATTATCACGTAATGACAGTGTTTAAAACACAAACACTATCATTACTATGTAAATACAAAATTTCATGTTCACCAAAAATTAACCCAACGAGCTGTAGTAAAACGCTTCTAAATAATTTACTACAATAATGAATCCATCTTAAATCCTCTAATTGAGCTAGCCACTTAAAATTTAACTCACGCATAAAATCACGTGTGAAATTACACGCACTTAAAACCTAACAGTTAACAAACATTAAATAACTAATGAAGCCCATCCCTAATTAAAACTAAACCCGAAATTCAAATTAAGAACCACACGACGCCATTTAATCGCGTCCAACCGCATTCCGTCTACGACTCGTCTAGCCACGTGTCCAGCGCACAAAGAGCCGGGGAGACGTATAGAAATGCAGCGTAGACGACTGACACGTACTATGGAGAGGGGGGGAGAGGAGACCAGGATACATTGGACGTCCCGTGTAGTGTGTAGTGGTCCTGACCTAGTGGCGATAGTAGCCGTCTCTAGGTCAAGGAAGGATAGACGCACACATGCACGCCGTGTGCGTGTGAACTCCGTGCTCCACATGTGTGTATGGAATAGTGTTCTTGGTTTGAAATTTTGCGGAATTCGAACGCGATTTAGTTTGAATCGGATAATCAATATAAACGGATTGGATTTGGTTTGGATTCTGGCCGTTTTGTTTTGATTATCATATTGGTTTTGTTGTATCGTTTGTTTTAGGGTTGTATGTGAGTAATCAGCTATATAAAACATTATAAATTAGACTCCTTATAGGTCCGTGACATTGTCTAAATATGATATTATTAATAAGTTTTGCATAAGTTATAAAATATTACTTTTTTGGTAGGCTCACACACCCTCAATAGGCTCACATATTTTGAATAGATGTTAACTACATTATGAAGGTATAAATTAGTAAACGAATGTAGCAATTGAGACAATATCCAGAAAAATATGTAAAAACTACTGGAACTATAAGCTCAGAGTGGAAATATGCAGTAAAAAGGATCAATACCAAAATATTATAATATAACTAGCTGACCCAGCAAACGTTGTTTTGCCACATTATAGGGGTTGGTGGTAGAAGAGTGAAAAATTAGGGTGGTAATTTTTTGATGCCAAATCTAAAAAAACACAAACAAATGTTTCGTCAAAATTAAAATAAAACTGGTGAGGGACATCCTTATCACCTAGGGGTGTGAAAAATAGCCTACGACCGATTCTCAGACCTACCAAATATACATACAAAATTTCATAATAATCCGTTTCGGAGGAGTTCAGCGACAAACACCGTAACACGAGATTTTTATATATAAGATAAATTTCAACTTCTACTATATAATTCCATATAAAATGCATTAGTAATTTAAGTACCTACATATAGGAAAATAAAACGCAATTATCTATAATGTTGTTCGTAATATGTTTATGTATTGTACGAGGTTGGTATTTCCGTTATTTTGATTACAATAACAACATTACTACGATTTATTCAAAGTATTGACCTACATTAAAAGCATTATTATCAGTAGTTTATATTTTAACTGGCAACTTGCTCCAATTGACGCATTTATTGTCCCACTACTGGGCACGAGTCTCCTCTCATTTGAGAGGGATTAGGCTATAGTACACCACGCTAGCCTACCGTGGGTTGGCAGACTACACACGTCATAGAGAAAATCTCTTAACACACAGGTTTCTTCACAATGTTTTCTTTCACCGTTTGAGCATGTGAAAAATATAAATTGATAAATATTATACTACTGATATCTAGTTCCAAGGTAAATAAACTTAGAAGTTTGATTTTTTCAGAACTTCATGGGACCGTAGACCTGAGTATACGGTTTAAATTTCAACTCGATACCTCCACGTATTTCCGAAATAAAGGGACTTGACAGACAGATGGACAGACGAACAGACAGACAGACAGACGGGCAACAAAGTGATCTTATAAGGGTTCCGTTTTTTCCTCTTGAGGTACGGAACTCTAAAAACGAAGCTACAAATACTAGGTTGATACGTTACATTAATTATATACATAGGAACATCCATCACTATGGTACGAAATATGGTCATCACACAAACATTTGTCCTTACCGGGACCCTTACTTTATGAACGGCAATCTTAATACTATCTCTATCTAATAATAGCTCAAATCGGATCACCAAACCATAATATAAATCTATTTATTTATTTTAATATTATAAATGCGAAAGTGTGTCTGTCTGTCTGTTACCTCTTCACGCCATAACCGCTGAACCAATTTATATGAAATTTGGTATAGAGATAGTTTGAGTACCTGGGTAGGACATAGGATACCTTTCATCCCGGAAATCATCCCTTATCCCCTTCTATAATAGAGTCTTATTTTGGAAATTTGAATGCAGATTAAATCACAAATTTTATGTAGACGAAGTTGTGGGCAAAAGCTAGTAGGTTCGTTCCCGTACTCCTCCGAAATGGCTTGACCGATTCTCATGAAATTTTATGAGCATATTGAGTAGGTCTGAGAATCGGCCAACATCTATTTTTCATACCCCTAGGTGATAAGGATGTCCCTCACCAGATTTTATTTTCTTTTTTCTCAGGCAAAAATTTTTTTTGGACTCTTTTTATAGTTTGGCATAAAAAAATACTTATAGTACTAAATTTTCATCTTTCTACCACCAACCCCTAAAATGTGCCAAAACAACGTTTGCCGGGTCAGCTAGTATTACTATATTCAAAAATCTATATTCATCTACAATTATTCATTATAAATTATTTTTAAATTAAAATGTATGAGAAATTGCATTTTGTCACGCATATGCTACCTTTAGGTAATGTTGAGATATAAAACAATCAAGAATGAGAGCTATATATTTTTTATATGAATATAAGTCCTTTTACGTACTAAAATCGTTCTTATTGCCCAGAAATACGATACAATTTAATAATTTTCATTGTATGGCCAATTAAGCAACGTATTTATAACGTAACCCTGTCTCCACACTACACAGCGCAACATTTTCCAAAAATCCAAGTCCCATAGACACCTATAACTAGTTATAACCGACCCAATCCAGTTTTTCGACTCTCTGCCCTTCGAGTCTAGCCCGACAGTTCTTGAAGGGCCCTTGCTTTTTATAAAACTACCGACCAACGTAACTAGAGCCTTGGCTCCTTAACAGAATACCTCAGGTTAGTTCAAGTTTATTTTATTGAAGGGG
Organism: Craniophora ligustri; assembly: GCA_905163465.1. Taxonomy (NCBI): domain Eukaryota; kingdom Metazoa; phylum Arthropoda; class Insecta; order Lepidoptera; family Noctuidae; genus Craniophora; species Craniophora ligustri. Next base: position 951,224 of record LR990967.1, on the reverse strand, counting down.
GGTGGGGGGTTCTTGTAATTATGGTTGGTGTAAAGTAAGAGTCTCTCCTCTGTGTGGTAAGGTTGCCCTTGCGCTGAGTGGGTCGCCTAAGTCTGTTGCTAAGTTACCAAATGGGATACACAGGAATTTATTGAAGGTGGAAATAACATTTTGAAAGTATTTTGGTTCCCTAATAGTATATTGTACATAATTATTTAAGTGGTTGTAGTTACAGTGCTATCTTCGGTCATAAACAATGTACATTTTTATAAGGATTTGGTTGCAGTAACTATATTAATATTATCTTAATCCCAAAGTTTTAGATGTTATGTGTATTACACTTAACACCTTTATCTGCTTCCATGGTTGCTGTAATGGATAAGAAACCTCGAGATTAAAATAACATCAATTTACCGCAATTATATCTTTAAGAAGTAGTTCCTGTAATTATTATCGATAGATAATAATAATCTGTTAAATGTTGATTGACCCAGGAACCGAACTGAGAGCTCTTTAGAAACTGTAGTTCAACAGTAACATACGATTCCTTGCTGAAATCTAAAAATGCATGTATTTTTCATACATCATCCAATTCTTGTCATTCCATGTAGGTACATCGAGATTTTAAACTTTCGAAAGCCTCATTATATCTTGTTTTTGATTACAACAGTACACAACACAAAAGTACATGTACATACATGCCCCAAAAGTACACAAATAACCAATCCCAAAAGAATCACAATATAAAAGTTTATTTGAAATTTTCTGTTTAAAAAACATTCACTAATTATTGAACGTGTCCGGACTATGTATTGTCCGGCTATGCACTATAGTACATAAATAAGTGCGAGTGTGTATTATGTAAAAAAAGGGTGTTTTTGTCTATGTGCCAAATAAAAATGAGGGCGTAATGTCCGGCTGCATCGAACGTTTATCGTGTGCCCGGCCGCCAGCAAAACGGTGATAAGTCCGTTTTTAAATATTTTCAGTTTAATTATATTTTTTTATTGAAACGTTGTAATATGTTCGGGGTTTGTGTCTGTATATATATAAAAAACGGATTTATCATTATCAGTCAGTTTTTCTATCCCACTGATGGGCACGGGACTTCTCTAGACGAGAAAAGGTGTCTAGAGTTAGGCTACAGTCCACTGCGTTGAGAGAAATTATTAGATGTACAGGTTTTCTCACGATGTTTTCCTCCGCCGTTTAAATGAGTGATGGTAATAATTAGTTAATGAACTTCTTGGAAGTCCGTTGCCATATCTACAGGTTGGCGTGCCACAGGGAAATGATATTTTTTTTATGGAAGTACACAGACCTTAAGTCGATTATATTATCATAATGAATAAAATAAATCCAAATTCGAAAGTTACCGACATAATTAAATTGAGTGAAACCTGATTTTCTCGGTATTTTGGACCAGATTTATTATTAAATAAGTTAGCTTTGTATTATACATATATTATTAAGTTTTCACACAATTTTATTTTATTTATTCTTCCCTCAATTCTTCCCCGTTGAGAAAGTATAAAATACGAAACAAGTAATGTTTTGGAATGGGAAGAAATGCGAAAATTTTGGGGATTATTACAAAATATTAATTTCTAGTTAAAATACATAACTATCATAAGTGAAATATCAAAAACCGGTATGTGTTTTTAAAAACACATACTGAATTTCGAGAGTTTAGTTCTAACCAACATTAATACCTAGTATATTTTCATTTTAACCCTGAAGTATAATATTAAAGAGTGTGAAAAATGTATTGCTTATATCGAAACATAAAAGCATATAAATTAAATAAAGATGGTTGATAAAAACTATCTTGTAATCTGATTTTTGGGGTCATGTTGAAAGGTTAGGCGTATGATCATAAAGTTGCCGATCAATTATCATGTATATGTGAACGAAATATTTCCTTGACAAGGCTATATTTTTGGGATTTCAATTGATATTTTGACTGCTTTTTACCTGTTATTTCGTGATCATTTTGTCCGTAGTTTTATCAAAATCTGGAAGCACTAACATATTTTTGGAGTTATAATAATAATAGATTTGGATTACTAGTTGATTGCAACTATATTATGCTATAATTAACGGATATAAAATAATTTAATTAATAACTTCTGAACCTAGATTACAAAATTTTTAAAAAGACGCGATGCACACACACACTAGCAGTTTGTGTTTATGTGGAATTTTAATAACTATTTTACAAACAAATATACCTACCTATACTGGTGTCTTTAGATATATATAATTAAAGTAATAAGGAGAAAGATATCTTCTTCAATATTTTACAAATGTACTAAACATACAAGCTCAATGTTGACCCTTAAAGTAATAGCATTAAGGCATATTTTGCCAATTGACACCAGGCTGACTATAGCCTGATCCTTTTAATTCCAAAAGAGCGTATGCGTGACAATAATAATTATTTAATAATAGGTTTGATATGAATGGTAATTATAATACGCCTAAGTTCAATATATCATTGAAGTGTTCTTATTTGCATAATTGAAACTGTATGGCCTTTAGAGTTTTTAATAATAATTTGCTATCTCGATTGTGGCAGGTGATATATTCTTATTGTTACTGAGTAAAGATTACAGCTGCATTTATCTGCAAATGTTAATAAAATCATATAGGTATGCAATGAAAGTTGGCAAAGAATTTTATCAATATTATTGTATAATATTATTCAGTCGTCGTATTATAGTCAGTCGGTATTATATATCGAAAAAAAAAAACTAATAGATATCTATTAAGGTTTACATTGCATTAATGTTCATTAAATTTATTAGCGTATATTTATCTGTTATAGAATGAATATAAATGAATAATTAAATGACCGAGAGAAATTAACAATTTACTTATGCATTCTAAATTCTTACAAATCACGCGACATATTTTACAAATTTTCTCGTCTCATCTGAATCTCGATGTATCGAGTACTTTACAGCATCCATACAGCTCACAAGTTATTTTTTTTTTCTTATTAAATATATTTTTTAATGATAATCGATTCCCAAAATGCATGGCCAGTAGTAACACATCTGAAGTCAATCAGTACGTGTGTTCGTTCAATGCTAACTGGACGCGCCGTGTTCCGGCTCGACACAAGGCCAGTGAGATTCTGAGACGCCTTCCAACTACTGCAGGTGGCTCCGCTGACTAACCGAAAGCTAGCTTCCTCTAGACGATTTTATGTGTGATTTAAATTCCATTTTTTTTTATTTTCCAAAAGTTGACATACCTAAGATATTTTGTTTCAAAGTTAGGTTTAATCTTCTTGAAATTTATTTCTGACAAATATTAATAAATATAGAGTCTAGTTTTGTTTGTTAAAATTAGTTCTGTATCTAAATATGTTATTCTCAAGATTTTTCGAAAAAAATAAATATTTGTACTACAGTATATTTTTACGAATAAAAATATAAAAAATCGTGGGTGGGTTAGGTAATTTATCGTATACAGTCCAGACATAATACCTAATAAGAATATTAAAAAGCATACGTTCTCTATCCGATCAGTAACTGATTAAAAAAAGAAAGACCTAAAAACATTCAAATTCATACTTATGTCCATTTCCCCACCAAACATCTGACAGTCGAAATTTAAATGAAGTAGCTATCGCAATTAGCGCACACACACACTCGCACATACGCAACTAAACGCACACGATTACAAAAAAGCCCAAATAAAAAGTGTACTGTTCAAAAATGTGTGAAAGAATGGTACGCACACATACGCAACTCGGCCACAATTCAATATCGCTTGTCACTGCACGTACCGTCTGCATAGAAAGTATATTTTTTATTATAATTATTTTTTAATTTATCCTTGCACTTTGTTCTTTTGTAAAGATAATAATTAACCTTTATTGTACATATAATGTTGGCACTGTTCTTGACGACATAACTACTTCATTAGTATTTATATTTCACATTAAGTTTTAGTAAATAAGATTTTGTATAAGTGAACATTTTAAGCATTTATTGATTGACAATAAAAAACATGGCTGTATTATTGATAAAATATAAAATATTATATAGTTAGGTACTTTGATTTTGAATTTACATGTACATAGTTGATTTGCATGACCTATTAATTTTAATTGAAAGGTGCCAGTTATAATATAATAGCTATCAACATACTGTACAAATGATTAATGAATATATACTAAATAGTAGTTTTATCATAACATTATCCTTAAAAATATAAATTAATATCAATTTAAAATTAAATTAACTTTTTTTCCTACTGTACAGCTACAATACAACCTGTATCGAGCACACTGTTGCATCCACGCATACACATATGCAACCGGCTTGTACGTACACGGCTATGTGCGTTAAGTCGGCGCGACCATGTGGCGTATTTAGGTCAATTGCTGAAATAAACGCATCGTCGCAGAGTTGTGCGCATGAGTCGTTTTTTATTGAACCTAAGGCAAAGAGAGAGTATGTAGCGCACACATTTCTTTTTGTATGCACTTTAGGCGCCGGCTGGCGTGTTAGATTATTCGTTTTAAATGCGCGAGATCCGTTAGTTGGCGCTCTAGTGTGTCTGTTTTTTTTGGACGCTCAACTTTTTTAACTTGTTATTGTTATTTTGTCATTGTAAGATATTTTTGTAACGAGAAAACAGAGTTACTCTTATAAAAGACTTTACAAAAACATTACTCTCATGCATACTAAAGTGGTTTTTAATTTGTAGATAAAGGAGAAAGTAGTTGTCCTCTAACATTCTTGATTAAGATACCATATACATTAAAAAATAACATTTATATCATTGTTTTTTCCTCAAAAGAACTTGAACAAGCAATTACCACGAAGAACCGCTAATATTCAGTTATAAAATGTCAAGGTGCAAGTAAATTGCGGTCATCACTTATATAAAGTAATAATCTACTTGACATTTTTCAACTGTTGAAATGTTTTATATCAAAACTATCACATTAATAAAATTTCCCGACGTATATTGGTATACCACATACATACCATCACTACTGATGTCCCAGAAGGGTTAAGCAGAGATGTAGACCAATAAGGTATTGGTATTGCATAAAGTTTAATAACAAACACGTACATGTATAACTTGATTAAACGCAATTTGAAGTAATATTGCATCAGGGCCATCTATCGGATATATTATGTAAGTATTTTTCTCTCGTAAAGTAACTGTGTTTTAATTATTTTGAAGGGAAAACATGTTAAAATTATATGTTGATTTTGTTACTTCATTTAATATACTACTGAGAGGGTAATTATGACGCCCAAGATTGCATAATTTTTTGTTAAAATATTGCAGTCGCTTAAATAATAAAAAAGTCACAAGCAACACTTCAATGTCAATAGAATGTACTTAAAATAATTTGTCGTGTTAGTTTTTGTACAAAATATTCGTATTATTTGGTTTCGTACTGAAAAATATAACTAGTTTAACCGGTTTATGTATTAGAATAATATCACAAAGCTGAATCCAACTTCGCCATAATCATAAGAAATCTAACATGCACCTGACTAGACCTTTTTCCATGTGGTAAACGAATGCTTACTTAGCACGTTGTTTTTCTGGTGGAGTAACGAAACCCCACAAATTTACACCTCACCCTACAAAATGACTAAAAAACTTAAATTTAGAAGTTTGATCCACGCAGGATGAATACCAAACGCAATAATGATGACAAAACTGAACTACAATAAAATTCACTCATACAATTCGACATTTTAAACTCACTTACACATATTATATACACAAATATACACACGTCATATGTACACACATTTTCTTATTTTGACATGAAGTTTAATATTCTCACAAGGCTTGGTGCCGACACAAAAACGACAAAGGTCGCCGAGCAGGTTCCCGAATGCAATTGAAATCGATTTTTATGCAATCAATATCGTCTCATTACTCTTTACATTAGGTATTTTCGTGTAAATGTCATTAACGTACATTTATGGTAAACTGTGTTTTTTTGTGTAGTGTTTTTTGGGAGTCCGGTTATTTTAAAATCGATTGTATGTAGATGTATTACGAAAATTATCGGTAGTGGTTTTAATAAATATCAGTATTTGAGTTTTATGTCTACATATTTTATAGGTCCCACTGTTGCCCACGCGTCTCTTCTATTTGACAAGGATTAGGCACGCCTGAGATAATTTTGATAGACTATTTACCATTGAACGAGCTGTGGTAGCCTAGCGGTGTGACCAGTGGACTGAGACGTCAAAGGTCTCGAGTTCGAACCCAAGGCACGCACCACTGACTTTTCGGAAGTTATGTGCGTATTTATCACAAGCTCAAACGGTGAAGGAAAACATCGTGAGGAAACCTGCATGCTTGAGAGATTTATCTTGATGGCATGTGGAGTCTGCCAACCCGCAGTAGGCTAGCGTGGTAGACTCTATAGTCTCTATAGTCTAACCTAATCCCTCTCAAATGAGAGGAGAGCCGTGCCCAGCAGTGGGACGTTAATGGGTTGATGATGATGATGATTTACCATTGAAAAATTGACTTAGGCATGCTTGTTTCCACACAATATTTTTCTTTACCATTTGCGGACGTAACTTAAAAAAGTCAATGGTTCTTTAGATAGAATTCGAAACCTTTGAAATCATTAGTCCACTGGTCACTCCACTAGGCTATAACAAGATTTTATACACCAAAGTGTATTATTTATATACATATTTGAATGTCAATACAGTCATTTTGCGGCGCATATTCTACAACTAACCTTGAAATCATGTTTGCACATTTATGTCTTTAGGGCTGATTATGTTTAGGACAAATATACGAGTTAAAGAAAAAATAATCGTGATACCACAGCAATAGTGCAGAAATTCAATCGTATTTGTGATAAATACGATTTGAGGAAAAATACTTAACTTCAAGATTGTAACCTTACATGTGTAAGTGCTTATTTAAATGTTTGTTGGCCTTAAAAATACAATGTAAACGTTATAAATGTTATACAAATAAAAGAAATAGGCAGTATCTCTTTTATGTTTTTATGAACCATTATTATAGGTATAGATAACTTAATAATAACTTAAATACACATTTTATATTTCTACTTTTTAGAACCGTGTGATTAGTTTTTGACAATTCAAAAGTAACTAATTTCCATATGACAATTTAAATAAAATATTTGAGTTTGAGTTTAGGTATTTAGAGTGAAAATAATCTAGTCCTAATTATACATATCATGCCATCACACATGTCATCCCCGAAAGGTTAGGCAGAGGTGTATTAAAGTACACGTGTAATAGAGGGTGAGCCTATTGCCAGCAACTGGACATGAATCCAAACTCCGAGCTGCTACTGAGAATTTTATAGAAAAACACTTTGCTCGACCTGGAATCGAACCAAAATCCTCTTGCTTAGCATGCACACTTACGGACACTAGACCAATAAGGCAGTCAAAATTATATTTTTTTATAAAACTAGAAAGGAGTATGTCTGTGTTGAGGCACATCGCGATTGACGGTTTTTAATGCGTGCCGCGACAAGCCTTGTATTTTCGGTAATAGAGTACACCTAACAGCAAAATAGACATTCGTTAAAACATAATAATTATACTTATTTCCTGCAATTACGCGAATATTGCGATATTGAGGTTATTTTTTTTTGTATCAAATTTAAACTCAATAAGATAATATTCATTAAACGTTTCATGTCTAGAGTTTTTTTTCAATAAACTCATATTCTTTTAAGTTTTAAATTTAACTATAATACATTAACTACATTCACGGCAGAAACTACAAACCGCCAATTACCAACTTCTCAAAAAAAATATGATTACATTCTAAAATAATGTTTCGTAACCAAAAAAAATGTAAATACGCTTTTTTCAACTGCCAACAAATAACACTTATTTTCAACAAATCGTTGATTTTTTTACGTTGGCAACCTCGAGGTATTGATTTAAAACCGAACAATATTAACATAACAAATACCGACTTTTGAATACCAAAATACCTATCTGGTATACTTTACATCCGTTCTTAACAAACGTTTGACCTAAATTGGTCCACATCTGTTAACAGTAAATCGGTTCTGGGTCATCAACAGTATATGTTCCTTGAGAGAAATTCAAACACCACTTCTTTTTGCTTTCATACTCGTTTCTCCGAAATAACATTGTGATAATTGTTTACACAAATCTTTTTGAAAATGTTGGGTAACTTTTTTTCTTAGGATTTATGGAAAAACTCATAATATTTTTATGGATGTTGATAAATATTCCATTGTTGGTCTGGTGGTCATAAGTGTACCTGCTGAGTAAGTAGTCTTGGGTTCTATTCCCAGGTTAAGTAGAGTACTACTGGATTTTCTATGAAATTCTCAGTAGCCGCTCGAAGTTTCGACTCGAGCCCGGTTGATGGTTATAGGCTCGTCCCCTATTACATACGACCTATATCATACCGGTAAAATGTGGGTGAACATTAGTTTACCCCTGCTTAACCCTTCGGGGATGCCAGGCGTGATGGTATGTCATGTCAAAAATATAAAAATAAACTGAATACCATCAGTCAAGTCATTCTCATATATTGGAAAGGTGCATTGAATAACGTGTCCCAAAAAATCTGGCACATAAACATGAGTTGTGCCACAAGAGGTGCTGGGCCCCGCCGGGGGGCGGAGCAAGCGAATCTGGAACGAACGGAACGATATCGTTTGTTAATGACAAACCAATTTGTGTACCGTGTAGTATTATTTTGAGGGTACACATAACGGTCCTAAAGAACCGTATTTTTAAGAGTATTTAATTTATTCGTAATACTTTTTAAAGTTTGTTTAAAATCTGTCCATGTGAAAATATTTTTGAATGGTAATTCTAAAAAACTAAACTAAGTTCTACAATTTTAAAATCGTTTCGAATTGATAGTTTTCTGACAGATTTAAAGGACGCACTCGTTATTTTTTCCCCAACATTTTTTTATGGTATTAGAGAAAAAAAGGTAATTCAAATACCGAATGTAAATGAAATTTCACTGCACAGAAATAAAAGTGAAGTATATAAATTATTTTCCTTTTTGCTTATCTATATCTATAGCTATTTATCCTTAAAACATAAATGGAAAACAAAAAACTAAACTTAAAACCAAAGATACGAAAGAAATACCTTCCACTAAATTTTATTGCAAAAAAAAAACAACTTAAACACTCAACAAGATATACAAAAACACATATTTTATTGCTACAGTTTTATAACTAATAATATATATCACACTAAAACACGGCCGCTATCTCAGAAAACGCCAAACTTTCCAAAAACAGGAGGCATTTTTTTTACAAGTTGCATCACAAGCGCCTGCCCCTGTACACTGCAATGTGACCTCGATACACACACGCGCGCGCAAATACATTCACACCATCACATCCTCTCGCCTGTGTGAATGCGTGCAGATGCACTTACACATGTGCACAGTTCATACACAGGCTGATGTCGATTTTATTCTGTATTCTTTTTTTAAAGACATGTAATTTTTTATTGATCCATTAAAATGTTATAAAATAAGATCGTTATTTGTTGTTTATTGTACATTATATTGCTGAACAGGTTTTCTGATAATCAGGAAGAGATAACATGTTTAATTGATAAGTGAATTCCTTTGCTTTAAGAATATACATATATTGAAATGTTTGTTTAATATCATCATCATTTTAACTAAATTATGTCCACGAATTTCCAGATATATTAGATATTTCCAATATACAAATAGAAAAAATATTAATAAAAGAAAATATGACTTGAGTAAAAGAAAATTAATACATAACATTCAAAATTAATAGCTTTGTATTCTATGTAACAGTACCTACGGTAAATTATTTAATTCAGTGATAATAAAAAAAAAATGAGTTTATGTGTGATCATAATATTATGTTAATATTGCTATTATTGCGTCATTTTAATTTAATAACTTTATTTACATATCCTCAAGGTAGAGTTTACGTAAAAATCAGTACGCAAGGGTATAAAATTGAAAATCAAGCTATCGTGTGACCTCGAATTGATAGTACATACTGTAGTTACTATAGGGTTATCACTCATTTTACGATTTAGTATAAAAATACCTTATTTAAAATTTATAAGGTAATTTTCCACTCATAGAAGATTATAGATGTATAATCTAAAATGATGATTTATTAGAATGCTTACTGAAGTTTATACATAAAATATTTTAATAAATTTCGTTAAAAGCTATTATTATAGTTAATATAAATATAATAACACCATTTTATTTTTAGGTTTCATGTCAATTAAAAAAATACATAAAACAAATAATGCTTAAAATACTTATTCTACTTTTACTTCGTTTATTACTAATAAAAAAAGAAAGTCACGACAAATATCTTAAAATCAAACAAACGGACATAATAAATACATTGATGTCTAATTACGTGATTAATATTAAGTCTAAACTAAATATAAATTTCAAATTAAACATTAATTAATTAGCCCCGAAAATCAGGAACACTCTGTATAGTCACGCACACAAACAAAGCCGCTCTCAACTGATCTGCTCATAATAAAATGTGGCTTTTTTATCATGCATTTACTTTTTTCTATGTACAAACTTAATCTGTATGTACTGAGTACATAAAGCTTATGTACTATCATCATTTTGAATACGCTGTTTTTGTCTGTCCGTTGATTTATCGGTTATAACGTCATTATGGAAAGTCAGATATACTACAACAGAGGTTCTTGTGCAATCACTGAAAATTATCAATATCCCTCAACATACAAATTAAGATTCTAATACAAAGATCTAGAATTACTTCTTGCTTGGCAACCTGAAGCGTAGTTCAAGTGAAGATGGTAGCATGCAAAGGTCTTATAACTATAAAATAATTAATGGAGAAGTTCCCTATCTGCTACTCTTTCTTCTACTCAGATGCTGTTATTAATTGTATTAAGGTACCTATGTGAATATGTGTAATTCTTGAAGATGTGTGTGAAGTCTAAAGCATTTATAGTCTGATACCACTAAATATAAGAAATAAGATAGATTTTTTAAACTTACGTGAATACTAAGAAGTTGGGAGACGTCACACGGCATTTAGAAAATCCCTCAGAATGCAGTTTTCCTCACGATGTTTTCCATCATAGTTTGAGCACGTTTGAAATTCGCACGTAACTTCACAATCCACTTGTTACATCTTTGGCTATCACAGCTTCTATCATTTTAGTGTTATCACTATTATCCATGCAGTATTGGTCCAAGCAAACTGGAAAGCGTAATACAAGCAAATACATATAAGATTTTTACTCGTCAATTTGAACTAAATGCTGGCGTCATTATACATTTAGGTCCATTTGCGGCGGCACTTTGTCGGAAGCCGGTGTTTGCTGTACGACCAATGGCCAGATAATTTGCAACTGATTGGAAACGAGGCGGTTTGAATCTGTTTAGCTACTTTAAATAACGTTTAATTGATAAAATTTAAGAATTAATCTTAATTTTCACAATAAATTATATTCTTATTGCTTATCTTACACTTAAGCGAATATTAGACAACAAATTAAAAAAACTAAAACTACTTTTTACGTATTTTATCGCGGTATATTGATATTATTTTAGCCCGACGGTCACGGATAGACTGAGGTGTTGGTCGTCTTGAAGTTATAATTATTAACAGCTACCCTACATTTTTAATTATTATTGACAGTTCTATTTACACAAAACGAGGTCACCGTGTCCTTCGGTCGTGTAGTTTTGTTCTTGGATTTAGATTTAATTGAATTTTTGATGGGGTTCCAAGCAGGTGGTAACGTTATCTGTCGAGTTTTTGGTCAATTATATTGTAAGGTTTTAAGTCTACCTAAATGATCATGATTACTGCAATACTGATAGCTTAATGATAAACTTATTTTGTTAAATATTCTTACGACAACCGCGACGGCTGAAGTGTTCTTCGGGGCACGGAGGTATTTATATATGTTAAGATTGGGGACCAATCTATAGGCATAGCTAATATTTAGAGATCGTCTGCCCCTCCAGTGGGCTGGCTATACCTACTAGCTATACCTATTATTTAAATATTTTGAGAAATATCTGGAATCTTAAAATAAAACTACCTTTTTCGAATCGAACTGTATCGCGGTATGATATTGCTATTATCTCGAAGTTTCGTATCCTTTGCTGCATCCATCATAGATAAAACTGTACAAAAATATATTTCTTTCTGTCTAGTATTTGCGTAAGTGTAAGACATTGGTTTCTGAATTCTTGTTTGAAGTTCATGTTCCTAACTCTTCCGCAAGCCGCGTCACACGTGGTTTTCCTTACCACCATTTTCATGGAACAGTTTAGAATCCATAATATAATTAATGTGTTCAGTTCCCCCATTGTTACGTTAGTCAATTAACCAATTATAATTGGAGTTATAATACCTACCAATGTTTAATAAGTTTTGGTTTGAAGCTTAGATCTTATATTTATTTATTTTAATGGAAAACTTACTGTTAATTTAACATAACACGTGATTCTAGTATCCAGGTAGCCAATTACTAGGATTCTAGATGGTGATAAAATGGAGTTACCAAAAATATTTTTAGACTTATTCTGTGTATTTAGATAAAATAGTATCTACACCCGTTTAAATGCCACCAATTTTATCCATTTTACCTTCAAAATATTTTACACAAAACTAGAGTAAATCCTAAATACAATAAATTATAAAAACTCAGTCATAAATATTTCAAAAACTTTCCCCTGGTTGATCCGTACAGACACGTCCCAACTATTCACTGACAGACCTCAAAACTTTTAACTGCAATCAAAGCCGGGCTACACACACGGCTTTTTGACACTCGCCGAAAAAAAAAACAACATAACATCAAATAGAATCCGCGTCAAAACAATGAACCAACTAACAGAGTGGCCGTATAGAACACATGCGTACAATTTGCTGCCACCGGACGGCGCGTCCGTAAAATCCTTTTGAAAAAAAATATAAAAAGAAAAAAGGGCCTGTTGGTTTGTTTTATTTTAGACGTTGAACTAGATGGAACGACGCCCTAAAAAGGCCGCGGGGATATACTGAATGAGGAAGGAGGAGGAGAGTGTTGTGGCGCTGTTTGGGAGAGGCCAATTTCCAGCATGAGGAGCTGTGGAAGCCGACTGGCGTGACCAGTGGACTGAGATGTCAAAGGTCTTGAGTTCAAGCCCGAGGCACGCAGCACTGACTTTTCAGAAGTTATGTGCGTATTTATCACATGCTCAAACGGTGAAGGAAATCATCGTGAGGAAAACTGCGTGCTTGAGAGACTTTCTCGATGGCATGTGAAGTCTGCCAACCCGCAGTAGGCTAGTGTGGGGGACTGTTGCCTAATCCCTCTCAAATCAGAGGAGACCCGTACCCAGCAGTGGGACGTTAATGGGTTGATGATGTTCGGAGCTTACGTAATGTGTGTCTCACGGAGAAGCCATTAAATAGTTTCTATACTTACTTAGGTCAGTTTACAAAATAAGTTCTAGGAACAATAGCTCTAACGTTTATATGTGCGCTAGTTGTTAATTTCTATTGAAATCCGTAGCTATAAAATGTACTAATATAGTTGTACGTTCTACTAGACGCGTGCTTGCCATATTAACATTTTCCACTTCTTACAATCGTAATATCTGGATAAGGGCTATGTTTAGAAAAAATCTCATGACAACAAGACCTTGGGAATTCAGTGATATATCTCTTATACTACGCTTACTTGTAGAGTGATATCAATAAGATACGATTGACGTTATTTGTCAAACACATCCCTCTAACAACCGGAACTGTTGGTTTTTTTTGGTTTTGTTAATTTCACATGATGCAATTTCATGTAATGTTCCCCTCTCTTTCTCTCATGAAAGCGAAACATAAACTTACCTTAGTCGTTTTATGACAAGTACAGACGCAAGTCTAGCTCGGCCGAGCCCTAAAAAAAGTGCAACCCCCTAAATACGGAACCCGAAATATAAAAGCGTACGGCGCGCGGGCATTCCGAATATACATAGAACTTTCTCTTTCGACGGGTAGATGCCATTTTTGCCGTTTTTTCACGCGTTCCCGATAGAAAAAGTGTCGTTTTTTTTCCCCCGACCACTCTCACTTTCAATAGTTGCTCGTAAAAAGCAAATAAAGATCGGTAAAAAACCCGTTCGCGGGATTTTTTTGCGTGAACTACTTTTTCAGGGTTATTCATTATATTCTCCCGGGGTTTTTTTTCGTCTATTTTTCATGTCATAGTGGTATTTTTTAACGGGACGCCCGTTGAGCGGATTTTGTGTTTTTTTCTGTTTCATTGAGGTATTTGATTGGCAATGTGTGGTGTTTTGAGTGGGTTAGATTTAAATATCAACGGCTTTTTTCACTGTGATCTCTATTGGAATTTTATTGTGGAAAATTGAATTTAAAAAACGCAGTCACCCCTTGCGTGTTGAAGTGTAAAAGGATATTTTTAAAATGTTGGTTGCATTCTAATAAAATAAATATTGGTTGATTGTGAAATAAACTGGACTCGCGTTGGTACGTTACTTTACTTCGAATTAAAACTACTTTTCACACATATTTACACATATATTATTAAATAACAAAGTCGGATCCTTTACATCATTCATAGACATAGATAGACTGTTTTCCTTCTTACACATACAATTAAGTTTACATTTTTTGGAAGGGAAATATGCTACTGCAAAGATAGTGAAATAAGTTGTATTCACATAATTTCGGATCACATAATAACTACGTTATATTTCCCATTTCTCATTTCCCCCCTTAGAACTAGCCCTGCATAAAAATCCCATGAAAATCTTTACAATCGCGTCGTCAATTTTACAATCAAAATAACGACATATTTTTAAGAGGCGGGTATCAAACGCTTGACCACGCCCTGTACTAAAACGTCACTACCCTTTAACCGTTACATCTTTAAAGGCAATTTTTATTAGACTAGTTTATACCGCGTGTTCTCTTGAAGTGGTGGTTCGATTTTTTGTTTTGTTTTTGTAACTGTTTCTATCTTCAAGTTTATTTAGTTACTTCTTGAAAGAAAAAAGAAAATAAAAGAAGTTAGTAATTACCTAGTGCCTATATCTGCCTATCTAGAAAAACTTTAAAAGATTTTTTAATTGGAAACAATACAACTTACCGGAAAAAAAACTTATTGTAATAATACCATTTCACACATTATTGGGCAAAAGTGGCTTTTTTTTCGATCTCATAGATAAGGCCTTAGTTTTAACAGTATAATGCAAAGTAATAATGTTGATTAAGGTTTTAATGGTAGCTTTCCGAAACTAACTCTTCATGAGAATTGACTTCAAAATTATATTAAATGCAAATTATTATTTCCCAGAAATTAGACTCGATATTTACTGAAATTTGTATAATATGCACATCCATACAGTAACATTTAATGTAATTTTTTTTAAGTATTTATCTGAGATTTATCTAGCCCACTGACTTAACACTAATCTTAGATTCTAAGTAAACATAATAACTCACCAACCAAAAATACATCCAGCATCAAAACTCCATCCGAAAAACTTACAAAACTGCGAACTCAACAAATAACGAAGTTATAACTAAAAAGCAGAAACGTATCTACAACATTTAGGTTAAAATATAAGGATCTTGCATAAGAAAACGTGGGGGTAGCCTCCCCTGTATCTCCGTTTTTAGTATTTTAGTAAGTTCGGGGGGAATTACCGTCCGGGTGGCGGGGCCCCTCGGGGGGGCCAAGATGTTGATGCTCCTTAGTTTTATATTACTGCTGTACTTTATTACTTATTTGTGTTAGTGTTTTATTCGTTTCGCGTGTGAGTGAGGGGGGCCGGGGGCCCGCGGGGCCCTGGGCGACGTGCCGCGCTTAGTTCCCGCTTCTATGCAGATGCGGGTTTATGAAACTTGTAATTTTTTTATTGGTACTTATGATTGTTGGGTTTAGGGGTTCGGCTGAATTTCCTTTTATATGTATTTATGTTTCATATGTATTTAGTAATGGTTATTCGTTTTACCTAGCTGATATTGATCTGTGTACTTACTTCAATTGTTTCTTGGCATTTTTTGTTCCTTATTTTTTCATGTGTCTATTATATATTTTTTGACTAAACATTTATTTCCGGGTTTTTGTAATTGTAACATTGTATTGTATTCAGAAATAAATGCAGTTAAATAGGACGATAATTTATAGTATTGTAACTACTACATTACTGTATCTATAAGCTTTATGTTCGAGGTTCAATTCCCAAGTCAAGCAAACAGTCTAATAGTCACACTAAGCTATCAAAGCCTTTAATTTTCTAATATGTATCTATAAAATATCCTCACACTCCATCAGCACTCTTATTTTTCCGTGTGTTTACAAAGTAACATGTAACATGCGATGTTACACTCGGCAATAAGTTAAAAGTAGTTACAATTTGTAGCCTAACCCTCCGGCAACCCTTTCTGCCTTTACGCCGTGTAAGGGTTAGAAAATTGATAACGTACTTGTTTTATATGTAAACCAATGTTCAGACACATGTTTTGGATTTTAAAAAGGCATTTTTTATTGGAATGAAACTACTAATTTAACTAATTTGACAGTTTACTTTTATATAACCGTTAATTTTGGTGTGTATTGTCAACTGTTTGTATAAGTTGATTAATAAATAAGTAAATAAATACTTTTTAGAGATTTTATCGCGGTTATTTAATCCTGATGTTTTTGGATTCTTTACAGCATCCATGGTCACGGGTAGAAAGATTATTGATATGTTTTATTTCTACTAATTTACGTACGTTTAAGAACTCAGAGAGTATTTTAGATTATAATATGTATAGCTGATTGTTTTTGTTCTTTTGACACACTAAGTTTCTACACTATATATTTGTAGCTTGTAAAGATATACTTGATTAAATTCCACATAATTATAGTAATAAAAATAGGATTTCATAGTTATTGGACTAGGAGTTCAGATCCCTCGCGTTGATTTAGCTCCAGCTAACATCTTTGTCATGAAAATATAGGATTAAATATAGGATTCTTTGATTATATCCAGACTTTTGACTTTAAAGATATTTTATGTACTCAAATCTTTCTCAATTATATCTGCTACTTAATGCTGAGTCTCAATTGTCCATTTTAGTGTTAGAAGTTAATAGAAATAAATATTTGTATATTCTTAATTAGTTTGGTATTATTAAATAGATTATTTCGGTACAGCAAAGTTACATTTTTAACACATTCAAATCATTAGAAATCTTATGAATAAAAACCATTCAATAGTAGTACTGTACTTATAAGTCAAGAGGCTTCAAGTGCGGCTGCGATGCACGATGTCTTAGGTTCGATTCCCGAGCTAAAGAATGTTTTTGGGTTTATAGATTAAATTCTCAATAGCACCTCGGAGCCTGAAATTTTGCCTGGTAATTGGATGTAAGCTTGCACTTCATGGAATCTAATAAAAACTGAAGTAACAAGCACATGAACACAGCGTGTTAGATGGTCCCCGCTACAGAACAGAAGAGATTGTTTGTGCAGGCGAGGGGGTTCTTCTTCTGTCTTACAGCTTATGCTGACACAACAGAAGAACTATGGAGTAACTTATGTAATTCAATAAATAATAGTTCTTTTAGATCGATAGGAATCGTGGTCTAACGACAATTCGGTCGACGACCCAATTAGGCCGGCGGTAGTTAAGCTGTTTTCTGTGCTATGGGTCCCGGGTTTCAATTCCGGTAGGGACAAATGTTTGTGTGATGAGCATTAACATTTGTATCCGAGTCATGGATGTATCTATGTTTTTTTTTTGTCTCGTTGCTTAGCTCGGAACTAGATGGCGCTGTGTCATAATATCCAGAAATATTTATTATTATTTATTTATTTCATTCTCGTACAGATTGGTTTCAAATCTAGGTTATGATCATGACCAATGATATAAAGGAAATTGAACTTATTGATTGTTTTTTTTCGTAATCTTGGAACTATGCACCCAGTTTCGACATCTCAAAAGTACCTACATTGGTCTAATCAAAATAAATGGTATAAAATAAAATTATTCAAAAAACTGCCTCGTTTGTCTAGAGGTCGTAAGTGCAACTGCTGAGCTGGTCTTGGATTCATGCCCGGTTGGCAATAGGCTCGCCTTCTATTACATGGGACCTAAAACATACCAGCGAAATTTGGGTGTATATAAACACCTCTGCCAGGCGATAGGCGTAGATGTGTGTAGTTCAAAAGAAGTAATGTAGTCAATAGTAGCACAGTAACAAATAAACATCTAAGATTTTATATGTTATCCTCATTCAGGAAGCCTCTTTTGTGAGCCAAATAATTATTTATTCAAACATTTAATCAAAACGTACCTTCACTCTAGCGAGTCTCCGTCTCATTTTATACATCATTCCCCACTCTGAAAACACCCCAAAAATCCAACACATTAACTATATATATACATACATATGTAAAACAGGAAACGGCGCACATCAAAAACTGTAATCAAAACACCCCCCAAGGAAACTTTCTTAACGTTGGGGGGGGCACATCAATATTCTTAGTTGAATATAATCAATTCTAAGAGAAAGAAACAGTCTCCGTATTGATAAATGAGAGCACCCTTCATATTTCCGCATCCCCCACCCCGGGGGGGTGTTTTAAACCACCCCTAGGGGGGGCATCTTAGGAACGTGCAAGATAGTAAACGCTAGGGTTGTCGATGTTAATGAACTTTTGTACGTAAGATGTTTTTAGAGATTTGTGAGTTTGAAAAATCAATAACGCGCGGTTCGGGGTTTTTTTCCGGAGGCAGGGGTGGTTTTTGTTTCGTTCAATTGTTAGTTATAGAGCTTCTGTGTATTAAGGTTGGTTATTATGATTACTTTATTAGTAGTTTACGTTCTAGTGTACGTGTAGTAAAAATATACTTGTAACTGAAGTAACAAAACAAAACTAAGTCAAATTTTAATACCTTGTAGTAATTAAGAAAAATTTAAATTAATTTAATTATTTTTATACAAGGCACTTTTAAAAGTTTTACTTATTTTGTAACAAATTATAATGTATTTTATTTAAAAATAGTAATGGGAAAAGGTAGCTTAGGGCTTCTTAACATACATAAATACATGATCTATGTATCAATCAAGGTAATAAAAGTAATATTTCAACACAATTCACAAATAAACAAACAGAAAAATGTAAATAAATCTAATCAATTAGAATAATTTGCACGCAGCCCTGCTACGATTGTAGCGAGGCCTACGAGTCGTAGCGGCCACGGCTACGGCGTAGGCGCTAGTGGCGCCCCCTCCTCTTACACAACTTTTTACTAAGAACCACGGGAAATGAGTGGATAAAACATAGGTAGCTTCACTTTGCATATAATAATGAATTAATTATATTATTAATAACTATTATTATTACTTACTATTAAAGCAACATTACAAATTGTCTGTAAGTTTAATCGCTTCCTTTTGTATTCTAAAAACTAGTGTAATTTCGGGTTGGATTCGTTTAATTATTATATTAATTGACTTGTATTTTTTAAGGCAGTTAGTTATATTTATTAAATGCAAACACAAAGGACAATCCAATAGCCATATAACCAGAATTAATTCGTAGTCCCAAACTACTTCTGAAATCCAAAAAAATAAAAATAAAATTATGTACCTACTAAATATCATTCCCCACACGAAAAACACAAATATTCCAAATATTAACGCACAAACACCACATCGAACCCGCAACTCGCGGCGCAGTAACCTATCTCTCAACCACTGCTCCAACCATGCTGTGAAATACATTATAATAAAATAATATTATTTTCATATTATTATGACTAAATTCGTTTGAATACAAATATGCGTTCATAATGAAGTTGCCTAAAATAGCAACTATCATTTAACCGACTCATTAACTTATGTCATTGTTGACAAACACACAGCAAAATGCCATTATCCGTTATAATATTTAATTAAACTAAATTTAGTGTTGAAAGCAAGAAAATATAGTTTTAATTGCAAAACAACAGAACGAAGTTGCAATACTATGAATTTGAATAACGAAAAATTACTTTAAAGAAAAAAGAAGATATGAAAAATTCTACGTCATCTTATCGCAATGTATTGTCATTGTTTTAATTCCGATATTTCACACAATCGAATCCTGATTAAAACATTCATGTGTTTTTAGAAGTAGTTTAAGCTAAATGCCTATATTCGCGAAAATATAGGACATTAGTTTATCAATAAAACTATTCATTAAAACTTTTCTAAAAGTGGCGTCAATAGAAAATCCATTATTATCAAACATCTACAAAGATTATAATTATTAACTATTATTAATAGTGCAAAATAATACGACAGTCCTTAAGCACAATTTTCACATCAACAAAGTTTTAATAAGACCAGAAAAATACTGCGAATAATCATCCCAATCTACTATAACAATCACCAAACAACACAAATAAAAACCAACACAAACATTTATAACTTTGTCAATAATCGAACCTAAATCATTGAGCCTTTTAACCGCTACGCCACAGGCGCCGTGGCCTGCTCTTATTTTAAACAACTACGCCTTTATAATACATCCAGTTTCGCGACTAAATATCAGCGAGTGTAGCGTGTACTGCGACCAACAAGTCTTGAGCCTTCTAAGGAACTAATCTTTATTATGTGTATATATATGTATATTTTTTATACATTTTTTGACACAAAGCATTTCATATTCCACCGTACGCGCAATTTTTGTAAAAAAGGGTATAAAGTTTTTGCGTCACGTATTAATATTTATAGATGTCCTATTTTGATATCAAATCATAATTTGTATGGAATTTACTGATATGAGTAATAAAGATTATTGTATATGTAACGTTGTATATATAACGTTGTATATGTAACCACTTAGGAAATTACTATTTTACGGGTTTTTTTCGGATAAATATAATTATATTCCCAAAGTTGCAGATCTTTTACAGCATCCAGAGTGGGAATCCGAGTCCGTCCAATTAGAGAGTAGATACCTTATTTGTTGACCATATGTTATTTTGTTGTTTATATCAGTTTTATTTTGGCTTTTATGTTACTATAGGCCTATGGGCGTGTAACATATGATCTGTTTGACGAAACTATTCCGTTGTCAGAATACTAACTTAAGTAAACTGATAGAGGAAGGTTCTACGTATATTTTCAATAAAATAATATGACGGTCACATGCAACTGTTGCCAATTAAAAAGTATCAAGACGTTCGCATCGCAGTACTTCCGCGTACCGTATTTACAAGTATTGTAAGTATAGAATTATATATTTTATAACGCCACCCCACCACCCGCGACCCCCCCGCCCGCGAGAACTAAGTCTTCGCGCATCTTTCTATCCCCACCTTTTTGCTTCTTTTAAAACCACCCTTCGTGTGCACCCCTTCCCCTATTTCGACTAATTTGGGGGTACAACTGAAGAATTATTTCTTGCCAATGTGTGTTCAAAAGAAATTCCACTCTCAGATTAAGATATTAAGGTTTAAATTTGAGAATAATGCGCGTATAGTCTTTGGACTGTATCTTTTCACTTCGAAAACTAATTCCGAATTAGAAGACGGAAGCAAGTGCTTAGTGGGTGCAAGCGAATATATGTTCTAAATGTGGTTGTTAAAGTTCCATATCCGTTACATGGTAGTATAAAATTAGAACGGTTTCATCAAAAATATGAAATTAAAATCTTATACTAGCGAAAGAAGTTTTAGCATCTTTGTTTTAGAGTGAGAGGGGAGAGGTGCATTAGTCCTGCTCGCACAGGGGGTAGGCAGGGAGGCAAGAGATGGGTAGTTTGGAGTAAAAAGCTGCTTTCTTGATCAATGCGCCTCGCATTCGGTATTAATCATAACCGGGGTATTTTCGTCTATGTCCCGGGTAGGGGGTTGGTAGGAGGGGGGTAGAAGGAATCGAGAAATCGTATTCTAAATGAAAATACGGTTCTTCCTGTTTACATTTTGTAATAAATTGTTTTACTCACTGTGTTTGTGTGACGTACCGCCGTCGTATTTATTATTTAGGCCTTTGGGTCTACTGTTATGTACTGTGGCGTTTCATTGACCGCGACGGGTTAGTTCTAACCTCACTATCGTTTGTGAGAACACGCAGTTACCATACATGGTATAATAAGACATATTCTCTATAGTACCTCTCACTCACAGCAGCTACATCTGATTGTATGTATAGGTACTCTGAAAATATAAGTTATTATATATTGCATCCGTTCAGCCCTTATAAAAACGAATAAAAACCAGTTTCCATTTTTAACCGACTTCATAAAGGAGGTTCTCAATTTGATTGGTATTATTGTATAATATTTTGTGGCCAAATTTATTTATTTCCTACTCAGCAACAAAATCAAAAACCAATATAAAACGAATTATTTATGTAGGTAGGTGGGTAGGTATTATATAATTACATTGTACTTTATCCAATAACGAATTTCTCGGAATACAAATAAACAATTTTAAGTAATTCTCTCCAAAATATAATTGTATACTCCAAACAGCTATTTCATAGAACAGCGCACTTAGAATAATAAGTAAAAGGTTCTTTGAACGGGAGCGCCTATAAAAAATGTTATAGCAATGCGCTCGAATGAACTTGCTTGCTATGCGGCAATTTTAGGCGCATCGATATTACGACTTCACGCCACATCGAAAAGTTTAACGTCAAACTGTGGCCGAGATAAGATTATTGATATACATTGATTATTCTTAACATGTATTTGTAATTACTAATTAATTAATCAAACATATTTAGTCATTAGTAAGATAATTTATTAATTAGTTGGATATATTATGTTCATAATGAGTTGTTTTTTGGTTGTCAATTATTGAGATTTAGGTTAGCTGAAATATAATAAGCGTGAATAATAATAAAATGAATTAATAATATTTTAAACGTCTAATAAAATACATACAGAGTAAAGTACCTTCAGCTACTTAAGTTACCTTTATATTTCATATTTTAATTCTATATTAATATAATCATTTTAAAACCTGTTTAGTATGCCTGAATTTGAAATTTGAATTTGTATTATGCAAATGCATTAGCATGAAAACTACTGAATGGTTTTTGAAAAACTATCACAATATATGCAGTCAGTATTTTAATTGTATCTGTTTTGTTAATTAATTATATAAATTCCAATTTAGAGGTTGAACTCTCAATTATATGCAGTATCATATAAATCGGGAGTTCTTTATTGTTTTTATGTTTGTTTATTTATTTATTTGTTTAGTACTAGTTATTGTGTATTTTTTGTCGGATTTTAACTACATGGTAACCTGCCAGTGGTTATATTTCTATACCACCATAGAGGCGAATCTGAAGGTAAGCGTTTACCGTAGTCTGTAGACGTTTGCAACACCAGATGTGTTGCTCGCGCGTTGTCGACCCTGTAAAAACCATATTACGTTTCTTAAAATACAAGAGTCACTACATTGAGAACAAACGAGATTCTCATGGTGTTAGAATAGTCACTACCCTAACGAGGTTTGGCAACCTTACTCACACGCAGTAACACAACTATTATTAAATTTTTATTAAGAAAGAAAAATTCAACCTCAGGCGGGACTCGAACCCGCGTCTTCTGGATCGGTACTCCAGACGGGTTGGACAGAATTGTCCAATCGATGTTGCTATGTCGCCGTAAAGACATAAATAACATAAAAAAAGGCAAAATCCAACACATCAGGCGGTGGCTCAGTTGGCAGAGCGTCTGGAGTACCGATCCAGAAGACGCGGGTTCGAGTCCCGCCTGAGGTTGAATTTTTCTTTCTTAATAAAACTTTAAAAATCTTAGCTTGAAATATGCTAAAAAATACAAAAAGACAACTATTATTGTTACACTGCGGTCTTCTGTAAGGCGGAGGTACTTCCGCAGTCAGGCAGCTAAATTTGAGCGAAAAATCTCGCTATGCCCTGCCTCTCTAAAACATACGTGCACTACGTGCATATTATGACGTACGTGGATAAAGTCAGGGCTAAAGTAAGTGTTAATAAATAAAAACGAGAAGTTTAGTTCGCTGCTAAATTGGCCATTCTCAGTCAAAATTGTGAATTTATTTAAACACGAACCCAGCGTTTATTGGCTTACAACTAACTTTGATAGAATTTTATACTAAAAATATTTTTTAGGCTTTTATAACTCGCTAAATAAAAGAGTTGAATGTTTGGTGAAATCTATCCGACACAAAAATAAAAGTAAATTCCGATTGAATGGGATTTTCATTGGTTTTTTTGGCTTTTTTTTTAAACATGGGTTGTTGTGAGCTGTTCATATTTTTTTATAAATTGTGTACAGCTTTTAAAAGTGGTTAGCGAAATGGCTATTGACGGCCAATAAAATTATAACATAAATCTTTATTTATTTAGCCTATATTTTCAATTGCTTTTATTACTTTTCGCTATAAACTATGTATATTCTAAACTATGTTCATACAATGAGTGCAAGTCAATCTCAAGATATTTTATCACAAGGTGCATAATCCTTTGTTCTTATATCGTTAATATTTCGATAAATAATGACCGCAGAAACACAACTATTGTTATTTCACTGTGGTCTTCTGTAAGGTGAAGTTACTTCCCCAGTCGGGTAGCTCAATTTGAGCGAGGAATCTCGCTATGCCCTACCTTTTTCATCTTTATTTTAAAAGAGTGTCTATGGATTTACTTTCCAGATTCTTCTCCATGAAATCAACTTCTTGGTATCGTGAAACTAGAACTATAGCGTTTCATAAATGCTTAAAATTTTTTATTTAAAACCTTTTGATTTTGATTAGCCTTGTACTAAAAAATGCTTATACAAATATATATAATCCTATTACCATCCATTGCTGAACTGAGGCCTCCCCTAAAAGAGGGCGAACCATACTCATAAACATACCTACCTTAACGCACTATCTCACCTTCCCTACACAGTCTCTTTTATCTAACTAGCACTTACATCTCTGCCTAAACCCGATATGACAAGCAATACTTGTTGCTAGCACGTGTCAATGTCACACATGTCAAAAACCATGTCACTATACCAAAAAACGTTACAAGACTCCATAAAAAAATCGTGCGTAAAAAAATATTGTTTGCCGGTATCTCGGTCTTCTTCGATCTTAAACTTTATTTTATGAGATATAAGGTTGGTATTAGGTAGTGGTGCAGATTGAAGAACTATTTCTGCCTTATTTGCTTAGTCGACACCGTAATAGCGTGTATTTTTTGATGTTATTGTACGTTTTAGTTAGATTGGTTGTAGTACGTTTCGTTTTGTGTTTATTTACATAATATATACCGGATTTTGAGCACTAATGATACTTTTATAAAGCCTAGTATCGGTTAGAAGTTAATCTTAACGAAAACCTAGGGCTGTGCTTTTCCTTTTTTGGGATGACGAGATTTTCTACTTTATGTAATAACATTTTTAAGTAATATTGAAATCAATTTAAGACTTAGCTTAGTATCCTTGTACTAATGCTCCATAGCAGCTTGAAGCTCTTCATCTATTACAAGTAATACATAGATATTTTAATTTGATTTTAGTAGCCCTCTGCCTACCTGTTAGTGGCTACAAGCTTGATGTTTTGCAATTATTTCAATAGCACTTAAATATTTTAGGACCTAAAAAATACTTTTTCTACCTAACCATAACATATTCTTCTTAATTTTTTAATTGTTTTTCTATTTACTCCACGTCGACTAAGTTTTTAAATACGTATATGACTACAAGGCTGACTTCAAAATGAATTCTCAACACAGGCATAGGTACTCATCAAAACCCACCCTAGACAAGTGCAGGACCTAACCCCAGGTAATCTAATCGCAGCCTAACACAAAACAAAACACAACACAGAGAAAAAAACACAAGTATTTTTCATTACCGTGAGCCAAATGACGCAGCCTCCCAAAACGTAGCTACTCGTATATTCATTTCCGTTTTGTTAATACCGCATACTTTTAACTGTCTAACTAGGTAGGTACCCCCCTCCTCCCCCCTGCCCAAACTCCACTACTTACACAGTAGGCACAACTTTTATAATACTACGTACTCCGGCGCTTTTTAACGAACCCCCCAGGGGTGGCGCCACCTGCCACGCATACCGAAAAATACGCAAAAGGGGAGGGTGGTGGCCCTGGTTAGAAGTGAAGTGGCTGTATTTTGCGTATTTTTAAATTATTCCCACATGTGGGGCGGTGTTTAGTTTTTTTTTTCTCTCGCGTGCGTGTGACGCTCGTTTTATTGCGAGTGCTCTAGCGTTTTAACTGTTAGATGTATTTGAGAAGGATAATAAGTTTGATTGTAGAGGGAAATTATTTCATATTAGGTAATGGCATGTGGGAGTGCCAGTTATTGATTTGGGGAAAGAGATGAAGTCTTCATTACTTCCAGAAATGAGTTCTAGAATAAAAACATAATTTGAGGCTATCATAACTATATTGCCATATGATTAATCATCTAATTAGATCATGCCTACAAAACTGGAAGATTTGCGATTGCTTCCTTGTTTCTTGCAGGCTTAAAATACTTCTTCCTAGAAAAATTACAATGACTGAATCTACATCAATATACACTACATAATTATTCACTTCATATATATAACAAAATTCAATAATTAAAAGTATTACCCTCACTTCACGGTCACAAAAAGTACCTAACTTACAAATAAAAATACTAATGACTATATACTAAAATTAGCTTACTACTACTATTATGACTATGACTAATACTAGCTTACTAATAAAATACTTATGTGTTAAAAAAACTTCAGATATGATATTTTGACATTATAATTTATGTTGGAGACACTGCCAACGTGCGCGTGCTTTAAATTCTCTAATTTTATAAATAAATCTACCGATTAAAAAAAAACATTGAAACATTGATTTTAGAAGTTAACTTCAACCATATTTATCACCAAGAAATTATTTACAAATTAATAAGTTATACTTACAAGGTATTTGAACCGCTCTCACAATTTTAGTATGCTTGAATTAAATCCGATATACAAGCTAAAGCTAAAACCTCGACACCAAGTAGCACGCCTATCAGTTGACTCTCTAAGCAGCCAACCTCTCCCCTCCTGCATGCAGTCAAACAATTCGAGAGGGTGACAATATCTGTCACGGTATAAATCTCACCTCTGTGTTAAATACAAAACTTGTATTATTTTATTTCTATTTCTATTTGACGACCCAATTAGTCCAGCGGTAGTTAACACTGCCTTCTGTGCTATGGGTCTCGGGTCTGAATCCCGGTAGGGACAAATGTTTGTGTGATGAGCATAAACATTTGTATCCGAGTCATGGATGTATCTATGTATAATATGTATGTTATGTTATTAACAAAAAAAAGTCTCGTTGCTTAGCTTGGAACTGAATGGCACTGTGTCATAATGTCCTGAAATATTTCTTTCTTTATTATTATTATTTTTGATGTGAAACATCTATAGCCGCACGTAAAACCGATTTCTGGCGTGGCGAAAGCGTCGCCACGAAATTTAAATTTGATTTTAGTTCTATTTTCAAGTTTACTTATTTTTTTTATGTGGAAAAAATCGTAATATTTTATTTTATCATTATGACATATTTAGTTCCTATCACAATATGTTCTTTTCTGCATATTACTTTTACAAAATAATGTCAATGTTTCACATCTGCCAGGCGTCCCGTGACGGCTCACTGTTTTTTTTTTAAATTGGGAAACACTCAAATACATGCAAAGTAAACTATACATGATACAAAACAGTTTCCATAATTAAAACAGGATTTAGGGCTGAGGTAAAGGTACATCCACATTTCGCTGATATGTTTTAGCTCCCATGTAAATGGACGAGCCTATTGACATATAACCGGACACGACTCCAAACTCTAGCTGCTACTGAGAATTTCATCGAAAAACCCTATAACACTGCTCGACCTGGGAATCTAACTTACGACACTTACGTCTATTAAACCAAGGAGGCAGTCATTACATACATTTGTAAAAATTAAAAGTCGGTTTGTGTAAGTTTCAAACACTCAAAAAATCTGGCTCTGATTGAGTTTAAACATTGATACGATGTACAACCCGCTTCAAAATTTGTTTTTATCTATTTTTAGCGTCGATACAACAACGATGTACCACAAAAAAGCATGACAGAATCTATCTGGTGGGCTATAACATATTTGAAGCCTCTTTTCTATATTAATCTAACATATTATCATAGAAGATACATAAATGTACTAATAAAACATACTAAATAATAATAATATAAAGCGATAACATTTGCAAGAGGGTATTTATTTATTTATTCTTGTATATACACAAAATAAAAAAGGAAAACAAATTGATAGATACACTGTACAAAGGCACAACTTATTTCTAAAGAAATATCTTTCAGTAACCCTGGGAGAGGAGAAGTACCTACAGTGGAAAAACTGAAGTAGTTATTTCAATGTACATATATTATTCGAATAAGTTTAAAAATCAGTAATATTCAAACATGAGTAAGTATTCTCTGTGGTCTAGTGGTTCGAATACCGGACTGCTGATCACGAGGTCGTTCGATTCCCACGGGACACAAATATTTATGTGATGAATATAAGTGTTTGTGTTCGTCTGGGTGTTTCCTATGTATAAGCATGTATTTACAAAAAAAAAATATATAAGTATTTATATCCATTGTCTAGTACCCATAGTACAAGCTCTGCTTAGTTTGGGACTAGATGGTAATGTGTAAAGTGTCGCAGAATATTTATTTATTTATTTATTATTACATTTATTATAAAAGGATATTTAAATGACGCTCAATCTTGACCGTATTTCGTTGCTTAGGTAATTATTTGTACCTAACAACGCTATCAAGTTTCCTACACAGAATATAATTTATGGCAGTTAGTTAAATAGCTGATATTAAATGAAATTGATGCCCCAAGTATAATTGATATAATATTATGTTATCAATATTATAATTTTGAAAATTTCGCGGCAGTACAATTACAAAAATGACGTATTTTTACGGAGCGGACATATTTTTTTTGTTATCTCTGAGAGGTTAAACAGTTTAACCACATCTCATCATCATCATTATCATCAACCCATTTATGTCCCAATGCTGGGCACGGGTCTCCTCTCATTTGAGGGATTAGGCTATAGTCCACCACGCTAGCCTACTGCGCGTTGGCAGACTTCACATGCCATCGAGAATTCTCTCAAGCATGTGATAAATTCTCACATAATTTCCGAAAAGTCAGTGGTGCCTTGGGTTCGAACTCGAGACCTCTGACATCTGTCTACTGGCCACACCGTATAGGCTACTACAACTCACAAAACTCAAAAAAGCTTCTTTGTCACCCTAGTATCAATGAGGTTGCTAAAAACGCTGACATCTTTCAGTTTACTAAAGACAATTTTAAAACTGCAATTTCTGTGCCAAAACTCTGGTTTTAATTACTGAATTTGGATTAATTAGTTCCCCATTTATCCTACAGACAGAAATACCACAATTAAACTTGACTTTCTTTGACCCGAAAACGGATTACTTAGTTACTGAATCATCCGAGGATAATTATAAAATAAATCAAACAATCATTACTATACAATTTATAATTTATTTGATTAACAAATAATAATAATAATGGGTTAATTTTGTGTACGTTATTACTGTAATACATTACACACACAACAACGTTTCAATACAAATTATACGCATGTTCTGTCTTATAAAAAATGTTTTATAATCATACTTTCGTCATCCAAATCAAACGTATCTCTGGCTCGCAGCATCCGCGTACAAACAACCCCTCATCTGCGTCACATTCCCTCTAAACATCCCAAAAAAAAACCGTATACTAATGACAAAAATTCACTCACACACATACTGAAAAAAAAAGGAATCTAATTCACGCACGCTCCCCCCTCCCACCCACTCCGCCCGCCCGACGTGAAACGTATATATATATACGCAATTTTTGATCAATACTTAAAAATTAACCCAACCTCCCGGTAGTTTTTAAATTTATTCTGCGCATGTCATGCCTTTTAATCAGGCCCCTTTGTGCCTACCCCTGTACGTATGTACGTATGTATATAATTATGTGTGTGTGTGTGTATATGTGTGTCAATTTCATTCCGTTAACGCGACAATCTATTGGTACTGAGTAAAAGTGTGGCTAGATTTTGATTTTGGAACGAGAAATGTTTTTGATGGTTCGGGAGTCGTTCGTATGGGTTCGTGTGAGTTCGTCGGAATGTATTATGTGATTTCTTGGTAATAAGCCGGCATTAGAATATGGGTTAGTAAATATTTTGTGCCTAAATTCTCGTATTTACTGTTTGAGATACTCCTATGTAGATTAAATTATTTTTTCCTGGAAGGATAATTTATGTACTCATTATTGGCATTATAAATGTAGGTAATAATATTGAAAGGTAGTGTTTTTATTAATCAATCATGCTAATCTATCACACACTTAATCGATAAAGGAAAGTATCGAATGAAAACCTGATATTCCAATACGTTTATATACTTGTATCGTGTATGTGGAATAAGTTATTCGATAGACTTAGAAAAACACGAAGAGACATAAAGAGTTAAGAACCTCGTTGCTAACTTAGTATAGGAAAGCACAAGATTTATAAATTTAAGAATCTTGCAAATCTATAATAAAGATTAGTAAATGAATTAAGATACATACTTCACTTTAAAAAAATGACTTTTAAAAATTGTTTGACGCCAAATTCTTGCTCTCCAAACTGCATTTCTAACAGTTTCATATTTATAATGCTCTCTCAATCATCTTAATAATAGGTCTTCTTCATTCTCATTCTTTCTCTTTCTTGAATCATTATCCAATGCTATTTATACAAATTATTTCTAGTTCTTTAGGCGAGTTAGACTTAAAATAAATTACATAAATCCATCGTAATAAACATACAATTAACCGGCTTAATAATTCGTGAATAAGATATATTTTTAATAAACAATAAACAATGTATTAAGTCATTTTTGTTTCGAAATCATGTTGCTTTGCTTGTTTATATGCAAAAAAAATCACACAATTAAGATAACGATTATTATAAAATAAAGTACTACTGTTTATTGAAAATTATATTGTTTATTGAAAGTAACATTTATGGATTTAACGGCAGAATTAACTAGATTAGACTAGACTAGAAAAGACTAGAGAACTAACCAATAAAACTCAGTTTCTAAACTATGCCAATCTGATCTTTTAGTAGTTTCTAAACATTTACACGATGCATTAAATACCACGGAGCGTAGGTTCGATTTCAGAACGGAGCAAGTATTTTTGTAAGCCGTAGGTCATGGAACCGGTAGGTTCTTAAATATCTAGATAGACCTTAATCCATTTGTTCGCTATGTAAAAGATCGTGTTTGTAAACGTACATAAGATACAACATTATTGGTTTAATTTCAAAACAGAACCAGTGACGTCACATTAAAAAACACAAAGAGTTTCCTTGACCCATGTATTTGACCTAATTATTTCGTTTCAGGATAAAAAATTATATTCATTCGTCTTTCTATTTTTGAACACAAGTTATCCTCATTTCTTTACAAGAACAAAAACTAATCTCCTACTTTTGCCAGTGAGTAAAGTTACCAGAAATCGTTGGGGGAATGACTATTCTGACAGCATAGAAATTCCGTTTACTATCAGTTTTTTACTCTCTTATTCTTCTTCTTCGTGTCGATGGAACATGAATGTCGTCAAATTTAATACCCATATTTACTTGGTATGAACAGGTGGAGTTACATTGACGAAACAAGGATGGCCTGTCAATGTGGTATTGGCCCCCAAACCATGTCGCAGCTACTTTCAGCTTACTTCGTGCCCTAGCTCCCTTATTAAAAAACCTATCATAGAAACCGTCTCTATAGGGTCGGCAACGCGCGAGCGACACCTCTGGTGTTGCAAACGTCTATACACTACGGTAACCGCTTACCATCAGGGGGTCTGTAAACATTTTTGCCACCCTTGTGGCGTAACAAAAATGTATATTAAATAAAAATCAAAATAAAATAATAAAAATTCAATAAATATTGTTATTTGATTTTATTTATAAACTAGCTGCCTCCCGCGGTTGCCTGCATGGTATATAGATAAAAGTAGCCAATCCAGGTAATAAACTATCATCATCATCATCATCAGCCTATATTCGTCCACTGCTGGACATAGGCCTCCCGTAGTGAACGCCATACATCACGACAGCATTCACATACTTTCAAAGTAACTGGAACTAAATATATCTCCAAAAAATCTTCTTAAACATGGCTAAGAGCTTCGCCGGTACAATGAGAATATAAAAGAGATCGATAGTTTTAATCGCTAGAGGGGAGAGATTAAATGTTGGCGGCCCCTGCCTGTAACTTCAAGTTTTAAGAGACGAATAACTTGAAGCTTGAATACAATAGATTCTTAAACTACACTCAGTACGAATAGGAAGTCCCTGCTGACGGGTTGAGACCCTTTGAGAAACGTTATGTTTGTTTGGAGTTTTCTTTTAATTATTTATTTCAAAATGTCTCAAATGGCTTCAAGAATACGCGGGTACGGAGGGCCCATGTTTTTATTTGGTTTCCAAGTCAACTTTGCTGTCAGTTCAGTACCACAGCACTCACACTCATACTCAAAATAGTTAAAAAAAAATGTGTAGTTTTTTTTTTAATTTTAAATTAAATAATTGGTTTTTTGTTACACTTACGTAAAGTTTAAATATGACTATAGTTGCTGTAAAGGATCTGATATCGTGATTAAATAATATTAATAATCCGCAGTAAAATCCACTAAAAAGGTTTTGATATTTAGTTTAGGTTATTAGTAAGCTAACTTTTAACCAGTATTAAACTAGGTTAAATATCTCAACAGTGGATAAACAACATTGTAATTTTATGAATACATTCTACTTACTTATACTGACAAAACAACAAAATTTTCCTCACGAACATCCTTAATCTCTCAAAATATGTACAAAAAATATTCTATTTAGATCAAAATCCTTGATTTATACACAAAATTAATCTTAGTACATTTATAAAAGTTCCTCTGTAGACTTTCATTGAGAGATTCAACAATATAATTAGGAACGGTGCCGGAATAACGTCAGAAAATATTGTTTTTGCGTAGGCACCGGCTACGGCGTAGTACTACGGCTACGGGCGCGTAGCTCGTAGGATGACACCTAATTTTCTTCGACGAAATCTAAAGAGTATTGATTTTTCTCAATGTTGTGACGTACTATAATTTATTACACGGCATTATTGTAGTTAAATAAAGACAATTATTGAACCTTTGCCTTAATAGAGCTGTGATAGCCTAGGAGTGTGACCAGTGAACTTCGAAGTCTAAAAGGTTTTGAGTTCGAACCCTACACACTACTGTCTTTTCGGAGTTACGTGCGTATTTATCACATGCTCAAACAGTGAAGAAAAATATCGTGCATACGCACCTCTGTCTTTTCAAGTTACGCGCGTATTTATCACATGCTCAAACGGTGAAGAAAAATGTCGCGAGGATATTCGCATGCCTGAGAAATTTCTCGATGGCGTGTGAAGTCTGCCAACCCGCTAGCCTAGTGCGGGTTGGCAGCCTAAATGATCTCAAATTCTTATAAATCAATTGCTTTGCCTATAAAATTATGTTTTAAGTAATTTATTTTATTTCTTTCAAATGAGAGAAAACCCGTGCCAAGCGTTGATGATGATTATATTCTAAATTACTTTAATTAGTGACATTTACTCGCACTATGAAGTGAAACCCCTCAAAAATATTTAAGTTGTTATACAATAATTAGTTCATAAAAGTAATTAGCTACAGTAATTAGTAATGAATGTGGTCTTAGAAAATTTTCTTCGTGAAGTAAAATTACTGGTCGACTTAAAATAGGCTAGTTTTAATGAAAACTTTTTGGTTGAGTTCACAGTTCAAGTTCAACTGAAATTATGTATTAACTTACAGTTACACGAATATTAGACGTTGAAATAAAACTATTCTTTATCGGATTTTCTTGTGGTATATTGATTTCGTTTTTGGCCTAACGTTTTTGATCTTGTACAGCATCCATGGTCACGGGAAAACAGTAAAATACTCTTATTTTAATTACTAAAATATACACAAATGAGTGAAGTTTAACTCAATATATAACTGTGACTGCGAACCAAACTGCACATGGTATTCTGTGGCAAAGTGAATGCAATATTATTAGATTTATTATATTTTAGGTTGCTTACTATTTTTACCTTAGGGTGACTAAGAGTAAGAGTAAATCTGTGTATGTTTAAGCGTTTCTACAATACCTATTTTTCTTCTTCTTTCTCGTTTCCTCATTGCTGATATGGTAATTTAAACTGGTTTCAGGTATTTCCTTTCTGCATAATTTATATCTACGTTTCACATCGAACTGCATCAGTCTCATATTGATATTACATACATAAAACAAAACCAACAATTTTGTAATTTTGTTTTTAATTTAAAAAGAGTATCTATGGAGTTTCTTGCCGGTTCTTCTCCATATGACCTACCTTTTGGAACCGCGCAACTAAATTCAATTAAATTCAACAATTTAAAAGCACCTACCTGTATTGGTCTAATTGAAATAAATGATTTGATTTGAATATCCGTCGCTGGCTCGCGCAATCATGCGACTTGTGGACCCTGGTGTTTTCTGCCATCCACTGCCATCCTCGCGGCGTGAGACCATCTTGTAGGTGCCTTACCTAATTCTAGAACCAAGATAGTTTGTCATAATATGTTATACTTGGCAACTGGACTTAACCCAATTAAAAGCATCTGTTTTTGTGCCAATGGCATTTAAACTCTACTCTGTTTCTTTGATTTTTCCTTCTTCTTCAAATTAATGTTGTAATTCTTGTTTGTTTTAAGGCGATTTGAATCATTCTGCTGGAACATGTCTGACTTCATTGTCACAACGATTTTCTGGATGGGATCTACTGTTGATCTTGGTTTAGTTGGTAGGAGTTGCAGTAGCAGTAGATATTTACTGCTACTGCAACTCCTGCGGCTAGGGAACACTTACAAATACAATCAGAATAGAGCTCTTTGAGATAAATGTTAAGAAAAAAAGAATTGGACGGTGGAAAGCTTCAGTGGTTGGTTAAAAAGTAGAGGCTTTGATTTCCGTTTGCAACAAATGTTTGTATCAATCGTTAGACGTCCACCGCTGGACGTAGGTCTCCCCCACGGATCGCCAATATTTGTTTGGATTGCAGAAAATTGTTTCGGATTTGGGTGTTTTTGTATCATGACAATCGAAATTATATATATCAGATAACATGCCATCACGCATCTCTCTCCGCAGGGGTAGGCAGTGGGGTGCTAGAGTAGTTATTTGGGAGTCCGCGTCTCAAAATTAGAGCCTATTCATATTAACCGGGAAAACTGTTATTGAGTTATTCTCAACAACAATTTTTTTGACCTGCGAATCGAACCCTGTACCTTACAGTCAACATTGCGACCACTCGACGAATGCCATAATAAAACGTTGTCTTAATTATGTATATGTTAGAGAAATTTTATACATCCATCATTTTTCTCGTCTTTACCAAGCATAATGACTCTATTAAAAATTAAAAACGAAGCTCCCTTTACAACCTTCTAAGGTGGAAAAGAATATACAAACCAACCAACGTCTCCATAGAAACAAATCCCCTGAATTCCAAGAATTACGTTTCAAGAGTGAGAGAGAAATACCCACCCAATAACGCTTTATCCGACTTTTAAATCAAACCCAGGACCTCTAAAACCTTGCAAACATAGCAACCTTGCACATTAATATAGATACTTAACAAATACAGAATATTATTAAAGGAAAATGTGAAAAATTAAACCTTCGCGAAAATATTTCACTTGAAAGACATACCTACTTAGCTTTGTAAGTCATTCATATTGCATAAGCTCCACTTACATTTAAATACGTATTTATGTATAATTAATTCGTTAATTCTTTTATAACTCTATCAGAACAATCCAGGGGCCGGGTATTATTTAAAAAATAAATCAAGCGATAAAACAAATGAATACAAAACACGATAAACAATCATCGACGCACTGTCCAATCATAATTACGGGCCCCCCAAACCCCACCCCCGAAAAACTGCAAACATGCAAAAAAGCCGACAAAAAATATAAACGTATACAATAATTACCAAATACCCTCATAGTAGTGAGAAAGGGATAATGATAAAAATGTATTGCGCCCCACGGGGGCCGCCCCCTCCACTGCGAAATTTTTCGTACACCCGTTTAGCGAGATTCGATCCCGCAATCAGGGGGGAAATGGGGGAATTTTTTGGCCTCCCAACCCCCCACCCCCGGCATCGTAAATTGGAGCATATAATTTTTATTACATTGGTGTCGTGTGTTCTACGTGTTAGATCGTATACACATGTTTTTGGAGGGTAGTTCGAGAAAATGTTGCCGTTATTAAAATATCTGCGAAGGCTTGAAATTATTGGGTAATTGATGTATGCAAGCTATTTTTCATTTATAATTATTTTCGAGTGCGTCGGTTACTTTTTTCATTTGGGCGTGTACTAGGCCTACTTTCGTAACTCATTTTTTGTTCAAACCAAATAGTTGTCCAAATTTTTGCATTATTTATAACAAACTAGGTATTCCAATAATATATTTTAAATAATTATGTCCTTTAGTATTTATTATGTCAGAATTATTATGGAGTAATTATCTCAATGTTTAAATATTGAAACAATCATTATTTGACCTACAAATAGAGGGTTATTTCTGAAGAAAAATTCTCATGAGGTTAAAATACACAGAACATAAAATTAATACATATACATTTTATAATAATTGTCGATATTTTATCAATTAAGAAACGTTTGAAATGTTTTCTAATTCCGTTATTTGAAAACGGAAATAAGATAGAAATAGGATAATTCCAATCTAATATTTTACCTGTACTAATTCATAATTATGGAAAACAAATGTTGTCTTCTAAACATCCGCAAAGATTTGACTGCACTGACCGATATTTACTGTTCAAGATTGCGTGTAGACATAACTCAAGGGTTGAACACCCCTAAGGCAGGGGCGCGGCGCTCAAGTCCTGCTGACCGACATGTAAGTCCATTTGAATTCAGGGTCGCTCCAACGCAGAGTAGGTTATCTTACAAGTGACTTTTTATGGGCTGAGATTGATTCGGAAGATTTACTAAACTAGTATTAGGCTTTAATGCGATTGTATTACTGTTTTGTATAATGATAAACTTAGTTTGATTGGAAGTGCCTGTGTCAGACGTAATATACGTTAGTTATATTTTAAGGAGGCTGGTAGCAAAATCAACGAGTCTAGAATTGAAAACAGCTCATTGAACCTAATGTTTAAACACTTTAAAAACCTAGTTTCAGCTCTAAATATAAATACTAACTTTAACCACAAATCTCCTTATTATTGCAATCTAATTTTAATTAAAAAATGGTTTAAGTTAAATAATGCTAGA
Organism: Craniophora ligustri; assembly: GCA_905163465.1. Classification (NCBI taxonomy): domain Eukaryota; kingdom Metazoa; phylum Arthropoda; class Insecta; order Lepidoptera; family Noctuidae; genus Craniophora; species Craniophora ligustri. The sequence continues at coordinate 913,755 of LR990967.1, read as the reverse complement.
CAAATTGAATAATTACTCATTTATTACAATACATACCACCTAAACGACTAATTAACTAAAATACATATAAGTACAAAAGGTACAAAATATTTTTTTTTGGACGTAGTGAACTAAACCAAGTTTTGACCCGTGTGCGTATTTTTTACATCTTCAAACGGTGAAGGAAAACATCGTGAAGATTCTTGCTTGCTTGAGAGATTTTTTCGATGGTGTGTGAAGTCTGCGAACTCCCAGTAAGCTAGCGTGGTGGACTATAGCCTAATCCCTCTCAAATGAGAGGAGACCCGTGCCCCGCAATGGGACAATATTGGGTTGATGAAGATGACTGACTGCAATCAGTCGCTTGTACGTAGACTTCTAGCTGATTCAAATACATATACTTAAAAGAACGCTAAGCAGAAGAATAAACTTATGGAAAATATGCATTGTTCTTATCAACATGATAAAGTTAAATCGGTTAATAATTCTATAACATATAACACTAACTTAAGCATCTTTTGGCAGCAAACACTTTATTTTCTTCAAGTCTATTTTATTAACCAATAATAGCTTTATGAATCGTCTAGACGTAGCTTCCGGCTTGAAATACCACTGGGGGAGGCCTCCCCACCAAACTTTATCTATGGTTATTGTTTTTTTTTTACTTACTGAGTGTCCTGAGTAACATCATCATCAACCCAGTTATTGCCCCACTGCTAAGCACGGGTCTTGTCTCATTTGAAAGAGAATCGGCTATAGTCCGACTAGCCTAGTGCAGTTGGAAAGACAAGCCATCAAGTATTTCTCTGAGGCATGTTGATTTCTCTACAATATTTTCCTTCATCATTTGAGTGTGTGATAAATACGCATGTAACTTTGAAAAGTCAGTGCCTTGGAATTGAGTTTGAGACTTTTGACTTCACAGTCTACTTGTCACCTCAATGAGCTCTTGTCCAGAATATTAACATTGACATGTAAAAGTGTCTTTAAAAAGACACCTATTTATAGAAATAAAATATCATTTCATACTCCAAATCCAGCTTTACAGTACACAAATGTTAAAATACCAGTATTTACCTAAAAAAAGCGCGTGAAAGTAAAACAAATCGGTTGTTTCACTTTCTATACAAAAGTGGTGAAATAAAAATTCATCGGACGGGCCCGATCTAACAGTCGGCGGCTAAAATAAAGGCTTCATCCAAAATATTTCAGTTGGGACGCGTGAACAGAAAACCTGAAAAAATAAAATTCTAGAATTTTTCATTTCACTTTCATTGCAACGTACTTCAATTACCATGTAACACGTGATTTTTTGTCTTTTTTATTTTGCTTTTTTTTGGCTATTTTTTGATGTTTTTATTTTTGTGTGAAGTGAATGAATAGTTGGGCCGTCAATTTTTTAACGCACTTCCCATTTTTTTGTTTTTGTAACCGTGATGGATGTGTGTGTATTTAGATTAAATAAAAATGGGCTCTATTATTTTATCAGTTTTGCAGGTTTTGTAGGTTTAGTTTTATGCGGCTTTTATGGACTAAACTGGTGTATTATAATGTTATAAAACTCTGAAATCAAATTACTGTTAAATGTATTTAATTGCGGTACATTGATATCATGTAATTTTGACACTGCCTTGATGTCAAAATTACTAACAACCACCACAGATCTTACCGTATTCTTTAGTCATGCAGATTTATGCTTGGATTTACTAGATTTCATCATCATCATCAACCCATTAATGTCCCACTGCTGGGCACGGGTCTCCTCTTAATTGAGAGGGATTAGGCTATAGTCTACCACGCTATTATTGGATTTTACTAGATTTAGTAGAATTTAATTTATATAATCTGTCATAGTGATAGAGATAGTTTGAAGCCCAGAGTATTTTTATAGCTTCATATTTTAGAATAATTTTCGGGTGCAAGTTATAATTAGATAAAAGGAAAAATACTTTTAGGATGAGGAAAATTACAGTGAAGGCGTAATTTTCTATATAATTATCACAAATACAAAACTGTATTTTTGGAAAAAGTCATATCGTAAATCCGGATATTAATTTCTTTCTTCTATTACTCGAATTTTGTTTCTGCGTTCCATTGTTTATCACAGATTATGCTATGGCTATATTAACCGTTGCATAGATAAGCAATGTGGTAACACTTGGCCTTGTCGGGTCGACGCAATAATTATTAAAAAAGCTTTCCCACACAAAAATAAACTTCTATATATTGTTATGCCTTATTATATTTTGGTTTCTATATATATACATGTATCTATACATATTATATTCATACAAGTAACTGGTTCCGTGGCCACCCGTGGCATCTCTGTAGGCCCTATCAAAATACCAGCGCTGCGACATTTAATGTCGTAGCAATATGCTGAGATAGGGGCCTTTTGGTCTCGTAAAGGTTTTTAATATTATTATTTTATTTTCATTTTTTGTTTTTAGTATTATTTGGTTTTGTTTTATTGTTTACTGCGAGTGTTTAGTACGAGTCACAATTAAATATTTTTTCTTTCAATATAAGACAATTAAAAAACTAGATGCACGGTTTCAAAAATATGTAGGTCTTACGGAAAATAGCCGACAAGAAAATCCATAGATATTTTAAATCTCTCTCTATTGTGAATTAAATTAGCTTGCAATTATTGAGAGCACAGAATTAGAAAAAAAAACAATCTCATCCAAACATAAATAACATATTTTCAGCCCTCGTCTCCTACCAAAAAGTTTTAGAACCAGGTTTTGTCTCTACCAACCTATTAACAAGAATATATACATACATACCATCACGCCTGTCGTCCCCGAAAGGTTAGGCAGAGGTGTACTAATGTACACCCACGTTTCGACGGTTTGATTTTTATCGCCCATATAATAGGGGCGACCCTATTGCAATTAACTGGGCACAAATCCAAACTCCGAGCTGTTACTGAGAATTTTATAGAGAAGCTCAATTACACTTTGCTCGACCTGGGAGTCGAACCCAAGACCTCTTGCTTGGCAGTCCCACTGTACGACCACTAGACTAACGAAGCTAAGAAGAATATATGTATATATCTTTTTCTTTACCTCGCCAAGAAAATTTTCGACACAATCTTTCCACATTAAACTCTACCTTCATTCCTGTTAAGGCCTTTACACATACATTAGTCTCTAATTTTTCAATCAGAGCTCTCTACATAAACATACGTATAGAGTCGTATGTAGAGTATCGACAAATTACTAGAACCCTCCCTCGCATTATTTTCGAAGCGTTATGAGTGAAAATTTTCCGCTGATGTGAGACTTAGAAGAGTATTAAAAATGATGTAGAGTTGCCACAAAAGTATTATTGAATATAGAGACTGTTTTTTCTATCTTTCTCTCGCTTTTTATGTTTTTAGATGGTATTCACAATGACTACTTATAGTCACATTAAGGATTCATTCATTAGTATATTGTAATCCTTTCGTAAACTACATACTAGCTTCTGCCCGCGGTTTCACACGCGTGCTTTGTTCTTAAATCCTAATCTACGAGTTATTTTAACGTATTTGCTATGTTACTGTAAAGTTTCTTCAAAATCGGTTCAAAAGTTTTTGCGTAAAAGAGTGATAAACGTCCACAAATCCACACAAAATTTCTCGTTTATCATATAATTGAGACTATGGTGTATATAAGAGAAATAAATGATATTTATTTCTGTGATAGTTCTCCGTTCCACTTAAGTCATAAAAAGGATTCATCACCTGATTCTCACATATCACGTATCATTTGAACTAGTATAATATTAAGTAGGGATCCATACAGAACATAACTGGCTTCCTTTATGAAGAAACTAATTTGTTTGTTAACAAAAATATCAATTACATTAAAATTTTGACCTGTAATTTGTTTCTAAAATGGTACGAAAACTTTTGTGATAGAAAACGTTAATATGTTAAATTTCACAGTTGATTTTAGGCACAGTTACATTTAGTCTAGTATGAAGACTAGCATGAAGAAAGTAAACATTATCATCCTACATAATTGATTTTGAGACCTAAGAAATAAAGTCACATTTTCTATTATTATAATAATTTATTTCACTAATTCATTAAACACACTTCATTACATGGAAACATGATCAACGATTTATTTATTATAAAATAAGTTGTTAAAACATCTGAACTAGGTAAATTAATATCTAGTATATAAGTAGTGTGACTTTTATGAATACCAATGTGGTTATTTGATATTTAAAGTTTTAAATCATATTAATATTAGCTAATCATAAGTTGCATATTCATAAGACCCTGCATTGAATTATAAACTTAACACTATCATAGCAATATGACTTCAAATCGGCTGTACATACATGATAAAGTACATAACCAAGATTTTACTTCAATAGCGACATTACCTCTCTTCCTCTCATACCAAGATTACCTACAGTTCTAACATCCTTTTACAACTTAAGCCCATAAAAATAGGGGTATAAACATAAAAATGTTAGCGCAATGTCGTATCTATGCCAATTTCTTATTCCGTACCGCTGCCGATACGGGCCTACATTAGCGTCCTGTGAGTGTGTGGAGTTACCCCCTAAATTATTTCGACATATGCAAATTTGTGCGCACCTACAGATGCCGACAAAGATTTTAGAGGTAGATAGGACAGGACATACTCGTATAGAGTTTCCTCAGTGAGGAAGTTGTGATGGTAATATTTGTTCGGGGTGATCATTAAGCTCGTATACAGCTTTGTAATTTAAAAAGTATATAAATCTAAATAAAGAATATTAATTTATATCAATGTCAGAAAACATTTACTTTTTCTTTTCTTACTCCTCCTATATAACTTCATGATTAAATTCGCTGCGGGTTCCAAGACAGTTAAAATCATTCCCCTGGGACACGTCGGACTTCATTGTCTCGACGATTTTCTGGATAGTTACTATTGTTGATCCTGGTTTACAGGAGTTGCAGTTGCAGGGATCTGATAAAAATCTAATAAATCTTTAGAATAATTGATGACGTTTAGAACATATTTAGGTTTGTGTTTATTTAACTTGCTCTAATAATTAGTGATAAACATTTTCGAAAGCAATATAACTATCTATCCACTAAAGCTATACTTCTTCACAGAATAATGCTTAAGTTGAGCAAAACCAGATATAAAAACATTATAAGTTCGAAGCCCTGGTTCATCATCATAATAAATTTATTGTTCCACTGCCCGTCCTTTCATTTCAAAGGAATTACGTTCTAAATATCAAAAATATATTTTCTAAGAAGTACCTATAAATACACCTAGCGAAATATTGAATATAAATAAAATAAATATAACTGGATATTATGACACAACGCCATCTAGTTCCGTAGTAATCAACGAGGCTTGTATTACGAATACTACATAGAAGGTTGATATATTACATATATATATTTTTTTGTAAATATAGCCTCATGACATGACTTATTCATCTCGATGAGATTAGGTATTAAACTCGACTTTGCAAAAGTATCACATCTGCGGTTATAGTCTGTGCGCACACACCTAGCGACGCGAGTACGCCAAAAAACGGAGCGGCGCAGTTGTAAAATTGTCTAACTACCTACCCCCCGCGTGCGCTCATTACAGCGCGTGCGTGCACGTGACACGTGCTGTCATAAACGAAGATACGTCTTAAGATATTCACTTTTTTTATACGTGAAAGGGAGAGCTGTGGTAGCCTAGTGGTGTGTCCAGTGGACAGAGTTGTCAAAGATCGCGAGTTCGAACCCAATGCGCACACCACTGACTCTTCGGAAGTTATGTACGTATTTATCACATGCTCAAACGGTGAAGGAAAACATCGTGAAGAAACCTGCATGCTTGAGAGGTTTTCTCGATAGTATGTGAAGTCTACCAACCCGTAGCAGGTTAGCGTTGTGGACTCATTTGGAAGGAGACCCGTGCCCAGCAGTGGGACAATAATGGGTTGATGATTGCACCGGTAAACACTAAACTTATCTTTTATGGCATTGGTGGGTTTGCAAACACAAAAAGTAGGTGCCTGCTTTGGCTCATAAATACTTATACCATATCTCAGGACGTATCTTTCTAACTGAACCTCGTGTACAGCCAAACGCCAGATCGCGATACTAACGCACGGTGTTCATCTCTTTCTAGTTTTGAAAAACCTCCCGCTTCCCCCTCACACCCCCTCCCCGTGGGGGCGACCCCTCTCCTAATTCCTTACATATTTAAATTCCACTTTGGGCGCCGAGTCTTCATATTGTCTCCATACGACATTCATATATTCCATTTACTAGGTTCTTAGACTGGAAATTGGGTTACAACTTTCTCTTCTAATGTGGAAATCAGATCTGATTTTCAGAATGATCTTAAGATTTTTGGAGAATATTTAGGACTGAAATTTATGGTATTAAGAACGTATAAAAAATAATTTAAAAAACAGAAAAATTACGTTTTAAGAAATACGAAACAGTAAAATATTCTTATGTGTAATTGTTATCAACAATATTTTCAATTATTATCATCATCATCCACCAAATTATGGTCCCACTGCTGGGCATGGGTCTCCTCTCATTTGAAAGAGATAAGGCTATAGTCCACCACGCTAGCCTACTGCGGTTTGGCAGACTTCACACGCCATCAAGAAATTTTCTCAAGCATGCAGATTTCCTCACGATGTTTTCCTTCACCGTTTGAGCATGTGATAAATACGCACATAACACCCGAAAAATCAGTGAACCTTAAGTTTGAACTCGAGACCTTTGATTTATCAGTCCACAGGCTAATACCAGTCTATCACAGCACATGTAAAATATTTTTCTGAAAGATTTCTCGATGGCGTGGGAAGTCTAACATTCCACACAAGGCTATCAAGGTGGACTTGTAGCCTAATCCCTGTATAAATGTGAGTAAATAACCTTCCCCAACAGTAGAACAGTATAGTTTTTTTACCTATCTCGGACGAAATCTCCTATTTTGTATGACTTTGACCGAAGTTCTAGTCAATAAATTGAAATTTAAAACGCAATATATACATACACTAGTTTATTATTAATTAGGTATAGTTTTCAAACAAACTTTCATCCCCTATTTTATACCCTTGGGGGTAGAATTAATCAAAATCCTTTCTGAGCGGATGCCTACGTACGTCATAACATCTACCTGCATGCCAAATTTCAGCCCGATCCGTCCAGTGGTTTGGGCTGTGCGTTGATAGATCACTATGTCAGTCAATTAATATTAAAATAAAAGTACTTCTTACGGATCTATTCAGAGAGTTGTCAGATAGCTGTAAAATTAGGACTTTACAGCTATCTGACAACTCTCTAGTGGGTATAGTAGGAGACCCACTCATCAACAATTTATGGTTTACGTGGTCCACAAATAATTAACAGATACACAATATTTTGTCCTTAAAATTTCCTAGCCACGCATTACCTATTCAACCTTGATTGGTCTAAATTTCTGTCGACAATAATAATATATTTAAACAAATAAGTATATGAAGAAGATATGGCATTGTACCGACATTTAAATTGAAACAGTTGTTTCTTTACCAAATTCTAATAGATGTAACAAAATATCTTTGTTTGAACAGTTGTTTTGTTTTATATTCAATATAATTTTGCTTGGAACTGTTTTTTTCTTTAACTTGCTATCATGATTTGGGAGATTTTCGTTACTAGTTTAGGTTATAACTCTTTTTTGGAAAAATATGGAATTCTGTCGGTGTTATATCGCGTATTTGCATATATGCGAACTATATCTCTGAAAAGCTCTTAAACTGCGCTCTTTATCGAAGAACCTATTTGCATTTTTCATCAAGCAAGACAGCCCAAAACTAAATTTATGAGCATTAACGATACCTTAATAATATGACCACGTAATTCTGAGCCTTGGGTTTGGGTTTCAAATCCAAGGCAAGATAAAATACCCATTGCGAGAAAACGGGACATATTTAAGAAATTTTCTTGGCGGCATGTGAAGCCTACCAATCGACACCAGGCTAGCGTTATGTTCTAACAGTTTCTCATTTTAAGAGATTTGTGCCCAACTATGGGACCCTCTTTTAAGACAGTAAATGTGTTACTGATGGTCAAGCATAACAAGTCTTAAATAAATTGATTATAGATAATACATACTCGTAGTTTTAAATGCGTGTGAATTGGTTTGGGATTCACGAATTCGTCACGTGCTGTGATTTCAATAACTAATGTTAATTTGTATAAATAAAATAATCATAATTATTTATTTTATTAAAGGTATCCTTGGGCAGTCGCCGTTCTCGTCAAAGGTATTTATCAAATTTACATATAATCTAGTTAAAAGACTTTACACATCATCAAGAAAATCCTTCAGGTATGCAGGTTTTCTCGATCATTTCCTTCACCGTTTGAGTGTGTGATAAATACGCAAATAATTCAAAAAACTCAGTGGCGTGGCTTGGGATTCAACTGGAGATCTTTGACCTCAATATCCACTGGTCATATGACAAATAAATGCAATAAATTATAGGTCAAATGGTTTGCAACACTAGAGGAGTCGCTCGCGCATTGCCAATCTTGTAGAGACCGTTTAAGTTTCTTAATGAAGGAGTTACTAAACTGACAGCAAACAGAATTCCTATGCTCTCAGGATAGTCACTCCCCCAACGAGCTCCGGTAACCTTACTCACTCGCAGAAACACAACTGCGGTCTTCTGCATGGCAGAAGTACTTTCCCAGTCGGGCAGCTCAATTTGAGCTTTATACCAACGTATGTATTTGTACCTCTCGAAAACTGTGTGGTACTAAAATCTGGATGGAAACTCCTAGACTGAGTATAAACAGTGAAAACGTAAAAAAAATATTTAAAAGGTTACATTAAAACTTATAAAAAAAAAATTACCTTGTGTTGTATTTAACGAATATTTTGTACATTTGAAAATATTTTGCTTATCAACATAAGAATATTATTAATGAAAGACTAGTTTGATTCTTGTATTGAAAAATCTTTTTTTTAACATCTTTCTGATTTACTAAGCTGTGGTTATTTTACATTTCGTATGTTTCTTCAAGTGTACATTGTTGAATTTTGATATTATGATGAAATCTCAATTTTATTAACACTTATAGACCAGATATAATAATATAACTTAACCACGTATAGGTTTATCTATTCCTCAATTCTTATACTTACACAAATATAAGACATTGAAATAAAACTACTTCTGACGGATTTTATCGCGCATATTTGTATTTAATAATCCTAACGTTTCGGATCCTTCACAGCATCCATGAAAACATATCCTGGCTGCGGTAAAAGAACCAAGAAATCAAGATTAAATAATATCAATAGACCAATCGTTTTAATGAAATAATTGATATTTCCGTATAAATTTATTTGAATTTATTAGCCAAAATTATACTCATCTTATACAGTAGTAGAATTAAAATATACCATTACGCTTAAATCTCTGAGGACTAGAGCAGAGTAATGGCACGTTCACGTCTATACATATATTAAGTAGCATGTAATGTGGCGAGCCTAATAGCCACTAACAGAACACAAATTCATATTCCAATCAGCCACAGAATTCTTTGAAAAATAACGCTGTTCAATCTGGAAATCGAACCCAAGAAACACGCTTAACAGTCAAGGTAATTAAATTAGCTGCCAATCTTCATAATGATTCTCTACATTAATGATGGTTAATTCAATTCAAAAACCAAAAATTAACTTAATAGTAATTACATTTTATAATCGAAATCGTGACAAGCGCAACCTCGAACCCACTCCCATCCCGGCCGCAGAGGCTTCGACATCATCCCTACACGTTATCGGCACATATTAAAAATAAAATAATATTGTTATCAGGGTGGCGGGGGCGGTGCCGGACTCGCGCGAACTATAATAAATTCATTTACTGTAGTTTTTCAGTAATAACCCCATTGGTGGAAAAATAGCTACTTTTCATTTTGGCCTCGCATGTGTGTGGGTGTTGTTTTATTTCGTTTTATCGCCAATACGCCTGTTTTTCGGGTGAAACGTTTTTTTCCGCACAAAATGGTGGTTGATGTGCGCTTATCCGTTAATTTTTTTAATACAGTCGACGTGCTGTGTTTGATTCATTGTACTTAGTATAGGGTCTAGACTAAAACAGTCCTTGGAAGTATATTATTACATGTTCTGATGATTTATCTTTCATTAGATTTGAAAAAAAAACTGACTAGGAAGTTTTTCATATCGGTATAAGTAAACTGATAAATAAGTATTATTGACAAAATATTCAGATAAAAAAAACATTTTTTTACAAGAATAAAACTGTTGCAATTTATAAATAAATAAAAATAATTCAATCATATGAAGTAAAGTTTACAAAACATATATAGTACAAACGTGAATTTTCAAAAAACAACCTTCAAGAATTGCACATAAGTTTTCCTGAATTTAAAAAAATCAACACAATCAGCTACGTGTAGCAAAACTATTACTAAATACTAACAACTACATATAATATAGTGTTTATTCTAATTGAAACCTAAAATCAAGGATGTTAGTAACTTGATTACGTTGGACTTTTGTTTCGTAGACGTCTACAAAATATATCCGTAGCGGCTACGAAGCTTGCTACGGCGACTGCAACTACCCCTTGCAAACGCCGGCTTTTATTTATTTTTGTTTGGTCCCTCTACGTCTCCTGTCGAACAGTACTAGGGTGATTACAAACGGCTTTCACTGTCGCTTGGAGCGTTTTAGACGATTTGTTTTATGATTTTTGCGCAGGTGAAGTTGCTGGAGGGCTTGCAACTTCATTTGTTGATTAGCCGTTTTAATTAAATTATTAATATTTTTTCTATGTATCATATACTTTAAATGTCATCTATTTGATCGTTTTATGTATAGCCAATTATGTGTATTGCTTCTGAGCAACGACTTCAGATCACTCGGCTTATAATTGAAATTAAAATATTAGTCAGTACCTATTTTAAGTTATGGCTTTATTTTAAGGCTTTACACAATTTCTTCATTCATTCTGTCTTTCTCAACTATCGTTATTGAGAGTTAGGCTTCCTTACTGAGGGTAGAAAGCATTTTTTCGTCCAATGTATTCAAGGGTTGCCAATAGAATATGCATTTAAATTTATCAGTTTAGAACATGACGTCTTGTGCCTTTTGTTTTTTCTTAATTGCAAAGAACTGGAATATTTTTTTAATTTATTCAACCTAGCCTTTGATCATTTAGAATTTGGTGAAAACTTAACCTAATAGTGCATAAACTATAGAATTTTTTTTCCTCTTATTATCAAGGAATTTGAAGAAGTAATTTACTTAATGTACGCAATGATTAAAGCTATTGCCACTTATCAGAAGTTAGAAATAAGAATAACACCAAAAGTATGTTGAATTTAGTAATCTCTTACGTTTACGCGAATATTAGACATTGAAATTAAAGCTATTTTTTACAGTTTTATCTCGATATATTGGTATTATTTAATACCGTAGTTTCGAATTCTTTACTGATATATTTGATTCGGATGTCTTAGCTATCGACTTAAGGATGACCCAAAAAATATTAGTTCAATGCAATCCACAAATAAAACAGATAATGGTAAAACAAACATTCCGTGACTATACCCCATAGACTTGTCATCGCAAATCATCTGATAGCGGGTAACCCGGAAAAAAGCAAAAACAGTACAGTCTCTACTAATAAAAAGTTCTAATAAACATGCAACTAAGCACAGGCTTCCGGGCAAATAAAACATAAAAATATATCCTATTTTCATAGGGCCCTGGTGTGGGGAGAGGGTGGTGCTCCCACCCCTAGCTGCGCAAAAACCCAAAAACATCGAAATGAAAATGAGTATAACGGGGAGGGAGGCTGCCTATGTGTTGGTAATTCATTTTTAACATTATACTTGTGTGTGTTTTAAAGTACAGTCGGTTGGAGAATGTTTGGGACGTATCCTAATGAGATAATTATGCGAATATATTTTCTAATTAGGTTTAATAAGGTTGTGATTGATTTGAATAGTGGTGGTCATGATATGCGGGATTTCTTTTGATTAATTCTCTTGTTTTTTTATGAAAATATCAAGAAAATTAAGTTATATTTGCGTATTTTAATTATATTTCAGATAATAAATGAAATGAAGAAGATATTTTTTTTACATTTATCATACTCTTGCGCATAAGAAGTTTTAAGTTGGTTCCTAACAGGTTACCTACCACATATATAAAATGTTCATACTCATTAGTTGAATAATTAATAATTTACGCTTAATTAAATTATCTCAGTGATCAAATTAATTAATTAATAGGAAAAGTAAACCAAAAGTTTATGGTTTACTTTTCCGAGAATAGGAATTCAAATAATTTGATAGTGCCAAACCTGTATAAAACTGTCAAAAACTAAACGTTAGTATAGACATTGAGAGACATTGACAGAAACTTAAAACACTTACGAGGTATTAAGTAATTAAACGATAAACATTTATATATCTACAAGACAAGGAACATAGAATACAATAAAAAAAATACTACACTATTTTTCCACAAAAATCCACAGCTTTAAATCTATAGGTATGTTAATAGTACAAGCTCAGGATGAAGGAAACAAATCGCGACAACCTTCCAGAAATTAGAAATTAAATATTCAAATCTTAAACTGTTCTAAATCTATCAGAGCAAGAGAAATAGTTTTTGGTACATCCCTAAGGATGAATAAAGAACTGCTTTCGGAAATCGATTGGTAAATTAGAAAAAAATAATGTTTATGAGCAGTGTTAGGCTACATATTTCTAGGACAATGTACCGTCAAATCATTGGTCTCAAGTTTTAATCCAAGACGCACCACTGATTTTTCAAAATCGTATAGGTAACACCAGTATTCCTGAGAGATTTTCTCAACAGTAAGTCTGCCAGCCTACTAACTAAAATAGATGGACCATAGCTTGATAACCATTTAACGTTTTTAGAGGTATCTCACGCCCAGCAGTGGGCTAATACAGGGTTGATGATTCGTAATGTTTTAATTTGGCAATTAGTAAGTTTTACTCGAACATCAAACACATACGAGAATTACATAATAGATTTAAAGGTGATGTAATTTAAGTTCATATTTGATTGTTATATACATACATTCTCTTCATTTCTAACATGTAGTTTTCGTATGGGCGGTCGGTTTGCCACCTGTTAGATTAAGCACCCGAATGCAACGTGTGTGGTATATAAACGATAATACATAACTACTAAATCTAGGAATCAAGTAAATATATAACTGAACATTTCATTATCATGATTAGGAAATGAAATCAGTAATTAGTATACATTGAAAGTAATTAATTCCTAATTGAATTTTTATCCTAGCCCCAAAAAAAAATAGTAAATTAAATTTGGAGTCAGGAATAATTAATTTTAAATTTAAATAGTATTTTTTTAATGTTCTAATCGTGCGGCTGCGGCCGACTGTACAGCGCGAGTTCGCATTGTGCTCCCCTACACACATCTACACTAGCATCAACATAAAACGCAATTTTGTATTAGATTTAATTTGAGGCGCACCGTGTGTGCGTGTGTGTGTGTGCGTGTGCGGAAGTGCTTGCTTCCTACGCACAAATTGATTACGATCGTCGTCGAAAAGAGGAATTTGCATACACGTGGAACCTCTTTTTTCTCTATTCCAATTTGAAAAAAAAAATCAATCCATCTAGCGCTACGTCGCATTAATTTCCCGCGAATTCGTTTATTTCTTTTTCTACGGATACTAATCCGTATTGCGAAGTTGGTGTCGTTTTCCTGGACGCTCGGCTGCGTCCCTACGCTTGAACTTGGGAGAGTTCTTAAAAAGTGTGCGCGGGGTAAGTGCATGCGTGATAGTTGGGCATAGTGCGGTGCAGGGAGCGGCGCGCTGCAGTCGGCGGCCGCCGCCCGCCGCGGCGCCGCGCCGAATGAGCGCCCGATTTAAAAACTATACAGACGAACCCGCGCAGCGAAGCCCCGTAATACCACCCCCCGCGTAATGATTTTTTGGCGATGAATTTATATTCGCGCGCGAGCGGTGCCACTTTTTCGACCCCCCCACGAACCCCCAACCCCCGCTCATTAACGCAACCCAGATATGCAATTCTGATCTTTGACGAGGAGGCTGTAGTGTCGGCGGGCGCCTCGGCGGGAGAGGTGCCCCGTTTTGTTTTTTCCCGCCCGGCTTCATTATTGATGGCATCGGGACGGTAATGCGGAAGCATGTGTGAACGTTTCATTACAAAAGGTGGACGCGGGTCGTGTTAATATTGCAGACCGGCCGGACCCGACCGGACGGGTGGACGCCTCTGAAAAAAAAACTTTACTCACAAAAAATATAGAAATTAACTAGCGCAATTAAATATTAGAATTTCATGTTCGGTCGTAAAGTAAAAAAAATCTTTTGAAAGTTGGTGTGAGCGCGCGGCGCGGAACTATCGGGCGCGTGTCGGGGAAAGTTTTCGGTTGAACTTCGAGCAAAGTTTCCTCACGTGCGTGTGTGGACACCGGACCGGTCGCCTGACGGATCGCTCGGCCGGTCGACGGCAGCCGGTCGCTACGCCGAACCCGCTCAAACTTCGCACAAATCCTATACCAATTTTACTATTCGAATAGTTTTTATTGGTGCGTATTTTGTCAACACTCGGATTAAGTTTGTTTATTTGTCTGTCGTGTTGCGTTACCGGACTTCGCTTCTCATATAGTGACTTTGTTGAAGTTTTGTTGATTGTTTTTGTTGAGTTACATTTTTGTGCGTTCGACGGCGGCCGATAGAAAAGGTAAGTCATTTAAAACTGTCACACCGTTTGCATTTTAATGCGTCAAAAGTACAAGACTGCATTTTTCTCACATACGTAATTAAAAAATGCGGAAGTAAAAATAAAATTCACAAAAAGTTTTAGAAAAAAAAATGTGTTACGAATTTTTATTAAGCTGAAGTATTTGCATATTTAAAATGTGAACGGTCAATAGATACTCTGATTTATTATGTTTACAATTAGTTGTACCCTCTGGACGATGGGTATTGTTATGTTAATGAGGGTCCAGTAGATGCAGGGGGCTAGCTGACTTGCAGAAGATGCTGGAGCTCTGTGTTAGACAAATCTTGCATAAATAATACAAATCGCTAAAGGATTGCATCTACCGTTGACCTCACTATTGTCGTATTGTAACAAGTTCAAAACTTGTGAATTTTTAAATAGCAAAACGAACTTTGGCACTTTCGGAATGTGTTTTAATTGTTTGTTAATATTTTCAACAACATTATTTACTAATTTAATGTTTATATAATTTTATTGCGTAAAATTATTACTTTTTATTATGCAATTTATTTATTACATTAAATTAAACAATTCAAATAAAATTTAATGTAATTTTGTAGTCACTAAAAGTGGAATTATTAAATTAAATAAATTATTTACTATTTTTCTAAATAAAAAAATCCTCCTATATTTTTTTTGGATCGTCTTTCTCGATGATATCTAGGAATAGATTGACCTAGAACTTCGAAGTATAACTAGGAACTATCGTGTTATCTTATCACTAGAACCTATTATCTATCTATGTCACCAGAAATTGGTCTAGCATATTTTTTGCATGAGGTCGCAGCTCTTATCAACTAATGATTATTTAGCTAATAATCATATACTGTTTGTTTTTATCTATAAAATGTATCTAGGATGAAGATTTGTACTTATCTTTTACGCGTAAGAAGAATGAAGATACCGCGAACACTCAATACCCGCCAAATAACGAGTTTAATATTAAGATAATAGTCAAAAATCATGGTTAAAGAAATTAACATATCATTAACGTATGCTTATAATTTTTTCTATCTGCATACTATATCTAGAAAGACTTCTCAACACTTTTGGATGTACCCGACATACTACGGGAGACTAGAATAGACTGCACAGCCTGCAGCATAATCTCTATAGAAAAAAGGTGCCGAAGCTCAAGGAAAAATATTGGACTAAATTATTTATATTATTTGGCAACATTATTTTTTAATAAATTAAAACACATTTTATTTGAACAAGAAAAATAAATAAAACTTTTTACCTCACAAAACAATAACTTAAAAATGACAACTGCAATTTTTAATTGAAATTACAATTCTTGCAATATTAAAATTGCAAAATGGAATTTAAAAAATCAATACAATCCAATTTTGAAATTCTCATTTCGAAAATGACCACTTAATATCAATATATTTATGCAAATATTGTAAATCTTCTAATTGTTAACTGTCTAAATAGTTTTAACCCTCAACGTCTAATAAGCAAGGACTGCACACAAGCCAACGATCATCCGTGTACCTAACCCTCTCCGTATTCCCACATTTTGTTGCAAGCCGAGCTCCGAACCCGCTGCGAGCGAGCTGCAAGCCTGCAAAACACCCCTTTTTGCTCCTGACGCCATTGTCAATACAAAAACGACCATAGATTCGGTAAAGCAGGTTTTCAAAACGTCTTTTGCATTGTTGGACATTGAAATATTAATTAATTTGCAGCTTCGTTGTTGGGTAACACATTTTAAGATTTGGACTACTTACGCCGCTGTTTATGCATAGATGAGGCGAGAAGAATGGATTTTAAAATATATAATGGCGGTAAAAACATGGTTAGTTCAAATAAACTACTGAAAATTCTAATGGTTTATCATTAAACATTTATATACAGGCCAATATAATAATATATAGATTTAAGTAAATAAAAATACATGTAAAAGTATCTACATAGTGTATCAACCTTCTAGTATTCATAACACAAGCCTCATTGTTTAATTTAGGAATTGATGGCGTTGTGTTAATAATCATCGGATATATTTACTTATTAAATTAAATAACATAAATATCTAAAACAGTGCCAACGCGGATCTGAATTATATACTTTACAGTTGCATCCCTGAATAGGTAGGTGGGGCAATACCAATGTTGGATTGTCATTATTATATCTCTAACATATATTTAAGTTCCGATTGTACGCTTTCCTTAATAAGCCTCGGAATTGAACGCAAGACGTCCCGCTCAGAAGCCTTGTCTACGACCACAAAATTAAAGACACAGTTCCTATTACTAACACAAAGAATCTTCGTGATGTTTCATCAAGTAATCCTAAGTAACCTAATATACTTTAAAATGACTTAACTTAAGTTTGTGAAGTATTTTTTCTACTTTTTATCTAGCACTACAAAGATATTGTCATGAAAAAGGAACAATTCATCAATCAGTAATTATATTATATAATTTACAACGTAACTGATAAGATTTTTTTTAAATTAGCACTTTTCTACATATTTGCTACGAAAAGACGTTAAACTCTTAGACATTTTTACTTAAATGTTGTTAGAGAAAACATTTATTAACTTATAAAAGTGCAAAACACGATATCAGTTGCACAGAAATGCAATCATTAAACATCGATTGTTTAAAAAAATGGCGCATCATCTCATTTCTTAGATAAGAGCCGCGATAAATTTATCTAAGTTACCTACGCTCAGTACTCGACCAATAATCTAGTCAGACAGTCCATCGATTTAGTCTACCTAGGCATTCGTACACAAAATGCCAGACTAGGAAAAGAATAAAAAAAAGCGGTGACAGACTCATTCCGTCCGCCGTCTCCTTTCTAATCGTGCCCCCACACGCACGCGCGGCTTTTTAATTGCATCCCCCACCCCCCACCCCGGAAAAAAGGGCGAAGCACACGATGGATTAGCATACAACCTCAGCGAGAGAACGCGGAGCGCACCCCTTCAGTTTTTGCGTGTCGGATCCCGCCATATTTTTCGCGGTTGTATTTTTTTCGGGGGGGCGCGGGGAGCATGGATGTTGCGTGCGCGCCGCGCCAGTCGGCTGGTTGCCGGCGACCGCGCGATGTGCATAAACCCGTCCGCGAATCATAACAACAAACTGCACGTACGGCCCAACATCGTCGGACATTACTAAACTTATCATTTTTATTTAATACGTACTGTGACCAAAGTGTAGTGCTGTGAGGATTTATACAACAAATTATTTTATATAAAAACGGGTGAGTTTTTCTAGATTGCCTAGTTATCAACGTGACGTTAGGACTAGCAAAATTTGGCGATAGCTGGGAGCAAGGTCGTGGCATAGTGATAAATTTATTTGCACAAAAAAATGTGTTAGACTTATACGGATAACCTCATTTCGGAACAACGCACGGTATTGTGTTATGTTTCATTTAGCATATTTTTAATATATCATTATCGTTATAGACTCATTTATCTTCAATTTCTTAGTAACTTAATTCTTCCACTGGCTTTACCATACAAGGTATATAGAGCCGAAAGATTTTATGGACACGCATATTTTGAAATAACTTCTTTTTGTTAATAGAAGGCTTCTAAAATTTGCCTAGGCATTCATAATTTGAATGATTGAATTACGACACCTAATTGGAAAGTGACGTCGAAGTAATCGTTAATTAGATTAGAATCGATATTGTTTTATAATATTGATATACTTTAATTGTCGCACCCATATTATATATTCAAATATTATCAATTTATTAGTGATGTAAACTTAGAATAAAATAATTTTATCGATAATTTTGCTGTAAGTATAAATGTAGCTGCATATTATTTAATTATTGACTTTTTTATTACAATATATTTTTCTAAAACGCCTTGTCGAAACTTAGAATATTTCCTATATTCTAAGTTTAGAAATTAGTAATACGCATGATTTTGTTTTGTAGTATATAAGAATATACCTTGTAAATATTATATTCTTATTTAAATAAAGCTTATAGAATAAACAAAGCTTTTATGAGGAAACTAGTATTCTAACGAAGTAATACCTAACTTTAACTAATTTCATTACCTTCAAGCAACCACATACCTACTAGTTATTTTCCCTTGCGTCATAAAGTTAATTTGTTTATGAAGTATTTGCAAAATCATAGTCATTCTAGTTAATCTAAAAATAAGTTACTATTGATAGGAATTCACAAAAAATAAAACCGTGAAAATCATTTTGAAAAAATTATATAATTATTCGATATTCATTTTGCAATAATTAATTCTAATTTTGCAATTGTAAATTGAATTTGATTTTGCAATGTAGGGTCTATTTTGTTGGTTGTTTTTCCAAGTAAGTTTAGTGTGGTTTGTTATATTAACAAATGCGTCGGATGCTATAGACCACGTGATAGGTGTTGATACTATCCTACTAACCATTAAGCTTGATATTAACATTATATCATAATAGAAAGCTAAGTTTTAACGCTTTTCATGACTTAATATTAAGAGAGAGAATGTAATACAGATAATTAAAATAAATAATACATATTATATGTTATCTGTAATTTATTACATAGTAACAATTTAAGGTTAGGTTAGGTGTTAGAAGCTTATTTAAATTGAAGTGAAAGTATTCGGATTAATATAATTCAATACACGTTAATTTATAACAACGTCTGCTTGGCTGAAATTATAATAACTCAAAAACTTAACAACATACTTAGAATGTTTTTAAGTAACTTAGAAACGCTAATAAGTTTATTCAGAAAACCTCGGTTCCCTATTCAAAGATTAACTTACAGTTAAAGTTTTACTTACTGTTATTATACAAAACTTAAGTATTTTTTACAATTAACTTAGCGTTCACATTTTAGTAAATAAAAATAAAGTTATGCTTGCTATTTCTCTGAATTCAATTATTTTTGTGAAATAAAACGTAATCCTGTATAAATGTAACTATTTTGTTTTAGAATTTTTGCATCATTTTATTTTATATGTCCCACAAACAGCCTACTAGTAAAAATATTACACAGTTTTTTTATAACAATACTTAATAGACAATAACAGTATGTAATCATGTTATAACTTAAAATAACTAGGTATATTTCGTTATTCCCTAATTCACTACTAAGTATTGACATAGCGACCTATTCGCGAGTGGAGTTTGATTTACAAATTCAGCACACGTGTCCTTCTATAACCGACAGATAAAATAAAAAATTTTTTTTTACAAAACTACGTGTAAACATGTTACCAATGTTCTTCCGAATATAACTCTTACTTTAAAACAAATAACACTATGTTATTAAAGCTTTTTAAGACTTATTTTAAGAGCACTTAAAACTGAAAATTGTTTTAACTTAAACTACAATCAACTCTGTCTTCATACGAGGGTAATATAGTTACAAATACATAGGTATTATATGCATGTATTATGCCTGTAAACCTTTTTGAAGAAATTTCCTAAATTATATAGAAACATGTATCAAAATATGTTGCGGAGTTTAGAAGAAATGAAGAGACAGACGCCGATAGTAGCTTTGTATCGTACTGTTAAGTGAATATGGCTAATAAATGTCGTGATTAAATAGAGATTCATAATTAAAGTTTTATAATTAAATTAAAATATGATTAAATGTTTGTCTTTAAATTACATAAACGGTTTAGATACCTAAAAGCTATCCATACTTGATACTTAATATTATAAATGCGAACGTGTGTCTGTCTATCTGTTACCTCTGCACGCTTTAACCACTGAACCGATTTAGATGAAATTTAGTATGGAGATAGTTTGAGGAAAGGACATTCAAATAAATCTTTATACCTCCCGTTCAGCTTCCTTTCTACCAGATCCGTCTAAATATGAGTATTTTTCATGAAATTGGTCGTCAGGGCTTTTAAATTTCTGAGAACCATTAACCATTTTCTAGGTTTTCGTATGACAACTGCGACTGACGGCTCAACATGCTTTCCGACACAGAAGGTTGTTCACCCATCCACTGTCTAACCTTACCTGGCACAGCTTAACCTTTTTGAGAGGTAGGGCATAGTGAGATTCCTCGCTCTAACTGAGCAGCCCGACTGGGGAAGTACCTCCGTCTTACAGAAGACCGCAGTGAATCAACAATAGTTGTATTTCTGTGAGTGAGTAAGGTTACCAGAGCTCATTGGGGGTGACTATTCTGACAGCATGGGAATTCCGTTTGCTATCAGTTCAGTAACTCCCTATTTTAAGAAACCTGAACGGTTTCTAAGGGGTTTGGCAACGCATTTGCAAGCCTCTGGTGTTGCAAATGTCCATGGGCGGCGGTCATCACTTACCATCAGGTGAGCCGCCTGCTCGTTTGCCCCCTTATCACCATAAAAAAAAAACAAAAAAAAACAGATTGATTTAAGAGTGTGGTTATTTCTTAGCCATGAGCCCTTCAAATAGAAATACTACGAACTACGTCCTAATTAAATTGATCCAGCAGAAAATATTACTGTTATTGGTGTAGTGCCCGTGACCGCCTGCCGAGTGTGACGATTTAGGTTCTATTTCCAGGTCAGAGATAATTTTTCTTAATAGAATATTTTCAGCAGCCGCCTTAACAATTATTTCAAAATGGGGATTTATGTATAACACAATGTCTAACTCAGTTATCATTCGCATTCTGTTGGCAGTCATTACATACGTACTACTCTGCCTAACCTATCGGCAAAATCAGCCGTAATGCGGAGACTTCAATAACAAATACAAACTATGAAATAATAGAATGTAGGTACCTATCTCAACCGCCCTTTCGACTTCGACCCTTTGAAACTCATTAAAATCATACATAACCAGTTTTATATTATAATATTCGTCATTGAAATCAATACATAAAACTACAATAACATAATTATCAAGTCTTTACTATTTATGCGCTAAGGCGTGTCTTATCCCAATTTTCCGTACCCAACAAGTCCCACACATGCTTCTAATATTACTGTAACATCTATTTTACTTCTGGAGAGCAATAAATGTATTAATTAAACCGTATACTTTCAGAAAAAAATTCTTGTATCATCAATCAATAACTGGTTTGCCATTCTACAAGAGCACTAGTGTTGCTAGCATCTATAGGCTACAGTATCCTTTTCCTTCAAGCGGAGCCATTTTCTCGAATTTAATAGCGTAAGCAGCTTGCTTAACACAAGCTAAAGCTCTAGTGATGTCTTTGAGACCACTGTCGGTCTAGTAGCTTGATAACACAAGTGTTTGATTAGCTTAGAACTGTCTCATTTCATAGCAGTCTTTGATATGCTATCCTAGATTAATATTACTCTTGTATGCACTTATAATTGGGCTATAAGTGCATACAACACAATAAGAAAAATAAATGTACACAAGTAGGTATGATCCCCAATGTAGTCCAACGGTTTCATTGATAACAAAAGGCTCAATCGGCTACTAGTCATCATCATCAACCCATTAACGTCCCACTGCAAGTAACGGGTCTTCTTTCATTTGAGAGGAATTAGGCTATAGTCCACCGCGCTAGCCTACTGCGAGTTGGCGGACTTCACATGCCATCGAGACAATTCTCTCAAGTATGCAGGTTTCCTCACGATATTTTGTTTTCCTTCACCGTTTGAGCTTGTGATAAATACGAACATAGCTTCCGAAAAGTCAGTGGTGCCTTGGGTTCGAACTCGAGACCTTTGACATCTCAGTCCACACCACTAGGCTACCACAGGTCATCACGGCTACTAGTCATTCTGATTAAATTTATTAATACACGGAATACAAATAGTACTTTAGCTGAAAAAGTAACGGCATAAATAATCAAAAAGAGATTCTTGAAGCTGACAACATTCTCTGTACGTTCAAAATTAAAATGAATCTAAATTTTATAACGTAAATAAATGATAGAATTCAAGGAAATGAATGCTAAATAAAATGATTAAGTACTTACAATAAAAAATCTAAACTAAGTTCAGTGTTCACTTATTCATTATCAAACTTATTTTCTATTCCACTATTGGGAACGATATTATTGTGAGAAAGAGATAAGTTCGACTGTAGTCCTCTCGGCCTGCTTACTCTATTTCCTCTAGTTGCGTTTTTACTTGCATTATAAGTATATAAGTATATTCTATTATTACAAAGGATACTTATTTTATGTATAACTAGTTTTTACCGCGACTTCATTTCATTGATGTAGAAATATCAATTTGGGGTAGCCTTTATTTTTAATACAATCAGCTTTTTTATTTCTGAACGTATTATTTTATTTTGAAAGTCGAATAGTCTTTTTTAAGATACTATTGATTCCTCATACAAACTTCTACCTCTATTAAGGGATGAATTTTCGGGTAAAAATTCTTAAATATATATAAAAATGTTATATAAAGATATGAGATAGTTTTTACCCGGAAAATCATCGTTAACGGGAAAGGTCCCGGGACTGAATCTACACACGATACATCTAAAGCGGTTCAGCGGTTCAAGCGTAAATAGATAACAGACAGACAGACAGACTTACTATCACATTTATAATATCAGTATGGTTTGTTTATGCTTAAAATTTGTTCCCTGCGTACTTGCGTAGCGTAGCCTTGTCCTTCGACAGGTCAACAGCGTTTCAGCCGGCGTATTTATCTAGCTTTAATTAGACACAATACGACCGTTGCTCAGTAAATAAGGATAGTTTGAAAACAAAAATAGTTTATTAATAATACTTTATTAGTTTAATTAGTAACTCCATTATTATAGCTTATATTATAATTATGTTTAACTTTAAAATGTAACGTGTACTAAAGATTTTGATACGGTTTAATATACTGAGTTATAGGTAATAAATGTGTAATTTGAATATACATTTGTCGTTATAATAATAGAAAATGGATATTTTCCTTTAATGTTATTTTAATATCTAAAATAATTATAATATTAAATTAGATTCCTATATACATAAAAGGAAAAGACACTTAACTTACTGTATAAATAATATTTTTAAATCAATTTACGTTTAGCAACAAGATTTGAACATGTCGCAATTCGCAAAACACTAATTACTGTTTTTCACAAATTATTGACATAGGTTTTCCATGACAATAAGTACCGACGGCTTATCGTGCTTTTTGAGGTACGTGGGTATCTTTATACGGGGCACCCATCCATTAAATGGCCCGAGTAATGTACCATCAGCACTGGTAGAACAGTGTTGCGACCAGTGGGCTGTGAAAGTCACAGACAAGACAAGACACAAGACACTCACAACTGACTCCAACGGTGAAGGAAAACATCGTGAGGAAACCTGCATGCTTGAGAAATTTTCTTAATGGCATGTGAAGTCTGCCAACCCGCAGTAGGCTAGCGTGGTGGACTATAGCCTAATCTCCTCAAAAATGAGGGGAGACCCGTGCCTAGCATTGGGACAGTAATGGTTTTTTTTTATGGCGATAAGGCGGCAAACGAGCAGGCGGCTCACCTGATGGTAAGTGACGACCGCCGCTCATGGACATTTGCAACACCAGAGGCTTGCAAATGCGTTGCCAAACCCATTAGAAACCGTTCAGGTTAATTGACAATGATGATTATGATGAACATACCATCAAGCCTGTTGTCCACGAAGTGTTAGGCAGAGGTTCTAATGCACTTGTTCATATTTAACCGGTATGTTTTAGATCCCATGTAATAGGGGGCGAGCGTATTGCCATCAACCGGCTATGAATCCAAACTCCGAACTTCTCGACACTGACACTGATACACCTGGGGGAATCGAACCCCTCTTGCTCACGATCTTACGGCCACTAGACCATCGAGGTAGCGAGTATCCTCAATTTAAACTGAACAATCTAATTATGCCACCACAAAATGTATGGGTTTTAGGTATTGATCTTCGTAATACGTTTTAGTTTTTTATTTACATAGGCTTATGCTAGTATAAGGAAATATGCGTCAATGCATTTATTTGTACGTGGTTTTAATCACGTACTAATATCAGTTTCATTGAACTTTTAAGTCTAGGTATTCTAACGGTCACCCTACGTATAATAGGTTATGTTTCGGATTTCGGAAATAATTATTTAATGATAATTATTATTAATTTAAGAGCTCAGCTCTTGTCGGTGGAGCAATCGCCACTGTTGTCTATCTCCTGCTTTCTGTTTGACTTCTTGATACGACTCGATACCCACTTTTTCCTTCACTTGATCAACGAAACTTCGTCTAGGTCTTCCCCTTCCTCTCTTTCCTCCAATTCTACCTTCTAGTATGGTTCTAAAGAAGTCGTCGTGTCGTATCAAATGGCCAAACATCTTCCCTCTCCTATTCTCTATGGTTCTTAACAGCTGTCTTTTAATAATAATAATAAAATCTAATCATAATAATAAAACTTTATTTACAAAACATATTATTAACGAATTTAGCATCATCATAACGAAATAAAAGAACTTTTTAAGGATTTTATCACGGCAAATTGATAATGTTTTAATACTCGACAGAATAAAATCTATAAAAAGTAGTTTTATCTCAATATTTAATATTCACGTGAGTACTTTCATATTCATTTTTACAGACACGTAAAAGATACATACCATCACGCCTGTCGACTCCAAAGGGTTAGGCAGAGGTGTACTGATGTACACCCACGTTTCGCCGGTATGTTTTAGGCCCCATTAAATAGGGTGCGAGCCTATTGCTATTAACCGGGCACGAATCTAACTATGCCACTGAGAATTTTATAGAAACGTAATATTTGCTCCACCTAAGAATCAAACCCTTGAACGAAGACCTCTTGCTTTAATTATTGTATCACAATTAATTAAGTAACATTTAAATCAGTTTTTTAATAGCTAGAGCTAATAAAAATGTGTATTCCTATGATTTTTGTCTCGGAGTGATAATATTTACATTGCGACCGAGTTAGTTATAACAACGTTTGTCAGTAACCGGAGCTGAGTTTATTATAGCGATCATCTACTTAACTACTACTGGTTTTTATAAGTTAACTATAAATTACACTTACTTATAACCAAAAAAAAAATTCATAAAATCTGTAATACGTTATTTTAGCGTAATAGTACGACCATAGTTTACCAAATTCATGGGTCGCTTGTATTTTAATCTAAAATCACATACTATAGCCTAATCCTTCTCAAAATGAGAGCAGACCCGTGCCCAGCAGTGGGTTAATAATGGGTTGATGATGATGAAACAAACTTCCACCGTTTTTCGCTATTTATCCTACATTATTTTTTAAATAGAATCATAGCATATTTGTAGCAACATTTGCTTCGACAATATTTACGTTTTTTGTACCGTAGCTTAACAAAGAACCTCCTATTTAAAATGTGTTAAATAAGGTATCGAACTTACAAACTCAAACAGCAAACGCCCCGCTGTGCCTATTAGTTGTCATCTAGGGTAGAGCCACAGGTAGTCGGGTCTATACCTACCTATAAGTGTCACTAGGTAGTGATGACAGAGCCTCCCTTGTATTCAGAGGGATAATAATATTATTTGCGTCATGCGTGGAACTTTTGTCAACAACACTCGTATACATAGTGCTACTTAATATCTATATTAAAAGATATAACTAACTAATCGGTTTAGACCGCAGTGAAACAAGAATAGTTGTGTTTCTGCGAGTGAATAATGTTGCTAGAGCTTGTTAGGAGTGCGACTATTCTGACAGCATGGGAATTCCGACTGTCAGTGTGGTAACTTCCTATTTTACCTTGTAATTTTACTACGAAGCCTAAAACAGTTTTTGCAAGATCAACAACGCGTCAGCTACACCTCTGGTGTTGCAAACGTCTAGAGACTAGGGTACCCTAAAATCATACGAAGGTCTTTTGCCACCTACGTGGTAAAAATAAAGTCATTGTGATGAAAGCCGCATACCTGATTTTCTTGAAGGCGTGTGAAGACTTCCAACCCGCACTAGGCTAGCATTGTAGACCATAGCCTCATCCCTCTCAAATGAGAGGAAACCAGTGCCAAACCTGTAAATAGTAAGGATGATAATACAATTTAAATAATATATTCGTATCAGCTACAAAAGGTAATGATTCTATTACAGCAGGTCTGATTTATACGATATTTAAAAAATATATACATATACGGAACTTCTACGTCCAACCCATCCAATTCCAAGCCTCACGAGGTAACGCCTTGCTCCAAACATACATACCTACGTACGTACCTACATTACATAAAGAAACAGTCAAGCTGTACATTTTTTTATCATTTTGCGAGCCAATGAACCTAGATAAGGCGAGCGTACAACTCTGCCTAGATATGCTAAACAAACACTGTATTTTTACACTGATGCCTAAATAGATTTGCTAAGTATTAGAAAGGGGATAGGCAGAGATACGTTGAACTAAAAAAATCGAGCAACAAAATATTGTTGTTTATTAAAATAATAAGTAGTATGTC
Source organism: Craniophora ligustri (assembly GCA_905163465.1). Classification (NCBI taxonomy): domain Eukaryota; kingdom Metazoa; phylum Arthropoda; class Insecta; order Lepidoptera; family Noctuidae; genus Craniophora; species Craniophora ligustri. The sequence goes on along the minus strand of LR990967.1, from coordinate 886,617 downwards.
AAAAAGTAGATTGTTATTCTTACTGAAATTTTACTGGCTCTCACAATAACAAAATACTGTTGAGAAATAATTTTGTCGTCATATTAGTCAGCGAATGTCCAATGCTGAACAATTACCGAATCCAACGACTTCCAATAGACCGAAACCGTCTGTCCGTTTTGCGTCTTCTGGTACGTGGTCTCCACTTACGAACTTATCCAATTTTTTTGTTGCATTAAATTTATTTACACCAAATCTCTGTCTACCTCCTAAAAGTACAAGCGTAAAGGAATATTGGCGTAAAGACAAATTTTCTTAAATTCAACTTTTTTGAGTAGTTTATTAACACAATATTAATGGACCGCGATAAAATCCATGCAAAAGTATTATTAATTTACATTAATGTAAAAAATCTTTATACAAATTGAACTTTATATATAATACTAGCTGACCGGTAAGTGATAAGGATGTCCCATCCTTATCACTTAGGGATGTAAAAAATAGCCTACGACCGATTCACAGACCTACAAAATTTCATAATATTCCGTTCAGCCGTTTCGGAGGAGTTCAGCGACAAACACAGTGACACGAGATTTTTATATATAAGATATAATGTATTTCCGTTTCTAATAGTCGCGTTCGTAATAAAACAATGCTGTAGGTATCATTGAAGTCTCAAGTTTTTGTGGAATACTCGGACCACCCCGCGGCTTCTCTTGTTACGCGGTTTCTTAGATTCAGTATTATTATCTATAAAAAGTGGGCAGACGGACCGGATTCATGTGTAAACATTTATTTAGAAGCGCTTGTTACTCATAAAACCAACTACAACTTGGGAGTTGCAATGATAAAAATGCGTGTTAGGCGTCATATTTCAGAAGGACAATACTATAGCCTATTGTTTTAAACAGCACACTTATACTGTATTCTACACAATGATAGAAACTTGTATTTAATACCTACCGTAAAAGTATTTCAAAAGAGCTTATTTTGGATTAACAAATCCGCAATTGCAATTGGCCATATTTGTTTTTAGGGTTCCGTCCCGTAAGAGGAAAAAACGGAACCCTTATAAGATCACTTTGTTGTCCGTCTGTCTGTCAGTCTGTCAAGACCCTTTTTTAAATATAAATATGTGGATATATAATACATACATATTATATATAGAAACCAACAACCCCCATGAAACAATCATACTCGTCACATAAACATTTGCCCTTACTGGGATTCAAACCCTTGTGACTGTCAGCACAGTAAGCAACCTTTTTTTTCACTCTATATATTGAGATTTATCATACGGTTAAATCACTGCCTGTTTCACATGAACTAATTTAGTTCATTAAGCATAAACTATGTATAATTGTATGTCCCTGCAAGAGTTGAGAAGTATTAGTATATTTACATTGCAATATACATGTCCTCTACATGCTCTAGATTCCATATTATTATTAAAAAAAAATAGCCTGACATAGGCATCAACCACAGGACCTCACGCTCAGCAGACATGTTTGCAGCCACTACACTAAAGACGTAGTGTATAATCATTCAGATACACACAAAACAAATTTAACGGAATTGTTAACTTGTAGTCTATTTTATAACTAGTATCTAATGCAGTTTAGCAAGATTGCCTTCAACAAGTGGTTAGGCACTGGGCATTTAACTATTTGATGTGTTTAAAGAATCTTTTGAACCTTTGGTCTTCTCAAAGTCCATTAACATATTCATCTCTGCCTAGCACTTTGGTAATACGAAGTGTTATGTTATTAGCAATAAGCACTCATTGATATAGTTATTACTATTTTGAATTAAAAACTGATAACTATGTAGTCTAGAATTCCTAATTGCATTGAAATACATTAAATTCAATAATTAATGAACTCAAGTATGATAAATCATAATAATAATCTATTTATTTTTTCCGTATCAAGTCCTTGGTTTAAATAAAGGTCAAAAATGCACTAAAATATCCAAGTTAGGCAAAATGTTTCATAAAGTAACAAATGTAGCCGTTATATTTGAATTTATCCGTAATTAAAATACTTTATTTCCTTCATAAAGTAGATGTAATTAAGCTGAGGCTTTAAAATATTGAATAGACTAATTCTAGCATTAATAATATTGATAAAAATTATTATCAGTAGATAGAACGCCTTAGTTATTTCTGCTTACATGTACTTGACATGTAAGCAGAAATAACTAAGGCGTTCTTTTAATAAAAGTGACACAATATTTATTTTAAAGTATTTATCTATCCACACGAGTTGCTACGAGCTGTGGTAGCCTAGTGGTGGACCAGTGGATTGAGATGTCAGAGGTCTCGAGTACAAACCTGTAATGTAGGTATATCGAGGATTATTATTAATATTAAGATGTATGAAGGTAGGAGGTAAATTTATAAGGAAATTGTATATCGGCCAGTGGGCCAGCAGTCAGCGAATACACTTGATTGGTATAAGTTGTGTTTTATTCGTTCCGAGACTCAACAGTGGCGACGAGGTGCAACTCATGTGTGAGCGTGCACCATGAAAGGCTCCATAGGCAAAATATCGGAGTTCGATATCCATAAAGATGATTGGAGGATTTATGTGGAACGGTTGGAACAATACTTTGTAGTGAATGAGGTGAAAGAACAATTACAAGTACCGACATTAATAACAATGATGGGCACTGAAAGTTACGAACTATTGGTGAATTTGTGCACTCCCGTAAAACCAAAGGACAAAACATTCCAACAAATCGTGGATGTCATGGAAAGACATTTACAACCACGGCCGAGTGAACTTGCCGAGCGGTATAAATTTCGGCGCAGGACACAGAAAGCAGGAGAGGGTATACTGGAATATGTCGCCGCACTAAAAAAAATGTCCAAATCTTGCGAGTTTAAGACTGGACTGGAAGAAAATCTGCGAGATCAGTTAGTATGTGGAATCAGCAGCGAAATCATAAGACAACGTCTATTCGCTGAGAGTAAACTAGATTTCGCTAGGGCATACAGCTTAGCTGTTAATTTGGAAGCAGCAGAAAAAGATGCAGCTACAGTAGAAGGTCATGAAAAAACCACAAACGCGGCCCGGGCGGTGGATTGTCAGGCAATGGCGGCGGGGACATCACGCATAGCAGTGGGCGCGGCGCGCGGCCACAGCGGAGCGGCGCGAGAGTTCGACGCGCACAGGGCACGGCCGCGGGGCGCGCCTACATCGACAGCATCGGCGACCGCGCGGCGGGGTGAGCGGGCTCGGCTGGAGGAGCGGGCTCGGCGACCGCCATTTTGTAAAGTGTGTGGCGGTGCTCATGACTTCATCCGCTGTAGATTCAGCCAGTACGTGTGCAGGGTGTGCAATAAGCAGGGACACTTACAACGCGTTTGTCCGAGAATGACCGATCAGCACTACGTAGCGGAGATGGATAGCGGAGACGAACAAAAGGACAGTGACAATAGTGAAGAGGTAACTTTTATTGGTTTTAATCAGTTATCTTTGGATCAATGCAGACCAATATTAATACCTCTCAGTGTACAGGGTAAAGTAATTTCTATGGAATGTGATACTGGTAGTGCAATTTCGTGTATAAGCCTTGAAATGTATAAAAAACAATTTAATGACCTACCGATTAAAGACTGTAAATTAATGCTAAGGTATTATACTGGGGAAACCATACACCCAGTAGGTGTTACCCGGCCTCGGGTGAGATATAAGGGGGTAGTTAAGACCTTAGATTTATATGTTATAAAAGACGGTAAAACAGCTCTTTTAGGCAGACAGTGGTTGTTCGAATTTGACATAAAGATCCCTTGTAGTGAATATAGCAATGTAAATATGTTAGATGGAGAATCATTGTTATTGAAATTCAGTTCCAGATATTGTAACGTTTTTGAGGAGGGACTGGGTTGCTACACGGGCGGGCCGGTGAGCATCCACGTGCGCGAGGGGGCGCGGCCCGTGTTCTTGCGCGCGCGGCCGCTGGCGTACGCGCTGCGCGAGCCGGTGGAGCGCGCGCTGGAGCAGCACGTGCGGGACGGCATCCTCACGCCCGTCGAGCGGTCCGACTGGGCCACACCCATCGTACCGGTCGTCAAAAAGGACGGTAACATTAGGATTTGTGCCGATTATAAATTAACCCTTAACAAAGTCTTAGAAATTGACCGTTATCCACTACCACGTGTCGAAGATTTGTTGGCTAGGCTACACGGGGGACAGAGGTTTAGTAAAATTGATCTATCGCAGGCCTATGCGCAATTTGTATTGGACGACTCAAAAAAATACACGGTTATTAACACTCACAAGGGTTTATTCGTATACAATCGTTTAGTGTATGGTTTATCTTCAAGCCCAGGAATATTCCAACGGCACTTAGAGGAAATGTTTAACGATTTACGTGGGGTTGGCGTCTTTATAGATGATATTATCATAACGGGGAAAACCACGGAAGAACACTTAGATAATTTACACGAGGTATTTAAAAGATTACAGAAATACGGACTTAGAGTAAAAAAGGAAAAGTGTGTGCTGTTTACAGAGTCGATTAGTTATCTTGGGCATATTATAACAAAAGAGGGTATCCATACTTGTCCTGATAAAATTAGGGCCATTAGTAATACCCCAGCGCCATCCAACGTATCCGAACTAAGATCATTTATCGGTATGATTATGTACTACTCTAAATTTGTAAAAAATATTAGTACGTTATTGGCACCATTATATAATTTGTTAAAAGTAGGGGTGAAATATGAATGGACCAGTGGGTGTCAGAAAAGTTTTAATGAATTGAAGGATAGGTTAACGAGTAGTGAGGTTCTCATGCATTACACACCATCGCTGCCACTGGTGTTAACGGCGGACGCGAGCAGCGTGGGGGTGGGCGCCGTGCTGTCGCATGCGACGCGCGCTGGTGAGCGCCCGGTGGCGTACGCGTCGCGGTCGCTCACGCCCGCAGAGCGACATTATTCGCAAATTGACAAAGAGGCGCTCGCTATCGTTTTTTGGCATACGTAAATTTCATCAATACTTGTATGGTAGAAAATTTATTTTGAGAACAGATCACAAACCCTTAACATATATCCTAGGAAATAAAACAGGTATACCTGTGATGGCAGCGTCAAGGTTGCAGCGTTGGGCTGTTCTTTTGTCAGGTTATCAGTATGACATTGAGTATGTGAGTTCAAAGAAAAATTGTGCAGACGCGTTATCTAGACTGCCAAGCCGCACCAGTAAGCCTAATAAAATAAGAAAGGAGATAGCATACAGTAACTTTGTTGAAAATTTTTTACCCGTGTCTAATGAGGATGTTAGGAAGGCTACACTTAAGGATAACATCCTACAAAGAATTAAATTTTATATAGAGGGAGGGTGGCCAGTAGCTTGCCCGGAAAAGGAACTTCAATCATATTTTGACAGGCGTAATGAGTTGTACATTGAAAACGGGTGTATTATTTGGGGCTATAGAATGATTATTCCACACACATTGAGATCAATCGTACTCAAACAGTTACATATTAGTCATATGGGTATTGTAAAAACTAAAGGCTGGGCTAGAAGTTACGTGTGGTGGCCGCACATAGATAGTGATGTGGAGGCGCTGTGCCGCGAGTGTGAGACCTGCGCGCTGGAGGGAGACGCGCCGCCGCGCTCGCCGCCGCAGCCCTGGCCGTACGTCTCGCAGCCGTGGACGCGCTTGCATGTCGATTTTTTAGGACCGTACAGGAACGCGTCATATTTAATACTCATTGACTCGAGTACAAAATGGCTAGAGGTTTTCGAAATGAAACAAAAGACTGCCGCTAGTGTAATAAAAACACTACGTAGCACTTTTGCAAGGTTTGGGTTGCCTGTTGAATTGGTGTCTGACCAAGGCCCACCATTCACAAGCTTAGAGTTTTCAACATTTTTAACAAATAATGGGGTTATTCAGCGATTTTCACCTGCTTACCACCCAGCATCAAATGGTGCCGCGGAGAATGCTGTCAAGTTATGCAAGCGTGCAATTAAAAAGGCGGTGAGAGATAATGTAGATGTAGAAGCAGCACTTCAAACATTCTTATTAACATATAGAAATACCGTCCACAGTACAACGGGGGAGACCCCTGCTAGGTTACTACAGAGGCGTCCATTGCGTTCCCGTTTAGATCTACTACGAAGCGAGTATGTTATAGAAAATAGAGTACGCAACGCGCAGGAGATTCAGGTTAAAGCTGCGGGGGGAACACATCGTAGTTTCGACCAGGGGGAGACTGTATGGGCGAGGGGATACGGGACACAGGATAAATGGGTTAAAGGAAAGGTTTTAAATTCGGAAGGATCACGTAGGTACGTGGTAGACCAGGGTGGCGGACAATTGATAAGACGACACGTAGACCAAATTCGGCGTAGATCTCGTTTATCTAATGTTATTTGTCCTGACGACAACTCGAGTGGGAGTGAGACTGCCGTCCCGAATGCTGGGACAGTGGTGGATGGGAATGGTGCAGGTTCACCTACACGGGAGTCGTTTTGTGAGCAACCATCGGTTGCCATCCAATCATCCACGAGAGAGGATGAGACGAGCACATCCCATGCACCTCAGTTATCTGAGGCCGTATATCCTAAAAGGGAGCGTAAACCCGTTGTAAGATACGGTTTTGAAATAGATTAAGATATTGTGTTGTATTTATTAAGTGATGTAATTTATTAAGTGTTTAATTTTAGTGTGTAAGTTCTATATTTAGTGGTGGAGGTGTAATGTAGGTATATCGAGGATTATTATTAATATTAAGATGTATGAAGGTAGGAGGTAAATTTATAAGGAAATTGTATATCGGCCAGTGGGCCAGCAGTCAGCGAATACACTTGATTGGTATAAGTTGTGTTTTATTCGTTCCGAGACTCAACAGTAAAAAAGCACGCACTACTGACTTTTCGGAAGTTATGTGCGTATTTATCACATGCTGAAACGGTGAAGGAAAACATCGTGAGGAAACCTGCATGCTTGAGAGATTTTCTCTGCCAACCCGCAGTGGGCTAGCGTGGTGGACTAAAGCCTAATCCCTCTCAAATGAGAGGAGACCCGTGCCCAGCAGTGGGACAATAATGAGTTGATGATGATTTTAGATACACAATAAAAACCAAGAAATACTATTTGTATTGCTAGGTAATTTCTAAATTGGCGTACGTACTTTAATTATTATTGTTCTAAACTTCTATGTCAATGTGTTCATTATACATATGTGTATCATATCACCCTTTCTGTACAGTTAGCAAAAGAATTAGACATGCAATCAGCTGACGACAATTTTACAGTCCGTTTTGCCGAGGATAATAAATTATTTCGCAATCTGTGTCAAGCCCCAGAATTCATTGGTTGTATTTCATACCTAACCTTTTTTGCCGACTGTATAGAAGATTTGAGGATCGAATGATCCTTGGTCCAATTTAGATATTTCTTCACAGGAAATTCATTATATTTTGTTGGAAGGGAAAATACTTTCATAAATACATTATGTCGGTTGTTGCAATGAGCTGATTTGGTAATCCGTTGTAATCTACTTTTTAATTAACTTTTTTAAATTTACCTACCATTTTTTATTTTTCCAAAACTTATCAAATTACCTTAAACGGTATTTTACCTAACTGCACCTATTATTAATATTATTAGACGCAGTCAAGCACTTATATATTAATTTATATTATATTTTCCCGATTTCAACTAACTAGTGTTCGCTAACTGTTTGAAATTTGACCATAATTAATTTAAATGCTAAGTTTTTTTGCATAATTAAAAAATATATATTAGCATTCTCATTCTTAACACAATTTCATTCTCCTCCGACCGCGCAATTTTCGTAAAAAGGGGTACAAGTTTTTGCTTCACATATTAACATATAGATAATGAGGTATACAAAATTAACTTGAAAAGCTTGACTAACATAGGTATTTTATTGGTCTGGCATTTGATTCCCAGGCCAACCAACCGTCATATTCAGATAACCATTCATTAGATTAGTGACATAATTATAGGAGCAGAGCTGAGATGATGTACTGTGATCTCAAATTTCTCTAGTTCGCAACCACTGACTTTTGAAGTTGTGTGTGTGAAATTTATCACATACCTACTCAAACGGTAAGAGCTGTGGTAGCCTAGTGGTGTGACCAGTGGACTGAGAAGTAAATGTTCTCGAGTTCGAACTCAAGGCCCGCACCACTGACTTTTCTGAAGTTATGTGCGTATTTATCACAAGCTCAAACGGTGAAGGAAAACATCGTGAGGAAACCTGCATGCTTGAGAGATTTGTCTCGATGGCATGTCAAGTCTGCCAACCCGCAGTAGGCTAGCATGGTGGACTATAGACTAATCCCTCTCAAATGAGAAGACCTGTGCCCAGCAGTGGGACAAATAATGTAGTTTATAAGTGTATAATGATATGCTAAATAGGATTTATTTATCACGACTTGTCTGCCTAGTCCTATACCTAGTTATGGGGGCGTTATTAATAAGTCAATATACAGTTTATTTATTTAGTTATTAGTTGTGTGGTTAGTTTTTATGGCGTATCCTGTGTGACGAATCGTGTCTAGCCGTCTGTTATAATCAGTACTGGCGAGCACACAAGTGTCTACTGCGGTCCCTTAATAAATATGTTTGCATTTTATTTTGACTGTCTGTAGTATTAAAATGTATATACTCTTTCTCTCACTCTCTCTTAAATATATCAGCTTTGTGTATGTGTGTATACACATACATACACAAGGTGAACATATTTTGATATAAAACAAGGATTTTTGTTTTTAAAGAAGTTTTCAACATATAATTCAATTCGTTATAGAATTCTTGGACGATCAAATTTTCTATGGTCCAGAAAATACACACACGCCATAAAATACACATATGCAATATATTTGAAAGCTACATTCAGAAGAATGTAGCTTTCAAATATATTGCTGTCCTTGTCACTCGCCTTCCAAGTTAAAGACGCAGCAACATATTTGAGGTTTTCTACTTCTATTATGTCACCGAACTCATTTTTGTCTAATGTACATTGTAAAGGTAATAATTTCCTTAAGAAGTTAATTAACTTCAAACAACTTGAGGCAGTAACTGTACCTCTGTATGTGTATCAAGGAAAATATACAATATTACCTATTTGGCACCTATCAAATCCTAATATTGAGTTTAGTTGTAAAATAATAGCTAATTAACCATAAGTGACGTAACCGTATATATTTTATCTGTAAAGTTTATATTTAACTATTTACTACGCAGTTAATTGCATGCATTAATTAGGTAATATATGTATGCATTTACTGGCTCATATTTGGGCACCAGTCTCTTCTTATTTGAGATGGATTAGACTATAATCCCCCACGCTAGTCCAGTGTGGGTTGGCAGACTTCACCCACGGCTTTTAACGTCTTTCCCTCTGGTGTTGCATATGTCCATGGGCGGCGGTGATCACTTACCATCAAGTGAGCCTCCTGCCCGTTTGTCCCCTTATTAACATAAAATAAAACACGCTATCGAGAAAGTCTCTCAGCTTTGGTGAAGATGCTTTTCTTCACAGTTTGAGGGCCTGATAATTTCGCACATAACTTTGACTTTAGTCTTTCAAAATTATAATTATTGGTCCATGTACCAAAAATCCTGTAGACCTGTTTCTCCGTTTGCAATGTCTTTAAGAGAAACAATGATCCACTGAATATGGGTAGACTGTTTCGTTTAATACCAAAGAATTTCAAATCGGTCCAGTAGTTTCGGAGCCTCAAACAAACAAACAAATAAATCTTTCCTCTTTATAATATTAGTGTAGATTGTTTTTGTCTGTCTGTTAGCAAATTAAGTGAAATGTTTGTCTCCTTCACGACATAATTACTGGTCGTTTGCTGATAACCTAAAGGTCAATAAGGATAAAGGATAGTTTTCCTTGCCCCACGCAATTTTTACTACGACAATTTATCTACTTACTACATTGATAACATGCAATGTATAATATTTATGTATTTACAACAAAAAAAGTATAAATATGTAGTACATCAACCATCTAGTATCCGTAACACAAGCCTCGTTGCTTAACTCGGAACTAGACGGCGCTGTCTCATAACGTCCAGAAAATATAAAATACATGCTCAAACAGTGAAGTAAAACATCGTGAGGAAACCTTGCTTTAGAGGTTTACTCGATGGCATGTGAAGTCTGCCAACCCGCAGTAAGCTAGCGTGATGGACCATAGCCTATCTGTCAAATGAGAGACCCGTGCCCAGCAGTGGGACATTAATAGATTAATATTGAGTGATGATTACATTCATAATTGACACTTTTGATATACAAAGAACCTATGAAATATTATATCAAAGAATATATTTTATTGCATAATACGTTTATCTTCTAATTTTCGAGCATAATTTTGGTACCTAGCTCAAATAATCACAATACTCTGCTTACCACTTTTTGAACTATAAGCATTATAATCTAAACAATTGAAAACAAACGTGTCATTCAGACGAATGGTTCTCAGTAAACGTATTAGTTAACTTTAACCGGAACATTGCGCAAACTACGGTTAAGGAATTCAACCTCATATTGTTTCAAGAAGCGAACTATCTTGTCAGCATGTGTTGAAGGCTAATCTTCCCATTGTATAAGCCTTAGCATTTTATATTCAGGGCTTTTGTTTAATAGATTTACAGAATATTCTCATATTTCAACTTAGAACCAACATGATCGTGTACTGTATGTTTCTAAAGGAACTTTATCCCACGTACAATCGGACTGTGGAATGAGCAGTAATTCCCATACAACTACAGCATGGGGTTTCTTAAAAAAAAGGAGTGAAAGGGTTTTTACAGGGTCGGCAACGCGTGAGCGACAACTCTTTTGTGTTGCAAATGTTCAAAGTAATAGCATAGTAACTCTATGGTTTAAAAATTTAACTGTCTGCCCACATTTTGTCCATTTACAGTATCAGACAGGCAGAGTATAGATACTAATTTACACCCAGACTGTATTTTCCAGTGTCGTTAAGTCCTATGTAGCAAACTGCTACTGAGAATTTCATAGAACAATCTAGTAACAATTTGCTCGAGCCAGGCATCAAACCAAAAGCTAACTACCATATATAGTTTATAACGTGTGTATACGTGTTGCTAGGAAGTTTGTCGCGCCGATTTTTCTTCCCAGCAAAAGCAATAGAAAGCTGCGAACGGCGAACGTTTTTGGGGAACTATCTGTATTTTAAAGAATCGAATAAAATACATATTTTTTTAAGTTTAACTTTTAGAATACTAGTTTAAAACTTTATTACTAAATCCAACCTTTCAACTATACCAACATCGAGAGGAAGTACTAAGATTTCACCTATCACTTTGTTGAAAAATATATTGTGTTAATGTATGCGCCTGCGCATCCGGATGAGCACGACAAACAACGCATATCTAGGCATCGGGTACAAGTAAACAAGCCTTGTAATTATCATCACGCTACTATATAGTATATATATAAGCAGTTGAAGGACAACACACGCTTAGGGTACCTATTTATTACACCGTTATCATTAGGTACTCTTGTTGTTTCGTCTTCATTTTCGTACAGACATCGGTTTTGGAAGATGTTTTAATGTCATAAAATGTCTAACAATAACAAATAACTATATAGTGTAATGTTTATTGCATAAGTTTTTTAATTAGAGTTTTAAAGTAGGTATATGAACAGTTTTTTTACTTGATTGTGAAGAGGTTGGATACTTAAAGAGGTCGTATTATTTTAATAGAAGCTTCTTGCTCTATCTTGTCTTGTATTATCGAGATTTTTATGTAAGGCATTTTTTTTTGTTAAATATACTTGCTTCCGTCTGCGTTATGTAGGCAAAATGTAGCTCATGTGTTATTCTGATGTACCTATTCCCTATATAAAATCGTACAGGTCACATCAAAATCCCTTCAGTAGTTTTTGAGTAAACAAGTTAATAGTTATGAAGATATACAATATACTTAATACAATAACACTAGCCCGACAAACAAGACCCAAAATCTAGTAATTTTAATGATAACGGTCGAAAAATATATTTAAAAAAAAACCTAGCTTATGTTGTAATACCTAATCTAGAATAATTCGGCACACGTTATCACTCGATATATCAAATTCGCAATCTCTTGCAACGATAATAGCCCAGCCCTAGGTTAGGGACGCGACGGTAAATGCTTTTATCGATATCATAGAACTTTGAACTATGACATCTGTTTATATTAATACGTGAAGCAAAAAATTTATACCCCTTTTTAAGAAAATTGAGCGGACGTAGGAATATAAAATTTCCGACTCTTATAGTTTATATAGAAAAGGAGTGCAGAATGCACTAAAAATAATATTTTTTAATTAATGCATTAATAAAACTTATAATCTACATGAATTATGGTTGGATTTCAACCTCTGAGCGACCACTAGTAAAGCATACTTTATTATGTCGTTATTAGGTCTCATTTTTCAAATTGTTTATTAAGGTTAGAAGAGTATTGTGAATTTATTCGTAAGTTAAATATTATTACAGAAAAGTTGTTAAGTATGTTACTCTCCAAAAGTTCTTTTGTAAACGGAGTTAATAAAACACAAAAAGTTATTAAACACAAATAAAATTAAGCTCAGTAGTAACTTCTCAATACGGTAAAAAACTCTATTAACAAAAAATAATCAGTCGATGACCTAAATTATACATTAGATAGCAAGTACTCAGATTCTAATTATTTTATCGATAACAGGTAACAGTGTGTCCCATCCCTAGCACTCAGTGCAGTGCTTATCACGAGACCTAACGTTTTAATACTCGACATAAATATTTGAAAATTACCATAGACAATTTTTACTAACTTATCATATTTTATGGCCAGGTGTTGTTATCACAATATATTCTATGTCCATATATACCAACGTAAGGTACGACAGTTTTTTTTTCATCTTGAGGATTGTGTCCATAGTTAAAAGAGGTTGCTAATATAAAAATAAATGATTTGATTAAGATTTTTATGAAATCAAAAGTACCTACCCACTTATCTATTATAGGGGAATATACCTAAATCTAAAAATATATTATGTTTTATGTTGATAAAACCTACGGTGGGTTATATTCTAGTAAGACTCTATATGAATTGCTTGTTTTGGTGGGAAAATCATACCCTCAGAAAATCTCTCAAATATTTAGCTCTGCCTTTCCTCTTGTAGAATAAAAGCGTGATGGTATGGTATAGTTTTTTTTATCTAAAATAGCAGTGGTTTGTACGTCCACTCTATTAGAATGTGTCGTCTGATAAGATAGTAGGAACAAATATGCAATCATAATCTTGTTTTATATTTCTATTCAGTTTTAGTGCATCACACTTAAAGTATATGTACACTGTGGCTTTGATTGTGTACACAGTGGCCCGCAATGGCCAAATGGAATGTACATAGATCGCTCACGTGTATATAAATTGTAAAAAATCCTATCCACATTTCGTCTGTATGTTTTAAAGAAGAAAGAAAGAAAGAAGGAAAGAAAAAGATTTATTCGGCCACACGCAGGAGACCAAAAGAAAAAAGACCTGCCTGTTTTAGGGCCCATTTAATATGTGGCAAGCCTATTGTCATTACCGGACAGAAATCCAAACTCCGAGAATGCTCCTGCTACTGAAAATTTCTAAAAAAACAACCAATAACATCTTGTTTCACCTGGGAATCGATGACCCAAGTACGCTTGATCAGAAGTCGCACCAATGACCACTAAACAAACGAGGCAATCTTGTAAGATTTACACCTTTTAAGTGTTTATTTCTAGTCGAATTCAGATGGTCAATGACACAGTATGTTGCATTCTTTTTATATTTATCATCGAAGTAATAAATGTTATAACCTATAATAGTACTTTTATTATATAAAAGTGTGATAAAGAGTTCATTCTTCCACTTGCTGTTTTCTAAGAGTTTTTTGACCTAAAGGGTACGATATTGTAAACGGAACTATGATGTTCTCTACAGGGCTTTGAACTGAGTTTTTTATTAACCTGTTTATACCCGCGGATTGGTTTGTTATAATATGTATTTTGAAGCTATAGCTAGCTTAGTGGTATGAAGTTAAACGTTTTAAATTCGATCTCAAGGCACGCACCATTAACTTTTCGGAGGTAGGTGCGTATTTATAACATGCTCAAACGGTGAAGGGAAACACCGCGAGGAAATTTTCTTACCTGAGCAGTTCTCGGAATGTTATATTATATAAGTACCATCACGCTAGTTTTCTTTAAAGATTAGACAGAGTTATATTGTTGCAATAGTTCGTTTACGTTCAAGAGACCTATTGCTATTTACCAAACATTATTTACTGGAATAAAAACTTTTGTATGATTACCTAATAACACTTTTGCTATACCTAGAAATCGAACTTTTTACTCTCATAACCAACATTAATGAAGAAATTTTGAAGTTACCTCAAAATTTAATAATCTTCTACTCATTTAAAGACTAAGCGTTGAAGTACGAGTAATTCATCATTGGTTCAGTTATCACAAGCGTGGGTATTCCCCGCGAGTTCCCAGGTTCTTATAAACAGTATTATTATTTACTTAGGTACTTAATAATATATTTATTAAAAGTCATGTTGTTAGAATCACAAGCTCTATACACAAGTGAGCGAAACATAAATTAACTTTTTATCTATTTCTACAAAGACTCGTTCAAATGAATTTCTGTATTTTTTATTCCTTGGGTCGTGGGTCACGCTGATAAAAACATTAGGAGTATATTAACTAGTTGCTGCTGAGTGGGTTTGCTTGTTTAATGAGTTATTACGTCATATGCGAGTAGTTATGGAAGTGTATAAGCTGAATGCAGACGCTAAATGGGCACGTGTCATACATTTTATGTGTGTTTGTATCTTTTTTGTAGTATGATGATTTGTTACAGAGAATAATCGTTCAGCCGTTTGAGATTTTCAGCTGGATTTTTATACATATTTTATATGTAGGTATATGTAAATGTTAAGTTAGTTTATGTAAGATTGAAAAGCTGAAAAATTTGTGCAATGATTGAACTCCATTTTGATACAATATATTATGTTTAAAATACGCTTCACAATTTATTATAATTATAGCTTTTTTATTTATACCGATAAAATCTGAGAAAAGAAGACTGCTACTTTGGTTTAGTGATTGAAAATACGACTGCAGAGCTAGAGGTCTTGGGTTCGATTCCCAGGTCTAACAAAGTGTTATTAAGGTATTACAATGAAATTCTCAGTAGCAGAGTTTCTTCTCGAGAGAATGTATCTATGTACAATTTTACAAATTATAAAATAAAAGTATGTATTTACAAAAATCAAGTACCTATATTATGTTTACCTTGTTGTCATAATTTTCAGATATATTTATTTTATTTATTTTGTAGTTTCGTAAACCGTAGCTGCATTGAAACGTTACAACTTTCTTTAGTACCTAATATTTATTTAATTAGAGGTCATTTGGAGTGTAATATGTTATGTATCTTCTCAATGCAACATCACTGACCTATCGTAAAAATACAATCTTTATCTAAAAGACTGCAGACTTGTTATTGAAACCAGAACATACAAATGCATTAATGATTGTTAGGCGAAATTATACCTACAGAACAAAAAACAGCTCATTAAATTTACAACAAACTATTTTCGTATATAATGTAGTTTTCTTTTTAACTGTCTCGTTGGTCTAGTGGTCGTACAGTGCCACTGCCGAGCAAGTGGTCTTCGGTTCGATTCCCGGGTCGAACAAAGTGTTATTGGGCTTTATATTTTTTTATTTGAGTTTGGATTCGTGTCCTGTTAATAGCAATAGGCTCGCCCCGTATTATATGGGACCTAAAACATACAGGCGAAACGTGAGTGTACATTAGTACACGTCTGCTTTGGTTGATATACTAAATATTTTATATACTTTTTTTTTGTAAATAATAATAATAATTGACCAATTAAACATTGAAGTAGCTAAGTACCTATAGATGATTTGTGAAGTGATATTTTCTACGCTAAGATTCCCAAGTTCGATTCACAGAGGAGAATAATTGTAGATATAAAAAACTGACGCTTGATTACAAAAATGAGTTATTTTAATTAAGTCATTTAAACATTATCATTAACGATAACGGTGCCATAATCCGGTTTTTTTGCAAATCCTAGTATTTTTCTTATTAATAAATTTGCAGATTATGACTGAATAAAATTTTCTTGTGTATAGTTTTAGAGATTTCCATGAAGCTTAGTAGGTTGTATAACCTAGTTAACCCTCCAAAATCCACCTATTAACCCTACATTAGATAAGTCGGCCCATTAAAACAAACACGGGCCTTAAAATACCTAAACAATAAGGTTTTACGGGTTGAACCGTACATAACCGTACACCACTTCCGTATATAATCCTTACATATGAAAATTTCCAACCAATCGCGTGGAAGGTCAAAGTTGAAACGACCAATCGGGCGGCGTCACCCGGTATTCAAACTATGTAGGCTTGTTGTGAAAGTGAAAGTGGACCAATCACGTATGCACGCTCTATGTGTGGGTGATATGTTCGACGTGTGCTATACATATGTGTGTGCGGTATGAATGAAGGCTGTTTTAGTTGTATGTAATCTTAAAAGCTCACGTTTTATTCGGGATGTATGTAGCAGGAAATGTAGGTTAATCTACGAGGAACTTCACGACGCCCTCTTGCTGTATAAGCCACAACATTGGCTCCCTTCAATAATATTACCAATATGATAGGACTGTAGATACATCCCTAATTCACATTAAAAAAAACTGATTCTAATTTCAAAACTTACTGTCAAACTATATATTGTCATTAAAAGAAAAAAGTTGAATATAACCTTACCTCTTTCGAACACATGTTTTCGTTCTAATTTCAAAATATACGACACATACGGTCCCCCATCAATGACATGACCGTAGCAAGCTAAATCTATGTATTTACCAAGCCAGGAGATAATTAAAAAAGTCCCCAAGCTGGCCTAATTTTACCTAGCTATAATTATTTTAGTGTTTTACCTAATAATTATAATACGTGACTACTAACTACTAATATAATATAAATAATTGGTAAAAACATGTCGAGTTTATCGAAGATAACTTGGGGTCGTACAGTTAGGTACTAAATAACTATACTGAAAGATTAACTAAAAGATTGTTTTTTTTTTACAGGTTTACGCTGACAAACTAAGACCGCTCATATATTTAAGGTTAGTAAGAACTTTTTTGTGTAAGTATTACGTATATTGAGGCAAAGGCATAAAGATCCTAAAATTATTGTATAGCGCCATCTAGTCCCCAGGTAAGTAACTAGACTTATTTTACTGCATAGTTATGTTTTTGTTAACACATAAAACATAAACTAGGTATCTAAAAGGGATATATGTATGTATTTTCTAAAATAAATATCATTTTGATCATAATTTATGAAAATCGATGTAAATATGAAGAGCTGTGGTAGCCTAGCGGTGTGATCAGTGGACTGAGGAATGTCAGAGGTCTCGAGTTCGAACCCGAGGCACGCACCACTGACTTTTCGGAAGTTGAAGTGAATGAAGAGAATTAAGTGGTGGACTATAGCCTAATCCCTCTCAATTGAGAGGAGACCCGTGCCCAGCAGTGGGACAATAATGGGTTGATGATGATGATGATGATGATGTAAATATTTCTTTTATGAATTCACCTCCAAGTTTGAATGATTGTGGAACAGGACACAACTTCGAAAAGTTTCGAATGGTTTAAAAAAACAAAAGGTACCTTTTACTGAAAAACATAATCCCAAATATTTAAATAATTTTGTTTTTATTGGTCCTATTAATTCTTTTAATTAAAGCAATTTGAGATAAATGCAGGTCATATTGATAGCCTGTACTAAGCTAGATAGACAGAAATTTAGACTTTTTGCACTTTAGATAAGGATGAACCGTATCTTTTATATTCTTAATGCGTTTACCTATAATTCATGTATTGTGAATGTTTTTATTTTGTCGGATAAATCGTATTACTTTATGATGGATGTGTATATTGCATCATTTGAAACAACATGGAGCTGTGAATTGTGTGACCAGTGTTCTGAGTTCGATTCCAAGCCTCTATTATATGTTCAAACGGCGACAACCTTATCGCCGCAGTATTAAATGCCGCCTTCTGTGTTGTGTGGGACCCAGGCTCAAATCCCGGTAGAAACAAAAATGATTATGGTATTTGTACATTTGTAGATTGGATGTTACTATGTCTAATATGTATGTATTTACAAAAAAAAAAGCTGTGTACTGTGTCAACCATATAAGTACCTACTAATTATCCGTTACACAAGCCTCGTTGATATCTCGCAACTAGATGGCGCTGTGTCATAATGTCCGAATATATTGTTATTATTCCGATCAAATTAAGATATTATATTCTAAAAACTTTAAATATATAATTCGAAGGCTACTCATAAATTGTACAGCTGTTTTGTATCACCCGATATGTTTGAACAACACAACTGCGTGCTATTAGATTCGCCACCGACAGACCTTGAGAGGAAAAGTAAATTTGGAACATGTTTGGCAGAACCTAACACAACTTACTATCACGCTTACATCCATAAAGAGATAGGCAGACGAGTGCTAATGTTCTTTCACAATTAGTCTGGATAAATTATATATTTTTCGAAGCTATGCGCGTATTTATCACATGTGCAAATGGTGAAAGAAAACATCGTGAGGAAACCTGCGTGCTTTAGAGATGTTCTCGATGGCTTGTGGAGTCTGCCAACCAAATGAGAGGAGACTCATAGCCAGTAGTGGGACTGGGATTGATAAAGATGGTGGTCTCAAACTCTGGGCTCGAAATTATGAGGTCAAAAGATGCGCCACCGCCGTATCACTTAAACAAATCTGCTCTATTCATATCAGAAAGTTCGACACAAATATATTATATTATTATTTTACAATGCTAGTGCCTAACGTTGAAGTTGAAGCCTAAACTAAGCGATAAGATATCTCATAGCCTAGGTCTCCGATAAAAATGCTAAATTTGCTAAAAAAATACATTGATAACGGTGTCGACTATCATACCAATGCCACATTGAACACAATTTTTTTGTCTAATTCATTTTGCGTGATTATATTTAAAGATGATATGTAATAAGTACTTATTTATAACTAGCTTTTGCCCGTGACTTCGTCTGCATTGAATTAGTATTATTTTTCCAATCTTCTTATTTATTTCTACCCTCTTTTAAGCGCTTATCGTGATTATAATTCGTTTTATTTTGTCTTGGGTAAATAGTTCATACATTTCACATCAAACTGCATTATTCTCATATTGATGTTGCAAATGAAAATTGTAAAGGAATTGAGTTCCTATATTGTAATTTTTATGTATTTAAAAGAGTATCTATGGAGTTTCTTGCCGGTTCTTCTCCGTAGACCTACTTTTTGGAACCGTGCAACTAGTTTGACAATTCAAAAGCACCTGTTATACTGGTCTACTTGAAATAAATGTTTTGAATTTGAATTTGAATTTGAAAATTTAAGGGTTGGTTTACGGGATAAAAACTATATTCTATGTCCTTCCCCGGGACTCAAACTATTTCCATACCATATTTCGTCTAAATAGGTTCAGCGGTTATAGCGTGAAGAGGTGACAGACAGACAGACACACTTTCGCATTTATAATATTAAAGAAAGTATGAAAGTATGCATAGTCGGATGTCAGTTACTTCCAAAATTATATTAAAATGTACACTATTAACAACATAACAGACCATCACGCCTATCTTCCCTGAAAGGCTACGCAGAGGCGTACTAATGTCTAAAACTGCGTTTCAGGCGAGATTTAACGACTTTATAAACTTATTTTCATATTTGCAGGTTTTTCATTATGTACCTAACACTTTATTAATACATATTAGAAACATTAATATAGTTATCGATGAAACTCGTTTATGCAAATTTTAACTGATCTTCTGAACCGCAGCACTACCGTTTCTAATTCATCGTAGTTCTTTTAATCCTTTATATCTTACATAATAACATCTAAGTGACACATTCACACTGGGGCCCAAAAACATTTTTTTAAAGACTTCACTGTGATAGGAACCCTTAATGTATGTGGTTTAAGTAAAAAACTTGAAACTCAATTTTAAATGTAAGTAAATATAAATTAGAAGTTGACATTTAAGTTAATTAGATGGTAGAAGTTTACACATAAAGTAAAACCTGTCCAATAGAATATTATATTTTAATATTAATACTATTCTTTTATATTTTAATACGTATTTATCATTTTCTACGTAATATTGCCCTTGTAAGACTTAAGATAAAATAATAGATCGCATAAAGTTGATACGTTTAATTAGGCAATTTTTTAGTATTGCAGACCATTATTCAATATCTTATTAAAAAGATGTATCATTTTTGTCAATTTTATTCAAACAAAGCTATGTATATACTTGTTATAAATCCTTCAAACTCGCTATTTCCTCTCAACTTGAACCAAACAAATCCTAAACGGCTGTGCTTCAATAAAACCGTTTTGTCTCTTTCAAAATCCACCATTTATCTTTGGTGTCATATTCAAAATAGTTATTTGTTTAGCCATACTATTTCACACTTGGTATATAATATAATATAATGTAAAGAAACTAGATATAGCTTTTTTATAATAGTTCTATTCATTTGAAACTCACGCGCACACCATTTTGGAAGCGAATTTGCACGTTACGTCTGGATTGGCGGTTTAAATTCTAGTTGGAGGGGATATTTGTATTATGGCGATATAGTTTTTGAAAGGCTCTTTTTAAATTATACAATATTTTTGGTAAGAATGTTGATTATGGATTGACAATTACACGTGACTTGTCTAGTCAGACACTATTTAAAACATGATTATCATAGTCAAATTACCGACTAATTTTGACAAAAAAAATGTTTGCCTTTCTGTCTATGAATTTACTGGCTCACCCCCTATTATTGGTATTAACATACCAGTGAAGTGTGTGTGGAAATCTACAGATAGTTTATAATACAATAATCTACAAACGTTTTATATACTATATCGTTTTTTTATGTCACACGAGTGGCAAACAATCATGCGACCAATGACGGGTACACCAGAGTTTCCGGCACCCTGTAGAAACCATCTAGGTTTCTTAAAATAAGGGAGTTACTAAAATGGCAGCGAACGGAATTCCCATACTGCCAGAATAGTCACTCCCTCAACGAGCTCTGATAAGCTTATTTTTCTAATATGACCCATATTTTCATGGCATTAGACAACAGACAACATACATATATTTGCCTCCCAACCGGCTTGTTTTCAGTTAAGGTGCATGCCAACGAGTAACAGCTCAGTTACCTATCATTGTCAGCTAATATGAAAACGTCTGTCTGTCTTATTGTCTAACTTTTGTTTGCAAACTTACGTGTCACACCAACTTAGTAATACTCGCAACAAATCAAGAAATAGCTCTTATGTTAAGCATGATAAGATTTATGAGGTTGTTTTGTAAGTGTGTGGTAAATTTGTTGACTTGAATGTAAGAAATGTACTAGTGAGAACTAGGGGGCGATGTAAGGTGAGGTTAGTTCAGGTAAAGTGGGGAGGAAATGTGAATATTTAATAATTATCACAGATATTGATTTCTGTGGTAGCCTAGTGGTGTGACCTATGGACTGAGATGTCAGAGGTCTCGAGATCAAACCCAAGGCACGCACCACTAACTTTTCGGAAGTTATGTGCGTATTTATCACAAGCTCAAACGGTGAGGGAAAACATCGTGAGATTCGCAAGATTTGTCTCGATGGCATGTGAAGTCTGCCAACCCGTTGTAGGCGGCGGACTATAGCCTAATCCCTCTCAAATGAGAGGAGACCCGTGCCCAGCTGACTATAATGAGTTGATGATGATTGATTTCTCACAATTGCGAGCTGATAAAAACCGGGATGATCGATATATCGATACATCGTTATTGTTTAATCCAAAATTTTCGGATCCTTTATAGCATCCAGGGTAAGGAGAAAACTGTCTGTATGTAAAGGGCCTTGCCTTACCAATCAATACTTTGCACAAAATACAACCTTCCTTAATCCTTACTTTACTTACGTAAGTAGTTAATAATTATGGATCTGATGGTCTAAAAATATATTTTTTAACTACTTTATTATAAATAACCTAGGGCCATCTTCAAAATAACCACAGTAATAATAAATTAACCTAACAAAAAAACGATAATCAATAAAAAAAACGTATCATCACTGTCAACGTCAATAATAACTACTCTGCCGATGCCCTATTTAAGAAACTTGAAGATATCCACAAAATGTGAGTTTAATTATCATGCATATGCTCCGTGCACCCATCCGTTAAGATAATGCACCTAATTCCCTACTAATCATAGTTTTTTCTAACCCGCTATCAACTGATAAGCATTGTACCTACCTATACAAAAATTCGCTATCTATATAATATTCGAGTCACATTTATGAATGCACGTTGTTGCATTTATATTCGTTGCTATGCTACAATCAACCAACCAACAATTGTCCCACTGCTGGGCAACAGGTCCCCTTTCAGTGTAATACGTTTCAGCATCTTCAATCCAAGTGTAATAAATATACTTAATTATAAATATTCTTCGACATTTTACACAGCACCATCTAGTCCTAAACTAAGCAGAGCTTGTACAAACATTTTTGTTTTGCAAAATGTGACAAGTGTTAAAATGGTCATACCTTTATTTCCCCACAATGATTTCCTTCACCGTTTCAGCATTTGATAAATTCAATATTTGATACTTTGTGTATACGATACGGAAAACCATTTGAAACATTCCAATGAGTAAAATAACGATACTCAGCCGTTACTACCTTAAGTCGACTTTTGGATTGAATAAAGAGTAATTATGCTTGACTAATCTACTAGAAGCTGACTGACTTGATGACTGACTGACATATCAACGCCGTGCCGTAGGAGAGCACTAAAAAAGGATTTTTGAAAATTCACCCCCTAACGGGGTAAAACAGGGGTGCTAAGTTAGTATGAAACTTTTTTTCATCAGCTAGTTGAATATATAATAATAATAATCTACACAGACATTATGACACAGCGCCATCTAGTTCCAACAGCGGGTTAGCTCAAGCTACTTGTATTACGAATACTAGATGGTTGGTTGATACATAACATAGAGTTTTTTTTGTAAATATGTACATAATTATAGATAGAAATATATATGACTCAGGTCAATCCATACATACACATTAACCCTTAAGTCAAGAACTTTTAACGCTGAAAGCAGTCTTTAATAACGCGCTTTTTTTGACAACCCAATTAGTCCAGCGGTAGTTAACACTGCCTTCTGTGCTATGGGTCCCAGGTTCAAATCCCGGTAGGAACAAATGTTTCTGTGATGAGCATGAACATTTTTATCCGAGTCAAGGATGTATCTATCTATGATATGTATTTAGAAAAGAAAAAAGTATATAATTATGTAGTATATCAACCAACTAGTATCCGTAACACAAGCCTCGTTGCTTAGCATGAACCTAGATGGCGCTGTATGTCAAAATGTCCAGGAATATTTATTTATTTATCGTCATATTTTTTGCTATATTAGCATAACAACAATGTTCCCACAATCGGTCTAGAAACTTGCCAAACAAAAATCATATTATGGCGAATAAATAAATGAATATTGTAACTCAGACATTTCTCAGAAGTATATAACAATCGGTTATGTACAATGTTCCATTCACCGATTCACGTTACAACGAGCAAACAAGAAAACCGTATAAATGTTTGATAATGGTTTCACTAAGTTTTTTTTTCATATTTTGAAAGGAGAAAGTTGAAAACTTTGTCTCAAAGTCATGAAACCTATTGAATTATAAAAATTAAAGAAAAAACCCTAATGAAAAACTTGTATTGTTTGATCGTAAATTAGTAAAACAAAACACAAAAAACCCTTTGTTTTGTGTAAACAATTTTTTTAATGTACTATTTATTATTTCTTTTTTTCTGTAACGCAAGCCTTTTCAGAATAATGTCGTGTAAACGAACGTGAATTTTCAGCCCACTTATTTTTTTTGTGTTTCTAAATAATTATTATCCCACTGTTGCACAAGAGGCTGCTCTCTTTTTACATGGCTACGTTCAGCTACACAGCTGTGGTAGCCCAGCGGTGTGATCAGTGGACTGAGATGTCAGAGGTCTCGAGTTCGAACCCAAGGCAACCACTGACTTTTCGGAAGTTATCTGCGTATTTATCACATTCTCAAACGGTGAAGGAAAACATCGTGAGGAAACCTGCATGCTTGAGAGAATTCTTGATGGTATATGAAGTCTGCCAACCCGCAGTAGGCTAGCGTGGTAGACTATAGCCTAATCCCTCTCATATGACAGGAGACCCGTGCCCAGCAGTGGGACATTAATAGGTTTATGATGATGTTCTACTAGACCACCTCGCTAGCCGAGGGCGGATTGAGAGATTTTTTTACAAACATATAGATTTGATTTTGTCCTTTACGCTATTAATATTGTTAGTAATAATAATATCAAAACAACTAACACCTCAGTCTACCCGAGACTATGGATGCTGTAAAGGATCCGAAACGTCGAGATAGAATATGTAATATACCGCGATAAAATCCGTAAAATGTAATTTTATTCCAATAAACCATTTTTTTCCGGTAACAAACCCCTGTATAGGAATATGAAGTTAGGTATTATTAGTCATTATGAATGTTCATAAGACCTATAACCCTGAGGATGGGACAAGAGTAGGTAAATGCGGTTTTTACCACCTCGACTTGTCTGGCCATAGATCATCTAATACATTTTTTAGACACGAGTAATTCTTTTAACAGCCACCGCTGTCAGACCACAGACTGTTTCTTATCCATACTAATATTCTTAATAAATATAAATATTCCTGGACATTATGACACAGCGCCATCTAGTTCCGAGCTAAGCAACGAGGCTTGTGTTACGGATACTAGTTGGTTGATATACTACATATATACTTTTTTTTGTAAATACATACATATTACACATAGATACATCCATGACTCGGATACAAATGTTTATGTTAATCACACAAACATTTGTCCCTACCGGGATTCGAATCAAAGACCCATAGAACAGAAAGCAGTGTTAACTACCGGTGGACTAATTGGGTCGTCAAAAATGCGAAAGGACATTTGTCTGTCCTTTTGTGTATCTGTTACCTTTTTTACGCTTAAACCACTAATAAAATTTGGTATGGATATAGGTTGAGTCCCAATGAAGGATATCCGATAGCTTTTATCTTAAAAATCATTATTTAAGAGAGCGACACAGGGGGTAGAAGTTAGCCCGCAGACAGAGTCACGGGTATATGCTGGTTCTTTATAAATCAAATGGTTATAATGTGCAGACATCTCCATATTATTGAAGACATTTACACAAGTCAGGAGTTTTAAATCAGAACACGTAAATCACGTATTATCAATACAACAATAGGGTGATTGGCATTATTTCATAAAAATATGGGTCGGTCCTACAACAATAAACACAGCATGACACTAAGTATCAAGAAAATATTTTTTATCGTCTATGACCTAATTTATAATCTGTTATTGGTTATTTATATAACGCCTTTTTCTTATTTATTCAATGCTAGATCGCTTACACGTGTTGTGGAAACTGATTATATTATATAAAAAATATCCATCGTTTTATTAAGCGAGACATATTTAAAATTATCTAATACTGTTCATTTTTAGACATAAGTTTTACTCATTTGTAGAGGAAAATTTCTCACGCTGCGAGTTGTAGACGGAATCTTTTAAACATTCAAGTGTCTTTATTATGTTTTCCTTATATACGAGAGATTATATAATTAGTTTAATTGATACATAGTGTCAAAAAATCAGAGCTACTCCTCAAAATAAAGTCTGAATGAACATAGGACCCGTGTATGATGCAGTTTTATTGTATTTGATGCTATTACAATTGTATTTTTTATTCCTCTATCTATATATAACTAATCATTTTGTTTTTGGGAGAAATGATGAATGTGATGTCAAAAAAAAAATTGACAAAAAGCACCTAATATTATATATTTGCGACCACAGGCTAATTTGTATTTCTTTTAAACACCTATAAACTTCTATAAGTTTAGCCAACCCTACAAGATACATAAAAACTTAACAACCTTCATCTTAACACCGTTCAAAGCCCAATCAACTGTCAAAAGTCAAAACAAACACTCATCAAAAAATGAACATGTCCGAAAATCATCACTAACCACTATGCCTCTTGCAGATTACATCACACATGACTTCATAAACGTCACGATGGTGGACACACAACACTTCTGCCTGCGGTGGAACAACTACCAGAGCAGCATCACCAGCGCCTTCGAGAACCTTCGAGATGACGAGGACTTCGTTGACGTCACGCTCGCTTGTGACGGCAAAAGCCTCAAGGCTCACAGAGTTGTACTGTCGGCTTGCAGTCCATACTTTCGGGAACTTTTAAAGGTGATTATTTTATACTAACTGCCTCCTGAGCGGTGGTAGCCTAGCGGTGTGACCAATGGACTGAGACGTCAAAGGTCTTGAGTTCGAACCCAAGGCACGCACCACTGTCTTTTCGGAAGTTATGTGCGTATTTATCACAAGCTCAAACGGTAAAGGAAAACATCGTGAGGAAACCTGCATGCTTGAGAGATTTGTCTTGATGGCATGTGAGGTCTGCCAACCCGCAGTAGGCTAGCGTGATGGACTATAGCCTAATCCCTCTCAAATGAGAGGTATGTATGTATGCTAAATTTCATGCAAATCTGTTAAGCGGTTTTTGCGTGACAAACGTTCACATATTTTTATAACTCATAGTATTTATACTTCAAAACTAATATTACCTACTTATAAAGAGGGAATGATTAGATATTTGGTTTGTTTTTAGGGTTCCGTAGCCAAATGGCAAAAAACGGAACCCTATAGATTCGTCATGCCTGTCTGTCTGTCCGTGTGATCACAGCCACTAACTTTTTCCGTAACTATAAGAACTATATGGTTGATTCTTGGTAAGTAGATGTATTCCGTCAACCGCATTAAGATGGTGAAACAAAAATTGAAAAAAAAAAAAACAATAAATTTTGGGGGTTTTTTTAATAAATTCTGAAACAACCGAATAATTCTTTCATCATTAGTATGCTACTAGGTATAATTCTAGGTTAAAAAATATTAATATTACACCTGTTATAACATTTAAAAGCTATTAAAATCATAAAACGAACGAATAATATCAAATGACTTAGTACAGACTGTACATTTCATAAAAATAGTTAGTACTAATAATGTCCGCTAGATGGCGCTCTGCATAAACTTTTTTTATCATTAAATAAACTAGAACATAAAATTTACTTGCTACTTATAGTAAATGCAATTGTCAAACAACAATAAAAAAATCTTTAAATAAAATCGTGCAAAAGAAAATAATTATGAAATAAACGTTATTTTTTATATATTAAATTAATAAAAGTAATGAAAATTACAAAATATGTTTAAAAATATATGCAAAACAAATATAAAAACTAAAAAAGAAACTTTTGTCAGGTGTGGGGTTCGAACCCACGCTCCCTCTCGGGAACCAGAGCTTAAATCTGGCGCCTTAGACCACTCGGCCAACCTGACTTGATAAACCTTGTCAAAATTACTGATCTGTTACTACAGTTAACTTATATGTGCTCAAACGTAAAAATAAACATAATTTACACGCTATTTCGACAAATTTTCGCTTCTTTTCTTGAAGATTAATATGTTTATGAAATGATATGAACGTACTTATTATGTAAAGGAATTACAACGTACTTACGTAAACTAATGAGTTTTAACTTAAAAAAACTACTTCGTTGAAGCAAATAACTGTACTATGGCAAAAAAAATAAGTCATGGGACGTCAATATAACAACAAAATATATAGTAATGCTAATAAATATTAATAAATCAATCACCTACGTGATATAGGCTGCGTCAAGGCAATTAAAAACGTATAGTGACATTTCAAATAAAGCATTTTTAATTATTTTTTATCTATCTCGACGAGGCATAATCCGGGTGTGCGGCGCACGCTGCCACAGACAATAAATAGTAGATTGTGTTTAATAAAACAGTCCGGCTAGAGTTTCATCGTTGAATATTTTATTTTCATTTCATACTACCTACGTACCTAATTGGGTTTTTTGTTTATTTAACCGATGGTTCGCTGTGTGATATTTCGTAATTTCAAGCTATTAGACATTTTAAAATTTTATACATAGCCTATTTATGTATTCTTTTGCTATTTTGTTTATAATTAAAAATTTAAACTGTAATAATACACAAACGGTGTTATGCCATTGCTATCAATAACTAAGAAAAAAAAATACGGCATCACGGCTAGCGTCCCCGAAGGATTAGGCAAAGGTATACCTACTAATGTGCCACAACTGTCATTTACACACAATAACTTATCTGTGGCCAGTACCACATATAAAAATTATGGAATTTTCTACAGTCAACGCCATGCAAGCATCCAGTGATTGTGCTGCAAGATGTGGCGTTCACAGACCTACATGCCCTGGTGGAGTTCATCTACCACGGTGAGGTGAACGTGCACCAGAGGAGCCTCTCCTCCTTCCTGAAGACTGCTGAGGTGCTGCGCGTCTCCGGCCTCACACACAACGACAATGCACAGGGGGTGAGTAAACATGTACAAATAAATAACATAATATCAAACCAAATAAGGTTTCTATTTCAAATAAAAATTAACAATAATTTATCAAATGTTAGGACTCTAGTTGCATAGTTCCAAGAAGTTGATTTCATGGAGAAGAATCCGGCAAGAAACTCCATAGACACTTTTTTAAAATAATTAATTGTTGCCAACTTTTTAAGGCTACGGTAACCGCTTACCATCAGGTGGCCTATATGTTTGGTTACCTTCGTTTTGCTATACCAAAAAAAAATGAAGGAAAGAATAAATATATATTTTTTAAAGGCACTATATTATTAACTTGTGAAATAATTAACCGATTTTAATGAAACTTTGCACACTGTGTTATGTGTAGTTTATTCTAATTTGTGATTTAATTTTAGGCATCACACAGACGAAGTTGCCAGCATTCAGCTATTTTATTTATACATAGAAAGAAAGAAATAATCGTATTTTTATTTAATTCCTTTAAACTAAGTTATTTGTATTAGACATTGGATTAAAACCACCGTAAAAAATATTGCCAAATTTCACAATAGTATACTACCTCTATTTTAATTGGAATAAATCATACAAGGTTTCTCAAACAGCTGTTCAAGTTTCAATTAAAACTAATTAACAATCGACATTGGTAATATGTATATATATTTAGATGTAGAATTGACATACGTGTAAGTTTCTTATTGATTGGCTAATATAATGACAATAGTGTAGTGACGAGATGTATGAATGTGGACGAGGCAAAAGTGGTATGCAGGGACTGTAGCGCGTGGCATTCTGTAGTTTCTGCCTACCCCCATGGGAAAAAGGCGTGAGTGTATGTATGTATGTAGTGTAGGTACCTATTTATTTTACTTGAACGACTATTTTACTAACTCTGGGTTATATTTATCACATGTATCATAACCGTTTTCTTGAAATTAATATCACTCAATTTATCTAAAGTTAGAGTATCATTCAATGCTCTAACAAATAAATCGATTGATGGCAAAAATTATCTATTTAGAAATGATTTTCAGCTGAAGCAATTACGGGTTAGTTTTTTTTTCATATTTTTTTTTTGTTACAACTTTCTAAAAGTAGAACACACCCGAATGAGACTTGAAATATTAAGAAAAAAAATCGCAAAATAAGAGCTGCAACCATTTTTTGACAGTTCAATAGCACTAGTAATAAAGATTCGAATTTGAATTTGAGATGTCTGTACTAGACAGTGTTTTGCCGTTTCTTTACACGCAATCTCCCGACAGCCGCTGCTGCAGCCGATGCGTGCCCCGTCCACGACGTCGCCGCACACGCCTCCGCACTCAGCACACGCGGCGCACATCCCGCACACGCCCACGTACGACCGCCTGGAGGAGGCCCTGCTGCAGCCCGCCACCTCCAGCGTCCAGCAGCTGATGCGCCGCACGCCGCTGCCCGTCCGCCGCCTCAGCCGCTCCGCCGACAACAGCCCCGACGTCATCAAGCGCCCGCGCCACGACAACAACAACGAACAGCCCCAAATACACGCAACTGACTTCTCCACTAAGAACCACACCAATGCCCGCGCCCACAATGAGTCTGGCAACAACGGGAACGGCATCTCCAACAGCAGTTCCTCTCCATCCCCTAGGCTGATAGAGGACGTGAAGAATGAGCCGATTGACATGATCTGTCCATCAAACCCTGACATCGACAGGAGCACGGACGATACGCCGCCGCATCATCACAGACCACTTGTGAGTTGGTAAAAATCACCTATCTTATTTATAGAAAAGATCCAGATGATTGTGAAGATTTCTTCGAGTTTTGTTCTAGAAGATGGGTTCAATTCCCAATGAATATGGACGTGTAAACATGTTTTGTTCCCTAACAGGTTTCAATATGAAAACTTGGGTTCAAATCCCAAATTCTACAGCAGTTACAAGCCTTCAGTTCAGCCTGTTATTTCCAATTAAAATAGGACGTACCTACATTATCAAATTTACAAAAGATTCAGTATGAAAAATATTATAGGTTTATGATCTCACGCACTAACTAAAGTCTCACAAAAACGTAATCCTATTCCACAATTAAAAACGTTCTCACAACAATATTAAAACAATCAATTAAAACGAATATGAAAACTGTGGTACAAGAAAAGCTAAATTTCCCATGAAAAAAAAGAATATACAATAGTTCTGAATTACATATTATAACTTCGTGGATAAACTGAAGGCCTACAATCCAGGGCACATAGACAAAAGTTTTGTCAACAAACATTTCCTGGAGAGATCTATTCACAGAAATAAATACAAATTATCATTAGAAATTAACTGTAACTTAAATAACTTCTTTATAACAAAAAAAACGCTCCTAATATACCTAAGCTCTTAGATAATTCTACAAGAACATAAAAATTAAATTATATTTACAATTATGTTATAACAAATCATGTTACAGATGTCTTCAATTATTGTAGAGACATGTGAAGTCCGCCTACTCGCACAAGACAAGCGGGATGACGTTATAACCAGATTTTGGCTATAAGAATACTCTTAAAGCCAAAATCTACCTAGTCTCTGATGATATTTGTTAGGTTAGGTTAGACGGTAAAGAAATTAGAACAATATCCTTCAAATTCGGGGGTAATTCGTTTCATCGGACAAAACTGCGCGCGTCAACAAATTCTTTAAAACTTACTAATACAATAAACACGAACAACACATAAATGTGTACTAATAAGCAGTATTATCGTATTACCTCGATAGTAGTTGCCAAACGCATACTATGAATATACTTTCACAGAATCGATCGATTACTAAATCCATTTGGATTGAATGCAATCAGTAATTTCATCGAAGTTCCCCTACATCGGTGGCACATACTCAGTTATACATAATACTGGTATTTCGTAATCAAATATTGAGCTGTGATAGCCTAGTGATGCGACCAGAGAACTTTGAAACCTGCATACTTGAAAAATTTTCTTGATGGCATGTGAAGTCTACCAACCCGCAGTAGGCTAGCCTCATGGACTATAGCCTAATCTCTTTCGATTGAGAGGAGACCCGTGCCCAATAGTGGGACAATAATTTGGTTGATGATATGATAATATTGTTTACATACATGTGAATGCGTGTTCGTCTTCTAGCGATAATACACCGATCATCCGATTACAATAAAACTTTATGTAGTCTTCAATTCACGTGAATGATGTGGAGATTTCGATGTTTTATTATTAGTGCCCTGGTAGACGATGCGTTGACGCTATTTGACTGGAGAACGTGTCTCCAAAATCACATTTGACGATTGTATGACCTTAAGGTTTCATAAACAAATGCTAATGTTAGGTGTAGCATTAACAGTACTGAGTATTAGACGTCTAGCGCACTAGAATCGGTACCCGGAACTCGGTAGTGTCAAGTACCAAGTGTCGAATGATCGCCAGGCGATAACAATGTCTGATCTAATGACACAGAATTAGGGACCTTGGCTTTGAGACGATCTAGAAACTTCCATTTGGATTTATTGGTGATATATTCTTGCAAAATATGATTTGTAGTTTCATTTACTTGAGCGAAAATCATTGCGTGCACTAAAGAGGTTTTACATATCTATGTAATCTACAGCTACACTAAAAAAGTAAGTAAATCATTAAGAAAAAAAATTGTAAAATAAAAAAAAAAAAAAACAAAACAAGAGTAACGTTACGCCACCCTCTTCTTAAATAGATTTAATCAGCACCTCTTAATACACTAATTAGTATGATTCCCTTCAGGTTACGTAATGACGAAAGCACCGAAAATACTCCAACACGTGTATTGGAAAAAAAACTTATTGAAATACCTTCTAAATATGAGCAATTATTTCTAACTCTTACAATCTACGTAACTTTGAGGAAATACGCATTAAAAGCAATGAAAGTACCTTGCCAGAGAAAACAAACATTTTTTTAAAATTCTTCGCGAAAATAAGACGGTACTCGAAAGAGAAGTGCCTATATTTTTATTAGGACGAAACTTTAGTTATTTGGAAGTTAAATTGCTGTAGATCCTAATAGTTGACGACTCCCGCGGACTTCTGTTAATAACGCTTTCTTGTAATAAGATTCTGCGAAAAACATTCTTCAGCTTGATCAAAAAATACTGCTATTTTTCTTATTAGGTACTACAGAGGAAAAAACAAAAGTGTACGGTGGAGAATTTTTTGCGTAAAACTGTTTTTAGTACGGTAACGTTTTTACTGCAGATTAGTATAAATAAATCGCAAATTTACCAGGAATAAACAATGCCTATCTATATCTTGTTTACTTACACTGTGAGAAAAAAAAACAATAGGCTCAAAGCCTAGTAAACCTATCTCTTTTTAAATATCACATTACTAGGCGCCTAAACAACAGTGCCAAAGACTAAAAAAATTCATAGCGTGACGTTTATGCCTACTCGTATGTTCCTCAGGGAGGCGGCCCGCCGTCACGCGGCAGCTCGGCCGACGCAGAAGAGTGCACCCCGCCCCCGCACCCGCCGCCGTTCATACAACCGCCTGACACCAAGCTGTTCAACCCGTCTAACACATACAATTTTACCATGGAAGCCCTCTCACACCCTTCTTTGACTGGTAAGACATGTTTTTTAAATACAATTTGTTTTAAATACTGCCAAATGGGTTAATAGAATTGATCGAAACTTTCCAGTAACAGTTTGACAAATAAACATTTAAGAGCCGGGATTTTTTACAAATTTAATTTTATAAGGAAATCATTTCAGTCATTGGCTCCTTAAAATTTACAGCTGGTACTAAAAAAAAAATAACTTGTAAAACTGCCCTTGTTAGATCTATTCCCAGATTTTATTTATACAATACCTAGGTCCTAATGACTTAGATAACCAACTGTGTCCTATTTTCAGGTCTCCAAAGTCCATTGGCTCCGGATGGCATCGCAAGTACTTCCCAAGGTGAGTGCAAGCTTGTCTAGCAACGAGTTTATTTTATTGCATTTCTACATATATTGAGACAACCGATATTTTTAATGCACTGTCTGTCGTATGCCACCATCACCGCTTCCTCTCTGCTCTGTCATATTAGGTTTATATATCATTATTGGGTTTTTTTTATTTAATTTTTTTACAAAATGTATGAGGCAATTATCACGTGACATATAATTTATATATATTATTAATATATGTATTATTACAATTATATACTATTAACCTTGTATATATATATATATATATATATATATATGTCTTCATTTTGTGCTCTGTGTTTCTGTATTTAAATTAATGTTAGCTTTTTGTGTTATGGTTCGATGGAGACACATAGGTATAATATGATTTGATTTATACATTTATCTAAAGTCTGGACTGTCTGATCAATTGGGACTGATGTTTGTCATTGAACCAAAACGCAATGTGGCGTGCATGTAACTGTTCCTGTAACATAGTGTAATGTAACTATACCAAGATATGCTAGCTTGTTTTATAGATGTTAAACAAAATTGTGTGCTAGGTAAACCCCTCTCACTCCCATGTCTCCAAATCAGGTTTTTGTTGTTAATTTTTTTTTCTATTTGCCGATTATTTTTTTGTTCAAATTCTCATTACTTTCTGTAACTATTACACGGAAAATATAAATTTTAAACGAAACGTAATTGTACCCACATGAATTGGCTGTAAATATTATTTATTTTAAAAAAATATATAAAGAAAAACACCTACCTACTCTAAGAAGAAAACCACAAAATTAACTTCGGAGAAATCCAATCATAACTTCGATATAAAAGTTGAACGAATTTAGTAAAAGTTGAGTTTATTGTTTGGATCATAGCGGATCTCATGAATCATTTCTAAATACACTATCGAGTTACACTCGATCACATTGTCTTGGGAAACGGAAAATATAATAACAGAGAGATCGAACAATGGATTTTTAGTAACGGTAACTTGGTGTCGGTTTATATAAAATACGCTCAAATTATTTCATTGAAGAATTAAAAACGCTTTTGTTCGGGAAATCTGAAACAAACGTTGCGCGCTTCTGTTATGACAACGGACTGTAGTAGATCACACAATCATTGCTGAGCTTTACTATCGAGGAGTAGGCGACCAATGTATGCGTACTAATACCGCTTCACATAATCCGAGGCGGGAGCGCCCTGTCATCAGTAAAGGGGGGTGGCGGTGCTTAATCAGAGCTACGATACGAGAGTGCATTAAACGTGCGTTCGGAGCAACCCGGGGCTAACTGCTTGTGTTGTGACCAGGTGGCGCCCGCACCCCCCAAGAAGATTACCGATGTGAGCCATGTAACAAGAGCTTGTCGTCCCTGACGCGGCTCAAACGACACATCCAAAACGTGCACATGAGACCGTCCCGGGAGCCCGTGTGTAACATTTGCCGGCGGGTATACTCGAGTCTGAACAGCCTGCGCAACCACAAGTCCATCTACCACCGCAAGCAGCAGCAGCCGCCCGCGGCCGCGCCGGGCCCCTTCTACTCGGTCAACTGACGCTCGCCCCGCCGGCCCCGGCGCGCCCCCCACCCGTTGCCATTCGAAGAAACCGAGCTGCCATCCTAACCACCTAAACGCCATACTCTTGCCCCTAGAACTTCGTTAAGTTTAAACAACATTGTACACGCGATATGTTCCTAACATTTGTAAATAGCATAGTAATGCATGCGCATCGCAAACTTTATCTTATATCTATGTATAATGTTATTATTTCACTAAACTCGTATTAACGCTTGGTAACGCGTCCTATATGGAACCAATTGGGACATCTGATCGGTACACGCATAACCACCAACCGTTTTGTAAAAAGCGCATTAGTCAAATTCGTGGAACACGTTCAATTGCCTCTACTAGGTTCAAAATTGCCACCGAAACAAGAGTGGTGCACTAACTGTGCCAATTGGTTCCGTCACTTGGGACCCGTTGGATGCGAGCGGTCGCAGTGGTGTTGGATACGAGCGGGCCCTGCGGCTTGTGTGTGTTGACTAATGCGCTCATGTTGGTTGTTATGTGTGGCGCAGTGGGCCCTCTGGGCGCGGGCCACCGCTGCGAGGTGTGCGGCAAGCTGCTGTCCACGCGGCTCACGCTCAAGCGGCACACCGAGCAGCAGCACCTGCAGCCGCTGCACTCGGCGCGCTGCTCCCTCTGCCACAAGGTGTTCCGAACGCTCAACTCGCTCAACAACCATAAGAGCATCTACCACCGCCGGCAGCGCGGCGCGCCCCAGCAGACGCAGCCGCAGAACCTCACGACCAGCCCCGACACTAAGATCAATCCACAACATCACAACATTGACTTCTACAAGTTCAAAGATCAGTTTAACGTTTAATTTTACTAAACCAATTCTATTCTTCTTCAAAAACAAATATTATTTTCTGTTTATATAAAAGAAAGCAACTATTTTTATTATTTTTATATATACATATATATATTTTTACCACCGTACATACCTTACGGGACTCGATATATTTTTGTTTTTCAGATTGTTTTCCTCTATGAAATATTTATTTGTAAACTTTGAACTTGTAGGTAAGGAACTAGGGATTGACATTGACTAACATCACAATATTTAATGGCTTTCTGACATTCCACTTGTCCCACGGGAGGGCGAGTTAGATCGACTTTTAAAGATATGTTTTTTGTTTAAATACTATCGATCGATTGCGCCCGAAGAGTGCAATACTGCGGTATAAAAATGATTCCTGAATTTTTACACTATGTTAAATGTGCGACAATAAGGCGAAGAGATAAAATATTTTGAGAAAAGATGAAAAATCTTGGTGCTGTAAATTTATATATTAGGCTTAAATTTATATAAAAAACGGTGTTCGTGTAAGTAACTGAAGAGGCATATGTTTTCAAATTGTGTTCATTATTTTCGGCAATTAATTTATTCTATTTATCTGTACGATCTCAATTTTAGATATTTATACGAGATTACTAAACGAAAATATGTAAAAAAATATTTAAAAAATTATATAGACAGATATTTAATTGGCTTATGAGGCTTTCAAATTATTATTTTTATTTTAGGTGTTTTATTTTACATTTTTAAGACTGAATTCAGGATATAATAGCACCAATAGAATGAGATGAAAGATTGATTTTTGCAAAAAATATTTATTCACCCGCAGATAGCACTACCACAGAAATAAACCGGATTTTAACGACATACACAGCCCAGGAATACATACATACATACAATAACTACATACAACATACCGACATAGACACAAAATTAAACATTTTGTTCTCTTTTTGCAGTCGACATTTTATTTATTATTTATATCAATTATTTATTTATTTATTTTAGTTGTCGACTTTTATTAATCCTTTGCTGCCTTTTCATTATAATTGACAAACATCAGTCTAAGCGAAATTGCATTTTACAGAGTGAATCGCAAGGTGCCATTTTAAATGAATATGGCTATTTTTATTTTTTAGTTAAGAAACATTTTTTTAGTTTTTCAAACTTTAGTTTTATTGCAATTTCTTGTGTTCGGTTTCTATTATTATTATTATTTCGTTGAGCCTTTTTAGAATTAGGACTTTTTTTTTTCAAATAATATTATAGTCGCTTTTTTACCGATTTACTTTAACTTTTTGTACATTAAGCACTCACGGATTGTTTTTGTTTTGTACAATTGTAATTACACATTATTATTATTATATACATAATAGGTAATAGTATAACAAACAAATTTTTAATAATTCTCAGTGTTAAATGTTCCTAAATTTCAACAGTGTGAACTTTTCAACTATGTTGTTCCGTGATCGATGTTAAATTAACGGAATTTAGCTTGCCATAAAATAATTTTAGTAACTATATATCACATTATTGGATGACGCAACTTGTACGCGTTGCAAAATTATTTACTGAAGACAAAAAACATAAAATGTAAACAAACATTACTGAATGATACTTTGAAAAACACGTGGACAATAGAATGTTTACTTAGGTCCATATAATGGAGAAGAAAAATAAAATTTTGCGCAAAAATCTAAAAAGAAAATGTAAACAATGGAGTTATATAATCCTAAAGTTTACAACGTGCGTCAAAGTTAAATCATCCAATAAATAAATTAATGTGCGTCTTTTCTTTGTGAAAAATATTCTAGTTCATGATAACATCACTACCGACCATAAAAGTCGATAAAATATCACTATTGTTAAAATTTTAATTTCATAGCAATAAGGGACTTTGATTGTAAATGTTAACATAATTTATTATAAAAACGATATACACCTTAAGTAATCTTAGTGCCTGCTTCATATTATTGTGTTCTTATTGACAAAAAAAAGACATATTTTGCGTATTTTCTCGTAAATTCGAAAGCATTATTAGGTAGTGTATAACACACTTTATACCTAGACAAAGATGCTTTAACCTTTAAACAACTAAGAGGCTTCCTAAAATGCTATATGTTATAAAATTCTGTTGTTATTGCTAGATACATAAATGCTTAGCCATTACTTGTTTAGTTAATTATAATTAGTAAGCTTTATTATAATAGTTTGGCCAATTGGAAGACTAGAGATTTGGTGCTAAAAGGAACGATGTTCGTGCTAGAAAAAAAAATGATAGGGATACGAAAAAAGGAAACAAATTTTTTAAAAACCATTCGCAACATTCCGTGTACGAAAACGAAAAATGATTAAAAATGTTAAGTTTTTATTTGCCTAACATTGCAAAGTTTGAAACGTAGGATTGTTGTTTTTTGATTAGTAATTTAGTCATAGTTTTTTCTTGTTAATTTGGGTTTGGGAAATTAAGTTAGTTGATTAAATAGGATTAAGGTTTATCTGAATTCATATAGATAATAGAAATACATGTTTACTTTACGATTACAGGGATGTGCTGCAATGGCAGTACGGTATTTCAGCTATTTTCAGTATAGCTATGAAAATTAAGAATTTATTTAGTAAAAAAACTTGTCTCTGGTTGGGAAAAAAATTGCCAAAATAATAAGCGCTATAGACTGATTAGAGTAAGTACGCGTTTGACTTGTACACTATTAGGCGTATTTTATAGATAAAAAATGTACATTATTTACTAAATTAATTGATAATTTTATTGAAAAAAAATTAACGAGAAATGTTTTCGCACAGAAGGCGGTCAAAGCGTGATTAATTTTGGTATTATAAAACTCGAAATTGATTTGTGATTTCAAATGATCTTTTGGTTCGAAATTTTTAGATGTTAAGTTTTTTTGGGATCTCGAGAGGCTGTGAGCCTCGGGTAGAAGGGTTAGAATTACACCGTGTTCTTAGGAGCAGAACACATCCCTGTCAAAAACTATATTAGTTAGGATCTTAGCAAGATTAAGACTGTTTCTGTGACCTGTTTAAGTTTTTATCTTTCTAACGAGTTAAGAATTTTTTTCATTGCGCACGCACGCGTGTGTCGACTTTATCCAATGTGTTCTTATACTTCTTGTTGGCATTTTTACTTATTTTATAAGGAATCTAAATTAATTTATTGGTTGTTGTATTGAAATTTTATATATTTTTTTTGTCTTAAATTATTGTTCTACTGTCCACGAATCTAGTTAATTTGTTTCGTTAACAATTGGCATCTGTGTAATGCAGCCCATTAGATTTGTAATGTTCTAGAACGTGCCAAAAACTACGGTGTTTTTGTTTTGTCTTCCATTTAAAGGCGAATTTAGTCTTGAATTTAGCGTGGAACGCCAAAAATAAATAATTAAATTATTTTAATGGGCTGCACTTAGTTATATTCTTATATAAAAATAATTTTCGCAACACTATATTATTATATATACATAAATAGTTCTTTTCCTTCCTTACTTTTTAAATTAAAATAATTGAAGTAACTACTCATAAAATGTAATCGTTAAACCGAACTTCATAAATCCTAATATTGATGATAATGGCGTTTTTAATAAAAACAAATATACAAAAAACCATATTGCCAGTTTTATTAGATAATCCTATAACAACCCACAGTTTAAGTTTATTTTTTGTATTAAACAGATATGAGCTTGTTTGTAGGAACAATTATGTAGATGATTTCCATAGTGCACTGGTTTTTTTTTTAATTAATTTCGAAACACGCTTCGCATATCTAGTTTCCCGCTTAAATATTTATTTTCCCGCCTCAATCGCATGCTGACTGTTAACACCTTCCATGAGCCACTGTAGCTTCGCCATCATTTCAATTTATTTTACCATTTTATTTATCATTTTATTATTATTTCAGTCACACTATTTTTATTTTATTTTTTGAAAATGAAATTGAAAAAAGAACTTCTCTTACTGAGACCCCTGGAGTAGGTTTATTTTTTTTAATTTGTACCGCGTTCGGGGACCAACCCCATATTTTTTTGTTTTTTCGATCTGCTTACAGGTAAAAAGTTATTCTCGTGCTCCTTATGCGGGAAGGTACTGTGTTCAAAGGCGTCGTTGAAGCGGCATATCGCTGACAAACACGCTGAACGACAAGAAGAGTACAGATGCACGATATGTGAGAGGGTGTACTGCTCGAGGAACTCCCTGATGACCCACATATATACCTACCACAAGTCGAGGACAGGGGAGACAGATCCAATACGATTTTTTTAGTGACTACTCGGACGGAGTTGGCGCGGCGTGCGGCAGTATTCATCTAGCAAAGAGAATCAACACGAGCCCAATCGACATGACCCCGCCGTACATAGCAACACTCACAAAGGTTAGAAATTGTTTATAGAAACCAGAAACAAATTAGAGAACAGAACGACCTAACTCATTAACAATGGATATTCCTTTATTAGAATAAGCTAGGTTTAAGGGTTCCTTCTTACGATATCATTTCATTTTGTTACTTTTCAATATTGATTTTATAGATTTTAGTTTCGATATGATTTTGTTTTGGTTGAACTGTATCTCCCCCCCGCGCCCCCCTCCCGTCGGGTTCGCAGTTTTGACGTTGTTGTGTTGCTTGGAGCATGCTTCTATCATTTTGTTATCACGTGTCTATGTGTTATTGTGGTTGAAAGAGTTTCCTTAAGATTTTAATTATTATGAGAATCTCGTGATTATTGTGTAGTTAGTCAATGTGTACAGTGCATATTATTAGTATTATTAATTATTATTATTAACCTCATACATGTACCTATTCTTGGAAATTAACAAGCGGAAAATCACCCATCAGATTTTCTCCATCTCTTCACGTGTGGCCAGCTAACAATATGTGCCTCTGTGTTCAGTGGGAAGGCTTCATGTAAATGTTCGGTTTTTGTTTTCCAGCAGTACCGCCCCTCCGTATGCCCCCGCCCACCGCCGGCGGTATCAACGAGCCACAAGAGTGTCCCTACTGCCGCAGGACATTCTCTTGTTACTATTCCTTGAAACGACACTTCCAAGATAAGCACGAGCAGTCCGACACGCTGTACGTGTGCGAGTTCTGCCACCGGAGGTACCGGACGAAGAACTCGCTAACGACGCACAAGAGCCTGCAGCACCGCGGCTCCAGCGGGATGCTGAAGCGGCTGCTGAAGACGTCGGCGCTGCACTCGGCGCTGGCGCCCGCGCCGCACCACCTGTTCGACCTGGGCGCCGACCACGCGCCGCAGCTGCCGCCCGGCCTCCAATGACCTCAGACCATGGCTTAGATCGGCTGCTAGCTCCCCTGTTCCAAATATACTTGGTCCTCCCACCAAGCGTATTTGTAACGCGGCTCGATGGACGCGCTTACGACATGGATAGCATCATGATGTGCAATATAACGGACAATGCCAAAACAATGCAGGACTTGCGCCGCATTTTATGGTTAATCGTATTATAATTAGTAAAATATTGACGTTAGGATTAAAAATTACATAAACAGTATTGTCGCATGCGGCTTATAGAAGCCGCTTAGTGTACGCTTCGAGGATCGGACTTCGCTTTGTGACTAATCGTAACCAGAGTTACGGCATTTTCTAGAGAAAATGTTCCAACAGTGTTCAATATGACAATGTAATCCTGAGCAATACTAAAGTATTAATATTTCTAGTACTGCCAAAATTATGCCAACTGTATTCTTAAATGAGATACATTTTTTAAAAATCACTTTTCGATAAATGTCTAGTGTCAAATTAGATTCGATAACTGTACAAAATGAGAACGTACAAATTTTAAAAACCGTAAATTTTAAAAGAAATGCAAATAAAATATTTTTTACTGAAACTTTTTTCGGAACGCCAAATCTAAATTAATTAAAATGATACAGATTATTTAGCGGTTAATTACAAAAATGTTTAGATTAAAAGTTAAAAAAAAATGTTGATGTTGAGTAAAAAAATAAATAAAGACTTCTTAGAATCTGATTTCGAAAGTACAAAATTTAACGTCTAACAATATCTAATCTATGTGCGTTTGGCTTCAATAATAAATAATAAATGATTAAGATCAATGTAAGTAGCCGTGCCTTCGTTCGTCTTCAACATTATTATGGATGAATTTCTGAACTGACGATGTTTGATCAAGTGAGGGTTCACGGACGAATCAAAAGTTGGCGGTGACGTTTCGAAAAGGGAAAATGCTGTAGGGTTGCCAGACTCCGGTGGGATCCTTGAATACAGGGTTATGAGTGAGTAAACAGATAGGAAATAGAAGCGCTGGTATGCCAGAAGGTAGGTCTTCGAAAAGCAGTTCGATGATCGTATACGTGTGCATGATTACAAATCAT
The DNA here is from genome assembly GCA_905163465.1 of Craniophora ligustri. Taxonomy (NCBI): domain Eukaryota; kingdom Metazoa; phylum Arthropoda; class Insecta; order Lepidoptera; family Noctuidae; genus Craniophora; species Craniophora ligustri. The sequence goes on along the minus strand of LR990967.1, from coordinate 844,282 downwards.
GAAACAAAATCAAACATTTCTTCTGTATAGAAATACGTAGACTTTAGGTATTAATTAATAGAATTATATTTAACCTGTATCCATTTTCGGATTTCTCTCTATGAGTGTATAGTGGTTCTTATTTAAATGTCGACCAACGTAGCTGATGTCTCGTTATTGAAAATTTATTAGATTATTATTATATTATTCTCAAAAAATCTTAGGATTACCTAACCATAAGATGGCTGCAAATTGTATAAAAAATTATTTTATTTACTTATATCGTAGGAAATTGCTTGCGGACCGCACTTTCAGTCAACACAACAAACATATCTTTTCAGGGTGTTTGGAAATTTTATTTCAAATAGTCATAGTAAATATCGCTATCCAATCTCTTGCAACCACATATCACAAAACCATAAATATCTTTAAATAAAAGAAAGTATTTTTAACACCGTGATATTTCACAAAACCAAAGAAAAAAAAATTAATGTGAATAATATTTGCAGATTTGCATTTATTTCCGTAGTAAAAAATAAGTAAAAATAATAAAAAATAAAAACTTTCTGAACAATGTTAAAATATAAAAATGTATTGTGCCATATCCATTTTACATTTTTAAATAGAATTTTCAAAATTTCGGGACATATCAATCTCTGATCACTTTAAGTGAGACAATTAAATATAAATATGATAACATTTTCGCAATTAATTTATTTATAAACATAACAACAATGCAAGTCTTACATACAATCGTTGAAACCAATGCAAATACGTTGTTTAGAGCAATGAACATTATTTTTTTGCATTTATTTTTCCAATGTTTAGTAACTTGGGTATAGGTTCATAATGTAGGTTTTTCTATGTTTACTTTCTATTTCGGAATGTTACATATATGTGTACTTTGTGATATGAAATACATTTAATGAGAAGTTGTTTGGTATATCCAGATATTTTAACATTTAAGTTTTTATCATTTTATCCTCAGCGTAACCTAGTTAGTAGCGGGTTGATTTTGAAGTAAAATAATTTTACGTGGACATTAGCTGATAAAGCCCGTATACCTCCATTTATGTAGTACCTCAAGTATATTATTTTGTTTTTTTATTTTTATTTCAATGTTACAGGCTGTTTAATTTTTTTGTAATGTAAAACGAAACACGTCGATGAAGTAATTTCGAAAATATTAAAGATCATAGAATCATTTAGCTGGAGCTTAGAAGGAAAAAGCAAGCGGGTAGTTTGAATTGTAAATATAAGTTAGATTACATACATAACTGAATTATCGTGGCATCGTTTGGGAATAGAAGCCTCGTGATATTATTAACTAAATAGTAAATAGATAAAATCATTAATGGAAAGGATTTTTATATATTCTACTAATGGATTTATTAATAGTGAAACTTAGACTTAGTCTTCATAACGTTTTTTTTTAAATTAATGTGTTTATTGTTTTCGCTGTGCAATTATTTCTTATTGGTTTGGCTGTTTATTGAGCTTATCGTTGACTGCTTCGTTGAAACCATTGGATTTTACATCCCCACTTATTTTTGTGGATTTTTTGGAATTGATATGTTTTTTTTTTCTAAATTGATCTCTGCTGACAGCTGCGCATTACATCAATTTCGGAGACAGCCGTTGGTAATTGTTGTTAAGTCTTATACTATTGTAAAATTTGTGTTAAGTTTGGATTATGTGTCGGCAAAAAAAGAGGAAGTTTGAAAACCGCAGCTAAAAAAAAATTGATTAAAAAGTAAAACACAAATCCATCAATCAATCGCTAACCAGAAAAAAACATACAAACAGCGGAACAATAACAAAGAAAGTATATTTTAGAATGTATACCAAAATACTGCATTTTTAAATAGTAAGATGAAAAGTGAGAAAATCTTTTATTAAATACCTACGTTTAAATTATACTTAGCAGCCGTTTAAATTCGCAATAATATAATTATTATTTTTCGCTTCTTCGCCAGTTATAACGTTAAGTTTAAAGAAATAATTTTATTGACAGACTGTGTTACTTATTAGTGTAATGCACAAAGTAAACAACAACGGGATGCCTTCTAAACAGTACAAGTTTAACAATAGCCTACAGTAGATAAATAAATAAGATTTTGTGTACTTTAAAATGACTATATGGATGTGCTTATCGTCTCAAATTAGTTGCACAAATAAAAATCTAGAATAGTTCCCTCGCTCGACTTTAAAAGAGTGATAAAAGCTGGATTGACGTCCCTAAGTTGAGCGTTGATTCAGTTGTCAATATTCGGGCAGTTCGTTTGGTATCAACGCTCAATTTTAGAGACAGTGTTGTGCTAGCTCTCTGGTAGCTTTATGTAGTTTAGGCTTCAGTATCTGAGCAAATCTGCCTCCAAATGTCATTTTAAAGTATTTTTATTGTCAGTTTTACTTTGCAGACGCCTGTTTTCGAATAAACAAAGTTCATATAACTGCCGATTCGTAAAAGTTCTAAATGTTTTTATACGGTTCTCCATGATTTTCCTTAGGGTTATTCGTGGTTGTAATAATAATTACCTAATCTTATGATAGGCAGGTAACTTAAAACTTCATTATGGTTGAAGTTGTGACGTCCTTTACGGATGTCTTCTTCTTACAAATACATGTTCACAAACCGCTTCACAAAACTGTTTTTTAAGAGAATGAAATGCTTTTAACGTAAGTATTACCTCCTGTAATGTTAAGTATTACCTCCAATCATATAATTTAAATTCTAATGTATTAGTTTAGAGCGTGGGTTTGCCTGTACAATACAGGCCGATGTATTTATGTATGTATTACAGTTACAGCATACAGACAGGTCAATGTTTTATATTTATCTAATTATATTGTAAATCGCGAACAAGATATAGCAGATGTTACATAGTTTTTTTTCCCATACAACTATTTTTTGTTGATCCATTACCATATTTAAAATGCAATAGATATTTTTCGTTGTTGTTTTAATTAAAGACATAAGTGTTTTTAACTGAAACCTCAGCGCCACCAGAACTTACAATAGTTATTTATAAATAATTTAAATTGCTCGATCGGTACTGAGACAAATATATTTTTAAGAATAAATCGACTGCAATCTTTTTTAAAACTTTTTCGCAATTGTTGCTTACAAATTCATAATTTAATACTACGTACTCGTTTTATTCTAAAAGTCGATGTATTCTTAAGCCAAGAGCTTTAATATTTATATCAGTATCTTCCACTTTAAACTTAATATAATTATTAATAATTACAGTTTTAGCAATAGTTCCCGATTCGCCACAGTACCTCAATATAATAGTTACATTTATGTATGACTTATAATAAGCTACAATCATAGCAGATTTTCATGTTTTAACGTCAATTAAGGTTATAAGGAGCTCTATTTATTACTAATGTAAGTCTTATTTCCCATGTTCATTTAACTTCGCGCATGAGTACATGCGACGTTTCGAACTTCAAAATTATCAATTCAAGCCCCTAATTTTTAGTAGTTTATTATTTTCTTATATAAAAACATTTCGCATCATAAAATCGCAGTGCCAAATATTGACAATACATATTCAAATGATATGTCAAGAAGCATCTCTTTCTTTAATAATTTTAAATACTATAATAATATATCAATGTTGAATCTGCTAAACCTACAGTAAATAATAACATTAACATAGTTCCGTAACTCAAAGTGCACTTAAAGTTTTTTATATAAAAATGATAAGTATTATATACTAAGTAGTACATTCGTCTCCCCGGTCGAGCAATTGTTATCGTTGATATCCCGTCTATAACAGTACATAAAAGAAAAGTATTTACAATATACACACTATGACATACAATATACAGACAGTTATATGGTAGAATTAACTTTTATCTACAGATAAAGTAAGACAGCGGTGCAGTTCTTCTAAAAATCGTTAATTTATTATCAATTTTATATAAGAGTCCGAATGTTGAGCGTTGAAACTGTTAGTCAGTCGATAGTCTGGTGCTCAGTTACGGATGTTGAGCTTCTCACGTAGTATACTCAACTATTGAGTTGTGTTTTCCTAATGTTTACGTTGTTTCATTTTTTAGTAAAACTGTGCCGTTGTCACTTGTTATGCTCGGTAACACATTTTATACACAGAAATATTTTTTTACGAGAAAAAAAATAAAACAATTTATATTGTGAAAGTTAATTAAGTGGCAATTCTAATTTACTGCATTATATTTTTGCTGACACACTTAGGATTAGATTTTTCTTTTTTTTTCTTAATTTAATGTATTGCACGATCTGCGTTTTTATTATCATTTTTTTTCTTTTTTCTGTATAAGCTGAAATCGTAAGTGATACCTACCCTAGATTCCCAAAATTGTGTAAATTAAATTAATAATTTATTGTATTTAATAGTTTCGGCGTTAATATAAATCATGTGTGAGTATCACTTGTGACACTTTAATATGCCTAAACTAACATTGTGTTATTAAGTAAAAGTTATAGTTTGCCATCGTTGATCAAAGATGAAAAAAATATGTGTTAAATTTAGTTAAATGGAGTTTTGTTATACTTTTTAAAGGGTCCGGGGGATATGGTGTGTACAAAAATGATTTATAGTATTGTATCGATCGAATAAGGTTAGATGTGGGGCCGATAGGACCTGTTAGGCTTCTCTTGAAAATTGTTGTAAGTTACAAGTCGGTGAAGACACTTAAAGTACTATTGTTGTAGGTGAGGTCAGTTTACGGAGTGATTTTAATTCATCACTGAACACGTGTAAGTGGAATCTAATGGAAAAATTTGAAAATTGAACGTTTTAGTGCCAATCTTTTAGGTTTTATAGTATATATTGAATAGTATGTAATCAAATCAAATAAAAAAAATTCTCTCGTGGCTCGGTCCGTTTTTAATTTTTCAATTAGGTTTCTTAATGTAAATTAATATAGGCAAGTAACTCGTGATGATCATTTTTCGTATGAATGCAGTAATATCAATCAGTATTAGTATTGCAATAGTTAGTAATATTAAATATGTACCTAAATCAAAAATAACTTTACATTTAATATATGTCAGTAAGACCATCGATTCGTTTAACATTACACCGTACGGTTAGTAAGTACGGCGTAAAAAATTTGATTAAAATAATTCAAGCACTGAAAACGCAATGTATGACGAATCGGTAAATCTGCATTGATACTAAAAAGAAAACACATGTTTCAGTGATGTTTAAAATGTGGTGTCTTTACTTGTTTTGATGTTGTTGATATAATATGTGAATAAGGAATCAATTCGGGTTGAGTATGTACTTCTACCACGAAAATAGAGCTCAACCGGTCACATCTCTCGTTGTTCGTTCCATTGCGGCATCACAATGATATTTATCGCGACAATATTTCACGAAAGCGGCAATGGAAGGAAAAATAGAAACTTTCTCGGAACGCCCGTATTTTCGTGATGCAAGTCTCGTCGGTAGGAACATATCAGATAGTCGGAAAACTTAGTACTATAAGTATCTTTGAATCTGACTCTTTCGTCTAAACTATACTGAAGGAAAAAATATATCGGTTATTTTTAAGTTTAGGTTTCTAACAAAATCTGCGTTTCGAATTCTCAGCGACGTATAACAGTTGAATGTAATGAAAGTATAAAATAAACTCGCAGTGATTCCATTGACGATGTGGACTTTTATTCATTAGTTTAGTACCTTTTTCCCCTAAACAATATCGTGTTTTAAAGAGACATTGTACGCAAATCTGCGCTCGCGCACCGAAGACTCGTTGAAATAAAAAAAAAGTAATTTTCATTAAAGTATTTTAAAAGAGTAACTTTGGAGTTCTTTGCCGTCTCCTTTCCATAAGACCGTGCAATTGGAATCGTGGAACTAGTTTTGATAATTCAAAAGTACCTGTAATAATTCCAATTAAAATTAAAAAAAATACTTTTACTTTGAAAACTAATCAAATCAAATCAAATCAAATCAAATCATTTATTTCAATTAGACCACTATAGGTGCTTTTGAATTGTCATATTTAATTGAATTTAGTTGCACGGTTCCAAAAGGTAGGTCTTATGGAGAAGAACCGGCAAGAAACTCCATAGATACTCTTTTTAAATTAAATACTACTAAATACTACTTACTCACTTATTTTTTTATGGATTTTTCAGCATCCATATTTTCCTGTAGAAGAATCGAAACTTCGGGATTACCATAATTATATTGTAATAAAATCCACAAAAAAGTAGTTTTATTTCAATGTCTTATACCGGTAAGAAATCAAGAAACTTTCAAGAGAGAAATATCTTCTTCCTGCTTGAACTGTCTTAGGTGTGATTTCATAAAAAAAATACCTACCGAAAATGTGTTTTATTATTAAATACCTAATACTTGTATACTAAGTATAAAAATAGGTAAATATAATATATTTTAGATATAAGTTGTGATAGTCACAAAGTCACGAGATGGTTTTAATTCGTATACTTTCTATAGAACAGTTTTCCTTGACCAGTGTTAAATGTGAAGTTTAAGGTTCAATTCCTAGTTCGACTACAGTGTTAAATTGGAACATTTTAGGAGATTTCGAACACCCTTACCACAGAAAACAGCCTTAATACCTAAATAATAGGGATATTAAGTTTACATCTTTTTATTAGATTAACTGACGATAAGTAAGATAAATTGAACTTAATAAAACCAAAACAGTTAAAACAAAAAAATCCCTTGCGCCCTGTACAGCATTCTATTTGCCTTTTAAAACAAAGAAGCAAGAAGATTTTATTACGTTATTATTATTATCATTAAAAACAAAAATAATTATTGGCCATACATGTTCTTTTGCCAACAATTATTGTTGCTTTTACATAAAACTGTCTTCAAGTTTGAATCATCAAATTAATAGGAAGAAAATAACTATTATACACCGTGAAATTGTAGTCGTTTCGGAACCGAAAGGTGGGAAACTTATGATAATTAGTAGAACTAATAAAAAGTCTCAGATTAACTCTACTGTTTATAATAAAAAAGTTGGCAAGTGAAAAGAATATTTTCACTTGATCGAGTTTTCTAGTCTAATCTTAAATAATTAATAATCTTTAATAATTTTAAAGTCTAATTTCTAGTAAAATCGGCCGCAGTCGCCACCTCGCTACTCTGAAGCCGCCTCGTGAAGGCGGCGCAGACGGCGCGGGCGGCGGGTTCAATGACCCGAACGCCAGTCAGCTGGTACTAAACGGCTGTCCGAGCGAATAAATAAGTACTTACGCGTTATTTAAAAGCTAGTAGGTCAGTACTTTATTGATGTCATTTTATTATTGAAATAAATTGTATCTAGCAATACGATGCAGATGGCGACGAAATTGATGGTAAGTATTACCTAACACCTATCTACTTAGATAGGTGTTAGGTAATACACCTATTTACTTACCTATCTAGGTATAAATTGAAATACGACAAGGTTGGCGCTTAGCTGCTTAATTTTATCAGCTGATACGAGATACGAACGTTGAACCTACATTCCAATTAAATAAAAGAGATTAAAAATTAAGTAGGTACCTAGGTTAAGTAGGTAGGTAGGTAGCTTTAAAAAAACCTTTTTTTTTTAACTTTGCCCCAAGCAAAGAGTTAACACACACACAGACCAAGAACAATTACCTGCAGATCATACATTTTTTTCCGAGCAAGGATCGAACTCGCGACGCCTTGCGCAGCAGTCGCTCGTACAGCCGCTGCGCTGCGCTGCGGCAACATTTTCACGGAATAAATTGTACTCCAATTTCTCCTTCATACATTCCACGAGCTTAGGACCGCCAGAAATACTTTACTTGAACATAACTTTAGGTATTTACCGTATCAATATTAAAAACAGATAGCTGAAACAGTCAAGAGACTGGGTAGGTATTTCAGGCGTATTTAAAAAATTTGAGCTTTTTACAAAATAATCAACTTTACATACAAGTTACCTGCTAAAATTTTATTTACGACGACGAAGTGGAGTCCGCCGCGTTAAATACACAAACGTGCCCGTTTTATACTATTGTCTTTAAGCTTTCTTAACGTGTCTCTGTCGTTTTTCACTATATCAAAGGCGTCCACTATCGCACTGCGTAACTCGTCACGATTTTCATGTTCACGGGTATAAACAAGTTTTTGTTTGATTTCCGACAGCAAGAAAAAGTCCAAAGGCAGTCAAGTTCAGTCCGGGCTCCTAGGCGGCCAAGCCACGGGACCGCCGCGGCCTATCCACCTATCACCGAACTGAGTGTTTAGGTAGGCACGCACTACACTTGAATAATGAGCGGGGCAGCCATCATGCTGATAGTAAATCCCTGCTAAGTACGCTACAGGGATATCATCTAACAGCCAGCTCCGATATTATTGTTTATAACATGTCTAAAAACGAGCTGTTAGATAGCGTTCAATGAAAATAGTCACTATTAATTGGCCGTTATAATAACTGCCTACACATTAGCACTAAACTGAACTTGGTCTTCTTAAGTATGGATTCACGAGAGTCCATTAATGTGCACAGTACAGCTGAACAATTGCTAAGTACTCCGCGTTCGTATATTCGTACTGACGACACATTTTCGCGTGACAACGTAAATCGTAAATTCGTAAGTAAGGTTGCATAATCTTGACGCGCGCGAGTTGCAGCAGAACTGGCGGCAGGGCGCAGGCGCACGCCGCCGGCGGCGACACTGCGGCGCCGCGCAGCGTGGTAGGTAATAATAGGTAGTGCGTCCGAGTGGATTGCCGGCAAACGTGTAGGCACAGTATCTAAATTCCCTATTTATACTGTGGTGTAGGTAACTTAGCGGCAGCGAGCGCGGGCGGCTTTTATGTCTTTGTCGGCATGGTTTACTGCTTAGTTGTGTTAGTTAGTAACATTAAATGATATCGATCGTAGTAATCGTAGTACGTTAAATTTAGTGGCGTTACCATGTATCCTCGTTTCGTTCTAGTTTTTTGTTCGTCTGTCACATTAAAAAAAAATATATCTTTATTTTATTTAAATTTTACATAAATAGATTCCATTATTGATATAGAGTCCAAAATTTTCGATCCCGCAATAGTCATAATTTCAAAATAATACTTAAGTTAAATACTATTTTCTATCGCTTGATTGCAAGCACTGATTTAAAAAATTAAGTCGCAATTTCGCACACCGTCAAAAAAGTTATTCTGTGAGCAGTACTCTAATGATGTTGTCGTTGACCATTTCATTTGTATAAGATCATTGATGTACAATGAAACAAAGATTCTAGATAAGCACTTCAAACATGATCCAATAAAAAAGAACAGAAATAAGTGATAGCCAACGTCAACATATCAAAAGTGGCTATAAACACAATACTAGTAAGTAACACTTAGATTTTTTAAAGAGAATCTAAGTTTCGATAAACCCATATTATTCCAGTGCTGGGTACGGGTCCCCTCTCATTTGTGAGGGATTAGGCTTTAGACGACCATGCTACCTGGGGAAGAAATCTCTCAAGCATGCAGGTTCCGTCATGATGTATTCCTACACCGTTTGAGCATGACTCTGATAAATACGCACATGACTTCCGAAAAGTCAATGGTGCGTGCCTGGGTTTGAACTCGAGACCTTTGACATGTCAGTCCACTAGGCCATCACAGCTCCTCTTCAGGACAGTTTTAGAAAAAACAATAAAAACCTAGGACACCAATTTTTATTTGTTCTATGCCATTCATGAAATAATGGTAGATTTTAATAGACATAAATGATGAACATAAATGAGTGTTTGCTGAAAGTCAAAAGAGAAGGAAAAATAATAACAAAAATGAAAAAGTAAAAGTTTGACTCTCGACTGAAAATAATGCAGTAACTACGCCAGAGAAAAAAATATCACTGTCAATGTCAAAGTCAAAACGACTGACACTGACAGACAGATGACAGCACCAAACATATTAATATGATTGTTGTGGAGATTTATCAGCTTTACCACACGTGTTTCAACATAGTTTTTAAATGAAAATATGAATTAAATGCACACATAATGGACGCATACGATATCTTTAAAAAGTTAACAAAAGGATTAACGTTCAAGCACCGGGTTTTAGGCGTTAAAAACAATGTAAGTAACTTTACATAACCTTATTTTAAACATGATCACTGTTGTTAATAAAAAGTATTTATACTAATACTTTATAAAACCCTTAAACTAAACTCGCAATAGTACAAGGAGTAATGTTGTAAGTTTAGTTTAATAGTTTCAGTCCTAACCTGAGTAAACTTTTTGAAAACATAAACTTAATTTCTATTGTATTATAAAGGTTCTAACACCAAAAACTGAAGTAAAAAAAGAAGAAATAGAAATTAAAGAAGAACAGATAAGTGATAATGAAGAAGAGCATACAATATCAGACCAGTCAGCATCTGAATCCGAAGACCAAGAGGACACAGACCAGGAGGAAAAGGGAGATGAGGACCTACAGCTGGTAGAAGGAATTACAGTAGGACAGAAAAGAAAGAAAGAGAAGAAAAAGGAAAAGACTGAAGATTTGAAGAAGAAACTTGAGATAGAAGAGGTAATATTGTTACTGTCTTTTAGATTATGATTTTCTTCTTAACCCAACACCCAGACATGGAACAAATACTTGTAGACCAATTTTGTCATTGGTTATATTATTTAGAAAATAACTTTTATCACTAGAATGTAGCCCTTAGTATCCCAAGTAGAATTTAGCCCTTTATCTATAAAAACAAATTAATGTTTGTAAGTTGGCTATCTATGTATTCTTGTTAGATCCTGTGATGAAACTGAGTTTGAAACCCAAAAAAGATGTATTTAGGGGAGGTTAAGGTAGGTAGGGAAGACTTACCGCCGGGGTCGCGGAGGAATGCCAATGCGTACCCGTAACCCCGGCACTATGGTGGTGAGGCGGAAACATCCCGTGTGGTTTTAGTCGGTAGTCACCCAACCTGGGTGGAGTCCGACACACCCCGTCGTCTCCCTGGATGGCGGCAGTGCGTAAATGCAATATCCCACGGTCAAAAAAAAAAAAAAAGGGTAGGGAAGACTTATAACTTCAGTACTTAGTGCTCACTGTGTAATCCAGTCCAGATAAAACTAGTAGACACAGTTATTTACAAATGTAATCTTATACATTTCCAGCAAAATCGTTTCCGCAATGAGTATGGCATCAAAACAGTGGGTCGTCATGTTCCCTCTGCTCTTCATGACTTCTCAGAACTGATGGATAAGTACAATGTGGTACCGGCTTTGGTGGACACGGTGAGGCAGTGTGGATACAGTGAACCCACACCGGTGCAGCGGCAGGCCATACCTTGTATGTTGGAGGTGAGTTGAAATAAAGATATCTTGAGCACATACAGTGTGTGTGTGTGAAGGAATCTGTTCCTAGATTGTTACTGAGTGTTTAAAGTGTTTGAAAATAGTAGTTCCTTGTAAAGAGCAGTGACAACCTAGTGTTACCATCTTGAGTTGAAATGTAACATTGTGCAATGTAGATGTCATTTAATCACGTGCATATTAAGTTACGCGTTTTTTGCTATGTTGATGATTTAAACTTACCATGTAAACTTAGAAGACAATGCTAACAACTGGATTAACTTAAAAACTAAGTAATACCAGCTAAGACAACTCAGACTTTGGTGTAGATATCAATGAAGAGGTTGTTAGGTACAGCGTAATCTAAGCTGGTTCTTAGATTATTTTTTTTAAATCTGTTTCCTTTATCAACCATCTATTATCCGTTACACAAGCCTTGTTGCTTAGCTCGGAACTAAAACTAGCTTTTTTAAGCAATTAAATCTTGTATTCCCGTTCTCAACAAGGATCGTCAAATCCTCGCCTGTGCCCCCACTGGTTCAGGCAAGACAGCCGCTTTCTTAGTTCCCATCCTCCACACTCTGGGGGCTCCGCAAGGCGGGCCGCGAGCCCTAGTACTGTGTCCCACGCGGGAGCTGGCCCAGCAGATCTACCGAGAAGCTCTCCGTCTCAGTGCTGCCAGTCAACTGAGGTGCAGTGTTGTCAGGAGCATCAAGGAGTCTAAAGTAAAAGAAAGAGAAGCGACTATCAGGAAGAGTGGTCAGTTATTTAATATTACATTGAATTTACTTTCATGATCTGGAATTTAAGAATGTGTAACCATATCCTATATTTTACTACTTCAATCTGTCAAGATTTATTTCTATGAATTAATTATATGTTAAGAATTAGTTTCTATTTTATACCTATTTATGTTGAAGATTCATTTTTCAATAATGGTCCACATAAAAACAAAATATACAAAGTCTATAATGTTCATCAACTTAATTATTATTATCAACTTAATTACTTCTGGGTATGTGTCTCTTCTCATTTTGAAAGAGATTATAGAGGAAGAAAGAGGCCACCATGCTAGCCTAGTGTGGATTCGCTGACTTTATGATATGTCATCGAGAGAATCTCTCAAGCATGCAGGTTTACCTTAGGAACTCAGGGCTTTGACTTTGCAACTCAATTAATTAACTTAATATTTAATAACTCAATTTTCAGATATAATAATAAGCACACCCAACCGTCTGTGCTACCTTTTGAATCAAGACAATGTCAACATATCTTTGGACAAGTAAGTCATATATATATATTTATGCATATGTATATGTTGTATGTATATATGTATACCAATTTATTACACTTACGCAAATACTAAAAATAGAAATAGAATTACTTTTTATGGACTTTATCGAACTTGGTATCTCCTGTGTAAATCGAATTGTCAACAATTGTAAAAACATCTTAATATGGCCCGTGACCATAAACCTGGCCTGAAATAAATAAATAAACCAGAAACATCGAGAATAAAATAATGTCAATGTACCGCGAAAAAATCCGAAATAGTTATTTCACAATTTTTTATAGTTTTGTTCTGTCTTCTATGCAAAATTTATGGTATTATTATTAACGGGACATAAAACACAGAAACAACTAAATCTGCTATCTGTAACCCGAAAAGGTAAATTTAAAAAATGATCACTTGTCTGTAGAATAATCTGAATGAACTATTATTATCATCATCAGCACATATTCGTCCACTGCTGGACGTAGGCCTCCCCTAGTGAACGCCACAGAGCTCGATCTTCGGCTCTTCTCATCTCAATACACGAAAAATTATGCAATTTATTTTCCTAAATTCTCAGAGTCCGCTGGTTAATAATAGACGAGGCAGATAAACTGTTCGAGGGTTCAGCAGACCAGTCTTCGGACTTCCGGCAGCAGATGGAACAGATCCTGGCTGCGTGCGGCAGCAAGCTGCGGCGCATCGCGATGTTCAGCGCCACGCACACGCCCGCCGTTGCCAAGTGGTGCCGACATCACATGAGGGGGCTAATCAACATCACTGTGGGACAAAGGTGACAATTCCTTTTCTTTTTAACCGACTTCAAAAAAAGAGGAGGTTCTCAATTCGATCATATTTATTTTATATTGATTTCGTACACTTACGCGAATATTAGACATTGAAATAAAACTACTTTTTAATAATATCAAATATACCGCGATAAAATCCGTAAAAAGTAGTTTTATTTCAATATTTTTTTTGTTTGTTATCTCAGAACTTTTGACTCGGTGAACCGATTTAGATGATTATTTTTTTTATTGGATGTATGGTCCCTTTTCAATTTGGACCAGGCCTGACATCTAAAGTCGGTTTTCTTTGTTTAATTTTTAAATTAAACATTGTAAATCATACAATTTGACGACCCAATTAGTTCAGCGGTAGTTAATTAACACTGCCTTCTGTGCTACGGGTTCGAATCCCGTAGGGTCAAATGTTTGTGTGATGAGCATAAACATTTGTATCCGAGTCATGGATGTATCTATGTATATATGTAGTATATCAACCAACTAGTATCCGTAACACAAGCCTCGTTGCTTAGCTCGGAGCTAGATGGCGCTGTGTCATAATGTCCAGAAATATTTATTTATAATTTATTACAATTATAACCCGGAACCCGTGCCATGTAAGCTGATCACAATATGTTCAATTAAGCGTTTACAAAGTGTTGTGTAAAACTTTAATACCCATGGTAAGATTTAACTTAAAGAATATTGAATGAGCATCGTACATTCCTCAGGAACGCAGCAACGAACCTGGTGGACCAGCAGCTGCTGTTCTGTGGCAACGAGAACGGCAAGCTGGTTGCTTTCCGACAACTCGTGCAAGAGGGGCTGAAGCCGCCTGTCTTAGGTACCTAGTACTTTCTCTTATAACATTAAACTCTTAAGGTGGAAACTTCACGGTAGCCCCCATTGTCAGACTGAACATTAAACAAAATTTTCGGATCCTTTACAGCATCCATGGTCTGTCTGCCCGTGACCATGGATGCTGTAAAGGATCCGAAACGTCGGGTTAAAATAATATCAAATATACCGCGATAAAATCCGTAAAAAATAGTTTTATTTCAATATTCTTACATATTTTTTACTTTCGTGGCGATGTTTTCAGTATTCGTACAGAGCAAGGACCGCGCGAAACAGTTGTTCAAAGAACTGATATACGACGGCATCAATGTCGACGTTATACACGCCGACAGAACGCAGTTACAGGTCAGTTTATATTATGTATAATAATAGAGCCTTACCATCTATTTAGACAAAATCTGTTTATGAAACTTGTATTGTATGTATGAAGTGAAAACTTCTTTAGGCATGTAGCTTTTGGGTGACCAAAAATCATGGAACTTGCGTCATCGTCACTGACAGCTGTCTAGCTTTATGTATCATCATCATCAAGTATATGTACATAGATATGCCTCCGTACGTTTTCACTTATATAGGCCCACATGTTTTTTTTAAAAATTTTTTTTAATATAATTCTTATTTTATGTTGATATTTTTCCTAATCTCCATTTTTGTCGGTAATAAATAGATTAAAAACCGACTTCAAAACTAAAAAGTTAAAAATAACTTAATACAGTTTTAACTTCTTTTTAGTTAGTTAGTTTAAGGTATGAAGACGGTGCCAAGCCAAATGTAAAGGTATGTAAACCCATCGCGCAGTGTACAACCAGGCACTGGCACCGACTTCATACCTTTATTTTTTGCTTTTTAGTATCTGTAATAGGTTCGTTGTATGATATGTCTCGTTGGTCTAGTGGTCATACAGTGCGACTGCCGAGCAAGAGGTCCTGGGTTCGATTCCCAGGTCGAGCTAAGTGTTATTGGGTTTTTCTGTGAAATTCACAGTAGCGGCTCGGAGTTTGGATAGGCTACCTATTACATGGGACCTAAGAAATACCGGCGAAACGAGGGTGTACATTAGTACACCTCTGCCTAACCTTTCGGGGTCAACAGGCGTGATAGTATGTAAGAGGTTGAACAATAAACGCGTCATCTACGTAGAAAATTTGAGGGTTTCTCTCGATTTCCCAAGGATCCACTCATCAGATCCTAAAAAACATTTTATGGGATCCCACGGGAAGCTTCAGCTTTCATATAAAAAAAGAATTTTTAAAATCGGTTCACCCAATCCACAGTTATGAGGTAACAAAAAAGAAAAAAACAATACAGTCGAATTGATAACCTCCTCCTTTTGGAAGTCGGTTAAAAACCATTTAAATCTACTAGTCGGGGTACTTTAATAGCAACAAGAAAATGAAAAAACAATATAACGTCACCGCCATTACTGTAGAGGCGTGCGAGTGAGATAGAGGTATATCCCCAACACGACCTGTATTCCTTTTGCCGATATTTAAAAATATTTACTGCTGTCTTATTTTACAAGATATTTCGATGCTGATTTCACAGAATAAGTGCGTTTTAATGTCATTTACTGTTAGATATAAAATATTCAACAAAATCAAACCTAAAACACATCATCAACCCATTATTGTCCCACTGCTGGGCACGGGTCTCCTCTCATTGGAGAGGGCTTAGGCTATAGTCCACCATGCTAGCCTACTGTGGGTTGGTAGACTTCACATGCTGTCGAGAAAATCTTTCAAGCATGCAGGTTTCCTCACGATGTTTTCCTTCACCGTTTGAGCATGTGATTAGAGAGCTAAAACACAACCTAAATAAAAAATTTATTTCTTCGTAATTTTACTGTTTCTATCAATTAACCTAATCTGTGCCACTTCATCTCCCCAGCGTGACAACGTGGTCCGCAGCTTCCGCGTGGGCCGCATCTGGGTGCTGATCTGCACGGAGCTGATGGGCAGAGGTATCGACTTCCGAGGAGTCAACCTGGTCATCAACTACGACTTCCCGCCTTCCGCCATCGCCTACATTCACAGGTCACATATATTTTAATACATATACTTCTATTTATACTTCTCTATGTATCATGAACCCATTATTGTCCCACTGCTGGACTCGGGTCTCCTCTCATTTGATAGGGATTAGTCTAGAGTCCACCACGCTACTGCGGGTTGGCAGACTTCACATGCCATCGAGAAAGTCTTTCAAGCATGCAGGTTTCCTCACGATGTTTTCCTTCACCGTTTGAGCTTGTGATAAATACGCACATAACTTCCGAAAAGTCAGCGGTGCGTGCCTTGGGTTCGAACTCGAGACCTTTGACGTCTCAGTCTACTGGTCACACCGCTAGGCTACCACAGCTCTTACATAAATATTTACCGTATGTTTTATGAACAGGATTGGCCGCGCCGGCAGAGCTGGTCAAAAAGGACGGGCGGTCACATTCTTCACTCAGGATGATGTTGCTAACCTTAGGAGGTAAGATATCTTTTCATTGTTGCTAGGGCGTAACTAGAATTTCATTTTTTTTATGTAGGACAACTTACAATACAGACACTAATACACTAATTGATAAAACATGTTTCAAAAATTATTTTCTAAGTGTTGTTTTACTTACAAGTTGCCACGGCATGGTAAGGGACAGTTTCATATTTTTTAGTACATAAATTCTATATAGAAAGAGCAAAAAACGCTGATCCCACTTAAAAAATTACCACTTAAAAAATAAAGGGAAATTGGAATGAACTTTTTTTAGACCCAGCGCTCTTGATCACCCTAAATTCAAATTGTGAAACCCCTCCACTTATCAGAGCACCATTTTGGCTACATATACTCAATTCTACTTACCCTCTCTCCAGCATAGCGTCAGTGATGAAGCAGTCAGGCTGCGAGGTGCCGGAGTACATGCTGCGGCTGAAGCAGAACCCCAACAAGCGCAAGAGGCTGATGCACAAAGCTCCTAGTAGGGACAAGATCTCTACCATACTGGAGAAGAGACCTGACAAGTAAGGGGCTGTCCTTTTAAATCCCTTTTTATGGTTCCGTACCCAAAAGGTACCAACGGGACCCTATTATTAAGCCTCAGCTGTCCGGTCGTCTGTCTGGATGTCACCAAGCTGTATCTCATGAACCGTGATAGCCAGAGTATTTTGAAATTATCATAAATGATAAATTTCAAAATACTAAATATATACATACATACATACACTCACGCCTTTTTCCCATGGTGGTAGGCAGAAACTACAGAATGCCACGCGCTACGGTCCCTGCATACCACTTTTGCCTCGTCCACATTCATACATCTCGTCATGACGAGATAAATATATAATAAAATAATTATTTGAGGGGCTCTAATACAGTTAAAATTTGTTGTTTTTGTTCAGTATTAATAACGGCGATAGGTAGCCGGTAATGGTATGGAACCCTTCTAGCGCCAGTCCAACTCTTACTACTAGGCCGTTTCTTTTATTTCGGATATAATTTAAAAAATAAAACCATTTATTTCCCTTTGCAGAAGAAGATTAGACGCAGCCAATGAAGCCTTAAAAGATGATAAATCAAAAAGCACAGATTCAATAAAATCCGGTAAGAATAATAAACACAGGAAAACGCAGAATGGAGAAAGAAATAAAAGAAACGCGCAGAGTATTGAACAAAAACAAAAAAATACGCCGGAGAAAAGTAAGAATAATAAAAAGAGGAAAAAGAAGACTTTAGGCAGTAAACAGATTAAGAAAAATGTAAAATGATAATAAAGTTTTGTTTTAAAAGTTATTTTTAATTTATTTCGAAGCCTGTTATATGTAATGATGGTAATGATAATTTCTCGCTCAAATTGAGCTGCCTGACTGGGGAAGTACCTCCGCCTTGCAGAAAACCGCAGTGAAATAACAATAGTTGAGTTTCTGCGTGTAAGGTTTCAAAGCTCAACGAACAAAATACTGACAACACGGAAAGACTTCAAGTCAGTGTAGTAAATCCCCTATTTTAAAACCCTTACGCATGATGCAACACATGCATCAAACAAAAATTATGATGCAAATATGCGTTTTGGATAGCAGTTTCGAAAATTAAAAAATCTAAAACGGTTTTAACCAGCAACTATAGGATATATAATAAAACATCCAGCATACTATGCAACATCTATAATAAAATTTTCATACAAAATATACAGTCTTAATATCGTAGTTACTATTATACAAAAATAATTATCCCCATTTAATATTACACCATTTTTATTGTGACATTTGCTTGTAAAATCTATTTGATACATAAGTTTAATTATAAAACAGGATAAATTGTATTTTTATTTACCTAAATAAAATAAAAAATAAACCTTAAAAAAAATCGTAAATCCTTCAAAAATGCGTTCAAAACATCAAAAATTATACCTAATAATAAGTTTATAGATAACAATAATTCAAATTTTAACGTTAAAATAAATCATGATTTTTTATGACACAGCGCCATCTAGTTTCGATCTGAGCAACAAGGCTTGTGGTGCGGATACTCTATAGATGTTTTTATACATACATATTATACATAGAAGCATCTACGAGTCCTTCGGACAAACGTCCAAGATAATAACATGATGACAGAATTTGCAAGCAAATGTAACAAACATACGTTTTCAAACGAAAAATTTCCGCCAATCGAAAAATTATATGGCACTGATTTACAAAATAATGCAAAATTATTTCAAGGAGCCTCATAAGAATAGTATCAAGCAAACATCGGTACTTATTATAATATTAAGCCTCTAAAACTGGCCGTTTAGGTTAGCAGTACCTCGGGGCACATATACTTTTATTATATTTTTGAATTTATACCCAAAATCATCGTTATTGCCTCTCAAAATGAGAGGAGACCTGTGCCGAGCTGTGGGACTTGGGAAATGGAGTGATAATGATCTTCATTTAGTAGTGCTACTCCATCATCATCTACCCTTTATTGTCCCACTGCTGGGCACGGCTATCCCCTCATAGAGGGATTTGGCTATATTCCACCACGCTAGCCAATGCGGGTTGGAAGTGTATAAAAATCTCTGGTTTTTCTTTCCTGATAACCTATTTAGCAGACATTTGAGGGTCTAAATTTGTCTTATAATATGAAAATAAGCCCCAAAATATACCACTATACCTCTTATAACTATTAAATAAAACAACATTAAATTTTGGTGTAGGTACCAATTCTTGGTCTCATTTCACTAATTACACAAAATCTTTTATTACTATGAATAGTTAAAATAATGGTTTAAAAGTTTCTTAAATTGATTGATTTTTTTATGTTCATCAGTCTTTTTGTTTGTCTGAATTTATAAATGTGACAGTGATCATATCAACCTCCCAATTTTGTATTAAATTTTAATATAATATGGTCATTATATCTCATGAACTCAATAACCCAAATTTAATGACGTAAAAGTAATTTATATTATAATTTATAATAAGATAATTATAATTTAACGGTGAGTCATTTGAATTTGAACCTTATATGCAAATAATGAAGATGAACTTAACTAATATGGTACTGCCTTTCAAATCAAACCCATAAGTAATTATTCGTCAATTGAATTTAAACCATTATTTTGACAAACAGTAACGTTTTTTTTAAATCGAGACATTAAACCGAGAGATTCTTAACAAAATGGCAAGGTTACCTACTTCCTACCAAATCTGGTAAATCAATCAAAATGTACATAAAAATCAAACTTATGTATAACATACATAGCGCTCATTCTCAGAGATCTCTTCTTAGGCTCAATCTCACACCGAAATGGCAATACGTTCAACTGAAAGCGAAACACGATGCGAATGGTTTCAGGGTAAAAAACATCATAGATTAAAAAAAACAACAAAATGCCTTCAATCACCAAAATAAATACCTTTTTTTTACTTACCGGTTAGGTTAGGCAAGGAATTATTTTATCATTCGCGTAATTAAAAACATCACTAAATTTTACGAAGAAATTGTTTTTTTTTTTACCTTTTTCAACATACATGTAAAAATACTTACATGTATGAACTATGAAGTTGATTCAGCAAGTTTGATTGGGTCATTTTTATTACACAGATAATATTATCTGATTATATTAAATTATGTATTGTTTTTTTTTGTTCCTCCAGAAATCCTCTTACAAATAAAAAAGTGCCTGTGGGACCGGCCGCGGTTCGCCTGCCGCATTCTCGGTGTGAATTGACTCTTACATATTCTAGTATTTATAAACATAATTCTAATTAAAAAAATATAGATAACCATCTGAAAAAATATTATGATAATATCTTAAAACAAAATTAATTTTATTTACACTATTTAAATGTTCTGAATAAACTTTATGTAGTTCCATGATTGATGTGAAAAAGATAAGAACAAAATATAAAGATTTTAAAACCATCACATAAAGGGCCTTACATATATTTTTTCGTGCGACAAGCGAAAAAGAGATTTGATTTTAAATACCTACATAATATTAAATATAATTTTCGCACGCGTACCTATGTACAAGCATTAAACAATAGTTTTTCTTCAAAAATGTACATCTCACATACCAAACAGTATTAGAACACAGTATTAATAATATATTATTGTTGTGATGCTTTGATAAAAAAACAATCTGTGCCGAAGTATAATGGTTGCCTGCAACCATAAACAAAAAAGTCTATTAATAACGGCACTATAACAGCACAAACACAGTATCTGTCACCGTTGACATATAGTTGAATCTGTGATTTAACTGAAATTGTGATTTAACTAACGTTTAAAAAATGTCCCAATGGTCTCCAACTTCAAAGCGTTTGGTTTTTAGAAAATAAAGTTTTTATTTTAACCATCGCTTTAAGTTAATATTTAAAAAGACCATTTTTATAAGCAACCAGTCTTACTCACTTATTCGCACAACCAATCGCACGGCAACCTCGGCATTTTATTCGCGGGCCACGGCAAATAGCCGGCAGTTTTGAAGATCCAGTAGTCGTAGGTAACTTTGCTGATGAGGAGCACCAAGATGAGCACTTCCAGGCCTATGATGTAGTAGATGTAGTCGGTCCAGTCGCGCGGCGTGTGGCAGACTTGTGACTCTATCAGGTCTACCACGTTAATGTTGTCTTCACACTTCAACATCTTGTAGTCGGGGATGTTCTTGAAGTTTTCTAGAAGCCATGGCTGAGGAAGATAACGAAGGTCTGTTAATCGTAGAGTAACTGGTTAACATTGCAGGAATAGGGTGTTCAAGAATAACCAGTATGAAGTCAGTTTAGCGAAACCTACTTATTATGGATTTTGTCAGGGAGTTATGACAGCAAGCCCATGCTGTCAGAATAGTTATCATCTCTAATGAGCTCTGGCAACCTTACTCACTCGCAGAAACAACTGTTGTTGTTTCACTGCGGTGTTCTGTACGGCGAAGGTACTTTCATTTCAGGCAGCCGAATTTGAGAGAGAAATATTGGTATACCTTTCAAACATGTCTTCCTGCGTTTGCCAATACATAATATCCACACTAGACGTTTACAAAAGATCGCCAGAGCCCATTCCCAGTTCTCCCTCAACCTTCGAACCTCCTCACCCAACCTAGATGAACCTAGGTCAAGAGATATTGAAATAGAATAAGATAGGTTAAGTTACCTTGAGCGTTTTCTCAGTATTACAGTCACAGTGTATAAAGTTCCCCGCGATGGAGAACACTAGGGCCGTTGTGTCGAAACGGTTTGATAACACGTACGTGTGAATCTGGAAAATATACATCAAGTTTTTGTTAATAGTTACCAGAAACCATACACAACTGGAACTATGTGCTCCATTAATACGAGGCTCATTAGAAACGCAAATGGACAAAACAACCAAATACTAATCCAGACTTTTACCAAACAAAAGATATTTAAAGGAGAAAAAAAAAACTGAATTTTAGAAATGCCTCGTTGGTCTAGTTATCTCAAGTGAGACTGCTGAGAAAGAGGTCCGAACTCCGAAGTATTATTAGGTTGTCTATGAAATCTTCAGGAGAAACTCCCAATAACACTGCTCAACCCGGGAATAGAGTATAGACTATATTTAACAATGGGGCAAATTCATCATTCTATGCAGATAAACACTCACAGTCTTCAATTTATTATAAGCTATTGAGAACAGCATGAAGTTGTCTATGAACTTCGTGCCCTCCAGCTCGAGGATGTTGGGGATGTCGTTGTGGTCCACGACCAGCTGCTGCAGGTTCTCATACGTGGGATCGTCTGCCACGGCTTGGAGGGATGTTATCTGGAACAACGTGATATGGGAATTAATGAGTTAGTGAAAGGAGCTGTGATAGCCTAGGTGTGTGTGTGACCGACTGAGATGTCAAAGGTGCGAGTTCAAACTCAATGCGCGCACCACTGACTTTTCGGAAGTTATTTTTTTTATTTATTTTCAAATTTAGAAAACTTACAGCTATTTTAACAATAGTCACACTCAATATGATTAAATTATGGCCAATAAAAAGTTTTCACTAATAACAAAGCTGTGTAAACTTGCTTAACATTTACCAAAAAGTGTATTACGAAAATAAAGAAAGAGAAAGAAAAAACTACTACACTACTACTATAAACTACTAAACTAATACATATATATTATGTGAAATAATCTACACACAATAACTTTTTTAATTTTGCAGCATTGCTGTTATAAATATCTATGTCAATTCTACAGCTAGTGTCATTGAACGTACGACAAGCTCTGATCATAAACGAATTCTGTCTATAGGTGCTTTGGATTGCAGGGGTATGTAGGAGGTTATGTCTACGAAGAAACGCACATGGTACGCGCAAGCCCAACCCGCCTACCAACTCGGCTACATCGGTTGATCCGTTCATTATATTTAATAATAAAGTAATGTCCGCTATTCTCCGCCGTTCTTTTAAAGGAAGCATGTGAAATGTTCTACAACGAGTAAAGTAGTCTGGTAAATATGTTTTAGAGCGATATTGAATGTACCTCATAAATTTCTTTTGAATGTTTTCTAAACGAGAAATGTATATATCATAATTGGGGTTCCATACCTGTGACGCATATTCTAGGTGACTACGGACGTACGCGCAGTATAAAATTTTCATAGTTTTTATATTTTTAAAATCAGTTGAAATTCTGATAATAAATCCCAATGCTTTAGTAGCTCGGTTAACTATGTTTTCAACGTGCGCATCGAATAGCAGCTTAGAATCGAAAGTTACCCCCAGGTCTTTGACAGTGGTCACTCTGGTTATCACTTTACCTGACAGTATGTATTGCCAAGTCACTGGGCTAGGCTTCCGAGTGAAAGAACAAACGTAGCACTTTGATACATTGATTTCCAATCTGTTATTCATGCAGTACGTTTGAAAACGATCTAGATCAGCCTGTAGACCAATAGCGTCTTCGTCAGAGGATATTTTTTTCAGGATCTTCATATCGTCTGCATACAATAATATTTTAGACGTATGAAAACACGAAGTAATGTCGTTAATAAACATATTAAACAGGAGAGGCCCAAGTAATGATCCTCGTGGTACGCCCGAAGGAACGCACATGGCTCTTGACGAATAACCATTAAGTACGACAAGCTGACTCCGATTCTCCACATACGACGAAAACCACCTATATAAGTCACCCCGTACGCCCATGTCCAATAGTTTTTGTCTAAGTATGAAATGGTCTATTCGGTCAAAGCACTTGCTGTAGTCGGTGTATACAATATCCACTTGTGCGCGCTGTGACATATGTTCCGATATAAAGTCACTACACACAATAAGATTCGAGATGGTAGAGCGACCTTTAAGGAATCCATGCTAGTGTTCGCTAAAACTAATCTTAATTGCTGAAAAAAGTTGTTTGTAAACAATCTTTTCCAGAATTTTAGCAAACACGCATAACTTAGAGATTGGCCTGTAATTCTCCACCATGTCCTTAGGTCCCTTCTTGTGTATAGGAGTTATATACGCCGACTTCCAAAGCCCAGGCACCAAACCCTCAATAAGAGAGCGCCTGAATAAGATTGAGAGCGGGACAACAAGACACTTAGCACAATTATAAACAAAAACTGGTGGAATGTTATCTGGGCCTGCGGACTTATTCAGGTTGACTTGCCTAAGTAGCTTAAGTATTTCAACTTCTTGTATTTCTATTGAACAAATATCTGAACAACTTTCTTGAGTCCGCCAGCTGGAGTTATGTACTCGAGGTGACACAGAACTATCGTGAGGATTCTGCAAAAAATTAGAATAAAAGTATTCTCCGAACATGTTACATATATCCTCCCCGTTACCAGATGACCGTCCTTGAAATTTTAATACTGAGGGATAACAGTGTGATTGACTTTTCGATTTGACAAATCGCCAAAATGCTCGAGGGTCATTTGTGATGTCAGATTCTATCTTTGCTATGTAATTTTCAAACATTACCCTCTCCAAGTCTTTAGCTCGCTGTCGTAAGGTACTGAAGGATTTATAATCCCATAAATTACCGTACTTTTTATATTTGCTGTGGAACTTAGCCTTCTCCCTAATAATTTTTATTAACGGACTCCTATACCAAGGAGGATACTTATTGATCACTGCAGTCGTTTTGGTTGGTACATAGCTATTTCTCAGTCTCGTAAGGGTATCGTAAAAATAAACAACAGCATCTTCAAGCGGCCTGCGATGCAACTCAGTGTCCCATTCAACTTTGTTCATGTCGGTTGAAATAGCGGTATAATCAGCTTGTTTATATATGTATTTGACACTGGGACGATACTGGAATGATATTTTACGAAATCAGAAGATATACACAGAGCCTTGTGATGTGTGTCCTCTGGAACCAAAGGATCGCTGCAGTGGTCCACACGGACTTCGCTGTTTGATAAAACCCAATCCAACATCCTATTGTTGCTGTTACAATGACGGTTGTACTGTGAAAGGTTGCAAACTGCAAGGGCATCCATTGCATTTATTTGCAATACACCTTGTATGTTACTAGGGGACAAGCTATTTTGATCTGAAAGCTGCCAGTTTATGTTAGGCTGATTGAAATCCCCTAAGATTAAAAATTTATCAGCAGAATTTTTAAGTACAATATCAGTCATTTTATCACAGAAACCAGTAAGTTGACCCATAAGAGATCCACCTAAATTCTGGGAACAAATGTAAACAGTTCCTACATGCATTTTATACGATATTCTTGGTTTCTTTTGATGTAATGTTAGAGTAACCCACAAATCCTCGGCAGCTGAACACCATTCACCTTGACCTACAGCCACCAGCTCTCGTCTAACCGCAATTAAAACCCCTCCCCCCATAGCCTGATTGGTCAATGCGTAATTCCGATCACGTCTCCATACGATGTACCTATCATCGAAAAGCTCACTGTCGTTAATACCGTCAGTAAGCCATGTCTCCGTTAAACAAATAACATCGAAGGCATTCGAGCACAAATTCTTAAAGAAAACAGGTGTTTTAGTCCGTAATCCTCTAACGTTTTGATAATAAAAACTAATAGGCGCCATTATGAATCATTCTTATAAGCAATTGAATATAAAAAATCAGAGGTACATTCAAAATAATGTAAAGTAATGTAAAAATAAAGTCATTAGGAGACAATAGAAATAGCGGAAAAAAGCCAGTTAAAACTTTATGCTGTTGCAAATTAGGTCCAATATAGCAAATTAACCGATTAGATTCCATAAAAATAAAAATACATTTAACTTTAACCATAGTTCTTGTAGTAAACAAGCTAATTAAAGCATTAAAAATAGGTACATAGCGTTTAAAATATAATTTGCAAAATGAAAGAAACCGGTCGACACCGAGCGATAAGCGGACCATGAGCCAAAGAGTATGGAATGCGCATAAAAAACGGGTACCTGCGATTCTCAACATTGAAACGTTAAATTGCTTGTTCAGAACTTCACATTGCCGTAGAATTAAATTGACTTCTTGAATTAAAAAAGCTTCTTCAGATCTTGCTCCATTTTTACATGATATTTAGGTGATGTTTGGTTTTTTCGTAGAAATATTTTACAACCTGTAACCCATACAAAATCGAAACCTTTTTCTTTGGCAAATGACTTAGTTTTGTTAAGTAAGATTTTGTTCTCAATTGTCAGGTGGTCGTTAATATAAATTTTACCATTGCCATGAAGTCCCAGATTACTTGGATTTAAGTTTCCTTTGTATTTCTTTGCGGCTGCTACGAAGTTGTTCTTTAAATAATTATTGTGCACCGAACATATGATGTTTTTGTGCTGAGCATCACCTCGCATGGGGACTCTTGCGATATAGTTAATTTGTTCTTTAGGTATGTGACAGTTGAGGATGTCCCCTAATTTGTCAACTATTGTAAAGAGGTTTTCACCATTAGACGACGGTACTCCTTTGATCTCGATGTTACTCATACGAGACTTTTGCTCACTTTCATAATGAAGCATTTCCAATTTGTTACACCGGTTTTGTAAGGCTGTTATTTCTTCCTTGGCTGATTTTAAAGCATTAATTTCTGACTCAACGCTTGATACCCTGTTGGTTAGAGTTTCTACCGAATGATGTATAAACTCCATGGACGTCTTCAACTCTGAGAATTCATCTCTCATAGTCTTAAGCTCTACGAGCTCAGCTTGTATAGCCTTTACATTCTCTAAGAGTGTGGGCAACGTTTCCATTTGAACTGAGAGCCTTCTTTACTCAACCAGTATGTTCTCCGTATCCGTGGAAGTAGGTCGAGGGCTAGCAGCTGTCTGAGTTCTGCAGGTGCTGCATTTCCAAGTGCTTCTTCTTTCTTCTCCTAACTTTCTCCACCCTCCTTCTGATATTCCCGAACAAGGAAAGTCGAAATGTGCCGCACATATTGAACATGTAACACCATCCCGTACTTCAACATTGCAACGTTTGCAGGTAAACATGTTATGTAGTTAACGTGGTAAACTTTGAGAAACGGAGAGAATTTTATTAAACGACAAATGGTTGTGGCGCAAGTGAGTACGCGTGCAGACAGTTTACCGCCTACCGACTGACTGATTTTATGTGAGTTTTTATCACAAGCTCAAACGATGAAGGAAACATCGTGAGGAAACCTGCATGCTTGAGAGATTTGTCTCGATGGCATGTGAAGTCTGCCAACCCGTAGTATGCTAGCGTGGTAGACTATAGCCTAATCCCTCTCAGATGAGACGAGACCCGTGCCCAGCAGTGGGACGATAATTGGTTGATGATGAAAGGAAGACACTAATGGACAGTGAATTCCAAGGTCCTGACACCTGAGCTAGATCCAAGGCACACACGACTGAATTTTCTAAGTTACGTGCGTATTTGTCACATGTTTAAACAGTGAAGGAAAACATCTTGAGGAAACCTGCAGGCTTGAGCGATAGCAGACCCAAACCCTTGATTTGATGATTGGCTTGATGATAACGGAAGCGGACGGTGCACATCAAAACTTGTCTGTGGCTACTTTTAGCCCTCTTCATAGAGGACTAACAACTATAGAAACAGATAAATTTATCCAGAGTTCTCTATCTGATACATTAGTGTATATTTCAGCTAATTTAATTAAACATTTACTTCTTGTCTGACAAAGGCATCAGGCCTCGCAAAGCTGATGAAGTCCGTGTTTTGCCTGGCGCCGCCTTTTCATTTTCCATGTTAGGTTAGGTTAGGTACAGTCGAACAACCTAATTGGTATACATGCAACTATCGACCGATCTATGTGTGGATCTAAACCAATTAGCTTGTTCGACTGTACACTTTTGAGAAAGAAACTTACATTGTTGAAGGAGACGTTGAGCTTGACGGTGTTGGGCGGCAGGTCTGTGGGCATCTCCGTGAGGTTCTGGTGGGTGCAGTCCACGGCTACCAGGTTGGTGATCTCATGGCCGAGGAACTCCAGCCGCTCCGGGACACACGTGCACTTGATGTGCATCGGCTTTATGTTGCGGCAGCTTGCGTTCAGCTGAAGGTGGAACGATTAGGTATTGAGTATTCAAAGGTATAGGATTATGTGTAGAGAGATAGATAAATAGAGTGTTCTTTGTTGTACACCAATGGGAAAACAATATGGAATATACAGAGGGTAAAAAAAGGACAATATTTGCAACCTTAGCGATAACATTTATATGCCCACTATATTTTTTTCCTATGACGTGGGTGCGCTGCGTTTACAATCACAAATTTTCACATACACAAGCACCCAGACTTGAAACAAAAGGGGCGTGTGGGCCGAACCCATCCGAGAATGGCCTAGTACCCACCCTAGGATGTTGGGCTACCGATTACAAATTCTTATAGGTGTTCTTATATGACCGTGCCCACCCTAGGTGCACACCCTGCAGAAAAAGTCTAGATACACCAATGATCACATGTTTGTAAAATCACTTAAGTTAAAATACCTCCTACCTCTTTTTGTATCCTGAGGTGATCAATTTGCACTATCCTGACGTCGTTGAACCAGTTGAAGCTTATACCAAACGCGCAATACGTGTTCTCATAGTTGAGGAACGTCACCAGCGAGGAGTTGTTCGTCTCCATGGCTCTCTGGAAGTGCTTGCAGGGGAGGTACTTGTTACCTGGAAAATGGAAATTACAGATTGTAATAGATACAAGTGCATGTATTTTTCCTTGAGTTATGATAGCCTAGGGGTGACATCAATGGACTGAGAAACTCAAAGGTCTCCCCAAGTTCGAACCCAAGGCACGCACCACTGAGTTTTCGAAAGTAACACACGTGCGTATTTATCAAATATACCCAGTAGTTTAGACACAGGACATTATTTTTCATTTTTAAATTTTCAACATTGTGTATTATTTACTAGGCTATCAGGTTAAAGACCTGTAACATTAGTATAAACATATGTTGCCAACTCGCCACTTAAAATTAAACGAAAAAGCTAATTTCTTTTGCATATTTGTCCTATTTAGTCTTTTTTACTAGTCTCTTGAACTAGTATGGCTCGTCTTTTCATTTATTGTCGTGTTATCTCCACATTGTATACGAGAAAGCTGATATTAGGTATTCCAAAGAGAGCTGGTTATAAATCTATTTTACCTGATAAATCCACGGAGATCTTCCGGTTACTGTGCACCAAGCTCAGGGGGAACTCGGTGAGGTTGTTCGCAGATGCGTCCAACACGCTCAAGTTGAACAGGTACGCGAAGGGTCTCTGGATGGACGGCTGCAGCTTGGCACTCGTCAGGTTGTTGTTGGAGATGTTCAGACAAGCCGCTGAAGAATGTTTCGGGAACTGACCTAGCAATGAAAGATATGATCTAAAATTATTCTTTGACCTGTGTGGTCTTTTTAAAATGGAAATATCAGAAATGGTAGGACTAATTTAAAGCCTAATGTGGTCTATCATGTTTTAGAGCCAAAGACCGATATGGTATTTATTTAGGATTCTTATATTATTTTTATTTTATTCATTAAAATTGACACCAACGAAACGCTTAGAGAACCACCAGCTCAGCCACATTCCTGACAAAACCTTAATATTTGAGAACTCGTATACTAACGGTGAAGGAAACCATGGTGAGGATACATGCCTACGAGATTTTCTCGATGGCATATGAAGTTTGCCAATCCGTGTTAGGTAGTGGACTATAGATTACTATGGTCTTAGAAAATGGGTGAAGACCCTTGCTGAGAAATGGAGCAGTAAATGAGGCACTGATGATGCTCATACTTACTGCTGTTATACTTTTTGGTGTCCTTTCTTGCCACTTGGTTAAGCACAAAGGAAAATTGATAAATTAGCTTCATTAAGTAGAAATGAATCATATTGGGTGTATTAACCTTTTGAACGCCACAGCGTGTTATTTGCGCGTCACTATGCTAAAGCAGACACAATTACATATACCTATAATATCGACGCATTTTTTTAAATCTTCGATTTCAAAACTTCCGTCCTAATTTATATTTTGTACTAACCTACCCTGTAATGTTGTCACATATTATTATTTGCATCGGTGGTAGTGCAGTCGCGCATTTGGATCAAGAAAAAAAAATCATGTCATGTATATACATATGCGACACTATCGTTCAAAGTGTTAATACCAAATCGTGAAAAGGCTATAAATATTATTTCACACTTAGCGTGAAACCAAATAATTTTGAATTTGTTAGGCAAGAGCAGAGAGTAAAGAAGTCCACCATTACTCAAAAGATATCTTACCCACAATCTTGTCGATGTTCCCGTCGGTGAAGGCCATGGACGCGAGCCGTCTGAACATGGCCTGTGACACGTCCAGCTCATCGATGGTCGCGTTCAGCACGTGCAGGAATGTTGTGTTTTGAGTTACTGGAATTGACAGCGAAATATTGAATCGTTGCAGAGTGGTAGCTTAGTAACCAAACGACCCGCTTTGGAGCAGTTCGAACGAATATTTTTAAGATCTATATTTAAACATGTCCCCACGGGTTAGGATTTTCTCCTCATAAGTAGTATTTTTTTCTGTGCCGTAGGTGCGTTTACAAACACAAATTTTCATATACACAAAAACCCAGACCTGGAACAAATACCTATAGATCGTATAAACATTTCCTAGCCTAGCCAGCCAGATACTGATTTCGTACGGTGACGCGAATACTAGATATAAAAATTGAACTAATTTTAACGGTGACTATACTAGTATAGTCATGGGCCGACGTCCGTTATACAAGCTGTAAAAGATCGGACCTACTTAAATAAAGAAATTCTGCACCGACTGAGCTCAAATTTAGACACAATATAATTGTGTACCACCATCTTCAAAGATTGCATGTGCTGTAGCATAGCAGAGCATGGTAGATTTATAAAATAATTTAAGTACTTACATGTAAATATAGAACGAATGACAACAGGACAAGACGTTAACTGAAATAAGTCGCGATAACCTTTAGTCTCTGTATGTTTATCAAACAGTTTCTCGTTACATATTTTAGAATAATATCTACAGGAATCCGACTTAGATAGAATATGCTTCATTGTACTCCATAAGTATAACATGAATGCAATAACAATAATAATGCAATGGCAATGGCGATACTATTGATAAATAGCGATATCTACCAGATAACCGTTGGATAAACAAGAAATAAGTGAAATAAAACGGACATGGCATACCTATTAGTCTTATTAGTTAAGCAATTTGAAACACTAAATACCTCACACTAATACACACAATCTATACTTATTTAAATATATTACGTTTCTTTGTAAGTATAACCATGGCCGTATTTACCATAGGGCCAAAATGGCCATGGCCCGGGGCGGCAGATTGTGAGGGGCGGCGGAGCCGACCCTCACTCTTTTCATGACGCACAGTATTTTTTATTATATTTTATTAAACACAATCGAACACTTACAACTCAATCTTCTTTTTCTTTACAAGAACAAACACCTAAAATAACAATTATAACATACAATCATGTTTAAGAATTATGTAACTAAGTACATTGATTTTCCAAGTTAAGTTCCTTTGTAAGTGAAGGACACTTAAATACTTTAGCTGTTCTGATTTTTGTTTGGTCACGCTTACTTTTATTATTAGACTTGAAGGCTCTCAAATTGTACAAGTCAGGAAATACAGTCAGGTAGCTGATTTCATTCCCTTGCTGTACGAAGCAAAGCGCTAGGGCGTGTTTCGTGATCTCCACCATGAAACGATGTCGATTTATCAGTTTACCTGGTTGTCCGTCGGTAAAGGAAGATGGCAAAATAAATCGCGGAGTTCTGATTCACACTCCGAAATTTATAGGATAAAATTACGATGATCTTTTAATCTTTGGAGTCTTTTGTTGGCAAACTCATCGCCGCCAACGCTTCTAGTTGTTTAGCAACGCTACCATCTCTGCAATCTCCATGCACGATCGGACTTGTGCTAGTTGGGCTGTTGAATGAACTCTTTATGGTTCGAGTCGCGTAAAACTTGACCAAGCTTGTATCGCCCTAATCTAACCTTTTAGGAGCTCGTGGACTTGACCAGCGCCTCCATAAGACACTGGATTTGCGCCACTCCAGTCTTTACACTGGTTATGTACAGGATAGCTCTACAACTGTGCTATCATCTGCATAGCCATACACACCGAGTATCAGCAGATCTTCGATGCGCAGCAAAAATAAAGTTGCAGAGATCCCAGAGGGACCCTAGCATACATCCCTCAGAGAATCTGAAATTCAGGCACCTAGACGTACGATGGAAGCTTGCCGATAAGGATATCTATCATCCATACGATACTAAACCCTATTAAAAGCCTTGGGGATGTCCAGATTGGAGATATCCATGTCTTTCGATGATCTCACCCCGGATGTATGTGGCATGCGTCGGAAGATCCCCAGAGGACCGAATTCTGCGAAATCTGTATTGTCGGTCATTGAGGAGGTCGTTCGTTTCTAGGTATGCCAGGAGTCTGGTTTTTGGTACACGTACTGAAATCGGCCTGTAGTTATTAGGATCGGCAACTCGGCACGATTGCTCTTTTTAGGCACTGTTTGCATGTTGGCAAGCTTTTATAATTTCGGATCCTGATCATTTGTTGGAGTCCCATCCCGGCCACTACCTTCCTTCACGTCTAGCGTAGCGTGCTCAAACACGCGGTGCTCCGTCCCTTGGATTCCGCTACCATGCGTGGTTTCCTGATGCGGAGTGTTCAGTGCTCGTCAGAGTTGTCAGCATTTAATGGTACCACTGTTCCAACCCGTCTTCCGTCAATGGCTACACCGACCAACGTGACGAACATGCATGGGTCCGTTTGGCGACATGTGCCCCGTAATATCTATAGAAGTTAAGTTGTCAACCGACATATATTATGATAGCGTCATTGACGATTTTTTCATGCAATTTGTATACAGAAATAGAAAAAAATAACCTAGGCATGACTATTTATTTGATTAATTTTTTTTTCATTGTATTACACACCACATAGGACCTTAATGAAGGTATTTCTTCTTAAAAAAAATACTATATCGTTACTTAATGGGGCGGCAAATCCGATTGGCCCGGGGCGCCAAATCTGTAAATACGCCTCTGAGTATAACCTTTAAAAACTCAAACAGTTCTGCAATGATTGAGCTCAAATGTTGACACGATATCAACCCGCTTTAAAGATAGTTTTTATTTTTAACCACAATGGACCACATCAAAGTGGTGCAGATTACAAGTAGTAACAATCTCAGATGACAGGAGATATGCCCAACAGTGGGACTATAATTGAGTAAGTAGATGATATAACCATGAAAACTATGTACATACAAAACTTATTGACTTACTAAGTATCTAGTACTTCAAAACCCTTCGAATTCTTGCTATCCGTCAGATTAAAATAATAATTCACTGTTATTCCATTTTAATATATGGTAATTACATGAATAATTGTAGAGTGATTGAAACGATTACTACATAACTATTAAAATAACTATGAATGGGGTAAATATGGAAAAATACAACGCAGGTGTAACCACAGACACATCAAATCTATACAAATAAACATAATGGAAGTTTGTTTGTAAGTAATCAAGACCTACTTACCTACTGTACTGTTGTGTAAAGTGTGACTCTGTTTGTCTGTCTGTTACAATTTTACGCTATAACTGCTGAACCGATTTAGATAAGATTTGTTATAGAGATAGTTTAAGTCTCGGGGAAGGACATAGGATCATTTTCATCCCTTAAAAGGTGGGTGGAAATGAAATTACTAATTTTACGCTGACGAAGTCGCGGGCAAAAGCTAGTAATATAATAAATGCGAAAGTGTTACTCTCTGTCTGTCTAATTTTTAGCTCTTCACGCTTTAACCGCTGAACCGATTTAGATGAAATTTGGTATGGACATAGTGCGAGTCCCGGGGAAGGACTTAGGATTTTCCTCCCGGAAATCCCTTAAATAGGATGAAAAGGCGGATGGCATAAACTTGTATCGAAGTATATGAGGGTATTTAAAAATAACATCATTTTTAATCAGTTTTGTCGGTATATTTATGCGAACTTATCTCAGAATGTCCCATAATGGTGCTATAAATAAAGCGAATTCGGATTTTTTTACACAGCGCCATGTCGTTCAGAGCTAAGCAACGAGGTTTGTTGTACGGGTAGTAGATGGTTGATAAACTACATAGATTTGTTTTAAGTACACAAAAGAATGTGCTCGTCCCGGGATTTAACGCGACCTATGGAAGGCATCTTTTCTACTGCTGTGCTAACCGGGACGTCGCGTTTCGCTGTCATCGATAGGGTCTCTTAAATTCCATTTGCCTCGATACCTACCAATTTCGAGAGGTAGGGCATAGCGAGATTTCACGCTCATTTTATTCATTTTATTTTGTTTTTAGTATTTGTTATAGCGGCAACAGAAATACATAATCTGTGAAAATTTCAACTATCTAGCCATCGCAGTTCCTGAGTTACAGCCTGGTGACAGACAGACGGACGGACAGACAGCGAAGTCTTAGTAATAGGGTTCCGTTTTTATTGGGTACGGAACTCTAAAAATATTCACGATATGTAATAACATAGCATATAGATATAACAATTATACCTGTAATAAGTAAACGCTTTACGTAATAAAGTTGTTTATTTAATAATGATAACGCACAAATAGAACATAGGTATGTTTACATAGTTTACTAATGGGTTATACGAATGCAAATACAGCTAATTATATTCTAATAAATATGTACTTATTTACATAGGTAGTTGGTTTATTTAATAAGGTATTTTAGCTCGTACATTTATAGATAGTGGTTAGTTCTGAATGATGGCGATTGTTTGACGGCGCACGAAAGAGTCATATTATCTAGATACGTTTTGTATAAAATTTTGTACACAAAAATACAGCAATAAATCATAAAATAGATGATGAGAATAAATGTTATTAAATATTAACTAATATTATGAGGATTTTTGTGTTTATTTGTTTGTTCTTTATGTAATGTGTAAATTTAAAATCGCTAAACCCATTAGAAAAACAAATATAGACCTAAATCACAGTATAAATAGGGATATTTATACTGTGCCTAAATCAACATCTAGTCTGTTGGAATTGTATTTAAAAAAAAATAAAGAAACCTCGACGAAAATTACAATAATGTAACTCGATCAACAATGATCGAAGAACCCAACGTTAGCCTGTTAAAGTCATCAATTTCATCATTATTTGGCGCAAACTATTAATCATTTACGTAGAGTAATATACCTACAACATATGGTATTTTATTTATATCTAACTATTATAGTTCAGTTCAAATAAGTCAATCAAAACACGGGTAAAATCGAAAGATTGCTATCAGAAATTCGTGTTATCTTCTTCTTATAAACTTAAAACCCGTGGGAAACCGGGGCGGATCGCTAGTATTTAATAAAAAAAGTGATACTCACTAGCTGAAGCTAAAGCCTCCTTGAATCTTGCACTGTCGAGGTCACAGCAGAACACTGCCATGCTGCCCACCTTCGTGCAGTTTGCTTTGGGTGGGCATTCGGAGCGGGGCATGTGGAAACATTTGCCCATTTTGAGGTGATTGTTTGCGGGCTCCGGCTTGGCCGTTGAAGCTGGCGGTTGCTGGAACCAAAAGAGATAATCAAATCAAATCAAATTAAAATATAATTTATTCAAAGTAGGCTAAATTTAATTGGCTCTTTTTGAACGTTGACAATAGAGACAGCCCCCAAAAACGCCCGCCCTTCATAGATAGAAATCAAAGTCAATTTCTGAATGTTTTATTTCTATTAAACCGATAATAAAGTTACTTTTCAATAGGGTATTTGACTAAAATCGCGAGAAAGATTTAAAGCAATTAATAATATAATAAAATAAAAACTTAAAGTATAGAAGATATCCTCTATTTTCTATCCTTGTCCCACAAAAATGTGATTGCACTGACAGATCACGGAGTTAGTATGACGTTACAAGCATGTGACGTCACTTAACAAAATAACACTATTAACTAGCTGTTAAGTTAATGAATTTATAATACATACATAGAATTTAATAGGTACGTTAATAACTTTAGAAATCATCTTAAATCTATTCTCTATAATTGAATATTGTGTACTCCTATAAAATTGTTTTTATTGACAAACAATATGCAAGCGAGTTGATTTGCATAAGTAAATAATGTAGCTTTTTTACTATCCGATGTTTGTATTAACATAACCAGTTAAGTTACGTAAATATATTTATGTATGCAAATCTAAATTAACAACACGATACAGCAAAAACAAAATACTTACACACAGAGGAGACAGAGGTCATTTGGACTTTATCTCTTACATTATTTTTTATGGTTATAAGGCGGCAAACGAGCTGGCGGCTCAATTTGAGCCTAAGTGATGACCGCCGCCCATGGACATTTGCAACACCAGAGGCTTGCAAATGCGTTGCCAAAGCCGTTAGAAACCGTTCAGGTTTCTTAAAATAGGGAGTTACTGAACTGACAGCAAACGGAATTCCCATGCTGTCAGAACAGTCATTCCCCTAATGAGCTCTGGTAACCTTACTCACTCCCAGAAAGATAACTATTGGTGATTCATTGCGGTCTTCTGTAAGGCGGAGGTACTTCCCCAGTCGGGCAGCTCAATTTGAGCGAGAAATCTCGCTATGCCCTGCCTGCCTGCCGAGTGAAACGTATGATAATTCATACGTTTCACTCGACATCGTCATCTTCAACGTCATCATCAACTGCAACTATAGCGTCCTCACTAACTTCAATATCACCGCAGACTACACCGTCATTGCTAAGTTCATCAGTATACCCATCGTCAATATCATCATATTTATACTAATATAAATACGAAAGTGTGTCGTCTGTTACCTCTTCACGCTATAACCGCTGATTTAGATGAAATTTGGTATAGGAATACTTTGAGTCCCGGGGACGAAAGTTTTTGTCTCGTAATATGTACGTGGAATCGTAATTTCTTAACGGAGGGTAGAAATAAATAAGCAAATTAATTAAAAGCAAATGGGATCAAATTACTAATTGTACGCAGACAAAATCGCGGAAAAAAATTAGTACCTACCTATGTTCATGGTCGGACATCTATACAGCGCCATTTAATTCCGAGCTCAGCAACGACAATAAAATGTAATAATTATATATCTACTTGTAATGTAACTGGTGTCATGCATGACGATTTCCAGTCATCATATTATCATCGTCAACATTATAATTATTCTTATCATGACTAATAACTATAGTTGCCTATTCGTTTTATAAATAGTCTTTTTAAACTACAAACAACTAATGATGTTTTTTTTCTGCTCGGTAAAATGGATTGGTGTGTGCTAGCTCACTTAATCATAATACTTAATATAGAATAGAATAATTTATTTAATAAACAGAAATGTGTTTGTTGCGCCTTTTCCGTTGTTCTCAGCAAGCGTCTGCTAGTTTGCCTAGAAGAAACCTATTCACTCGAGATTTGTAGACCTATATTTTTTTTATTCTTTTTGCTGAGAAGAACGGAAAGGGCACAACACTTTTACTACAATGTCACTCACCACACTAAGGTAAAACCCTAACTTTGGTGGGCATTTTAGGGAGCTGTCTTTAAAGTCGACGTTCAAAAAGGCCCAATATTTTTGTCTTTCATCATCATCATCATTTCATCAACCCTTAGACGTCCACTGCTGGACATATGTCTCCCCCAAGGATCGCCACGACAACCGGTTATATGCCGCCCGCATCCAGTGGATTTCAGCTACCTTTACCAAGTCGTCAGTCCACCTTGCCGGAGGCCTGCCCACACTGCGTCTTCCAGTACGTGGTCGCCACTCTAGAACCTTCAAGCCCCATCGGCCATCCGTTCTTTGAGCGATGTGCCCTCCCTTGTCTTTACTTTACTTTAAATCAAGGAAATGTTGAGTTTGTAACATGCAATTTGTAATCGGAATAGACTGTATCAGAATGCTGGTGGACAGAGTGGTGCAGTTATGGAGAGTCATGTGTCCAGCAGTGGACTACAATAGGCTGGCTAGGTAAATTTAGTAATAACAGCATTATGTAGGTATATTCTATATTACCTCTCTGGCCTGTGCCTGCGCCTGTTGCTCGAAGTCATCAACCCTCATCTCTATGAGCGGCACGTGCAGCAACAGGTATACCGACAGGACCCATAGTGAAACCTGGTGACAACACAATAAATACTTGTAACACATAAACATATACTTTTTCCCTTTTAAAGAACCTCTTTAAAAAGTGTGTGAAGATGGATTTTTGCCCAGCCATTTGACTTTAACACATGATCAAAGGTAAGAAGGTAAACATTGTGAAGAAACCTGCATACCCAAGAGACTTTCAAGGTGCGGTGTAGTCTGACGCACTACAGCCTAATCCCTCTCAAATGAAAGGAGACCCGTGCCCAGTAGTGGGACAGTAAATGATGATGATTTTGGGCTTTGGGTATAAAAAATTAAAAGCGATAAAACTAGGGCAAATATTTCAAATAAAAATACAATACTAAACTTATGAGTTATTTTAAGTAATTTTATCTAGAATATTATCTTATAGGGGTATTAAAGGCAAGGCAAGGGTATTAATCTACTAATATATCTATTTAATTTTGATATAATTATATAATTTTGATAATAGTTAACGCTGCCTACTGTGGGTCCCGGGTTCGAATCCCGGTAGGGACAAATGTTTGTGTGATGAGTATCAACATTTGTATCAGAGTCATGGATGTATGTATAATATGAATGTATTTACAAAAAAAAAAATGTAGTATATCAACCATCTAGTATCCGTAACACAAGCCTCGTTGCTTACCACGGAACTAGATGGCGCTGTGTAATAATGTCCGGAAATATTTATTTATATTCATTTATTTAATCATCCCGTCCATCATGTAAAAACCGCAAAAAAAAAATAGGTATTAAGGAGAAGCTGCAGACATTACATGAACACGTAAATATGCTATTAACGGTATGTAAGCAATATATTAGATCTATTTGTGGCACATTTGCGGCAGTATCAGCCATGTGGCAGAGATTCGAACCATGTGTTTGTTAGCCAATCCGTAATTAATGGCTCAAGTCGCCAATACATAGATTATAATATTAAACGTTACAAGGTTTTCATCATCGCAAATATGTACGTCTCCATTCTCCAAGGGCTTGATAGAGGTAAGCACATCCCAAACATTCACAAGTTTCAATTTCAACTAAATATGATGAGTTCTTTTAGCCTCGGCATTCCCGATCTCCTTGCGGTACGCTCATGAATTCCAATAGACGATAATTGGCCTATATAATACTAATCCAAGATCATGGGTGGGCACAGTCCACAGTATGAAAATCGGTAGCCCAACACCCAAGAGTGTGCACTGCCCGACATTACCTTACAGTAATTTAATAAAGAATAGAGAATTTATTTAATTTTATGTAAAACACGCGTTCATAATTAGAACAGACTTCTTTGTGATATCATGAGTGCCGGTGCGGTGCACGCGCAGGTCGCGACCGCACAGACGTCGGCCGGCGCATCCAATTATCCAATATTCAGCTTCCTCATAAGAACTGACTAGGAATAACAGTTTCTGGGCTTGACTCACGTATTTTCCCGCAACCGGAATAGACGGAATCGGATGAATTGTTCCTTTTATTGGAGTAAGTAGATACTTCAATTAGGTACTGAATTTCCAGGTGGCTAACCCGATTACAACAGGAGTATTAAACGCTGCCTGCTTCTGTGGTAATGTTTGCGCGATGACCATGGACATTTGAGCTTAGTCATGGATAGTATGTACGTATTTACAAAAAATATATACCTATCTAAGTGAAGCATCAAGATCCTATCTCTCCAGTTCGACTAAACTCCACAGTTACACACAGCGTGCAAAGTTTATTTAAAATTGGTTTATTAATTTAGAAGTTAATAGCGGACAAACAGTGTGAAGTGATTTTTTTATATAAAAGAGATATACTTTAGCAAAGAATGCAGGCAAAAAGTAATATGTGTGTGTTTCTATGAATATAAGTGACGTCACATTGATATCATATCTAGCTTTTAATCGCAAAATATTGGTACAGAAGCTGATGATCCTAGGGATTATATCTAAGCCTCATTATGACTATAATATGTCTGACATAGAGACAGGACACAAGATAATAATAATGTATATTTAATGGGTGACGTATTTTGTGAGACCAATTCATCTTGATGATATTGATACATTGTATAAAGAAATACTTGTATGTGGCATAGCAACTAGGTACTCATAAAATCTCGACTATACATACAACAGGACTATAATTATTATTATTTTTATTAACTAAGGAGATGGCAAACAAGATTTTGAACACTCCTTCACGTAAAAACTTCTTGAAGGATTTCGGCACGAGAGAGAGCCAGTAAAATATATGAACATGAAATTGACAGCAGCGTGTAATGTCTTAATGCATCGTGTGTTAACACAGTGCAAGTAGCAACAGCCATATATATACATATTGATAACTAAATATAGGTACACCGCGCTGCGTGTGCGCATAATTATCGTTTGATCAAAGATTAAATAACTCGTCAGATGGGAACTGAATTAGTATACGAGCAATATTATCCTCGTGAGATTCCTGATATTAAAAAGCTAATAATTACTTTCTACGAATTTTCTAAATAAACCCCTATAGCCCTGCGTTTTATTTAGAAGTTTGTCCTTTAAAAAACTACTCAAAGAAAGTTGATTTCCAAAGGTCGGAGCTATATATCAAATCAATGACTTTTGCTGATATCTTCAGTCATTTATCTTCGTCGCAAGTACCTACCTAAGAAATAGGCTGCGAGGCATTTGTGCCCGGGCACAAATTGATTTGATTTGATTTACCCTGCTACTAGGAATTTTACAGATAATTCCAATTAAATTTTTCTTCATCTGAAAATCAAACCCAGACCTTACATTTGCCTTACACATACTTCTTGCTCTCGTAGACCAATATAATAGGGGGCGAGCCTATTACCATTAACCGGGTACTAATCCAAACTCCATTCTACCGGTGACAATCCACCAACCATCGCACCATTTAGGTAGTTAAAATGAACCGCATAAATAATATACCTATGGAATAAATCAACATATACTTTTGTTGACAAAGAAAACACACGACGGTGTTCGTAAAATACCGTCATGCGCGCCCATATTTGCCTACCTTCCCCTCTGTAAACAACTAGTCTATACCTCAGGCATGCACCGCAGTTCTTTGCCACGCCTCGGCTATAAATAGCTCTCACGTTTATGCAAGCACCGATTTATGTACAATAAGTTAAGTATAACGTATGTGGCTATGTGCTATGTTCTACTTGCAATGTTGTGATGATTCAGTAAAACAAATATGCTGAATTCGTGGTTTTGAAACTGATAGATAACATACCTACATACCATCGAGTCTGTCGTCACCGACCCCTCCACACTTCGCATGTTTTAGTTCCCATGTAATAGGGAGCTGTGATAGCCTAGCGGTGTGACAAGTGGACTGAGACGTCAAAGGTCTCGAGTTCGAACCCAAGTCACGCACCACTGACTTTTCGGAAGTTATGTGCGTATTTATCACAAGCTCAAACGGTGAAGGAAAACATCGTGAGGAAACCTGCATGCTTGAGAGGTTTGTCTCGATGACATTTGAAGTCTGCCAACCCGCAATGGGTTAGCGTGTTGGACTATAGCCTTAATCCCTCTCAAATGAGAGGAGACCCGTGCCCAGCAGTGGGACGTTAATGGGTTGATGATGTAATAGGGAGCGAGGCTATTGCCATCAAGCGGAGAAGAATCCTAACTCTGAGCTCAGCTCTCAACTTCAAACCCAAGACCTCTTACTGATTCGCACTCACGACCATTAAACCAAAGAGGCCTATGATATTTATAGATATTGTTATCTTAACTTCGTTTTTAAGTGTATTTTATATTTATTTATTTTTTATTTCACGTACAGAATGTGGAATGAACAACCTATAGAGGTTTTCCTAGAAATAAGTAGATTGATGACAGAACAGACTTTGGATAAAATAACTAATCTTATGAACACAGACGAAGTGACAAGCCAAAGCTAGTTATCTATAATTAAAGGATTAATCATAAAGATTATATAGGAACATAAATCTGATATTTTACGACCACGTAGCTTGCAGCATCTCCAGATACTTATCTCGTAAAGGTCACCGGTAGTGAATACCTTTAGATTCCGAGAACTACATACACCTGCTCATAATTATCATCTTCAGGTATTTTAAGTACATTCACGTATAATCGACCAGCTTTTGCCAGCGAATTCGTCTGCGTAAAATTAGTAGGCAATTGTATCCGAACCGACATCAAAAATGGGGAAGGTTATCAATTCGGTTGCTTTTTAGTATCATCATCATCATCATCATATCAACCGTTAGACGTCCACTGCTGGACATAGGTCTCCCCCAAGGATCGCCACCCGCATCCAGCGAATCCAGCGACCTTAACCAGGTCGTCGGTCCACCTTGCCGGGGGCCTACCCACGCTGCGTCTTCCTTTACGTGGTCGCCACTCAAGAACCTTCAAGCTCCATCGGCCATCCGTTCTTCGAGCGATGTGCCCTGCCCACTGCCACTTGAGTTTGGCGATTCTTCGGGCTATGTCGACACGAGTTCTTCTACGGATCTCCTCATTTCATTTCGTTTTTTTTATCAATTATTTCTACCCTCTGTTAACGAAATTATACATATCGCATACAGACCACCACTCTTTCCCCACCATCCCCGGGACTTAAACTATCCCTATGCCAATATTTCTATAAATCGGTTCAGCGATTATAACGTGAAGAGGTAATAGACAGACACACTTTCGCCTTTATAATATTGTTATGGAAGTATTATAATAGCAAAATGTGGGATTTCTCACGATTGCCGCAGCATTTATTACGTTTATATCTACTATTGTTATTCCGTGGAATACTGCAGGAAAATTATGGATACAAAACAGTTGAGCACAAATATATACTCTTAGTTGCTACTAAGATTGTTGGTCAAGCACACAAGAAGATTTATTATTGTAATTTAAAACATAAGTTTACTTTGTAACGTGACTAGCTACAAATAAAGTATTCCCGGAAAGTTCAAGTTTAAGAAAACATCTCCGAAATTTCTGGGGCTCTAAGACTTTATTCTATTTGAGAATTGGTCCCGCCACCCTTGGCTTATTGATCAGCCACCATCGTGCAGAAGTCATAATATAATATAGGACTGTATATCCAACAACATAATTAAAGCAGCTAGAACAAACTGTGCCAGTACTGTAATCAGTACTAACACAGGATAACTAATTGTACCTACTACGTACAGCACAGATACTTTGTGTGTTATGTAACTCACAATAGTGACAGTTGACGACTTGACAGTTAATTTAATCATATAGCTTATATTTTTCAAATTCAAAATACCTAGGTGCGATAAAAGCAGAAGTATTTCGATTTTATAAATTGGTTCTCAATAAACAAGCTGTCTCTTTCTCCACACACACATATTGGCACGTGTACACATGTCATATTGTTTAAGTAGTCGTAATAAGTACTTATTGGAATCGGTAAGGTTGAATAGTGGCCAGAGTAAGGGTTTACACAGCAATACGTATTTAATATGCACACCGTACTCCAGCAGTCGTGGGCAACATGCTTAAATTACATCGATG
The DNA here is from genome assembly GCA_905163465.1 of Craniophora ligustri. Classification (NCBI taxonomy): domain Eukaryota; kingdom Metazoa; phylum Arthropoda; class Insecta; order Lepidoptera; family Noctuidae; genus Craniophora; species Craniophora ligustri. The sequence goes on along the minus strand of LR990967.1, from coordinate 800,516 downwards.
TGTTTCAAAATAGTACCAATTGGTAAACAATAGGTCATAAATGCCAAATATTTTCATTAGAGCATCAATCTTATGGCATCTACATAACTATCAGAGATCGTTTGACGCGGGCTTACTGCATATCGTATTCCTTGTCGCATCGTTTGTATCTATATGCGTTAAGATATATTTTTCTCGGATATTAAATATTACCAAGTTTTTTAATAGTGTAATCATGAAATTAAGTATAAACCCCACATCATCATTAACCAATTTACAGTCGCCATAGCAAAAATAATATTTACGCTTCCAATGAGAGTTCGAATTTATTCTCTTATCATATTTAGGTACCATTTATAGGAAGTTCAAAGATAATTCAATTGACGACCCAATTAGTCCAACGGTAGTTAACACTGACTTCTGTGATATGGGTCCCGGGTTCGAATCCCGGTAGGGACAATTGTTTGCGTGATGAGCATCAACGATGATGAACAATATGATGAGTATAATATGTATGTATTTACAAAAACGTAGTGTTTCTGTTGCCGGATTCATACAATAAACACGTGTACAGTATTATCCATTTTTTTTTTTAATATTAATCATTTAATAACACTCCGGGTCATGCATGATAACCAGATTTGCGCAAGCAAAGCAAGAAGGTCTCATCCTTCTTGGAATTTATCTTATTTACATACATACATACATACACTCACGCCTTTTTCCCATGAGGGTAGGCAGAAACTACAGAATGCCACGCGCTACGGTCCCTGCATACCACTTTTGGCTCGTCCACATTCATATGTACATCTCGTCATGCACGCGCGCCGGTTACGAGTTATCTTATTTATCATGTATTTTATCGATGTTTTCCTTTACTGTAGTGATTAAATGTGATGACTGACTGACTGCATACGTGCATTCTAAAAGTCAAAGGTGCTTGTCCCGGATTTGTTAGAAGTACTGATAATTCATATCCATCGTGGATTATCATCATATCAGCGAGATGACGTACGTCCACTGCTGGACTTATGCCACTACGACCGGTCCTGCGCCACCCGCATCCAACGGATTCCAGCGACCTTTACTAGGTTGATCTATATCCATAATAATAGGTACTCTAAATGCGACAAAAGAGGAAGGAGGAGGAGGTATCTATGGAGTTTCTTGCCGGTTCTTCTCCATAAGACCTACTTTTTGGAACCGTGCAACTAGTGTTGACATTTCAAAAGAACCTGTAATATTGGTCTACTTGAAATAAAAATATCTGAATTTGAATATTTGAATTTGAAACCATGTCTGTTACCGTCACCTCTTCACGCTTTTCCGCTGAACCGATTAAGATGAAAGGTATAATTATTTGGAGGTAGTTCGAGTTCCAAAGGACATAAAATTGTTTTTGTCCAAGAAATCGTCCCTTAAAAGGGGCAAAAAACGGGTTGATTTGTAGTCGGAATAATCTAGTATCCGTAACACAAGCCTCGTTGCTTACCACGGAACTAGATGGCCCTATGTCCTTGATATATTTATTTATTGTTTTTATTGAAAAGTCCGTAACGTCGGAATATAACAATTATACATAATATATCTAAATATATATAACTCAAAGGTGACTGACTGACTGACATAGTGATCTATCAACGAACAGCCCAAACCACTGGACGGATCGGGCTGAAATTTGGCATGCAGGTAGATGTTATGACGTAGGCATCCGCTAAGAAAGGATTTTTGAAAAACCACCCCCTAAGGGGGTAAAACGGGGGTGCAAAGTTAATATGAAACTTTATTTTTTTTAGTTATATTGCACGCGGACAAAGTCGCGGGAATCAGCTAGTACAGTAAATATTTTGTATCTTCAGTTTATCAGTGGAATGTAGTTAGAAGTGTACCTACGACTGAGATTGTATTGAGCAAACGCGCGGAGAACCTTGGACCCAGTATTTATGTAATGATAAAGGAATACTCAAAATAGCACATTTATCTTGCTGTACTTTATTTTAATGTCAATATTTAATCAACTAAACGTTCATAAAATGTTATTATACTTATAAAAAAAACTGAAAAAGCACGTTAAATTACGGAAAGTGACTTAGATTAATATTCAGGTGGCACTAGAAATTTTGTTTCAATTTACAAAAACCGAATTCATTTTTTTTAATATAAAAAAAAATATGCGTAAATGGGATCCATAAAACAGGGAAAATGAAAACTGTTAAACGAAAATTAAATCTAAGAAATGAATGTCAAAACTCTTATAATTTACTACGATACGAGAAAGAAACGTTTCAACGATTATTTCAACGACGAATAGAAACAAGACTTTTTGGGGTGATTAATTTCATCGATTTTATATGAATTCATCGCTCTATGCAATGAAATCATATACAATCCTGAATAGCTGTAGGATAGTACACAAATGGGTTGTTGATGACTAATCTATATACCTATATATAACTCAAAGGTGACTGACTGACTGACATAATGATCAACGCACAGCCCACTAGACGGATCGTGCTGAAATTTGGCATACAGGTAGATGTTATGACGTAGGCATCGGCTATGAAAGGATTTTTGAAAAATCATCCCTAACGGAGGTAAAACGGGGGTGCAAAGTTAATATGAAACTTTTATTTTTTAGTCAAAGTGCACACGGACGAATTCACGGGAATCAGCTAGTATAGCCTAAAAGTAAAGTAAAGTGAAGTTCAAAAGCCCCACCTCGTTAGACCACAGAGGCTACAAACAGCTTAACTAGGCAAATAGATTTTCCTCGACTAAACTTGCCTAACGAGGTTAATAAGCAAGTGAATTGATGATAAAATATCGCAGCGGGCGGCCAATTGCGGCCGCACCCCTGTTAGACACGTAAGCCGATATACTCAGCTTATACCAGATAGGGGGAATGGAATTATGCTACTTGTAAGTTTAAGAAACAAAAGTACATTTTGTTTTATATGCCACTAGGGTGGCGAACGAGCTTACGGCCCGCCATGTGATAAGCGGTTACTTTTGCAACAACAGATGTCGCTGACGCGTTGTCTTGAAGTCCAAACTTCACGGTAGCCCGCGAAATTCAATTCATTCATTCATTCTACCGTGAAGCTTTCACCTTAAGTCCCAAAAAGAACAAAAATTTGGAAGAAATAACAGATACCTACTCCTGAATTGGCAGCTTCTATTTAACTCCCAACTGAACACAATGACAACCACGTAAGAGAACGTTCAAATCAAATTTTGATTAAAAAATGACATCTCTGTCACCGTTTATTTCGATCCAAAATCAAAATTGTACGGTACATAAATACGATGATCGCATAGTTATATAAAAGCTTCGTTCAAATATAAAAAAATGGCCACGTTAACAACTGTCAATGTCATAAAAAATAATATAGGTAGGTCGATGTACTTCGATCGTCGCAATGATAGTACGTTTTTTTCTATGAATGATTAGGATTCACTAGTAAATACTCGCGACTTCGCGTACCCATTTTAATGATAATAAGGAGATAAGAATCTTCATTGATAGAGTAGGTACTTACACGGAAGTCAAGCAGTGCTGCCAAACTGCACTTAATTTTGTCTTACGTTAATTAATGACATTAATATTTAAATTAAACTTGATCAACTGCTCTTTTGTATAGGTTTTGTATATTCTTAAGGTCTGTAATGAGACATAGTTAATTTTATATAACCTTTCTCGGAAATAAATTCAAGGTAGACAACAAAAATTAAACTTTAAAAAATGGTTAGTACAAAATAAATTAAAAGGTTGTCAAAAACAGCTCCTACCTACCTATACTATTGAAAGTATTGTTCCTGACAATACCACATTTACCAGGACAGATTAAAAATAAAATAAAAAGTGAATGAGAAAGTTAAATTGACAAATGTGCAAAATGACAATAAAAACAAATCGTGAGAAATGTACCCAATCAAAACTTCAAATGTCCACTCTAAAATTTTGAAATCTGCATTAAAAATCAGTAAACAAACATCCAATCCCACTTGATTTACAATTAAGAATACCGGTTGGTTGAATCATAAGTGATTTCTCATAAATATTACGTCATTACCTATAGGATGGCAAAAAACATTGTTGTTACCATAAAAAAAACGATTAATCATTTGTAACAAGACCACAGACTAACTACGCGTAGAATAGACGGTCCAGACCTCCCGCAGAAATTCTTTTTTCATGTTGTGTAACGTCAGAACTTCAGAACTGAAGATAGTTTAGATTTAGACGTAACTTACTAACAGACTGTAGTAACAGTTGATAACTTGACAGTTATGAATGAGTGAATGAACAAATCTGTAATCGGCCAGATTGGTAAAAAAATGCAAATGCAACGTACACTTTTTTTTTTGTAAAAAAAAATTTTTTTCCCGCAGGTTTTACTCAAATTTTATTTAATTGCAAATTTTTCATTTGTTTATAAATTATATTTTTGAGTTTTGATATAAAAATACCTAGTCATAAGACGGAGCATTTGTTTTCTCAATAATTTGTCACTTCAATTGTTTTTTTTTTACCTCCAAATACATTATATTGTATTCGGTTCTAAATACATGTGTAAATTTATATTTTAGACTACTTGATGTTTGTGAAAATGACGTCGATAGATTCCGTTACACAGACAGTTAAACAGGTAAATATACTTATATTTAATAATATAATAATAAAAATGTGTTAAAAAGTGTCACTAATGCCGAAAATTCTGACTTCAAAGTAATCATTTATGTAAGCTGTGATATACTAGTATATAGCCTAATGATGAATGAACCAGGGGACTCTAAAGTCAAAAGGTCTCAAGTTGAATCCCAAGGCTACTGACTATCTGAAGTAACGTGCATGTTTGTCACATACTCAAACGGTGAACGAAAACATTGTGAGGAAACCCGCATAGGTACCTAAAAGATTTTGCCAACCCGCAGTAGGTTAGCGTGATGTCTATAGCTTAATTATTCTCAAATAAGAGGAGACCAGAGCCCAGCAGTGGGACGTAAAAATGGGTTAATGATGACACCTTACTTTACTTACAGCTTTACTCATTCAAAACAACGTCACCATGAATAAAATAATGTAAAATTGCATTACTCGTGGAGTTCACAATATTTATTATGTACTACATTCTATTTTGAGTTACAAGGAAAAACATGTTCAAACTTCGTTTACTTCAAATTACGATCTTAACATTTTATGAATTAAATTGAAGATTGAAAACCCCAGAAGTATTTATACATATATTACATATACCTATACTTTCATCACTATTTTCCTTGTAAATTATAAGCAAAACCATAAAAACAGTCTTTCAAGGAATCTGTCTTATAAATTTAAAACGTAAAACATGAGTTAGTGTTTACCAGGTGCTTCTGTCCATTGAGGTATATTGTTTGAGTACTTTTAGTACCATACATACATACATACACTCACGCCTTTTTCCCATGGGGGTAGGTAGAAACTACAGAAAGCCACGCGCTACGGTCCCTGCATACCACTTTTGCCTCGTCCACATTCATACATCTCGTCATGCACGCGCGCCGGTTATGAGTACTGCGTACCTGACCTTAGTACCATCATATTGTAAATATACATATATCTTGACGTATTGTATGTCATGTATTTAGAGTAAAACTTGCTCAACAAGTAGTTAATTTACCTCTGCTTACCTATCAAACGTAATCATTTACATTGCGTGGTGAATTTGTTGTACCGCTTCTTCTTCCCATTTAAAGACCACCATTGACGACGTGACGTTAAAAACGACGTAGCTTACATATTTTGAATTTATGATATTTTGAGTTTCAAATTACATTAAATCATGTTATTTTCTCATATTATTTATGTAGGTGTCTTTTATGAGAACAAAGTTCTTAATCCGACATGTATGTATTTGATTCTTCAAGTTGTCGAAATGACCGATGTCAAATCTTACTTAATCCTACTAAAATTATAAACGCGAAAGTTTGTAAGTATGGATGTAAGGATAGATGGATGTTTGTTACTCTTTCGCGCAAAAACCGCTTAACAGATTTTAATGAAATTTAGTAGTTTAGTAGTTTATCATCTGAATTAACACATAGGATTTTTATCTATATACCATGCGGGCAAAGCCGCTGGAGGCAGCTAGTATTAAATATCAAAGAGTTAACGGAATGAGTTGTAGCGATCACTCTACAAATACCAGCAACAAGTTTCGCTGTGTCTGTAACGATGGAATAATAGTTCAATCTGGCAACTATGTCATCATCGGTAGAAGAATATGGTTCATTTATATTTATGTGTTATGGGTATTTATAACAACTTCTCATGATCAGCACAATAACATCATTTGACGCTAAAAATAGCTACTCAGACATGTGGCAGACAAAACAAATACAATAACAATAGTTACTGTATGTTTCCGTGGTTTATGGTGATTTTTTACATTATCGCTAATACAAGACATAGAAATAAAACTACTTAACATAACATACCATCACACCTGTCATCCCCGAAGGGTTAGCCAGAAGTGTACTAATGTAACACTCTCGGTCTGGGAATCGAAGCCAAGTCTTTGCTTAGCAGTCGTACTTACGACCACTTGACTTATAAGTATATAGGTATATTCAGGGAAGACGGTCCTAGATCCCAAACATCGGGATTACGTTTTATTGTTAACTTATAATCGATCAACTCAGCCTGTGTTAATCCACTGCTGGACATAGGCCTCTCCCAAACTCTCTGTCCTCCGCCTTCCTCATCCAGTCGTATACACTGCGCTGTCGTATGACCATCTGCGCTGGCCATCATCATCATCATCATATCAACCGTTAGACGTCCACTGCTAGGCATAGACCTCCCTCAAGGATCGCCACGACGACTCTAAAAAATTCTAAAATAAGTAGTTATAAATAGGTAAATATAAGTCCAAGTATAATAATAAAAGTTTCCGTTTAATACCGGCTTAATTACAGCTACCATTAAAATAATAACGGAATATTCCGTCTAATAGGTATTATCTGACGCATATTCTTTACGCGTTGTCCATCGTCTCGATTGCTCAGAAAATTAACACCTCTTTAGTACATTATTTAGTCTCTTGCTACTAACTAAATTGTAATAAATCCCGTAAATAACTGTACTTACAATAAATACTTGTTTATTTATAGAGTACTAACTCCCACCCGCGGCTATGTCCATATGGCAACAACAAATCCACATGGTACAAAAATTAGCAGTAAGTAGCCTATGCGTTAATCCCAAGTACTAATCTGTCTGTTTGCCAAATTCCATACAAACCCGTTAAGCGGTTTTTACGCGAAATACTAACAAACATTCATCCACACAATCTTTCCTGTTTATTATAACAGTTTAGACTTTCACACAAGACATTTTTCTTTGAACGTACTACTTAAGTCGGCGTGCTTTTGAAGAGCTTTCATATAACTTAATTTGTTGAACCTAATAACTGTGATACAATTAAATCGTTACTCGTAAATATCTGGTGTCAGTGCCGCACGCGCCCCCTTTAATTGATGGCATGCGATGCGCATGCGCAACATTTTATTACTTAGAGTAGGAACGATTTGATAAAAATATTGTTAGGAGAAAAGAATAATTAGAAAACCAAATTTATTTGTAAAAACGCCATAAAAAAAATATTGGATAAATACCAAAGTATACCAGTATCATAAATTGTCCTTTTATTCAGTATGTCGTTACAGTTTTTTAGTGCTAAAAAAATATATGTATTTCTGTAAATAGGTCCTTTGAGGACTTTTGATTTGCTTTAACTATAATATTCTTATGAATTTCCAAACTAACGACCTCTGAGATGAAATGCCGTAAAAAACTGAAGTGAGATTTTTTTTTCACCGACAAGATTAAACTTAGAAATTTCTTACACTGTAAATACTAATCGCGTATTGTAAAAATAAACATAAGTACTACATATCACACATCTCGGAATTATTAGATAAACCATGAAATGCGGGCTCCTATATGCTGGTTATATTCGCGAGTGGACCCGCCGATTAACAGCGCCGCAGACCTGTTCCGCCTTGCGAGGGAAAGACTGAAGTTTTCCGAACTGACGGCCAACCTACAGTAATTGGAGAGGCACTTCGAAGAAGAAGATATGCTGGTTCTCGTGTGGCTCAAATATAAAGTGTTATAAGTCAATTTACGCAAAGACAAACAAATCGGTGTAATATTAATTTATTTACTTATCTCTCTTAGAACTTCAAAGTGTAAAAATGATGGTCACTAAAAGATAATGGTTGTATGGTTCTCTAATTGTGTAACTCAATCAGCGCAATTCAATTGTGTCATTATGTGTGATCTACCGACCCGTGTGCACACCGCCCAATTAATTTGTCTCGTGTGTAATCGTGCCAGATTGTTTGTCCACGATTTAATTACGGGATATGCTAGCCTAGTGGTGTGACCAGTGGACTGAGATGTCAAAGGTCTCGAGTTCAAACCATTGACTTTTCGGAAGTTATGTGCGTATTTATCAAACATCGTGAGGAAACCTGCATGCTTGAGAGACTAACTCGCAGTAGGTTAGCGTGGTGGACTGTAGCTAAATCCCTCTCAACACATCACATGAGAGGAGACCCGTGCCCAGCAGTGAGATAATAATGGGTTGATGATGAATTACTTGCGTGAAACTTTTAGTTCATCATCATCACCAACCTATTTCTTGGCCCACTGGTGGGTATAGTCAGGTTACAGTCCACCATCCTGACCTTGTGATTTTGCAGTTGCAGGTTGCCTTTAAATACTGTCACAAAAATGGTTTACTATTATTTTACAAAAAACGTGTATCAAAAGATCATTTTACAAACAACGTTTGAAAAACTAATCATTTGACAAACTTTCATTTCGCAAACATATTACTTTAAAAACAATTATTTGACATAATACAGGTTTCGCAAATGTTTTAATTAGTAAATAATTCAACTGTTAAAATATTATTTCAAAAATAATCACATGACATGTGTAGGTATGTCAAATATACACACCTACTTTAGACATGTTGAATTTCATTGATAAATTACCGAGGAAACATCAATAGAATATAGGAAATATGAACTATCAATTGGATAGTACTGATTTGATATATATCTTCCAGGAAGAATATTAATTATAACAACTACCAACTAGCTGTTTTAATGGTAATTTAATTGTGCGCCGCTTTACCGTTTTAATTGATGCGCTGCGCGGCGCAGTGGTGTTGTGTACTCGCAGGTTCGTAATTAGTGAAACGTTTAGCACAAAGTACTAGGTTAGGTATATTTAATTATATATTTCAATTATATGTATAAGTGGCAATCCGTTGTTTATCAACTTTATAAGTAGCTGATTCCCGCGACTTCGCCCGCGTGCAATTTAACTAAAAAAAATATATGTTTCATATTAACTTTACCCGTTTTACCGCCTTAGGGGGTGAATTTTCAAAAACTCTTTCTTAGCGGATGCCTACGTCATAACATCTAACTGCGTGCCAAATTTCAGTCCGATCCGTCCAGTGGTTTGGGCTGTGCGTTGATAGATCACTATGTCAGTCTTTGAGTTTTATATTTTTATAACGTAATATACTATCATACCTGTCGTCCCCGAAGCGTTAGGCAGAGGTGTAATGTTCACCCACATTTAGCCAGTATGTTTTAGGTCCCATGTAAGAGAGGGCGAGTGTTTTGCCATTTCAGAAGAGGTAGTAGGTAGTGTAAAGCCAGTTTTTTCGCTCAAACTGAGCTCACCGACTGACCTTACAGAAAACCGCAGTGAAACAACATATTGTTGTATTATTGTTTCTGCGAATGAGTAAAATCACCAGAGCTCTTCAGGGGAGTGACAATACTTACAGCATGGGATTTCCGTTTACTATCAATGTAGTAACTCCCTTTAAAAAACAAATTTTTTTCTGAAACAGTCGGCAAGGCGTGAGCAACATATTATGTGGTTTTGCAAACGTCCATCCGCGGTAACCGCTTACCATAAGGGTCATAAGTATGTTTGCCGTCTTTTGAATGAAAAAAAAAAACTCATCTCTATACAAATCAGCGAAGTACTTAAGACGACCCAATTAGTCCAACGGTAGCTAACAATGCCTGCTGTGCTATGGGTCCCAGGTTCGAAGCCCGGTAGGGACAAATGTTTGTGTGATGAGCATAAACATTTGTATCCGAGTCATGGATGTATCTATGTATATTATGTATGTATTTACAAAAAAAAAGTATATATGTAGTATATCAACCAACTATGCAGTATCCGTAACACAAGCCTCGTTGCTTAGCTCGGAACTAGATGGCGCTGTGTCATAATGTCCAAGAATATTATTATTACTTTAGTAATGGCGATTCAAGAAGTGAATTTTCCTTGCCGTCGCTGTCGGTCGGCATAGATTTTCTCGCACGTAGAAAGCGAACAGGTTTGGTTTAGTTTAGTGTTTTCTAAATAAATAAGTACCTACGTAACATAATGTTTGTGTAACAGCCATATTGCACACTTTTTCTGCTTATACCTATTTATTAAGCTCTGGCGCCTGAGGCCGAATGAAGCAGGTTTTAATAACTACGTAGTGTAAATAGAGTTCATAATCAACTAATATAAAATAAATATTAAAAAAAATATCTTTTACATATCATATGTTATATTATTAATATGAGTATGCTTTGACATTAGTTTTTTTATAATTCGAATTTTATAAGTAAAATTTATAACATATTGATGTTTTTAAGGTTTCACGATTCGTATAAATTTTAATTATTATAGACAACGGATCTAAACACATATAACATATTCACTGAAATCAATTAAAGATTCAATTAAAGTTTCATTCCTATGAAATGAAACATGAAAGAGATTCAACAATTAAAACCAAAAACATATTGTAATTAAAACAAAACATAAGTGATTGGTTTATTTAATGATAATAATTTACATTCTCTGACTTTTTTTTAAGTGAAAAGTACAGTCAACCCGGTAACAGAACTAATATTATTAAAATATATTCAGAGTTAAATAGGGCATGATACGTGCAAGCGACTGTACAACGCGTGCATTGTTCTAATGTGGAACTATGCCGATAAAATGTAGGTATGCTTTTTAATTCTAATGGCGAATTGAAAGACATACATTCTATGATTCTACAAATTATACTAGTTATCTGTATTTAATTGAACACTACATCCTATCGTACAAGTGATTGAGTAAGCATTTATGTACATTATTGCTTACTTAATCTTTAGGCGTTGTGGTGTACAGAAGCGTTAGCGTTTGTTTCTACGGGATTTCCTACGCCTAGCAGGGTTCAGATGGAATAAAAACTCCGAGAATCAGATAAAAACTATGAGTAGTGGCGGAGCGAACGTATAGCTGCGGGCGGCGGCCGGTGGGCAAGTGCACGAGCGTCGCCTCAAAAATGGCGGTGCTGCGCGATGGGAAAAGAGAACGAGACAACGATATTAGAGCGCGACACACCCGCGATGCTTACATCCGCCTCGCCACTATTCTGGGTAATATTTATTTACAAACTACAGATAATAAAAGATAACAAATTGAATACAAAATATAAAATTAATGTCGTGCACATTCTCCCGCCGGTGCACTCGTGCACATCAGCTGGTAAGCACGACTATTTTCTTTACCGCACGCTTCAGCCGTCCCGTTTTCGTCTGGACATCCACGACTCTCACGGTACCGTCTCTGCCTGGATACGTCTCGATAATCTGCCCTCGTATCCAGGCATTGCGTGGCAAGTTGTCGTCCACCAGTAGCACAACATCTCCTTTCTTAGGCACTCTTCCTTGGCCTTGTGGCTCCCGCCGGTGTTGTAACGCCGGGAGATATTCTCTGATCCAACGTGTCCAAAAGATATCTGCCAGACGTTGAGCGTGCCGCCACCTCTGTTTGCTGTGGAAGTCGACGTTGCTGAAGGTCCCTGGTTGTGGCACTCTGGCAGGTCCTCCTAGTATGAAATGTAGAGGGGTGAGAGATTCGGGGTCGTCTGGCGATGCTGAAACAGGTGTCAATGGCCGGTTATTGACTGTATACTCCGCCTCTAGGAGTAGTGTGGTAAATACTTCTTCTGGGGGGTGTCGTTCATTTAGAGTTGCTGTTAGGGCTCTCTTGACGGACTGTACCAGCCTCTCCCAAGCACCGCCCATGAATGGTGCTCCCGGGGGGATATAGCGCCACCGGATCGTGCGTGACGCGGCCTCCTCTTCTGTTGCCTGGTAAGCAGCTCTTCTCAGCTCCGTATCTGCTCCTCGCAGGTTAGTGCCGTTGTCAGAGTGAATTTCGTTCGGGCACCCCCTGCGTGCCATCATCCGTCGTAGAGCCATGATTGCACTATCGGAGCTCAGCGATCCCGCTACTTCAAGATGGACCGCTCGTGTCGTGAGGCAGGTAAAAAGTGCAACGTACCTCTTTACGTGTTGTCGTCCCACAGTCACACTGCATGGGCCAAAGTAATCTAGTCCAACGTACGTAAATGGCCTCTGGTGATGTGCTAGCCTGGTGTGCGGGTGGTCGCCTGTCGCCGGTGATGCTGGTTTTGCACGCAGGATGCGACATTTGATACAGCTTCTCACGACGCCGCGCGTAGCAGGTCTAAGCCGCAGTATCCACAGGCGCGACCGGATCTCGTTGACAACTGTTTCAGTCCCGCCGTGGTGATTCTGTTTATGCACCCATGCGATGTATAGCTTGGTATAGGCGTTACCTCCATCCAAGACTGGGGGGCTGCGTTGTAGACTCGACAATTGTAAGGCTGAGTCTATACGTGATTTTAATCTTATGATTCCTTCGTCATCCAATACTAAGCTTAGTTTCCGCAACTTACTACTTCGCTCTAGGGGATTGCCTTTCCGTAGTCGGCACAAGTCTTCAAAAAAGTCTTTTTCTTGCACAGCTTTCCACCAGAGCTTTTCTGCTGCCTCCACATGTCGGCTCTCGAGGGTGACGTAGTTAACCTTATGCTTGTATGTTTGTGGAGTAGCTCCGGGTTTCGCTGCCGGTCGTGGTGTTGACTGCATCCATGGGCCGTCATCATCTGATCGACGCGCTCGTTTTGTAGCAACGCTGTGTCTTGTACGGCACATCTCAAGAAACTGAAGTACTCTGCCAGTCGTTCTCACAAGGCGCAACCAACTAGAAAATCTGGTGGTGTCGGGCAGGCTATTTATGAGGCGTGTCGCGTGATGTGCGGTGGTGGTCACACGCTCTTCTCCGGTAGTCAGCGTCTCCGTCGGTTCTGGCTCCCGCGGCCAGGACTCCTCGGCGTTATAAAGGAAGTCCGGCCCGCGGAACCAGCGGTGATTGCAACCAAAGTCGCTAGGTGTGCCGCGAGTGGCATCATCGGCGACATTGAGTGCAGTAGGCACCCAGCGCCACTCGCTGACTTTGGTTTCCTCTTCAATTTCCGCCACCCGATGGGCGACGAACGGTTTGTAGCTGCGTGGCCCGGCTCGCAGCCAGGCGAGCACAGTGCGCGAGTCTGTCCAAAAGACCCGGCGCGCCGGCTTCAGGTCGTGCTCGGCCTCGACCGTGCGGGCTAAGCGACAGCCCAGCAAGGCCGCCTGGAGCTCCAGGCGCGGTATCGATGTTGTCTTCAGCGGGGCCACCTTTCCCTTGGCCATGGCCAGGGACAGGTGGACGGTGGCGCGTGCGGTCACCGCACGCCAGTACACGGCGGCGACGCAAGCGGACTCGCTCGCGTCCACGAAGATGTGCATCTCTCGGTGCACAGCGGTAGCGTAGTGCGGGTAGCACCGCGCAACGCTGAGATGGCGCAGGTTCTTCATGTGGCCCAACCATTTGAGCCAGTCGCTGTGCAGATCATCGGGCAGTTCGTCATCCCACCCGACGCCTAGACGCCAGGTGTCTTGGAGGAGGCGCTTGGCGGGCGCTGTTACAGGGGTGATGAGACCTAAGGGATCAAACAAAGACATTATAGTTCGAAGCGCTTCTCGTTTAGTGGGTCTCTTTGTTCCATCGACGACAGTAGGGTGGACCCTCTTGAGGTCTAAATTGAAAGTCAACTGATCTTCACTTGGCTTCCACATAAGGCCAAGAGTTTTCTCTGAAGCAAGGCTGTCTTGAAGTTTTACTTCTATACTTTTATCGGTTTGCTTGGGCGCAATGACTTTAATTACTTCTGCTTGATTTGATGCCCATTTCTGTAAGTAGAAGCCTGCCTGACGATGGACATGATCAACATCTGATGCTACTTGGATTGCTTCTTCTAATGTATTAAAACTTTGTAAATAATCATCCATATAATGGTTATTACATATCGCCTCTGCCGCTTCAGGGAATTCGTTTCGGTAATCTTCAGCATTTCGATTTTTAATATAAATTGCGGTGCACGGTGACGAAGCGGCACCGAAGATCACACTGCGCATGCGATACTCTGTAGGGGGTCCCTCCCGCTGGTCACCTCGCCATAAGAAACGTAAAGCATCTCTATCTTCTTCTCTTATACCAATTCTAAGAAACATCTCCTGGATATCAGCAGTGACAGCGATGCCTCTCTGGCGGAAACGCATGAGGACTCCGGGTAAAGATTGTAATAAGTCTGGACCAGTAAGTAATAAATCGTTTAAACATATACCTTTGGTTCTAGCGGCAGCGTCCAGCACAATACGAGGTTTTGGTTTACTAGGATTCACAACTGCAAAATGAGGCAAATACCAAGTGCGTTCAGGTTGGGGTGAAGTTGTAGCCACCTCAGCATAGCCACTTTCTAACAGATGTGTCATTTGCTCAGAATACTGGCGTTTGAGATTGGCATTCTTATCCAGTTTCTTTTCGATTCCTTTAAGTCGATTCCATGCTGTATCTCTGTTATCAGGTAGTTTAACTTCGTCTTTATTCCACAGGAGCCCCGTCTCAAAACGACCATCTGGCAGCCGGCGACTCTTGCTATCTAATATTCTCAAAGCACGTTCGTTTGGATCATTCTTTGTGCATTTGGGTTCGATTCCTATTGCATCAAGATCAAAGAAGTTCTTCATGAGATCATCTAATTGTTCTTCTTCATGATTATGGACTGTAATTTTCGAAACTATATGTACTTTATGTGATTTACCTCTGTTAGGACCATGTAGTACCCATCCAAGCTCGGTAAGTGATGCTACAGGTTTGCCTGGCTCTCCACTCTTGACTGATTTCGAAATAATTAAATTCCAGTTGTCTTGGCCAATTAGTAAGGATGGTGTGCCGCAACAATACATTAGGTTCTCAGCGATTTCCTGTAAGTGTACACAATTATCTATTATGCTTTTGTCAACAGTTTGAGGCCAGAGACGGAGCTGGTCAATGGTGCGTGCCATTAAGTGATGCTCTGTGTCAGCATGTTGACCAATGATGTGAAGTGATACATGTCTCGATGAGCTAGCATTGACACGAGCTCCTGCTACGCCCTCAATGTCAAATGGTTCTATCGGGCCTGTGGCTCCAACTGCTTGTGCTACCTTGTCTTCGATTAATGTGACAGTTGAGCCTTCATCTAAAAGGGCGAAAGTATCTATGGTTGATGTGGGTCCACGTACTCTGACTGGTATTATTTTAAGGAATGCTCTCTCCATATTATGTGGCCGTGCTGAGGTAACTACTGCGGAGTCAGCAGGAGTTTCCTTTGTGTTAAATGCCTGCTTATTATGCAAAAGCGGGTGATGCGATCCACGGCACTCCTCAATGCCACAAGCTTTATAGGAACAGCTATGGCGATAGCCCCTCTTCTTCAAACACCGAAAGCATAAATTTAAAGATTTAGATTTTTCCCACCTGTCATTGATATCAAGCTCTTTGAAAACCATGCAATCACGGAGGCCATGCTTCCCGTTGCAGATGCTACATGCTGGTGTGGCAGGCGGAGATGTGGCTGCGTGTGCGGGCATGGCAGAGTAGGCCTGTTGTGGCTTCTTGTGCGGTGGTGGAGTGCGTTCCTGTATCTCGGCCTGGGCATACCGGCTGCAGAGGTCTGCTTCTCTAGATAGAAATGTAGAAAGATTAGCAAGATCAGGTTCATCTTCAGCTTTCCCTGCAGCATAGTCATACCATCGGTACCGCAAAGCTGGTGTCATGCGGTCAACCACAGATCGAACAGCCTCCGGGTTGTACAGGTAATGTATTTTATTTAATGCCTTTACCACTGCCACAATGTTAATAATGCGACTAGCAAATATGCAAATATCACGCGGATTATCAGTAAGCTTAGACAGTGCCTTTATTTTATCCATCTCTGCCATGACAAGTGTATCTGAGCGACCAAACCTTACCTCCAATAACCGCATAACCTCGTCCGGTTCGGTCTCAGCCACAAACAATGATATCGCTGCTTCCTTCGCCGCGCCTCGCAAGCATCTCCGTAGGCGCATCATATTTTCAATTTTGGTAAACCGGGCGCACGTATCTCGGTAGGCTGCTCGGAATGCCAGCCATTCACTACAAGCACCACTGAAAACAGGCAAGTCGTAAATATACTTTAAAGGCACGTGCGATGAGGAGGCCCGCGCGGCCTCTGTAATGGCCGCGGCGAGCGACGCCATGTCAGGTATTTGTGTACCACTTCGTTGCACGTTTTCTTCGATAGGTCGGTTGGTGTGTGCCAACTCTTCATGCTCATTGGGTAAGTGAATAGTTTGAGTAGCAAGCCAGCTCTCAACAAGACCTGATTTATTTTCTTCGCCAGAGTCGATGTCCTCTTCAGTATATATGGACTCAGCGTCGATCCTGGCTAGCTCTGCCTCAGCTAGTGCCGTAGCCGCCTGGGCCTCATCCAGCTTTCTCTTAGCAATTCGTTCGAGAATTTGAGCACGTTTGACACTTTTATTGGATTTAGACTTAGCTGACTTTTGAGGCTCCACGCTGCCGTCATCCTTACATTTTACCGTAAGCCCTGGTGCTGGCAAAGACTTAGGTCTTGATACAGTGTCCGCACGTTTCAATGTAATTGACCTTGTCACTGGCATTTTACGTAATTATTATTAAAGTTCGATTCAAATATTTACTTAATTATTTACGATTATGTACTTGTTACAACAATTTAAACTCGATTAAAACTCTTCACTATATACTTTACTACATGCACTATGCACTTAAACTTGCTTATATACGTAACACTATTTAATTTACATCACGATTCACGTTAGGTATTTATTATACCACGAAACGACACAACGAAATGACCATATAAGGTAATTACGATTCCACAATAAACTTTTGATTTCGATATTGAAGCAATTTACGATACGATTTTTTACGATTAACTTTACTTCAAATCAATGATAATCTAAGTTATTTACTTTACCAAAATGACCACTTCGTTGTGCCGTGCACATGCTCCGCCGGACGCCGACCGCGTGCCGCAGGAATATCCAGATCCGGCTCGAATTGACCAATTTCTGTGGTGTACAGAAGCGTTAGCGTTTGTTTCTACGGGATTTCCTACGCCTAGCAGGGTTCAGATGGAATAAAAACTCCGAGAATCAGATAAAAACTATGAGTAGTGGCGGAGCGAACGTATAGCTGCGGGCGGCGGCCGGTGGGCAAGTGCACGAGCGTCGCCTCAAAAATGGCGGTGCTGCGCGATGGGAAAAGAGAACGAGACAACGATATTAGAGCGCGACACACCCGCGATGCTTACATCCGCCTCGCCACTATTCTGGGTAATATTTATTTACAAACTACAGATAATAAAAGATAACAAATTGAATACAAAATATAAAATTAATGTCGTGCACAGGCGTGTTTAATTATTTTTTACTGATGCATTCTTTGCATTTGTGTTTTAATGTTTATCAACAATAATGATATATTTTTGCTGAATTTAACAATATTTCATATACATGCTTTTACGGATATGTAGACTAGAGATGAATCAATACTCTTATAAAAGTAGAATACAAAACTTCATGTAGGACAGTTAACGCAGTTACCGACTGAAGTTTTTTGCCAGTTAACTCTTTCCAAAGGCGAAATGTATCAAATATTTTACAAGCCGTAAGATTTCTTCTGCACGTGTAAATGTTGCCCAACCCTGGGATTATCTCCTACGTAGTATGTGCGATTACTACTACTAATAAACAAAAACACCAAAACACGGAGCTACTGATAGAATGTCAGAAATCATTGACAATTTATTTAAAAACAGCGCAAGCACTGTGCTAGCGCTGTAAAAATATATTGAATTAAAAAATATATTGTTGATAAAAATTAAATTCTTGATAAAATTAAGGACCACCTCAATCACGACGGCTTTCATACTAAAAAACTGCTTCAAAATCGGTGTATTCATTTAGGAGTTACATTGCGGCATACACGTAAAATTTAAAATACTCCTATTTTTGCGCCGGAATGTTAAATTGTTTCCTATTTATTTAGTTGTGTTTAAAAAACATTTGACGGCCAAATTGATTCTGTTTGATTTTCTTACATCGTAATGTTATTAGTTTTGGTACGCTCTACGCGTGTGTCACATCACAGCTCACACCGTTTATATTTAGATGGATTATAGTGAAATGACGCCATAGCGCCCGTGAAATGAATGTCTAGTGACCGAGGCAATGCTTCATTTTGCGCGTCACTGTGTCAATGTTTTGTTAATTATAATAATAAAATTGATAATGTGTTTAAAATGAGATCAAAATGAGCAAAATTATTCATTGTAACCTAAAAACAATAATCAATACAATATGTACAAGTTATTATGTATAGTTGTTAATTGGAAAAGTATGTCTGTCTGTCATCACGCTTTAACCGCTGAACCGATTAAATTGACATTTGGATTGATTTATCCCGAAAATCAACCCTTAAAAGGGCAACAACGATAATTTCTTAAAAGAGGGTGATAAATAAATAAACAATACTTATTACAACAATATGTCATTGAAATAAAACTGTCCATTTTAAATCCGAGGTAAGGGGACTTCGGATTTAAAATGGTCAGTTTAATTAACAGGACAGACCCGTGAATTTGGATGTTGTAAAGGTACAACATCCAAATTCACGGGCCTGTCCTGTATTCTACCGCGATAAAATCTATAAAAAGCAGTTTTATTTTAATGTCTAATATTAGCGTAAGTGTAAGACATCATCTTGTGATCGTATTTCAAAAATATCCGTAAAGTTGTAATTGAAATAAAAGATTTGTATTTTATAAACGTGTTGAAGGAATCTATAGAGCGAGATGCAAGAAGAATCACCAGTAGGGGGAACCAAAGCGGAGACCTAGAAGGACTTGCATCAATCTTCTATAAGAAGGTCAATAGTTCTTGGTTCTTTAGTTCCTAGTATTCACAATTCAAAAGTACCTGTAATATTAGTCTAATGAAAAATAAAAACATTTGACTTTGAATTTGGATTTGAGAGGGAATATGTCCTTGGTGGACATATTCCCTCTCAAATCTTTCCAACGCTAGCTTTAAGCAAGTTAGCAGACTTCTCACGCCATCGCGAAAATATCGTTGTTTTTCTTCACCGTTTGAGCATGTGTACGGTGCTCTTGCACTCTATATAGTCTTAAAAATTATGATATAATCTCCCTTTGATCTGGAGCTGTATAATATATGGACGGACCTTAGATTCGGAGCAATATGAATCCGGACGAAAGTAGTATGCGAAGATTGCAAAACGTGGCTTTCATTACATCCTGCCGTAAAATGCATGAAAGTTTACGCTAACCATACTTGGCAGCTTAATAAACAGGTTACAGACCAAAATACTCCATCTCATAGTTAACTGCACTTGTTGGTAGATTATCTTATTAGCGAAAGACGCCGGAGGACGCCAGTTAGTCGGCGGATATATGGTTAAAGACTGACCTTGTTCCTCCCATGTGCTTATAAAGATGCGGGCGGCGCGGCGGAGTGATGACACGATACTAACTACGCTGGATTTTACTAATTTTACTAGCTCCAGTAGTTAAGTGTTGAACTTTAACTCTTGAGTAATTGAAATGATTCAGATTGTCAATAATATTAATAGAAATGTTAGCTGTTATTTACTATAAAATCAAGACCACCGACCGAGACTTCTGCCCATAATATATGTAATATTAAATTGATATCATTCTATATTACCTTCGGCGATAAAATCCATGAAAAATTGTTTTTTTTTTTCAATGTCTAATAAGTATTTAAGTGTAATTATAGAGAACTACCTTGTTGGAGTTGAAACAAGCGTGCTTAATGTCAGTGGTGATATCCAATTCAAGCTTAATATAGTTTTACTTTTTTGTATAAGTAACTCTATTTTCCTCACGATGTTTTCCTTCACCGTTTGAGCATTTGATAACTACGCATGTGATAATACGCCTTGCGTTTGCACTCGAGACCTTTGACATCTCAGTCCAATGGTCACACCACTAGGCTACCACAGCTCTAAAACTCAAAACATTATTTAATTATAGGTAGGTTATATCAAGATTTATCAGAACTACTGTAACATTAAGGGCCCACCTAACAATTAGTAAACATTTTGCAAAATATGTATTTATTTATGATCTTGAATTAGGATGTTTCGATCACCATCAACCTGTTTATTGTCTCTTACTCTTTAATGGTCCGTGCCTGGCAGGGGTGCTGGGCTCGGGTCCCTCATTAAGAGGGATACGCTCTAATCTACGAGGCTAGCCTAGTGCAGGTTGGCAGAATTCATAATGAAAATCCATCGAGAAAACTCACAGACGGGCTGGTTTTCCTTCCGATGTTTTCTTTTCCCGTTTGAGCATATGAAAAATATGTATACCTACGTAACTTCAAAATGTCAGTGGTGCGTACCATGGGGTCCAACTCGAGACCTTTGACAAAGTTATTAGGTAGGTGATTATATTATTCGAGTAAAATAGGTAGAATCATTACAAAAAATTTTTTTTTGTTAGCAATCCTAATCATAAGCGAAATGAATCTGTTAAATAGATAAGATATCACATAAAAATGCCAAATATGTCCTTACTGTGTTCTCAGACTATCTAGATTGACATGATATTTAATCAACTGATTTATTTGTCTACTGAATCTTAAACAACTGTCTGGCAAAAATAAGTATTACAGACGACAGAAAGGCAAACAGGGGAATTTGAGTTAAATGAGTTAAAGAAATATAAGCAAAGGGAAGACCAAGACGAAGCGAGATTTCTCGATCAAGTTGAACTATCCGATTGGAGAAGTACCTCCTCCTCACAGAAGACCGCAGTGAAACAACAATAGTTGTGCTTCTGCAAGTGATAAAGGTTGCCAGACCGCATTAAGGGAGTTACTATTCTGACAGCAAAGTATTCCTAAGAAAAAACCGAAAAAACCTAAAACGATTCCTACTTTTTTGGATTTTGACAGAGTTCGTAGTTCGTACTCCATATGGTAACCGCTACTATCAGCTTACGGCCGATGTTTACCGAAAACGAAAAGAAAGAAATAGATCATGTCAAAAATAACAGAGATGTAATATTACGATACTGTACGTAGCTATTCATGTGGCCATACGTAATTACATAAGCGCCACCTGAAACGTACATGTCGAGCGAGTACATATAATTGAGTAGCTACATATGTATTAACATTAAGTCCTCAGGTTGTCATTATTGATCACATAAAATCATGAATATCATTTCGTGTAGAATTTTTTCAGATAGTAGATATATACATACATATGCAGTTGATGCTATGGTCAAACATTGGTATTGCTTTTCGAACACTCCTTATTACAAAGCAAATGGGGCCTAAATTACACCCCTGAGGAACTCTAACACAAAGGCGCTATCTATTGTAAAATACCTACCTTTTCTGACAAAAACAGTAACTTAGGTACATTGTTTTTACCAGAAAAGATATACAATGTTTAGTATCAGCTGTCGGTTCAGAATTATGTCAATGATACTTTTTAAGATAACAACTTTGTGTTTTACTTAGTCAAAAGCTATAGTTAAATCTTATATCAAAGTATTTGTTACAACTTATGTTGCCTTGCTATGATCGAAATTTGTATGACTTGACAGTTAGACTAAAATTTTTACTTTTATTCGTCAGCATCAATCGCAACACAAAACCCTAAATTATTTCTCTACGTTTTATAATGTACATTACGAACTTACCTACTTCCAATTTCGATGTTCACATCAATATATTTATATTTTAAAATGTCGTGAACCCGTGACTAATTTTAATATTATTCACTGCATATTATGTACCTACTAAACAATGAGTCTATTGCTTCTTAGAAACCTCTTTAATTCCATTGTTGGTATTTTTTTATTAAAAAAATATGCAAGCAAGATAGGTTTAAAAATGGAACAACGAGCCAGAGACTATCAAACTTGGAGGCCATAAGAAAGTCACGATATCACCAGATAATATTATGAACAATGAATAAACATATTGTAAATTATTACTACTTCATAATCATCTCATGGAAGGACTTATCCCGTTATTAAATTCTCATGATATTATAACATTACCAAGTAATTTAGATTTTATACAATTAAACAATCCGCTTTAACAGATGATAATTTTAGTTTTATTCTGGCGCTCTGCCAGCTCTTTGTTTGTTTGGTAGGTACAAGGAAAAATATTGATAAGAATTATTTATACTTGTATTCAATATTTTATTTCAATATCAATACTTATATAAATTGTGTCTTAAAAGGAGGCACGTAGGTAGATTTTAGTTTACTCAACAGGAAATGGCTAAGGAAAAAATAAAATTAGCACATAATATAATACTATTTTTTAAGATAGACATATTTACTTACGTTGAATATAGAAAATCTCCCGTTGAACATCTTCACTGCAATAATCACTGTTATTTATAAATACAGCACATAATCCGTGGTAAATTCACTAACTTTCGTCCATTATTGGAATCTAAAATATGTGTCGATCCCGCGCCATCGCGCGGCCGAACGCATTTTTTTACGAACACAACACAAAAAGAAAACAGAACACACACCACCTCGCACAAATGAATTTCAATACACTTCACACATTTCTGACAACGAACATGCAGCGATTCTAATTTCGAACGACATCAACTTGGCAAAACTACACACAAAAGTAAACTATTCAGTTACATATTTCTAACTATAAGCATAGCGCGATATCGCTCCGCGGTTGGCGAGAGGGACGGAACACAAAACGCGGGACTTGGACAATGTGTTGGAAAGAGACGGTTGTGTTTTCTTAGCACTGCGTCAGTATCCGGTATTCCCGTTCGAGATTTTTGTGTAGAGAGGTGTACAGCATGGCTTTGATAACGTTCGCGCTGTCGGCCGCCCGTGGTCACTCTGTTGGAACTCCCAACTGACCTTAGTAGGATAATACTCCAGCTAACAATCACACAGAACCCAACACTACAACAATAATGCTACACAAGTCTTTATCAAATTAAACGCACCCACTTCGGTCTTCGAGACATAATAACCTGACGACGAAATGTGAAAGTAGGTAGGATTAAAAAACAAAACCTTTTGTATTTTGTGCTTCACTAACTTAATACTATATGTATGTATATACTTATCTGTTATATACAAACGGGAACATCGTCTGTTGGTTGACATTGTTATCAGATAAAGCTGTTTCTACCTCTCAAAATAGCGCAATGTTGGTATAAATATAAATAATTAAATTGTTTGTTTAGAACAATTATTAAAGAAACATTTGACGCACTGAAGTACGTCAGCTATTTTACCGCAACTTGTGCAAAGAAGGAGTGTTTGTCTCAAATCTAGTGCAAGCTTGTAGCGCTGGCCGCGCCGCAACTGCGTCGCCTTCGAGTATTTTAACATTATCAATGATTATTTCCTTATATATTCAACATTAACATTTTTAAATATTATAAATATAATAACAATAGAAGTGTAATTGCACCGATACCAAGATCTTGGTACAAGCAGTGATATTATTTTTAAAAAAATCACAAAATAAAACCTTTAAAAATTTTAAAACGAATATTATCATGCCTGACATCATCCAAATGGCTACGCAGGTCTCTTTTTATACTATGAGGGTGACTAACAAGCTTACAGCTCGTCTGATGGTCAGCAGTTACCTATAGACGTTTTCAACACCAGAGGTGTCAGACCAGAGATGTGTTGTCAGAATAGTAACTCCCCTAACGAGCTCTGGCAAACTTACTCACTCGCAGAAACACGACTATTGTTCTTTCATTGAGGTCTTCTGTAAGTCGGATGCACTTCCCTAGTTCGGCAGCTCAATTTGAGAGTGAAATCTCGCGTTGTAAAATTTCAAAAAAAATAAAAATCCAATAGCTCGTACTTCGAATAAAAATCAAGCCTCTTTCCGAATTTTATCGCGTGATATTGATATTCTTCTTATGGGTCTGTCCGCGACCATTGAAACTGTAAAGTATCCAAAATAAAATAGGATTAAATAATACAAATATATCGCGATGAAATATGCAAAAACTAAGAATTCAATATTCTACAAGTTAAATAAAAAAAAACACTAACGGAGAAGGAAACATTGAAAGGAAATCCGGATTTAAATAATGATGATCTCAATTCGCCCACACACATGGGCACACGATTAGTCAAAGCAGTGATTAATGCTTCTGTTTTTATGAGAGGACAGAGGGCTATGCCCTCCATTGGTCACTCACAAGCGTAGGTACTTATGTGTATTAAGACTTATTTTGATTTAGTTCTCGTCAGCCGCCACACTGAGTCCTTACTACTGCAACTTCTGTAAGCCAAAGATACGATTCAAATTATTCCCAGTTAGACGACCCAGTTAGTCCAGCGGTAGTTAACACTGCCTTCTGTGCTATGGGTCCCGGGTTCGAATCCCGGTAGGGCCAAATGTTTGTGTGATGAGCATAAACATTTGTATCCGAGTCATGGATGTATCTATGTATAATATGTATGTATTTACAAAAAAAAAAAGTATATATGTAGTATATCAACCAACTAGTATCCGTAACACAAGCTTCGTTGCTTAGCTCGGTACTAGATGGCGCTGTGTCATAATGTCCAGGAATATTTATTTATTATTTATTTATTGTCAAGACATGAAATGAAGCCCGACGTTTTTAATACCACAAACAAGCTAAAGGTCTGCCTAATAGTAATCGGTTACCGTAGCTATGGACGTTTGGTGTCCAGAGGTGTCGCTCGCACATTGCCGACCCTAAACATGTCCAGGGGAATGATTTGACTGTCTTGGAACCCACAACAAAATTGAATTATGGTTCAGTTACTGCAGGGGCAGCTACGTAGATTAGCATTCAACATTCTACATATAAATATATAGTTATTAAGATTTACGGCTTTATAGATAACTAGCTTTTGCCCCCGACTTCGTCTGCGTAAAATTAGTAATTTTATTCCACCCCCTTTTCCCCCTTTTAAGGTATGATTTCCGGTATGAAAACTACCCTATATCCTTTTCCGGGACTCAAACTATCTCAAAACCAAATTTCATCTAAATCGGTTCAGCGGTTATAGCGTGAAGAGGTAATATACAGACAGACAGAAATAATAATAATAATATTTCCGCATATGTATTATTTAAAAAAAAGTACACAGTCGAATTGATAAGAATTGATAACTCCTCATTTGGAAGTCGGTTAAAAACTTAAAAAGTATGGATGGATTAGTATGGTAATGGATTCCAATTGTACAGTCCGAAGTTTAGGCTGTCAATAAGAATTTTCCAGACCTTAAATATTTTCTAGGCCCTAATCATTTTATCACAAGCTGAAATGGTGAAAGAAAACATCGTGATGAAACCTACATGCTTGAGAGATTTGTCTCGATGGCATGTGAAGTCTGCCAACCCGCAGTAGGCTAGCGTGGTGGACTATAGCCTAATCCCTCTCAAATGAGAGGAGACCCGTGCCCAGCAGTGAGACGTTAATGGGTTGATGAAGAATCATTTTTGTAAAATAGTAGATCACGATAATGTAGACGATGGTGTTTGCTTGTGGCACTGAGATCCATCAAGCAAACCGTTTTAAATATTTTCCATAATTACTATCGATACCAGCTCAAAGCTTTGCTTTAAGTGTTGATTCATGGTAATGGTATGGTACGTCATGTTATATAATATCCATCTTTCTGAAGAAAGAAAGAACCCCGTCACCAAATACATATTATTCAAACGTCACGCCTATAAAACTCTTCGAATCTACTTTCTTGCAACTAAGTGCTATTGCTTTTGGGTAGGCACTTTAAGTAACATAACACTACGCAAACAATTACTGAAGATGTGTACATTGGGAAATTCAAATAAATAGCGTTAGGGGAGGCCAACGACCTTATTTCATGGATTTTGTAGTATGAACGTCATAAATTGAAATTTCTTTGTATAATATGTATATATTTAAAGAAAGAAAACTTTGTATGTTACTTAGACGTAGATGGCGCTGTTTCATGTTGTCGGGATATATTATTGTTATTACATAAGTAAGTATATATTTTTCTATTAGGCTGATTTTGTTATTAAATGTCGAGCGTGTATATTACAATTTTAATTAATACGCAGAAAAACCTTGTGAAATAGATTACGTTCTTACGTACAACTTAATGTTATATGCTTACTAACCGTAGAACCCTTTAAAACACACTCAATACGATATGACTGCGACGCAGACGAGCTAAAATCTAACTTACGAATGACCTTTAACAGTGAAGGCTATAATAATATACTGTCTAGAATAGTTCAACGTGCTTTGCGCGGCCTGAATATAAGATCTGGAGTACTTTTTTTACGGGACAAGGTCGTCAGACTACATCCCTACACATTACTACTACAACTCCTGCAAGCCAGAATCGTGAATAGCTACCATCCAGAAAATCATCGAAACAGCATGAAGCCTGAGCTCAGGGGCTCAGTGGCTCAGGGGAGTATTTACTATTTCAAACTGTGAAATTAATTATGAAATTAAATAAGAGGAGTAAGAAAAACAAAGATATGAGTCAATGAATCAATCAATCTGAGGAAATAACCCTCATCCATTATCTGGCAGCGGCAAGCAGGCCGATCGCTTATCGCCTCACGACAGGAGTAGGTACCCCCAATTCATATTTATTTTCCCTATTGCTATCGGCAATTAAATTCCTTGATGTTCTTTCATGAAACGCCACTGAAAACCTCATAGAAAACCAATGCAGAACGCAATCACACTTGACACAAATATCGTGTATAGTAATTAGGTGCGCAGGCGTCGATTTCACGGTGCAGGCTTATCCGCTAGGGCTGCGGCCGTTAAAGTTTTATCAACATTCGATAAAGCGCTCGATCGGTGCGCGCGCGCAGTATCTGGGTCGCTGCCTACCTGCGACTCCTCGTCACCGTCGAAGTACAATAGGAATGTCGATTTTATTGGGAAATTACTAACTAGTCCTACTCAGTGAAAAATAAACTCACGACTGACGCTACCTCTGCCGCCGCGCGCCGCCTGCGTTAGCCGACGTGCAAACATGCTAATATTACGGTTAAACTGCTGAACTGATTTAGATGAAATTTGCTATTGAGCTGGTTTGAAGTCCCAGGAAAAGACAGAATAGTATTTAGAAGGGGCAAAAAGTAAGAGAAATGTAAACTGTAGGACAATAAAACTTTTATAATTGGACTTTTCGGTAGATGAAAGGAATTTTTTCGGTAGAAAACGAAGTCGCGGGCAAAAGCTAGTAGATTATATACCTACTTACCGGCTGTCTCCCATCATTAATGAAGTAAAGTCAAAAGTCTCGAGTTCAATCTCATGGCATGCACCACTGTCTTTTCACCTTTGACATCTCAGTCCACTGTTCACACCCCTAGGCAGTGCCGGACTAAGGTAATCGGATGCTCCAAGCAATCTAAAAAAGGTCATTCGACATACATTACCAAAATGATTACAAGACAACTGGGCTGAGCCTTTTTTAAGGCTATTTTTTTTGCCCTAGCATCCTAAATGAAATGAAATGATTGTTTATTTCTGTAAATAGATCTTTTTAAAGACGCTTTTACTAGTCATGTAAAATTTTTGTTAGTATCTAGTTGGCATCGGCATTTCCTAACAGACGACCTCTGAGAAGAAATGCCGAAACAAACTCATAGAATGATGGTCTCTTTTAAAGTCGAAACATTTTGGTTTGAATATGTGAGCCTGAGAATGTACGTTAAAGTCTGAGATGGCTTTTTGAAGAAAGCACCAGTGCAGCTTTCAGTTGACCTGTCCATACTGACAGCACGCATACGTCAGCCATGGTTTAGCTCAACCATTAGTGAGGGAGCTTAACGACCCGACGCACGTCAATGCAAGATCAGTGGGACATTTGCGTAGGCCATTTCAAAATCCCAAAGCCGCCAGACATTAACGGCTAATCAAATACGGAATTAATACGGATAATGAAATGATTATCCGTATTGATTCTGGATTGTGTGCCTCCCTAGACGGGAGACTGCCACTATGGTACCACAGCTATTTGTATGGTCTTAAAATATCCGCATGTAGGTATACATGGTGTATAGTGTTCCAGGTCTAGGTGTTTGTGTATGTGAGATCTAGTGTTTGTAAACGTTCCCACGATGTATGTACAACAAACTATGCTCCTGTATATAAAGGAGACGTACCTACACAGTTTTATATACTCTAACCTACACACGCTTTGTGTCGTGACCCCGTCTTGGCTGTAGTACCTACAAATAACAACATACTGCGTAGATAATCATTTTGTAGACCGACGACCTGGTAAAGGTCGCTGGAATTCGCTGGATGCAGGTGGCCCAAGACCGGTCGTTGTCGCAATCTTTGAGCTTTATGTCCAGCTGTGGACGACGTCTAGCTGACATTATATGATGATGAGGAATCATTTCGTGACTTAATACCACGAGGGCGGCAACAAGCCCGCGGCCTGCCTGATAGCGGTCTACCTGACAGAATACCTAAGCAGTTAGCGTAGCATGGATGTTTGCAACACCAGAGGTGTCACTGGCGCGTTGCCGACCTTGTAAAAACTTACACTCCATGCTGTCATAGTTATTCGAACCACAAAAAATAGGGAGCGTTTTACGTTTTTTAGAACTGGGGAGTTACTACACAGCATGGGAATTCCGTTTGCCGTCAAAACGTAATTCCCATGCTGTCAGAATAATCTCTCCCCCAAATATTTTTGCTTCACTGTGGTCTTCAGCAAGGCGGAGGTATGTCCCCAGTCGGCCAGCTCAATTAGAGTCAGACATCTCCTTCCTTTTGTCATAACTCTCTTTATATGTCATATGCATATATAATTATGATATCTACATACATAATATGTAGTCAATTCAAACATCATCCAAGAAAAGTATTCAAGCTTCAACGACCAAAAGTTCGACTTCAAGGAAAAGTCATCATGTGAGCCAAAAGATGACTTTTCAAGGAAGTGTCAACCTAAGTTTTTATCGAAAAACTTACTTATAATGACTTACTTCGAAAAATAATGAATTGCGTTTGCGATTGCGGACTCTTATGTACCGGAAAAGTGACGCTTGAAGGCATCAAAAGCTTTATTAGGAATCAATATTCCTTCGCAAATTAGGCGCGGTAACCGCTGCTTTGAAGTCTCGCGCGCATGCGCAGCTTTTGTGTCCAAGTACCCACAGCGACGGCTTACGGAAACAGCCATTTCTAAAACGTCCAACTCGCCTTTTAACCTACAACATTACAAAAGTAATAGTAGAAAACTCCTTTAGAATTGTTTCAGAAAACACTTGTGCATACACTACTACGTTTTCAAGCAGTTGTTGTGCGGCGGCCGGCGCGGACGCAACTCTTCGCCGAGTGCCAAGTGACGTCAGGGCACGACATGACAGCGAGACAACCCGAGCGGATTGAGCAAACTATTTGTCTGTTAGTAAGTTTGTTCGCCCCGGCTCGAGTCGTCTGGCGTCATATCTCGTCTGGACAGCCGCATCGTGGACATCCGTAGCTTGCAGGCATGGGGCAACACGTGAGTCTCTGTGATTGGCTGCTACATACTACTACTTTTTTTATTTTCATGCTGGCAGGTACGGTCCGTTTCCAGATTTATTCTTGAAATTTTCCACGTGATTTTAGTTTTTCCTTTCGTACTTATAAGTACAAGGATTTCAAGTTGGATTGTGGAAAAAAATGCTTGTGGTTTTTTCTTTATTCAGGTATTTAGTTTTCCGTAAGTCCTTGTACTTAAATTAGCCACGGAATTTAAGTGAAATATGTGGGAATAATGTCAATATCTTGATTAAACACGACCTCAAGGTGATTGGTACATTGCCCACATGTTTCAGTATTTCAGTATCAGTGGTACAAAAAGCTGAGACCATGTGCTGATGTGTGCAATACTTTGTTCTTTAAAGCCGTAGGTGCGATCTTTAAAGGTGATGGAAATGGGTTAATCACTCTGGTTACATAAATGCTAGGATTGTATTGACTTAAAACATGGCGGGTAATTGTGAAATCGAAAATTTTCAGCCTTAATTTTTTCTATTGAATCAGATTGTCATGAAATAAAGAAAAAGGTCGACTCAAAGCTGCGGTTTCCTTAACTTAAGACGTTCGTGTTCATATTAGGTCTGTACATACAAGTATCTATAAATCTGGAGTATCAAAAAGGCTAGCATTCTTTATGGAGTTTTGTATTGACGATTCTTCTCAAAGGTTGTTAGTTAGGTAACGCTAACTCAATCCCAAAAGGTCTATCAAAAAAGATCCCAAAATTGACTTGGAAATGTGTTTTCAAAAGCTATAACTGACATAAATATATTTTATCAACCTCACCTCCTCATCAAGTCCTGCAATGTCGATTAAAGAATCTGAAATGTGAAGATCTTCTCATACATGGACTTAGGTAGACTCTGATAAAATAGAGGCTCTGCATACATTATCGAAAGACAAAAACAACATGAAAATTGATTAAGTTTCTTCTTCTTTGAGTAAATATGTTGATGAATCAGCCGCTAGTTGTATCTGGTTGATAACAAGATGATTTGCCCGTCGATGCGACTACTTATAATTAATTTATGAAATCACCACTTTTGAGTCACATAATTTTTTCTTGTGTATATTTTTTATTTTTGTATATATACAAGGAATTGATATCATCAACCCATTTACTGCTCTTGTACTGGTCATAAAGCCAGAACGAGCATGTCTGTGCCATGAAGTCGAACTCAAGACCTGTGACTTCACAGACCACTGCTCACACGACTAGGCTATCACAGTTCACTTAATTAAAAAAGGAAGCAAACTACCTATCATATAAACTAACTAAATCATTATATGGCGTTAGTATGTAGAGCCCAGTAGGCTGGTGGCGTTGACAAAGAACTTTGTATTCTAAAAAGGCCAACACATAATTTAAAATAGCTTACAACGATTTAGTGCCAACATTATCGAGTACAATTTGAAAAATTTCGCTCGACAACAATGCAATCGTAAATGTTTCAATAACTGGGTTATAGAACACAAACTGACCGTAAAAGGGCCTGTAACTAGGAGAATATCACGCTTAATTTTATGTTGTGTTTTAACTTCACGCTTGTTTGCTCCGGGGGCGGTAGGTTTCTAGTCATTTTCATAGTTTTTGGGCCTAATATTTTTCGACAATACTTGCTACACGCTGAAATATTCTTCAGTGTCATCTTTTAGTTTGTTAGTAATCGGTGAGACTGGTGGCTAAATAGCTTCCTTGAGGATTGATTTACTATCGTAAGTTGCCGAATTATCGATGGCAAAACATACCACTGGCCGGCCTGGGTCTGCAAAATTGAATACGTACCTATGCTTCAATGGATCCACTTTATTGACATGTGGCATAAACAGGTGTCAAAACAACATTCTTCTAAGTTCTTTCCCCAATTCTCGGTGTTGCCAAACACAGCCTTTAGTACTTTTATCATTGCTCAAAATATCTACTAATTTTCTATGAATACCGATTTCTTACTCTTACGCGAATATTGGACTATGATTACAAAAAGAGTTTATAGGTAGGTACAACATATGCTTATGTAAAAACTAATCATGTTAGAAGTAAAACATAGTTCACTTAGTTGGAGTAACATTAAGCGTAGGCAACACAATCATACAGTTCACAACAAGGAAAGATGTCGTATATTCCTTGACCAGTTTCAGATATAACTTATTTAGGAGCTGTAAAAGTACGTCCATAATGTCAGTGTATAATTAATTTACATATTTATTTCTTGCAGCAATAAAATTGACACAAATGCAAATATTTCGTCAAGCTAAACATTTGCTTAGGCTTTGTTCAAACAAAGCGCTAATATGGCCGAGGTGTTGTGAGGGTGAATAGTGTGGCAGTATTGTGGTCAATTATGGCGCTGTGGACTTTCCTAAAGCCTGCTTCGTGTGTGATAATAATGAGGCCTCGCCTGCCGTGGGAAGACTTAACAAGCCGGGGTGAACAATATATTTAATTAGTTTTAAAAATCTCGTGTCACGGTGTTTGTCTCTGAACTCCTCCGAAACGACTAGACAGATTATTATACATTTTTTAAGTATTTTTGGTAGGTATGAGAATCAGTCGTAGGCTATTTTTACACCCCTAGGTGATAAGGATGTCCCTCACCAGACTTTTTTGTCAAAACATTATTATTGTATTTTTTAGGGCTTTAAAAAATACCTAAGGCCCTATTTAATAATTAATAATTTATATTTCCCCCCATAATGTGGCAAAGCAACGTTTGCTGGGTCAGCTAGTATTTTTATGGTTTTAATAAACACAAATATGTCATCAGCGTCATTAACCCATGTACTGCCATCACTATATTCATTCTCCGTCAACCCAATTATTGTCTCACTTCTGTGCACGAGTTTCCTCTCATTTGATAGGGATCCCACGCTAGTCTAGTGGGGGTTGGCAGACTTCATACGTCCTCGAGATAACCTGTCAGGCATACAGGTTTCTTCAGGGTAATTTCTTTCACCGTTTTAGCATGTGATCATAGCTTTTTATATTTGTCATGTGGTAATATATGACATTAATCTCAAATTATCGCACCGCCACTGGTCTCGCAGTCCGAAACACGATGGCTGAACGTTAAGTCCTGACTTCGAGCCTTAGGTCGAGTATTAGCATGGACTTTGGGTATGTGGCTCCATTTACTTGATATATAAATATAGGTGTGTATCAGTACGTACTTTTCTTCTCCTGCATGCTTATGTATGAATCTAATATATCTTTATATTTATCCTGTCCTTGAATACACGCGTGATAATAATTTGCTTATTTTAAATGTTGGTTGATTTTACAAAACTGGTCATTTTGATCTCTGTCTATGGTATAGTATTCTAAAAACACCATACCATCACGCCTGTCGTCCCCGAAAGGTTAGGCACAAGTGTACATATTACTGTACACCCACAATTCGCCGGTATGTTTTAGGTCCCACCCCGGAGCCTATTGCCATCAACCGGGCACGTATCCAAACACCGAGCTGTTACTGAGAATTTCATAACCTAATAACACCTTGCTCAACGTGGGAATAGAAGCCAAGACCTCTTTCTCAGCTGACCTTACGACCAATAGATCAACGAGGCAGTTATAGTATTATGTATAAGTATATTAATTTTAACCGTAACTAAAGTTTCTTTTAATTTCCGTGCCTTTTTCTTTCTTTCTGTAACAGCAATTCCCTCCTTTATTTCTACTTACAATGAAAAATATTTACAGCCTTAATTGCCAGTGGCATTAATATAACGGCAATCGACTACAGAATATTGAGAAGCGATCAATGTGTACAAACATATATTTGTTTAGCCTAAGTTTAGGCAGGTGTTCCTGGGTTGTGGTGTTGTGGGTGTTAGAATTTGTGATTTTAGTAGGGACAGTAAAGACGAAATTCGTAGGGGTTGTCGATAGTACGTCGACACCAGTTAATTTGGCTATCCAGGTAAAAAGGTCTACTAATATTTCTGACTTTTATAAGACATCAAAGTGTTGAGCAAGCTGAGTAGTTTGTTGGTTCAGTAATTAATTCGCTACACAAATCAAAACTTTTAATTAATTACGAATAACTACAATTCATGAAAACCTTGTTGAAACAATTGTAGGTATTGAAATTACGTTTACCCGTTTGCGTAACACAACAAAGTTCAATAATATAGAAAAACTGCGATTTTTCTCATGGCGTAAAATTGTCCGCGTTCTTATCGCAGCTATAAAATATTTCATACACTCAACCATACGGCTAGTAATAAATTTCAGTGTGATAGTTGCTGGCAATAATTATAGTTACAGGTAGGTACATATATGTGCCGGGTTATTATGTACGAGCCTTGGAAACTTGGCTAATTGGAATTCAGGAAAGAGTATTTAATCTCCTTATATCAACACGCTTATTTTCATCTACTAATCTGTCGTATATCATCATACCAGTTGTTCTTAGGAAGTGGTTAGAGTCACAAAGCAGTCTTCGTTTATTGTATTTTTTTTACCACTATTTGGTGTCCATAGTTAATTTTGTTACAAAATCTGATTCATATATCTTATTAACCCATGAACAAGCTACATTACAGCCAAAGACTCTTATCTCGTACGGCTGTATAATGGAGAAATATTCAGCCATCAGTCAGCTGATCATCCTGAATAGTCAATTTTTGATTATTGTAACGCCAGGCTGTTAACTAAATACTTTACCAATAAGCAAGCGCAACATCTACAAGATTCAGGTCCCTGACAGCACCTGCTGGGGTTGTGGTGTGTGCTTTTGCGAATCCCATGGCCCCGGCAATAGGGCTGGTGGCGATGACGGGTGCTGTTTAGTCAGTAAACGCTCAAGCGGAGTTCGATACACCGACACACCTTGTCACCTCCCCAGGCGACGGGAATGTACGTAAAGAATTTTTCCGCACTTAAAAAAAAGGTCCCTAACAGCAAATGGTCAATAAAAGATGTTCAATTTCACATCCAATTATTTCAGCTAGGTGTACTTAATTCTTTTAAGATGTGATGATTTTACAGGTGAGCGTGTGCATAATAAGCTCTGTACGTATATACACACAGTGAATATGTCGCTAGTTGATGTAAACCTATTACCTTGTTCGATCATACCCAACGTATTTTTAGTGCATGCTTTCGCGAATGCCATGGCCCCGGCAATAGGGCTGGTGGCGTTGACGGGAGCGGTTTTTTAGTCGGTAGACGCCCACTGTGGGCGGAGTCTGACACACCCCGTCGCCTCCCCAAGCGGCGGGACGGTCCGTAAAGGATTTTTCCGCATTAAAAAAAGGTACCCAATATACTGGTCAAGTCAGGTTATAGCAATCTTTCACTGTCCTAGCAGTGAAGATAGTAAAATTTTTCATCACAAAGCGGCCATGGAGTTTCAAAGGCCCAATTTATTCAACTGGATTCTTGCATTTAAGAGCTTATTTGACGAAAATCTTTAGGTTTAATTCAATTATCAGGTACACAGATGTTCCTCAAGGCTATCACCTACGTCTACTTACATTTTATTTGAAGCCCATAAAAGAGTGTTATCGTATAGAGATTTGCCGCCATTTTAATAACGCGGCCGTTTTGCAACCAACTGTTATCGAACTTTCGGGTTATTGCATTACTTATTTATACTGTTTCTGTGATTGTGAAATTATAATTTTCATACGTTGTTTGTGTAGTATATTTTTGTATAATGCAAGTGGTATAGTCAAGAAATCTTACTCGTACAAAAGTCTTAACTCGAAACTCGTATATATTTTGCTTCAAAAAAGTTAAATGGCCATGAAGATAGGTATAGACGATCCCATTTAGTACTAGAATAAAATTTAGTACTAAATAAATAAAACATCATTAATTTATCATAGATTTTTATTTCCATAAATCAATAAATTCTACTAACATTATATTTATTGTTCTTAGCGTGAAATTCCTAAATAAATAACATTTCGATAGGATCAACTTCGCGCTTAATTATTAATATTATCTTTTAAAACTATTTATCATATTAAATTTGTGACTTACAAATTATAAAATAAATTGCTCATTCACAACTCTAAAGATTTTCTTTACTTAAAAATAAGAATTAATCGAAATAGATCTACAATTTTTTTCTACTTATTTGGTAGAAATCATTTTTCTATCTATTTAGTAGAATTCATGATACAACACACAACTAATTCATTTAATAAATTGTTTATTCACTAAATAGTCGAATTGAAATTATTTAATACACGTAAATGTTCATTTATTTAATGAGATTATTAAGATAGAGACGAAACAGATAAAGATTATTGAAAAATATAAAGAGAAGTATTTTGTTTACGGTTAGGTACTTCTTAGTGTTCCAACATTCGATTTCGAATTATATACCAAAACATACAAGGGAATATAACACTAATTACAAATAACGTAGTTGATATATTACCATGATAATATTACGATCAAAATACACAATCTAATATCATTAAAACATAAAAAAATATTGCATAATTTGTTAAAAATAAAACAGATCTGTTTTTATACCTGTAATAAAGTAAAATTGTGCTTGAAAATGAATATATAATAGAAAATCCCCGTACAAAAATTATATAAATATATTGACTTATAAAATATGTTGCCACTATACTATAATAAAATATTATTACTCTGCATTATTTCAATTCCCAAATTCACTTGCAGAAGCGATATGCATTATTCAAAATAAAATGTTAAAGCTATCATTATGCGTTTATAATGCAATAAAAAAATCTCAATTATTGTATTTAGGCGTGTAGTACTTATAAGTTTATTAATAATCAACATAAGTAGTTAATCTTCCACGAGTTAAAGTAGAAAATGCGACTTAATTTACTATAGCATAAGGTTTTAAATTCATGTTTTATGTAGTTGATGTCTAACGATGCGTCCCACGACATAATTTTGTCGTGGGACTATTTCGTCCTCATATATAGTTCATCAGTAGGAGTCGCAACGACAATTTTTTTTCGCACGTGTTGTCTATTCAATAGTTCTAATCATTATGACACATTAGCCCTCAAATGTCGGCTGTCGTATATCCTATTCCAATCCAATTAAATATATATTATCGACACCCATTGTCTTAATTATTGGAACGAAGTTCCTTATCGCGCGTTGCGAAAGGGGGCTAGACGGAAAAAATTAAGACGAAAAGTTGTAACGACACTTTTTGCTATAGTAAGCTATTGTAAAAAAAATACAATTACTTCGTTCTCAAGTTTTTTTTATATCTTTCGACTTGTCCAGAAACTAATTTAGACACAATTAAAAATTTATTTGTTAAACGAACGTTATATACAGCCGCTTATAAATAGATTAATTATTAGGAATTTAGATATGATTATTGGAGCTTGCAGCGGACGAAAAGACAAACACAATTCGGCGTGTATCATTAGGCCTTTAAATTAAATTAATGACAGCGACATCTCATGAGCAAAATGAGTAAATAATAATTAATATTTTCAGGTGAATTTTCACAAATGTAGTAATAATAATAATATGATAATTACATGTAAATATAAACTCACGCATGCAAATTTAAAACATTCAATATTAATATTTCTTGCTTTTTTCATCACTGAAACTGTATTATGATTGCTTAAAAATAATCATTTTTCTGCGTATCTATATTATTAATAATGTACGCGATAAGTTAATAGCGAATCTTAATGACTTTGTATATTAGTAATAAGTATATTGTACTAAAAACAGCAATTCATTATTAAAAACTTGATTACATTGATTACAGATGGCGCTGTATTCAACAGCGCCATCTACCGTCCACATATCAGAGATCAATCCCCGTAACATTAATTGGAAAATAATTGATTTGGCCGATAATTACTGGCATGATAGTTCAATGTAAACTCTATTCTGATAGCGTAAAGTGTATAATATATTGAAGAGAACTGTATTAGTAATTTCTCGACAAGTTTTTTTTATATTGAAGCGGTTTTTTATGACTAATTATCTCGGAGCTTTAAAAGGTTGGTGTATATATTGTAGAATACTTAGAGAGTGAATATTATATAAATTAGTTAAAACGTTCGTTTTTCGAAGAAACATATTTAAAGAAAAATAAAAAAGTTATATTTTTAAACCATTTACAATCGCACAAATTCAATTGTATAATAAAAGAAAATTATACAACAAATTAAAACATAATTATATTAAAAATAAGTAATAAAATTGTGTCGAAATTAGTTGTCGGACAAGAAACATATTTGTATATAGAATTGTTTTTTTAATTTTTTTAATATAATTATGTAGGTATCATTTATCTCAGAAATAGCTGAACTCATATTTTATTTGATTATCATTATATTTTTCACTAACACGCGTTTTAGTAAACTATTTCAACAATTTTTTTTTATTAATTTTAAATATTTTTTTTAAGATATTTCGATCGAAGTATTTATTATATCGATGTAATGCCATAATATTAGTTTGTGATATGAATCTATTTGCTGCCTCTAATTTGTAAGATATTGGGTTCAATATTAACGTGTTTATTTTTATTATATTTTAACTGAATTTTCTTCCCCTTTTTTGAAGCAATATCAACAACAAACCGAATAACTTAAGAACAGGCATATAACTGTTTGTAAAGTTTATGCTAGATAAACTTATATTTTGATTTTATGTCTAGTGTTGTAATATTATTTCAGATAGCTGTTTGTTAAAAATTACAAACGTAAAATTTATGACAAATCATCAAGGTTAACATGTGTGCAGTCTCATCTTTTTTTTTATACAATTGATGCATTATGCTGGCATAGTACTAACAGGATTTATTTAAATCTCTTTTCGAAAAAGGGTTAATTAATTGTATGTATCATAAACACTACAACTTGTAGGAGATACATCAAACAAAATTAAACCTTCAATATATGCATAATAAGTTACATAATTGTTTTGAATGAAAAGATTTTTAATATTACAGAATTTTATATTATAAAAATATGTAAGTTATTTTGGAATAATCTTGTATGCTTTATCGAAATAGAGTTTCAGTTTTTTTGCTTAAATTGAGTTTTTATTTTACACCGATTAATTCCTTCGACCATTAATATTAATAGGACTATTATACCGGGTGACTTTTTTTGCCGTCTTGATAAAAATAGGGGGTGATGGGTAAATGGAGTAGAAGCCTATGGCATAGTTATTTTACTTTTTTTTTTGTTTTACACTCATCATTTAAAATTTGTATACTAATATACACAAGTAATTTACAACCAATTTTTCATATTAAAACCTTTTTTTTTAATTTTCAGAGAAATTTAAAAAAATAATTCAAATAATTCAAATTCTTAAACATAGTCACCCTAATAAACAGGCGGCATATTATGAATGATATCGTTTCAAATAGGTAAAACTAGATCTTCAAACAAACGCACACGTGTAGCCGCCTGTGATTTTCCGATGCTGACACAGGATCCCCGCTCCCGCCATCCCGCGCTGGACCCCCACTGCCCTACAGTCCTATTGTTATTATTTTAAATATTTTTTAGTCACATACGATTAGGCACTCAGTGACGTCGCGTGATCTATTCGCAATGTTTACGTTACCGCGCATGTCTCCGTCGGTCGCTCACTGTGATAAAAGTGATTAACGTAAACAATAAACATGTACGAATATAACAATGTAGAGAACTTATTTAGTAATGGTGCAGTGTTATATCATGTCCCTTGCAAGTTTAAATGGTGTACGGCGAATGTATACAGGACCAAGCCATCTGCAATCTCTTCTTCGACATTCGGACTGTCGATTCGGAGTAGGTACCCCTACTCCGAATCCACAAACAACTAGTCCCATCCATAACATTCCATCATCGATATAATGTTAGAGGACGTTCCTTTGAATTATTTGCGAGGAATGTACCTACTTCCAGAGAGAGAGAAACGGTGGACACTATGATTACTGCGATATCGCTCAAAGGTACTTTTTTATTATTTTGTAATTAAAATCACTGTAATTTGTAATAAGTTGGTTTTAATATTTTAAATACGCACGGTATGTAGTAATTTCTAGTTTACGCATACTCGTACCTAATTACTACTCTATTTTTTCAAAGAAATAATGACAAATGAAAAAGTTTAACATGTAACACACAACTATACCATGCTAACAGATCATAAGCTCTTTAAAATGTTAAGGGAAGATTGATATCTCTACAAAACAATTCGGAGTTTATAAAATCGCAACGGCAAAATGCCTAGGTATTCAGATATGTAATTACGCTATTTCGCTCGCACTTTTCATTCATTGGAAATCACGGTACACGCAGTGTAGGCATCTATTTTACTATTACGCACGCGCCGTGTAGGATGTTCTCTTTTTCTGGATTTTCTTGGATTTTCAGAACTTCCATAATCAAAGTGCTATTACAGAAATAGTCTCGTCCGCAGATTCCATTCTATACATATAACCTACCCTATAATTATCGAGACGGTAAAAAAAGTCACCCGGTATAAATATATTATGTACGGAAAAATATGTGTAATCTGTTTGCCTATCCATCTACAACGTCACTACGGAACACTCTCAAATATTGAGTTACCATCCTTACGCTTCACGTAAAATATACAGCTTGTGTGCACACCAAGCGATAACGGATAATGGACCTACTAGGAAAACAGGACCTCAATTAACCTAGCCCACTATCACATCACAAGATGGGCGTCCCTCCCAGCTCTCTGACCCAAAACCTAGATTTTTTTAGACAAAATTTATATGTATTACTAGTGGTTGAAATTCAACCAGAATTAATTTAAATTTTGTTAATCAAAATACTCACTAAATATTAGTGTATATTTCTTCAATTTATTTACTGGGCAACACTGATGTAAATGTTGGTTGTTATCATTTTAGCAATCTGTTCTTCAAATGATGATTTTTATATTTCTTGTTTGTCCATAAAATAAGTATTTTATCGCTTGGTGAGACACAAACCGGCAAACTTAGGCCAGGAGCTTCAGTACCAACTTCAACAAGTTCTAAAAAACAAGTAATTTATAAAAATAGTTTTCATTACAATTATTATACATATTGTATTTCTATCACCTAGAAATCATTACAAATTATATGTTA
Organism: Craniophora ligustri; assembly: GCA_905163465.1. Classification (NCBI taxonomy): domain Eukaryota; kingdom Metazoa; phylum Arthropoda; class Insecta; order Lepidoptera; family Noctuidae; genus Craniophora; species Craniophora ligustri. The sequence goes on along the minus strand of LR990967.1, from coordinate 759,521 downwards.
TTCTTATGTTATATTTTGACACTTGCTTCGCTCTTGGACTAAAGCCACACTATCCTTAACAATTTTGTACCCAACACTTTTTGTTCGCTTACAATATATTATGAGCATATAATTTGGCTACACATATATATAACTACGTTAATTTAGCACATGTATATTTGTATCGAATGTATGTAAGGTACGCGAGATTTGAGATGAAAAAATAGAAACGACTTTTTACGTATTTTATCGCGGTAAGTATATTTATTATATGATTTAAATACGATGTTTCAGATTTTTTACAGCATCCATGATCTTCGAACTGGCTTTCAAGCAGAAACAGCAAGATAAATGGACGTGATAAACAGCCTACCTGAACCATGGATGCTGTAAAAATTCTGAAACTTCAGGATTAAATAATATTAATATACCGCGGTGAATCCGTTTAAAGCAGTTTTAGATATCACTCTTATTAAATAGTATAATAATTACAGTCGTTTAGTAAAATACGTTTCTTTGTAGACTGGAATCGTGAATATTTATTTCCGAATTAACGTTCGCGCTAAAGTCATACATAACAATTCCACTCAGCTACAGAATTAAATAGAAATATATATACACGCGTTATTTACGACCGATTAAATGTACATACGAACATTTTATTCACATATTTTGCTACTTATTGAAAAATTGATTTTATATTTCTGGCATAAGATTGATATTAGTTTGGTTGGAGCAACACCGTTTTACTTAACAAGTTTTTATCGTTATCGATAATGAAGAATATTATATAAGAACTATGATTTGTTACAGTGTAGCTCGGCCGTCACACACGTCAAATAATATAGAATAATTAAAATTATAGCAAGGTATATTAAGATACTATAACCTCTTTTATTTCTTTTATTAAAATTCATCCCTAGTATTATATATTTTTCGAAATTATATCTATATGTTTTGAGCTTTATGGTGTGTTCAGACGTGGCGAGTGCATCCGCGTCTAAGAAATTCATTTATTCTTTAGAAATCTAAAATTACTCTAAATCCAAGCGAATATGGACGCTATCCACTTTAGATTGAATTACAAATTGTACTACATAAATTCGCTATTAAAATTAGTTATTTGAATATATATAGTGAATGGTTAATTTTGCATTGGTTGATAACAGTATTATATTTTTAGTACCGAGATTGATGAGGCAGGCAGACGATTGAATCGCAATTTGGGAGAGACCTATGTCCAGCAGTGGACTACAAGATACCAAGCTTAAGGAGACGTCCTTGCGTATAATAACACCATTTAAGAAAATTCTAATATGCCCGCCCACGTTTCGAAACGTGGGTGTACATTTGTACACCTCTGCCTTAAATTGCCGACTGGCGTGATGGTATGTATAAGATGTATATTTTATATATTTACTGTTAGATATATAACAGAATCGTCTATATGCTTACAACACTCACGTTGTATGCTCTAATTGCGGTTATAATAAATGTATTTATCACCATAACACACGTTCAAAGACGCCTCGTCTGAACACGACATAAAGTAAAAACGTTTTACGTACATACATTACGTAGATACTTGTGGACGCAATGTCATCGTGTCACACAATACAAGCAATGTATTGCAACAACCATAGGTAATGGTTTGATATTGATGATTTATTCTACTAGATGGCGCTAGTCTCTATACCTTTACACAATGTTCTTATAATTTTAAAAAGAAATTATCTTCGTCAATTACAATAAAAATATTTTATTTGAATCTCGTATATTATTATCATCATCCTAATACCTAGGATTGCATTAAAATATATTATCTTATTAACTAAATTTATTATTTACTAATATGCAACTGGTCGTTACATCGTCCATCAAATTTGAATAGCAGTTACACGAAATAAGATCGAATTAAACTTAAGTTTAGCACTGCAGATCCGTATTCACCTGTGGGATGTTAAGTTCGCAGCCACTTTAGCCGTGTATAGTCAGTTTTAGCCGTCGGCGGGCTCAGGGGAGCGGCGCGGGGGGCGGGGGGGGCTCGCATCACCGCGACGGGCAGCTGCTCGCGCCTGACTTGCCGCTCAGGCACGAGAACCCACTCGTGCCCGACTGCAGGCTGGACATTGAACCCCTGAGCACAAACCACATATCAGCTATGGATAACGAAACAGTAAAAATTAAAAATTCAATAAAAAAATTAAATAACACCCGACGACAGCCATCTTGGTTTTATTATCATCAAACTTAGCTAAGAACACTCACGACTAATTCACCTTTCAAACAAAGAAAACAAAATCAAAATCGGTTCATCCGTTTGAGAGCTACGATGCCACAGACAGACACACACAGAGACACATCAAACTGATGACGCACTGTCGTTTTTGCGTCGGGGGTAAATAATATGGAAATAATAATAGCCATTTGATAAACTAAGTACTTATTAGATTCATTGTAATATTGTATAGAATCGTTAAATTAATTAACAGACAGAACTGTGTTGTTCGAAAGTTTGTTGCGCCGCTTTTTCTTCCCAATAAAAACACTAGGAAGCGGTGAAGGGCGGGCGTTTTTGGTCTTTTATTGTCGACGTTCAAAAAGAGCCAATTAAATTTGGCCTACTTTGAATAAATGATATTTTTGATTTTGATTTTATACACTAAAATATAGATAGAATATCTACTCCATTAAGTTGTTCTCTTGTATATGACACTTCAACTCGTTACCAAGATAATGGACACTGACTGTAACATCTTAAAGCTCTGTAAATTTGATCTAGTGTTTGTTATTATGAAATAAAACTACATTTACGGCTTTATAGCTCTGTGTTTGATATTATTTCATCCCCACATTTATGGATCCTTTTCAGCAACCAGTCCAGATGTCCAGGGGCCGTCTGAGGTGTTAGGTGTATTCATCATCATCATCAGCCTATATCGAGCTCTGTTGCGTTCACTAGGGGAGGCCTACGTCCAGCAGTGGACGAATATAGGCTGATGATGTTAGGTGTACTGATGATCAATAATTACTAAAAGCTATAGCCTCAGTCAACAGGCCTTAAATGGCTTGAAAAGTTTTATCTGGTAGTTTATGCTCCGAATCATCATCAGTTCAAAAACTGACCATAATATTATAAATCAAGGAAAGAAAAGAAAGAAAGAAATATAATTACTTCACAATAATATTGTTGCCTTGACAAATAAATTGAGACCAAGCTAGGAGAATGATGACTTGTAAGGTGCTTTTAATAGATAGATTATTTATGAAAGTGGTATATGGACTATGATATCGTTATTAACCCATAATTATCCCACTGCTGGGCACGGGTCTCCTCTCATTTGAGAGAGATTATGCTATAGTCCACCACGCTAGCCTACTGCGGGTTGGCAGACTCCACATGCCATCAAAAAAATCTCTCAAGCATGTAGGTTTCATCACGATGTTTTCCCTTACCATTTGCGAAATGAAAGTTTTGCGTGTCTTGAGTTTGCACTCCAGACCTTTGACACGAAGAAAATTATACAGAATGATATATACTTGTAATGGTGGCTGGTGAGTGTCTCGTGGAAGTACATGAGCTGTGCGGCGCGGTGCGTGCTGTCAGGCAGCTCGCAGCGCCACTGCAGCACGTAGCTGCCACACTCCAGCATCACGTGCGAGCCCTGGACCACGCCAACAGAGATTAAGTAGACCGGAATGATCAGGGGAGAGATTTCAAGATCCGGTGGTAATATACCTACTTGCAATAATGTACTAAAGGTACTACAACTTGTACAGTCAAACAAGCTTATTGGTATGCATGCAATTATAGACCGATCTATGTGTGGATGTAAACCAATTAGCTTGTTCGACTGTACTACAGGTTCTACTACTCACAATACAGGTTGCGCTCACTCTGATAGTAGTATAGTATTAGCAATCACTGTAATCGATGTAATCTTTTGTGAAAAGAAAATAAATAAATAAATAAAAATAATTGGACTTTATAACACCCTGTATATTCCATATTGTTGTCTTTTTGGTGTATGTTCAATAAAGAATACTCTATCTATCTATCTATAAGTTTTAAATAAATCAATACTGAAAGAAAATCGACTTTTAAATAAATGTAGGTTTTAAAGTTGCAAGTTTTTTCTGTTGTTTTATAACTCTCAGTTTCTGGCTGAAAAAAGGACGTAATTATTGTCACAATATATGATAATTTAGTATCGCAAAGCTAACCGGATCAATCATCAATGATGGTAAGTGCAAATCTTCTTTGATAGTTATATACGAATCGACAAAGACATTGCAATCTATGACCGCTTAAAAGAGGACGATAACTCTAGCAGATATTAATATTATTAATTTCCTAATTAAGGTAATTAAGGAACTATGCTGAAAGAAAATAGCAAACCCAATTTAGGTTGCCATAACATGTACCCCAGCACCACTTTTGTAAACCAGGTTTAGGTGGTATGCAGGGACCGTAGCGCGAGGCATTCTGTAGTTTCTACCTACTCCCATGGAAAAAAGGCGTGAGTGTGTATGTTTAACGACAGCGATCATCCAGAAAATCGTCGTAATACCTGTATGCTCTCCCCATCGTGGCAGACGAGGGTGGGTTCCACGCGGTGGAAGTGTTCCCCCTCGCGCCAGCCGCTCTGCTCCAGCAGCGAGCGCGCCTCGTCCCCGCCGCCTGCGCACAGGGCTGCAATGTCATAACTGGTGTTACGGGCAACATAAAACAAATCATAAAAAGCGGGTACTAACGACAAAAAAAATACGAATATGAAATGAATTACGAATTATGAATGAATAGGTTAATAAAATAAGATTTTTAAGCAAAAACTTTGAAAGGCACATGTTAATATAAGTTCTTAAATGGTAATTAATAATAGAAGACAACATTCTTTATTTATTGAAGAAAATAACAGGTAAAAACTACTAATAATTCACGTATTTCTAATATTTTTTTGTTTAGCAAACATGAAGATTGTTCATATTTGTGTCACGACCCCATTTTATTTTTGTCCACCATTTTGTTACGTCTCATCTGTCAAAATCGAAGCGGTGAGCAAAAAATATATTATCGAAATAATAATTACTACAAAGAATCTGAGGATTCTCATATTCCAAAAGAAAGATATTAAAGATTGTTTTATTTTTTGTTAGAGTTGGTAGAAAACAAAATTATGCAAAATAATTTCCTTGTTAACTGTACTTTTCAAATGACAGTTCATGTTAACTGTCACTTAAAATAAAAGACAATCGCGTTATACCCAGAGGTGACAGGGTTACCATTTTTTTTTTAAGTATTTTTGCAAACTTTATTTTAATGCAAAAGTATCCCACTAATATTTAAGGCGCGAAAATTTGTATGGATGTTTGTTGCTCTTTCTCGCAAAAACTACTAAATGGATTTAAATTAAACTTTACAGTAATATAGGAAATACACATAGGCTAATTTTTAACAACATACCACGGGCAAAACCGCGAGCGAAAGCTAATATAGTATATCAATGACGCAGTCGGGTAAAAATAAAGTAGCATACGTTATTATCAGGACCGGATTTAGGGGAGGACAACCAGTGCCCAGGACTCCACAAAACGGGGCCACCACAATACAGACTGGAACAACAATTGAGGCCAGGGGGGCCTCCACTCTTTTGTACCTCCAAGGCGTCTAGATCGGCATTGGTTATTATAAAGTACTATTGTAGCTGATTCCCGCCACTTTGTCCGCGTACAATTTAACGCAAAAAAAAACGGCAAAGTTTCATACTAACTGCACCCCTGTTTTACCCCTTAGGGTGTGAATTTTCAAGAACTCATTATTAGTGCTCCCCTACGTTATAAAAGAAACTCCTGTACAAAATTTCAAATTTCTAACCCTTCGAGTTTATGCCCTGCGTTGATATGTCAGTCAGTCATTAAGTCAGTCAGCTTCTCCTTTTATATATATAGAAGATATAGATATGTGGCCCAACCCTGGGTGGTCCTGAAAGAGACAATATCGTACCAGTAGTGTCAGGCGGGGGGTGGGTCAGCTCCTGGTCGCTGCGGTACACGGTGAAGGCGATGTCGTGGCGGAGCACGTCGAAGTCCCACGTGATCACGCTCTGAGGGTCGCGGTTCGGTACTATGACCTCGTGGACCTAGGGACGAGGAACACTCATAAGGTTATCATCATCAACCCATTACTGTCCCACTACTACTACTACTATAGACACAAATGTTTGGACTTTAAAAGAGACCATGATTCTCTGAGTTTGTTTCGGCATTTCTTCTCAGAGGTCGTCAGTTAGGAAATGCCGATGCCAACTAGATATTAAAAAAAAAATTACATGACTTGTAAAAGAGTCTTTAAAAAGATCTATTTGCAGAAATAAACAATCATTTCATCATTTCACAATCATTTCATTTCATTTCATTTAATTTCACTAGGCACGGGTCTCCTCTCATCTGAGAAGGATTAGGCTATAGTCCACACGCTAGCCTATTGCGGGTTGGCAGACATTACATGCCATCGAGAATATCTCTCAAGTATGCAGGTTTCCTCACGATGTTTTCCTTCACCGTTTGAGCTTGTGATAAATACGCACATAACTTCCGAAAAGTCAGTCGTGCGTGCCGTGGTTTTGAACTCGAGACCTCTGACATCTCAGTCCACTCGTCACACCGCTAGACTACCACAGCTCATTCATAAGATTATAAATAATAATAATCTTTATTGCTCTAAATAATCACATTTAAGGCTTTACAATATGCACGTATTTTAGTTCTAAGCTCGGAGGTTAGGTGTATACATATATTAGAAGTCAGTGCCCTCATCATAAGTTTTGTTACTAGTGGGTGCGAGTGCACGAGTGCGTATTTGCGGAGTGGCTGTATGTGCGCGCGGGTATATGCGCGCATTTTGTGCGTTACAATCTCTTTTTTTTTTACTTTTGTTACTCTTACTCTTAAGAAATTCCAAAATTATAATTTCTTTTAACAACAATGAATTAAAAAAAAACCATTTATAAAACCATCATCACACCTGTCGTCCCCAAAAGGTTAGGCAGAGGTGTACTAATATACACCGACATTGCACCGGTTATTTTTTTAGGTCCCATGTAATACGAGCGAGCCTACTGCCATCTACCGGGCATTTAACCAAACTACGAGCTGCTACTGAAAATATCATAGAAAAAAACCCATCAACACTCTTCGACCAATAAACCAAGGAAGCATTAGCAAAACGCACCAAAAAGAAGAAATAATTCTTTACATACCTGACCCTTTCCCAAGCTGACAGACCGGTAGATGCTGTCCTCACTGAGCGGGTCTCCCTCCCGCTCCGTGAAGGCGCCACTCACGTACAGACTCTTGGGCACCAGCCCGCCCTCATGCACGAAGCTCTGCCAATAACAACACCGGTCAGAACACGCCATGGAACGTGCGAGAACATGTAATGTGAATGGAGTGATTCTAGCTGTGTTTGCTAGTGGTACGGGTGAAGTAATAGGGTATTACGAAGCTTTAAATTAACTTTACATCGATGATTTCCACCGACAAATTAAAAAAAAACGGACTTATCAAGTCGCCATTTTGTTTTAACTGTGACGTCACTGATATAGAAAATACTTATAATTAATAAAATTGACAAAATATGTTAAGTTTGTAGAATAAAAGAAAAAAACTATTTCAGTTATTTGCAGAACCAATAAAAAAATTAATAAATAGTTTACAAATAAAAACTAATATTTGTCTAATGGTTATTTCCAAAAAACTTTTTTTTTTTTTACTATTCTTTTTGCTTAGCGATAATACCCAATTGTGTGTGTTGCTAGTTAATGGAAAGAGTGAACTAGATTGTTCTAAGTGTTTTAATTGACGTTGAGTGCCGAATTAAGAATATAATATAGTAAAAGCAGTTTTTAAAAAGATTAAGTTGTTTTTTTAAGGCATTTTTTACACTAAATTATATTTGCCCTATTAAATAAGGGTAAGACAGAACTGAATAGCACATATATGGCGCTCTGATGGTCAAAGAGCTGGGACCGGGCCAATGGCAATGCCGAATTCTGGTTAACAAATATTTATGTGATGAACATCAACAATAAATAAATAAATAAATAAATAAACATTTTTTCTGAGTCGTAGTATGTCATGTATGTTATTTAAACCAAAAAATATACGTATAGAGTACCAAACATAAGTAAATAAGTTTGCGTTATGGATACTAGATCCATAACACAACCTTATTTACTTATCTCGGAACTAGTATCTGTAACAGGTCTAGAAGAAATTGCTTTTTTTATGGTGATAAGGGGGCAAACGAGCAGGCAGCTCTCCTGATGGTAAGTGATCACCGCCGCCCATGCGACATTGCAATACCAGGTTTGCATATTCGTTGCCAACCCCTGCAGAAACCGTTAAAGTTTAAAACAGGGAATTACTAAACGATTGCTTTTAACGATAAGTAACAAATGTACTTTTTAACACTCTGTATATTAAATATTGGTGTATGTACAATAAATAATTCTCTATCAATCCAGTTGGCGTTTAATTATGTTAGGGATGAGAACAAATATAGTGAAACAGAGAAGCTACGAGGTCGGGCGCTAGCGTGACAGTGCTACAGAGAGTCGGTGCTGATGATAATACACTGAGATTCTCGTCACGAGTGGTCGGCCGAGCACTGAACTAGCACCATGGCAATACACTGACATACAGTTAGTTACACAGCCAGCCTCGGTATCCGCAGGGCTATGGTTATAAAGAAATTAGCGTTATTTAGAATTAAGGTGGAAGCTCCACGCTAGCCCGCGAAATTCAAATTTTCGTACGTTTTTCATTGTCAGGCTGTACATTGAACAAAATATGATTCGCGCTTGTAATAGGTATTTAGTTACAGAATTATAATCATTTAAATCAATAAAACAGCCCTCAAAGTGCACATAACTGTATTGATTGCCAATTTCATGAAAAAGTCATCCAATCCAATTGTATGCAATGTGAGGGTTGTATTGATGATATTAATGATTATAATTCTGTAACTAAATACCTATTACAGGCGCGAATCATATTTTGTTCAATGTACAACCTGACAAATAGCGGTAAATTGCATAAACGTACGAAAATTTGTATTTCGCGGGCTAGCGTGGAGCTTCCACCTTAAGTCAACATTGTTTTGAAATGGATATTATAGTATTTTTAACCGACTTCAAAAAAAGGAGAAGGTTCTCAATTCGACTGTATTTTTATATAATATGTTTGTTACCTCATAATTTTGGACTGGGTGAACCGATTTTAATTAATCTTTTTTTTTATTTGATACTTTCTGCTTCCCGTGTGGTCCCATTTCAATTTGGTCCACTTCTTACATTTGAAGTCGGTTTATCTTTTGTTCTTTAGTTTTACTTATGTATCAGATGTTATTAGTTAATGTTAATGTCGTTAATAAGTCTATTTTAGTTTGTTTTTGATTGAGTTATAAGTTTGAACTACAGTTTAAAATAGAATTAGAAAATGTAGATGTTTACTCAATTTTATTATTTTTATTTACATTACCAATTATTAAATAAGATAAGATTTGAAGTTACTAACTAAAGTAAGGGCCTCCACACAAAACTGGTTAAATATGCGAGCGTGCAAAATCAATTTTCGAATCGTGAAAATAATTCACAAATATAACATAGGATTGACATGTTATCTATCAATCCTACGTTGAGAAGCTGAACGCTAATATGCGTTACTCCAGCAACTAAATAAGCACGTTATCACGGTGTCATTAAGTTATTATAAACGCGCGATTTATCGTATTGAACGAGAAACGATACAGAAAACGATCGAGTGGTGTTTTTATGATACAACTGACCATCGAATATCATTTTGGAGGAAGCCCTAACCAAATAGGTACCTATGGGGCTGTCCATTAATTACGTGATGTTTTTTTAACATTTTTTAACCCCTCCCTCCCCCATGGTGATACGTGGTGAGGTTTAAGACTACCCCCCCACCCCCCAAAAAAAATCACGTGTATTTTTTAGTACCAACAAATCTTAAAATGTTTGTAATACTATTTTTAGGTTTAGAAATCACGCGTTTGACGAAAAAATAAGTACACGTGATATCTTACTATACCCCCCCTCCCCCATGTGATATTTAGTGATTTTTGCTGAAATCCTCTCCCCCTTTTCGAATCTCACGTGATTAATGGATAGCCCCTATAATAATTATGCAGTTATTTATATGTTAGTAGATCTACAATCCACGGATACCGGAGGCTTACTGCAGTACTTATCGCGTACAGAGTTGTAATACTGTTGCGGCACGTTAAGCGACGCATATATTATGTCCGACTGCAGCGGAGGCGGAAACCAAAACAAATCATTAACATAAAACAATCATAGTAATAGCAGACGATTTATCACACTTAAAGGTAAAATTAATTATTAAAGAGCCGAAGATCGAGCTCTGTGGCGTTCACTAGGGGCGGCCTACGTCCAGCAGTGGACGAATATAGGCTGACGATGATAATGATGAAGGGTAATATTCCATTAAACCTTTGACCGCCATGTCAATAACTTAAATCTGTCTCGTGTGACTGCATTATTCTCATATTGATGTTGCAAATGAAAAATTGTAAAGGAATTGACTTCCTATATTGTAATTATTTATTTAAAAGAGTATCTATGGAGTTTCTTGCCGGTTCTTCTCCATAGACCTACTTTTTGGAACCGTGCAACTAGTTTGAGAATTCAAAAGCACCTGTTATACTGGTCTACTAGAAATAAATGTTTTGAATTTGAATGAATTTAATTAATTTTGACGTCCATAGACATCCGTGGCGGTCAAAAGGTTAAGTTAAGTTACAGCATGCAATTTAAAAAAATTGACTAACTTTCCACAAGATACGGTAAAGGCACCATTCATTTATTGCGTAAATGAAAAGAATATCTCATAATATAATGAGTACTAAGTCCATTTGACAATGTCGCACGGTTATAACTCTTATTAAAATCAAATAAGGTTCAATTTGAAATGCATCACCAGCCATCGTTAAGTCGTTTTCGACGTCGAACCAAAATGTTCGTTGTGCGAGTTCAGGTAAATCTGTCTCCTAGGTGTATTTTTATCTCACCTTGCATGGTCCTCCAAGGAAATCGGGGATGAGGTCCTTGGGGATGTAGTCGAGGAGTCCGCCAGGCTGAAGGTAGTCCTTACCGCCGTAGAACAAGAACTTACTGCGGGTGTTCTCATCTGCAATACGCAAAGACCAAATTGAAATCGAAGGCTTTTATTTTCTCGGTAGTTAAGAAATATTACATTAAAATTTTTATTTAATTAGCAAATCATATAGTAGGACTGGGATAGACTGAATGAGAAAGGAAGAGGACAGTGTTGTGGCGTAGTGTGGGATAGTTGATTGTTGATTGATAGAATTTATAAATTGATTCCCACATGGAACAACTATTTAGGTATATGACTTGCAGACAATTGTTGGCAGGTCGTAATGTAAAGGGACAACGCAAAAGAACAAAGTGACGTTTTCCTAAAAGACCCAAAACTCACCAATAAACGTGCTAACAATGGTCCAGAGTATGGGGAAGACGCGGGGCGCGCGCACGATGAGCACGCGGCCCATGGTCTCGGGGTAGTTGGCCTCCACGATCTGGATGATGCGCAGCAGCGCGCGCACGCCGGGCCGCCACAGGTGGCGCATGTTGAGCCCGTCCAGGTCCACCAGCAGGCTCCACGCCTGCACCGCGCGCTCCGACGACGACGTCGCCTCTTCTAGAAGCTTCAGACCTTCCTCGCACACGTGAAGTGTCTGAAGGAGTACGTCTCAAATATCAGACTTAATAATTGTTGTACCTATATCTGAAGTAACTGAAAATAACCCTAACGTTGTCCATTTCCAAACATAAGCTTAAAACCCGCATGAACTCCCAACTCATAAGTTCATACGGCTCTGCTCTCATACCGAGGAAATCCTGCCAAGTACAGTTTGATAGCCAAGGTTGTTGCAACAATAGCTTCAATAGTAATTTCTCTACAAAAAGCCAGGTAAACCTGGATAAAACGGGGGTCTGTCGTCTGAAAACTTACCAGCTTCAAGAGGCCATCTTCTCCGATGGATTTGAGCAGTCCCTTCACGTCCATCTGACCCAGTCGCAGAATGTACAGCGGGCGTCCATCTGGAACCAAGAATTAATCAAATATTATCTATTAATGCGTTTCATTCTATACTACAGCAGACTAGCAATTCTTTGGTTGAAACATATTATGCTACTAACTACCTAAACAACCAACAATATTGCAATATACGAACAACCAAAATGAATTCGTGCTACTACATTCAAGTTGCACGAATTTCAACCTTATTGCACAACAACGGGCTTCAATCGAACAAGAAGATAACTATATAACTTTGTCATAGCAGCTCCGGTGAGGGAGTATTAAAAGAACTTCCATCGAGGGGACAGATGCGTTACAATTATTTTCTAAAACTTTATGCACAAATATACAATATATTATGTACAAAGGCGGACTTAATGCCATAGGCATTTTCTCCCAGTCTACCTTAGAGTGGTGCAGAGACAAAACGGTAGGTGCAACCAAGAAAGGAAAATAAACTAAAGAATACTATTATTGTAAACCAAAATACAAAAATAAATACATAGATACATACATAATATAATAAATAAAAACAAAGGAAGTCAGGAAAGATAATAATTAAGTCGATGGTGAAAATCTAATTTAATAAGAGACTAACTATGATGAATCAGCTAATGTATTGCGAATGTGATCCCTTGCCATTACTTTAAATTTGAACCGACTTTTAGCCAACCTGATATTTACAGTTTAAACAATTAAAGTTACTAAGTCCATGTTTCTCAAAGACCTTTGGAAAAACCGTTGGGAACTATGGAAATAGAATATCTTGCCGTACCCTTGTCATGGTGATGCCAACCGCCGGGGAAGTACTGCTTCACGACATCAGGCGTCTCGTACTCCGAGAGGATCCGGTCCACCTGGTGCTTCTTGCGCCACAGCAGCGACTGTGAGAGCATCTCTCGAGCTTTCTCCACGTTGAAGTCTCGAGCGCGCAGAAAACGGAGCAACGTGGTGTCGCTTGGCACCTGATGGAGAATATGATTGATCAGACAAGGCATTGATAGCGTGGGTGGCGGGAGTTAAATTATCCTACTAAAATTATAAATGTGAAAGTGTGTATGGATATTTGTTACTCTTTCACGCAAAAACCGCTTAACAGATTTGCATGAAATTTTGCATACATACAGTTTATTACTTAGATTAACACATAGGCTACTTTTTATCTATATAGTATGGGCATAGCCGCGGGAGGCAGCAAGTTATTACATAAATACAATAAATATTTTAGAGAAGCTTTTATTTTTATTTGTAAATATGCAATGGCTACAAATATAATAGGGCTATATTCTGCAGTGGACTGCAATAAAATTGGTTAAGTTAATGCAAGGACCTTTCGTTTTAACGGACTGAATGTAAGGTCCAAGTTTCTACCGAATAATTATGTTCTACGTTTTATTGCGTCGCTCGCGCGTTGCCGACATTGTGAAAACCTTTTCACTCCTTTTTTGTATAACCCCTGTCATCATTTCCTCGTTTACCTACCGTATAACTACGCTATCTCTTCATTCAAGAAGTTCGTTCATCACACAAGTGTGTCTAAAGATTTACTTTATTTAAACAAAGACATATGTATTCTTGGCACCGCCTACAGTCTGTTTTATTTCACTTCCATTGTGGAAAGCGCAAGTTTACGATTTATGAACTACGTGTGGCATGCCCTGACTTGTAGACTGGTTTCACTGCGGCCGTAAATTTCAACTATGTTAAGATTTTAAAAGTATTAGATTTATTCGGCATTATTTTGTGTATTTCACGGGTTCGAGCTGTGGTAGCCGAGCGGTGTGACCAGTGGACTGAGATGTCAGAGGTCTCGAGTTCGATCCCACGGCACGCACCACTGACTTTTCGGAAGTTATGTGCGTATCTATCACATGCTCAAACGGTGAAGGAAAACATCGTGAGGAAACCTGCATGCTTGAGAGAATGCTCGATGGCATGTGAAGTCTGCCAACCCGCACTAGGCTAGCGTGGTAGATTATAGCCTAATCCGTCTCAATTGAGAGGAGACCCGTGCCCAGCAGTGGGACATTAATGGGTTGATGATGATTGTACTTTTACCGAGGGTCCGTTTACTAACGAAGGGAGTAATAATTAATACGCAATAGATATATCTATAAAACGTATAATTCTCAACCACAAAGCTCACACAAAAGATAAAAAAATCAAAGAGGTCGTTAATTTCATGTAACGAAACCATAGCGCGATCTAATTCGATCCCAACGCCATCTAGGGAAGCAAAAGGAAACTTTGTGCATTAAATGTAATTGATCGCGCTATGATTTCGCTACGCGACCCAAACATGCCGCCCACCAAGGACATATTGACAAACAGAACCCACATAAAATATGTTCTTCATTACTGCTCACCCAAGTAAACATAAAAATTATATACTGAACAAACAGGAAGTAACCTTTTGTTGACGAATTACAATTAAAGAGGTCCTTGGGGACAAACATTGATACACAATAACTCTATACAAGCCAGCAAAGTCACCAATTACAAATGTCATTTTATTCTTCACAATTCTTATTACTATAAGCTTATGACATAACTTAAACTACTACAACTTAATTCTAATTTATGTGGTAACTGGCAATACACATAATTTCGATGTCGGTCTCTTAATAATCGAACTCTGCGTACGTAAGGTAACGACTCTAGTTATTCCGTCTGGTCCACAATGCTTATGCTCAACCTTACCCAATAACCACTTGCCTGGAGGCATGTCATCCTCCTTTACTAAAACAATGTTCCCAATGGATGGTTCTGGATTTTGATGAGCCCACTTATGCCTCTGCAAAAATTGATTGAGGTAATCCTGCGACCAACGTCGCCAGAAATCCTGCATCATTCTCTGATGGAGCTGCCATCGCTGTAAACTGTTTACGTTGGAACCTTCGTAATTTGAATCCGGAACTAAAACAGGTGGCTCACCGATCAGAAAATGACCAGGCGTCAATATAGTAAATTTATCTTGATCTTCTATATACGACAATGGCCTCGAATTTAGGCAAGCTTCAATTTGCGCCAAAACAGTGGCCATCTCTTCGTAGGTTAAGGTAGAATTGCCGATTACTCTCTTAAGGTGGTACTTGGTGGATTTTATTCCTGCTTCCCAAAGACCCCCGAAATTGGGCGAGTGAGGAGGAATAAAATGCCACTCTGTGCCGTTATTAGAGAGGTATTCAGTTAATTCCGGGTTGCAATTGGACCTTTCTTCATTAAATAAGTGTAGCAACTCACGCGATGCTCCCACGAAATTCGTGCCGTTGTCGCTGTACAACTCAGCGCAACGGCCACGCCTTGCCACAAATCTTTTAAAAGCAGTCAGGAAGCCTCTGGTGCTTAGCTCGCTTACCGCTTCGAGATGCACTGCTCGCGTGGACATGCAAATAAATAATGCTATGTAGCCTTTGTAGGCTTTATTACCGCGTCCCTTCGACATCCTGATGTTTATCGGCCCCGCGTAATCCACCCCACTACACAGAAAGGGTTTGTTTGGTGTCACACGTGCCAATGGTAACTGCCCCATCAATTGTGTCCTAGCCTTTGCTGTATAACGTATGCATTTAACGCAGTGTCTAACATACCTTTTTGCCAACAGCTTAACTCCTATGACCCAGTATTTGGAACGTAAATACGTGATCATAAGTTGCGGCCCACCATGCATCGTCTTTTCATGGGAATCCGCAATCAACAGTCCTGTCAAGAAGCTCTCCTTGGGTATAAGGATGGGATGTACCCGATCATAACTTAATGAAGACATCTCCAACCGCCCACCAACTCTTATAATCCCCTTAGTGTCAAGAAACGCATTTAATGATTTAAGACTACCCTTTGTTTTCTCCGTGTTTCCCTTTCTTACATTTTCTAACTCGTCTGATTCTTCCTGACTTTTCTTCACACATATGGCTAATGCTTCCTCAATTTCTGTTTTGGACAAGTGCCTCGAACTATGTTTAGTCGATGACTGTCTTTTTAAATTTAAAAATCTTCGACAATAGGCTATCACTCTGACCAATCTCGATAGTGATGAGAACTTATTCCAAAACGATACGTCGAATGCAGTAGTGTGTACCTTCACTTCTTCTAAGTGGGTGAGGAGATGTTTCGGCCTTTTGTACTCGACATCCTGCTCTTTGAGCTTATCTGGGCCGTTCCACCAGATAGACGTCGATTTAAGCTCGATAGGGGAAACACCGCGAGAAGCACAATTTGCTGGGTTTTCTTTCGATGACACGTGAGACCAGTGTTGTGTGTCTAGCATGGTCAGAATGTCAGAAACCCGATTAGCCACGAAAGTTTTCCAGCGGCTGGGGTGACTATTGAGCCATGCCAGCACCACTTCACTGTCCGTCCAGGTGTGCCAATCCACCTTTGGAATATTTAACACCTCGCCTACTTCTACTATCAATTTAGCAAGGAGAACTGCTCCACATAGTTCTAACCTTGGAATCGACACCTGTCTTATAGGTGCCACCTTCGTCTTTGATGTAATAAGTGAAACGTGAATGTTACCCTGATGATCAACAACTCTAAGGTATACGACTGCTGCATACGCCATCTTGGACGCATCTGAAAACCCGTGCAGTTCAGCCTTCAAATCCTTCTCCCCTAGACGTAACCATCGTGGGATTTTAATCTTCACCAAGTAAGACAAGCTTCTATGGTAAGTAACCCATTCTTGTAATAAATTGTTTGGAATTTCCTGATCCCATTCTAACCCAGCTAACCACAATTTTTGAATGAATATTTTAGCTACAATAATACTCGGTGCTAACCATCCCAAAGGATCAAACAATCTTGAAATATCAGATACTACTTTTCTTTTTGTTACAGGTGCAGTAAGCGGTTGGAGTTCTACAGAGTACTGGAAGAAGTCATCGTGCGAGTTCCAGGTAAGTCCTAGTATTTTAGTAATGTTATCCATTTTTATCTGTAATTCTTCGTCTGTAGATCCGTTCTTCTCCCTTATTTTATCCAATAACCCTTGACTGTTACTCCTCCACTTTTGTAGTGGAAACCCTCCCTTAGCCAAAACTGTATTCAGTTCTGTATAAATTCTGAAGGCTTCTTCCACACTTTTTGCTCCTGTCATCAAGTCATCCATATAGAAGTTATTTAATATGATTTTCTCTATCTCTGGCTTATCTTGACACTCGTCATGTGCGACTTGATGTAAGGATCGAACAGCCAAATATGGCGCTGAAGCCGTACCAAATGTGACTGTTAGTAACTCAAAGTCTTCTATTTCATTTTCAGGATTGTCTCTCCAGAGGATACGTTGAAAGATGGTATTATCTCTATGTACTAACACCTGCCGATACATCTTAATTATGTCCGCTACGAGACAGATTTGATGTATTCGCCACTGCATAATAGTGTGACGGAGTTCCGCCTGTAAGGTAGGGCCAACTAATAAATTGTCGTTAAGTGACATCCCGTTCTTACCCTTGCAGGAAGCATCGAATACAACCCGGACCTTCGTTGTATCCTTGTCTTCCCGAACAACGGCGTGGTGAGGTAAGTAGATTGCCTTATTATTATTCTTTCCGTGCTTTGAGACCTTTTTCATGTGATTTAACTTTATGTATTCTTGTATAACCTTGACATAATCATCCTTTAATTTACTATTTTTCTTTAATTTAATTTCTAATGAATTTAATCGTTTTTCAGCAATGTTTCTAGATTCACCAACGCGGCTGCTGGGATTATCCTCACGTAGCGGCAGTCTCACTATATATCTTCCATTAGTGTCCCGTTCCGTGGTTGATGCGTATAATTTTTCACACCGATTTTCTTCCTCCGTAAGCATTCGACTTGGAGATGGTTCAGCTTCCAACTCCCAAAATTTTTTAAGCTGGTCATCAACTTCAAGCCTTGAATGCATCACGGTAATATGTGAGAGATTATTTGTATAATCCCCTTCACAGGCGCCAGACAATATCCACCCTAACTTGGTGTCTTGGGCTAGTAGAGTGCCACTAAGGTTCTTCTTAATGCCTTCTTGGATGACTTGGCTGTAAACCTCAGCTCCTAATAAAACATCAATTTTATTGGGTCTGTAGTATTCAGGATCAGCCAAGACATCGTCGGTCAAGTCTACCCATTCTATCCTAGTTACCTTTGTAGCGGGAAGAAGGGCTGTGACTGACTTCAATACGAAGGCATTAACCTTTATGTGGAAGGTGGGGTCTACCCTAGATCTCATATTTATGACAACAGTGGACTTGGACGTCGCACTTTTGTCCCCGCCTACGCCTATCACCGTTTGCCTTGAAGGCGTTTTCTTTAACCCTAGATATTGGACCGTGGATTCCGTAACGAAAGAACCCTGCGACCCTTGGTCTAGCAAAGCCCTAACAACTCGATAAGTCCCCGCTTTCGACTCCGCTTTAATCAAGGCGGTGGTTAATATGACGGTCTTCCGACCGCTTCCTGTCGAGAGACATGCGACTAATGGCTTGCTTGACCCCTCCGCTTGCGCGGCTACTTCAGCGTTACTATTGCTGTCCTCCTTCATCAACCTTCCTGCGGTTGACGAGGTTTCCGCGTGAGCTGTATTACTTCCCTCATCCGTAACAGACCCAGAAACACCCACCGGGTGTAACAAAGAGTGGTGGCGGCGTTTACACACCTGGCACCGTTGAGTGTTTTTACAGAACTTGGCTGGGTGGTTATCATTTAAACAAATAAAGCATAAATTGCGTTCCTGAGCGAAATTTCTCCGAGCGTCGTTTGATTCTTTACCGAATTTCTGACAGACCCCTATCCTATGATCGGCTGAACAAAATGCACATGACACTGCCTTTTTTTCCTTTGCGACATGAAATGATTGAGTCCCCTTTACATATCTATCCTTGTTTTCTACCTTATAGTCTAGATTTTCTAACCCTCTAAAGCGACTATTTAAGTAATCAGAAAATTGTTCAAAAGTAGGTAAGTCATCACTCGCGTCTGAAGCTACCTTGAGTTCCCAACCTTTCCTGGTCTCTTTATCTAACTTACTACTTATGATATGTATAACTATGAGATCCCAGGACGAAGTATCCACTCCTAAATTACTGATAGATTCCAAACACTCTGAAGTTGTTGACACGAGCCTTTTTATTTCACTAGCCGATTCACAAGATAACGCCCTTTGCCCTAATAACCTTTTTAATATGCCATTTGCTAAAAACTTTTTATTATTGTACATTTTGTCTAACTTTGCCCATGCGATTTTATAGTTGTCAGACGTAACTTTGATGTTACGTAACAATAGTTCTGCCTCTCCAGTTAAATGACCTTTTAAATAAAAGAATCGTTGTGCATCGTCAAGCGACTTGTTTTCATGTACTAACCCTATATATAAGTCTCTAAATGTTTGCCATTCGGAATACTTTCCCGAGAACGACGGTATTTTTATTTCGGGCAACTTAACTCTGCTAACTCCTTTTTCACTATGACAACAAGACTTTGTATCGACACTTGCATTAGATACATTTCTGTTTGATAACAATTCTTTCAATTCACTTTTAAATTCTACATAAAATTCTTCAACTTCATCATACAGGTTACATTTAACATAACTAGAATTACACAATTCAACCTTTTTTATTGTCCTTAATATTTCTCTGTGCGTAGACGTGAATGTGGACCATAACTGTTCTAAATTTTCAAGACGAGTTTCTAAATAGGCAATAGTCAACCTCTCTTTAGAAGACTTCTTTAAATTAGATTTGGCTTTAAGCATTTTAGATTTGACATCTTCCTGTATATCACAGAATGACTCCATTTTTAATACAATCAACTTTTAAATACAAATTAAGTAGTAAACAAAGACAATAAATTAAGATGTTGGTACACTTAAATTTTATGTTTAGATAAACTTATAAGTCCCAATTATTCTATACAAAGTTGAATATTTTACAAGTTTTTAATACTAATTCACCTGGGTCCTAAATTCGGCATGGATTCCCCGTCTAAACTATTTTTGTCTTAAAACTATTAAAGTCCAAATTTTGAGAAAATATTCTAAGTCACTTTACTTTAAAATTTCTATCTTCACGGAACAAAGTTAAAGTTTAGATGCACGGAACAAAGTTAATTTCTTCGAAGTAATGAGGTTGTAAATGTACTTACAGTTTTTCCTTGCACTTACTGACACCGACACTGGCACTAAACTGACACCACACTTATTCGAAGAAAGTGGCGCCCTCTAGCGGCCACGACCACCAAATCGCCAACAGCTGCTGTCGCCTCCTCCCGCGCGTCGTTCCTCCGGATGACACCACCAGGCTGGTCTGCCTGGTACTCCAAGATCAACCCGGCTCCACCTCCTCGGCACCTCTTCAGGG
Source organism: Craniophora ligustri (assembly GCA_905163465.1). NCBI lineage: Eukaryota > Metazoa > Arthropoda > Insecta > Lepidoptera > Noctuidae > Craniophora > Craniophora ligustri. The sequence continues at coordinate 739,053 of LR990967.1, read as the reverse complement.
CACCCGCTGAAGGTGTTGATCTGGACAGCGATCCACTGCCCAGTACTGACGCGTCGGGTGGTAATTACTACCACCACCGGTAATCACCAAAACACTCGCGACCGATCCGGCTCGAAGGACCATGTACTTTTACCGAGGGTCCGTTTACTAACGAAGGGAGTAATAATTAATACGCAATAGATATATCTATAAAACGTATAATTCTCAACCACAAAGCTCACACAAAAGATAAAAAAATCAAAGAGGTCGTTAATTTCATGTAACGAAACCATAGCGCGATCTAATTCGATCCCAACGCCATCTAGGGAAGCAAAAGGAAACTTTGTGCATTAAATGTAATTGATCGCGCTATGATTTCGCTACGCGACCCAAACAATGATGATGATGACGGGTTTTTCTAAGGTTAATATTAAGGGCATTATACACATATTGGTATAACAAACTTTGTACCTATATAAGAAATCAATTATTTTGTAAATGTACATTTTATTATTTTGAAAGAGTACAAAAAGTACATAAAGTTTCTCGCCAGTTCTTCTCCATAACACCTATTTGTTAAACGCATACAACATTCAATTTTACAGCCCCTGTAATATTGGTCTGATGGAAATAAAACATTTTAAGTTGACTTCATTTCAATAAAGTTAGTTAAATTTTGAATGTCGTATGTTCTACGTAATATTTTGCGACGTAGACGCGATAAAACGGGGAGATCGATTTCGAACCTCTTTGGTTAACAACCTCTTGTTGTCTAATGATAGCTTATGGTCACGTACTCATCATATCATATCAACACTTACACCTGTGTAAGTCACACAAATAACGCCTACCCACATCAACAGGAGCACCGCAATTTGAATTCCAAAGTCGGAAGGGCAATTTCTATTCCATTTAATGTGTTTGCGGGGGAGACCCTGCCAGAGTTTTGTAGAGTGCTAGCTCTAGCAGTGTTATCTAAAGCTCTACCTACATTGGTGCTAAATCCTCTTTACTGTGTGCTTTAATTTCTCTTCTCTGACACTGTATTTTAGTATGACTAGAACCTATCTAGACATTTGTATCTACTTACCTAGATAGAATATAATTTATTTAACACCATAAGAGTAAAGTAAAAGTATTTTAAACTATTGTTATATTAGCGTAAGTAAATCAGAATGTTTCCATTTGATGGCAGAATAAGTTGAGTAGTCAGATAGAATCTTCTAGAACAGTCTACGAGTCTACCATGCTTACCTTCCCCTTCTGCAGGTCGGCGATCCACTTGCGCAGCTGCAGCAGACGAGACTCCTGCATCGGACTGAGCTCGCCCAGGTACCGCTTGATGTACTCACTGTCCAGGGTATATTGATCTGGAATAGAAACAAATGTTATAGATATTTTTTCTACTCTATCCTAGAATATTAGGCACGTGAGGACACCAAAAAATCATCATCCGCATCGATCCGGATTCTATCTCATTGCTTCGCTTGGACCTTTTAGCCTTATAGCCTTAATCCTTATGGAATAGGAGCTAGCTGAGATATAGATATGTATAGATATACGCTAGCCTATGTCCAGCAGTGGACGCCTAACGGTTGAAATGATGACGATTAGCCAAGAGCGATTTTACCACAAAAAATATAAATTTCTTACAGAAATGATTCTTTTTTGAAGTGCATGTTCCTGTAAAAATATTAGAATAGCAAAGTGTGTCTTGATATAACAATCCCTACCGAACTTTGGGTTCGGTGGCTATAAAATTATATTAATGTGATTGTTATTACTGTCGTATTCTCGTAACAATTAAGCTTATTGAAATGAATTTACTTATTACGGATTTTGTCACGATTTACAGATATTGTTATAATCCTGATATGTTACAAATAGTAAAAAAGAACATTCAACTACGTTAAATTCTTTCTTTCTGTGTGGTAAGTAATTGATACGTTCAATTGTCATTATCAGTTGGAATGAATTCTCAATATAATTAATAGATACAACTCGTCATCACATTGTTCTAATTTCAATTGACACAATTTCCCTACTACTATTTATTCAGTCTGATATCAAATATTTCAACATGTAATACGCAACTATTCCAAGAAAATATTAGTCAAAATGGCAGACGATGTACGCGTCTTTCAAGCTTTCTAAGATTGCTTTTCTTACTGATTTGTTACACTTACGTGAATATTGGAAGCCATATTATTATGATAAGATATTATTTTAATCCTGATATTTTGGATGAGAAGAGCCAAGATCGATCTCTGTGACGTTGACTAGGAGAGGCCTACATCTACCAGTATTCGAAAATAGGCTGATGATGATTATGATTTTGGATATTTTATGGCATAGATGTAGACGGATCCACTGATTGCTATAAAAGATCCAAAACGATGAGATTCAAATAATAGCATGTTTAGCTTCGTAAAGAGAAGCTTTAATTATTTTGATTCTCATTTCACCAATAAAAACGTTATGTAGACGACAAATAAACCTACTTGAAAAATCCCCAACTATTACACAGTTGAATAAAAAGTAAAAAACTATTTCGTAAGAGCACTATAAAATGTTGCTCCAGAGAAATTCTCCCCAGAAATGTAGTGTAAAATAAAAGTAAATGAGGGCCTCTATTCTATGTTCTTTTACAAATTATTCCAAGTCCTTGAAAGCAATTTCTGCAACGAGAAACTACAATTGCGGGTACTGCAGCATCAGATAACACTGTATGCAGTATGCGGGGAGACGGGTCAAGGATGACGGGGCCTGGGGGCTGTAATGTGGCCTCAGGGTTAAATAAACGCTTGGCGGAAACTGTCGGGAGTTTGTTCCCTTGAGGGTACCTAAAAACCTTGGTTGGATTGGCCTAATACAGTCTTGGACGGAAAAACTGTATGTGTATACGCTGACCTTAAGTATTGAGTATACCTTTTGTAACATCAGCTGGTACATACATACCATCACGCCTGTCGTTCCCGAAGGGTTAGGCAGAGGTGTATGTTTTAGGTCCCATGTAATAGGGGGCGAGCCTATTGCCATTAACCGGGCACAAAATCCAAACTCCGGGCTGCTACTAAGAATTTCATAGAAAAGCTCAATAACACTTTGCCGACCTGGGAATCGAACCCAAGACAGTACTGTACGACCACTAGACCAATGAGGCAGATTGTACATGTCTGGTTATGTTAGCTACATCAGCTGATGTACCAAGCATAACAGGACCTTATCATCATTTCTTTTTTGGTTCTATTTTTAACTATTCTACCGAATCTGAAAAGAATTACATGATCTTGACATTGCTATAAGTATTTATACTTGAAAAAATACTCTCACGGCAGATCCAAATTTCCTTTTCACGTAGTGTTAGGCAGTCGTATAAAACTTAATCTTAATTTACACAACATTTCTGTTTTCAGCGAGATTCCGTAACAAACTAACTCGAATAACCTCTAAAATTTTAATTTCAGACCTCGGCAACCGTATGCTATAAATCCTATTATTACGGCGGCGCGGCGTGAACTTCGCTGACGTCACAGCAGTTACATAATAGACCCTATCGCGCTTCCAGAGCATTTGGGGGTGAGCAAGACTGAATTATGAGATCGCTTCTTATCTTAAATGAAACTATGAACAGTATGTGCCATTATTCCTCTTAAAGAAACTTTGCTTTGTCTAGATACGATACGAAGTTAAGGTCATAGACTTAAGACGCTTTAACATATGTACTATCACGCTTGTCATCCCCGAAGGGTTAGGCAGAGGTGTACTAATGTACACCCAGGTTCCATGTACCAAGTGGCAAGCCTATTGCCATCAACCTGGCACTAAACCAAGCTCCGAACTGCTGCTGAGAATTTTATACATAAACTCAGTACACTTGGCGACGCTTATTTGATCCATATATTACTCTTACGCAACATAAAGTTATACAAACGTTCCAATTTATCTACAAATCTGTTTAACCAATCTGTCCGTTTGTCTGAATTAAGAGGATCTGGCGATTAGGTCCAATCTTCTAAGATAATAGTGTCATATAGGTCAGGAAACCACAAAACGCCAAAGAAAGAACTGGCTTAAGTGTATACACTATTAAGGATAGTATAGTACATAATTGAAATTTCTATAGTTTGTAAAAATAAGAGAAACTACAGTAAGTTTCAATGTGCGGAAGACACCGAAAAAAAAAACAGCAACAGGTACAAATATTTTCTCTGATTCTCTCTGAATGAAACACGTAGTCGAAACCACTAGGTAGGTATCCTAGATAAAGTCCACAACACATGAGGCACCGTTCGAGCGTTCCCCTGGGACGCATCAATATACATTAGGTATCTGGGCAACATTCTCCGTTCCCCAGACGATGCGACGGTACACCCACGCTAAGATTTACTGACAAATTGGCTATCAAGATGTCTCTTACTATATAGGTATATGCGAGAGTTTATTGCGTTCAAGGTAACTGCAGAAATATATACATATAGCTGGAAAAGTGATATGGATTGCTTTCTTTTATTATCTGCAAAGCATTCTCCATTCTTCATTCAAGTTGGGACTATCTCCAGATGTTGTTATCATCAGAAATCCCATGGGTAGCCAAATTGGTTATCAATCAGTGGGCTGGTTAGCTTTTTATCAAGGCACATAATAATAATTTATAGTGTAGCCTACTAGGACTCAGAGCATAAAATGTTAAGAAATGTTTACAGTTGTTTGTTTGTTTGTTACTTCTTGGCTTGACAGGATAAAAGATTTATTATGATGTTAAACCTTCTATTGCAAACGCTATTCCCACCTAACCTAACATATTGCTGTCGAAAAACTACCATTTCGGTACAGATTTTATCGTAGAATATTGTTATTACGTAATGCCGACGTTTCAGATCCTTTACAGCATTCGTTATCACGGGCAGACTGGACTTATTTGTGTCGATTACGTCCATTTATTTGTCTGTTTCTGAATAATAGTAAGTTTGTTTTCACTGCTATGAGGTTTATGATGGTAATATAACTAACTCCACATGAACTAAACTGGCCCAAAAGCTAGTTTAGTTCATGTTATAGGTGCGATGCAAAAAGAATCGTTTCATTTTTCAAAATCGTTGCAGTTGCTTAGTGTAGGTCTACGTACGATAGTTTTCTGTAGTGTTTACTGACACAATAAACTACAAACCTACACAAACAAATGTCTAGTAAATTCAACTACTAGATATATGTTTCAGCCAGTAAAGTGCCCAATGTGACTGCGGCGATCCAGAGCAAACTATGTCACACCTTCTAGTGTGTCCCTTGTGCCCAAAACCTGCACGAGGGACGATCTCTGTCTGGCCACGCCTAACGCCAAAAACGCCAAAGTGACCTCTTATTATTCAAACATTGTTCAACCATTGACACGATAAGAAGAAGACCAGTAATACATGGCGTAAAAGCCAATGGCTAAAGAGAGCGACATCCATTTGACCTTTACAACATTAATTGCTCCACAGTACGCGGATAATTAATGCGAACTTGACAAGTGCAGCGATCGATGGCTCTGAACCACAGGTTGAACTACAGCGCACTACACGCTATTGAAAATTACGTCATTTCTGATCATGGAAATTTGCCCTTCAAAGGGTGACAAAATATGTACATAAATTTATTAAAACACGTGTGATGTTATTGCCATAAATGTTGGTTACGGCTATTATTAGGGTAAGTTGTGACGTAGGATGGACTGTGAAAGTAAAAGGTGTTGAGTTCGAACCCAAGGCACGCACTACTTTTCGGAAGTTAAGTGCGTGTTTATCACATGCTCACACGGTGAAGGAACACATCGTGAGAAACCTGCATGCTTGACAGATTTTCTCGATGACGTGTGAAGTCTGCCACTAGGCTAGCGTGGTGGACTAGGTATAGCCTAATTGCTCTCCAATGAGAAGAAACTCGTGTTCGGAAGTAGGATAATAATTGAGTTCTCTGTTGGTTTTTAATGGATCTATCTCACGTACATGTGAGATAGATCCTAATATTAAGGTGATTAATAGAATTCTGGCTAGCTGCAATGACTAACTAAACCGATCAATAATCTACATAAATATGTCTTACAAGTACAAAATACAAGTATTTTATCGCATGGGTAATATCGGGATCAAATTATATCAATATATGGTGATAGAATCCATAAAATGTCTAATATTCGCGTAAGTAAGAAATCTTTGGAGGTTAAAATCGGTCGTAACAATAGGTGTCAGAACTATCTCCCAAACAATTGCGACCAATGTTCGCTAACTATCTCTGCCGGTACTCAATTGGCACTTCAGGTACCGTCATGTTCCCGTGTTCTCCCCGCTTCCTGCCATCATTGGGACGTCGGAAGCGGGTCTGCTTCACAGTTACATTTGGCGGTTCACTGTCCCAAATCAGAGCTCTGTCGGTGTCGAATTGTTGCAATGGTTATTTTGACAATACAGTAGATATAGGTCTTTAGCGAGCTGTTGCTGTTAAAATGCTCTGTGTTCAAAAGACTGGACTTCGTTCTTGAAGTTTTAAACTATACGCCTCATTATAGCCTAGGCTAGAAGCGTTGAGTCCAATTTCCAAGTGTTTTTGCTGTCGTTTGTTTGTGCTCAGTGAGTTACACCAGAGGATGACGCAGGCTGCCATTATACTTAATTACTATTAAAGCAGATTATTAGTATTAAAGAAGACAAACAACAGCATCTTTATCAGAATACAAAAGGAATTAAGATAATCTATCTAAGTATATTGACTGGCATAAAATTCCTTACACCTATCCAGCTTATAAACGCCCAATAGTATCACCATAGAGACTGATAGAACAAGGTTTTATACAAGGGGTTGGTTGTCAATACTCAGTACTATCTGTGCAAACCCAGACCGGGTGAAATTTGGAATAAATAAATAAACACTTGAAAAATACAAGCACTCTAATAATAATAATTAAAAAAATATAAAGAAGTATTCCATCAAACCGAAGCACTCGACAAAAAGAAAAGAAAATCTTTGTACATTTTATTAAATTAAAAAATATTATTCTCTCTCTCCATCTTTTCAATTTCAAAGACGGATGAAAAAGAAATGCCATGAAAAGCACTTGAAAACTTTGTTAATATTCGCGAATATTTTAAAGAATTTTCGCTGCTACAGTACCTATGCCTGTTTCAATATGTTGCTTATATATTTTGCTTACTGTACTCAGTGTGCTCTGAAAATATGAGCATATTTCAGCAGGTAAACCTACCTAGTTCCATATTGAAACCATACAAGCTTGAATACAGTCAGTAGGTTTTAAGGTCAAAGGGAAACATTTTGATGTAAATTTTTTGAAAAATGGGAAATATTTCAAGCCTTTCTTTTTGAAGGAGCTTTAAGGATTGATAAGGATCTTATCCTTTCGGGGACGATAAGTGTAATGGTATGTTTGGTATGTTATAGAAAAAAGTGAATTATTACTGCTAATAGTAATGATAGCAGCGTTAAAATTGGGCAGCTCCATAATTTCTTGCCGAACTCAATCATAATGCCAATCACCATGATAGAATTACGTATACTAGTGATTGCTTAGTGTTCAAAATAGGACCTTAATTGATTTAATTTCAAGGTTTATTTTACATGTTTTGAACTATGCCAAAGCTTACACTCTTCCACACACATACATTTTGGAATTACTGCATCATTTTTCATATTTTCTTGTGATACCCACACCTTATTACACCTTATCTTTGTATACTTCACCGCCAAATTAAATTGTGTTTGCGTTGCAGCTATACATTTGAATCTATCTACCGGGTTGGGGTAACCCGATAGAGGATTAAGAGGCGCTCAAGCCTCAAACGGAGCCGAGTGTGATAAGCACTTAATCCGAGTTCGAAAACTATTATCCTTGAGACCAAGGCTGCCGACGCAGATGTTTTTATTTGTTAATGGAAAACTGTGTATTGTGCCGACGTGTTTACCTTATCGGATAAATATATTGACAATATGAATAAATTAGAAATATATTAAAATTTTAAGGCTAAGCAGTGTTATTAACACAGGTATTTTATACCTATCTCGGGCACCAGTCTCTCACAAATGTTTGCAAATTCTGTACAACCACAATGCATTCCAACAATCATTTGTGATGGGAAAATAAATACATTTTTTTATTATATAAAAGGGTTTATCTTTGAAATTCACAGTAGCAAGTCAACTTGGATTCGTGCGACGGTTAATGGCAATATTAGCTATTGCCAATAACCGAGCACCCATGTTATAGGTAAAATATGGGCCTTAAAAACGTTAATACATTAGTACACCTCTGCCTAACCCTTTGGCTACGTCAAGCGTGATGGTATGTTTAAGGCTTAGTTGGTCATAGTTTAACCGTAACCAACCGTAATCAAGTAGTCAATAGCTCAAACAACAGAAATTAGGTACATGCAGTTTCACTGATTTGACGTTTAAAAAATTTGCCAGCCTAACGCTAACCGAACCCACAACACAGCCGAGATAACGAGATTGACGATTGAAGAAGTCGTTAACGATATCAACTTGGACATTGATAAAAATAAATAAGTCATTACTTAAACATTCTGGGCTTAAGCTAATTCGTAACTTAAGTAGTAGAATACTTTTATCTGAATCTGTAAAATAGCCGCGGAATTTGACAAAATAAAAATGTCCCTAAATGTACTTGAGATTCCATTTTAAGACTATACCTCTGACTGCCCCATGCTTCTAAAATTCTCAAAGGCCTTCCGGAGTCTCCCTCCAAAGATCCTTAACTTACATTTTAAAAGGACGCGTCACTCCCTCAAAAATATAAATACAAAGAACAATGGGTGCTCACCAACCAAGCATACTTAATAATCTTTTACCCAAAGAACTTTGAACACATGTGAGTCTACAGGTCGCCTTTGACATATAAAACATCTCGTCATAATGAGTGGGCGGCGGTACAAACGCCCACGACTTCAACAGGGGGCTGCGAATATGCTGATTACAGTCGGTTGTTTTTAAAACGGACAATATTAATGAGTTTTTCTTTTATCTTTAAATTACTTTTAACGTATTTTGGGGATTTTTTGTGAGTGTTTTCGGGGACACTTTAAGCCAATGTAATATAATGTTATTTCAGTAAATATAACTAGTCTTTCCGTGATTATGGATGTTGTAAAAGAGTTTTGTTTCATACCATCACGCCTGTCGTCCCCGAAAGGTTAGGCAGAGGTGTACTAATGTACACCCACGTTTCGACGGTATGTTTTTAGGTCCCATGTAACAAGGGGCGAGCCTATTGCCATTAACCGGGCACGAATCCAAACTCCGAGCTGTAACTGAGAATTTCACAGAAAACCCCAATAACACTTTGCTCGACGTGGGAATCGAACCCAGGACCTCTTGCTCGGCAGTCGCACTGTACAGCCACTAGACCAACGAGGCAGTTTTGTTTCAAAGTCTAATATTCGCATAAATGTAAAAAAGAAATCAATATTTATTTTTAAAGGTTTTTCCATGTTTAGGACAATGCTGACTTAAGAACATGATATTCTAACTGCAATCAGAGAACTTTACCATAGATAAATTTTGTTTACTTTTTTTTTTTCAACCATGTGTATTGAAACCATGCACATTATTTAAAACTACGACACGGATATCGAGATCCAAAAATTTTATGAAAATGTATAAAAAAAGATACTTTAGCTTTATCCATGATTTGCGTGACACTCCTCAGTTTATATTGAGAAGGTGCAGCACGAAGTGGTTTGGATAATTTATTCCAAGAATACTTAATGGCGGAATGGTGATTCTATTGTTTTGCAGACTATTTTCATCATACTATATCTCTTTCTAACAAAGAACAGGAGAAAAGGATAGAATAACATCAACCCTACAACAAATTAATCCAATAACTTGGATCCAAATGCGAATTTATTTAACATCGAAATAGATTAATAGATTATTCGTCTGAGAAAGTTTTAGTGGGGTAAAAATCATACAATCTCCAGTCTCTTCCCTAGAGGCCGGTTGCTATTTCTTGGTATATAAGGAAAACAAAAAAAAAGAGTATATTTAACAACTATTTGGAGACCATAAAAATATTTGCTTCTGGCAATAATCAAAATTGCTCTATCAAATGACAACAATACCTATCGAAGTATGTATATGAATTTCCTTTTTCAGCATCTTTTATTTTAATTTAAATTAAACAATTTCCAAGATGTTTATAAAAGAAATATAAACATAATGTAATTTGCAACGAAATTAGCTCTAAGGCATTAGTAACAACACGGTCGGTTTTACTTATTCATTTAACAATTAATTAGAGGACCCGCTACCTGCGCTACAGTACCTATTCCCCCCAAACCACCACCCAAATCCCTCCCCCCACAAAGCCACTACAGTATCTGGAAAGCTACCACCCTAAGTGCCTTTGCTGTAATAAAGCGTGCTAGAAATTGCCATTATACTACAAAGTATTGCCCGCAGCTGACTCTGTGAATGAGTGACATATTAAGTAGATCCATGACTGCTTTTACTGCAGTACTATGTATGTATTTAAATATGGTTCTTAATATAATATTATTAATATTACTATACTATACTACATTTCTTAACTGTAACTGCGTTTAAAGTTGATAATTTTGAATGACGTGACGCGTGCCTTCTTGATGTATTCAATCAACTTAGACTATTACTTGCACTGCTGGACATAGGGCTCTCCCAAACTGCATCATAGCATTCTGTCCGCCTTCCTCATCTTGTCTTTTTATAGTTCATTGATTTTGAAAAAATTCAAGGGCTAAAAGGTCGCCACCTCTTGCTTGGTACTGGAAAACATTACAGACAAATGCTATTTATTATCTGTATACTTTTTCTCTCTCTTAGGATAATGTTATCGTAGAATGAAAACGTTTTCAAGCAGGATAAACTTTTCCTTAATATCTAAGCAGATTTAAATCCAAAATTACTAAAGAGAGAGCAGCGCCGAAGTGATCGATACATATTACGTAGATTGACAAGTGATACTCAGTAATAGATGAACCTTTTGGAGCTGACTTGTGGCGTCAGGCATTTTTTCTAAAGCTATTATTACAGTTATTGCGTAACTGACAGACCAAATTATCTTCACAGCTACAGGAATCAGGATATATTCTGCCAAGACCGTTCGAATTAGCATAGGTTTTGGTATGTAATAAAATATACACCACCTATTAATCTGGTGCGAAACTCCAGACTTCGCACTCTTTCAAAAAACTTGTGAAGTTCAATCTTGATAAAGTTTCTAAGTTTGGCTCACAACGATAAGTGACTATATTCAATCTTACCTTACATCTTGATAAACGTAAAAAAAAAGCAAACAAAATAAGAAAAATAAAGATATGTATTTACACTTAGCTTCGCCGCTCCCTCCTCCCCAAAAAGAAGGAGACGGGAGCCGACAGAACGAGCATTATCACAGTCGCACACACTAGCACCACTAGTAGGTTGTCCCACCTGTTCACGAGATCCGTCGTAGATTCTCGAGCAGGCACACAAGTACACGGCCTCAGTCTGAGGATATCAGTCCCCGACGTCGCCGCATCACGCAGATCAGGTACCGACAAATCTGGATATGATAGAGACTTTTTTTTCTTCCTCTCACGCAATAGCTTAGATTCTGAACTTTTGTTGCGTGTTATTCGCTTCAAGGAATGCGCTCGCGTTGGCAAGTGCTCCTCTATTTTCTGTCTACTCCGATGTAAGAACCCAGCGCCTTTTGACAAGAGGGACGGTTTCCTGTGGTCTGAGGGTTTGTCTCTAATGGAGGAGGAAGATGGGGTTGACGTGCCTGGACTGGCCGGCTTAAATTTGAAGGGTCGTTTGAAGCTTTCGTGTCTTGACAACTCTTGCTCAGATTCTGCTTCTGAAGGACCTGCGGAGGAAAAGGTGATATGAGGAAAGGATAAGGTTGGGATAGGATAGGAAGGGTCGGGTCGAATTTCAATTAAGAACCATAACTGTCAAATGCCAAGAATAATTCACCTCAAGCGTTGACAGGACAGTTTTTAATTTTGACAGGTATTTTCGTAATAGTCCACACAAGTTCACGTATCCAACACAATTATGCAGCAACATTTTTCTAGTCCATCCAAATACAAACTATATGTAGTTTGTAAACATCCAGATTTACAATAAATATAAGTTCGCCTGTAATAGACAACCTTAATCATTTTTAGGGCTGCATAATCGACCTTAGAAGCTACGAAATAGTGTTGCAGGATTTTGCTCCGACCTTAGTTGAGGTCATGAGGCAAATACTTTAGCATTGACGTTTCTTGCGACTCAAGTGAACAGTAATAAGTAATCTTGGAAGCCTCACAAATGTCGGCAGACAAATTCGATCAGCCTTTTTATAAAAGTTGATACTGAATGTGATACAACATGTATCACATTCAGTATCAACTTTTTCTTTTTCGTTATCGCTACATTTTATGTTTTTTAATAAAGGATGGAAGAAAAATAACTGGTTGAAACTGGTGAAGTGTTTGTCCTGTCTCTTAGAACGGCTAGATATAGGGAGCTCTATGGATTTTTTAGAATCCATGCCCTGATTAAGTTGAGGACTTTTTTGTGGAAATTTGACCACGTCTACCCTGACCTTAACTTCAAGCCATTGCGACTCGTTGACGAGAGGACTTTTAGAAAGTGAAATATTTTTTAAGGTCTCCACGGACGCCGAAATATGACCCTCATAAACATGTTTATTTAACATAAATGACGTGTCAAAATTGGCGTTATTTTATCTGTATCTTATTTAATTTTACTTCTTAATTATTCACATTCAATTACGTGACAAGATGGCTGTCTGAATATTTCTGATTCAATTGTTTCAAAGAAACGTGAAAAATATTATGCTTATTCATTTAAGATGCTACTTCTCTAAGTTATTTTGCTTTTCCCAATATCACTATTTAGAAACAGGAATTAATTATAGTAATAGTAGTTTTTAACTGCCAAACGAGAAAGAGAGATGAGTATTATAATGTTCGGTTGGCCATTTCATTACAGAATCCCTGAACGGCTGAACTGTTATGAAATTCCTGTTTATTTATTTTTTATTTTGATTGCCATCAGTTATTACTTCGGTTTAAGGTTAACTTAAAAAAGCTACGGTTAAGTCGACCAAACAAAAATTTGTTTATGAGGGCACCGTCTTAGTAGAAATCGAGAAGAGCCACGCGCAAAATTTAAAAGAGTTAGAGGTGAGGTAAAAGTCCCACATTCCTAGGTCACTTCCCTAGACAGGCCACACGCACTTTGAAGGATTCCACAACGTAAAAAAGGGCCATGAAGATAATAAAGGTGAGAAACATTTCTAAATAAAAATATGCAATCATGAATGCCTTCACAAAATTACGGCGCTCTGTTGGGAATTCAACCGGCTTATTTCGTTGGAACTCGTCGCGTTTCAAACACGCGCCTCGGTTGTGTAACAGTGAAATTCCACCCCATTGTTGACTGAAATAATTTATTAAATCGACCCCTTACTCAACAATATGAAATATTCATTTTGTGTTTACACGGGCTGTTTGAATAATATAACGTTTAATCATACGACTGTTTTTTATACGTTTAAACTACAGATGAGGTAGGCAGGAAAGGAAGGTAGGTTGTGATATTCCTGGACATAATATTCCTGGGCATTATGGCACACAGCGCCATCTAGTTCCGTGCTAAGCAACGAGGCTTGTGTTACGGATACTAGTTGGTTGATATACTACATATATACTTTTTTTTTGTAAATACATACATAACATTATAGATATATACATCCATGACTCGGATACAAATGTTCATGCTCATCACACAAACATTTGACCCTACCGGGATTCGAACCCGGGACCCATAGCACAGAAGGCAGTGTTAACTACCGCTGGACTAACTGGGTCGTCATAGTGATAGCCGAGTGGTGTGACCAGTGGACTGTCAAGTCAAAAGTTCGATCCAAAGGCTCGCACTACTGGCTTTTTGAAGATACGTGCGGTTTAATCACATGGCGACGAATTCAGAGAACATATTTTTTTCTTTCAATGGTAATTGAAAAACAGGATGTTCACCGAAATTTTGATAGTTCACCGCCCACAATATCATAGTTCACAATTGCGTCAACCTCCCTTTAGTTAATCAATATTTTCTTTTTCATAAATGTAGTGAAATAATACGCCAGCTACGTATCACCATGTATAAGTAGGCTCTATGAGAATATTATGTCTACCTGTAACTGGCTGGTTTGAAATTATATATTCTCTTTTATATTATGGCTCTATGGAAACAATATTAAACTCTCTACTTTAAATAAAGTATGCAATATTACACATGCTAACATATTGCATGTATGTATACTATACAGAAATAATTTGTTGTCTACGATAATCTTCTACGCAGTACTCATAACCGGCGCGCGTGCATGACGAGATGTATGAATGTGGACGAGGCAAAAGTGGTATGCAGGGACCGTAGCGCGTGGCATTCTGTAGTTTCTGCCTACCCCCATGGGAAAAAGGCGTGAGTGTATGTATGTATGTATGATAATCTTCTAAACTAATGAACCTATTTTAATGAAACTGTGCACGTTATGTGTAGTTTGGTCCATGACAATCACTTTTTTTTTGGAATTGCAAATTAATAATTAATTGAAAATTAAAAAAAAATCTACCTAAGCTTCAAACCTCAGTCTCCTGTTTTAATACAAAGTCATGTTTATTCGTAAATATTTGTCCGTATTGAATAGTCAACTACAATGCAATCTGCCTTATAAATTAGCTACAAAACAACGTGTGGCCGGATCTGCTTGTATCACAAGCCAGAGAACACTCATACACTCAATAAAGGAGATCTCTGGTATACACAATCCTAACTTTGACGAGCAAGATTTAGGATAATTCCTACAGGACACACAAATTGAGGAAGAACGCAAATAACTCCAGAAACTCCGTGAGGCCCAGGGTATATGTATATAGCTTTACAATGGCTTACTTTGTGTAACAAAAATTTGTTCATGTTTATTCAAAAATCTGTTATTGTTATCAAACCTTCAAAACCGACCTAACATTACATATTTAAACTAAACAGTACGAAGGTCAAGGTCATATTCTAATTGCCGTTTAATTAATTTTGGGACCTCCAAATATTTTACTTATAATAAGAAAAATTACCAGTAGTGAATTCACATGAACCTAATTACATTAAAGGGACCGTAATATTTATTTATTTATATTATAATCATCATATACAGGGGTAAGGTTTTGTTCCGGAAGTCATCCCTTAAAAGGGCGAAAAAGCGGGTGGGAGGGTAAGAAATAAATATGCAGATCGATGAGTCTACGCAGAACAAATCACAGGCAAAAGCTGATCAATGATAACTTTGTAATAACATAATTGTTATAAACCCCTAAACAAATTCTAAATCTACATTCAATATGTAATTATAATAAACTAAACGTAGATACTAAAAGCGTGGTAAAAGTGCTGTGGTAGCCTAGTGGTGTGACCAGTGGACTGACATGTCAAAGGTCTCGAGTTCGAACCCGGGCACGCACCACTGACTTTTCGGAAGTTATGTGCGTATTTATCACGTGCTCAAACGGTGAAGGGAAACATCGCGAGGAAACCTGCATGCTTGAGAGATTTCTCGATGGCATGTGAAGTCTGCCAACCCGCAGTAGGCTAGCGTGGTGGACTACAGCCTAATCCATCTCAAATGAGACGAGACCCGTGCCCAGCAGTGGGACGTTAATGGCGTTAAATCCGACAATTCAAAAGCACGTGTAATATTCGTCTATTTGAAATAAATGATTTGACTTTGACTTTAAATTGAGAACCTCCTCCTTTTTGAAGTCGGTTAAAAATAGCCGCACTTGTATGAAGAGGGCCTCATTACTTACCGAGTACGCAACGCGTCTCAAGCCCTCTTGTCTTCCCTTCACAAGGGAACGTTATGAGAGGTCCTAGAGTAAATATAGTTCGACCCTTGTAAGAGGCGTGTACCATGTCTTGTTATATGGATAGGGGGATAGGAATAATGGCCTCGTACCATTTTGAAAGAATAATAAAAGATACGGGCAAAAACGCTATGGATGTGAGTACTCATTGTCTATAGTTTATTCAGGCAATGTAACAACAAGATATTACAGCAAACTTTATACTCATCATCAGCCTATATTCGTCCACTGCTGGACGTAGGCCTCCTCCAGTGAATGCCACTAGGGGAGGCGCCAACTTTATACTCGCAAATCAAAATTATACATCGTTTTAGCTGACCTTGACCTTGAACATTATAAGTCGAGATGAAACTGAGGGTTAAGAATACTTTATACAAATTTAGTACATTCTTTACTCGCTTTAAGATCAGTCAACGCCGTTAAAATAAACTTAAACTAGTCTTGAGGAAAACGATATTTGCAATACATGGTCATATTCCGATAATACAATTAATGCCTGAGTTTACGAGTTCCAAAGGCAAATTATAATTGTTTTGTAACTGAAAATTTTCAAGCCACTTGTATAATTATTTATATGTATAGCTAGACGCTATCAACTCAATTCAGGGTATGCATAGTTCAATCTCTCTGTGGCGTTTACTAGGGGAGGCCTACATCGAGCAGTGGACGAATATGGAATTATGGACTGATGATGATGATGATGGTGATGATGATAGTTCAATCTCAGCTGCCTCTTTGTTACAGCAGAACTCTCACGGAAAGAGGTAACGACCCTCCACGTTGTCAAATCCGCCAGCATAACTGGCCTTGACACTGGCAGAGTCAGATACTTTCCAATCTGATCAACCAGGACTCCCATGCAGAGCAATATGCCAGTAACTGTAGCAACCGTATGTTATCATATTCTACTATTCACCCAAGCAACCATATCCAGTAAACACCTGACTAAGACAGTAGACGCCAATACACTTATACCAAACGTCAAAAAAATCTTGCTCAGTTTGCGCAACTTAGTCCTTATTACGCAACCCTAAAAGCCACAAAAATGAGTTCAAAAATTACGCATGAGGGGCTTTTTATGCCTGTTATTGTGTAAGTAACCCCTCTCGCGGCCGCCATAAATATTCATTACCGGTTAAACCAAGTTAACCCGTATTCATATGTGGCCAACGTGTGCGTCTGGACACTTAGTATTTATGAGGTCATTCTGACCTTCCAACTTTGTCTCTGGAAGCGTACGTTATTTTCGCCGCAGATATTTTTTTAACGATGTAAAGCATTCGTTGCGTTCGTTTATTTTATACCGTTTCACAGATAATGATTTCAGTTGAATTTTAAAAGGTTAATTTGAAAATGTTGCCTGGAAAATCCTTTGTAAGAATGTCGTTAGTCAAAGAAAATGGACACAATAGAATGTTGGTAGTTAGGGCACTACTTTTGTGAAGGACAATACGTAATTTCCGGAGCGATTCAAAAGCAATTTCTTATCATAGCTAAATGTTTTGTACAGTTGAAAATAACAGCT
Organism: Craniophora ligustri; assembly: GCA_905163465.1. Classification (NCBI taxonomy): domain Eukaryota; kingdom Metazoa; phylum Arthropoda; class Insecta; order Lepidoptera; family Noctuidae; genus Craniophora; species Craniophora ligustri. Next base: position 721,584 of record LR990967.1, on the reverse strand, counting down.
TTATTAGTAATGTTCAGATTATGCACTTACTTTCAGCTATAACCTCTCACTAAAACACCATGTGTAAAGTTTCCACTGACCTGGGTCCGAATGTCTCCTCTGCTCGACCGAGACCCTTGGTGATAGCGGCTCGGTTCCTCTGGACACTATCCTGCGAAGCTCCTGGTTGCCCGCGATGTCTCCCTTCTTCCATGGCTTCAGTTTCTTCACGCCTTCACTGTGGAGATCCTTCATGAACACTTCGATCAGCTCCTTACCTGGTAACAATGAGAAAGAAGGATAAAACATCAAGTGTGGGGTTACCCATTTGACTTCAGTAGCCTTTTTTATGATATTAATATATAGAGTATTCTTCACTCAGCGACCACATACTGGAAGACGCAGCGTAGGCCACCGGTAAGGTGGAGCGGCGACCTGGTTAAGGTCGCTGGAATCCGCTGGATGCAGGTGGCGCAGGACCGGTCGTCGTAGCGATCCTTGGGGGTGACCTATGTCCAGCAGTGGACGTCTAACGGTTGATATGACGATGATGATGATGGTTCTTTATTGTACACCACGAGGGTGGGGAACCAGCATACGGCCCGCCTGATGGTAGCCCATGGACGTTTGCAACACCAGCGGTTTTTGTTGCCTATGGAGATTTTGTGCGTTACAGACCCTAAATTCAAAAAATAAGCAACAGCCTGAGATACAATATCTTAAGGTTATCTCCATGTTTTACTATAAAATCAATATTATAATTACTATATTATATTTATAAAGACTTTTTGTCATTCTTTTCATTTATGTCAAAGTCTTCTTAAGTAAATACCTTAAATATTTAATGCTTTGCTATAATATCGACCCAGATCAGGGTTCTGGGCAGTGAATGTAGGTGTGTGTGAAGTGCAGTAAAAATCACCGAGCATAATATCGGTACAATGAGAGAATTACTAACCCTTGGCAATATTAGCAGAGTACTGTTTCATGGCGATCTTCTCGACGGTGCTCTCAAGTCCGAAGAAGTTCTTCACGTCGAGCAACGCGATCTGCTCGAAGCATGTCCACTCAGGGTTCTCTGGGTGGACCTGGGTACAAAGATATCCAATATGAAGCTGACATCAGACGTATTCATACATCATATTTTGTTTCTAACGCAAGGTATTTAATTGCACAGAATTTAACTGTTCAAGTTACACCGGTGCCACCAACCAAACTATAATTATTTTCTCTAAAAATATATTATACTAGCTAGATATAAACAATCTTTATGCTAACTTTCATCCACATCCGTTAGACGGTTTTTGCGTCCACAAAAACAAACATCTGCACAAACTTTCGCGTTTATAATATTAGTAGGATAGAGACTTGCAGCTTATATTTTAGTAGAACTTCGAACAAGTGAGAACGTTTATCTACTTATTGGACTGGACAATCATTATCACTTTTATAGACTTTAAATTGGTTTTTGTTATTTCCTGTCTGCATAAATCATACGTTTCACATCGAACTGCACCAGTCTCATATTGATATTACATTACATACATAAATCTTTGTAAAACAAAACCAACAATTTTGTATTTAATTTAAAAGAGTATCTATGGAGTTTCTTGCTGGTTCTTCTCCATAAGACCTACCTTTTGGAACTGTGCAACTAAATTCAATTAAATATGACAATTCAAAAGCACCTATATTGGTCTAATTGAAATAAATGATTTGATTTGATTTGATTTGATTTGATTTGATTTGATTTGATTTGATTTGATTTGATTTGATTTGATTTGATTTGACTGAAATAAGGACTTTATGGAGGCTTCACAAAGTTATTTTTTAATTACGCAAAAGGCTAGCAACTAGGTAGACTGGCTTGTCTTAATTCCTCTAAACCTTATGTAAAGCCTACCCAATAGCCTGACAATAATGGCAATATTCTCTCAGTACTATCCTCAATATTCTCTCAGTACTAAGAGGACAGTACTCCATCCATTATAGTGTAGTGTACTTAAGTGTTTATTATTATTTATTATCGTGTCTATGATACTGGTACTACACCTACTTTTTGAAGGAAATAAAAGTAATATTATTATTATTATTATATTTTGGCCTGTCATTAACATGTTGGTTTACATACATTCTTAATTACATTTTTGAAAGTCTCGACCTTCGATTTAATCTGACCTTGCAAACTTGTTTTTTTTTTAACATAAACCTAACTACATGATAATAATACCTAATACATTTGTATATGTTGAACACTTTTTTGTTGACATTCAAACCGAGACATGCTAGTTTTTATTTTGAGACTGCCTCGTTAGTCTAGTGGCAGTAAAGTGCGACTGCACAGGTCTTGGGGTCGATTCCCAGGTCGAGCAAAGTGATATTGGGTTTTTCAGTGAAATTCTCAGTAGCAACTCGTAGTTGGCGCTACTTGGCGCTTTTTGGGGGAGGCCTACGTTCAGCAGTGGAAGGCAATAGGCTGATAGATAACTCGGAGTTTAGATTAGTGCTTGGTTGATGGCAATATACTCCTCTACATGAGACCTAAAACAAACCGGCGACCTTTGTGTGTACATTACCCCTTCACCCCTTTCAAAACGCCGGATCGATTTGAATCTTTGCAAACTTATCAAGCCCCGATGACAATGCAATAATTTGTATAGTTTGTAAATATATTTTCAAAAGGAATATTTCAAACAAGATCTGTGAATAAAATGTTTATAACAATTGAACTCAAGCATACAACGATTTTTTACAATAAAATTCATTATTTTTAATCACTCTATCCTTAACTTTATGATTTTCTATAGAAGCGAGTTTTCTAGTTTGTTTAAAAAATTATCTTTTTAATATTGTAGTTATTTATTTTGAGCCGCACCTACGTAAACGTGAACCGTGACCGTAAAATTAAACGGTAAACGGTGACCGTAAAATTAAACAAATAATATTAGGTCAACAATACAATAATTAATTATCCTTATGACCCACTAGGTTCAGAATTATCATATATAATTAACTCACGCAAATATAATCATTTATACTTAAACAATACACAATATTATACAAAAGGTATTATTGTATGTTTAGTACTTTATTTATACATTATTTATGGCATACAATTGAAACTATTTCCAATGCAGACACAAAGGCATTGAAAGAAATAGAATGTCATACTTCAAAAGCATTGCGTCATGGTCGCATTTCCTTTATCATTCTCATCATCGACTCATTCACTGTCCTACTGGTAGGTGAGGGGTCTTCTTTCCTCTGATTTGAAACGGATTAGGCTATAATCCACCACGCCAACCTACTGCGGGTTGGCAGACTTCACACGCCATCGAGAAATTATCTCAGGCACGCAGATGCCACACAATATTTTCCTTCACCGTTTGAGCATGTGATAAACACTTGTAATGTATGCTTTCGAAAAGCCAGTGATCTTGGGGTCGAACTCAGAACCCCGAACTTCATAGTTCACTAGTCACATTCACAGTTTCTCAGTTGCTCTTAAACTTCTTTCAATGAATTGTATTCACATAGACATTTATATCCTACCTATACCTAATACAGTTTCCTATGTCGTGAATGGTATAAGCACGGATCTGTTACAGGAAGACACGACGAGATGAATTCAAATGCGCTCTAGTAGCGTATCATTTCATATTACGACGTTATTTCTGTTGACTGTATTACATAATATACATAAAAAATATTAAATATACCTACATGTATTTGTGCATTTACTACATAGTCGTTTAGTACATATGCAAGTACGTACATACATACTGACTTCCCGACCCGTTTAGCTCAGCGGTAGTTAACGCTGCCTGCTGTGCTAAGGCTCCCGGGTTCGAATCCCGGTAGGGACAAATGTTTGGGTGATGAGCATCAACATTTGTATCCGAGTCATGGATGTATATATGTATAATATGTATCTATTTACAAAAAAAAGTGTATATGTAGTATATCTACCATTATCCGTAACACAAGCCTCATTGCTTACCACGGAACTAGATGGCGCTGTGTAATAATGTCCGGAAATATTTATTTATTATTTCTTACACTAATGATTTTTTTTTTAAGATTTTATAGAGGTATATGGAGTTTTATTGTCACCATTGACGCTGTAAGTGATCCGAATAAAAAAATATCATTTTATCCGGGATAAAAAAAATATCAATATACCGCGATAAAATTCTTAAAACAATAATTTTATTTTAAAATTTAAAGACGTACAACGATGTGATCTAAAATCATGAACAATTATGAACAGAAACGTTAATAACGAAAAAATATTCACGGAATGAAAAACATATATGTTATCACATTTTAATTCTAACCCTTGCATCAAAAACATTTGTGTGTTTACATGTTTGACGTGACATGCCAACAGCTTGACATCGAAATATACGAGTTTCTAAATCATACATGTCCAACAATACGATGCTATATGATACATCAGTGAATATAGAATAGAGGAAAACCCATGATGTACAATAAACAATTCCATATTGCACTGATACTAATTTAAAATTAATTATAATTAGGGCGTTACCGTGTTAATGTTGATTAGAATACTAATAAATAAACTTATTCAAATAGTTTTGCATAAAATTGAATCGTATGTTACAACAAACATATATACGTATATTTTTAGTCATGACACTTTTTGGTGTGATGTACATGTTGGGAGGTTATCCTACATCAAAATTTAAGTAATGGTACATTGTTCATCTGAGGAAGAGACCGGGTTGTGTGGTATTTTCACCTCACTAAAACCACCCGTGGTAGCCTAGTGGTGTGACCAGTGGACTAGCATGTCAAAGGTCTCGAGTTCAAACCCGGGCACGCACCACTGACTTTTCGGAAGTTATGTGCGTATTTATCACATGCTCAAACAGTGAAGGAAAACATCGTGAGGAAACCTGCAGGCTTGAGAGATTTCTCGATGGCATGTAAAGTCTACCAACCCGCAGTAGGCTAGCGTATTGGACTATAGCCTAATCCCTCTCAAATGAGAGGAAACCCGTGCCCAGCAGTGGGACATTAATGGGTTGATGATGATGAAAACCACCGTGGTGGTCACCATCTGCACAAGAATGGAGGTCCCGAGTCCTCTTAAGAGACCAGCTCCAAGTGACGATAGAAATAGATTACTAATGAGTGAGTGTGTCTATCATGATGACGATGATGATGTCAACCAGATATATCAATGTCTTCATAAATTAGGAAGTAAAACACAACATATAGGAATATTCGATTGATGTTTCGAAGTTGGATAAACCTCCAAATAACGAATTCAGTGGCAATTAGACTTATTTAGGTTACAGACAACAATGATTTCAGTCCACATTATACTTAATTTGCCTGCGGAACAGTTCATTAACTCTCAGATTTAAACTAAATAAATATGTACATATATCCAATACCAACATTAAAATGTTATTTCTAGGTGTCATTTTAAACCTAACCTACATATTTACAAGACACAACACAGCTCAATATTATATTTTGTTTAAATTTCAGCACACAGCAAAAAGAAACAAAAAATTCCATCTTCAATTAGGTAGGCTGGTCCGGTTAAAACTGGTTACACTGGAACTAGAACTGCTTTCCAGATTAGACCCGAAGTCAACATAATAACACTAGTATGGGAGCTCCTATTGGTTCACAGATGCACCACGTAATCCAAACACCAGTCCACCCTACATCGTTAGCAGGTCCATCGCGTGCAGACTTTCTACCGTTGCATCACACTAGATATAATCGCCTGTACTATTAGAGTTTCCTTCAACATCAGTCCCCCCTTCCTCCATATTGCAACACGGCAAATATTTGTTATTAATTATATTGCCCCTTTAATTGATTGTTTCCGCCAATTTAGCAATGAATACCAGACGAATCGGCGTTTATGTTTGTGTAAAAAAATATTGATAGATGATCATTAAGATCGCGCTTTTTTTTTGGGGAACTGCTACCAATTCTGAAAATTTATTTAGGAAGTAAATCCGTTCTCTTTGGTCACATACATACGAGCCTATTGCCAGCAACCGGGAACGAATCCAAACTTTGAGTTCCTACTGAAAAACCCCAATAACACTTTGCTCGACCTAGGTAATCGAACTCAAAATCTTTTGCACACAGCTGTTGACGCCGCGGATAGACCGGGCTGAGGCGTGAGAGAGAAGAGGGCGCGCGCCCGCGCCGCCGCGTGTTGCCACGGACGAAAAGGACCGGTATCCGTGACTCGGTGCATTAAGAACTTTAATTCGAAAAGTGCTCTTCAACAAAGCACATCATTTTTGTAACTCATAACGATATCATAAATATATTTGTACATAAGCTGCCTTAAACGCTATTAACATTAAACTTCATAAAATTGGCGCCAAGACTTTCCATTTGAAGCCTCCCGAGCGGTACATAACTAGCCGCTCCGACACAGCAGTTTCACTCAAGACAACTGGACCAATCATACAGTTTTTTAAAGACTACAACATTACCATTATTATTAAATATATATACAGATAGCAGACAACATCGTTCAATCACCAAGCTGTGTCACTTAAACTCATTACGGATCGTTGGGAAACCCAATTAAAATGGCGATCTTCAATGAACTATATTGAATTACAATCAAGATTATAGTTCTAACGATTATATTCTTTATGATGATGGGGTACAGCTGTTTCTCTTATGGACTGTTTTACGCAAATATAAGTGTTCTACTCAACCTTATTCCTATATTATACATCTTATTCAAATACAAAATTTGCAATTCATGTAAACATCGAAAACAGTTTCCACGAAAAATATTTTAGGTTAACATCTGGTAACACATTTAGATTCAGACTGAACCAATAACAGAACAGTACCTAAGTGGATTAGCATAGATTGTTTTAACACTGGCGGAAAATATACACCAGATCTGCTAATTGGAATATATTACAAACAACTGTAATTATCATAATTATTGTCCACTGGATAATTGAATGCTGTAAATGATCCTAAACGTGGGATTATAATCCGTAAAAAATATTTCCACTTCTACAAAAACGAAATGTTATAACGCAAAATATCATTTATTCATAGTAAGCCAAATTTAAATGTTTTTTTTTACGTCGACAATAAAGAGAGCCCCCAAAAATAATAGTACTCTTTATTTTATGTATTGTATCCATCAAAATATTTTCTCCTAAAATTTACCATGAATGCCCATGATGAAACACACTGGCATGGATTTTCATGGGTCTCCATGAACATTTATGTCATCAAGCGTAAGCGGTTGAAGTATTAAAAACCTCTTATGCTATAGTAAAAGAAGGGTAGTGAATACTTACATAATATTTACATTTCTCGACGACGCCTACCCTGCTGGCGAAGGTCTCGTTCGTGGCTTCGATCTCCAAGACCCTGTTTTTGAGGTCCAGGTTGTTCTTTTGGATAAAGTAGATATAGTCTACGCCAATCATCTAGAAAAAAAATGGAAAAAAACTATATTACGTTATTTTGTTTTGACTGTGTTTGACTTTGATGGAGAGAGAGGGAAATGACCTGAAATAAAAAAGTATCACAGATCACAAATTATTTCTTTTGAATATATTGATAGTCGTTCAAGAAACCAACACAGCTGGGACTTGAATAACAAACAAATTGGAATCCTAAAACTCTCAGGTCAAAACGAATATTTTTGACACAACTGAATATCGCAATCGATAAACAAGCGCTTTCTTCTTTAGATTCTGATAATCTAGTTTAAGTATATCTATCATAACATAAACAAACATATAAATAGCCTTTAGGAGATCAAATGTCAGTTCTCAAAAAGAAAGACCAACCTTTTTTAGAAGATAGGGAGCCTCCACATTCAGCTGGCATCGTCTTGTCGTCTCTCGTTGCGAGTCGTCATCTGACCAGCTATCGGCTGTGATTGCACATTCCACCACCACGGGGATCTGCGGGCAGCTGGGAAACCGCCTTTCGTAAGCCTGCGACAAAGAAAATTGATTATTAGCTTCTTCAAAAAAAAAGAAGAAATTCGCTAGTACTTGATATAATTAATTATAACGTTTATTTATTATTATTTATTCGCAAATTTTCTTTTAAAATTATATCATCAAACTCATTATTTAACTCCTTCAGTAGTATTCAAAAGTAAATCCTATAAAAAACAACAATATTGATTGAAAAAATTGCTTAATTTTGTCTCAAAGATGATTACATTTTTCTAAGCTTAGTGTAGTCTATAACATTTACAAACACAAATGAAAGCCAACCCCTACATTTATCTTTCCGTATAAAAATAAACCCATCTACCATTAATTAACTGCTACGTTGCCCCACTTACCACGATAATATCTAAACACAGATTTTCGTGACTAAATTTCTAATTCATGGCTTAGAATTCGGGCGAAACACCCAAATTACAATTCCAGTTATTAAAACACTTACAGCGATAGCTGTATAATAAGATGTAGACCCGCAAATTGTTACGCTCGAAAACAATGTAAAATGGGGCACGAAAAGCCTTTGAGGAAAATACCCGTGATTCTGAACTCACCAAAGTTGGTCACGAGGCGTCAATCAAAACGAATGTTTACGAACACTTGCCGATGGAAATCTAATTTCATCTGAAGTTCAGGCAGTTGCCAATTCGAGTCTGCTTCTTCCTCGGATGATTTATCGAAAATTGGGACGATTTCTTTTTCCTTTTTTCTGATAGAGTCTAGTTTTTAAAATTACCGATCGACTTAAACACTGCACTCTTAAAAAAAATTACGGTCTTTATTTTTAACTAGCATGTAAAAAATTATAAAATCAATTAATCAGACACATTAATCGAAACTGAGCCAGAAAGTCGATGAAAACTTTTGATGACGCTTCTATTTGCATTAGTAATTTATAAAAGAAGTAAAACATTACCACTTTTTAAATTAGACAGTTATTAATAATAATAAAAAAAACATTAGTTAAATTCGTACTTGTATCTTTTTGTCAGTCTATTCTAGCTAACAAATATGGGCGGTAATGTGATAGTATGTGTCTAGATTTGGACAAGCCACGTAACTGATCACGTTGTCAAACATGTGTATCGAAGCCTTACTACACAATACAATTTGAAACTTTGACTCAATATATAAATCGATCAATGTTTATTAAGTTAACATTGTCGATATGATGAAAGTTTCTTAACTGTTTGTTTCTACGAGGGAACCCTTAAAATAGCAAACTTCTCTCAAAACAATTTGCCAACAACAACATCCCCTTGAACTTTGCGGAGTCTCACTGGGGTCTGTTTTTGGACTAAAACAAAACTTTACTTTTCCGAAACTAGTGAATACATCGAGCTTTATCCACAATTACCTCTTCACGTAAGTTTTTAATAACGTAGCTTCTTTGTTTTACAAATTTAACGATCTATTGTGATTTCGCAATCGTTTCTCAATACTTGTGCGTCAATAATAGCTCGCGTTACATACCAGTACTGCTTTATGGTGTTTGGTCTATAAACATTAAAAAGATTTTTCTCACACTCAAACCAGATGTAATCGCCTATGCAAATGGTTTTCTTTTTTCTTTTCTCGGATGTATTAATGGGTGCAATCGCTCAGTTTTAATGTACTCCATTTTTATTTGGACTCCCATTGTGTAAAGTTAGAAAGGTTTGCGTAAGAGGCTAAGATTAGAGGCAATACAGCCTACCTGTGTAATAAAACCCAGCTGTTGTGAACAATGGTTGCAGACGTACAGGATTGTTACAGCATTTCTTAGAGTATCATTATTGTAATCAGTAATGGGATATAAACAGTTTGATTAGACTTAATATTTCTTGATATAAGAATTAGCTAAATACTTAATAGCACTTTGGGATGGTGTGCCAACCCATCACATACAATTAAGTCTATTGCGTGTACATTTAACATAACTCGGCAATTATTTTAATAAATGCTGAATTTATTCGTGATTTCCAATGTCATATTATTTTATTCATACCTTCGTAGAACACATACATATTTTATGTAAGAAATGTGACCTACAAGTGTTTTGTATTATTCCACACCACGATTAATGAAATGTTAAGCGTTTTTTTCTGACAGCCAGCGCAGTATGATCAATACTACGTCAATAATACGAGAAAAAATATATTTGATGTATGTACCAGGATTTTTTGTCTGTTTAGTGAGTATGAATGTGAACATTAGCTAGCTTCTGCTTACTCTCGATTTTATGATTACCTATTTAAATAAGCACTTATTGCTTGCACAGTAAATACACCACAGGGTGTATGTAGGATAGTAGGTAAGTTAGTACTTGATAATAAATTTCATTGATTTTTACATATTTTTAATTATCTTTTTATACACAAACGGTAGTTATAAGCATAGCTGACCTGACCTTACTGCTGGACATTTCTAATTAGGTCAGGTCAGTGTCTGACCTTTGATATGTAGGGTTGTGTCGTTAAATGTCAGATGGCGATTACTTTGACTATATTTCCGATACGGTAACATTTTAAACTGATTTAAAACTAGGCTGTCTATTTTTTTATTTATTTAGGGTTCATTTAAAACTTTAATAGGTTAGACAGTGGTACAGACTGATGTGGGTACATCAGTCTCTACCACGTTTTAAGTCTCAAACCTGATGTAATTAACCGACCAATAATTCGAGCCAGCAATACCACTAAAATGGAGTTGTCTCTAAATGGTTGAAACAAAACTGAACCAAAACCTTTCTTGGTTGCACCTACCGTTTTGTCTCTGCACCACTCTAAGGTTGACTGGTAGAAAATGCCTTAGGCATTAAGTCCGCCTTTGTACATTTATTGTATATTTGTGCATAAAGTTTTAATAATACACAAAACTGCAGCAACCATAACCACGGTTGGACTGCCCGTGGCCAATAAGGATTAAAAATATCGGTATTTAATAATATCAACATCACGGATAACATTTTCGTAAAAATAACTTTTATTTCAATGTTTTCAATAACAATATAACTATTCAACAGAAAATATAATCACATAACTGAAAATGTTAAAATGAATCTTATCACGAGTTTTAACAAATTTATTTTTCAGCGGAAACGGAAATCCTATTGCACTTATCATAAAACTAGGTACATCATACTTTTGGTACTCACATAACTACATGGAGCCTCTACACCCTTGAAAGAAACAAATATAAACTTGAGCATACTAAATATGCCGATTATTGTGGTATAGTTATGCTACGCTTGTAAGTTAAAGTTGTTGAATGTTTTGAAGCCAAACATCGACATCTTCAAATAAATTTAGCCTGCAAAATGCTGCTTAATTGGATGGGATGTAGAGTAGGGAGACTTGGAGTAGCTGGTGGTTACAATGATAAACATGTTATGACGGTGCTTATAGTAAAGGTAATGTAAAGGCATGGTATTTAGAAGGAAAGAGCCATTCTTTCTCACGTTATAAAAAGGATAATACTTAAACTTCTTAAAGCAATCAAGCATACCGTACATAGTTACCGCAGCCTATGGACGTTCGCAACTCCAGAAGTAAAGCCCGCGCGTTGCCTAGTACTTTTACACTTCGTTATTGAAAAATCCAATGCAGGATATGACGACTATAGTCGTCTAATCCTGTAAAACTCCGCTTCATTGATCAGTCCTGTTGATTTCTCGGTCTAGCCTTTACGAAAATTGTCGACTTTCAAGCTCAGTTGTGATTGAGGGGCGATTTGAAACGCGCTGAATAAGCTAAAGGGGTCGTAAGACCAGGAGTAAAATTCTATTGTAAAAATTTGTAGTGTATCTGAATAATACATCTAGGTATTTCTAGAATATTCCAGGTCTCTTTTCGAATGTTGGGAGCGTAATATTTCCTTTTTAAAATGGCAGACAAAATCGCACCATTGCTATGAAATGCAATTTACAACAAAATGGAGCACGTAACAGTGAATTCAATTCCACGAATCCTTTAAAACCTAGTTTTACAGACTGTAGCTTCTAGGTTCTTGTGGATGAACGTGAAGGTAAAGTATGTCAATAACATATACGTGATATTTTTTGTGTGTGGCAACTTGTACTGTACTTTACTTAGAACAACTAATAGCCTTCCTAACGTCAAATCACTTATCGTGATCTCAATTATGTTGATACAGTAAATATCGATCGATTCAAATCGAAATATCAAATCTATTGAGACTGCGAAAAGTCTATAAATTTTTTCAAGGCAGGAATTTATATATTAACCGACGAGAATAGGAAAAAGTTCAAACTTATTAAGTATGACCAATTTCTCTGAAATTGATCATTATTTTTTAAGGGGCCATAAGGGCTAATGAGGACAATAAAGCTAGTTAATCCATTGAATTCTGAAATGTCTTAATTTTTAGATTTTTATGATTCAATTGCTAGATTCTTCTGCCAGCAAAAAAATAAAATTTTGTTACATTTATCTAATTTTCTTCAGTACATATTCTTGACAACACTACATTTACAAATTTACAATTAGATATTTGCTACTCAATATTTCCCTCCAAAAACACCGAAATACCAGATAAACTGTTTTACATATACATATAGAAGGGATACTATTTATGAGAAGAACATTAAATGAAGTCTAAAGCACCTTAGCCCAAGAGCCACATAGGTCGAGGTTCACGACATGACTTTTACCGCTAATGGGGTTAAAAGCTAATTTCACCCGTCTCCGATCTTCACAAGTGCCAATAATTACAAGGAACTTCCTAACTAGTTTCTTTGCGAGTCCAGGAGAGTTCAGTAGCTTTTCTTTAGAATAGCTAGCTTCATTATTGGGGTATTCACTAGTAAATTGAAAGTCATAGCAGATAGCATTTGAAATTCTTGAGATAGAAGTTCGCCATGTTTTTGTCCAATCACTACGGTTGACAAAAACATGGCGAACTTGTAAAAGTATTTAAAACCAGAACCTTTACTTAAGATAACCTTAATACCTCTAATCGCGTCGTTATTAATGGACGATGAATGAATCTATAAACAGAAAAGTAAATACATGAACTCATTATCCATACCAATAGAAGAGTAGCGTTACTCCTGTTGACAGAAGAAAGCCGAAAAAGAGTGACTTGAGGCACTGTCAGCTTATAAATATGTCTTCTATTTCGGTAGACAAAAAGTGAAGCACTCATGTTATTTATAATGATAGTGATACTCCCGAAATGTGTGTTTATTTCGCAGATTGAATTATGTAATGACCTAACATTTTGTATCTTCAGACGAAGTTGCGGAAGTAGCTAAATGGGTCACTGAGAGCTTTTAGTATCGATTATTTAAGTGCCTGAATCCTTGAAACTTACCCTGTAGAAACTACACTTAAGGAAATTAAAAAATATATAATTTTTGTAACTAAAAGATGTAGTGACTAGTGCTACACTCTTTCAACATGCGCAAACATTTTGAAAGAATTAATGGTAGACTATTGTTAACAAACTGAATTTAAACGATGTTAGGAGATAGCCAAGAAGGACAATCTATTAATGACAATTCTATGTACTCAGCTCACCGAATATATCTGTAAAAAGTAGTTTTATTTCAATATTTGCATTGTCGTTTTTGTCTACCCCTATGAGAAAAGAAAACACTTTGTCACCTACGCATCTGAAATAATACACAATCGAAGCTTAAACGTCAGAAAAGAAAAGACAACTGTAAACACCGTCCACGTCAACCTGTCCAAGTATATGAAGAACCATTGTGCTTACATTCGTACAACAAGTTTCAGTAAACTTCAGTACAATGTAGCAATAGCGTATGACGTCAACACGTCGGTAACTTGGAACTTGAGCGATTGTTGAGACTGTCAATTTGTCATTTTCATTGTCGGACAAAATGTCTGTGTGTAAAGATAAAGCTTTATATGTAGGATACATAAATTCGTGTCACGTTGTTTGTCCGCGTTTACTTCTGAACCAGTGAACCGAACTTAATCAATCTTTGCACACTATTTGTAGTTTGGTGAAACTTGAGAAATATAATAGTTTTTATCTCTATGTATGAACACAATATTGATTTCTTACACTTAAACGATTTCATCTCGATGTTTTGGATCCAAAATAAGTAGAATCCGCAAAATGGCGTACGCAATCACATAATGGTATTGCAAACCAGCGAATAACTTAGCTGTAGCGCGTGGCCTGGTCTGATATTTTAAATATTATTAATAAAACATTATTATTAGTAAAAAGTCCCATAAAGAGTACACTTAAAATTAATTTAGCTTCAAGTATATCACGGGTTCCCGATATTTAAAACGTCCCAGACATATCTAAAATAGGTCACAATATCACAACTAGTTTCCTTCACTCGGTGTACGTCGCCTCTAAATCGATTTAACTCAAACGAGCGACAATATTGCTGCAATCGAGCATTAGCATCAACAAACTTCAATATCCATTGACCTTAAACGCCACGAGCGCTGCAACGCGCAAAATAACTTTTATATCTCTTCGCTTAAGGTACTAAATGCTATCGCTGAAAACCCTTAACCTGCACCAATAACCTTGAAAACTTATCTATTTGAAAGAAAGGAAGGAAGAACAGAAATAAGTGGTTTAAGGACGCAACATTAAAAAGATATTGCAGCAGTGTCGTCATATTAAAAGCTGTGACAGCTTTAGTGATGTGAGCAGTCTGGGATGTCAAAGGACTCGAGTTCGACCCTAATGCATGCACCGCTGAATTCAAATTTACTCGTATTACGTGAATATAAATATTCCTGGACATTATGACACACAGCGCCATCTAGTTTCGTGCTAAGCAACGAGGCTTGTGTTACGGATACTAGTTGGTTGATATACTACATATATACTTTTTTTTTAATACATACATAGATACATCCATGACTCGGATACAAATGTTGATGCTCATCACACAAACATTTGTCCCTACCGGGACCCATAGCACAGAAGGCAGTGATGACTACCGCTGGACTAATTGGGTCATCAATACTTAAATATCACATGCTCAAACGGTGAAGGATAACAAGATGAATAGAAATACAAGCCTGAGATATTGTTTCGATGTATACCCGCGATATTATGCTAGAGTTGTGGACTATAGTCAAATCTCTCTCTCAAATGAAAAGAGACCCGTGTCCAGTTGTGGTACAGTATATTGGTTAATGATAGACCAGTGTCATCGACCCGAGTAGACCCATATAATATTCCAGTATGTTGAGAATCTGTATGTTAAATGTACATTTATTTCGTATCATGTTTATGTATGAAATACCCACTTAAATGGACTCAAAAGGATTTGTCGATTGAAGACGAAATAGTTAATAAAATCAGTGTGAGCTCGAGTGTTGATAGAGCGATGGAAAGCTAAGAGGACGTTAACCATAACGTCATTAGTTCAGCGAAGCGGAGCACTCCACAAAGCACCGACCAGGGGATAATGGAAAGTGGTAATAAGGAAATTGACTCGGTGCTCGACATGGGCCGCGCGAATGACTAATTTATGTCTCTTAACTAAGTCTTAAGTACTTGAGAATTTCAATATAAACTGTATTTATCCGTATAAAAAAAATTACATGACTATTTTGTATGGCGTAAATGCGACTGCTGAGCAAAAGGTCTTGGGTTCGAGGTTCGAATCCCAGGTCGATCAGTGTTATTGGGTTTTTCTATGAAATTCTCAGCAGCAGCTCGGGGTTTGGATTCGTGTTGATGGGAACAGACTCGCCCCCTATTACATGGGCCCTAAAACATACCGGCTAAATGTGGTTGTACATTAGTATACTTCTGCCTAAACCTTTGAGGACGACAGGCGTGATGGCATGTTATGCTATGTTTTATGTAACGTAAAAAAATATATTTTAGGTCTGTGTACTAGATCAACTACAAAGAAATATTCTTCATGTTAAAACTCTTTTAGAATATTCAAGTATTTCGCACATAACCCTCGTGAAACTAAAAAACAAATCTTATGATAACAAAAATCACAGAGCAATTCGTTCATAGCCAGAATAATTTCCAGCCAATAAAAAAACAGCGCGATCTCCGTAAATACACGAAACACGAATTTCGAATTCCCGACGGTACTCGAGCGCGTTCGTGTTGTAACATAACGATTTCATATCCGTTCGGACACCGCGCTCGGCGAAGGGCGTTCGCTCGTTCCATTTTCAAATTCGCAACCAACGCGCCTATCTTACTTGATTTGGCAGTGTGATTGGCTTATGCATATTTTATCGGCAACAACGGTTGAAATTATGCATTATTATTTAAATATTAAACACTAATATCTATCTGTCACCTTTCCATAACTAACCTAAAATAATAGTATTTTAAAAACTATATCAAAGGAAAGAAAATTCACTTCAGGCGTATCAAAGGAACAAATACGATATGGAAATTCTTTGACCGTGAATAAGAGGCATCAAAATTTTCTTAAATTTGCATCTGATATCCAGGGCCCAGTTGACCTATTGGAAATTAAAATGCACTGAACTTCATGTTGTTATGGAGACTAAGGTTGGTACTGTACAACGTATATGTGGCACTTTGGCTATGACTATTTTTCTCGATCTTTCCATATGGAAAGATCGAGATAAATAGTAACCGCTACTGCTGATATCAGCACTAGTGGTACTTCGAAATTGTATACTTTGATTTCTGGATGTTCCAAAAACTTCCTGCAATTTGAGCCAAAACTATTTATTTGGTGACACAGCCTTGCGGGTATTTGCCAGTCTTTTTAGAAATAACTAATTTAGAAGTATCATAAAAGAACAATTTCCTCCTAAAATAGAGACAAATTATAGAAACAAGCATTTCCGTAGGTATATTAAATATTGAACTGTAATATAACAGACATAAGTGCCATAATCTAAATGACCGATATGACCTCGTAGAAGAATAAAAGAAAAGACTGATATTCTTTATTTGATGCTATTAAATTAATTAGGTGTGGAGTGGGGTGTCCTTGTCTGACCTGATATTAAGTGGAATCGATACTGTGGAAACCAGTATTTTTTTACTTCTAAGTATAAAAACAGTAATAAGCAAAGACAGAACGTGAGAAATATAGCGTCTGTTGTGACACTTAAATTACGAACCTAATGGAAAAAAGACCTTATTAATTTGTACTCGGAGTAAAAATAATATTAAACCATTTTAAAATAAATAAAAAATAAATAAATATTCCTGGACATTATGACACAGCGCCATCTAGTTCCGAGCTAAGCAACGAGGCTTGTGTTACGGATACTAGTCGGTTGATATACTAAATATATACTTTTTTTTTGTTAATACATACATATTATACATAGATACATCCATGACTCGGATACAAATGTTTATGCTCATCACACAAACATTTGTCCCTACCGGGATTCGAACTCGGGACCCATAGCACAGCAGGCAGTGTTAACTACCGTTGGACTAATTGGGTCGCCGAATTTTTCGGTTGTTCTTTTTTATATTATTTTATTTTAACCCGACGTTTCGGATCCTTTACAGCATCCATGGTCACGGACAGACTGAGGTGTTGGTTGTCTTGAAGTTATAATTACTAACGGCTACCCTACATTTTTAATTATTATTGACTATCCGATTTACACAGAACGAGCTCACCGTGTTCTGTTTAAATCGGAAATAAAATAATATCAAAAATATACCGCGATAAAATCCGTAAAAAGTTGTTTTATTTCAATGTCTAATATTTGCGTAAGTGTAAGAAATTTATATAATATTAAACCTGTAAAACATTGTGAATAAGGGCTATCCGATGAATAGACTTGGTTGAAGTCCGTTTCTCTGGAACAGACACCATTCATACCGACGTTTTTCTTAAAATTAACTGGGTTAGTTATTGGCGCCTTTACAGCTGACACCACTCATGCCAACGCCACTTACAGCCTTACAGAAACCTCTAATACAGTCATTATAACACTAAACACAGCAATTACTTGTGTTCCAATATACACCGTGGCACTTATAAAACATAACTAACACCATACATACACCATTAGCTGAACCTATTTCAAGTTAAGTGTATAATTAATCGCAGTTACATGACGCATGTATTTGTTTAACTTAAATAACATGGCGATTTAAACGGTCACGTGGTCCAACGACTTAAGGCAGACCACCCATTGGCTGCTATTGTGTGAGGTACCAGCTGTTTTTTATATAGCTTCGAACAATGCCACCTAACAGGATACAACAACCGTGAGACATGTGACGTGAACAAAATTTGCATCGCGGAAGCGGAAGATCCTCAACAATTAGCATCAATAACCGATGCCTGACATCAGTCATTGGATCGCGACCTTTCAAGCCACCAAGGAGTACATCTGGCATGCTAAAAGTATATATCCGTTGGAGGATATTTTGGGATATTACACCTTATTCTTCCAACCACCAACCACCTTCCATGAGCCCGCCGATCTAGAAAATTTGTAGCTCTTGAATTTCTCCTCAAGGTTACGGCCCGCATACAATCATGCGGTCCCACAAACGTCAGTGGGGCCCTCCATACAACGATAAGTTCCTTTCTGGGCTACTCAGATTAAATAACCACTTATCGTGCGGCTTTACCTTGCTCCGGCCCTCGGGGAATATGTAGGTACTTGGCGTTTTATCAACCATAACCTAGAGACGAGCGAGTTCCAAATAAAAAGTACTGTCATAAAATCCGAACATTTTTGCTTTGCAAAGAGTTTTTATTTCTCAGAACATAAACGAGCATTTATTGGCTGTTACATCGAGTATCAAGAATTTATTGATCCACCACGATTACATGGAAGCAAACTTATAAGTATTTACAACATTTTATTCTGAGAAAAAGTAAGTACAGTCAGTACAAAGAGTAGTTGCATTTTTTTTTTAAATGGGCACTTATTCTATCAGGTATTTTGAACGAGGCATCACAACATTCATTTATCAATTACTGTCCCACTGCTGAGCACAGGCCTCTTCTTATTTTGAGAGAGATAAGGTCTATTTCACCACGCTCGATTGTCATCGAGAGAATCTCTCAGGCACGCAGATTCCTCATCTTTTCCTGCACCGTTTGATATACCATATTATGTTAAATACGCACGTAATTATGAAATGTCAGTGAGGTCTTGCTTTGGGATCGAACTCAGACGAATATCAATATGAACGGCAATAGACACTGCAATTCCTGTTTGAAACATGACTCCTGATAACTTCTCAAGTCTACCAACCTTCTTGAATAACGATAAACCATTGATATCTGACTTCATTCAACCGGTTACTAAAAAGCAAGTTACATATATGCGTGTTGGACGGTTACGTTTATTAAGAAAATTGTATTATATCATATTATAGTTACTGTTATCGTTATAAGCACGCTACAAGACTGTTTGTTCAATAAGTTCATTGAATCGTTCGTGTTATTTGGAAGTTTACCTTGATTATGTGCTCCAGCTCAGGGGCAATTGCGGAGTTAAATTTATTCCGTTTAATCTGTGGCATGCGTAGATAAACAAAACAACCCGAAGTGTATTTATAGATTAAAGTGGATGAAGGAACACATATTTAGACAAAACCTCTTCTGAATTTCTAAAGGATGAGACTTGTGTTTGAGACAAAATACACACATCTTCTCAGCTGTAATCTTCAAATATTATATCATAGTATACCATCACTCTCTCTAACTGTATTTCATGTTTATGGGGGGTGTTTATGTAACCTCTAGTTCGCCGGTAAGTGAGGACCCATTCTCGCTAACCTGGTGCTAATCTAAACACCGAAAAATGTATAATAAAATCCAATAACACTACCCAACCTTTTCATCAAAGCCGGGATCAGCACATGGGACAGTCCTTAAAAATAAACTTGTAAAGTATTTAATGTTATATTTTTCGGACTTAAGTAACATTTACTCCTTTCTTCTGGTCCAATACAGCACCAGGTATACAACGAGCGACGTATTCTTAAATCCTGAATACTGTGTTAGGGCATGTACTAATGACTATTGAAATCTATGACAGGATTGAAGAACTCCTCGAAATAATCGA
Organism: Craniophora ligustri; assembly: GCA_905163465.1. Lineage (NCBI taxonomy): Eukaryota > Metazoa > Arthropoda > Insecta > Lepidoptera > Noctuidae > Craniophora > Craniophora ligustri. The sequence goes on along the minus strand of LR990967.1, from coordinate 701,600 downwards.
AGTCTTTGATTTCATCGAAGTCCCTGAAAAATGTATTCTAGTTATACAAACCTGTATTCCGTTTAAATCGGTCTTCAAGCTCAGATATCGTAACACGACCCTTGTTTTTTGCAACTTACAATGATATAGATCTGCCTTCATCCGCAAAACAAGGGTTTGTCGGCGATATTACGTAAAAGGAACCGCCCTTGACTTTCCCAGCGTTCGGATTTACTATCCGTATTATTTGGGGATCCGAACATTTGGTTCCGTAGCTTATACTCTCTGGAAACATGATCGATGTCAACTGATCAGTATGTACGCATAGACAGGAGAAAATACATGCGAAATATATCAGACCGTTTTTCCGTGATGTTTTACTTAGATAGATTTATTTATTTTATTTTTATTTATTGAATATTTAGGCACAGAAAATTAACCATCATGTAGGATGGTACTTACTGGCAATTTTTAATATTATTTTATCCAGTTGGCCCGTAAGTTTGATCTATTTTTTATATTTAACTCCCGTCGGATCTTTTTAAAGGTAATAAAAGCGTTAAATAAATTACGTTAAATTATACGAGAATCAGAATTATCACCACAAACGTGACATGAACCGATAAATTGCTTAAGCCATTTTTATCATAATATATATACGAAAAAAATATTTAAAGACTTTGAAAAATATTAAGTCGAATCCATTCGAAATACCTACAACCAACAAAAACTCCTGCACATGTCATCGATACATTGTCATATAATCATTCTTTATTGCTGGACACGTTTATTGACACTCGCTACAGCTATTGTGATTACAAGTAACAAAATGGCTCACGTTTCATAACTTGCGGCTCAGAGTAGGTAACAATATATCTGGCAGCCGTGAATAAATGAGGCTGTGAGAAGCCATTGAAGAATGAAGAATTTACATGCCATTTTAGTAAAACTTGACATTTATTGGGACTAAGAAACACTTCAGTTCAGTAAAAAATAATTTTATAGTTGTTCTAAAGTTGCTGATAAACTTGAGCATTAACTTATAATGCGCATTCTAGCGAATGTCACATTACGTTAATTTCTATCGAGCGTTCTTGCGCTATTATGGTTATTTCTAAGACAAATCAGATTACTTTGCCATCTACTTCTATTTTTAACCGACTTCAAAAGAAGATGAGGTTCTCAATTCGACTATTTTCTTAATTATTTATTTATTAAAACTTTATGCACAAATATATAATAAATGTACAAATGCTTTAGGCATTTTCTACCAGTCAACCTTAGAGTGGTGCAGAGACAAAACGGTAGGTGCAACCAAGAATACTATCATAACTTTCGACTGGGTGAACCGATTTTCATAATTGTTTGTTATTTTATTTGAAAGCTGATGCTACCCGTGTGGTCTCATTTCAATTTAATCCAGTTCTGACATTTGAAGACGGTTTTCAGCATCTTAATGTACAGAGCACTAAGTTTGCGATAACTTTGGAACCATGGGCAGCTTGGTGCTGATTGTATACTCACAGTTCGCTGTTACGGTCATATTACACTGGACACAAACCTAAAACTAAAACAGAGACAATTTTCCAATAAAAATCCTATAGCACCAGGTCAAGCCCCGGTAATCTAATATTCACACAGCCACACAGTAATGGCACACAGTCAGTAATGGCACTGGCGAATACAGAAACATGCAGAATACCAGCTTCTGTAAGACCCATCAGCTTTTAGTGCCAGAAAACGTGCATATCTTATGGAGAATTTCGCAGAATCCGACCTACATTTATCTTGCTGAGATAATGAAGGGTCAAAGATATATTTTAAGCGTCGCATACCAAACGTGATTGTATAATGTTCCGTATCAACTATTGAACTATTGTTAGCAACTACATCAACTTTGAACTCTATATTAGGACTGATAACATTACAAGTTGATAGAAAAATATATTTATGTAATATTAGAAGAAATTCAGCAAAGAAGTGTAAACGTAAAAAGTTGTGCCAAAGACTTTTAAACAACAGCACTTATCAATTAATGAGAATTTACTATAAGAATTTATGGAAACCGATAAACAACTATTTGGATAAGCTTGAACTACGTATAATATTGGAAGACTAAAGTCAAAGTCAAAGTCAAAATATCATTTATTCAAAGTAGGCCAAATTTAAATGGCTCTTTTTGAACGTCGACAATAAAGACAGCCCCCAAAAACGCCCGCCCTTCACCGCTTCCTAGTGTTTTTGCTGGGAAGAAGAAGCGGCGCAACAAACTCCCCAGCACACATTTCTGTCTGTTTATTTAATAAGTGATTCTATACAATACTATAATCAGTATACAATATAGAGTGCAATCATTACCTATGGTTATGTGAGCTAGCATATACCAATCCATTTTACCAAGCCGAGATATAAAAACTACTGATATAGAAATACAGAACAACCGATGATAATGTTAACACACTCTTGGCCTCCATTTCTCTGTATGTGCCCGCTCACACTTACACATCTCAACAATTACATTTTACAAAGTAGACTGCTATCTTGGACTAATCCGGCGACCATCTACTGTTATCACTAAAATAGTCACTCAAATTATAATAAGCCTTCTTAATAAGGCAATTTTTTACTTTACTTTTGAATACGTCAGTCGGTAGATCCAAGATATCAGTAGGTATTCCGTTATAAATACGTATACCAACCCCCTCAAACGAATTATGTACCTTATGTAAACGGTGACTGGGGGCACACAATTTATGTTTATTCCGTGTATTAATACTATGAACGTCACTGTTTTTACAATAGGAATGTATATTTTGCCTTATATGTATTATGTTGGCATAAATATACTGCGATGCAACAGTCAAAATACCAATGTCTTTAAAACGTTCCCTAAGAGAAACTCGAGCCCCTAGCTGATATATGGAACGAATAGCTCGCTTTTGTAAAATAAAAATACTTTCTATATCAGCAGCTCTACCCCACAATAGAATTCCATAGGACATAATGCTATGAAAGTAACTAAAATAAACAAGTCGAGCAGTGTCTACGTCAGTGAATTGCCTAACCTTTCTGACCGCATAAGCAGCGGAGCTAAGTTTCCCCGCGAGGCATGACACATGTGGGCCCCATTGAAGCTTGGCATCTAGTGTAATACCTAAGAATACTGTAGAATTGACGGTCTCAAGTACTTCTTTATTGACAATTAAGTTGGGTCCTAGATTTTTCACGTTAGGCAAACTAAACTTTACACATTTTGTTTTTCTAGCATTTAGTACTAAATTATTAACTGTAAACCAATGCATTACCTGAACAAGTGCACTATTTACGTCGTCAAAATGATCTCTATTTCTATCTACTTTAAAAATAAGCGAGGTATCATCAGCAAACAGTACTACATCACAAATGGATCTCAGATAATGTGGCAAATCATTTATATAAATTAAAAAAAGGAAAGGGCCTAAAATTGAGCCTTGTGGTACACCCAACTGCACAGACAATCCAGATGATTTTGTATTGTTGATATTTACGTACTGTATCCTACCACTTAAATAAGAAGTTAAGATATTAAGTGCCTTACTTCGAATCCCGTAATGTGCAAGTTTACAAATAAGTGTTTTATGGTGGACACAATCAAAAGCCTTCGAAAGATCACAGAATACACCAATAGCGTTCTGCGAATTTTCCCAAGCGTCAAAGATGTGTTTCAGTAATGCAACTCCTGCGTCTGTTGTTGAACGACCCTGTGTGAAACCATATTGTTCAGAGTGTAGGAGGCTATTTACATTAAAATACCTTAGTAATTGCTTCAATAAAAGTTTTTCAAAAATTTTACTAACAGTTGGTAAAATGGATATTGGTCTAAAATTACAGAGTTCGTTTTTACTTCCAGATTTAAATAGGGGGATTATTTTGCTATGCTTCATTAGGTCTGGAAAAGTACCTATGTCAATACATTTATTAAATATTACAGATAAATAAGGAGAGAGTATATCTATCACTGATTTTAAAACAGTGACAGACATATCCCATAAGTCACCAGTTCTTTTTAATTTTAAAGATTTAAATGTATTTAAAATTTCACTAGGAGTTACATGATTAAATACAAAAGTAGCTTGAGACCTAGGCACACTTTCACGAAGTAAATTTTCAGCATCGGTAGAAGAAGAACCTAAGGAACTAGTAGTAGTTATGGGTATGTTAGCAAAGAAACTATTAAAAGCGTGTGCTACATCAAAATCGTTAGTAAGCATCCTATTGTTATCAATTATCTCGAATTTATTCTCTCGTTGTGAAATCTTGCCAGTCACATTATTGATAACTTTCCAAGTTGCTTTAATTTTATCATCTGAGTTTTTAATTTTATTGCTCAGATATATTGACTTGGCCATTCTGCAAACCTTTTTAAACATTTTTGAATATTTTTTAACATAATCTACGAAGGATGCGTCATATTTATAATTTTTCATATCATATAATTCATATAATTTAGCTCTACTCTTATAGATACCCGGGGTTGCCCACTCGTTGAATTTAGTGACTAGACTAAAACTGAAATACTTAAGTACTTAAAATTACTTAACTGGCAATGAAAATAAAGCTGCTATAGCCTAGGTCTGGCTAGTTGTTTCGCAGTCCACTGGTCAGACCACTAGGCAAAAATCTTGAGTTCAATACCAAGACTACCACGGACTTTTGAAATTCTCATGCTCAAATAGGGAAAGAAATTAGTGTGAGGAAACCTGCATGAGCCTGGGAGATTATTAATGGCGTATGAAGTCTGTCAACCCATAGTATGCTAGCGTGATATCTTTAATTAAAATGGTTTAAACGTACTTATTACTTTCACATATCAATCGACCTACTTCTAAAAGGAACACTAAAAACATAAAACTTTATATAATATTCAAATAACCATTCGAATCTAGATGTCGATATTAAGACCAGAAATGTAACGAACGGATGTAATTCTTAAAAATTACATACATACTTGATTTTTGCATAAAACCTTTGCTTAATACCAAACACCATTCTTAATTGAAAGTCGGTCACGAAACATAAATTGGCTCATTTAGGTCACTTGGAGGAAGTTGGCAATTAGCTGTCAAGACCTATAACAGCCACGTTTAAGTAATCCACTAAGAAAGTAGATAGCTACTGAGTATCAATGATTTTGTGCCCTTAATTTTTTTTGCACCCACTTTATTTTGCTATCATCATTATCATCATCATCAACCCATTAATGTCCCACTGCTGGGCACTGGTCTCCTCTCAACTGAGAGGGATTAGGCTATAGTCCACCACGCTAGCCTACTGCGGGTTGGCAGACATCACATGCCATCGAGAATTCTCTCAAGCATGCAGGATTCCTCACGATGTTTTCCTTCACCGTTTGAGCTTGTGATAAATACGCACATAACTTCCGAAAAGTCAGTGGTTTGGGTTCAAACTCGAGACCTTTGACATTTCAGTCCACTGGTCACACCGCTAGGCTACCACAGCTCTTATTTTTCTATACAAAGATCATTTGAAAATTCATCACATAGGAAATCCACACGCCATATACATAAAAAAAAATATTGAAATGTGACATGCAAGACGGGGCTGGATGAGGATGTTGGAGGACAAAGTTTTCATAGTTCGGTTTGGGAGCTATTTATGTCCAGTAATGGACTGCAATAGGCTGAGTTGATGAAAGTATTTTATCTAATTTGGCACCAAAAGAAATGGGACTATACTAGCCGACAGAAACACAGATAAGAACAACAACAGTTGAACTTCAAAGAATGAACAATAAACAAAACTAAAGAAAATGACAAACGACACTAACATGATAACGACCCGTATTCTCAGAAATATGACGTTAACTCGCTAAGCATTTAACGTCTACATGGAGTTATGGAATTTAGTAATAGTTCACTGCACTGTTCGTCCGCATTCTTTGTCGTGTTTTAAAAAATACAAACAAACGCTTGCGGAAGGACAACTTAGAAATTTCTTTGTTTTTGAAATTTCTTCGCTATAGTGGCCTAGATATTAATGTTATTGAAGTTGCAGCAGTAAAAGCAGCTGTTATTGAGATACCTTTCTTTGAATCACTGTTGAGTATTTGGGGAAAAGGACTAGACTACTTACTACATTATTTATTATTCAACCAAACATGGATAACAGACTATGTAAAACTTAAATAAAAACAAAGTCCCGCATTGATGTATATAAAACTACATCAATAAAATATGTTCAAATCTTGCCACACCTACATCAAAGACACTTTTAATTATGAAGCTATTTAAAACCCGACAAACTTGTATTGGAAAAAACTTAGACGAAATTATTCACAAAGTTAATAGTGGGTTTTCGAAAGCAGCATTTTATACTAAACTATTCGTGCTGAGTCAAAAGTAACAAAGTATTTCTGACAGAATCCTTGTCATCGTTTACACCATAAAGATTTCACATAACCTGGATTCCGGCGCAAACCAGATTGCGATTCACAAAACCGGTCCGAGCCAGTTCGCAAAGACGACCACAACTAATAAAGACCTATAGGTATTTGAGAAATAGATCTTTAGACTTATAATAAGCTAAAAACTTCGTAATTGCAGAAAGAAAATATATGTAGTCGGTGTTATGACTTATGAGGAAGCGTTATTGACATGTTCTTGAACAAGGAACAACAATCCTTTGTTTGCAAAGAGTGTGTTTTTGTACAGTAGAAGCCATGTCTTTTATGATACGTAATCGTAATAACGGAATCCAATTTTAAGATAGTTTAATGTTATGTGTGTCGTTGAGATAAGTCCTGTATCAAGAACGAAGTGTATCGTTGCGGAGAAATAAATTGCGACGCAACAGTGTCGGAAGTAGATACAGCTAAAGTACAACCGCATAAAATGAAGGTTCAATTTTAGATCCTCAAGGAGAATAAATATACGAATTATAAAAAATATGTTTTTACATAATTAATTACTAATTCATTCACAGTTTTCATTCAATTTAGCTTCAAAACTATTAATCATACTTTACGTTGGCGATTTCAGAATCGGACTATTTTATAATTTATATAACTTCAAGCCGCTCACGTAATCAATATTTTTTATTGAAAGAATTTTGCACTTTCTTAGTTATTATATTTATATTATTACCTAAAAAATTCCTATTTCCAGCAGTGGACTACGATAGGATGAGTTGATAAAATTTATTGATTGGTCAAATTATTGTCGCGGACAGTTCTGAATTATTTCCAGATATACGTTTCAGTTTCTTCGAGATCATAACATCGTAACATTGACGTATAGAAACAATATCAAGGTAATCCAGATATATTTAAATGAGTAGGTACTCGCGAAAGACCAAACCAAAACAAACATTCCCTGCGCGGGCGCAAGCCGGTTTGTTTATTTATAATGCAAGAGGTGTATTATATTCGCGAAGATCCTAGTATCTTTACGATTATGTCTTTCAAAGTGGCCTTAGGAATATTACTGGATAGATACTTATCATAAATCATTTAATATTACTACCACTGGTATCTCGTATTTTCCACGAGCGTTGGGTAGTGATTCTAAGTCTGTAGGGACTAAAAGAAGTGTTTAATGCTTCTCAATCTCAAAGCTGCTTTGTGTTTTCAATGACATTGATGATATGGAAGATCGAGCTCTGGCGTTCACTGGGGGGGGGCTACGTCCAGCAATGGACGAATATAGGCTGATGATGATGAAGATAATACATACACCACCTCTTCTTCAGTAAGGTTTTTACCAATATCTTGCCTTGATCAATGAGAAAGGTCCTTTTCAAATTTACTTTCATTTATTTAGATTAGTGTAGTACGTTATAAAACATATAGAATTGAGACATGCTAGTCACGACATGCATATTAATATTATTATGCGCTCAATGCAGATGAGAGCAGTTTGATCGATATGAGTTTCTATAGCTACACTATTAAAGACCAATTTAGATTTAGCAGATATAAAAACAAAATCAACTTCCTGATCAGGTTTTGCGATCCAATATTATGGTCGTATTTGACAATTACTTCGAATCGTTTTATTACATGCATTGACATACCTACATATCAAATTGTTTTATTACTTTGTGTAATGAACTATCTGTCGAGGTTTTCTGAAACAACTACAACATGGGGTTGTTTAAAAAGTGAGTCAAACTGTTTTTACAGGGTCAGTAACATGCGAGCGACAATTCTGAGTTTCCAACAGTATCATTATCATCCCATTAATGTCCCATTGATGGGCACGGGTCTCCTCTCATTTGAGAGGGATTAAGCTATAGTCCACCAAGCTAGCCTACTGCGGGTTGGCTATCCAACATTATTCCCCTATTATAATACTCTTCGTAGTCTAATAAATATGGAAATAAGCATTAAGCAACGTGCTCAAGTATTAATTAAAAACACGTGTTAAATGTATGAAATTGTTTATAATACTTACTCAATCAACCCGGCACGGTCGTGTGATAACGCAGCGATTATTATTTTTAATTACAGTGGAACTGTATGCATATCTTCGGTTCCACGGAAGTCATCTCGAAAAGGAAGACGGTCATCATGTATGTGTATTTATTATATCTTACAGGAAGTATCGCATTATCAGAATAATATTATGTCTCTTGTGTGAGCATTGATCGTCGAGGTGGAATTATTCATCAGTTTCAAAGAGATATTTTGCCGTCATCACAAGTATTGTTAAAGACATTGAAAATACATGTATACACTCGCGAATACTAAACAAATATATGAAATAACGGTGTATATTGATGTTATTTATTATAATTTAAATAGTCTGCCCGTGACTATGGATGCTGATGATCTGACACGTCGGAATTAAATAACGTCGTGGAATAATGTGGAGATATTATTAATTTGAGGTCAGCTCTTGTCGGTGGAGCAATCGCCACTGTTCTCTATCTCCTGCTTCCTGTTTGACTTCTTGACACGACTCGATCCCCACTTTTTCTATCACTTGATCAACAAAACTTTGTCCAGATCTTCTCCTTCCTCTCTTTCCTTCAATTCTACCTTCTACTATGGTACTAAAGAATAATAATAATACTAATATGGAGATAAAATCCGGAAAAACTTGTTTTATTTCAAATTTCCATAATCTTCTCTCGTATGAGAACAATAGTTTATGCAAAGATTTATCACGAATCGATTAGCACAACGGTTTAAAGGCTGCCTTTGGTGGCAAGGGTGCCGGATTCAAATGCCGGTGGGGGCAAATGTCTGTACAATGAACATCGATATTAGAAAAAAAAAACTACTAGATAGTGTAGACCATCTAGCATCCGTAACACAAGTCTCGTAGTTCAGCTTGGGAACAGATGGTGCTGTGTAATAGAATCAGGACATATTGATATATTTTCCAGTAAACTAGTCTCGGTAATCGGGCGACTGCCCAAGCTGTGCCAAGGAATAAATTATACTATATGGCAATAGTAACAGAGCTCTTTATAATAAGTTCCAAAAGTTATCAGAACTCACAACAGATACGCACCAATTTAACCATCAAAACAAGCGTATATTTGGTATTAGGGTCATAGCCTCTTCCGCATACTATCGCCTGTCCTTGTTATCACCTAAACTATTTTCTGTGTCATTGAGGTCTCATATACATAAACAGAACTTTCTAGAAATTATTCACTTTCTTTTAGTGTTATCAGGCTTTAAATTTAGGTAATATAATTCTAATTAAATCACAACTCGTAAATAGTGGTAGTGGTATTTTAATAAATGGAAATTTCAATCGTTCAATTTCTTTGTTAGTAAATCTTTAATTATTTATTTTGTACCCTATGTACAGCATAATAACATCTCTTTATAACTATCTTAAGGTGATCTACAACATAAGCTCTATTCTCGATACAAACAAATACTAAGTCAGATTAATTTGAGCGATAATATATTATATTATGCTTCGTATAGTTACTTGATAAATTATTCATTAAACCATCAATCGGACTTTCACCGTGTACGCCACTACGAACAGTCATAACCACTATTAGCTGATTCCAGCCGTATGTGGTTGTAATTGGATCCATCCACTGTTCCACTGTTCACTGATCACAGGTCTGGATATCTAGTTCCTCGATTATAAGTCATGTCATGTGTGTCAGAGATCCTTTCCAGTATTTTGGAATGTTGTGAAGTCTTCTGCACTCAAAAGAGATATTAGAATACTTAACACTCGCCCTTCATCTCACTAAGTACTTAAAACTGGTTGAATGATTGGTATTGGTTATATGGGCTTATTTGCATATTCTTTTACATGACAGTAGGTATGTATTCAAAGGATAAATCTGGACAACATTGTATTAATCACGTTCTAGTCAGTATCAACATGTTTAAAACGGTTTCTGGTACGTAGTCTATATATTTTGTACTTCTTGACGACTAACTATCTATTGAATTCTGACAAAACTTGACATAGAAAATGATCCCCGTATAAGAATCATATGGACCTATCATAATTATATACCTAACCATCACATACACTGCCATTATTGACTGTACTTATTATTATTATATGTCATTTTATTTTTAAAATTAAAGGCGAATGGCAGGCTTGTATGAGAATCTCGTACACCTAATAAAATTTCGTGTTTTGGGATACTTTTGGTTTTAATTGGTAGTTAATATGATAGACAAGCCTTTTTTTAATTCTTAGATTTTTAGAACTTGGGACGTAAAAGTTATAACCAGTTTTATATTTTGAGGTTATGTACACTAGTACCAATGTAAATTGTTACTTACAGGTATATAGGAAAACATTGTTTTGGTGGTAAAGTAAATGTTCTAGATTGCTTGTCGCTATCTTTGTAGTATTTTACTTACTTAAGTAGGTAGATTGAGAAGAGGATTAGGTATATCTACTCAGTGGGGTGTATTAGGAGATAGGTACCTACCTATGTCCAACAGCGGACTGCAACAGTTTGATCATGATGAATTTCTGATGGGGTTTTGAGTGTCAGTAAATAAAACAATACTTTGTTTTTGTTAATACATTTATTATACCTACTTATATTTAAATTCTTAATATTACTTCATCCAAGAAGGGGGCAGGTCGGTCAATACCCTCATATCGAGCATAGCATAAATACCAGAGAATACTCATTACATGTGAGCAGCATCCCACTGTTCTTAAACCTACAATGCAGTTACAACAATAACTTTTGATTGCGTCCCGACCATTCATATTTGTTTCTGCAACTATAAATACAAAATAAGTTTTGCCAGAAGAATGGCGGGACTTTATTTTAGCACGAAGCAACATTGGGTTTATTCCCTCTAAACCATTTATTCTCTCTCGGGATACCTCTAATGTGTATATTCCATGAAAGCGGAAATGCTCACCCACATATGAACGGGCCTGGCGAATTTGGTATACACCACATGCAAAGAGTGTTAATTCTTCCATGGATAGCCGCGGAAAAGATAGGGTAGTCGCATCTATGGGTACAAACCAGGAACCGCGCCTGTTTAAATTATGTTCCATAACTAAGTGGGCTATGGTATTGGTTAAAAACAGGCGCTCATATATAATTGAAACAAACTGCTCTGCATGTATATTTTCTGCGAATGGTGGAGTAAACGCATTCAGCAGAGCAGCTGCTATTTTAAAGTCTGCCATTAGATTGCGACAACCACGGTTAAAATATTCATGCCGGAATATTTTAAAATCTCTCTTAAAACGGCCATTCACAGCTTCTACTACCCATCTGTTTATTGTCACACAGCGTGATCTGTTGGCTTCAAGAGTGGTTAGCTGTGATTGGCCGTCTTCTCTAGATTCAGGCATATGACCAATGTATCCTTTCTCATGCAGACTATCCATGCAGTCACGAAAACCTCTATCTACAATAAAAACATCATTTTCTCTATAAAAATCATTGAATTCAGTTTCATTAAATAAATCATTCATTATGGTCGCATCATTTGTAGTGGCACTATATGGTCCGCGTACATCTATGATATATCCATCAGAGGCACAGAGGATAAATGGCTTTAATAAATTCCTATATTTATGTAGGGAATATGTCTCCTTTTGGAACAAGTAATTACTGCTTTTTTGTGTATATATATATGTTGCATCTGCTATTGTAATTGCGGGTTTTTGTTCAGCTGGTGCATCAGGCTCACCAAAAATGTGATCTGCAATGTAGGTATTTTTTGCTGCAACCTGCTCGATACGTAAATGAGAAAAACCAAGAAATTGTGGAACATAGTCTGTTAACAAAATGTTTCTTGCTACAGACATTAATGTTTCAAGGGTCCTTCTTGGCACTTGAAATAAACATGACAATCTGTCTCCCGAATCTCCAGTTCTTAACTTGCACAATAATGCTGTTAATGCAAAACTACCCCGATGCATATTCCTAAGCCTGGGTGTTGCTTCTAATATTTGTGCATGTTGTTGTTTACTTATGCCTATAAAGTACTGCACTTGGCTATCAGGGTAGTTTTGAATATTCTCATAAGAGATGTTTTGAAGTCCTTCCATTAGTATGAAAATAATCTCTTCTATTTGTATGGAAGTAAAGCTATTGAGGCTATACTCAGCAGTATAGAGATCTGCATAATTTGCCTCCTGTCTATGCAGAGAACAAATACGAGCACCTCTTGGTATAAAATATTGATACCTAATCAACACTTCCTGCCTGGTTTCTTCGGGCACAACATTTCGCTCTAGTTCAATGCATTCTTGGAAAATGCAATGCCTTGGTGTTTCAGCCGCTCTTCTTATATTGGGCAACACAATTTGCTGGGATCTTTCTTGAGATTCTTCTGGAACATGTAAGCTCAAATCTCGAGCTTGGTCCCAGCAAACTCCACAAACTTCATTCATGGACGACATCTGTAATTAATTCATTTCATGAGATAGCCATAGATATCAAAATAGCATTGATGAAAAATAAATGAAACACTAAATTCAATAGACATAAGATGTGCCCAACATGTTCAAGCATAAAAGAAACACAAACAAAAAAGAGGTAGGACACAGCAAGATTCCTGATTGAATTTGAGCAACCCAAGCCAGTGAATGGTTCTTGAGATACAATAATTGGTTTCAGAGAGCCAACCTCATAAGTGTCCCAGAGTTAGCAACATATATAAGAGTAACGCCCTTTCATGGCAAGTATTTATAAGCTAGTTACTATAAATATTATATCTCATAATGTATACCTGCTGGTGCTCCAATAAACGGGCAATGTTGTCAGGATTCCACTCTTCATCTGATGTTGTGATGGACAGACTCTGACCACATATAGAACACATTAAATGAGAATGTTCACCATCCACATGATCAGGTGAAGGGGATTGAATGTCTTCAACTGGTGAAACAATCCTAGTTCGTCTAGCTCTCAGCCAACATGGCACACAAGCTTCATCTTCAGAACGAAGCTAAAATAAAAATTAAAAAAAAATAAAAGCTTGCACTCAAACATGCATGATAATAGTGTAAAGTTATTTATATTATTTTATTTCTTAGTTTAAATCAAATAAAAATAATTAATAATAGTTATAGTAGGTACATGTTTTTTATACCTCTCGTGGTTGGATCCAAGTAGAAACTATGTTAGCCATTCTTTGTTCTTCTTCATTTGCCCCTTCAATCAAGATCCTGCGTCTACTAATTCTAAGTATGGATCGTCCGCATACAACACAAATACTTTGATGTCCAAGTCGTCTTCTCGGCACATTATCAGATGAATGTGAATGACTCGCAAGCTGCCAGCATGCATGGCAAACATGGTCGGCAGGTGTTATCTAGAAATAATTAAGTGATTTGGAGTTCTGTTCAATATTATTTCATATACTTTCCTATTATACTAATCCTAAGACAACACTCTGACCTATACCTTTACTATTATACTACCTATTCTATCACTCTTAGGCAAACCAAGATAAGATACTATGTAAATAACAATTTGTAATAACATACATATAACCATGTTTATTAGTTTTTTGAATAGTATTGAGATTAGTTTTAGCAGACATACATTATTTTAGTGTGGTCTAAATGGTAAGGACTACTTTTCAACAAGTAAAACTTATCACAGAGTTCGTCACTGGATGTGGGCCAGTACAACAAACATACAAATGTTATTCGTAAACTACTTACATCTCTAGGATATGTCCACAGTCGAATAGTATTGACGAGAACTTCACTCTCATCGGATAACGCATGCCTTCTTATTCGGGATAAGCGAACGTTGCAATTAACACATTGCAAACTCGACATTTTAATTAAAGCACGTAAACACACACAGCACAGTAAATAAAGCGTCTTTTCGCAAACTTCTATCAAGGGATAGAGTACGGAGGAGCAGATGCTCAACTCAACGTAAAAACAGCCAGACAATTCGCTAAATTGCTTAGATGCAGTCACAAACCACAATCCAAAACAACAGCAAAGAACTGAACAGAAAAACAGAATGATTTTCTATAACAGTCAATAAAATAATTGCCATATGGACAAAAATATATTTTTTACGAAAATCATTCCTATAATTAAATCGTTAACTATTATGATTTTATGCAATAATTATGCGTTTGTACGTATAAATATATTATACGTACATGTATTTATTTATATTTAATGTTATTTCTATTTCTAAATAATTAATTATCATTTTGATATTTGCATTATTTTACATATGGCAACTTCTAAAAACGTAACTGCGTTTAGTTTACGATTGTATTAAGTTTCTGTATTAAAATCTTTTTATTGATATTATTAATTAATGCGAAGTTCTAAAAATAGTACACTTACATGAAAATAAACGGCTTAGTTGCTTTATCAAGTGGTACAAGTTCTATAACAGAACAACAAAAAAAGTATGCGGTACCAAATCTGCCGTTCGTCTTTCGAATGTCTGCTAAAGGCGAGATGTACTTTTAAACATGTTTTAGAACCTAAGAACATATGTGCCATACCTTAAGCGAATAAATTACTTACTTACACATAACACGTATCGAGAAAAATCAAGGAATCTAGTCATAATCCCATTTTTCTCGTGTCCTGTAAATGTGGAAACAACAATTTCTCATCTATAAATTCTTGCCTCAAAACTCGGGCTCTATCTGCCAATGGCTTTTGCCACTTCACCGGACGAAATGGCTCTTAGCCCAACTTACATAGACATAACCAGAGCAAAGCGGGTCGCTAAATAAAGCGCGGGTTAGATATGTAGATAGCAAACAGTCCGGCTCTAATAATGCAATAAAAAAACCTGAAAGGTGTCGTAAAGAAACATAACCTAGTTAAGGGGAAAATAATCAAAGACACATTTGCTAGTCATGGTGAAACAATGGAGCTACATTGGAAGTAACTGGCAAATCTTCTGAGAAAAATGCGGAACGCCACTTGTTACAGAGAAAGATAAATCCAATAAAACCACAGTCGTAATAACGTAACAAAACACGAGATGCGATTACCTATCTGAAGTGGAAAACAAAAGGTACAATTTATTTGTGCTGGAATGAAGACTGGCAGTGGTACCAACTTTTACGAGAAATGAGAATTGTCTTCATGGATCCCATGCTAGCGAGTATTTTAAAATCCGCCTTCTATTGCCCTATCAACGGGGCATTTAACTTGTGAACGTATTCACCCCCTGGCTGAATGACCGTCGCAATAATCAATATCAGAGTCGAAATAACACCAGCGGTGGAAAATAACAGGCCAATCAAATATAGACTTCAGCAATCGAAGCCAAGAGGAAAATCCGAATGTTATGTTGCAACCTGATAACAATTAGCAGAATTAATTTGTCTAATTTTAAAGTTGACACTAAACCACAGACTACAGATTGAGTATTAACTAAACGTACAAATTACCAAATAAGGAAATCGTTTTGAAACTGTGTTGACGCTTTGCAAAAGACAATGACAAATGTTTATAAACCGCACGTGTTATGGACGTGCGTTCAAGCAGTAAACTAGATACCTTTAAACTTTAATTTCTTACATTTATCACAGCATTTATGGTCAGACTGTGTGTGAGTCGGCCCGTGAACTTAGATGCTTTATTGGTCCCAAAAAAATACAAAAATAGTTTTAGTTTATAATGTCTACACGAGGATTTGCTAGCAAATATCTTGCAAGCAGTCTCCTGTTACCCCAAAATCCCTCAAAACTATGAAAGGTATTTTTTTACGAGCTTATTCCTGTTACAGTTGAAAATCGAAACGGAACAGCACCAACTATTACGTCAATTAACGACGTAGATCAGTTAACAGAGGCTACACAATATTCTAAAGGTTAGGAATTAAAATAAGCGTGACGGATTTGTGTTTAAACGCAACATCTCGTTGCCTATAACGTGTATTTCATCAATACATGCGCACGCTAGTATGATTGGAACGTCCCATAACTTAAGCCTTTAATTCCACGGAGCCTCTCTTCAGACCGAGCGAGCGATTCGGCGTTTCGACACCAAAGTAGGTAGCTTAGTAGTTACTTCGGTGTCGAGACTTGAATCGGTAAAAAATTCCTCTTAAAGAACGATCATACAGTGGATTGCGAAGTAATGTCTCGAATTCAATCTGAGGCAAGCACCACTGATTCTTAAGTTACATGAGTATTTATCACATGATAAATCTGTGAAGGAAAACACCTTGATGAATCTGCAGGAATAGCCCAACCCTTCGCAAGTGAGAGGAGATCCGTGCCCGAAGTGGGACAATAAATAGATTGATGTTTGGGATACAACCAAAACAGTAGTATCAATATTACGGGTGTTAATAATCTAATTACTAAACCCATATCTATACCGTTTGGTAAGAAGACATACATACCATCACGCCTGTCGTCCCCGAAGGGTTAGGCAGAGGTGTACTAATATGTACCCACATTTCGCCGGTATGTTTTAGGTTCCATGTAATAGGGGGCGAGCCTATTGCCACCAACCGGGCACGAATCCAAACGCTGCTACTGAGAATTTCATAGAAAATCCCAATAACACTTTGCTCGACCTGGGAATAGAACCCAGGACCTCTTGCTCGGCAGTCGCACTGTACGACCACTTGGCCAACGAGGCAGTCAGTAAGTAAGAAGAAGAAGCCAATTATAGGAGTTTACCTATAACCGGCTTTGGCACATCATAAAGATGGGTAAAGGAATAAAGGGAAGGCCTTTGTCCAATATTAGGACAAACATGGTGTACATAATTACAAAGACGTCTGTCGCAAACATGTTATGAGATAAAATCCCTGTCTGAGTTGCTTCTCATGACGCAATTGTAACAATCCTAAAATGTGTCGGTTTCACTGACAGATGGACTGACAGACAGATAGGCATAACAAAGGATTAAACCGTGAAAAATACGTACATAAATTCGTGAGACATTATTAAAGCTACAACTAATCAGTAGCGTAACGTGGGGGGGAGGGGGCCATGGCCCCGGGCGGCATATGAAAGGGGGCGGCATCAAATGCCACGTCTTTTTTATACTACTAGAAAAAGGGGCGGCAAATTTTCGGCTCCGGGCGGTACAAACCCACGCTACGCCACTGCATCTATTAATATTATAACCTGACATTATGACACAGCGCCATCTAATTCCGAGCTAACACAAGTCTCTTTGCTTACCACGGAACTAGATGGCGCTGTGTTAAAAAAAAAACGGTTGCGTTAATCGGGTCGTCATAATTAATGTAACAATAAGCATAATTCTAATTACTAGTTGTATGTCATTGGCCATTATTGAGGATAACACATTTATGTACGCACACATAACAAGTACATACAATAACAATTCTAAAAGCAAACAACTTTAATCTAATTTAATGTGCACTTATTAATATTCTTCAAACGTGTGTTATAAATGGGTACATTAACACTTATGTAGTTATGTGGTAGGAATGTGGTAATTTTATTTGCGGCCGCTTTATATCTAGGTTCGATGCTAGAAGACTATTTTTTGTGCGAAACTACCAAAAGCAATGAGTGTATAATATTTATCGCGAGTATCAAGTAAGATATCTACATTCAAATCTCATATTGTTTCATCATTGAATATAAATAAATAAATAAAAAAAATATAAATAAATAAATAAATATAAATAAATCATTGAAATAGTTAAACTAGTTGAAATGTATATTTGTTTACATTTTTTACTCTACGCTACGCTACGACATATATAAAGCTAGAGTATAATATACAGCCACTATATTTTTCAACGGGAACAATTAGGTACACAGGCATTTGTGGATTCACGACCAGTAGAATTTTTGTTACAATTATTCACTTCTAATCTAGTAAAGTAGTACCGCGAGAATATCGGGCGATCACAATGAGTTTCGTTTGCTAATTTAATTAATTTTACCTAGACACGAAAACCGGTTACTTACGATGGCCGATTCTTCGAGAAATACATGACTTTTGTAGTTTTTTATTTATTTTGTCTTGATTCTGTCTTCTAGTCTTCAATCAAACCGCATAGATAAACCCTAACATTTGAGAACAAAGGACACTTCTGCATGTTTTCTAACATTACTTGAATAGCATAAGTATTTGTATAGTGTCGTAAACTGTACATTAGACTGTTGCGGTTAGGCAGAAAAATTCCCCTTTTTAACCGACTTCAAAAAGGAGGAGGTTCTCAATTCGTCGGAATGTTTTTTTTTTAGTTTTCGCATATTTATTCACTAAGTTACGTAATCAATAATATGTATTAAAGAGTGATTCTCACATACGTATGTTCGCTAGTCAGTTACAGTGCACGTTGCCTTAAATTACTGCAATGTAAAATAAGGCAGCCGATTTGCGTAATCGGCGAAGAATACCAAAGTGTACGAAACCGTACAGCATATTTAAGGCCTTTTTGGCGTATTCGTTACAGGTAATTAAGGCGATTCACACCGTCGCAAATTGATTTGTTCGTCACGTATTATCGGTGACAACGTTAAAAAAAACTTTAATAGATATGCTCTTTTTGTAACCTTGGCAAACGTGCAGCAGTGACGCTTTGTTTCTAAATGTGATAGGTATTATGTATTTTCTCATACAGTATCCATACTAAAGAGAATAATACATCAACCACAAAATCCAATCTTTTTAAGAAGAGCCAACGGTCCCAGTAATGACCGACAATGTCAATGACCCCACACAGGACAACCACTCTTATCAACCATCATATTTTCTTCCTCAGATTATTTAAAATAACTCCCACCAAATAAATATGACATATCGTTTCAGTACAATGACACGGAGTAAATAACCTTCTGTTAAAGTCATTCGTGCATTTACAACATTGTTTGCAAGCCCCATTAAACAAGGTTGTTCAAAACATGTTTTTGAAACAGAAATATCATTTTATGAGCGTAAACCAATTAGTTGATTACCTGATGAAGAAACTGCCCATAAACACGGTGGAATGGATTGATGATTGAAGAATAGATTTGATCAAATTGTTTTGACAGTTTTACTGTAATACATATTATATTTATAGTGCAATCTATCGTATATTCTTTGTCCGTTTTGTTTGATTATTTCCGGGTTTAGAGAATTGTAGAAAGATTGTATCAGCATTGGGAATTTTTAGTCAGCTGCTCTAATAGATAAGTATAATATAACCAGAATTTTAGTAAAACTTTATCAACAAGTGCTGCTCTAATTAACATTTGGGACACCTTAATTAATGCGCCCTATTTAGGCTTATCAAATGTTCAATTTCCGCAAGAAAGGAGGACATTTAAAACACTCGATACTTTAATAAACTTCAGCCCCGAAAACTAGCATGAATCACGATTTCAACAGCGAAAACCACAGTTAACAAATCAGCCAGATCATCGACCGTGCCAGAATCGAAATCATTACAATCAAAAGCGTACCTTAAAATCTGACAAATAAAGTCGAAGTGTTATCGTTATACCATTATTTGTGAACCTAATTGGTCATGGCGAAAGAAACCCAGTTATTCAAAGGTACAATCAAATTCAAGACTATAATATTGTTTTGGAAACTATATTTTACGTTACATAATGCCTACCTTAAATCTAGGTAGACTAAAAGTATGATAGAAATCAGAAAACCACGATAAATAAAGTGCTGACGATCTGAATCTGCCAATGGATGTTGTTGTAAAAAAGTAAAAATGTCAGAAGAACTAGTTCTGAATGCTAAGTAAGCCCCTAGTGATGTAAATGGCCATCTTGCAGCCCAGGCAGACACGGCCCCGGTTGCTGATTTCTTGTCTTATCTATGTAACGCAATGTAATGCAACGAGGATCCTATTGACACGATGCCATTACTCGCCTTCGGTACACGAGTACAGCTAAATGTGACACACCACACGACAAAAACGTGAGCGATGCTGTATCTAATGGTAATAAATTATTGAAGCTAGGTATTTGAGATCATAGGTTAGGAAATAATATAATAATTATGATTCATTCTATTAGTGCAGTAGATAAGGAGCGTACTATTTCAATTTCATAAATTATAATCGATAGTAAGAAAAGATGTCCACATATTCAGTAGATCATAATTTGCTAGATCAGCACACCTTGGCTACAACATAGAAAATGGTCGATAAAGTTACATAATGAAAACTAAATAAAAAAAAATTACGTACACGCAAATGTGTGCGTAAAGTGAGCAAAGGTTGCAAAAGAGACAATAAACGACCCGAAGAAACGGTATTTGCCATTAGGGATGAGCAGAGGGTAGCCGTTCTGTACCTAGTACCCTCATTCAGTCGTTGCAAACTTTAAGAAAGAGAGGTAACCAGTTGGCTTCGATGTTGCTTCGCGAAATGAAAAATGCATACCTACTGGTAGACATTTTGGCCAGGCAGTCTGGGCTTGTCATGCTCTCTCAAATGTCCTGCTGATGGTGACGTTGTGTGTCGGGTCCCTTTATTCCCTATATCATGGTTGAGTAGAGCGACGCTGATACACACGTCATGCTCGTGAACGGGTGCTGTCAGTTGGGGCTGGTCGGCTTATACATGTCATGGCATCCGGGTTTTATATTATAATTATTTTATTTTATTTTTTTAGTGCTAGTGAATAACTCATGCGTTTCACATCAGACTGCATTATTCTCATATTAATATTAAAAACGAAAATTGTAAATATAACGAATTATTTAAAAGAGTATCTATGGAGTTTCTTGCCGGTTCTTCTCCATAAGACCTACTTTTTGGAACCGTGCAACTAGTGTTGACATTTCGAAAGAACCTGTAATATTGGTCTACTTGAAATAAAAATATTTGAATTTGAATTTGAATTTGGAAAGCCATCCAAATTTGTCTGTGTGAACTAAGCTTGTCAATAAAATCTAAATGTAAAAGGTATTAAGCTAACTGGAAATCTGGCAGGTAGCCAAATTTTATAAGCTTGTAGATTCGGAGATTTTGTGTTTATGGGTAGTTGTTTCTGTTTTATAGCATAGATTCAGTCAATAAAAGTTTACTGCAAATATTCCACCAGTCTTATGATTATCACGTGCGATCACGCGGGACCACACGTGTCAGTGCATTTAGCGTTTACGAGTAACTGTGAGAAAACGTTTAGCATTATTATAGTTACGTATTATTATAAAAGAAGAGATAAATGATTATTGTATAAAAATATATACACAGCACGCTGTATTGTTTATTTTTTGTTTTTCGATTAGACAAACATGGATATTTTTTTTAATTGCGTGTATGTTACTAAGTTTTAGTTGTTATAATTATTACATGTAAAAACTTTTAATTGGCCTTACTCTATTCGTAATCTGTTTTGTGTTATCACTAGCTGTTAGTTTTCTGAACTTGAAAAAATATGAGACTGATGTCGACCTTGATGTTGCTTTTGTAAAATGTAAAAATGCCCACAGGTTGCCGAGGAGTTTGAGCTTGTCATGCTCTCTAAAATGTCCTGCCGATGGCGGCGTTGTGTGTCGGGTCGTTTTATTCCCTACAACATGGTTGAGTAGAGCGACGCTGATACACACGTCATACTCGTGCTGTCGGTGGTGACTGGTCGACTCATACATGCGGTGGCATTCTGATTTCGTTTTATTTTGTCTTGGGTGAATAGTTCATACATTTCACTTCAAACTGCATTAGTCTCATATTGATGTAGCAAATTAAAATTGTAAAGGAATTGACTTCCTATATTGTAATTTTTATTTATTTAAAAGAGTATCTATGGAGTTTCTTGCCGGTTCTTCTCCATAGACCTACTTTTTGGAACCGTGCAACTAGTTTGACAATTCAAAAGCACCTGTAATACTGGTCTACTTGAAATAAATTATTTTGAATTTGAATTTGAATTTGAAAATAAAATAAAATAAAATAAATCGGTGCCAAAAAATGACATAGAAGTTTCAAAACCGCGACAACGGTGAGAGCTTCTACATAAAAGGAGCTTTGTCTCTCAATATTGGGTGACTCGATTCCGACTTATGACAGTCTAAATACTCAAACACTACTCAATTTTAAGTAGCCCTCTTCCTTTCTCACTTCGAAAAGGATACTATATTTCGATGGCTACGTTACATTTTTATTTAAGAAGGTAGGTAGGTATTAAATAAAAAACCTGTTTACAGCTATTTTTAAATTTATACTTAGCAAATGGCCGGTGGTTCGATTTCTAGGTTAAACAAAGTGTTTTTCTATAAAATTCTCAGTTGTAGCAAGCAATAGGCTTTCCTATTATATGGGACCTAAGACATACCGGCGAAATCTGGGTGTACATTAGTACACTTCTGCCTAATGCTTCAGGGATGGCAGACGTGATAATATGATAATGGCTACATAGAATTTAGTTAAATACGTGTTTAAATGATACTTCAGTGACAAAAAAGCTCCTTAGTTTGTCTGCCATAGCGCGAGCGACCAAGGCTATAACGGAATTAGTATCGGATAATTTTAGCCATCTGAGTACCGATTTGGTAAGCGTCGGTAGTTATCAGATTTCACTAATGCCAATTAAAGTAATTATTCATTAAGGGCAGGATACATAACTAATATGTTGCGATGAATACACAATGTAATCAGTGTAATAACTATAAAACATGACGGTGAAATGATGAAAGTGTGCGAAATTGGACACCATATGATACTACTATTGGACCCGTTAGACTGATAAATAGAGGGACCGTATGGGTAGGCCACCTTTTCGAATTGGGAGTAATTAAGCATTGATTCACCACGCTACCAGTGGTCTACAGTTCGTTGGTAGACTTGACAGACCTAAAAGAACTTTGTAAAATCCACCGCTTAATTTCCACTTACTTACTGATAAAGCAAGTGGCAATCGATCTATACTCTGGACACTTAGAAGTCCTCGTTGAAGTCAAATTGTGGAACCAATGGAAAAATACAAGCTATTTTATTTACTAATAATTCTTTATCAGACAAACATTGTATCGCTATCATGCTCCTCTGTTACAAAGAGATGTAGAGGTATTTTTCCATAAAGAATTATCTCCGGAGCCTTTACCCTGCTATGGTGGCGTAGACTTCAAATTCTCAGCAGATGCAACTATTCTTTCGTCACGCAGTTTTTTGGATTCAGATTAAACAGAATCTATGATGTGGACCAAGCATCTTCTCTATTGGAATTTGGAAATTTCAATTGTCACACGAATAATAGTTTTTTTGTAGTTTGACTTGGTAGTTCTGACCTTTAAATACTACTAACGACAAAATAACGCCAGGATATCGAGCTAAAACTTATCAACCTAATAATATTTTGCACACAAACATACAATAATATCATAATATCAACACTCACGTGTCCTTAATTACAATATTGATAGGGCTATCATGAGCACCACGTGTTACTCTGACCGTCTGACGGTAAGTTAACCCTGTAATAATAGCTTGGCATTCTGAGCACGACAGAGTGGAAAGAGCAGGATAATGGCTCCATTATTGGACACACAATCGTGCAGTATTGTACTGGCTTCACGGTTACAGGACCCTCTATCGCTAGTGTCACAATAAGACCTTCTGTGTTGGTCATTTATAGGGCCATTAAATCTTGATAAAAGTCGGGTCGAAGTCACGTACCTTTTGATCATATGCTCAAACGGTGAAGGAAAATATCGCGAAGAAACCTCAACACTCTCTAAACTCTCTCGTGGTGGACTATAGTCCAATCTCTTTCAAAGAAGAGGAGACTGGTGGTCATTAGTGGGAAAATAGTTGAGTTAATGATGTGGTTGAAAGTCAGGACTGTGTCTGTGTTGTTATTTTAATCTTTAGCCGTTATTTTATTACAATATTACATTCTCAATGATACAAAATTACGTCTCGAGTCACTAAATAAATATCGCAGACAATAAATAAGCCTTGATCCTGTGCTATGGTTGTTC
This sequence comes from Craniophora ligustri, assembly GCA_905163465.1. NCBI lineage: Eukaryota > Metazoa > Arthropoda > Insecta > Lepidoptera > Noctuidae > Craniophora > Craniophora ligustri. Next base: position 677,286 of record LR990967.1, on the reverse strand, counting down.
AAGGTGCCATTGTCGGCAAATAGATGATAAACGTGATACATAGAGCTTGATTTTCTTTAGCTCCAAAATAAATAATTGTGGAAATAAGTAGGTATGCTATGTGAATGTCAGCATTGGTATTCGTGAACTTAAGAATGTAGATACATACCTACTTCCAAAAATGAAGATGACTGTGAATGCAATGTCACAGATTAGTTCGTATTTTTTTTATTTCTTGCAGCGTTTTGTTTCGATGTAAGTAGGTATTAACTGTTCTGCCAAAGTAGGTACAGTGTCTGCTTCAAGTTTCTTTGAGCAGGAAACGTATTCGTCGGTCGGATCGCTCGGAGTGGATCAAATGAACCACTAGTGAACGCGTTATGTTTAAAACATGTTTTGATATTCGGCGCTATGGGTCGCGAGAACGGTTTTGGCTAAAGTTAGACTATGGTATAATGTATTTATGGTTAGGTTCCGTATCCAAAGGGTAAAAACGGGACCCTATTACTAAGACTTCCCTGTCTGTCCGTCCGTCTGTCTATCACGAGGCTGTATCGCAAGATCCGCGATAGATAGACAGTTGAAGTTTTCACAAATTATGTATTTATGTTGCCGCTATAACAATAAAATAAAAATAGTGGGGCTCCCATACAAAAAACGCTATTTCTTGCCTAATTTTGTACGGAACCCTTCGTGCGAATGCCCCTTCGAATCCGACTCGCACATGGCCGGTGTTTTTTTAAATATGCACATGCCATTTCTTTTATTTTGATAGTTGTTTCATTTTATGTTTAATGGTATTTTTGGTACCATAGAATTCAGTTGGTTTATTTACATAAAATATACCAAATGTATGTTTAGGTACTTATATATACTTTGTTTTAGTGTTTTGTCAATAGCTTAGTAACAGACTAAGCTTTATTCAAATTGGTTTTGAATTTATTATCATGAATATAAAAACAGTGATTGGAACAGTAATTACCATATTTTTCTACAAAACATTCTTAGAATAAATATTTTGTATGTAAATTAAATTATTCAAATATTTTCTAACAATAATTTACTGTATAACTTATGCAGGCGAATAAAAAACAAGCTAGATATTATATAAATACAGTATTTTTTAGACTATCTATTCTACGAGACAGGCAATCATAATGTAGGTATCTAAACCCAAAACACCTTCAAATTAAGGTGTATTTAGATTCTATAAATATTGCCAAGTAAAGCCCTAACTCTAGAAGGGATCAAGGTTTTCTGCAGTGTGCAGATGTAGACTGTAGATCCATATATTTATAAGTGCAGGAAGTATGGTGGCATCATTATCATCAGACACCTGTTCCAGGGCAAAAAGCTCTATCTCGCTAGTCTAGTGCAGATTAGCTGTATTCACAGGTGTCCATGGATATTTTTTCTGCACCATAGCTAAAATGGCCAGATAGCAAAATAATAATTATAAACTGAGATTATATTAAAAAGAGTGTTCCACTCTGCTACTGCATAAACTTTACTGTGCCCGACAGGGTCCATAATTGTTCCTTTTATATTAAACCTAACATCTTTATTTTCATTATGAAATGCAATAAAGTATGTACTGAGTCATTGTGGCTGATAGAATAGAAAAGGCCACCCCATTATGAATAGACTAGGATAACTCAATGCACTCAACAATCATCATCCAATTTAATAAATAATTATTTGGGTGGCTATGTGTGTTCATGTGTGTGTGTGTGTATGAATTGTATGTAACTTGCTAATAAAGACTTTGTATTATTTAAATAAGGGCTAATGCTGGTGGTTATTATAAATTAATTAAATTACTGTGGAACAGATTTTTCCTTATTCATACATCCTTGTAAGTCACAGAACTGGTCTGGATTTTTGTTATGAACTTTGTAGACAATAATATCATAATTACTGTTTTAAGAATATTTTTTCTTCTATAATATAATAGAAGTATAAAGATAATTATTCCAATTGGAAATACAACAAACTAAATAATTTTTTTTTTTTTTTAAATATTGCAGGACCTGCAAATAGCAGAATTTATTAATAAAAAACTATACGTATTTACTGAAGGAGCTAAATAAATATTTTGGAAATGAGCATTGCACAATAAAGCAGTGATTCGATTGTGAAATCGTTGACCAAACACTACTAGCGACCCATACGAAAGTTTGCTTCCTGACCTTGTCATCACATTATGTTTGTGTCAATATTTACACAATTATCACGAACATCATAACAAAATAATGCTTAATACTCACAGCCATCACCATCTCGAAGGGGTGCTTGTGCACCCTTATAGGAGACACGTATTCCTGTACCATTTTTCACGATTTAAAAAACTCACGAATCAAAATAAAAGAATGCAAAGGCTTCACAATCTTTTCGATATCAAAAGTTTCACACAATATTCATGCTGCTCGAACTCCTTTCACTCGCGATCAGTACGACAGCAATATAATCTTACGTCGAGTCAGAATTACACCGAGTCGTGAACTTGAAATAAAATCCACGAATTGAAACAAAATGGAATGTTTGCTGTGAAGTTAGTTACGTGTGCGTACTTGCTGGCAGATTGATTGACGTATGACAGTTCTGTAGTGCTGCCAGTACTAATTAAAATGAATACAATGGTTGTTTATAGTTCTGATATAATATTGAGTTTCAGGTTTCGTAAATCAAATAATGAATATTTTTTAAACATATTTTTATAAATAAACTACAATATTAATGTTTTTTTTACTATTTCTAAAATTGTATTTTGTAAACCAAAAAATAAGATGCCTTATGTATGTTATCTGTATGATGAACAGTACAAATATTACTATTAAACGTGTTCGTATTGTTATTTTTTAATAAAAAAATTAATTCGTTTGTCAAAACACAATTTTTGTAAGAGTAAAATAAATAGTAGCTTCTAGAATCAAAACATTTTAGGACTGTGCAATCCATACTTAATTTAAATGTTGCTGTAATAAAAAATAACAAATTGCAAATTAGAAATAAACTTGAAGCTTTGTTGCTAATACTTGCCGATCGTTGATAGTCCGGTTCTAAATTAAATAAATTTAGTGAAATTATTAGTGAGGTGTTCAGTTTATCAGAATAATAATTAAATCGAACTATCAGAAAAATAACCAAACAAAATATCATTTCCGCAGGTCATTTTCCACGTATTACGCGACTAACTTCAAGACAGTGAGTAAGCGAGCCTTGACGAAGCGCGAATGTCGCTTTCTATTATTTGAAGATTATTTCTTCTGAATTTAAAACGCAAAGCAAAATTCTGGCAAAATTGTGCGCGTTCGTGCCCGATGTCTAGTGCTGAAGTCGCCGATAATTCCGTTGACCCCCCGGCGAAAAAGCGGAAACTAAATACAGGAGAATCACGTTCCAACAACTCGGCAATGGCGAACAATGGGACGCGCGTGGAAGATGAGATTGACGAGAGTTTGTACTCGCGGCAGCTGTACGTGCTGGGACACGATGCCATGCGGCGGATGGCCAGCTCGGACGTGCTTATTTCGGGACTTGGTGGTCTCGGTGTGGAGGTAGCGAAAAACGTGATCCTCGGAGGAGTGAAGTCGGTGACCCTTCATGACGAGCGGACATGTACGGTAGCTGACCTTTCGTCGCAGTTCTACCTGTCGGACAAAGCGATCGGACAGAATAGGGCTCAGGCATCTTGCGAACAGCTGTTGGAACTGAACCACTATGTGCCTACTACTGCTTACACCGGCTCGCTTACTGAAGAATTTCTACGCAAGTTCAGCGTAGTTGTCCTCACAGGAGCTACTTGGGCCGAACAGCAGCGCGTGGCGGCGATCACACATGCCAACAACATAGCACTCATCATTGCAGACACTAGAGGGTTGTTTTCTAGGGTGTTCTGCGACTTTGGACCTGAGTTCACAGTAGTAGATGTGACTGGTGAGAACCCAGTGTCAGCTATGATAGCCGACATCACACATGAATATGAGGCAGTGGTCACTTGTCTTGATGACACCCGTCATGGCTTGGAAGATGGTGACTATGTCACTTTTAGTGAGGTTTGTATATTTCATTATTATTTGCAATACTACCCTTGAAGTAAAAAAAAACCTGCAGAACTGAACTAAGTATTTCATTCATCTTATAATTTTTAAGGAAAATATCTTATACCTGGAATATCACTTTAAACATTCTATGGTCTGGTTCATCAGATGCTTCAGTCTATTTAATTACCATCTGATAGGCCCTTGGCAAGATGGACTGACAACATGGTTAGGGTCGCTGTAATCCGCTGGATGCGGATGGTGCAGGACCGGTTGTCATTGTGATCCTTGTGACCTATGTCCACCAGTGCATGTCTAACGGTCGATATGATGATGATGATGAATGCACAAAAGCTAAAAAAAAAGAACATGATTATAATAACTTGTGTAACCCAAGTTCAATGTCAATATTATGGTGCATCACAACAGTAGCTCTCATTGAACAAACTTGACCTTTATCTAACATCAAATATTTTGACTTTTTGCCAGGAATATTCTGTTTATATTCCCAAGAAATGCTGTCATCTACAAAATTGGTTGTTGACTATATTTTAATCCATTTTAATTTGCCTTCATCATGGTTTATACATTTTATAATTGGATAGTTATTATAACAGGACATATTTGTTATTCAGAAATAATAATTTATTTCTTTGATATATATTATTCTTATCGATTCTGAAGTACCTATTACATATTGATGGTCCCTCCATAAACTATAAAATTTTACAACTTAAATGTTTTAAGATTTGATAGTTTATAAAGAGATTGTTGGTATGTGAGTGATCAAATTTACTTTCTACATTTACAAACCAATAAATTCCTATTATGTATTAGCAATGAATATCAGTAAATAGGGCTTTAAATTTTAAAAGGCATGAAAAGGAGGAAAACTAGAAACAGATTTCAATTTAGCCGTGCAACTTAGCCCTACCTGGTTTTAAATAACTTTGATAACTGATTAATGGGACCCTGCTTAGACGTCATTAAGATTAAGTAATCTTCTAGAACTGGTTTAGTTTTAAAGAGTTTCAGTTCCAACATTAACATGTTTACAATAACATCTTGACAAGAATATCTTTGTATCATCAGATAAATCACATATATCATTGTCATATTATCATAATCATTCTGTACCAATCTATTTACAGCCGGCAATAAAATACTTCAAAGGCCTGCTTTATTTGAACAAATAAATATATTGAATCACATTGAAATGCATGTAGAATTACTTTTTGTGTAGTTTGTTAACATAGGTATAGTGGTTGCCATGGTGATATGTCTATAACACCATAGGTAATTGCATATCTGTCTGGTGCATAATGAATAAGCTAATTGCAGTCATGATAGTTACAATAACTACCTACATTAAGATTATGCTTTCTGTTCACTCCAAAAAGTAATTAAATAACACACTCAAATGCTATGATCTTTTAGTAAGATTGTTGTTTATGAATGTTTGTCATACATAATATTTTGGGTCAAGTTGCTAAATTTTACATACACTCACACCCTTTTTTCTATAAGGGTAAGCAGAAACTATAATATGCCATGCACCTTCATCCTGGCAAACCAATTTTGCTACTTTGATGTTTATAGATCTTGTTAGATTAATAAATACATAAATTAATTATTCAGGTTGAAAAGTAGAACCATATTTGGTTATTCATTTCCTGAACTCATCATCATCAAATTTTGATAATCTTTAGGTTCTCAGGTTCTGTTTATATCACGGATAAAATTATATAAATTAAAATTTCAATATTACCTTATTATTTTTATTACAGATTCAAGGTATGGCAGAGTTGAATGGTTGTGAGCCACGCAAAATTAAAGTGCTGGGTCCATACACATTTAGTATTGGTGATACCACCACATTCTCCAAATACATCCGGGGAGGCATTGTCACACAAGTGAAAATGCCCAAGAAACTCCAGTTCAAGCCATTGAAGGAATCCTTTGCCAGCCCGGAATTCCTTATTGCCGACTTTGGCAAATTTGACTACCCTCAACAGTTGCATGTCGCATTTGCTGCCCTCTATAAATTTGAGGAGGCCGAAAAACGTCTGCCAAAACCCTGGAGTGATGCTGATTTCGCAAAGTTCATGGATTATGTTGGAAATATTGACGTTTTTAAAAATGGGGAGATGGAACTCAACTCTGAACTGCTTAGTACTTTCTGCAAGGTTTGTAATTTCTTAATTGTAGTTGTAAATTTATATTTCTTAATTTTAACCAACACATTTAAGTATTGAAAACAATGATAGGATCTGAGATGCAAAATGCACTACCTGTAGATTCTGCTTTCAGGTTCAAATAAAATCAAATCATTTATTTCAATTAGAACAATACAGGTGCCCTTGAATTGTCGAATTTAATTGAATTTAGTTGCACGGTTCCAAAAGGTAGGTCTTATGGAGAAGAACTGGCAAGAAACTCCATAGATTATTCTGATACTGTAATCTGTTTGGTGCCTGTCTTGTAAAGGTTGTAGCTAACCAAAGGAAATACAATAAACAAGCTTATCGTTCATTATTAAATAACAAAACACTTATTATTAGCATACAGATGCAGTTTTTCGAAAATTTCCATAAGTAAAAGCTCTATAAATTTTATATTCATTAGATTAGAATAGAATATTAATTTAATTTGTTCTCTAGGTGTCTGCTGGCGACCTGAACCCAATGAACGCAGCTATCGGTGGAGTCGTCGCCCAGGAGGTGATGAAGGCCTGTTCTGGGAAGTTCCACCCCATCATGCAGTGGCTCTACCTAGACGCCTTGGAGTGCCTGCCAAAGGACCGCTCCAACCTTAATGAGGAGAACTGCAAGCCTACCGGCTCAAGATACGATGGACAGGTAGCTGTGTTTGGCAAGCAATTCCAGAAGAGGCTTGGTGACCTGAAGTACTTCATTGTTGGTGAGTGCTATAGCTAGTGATATTCTTCGTTTATTAATGGTCAAACCAGTGGACTGAGATGTCAAAGGTCTCGAGTTCAAACCCGTGCCGTGATGAATGCATAAGGGCATGTGAAGTCTGCCAGCCGGCAGTAGACTAGTATGTGTATAGCCTAATCCGTCTCAAAATGACGGGGTACATCTGCCCAGCACTGGTTCCATAATGCGTTGACGATGGTGCCAGTATAAGATTTGTTGTGTAATTGTCACCATGCTTAAATAGCCATACGTATATCCAGAATGTAATAAATGTTCAGTTAAATGAAAAATATTTTTAAAGTAACCAATCTTTTCTTTGCCACGGTGTTGCCAATGAATTTTGAATAATTTGTTTCGGATATAAAACATTTAATCAGATTTGCAATTGAATCTTTTTTGTTGCACAAACACCTATTAAGTCGTGACACCACGCCACGTACGATTTATAAACGAGTAACTAATTTTGAAAAAAAAAAACCTAACGTAATAAATCCTTCATAGATTAATTATTTGGAAGACCATTCTTTATCATGTTCTGAACGATGCGGCAGCTGCTAGATATTTCGCATGCTAAATGATAGGTTCGAGATGAGATGTAAAGTTTATTCTAGTTAGCGTAACTTTACGCTAATGATAATATTTCAATATAATAATAATTACATGGTAGAAAAATAAAATAAAATCGATAGATACCACCTGCCGTATTATGTTCGTTTTATATTAACGTCTTATATTCATACAATGTTCAGAATTGGCATAGATTTCGGTAATCTGATATTTTTGTTTGTGGTAAACAAAGGTGATTGCCCTTTGTTATTATGTTATCTCTTTGTTTACGGTTTATTCGCGATAATATCTAATCTATGTTTATAAACAAGTATAGAAATAGGACCACCCTAATAAAATCTATTATTAATTTCAAATTAATAATATTCCAAATATCAATGCTTTTGTTAGGCTTTATTTTTAAGGAACATACCATCCATATACCTTGGCAAGTAACTTCTTTTTGAAAGTTAATTTTTTTAAAGCGTTAACATTACATACTTAATGCTACTTCGACTGTCCCGTCATGCAGACTTCTTTCCACCAGCTACAATCCTGTCTTAATCCATATCTTTTAAAATAAATCAATAAGTCTTAGGTTCAATTTATCTAAAGTTATCGTTTCTAAATCAGGACAGCTGTTGATGTATGATATTTTTATCGATAAACTAACTGACCCAGGAAACGTTTTGCCACATTATAGGGGTTGGTAATGGAAGAGTGAAAATTTTCGGATATAAGTATTTTGTCACAAAAAAAGAAAAAAAAAGTCTGGTGAGGGACGTCCTTATCATCTGCGGGTGTAAAAAATAGACTACGACTACGATCGATTGTCGGATCTACCAAATATACATACAAAATTTCATAATAATCCGTCTAGCCGTTTCGGAGGAGTTCAGCGACAAACACCGTGACACGAGATTTTTATATATAAGATTAAATTTATTAGTTAAATTGCTTATTAAATGTCAAGTATTCAAATCTACCCTGCTTATGGAAGGTCTCTATCTTACCAACCAAAACTACAAATCTAAACTAATCACAGTGTCACAAGACACATTCTAGCGTGGTGCAACACAATCCTGCTACCTCCAACATGCTATTATTATCTGCAAATACAATAAGTACCGGAAAATCAGTGAACAAAGGCTGTACTGGTAATTACGAAGGCATTTTTTCTCGCTCCGTCACGTCGTGTGCCTCGCCACCTGACGCGTTATCTTGTCGAATCATTGACTGATACATTTTCCTAATTTAAAAGGCATAAAAGGCGTTATTGGTATAATTAGAAGCACTTAAATGGAGATATAGTGGTTGTTGACGGATAAGTATAATCTACATGCAAATTATTAGTGTTAGAATATTCTACCATATTGGGATGATGTCCAAACACTCAAAAATCAAACTCAAATGCTTTATTTCAATGAGATCAATATTACAGGTACTATTAAATTGTCAAAATTAGGTGCTTGGTTCCAATAAATAGGTCTCATGCAGAGACTAGTAACTTAATGTAATTTAAATTACAAAATAATTGGGTTTCTTTACAATTTTCGTATGTAATATCAATATGAGGAAAATCTACCGAATACGAAACAAATCATAATAAAAATACGATTTAAAAATGCTATTATTTAATAGCAGCTAAAGAAAAGATTTGCAAGTTCATTCAGACCCAATTAAAGATACATAATATTTAGTTTGAAATAACCATGTTACACAATTGAGGGTAGAATATAGTACGTAGTTAATGCGGTTCACTGTACGCCCGTGTCACGTGCGCGAATGTTGAGGTCGCCGTACTCATCTCCATTACATTATCAATAATAACAGTTACTTTTGATTACTACTGCTGTTACTATAGGTACCTACCTATTTGCTTAAAATATGTTTCTGTTGATATAAAATTAAAATGATTCACCCGCTATTAAACGACTATACCTACTGAATCTATCGAGTTACCAACTTAAGACACAATGGAAAATCTATTGTTATCATGTGCCAGCAGTCATTCTATTCTATTATTGTTCCTTCCTTAATTGCGCTGCAAAATATCGACTAAACAAACCACGTATTTAAATGAAATAATGTTAATAAACTATGATAACGTTTTATCGAAGTTAAATATTAGTTATAAAAGATTATTTTGTTGGCAATTTAATTCATTCATCGTAACGGTAAAATGTTAATGCCAATTTAAAAGATTCGTTTGAAACATTGACTCTTTCCATGTCGACTAAATCAGTTTACCAGGACATTCTCCTCAACAGCTTGGGCTCATTAGGAACGTGGCATATTAATGGCAATAGGCTCGCCCCCTATTAATTGAGACATTGTAAAACAAAAACTAAAACTATGTATGTAAAAGATTATTAATAGAATAATAGTTTTCTTAACTTCTCGAGAATACAGGCGTGTATCATATGTACAGTCTGCTGGACTCATTATTTTTATTTATTGCGATAAGGGGGCAAACGAACAGGCGGCTCACCTGATGGTAAGTGATCACCGCCGCCCATGGACATTTGCAACACCTGAAGGCTTGCAAATGCGTTGCACACCCCTGCAGAAACCGTTTTGGTTTCTTACAATAGGGAATTACTAAACTGACAGCAAATGGGATGCCCATGCTGTCAGAGTAGTCACTCCCAAACGAGCTCTGGTAACCTTACTCACTCGCAGAAAGACAACTATTGTTGATTCACTGCGGTATTCTGTAAGGCGGAGGTACTTCCCCAGTCGGGCAGCTCAATTTGAGCGAGGAATCTTGCTATGCCCTACCTCCTTATGAATTATGATCAGGACTCATTATGATCTTTTATTTTTTTAACGTCACAATGGTGGCAGACAATCATACGTCCCGCCTGATTGTAAGCGGTTACTGTAGCCTGGAGACGTTTGTAACATCAGTGACGCTCGCGCTTTGCCAACCCAGTAGAAACCATAAAATTAGGGAGTTACTAAACTTAGATTTGAGCGGGGAACCTCTCAAAAAAAATTCTAAGACTCACTTATAGGACCTTCGTTGTTACCTACTTGCATCTTTGTTGCATCCATAGTAAAAATATAATACACTGTATTTATTGGGACTGAAACTTTTCACGGATTTATATTATGGTACGGTATATTGATATTAGCATTCATGGTCGCGGTCTGACTGAGGTGTTAGGTGTCTTGATGTTATAATTACTAACACCCTACGTTTTCGTTAATTATTGTATTTTTTTGCTGTATCTGCATTAGTCATACAAATAAGTAAAATTGTAGTGTCTGTTTGTAATTTCAAATTAACAGCTTTTCATATGCACTTGCACGTGAAATAATGTAAAAAAATGTTTTTTTATGTATATCTCACATAAAAAAACATTTTTTTGAATATTTGTTTAGCTGTATGTCTTTTTGTTCCGGCTAATCTCTGAAACGGCTGGACCGGTTTTGACGAGATTTTCACTCGCAGATAGCTAGAAAGAAAGGAATATACGTTTCGAGGGACTAAATCCGCGTGACTTAAAAACGCGGGAGCGGGCTAGGTGAATGAATATGAGCTTTTTTTTTTTTGATAAATTGCACGCGAATGAAGCCGTAGTTGTTAAATAAACAGTCTTTAACTCTAAGAACAAGCAACGCCATTCCTGATCTTTCCTCTTCTTCCAGGCGCTGGCGCCATCGGCTGCGAGCTGCTGAAGAACTTCGCGATGATTGGAGTGGGTGCGGCCAACGGACAGATCACCGTCACCGACATGGATCTGATCGAGAAATCCAACCTCAACCGACAATTCCTGTTCAGACCTTACGACGTCCAGAAACCTAAGTCCAGCACTGCAGCCAAGGTAAGATGCAAAGCTGTGTTCATCAGCAACCCATTAACGTCCCACTGCTGGACACGGGTCTCCTCTCATTTGAGAGGGATTAGGCTATAGTCCACCACGCTAGCCTACTGCGGGTTGGTAGACTTCACATGCCATCAAGACAAATCTCTCAAGCATGTAGATTTCCTCACGATGTTTTCTTTCACCGTTTGAGCAGGGACCGGACAACACCGCTTAAGTGTTAAGCCTATTGACAGGGTAACCCGTACATAGGGTAACCCATATCGCAGGGTTACCTTTTGATCGGGTTACCTCCCTAAAACCCAGCGAAAGGGTTAACACCTTCATTGTGGTAACCACTTGAAGGGGTAACCCCTTCAACGACTTAAGCCTATCAAGGGGTTACCTTCACGAAAAGCTTTTATTCGTGTTACCCGGGGTTACCTAACGGGCCTGAGCTGCATGTAAGTAGGTAGGGGTACTTGCACTCGAGCGGTGCGTCATTGCCTTGACGCCTTACTATTTTTAACCGACTTTAAAAAGGAGGAGGTTCTCAATTCATCGGATTTTTTTTTTATATAGATAGGTACCGATTTTCAAAATTATATCTTTGTTTATCGTTGTTTAAAAGATTAACCTGTACAGATACACCCATTGTGACCACATCAGGATCTCATGATGGAATCCCAGGGAAATCGAGGACAACCCTCAAATTTTAAAGGCACTTATTTTGTTTTACATGTATTCTCCAAAGCTTTTCAAGTATTTGCGTCTGAAAAAAAACCATCTCATATGAATGATCTGATGATGGAAGGTACAACTCCTCAACGGATTAGAGTTGAAGGAAAATTATTTCGAAATTATACATAGCATATTGACCAATAGTCGTATTCTTTCAGGGTATTAGATTGACCTGATGTAAATATCATTAAAGTTTAAGAGTTAGGTGGAAATATAAACGTGGGCAGATTTCGATTGCCTATTGTTTATCTACTATGTATTTTCGCGCTGGTCCGGACTCTCGTTCGAATAAAAAACTGTAAGCATTGGATTTTCTTTTCTATTACGCTTTATTATTGTTTCTTCTTTATTTTCTATCTTAGTTTGATGCTGTTTACGGGTGTTTGTACGGGTACTATAGCCCTATGTAATATAACGCGCTCGTTCATCTTTATGAACGAGCGCATTATATTACATATTAAACAGGTTGAAACTTGCAACGATCTATAGGGGTTTAAGTATTTGCCAGTGTAATGTGTCTTCTATCCTCGTGAAAATGGATATGGATTGCGAAGTTATAGCATTGGTATTTGCTTAAGCACCTTTGTGGGAATTGTGGGACAAAAGACATAAATTACAGGGCAGACGTTGGTAATTAAGAACAGATTTACCTGTTTCTATTATGTGGTTTAACCAGCACCTATCAGTAGTTACTGTTAGTCGGTACTGACATACCGAAAAACCTGTATCTTTATATTTGCACCCGTAGATGGTATAGTAGCCCCCAATAAATATAATTACGTGAGTAATTATATTTATTCTATAATTATAGTAATTAGGTTAGGTTGCAACTTCATGTATAAATGAAATAATATAATATGTACCATTGCACTATTATAAAAAATTATTTTTTATTTTACTGAATCAGAACTATTAATAAAATTGATATTCAAATCTAATAATTCATATTAAACACGTAATGTATGTAACATGTGCGACAAGTAATATTGAACTGTAAAATAATTTAGACAATTATTATAATTTCGATTTCTAATATTTTCGTAAGTATAAGACTTCAATACCTATAATATTCGTTCATTTTTACCAACCGCTCGATATTCGCATCAAAGGGGCCGCCGCGCCGCCGCCGCCGGCCGGGAGGTAAGATTTGAGGTTGAAGTTATGCAATTTTCAAACTAATGTCGATTCCCAAAGGGTGCATATTACAATGTTGTCGGTTGGAATGGGTTACCCTGTTACAGTGTTACAGGGTTTTGAAAGGGTTACCTGTTCGGAAGCGCTTAAATTAAACCCGTTCGACGGTGTAACACGTATCACGGGGTTTATTTTTGAAGCGCTTAAAAAAACCCCTTCAAAAACCCTTTGAAGGAGTATCCGGACGGTCCCTGCGTTTGAGCATGTGATAAATACGCACATAAATTCCGAAAAGTCATTGGTGCATGCCTTGGGTTTTCGAGAACTCGAGACCTCTGACATCTCAGTCCACCGGTATCACAGCTCTTGAAAGCTGTGTTAATCTTTATTAATAGTTTACGGTATTAGCAAACCTGCATGTAGGATGTAATAAAATCCAGTTTAACGATACTGGCGTTCACAACTAACAGTAAGCGTTACTGTAAAAGTGTAAAACGCGAATGTAATACTTTTATATGTAGTTAGATTTCATATTTACTGAAAAATAAGTACACTGGCATCCGTATATTTCTGATTACGTGCGTTTACTGATCATTTAGAAGTCGCCGTCACCGGATACGGTTTTGAGGACATGATGATGATGATGATGATGATGATGATGATGATGATTATGTCCGTATTGCTATGACAATAATCAATCTAGAGTGATCGCAAACGCGACTGCTAAAATTCGCGCAATGTGTTTCTGACGAATCGTAGAAGTACATCGCTAAAAGTACTCCCCTCCGCAATAATCATAAACAAATGTCTTTATTGTACCAAAAATAAAAGCGTGTACAATTAACTATTGAAACCACACCAAGATTCTCTGTGTAATGGTGTCTAGTCTCTTTCAGTTCAGTAAATAAGTAAGTAACCAGATACCTCATTCAACATTTCTAGGTGATAAAACGCATGAACCCAGACGTGAACATAGTGGCCCAGGAGAACCGCGTGTGTCCTGAGACCGAGTCAGTGTACGACGACGCGTTCTTCGAGGCCCTGGACGGCGTGGCCAACGCGCTGGACAACGTGGACGCGCGCATCTACATGGACAGACGCTGCGTGTATTACAGGAAGCCGCTGCTGGAAAGCGGCACCCTCGGTACCAAGGGAAATACACAGGTAATAACAAGCTATAATTACTTTGACTTTGCATAATTTATAAAGATTATATGGCGCTCTTTGGGGGCGGGCTACGTTTTGTAGACGGCAGTAGGCTGATATAAATATTTCCGGACATTATTACACAGCGCTATCTAGTTCCGTGGTAAGCAACGAGGCTTGTGTTACCGATACTAGATAGTTGACATACTAAATATATGCTATTTTTTTTTGTAAATACATTCCATGACTCGGAAACAAATGTTGATGAAACATTTGTCCCTACCGGGATTCAAACCCGGGACCCATAGCACAGCAGGCAGCGTTAACTACCGCTGAGCTAAACGGGTCGTCTACGATATGATGATGCTGATGATATAATAACGATAACAATAACCTGTGTAAAAAAAAACATTATATGTTATAACAAGTTCAAACTATATATAGCATATTTCACAGTCAATGGAAATCAAACTAAAATAAACTGAGCAGTACAATCAAAATCAAAATATAAACAATAAATTTCCCTTCCTATAGATAATATATTTAGAATGAATTCCATTAGAATAAAATCATTCTACTGTGTTCAACCTATAGTATAATTAAACATTTAAAAAAATGCAGGAATATAAAATAATGTCATTGACAAATTTTCAATTCAAATTTTCGTTATAAGGAGTGACGCTATACAACACAGCCAATACAGGGGCAAATATTTATCAATAACAAATAAAATTGGGCATCCACAGGTGGTAGTCCCGTTCCTGACTGAATCCTACAGCTCCTCCCAAGATCCTCCAGAGAAGAGCATCCCCATCTGCACGCTGAAGAACTTCCCGAACGCCATCGAGCACACGTTGCAGTGGGCGCGCGACGAGTTCGAGGGTCTGTTCCGTCAGGCCGCCGAGCACGCGGCGCACTACCTTCGGGACCCACACTTCTTGGACAGGACCCTCAAGCTGCCCGGCAGCCAGCCCCTCGATGCTATCGAGAGCGTCAGAGTAAGTTATTCTGCTGGTTAAATGTCATAGTTCTGTAACTCTGCAATTCTGCATCCTAGTTACCTGATCATGAAGAAATTGGATTTTCCTCTTTTGGAGTCTAAGTTCTTTCAGGACTTATTAAGGACGATACTACCCTTTCTAATAATAATTCGTCTTATATGTATGTGACCCAGTACTCTCAGGCTGTTGAAATTTGGAGAAGCAAATCCCTAAAGAACTATTCTATTAATTAAATGCAGTATTCAATCATTGAGAATCTTCAACTAGTCTATTTTCACGCCCTATTTCGGGGTTTCTAACTAGTCTTGATTCCGTGCCCTGACAGTCTGAAGTACCAGGCTTATGGAGAAATAAAACACGGGATTGTACTGTCCCCGAAAATAGTACCTCAATATTTACTTGCATACTCCCTGTTACTATAGGAAAATCATTGATGACGATGAACCTAATTAATTTCTGCCATTCCAGAACGCAATCAACGAGCGGCCTTTGAGCTTCGACGACTGTGTGACTTGGGCGCGCCTGCACTGGGAGGCACAGTACTCCAACCAGATCAAGCAGCTGTTATACAACTTCCCCCCCGACCAGCAGACCACCAGCGGCGCCCCCTTCTGGTCCGGCCCCAAGAGGTGCCCGGCGCCCCTCGCCTTCGACCCTTCAGAGGAGTTACACCTCGATTACGTGGTGGCTGCTGCTAACCTGAGGGCCACTGTGTAT
This sequence comes from Craniophora ligustri, assembly GCA_905163465.1. NCBI lineage: Eukaryota > Metazoa > Arthropoda > Insecta > Lepidoptera > Noctuidae > Craniophora > Craniophora ligustri. The sequence goes on along the minus strand of LR990967.1, from coordinate 661,237 downwards.
GGAATGGCTCATTGCGTAGATAGAGAGAGAATTGCGAAGGTTGCTGCTAGTATTGAGGTGATTATATGAGTTTATTAAGACCCATAACAGTGATGTCTATAATGTTCAGATGTTGATAGGTGTGTTCAGATCGTAGATGCCTAACTGCAATAAATTTCCACAGGTGCCAGAATTCAGCCCTAGATCCGGCGTCAAAATAGCTGTAACAGACGCGCAGCTGCAGCAGAACAACGACGACATGGACCACGACAGAGTCAAGAACATCATCGCCGACCTGCCGTCGCCCGCCAAACTCGGTGCCCTCAAGATCACCCCGCTCGAGTTCGAGAAGGACGACGACACCAACTTCCACATGGACTTCATCGTCGCAGCCTCCAACCTCCGCGCCGCCAACTACAAGATTCCGCCCGCGGACAGGCATCGCTCCAAACTCATCGCCGGCAAGATCATCCCAGCCATCGCGACCACCACCTCGGTCGTCGCCGGCCTCGTCTGCCTCGAACTGTACAAGCTAGCACAAGGCTTCAATACCCTCGAAGTCTTCAAAAACGGATTCGTGAACCTAGCCCTGCCTTTCTTCGGCTTCTCAGAACCCATAGCTGCCCCAACAAACACTTACTACGACAAGAAATGGACGCTCTGGGACCGCTTCGAAGTCAAGGGTGAGATCACTCTGCAACAGTTCTTAGATTACTTCAAAAACGAACACAAACTGGAGATCACGATGCTGTCTCAGGGAGTGTGCATGCTGTACTCGTTCTTCATGCCGGCCGCCAAGTGCCAGGAGCGGCTGAACTTGCCGATGTCGGAGGTGGTGACCAAGGTGTCCAAGAAGAAGCTGGAGCCGCACGTGAAGGCGCTGGTGTTCGAGCTGTGCTGCAACGACGAGGATGGCAACGACGTGGAAGTGCCGTACGTGAAGTACACCCTGCCCTAGGAGCGCGGTGACGTCACCACCATGTCACCAGCCGGTTGTACACTGTCGTCGACGATGTGGTAAACAGGTCAACATTTAGAGCATAATAGTTACCATTTTCGGAGATGGTTGGTTATCACATCCGGAGGCCGAGTGGGACCTCGCCAGTGCCTGTGTCGGACGATACACGAGATGTACAGATAGTGTTTACATGTGTGACGTTTTAATTTGTGCTTCAGAACACGCTTTTGTCTACTTATTGATTCATATATTTATAGTAGTTTATAATTGTTTGCTCACGTCTCATCAAACGCGCTAGCATTTATTCTTTTTTATTCGTCTCGTGACACCACAATAGTTTTTACACCAAATTTATTGGATATTTTTAAAGTTGAAATCAGATGGGTCTGTATATGGAAAGAAATAAATAAAATTTGAGCATATTTTTGTTTTATTGTGAATGGCAGTTTTCTCATTGGTGACTTAGAATCATAGGTTATTATCGGTAGTAGTGATAATCATCCATTGCTCAAACAGTTTATGAATGTATACATCAATACATCGAGAGAATACTCTAAGCAGTGTTTTGGAACCCACTCGGGGCGCCCATAATAAATAAACAAATAAATATTTCTGGACATTATGACACAGCGCTATCTTTCTGAGGTAAGCAACGAAGCTTGTCGTACGGATACTAGTTTATTGATATACATATATACTTTTTTTTGTAAATACATACATAGACATCCATGACTCATATAGAAATGTTTATGCTCATCAACAAACATATTTTATCCCTACCGGGATTTGAACCGGGGACGCATAGCATAGAAGGCAGTGTTAACTACCGCTGGACTAATTGAGACGTGGTTGTAGGCAGTTCCTCTAATTCTCCGGTTACGTTAAAATACACACGTACAAATACTAGTATAAACTGTTTGTTGTTCTATTATGACAAATGTGTGGAATAAGTCCGTTATAAACAACACATTTACGTGTTAACGATACCCCCTACGTCTAAAAGAAATAAAATGGAGCGAAGTTTTATTTAGGTACCTAAGATAGTAACACACACACTAAGAGCTCTTGTTAACGACAACGGACAACGGCCCGATTTTTATAACGGGCGACGGGCCGACGCGCAGTGGTCAAGTAAGTTGAGTGAATGTTAGTTAACGCGACGGGCTCGCTACCTATATACCTGATACCTGTTGCAACGTGACTCAACGGATGCGCGCACGTTGCCCCTCGTCGCGACGGCGGACTGTCCGATGCAGTGAGCTACGTCATTTCATAGAAGTGTGTTGACGACGACGGATGAGCGCACGTTTATATTTCTATCTACCTACCCTCTGCTGCTCATTGTGAATATAGAGTTTACCATTGATATGGATTTATTAATTAGCCTTGTTCAGAATAGGCCTATGTTGTGGGCCAAACTATAGAAAATTACAAAAATAAACAAGCAAATTTTGAGGGGAAAAAAAAGAAATTGGATGAACCCACTTCTGATGAGCTTCTTCCTTTTATTTTGTAGCTGCTGTTTTTTGTATAAATAGTAGGCTAGAATAAGCTTTTTCTTTGCACTGGACATAATGTACGTGCACTTCTCCCTTCAAATTTAATAGAACTGATATCGACAACAACGGACGCGTTCACATTATATTTAGCGTATCGTGTACAAAGGTAACCGTTTTGCGTCGGCCCGTTACCCGTTGACAAAAACGTTCGTTAACAAGAGCTCTAAGTGTACAAAATTTGTAGAAAGTTATTATCAATCGGTAAAACGCAAACAGATGTAGATAAATTAAAATGTTGCAGGCCTTCATAAAAATTAAACTAATAACATATATTGTTATGTTTATTTTATTGCGTAAAAATGTTTGCACGAAAATACAGTACAATAATCTCACTAAATCGACAGGGAACATCTTTAGAAATATATTTGTGATGCCAATAACTTAATGATAGCTATTCATAAAATATAAGCGTCATGAAGTTACAAGTTTTTGGTACATATACAACGTGATTGATATCTTTAATGCATTTTTAACAACTGCAAGTATTTATGTTGAAGATACAAAATAGTAAATCTCTTAAGGATAATTATTACTCAAATGTTAGCTATAATCATCCTTTTTATTGGAACTTTCATTTTAATAAAAAAAAAACAGTATATAACAAACTTTGTGAGTGAGCCATGATAACAAATAATTAGTAACAGAAAAAATAAGCCTCCACAAGGGACGATAGTGACGGATCACAAATTTCTATCTGTATTAAAAAATCAAAACATAGATAATAATGAATTTTCATACAATTTAAATATAGAATAGTAATAGTTCACTTTCAGGGTATAAAAGAGTAAGGTAGTTTAAAAAAGATATGGATAACAGGACTTGTGAGGGACTAGATAGATTTAGCACAGATATACAACCTACTTTTACACTGGATCATAAATATTAGAAAAAAAAACATGTTTATTGTATTAAAGTACCGTTAGTTTATAATAAATTTAGTCTAAATGTAAACGGTAGGAAAATTATGATATATTTGAAACAGTTTCTGCAGGATTTGCAACACGCAAGCGACAGTTCTGGTGTTGCCAACGTACATAGTCTATGGTAACCACTTACCATCAGGGTTGCTTGTTTGCGACCTTATTAGTAATCCTGAACAGAAATATGTATTTACTTAGCACTCCGACTAGATGTATTATCGTGCTAACGGATACTATACAGATTATAAAAGAACTATATTATTATTTATGTTTTATTTTATATTAGGATCAAATTTATTATCAAATTATTTCAGTCAGAATGAATATTCAGATTTTTGTTGGAAGCACTTTTTTTTTACATTCACTGCATTTAACCGTATTATTAACCCAAATACAATGGACAGAATACAATTACATTATTCAAGACTAAAATATTAATCAGTCAACGAAAAATCTTTTAATTTTCTTTCAAACTTTTGTAAAAAAATTGCAACTAATGTTTGCATTAAAGTTACCATATTTCAAGAATTCGCAGAATTAAACATAACTATAGGTTTATATGCAACATTAATTTTAATAAAGCCAACATGAATATAATAGCTACTCGGATATTTAAATCACATCTCCAAAGCTATGGTGGATTATAGGAGCAAGGTTAAAATCCCTAAAAAATATGAAAAAAGAGAGATTTTTTTTTTTTTTTTTTTTAACCTAATTTTGTCTTTTAAATGTCTTTTACGATGTTGCCAGCAACGAGTTGTAGACTAACTTGTCCTGTGGTTATGGACACTAGCATATTATGGACATTACACTATGTGTAGCATTTCTTACATTCTAATTATTATAAATCTTACAATAACTTATGGATTTTTCGCCATATATATACGAAAAGGCCTCATTTTCAACATTACTATATTTTAATTAACAATAATAATAATCAAACATGCAATGTGTAAATATTTGCTTCACAAATTATTTTCCATCCATTAAAATACAGCATAGATTCAAGAACCATGATGAGGTACATACCTAATGTACTAACCGGTATTTGACGGTAGAAATAGTGATGCCCCACAATAAAATGAATAGAAAAAATATTTTGCAATATTATTATGTATTACAATATACAATTATTGAATGTCGGTGTTTTTTATCATAAGGATTAGACTTGTATGTGAAATATTATATGAACCTTCTTCAAGGGTATGTTACAAATACGTTTATGTTAAAAATGACATGTTTGAGAAAACATAACGACTATTCGCACTACGTGGCTTCGATCACTATCAGTGACCACAATGAACATGTAAACTATACAAAATGTCAAACTTTAGCAAGCGTGCGTTTTGTACACCACGAAATAGTGACCACATTTTTGCTGATCGCTACTGATTGTGGTCACAGCCACTTAGTACTTTAAGTCTTCAACAAGACCTGCATTCATTAGGCACTTTGATTCAAGCTTGGTATAACATTAATATAACCATAATAATTAATTAAATGCTACGAAATAAATAATACAGTTACAAATTAAATTTGAACTGACTTCGGTTTTAATTTCAATATAAATTAGGTACATTTTTTCTTTGTAAATGCACTTTCGTGAATCAAGCGCGATTTGTTTAAGAGAGAGAGAGAGCATAAAAAGGCGGTGCGCAATAAACGTAGTAAACATACCAATTGTTTACAGTTATATTACACTTTATTAAGTTTACAGTAAGGCTAATTTAATAGATAGGCAAATTTTCTTTTGCAAAAAGTTTTTAATTCAAGATTATTAAGGGCGGGACCAGTTTTCAAGTCGGGGGGCGCAGTCATTACAGGCTGCAATTCGATTACAATAATCATTGTAAGGTTTAGGTCATTTTATGGACCCACCCCATGGACCCACTTTATGCATTTACGCTTTGTTTTTATAATAGTGAACATAATTTATAAACAGTTTAGCTTGGTTATCAATTTTGAAACATACAAATCATGCTTTTTTTTTATTTCAATCTAGCACATTACACTATATTTTTAACAGTTTCTGTCTATTGCTGATATTTTTTACGAGTACAAACAAGCTTTTATTAAATATTGTGCTTCTTTCTGTAAAAAAGCACTATAAATATAATCCAAAATTAAGGCCGCATACCTAATAATAATAATTTAATTCACATATAAGTATTATAATAAAATTAAAGCCTTTTTGTGGCCAATTATCGAGCAATTACAAGCATTCAGTTCAGCATGCAATAAAATCGAGAAAAATGCATTTAATAAAATAGTAATTATTTTGTTTACTAGTTTAGCCTGAATGTTAAATATTTTTTGGTAAGTTTAGAGCCCGGCGTCGTGGCGCTGCGCCCAGCAGTGGGCAAAGAAGCGCGGCAGGCAGCTGGGCGGGGGCGGCGAGGGTCAGCGCCACGGGCGGCGGTGCGGGCTGCCCATGTGCCGCGACACCGACACGCCAGGCCTCTTGTGCCCGCTAAACGTCTCTGCCACAACAAACATTCAATTGTATCAACATAATACTCAACAACTTATGTCTTGGCCGGAGACTATAATGGTGCTTAGCGAAATAGTCTGGCAATACTTGGAAAATAAGCTCATAAAATTAATTAAAATAAGCATTATATTTTGATCTTAGGGTAATTTTAAGCCATTTCCAAGCGTTTGTGGCGCCATCAGTGACGCTTATTCATACGTATCGATAAAGGATGACATTAGAATGGCATTAGAATTTGATATTTTATATTCTCACCCTCGAAGACTGAAGGCGCCTGATATAAGAAACTGACCTTTTATAAATTTGACTGTCTCAAAGTTTGTTTTCATAAAACATACCTATAACTTTAGAAATATGTATGTAAAAATAAATGATCAAAAACATAAGACACTTGAAGAAATACTCCACTAGAGGAATTGGTCCACTTGACTAACTTGTTGGCATAAAATATATTATACTTGAAGTATGGATTCTACACTCCAAGGACTCCCAAGTCAAAGCTATGCTAGGGGAAAGTGGGCGCTGCGAACAGGTCTACTTGTTCTCAATCTGGGTGCCTACTACGTGCGTGCGGCAACCCGCAGCGACGCAACTCGATAGTGAATCTATCGTTCGCAAAGTCCGCACTAACGCACCCAGTTTGGTGGCAGGTGTGTCCTCAAGGACGCATAATTTTGACAATGTGCTTTGAAAGCTCATACCTAAGTGATGCGACTCTCCTGCGTCATAACGATACCTCAATGACGTATCTTTAAGGAGGCTAGAGTGAAGAATACCTATTTCTATCTAATATTACGTATGTTTATGTAACATAAAATCATAACACTGATACATTCATGCAGTATAATTATACACAAACATTCATTCGAATTAGTTCGTGCTAATAGTTTGCGATTAACACAAAAAAAAGAATAAAAAAAGTTTTTCTGAACTGGCAACAAATTAATGAATATTATTTTAGGATGGCAATATGGAAAAAAGCACATGCTAAACATTGCTCATATAAAAATGATACTTCACTGTAAGCGACGAGAATAAAATGGTATTATTTTCCATAAATACTTTTTCCTTTGTTAAAGTCTGTATGCATGCCGGTGGGCAAAATAATGTGAAAAGCTGGCAACATTATGATGTTTAGTGTTACCATAGTTAGACTGCGTCATGAGCGAGGCCGCCGAAGGTCGCTTGGAGCGCGCGGGAAACGCACCGGTGTGGCTTTGTGACATTAGGTCCCTGTTTTATATTAGTTTACGATATAGAATATCTAGGTACAAAGATAATAATGACAGATGTGAAGGATTTAATGCATGTTTGAATGAACCCAAACCCAATGTGGTAACATTACTGTGACGTATGTGACATTTGCTTTAGAATGTATAAGATTTCTTCATTCTAAAGCAAATGTCACATACGTCACAGTAATGTTACCACATTGGGTTTGGGTTCATTCAAACATGCATTAAATCCTTCACATCTGTCATTATTATCTTTGTACCTAGATATTCTATATCGTAAACTAATATAAAGGCCGCCGAAGGTCGCTTGGAGCGCGCGGGAAACGCACCGGTGTGGCTTTGTGACATTAGGTCCCTGTTTTATATTAGTTTACGATATAGAATATCTAGGTACAAAGATAATAATGACAGATGTGAAGGATTTAATGCATGTTTGAATGAACCCAAACCCAATGTGGTAACATTACTGTGACGTATGTGACATTTGCTTTAGAATGAAGAAATCTTATATAATTATTACTATCTATATTTGCCGATTGCTTTAAATGCATCCTGCAAGTGGAAAGCTGGGAACGTCGCAATTCGTTGTTTAAAACATTGCTTTATTAAAATTTTGATTGTAATTGGCAGATTGTAATAATTAACACCGGTAACCTCGTATCGCTAAATAAATTCAAATGATTAAAAATGTAACACTTTCCTCGGAAGTATACTGTACTCTGTTGTCTCACTCGGTGATATCAGTTTTATTTAAACACATTATTGTGCTTATGACAGCTATTTGCGACGTTGCCATGATTCCGATGGCACCCTTTTAATGCTGTGCTTTGAAGTTCGCCATAATATATATTACATTGCAGTCCTTGAATTTTAATCATCTTAGCGCAAATGAAGGTTCCGTAGAATTGATGTTGTGGTTGCGTTAAGTTCCCGGATACCATAGAGTGGGATGGATAAAGAGAGTTAAAGAGATTAGTGGACGGGCTTACGTTTGTCTGATGGGGTTGTTAGATTGTCGGGCGGCCAGCGAGCGCCTGCGCCCCCTATCGGCGGCTATCATCGCACAGCGCTCCGTCGCCGTGCTTGCCACGAAAGTGTCGTGCAAGGAATAGCATGCTGCCGTGATCTGCAACATAACATCGTTTTTTTTATAGGCTTTTTTATATGTGTAATCTGTAGGGTTGATTTTTCGTTTCAGATCATAGGCGCCTACCTACTGTAAGACTCGCTTGTTTCTTTAAATGACTTCACCTAATGGTAATCTAAACCGATTAACTACCTTTCTTTATACGAAATTATATAATTCGTAAGCTCATTATAGCTATGATTGCTTCATGCTTCATTTTAACCTAACATACGAGACTACACGCAAAGTAATGGAAACAGTCAAACCTATATAGTGAGATATTTAAACAACTGAAGTCCCTTCAACCTTCAACCCAAAACCAGTGCACCCACATATAAAGCAGTACCTGCTGTATCAACCGACGATGCAGGTCTACATCGGCACCCCTGATCCCCTCACGGTCTTGGTGCAGCTGGAGTGCGCACAGCAGCGCATCCTTGATGGTCTGGACCGTCGCCTGCACGCGGTCAGTCCGCATCAGCCGCCGAACCAAGTACCCCTTGGCCAGAGCCACTATCTTAGTAGCCGCAGCTCGCTGAACCAGACAGTACATAAAATTGTATTGGAAACTGCTGAAGTGGGCTTGGGGAAACCAGATAAGGATGTAGGACAAACAATCGGTATTTGGAGCTTGAGGAAATGAAAGGATATTTGTTTGCATGCATCGTAGTAAAAATACAGGGAAGACAAAGGAATATAGTAATGCTTTTTATAATAATAAAGAGTGTAAAACGTCAAGAGACAGTACACTGTTAAAAAATAAATGCATAAAAATTAAGGCAAATAAATATACAAGAAGTAACAAAACCATTCAATCATTACAATACACGCTCCAATAAGTGGTCATGTGTGTTTTCAGAATAGCTCAAAATACGCAAGTCATCGAGGTACACAAAAATACGAAATCCAGGATAAGAATATTGGGTGAGTTGGGAAAGCAAGGAATTTATAAAAAAAATTAACTTGAACAAGGATAAGTGGAAGCAAAGAATAATCAATAACTAGTACAAGTAAAAGCTCACAAAAACAAATAGCTCGGAGATAAGCAGCTGATAAAAGGCGCACCGTAAAGCCAACCCATGCATCGATACATATTAATTATATTGCATACAGAGTGTAAATTATAATAACTAATTTTGTTTTGTGTCGTAATTTAGTAGTAATAAATAGCGAATGCCCCCGGCAAGGTGGACTGACGACTTGGTAAAGGTCGCTGGAATCCACTGGATGCGGGCGGCAGGCCGGTCGTCGTAGCGATCCTTAGGGGAGACCTATGTCCGGCAGTGGGCGTCTAACGGTTGAATTGATGAAATAGCGAATATGAATGTCATTTTTTCTTCTTCTTACTTAAAGCAATAGAATAAAGTAAAAAAAATATTAAACTTCTAAAATTTTTTACCACTACTTCACGCTTGTGACTACAATAGTGAACTGTGACGTAACTTAACCCGCTTTGCCGCCCAAATCTTATTTTTTGTCCGTAATTAAATAATAAGTAAAAATTTTAATATTATAATATTATTAAAATTATTAGGTATTTGAAAGATTTAATTGTTATTTCGGCTCATGAACTTTGTCGTCACTAAAGGCATTATTGAGAACGATACGTTTTTAGTCTACATTTAGTATCATCAAAAACATGCAACATAAAATTAAACATAAATAATTGTTTCTATGATCTAATAAGATGTATATTTGAAATTAAAAAAAAATATTACTATCATATTCCATATTGGTAACATACTCAATCCATATATATTCTAATATTATAAATGCGAGTGTATCTGTCTGTCTGTCTGTTACCTCTTCACGCTATAACAATTTGGTACAGGGATAGTTTTTGTCCCAGAAATCCGGATAAAACTACAAATTTTACGCAGACGAAGTCGCGGGCATAAGCTAGTTTAATAATAAAGAACATTAGTTACCTGTGCTGGCGTCGGCTGCATATTAAATTTAGCCTTGGCTACCCGAGAGTTGGTGCTGTTTATCGAATTCTGTATAGTTCTCTCCATACTTCGGATGGCATTATCGGTCGTCCTGGAATGTACAGTAGAGCTCATATGCGTAAGCGAAGCTCCATGAATCGTCTTAATTTCTTGTTCAAACATTTGGTTGATAATATTATTACTTTGGAGATTGCAGGAATTGAACTCATCACTGTTATCAGATGGAAACGTGACGTTCAAATCAGCCATCGTATCGTTCGTTCGATCAGTGAGAATCGGCTCGTAATCACGATCCGATGATGCACTTGTGTCGTAGTTCAATCGTCGAGAGGTTGGAGTGTTCCTTTGAATCGGAGAATGAGTTCGAGTCCTGGACCCGTCAGGCTGCGGATTCGGAGACACAATCTTGTTCCCATTTTGACTCCTAGTTCTAACTTGCTGCTTTTTGATACTCCCAGTGATATCTCTACTCTTTTTCAACACGTTATCACAATGGCTTATGTAGTTGTTAGTATCCGTCAAGGTGGACGAAACGGGACTGCTAAAACTACTTGTCTCGGGTGATTTGTAATTAATCAGTTGACTTAGACTGACCGGACCTCTCTCACCTTCTTGATGTTTGTCACCCCAAGCCTCCTTCACTTCAATTGGTGACTTGGGGCAAACATTCTTGAGCTGCTTGAAGAGTATGTTGTTCTGCTCTTCAAACACTTGCTGGAGGAGCAACTGTTCTCTTTTCTGCTTTTCCACTAAGCTCGCCATTTGTAACAACTGTTGTTTTTGAATTTTTTCGTAAAGTTCCCGAACGCGAGTTGCTGGGTCGTCAGTATCAGACATTGAAAGAATAGGCTCCAAGTTTTTAATTGATTTGTGCGGCAATGGATCTTTCACAAGATTGCGATTGTTAGCATTTTTTGGAGGACTAACAGATCTTTTGGTTTTAGAAATAGGTTCAGATTTAGGTAATGTATCTGTATTAGGTATCGGAATAGATTTGATCATTGGTTTTGGAGTGACAATGTTGCGTCTAGGCTTGTCTGGAGCAACAGACTTTGCTCTTGGTGGTGAGACCTGAGGTAACTTCTTAGGCGGTGGTTTTACAACACTTCTATTAGAAGCGTTTCTCTTAACATTTGGAGGGACATTAGTGTGCTTTAATTCCAATGCCATGGAGGACCATTTCACTTTGGCAGTCTCCAGATCCCAACTCCTTCGCTTCTTCGGGGTATTAATGTTGGAAAGAGACTCACTCATTGATATGCAGTTCATCTCAACACCAGTATTCAACGATTGTACTTCAAGATGAGCTAATAGCTGCGGACTGGGTTTCAGCAATGTGTAAGAGCTTTGTCGTACTAATTTATGACCATTTAGCAAGTCCTTAACACTCTCACTGTGAAGATTATTAAGGGATCCTGTAAAACTTTTGGAACTGAGAGATGATGGCCCATCTTGCGTTAAAGTAATATCAGTAAAAGGATCTATCAAATTATTTTTATTAAGACTGAAACTGAAGCTGTTGACATCCTCAGCTGGACATTTTTTAATATAATTTCTTTGGGTTTCAACTTCTGTTATAACTTCTTTTTCTGTCCTCACTTTTTGAGTAATTCTTCTTGTACAATTGTAATCTCTTTCAGGAAGTTCAACTGGAGAGAGTGAGTGTTGAGGATCTTTACTATTCTCTAGACCATTTTTGCCAGATTCATTGATACTTAGACTGAGATCTATAATAAATTTGGGAGAGTTAGAACCAGATTCTAGTGATTCCACAACCACATTGGAAGTTATATTGTTACAAATATCAGTTATAGGTGAGCGTCTTGGTGAAGATGCAGTGGATTTAGTGAGGTTTTTAGGTGACATAATGGCAGCTTTTTCTGTGCTATCATTCAAACTAGTCTGTATTTCTACATGAGGCAGCTCATAGTTCTGTTCACATTCAGGTAGTTCAGGAGCATCAGTCTTGTCTTCTGAGTCTGAGTCGGTTTCATGAACATAGGGCTGGAGAAGGGATATACGCTTTTCAACTTCTTTGGCAAGAAGCTTGTAGTATTGCATCTCTTTACGACATTCTTTAGATAACTGTAATAGAAAAAAGAATGTATCAAACAATTTAAGTTTAAAGATAAATACAACAACAATGATCTGTCACCTTATAGGATAAGGTCAACAATATTATTTCCATTTTTGAAAATATTTCCAATAACTGTTTTTTAATGAGGTATCTGCTCATTTTATTTATTTTTATCATAATTTATAAGTGCTTCAAATTCTGCAAACAAATGAAAAAAATAATGTAGCGTTCTGAATTGTAAATTAATAGAAAGTAGCACTGATTTTTACTTCTAACTTTTAGAAACATAAATTAACCACATTAAAATATCATACATAGAATATAATGATAGTCAAAATGCTTTATGAATATAGGAAAACTCCAGGAAACATTTGGTAATACAAGACAAAAACAAGCATTTTTTTGTATTTGTAGTTAAAGTGCATATTATTTTGGAATTTCTTATTAAATTTTAATTTTACTTGTAAATGGTATGCACCATTGCTGAATATCAGCCTCCCCTAACAAGCATGAAACCATTGCGGTCTTCAAATGAAATCTTAAAAAAATATAAAACTGTGTGTTTTACTCGCATAGTTTGGGTCTAAATGTATGCTTACATCCACAGTAAAGAATAATCATCATTATCAACTCATTATTTTTTCACTGCTAGGCATGGGTCTTCTCACATTGGAGAGGAATTAAGGTATAGTCAATGTCGCTACCATACTGCAGGTTGGCAGACTTCACATCCCATTGAGGAAACCTCTTAAGTATGCAGGTTTCCTCACAATGTTTTCTTTCACTGTCTGAGCATGTGATGAAATTAATAATAGCCTAACATTAATAATGTACAGACCAAATCACCTCTTCCAGGCATATTTCAGAAAGTTACAGTGTAATATTTAGCAGACTTGTATTATCTAGAAGCCTTAACATGCCTTGCTGCCTAGCCATTGACTGCTTATGAATCAGTATTGATCATTGATTAACTTTGTTGCACATAAAGCAGTATTATGATGAAAATTCGTGCCCCCAAAAAACCAAGTGATATAAAAGGCCAGATGAGGGCCTGATTATAACTATTCAAGTCAAGTCAAATCATTTATTTCGAATAGACCAATACTACAGGTGCCTTTAAATTGTCGAATTTAGTGGCACTAAATTTAGTTGTTATTGATATAATTAATAAGCCAGGCATTCAAACAATGTACTCACCAAGGGAGGGAGGAGGGGTACCCCATTTATTTTCATGCAGGACACATACTGCCCGGCCTGTCGGACACACTTTACATCCCACGGGTCGTTCATCGTTATTACATCGAACACCACGACTAAACGCTCCTGCACTCCTGATGTACCACAGAAAACTGCTACCTCATTAATATCCGGTCACTACCATCACTATAGGAAGTATCACGGCACTTTGCAGTTTATCTAATGTAATAAATCACAGATTTTGAACCTTACGTCGGGGGAAATTTAATTTCATTACGCCGACGGAATCTCATCGTTATGTACCAGATGTTGTCATGCACGATTACGTCAGTTAATAAGTATTTTAACCGGTGATACTGAACACACGAAGAATTTACTCTACCCGCTAACAGTTATTGCAAAAATGTGACATTGGTTAAACTAATTGTTTTCCAACTTTATTTTATGAAATGATGGTATCTACTCGAATAACATTGAATTTAAAAAGAGCATTTGAATTATTATTCTTCAATTTGTAGCTCTGTCAGTTCCAAACAATAGTGGGAACCAATCATAATCTTCTATTTATCAAAACGTCGATGTTTCAACCAATAGCAAGTTCTCAATAGTAAAACAAATGGTCTTGGTGTATTGGAAAAGGTATAGTTTTTAGTTGTCAAACAAACATCATGTTGCTATGGTTACCTATTCAAAAAATTAATAAGTCAGTCATCAAGGCATTGACATTAAATTCAGTTCTTCTAGCACAAACATGTTTTTTGTCCAAGCTCGGAATAATTTAAACTATGTTATTGGAAAAAAATAATTGCATCGATAAGAACACGCGCAACAGACTAATTATTATTGTCAGGAGTTCAGAAAGTAGTTACAGAATTGCATTTCTAAAAGTCAGATTAGTTGAAAAATTTGTCTTTTACGAAGTTTATTTTGAATAGAATTTGAAGAATTATCCAGCAGTCATCCTCGGTACCTTGTTTAAATGATACATAAACGCTTTACGCTACCAATCATCATCATCACATCAACCGTTAGATGTCCACTGCTGGACATAGGTCTCCCCCAAGGATCGCCAGTCGCCACGATGACCGGTTACGATGACCGGTTATGCGCCACCCGGATCCAGTGGATAACAGCGACCTTCACCAGGTCGTCAGTCAACCTTGCTGGGGGTCTGCCCATGCTACCACCAATAGCTTATCTATATTCAGTCACTGACATTTTGATAGTGTCTGTCTCTATTGACGTTACTTGTCTTGTCGAATATGTTACTGACACTGACATTCTTATTAAAATCCTAAAATATGGGAGTTTATTTAGTGAAATTATTTTTGATGTAAATTTTATGGTTATTTCACAAATTTTCAATGATTCCGTAAATAAAATATTACAGAAATATCGCTCAGCTGCTTTTTGTACTTGTGTATAAACAAAAAAAAAACTTAATGGATGTGTTAAGGATGAAAAATATTTGTCCCGCCGGAAAACAGGCGTTAATTTGTTTTTTTCTGTCGGGAATAGTTTTTACTGCATCATTCTTCTCAGGGAGTGTTCTAGGATTTTCATCAGAGCTATGGGCCTTAACATATTGGGGCCCAGCTCTCTATTTTTGCCTATTTAATTTCATATTGAGATACTGTTATAAAGGCTTTATTTACGATGTAAGAACTATTTGTTTAATCTAAAATAACTAGGCTAATAATAACTGGCTATGACGATTTCTAATATTATTAGTTTTAACCACATTTACAAGTGCAAATCTACGAATTAGCTACAACAATATAGTGGGTCAGCATGAATCATATTTATTTAAATCATTGCATTACTAATTGTAGTTAGTCATTACCACCCACTTTTCCTGAAACATAGATTAGCTACATAGCTCTAAATAATAATTATATTTAGTACCTTTTGGTTTAAAGAACCATCTTTGATCAGAAAATCTATCTTTGATAATTTATTTTATTATTTTGTTTTACAGGTTTCCTTACGATCATCATTTCTGGGAGCTGCATTTTCTCTAGGTATCTTTCTTTCCACCTTTGACAATGGCTGGAAAGTGTTTGGCCTGTACACTATGATACTATCATTCTTCCATTTCTCGGAGTTTATGTCTGTTGCCCTGACAAACCCCAGGACTCTGACTGTGGACTCATTCATATTGAATCACAGTGTACAGTATGGAGTTGCTGCTGTGGCCAGCTGGATAGAATGGGGCCTGGAGAATTATTTCTTCCCTAGTAAGTATTGCAGCTTACAATATCAGTAAACTTGAAATATTTTTACTAGTTAATTAGTTATTAAAAACCTAGAATAGCTACTATGAATGAATTATAGAATATTAGATTACAGGTGGGTAATATTATCTAAGGTCCAAGACCGGTTGTTGTGGAAATCTTTGGGGGAGGCTTATGTCCAGCAGTGAATGTCCTCCAGCTGATATGATGATGATGATGATGATGATGATGATGAATATTATCTAAGCAACAAAGCCCTTTAATTAAGTAAAGAAAGATCCTAGATTTTTAAACACTGATTTCACATTCAAATATACCAATCTTATACTGATTATTTGGTGATTTTTCACTAAACCATATTATAAACAAAATGGACAATTAAAACCATTCGCCATAAAAAAATATGTTAGTATTTTTTTAACGAATATGTAATTATTGTAGATTTGAAGACATACTTCTGGATATCAGCGCTTGGTGTTGTGATGTGTATCACAGGAGAGTTGCTCAGGAAGTCTGCCATGTTCACAGCTAAAACTAACTTTAATCACACTGTAAGTATTTTTTTTTTATATATACATACAGGCAGAGGTGTACCAATGTACACCCACATTTCGCCGGTATGTTTTAGGTCCCATGTAATAGAGGGCCATTAACCAGGAATGAATCCAAATTCTGAGCTGCCCAATAACACTGCTCAAACAGGGTATCGAACCCAAGGCCTCTTGCACGGTCTTAGGTTCATTAATCTGAAATGTTAATTCTTACTAGTTTATGGCAAGTATGGAATATCAGTCTCAGATTTAGAGATGTGAGGCTTCACAAAAAATGTATAGAAAAGAGAACTGGCTTTTCTAAGTTAGCAGTACACAAAGTCAGGTAGATAGTTACAGTTCATCTCATTGAGAGTCTTCATAGCTCATCATTATCATATCAAAGGTCATACTGAACAGAGGTCTTCCCATTGATCATTAAAGCATCAACATATGCTGCATCAGAAAACTTCTACTGACCTTACCTGGACATTAATCCATCATATGGGAGACAGTCCTGCTGTATCTTCCAGTGACTGGTCTCCACTTAAGCCACTTTCTGCCACAGTGCCTGTGGCTTTTCTTACATATTGAAGCTTGCTATTCTAGATATAAGGTTCTAGATTTTTTTTATGCCGCACCGGTGGCTACCAAGCAGGTCCGATGGTTCAACGATTTTATTTTTTAAGTACCCTGGGCCATGGTCTCGAAACATTCAATAACATTCAACAAACACATCACCAGTCTTATACAGAACCAATCCTTCCCAGAAATAGTTTCTGGGAAGGACTGGTTCTGTGTTTAATAAATTATTTTAATTATGGAATATGTAATTCCAGGTGCAGTTTGTGAAGCACCCGGACCACCGGCTGGTGACACATGGCGTGTACTCCATCTGCCGACATCCCAGCTACGTCGGCTGGTTCTACTGGTCTATTGGAACACAGGTTACTTACATGTTGATTTCCTAATACTTATATAAATATATATTTTTTCTACTAATAATAAACATTATGTTCAAATGCTGAATGTTGTTTAATCGCTAATTTTATTTGTTTACACACACATTTCTGACGATCTATGTATGTGGTCTAGTGGTTCTGATCACGAGGTCGTGGGTTCGATTCCCACGGGACATAAATATTTATGTGATGAATATAAGTGTTTGTGTTCGTCTTATAATAATAATAATAATAAATTTATTACCACAATCAAGGACATTGCACTGTATACATTATTACATTGTCTGATTTATATTTAGTACAAAGAGTAAAGTAGTACCCTGTCTCTTAAACTAGGCAAGGCCTGTATTTTAAGAGGCAGTGTTCAGCCATATATGCCACATTTTACAAATTACATACTTATTATTGAATACAAGTGAGTGAGTTGCCGATTGGGTGACAATGTCACCAGGTAATTAATAATAGATTATTAAGTCTAAGATAATACATAATTTGGACAGTATATGAAATTGAGGGGGTATGAGTCTGGGTGTTTCCTATGTATTATAAGTATGTATTTACAAAAAAAAGTATATAAGTATTGTTATCTATTGTCTAGTACCCAGAGTACAAGCTCTGCTTAGTTTGGGACTAGGTGGTGCTGTGTAAAATGTCCCTGAATATTTGTTTATTTACATTAATGTTCACAGTCCCTGGAAAGTTACAATAGTCAACTTATTTATTTCTCAAGGTTGCCCACTATTTAAAACTACAAGCTGCCACTAAAAACTTCTATAAAACTACCTGCTTACAATAATCACATAATTATCTTCCATCCTTTTCCAGATAACTCTACTAAACCCAGTGTGTATAATAGTCTACGCACTCGCATCATGGACGTTCTTCCGGGAGCGCGTGTTTGCCGAGGAGTTGACTCTGCTGACGTTCTTCGGGCCAGAGTATGTGGAGTACCAGCAGAAGGTGGGGACCGGACTGCCCTGTATCCCTGGATATATCCCCGAGAACACTGGTCAAAGGGTCAGAGAAAACCACTGGAGTTATTGAGGCAAGTATCTATGTGTTTACGATCCATGGGTAAAAGCTACAATGGTACAGTGTTGAAGCAATATGTAATGACTTAATCGAAGAGAGTCAAAATGGCAACAGACGTTGGATAGGAAGATAGATGACTTAAGTCATGTTCATTGTCAAGAAAAATAGCAGTTGAACTCATTTTGCCCCGTTTTCTGTCCAACTGCATACGAAATCTCCGCAAGTTATAAAATGGGGCACGACATGCAGGTCTTATTACAATGTTTTCCTTCACCATAAGTTGGATAATGTTTATTTAGAAATCATGTTTTCATTAATTATCATCCCATCTCCAATTAGGGGCTATCCATAACGTTTGGTACATAATAATAATTATTTATTTATTTAAAGTAACTTGACTCACTCTGGTTAGTAACAATAATTCTTATACCTATGTTTTTAATTGTTATTCCTATAACAATACTCACACACACGATCACTGCCACTCTCTTGACACTGAGGTGGACAGCTTGCAGCAGCAACTCACATCCAGACAATCGAGTCTGCTGGCCCCACAGCTCAGTACATAATGTAGTGGAAATAAGTATATAATAATATGTAGTTTAAAGAGCCTAGTAGCTGAAGAATTCTTAAGTCTGTAAAGGATTTTTAAAGATACAGTAATTGATATCATGGTTATTATAATGGTATGTATTATCATGTTGTAGGTATTGTTCAAGAGTATACATTCCTATGAGGAATGACAGCAATGGGCTCAAGTCAAAAGTTATCTAGTCTATACAGAAGATATGGAAACTTTATATAGCTTTTAAAATAATCTTGTTATAGCCTAAGTATTATATCATTATTATTACATAAAATACTTACATAATATATTCTTGATGTTAGGGATTGCTTAATCTAAAATTACAAGCACTCTTTATTATAGTGTGGCACTTAACTTAAAAATTCAAGTTTTATAATATTTGTACATCTTATAGGTACCATATCATTCTTTTCCTAATTATGTTCATAATTCTAAACAGGAGAGTATTAAAGACTTAAAGACTATTTGTGCGATTTTAGTTTAGGCGATCTCTATTTAAATATATGTATTTATGTCACATTACCTAATATGTCAAAAGTTAATTTTAGCCTCACTTAACAATTTATATATGTAACATTTTGAGGTTAGGTTAAAAGCTATTTAAATATAACTTATTAAGTAAGTATATAATTTTTTAAATAATATCATTTGATGCTAACCTAAAAAGGTTTCTGAAGCACAATCTTGTGTTGAATTGGATTTTATATTAACTGTTGTACAGGAAAGGATGTTGAACTCTTTTTGAGTAGAATGCAAGCAAAATGCTTTTTTAATGAAGACTATTGAAAATACAAATATCGCTTTACAATATTTTGCAGTTTAAAAGATTAGCAAACTTTATGCTTAATTTGCAAAAATAAAATGCGTAAAAAATAAAAGCCTTGAACTTTTCTAAAAAGAAATGTTTTCTGACCATACAAATATGACAGTATTTTAGCTTACTTAGAGATGGGCGTAGCCAGCATCTTTAAGAGCAGAAGTAGATACACTACGTAGGAAATTATAAATGCTTTTTATTTATCTGAGAAAAGTGTTAAATATTATTTTTCATTATATTTATTTTGCCTAAAAATTCTTAGCTTAGGGGCAGAGAGAAGAACAGGGCAAACGCCCCACCGTGGTCGCGCCTTAAATATAATATATGTAGTTAGATTAAACCGACTGGGGAGGTACCTCCGCCTTACAGAAGACCGCAGTGAATCAACAAGTTGTTTTTCTGCGAGTGAGTAAGGTTACCAGAGCTCATTGGGGAGTGACTATTCTGACAGCATGGGAATTCCGTTTGCTGTCAGTTCAGTAACTCCCTATTTTAAGAAACCTGAACGGTTTCTAATGGGTTTGGCAACGCATTTGCAAGCCTCTGGTGTTGCAAATGTCCATGGGCGGCGGTCATCACTTACCATCAGGTGAGCCGCCTGCTCGTTTGCCGCCTTATCACCATAAAAAAAAAAGCATTTATGTACATATTTGTTATCTAATCGTATACTAGCTAAATGTTCATAAAATTTACAAGAAATAAAACATCTTTTAAAGCAGATTTTACTAATTATTATTAAGTAACTAGAATTTCTCTACTATTTGTATAAAAAAATATTAATTAATAAATCGATTTTGTAAATAGATCTGTAATTATAATTTTTGGCCAACGTTTTTATTATAGTGCGCATTTAAAGAAACTATCGGAATTACACAAGCGACATTTACTTTTAAGCGTCAACGAAAAATAATAAAAAAAAGTAGTGAGTTTGACATTTGCAAACGCTAAATTTGATTGATCATGTGATAAATGTCAGTTCCATTACATTTTTTTCCTTCTAGGCTCTCATGGTATATTGTTTATAGATAAATATAGTAAATAAACTATATGTTACAAACATCCATATAAACTTTCGCATTTATAATATTAGTAGGATTATTATAAAGACTTCATATTAACTATAGAATGTCATGGACCCATCTATAACATTCAGCAGTGATTGTAATAATTTATCATTAAATATTTGTGTGTAAAGGTTGTGAATGTACCTACTGAACAAATGTAAATCAAATAAATATTTTTAACTATTGTGTAAACTGTGTTTGTTTTTCTATTATTAATATAAATAAAAAACTGCCTTTAGAACTTATTTGTCGGTTACTTCAGTATGAATTGCTCGAGTATTCTAATTATGAACCTATAACATGTACTGTAGGTATATATTGTCGATGCCGAAATGCGTAGTTTACAACCACACCGACTGTTGAATTTTGCATAATGTTTTACAAAAACACTATAATCTCAACGATTGTTTACAAAACATCACTTTACTGCACTTATGCCATAACTTACAGTGTAAAATACAGCCTAAATTTCAACACAACCTGTTACAGTAGCGTATTTACGAATTTTAACAACAAAATGCCATTTAGGAGGTAGTCAGACATTAAAATATAATTATTGATTTTGAGAAACTAGACTGATATTTTAAAATATTTATAATAATTTACTTTTTAAATTAAACCGTATTTGAATAGGCAAAGGAAAACAGTGCTATAAAGTCATACTTAAAACACGCACTCATGTGCATCTAAGTAGTTAATAAGTCAAAAGTTGTGTAACACCTAACATTGCTTAATAAAATGTCAACTGTAGCTGTTTTCGTCTTTTTACTGGATAATTTGGCAGGTAAATCATTTTCTTTTACGTATTGTGATATTGTAAGGACTATTTTTCTTTTTTAATATTTTTAGATTACCTACCACTTAAGCCTATTCTCCAAAAAGAAACTTGCAGTTTTTTTATATCATGTATGTACATATACATATACACAGTATACTTATAGCTCATGGAAAACGATCGGTCACGATGATGCGAGTTCCATGATTTTTTTTCACCCAAAAAGTGCTTAACGCGCCTAAAGAAATTTCCCATTGAAAAAGTTATCTCGGATCTTGCTGGATGCAGTTGCATAAAATAAAAAGAAATGTAAGGTTAATTGTGTTTATTTTTTACAGGATTTAATAACGCTTTAAATGAAACTTTGATACAAAGCTCAAAGTATTTACACAGCAATGGAACTCCAGTCATTCAGAACTGTGACCCGTACACCACAGACCAGATCCTCGAAGCCGTCAGCGAGGACCTAGATTTAGTCATCGTACCTTCTTTTAGAAATAATGATCAATTAAATAAAAAACACTCTTCAGAGTTGAATGTTTTCGAGAATGCAGCGTTCGATAATTCTTTTCATGAAGCCGAAAATATCAGGGATGAATCGTACGAAAAAACAAAAGATGTATCCGACGATGACATCAGTGCATTCTACAAACAGAGTTTTGCAAACGTACAGGACACTGCCAAAAAACCTGTCAAAGTGTTTAAAAATGACACAAAGATGGAGTTCCCAAAAAGCGCGCCGTTTTTGGTGGCCATATTTGAAACATTGTCCAACATAACTGCCCAAACTTGCGCTGGGACCCTGCTGACTCCGCAATGGGTGCTCACCGCTGCCAACTGCGTCAACATCTTGAGTAATATGTATGTTAACAAGCGATATCTTCCGCAAGACATTGAAATAAAACTACATCTTACGGATTTTGCCCAGTATATTGATACTGCCGAGACGCCGTCTCTATTCAAGAAA
The DNA here is from genome assembly GCA_905163465.1 of Craniophora ligustri. NCBI lineage: Eukaryota > Metazoa > Arthropoda > Insecta > Lepidoptera > Noctuidae > Craniophora > Craniophora ligustri. Next base: position 638,779 of record LR990967.1, on the reverse strand, counting down.
TCGTTTGCTCCAACGGTTGTCGGTTCTCTGAGAAATTATATCGGCCCATTGCCAGTTCAGTTTGCTAATCCTTTGAATTCTGTCGGCAGCTTTAGTTCTCTGACCGCGTCTTGACAAACGTAGTGTAGGGTGACAGATAATTTGCGGAAGCAGCTGGCAGCAACTGGATGAGAAGAGCCGATTATCGAGTTCTGTGGCGTTCACTAGGGGAGGACTACGTCCAGCAGTGGACGAGTATATGCTTCTTATTATTTACTTCCGGCGTTTCGGATCCTTAACAGCATCAATCACGGGCAGAATGGTGTTTGGTGTCTTGATGATAAAATCCGTAAAAGGTAGTGTTATTTTTTTTTTTTTTTTTTTTTTTTATTCTCCTTTTATTTAGAGGCTGTAGTGTTATTTCAATTTCTATTGGCGTAAGTGTAAAAAATCCATAAGTATGATTTTATTTATAAGTAGTACATGTCTACGTCTTTCATTTCTGTTCTTTTTTGAGTATACTGACTCCTGGACAGCGCCAAGTAGACCAGTCTTTCGCGGAATGAAATTGGTACTAGCCTCTAAATAGACGTATCCCAGATCCTACATTTCGTTACTGCAATACTGACACCACATAATGCTGAATTATTTAAATTGGTATTAAACTGTTTATTGGAAACAACACAAAAATAAATAGACCAAGAAAAGAAAAAAATAAATAAAAGTAAACGAGTGTGCATCTCAGCAAGTATCAGGGCGTTGGACGTACGTACAGACTTTTCAGAGCAGGTGTCCAGATAATTTTAGGGTCGGTTTTATTATTTTCAGATCCAGTACAAACATAAACGAGACAAGTCACTATACCATAGTGGTAGGTTCCTCCAACCCACTACAAGACGGTTCCGCGCATAATGTGTCGAGAGTTCTCTTGAATCCTGTCTCCAACTCCTCGCAGACAGCCAACCCCGACGATATGGAAGGCCCGTACCTCGCCCTAATGAGGATTGAGCCGGAGATTGCGATTCCAACTATGGAGCTTATTGCAGAAGATGTTAGTAGTGGCAATGTCATGGTCTATGGCTGGGTCTTGACAAAGGTAAGGTATTTTTGGTGCCTTGCTCCTCCATTGACCTAGAAATCTAAACACTTTATAGAATCATAAGGTAGGTTATCCCCAGGTACTTAGTCATGTCGTTTAGCGTACCTGATGTATATCGGAGCAGTCCGCTGCAAGATCAATAAATAAGAGAGGAAAAATGTGGTGACTGCCTTTCGGCAAACGCAGTGTGGCACGCCCTGCGATACAATGGACCGACGATTTAAAGAAGATGGCTGGCAGTGGATGGATACGAGCTGCACAAGACCGAGATGGTTGGTGCTTCTTGGGGTAGGGGGAATCTATATTCGGTGAACGACAATATGCTGATATATGTATAAGAGCTTAACAGGTTTTCCAATGACTCGAACGTCAACACCAAAACATCACCAGCCCTGGTACCAAAACGTGTTTATTCCAGTCCGGGGCCGACCACGACACGCTGAACCGCACGCGCATGTCAGCCGTGATCCTGAACAGGACGGAGTGCCAGAGCATGTACAGCTACAAAGGGAATGACGTCATCTGCCTCTCTAGCCACGAGTCGGAGCAAAATATTACAGAGGTATCATAGCTTACTTTTCTATATTTTCCTCTCGACAGGCTAGGAAAGAACGCGTAGTGTATAGTGAAATAAATGTGGGTAGGTAGGTGGTAGAAACAAAACCCAGAAGGTATATTTCACGGTTACTTTTAAATTTGATACAATATAACATGTACAAAATGAAAATTACAAAACCTCAAGGGAATTCGGAATAGAGTGAAGTGAGTATTAATAAAGACTCAGTAAGTTTAAATATTACCGATATGTCCTTAAAGTTTTATATGATTTTAATTTTAGTTAAGCTCTGGCGGTCCTGTCCTGTTGCTTGACGATAACAAGGTGAAGATGTTGGCGGTGGTGCAGACAGACGAGCACGTGTTCGTGTCCTACCCAGTAGCAGGACACTCTGACTGGATCAGCCATGTTATTAATAAATGATAGATTAAACATAGTGTTTTATTGTAACGTTTATAGTAGAAAACATTTTTTTATTTCAACACAGTAATAGCAAACAAACACAATTTTGTATTATAATGAGAGACAAACTTCAGATTTACGCTAAACCCACAAGTATAAATAATAATAATAATATTTCCGGACATTATTACACAGCGCCATCTAGTTCCGTGGTAAGCAACGAGGCTTGCAATATTAAATATTTGCAATTCACCACACGATTATTTACGTTTGAATAAATTACATTACAAAATATATATCACAAAATTTAAAACTCGCGCCATCTAGCATCAAGTAGTTAACACAATAACTTCCTTTTACCGCTAGATGGCGATACAAGCAATTAACACGCGTTACACTGATCTCATCGAATCGATATGTTTGAGCATCTAAGCTGATTGTGCATTGTTTAGCTGAACAATAATGTGACATAATGGTAATATGATAATAAAATAATGCTAAAGTTGTTAAGATCGTCTCCAGAACTAGCCGCGAAAAAATATTTTTGTTACGTAGGTACGTCACTAATAATTTTCTCATAGGTAACCATTATGTATAGAATAAACAGGGTAGATCATAGTTACATAGACATATGTAATATCAATAACGGGTACGTCATAAATGCTAGTGTATGGTTTCTGAGCAATGTAGGGCTTCCTAACTCGATCAGTTTGTAAATAAAAAAACTTCGATAGTTTAAAATGTCAGGCACCTACGTGCTATGGTACTGCATACAGGTTTGACGAACCTTCTTACTCAGAACCTTATTGGTATCTTATAATACCTCAGCTTGTTAGAATATTATTTTTAAATTATTTTGCTACCTACTCACGAGGATGTTCTTCTATTAAAAAAAAATCTTTATTTTCCACCACATAAACAGATTATAAAACATAAATATGTATTACAAGACAGTTTTCAGATGGGTGGACTGGAGCCTAAACTAGGGAAACCCTGTATTTCAGGCCTCCAGGACATTCATCCGCATTCTATGTCGTGCAAACTCCTTGAAACGGAACAACTAGTAGATATTTTTTTTTTCGATAGTAATTAGGCCATACTCCGATTTATGTAACCACCTATGTTATGTATATTCTAAACAAAAAGGTTTATAAATAAACGAACATAGGTACTAAAGGGAAATTCACTATAGAAGAAGTAAAAGATGGGTGAGAGGTAAAGAGACATGACTGTGTATTTTGGAAATACACATTTCTGAATATTATACAAATCCTGATTGGGGAACCAATCAAAACCAAAATATCCCTTAACATGATAGGTAATATGTTAAGGGATATTTTGGTTTTGGCTACGTAATAATGTGTTATTACGTCGCGTTTTGTTCATAAGAACTTGTGAGTTCAAAAGCACGCACGACGGACAAGGAAATTTTAGAGTGGGGAAACTTTTTATTAATGAAAAGTATTACTTATAACTGGTTTTAAGTCTTTTAAGCAGTTCGCCTGTTATGTTTGTTATGTCACAGTTTGTTTTGTACACTTTCACGGTGCTTTTAATTTGGTCACCATTCACGGATTGAGTAGCATTTGGTTGTTTAAGCTACTTTCGGCAGTTGGTGTTTGGTTGTCCTATAGTTGCACAACTCTGAAGTTACAAGTTTTCGCTGGTCTTGCAAAGAAACGAACTGGTTTGATGTAGCAGGTATATAACTGTATATATTATGTGGGTATTCTGCAGTCGATCCATGATTTCAAACATAAGTAAAATAAAAACTTGTGGCTAGTGCCTCAAGTTTTTAAAGCTACAATTTTCTTTTTGAAATATCCCTATCGACGACTTTTAGCGAACATAGTTTTTTTTTTGTTGCTGCGAATTTTGTATAACTTTATACAAAATTCGCAGCAACAAAAAAAAACTGACAGTACAATACTTGATAGATGAGTAATATTTAGATAAATAATAAATAATACATACTAATTTTTATGTTTTCCAAGTACCAGTAATAATGACTAGTAAATAGTAGAAGTAAACTGCAAATTCTGAGAGTCAATGAGATAATGAGAAAGTGAGGCGTGATTTTAGCAAGTGGAGTAACAATCTTATGTAGGTATGTGCCTATACATATTCAGATGTACAAGGTTTTTTTTAGATACAAGCTTTTGCCTGCGTGAAAATTAGTGATTTTACCTGCTTTTGCACCAATCTGCTTATTTATTTCATAAATCCTCCTCTATTAATAAATTAATGGTTCCGTTTACAAGTAGATTCCAGATCAAAAATATCCTGGAACTCAATTATCTCCATAGGCACCAAATTTTATCTAAAACGTTTCAGCAGGTGAAGCGAAAAGAGGTAACAGTCAGACAGACACACTTCACATACTTCTACGTTTATAATAATAGTATGGATTTAGCAAAGATGATATAGATGACAGGGTAAGATCCTATCGCCCACTTACACGGCAATAAGCCATTTCCTTCGCTTGACATTGACTCAATACAATATACGTGATGACATTCCTTATCAGTTCGCACAGTAAACCTGAAACCAACTGCAGGAACGCTACAGTTTCGCGCCGTTATTTATAGGTTAGCCAGACGGATTATAAGATCCCATTTCCGAGTATACTGGGCCTGCAAGTAAAAGTTTTATCTCATCATCAACCCGTTAAGGTCCCACTGCTGGGCACGGGTCTCCTCTCATTTGAGAGGGATTAGGTTATAGTCCACCACGCTAGCCTACTGCGGGTTGGCAGACTTAACATGCCATCGAGAAAATCTCTCAAGTATGCAGGTTTCCTCACGATGTTTTCCTTCACCGTTACAGCATGTGATAAATACACACATGACTTCCGAAAAGTCAGTAGTGCGTGCTGTGGGCTCGAACTCAAGACCTTTGACATCTCAGTGCTGACTGCGGTCACACCACTAGGCTACCACAGCTCAGCTAAGCGTTTTATCAATAGGTACTGTAATAATATTATAAAAGGGAGATTTTACTTTTTTTGTTAATTTGATCTGAATAATTCTTTCAGTAATGAACATAAACTATATTTTTTTAAATCCCATAGTTTTATATACCCATGCTCTGAAAAATTAAAAAAAAAAACAAACAGAAAATTAAAAAACTTATCTTAATGTCTCTTCGAAGCTTAGTATTTTTAGTTTATATATTTTTTAATATTTATAAAATACCTATATCACCAGTGCAAAGTCGACCGTTATTAGGTAAGTAAATAAATATGTTAAAATTATTAAAATTCTTTACATGTTATGAGTATTTATGAGAAATCTACAAAGTATATATTTGTGTAAGTATCTACTTACAAAGACCAGGTAGGTATTATGTTTTGAATTATTTACCGATTCGTAATTCTATTTTTACTTTTGGTATGTAGGTATGTATTCACTGCTACGTTTGGCCAACGTAGTTTAATGTCTAATGTGTGACGTGTGTGTATGATTATTTCACTGTCCTTTTAAAGGGTCAAAGGGGTAGGTACTGAGAAAATTCTAGCGTAGGTCCACAGCTAATAAAAAGAAAAACAATAAATAATGAAATAATACTGACGAATAATGGTGACGAATCACGAAGCAAATAAAAATATTTATGTGCAATAAGAAAACAACGCAACATCAAATTTTCCTTTGAATATCAATATATTTGCTTAGCACAGAAATCTAGACGATTTATTTGTAAATAAATTGTTCTAGCCGAGTTTTCCGCTGCGTATGTTAATCATAATCTAGGTCATCTACTAACAAGCCCTAGACCTATATTCTTGAACCCTCGCGGAAGTTGAGACGTCGTAAGTGAATCCTCCGCGATAAGCAGACACTGACCGCCAAAGTGACGTCACTGGCGATGAAAGTGGTGGTCGCGGAGCACGGCACAAGCCTGACCTGGGCGGGTGGCACCAGTGCACTAGACACGCGCGCGCGGGCCGCACGCCGCGACATGGCTGCACGGAGCACGCCTTGAACTCATAAGCAAGTTTCATAAAAAAAAACAAAATGTCATTCCGAAGACTCCTCAGTGCGGTCCGCTCGGCGCGAGAGGCTATCACCCGCGGAGCACCCCTCGCGGATGGACTCTTGAAATCCCTATTATCAGTTGTTGTTATATTTTGCATCGCAGTGTCTTCGCCCCCTTCGGCATCTGCGAAGCCGTTCGCGTTCAGTTTCCCAGCGGGGTGGTCGCTGGCTGGTCTGGTTGGAACAGTGGGGGCTAGGTCTGAGGATGCTGAGCGGAAAGAGCCGGCAGCGGGTGCGAAGCCCTACACGGGGCGGCGTATTGCGAATGACACGCTGCGCATGGTGTACTACCACGACCTGACCGTGGCCGTGGTGGAGCTAGGGCCGGACAAGCTGCTCCTCAACTGCGAACTCATTGAGACACAGTGAGTACGAACAACTACTTCCTTATCCAGTCTCCATAATTTCCTAATGATATTTCTCTTTTTTTATCAAGCTCCCAATTATATTCGTATTGGACTTTTTTTAATCCGAAGCGCCAAATTGCTAAGAAAAATCATTTGCAATAATTTCTGCAATACGCAAAAATAGACGAAGTATCATTACTTTCTTCAAAAGACAATCTAGTTATATTCCTCTTTCGAGAACACTAAATTGAAAAAGAAACACCGCTTTCATTGTGAGAATGTCGACACATGTTAATGAATACTTAACAGCCGGTAATTCACAGCCCGTTGTCGTGTCCGCGTGTTCCAAGAAAGTGTCAATCAATTATTAACTCTTACCATAAGTAATGAACTTGTGGAAGGCCAATCGGCCTATTTCAAATGCTATGATCGATAATTCTTTAACAATCTTCAGATAGAAGACCAATTTTGTAATGTAGTTAAACGAGAATACGTCTTTAATGGTCCCGCTATACAATTTTGTATTCTCATGGTAGCTTGGATACTGGATATTGGTCCTTAGTGCAGAAAACCTGACGACAGTAGTTGATAGCTGTACCTAAGCTATCTTAGCTTTATGTTATTGATTGTCTGGAAGTCGTTCTTAAGCCCATCCATAATACCCCTACATCATTCCATCAAAAGTTTCTATGTCGTTTCGAAGTCGACCCGTAGCGAAAAATTCTCTATTTTGAAAATCTGCTCAATTTGGTCCGAGCTACTCTTAACGAGCATGAAATTTTTAAATTTATAAACAGCTGCAATTTTATCATCATGCCTGTCTAGTTTGGCCGGCTCAATTGTTCAATTAGAGACAATTTTCTACTAAATACAAAAATATTTAACAAGATTCTTATCTCAAGTTACTTTATGGCTGTTTTATGGCTTACGAACGCTGTATATTTATGGTAAATAATTATATATAATTTCTAGGATATATTAAGGTATTTTTATTTTTAGTGGCCCGCCCTGGTGCACGGGTGCGACGAACTAATGTATCATCGCTTTCACCTTCGCGAAAGACCGATTTTCCTCACTTATATCTAGTAAACGAATAATTTTATTACACCGTATGTAAAGAAGGTATGATAGCCTTGTGGTTTGACCAATGGACTGTGAAGTTCAAGGTCTCCAGTTCGACTATGATCCCATAGCACACACTGACTATTCGAAGTTATGTAAAGTGTGTCAAGTCTGCCGACCCGCGCTTGGCTAGCGTGGTAGTGTGGTGGACTATACGCAAATCTCTCAGACATGAGAAGAAAGCAGAAAAGACGAATCACGTATGTTTGTATTTTTAACAAGTGTATTTAATATTGAAATTAAGCTCTATATTCTTCCTGCAAAACTGCCCGTAGGTATAAAATTTCAGTAGCGTATTTGGTCCATTTCTCATTTTGAAAATGACGAACTTACAACCTTTTTACTTGGTCAGGTAGGTTGTCACCTATAGGGCGAATTTCCAATAATAAACAAAATGTACCAAATATTTAAAATTACAAGATTTTCGGTTTAGGCTCTGCGTTGATGACTCAGTCAGTCAGCACAAATAAATTGATCATTGTCTGGAAGTTGATTTGAGTCCCCCAAATTGCTCAGATTCAATTTTACCCATGCATGACTTGCAAGAATTTCTTCTTAAAACAAAATCTGATGTTATCTCTTCCTAATATTACGTATAAACTTGAAAGTTAGTTTAGAAGTGAGGATGTTGAAGGTATTTGTTACTTTTCCACGTAAAAACTATTGAACGGATTTTGGTGAACCTTTACAGAATACTACTATTACCTAGTGGACGAAATCACAGGAAACTAAACGAAACTAGTATTTATATCATGAACAAGTCTCACTTAGTTAATTTTATGGTATTTTTATGGCGTTCTGTAGGCTTTAAATTCGCCGTAACCCACATTACACCTACTTGTTTATGTAACCTCCAACAAGGCATTTCTACTGATATGGCTTCCAAGCAGTTGATGCATTTACAGTCTGTTATTCTTTATGTGTTAGTTGTTTAGTACACATTCTATGTAAATTGTATAATTGTTTTTCAAGAAATAAATGTATTAAATTTTAAAAAAAAACATTAAGCTGTAATCAAATTATGTAGATTTTCATAATAAAGGACATTGACAACGAATATAACCTATAATTAAATAAGGTAGATTTAAAAATTTATCGACTATTGTTCATGGCGTTATGCAATTCTTAAATATAATTGTAGCATAAATTGTAAAATTAAAATAAAGTTTGAACTTACCCTCAAACGAAATAATTTTCTCGCGAATGAATAGAAAATAAAAATATAGGAAAAAAAATACGACAAATATCGAATCTATACAGATTCGAACATATAAATGTTTTAGTAGTTAAACTGTGGAGATCTCTTATTCCTTTTTTTGACCCTAATCCCAAAATATTATCGTATTTGTCATAAGTAATACGTAATTTATATTACGTTACGTTACGTTACATTGACCTAAGAGTATAAACATTTGAATGTAATACTTAAACCCGCAGACAATGTATCACGTCATATAGGACCAAGAACATCTTAGAAGTATTATCAATTGATACATTTTAATTGGATGAAATCAAGCTGACATAAGAACTGAGTACACAGTAGTCGTTTCAGTACTATTTCCCACATGTTACAAAGAATGGTTAAAACAAACCAAGATTCATATCGCAAGTTTTACATAACTTTACACTGAACCTTAATCCAGCGTAGAAATTAATGATAACAACATGAGAACTAATTTATTATATTTATAGAGAGATAATAATTTCATTTAAATCCACTTAAATGAAATTATTATCAGCATTTTTTTGAGGCAATCTAGTTCAGAAAGAAATAACGATGACCATCTGTCGAGATCACATCAATATACCGCGATTAAATTTGTGTATCTGTCAAAAAATCACTATTAATCACACGTTGCTCTTTAAACCGAAACAACCATATTACCACAATACTCCATTTCGGCAAAATATTCAGAAATGCAGTGGTCTACTAGTCTTCCCTAGTCTGCGTACAACAACACCCAAGTCTACGGAGTTAGCTCCAATAAAAACTATAGCACTCGGAAGTTACGACACCGTTATTGCGTAACCAAGGTTACGGCTAGTTACGGGACACTTAGATGACTCCTGCGGTGCAGTCAGATGGACCTTGGCTTCCTGGGGTTCGTTGGATCTGATCATAAACAATTTAGAGGCTATTCTATGTTACGTAGAATAGCCTTTTTTTTAATTAGTTCTCATGTTGTTATCATTAATTTCTACGCTGGATTAAGGTTCAGTGTAAAGTTATGTAAAACTTGCGATATGAATCTTGGTTTGTTTTAACCATTCTTTGTAACACTGACGTGAAGACTAAAAGCGTTTGTGTAATTTAAGGTAGCAGGGGATTTCAAATTTCAATTACTTATATTAATCTTGACTTGAAAAAGAGTCAAGAAGAAAAGGTTTTGTTATATTTTAATATTCATTAAATCAATTTGAGACTATACTTTCTTTTGTAATAATGATACAGCTCTAAAGAGTCCAGATAAGGAGAACAGAGATCTAACTACTACTAAAAGAACTCTCAAAGTCTGTACGGTCTAGGTCATAAAGAGATAGAACTTAAGTAAACTAGTTGTCATATTGATTACAAAAATACTTGACGAATGCTATCGATACTATGGAAGACTGAAACGATTTAGAACTATTTCGGCACATGACTAATCCCTTCAAAAATAATACCTTAATTACTTGTGTATTTCGAAAAAGTACAGTACAATTTTTCACGCAAATCACAATATTGTTAATTGTTTCTAAAGTGTTTAAAGTTTTAAATTAAAACTCATGTTGAAAATGACGAAACCTATTGACAAAAATATATTGAAATAAACCTACTTCCTACGTAAACACAGCGATAACATCCAAAAACAGCTTTAATTTTAACATAGTTCTTTTTTGCACCCTCCCTTCAGCTAAACCATAAATATTCCACCATCAATCAACATTACGAGAACACTGGATGGCACACAGCACTATTATATAACTAGTCTGACCGTTTCCTCTAGTCATCATACCGTAATAGTCGCAGATAATGTGGAGGTACCTAGGTCTACACGATCGAACATCTGCGTTCAGCCATTTGATGGATTAGCTCTGCAGAACTGTCTAGATCTTACATTTAGAGGGATTAGACTATAAAATATGTCGTTTAATTCCCCGTTCCTTCACTGCGACAATCGGAACAGCTACACACACAGCTAATATTACGTTGCCAGCGCGTACGATGATGAGGTTTATGGAAAACCTAGTGTATTCTGTCATTTCTTCCACTGTAAGGTAATCTCACACACGGCAGTTTGCCCTGGAGCACGTTTACTTACCATCTATTTGGCCCCATATACATTTGGCTTCCCCAGACTATACGGCATGGTAATACCGAGGATACTGAAGGCTCGTTCTTGGTACATTTCTCAAATACGCAATACTAAGTAAATATTATCCGTGGTACTGCACGCGTCTTCCCCATATCTCTCCAATCTCCAAGAAAATCCAAAGATCCATTCTTAGTTGACATCTCCTACCTGTCTTTCAGCATAATACGTTCAATATGTTTTCAAGATGTCGTAAAACTCCCGTGTCAACCACAAATGAGAATCACTTACACTATGACGAAAAATATCGGAGATTAACCTAAGCTAAACTTTAATGAAGACTACTATACAGTGCAATGAGACAGTAAAGGGATTATAATGAGTTGTATTTTGCGGTCTAAATTAGAATAACGACAATAAAAAACTACTACTTAAACAAGTACCTATTCTATAAAATACCTTGAACTATTTTGCAACAAAACACAGGATGAATTAGTTATAATGATGGTTACTCTGATTATTATCGTTGGTACCTACACGTCATACAAAAGTCATTAGGAAGGTATCTACTATATGTGTATCATAATTATAGTGAGTTTCAGGGGCATCAATTACGTATCGATTTGATCACAGTACCGATATAAATCGTTTGAAAGAATAGCCAACTGTAACATTATATAACTGATAGTACAATACAATTTTTGTTGCACCATATAGTTCAGATTAATTAATGGCTTTAACATGAGGATTTTTCTAGATGGTGTGTGAAGTGTGCCAAACCATACTACGAAAACTTGTAGTATTTAGCTTATACCCTCTCTTTCCATGAGACCTATTGTAGCCCAGTTGTGGTAAATCGGTTCATGATATTTGGATGAATAGCAACAAAATCGGAAAGAGAGAAAGGGGGATTGTAGTTCAACGGTTTGCAATAGTAAATATGTTTAAAATGGGGTGTTTCGCTCCCAATTAAACAGGACCCAAACCAAAAAACCTACCTGTCCTGGGTAATAGTAGTCTACGTTATATTCCGTTTGAAAACATTATTAGTTAGCTTCAAACCTTCTCAATCTCTTCTCATATAATCTAGAAGCTATGCTATCCTAGTATCGTTGTATCATATTCATGTATGACTTAATCAGCATAATAAATGTATATAAAAAAATCTGTACAGTTAGTTGTGTGTCATGCTAGAAGAACATGTAACTATTTATTGACAGTGTTTTATCAAAATTGATTGTGTTTAATAACTATAAAAAATTAAATGCCGCTAGTGAACTTTAATGCGCGTGCGTTAATTGTGAATCACTTTTAACATTGCATGTTTTAAAAAAATTGTATTTTCGTGATTTTAATTATTAGTTTCTGTCTTTCATTCACTACTATCTACTAACTTCACGCAACTTTGTTTCAAATTCGTGACTATCATTCCCCCTGGATTCAAATGAAAAAGGCTAAACCCATCTTAAATTTAAATTACTTGGTACAAAAGAACGCATGATAAATACCCACATAGGGTTGATATACTATATACGTTGATACGCCATATTTCCAAAAATTTTTAGTGATGTTATTTTTAGGATAACTAGCCTACAAGTTTTTGAACAAACTGATAAAGTATTACACGTGCTACACGTCAAGGTACTGACAATAATAAAACAATTGACCCGTCACCGCCTGGCAGGCCACGCAGCGCTAATTCAGATGGCTATGTATTCAAAAGGTGTAGCGGCCTTATCCTTCTAAGCTCCAAATTAGCCGCGCCAAGTTACACAACACTAAAGCCGGATCTACATCTGTGTGCGAACTGTGCACGCTACGTGCTTCGATCGGCACGTATATGTGAAAGATTTACCAGCACGCTTAGTAGGCTAGATCTTAGGGCGGTAGATTTTAGGAGGTGGCAGCGGCACATTTGAACAATTTTCTTCTTACAGTAATAAGCTAAGCTGATATTAGGTACCCCTTTTTTGTAACATCGAAACACGACGATCGTGGACAAATTATAATGGAGTTGTAATTTAATTGACAAAAGAAAGTGTAATAAATATGATTGTGATCACTAGGAGCCGCAGAATTTCAATAGCCTCCTGGCCGCGAACACTGCTGTACCAACGATCCGTGCGCGAACTCGCGAACACATTCAAAGGCGTCGCGTCGTACTGTTTTCCTCAAGAGGCACACGACTGTTCGTACAAGTCCGCAGGTTTGGACCCGCCTTTATATAAAAAGGATTAGGACACAAGTGTTGTGTGAGGCGACCTCAATTAACATTTTCTTGTAACTACATATGTTTTTTTTGTGGTATATTGTTATGTGACCTCTCCTCATAACATATCTACTAGCTTTCACCCACGGCTTTGCTCGCATTGCATATATAAAAAGTAGCCAAAGTGTTAATCCAGGTAATATCAGTACCTATGGTAAATTTTATCCAAATCTGTTAAATGGTTTTTGCGTGAAAGAGTAAAAAACATCCATACATACAAAACTCAACTCTCAACTCGCGTTTATAATATTGGTAGGATTAGAACAAAATATCACGCCATTTTTTTTATTATATTCTTTCTCATTGTCATATTACTTAGTACCAAAAATGTTCGTACATAAAACATAAACCGCGCGTCATACGAACTGTTTGTTTCGATGGCACCATTCAATAGATGAGACAGCAATTGATACTATACATGAAACCATGAAATTGTTATTCGTCTATCAAATATTGGTGGTACAAGGTTATTTACCAATATTGGTCAACAGTGTTGGTACAATACAGACAAATGGCAATACACCAAATGAGAATTTAAGTTAATATTGTCAGGTAATGATCTATTGTGGTTCTGGTTTCAAATGTATGTCATTCCATGTAGATTTTGTACGGTTGGTCTCCATTATCTCCTATGGTAAGTCAATCTTTTCACAATGGTATGTTTAGACTGTTTTTGGAAAGTGGCCTAAAATATAATGTGTAAAACGTCCAGGTGTGCTCAAGCTTACCATTTGACCATTTCCTGCGCTCCACGTTGTTTTCACCGTGTCGTCATTTACTGAGAAAGTAACAAAAAAAATAGGTCATCGCATAAGTTGACCCACATTGTTAGACTTGTATAATATATCCCAAGATTAACAGGGTTCCGTAAATCTGTACCCATCCTTTACCTATATTGTACTGAAAATATGAATTGAAAAAAAAAAAACCTAACTTTTCACCCAAAAGGGGAGACATGATGAGGAACTGTTAGTTCCTCATCATGTCTCCCCTTGCTGGATATAGGGATGAGTCTATAGTCCACCACGCTATTCCAGTGCGGGTTGGCTGGCATAAATAGTATCATACGCTTAATAAAATCTCTCATTTCCTTCAACGGTGGACGCACGTAACTTAGAATCGACCCGGATTAAAATCGAGACTTGAAATTCCACGGTGTACGCCACTGGCCCATCAGTACTATCAGAGTATCTTAACGATGAGACCAATACAATATTATATTCCTGTCTTCTTCTACCTTCTTTGAGCGACGTCTCTATTTGAGACCAGATATTACTTGTTATGAAGTACAATAATACGTGTAAATCCTTACTAAATACTAGTATAATTAACATATTAGAATTTAATACGGTAACTTCATACATTGAATATTCATTAGTTAAGGGGACCTCTTCAGCATTTATATTAATAAAACAAGGACATAGAAGTAGCTGTCTACGTTAATAAGTTGTATGACTTAATGTTATTAGTAAAATTACGAATGAAGTAATTTGAACGCGTTTAATTTTTTTTACATAAAGACGAACTTTATTCAGATGTAGGTAGGTATAAAAATATACCTACTTTTATCTTTATACAAATTTTGGTATTATTGGTCACAGACGATTCATACGAAAATAATGTTTAAGTTCTACGTCATTCAATAAAACCGATTAATAATACATTTTGACCAATGACATATTATTATATAGACACGTCATGCACGAACATTACGGCTATGAAAAATGGCGACAGCGACTAATTTTTGCAAAGAAAGGGAAAGACACATTTTTATCTTTCACTCTTGTAGTATAATTTATAAACACATGAAGGCATCTTGTTCTCAGGAAGTATAAAACTATTAAGCACGAATTTTTTTACGGAACGTACCCTCACAACGCTGGTTGGTGCGTCACTAAGCGCGATCCCGGCAATTGCCTTGATTTCTTGTTGCCATTTTAGAGGGCGGGTAACGTATCTATTGTTTTTTATATCATTGATTTTGAATTTTTTTTTATCATACCACTGAAGTGGCAAACAAACTTTTGACACCCGCCTGATGGTAAGCGGTTACCGTAGTCTGTGGTCATCGCATGTTCATCATCATCATCATCATCAGCCTATATTCGTAGGCCTCCCCTAGTGAACGCCACATCGCATGTTGCCGACCCTGAAATAGATACATAATAAAGAAATCTTCCAATTTTGAAACTAAATATTCCAATTCGCATTTCAAAATCCATCTTTCACCATCTAACTCCGAACTAGTGTACCGTTTAGAAGTCAGAGCGCATGCGTTTGCTTTTGAATAGACACGTGGCTGCAAGGACATACCTACGTGAATAATTTAGTGAAGCTAGTCGGCCCTTTTTAAGTCAGACACTTTCTTAATGAATGCAAGAAGTCGTGACTGTGTTACTAAAGGTTTTCGAGGAAAGCTCGTTTCGTGGAACGGAGCGTAATTGAATTCTTTTTTTGAAGTTGACGTTGCAGCCGTTAGTTTTCACATGAAAAATTAATGAGACACTTTGACATATTTACTTTTCCATCATCAACTCAATCATGGTCATACTGCTGGGTACGGGTCTCCTCGTTTTTGATAAGGATTAGGATACAGCGTAACGCGTGTCGGCAGACTTCACACGACATTGGGGAAATCTCTCAGGCGTGTTAGTTTCCGCGATGTTTTCCTTCACAGTTTGAGCATGTGATAAATACGCAAATAACTTCAAAAAGTTTGGGGCAAAGGAAAATACAAGAATTTTACCCAGAAATGGGTCGCGGTTACAGGGATAAGATAATAGTAGATATTTCTCGGATTTAAAGCAAGGCTAGTGCGGTATTTAGTCAGATATATTCCATGTACTCATTATTGATAATTAAAAACCAAAAATTCAATTAACAAATACAAAATCCAAACCCGACACACAATATCGCAGATTAAATTGATTATATCTTAGAATAACTTTCTCTATCCTTGGCCAGTTTGACTCAATGTTTGGACATGGATTACAACACTGGTTGTGTCAGAAACGAAATTTCAAGACACATTCGACATCTGTGAACAAATATTCGTATATTATTCCTACTTAACTTAATAAATGTGTGTCTGTCTGTAATCTCTTCACGCTTAAACCGCTGAACATATTAAGATGAAATTTGGTAGTAGATTGTTTCCCAGAAAAGGGTGGGTGCCGGTGGGGGAGTATCTATGAAGAATCAATAATAATTTCTCAAAAAAGGACTGTAAAACTTTTAGATTTAACTTTCGTAAGAATTAAATGTTTATGCAATTATGCATATTTGAATAAAAATAAGCTAACTTAATTACTAATTCTACGCAGCCGCAGTCGCCGGCAGAAGCTAGTGTGTCATATGTGCGCATTATGCGCGATTATACAATATAAAAATTGATATTTTAGTCTATTAGGTAATGCTATACATAAATATTAATAAGAAATGATGTTTGAGTTTGGTGAAAAACAAGTTTTATTAACGGCTTAAAATTAGAATGATCTTCCAAAAAAAGGCCGGTGACACAATCTTCTGTCATTCGCTTTTATACTTACACTCACGCCTTTTTCCCATGAGGATACGTAGAAACTACAGAATGCCACGCGCTACGATTCCTGCATACCACTTTTGCCTTGCCTGCATTTCGCGTCTCGAGGAGAATTGTTGACTAACTCTAGAGTCTAAACCACAAGACCTTTATCCATTAGAATGCTAGTCTCTTTATTTAGAAAGCGATCCTTTTTGATCAGCCACCTCTGCGCTTGGTGTCAGACCTGTCTTCTATTTACAAGTTCCTTGTTTAACCGACAGGAGTCACGAATCCAACAATCAACAGGACTGGGAGGTTGGACTCTATGTAATTGTTTACCCGTTAGAAAACTTACGGCTTACGTAGTACGTAGACGTCAATAAAGTCCTGGCTATTTAGTAAATCAATGCTAAATAGGTTGCTTATGTACTGGCGTGTCATGTATCTACGAGACAGAGCAGGTTTCCACCAAAGTAGAGATGAGAGAAGATGTGCGGAGATGTGTTTTGAATAACCAATCAGATTTCGTTATTTCCACGTCACCGCTCCGCAAGTATATCTCATTGGCTCTCTTCTGCGCTTTGGTGGAAACTGGGCCACAACGTGTGCTCCTACTCGTGTAGCTTCGACCAGGCAAGGCGAGGGACAAACACAATAATAATAAAAGTATGGCCCTCATGGCAGGCCCCCACTTACCCTTGGGCCAAGGGCACAGCTCTATGGTGGCGGCCGTGACATTAAAACTTCATTAATATTTTAAAACACTATCCTTGTTTCCCATCGCCGCCACATCGACGAACAATCAATAGTTAAACATCAGCCTGACAGCGGCATTCCTAATGTTGCGTGTCCGACTGTATTAATAGACGATTTTATATACCTCATGCAACGTTTTTCCCCTTTTTTTTATGGGTATTTTTTAAAGATCTGTTTTAGGAAATGAACAATTCAAGATTCGAAGAATACTTGAATTTATTTAAATATTAATTTTATTAATTGAGGAAATCCCTAGTTGAAAATCAATTTATTTATCATCCATGATCGCATTTGGGTTTTTTTTAATTAGAAAAAAAGTTCAATTTTAATTAATTGGTTCATAAAAAGTTTGATGTTAGTTTTTATAAGATTAAGTAGGAACTTCTGTAGAGTTAATAATTCACAGGTGTTCACATGTAAATGAAATATGACGTCTTGTATGTATGTACAAGACGGGAATGCTAAGTTATCTTACTGTGATTCAACACGTTCATTAATATTAATGTTATAAATGCCAAAGTACATATGTCTGCCTATCACCTCTTCACAGTTAAACCACTGAACCGATATAGATGAAATGTAGTTTGACGATAGTTAAAGTTTCGGGGAAGCAGCTAGGATAGATTTTATCCGGAAAATCCACCGTAAGGAGGCCAAAAAGGGGGTGGAATATTGTATGCGGGGTCAATAATTAGCTTCGCAAATGATTAATTCTACGCCGGCGCCCACGAAGACACAAGTAAAAAAACTAAACAATTAAGAAGGGAAGTAACATTGAATATGTACAATGTACATACATAGGAGTGTTACAGAATTAGCCACATGTGAATGGACCTTCAGACCTTTGATCACGCAGGTGTTGACCAGTCCTGGATTAGCTCGTAAGCTATTTAAGTAATTGTTAAGCAATTAACGACCGAGAATTAATACGGACAAAATGTGTAAATTAGTACATCATCAACCCATTAACGTCCCACTGCTGGGCACGGGTCTACTCTCATTTGAGAGCGATTAGCAGTTGGCAGACTTCACATGCCATCAAGATAAATCTCTCAAGTATGCAGGTTTCCTCACGATGTTTTCCTTCACCGTTTGAGCTTGTGATAAATACGCCGTTAACTTCCGAAAAGTCAGTGGTGCGTGCCTTGGGTTCGAACTCGAGACCTTTGACATCAGTCCACTGGTCACACCGCTAGGCTACCACAACTTGCATTAAAAATAAATTAGTACACCTCTGCTTAATCCTTCAGGAATGACAGATATGATGGTATGTAATATCTTTCGTGTCTGCGTGATATTTTTTTAATTATTTCCAATTCCAATCTTTTTCCATTGTACATATATCATGTTGTCAAGAAGACAATAAGATTGAAACACAGGCTATGACGTGATCTCATATAATTTAATAATGAAACAATACGTGTGCATGGATCGCGTGTGCGCAGATTATGCGATGATCACTGTCGTCTCCATTTTATATCATTATCTCCAGTTTTCTTGGTCGTTGGTGTAATAAAAATATTAAGCGGTTCTTTAATTTGTTTTAGAATAAAATATATCTTTGGCAAGGTTTTAAGTAGTTTTAGTTAGTTTCTTTATGCAATTATCTGGGTGGGTTCATATAAAACTATTCTAAAACTCTTAAAAGTAATTTCTTTCTAAACTGATGTAACAATAAAAAAAAATGATTTCTTACAGTTACGTGAATATGAGACATTGAAATAAAACTTGATTTTAAGGATTTTACGGTATATTACCGACGTCTCGGATCCTTTACAGCATCCGTAGTCACGAGCAGACTGGACTAGACATAGGCAGAGTTCGCTCGTGACCATGGATGCTGTAAAGGATCGTTTAAGAGAAAGGAATCAGTACACTTAGGCCTACTTTCTTTTTCTTTCTTTTGTCAACCAGCTTTTTATTTTAGTATGTCCATTCTATGGACATTTCAAAAAGCTTAATGTTCTTTCTAAACCGTTCTTTCAATATTGTTCCATAATGATTGAACAATATTGAAAGAACGGTAACACCATTAACATGTGCTTGCTCTTTCTAAAACATCGCGCCATATAAATATTATTTGCAAACATGTTTCGGAATACTTTTGTAACTTTCCCTTTCATTTCATCACACATGTTTACATCGTGTTGCTATATAATTTACATAATCGGCTTACATCTAGTAAGATGAGGTTCTCTGGTTACCGTTATGTTTTCGCGTACAATTACTAAGCTACTAGCCAAAGAGATCTTTCTCGCTTAGCTGAAGCCTCCTAAATGAATAGTATCATGTTACAGTTCACTACAGTTGACAACTTGGATAGGCTCAATAGGCCGGTGGAGACTGAATCGCCTTTGTTTTGATCTTTAAAATAAAAAGAGTTGGAGTGTTCATTATAAATATATGTCCAGACCACGGGATTATAAAATATATAGTACAATAGGCGTTCATGATGGCTAACTCTGGACCCATCATAATATGATTGCTTATTTATACCCATTGACCTCGCTCAGATGTTACTTTTTTGCCGGTAGTCTTGCAGATGCTGGCTTAGGAGTTGTAAAGGATAGTTAGGAATTAGTTCCAAAAAGAGAAGCATGAATAAAAGCGATCTTGTGGACGACCAATTCATTGAAACATCTGCCATTAACGGACGGAATCTAAAAGCGGAGGTACATTGTGGAGGTGTTGCCTGACGATTGCGGTCACAATACACAATGGGCGATACACCGACTGACACGGGACCACGTTGCCACGCAATTGATCATCACGCCATCCGGCTTCTCTCGTGCGGGTAGGCAGTGGCGTGTTGCGAATGAGAACCCGTGTGAACATCTCAAGATAAATTTCTATTAAACAAAACGAGGTAACAATAGAGTTACGCATTTATTGGATCTAGAAACTGTAGCCCATTTGTGCCGTGTTACCATTGAATCTATTGGCAAAGAATCTCAGGATACACTTACGTAGTTACACGAAAACTGGGTCACAACAACTATACCTTTAGGTAGATAGGTAGGTATTTAAAATAAGTTGCATTTGAATCTGTGGAGTGAAGGGCTCTCCTCAGATTGGCACAGTTCACGACCGGTCTATCCTCTCAAATTATCTGTAGTTGAAGGACGTTTAGCTACACCTATTTCGTACTGGTTACATAAGTAATTATCTATATTATTATTAGCTACATGCCTCTGTGGTAGGGCTGCCATCACTTGAATTGCCGAAACCGGATAAACATAGCAAAAAACCCGGACTTTTGGGCCTAATATGTTTTTCCCCGGACACCTGAAAAAATATTTTTTTGCAACAAGAATAAAATCACTGTTATATTTTTTTCCTGACAACAAACGTGTCCCGGACCTAAAGTTACCCGGACTCTTTTGAAAACCCCTGCCGGACGGCCCCCGGACGCCCTTCAAACTAAGACAAATCCGGGATAACCCGGACGGTGACAATATTGGGTCTGTTTGCGTGTCAGAGAAAATACACGTACCTATACTCAAACTTAAATAGTTTATTGCAATTACACCAAATTACTTTTCACCAAGGTCCTTTTGAAGTGTCAAAACTAGTTGCACTTTATATAATGCAAGATACTACTTACTAACATAGTGCTACTAATGATTAGAGTGACATATTATGTTACGTAATTCACATATCACGATGTTCGTCCAAATATACAGGGATATATAAATTTTTTTCGGCATCAAATAAAGTAGGAGAGTTTCTTTATTTTCAAATTATATCTAGTTTACCTAAATAATAGAAACTGGATCTAACCTCGATGGAAAACGAGCCTAAAATGTACCACATATGCGCATGAGTGGTTTAAATGGAAACATATCGAGGAGTTAGCGTCGCACCGCTAATAGAGCTCGGCGCTTTCACCGGCACGCGGCGCGGCGCCGGCGCGGGCGTCTGCACGTCTTCCGGCGTTCTTCCCTCACGGCCACTAGGGTACACACTGGGGGGGACGTTGTACAGCACATACATACTTATATTATTTACATTTATTTCTTTATTTATGTATGCATATGATCGCAGTATGGTTATAAGCAACGAGCACTGTGGTCACCACAGTGATCCGAATTAGGTGAGGTAGTTTACCTAAACTTTAAAGATCAGAGTCGGTATTTTTCACATTTAATTTACCTACTTTACTGATGTCCCGCAAAATTCCGGGACAATTTCCCGAAAGACAATTGTTGTTGTAAGGAAGTCTCTCGTTTTGTCTCTGTTTTTTAAAGTTTGTGATCGTAAGTGCGACAGCTGTGCTGCTGTGCTCGCCCCTTATTACATGGGACCTAAAACGCCGGCATAATGTGGGTAATATACCTATTAGTACACCTCTGTCCAGTGCCGGATTTATATTTTTATGAGTGTAGGTCACTTTATATCCGCCGCCCCATGCACCTTTCTAAAATAATAATTTTCCATTTGTAGCAAGGGAGGCACTAAACACTAAAGTTAAATT
This sequence comes from Craniophora ligustri, assembly GCA_905163465.1. Taxonomy (NCBI): domain Eukaryota; kingdom Metazoa; phylum Arthropoda; class Insecta; order Lepidoptera; family Noctuidae; genus Craniophora; species Craniophora ligustri. Next base: position 616,925 of record LR990967.1, on the reverse strand, counting down.
CGTCTGAAATCTGCCGCCCCTAGGACGCTGCTGCCCCTAGGCCGCGGCCTATACGGCCTATTGACAAATCCAGGACTGCCTCTGTCTAACCATTCAAGGACGACGAGCGTGTAGTATATTATAAAAGATTCCTAATCTGTTTTAGCTCTCTTGTCACAAACAGCCTTAGGTTAAGTTCCTGGTCCTGAGTCATATCGGACTTGATTAAGTTTTTCTGAGAAGAAATATGAGGTAGCAGCGTGGAATTTTGATATGCGTATGCCCGGTAATAGGAAAGGTCCAATAAAACATTAACATTACATTACTGCAAGGTTAAGGAGCAAAGCTTTCGTCATCATAAAGATGTGAAAAAATTGGCTTTAGGTATATTTAGCTCAAATAACAACACTTCATAGTTCTATAAACAATTATTAAAACTGAAATAGTCACAAAATGAAATTATACTAAATCATGTAGCCTATACACCTAGATATACACATATATAGTATCCCCTTTCATGATCTTTGTATGCAATACGTGTATCTTGCATGCATTCGTTTTTTGGGTACCTACCAGTTGTATAAAAGACGCTAATAGAATCGATGATTAATTGATTCATTACGGCCGATCAGTGAAAGTCGTGTGGCGTTCACTCGAATTATATATCTACTGTAGAATGAAAGTTATACGAATACACTACAGTATTTGAACTTACTTTAATTAACATCGAATTCGGAGTCTTCATTCGATTACATTTATATAGTTCTTATGGTGGATTATGGATGGTTGGCGCTCTTTGGGGGAGGCCTACGGTTAGCAGGCTGTATGGTGATATATTATTATTATTATTATATGGTACTTGTTTATAATTATAATGAGGTTATATTTGAGGAGAAAAAGCTCTTGATGATTACGGCCTGTATATATTATTATTATTAATTTAAGAGCTCAGATCTTGTCGGTGGAGCAATCGCCACTGTTCTCTATCTCCCGCTTTCTGTTTGATTTATTGATACGACTATATATGTATTACATATGTATTATACAGTATAGTAATTTAATATGCAGCATGTCTATATTTTTTGGGACATTGCAGAGGGGGACAGAAGTGATTTGATAATTTTAAATTGATAAATAACTGAAACACTTTTGTCGTCTGACAATTTAACCAGCCACCAACTTTTATTTACTTATAAATCGTTTGCTCTAGTAGTTAATAGTAGGTAATAGTTTTATCTACTTACTTATCTTGTATCAAAAATTTGAACGGAAAAGAAATCGTCTCGACTTGTACACCAACCGATCCAGCTCCTCATTCATTAGAGTCAACGACACTATCAACCAAATGCAAAATCTCGGTCAGATTTTGTAAGCAGCCCAGTTCTAGAAGTGTCAAATGTCCACTAGGAAGATCTGGTGCGGGGCCACCTACCAAGGGGGGGGGGGGCATACGTGATTGGATCATTGAGCAATTGTGATAGAACCGCATTATGTCACACAGAGCCACGTAAATGAATAAAACTTTTATTTCTAAGAAAGACTTTTATGAATGACCTGCGGCATCTTTTATGTAACATATTCGAAAGTAAAAGCTCTTAAATGATCTGTTAGAATCTTGAATAATATTGTAATAAAATGTGATAAGCATGTTTTTATCGGCTTAGATGTTTCAGCGCTATAATACATAACGATATCAATCAAATATGAGTAATGCCCCTGTTACATGATCTTTAAATTGTAAAGCTTATTAGATATTATTAAATAAATAGAGAAGGGACTTAAAGGTCATTATAAAGTGATCGACCTTGCACATTCTATGCTATTCATTATGCTCTTATAGAGAACTTGCAATAATGCATTAATAGGTACATACATATTACTTAACATTCTAAAGTTATCACGCATACTATATTCACTGTAAATTATAATTGGAAAAATAATCATATAGAAATGGAAACACGAGATAAACACCAACATAGGTTAGTTTCCAATACATTTATTTTTAGGTAATTTATAGAACATAAGTAAAGCTGCTAGATATTTTTCTCAATATGTTGTGCTTTTAATGCATACATTTCAAATCTTAAAATGATTTACCGACTTATTACATAAGATACTATTTAATCTCGATGTTTCGGATCCTTTACAGCATCCAAACTCTCAAGCAGAATGAGGTGTTGTTGTCTTGATGTTATGAAATGATTGACAACACAAACAACGATTCTTGTTATCCGCGCCTCTGTAAATAAGAAACATTTAAATAAAAACAAATAATAATAATATTACAAGTAACACTAATCTATAATATCTACCACTGTTTACTTGTGTTATGAAACGTAAAGACCAAAGAGGCTGCACGATTGCAAGACAATCGTTTTTTTTTATAGAAGAGTCTAGCAAGAAACTCCATAGACACTCTACATACCATCATACATAACATACCACCACGCCTGTCGAAGGGTTAGGCAGAGGTGTACTAATGTACACCCACGTTTCGCTGATATATTTAAGAGAGTGTCCATAGACACTATCTTAAAGTATAAGGATGACTTCGTCTGCGAAGAGTTAATATTTATATCCAATCTGCTTATTTATTACTATTTTAAGAAATTTTCGATTCCACAAACTTGCCCCATTGTTTTAGGGGATGATTTTCGGTATAAACTATCCTATGTCTTTTTCTGGTACTCAAACTATCTCAGAAGGAAAAACACAGACTTTTTACATTTATAATATTGGTATGGAAATTTACTAGTATTTAAAATCAACCAGTAACCGAACAATGTAACCTAGTTCATAGCCGAAATAAAGTTAAGAAAAAGACGTGTACGATCAGGGACCTTTACTTTTGAAATTACCTTCATTATTAGTCCAATAGTACTGGTCTACCGCTAAAGGTCTGGCTGGATGATCGTGCATACATCTTTATCCATATGGTTTTTAAGTCTTATGTACCTTATTGACGCGATCCTAAGGCTAATAACAGGGCTCAGATCAAAACTACAGCTTATTATTAAGAATTTAACAGAAGAACCTAAAAAAATACCTTTGCTCTATTTCATCGGCATGAGGGATCCTAACTACACCATTGAGACAGTTCATTGACCCGCTACAATTTTATGATTTAGTACCTATTCGCCTGTAACAGAATACATTGCTCTCCTTGCTCTTAGTACCTACGACTTGTGCTCAAATTGCTCCCTCGCGGATACGACCGTCACGATTGGTCCACACGTGAACGCGTATAAGCGCAAAATGACATAAACAACAATATGGGTTATACAATCTTTATGAGCATGTCTTTCGGTCTGTCTGTCTGTTACATATCCTTATTATTGAAACCTTAGCTTCTCTCTCTATTTATATATGGTAATTGAAGTAACATTTACTCAGCCAAACTTCGCACGTAAAACAATAAGGTCATTCCTAATTGGGCAGGTAGACCCTACCGTACCTAAATTTAAGCTGTTTTGCATCTAATTTAAATTTTAACGCGTTACTTTTACTTTAGCGATTTACAAAGCAACTTTTAACTTTGGATTTAAGTCAAAGATGGTCTGTAAGACTGGTATCGACATATTATTGTTATAACTTTGTCACTTACTGTTTCGACTCGAATTAAGTGACATACTTTTCACGCACGGATTTACATTCCATTAGCTTATTATCTCAGCTCCGCAGTTTTAACCAAAACCGAAAGAACAGTTTACTGCTTCGTCGAATACTCGTATAACTTGATATTTAATGTTAACCACAACTGCAGCCACTTCATCTCCATGGCTTTGCGCAATAAAATGTGGCACAAGGATGCACCGGCGCAGCTGAGCACGGCCTGCCCAACGCGCTGACCGTATCAACCACTGCGCTTACAAATTACGTCTAATTGGATGTTGCATAGCTATTGGAACATTAGGAGTCAATGCAGACTATTGCAGACTAGGCACAAGGTCGACTGGAAAATAGATTTACGCTAAGTGGTGTGGTTTATGGCCATGTGCTTGTGTGTATGCTATATGCGATTTGCTTTCGGCGAACATCTCTATTTAAATTCTTCAGGGATCCTATTTTTATTTCCCCATCACTAATCAGGGTCAAGGTAAGTCAACCTCGTCCACTGAACGAGTCCCATTGCCCTGCTAATAAAACAATGGACAGACAATGTGCTCGTTTGACGGTAGAAGTCTGACATGCATCTTCATTGAATGTCCCTCCAGGCAGCTGAAACATACGTGAAAATTTTCCGTATTTAAAAAAAAGAGGGATGAATTTTGAAGCCGATTTATTTACACCTAATGAACAACAATACCATCCTCTCGCTATCAATAACCTATATTATTAAACCTACGGGATAGTAATAACATTAATACAGATTGCGAAACAGAAAAACTGGACACAAATGGAGAATGGTTCTTGAAACTTCACAGATCTATAGTCCTGTAGTCAAGGCTAATTAGCTATTTTTAACCACAAAGCAATACATTTTGTCAATGACATGGGGAAACGAAGAATAAATATTGTCGCTTAACATTCTTTCATCATTTGTAGACATAATGGATGCATCCTAAAGCGTGTTGAAACATAATATCCGGTAACTGAGGCAACACCCGGCGGCAGGTCGTATGCGCAGGCGGCGGAGATGCGCAAGAGTCGCTATGATGCTTAATTGCGCAAAGTTACAGTACATTTTCATTAAAAGTAAGTTTTTATATGACGGGAAGGATACTAATATAAATATATTATTAAAACCGATTCGTTTTTTCAATAGTTTTGATATGCGTTTTGGCATGAAACTACGTTGCTAAAGTGAGGATGCAGTATTAAGGCCCTAATCATTAATAATTAATTAACTAATATAATAAAGAATATAATTTCTGAGTACTTTCCACTAAAATGGCACTCTTCTAATGAGAAGACCTTTTTGGAGTGATACTAAAATTTCAATAAATACAATAAAGGCACATAAGTTTTTCATTATAACTGACAGTTTCCGGAAAAGTGTTATGGTATTCTGTGTAGTTAGTCACGCCAATGTCAAGTGCTCGGAGGCACGATACCGTAACCGATCATACTGGTTATATACACGATATATACACAAAGGCAAATACAATATTTAGGCAGAAGTTCCACTACTGACAGGTATTCATTACTACGAGACTTTCAATGTTGGTAATGATGGTATTTAATTGATCAATGACATTGATAAATTCTAGCTTATATTTTAAAAGTTTCATTAATTCTTTAGATTACAATAGGGAGATTTATTATTTTGTTTAAACTATTTAGTGTATGCTTATCTGTAGATTTTTCATCAAATAAATAAATGTGTTTTATTTCTTATGATTGAGACCAAACTTGCACGGTTAAAAAAATTATGCGTTAGCCATTTTATAAATAAAATATATATATTGTATCCCGTATTATGTACCGCTCATTCACGAACCAATAGCTCTTTACTTGGTGTAATTAATTAATATTTCAAGAAGTGTTGAACTTCTTTACTTACTGTAGCGTGCAGGTTTTCAAGCGTCACTTGACTTGATCGAGTTGAAAACTAACAAGGTGTAGAAAGCAGCGCGCGGTTTCCACATGCGCGGGAGTCTGCGATCTTACGATCAATAGAGCTATAGCTCTCCCAATAGTCTATGTAACTGAGTTCGTCTTTGACATGAAAGCTATATTAACATCATTCAATTAGCTTGATGCAAATATTTAATGCTGCATTTTTATTGCATTTTTGTATTGCATCGAAAGGACATTGAACCTTCGCAAAATACAAAAAGTAATATTATTTATTGACAAGATTATAAAGAATTATTTATACAGGCACAAATCATTTGATCATTTGAAACGTGTAAGTGATACTAACCCGGGTTAGCCGAGGACAATATTTTATAGGCATATAATAAGTTTTCCATAAACGAGTATGTATTCTATTGTTTTAATTTCGTAGTAAGAATCTTTTTAATATTTAGTCTTAAACCCGCGACGGTTCTATTTTTACTTAATTTACATAAAACAGTAGATTCCGATAACTTCAGGAAACAAAAAAGCTGATTATTTTTTGTTTTATTTTAAAAAATACGGCGGAACCCATCAAGCGTGGGTTTGCGTGTAGTTGCGTCTGCGCACCTCTGAGTGCAATGCATCAACTCTTGCATATTATTCCGTGTTTGTTATAAAATCGTGATTAAAAAAACATATGAATATTTAGGATCGACTAGACTAGACTTTAAATATACCAATTTCTACAAGGCGGAAATCATATCCAACACGTTTAATGTCGATTGTAGCGTTTGTGTACAAAAGCAAACACTAGACACACGCATACCTTTGTATAATCACATTATATGCGACTTATTTTACTAATAATATTATCAGCAATCAACATATTATTTTATTTATAGAAGTATAGTAACAATACACGTATCTATAATAATTACCGGGATTGTGACAAATACAAAGCTTAAGTTTCTTTATTTCACGTGTATCACTGTCCACCTTAATATTGTCTGCAAAAGATCCATTGTAGTTACATTTAGATCAGGTCTATATAAAAACCATAAATTTGACTGCTTGATGAAAGCCCTTCCCGTTTCAACTACTAATCCATTTTGAAACTATGGAAGTTTCCAGAAGTTTTTCAAGAGCCGCCTAAATCCCAGTTGTATCTAAAGTGACCACGTGACCGTGGCGGGGCAGCCTCGCCCAGCCAGACACAATGGCAGCCAGTTACGTGGACAATGGATGGCTTATTGATATGTCCTGGATGACGCTCGCTACACTAAATCGCCCAGTGCCAGCACAGGAATGTGCGTTTAGGCACATTCCTGTGCTGGCACGTGAATGAAGGAGAAGGTGGCTTTGACCTGCTCTATAGTATACGTATTATTACTTTATCAAATTTTCAGTATATTGGTCGCTGGTAAATTATAAAACATACAGCCAAAATCTCCACAGAATTGAAAACTTTTTTGCTATTTAATTGCTCCAATTCTGGAGAAGCAGTCCAATCTCCGTACCTTTTAAGTAGCTAAGCGTTTCATTTATTTTCATATATTTTTATCTAAACATAAATCGTCTTACATCTATTTAGTCTCCTACCTAGTTTGAGGGATACCCCAGGGCACTGTGCTCAGTTGAAATTTCGCTAATATGTTTAGTTATCACTTTGCCAGCAAGTTTAATGATTACATTACAAGTATTATTGTGCCTCTATGTGCATACTAATTCGGGCACAAATCTAAACATTCAGCTATTACTGAGAATCTAGAACTCCATGGACAGCAGTGTAGGTTGTAACTTTTAGACTAATGAGTTGGTTTAGATTCCATTAAACTTATTAAATCGGACAAAATTACAATCACGTGTACAAATATGCAATATCAGGCGTTTACTAGAGACCTTGACATAGACTGGACTAGGTCAATATCCCGGTAATAAGATAGTAGCAGCTTGCGTAAGGTCCGGTCAGTGACCGCAGGCCAGGGCACTTTCTCCTCGCCGCCCGACTGACCAGTTCCGAGCTACGTGACCCGGCGTTAGGATATTCTCATGACTACGGAAACTATTATAGTTTCCGTAGTCATGAGAATATCCTAACGCCGGGTCACGTAGCTCGATTAAGGAAGTGGTAATCGATATATGTGGAAGTATTAGTATTCGTATTTGATTAAAACACAGAAAAACAGATGCTTCTTCTAGAATGTATATTTTTGCAGATTGAGAGTTGGTGCAGAATTGCAGATCGCGTGTAGTTTCATATAAAAAAATATCGGCTTTGCTAGCCGAAGCGTGAAAAGAATTATTTAAGACCAAATGTTTGTAGGAAAATCTTTCTTAATAACACAAACAGGAAGTTTGTACGCATTTTGTGTATATTATAATGGCTACAGCAGTGCTCTGGCTGTAATAGATATTCGATCCTGGATCCGAGTACTGGGCATTGATTGTGTGATACTTGTCGTTATTTACCTACTTATCGGCAGTGCTATGAGACTCGTAACATAAAAGATAGGGCGAGGATGCATTTTGACGACCCAGTTAGTCCAGCGGTAGTTAACACTGCCTTCTGTGCTATGGGTCCCATAGCATGAACATTTGTATCCGAGTCATGGATGTATCTATCTATAATATGTATTTATTTACAAAAAAAAAGTATATATGTAATATATCAACCAGCTAGTATCCGTAACACAAGCCTCGTTGCTTAGCACGGAACTAGATGGCGCTGTGTGTCATAATGTCCAGGAATATTTATTTATTTATATTTATTTCCCCAGTGCTGTTTTTAATCGGAACTAGGTATATTTTGGAATCAGATATATCGGAGCTTTTATTTAATGACTGCAAAATGGTCTAGTCTGTTGCTTATGTGTAAGAAATGGAGCTATAGACAGGATAGCAATAGCCAAACACAAACATCAAAAGTCAAAATATTTATCTCAAAAATGGGTTATAAGAATCTGGACAGGTGCATTCCTCTTAAACATTTCCAAATATTGACATCCTTGAAGTTACACTTACTTAATAGGATAATTTAATAAATTTAATAGCAAAACATTACAATAGCTTTAGGTCTCCTCGGTTTTTGGAAACTTGGTGTTAACTTTCTTGTTTGGTTGCAGTGACGAGGACGATACGGGGCGTCTGCTGCGGCAGCTGAGCCGGGTCAACAGGCCGTACGGCGTCACCTTCCCGCAGATGGTGAAGCTTATGAGCCAGTGCCAGCAGGTAAAAACTACTATTACAACTACTATAATATTCATTTTTCTCTGGTAAACTTTTACATTTGTCTGTGGTAGCCTAAACGGTGAAGGAAAAACATCGTGAGAAAATTTGCATGCTTGAGAGATTTTCTCGATGGCGTGTAATTTGCCAACCCGCAGTAAGCTAGCGCGGTGGACTACAGCCTAGCCCCTCTCAAATGAGAGGAGACCCGTGCCTAGCAGTGGGACAATAATAGGTAGTTGATGACATTTTCAGGGCCAGTGACGCACGAGCACCTCTAGTGTTGCAAACGTCCATTAGGCTACGTTAACCGCTTACAATCAGGCGGGCCGTAGGCATGTCAGTCACACTCTTGATTTGTAAAAATAACAAAAGTAAAGTTGCCTCACAATTGGTGTTTTTAACATATCCATGCAATGAGACCAACTCATTGCATGGATATGTTAAAAACACCAATTCTCGAGACAGAAATACCCAGTCCCGTAACAAACTATCTGTAGGTCATGCAAATTGCATTTGCACCGCACAGGGATCGATACTGCGGCCTAATGCATAGCAGCTAATCTCTAAGCCAATCACCGAGTAGCTAATGCTTGTTAGTCTGGATTGGTGATAAATAATAATCTTTATTTACCAGAACAGCTCTTTTAGAGCTCGTTATGCAATCGGCCATACACATATGTCCATTTATGTAGCACAGTTGTTACGCGTTGTTAAATGGTTTAATTCCAACTTATGCCAGCAAACTGAGTTATAACTTATGGTTCGCATAATATGACATGACTTATCTTTAAAATGGTGAGACAAACTGACGACGCTCTCATCGAGTGCTGTGGCTGACAATGTGGCTTTAAATGAACTTGGGAAATCCTAACAATACTCAATTTATCCACTTTGTATACATTGTTACACGCTACGGTTCTTTGAATTACATAAAGTTAGTTCACTGAATGCACTTGAATTAATTTTTTAAGTTTAAACGGACTGTATGTCCCCTGGTCTGATGTCTTCAACGTAATAAAGGCTGTGACTTTAAAATTAAAATACATATCTATTCAGCTGTCCTACTCAAAGAATAGTTACTTATATCTTTGTATCGCAGGCCTGGGAAGATATAATATTCAATGTATTCCACAGTGCTTCTCGCAGATTAATAGGATTATTTCCATTAATAAAAAGTATTGATGTTGTGAGATATTCTGTTATATAACGTATGTGGCAACGAAGAGCGCCATTTTGCATTATAATATTGATATTCTAATAAAGTTCTAAGTGATTTTCATTTCTTGAGTAAGGTACCCGCGGGTATTAAGGCCTTTCGGGTAATAAGGCCTAAGTAACGAAACACGTACGAAATACAGTAATTGACGATCAAGGTTACACTCACACAAGCTCAGAGTGTATACAAGTCGCTGCGAAGTGGCGGACTAACGCTTGCATTTCTCCCCCCGACAATGTCGTCGAAATCATTCAGCAGTGCGGTCACGCCGCACGAATTATAAAAATTGGCTCCAGTAAAACGTAAGTTATTTTGAAAATATCATATTTACAAACCTGTATTAACTGTCCGTTTATTCATTTATGTATGCTTGTCCCTAGGTTACGGTATTAAAAGACTTGTAGTTGTAAAATTTTTATTATTTATTTTTTCTGTAACCACGTGGTTGGCAGATATTAAGGCCTATAAAATTTTACTATAGGCCTTATTATACTCCTATTTTTTTAAACTGCTATATAAGTAGAAGAGTGTTTTTAAAATGTTTGTTGGTGGGTAGTATTTACGTAGTTATACATTTCCAATTTATTTATTATTGTTTTCAGTGCTCACGGTCACGATGCCTCCCAAACGGGCATTGCGGTCAGTGATTAACAGAAGAGTTCAGAATCTGCTGCTAGTTCACCATCAACTTTGACACCGATTCCAATACCCGATGTTTCGCTTGGAAATATTTCACCTGTTGATTGTCTTCGACCAGCGACTCCAGAACAAACTAAGCAATCACCAGCTATAGCATCAACATCCACAGGTTAGGTCTCAAGAAAATCAATCGTGCAACGCAGCTATCATCGCACAGTTTATGGAACAAGCTCTAATTCAGATGAATCTGATAATTTACCACTCAGTCGGTTGAAAAGAAATTATTTTTATGATCTTCTGCCATAAGATCAAACATCTACACCGACTGTTAGCCGTAAAGCTATTAATTATCCCGGTACTCCACTCACAAAAGATCTATTTGAGAAATATAATCAAGAGAATATAAATAGTAAAGAAGTGAAAGGTAACGAAAGAAAAATAAACAAGACGAAAACTTGACCGATGTTAAAACAGACTGAAAAGAAAAAACTAAGTTTAAAAAGACTTTAAATCCTAAGAAAGCTAAAATCGTATCTGCAAAAAGTCTACTACCGTCAATGGTAAATCACAAAAACAAGTAAGTTGGTACTCATGCCTGCAAAGAAAATAGAATGCACGATGCAATGAGTGGTACCACGAAGAGTGTGTCGGTTTGACTGCAGAAGATACTGATGACTTTCAATGTCCTAATGGATGCGTATAAAGGCAATTTTTTTAATTTTCTATGACCACTATGCTTCCTATTGCTTTATGTTAATGATTATTGATCTCAAGAATACCAATTTAAGTAGTATAAGTTGATTTTTGGATAGTCTAAAGTATAGGCCTTTTTATCTTACCCTAGTATTATATTAAGGCCTACGGATGACGTTTTTTTTAAAGTTATATATTGTTTTAGTTTTAAGCTAGAGGAGCTATTTTTTGTTTAAACTCGGTAGTAATTTAAGTATATGCCTGATTAATAATAAAAATTGTTGATTATGTTGGATATTTTTCATTTTATTACAAATTTCCCTTAGCTAGGCCTTAATACCCCCAGGTACCTTAACTTTTACATTTGAATGACACAAACAAACACATTATATTATAATGATCTCCTTTTCAGGAAATATCATATAATATATGTATATAGACTATTTTCCATCAAACGAGATCTGCATTTACGTACGCACTAAGTTCCAAAAGTGTCTATTTTATTGGCAAAAGGGAACGCACAGAGACAAAGACACCATGCTTTCAAGAAAAAGTACCTACTGGGAGTATGCATTCCTAAACCCCGAGCGGGCATCATCAGCACATGCATGAACGGAAATCTCCTCTCGTATCCTCTTAAAACACCAACTCCGGGAACCCCTGTGAAACTTCTAAAAGGCATATAACAGTTCCTATTCCGAATAGTTTCTGTGCAAAAGCAACGCTTTCTCTCTGCTAGCTAAGACAAGATAGTATTACATGAAGGTAATAAATACATAGTCAACTCATTCGATCATGATTTCAAAAGCTTTGGTGGATAATAGGAGCAATTTAATCTTATTACTATTGTACTTATTAGGTATAAGTATAGTATAAGATACCTGTTTATTCGAAGAAATCGTAAGCAATCTCCTGCCAATCAACAACCACAAATTATAGGCATATTGACAGTTAGATCGTGTGTATCTACCAGACAATTTCTGTGAAATAACTAGATATTTTCACTTATTTAGAATTATATTAGTGCAGCTTGTAAATGGAAAAGAATGAAAATATAATATGAACACAAAATATGAACTAAGTTCATATTCATTTCGTTATTCAGGCGCTATTTTGGGATTATAATCCGCTGGGTACAGATCACCTCTCATTTGAGAAGAATTAGGCAATAGTCCACCTAGCCTATAAGTGGTTGGCAGACTCGCCATTGCGCGAGCGACACTTGTGATAAGATAGAACCGTCCAATCGTCCATAGGCTACGATAACCGCTTACCATCAGATAATTCGTAACTCGTAAGGTTGTTCGACCCCAAACCAATGAGGTAATAATAATAATAATACTTTAAGCAGCCATAAAAACGTGATAGCGCACTTAGTGATTGTGTCGCTTTCGTTGGGAAAGCTTCGTAACTGTTGGTACATAACAACTACTAGAAAAAAGTTAGATATAGATGATTTTTGTGAACTTGTATGGCAAAAATATTATGCTTTGATATGTCATGATATATGAAGGAAACCAATGCGGTATTATATTAGAATTTAGATATTATTTGTAGTTTGAATCTTGAATGTTACTACTACCGCCATCTATCAGGGAATAGACAAAACACGACACACCATGCATAGATAAATTCTAGCTGTTTTTAGTCGACAACAATACTGTTCCAGGTGGAAGGTGTGGAAATCTTCGACGAAGGTGGAGACACACCAGAGCACGGTGGCGGTGGCTGGAGAGATACCGGTGCGGCGCGGGCCAGGCTTGACGCGGGTGGAGCTCACGCGGGCCTCTTGGGGGGAAGTCCACTGACCCTTCTGCAAGGGATCATACCAGGTAATAACAACTGCCACTGTTTGTTATAACAACATGCAACAGCGCCTGGGTGAAGCGAACATATTTTTTTTTTGTGCATTAATCGATCTTATGGCAAGCTGGAAAAGGTAGAGCTAGAATCTGCTGAATGTTGGTCGCGGGGGACCGGTCGTCATGGCGATCTTTGGGGGAGACCTATGTCCAGCAGTGGACTTCTGACGGATGTTATAATAATAATAATGATTGCAAGCTGTTCTATTATGCTGATTAAAAATAGAACTATATATTTCCATTAAAATGGCCTATTCCGAGATCTAAGATTTTTTTTTTCTTGTTACTTCAGGTACAAAATGGTGTGGCACAGGAGACATAGCGGCGGACTACCACGACCTGGGCGCAGACAGGCGCCTGGACCGCTGTTGCCGCACGCACGATCTCTGTCCAACTAAAGTCCGCGCCTTCTCCAGCCGATATAACCTCACCAACAACTCACTGTACAGCAAGTCGCACTGCACCTGCGACGACATGCTCTTCGATTGTCTCAAGACAACTAACACTTCCGCTTCACACCTCATGGGACACATCTACTTCAACATAGTTCAAGTGCCATGCCTCGAAGACGTCGACAACGAACGACGGTTTCGTACGGCTAGGCTAGGTTTTTAACTCTATCTAGTGCAGAATAGCGGAATTAAACTCACCAGCGCCATCTAGTAGTCACGATCGTGTGTCATGCATGCACAGATTTTTTTAATGCTGTAAATTTTGCATTTTATAAATCTTCGTGTTTTCTCTAATGATTGAGATTATGTAAATAATGATTAAATTTTAATAATGTTCTTAAATAACATTAGACATCAAGCTGTGATACGTCTGTGCCTTTAAATGTGAAAGTATTTTTGTTAGAGGATGGCGCTATACAGATAAAAAACATTGTTATAAATAGATAATAAGATATTTATTTATTCGTTTGTTACATACAATCATGACAAAGTTACAGATTTTCTATTGTAACAATAGACTAGACTACATATTTATTTACGAACCCTATTTTATAATGATTTAGAGAAATAAAATATGAATTAGTTCATACCAAATAAAATTATTTATTTTAAATCATCTGTAACTTGTTTTATTATACTGATTTAGATTTCAAGAGTAATCAATAATTACGGAAATTAAAAAAATATCATCAAAGATCATCTTGCCAAGGAGATTGCACATAGAACAGCTGGCGCCATATCACCAGCATTAACAAAATCTTTGTAGCCAGCAATCCTATTTATTACGTTTTTGTGAAACCTTGTGACTCCACGGGGAACTTAGAAAAACCAACGCAGTGAAATTATGGGGAATTTCTTTACATAGGTCACAAGTTTAAATATCGTATCTCTGACTTTGATGATATTTTTTTAAATCATATCGACGGGTGAATGGCTATAGTATCGGGCAAACTAGTTCAAAGACCACCAATTTTTCCTGAATATAATGACCTATTCATTAGATTCAGAAAAAATGCGAGTTTGAGATGCGAATAAGAGTTTGATTTAATCGACATTATATTACATTGTTAGTATATGGCTAGTTGGTTTAACGGCCAACCGTGCATCACTAGATTTCAGGAAGAAACATGGAAGTGACAATGCTTCGAAAAAGCAATTGATTTATTTGTTATTTGATTAACTATTACCTAGCAAATTAAACAAAACTTAAAATGGACTAACATGAAATAAAAAAATATTTTACCCCAGTTTTGTTAATACTTAATAACTTAATCAATCACAAAATACGTTGATTTAACTTTGTATAAGGCTTCTTCCGGTAAAACTAGTTTAACTCCATACAATACTAACGCAATTGCAGTCAAAGCCGTTCAAGCACCTTAAATCCCGTATTTTAATTATATACTTTATATTTATATGTATGTCGGTATGTGTTATTTACAAGTAATTCTGGATGTTGATAAAGGTTTTTTTATACCACAAGGGTGGCAAACAAAGTAAGCGGTTACATAAGCGTTTGCAGCACCGGATGTGTCCCACCCACATTGCTGACCCAGTAGATACTGTTTAGGTTTCATAAAATAGGTAAGTTACTATGTATACAATACTATTAGGTGAAATATGGGAGTAAACCCAATACTCCACTGCTTACCCCTGCAGAGATATAAGTGTGATGGTATGTTATACAAAAACACCCATTGTAGAGTCAACACCAGATGGCTTGCATATGAGTATGAGTTGCCAAACCCTCCAGAATCCGTTTACGTTTTTTATAATAAGGAATAAATAAACTGCCAGCAAACGGTATTCCCGTGCTGGCAGAATTAACAGGATCACTACTCACTCGCAGAAACATAACTATTGCTGTTTCACTGCGATCTTCTGTAATCGATCTTTATTTGAGCAAAAATCTCGCTATGCCTTAACTCATAAATGAATATACCTGTTTAGGTCTATTATTTTAGAGTCATGACTAAATTAAAAACATTTTAGAACGCAGCTTTTTTTAACCTGTCAAGTCAACACATCACAGACAGAAAACGTCAAAAGAGAAACGTCAAATAGTTTCGTGATTTCATCTTTTTCTCTGTAATATTCATAAATTCTAAACTTTTGGAGTTTTAAACTAAGTAATAATGTCAATAATTCGAAGAATAATATTGTGTTAGCAATATTATAAAATATACAGCCAGTTCACGATGTCAAATGAGACGACAGTGAGTGCAAAAGGTGTGTTATTTTGTTCATTTGTTTGTTAATTTAGGCGATAATGTTTTCCGTAGAGGCACTGAATGGTGTTTCTGTTTCAAGTGGAGGCCGCGGGCGAGTGCAATGGTCCGGTTCCGGACCAAACAAGGCGGTTGCTCGAAGAAGAATTTAATGTTCAACGAGCGAAAATGAAAGAGTTGTTCTTGCAAAAAGAAGGTTCGTTGTCTGTTATCAGCGGTGTAGGATGTGAGGGTGTTATGTAGGCTTGGTCTGGTTTGTTTCATTGCATGAAATTCACGCGACAACTTTGATTTGTGGCTAGAGAACAGACTACCTTAAATTTTGTTCCATATTATAGAGTACCTTTGTTTTGAATAGTTGGTGATTGTTTGTAAACTCGTGTTTGTGTTACTTTAACCTTGTCCTCGTCCTGTTGATTTGTTAAAACTTGTTGTTCTAGACTACAGGTAGCATCCATTTAAATAGTATTTTCTAATATTATTATTATTTCCCTAACACATTAATTTTGCACTTCTACCCGACATAAACAACATTTTACACTTTTTGACACATAACACCACATTTAATATTGTCTCCACTTTCATTGATACACTATAAAATATATTAACAGCTTATCATTAATCTTTGTTTCCCATAGCAATTAACATAGAAATTATAATACCCTCTGTGGGTTGTTGTTGCATTTCTTAGTACCAAGGTCACTTGATGATAAGTTTTGTCTATTACAAACTAGCTTTCACATTTTTTTTTAGTTTGCAAATTTAAACATTTTATATATAGGAAACAGGTATAGCTCAGTAATTGGATTACAGATGTCTGATGGCAGTAGCTTTGTATATAAAATACAGATATTTAGCTGCATCGGGGTGACCCCATAATAACTGGTAGGAGGCTAGGAAGCCCTAAATAATCAATTTAGGTTACAGCGCAGCTGATGGCGGAATATATATCTCATAGATATTTCTACACAACATTTAATATTAGTGAAACTTTTACTATACAGAGGAATATTAATTATGCTATAGTTTTATTTCTTAATTATTGTATAATCTATAGGCTCTGTCTTACCTGATTTAAAACAGGCATCATAGTATTTATGTATAGTGAACTCTGAGCAAAATCCAAATTAATTTATTGTATGTCTCATTGATGTAGTGGTTGAGAGAGCATCTACTGAGCCCACCAGTAAAGATTGTAGGTTCCTATTAGTCTCCTCATACGATCATTAACATATGGATGGTGATGGTTATCATTGCATGTGCAGGTCCACTGTGATAATGGAGAGGCATCCAATCCATATCCATACTATGCTTAAACCGCGGAACCAATTTAGATGAGATTGAATGCCAAGATAGGACACAATATGGATTTAAAAACAAATCTTTAATAATGAGGAATTAATAAATAGGTTTTCTGACATTTTATAATTGAGAAATAGTAATATACCATGGGGAGATTTTACCACCGTAAACAACATCTTCATCTCAACAAAATCCTAGGAAATGGACTGTGCAAAAAATTTCTGTTTATTTCTTTAAACTTTCAACCCTTAAAAATCATATTTGTCTCATACTTAATCCTTATAATCATATATCATAATAATTATTTATAAACCTTTGTTAGTAGATTGAATAAAATAAAAACTATTCATTATATTAAATTTCAGTCAGAAACATAATATAAAAGACACAAGGAAATAAGTTAGTTTTATGATTATACTTTAACAAAGGATATATCTGTCATTGTGAGGTCAATAAGAACAAATTTGACATTATACCCAATTGAGAAGTTTGTTAGTAAATGAGAATTTTGGAATTAGTTGGTAATCATTTACCCACTAATTCATGACCCTCTATTATTAATTAATAACTGTTGTTACCTTCAATCTTTGCAGAGGACATGAGGAAGATGCTCCAGGACAAGGAGCAGCTAGAGTCAGAGGTGCTGGGGCTCCGTGCTGAGCTGCAGCAGCTGCAGACCCTCAGCGAAAACCAGAAGTCTGAAATACAAAGCTTGCAGATGCTTGTCAGTGGTATGTGCTGTACATGTTATTTTCTGGTTTGATACAAGCTCATGAGAAGACCTATAAAAACCTATAGGCACTACGAGTCACAGGTTCTATTTCCGCATTGCACCCACAAAAGAAGAAATTCTAGTGTATGAGCAATATTTATTTCATCATCATCATCATCATTTCAACTATTAGACGTCCAATATTTATTTATTTTTATTTATTTAAAGATCTCCAACAAAGTAAGTACATAATTTGTTACAGAAGATTTTGCACACATCACTTTAGTCTTTGTACTCCTTCACTTATAGGAGACCACATCATGCTTATATAAACAAAACTAAACACAGAAAAATATACAAAGACTTATAGTTAAAAATAATGCTAATCTAAGTAAACTAAAGCAATAGAAACTTTTGTGTTCCTATTGCTCATACTCTAGAATTTTCTCAATAGGAACACAAAAACACTTAAAATATCATTATTTACAGTATAAAAGCTTGTGCATAACCATACAATTAGGGTTTTTTATCCTGAATAGAATATAATATGGCCATTGTTTTATGTATATGATAGGAACTCATGCAAAGCTTTATACTCTTATCAAATTAAATTAATCAATTACACCGAAACTAGTTGTGTAGTTGGGTTTTACTTGCTAAACTAAATAATATTGTAAATGTTAAGTTTATAGTTTGGCAGATGGAATAATATGTTTTATTAAATGAGCATGAGCATAACTTAATAATAATTATTATTATTTGTGAAATAAAGGTACAATGTCGCAAAATAGCGATATCTACTTGTCAACCTATGGATAGCCAAAAAATAAGTGTAATTATACATTTTATAAGGCGCAAAATTCGTTATCCCTTACATTCAGTAAATGAAGTTGTGTGAGATACGCATCAAGTGAATAAGTACACTATCTTGTATCTGTATCACAAACCTCATTACTTAGCTCGGAACATAGATGGCGCTGTGTAATTATGTCCAAATATATAAATAATAAAAATTATAAATATATTTATTATTATTATTAATGTGCTTGCATAGTAGAAATACCTACAAATCTTTCAATATATTAAGTAATATACACTATACAGACAAGTTGTTTGATTTGTACATGTTAACATTTATATGTTTAATCATTAAAAAGTATCAATTGATAAATAATTTTCCTCATTAGTAATAAAACAGGAGTGAACAATGTTACCGTCCTTCTGTTTGATGTGGGGCTCCAAAGGTAAATAAATAATAATAATAAATAAATATTCCTGGACATTATGACACACAGCGCCATCTAGTTCCGTGCTAAGCAACGAGGCTTGTGTTACGGATACTAGTTGGTTGATATACTACATAATGTATACTTTTTTTTTGTAAATACATACATATTATACATAGATACATCCATGACTCGGATACAAATGTTCTTGCTCATCACATAAACATTTGTCCCTACCGGGATTCGAACCCGGGACCCATAGCACAGAACTACCGCTGGACTAATTGGGTCATCAATAAAATAATAAAAGAAGAATGCAGTGATGTACTAATGTACACTCACATTTCGCCAGTATGTTTTGGTGTGGTTTTAGGTACCATATCAAAAGGAGCGAGCCTATTGCCATCAACCGGGCACGAGGTCACGGTCCGGGCTGCTACTGAAAATGCCATAAATGCAAAATCCAATAACAATTCAAGAGTCAGATAAATCGATTATAACAGTAAACAAACACATTTGTGTTGTTCTATTGTCAACAGAAACGGTGGAGGCTTCATCATCAGGGACGGAAGAGGTCAGAAGGTTGCGAGGTAGGAACCTGGAGCTAGAACAGCACCTGAACCAGCTGAGACAACAGCAGCAGGTATATCAAAAACATTTTCAACTATAATATATCAGAAGGTGACAATAGCGGTGATCCTAGGGTGACTAGTCTTTAATTCCCACTGAACATCAAACCTTCATACGCTTTTTGATAACCTCAGTGACAAAATGTAATGAGATTTTTCGCTCAAACTGGGACTGACCCGACTGGGGAAGTATCTCTGCTTTACAGAAAAAAATGCAGTGAAATAACAATAGTTATGTTACTGCGAGTGAGTAAGTTCGCCAGAGCTCGTTAGGGGAGTGACTATACTGACAGCATGTGAATCCCGTGTGAGAAAGAAACTTTCTTTGAGACCCAATTAGTCCTTCTGTGCTATGGGTCCCGGGTTGGAATCCCGGTAGGGAAAAATGTTTGTGTGATGAGCATGAACACTTGTATCCGAGTCATGGCTGTATCTATGTATAATATGTATGTATTTACAACAACAAAAAAGTATATGTACTATATCAACCAACTACTATCCGTAACACAAGCCTCGTTGCTTAGCACGGAACTAGATGGTGCTGTGTGTCACAATGTCCAGGAATATGTATTTATTTTATAAACCTAAACACTCCCTATTTTTTAATAAATGTCAAATGTAAAATATTTCCACCGTCTCAATTGAGCCAGGAGTGGGTTTTTCTGTTTTATTTATTTACCTACGTTAGCATAAAAATAAGATCTCACTGACCTTGTACCGTCTTCATATCGGCATTCCTATACATGTATTGTTTGTTTATTAAACCATATTTAATTGTTAAAATTTTCAAGTAACACACTGAAAGAAAATAAAAATTATTGCGTATATCATATCTTAGCAATATCTGTTGAATATTAACACAACCGCTGCACGCGCACTCTAGGCATGCCTACCACTACTTCGACCACAGACTTTGCATAGAATAGAATGGGCGTATTAAAACTACATTTACCTACAGTACACATTCTAAGTAATAATAATAGTAACATATTCTAAGAGAGGTCTCACTACCTCTGCTTTACAAAAAACCGCAGTGAAACAATATTAGATGTGACAGCATAGGAATTCCATTTACTGTCCGTTTAGTAATTTCCATATTTTTTTGTAAGAAACTGGTCCAAAATGTTTAGACTTTAAAAGCGACCATGATTCTCTGAGTTTGTTTAGGCATTTCTACTCAGAGGTCGAGTTAGGAAATGCCGATGCCAACTAGATACTAAAAAAATATTACATGACTTGTAAAGACTTGTGTCTTTAAAAGGATCTATTTACGGAAATAAACAATCATTCATTCAATCAATCATTCTATCATTCTATCATTCATTCATATTTTGGATTATTAAAAAAAATGTCGAAAGGTTTTCAAATGGTGGGTAACCCGCGAGTACCACCTCTGGTGTTGCAAACGTACATAGCCACCAACTGCGACCAATCTGGTGGCTCGTACGATTGCCTTACTTGTGGTATAAAAAAAATACCCTAATTTTCTGAGCTATTTCACCATGTTTGTATTTCAGTGGTACGAATATAGCTCAACTCATTGGATGACCTCTATAGCACTGTTGTTCTTTATCATTTGAAGGTTTAAGTGTTTACATAAATGTATGTTTGGCCGTACAAACTGTGTACATATTTGTGTATAGGATGATTTAAGTCATAAAAGTTGAAACGAAATTTATTTAAAACTATAATTTTTCTATTGGTGTTACTTATACCGTCTATCTCAACAAAACGTTGCCAAGATATTGTCTTGTGTTATGGGTGCATTTACAAACTCAAATGTTCATATACACTAAATCCCGACCCAGAACTACTATCTGTAAATCGTAAATTATTGCACTCTATATTGTATGGACTGATTATTATCGTATTATATAGAATCATTTATTAAATAAACAGACAGAAATGTGTGCTGGGGAGTTTGTTGCGCCGCTTCTTCTTCCCAGCAAAAACACTAGGAAGCGGTAAAGGGCGGTTGTTTTTGGGGGCTGTCGTTATTGTTGACGTTCAAAAAGAGCCAATTAAATTTGGCCTACTTTGAATAAATGATATTTTGACTTTGGCTTTGTACAAATATTTGTTACAACAAATACTTGTTACACATCATAGGTTGCACATTCGAACCCTGCACGGGTTCGAATGTGCAACCTGTGATGTGCAAGCCGATGGCTCAGTCGCAGCAATAATGATAATGTACTAAAATTAATTCGTCTTAGTAACTTATCCGCCAAATTAATTATTCAGACATTTTCAAAGATTTTTAAACAAAATGTAAACACAGCTGATTAAATGAAACATACTATAGGTACACTCAGTTTGAAATTCCGACTGGAAAATTCTCTAGATTCGAGTAAATATACGATATTGTATCACAATATTACTTAGACCAACCGGCTTAGATAATAGTGATGCGCTAGTCTAAGTTATTCTATGCACTTGTAGTACATCGTAACTTATGTACGTCTGTCGTGCGTTTATCGCTAAAAATTAACATAAGGCCCGGTCCCGTGGAGCTCGGCACTTAAATTATCATACTTGAAACATACTTAAGTGGTTTGGATAACTTAGTCAGCTCAAATGTGCTTGTTTGGTTGTGAAATTGAGTAAACAATATATACAAGTGTTTGTAGTATGAATATAAGTGATTACTTCCGTTTTTTTTAAATGAAGCGGTTTAGTCCAAAAATTTTAGTGCAATAATACCATTAAATAAGTCACACCTTCTGAATACAAGTTTTGTTCTTATACTTCTAAATGACCTCCAAACTCGAAATATAATTTATTCAAGGTCGGCAAAATTGTATTGGTTCTTTTTGGAAGTCAACAATAAATACATGCCTGCCTCGGGCCTAATTCATTTGCTTTGTGTCCCTGGAATTCTATACAGATTGTAGCGTACATTAATCATGTGAAAGTCACTTCTTAGTAGGAATTCAAAAACTTTTTCGGTGTTAGTACTGGCCAGCCCCTTACCGTGTGCTAGTGTGATGGATGTGAATTACTTGGTAACCGCCCGCGCTGTGTGGCAGGAGGTGTCCTTGGCGCCGGCCACGTTCGTGCGCTCACTGGCGAGGAAGCTGGGCGCGGAGGCGGAGGAGCAGCCACCTAGAAGAGTACGTACCCCATGTTTTTACTAACATACCTACTCGTTTCTCTGTTCTGGAAACTAACTTCCTGATGATCTTTTTAGAACTGTTTTGAATTAGAATTACTTACATCAAGAAATTCTAATTAAATACTGCAAATTGAACCAGCAATGGTTCAGCAGTTTAATGATAATGCAAGTAAATTAAGAAAAAGAAGATTAAAAAAAAATATTTATTATTTTTATTTACTACCTATATATTATTCAATATCTAGCTATTACCCGCGACTTCGTTACATAAAATTAGTATATTACTTTTTTTTTTTTTTTTTGGTGTATTGAAACCGTCCTTATTTTTGGCGACGTTATTTTTGGCATCGGTATTGATGGCGTCGTTATTGTTGGCATCGGTATTAATGGCGTCGTTATTGTAAGCGTCGGTATCGGCGGCGTCGTTATTATTGTCGGCGTCGGTATTGGTGACGTCTTTATTGTTGAAGTCGGTATTGATGGCGTCGTTATTGTAAGTGTCGGTGTTGGTGACGTCGGTATTGGTGGCGTCGGTATTGATGGCGTCGGTATTGGTGGCGACGGTACTGTTAGCGTCGGTATCAGTGGCGTCGTTACTATTGCTGGCGTGGTTATTGATGGCGTCGGTATTGATGGCGTCTGTATTAGATGCATTAGTATTAATGGCGTCGTTATTATTGGCGTCGGTATTTGTGTTGTCGTTATTATTAGCGTCGGTATTGGTGGCGTCGGTTTTGTTAGCGTCGGTATTGATAGGCAGTGTTAATGGCATCAGTGTTGGATGCATAAGTACAGGTGGCGTCGATTTTGTTAGCGTCGGTATCGGTGGCGTCCTTATTATTGTTGGCGTCGGTATTGGTGGCGTCGTTATTGTTAGCGTCGGTATCGACGGCGTCGTTATCGCTGGTAATGGTGGCGTTGATATTGATAGTCTGTATTGATGGCGTCAGTATTGATAGGTTAAGTTAATAGCGTCGGTATTGTATGTATAGGTATATACGTAAAATAAAAAAATGTCTTATCAAGAAGGCATATTATAATTTAAATGACTATTTTAGTGACAGTACAAGATGGTCACCGGATTGACTTTGGTAAAATGGATTTGTGTATGCTAGCTCACATAATAATAATAATAGCCATTCGATAAACTGTGTACCATTAGATTCATTGTAATATTGTATAGAATCGTTAAATTAATTAACAGACAGAACTGTGTTGTTGGGGAGTTTGTTGCGCCGCTTCTTCTTCCCAACAAAAACACTAGGAAGCGGTGAAGGGCGGGCGTTTTTGGGGGCTGTCTTTATTGTCGACGTTCAAAAAGAGCCAATTAAATTTGGCCTACTTTGAATAAATGATATTTTGATTTTGATTTTTTAGGTATATCGGTGTCGTCGTTATTGTTAGCGTCGGGAGTGATGGCGTCGTTATTAATGGCGTCTGTATTGGATGCATTGGTATTATTGGCGTCGTTATTATTAGGGTCGGTATTTGTGGCGTCGTTATGATCAGCGTCGATTTTGTTAGCATCAGTATTGATAGGCAGTGTTAATGGCGTCGGTGTTGGATGCATAGGTACTGGTGGCGTCGATTTTGTTAGCGTCTTTATCGCTGGCGTCTGTATTGGTGGCGTCTTTTTTTCTGGCGTAGGTCATGGTGACGTCGTTATTGTTAGCGTCGGTATCGGTGGCGTCATTATTATTGTTGGCGTCTGTATGGCGACGTCGTTACTGTTGAAGTCGGTATTGATGGCGTCGATATTGTAAGTGTCGGTAATGGTAGCGTCGTTATTGTTAGCGTCTGTATCGGTGGCGTTGTTATTGATGGCGTCCGTATTGGTGGCGTCGTTATCGTTTGCGTCGGTATCGGCAGCGTCGTTATTATTGTTGGCGTCGGTATTGGAAATGAAATGAAATGAAATGAAATGAAATGAAATGAAATGAAATGAAATGAAATGAAATGACGAATGAATGAAATTGGTGACGTCTTTATTGTTGAATTCGGTATTGATGGCGTCGTTATTGTAAGAGTCGGTGTTGGTGGGGTCGGCAAGGGTGGCGTCGTATTGATGGCGACGTTATTGTAAGTGTCGGTTGGTGTCGTCGGTATTGGTGGCGTCGGTATTGTAAGTGTCGGTTGGTGTCGTCGATATTGGTGGCGTTGTTATTGTAAGTGTCGGTGTTGGTGGCGTCGGTATTGATAGCGTCGGTATTGGTGGCGTCGTTATTGTTAGCGTTGGTATCGGTGACGTCGTTATTATTGTTGGCGTCGGTATTGGTGGCGTCGTATTGATGGCGTCGGTATCGATGGCGTCGTTATTATTGTTGGCGTCGGTATTGGTGACGTCTTTATTGTTGAATTCGGTATTGATGGCGTCGTTATTGTAAGAGTCGGTGTTGGTGGGATCGGCAAGGGTGGCGTCGTATTGATGGCGACGTTATTGTAAGTGTCGGTTGGTGTCGTCGGTATTGGTGGCGTCGGTATTGTAAGTGTCGGTTGGTGTCGTCGATATTGGTGGCGTCATTATTGTTGGCGTCGTATTGATGGCGTCGGTATCGATGGCGTCGTTATTATTGTTGGCGTCGGTATTGGTGACGTCTTTATTGTTGAATTCGGTATTGATGGCGTCGTTATTGTAAGAGTCGGTGTTGGTGGGGTCGGCAAGGGTGGCGTCGTATTGATGGCGACGTTATTGTAAGTGTCGGTTGGTGTCGTCGGTATTGGTGGCGTCGGTATTGTAAGTGTCGGTTGGTGTCGTCGATATTGGTGGCGTCGTTATTGTAAGTGTCGGTGTTGGTGGCGTCGGTATTGTTAGCGTCGTTATTGTTAGCGTCGGTATTGGTGACGTTTTTATTGTGAAGTTGGTATCGATGGCGTCGTTATTATAAGAGTCGGTGTTGGTGGCGTCGGTATTGGTGGTGTCGTATTGGTGGCGTCGTATTGATGTCGTCGGTATCGGTGGCGTCGTTATTATTGTAAGCGTCGGTATCGGTGGTGTCGTTATTATTGTCGGCGTCTGTATTAGTGGCGTCGTTACTGTTAGCGTCGGTATCGCTGGCGTCGTTATTATTTTTGGCGTCGTTATTGTTAGCGTCGGGATCGGTAGCATCGGTGTTGGTGCCGTCGGTATTTATGGCGTCGTTATTGTTAGCGTCGGTATCGGTGGCGTCGGCATTATTCTTGGCGTCGGTATTGGTGACGTCTTTATTGTTGAAGTTGGTATCGATGGCGTCGTTATTGTAAGAGTCGGTATTGGTGGCGACGTTATTATTCTTGGCGTCGGTATTGGTGCCGTCTTTATTATTGAAGTCGGTATTCATGGCTTCGTTATTGTAAGTGTCGTTGTTGGTGGCGTCGGTATTGTTAGCGTCGGTATTAATGGCGTCGGTATTGGTGGCGTCGTTATTATTGTTGGCGTCTGTATTGGTGGCTTCGTTATTGTTAGCGTTGGTATCGGTGGCGTCGTTTATGTTAGCGTCGGGATCGTTTGCGTCGTTATTATTGACGGCGTCGGTGTTCATGGCGTCGTTATTGTTAGCGTCGGTATCGGTGGCGTCGTTATTATTGTTGGCGTCGGTATTAGTGGCGTCGTTATTGTTAGCGTCGGGATCGGTTGCGTCGTTATTGTTAGCGTCGGTATCGGTACGTCGTTTTTATTGGCGTCGGTATTGATGGCGTCGTTATTGTTAGCGTCGGTATCGGTACGTCGTTTTTATTGGCGTCGGTATTGACGGCGTCGTTATTGTTAGCGTCGGTATCGGTGGCGTCGTTAGTTTTCTTGGCGTCGGTATTGGTGACGTCTTTATTATTGACGGCGTCGGTGTTCATGGCGTCGTTATTGTCAGTGTCGGAGTTATTGGTGGCGTCGGTATTGTTAGCGTCGGTATTGATAGCGTCGGTATTGATGTTGTCGGTATTGGCGGCTACGTTATTGTTAGCGTCGGTTCCGGTGGCGTCGTTATTATTGTCGGCGTCGGTATCGGTGGCGTCGTTATTATTGTCGGCGTCGGTATCGGTGGTTTCGTTATTATTTTTGGCGTCGTTATTGTTAGCGTCGGGATCGGTTGCGTCGTTATTGTTAGCGTCGGTATTGGTGACGTCTTTATTGTTGAAGTTGGTATCGATGGCGTCGTTATTGTAACAGTCGGTGTTGGTGGCGTCGGTATTGGTGGCGACGTTATTATTCTTGGCGTCGGTATTGGTGACGTCTTTATTATTGAAGTCGGTATTCGGCGTCGTTATTGTAAGTGTCGGTTGGTGTCGTCGGTATTGGTGGCGACGTTATTATTCTTGGCGTCGGTATTGGTGACGTCTTTATTGTTGAAGTCGGAATTCATGGCGTCGTTATTGTAAGTGTCGGTTGGTGTCGTCCGTATTGGTGGCGTCGTTATTGTTAGCGTCGATATCGGTGGCGTCGTTATTGTTAGCGTCGGTATCGGTGGCGTCGGTATTGGTGACGTCTTTATTGTTGAAGTTGGTATCGATGGCGTCGTTATTGTAAGAGTCGGTGTTGGTGGCGTCGGTATTGTTAGCGTCGGTATTGATAGCGTCGGTATCGGTGGCGTCGTATTGATGGCGTCGGTATAGATGGTGTCGTTATTATTGTCGGCGTCGGTATCGGTGGCGTCGTTATTATTGTTGGCTACTGTATTTGTGGCTTCGTTATTGTTAGCGTTGGTATCGGTGGCGTCGTTAATGTTAGCGTCGGGATCGGTTGCGTCGTTATTATTGACGGCGTCGGTGTTCATGGCGTCGTTATTGTAAGTGTCGGTGTTGGTGGCGTCGGTATTGTTAGCGTCGGTATTGATAGCGGCGGTATTGGTGGCGTCGTTATTGTTAGCGTCGGTATCGGTGGCGTCTTATTATTGTTGGCGTCGGTATTGGTGACGTCGTTATTGTTAGCGTCGGGATCGGTACGTCGTTTTTATTGGCGTCGGTATAGACGGCGTCGTTATTGTTAGCGTCGGTATCGGTGGCGTCGTTAGTTTTCTTGGCGTCGGTATTGGTGACGTCTTTATTGTTAAAGTCGGAATTCATGGCGTCGTTATTGTAATTGTCGGGTGTTGTCGTCGGTACTGGTGACGTCGGTATTGATGGCGTCGGTATTGGTGGCGTCGTTATTGTTAGCGCCGGTATCGGTGACGTCGTTATTATTGTTGGCGTCGGTATTGGTGGCGTCGTATTGTCGGCGTCGGTATCGGTGGCGTCGTTATTATTGGTGGCGTCGTTATTGTTAGCGTCGGTATCGGTGGCGTCTTTATTATTGTTGGCGTCGGTATTGGTGAAGTCGTTATTGTTAGCGTCGGGATCGGTACGTCGTTTTTATTGGCGTCGGTATAGGTGGTGTCGTTAGGTTTCTTGGCGTCGGTATTGGTGACGTCTTTATTATTGAAGTCGGTATTCATGGCGTCGTTATTGTAATTGTCGGGTGTTGTCGTCGGTACTGGTGGCGTCGGTATTGGTGGCGTCGGTATTGACGGCGTCGGTATTCATGGCGTCGTTAATGTAAGTGTCGGTTGGTGTCGTCGGTATTGGTGGCGACGTTATTATTCTTGGCGTCGGTATTGGTGACGTCTTTATTGTTAAAGTCGGAATTCATGGCGTCGTTATTGTAATTGTCGGGTGTTGTCGTCGGTACTGGTGGCGTCGGTATTGGTGGCGTCGGTATTGACGGCGTCTGTATTCATGGCGTCGTTAATGTAAGTGTCGTTGTTGGTGGCGTCGGTATTGTTAGCGTCGGTATTGATGGCGTCGGTATTGGTGGCGTCGTTATTGTTAGCGCCGGTATCGGTGACGTCGTTATTATTGTTGGCGTCGGTATTGGTGGCGTCGTATTGTCGGCGTCGGTATCGGTGGCGTCGTTATTATTGTCGGCGTCAGTATTGGTGGCGTCGGTATCGGTGGCGTCGTTATTGTTGTTTGCGTCGGTATTGGTGACGTCTTTATTGTTGAAGTTGGTATCGATGGCGTCGTTATTATAAGAGTTGGTGGCGTCGGTATTGGTGGTGTCGTATTGATGTCGTCGGTATCGGTGGCGTCGTTATTATTTTAAGCGTCGGTATCGGTGGTGTCGTTATTATTGTCGGCGTCTGTATTAGTATCGTCGTTACTGTTAGCGTCGGTATCGCTGGCATCATTATTATTTTTGGCATCGGTATTGGTGGCGTCGTTATTGTTAGCGTCGGGATCGGTTGCGTCGTTATTGTTAGCGTCGGTATCGGTAGCATCGGTGTTGGTGCCGTCGGTATTTATGGCGTCGTTATTGTTAGCGTCGGTATCGGTGGCGTCGGTATTGGTGACGTCTTTATTGTTGAAGTTGGTATCGTTGGCGTCGTTATTGTAAGAGTCGGTATTGGTGGCGACGTTATTATTCTTGTCGTCGGTATTGGTGCCGTCTTTATTATTGAAGTTGGTATTCATGGCGTCGTTATTGTAAGTGTCGTTGTTGGTGGCGTCGGTATTGTTAGCGTCGGTATTGATGGCGTCGGTATAGGTGGCGTCGTTTATGTTAGCGTCGGGATCGTTTGCGTCGTTATTATTGACGGCGTCGGTGTTCATGGCGTCGTTATTGTAAGTGTCGGTGTTGGTGGCGTCGGTATTGTTAGCGTCGGGATCGGTTGCGTCGTTATTGTTAGCGTCGGTATCGGTAGCATCGGTGTTGGTGTCGTCGGTATTGGTGGCGTCGTTATTGTAAGTGTTGGTGTTGGTGGCGTCGTTATTGTTAGCGTCGGTATCGGTAGCATCGGTTTTGGTGTCGTCGGTATTGGTGGCTTCGGTATTGGAGGCGACGTTATTGTAAGTGTCGGTTGGTGTCGTCGGTATTGTAAGTGTCGGTGTTGGTGTCGTCGGTATTGATGGCGTCGGTATTGGTGGCGTCGTTATTGTTTGCGTCGGTATCGGTGACGTCGTTATTATTGTTGGCGTCGGTATTGGCGGCGTCGTATTGATGTCGTCAGTATCGATGGCGTCGTTATTATTGTCGGCGTTGGTATCGTTGGCGTCGTTATTGTAAGAGTCGGTATTGGTGGCGACGTTATTATTCTTGTCGTCGGTATTGGTGCCGTCTTTATTATTGAAGTTGGTATTCATGGCGTCGTTATTGTAAGTGTCGTTGTTGGTGGCGTCGGTATTGTTAGCGTCGGTATTGATGGCGTCGGTATAGGTGGCGTCGTTTATGTTAGCGTCGGGATCGTTTGCGTCGTTATTATTGACGGCGTCGGTGTTCATGGCGTCGTTATTGTAAGTGTCGGTGTTGGTGGCGTCGGTATTGTTAGCGTCGGGATCGGTTGCGTCGTTATTGTTAGCGTCGGTATCGGTAGCATCGGTGTTGGTGTCGTCGGTATTGGTGGCGTCGTTATTGTAAGTGTTGGTGTTGGTGGCGTCGTTATTGTTAGCGTCGGTATCGGTAGCATCGGTTTTGGTGTCGTCGGTATTGGTGGCTTCGGTATTGGAGGCGACGTTATTGTAAGTGTCGGTTGGTGTCGTCGGTATTGTAAGTGTCGGTGTTGGTGTCGTCGGTATTGATGGCGTCGGTATTGGTGGCGTCGTTATTGTTTGCGTCGGTATCGGTGACGTCGTTATTATTGTTGGCGTCGGTATTGGCGGCGTCGTATTGATGTCGTCAGTATCGATGGCGTCGTTATTATTGTCGGCGTTGGTATCGGTGGCGTCGTTATTGTTAGCGTTGGTATCGGTGGCGTCATTATTATTGACGGCGTCGGTGTTCATGGCGTCGTTATTGTAAGTGTCGGTGTTGGTGGCGTCGGTATTGTTAGCGTCGGTATTGATAGCGTCGGTATTGATGTCGTCGGTATTGGTGGCGTTGGTATTGGTAGCATCGGTGTTGGTGTCGTCGGTATTGTTGGCGTCGGTATCGGTGGCGTCGTTATTATTGTCGGAGTCGGTATCGGTGGCGTCGTTATTATTGTCGGCGTCTGTATTGGTGGCGTCGTTACTGTTAGCATTGGTATCGGTGGCGTCGTTATTATTCTTGGCGTCGTTATTGTTAGCGTCGGGATCGGTTGCGTCGTTATTGTTAGCGTCGGTATCGGTAGCATCGGTGTTGGTGCCGTCGGTATTTATGGCGTCGTTACTGTTAGCGTCGGTATTGGTGGCGTCGTTATTGTAAGAGTCGGTGTTCATGGCGTCGTATTGATGGCGTCGGTATTGGTGGCGACGTTATTGCTAGCGTTGGTATCGATGGCGTCGTTATTATTGTTGGCGTCGGTATTGGGGTGTCGGTATTCATGGCGTTGTTTTTGTAAGTGTCGGTGTTGGTGGCGTCGGTATTGTTAGCGTCGGTATTGATAGCGTCGGTATTTGTGGCGACGTTACTGTTAGCGTCGGTATCGGTGGCGTTGTTATTATGGTTGGCGTTGGTATTGGTGACGTATTTATTGTTGATGTCGCTATTGATGGCGTTGTTTTTGTAAGTGTCGGTGTTGTTGGCGTCGATATTGGTGGCGTCGGTATCGGTGGCGTCGTTATTATTGTCGGCGTCGCTATTGGTGGCGTCGGTTTTGTTAGCGTCGGTATCGGTGACGTCGTTATTTTTAGCGTCGGTATCGGTGGCGTCGTTATTATTGTTGGCGTCGGTATCGATGATGTCGTTATTTTTAGCGACGGTATCGGTGGCTTCGTTATTGTTGGCGTCGGTATCGGTGACGTCGTTATTGCTAGCGTCGGTATCGGTGACGTCGTTATTGTTAGCGTCGGTATCGGTGACGTCTTTATTGTTACCGTTGGTATTGGTGGCGTCGTTATTGTTACCGTTGGTATTGGTGGCGTCGTTATTGTTACCGTTGGTATTGGTGGCGTCGTTATTGTTGGCGTCGGTATCGGTGACGTCGTTATTGCTAGCGTCTGTATCGGTGACGTCGTTATTGTTAGCGTCGGTATCGGTGACGTCGTTATTGCTAGCGTCGGTATCGGTGACGTCGTTATTGCTAGCGTCGGTATCGGTGACGTCGTTATTGTTAGCGTCGGTATAGGTGGCGTCTTTATTGTTACCGTTGGTATTGGTGGCGTCGTTATTGTTACCGTTGGTATTGGTGGCGTCGTTATTGTTACCGTTGGTATTGGTGGCGTCGTTATTGTTGGCGTCGGTATCGGTGACGTCGTTATTGCTAGCGTCGGTATCGGTGACGTCGTTATTGTTAGCGTCGGTATCGGTGACGTCGTTATTGCTAGCGTCGGTATCGGTGACGTCGTTATTGTTAGTGTCGGTATCGGTGGCGTCGTTATTATTGTTGGCGTCGGTATTGGTGGCGTCGTTATTGTTAGCGTCGGTATCGGTGGCGTCGTTATTGTTAGCGTCGGTATTGATGGCGTCGGTATCGGTGACGTCGTTATTGCTAGCGTCGGTATCGGTGACGTCGTTATTGTTAGCGTCGGTATCGGTGACGTCGTTATTGTTAGCGTCGGTATTGGTGGCGTCGTTATTGTTAGCGTCAGTATCGGTGGCGTCGGTATCGGTGACGTCGTTATTGTTAGCGTCGGTATTGATGGCGTTGATATTGGTGGCGTCGTTATTGTTAGCGTCGGTATTGATGGCGTCCCACCAAAAGACCCGGCCACGCACCACTGACTTTTCGGAAGTTATGTGCGTATTTATCACATGTTCTAATGGTGAAGGAAAACGTATTGAGCAAACCTGCATGCTTGAGAGATATTTTTGACGGCGTGTGAAATCTGCCAACCTGCAGTAGGGTAGCGTGGTGGATTATGGCCTAATCTCTCTCACATGGGAGGAGACCCGTGCCCAGCAGTGGGACAATAATGGGTTGATGATGATGAAATTTATATGATAACAAATATATTTATCATAAGCATTTTATTCTTATATAACATTTTCTTCTCTTTCTAAGATTTAAGATTAAAAATACATGCGGTATTTCAGTGTTAATTAGGTTTGAAACTAACTAATGTACAATTTGCGCAGAACGTAGAAGATGAGTTGCTCCGGTCCATCATCCATCCGCTGGAGATGGAGATCACAGCGCTTAAGGGCAAGCTGCGAGAGACTGACGCCCAGCTACAAGACGCACTGGCGGTGAGTACCAGTCTGTGACGATTGATCTGAGGTGGCTTTGCGTACTTATTAAAAACTTGGTGATTTTAATCCAATTCCAAAAAATATGTGATTAAAATCTAATCTAGCCTGAAATCTCTTGTCGGGTTACATACGGGGTTTTTAAGTGTGAGGGAATTTAATAGTTAAGTCAATTTAACAATATTCTCAGTAGCACCTCGGGAGTGTTTTTCTCTCTGTTACCATGGAATCTAAAAAAACTAACTGACAACATTTGTGGATGTACAACAGAGTAATTATTTTGCAGAAGGCGAAAGCATCTGCCGTTGCTGCCTCTAGTGGAGATGCTAAACAGGAAACTGGTGAGTCTTTCAATAAGATATACAGGATTACATTACAATGCGTATAATTTCTTCTCATTACAAGAAGGTTCCTTGAACGGCCTGGTTGGGGGAACCTTCTCAATTAGCCTATCAGTTATAAATAGCCTATCAGATCTGCTTGCGTTTGATTGGCTTCTGCCGACGAGTGTCTGTGTATATTTGATCATATTCATATAATTCTGTAAAATAAAATGACTTCAAATGTAAGAACTGGACCAAATTGAAATGGGACCACAAATATCAGCTTTCAAATAATAAAAGAATCTTCAAAATCGGTTGGCCCAGTCGACAGTTCTGAGATAATAATCATAAAAAAATACAAAAGAATTAAGGCCTTCCTCTTCTGTTAAAAATGTACTACACAATCGATGGCGATCCTTAGTGAGACCTGTGCCCAGCAGTGGACGTCTAATGGTTGATATGATGATGATGCCAATGAGGAATACTACAGTAATGTATAACTTGCAGAGACAGCTAGACAGTGCGACATGTGCGTGAACTACGAGAAGCAGCTGGTGCTGGAGCAGGCGCAGGCCGAGCAAGCCCGCGACCGCGCGCTCATGAAGGAACTGGCCCTCAAACAGGTGGGGCGAGGAGTACCTCGGAGACTCATACACTATATTTAAACAAAATACATCTCCGTTAAACTAAAAAAGTCTTTTTGTCAAGAATGTATTCTTTCTTGCTGTTTTCTTCTCTTCAGAAATTGTCAAGGTTTTCAATATTTCGTTGGTAGAAACTGATAGTTGCATTCACTGTAAATAATGCTGTGTGCCTACGTTATCAAGCGAACGATTGAAACAACTTTTGTATAAAATGTTTTGAAACAGCTCTTTTGCGAACGGTCTCCTATTCCAGTTAATCTTGTTGCATCATCAGCTCTCGGTCTACGCTCTTGCGTCCTTTAGTTAAATAAACGATATGTTTTCCACCGGTGTGCAGGCGACGGACGAGCTGGAAGGCGTCCGCTCGCTGCACGACGAGACGGTGCGGGCGTGGCACTCGGAGCGGGCGGCGGGCGCGGCCCAGCTGGAGGCGCTGCAGGGCGGCGTGGCGGCGGCGCGGCGCGCGCTGGAGCAGCAGGCGCAGCACGCCGAGCTGGCCTCGCAGCGCGCGCTGCACCACGTCACCGAGCTCACCGTCGACCGGGAGACGCTGCAGAAGAAACTCGACAGGTCTGTGCTAACACTACGTTGCCTACGGTCATACTATAGGGCGGGGATAGGCACGTGCGGAATTTTAACAGTATGAGTCTGGTTGGACGTCGCTGACGGACGTTTCATGGATATCATCATATCAGCTGGAGGACGTCCACTGCTGGACATAAGCCTCCCCCAAAAATTTCCACAACGACCGGTCTTGGGCCACCTGCATCCAGCTGGTTCCAGCGACCTTTACCAGGTCGTCGGTCCACCTTGCCGGAGGCCTACCCACGCTGCGTCTTCCAGTTCGCGGTCGCCACTCGAGAACCTTCAAGCCCCAACGGCCATCCGTTCTTCGAGCAATGTGCCCTGCCCACTGCCACTTGAGTTTGGCGATTCTTCGGGCTATGTCAGTGACCCGGGTTCTTCTACGGATCTCCTCGTTTCTGATTCGATCACGTAGTGAAACTCCTAACATAGCCCTCTCCATCGCTCTCTGAGTGACTGTGAGCTTACTTATAAGGCCCACTGTAAGCGGCCACGTCTCGGTGCCGTAAATCATTACTGGCAACACACACTGGTCAAAGACTTTCGTCTTTAGACACTGCGCTATCTGGGACGAAAAGATTTGGCGTAGCTTCCCGAACGCTGCCCAGCCGAGTTGGATTCGACGATTGACCTCTTTCTCTAAGTTGGACTTACCTAACCGGATATTTTGTCCAAGGTAAACATAATCGTCAACAACTTCGAGGACAGAGCTTCCGACCTTCACCGGAGTCGGTACAACATGGACATTCAACATCACTTTGTCTGTAGAGGTCATTGAGCATAGTGCTTAGCTGTTCAACGGTCTCAGCCATTACGACTATATCGTCGGCAAATCGAAGGTGCGTGAGGTACTCGCCGTTTATGTTGATGCCAAGTCCTTCCCAGTCCAGAACCTTAAAGACATCCTCCATTGCAGCAGTGAACAGTTTAGGAGAAATAACGTCTCCCTGTCTCACACCACGCTGCAAGAGGATAGGTTTTGAGGTCTGATCCTGTAGTCGGACTGACATAGTGGCGTTTTCGTACAAACACTTCAACACTGTCAATTTGGCACCGCTGTAAAGCCTGCACTACCGCCCAAGTTTCGATCGAATCAAAGGCTTTCGCATAGTCCACAAACGCTAATCATAGGGGTCGGTTATACTCTGTAGTCTTTTGTATAACCTGCCGTAGCGTATGTATGTGGTCTATGGTACTGAAACCTTTTCGGAAACCGGCTTGTTCGGGAGGCTGGGAGTCGTCGAACCTGCGTGAGACTCTGTTTGTGATGACCCTTTCATGGATATATTCCATACCATTTTGTTAGTCCATGGTTTTTATACATGAAACAAATTTAGTGTAACTTTTTTAATTAATGATTTAATAATAATAAAATCCAACCTTTACTTCTAATCCTTATGTCATAATTTAGTCCCCACTTTAGATCATTACTTTTAATGAAAGTGTTTCCGTCTACAGTTTAGAAAGAGACAACGCGATGCTGATCGGTCAGTACACGAAAAAAGCCGCCGAAATGCAGAACGAAATCATTGACCTTCCCGACAACGTAGAGGTAAGTTACTGTAAGAATTATTTCAGTGTGCTTCCTGTGTTAAAACGTTCGGGAATGAAACAATGTCTTGTTTACTCCCAGGAGCTCCAAGAGCAAACGCTACGGCTTCGCGAACAGCTGATCTTCTGCGAGATAGGGAGGGAAGAGGCTGTGGATGCTGAGCGGGAGCTCCGCGCGCAGCTGCTGGAACAGGGCACGCTGTTCCACCATCAGGAGGCCGAGCTCAACAACCTGCGCGCGCAGCTCAAGGACGCCAGGTCAGTACAGAAAGATAGCTGCTAACTGCTAAAGGTCACAGGTTTTAAGCGAAGCATTTCTCCAAACAACCAGCAGTTTAGTGCGTGGTTCATCATGGGTATTTGTTTCATGTAACCTTTGTTCTTCGTTGTGTTTTACAAGCTCAGTTCGTGGTTTGATTAATTATTGTAGCTAAGTTTTCCTCGTCTGTTCCTACCGTATTCACGCATTAACCGATGAAACGATTTAGATGAAATTTCGTACGGACAGTTTGAGACCATGGGAATGACATAGGATAGTTTTCGTCTCGAAATCATGCAGTATTAAGGAAAAAAGGAAGGGGGGAATTTGTACGCGGAGTTGATAATTTCTTAAAATAGGGTAAAAATAAATAAACAGATGATAATAATTCTGTAAAATTGCTAACTCAACGCAGACAAAGTCGCGGTCGAAAGCTAGTTTATATTAAAGCAATATTGTTCGCATTAATCCAGGGACGAAGTAGACAGATTACAAACGGAACGCGAGCAGATGAAGGAGTTGGGCGACAAGTTGCGCCACTCCAACGACATGATAGAACAGCTGTTGGAGGACAAGAAGCGGCTGCAGGGCGAGGTGCAGGACGTGCGCGCGCGCGTGCTGGTCCTGCAGCAGGAGCTGGATAACAGCGAGAAGGTGCAGCAGGACTTCGTGCGCCTGTCGCAGTCGTTGCAGGTGCGTGCACACACTAACGTGTGAGACTAGAAGTCTATGTCTGTAATCTGTGTTTTTTTGGTTGGACTATATGAAATGGGGTATTGGGAAAAAAGACGAATATTTTTAAGTAATAACAATATTTGAAATTTGTTGAAAACCTTGTTAATTAACCCTTTGAACGTCACTGTCGGGTATAGCCGAAAAATGAAAATGTGAACACGCCCCTCAACGACGACGATAGTATTATCGGGTAATCATTTTATTTTTTGTCGGCTATATCCGACAGTGGCGTTCAAAGGATTAACAGGCTAGTCTAATTGACGCATAGTTCTGTGGTTAAGATAAAATCTTTCTCTACCGCAGTTGTCGTTGTGCGCCGTACAAATGATGATATTGTCGCAGGTGCAGCTGCAGCGCATCCGCGAGGCCGACACGGAGGTGCGGTGGCAGCACGAGGACGACGTGCACGCCTGCCCCGCCTGCCACGCGCACCTGCCCACCGCCAAGAAGAAGGTATACACCACTACACCACCAAACATCCGCACCGCTTTATGGCTGCGATACCAATACTGTTGAAATCGGTACCAACTTAGTATTGAAGGTAATAATGGAATGTATGTTGGTGCAGGTGCACTGTCGGCACTGCGGGCGCATCTTCTGCGCAGCGTGCGTGTCCCAGTGTGTGCCGGCCGGACCCCGCCGGACCCCCGCCAGGGTCTGTGCCGTCTGCCGCACGCTGCTGCAGCCGCACGCCGCGCCCTACTTCAGCACCGACCCGCCGCGCTCCCCCGACTAGCGCCCCCCCGCCCCCCGCCAGGGTCTGTGCCGTCTGCCGCACGCTGCTGCAGCCGCACGCCGCGCCCTACTTCAGCACCGACCCGCCGCGCTCCCCCGACTAGCGCCCCCCCGCCCCCCGCCAGGGTCTGTGCCGTCTGCCGCACGCTGCTGCAGCCGCACGCCGCGCCCTACTTCAGCACCGACCCGCCGCGCTCCCCCGACTAGCGCCCCCCCGCCCCCCGCCAGGGTCTGTGCCGTCTGCCGCACGCTGCTGCAGCCGCACGCCGCGCCCTACTTCAGCACCGACCCGCCGCGCTCCCCCGACTAGCGCCCCCCCGCCCCCCGCCAGGGTCTGTGCCGTCTGCCGCACGCTGCTGCAGCCGCACGCCGCGCCCTACTTCAGCACCGACCCGCCGCGCTCCCCCGACTAGCGCCCCCCCGCCCCCCGCCAGGGTCTGTGCCGTCTGCCGCACGCTGCTGCAGCCGCACGCCGCGCCCTACTTCAGCACCGACCCGCCGCGCTCCCCCGACTAGCGCCCCCCCGCCCCCCGCCAGGGTCTGTGCCGTCTGCCGCACGCTGCTGCAGCCGCACGCCGCGCCCTACTTCAGCACCGACCCGCCGCGCTCCCCCGACTAGCGCCCCCCCGCCCCCCGCCAGGGTCTGTGCCGTCTGCCGCACGCTGCTGCAGCCGCACGCCGCGCCCTACTTCAGCACCGACCCGCCGCGCTCCCCCGACTAGCGCCCCCCCGCCCCCCGCCAGGGTCTGTGCCGTCTGCCGCACGCTGCTGCAGCCGCACGCCGCGCCCTACTTCAGCACCGACCCGCCGCGCTCCCCCGACTAGCGCCCCCCCGCCCCCCGCCAGGGTCTGTGCCGTCTGCCGCACGCTGCTGCAGCCGCACGCCGCGCCCTACTTCAGCACCGACCCGCCGCGCTCCCCCGACTAGCGCCCCCCCGCCCCCCGCCAGGGTCTGTGCCGTCTGCCGCACGCTGCTGCAGCCGCACGCCGCGCCCTACTTCAGCACCGACCCGCCGCGCTCCCCCGACTAGCGCCCCCCCGCCCCCCGCCAGGGTCTGTGCCGTCTGCCGCACGCTGCTGCAGCCGCACGCCGCGCCCTACTTCAGCACCGACCCGCCGCGCTCCCCCGACTAGCGCCCCCCCGCCCCCCGCCAGGGTCTGTGCCGTCTGCCGCACGCTGCTGCAGCCGCACGCCGCGCCCTACTTCAGCACCGACCCGCCGCGCTCCCCCGACTAGCGCCCCCCCGCCCCCCGCCAGGGTCTGTGCCGTCTGCCGCACGCTGCTGCAGCCGCACGCCGCGCCCTACTTCAGCACCGACCCGCCGCGCTCCCCCGACTAGCGCCCCCCCGCCCCCCGCCAGGGTCTGTGCCGTCTGCCGCACGCTGCTGCAGCCGCACGCCGCGCCCTACTTCAGCACCGACCCGCCGCGCTCCCCCGACTAGCGCCCCCCCGCCCCCCGCCAGGGTCTGTGCCGTCTGCCGCACGCTGCTGCAGCCGCACGCCGCGCCCTACTTCAGCACCGACCCGCCGCGCTCCCCCGACTAGCGCCCCCCCGCCCCCCGCCAGGGTCTGTGCCGTCTGCCGCACGCTGCTGCAGCCGCACGCCGCGCCCTACTTCAGCACCGACCCGCCGCGCTCCCCCGACTAGCGCCCCCCCGCCCCCCGCCAGGGTCTGTGCCGTCTGCCGCACGCTGCTGCAGCCGCACGCCGCGCCCTACTTCAGCACCGACCCGCCGCGCTCCCCCGACTAGCGCCCCCCCGCCCCCCGCCAGGGTCTGTGCCGTCTGCTGTCTGTAGGTAGAGAACTGCAACTCTCAAAACCCGCTTTAATTTTACTGTGGTCTATAACTGAATTCAACGAAATGACAAGTGTGTTCCGCAGTGAAGTCAAACTGGCGATCTGCACTTTAGAGATACTAGACATAATTATATTAGACAAATATCTCCACCGTCCCGATGTCTTGTCTCACCAAACAGCGCTGTTGCCCACCCTACCTAACCTATTCTTGTCCATATTCCCCGCTACCTAATTGAAGAACTCCTCATACCTCTCCAACAGGTTCGAATTCACCACGACACACCAGTGCCTATGACGGCTATGCCACACATTTTAACATTATAATCGCTCTGAAACGCAATCAATTTCAATATTATGAATTGAGTTCTATGTTGTTGCAATACCGTGGTCAAAATATTTATTTTGTCTGATTAATCAGTTAAAATTATCAGTTTGCACATCATCCTTTAGTCAAATAGTACAATAAATATTGAAGGCCTTAATCAGTGTCTGGTACAAAACAAACAACTATATTGAAGGCAAAGATCTTTTACTTGAAATTTTACGCCATCATACTTCACAGTACCTCAAATCTTTCATATGGTATAAAAATAAGGGTTCTAGGAAGCTAAGAGAAAATGTAAACAAAAGACTTCCCAAGCTATTGAAATTGTGGGTAATTACTAGTGTTTACATTTTCTTTGATGAAATTGTTGATGCAACTGCCTGTATTGTGCTAATGAAACTTGGAATTTGGTTCACCTCATAGGATTAACGGCGTGAAACAATTAGAACAAGTTTAGCTAGGTGATATTTAATTATACTGAGGAATAACGTTAAGTCTTGAAGAACGCATAAACAAAAACAATCAACAGCTTCTATTTATCTTAAGTTAAATATAATTATACAGTAAGTATTAAAACACACTTCAGAAATTGTAAAAAGTTGCAGTGAGAAATTTTAAATGTTACATAGGTATTTTGAAGTGACCAAAGATATAATTGGACAAAGTCCAGAGTGGTTTATAATATTTTGATTTAGTTTAATTTGTACGTTTACTAAATTGTGTAACCAATTGACTAATGGCTTACACGTTACAGACTTTATTATATTATTTAAATTATATAGGCATTATTATAAAGCTAAATTATATATGAAACCTTTGCTTGCTTTAGAACCACTTATCAAATCTTTTACGGAAATAAATACTGATACATTATAAGTTTAATTGTTATGGGACTTGAAGCCATTACTCATAAACCGACGATCAGATAAAAGAATTAGTAAGTCGTCTCTACAAAACCTACCTTTTGGAACCGTGGAACTAGTTTTAACAATTCAAAAATACCTGGAATATTGATCTAATTGAAATAAATCATTTGAGTTTTGAGTTGTAAGTGTTTAAAAATCTGGTGCTTCCAAATATGAGGC
This sequence comes from Craniophora ligustri, assembly GCA_905163465.1. Classification (NCBI taxonomy): domain Eukaryota; kingdom Metazoa; phylum Arthropoda; class Insecta; order Lepidoptera; family Noctuidae; genus Craniophora; species Craniophora ligustri. The sequence continues at coordinate 576,053 of LR990967.1, read as the reverse complement.
TGTTGATTGTCTATGGTGAGGGAGCGCTGACAGCTAAAGTGATACGCGTGCTGTGTGGCACTGATAGTAAATTATGACACCTAGGGATAGTGTAGCATAAGAGTTGTAATATAAAGAATATTTTATTGTAAATAAAAGAGCTCCATATTACAAGATTTGTTTGTTTTTATACATATGTTAGGCCTTTAAGTTTTTAACTTTTTTAACCCACATTTTCTATATAGTATAGTTATTTAGTAGTTGTAGTTTAGAAGTAATTGTTGATGTTTTTTGTGCTTTTTAAATATTGAATATGGGTCTGGATTTATTATTAGGATTATTAATGACCACGCTGAAGCATAGTAGCTTGGCTAGCTTACAACAATTTGAATGCTACATCTACGAGCATAGAATTTATGTTCGGTTATAAAAATTGACAGCTTTGTAAGTTGCTGAATGTATCTTTATTAGGGATTGCAAAGTTTTATTAAGCTACAAGTCAGTCTTATTTTATTCGAAAACGGGAAAGAAACATAGGCAGCAAATGAAACACAAAATTCTGTTCTTAACACTTAATATATTTCTATGGAGAATGTTGCGAACGACATGGATAAACAAATGGGAACGAAGTAAAACAGTATAAAAATATGTTACGTTAAAATTTAATACGTTTGCATGTGTGTGCCCATATCAATCGTTGAACTGCTCCAAACTGAGGGTCATCACGTCACTGACCAAGCAGTCCGCGGGCTGGAACAATTGATAAGTTTAAGTTAGTTTTATTTTAAGGAGATGCCATGTTATGTCATGTTACATGTTACCAGGAGGAAATTGACTATGAACATAAGGTAAGAGATATCAAAGAAAAAGATGAAACGTTATAATCTCCAATTGGTTAAAGAAGACGTATAAACTTATGAGGTAGAGGTGTTTTGAAACAAAATGAACTTATAAGACCACTTTATTTCCGAACCCTTATAATTCGGGTTCGGTTTTTCTTCTTGAGGTACGGAAAAAACTATAGAGGAGCCGTTTTTTTTTTTAATTTTTTAAGTCAAGTTATTAAATCGTATTAGCTCACCTCTGAGCAGATCCCGACCAGCGCGTCGGCACAGCCGTAGAACTCCTCCTTGAGCGAGATGACGATGGTCTGCAGGTTGCCCTTCTTGGAGCGGATGTAGGAGGCCACCTTGCCGATGTTGGTGTTGTCCAGCGCCGCGTCGATCTCGTCCAGCAGGAAGAACGGCGCCGGCTGGTAGCTGTAACAAGTGTTTAGTAGACAGATGTAGTATAGTATAGACAGATGGCACAGTAGGGTATCTTTTCTATGTATCCTTTATCGTAACTAGTATACGTTTATATTCAACTCGTCACTTTATTTTAATTACGAGCATAAATTGCACCTACTTTTGTTTGTGTAAAATAAAAAAAGATCTCACGCTGTACTTACGATTGTTTCCTGAATAATCCGAGGTTTTCTTAGGTTATTAACTAACAATAGAAATTCAATCTGGGGACTTAATTTGTTGACAGTTGTGCGGCAAAGAGGGTTTGTTTTTAACATCAAGTGAAATTCGGCCTCAATAAATTGAATATGAAAATAAATGGTAGAGAAGTTGGTAATTTTCGCAATAGACTGGTGCCGACCTGTGTATAGCGAAGAGCAGCGCGAGGGCCGCCACAGTCTTCTCTCCTCCGGACAGGTTGGACATGGGCTGGAACCGCTTGCCGGGCGCCACGCAGTTGTAGTTGATGCCGTCCAGGTACGGCTCCTCCGGGTTCTCCGGCCCCAGGAACGCTTGCGCCGACTGGTTCATCGCTAGAGCCTGAGAAATACAGAAAAATAACTGTTTGTATAGTTCTTGATAAATTACAATAAAAAAATATCTCTAAATAACCGACCAAATTAAAATGAGACCACACGGGAGCACCAGCTTTCAAATAAAAACCACACAAAATAGATTTCCTCCTCTTTCTTGCTATACTGTAGCTGTGCCCGACAGGGACCGTAATTGTTTCTAGCACTATAGGTCTTACCACCTGTATTTATAACATTATGAAATGCAATAAAATTGAATTGAATGAAATCGGTTCATCCAGTCGAAAGTTGAGGTTAAAAAATATTAAAAAGACATAGAATAGGGAACCTCCTTATTTTTTTAAATCGGTTCATAAAATTAGACAAGTTAAATAACCGCCGACACATTAACGATTCCAAAAATCAACCAAAAAAGAACCGCATCAAAATTGGTCCATTCATTACGATGCCACATACGAAGACACGTCAAACTTATTCCACCTCTTTACGCGTCGGGGATTAAAAATATATGTTATGAATATATTCACCTTGTAAATGGCGTCAATCTCATTGGCGACGTGTTCAAAACATTCTATGAATTTGTCATGTCGCTCCTTTTTCACCTGGAATATGCAAATAGACAATGTTAGTTTAACTAAATCAGTCAGTCAAAATAGTCAGTGCATAACAAGTATCATTTACAAACAGGATACTGACGCTTATAGTCGTCTTACAGCCGGGAACATAAACTGTGCTCCTCACCCTATACAATTTCCACCATGAGCACGATAAAATCATATACTTAGTTGATGAGCAACATCAACACGGGTCCCGGGTTCGAATCCCGGTAGGGACAAATGTTTGTGTGATGAAAATAAAACATTTGTATCCGAGTCATGGATGTATTTATGTATAATATATATGTATTTACAAAAAGAAAGTATATATGTAGTATATCAACCATGAACCATCTAGTATCCGTAACACAAGTCTCGTTGCTTACCACGGAACTAGATGGCGCTGTGTCATAATGTCTAGGAATATTTATTTATTATTTATTTATAACATAGAAAACAGACTTTTTTCGTCAAGATTTCTGTGGCCCCATCCTAGAAGTTGTACAGAATGATGAGCTGCGTGGTTTTCAAGCAGTAAAACGACCAAATGTCATGGAGCATACAATTAAGGCACAAAATCTTATTTTATAATTAATTTACCTTTTCGAAGGCCAGTTTAGCTTTGTGCGCTCGCTTCCTGGCTGCGACGAACGCTTCGTTTGTAGCGTTCACTTTCTCACGAACTTCATTCAGCTTTTGCATTGCCTACAAAAAGTTCACGGAATGGTTAAGACGAATGTAACATAATCAGCGATGGCCTTAACTATTTCGAGGCTGCGGATGGCAGATCTTTGTCATTTATCTTTTAAAAATGTCAAATTCAAGTCAGTGTCTTTGGTCGAAACTTTTACCTTTATAATTTGAGACATAAGGTTCAAAATTATTACTGAACGTTTTTCTACTTAGGTTATTTACCGCGGCCTCTGTGCCAGGGCAACTTCACGCCCCTCCTTAAGCCTTTAGACTGATGCGTCGCTGAATATCATATTCGCATAAGACCATATTCGTAAAACATCACATTCGGCATAGAGTTGGGTTACGAAACATCACATTTGGTGCAGAGGCCTCGCTCAATAACCTATGAGGCTATGATATTCGGCGACGGAGCGCTCTAGACATAATGAATGTCCCACATACCCTCATGTTGGGCGCCTGTATTTTGTCCACTGTGTTCTGCAGCGAGTTGATCGCCTTCTGCAGCTTATCTGCCTTGCGCTTGATCTCATCGTGCTCTTCTAAATCTTTCAGATTCTCCGACAGCGATCGATAGTCTACACGGATCCTAAAATTGATTAAGAGATTAATTTAAGCGTAACGACAAAATAACAAGTAGATAAGAAATAAAGTTGTATAATAATATAAAACCCTAATACACAAAGCTCATACAATATTTATACACTGTATTAGAGTACCTATTTTTCGACAGGGCTTAGAAGATTTCTCGCTCAAATCGAGTTTCTCGACTGGGGAAGTACAGACAGCGGCACATCAACGTAAACCCTATACATATCTATAACTACGATACGCTATAGAGTGTTAGAAAGAAAGTATCTTTGTCAAGATTGGTGGAATTTTCAAAGTTTCTACAATTGTCCAATAGTTGCACATTCTAATAATTGGGAGCCAATTATCATATCTCACTAGGAATAAACCACACCCACTCGACCTTGCGCGTCCACCATTGCTCCCGAGTTTTCCCGATCTTTCACGAAATTAAACGAAAGCTGTTACGTACGCCATTTGATGCCAGTGTTTCCACAATGAGGAGAATTTCCCCCTTTTAAGGGAAAATTACGGTCCAGAGGATGATAAAAAATGGAAAGAGTTAAAAGGAGAAATCGAGGCTTATCTTGGATAAAGCGTAGCCTAAAACATGGCGGAACATTTCACAACCAATTTTTCGATACAGAGTCACAGTGGCGACACCTGTGCATATTTTATATATTTCTGGTATAACCAGAAATATATAAAACATGCACTAGTGTCGCCAGTTCCTTTTATACGGTAACACTACGGTAATGGTATAGGTCTAAGGGCACACAAATTTATAAATATTAGTATTAAATAATATAAAATATATAAATAAATAAAAATATATATAATTATATATAAGAATATGAATAAATAAGAATACGAATGTCGAGCAGATTTTTACTACTAGTGAAAAAACTACAGCAGTATAATTTTTGGGGAAAAAAAGTCCTGAGAAGGGGTAATCTCAAATGGAAAGTGGAAACACTGGTTGGAGTATTTGGATATTGGAATCTATACTAATATTATAAAAATGAAGAGTTTATTTGTATGTTTCTTTGAACGCGCTAATCTTAGGAACTACTGGTTGGAATTGAATAATTCTTTTTGTGTTGGATAGTCTATTTATCGAGGAAGGTTATCGGCTTTAGAACATCACGCTACGACCAAAAGGAGCGGAGCACAAATGACGTTTAAAAAATAAATGACCATCCGTGCGAAGCCGGGACGGGCCGCTAGTTATTGGCATAATTGGAATCGTACTGTCTGACGTGAGAATCAAAAACACGAACTTTTTTAAAACTTTTTTGGTTTTTGATATGCCATAAATACCTTAAATATATCTAAATTATATCTCCGTCTGCATACTATAAAAAAAAAGAATATAGGGATAAATGTAACTGCCTCGAAATAATCAAATAAAGGCTTTAAGGCAATTTACACGATTTACACGTCACCTGATATTTAATTATAAATATAATTATGGCGCCATAATTAAACCAAATAAATAATAATAATAATAATAATAATAATAATTTATTGATCATACAGAGGTAAAATATTACAATAATAACTTACAAAATAATTAGGAGGTAAATACAATGTTAGGTGCCTGTACTAGGATGAACCTGTGTCACAGGCGGCAAGTGCTTAACAGATTATTTATGAATTAATAAAATACTACGATTTTAATTACGATTAAAATATTGTAATAACTCAAACAGTAAGTAACATAAACTAAAAACACAAAAACGAATAAATTAAATTAATTAAATTCTAAGATTATTAGGGGAAGCAACTTATTTCATTTTATGACAGTCATTAGAAATTCAGTGTCATCATAGGACAAGGATTGTAAATGTTTATACACTACTGATTTAGTACTATAGTAATTAAGGGCATATATGGATAATATCTTATTTAGTCTATTGTACAGGAAAGGGGCTAAAAATGAATAAAACCTATTTGTGAAAACAAACCTCGACTCGGAAAGTGAAGTACATACAATATCTTTCCGCCTTTTGGAGTTAGTGAGGTTATCATTATACGACAGGGTGGCATGTTTTTTAAGCACAGTTTGCATTATGAAAAGTTGTCGGACTGTGAGAACATTGCAACTTTTATACAATAGGTCGGTGGGGAAAAGGAAAGGTCGGGAGGTGGCTACTTTTAAGATAGCACGTTGGGCTCGCTCAATGGTTAGCATTACTGTTTTTGGGGCACCACCCCAAGAAGTAATGCAGTATTTAATAATAGATACACAAAGTGCTTGATATATCTGCTTAATTAATTTGTAATCCGCAATATAACGAAGTTTTTTGAAAACAAAAATTAACTTACGTATTCTATTAGCTAGAGTTGCTATATGTTTTTTAAAGGATAGGTTGCTATCGATTATAATGCCTAGATATTTAACAAAACTAGTGTTGTTAATAATAGGACAATTGCAAGTGTCAACCAGGGGATCATGACAGTAATGTGCATATAATTGATTAATACTAGGCTCAGGCTGACGCATGCAGAAATTAATAAAAGTAGTTTTTTCAGTGTTCAGTGTTAGTAGATTGCGATTTAGCCAGTTAATAACGACATTAAAACCTCGTTGTGCATAATCGTGGACGTCCGAGCTCGAGTCAGCGGAAAAGATTAGAGCAGTGTCATCTGCATACGAAATAATTTTGCCGTAGTCTATAGTTAACTTACAGAGATCGTTTATATATACCAGGAATAGGGTAGGACCAAGTATACTTCCTTGAGGAATGCCAAAAGGTGGATTTTTCATATCTGCACTTGTAAAATTGCCTATTTTAACACACTGAGATCGATCACGTAGATAATCTTCGAAAATTTGAAGCTGTGTGCCTCTTATTCCTATTGCCTCTAACTTTTTTAGAAGTAAAGAAACAGACACTGTATCAAAAGCTTTGGCCAGGTCGAGGAAGATCCCTGTTACATGTTTACCTTTCCCCAGTTCCTCAGAGATATAGTCGGTCAAATGGTGAACCGCGTCTGCTGTTGACAAATTAGATCTAAAACCAAATTGGTAAGGGGAGAAAAGGGAATATTTTTCAAGATATGATACTAGTCTATTATTGACTATTTTTTCCAGAACTTTAGAGATTGAAGGCAATAGGGAAATAGGCCTATAGTTTGTGACGAGATCCTTTCTACCAGATTTATGAATTGGAATAACTACAGCCTTTTTCAGATATTTAGGAAAAATCCCTTCACGTAGGCAGATTTGGAATATGTAAGTTAAAGGAGGGACTAAGATATGTCGAAATCTTTTCAGGACTGTGTTGCTAATGTTATCCCACCCAGCCGCTCGGTTGTTTTTCAAACTTAGAATAGTTCTGTCTACTTCACTTTCGTCTAGATCTAGCATAACAAAGGAGTTTCCACTCTGGCCACTGGACAGATTGAGTGTCGAGCTACTGTTGCCCACTTGTATCTTTTCAGCTAGATTCTTCCCAATATTTACAAAAAATCTATTTGCATTGTCTGCAGAGGAGATAGGGTTAGAATGTGTGTGCAATAAGCTTGAGTCTGAGTTAGAATTCTGTGACGTGAAAGTGACGTTCTTAATCAGTTTCCAGAGCTGTTTACTGTTATTTCCCGCTAGATGAAGTTGTTGCTTGTCATATTCAATTTTTATTTTTTTCAATAGGTTATTACAGAAATTCCTGTACCTTCTGTAAGATAACTGTAGAATAAGATTATCAGGAAATTGCTTAGCTTTCTTATGTAAATTGTCTCTGTGCCGTATGCATCGAATAAGGCCCGGGGTTATCCAAGGTTTAATGTTAGTCATTTTCTTGCTCAGTTTAATAAGCGTTGTGTTTCGTAAAATAGCTTCACGCACTTGATTAATAACATATGACAAGGAAATGTTAGCGTCAGCAGTACAGTAAACTGGGTTAAAATCAATATTGCATAAATTGTGTTCAAGGCTACACATGTTAATTTTTGTTTTTAGTTGCGGGTGAGCAATGCGCTTAGTCAGCGACAAATCGAGGGTAAGTAGGACAGCGCAATGGTCTGTTATTGTCGAGTTAGTTACAAGTGTTAAACATGGAAGTCTGGTTTTAAGCATGACGTGATCCAAACTAGAGCCGCTTAGGTGTGTTGGTAAAGTGTGGGAAGGGAAAAGTCCATGGTATGCGCATATATTAAGGTAGTCCTGGGTCCCTGCATCGCTAATATCAGAGTTAATATTTATGTTTATGTCGCCAGTTAAAATAATATTTCTAAAAGAGGAAAGGGACTGTACTAAATTATTTAATTCACTGTTAAAAACGTTTAAGTGTCTGAAAGAAGGAGGTCTATAAATAGCAATAATTACGATGTCAGTGCCGATTTTGATTACAAGGCAATTACATTCTTGAACATCTGGTTCCTCGACTGTTAGGAGTAAAGATTTCTTTGAGTATATTACCACACCATCATTCTGGTTAAAAGATGACGAGCTGTAAAAACTATTATAACCCTGTAATTCAGGGATGCGGCCCGCACGGTTGGATAACCAGCATTCGGTAAGCACAATTATATCACACTCGATATTAAGCCTATGGAGAAAAATGTATAAACTATCTATATTCTTATAAATACTCCGGATGTTTTGGGTTAGTATAGTTAATGGGTTATTGTAATCAGAGAGATATTGTTTACAGCTTTCCGAGTCACACAGTTTAGATTCATATACAGAAGTATTATCTAGATCGTTCATTAGAACGTCGGCCATTTAAAGAAAAGTATATACGCTAGTAACTGCTAAGACAAGTAAGGGGAGAACGGCGCTCTAGGCGCCCCCATAATCTATTGAATTAATGTACCTTTTTTCGGCCATTGTTTTCGCCGGGCAGTCAGCAGATCCTGTAGCATGATTGCAAGGCTTCTTGAAGAACAAGCAGGTAGCGCATTTAGGATCTTCCGCTTTTTTCGAGCAGTCCTTAATAGAGTGACCTAGCTCACCACAGTGGCCGCAAGTGTAGGCAGCCTGCCGACATGACTTGGCTGCATGACCAAACTGCTGGCACTTGAAGCATCTTGTGACCAGAGTAAAGTCTCTGACTGGGCAAGAAGTCCAATTCACAAATACTCTGTCGTTGGTGATTAGGGCTTTACGTATGACTGCAGGTACTTCTATGATGTAGTTGCAGGTCGCAGCATCCTTTCTTCCTGACTTGTGGCTTAATTTTATACAGGTCAAAAACTTCTCAAGGGAGGAATCCTGTAGTTTTTCGGCTAAATTTTGGTAGTACATGCAGGTGAAAACCTCATTTTCCTGCATTGATGTGGGAACTCCAATTACTATAACTCTCGGCTTCCGCTTAAAGGGCTCGTCGATAGTAAATCCCGAGGTCTTCAACTGCACCGATTGCTTCAGCTTCTCCGCGTCCTCCTTTGTGTCAGTGCTGATTATGACACCACCATTCTTGGTCTTCCGTAGGCCTCGAACATGGAGCTTCATCTGCTCAGGACAGATAATTTTTTGGACCAGGGACTTCGTCTCCTCGCTGGACTTCAATTTATCATTTGGATAAATGGCAACGGCACTTTGATTTGTCGGCTGAATAAAACTATTGTTACCTTTTTTAACCATTTCAGCAAAAGAGGACCCCGCGGCAGGTTTCGATGATTGGTCAATACTTTCCTTCAGGTCAAGTAAGCGCTGGGATAGGTCAACCTGGCTTCTTAGCACTTGCATAGACGAATGGGCTTGAATTGCTTTAGCCTTAAGGGACTGGTACTGGACAGCCATTTGTGACGTAAGGTGACCCACTTTACGAGATAGCGCATTAATTCGAAGTTTTTGCTCCGAGTTCAATTTGCCGCCTTCGGCAATATTGCATACCTCATTTAGGTTCAGTTCAATTGCAGTCATCCAGTTCTGGATCTCAGGTGTGGAAATAATTTCCAGATTATCGCCACTGTTGTTTGGGTGAGGTGTAGGTGCGGGTGAAGTTGCGGGTCCCGGTGTAGGCGGCGGGGTGCGAGCAGTCCTACCGCTTCGGTTGAAAGGACTGTTTTCCATTATAGGTTTATAACACTTAACATTTCTTTGAAATATTAGTTTTATACATAATTATTGTGGCACAGTTTATGTTACTACCGGCTGTTCACAAAAACGAGGTCAAGATTCAGCATAAAAAATAAACTGTTAATTTATATTATGCAGTTAATCAACACGTCTGATCGTGACAAAAGCGACAATACAATCAATAAATAAATAAAAATATAATGATGGCGCCATAATTAAACCAAATAAAAAGGGGAAGGAATCATAGCGCTTCGATTGAGTGGATGCCGGGTGAATGATATTTGTTGGCAGACGGATATAACGGTGAGTTATATTTTTTGTAATTATAATTTTTAAATTAAATTGAAAATATGTGTCAATGGTGTTTTTCTATAGAATTTTCGAAACTAATTTACGCTTTGTAATTGATTTATAATGGGCAAATAAACTATAGCTATAGTTTCGTTCCAGAAAACTGTTTACTTTTGGCTTCGGCGGTGGGAAGAAAGTGGAACCTTGAAAGCCCACCGCCGCCAACTCTGCGCGAGAGCCACTACGGCGCGCGGCGCGGCGACCGACGATGCGGCTATGATCGCTGCACACTCTGCCGATCCTTTTTTGACCACACGAGTCACTTCAACTTACAGCGTGAGTCCATGTGTGGCTTGTTATTACACACACCACATTTATCACCTAAACTTATTCATAAAATATGGTTTTCTTAAAAAGTGAATAACAAAACTGATTAAATTTACTTAATAGACTTGCGCGCGTAAAACCAGTTTACGTGAGCGCCGAGCGCCCTTTCAACTAGAGTAGGTAGTTATAAGGGCGCTCGGCGCTCACACTCAAACCGGTATTTCGCGCGCCGCGCGGCCAGCCTCGGTAGTTGTTATTATTATTACCTTTGACGACCCGTTTAGCTCAGCGGTAGTTGACGCTGTCTGTTGTGATATGGGTTCCGGGTTCGAATCCCGGTAGGGAGAAATGTTTGTGTAATGAGCTTCAACATTTGTATCCGAGTCATGGATGTATCTATGTATAATATTAGGCAGTTACAAAAAATATATATATATATATATGTAGTATATCAACCATCTAGTATCCGTAACACAAGCCTCGTTGCTTAGCACGGTACCAGATGGCGCTGTTTAATAATGTCCAGAACTATTTATTATTTATTAATTACTATCAGATAAATCGTCAGTTCTTTATTAAATAAATCGCGAATGTAGATTAGTTAAGTTAGGCCCGTACCTACTAATTTCTTACACTTAGGCGAATATTTTTTATGGATTTGATCCCGGTATATTGATACTACGGGTAGACTGCCCGTGACTATGGATGCTGATAAGGATCCGAAACGTCGCGTCGGGTTAATAGTAATAGGTAAATAGTATTTTCAGTTTCAGTAGCGGGTTCGAGTCCTGCCTGAGGTTGAATTTTTCTTTCTTAATAAAAATTTAAAAATCTTAGCTTGAAATATGCTAAAAAATACAAAAAGATTGTATAAAGGTAATGCAATATCATCCGGAATCTACTCGCTGTAAAGGGAGTATTCTGGGTCGGACAGAATTGTCCAATAGATGTTGCTATGTCGCCGTAAAACATAAGTAACATAAAGAAGGCAAAATTCAACACATCAGGCGGATACCTCGGTGGCTCAGTTGGCAGAGCGTCTGGAATACTTATCCAGGAGACGCGGGTTCGAGTCCCGCCTGAGGTTGAATTTTTCTTTCTTAATAAAAATTTAAAAATCTTAGCTTGAAATATGCTAAAAAATACAAAAAGAAGATAAATAGTAGTTTTAGCCCCGTACTATTTTATCACAATAAAGAATCTTATGTAAATTTTCTTTGTTTTAGATTTCAATGGACTCATGGATATATTCAGGAGGCGCCTGAAGGACGCCGGAAAAAAAATGCTTTCAACACCCAACCAAGATTTTAATGAGTTTTGTAGTAGGTAGTTGTTTATAAGTTTTCAATTATATAATATAATTGAAAACTTATAAATAACTACCACCTACCATCCTAAACAACAACTAATATAATTTATATTAAATAAAAAGATTAAGATTATTATTCCGCATTGTATTTTGATATTTTTGCCGCGATTTCTCACGGATCCCATATCCTTTTCTGTCAGTACCCATGACAACGTGTTACATGCAACATTTCATGATGATGCGTAACTAACAAAGAAAGTAAAAAACTCATATTTGGCGCGTATTTCACGAAAGCACTGCAGCACGAAACATTGCAAGCAAGAACTGACAAAACGCTATTTATCTCTTTCGCACGAATCGCGCTGTCGCTGCTCATAATGCGTTCAAGGTCAATGTGGGGTAACTTGACGTGCTGGCGACTGTACCTTCGCCTTACAGAAGACTGCAGTAAAACAACAATAATTTTGTCTGCGAGTAAGTAAGGTTACCAGAGCTCGTTGTGGGAGTGACTGTTGTGACAGCATGGGAATTCCGTTGTCAATTTACCCATTTTACGAAAACTTAACAGTTTCTACAGGGTCGGCAAAGCGCGAGCGGCACTTCTGGTGTTGTAACCAATACCGAAGCCAACAATAACGACGACACGAATATCTATGCATCCAATACCGACGCCACCAATACCGGCGGCATCTATACCGACGCCATCTATACCGACGCCATCAATACCGACGCCATCAATACGGACGCCTCCAATACCTATGCATCCAATACCGACGACGCCAATACCGAAGCCACCAATACCGACGCCACCAATACCGACGCCATCAACACCGACACCACCAATACCGACGTTACCTTTCCGGTGCCAACAATAACAACGCCAACTCGTATTATGCATCCAATACCGACGACAAAAACACAGCTATACCGACGCCAACAATAACCACGCTTTCTTTACCGACGCCATCAACACTGACGCCAACTATGCCGACACTATCTTTAACGACGCCACAAATACCTATTATGCATCCAATACCGACGCCAAAAAAACGACGCTTGTTTACCAACGCTATCAATACCGATGCCGACGCTAGCAATACCGACGCCAACAATAACGACGCTATCTATACCAACGCCACCAATACCGACGCCAACAATACCGACGCCAAATATACCGACACTATCTTTAACGACGCCACAAATACCTATTATGCATCCAATACCGACGCCAATAATACCGACGCTATTTAATTTTTCCTATGTGCAACCAATACCGACGCTTTCTTTACCGACGCCAGCAATACCAACGCCATCAAAACCGACGCAATCAATACCGACGCCAGCAATACCGACACTATCTTTAACGAAGCTACCAATAGCGCCGCCGCCAAAACCTATTATGCATCCAATACCGACGCCACCAATAACGACGCTATCTATACCTAGGCCATTAATAACGACGCCATCAACAGCGACGCCAACAATAACGACGCTTTCTTTACCGACGCCATAATTACCGACGCTAACAAAATAGACGCCATCAATACCGACGCCAACAACATCGACGCCTTCAATACCGACGCCACCAATACCGACGCGCTATCAATACCGGATCCAACAATACCGACGCCATCAATACCGACGCCATCAATACCAACGCCAGCAATACCGACACTATCTTTAACGACGCCAACAATAACGACGCTTTCTTTACCGACGCCATCAACACTGACGCCACCAATACCGACGCCAACTATACCGACACCATCTTTAACGACGCCACAAATACCTATTATGCATCCAAAACCGACGCCACCAATTCCGACGCCAATAATACCGACGCTATTTAATTTATCCTAAATGCATCCAATACCGACGCTTTCTTTACCGACGCCAGAAATACCAACGCCATCAACACCGACGCAATAAATACCGACGCCAGCAATACCGACACTATCTTTAACGACGCCACCAATAGCGCCGCCGCCAATACCTATTATGCATCCAATACCGATGACACCAATAACGACGCTATCTATACCTAGGCCATCAATAACGACGCTTTCTTTACCGACGCCATCATTACCGACGCTAACAAAATAGACGCCATCAATACCGACGCCAACAACATCGACGTCTTCAATACCGACGCGCTATCAATACCAGATCCAACAATACCGACGCCATCAATACCAACGCCAGCAATACCGACACTATCTTTAACGACGCCACCAATACCTATTATGCATCCAATACCGACGCCACCAATAAGGACGCTATCTATACCTATGCCATCAATAACGACGCCATCAATAGCGACGCAAACAATAACGACGCCATATCGCCGCTATCTATGCTGACGCCAACAATAACGACGATATCTTTACCGACGCCTCCAATACCGACGCCAACAATACTGGCGCTATCTTTAATTCTTTACCGACGCCAACTATAACGATGACAGCAATACCTATGCATCAAATACCGACGCTAACAAAATCGACGCCACCAATACCAACGCCATCAACACCGACGCCAACAATAACGACGCTTTCTTTCCCAACGCTATCAATATCGGCACCGACGCTATCAATACAGACGCCAACAATAAGGACGCTATCTATACCGACGCCATCAACACTGACGCCACCAATACCGACGCCATCAATACCGACGCCACCAATTCCGACGCCAATAATACCGACGCTATTTAATTTATCCTATATGCATCCAATACCGACGCTTTCTTTACCGACGCCAGAAATACCAACGCCATCAACACCGACGCAATAAATAGCGACGCCAGCAATACCGACACTATCTTTAACGACGCCACCAATAGCGCCGCCGCCAATAACGACGCCCAAATACCTATGGTGCATCCAATACCGACGCTATCTATACCGACGCCAATAATACCGAGGCTATTTAATTTATTCTATTATGCATCCAATACCGACGCTATCTATACCGAAGCTATTTAATTTATTCTATTATGCATCCAATACCGACGCCACCATTACCGACGCCACCATTACCGACGCTTTCTTTACCGACGCCAGCAATACCAACGCCATCAACACCGACGCCATCAATACCGACGCCAGCAATACCGACACTATGTTTAACGACGCCAACAATAACGACGCCAACTCGTATTATGCATCCAATACCGACGACAAAAACACAGCTATACCGACGTAACCAAAACCGACGCCAACAATACCGATGCTATCTTTAACGACGCCACCAATACCTATTATGCATCCAATACCGACGCCAAATATACCGACACTATCTTTAACGACGCCACAAATACCTATTATGCATCCAATACCGACGCTATCTATACCGACGCCACCAATTCCGACGCCAAAATAACGACGTTTGTTTACCAACGCTATCAATACCGACGCCGACGCTATCAATACCGACGCCAACAATAACGACGCTTTCTTTACCGACGCCATCAACACTGACTCCACCAATACCGACGCCAGCTATACCGACACTATCTTTGACGACGGCACCAATAACGACGCCACAAATACCTATTATGCATCCAATACCGACGCAACCAATTCCGACGCCAATAATACCGACGCTATTTAATTTATCCTAAATGCATCCAATACCGACGCCACCAATACCGACGCTTTCTTTACCGACGCCAGCAATACCAACGCCATCAACACCGACGCAATCAATACCGACGCCAGCAATACCGACACTATCTTTAACGACGCCACCAATAGCGCCGTCGCCAATACCTATTATGCATCCAATACCGACGCCACCAATAACGACGCTATCTATACCTAGGCCATCAATAACGACGCCATCAACAGCGACGCCAACAATAACGACGCTTTCTTTACCGACGCCATCATTACCGACGCTAACAAAATCGACGCCATCAATACCGACGCCAACAAAATCGACGCCATCAATACCGACTCCACCAATACCGACGCCACCAATACCGACGCGCTATCAATACCGGATCCAATAATACCGACGCCATCAATACCGACGCCATCAATACCAACGCCAGCAATACCGACACTATCTTTAACGACGCCGCCAATACCTATTATGCATCTAATACCGACGCCACCAATAACGACGCTATCTATACCTAGGCCATCAATAACGACGCCATCAACAGCGACGCCAACAATAACGACGCTTTCTTTACCGACGCCATCAATACCGACGCCAACAACATCGACGCCTTCAATACCGACGCCAGCAATACCGACGCGCTATCAATACCGGATCCAACAATACCGACGCTATCAATACCGACGCCATCAATACCGACGCCATCAATACCAACGCCAGCAATACCGACACTATCTTTAACGACGCCACCAATACCTATTATGCATCCAATACCGACGCCACCAATAAGGACGCTATCTATACCTATGCCATCAATACCGACGCCATCAATACCGACGCCATCAATACCGACGCCATCAATACCGACGCCATCAATACCAACGCCAGCAATACCGACACTATCTTTAACGACGCCACCAATACCTATTATGCATCCAATACCGACGCCACCAATAAGGACGCTATCTATACCGACGCCATCAACACTGACGCCATCAATACCGACGCCATTAATACCGACGCCAACTATACCGACACTATCTTTAACGACGCCACCAATACCGACGCTATCAATACCGGATCCAACAATACCGGCGTCAGCAATACCGACACTATCTTTAACGATGCCACCAATAGCGCCGCCGCCAATACCTATTATGCATCCAATACCGACGCCACCAATAACGACGCTATCTATACCTAGGCCATCAATAACGACGCCATCAACAGCGACGCCATCAACAGCGACGCCAATAATAACGACGCTTTCTTTACCGACGCCACCAATACCGATGCCATATCGCCGCTATCTATGCTGACGCCAACATTACCAACGCTATCTATACCGACGCCACCAATACCAACGCCAACAATAACGACGCTATCTTTACCGACGCCACCAATACAGACGCCACCGACACCTACCCCAACAATACTGACGCTATCTTTAATTCTTTACCGACGCCACCAATGCCGACGCCAACTATAACGACGGCAGCAATACCTATGCATCTAATACCGACGTTATGTTTACCGACGCCATCCATACGGACGCTAACAAAATCGACGCCACCAATACCAACGCCAGCAATAATGACGCTATCTTTACCGACGCCACCAATACCCACGCCAACAATACTGACGCTATCTTTAATTCTTTACCGACGTCACCAATGTCGACGCCAACTATAACGACGACAGCAATACCTATGCATCCAATACCGACGCTATGTTTACCGACGCCATCCATACCGACCCTAACAAAATCGACGCCACCAATACCAACGCCACCAACACCGACGCCAACAATAACGACGCTTTATTTACCGACGCCATCTATACTGACGCCAACACGAAAACACCACAAAAAAAAAAGAGAAAATTATTTTTTTATTGAAGCAACCGTAGTTTTAAAATAAATTATTAAAACACAAGTGATTACACAATAATTTAACATGTACTTAAGCCGCAATACCATTTTGAAATTGCTGTACTTGATGTAAATATACGACGACCCAATTAGTCCAGCGGTAGTTAGCGCTGCCTTCTGTTCTATGGGTCCTGGGTTCGAATCCTGGTAGGGACAAATGTTTGTGTGATGAGCATAAACATTTGTTTCCGAGTCATGGATGTATTTATGTATAATATGTAAGTATTTACAAAAAAAAAAAAGTATATATGTAGTATATCAACCATCTAGTATCCGTAACACAAGCCTCGTTGCTTACCACGGAACTAAACGGTGCTGTGTAATAATGTCCGGAAATATTTATTTATTAAATATTGTATTATTGCTAATCATGTTTAAACAGAGTGAAATTTTGTTTGCAATATGAAACAAATTTGAACATTAAATGTACAAATTACAACAATAATAAATTGTTGTTATTAAGATCGCACATTTTTTTAACTATTTTTTTGAGCTTTTAGCAATGCCGTCCAACAGTTTCTATAAAGATTCATTGACTGGCCCTGGATTCCGAGGTTTTGGCATTTTTACGTTTTACGGAGATGTCAGAGGTCTCGAGTTCGAACCCAAGGCACTGACTTTTCGAAAGTTATGTGCGTATTTATCACATGCTCAAACGGTGAAGGTAAACATCGTGATGAAACCTGCATGCTTGAGAGAATTCTCGATGGCATGTGAAGTCTGCCAACCCGCAGTAGGCTAGCGTGGTAGACTATAGCCTAATCCCTCTCAATTGAGAGGAGACCCGTGCCCAGCAGTGGGACATTAATGGGTTGATGATGACGTTTTACGGCACTCTACTAAATAGCAACATTACCTGGAGTCCTTTCGGTATTGTTGTGATGTGGACATTGATGAGGGTTCCGACTCGCCTTCCGCGGTGTCGTCCAAACTTCCCTCCAGCAGGGGAATATTTATGTCGTCAATCTGTTTGAGAAAACTTGTTTGTATAATAAACAATTTAGATAGTTAAGACTGTTTTAGTAAGGTCACAGCTAACTGCATATACCACTACATGGAAGTCTATGACTCAGGTCTTATGTCTATGATCATTATACAAATATTTGCCTCTACTAGAATCCGAACCAAGGACGCTAATCAGGTCGTCAAGTCAATTATGAAGCGTCGGAGCGAAAAATCTATAAGTAGTTCTAATCTATTTGTTATTTTATGGGCATGTAGATGTTTTTGGACTGCATCGTTGGTCTAGTGGTCGTACAGTGCGACTACCGAACAAGAGATCCTGGGTTCGATTCCCAGCTCGGGTCAATCCAAAACCCAATCTTATTGGGTTTTTTTAGTGAAATTCTCAGTAGCAGCTCGGAGTTGGGATTCATGCCCGGTTGATGGCAATAGGCTCACCGCCCCCTATTACATGGGACCTAAAAAAACATACCGGCGTAATATGGATGTACCTCCAAATCTGCCTAACCCTTTGGGGGCGACAGGTGACAGGCGTGATGGTATGTACGTATGTAGTGGTTTGTCTGTGTGGTACAGACCTTGCACTGTCGCAGTATGTTGTGGCGGTCGCTGCGGCGGCTTTCGATTCGCGCCTCGATGCTGGCGATCTGTTTCTGGATGGACTGGATCTCCTTCTGCACGCTTGTCAGATCTTTGCGGGCCTAGTGGAACAAACGCTTGTCAATAAATAAAAAATATATTCATATTATTGATATAGATAGATGTTTTTAAGACACTTGAATAATTTTTTTTATAAAATAGTTGACTCTTCAGTTTATGGTATACGGACTGGGTACATGCTATTTTTCTAGGTATTTTAACCAGATCATCCGGACTTTTTGTTAGAGGTCGTCTCACTCACTCTGTTTTAGTGAGATGTCTCCATATAAAAACGTCTGTATACTACTATTCTAGCTTACGGTATCTGCTACAAGAGTAACGTAAGTTTAAAAAAAAAAGAAAGAAATTTTCTAGAAATCAATCTCTAGGAGCGGTCATCTAATCAACCAATTAGCTGGACATAGGTCTTCCCCAAGGGTCACCACGACGACCAGTCATGCGCCGCTCACATTCAGCGGACTTCAGCTACCTTTACCAGGTCGTTGGTCCACCTTGCCGGGGGTCGCCATTCTAGAATCTTCAGGCCCCATCGGCCATCTGTTCTTCGAGCGACTAGCCCTGCATCATCATCTAGGCATGGTAATATGGTCCTAAAAGTGTGCGGTAGGTGTGTGTACCTTGTTGAGAGCCTCGTCGGCCTGGTCCTGCTTGGCGCGCGCGGCGGCGCGCTCGGCCTTGAGCGCGTCGGCGCGGCGCAGGTCGGCGTCGATCTCCTGGCGCTGCTTGGCCTCGGCCTGGCGCCCGCCCTCCAGCTCGTCCTCCGCGTCCTGCACGCACCGCTCCCACCGCGTCACGTTCTCTGTCGCATCATTATTACGTCACTAATCGGAATTGAACTTGAAATTGAATAAATAATATGTATCAATATCACGAATTGGCACTATGAACTGACTCTGCGTGTCGCGCGAGCGCTCGAACTCGAGGTTGGAGGAGATGCGGTCGATGTGCGCGTCGAACTGAACGGTATGTAAGGAGTGAGTACTGACTCTGCGTGTCGCGCGTGCGCTCGAACTCGAGGTTGGAGGAGATGCGGTCGATGTGCGCGTCGAACTGAACGGTATGTAAGGAGTGAGTACTGACTCTGCGTGTCGCGCGAGCGCTCGAACTCGAGGTTGGAGGAGATGCGGTCGATGTGCGCGTCGAACTGAACGGTATGTAAGGAGTGAGTACTGACTCTGCGTGTCGCGCGAGCGCTCGAACTCGAGGTTGGAGGAGATGCGGTCGATGTGCGCGTCGAACTGAACGGTATGTAAGGAGTGAGTACTGACTCTGCGTGTCGCGCGAGCGCTCGAACTCGAGGTTGGAGGAGATGCGGTCGATGTGCGCGTCGAACTGAACGGTATGTAAGGAGTGAGTACTGACTCTGCGTGTCGCGCGAGCGCTCGAACTCGAGGTTGGAGGAGATGCGGTCGATGTGCGCGTCGAACTGAACGGTATGTAAGGAGTGAGTACTGACTCTGCGTGTCGCGCGAGCGCTCGAACTCGAGGTTGGAGGAGATGCGGTCGATGTGCGCGTCGAACTGAACGGTATGTAAGGAGTGAGTACTGACTCTGCGTGTCGCGCGAGCGCTCGAACTCGAGGTTGGAGGAGATGCGGTCGATGTGCGCGTCGAACTCCATGCGGCGCTTGGCGCGCTCCTGCTGCGCGCGCAGCTCGCGCTCCTCGTACTGCCTGCGAGACAACACACAGATACATATAGATTCTTGCTGGTAAACTTTTGACTCTAACAAATATGATCATAATATCATAATGAATAATTTTCCATTAATACAGTAATATACGAATTTTTTAAACGAATTTATATCGAATTTATGCTGGAAGACGCAACTTGGGTATGCCCCCGGCAAGGTGGACCGACAACCTGGAGAAGGTCGCTGGAATCTGCTGGATGCGGGCGGCGCAGAACCGGTCGTCGTGGCGATCCATGGGGGGAGACCTACGTCCAGCAGTGGACGTCTAACGGTTGGTATGATGATGATAATATCGAATCGTAAATAGTCGTAAATATCGAATCGTAAGTAGTTTCAGACAAAACTGAAGTCGCAAATTAGCTTGAACGATATTTTACCAATATTCCCATCGAGGTGACAAAGTCATTGCACTCGTCGTCTGTATTAGCTGAATCTCTAGTGAAACAATTTGTTGCTAGAGATATACCAAATTTTGATTTCTTTCAAGTTTCAGCTCATATGGTAAAAAAGCATTTGATAGTTTAAATATGAAAAAAACGGAAGATCTATGGGCTATATCTGTTAAAGTAATTAACTCAATCATAGACAATATTGCTCCAATACTTGCAAATATATTTAATGTTAGCGTCAAGTCCCGATAGGCCGATTTCTGTTCTTCCAACGTTAAGTAAAGTCTTTGAGAACCTGATGCTCGAGCAAATGGTAGCACATTTTCACAAATATTATATTTTACATGACAGACAGTACGGCTTCACCAAAGGTAGATTGACGTCTGATGCAGGCACGAAGTTAGTCTCTCACATTTTAGATGCTTGGGAGGGATCGCAGGATGCTATAGGTATCTTCTGTGATCTTTCTAAAGCTTTCGATTGCGTTGATCACAACACGCTTGTCCGTAAACTCAGCTACTACGGAATACGAGGGCTTTCTTTAGAGCTTGTCTCTTCCTACATTTCAGAAAGACGTCAGTAAGTTAGTATAGACGGAGTCACTTCTTTACGGTCTCTTGTTAAAATGGGTGTTCCCCAAGGTTCAGTTTTAGGTCCTTTTCTTTTTCTGGCGTACATAAATGATCTTCCCTACATGATGTCAGATTTGTCTAATATTGTGTGTCTAAAATCAATAGGAAAGATCGCGTATTTTTAGATGTTAATAAGAAACGCTATCTAAATAGTTTGATGCGGATAACCTACTTCTAAATGCTAAAGATTCGCGTTACCAAACGTTCCTCAAGGCGAAACTAATTGAATGCTCGAAGGCAGCAAATAATGAAACTATATTCCTTGGTATTACTGTGGATTACAAATTACAGTGGGGGCCTCATATCTCAGCTCTTTCTAGTAGGTTAAGTTGTGCTGCCTATGCAGTAAGGAAAATTAAACAAGTCACTGACACAGCATCATGTCATATGGCATCCTTCTGTGGGGTTCAGCTGCGGACATGGATTCTATTTTTATCTTACAGAAAAGGGCCATCCGCGCAATCTACGATATGGGCCACCGCGAATACTTAAGAGATGTGTTTAAATATATAAATATACTTACACTTCTGTCACTCTATATATTCAAAAATATTATGTACGTCCGGAAAAACCATGTAGAGTTTAACATCAATAGTGACTATCATAACATTAATACTAGGAATAAACATAAATTAGTAGTGCCTAAATATAGACTTACAAAAACTAATAAATCCATTCTAGGGAATTGTATACGCTTTTATAATAAACTACCTAAATGTGTCACCGATCTCACCGGCAAGAAATTTAAAAATCATGTAAAATATATTCTTGTCAAGAAAGCCTATTATAAAATTAAGGACTATGTTGACGATAGGAATGTGTGGATGGAGATACTGGTGTGCATGTGGCCTCCCTGGTACCGTGAGGTTGTTTCCATTACAAAAACTTTGTCTTTTTAAAGACATGGCTTGTAGCATATTATTATGGCGTATTTCACGCCCCCATTCAATTGCTATAATTTCATTGTAAATGTGAGTTCGGTGTATTAATTGTTCAGTCTAGAGAATTATACTTACCGTATTACTTTTCTTTTTTTTATTATCTTTGACTATTGATGTCTCAAGACATTTCATTTTTTACATTGACCTCGCATAATTAATACCAAAATAATGTAACAATACCTTCTTTTTAAAAGAGTATCTATGGAGTTTCTTGCCAGTTCTTCTCCATGAGATCAACTTCTTGGAACCGTGCAACTAGTCTTAACGTTTTATAAATGCTTGAAAAAGTTCATATGAAATAAAAACATTTTTATTTGATTCGATTTGATTTGAATTTTGATCAACCTCTTGCAATTGACAAATAATGCATAAACTTAAATATAACAGTCTTAAGGTCCACATTTGTCTGACAAAACTGAGAGGAATATAAGTACCTTATGTTGATAAAATCAATAACAATGAATGAACTTGAATTTAGCAGTCACAAGGTCCACATTTCCTTAACAAAAGTGAAGGGAACGTATGTATGAGTACCGTATGTTGGCGACGCCGATGTCCCGGCAGAACCCGCGGAACACGACGTCCTCCACGTTGTTCATGTTCTCCTTGATCTCCTGGATCTTCAGGTCGCGCGCGCGGATCGTGCGCTCTATGTCTTCCACTTGAGGCTACGGAACCACAGAACCTACACTTAAAATTTAACTTTCTAACGGGAAATAAAGGTTATATAACCTGTGTTTTATAACACGTCCACAGCAGAATAACAATGTTATGTAACAATTCAAGTGTCGTTTTCGTATCTATTCACGCGTATAAGTTATATTACATTGTTGTAAAAATTAATAAGATGTTATATAACAACGTTTTATAACATGTTATTATTATTATTATGATTATTATTATATTTATAACATATTACCCAAAATAAATAGATTAAAAAATTTAATTATATAATTATTAGTTTTGTATGACCATAATGGTACATAATTTAACAGTCTCGTGGCTTCTGTAGCCGGCAGAGTAGATGGCCAAATAATATGTCACTGGATAACGGCACACAGACCATCACTCAGATATATTATGTAATTATTTATTTTTCTAATTTTATTTGTTTTTAACGTGTTTTAAGTTATAGGAAGTACCAATTAATGTTACTATATTATGGATCTCTGGTCTGAAAATAAAGATTTATTATTATTATTATAATTTGACGACCCATTTAGCTCAGCAGTAGATAACACTGCCTGCTGTGCTATAGGTCCCGAGTTCGAATCCCGGTAAGGACAAATATTTGTGTGATGAGCATCAACATTTGTTTCCGAGTCACGGATGTATCTATGTATTATACGTATATAATTAAAAAAAAAAGTATATATGTAGTATATCAACCAACTAGTAACCGTAACACAAGCCTCGTTGCTTACCACGGAACTAGATGGCGCTGTGTATTAATGTCCGGAAATATTATTATTATTTTTACATCATAGTATGCGTTATTGTTTATCTGAGATAACAAATAAATGATGTCATTTGATATAAGACAAAGATGTGAAAGTAATGATTATACTTACACCAAACATTTCAATTTTTCTTTCGAATTCAGCAAGTTCGGCGTCCAATGCTTTGATTTGTTTTAACTGTAAGGAAACAAATTTAATTATTTTTTGTACATATTTCTGTTAGTAAAAGGCAGAAAATATCAATAAACTGAAGTAGAATACCGACGTACCGTGGTATCTCTATCGGTGATGGCGTACTTGAGTCGGGACTCGAGTCCCCGGATCTGCGAGTCGACGGTCGTGAGCTCGGACTCCTTGCGAGACTTCTTCATGGACTCGCGAAGCTCCTCTGTCAGTTTTTCCTGCAAATTTACAATGATCAATGCACTGCCATCAGAGTTGTAGTAATGTACACCCACTATTAGCTGGTATGTTATTTAGGTCTCATGTAGAAAATAATTTTTATTAGTAGGTGTATGTGCGTACATACGTATACACATGCCCTTTCGCCGAAGGGGTGAGCAGAAACTGATGTTCGCGCGCTATTTTCACAAACTTCTATTGGTTTATCAACTCGTGTCGATTTTCGCAATTTTAGTGTGGGGTATTCGTAATATTTCTTTTCATTGAGACAAATGACTTCTATCGCATTGTATAAATTTTACATGTATACATTTTAGTTGTCAACTTTAACTATTTCGAGAGTAGTCACTGTCATAATTAATGTCGAATTAATTAAAGGATTTACCTTTTTAGCTTTGAGCTGTGATAGGTGTTTCTCGTCCCAGCGCTTGGCCTTCCGCGCCAAGTCCAGCGAGCCTCCGGAGATGATGCCCGACTTCTGGTAGAAAGTACCGTCCAACGCCAGTGCCTAAACAAACCAGTAAAAATTATAATAATTTTGTTAAAAAAACGGTTATTATTATCCCCGAAGGGTTAGGCAGAGTTGTACTAATGTACACCCTTGTTTTACCGGTATGATTTAGGTCCAATGTTATAGGGGGTGAGCCTATTGCCATTAACCGGACACAAATTCAAACTCCGAGCTGCTATTGAGAATATCATAGAAAAACTCAGTAACACTGCTCGATCTGGGAATCGAACCCAAGACCTCGTACGACCACTAGACCAATGAGGCAGTTTATCATCATCAACCCATTATTGCCCCATTGCTGGGCACGGGTCTCCTCTCATATGAGAGAGAAAAGGCGGTAGTAATGAGGCAGTTATAATTGGTTTTGTACCTATACAGGATCACTTTTTATTCAGTGCGCAAACTTTGACTATTGAAACTTAAACGACTTTTATTAAACACCATTTTTTTATTTTGATATGTCTTAGTACAAATTATCAAAGTTATTGGTAATGAAAGATGTCTACTTTGAAATAGATTTTATGGTTACTCGCTAGCGCACGGCAAAGCGCGCGCGCCTAAGTATACCTACATCAGCTGTGCGCTAGTTCGATGCGCCCGCGTAGGTAGGTATGGAGCGCGGCGCTAGATACAATGTACGATTGGTCTTGGCAAGCATAACAAGCTTCCTCAATCTGTCTAATTTCTATGATAGATTTTCAACTTGAATACAAAGTAATAAAGTTCATGTTTAATTAGAAAAAAATGCATGCGTCTGTACGACCAGTACATTGAAAACATTTTTAAGTAATTCCAATTTTCCTTCATACTTTCATGGGCTTAGGACCATCAAAATACAGAAAATGAATCATTATGATCACGTAATACAGATTGTGAAGGCAACATTTGACCTGGCGGGTGGGAGTCGCGGGGGCATAGTGGTCGTAGCGTTTGGCGTACCTCACTGTAAGATGCCGGTTCAAATCCTGCCCGAGGTTAATGTTTTTCTTCACTAAAATAACTCATGATCATTCATGGCAATTTAAAAACATACCAAAATAAATTAAAATTGACATTACTCTTAATGTATGCATTAGTAATTCTGCATTAAGGCGTATTTAAAAAATTGGAATCAACTTGGTATTTACAATAATGTTTAATCAAAAATAACTTACCTAAAATTGTTAATAAAAATAATTGCTTACTCCTACTCACTAATCACTGTATTTTAATAATTGTTCAAAATTGAGTCCTCCTCTTTCTAAACATAAACGTGCACGTTTAAATAAATTGTCATTCAGTTTATTCAGTACACCAATGTAATTTTTCACTATATCGAAAGCGTTTATTATTTTTGACTTAAGGTCGTCTAGATTTTGGGCCTCCTCTACGTACACGCGGCGCTTGATTTCTCCCCAAAGAAAAAAATCACAGGGCGTCAGATCCGGAGACCTAGCCGGCCACGGTATGGGGCCGCCACGACCAATCCAATTTTGCCCGTATTTCTCATTTAAGTAATTTCGGACTTGAATGGCGTAATGTGGCGGAGCGCCATCGTGCTGGTAGTACAGATTACGATGATAAGCCACCGGAACTTCGTCTATTAAATTTTCAATAACGTTTTCGAGCATTTCTAAGTAACGTGGCCCGGTCAAGGCGCCGTCAATAAAAACGGGTCCTATTATTTTATTTTTAATAATCCCCGCCCATACATTGGCGCTAAAACGCACTTGATGATGCGTCTCCCGCACCAAATGGGGATTATTAAAGGACCGCCAGTGTTCATTGTGGATATTGTAGAGTCTTACACGTGTGAACAACGCCTCATCAGTCCACAAGATATTGACTTCGCGGTGATTTAGAAGCCACTCGCAGAGGACTCGGCGTGATGCGGGGTCGGAGTCATGGAGTTTCTGTACAGGTTGGAAATGGTATGGATGGAGACCGGCTGTATTTAACAGTTTCCATACCGCGTACTGGCTCACACCGAAGCGACGTGCCGCATCGTTGGTACTCGCTCTTGGGTCTCGCTCGAAGAAATCAAAAATGTTTCCTTCGAGTTCAACAGATAGTCGAGGTCTGCCAGAACCTTGTGCATGATGGGGTGTCCTAAATTGACCGTGATCGAGCAATCTTTGATTAGCGGCTAAAATTGTTCTTTCATTAGGGACCGCGGGGTTATGAATCCCATGGGCTCGCATTCGAGGTACACTCTCTGCAGTATACATTCTGCGAGCTGCACGTAAGTTTTCGCCACTTAATAAATACACTCGCACCATCTCGTAAAACTCGCGGTTACTAAACTCTGACATCGTGCGTGACCGGTCACAACTCACAGTACGAAACTCGTGCGGCGGGCGGCGCGTGGCAGGTTCGCGTGGGAAAGCGATAAGACAACGTCACGGGCGCGTGCGACGAGCCGACTACCGAGCGCCGCGCGCCGGTGCCCGGCCGTGCCCGGGCGCTACCCCGCAGCCACCCCCCCGGTATTCACCCCCGCTGACGCCGGCGCGTGAGTAGGCTAGCGCGCGTGCCTATTGTTATTATTACGAATAAGATGTGTCCATATATTGCTGATTTTAAGGCGGATAAAAAAAAAAAAAAAAAAAAAACTGATAATGGAAATGTGTTCTATTACTGATACTGAACCACCAAAATTTTTTTGCGCACTGCTTAAAAATTATTCCTGTATAAAAAAAGCTGTGGTAGCCGAGCGGTGTGACCAGTGGACTCCGATGTCAGAAGTTTCGAGTTCGAACCCAAGGCACGCACCACTGACTTTTCGAAAGTTATGTGCGTATTTATTACATGCTCAAACGGTGAAGGAAAAATCGGAAACCTGCATGCTTGATAGAATTCTAGATGGCATGTGAAGTCTGCCAACCCGCAGTAGGCTAGCGTGGTGGACTTATAGCTTAATCCCTCTCAATTGAGAGGAGACCCGTGCCCCGTAGGACATCAGTGGGTTGATGATGATGAATATATATTTGTAATAATTGGTAAATGTGAGTGCCTCACGTCGTATCGGCTGTTCTTGCTGCGGTCGAGGTCGTAGGCGACCCGCGAGGCGTCCTCGGGCGTCTCGCACACGAGCGCGTTGTTGGTCACGAACAGCACGGCGCGGTGGATGGCCGGCGGCTCGTAGCGCAGCACGTCGAACAGCAGCTTCACGTTCTTCGGCTCCTTTATATCTCTACAACACGATACAAAAACCGGTCAGTATGATTTAACACCACCTGTGAGAAACCTCCTTAAAGGTCCATCCATACTAATATAATAAATACGAAAGTATGTATGTCTGTCTGTTACCTCTTTAACCTTAAACCGCTGAACCAATTTAGATGAAATTTGGTATGGAGATAGTTTGAATCCCAGAAACGGACATAGGATAGTTTTTATTCCGAAAACAATAATTTATTATAAAATGTATAGACATTTTTAAAATATAACTTTGCGTAAGAAATAAATATGATTGATGAAAATCTTGATTAAATAAAAATGCTGCTAATTCTAATTACTAATTCTATGCCAACGAAACTGAAGGCAAAAGCTGATAAATTCATATGTATTGATTTAGTTTTACGCTAGATGTTTTATTATATACTATTTTCAATCTACAGTTGGAACTGCTTAATTAGTTGGTGCTAATTTATCATTTGTGTCCTAAGTTCATTGCTGACTGCATACCTAATGGTGGGTTTTTAGTGCGATAAAATTTACTTTACTACCAACTATTAGTACCACCTAAAATTATGTGACTTACCTCAATCGCTCCCTGAGAGGTTTGGCCTGGATATAATCTAGTGGCAGAAATGTTTCCGGCTCCAACATTCTCTCTTTAAGTACCTGAAATCAATTCAACAATAAGAACAATACAATTTAGATAATTATTGTGGCATGAATTTGACATATTTTTTCTGACATTATACAGGGTGACTTTGAAAGAATGCGACAAATCAAAATGGTAGGTTCAGGAACGATTACCCATTCATTTTAAAATGTAATTTTACGAATCTAAATTGTCAAGGACAGAAATTTGTTTTTGATTTTAAATGATGTAGACTAAGTTATCTTATAAGAAAAACATGAATTATCAGTTTTTAAAAATTAAATAAAAGTAATTATAAAATTAAATAAAATAATTATAAATTTCAAGTATCAATTCAACCGCACCGAGTAGACTATCATTTACCTATACCACACGAACTTACTACGTGAAGTATAATAATAATAACAATAATATTTATTTATCTCCACAAATTACAGGCTTCATTTATAAACTACAGTTGACAGAAACAGTTGAGGAATTTGTAATTTGTGGGAGATCTAGAGTCTGTATTTTAGAACCCCAGGCCCCCCATTACATCATAATTATTGTAATAATTGTCAACGCGGTATGGCAACGCATTGTATTTAATATTTTTAACTATTTCATTGAGAAAGTAGGTAACGACGCGCGATGTTGCCAAACCGTTCGGCTCATCTTACGCATCGCTTTATCCTTGCCGGCCTGTCCGCGCTTAATGTAAACTAACGAAATTTGATTTGTTTTGATTTGACAGTCGCTCGGCAACTTCCTGGAGAGGTCACGATTCATTCATAGGTTTTAAAGATAACGACTATACTCGGAATTATAATCTTGATACTTTCGCAACTTTTACGTTTTTTTGCAGGGTCAAAAAGTACTTATTCATTTCTCATATTATCACGCTCTAAATTTTCTTGGTTCCACGTAAAATTATATATTTAATATTGTCGCATTCTTTCAAAGTCATCCTGTATATGTATATATATATATACATATTTCACGTCTTTACCGAGAACTTTTAAGTACAGATGACTATTATTATCTAGCTAGACTATTTCAGAGGAATGCACACGGAAACCACTTGTTCAGGGTATTTAATAGCTGTCAAAACATCAGAGGTAGCTTAATAAAGTCAAAATCTAACATTTATTTGCTGAATACCATACATATTTTAGTTGGAGTATGACGTAGGGCCTTAGTGCTTAGAATAACATGGTATAAAGTGGATAAAAGCTCTGATGTGTTATGTTGATATGTTTCTATTTAAGCTAGATTCCAATCCCAGTAGAACAGCTGATGTTACCTGAATACATCTTCTGGCGGTCTTTTCGGTGTCCACGACGATGGCCTCCATGTACTTGCCGAGCACCTTGGTGATGGCCACGTTGTACCGCTTGTGCGTCGGCTGACACATGTTGATCATGCGGTCGTACTGCCAACATCATCAATATATTCTATTTTAGATCTTTCGTTTGTGAGATTCTAGAATCAAAATCGGTTTCACACGCATACAAACACACGCACACACACCTCACACACGCACACCTCACACACACTCACACACTCAATACTCACGACGCCGGGGATGTCCCGCTTGAAGCTCTCGACGATCTCCTGCTTCTTGCGGCGGCGCGCCTCCTCGTGCTTGTCCACGCGCGCGTCGCCGAGCGCCGCGCCCACCTCCTCCAGCTGCGACTGCAGCTCGGCCGCGCGACCACGACACGATCCCACGTCCGCCTGCCGACAACCAACACTTCACTGAACCTCTTATCTCATTCAAATAAGGTTCAAATTGTAAAACACACCTTCAGTAGCCACACCCATTCGATTTAATATTTGTTAACGCAAAAACATAATACAGTGAACATACAGGGTTACTTCTAAAACACCAGCAACTTTGCAGGACTAATTACAACAACTTTCATTCTACGACTTTCAAAATTTTCTTTGATTTTATTATCATACATTGCCCGCTTTAATGTTAATAGCTCTTCGCGTGTGACGTATAAATATCATAAAAGTACAATAAACACTTGAAATATCATTTCATGTATTGAGTTATGTCAGACCTCATAGAACAAAAGTTGTTGGCATGTTACCTATCTAGACCTGCAAAGTTGTTGGTCTTTTACAAGTGACCCTGTATATGACTTTTTATTTATTTTTTATATTATTACGGGAATAAATTAAATGTAATAAATTACGTATATTTATTTCTGTAATACATATACATTCACTCACGCCTTTTTCCCATGGGGGTAGGCAGAAACTACAGAATGCCATGCGCTACGATCCCTGCATACATCTTTTGCCTCGTCCACATTCATACATCTCGTCATACGTTATAATTCTGTAATATAACTTCTAAAATCACTTTTACAAGACTATGAAAAAAAAAGTACTTGATATTTACTAATCCCCCCTTACTATGGAGCCATTACTCTTTCACATAAACTACGGCATAGCATAGCAAATACATCAGAATAATACATAACCTGTAGTTTATTGTTGATAAACTACAAGCTATGTATTACACCCAAGGAACTTAGATCCAACCTGGAATGTGTATTGTCAATTTGATACCAATATGAAAATAAACCTTATGATTACTGAGCTAAGTTCTATTATAGACAATCACTTGGTCAAAGAGAAATCCGGTCCGAGAGAGAAGGCGTTTCGAGAGCCGTGTGTTTCTTTCTAAAGTGTTGCCAGGAGGATTATTCCCAAATTTAGTAGGAGTGGTAGGAAAAAATAATATTGTCATGTCTTATTAAAGAAAACATTAATTTACATTACGAATATTACGATTTACTTACGGACTAAAGGACTTGTATCCATGGTCATGAATAAACATTATAATCAACGGTGATATTTAATTTAACCGCGATTCGACGATAAAACAAACAATTTATTTATTCGGACGCAATAAAGATGGTTAAAAAGTGTGCTATTCAAGGTTGCAGAAGTGAATCCTATGCAGGATGCGGTGTTTCTTTCTTCAAGTAAGTATATTTGAATTCTTGATGTAGGGTGCCCATAATGAACGAAATTGTAAGATTATTTACACAATACAGCATATAAATAGGAGGTAGACTTCAACGTAAGCATAATTACGCATGTTTGTTATAGGTATTTTATGTTTATACTAGGCTGATTTTAACATTTATTTTAGTAATATAATATGTGTGTTGAGACTGTTCAGTAGTACATGCCACGCATATAACTTTACAAGGAATGATGTACCGAATACTTAAATCTTAATCTTACCGCACGTATGATGAGCCACGGTAAAACTCAAACATTGAAAATTATAGGTCACAAATCAACTTTAAGACAGAAATTGCATAAAACTGTTTTATTTAGTAATGTGTGAACCTAACTGTTAATATCTACCAAATAAATATTTATAAATTCTCCTTAATGTGTTTTACTTTAGTCTATCCTTAAAGCATAGCTACACTAGAGGTCCTGGGTTCGATTCCCGGGTCGAGCAAAGTGTTGTTGTGTTTTTCTGTGAAATTTCCTAACAGCAGTTCGGAGTATGGATTTGTGCCCGGTTAGTGGCAATAGGCTCGCCCATATTAATCGCCGCCTAATAGTAGAAATGTGGGTGTACCGCTGTACACCTTTGACTAGCCTTTCGGGGAACACAGGCGTGATGGTGGTAAATCAAATTATTGGTTAATATATTATATCCTAATTAGTATCTACCTATATCATATTCTTTGGTCACCCTAATAAAAGGGACAGACGGCTCTTCCGTAGCTATCTCGCTCGGACCGGGCATTGGCAGCCTGTGCGCATTCCAGGTTGGATCGAAGTTCCTTGGTTACACCACGCGTACAAAACCAGGGGCAGAAACTAGTTGTAAAAATATATTATGGTGATATGGGGGCAAACGAGCAGGCGGCTCACCTGATGGTAAGTGATGACCGCCGCCCATGGACATTTGCAACACCAGAGGCTTGCAAATGCGTTGCCAAACCCCTTAGAAACCGTTCAGGTTTCTTAAAATAGGGAGTTACTGAACTGACAGCAAACGGAATTCCCATGCTGTCAGAATAGTCACTCCCCCAATGAGCTCTGGTAACCTTACTCACTCGCAGAAAGACAACTATTGTTGATTCACTGCGGTCTTCTGTAAAGCGGAGGTACTTCCCCTGTCGGGCAGCTCAATTTGAGCGAGAAATCTCGCTATGCCCTACCTCCTACAAATAATATATATTATAAAGAAATATATTTCTTTTGCAGTGCGAAAGCTCCACACCATTATATGTATCTTAAAATAACCAAATATAACTTGGTTCCTAATACGAAGTGACAGCAAAAATTATCAGCTTATATGACTCTTATAATCTTTTTATTACGACTATTGAAATTTTATCATCATTAAAATGTACCTGTAATTCAGCCCGCAGACGTCTCTGTTCCTCCAATGCCTGCTCGGAACTGCGAATGTGTTCGTTCAATTTGTCCACACGCTTCATAGCTTCATTTCTTTCATGACCCTGAAAATAATAATAATTATAATAACTTAAATCGAAATATTAATAAAACAATGATCCTGTGTTGCCGGGCTTAAGATCTTCATGATGCAATTATTGAGATAACATTTCTATGCCTCTGCGCAGTAGTTTAAAATTTCGTTTTTAATACGCAATTTACTGTTCAGCATTTAAAACCGGTCCTTGTGGGAGACCCATGTCCAGCAGTGGACGTCTAACGGTTGATATGATGATGATGATTCAAAACCAATATTTGTAGCAAAATTCAAATTTACGATTAAATTACAGCCCAAAATATTTTAAATAATATGATGATACCAGACTGTATAAATAAATAAACTGTAGTAAAAAGATGATGCGGTGTAAGCTAGGATCAATATAATACACTCTAATCAAGCACCAATATATCAGGAGAGGTACCTTCTGGCGATGTTTATTTTCGAACTCCCCCTTGCGGCGCAGCTCGTTGTCCAGCCGGTCCTGGTCAGCCTTCTGTTCCCTGTTGACGGAGTCCAACTCCTGCAGGTAGCGCGCCGCCTGACGGGACGCCTCCATCTTCAATTCTTCGTATTCCCGGATCTAAATACAGAACCAAATAGAATCATTTAAATATATGTATAATATTTGTTGATATTTAGGTGTTTTTTGCTACTATAACAAGGACTTTTGTAAGCATTGCAAAATGCAAATTACTAATTTACGTAAAGTCGTTAGGTCTAAGAGTTTACGTTATTTTGTTTCATTTACCAGTAACAATAACACTTAAAATAATGTCATAGTGTCCTCAACACCACCAAAACACTTTTGCCGTTTCAAACATTATTGAACAGATATGGTTTCTAAGAGTAGAAGGATATAGGAGTGTGACGGTGACCTGTGCCTCCTCCAGGTGCACGTCAGCGCGGC
The DNA here is from genome assembly GCA_905163465.1 of Craniophora ligustri. Classification (NCBI taxonomy): domain Eukaryota; kingdom Metazoa; phylum Arthropoda; class Insecta; order Lepidoptera; family Noctuidae; genus Craniophora; species Craniophora ligustri. The sequence goes on along the minus strand of LR990967.1, from coordinate 542,039 downwards.
CGGGGTGTGCGGCGCCCAGCGTGGTGGTCTCCCACTGCGCCTTCGTCTCCTCGACCTCGCGCAGCTCGTCCTCCAGCTTGCGGATGTCGGCCTGGTGCGCCTCGTGTGCCTTGCGCGCCTGCTCCAGGGTCTTCAAAGCGCTCTCCAACTTCTTCTGCGTGTGCGTCACGCGTTCTTTCGCTTTTATGAACGTTGGACGCTTCTTTGAGATTTCTGCTTCCTGTTGAAAGTATAGTTTGGAACATAACATTAGTGGCTTGTCCAAGAAACTTTGTTAAAAAATGTATATCATCAAATTTCTGTCACATATTTTAAAAGAATAGTTAGAGAAAGTATATATTAATTTTAACTGACTCGCATCTATAATAATAAATATATGTTTTAACATTTAATTTATGTGTTTATTTCAAACCTTGAATATTGAAGTTCATTTGTTGTGACTGATGTTGCATAGTGGCATATTTGACACAAATCCTAACTGGTTAGAAAATAACTCATAGGAAACACACACATGCCAGTTCTCGAGTTATTCCTACTCACCACTTCTCTGATATCCTGCTCAATTTTGGCAGTCTCCCGCTGTACTGTGCCTGCTTCTTTCTTCTTCTCCTTCAAAGCCTCCTCCAGCTTCTGCCGCTTCTTCTCCACCTTGGCCAATTCTGTCTGTTTGTGTTGAAGATCCTCCTCACAAGACTGGATTTCTTTCTCATTGTGGTACAGGTGGTACAGTTGGAGTTCTACTTTTTGCTCTTGCTGTAGGATAATAAGGCAAATTGGAGTATAATAAAACAAAGTATGGTGTCTAGTCAATAAGGGTGTTAAGTAAAACAGAACTTACTGCACAGACTGAAATATGCAGTTAAATGGTTGCAATTTGGTAGCAATATATTTTAAACATTAATAAAATAGGTTCGAACTCACATGATTGTAGTAGGACTGTGCAATATCTCTGGCTATGTTATGGATCATTTACAGAAAATGTTTACAGCTATTTTGGCTAATAACTGAATTTTACATTAAAACTATCTGAGTTTAAAACTAAAACAATACCAGGTTTAGTAAGTGGTAAGCTATCACATAATCAGACTTATTTAAAAATTATAAAAATCTAATAATTGAATAATTAGATTTTTTTATTTGATTAATTGAGCAGAATGCATGTTCCTCCTTCTAATAATATTATCGTACCAATTCCTCCTTCAGTCTTGTGTATTTCTCAGCCTCTTCCTTCTCAAACTTGGCTTCCTTCCTCTCTGCGGCCACTCCTTTCTTCTTCTGGTAAGAGAACTGTGCTTCCTCATCAGCTCTGTTAACTTCTGCGCGGCAGTGCTCATACTGTTCTTTGAGAACCCCAGACCTGATAGGGAAATCGTAATTGATTTGTGTAACATGAATATATACAGAATATACAGATAGTTCTACTATATATATATAAAAACAACAGTCATATTTGGCTTTAGTATGTTTAATAAGGCAAGAATAACAAGATTACTAACTAAAATATAAGTAAAAAGACTTCAAGACAAATGAGATTATATTACTTCTTTGTGTGCTTTGTTGTTACTTCATATCACGTAAGGTATTATCAGGTAAGAAGTGGTTCAATGCTGGTGTACGATCCTAATCCTACATGTTCTGCTAACGCAGCGGCCTACATAGGGCGTGCGTCATTTTGGTTTGTTAACTTTACATATTAATAATTACAGAAAACGTTTTAGTGTGTGAGCAAAAGTGTGTGCAATAACAACTAACTTTATTAGAGAAATGAATTGCCTATACTATCTTGCATGCAACATTTAACTATTATAACTAACTAAAGTGAAATAATTGTGTTCTTCTTTCCCTTCGCTCTTATCTCAACCTAACCTCAACTTGAACTATATCTTTGTGCAAGTGTACAAAACCGTACAGCAGGCTTATTTATTATAAAATATGGACTATTATATGAAATTTATAGTCACAATTATTATCCACCTACCCACTGATCTCCTCAAAGAGTGCAGTTCTCTCTTTTGGGTTCTTCATGGCAATGCTCTCAACAGCTCCTTGGAACACCAGGAAGTTCTTGGCCTTCACATTGATGCCCAGCTTCTCCAGCTCACCCAGGTAGTGTGATGTGGATACTGACTATCAACAAAATGTCATGCTAATAATTAAAAATGCCATGCTATATAATTATTAAAGATTTTATTTAAATTTAAATAATTCAAACATGCACATAAAATGGAACAACAAAATTCACAAAATACTGAAGATATTTGTGAATTTAAATAAATTGAATTTTAAAATTAATGAATTCAAACACAATCACAACTAAAAATAAGGTAAAGCAACGGTCACACATACCTGACCATCAATCTTGTGTTCAGACGACTGTCCTATGACTGATCTCTGGAAATGCTTTTCTGTTAGGTCTTCCAGTACAAATGTGGCAGTCACTGATGCGCTACACAATAAATATGTTTAAACATTTTAAAATATAAAAGATAGAAATAGTTGGTTTAAGCACCTTAAGCTAAGAGATTCATAAAAAAATATATATAAATAGCAATATGACAGATGAGTTGATTTATGGTTATCTACAAAAAGTACTACTCTAAGTAAAAGTACAATAAGTATCCTTTTTTGTTAATATAAATGTTGGTAAATTCACATTTTCTTAACTAATAATAATGACAAAATAAATAAATTATAGTAAAAAGACAATAAAATAAATATAATAATAATAATAATATTTCCAAACATTATTACACAGCGCCATCTAGTTCCGTGGTAAGCAACGAGGCTTGTGTTACGGATACTAGTTGGTTGATATACTATGTATATACTTTTTTTTTGTAAATACATACATATTATACATAGATACATGTATGTATAATATGCTATTATTATTAATATGTGTGCTTAAATATTTTGTTAATCATGCAAGGTTATAATGTAAGTTATAATAAACAAACTTCAAAAAGTCAATACCTTCTCGACACAGGTTTATTGATAGACGCCCCATGTATTAGATCACTTAGTCTTTTCACACGGAGCAATGATGTCTTCTCACCCATCACAAAACTTACAGCATCCATGAAGTTTGACTTGCCTGTGAAGATAGAATGGAAATACAAATCATCAAAATACTGACAACATCTATTATTATTACTGCCACATGTTTCTTATCCTGCATTCGTCACATATATATTGAGGCATGGTAATTAGGCCAGGCTGTAAAACCATTTCAATGTCACAGCAAAAGCCCTGGGTCAGTATCCTCTATATTATGCTTGAAATTGCGCAAGGAACCTAACAAATTGAGTCTGACATGTTCTTCCGCCAGTTACTCAAATTGTAAAGATATTATGCATCGGATATGGTTATATGTGTCGCAAATGTTAGAGTTTTATGTATTTGTGGAATTTACCTGATCCATTGGGGCCAACCACCGCTGTGAAAGATTTCAGAGGTCCTATCCGGTGGTGGCCCCGATAAGACTTGAAGTTCTCCATATCAATGTACTTCAGAAACGCCGGCATTTTGGCTCCTGACGAATAACTATGCACCACCATTCGAAAATATTTATGTTATATTCACGTAAATAAAATAAAAGCGCCAAACATCGTCACATCAACAACAACTGCTGTCAAAATAGTGTCACCGTACTGCCGCCATTTTGACTATAGACGATCAAGATAACTTTTAAATAAATTGAAAAACGCCGACATGAATAAATAGTAATAAGTTTAAAACAAAATATCAAAAAGTTTAAGGCTCCACACCGATAAATACTCAAAAAAAAATTAAAAAATTAAAATGCAGCGGCAATTTTTAAAATAAATGCCTAAAGATACATTGTAGGCAGAAACTACAGAAAGCTACGCGCTAAAAAAGCAAAAATGTATAAATTTACTACGGTAAACGAATAGCTTAAAAACTTTGTACAGATATTTCAAGAAACCAATAAGTACTTGCATTTCTTTGGCAAACCGCTATATTAATCATCTTTGTAGCAACACAAGAATAAGTTATTTAAACAGTTGAGTATCGATGTATTCAAGTATAGTACCTAATGGAAATCCCTAAAGTAAAAAATAAAATTTTAATGTCAATTACATCAATGTCATTGTCAGTTGTCACTATAGCTGACAGCTTATTATCTTGGGAAGCTCAGAACATAAGCTCAGAACAGAACAGTTTCGACTTGCTAAAATAATATATATCCATTATAGTAGGTTATGGAAGAACTTAACATTTAATTAATTCGAGAACTGTTGAATGATTGGTCGAGAATGATTGGTAACCAAAGCCCTACTGACCCCGAGGAAACAGTGCTAATGGATCCCATTGACCACGAACGCTGTCGGTACCCCTATTGTATTGTTTGGACGCCTATTCCAGTATTGACGTGAGTTTATATATACAATTATTTGTATGTCTAGATCATACAATCTATTAGACATAAAATAGAACATCACTTAAGTAGTAGGTACCCTGTTTAAAAACCTGCTGCATAGATACTTGTGTTGATTCTTAATTTATAGTGTATAAGTATGTCATTCTCAGTTTATAGTGCATTTATATCTAGTTTGTAATAGTCTTTTTGCTTAAATTCATCAATAAACTTGTAGAATAAATATAATTATAGCCTTAGATGCTTGATAGTTACAAAAAGTTTTCATACACAAACATATATTTTTGATTTTACCTATTTTTGTAACAGTTAAAATAACTGTGTGTAAACATAATGTACTTCTGGATATTGTAGCTAACATTTGCCTGCTACACTTACACACACTGTTGTATTTCATTAGAGTATATTTTCTTATATTTTTCCTCAAATAATAATGAATTGCTACTACTACTTACTGAATTTCAATATTTCATATGAGTGTTGTGTTTTTATTATCAATGAGGCAATTAAAACATACCAATGTTAATAAAGTAATAATTATAAAACCAATTATTGCTTTAGCAAATGTAGGTTATTAATCAATTCTAAAAACCACATTGCCTATTATTAGAACTCACAATAACAAAAACAAACAAATACAATATATAAGGATAATGTTTTCAGATGGATTTTTCCATTCTTGGGGCATATGGGCATTTGTATGTCTTCAGGAATTATCAGAGATTTTGCTGGCCCATACTTTGTGTCCGAAGATTTGATGGCATTTGGCAATCCCACTAAGTACTGGCAATTATCTCCACAAAGAGCTACAAATGGACAAGCAGGCTGGGACGCTGCTGTAGCTGAAGCTTCCGAGATATACAAAAAGAGGATGGTATAAAGACATTTAATTCCTGACTTTTGTATTAAAAATATGAGATATATACTGATTCTATTGTTTACTAATTAAATTAGTCCTGTATAATTTCTATGAGGCATAGCCCTGTCAAAATTATCCTTATTCTTAATGTCTATGTGAATTTAGTCTCCATTCAATTAAGGGACAACTATATTCTTGTAAATAACATTGGTGCAGACTAATTTAACAGGATTTTCAATAGCAACTGTAATATTTTGTAAAGTTTCTAATAATATATCATTCTTCTAAGAAAAAAAATTAATAAAATTATTCTCTATTTTGTAGCATATTTTGTTTTACGATAACTGCCACTCGCATGTTGCAATGGCTCTCAACATCATGAACTATGGTGGCTGCAAGAATTGGAACATGGTCAAGCTGGCCTTCTTCATGATACCTTATTCCAGATATGTCGGGTAAGATAGCTTCCTGCTGTATGACCCCAACTCCGTCACTGATTTGAAATACTTTGATAATGAAACAGTAAACAGAGTCTCTTGCCGGTTCTTCTCCATAAGACCAACCTTTTGGATCTGTGCAACTAGTTTTTGACGATTCAAAAATACCTGTTATATTGGTGAAATCGAAATAAATCATTTGCGTTTGAGTTTAAATATTATTTTCGCACATTATTACACAGTGCCATCTTTTTCTTATTGTATTTATATTCTTTTTACATGGGAATCTTTGATTTATGTACAAAAATGTAAATGCTTGCCACACAAACATTAAATGTTTGTGTGGCAAGCCCCTTATGGAATTAGAACCACAGAATGCAACTTTAATTACCCCTGTGCTAGTCTGGTTGTCAACAATAATGACTTTAAAGAATGTTTTTTAATGGTCAAGAAACTCACGATAGATGAGCCCTAGAATAGCCTAAACTTTGTTTGCAATTAAATTTGAACTTTTTGATAACATTGTTTCTGTTTTTTTCAGCATTGGAGGTTTCCTTAAAACATGGATACCATTCTTCATTATAGTAACAATAATTATTAGTTTGGCTGCAATTATATAATTAAATACTAGTGAATATTTATAATACTGAACATTGTATGAGTGCTGAAACTTTGTGGACTCATAAAGACTTGAAGTGATGGAAATGATTGGTGCTGGTTGAAGGATGAGTTGATAGAAATACTGGACTGTTATAATGTATATACTGCAGATCTATCATGAATAAAACCAGGTGTATCAATTACCACTTGTTATTTATAATATTTTATAAGCTGTTAACATAGTTGCCATGAATCTTTGACTTAGATATCATGATCAAACCATGGTCAGAACAAACCAAAAGCTACACAAGATTGACAAAGTAGCTACATCTGAAGATACATTGTCTATGACATAGTGTTTTAAATATATAAAATGACTTAATTATTTGTGCAGTATGTTCACTCAAGCCAGCTCGCTTGATGATAGTTATTGTCAATGTAAATTGTTCTTTATGTTTTTGAATTCATTAAATGACTATTTATGTTGACGGTAATTTGTGTATATAATTTAAATATTTAGATGAACATAAAACAATTATATATTATTACACTTAAAAGCTGTATGGTAACAAGTAGAAGGAAATAATTAATTCAGCGGATATTATAAAATAAGTATTTTTATTATATTCTTTATTTCTTATCCGTTACATCATCGAATTTTCAGAAATAACATACATTTGACTTTTGAGTCCTTATTTAAAATACCTTTGCCAGGAACAGAAAGATAATAATGGTGGACATTGTCATACAATATAGAAAATATACAGTAACATAAGATTAATTACTACAGGTGACATTTTTGTAACAGGCAGATTAGTAATACACCAACATTGTATTTCATACACTTTTTTCCTTAATGTAATTATGATTAACCGAGCTCAGTCATGGGCACTGAAAGTATTAATTTGTTAGATGCTAGATGTAGTTGCTAACACCTCAAGAACTACGATAGAGCAATGGTATAATATGAGTAGTTGTAAAAGTTCAACATTTCATAGTTAGAGAATGTTTAGAGCTTTACCAGTCAAATATGAAATTTAGAGCATAAGGTTATTATTATACACTTCTCTAGGTCTAATTGAACTTCTTACTTAAATATTACACTTCATAAGATAGTTATTTTGAAACAATTTTTAATAGAAAAAGGTATTATACTTATAGTATGTAATTACATTTATTGCATTTATATCATTATCAATAAAACCACTTTTTATGGATTTCGTATCAGTATATACATTATTTATATCCTGACATTTCAGAACCTTTCCAATATTCAGGGTCATGGGCAGACTGAGGTGTGGGTGTTGAATGTATAAAGTATTAACAACTACCCTACATATTTGTTTATTATTAAATATAAATCTATAAGAAGTAGTTTTATTTGAATGTATATTCACATAAATGTAATAAATCAATATATTCATATGCAAAAGTAACAAAAAAATTGTAATTTATATGAATAAAATAGCTGCACCAATGATAACTCTTCGTATATTGGTATATTCAGTTATTAAATCACAAATAAATTTATAGACCCTTTAATATAATATTCCATGATTATTTATTTTCACTGTCACTTCCTCATATCAACATTCTTTCAAAACACTGCGTTCTACAGAGAAGTCATAATCATAACTGTTTACATTAACTTTGTTAGTGAGAAATGCAAGAAGATCTGCTGTTTCCGTAGCGAACGTATCTTTGTTAGAGGCCATCTGAAGTGTTTTCGATAAAGCAAATGGGACTCCTTGAAGATAGTGAAAAGTTGGGTCTATTGATGTAGTCCTTGGAGTTGGTGCAGGCGGAGTAGGCGCAGGTCTCTGAGGATACGGTAGTGATCCTCCACTCACACTCGGGTACAGGCTGTTCCTTGGTGTACCGGGATCAACAACAACAAATCCATCATCGGGCTTCGCTCCTGGAATCGGTGGAGTCTCGTCCTCTACGGGTGAAGATCTCCGCTTTCCGAAAATCGATGAGAACATTTTTAAGCAAAAAGCACAGAAACTACGTCACAATTTTAATACTTTTATAAGTTTTTGTTATTCCCCAAACGGAGTGACTCAATTGACAATTCACTGAATTCACTCAAATTTTTATTATTGGCAAACTATTAATAAATGTCAATTCAATTATTATGTCACTCAGAGGTAGTGCCTTATTCTGAAATTTCTAACCGGACTATTTGTCAAAGCAGCATAGTGCCGCCCGCCACGAATTTAAAACTACAGGTCCGACACCGATTGGCATGATTATGGTCCGGAAAATATAAGGCATAAGTTAATAAACACATTTGTTTACTACAATCTGTAGAAAATGATTTGGTTTTTATGTAACCGGAAAATGGAACCATTATGTGCGAAGCCGACTCGCACTTGGCTAGTTTTTTTATTACTTATTAGTCAGTCATCAATTATTATTATCCTCTAACAACCATCATCGTAACAAATGGGTTACTAAAAATTGATAATATGTCACAGTAACCATTCCATATTCAAAATAATATCGATTTATGTGGTTTATTTTTAGTAATTATGTTGGCCTAAAATCGGGATTTATTTTAATTAAGACGCTATAGCCAAACTCAAGTGGCAGTGGGTAGGGCACATCGCTCGAAGAACGGATGGCCGATGGGGCTTGAAGGTTTTCGAGTGGCAACCACGTACTGGAAGACGCAGCGTGGGCAGGCCCCCGGCAAGGTGGACTGACGACCTGGTGAAAGTCGGTGGAATCCGCGGGTGGCGCAGGACCAGTCGTCGTGGCGATCCTTGGGGGAGACCTATGTCCAGCAGTGGATGTCTAACGGTTGATATGATGAAGACGCTACAGCTAATTTAAATATGACGAGAACAAACGTAGATTATCTAAATCCTTTCATTGGTGTTCGTTTGTAGAGTCCGGTCTATACCTAGCATTAGAATAACAATGGGTTAATGCCGATTTTGCTTACACTTACAACTTACTATGCAGCTGATCGCTCATTGTAGCGGAATATGGAACGTAGATTTATGATTTCTGATTGGTGATTAAATATGACATGTCATATTCTATTAGGATTCTTATTGGCCAACAGATACCAAGATATAATAATATTTTTCATTTGTGATGTGATGAAAATTGAAAATGCGAACTGACTGCTTAGATTATTCGACGTAAGTATTACGTCAAAATCTGGTCAAAACATAGGTTTTTAAAGCTTGTTTTGAAGCGATATTATGTGAACTCTAATTCTTTGAGATGAATTCGTAATACATTGTTGTTTGTGTACATTATGACGTAGAAATAATACAAATTAGTATGTAAAACTGTAACAAAGTGTATATGGACATTTATAAAATCGTGTGTTTGGAACCCCAGCTGGTGGAAACAAGGTACATTGATATGGTGTGGTTGTTTTACGCATTTAGTTGCTATACTAAGTTATTTCTAGATATTGGAGGTCATTTTTTATGAATAAGATACTATGTTTGTTATTTAAAGTATCTATAACTACGATTGGTATCTTGAAACCCTTAATTATTGTTGTTGTTATTGTATATTCAATTCATTCTTTCACAATACCGAACTATGCTAGAATTGAGATAATATTACTGGTATTTGTGATAATATAAATAACAGACAAGATCTGTTAGCTGTTGCCCCTATACTTGTTTTTCCAAAACTTGTTAATTATTTTGTTTATAAAAAATCTTAATAGAGCTTGTTGCTTTATTGCAATAACTTATAAATATACTTATTATTTTTATTGCTAAAGTACTCGATTGCTACTCATCTTTCATAAATAATAATTTATTCATTAAATAACTGTGTGGACTAAATTATTAAAACTGTGGGTAGTTCCTTATTTAACTACCCATAGTTTTAATAATTTAGTCCATATATTAAACACTGCAATGCTCTAGGGAAAATTCGTCAAATGTTCACTAAATACTATAGTTTTTCATAAGTTTTTAAACATATTTTTTAAATCCATGTAGGCTTACTGCTGGGAATATGTAGTTATTTTTACATTTCTTAGTTATTTAGATTTCTTAATGTCAGGTATGATCTATTCATAATATTGACGTCCCAATTAGTCCAGCGGTAGTTAACACTGCCTTCTGCACTATGGGTCCCGGGTTCGAATCCCAGTAGGGACAAATGTTTGTGTGATGAGCATGAACATTTGTTTCCGAGTCATGGATGTATCTATGTATAATATGTATGTATTTAAAAAAAAAAAAGTATTTAAGTAGTATATCAACCAACTAGTATCCGTAACACAAGCCTCGGTGCTTAGCTCAGAACTAGATGGCGCTGTGTCATAATGTCCAGAAATTGTTATTTATTTATTCAATACTTTTGTGGGTAAGTCTGATCATAAATGCTTTTATTTCAGTTAATTTTGTTTTCTTACAGGATACTACAGCAATGGCTGATAATCCTGACCGCAGTTCAAATAACTCAGGTATGTGGTTTAGCTTCAGTAAAAAGGTAGCGCTAATATAATATTATTCCTACCCTCATTATGATCTGCATGACAATACTAAAAAATACTGATGGGAATTTAAATAATGGTCCCTATGCAGTTTGGTAGATTTGACACACCTTCAGGATATTTATAGACTACAAATATAACTATAAAAAGTAATTATTCATTTCTAATTAATAATTACTTTTTGTAGAACTATTATTTATTGTAAATGTAGATTATAAAATAAATGTAAAAATTTAACAAACTGCATTCAACATTGCCTGATAACTATTCTGTCTTGTAAACTATTGATAATGAAATATAATTTACCTAGCTATATATTAATTTACACCAGTTTTTATAATATTCATAAAAAAACGCCAATTATCTATGGAAGAATTTGTCAGATAAGTTAATAGGTAATGCGAAAGGCCTTGAGTTCCTGAGTGATTTATTGTATGAAATTTTTATTTACTTTTTTTTTGTATATGAAATTAAATGAAAAAAAAAAGTTAAATTCAGAGTACTGAATCATTTTGATCTCCAGTTATATTAACTGGGGATGAACACAGTTTTTTCATGAATTATTTTATCTAAATAATACGAAAGTGAGTGCAAAGCCAGTGTGATTTGGGCTGAAAAATTAATCTACTTGATTAATTTTTAACATCAAATTTACAATATAAAATTTATTAATAATTTGATTTAAAATCCATTATGTCAGTAGTGTATAGAAAACATGCTGAAGTCACCTAGAGTAGGTTATTTCCATTGAATGTGTACTTATGTATGATAATTAATTTTTAATATCAGAGGAAAATGCTCAAGCTCACGTCTACCTTATTTTTTCCAGTGCGTAAATTCCTTATGTATACTAGCCCTGTCGTTCGGATGATAAAGCTTACGAAAACATTCGCTACGATCCCGGCGAGTTGCCTTGGTGGAGGAGCTTTTGTGTACATAATCAACCCCTATACTAAAAATAAACATGTTTTATTTCTATGTCTAATATTCGCGTAAGTGTACGAAATCAGAACACTTCATCATCATCACATCAACCGTTGCACGTCTATTGCTGGACATAGGTCTCCCAAGGATCGCCACGACGACCGGTCATGCGCCACCCGCATCTAGCGAATTCCATCGACCGTCACCAGGTCGACAGTCCACTTTGCTCTTCCAGTATGTGGTCAAAACCCTTCTATATCGCAATTATGAAATCTTTCCTAAGAGAAGAAGGGGATAATCGCCTTAATTTTGTTTACCCAGTCCTCTAAACACTAACCGCGCCTATTATTTATTATTAATTTAAGAGCTCAGCTCTTGTCGGTGGAGCAATCGCCACTGTTGTCTATCTCCTGCTTTCTGTTTGACTTCTTGATACCCACTTTTTCCTTCACTTGATCAACGAAACTTCGTCTAGGTCTTCCCCTTCCTCTCTTTCCTTCAATTCTACCTTCTAGTATGGTTCTAAAGAAGTCGTCGTGTCGTATCAAATGGCCAAACATCTTCCCTCTCCTATTCTCTATGGTTCTTAACAGCTGTCTTTTCTCGCCTACAATCATTAATACTTCCTCGTTTGTTTTCATTTCGGTCCAACTGATCTTCTCCATCCTCCTCCAGCACCACATTTCAAACGCATTTAACCTTTCTCTGTCCCTTTAACCGCGCCTATCATCGTATTTTTTTTTTAATTCGTGGGTATAAGTAAGAAATACATTATTATCTAATAAATTACTAGTAGGTATATAAAATGTGGAAAATCTGTGGATCCCATCATTTGCTGCTGTAGCCAATCAGGGGCTGTAAGCGCGCGGTGGGTGGCGGCAGGGGGCTAAGGGGGTAGCGGAGGTCCACCGGTTATTAATGACATGGTGTGAGTCATAATTCGACGAATCTCGCCTGTTGCTATGGGTCGCCGTCTAAAAACATTTTTCCACGTCCTTTTATATTAGAACGAATTCAATCTGTGACAAAATATTAACTAAATTGTACAAACGCTATGACTAAGGTTTGTTACTTGCCAACTTACGCAATGTTTAGTGCTGAGGTGCCAACATAACTTATGTCGTGCGTTGTTTGTTTTCCCAAACAAATTAATTTACTATGTTAGTTTCTGGCTTGCCGCGCCACCTACTGATACATACCCGGAACATGCAACAAAATAGCTCTCCTCAGCTTCGACAATACGAGTAATATGTGTTTGATTTGCTAGTTACATATTGATTGCATTTAAAGCACCATTTTATTTCATACCTTGAACAATTGTTTTTATTGTTCATATATTTATGCTTGACCGCCGCGCCAGTTCGTCTGATGTTAAGTGATACTGTCTTACCTAGAAGAAACCGATTTACTCTTGATTATAAGACTCCCAGATTTTTATCCATCGGGAAGACCCACTTGCGAAGCTCATTTGTGGGGATTTGTTGTAAATTTTCGCACCGGGAAACGTTCCACGCGCCGTAGTACAACCGGCCCGGGGGCTCGCCGCACACACCCATCGTCGCGATCGATGCGCCCAAGGCCACGGGCGGGCTATCGATTTTATATAAATAGAAGCAGCCCCTCGCCACCCCCGCCCCCATGCGCTCTGTCAACGCGCCCGGGAACCGGGAACACAGGTTCGATGCCCGACCTTGCGTTCCACGTGTATTGTTTGCTTATGATGTTTAACTTTTCATAGGATAGGAGAGCGAGATAAAATTCGTTCCTCATTTTTTTTTATTTCTAACGTTTGTAGCTGGTGTGACATCATTGACGCTAGCACAAAAAATATCCTAAAATGATTAATAGTTTTATTACAATGCTTTATATTTTTATATATATTTATGCTTATAAATTAGGAGAAATATACGTGTAGATTAAAATATTATTTTCCACCCGTACATAATGTTCAAAAATGTTATTGTTGTATAAACTATTGTTTTTATGACAATAAAAAATACTGAACTGAAAAAATCAGAAAATGATTTGTACTCTTAGAACCATTTCTATGACAACAATATGTACTATAGGTACATACTGTACGAGTATAGTTGAGCCGGTTGCTAGGCAACGCTTCTAAAACTTTCCAGGCGAGCTGTCTGCTTATTGGAGTACTCGATGTTCTAAAAACTTGATCCCAGCTCCATTATAAGGGTTGGCACGCGTACCTACCTCATGTGAATTGTATGGCTTTTATTTCAAAAGGGTAGAATCTTGTCGGATTATTTTATCAACTCTTTGGAACTACCTTTCATAATTTCTTATAATACCGTCTTTAAAATGAAATAATATTCGTATTTGTATTATTAAAAAAAAAACTCTCGTTTATGTTGGTCCTAAGAATGACCCTTAAAGTAGCTATTGGGATTTTCTAAGAATTTGTCAGTAGCGTAGCTTGGGTGGTGTACCTTTAACCTTGTTGTAAGCATTAGGTTCGCCTCATACATACATGGGTCCTAAGTAACGCTTATACTTCTTTGCCGTCGGGGATATAAGCGTTATGTTAAGTTATGATAATGAAATAAAAGGCGTGTGCCGGTTCTATGTGTACAAGCGAGTTATCTTAGCTTTGTCGTTACAAACTACCTACCGCGACATAGGGTAGTATGATCGGTTCAGTTCACTGACCATAATATTTTTCTTACTCCTCCTATATAACTTCATGATTAAGTTCGCTGCGGGTTCCAAGACAGTTAAAATCATTCCCCTGGGACACGTCGGACTTCATTGTCTCGACGATTTTCTGGATAGTTACTATTGTTGATCCTGGTTTACAGGAGTTGCAGTAGTAGGGATTTGGGTGGTGGGCAAGTGACCATAATATAACATACCATCACGACTGTCATCCCCGAAGGGTTAAGCAGGTGTAGGTACTAATATACAACCACATTTTGCTGGTATGTTTTAGGTTCCATGTAATAGGGAGCGACCCTATTGCCGTCAACTGGACACAATCCAAACTCCGAGCTGCTACTGAGCATTGCATAGAAAAACCCAATAACTCTGCTCGACCTGGGACTCGAATCCAAAAGCTCTTGCTCGGCAGTCACTTACGAGTTACGACCACTAGACCAACAAAACAGTACATTGACCACTGACATCATAAAGGGCGGAAATACAGATGATGTCAATATAATAATTGTTTTCGTCTACCACTGCTGATAAAACTGGCGGGTGATGACGAAATTTCGATTACGACATTACATCGGAGTCTATGAGATAATTGATAATACTCCTACTGATATTGACAAGCCGCTGGCTGATGGCTTATCGTTTTATACACGTGTATCCATTCATAAAACATCCATTAATAATCTTATATTACACCTATCTATTTACAAAAAAAAAATACGAATTAATCTCTAATGTGAAAAAGCAGGATACAGACAATTATCAGTTGTCTCAACTGTTTTTCTGATAAAAAAATAATAGTATGTAATTAGTAAAAGTGTTGAAAAGTCACAGAAAGAAATAGTCATAATTATGTACATAATGGTAGGTATAGGTCAGGAGTTTGAGATGACAGCCGACATATATTATGCCAGCGTGGTAGACTATACCCAAACCCCTCTAGTTCTTAAAAAATACAAAAAAGTGCCAATCAGTAGGGTGACAACAATTGATTCAAAGGCTTTTATTGTATTATTTAATAACTAGCAGTACTTTAACATCGCGTCATGTGCAAACAGCGTGGTGGCATTATCAAAGAAATTCCAAGATAGCGGCTTTTATTTTCAGTTTTGACAACAAATTTGTGTACGCTGATGTCATGGGCCCTCGGATACCGATTTGAAAAGCCTTCGCAATCATTTATCTGGGAAATTCAAGATTGTATATTATTTTCGACTCTGACATAATTCGTTATTTTGTTTATCATCCTAAGCTCTGATATCGATTTAGAATTAAACAACAATTAAAAAACAATTACGAATACAATTTAACATCATTATGTACATTTAATGAAATGATTGTTTATTTCTGTAAATAGATCTTTTTAAAGACACTTTTACAAGTCATGTAATTTATTTTTTTGGAATCAATTTGGCATCGTTGGCATGTAAATCGTTGTCATATATTATGTTCAAGTCCTACTCGTTTTACGCTTTGAATAGAATTGAATTGAAACACACACAATAAGTATAGCTAGGTTATATTGTCTTAATTTTATTTCATAAATAATTAATTCATTGATTTGATGAATTATTTCAATTGATTAATTAATTAGCATTGAAGGCTGGATAACAGGAAATGGGACTTTAAGAAGTCTCAAAATCAAAAAAAAGCAACGGTTTTAATTTTTTATTTAATTGTTATTAACATGTAATTAATTACACTATCACACAATTACCTACATTGGTAGTTTTCACAGCAAAATTGCTTCGCTGTATGAGCCTGCCTGTTGCTAGGCGTTGTGAACGTTTCGGTTATCGGAAAATGGGATGGAATTATATACCTAATAGGTACTGTTCGATACTTTATCTATTCGCTATGGATGACGATTACACTGAACAAAACAACATTTATAGAAATAAATTATTTTAAAAGATACAAAGGAAGCAAACCTAGAGCTCGCAATTCATATTAAAATTGATAAATGTAACACAAAAGACAGACAAAATCAGGGACATTAAAAATACGTTATTAAATCTCTTTGATCGAAATAATAAAAAGAGATTTTATATCTAAATAACGTTTTTCTTAGATTGTTTATTTAAACCACGGGTTGATCGAAATAATATAACCATTTATTAGTACTTTCAAATCACTGTCTAAATAAAAGCTATAATTCTTTTGTACATACATACATACATACACTCACGCCTTTTTCCCATGGGGGTAGGCAGAAAGAATGC
Source organism: Craniophora ligustri (assembly GCA_905163465.1). Lineage (NCBI taxonomy): Eukaryota > Metazoa > Arthropoda > Insecta > Lepidoptera > Noctuidae > Craniophora > Craniophora ligustri. The sequence continues at coordinate 525,451 of LR990967.1, read as the reverse complement.
CACGCGCTACGGTCCCGGCATACCACTTTTGCCTCGTCCACATTCATACATCGCGTCATTCTTTTGTATGAAAACATAATGAAATTCATCTTGAGCTCTTTAAATGAAGATGTCATTCAATATTTGATGATATGAACTGATTGCGTTTAAATAAATAATATGTCACCTAAAGGTTCTACCTATTTCTCTATTAAAAATAAACACATTAAAAAAATAAGAGAAATGGGTTCTGTTAATTATAGCATATATTTTACTAGCTATGCAATTGACTACAAAAACAAACAAAACAAACCAGCCTAAATCACGATTTAAAAAATATCACTGCAAAAATTGCTTAATACCTACGTGGTTCTATCAGTAATATAATTAATTACATATTCCATTCGATATTACGTTCACTTATCTATTAATCCTAGCAAACTGAAAAGATATGAGTCTGCTTGTAGACTTTTAAGAAATTCTTAATAGTAAATCTGCTAACACAAATTTACATACATACACTCAAGCCTTTTTCCCATGGGGGTGGCAGACACTACAGAATGACACGCGCTACGGTCCCTGCATACCACTTTTGCCTCGTCAACATTCACACATCTTGTGATGCACGCGCGCCGGTTACGAGTACTGAGCACCTGACCTTTTTGAAGGAGTTCACCAATTAGGTTCCGGCGTTTCAACTGACATCCGCCTTATAAATTCCTTTTGTCAATCGCCTATCATTCATCCTTTCAACATGCCCAAACCATCTCAGTACATTCTTCTCAATTTTTGTCACTACTCGTCTTTCAAACCACAACGTTTTCTTATCACATCATTCCTCAATCTATCATTCAAAGTTACACCTCTAGAACCTACCACATCCTATCAATGCTATCTTATTGATAATCTGCTAGAATATTCCTATTTTCTCTATGGACTACTGAACCTGCGAGCCGTGCTGCTGAAGTTCTGGTCTGCCCGTAACTTATCAAGTTTTGACGAGGTTTATTAAATCGCTGAAGCCTTAGGGAAAGTCTTTCCAGTTATCGATAAATTATTTATTCAAATGAAGTGGATGGACTTACGATCAGGCCCTTTGAAATACCCTTGACTTTGAAGTCGGCACTTAATTAAATTCTATCTTTCATGTTTAGATTGACTTCTATTTTATTTATATTAATTCTATCTTTCAATATTATAACATCGTTATTTGCTAAATAAACGCTTCTTGTGCCACCTAGGTGGTTTACTTTTATAAAATTAATAGGACGCTACCGATAGTTAACAGAAAATATGTAAATTCTTTTCTACAATAAAAATTATGATGACACCGCAAATCTCCTAGCTACCTTAGTGTAATATTACTACTTTGTGTAACACACATGATACCCACGCATAAAGACGAACGTGTGTGCGCTGAAAACTATGCCGTATACTATTTTACCGATCAATATTCTTCTATGGATTTTATTGTATTAATTTACCTTATGTTAATTGTGATACATTAACATAAGGTAAATTAATAATTAATGTGTAAAAGGCGAACTGCTGGTGTCCTGTCTCCCACAGTAACAAGAAGCAATTAACATTTCTTTTTGTTACTGTCGTATGTGATAATCCTGTACGGATGTTCTGGATAATCACATACGACCAGTCAAACAGTTTTGTCGTGAGGCCTATGACCGGCCGGTGTTGATTTTGCTTGACCTTCCATCATAGATACAATACTAGGAGAAAGTACTGCCTGTTTTCTATTAGTATCTTATATAGTAAACAAACTTTATATTCTGTGGGGAATCTACTGGGTAAGTACCTCCGCCTTATAGAAGACCGCAGTGAATCAACAATAGTTGTATTTCTATGAGTGAGTAAAGTTACCAGAGCTCGTTGGGAGAGTGACTATTCTGACAGCACGGGCATTCCGTTTGCTGTCAGTTTAATAATTCCCTATTTTAAGAAACCTGAAACGGTTTCTGCAGGGTATGGCATCGCATATGCAAACTTTCTTGTATTGCAAATGCCAATGGGCGGCGGTGATCACTTACCAATAAGTGAGCCGTATTCTCGTTTGGCCCATTATCACCATAAAAAAAATCTTCCTACGTTAAAAAAATTGAAGTTGGTTGTGTAGATAGTGGTTATTTAATTGATCATTCAATTGTTTCGTTCTCGATATCAAAAGACAGAAACGTCATAAAGGTGTCTCAGTCACCACAAACTTCCCATGTTAGATGCGTGTCGCCCCCGCATCGGTTTATTTAGCCACCAAAAATCTTGTCTCTTAGACTTAATACTGTCTAGAATTGACGAAGAGACCTATAGCGATAGATATATTCAATAATTTGATTTTTGAGAAACTGTATATTAAACAAAAATATACGTATAATGAACTGTCTTGAGTGAATCCACTAAAAGCGCGGAGATGTGGGTAGTTGAGTTTGAATCGCTAAAATCATCGCTACCACCCCCGACGCGGTGGGGGTGAATCTAAGACCACTTTGTTTTTCATTTTCCGTGGGATGTCTGAAGCTGCTTTAATCCAGGCTTATATTATAAATGGTTACTGACTTTATTCGTCACTTTATGACGCGACTACAAAGCTTTATAAGACTTCAGAGCTTAAAGAAGTAAAACACCACGTTCCAGTCTCATAATAATTATATTTTGTAAAGACTGCAATTAGCCTAAGCACTGTGGTGTCATTTTTGTTCTCAGGACACTGGTGTACTGTTTGGTGCGGATGTATTTTGTTGTTGTATTGAGAGGAAATGAGCATGAATTAAGAGGAAACAAAGCATTACCTGCTGAATTAATAGTATATCGTACATTCGTTACAGTCAATTGAAGATATAATGTAGAACATAGGTTAATTGACCGCAATACTTCGCGCTGGACCAGGAACTTGACATTACATACAATTCAAATGTATTATAGAATTGTGAATCACTCGTATTAAATATGAGAAACTTTATGGGGTATACCCATTTTACCCTTTGATGTACCCAACTCTATTTGTACTGGGTATGGTAGGGTACAATCAACTCGAGGTGCGACGGGAGTTTGCACTGGTGTCGTACATGGTCAAATTGCTACGAGGCATTGAGCATAACCCGAGAGTGCTGCAGTGGTTGCAATTGTATGTACCTGACCGTTATGTGTGGAGGCGAAAGCCCCCGCCACTGCTGGTCGTGCCATCAGCCAGGACTAACATGCTGGCAAAAACCCCTCTGACTCGAGCAATTCGCACCATCAATTGTATGCAGGTCGAAACGGATATATTTACATGTCACTGGAGTGAATTCGCAAAAGTACTATTGTTTAAACTGTGTTACAAATAATTCTATAGTATTTTATGTTTTAGCTTTAATTTTGGGTGTGTGACTAAACTATCGCATTAGGCAAGACCTGTAATGGTAGTTTTAAGGCATTTAAATAAATAAATAAATAAATGAGAGTTGATGTGTAGAGATCAGCATGTCATAAGCCTAAATACTGTTACATTGCTATTGGGATCTGTGTGGTATATGGTTATTACGTGCAGTTCATAATTGTACATTGGAGTAGGCGGTTATGCATCATAATGTCATGTCTTCATTACATAAAATATATAGATCCAACTCTATGAAATTATTTATATTATCACCTTACTGATTCTAAGTAAGGAAAAAAATATGACTGATCATGATGATATTTAATAATGTAATCTGGGTAGGTGTGTCCAAATTTGTTATTGAATAAATTATTATCAGCCTCTTATCTTTGTTGAAATCATCATTATTTAGAGATTGACTTACTTGCCAGACATTTTTATATAAGAAGGTACCTGTATCTGTGCAAAATAATTGTTGTTTCATCAGAGTTGATATCGGCTGCACGTACACCGTATATCGCACAGATTATATATGCACGATATCGCTACGTCTACCCATTACATCACCAAATCAGTTTATCAACTGATGATGACTCCATAATTTTTTCGGTGGCCTTGGGGTTTGCGAATTATGTGAGTATCTATGGGGCGGAAAATAGGGGTAAGGACAGCCACTGGGATGAAATATGATTAATAATAACAACGTTTATTTGGACTAGATACATTAGAGCTAAATATAAATATAACTATTAAACGTAGGCTAGTAAAACTGATTGCGTATGCTCTTGCCCCCACTGTGATTATAAAATACGTAGGCTTTTTGCCAGTGCCGAATTAAGTATTAATTAATTGGAGGCCTTAAAGCAATCTTCCTAAATTAAAAGGCGGCCGGGCTAAAAAAAGTTACCAAAACATAACAAGACAACTAGACAAAAGTGGGATGACCTTTTTTTGGCCCCAGCATCCTTTTGCTCGATTTTATCGTCCGTATTACCGTCTATGGTGTGCCCCTCTAGATGGGATGCTTCAGGCAATTGTTTAAATAGCTTATAGGCTGACCCAGGACTGGCTTTTGCCCGTGACTTCGTCTACCTGGAATTAGTAATTTTATCCCATCTGCTTTTTCATCAAACAGCATATTTATTCGTACAATATATCGTGTGACGTATCAAATGAAATATTTTTTTTCGCGAACATATTTTACTACAACATTATATTAAATTCCAAAATATATTCAAGTTATTCATCGTACGGAACACCTCCACAATTAGCACGTGTCCGGTTTTTGACATGAAAATACAAAATATTTTACATCAATTTATTTTATCTTTTAACATGTAGGTATTATTATGTTTGAAGATAAATAATTTATGTAAAATAATGTTGTTGTTCGTTCTGTGCTCTATCCAGTCTATAAATAGATTAGAATTTGATAGGTATCGTGATTATTGATAGGTAGTCTAGTGGTGTGACCAGTGTACTGACGTGTCAGAGGTCTCGAGTTCAAACCTAGGCACGCACCACTGACATTTCACAAGTTACGCGCTCAAATGGTGAAGAAAAACATCGTGATGAAACTTGCATGCTTGAGAGGTTTTCTCGATGGCATGTGAAGTCCACCAACCCGCAGTAGGCTAGCGTGGTGTATAGCCTAATCCGTCTCAAATGAGAGGAGACCCGTCCTAGCAGTGGGATAATAATGGGTTGATGATGAATTGATGATGATGAATAAAGATTCGGTCCGGAAGAGTCCGGACCTTATGACACTTATGACGTTAATCGGGACAAGTTCAGGTTCCAACAACTATGTAGATGACAGCGACGAACCATTTAGTGGTTAATTATTCATAAGACTCTTCACTTAGGGTTGGCTAACCATCCTTGTACCACAACCTTTACCCCTTAAGAGCCTATAGAAAACTGATGACGGTTTTGAAACATTAAGTGTCAAGAATCATCTGAGTAAGACCTGCCAGGTATCAAAGACTGGCTGATTCATTTATTTGACTAGTTAATAGTCAAATTTCTTGGTGTAAACTACTAGCGACACCTGTCGAGTTGTAAACAAACTAAATGTGGGAAAAGCTTAAAAAGTCCTAATATAATTTGTCAAACTATTTGATCGGATTGTGATTAATATCGGTGTATCTGAGGTTTTTTTGAAACTAGCTCCTACACATCGGTAGTCGCTAGGTGCCTATCAGCGAGGACCCATCCCTTAAACACAAAACAAATCCGTATCAGAAAAACAAATTATCATCCATCCCTTGTTGTGACTGCGGTTGTTTGGTTACCAAGGTCAAGGGTACATTTCGGCAGGGGCCGGGCGGGGCTCGGGGGAGGAGGGGGGTGCGATGGGCGTGGCTGAGCTTGGGCTAGAAATAGCCACAGCAACGTTTGTCAACACACGCCTACGCAGCGTGGCTCCGGCCGGGGGAGATTCCCGGGGAGCGAAGGGGTCTAATGGGGGGAAGGGCCCGCTTTTCCCCGAACTTCGGGGGCGCATTTTGCTAATACCTTCCTGGTAACCGGAGTGTTTTGGTGGATGATGGATCGCTGAGATAATGTCGTGTCCCGGCGTAATGCGAGTTATTATTTAAATTATTTGCAATGTCAGTTACTATGATGTCTCTGTTGCTTTCGAAATGTGGGTGTACATTAGTACACCTCTGCCTAACCTTTCGGGGACGACAGGCTTGATGGTATGCCTCCTAAGAAATAAACATGTAAACAGCCTTCTTACTCTTAAGCAACTAATAGACATTGAAATAAAAGTATATTTTAAGAATTTTATTAGAATATTATTTCGGATTCTTAACAAACATCCATGGTCGCCCGCAGATTAATAACTACAATCCTTAAAAGTAGTATTATTCCTGATCCTGATATATAAAATATTTTACATTATAATTACAAATAAATTGATTTCAATTCTTACTATCCAATATAGAAAGTCTACTGATTCATATAAGAGCTGTGGTAGCCTAGCGGTGTGACCAGTGGACTGAGATGTCAGAGGTCTCGAGTTCGAACCCAAGGCACGCACCACTGACTTTTCGGAAGTTATGTGCGTATTATCACATGCTCAAACGGTGAAGGAAAACATCGTGAGGAAACCTGCATGCTTGAGAGAATTCTCGATGGCATGTGAAGTCTGCCAACCCGCAGTAGGCTAGCGTGGTGGACTATAGCCCTATCCCTCTCTATTGAGAGGAGACCCGAGCCCAGCAGTGGGACAATAATGGGTTGATGATGACTGATTCATTAACACTAATTTATTACTTCGTAATGCTTATAAAACTCTTTCTGGAGCAATAATAACTCAGAAAAGCTATAATAATTACATTTATAATTATGTTCTTAATCTTATCATTTCATCATCAACCCATTAATGTCCCACTGCTGGGCACGGGTCTCCTCTCAATTGAGAGGGAGGATTAGGCTACGTCCACCACGCTAGCCTACTGCGAGTTGGCAGACTTCACATATTCACATGCCATCGAGAAACTCTCTCAAACGTGCAGGTTTCCTCACGATGTTTTCCTTCACCGTTTGAGCACGTGATAAATACACACATAACTTCCGAAAAGTCAGAGGTGCGTGCCTTAGGTTTGAACTCGAAACCTCTGACATCTCAGTCCACTGGTCACACCAATAGGCTCCTACAACTCTCGGCATTTGTTTTAGTATATATGAGTTGGAGATCCAAAAACGTAAGGAGGTACGCGTCATCTAGTTACGAGCTACGAGGCAATTAAATTATAAATACAGAGCAATTTTGTAGGGGAACCTTACTTCAAAAGGAAAAAAGGAAGCCTTATAGGATCACTTCTTTGTGCTACGTCTTGGTTGTCGTCCCTCTGTCTGCCCTCCGCCCCTCGGGTCCTTCAAACCCTCTTTCTCAGAAAAGCGTGGAGGTATCACGTTGAAATTTTATTATATCTATATAATTGTATCAAATACTTTTTTGGAGCTTTATAAAAATGAAGCTAACTGGTGAGGTGAGGTAAAAAATGTTATATATTCTTTTGTAACTTATGTTAGCGTGTAACTATTTAACTACTAAGTTTAGATTGCTTTACTTTGTATTTCCACCTGGTCTGTAAAGACCTCTTTCTCCAGAATGCGTGGTGCCAAGTTGAAAATAATATCAAAATACATTTGCAGTACATAGAGCTTTAAAAAATACTTTGGTTATCCCAAGTTAATCAAAATCTAAATACTTCTCATTTGATTTGGCAAAAAAAAATTTTTAGAATTACTAACTTATAAAACTTATATTTGCACTTGGTAGTAGGTATGGATTGCAATCGTCAATATATTGTTATATCTACACCTTAATAACTTCAAAAAACTTAAGAAGTGTGAAGCCCTTAATTAATAACAATAAAGCAATTAAGTAGTCAATTAATTTAACATTTCTTCGCAGTTCACTATAAGTTATAGTCTCGACTCCCAATCTCGGAAGCCACAGTCCAGTTTCGATGACGCATGGAGTTCGCTACCTTCTCAGATCCTCCCCAATGACGCTTAAGATATTTCGTAACCTCCAAGCTATATAACGATAGTACAATACGTCCATACTTTTGTAATAGCACTACAAACTGCGTAGGACGTAGTCACATAACTTTCTTTTCAATTTTACCGAAGCCCAATAACTGATCTTTAAAAATAGCCTACCATATTGCAATATAAAAACCCCAAAATAACCAGTATTCAGTAACGGTACAGAGAACAATGAAGTTACAGTGATTGGTATAAATATAGCTGATACACAAAGAGTTCGCGCGTACAAACAGGTAACTTGATTGGCACTTCGAGCTTTACTTGCCGAAAGGGTAGAAACTCCCGTCCTTTGTTCGGCTAAATATATCCAAAAGGTATTGTTTATTGTTACCAAACTTGTTTTTATTTTTAGTTACAACCTACGCACATAACTGAAAGAATAAAACACAATCAATGGCTTGCAAGAAACCGAAAAGCTGAATATATATTTTGAAATTATCAATGCTTATTATAACACCATTACCGTTTATTTTTTTTTTAGATGAAGGAAACTTCCACTGTTTATACACCTATATACATTTGGACCGTTAATATAGAAAATACATGTCGCGTATGTATTTTGTAATCGAAGTTTCAGCGTGTTATTTACCATTGATCTCATCAACAGATATTAACGGATTATATCACCACCCCAGCATTTGGCAGGTTGGCAGATACACGCTATTGAAATAATCCCACAGCCATGCTTGATGTTTTTCGTGATGTCATAAATACGCACATAACTTTCAAAAGTCAGTGGTGTGCGCATTGGAATGGAAACCGATACTTTTGACGTTGTCGTCCACTGGGCTATCAAAACCAAACAAATATAAGTCTATATTTATTTGAATAATTGTTTTTCCGGAAAAAGTAGGCTCCCTTTATAGGTATTTGCGCAATTCTAACAAAGAAGTCACCGACTACTTACTCGTAATATACCTAATTCACGTTTCTGAGCACGACAGAAAGTTATTCACTTTGAGTTTAGCAACTAATATTTATTATTGCGACACTCGAGTGCCAAGATTTCACAACATGCCGTTATCGGTAAGCAGGGGAGTTACTGCCCGTCCAGTAGATACAATCCTTATAATCCTCTTCGTCTCTAAACCTCTCTGGGGGCCCTGGGGGGTACGGGTTAACTCACCCTCTATTCGCCCCCTGGCAACACTAGAGCATGGAAAGTTTAATAATATTTACCTGAGTGATGCATGATATTGCCGGAGAGACAAAGGTCAAAAATGTTCGGTCCTTATCGCATCATAATTTGAAACGGGATATTAAAATGAGTGGGTTACAACTTTTGGAAATATGAGAGCAAAATATTATTTTCGTACATACCGTCGTCCTCGTCGACCTTTACTCTAACAAACTTTTATGGGTTTAATGTTGAGTATATTGATGACCACCGGCCCGATGGTCTGACGACATTGTGAGGGCAGTGGGGAATCAGTGGGTGCGACTTGCACAAGATCGGCAACAGTGGCCTTATAGAGAAGAGGCCTTTACTCAGCAGTGGGTGTCACCGGCTGGATAGATAGATATTGATGTGCCAGGCATAAATTCAGGAAAGTCCAAATACAGTCAGTTCCGGCAAACAAGTGAAGACCTTGTAGTTTTCTCTTTAATATTGAATGTTCTCAAATGTGGCGATTGAGTGGTTGTAAACAACATAAATAACGTAGTGGTCGCGAAAGTGTGTCAGTGTTACGTAGGGGATGGGGACTCGATTTATGTGCTCGCCCGCGATGCGGATGCAGGGGGATGCAGCGGTAGGGTGGCCGGAACCCGCGGGCGCCGCGCAGGGTGGCTGCAACCATGTCATTGCACAAAATGATGGAACTTCGGTAATAAAGGCTCTCATGGAAGCTGTTATTTTATAGTATGCATTAAATAAGGTATATGTGTATGTAACGGTTCCATTAAATAACACTGACAGTGATAACCTCGAAATTGAGAACCATCCATCTTCGTCACAAAAAACCATTATTCACGCTGAAAACAAATACCTTTCGCCAACACTCGCTAAAAGCTTTCCGAACTTTAATTACTTTGATGGATACAAGAAAACCGCCAAGTGTTACACTAAACTGCGATCTAGTTCAAACAACTTGCCATAACTACGTACAAAATGGGAACATTAAACTTGCTACTTGCGAAACTAGTGGAACAGCATTAAGAGTGCCACAAATAGAAACGTTGCGAACATAACGCCTACTGCACTGCACACTAGTTATTTATACTAAGCCTATAGAATAATATACTTTTCCACACAAACTGGTTACGTATGCGCCTTTAGCTCTAAAAATAGCAGCAACCCTTACTTACATAATTATTATTGGTCGGAGGCTGTGCTTCCTGGGCGCATCCCCCACCCCGCGCGGCTCCCCACCCTCGCGAGGCGGGCTCGCCAGTCGCAGTTGGCTGACCGCGGAGAGCGCACGCTCGGGGCCCGGGTCTCATCGCCGACACACCTGGAATGTATTACGAACTATTTAACTTCATCATACAATAAATTCATGTATGTTTTATCGGGCCTATGTACAGTAATCTTAACCATAGGATGCGATGATTTATAAATACAATATGTGTCCCACATTTCGCAGTGGCGCGCAATAACTACGAGTATGTAATTGTTGAATGCAAATAATTGTATGTTTATTAATTAAATATCAAATTAGTTTATTGTGCTGCTATCGGGTTCGTAGCTTTGTAGGAAATATGTAATAATAGTGAAAAATTCGTGTTAAATAATTGTGCAGTACTAGTTGCACTATTAGTGTTAATAAGGGACTAAACTTTTCAAAAATGTCGGACAATCCCACCGCTACAGCTGTGGTTAAAGGTAAAGTTTTTACGTAAAAGTTGTAGATGTATCGATGTTTATAATTTTCGCCCGAGACAGCCTGATCAAAATGTAATAGGAATTACTTTCCCAAACTGATAATAAGATACACAGATTAAAGGGCCCGAATCAGACAACATTGCTCAGATTGTCTCGGCTGTGGAAATTATATGTATTATCCTGTAGTGTTTTAAATGTGATAGAAATAAGTAATCATAAATATGTTTTTTTTATAATTTGGCCAACAACAAAACATTTTTGTAAACATTTTGGACACGATTTTTGAAACGGGAGTTCTACAAGCGAAATGACGGTGCTTAGTCAATTAAGAACTCTAATAACATACTTTCCATGTTCCTCATCATCATCATCATCAGCCCATATTCGTCCACTGAGAAACCGAACGGAACGGGACGTAGGCCTCCCCTAGTGAACGCCACAGAGCTCGATCTTCGGCTCTTCTCATCCAGCTGCCTTCCGCAAGTCATCGCTCTACCTAGCCGGCGGTCGTCCTACGCTACGTTTTCCGAGACGCGGTCTCCACTCAAGCACTCGTTTGCTCCAACGGTTGTCGGTTCTCCGAGAGATGTGACGGACGCAGTTTTTTATTAAGTGCGGTTGGTTAAAAACAGAATTGACCGCAAATTTGGATTATCGTTGAAGATGATAATTTACAGTTAAAAGTAACAATCATTGTCACATACCTCGAGAACTTTAAACGTTTTCGTGTAGTGATCATGTTAACGTAATTGTTATAGACAGAGATCGAATCAGAAAATAACTATTTAAAAAAAAATCAATTAGTTATAAACATATGAGCATAATTATGATTTTATCGCAGTATATCAATATGATTAGTATACTCCGGCTATCTTTCCGTGGCTTTGGATGCTGCAAAGGATCCGAAACGACGGGAATCAATCCGTAAAAAACCGGCCAAGTGCGAGTCGGACTCGCGCACGAAGTGTTCCGTACAAAACTAGGCAAAAATTTACTATGAGTTAAGTTAAGTTAGCATTTTCCACCCGCTACTATCCGAGTATGAGAAATGAAAAATATATTACAACCGCTACTACTGCTAGTCTCCTACATCGTATCGCATTTGTAACATAATTGGTTCCTTTCTCTTTTTTTATTTCACATGATGATATGTCTGTTTCAACATCCATCCATCCATCCATCTCTGACCTTTGTTGGTTGTAGTTTCACAGATTATTTGCTATAATTATTAAGTGTTACAAAACTGTGTTCAAACACAACATTAATCATTTCATCATTTACGTAAGGGTCGAGGAAAATAAAAAAAATAAATAATAATTATAATAAGAAAAAGATTGGTCCGAGTGACGTTTGTTAGATGGGTAATTCTCACGAAATTCCGAAATTCTTGTCCTTGGAGTTTATATAAAAATCTAACGAAGAAATGGATGCTACTAATATTTCTATACAATCCACATAACTATACCTAAAAGTTTCACATGAGATTTTAAAGCCGTATGAATTAATAAATAGAAATGCATAACCATAATGTTCCTAACATCATTCCCTCACTGTGTCCCAAGCACCAATTTTATGTGCTTTTATTTACCAAAAAAGCACAAAAATCATTCGAAATATATTCAAGTAGGTTGGATTATTTAAATATATTATAAATTTATGGGAAAACCCGAAATTAGCGTTATAAAGTAAAAAACGTGGCAAAAATTTTAATATTTATATGTGTCCCACAAAAATAAATCATTCCCTCACACTATTACTGGCAGTTGAATTGTGAACGCATTTTAAATAAAATACGAACGCTACCATTAGTTTTTGAAAGTTGGTACTAATGTCAATGTATCAAAATGGTGAATTTTCTGTGATTGTATTCGGGTGTGCGCTGCAAAAATATTTTATTAATGTTTAGGTTAAATTAAATTTTTGATCGTCATTTCATCACATTCTAAAAAACAAAAGGTAAGTACTTTAACTGATTATAAGTTGCACAGATAAGATGGCTTTTAGAAGTAATTTCCTTAAGCAGAACAGTCGCTTTAAAAGTAAGGTTATGTCACGAGTCCTTTACGATTATTCTTTATTTCGTCATTCCCTCACCATCATTCCCTCATAACAATTTATGGTGAGGGAATGATGATATATGAGGAAATGATTTTTGAGTGTGCTAACTAGCTTTTTTTATTGTTTGCTTTTATTAACTCTTGAATTTATTGCTGCATTATTGTTGTAGGTTAAAAAATGACAAGAAAAAAAGAAGATAAACAAAAAAGAAGCTAAATTAAAAAAGCAAGAATATCACCGAAAGCGCGGGGAAAAAATTAAAGCTGATCCTGTAACACTTGAAATACTTAGCCAAAATGAAAGAATGAAATACCTGAAATAAAAAAAGTCAAGTAAAACCTATATCCGCAATGAGTTCCTGAGAAAGAAGGCAAAAAAGGAAAAACTGGAAGAAAAATAATCAAACATAGAGAGACAAAACAGTGAAAGTGCGAAAGAATTTAGCAAGACTGTTAGATGATACACCACCTCCTAGCCCAGGACCTATGCAAAATAATGATGAATTAAGAAATCTAGCAGTTAATCGGAGAAGGCAGCAACTCAGAAGACGTAGAGGAATACTTTATGCAAAAATATAAAAAAAAACAAATTTTTGAAGAAGAAGCTTTTTCTTCACAATTTTGGAATTACTCATTGATCTTACTTATTGTTTAAGAACAAAATTTCATTTAATAAATAGATTTATTTGAAAGAAAACTAATATTATTTAAAAAGCTTCATGACTTATCTATAATAATTATTCCCTCACCCTAATTGTTATTCACTCACCTTAATTTTTTTTAATGTCCTCATAACTTTCATAAAACGTGATAATTTTTGGGACCACTACTTAATTGAATTCTAATAACATTAGTACTATCAAATGCACATAAAATAAATATCAAATAATTTAATTTTTTTTTTTGTCATTTTAAGATAGACGAATTTCGGAATTTTGTGAGAATTACCCCGATATATACGTAGTTTAAATGCATGTTAAATTAAATCTGATCAAAATAAAATTCAATTATAATCCATACTAATGTTATAAATATGAAAGTATGTCTTTACACTTTAACCGCTGAACCGATTTAGATGAAATTTGGTATAGACATAGTTTGAGTCCCGGGAAAGGACATAGGATAATTTTCATCCCTTAAAAGAGAGAAAAAGGGGTGTAATTTTGTATGCGATATCGATAGTTTATTAAAAGTGGGTAGATATAAATAAATAGATTGGAAACAATCACTAATTCTTCGCGGACGAAGTTGCGGCCAAAAGCTAGTACTTAATATTACTACGAATAAAATACTTAACTAAAATTCCTTTTCACACTTTAACTGTTGAACCGTTTTAGATCATTTTTGGTGTAAAGATAGTTTGAGTCCTGGAGAAGGTTCTCGCCCCGGAAATCATCCATTAAAAAGGTGAAAAAGGGGGGTGGCAGTTTGTATACGGAATGGATATTTTCTTAAAAGAGGAGGAAGAAATAAAAAAGCAGAATGGTAAAAACGCAGACGCAGTCGCGGGCAAAAGTTAGTCGAATTATACGTAGACGGAAACTTTTAATGCATTCTTACGCTGTACGGTTTATAATAAACGTTAATTAAATCGTCCTTATAACATTGAAACTTAAGCGCATCATTTTAATGAAAAAAAATATTAGGCGAAACAATTTACTTTTTCTAACAATATACTATTAAACTAGGTATACGTATGATTTAGGTATTAAATTAATGTTAACATATATATCGTGAGTCGTCAATTTAAATTATATTTTGCCATTTACATAGTATTTGGTAGCTGAGATAATGAGGCAGTGGGCTACGTTTTTGCCCGCTTTGCTAAGCTGAAATAAAATTAATAATTGTTGTGACGTCAAAGCCTTAAAAATCTAACACTATATTAAATTCGACATCTCTCAATACTTATCTTTTCGTTGTATATGGAATCTTGTGTGTTTTCTTTATAGTCAATTAGCCTATAGGAGAGAATGTTATGGCGTATTTGTGAGAGGCCTATGTCCAGCAGTGGACTGTGATAGGGTGAGTTGATTGATTGATCCTATAAAGGATATTTAGAAAGGTAGGGCATAGCGAGATTCTTCGCTCAAATTGAGCTACCACACTGGGAAAGTACCTCCGCCTTACAGAAGACCGCAGAGAAATAACAAAAATTGTCATTTCTCCGAGTGACTAAAGTTTCCAGAGCTCGTTGGGGGACTGACTATTCTGACAGCATGGGAATTCCGTTTGCTACCAATAAGTAACTCCCTTGTTTTAAGAAACCAAGATGGTTTCTACAGCCGGTCACCTTTGGTGTTGCAAACGTCTATAGGTTACGGTAACCCGCTTACAATCAGGCGTGCCGAATGCTTGTGTGACACCCTTATGACATAAAAAAATAGGAAATAAATATACAAATAACATTTGAATTTAGCGGGCGGCGAAAGCTAGCACGATTAAATGCATGCCACGCACTGCACAATATTCAGCAAGTGCAGATACAATGTAACACTTACGCCTACGTGCAGTTACAAGTGTTTCGGTGGAACAAGGTTGTCACGTTTATATTATTTTGTCACAAACGAGTTCATTGCTCCTATTTATTTAGGGTTGGTAGGTAACTTTACTTACTATTCAAGTGTTTAACATGATGAGCATTTAGTTTCTGACCATTAAATGTAGTTTTTGTTGGCAAAATAAAAAAACCATCATAATTACCAGGCCAAGCATAATTATCAGCAATGGACTGCAACTTAAGTCATACAGAAAGACCAGATAAAATATTAACTGTTTATCTAAGTGTAATTGCCCTAACTATTTATGAAGTTTCTTCAAAGGCTTTGTGAAACGCATTCTTCGCGGCTCTCGGGCTTTTGAATAGTAAACCTTTAGGCTTATCATTACTTTTCGGAAATACAAAAAAGTCTCATCATTCCTAGCTTTGTGACTTTCAGATTCGCATTAGTGTTATCTTAGTGGAACGAACGGCATTGTAACCATGGCGCTTTTCGCGTACGTTTCGTAACACTTTGAGCAAGCAAGTGTTTACGTACCAATCTACAATCCCTATCTGTTAGTTTTTGTCCTGCATTGCCAAAAAAACGAACATCTTCTTACCGTACCTTGTGCATAACTTTGCTCGGCTAGTTTTCGAAGCGAAAACCCACTCTGCCGAATATATTTTTCTTGATTTCATCACCCTGATTTCGTATGTTGTTTTATTTACCTAACTTATTATAAACGCTTATGACTGTTCCAAATTAAAATTTTCTATACATCGAGAGCAAAGCTTCGAACTCCCAGATACAAATGCAAAATATTTTGTACTTAGTAACGGTGCGCATCCCTGATTTTTTACATTAAGCTAAATTTAACTTGTTCTCAAGGTGCACTGGTTACTTAAGAAGCGTTTTATGCAAGATCCACGATATGCCCAATACACTACTCCTTGCCGTAACCTGGTATGGTATCATTGCCCTTTGATCTCAAGTTAACTTCACCAGATTGTTTAGTGCTCAAGTGTAAATATGTATATTACTTAGGTATTTTATATTCGAGACATTTACGTCACACTTGACTTTCAAACTGCAACCTTTGGCGTTGTCAACTGTTTTTCTTTTTCTTTATATCTGTTACTGTGTGTATGTATGTGAGGTGCATGAGTTGAAATAAAACGTGGAAAGCATACACCAAAATTAAATTTCAAGTAAATACTTGAATAACTTACATGTATTTGGTTACAATTTGTTCGCGATGTGTTTTGACCACGACACATGATTATTGCTAAATAACCTTTAGTGATGAAAGGAAAAAATAACCTATGAATCATGGTTTATAATAATAGCAGTTATTATAAACCTATGCATCGTGATTCATAGGTATTTTTTTTCATTTCTTTGCTATATTTATTTTTAACAAGTAGACCACAGAAATTAGCTTTGCTCAAAGTCAGAGCAGGTAAAAAATTACGGAACGCACTAGACTGACTGAGATAGCATTAGAACTGTACACAACTTCAGAACGGCCTAGTTATGTCGTGAGAACTGTACCTCTGTCAATAATCAATCACGCAGCCACTTCAGATGGTGCTACTGTTGACAATGTCTTGGCTTGATAACAAATAATCTGATAAAATGCACTATAATCTCATTCCACTTTGATCGAGTTATTAGGCTCAGGGTTAGGCTCTATTGTCTTATTTCGATTTTGAGGGTTAGCAGCGTTTTCAGACTGTACAACAAAACGCCGACAGACTGAACACCGACAAGACTTTACGTCGACGGGACGTTACGCCGACAGGATACTAAAACATTTGGATCTAGCGCTTCGCCGGCCGCCGCCGCGACACTCGCTTCGCTTACAAACTTTCATTTCGCTTACAAGCTTTTCTACACAAACGCCCAGACCCGAAACAACTAATTGCAGATCGTACAAATATTTGCTCCGTGTGGGGATCGAGCCCGCAACCCGTGACGCACAAGCCGTTCGCTCAGCCATTTCGCCACCGAGTCAGTCGTCAAGTTTATCTTATAGCTTTGAATAAAAATGGTCTCATGTGTATCTGTATATAATATTATGGTACCTTATACACCTACAAGGATTGTTTCACGGTGTTTTTGTTTCTAGGGTAAGATAACTTGCAGTAAAGCTAACGTGTTAGTACACGTTAGCTTTACTGCAAGTTATCTTACCCTTATATATTATACCCTTATATAGAATATTTTTTATACGCAAATCCTAAAAATCCACACTTTAAGAGAATAAAGTGTTGCAATCAATCCTTAACCTCTTTGATATTATATAGGTAGCCAATTTATTAAAAAAAACTTTATAAAATAGTCTATTTCGCTGGTTTTGTGTTTTTTT
Organism: Craniophora ligustri; assembly: GCA_905163465.1. Classification (NCBI taxonomy): domain Eukaryota; kingdom Metazoa; phylum Arthropoda; class Insecta; order Lepidoptera; family Noctuidae; genus Craniophora; species Craniophora ligustri. The sequence continues at coordinate 507,804 of LR990967.1, read as the reverse complement.
ATGATTTATAGCTCTGTTTGAAATGTCAGAGGATCATAGTAGAATTATTATAATTGAATGAATAATAATAATACCGGCACGCAATTTGACGAGTGACGTCATCGTTGGAGACGTGGTTAATACGTCATTCATTAAATTTGGGGTTACTAATTTAGTTTATAATCAAACCTTTTTACGATAAGCTAAGAGTTATTAATAAATTCGACCTTTAGCAGGCATATCGCATTTTGGCTTGAAGTAAAAATATTTATATAGGTCAGAAAACTCCTCTTATAGATTGTCACAGGGAAATACTGCCTGCGATCATGAATTTTCTAAAGGCTCAATATACAGCGATAAAATCCTTAAAAAAAATAGTTCAATGTCTAAAATAATGTATGTGTAAAATCTAAAATATTGTTAATATAATATTGAGTTGATTGAATTTATAATTAAACCGCGGTTCCGACTAACCGTTACCGTTACCTTTGCTTTTGACCCTGCACTCAATATCAAAACCACTAAAGTGACTATAGGTCATAAGTGCTGGTTACTGGCAATAGTAACGTTGACGCAACATTCCTCGGATGACGTGTCTCACCTGTGGTGCGTGTTGGGGCTCGCGTGCCGGCCGCCATAGCTAATTCACGCCATTGTTCCTAGAAGGATACTCTCATTGAACACGTTACACGTCAGACGTGGAAAAGTTCAACCTGGCCATGACGTCACGGTGTCGTGACACCGAACTATATGTACATAAAAAAAAACGGTTTAAGAATGTCATTGCATTATCACTTACCTAAAATACAAGACCTAGCTGCTACAAAAAGCTTGTAGTGACGAAAAGTAAAAACCCAATTTTCCGTGTTTAGAACTGGAATGGAATTGGAATGTCCATATTTTTGCGGTTTTATCAAATCAAGTTCAATGACCCCTAACAATGACCCGACTTTTCAGGCAAAATAAACTAGCTGAGTTCATTTATTAGAATTGAATGGGTGAGTTACAAGAAATGAGTGTTCATAACACACGGAAGAGCGTCGCTAGTTAACCGCGAACTGATCATGTATTTAGGGCATTGACGCACGTCGTGATGACCGTCTGCACAATTAGGGTTGGCAGCGCTCACGTATTTTGGAAAAAAAAGGTTTTTTACATGTTTTATAATTTGGGGATTTCATTTCAGCGCTTCCTAGCGGTGAAGGGCGGGAGTTTTTGGGGCTGTCTTTATTGGCGACGATCAAAAAAGGCTTTGAAAAGATAGTATTTTGATTTTGAAACTAACCCAAAAATGTTTACCAGCTCTCCTAATACTAGACTAACGAAGCAATTTAATCTAAATGTTATAATTAGTTCATAAATAAAACATATAAATTTAAAATTATAGCCGGACTTACAAGTGTTTAGTATGTATGTATGTATATTTTGCCCGTATTTTATAGTACCTAATGCTTATGCATGTATTTATATAAAAGATTTTAACAGAGATTTGGTTGCATTGCCAGGAATTAATATCTCATAATTTATACAAAAAAACTGCGCTTGTAAACCATGATATTTTTGTTTAATTTAAATCACTGACGCAAAATGTTTGAGTAGTTAACTTTATAGCATTTCAGGGTTGATACGACTAGACGAGAAAAAATAAAAGAAACAAAATTACGTCATGGCATTGGTTTTGTTTTTTTTTTTATATTCGTCAAGAAGCTATTATTATACTAATCTTTATTTGCATTTACTGCGAAACGTTTTAATCTTAAATTGTTTTATTCAATATTAGATTACAACATTTGATTGTATAAGGAAACTTAATTTCCTTATACAATCATATGTTTTAAACTATATTATAATTGCAATCATGTATAATCATAATTTCAACTTGATAATGCAGTTTTGGAACACGAGTAATGCATGAAAATAAATCTATTGTAATGTGAATGAGAAAGTATATTTGTCTGTTACATCTTCACGCTTAAACCGCTGAACCTATTTAGATAACATTTGGTCTTGCAAAATTGTATCCTGGAATTATCCTCTAGCAAGCGAAAAGTGGAAAAAAGCTAGTATTGATAAGAAATATGCATTGCCCGATGCATCTAACCAAGCCTACATAGATATACCCCTATATATATATTTGTAACTACATACTCATAGAAACATCCATGACTACGGCCAAATGTTCAAGCTCTTAACACCGCCTTTAATACCGGTTAATCGGGTCGTCAGTACGGGCAGCCCTGCTTACTACCGGGATTTCCCAGAGGAGTGACTCACAGCTCTAATGTCAGGCGCCGAAATAGTAACTTCAATACGACATCTAGCCTACATCTGTAACGCTTTGTTGGCCTGGGTTTGTTATTATCATATAGACCAGTAGGTCGGTAGGACCAGGAGCTGCGGTAGCCTAGTGGTGTGACCACTGGACTGACATGTCAAAGTTCTAGTTCAAACCCGGGCACGCCAGGGTCACTTTTTGGAAGTTATGTGGGTATTTATCACATGCTCAAACGGGAAAGAAAGCATCGTGAGGAAACCTGCATGCTTGAGAGATTTTCTTGATGGTACGTGAAGTCCGCCAACCCGTAGTTGGCTAGCGTGGTGAGGATACTCGTGCCCAGCAGTGGGACAATTATGGGTTGATGATGAATGATAAATATAGACCAGTACAATTGATGAGGAAGGCGGTGGACAGAGTGGTACGGCACAGTTTGAGAGAGGCTTAAGTCCAGCACTGGACTGCGATAGGTTTAGTTGACAGATTGATTGAAGTACAATTATTCAGTGATTGCTAAAACAAGACCACTTTAATTATTAATGACCACGACTTTGCATGCTTAGATAGAAAAAGAAAAAGCTAATATTTTGAATAGAAAATAACAACAATACCCTACACAAATTTATTGATTTTACCCATGTTTTGATTGAATAATTTGGACTGGACTGGAACGGTTAGCCACATGTGTGCAAACCAAGCCAGGTTATGACATCTCTACCGTAGCTTTTGGGTGATGGCAGAGAGCTGTATAAAGAAAGAAAGAAAAAAAGAAACACATTTATTTCTGACCTCGTCAGTAGTAACAGCAGTAAGACTAGATCATATGTTTAAAGGGTTTATGCCGTATTCATCCTATGACGTCTCATCCCATTAGGTACAATATTCTTGATTCGTCCCAAAGTATAGAGGATATCTGTAACAGAGATAGAGGATGTCTAGAAATAGGCAAATACAGCTATATGGTTATGACAATGTTTGATTAAGACTTCGATTCACCTAGACACAAGAATAAAACTAATCAAGTACATAAATATTGGTAGGTTATTATACCCACGTTTACTTAGCCCAGTGGGTCACTACACAACTAAACAAAAACAGAAGAAACTGACCTGATCGTGGAATATTATACAAACCATCTTCTCAAGCCGTTCAAAATGGTTGTTATAGTTCTAATAAATGTAATAAGACGCAAATGTTATATCAATAATTTTACTAGGAAAGTCTATCTGCTCAATACATTGTTTAATGTTGTAATAGAATTAAAGAAAGGTGTTATGAGTTAGGTTCGAGGAAAGAACTGGAATAAATAACGTGAAGGAAAAGATGAATGTTCACTTGATAACTTGACAACTTGTATAATATAATTGTATACCTAGTTGTTTTACACTAAAGAAGCTGGATTTTTTTAACAACAACGAAAATAATTTTAAATTAATCCATAAATATGAATAAATCAATTTGACAAAATTATAATTCAATACTTGTGTCAACCCTATTCAATGTTGGGATTTCCCAAAGGGATGAGTCACAGCTAATATGTCACCTGCCGAAATAGTGTCGTTATACTGCGCACACGCATGTACGCGATGTCTTAACATGTGTTAGTGTGGATCAGCTGTTCTCGACTGTTTCGGGAGATTTATTAATTGAGCTTAGACACAACATCCGTTTGTAAGTTTTGGCTCGTATATGAAACGATGGCGAATAATTCAAAATTTTTTCGTGTGTCACCTTATATTGAAGATAATAGATATACCAGATAATGTTTATTGGCATGGTAAATCTTCAGAATATTGTTTTTAAATAATTTCTATTGCTGTATCGCAACGGCTCCATTATAATAAGGACCCTACAAAAGAACGGAAATAATTTATTAGGAATCAACAACACATAATACACGTGTATATGCTTGTGTAGTGTTCCATTTTGCAAATCATGTAATTACTTATATTAAACACCATTAAAAATAATCGCTATCTCAATCAAATTACTGTTTGTAACCTTATCGCCGTCCTCTTAATCTGATTGCTATTTAATATCTATTTATCACATAATTACGAGGAAATTTTGACATCGGCAGATTTTGCCAACCATATTTTCCTATTAAAAAATAACATGGACTCAATATCGCTATTGCTGATTTCCGCTACAAAATGGCTAATGTGTACTTTTGAAATGCCATAGATTTTCATATTATGATTATTCGTTAGCAGAGTCTACATATAATAAAACAATACAGTTCCGGAAGCAGTAGCCTACTGGTTTGAAAAAGGATGGGTGGAGTTGGCGACGCGCAAGCAACACCTCTGGCGTGGCGTTGCAAACTTCAAAGACTACGGTACCCGCTTACCATTAAGCGGGCTGTAGGTCTCTTTGCCATCATGGATTAAAAAAGAAAACTAAGTTGAATTTGATTCCCAAGTTCTACAGATAAGAAAATCTCTACTGTTGGATTTAAATAGATGTTTAAGTAGCACTTGCAGCTGGATCCTTAATCTGCTTTACAGGAGACCCCACCAGGTACATAACAAATATCGCTTTGCACCAGTTATACCGGTATTCTCATGTTAGATTCGACTCAAAATAGTTTTACCAGAATTGCCCACGCGCAGGTTAATATAATCGGAGAACCACTTGTCTGGTCAACTATTTTTAAACTTCATTATGTTGTTATGCTGGCTCCACATATTTTTTTATAGATAAACTAAAATTCTACTCTAAAATACAATATTTAATTCATTATCTTCAGCATTTTCACTACTGGAAAGAACAGGGCAAATGTTTTTTTTTAAATAGTCTTTATTTTTTTTCCTAAACTTAGTAGGTTTATAAAGGTAGACCAGCCCCATCATCTAAATCGTCATCAGAATCTTTCAGAGGCTCAATGTTTTCACGGAAAAGTGGTTCTTGTAAATTTCATAATTTTAGCATTCTCGCTAACCGAATACAATTTCGTTTCAAGTGGGCTCCCAAAAATAGTTCAACCTTGCGTCTATGTTTCGCGAGTTCCCGGAAGAAAGGGCGATGAGTCATCTAAAGATGTGTATACAAAACACGACAAAATAATGTTCTACATCATTTATAAGCCTTAAGAAGACTCGGTTGGCGTACTGACTGAGCGATCAGCTTGTGCTGTGATCCCCGTACGGAGCAAATATGAGTACGATGAAGTAAGGTAGTTGTTCCAGGCTTGGGCGTTTGTGTACGTGAAAATGTGTTTGTAAACGCACCCACAACACGGGATAAATTACTAGTATGGGGCAAGAGCTAAACAAACAATTGCGGGTTATCTTGGAAAACAAATACTAAACTGAATTATCCTTCTGCATACGAAACCAGTTTACGAGCCCTAAGGTTGCGAAGAACGATTGCGATGGAAGGTCAAGATTCTGTCGTATAGTTGTGTTATTAATGGTATTACGTAACAGATCAGGAAACGGCGCTTTCCCGACTACATACACGCTTCGGGACTATATTAAAGCTCATAAAGCTGATAATATAAAGTCATACTATCTGATACTAAAAAATTCTGCATTGTGACAGCATTGATTCCGCGACATTTGGCAGAGGAAGCAACGTAGGTATTAATTGGCTTATCATTCCAAATATTTCGAAAAGATCCCTTGACTCTCTCTTTAAGAGAACTCTCTACGTACTTTCACTTTATGTACGTTATAACTAACAGATATTTCTAAATCCTCTATTCATCATCCACCCAAGAATTGTCTCACTGCTGGGCACAGGTGTCCTCTCATTTAAGAGAGATTAGGATATAGTCCACCACACTAGCCTGGAGCTTGTTGGCAGATGTCACATAGGTCTGAGGCACCGAGAGAATCCCTCAAACATGCTGGTTTCCTCACGACATTTTTCCTTGACCCTTTGAGTATGTGATAAGTACGCATGTAACTCGAAAAGTCTTCGAGAAGTCAGTCAACATTTTTACCAAGAAATATTGGTGTGTGGCTTGAAATTGAACTCAGGACCTGACTGTACACTTGTACAGTCCACTAGACTATCACAGCTGTGTTCACAGCTCTATTAACACAGTCCAAAATTTGTCACGCAGTGAGTGTTCGGCACGACTATTAAGATTGGCTATGACATAAATACTTATAACACTTGTATCACACCGTGACGGAGTGTTTTGACATGGCGCCGGCTATAACCGTTTATGTTAGTAACCGTGAGTCGGCGTGAGATGGCCGGGCGGCCGGCGGCCGGCACGGTGCGGCGACGGCACGGCGCGGCGACGACGCGGCGACGCGACGATCACGTTTAAATTTAAACTGATGAGTGGGTGATTTGTTTAGCTTGTTGAGATATGGTTTGTTGAGTAATGTCCCTTTGAGTATATTATCATTTAACTTACCCTAAAGGATTAATAGGCAGGCACAATAATTTATTCTCTTGAACATAAGTAAGCACACATTTTGATTTCATAATGTAATACATGACATCTTCATGCCAGTTCGTTGTTCTTTTAGCTCTTTGAAAGAAAAGATAACTATTTTAAATAAAATCTCAGTAATATACTAAACGATTAAAGTAAGTCGATAAAAAAGGACATAGACTAGACTGAAAACTGACTTTACAACCTATAAATCTGCCTAACCCTTTGAGGAATACGATTGTAAGATGTGACGGTTATGTCACTAATATGTTTCAAGCTAAGTGCTTATTGAGACGGGTAAATATTTATATTTGTTTCATTTAGTGTTCGTTGATTTAGTTATATGAAATTAGGAAGTATGTCTGTAGACGTGCGAAGGAAACGCGTCGCCAATTCAAGGCTATTGCAATGATACGACAAATAAAAACAAATTAAAAATGTCGCTTTACATTGTCACGCCTTTTTTATTGGTTCCGCGGTTAAACGTTTAAATCTTCAATTTTTACCTACAAAAGGTCCCCTGTGTTTGTGACATCAATTTATTTTTGAATATCGTGTCCGTCTTCCATGGTGAGTTAACGAAAGGAAATAGTTTGGGTTTCTTACAACTGCAGATGAAAAATATTGAGAAAATAGCTGGACGATGATTGTGGAGTAAACTTTTTATTCTTTGGACTCTTTCTCATCACTCTTTGAGTCTTTATATTTAAATGAATGCCATTATCATTTAAATTTGGTCGATGAAAAAAGGAAAACTAGGGATTGTAATGATTTCAATTTATGTGTAACCCTAAGTCTATCGTATATTAAATATGACTGCAACGTATATTAATCCCAAAGCCTCGTAGGAGCTCGACCAATGACTCGGTGGCTTTCTCTGTTCTTCCTTAATATTGAAATGGACCTGAAAACTGTAAACTATGAGTAATAATGAGGCAGTTACGTAAATACTGGTTAGTCAAGTTCGGTCTAGACAAGGTTGATCACCCACGTCGCGACCGGCGCCTGCGCACACAACCGTGGTAGTTTATTAGTTTGCTGAAATTACAACTTTATTATTAGTGGATTATCTCCCGGCGAATTTAATTTGGGAGATTATGAATTGTTATGAATCAGTATATTTTTTGTATATTACTACTAAACATACTAAACATATATTTAATATGACAATTTGGAGTAAGACGAAACTACGAGTGTAATTGAACAGGAAAATCGAGTTGTAATGATTTATTTAATACCTAGCGTTAATGCCTTACATGCAAAAAAATAATATTTGTCATCGGTGCACCTGCACTGCATTAAGTGAAAGATTAGACCGTGATAAACGACGTTTGCCACAATTATCGTAATCTTTACATTTGTGCAAATCATGGAAGGTTTTATTTTAATAGTTTAATTTCGGCAAAACCAGATAGAACACACTATCTTAATCATACAAACGTTAACAAAGTGAGTTACAGAATTAACTATATTTTGGCAAGTGAGGGACAAGGCCACGTGTGTCACCCTATGACGCGCACGAGTTAAATCAAGAAGTTAGTGATTCAAACTTTGTCGACGCTGTTATTTGATACTTGTGATTGTGATGTTAAAATATTTTTTATTATATAATCCGTTATAATATCGTGTTGAAATAATACTAATCATAACTGAATGTACAGACAAAGAATCGGAACTAGTGTACATGATAGACTTTCAGCATTGAAATTTTGCAGGTCTTTAAAACTGAATTCATATAAATACAAAGTAGTAAATATTACGAGAATGTTTAGATATCGATGTGATAATGATGTATAGTTATGTTCCATCAATATCAAAGTATACCTAATATTAAGACGTACAATTAAAGGTCACGGCCTGCGCGTGCGCAAGGTTACGTCGGTAGTTTATGATGATTTAATAACGCCGCCTCTCACTGCAGATAATCATCATCAGTCTAAAATTATCCATCACATCATGTTATGATAGAAACACATAATTATCAGCCCATTATTGTCCCACCGCTGGGCATGTCTCCTTTCATTGGAGAGAGATTAATAGGCAACACTGGTCAGCCGGTTGTCAAAAAGTTTGCTCGTCTCGTGTATTTTGTGTGGTGGTATTACTAACATTTAAATAAAGCTACTTGTCGATTTCTTATACAGTAAATGGTAGTAATTATTACGTTTTTTTGCGCTATATTAATATTATTGTCTGTATTCCATCTTTTTGGTGTTGGGTCCCTTGATGTTATGATTATTAACAGTTAGCCTACATTTTGTTTATTGTCAATTAGTAGTTTCAGCTTCGCGTGAACTTGTAATTAAGTAATATTCTTGTAATTGTAATTCATAATATGTATTAAGTGTTAGAAATGAATAGATTTAGACCCAACAACAAAGTTATGCCCGCACTTATATAAATAAATATACAGACGAAAATATAACTTCCTTTTTAAAGCTGGTTATAAATAAAAATAATAAAGATAAAATCTACATTTTATTATCGTAATAGCCTTGTTTGCTAAATTATCTATCCGTTCGATATCGTGAAATTCGCGAGTTATATATTATTTTTGTATTTAATTGCTATTTATTTCGTGTTTAGAGGTTTATTAAAACCATTAATATTAAAAATTCACAACTAAGTATGTGTTAACTATATCAATATTAACTAGGTCAAGTTAGAAGCACTCTATCAATTATTTCTTATTAAAGTCATTAGTGAAATCCGTAAAAAATACTTTGTAAAAAGCCTAAATACTGATAGCGTTGGATAGTTGGCGGTAACTTTAATATGAGGAGTGTAAAATACTTATTTTACGTAATTCTAAAGTAATTTTGATGCATATTAAGTTGACAAAGCAAAATACTATTATGTCCACTCAATATGCTTCAAGATGACTTTCATAAATATCATTAAATAATACCGTTAGTTGATCTTAAACAAAGTTGTTTCTCTTCCTTACGGAAATCCCCAGGTAAAGAAAAAAAAATGCGCCTTTTTCCTTTTAGTTTCATCTATCTTTAGGCTTTAATTGTAAATTGTAGCCAGTTGTAACAGTCCGTGTCGTAAAAATGGTTTAATAGCTGCTAAACCTATGATTTTACAATAATAGTTAGACAGTATGTGCGGGCGATATTCTCATAAATTATAACCCGAGGACGGCAGCTAATCAGCGCTGCAGTCATGTGACGTCATAGCTACGTCACAGCCGCGTCCTAAATATTTGGCGGTTGACCTATAGCCGACGTGAGCGGCGCTGTCAGCGGCTGGGTTCAACGATTGATATTTACGTTGTTTATATACAGCCTTTCTCTGTAAACTAGGAGCTTCACGCTAGTTTATGTTGCATTGGTTATACAAAAGCTGAAGAAGGGCAGAGAAGCGGTGATAGCCTAATCACATGTCTCGCGGAGCGACAGCAACTGGATGAGAAGAGCCGAAGATCGAGCTCTGTGGCGTTCACTAGGGGAGGCCTACGTCCAGCAGTGGACGAATATGGGCTGATGATGATATCTCGTGGACGGTGAAGTCAAAATTATTCTAAGGTACGCACCACTGACTCTTTGGACTATAGTCTAATCCTATTAAAAGGAGACTTTAACCCTCGGCCTATCTATACTCAAATAATAAAGCGGAAGAGTTTGTTTTATGAGCGCGCTAATCTCAAGTCTACCAGTCCGATTCGAAAAATATTTTCTCCTTTAGAATTACGTAACCCTGAATAACTAAAGCTATAGAGTTACATATTACTAGAAAAATTAGGAATCCGTACTAAAACTTTAACAATGTAATCCAAAGTGTAAAAAAATTGCTTGTGCGGACCCTGGACGGGCTGCTAGTTTAAACATTAAAAATCGATTGGCACACTGTCCCCAGTTTCGCACTCGCGCATGTTTAGTGTGAGATTTTCCTGTGTTAAAATTTCGCGTAATATTCGCACTTACGCAATAGCTCTCCATTACCGCGATACTTGTCACGTCAACCGATCCGCCAGATTGTGTGCAAACATTATTTTGTTTGTCAACAGGTGAATGTTTGTTGGCTTCTAGATCTAGAATAAACTTCAATTTTCATGTACGTCTTTAATCTTTGTCCTAGTTTATTCCTCTACATAATACAGCTATGTAGGTATTCTTCGTTTGTTTGGTCCGAGTGTTATAAGATTTTTATATTTTTGTGCTTATCTTGTATAGCCAGTTGTTTGTTTATTTTTGTATGTTGTAAATTCATCTGTAGCCTTTATAAAAATAAAAGTTAACACTTGATGGCGTCATTGCCCATTTAGGAACTCACGTGTAGTCGGTTTGGTAGTCATTTTAGTCTAGTATCCTGGTCAGATAACTTTGTTTATGGTATCATCTAGTGTCACGTTGTCCATCAATGACTTGAACAAATTACGTATAACTTAATTTTAGATGTGGAAATATGTAAATAATAACATTACCATCCATCATGTCAGCGCTTTGCGTTTTCTCAGTAATCTGGCAAAAATGGTTTCTTAGAAACTGCATCCTATAGTCTACCGTGTTTTTTGTGTGGAAACTATTGCCAAGATTTAAGTCGTTTTGGCGAAAACGTTGATGCGTCAGACATTAGCGGCTCCAGCGCTGTGGGGCGCTGCGGGCGCTGCAAGCGGTGCGCGCGCGCCGCGGCGGCAGCGCGCCCCGCCCCGCGAGACTGCTCAGTCAGTGTTCGACCGCGATCCGAGCCTACATATCGCTCCATCGAGTGTCGCGCTAAGTCGTTCCGTGCCGTTCGACGGCAAGTGCCAGTGCCCACATAAGATGCTTGCGCTTGTCGCAGTGGTTTCTGTTTGTGTCAAAGTTTTTTAGTGCCTCAAAGTGGATTCCGGCGGACTGTATCAGGCCGTGGAGCATGCGCGGAGGCTCGAGCGCTCCCAGGCCATGTATGTCATAAATTTAGGTGAGTCCGCTTCGACAAACGGCGACGTCGCAGATCCACATTCCTCGATATGTTGCATGACATAGAATTGCGGTACGCTCCTATAATTGGAACTGGACTGGTCTGGAACTCGCTGGTACAGAGGTCCCGGTCGCATAGTCGTGTGGGACTAATTTTTATTATCGCAATATGCAAATACATTCGAGGTCGGTTCTCGAAATCGGCTTTCACTCTGATCGTGTTTTTGATCCTTCTTTGCCTGGGTGGGTCTGGTGCGGCGGTGCAGTCTAGAGATGGTCAGTGCTGCTAGCGTTTTTGATAAATAGCTCTCTCGGCCGATTCCATTTCAATTTGTGTCTTATTCATAGCGCACTGTGCGTGTCTATGTATGTTTTATTACAGTTCACGTACAACGTGTGGGCGTGTGTTGGTGTGTTTGCGCTATCGGCAATGCTATTTTTGTATTGTGCGCGAGTGTGAGTGCGTGTTTGTGTCGGGTGTGTGTCAGTGTGTGTATGGACGTCGTATCCGCGTTCGCCCTGTTATCATTCTCTTCGCTTGATATTGTTGCGAATTACGTGATATCTTCGTTTACGATTTTAAATTTAAATCAAAATAATATTACGGAGATTTTATTGCTTTTCTAATGACGCATGTTTATGCCTTGTAATGTATTTATATGCACAACTGTGGTTGCTGTCGAATGTGAATATAAAAACAACTAGAAAACATAGTGACTGTACTATTAATTGTGAATAATATTTATAGTTATAATATATTCTCACATATGTTTATAAGTTATTTGACTTACATGGATTTTCCTCGACAGGTAGAACACCTATCTTAGCAACAAACCTAGTCATTGTTCAACAATAAATTATTGTGTATATGTCTGTACACACACAAGTCACAAGTCACAAGAATAATCTGCTGTTCTAACAAGCATATTGTTCTTTAATTAGGTACATCGATATGTTTTTATTCAAGTTAGTAACATCAAATTGTTTATTTTCGCGAAGTTGTTTTTTTCACATTACCTCTGTTGTTGGTATGCAAATTATTCAATTTGTAAAGTTAATATTATATTTATATATTTTATTATCTTGTTTTTCAGTTTTCTGCATATTGCTAGTCTGTTTAGAGTATAGGCAGATATTAATTTTGAAAGCTTATGCAATAATTCATATTTTAAACGTTAAAATCTGCAAATTATAAGTTTTAATTAAGAAATATTCGGTTAGGTATTTTATATAAAAGATATATACGAAGATTATCACACAACGTCATCTAGTCCCCATCTAAGCAACGAGGCTTGTGTTACTAATAGAAAGTCGATAGGTAGGTACTAACATATAAAAAGCTGCAATAGCTTATGGACTGTGAAGTCAAAGGTATAAGATAGGTCGATCAAAAGTCGAATGACCTCCAAGTTATGCTCAAACCCTGTATTAAAACACCGTAAGCTACAATCCTGAGAGATTTTCTCGGTGGTATGTCGATTCTACCAACTCGCACTAAGCTAGCTTAATCTCTGTCTGATGAGAAAATTCCTGTGCCCAATAGTTGCGACACTTATACAGATAACTTCAGTCCTATAGATACAGAAAGAACACATGTACCAAATATAAAGAATAAGGTACGTACTACATGCAGGTATACTAGTATTTCTCCGGATACACAAATTGATAAAGGACCTAGTATCGTTTTTGTCTACCCTAATCTCAATTTATTTGGTATCCACAAAACATGTCTTAGGAAACATCTACAAGGGAAATGTATTTTTGATGGGTCAACATCTCTATTAGACAGTTGTTTATAACACCAATAAACTTCAATTTATCAGACTCTTGCGATCGAATACGATATTACATAATGTGCAACTAGTGTTCTGATCAGACGTGATAGCACCTGTCTATCCATTTATCTCTCTTATCAAATGACACGAAAAGATGTACAGATATACATGTTGTTATGTCTGAGTTTATTAGCAATTTTAACTTGGTTCTACGCCCCGTTAAAATCTTTAATCCGGTTCTAAAGAATCTGTGTAAAAGGATTAAAAGATTAGAGAGCAAAATGTTGTTCTCGTTTGTATTGGTAATTTTCAGTAATCAATAATTTGGAGTACCTTTCGATTTCAGGTGATTGAGCTTAAATCAAAGGCTGAACTCTGCTCTCATGTTCGAAAAACTTTGATTAGGGGTAGTAAGAGTAAGTTCTATAGCTTAATCCCTCTCAAGGGAGAGGAAACCCGTGCCCAGCAGTGGGACAATAATGGGTTAATGATGAAGAGTGACTTCACGACATGTGTTACCATGCACATCTTCATTTGCTGGTAAAAAATTGTATGCGTACACTAAACTCGTGCCGAAACCTGCGGAACAGACGTCTTATCGTCTCCGATTAGCGTATCTTTTCTCATTCAAATGTGTTTAACATCACTTTTTGTGTTATCTTTATGTGTTATATTATTAGATGTTGCTAATCAGAGAAGATCAGAACTGTGTTGGACGCTTCAAACCACTTTCACTATATAAATTACTTAAAAAAAATATGAACCATGCTCAATGATCACAATTAACAAACTATACTGTGTGAATTTATTTAAATTTGATGGTTTGTTTCTGTTATTATATTATGTACCTATTATGTAGAAGTCCAATGTCATTCCGTATTTCTATAATTAATTGTTATATTCTGTTATTGTATTTTTCATATAATATTGAGAACGATACCTATCTTGATTTCGCAATGAATTACATATTCTCTTTTATGACAAGTTTTATTTTCTCATTCAGCAGCTGTGTAAATCTTTGTGTTTTATTACAATTACACTACTTTTAGCTCTCCAGAGAAAGTACAGTTTGTTTCAATGTAAGATATAATTATGCAGTTAAACAGCCTTGTCGTAACCTTTACTGATTTCACGGTTGTCGTTAAATTGTTGATGTATGTATGTACCTATGTACATTTTGTATAAGTGTTGGTAATTGCCGTTGTCAACGCACCTGGTTTATGGGTAGAAAGCTGCACGTGATTGGCTTTTAGGATTTAGAAGCTTGTCTTCAGAATATGTGACACGTTACTTATTATTGTACGTTATGTCTCTCCCCGAAGTCCATTTATGCATAGTTTTTTGCCTCTAGCAAGCGAAATATAGTCTCATATAGAACTGGCAGTAAAATTTTAAGAGATTTATATAATACAATAAAAAAATGGACTTATTTAAATAAATAAAAAAAACCGTAATACTCGATTTTGAGTCTACATTACACCTATGCTTTATTATCTGCAATCTGGTCCTTAGTAAAATTCAATAATAAATACCAGCAAATTCCCAAAACACTCATAAAAACTGGTACATGTAGTGTTGGAAATCCCCCGACGGTGAGGGCTAAATAATTGTCGTGATTGACACGGTCCCGGCTCCCGTTACGCGGAACCTGTCCAAGGGCCGGCGCAGACGCAGCGGCGCGCGCACAGGTCAACGAACCGCAGCCGGATCCTACCTCATATTCATGTGATGGGCCTTCAATTTATATAGCAATATGACATTATTGCAATTTGATTTTTTTATGGGTTCCTGTTCGTAGTTAGTTTTCAATTTACGGATAACTTTACAACATACTTTTACATTTGCACTTACACGAATACTAGACATTGAAATGACTAGTCATTTGACAGGTACTTGTTTTGAGGATTTTATCACAGTATATTTATTATATTATTTAATTCCGATGGTCCTGGTGATTGGTCCTGGGCTGACTGGTATGTCCAAGACTGTTGTAAACAAATTTAATAGTTATGTTTCCATTTAATTACTCGAAGTTGGGTATAAATGTTTTGTTTACTAGTATTTTACAGCGGCAGTATGACGCATTAAAATATCAAGTACTTTTGTTGTGTTTCACACCAACCTCCATAATGCGTGACAACTAGTTGAGTGAAGTACCACTAGGTTCGCGTAAAAATATTATCGGTTCTATAAATAGCCTTAATCGCCTGCTGATAACAGAGGCTATCTTTGGACTACAGCGTCATCATGTAAGCACGTTGTTTGAATGTTTAAAACATAGATAGATTATAAATTAATCTATCTATGTTTTTTCATACTCCTCTATCTTCTGTTTGCGTAACCTTGACATGTCTCGGTGTTGCTATTCTTAGATATTTTTTCCAGCTCTGAGAATGGTTTGCTTTTGCCTGTATTGGTATTTTATGAGTATCTTTTTGTTGTAGTAATAAAAGTAGTATTTCTTTTATTTGTATTGTTTGTATAGATGTTTGTTCTGACAATTAGACTAAAAGTTTTTTATTTTAATTTAATAATGTTTTGGTCCTTGCATTTTCATGAGGCGACAATTGATGCGTTTTTTTTTCGGCTCATTGCGTCAAAGCGAATGACGCACGTGGCTTGGATTCGCGACAGAAATAAGTACGGAACTCCTGTCTAGACGAGCAGCGTGCGGTGAAGCATATTCATTTAATTTTATTTCCCAAACACTTACTTATTGACATCTGTTTTCAACACCAAATGCTACAAAATCGATTACACGAATTCAAATATATGAAATAATTACTATTGTAATGCTAAATATGAATCGAGTATGAAAGGCAATTCAAAGTCAGTTTTCCTGTTGCATCGAAGTAATTTTCCATTTTGTTACTTCCAATTTGTTATTCAGGTTTGTATTTTATTTATTATCCTGTTTACTTAACGCGTAGTAAATGGTCACTTCACATACGTAATCAAAGCAATGAATGAAAACTAATGAATAAAAAATCTACAACTTATATCATTACTAGATGTAGTATTTTATATGCACATAATTAACGTTAATGAAGGTATTAAAGTAACCCTACGAAGTAATTCAGTTGAAAATTTAGGCGCGAACTAATGTTCTAACAATCATCTACATCCTAATTTCTTTTTCAACTATTGTAGAATATCCCAGTTTATCCAGACACTCTTTAGCTCCAATATTTACTGGTAAGTTCTACTTAACCACGGGTCTATTGACGTCAATAACTAGTGATTAATTTATTTTAACATTAATTTAACTGTATGAATAATTTCAACAGATCGGTTTACTGCCTTTTGTCAAGTTAGTGTGGACAATTAAAATGATTTGTGATCGAACTGTACTGGTTTAATTACCGTTTTTGTAGCTTACAAATGTCATTCTACTTTTATGAATGAGCCGCATCATCAGTGCGGTCAGTTAACAGGAAAATACTTGCGTACCGAGGCGTATAATTTGAGTTTATCTTGATGACTCAGTTAAAGGAAAAAAATATTTTTATTGGAATTATGAACTGTTATGGTCATTTGCATACGTTTATTTGATACGGCGCAAAAATATGTTAAACATAATATAAATATCCTTAATAGAATCCGAAATAAGTTTTCCTTTTTAAAGCTTACATTGCTGTGTTCATAAATTTTCAGGTCCCTGTTTAGGACTGGTTTTATTTAAAAACATCATAACTAAATAATGTTGTCCTTTCATATTTCCTAAGTAGTCTTGTCCATTGTATCGCAAGTTTTTACTGTAACAATTCAGTGTACTTTAGTGCGTTTGTGCAATGCATTGTTGCGTCTATTTGCGTAGTTGTCGCTTCTACCGCGGCGGTGGACCGTGGCAATCTGATTACAAAAACTACGAAAACGCCTTGAAATCTTTTGTGGAACTTATCTACTTCAGGTTTCCGTGTTCTCGTTTTCCGTATGTACAGTTAAGCAAACAGGTCAATGCGGTAAATTTTATAACATATTTTGTAAATATGGTATTAAACTTGATGACATGGGTTTGTAAGTGGTTTGGGCAAAGTAGGTGAAAAAGCACTGGAAAGTTATTTTTTTTCTCTTTTGTTCATGACCTAGCCGATGAAAGCTCAACATGTTACTATTATGTATAATATGAGACATTCCTGGTCGCAGAATATCTTTCTGGAACTCTAGTGAGGAAGTTGTTAATGAGAGTCAATTTCGAATCAGTCAAGTGCGAAATCGATTCAATAGTTTTTCTCAATAAAATAGAGGCTTCCGTAAGAAAACCATCAGAGTAGGAAGTTTACCACTTATTTATTATATATTTAGTATGATTGACCATGATTTTGGTTCGATCCGGGGGTTATAAAAAAAAAAAACGTTCACCGTTCTGGGCATTGCCTCACAGATCGCCTAGCGGTAAATGTTTAAGTAGAAAGCAAGGCTTACAATATTTAAAACGCTTCTGTTTATATTTATCTGTCAGTTAAATAACAAGTTCAACAAACTGGGTGCTGAAAACAGGCATTAATTTGTTTGCCATTTTTTCACTAAACATATTAGAAATATTTTCAAACACCCACTCGTGTGTGGGCTCTAAGATAATGTAATCTAAAGAGAATATCGTTCATTTGATTCGGAACTGTGTGTAGGTGCTGACATTACTCCTTGACCTTTGCCGCTCCGGTGTGGGCGGCGTGTTTACCCAACAACACACTCCTACGAAAATCGTACTAAGGAAATTGTATCGTTTATAGAAAAACGAGCGTTTGTTTATTCACAAGTTACTCAATAAGTGAAATACTTTCAAATGGCTTATGGCGCTCGATTAGCTTTTGTACATAAGAGAATTTTCGGGTCCTATCGTGATACACTCCAATTTTGTCACGTGTCTTAATTTCGTTTTTCTTTGATATTTACAACAAACTTGCCCAAAAAGTTCTCTGCTTCGTTCATCTAGTGGTCGTACAGTGCGATTGCCGAGAAATAGGGCCTGGGTTCGATTCCCAGGCGAGCAAAGTGTTTTTGGGTTTTTCTTTGAAATTCTCAGTAGCAGCTCGGAGTTTGGATAAATAAGGGGGCATACGGGCAGGAGGCTCACCTGATGGTAAGTGATTACCGCCGCCCATGGACATCTGGCTAATGGTAATAGGCTAGCCCCCTATTACATGGGACCTAAAACATACCAGCAAAACGCGGGTGTACATTAGTACACCTCTGCCTAACCTTTCGGGGACGACAGTCGTGATGGTATGTATGTATATTGTCCAAAAAAAAACAAAAATAAATAAATAATTGGTTTGTAAATTTTCGTTCTTTGACTCGTGTAGTATAGTGTAGTTCAAAAAAAGTTTTTTTAACAACTTCCAATCACTGTAATTAAATTCCAGTGGATCATTAACTACATAAACAAAAAAATTGAGACACGTGTAGGGACGGCCGTGGCCTTAAACGTGTTTCACACTTTTGTAGTAGTACAGAAGTACTTTAGTGACGTACGTTATACATACGTTGGATAAATACGTTACTAACATATTTAAAATTTGTACTGTAATTACGATATTAGCTACTTTCTTTTATAAATTCCGTTTTTTTTTAAAGACAGGTAGGTTTTTGTGTTGAGATTTGATGTCAACACAAAAACCTACCTGTCTTTAACCTTTAATTAGGCGCGCGGGGTCGCCGCGACCCCAAGTGATCTTCAAGTTAAGTTATTTTTATACCTATTAACGCTGTCAACCCGAATTTCTTGCTAGCTTCCTAACTATCTAGTCCCCACTCGATTCACTGTCGCTTGCACCGATAAGTTGATCGCACCAGCTGTACGGGGGGGCTTGGGGTCGCGGCGACCCCGCGCGACTTATAGTGTAGTTCAAATTTAGGTAAGTAAATATTTTTATATTATGATTTTAAGCATTATTTTCACCTTATATTGTCAATTTCGAAAATATATAACGTTAATCACCCTTCTTTACACAATTAGAGTTGTATAAAATACGAAATTGTGTTTTTAATGTGTTTGCTTGGTAAATACACGCTATTACGTTTTGCTTTTATTCTATGCCTATAAACTACGGCGACTTATTAATAGTTTATCTAATCTTAACCTATTTATATTTCACAGAATTTTTCTGAAATTATTAGCAACAGAATTAGTAGAAGCACCGTTCTGTCCCTGCCTAGTGCCTTGAAAAAGCGATTGTCAGAACCTAAAGTTTCGACTCCTAAATTGTCTAACACTGGATTGCACTCAATAAAAAGAGGAAGGTGCTACATCTGTCCACGAAAAGGCGACAGGAAAACGACCGCAAAGTGCAATAAATTTATCTGTGGCGATCATACAAAGAAAATTTGTGATAATTGTTGAATTATTATAGTACTTACGAAAAACATATTTCTATACTGTTTTAAACATATTGTTAAGTTTTTTTTTGTATTTTTCTAAAAGTTTAATAAGAAATACATAGAATAAAAGCAATTAAAGTTGATTACTATTTTAAATGTTTCTAATTTCATACCTATCAATTTGGGGTAACTGCAGACCCCGCGCGACTAACAATGTTAGTTTATTGGCGCGCCTAATTAAAGGTTAAAGAAACGGAAACTCGCTCAAATTGATCTGCCCGACTGGGGAAGTAGGTACCTCCGCCTTACAGAAGACCGCAGTGATTCAACAATAGTTGTCTTTCTGCGAGTGAGTAAGGTTACCAGAGCTCATTGGGGGAGTGACTATTCTGACAGCATGGGAATTCCGTTTGCTGTCAGTTCAGTAACTCCCTATTTTAAGAAACCTGAACGATTTTTAAGGGGTTTGGCAACGCATTTGCAAGCCTCTGGTGTTGTAAATGTCCATGGGCGGCGGTCATCACTTACCATCAGGTGAGCCGCCTACTCGTTTGCCCCCTTATCGCAATAAAAAACACGGAACCTTTATAGGATCAGTCCGTCGGTCACTGTGTTACTCAGGATACATGCAGGTATCAAGTTGTAGCTGCGGCCTTATAACTATGTATAAAGAGTTTTTATTAAGAAAGAAAAATTCAACCTCAGGCGGGCCTCGAACCCGCGTCTTCTGGATTGGTACTCCAGACGCTCTGCCAATTGAGCCACCGAGGTATCCGCCTGATGTGTTGAATTTTTCTTTCTTTATGTTACTTATGTCTTACGGCGACATAGCAACATCGATTGGACAATTCTGCAATTAATTTTTTATTAAGAAAGAAAAATTCAACACATCAGGCGGATACCTCGGTGGCTTAAAAATGTGTTAATTTTAATAATTAAATTTGATACTAACACATTTGGTTTTTATTTTTAAGTAGATAAAATATTGAATTTTGTATTAGCTACATACAATTTCTTGTGGTTTTAGATTCTTCACGAATCTCGGGCGTCAAATGCACGGGTGAACAGTGTTCTACTTTCTACTCTTGTAATCAAAATATATAAATTTTCTTTGACATTAACAGATTAAAGGTTAGCAACAATAATGACAAAAATATTGAGCATATTATTGATATCCGCCGCGTGTTTTAAACTAAACAAAACAATAGATAAGACAGTTATTTTGTTAAATAACTCTTTCAATAATTATGCTATTACGTAGGTAACATTTCACCGTTAATAACAAAGTAGTCTCGCCATATTGAAAAAGTCCATGTAACCAAGTTTTGTTTTGTTTTTTCCTCATTATACGGCCAAGTGAAAGTCGATACATTTGCAGACGTTTTCGAAAAAGTGACGCAATTTCGAAAATATTTTTGGGTTAGTTTCGAAGTTGTATTGAGTTTGTGTCGATTTCTTATTGGGCAATCTAAATGATCAGCGTTTTCGAAATCACACATCTATTGGTACAATAAAATTGCATTCATGTTTATTCAAATTACATGAGTTGGTAAGGCACGGTTGGTGCAGTGGTCGAGCAATTGGTTTCTGCGCCGCGTGTTACTGATCCGATCCCCGCCCGTAACAAACATATTTATGGCTTATAGATAGTATAGTGTAGTAGCGTGTCTTGATGTAAGGACATTGTGGCTATTTGTGTTTGTAAACGCAGCCACAACATGAGAGAAATTCTCAGTGTGGGGCAACGTTTAAAAAAGGCAAGTCAAATATAACATTTTGATAAAAAACATCCGGAATAAATTTAAAGTTCTACTTACTGTCATAATGTAATTCCTAATTGAGGATATTGCCAATTATGTCCTCAATAAAATTAACTTAAATCGACCGTTATATCATTTGTGATATTTTAATTAATTAAGGTAGTTTCGTAATTTTTCACGAACGGATGATATAATTAAATTAAATCTTGCTAAGCGTAGTCCTGTTTCCTTAAATTCCACTCTGTTTATTTCAACACTTATCTATTAACTTTGTAATGTCTCCTTATTTTGAAAGGTCGTAAGAAACTGAATATTTAATGTATTACATCTTGCATTATGTTTTACATCTTGTAGAGAATTAAGTGGTTACATTTATAGACGCAAAGGTTCACGACAATTGGCCTCAATGGAGTCGTGGGCAGGAAGCGCCAATAACCCAGTGTCAGCGGATCAAACACCGAAATTGACTGAAGAAGACCACCACCTGCCGGTTTGTGCCAACGTTGGACCAAATATAACCCCGTTTATTCTTATGTCGTGTTGGTGTATTGGTGTCGTATGACCTCCGGAACTGCGTCGGTTATGTTGGTACCGGAGAGTACTAGCGGCGACTAGTAACCTTCATTGGATAATGCTAGCGTAACATGTGGCTTGGAGGTCGGGTCATTGAATAAAAATTGTTGACTTTGTGTGTGTGTTCATTCATCTCTAAATGGGGAGGCTATTTATGAAGACTTGTGATGTGTATGACCGCAACGTGTTTTGTTTATCCTCAGCTCGGCGTTGTTTTTTAATTCAATCTTATGTAGGTATGTATTAGCTTAAGTGTGTGACTACTTGTAAAGGTGCTTATAGTATTTGAGTACCTTTATCTTGATAGTGACCTTCTAGTCTCCTTCATAGCTGTTGAGGTCCAAATAATATGACCGAGATGACCTCATTGGCATTCAGTTCCTCAAGCCGAACCTCGACACTACTTTAAACACAGATCAATGACTTTTTGAACTACAAATTAACAAGTGAGTAAAATTAACAATGAGATAAAGCCCGAGTAAATTTAACCGTAGGTATTTTATGGCAACCATTTTCCCACAAATGGATCCTTTTACATCTGTTTATTAGGTATGTAGTATTTCTCATACGTTTTATAATAAAAGGGTTTTTACCATGGCATGCCACATCTTTGTTATATAAAACTTCAAAAAGTCATCTAATGACTCGTATTAAGTATTCCATTTGAATATCAATACACTCTTTCGTCATTATTCACTATCCATGTCCTATCCATCAGAACCTAACGCCGAATACTCCGGCGCTACGTGACTAGTATCACAAAGCACATTATACTCTTCTATATTAGCTTTAGTATCTATAGTACGGACATATAATGCATCTCCACGAATGTAGGTAGATTCCGTATGCACTCCTGCCAAATTATCAATACCCATTTATGTTAACAGTTTACGATTTAGGTACTTACTAGATATTGGTTATAAAATAGTTATTTGTAGACTCTGGTGTTACATCTATCGAGGAATAGCTTGATTTTAGTATCATCATAACCAACTCATTTTTGTCTCACTACTGAGCACGGGTCTTCTCTCATTTGAATGAGTTTAGGCACCCACCACGGTAGCCTAGTGTGGGTTGACACTGTTGACAGACTTCACACGCCATCAAAGAATAGAGACTCGCCAAGAAGAAGTTTCTTCTCGATGTTTTCTTTTACATTTTAGTATATTCCTTCCAATTATTATATAAGAATTATATCTTTTTTCATCTATGAATAGACTTACTGCAGTTATAGTCTTTATTTGACAAAATCTGCAAAAGCTCAATCATGGCATGCAATTTGTTAATTTTCCATCCAACTCATAGTTTTAATTGGCTTGTTGTATTGTGTCAAACGGTTGAAATGATGATGATTATGATGATTGTGTCGAAGTGATAAACAATACAAACAATAGCAATCAGTAGTTGAGAAGTAGTCAGCTTCCGCTAAGTACCGTGACCTACCGCATGCGATTCCGCCCACAAGGTCTGGGTTCTGACTTCCAATCCACTTAAAAATAAGACTATAGGCGCTGATGATATTATAGATAACAACGATTGAATGCCGTTTTGTTTTAAAATCACATTATTTATCTCATCATTAGTTTGTTCCATTATTCAAATGAATTTAGAATGATCATTTATATTTTGTTATATTTCATCTAAGGATCGAGAACATCGCTATGTAAATATAATTAAGAAGTTGTTGTTATGAAAAATAATCTTGTAATAAACTTTTATATTAAGTGTTAACTAGTGCAATATGATAAAGAGTTGCTTTCGCATAAAAAACTCGAAATGTCTAAAAAAATGGAAGTTATTAAAAAATATTGTTCATTAATAAGATGTGTAGTCCAGCATAGACTCGCTCGTAATGAAGATTATATTACTGTACGCTAAGAAAAAGTCCAGGTAGAATCTGCTGTGAAGCTCAGTCTATTAAGTTTATCATTCCACATATATGTAATCTATGTAGAACTCTGGAGATATGAAGACACAAACTAAAGATAATTCGTATTTCACAGAACATAATATAGTAAATATTAAGTGTATTGTGATTAATACAATCGAAAGCCTTTAAAAGATCACATTTGATTCCTATAGGCATTCTATGAATATTTCCAAAGCTGTAGCTGTAGCTTTATTGGTTGACATGTTAACTCCAGTGCAGTTAAATATGTGTTAGATTGATTGAATTATGTATTGAATTCTAAAAAAAAGAAGGCGATGAAGTTTCATATATTTTTTGAAAGGGAACGTATGTATAGTATAAATGAATGGAATTGATTTCTAGGAGTAGAAAAGGAGAGACAGAGAGAAAGGTGTTTTTTTGTCGAAATGTGTGTTTTAGTAGTAGTTTGCCAAACTGTTTACATAATAATTAAATATGTTATTATAATATACGACGTGTTAAATTTATGAGTGTCGATGGAGCTACATTTTCGTCGACACATAATAATATATCTAGGTACTTAGAGTCATATGTCGGGTAGAATTTCTGTTTTGCTTAGGGAGTCATATTATATTTGTGATGTTTTTGTGAATATTTCACAGAAATATTTTGTCAGGAAGTTTATTCGTAAGTAACGAGGTTAGGAAATTGTTTTATAATGTTGTTGTGTCATTATTTTTGAAATTTTTGCTAACTTATGAAATATATTGACTAAATATTAGACATAATGTCATCGGCCTGCGCTCGTGTGTTGAACAATGTGTATATTGGCGAGGCGATCTCAATTAGTGGACACTCGAAACTTGGGCTTATGCGGTAACGTCTAAAATTATCTTCATGATCGCCGCTCCGCTGTCTCACACACATGTTAGATAATTGACGATGGGAACTGACTTTAGAACATATTGTTTTGAACAATAGTATTGTGTTGAAACAACACGTTAAATAAAAATGATTGAACAAGCAATCAAAACTAAATTGGGTTGATTGCTTAAAAAACATTAGTATATTGAGATATAGTATTCTTTTAACATGTTTCGTTTACTGTTGTTGTTATCAAATTCTTTCAAGAGCTAATTCTAATTTTAGCTCTGAGTCTTCACAAGTAGGCGGGCCTACCGGAAATCTAAAAGGGTTCGGACTCTAAATAATGCACCACCGGAAATGACGCGCGCAGCGTTGCCAGAGTTGGCTGCCAGTGTTTTTGGCTCGTTAGCGCTCTCGTACATACTCGGCTGAATGGCGCTCTTACTGAAAACTTTATCGTTTCAGATGTGCCAGAAACAGTATTTCATGCACAATCTTGGAGCAATTTCTGAAATACTTCTTCATATCAGAGAATTTTATTGAGAAGTGATATTGCGTCGAAAATTCACGAATAAGAAGGTTTCACAGTTGCAGTTTTTATTAGAAAACAGCATGGCTTATATATTTAGTAGATAATAAAATAACAGAAGAATTCTACTTTTAATTTAAAAGTAAATTGACGAAGTTTATACTTTCTATACTAGAAAGGAGCTTACGGAAAATATGTAGCAATTCTGATTGCATTACGTTACTGAATCAATCGCAGTTGCAACACATATTCAAACGCCTTTCGCTTTGGCCTTTGATCCTTATTCAAGCACCGATTAACTTAGACTGCAGGCAGTTTCTATATATATAAAATATTCCGTAAATGGCGTTCCCATCGTCATCTAAATTTGTCTCGGCATCGGACATATCTATCGCTGCGTCTATATGTTTGGCCGGCTATTCTGGTTAGGCTATAAATGGCGCCGCTTCGACCGGGTATTATTAGCATTGGCCGCGCGACTCCCGAACATATACGCTCCGTACCTGATTGGACGCCGGCCAGATATAGACATCGTTATGTTCGCCTCAGGACTCGAGTCTCAACTATGGCTATTATGGAACTAGTCGAGTACTGACGAATAGTAAAATTCTGATAATTCCTTCCTATCACGGGTATGAAAAGACCGGAAGATTGGCTGCAAATATCAGTACCTCGCTAAGTAATGCAAGAAAGGAAAACAAAGACATGGATGGATGAGATTAAGAAACAAAATAATAATGCCATGGTAATCGATCTTAATCACATAGTCTTAATAGGCTCGGCCTCTTTTACATGGGATCTTAAACATACCGGTGAAAAGTGTGTACATTACATACATCCCCGTGATGGTACCTATATATATGTATCAATCACATAGTGTTGTTTTACTTTATTGGTTCTATCTCTGGCTATTTTAATGTTACTTGTAAAACTAGTATATTTGTTTATATTTATTGTCAAGCATCACGTGCTAAAGTCATTGGTCACTTCTCACTGCCTACTGATGACTGATGGAAATGTCTGGGCCAACTGTGACGTCATTATGTTGTGGTCATGTGATCTTTGAGGCATGTGTTTCTATTCGGTAATTACGGAAAAAATGTGAAGTATACATTTGTTGAGCAATCTTTTAGTTGATATGATGATGATGAGTTTTTGCGCATTTGAGATCAGCAGCTAACGTTATTTAATTAGTTGGTGATGTCAAACGTGAAAAAAGTCATATTCTTATTAGTGTTCTTGAGTTACTATGAAAGTTGATACCTACACAAGTTATGATTCTTCAATAGATGATGCTGACGTTACCTTCAGACGTGGAATGTGGAAAAGAAATTTGAAATTGTGGACTGTAACCTCGGTAGCTCAGTTGGATGATGTATCCGGTGTAATAAACTAGAGGATGCAGGTTTGATTAATGCCATGGGTATTCTTTTGCCTTTCACAATAGTTATATTATATTATACAGATACCAATGTTCCCTCATCATTCATTACGTTCCTAGTTTTTAATCTATAGGAAATCGGAACTGGGGCTACGCAACGAAGCTTGTGTTACGTATACTAAATGGTTGATACACTACATATGTAGATGTATTTTTTGTTGAATATACACATTAAAAAAAATATCTGCAACCCGTAACCCTGTCGACGGAAAGCAGCGTTAATCGGGTCACCTAACCCGGGTAACCTACCTATAATATAATTTTCGCGATAAGTCGATATTTTTATAATCGTTTTAGCTTGTACATACGTGCATTAGTCGGGGTCCGTAGCAGGAACTTAATTAGCAACCTGATTATGACATTAACGCGGTAATAGAATTACGGGAAAATTCCTAATTTCCCGTCTGCCAGTCTACCCGATTATAGTTTATATAAACTATAAAATAATAATAACAATAATAATAACTACGGAAACCGTGACAGCCTAGTGTAGTGACCAGTGTACTGTGAAGTCAAGATCTCGAGTTCAATCCCGAGTCACGCACCACTGACTTCGAAGTTTCCGTACGCATTTATCATATGCTCAAACGAGGCTCTTGAGAGATTTTTTCGATAGCGATGTGAAGTCTACCAAACCAATGTGGTGCACTATAGCCTAATCCCTCTCAAATGGGATGAATGCCGTGCCCAGCAGTGGGACAATAAATAGGTTGATGATGAATACTAGTTTGAACTAGACAAACATCTTTCCACATCAGCAGCATTCATCTAAAGTTATACAACATTCTTCAATTCCTGGTATGTTCATCGACTTGTTTGATTAATTGCTGTTTGGTTAAAGAAAGCGACACTAAACTTCGTCTCAGTGACACCGACAAATTGGCTCCCTCTTGATCTTTAATCCCTAGTGTGTTTTTCATGAATGATCTACGAAAATATTTATTAGTTTTATAGTAATCTTTAGCTCCGAGATATTTATTATGTGAACAACATTGATGTATTAGTACATAAATAAATATAATAAATGATATTTATTTAGACATGTAATAGATACATGTAATCGTCGTGTTATATCGAGATTAGGGTCTTAATACTTTACACAAATTAAGGGTGTATCAGATATAACCAACTACTTAATAAGTATTTAATTGAATATGTGACTACTTATTAATTAGTTAGCCATTATTAAACATTTCTTAGGCAAAAGGTATAACTGACTTTAAATCAAATTCCGTCCAAAAATGAAATGTGGCTGTCAACTGTTTCTATTTTTTTAGGCTACAATTTTATAACAAGATATTTGTCATACAGAAGCAGGTCAGCGCGAGATGTGCAGCAGTTCGCAACATAACTCATGTCGTACTCTACCCATATATATTTATGTCGGGAGGCGTGTCTTGTCATCGGATTTTGTTTTAGTTGGCGTCCGCAGACACGGCGCGAGGTCGCCGCTCCGGATGCCAGCGGACTTAAAGCGGATCTCGGTTGCTGGGACGCGGAGGCTGGATGTTGTACGCGAACTGGGTTATTGAATGTTTCATCATCGTGTCTCTTTGTTTTGTTACTGTTTTGGAGTTCACATGTTTAAAAGTAACGCAATATGAATCTAGGCAGTCATTACTCTCAATTTGATCCTATTTATTTCAATGAACCCCAGACTTAGGTCAGAAAAAGTGTGACTAAAACACATGACTATTTTACAAACGGTTTAGAACGTGAGATTGTTCTAAACAATTCTGAATCATCGTCCAATCTAAAACACTTATATCATATTATTGTTGTGTGTCCGAAGCACAATGAGCGCTTGGCAGTGCGGCGCGGCCGTGATTTATCAGCTCACTAGGTGTGGATAAGACGAGCTGCTTGGCACTACAACTATCTCTTAATTTTGTGATAATTGGACATCGTATTCTAGGAACCTCATCGCAATAGAATGTCTCACGACGTTTAAAAGGGCCGATTACTCTTGTTGTAACATTACTGTCGTAAGCTAAGTCTGGTGTCACCATCGATGAATGTTTGGCACTCGATGTCTCACGTTCGGCTCTCGTTTGATGTCAAACATGACAGGTGAACCGTCGAGCGCTTACAGGCAATATTTATATGCAAGAACTATTTAGGGGTCGACATTTATTCGATTTTACGACTAAGAATGTTATATTTAGTCTTCTTATTAGGCCGCAGTCTCCCATGACACTGACACCTGTCAATAAACATAAAGAATAGCTGTGCAACATTTCGTAAAGTTATTTTTGTATCAACAAAATCCAATACAAATAAAATAATTTCTTGAAACACACGATATCAGTCACATTGTTATACAAACATTTGAAAAGTGAGACGTTAAACCGAGCTGAAATACACAAAGAAATATTTTACAAGCTTGTTTTAAACATTTACTTTAGCTCGAATGGTCGGTTGCACGGTAGAATGTAGTTAACACCTAGATCTATAATTAGGCGGCTAGGCGTGACGCTGCGTGTAAATTTAAAATAATTATAATTAAGTACGCGCGGTGGGCATGTTAATCGGCCGTTAACTGCGACTAACCTTTGTGATTTATCGTGCATGGTATGCGTAGGCGCGTACTATGCAGAGCTGCAATCCTCCGCAGGAATTGTGGGGACTTTCCAAACGTTCACTTAATAAAATCTGCGTGATTAAATAAATTAGGTTTCTAGATATTATTATTTATTATGATCATTAGGATCGCATTCAATATTTTTTGTTCATAAATTAAAAGATTGCAGCTAAATAACGATACAGAGCCTAAAATGAGTTTTCTCTTTAATAGTTTTTTAGCTACACTAAACTCTACTTAATTGTTTAAATTAACAACCATTCTGTAGTAGAGGACTATCTTTTAATTTCCCGCTCGACGGGTCCAAAGTGTAACGAGTGCATCTATGTGGCGGTGCAGTCGCCTTGACCGCGATGAGGCAGACTGTGGGTCGCCGACGCATGCGCCGCACCGCCCTGCGCCCGCGCACCGCTTAACTTATCGCACTCCAGATTAGCTTCACATAATACCAACTTATTACTATGGAAAATTATTAAAGCCCCAATGATAATACTGAGAAACTAGAACGAATGGTCACTAAGTGTCACTTATTTGCTATTTTAATAGTCTTGTATTTTCCTGTTTATTGATAAATTGTCATGAACAGATTTACATATTATTATCTAAGTCCATAAATAATTGTTATATATGTATAAATTTATGTAAATACCTAATTGTATTATTGTAATTGCGGTCACAGTTATCGTTGTTGACTGTTAATTTTACACATAAATAGATTTAGCATCCTAGTTTCATTTACCTGTTTATACGTTACGTAATAAGTTCATTATAATTAAAAATTCAAATTATGAATATTCTAATAATGGACATTTACGAGCAAACAAGGTTAGGAATCAAGATTCTGAAATGCAGCAGACCATATAAAGCGATCCACTAGGTGAAGTCCCCGTGATGTAGTGTTGTAACACGCAAGGTGATGCATCAGAATAGTTTGTTGTGCAACGCACCCCGCCGGGCCAAGGTCCCACCGATATAACAGCTGGTCACTTCTGCCCGCTTTGTGACCCATTTCGATCTGCACTCGCCCAACAAATCGGTTCCCACCCTGACGTTAAATGACATACTAAAACACCACCTTTACGCCTGCGAAAAGTAAGTGAGTGTTAGTTTTAAACTACATTTTGGAATTAATGAGAAAGCTGATAAAGCATTGTCTTTGCTGTCCATTCTTAATTGGTCTGGCTAAGGTGCCAAAAGCAAATACGTATTCGTGTATCTACTGCATACAGTAATTGTAAAATTCTCACCGTACGTAAAACATTGCTAAATTGTGTGTGAACTTTTAAAATTCAATTTAGTGATTGTGGTTTCATTATTTAACATATTAAGCATGTGTTAAGTTGGGAATAAGACTTGGGTGTTCAAACAAGTTTTATTACAAAACATACGACTTGTTGCCGCACTAAGTTCTACATGTGAGATATTCACAACACGTAATATAATGAACTGGTACGATGCCAAATGTGCGCTAATAACATCATTACACATAGTTTGCCTTCCGTTTTCCGCGAGCTATTTGCCAATCACATTAACAGTCTGATCATATCATGGCTGTATCGGCGAGTGGCACGCTTGCCAATCATGTTGTGTGATCAATGGCTGGTGGTGCGGGCGCCAACCCGCCTGGCAACTGCACGGGAACAGGGAAGCGCACTGTGACGTGGCGCACTATTTGGAACAGTTCAAAGTAACAGCTACGAGTATTTCATACCACTACTAGTGAGAGTGGAACAACACTGTCTAGTATTTTATGTTTTTGTATTTCAAGTTAAAGTTTACAGTGTATATGTATATAATCTGGCTGTAGGTAGTATGTCGATATGTTAAGTAATCGATTCAGAGATTGTTTTAAATAATAAAGTACTTTATGTAATAGTGCGGTATGTCCAGCAGATACCAGGAGAACAGAAAACAAAAATACACAAGATTTCGCAGATAACCTTTTTGTTTACGATTGCGGTTTGTTGGCGTAGACGATGACGCGCAACACAAGTCAAAGAAAAGAAACCGAACGGTAACAGACA
This sequence comes from Craniophora ligustri, assembly GCA_905163465.1. Lineage (NCBI taxonomy): Eukaryota > Metazoa > Arthropoda > Insecta > Lepidoptera > Noctuidae > Craniophora > Craniophora ligustri. The sequence goes on along the minus strand of LR990967.1, from coordinate 476,509 downwards.
GCGCTAATGAATTCTTTGGAACTGTACACATTACTTTCTATTAAAGCAATAGACAAAACATTGGCACGTAAACAGCGGATTGAACGCAGCGATAAACATGAACGCGGTGATAACGGAGGCATTAGGGGCGGGACGCTGCGGGTCAAGCGTGTAACAGAGATTGAACAGGAAAATGCCATGTAAACATCGATTTTATCCCATATTTTTTCTTTTTAAATATTTGTTTCATGAACTGACATGTCTGTTAACCCTGAACACAGCTTACATGCAGTCACAGAATATAAATAATAGTGCTTAGTACAAAATGGGCACATCCGTCTCCTATCGAAGTCTTTTACCTCAGATGTAACAAACAGAGCGAGCGAATAAAAGAGTGTGCTATCTAGGAATTTTCCAAGTTCACAGTTTTTACCGTACAGTAAAAGAAAGAGTTGAATCGAAATTAAATAGACAATATCGGAATCTGTTAGATACTTTGCGGCTCTTTCTAATACTGTCTCTTTCTTCACGCACACATCGGCACGTGTATAAACGTCATCTTGTTTATGTAGATGTTGATACCGGTAAATTTGAACATAGAGGCTGGTGTGTAAAATGCAGTAACACACATACATAGCTACCAATATATAGCTGATATTTTTAGTTGCTCATAATATATTTTGTCTACATGCGTGGTCAATTGTATGTTATCTTATCTATTTCTGCGGAATATTTTGTCGCAAAATTAAAAAACAAACTTTATGTCATCTTCGCCTTCGTCTATGACTAGTCCTGCTCACCCTCTGTTATCGTAACAGCACAGATGCTTGCTATCAGCAAGTGGAACTTATCCCGAAGGTCGAGACGCTCGTTGCTCAACACATTACAAGTGTGTCAAAGGAAACTCCCGCACTATGGCATCGATGAGCGCATTAATTGTAGGAAAAATACCGGCGCGCGCGCACCCATCCGCCACCAGCCGCCGACCAGCCGGCGAAGTTTCCATTGTTGCTGGTACCGTGTAAATTTAGACTGAAGAGCAAATGATTATTATGAGATTATATATTTTGACCTTTGATATATCCGTTTCGTAAAAAAACGGTAAATATGATACTTAAGATCAAAGTTTCAATTAGATTGCATTATGTGTGGTATTAATAACAACATTTCCTCGTTTATGCATTAGAATCGGAGGTTTCCATAAAGTAATAAAGATAAAGTTTATTGAATAGTTCTAATATGATTGCGACTATCTGTTTATTTGAATGCAAGCTTGAGATTCAAATTGATTTACCTCACATATCCATGAATAAAACTTTGATGAGAGACCATATTCTCCGTTTTATTTATTTTTAGTATCCCATGTTCCATAATATATGTTTATAATAGCCTTTCAATTTATTTCCTTATAGTGTCATCTATCTTTTAGTTCTCATTGAAGATAGTTGATAAATCATAGAAAGATTTAGGTTTATAAATTGATGCGTGACAGCTGAATTGAATTTCTTTTATATTGAACATGAAATATACATTATGGAAAGGATTTTAATACCATATAAAGATAGTTATACGTTATCTAGCAGGTACTATATAACTTGGGACTTAACAACGTGAAGATGTTATAGGTGTTTATGTTCGGCAATGTCAGCGTCGTTGGCCAGCTGACCGTTATCGGCGGAAGGGCGACGACCTCGCCGGAAGTCTTATCAGCTGGACACACCGCGCTTCTCATCCCACACCCACTTCTCCGTACCGACATTGATCACTGGCTAGCTGTGAGGTTGTTCAACTTACTCATATATTATATATACACATTCAAGTATATCCTATGAGCATGTAGGTTCCATGCAAGAACTAAAAAGTTTAATTCTTATTCCTCATTAACAGCCCACCCGGACATCGCTCGTATAAAAAAAAACACGATCACATACAAAATAAGTGCAATAATAATCATTATTTCTTACATAATAATGTATATTTTCATTTGTTCTTTCGGTTACCATGAGAAAGTACAAGTAGATTGCCTAAAGTGATATTATTTTGAAGCGTAGACACATTTCGGAGAATTGTTACGGATGTAGGAGGCATTCTTCTCCGATCTTGACCCACGTGCGACTTTCCAGTAAGGCTTTACCTGGACAGGTAAACAGGAAGTGGGTGGGGTCCGATGTCCTGTTCTGTATCTATTAATTCTAAGTTCTGATAAATAAGGTTCTATTTGTTCTTAAGTAGCTTCTATTTAATGTTCAGATTGCAACGAAACGAACGAAAACCAAGAATCTCCTCAGAATACAATGAATTTAAACGATTTAAGACCGTATCACGTTTAGCGTAAAGCGACTCCAATACCTCGTGACAATGGATGCTGTTGAGATTCCAAAACCTCTGTATTAAAATAATATCAACACGCCGCGATAAAAGTCCTTAAAAGGTAGTTTTATTTCAACAGAGTTCAAATGAATGTACAATAAAATATTAAGTTGTCTTTCCAACTAATGTCCTATTGAAATCGATGGGTCGTGGCGCTTCACCCCCGACCTTGTCACTCTGCCTCGTGTCGGAATGGGATCGATGCGGCTGTAACGTAACATGACAGGTGCCTACTGGCCCAAGTTCAGGGCCGCCCCCGACACGGCGACGATACGACGCCGCGACGACGTGGAATACCTCGTCTCGTCCACTCATGAATTATATTGTTATGTTTATTTTGGATGATCGCTAGGGTTGTCAATCACGCGATATATTTAAAAAAAGTTTTTTTTTTCTATGTACAGGTGGTGTGATGTTAGTGTGTTCTGATTTATTCCTAGGAAGAGCCGCGCGTGTATTTTTATCACACCTATATTCCGCCTTGTGACGTGTGTACGTTGCAAACATCATTCACAAATACAATGATTGATTACGACATGTTTACTTGCCAAGAAAAGAACGTTTGCGTTTAAAACGTTTGCGTCTAGACACTGTATTTTAGTTCAATAATTTTGTCAGTCAGCATGACCCTGGAGATGAACTCACATTTCAACGATTGGGCTGCACAATAAATACCTCTAGAGTTGAAAATAAACGAACATAAATTCGAATAATGTTTCTATAAAAATAAAATATAAAAAAATCGCTGCTTCACAATGTGTAACACATTATCAGCTAATTTTAGAGAGCTATAGGTAAAGATCGTAGAGAAGCACGGCAATCAACCCTAGCGACAACGTAGGTGTGTGAGGCAATACCGGCCGTTGGAAATAGAATGCATGTAAAAACTCACTCGCGGAAATCCTATTTGTATGGACGCGAAAATAGAACTGTGCGACAACGGCCGCGCGGAACGCGAGCGATTTTAGCACGTCGTGGTCGCCGCCTTAACACTTGCACTATCGGCTATTATACTTTTATCGCCGGCTATTCTCAGCAGGAGCCGCCGACTGAATGGCTTCATAATTGCCAACTCTCACCTTATACACTACACCACACAAATGCCAAAACTTTCTCAACATGTCAAAAAATTATCCTCAAGGGGTATTGACGCAAATTATGGGATTTCACTAAACAGCTTTTTAATCATACAGTGATCCACCTTAAAGATAAATAGAAATTTAATTTATTTGTTTTGTTCATGTCTTTTATTTATTATACTAATATACTCCTACATATAAATACCGTGTAAATCTTTAACGTACCGTAAGTAATCATATCTTCCTTTTTTCCAGGTAAGAATCAACAGTACCTAATGAGAAGTCTTAAGTGATCCGTGAAGATATATCTAGTGGTGACAACTGCTTGGATCTATTTATAGAAGTAAGTAGATAAGCGTGTACATAATATGGCGTGATTCATATTATTTACATTATGTGGTGGTGTTAGTAGGTACTTAGTGTTTACATTCGACGGGGTCACAAAGTGCATCTTTATCAATCTCATGTAGGAGTTGTGTGAGGGAAGCTGGCGAGACAGCCTGTCACTGGCTGTACACACAATGTAACTTCATCGACGTTATGTATAAACATTACTTTTCTATTAATTTCATAGTTATGCGCGTTCTCTCTCAGACAATGAATCGTCTGGAAAAGACAAAAATGCCAAACCTATACGTTTTAGACATGGAAATGAAACGCAGTTTATCGCGCCATAGTAATTTCATCCCCGTCTCATTGTTTTTAATCCTTAAAAGCGCCAATAGAGTCTGCCAGTTCGTTGTGTGGGATCCGAAACATCGCGATTACATCCATAAAAGTATGTAGTTTTATAATAGGTATTATTTTTCCATTTCCATTATACAAGTTTCAAATTATTAAACATTTTGGTGCTGTCAGCAAGCTACAGCTTTCTATATCAATCAGGTTATAGGGAAACAGGAGAAATCTAGAATAATTCGATTTGGGTACCAGTAGGTACCTTCACTCAATTGTTATACAGAGTTGCAACAGCTATCAGAAAGGCTTAAAATACATATTCATAAACACATAATTCTCGGCAGTGTATACACAAGTCATGACATTTGTTTTGATGCAGCAGATAACTCGGCAATCACTATAATTAGCTCCATTTATTGCAGTTAGCTCATTGTCTATAACTGTACGATTATCTGCTCATTAGCGATCCGCTAATTAGCCTGTTCTTACGTAACGAGTCTATTTTCAGATTTTCCGCGTGAATCCGGTTGTGTATTTTCATCTAATCGAATTTACTGTACCGTGAAAGTTACTCTTTTATAATAATTATCGACTCAGCCATAGTTTAGCTTTTAGCGTGAAGTCCAATTTACTTTCTCATCTTCCCTTTATTTAACTGGCTTGTAGTTGGTAGATAGCAACTCTATAATAGTAGTTCTTAATGATACGAGGCAATATAGTTATCATCTGACCGTCATATACATTTAATAGCGAAGAACGACATCTCAAAACACAGTCGTCTTCAGCCGTGAGAAACATCATGAGGAAACCTGAATGCGTGAACGATTATTATCGATGGCGGGCCAGTGCGGATTCGTCCTATTGTAGTGAACTATATCAACTACGTACCCTAGATCATTATTTCGGTCAACCCTACGTTGTCTTGTGTTATAATATTTTACTAATGAATGTATTATATTCTTGCTGGTTACTATTCCATGAGTTTATCTATTGGAACCGTGCAACTAGAGACAATTAATAATACATAAATGCTTGGAAAATATTTTGATTAGAACGTTTCTTTTACTGATAAAACTCGTGCCAAGTAATTTGACAGTAATGAGTTTTATACAATCAAATGATTGTCATGCCAGGACAGGACTCATCATGAATACTAATTTGTATTCCCTCAGCAGTATACATTACCAAGATATACAATAAAATGTATGTGCCATAAATTCAACATGAAGAATAAAAGCTTCAACTGACGACAATAGTTTTAAATGTCCTATTTTAAGAACATTATTTTTGTATTCGCCATTCGCGGGCGTCACTACATGGCCGCCGTGTTTCGCTGATTACAATATATTGTTTTAGTATATACGTGCTATTTTTGGAACGCGCGACGTAACTTGAATAATAATATTAACATGCCAGTTTCGTGACCCAATTGGGTTTAAACACGGAGGCGAGTTTGTCTCCTCGTGAACTTAATCGTTGTTAAATTTAGATCTTAAAACACGTGTGATAATGTGCTCGATCGCGAAAAAACATCGAGAATGTATCTGTCTATTTGTGTCCTTTTACAAATGAAACACTGAATTTGTTTTGATGCAAATACGATATGTGTACAGTCTGGAATTGAATTTAATAATACGTATTATTCTAAAAAGCCTGTAATTTCCCACTGCAAGATAAATGCTTCCCCACTCTTCTTCTACTTCTCTCTAACTCTAGCTGTTAGGGACCAGTCTCTTTGGAAGAAGTCTAGCTCATCCCGCCATCTCCGCCTGGGCCAGTCGCGTTGCCTTTAGCGAATTTAGCATAATTTAACTTAACGTGGTTATTAAGTTAGTTATTAATTTAATTTAACATAGATATTAAGTAAATTCCACTTCCACCTTCGGCTTTTCCCGCATGGCATAAAGATAAAAAGTAGCCTATGTATTAATCCAGATAATGATACAAAAACTATATGTATTACAAATTCCATCCAAATCCGTAGCGGTTTTTGCGTGAAAGAGTAACAAACATCTATACAAACGTTCGCATTTCAAATTTTAGTTAGATTCGGATTAAGACAAAGATGTTCGGTAAATTAATTCAAATTTTGATAACAACAGAAACATTGTTAAGTAAATATTATTAGTCATAAACACGTTATAAAGTACCGCGTAACCGCGTATACGTTTTAATTTGTAACAAGAATTACTTGTAAATTGTACGAGGTAATTAAATAAAATTATTATAATATGTATTTTATAAGTATTTAACAAGGAAAACAATTACATTACCTGGTAATGGCCGTACTGTACTGTGTTGGGGGAAGTACAGGTTATTTTTATACTTCCTTACCTTATAAGAAAACTACTGAGGTATAACTCTTTGGGTATTTGTTGACCATGGACATTTGTCTCTGAGTAACAAAGATGTAGCTATGTTTTGTAATAAAAAATATCAACCACTTACCCCTAATATCATCGTCGCTTATCTCCGAACTGCGCTGTATAATAATGTACTGATGATGATTTTTCTTTCTTAGTAAAAATTAAAAATCTTAGCTTGAAATATGCTAAAAAATACAAAAAGAATGTACTGATATATTTATTAATTTATCTTTATTCTCTTCCTTCTTCTTCGTCTTCTTCTTCGTGTCGATGGAACATGAATGTCGTCAAATTTAATACCCACATTTAAGTAAATATGGCCATTAAATCTGACGAGCCCAGAATGATGCCACATTTACGGCACCTTCAGTGGCAAACCAAAGGTCTCTCGACGTGCAGGTGTTGGGGCACGAAGGGCATGAAAGTAGGTGCGACATGGTTTGGGGGCCAATACCACATCGACAGGCCATCCCTGTTTCGTCAATGTAACCCCACCTGTTCATGTCATATTTACTTATACCCACTTGAGTCCGGAGTCGGTTTAGTGACTTCCATGTGGGCCAGGGAAGATCGAAACCAGAAGGAAGCTTTTCTTCAGGGTGTATGGTATTAGCTGGAGGGGGGAACCTTTTCTTCCAAAGTGAACGCCGGGCTTCATCTGGACAACCCGACACGGCCTCCGTCGCTTGAGGAAGCTAATTCTCTTCCTGTGGGAAGGCAATAGAAAATATGAAAGTCACAACTTTTCATAAGGCCTATTTTCTATTGCCTTCCACAAAGACCCCATCTTAATTTATGTGTAATAATAATAAAGTTACTTCGTTGCTCCTATTGACACCGAATAAAATGAACTTAAGCTACAATATTTTCAATCTAATACGCCCGAAAACCTGACCGTATCTACATAAAACATTTAACTCTTAAAAAAATGAGTCAACCAATAACTTTGAGACGACCCCAGACAAAATGAATAGACTTCTAATAATAGAACTCAGAATACATTGAGTTATTATATCTACGTTTGAGACACGAGATGTCATGGCGACCTGTTGGTCCGTCAGTTGGTCAAAAATCGCCACAACTGTTATCCTGTCTCAATATAGCAGTTTTAGCTCTAGCACGATATGATTTTATACCTCAATAGACCATTCCATAGTCGGTAACCAACTTATTTGTCCTTGTCATAGACCATTGGCTCGAGATGTGACATATTAAGTGTGTGCTATTTATAGTCTGTGGTCTGATGGTGTGCATACATTAGCATTAGAATGGGTTATGTAGTTTTTTCTAATAGGTTTTACATTTTACGAGAGTTGATTTTGCCTTAGCATATTAATATGATCATTTATTTGTGTGTGCGTGAGTTGTTTAACTGTATGTGTGTAGGAAGATTTCTAGTAATTTTGCTACTTATTGAAAAATACAGCATTATTGGTATTTATTTGGGCTTTAAGCCAATGGCTCCACCGACCCTTATTGAACCTATGTCCAGCAGTGGACGTCATTTAGCTGAAATGAAAAATACCTACCAGGAAACATATCAGCCAATCGTTTAACAAAATAAACTAAATACATTATTCAAATAAAGTCTCCACCAAATTGTAGTCATTGACAATTAAAAATTTAATACTTTACTAATCGATTAGATTATGCGCAATTAAAATACTATTTAATTAAATGCTGGATTTTCCTTTAACTAAAAATACATTATTTTGAAATAAAGCTGCTTTTTATCGTTACGTAATGAACAGAAGCTGTGATAGCCTAGTGGAGTGACTAGAGGACTGTGAAGTGAAAGGTCTCGAGTTCGCCACTCATTTTCGAAGTTACGTGCGTATGATAAATGCTCAAACGGTGAAGGAAAACTTCGGGAGGAAATCTGCATGCCTCAGAGATTTTCTCGATGGCGTGTGAAGTCTGCCAACCAGCACTGGGTTAACGCGGTTACCCGTTTCAGATTCATTTCTGTTTTGCATACTAATCATTAATACTAATATCTAGTAGGTATCAGCTGTCATCAGATCACATACCTATAAATTCTGGCTTTAAAGAAAACACTACATAACAAAATGTTCATAAATAGTTATGTTGACGAGATAATTACACTCGTGTAATTTATAGTTATATTATTATTGCAATCGCTCCCGTGCTGAGCGTGTTCCAAGTAAATAGCTTTATTTATGTATCTACATAATATACGATATTGTATTTAAACTTTATATTTATTGCACTTGAGACCGCGATAGTTTTGTTTTTAACGGACTTATTTATAAAGTTAAGTTTTTATTCATTCTGCACTCCTTCTCTATATAAACTATAAGTGACGGAACATTCATACTCCACTGTCCGCGCAATTTTCGTAAAAAGGGGTACAAATTTTTTACTTCACGTAATAATATATAGATCTAAACATACCTACATACAAATAACATGTGTTTGCTCAAGTATGCCTGTAATCCATGTCATTAACATTCTACAGATTGCAAGTGAGGCTTAATTAATGTAAAGACTAAGCTTTTAATCAACATTGTACAAGTGAATGGAGGAAAACAGGTATAGTGTGTTAGTGTGACTAATTACATGTCATCGTTGTTGTTGTTGTAGAATCTAGCTATTTACATTATACACCTTATATAAGAAGCTGCATACCTACAATGGACTAACATAGCCAATTAATTATTATTCAGGGATCTCAGTGCGACTACAGAACTCTGATATTCTAAAATCGCCTTAATATCAATGTGAATATGTACAATGAATGTGTACAAACGAATTTGGATCTTAATCTCCGGAACTATTAGGCTACCTAATCTCTTTATAATATATGCACAACTAGCTGTACTCTGCCACGCTTCGTTGCGACACATAGTTAAAGATAATAATAAAAATTAAGGCACGTTGTATCGTAGATCTTATCAAAATTAGAGCTCAAACGGAGCAGAACTTTTTGAGTTTTTGAAGCTTACAGTATAAACCAACTTAACATTTTCTAATACATAAATAGATAAAAGATTTTGTAATCACATAAGTTTCGAACAAAGTATTCTTATATCTCTAAAAATGTGCGAGAAAATAAATTAAAAACTAAGACTGTTTAAAGAAAATATATAATATAGCAAGCAATTAAATAGTCATGACTGTCGTAGTGATTGTCGCTTTGTTCTATATTTAGATCGGGTTGAGTTATTAAATTTTTCCTTGTCTGTAATACACAGTGTCGCCGCGGGTGTCCGACTCGGCAACTCCCCGCGTATAAAGAAGCCGACCGTCTTATTGCTAACAGTGAACGATTACAATGAACGATTTTAAATAGCATTTTTATGATCACGTTGTTTTTATTGCAGAGCTCTTATATGACCGCTACTGCGGAGTTGTGTATACAAAGTTTTGAGAGGTTACGCTGTGTGTAGGGCATAGCGAGATTTCTTGCTCAAATTGAACTGCCTGACTGACGAAGTATCTCCGCCTTATAGAGAACTGCAGTGAAACAACAATAGTTGTTTCCATCAATTGAGTAAGGTTGCCAGAACTCGTTAAGAGAGCGAATATTCTGACACCATAAGAATTCCGTTTGCTATCAGGTTAGATATCAAGAAACCTAAAGCGGTTTTTAACATGAAGACAACGCGTAAGCGACATCTCCGGTGTTGCAAAAGTCAATAGGCTTGTTAATAGTAACTTGTGGACTGTGGTATATTATATAAAGATAAAAACCAAACTAGTATGCTAATCACATCATATATTTCAGTGTTATCCCAAAATGGAAATAACATAATTTTAGCTCACAGATAAAACAATAGGATCTGCTATAAATACTACACATTGACAGGAAAACGGAGTGTCGGTAACGAGTTTTTATAAATAGACGGCTATTGTTTGGATTATGTTCGCGTTATAAATAACTTTATGTGCTATTTGGCGACAAACACTGTTGTAACTGATACATTAACTAGCAATAATACAGTTTGAAATAAACATGAACTGTATTGCGTGGTTCCATTTGCATTTATTGATTTGTTTTTTGTTTGAAATGTATTTTATAATAATTGTTTGATATTATTAGCATTAGCACCTGATCAAAGTATAACACTACATTAATAAGTTGTTATTTATTTTAGTAATAACAGTGAACTTTACTATTTATATTAAGCTTTAATATTTTGAGCTTGTTTTGATTTTATTATTTGTACATAAGTATATCTAAATGGTGTCACCACAAGTAATTATTACGTAATACAGGAAGTGTTTCTTTAATTAAAAGTTCTGCCTTCAAAAGTTTAAGCTATTTTCGTAATTATAATTTGTTCCGGTTACTAAATATCAGTTGGTGTATAATTTTCGTTCGGTGACACAGCCCTAAATATAGTATATTTTATTGGGCCAAATAACGTCTATATTTATACAAGTATTGTTATCTCTGCAGCAATGTTGGAGCACGTTTTCTGTTTACTTCCTTCTTCAATATATTTGCCTGTTGCCAATGTTTGAAATGGACAGAAATAGCATGAGCGGCCACGTGTTTGTAAACACTCACGAATTCTTAAATCATTTTATTAATATTAATGTAAAGAACATTTTTACTTAAGTCCATAAAAGTATATTTATCATATTTTGACGATACGCATTAAAAGGCAAGTTTAAATGCGTATTGGGAAAATAATTTTATGTTGATGGCGGGATTAAATCTTTTTACAGGAGTATAGAATCATTCTGCTTTGAACCTGATAGTTACCTCAGACAGGCAAAGAACCTCGCTATGCTTCCCTTTTATATATTTTGTCATATAATATTGTGCTAGAATCAATTGGATCGAAATAGAAACTGATATTTTTCTTACACAATTTGATTTTATGAAATTCGTATTGTTGCGGGTTTCATGGCAGTTTGAATGATTCCCCCAGAACACGTGGGGCATTGCGTCAATTTTTTTTTGAAGGTAGCTATTGATGATCTTACAGGAGTTGCTGAAGCAGAGCGTTTGTGATCCATAGGGATTTTCTTGGTTTTCCATGGCAATCACATTGGACTCTAAACATATCGTGAAAATGAGAGTACATTACTACCTACTCTTCTTTCGGGAATACAGGGATAATGGTATGTATGCAGTATATAGCTACTACACTACTACTACATTCAATATACGTCGCGTGCGCATAAAAACGCGATTATCTTTAACGAGCAAGTTAGTATCCTTTGTGCTCTGTTATTATATAGCTATAACGCTATTCTCCTATTATTTTTTAATTGATACATTTATTTATTTATTAATGCATCAACAAGAATACACAAACATACGTTTGTTTTAGAAAAAAAACAATAGTGCGGAAATAAAGCGGTCATTGACTAGCGGTATTAGCGTTTGTATAACTAACAGGATAATTTATGTCCTGTCACTAGCATGCTCAGTAGAAATATATTTCATTATCATCATCATCAACTGCTTAGGCTTAGACTAGCTTAGGCTTAGTCAACTACCCTAGCCTAGTAGTGTTGGCAGACTTGAATATCTCAGGTATACTAGCTTCCTCTCAATGTTTTCCTGCACCCTTTGAGCCTGACAAATACGCACGTCCCTTCAAAAAGTCAGTGACACGTGCCTTGAACTCGAGACCTTTTGACTGAACTAGACTGAACTTTTAATGTCAGATTGACATTGATTTATAAGTACCTACCTATTCACGTTTCTCAACCAGACGCAGTACAATACTTGACGCGAAACAAAACATTGGTAGTATAACCGTCGTAATTATTGTAACCCTTCGCGCGCGTGTTTGTACTGCGTCGTTTTTTGAATCAAAAGCATTTGATTGTTTGTTTGGTTCGCCCTCGCACTCGGCGATACGGCGTCTGTAACACGCCAGCTATTTATAGCCGGCCGCTTCAATCACGCGCCGAAGGCGTGCAACTTAATATACATACATATAGTGTATATACTTAGCTTGTGTATACTATATACTATATTCGAATCGCGATATTGTTTGTTGTATTAGGCAGTAGGCAGAGCTCTAAGTGAAGCATTGAGTTAATAGCATAAATATCTTAGATTCAGACTAGAGCTGAATCTAAGATATTTTTTTCATTCTAAAGTATCTACAGATTATATCATGTGTGATAATATGCAAGTGTCACAGTGAATTAAATGGGTAGTTATTATTTTTTTCTTTTTAATTTTTTTTCATTTAATTCATTTGATTATACCATAGCGCTAACTGCGTTGTTGATTACAGTATGATTTTGTGTTTGTTTGCCGTGATTATGATTAGGGCACATAAATATATTCTTGATTCAAACTTAATTTATGTCTTAACTGAAAATTTACATGCGACCGCCCAATTTAACTCGATTACAGCACATTAAGTTAACTAGTTGAGTTGTAATTTGATGAGCGTGCAGTAGGACAATAGAGTTAACTGACTGTGGGCTTTGGTTAACGACCTGTTTTGTATGTAAACAAAAATAATGAAACTACTAAAAACTAAACGCTAAGTAAATTTTTCAAATAATATATTTCGCTTGTCATCCAGATATGTATGTATAGTGTAAATATGTATGTGTGTGTTTTAAAACAGTAATCACTTTGTTATTTGATCAGGTTTTTTTGTTAATTGTATTTTAGGCTAAGGTCACCTGTTGTGTACTCCATTGTGAATGAGAACTTGAACAGTCAAGTGGTCGGTTATCAAGGGTAATTGGACTTTATATTTTAGGCAGTAGAACCGTAAATCTTTTGTCTGTAAAATATTTAGCTAGTCATACCTACATTATAAATAATCTGCTTACATTGTAATATTATAGCCAAGCTGTTTGTATATATTAAAAAATATATGCATATAAACAGAGTGTTTGCCTAAAACATAGTATATTCATTTTTATTTCTTAATATGACAGAAGTATTTTCCTCTACACATTTGAACGAATCTTTCAAGACCTCGAACCTAGAATAAGCAGTTTTATTTCAACTCAATCAACAATTATAACGTCGGACAGATGAGTGAGTTGGCAGTGAGTGAGTCCCTATTCTACATGTTCTTAACCTCCTTCCCACGGTCAAGCGTTAATGGGAAATGGGTCGCCCATGGTTTTTGCAGCTAATGATCTACCACCACGTGCTGTCATGACCTACTACCACATCATGGTATGGGTAATATCAACAATGGATCGTTTAATAATTATTTTTATCATAACACGTTTTTCCGAAGTCCTATTGTTCAAGAGAGGGAAAATATCAACGTTTTAAAAATAGCATTTAATTTAACCGTATACTGACAACGATTTTCGATTTCGTAAAACGTAATTCGCAGCGTTGCTATTCTAATCGTAATCAAAGAAATCACGTTATGATTCTCGCCAAAAATTTTGAAATCTTCTCAAGGTTACAATTACAGAGCACTTATAAGAACGTTGGTTAATATTACGAAATCAATATGAGTACAATATTTGTAGAAACCAGAGATATACAAATCTCTTATTTGTTGGTATCCAACAATACTGGTCCGAAAATAGCTCCTTGTATAACCATGTCTGGGAATAAACGTAGTGGGAAAGTATCGACCGAGTTATTATTAGTTCCTGCGAGCTAACTTGTTCCACTCTTTGTTGGTCCAAAATAACCATGCAACCCCCTCTCTTCCCCCCATGACTGTAGAGTTTTACTCTGGCTTATTTTTGGTTGCAGTCCGGTTTCGATGTGCCGACTTTAGTAAGGCATTTGATTGTGTCTGCATCACTGATGGGGCATAACCTAATGTTCTTTTTAGTATGATTCATTAATTTAAATTGCGTTTCTGCATATTGTGATTAATGTGGTAGGTGGTGTATGGGGTTTATTACAACAATGTATTATAATACTAGCGGTTAATGTGACGTCGCTTTCATGTTTACAAAACCCAGATTTTGCTGTTGATACAATTGTTACCACCCTCTTTTGCCTGTTTGAGCAACATGTTTTTGGAATTCATTCTTCTTTCAAAAGTAATATTAATTTCGCCTCCTTTTTTACCTTATCTGGGGTAAAAGACGTAAACTCCGAAAACAATATACATTTATTTCTACTGCCATACAACTGTTCATTCAATAAGTTACCCTTTTAGGGGTGGAATTTTCCTAAATTCAAATCATGCCTCGGTAGAGTGTACAAAATAACATTCTTCAAATATTAAGCCCCGGTGGTTCTGCGTTCATGAATCAGTCAGTCAATGAGTCGGGATAATACCTATATTTAAAATAAGATCATCCAATATTGTATTCAGATAACTATAATAACCAAACGGCAGAATGTTTACGATATAAATAAAGATTTTTATTCGAGAATAATTAAACCCTATACGAATTTTAAACTAACAACTGAACTAACAAGATGCCTACTTGCATTAGCAAGCTACGCGCATATGCCATTTTATTATTTAGATCTTCCATGCCAATTCTAGCGCAGAATCCAAACAAACCAACACTAACATCAAACTATTTTCCATTCCAAATGGAACTCAATCATAACTGCGCATCTATAAAAACTTTATATGTTAAAAAAACTCAACCAAGAGTCGGGTGATTCCCGAATTAGTACAACTAAAAATAACACAGGACGGAATGCGCCCATCTGTTTATAGAGCAAGCGGGGGAGATTTACTAGTCTATTTGTGTTTAGCATGGGGGGACAGGTCGCGACAGGTTGACAAAAAATTCAACTTGTTCAGTGACAAGTGAATGAGAGGGTTGAAACAAGTGAACTGTGTCAGGGGGTTGGCAATGAGCGGGGCTTGTTGGCCACGTGGTGTGATTCTGAAGCTCAAGTGAGACATTTCTTACAGCAATGTTTGTAAATTTTGAACAATTGGAATATAAATAAAAGGGGTGATATTTAAAATTATATTGTTACTGTAATATTTATCAAAGTAGCTACATAAAATGTATATACAATGGCTATTGTTGATACTGATTTCTCACACTTGACGAATACTAGATATTTAGTTTTGACAAATGTTATATTATAAATATTTTATATATGCATATATGATACGAAACGCCAGACCTGCATAAAGAGTAGATTACTTGACAATACGATATTTTCTCACGTTGAGACAAGCAATGGCAATGTTACAATACAATTGTATTTAATGTATAGTCAATTATTATTTGATATACCTATGTGATATACGGTTTGTGATTTATGTTTCTATTTAATTTCATATAGAGTATTAATTAGTCTCCCTATTACATTACATACAATACTAATATAGTACTAAAGGTTTAATGTTGTATGTGTATAATTTTCGTTTCATAACATTACAAAGTTTCCCATACGTTTGTATCCCAAACAAAGAGTGTTCACACATGACTCAATAAGATCCTTAATGGTACTAGTCTCTTTGTATGGCGTACTAATTATACACCGGCTATATTTAGCTGTGATTCACTCCTGCCCTCCGTATCTGCTTTAATAGGCGTGAATTATTGCATGCACGTGGGTACATGGCCTATTTTTTTTCAACATGTGTCAAATTTGTTTCGAGACTGTTTCGTAAATAGATTGATTTTGCTATTGTTTAGGGAAGCTCGTTTTAAATTTAATACGTAATTTTTATATTATTGCAATTATTTGTGAGACTTAAAATATGTATCAGCCTGTTGCCTCACCTAAAGAGCGATAACCGTCCGCGACGATGGACCGACGATTTGAACACGGTGAGTACGGTGACTGGCACTGGATACCTGCGGGCTGCCCAAGATTTAAAATATATGTATAATTCACATAATATAAATCCTGCATTTGACGGATTGATTGAAAATCAACGCAGGATGGCGTGACAAGTATTAACATGTTCTAAGAGATGTCTTAAGTAAGTAAAAGATTTTTGTTGAGTGACTTAATTTTACCCAAAATCAATGATTTTAAACAAGCATAATTAATTTTTTATGCATATAAGCATATAATGTATTATCGATGTAATCTTATTTACACATAGAGTTAAAGTAAATTGTTGAACCAGTTTTGTTATTAGTTATATTCTTTTCTTTATTTCATCGCCATGAATATTAAAAGTAAAACCATAAAACGCGAGGTTAAAAAATCAAACGAAACGGTGATGTAATCTTTATACTAGATTTGTTTAAACAAAAAGTGTATATTGAACTCAAATATTTCTATGTGCAGAAGCTTTATTTCTTCGCAGTCGAGTATATTTTTTTACTGTTAGCATTAATACTTGGTACATGTATACAGTCTGAATGGAAATGTAAACAGCCGAGTTTCGTGTTATTCTGTAAGTGATAGTGGCTACGTCACTTGCTCAGATGAGCGTGTTGGGAACATTCCCGTGGGTGTTCTGTAGTACTTTCGGTTGTGGTATTGCAATTTATAGCTCGCATTCTTTGCAATGTTATGTTCCAAAGAAAGAGAGAGAAAGATAGCTAGCTCTCTCTTTCTATATTTCAAACACAAAAAGTTACCATCACCGTGTGACGTGTCTGTTGTTGGATGTGTAATCAATTTTTCGAAAATTCAATTGACCTGGTTTGTCTACGTGGTAAAACTTTCTATCTGTATTAACATAGTCGATTATGCTTCTCATACTAAATAAGAAGTAGCAAAACCTACAAGGAATCGGTGACAGTTATTTGTAACTGATTAAAAATAATACTTATCAGCTTTGAGCTATATTGTTGGTCTTGCCGCAGTCGCACTTACTACTGCGGCTGCTGAGCAAAAGGTCTTCGGTTCGATTTTGATGTTAAGCAGTTTTATTGGGTTTTCTGAAATTCTCAATAGCGGTTTGGAGTTGGGATTCGTGTCCGGTTGATGGTAATAGTCTCGATGTAAATTAGTACATCTCTGCCTTACCCTTCGGGAAAGACAGGCGTGATGGTGTTATGTTAAAACTTAATGTGCGAAATACTTTGACAAACTTTTTGTATTTCTTAGCATTTTGAAGCTAAGATTTTTAAAATTTTATTAAGAAAGAAAAATTTAACCTCAGGCGGGATAGAAGACGCGGGTTCGAATCCCGCCTGAGGTTGAATTTTTCTTTCTTAATAAAAATTTAAAAATCTTACTTCGACAAAGTCAGAACTTGTATAAAAACAACATTACGCGGCAAGTTAAACGATCTCCCAACAATCAATCGGGTGTTGAATTCGATTCACTGTTTGCATCGCACCACGCGGCCACATCGTGTGATCAACATGTATACGAAATACGTAGGTACAACAGATTCGTACGCGGAGGTGTTATTATAAAGCCGGGCCGGACGCCGCGTTCATTCCGCGTCGGTTCACAGAAACGAGAGTAAATAGGTACAGCATCGGAATACACGTGAGACTATTGCGACAGTGACCGCTACGGCGATAAGAGACTGTTCCTTTTGGCATGGGAATAAAAAACTCCATTTGATATATTGTATTTTTTTATACCAAACAAACAAGCTTACGGCCCGCAGTTACCTTTGCCTGTAAAACAAGTTTTATGATACTTAAAATAATACTAGTAAGTAACATTAAGTAGTAGAAATTGTAAAAGTAAAGTTACTACACAGCTGTGTAGTAACTTTACTTTTACAATTTCTACTATTTTTTAGGACGTGATAAACAACAGTTATTTACATATTTATAGCAAAGAAAAAAATGCGGTAATGATAGGGGTAAAAAAAAAATCAATAAAAAGTGGAATTTAAAAATGTTCATGTATTTCATTAACAATCAAAGCTACAGCTCCTTAATTTTTTATATGGATAAATATTTTGATATTACGTCGTTTGTGGTATTGGAAAAAACGATACCATTAATACTTTTGAAGAAAAAAAAACAATAACTTTTCTTTGAGGTCGTTGAACTTTAAAAAATATTTTTTTCTCTGAAAATATTGTCAATTTTACCGTGGGAATTTTTACCAATTATTAAGTATCACAAGGTCTTTCGAATTAATACATAAAATATATCTGGCCACAAGTAAGCCAAAATTACACACTGTGCACAGACAGCAAAAGGAATTCCCGTGCAGTCAGAATCCTCTAACAAAATAAATTTAAATAAGAAAGAAATTATTGTGTTTACATCCTATTGGGCCATGATTTGACGTTTAGGAAAAAAATGTGTATTTTCCTGGTTTAAATGTTTGCCTATATTATTTACATGTAGCACCTACGTTAGTGTTAACTAGTAGTGTTGCGTTTACTCATTGAAACATTTTCCTCTTACAAGATGATGGTTTAGCACATCATTACTTAACTGAGTTCCTTAAGTTTAGAAGTTCTTGCATCAGTAAATAATTTGAAAATATAAACAGCATATAAATGCTTCATTTTATTGCTTGCAGCGTCAATGGATTTTCCTACGTATGACTTTCTGAAAAGCCCTAGCAAGCTCTAGCTTCAAGTACAAAAACAAATAATAATTAATTAATGACAATGAGGATCCCCTCGTTAACCAGTACCTACGCAACGTGAGACCGTAACCAGCTGATAATGAAAAAAAAAACCCTTTATCAACTTTGAACCTAGACCGACTGTATAATCAAGTTCAATTACTCACGAAGAGTTCTAAGAAACTCAATAATTCAACTTCTATTAAACCATCGACAATGCGTGTCTATTTTTACCTCCAAGGTTTAGTTCAACGGTAAGCCCGGGTCGAGTAGGCAGAGCCTTCACAGCCCCACTTGTATAATTCATACTTAATTGTTACTTACGAGGCTTTATTTTGCCATCATCGGAATATTGTTAGTTTTGAACTTAATACTACGGTAATTAATGTCGAAGATATTGAGGGCTGTGACAGCGAAGTATTTTTTATTTTCAGTTCTACGATAGATGAATTTATTGTTAACGGTGTTGTTTTTCTTTGTTATATTTTAGATTTTATTCTCACATGAGTTAAAGATATCATTGATGACAATAATAAATCCTAAACAATACAACAAAAACGTATATTGTAGGACGTCCTAAAATAATTCCTACGGTATAACCGTATTATAAATCCGCTCCAAGATCAATGAAACGCGGCGGGCACGCGCGCATTACGCCACCGTGAGTACCCGCGTCCCAAGTGGTTGGTTTGCGAAGTTATTTTTTCCACTGGATATATTTTTAGGTTGTTTTTTTTGTTACAATTATTTAAAAACGTGTATGTCTATGGTTTTATTACACTAGTCTGCACTAAAACAGTTGTTCAATCCTTTTAAGCAAGCATTTATTTTTCGGTAATCTGTAGCAAATTTTCGTTTCATACGATTCATAGACAGTTAGTCCCCTCTAGTTAGTAATTTTATTTAACCAAATATTCCATGGTCTGGATATTTGGAATATCAAAGTTCTTCATTATTGGCACCAGCTTGGCGGCCATCGATAAAGACACCATACCAAAATCCATTTCTAATCTTTCCGGTGGCTGCTGCATTTAGATGTGTGAAAATAGCAACGGACGCTGCGCCTGCGCATATGAATACTGAAACAAACTGTTTACACATACAGAAATAGACACAGTTCGCTTCTGAATGTGGAACGGGTGAACACTTGGCTTTTATGGAGAGCTATTTTTGGTGGAGCTGCCTGCCCAAGAGTTAGGAAGACGGGATGTGGTAACTGACTAACTTTGCTCTACTAAAAATTGAGTGTGCGCGCATGTTAATGACGTTACAGCTGTCCGTTTAACAGAAGTACACGCGGAAATCTAAAAACACGCGAAGACATCTAAAAAGAAACCTTATCAACATAAATCACTCGCTACGCTATTCGGTAACCATAACAACAACAAAGCGAACGTCTGTCTGTATGTCAAAAACGTTCTAGTCGGCAAAATTTAAGAATTGAGCCTTATGAACACAGTCACGTGTTTGAGAACTCAAAAAAAACCTCCATTTATAAGTTATTTGTGGGTCACGTGGCTAGGCGCCGCGTGAAATCACTTTTTTTGCCTCACAAACAACAACAAAACATCGACCTTAAGCTGAGTTCGCGCAAATTTTTACTATTAATGGGTGATTTTTTAACTCATGTTTATGATATATGTTTTGCGAATGTCAATATTTCGTAAAACGTAGAAACTGGAAACGTATTTAAAAATTAATACAAATATTTATTTTTTAAGTCTCACTTAATGTTTTCCCTTAAACATTAAAATGAAGTAACCATTTTGCTTTTCCCCTTCTTATCTTTTTTTGTAATCAATATAACACACCATCCTGTCTATATTCCTGAAGGGTTAAACAGAGACAGCCGTAATATCCAAAATCCAAGATGCCACTAAATACTTAACAATATTTCTCCTAAGAATCGAACTCCAACTTTGTAATTGTGAGGATATTAAAAAAGAAAAACTAACGAGAAGTAATGTATAGCGATGACATCGTATAACAATGAAACTGGTGTTGGCTGCCAATTACACATGATCGTACTTTATAAACGTTTACTAGGTTACAAAAAACACTTCTTTATTTATAAAACACAGGTTACATCAGTATGACAGCGTTACACAAGTTACGTTGTTTTGATGCGGTGCAGCGCAGACGGAGGGGCGGGCGGCGCCGCGTGTCGCACTAGTGTACACAAACCGATTTCCGCGAATTTATAAAATAATTCGACTGTGTCACGTTTCGTAGCTCGCGTGTATGTTCTATTTTTAAACTCAATAATTTCGCTCTGTATTGTGCTCTTTCTCGTTTCCTCGGCCATTGTATTGTGTGAGTGCGAGAGGGATGGAGGCACAGAGGCGCAGGCGGGGCGCGTCCTTCACTTGTCGCGCGGCGCGTTGCCGGGTGTTCTAAATATAAAAAGCGGGGTGCGCGGTGCGCGGTGCGCGGGCGGCGGCGGCGGGCGGCCGCCTTTGTTTATCTAGCTTTGTTGTACTTCTGACATTATCATACTTCAATGTATTATTTTATGATTTATTGAGGCTCTGCTAAAGTCTACTCCATGTCGCTATCTACCCATAAACCGGATACGCAGACACTCATACCAATAACAGATCATTGACTATTATTTAAAACAATTAAATATAATTATGCGAAAAAAACATGCGCGCCATTAATTTTATTCACATTCAAAAGCATGCGCGGTTGAACAACCTCAAAGTAAGTGTATTTTTGGAGGACGTACATTATTTTATTTTGCTGTGACGAGCGAAACGTTACAAATATAACAATATCATTATGAATTTCCAGAATTCCTTTGTGGCGTATTTATATTATTTCGTTTTATCCTTGTGCCCTTTAAATATTCTGATTTTACGTTTTGTAGAAATGAGATTTTGTTTTAGGTCGGATGTGGTATTGTCTGATTATGGATTTTGCCTACTCACCCCCATGGGAAAAAGACTTCTGTGTATGTATGTATGTGAAAGAATCCTTATTAGGTTAATTTACTGATTTATTGACATTATATGTATAATATTAATGGTTAACCCTGGATAGGCTTAAAAAGTAAACCTACCCTCTACGCTTGCATAGCGTAGCCAGACGTAGCGTAGAAAGTGCTACGAGCGTAGTTCAGGCGTCCCGCTCGTAGCGTAGTACGCCCGTAGGCGTATAGTTAGCGTAGAGATCTCACTGTTCGTAGCGCGCTACGATGGCCCTACATCTTGATTTTGACGAATATAAATGAATATGATTTGATGTTAAATGTTTACATTAAGTAAATTTACACAAAGTGAGCATCTCAGCTAATTTCTTTTCAAACTAAAACGAACCCACCCGCAAACGTCCCATTTAGTCTACTTAACCCAGTATCCATGTCTTCCGACCTTGTCTGAAAATGGAACGGACTTGAATAATTAAAAGTTCGGACGACGGACTTAATTAGGTCACTCTCACGGTAAAATTGGTTCATCTAATTCCATGTACTAGCATTGAGCGACAGGTGGGGAGAAAGTCGGCGTTCATTTGACTATTTATATAGCCTCTAACTTCCATGCCATCACGTCTTTATCCCGAAGGTGTTTGGCAGAGAAGTAATCATATACGTACATTAAAGTACGTTAATAGGTTCCAAGTAAAAGGGGTGACCCTATTGCTGTTTATCGGGCACAAAATCACACATCGAGCTGCTACAAAAAATTTCATAGATATACCCAATTGTAAAATCTCTTTCTTGACAAAATAAACATAAATTAGATGGGTACCCTAAACAAGATCTGAATCGGTGCTAAAGCCCTAAGTATAAAGTCAATTTTGGAACCCGGATGTAAATAATACCCGGACACCGATGTAGCTGGCGGATCGCTTAGTTTATATTTTAAATGACTTTGTGTCGAGATCCGAGGCGTGAGGTCAGCTGCGATGCACGCCCCCTGCCGACCGAAGTGCATAATAATATAATAAGATCCGGTTTCGTGAACATTATTCAATAAAAGAATTGGTAAACATAATTTTATAAGTAGTTTATTGTTTATCCTATGCAATTGTGTAAAAACTCTTTATTAGCATTGTAAGATTGACTATTATTTACGGCTTTTATATATTGTATGTTGAATCACGATGTTTTGGATCCTTTACAGCATCCATGGTCACTGACAGTTGGCTCGTCATAAACCGTAATAAAATCCGTAAAAAGTCGTTTACAATGTCTGATATTCGCGTAAGTGAATCAGAACATTGTTTATGTTATGACTCATAATAAAACATGCAGGGTTCAATCTATATCGACGACCCAGTTAGTCCAGCGGTATTTAACTGCCTTCTGTGCTATGGGTCCCGGGTTCGAATCCCGGTAGGGACATGTTTGTGTGATGAGCATGAACATTTGTATCCGAGTCATGGATGTATCAATTTATAATATGTATGTATTTACGAAAAAATAATTATATATGTAGTATGTCAACCAGCTAGTATCCGTAACACAAGCCTCATTGCTTATCACGGAACTAGATGGCGCTGTATGCCATAATGTCCAGGAATATTTATTTATATCACCCATCAATTACTACATGTCTTCTCTTACCACCATCAGGTGGTTACACGCCCTTATACATGCATGCGGCGGCCGATGCTGTTAAATATTGATATCACAATACTACCGAATCAAAACAAAGTATCCTCAAGGTGTTTCTAAATATAGACTTAACCTTTCACGGCTATCTTCACAGAGCTATTAGTTAAGCCTCTCGCGACCTCCGCGCGGACCCCAAGTCCTCGGTCCCGGGCGGCCAGCTCTTCTAAATATATCCACAGCCAAAAATAACTGTCACACCCCCTCGCGGGCCACCCCACACCCCGGGGGGCGCCCGCAGGCTGCGCCGCAGTCCCCCGCCGACCTACATTAAAAGGGGGTTCCAGGTCGCATCGGGACTCCTACCACTACTTATGCAGTTTGCTGTCCTGAAAGTGCACTGCAATAACATTGGGGCTCAATGCGGATCGATCGCAACGTTGTCGAGTAAGGGTTTATAATACTTGTTAATAAACTTCGTATAGTAAATAAGTCAAGAACAATCATGGGTTAAACTCGCTTGTAATCGGTTGAAGTGTAGCATATAATAATCGAGACTTATTAAACATGACATGCAAATACGAATTCTAAAATAGTATAGGTTGGGTTGAATGTTTGTTTTTGGTTGGTGATCTGAATACAAAATACCTGATCCAGTACTAAATATAGATAAACTCTTCCACGTTCCTCTTTCGAAATGGTGAAAACCAACTGATTACAAATTAAAATGTAACATAAGTGTAGGCAGTTTTTAAAAACGAATGACAGTCGTATTTAAATCAAAAGTGAATTGATCCTTTTTAAAATGATATATTTTTATGTTAAATAAAAGTACAGTAATATATTGACATCAATATAAAGTACTTTTAAATAAATAGATTACAAAAATAAATATACATCACAATATTGGCCTTTGAACGCTAATAAAATACGGCAAATAGGTCATACTTACCTCTTTGTAGTACATACATTCCAAATACAACTAGTA
The DNA here is from genome assembly GCA_905163465.1 of Craniophora ligustri. NCBI lineage: Eukaryota > Metazoa > Arthropoda > Insecta > Lepidoptera > Noctuidae > Craniophora > Craniophora ligustri. The sequence continues at coordinate 452,139 of LR990967.1, read as the reverse complement.
ACTAGGTGCAGGTTCATCCCACCCCTCCCACCTAGGTTACCTAGGTCACAGGCAAAAGGTCGCCTACATACGGCCGCGTATAGACGTGTACTTCGCCTGCAATGTCGTTAGGAACATTAATCGTTTATCATTAACCTAATCGATAACTCGTTTGTAATATTTTTTGTAAAAGAACACTGATATATTAACTAAGGTATTTTTTATTTGTTCTACTGATGTCATGTTATATTTATAGAAGTTATTACATTCAATGGAGTTGACAGTCTTACAGCTCGCCTGATGGTATGCGGTCACCGTAGCCTATGTACGTTTGCAACATCAGCGTGGTCGATCGCGCGTTGCCGATCTTGTAAAAATCTTTTCACACGTTTTTTGAAGAACCCTATCTTTTAAAGTATAAATAAGCCACAAAAGGGATATCTTGACCAATCATACGATTGTACCTTAACCAAACTAGAGATAATTAACTATTAAGAAGAATATTATGTAATGCGGAGATTACAACTAATCCTACTTTTCGATATCTATCTTATAAATTGAGTAAATAAATAAATTACTAAAGGAATTCAACGAATATTTTGTTCACATCACATTTCTTAGAATTACTCATTTATCTGGGAGTGGCAGAATCCACAATGTTGTGTAGTCGGAAATGTTTGCGGATGTGACTCCCGCCGCTCGGCGTCGCCGATCAGATGCGCAGATTGATCGCTGTGAAATACTTAGACTGTTAGACCGGTTCTAGTAAGGATAATAGAGTTGATAATTTATTAATTGGTGTACGTGAAATTGGGTAGTGTTTAGAAAAGGTTTCGACTTCATAAAAGTACTAGTGTTTAGAGGTTCTTTTTTTCGAAGAAATCCATTTTTTTATCGTATGTAGTCTAGAGTTCAACCACAATCTTCATAATATTCACTCGTGACTTGAAGTTCCCCAATTGTACTCATCGGAAAATACAGACTCAGGCAGCTAATTCCATAATGATAATTCCATTATTTCTCCTGTTTGTCGTCTATCGATGTTCTGTTTTACTCTTTACTAAGTGCAATATTTAGCTTTAGTGAGTATACTTAGTTGTATTCTGTCGATTCTCGACGTTAACAGCAGTTTCTCTTTGCAGCAGAGATGGCGCATGAGAGTGGTGGGGGCGCGGATGGCTCGCCGCAGCACACGCCGTCCCCCCCGCACGCGCCGCGGTTGCCCCTCGCCGACACCAGCTTCCATCACCAGATCATGCAGGTTAGCACACACCATATATTCCCCACCTCAACTACGCTTACAATGCTTCATTTTGAATTTGTCAATGTAGAACAGTTCTGTCTTTTGTTTTCGATTTATGTTCGTCTGTATCTTTTCCATGTCTCTGTTTTCATTTCACGTGTCTTTCTTAATTAGTAAATTGAGATATTTTTTTATCTTTTTTTTTATGTTTATTTATTGAAACTATTAGAATTGTTATGTTTATCTGTCTTTGCCCGTCATATACCAAACTCTTGTTATATTTTAAACTTGATGTAGTTTAATTGTTATTTTAGTATTACGTTTTACAGTACTGGCCCTTCTATCTAAACCACTTCTATAAAACTTCCAAACTTTGTCTGTAGTTTCTTCATATCTTTTGCGATTACATTTGGTATCTTATGTGACACCCAGACATTACACACTGAGCTTAACGAGATTTCTAGACTGCGTACTTTTTTATTACGTACTATAATGTTTATCAACAGAACACAAATGAGGGTGGGTGGGGAGCCTGATTGAATCTAATACCTGCTTGACGAGAATGCTATACTGCTGGAAAGGTTCATATACTAATAAAGTTGTAAATATTAATTACTAGTACAATGAAGGCGATGTTTAGAACAACCTTTTGAAAGCTAATTCACGTGGCAGTTGTTGACATACCGAATCAAAATTTCAAGTGTAACTAAAAGTATGAATTAATTTTCAAGCGAGAGTTGATTCTTGCAATTACGTAATCACAGCAAAGAAAGCTAAGTAAACGTTATTTATGAGCAAACATACCTACAATCAAGTAATATGATAGCGCTACCAAAGTAATATAATATTTTGTTTAGTCAGTATATCTATTAGTGTCAGATCTAAATAGAACTCGTTTATTACTGTGGATAAAACGTGCTTAAATATAAAGATATTAAAAATACTTTTCGATATGTATTATTTAAATAAAACCTATGATATTATATGGTGAAGGTATCTTTTCTTTTAACTTTTAACAATGTAATTTCATATTAACTTTATCAATAGTCTAGTCGATATAATACAATTAAGTGCCCATGTGTTGTGTCGCACACTTAGATCAAATTTTATAAATATTCTCATTTTTAGTTTATAGAATTAAAGTTCATAATTCTTAATATGCCAGAATAAGAGATATACTATTATAGTCAACTTCGTGAGCCTAGTACAAAGGGAACAATTTCACTCGCGTACAAAAACTTTTGTACTTGTGCCTTTAGAATTATTAGTTTTATGACCACTTTAATTTACCAGTAATAAGTTATAATTTACAACCGTGATAGTTTAATGGTGTGAGGAGTTCACTGTGACGTCAAAGGTCTCGAACTTGATAACAACGCATGCAACACTGAGTTTTCGAAATCATGTGCGTATTTATCATAATTATGCTGAAACGGTGGAGGAATACATTGTGAATAATCCTGCATGCCTGAGAAATTCTTGGTAGGAAAAAGTTGGAATATACGACGATCTCTGTATTTGAGGAGACTCCAGCCCAGCTGTGGTACAATAAACGGATTGTCCAGAATTTGTAACAAGACTGTTATGAAATACAAGTATTATCAAAAAATAGTGTTTAGTACATGTAGCAGATGCAGGTGAAGGAGCGAAGCCCGCGGATTACCGTGACCTTTTCCCGAAATATAGCGAACGCTCGCCACATACCTACATATTATTTTTACGCGATATTTATAACGCGACCGGCGCGCGCGCACTATTAATATCGCGCATACGTTGCCACATATACATATGTGTGTGTAGTGTCTGCATATGTTAACAGTATATGCGTATTATACGGATTAAATTTAGATATGAAATTATTCGCGGCCCCTTTCTGCGAGTTTTTCGAATATTGCTTATAGTTTGTTTATATTTAAAGCGGTTAGAATTCAATTCAATGTTTGGTAGGTACACTATGGTGCTTAACATTTGTTTCAAGGATTCAATAGTTGCAACAATTTCTTTGACATTGTATTTGTGTGTTTCCTTTAAAATAATCATATACTATTCAAAATTTTGATAATAACTATTAAATGGTCATGGAAATATAAATACCTCGCAATCACAGAATTAAGTTAGTCTACTACTTTTAGAATTATAAAACTATAGTTTCTTATTTGTTTATTTTAAAACAAAACTTATTGCAATCGTATGACGTCAAACTAAAACTAATTCTTACAAAGTAATTATATTCATTATCAACTCGTTACATATTCAAGGTAAACAAATAAATTGTACATACAATTTACTCGTTTTAATCAAATTTAAATATTTTGGATGTTCCTAACCGTTATTTATTATAACGTAATTATTATTACATGTACATATATTCTACAGTAGAAGCATTATTAAAGTCCAATTATCCGCTACAGAGAAAGTTTGTGGTCAATAAATCGTCTGTCGTAGGCTATAATTGGTTAGTTTCTTGATCGCGGGATAACAGTAAGTAATAGCCCAATCATAAGTCATTATTAATTGCGGAATCCGTCAAAACTTCCGGATCGTGGTCTCGTACATGAAACGGGTAAGATGGATGGTCGCAGCCGAGGCCCCGGGCTCCCCCGGCCGGCGACAACACTTGTGGCCCGCCCACGCGCCCGCGCAAAACATCCGTCCGCACAGTCTATTCGCAGCGCGCGCATTCCGACCACCAATTTTCCCCATCGAACAAAAATAATGCGTGTCGCCAGAAATACGCGCACTCCAGTGTTACTCTCGATGTATTCTTTTGTTAATCAAACGGTTCCGACGGCGGGTGAAAGGTTGCAGTCATAAGACCCATTTTATTTGAGCTTTAGACTGTAAAGGGATGTCGTTATTTTGCCTAACTATGTAATATAAAAGTTTATAGAAAGGGTTTACCGAACAAAAAGCGCAAATACGCCTTATTCCTTTTTCTCTTTCTTAAAGTGTATGTCTATCTGATAAACTCGATTCTTCAGTGAGTTGGTTGAGTATCAGTTGTTAATATCAAATATATCATTTCATAAATTAAAGGACAATAAGAAACAACGGAGTATTTAAAGCTCCATGTTTGGTTGTTCCCCTAGAGCTAATAATCCCTCCCACCCCCTCGGTCGACTGGTGTCCTACATGTATTTCATCTCTCGTTGTCAGAATCAGAATCCAAGAAAGAACCATATTGCTGAGCGGGCGAAACAGACATTAGAGAGTAGTTTCCTGCTGCAAGTGAGTTTAAATTACAATAATAACGTGTACAGTCACAGTTTGCAATGTGTCGCATTCAATGAACAATGTCCAAATATTGTCCAAAATATTATTACAGACGACGATGCCAAAATATCCAATTTTTGATCTTTCAACATGAATCATGTATCTCATTGTATCACCAAATTGTAAGGTAGCCATTTCTCGAGGCATTTCTAAACCCATCAGCCTAAGTAATTAATTTAATGAAGCCATAAGCTTGTCATCTCCTAACATGCGAAAGTAATATCATTAGCATATTTCATGTTTTGAAGATAATAAATATCAAAATTGAGACACTTTTGGACATGATTTTCAACAGGGTACAATTACCATTAATAATGTTTATGAATAATGAATCACCCAATTGAAATGATGAAGTAGTTGAATGTGACACATAGGTTTTGCCTAATTCTAAAATTACAACGATGTTAACATTCGGTATATGGGGTGTCTTAACTAATACAAACAACAAGAACACGTACACAATAGTCATTTTGTACATATAATATCAATATTAAAAGGAAGCTAATCTTTAACTTTGACTATGTCTACTTAAAATTAACATATAAAAAAAAATTGAAAAAGGTGAATATAAAAGAAAGTAGGTGCTGTTTTAAGAAAGGATTAACTTTCTAATCAAATTCAAATCTTTACTGTAACTGTTACCAACGTCAATAACAAAAAAAACTGTTTTTTTAGAAATTTCCAAAATTGGTAACTATATATGGAATATATACTGGAAATTTAAAATACCACTGATTTCCGAATCACACACCGCCCACTGTGATGTCAAGTAATTATTGTCTGTCTCACACGCCTTTTGGAATACTAACCCAGTCGTTTCTTCTTGCGGGACATCTTGCAGTACTTATTGTATGGATTACTGTTGCAGTTGAAAAAACAGCAGCAGCTGCAGCAGGAGATCCTGTTGCAGCACTTCCAGCAACAGCGCCAACAGCTCGCGCAGGAGCATGAACAACAACTGATGCACCATTTGAAGGTAAATATGCTGCAGGTAAATACGAATCGACAACTTTTATTTTATTAGACCTTAATTTATTTTCATTTACATATGATTTTTCGAACGTGGACAGTACTTTACGCGATACAGCATTGGAACAAGACAATGTCTGCTTCACCAATATTGTATGCCCCTTACCATAAAAATTGAAAACCTAAATACAAGAAATTTGACGAAATGCTCGACACTACATTTCGGTGATAAAGTTATACCACCTGTAATTTAAACAACCAAACACAATATTTATAAACAGTCAGTATAAAAACTAATCATGTACCATGAGTAGCCGGTCACACAGGTTGTATCACGCGGCAGAACACGGATCGGCCGACGCCAAATCGTGATCCATTGTAATTACTTTATTTGGTCCATACCTAGTGATACTCTGCGAATGATACGCACCATCACGCCTCTGGGTTAGTGGCCAACACGTGATTGGAAGCTGATTCAATAGAACATAGGTCGGTGACAAGATGGTATCGCCCACCATACATGTCTTTGGCGATACCAGAGCGTTTTGGCGTGCATGTTTGTTTCAAAACCGTATTCCCGTTTAATTCTCGAACAATATCACCTCAAATGGATTTCTATATGTTCATGAATAGTTTAATTCCAGTTATTGTCAGTAGATAGTTCATTTGTAGGTGGATTTATAAGCTTCAAATGTAGGTACGTTTTGAAGTAGCAAGATTCGCTGTTTTAGGACCATGGGCAAAAAAATACGGCGTTTCAATAATCGACACAAACAAATAACCCAAACACTGCTCCTGGAATGTAGCACAGTGTCAACTCACACGACACCGGGCTGATATTTATAGACATGAATGGGTAGCAGTAATTACATCATTCATACGTTGTGTAATTGCATTAGCCTCAGCCACACCGCTGCCGCCACTCCCTGCGGACTAATACGCGATGGTCGGAGCTGGCGGCCCTTCTATTGGTAGCTTTATAGTGGAGTCCAGTTAATAATGGAGTAGTTTGTGAGAGATTATCTAGTGTTAGTAATTATATGTTGTCGTATCATCACGACAGTTGAGTCGATCTCGTAAGTTGATTTTTTTTTCTTATTTTTTGATAAAAGATTCGTTGTTGTTTTATTGTATGTAGGATATAGGACCTAGCCTTTAATACACACATGCATTTTTAAAATTCAAATTAAACTAACCTCATTTGAGTATTTTGAAAGTGCCCTACATTTTAATTAGGGGGTTACTTCATACATACATCATAGATATAATAATTTCCCGAGCCCTTTGCAAATGTTACCCAGTTGCGACTGATACTCTATACTGATACTGATACTCTAACAAATCCAATTAGGGTTTAAGTGTTAGTTATTTTACCAATAGTACCTAGTACTTAAATTTATAACTTCTATAGGTCATCTTGAATAACAACAAATCAGTTAAAATCAATTAAAACCATAAAAGATTATTTACTAATTTTAAAGAAATAATTGTGTATTGAGGACTTATTTTTAATGATAGTAGGTATCTACTAATTAGTGTTACAGTAGTAATTAATGTAATTGTGTGTTATGATAAACTATCAGCTAGTGAAAGTAGCTACGACTCAAACTGGATAAGCTGAGCGGTGCGGTAATGGTAATTATATAAACAATATAATTAGTATCGGATTACTTCGTGCTGATGACATTGAAAAGATATTGATAAGGATACAAACCATTTTACTTTACGTTTGAACTTGAAGTATAAATGAGCCTTGAAAAATAAAATCGACACCAAGTCAACATAGTTGAAAAAAAAGAGCCTGGGGTCATGAGTAGAAATATTTTTTAACATGAACAGAAATATTCCAAGCACTCACTACAGCAGTATGCACTATTTACAAGCCTGATAGCTCCAGATGCTTACGGGATGACTAACACAAGCTCGTTCTGCCAAACTAGTTAGTGAAATATTTGCGAAATCATTTGGTAGTGTGTAAGAGCATGCGTCACGGATGCCATTCCCACCACACACGGAACATCATCAGATCGCTGGCCGGAATAACAGTGTTTACATCAGGCACCACTGTCATCCTTATTTATTGTGATTGTCATCGTAACAGTGGTCTGATTCGTGAAGTTGTTATGCTCGACGGAATTTCTTTTTTATTTACAGTCGTGCTAAGTTTAGAACTGCTTTCACTGATATCGGGAATGATAGGTTGTTTCTGTCTTATTCATTTTTATAACTTGGAACTTTTAGGATAAATAGCTCTGTGATCTCGAAAACCTATCGATGTTGAGATGAGCTTCATATCATAACATTGGAAATTGTAATGCGAGCTAAATTTCCTTTGGAATTGCACGCGGCCTTATGTTAGCTGTCGTCATTACTTAATCCTGGGTCTCTAAGTCCTGGAGACTTAGTCCTTATATTGCCTTCAGCTTCTTACTATGTCTGTGTACCAATACTGTGATAGTCGGTGTTAAAACAGTGTTATATTGTAGGCTAACACTGGTATCGAACCGATTCAAGATACCTCACACTATGATTACGTACTCTTCATTACTATCTACCCTATGGTATCTATACGCCATAATTGTTTATGGCTGGATAGAGTATGGATATCAGATTTTATGTGTACCTATATCTCAGTAAAATTAAAGTTAGTTGTTAATTACTGATAGAGGTCATTATAAAAAAAAACCAATCGTGTTAATCAAATTAATGTTTCGTAAAAGAAAATCTTGTCGAACCGGTTCAATGATTTTGTTTGCATACAATGTGAAGTAAGGTAATAAGAAGTATTAATAGATATGGTGTCACAGTTTAAATACAAATGGTGGTGCCAAAATGTCTGTATATTTTTTATGATTATTCATTTAAGCAAATAAAAAAAGTGAAAATTATTTTTGTTGATAATTTAATACAAATTTAAGTGATTACGTAATTATTTGATTAATGTAATCACTGTACGTAATTATTTGAATAAAATAAAAATAAATAAAATACATGGACACAACTAATCCTGAAAAACCAACTTAAAAGTTCTCCTTTATTTAAAGTACTGTTCATTAGTAGAAGAAATCATATTTTCAAACTCAATTAAGCTGCCATTACACAATCAATTCAGAACACTTTTATAAGACAGAAAAAAATAGAAAACACTGATTCTGATAATCACTTGATGTACTTTGAAACACGTTTTAATTGTGCTCTATTTTGAACGTTGAATAGGCGGCTATTTGTAAAGTAGACCCTCCTTAAGAGGGTCATAGTAGGCAACAATAACGGCATGACTAACGTTCCAGTTATGGGAACAGCAGAAGGCCATGGAGGAGGCGGCGCGGCGCGAGGCGCGCGAGGCGCTGGAGGCACGCGAGGCGCGCGAGCGGCACGAGCGCGACCGCGTCGAGCTCATGCGCAAGAAGGACAAGCACGAGCACAGCGCCAACGCCTCCAGCGAGGTCAAGCAGAAGCTGCAGGTACCGTACACACACATCACTGTCGCTTTCTATTTACAGCCGTCTAGGGATTAGGGCACTGGGGATTCTTACATCTCTAATTTGCGATCAGAAATGAAAAAATTACAAGAAATATTAGAGAATTGAAAATGTAGACTACATTGTTAAAAATGTTTGCCAATTTTTAACGTAAAACCTTTTTTCTTTTCAGCAATTCTTAAAAAAGAAACAAGCTAGTGCAAATGGAACAGTACCCGGTTCGTCATATAGAAATTGGTAAGTTGATAGAAATGAATAACGCCTAGGTCATAGGAGAGTATCATAATGATGTAAAAGCTTTCTTCATGTGTATGTGTTGTGTGCAGGGGTATAGTGAAGTCGTCGTCGGGCGAGTCGATAACGTCGACGGGCGCGACGGCGACGCACCCGTACCGGCTGGCGGCGCCGCTGCCGCTCGCGCTCAACGCCGCGCCGCCGCAGCCCTCGCCCGACTACCCGCTGCGCAAGACAGGTACCGCCCTACTGCCCTACTGCCCACTGCTGCCCGTCATGCATCCGTGTTGTGTGGACATAGCCTTACCTGCTGTACGATGCTGCTCAAACTATACGCACGTACACTCAAGTCGTCACTATCGTTTGAGCGCCATTCTACAGCACATGTTTGGAAGTTGATGTGATTTTAAATTAACAAAATAATCGACACAAATAAAGATGAAAGTGTGAAAATGTAAATGATACTGTACACTAGATCTACAAAACTCGCGATATGAGTGATCGCAGTCTCAACAGACAAAGTCGTCAATAGATTCGAAATGCTACAAGTTAATTTGATATGAATGTTGTTCGTTTGTCTGATGCCGTTAACGTGAGCATGCGCGTGCACTAACCGTTACAGCCTCGGAGCCGAACATGCTGAAGGTGCGTCTGAAGGCGCGCGTCATCGAGCGGCGCGCCTCGCCACTCGCGCGCCGACCCTTCAAGACGCGCGTCAAGCACCGCAGTGAGTAGATGCCCTTATGATTTTGATGGAATGTTGGTTTTTTATAGTTGCATTTGGATGTTTACATTTTGTGGTGTTCTTAGTCGTACTAAAAGAATTCAGAATTTGGAAGTTATGAAAATACTTAATTAATCAAAATAAGAGGTAGGTGCTATGTAATTAGGAGAAAGTGGAAATACAGAAATCAAATCGGAGCTCATTTTAAGGATCTTTTTGTCCACACAGACTGCGAGGGTGGTTCCCCGCGCGGCTCCCCCCCGGGCGGCGCGTCCTCGGGCGCGACCGCCCCCATCCGCGAGGAGGAGGAGGGCTGTCCCCGCGCCGCCGAGCTGCTGTTCTCCTCCCCCTCGATGCCCAACATCAGCCTGGGCCGGCCGCACCAGCCGCCGCCCCGCCACCACCCGCCGCCGCCGCAGCCGCCGCAGCCGCATCCTCACCCGCCGGTACGGGCACACTCGCATCACAGCACCAATGTGTCAATAGCATTTCCAAATACAAAAGGCCCATTGTAATGTTCCATACATTATTCGGCAGGTGGTGTCGTCGTTGCCGCCAGTGTCGGAGGCGGAGGGCTGGTCAGGTCTGGGCGGGCGGCTGCCCAAGCGGCCGCTGGGCCGCACCCACTCGGCGCCTCTGCCGCTGGGCGACCCTGCTCTCACGCCGCCCACCGCCCACAACTACCTCCGCGATCAGATACGGAAAACGGTACACATGCAATCGTTTTCGTTATAGAATATAGACCCAGTCCGCGCCCCTACTGGGTACATGTAGGACACGGCACTAAGTTCGTTATGTGTTGTCAGGTGTTAACCCGTGCACACGACGCGGCGGCGGCACAGCTGCGGGAAGAGGAGGGCGAGGTCATCGACCTGACGGCTCGGCGCGCCCCCGCGGCCCCGGCCCCGGCGGGCGCGGCCCCGGCCCCGGCCCCGGCGGTGGCCCCGGCCGCCTGCGAGCCCGCGCCGCTAGCCCGCGCGCTCAGCTCGCCGCTGGTGGGCGCCCGGACGCCCGCCACGGGACTTGCTTACGACGCGCTTATGCTTAAACATGGGTAAGCAATATTAAAAAACAAATGTAAGTTTGTATGTAAAATGTTTTATGAAATTTTTAAAAGACGGACCATATCAATGACACTAACTATCACACAACCAAATCACACATCTCACAAGCACGCACCTAAACACTACACAACCTCAACATTAAGCACACACTCACTACTACATCCACGCACTCCATCAACGCGCTGTATGACCTTTCCTGACATCTATTTTTATAATCAATGGCCAACATAGAAAATATTAACACAGAACTAGATTCACTAGAACTAACAAACTCTTATGTCTGTCGACCAGAGGACTGCCTATCACTCCTTCTCCATACGAACCATGCTATCAAGCTGTTTCATATTAACATCCGCAGCATTAACAAAAATTTTGACCAACTCCGAGTATTATTAACAATGACTAACGTAAGATATCACGTCATCGTTCTGACTGAGTGTTGGCTTCGTGGAGTGGGAAATTTGCCCACGCTAGAGGGGTACACTGCTTACTCCACGGGCTCCACGCTTAACCAGAATGATGGAGTCGTTGTATACGTTGACATAAACTTATCATGCAAAATACGCGAACCAACATTTAAAGATGCAAGTTGTTTGATTTGCCAAATAGATGATAATGTTGCGGTAGTGGCTATATATCGTTCACCTTCTCTTAAAACCAGGGAAAATTTCAATAACTTTGTAAGTAGCCTGCATGATGTCTACAACAGTCTATCGCCCAATCCAGTTTTAGTCGGCGACATAAACATCGACATTTGTCCAAACAGTACAGACCCGTTACGTGATGAATATTTGACCTTCAATGCGACACACGGACTTTTCCCTACACATACCCACCCTACAAGAAATACAACTTGCCTAGACCATTTTTTCACGAAACCTAAACTCCTTACCACAACTCTTGTACTAGAGTCTTATATAACGGATCATATGCCAATTGTCTTACATATAGATACAACTACCCCTTCTAGTAAACTAGCAACAAATAAAACGGTTTTAGACTATAATAAAATAAAAACAGATCTAGAAAACGCCGACTTTACAAATGTGTTAACGACAGACGATGCAAACGTAGCAGCCAACACACTTATATCTACAGTTTCGAATGTCATACATAATAACACAAAAACAAATACAGTAACTAGAAAACGCAGAATCCTAAAGCCATGGATATCGCCAGGTTTACTCCGTTGCATAAGACATCGAGATAGACTACATACCAAAGCAAAAAAAGCGCCAGATAACATGACCGCTAAACTAATTTATACGCGATATAGAAATTACTGCAACCACCTTTTACGTAAACTGAAAACAGCCTATGAAAAAAGTCTGATCGACAAAGCAGGTAAAGACCCAAAATCCCTCTGGACAGCAATAAAAACCGTTACAAACACCCAAAAAGTTAAGGTTAGTCCCACTGAACTCCTTCAAATAAAAAGTGACCCCAAAACGTCGGTAAATCACGTCTGCAATTTCTTTACAAGTATAGGACGAAATCTGGCCGACAAAATACTCGCCTCGTCATCGGTTCAAAACCTCAATCCGGAAACACCTAGTCCTAGTAACCTGGCCTCCCTCAACAGCCCTGTCAACTCAATCGGTATTATGGAAGTAGATGAGTCTGACATCGAATCCATAATATTGCAACTCCGCACCGACTGTGCCACAGGCTGGGATGGCATCTCATCACAAATAATAATACAATGTCGCCACATTTTAATACCCTTAATCACTCATATATGCAACCTTACAATAAACACAGGATCATTTCCGGAAATGCTTAAAAAAGCGGTAGTACACCCGATTTACAAGAGTGGGGACAGAGACTGTGTCAACAACTATCGCCCTATAGCAGTACTACCCGGCATCTCGAAAATTCTAGAAAAAATACTAAACCGGGCACTCAAACATTTTCTAGAAAAATTTAAAATCCTAGCTGATAACCAATATGGTTTTCGCTCAGGTTACTCCACCGAAGATGCCGTACTGGACTTGACAACGGCAATTGTAAAAAATTTAGACAGTAAAAATAGATGCCTATGTATATTTCTAGATCTCTCTAAAGCATTTGACACGGTCTCTGTCCCCATCCTTCTAGCAAAATTAGAGAAGATAGGCATACGGGGAAATGCCTATAAAATTGTTGAGGATTTTTTGGCAAATAGGAAACAACAAGTCAGAATAGATAATATTGATAGTGACGAGGCTACAGTGTACTACGGTGTTCCGCAGGGGAGTATAGTAAGTCCGACACTTTTTCAGATCTATATAAATGATCTCTGCCAACTCCCGCTCCAAAACACTAGTATCTTTACGTATGCAGATGACACAGCTATTCTTGTCTGGGGACCAGACTGGAATGCCGTTAAAGAAAGAGCCGAGTACTCTTTATCAAAAATTATGAACTGGCTTACAGACAACTTGCTGACGTTAAACCTCTCCAAAACGTCATATGTAGCATTCTCGATCAGAAAAACCAACTCCCCACCACAAAACTTCTCTATCACAGCCCATAGTTGCCCCTCTCAGAACACCTGCACATGCCAACAAATCGATCGAGCTGATCATGTTAAGTATCTAGGAGTATACATTGATAGTGGACTGAGGTGGGACAAGCAGATATATACAGTCACCTCTAGAGTGAGGAGACTAATACACGTATTTAAATTATTAAGAGATTGTGTTCCACTCGAAAAACTAAAACTGGTCTACTTGGCCCTATCTCAGTCCATCATCCAGTATTGCATTCCAGCTTGGGGTGGCGCCGGCAAGACACTTCTTCTAGGTCTGGAAAGAGCACAAAGAGCTGTGCTCAAAACAATGACTAAGAAGCCTTATCGATACTCCACCGAAAAACTGTATGCAGACTGCAAAGTGTTAACAGTCCGACAGCTCTTTGTGCTCAAATCCACCATGAGAAGACATCGAGGTGTCCCGCGCCCCGATCCAGGCAGACGTAGCAAGATGCCTGTATGCCCACGCATTCCCTGTAAGACATCCTTTGCCAGGAAACAATTCAACTCCTTAAGCATAAAATTATACAACGATATACATAAGAAACTCAATATCGCAGGACTAAATAGCCACAAACTTAAAACCACTCTTACAGACTGGCTTCTAAATATGGATTATAATAAAACAGAAGAACTACTGATATACACCGCGTAACTTACATACATACACATACTCACCTATACACATACACACTCATCTATACACATACACACGCACCTAAACACATACATACTCACCTAACACATACCCACTCAACAACATAATTATGGTCCACTTATATAAAAACTATAATATAATTATTTACCCCCTGTATACAGCAACTACGTTCACTTGCACGTACAATAATTTGTAAATTGTTATATAGAATCACATACACGACTGAACACTGCCACCCAAGATACAAGCATTCGCTTAGTTTGGGAGACAGTACCAGTGCACAAAGCACATTACATTTACTGTGTCTAATTATAAGTCACCTTGTGAACTCTAAATTTTTGCAACAATAAAGATTTATTATTATAGATTTATTATTGTGTTAGGAGATTATTGTTGCAAGATAACAAAGTTTCGGTGATAAAAGAGAGCTACATGTGTGATTTTCCGCAGGTGTGCATGTGGGGCCCACGCGCCGACGCACCCGGAGCACAGCGGGCGCCTGCAGTCGGTGTGGGCGCGGCTGTGCGAGACCGGCCTGGCCGCGCGCGCCGAGCGGACGCGGCCCAGGAAGGCCACCTTCGAAGAATTACAGGTAACATACTCCAAAATATCTCGTATTTATTTGTTTTATAACACTTATTGTTGATCTATTTGAGCAACTTATTTCCTTTGTGTTTAATGTATTTAAGATTCGCATAAATTCCGTGTCCACAGTCAGTGCACACAGAGTCTCACGTGGCGGTGTTCGGGGGGCGCGCCCGCGAGGCGGGCGGGGCGTGCGGGGCGGGCGCGGCGCCGGCGGGGGCGGGCGCGGGGCCGGGCGGGGCGGCGGGCGGCGTGCGCTCGCTGGTGCGGCTGGCGTGCGGCGGGCTGGGCGTGGACTCGGACACGGCGTGGGCCGACACGCACACGGCCGCGGCCGCGCGCGCCGCCGCCGGCGCCGTGCTGGACCTGGCCGTGCGGACCGCCCGCGGCGACCTGCGGAACGGGTCAGTACAACACTACACACTACTTCATCCAACATTTGGTTCCGACCGCCACACATACATTGATTTACTCAAACAGAACATAAATAACTCTTTCTGCCGTATGTATACACTAGATTCAAACACTTCGCTTGTAACAATCCCTGTCGTCCGCCCCACAGGTTCGCAGTGGTCCGGCCGCCGGGGCACCACGCGGAGCCCAACCAAGCGATGGGCTTCTGCTTCTTCAACTCCGTGGCCGTCGCCGCGCGCATCCTGCACACCAGGCATCGCCTGCAGAGGATACTTATCGTCGATTGGGTCAGTTGTTACCACCTGGCTACGTTAAAAAATATAACATGGCTTTTTTAAATTTTCATGAAATTAGACAATGTTGTTCATGTGAACATGGGCATGCCTAGGCGGGCCGGGTGGGCCGCGCCCACCCAAGAATGGTCCAATGCCCACGCTAGGATGTACGGCTACCGGTTAGTAATTCTCATACGGTGGACTGTGCCCACCCCAAGAGGCGCCAAGCTCCCCCTGAAAGAAAAGTTTAGATACGCCCATGTTAATATGAATTTAAACATAAATGTTGTAAGGTTTAAATTATTGTGTTTTTCCGATCGTGTTAGTAAACAAAACATATCATCTTTTACTAAGATCATTTCTTAAGTGATGTTAACTTGCTAGAGTAGTCATGGTGGATCCGTCGCCATTCCTCTGGTACTCCTACCTTTTTGGTGCTCAGAAAAGTTGTGTTGTAACGCAAATGTTACCGTACAGGACGTGCACCACGGCAACGGCACGCAGCAGATCTTCTACTCGGACCCGCACGTGCTGTACATGAGCATGCACCGGCACGACGACGGCAACTTCTTCCCCGGCACGGGCGCCGCCACCGAGGCGGGCGCCGGGCCCGGCCTGGGCTACACCGTCAACGTGGCGTGGGGCGGCGGCACGGCCCCGCCGCTCGCCGACGCCGAGTACCTCGCCGCCTTCCGCACCGTCATCATGCCCATCGCCAAGGTACTGTTTATTTGCTGTTTGTGTCTGTTACGTTTTGATTTGAACGGTGTATTATATGAATTCATTGTTGAAGTGGTTAAAGTACTGATTTATAAATATACCTATTTAAAAAATTTATTATTATCAGTTAGTATGGGTTGTGTATTTGTGAGGGAAATAATATATGTGGTGATATCGTGTTCAATGAGTCGTGCGGTTTGCAGGAGTACGACCCCGAGATAGTGCTGGTGTCGTGCGGGTTCGACGCGGCGGCGGGGCACCCCGCGCCGCTGGGCGGCTACCAGGTGTCGGCCGCGTGCTTCGCGCACATGACGCGCGAGCTGCAGCAGCTGGCGGGCGGCAAGCTGGTGCTGGCGCTGGAGGGCGGCTACGACCTGCCCGCCATGTGCGACTGCGCGCAGGAGTGCGTGCGCGCGCTGCTGGGCGAGCGGGTCGCCGCCCCGGCGCTGAGCGAGCTGGCGCGCCCGCCCCGCGCGCGCGCGCAGGACGCGCTGCGCGCCACGCTGGCCGTGCACGCGCCGCACTGGCCCGCGCTGCGCCGCGCCGCCGACCTGCTGCCGCTGTCGGCGCTGGACGCCGCGCCCGCCGCGCGCGCGCTGCGCCTGCAGACCGAGCGGGACGCGCACGACACGTGCCAGGCCATGGCCACGCTCTCCATGCACCAGCCGCACCCGCCGCCGGACTCCGCCGCGCACAGGTACGTGACGCGCCCGCCCCATACGGGCACTATCTAACGTATTTATTTTCATGTTTAAGTCAAAGTTAAATTCAATTAATTAGAAATATCTATCAGTAAAGTATGTTGAATGTTCCGTACAGGTCTGCGGAGAGCTCTCGGTCGGTGTCGGAGGAGCCCATGGAGCAGGACGAGGGCAAGTGAGCGGTGCCGGGCGCGCCTAGGCCCCCGCCCCGGCCCCGCCCGCGGCCCCGTGTGGTACTGCCCGCGGCCCCGTGCGGCCCGCCCCGCGACCCCGTGCGGGTCTCCTGGGGACACTTCAACATTCCGGTTCCGGTAGTTAGCCGTTAGTTCGTGGAGTGACACGTACATACTCGAATCTGTGCGCGTGGCCGTGCGTCGTGTGGATCTACAGTTGAAAGCTTTAAGGTGTAGTCGAGGTGACGTGTACAAATGTACTGCAATGTGATGATCGTTGTGCGTAGTGAACAGTCGCCACTAGCGGCCACGCCTGACGACATGCGACCTACTATACCAAAGATTGTTTCAAATTCTGATGTTACAAAAAGTATTTATTCAATGTGTATATAATGGAAATTGTGCAAATCTATTGTTGTAAACTAAAATAATTTTTTATGGTGGATATTAATATTTGTATAGTATATGTGTCCCCCGTCACGCGTAGACGATGGCCAGTGGACGGGATGTGTCGGCCGCCACCAGTCGGCCCTTGTATTTGTTGTGCCCCGCGGGGCTTGTTCGGCCCCACTTGTATACAAGTGAGGCACTCTCATGTTTACACTGTACAGCGAGCTCTGTGCTTGTTCGGCGTCACTGTTGGACGTCACTCCCACTTTTTGTAATGTGTGATAACTTAATATGAAACGAATTAGATTTTTTGGACGAAATGTCCCAAAGAAAATTATTAAAACAATGAATTTCTATATTATATCGTCCGCGCGGAGACGAGGATGTTGTGTATCTGTATTGATTTTAATATTTTCACTTTGTGATTAAATCCTGAAGGATTTTGGTGTCGTCCGCGAGGCGATGAAAACTTATATGAGAAGTTAGATATATGTCTTGTCAGATGTAAACGTTTATATGAAAATGGTATATTTAACTAGCAGAATATGAAATGAGTTTCTGGATGGTGGAACTTGTAGACTATAGCCGACTACTTGTCCGTGCGTTTGTCGCATCCTCTAATTATATATTTTTGTATGACGGCTGTCTGTGTGTATACAACGTACCTACGGGATGGGATCCTTGTACGATAAACAGAGTTAAACAAATGTTGTGTCTTTGAGAATTTTATTGTTAAATTGGAATAAAGATAAATAATTATTTAATAAATGTATATATATTATATATATATTTGGAAATATAAACGAATTTTCATTTCGATTTATTCTCCTCAGTCCAATTTTATGCTTGACCTGACATAAACTTTATGTCCTCGTTCATTTGAAGTAAGAACACTCATTAAAATTACAAACAAGCTTGACAATTTTATATGGTGATACCTCAAACTTTTTTGTGTTACTTATATACCAATCTACAAATCGACTAGCATTTTACTAACAATTAAATAAGAAACAAGAAACACCTATAATATAAATTGCAACAAAAAAACAACGTAATTGTAAGAAAACTTCTTAACTAAGGTTGTGTACAAAAATAACCATTTTCTTAGAGCTAAATATAAAAATATACTCATAATATGTCTTACTCTATATACATAAGAGTATTTCAACTGGTACACATAATTTATTTTAGCTAGTCTGTATTGTAAATAATATTTGCATGTATTGAAACGGTGAGTCATTAGCAAAGTAGTACTGGTACTAGTATTAGAGTACTCATCCAGTCTAAATAGATCCAGTATAAATATTTTATTTTTTTATTTTATTTTAAACATTCACAATAACATCAATAATTGTAAATTAATGACTATTGTCATGTCATAAAGTATTTATTATACTTTTATTAATTTATTTCAATATAACCACAAAATAATTTAGTTTTTCAAGTGAGTTTTTTAAAGAAAAGCTTCGGATGATAACACTCTTTTAGTGAAGACGTAGTAATATGATTCCTATTATTAGTATGTGTTGTCTTTTGCGTCTGCTAATAATCGATATCAACACCAAATCCCAATCCACCATTTAAAAACTGAGACACATCAACACTCGATCAAACGCGACTGAAGACAAAAAGTGTATCGGGCAACAGGAGTTGCCTAGGCGTGCTTTGTCGTGCCGCGGCACGCCGTGGCATGCCGTGGCATGCCGTGGCATGCCGTGGCAAGGCGCTGGAATGCCGCGGTATCTAAGCGACTAGTGTGTGCTGGCTGATGGCAAAATCCCTTGCCATGCCGTCCCGGTCTGCGTAGGCCTTTAAACAGTATACCCGTAGACTAGTATATTGGGAAAGTACAAACATAATTATATTTTATTATAACCCACAAAATCGTTGCATATCTCTATTAACATTTACTTTTGTTCATAAAGCCTCCGCTCATTTCGAAAAGCGACAGCCAGAAAGTAATATTTTAGATACTTCTTTATATTTTCAGTTTAAGCATTTGAACAGTACTGACTTAAGTTTACGGTATAGTAGGTATATACATATATATACAGTGTGGTGTGGTGTGGCGGCACGCGGCGGCTACGGCCGGTCGGGCGGGTCCAGCGTGGCGCACGGACAGTTGCACGAACTCACCGGACACTCCGTGTGCTCCCTGCCACGGAATTATCATCTTTACACTCAGTTTACTAGTCAAAAAATAGTACCTATAAATTATGTAAATCAAGCAAAGATTGTACGTCTTTTGAAAAATGAATAATAGTTCCATTCGATCATCGCAATTGATGGAAGCATGCGTTAGTCATCGTGTAGTTCAAGCGTTTTTTAGGAAGCTCAACCATCCACCGTAGGATTATACATGGACATAAATGACATTTAGGTCTAGGTGTCATGTTATTATGCACACGTAGATGATGAAGTAAGGAACACTAACTTGAACCAGTTGATGAGGTGCTGCGCGTGTCCGCCGTGCCGGCAGGCGACGCACCAGCTGAACCACGCGCTGAAGGCGGCGCCCGGCGCCCCGCCCGCCCCCGCGCCCGCGCCCGCCCCGCCCCCGCCCGCGCCCGTGCCCACGTGCAGCGAGCACACGCCGCACCGCGGCAGCGGCTTGCGGCAGTTTGGACACGACGAGATTTGCTATATTGTTGGAAAAACTTGTTAAACATTTGGACATGCAAAGTATATAATATGTAGTTTTTAAAGGGAGAACCACGCGCGGCTGAGTGCCAGATTGGGCGGCCAAAGATTTGCCACAATAGTGCAGCATACACTGTGGTATATATGTTGGTACGATTTACCTTCATCTTGGCGGCGGGGGGCGGCAGGCGGGCGAGCGCCACGCGGGGCCGCGTGCCGGGCGGGGCGGCCACGGACTTGCCGCAGTAGGTGCAGGCCACGCACACGTGGCGCGGCACGCCGGCGCCGCCCCACTCCCCGCCCGCCGCGCCGCCGCACGCCCACGTGTCCAGCGCGCACCGCGCCCACCACAGCTGCCAGCTGTCCAGGATCGTGCGGTAGCTGCCCGACATACAACATACATATTATGACAACAATATGGACAGTTAGTCCACCTGCTCATATCTTTATCGCCATCTCATCAGTAGTACGTTACTTCTTAAAGCACGCAACCATACACGAAGTCGTAAATGTAATGAAATAATCCCTATAGCATATGCAGTAAATCGTGGTTGTTTGGAACTCACTTGGTGGTCACATGTTACACAAATTAACGTCTCTAAAGAGGAACTTATGACCGGCTTCCTATACATCAACGCGACGTTATGCGTGTTAGTGTCCTTATTTTATACGAAAAATTTATGAACAAATGAACATCCTTATCGACACTTATAAAAATAATTTTATATCTGTCTACAATCATATAATTGGTAGACCACATAGACTTCTTTGATCACAAATCAACTAAAGCAAGCCATAAAGCTAGATACTTCTAAACTCTGTGCTTTCATGGAGAGATAAGTTTTAAAAAGCGGAATATTAAGTGTGGATTTCGTGTGGCAAGATGTTATAAAACCTTTATACGAAGGTATATTCGGTAAAAAGTAAAAAGATTATATGGCAGCGGTGGGATTCGAACCCACGCCTCCGAAGAGACTGGTGCCTTAAACCAGCGCCTTAGACCGCTCGGCCACGCTACCCATATCACACAATCTGTAAATATAGCAGTGTATGACTTACAGTACGTAGCACTCAGTCTTACAGTGTAAATGATATTTATAAATACTGATATCTGTATGCCGCTGTGTTCAAATGCCTTTTGTCTATATTCATTAAAAAATAACACAAACAACAACGATAACTTCCCATTAAAAAGTAATTAG
The DNA here is from genome assembly GCA_905163465.1 of Craniophora ligustri. Taxonomy (NCBI): domain Eukaryota; kingdom Metazoa; phylum Arthropoda; class Insecta; order Lepidoptera; family Noctuidae; genus Craniophora; species Craniophora ligustri. The sequence goes on along the minus strand of LR990967.1, from coordinate 430,901 downwards.
TAACTTGCGATAAATAACGGACGAGAAAATACTTTCAAAAATCCATCACGATGGAAATTATCTGAGAAAATTACATTTGTTTTAGTATTACTATGTACTATAGAGTTAACTTCCAATTTCTTTGGAAGCATTGTTAACATTTCAGTATTCGTCTACCCTCATTAGTCATACTTCACCGTGATTAAAAACATCACGATCTACGAATATTAGCTAACTATTCGTATGTTTTGTTTGGTAATAAAATTACCTACTACTCGCAAAAGTGTTAATTCTTCAGATAAATTTTGTTACATAAGTAGGAAGTTATGTAATATATAAATCATGACAAAATCTTTGGAAATCTATCATAAAATAGGGAATGCATGTTTTTTCTCTTTTTATTCTAAAATAATATCAAGTATTGCAATCTCCTACAATTTTCCGCTACAGTGTAAACGTTTGGGATTGTCTGTCTGTCTGAAAGCTGTACTGTGTCGTCACTTACGCTGTAGTTTAAATTTACGATACGCCTTGATTTAATGTTATGTTTTGTCCTTATTTGAATAATGTTACTAATTGTATGTTCTTTAAACAAGCAGAAATTGCAATGTCAACATTATAATATATTATGTGTATATTTTTTAGCAAGTGTAACTCTGACATGACAAACAAAACATGCAACATAACATAATGAATGCACAAAATGCACCAGATTACTGCACTGATATCATGTATATTAAAAAAATAAAAAACTGCGTTTAAAAAACCAGCTTCAAAACTAAAAAGTTAAAAATAACTTAATACAGTTTTAACTTCTTCTTAGTTTTAAAGGTATGAATTCGGTGCCGGTGCCTGGTTTGAAGCCACTTCCTTTAAGAAATCCGTTAAAAAAATAAAAAGGATTTGAATTCTTGCTTGATCAGTATTAGCTATATGAAAGATATTTTAAAGTCAAGATAAAATACAAGAAATGGATGCCACACAAAATGTGTTCAACTTGTGTTCGTGAACTACAGAAATGGACAGCTAATGCCAAGAAAACATGATGGTAGAATGCTGGATGTTCAAGACTAAAGAAGGATCAACCGGATAGTAAGCATATGACAATATATTATTTTAAAGATTACTTACTCATGGAAGATAAGTGGCTGAAATAATGTTTACAGTCCACTTTCAGTATCATTTTATTACTTTCTAGATAACTTGCTAATAATAATGATCTGTTCACTGTTGTGGAGCAATTCAAATATATGATTGGCTTTCTATACGGTAGCGTGGCCGAGCGGTCTAAGGCGCTGGTTTAAGGCACCAGTCTCTTCGGAGGCGTGGGTTCGAATCCCACCGCTGCCAGGGAAACTTTTTACAGGAATTTACCACATATTAAGATTCAAAATGGTTATATGTATGAAGATGCCGGAGGCATTGCAAGACGCAGTTCGATTTGCGCAGCGGTATTGAGGGCTGGCTTCTATGTCAAGAATCTCAGGTTCGACTCATCCGTAACCTTGTGTTACGGATGAGTCGAATATTAGTTCTTAACGATAGTTAGCTCCTCGATAGTTAGCTCTTAACTAGATGGCGCTGTGTCATAATGTCCGGTTATATTTATTATAAATATACTCTATAATGACTTTACTCTTATGTAGTGCTACGTACAGCACGGCCAATCTTCATCCCTCCTACGTCAAATACCTAACAGCCGACAATGAGTAGTTTGTCGCGCCTTTTAGTGTACGTTTTAAAAAGCTTACTTCCTGTTTTGTATGAACGTAGACGAAACAAAAGCGGCATGCAGCAATTGTAAAACGTTCTGTAGATAATATGTTTGTAAAGACATCGTGAATATGTCCCTATATTGCATCTTATTTTTTCTGATAACACAGTGTTGCACTTATTACTAATAATACTAATGTGGCGATAATAAAAGCAATATTTGATTTACAGTACCGATTTTTTTTTAAACATGTATATCTAGTCTATCAACTGAGATAAAACAAGATTAAACGGTAGAAACTATTTAGTATGTATACTGAACCATAGTTGACAGTTGGTAAGTCGAGGCATGATAAGAAAATTACATTGAATTAGTGACAAAAAGTTCTTGGCAGCGGTGGGATTCGAACCCACGCCTCCGAAGAGACTGGTGCCTTAAACCAGCGCCTTAGACCGCTCGGCCACGCTACCACTTATTAGCTAAACCGAATTTTATCATTCAATCAATGTGTACGTTCCTATTCTAGTTTTATTTCAGTATGACGCGAGTAGTGTATGTAGTTTTATTAAATAAATATGCAATTAGAATTGCAGCGTTGAAAACTGAAATTGTTTAGACTTTCAGGACAATTCTCTGAAGAACAAATAGGGAAACGTCACTTAGCATACTCAGTTACACAGAAACTAGGGAAACTAGAGGTGAGATCTAATGCTTAGTCCTGGATAGGCCGTATAGGGGGATCACGATCGAGAATTATTATTACGGAAAATAATTACGGACTAAAGAAATGAAAAGAAAATAAAAAAAATGCCGAAACAAACTCAGAGAATCATGGTCTCTTTTAAAATCCAAACATCATTGTTTACAATATGTGAGCCTGACGATGTAGGTCTGAGATAGCCTTTTGAAGATAGCACCAGTGCAGCTTTGAGTTGACCTGTCTGTACAGTCTTCAACTATACATAATTTGCTGACGCGGTGCCTCGCACCCTACGTGCGTCATTTTTGTAGTATAAATATTGATAACTTACAACAAACGAACAAGTGCGATTACTGCAACGCGGTGACTAACATTAGAGAAAGGAATCGTCAACAGTTTACTTGTAATACAAATAAATATAACGGGAACTAAGTGATCTTTCCTTTACGCGCTTCAACCTACCAATAACATTAACTCTACAAGTGTACAAACCGTACATTTTATGGTCCTTCGAGCCGGATCTTTGGTGCTGTTGTATCTCTTTACGGTAGCGGATCGGTTTAGCTGGTCTCCCAGAAGAGGGTCGCCCCAGTTAGATTGAGAAGTCGCATAATATCGTAAGCGAGGCGCAAGAGTGCTGAGTTCCACAGACCATTTCAAGATCAAGAAAGAAAACGCTTTCAAGATTTGAAACGGAGAAGACTACAAGCAACGCAGTAGCCTTCACAACAATCAACGTTCTTCCGTCACTCCTGAGTCAACAACAGGTAACAACAAGAAGCATCATTATGGCTAACTTAGAGCTGCAGTCAACGTGCTTCGACAACATAAAAACATTATGTGTTAACTACCGCAAGGATTCCGCTTCACGAAAAACAGTGGATTACTTGAACAAACGCCTCTCGTCGCTAGAAAACCAATGGCAAGACTTCGAGAACAGGCATGCTCAACTATTGCTGGAACTGGAAGATAAGAACATAGCATATTTCAAGGATGACATTTATGAGAAAACTAAAGAAATGTTTTTATCAACCAAAAAGGACATCATGAACAAACTGGCGACTTTGGAAAAACAAACCATGAAGTTCGACCTAGATGGGACTTCAGAAGATGACGATAGTATCAACATACAACTATTGCTTAACAAGCAAAAATGCAACTTCAATGCAATATACCGTGTTATCTCCAAAATTGACGTAGCCACTACATCGGAAAGATGGGAACTGGAAGACCACCTCACGACCCTAAAATCAAAATGGGAACCCATCGATAAACTTCACTGGGAACTAGACTTTCAACTTAAAGGATCCAACGAGCAATACAACCAAATGTTCACGGACATTGAACATAAATACGATGAACTGAAGAGGAAAATCAATGCCAAAATCTGGTCTACCGTCCACTTCCAGAGATCGACACCTAAGATTGAAATCCCTGAGTTCTCAGGAAACTACAGTCAGTGGATCTCCTTCAAAGACCTGTTTCTGGAAGCGATACATAAAAACCCCATGATCAACAACGCGCAGAAAATGCAACACCTAAAAACAAAGCTGCGAGGAGAAGCCGAACGCTTAGTGCAGCACCTGACTATTAGCACTGAAAACTACAACTCATGTTGGGATATATTAAATCAGCGCTACGACAACCGTCGCTTGCAGTTTACTTCGTTTATGAACAACATGCTAAATCTGCCGATCATACAACATGCAAATTCATCAAATTTGAAGAAGATGCATGACGTTATCACCGAATGCCTCAACGGTATCTCCAACATTGGGATTGACACAACAACCTGGGACCCTATCATTGTGCACATCATGTCACAAAAACTGGATTCCAACACTTTAAGTGATTACATGAAGGAACTCCAAGATCACAGGGAGCTACAAAGCCTCCATGACTTCCTGTATTTCCTCGAAACACAGTTCATGGCATACGAAACAATGAAGTCTGCTAAGGAACCGAATCATGCAGCTCCAGAAAAATCATCCCGCTGGAAAACATTCAACAAGCGAACCCAGATGAAGCAACATAACTATGGCGTCAACCAAAACAAAACGAGTAATTACCACACATTATACGGAAAATGCCCATTTTGCAACGGAAGTCACATACTGCGTCAGTGCGACAAATTCCTTAAAATGGACTTTGGCAAACGAAATGACACAGTAACGAAGCTGCAACTCTGCAAAAACTGTTTGTACAGCCATGGAAATGACGAGTGCAAATCAACAAAAACGTGCAAAGAATGTAACGCGAAACATCACACATTATTGCACAATTCGGATAAACAACAAAACACTACGTCATCGAGCAGAAAAAACAACGTTGAGCAACGCTCTTCCTCATCAAGCCAGCAACTAACATCTAACCACTTGTTTAAAGACAACATGGAAGTTCTGCTGACTACGGTTCAGCTACGAGTAAAATCCGTAGATGGAACTTATATAACACTGCGTGCACTACTCGATCAAGGTTCACAAGTGAACTTGATAACAGAAAACGCTGCACAAATGTTACGCCTTCCTCGAAAGGGGATTAACGCATCAGTATCGGGAATTGGCTCTGTCTCTAGAGAATGCAAGGGAAAACTAAATTTTACTTGTCAATCGATTCACTCCGATTATAACTTTGACACTCAAGCGCTTATTATGACGAAACTAACTAACAACTTGCCTACGAGAACGTTCGAGAAAGGTACATGGACGCACTTAGAAAACTTGAAACTGGCAGATCCTGATTTCAACGTATCTCGACAAATCGACCTATTGCTGGGAGCCGACGTATACTCCGAAATTATACTAGAGGGGGTATTGAAAGGCAACAACAGCTCTCTGGTCGCGCAACAAACGCAAATCGGGTGGATTTTATGCGGAAAGACGAAACAAACGTTTGACTGCCACACTACGTTACTTAACTTAGAAGATCTAACAAAATTTTGGGAGACTGAAGAAATTCACCACACAAAAGAAATACCCAAAAATGACGAGTACGAACAATTTTATAACGAAACTGTGAGAAGATCATCTGATGGAAAGTACATCGTGAAGATGCCTATCGCTTCAGACTACGCAGAGAAGCTAGGCAAGTCCAGAAAAATTGCGGTATCGCAGTTTTTACACTTGGAAAAACGGTTGGAAAAGAATGAAAGACTTTCAGCAATGTACAAGCAATTCATGGAAGAGTACGCAGATCTGGGTCACATGAAGCTCGCTCCTCAAGCACCTACTGACATCTACTTCTTACCGCATCACGGGGTCTTGAGAGAAAACTCGTCAACGACGAAACTGAGGGTCGTGTTTAACGCGTCTCAACAAACTACGAGCGGCTACAGTCTGAACAATGTTATGAAAAAAGGCGCAAATTTACAAAAAGATATTCAGGCTCTGATACTGAAATGGCGAACTTACAAATACGCATTCACGGCCGACATTGAAAAAATGTACCGCTGCATTTGGATTTCAGAGGAACAACAACATCTGCAAAGAATTGTATGGCGGAATTCACGAGATCACCATCTCCGCGATTACCAGCTCTGCACAGTAACCTATGGAACCAAATGTGCACCATGGCTAGCTATGCGAACATTGAAACAACTAGCTATTGACGATGGTCACAAACATCCGGAAGCTGCCAAGATACTCCTAGAGGAATGTTACGTAGATGACGTCATTAGCGGTCATAACAATCTCACAGAAGCGAAAAAATTGCAGCAGTCCTTGATCCAGCTGTTAAAAGGGGGAGGCATGAATTTACGGAAGTGGACAGCCAATGACCGCGCCATAATCGAAGACTTATGCGAGGATCAGATTTCGACTCATTCCATGTTTGATTTTAAGGGTGAAGAACCAAGCAAAACATTAGGACTCGGTTGGAATCCAAACAGTGACACCTTCCACTTCAACTGGCCTATAGAAAACTCAAAAAAGCTAACAAAGAGATCCTTACTCTCAGCCATATCAAGATTTTACGACCCACTAGGATGGCTCTCCCCAGTAACGGTCAAAGCCAAACTACTATTCCAGAAACTCTGGATGAGTAAACTTAACTGGGATGACGTTGTCCCCAGCAACATCGAACGTGAGTGGCTTAACCTAAGAACAGAAATGCCAAGTATTAGTAACATAACGATAACTCGATGGATTGGTGGCACACAAAAAATTGTCGAGCTTCTGGGCTTCTGTGACGCAAGTGAAAAGGCGTACGCTTGTGTCATCTACAGCAAGGTGTTCAACGAACACGGTCAGCCGATCGTTACTTTACTAGCTGCTCGAACAAGGGTGGCTCCACTGACACAAAAAACAACGTTACCTAGACTGGAACTGTGTGGCGCTCAATTACTGGCTGACTTGATGGAAAAAACCAAGCAAACATTCTGTGGATACAACATATCAACGCGGGCCTGGTCGGATTCTCAGGTTGTACTGGCGTGGATTCAAGGCGAAACATCAAGATGGGAAACTTATGTAGCGAACAGAGTCACAAAGATCAAAGGAGTCATTCCAGCAGCTCAGTGGCGTTATATCAAATCCGAGCAGAATCCCGCAGACTGCGCATCAAGAGGTCTTTTGCCACACAAACTAATGAATTTCAATATGTGGTGGCAGGGCCCCGAATTTTTAACAAAACAAGATTCGTCAGAGGACAATCCTTGCGTTTTCCAAACGAATTTGGGCTGCATAAATCATGTTCAAATAGCAAAACATTCACCAGATAATAATGAACATAACATAATATCACAACTCATAAATAAATGCAGTTCATTGACACAAGTAAACAGGGTCATAGCATGGATATTACGCTTCATTACAAATATGCGCAATAAAACGAAATCGGAAACCACGTACCTAACAACAAGTGAAATAGCCGCAGCGCGTAAAAGTGTCATAATTCATGCGCAGCGACTGCAGTTCAATTCCGAATACAAACAACTTGCTAACAACGAGACATTATCAAAGAAAAGCGCAATTTGCAAATTGAATCCGTATATTAATAAATCAGGAATTGTTTGTGTTGGAGGTCGTCTCAAGCACTCAAACTTACCCAGGGAAATGAAGAATCCAATTATCATACCCCATAGCGGACGATTTACTCAACTTCTTATAGAACATGCACATTTAGCAACGTTACATGGAGGAGCTCGGCTGACGTTGACTTACATAAGACAGCGTTATTGGATCGTTAGCGGAAACCGGGCCGTCAAGAACCAACTTCGTAGGTGTGTACGCTGTCATCGCTTCAATAAAACAGACGGCTATCAACTGATGGGTGATCTACCACAACAAAGGGTCACACCGTGCCGACCGTTTACTCACACAGGAGTAGACTTCACCGGTCATGTGGACGTAAAACACAACAAGGGCAGAGGCGTTAAAACTTCAAAGGGATACATTGCCATATTCATCTGTATGGTTACGAAAGCTGTTCACATTGAACTCGTGTCTGACCTTAGCACTGAAACGTTTATTGCAGCCTTCCAAAGACTATGTGCGAGGCGCGGCACCCCCAGGCACATGTACTCCGACTGTGGAACCAACTTCATTGGCGCTGCAAAGGTACTTCGTCAAGAATTTGCAGGGTTTAAACATCTACTGCAACCAGATCTCTTCAACGAGCTAGCGAAATTGGAGGTTGAGTGGCATTTCAACGCCCCCGCTTGGCCAACTGCTGGCGGTCTGTGGGAAGCTGCCGTCAAGTCGATGAAGCACCATCTGCGGCGAGTACTGGGAGACCAAAAACTAACATACGAAGAGTTCACAACGATTTTAGCGAAAATAGAAGCCTGTTTAAATTCAAGACCTCTGTGCCCGTTAACTGAAGATCCAGAAGAGTTTTACAACTGCCTCACTCCCGGACACTTCCTAACAGGAAGCCCAATATTGTCTATGCCGCTCTCGGATTACAACGACGTAAATAACATTGATTTACGTCATAGGTGGCAGCTTACTGAGCATATGTTTCAACAATATTGGAAGAACTGGTCAAACGATTACCTTACTACTCTACAAACACGTAGTAAGTGGAACAAGCCTTCTAGAAATGTCAAGGAAGGCGATATAGTACTGGTGAAAGAAAACAACCTACCGCCAGGAAAATGGGCATTAGGTCGTATACTGGAGACGCATCCAGGATCTGATGGATATGTTCGAGTTACTACCGTCAAAACTCAAGCAGGAATCATAAAACGCCCCATAACAAAACTATCGCCCTTACCATTACACTCGGAAATTGAGGATGCCAAGGAAAACGAAACGAAAAAAAAGCCTCAACAGAATTCGATAAGTGAACGAAGGAAGAGGTCAAAGAAACCTATTTCAACTTTATTAATAACAATGTTATCATTGTTTACATTTGTAACGGGATCTCATAGCATTGATGGCACGCGCGAAGCGCCGGTGTCGACCGCTCAAATTACACGTTTGGAACGCGAGCGGCCCATATACTATGACACTGTCGGCAAAATGCAAGTAATGCACGATGAATGGATTCTAATGATGTACTACAATCTAACAAACTACTGGGAAGGAACTCGTCGTACTCAAAGTTACTTCGAGAATATCAAGACCTTATGCCATAAAACGAATATACAACACTGCAGGTCAACTATGGAACAATTAAACCACGAAATAGAACTTCTAAATTACTACAACTTCATACTTATAAATCCCCACAAACACCTTAGCAACAGGAAGAAGCGGGGTCTAATCGATGGAGTCGGCTACATAGCTAATAGTCTGTTTGGAATATTGGACCAACAATTCGCTAAAAAATATGAAAACGACATACAATCTCTGCAAACCAACGAGAACTACTTACTTGAGTTAATCAAAAACCAAACGACTATTGTAGAGCTTGAAAATCAAGTACTGAAACAAAGTGAAGACAATATTCAGCGTCAATTCAACTCTATTGACACCTTCATCAATCAGACCAACACTAATATAGCATCCATCGAAACGGAAATGGAAATTCTTTCGGCCAATACCTACATTAATTCTGCCTCGTTAACAACGTACCTTCTGATAAACAGCTTAAGGACGTTCCAGGAAATGCTGTTCAACACTCTAACTAACGTCTACCAAGGACATGTAGATGTTCACTTGATAACGCCGGTTCGTCTGATGCAAAAACTAACGGAAATATCTGGAAGTCTTCCGAAATCTTTATCACTACCAGTTGATAACTACAAAGAGAACATTAAGGATATTTACAAACTAATTAACGTGAAGGCACGAGTTACCGAAAACTATTTTCTATTCGAAGCACATATCCCACTTGTGGCCAACGAAGATTTGGATTTATACAAAGTTATACCTTTACCGGTTACCACTGATAAGGAAACTACATATGTGCAATTATCAAACAAGTACATCGCTGTTAACTTTAAGAAGAACATTTACGAGTCTTTGTCGGAAGATGACTTGAAACATTGCTTGCAACAAAATACGCACAACTTATTATGCAAGAAAACCCTGCCATCATATGATCTACACAGCAAAAACGCTCCGTGTGAGGCCAAACTGCTTTCTCATCAAAACAGCGGGCCGTGTGACGTCAAACGCGCGTCATGCAGAGACTCTTGGATAGAGTTACACAAACAAAACAGCTGGCTAGCAATCTGCTGCGAAACTTGCGCGTTACGGATCATATGTAACAACGATGTCTCGTCACAAACCATCTCATCATCGAGCATAGTGACATTACCCCAGGGATGCGTATTGCAATCCACAGACTTCACTATCTACGCTCAACGCCAATACAGCAGCCGTATGAAGATGGAGTATGAGTTCACAGCTCCAACATTCGACACATCTATTAACAAGATAGTGAACTTATCATACCGCCATCCCTCTATCTCTCAGACAAAGACCACCAATCAAGAAATAGCGGTAATTGAACAGAAAATTGCAAATCAACGGAACAGTGAGGCCTCCCTACCGGCAATAACAAGCCACGACATTCATCAATATATCGTCTGTTACTCTTTGCTGGCAGCCGCCATCATAGTTGTATTTGTTGTGGTTGGGAGAAATCGCTGTCCGCACTTCTGCACAAACAACGCTAGGAACAAATCAACTCCTAGTCAACCACCTGAAGATATTGAACTACAAGTCATCCGGAAGCCAGGGTACGGGCAAGAAGCAGTCGCAGCACAAACGACAAAGGAATCGCGGCCGGAGCCTCAACATGGAAGCAGAAACGTCGCCTTTGAATTTGATTAATTTACATTGTACATTTTACTTTTATTTAACTTTGTAATGGCTTTTCCTTTCTCTTCTCGTTCATATCTCCTTTTGGGGTTGCCAAGATGTACAGTCTTCAACTATACATAATTTGCTGACGCGGTGCCTCGCACCCTACGTGCGTCATTTTTGTAGTATAAATATTGATAACTTACAACAAACGAACAAGTGCGATTACTGCAACGCGGTGACTAACATTAGAGAAAGGAATCGTCAACAGTTTACTTGTAATACAAATAAATATAACGGGAACTAAGTGATCTTTCCTTTACGCGCTTCAACCTACCAATAACATTAACTCTACAAGTGTACAAACCGTACACTGTCCATACTGACAGCACGCATATATCAGCCATCGTGTAGGTCAACCATTATTGAGGGAGCTGTGGAGTGGGCAAGGCTGAAAGGTACACGTTGAGGCTTGAGGCTATAGGCTAGGTGGTGGTCTGACCTGTCCAGCCAGTTGAGCACGCGCGGGTCCCGCAGCAGGTCGGGCGTGAGGCAGCGCGCGCCCACCAGCGCCACGGACTGCACGTCGCCCGAGTTCTCCACCCAGCGCTGCAGCAGCGCTATACCCTCGGGACTCGCGCCTGGCAAACAACAGCTTATGTCATTATAGATGCGTTTGGTAGAAAAACTGTTTAGTCTAGGAATACTGGCATTTATTTTAATTATAGAAGTTAAATGCTTAGTTAAAGGTCAGGTACGCAGTACTCGTAACCGGCGCGCGTGCTTGACGAGATGTATGAATGTGGACGAGGCAAAAGTGGTATGCAGGGACCGTAGCGCGTGGCATTCTGTAGTTTCTGCCTACCCCCATGGGAAAAAGGCGTGAGTGTATATATGTATGTATTAAATGCTTAGTATTATCGTTTGAATAAAGAGACCGTGTGACACAAAAGTTCAGAAGACTGACAAGAATTTAATTGGGAAAGCAAATAGATAAAAGAACGTGAGGTATTTTTTTTTGTCGTAACAGTGATTCAGAGTCGTTATTTTAATTTTTCATTTTCGATATACAGAAATTAAAGTTTCATTTCTAGGTGCAATTTTATTTAGTATACAGGACCACTTTTTAATCACCATCCAAATTTAAATATGAGTGATCTATAATAAAATTTAAAAATTACTTTCCTTGTTTTAGCAAAAATGGTTTTTATTAATGATACCTTGTGTACAAAAAATTGGGTGGTGATTAAATAATAGCCCTGTATAATGGTGTGTTATGTGTCATGGCGTGCTACCGGTGAGCAGTATCCCGGACAGGTCTCCCTGCTCCAACAGCGCGTCGCACGTCTGCCGGATGTACTCGTGCAGCTTGGCGTCCGACAGGAAGATGCACGCGAACGCCACGCGGTCCTCCAGACGCATCTCCGTCTCGTTCTACAAGTTATATACCAATATGTTTTATTTATTCTTTATAAAGTAGAGTAGAATTCGATTATTCGAATTGATAGGTATCGAGACTAGTTTGGGCATTTGATATAATATGGTTTTTTAGGTTTAAATTAAGAATAATATTTTTGAAGGAAAAGTTTTGTAGGGTAATATTCTGGGGAATATTGTGCGTTCGGTTAAATCGAATTAGTTTTTGGCTATGAATTAGCCGAATATTTCGGTTGGGATGTGAGTATAGAGTGTACTGACGAGCACGGCGGCGAGGTCGGGGTGGTGCGGCGCGGGCGGGTGGTGGTGCGGGTGCGCCGGCGCCGACGCCGCCAGGAAGCGCAGCAGCGCGCGCAGGTACGCGTCCGGCAGCGCCTGCGCGGCCCCGCCCAGCGCCTCGCGCCACAGCCGCTCGTCGCTCAGCCCCGCCAGCGCCAGCGCCACCACGCGCAGCACCGGCTCGCGCGCGCGCGCCAGCACGTCCAGCGCCGCGCGCACGCGCAGCTGGAAGGCGGCCAGCGCGGCGGCGCGGCACGGCGTGCCCTCGGCCTCGGCGCGCTCCACGCCGGCCAGCGCGTTCTCCCACCCCCACCCCCACCCGCACAGCTGCAGCGCGCGCGTGCGCTCCGCGCTCCTGCCGAGCCGAACATTATTATCATGTTGTCGAACGTCGATATTGTCGATTCGCACGAAAAATAATAAAATCATTACTGACTTATAAATAGTGACCCTGCGGTTGGGTAAGTCGGGCAGAAGAGACGGCACGATCTCCGAGCGGTACCCGCCGTCGCCCACGGAGCGCAGCACCGTGCGCACGCCCGGGTGCTTCCACGGACTGTTGCGGATACAACCTACGAGCAAACATCATGTATACTCAAGCATTCATTTTCGTTTCTATACATTTTATACAATTTTCGCACACTCATGCGAACTTTACTCTTTAATGGTCAGCATTTGTCATGTTTTTTAAATCTCATATCAGCTTAGTCTCCGTTGATATTCTTTCTACTTTTACAAAAACCGCACCTATGTATATTAGTAAATTATGTAACTTACCATCTTCAACGAGTGATTTGCTGAGCGCCAGAAAATGCCAAAGACCACTGAGCGAATCGTCGTCTGCTAAATCTGCGTTCTGCCATAAGTCCGGCTGCAAACAAACAATCACAATAAATACACACAATAACATAATGTAAATTATCGATGTCGATAAGGCAGTCATGACCCATAAGCTTATCTCCTATGGCTCTTGACTCTAATATGATCCATTATTCTTTGAATGCTCGCCTTGAGTCCATAGTCAGTCTGCGCCCTCTTCTTCATGATGAAGGAGATGTCCCGTATGGCGGCGTAGAAGTCATCCCGCATCATGCGCAGCGAGCCCCCTCCCCCCGTCCATAGCAGCGACCCCCCGCCCCCCCACGCCACCGTCACGCGCTCGCACACCGTGTAGTCCACCAGACCCCCTGGGGACAAACATTATACTGTGTACTTCCAAGTAGGATTAGGAGAAAAAACTCCAGTTACTGTAATTTAAGCAACTCATCAACCAGGCTGTATTCACCTAGTGATGTGACTAGTGGTCTGTGAAGTCAAAGATATTGAGTCTATCACTGACTTTTAGTATTCATATGCTCAAACAGTGAAGGTAAAGATACCATGCATACCTGAGAAACATTCTCGATGAAGTTTGAAGTCTTACCCGCATTAGAATAGCGTGGTGTATTATAATCCTTCTCAAATGAGAGGAGACCTGTGCCCAGCAGTTCGACAAAAATTGGGTTGAAGATGATGCAAATTAAAGACAGGGACACTGTCTTGTGTAAATACGCCTCACTTACCAGAAGCACACACGGCCAGCAGCCGACCCTCATGCGTGGGATGCCAGCTGAAGGCGACCAGCGGCGAGGCTGGCGCGCTGCTTACACACACGTCACGCTCTATGACGCTGGGGCCGCGGGAGAACTGCTCCTCCTCCGCTTCCACTGCTGGTGCGGCCATCTAATTTCCAACAATGAAGATACAATAACACACAGGAATCGATCTTTTTATAGAGATGCAACGTCTTTTGTATACTGTGTTCATAGGAAAAGTGACACTGCAATCAATGAAAAATTAGAGATGAAATCTAGACAGTTCAAAACAATGTGTGAATAAAACCTAAACTAACTGTAATTTACCTTTAACCCAACTCTAACCGAACCTCAAGACTGCATTTTCACTTGCACTTAATAATAACTTACGCTCCTTTAAAAAATAATATAAGTAACACTTATTTACTATACAGATATTTTATTCTTCAAACAATTTTAGCAAAGCGTTCGAGACTTTATCACTGACTCATGAGCAAATTAAGGTCAAAATTCGTAATTTATAACAACTAATTACTATGGTTTTTATCGGTTAGCGATAAACGAGCTTAAGATACAACAGATAGCAACAAAATATATTTATTATTATACAGCTACATAAAGGAAGCCACAGGGTTACATACTGGGACCACTGACCAGAAAAAAATCGAAAATAGTTTTCCATTCTCTTTGTTTAACAGTCATTTGAGTTAATTCTGGACACAATAATGTTTTCTCACTATTTGTTGCGAAAGTAAAAGATTGATATAAATGTGGAAAAGAAAGTTGACATGAAAGTTAAGAGCTCGGTAGTTTAGTAAGCATTCTCTGTGCTAATCCAATGGATATTGTGTCTTGTGAAACTATAAAGACGGGTAAGATAATGTTCTTACACTTTGAAATCTTGAACACTTGAAGTCTTTAAACTTACCATGCTGTCGGAAACATTCATTTTGTTGTCACTGTGCGCCTGCTGAATGTCGTGGATACGGAGTGTGCTGGAATCACGCTGTAGTGACACCAACAAGTTTCGTCTAAAAACATACAAGTAATGCGAATTTGTATTGGCCAATAATAATGCCCAGTTCTGTAGTAAAGATTGCTAAGATATAAGCTAATGACTCCATACCTGGTGGGGCACCACTGTAGCTGCGCTAGCGGTCGCGGGTGCTGCATCGTCAACAGAGGGCGCTGCAGGGCCCGGGCATCCCACACGCACGCGACTCCCTCCCCACGCGACGCTATCTGGTACCCTCCGCACGGCTCCGCACACACCCCGGCACAGTACCTCGTCGTCGCCATACTCACCGCCTTATTTGACAAGTCTACAATTTCAATGAAGTGTGTTGGTCAAGATTATGATTATTTCATAAAAAAGGATCCATAAAAGTAATGAGTAGAGAAGCTTACCTCGTAAATCAAATATCTTAATGTATTTAAGATTCATGGAGGCGATGAGGGTCCTGTTGGAAAAGTTAGCCCAGGTGACACAATGAGCTGTCTCGGAGAGGCCCATCTCGGCTAGAGGACGAGGGGTATCTGTTGCCGATGAGGAGGATCCAGCTTCCGTAGCTGTAGAATGCATAACATAAGTTTAAGAACTTTTATATTATGATGGACAACATTGGTTAGTGTAATTACAAGACATCTTGAAATAATAAATACTTTATTGCTTCCTTTTATAAGTAGCTCACAAAAATTTACCTTTAGCCTCATCGGACAGCATGGACCCCTGGTATACATCCCACAGCAGTATACAGTGGTCACTGCGGTGCTTTTCCATAGCCACTGCCAGCATGTTTGTCTCCATGTGGCTCCATGCTACTGAGTTGCACAGCCGAGGATAGCGAGGAGCTGTGAGAAATTAATGTATGGTTTTGATAGTATATTTTATGTGAGTATCACTCGTAGCAAAGCTGAGGACTCAGGTTTAATCACTGGTCAGACAAGTGATAATATAGATTTTCTTCTTAGCCAAATCTTACAGTTTCTAGTTAACCATCTCATGTTACGAGATGGGATTGATTGACCAGAAAGCATTTAAAATTTGAACAACCAATCATATTATTTGACACAACCAATCATATTATTTGATTTGTTAACAGATAACATTTGAATATGGTTTCAGAAATTAGGTGTAACCTGAACCTGTAAACTGTATAAAACGTAACTTACTAAATTCTCTGCCAACTAGGCCCAATGGATCATATGTCTGCTTCAATGTAGTGAGTGCAACTCTTCCACTTGCATAACCCAGAGCTAGCAAGGGCTCCGGCTGCTCTGGGCTGGCACTTATATCCACACATCGGACTCCACTTGCACTTTGGGATGCAAGGACAGTTGCACCACGAGTTGATGATATTGGTGTGACTGGAAAGTAAAATCATAATATTTAAAATTTTATTAGGAAAGAATTATGTTTACGAATGTAATTTTATATGTAATGTGCAAATATAAACACTCAAAGCAAATACTTCTAACCTAAACATGCACGTATATTAGTTTCATATGGGAATTAAATCCATGTTTCGAAGCATATAAGCTCAAAACATCTTTAATTATAATTCAGATCTAAATTTAGTAATTGCAGCACTCATTAACAGCTTCTGCTGCAGGGATGGTGTTAGCCAGTAGCTGTCAAGATTGGCTTTTCATATCGTCTCCGTAATGACACCGGATTATTCTAACTAATGAGCGTCACAATCTTAATTGTATAAAAGAATATATTGTCTAAATAGACTTATCAAAGTAATAACATTCCAGATAAGAATGAACTTCCAACATTTTAGAATTTAAATAGTGACACTCTGACCCATTATTTACTTAGTGTTTTTTTTTTGCAATATAAACTTAAAAGGAAGAAACTTAAAATGTTGTACGCACATGTTGTTTTTTTCTCAATTTCCTTGATACGAGAAACTTCATATAAGGTTATGTCTGGGCCCCATAATATAAACTTGTCATGATGTACCGGTGACCAAAGGACACCCGACATCCTTATATGTTTTACACTACTCTTTATGATATCTAGAAAAGTAAATTTTTGTTTGCAAATAAACGCTATTTCCAACTTCTGTTGTCGTTTTGATTTGACATTATTTTGACGTATGACACGTTTAGTAAATTAATTTTCTGTTTCTCAAAAATCATCATCAACAACAAAGCATAACTTATCCCAATGCTGAGCAAAGGCCTCTTCCAAGTTATGTGTTAACTTCTGTTTCTCAAGAATAAAACTTTTTAATAATTATAACGCTACGTAATATCTCAGAGCAAAAACTAATCGTGTTTATTTTTTTACTATTTTAGAACGTGTATTTCAATGTCACAGTGAAATTTAGTACTGCCATACTAAAACTGTGGATACCTTTTGTTTATTCTAAAGTGTAATCGTCAACATTTTTTGAAGGTCTATTAATATTAGAATATCCAGCAATAGGTATAAATTAGTATGAGAGACACTTTATCTGGTAATTAGTGTGTATCTCAATAGCTCATTTATATTTTTTTATTTTCTGTATGTTCACTAAACCTATTTAAAGATGCTCATTGCAAATAGGAACCAGCAGAACATATTATTTTGTGGACTCTTAGTTTTTTTAAGTGATAAATCAGAATTTATAATTGTACCAGCAAAATAAAGAGATGCTAAAAATTATCATAATTTCCCCTATTTAAGGAAAATATTTATTTTGAAGTTCGAAGTACAGCCCTAAAGAGGTCGCTACCTACGACATCGACACCGATCATCAACCCTTTTTGACAGTCGTGTAAAGTGAGTGACCATTGACGAAATAAGTGAAACCAATTTACACCGAAACATTAAAACGGAGAATAAGCCATCGGAATCCTATCCTTTGAGGTGAGTTTTGTATTTCAAATAGAGTGTCGTTCAGAAAGTGTAGCAGTGGTCGGTGGGGCTGTGTAGGTCAATGACGTGATGAATGTTTACTACAATGGCAACGCCTCGACTTCTCCCACAGTTTCACGCGCATTGTCTTGAGGTTCTCACGTGTTAACGCACTTTTTCCGACCCGGTTATCTGGTTGAATACTACTGTATTGTCGTTGGTCGTGTGTGGTACAGTTAAGTGTTTGTACAAGTTGCCATAAGGCTTCGCACCAGACGTTTGTGACTCACTTGCTCGTTTTTGTGATTGATTTTCCGCGGATTTTACTTGCAATTAGTCGTTGTCTCCAATGATAGTCAGTTCTTTATCGTTTATTATTGTATTGGTGTCTTCGAGCGTGCCGACCGGGTCGCGTAGTGTTTGTGTATAATGGTATTGTTGGGGCCTTCTCTCCCGTCTCCCGCGTTGAGGAGACAGTGTTGAGCCCCCAGTGATGTTCTCAGCCCTAGCTTACCAGTTATCTACTAAGTTTCTAGAGGAGCAAAAGGTGAGAGTAATTCTCTTTATATCTTCATGATAATATTCAATGTTTCCAGCTATAAATAAAGTAATAAAAATGCAGTTACATATATTGAAGCTGTATTTCAAGAAAGTTATAACGAATAATTATTCAATTTGTAAAGATGTCCAAATGGCTTTGTTGTAACTTTGATAGAATGTTGTCTGTCATCTTTATTTTTCATTTCTGAGTAGGATTTATGGCTTTGTACTCAATGCATGCATCACATTCACATTAAATTAAACAGAATAATAGTTATGTATATTTTATACATATAACTTTGACAGACATATAAAATAATAAGGACACTGAAGATTTCTTTGGTGTAAACATCTGTATAAATGAA
The DNA here is from genome assembly GCA_905163465.1 of Craniophora ligustri. Lineage (NCBI taxonomy): Eukaryota > Metazoa > Arthropoda > Insecta > Lepidoptera > Noctuidae > Craniophora > Craniophora ligustri. Next base: position 412,274 of record LR990967.1, on the reverse strand, counting down.
ACAACAATAATCATTGTTTATCTGTGTGAGTAAATCTCTTCTTTAGGTAGTTATATTTCAAACCTTTCTCTCTGTTGGACTATGTATTTTACACATACATACATTCACACCTTTTTTCCATGGGAGTAGAAGAAACTATAGAATGCCATATGATACAATGCCTGCATAGCACGCCTGCCTCGTCCACATTTATACATCTTATCATGTAAGCGCACCAATGACGAGTACTATTCACCAAGTACTGACCTTATTATTCACAACCCATCACTAAAAAAACCACTTAGAATAAAAACTATCTAAGCTATATTGATGTAAAATGTCATTTACAACCAATGCCAGTCTTTGAAACCTTTGAACCCATTAATGTTAAGTACCCCATGCACACTTACCTACTTACTTTGTTTTGACGACCCAATTAGTCCAACAGTAGTTAACACTGCCTTCTGTGCTTTGGGTCCCGGGTTCGAATCCCGGTAGGGACAAATGTTTGTGTGATGAGCATGAACATTTGTATCCAAGTCATGGTTGTTTCTATGTATAATATGTATGTATTTACAAAAAAAAAGTATTTATGTAGTATATTAACCAACTAGTATCCGTAACACAAGCCTCGTTGCTTAGCTCGGAACTAGATGGCGCTGTGTCATAATGTCCAGAAATATTTATTTATTTATTTACTTACAGAATATGTTTAATACTAAGTCTTATGAAGACAATTTGAATAGATATTCATAGTTATTTATCACTAGTTTCCTTGTACATAAAAGTTAATTATCAAGTAGATTTAATCATAACAACTAATGAGTTTGTAATGACTTGAGGTTGTGCTTAGATTTAACTGACCAATCTTACCTATTATGTTAGGTCAAATTGGTAAATATGTATATGTATAAATTAATACATAAGCTGAATATGTCAGAATAATTTTCCCACACACAAACTACCAAACCCACTTCACCCTGTTTTTCTGTCTGTCTGTCTTTATTCAATGCAGTTCAAAGTTTTGGCTTCATAATAATTGTCTCTCTTTGAATGTCGACAGTAAAGACAGCACTTAAAAACGCCCGCTATTCACTACTTTCTAGTATTTATTGGAAAGTAGAAGTGGCATACCTATTACCTATGTTACTATTTAGTGCTGCTTCTGTTAGCACCCACACAAATAAAAACTTTAACTGTGTGAAAATTCAATCAATTTCAAAACAACACAATCAATATCTTGAATAAATATTGATTATATGATTCAGTACATACAATTTTAATTGCAATTATGTAGAATTGTGATATATGTACATGCAATTTTTTTTGAAAAATTCAAACATTCAATATAAGGTAGGTAGTATCACTATTGATACTCAATGATTATACATTTATTTAAACTGCCTACTAGCTTTCTACCGTGGCTTTGCCCACAAGGCATATAGATAAAAAGTAGCCTATGTGTCAATCTAGGTAATAAACTATATGTATGTGAAATTTCATCCAAATCTCAGCAGTTTTTGCATGAAAGAGTAACAAACATCCATACAAACTCCACATTTATAATATTAGTAGGATAACTATATTTATTTCTGACATAATACAAAGCTTAATACTTCATCTGCCTGCAGGTTCCAAGGCCTAAGCCTTAGCCTGGTATCTGTTTATGGTTCCAGGGTTTTTGTGTGAATCCTTTCACTGAAAGCGATTGTGTTGAGAGCAACCTCACGCCGATAGTTCAAGGTGACATTTCAATTCGCCAGTATTATTTTTAACTGATGTAATGGATTTATTTTTATAAATATCTGTTATACCCTTGGCATAATCTGTCTTCTGGTACTGAGTTTATACATACCTACTTATCAATCTAAGGTTTCGACCTTAGATCGAAGAAAAAATAAATGATAAATTAGAGTGAAAATAGCGTAACAAAATATTATTTCCTGTAAATAACAATCACTTGATTAAGTTAATTGATTGTTGACATTGTGTGTGCGGCCTAACATTTTCCCAAACTAGATGACAGGATGACACGGCACAAACAGTAACAAGATAAGGATAATTCTTTAAATTAATATTATCAATAATATTAATATTTCTTTAAATTAATATTAATATTATTTGACTGAATATATTGATTCAGTGGAAATGAAATGAAAATAATAATCTTTCTCTATAATAGTGGAACACCTTGGTTGTGTAGTTTTTACTGAATATATAAGTCTACCCTGTTCCATTGCTAGATATGACAAATTAATTATGAGTCGAAAGACACATAAATAGGGATAAATCATTTGGATACCAGACGAAAACATCGCAATGACATAAAATTGTCTGAAGGGTATTTTGTTGTTGTGAACATCATTTAATAACAAAAAAACTGATTACTAAACCAAGCTGAGTCAACACGATAGCATGTAGGTAGAAAAAACCGTTTATATTTGTTATCTATTTATGTTTGAACAAAGCCCTGCTTTTCAATTCGTAACACTTTCGCCCATTGAGTTTGGCGATAGATTTACCCATAGAAGAGTGATAATACGTGAAAGCGTGCAGACACACTGTTGGTATACACAATAACGGTTTACAGTACACACGGCAAGGTGATCAGTATTCAATATATCTGGTTTGACATGCTATAGAACAGAGAAATCAGTAGAACAAGGCGCACTTGGCATTTTTTTTTGGCAGTAGACTTAGGGTCTCTCGTATGCTGTGTTCTCTCCAATAATAATAAATCAATCAATCAATCAATCAATTTATTTGTAAAAATAAAATATTTGGTAAAATTGCCCTGATGTCGCCAACTCGGGTGTGTCGGCCACGCGGTGGGCGTTATTCGCATCTATGTACAGCTTACAGCTCGCTTGATGGTAAGCGGTTAACCGTAGCCTATAAACGTTTGCAACTCCAGAGGTGCCGACCCTAAAATTGTATTTGTCATACAGAACTAATAAACAAACTCACTTTCGCGTTTATCATGTGAAATAGTGTTACAATATCACACAATTGGTTTTTCACACGCGTGTAGCTCACTCGTCCATGACTAACGGATGACACCATGTCCCATAGTCTACTGTATGACCTTACACCAGCTAATTACATTAACTTTTGGTCATTGTTCTAGTAATACATGATAACGATGACATGCCGTGTAAGTCTGAAAGTCGTATGAAGGATCTGCTATTGTAAACAATAATATGTTGTATTTTTTTTCTTTTGTTTATTAACGTATACCTACTTATTTTTAAACTGTCGTAGACAGTTCTCTCTCTTTCTCCTGTCTCATAATTCGAAATTCCGTCTCTTGTACCGCATCGTGAACCAACATTTTTGTGACTACTAATACCAGTTGTTTCCTGAAACGCCCAATATTTCTTCTGCTGGCCTATTCACTTTCATTATTATTGCGTAGTTGGCCTTTTCTTGAAGAAAATGAGTGAACTAAAAATGTTTCTATGTTTTAGAAAAAGCTTATGTGTAAAATGTATGTATAAGATCTTTCCAAAATAGATCAAGAGATGTCTGTGACGGATATAAAGATTGATATCTGTATTGTTTGCTTCAAAGCTTGAATATAATAAATTGCTTTTAAACTCATTTAACTTTTGTCCGCGACAGTCCGCGCAGAAGAACCTACTATGAGTAGTGACATAAAACATGTCTATGAAGAATTTATCATAAACCAAAAAATCTGCCCAAAAATAGCGGTTGAATTGTTAAAAATATCATATAGTTTTAGTAATTGTTAACAATAGCTTCCATATCAATTTTCGTACTAATAAGTTCAGATATGACCTTGTCCATACCTACAAACTTCCAACCCCCTTATCAGTTCCTTAAATCGTCCAAGTACAGCAGTAGCTTTAGAATAAAAACTATTACTATTCTATATCCTTCCCTAAGTCTCAAACTTTCACATCTTTTAAATTGGATCAGCAGTTTGATCGTGTTACTTTCTTTCGCATTTACAATATTAGTTAGAATTCGGTATGTGAAACGAATGGAAAAAAAATCATGGATATTTTTAGCAAGGAAGCTGACGGTTTCGGCTGACGTTATCATCGGAGCACGTAGGTTATAATAACAGTTTTGCAATAAGTCTCATTTCTGTTTAATAATAAAGCCCCATTAAAGCTAGCAGTAGCATACTGGTGGACTGTGATTTTAAAGGCCTCGAGTTCAATTTAATCTAACCCGTTCTGTGCGTTGTTGTTACATATTCAAAACGGTAGAGGAAAACATCGTGGGGAAATCTGTATGGCGGAGAGGATTTCTTCATGTCGTGTGATGTCTACCTACCCACACTAGCTGGCGTGGTGGACTATAGCCTAATCCCTCCTCTCATTTGGGATGAGAGGAGACCCGTGCCCACCTATGGAACATTAAAGGATTGATGATAAAAGCGTCATTCAGATTTATAACCTAATCATATCGAGATGATCGTTACTAAGACGGTAAACTTATAAAAAGGAATGGCAGAATATTCGCAATTCAGCTCAATAACATTGATTTAAATAATCGATTGTGCCTCGATTTTATAGAGACAGTCACTAGTAAAGAGTTATTGAGTATCGGCGCAATATCGTGGAATAATCGTCTTTATCGTTTGCCTTTCGATTTTGCGTCTATTAACTATTAAGCTTCGTATTGTTTTTTCAAGCGTGGTGATTCAAAACTCATTCTCGATTCTTTCGAAGGTCTTTACGGAAAGACAGCCTCCAAATGAATCCGTCTTTCTAGTATACATCATCTGGCTTTCAGACTCCTCTTACCGTTTGGCCTAAGTAACTAAACATCACATTTTGCTTTTATTTGGACGAACGATTCGATAGGAGCGACACAGCCGGTATTGCAAGCGCCCATAAGCTACGGTAAGCCATCGGTACGGTACGGTGCCATCATCAGGCAGGCTGTAAACTGGTTTGCCAGCCTCGTGAGATAAAATGTAATGACTATAATTTAGTTTACATAAAGCACCAACATTCTCTTTTGTAATAGATGGATAATGGTCCCATAGCGTCATTGATTAACACGACTCTTTTAATCAATGTTTCGATTTTCATTGGTATATTTATCATGTTGTCTAGGTATATTGTACAATCACTCATTGCTTACTGTTCCGGACTGTAGTTTTACGATGAAGTGCACAATTCATTGGAATAGTGACGTATGGATTACGAATGTATGCGTCAGACGCGTTCAATGATTACATTTTATCATTTCACGTATTGAACTCGGTGTTCCACTTGCATGGTTTTCAGTTTATTTAACATTTTCTTAATCTTTTTTTGTATTACTCGTAGACGTCCATGATTAATACTTAAGGTACCTATTGTATACATATATGTATGTACTAACTGCCTCCCGCGGCTTTGCCCACATGGTATATAGATAAAAAGTAGCTTATGTGTTAATCCAGGTAATAAACTATATGTATGCTAAATTTCATTCAAATCTGTTAAGCGGGTTTTGCGTGAAAGAGTAACAAACATCCATACATCCATACTAACTTTCGCGTTTATAATATTAGTAGGATTGGGACAGTTGAAATTATTATCCTGTGAGAAGATATCGTTATCTGATGCGTCGAGTTGATCCAGGTGGTTTAATGATTGGCAGAAAGGTGCACTCTTGTGCATAGACTTTGTTTGGACTTAGCTCACTGTTTCGCAGTGCATTGTCACACAAGTTTCTATTTCGCGGCTGTTCGTCTGGAAAGCGTCGAACTTTTTCCGCGCCACTGCTACTGGCGTGATGTTTTTACTAAATTGCCAGTTATTATGCGAACGCCGCACGCGATGGCTAAGGGAAACCTCTTACATCAGTCAGATGATCAATCGACTTGTGCTAACAGGCTTAAATGGAGAGATATACAGGTAATTAACGATAATGGATGAACGATAGAATTAATTACGTGGAAAGTGATATAAGTCGAGTTGTATCGATTTGAATCAAATGTGCAGTAGAAAAACATACCTCTTATAGATAATAAAGCCGATCTTGATTGCGATTTATCTACACTTCAGTTAAATAAGGATAGTTTTGACAAGGAAGTTCCCAAAACGGTCGTCTGAGGTGTTTCACTCAAACTTCGCCTAAGGTAAATTGAGTATTTACCTTAGTTAAATAAATTAGAGTATTTACCTTAGTTAAATAAATTAGAGTATTTACCTTAGTTAAATAAATTAGAGTATTTACCTTAGTTAATATATATTTGGTCCTACATAACTTCAATGGATTACTAATTGGTAACATTTATTGTTGTCTTTACAGCCACCTCAATACAGACTTTGTATGCATCATGCTTAAGGTGGAAGCTCCACGCTCGCCCGCGAAATTCCAATTTTCGTACGTTTTTTACAATTTGCCGGTCATTGTCAGGCTGTACAATAAACAAAATATGATTCGCGCCTGTAATAGGTATTTAGTTACAGAATTATAATCATTTAAATCAATAAAACAGCCCTCAAAGTGCATATAACTGTATTGATTGTCTATTTCATGAAAAAGTCATTCAATCCAATTGTATGCAATGTGAGAGTTGTATTGATGATATCATTATAGATGATGCATTCTTAAAATGATACCTCGTGTACAAAGGCGCAGGTGGCGGGCGTAGTACGCATTTATGACTACGCACATGTTATTATATTACGCACGAGATGCACCTGTCAGGGGAGAGACGTGATCATCATAATGATTATGATTGATGCTTGGCCTGAGTTGTCGATATAGCTACAGTAATATAGAATATTTTAATTTTGAAAATACCGTGCATTTAGTTGTACATGTCATCACGAGTAGGGCGTTAGGCGGAGAGGTAGGATGTACGTAGATGCTTACTGGCTCTTCTTTATAACACCTACTTTTTAGAATTAGTTTGGAAAAATGATTCAAATGTACCTGTAATCTAAATATATATATAACTCAAAGATGATTGACTGAGTGACTGACATAGTGATCTATCAACGCACAGCCCAAACCACTGGACGGATCGGGCTGTAATTTGGCATGCTGGTAGATGTTATGATGTAGGCATCCGCTAAGAAAATTCATCACCCCCTACGGGGGTAAAACGGGGGTGCAAAGATAATATGAAACTTTTATTTTTTTGGTTAAATTGCACGCGGACGAAGTCGTCAGCTATGTTAGTATAATTGCAATAAAACATTTGAGCTCAGCAGTATTTAGACCCACAGTTAGCCCTATTTTTTTTAATAAACTGTGCGACCCTATTTTTCTTAACCGTACACGGAATAAACGCCGAATCAATGATAATTTGATTTGATTTCTAAGAAGATTCCGGTAGCCGCCGCCCTAAGCTTAACGGTCGCTTTTGGGACCACTAAACTAAAGAAGTAATTATGTACGTGAAAAGAGGAAATAAAATTGTATCATCTAAAAATATAACTTAATAAAACCTTTGATAGGTATATTTACGTTTAGACCTGGATGCTATTTCGGAATTAGGTATAATCTCAACGTCAAGTCTTAAAATGAGTATTATATAATATAATTAATAGATATATACATATATTTATAAAGTCTTGAGTCTTCCTATTAAATAAGTATGTTACTGTACGTTAAACAATCAAATCAGTTGCAAACCGCACCATCACGAGATTGGATCGTTCGATCCGCAGACGAAAACTAGTAATATTGATTACAGTTTTCCATGTTTTACACAATATATTTCTGTCTTGGTGAAGCTGCAATCGTGATAGTACAATAAAAAGCGAGTTATTTTTAGGATTGAAGATATGGCAAGCGATTATAGTCACTGTAGCTATAGCAATAGAGATAAGAAGTAACAGATTCGTTTCATGATTATCTTTATGAACAAATTTTATTATATATACTCATAGTCTGCTTCCTAGATATACGACTGGAATTCATCATTCAATTTTGTTGTTTGTCTTAGTAAAAACTACTTATTAAATACTTAACTGGACCATTCCAACGTTGGGCTGAGAAGAGGCCCTTGCCCAGCTGTGAGAGAATATGAACTTGAGATAACATATATTATAACTAGGTAGTTAATCAAACAATTAATTTACAATTGGTCACACCACTTTACTTGGTCATACAGAACCGTGTTAGATCGTTATCGCATCTGTGACGAACCGCAGCGTTGCGCTTGCGCACGGACTGCGGTTATTATAATATATAATGGCCAAGTTTTTGCATGCCTTACTCCGTTTATGTAATAGTAACACTTTCACTTACAGTTTTGTTGTATACAAACTACATAATAGCTGTGATAGTCTATTCAGAAGTCTCAAGTTCGATCCCAAGGCTGCTCCCACTGACTTCAGAGCTACAGGCGTGTTTATGATATGCTCACACGGTAACCTGCATACCTAAGAGATTTTCTCAGTGGCGTGTGAAGTCTGCTACCCCGCAGTAGATTAGCATGGTGGGTTATACCCTAATCCCTTACTAAAGGAGACCTGTGCCCAGCAATATGACAATAATTGGGTTGAAATATAATTAAATGTGTAACTGTACAATTATATTATAATAACAGTCGATCAATTTCGGAAATAACAAAACAATATCCTGTTGGTAAAAGGTATTATAATCTAAAATGGGTATTTGTGGTTAGACATTTAAAAGTGTAAAGGAAAATAATATATTTTTACCGTGAAATGCCATGACTATTCCTATTAAAGGTATGCATATACAATGTGGAGATGACAATATGACTTTAAATGAAAACACTGGCAATACTGGTTTATAGAAACATTTGTAAACTATCAAATAAATCCGAACATGGAAATTAAAAAAAAAAAAATTTTCTTACAAACTAAATAGCTTAAAACTGCAAACAAAATAAAACACCATTTATAAAAATGGTACACTGACCTGCGATAAGAATGGCAACGCAGCTTGGTTTCATTCATGTTAAAGCTGTGGCCGACGCAGCGACGTAATGTTTGGCGCCATTATTCTTATTGTTATTAATGCTCAATTACACAAATCAAATCACAGAATATTAACCAAATAGTCGGGCATCATTCACCCGCGAGTTATTCACTGATCAATTTATTATTCACAATCACTTTTCGATCACATAATTATGTCGCCAGTCATTAAATTTTTTTATTTTCAATATGTCCGCCGTGTTCTTGAATACACAAACTACACCGACGTATAATGTTATTTCTCACTCTTGATAATAGGTCACCATTAGCAGCCATTTCTTTCAATTTATTAAAAGATATTATTATTCTATTTTTTAATTCCTCAACGGTAGTAACTTCTGTTGAGTATACCTCATTCTTTATGTGACCCCACAGAAAGAAATCCAGGGGCGTGAGATCTGGTGACCTCGCTGGCCACCGCACTGGTCCAAAACGGCCAATCCACTGCTGTCCGAACATTTGAGTCAAACGCTCTCTTGCAGACACCACTGAATGAGCTGGTGCTCCATCTAACTGGTACCACATCTGCCTGTACACGTCCAGCGAAAGTTCGTCCGTGTACTCGGAAACGGATCCGTCGAGGAGTTCAATGAACTTTACAGCATTTAAATTGCCATCAATAAATACCGGACCAATAATAGTATTTCTGTGTATGCCAGCCCACACATTGACCGCAAATCTGTACTGGTGTGAAGACTCCCGTACTAGATGCGGATTCACGCGGCTCCAGTACCGAAGGTTCTGTCGGTTCCATAAACCATTCCTTGTGAATGTACTCTCGTCAGTCCACAGCACATTGTACAGGAAGTCAGGATTCTCGAGATGTTTGGTTTCCAACCAGCGACAGAAAGTTTCTCTTATTGGCTTATCTCTCGGTAACAATGCTTGTACTTTCTTGTACTTATAAGGTCTGCGTTTGTCACGTTTCAAAACTTTTTGAATAGTTTTGTGATTTACACGAAAATGTCGACCTGCATTACGCAGACTGGACGTCGGATTACGATCATAATAATTAATAACTCTTTCGTCTGAAATCACATTTGCACGTGGAGGAGCACCATCTACGTGCGGGATCAAAGATTGATTTTCCCGTATCCTCTGGACAGCTTGTACAATAGTGCGCCCGTGGGTCGGACACATACGCGTGTTCCCATACCTCTCACGGTATGTCCGTACAGCTAAAGCGGCATTACCGTGACACTCCCCATAAATTAAAATCATATCAGTGTACTCCGAAGCGGTATAATTGTAACGAGGCATGATTATTTAATAATAAAACCTTGAAACACCAAGTATTAAGCGTCTAATTTCGCAAAGTTCACTTAGCTATTTAACTAAGTACCTATAATACGTTTATGTGTCCTGTCACTATTAAGAGGCCTTTTACAAAAATACGCGTTATTGTATACTTTCATCGGTGAAATTGAACACTTATCGATGCTTTATATAAATAACAATTAATTGTTAAAAATAGCGAGTTTTCTCTTCTACAATAATAATAAAGCGAAATATTGATAATTTATTTATTTATTCAGGGATAATCATTCTCCCGAAGTATGTTTAGGCAAAATCTCACGGAGAGCTGTTTTGGGAGCTCAAATTTGCAAATTCTGTCTATTATTCATACATAATTATTTTTTTCCCGTAATAGTAATATCGTACCCTTTAATAATAATAGAATACATTTTCATAATTACGCTTTTAAAATATAAAAAAAACAACTTGACGTAATTCAATTTTCTAATGAAAACGGTCCGAAACAAGTCCAAATATTGCCGAAGTTCTCTATCATTTTGTAATAATATTTATATCTAAATAATCTACAATATTTGTTTAAGACAGTATATTTTTTTTAGATTTTTTTATAAATAATTTTGCCTTTTATGAATAAAATGAAATTACTATAAATTTCACTGCAACGGCAATGTGCGCTCAGTATCGCGCGAGCGCTTGTCAAGGATGGGTTTATGTCAGTTTTTTCGGGAGACCTCTCGTGTCGATACTATCGTTGTGTGCTTTGCTAGCCGTGTCAACGCTGCTATTGTGTGCGTAGGATCATCGTATACTACGACCTAGACGACGAGAAAAGCTCAATCAATGCCGCAGCGGGATTTAAAAAAAAAAAAAATATTGAGTTATTTTCCTACATCTGTGTGTTTTATTTAAAGTTTAGTCCCACAAGTCAAGTTTTATACATCAAATATAATATGCAAACAAGTATTTTAGAATCATTTAAATGTTATTGTTTCTTCTGCATAAAAATATATTCCCATTTCCAGCACAACTGAATTTAACGAGGTTGTATTTTCCATTCTTATAATGAATTTTTAGTACCTACTCTTCAGATGTAACACCTGGGCTGAGGTCATAAAATATTATTTGAATATGAGCGCTTATTGATAATCCATAACAGGTGGTTACTAGCAGATAGTAAAAGCCGAAAAGTTTATTTATCTATTATTGATATTATTAAATCTATTAAACTATGTTACCGTGTCTGTTTGGTTGTAAAACGCGTGGTATGATTTTAACAAGTGTAAGAAAATAATGTATTAAATTATTTGCATGGTTTAAGGAATGCGGAAACGTTAAATCAAAGAATTTCATTATTAAATCAGTGTACATATTAAAATGCGAATAAAAAATAAATTATCCTCAATAATTATGTAAGAAAATTAAATGAAACATGATTTTCAAACCATAAATATTTATGTACTTATTAAATACCTATAAGTACATAAATAAAGCAATGAACATTGTGTCATGAATAATATAAATCAAATTTAAAAACCTTTCATAACTTCTATATTACAAGAATGTAAAATTTGCGGATCAAGATAGTTTGGTCGCCACACTCGCAACATCATAGTGCGAGCGAGTGAGAAGATGTGAGAGAAGGTAGAGGTCGCGTAACTAGCCGCCCGCTCGATGCATAGAAAATACCTAAATTAGCGCAGCGCCGAAATGTAAAAGGGCTCTTAAAACAAAGCGTCAAATTTCGCACAACACAACACAACACAACAACAAAGATACGATAACACTCGCGCGGCGACTTCAAACGGGCGCGGGCGCATCCGAAATTCCAGAGAAAATAAAATGCGTCACAGGCAGTAAGGACGTCCGGTGACACACTGACCGCGTAACCTAGACACGTCGACAAGTAAGCAAAGAGGAAACAAGCAAACTTACCTATCTCTTTCGCACATACATATTTTGCGATTGACATGAGTGCGTAACAGGAAAGTAATAACTTTCGTATGCATTTTTTCTTATCTAGCTGTGATGACACGCTTTATGACTCTTATGGCTCGGGCATAAAGTATAATTTGCATTGAGAAAATAAATTTGATAGAAAAGGCGTAGGTTTTTAAAGTGGCGAGCTGGCAACGTAAGTCGTTAACCTGTCGCGTGCTCTCCTGTTTACAAAACATCATGTCGAAAATACTTAAAATGAAAAATAATGTCCTGTGGCTAAACTACTGGATATATTCATTTGATTTTTTGTGTGACGGTTGGGAATATCATGACTTATACGAAGTTTCATTTATGATCATATTGTCCTCCCCACATTGTATAGGTAGTGGTGTCCAATTAAATGATTAATTATAGGTACATACCTACAATAGCTAAAGGGCGGAGCATCGTAACTACCTATGTAAGAATTTGTATTTAATATTTCATGCGCATTAAACACTAATTACTTCTCACGTACATCACGCTAAGTTTGATCGATGTTATTACTTTCCACCGATATTACACGTATAAGACTCTTCGCCTTGTGGTGGTCTATAGTACAGTAGCGCCCGCCCCGGCTTCTCATGGGTGCTGCATATAATTAACTAATATTGCATCGCTTTCACTTTTACATACATGTACTTTTCTCCACTAATAATACAAAAAAAAAACTCTTAGATATTTTTTACTAATACTGAATTAATGCTGCATCCTTGAAAATACACTTCCAAAATAAACCCTGAATCCCTGTTTCATCAAATACGTCGTAAAAATTTCAATGATGTGGAAATATTTTTAACCAGATTTACCTTTATTTCTAACCAGAAGTTGGTGTATGGAAGCTAGTGTATATGAAATTTTATGTATCTTCGTTTCTCTGTATTGTAAAGTATATGATTATTTCTCTGGTGATATGTGAATATCTACTACCATAGTTTGAAGAAATAGGAAAATCCTGACAACCATTTTATCCTTACAATATCACTTTCTTCCAGATATCGAGTTGGACTCGCCTCCTCTTTTATCCACTACTCCATCATAAACCCTATCTATGATTTCCATCAGGCAAGACCAAGGTCTGTTAGGGGCCAAAAGTTTCTATATCACATATTAGACCTTTAAGTATTTTGTCTTGTCGTTCTTTCTTGTGGCAAATTGAGTCGACCTCGACTATCCTGCCTGTATCGTGTTGTTTTGTGACAGCGGCATAGCGGACTAGCAGTATCAATAGTTCTTCTTGTTGAGTGTTATTTAAATCTTTGTCTTCGTGACGCTGTCAAAAACCCATACTCCGATAGTTTTCCCGAAATTGAGATTCAACTAATAAACGTCACACTAGACGACATACTTATTATCCTTTGACCTATTTTATTCGGGGAAACCTTACTTAATAGCTATATTTCTAGTTCCGACTCCGTGACGAACAGTCGTGTGTGTTTAATTAGGGCGGATCCACGCTCTGTTTTTTAAATTAAAATTGTAGTATCTGTGTGGCGATGCGTCGCTTTTTCAACGTAAGTACTATTCTACAATAATGGTTGATAATCGCTCGTGATGAATCATTTTTATGAGTCAAGTGCTACAAGGTTGCTCATTGTTTGTATTTATCTCAATTTTACTCCAGTTGAAACACAGTTGTCATTAAATCCTATTAACTACTAAGGTTTCATATCACGACCGCGACTTGCTCTTCCAATATATTAGAAAATTACTTAGTACGATGTGAGGAATATTCACTTAGTGTTGTTGTAAACTTGAATGTAGAACGCGACCAGTTTACCAGTTCTAATTGATCGGGCAATTATCTGCCGGATTCCGGTAATCTTTCTAAAATTATTTGTAGCTTGAATGATAAACCTAAAAATGGTTTTAATCAAGTGCTAGTTAGTAAGGCTAAACTAAAACTACCTTAAATAGAATAAAACAAAGTCGCTATTCACCTCTGTTTGTGTGCTTATAGTGCTAAATACGCATTGTGTATTTCCAAACTGGTAACAAACTGCCTGCATCTAATAACTCTCAGCAAGTTTTACCATCTCTTTCAACGCCTTCCCACGCTGCCTCTTCCGATGTATGGTCTCCACTGATGTACATTTCTGCCCTAGCGGCGTCTAGTTCCACGAGCTATGTACCCCACTGCTATCTTCAGTTTATCAATATTCTTCCAACTAAATTGACAACGCTGCTTTTTTACGGTACTTCGATTTTTTTATTCCATCCTGTGAAAACACCCATGACATGATGGGTAGGTAACACATTGATTGAGGAGCCTTAATGTCACACATAAATATGTTCTTGGGCGGGTCTCTGCTCACTATTTATGTTGTGTATAAATAAATAGTTTCCGTGCCAATAATAATTAGTTAATTAATACAGTTCAAGGAGGAAAAATACAAGGATGACACGAAAATTGGACCGCTCCGAAACTGGAGTCAATTAGAGAAACCATTGCTATTTTTATCTGTATTCTTAAGTCGTCTCAAAGCATTTATAATGGTCTTAATTTGTCTTTCAACGTGAAGTCGTTAGCCGTTAAAGATAGCCTTTTCATTTGTATGAAGTTCTTCTTGTCTCTCCTTACCAAAGGGCTTTCTGATAATATCGCTAGGATTATTTCTTATGCTAGAAAGAAAAAAGGATGCCTAGCTAATGTTATAAGACAGCTCTGAAAAAGTTCTGAAGAATTTAAATATTCTCGGCACACTGCACTCAAGATCTACCGCCTACTGCGAATGGAAAATCTATCAGTAGCTGTGACGAATAAACAATGATACGCTAGCCCATATCCTCTTCAGAAAAAAGTTGCTAGACGAAAAGAGACGCCCTGATCTGATCTGCTCACAACAACTGTCAGAATTCTTAATATGCAACATGTAATTCAGCTGATAAGTAAACATTATCTTATCTCCATCCCAACAATGGAATTGCGCGGAACTTGTGTAATAAATACTTTATCGGAACAATTGATGGCGAATAAAGCGATTACATTGATTAGTTCTAAAGATAAAAACAAAATATTTCGCAAAGACAAGCTGATAGACCTCCGCCTTTTGGAAGTCGGTTAAAAACGGTCCTCGTGCCACCAAAATATAAAGAATAAAAACCCGTATACTAACCGCGGCGAACAGTCGATTGAGTCCCATTGTGATCGAGCAGGAAGCTACAGTATTTGATAACTGAACTTCGCGATACGTGCTGTGGTTTGTTAACTACTTAACATACGGGTCATGTTTATAAGTTGGTTTGTTGTCTGTTTGAAGAGCTACGGTTTTAAGCACATCAATATTTGGATTTCGGTTTTAAATAGTAAGAGGTGATGTGAGTTTACTTAGGGATTATAATAGGCTCGCCCCCTATTACATGGGAGGTAAAACATACCGGCAATGTGTGGGTGTACATTTGTAGACCTCTGTCTTAAGATTCGGGGATGACAGGCCTGGGTGTTATACGTATATTTTTTATTATACAAAATGCAAGGGCTTTTAGTCATTTATTGACGAAGGGTGCAATATTATTTCTCTTAGGAATATAATTATGTCCTCCAAACGACCACTCTGTAGTTATATTTTTTCTTCCACAACCGAAGTATAATTAGCTCGAATTTGTGCACAACATTTTAAATGTATTTATGTACTGTTTTTCAGTGTGTGTATAATTAAGAATTTTATTTTAAGAATTAAAAGAAAAGTAAAATCAGTAAAAGTGAATGTGTCATGTGGGGGTAATGTCGTGAGATGTCGTGTTGGATCGGAGTACTTTTATACTTTATGCCTACGCAAATAACTTTCTGATTGGTGACATGGTATGCTGGGTCATTGAGCTTCCTAAATTAGAGATAGGTACATGATTACTCATTCATGCCAACTCATAAGGACAGGTATATTACTGACTCTTGTGTTTAAAAGACTTTTGAACATTGTTTTTTTTTAAATACATGGGACAATGTATACCTTCTAGGATTATGTACACTAGGACTTAGTCCTGAGTCGTCGGTTCGATCACAAACACAAATTTTCACATACACAAATACCCAAAAACAGAAAAACTAACTAAAGATCGTATAAATATTTGCTCCGTGCGGGGATTGAATCCGGAACCTGTGACGCACAAGCCGATTGCTCAGCCTACCGCGCGAATCAAGCCTTCAAACATTGCCACTAAACTAGGTATCTTAAAAAACTGTATTTTCAAGCTATGATTGTTAACTTGGATTCCTATCTGTTCCTCTTAGCAAGAAGCTCCAATTTCGGAGCTTCGTGATAAAGAAATTACACGATTGTACTATCTCATTAATTATCAATTCTGGTCACGGTCGGCTTTGTCCCACGATCTGTCCGATAGCTGTACTGTACGTCGTCAGTTTTATTGTAATGGTTTCGTTCAATTAACTCAGAAAATGATTCCTAGTTATTAGCAGAGAGTGCGGGGTAGCCTTGAAGTTATTTTCGTGACTTCATTACTATCATTCGAATTCGATCAAAAATGTTCCTTGAGTTTCTGATGTCGTAGTTGACTGTCCTACAGGGTATTTAACCAATAATAAATAAATCTAGACAGTATGACACAGCGCCATCTAGTTCCGAGCTAAGCAACGAGGCTTGTGTTACGGATACTAGTTGGTTGATATACGAGTTTACACGACATCGCTTTTCCGTAAATACTTATTATACAGGAACATGGCCTCCTCCTTCTCAATTGAGAGGAGACCCGTGCCTAGCAGTGGGACATTAATGGGTTGATGATGATATAGGAACATCCATCACTGAGGAACAATTTTCCATGTTCATTAGAACCCGAAAACGATACCACAGAAGGCAGGCTTTGATACCACTGCGTTAATCTGGTTATATTATCTTATTTAAGTATGTTTCTTAGCACTAAAATAAGAGAGCTGAAATTCTTTGGGATTACGGCCTCTGCTCTTGGCATTTTTCTTTCTTAGAAATATTTATCAAACTTCAAGGAAATCTTTCTGACTGCAATTTATTGACGTTTGATATTCAATCCTCGCGCATCATTGTCGAGTAACGGACGTCAATTAACCGCATCGATCTCTTTGTAAGCGCGCCACGAATGTCTGGTATTTGAAGGACGCATTAATGTGCTCGCATCCTTAGGGTGACGTCACGTCATTGCTGATGGCCTTTCATAATCGATTATATCAATAAAATTAAGTTTTACCTAATTTCATTTTTGCTCTAAGTTTATAATCAGTTAGTATCTTATAGTAAGTTAGTAATTGGAGGTACAAATAATTTATTGAATACAAAACTAATACTAACTACTGGCCATACTTTATATTGCGTTTTTTTCGCTCCCTAGCTCTATATCTTCACACTATTGCCTAGTAGTACTGTAGTAGCATTATTATAATTATGACTAGCGTGGGACATCGCGGCGTTCGCTCCCAAGTTGGCCTTAGAACGCGACGCTCAGCCTGCGTCCGTTATCGGTCGAACTGACTTCGACGTATTTCAAGAATGTCATGTAAAGCGTATAATAATTACTTACGATAACGTCTAGAGTATGTATCGGCGCCGTTATCGGATCGTTACCTTATCGATATATACATTTATTTACTTTCTCTGTAGTTACCGATATTATTAACTGGTGCAGGTGTGTTGTTTCGTGGTGCTGCTAGTAGGATTAGCACATTCTTAGGGTGACTCGAAAGACATTGACCCTGATTTTAGTCAGTATTAGATAAATTAATATCCTCAGTGCTTTTTTATTTACTTTCATTGCGTTCTTCTTTGGTCTAGCGAAGTTGGTTGCCAAATCGAGCAAAAGTAGAAATAGTACCTACTTGTACGTTAACCACATTTTAAAGCTCTTCAATGCCTTAAATATATTTCTGGTTTCGGATAAGACTATTCATATTCGAACCATGTCCAAGGTTTAGTAAATAAGTACTTAAGCTGCCCAGTCAAGTTCAATATCTCTTCGCCTAAAACAACAGCGTGGTTGCCATACCTTATATACATATTTTTATGTTCCGTATCACCAATTTTTAAATCGGCATCGCCAAATAGGCCTACTTCTTATGACTTAGTTTATCAACAGGCGGTTAGCCAACATATTTAGATGATTTTATATTCATTTCGTGTACCGCAACTATTTGGAAAATTTCACTGAGGAATTAGCGATTTGTAGATATCTGAAATAATTCATATGTGTATAAAAGCTGAATAAATAGATTCCCAATCAAATTCGAGTTACTAAACAACCGGATCAAATTTTCAAAAAATATTGTTATCATGAAGAATTCTCTTGTATCGTGGGCGCATTTAAATAAATACCAAGACTCTGATTGATTTCATTAAGCCACCGAACTTAGAAGCCGATCGCTCAGCCACTAACATCGTTGTTCACTTGTAGCAGTTGACGGTATTTATCCAGAAGATCGAATCCGTAACATATTATAAGATAATTCCAAAACATATAGACAAAAGCATTTCAGGGTCTGAAAAAAAAAACAGAATCGTAAAACAAAACTGTTTTCTGCAACCTGTATTAAGCAGCATCGCTTTCCTTCCAGTGTTCGTGCCTGGAGCCGCGCGTGAAGAGCCGCAGCATGTCCAAGAAGCCGGCCGCGCAGCCGACGCTGCACAAGGTCATCATGGTGGGCTCGGGCGGCGTGGGCAAGTCCGCGCTCACCCTGCAGTTCATGTACGACGAGTTCGTCGAGGACTACGAACCCACCAAAGCTGATAGCTATAGGAAGAAGGTGAGATGATTATGGGAATCCCTGTTACCCTTGCAGAATGGTGCTATAAAATGGATGGCAACCAGATAGGTGGAGTAGGGTCTTGTCGACGGGGACTAAATATGGGATGGCTAGACGCCCAGCAGTGGAATAATGCAGGCTGACGATACTAGTATAAAACTGATATGTTAGCTACTCCTTCAAATTAAATTCTTTGGAACTTTCAAAACCGTTTAAAATAATTTCCTCGGGAATTTTTGGGTGTCTGTTTTCTGGATTTTTTTTTTTTTTTTTTTTTTTTTTTTTTTTGGGACTTGCCCACCACCCAAATCCCTACTACTGCAACTCCTGTAAACCAGGATCAACAATAGTAACTATCCAGAAAATCGTCGAGACAATGAAGTCCGACGTGTCCCAGGGGAATGATTTTAACTGTCTTGGAACCCGCAGCGAAATTAATCATGAAGTTATATAGGAGGAGTAAGAAAAATATCAGTTTTTTCACTTCCCTCCTTATCAAGCGAGAGACAGAATAGAATTTACATGTCATTGATATGAGAACAGATGTTTACAACTGAGTTAAGCCCAGTTGCCAGGCACCACGGATGATAAATTAATAAGTTATGGGTCCTAATAATGTGAGCTATTATATCTGATTCCAATAATAGGTATGGCAAAAACGCTTAAACGCACGGAAATTCATCCTAGTCGCAACAAGGTCCGAGTAATAAATCACCCCAGATATAATTTGCAAACTATCGAGCATAATATTGCGTTCACTTTGCCATAGACTACACTCCCACAGGATATGATGTGCAGATTGCTCGTATTCACAGTTCGTTGAACAAGGGCACAATGGTGAGGAGACAAGCTTAAATGAAAACAATTTACTTTTAAAGTTGCCGTGTCCTGTAAGGAATTGGGCAACACAGTGGTCCACCTCCAACCAAGTCCTCTCCAGCCGCTCACGAACGGATGGAAAGAATTGGTGGAGATGGCGGCCCTTAGTAGAAGAATCCCACCTTATCTGCCATTCGTCTAAGAGTTCCTCCCAAACGTCGGCCTGGGGTTTAAACAATCTAATAATCTTAGCCCGGTCACGTTCTAAAAGGAATTCATTTTTCAAGTACACTCTTGAAGCGAAATACATTGCAGCACGTCGTTGTGCCTCGAGATCGACTGGCAGCACTCCCGCGAGTACTGGTAGTGCTTCCGTACTAACAGTCCTATATGCTTTACATAAAAATATCAATGCTAGACGCTGACTTTGAAGTAACTTACGTCGTACCGCACCTATGGTGGCCCTATCGGCCCAAACAGGTGCTCCGTAGCACATACAGCCTAGGTAAGTAGCCCCATAGATGGTTTTTAATGTATGAAAAGATAAACCCCATGTAGCCGTAGATATTCTAGTCAAAGCATAAAAGTTACGTTTAGCTTTTTCACCCACAGTTTTAATGTGTTCAATAAATGAAAAATTTTTTTCAAGTACGAGACCGAGGTAACACACTGACTCCTTTCTTTTTACGGTGACGTTATCGAACTTGATGCTAGGCGAGGATTTAAGACTACCTTTCAAGATTAGTTGAAAGGTTTTTTGCGGCGCGAATGTTAAGCGGTTCCGTTCGCCCCACGCGGATATTAAATGTAAACACGAGTGGGCTAAGTTTTCGAGACCAGACCGCGTATTTGACTGAATGAGCAGAAGGCCATCGTCCGCGTAACCAGTCAATGAACAGCCGTGCGGGAGCGGTATCGCGAGAAAATCATCAAATCCCAGATTCCAAAGGTACGGCCCGATTACAGAACCTTGAGGACATCCCATAGTCAGTGCCTTCGACACAGAATGGTGCCCAAGTGTCAGTTTAACGGTTCCGTGTAAGAAGTACGAGTATATAAGAGTGTAGATATTTCTAAAGCAACCACGACTTTTTAATTTAAGCAGTAACATCGGCCACCAAGCGTTGTCGAAAGCACCAGAGATGTCAAGGAAAATGCCGACGACGTATTTACAATTCGAATTATTTACTATCGTTCTAACAGAGAGTGCGGCGTCAGTTGTCTGTTTTCTGGATGGTAGCAGGGAATACGTATGGCGGCTGTCAGTGGAATCACAGGGAGGGAGCGCCCTAGAAGGATATACACCGATCTAATCGGTCAACTATAATTTTTATTTCAGACATAATTATATAAACCATAAATTATTACATCTATAAGTTATTGACCACATTACACACAGATAAAGGCTGCTCCGGTAAAGCAGATATAAGTAGTAAAGTTGAAATTCATCATTGAGAAGTGGCTTGACAAAGTACCACGCAAATCCTGCGTCGTAATAAATGAAACAATGATTTATTGATAATCCCTGCTTATTAGATGAAGTCCAGGATCAGCCTGATACTGATCTACGTAGAGATTTTTATTGTTACCTTGCGTTTCCCACGGTCGTATTACCATAGCAAATTATTCAAGACAAATTCTAAGATATTCATCTTATGTTTCTTGTGCATTAAGATCTGCTCACACGATTATGGAGAAAACAAAGACACACTTCGCAACGATTGTACTGATGTAATTGCTGTGAGAATCGCCATTTCTACCGACTTTAAAGTTTCATGTGTTCTTGTGAATGAAAAGCGCTACCTTATCAGCTGTAGAACAACTATTTCGCTATCCGTTTATTGTAATGTGATTATTATATAAAATTTGTCTCGTAAAGAAATACAAAGACTTGTGAGCTATTTCAGTATTCATTCAGTATTCATTTATTTATTGCGTTCCACAAAGTTTTTTAATTTGGTGGTATACATTATTAATATAAGTACATTGTGGACCCTGTCGGGCACAGCAATATAGGAGAGAGGAAATATTAATTTATGTCAGCCATTTTGAAGATATGATTATTGTCTGTTTTAAATCGTGGTACTATTATTTATTCTTAACTTAATTAATAATTGTAACTAAAATATGACTATATTTTAGTTACAATTATATTTTATATTTATTTATTTATTATTCTAATTATTTAAGAACATATTTTAGAAGGTTAATTATTATTATAGTATTACATATGTATAATTTGGGAGCTATTTTTTCTATTCAGATGTATTATGAATTTAGACGGGTAATTATTTATTTTGATAATGTACGGATTATTAAATAATTATATGTATGTGTATATATTATTTTATATTATATTACATAATAAAAGAAATTATTATTAATTATATTTTATATATTGTAATTTTATTTTATTTAAACTTGGTTATCACGTCTCCGCGGGCGCCAATTAGTGCCAGTTCACTTTTCACCTTTATTATTATAAGCATAGGGTCCAAAGGCACGAATTTCCTCTCATTTGACAGGGAGTAAGCTATAGTCTACCACGCTATCCTACTGCGTGTTGGCAGACTTTGCACGCCATCGAAGAAAATCACTCAAGCATGCAGGTTTCCTCTCGATGTTTTCCTTTACCGTTTGAGCGTATGCGTGCCTTGGGTTTTAACTCGAGACCTTTGACATCTCAGTCCACTGATCACACCGCTAGGGTACCACAGCTCACGTTTGCTGATTGTAAATGTTGTTGTATCCCTACGCGTCTCTTCTCCAGGTGGTACTGGACGGCGAGGAAGTTCAGATCGACATCCTGGACACAGCGGGACAGGAGGACTACGCGGCTATCCGCGACAACTACTTCCGATCCGGCGAGGGCTTCCTCTGCGTGTTTTCCATCACCGAGCCTGAGAGCTTCGATGCTACACAGGAGTTCAGGTATTGCCACATTTCATTAAGTGGTTATCATCTGTATATTTTTAAGTGGTTATCATGTTGTAATCTGTAGCTAGTGTAAAAGTAAGAAATCGCTAAAAGCATGTCAAATATCTTGGTATAAATCGTTGTGCCGTTAGTGGAAACTGATATGTTAGCTACTCCTTCAAATAAATTTCTTTGGAAGTTTCAAAGCAGTTTAAAATCATTTCCTCGGGAATTTTTGGGTGTCTGATTTCTGGATGGTAGCCTCCCCTCGCGGAGAGGGTACCGGGGAGCGCCCTAGAAGGATATCCACCGATCTAATCGGTCAACTCCTTCATAAAGGTCACATGCGCTGTACTCGTAACCGCCGCGACATGCATGACAAGATGTATGAATGTGGACGAAGCAAAAGTGGTATTCAGGTACCGTAGCGCGTGGCATTCTGTAGTTTCTGCCTAATCTCATGAGAAAAAGGCGTGAGAGTATGTATGTATATATTACGCGTCGACTTATGTACACAATTCCACGTCCCCAGGGAACAGATCCTGCGCGTAAAAAACGACGAGAACATTCCGTTCCTGCTGGTGGGCAACAAGTCGGACCTGGCGGACAAGCGGCGCGTGCCGCTGGACAGCTGCCGCGAGCGCGCGCACGCCTGGCAGGTGCCCTACGTCGAGACCTCCGCCAAGACGCGCGACAACGTCGACAAGGTCAGCCCGTCCCCTACTACCCACTCACTACTCGCTACTCACTACTCTCTAGGCGAGCCGTGGGGAGAGGCTCAAATGTACACTTCATTTTACAACACTTTTGTTAACTGCTAATGGCACCCAGTCTAAGTGTCAGTTAACGACACATTTTGTCGTTAACATTAACGTTAAAATTATTAAGATTTGTAGTATCGAAGTACCAGTTTAAATAAACTGGACTTTGAGTAAATACTCAAAGTGAGATATTTGAATTAGCAAATATATTTTGATCAAATTTATATAGAAAGATTTTTGCTAGTTTAAATTTTAACAACATAAATTGCGAAACCAATAGCTTTAACGTTCATGTAAAATACCTTTATTTCTTGCATTTTCTAGCAAGTGATTTTTATCATAGTAATTGACGTCTATATTTAGCCTCTGCCCTCGTTATTCTATTTCTTTCTTTCCCTATCGAGTCCCACATAAGCCAAGCCTGAGCTTTGCACGCTTTGACTATATCAATTTGACTGACTGCGTCGGTATGGAGCGAGAGTGCGGCTCCGGCTGGCTTCCTAGAGTTGTGCTGTGCAGCGCCCGCTCGCCTCAAGCTTTACTTTATATTTCACAACACTTACATACCATACACATTACAAGAAAATCTACCAAAATCTTGTATACGTTATACGTTTCGATAAGGTGGCTATTCGACCAACATATTTAATTGACTTATTTTAAGTCCTGTACTCGAATATTTATTCTAGGTCAGGCACTGCACGGTGCAACTCTTAAAAAAGTATTTTTCAAATATAATGGAACCCGAAGAACTAACCTATGTTTATGTTACGTACCCACTGTTAGGCCGACTCCGTAAAGGCAAGTTTTCATTAAATTTTACCGATCAAATTCGTATCAAGCACGAGCGACTTGCTTATTGAAATAAAAGTACTTTTTTACGAATTTAATCGTGATATGTTGGTATTATTGAATTCATCATAGTCATAGATTAAATAATATCAATATACCGCGATAAAAAACCGTAAAAAGTAGGTTTAATTCAATGTCTATGAGTATTCGCGTAAGTGTAATAATTCAGTACGAGTTGCTTATGTAAAATTTAAGCATAAGCGCCAGTATTTGAAATCACAATGGCAAATGTTTATTTATAAGTAGTTAATTACTTACTTGTTAAATTATTTATTCACTTACCAGGCGCATATTTAATTTACATAAAGAAACTGTTTAATTTACACAAAACTTGTAAATTATTGTATATCTCATTAAATTATTTTGAATGTAAAATGAACAGAATGTGTTCATATTTTTTACTTGTAACATTTACCGTTGGAATTTCAAGTGCTATTTCCTAGTTTTTGGGTAATGTGTGAGGGTATATGTGGGTGGTGGGTGCGCTTGTTTGTGTGTCCGGTGTGTGATGGTGGCGTCCGCTGTCCGCAGGTGTTCTTTGACCTGATGCGCGAGATCCGGTCGCGCAAGTCCGACGACAGCCGCGCCACCAACGGCGACGTCAAGGGGAAAAAGCGGAGGAGGATCAAGTGCGCCATCTTGTAGGCCGACACCCTCCCCGGACACCCTCCCCGGACACTCGCGCACACTGGCCGGCCCGCCGATCTCACATGATAACGATATTCTATGCTGTACTCCACGGAGGAGTGTTTTTGTATTGGTGTAAATAATGTGTCAGTAGAAAGTTACGTGTAGTGTCCGCGGTGCGGCGGCGGCGCCACCAGTGTCCGGCGGCACGTGTCCGGCGTCCGGCTGGCGGGGCTCGCAAGTGTCCGCCGGTGTCCGAAGCGCGTCCGTGTCCGCTTGCCGTGTCTGTTCAGTGATATTTGTCTCAACCTGTTTATACTGTGTTGTGGGTGCCACGATTATACGAAATGCCTAAAATTCACATGCTCAAAACTCACATACACAATATTCTGCCTACTTGACAGCACGTGCTAACTGCTTGCTACTGTTGCTACTAGCGGCATGTGCTCGGAAGTAGACAGAAAATATGATCGAGTATTCAAGGACATAAGTTCGCTATTTCCTGTTTTGTTTTATAAATAAACTTTTTGTGTTTCTTTTATATAATATCAATGGACTACTTTGAAATGTTGTATTCAGAAAGACGGAAAATATTTATATTACAATACATCGAAAAAACGGACAATAGTTATGTATGTGACAATTGTATTTACATAATTACAATAAAATAATAATTGAATGCAATGCAATAATTAATATATAATTAATTTCCTATATATTAAATTTCTTATTGTATGTACAGAAAAAATAGTTATGATATAATTAATAAAACTTATATAATTATCACATACAATAACTGAACTCAAAAACACATTTTGTAAATTAGTTTAATACATTTTAAACTCTACGCCGTTGACATAAAGTCGTCGGTCGCATCTCGGGTATCACTAACACGATACATGTACTAGGTGTAAGGCAGGCTATTGTAAATGTTAATATATTTCGCCCACTTTGGTGCTTGCATTTATTGGGTGCTGTTTGTAATGGGAATAGGGTCGAAAATCACTTGACACAAGATTCGTACAGTTTCGATATAGCTTGAAATCAGGTATTTCATAACTGAGGAACTTGTAACTGAATACAATACATTAAAAAGCTATTTCAGTGGTTCTCTTCTCTGATTAAAGGATTTTTTTAATGCGAAAGTCATTACAAACAGAATTCCATAAAGTTTTTTTATAAATTAATTATTGTTGTATTAAAGCTTAGTGCTTTCGCGTTGTATGTGCGTGTCGCACAACTGTGAAGTCACCGGTCCCCACTAGACACAACGTGTAGACTACATATACACTGACAATCAGTATATCCGTACATGTTGTTCATTGTTATCGGTACTAGGAAATACGACGCTCCCTTTTATTTAGAAACAAATAATCTCGTTTTCTACTCGTAACGAAAACCCGTTCGGCGTACGGCGCTCTAATTGGTCAGAGAGTTTGGAACGGACCAATCACGAAGCAGCAATGCACCATTTGTTTCTACAGTCTTATTTAAATAATAAGGGATAGCGCTATTCAACGTGTGAGCTGCCATCCCTCTCTTACAGTGCAAGTAAGACTGCTTAAACATAATATGGGCAAAACACAATAGACATTGTTGTGGTTGTTTTCAAAATTATATCTGACTTTTCTGATATATATGTGGTTTAAAAACCACAAAGGAAGTGTCATATTCAAAATGAAAATAGTCTGTTACTAAGGTGAGTGGGTAATTTCCTAGTGCCTATAGCACAGTCTCTATTCCACCTGTACACACACGAACACGCATGGTCCGTAGCGTAAGTTTTGTATTTATTTTCTATGTAATAAGTGCTAAATGTATTGTGTAATGTGTTGGAGGCGTACTGTTTTGTGTGTTTACCGTAATAGTAATTATCATATAACAATTAGTCAAATGATTCTTGTTATTTGGTCAAAATCTCATTCAGAATCTCTTCCGCAGATTTTTTTTAAGCAATTCAATACATTGCCGCCACATTTTTATAAGTATTCATAGATTTAATAGCATTCCTAAGAAAATACTATTTCAGTGAACATTTAGATTGTGATGTCTGCACCGGAATGTATAGGTATTGCTTCACGGAATAATCGACTTTGTATCGTCTTTATATATGGTATGTTATTGTTTTTACATGCTGACCGTCACATACGTCATTGTAAACAAAACTTGAACACTCATATATTATCCAGTGTTATAAAATTATGTTCGTCTCGCCATTGAGTGTCGTGATGGCGGTCAGTTCGTAAATAAAGGATAATTATATTAATGTAATGCTAAGTTTTATATGCAACAAAGTCTGATATTTTTAAATCTTCACAATTCACATTGTTTTTTATATATTTGGCTGTTGATCCGCCATTTTAGGCTGTATGCCTTACTAATTACATTAAAATTTTATAGAACGAAAACTCCTCGGAAACATGATATTATACGCTAGAATTTTATAATAGAGCGCTGAGAACGCGAATATAACTCTTGTGTTGTGTTAGAGCGAGATGGGCTATACATCATGTATAGCTCCGTCCTGCTCTTACACACGAATCTAGGTCAGATTTTCTAAGATAAACGTAGCTGAGATGGTAATTTTATGTTTAATGTAGACACGGTCACTTTACTTGGCGTTGGATGTTAGATTAGCCAGTTACTTCATTATAGTGAGTAAGTCTCGTACACAAGTGTCAACGAACAAGTTGATGTTGCTCTAATGCCATTATCGTATGTACTGTCCGCATGGTGCGTCATGACATTATTAGCATAATATATACTGTTACTCGGGGCCGGGTGTCGAACCCCACGTGCTCCCCAAATACCAAGACGAACTATGATTATATAAGTCTCCACGCTCCGTTCTCTCGCATAAAGTAACAATCCTTTAATTAGGATCCTACAAAACACGTTGCATGTCGATAGAAATTGCTGAAAAATTACTCAGTATTTTTTATTATTCACATTTCACAAATCCTGTCGACAGATGGCGCTGTTATCAAACTCATATTCCTATTATGTACTTGTAATATTTCTATAGGCTAGTTATTTTAGTTCACAAATGTATGGATTATGTACCTATGTGTATGTATGTATATCGAAGTCACAGGAACAAAATGATAGATATAAAGCAGGAAATATACAGATTTGCAAACGGATGCGTATTATTTACAAAATTCCTTTGAAGCTATGTACAAAGTGTAGAAAAGATAAACAGAAAATTAAATCAAGACAGGTCTCCCAAAGGCCATCTAATCTTTACAACATCAGGAGATCTACTAACCAATAAAATTATACACACCAAGCGTGATCGACGCGTCTTGAGTATATATATATTATTAATCTATTCTTTTTGTGAAGTAAAAGTTCCATATACGTTATCTACATACATCTATATACGTATATGCATATTTAAAAATGTTAAGTTGGTTCGTGTTAGTTTAAAATCTCAAAAAGATTTGCACCCTTAAGCTCAAATTGATTATATTATAAAATATTGATTGAAACGATATACAACCAGATTCGAAGATTGTTTTTATCTTAAACCAAACAATGTAAAAAAAATAGTAATTTTTCTTGTAAAAGTGTTCTCTAAATATCTATTTACAGAAATATGTAATATTATTTAGGTAAGTACCTATCTTAAATAAAAATATTAAAGAGACAGCTACAATGATGGGTGCACAGCATGTACCGGTGAAGTATTATATTAAGACTTATTCGTGACTAATATATAAGGGTCAATAACATATCTTAGAACGCGAAAACCTAGCTGTTTTATATTTCCTAATATTATCGAAGAAAATAATATATTATCATCAAGTTCGTACGAATATTAAAACAGTTATCGCGAACTCCACAGGCCTTTCTCACGCTGATCCGCCAGATGTCGCGCCTGAAGAAGGGACTGGCGGCCGACGCCGAGGACGGCGAGGAGAAGCAGCGAGGACCTTGCTGCGTCCTGTGCTAGCCGCCGGGCTACACTTGTACACCACACTATGCTATGGAATACTCCAGAACTTTCACTAAAGATAATTAAGGGTTTCAATTTTAGGGTTAAAGAATTTGATATAAAGGGTCAGAATGGTAGTTCTGTGTGGGTGAATATAGTCATACATATATTATGTGATAGGCTTCATATCGTCTCTACGGTATGGTTTCGCGATCCAGTATATAATGGGACTTGATAAAGCATAAGTCGGATTGGTGTGTATTTCTAGTGCGCTGGGAAAAATGGTACACTAGTTCGTACGTGCAGCTTCATACACGTGGAGATTTTAGTGACGTGTGATAAAGAGGTTGGTCGGGCCACAAACCTCATATGCATTTACTTCAAAAAATATAAACATTCCCAATAAGTTTTTATTTATTTATGCAACCAACTCTGTAATCTATAAGCTTTTTCAGCTGTTATCCACGGATACAAGTCGTCATTTAATTACTCATAACTTGAGTCACTTTATATAAGAACGGTTGTCCTATATAAAACATGATTTGACCAGCAGGAGACGACCTTTAACGCTGCTGCCATTCTATTAGCGATCTTTGTGATCTGACCCTGATTGCTTGCTCAATATCCATATCTGCCTGTGCCAATTAAAGCTTCTAAAAAATATTTTCCGAATGTGGCGGAAAAATAAATTGTACATTTTCTGAAATAACATAGGCAAAACTTTTCAGTCGGCCTTTATAGGGCCTTGCCAAAACCAGCTACTTCCTAGCTCGATTAATTAATATGAATAATTGTGTAAATATTTATTATAATATAATAAAACAGTTGTATAATATTCGTGTGTTTTTATTTTACAAAAATATGCCAGATACAAAATGTTAACATATTTACACTATACAATATATTATATATCTTTCAATTTCAGCACAAATTACGTTATGTTACAGAACATTATTAAAAGAAATCATCAGTCTTTTTAAACAAAGACTAGATAGCGACTAGGCGTATCATATTAATTAAAGAATGATTCTGGGTTCGAAAATATCCAAACAATAATCGCCACAAGTCTACCTAGTCTGAAACGTACCATAATGCGGCGACCCAGGTCCGAAATTCGAATTCCCGCCTAGGCTTACAACCCTGAAAGTGAAAGTGTCTTTCATGCTAACCTGAAAAGGTACCATTAGAGATCTGCGGCAGGCGCGGTGCCCGGGCTCCTGCTGCCCTTCCAGCGGTCCCCGGCGGTGAGCTCCGCAGGCTGCAGGGGTCAGGCCAGCTGGCACTGGTGGCCGCAGCCGGCCGGACACAGCTGGTACTTCTCCATCCACGCGCGCATGTGCTGCAGGTGCCCGCCGTGCGAGCAGCCCTGGCACCACGCGTACAGGCCGCGCACCACCTGCCGGGAGGGGGGAATATAGATACACCCTGGTCACTTCATTAAATGCCTATTGGCCATCGAGCGAGCTGGAGTTGCGAAAATGCCTTTGTCTTCGTGTCATTTCTGAACTGTCAACTGTCAAGTTAGTTTACATGAGCTAATAAACTAACGGACATAGGCGGAGAGTGGCCGTTCTGTGCCTGGTAGCAGGTGCAGGTGCGGGTGGCAGGAGTCGCAGGCGGCGTGCGGCCGCGTGGTCGTTCTGTAGTACTATAGGGGTACGTACCCGGTGGCAGACGGCGCACAGGTCGGGCAGGTGCCGCAGGTGCGGGTGGCAGGAGTCGCAGGCGGCGTGCGGCCGCGTGGTCGTTCTGTAGTACTATAGGGGTACGTACCCGGTGGCAGACGGCGCACAGGTCGGGCAGGTGCCGCAGGTGCGGGTGGCAGGAGTCGCAGGCGGCGTGCGGCCGCGTGGTCGTTCTGTAGTACTATAGGGGTACGTACCCGGTGGCAGACGGCGCACAGGTCGGGCAGGTGCCGCAGGTGCGGGTGGCAGGAGTCGCAGGCGGCGTGCGGCCGCGTGGTCGTTCTGTAGTACTATAGGGGTACGTACCCGGTGGCAGACGGCGCACAGGTCGGGCAGGTGCCGCAGGTGCGGGTGGCAGGAGTCGCAGGCGGCGTGCGGCCGCGTGGTCGTTCTGTAGTACTATAGGGGTACGTACCCGGTGGCAGACGGCGCACAGGTCGGGCAGGTGCCGCAGGTGCGGGTGGCAGGAGTCGCAGGCGGCGTGCGGCCGCGTGGTCGTTCTGTAGTACTATAGGGGTACGTACCCGGTGGCAGACGGCGCACAGGTCGGGCAGGTGCCGCAGGTGCGGGTGGCAGGAGTCGCAGGCGGCGTGCGGCCGCGTGGTCGTTCTGTAGTACTATAGGGGTACGTACCCGGTGGCAGACGGCGCACAGGTCGGGCAGGTGCCGCAGGTGCGGGTGGCAGGAGTCGCAGGCGGCGTGCGGCCGCGTGGTCGTTCTGTAGTACTATAGGGGTACGTACCCGGTGGCAGACGGCGCACAGGTCGGGCAGGTGCCGCAGGTGCGGGTGGCAGGAGTCGCAGGCGGCGTGCGGCCGCGTGGTCGTTCTGTAGTACTATAGGGGTACGTACCCGGTGGCAGACGGCGCACAGGTCGGGCAGGTGCCGCAGGTGCGGGTGGCAGGAGTCGCAGGCGGCGTGCGGCCGCGTGCGGCGCCCGCAGCGCCCGCAGCACACCGCCACGCTGGTGGACTGCTGCGAGATCACCCACACGCTGTTCAGCCACGCGCACCGAACCACCTGGACCAAGTAATGCATTTGAAGAGGCAGAAAATCTAGACAAATCTGGCTTCAAACGAAACTCAAGAACTTTATTACCCCAAATATGTTTAACATTACAAGACTTTTTACTTCCGGAGCAAACACTGTGCGTTACCTCGGTCGCGACGTTCCACAGTTTGTGTCGCTGCAGCAGCTCGATGTAGCCCAGCAGCCAGTGCTCTTGTAGACTCTCCTCGATGTATGGAAACAGGTCACTCCTGCGGTAAGGTCCAATAGTAGGGTCAAAAACTAAACGCATAAAACTTAGTACAATATGTAGTAGTCTCTGTGAAACCGTACCTGTGGTCCTGCAGCACCAGCATGACGACTGCGGCCGTCTGCACGTCGCCCAGCTCAGCGTGCAGGCGCAGCGCGGCCGCCAGCAGCGGCGCCAGCTCCAGCTGCGGGCTGGCCGCCGAGCCCACGCGCACCGCCAGCCCGCCCGACTCGCTGCCCTCCCCCTCCTCCTGATACCACACCACACACGCTCACTAGTTACACTCCACATCACAGCGGCGCCAGCTCCAGCTGCGGGCTGGCCGCCGAGCCCACGCGCACCGCCAGCCCGCCCGACTCGCTGCCCTCCCCCTCCTCCTGATACCACACCACACACGCTCACTAGTTACACTCCACATCACAGCGGCGCCAGCTCCAGCTGCGGGCTGGCCGCCGAGCCCACGCGCATACACTCCGCATACCATACCATACCACACCACACCACACACAGTCACTTGTTACTTCACACCCCAGACACTCCAAAACCGTACCACACGTTAAGTTTCCACTATAAACTCGTCGGAGCAGGAGAAACACCTGGTCGGAGGATCCTCCTTTTCAATCCTTTCCAATGGAGGGATTCACACCTTCTTCCCTCCATACTTATTAAAACTATATGCTATAAACAATGCTCAAAAAAGGTGAAGGAAAACTTCGTGAGGAAACCCGCATGCTTATGACATTTTCTCGATGGCGTATAAAGTCCGTATAAACCCACACCAGGCTCGCGTGGTAGACTATAGCCTAATCACTCTCAAATGAGAGGAGACCCGTGCCACGTAACAGTGTGACAATAATTGCGTTGATTATGGCTATAAGCAAGAGCACGTTGATGACTTTTATGACGTAAAAATATCACAGAAAATGCTGTTTTAGACACCAAAAATTAAAACCTATTTATATATCTATCTCTAAAGAGTGGCATTTTAGTATGAATTACTGTTAATTATTTTTAAGGTTAAAATAAGGTCACCGATTATTACTAAGTCAGTCTTCATACCACGTGGGTGAGAAACAAGCTTACAGCCTGTAAAAATCGACTCTGTATAAACTATTTCAATTCATTTTTGAAAACGTTTTCTTTTATTTCCATAACTTCCTTGCTTGTGTTCTTAGAGAACTCGGTAGGTATGAATATATGAGTGTTACCTGCATGTTGTGCGAGTAGGTGTGGTCGTGCGGCGCACTGCCCGGCGACCAGCTGCCGCCCGGCGACGCGCCGCCGCCCGCTGTCGCTACACAACCCGGACAACACAATCATATTCTTATCTCATATTACATGTGCCAAAATGGCTATTACTCAGGATAATTAATCATAGTGTTATTTTTTTATTTCATGTTATAATAGAAATGGTCAAGTTGCAACTTGCTGACTCGCCTGACAGAAAGAAGAGTAAGGAAGAATTTTCATGAATATACTCTCGGATTCTTCACTTTCACATTTACCTAATAGAACTGCAATCTTTTTTACAGATTTTATACATTTTAAGTAGCACTGAGATATAAAATAGTGCTGTTTCTTTTACTTTGAAGAAGAGTGTAAGAGATTTGAGTTGTATGACACCAGCAACAAAAACAATGATTGAAGTATTGACTGACCGTTGCTATCCTTGTCGTCGTGGCGGGCGTGGGGCGGGGGCGCGGGCGCGGCGGGCGCGGGCGCGGGCGGGGGCGCGGGCGGGGGCGCGGGCGGGGGCGCGGTGCGCAGCGGGAAGGCCTCGTCGGGCAGCGTCCAGTCCGCCGCCTCCGTGTCCACGTAGTGCGCCGACGCCGCCGACACCCAGCCCGCCACCTCTGCCGACAGGGGGACTTGTTAATAGTCCAGTCATTTTAGTGTTTCGTATACACTTGTATAATGTCATCATAAAAGTTGTCTCAAAACCTATATATTGTAGGGTGTCCGCAAAGGTCAAAAATCGAAGGTCAAAGGTCACACAAAATTGTTGCAAATATCTCGGTTCCTATGAGTTTTTCACTGTTGGTGTCTATGCTAATATTGTAGAAGATTAAATTTCCTACAGCTTTTGCCTCAAATATATTTTTATACGTTTGATCGTTTTCGAGATAGAGGGCGGAGAGTGCACGCTTAGAGCATCATTTAAGGGTAACCGGTAGTCTCGATCAAAAACACACTATATAAAGCCTACGACGGACGAATGGACATTGACGACCTACCACATCTATTGCAAGGGCCTTGTAGCTGATAGTTGAGATTGGAACTTCGGAATGAGTTTTATTCTGACTCATGCTGAGCTGGACTCTTGTTTGGTGTGATTGGGCACACAAACTTCACTGTGTATCTCTTCTTCTATTTATTTCTGTATGCGTTTGTGTGTTTCTTTTGCATCAATTTTTTTTTAACTCTTTCTATATCTACTTAAAAATTACTGTTTTGGTGACGATTACTAATACATTTATTAAATACTTTGTAAGTGAAAAACAGTAACCACTTTGACAATGACTTACTTAAGTCATGTAAGTGGTTACTGCTTTTTTGAAAATTTGATTACCTACTCTTTTTGTCTAGACCCTATTGCTAAATAGCTTAATCCATTTCCTAATATTTTGAAGAAGAAACTGTTATGTTTTTCCACTTACCATCCGACCTGGCGTGCTTGGCCTGCCTGGCTGGCGGTATGTATATGCTGAGCGTGGGCTTGCCCAGCACCCCACTGTTGTGGAACTGCGTTTCTGCCCAGTCCTCAACTTCTTCTAAAGGTTCTTCTTCTACTGCACTGCTGATAAATTACAGTCGAATTAATTAAGTTGGTCCTTTTGACTCCGCTTGAGCTTATACCAACTAAAAGACCGCACCCGTCAACGCCACCAACCCTATTGCCGGGGCCATGGGATTCGAAAAAGCATGCACCACAGCCCCGGTGGGAATTAAGTTGGTCCTGTTGAAAACATATGTCGGAGGCTTTTGTTAAGGGGTCCTCTAGCGAGTGACGAGTTCACCCTTAAATAGCACTTACTTCAAGACTGTATTAGCGGAGCTTTTTTGTATGCCTCGATACTTTTAACGCGTGTTGGGCGTGTTGGTTAACGCGCGTCTTATCTTATTGGCATAAGATCGAAAATTATAGACAATTTCGGAGTCTTCTTACCAATAGTGGGACTCATCAAGTTACTCACATCTTATCGTTAATTATGTAATTGGTATTGTAGTTTTCTATACTTAAACGATATACAAATATTTGTTTTGTGCTATAATTAAACCGATATGAGTATCATCCGAGCGGCTATGTGACCGTATTCCGTGTAAGTACTGACCTGCTGGAGTAGGTGTGCGTGTAGGGCGGCAGCGGGGGCGGGTCGGGGCGGGGCAGCTCGCGGTCCTGCGGGGGCGCGGGGGCGGGCGTGCCGCGCCCCGCCGCCGCGCGCGCGCTGTACACGCAGCGGACTATCTCCCACACGTGCGACACCTGCCGGTAGTCATAGGAGGTTAGAAGGACACAGGACTAACTGATAGGTTCAGTAAAAATTATAGAAAAACTAGTATTATACAGGGTCATCTGTAAAACACCTACAACCTTGCAGGACTAGATAGCTATCTAGTCCTGCGAGCCATTTTTTTTCATGTATTGATTATTGTGTCAGAACTCGTAGAACAAAAATTGTTTCTTATAGCTATTTAATTTTTCCTGCGAAGTTGTTGGTGTTTTTAAAATAACCCTGTATATAGGAATGGTATATGTGTATATATGATCTGGTGGCACGAGTGTGTGTGTACGATACTGACGATGTGCCTGTTGTGCGTCCTGGCGACGTGCGCGTTGTGCGCGGCCAGGTCGTGCGGCGGCGCGCCCCGCATGCGGTAGTGCTGCGCGCAGTGCAGCAGGCCGGGCGCGGCGGGCGCCGAGTGCCGCCACAGCGCCGAGCCCGCGCCCAGCGGGAACAGCCGCTCCAGCGCCGCCTGCGCGCCCGCCGACAGAGAGCCCGCCGTCGGCTGCTTGCGACTGCGATTAATACAATAGTTGGTTGGTTGGTCTAGTGGTCGCAAATGATTGTATACTATTATATTGGGCATCCACTGACCCCAGGCCGGGCACGTGCCGGTCGGGCAGCGCGGGCGCGGCGGGCAGCGCGGGCAGCGGGCGCTCGGGCGCGGCGTGCGCCACCTCGCCGCGCGCCGACACGCACACGCCCTGCGGGTTGGCCCACAGCACCGGGTGCGCCGCCTCGCTGAACCGGTGCCGGTACAGGCTGCAGTCCTGCGGTTATTTTTATTTCTTAAGGACTATGAGACGAAAACGCCTCCGCCCTCTAACAGACCAATACCAAAGTCTATCATGTACGACATATTGTTGCTACAAAAAGCATTCTATAATAATAAATAGTAATATAATAATAAAATAATAATATAATGGGTTCGAGTCCCGCCTGAGGTTGAATTTTTCTTTCTTAATAAAATTTAATAAATAATAATGTTCAAAAATCAATAATAAATCAAGAGGTGAAACAGAAAGCAGACGACGGGGTGTGTCAGACTCCGCCCACAATGGGCGTCTACCGAATAAAAACCGCATCCGCCAACGCCGGCAGCCCTATTGCCGGGGCCATTGGATTCCGGCAGGATCTAGACTTACCCTGCTGGTCGATAGGAAGGAGTGGGGCTCCGCCAACCACGCGATGGCGGTGGTGACGTCCCGGTGCTCCGCGAAGGTGGCCAGCGGCACGTGCGGCCGCCTCACGTCCCACACGTGCACGGCGCAGTCCAACACTAGCGCACACGACGCCACTTGGAACCTGATAGAAGTCGTAGCTACGTTATTATTTAGCTCTCAGTCAGTTTAAGTTTAGAGAAGCATTCCAGCATTTTCTGGAAGCTTGTTTTAATTAATTTACCTGATAAATATTTTTTTAAACAAAATAAAACAATGCTCGCAAAATTCAGTACCTAAGCATTCAATTTATTTTTAAAGGTCGCACTAGGTCTTTCTCCTGTATCGTGGTGCGTTGTTCATAAACAAATATACACATATACATAAACGCCCAGACCTTGGTACAACTGTACAACCTGTAGATTGTACAAATATTAGCTCTGTGCGGGGATCGAATCCGCAACCCGTAACGCACAAGCCAATCGCAATCCCAATCGAGACGTCAAACTCGAAATATTTTGAAAACTTACTTCTTCTGCGGTCTCCACTTGACGTGTCCCACAGATGCTATTGTGTATATGGTGTGCTCTAGATTGGGCTTCCCGTAAATATCCCACACCTGAAATAAATGTTTCTGGCTAGAAAACTGGTTAAATACGATACGTAAGTAGGTGCTGATCTTATACCTACTGACGGGGAATATTAGACATTGAAATAAAACTTTTCACGCGGTATAATATTTAATATTGAGGCTTTATACGTTACAGCTTCCACGATACGTGAGTGCATTCACAGCTAAGATAAATCTATTTATTTTAAAATGTACAGCTATAGTTCAATTTGTTTTAAAGATTGTTTTTGGTCAATGCAACCACAATGTGCCACAGCAACAAGGACGCTAGGTTAAACAGTAATCAAGGTTCAAGTCAACAGATTACTGTTGACTTGAACCTGGGACTAAGGAGAAGCCGAACCGTAGACCGTGGCCGTAGAAGATAACAGTTTTTAGAAATCATACTATATTTTGTTTGAAAACTAGTGCGTCATCATGTAGCGGTGTCCAAATATTTAATCAATTTGTACCAAACGCGTTGAAGCTATCAATTGACCCACATGTTTATCACACAGACGCCGATAGTGCAAATAGTTATATTGTCATAGTCGCGCATTATATTACCTAGTTCAATATTACTTGCACGCAAAATATTATAATCATTTATAGCGAAATTGGGTCAGATGGCAGTATGTAAATACTAAATAATTAAATAAATAAATAATTTATCTCTGTCTCTTTATTTAATTAGTCTAGAAGCGGTGCAAAAAGTGGTGGTAGACGGACTTGAATGCTCATGTAAACTGTAAATCCTGTTTCATCATTCGGCCGTACAGAACTATAAAAAGATAAGGTCAAGCCGAAATTGGTCATGTAAGGTCATGTCCAGCAATGGACTGCGGAGTAGGCTGGCAGTTTCAGAATTTTTGAGGAGTTGGTTGCGCCGCCGCTTCTTCTCAGCGAATACACTAGGAAGTTAATGGCGGGCGTTTTAGGAGAGCTGCCGTTATTGTCTACATTCAAAATAGAGCCTATTCAAATTAGTCAACTTTGAATAAATTATATTTTCAGTTTGATTGTGATAATATTAATGATTGTTACTTCTATCAGGTTTTTACTCCTGATAGCAGAAGTCTAGCCTACCTCACCTTAATAGTCTTATCTCTGGAAGCGGTAGCTAACCAGGGCATCTCAGGGTGCCAGTCGCAGGCGAACACGGGCCCCGAGTGCGCCGTGAACTGCATCAGGCACCGCTCGTGTCTCCTCACGTCCCACAGCTGGACGTTGCCGTTCTCGGAGACGGCCGCGAAGGTGTGGGCTTGGTGCGGGCTGAATTGGACGTCGCGGATCGATTCTGTGTTGCTGTTTAATGGGGAATTAACTATTTTTATTTGCTTCTTTGCTTTTATTTTTTTGTGATTCCTAAGTCAAGTGTTATTGGCACCAGTGAAGCATTATTGGATGATGTCATCAGGTTCAATTGATCTGTTAATTTGAACCTATTTGGTAAGCGGACTCCGGGCATCTCCAGGCTTCTTTCTCTATAAATGCAATAAATCTCACCTTATAAAAGTCCTGGCAACTTCCTTCATGCGCAGATCAAAACACTTCATCATGCCATCCTGGGACCCAGATATTAGGAGTGCCGGCTCTGTCAGGTGGAAGCTTACCTGAATAGCATAACGCACTAATTGAGGACTTATTTCGAACATTCAATGTATTAATTACAATTCAACTCTTTATTATTTAGAGGTGGTTAGAGAAGTTTGTCCATGATATAAATAAATGTATTTGAAAATTATTATTTACACAGCATTTTTAGATATGAGCTAAGCAATAAGGCTTGATTGTCTTCGTATGTATACCAAATGGTGGATGCATTACACAAATTCATATTTTTTGTATCCATAAAAGCTAATAGTATACATTAAAGCGTTCATGATCCCGCAGGTACTATAGTCATCACACAAACATTAACGAGATTTGAACCTAGCTCCCTTACCACTCTGGCAGCCTTAGTACTGTTACGGTAACCGTTTACATAGCATCATAGAACTAGCTCATAGCTTCATTTAGTAGATAGACTTAGCTGCATGGTTGTTATCAAGGCATAAAGCTGTACAACCTACACTAATAGTGTAAAACTAGTTCATCAGAGGTCATTGCACCAAATTTGTATGTTATCATTAATAGCTATTTACATAAACATGCTGATCAACTGATATGTAAGGTCAAGCAGCTGTTGGGGTCAGTAATTTATGGGTTACCATACTAATGTTAAAAATGCGAAAGTATGTCTGTCTGTTCTGACGTGATCTCACTTAAACCACTTAACTGATTGAGATGAAATTTGCTATGGAGGTAGTTTGAGGCCCAGGTAGGGATATAGCAAAGTTTTGTTTTGGAAATCTGCCCTTAAGAAGGGGACTGGAAGTTTGTATGTACCTATAATCAATAGTTTCTGAAAAGAGGGGATAAGAAACAATACGCAGATTGGATAAAATTACTAATTTTATGCAGACAAAGTTACAGGCAAAACTAGTCCTTGATGTACAATGATCCCTGCATGCCTTGGAGAGCATGTCAATCAGTCTGACTTTGTAATCATATGAATACCTATGAAAATCAGGTTATCTTTCTTTTGGTTATTTTTGCGAGTTCACTAAGGTTATCCTAAAGGTATTTATTGCTAGTTAGAGGTATAGTTGCAGTTGCTTTGTGTAAGATACTGATATTCAGCTGTATTAGGCCGTTCAAGTATTTTGTAAGCAATTTTTTTATTTTTACAATCATTACTTTCCTATCTACCTTACCCAATCTCAAAAATAAGCATATCCAATACCTCACCACCCCCCTTTAGTGTTTACGTAATACTTGAATGGCCCCTATGTGGGTAGTTGAGAAGATGATCCAATAAAACATTAGGGGGATGGTGTTTAATCTGATCTCTAGTAATCCTGGGAGAAACATATGTCCAGTAGTAGATGTCTGATGGTTGACTTGATGATGTGCTTACCTTGTTAACAGTCCTCTTGTGATCAGAGAACACATGTTCTTGTTTGGAGCGGCCCGACCGGCCCAGGTTCCACACCACCACTGCGCCATTGGTGGCTGCAGTGGCTAGCGTATTTTCTACAAGTAACACCATAATATTTGTGTAGTACATACATAATTTGTATTAAGTAAGAGCTGCCCGAGATAGACGGCTAGATGGTTATAGTTCTGACAAAGTAGGTGCTTCTAAAGTTAGGTTTTCCCAACAGGTAATAATAGCACTGAAAACCCAAGTGTGAGTGAGATAGCATCCACATTGTGTCTAATTTGATAACGATAACAAGAAATTTTCACAGATGATCTAAATTTGTCTGGTGATGAATAACTAATACAAAAATGTGTAATAATAATATATCAAACAGAAAATCAGTTTAGACATTTGGTCAAAACAAGTAAGATGAAACGGGATATAATATAAAATTAAGAATTGATATCATAATTTTATAAACTATAACAGGCTTAATAGGCGTAATAAATGCTATATCAATACCTTACATTATTTTTAGCTGGACAAGTTTGTAATCAATAATAATTTATTGTATAAGCCTGAGATGAGTAGACTTATCAGAGGTAAACACATCCTCCACAAGGAATTGAATAGTACGAATTATTTAAATAGCTTGTTGGCCGATTTAAATAAATTAAAAATAGATACTTGCCTTCAATTGTACTCCATGCAACATCAATAGAAGAAAAATTTAGATTCAAGTTTTTTCCAACCCTCAAATTACACACCTCAGAGAACTCATTTTCACCAATGGAAAACACTTTGAATACTGTAACAAATATAGCTAGATGAGTATTTGGGTCACAGTGTGGGTGATAATTGAAATAAAAATATTTTAAATCCATTTCAAAATAATTTACCATTTCGCCCAGCAATAACTACTTGGGAACAGTCTTTATTCAGGGCTAGTGCGTTTGCTGGCCCCTCCTGGGAGACGCATATTGTGTTCGAGGGTATCATTATCAATTAATCAATTAAAACAATAAAAATTCAAGCATAAAACTTTTGTTATTCTTCATATAATGATCAGGTCAAAATGAAATATTCTTTCTATAATCATCACTGGATGAATTCTTGTTCGTAACTGTGGCCGAAATGTAGATTATACTATTTTAATACATAATAATCGCAATAAAATATTTATAACAACAAATCTGTTTATTTTTGCTTTTTTGAGGTTACTTCGCTTCTGTCGCTGTCACTGTCAACTCAGCGGTGTATTACGAATTGAATTGTCATGGTTGACATTGACAGTGAGAAAAACGTTACGTTCCATGCACGTTCGTATACAACACAGAAGTTGCGTGTATAGAGAAATAATGAGAAATTTGTGGTAGACCGTAAACAACTCAGATTGACATGTGTATAAAATCTGCGTAATCAAAAATCTGTGATAACTAATAAAAATATCAAAATGTCAGTGTGAACGTCAAGTGCAGGTTTTCTTTTTTCATGGATTTTTCGAAAAAACGCAATAATCTGCGTGATGATCGCATGTTGCTTTGATATTTCGAACACAAAAAACTGTTAGCATGTGAAATATAGTGTGAGGTCCATACATAAATTCGGGACGATGGACAGTGGAGACAGGATTTTGGTGGCTGCTGGGCTGACGGCAGCTGTGGTGGTCGGGGCCTTCGTATTGTGGGGTCCCGGTGGTGCCCCTAAGGTTCGCAAAAGGCGGGGGCAGATAGCTGGCCTTCAGAACCTGGGCAGGACCTGTTTTCTAAACACACTATTGCAAGCGCTCGCCGCCTGTCCCACTTTCATTGAATGGTCAAAAAAGTATGCTAAAGCTGATGGACACAATAGTATGATAACTACACTGTACACAGTTATTGAAGGTAATGTTGGTTTGGTTTGACCATTTTTTTATTGGTGGACTCTAGGGTTTATGTCATTCTAACCACCATATTATTTAATACCGTGCAAGTAGTAAGATACAGAGCCAATGGTTACATATTTTGTCCAAAACTATTATTATACTCCTTTCCGTTTCCATCAATAGTTCCTTACTGTTTTCTGTTGACACACTAAGAAAACTTTGTTCAAAACTATATAATTTCAAATTTATCCCCAAATGTATACCTAGCATTATTGTATATACCTAATTTTAATTATTGTACAATTCTAAATTAAAAATGTACTAAAACCTAATCATGAGCACGAACACTGTAGGTTATAAAAGCATCAATATTTTACTGTCTCAGCATATAATTATGTCATAATTAAATATATTTACAGCTTACAGTATAAATATTATCAAACAATACATCATCTTGTCAGTGAGTAGTTTACACAAATGAGCTATTTGTTGAGGAGGCAAACCTTCTCACTATGCTAATGTTTTTATAAAAAGAAATTGAAATGATGAATATTTTATTATGTAACATAAATATGGTTGTAGAGGAGAAACTTATTTCTAAGAAAACAGTGAGTTATAGAGTTAATTATATAATTGAATTAATTTCTCTGATAATATTTCATCATCAAACCATTAATTGTCCCACTGGTGGGTATGAGCTTTCTGTCAAAGGTATTAATGGCTATAGTCCACCATGCTAGCTCAAGTATGGGTTGGTAGACTTCACACACCATTAAAAACTTCTCTCTACTTAAGTAAGTATGTTATAAGATCAACATAACTGAAAAGTCACTCATGCCTGTCTTGGGATTGAACTTGAGACCTTGACTTCACAGTTCACTGGTTACAAGCTACCTATTTAAAAATATAATCATCAGATAAACAATGTTTATGTGAATATTTCACAAACAGTGTGATTGCACACTTATTTCAAAATTTGGAAATAATATGCAGAAACACATCACATCTTCTTCAAATAATATCTTGTTATTAAGTTTTAGCCGGTAAATATTTTTTGCCACCTGAATGGTATTAGGCGACACTACTTATTCATGTGTAGCCCTAGAGTAGCCTTAAACAGATGCAAAGAGACAGTCACTTTCCATTTATGCAGCTCCAAGATTCATATGCATATTAATCTACTTCTGTGCTTAGATACCTGTGTGTTCTGCATCAGGGCCTATTCCAAAATAATTATTACATAATCTTTTGTAATAGTAATAACAATAACAGCCAATTGCTGAAATGTAGTTTTGGTGTAACTAATTCTTATCTTATAATATCACAAGCAACTTTTGCTACAATATTTACAACACTATGTATTTGGTTATCACCTTATCAGTCATCAGTATAGTTGTAAAAAACTTTTCTTTGGAATTTAGACAATATCTACAAACTAATAAAAGTAAGTCTTGCTAAATCACAACTGGTATTTTGCAACTGAATCTTGACAGCTTGTCAAGTTTTTCAATCTGTACTAACATATAACTTTACCAGTCTCATTCTGGGTAGAGAGCCATACTTAGGTGTGTGATAGTAATTGAGTTTTTGATGATGTTGATGGATTCAAATTTTGGATTTTAAATAGATCTTAATTTTAATAATACGAGAGTCGGTAGTAATAATGATACTGTCACAAATGTTTGATTTCAGACAGCTCTAGAATGTTTACAGAATGCATCCTACTTTGTTACTACCTCTAATTAATCGTGAATATATTGGAACAGTTGTAAATGGCACACACGAGTCTGCGCGCGGCACGCCCGTGTGCCCGCTGGGCGTGCTGCAGGCGCTCCGCGCGGCCGGCTGGGTGGTGCCCGCCGACCAGCAGGATGCGCACGAACTGCTGCATGTACTGCTCGCTTGTATTGAAGAAGAAACCACTGCTATGTCTAAAAAGGTACGCCTAAACTATATTTTGTTACATAGCTTTACAGGGGTACACATTTACTTTACACAGCCATATT
This sequence comes from Craniophora ligustri, assembly GCA_905163465.1. NCBI lineage: Eukaryota > Metazoa > Arthropoda > Insecta > Lepidoptera > Noctuidae > Craniophora > Craniophora ligustri. The sequence continues at coordinate 368,445 of LR990967.1, read as the reverse complement.
CCTGGATTGAGCTGCCCAACTGAGGGAGTATGTCCGCCTTACAAAAGATTGCAGTGAAACAACAATAGTTGTGTTTCCGCGAGTAAGGTTACCAGAGCTCAGGGAATGACTATTCTGACAGCATAAGAATGGTTTTTACAGGGTCGGTAATGCGTGACGGATACTTTTGGTGTTGAAGACATCCGTAGGCTATGATACCGCTTACTATCAGGCAAAACAATTACATTAGTACATCCCTTATCCCTTTGTACATATGTATTGTATGTTATGATTGAATAATTTCTGTGTGCAGCCGGGCTGCCTCTCCGACGCACTTGGCTTAGGCGGGAGTCGCGCGTGGTCAGCGCTGGCATCCCCCGCCTCCCCGCCCGCCGCGCCGCACCCCCTCCGAGCAGACTCCACGCCGCCCACACCCTCTGCGCTGTCCATGAGGCCCTCGTCTGCCGTACCGACCGATGAACCGGACCTTGTTGAGACAGGTATGTAAAAACACTGAAAGGATGCGTAAATTCTAAAAATTGTCCACTAGATTTCTGGTACAATTTGTAACTTGGCTATGTAGACCAAAATTCATGGTCACACATGGTCTTGTTGAGTAGAACCAGTAAGGAAATAGATTTCCCTAAATAAAATGTGTCAAAGAAAATACGTATAGGTAAATTTGAAAGGCTTTTTTTAAGTCTTAGTGTACCTACTATAGCTTGTTGAAGATAAAAAATAAGAATATCTTTGGCAGAGCCAGTGATGGAGGCTCCGCGGCTGACGAAGGGCGTGTCGCGGTCGCTGTGCCACCTGAGCTCGGTGGGGCGGCGCTGGGCCACGCCGGCCGCCGCCCGCCCGCCCCCCGCGCCGCCCTTCCGCGGCACTCTTGCCTCTAGGCTACAGTGTACCGTTTGCTCTCACAAGGTAGGTTTAAACTGCACCTATGTATGTATATTTACTGACCTTGAAACTAGAATTTTTGCGTTTTAGCGTTACTGCAGTTTATTGTAGGTACTCCATTAATTTTATATATATTTCCTCAGAGTCCGATCCGCTACGACAAGTTCGATAGCATCTCGCTATCGATGACCAACGCCAGCGTCGGGCTCACCGGCTCCTACAGCCTCTCGGGTGAGCTTGCTTTACCAAATATAAATTTTCCTTGTCTCTTAAAAGGGACAATCTATTGACAAATGTCCAAATTCCTACTAATACCAAACTATGACGTCACATAACAGTAATGTAGTAGTAGTGTTATAGTATTTTGACTGTTGCATTTCAGTTTTTACTCCCGACACAAAAACGGCAGGGTGTTATCAGTTTGACTGGCTGTGAACCGATTTTAATTTTGGTGTTTTTTTTTATAAGTCAGGAGTGTTATTAGCTATGTTCAATAAAAATGTGTCGGGGTATTTTTATGTGTTTATTTGTGACTTAAGGCCGATCAAAAGATACATAACAGTCAGCAAGAAGCTAAGTGGGTATGTGTGGTCAGGTCTGCTGCGCGCGTTCACGGCGCCGGAGATGGTGAAGGGCGTGCGCTGCACCAGGTGCTGCCCCGAGCCCGCCCAGCCGGCGCCGCCCGCCCCGCCCGCCGCCTACACCAAGCACATACGCACCGTCAGCTTCGGCAAGGTCAGGATATCCAATAATACTATATAATATGTCGGGACTGACCAAGCTCTTTGATAGCCTGAGCCATTTTTCATAACTGAGGGAGCCGCAATTAAATACATATTTAAAAGGACACTAACGGAACGATAATATTTTTTTTTAATATGCAACTCATATTTTGTCTAGTACCCATAGTACAAGCTCTGCTTAGTTTGAGACTAGATGTGATGTGTAAAATGTCGCAGGATATTTTTATTTTTTATGTTGATAAGGGGGCAAACGAGCAGGCGGCTCACCTGATGGTAAGTGATGACCACCGCCCAAGAACATTTGCAACACCAGAGGCTTGCAAATGCGTTGCCAAACCCCTTAGAAACCGTTCAGGTTTCTTAAAATATAGAGTTACTGAACTGACAGCAAAAGGGAAGAAAGTGATGAGGTTTTTAAAAGGTCGGTAGCGCGTGAACAACATCTCTGGTGTTGCAAACTTCTATAGGCTACGGTCACCGCTTACCATCAGGTGGGCACCTTCGTGATAATAATAATAATAATATCTCTCAAATTCATCTATCTATCGATTTATATTTTTCTGGCCCTCCTACCCTTCAACGATGTTTGAGGAACAGCAGTTAGAGTGATGTGATGTGGTCCTCAGCTGCCGTACTGCCTGTGCCTGCACATCGGGCGCGTGGAGTGGCTGGGCGGCGCGCTCAACAAGCGCGGTGAGTTCGTCGCCTTCCCGGAGACGCTGTCCATGGCGCCCTACTCCGCCGTGCAGCAGCCGAAGGTACCTTAATGACATTTACGGCATATTTGTTACATAGTACATTAAATATCATCATGTTTCTGTTCCTAAAAGCCGAAGACGTATGAGAAGAAGTGGTGTAGTGTCTCCTCACATTGGGATGCTGATTTTTTCTATATTCGATGTAAGAAGCGACCTCGAGACCTCATGATCAAAACTACGCGAATATAGGTATTGAATATATATTTTTAGGGAATATTGATATTATTTCATGTCACGGGCAGACTGTCACCCTATTCAGTCGGATAAAGTCTGCAGAAAGAAGGTTTATATCAAAATAAAATAGTGGTTCAATACTTTCAACGTCCTGGCTACTTGAAGCGAAGTACATAGTTGGTTAGTTTACATGTGTGTGTGTGGGTACAAGCAGGTGGACCTGGTGTCGCTGGTGGGCGAGGGGCGGCTGCGCAGCGGGCTGTCGGCGCTCAACGCGGCGGGCGGGGGGGGCGGCGGGGCGGGCGGGGAGGCGGGCGCGGCGCTGTACCGGCTGGCGGCCGTGGTGGTGCACGTGGGCGGCCCGCGCTCCGGACACTTTGCCACCTACCGCCGCGGGAACGGCTTCGAGGCCAAGAGGTATCGCCCCACTACTGGCTTGATCAACTTCTAGTTACATATCGTTTTTTTGATACCATGAGGGTACGAAGATAGCTGACACCCCGCCTGATGATGAGCAGTTACCGTAGCCGGTGGCGACTCGCGAGGTGACGCTCACGCGTTCCTGGCCCTATAGAAACAATTTCACTACCTTTTTTAAGAACCCTAAAAAGCACCCAACCTTTTTGGTTAATAAAAAATAAATGAGTTACCATACTTTTGAATGAAGAAATTTCTTACATAGTGCTGTAGCTAAGCCGACTTGATCCCCAGACATAACAATGATTAATATAACCAATACCTTTAGATACGTGTCCTCACTCAATTTGGCCTTTGTGTTTGTAAACGAACGTTTCTCGTCACAATTAAGTAAAACAAGCAATCAAAAGTAACTAGTATTGTGATAGAGATGTGTATTAGTTAACAAAATTTTCCCCTTCAGATGGTGGTATACGTCGGACACGTTGGTGCACGAAGTGTCCCTCCAGGAAGTCCTCCGCTGCTCCGCCTACATGCTGTTCTACGAGCGAGTGCGGCCCGACGGCGTCATGTCCATGTCCGCCAATACACACCACTTCTAGACGGGTAAAGCCGGACACTACTGACTATGACAGCACACTATCGCAGATAGCGGCGGATATTCGGCGGCCCGACGTGACTGTAAAATCTACCGGACAACTCCGGACATCTCCGGACACAGATCTACGTCTTTTACAGTATCCGGAGACAGAATCTTACATGTCTGAAGGTTACCTTACATTCCCGGACACTAGATTTGAGTTGTTACTCGGGGTTTGAGTGTCCGGACACGTCTCTATACGTCTGAAGATAATTTGACATGTTGGAGCACCACCGGACACTTTGTGTTTTCTCAAGGAAGAAAGGGTTTTACACGACAATTAACTCATGACAATTGCAATGAGTAATTATTTCCCTCACTCTATGAAAAAAAAAACATATCTACGATCTAGTAAAGATCAATGTCACATAAAACTCAAAATATACCAAAAAGATAAGCTAAATATTGAATTGTAACTTAAATTTTAAAATTTGGCTGTGCTCTCATTCACTTTACAGAAATCATTCACATTTACTTCCTAATTATAATTCTATCATAAAGCTCATTTTCGAATAAACTCTAAAGTAGTCTAAAGTATTAATTCAAGTCTGTTTTTGATATATATAAATGTTGTGTGTATACTGGCGTGAACTTATTGTATACTTCGAAATTATACCACCGAGGTCCTATAACTATTATCAGATCAGATCTTGATTTTATGCAACCACTGGATATACACTATTTTTTTTTCAAATTCAAATTCAAATATTTTTATTTCAAGTAGACCAATATTACAGGTTCTTTCGAAATGTCAACACTAGTTGCACGGTTCCAAAAAGTAGGTCTTATGGAGAAGAACCGGCAAGAAACTCCATAGATTAAAAGAAACTCCATACATTTACTAAAAGAAGTTTCAGGAACAAGTTTGTGTCTACAATCCAGTATGTCAGTGTACAATAATTATATAATATTCTCCCTTTGATTTGTTTGGATTTGGTAATTTTTCTCTCACGTTAACAAACACTACATATCTAAGCGGTGATGTAGATAATAAAAGAGACAATGAAATCATTAAGAGTTGACGAAAATCTTGAGTGTAACTTTCTGCTACTAAAACTATAGCATCACATACACAGTGTGCCGGGCAATTCCACTATTCTATAAACATTGATTACTCCTTAACTTTATAATCGCTCAACACGATTTTTCAATACAGAATGTACCTTATTCTTCTTATCATCATCATAGCCTTTCGATCCCACTGCGGGGGATATGGGCTTTCGGCACCAGTGAGCGCTTTGCTCCAACTATCATCTTTTCTCCTCGCAATATGTCCTGCCCAAGTCCATTTGAAACTCCTGATGAATTTTTGCGGACCTGCGATTTAGAGTGGCCTCAATTTTGTCTATAGCTTGCGACTCTAGTCGTTGCTACCATTGTTTACAAACGATGTCAGCATTCCTGTGGTCGACTATCGCCTTCTATCTTCCCCCATCTTCCTTCCTTCCCATCTATCATACGCCTTTCCTATAAGCTGCTGAAAAATTGTCTCACTTCTTCTCAACTTAAGAAGAATACTTGTCATTCTTCTGCCGGCTACTTTCCTGCCGTGGCACACATTGGTTATGTTAAGTAGATAGAGTCCCTAAACTTTAGGAAGAGTCTATTTTTCCACTCAAAATATCTTTTCACTTAAATAAAACTCGATTTTGTACTTAGATATAATCGACTACGTACACACTTCCCTCTTGGCCTGGGCCACACTTACAAACGTTTCTACCTTCATTTTTGAGATTGGCTAAAGTGGATTTTTAGACGTACATAGTTTGTCTCCTACTTCGTACCCAATAACTTACTAAGTAGTTACTAACAATCCTCCCAAGAGTACACTAGACTTTCGAACATTACAATCTCGTACATTTCGTATACTCGTATTTTTCTCTAACACAATTAGACAAAGACACTGTAAGTGTGACCCCGGGTCCCTTTTTCAAGATTCCTTTTTAGAATTAGAAAACAATTTCAAACTTTCATATTGAATATGAGCTTACATGTAAATTTATGACGATTATGTATACATATATGTAATATGTAAATATGACTGTTATAAAACTTGTATCAATAATACACTTCAACTCTGAGTTCTGATGTTTCTTCACAATAAATAAGTAATCTTGTGTGGTTTATCTACAACGTTTTTTCGTGAATGATGTTCCCAAGTAAATTGTGTTCCTCGCGTAATGGCTAAACTATTGCTATTTTACGACTATACTAACATTTTGATAATCATTACCACTTATTGCAAGCATTTTAAACGCCAAGACTTATATACTGAATTATTGCTGTTTTATCTCGGTATATTGATATTATTTAATCCTGTTTTCTAATAAATAATAAAGGATCCGAAACATTGGAATTAAATAATTCGAGTATACTGCAATAAAATCCGTAATAACTGTTTTATTTTCCAAGATTCATAGTATTTTTTTTGTTAAACGAAAAATATGTTATGTTTTTTTTATTTCACATAACACGTACTGTAGATGTGTAGAAATTATACTAGGGCTTACGCACACACGAGACTTTCAACGAACATTAATCCAATCGTTTTTCTAAATCGTCTGCAGTAGTTTTTACTCCGTACTTACATCTAGAACATGTAAGTTTGTATTAGGCTTAATTATATCGCATTTGTTTAATATATTTATTTCAAAAGTAAGCCCTGATTCCGAGTGATATTTTGACCTTTGACTTCTGTGTGTTCTTGGTATTTAGGGAAAATAACATTGTCGTGTACTGTACATCAGTTGTTTAGCGCAAATCTGAATCTCCCATACAGTGAGATAATCAACTTTGTAATCCTTGAAATAAGGTCAAAAATCTATAAGGCATGCAACTATACTTAAGTCTATTTAGTTATTTTTGTCTTGTATTTGGATCTTATTTCAAAGATGTGGGACTTATATTTTTAAAGTTTATTTGCAGTATCTACTGTAGACATATCGCCAGGTCTGTTCTGGTGTATAGAAATATTGATGTCAGAACCCTCTACGTCCAACAGAAACGTTTTGATAGCCTATCCAAAACTAATAAATACTTGTTGATTCGAAATCTTTACACTTTGTGAATAAAATTATGTATTTAAAGGACTGTAATTTTTATCGTCCAAGCAATCTGTATTGATGTACTTTGTATATCTTTCATAAGCATTTTTCTAAAGCGGTAGTTCACGTGCATTTTGTATGGCTTATTTGTCAAGAAGAACAGTTAAATAAAAAATATTATTCTTTCTCTCTCTGGCTTTCATGTAAATACATTAAGGCAACATTTTTTGCGTGTTGATCTAACAAACCGCTACTTATGTAGCTAGGTGGAATATTAGATTCGACCATCAAGTAAACTCAGCAAGTTTTTCGATTCCTTGCTATTGGTTCAACTTGCTGTGAGTGGCAAAAACTGAACCAATCTTTTGAGTTGTGTAGCCAAGATCTTAAAAATATTAAATAAAAGTAGGTAGGTATATAAAACCTACCTAATTTATTACTATCAAAGCACATCAGTGAACTACCCTCTCAATTAGCCTGTACTTACTAATTGCATTTATTTACATTGACTTGTCCACTTGTGTCCTTCCTATTAATATAATAATAATATTTGTCTCGGAAATCGAATTTTTGAATTATAGAGCTCGTTTATATATTAAAAAACTATTTGGAGGCTAAAATTAAAGTTGTGAAAATCTAGCGATGTAGGGAGACGGAGTATTGGTGCCTAAATTGTGGCCATGTGGGACTGTGACTGAGCAGTGTTGCCATTTTATATCGTTATCGCATAAATTTAGCATTAGATGTTATTTATTACGTTTGAAGTTTGACGCTCAATGCGGTTCTGCGGTACAGATTATAGATATGATTACATAATTATTAATTTAGTATAATACTTCTGATAAAGGTTTATCATATTGAAAAATCTGTTCCAAGTACCTATTTATATAATATTTTTTTTTGTGTAACAACTATATATAACAATAATTATTTATGTAACAACTAAAAATTATTCTATAATCTGTACTTTTGTTTATAAGATTTTAGTTATAGTATCCCAATATCAATTGTAAAATAATACCTCACATGAAATAATTGTAAAAACATCATAAAATTACAAATAGAAAAGAGCATAATTTTTTTTCTAATTTTAAAAAGACAAACATGTAAAACGTAAAAAGCCAAATTTGCTTTATAGCTAGATCCTATTAATTTTTGTAGAAACTAGTTTTTAGTGAACCAAGAATTGTTTTGATACACTCACTAATGAGTCATCGTATGAACAGTTAACATGTTGTGCAATAAAAAATAATAATTTTAGAAATCATTATCATTATTCTGATGAATATTGTTGATGTCCTAGTCCTACACTGAATAGGAGCAGGGAGGGATTTAGGTGGATATGCACCGGTGGTGCGGTGCAGGTGGCATGAATGCACGAGGTAAGTCGGGTAAGGGACTTACCTCGTGCATTCATGTTTCACCCAATATTATTTGTAATATTACATAACAATTTACAATTTTATTGCAATTGTATATGCTTCGAAATATTAATCTTATATTTCAACCTGATGGTAATATTGTGAAAGAAATATATATTGTGACAAAATTTTTCTTCTAATAAACAATTATTGAGAAATTCAGATGAATATACTTCATTAATCATTGCAAAACTTACATGCAACTATTATACAATATAATATTGCGCAATATGTTATTGTTTACTTGGTAAGTCTGCATGACTCATGCATGTGTGTATCAATTTGTGTAAGCTTTCTTTCTATTAAAATGTAATGTTGATGCCAGATAGTATGCTGCAGCTATTCAGAATTAAATTGAGTATAAATTAATACTGGTTTACTAGTGAAATTAAACTACTTGCATGAATGTTGGTGAGGAAATATAAATCGAAACTAGGGAAATCAACTACAGGATTAAATTGACGTGTATCCTCTTTGGCACTCTATTACATTAGAATTGAAGGAAACTAGAAATATGTTTATGGTTAGAGAATTGCTTTGCATAATAATTTATTTGTTAATTTTTATTTCTATTGGCAATGTTTGGACTTCCAGCGAAACTGTGACAACTGTAGATAGGATGGATTGTATCTAACAAATGTTTATAAATAAAATGTATTATATGTGGAACCTTGTTTGTTTTGCTAAATTATCATCTTAATCTCCACAAGTGGTTCATGAATGTATGGTACTTCATAAAACAGGTAAAAACCGATTATAGTATTACAACAGTGCAATTTATTAATCATAAACAGTTGTCAAGTGTATATATTTTCACATTAAAAGATTTTTTTTAATATTCTCAATTTATTTTCTTGTTTACAAAATAAAATATGGACAATTTATCCAACTTGGATTTGGTTTGTAATTATGTCTGATCAACAGGTGATACTTAATTTTCTGGTATTACATATACATCTGACACAAATAATAGCACAAACAGTTTGCTCAAATAGATGTTATGACATGCTGTCAATGAGTGATGCTCGCATTGTTGATGTGATTGCTGTGGGCTTAGCATCATTCAACTTGAATACACTTTCAATAACTGAGATTTCTGTAGATGTTGTGTCCAGACCACAGAATGCACACCAATCATTGACCACCATTCCTGCAGCAATGACTTCGCTTCCTCTGTTCACTGTGCCAGCAACTAGTGGTACTTGTAGAAGTGATGACAATTCATCTTGATCCTGGATTGTGGTCTTAGGGTGCACGAGCCCGCCGCGATTACTGAGTGCGGCGTAAGACCCTACCAAAACATTACCCGCGACCGTTTGCCTGAACACCTCTACATCTAGTGTGTCTGCTAGGATCTCTTCTGTGTCGCGATCTAGGTCTGGGTGCACAAGCGCTACGTAGTCGTTGCAGGCAATTACATTCCCAAGAGCGCTAAGCCGCTCCTCCACGCGCTGCACTTTGACTGTATCCGGCAGACTGTTTCTAATGTGTTGCAATTCTGTGTCTCTTGTCGACGATGGAACTAAAAGTCCATTTTTGTTGCCCACCGTCATGCGCCCGATGATCCTGCACCCAGCGACGCTAATATGTACCACAGGAATGGTTTCTGACAGTTCTGCCTCGAACACGCTGTAGAAGTTCTCCGATCCACCGATAGCGACGAGGCAATAAGAATTTGTCAATTTACTGAACACCCCCACTTCATTGTTGTTTTCAAATTGGACGCGGACTGCCATGATTTTGAATTATGCAAACTTTATTCGAATTACAAAGTATTTCACAACAATAAAGCTTCACGTGGGGCGAAAAGAAAAAACACGGGGATCTTCGTCGTTCAGATAATTTATACGTCAAATTGACAATCCCGCTCGCTATTTTATCCTGACATTTGACATTTTGTTTCACTTACGCTTGTGGCAAACTTAAGCATTAGCATGTTATCTCTTTCTTATGGACGATAATCTCGCTCTCGCTCAGACTAGATTAGAAATTATTAAGTAGATTAAAAAAATATATATAACCTTTATCGAAGTGAAAATCTGGTATAAATTTCATTATTATAAAATAAAAAATAATGGAATGAAATAGGCTAAAAAATACAAAAAGATTAAAAAATAATGGTAAAAAGAATTTTATTTCTTGCATTTACATGACTTCTTACAGGACTAACTTATTATAATATTCATAACTTACTTATTATGCGTTTCATCGTAGGCGTAGGTAGGCAGAAGAAGTCTTCGTTAGTTTACCATAACAGTGATAATCTTACTATACACTTGGTATGTAAAGCAAAAGACTTTACTACGATTAAAGTAGGGTAGTCGCAAGAAGAAAGAACTCCGTGAAATAACTTTAACAGAAAAAAAAATATTGGAAATCTATGTGTTCTGCCTTACATGACATGACTAGTAATAGTTTTTAAAATGGAAATGGACGAAATTATGTAATTTTTGTGTATAATATTTTTATAAAAAAATTGAAAGTATGAAGACATGTATTCGCGATGAAGATGAAAGATGCGTAAATTCAAATCATTAAATTGTTTAATAGATTGCAATGATACAGAGGTGTTCCCGAGTGATGTTATTCAAAACCTGAGGCAAGCTGTGCTTGCTCCGGTTGCTTACATACCAAAAATCGAACAAGCTTTACAACAAGTCAACTTCAAATATCACAGGACTTGTAGTTACGCGAATCTATTGAGGGTGAGTGGAGCAGGTACCTACCTACCTGATTATATTATTGCGTTCTGCGAAATAACATGTTTCAACGATCATTAGCCGCTAACTTAGAGCTCAAGTAAATGTGTGCAAATAGATTCAAATTCAGATACCTATTATTAGTATATGTATAAATTTCAATAAATATATTGTTGGCGATCCTTAGGGGAGACCTATGTCCAGCATGGAAGTCTAACGGTTGATGTGATGATGATGATGATGATATTGTTAGGGAATTTGTTATACCGCTTTGCAAAAATACTCGGAAGCAACGAAGGGTGGTAGTTTTTGGGGTATGTCTTCGCTGACGTTCAAAATAAATAGGCCTTCTTTGACTAAATTAGATTTCGAGTTTTAATTTTATTAAAGCTTAGTTGGAGCCCTGTTGAACCCCTTGGTACAGTAAAAAGATAATAATTATACCACTTGCCAGTCATTCATAATTTAAGAAAGTTATTATTTAGTGCGTAGCTTTCACAAAAAGAGTGATCTTCCAACTGTGGGTACCTATCAAAGTTATGGATGAGTGTCACGTGGTCAGTGCCGGATTAAGCTAACTGGACGCTCTAAGAAATCTTCGGAAAATCGATGGCTAAAAAAGGTCATCCCACTTATATTACCAAAACATAACAAGAAAACTTTTTTTTAGCACCCTTGATTGCGCGGATACGCATATTTTTTTCTTGGTCGTCTATGGTACCACCCTAGACCCAGGGCTGCACGTGGTCACATGTACCTATGTTTCAGGAGTGTAATGTTGTTGAAGGCGAGACCCTGTTGATGTTCTGGGGCTACGAACGCTCGGACAGCAAGGTTACCATGAGCATGTCAGCTTCAAGCTGCTCCTCATTGCATGCGCCTGTAAGTATTCTGCCACTCTTCAAAAACGTTGTTGCGTCAAAAAGGTTAATCGATTAATAAAGGGGCATCTCGTTTGGAACGGTGACTAAGCGATCCACTGTTGTTGATCGATTTCGAAAAAGAGTTATAAGAAGACTTCTTATACTTACGCAAATACCAGATATTGAAATAAAACTACTTCAAAAACGTCGTCACAAAATTATCCTTATGAATCATAGAATCTGTAAGGTTAAGCTTCGCTTACCGAGGTTATTCTATGGATAAGTGACCATTGGTCTTACCATATTTTTAATAGGTAGGTAATAGTATATTTTGGTGTCCAAAACGACATTATATTATGTTTTTTGAGTTTGACGAGACTGAAGGTCCTCTGTTTGGTACAGTCAAGTACACCGAACTACCAGCGCGACAAGGAGTTGCGCTCAACTGCCCAGCAGACTGACATCAGCTGTCGATACTCCCCCGGCATCTCTTCACCAGGTACGTACTGCTGTGGCTTACAAATAGGTCGGTATTTACCAAACACTTGCTATCTAATTTGTTTTGTACCTAGACAATGTCAATGAGATGCTTAAGAGCAACATATTGCATTGCTTGTGCTTCCTCTATAAAAGATCCTAGATCAATGTACCTACTAACATAAATGCTAATTACGGTCTTAAGTAATAACACCTAATTTTAAAGTGTTGGTTCCTACCTAAGGAGCCAGAGAGGCCATAAAGACAAAACGGCGTATTGTTAAATTCAGCGAATCAAAATGAATCGGAGGAACAGCGACAGATGCGCGAGCGCATCGCGGACTCGCTGACGTTCTCGTCACCCGCGTCGTCCCTGCTGCAGCCCGCCGGCCGCTCCATGTCCATCCTGAGCTCCGTATGTGCATTACTGCTAAACAAACAGGTATGAACTGTCCCCCCTGTCCCACTCAGCCCTGAATTAAAAGAATAATATATATTTGAAATGATATTCTTATTAATTTTCTCGTTATATCAGTTTAATCAGTTCAGACAACGGTTAAGATGTTAAGTAGATGTGCTGTGAAGTTTAGAAGTACAACGTTGGTAGGGCTCGCAAGTCGCGAAGGAGGTGTCCAGTTTCACGGGCAGCCTGCGTTCGGAAAACATCTGCCGCATCTGCTTTGGCGGCGAGTCGGCGGAGCGGCTGGTGCGGCCGTGCTCGTGCCGCGGCACCATCGCTGCCGTGCACCGCTCCTGCCTCGAGCGCTGGCTGCTGCAGGCGACTACTTCCTACTGCGAGCTATGCAGGCATCACTATGTCGTTACCAGAAGTCACAAGTGAGTTGTATTGGCTGAATATTATTTCAATTATGAATATATTAGTTAATGTGTGGAATAGCTAATCCATTTTTTTAATGACTCGTATACACATCAGCTCAGTAGTGGTCAGTGAACTTTTTGCTCGTTAAGGAAACCAATTCAAGTAGACCATCCATAAAACAACGTATTGACTTTGTTACCACCGTTCTTTACTTCGCTTAATCAACAAAAATATGTGTTAGGGATACAATTGTCTACTATTAGGTACTTGTGCTTAATCTGCTAAAATAGGTGTTAGGGTCACAATCGTCCATGGTAATTTACTTTTTATAAAATTTAAATATTCATGTTATTTATTGTAAATGGAAGCGTGGAGTATGTGGTGAGAGGGAGGAGGTCACCACGGCCCTCGAACATTTGTTGAGAACTAGGGCCAGTCGGCCACCATCAGATAAACACAAAACACACGCCGATTGCTTTCATGGGGCTTTGTAATGTAACCCTATAAAGAAAAATATATGATTTATACTACAAGTAGAGTATAATTTTGCACCGCGACATCACATCCTTTACTGCGAGTGGCTCATTCTATTACAATACGTTGCGCCCAGATGGTCGTGGATGCGCTCGATGGCGGAGTGGGCCATGTCGGGGCGCGGGCGCGCGCTGGCGGCGGACGTGTGGCGCGCGCTGGCGCTGGGCACGGCCAGCGTGCTGGGCACGGCGCGCGCGCTGCACGCCTGCGACGCCGTGCTGCAGGCCGGCGCGCGCCGGGGAGGCGGCGCCGCGCTCGCCGCCAACCTCTTCTCCTCGCTACTCATTGGGATTATTGGTGAGTGATACAATTTGGACCTCAGTACTGCAGATTACTCGACGGCACTTTAAAATACCTACTTTCCCAAAATTAGTTTTGATAACTATCTTGCTACCTATAATTACTTGATTTGATTGTTTTTGTATCAATTACGTGCATGGAACGACTATTAAATTTTATATTGCTCTACCCTACTGCAGTTTTTGGTCACTGATAATTTTCATTTGGAAAGTGTCCGAAATTAGACCTTATCTTCAATAATATCTCGTTGCCTCAGATACTCCATAAATATCTGGTGGTTTGCATGGTTACATCAGGAGCGCTGAACGGTCTGCTGACGACTTGGATGCTGCTGAAGATTCAGGAGCACCAGCTGTCGTGGCAGGCGTGGCGCGACAGCACGCTGCACGTGCACGTGACGCTGGCGGACGAGAGCAACACGCTGACGCCGCACACGTCCGACGCCACCGTGGTCGCCGACGACGACGGGAACGCCACGTCCGACCGCAGCACCAACGTCGCCGACCCCTTCATGGTCTCTCTGCCCTACTCGCTGCCTGACCCGTGAGGTTCGAAGTTTTTCTTTTTATTTTGTCGGCGTGTACGTTAGAGCCATTGACCTGTTACAATAATGGGTTCGGGTTTGCTTCGGTTTTATTGTGAAGGCGTATGTATGTGGCCGTAGGTACGTGAATTATGAGCAGGAAAGGAACAGATTACTCTTCTCCCTACTCCGGAAAACACCCAATTATATAGTTGAATATTTTATAATGATATTGGCTTAACATTGCTAACATTGATGACAGCTTGTATTTTTGTCCGCAGATTTTTACAAGTTTCTTAGAAAATCTGCGCAATTAATCGAAATATCTACAGTCTATAAATTAATCGTGTAGACGCACGGCAAAGCACCGCCAAGTCTCCTATCTAAAGTTAATCGATTGCATTAAGAATGTCGTTGATATTCTCGTTATTCGCTCTTACTACCGCTATATTTTTGGTTAGTTTGTTCTTAATACGGTATCTCGGGAACGAATTGCCTGAAGTCTTATAAGTTTTTGCCGGATGTGAAGAGAATGCGGCCTCCCTGGGGCGATGAACGCTGTACCTCTTCACTGAGATTCTAGCTTATAAGTAGGTATTTTATTATATACCCTCATATAATTGGAACGCCATATATCATTATTGAGTTTACCGGACTGAATGATTTTTATATGTATACCATAAGCTCTTCATCGTGCAATCATTTTCCTACAGTATGTTTCCAGATATAGTAATGACATATAAATTCTATCTACTTATTGAAGATCTTGGTAACTTTTGATGCAAACATGGCAGAAGGTGCCGTCAAAATGGATCAATGATCACAAACAAACTTGTAGGCGGATATCATACGTTACTATGTCATATTATATCCGAAAATGTACTGTTTGATAACGTGAAGATCACTAAACATTTACCAACAATATGTAATTATATTTAAACTGAATTGTCAGTTGGTTATTGTGTGCAGCTAAATACGTATTACCTACTTATATCTCAAAGGACCAAGGTTGTTGACGTAGAATCATTGGTCTATAGAGATGTGTATTGTTTATTTTCATACAACAGATGTTTCCCTCTAAGGTGGAGTTGGTGGTGGTTCCAGTAACGCCAATGTACTTAATATACAAATAAAATTTTATTTTAAAAATAATACAACATTGTTTTGTTAATCGGTATTTATTTTATTATCAATATAAATTAACATAGTCATAATAATATCATATTTTATAAAATCAGAAGGCGAATACATCAAGCCGCTGTTATTATTAATGTCAAATTTATATAATATGTTAAATGTAATCGTGAACTGTCTGTACACTGTAGACGAGGATACTACTCTCTTATGTGGTATATAAGTGGAAGCGATCCTCACCAGTGCGCTACACTATGACCTAACAGTAGTCGCTCGATATATAATTAATGTTAGTGAAAACTTACAAGCTAAAGTAGAAAAAATCACATCTTGAGATTATAATAAATAGGAGGACTGTATCGAGACAGCGCTTGGAGATACGAGATGGGCGGACACTGACATATAAACATTTATAACAAACGAACAAATCAACAACATACGCTCTTTGGATTTATAACATACTTCGTAACGCTATTTGTGACTACGGCGTTCAACTACTCGGTACTAACGCCTGAATATAATATCCCCTATGAACAGAAACACCGTTTATTGTCTTCACAGAACCTAAATGTATGGATGGACCAACTAAATTTATGAATGGAACACTTAATCCATTGGGAGCCCTCTTAAAATAATCGCTAACTTAGACAGAGGTAGGAGTCCAATCAATTATCCGTCGAGGCTTGAATGTGTGTGTAAGGACAATACGCGGTGTTTGCATTCTTGTGGTGGTCAACGAGGTGTCGGGTCAGTCCTGGTCCTTGAACCGGCGGTAGATGGACTGGACATACGTGAATACGCACTTCCAGTCCGGCTTGCGCATCGTCACCATGTCTTCCACGTCTAGCAGGGGATAGATGCCCGCCTTCTCACTGTAAAAGAAGGTACATCCATTATTTACGTGGACGGACGGGGGCTTGTGGTTTCTTCAGTGGTGTTGGTCTTATGAGATAGTGACAATACGCATAATCGATGTTGTTGAGGTCCCCTAACAACAAATAACGAGGAAATTCATTTTCGACAGCACGGGCAAATTTTTTTGTACCTTTGCGAATTGGAAACTAAAAGTTTTAATCCTGCGCTCGATCAAAATTTTGCTCTAGAAATCGTAATTAAAAACATTACATATTTGTTATGGGAAGAATCTAGTCAAAACAATTACTTACTCGGCAATTTTGAAGGCGAGCGTAAAGTTGTGGCGGCGTTTCTCAGGTGTGAGTTTGGAGTAGTCGAAGGCGTCAGGCAGGAAGTGGTGCACCAGCGCGCAGAAAGCCAGCCCGTCCGCCCAGCTCGTCGAGAAGTTCTCCAGCTTCACATTCTGCAGACACGCATAATGGAGATTTTAAACCGTGCCAGATGAAGAATTTGCGTTTCATATCGCTCCCCTTAAATATGTGGGTATATTATTTTACAGAAATGAGGACTCAGTAAGTAGGTGATATTTTTATAGAATTGTTTCCTATTTAAGTATTTACCAGATCTAATATCAGTGCACAATAACTCAATCTAACTAATATTTTTTTATAGTTGTGGGTAAGTGATTTAACAATTTTATTTCCCTTTATAACTACGCTGTGGTGGGGTAATCTAATATAAGAATAGGGAATATGCATGTGTTGTAATGTTATATGCCAAATAATTATTACTACCCGTTATTGTTTCTTACATAATAAGTTTACAAAAAGGCAACGCTCCACTCTAGCCCTCAATTTCCACGTTTGATTGACTATCAAACGTTAATTGGAATAAAATTGTGTGTGTTATTCAATAATATATATAATTTAATTAACAATATAACACTCCATAGGACATGGAAATTACAGTTTTCTGGTGGACGATAACGGCACAGAAACTAAACATGGCATTTACATTGCCAAATCAATGTAAAAAAAATTGTAAGTAAAAAACTGTACATGCATATATCCTATTATTTAAGGGCAGTGTAGTGAACCATACTAGTCATATTTGTTTTAATTTCACCCATTTTATTTACAAGTCAACTCACAATACATACTTGGACATTTTTAAATTAAAAACACAAAAACCATGCATAAATCTGGATCATTATATTTCACTTTCTTGAGACTTACTTTATAATTTATCCTTTTCTATATGATTTCCTATAACTTCCAATTATAAATCCATGCTCTAAGTATTGTAATTAATTGTCATATTTTTTTCGTTAAAAAAATTCACACGTAACACAATATTGGGTGCTGTTTCTCCCAATATTAAAGAAAAAAATATATATATTAATAATATACACAGTCAATGTAAACATGGTTATGTAAATGACATTATAATATTGATAATTAAAACCAAAGCTATAAAATTTGGTGATATAAAGACAGATTAAATAAATTATAACTAGTGAAAATAACACAAATTATGTAATATATACAAGAGAATAGCAGCCAAAATGAAGCGATAAGAGAAGCGTAGAGTATGAGTGGTAGTGACGTCATAGACGTGTGTGTTAATACTAGGTGCGCGTGCGCAGCGTACGCTATCAACATGCTACATCTTTAAAACGCGGTTAAATCCGTTAAATCCGAACGCCCGAATTTGGAGGCAGATGCAAATTTTATTATTGTCGACCTAATGTTGGCTTTTGACCAGATAGGAATGTCGACAGAAATATGCATTTACCTGTTCTAACCGCATTATGAGAACCTCCCCAATACGTTTATTTACATAAGAAATATATTAATAATTTGTATAATAATGGTTGTAATATTAAAACATATCACTATTTGAAATAGCTTATTTGTGTATTAACATAGCTACGTAACCCAAGTGTACTTAGACGACATTATGCTATACGCAGTGGGGGTGTTGCGTGCGGGCGGAGGGGAGGGCGGGAGGTGTGGAGTGTACCTCGTAGTCCCGGGTCTTGTCGCGACACCACTGCAGCAATCTTTCTTTTATAGTGACAGCGCTGGCTTGCAGCGCGGGGTCCGTGAACTTGAAGTAAGGCTGCGCCGGAGAGCCCGGGCTCTGCGGGGTCTTGGGCGAGCTACAACCGGGCACGCATGTTAGTCACCGAGGCTCACCTAGCTGCGGTCTCGCCGGTTAGTCTCGTAGACGATCAAACTATTAGTCTGTGTGTCACATCGTGTGCTACGAAACGCGTGTGCTATTAATGGGGGTCGCTGGTTATTTACAAGAACGCGTGCTGATTTCATGTCAACTAGATGTCAGGCCATCAGCCGACCTTCGTTCATGAACGATACTATGTATATGGTCTCATGTATGAGTAAGTACACACGTGCGATTAAATTATTGATACCAGGCTTCGTATGTACTTAGCCTTATATTTCTCGGAAAATGATTATTCGTATAAGCGTCTAATATACATGTTATATGCATATCATTAACTTGTATATTTACTTGTACTATTCCTTATTTGTATCCACAGATATGGCTGCCAAAAATAAATAAAATACATTGCATTAAATTACGTATGAAGCGAAAGGATCTTATACATAATAATATAGTACTTGAATGGTATGTAGTCTTATGTTTTGAAAGTTTATTTTATGTGTGGGTTTGAAGTTTATGAACCTTCTGTGGTAAGGAAGGGGTGGTGACTTACTTGGGACTATTAGTTGAATTTTGTTTTTCGAGCTGCCGGAACTTGGCAAACGGCGACACGGGCTTGGGCGCAGGTCTAGTCATACTCTCTATCACTGTAAGAATTAATATATCGATCATACATAACCCTTTCAAGCAGTATTTTTTAAATGTTTTGAAGCATTTTTAAAGTGCAATCCTTCCTAACCTTTAGAAGTTTTAGTGGTGGTAGTGCTACTGCTAACAGTTTTTTCTGACGAATTCCTCCTTACGCTTGATGTCACAGTTACTTCCTCTTCCTCTGCAAACAAAATGTTTCCATTAGTTACTATAGCTGATGCCAGCATACACAATCTAACACTAACTCGAAACACTTGGAAAACAACCAGCAAGACAGTACAACGATAACCTATAAGCTTATTAGTCAAATAACACGGTTACAGGGCGCGGATGATGATGGTACGGTGGTTACGAGCACATATGTACAACGACGTGATAGCGCGGGCGCAAGGCCGGGGCCGGAGGGGGCCGGGGAGGCATGCGGGGCGGGCACAAGCACAGACCCACACACACACGACTCACGCGCGTCTCGCTCGTCTCCCGCTCCTAACTAGTGGAATGTTGCGACGCTAAGCGAGAGCCGACACCAGGTCCTCGAACGCGTCCTCCGTGTTGCTCTCGTCCAGGAACTGCAGCTCCGACACCGTTGGCATAGTGCGGCTGCGGCCCAGCGAGTACGACTGCGACGCCGCGTGCAACTGCCGCAGCGCCCGCGGCCGCGAAGCACCTGTAGCTGGCCGCATCGGCTGCTGCTGCTGCCCCGAGAAATACGCTTCCACAGTTCGTTTCTTCTCCG
Organism: Craniophora ligustri; assembly: GCA_905163465.1. Classification (NCBI taxonomy): domain Eukaryota; kingdom Metazoa; phylum Arthropoda; class Insecta; order Lepidoptera; family Noctuidae; genus Craniophora; species Craniophora ligustri. The sequence continues at coordinate 348,587 of LR990967.1, read as the reverse complement.
TGACCTCCTCGCGGGCAATCCCACCTTCGTACAGCTTGGGCACAGCTAGAAGGTGCATGGATTTGGCGCGCGCGACAACTCGCCTTGGCGAGGCCGCTTTAGGGCTGGCGACCATCTGGTGCCATGAACCCGACCTGCTGAGCGGGTTGGAGCCAAGGCTCCCGGCCGACTCACTAGACAGCACAGACTCGCGGGACGCGGCGAGCGCGCCAGGGGACTGGGGGGCGTGCATGGGGGCGGGCGCGAGCAAGGGGGAGCGGCCGGTATTTACAGGGGCCCGTACCTGGGACCTCGCCGCCTCGCGTTTTTTCCGTTCGATCTGCGCGATGACATCGTTTTTCGGTGACGACAGCTTGTCTAGCGCGCCACGCAGGTTGTCAGCGGCCGACCCACGGCGGCCATCTTCGTTACGCGTGCGCACGCCTGTGGTGATTGTTGCTGCGCCGCGGACCGGGCCGCGCATAACGCGAGTCACTACGCTGTTGTGCTCTGTGGTGACGCCCTCGTCCACTCCATTTGTGTAAGGCACGTCACCATTCTGATACGCGTGTGGTGACTCTACTGGATTTATAGCACGTGGTGAGTACGAATTAGCGGGTGTACGCGGTTGTAGGGGAGAAATACCGTTACGCTGCCTGTCTGTGTCGTTCGTGACGACGTCTGGCAGGTAATCTACTTTGTGAGCGCGGGCTTTCTCTATGTCCGGCGTGCGTTGCAGAGGGACGAAAGTAGAGATACCACTGGAAGACGTGTAGTCAGTGATAGTGTAAGCAGGAGGTCCGGATGGTTTCCGTTCAGTGGACTCACCGTGGCCATTCACAATCGCCTCGCGCCGGGTCTTTTCACGAATTTGTTTCTCATAAAACTCAATTTGCAGTTTCTGCGCATCAACGTCTGGCAAATACGTATGTGGAGATGGCAATTTTGTGTCATCAACTTTTCGTACAAGTTCCGGGGCTGATAAGTCATTTTGACTGGGAATGGATTTTACCGGATAGTTTTGTATTTGTGGCGGAGCGTAAGTCATCTGCGTGGTTGGGTTGAACGCGGACGGTCTTTCTCGGTAGGAGGTCGGTGCAGGATCGTGTTTGTTGCCTTCAAATTTAGCGGCAGCGTTACCAACTACTCTCCTCTGTTTATCTACCTCAGCGGCCCACGGCTTGCTGGGGGCAGGAGGGCTCGGGGCAATCGGTGTCGCGTTTACCGGGAACGCGGGCGGATCTGCCGTGGGGGATGTGACGTTGATGACGGAGGGAGGGCTCCATATATAAGCCGGGGCAGCTATTGGGGACGTCACTTTTGTAGGCGGCTTAAAAGCAGACATGGGCGCGTGAGAGAACTGATTGACGGGAATGGGTCTCGCTATGAACGGTTTGACGACAAGCGGTTTAGTTGGCGATTGCGGAACTGGCGGATGTGACGCGGGTGCCACTGGCGCGGGTGGAGTTGGCGGCGCGGGCGCGGTGTACGACGTAGTTCTTTGCACATTCGTCAGCGGGGCGAGGGGTGCGGGTCTGTGCGTAAGTGCTGGAGCCGGCGCGGTTTGGAGTGTTGGCCTCTGCGCGGGCAGAGACGTGGGCGCGGGAGGCGGCGGTAGCGGATGCTGTACTTGTCGCGGGATATTTACGCGCATCGGTTCTCTCCTTTCATTCACCCACGGGGGCTTAACGATGTCATTATTATTTTCTGCAAAGAACTTCCTAGGTCGCGCAGCACCAGGGTTCATCGTGGTCTCATCTGCCGTGCGCCAAAAGCGACGCGCGGATGATGCACTAGATGATCTACTGTTTGTATGATTATCCTCTCGCTCGCGACTTTCGAACGCGTTCTTAATGTTGCCAAACCTGCTGCTCCAGTTGGCAGGGCCGGAGACGCTGGCAGCCTCGCGGTCAGCAGCCTCAGTTTTCTTCATGAATGCAACAAATTTCCTATCATTTTCAGTTTGTGGTTTGAATTCCGGTACTAGAGGCCTGGGAGATGATTCATCATCATTATCACTGTCGACCCGGAACCCTGCGAGTGGCCTGCCTATATCAATAGTATTTGCACGTTTCATGCGTAACCGTTTGCTATTGCTATTTCCGAATCTATTAAGTGGTTTGGAGTCATCCTGGGTAACAGTAGGTGGTGCTGCGAAATTGTATGTGGGTGGGAGGGGCACGTATAAGGGTGCACGTTTGGGGTCATCGCGCTTATATTCCACTTGTGCCGTCGGTGTCATCTCAACTGGCGCGCGTCGAATTATGTTTTCTTTATTTTGAACATTTGAGTCAAACTTGTTGGCTATTGCAGCTATGCTGCTCTTAGATTCAGAAGGGCGGCGGTCCATTCGCAGTTGTGGTTGGTACGACTGATGGAGGGGTTGCGGCTGGTACATAGTCGGTGCCGCATGCACCGACTGGGGCTGATGGTCCAGCTGCGGCTGTAGCGGCGGCTGCGCCGGCTGCCGTGGCTGTTGTAGAGGCTGTAGCTGCTGGTGCGGTTGGGGACGCTCGCCACCCGCGTCTGCCACCGAATGCCGGTAGAAGTCAGGCTTACGAGTTGTTGGCGCTCGTTTTTCAACAACCACGTCGTTATTCTGTTTTGGGGCTTCGTAGCTGACCGAGTGTGCTATAGGCGTGGGTCTCTGTCGAGAGGCGACCGCGTTGTGGTAACTTACATTTTCGTCTATACTTTGTTTGCGTTCTGGGGTGGAAGGTTCGTCTGTACTAGTGGCCATGGAAGCGGTCGAGGTGGCACCTGAGGAAGAAGGACCTTTAGCGCCCAGAGCCAGTTGATCGCGGTCAACAAGACGGCGCGCCTCTTCTAGTTCCTCGTGGGTAACTCCTACGGTGTGCCTAGCTGCGCGGCTGCGGCGCCGCGGTTTGCGGCGGCAGCCGTCCAGTCTGTCTGCGGCATCGAGGGCGTCCTCGAGTCTGTCCGCGAGGGAGAGGAGCGCGCGCGCCTGTGGGTGCTCAGTAGGGGGGGCGAGAGCGGCGCGCAAGCGGCCGAGCGAGCGGCGCACGTCGGCCACCACGTCGGCGGGCGCGGCGCCCAGCCCGGCCAGCAGGCGCTCGCCGCCGCCGCCCAGCAGGCCCTGCAGCAGCGGTAGGAGGAGGGACTCACCGCGGCTGTCACCCTCCGCGCCGTCAGCTTCGCCCGCCGCCGCCAGCGCCTCCGTCACGGCGCTCGCGCATGCTGCAAGTATCAATTATTGGCTTAGCACACGTCAGGACACTTTTGATAATGTGAGACTGGCAAGTGCTAACCACTAACACGTAGAAAGTATGTTGTTTATGTCATTCATAATTTATGTAAGTACATGTATACATATAATTAAATAAGATGACTCTTTCTCTCCTTCTCTACATATTACTGATAAAGATTTTTTTTAAAAGCAAATCGAATTAAATGTACCTTGATATAAATCGTGTAAAAACTTATAGATTACCTTCTTGTTCCGCCATCAGTGATCGGATGCGCGCGCGCAGTCTTCGACGTTGCTCGTAGTCGTTACACTCGTCCAACTACAAAGATATACGTACATACATATATTATTATTATTACGCTGTGCATAGTATTTCGAATATTTAACAATATAATTAATGTAGAAAGTTTTCTATTTATGCACTTATTAGAACACTAAATAAGAAATTATGTAAAATAGATATTGAGATTTTTTACATTTGTATTCCACCTAAAAGTTTTCAATTTAACTTTCTAAATCTACATTAAATATTGTTTATTTAAAAATTTTACTATAACATTTTACACACACTCAGATATTACGTATGTCATATAAACTCACACGTAGTTGCTGGATTCCTCCCAACATTTTGACAAACAACTTTTAACTTAATTTTTAAGTGCTTAGGTATTAAAGTTATTAAACGTTAGTGTCCCACACGTGTGTTAGCGCGGCCGGCTGCGCAGGCGACTGCTGCACAATAACTGTGTGCTCGACGCCTCCTATTTGCACTGTTGCGGTTGCCCGTAAAGGCTCATATACATAGAGATTCATGAATATTTTCCAAAAAGAGAACGGACTCACTATCTCATCGTCCGCACAAAACCATTTCATACACATGTTAGTTTTTGGCTTTTAGAAATTGTGAATGTTGTCACCGTTTATTTTGATTTGGTGGTCCCAACTAGGCAAAGGAGGACCTTCAAATTATTTTATTTTGTAATACATACTTCTTGGACGAGTTGAAAATAAATTGGGATTGAAAATAACTTTTCGTTCTGTAGTTTCTGCTTTCCTCTATGGTATGGTACGTATCAACATACCTATGTATCGACGGCGAAGTGCCAATAACAACTAACTGACAAAGTCAAAAAATTACATAAAGTGGAAAAAACGTTTTATTTCATGTTAAGTTAAAAAAATATATATGTGTTATTTACATATTATGCTGAATTCCTGTATTTTATGATAGTATAGTAGGTATTTCGGTTAGATAGGAGGTATTACTTTATAATTATTCTTTTTATGTGATAACACGTACAAACACGTATAGACGTGTCCCATAAAAGTTAGGAGGTAATGCCATAAAAAAGACACGTCGGTTTAGTTAGGAGGTATTTCCAGATTCTAATTTAACGGTGTTGCAACTAAAAATACACTTAGGAGATTTCACTAAAACATGCGAATAACACCTTTATATTCATATCAATAGAAAAGTGAATTTCTCGAAATATGTCAGTTAGGAAGTATTGGCACTTCGCCGTCGGTATGTTTCTATGTAAGTGGATAGCTTAAGCTTCTATGTAAACGCAGCCTTAAGGTTCTGCACGAGTGGTCAAGTTGTCAATATGTGACGTTTGTATAGCGGGAGGTAGCTAGTTTGAGTGCCGTGCCGGAAGTAGGCACTCTCGACCGGAAGCCGGAAGTGGTCGCTGGGCGCTGCCCTCAATTGCGCGGCTTTGTTGTTGGTCTGATGACTTTGTGCAGTAAGCTCATTTGTCCATCGGATGGCTTGCGATTGACGCGGTATTTATGTAAATTCATCATGTGACAGTTGATAATTATTTACATATTAATTTGATTATTGTTATGCAGCGGATATTATCAGACGAAAATAAGAATATAACTCGGCGAATTAATAATTTCATACTTTCATCATTATGGCGAGACTTTTGTGGACTTGCATAAGCAGTGGTAATTTCAGAATATATTTCAGGGGTGGCCAACCTGCGGTACGCGTGCCCCATGCTCTTTCAAGGATAATTTGTGGCACCTGATAGGATTTCTTAAATGGAGAAAAGAGCAGATGAAGAAATAAAACTTGTAACACTAGAAAAACTCCAGGGAAATAGGGTTGAATTTTTTTTAGTCCGGCTCGGTCTTAAATGAGCCATTGATAAATGGCCCTGACTATCAATGAGCTTGGCGACCCCTGATATATTTAAATGCTCGTGTTCATGAGGTATTTCCATGCTGCATCAGCGAAAGTCAGCACAGATCAGGCTGCATAGCATTAGCAACTGCTTCTTCACTGTATACCTACTTCGCAATAACCATTTGTTTCTGTTTTATTATGAGTTCACATAAGAATTGTGGGTGTTTGTGTTTATTAGTGTACCTACTAGTTGCTGTCGCGCAGAATTGCGTTTGTTCAGTACCCCCTTACCACTTAAAAGTAACATTTCCTAAAATTCTTTCCTATTTTTTTCCATAAGACGTTCTTATCTTGTAACATACATATATCGTCTGCGCAGTTTGTCGTGGCGAATGTCGCACGACGAGGTGCGCGCGAGTGGACGAACATGTCGTCAGTCGTCACTGGCCGACACGCCGCCGCGAAAGCCATCTCTTGATGATACTTTCCACGCAATGACTCGTCGTTATTACTTTATTAGCACGAGATGTCCGATTTACGTAAATTATTACTTATCTTTTACAGATTTTATCGCGGTATATTAATATTACTTTTATATCTCTATTCAATGACCACTTCAATAGTAATGGTTAGTCTGTTTGTGACCAGGGATGCTGTAAATGATCCGTGCTTTTATAGATTCAGTTGAAAAAGAATCTGATTACATAAATATTCTTGAAAATCTTGACGATCTAATTTTTGTTCATCTCTATTAAGGTGGAAGCTTCACGGTGATTGTCTGTTTTATGAAAAAGTCAATCAATGCAGTTATATGCACTTTGAGGGCTGTTTTATTGATTTAAATGATTATAATTCTGTAACTAAATACCTATTACAGGCGCGAATCATATTTTGTTTAATGTTCCGTCTGACAATGACCGGAAAATTGCAAAAAACGTACGAAAATTTGAATTTCGCGGGCTACCGTGAATCTTCCACCTTAAGTAAACTGGCTATTCGCTATATTCTTGCCTTTGTTTTCGATGGTTTACAAAATATAAAGAAATCTAGTTAGCATCGTAACAATAACTTATCAATCAGACGTAAGTGGGTATATAACATTATGCGCAAGAGTTGAAACCGCAATTGTTAATGTTTTGAAACGCAATTAACCGACGGTGGACCGGAATGAGTCAACTAACTAGTAATGAATGAAAGTTGCGTATGAATGGGAGAAGACCGGTCGGCGAGTACCGAGGTACCCGCCGGTGACTCACACCACGAGGCTGCTAAATGATCATATCAAGATTAACTTGATTACAAGTACACAGTGATACCCTAGCGCCGTGGGACACAAAATGGATGGATGATGACAGCAAGCCCTTGAAGATATTTCTCTGTGTTTTGTTTATACCACAAACTTACAGACCGCCTGATGATAAACGGTTACAGTAGACTACGGACGTTTGCAACACCAGAGGTGTCGCTCGCGCGTTGCTGACTCATGTTATCATGTGGGTAACAGGTTGCTCACCCACCTATGTCCTCCTAAGCTAACACCTTAACAGTAATATGGACGCCCTACTGTCGAGATGAAATTTCGCTTCTTGCATGTATAACCTGCCTCGAGCCTTAGAAGTTGGTTCCACTAGTACTACTAGTGTTATTTTGGTAGATTATTATTTATTCATCAGATGAGCGGGAAGTAAATTATTATAATTATTGTTTTTAGTATAACTTGTTACAGGGTTCTAGTCGATTTGTTGTACGACATGTATGTAGGTACATATGAAAATTTATGACAGAGGAAGAAACAGGTTTTATAAAAAACTGATGGTGAGTGACTCACGAGTTTCCTGAGTAGGCGCTCGTCCCAGCACTGGTCTACGTCGAACTCCTCGAGTGTCCTGGTCTGCGAGCTGGTGACCTTGCCGCCGCCGCTGCTGCTTGTACGTACTGTCTCCTGCAGGACAAACCAGGGAATATCGTTAATATACCTAAGGAATAAAGACCATCTACTGTTACCTACCAAAGATACCTAAAATGTCTTTGATTTTTTTGAAAATGGGTGCTTTTTCTTACTCGTTTTTTACATACACAAACGCTCAGATCCGGTACAACTAACTGTAAGTTGTACAAATAATTGTAACACGCGGGGCTTGAACCCGCAGCACATCCAGTGCGCTAATCGAGCCGTTCTATTCAATCCTATGCGATTCTGCAAAATTCAGATTCAAAAAGTTAACTATATTGATGCATCAGACACTGAATTGGTAAAAGCACACCGCAACTTTATTTTTAACTAAATTTTAACAGTCATTCTTAAACTATTTCGTATTAGTCATGAGTATATATCAATGTCATCGGTATTGCAAAACGAAGTTATTTTCACATAATATATTTTCATCTTTAAAAAAATATTGTACACAAAATAGCGCGACCCGACCTTGTTGGTCAAAGGCCGTCGCAGGCGCTGCCCGCTTATTAGCATCACTGTCGATGAGACATTAGTTATTCGTGTTGTTAGGAAATGTTGACAGATCATCTTTAATTGTCTGTAATATTTAATTGAACAGATTATTTACCGAATAATGTATAATGTCAGTTATGTTAACAAGCTAAAAATAATGGACCGCACTCAGAAAAGGCGTGTTTAACTATAAACGTTGTACCTACTTCCGTTTCTGAAGTACTATCTGTTAATTTATTTAAATATTCTCAATATTTAATTCTCAGGTGATAAATGATCGAAATTAAAAACATAATCAAATTATACTCCGAAAGATATGACATTTTGTAATATTATTTCAAGGCACTATTTATGCGATTCAACGGGGTCATTTTATTGCAAGAAGAATATAGAATTTTAAACAGTGATCGTAGGCGAGTTTTTGCTTTATCATTTATTTTTAGGTTTGCTAACTATTTGGAACATAAAAAAAATACGGAGGAACCGATTTTGCATCCAGTAATTTCAAACTTGTTGACAAACGAGTCTTTGTAACATTACTGACCGACCGACCGTCAAAATTCCCTAAAACTTTTGTCACCTTTCAAATAATAAATTTGTAACTAAAATACTTAAGCTAGCTATTGCATTGGCAGTAAGAGAAATGGTAGAGTTGGTGGATGTGTGGAAACATGTTGCAGCTAATTTAGTCCGGAGCCAAGATAGATAAATACATCGGATGCTGACCTTGAACGACCGATACATTTTCATAGGGTTGCCATAACCACATCGTGCGGTCCGTAAAACGAATCCCGCCATTGACGTCATATTCATACGGTGTAAGATTTATTGAGGAAATAAATTTTATAAACAGATATTGATAAAAAGAAACTATATAAAAACTGTATGTTGTTTTTGCGAGCTATGAGTTTTATGAATGAGCTAGTTTTTGCTAGTATAACTCTCCATTATTTTGAGAATAACTTTTTCATACTTTGTTCTCATAGTTGCTTAAATAGAAGATACCTATATGACAAGACTTCATGGTAGAGATCACTTGTTTGTAAATTAAAACCACCTTTGACTTATAGTTGATTACTTATTAACGAAACAATTAAACACTAAGTTTATGTGCTATTATCTCACACAGCCCTATATTTTTTTAGTGTAACGCTTGAATAGTTGTGTAGTCTATTTTTGAGGTTTGCGCAACAATACACACACGCATCGCGATAGTTACGTATCTGTGATCATCTGAGAAGATAATCTGCTTCATTCTTAAAAATAAATTGTTTATTGTGGGTTTACTCTTACTAAAGAGGAGTGTTCTTTTTGTATTTTTTAGCTTATTTCAAGCTAAGATTTTTATTTTTTTTTTATTAAGAAAGAAAAATTCAACCTCAGGCGGGACTCGAACCCGCGTCTTCTGGATCGGTACTCCAGACGCTCTGCCAACTGAGCCACCGAGGTATCCGCCTGATGTGTTGAATTTTTCTTTCTTTATGTTACTTATGTCTTTACGGCGACATAGCAACATCGATTGGACAATTCTGCCCAACCCAGAATTCTCCCTTTACAGCGAGTAGATTCCGGATGATATTGCATTACCTTTATACAATCTTTTTGTATTTTTTAGCTTATTTCTAGCTAAGATTTTTAAATTTTTAAAATCAGGCGGATACCTCGGTGGCTCAGTTGGCAGAGCGTCTGGAGTACCGATCCAGAAGACGCGGGTTCGAGTCCCGCCTGAGGTTGAATTTTTCTTTCTTAATAAAAATTTAAAAATCTTAGCTTGAAATAAGCTAAAAAATACAAAAAGATTGTATAAAGGTAATGCAATATCATCCGGAATCTACTCGCTGTAAAGGGAGAATTCTGGGTTGGGCAGAATTGTCCAATCGATGTTGCTATGTCGCCGTAAAGACATAAGTAACATAAAGAAAGAAAAATTCAACACATCAGGCGGATACCTCGGTGGCTCAGTTGGCAGAGCGTCTGGAGTACCGATCCAGAAGACGCGGGTTCGAGTCCCGCCTGAGGTTGAATTTTTCTTTCTTAATAAAAATTTAAAGAGGAGTGTTGTAAAAATACTCGCAGATTTTGAATATGTACCGTTCCTGTAACAAAAGTTCTATGTTCTATACCTATATAGATTGTTCATTGATGTTCTCATTGATAAGTTTTCTTTGAGCTAGGAAGCTTTACCTAATTATCTAGTTCTTAATATAGGTCCCATAACCCACGGAAATACTTTAGTTTCGTTGGGTAACTTCACCGAGCTTCACCTTATGTAATTTCTAACGTTCTTTGTGAAATTAATTCTAGTTAATAAATTGTAGAATCCTGATTGCCAATCTTGCTTGGAACGATTAGGGGCCGCATCCAAAAAAATAATAAGAAAAAGATTTATCGGTTCAATTATAAATGACATTGGCATCTCCAGTAGTTAGCACATCACTACACAAGATGTTCATGAATAAACCTTATTGCACGGGTGATGAATACCACTTGTTTACACCAACAGGGGCGATGCGCGGGCGCAGCTCCAACGCGGAACTGGCCACTTTTACTGCTGACACTAAAGTTATGACTTCCGTCTATATGAGTACTGTCCTGAAGACTGCAAGAGGCAGCATACACTACTAGATATATATCTATTGTGTTTGTTCAGCCCACAAGGTGCAGTTGTCACCTGTTGCAAGTTTTAAGCCAATTCATCGTCATAATCGTTATTATCTCCATAGAATTGTAATTAATCGCCTGTCTGAACGGAGCGCTACGACAAATCATTTTAATCCCGTCTTTAATCATTTATGTCTTGAAATAGAGATGTCTTTATTTGGTCATAGCTCAGAGAAACCAAATGTATTTATGGAGGTGCAATTGAACGTCGCAGATTATAAAAAATTGTGACCAAATATTTATCCTAGCGGCAAGACTTTTGAAGATAGTTATCAGGAATTATTCGGTTTAGCTTCTCTTTTAAAATTATCTTCCTAGTTACACACATTTACCTTGCGTTCAAGCACATGTATAAGAGCATTCTAATCGTTTGTCAAGCTTCAATATAGCAAGCTGGCTGTCAGTCAGTCATCTATACTGGTCTCCTGAGTCACCAGGTCACATGGCCCGAATGCCTGACGTCCTTATTCCTCTTGTTGCATTCCCAGCCTCCCGCCAGACCGCCTGCGCTAATTTCAGTAGGCACAATGTCTTGTGTCCTTGCACAAGAATGCAAAGAAACTATACACTCGCAAACACTTGGGATATTACCGGGGGAATTTAAGGAATTTAGAAAGAAACAAATGACTTTCATTGTTGCTTATTTTGTGTACGCTTTTAATTTGAAATTGTTACTGCGTCAAAGTTCACTAACTGCACAGACAGGCAAATAGTTGTTTTGCAAATGTCTATATAAATATCTGTAAATTATTGGACTTTTCTTTAGCTGTTGTTGATACTATACCAATTCCTACAGTCACGCGAAATAAAACTATTTTCTACGGATTTTATAGTGGTGCATTCACATTATTTAATCCTAACGTTTTGGAATCTTTAACGTTTTAGCATCCATAGTTGTTGAAATTGATTAGTAAGCCTAAGCTGATGATATTTTTTAATTGCCAGCATCAGATACGCTATTATCAAGTTCTGAGAAAAAAGCTTTCACCCTTGATATGAGACAACTTGAAAATGAAATTGTATATTAAATTTTTGCAGGAGTATTCAAACTTTTCAACTATACTAGACAATTTTTACAGACATCGCAATAAACAAGTGACTATATTTAAAACATTATCACTCAATTATTGGCGTTCAAAACAAAGGCACGCATTCGTGGGCGTTCGTTGACTCGCGTGATGCGGCGCGGCTTCGACGTGAGTCAGTCATCAGAGAGGCGCGCGCAGTAGGCAGTGCCCTTTGATGTCGCGCGCTGCTTAGTCTATGATGCTGACAGTTACAGCTATGGAATTAGCATCTTCTCTTTCTTTTCCTACATGGTCTAACCTTTTCATAACCATGTGAGTAAATTGAGTTCGGCCTCCAAATAAGTCTTAGAAGGAACTATCGCCTATAGATTTAACATCAACCTAATTATTAACTAGGGTCTCCTGCCATTTGAGAGTGATAAGTCCATTACGCTAAGTGCGTGTTGGCAGATATCACATACCGTCACAAGAATCTCTCACGTTTCCTCACGAAGTTTTTCTTCACCGTTTGAGTATGTGATAAATAGACACAGCTTCAGGCGGCAACGGAAGGCATAGCTTCGAAAAGTCAGTGACTAGGACCTTTCAAGACCTTTGACTTTACAGTGTACCGGTTACATCACTAGACGATCACAGCTTCCCATCGCACACACAGGTTGATCTCGGTCAATACGCTAATTTACAAGATAGGTTTTAAGATTTGAATGTCTAGGTATACGAGATTGTGTTTATGTATCCTCGGCCAGGGAACTATAACGTGGTGTAACAAACGTTTATTTATCCACAGAGACACGCGGGGCGGAGTGAAATGTGTATAAATCGTAATTCTACGCATGCTATTTTTATTCTTCACAGATAGATTCTTGTGTTTAAGAAAATAAAAAGAAATAATACTATTATCTCACTGTTAGTTTTTTGGCAAATGTAGATGTTACAATTATCTATTTAGCTTCACATCACGATATCACTACATTGCATGTATGTACCTATGTATCATTTATGAATTGTATAATTTCTAGACCAATAGCGTAACTATGAGCTAAGACTTAAGACTTGCGGTCTATTTATCAGATGAAGCTTCATCCGTGGACCTTTTGGTGGGGCCACTACTATCTATATACAGTACATACATGTAAACGCAAGAACTTGCAAACACTTAATTTAATAGAAAACTAGTTAATAATTAATAGGTACTTGATGTTATGAACAATATATTTATATTAGGGTTATCCAATACTGACGAGGCTCTCTCTAGCCCTGAGTACAGGATACTAGTGGCATGACCGTGTTATCTATCTACATTTTGGGCGTCTTTCTTTTACATTATTATGTCAAGTTTCTTGATTCTATTTTACTAAAGTTTTGTTTACAAGGAAGCCTCGCTCCTTTACTGTCCTCGTATACTATGTTAATCGTCATTCTCCGACCCAATTCCATAGCAATTGATCTACAATCTCGGATCGTATGATAATAATAATAGGCGCGTTATATTTCAGAAGATCACTGGGCCACATTTTTGGCAGGTCGCACTGACACTGCGCATGTAAAAATAATCTGCGCGCGCGCATCTCCGCTTCCAATAGATCCGCACTAGCGGGAAGTGTGGATTGTAAATAAATTTGTGCAGCGGCGAGTAAGACGATACCGTGTTTACTAAATACCGAGCCAATGGAGCTTTTAGGATTTAAATATCAAGCAACAATCTTTAAGTAAATCACATACATTATCAACCCATTATTGTCCCACTCCTGGGTACGGGACTCCTCTCACTTGAGAGGGATTAGGCTATAGTCCGCCACGCTAGCCTACTGTGGATTGGTAGATTTCACGTGCTATCGAGACATCTTTCAAGTATGCAGGTTTCCTCACGATGTTTTCCTTCTCTCTTTTAAAGTAAATCACATATTCTGAGAATAAAATACGTAAATATAATCTTGTAAGATATTGTTTTTATAAACGTTTCAATACCAAAATGAAAGTCAACGACATAACATAATTATTTTATGAAAGTGTTCTTCTTGTGACATAAAATATGGTTCAATAATACCATTTAAATATGGCGGCTCGTTAAAGTGAGATACGTGTTTAAACAAGTTATATTACGAATGCCATACGGGAAAAGAAAAGAGACAATATCCATTAAGTTAATTTGTATTAGGACAATAATTACTTACTTATTTATTATTATTGCTTTTTGCAATTTTATTGGATTAGCCAAGAGTAAAGTAAATAAAATCTTTAAAGGAATTAAATGAAACTATCACGGTAAGGAGCATCTTGCTGGACGGATGCTGTAAAGATTTCGAAAAGCCATAGAAATAATATCAATCCCGCAACACAATCTGTAAACACTAGTTTTCACATGACTGTAAGATATCATTACAGTATAGGGTTATAATAGCGTCGATAAAAGAGATAGAAAGGTTATAAACTAAATTTATTGTTGTTTGTTCTATCGGAGTTTCCTAACACGGGTAGTTTTTACGTAAAAAGAGGCCACAATCACCAACATGTTGTCCCTTTTCAGAAATAAAAAAATATTATTGATAATAATTACGCATTGTTATTAGTTTAAACTCGTTAAGAGGATAAGACGCAAAATTGCTATGCCTATGTTTTATTGTGCTGTAAAAGGTTTCATTTGATGAAGTATATGTAGACATACAATACTTAATTAGTTAAGTTATTTAACTCCTTACGATTGCCATGGTGTTTGTAAATTCATAAATATGCTTAATGTTAATTCGATAAGCTTTGAAGTTGATGTGAGCGGTTTGTCTGATAATGGGTAATATTTTTAATAAAGGTATTTATTTACAGCACCTCTCGACTTACAGGTATGCGTTTCATTATATCATACCGTATATAAAGAGTAAAACTCTTGAACCATGGCCACCTCATTTCCCATAAGCTAACACAGTACAATATGAGTGCCGTAACAAGTAAGTATTTGCCAGTTTCAAGTTTGTAGTATCATACGCACTTACATACATCGTCAATATTCTAAGACCTGTCCTCGGTCTTGCCAATGAGCTTCGATTACCGTAGCTTTCGAGCAGTGAAAACCGCAAAAAAGTCATTGAGCGAATATTTATACGACTTCATTTCATTGCAACAGTGACACACAAATTTCGAAAAGACGCCGCAATTAAAAAGTAGGTAAATTGAGCCAAATTAAAAAGTAACACGTTTTCAGAGAGTTTCATCTTTCTTTTTATTGTAATTGGCGGGTTTCAGAAACTTTCAGTGTGTAGACTGGCGAAATGATGATGACATGTAACTGTATGTAGTGTGATGCGGTGGCTGCATCTCGATACGTCCCACTGCGCGTGCGCATGCCGCAAGATGCGCACGCGACCGTCATTAGCACGCTTAACGAACGTTTTTCACCAGCAGCCTCTACCAGCGAGCTGATGAATAAATGCTAATGTTTGCTTCTGACGGAAAACTGTGGCGATTTCCTTTTACCAGATGTGGAGATGAAAGGAGGGTAATGTTTTACGGAGCACGAATAAAGTGCCGACCAGGAAATAAAGTATCGTAATCTGAGTCCATATTTGTCTGTGTGTATCTTATTTGAACTGCCTCATTAGTCTACTGGTGTGACAGCTGAGGAACAGGTCTTAGGTTCGATTCTCAGGTCGAGTAAAGTGTTATTAGGTTTATGAAATTCTTAGTAGTAGGCCCGATTGATGGCAATAGGTTCGCCCCATATTCTAAGGTACCTAAAACTTGCCGGCGGAATATGGGAGTACATTAGTACCTACACCTCTGCCAAAACCTTCAGGGACGACAGTCGTGATGATGTGTATCTTATATTTTATCAAACCTAAATTCACTTAAAATTCAGTGTATTATTACATAGTATTACGTAGTATTATTACGAGTATTTTAACTCGTAAAGATCGACAAATTTAATCAATAAGTTTATTTGTGTCATTTGTTGTTACACAATTTTACAAATAGATTATCAGAAAGCCATAAAAACCTAAATAGGAAATACCAATATAACATTACTAATTAAACAAAAACCTTTAACTTAAGCAAAAACCCAGCAGATTATGTGTGTACCTCACAAAAACTAGACGACACAATATCACAAGTAATATCAGAAGTACCAATCTGTGTATTATTCGAAACTATTTATTAACCGACGTCATTATCCAAATATTTTTGCCTCAGAAGGGAATACAGCGACCTACTAGGTAAACTTGTACAAATATCTTAATATCTTGCTGTATGAGAAAAAAATAAAAGAAGGTAGGTAGTATACAGGAATAATAGTGCGTGGCGACCTGTAATTTCTACCTACTACCACTGGGGAAAAGGTATGAGTTTATTGCTATGTGAATTTGAGAGTCATCAAGTCTACCAGATTTTTTGTTGGTCAAGTTACTTTAACTATAATACTTTAACTCTCCTTTCATTGGGAACACATTATTTGTTAGATATTCGGTAGACTGAGAAGCATCACGCACCGATAACAGACAATATCCTTATGCAACAGCGAACGCGCAACTTGAATAGTGTCATTAGTACTCGAAAAAGTTTTTATAAAATAAAAACTTTTTGATTTGGGTATTTGAACAGAAGGATATTGTAGTTTCTTTTGTTTTGGAGGTTATTATTTTCGACCGCAGTCAACCGAAAGAAACAAGCCTAACACGATATAGACCTTCTGTATATTTTCATTTATCCTGTAAATTTTCATTTAGCCAATACAAAATATCTATACCTAATTGGCGGTGAAAGTTGAAGCGACGGGAAATCGTACTAATAAATGTTATTACAAAACTGTTTTATGTTTTCCTTATAATATTATAGTTGAGTTTCTCTTTCATTGATTTTCATAAGTTCTCGCATAATGCTTGTCATTTAGGTTGAGTTTTTCTACATTATGAGTATACATTTTATTTCCAGAACCTATTGAACGACTTTACAATTTCTACGTTTCTATGTCACGTAAGATAAACATGTAGAGTAGAAAATTAGGCAGGCATCTCATCATGATGTTTCCTTTCAAAGCTATAATGAATAAGTATAATATTGGCTCGTTTCAAATATAAACTCCGATCTAATAAGAATTTTCTAATAGGAAAGCGGTAATTTATTTATTATCAAGTTCCTGGTACCATATATATTAGCAATAATTTAAAACATTTCTCAAGATATTTGGCACAAAAACTCAGGAAAAGTCTGGACAGCATTTCTTCCACCTCTTTGTATCAATGTCAACACAATGTTTTAGAATTCCACAAGAGTTGGCAAATAATAATTTCTTTGTGAAACCTTGGCCCTTTTTCTGGGAACTACCGCGCTCCATATGTGGTTATAGGGGAAGCAGAGACGTAAGGTCGTTAGCTTTTGTTAGTGCGCAGTTTGGCACGGTACCAAAGGAGAGCGGCGCGCGCGCACCCGATAGCTTTTGGAGAATTTACATAAGGAAATTAGAGAAAATTATTCTACGCAGTATAGTAGAAAATGATTAATTGCTATTTAAATAGGTACCTTCAGAATAGTGACTCTAATCGTCCAAATAAAAGCGGGTGTTTCAAATTTTAATAAAATATCTTAATTTGTTTGTCTTTTTAAAGAAATTATTCTGAAGGAATTCGCATGCTTGCTATTACTATGCCATTGGTAATCCACAGATATTTTTTTTATTTAAATTAATCCAATCTCATTGCTACACCATTTTCGACTATAAAATCAACATAAACAAACAACGTAAATCCCTTTTCCGAGCACTAAAGTGTATAAATTGTAGTGCGCACGCGCACTCCACGTGGTGGTGACTAGGAAAATCCTATACTCATACGTCACGACCGTAATTCTGGCGGTCTGCCGGCGTGGACAAAGGGACCGGCACACTGAACGTATTCCCTCAATGATACAGCGAAAGTTGAAGGAGCCTTTTGTTTATTTTAGGGCACAATTTCTCGAATTTTATTAATATTGCGCCTTGAGGACAAATTATTCTTGGCCTTACTTTTTATTGTATGTTTTCTTTCGGGAAATTAATTCAACAAAACAAACATTTATCCATGAGTAGGTACTGATTCGAGAAATTAAGCTAAAGATAGTCTTAGAACATACGAGTGGATAAATTTATCTAAGACCATAATTTTCTTGTAATCATTTTGAAGTGACAATGTATCTAATTACATTGCATCAAAGATAAAAGTTCTCGACAACTTGACCTACTTTGAATCAGAAGTAAAACGTTTGTTTTAAACATACAAACTAAAATTAATGCAGTTATTTTGAGTATTAGTTTAGTTTCAATATCAACAAGCTGCTGTATTCGTTAGACATGAGCCACTCAACTCACCTTGCACTACTTGAGGGATATTAATAGAGCCCTTGTGGCTTCTACGAGTCGACGTACGCTGGAGAGCATCGTATACCTACTATGTTTCTATAAAAAAATACGCAAGACAATGTGATTGAAAAGTCTGTTCGCCTGAAAACAGCTACTGTTGGCAGCGATGTTGTTAGTTTAACAATTGTTTGTGAACAGGCGTATTAACTACCTACTACAAAGGAATCACATTATAAGAATTGACACAGCCACACTGACCAGATAAATGTACATAATATATACCCAAGCTTAGTGTCTAGCAGTATAACATCATGTAAGTTCATTATGAAAGGGACGCCAAACACCTCTTAAGGTTTTCACAGCGATATTTTAGATTATTAGCCTAGTGTTGTGGACACCGGTGCTTAGATTCACTTACTGATTTTAATCAAATTGACGGCAAGGGACCAACAGTACACAGCCGCAACTAAACGCTGTAGTAACAATGTGACGAAGAAATGCTCCGTTATAGTCTTATGTTGTTCAATATTATTTTCTCAATTATTAATAAGAACATTGTAGACTGTCGTCACCTTTATGTGACAACAGACACCCAATTAACCGTGGTGACCCAGTTGTGCCGCGAGATGGGCGTGCAATATAATTAGCGTAGAGCATCGGTGAACGACCGCTGACCGCGGCCACCGGCTGGCCGGGGACTTTATGGACGCGGAAGCGGGCGGCGATATTTGGAGCGATTTTAATGTCAATTAAGATTTATTATTGATTGATGGTATAAAGAACTTGGATTAGTTTTATGCGCAGCAGCAAATTTTCGAGGCAAGCTTGAGCGAATTAATACTAAGTAGTACTTTATCTATCGGTATTTTTGATGGCAGAGAGAGTCTAAGTATCAAGTCTAAGTCAACCTAAGTACATCTGCATCTGTTATTTTACTAGTTGCCTAATAAGACTAAACATTCAAAAAAAATTGTTTCGACATACACAGCAAAAACAGCACTATCCTCGATAGTAGACTTTAAAAAATATGCTAAGACCTATCGTCCTGTTCTAAAGATTAAAAAGCACGTTTTGAAGAGTAAATAATGCTTATTCAACTAATGGTTACTTTTAAACCACCTGCTGCCTTCACATTCTAAACAGTTTAATTCTTTTTGAACTCGCTGCACCGCTCTCTCCAGCACTATGTCCGCGACCTACAATCATTTGGCAAGTGACACAGCACTTCGAACCATTCAATCGCGACCCCTCTTTTGATGAATTCTCAACTCTAAACTCAATTGATGCCTCTTTGATTGCCAATTAATTAACAGATTTTATGGTTGTAATACTACGTGTAGTTAACTATATTACGATTGTTTTAAGTTTAGGTAAATATATTTATTGCAAGCAAAAGATGATGTGGTAAAGCTTTTTATTTTCACATTTGTAAGTTATACTTTATACAGTCGTTTATTCGATATTAATAACATTATTAATGAATTCTTTAGACCCATAGCTATAAAAGATATCTTATTAAACAAAACAAAGCAATTAAGAACACAAGACCAAGTCATAAGCATCCATTATAGGTATTAAGATACCCGAGAAAATCATTATATATTTTTTACGCAGATGCTTAAAACAGAAATATTTATGAAATCCAAAAAAAACCAAGTGTCAAAAGAAATTACACTTGATATAAATAATTGAAAACAGTGAGACATGTGAAATCATTTATCTCATTTATAATACAGCGAGATAAAACGTTAATGTCACAGTTTGACGCACACACCGGACGAGTAAATTCTCGTGTTAAATTGAAATCAAAACAATGTAATAATGCTGAATTTGTAAATTAATACTTTATACATGCTAATGTTGAGCGTAAATTTTACGATCTGTATAGTCAATAAAGACATGCATTTGATTTTGAGATTAAAATAATGTTATTTCTGAAGTTTTGTGATTATTTATTGTAAGCGAGCACTTGGACCTAAAATGCTTCCCTGTGACATTCTGAATATTCCATTGTATTCTGTAGTAATAAATTTACTTTTATTGATTTATCACACTCTGTTATATAGGACTGTCTTATTAGTCTAGTGGTCGCGCCACTGTTGAACAAGAGGTCTTTGTTCGATTCCCAGGTCGAGTAAAGAATAATTGGGTTTTTCTATGAATATCTCAGTAGCAGTTTGGGGTTTGGATTCGTGGCCGGGTGGTGGTAACAGGTTCAAACCCTATTACATGAGATCTAAAAATATTTACCGGCAAAATATTGGTAGCACTACTGCACAAATTAACTGATGCACCGCTGTTTCATCATTAGTCTCAAGCGTGAGACCTTAATTGAGAGACCTTAATTATTTTAAATCACCTTCATGTGATGATTAATGTCGTGTTTTTAACTATCTAGCTATCAAAGAACAGTGATATAAGTGAAAGAGTATGACACTCTCCAAGTTACATCATAATGATGAAGCGTATCTAACTTCCTGCCTCAGCTTCGAAACTGCTAATCATTGTGTGAAGACACGCATGTCTCAGTGAAAGGTATGCTTCGTTATGCTGCTCAAAAACTATTGAACTTCACAATTATGTCTCTGTTGTAGTTAGAAATCACATTTGAATATCCATCGTTGTCACCTTATTGAAAATTTAGCCACGTTGTAGTAAAGTTATACGTCTAAATTTCGTGGGTGATCAAATAATTCAATCAAATGATTTATACTTCAAATAAAGTTATAAAAACATTTATGTAACGTTAAGACTAATTCCACGGTTACAAAAAGTTGATCTTATGGAGAAAAATAAGGCAATAAACACCATAAACACTGTTTTAAAATAAAAGGTATTCCAGTTTTCATTATCAAAGTATCATTAAAATTAAAAAAATGAATGAATTAGTATCTAATCTGTCCCTTTTTTATGGCGTCTAAATTGCACATTATTTATATTTTATAAAATCCTGTACATTTCAGGAATCATCTTTTAAAGTGATCCTATCAGTATCTTCAACCATCACATCAGATTCTCTGATCTACAATGGAGACAAGTTAGTATAATGATAATAAATTGTTAGCTTCACCATTATGACTGGTTAGATAAACATCGACCGTTTACTTTTGATGCGAATAAGTGGAGAAAGATAATAACAGTATAATATTGTAAAAGCAATGTAATTTAACATAATCGTCGCAATTTGTCGCGTGTAAGGTTGTGTACAGACGAGCTACGGTTACCTACGGATAGCAGCACGTTAGAAATTATTACTTTATTCGACTCTGATTATTTTTCAATCACACTTTTTTGTTAGGTGTTATTTTTATTCGTTTAATTGATTCTGAGACCAAATTTCTTTGCAAATAATAGTTATATAATATTATAGTTATATAGTTATATAATATAATAGTTATATATATTATAGTTATATAATATAATATTATAATATTATGACTATAAAATTATTAAAAGAAAATTGCTTATTTATCTCACGTTTTTTTATTCGAATATAAGCTACCAATGGAATGCTTCAACATATTTCTATGATTGTTGCTTTTGCAGGCACAACCTACTAATCATAAAGTCTAAATGCAAGTTTACTAACAACCCAATATTATGTAGTTAAATAAATGGCAAGTAAACCATTTGTATTGGAGTGCTGTTCTCAAGCTGCACGTAATAGCTGTGGTTCATGCAGCTAGTTGATCGCTGGGTACAGCTTGTTACAGGGAACACGCGGTAATTGTGGAGAAAACAAATAATCACAAACTTTATTTTGCACAACGCTTGTTGAGCTAAGCTGTGAGATTGTATAGGAAATTTCTCGCAAGGAATATCCTAATAATATTATTAACGCGAAAGTTTATAAGTATGGATGTATGGATTGATGTTTGCTACTCTTTCACGCAAATAGTTTAATAGATTTGAATGAAATCTAGCACACATATAGTTTATTACCTGGATTAACACATAGGCTACTTTTTATTATATACCATGCGGGCATAGCCTCGGGAGGCAGCTAGTAAGTAATATTTTGACTTAGGTAAGTGTGTAGACTTATTCGGTTTGATTTACATAAAGTCGAGTCATCTCAACGTTTTAATTACTTCTTTTTAGACCATTTAGATGAAATAATGTTTTTAAAAGTTTATTTGTATTCTTGTTGAAATTTCACATAGGAAATTTCTTTGGCGAATTTATAATGGTGAGTATTATTTTAAGAAAGTCCTCCACACTTTTACCCTTGACTATTGCCTAACATTTCCACTTCAAACTCGGCCGCGTGTCGCAACCACACCTTCGGTTGACGCGCGCTTGACAGATGCAATGTCATGTTTGACAGGAAACAATTGAGTGTAGTGTATAAATAAATAAATTTAGCGTATTTCTATGTTATAGAGCACACGCTTATTCTGATATCTGGGGTACCGCAAGGGACGGTCTTGGGGCCTTTATTGATCCGACTTAAAATGTAAGAATGTAAAAATATTAGCCTGAGGATTTTATAGAGACAATGAGACATAATCTTGGCCACTATGTACCATGGCTTATTTCACACATCTCTATAGAATTCTTTAAATGATTAAATGATATTTATTTCTGTAAATAGATCTTATAAAGACACTTTTACAAGTCATGTATGTATAAGATATCTTTTAGGAACTAAATGGCATCGGCATTTCCTAACTGACGACCTCTGAGAAGAAATGTCGAAACAAACTCAGTTTTTTTTTTAACACGTGCTCGTCCCAATATTTTCTTACGCGGCACTCTTTAGAATTCTAATCTGTATTATATCAATTGGTGTGCTAAGTCTGTTAGCCCGCCCTAGTCTAGCATGGCGGAAATTAGACTACACCACCCATGCCATTCAATATGAGTAACCACTTGACCTTCTAAACTAAAAGAGAAGACACCTAGTTGTTTTGTAGCGTCTGGTATTGTTTCTACTTGTTGGCTTTTGTATATAATTTTAACTGTCTTTGTAGTAAACTATTGAAACATTTCCTTTATATTTGATTCGAATTCAGTTTTGAGAAATGGGTCGTAAGTAGGTATATCATTTATTGGTGTTTATAGGTGACTAGCTAGTAATAGATATGGTTCATTCGTTGTATTGGTCATTTACAGCTACACAGCTGTAGCTAACAGCTAGTGATACCTGATATTTCATTGGCCAACTTCTGCATTCGTTTCTTTATCGAAAGCTGATGTAAGATCAAGGTTGTAAGTTATGTCGGGCTATGGTAAATATTTATTTAAGTAGCCGTGGAATTAAATTCACTGAGAATTTGTAGTTTCTGAAATAACCAATTTGATACATAAAAGAAATCTTTTCACCTTAATTTTACTTTGATATTTGTTAAATTTATGAGAGCTTTTTGAAATAATATGGTTACGATAGCTTTTTTGACGTGTGAAGTAGCATGAATTAAAAATCATGAAACAAATTATGATAATGTCGTCTGTTCGTCGGTCGGTAAAAATATTTGGACATAATTAACGGCTATAACTCGAGTAAAAGTTCAAAGTCCGCGCTGAAAGCTGTTGCGTGACGTCAACGACGGATTTTAACTGTTGCCGACAGTCAAGACGGGCGACTAAAATATAACCAAGTCAATGTACTCGTACTATGGTTTGCAAATAATTTATATGCATTTTACAAATAACCATGCAAAGAAGAATAAAAATAAGGATTATGTTTTTTATTCATTAAAATTTGATAAATATTATTCATATAATATTTAAAAAAATAGGTTAGTGTTTTATAAAAAAATTGGTCAAACGTGAACTCACCACAAAAAGTAGAGTAAAAAATTGTTGCAAATCCTGAAGATATTCGATTATCACTAATGTCTACACCGGTGTATAATTACACTCGGTACTACTTCACTACAAATTTATTATTATACCATAATATTATGGTTTATTTTATGGTTATCATGGCATAACGGCTGCGCGTGCCGTGCGCGGTAGCCGGGGACGGACTGCGCGCGCGGCCCGCCGTGACGTCGGCGAGCCAAATATAGTGCGCGGAACACCACACGCGATTTTCACCCCGAGAAAATCTTACGTCAAAACCCCACGGTTGATTTTCCGATGAAGTTTTGGTACAGTTAGGCTGTTAAGTAGTAAATAGTGGTGAAATGTCGGGCCGGGCGTGTTATTTTTGCATAGGATTTTCATCGCTTTCCGCGCTAGAACGCGTGTCTTAAAACGGCAATAAGGCGGCGGCGGCGCTTGGGCATCTGTTTGTACCGCTTTTGTTTACTAGAGCTTTGCGGGTCGTAGTAATTTGTATATAGGGTACAAGCGTAATTATTAGACGTAATATAAAACTTTTCTCAAAGCTTTTTCAGCAAGTGAAAGCTTTAAGTTTTCCTTTACGAAGCTTTGCGTTCGTTGTAGTTGCCTTATTAGGTCGTAGTAAAAGATTATATGAAAACTAAGAACGTTGCTTTCAGTGCTTTTTAAAAGCTTTTCTTACATCTGTCTGTCTATAATTAAATGAAGAGTGTTTGTTTACTTTTCATTGACCTTTTTCTTTAATAGGTTTATGTCGGCCGATGAGATGATGTTTTAACCTTGAAGCCGGATTTAATATAATTTTCTTTTGGTTAACTGGATTGCTTTTAGGAATTTCATAAGATAAGTACTTATTACATTGTAAAATCGTAAAATGGATATGTTCCTAATTTCGACAAGTTTATTTAATCTTATTTTTCTCTCTAAATGGAGCACTTTTAAAACATTTAACGTTTCACAAGTGTTGAGGACGAAAACGGAAAGCAGCAATTGCTGAATTAAAGTCAATTTTATATAATAAAGCTGAAGAAAGCTGTTTAAACGAAGATTTCCTGTCAGCTTTCAATCTAACCACACGTGAGGCTATATGTCTTGTAGAAGGTAGGCAGGTATTTAATTATTGGTTTCTAACATTGTCCTACATTTGCGTGTAGCGCGCACTCGATAAACAAACGGGTGCGCGTGCGCACCACACACGCGGGATCTACGCATGTGATTTTGCGCACATGTACCTACATCACACACTTATTTATTCATCATCATTACACATGGACATGATACCGTCGCACATAACACCCTATAAGGTGATTTAAATATATTTTTAGATTTAATTCATGTCCGAAGCGAAATTTTCTTTTGATAAATGTGACCTACATGGGGCGGGCCGGTCGAAATGGTTAGGACGTGCGAAACTGTTCTGTGATTTACTTTACAAAATACGTTTGATATTATATTTTCATTTATATTATTTTACTGAAGCAGACAAGGGTTCAAAGTATAACTTTAACCCTAAACGGCATAGGCTATGAATGTTTTTAGTAACTAATATACATACACGTATGTTTAAATCACTGGCACAAAGTAAAGTGGCTTATCTTGACTAAACTAGTAGGTAACTACATTTTTTTAAAGTGCCATGGAAGAAAGATAGAGCCTATACATATAATTAATTTTAGACATAGAGATGATTAGGTAGACTTCCTGACACCTAGAACTTTTCCTAGGTCTCATTAATGTGTAGGTATCATCACGCCATCATTTATAACCAGTGTAAAAAGAACCACCAGTCATTGCAATTCTCTGATTGAATAATCCATCCCTCGATGGCATTTTCAGTACCTAGTTATTTCTAGTTTTTTTATACACTATGGCATCTAGATTCCGCAGTTCAACATTGAGATTTTAAGAATTAAAATGTTTCAACAAACGCAATCGACAGCTCGCTCTGTGACATCGCATGAACCCATTTAGACTTCGAAATTGAATGGGAAATCCACCAGGAACTTCCGTAGGGGATGGAAAATCCCTAATGCATGAGTGTAAATCATTAAATGCATTAACAAACATTGATTACAAAGAAGTGTGTTAGGTTTTTATTGCGAAGCATCTGCATTTATATCTGCCCCACAAATCAAGAGCTGCCAATCACAAGCCGCAATATTGAGTCGCTTGTATTAAAAAGCAATAATTACATCGCCATTAATGCGCGTTTGGAATAAATAAATAAATCAATACTGCGCGAGCACATATGCTCATGATTCATGCGCATCCCGTGCCAAACGCACTGCACACGATACTGCAATTTTACCACAACATGTGATAACTGCAGAAGGTACACTGCTAGATTTTGCAATTTTAAAATGTTATCTTATCGTATCGTTGTTCTACATGAATTTTAAGTAATATGTGGCTACGTACGCTGCTTTTCTATTCAAATTTGTCGCGAATTAGATTTCCTTGAATAATAAGGAAGAATGCTCGCGATTATTCCACCAAACTGCGATGCCAAAAAAGACAGACGCATAGACACCTTCTCTTTTTGTATCGCAGGTTAATTAAATTGTAAGTTTTTATAGATTGCCAGAGTTTCATTGAAGCCACGAAGTTAAACCGTTTTAGATAAGAACCAATTTTCGGGACAATCTGCTGAAAGATTTTTCGCCTGACGTTTTCAGTTATAATCATAGGTATACAGAGCTTATTTATTTCTGAGGTTAAAATTTGCGAAAGTGTATTCATAAAACGATAAATTAATGAGCATCATTTGATTTGTCTTCATTTTGCGTTTAAAATGATTAAAGTAACTAGCATCCGCCTTTGATTTATTGGTTTTAATTACATTTTCGGAGTTAGTTTAGAAGTTGGCCTTCTGTGCTTTCTCGTCTCGTTGTCGCACCACAGTGTTGTATTTAGAGTAATATTGTATAGGATTAACACCGCGTGATGTATGCACACCAGGTTACAAGTTAAGAATAGGACCACCCTATCGCTTTTCCGCATGTTGTAACAATCTCGCTACAGTTCTATCTGCCACTTCACTCGCGTCTAAACTGAAGATTAGATAATTGGGTACTTCAATCGATATACCTTGTTTAATGTGTGCATTGTACAATTTAAATAGGAATAATTATGTTACTTGCATTGTTTTGTCTGTTTAAATATTTTGTAATGTAACGTACTTAAACGTACTTAACTGCCATATACGAAACAGGAGTGAAAATATAACTTATGATAAAACAACGATCTCATTTGCAATACCATAACATGTAAGAAATATCTTGGGCAAAAATCGTTTGCATCCGTAAATTTCAACCTCTGTTGCAATTACCGCTAGAGCATCATTCAAGAACACACAAATGAACTGTTCACACTTGACTATGCGTCTTTTGACCTATTTCTAGCACAAACCTGTTTCATGACGAGCTTGCCAGCAGGCTTCTCGGTGACGTAGCCCTGCATGCCCGCCATCAGCACGGTGGCGCCCAGGAACTTGTTGAGCAGCGCGCGCGCCTCCGTGTCCTCGGACGTGTCGCCCTCTTGGATCACTGCGGACAGACAGACACGGTTATAAACATAAAAATGTATATCCTATTCTTTGATTCCTCTAATACTTCATTTTTCATGAGACTAATATTTACGAATTATGATATAAATAATAGTTAGATTAATAAAAAAGCCGTGATAGTCTTGTGGTGTGTCCGGTAGACTATGAAATTAAAGTTCAATCTCTCCACTGACTTGTGCGTATTTATCACATTACCGTGAAAGAAAACATCGTGAAGAAATCTGCATACCTGAGAGATTTTCTCGATGGCGTGTGAAGTCTGCCCACCTGACCGTCTAAAGGCTAGGGTGGTGGTCT
Organism: Craniophora ligustri; assembly: GCA_905163465.1. Lineage (NCBI taxonomy): Eukaryota > Metazoa > Arthropoda > Insecta > Lepidoptera > Noctuidae > Craniophora > Craniophora ligustri. The sequence continues at coordinate 321,154 of LR990967.1, read as the reverse complement.
ATAGTCTAATCCTCTTTAAATGAGAGGAGATATGCTCAGCAGTGGAAACATTATGGGTGTTCCAAATACTTTGTATATCGTACATTTATTAGTTATTAAGTAGACAGGTCCTCACTCCTTATTTAATTAAGCCTATTTTGCCACAATATTTATCTAGGTCACGGTGACTTTCAAGGATTCTTTCTTCAAAGAGAATACTTGAATATATAACTTATACATAGACTTATAGCTCATTAGCAAACGGACAAATAGGTCTGAATTCTAAAGAAACATGTTGCATTAAACAAATCATGCAAAATGCATACATGTGGCGTGTTCGACATCGGCCACCGTTTTTACAAACTCATGTTAATATCGAGCGATATAATAGCCGCTTATTATCGCAGCTAGCAGACCATGAGAGACTTTTTAAACTAGACCATCAATTACTGATCCATTTAACTACGTAACCGTGACCATTAACTGGAAGCTGCAGGTAGGAAAGATTTGATCTGCGCAATGTCACGAGCAATTAATTAATTTGAGGTCTAGAACCAATAGCAACCCAAACAAACCTATCGAATATTAATGCGTTGTATTGTAAGTTATTGTGCTGATCACTATTCTTGGAAATTTTATAAACAATCTGTTTAAGTCTATTATAAACCAACGGTATTTATAATTTTATGGTTACGTGACTTGTTTTGTCAGTGATGTGAATATATTGACTATGTTTGATATATGTATTTTTTACTATTAAGTAACCAATGTAACGAAAGATCTAGTCTATGGCACTCAACGTTGAGCACAGTCTATACAGTAGGTTCTTGATAAAATTAAGTGATTATTGATTGTCTACCAGGCCTCGGGTCAAGACTCCAAAAGGTATCGGGTTTCATAAGAGAATTACCCATAAAATAAAAGACGATTACGTATAGAAATCTAATCAGTTTTCTAATACGTAAGTATTTATTAGAAGCACCACCTGCCACACGTGTGAAATTGCATAGAATTTGGCAACCTGTGAAGTTTCTACAGCTTTCAACAACCATTCTTGTGCCAAACATTGCTTTGAGTCCTAGTAATCTGCATACACAACAACACCAGACGTAAACTTTATCTTACAGTAAATTAGACAAATTAATCAATTTAAGAACCTAAATACATAGTATGTAGTAATAGCATATAGTAAAAATATTCGAGTTCAAAATCAAGGCACGCGCCACTGACTTTTTGAAAGTTATGTGCGTATTTATCACAAACAGTCAAGGAAAACATCGTGAGGAAACTTGCACGCTTGAGAGATTTTCTCGATTGCGTGTGAAGTCTGTCAACCCACAGTAGGTTGGCGTGGTGATTGGTGAACAATAGCCTTAGCTTTCTTAAATGAGAGGAGACCCGTGCCCAGCAGTGGGTCAATAATGGGTTGATGGTGATGAATATAATTGACTACAGTTTTTCGAGTAAAACTCTCTGTCAGTCGGATGGGATTAGGTATACCATAAACGGGATTCATTTTATAAGGTTTCCAAAATATACACTAACCGATGTCAGCATTCTTCATCCTGGTGAGTATGTCCTGCACGCCGGTCACCTTGGTGTTGCTGTCGAGGAAGGACTTCTCCCCCCGCGTGGCGTGGTGGGTGGTGGTGGCGCCGTGGTGGGTGGTGGTGGCGCCGTGGCTGCGGGTGGTGGTGGTGACGGTCCTCACGCCGCCGTCCACGCGCTCCGTTGTCACCACCGTGTCCTCTACGGAGGCCAGGCTGTGCTCGCTGTCCGTGCGCGCCAGACCTGGGAGGAAGGTGGTTAGTGATGTAGGGTATCGAGGAAAACTGGCGAGTTCTGGTATCTAAATTGGCCGTAAACGGGATTTTGGCGAGATACTTAATTTGTTTGTGATTTATTTTACATAGGCCTGGAAAATTTGGTAGTAGGTACAGGTTTGGACGTTGGTAATTATGACGTTTTATAAGATAATATATTATTTTCGAGATTTTATTATAGTGTTCTTGTTGACAGTTCTTTTAGATCGTGCCTTCTTATTTTCATATTATAAATAAACCATAGTAAATATACTTTAGGATTGTATTATGTTATGTGTCATGAGTAGGTAGGTAACTTTATAGTGACACATCCTCACATAGACAAACATCTACGTGTAGGCAATCAATTGTTTTGTGCAGGATCGAACCCGTTATAAAATTCACTAGTCGCAGTGATCACCAATCACTTCACTAAATTTTTCCATACTATAATTTATATTACCCTATACGAAACGGTAAGGCAGACCTTAGAAGAACAGCAAGTAACTATTACAAAAGCTACAATAATGGAACACAATGAGGAGATGTCTCACCGGCGTGTGCTGAGGAGTCGCTAGACACGCTGTCCTTCATGGTGGCGGTGCGCAGGATCAGGCCCGCCTTAGGGTACGTGGTGCGCTCCGTCTTCGAACTCTCATCTACGACAAGGTAATAAATAATTAACCTGGAAATTATGACACAGCGCCATCTAGTTCCGTGGTTAGCAACGAGGCTTGTGTTACTGATCCATGGCTCGGATACAAATGTTGATGCTCATCACACAAACATTTGTCCCTACAGGAATTCGACGGACCCGTAGCACAGAAGGCAGCGTTAAATACCACTGTCATGTCATTAATATGAATTGTGGTTTAACAGTAATAATATTTATAGTAACAATTAATTATTATTGGGTTTTTCTGTTAGAGCTGCGGTAGCCGAGTTCGAACCCAAGGCACGCACCACTGACTTTTCGGAAGTTATGTGCGTATTTACCACATGCTCATACGGTGATGGAAAACATCGTGAGGAAACCTACATGCTTGAGAGATCTTCTCGATGGCATGTGAAGTCTGCCAACACGCAGTAGGCTAGCGTGGTGGACTATAGCCTAATCCCTCTCAAATGAGAGGAGACCCGCGCTCAGCAGTGGGACAGTAATGGGTTGATGATGGGTTTTTCTGTAAAAATCTCAAAAGCAGTTCAAAGTTTGGATTCATAGCCCGGTTGATGGCAAAAAGCTCACATAATAGGACCTACAATATACATGTGGATGTACATTAGGACACCTCTGCCTAACCCTTAGTGGACGATAGACGTGAAGGTACGTTATGTTATGTTTAATAGTACATTTATTATGCTAAGTAATGGTAGCTTAAGTATTAAGGCCGCGGACTGCACTGTCATAGTCCTGCGTTCGAATACAAGGCACGTATCTATATCTGTCAGAAATCATGTTCATGTGTCCTGCGGTTTCACCCACCGTAAGTATTTTTTCTTTTTGCTCGACTCCTAAGGGTCATAGCGTGATGTTGGATAGTATATAGGTACTATATTCTGATATATGATGACCTCTGTGGTCTAGTGGTTCGAGTGCCGGACTGCTGCTCACGAGGTCGTGGGTTCGATTCCCACGGGGCACAAATATTTATGTGATGAATATAAGTGTTTGTATTCGTCTGAGTGTTTCCTATGTATTATAAGTATGTATTTATATAAGTATTATATCCATTATCTAGTACCCATAGTACAAGCCCTGCTTAGTTTGGGACTAGATGGTGCTGTGTCAAATGTCGCAGAATATTTATTTATATATTATTTATTTATTTATATAGCTCGTATCTACAGTTTTTCATGTTTGGGACGCTTTTATCTAACAAGATTTTAATGACATTAATATGTCAGCCATAACGATTAACGATGGCGTACAAATTAAACAATATACATACACCATATCATTACGTATCTATCTCTGTAGGGTATACAGAATATATACCTACTCTCACATTTCGTTGGCATGTTCAGAGTGCAATATAATAAGGGTATAACCTATTGCCATTAACCGGACCTCAAAACTCCGACCTGTTATTGAGAATTTCATAGAAAAACCCAAGGACAATTTTTCTCGACCTGGGAATCGAACCCCGGATCTCACACTCAGGACCGCGCTTATAATCACTACATTAACAAGATAGTTTTATGAAGGTATTTTAAACCCCTTTTTGAACCTTTTCGTGAGGAAGAAACGATTAATGTTTTAAGTTTACTTCAAAGATAATAATGATAACAATATGATGACACACTCGTTGAGATAACTAATTACTCAACTTACACCAAGATAACAAGATACATCAAGAGTTGACCTAATTAACGTAGTTATCAGTTAAAGTTAGCCTCCTTTATTTACTTGTTTACTTTGTGTTATTCAGAACCTATTTATTACCTACCGTACCTGCAACCGACCGTCACGAAGAATCACATGTCAGGTACTAATACAACATAATCAAGTACATATATACATACAACCGCCTTAATAGTCTAGTAGTTGTAAAGTGAGACTGCCAAGCAAGAGGTCTTGGGTTCGATTCTCAGGTCGAGCAAAGTATTATTGAGTTTTTCTATGAAATTCTCAGTAGCACCTCAAATTTGGGATTCGTGCCTGATTGATGGCAATAGGCTCACCCCCTAATACATGGGACCTAAAACATACCGGCGAAATGTGTGTACACATGTGTATGTGTAGTGTATAAGCAGCGGCTTATTCCTTTGGGGCGACAGGCGAGATATACACATACACACATCTTTATTAAAAGTTTGATTGCTCCCCTTTGAGTTGCCGCAAACTGTAAAACCAGTTGTAGGTACTTAAATAGTTACTTACAGTTATTAGATTAAAGTTTAGTAATTACTAGTTTTGAAATGGTATACATCCATATTTAATATTATAAATGCGAAAGTGTGTCTGTCTGTCATCTATTACCTCTTCACGCTATAACCGCTTGACCGATTGAGATGAAATTGGGTTTAGAGATAGTTTGAATCCCAGGGAAGGGGAAGGACATAGGATAGTTTTCATCCCGGAAATAATCCCTTTAAAGGGGAAAAAGGGGGGTGGGAATAAAATTACTACTTTTACACAGAAGCTAGTAATTAATATTTCGAATTCTGTTTGAGCACACGTGATATACTTAGGAACATTTTATCTAAATAAATAAAAAACTTTGTGATTTTGATCTAAAATTAGGCCTCAAACTACATTTATCTAGTTTGTAAACAAAATACTATAAAGTATCTAATTAAATAATTTTATTGAATTTCGACGCGGTATTTTAGATCCTTAACAGGACCGTTTAAACCTAGTCCATTAACTAGTATTTAATTTATTAAATGAAGATTTAAAAGTCAACTTACCTAATCTCTGATAAATACTTAACAACAACTTAAAGTTATAACTACAATTCGTGTTTGTTTCCATTGTTGCTAACAACAAAACTTAGTCACATGTATTACAAGTTTGTTCACAGAACCTTCGTCGTCTTAGTCCGAGTGGCCGTTGTCGACTGAAAACGTAAACGCTAGTGCAATATGAAAGTAAGTATGAAAGTTGTTGCGTAAGGCGCCGCTAACGCGCTCGCGTGCGTTAACGTTACGTTATTATTATGTATTATCACGAAACTGTAGATTAATTTCCATGATTGAAAAGAAAAATGTATTAAGTACATGTGTATTTAGTACTCAAAACGACGCTAATTTTTTAGTTTTTGAGGGTGAAAGCATTATTTAGGATAGGAAATTTATTTTAAAGCAGTTTTATTATGCATTCAAAAGCTAAATAATGATAAATTTAATAATTTAAATATGCATAAAATTTTGTTTTACAAAACTGCAAAACTTAATAATTATGCAGTTTGATAGTAGTAGTGAATTTATTTCAATAAATTATAATATCTAGCAACTAAATAAATACTACATAATTATATTGTCTAAATGAGTACAATGAAACGTTATAATTAATATAAAGTTAAAAGAAGAGAGGGAAAAAGTTGGTATCATATACATATTATAATGATAGAAAAGCTTTCAAGTTTCTACTAGCTAATTTATAATAATTAGGTAAGTTTTAAAATGTAGTTGGCTATTTGTGTTGCCAACTACTTTTAAAAACAACCGAACAATAGTTTTCTTTTTCTATTGCGCTATTGTTGCCATAGCGGATATTTTATTGTCAATATCATAAAAGAAAAAAAAACGTGATATTTTATCTGTGTTGTAACTATTTGAAACTTAATGGCACGCTTCGATTCCCTTCATTAGGTCGGCGCAAGCGCAGGTTTATTTGAATTGTATTGTCTGGTTGCCTCACTGCTCTTGTATAAGCAGGACTTAAAAGTAAATACTAGGAAAAATCATTCCCTGTATTGTATAATGGCAAAGGAATTACAATTCGTTGAATAGCTACAATATGTATATTGTTAAATACGTATTTATGTGGTAAACATTGAATTTGACTGTGTTCTGATATAAATTTGATCTTAGTATGAACACAGACCGTATAAAAACGTTACCATTAATGCAATGGTATCCTTAAATACCGGAGTGTGCCTCGCAACAAAATTTTATTGAATCGAAACTGAGACTAAGATGTGTGGGGCCCGAGTCTGTCACTTCACTTAATTTTAGAGTACAATTAATCCGGTTTTACTAGGCGATGGTCTGAAATGGTACTTACTTGCACTCTTAATATATTTCTCTGTGAGTGACTTCACGGAGCTCTGCCTGACAGTCTTCTTATCATCTGTCCTCTCCACTCTTTCCTTCCTCTCCTGTGTCCTATCGCCCTTTTTCTCCACCTTCTCAACTCGGCGGTGCATTCTATCTTCTTTCCTGTCCTTCGTTACATCCAAGATCTCTGCTCTTCTGCTCCTGTCTTCTACGATCTCCTCTCGACTGCTTTCGATGTGTCTGGTTTCTCCTACTATCTCTTCCCGTCTGCTGTCGTAACTCCTGTCGGTTATGTCTTCTATTTTGGTGTCAGAGACCCTGCGGTCGCTGTGGGTGAACTGGTCTATGGCAGCGCGATCTTCTCGCTGTAGGGAAAAATGAAGGCAATTTAAGAGCTGGAAATGGAGATCATGGTATGTATTCTTATATCTCCACTTACTATGTTTCAAAGCCTACTCTCGATATGTAGGTAGATCTTACAATGTCAATGAATCACACTTTATATCTTAACTAATTATTGAAATATAATTATATAAATATGTACATATATTCAAAATATCTATACGTGGGTATATTAGTTAGAGGCGTCAAAGCGTCTCTTTTGAAGTAATTTTTACAAGTCAAATACCTATTAAAAATATGATCTAGATGGCATCGGATGCTATTGGTGGCAATAATAAATTTGTTGTGCTAATTTATCTAATTATAGGTACTTCAAAATCATAGAAGCAAGACATTTCATCGTCTGTTTCATTATATTTTGCTATACATTTCAACAACCGGATCGCTATACCAGTTTCATTAAATAAATTGAACGATAAAGGTCTCACTGCAAACATCGATTGCTCAACACGTTGCGTTTAAAAATCTATCAGGCGCTTACCCCATGTGCCTCTTTCAGCGTAGTCCCAGTATCCCCGCCAAACTTCTTCGTGGTGGTGATGGCAGCAAGGCCGTGGATGCGGGAAGGTGGTTCTCCTTGACCTTGCAGCAGTCGCTCCAGGTCTTCGGGCTCCGTGGAGTATGCGGTCACGGAGACGGTACCTTCAGGCTCACCTCCGTTCCGGGAGTGGTACTCCTGCCTGATCACCGTGCCTTTCACTGGTTAAAAAAAATACTTTATTAGTTTTCTTAGTAATTAAAAGGAACAGTTATTAATGGTTAATTAAACTGGCTCTTAATATAATTCTTATTTTTTATGTATGTTATTATTTTCTCGTATTCAATACTTAAAATGTTAATACTTTCTAACTAACAATGTACTTTTTGGAATAGGTATAGAAGAAACTAGTTGTAAAACATACCAACGAACTAAACAAGGTAAGGTGTTTGTGACAAATGAACCATAACTTGGTTTCACAACAAAAATGTTTCGATACGGTATTGCATTGATTTTCAAAACATGACACACTTCTAACTCCCCTGCATTGTAAGCACGCAGCTTACGAATACACAAATAATTTTCACGACATCCAGAGAAACTTACATAACGTATGATAGCGTGACAAAGTATTGAACAAAACAAACACTGTTCAACTCACCGGCATTTATTTAGCACTAAAGTCTGTTACACACTGAGACAACTGCAAACTTTACTCAGAAACAGTATCAGTTGAACTAATATTTGTTTTGTGAGCTATTATAAATAGGATTTTATATGTGGTACGCTTGGGTACTTGGGATTACAAAGCGGCCACTTAGGACGCGTCAACTTTCAGATAAACACACTGAAAACTTTTGAGTTGGAAATTAGAAAGTGTTTGAGGCGGTGACGTCATTTGTTACCGTTGTCAACCTCTTGACCATTGACCCCAATCAAGTTGAACGGCTCAGATAATGTGATAGTAGCAATTACAAAATAAAACCTCACTTAACGCCTTTATACATAAATACTTATGAACTGTATAATTTTGTCTGTTTTAAGCGAACGAATAAATACAAATGTTTACACAGTAATAAGAATGCCCATACATATGGATGCTGTAAAGGATCCCAAAGGTTAAGATTAAATAATATTAATATACTACAATACAATCCATAAAAAGTAGTTTTATTTGAATGACTAGTGCCTATTTTAAGTGTAAGAAATAACATTACCTAATTTACTTGTAAGTACAGATAGCCTAATATCTGCACATTACATACCTTTTTTACCCGACTAAACTATATAGGCGTATTCTGTAATGCATAATATGTAATTGTAGTATGACTATTTAATTCAATTAAGACATATATTAAGTCACAACTGTTGTTGTATGTTTTGAAAATAAATTATAAATGTTGTTGATGTTATTTGTGTGTCTCTGTTTGGACAGGTTATGAAAATGATTGTTGAGTACATATTGTAAGCTGTTGTAAGTATATACTTCTATCGCAACACTAGAATAAGTTGTTATCTAAAATTACCTACATATTTACCAATGGAATATTCTTTAAGTAATCTTCTTAACCTTAATATGATATTACATGACATATCATCACGCCTGTCGTCCCCAAACGGTTAGACAGAGGTCTACTATTTAATTGTACACGCACCTGGGAGCTAAAAACATACCGGTATGTTTTTAGCTCCCAGGTAAAACTGCGAGACTCGACTGCGAGTTGCTTTTGGGAACTTCATAAATAAACCCAATTAAATACTTTGCTTGAGTTGGTAAACGAACCCAAGACCTCTTTCGTAGCAGTTCCATTTACGAACACTAAACCAACGAAGCAGTCAAATTACTGATAAAAAGGAACGTAACACAAACGTAAATGAATTTATATTACGGTAAAGAATTAACACTCACCTTGGTAATTCGAAGCACCGTTTCTCAAAGCCCTGATTCCGAATAGTGGTTTGCCATCGGCATCCAGTGGACCTGGTCCATAGCTGGACGTGATCACATCGATGGGCTTCGTTATGACCTTGGAAGGACTAGGTGCCCTATACTTGGGTTTCTCCTCGATCTTCTTACTACTGAACGTCCTGGTTTCTGAGCTAATCTTTTTGAGGTTCCTGTTCGTCACCCACGATGGTTTTTCTTCCTGAACCAGTTTTTGGGGTATCTTCTTTCCGGTTTCGTACACCGTTTTAATTATGGTCTCCTTCTTGGCAGGCTCTGACTTAGGCTGCCTGCGACTTGGACTCAGCGTCCGTTCGTACATTCGCTCCGGACTCTGAGCCTTACGTTCAGGGCTCTGCCGTTTTTCAGGCGAAGGAGACCTTTTCGTTCCATTCATTTGTACCACCTCTAAAACATCTTTAGACGAAGTTCTTTCAGTGAAAGTCTTAGCTGAAGTGAACTCTTCCTCAATTTGGTGTTCTTCTGTATGTTTGACTGTCCTCTGTTTGTCTTCTGCCGCCTTCTTTGATTTAGCTTCAGCAAATTTGATCTTGTCAGCCTCACTCAGACCTACTTTTTTCATATATGCGGAGGCGTACTCATTAAACCGGTTCGGTTTAGGTTTTGTTATAGCTGTTTTGCTCGGTGAATGGGTTCTGGTCTTCTTGTCGGGGCTAGCTTGACGAACTGGACTCTTTGTCTTGAGATTTAGTTTGGAAGCTGGTTTCTCAGGACTATTCGGTCTCTGGTGCCTATCATTCGTTTTAGTGGGCTCTTTGATGTGACCGTTTTGCGCTGGTTGAATATGCTCTCTTGGTTGACTGCGTTCGGGAATGGTTCTCTGCGGAGTCTTAGCGTGACGATCAGGTGATGATGTTTTATGAAGAGTAGATTTCGGAGTTCTCTCTGGTGAGCTTTTCTGTGGGCGCTCAGGAGACCGGTGTTTCTGAGTGGTCACAGTTTGTTTGGTAGTTTTAGTGTACGTGTTAGTGTCTAAGTGTTCAGTTTCCACTTTCTTTCTAGCAATACGAATCTGGGCTCTGATGCGTCGCCTCTGCTCGTATCCAACGACCTTTTCCAACTGAAAATTAGAATAAAGTCAGTAAAAATATAAATTATGCACTATGGAAATATACACAAATAACAAGTAAGAGCATGCAAACCCTGATAATATTACTGACCATTTGTTCCAGGAGGTCCAGGTCGAAGATGTCTTCGATGCAGGGGTGTTCGACACTGCGCCGACGCTCGCTGCTCACCGTAGATCTTTCAACACTGGTTCTTCGCAATTCTATTCCAAACTTGCCACTCCCCCGCCGGCTACTGACGTCAGCCTCCTCAATCACCTTTGTCTCTTCCTTGATTTGACTGGTTTTGGTTGGGCGGAGATATCCAGGAATCTTATCAGGTTTATCCGTCTCAGACCGTTGTCTTGGTGATTCAGCTCTCTGAGTACCAGGATATCTAGATGAAATAGTCTTGGTAGTCGTAGTAGTTTCCACAGTCTGACGCATAGGAGACTTAGCCCTAGGTACTTCAGGAGATTGGACAGTTAGACGAGATGGGCTACTACGTGTATTATCATCAGGACGAGAATGGTGGGGCCTTGTGAGGGTTCCGTTAGTTGGACGGTCTTTAGGTGTATGTGGAACAGCGTCTACTTCACTGTCAACATCAGTAACATAAGGAGAACCGTCTTCAACCGAGGGATGTAGAACTATAGTTGAGTCAGTCTTAGGTGACTTTTTCATCACACCAATGTCAGTTAATTTAGTAACTTGAGTAGTTTCTTTTGTTTTTTGAGTTGTAGTTGCAATATTTTCAAAAAGAGCCTTCGCTTTTTTCACAGCTTCGCTACTGCGAAGCGTGGTTATTTTGACAGTAGGTGTCTTTTCAACCGGTTTTAGCTTAGAGCTGTTGTACTCCTTAACTCTTCCATGAGATGAGGGAATTTCCTTCGGCTTAACTAATTTCTCCTCCCGGTGATCAGGTGTTTTTTTATGAGTGACTTCTACCTCATCAGTAAATGTGGTTGTTTCAATATCATATTCGTCCTCGTCAACGTCATCCACAATTTTCCTCATAATCTTATCATGCTGCTCCTTGATTTTCTTTTCCTTCTCCTCGACCTCATGAGATTCTGTCAAAAATTGTTCGGCCGTTTTCACAAACTTATGTACTTTATCTGACACGCTAAGCAGACAGTCATCAGTCTTTAATGAATCATCAACATTGGTCAAGTCTGGACGTTCTACTTTTTGTGGGGCTGGTTTCACTTTAGGTGTTTTTACACTTTCTGCAGTCTCAACGAACAAGTGTGCTTTATCGTGTACACTAAGTTTTGTATAGTCATCTTGATAGACAGTATTTTTGTCATACTCATCAACGACTCTACGCGATGGACTCTTGCTATCTCTCGTGTCTTTCGGTCCTTTAGCGAACTTGTTCACTTTTTCCGACACAGACAGTAAGCACTCATCAGATTTAAGTTTTTCATCGATAAAATCAGAATGAATCCTTTTTTCGGTGTCTTTAAACTGCGAAGTACTATCTTTAGACTTTGTGACAGACTCGACACCTTTTGTAAACCTGGATACTTTATCAGTTACGCTGAGAAGACTCTCGTCATCCTCAGTGACAAAGTCCGCGTCTTTTTTTCTTACAAACAATTCATCATCTTCACATATCTCAACAATATCGTCCACAATAGATTCAGCCTCATGGATAGTATGATGAGTTCGTCGACGAAATTCATCGTCCGGCTCACTTACCTCATCAGGGTAGCGAGGAGTACCGATATCTTCACCAAAATTGACCGGAGTTGGACAAATGCGGTCAGGTGAATTCTCCCTAGATGATTTAGATTGCTGTACATCTATAATAATGTCGTCTTCATCAGTTGACGTGTTTAATGTTGTAGCAGACTTGGGTTTGCCTGGTAGTTTTGAGTGAGGTTCTTTTAAAGTAGATTTATGTGTCTTAGTTGTCTTTATTGTGGACATGTCACTAACTTGTATTTCTGGCTTGGACTTCATTCTCTGAGGAGAAGTTTTCTTGTACTTCATAGTTATATCACTAGCAGTGCGGGTGACTTTAGTATCACTGTCTTTCTTTGTCGGAATCACGCTTTCTCTGAGCCCTCTAGAAATAGGAGAACGCTTTGTTTCTTGCTCTGCTGGTCTACCCGTTGGTGATGGAATAGTCTTTGTAGGAGTTTTACCTGTAGGAGTACGAGTAAAACTATTTTGTTTAGTAACAGAACTATTAATAGTGGTTGTTTTTTTCGAATCGGCTACTGTCTTGTCTACTTTAGTCATACTAAGCGTAGCAGGCGTAGGTTTCCTAGTCAAATGTGAAGGTATCTGTTCTTTAGGTTTGATGCCACTTGGCTTGGACACCTGAGGAGACTGCGGCCTTTCAGTTGGTGAAATCGGTTTCTTTGGTGAAATACTTCTAGTTTTTGTTGGAGAATCTGGACTTTTATCTAATTTTGCAGGAGTAGCAATTCCCGAAGGTTTTTTTGTTGGAGAAACAGTTCGAGAGGAGGGCTTGCCTATCACTTTCTGATCTCTAGGTTTGTCATCCTTAGGTTTCACGGGATAGGAAACATTAATTTCAGGGGTTTTATATTTTTCGGTGACTTCAGTTACATTTTCAGTCAAAAACTCGTCATTATCATTCACAGTATCACTAGTTATGTCAATATCTTGTAAACTAGTTGTTGTTTTACTAGGACTCTTTTGGCGAGTAGGTGACTTCTCAATACGCTCTGGTGATAATTTCCTCAAAGACTTTTGTACTCTGTCCAGAATCTCTTGTTCTCTCTCAGATATAAGGAAGTCATTATTCACTTCTGTGATTTTAGTAACTTTCTTCATTGGGGAAGGAGTTCGGAGCTGCCTATGCTCCTCTGGTTGTTGTAAGTAGCCCGGTTGTACTTTGGATGGCTGTTGAGGTGAACGGCGTGATGGGGAAACCGAAGACCTCGGTGAAGGGTACGTTTCAAGTACATCGTCTGTAGTCTCATACTCCTTGGTGTCAGTAGTTGTTTCGAACTTAGTTGTCACCGAAGCAGTGGGTTTCATGTAACTTGGTTTAATATCTGGGCTAGGGCTTCGTCGGATTGAGGATGTTTCTTGTGGATAATTTTCTCCGCGCTTTTTAGTTGGACTGTCTTTAGGTGCAGATGATTTTTTAACAGAACTGTCGGGACGAATCTTGGAGTGCGATTCTGCCCTAGGATGTTCAGGAGTCGACTTGGAAGTTTTTCTTGTAGGCGAAACGTGCGATGACCGTGATGTGGAATAGTGTTCTTCAGTTGTTCTCTTTGTTGTAATGTTTTGAATATCGTCTGCCGTAGAATGCAAGGTAGATGTTACAGATGTAGTGGTTTTTGAACGGGGAGGTTCTTTATCAGAGGGTTTTTGCCTCGATGGAGATATTTCTTTAGGATACCTTTCACCTGTTTGCCTTTCAGGACTGGCTTTTGGTGATGTTTCGTATCTTGGTACGTGGTTTGGACTCCTATCCAAATGAGGTTTAATGGGAGCTCCATCAGATCGGATTCTTTGTTTGGGTAGTTCTGTCGGCCGTGAAGATGGATGTTTACTTTGCAACGTCTCTGTAGAAGTTATTTCAGCGTAATCTTCGGTAATATCTCTCTTAGTGCTAACAGCGGTTGTAGTTTTCATGTAGCTAGGAGTGTCTGGGCTTGTCATCTTCCTAGAGGGAGAAGTCTCTTTCGGGTGCTTATCAACTGGCTTTCTATTAATTGTCTCAGAGCTCGGTGGCTGGTGAGCCGGTTTCCGATCAGGACTTTTACTCTTCCTTAGGGAAATATTGTCCATAGGATTAGACCTGGATGGAGAAACAGTTCGAGGATGATTAGGTTCCGGCTCATGACTATCGCTGAATTTTGAGGGTTTGCGAGTGGGTGACTCAGGAGGATGGGGTGTGGAATGTTTCTTTTCGAAGTTTTCTGTTTTGCAGGTTTCTAAGAATTCTTCAGTCATTGATAAAGTGTCTTTTTTGTAATCATGTGATGCAGTTGTTGTCACAAACCCAGATATTGATTCAGTAACGGGTTTCTGATTAGTAGGAGATGGCGCCTTGCAAAATTTATCAACAGATCGTGTTTCAGGACTAGCTTTAGTAGAAATGTTCTCATTTTTAGGACTCCGTTCAGGGCTCTTATTTGCCGGGTGAGTAGATCTAGTGGGTGAAGTTGTATAGTCGTTTCTAGGTTTTGAAGTTTTCCTGGTTGGAGACTCTGATGTTCGTTGAGAGTGATGTTTTTCTGTACTCCTTATAGAAGTGCTTTCCTCAACATCCGTGGTAGTCGATAAGGTATCATATTTTGAAGAAACAGACGACGTTGCTTTCATGTAGCCAGGGTTCTTGTCAAACTTAGTGCGAGTTGGAGAAGAATCTTTTGGGTACTCATTAGTAGATTTTTTCTCAGGACTTGTTCTAGTAGGGGAAGTTTGCTTACGGTGATACTTACGATCAGGACTCTCATCTTTTGGTCTAAGTTGGGAGTCGTCCGACGGTGTTGCAGTTTTTCGAGTTGGTGAATCAGATGGACGAGGAGAGGTATAAGTAGTTTTCACAGCTTCAGAAGTAGTGACCCCATGAAGGTCTTCAGTTGACGTGTTCTGATACGTAGTCGTCTTGGAAGTGATTGTTTTCATGTAGCCAGGGCTCGTGGGGGGTTGTTTAGGCTTGTATCCAGAACTTTTTTCTGAGTTGGTAATAGTAGAAGGTTCGTGACTCGACTTACGGTCTGGGCTCTTATCAGAAAGATTTGTGTATTTAGTCGGTAAGTCATCAGATAGTTCATGAGGTTGCCGTTGTGGTGAGTCCGAGGGCCGGGAAGAAGTATGCTTAGGTTTGACAGTATTTAAAGTAGTAGAGTCTTCTAAATCATCAGTGGTAGACGATGAATCATATTCAACTACCATAGAAGTTGTAGTTTTAGTGTAACCAGGCCTAGATGGGGAAATGTCTCTTGGATAATCGCCACCTGGTTTCTTAGCAGGACTCTTTTTAGGTGACGAAGGTTGTTCATAGTTAGGCTTGTAATGGGGACTCTCAGTATCCTGATTAACCTTAGTGGTTTTATCAAAAGAAGGTTTTCTTGTCGGTGATGAAGATTTTTTTTCCGTAGTTTTAGTTGAAACTACCTCGTCAATTTTTTCAGCCGTGGTGGTTTTGTGATGTGTTGTTGTTTTTATAAAACCGGGGAGTACTGAAGTAGGTTTCTCTGGATATTTGACATCGGGCTTTTTCTGAATTGATTCATATCCTGGTTTTCTATCAGGACTTAAACTAGATCTAGGCGATGTACGGGATGGATGAGATATTGTTGGAGATGCACTACGAGGATACTCTGAGTCTTTATTTGGAGGCGTTTTCAACGGTGAACGTTCCGGACTCTCGCCAGTTTTTGGAACTCCTGGCTGCTTCTCAGGACTTACTCGCAGAGTGGTAACTTTGGATTTAACAGTTTTTTCAGTATCTTTAATTATAAATTCCTGTTCAGAAACTGTTTTTTCTTTTGTGATAATTTCTTTAGGTTTTGTTGGGGAGCTTTCTCTAAGAGTTTTGGGTTTCTTGTCAACAGGAGTATCGTGGTGACGAGTAGTAGCAGTTTTTACGATATTCTCCTGTTCATGAGCGATGAAGTCTGTTACATGCGTTTTAGTATCGATAATTTTCTTTGTAATTGGATAATCGAAAGGCGTATCCTTTGGAACTGGACTACGGCAAGGAGAAACACTAGGGGAACTAATATTTGTTAAAGGCTCCTTTAAATACGTTGTTTGTTTGACAGTTTCAGTCGTAGTAGTATCATCCATCATCCCAAGGATCTTTCGACAGCGGTCTTCGTATGTTTCTCTGCGTTCTAGGGGTGGCTTCGACTTACCAGTTACAACATCAGATTCGGGGCGGTCTTTCTTAATCACTTTGTGTTCAGGAATCTCTTCTGTAGGCGAAACACGGAAATTTGATGGTGGTTTTTCAATTGGAGACGCCTGGGTTACTTCAGTTGATGGCTTCTTTAAGGAACTTTTCCTCGGGAGACTATCTTTAGTCGGAGAGACGTATTTTTCAGGTGATGGAGACCTGCATGGAATCTTAGAAGGTGATGGAGATCTTTTTACATCAAGACTTTCAGGTCTCTTATAAGTTGAGATAGTTTCGTCTATTGAATGTGTTTGAGAGTTATATTCTTGGTCGTCCAAGTCTGTGATAATGGTCTTCTCAACCTGTGGAGAGCCGAAATAAACGAAACCACTCACAGAAGTAGTGGGAGAGCTTTGACCAGTTGATGGCTGAGTTTCGGAAGGTTTGGGTTTCCTTGTAGGGCTAGATGATGGAGTAACAAGTTGCCTAGGCCGTTCCTTCCTATTTTTCTTATTATTCTCGTCCGTTGTTCTTTCAGCAGAAAGTAAGTCAGTTGTATGCTTATATTTGGAGTCTTTAGAAGGAGATTTAACCGGAGACACACTGTCTCGAGGTGATTTCTTAATGGGGGATGTTGGCTGTTCTGGCGTTTTCTTTGGCGATTTTTCACGGCGCGTCAATGAGTCGTACTTAACATCTTTAGTATCTGTGATAGTTGTTGTTATCTGGGTGACATCATGATCATAAGGTTTTTTCTTATCATAAGTTCCATACTTTGAAGGGGATGGTTCCCTAGGTGAAGATTTATCAGTAGGATGATCTTTATCTTTAGGAAAACTATGTTCAGTAGTAATTTTCTCAGTAACATTATTTTTTTTACATTGTGTCGTATCAACTTGATCATATTGGTCGCTGAATGTAACATGCTCTTTAGGTGAAGGTGACCTCTGTCTTGGCAAATTATTGTCTGGGTGTTCCGGACTATAATACTTGCTCGGACTCTTCCTTGAAGTCGAAGGTTCTTTGTCTCTTGCAGAGGGGTGTTTAGAATCGGATGGTGAGCTTTTAGGATAGTTGATGCCTTCTGTGTCAGTACGAGTGTACATTTTAGTTTCTTCATCAATAAATTTATAGTGATCTTCTTGTATTTTTGATGCAGATTTAGTGTAATCCTGTGGTTTGCGCTCAGGGCTCTTTGAAGGTGCATATTTTGTTGGAGATTTCTGGTTATCTATTTCTGGTTTACTCGCAGAAGTTGGTTTCATGTAACCTGGTTTCCTATCCGGGCTAACACTTTTTCTATTTGGTGTTGAATCTTTAGGATGTTTATCACTAAGTTCATCAGGTCTTGTACTAGAAGGACTAGTAGGATGATAACCGGGTTTAGCGTCAAGAATTGTATCTGGTATTTTATCTTTATTCGTAGGTTTATGATTATAAGGCCGTGAAGGAGAGGTGGTCCGAGAATATTCGGAGGTTGGACGGCTATCATTTGGCTTCTGGTTTCCTGGTTTCCTATCAGGACTCTTGCTGGCAATAGTCTTATCAGTAGTTCTTTCAGGACTTTGACTTGCCCTATTCGGAGAAGTTCGTGGAACATTAGCGGAAGGGGTCGTAGGCTGAATAGGCTTCCTCTCTGGGCTTGTTCGTGGTCGAGTCGGTGACTCACGTCGATCTGCTGGACGCACTGGAGATACTGTTCTTGGATAGCTGTCAGTAGGAGTGCTCTTTTGTGTTGGTTTTCTATCCGGGCTAACACTCGATTTAAAAGGTAAGTCTTGAGGTCTTTTTTCCGGACTAGTGCTTGGCCTCTGGCGATTGTGTTGAGGCGTTCTTTCAGGGCTGTAACCAGGTCTAGTTGGAGAACGACCCGTGGGTGGTCTTTTATTATCAGGACTTGTATACCTATGCGTCTTTACTTCTGATACAGAATGGGTGGAATGTGTAGTGGAATGTCTGTCAGAGATAGTGCGAGTCGGTGAATATCTGTCAATTTTGCTAGGGCTTCCACCACGACTTGATGGCTTCCTATTGATTTTATCAGGACTGACACTGCTTCTTAGTGAAGATGTGCTCGATTTAAAAGTCCTGCTGCCAGGGGATGAAGCTCTAGTTGATGGTCGGTTCGTAGTAGGAGTGTCAGCACGAAGCGTGCTAGCCCAGGCCTGATGTGAGGGGCTCCAATCGTTGCTGATCTTTTTCTGACCATAATCCGTTTGATATGTGGTTTGATACTTATCAGTACTCGTCTTTCTCTCTACAACCTCTTCAACTTTCTTGCCTGTCACGACGTGATGAATTTTCTCCTCTGTCTCCCTGGTTTTTTGTTGAACGTAGTCTTTAGGTTGACCCGGTCGGATAGTTTCTTGAATATCGTCATGTGGCGTAACAGGTTCACGGCCATAATCGCGTGGTGCCATAGTTTCAGGACGATCGTTGCGCTTTGTGGTGTCCCGATCATAACCATGCGGCTTAGAGCGATCTTCACGTGGCATTGTCGTTTCATGGTGGTCATCACGCGGCATTCTAGTCTCAGGACGACCATCACGTGCCGTTATATTTTCAGGGCGGCCATCGCGCGGTGTTATAGTTGTAGGGCAACCATCTCGCGGCGTTCTTGTCTCAGGGCGACCATCACGCGGTGTTCTTGTCTCTGGACGGCCGTCACGCGGCGTTTTATTTTCAGGACGACCATCACGAGGCGTTTCAGTGTCAGGGTAACCATCCCGTGGTGTTTTTGTTAATGGGCGATCTTCACTTGGTGGTATTACTTCACGATCACGTCTTGAGATAGTTTCATGGAGGACTTCATCATGATGCCGTTGTTCTGCCTTATGATTCGTCCGGTTATATGTTTGGACATCATTACTATCAGTGGATTCAAGAACTTTATTGATTCTCGTCACGTGGCGGGTTGTTTGCGAATAGTCATCGTCGGCAGTCGATTGGTCACTTACTGTTTTTTTAACATTTCTCTGATAACGTGGCTCATCTGAATAATTATCATTATCCTTTGTCGTATAATCGGCGATTTGTCTTTTAAAATCGTAGTCATCAACATTTCTTTGGGAATCCACGATGTCAGTGGCGCGATTGTCTGTAACGTGGTGGATTACTTTAGCTTCTTTGATATCAGACCTTTGTTGGGTGGAGTAAGACTTTTTCTCCCGTGTCTGGTAGGACTGCTCTGATCGGGTGCTCTGTACTGGAGCCCGAAATTCTCTCTTAGTACTGGTGACTCGGGTTCCGTCAGGCAGGCACCTCGTTTCCACAATTACTCTCGTGTTGTCATCTGGGTAGTCGATCTTCCTAGACACCAGTTCTCCGGTCTCGTAGTCACTGCTCGGTACATTCCGTTCATATTCCTGCTGCCTAACACTCTGTTTGTAGTCATTTTTTGTCAAATTTTGTTGATACGACTCATTATTTTTCAAGTTTTGTTCGTAATCATTAGTTTTTATAATATGTCTTCTTGTTACAGAGGACGCATCGTCATTGCGGTTAGTATCATAATTTCGTAGGTCATAGTTGTCGTTAGTCAAATATGGCACTGTGTCTTGTTTCGTCGAAGACATCTGCTGGAACTTGGACGTGGAAGTCGACGAGCTGGTGGTAGACGAGATCTGCGTCCCGTCGTCAGTCTTGCGCACGACGTGCTCGCGCGCGGCCGTGTTCGACGAAGTTTCGTTGCGTTTCAGGCTGCTATTGTCATCGTGGTACTCGGTGACAGCCTCCTTATGGTGGTCAACGGCCGCGAATTGTCCTTTACCTCCGTCGACGTCGTACCTGCCCTCGATGTTAGCGTGGACAGACTTGACGTGCGTGTGCCCATCGTCTGTGGTCTTGTTCTCGGACTCCACATTCCAGCCGGCGTTCGACAGCGCCTTCAGATCTGCAAAGAGACTACTGATAAGTTATATGCTCTGGAATGGTGTTCACCGTGACCGGTTAATAAGCATTAGTTCTGTTAGGGTTACGTAGAGTGTATCGTGCAGGCACCTTGGCCGCGGTACACGAACTCCTTGGGTGGGGAGCCAGCGTCGCGGACTTCCTTGCTCTTCATGGACTGGAAGCTCTGGTCCGCGAACGACTTGACGTGGCCTTGCGCAGCACTGAACTCACTACCTGTTGAAGCCGGGCACAACTACGCTAACTTGTGATCTTTGGGGCAGTGTATATGGGACAGTAAACATCAATATGCAAAACCAAAGACACAGAAAGGATGTTATCATTTGCTCCTTATTTAACATTTAGTGATATGTCTAATCAGTATTTAAAAAAACTAATTACCTACTATCAGATGATCAAAAAGGACAATGACTAAAAGCAATCACAACAATTGAGTTTCTGGTACTTATTTTTTCGTTAAAGGAACATAACTAACACCATCTTTCCCTGAATAGTGCATCAACAGAATCTACTACTCATGCATACTACTACATACAGCACTCCTATCACCAATGAGGGTCTGTGTTTGAACTATGCTCTACGCCTACGTTCTACTGTAAGGCAGTAAGGTGTAGCTGTTATACCTTTCCCATCTCTGGTGGGTTCGGGCGAGTACAGGTTGCGCAGGCGCTCCTCTCGCAGGCGGTACATGTGCGCACGGATCTCTTTCTTGCGGGAGAAGTCCTCCGTCTGCTGCCACTGAAATATTATTAATGGATAACATTAATTAGTGTGCTTCTATTCACTAAAAAATACATATAGTCGAATTGAGAACCTCCTTCTTTTTTGAACTCGGTTATTTAAAAGACCACGTAACACAGTTCGTTATTGCTTTGGACTTGCACCTATTAAAAAGCACTTAGCAAAGAATTTGTGGTTGTTGAAAAATATTGCTCTCAAATTTTTATAAGGCGCTCATATTTCGATGTTAACGAAATGTTATTTATCACTTAATGGTTAATGTAGTGTCGGCGTTTTTAAATAAGATACACAAAATCGAAAATAAAGTACCCAGACTCGGAACCAGTATAAGCCATAGCAGTTTTTTGTTACTTATAGGAATCAAACCTGCAAACCGTAGCAATGACTCAAATCATTACATTAGGGAATATGTGAAATAGTAGTAATATCGGTACTGAAATATAAACAAATGAGATGGTATGTAATAACAATAAGATTTGCTTTCGTAAGAAAAGCAAGTTTTAGTTTCTTGTCGAATTAACATTGCTACTTTAAAACCATCATACATTGTTATGTATACACATACCATCACGCCTTTCGTCCCCGAAAAGGCAAAGATGTACTAATGTACATCCTCATTTCACCGGTATGTTTTTTATCCCATTTAGCGGATGGGGTGAGCCCACTGCTCGAACTGGGAGCAGCCGTATTATTACGACCTCAAGATCAATAAGTAATAAATAAATAAATATTTCTGGACATTATGACACAGCGCCATCTAGTTCCGAGCTAAGCAACGAGGCTTGTGTTACGGATACTAGTTGGTTAATATACTACATATATACTTTTTTTTTTGTAAATACTTACATATTATACATAGAAACATCCATGACTCGGATACAAATCTTCATGCTCATCACACAAACATTTGTCCCGACCGGGATTCGAAACCGGGACCCATAGCACAGAAGGCAGTGTTAA
Source organism: Craniophora ligustri (assembly GCA_905163465.1). Taxonomy (NCBI): domain Eukaryota; kingdom Metazoa; phylum Arthropoda; class Insecta; order Lepidoptera; family Noctuidae; genus Craniophora; species Craniophora ligustri. The sequence goes on along the minus strand of LR990967.1, from coordinate 299,310 downwards.
CTACCGTTGGACTAATTGGGTCGTCAGTGTGACAAGTAATTTTTGTATGTTCTGTTGATAATTATTACATACATAAATATGAGGTAGGTAGTACTTTATAGGGTCTTACCATACGGCGCAGTAGATCCTCGTCCCGAATCAACGACACGTCACCTTCAGACATTCTGGAAACAACGATACATACTGATTAATATAATTCTCAATGTCGCTACGTCAAGTCGTGTCGACTCAAAACCACATTTAACCCTGTAGTCGGGGCCATGGGACTTGCTAACATATTTACCCGGACCCCGACATAATTCATTATCTATCTAAGTATCAAAACTTATAATTAAGTAAGTAGGTAGTATGTAAAACTTTTACGGTAAGGTATCTTACAAGTAGACTATTCTACCGTTGAACGGTAGAATTCTAGAGATCTTTTTTGAATGTTTATTAGCGCGCAAATGTTTTCTACTTAGCTTCACATCGATGTAAACAAGAATTAGCATTCCGATACATATTTAAATGTTGAAAAATAAACAAAAAATTGTTCAATAAATGCAAACAAAACCCACGGATATTCAAAAACTACGACGTAAACAAAACATACTTTTTTAATATTCACTTAAGCTGATTTTGAAGGAATTGGTCAGCACAAGATCTACCAAAAATCGAAAACAGTTAACGATTGTGTTAAATGAGTGGGAGTCGTACAGAAGTCTAGAATCTAACAATTAAAACGCCGAACACAGCAAAGGTCTAACAATTGCCGAGCAGAAACTCACATTAAGCACTTCAAACACGAAGGTAATTGTAGTGACGTTTAGGGCGATTATTGCGCCAACTGACATTTAAAACAAATAAGCTGATACGACTTTCTGAGCCTAAGGTCCATCGTAGAGGATTTCGAAGTCACGATTGGGTCCTAACTGTTCACCTACCAATGCTAAAGTTGGTAATAACTCGTGACTGCAATAACGACATTCTATTCAAGGGATCCTAATAGGTCCTAAGGTTACTTTATATAATGATCAAACTAGTGTCTATATGCATGCCTAGTGTACCTACTTATCCAGCAGTTAATGCCAAGTCTACTTATACATGAGTTTTTAACCGACATCTTGAAAGAGTAGGTCCCCAATTCGAATTATATTTTGTGTATATTTTACGCGATATCTTCACTAATTAAGAATCGATTTCAACCCAATTATTGTCCTACTGTGAGGGCCAGGTGTCGCATTTAAGAGAGATTAGGCTATAGTCCACCACGCTGGCCTAGTACGGCTGACTTCACATGTCATCGAGACAGGCATGCAGTCACGATGTTTTTCTTCAACTTTTTTCCAAAATACGCACGTAATTTTGGAAAAGTGGTGCGTGCTTTAGGATAGAAGATGGAACCTTCGTCTTAAGACCTTAGACTTTACAGTCCACTAGGCTATTGTCTGTATAGCCTAGTGGACTGTTAAGTCAAAGGTCAGCCAGATAGCCCGATATTCATTTGGTTCGTTCATGATGCACCATGACGTCCAAGAATACCTACATGGATCTCTTCAAATTAAATATTTTAATTATTTTGACGCTAGTGGTCGGTACCTAACTATCATGTTGTGTTACCCAAGTATTCAGCAACTGTGACGCGCCACCCGTCACCCTGCGACACACGGACACTCATGACACAATCGAGTCAATTGATCACGTCGCCACTTGGTGATTTATTTTGATGATATGATCATATGTGTCACTTTTGCTGTCTTTCTTTTGATGATGTCATCTGCGTTCGAGAAGACAGTTGCTGTCATCATTACTTATTATTAGATTGATTTTCTTGTCACAGTAACTGCTAAATCTTAATGACCAGTTTGATTCTATAGTTCTTATGTGGCTGTATCAACTAGATGAATATTATCTACGAGTAGGACGGAATAATGTAAGTAAATACATAGTATTTCAAAATAACTACGTAAATAATTTACTTGATAGGTGGTCATAGAAATTAACTTGATAACAATCACATCTAATGATTTTACTCGCGGTTATCTTTTTGTTAAAACTAATAATTTTGAATTTTTACAGTAGGCAATTGAATCAAACCATCGGTACATTGTATGCGCAATAATGAACATCTAATATATAAAATTCTCGTGTGACAGTTTTCGTTGCCATACTCCTCCGAAACGGCTTGACCGATTTTGATGAAATTTTTTGTGCTTATCCGGTCTCTATGAGAATCGGCCAACATCTATTTTTCATCCCCCTAAAAGTTAGGGGTAGTCCACCAACCCCTATAATGTGGCAAAACGACGTTTGCTGGGTCAGCTAGTTTTTAATATAAATTGCGCCATGCAATTAACAAAAAAAGAGAATCCAAGAAATATCTAGTGTTTCCAAAAATTAAGAACCTTTAAACATGGTCAGTCTGCTAATCTTGCTTAATCATGGATGCCGTGAAGTTGCAGAAACGTGGCAATTACAATATGTGAACATACCTGGACCAAAATCTGGTGTGATTTCGACAGACTATCTATCGATCCAATGTTTACCTATATTTTGTTTTGTTGTTTTATGCATTAAGTTCGAATTGTTATAATGTCTACACTTCCTTCATAGAAATTCTGCGGGGAATTAAAGAATATCATTAATGATAAATCACCGTACAATAAAAGCCAATATAGTATTTAGTATATTGTCAAATCACTACTCTACACTGCTTTAATTATATTGAACTACATATAACCATGTTTATTATGATGACTATATTACTATCAATTATGTCTAAAGTGACTAAATGAACTTGTATGAAATCTCGCGGAGATGTCAGCGCGGTGCAATTGATGGACCTTGGCAACACTGGAAGTGGTCGCCGAGGCTCATCAGCTACTCATTGCCAGATTTATGGGGTACCAGTCATATTGCTGGAGGCTGGATTGTAATTGATGACCAACAGCATCTTATAATAAACATAAGATGTTCTGGCGTTTCTTTCGTCAAAGTTCTGTTGTTGTAGTAATGTTTTGACAGATAGAACCTTTCAGGTATGCAGGATTCCCAATGAAGTTTTCCTACACCGCTTGAGCATGTGATAAATATCCACGTAACTTTGAAAAGTTAATAGTGGATGCCTTGGGATCGAACTCAGCACCTTTGACTTCACAGTCCACTGGTCAAACCACTAGGCTATCAGAGTCGCTCGCTCTCATCACATTCTTAGCTAACATCTATATTATATTAATTATAATAAATATTTCTGGACATTTTTGACACAAAACCATCTAGTTCCGAGCTAAGCAACGAAGTTTGTGTTACGGATACTAGTTACTACACATATATAGATAGTAGGTAGTAGGTATACTTATTTTTGTAAATACATACATATTATATATAGATACATCCATGACTCGGATACAAATGATTATGCTCATCACACAAATATTTGTCCTTACCAGAATTCGAACCCGGGACCCGTAGCACAGAAGGCAGCGTTTACTACCGCTGGACTAATCGGGTCATCATTATGAAGGCATTGTAAATACATTTTATTTAACCATGGATCACGATCCGTTAAGACATAAGAAATCTTGTTTAAAAAACACGCGCCATTCTAGATCAACATATAAATTACATTAACACATGTTCATTGACACATAACACATACTAACACCATATCAAACACTAAACCTTTTCTCATGAGCCATCTGTCACTGTAACTCAACCTCGTTCCTCGCGACATATGGTATGAGGCCCAAAGTCGGCCATATAAAGCACTCATAAGCCACCCCGACGCCCTTGTCCCTCTTACAGCGTCATATATGGACACATTACTTTTTATCTCCATACTCGTCGAGAAAAAAACGAGAATTATTTGTATGTTTTCATTTTATTTTTAGTTTTGTGTCCTAGATATTGAGGTCGTTTACAATAAGTTGTAATTAAATAAAATATGAATATAATATATTTATTGTTTTTTCCATACTTTAAGGTAAAAAAATACATATTTTATTAAACAGGACTATATATTAAATCTTATTTTCAGACATTGAAATGACACCCAAAACGAGCGAAGGATACAGTGAGCTCATTGTATATAAATCAAATTGTCAATAATTTAAAAAATATATAAAATTTATTATGATATAATTTTTTTATGACCCCACCGAAGTACAAGCAAGAGTCTTATTCTGATTAACTTTAAAAATGTTACAAATATAGGTCTTTATCAAATTCAGATTTGAAATTAATTCTTATTGCATTATTTGTGTTCTTATTGGAGTAATGTCTGTGGTGTGTTCCACGTTTTACAAGGATACCGTGAAATTATAACATCCTGCATATGCGAGAAATGCATGACTAAATAAATCGTCCGCACCTTGGCGTGAGGAATTCCAGTCCTGCCCAGCTTGTCTTAATGTCACCCTTATCATTCTTAAAAGTTTAAGAAAAAGAAAGCAATAGTTTTATAAATAGACATTCTGTCTTTTATCCTAGAAGCAAGAAAGGAATCCACCAGACACCAAATGTATAATGTGTTTTTAAAATTATAATGACGATATTGAATAATTACAGTAAATAAATACCTATATCCAGATGTTATGACACAGCGCCATCTAGTTCCGACCTAAGCAATAAGGTTTCGTTACGGATTCTACAGACAATACATGGATAGTTTTTTTATAAATCCAACCATCTCACGATCAATCACGAAGATATTTGCTTCTACCAAGATTCAGACCCGGCAACCTTACCGCCACAGGCAGCCTTTATTACCGCTGCGCTAATCTTGCCAATCAAGTTATAAGGAATAAATTTTCACCCTTAAAAAATACTCAACTTTCAACAAGGTATATTTAAAATAGATTTTTAAATCTAGTCTTTCAAACATCGGTGTTTCAAACGTGAAATGGAGAGCCTATCTCTCTCTAGCCATGATGTCACCTAATGGGTGTCAGTTCACGGCGATATGGGGCGAGCGATGGCCGGAGATACGTATTGGGGAGCGTCACAGCACTAGTGTTGTTGTAACGCATTTTTTTTTAACAAGTAATGGGTCCTACTTGATGGGCAATAATAGATTATGTTTTGTAGCTCTACCCATATTACGCATTGTTCCTAAATATTGCTAAGATTCGTTTAAAATAGTTATTATGCAGATAATATGTCTCATAATTAATAATTATTAATTCAGTTTATGGGGGTAAAATTAGGTGCAGATAGATACAATATATAAAATGTATCTTTATCTTTCTTTCTTTAACCCTTTTTACATAATTTCGTTTTTTACGAATTTATGCCATAATCAGCTGATGATTAAACGACGTTATTTGCAAGAAATGCGTATATAAACTGCGTCAAACAATCAAAATGTGTCTCAATAAAAAATATTTTACTATTTCTATAAATAGATAGAGAACACTTTTACAAGTCGTATATATATTTTTGATCTAAATGCCATCTTAAAACGATATAAGTTTTTTTTGGTATTTTTTTTTTATCGTTTATTTCAGCGTTTGACCACTATCTCACCTGATGGTAAGTGACGATGTGGTCTAAGATGAAACACGCTTACCTACAAGATACCTATTCACTCGTGACTTGAATATACCAATGGCGTTGAATAATATGTGTTCATATATTAACACAGTTATTTCGCTACAGTGTGGGCAGTAAGGCACATCCCCAAGGGTCACAGGACTCAGGTGGGTCGCCGAGAACCTGCTCGTGACTCACGCGCATAGAGAAAGAAGGAGAAAACGCATACGAGACAAAAGATATAAATATTACTATATTTATGGCACAACTGAATCCTCTCTTAGCTTGTTTTTCAGGAACGTAATAAATTTATAGCAAGTGCGAATACTTAATACTGAAAATAATACTGGACATCTTGACAGCCGACCCAACATTCTAACCTCCCACGTTTTGATATCATTATATTAGTTAAATATGATTTAATGTTAAGGCACAAACTTTACTATGTCAGTAAGTCCTGTTTACGCAGACTACAGTCGAACATTAAAAAATATAGTATCTAATTAATCACAATGCCCACAGACTACCCATACACTTGACACTAGAAATTGTATTGAAATAGAACTGCTTTTTTTTGGATTTCATCGCGGTATTCTAATATTATTCCGACGTTACGGATCCTTGCGGCGCCAGTATTGACAGGCAGACGCTATCCGTATTTTTTTACGTAAGTAGGTATAAGAAATTAATATACATATAAATCTACCATAGACATTAGTTAAAAGACTTAAGAGTGTATTGCGTCACCAGCCGCTAAATACTTGTGATAAGCAATGGGTTCGATTCCCCTAAGGTTTGTCATAAAGCTCGTTTTCTAAGGTCACGGTGCTCGGGTAGGGCCGGTCAGCGGCGCACGCGCAACCTGCCCGTGACTCACGCAGATCTGGAACGGGCAGAATGCCTACGCGATGACGAACTCAGTGAGGCACATCAAATATTTAAAGAATTCAAATAATAACATTAAACGCAAATATTTTGGTTGACGACCCAATTAGGCCAGCGGTAGCTTCTGTACTATGGGTGCCGGGTTCGAATCCCGGTGGGGACAAATATTTGTGTGATGACCAGAAACATTTGTATGCGAGTCATGGATGTATCTATGTATAATATGTATGTATATTTTCACAAAAAACGTATCTTTGTATTGTATCAACTATCTAGTATCCGTAACAGAATTAAGCCTCGTTGCTTAGCTCGGAATTAGCTGGCGCAGTGTCATAATGTCCGGAAATATTTTATTAACCGGCATTTAGTCCTATCACATGATATTTTAGTTTCAACTATTAAGTTATTAATTATGAATTAGTATTATTATTATTAATTATTATGAAACTATAAATGTCTGTTGAAAATATTTCGAGTATGTACCTAGTGGTTGAAGTTACAGTATGATTAAAGTAACAGTATAATTTAAGTAATTTATAATATATTGTCTTTAATTTACCCCAGTATAAGGAAATATATTTGCCATTTTCTCGGCAGCACTTAAAATTGCGTACTAATTAGTTTATAGTATGTTTACGTTACGCATACTTAAAAAAAACTGGAAGTTTAATTAGTCATTTCAAAATTATTTAAATTTATTCCAAGACATCAATACCAAGATTACCATTATTATGTTTTTTTTCTGTAACCATAGCATGCTTTAATGTTATTTTTAATGTTATAAAACGGGATTTTTCTACGTATGAAATTATATTGAAGTCTTTTTGTTTTTGCCGGCTGCGATAGCCTAAATTACCAGAAACTATCGAGCCAGGAATCGGGTTCAAATCTAAGGCACAAACCTCTGACTTTACAAGTCATGTGCGTATTAATCACTTGCTAAAACGATGAAAGAAACACATTGTGAGGAACCTGCTCGCACTAGGCATCATCTCAACGGCATGCAACCCTCTTAAAGTCTTAACCACACGAGGCCAAGCGGATTGACCATGCTCAAATAAAACAACATTAGGAGAGTTAGGGCATAGCGACATTCCTCGCTCAAATTGACCTGCCTGACTGGGAAAGTACCTCCGCCTTACAGAAGACCGCAGTGAAAAAACAACAGTTGTATTTCTGCCAGTGATTACCAGAGCTCGTTGGGGGAGTGACTATTCTGACAGCATGAGAATTCCATTTGCTGTCAGCTTAGTAACTTCCTTATTTTAAGAAACCTAGACGGTTTCTACAGGGTAGGCAACGCGCGAGCGACACCTTTGGTGTTGCAAACGTCTATAGACTACGGTAACCACTTACCCACCAGGCAGGTCGTATAATTGTTTGCCATCCATAAAAAAACAACATTATTTATTTCTAAACTCATCAAAAATAAGTCCCATCTCCCCTAACTGATCTGTGACCCCAATACGTGTAACACAGTGACATAATGTTAAGGCTATCGGCTCTAGCGTACACAACCGACGAATATTAATACACACGAACAGGTTCTTAACTGGACATTATTCGCCATACCTATTAAATTAGATACACATAATATTATTGTATGACAGGATTATTAGTTTTTGTTGATCATGATTTGTAAAAACATTATGTATAATAAAGGACAGAGGTATAATTTAAAATTTGTTATGTTTTCAAAGTCACCTTACAAAGAGGTCCGATGTTCGAAGTCTTTACTTACTCACGGACTCAAACGATAAAAGAAAAGATCGTGATGACACTACTAAGACTAAGACTACATGACTAAGATTTACTCTAAGTCCAGCTAACTTGGTAACGCCTCATTTACGAAAGATACTTTGAGAAGCGGGCTTCTTTTCATATTTATTGTTGTTGGTCGGTTGGTCTTTATCAACCCATTAATATCCCACTGTTGGGCACGGGTCTCCTCTCAATTGAGAGGGATTAGGCTATATTATAAAGTCCAGCACGCTAGCCTACTGCGGGTTGGCAGACTTCACATGCTATCGAGAATTCTCGCAAGCATGCAGGTATCTTTAATTTAATTACGATGTTTCTTCTTCACCGTTTGAGCATGTGATAAACGCACATAACTTCCGAAAAGTCAGTGGTGCGTGCTTTGGGTTCGAACTCAAGACCTCTGACATCGCAGTCTACTGGTGACACCGCTAGGCTACCATATTCATTTAAAACATATCACAATACTATCATCCGTCCCTCTTTGGATTATTTCTAGTTGACGGAGAAACTTCAATGGTGTGCGTGCATGTAATTCGATGAGAACGTCACCTGATTTGCGGCCGCACATCCGGCCGGTTTTGCTCAAAACTCTCAAATAACAAACGGACCCTGAATATTAAGTTGTATGTGAGCAGAATTCATTTGTTTGAGAGTGAAAGTAGAAGGAGATAATTGTGATACTTCGTGTTAAATCTTGCATAGAATATTGATTGACTGGGATTCTGTCCTACATTGAGAGTGTGTACCACTGTTGGGCTGGTGCCTTTCAAATGAGAGGGATTATGCTATAGTTCACCACGCTAGTATATTGCAGATTGGCAAACCTTACACAACATCTTAGGGTCAAGGAAAACATCGTGAAGAAACCTGCATGCTTGAGAGACACGCCATCGAGAAAGTCTCTCAAGCAGGCATGTTTCCTCACGATGTTTTCCTTCACCCTATAACCAAACACCAGAAACAACTGCCAACTGACAACTAGAAATAAACTGATATTTTTTAAATTCAGAAGCCCAACATCGAACCTGCAACCCGCGGGGAAACCGATACCCTTAACCCGCCGTAATATATCAAAATAAATTATTCCTCTCATGTGTACTTATATAGTAGTTTGTAAAAGAAAGTGTCAATTACTTAGATCACTAAACCGAAAGTTAGTCAAGATTAAATTATTCTAGTCACAAGATGTTCCGTCGTAACTTAAAGTTCAAGGTTAAATGGACTTAATTTGACATTCAAACGTAACAATAAATCTTTGGATTTGTTTATTTTTGGTCGTAATTAAATAATGTTACAGGAAATATGCAATGCAATAATTGTCGATTTTAATAAAATAGACTAGGTTTTTTTTTAGTATTGAACTAATAACTAAAACATACAAGTAGGTACAGTTAACCGGCGTATGTTTATATTTAGAACAAATGAATTATTAGACAGTTAAACTAAGTTTATAATTGAAACTGCCGCTTTTTGATAACAAATGATAACCTATTTGGTCCAACATTCTTAATAACTCATGTTTATAGGTACACGCGATACACAAGTTTAAAACATATGTTAATACTAGCTAATTCCCGCGACTTCGTCCACGCAATTTAACTAAAAAATAAAAGTTTCATATTAACTTTGCACATTAGGGGGTGAATTTTCAAAAATCCTTTCTTAGCGGATGCCAACGTCATACCTACATGCCAAATTCCAGCCCGATCCGTCCAATGGTGTGGGCTGTGCGTTGATAGATCACTATGTCAGTCAGTCATCTTTGAGTTATATATATTTAGATGTAGAACTTAGACATAGGGTTAAGTTAGAAGAAGGCAGTTTGTTGCTACACTGTAACAGCCTGATTGCCGTTGCAGTTGACAGGCTGATTGCCGGGGTTGCGGTGGTACAAGACTAGGATGCACAGGTCCTGGTATTAATAATCGTCAATCATAGAAACTGTAACGTGTATATACACGAATACCGTGGATAACGTTTCAAAAAAGCTAGTTAAGCGGGAAACTAGCGCCGCTTGTTCAAACAAGGCACTCTTGAACTCAATGAAATGATCAATTAGTGAAGATAAACAGCTGATGATGTTAAACGGTCGAAAGGCTTTTATTGATCATAGTTAACAAAACTCTCGTTCAAGTCCACTTTCAAACAAAATAATACATAAATAATAAATTAAAATTGGTTCATCTGGTAACGAACAACCTCAGATACACACAGTTTGACACACGTAGAACTGGTCATCTCTTTCTGCATCGAGAGTTGATTAAACATTAAATAGCCTATCGTGACTGATCGTGGTCTACTTGCGAAGGTACTTGGTTACCTGACAAGACACATACAAGCACTTCGTGCCTTTAAGAGCATAAACTATAGGTAGATAGAAGACTAGATAAAAGAAAACCAGTTGTAGTAAACGCATAGTATTCTAGCCTAGGCCTATTAATAGACCATGTTCTATTAATAATTTATCAGTAACTGCGGCGTTAACAAAAACGGCTGTTTCTTTATACCATCCACTTGTTATGGCGTTCACACAATGGCCTATGTTGGCCACACTCCAAACAACATCACTCAATTTGTATACAAAAGGTTTGTCATAGTAATACGTTGTAGGCAAATCTTATGCGCATTCAAAATGATCCTTTGCCTTAAAAGACCACCCCGATCGAGTACTTATGTATTAACTGCCAACATTTTCTTGACCTATGGTTAAAAAATCAGTTATTAAATCAAATGGCTCTTTTTGACCAAAGAGACAGTCCCAAAAATACCCTCTTTCTTTTCTTTACTTTTGCTAAGAAATCCTCAGGAACACATTTCTGCCTGTTTATTTGTGCAGAAACCCTATAGATGCTCTTCGTTCGGCAAGGGTTCCCGTATAAGCTTTTAAATGAATTGTGAAATGGCTACGATAAAACTAACAAGCACTACCCCTACCCCTTTAAGGCCCTTCAAACCAAATCAAAACAATTATTTTATAGGTAGCAAATGTACAAAAAGAACCTAGCATTAATACATAAACCGTAAGTATCGCGACCTGGTCGTCGTCACATACCATAAACAAACAGGGAGTTCAACGAAGAATCTGACTTCTCAATCATGGTGTCATTCTGTAAGTGTACGGTGACATTTATTAAACAAAATCCAGTCAAAACATAGACGCGATGATGACATACATTAATTTTGTTCAATATTGGCATTAGTTCAACCTTGCCTCCACTGAGACTCTGCAGAGGATGCGCCTGACACTATGATGTCACCCCGAATTGGCTCGAAGGTCCCCGATGTACCGCGAGCTGCGATTTACTTATTGATAGATACGCTTGTGGCCGTTCACTTAAATGATACAATAACACTTACCTACAGGACATATAAAGTTCCATTACTTTACATCTTATAGAGGACCATCATAAGATATGTGGGTATGTACCCACTTTTAGTAGTCTTGTTTGATTATATGGGTCTCAATTTAAGTTTAAAAACAAAAGAGGAAAACAATCGGACCCACAATGGCACTAATATTATACCAGATATCTTACTCTGTTTCTTCTGGGCACAACTGCTATTACAATTATTACAAGATAAAAGCGTTTAATTAATTACGAAGTAACAATTAGAATTATTTAAATTTAGTGAAACAATATGTTTACAAATAACATACTTCTACTGCTATCTATTAGTGTCAATTTGATAAATACTCGAAATTTAATGAATAAATTATGTAGGTAGGTGAGTTAGATAGAAATGTATTTTTAACAACGCAATTACTTAGTACCTACAAACTATACAAATAAAACTGTCAAGGACTTTCAAGTTAAGAGGCGCGAGAGATATTGGTTTGCGAATATTATGGCTCAACTAATAGAAGAAAGAATATCAAGTGGGTCTCTCCCTCGGTTCATCACAGCATTTATTCTCTATCATCATTTTACTTCCATCCATCTTACTTGGTGCCCAGTTTTAGTAGTTATGCTACAATTTGATCTTTATTTGAATCAAGTTGGATACGAGTTTATTTCAACTTTAAATTAAAAACCACTTGAGATTTAAGGTCTGCAACAGAAGTCTGATACAAAATCCACACCATAAAAGCTACTACCCAAATGCTGACTCAAAAATGCTCAAACACAAATCATATATCATAAATAGCAGTCACTTAAACTATAACTTCCAATTTAGCATCAAAAGCAATAATTCCTCAAATCGTTCACTTTATCCACTGCCCACAATGTTAGCACAACAATAACATGCAATAAAAAAGTTAGACATTTCCGCTGACGTCACCGGCCGCAACACGAGCACCGTCTTAGCTTTATCTGTGCAAACTTAGCTGGGATCATTTCCGTTTCCTTGGCATTTACTTTAGACTAGTTTCTGAGTATATTGTCCATTGAATAAATGGTCTCAGTTTATTGTGTTTGTATACATTGTAGAAGTACGTCTGCTGATGTAATAATGTCTTCGTAAAGGCGGTTCTAGACGAGCTACGAATTTCGGGTCAATGGCTGAAACGAATAAGCTAAAGTAGATATGAACCTAAGACAGACCACCCAGCTTTTAATCAGGAGGGACCCATAGTCGTGTATTTACAATAATCCTAAGTATTTTACAGTTAACTTGAGACCTCAATAACTCCATAACAATGTGACAGGCGGCGAACCTATTGCTATCAAGCGGGCCCAAATCGAAGCCCCGAGCTGCTACTGAGAATATTATAAAAAAGCTCAATAACACTGCTCGACCTGGGAATCAAACCTAAGACCTCCGCCCAGCGCCCAGTCGCTCTGAAGACCAGTAAACTAATAAAGCAGTTATATCATAAAAAAAAAACGGAATAGTGCGAGTACATTTGTGACATTGGATGTACCTATTTAGCGTCAACATCATCACAAACAGTACTGCGAGGAACAGACGGTGTCCACATCTGAGTCACCCGCCCACCAGGCAGACCGCCGCTGGTGATCGATCACATATGATTGATTGTTTGTCAGTACGTGTGTGGTAATGGACAGCGCCATATATAACAGTTATAATAAATGCAAGTGTGAATTTGAGAATCGTTTGCGAGAATTAACAACTATTCATAAAGGCGCTGATTGAAGTAAGATGTAGACTTGCAGAAGCCTTGGGGTGTGTAAAAAGTGGTTAAAATTTTGCTCGATGGGAAGAAACGTACATAACGCATTACCACCACGACTGTGTACCCGGAAAGGCTAAGCAGAGATCACCAATATTTATTTTTTGTAAATAAGGTGCAAGAGTGTAAAGCTGTGCACAAATCTAAATTCCAAGTAGCTAATCTGGATCAAACCCAATGACGATGTTCGTCCTGGATATAGAACCTAGAACTTCATGCATAGCAGTTGCACTTGCAATGTATACTAACACTAAATATAAAAAAATTATGAGTAAACCAAGTCTATTTGTTTTCCATTCAAGATCAATGATCATCAAACGAACAAATCGTGGGAAAAGGTGTGAATCGTATAATAAGTTTATATTAATAACGCTTCAAGTTTAAAAACAGTTCATCCTATGATCCACCTGCTATAAAACAGGCTCATGTTGCAGTACCTATAGCCCGACCTGATAGGTCCTGCACCGAACTGGTTTACACGACCGTGGGACGCGACCAGCCGGACAGACCAACTGTTGGCTTACGTTAGTGGTTGTTGGCTGTTGGACGTAAAGTATGCTGAGGTGTGTTGGGCCAATATTTATAGACCAAATACGAATAAAATATCTAACAATAATGATGATAAAAGATTAACTAACGACCTCTCATTTATTAATTAATGACCCGATTAGCGCACCGTATTCAAGGCTACCTTCTCGGTTAAGAGTTCCTGGTTCTGATCCCGGTAGAGACAAATGTTTGTATGATAAGCATGGACATTTGTACATGAGTCATGGATGTCTGGAGTGTATTCTCCGTCTCGGTATTCGCCGTATCGGTAAGAAATCGTTGCTTATCTCAGAAATAGATGGCGCTGTATCATAATGTCTAGAAACAATTAGAATTGCAAATACACCCGAGAAAACAATATAAGTGCCACATTAAGTCTTTAACCTGGTCGTGTAACAAAACAAGTAATTATTTACGAATGTTATTAAGATTACAGAGAAAAGCATATAAGAAAGCTTATAATAAGCTAATAACCGTTTGCTATTCTGTTGTCAATACAATGTACCCACTAGGTAAAGAAGTGCCGCGTACTGAGATCAAGTGCTTAGAGTACGCCAAGCGCAGCCAATATCATTGAAATGTCAATATTATTGCTTTTTGTCCATTTAACAACGTTTGCTTATACATGAGTATGTTTGTTTTGTTTCAAAAGAGAAAATAAGACATGATCTGTCAATCATTGTAATATGGAGACTCGTAGAGTTATAATTAATTGTAATAAGGTACTACATAGCTACCTAAATAAGGGAATGTCGATCTCAATGTAGGTATAGCAAACGCCAACCAAGTTTATTAAAACATAGCCCCAAACTGGGTTTCTCCTGTGCCACAGGTTCGTTTACAAATTAAATTTTGCACATACACAATCGCCCAGACCTAGCACAACTACCTGTAGGACGTACAAATATTTACTCCGTGCGAGAATCGAACCCGCAATCCGTGAAGCACAAACCGATCGCTCAGAAGTCGTCAAATTTACTGCAACAGTGATAACTACTAAAATCATTTAAAACATGCCTACAGTCAAAATAATACGGAACTGGATTAATGAAACGAGTTACCAAAACAGGCAATATTATTAATCTCGATTTTAAATCTTATCACGTACAACTTACAGTTGACTTTTCTGTACCATTTGAAGTTTCCGAAAAGCGTGTATAAGATATTCATAGGATCAGTAAATAAAAGTTAATTTTTTTCGTCGCCTAATTTGGAGCGCTAAACGCCATATAAGTGTTCAGTTCTGCCCACGCCGCGATCGGTTCAACGTCGTAAGGTATTCACGGGCGCCATGACATTGCTGAGGGTCATCTGGAAGACGTTACTATGTGAGCCTTAAATTTAGTCTTAAAATCGACTTGCTATTAATGTCTTACTTGCTAATTTTGAGCATGTAAGTACTAGGAACCTAGACAAGGTAGATAGTATAAAATTTCTAAGTAAACTATTTACTATTACTGAAATAAAACTAGCATTTGTAGATTTCAGTCTGTTCGTAACTCGGATTTAGTTTTCATATAATTAATAGTGCAAAAATACAGTTTTTTTTACAGATTTTATCGCTGTAGGTACACTAATTGATATTATTTGAAACCTGATGTTTCGGAATCTTTTACAGTAGGTATCCATAATCACACGCATGCTGAGTTATTGGGTGTCTGGATAATAAGTTAAGTACTAGAAAACAATATTAATTGCAGATCTCAATCAACCGATATAAATGTATTCTAACTACTCTGTGCCGTTTAAAAGTCTAATTAATTAATTTGGATATGAAAAGGTCTATTAGCAATAAGACATCTATATTAAAACAATATATTTAATGTGATATACCGTATAGGTGATATATTTAAACCAGACTATTGTAGCCTAGATGACGGTGTGCGAATCCCACATAGTCTTGTTTCCGAGAAGGCACGGAGTATGTTTTGGCGGAGGATACCTGACGCCTGCGCCCGCTGCTTCTCAAAACACTACGCACTAAATCTGACTCGTCGAAACTTTCGAGTGGGAAACTATCATCGAGAAGGTACTTAAAATATTTTAACATTATCGCACTAAATCGCCAAAACTATCCGTAAATTTTACAAAGATATACAGATTTCTATATAGTGAATCAACCACCTACATAGTATCGGAACTAGATGGTACCAGCTGTAATCATTTCCAGATTATTTATTTACTTAGCACTAGATTATTACATGACATATCTCATCTTATACCTTGCAAATACTGACCATTATTATAAAGAGCACCGCCAGGGCATACATTAAAACCGTCTGTGTCTCAGATTATTCTAATGCATAAACCTAATAACTACTAGCCTAAACTAGAATACGAACCTAAAGCACCACGATCAACAGCCAAACTCAAGACCTCTATACCGGTATAATAGACTTGCTTATTCCCGCGACTTCGCCGGTGTGCAATTTATCGAAAAAAATGTCATTCAAATAACTCCAAAAACTAAAAAGGACAAAGTTTCATACTAACTTTGCATCCACGTTTTACCCCTTAGGGGGTGAATTTTCAAAAATTATTTCTTAGTGCTCCCCTACGTTATAAAAGGAACCCCTGTGCAAAATTTCAACTTTCTAACCCTTATAGTTTAGGCCCTGCGTTGATATGTCAGTTATTCAATCAGTCAGTAAGCTTCTCCTTTTATACATATAGAAGATTACACATAATTAGATAATTACAAGCTTGCTTCTGTTAAAATAAAAGCCTACAAAACTGTGTAAGTGTATGGTGCGCGTGCGCACATGAGGTACAAATGTAGCCTTCATGGCGTGTGGCGCTGGAGCCGGTCGCAGAGACCTGCTCGCTGCGGGCACGCTCCGGGGCACTTATTGTTCGGCACAAGTGGAGCAGCATCAGGTATGTGCGAGGATAGGATTACCCTCCTTGAGATGGCACGAAGAACATTTTTGCTAACCCATTGTGTGGTGATTGTTGTCTTAAGAAATCCCGTGTTGAATTGAAGCAGGGATCGTCATTGGTGATCTTATAATTTAATAATACAATATTGTCATTAGGCTTAATGCATATTGTTATAACTGTTATAAGCACCTTAAAATCATTTAAAATAGATCTACTTGTGATTTAATTTTTTGCAAGAAAATTTAAAAAGAAATTAACATAAAATAAGTTGGCTACTTTTTTTTAAAGTCTACTTAGTTTCGTATTTGAATTTGAGCACGTCTATGATCTTCGAAATCCATGGTTTAACACCACTGAAAATATTTGGGACCACCGTGGGTCCACCATACTGAACTAAACTCAGAAATAATAATTAAAATCGGTATGTATATGTGAAAACATACACTTACAATGCCTTAGAGTCAAGTTTAGAATATGCTCCTTTTTAAGTAGAAAAAAAAATTAAATTGTGATATATTTCCAAATGTCTCCAACTCATAAAACTTCACAAACACTGTCTATAATTATACCTCCTTCCATAGAATTACAAATAAATAAAATAAACACTATGGTATATGAAACATATTGGAAATATTGACTACAATACTATGAAAACAAGCATGAGTGTAGTCGATTAAATCATCCCAATAATGATTCAACAATTAAATCATCAGCTAGCCAATCTACTAAGCACTATTTCGATGAATTAGTTTCACTTACTTGGAAATATCAACACTAAGTTTTTGAAAACCCAACACTATAGTAACTTATTTATATCCATTGTCCTTGTTTGACTTTTCGTATGCATTAAGCATTTAACTCTTCGTCAAAACCATTAACTTAACCACTTATTTCGAAGTGAACACACGCGAAAAAATAGTCACAACAGTATTATATCAATATTATAAAACACTGGTCCACGTTTAACGAACCGTTTTACATAATTTTCTTTAACTGAATGTCGAATGTTTGTTCAATGCGCTCGCGCACACTCGCACATGCACAATATCCACGCACACAGCGACACGCAGCTTATAAATGCTAGCGTAAATATATATTAGTCATAAGGACAGGTTTCAGACTTTAGTGTCAAGGATTAACCGGGCGAGTGACGTCATAAAAGTATGCCTTTTCTCCCTTGGGAGCGGAAAGAGGGGGGATTTCAATTGTGTTGGCTGCCTCCTGGGACCTAAATAAACTGCACTTTTCGACATAACAATTCCACATATTGTTCTTATGTATGTATAACTTGTATGAGCATCTAATTTAATGTAGATGGGAACATGCATTATAGGTTTTGTTTGTAGGTAATAAATCTACAAAAGAAACGATATTACATTTTGATATAAAAATAGATATTGATTCTATACTTTTAAGGGAAAGATCTCTGGTTCTTCTCACTAAGGGAAGTTGGCAGTAAATTCAAAACCATTTCTAGGAAGAAACATATTACAATAATATGGCTTAACGACTATAAAGTACTTAGCTAATAGACATTTAAGAATTCCGAATTAATAATTTTGAAAACACTAGGTAATTATCCAATCATAAACTAATCGAATTGGAACTAGAACTTATAGTTGTTAATATGTAGAAGGCTGCCATAATCATCAAATACCGTGGTAATAGCCAAATAGATTTAACGCACTTATGAGCGGTGACAATGTTAATTGAAAAGACTTTCAAGCTTGGACTTTGAAGTGATTTAATTTAAAGAACATTTAAAACCACTTGTGCTCGTCGTTTAGAAATCATCATCAACCCAATTAATGCCCCACTACGGGGCACACGTCTGCTTTTACTTGAGAGGGATTATGCTATAGTTCACCACGTTGGCCTAGTGCGGGTTGACACACTACTAGGTGTCCTCACGATGTTTTCCTTCACATAAGGTTCAAATTTATAAAAAAAAAATGAATAGCAAAATAATATGAATATATTGACAAAAAAAACAGTACGTACCTTTTGTCACTATATACATATATATTATGTATATCTACAGGTGGTGATGAAACCGATGTGTCAATGTCATGCAAATAAATTGTTACTGTACAAATTGTGAGCAACAAACAACTATTATATAGGTTGACCTGCGCACTCAGAGGACAATTACGGGAATTGGTTGAAATTATTTAGAATACCTAATTCCGACGATTTCAAGCAATTACTTTATATTTATTTAGAGCTGTTAAACCTATTTCTCAGTAGTTTCTAGCTTCTGTAGTAAAGGTATGTGTAAGTGGAGCAAATAATATTATGACTTACTAAAATGTTGATGAGGAAAATGTACTACGTATTAAGTGACGGCACGTTTAGTGTAGTGTCGTGGGTTCGATCAAACAAATACAATATTATACACGGCCTACAGGTAGTTGTTCTGGGTATATGGGTGTTTGTGCGTTGTCAACATTTGTTTGAAAACGCAACCAAATTCCTAAAACGGGACAACGTTTACTAAAAG
This sequence comes from Craniophora ligustri, assembly GCA_905163465.1. Taxonomy (NCBI): domain Eukaryota; kingdom Metazoa; phylum Arthropoda; class Insecta; order Lepidoptera; family Noctuidae; genus Craniophora; species Craniophora ligustri. Next base: position 280,093 of record LR990967.1, on the reverse strand, counting down.
GGAAAATTATTTATTCTATATCTAGTCACCTTTTCTACCTATATTCAACATGTGGGATGTATGTAATAAACGTCAATATGTAAATTGAATATTATATACATATGTGAATTATACACGACTATCATTTTATTTTTATTGCATAACATAATTTATAATTTCTTAAGACGTCTCAATGGGAAACACACGTTCTACTAAGGACTTAATAAATACTAATTAGCATCTCGATTATAAATACTACGAGTTCAATGTATTTATTTATGAATACAATGAAGCTTAAATGGCAAAACAAATATTTATTAATAGTATCAAAAGGAAAAACCTCAATGAAATCCAGATTGCAGAACGCATTAATTCAAATACCTTGTTGAAATAAACAAAGATTTAAATAAAGGAAAATATCTTATTTGTATAAACCCAGGGGCATTAACAGAATTAATGAAGCACTGAATTTAAAAAATCAGCATCAATTATGCAGTATAAAAGAACTTGAAAACAAAATAAAAACAGTATGTTTTATACAAATTAGAACAATATTACATGCACTTTTGCAATGTCAAAAGTAGTTGCACGGTTTCAATAGGTCTAATGGAGAAGAGCCGGCAGCAACTTCTAAATGAAGAAATATAGGCTTACGGAAACTTTACCGTTTCCGTAAGCTATTACTCTATCTATTACTCAATATGAAAGAAAACTTGACAATACAAGAAAGACCTATATATGTATTTATTTCCTTTAGAAATATGTTCCGATTGTAAATAAAACTGAATGTTTATTGCTTTAGAAGAAATCATTTGACATTGAGGACAAGATGAAGTCATGTTATATTTGTGCGCGCCGCCATGTTGCGAATAATCAGGCTCTGTATTACACAGATCGCAATCGAATTACTATTAACAGGAAAATATATTCACTGTTATATGATACGAAGATCATTTTATGACTAATATACCAACATTTGGTGATTTTCCAGAGATATCAATCGATGAAACATCGTTGATATCTTACGATCTTTTATATAGGTATCTCAAGGCCTGGCCGACCGGCCTGCTGGAAAGTGGTTTACAACACCAGGGATGTTGCTCGCGTAGCACCAACCCTCAAAAAACCTCTCTCAAAACCTTCAAAAAATGTTTGTTCGGAGTTCAAATGATCCAGTTCGAAGTGGAATAATGAATTATTACCCAACTTCAATGAAGGAGGTAGATCATAAATATTTAAAAATAATTATAGACTATATGAATTGTTTTTTTTTTCACCAGACATATTCTCGAATTATTCTATACAATTTTAAGTGTTTATTATTCAAAACACAGTTTAAATGTTGCAGATGACGAGACTGGTGGTAAACCCACTGGTAAACCCACACTCGAGATTATAAAACAGTTTTTTTTTCTATAGTTTGGCAAAGACAATCCTTACAAATTAGTACTTTGTATTTTTGTTTGATTTTAAATTAAAACTTGGTAAGTAAAAACTTATAGTTGGTAATGTTTTTCGGAATATCTATAAATCTATAGATTTAAGTAGGTACACTTTTTGTAAAAAGGTTGCACCTCAAGTTGGGATCACTCCGTAAAATTTCCGACCAACTAGGTTACTTTGATTCAAATATCCTGCGGCTATTTTCAAAACATTATGTTTTGTCAGACCTATGTCCAGCAGTTGACGTCTAACGGTTGATACGGTGATGATGATGATGATGTTTTATCAAAATGATTATCCATTTTTGCACTTCGGTATTAGGATTGAAAATAGTATTTGTCAGCACAAAAAAATCCAAATAAATATTTGTATTCCTTTTTCCAGCCCTCACTTTAACAAAATATAACAATGGTCACTCACCAATGCTAATCGTAAAAAGGGGTTCCGTCTCCTGCAAGAGGATCCTGGGGACTGAAGGCTGGTGGTGTAAGGTTGTATACAGACGAGCGACACTTGGCCGGGCGGGCGGGCGAGTGCGCGCTGCCGCTAATCGGCGCGGGGGCGCTAGATGAAACAATCGCTCGATCTGTGCACCGCGGCGCCCACGCTAAGTCCGCAGACAGATGCTGCGGTTTTTTTTCACCATAACCTTAGGAATTTTTAGTGTCACCATTTTTGCTAGTGATTCCGAATATGTATATGCTTCCTAATAAGTTTAATGGTTTCTGTCATAATGATAATTAGAGATAAATGGATAACACATTGGTTGAAGCGAGGTGGAACTTCGGAAATAGGTACCTATTGCATTTTATTCCGAAAGAATTGAAAGGGAAAATGAATGTTCATTGTAAATAGTCGCCACTTAAAAATGTGTAACTTATGAACTCAAAACATTGACAGTGACATTTGCAGCTCGTATGTATTTATGGCAAAAAAACTCATAAGTTTGGTACACGTGGTGCATAGCGCGTAGGAAGAAGATACATACAAATCTGACACAAATAATACATTAAAATTACAATAGACCAGGTAATAAAATGATGTGTTTTGAATTTCGTTATTATTTACGGTCACGTAGGTGCGGAATTCCGTATTAATAACATCAGATGATGTTACACGGATGTCACAGCTTCTGAAGATATTTGCAAGGTGTGTTACAAGTTATTACTACAGATCCATATTTTCTTGTGTGTCACAGGGAAATATTAAAAGAGTAATTAGTCTGTATATCCCCACGAGTACAATTTAGGGGAGATCAAGTCACAAGTGAATAAGATATATTATTATTTTAAGTAAGTATGAGTTCTACAAGTTAAACCACATCATTACTTACTATAAGGTGAGATTGTGGTTAAAAGCCAACCAGCTAATATAAAAAAGTACTCAATTAGCTACTTACTTACTACTCAATAGATGAGGTGAGTGAAAATCTCACTAAACACGAGCATATCTCTTACTCCAAGAAGCCACACCACAGCTAAGACTCCAGAAACATTTAAGAGATACCAGGGCAGCATAAAATACCGGTGATATAACAGTGTTTGTCATTAAACCCTTTTATGGGTTACCTACATTGAATTAGGTATAGCAGTGAATCAATATGGTATTCTTATTAATTAAAACAAAATAAGGAAAATGAAAGTCATTTAAAAACATTGGCGAAAATACTGTTATCAATGTAGAACACTTGCAAACAATTTAATGAGGGTATTGACTGGTTTATGAGCAACTATATTTAATTAAAAACCTTGTTATTATAGATAGTAATTTAGTTTTATACTCGAAAAGTAATTTGTAGAAGTAATTTTACTTCGGTAAGATCCTTACACACGACTCGCTTTTGTCAGCGTAGAATTAGAAATTTTATTCAATCTGCTTTTCGATCAATCTTCAAATTGAAGAAATTATCGATTCCGCATATACTTCCACCACCTAACATCCCCCCCCCCCCCCTTTTTATTTTCATATCTTTTATCTAAATCGGTTCAGCGGTCAAAGCGTGAACAAGTTAATACTTGTTCACGCTTTGACCTATATATATATAGAGGTAATCCTCTATACATATATGTAGATAGAAAGACATACTTTCGCATTTATAATATTTGTATGGTAAAGATGAGGTATAATTAATGGGCAAACTTGCCTAGATTACAATAGTCAGATAGTTCAGTAACAGTATGACAGCATGGTCAACCGCCGCATATGACCCACAGCGCAGGCCACCTGATCGCGGTGTGGACGGTGACTTCACCAGTTCGATACTAATCACCGAAGTGTTGTCGCTTAGATGATCCTGCGCACCTCGAGCAGGGCTTGCAGAAGTTTTTTATCCTAGATTTTATATACATACATAGCATATACTCAGAATATCAGCTAGGTTGTACTGAGAATTACAAAGAAAATCCCAATAACTCCATTGGGGAATTGAACCTAAGACCACTTGCTGATCAATCGCACTCACGACCGATTTTTGGAGCTAATTTTGATCCTGAATCCTATGAAAGTCCATTAAACGGTTTAAAAATATTTATTATTTTAAGACATACAAATGACATACACTTAATAGTTCAGATAATGAATTCTAATTAATTAGCTACTTAACATCACTAACGAGATTTTAGAAAACAACAACATAAGATTATTTTTTACTTTCGGGGAAGTGTTTTTTTTAAATCGATATTATAATCAGGAAGCTGTTTAAAGGTTATCCAGGTCTATACTATTTATTCTCCCACTTCAGGGTTTCCGTCATGAAGGGGATCACCAAACTCAAAGAAAAAGACATCTTATTACTTATCTATATCAGGAAATTGAAAACCACGTGATAAATATGCGTTTGGAAATCATTAACCTGTCTTTGAAATAGCTCGCACTTGAGCGAGGGTCTGTGCTGACACTTAGGTGAAAAGTGGCCGTAAATGTTAAATGAATGAGTCAATGTACTGGGAAATGTAATGATGTAGCTAACTGACAGATAGCAAATTACAATAAAAATTGCTTGTAAGCAAGCCGCAATGTATACGTACAGTTAGGCTAAAGTATTCGCATTTTGCCGGTATGTTTTAAGGCTCATCAAAATAGCGAGGCCATCGATCGGCAATGCTCCAACATCCGAGTTGCTACTGAGATTTTTTTCTTCAGTTATAATTTTATTATAAGATGACCAACAAATACCTCGTTGGTCTTGTGTTCGTAAGTGCGTCTGCTTAGCTAGGGGTCGTGATTTCGATTTTCAGGTCGAACAAACTATGGTTCTTGTATAAAATTATCAATCAGAGTTTGGATTCGCGGCTGGTTGATCCGATGATGGCAATAGGCTCTCCCCTGAAGCCTACCGGTGAAATGAAAAATATTAGAACCTACACAGGCGTGATGGTATGTTATGTTATGATCAACAACAAACGCATGCATCTCTATAACTAGCATTAAACAGACCATTATACAATATTATACAATGGCGGTAGGTATGTATAAATGGTAACTCAACAATAAACTACACTCAAATGAAACAGTGGCTACGAGGAATGTTCTCTCAGACTGACAGAAGATCAAAGACGGGTTAATTGCTAAGAAAAATCTAAATAAGTAATGCACATTTCCGAAATTCCAAGAAAGTAGGAAAGATTTTTTTGGTCCTAGCAATAGGGTCTCCTCTCATTAGGCTGTAGTCCACCACTATAGCGTACAGTTTACAGGTTGGCAGACATTACATGCCATCGAGAAAATCTCTCAAGCATGCAGGTTTCCTCACGATGTTTTCCATCACCGTTAGAGCATTTGGCTTACACAGAAGTGTATATTTCTTTGTTTACTTGCTGATTATATAGATCATTTCAGATATACAATTTTCACATTCTAGCTTTAATGAAAGTTTCCTCCATTTTCCTGGTGAAAACCCTGTAAATCCTCGACAATGTAATATAATCACATTGTAGCAGTTGCACCTTGCACCGCGCTGTGGGCGTGTAATGTGCCAACTAATGATCGCATTTGACGCGTGATTGATTGCAGGTCAACTACTGATGAGAAACGATAATATCTACATTAAGCCGGCAATGAAATACAAGCCACGGAAAGGTGACGCAATCTAAATCAGTTTGGAGAGCTTTAGAGTGTGGAACAGTAGTGTTCAGTCCTCAAAAGTAAATAAGATAATTACAATCTACCTTCAATACGCTTTAAAATAAAATTAAAGTGCCCGAGATTATTAAATATACTCTTGTTATAGCTTAGTTACACCAATTGAATAGATTATCCGTCCTACAGAAAGGTACAACGACTTACAACCAGAACAGGATGGGGATGGCCCAACAGCGATACATGGACTCGGGAGGATAAGCTCATGAGTTCGAATCCTAGATCTAACCAAAACCCAAATGAACCCGTAACAGTCCTTACACAAGCAGCTTAGTTAGTATTAGTTCGTGAAGTTGCAAAGAATACTAAAAAAATAACTTACATTGAGGATGACAGTCTATTTATTTCGCAGAACAGTGATTATACAAATGTGAGGAAACCCTCAGGCTTGAGTTTTTTTTAACGCGTTTAACCTCTTCTATCTGCACTATACCTGGTGTGACCGTGGTGGACTATATCAGTCCCTCTAAGGCTGAGAGAAGAAATTATGCTCAGCTGATCAGCTAACTAGAGTGTATGCAGTAAGAGATTTTATGATGAGGATTCATCTCTTTCTTTGGTCTTTATCTCCACGTATATACACGTATCTCCAATTATACGGGTGACTTTTTTTACCGTCTCGATAATTATAGGATAGGTTATATGTATAGAACGGAATCTGTGGACGAGACTATTTCTGTAATAGCATTTTGATTTTGGGAGTTCTGAAAATCCAAGAAAATCCAGAAAAAGAGAACATCCTACACGGCGCGTGCGTAATAGTAAAATAGATGCCTACACTGCGTGTACCGTGATTTCCAATGAATGAAAAGTGCGAGCGAAATAGCGTAACTACATATCTGAATACCTAGGCATTTTTCCGTTGCGATTTTATAAACTCCGAATTGTTTTGTAGAGATATCAATCTTCCCTTCATATTTTAAAGAGCTTATGATCTTTTAGCATGGTATAGTTGTGTGTTACATGTTAAACTTTCTCATTTGTCATTATTTCTTTGAAAAAATAAAGTATTAATTAGGTACGAGCATGCGTAAACTAGAAATTACTACATACTCGGCGTATTTAAAATATTAAAATCAACTTATTACGAATTACAGTGATTTTAATTACAAATTTTAAAAATGTATCTTTGAGCGATATCGCAGAAATCACAGTGTCCACAGTTTCTCTCTCTCTGGAAGTAGGTACATTCCCCGCAAATAATTCAAAGGAACGTCCTCTAACATTATATCGATGATGGAATATTATGGATGGGAGGGACGAGTTTTTTGTGGATTCGTTTGAATCGACAGGCCGAATGTCGAAGAAGAGATTGCAGATGGCTTGGTCCTGTATACATTCTCCGTACACCATTTAAACTTTCAAGGGATATGATATAACACTGCACCTCTACTAAATAAGTACTCTACATTGTTATATTCGTACATGTTTATTGTTTACGTTAATCACTTTTATCACAGTGAGCGACCGACGGAGACATGCGCGGTAACGTAAACATTGCGAATAGATCACGCGACGTCACTGAGTGCCTAATCGTATGTGACTAAAAATTATTTAAAATAATTAGAATAGGACTGTAGGGCAGTGGGGGTCCAGCGCGGGATGGCGGGAGCGGGGATCGTGTGTCAGCATCGGAAAATCGCTGGCGGCTACACGTGTGCGTTTGTTTGAAGATCTAGTTTTACCTATTTGAAACGATATCATTCATGATATGCCGCCTGTTTATTAGGGTGACTATGTTTAAGAATTTGAATTATTTGAATTATTTTTTAAAAAAATCTCTGAAAATTAAACATTTATGTTTTTATATGAAATATTGGTTGTAAATTACTTGTGTATATTAGTAGACAAATTTTAAATGATGAGTGTAAAACAAAAAAAAAGTAAAATAACTATGCCATAGGCTTCTACTCCATTTACCCATCACCCCCTATTTTTATCAAGACGGTAAAAAAAGTCACCCGGGTGAAATAGTATTTGTATGCCTGTTTATGGCATCGTAGGTCCTAAATGGAGGATTTGTTTTTTTTAAGACTACTTTTTATAGAACGTTTTGAATGTTGGTTGGTTATCTTATCGACAATCCGATGTACACAGAACGAATACTGCGTAGCTTTTGGTCGTGCAGGTTAAGGCTTAAAACCTGACCATAGATTCATCTTCGCTAGATCGATGTGTATTAATTTTATTTCGCTGACAAAATGATATGCATGATATGAAAAAATGAAAGATATACTTGTGCCAAGTATTTAGTCAGTCAGTTTTGACAAACTATCGGTATAGTTATGACGGTTTTGCACAACTAGGTAACTACTAAATACTATGTTAATACATCGAGATTCAATTATATCAAAATTAACTTTACTTCACTTTAATGAAGTTACTAGTTAATTTGAATTGAAATAGTATACCTCCTATAAAACAAATATGTGCACACCATATGTTATGGTAGAATGTAAATGGGCTGGTGAAGATCGATCCCACGACAAAAATATTAAAGTAAATGAATGAATTTGAATTTGTTAAATTATTTATTTGCCAGAACGTAGGTGACGTTCTGGCAAATAAATAATTTAACAAATTCAAATTCATTCATTTACTTTAATATTTTTGTCGTGGGATCGATCTTCACCTGTTTGTATGCACATACTTAGGTAAAAATCCAATAAATTGTTCTTATATATTATCTCATTTTAATCAGATGAAACCATTACGCGCATGCGATCGAAAAAAATAATTCAGACCTGCCGCAGAGTTTTATTAGCGCTAAAAAATATTGTATGTAAGATTTAGTTCATGCGGTTTGTTGTGACGTAATACCGACAAAATGTCGTTTATATGCGCTTGGGAAAAGCTGGCATTGTGACGGACGATTACAGTTAAATTAAAACTTACGGGTGCCGTTATAATTTTTAATTTTTAATAAAAAATATGAACTACTCAAATGTGATGCATTAACATTATATTTAACGATATGAGTTGGGTAGGTTTGTCATTCTCATTTACCTACAGACATTTCCGCGAAAATGTTAACAAGCGGAGTGTAATTAATTTACCAATTCACTTTATACTGTTGAACTGTTCCGCAACGCTCAGCTCCTCTCAACTCCGCTCCGCGCCGCTCCGCCTCGCTCCAGCCGCTCCCACAGCTCTCGGACAGGTGGACATACCACACACGCGGCGAACACGACACCCATTAGACGATACATGATGCGTACGCGCCGCGTGCATTGCATTTATTGCTTAGAATAACGGCAATACATGATTACTAGAAATTCGATTGCTAGCCGAAGTACTTACTACCAGAAATCTTCTATATACCTTTTAGTGCCGGGTCTTAAACATATCAAAGTTTCATACATATTGTTTAAATAAAATATTGTTTTTAAACAAAATAGCCTTTATAAAATTAGTCACTAGCTCATCTCGCTCCACTCATTTCTCGCTCAGCCATTAAGCTCATCAGCGTACTAATGGGGCCATTACGCCATGGGATTGTGCGCTCTGAGGCGGGAAGCAAGAGTAATTTCTTATAAATAAGCACTATTGCTACTCACAATGCATAGTTGATTCTTGATTCAATGATGGGGAATACATGGTACTATTGTATACCAATTATATTTATGTTGTTGGAAAGTTTAAATCTGTTTGATGTTGACAAATTGGCCCGAATAAGTACCTATAATTATTCTTCCAGTAGGAGTTAATTTAATGACTCGGAGCGAACACTGGCTATATGTACCTATATGTTACATTACAATCAATGAGCACTGTGCACTGTTAAGGCAGTGATAGCTTAAGGTCCGCTGGTTACATCAGACAAGTGGAGCAATAAGTCAAAGGTTCCGCGTTTGATCCTAAGGCAAGCGCCCCCGAAGTATTGAACTCATCCTCAATCAGTGAAGGAAAACATATTGAGGAAACCTACGCTCTTGGGAGTTTTTCTAGATGGCATGTGAAGTCTGCCAACCCACACTAGGCTAGCATGGTGGACTATAGCCTATCCTCTCTCAAATAAGAGAAGACCCTTTCTCAGGGACACTAAATGGGTTGATAATGACTAAAATTAATGATCTATGAAAAAGTTTATTTGAATCATGCCGAGTGTTAATAGCCACCGTCATTCTCAGTACAACTATCATCAGCCTCCATTAGTGAAGTAGCTCACCGATAATCTTGTGCATCAACTCGTCAAGGGTTGCGGATTCGATCCCCGCACGAAAAAGATGTACCTACCGAATTATGATTTAAAGATAGTACCTAGTTCAGCAGACAATACTAGAGTGGGGTAATGTTTTTAAAACAAAAATAAAAAAGACGCATATCGCAATCCAATACTCAACATAGGGCTCTTTCAAGTTACGCCATACATACACACACACCTAGTTTTTGTATTTGGTAATAATGTAATATTCAAAACACTGACAGTCACAACAGAACATAAACACAGCCGACATTAACAAATAGTCATTATAACTTATTAGTCATACACAATAACCAAACAATGTCACGTTCAATAAGACGGTATCAATAGGTAAACGCGGCCCACGCACCGAGCTCCCGAACCATTATCCTCGTAATAATATGTCACCCACCGAATTAGAAGTGATAATTTAGGTAGTGCTAATTAATCCTAATGCTCAATTGGACACAATTTGTGGGCAAATTGTTGGTAGTCTAGTAATAGACTTGGGACTACTGGTGGAAACATGTTCAGTGTATGATGCGCAGTGTGTTTCCAAACAGTATATGTCTGGTTTTTAGTTTTAGAATTCTTTTGGCATCAAAGTTCGTCATCACAGGACCATTATCTGCCTATACATAATCTTGACTGCGTTAATATATGCACTTATAGTATAGTTATTTTAGATAAAATGTTAAATCAAAGTAAAACGTCACATTTGCAGAAAAAAATAGAAAATAGAATGACAACCAATAGTCACCCAACTATGAAACAATCGTAACACGAATTAGAATCACGTATGCGTTGAAAAGTTTTGATAAAGTTGCATTTTTGTTCCTACATAGGTTTCCTACCCACAATTCTTGTTTGATATAGAAAATTGTTGCCACATCTCATTCGAAACAAAGGACTGAAGTATGCAGCTTTTTGTCAGTTATTTCGTGACCACGGTCTGTGTTCCCAGAGCAAAGCTCGTCATGGAGCTACACACATTTCCAGAACCTCGTACATATCTCTTAACGTCAGAATTTGATCAAGTCAAAGGCCCTAGTCTAAATATGCGTGCTGTACAACAATATGCGTTAATTGTTTGATAGACACGCGCACGCGCACTGGCCGGTGATACGAGTGTTGCGCTAGACTTGCGCCTGGTTGCAACATCGCGACACGTCTAGTCGCACAGATAAATACAGCCTGCAAAGGTTAACACACGTAGACCAGATCTATTGTGCAAAACCAATCAGATATCTTATTCTTTATCTCAATATAAATACGGAATTTATTATAAATAATACCAAACTTAGGTAATAACTTAGATAAGGGTTATCATTGCAGATATCGGAGATATTATCTGTCGTTTTTGCAATTAATTAATTTTAGAAAACAAAATGGCGCCAGAAATGACATTTGCCACACCTTCAATTTTTTTCTTTTAGTTTGTGAATATTTATTTTAAAACAGCTGTGGTAGCCTAGTAGTGAGACCAGTAGAGAACTGAGATGTCAAATGTCTCAAGTTCAAACCCAACGCATCACTGAATTTTCGGAAATGATGTGCTTATGGTATGATGAGGTGCTAATGGTTTGAGCTAAACGATGGCTGACGTATGCGTGCTGTCAGTATGGACAGGTCAACTCAAAGCTGCACTGGTGCTTTCTTCAAAAGGTCATCTCAGACTTTAACCTACATAGTCAGGCTCACATATTGTAACCAAAATGTTTGGACTTTAAAAGAGACCATGATTCTCTGAGTTTGTTTCGGCATTTCTTCTCAGAGGTCGTCAGTTAGGAAATGCCGATGTCAACTAGATATATGTACAAAAAAAATACATGACTTGTAAAAGTGTCTTTAAAAAGATCTATTTACAGAAATAAACAATCATTCAATCATCAATCATTCAATCATTATTTAAAATATTACCATGCTTGAACGGTGAAGGAAAACATTGAGAGGAAACCTGCAGTCTTAAGAGATTTTCTCGATGGCATGTGAAGTCGCCAACCCGCAGTAGGCTAGCGTGGTTGACTATAGCGTAATCCCTCTCAAATGAGAGTAGATCCGTGCCCAGCACTGGGACAATAATGGGTTGACAATGATGATTTTAAAAGAAATTGTATCTTAAATAAACTCATATCATAAACGAATGATCGATGTCTGTATTTGCATTCGTAGTCAGTTATAATATAAAGCAGCATTTATGCAAAGTCAACAAAACAGTTGAATCACTATATGTCTGTCTGTAGGTAATGAATATGTCACGGCCGTCGAGTTAACTGTTGATAAACATATGTATTGACAGACAAAAAATATTGAAATCTCAATTTATACACATTTTGCAAATGTTTTAAAAAAAAAACTTGCGTATGGAGACATTTTGATCATTCAATGGTATTATTTAATTGCGTATTTCACCATCGCCATTGTTGTCTCAGTATTTAAGGATCGCGATCGTGGTCAAAACCACAGTTATGATTGAATACTATCAATATTGTGTGAATGAGGAAATTGGTGACAATTAAGTACCTGTTAATCTATATACTAAATACAGAACATTTAAAATAGTATTCGTCAATAATGTTCCATATCATATTGAACTAGAACTATCAAGTTCATTAAACTTGGTTTTATATTTTGCATTATTTTTGAGACAGTACGAAGGTGCAATCAATTGTTTCGATACCTGTTGTGCTCGACAACTGCTGAGCTAGTGGTCTTGGGTTGAAATCGCAAGTCGAACAGTGTTTTTGTATTTCGCAGTAGCAGTTCGGAGTTTAGGTATGTGCCCGGTTGATGGCAAAAGACTCGCCCCCTATTACATATGGAACTAAAATATACCGGAAATATGTGGGTGTACATTAGTGCACCTCTCCCTAACCCTTCGGAGACGCGAGGCGGGATGGTATGTTATGTTATTTCGCTATTATAAGCAAAGCTAACTCCATCAACATTTTTTGCAACGTAAAAACACGTACAGGCTACACATGAAAACCAATTGGTTCCATTTGAGTGAATGCTCTAAACATTCAAAGTAAACAACGGATATATTTTAACAAAAGCGAAGCCTTGGCTTTGAGTAAGATGATGTCATATACATATACATACATCATATGTGGCTTGCACATCACACGTGTAATTATTATAATTACTGGTTTCTAATAAATAATAAGAATTAGCTAGTATTGTGTAGGAAGAAGCTATAGATAAAACTGTATTAATTAGAATACGGTGTATCAAATTCCATATAACGAAGTACGTTGACTCGTGCATAATTAAAAGAAGCCTTTTGTTAAGACAATAAGAAAGAAAAGTTAGTCTGACTTGGGCTTAATGCACCCAAGTTGCCAAAATTGATCGAGTGTTATGACAAAAATAAAATATATAATGAGATGCAAGTGATTTAAAAAACACAGGTAGATTTTCAACCGCAATAACAACAGACAGTTCTCAAGTTGATGTTACCGAGATATAAAATTATGTTTTAAAACAAACTATTTTTGCTATAAGATCCTTATAGTGATTGGGTTTAGGTGAATTAAAAAATATACGCCCAGTTTTAAAATTTCTTGACAGCAAAAGATTGAGAACTGTGCCAAAAAAAAATCAGTTAAATGAATGAACTTTCATCAACAATAAGGAAACATATAACATTAATATTATAAGTAATTGTTTCATTAACTTGTTTATAGTTGCGTGGGAACAGTGTTATTCAACATCGCGTAAGATTATTTCGAGAAACAAGAACCAGATTGCAACCCGCCCCACAGGTACGGTATACAAGCGGCACTCGGCCACTTATATGGTCCTATATGGTCCTTTGAATGTAATAAATTTCGCCAAAGAATGGCTGTGGAGTAGAAAATGAATTTGTTTGTTACAGGATTCTTGCAGCTTCGCTTTTATGAAATTAACTTAACGTAAAGATTCAAGCATGAAGACGACTTAAGGAAATAGGTATGTAGATACATAGTTTCTCACAATTAAACTTTATTAAACTTTATTAAACTTTATTAATTAAACTTTTACAATAAATATTTACAATGGTCACAAGAGTTCCTTAAATAACTGATAAAATAATGCTTATTATAACAATAAATTGTTTATTTAAAATAAGATGTCAAGGTACAATACAGAAAGTAATAAGTCAGCTTGTCTTAGAATAACATAAGCCTGCCTGAACTAGGTTAATCCTGTGTTTCAGGCTATCGCTTTACATGTTTTTTATTTTATGACATTAATAATACATAATATATTCTTATAAATGGAACCTGAAATAATTGTATAAGTGCATTTCAAAATAAAATAAAAAAAATATAAGGAATGTTATTAAAACTATAATATGTAACTCATTTTACAATTACTAATAAATTCTCCGTGTCTGCGTAATTGAGCTGCTCTAAATATTCCGAAATCATGATACTGCATTTTTTATAACTTTTATTGTGTATGTCAATTAATTTATTGAGTTTATTATACAAATATGGACCTAAGAATATGTAAAATCTGTTAGTAAATGCATGTCTAAATTTAGTTTTAGTACAGACTTGGTCTTTTCTCCTCTTGTTTGAAGGTACTGGGTTAAATGGAAGTTCAGTGTGCTGTTTTAGTAAGGTGTGCAATATAAATAATTGACGAACCGTTAGTACCTTACATGCTATGTAAAGCGAGTGTGTAGGAAATAAAAAAGGGCGAAAGGTAGCTACCTTTAGAATAGCTCTTTGGGCACGTTCTAGGGGAAGTAGAATGGTTTTTGCAGCGCCACCCCAGGTAGTTATGCAATAGGTAAGTATCGATTGACACAGTGCTAGATAGACCTGTTTAATTAATTTGTAGTCGGCAATGTTACGTAAAGATTTAAAAATATATATTAATTTACGTACTCTAGTGCATAACAACTCTATGTGATTGCGAAAATTTAGGTTAGCGTCAAGTGTGATACCTAAATATTTTATATTGTTCGTTTTAGTTAAAGTAGGACAAGTACATGCGGTGTCAGCATACATACTACAGCTATGTGCGTAAATGTTTTGGTTAGTAATCGGTATGTTAGCGTTCCTCATATTGAATAAAATATACATTGTTTTATCTGCATTTAATGTTAGAAGATTTTTATGAAGCCACATACAGACGGTATTAAAGCCACTCTGCGCGTATTCGTAGACCTCGTCACGAGAGTTAGCAGAAAACAGTAAAGCAGTATCATCCGCATACGACGTTATGGCACCATTCTGAAGTTTTAAATTGCATAGGTCATTAATATAAATTAGGAAAAGGGTAGGACCCAAAATACTACCTTGTGGAATACCGTAACTGCTGTTTTCAAGGTCAGAGCTGTTATATTCACCAATTTTAATACATTGTTGTCGGTCACTAAGATAATCGGAAAGTATTTGAAGTTGTATCCCCCTTATCCCAATGGTTTCAAGCTTGTGCAATAAAACAGAACGTGAAATTGTGTCGAAAGCCTTGGCAAGGTCTAGGAATATCCCAATGGAGTGCATACCACTATCTAAGTTATTAGTTATATAGTCTGTTAATTGGTGTACTGCTTGATTAGTTGATTTTTTAGGCCTAAAACCAAATTGCCGATCCGAGAGTAATTTTTTATCTTCTAGGTATTTTATCAATCTACTGTTTATAATTTTTTCAAGGATTTTTGACAGTCCAGTGAGAACTGAGATAGGCCTATAGTTATTTACACACTTTTTGTCTCCAGATTTGAATATAGGCGTGACCACTGCTTTTTTGAGCAATTTAGGAAAAACGCCTTTATTCAAACATAACTGAAAAATGTGCGTCAAAGGCGGGACAATGAATAATTTCAATTTATTTTAATAAATAATAAATATTTTTTAGAGAAACTCTTAAAACTCATAAGTAGGTAGGTAGATTTATTTTGACATTAATAGTTAAGATGTCGTGTTATCATACATCAGGTAATACGTAGGTAGGTACCTAACTGAAGTTCGATGACTAGTTTTATCCGAGCAATATGATATCTGACTAGAGAACTTTTAGTTAGCAAATCATTTCTATTTTTACAAGTGAGGCAGGTACCTATAGGTACCTTCTCTGATTCACTGCAATACATATCGATTTGTGACATTCACTCTATTTCACCACTATAAACAGTAACTTAAATTCTACTATTTTTTTTATTCGTTTATGTTTTTTTTTTCACAGTCATTTTCATGACGGATTGCCGCTTGATGAGAGCAACAATGCTTATGTAGGTATGAACATGAGAATTCAGTTAAATGTAAGTTTTAATTAATAACAGTGTACATTCTACGGAATCATCATGAATATTTTAATTGCTGTGAAAATTTACCAAAAAGTAACCAACGAGACAAAACTCAGTGAAATTATAATGAAACTGATGAACTCGCAACGATAATATGTAGGACGTACATATGTGGGTAAATTTTAATTAAAATAATATATAAGAATTAATTAACTTATTGGACAATTTTATTTGATTAACACTGTTAAAGAACTGAGAAGTGCTAATCTTTTGCATATAAATTATTTGATGTGTGTGGAATAAGATAGAGAACACAAAAGCCTAGAACATAAAATTCCACCTAGGCTCAGAATATGGGGACAAAGATAATATAGGAACAGAAAACCAACAAAAACTTATAGAGAATATTTATGACTCAGCCCATACAGACCTTATGAGTGTCTACCAAAATAGGAGATAAGGATACAATGAGTTCATTTAGAATAACAACAATCAAGTAAGTGGGTACCTACAACTAGATATGACCAACTTGAGGAAAAATGGGATTAGATAACAGGTAACTTATAAGACGCCAAAGATTATAAAGTAGGTACAAGAATCCAAGAAGCAGGTGTGCAAACAAGAGCATCCGAAGCTGCCGCACACCTAGACGCAAAGATATTTGTTATGATCACAACAGGAGGGACAAAGCCGGCGCATTCCGCCGCCGAGACAAACACCAACGTAAGCAAACAATCCCCACAACACTTAAACATCCAGTCATTACGTGCACATTACTCATGCAACACAATCATATCACAAAAAAGTATCACAATTAAATACAAAAAATGTGGATGTATGAATGAATACGTGAGCCTACCTCATAATTTATGCGCGGACACGTTTAAAAAATACAATCTGTCAAATACCCGCCATCTGTAGCGCTCAGCTGAGCGAAACACGAGATCGTAATTTAAAACTTAAGTAAAACTTACCTGTGTTCAAGCACAGCCGCCGGCCGCTAACACAGCTCGCCCGTTATCATTTAAATTTAAAACAATCGCTCAAAACTTCGATATCTTCCAGTGCACAGTTTAATTTACACCTTTATGTTAATTATAACTTATATTAACAGTTAATAAAGCTCACGTGTTACTGCAAAGCGTTAATGTTAGTTGGTTTAATTTTGTGTAATCGCGAAGTCGTTTCGTTCGTGTCGGCCGCTCGGTATGCACTTTTGGGGTCACTCGGGGTCGATTGGTTTTATTGTGTTTTTTCGCGTGGTGCGGCTTTGAGCGTGCGGGTGCGGGTCGACGTAGCGTGTGGCGCGGTTGGCGTCCGAGCGATCACTGCGCGGCCGCGGAGTGACCTGCGCCGGCACACCGCGCCGCGGGATGCGCGCGCGCACCTCCTACTCCTCCCTCAACCCTCTCCCACAGGCTTTCGTGCTCTAAAAGATAAAACACTTATCGAAACGCGTTCCGAGAAAGCGATGCCACAATACACACATACAACTCTAATTAGTCTAAGTGTGTTATTTATTTTGACGTGATAAAAGCCTGTTTTTCAACAGACTGTGTTTATGGCTACGTGTAACGACCCACATATTTTTGTTTATTTGTTGTCTCACTATAGATGTCAATCGAAACTCATTCAAATCCCATTGGAATTAACCAGTAACCTTTTTTTCTAAAACCTGTTAACTATGAAAGTAATGATTCATTAACCAATGATCTTTAAAAGATAAATGTTCGAGAAGATAATCTTAAAGACAATAATTTATCGTAAAGTGGTTTTCGTTGAACAATGGCGGCGATGTAGTCGATACCGCCCCATTGTTGCGAAAACCGGAACCAACTGCTGACGAGCCGGCTAAACAAACAAATATTGCACAGAAATTAGGTTCCAAAATTGTTTTATTTATTTGTACAAAAATCTCCAAGATTTTCGTTGTTCGATGTGATCGTAATCAATAATTATTGATGAGTTGGGATCAACCTTTGCGCAGAAACGGGACTTTTTATTGCGAATCTTGTTTATGGTGTTCTCTTTGTTCGACGCTCTTTCTGGAACGAAACGCGATCGCTTAACTCCCACATATTATCCTTATGCGCTGAATATGCATCTATTGGCAAAATCGGATCACAAATATCCAAAGTATTTGCAAGTAACCAAACAAGTTACTCTTTTGATTCGAGGTTCCCGATAGAAACCAGTTTCAGGGTATTACATAGTAGATATTACATAATGAGAGCTGAGAGTCGCACAGCCTCGATAAGGGCCGTAAAAATACTAACATTACGGCCACTAGAAACTAGATATTTAGTAGATACTTTTGCAACGATTGAATTCAAAGAATTCGTGAACCTTGTAAAATCGTATACGGTGTTGAATTGCCATAATGATCGGGGAGAAACAGTTGTTCAAATCGATAAATCAATCAAATCCCTTTAATGGGAAATAGTCCTCTAGCGAGTGTTTTCCCAAAGAGGAATTTCAATCGTTTTAAGAATTCTGGATAAAATTGGAAGTGCTTCTTGAATATAAATATAAGCTGTAGATTGAAATAAAGCTTTAGTAAGGATATTGAGTAGTTGAAAAATTACATAATATTTCTGAACTGTAAAAATAGACTTGACTCTAATAAGTGTTGAACTTATAGCTACACGCCGTAACAATTAATTACCACCAACCTGATAACCCGTCTTCTTGCCTCTGTAATTTTAGTGCTAAAAAGTAATAGGTGTTGAAAATCAAAGATGGCGTAAGTTTTATCCGTAAACGGCCTAAGACCTTAAGCCTAAGCCTCCGAATCTGTTTCAATGTCTACATCCCACAAAGAGGTAGTGTTTAAAACAATGACATCACTCGTTTCTGATAATCGCCCACCCGTCTGTACAACGGATAGGTTTCAAATGATCACGTAATATTTGCGGTCATTGCAAAACCAGTTACTTATTATTGAAGTCACTTTTACGATACTGAGTTATTACAATTGATTGTTCTATTTATAAACCAATGATTTGAAATCAAGGTTACCAAGTTCAAGATTGTTTATTTTTGACTTAACTTTTGTGGTGTTCTACTTTTTGATAACCTGATCAAATTTTAACTAGGAATCGGTAAATGAATAGTCAGAACGAATAAAACTGTGTAAAAGATTGAACTTTAAAAAAAACTAACGATTTTCTGATGTTCTTTTTTCGGTGTTTCTCTCAACAGTAACTGCCTCGTTGGTCTAGTGGTCGTTAGTGCCACTGCTGAACAAGAGGTCTTGGGTTCGATTCCCAGGTCGAGAGGTTTTATTAGGTATTTCTATGATATTCTCAGTAGCAGCTCGGAATTGGGATTCGTGCCTAATAGACTCGCCCCCTATTACTTGGGACCTAAAACATACCGGCGGGGACGACAGGCATGATCGTTAGGCGATGTAATTTAGTTGTAAAATAAGACATATATATTATCTTAAAAAGGTCTATATAATATAAATTAACATAATTTTAATTGATATTGAATAAGATGCATAAAAATCATTTTAAAATTACAGATTTGGAACTTCTGCACTTTCATAAACACAGGTAAGAAGGTCGGAAACCCGATAGAGAATATAGGTTTTATTACACCTACAATGTGAAAAAGCATGTCTCCAACGGGGTGACTATTAATAGCCTTCCCCTAAGAAGCGCAGTTACCTATTCAACCGATTACCTTAAAACTAGTGACCTCAACTTGTGTGGCGAGATCATCTAGCTGAGTGTTTCATTCAGCTCAGAGTCTAGCCTTCATAGTAACTGCCTGTATGGACCAGTAATACTAATTACGGCACGCGGCGAGAATAAACGCTATTTGTTTTAAAGCAAAGGAAATAATCAATATTCAATGGAAGCTAGAACAACTAAGGTGGTGATTATTGCACCTTATAAGGTATGGGTAAGGCCACTATAAGTGTTCATACTATTCTGATCTCTTAAAGGGTTGAACTACACACTGATTCATGCCTATTTTGATTCAAAAATAATGTCACGATATAGAAATTGCGGGTGGCGCATGACCGGTCGTCACAGCGATCCTTGGGGGAGACCTATGTCCAGCAGTGGACTTCTCACGGTTGACGATTAGTATGTTCTTAATAATAATCTTTTATTGGTATAAATAGGTATTATCTTTATGCAAACCTCAGAATAAGGGCACAATAATCAAACTAACCCTAAACCAAACACAAAGGTCACCAATACTTCAAATCTAAATAAAAAATCCCATGATGAAGGTAACAATGTAATTAATATATTTGCAGTAAAATGTGCCACCGGGCGAGTACAAATGATTCAGAATTACATCAATAAACGTAGGTTTATAATGTAAGTGTTCAACTTCATTTAAATACTTGCTCGTCTTGAAGAAGTCTACCTCAGTTACACCATACATTGTGAAACGTATGGACTTATGGAGACTTATGATCTGGAATATTCAGATTTAAAGTTACCTATCCTCATTTTTTATCTCACGAAGAAAAAATTAAACGGTTACAAACTCTTATGGCATTCAATGTAAATTTTAAGAAAGTGACTGAATTTTTTTAATTTTTTGTTCATTTTTCGAGATTTTTTTTCAAATTCAGACATCATTTGCCTTACTGAATTTTTTCTGTGTGTAAAATATTTTAACACCCAGACTGACATTCTCTCAACCTATTCAAAAGCTTAGGTACAATAATTGATTTCAATAAATTATTTAAATATTTCTCGTCTCTTAGTTCATAGCAACCACCACCATATACCTACTCAACCCCAGAAATTATCTATGCCTAAATGCCTACACTGCCTATAAAGAATCCTAACTTGGACCTTGACTAGATACAATTACACAGAACTTGTTTAATGAATGGAACTAACCGTAAAGAGACGTAAGTAAATAAGAGAATCTTGTGGGCGCACTCGCAATCAAGGATACTTCTAGTAATTAAAATGTTATGACTACTCGTTTCAATAGTTTTACCATTACCTACGGTCGTTTGAATGGTAAATTGTCCATATATGTATATATACATATTTATATACGTCTTTATGAATAAGTTTCCTTATAAATCTTTAGGTTTCCACCTACTGGAATAGTTTTATATTTAAAATCCAGCTAGAATCTTGGGTTTGGATTCCAAGTTTGAGCAAATTGTTATTGGGTTTTCTATGAGTTTCTCAGTAGCAGTTGATGGTTAGTCTCGCCCCCTATTACATAAGACCTAAAACATACCGGCGAAACAAGGGTTTTATTATTAGTACACCTCTGCCTAACCCTTCGGACACGATATGCGTGATGGTATGTTAAGATATATTTAACATATTCGATTATTATTTCTTAAAAATAATGTAATGTTATAAAGTTAACTAGACACAACAACAGATATAATAGTAATTACATTTCTTTATAAACCACACGCCTGATGGAAACTGGTTACGTAGCCTTTACACATTTGCAACACCAGAAGTGTGACTCACACGTTGCCGACCCTTTGAGAAACTTTTCACTTATTTCCCCTTTTTCCTCGTCAATTATCTTACATGACATCTGCATTACTCCGCGTTTGGACTATAGTAACTATTAGTAACCTGGTGATTCTGTTAATCTTCTTTTCTCTTCATATCAGTGAAGTGCAGCACGTTGCCGACATGGTCACTCACGCAGCGTGCGCAGGCGCAGCGCAAGTGACGTCACACATTAGCATCACAATCGTGCAGCACCACGCATTGTCCAGCCACACCATACGCAAACAATACTCACACATTACCTACATGAGCTGATTAACAATTAATTAGATTTTTTGTAGAGAATAGTCACAAATGAAAGTGCTGTGTGACTAATATGACATTCGAAAATATTTAAGACATTTCATTATCAAGTTAGGTGAACCATTATTTCTGAGCAACATTCTGTTACCTGAAAATAAACTGCTTATAGGCTTTTCAGGTGCCTGGCGACACCCAAGGCCCTGACGGTAGCTCCGTTATCTTACCGGGGCTACCGATAATGATGTGTTAAAATTGGGTCTAGTGGCAACAACTGTAATACCACCATTGGATTGTTTTGGAAGACAAAACAATTAAATACTTAAAAAGTAGAAGACTTAAAACACCATCATTATCATATCTACCGATAGACGTCCACTGCTGGACATAGCTCCATACTTCTACCTTTTGCGGCCTGATGATTATTGAGCAGACTTCTACAAAAATATATATTTCAGTAATAATGTATATTCCAATCTCAGTCGATATAATTGGTGTGTTTAATTGCAGTAATGTTTAGTGTAAGTGCGTCCGCACATCGCTCATTGTTTTGTCACTGGATACTTGTGGAATACAGCAGTATTGTAAACATCGCACCGTTTGTTACTTGTTGCCGTTGACAATTTGTGTTGGTATTCGCGGTGTTAATTACTTGGTGGCATTTATTGCGGAAATCCATTTATTTTCACTGGTTAACGTGAGAAGTTATTATTATAAATAAAATTTATTTATTCGTGTAAATTTTGATCCAACTTTAACAAGTTAAAGTTTCAGATTTAGTGCTAACTAGCGACCTGTCGATAAAGCTTTTCTTTTGCAATCCAGATTTAATAGTATAAAATATGGAAGTACCTGTTAAAGAAAACGTTAATGATAGCCGCTAGTTGCCTGTCCCTGCCTACGGCACGCATTCAACAATCTACTGCATCCCAACCATTATTTTGACTTTGTTCCCAAACCTGAAGGTGTCTGTTAGGTTGAATATGTAGCTAGGATTGGAACTCAGCCATTCAAACTTACTCCCGCTCTGCTCTCTCTAAACCTTAATATTCCGTTGTTGATTCATTAACATATAGTTATATCAATGTAATTAGCAAGTAACAAGACAGTTCAGTGACGTCATAGTGAAGCTAACACAATGAACACTATTAACAATCTCAAAATAACTACAAAATTATTCAACAGAGTTGTTTGTATTACTGCGACGCGATAACTCTAGAATGGTCATCTGAATTTATGGAAATGGAGCAAAACCAGCTGATGACATCATAAGCACCTCGTCTTGACTAATATAGCAACCTCCACAGCCAAAAGAGAAGTTTTATTGAAAGAACGAAATGCTTCTGCGGTTATAAGATATTTTTAAATCCATACTTCACTATTATTTTTAAAGGATTTTATAAAGAGAGAACTAAATTAACTATAAAGCAAAAAGTACATTATTATTAATATTATTAATACGTTTTATTCTTGTTTCCATTTTTTTCTTCTTGAAGCTAGTTTTCTTTATTATACTTAATTCAACACAATCTTTTTGCGATAGATTCAGTTTAGTAATTAAAATCGTTTCACAACTAACAAAATTGTCGTTGACCATACCTAACTGACGGAAATAAAACCTCGTCGGTTTTAAATATTATGTAAGTATATTTTAGGACTGAAAGAACCTTTACGTGAAAACAAGCTTTGAATATACTAATTTAAGACAACTGTATATTTCCTTAATAGAAAGACAAGAAATCTAGGAAGCAGTATTTAAAAAAAACGTAGCCCTATTCTACGATTGTTCGATATTCTGTATCGTACTAACTCTCACATTTATATACAGGAAGCTTTTAGCTTTACTAAGCCATATAATATTGCACTGCTCAATTTTGCAATTCTGTTTGTTTCATGACGGCAGGTGACTAAGCAGTGAGCCAGCAAAAACGCCATCCTTAACCGGCGCAGTCGTATTTCAGCCTGTCATGTTGTATCTATCCTAGATCGCGCAGACATGGCCACGACAAATTACTCATATTGTTTATCGGTGGACAGTGACAGAATAAATCAAAATCAATAGTAGTAAGTAACCTATGTATATATGTACCATTTTTTTTCCTCAAGCATTTAAACATCAAGAAGGATAATAAATAAATGGAATCAGATGAGCAATTGTGATACTCGTATATTATATTTAACAAAGGAAGATTGAAACCGCAGAGGAATATCCTCAATTATAAGGAGGTCAATTGAACTTTATTCTATTAAAACATGGACCTCCTCATTCTGTCCTCCGCTGTCCTCATCGAGTCTCCCCCGGCTGCCTGTTTTAGATCGTCGGTCCATCTAGCCAGAGGACATCCTACGCTACGTTTGCCAATTCGACGCCTCAGAACTTGTTGGCTCCAGCGGCCATAACTCCTTCGATAGATATGACTAGTCTACTGTCGCTATGTCCATCAGTGGACTGCGATAGACTGAATTAAAGATCGAAACTATGTCTCTATGTTTTGAACCACCCAACATGCTATCACTGTCTTCTGCATAAGTTCTTATAATCTGCAACTAGTGACATTCATAAGAGCCTATAATTTGTATGATTTACATTAATTATAGGATACTTATTAACAATTTATAGATCATCAAGGATCTTAAATTAATGGTTTACTGCCGACGATCCAAACATTCACCATAGTTATTTATGTGCGGGTCGGGTAATTGTTACTGTAGTTTATAATGTTCAAAGTGTAGGTATATCAATATTGGATGACCGGTTAGTGCCTTCTGTGGTATGGGGCCCAGATACGAATCCCGGTAGGGACAAATGTTAGTGTGATGAGCCTGGCCATTTGTGCCTGAGTCATGGCGTATATTTCGTCTTATTACTTTTTATTGAACATGCAAATACAAGGCCGTTGCATTCAGTACCTTACATCACTGTTGGCTGAGGGTCTTATTTTATATTTCATCAGATATTCCTGATCCTAATTTCGTGAGTTCTTTATAAAATTTATTCGTAGGTTATTAGATCAATGTGGCGGGATCGATATTATTTATTTGTGTACCCGTGTAAACTTTATTTATTAAGAAGTTATAATGACACTTGATCAGTGTGCTATGTTGCGCAGCGAGTGTTATATTCGAACATACGATTTTTTCGGATATCGCAGTTGGGTTTACAAACAAAAGCATAAACACTCAGTTTCAGAATAACTAGAAGTAGGCTATTTATGACAGTGAAGAAGAAATTGATTACTGGGTGCACGAAAGCGCCAAAAAGGGCCATTCGTCCTTTTGAAGCTAAACTGGACCGTATATACCTGCCTGTTTCGTCAGTATCCAAAGACATGAGAAATAATCAATGCTTAGTAATCGGATTAACATTGAAGTATACAACCTGCGTCTGCGAGGCTGCGCGAGAGTGGACGCCATATAAGGGTGCACGCGCCGCGGTGACGTCAGCGGCGCCTACGCATAAGATGCGAGCAGAACTGTGAATGAAATCACCTTATGTAAGGCAATTAGGTATTTTCTATACCTGTACTTACATTGAGATAAAATGTAAGAACAGCCAGAATAGTTTTAACTATGTGTAGGTTTATTTTCCAATTTACGCGATTAATACTTACTTTCTAAGCTCTTTATGAAATGACACTAAGTTGATGACACTGTCATTTCAGTTCAAAATTACAACCTGGGTATAGGTGCCGTCACGAGTTTAGAGCGCTGGCCTTGAATGCGCAGATATCAGTTTTTGGGTCCGTTTGGCGGGGTGTGCGGTGTGCGGCGGGTGAAGCGGCCAGTGCCGGCGCCGTATTGGTGTATCGCCCAAAATACATTCACGCACATATTGCTTTCGTATTTTTTCATCGTCTTGACCTTTTACCTTTCAATAAGTAGTTCCAGTCGCATCCATCTATAAACTTCGACTTCCTTAAATAACGACTATTTGATGGAAGGAATAGGATTATTGCCAAACGATTAGAATTTAAGATTTTTTAAATATAATTGATTATTTGATTATATGTAGATAGATAGATAGAATATACTTTATTGTACACCAATAATTAAAATACACATTACATTAATTTTATTATTGATTATGTAATATTGATTCTATACGTATCTACAAAAAAATATAAATTATTATTTTTATAAAATAAACCGTGGTTATATTTTATTTTTCTCTTTTAAAATACCTATATAAAACTTATTTTTCTTTTCCATTACAAGTGACAACTCAAGTTAATTTAACTTTTCTAAAAACACTTCGTAATATATGTGAGCACGAGTGTACGACATGCGCAAGTCTCCCCACTACTTTCGTCGAGCGCTCTAAACTCGTGACGGCACCTATAACACATAATTTTAGAAAAATGGAGGACAAAAAAACACGACATTGACTGAATATAAGACATCAACTCAATACCGTCTAACCTGAAATAAACAATTTTGTTTTTCTGTACATCCCTCTTCAATCCATTTAACTATCCTACTGCTGGGCACGGGTCTCCTCTCTTTTTGAGAGGGATTAGGCTATTGTCCACCACGCTAACTAGGGTTGGCCGCACATACCCGCAAAATATATAAAAAAAGTATTAAAGTTGCCCTAAGTCTCTCGCCACCGGCACCGACAGTCGTGTCAACTGCGCAGATAGTCGCACAAACGCACGTGCGCATGCGACGCGTCGCGCACGACCCCTGCGCACACGCAACCGCGCGCGTGACGATGAGCGCACGCCGCGATGATAGCCCTGTTTAAACAATATTGCATTTCTTTACATGAACACCGTACCTGTGGCAATGACATGGATTTTGTAAAGGGCAAGCAGTTAATGAAGTAGGTATGGAAGATGTTTTTGGGAATCTTTCGACAAACATGTTGATTATAAAACACTTTCGGGGCCATTAAGTTACCACAGGTATGCTAGTACTAAATGACTCCTTCTGTGGCACTAGTTTACTTTCATTTAGATGATCCAATCACGACCATAGGAGTGTCCTCTCCTCGCCTGTGTTATGTGTATAGTCTAATATAATTCCAAAAGCGAATTAATATCCCTACTATAGTACCATACTAACAAAAAGCGATGGATCATTTATCAGAACCTATTTTAAGATGGATTGAATGGTTACATCCAAGGAAGATTATTTTTATCTTTAGATTAAAATTATAATTCTTAATTCAATCAATGATAAAACAGAGAAGTAAATAAAAGACATTTAGCAAGGATAGACAAGATGGACAACGATCATAAATAATTAAGTGTCGTACCGCGCATGAATCAAACTGCGTGGGCGCAGCCTTCACACTCCGATTGACGGGAGATGAGTGTGGCTATTGCTTTGTTTGTATCCGGATTATGAAGGCAATGATACGTCTAAGATAAATAATGTTATTCCATTCCAAGTACTTAATCTTTTTTAAACACAGAGTGGGCTTCTGACCACTTTTGTGAATGTGTGAAACCTGGTATAGTCTACTCTTGAGAAGAAATAAGAGAATAAAATCTACAAATGAAATTATAGTACCTAATACTTATGTTAGCTACTTATATTTTTCCTATTTTTTAGGGGAAACCTTTAAACTATTTGACGCCAGGGAAAAAAAATACTTCACTTAAAGCCCCTCGTTGGCCACTATCGCCACACGACGGATATTCTCGGATATCTTGGACACTTTCAAAAACGTCTAAGTCACAAGCCTTTGAGTACATTGTTAAGCATATGGTATCTTTCATAACGTCTTTTCCACCTAAACATACTCGAAAATAAGACCATCAAGCTTTATCCGGCATTTCTTCGGCGGTAACCGAAGGATTGGTGACACCATGTCGCAAGTGCGGCCGCAGGGTGCACGTGGCGCAACGCCTGCGCCCGCGCAGCCGCCGCCGCCACACGACACTGTAACCGCGACCTGTCCAGAAATCACATTAGCACAGCTGGATACTTCTCAAATATCTTAATTTTGAGACAGTATGCATTTACACAGAAAGCCTATGCAGCGAGATAATGAAATCATAACTTTAAGCTGGTACCCAATTGACTATTACATAAAAGCTATCAGGATGATAGGTGCACTGAACTCTATTAATAATTCAATCTGGACTTTGAATTCTGGTATTCGCAATATAAGACTCAATATGATCTCATATATAAAACAAATATTAGGCCTTGAAAACCAACCCTTCAATAAATCTTAGGACACAAAGCAGAAAGCAAGTTATGTATTGATGGTATAGGTATAATATAGAATGCGTCATTGTTTGACATCTTGGCGACTAAATGAGGAAAAGATCATTAGATACAATGTATATTTTATATTTCCATTATCTATGCAAGGACAGGGAAAAGCCCTGTTATAGCCATCTACATATAGTATGTAAACCATAGTTTCGCTAAACTGTTATATATATATGACGGCACATGCGTGCGTCGTCGATAATGTCAAATCTGAGAGTGGCTGTTGTCAAAAAGTCGCTCTAGCGGAGCGTCGTCTGAATGGAAGCGGTGCGGATATCTTGTTTTGGAGACGAGCTGAACGGGAACCGCAAGCGCACCACGTCTGCGACGAATCGCTTGTAATCTGCCCCAATAGTGTGCCCTAGTACCTATCTGATTATAATAAAGTCAGAAGCGATAATTATGATGCCTCCTGATTGAAAATACGCCCACAACAACTGAATACACGATGAATTCTGATGAAGGCCTTCCTGCGCCGACATCAGAAGTGGGATTACCCGGAACATGAGAGTAACAAACAGGTCAGAGTTTTCGTAATATTGGTGATGGTAAAAGTGAGCGTTGGAAAATTTTATTCGAAATGCAACAACGTCAAATGATGAAATTAATTCTTGGTATTTAAGGGATACACACATCCAGTCGATCCTGGTCGGATTGTCGTCCGGGCCACACCTGTTGTATGGTTGGTTGAAGGGACACAAGTCCGGATCAGATGGTACTCCTAGTTTATCCTGGTCGTACGAGCGTTGTCTGGGTCATACCTGTTTGGGCTTGATCGGAGGGACACACTCTTGCGGTTCATATGGTTTTCTTAGTATATTCTGGTTGCATGGACAATAAGATGGTCCAAGATGATGCGTTAGTGTAATGGACAATGAGATGATCTAAGTCGGTGACTTTGATGTGACAGAAATCTGTGTGAAGTAGTTAAGGTTAAGGTCAGGATGATCGAGCGGATATCCTGGTGATCATGATGTTTGTTTCAGAAACTTAAAAGAACAGACGCCCGAGGACGGTCGAAAGTCAGTCTGGCCGTGACGGCGCATGCGTGCGTCGTCGATAATGTCAAATCTGAGAGTGGCTGTTGTCAAAAAGTCGCTCTAGCGGAGCGTCGTCTGAATGGAAGCGGTGCGGATATCTTGTTTTGGAGACGAGCTGAACGGGAACCGCAAGCGCACCACGTCTGCGACGAATCGCTTGTAATCTGCCCCAATAGTGTGCCCTAGTACCTATCTGATTATAATGAGAAGTCAGAAGCGATAATTATGATGCCTCCTGATTGAAAATACGCCCACAACAACAGAATACACGATGAATTCTGATGAAGGCCTTCCTGCGCCGACATATATAAAAATTAAACCCTATTTCCCTTATCCCTTTACATTAGAAAAGAAAAAACAGAAAACTGACATAACTGACATTTTTGCGACACGTTCGCGCGATTGACAGAATATTATGACGGAATATTTCTTTACATTTGACTTTCCGCGACCTAGAAGATCTAATTCCCAACAAAATATAATAATGCAATTAGGCTTCGGAACATTGCGAATCTACCCAATGAAGAAAATAGCAGATATCGTCTAGCACAGACCGTGGAGCGGCTCGGTTGAAACGAGAAATGATCTCATCTAAAGATCTGTAGCAAATAATACACTACTGTAAAAGACAAGATGTAAACGCACATCAAAGCGATGATAGATCAGGGTGGACACATGACCAGCTGGAATACCTGCAATATAAAATATAATGAATATAAAAATAAATATAATGCCCGCGACTTCGTCTTCTCATACCGACGCCAAAAATACCAACGCCACCAATACTGGCGCCATATATACTGACGTCAACAATACCAACGCCACCAAAACCGACGCCAACAATACCGACGTCAACGATACCGACGCTACCAATACTGCCGCCATCGATACCGACGCCAACAATACCGACGCCATCAATACCGACACCAACAATATCGACGCCACCAACCGACGATATCAATGCGGACGCCATCAATACCGACGCCATCAATACCAACGCCATCAATACCGACGCCATCAATACCGACGCCATCAATACCGACGCCATCAATACCGACGTTAACAATAATGACACCATTATTACCGAAGCCAACGATAACGACGCTATCAATACCAACGCCAACAATACCGACGCTATCAATACTGACGCCAACAATACCGACGCCATCAATACTGACGCCATCAATACCGACACCAACAATACCGACGCCATCAATACCGACGCCATCAATGCGGACGCCATCAATACCGACGCCATCAATACCGACGCCATCAATACCGACGCCATCAATACCGACGCCATCAATACCAACGCCATCAATACCGACGCCATCAATACCGACGCCATCAATACCGACGTTAACAATAATGACACCATTATTACCGAAGCCAACGATAACGACGCTATCAATACCAACGCCAACAATACCGACGCTATCAATACTGACGCCATCAATACTGACGCTTTCAATACCGACGCCATCAATACTGCCGCTATCAATACCGACGCCATCAATACCGACACCAGCAATACCGACGCCATCAATACTGACGCCATCAACACAGACGCCAACAATACCGACGCCATCAATACCGACGCCATCAATACCGACGCCATCAATACCGACGCCATCAATACCGACGTTAACAATAACGACACAATTATTACCGAAGCCATTAATAACGACGCTATCAATACCAACGCCAACAATACCGACGCCATCAATACTGACGCCATCAATACTTACACCAACAACACTACGCCCACAACGCCGACGCCAACAATACCGACGTCAACGATACCGACGCTACCAATACTGACGCTTTCAATACCGACGCCATCAATACTGCCGCTATCAATACCGACGCCATCAATACCGACGCCATTAATACCGGCGCCAACAATACCTACGCTAACAATAATGACACAACTAATACCGACGCCATCAATACCGACGCAATCAATACCGACGCCATCAATACCGACGCTAACCGACGCTACCAATACTGACGCTTTCAATACCGACGCCATCAATACCGACGCCATTAATACCGGCGCCAACAATACCTACGCTAACAATAATGACACAACTTATACCGACGCCAGCAATACCGACGCCATCAATACCGACGCTAACAATACCGACGCCATCAATACCGATGCCAACAATACCGACGCCATCAATACCGACGCCATCAATACCGACGCCATCAATACCGACGCCAACAATACCTACGCTAACAATAATGACACAACTAATACCGACGCCAGCAATACTGCCGCCATCGATACCGACGCCAACAATACCGACGCCATCAATACTGACGCCATCAATACCGACACCAACAATATCGACGCCACCAACCGACGATATCAATACCGATGCCATCAATACCGACGCCATTAATACCGGCGCCAACAATACCTACGCTAACAATAACGACACAATTAATACTGACGTCAGCAATACCGACGCCATCAATACCGACGCCATTAATACCGAAGCCATCAATACCGACGCTAACTATAACAACACCATTATTACCGAAGCCATCAATAACGACGCTATCAATACCGACGCCATCTATACCGACGCCATCAATACCGACACCAACAATACCGACGCCAGCAATACCAATGCCACTAATACCGACGCCAACTATAACGACGCCCGCAATACCGACGCCATGAATACCCTTGCAACAATACCGACGCTAACAATAACGACACAACTTATACCGATGCCAACAATACCGACGCCATCAATACCGACGCCACAAATACCGACGCCCATAATACCGACACCAACAATACCGACGCCATCAACCGACGATATCTATACCGATGCCATCAATACCGACGCCATCAATACCGACGCCGTCAATACCGACGCCAACAATACCTACGCTAACAATAATGACACAACTAATACCGACGCCAGCAATACTGACGCCATCGATACCGACGCCAACAATACCGACGCCAACAATACCGACGCCATCAATACTGACGCCATCAACCGACGATATCTATACCGATGCCATCAATACCGACGCCATCAATACCGACGCCAACAATACCTACGCTAACAATAATGACACAACTAATACCGACGCCAGCAATACCGACGCCATCAATACCGACGTTAACAATAACGACACCATTATTACTGAAGCCAACAAAAACGACGCTATCAATACCAACGCCAACAATACCGACGCCATCAATACTGACGCCATCAATACTTACGCCAACAACACTACGCCCACAACGCCGACGCCAACAATACCGACGTCAACGATACCGACGCCATCAATACTGCCGCTATCAATACCGACGCCATCAATACCGACGCCAGCAATACCGATGCCACTAATACCGACGCCAACTATAACGACGCCCGCAATACCGACGCCATCAATACCGACGCCAGCAATACCGATGCCACTAATACCGACGCCAACTATAACGATGCCTGCAATACCGACGCCATGAATACCCTTGCACAATACCGACGCTAACAATAATGACACCACTAATACCGACGCTAACAATAACGACACCATTATTACCGAAGCCAACAATAATGACGCTATCAATACCGACGCCATCAATACCTACGCTAACAATAATGACACAACTAATACCGACGCCAGCAATACCGACGCCATCGATACCGACGCAATCAATACCGACGCATCAATACCGACTCTAACAATAACGACGCCATCAATACCGACGCTAACAATACCGACGCCATCAATACCGATGTTAACAATACCGACGCCATCAATACCGACACCAACAATACCGACGCCAGCAATACCGATGCCACTAATACCGACGCCAACTATAACGACGCCCGCAATACCGACGCCATGAATACCCTTGCAACAGTACCGACGCTAACAATAACGACACAACTTATACCGATGCCAACAATACCGACGCCATCAATACCGACGCCACAAATACCGACGCCCATAATACCGACACCAACAATACCGACGCCATCAACCGACGATATCTATACCGATGCCATCAATACCGACGCCATCAATACCGACGCCAACAATACCTACGCTAACAATAATGACACAACTAATACCGACGCCAGCAATACTGACGCCATCGATACCGACGCCAACAATACCGACGCCATCAATACTGACGCCATCAACCGACGATATCTATACCGATGCCATCAATACCGACGCCATCAATACCGACGCCAACAATACCTACGCTAACAATAATGACACAACTAATACCGACGCCAGCAATACCGACGCCATCAATACCGACGTTAACAATAACGACACCATTATTACTGAAGCCAACAAAAACGACGCTATCAATACCAACGCCAACAATACCGACGCCATCAATACTGACGCCATCAATACTTACGCCAACAACACTACGCCCATAACGCCGACGCCAACAATACCGACGTCAACGATACCGACGCCATCAATACTGCCGCTATCAATACCGACGCCATCAATACCGACGCCAGCAATACCGATGCCACTAATACCGACGCCAACTATAACGACGCCCGCAATACCGACGCCATCAATACCGACGCCAGCAATACCGATGCCACTAATACCGACGCCAACTATAACGATGCCTGCAATACCGACGCCATGAATACCCTTGCACAATACCGACGCTAACAATAATGACACCACTAATACCGACGCTAACAATAACGACACCATTATTACCGAAGCCAACAATAATGACGCTATCAATACCGACGCCATCAATACCTACGCTAACAATAATGACACAACTAATACCGACGCCAGCAATACCGACGCCATCGATACCGACGCAATCAATACCGACGCCATCAATACCGACTCTAACAATAACGACGCCATCAATACCGACGCTAACAATACCGACGCCATCAATACCAATGTTAACAATACCGACGCCATCAATACCGACGCCAGCACTACCTAAGCTAACAATAATGACACAACTAATACCGACGCCAGCAATACTGACGCCATCGATACCGACGCCAACAATACCGACGCCATCAATACTGACGCCATCAATACCGACGCCATCAATACCGACGCCATCAATACCGACGCCATGAATACCCTTGCAACAATACCGACGCTAACAATAATCACACCACTAATACCGACGCCAGCAATACCGACGCCATCAATACCGGCGCCAACAATACCTACGCTAATAATAACGACTTAACTAATACCGACGCCAGCAATACCGACGCCATCAATACCGACGCCATCAATACCGACGCCATCAATACCGACGCCGTCAATACCGACGCCATCAATACCGATGCCATCAATACCGACGCCATCAATACCGACGCCATCAATACCGACGCCAACAATACCGACGCTAACAAAAACGACACCATTATTACCGAAGCCAACAATAACGACGCCCGCAATACCGACGCCATCAATACCGACGCCAGCAATACCGATGCCACTAATACCGACGCCAACTATAACGATGCCTGCAATACCGACGCCATGAATACCCTTGCACAATACCGACGCTAACAATAATGACACCACTAATACCGACGCTAACAATAACGACACCATTATTACCGACGCCATCAATACCTACGCTAACAATAATGACACAACTAATACCGACGCCAGCAATACCGACGCCATCGATACCGACGCAATCAATACCGACGCATCAATACCGACTCTAACAATAACGACGCCATCAATACCGACGCTAACAATACCGACGCCATCAATACCGATGTTAACAATACCGACGCCATCAATACCGACACCAACAATACCGACGCCAGCAATACCGATGCCACTAATACCGACGCCAACTATAACGACGCCCGCAATACCGACGCCATGAATACCCTTGCAACAGTACCGACGCTAACAATAACGACACAACTTATACCGATGCCAACAATACCGACGCCATCAATACCGACGCCACAAATACCGACGCCCATAATACCGACACCAACAATACCGACGCCATCAACCGACGATATCTATACCGATGCCATCAATACCGACGCCATCAATACCGACGCCAACAATACCTACGCTAACAATAATGACACAACTAATACCGACGCCAGCAATACTGACGCCATCGATACCGACGCCAACAATACCGACGCCATCAATACTGACGCCATCAACCGACGATATCTATACCGATGCCATCAATACCGACGCCATCAATACCGACGCCAACAATACCTACGCTAACAATAATGACACAACTAATACCGACGCCAGCAATACCGACGCCATCAATACCGACGTTAACAATAACGACACCATTATTACTGAAGCCAACAAAAACGACGCTATCAATACCAACGCCAACAATACCGACGCCATCAATACTGACGCCATCAATACTTACGCCAACAACACTACGCCCATAACGCCGACGCCAACAATACCGACGTCAACGATACCGACGCCATCAATACTGCCGCTATCAATACCGACGCCATCAATACCGACGCCAGCAATACCGATGCCACTAATACCGACGCCAACTATAACGACGCCCGCAATACCGACGCCATCAATACCGACGCCAGCAATACCGATGCCACTAATACCGACGCCAACTATAACGATGCCTGCAATACCGACGCCATGAATACCCTTGCACAATACCGACGCTAACAATAATGACACCACTAATACCGACGCTAACAATAACGACACCATTATTACCGAAGCCAACAATAATGACGCTATCAATACCGACGCCATCAATACCTACGCTAACAATAATGACACAACTAATACCGACGCCAGCAATACCGACGCCATCGATACCGACGCAATCAATACCGACGCCATCAATACCGACTCTAACAATAACGACGCCATCAATACCGACGCTAACAATACCGACGCCATCAATACCAATGTTAACAATACCGACGCCATCAATACCGACGCCAGCACTACCTAAGCTAACAATAATGACACAACTAATACCGACGCCAGCAATACTGACGCCATCGATACCGACGCCAACAATACCGACGCCATCAATACTGACGCCATCAATACCGACGCCATCAATACCGACGCCATCAATACCGACGCCATGAATACCCTTGCAACAATACCGACGCTAACAATAATCACACCACTAATACCGACGCCAGCAATACCGACGCCATCAATACCGGCGCCAACAATACCTACGCTAATAATAACGACTTAACTAATACCGACGCCAGCAATACCGACGCCATCAATACCGACGCCATCAATACCGACGCCATCAATACCGACGCCGTCAATACCGACGCCATCAATACCGATGCCATCAATACCGACGCCAACAATACCGACGCCATCAATACCGACGCCAACAATACCGACGCTAACAAAAACGACACCATTATTACCGAAGCCAACAATAACGACGCTATCAATACCAACGACAACAAAAACTACGCCCGCCATACCGACGCCATCAATACCGACGCCAACGATACCGACGCCACCAACGGGTTTTTGATAATACACTAGCGTAAACAAGCCTAGGAATTCAATAAAATAGGTCATCATCATCATCATCATCAACCCATTAATGTCCCATTGTTGGACAAGGGTTTCCTCTCATTTGAGAGGGATTAGGCTGTAGTCCACCACGCTAGCCTACTGCGAGTTGGCAGACTTCACATGCCATCGAGACAAATCTCTCAAGCAAGCAGGTTTCTTCACGATATTTTCCTTCATCGTTTGAGCGTGTGATGTATACGCACATAGCTTCCGAAAAGACAGTGGTGCGTGTCTTGGCTGCGAACTCGAGACCTTTGACACTGTGTCAATAAAAAAGGTAACCTAAATATGTGTTTTATTTTAAGAAAGGGCTCTTTGATTTCTTTTAAAACACCCTTCCTACTTTCTAATTTTGTACTTCAATAAGTAGGAAGTATTCGTAGTTTACGACTGTGGGCCACGGGCGAAACTTAGTTTAGAAAGTGATTTATTCTGTCACATTAGACGCTTTTATCGTTATCGCAGCAAAGTTATTAATATTGTTAAGAATCTCCTGCCATTCACGTCTGTCCCATGTGATATAACTAGTTTTGAAACCAATTTGTTTAAGATAACTAATTGTTGAGTTCGTTTTCTACGAAAAAATTTCGCGTAGACGCAGTTGATCTACTACTATTACTATTAGTAACTATTTGTTGTGGGCACCTTTATTTATGTAAATGATTAAATATCCAAAGATATTGGCCAGAATCTATTAAATATTTTTTATATACTTTTGTACAAAAATAGTCTAGGAAATAAATATGAGTAATATGAAACAATGAGCTCGTTCTACGTAAATCGGAATGTCAATAAATATAAGAAGGCTGAATAATTATATCATCACGATACACAGCACATAAAAAAAATCTAAGATTCTGTAAAGGATCCAAAATATCGGGACTAAATAATAACAATACCGCGATAAAGTACGTAAAAGTTAGTTTTTCAAGGTAAAGTATAACATTTGAAGCTTTCTTATCCTATATTACAGGTATCTAGATATCATATATTATTGTAGATCTATAGAAAGCTATCGGAGAGAGCGAACCGAAATCGTGAGCGTCTGACAAGCAACAGCTGGTGACAAATGTTCATCATTCATTGAAAGTTTGGGATCAGTACCAATTTTAGTTCTATTGATACACTAGACGATGACGATGGAGACAGCCAGCATGGTTTATAGGGGTTCTAGGATCCGCAACGCATGGGCGACACCTCTGGTGTTGCAAACGTCCAAAGGCTACGGTAACCGCTATCCATGACAGGCCGTAAACTAATTTTCTACCCTCGTGGTCAAAAAAAACACAGGCCGACTGAAATAATCGCTAAATATTCACTGCTATATTACAGCTGACGCTTGATCACCTGTTCTGTCACATCGACCTCAGATAGAGAGGGGTTATTTCCTGACCACAGTTGTCTTCATGTAACGTATCGTTTACATGCATACCATCACGCCTATCGTCCCCGAAGGAATAAGGAGAGGCGTAGGTATTTATGTACATATCACCGGTATGCGGTATGTTTTAGGTCCCATGTAATAGGGGGAGAGCCTCCTAACTCCAAGTTGCTATTGAGAATTTCATAGTAAAACCCAAAAACAAATGACTCAACTGTTGTACTTGCGACGAAGTGTAAATTATTTTCTAGCATTAATTTGTTTGTGAGTATAATTTAATTATAAATTCCCGTGTATTTTAACAAAACTTCGATGTAAACCGCAATGACAGAATACTAGATAATGGTACCTACACACAACAAACAGACAATTCAACGAATTTTATAAAAATAAAGTGTTGCAGCACACCTAGTCATTGGGGTCAATGCTATAACAATTATACATAGCTTAATATTTATATGTTAAATCAGAGTAAGTTCCCAAGAATAAGTTTTATGTATGTATGTAGGTGTGTTTGGTTTCGTAAATAATAACTTAGTTGCTTAACTTAGGTAAGTCGATACTTAATAATAAATACTACAAATATACAATAAACTCAACTTTCAAGACTTTACGGCAACAAAAATCACTTCAGATATGAAAGTTACCTACCTAATACTTGTAAGTAGAAGAAGGCTTGATAAAGTTTTACTTCTAGCTATTAATATATAAAGTATATAATTATTTAATTTTGCGATTACTATTATTATTATTTAAAAAATTACAGAATAGATGTATACATATAGGTCTATAAGTAAATAGGTGCATACTAAGCATTCTTATAATTATTTTTTAGCTACTTATGTATTTCATACTGTCACTACATATCAAAGTCATCAATCACCAATTTAAATCTATCCATGACCTATATAACATCGGCACAATGATCGGATAAATGAGTTCAAGGCGTATGACGTCACTCGACTCTGATCTCTCTGTTCTAGTAAATCAGTTTTCCTGTTAATTACTGCAATGAAACTAAAAGTAGCCCATATATGGCGAGACCGCGAGCATGCCTGTGTTGCAGTCATAAACAAAAAATAGCTGTGACTTTTGAAATAAAACAGAAAATGTTTAAATAATTTTGTTATGAATAACGTTTAGTTTTATAAATAAATCTTGGAGGTAAACATCATGGGGTCTAGACAGAAACTTTGAAAAAGGAGACTTATAGCTAAATATTAGTCACCTCGTCAGACACTCAAGGACATAGGTACAATAATTGGTACCTAATTAAGTAAGGTTTTCCTGAACAAATAGTTACATTTAGCTTTCGTCACACATCAGTTTGTTATTGTTGGTATATTACCAACCCAGACTGACCAAAAACTACGGACGACATTTTTGCATCATGCGGGAATAGAACTGAAACCAACGCAGCAATATCGCCTACTCGGAGCCGCAGCGTCGGAGACGTCAACATTAATGTTTATGTATGTCCAGTGCCTCGAATACCGTGGAAATCGGCACAATCGCAACATATCGCGCGACTATATAACATATTTGCGCATGAAATCGAGAGTGCAGGCATTGGCGCGCCGTATAGGGAACACGCCGCCCTTGTCCCACTGGGGGGTGAACGGCAGGGCTGTCGCTAACACCACATGCATACATTAACTTACTGGTCATTCATTGTCATTGGGTTACACAAGTTATCACACTTTAAATATTTAGACAGGGCAGGGCCACGCTGAATCAAAACTGCAAAATGCCCCCTAACTTTCGGTGCAAAATCTCTGTGTTGTAGCATTAAGTATATCGTTTTCTGTCTCGTCTTATAAGGGGCAAATTATAAAATTACTTCGTGGTTGCAACCCTACAATATATCTGAATCATAATGGCATAAAACGATGCGATGCGTATCTCAAGCGACAGATTTATGAGCTGATGCAACCGTCCACGAGCTCGACCTTACACCAAGTACTTTTGGTCCCTTAATTAAAGATTAATAAGTGGGTTTTATTAAACTTACACATGCTCAAGAATTCAGCGCTTCAAATAATGGGAGAGTTTCAACTGATTGGATCATGTAGTGTGTAAAGGTTGAAAACAAGAATGATTAATTTATTATCATTCTTGGATGAGTGAACGAATGGGTGAACTACTGTATATAGTACCTATACGTCGTAAAATTATGCAATGGCTGTCTGTCTCTCAGATACCTTTTAACCAACTTATTCATAGCTTTAATATTGGCGTTTTCCAGTAATGGGGTGGTGTGGCTCGACGCCAGAGTGCAACTACCGTGCTTTAAGCTTCAAGTAAAATATTGTTGTAA
Source organism: Craniophora ligustri (assembly GCA_905163465.1). Taxonomy (NCBI): domain Eukaryota; kingdom Metazoa; phylum Arthropoda; class Insecta; order Lepidoptera; family Noctuidae; genus Craniophora; species Craniophora ligustri. The sequence continues at coordinate 239,795 of LR990967.1, read as the reverse complement.
TCAACAAGAATAGCGATTTAGGCCACTTAAAATTCTCTGTTTGAGTGAACTGCAGATCCTAGAAACAATTTGATGTGTGTTTCCTCATTTCTTCCTATGAGGTCTGAATCCCGGAACCACCGTAATAAATCTAGCAGAGAGGTCAAACGGCACTTCAGCCGCACAACAACACCACTCCTTTTTCTTGACTCTCAAAATAAACATTTAAGCGTTGGTCTACGAGAATTTCAAATCAGGGATCTTTAGTGGTTAGGAAATTATTATTTTCTGTGAACTGAAAACGGCACAGAGCATTTATTGCGACTTGGTGTGGCGACGTGCTCACTGAGCAGTTCAGCGTCACGGCTGGCCACTTGGCTAGCTGGCCGGTCCGGACGACACCCGCTGACCTTCAAGGAGCCTGCTTCCTTAGAGCACAAATTACAGTCCTTGGCATACTTATTTACGTACAGGTGTGTGAGTGAATTAAAGTTTTAAGATAGAATTATAAAATAGAGTGATGTGCGTTAATACCATAGTGTATAATTCTAGTCCTTGTCTTATTTTATACGTATGGAGGCGGCGTCGCCCGCAGCTACTGACTGTACCAGCAGCCAGAACCAATCTACTCGCGAAAACACCTCTTACCAGAGCTATCCGTATTGTGAATGAAGTTCACGATCGGATTGATATATTTTCATGTAACTTGACTGAATTCGCAAAGGTTACACTGATTAATTGATTATTGTTAGTTATACTATAAGATATAACTAATTAGTTTTATATTGTTATTGTATACACCTTTTAAGATAAGTTTATTTTTACATAGTTACTTTCTATAATATTTATATTAATACATTAGTAGTTCTCTTCAGTAGGAAAATTATGAGATTTTATAATAATAATTTTGTTATGTTTTGTGCAATACCTAACTTTTGTAATAAAACCTAATTTTTTAAATAATTATTAAGCTGCACTATCGCATTGGGTTCACTGTTAAGATAGATGTACCTAAGGAGTATTTAAATAAATAAATTAAATAAATTGACCTAATTTCAAACTGGTTTGTCTACAAACCAGTTTGAAATTAGGTCAATGTTCAATAATCACGTAATTTATTACGTGATTATTGAACATTAAAATAAAACTGTTCACAGATTTTGGGCTCCAACAGTGAAAATTAAAAAAAAATCGACCTTGCGTATTTACCTCACGTAGAGAAAATTATGAGTCAGGTGTTTACTTTATCATTGAATGGAACACAATTAAATTTTTAAGGCATAAGCCACCAGCACGCACCAGTCTGTAAAATGGTCTTATAAATATATATCTTGGGATCAAAACAATCGCTGCTCAGCACTCGACCCTTTCAAAGCAGCCCGGAGTACACTGTGTACCAGCTATACGTCTTCTGAATTCTGACGCTTAAAGAATCCTTCTCACATGAGAGGAGACCTGTGCCCAGCAGTGGGACAGGAAATGAGATTGTGGATGAAATAATATTTGTTTAAGGGCTTGATGACACTGATCACTGTTAGATTAATTACGCCAGTAGTAGCAAACGTCCTAGTGTAAGTGATGAAAAGGATAAATATCAATTAAAATCAAGACTTGTAATTAAAATGAAAACTGTTTACTCGCGACTCTTAACCACAGATAAAATATATTTGCACTGACATGTATAACCAGTGATTATAAAAAGTTTTTATGAGACAACAGTAAGTTATATGGAAGGCTTGATCAGCAGTGGATTTGTTAAAGCTACGATGATGACAAAAAAAGTACAAGCACCTAGGTTACTCACACGGCCACATTTTGCTGTTCAGGTAGTTACATAAATTCGGGGTATGTATTGATCGCAAATTATCCGCATTAGTAGTAAACAGACTATTTTTCACTCTCGTTAAGGAGAGGCGAGTGTCGTGACATGACCATAGCGGCGCGCCCTAACTGTGTCACCAGCAGGGGTGTCACCCGTCACGACAGGTAAGCACTTCGATAATTATAATTTCATAAGAACCACTTAAAAAAAAATGGGGTTGTGAACTTCATCTAACTTAAATAGTATAATAGTATTTACATTTTTTAAATGTAACGTCAACAGTTTAAATTGAATTCTTTGAAAATCTATCCCTGGATACTATGTGATCACTGTCGCAAAAATTACAAAGCCAAGTTTACAAAACCATTTCTAAAATTTTCTCTGTTTACCTCCTCTCTAGTTCTGGCAACCCTAGCCAACCGACCGGCGTGTCCATACCGGGAGGCCACATGGACGGCCATATGGCGCTCACTTGCATCACCAGCTCGCCAACTCTAGGATTAGGCACGCTCGAAGCACTACACTGATGTCTCACAAGTGACTAGATTGATAGGTGTATTGAGAAAGATGGTTTAAAGCTTTCATTAGGATATCTAGGTGTTCGTTTCTATGAAGACTGGCGATGTGTTGAGCTACCTTTTTTATCGTATTAAAGAACTCGTTTTGTCAATTAAGTAAAATAGTATACAAACACACGCTTTTTAGCCTTAATGTAGGTACTTAATTTATATAATTATAATCATTGTATTTCAATTTTTCATTCCTTTTTTTGTATATCTAATAATAATGTTAAAAATTTATAATGTTTTGTAAGAATGCTCTGTCAAATTGTTACATCCTATGTCATCCTGTTAACAAGGAAGTACACGAACACATCAATATTGTAATTGTATTTTCTCTTGTTGAAAGTTCTTAAATACAATTTGACAGTCTACAGGTAGAGTCGTTCCAGATCTGAGTGTTTGTGAATATTTGTGTTTGTAAACACACCCACGACACAAGGCAAATCCTAGCGGGGGTCGACGTTATTTAAAACAAAAAAAACTAAGCTTTAATTGGCGAATTCTATTACGACGTGACAACCAAGATGAATAGATGTTCAATAAAAACCTCGAATGTATGCACAACATATTTAATAGGTATACCTACATTTGTTTATCTAAACAACATTCTCTTAAGGTAATGGTACCGATTACATTAGAATTTTTAAACAGAACAGTTAAAGTGTTTATAATTTTAAATTAGGAATCAAAAGTCCATAAATTAAGTCACCCAACACCAAAGCCAGTTAAGTTACACTTTTTGTATTAAAAATATCCTATACTAGAAACATAAATATGTTTTGGCCGATATTATGGGGCCGTCCTCGTACCTCCCAGATAGAGCGCAATTAAGCTATTAGATAGAAACCATTATACAATAAATCAGGGTGTTTCCAGTATGTATCTTTCGACGAACTCCTCAGATACCTCCAGCTGTCTGTCCCTGTATACGCTGCAGGTCTTGGCGTATTTCAGGACCGGCTCTGACCTATCCTTGTTTATATAAGCATCAAAGGTGTCAGGGTCGTCAAATATAGTCTGTGCAGTCTTCGGATGCATCAGAGTGAAGGGGTAGATGGCTGCCGCTTCGAGGATCCCAAACATACGCGCGTACTCACACCAGTACAAGAAGTTCCCCTTGTCGTATCCCAATCCTTCCACTCTTCGTTTTGAGTTCCCGTCCAGGTGCTGGCAGAATACAGAATAATAGTGATCACAGATTTCTTTCTCGTGCTTCTCTCTAAAGCTTCTGGATGTGGTGAGGTATAGGAATGTCATGAGATCAAAGGTAGGAAGCGTGTACTTTATGAGCTGGAAGTCTAAAATTAACGCATTAATGGGAGTGTCGTGGTCGTATTTAAACATCACGTTGTTTGCCCATAAGTCTTTGTGGACGATAACATTGAGGGTCTCCTTCCGCTCTGTGACACTATCGCACGCTTCTAAGTACTTTTTCGCAAATTTCATCTCCAAATCTGGTAAGTCTTTGTAGGACTTATTAGAAAACGCTTTGAGAAAGTTTGCTGTCAATTTAGCGCAGGCTTTTAGCCACGGAGAGTCACAGAACGTTGGTTCCTTCAACAGATCACCATATTCTTCGTTAGTGTTGTATGGACGCTTTGTATCGATGCTTTTCTTTGTCTCGTAGTTCGTGAAGGCTGCGTGGAAACGCGCGATGGATTCTACAGCGACTGTCACGTGCCGGAGATCGAACGTGTTCAGGTAGTTTGGAGAAGCGTATCCTTCAACCGCTAAGTCTGGCATAACGATTATTGAGTCGGTATAAATATAGGCCTTCGGACACCACGGCTTTGGATCTGGAAATAAAGAAATTGGCGAATCTATACAAAGAACTGCTATGATGAGGGTATTTTTAATTTTTGTGTTATTATCAGTGCAATATTCGCTTAGGAGCATTTTTCCCGTGTGATTATATAGCTCCACCAAGTGCGGGGTATGGTATGGTAGTATTTGCCCTTCCTAACGAGATCGTACAAATTTAAGGAAATAATGGAATACAAATGGACAAGAAACACCAACGTCACACCATAAGACAGAATGCAATGAAAAAAAGGATTACCTATACTATTTATTTTTTAATAAAGATGTTCCTTAATTGTTCTAGGGCATGCGTCTGTTATGATAAAAACTTATATATTAAAAAGGCTTTTCGCCTTTGAAAAATTTACCATTTTCATCGCGTATTTCGTCTAACACTTGGAACATAAACTTCTCTCGTCTAAAATAGTTATTGCTGTCGATGAACTCCGTTTTCGGTTTGTTATACTCCGGCAAACACTTTATGAACACATGAACTGTCTTCGCTTCTCCGTCGACTGTCAATTGTAAGCCTGCTCTCATGTGGTCTCCCAGGAAGCCGGCTATGCCATCCGTCGCCGCTTTGATCTCGCAGCCAGTCAGCTGCCAGTGGGCATCTTCGCCGATGGACTGCTTCACGATATGATGCAGCTGCTTCACGCTCAGAATGTCTTCTAACACAAATTGTCTTGCAGAACCAACCATCTTGATGACTTCTAAATATTTAGATGCAGTAATCGACACTGCGCATTATATAGTGCAGTTTTGTCTATTAGGGTAAAAGGCCCCTAATTCGTATTAGTAAGTACGTCATTTCATAAATCCAATATCTACAACATTTAAACTGACAAAAAAACTAACTACTAAAATTTTGGCAACTAAACTGAGACTAAGGTGGTGATTGACACCCCCCGATAAGCCATAGGGGAGGCCTACGTCCATAAACTAATCAGCCGTACATTTCTTAACGATTGGTTTGACTTAACTTCGTTTTTCATTGACCACTTTAACATATATAATATATTTTTTGTAATAAATTTACGGCAAAACACTTTAACTCGAAACAGTCACGAGCTCACCAATTTAGAAACAAATCGAAATTTTGCCACGAAGGGTTTTAGGGTTCAAACAAGCAGTGCACAAATAAATAATAATATATAATATAAATAATTTATAGCGTCGCTGTCAAAATGCCAATATTATACGCATAAAAGTTTTCAAACTGATAACTCGTTTAGTAAATTTGGAAATATATTATAAATATTTTTTTAAATATTCGTGTGAGCCTATACGTGCCGAAACAGGGACATTTACCTTAATAAATGAACCTTTTTGTTCTTTGATAACGCTCGCAAATTGGAAATATCAATATTATAATAAGCCTTATGGCATTGAAAATAAAAGCGACAACATTGTGTTGTGTAAATATATATACATAGCGTCAATGTATTGTATTTGAGGAGGGCTAGATACTGTTTAAGATCAAGCGTTCATTGTTCACACTTCAAGTTCTCCCCAGATAAATATTCTGACAGTTGGTAAATAATGATATGTATATAAATAAATAAATAAATATTGTGTAATACCTGATAACATGGAAGCGTCAGGCTTAACAACGCGATCAGAACGTTCCAAGTCGAACGACCGAGCTCAATTTCAAACATAACATGCCATCATACGTCGTACGGTTTTACTGAGACTTCATATAAAAACTCAATCAATCGAACCCAACACCTCTAGTTTAACAATCGCACTTACGACACTAAACCAACGGCAACGAGGCAGCTTTAATTTCAAAATACTGCTGCTCACTACTATGCGTACGATAACTAAGAAATAATAGCTAGGATGGATAAGTAATATACTTAATTTAATAAGCACAATTGAGCCCAAGGTATCAGAATCAGATATTATAGGTTTTTTTGTCACTAAATATATAATAAATAATAATAATAAATATTCCTGGACATAAGCAACGATGCTTGTGTTACGGATACTAGCTGGTTGATATACTACATATATACTTTTTTTTTTGTAAATACATATTATAGATAGATACATCCATGACTCGGATACAAATGTTCATGCTTATCACACAAACGCACAAAGGCAGTGTTAACTACCGCGGGACTAACTGGGTCGTCAAATATATTATGTAGGAATGTAGGGATAATACGTTTCTGTCTACCCCTACGTAAAGAGGGCGTGAATTCATGTACGTATGTACAAACAAATGTAGAATATTATCAGGCATTAACTCTTTGAACGCCATAGTCGGGTATAGCCGACAAGAAAATTAATACACGATGACCTTATCGTCGTCGGCAATGAACGTCGTGGGTCGTGTCCACAATTACATTTGTCGGCTATACCCGACGGTGACGTTCAAAGGGTTCAAGAATGCTTGCAGGACTTAAGCTCATTTTAAGGGTTATAGTCATATTCCGCTTAGTTGTAGGACAGGACAGGAGATGAAGGACACAGTGACAAAAAAAAAACAAAAACATTATCTATTTTTATAAATAACTATATTTATTAAAACAATAAAACATATTTAGCTGCGAACGTAAATATTACACGTAATCGTATCAACTGGAGTCAGTTTGTTAGGTTTCGGCAAGCTGACGTCGTATGTACATAATGGCAACACGGGCCGGCCGGCGACACAGCCCTATAGGCTATAGGCTATATATAGGCTATATATATCCGAAAATGCATTTTGGAATTCTTACTTATCATTTATTGAATCTGGTCACGTGACGTCGTAAGATCGAATCGAAATCCAGCTGATACTGATAAGAAAGAAATTCCAAAGCCAGAATTCTTCATTATCAACTGTCCCACTGTTGGGCTCGGGTCTTCTCTCATTTCAGAAGGATTAGGCTATATACTAACACGCTAGCCTACTGTGGGATGGCAGACTTCACACGCCATCGTGAAAATCTCTCAAGTATGTAGGTTTCCTCGCGAGTTTTTCCTTCACCGTTTGAGCAAGTTATTAATTATATTACTTGGTTCAGCCAAACGTTTTAAAATATACCTATATGTCATTTACTAGTCTTATAAATCGTTGTATATAAATTCAAGTGTTGCTTATTTAGTAAATATAATATATGTTTCATATAAATCGACTACAATAAAGCTAACTGGAAGATGTTACATCGGGAAGACGGGATGTCATACGTTTACTTACAACTAATGTGTATAACTTTACAATACACGGTTATATTTAACTAACTTGTCAACAAACTCTTGGCTTATATTCATTACCATTTTTGTATGACTTTGGGAAATGCCCACACTTTATTTTACCATACAAACTTTGTTATGTATGTGAAAAAAATTATATAAATTTTATATAAAATGTTATCATCAGTGTACCTTGTCAGACTACTAAAGCATCATACTAGGAACATCATAAAGATGATAGTTGTAGAGCAAAATATTAACTTTATTTATATTGGTAATAAAGTAGCCTAGAGCTTGCGGTTACTAACTCAATAAATGAGAATAATAACTCATGTTACACTGAAAATAAGACCTACTTTACATTTGACATGCCCAAAACAATTTTTTAACTCATCATTTTACCCAGAACTTTGAATCAAGGAAAAAATAGTCTGGCAATAATCTTGGTGGAGTTACCAGATATTTAGGTGTATTTTTTTTTTAAACTCTACGTCAGTTGGCAACTCGTAATATTTGTCTTATTTTCAGTCTGATTCACTATAAGGCACAGAGGAGATTGAGGGACGTCATAGATGGCGCTAGCGTCGCGAGAGATGCTTATCAATAATATTATATTTTCCTACTAAATACGTTGTCATGTTGGGCAAACTTAACATAACATAAAAATAAATATATCGGGTATTAGGGCATGTTAAAACATTCAGATAAATGTTACTTTCCGGTGTTTTGTTTTCTCAATAACCTTGGGAGAGGTTAAGGCTTATTATTGGATATATCTAAGTAATCAGGAATGCTCGAGCCAAATTCCGACAAAAAAAGGCAGATATAGTGTATATCACTCCTAAAATAATAGTATTTATACAATTCTAGTGTAAACATGACCTAATACCCGTCGATACTAGCGCCACCGACACATTCGTGGCAGTTACTGGCAAGACACATATTATAATAAGATTCTTAATATAAACATAACTAAATACTGACGTATTTATTCTATACAAGTTTGATATGATGACGATACGCCACAGATAACAATAACGATAGAATATTTATAGAAATGCAACTACGTCACGATGCGCGTGTTGATACCACGTGTTTATTACAAGTTATATGTTTGTAAATAACGATACATCTAATATACATTTAGTATAGGAAAAAATGGAAGACGAAGATCACGTACTGGAAGACGTGGGTAGGTCCCGGCAAGGTGGACCGATGACATGGTAAAGGTCGATAGACTCCGCTGCGATGCGGGTGGCGCTGGGCCGGTCGTCGTGACGATCCTTGGGGAGACCTATGTCCAGCATCTCTGATGCAAGGAAAAAATCAGTCCATTCACTGTCCCACTGCTGGGCACGGGTTTTCTCTCTTTTGCGAAAGATTATGCTATGGAAATAGTCCTTGAGCAACAATACGAGACAAATTAATAAGCTGATGACACAGCGCTAATTTGGTTGAGCTAATGAATCAAACCTTCAACCTTCAATATATCTATAAGTCCGAACCGCGGTTGTTTCCACACTAGGTCGTGATTATTGGTGGAATATTTTGAAGTTTACCATTCTACTAACAAACGGGGACTTTCAATAACATTCTATATAAACAAAATCAAATGCACCCAAACAAATGACATTACGAAACATATTTGTTTCTTTATTATGTCAAAGTAAAATAAATATTAATATCAGTGTTGTAATCTTCAATAACGAGGGGACGAAGATAGCCACATCAATGAGAAGTGAGTCAGAAAATCGCAACTCCCTGTGTTGTTGCAAACTCTCTGCTGTTTAACCGGGTATGTATACTAGAAACTTTTGTTTACCGAATTAAATATAATCGAATATAGAATATTGTAGAAATTATCCAAAATAAATTATTATTATTATTTATTGTTTGTATATTATGATGCAAAGTTAAAGATATTTGGGATCGAGCTAGAAGGGTAGCAATACTGAATTATGCCGCAAAATCCGTATCGACACGATCGGGTGCGTACGTGTAATATGCGAACGGAACTTTACGCGCCTGCCGTTATTGCTTTGAATTCGAGATACTAAGTCGTGATGTATCCTAATACAAACTAATGTTTCTCTAATGTTTTATTCAATTCGTTTCTAAATATTCGAGCTGGCAAAAACGCGTATTTCTTTGGGATGCTTAAAGAATGGGCATCATGTAGTACTGCACTGAGAGCCTATGGCAGAGAGAGAGAGAGAGAGAGAGAGAGAGACCATACGTGATTCTCCTAATTCATAATAATAATAATCATCATATCTGTCATCACACCAAACTAAACATTAACAGTAGAAACTTAACTTAAACGTGTAAAGTATAAACATTATAACATAAGCAATATATTTCAGTCTCTTATTTACAATATAGCTACCAAAATATGTAAAATTATATAAAAGGAAGACTCATTGCGTCAGATTGCGTCATTTGGAAGACGTGGAAACATACATATACAATTATATATCTTAAATGCAACCCCATTTAAACCTTAAAATAACTACAGGGTTGAATTTAGAGATTTGACAATAAGGGCAGGTCTCAAGGAAGCACTTTTCGGCGTGTATGTTCAGCAAGATTAAGAAAAACATGCCAAAAAACATTTGACGATAGATGTTTTATCAACACAAAAATATATTTCTACAAAATTTGTTTTTCAATTCAACTTCTAAAGTCTCATCTCACAAATCGATCCTGTCGTTTTAACACCAATTTATTTTTTACCCCAAAAGCAAAAGTTCGTACGTTCTGTTATAAAAGAAATCGGACGTGTTATACTTGAACGAACATTTTTGCTATTTAGTTTCGTTTTTGGCGGGTACAGAGTTATTCAGTTCTATTTCTCGACTTGACAGAAGTCTCAATCCCATTTAGCTATACAAAATTGTTTTTATTACGATTCGTTGTACAATTGAAATTTTCGGAATGTTTGTACTCTAACTCTAATACTCCTGCACATTTCAGAATTCAAAGCTACATTTAAAGCTGATAAGTTTATATATGGTATTATACAAACATAACTCAAACTTTTGAGCTGTACTTAAAGTAGTTTTCGTAATTTGGAACTAAGCTTACGCTTAAACGAGCTTTTGATCTTAAGCTTTATTTTATAATATTACCTTATACCTTATAATTGATTATTTTATTTAATATCAATTCCATATTTAATATAATATTAATATTGTATTAGTGTAAATGCAGATCTACCGAGGCAGTCTTTGAGTCAGCAGTTGGAATGTACACAATGTACAATAATTATGGTTACAATACATCATTTGACGACTCAATTAGTGGAATTTTATGAAGGCTGTCTTCCATGTCCTCAGGCCCAAATTCCAATTGAGGCAAATGTTTGTGTGATCGATGAACATGGACAATTGCACATTGAATCATGGATATTTTCATGTATGTATAAGATGTATGTATTTACAATACAAAAACCTATTTATAGACCATTTAGCATTCGTAATATAAGCCTCGTTGGCAAGCTCGAAACTAGACGGCGCTGTTTTATAACTTCCATTTCTTTTATAATAAATTGTATTATTATCGTCATAATAATATTGTGTATACATATAATATTTTGAAAGTGAAATTCATATTGTGTTTCTGTTTTTGTTACGTTAAGGCTCGAAATACTCGAAATACAGCTTAATGCTGCTCTTTCTTGTTGAAGCAAATTTTGCAGATCTGTTAAATCAATTTGTGGTTTACCATGCTGTAGTTCTTTGTACGAGTGATGTGACGTGTGACATCAGGGCGTGCTCGTGCCCGGTCGGCATGGCGATAGTGGTGTGTGAGGGCACGCAGGCGGGCCAGCGCGTGGCGCAGCAGCTGGTCGGGGCAGGCGGGCGGCGCGTAGTGGCGGGCGCTAGTGGTGTGTGAGGGCTCGCAGGCGGGCCAGCGCGTGGCGCAGCAGCTGGTCGGGGCAGGCGGGCGGCGCGTAGTGGCGGGCGCTAGTGGTGTGTGAGGGCTCGCAGGCGGGCCAGCGCGTGGCGCAGCAGCTGGTCGGGGCAGGCGGGCGGCGCGTAGTGGCGGGCGCTAGTGGTGTGTGAGGGCTCGCAGGCGGGCCAGCGCGTGGCGCAGCAGCTGGTCGGGGCAGGCGGGCGGCGCGTAGTGGCGGGCGCTAGTGGTGTGTGAGGGCTCGCAGGCGGGCCAGCGCGTGGCGCAGCAGCTGGTCGGGGCAGGCGGGCGGCGCGTAGTGGCGGGCGCTAGTGGTGTGTGAGGGCTCGCAGGCGGGCCAGCGCGTGGCGCAGCAGCTGGTCGGGGCAGGCGGGCGGCGCGTAGTGGCGGGCGCTAGTGGTGTGTGAGGGCTCGCAGGCGGGCCAGCGCGTGGCGCAGCAGCTGGTCGGGGCAGGCGGGCGGCGCGTAGTGGCGGGCGCTAGTGGTGTGTGAGGGCTCGCAGGCGGGCCAGCGCGTGGCGCAGCAGCTGGTCGGGGCAGGCGGGCGGCGCGTAGTGGCGGGCGCTAGTGGTGTGTGAGGGCTCGCAGGCGGGCCAGCGCGTGGCGCAGCAGCTGGTCGGGGCAGGCGGGCGGCGCGTAGTGGCGGGCGCTAGTGGTGTGTGAGGGCTCGCAGGCGGGCCAGCGCGTGGCGCAGCAGCTGGTCGGGGCAGGCGGGCGGCGCGTAGTGGCGGGCGCTAGTGGTGTGTGAGGGCTCGCAGGCGGGCCAGCGCGTGGCGCAGCAGCTGGTCGGGGCAGGCGGGCGGCGCGTAGTGGCGGGCGCTAGTGGTGTGTGAGGGCTCGCAGGCGGGCCAGCGCGTGGCGCAGCAGCTGGTCGGGGCAGGCGGGCGGCGCGTAGTGGCGGGCGCTAGTGGTGTGTGAGGGCTCGCAGGCGGGCCAGCGCGTGGCGCAGCAGCTGGTCGGGGCAGGCGGGCGGCGCGTAGTGGCGGGCGCTAGTGGTGTGTGAGGGCTCGCAGGCGGGCCAGCGCGTGGCGCAGCAGCTGGTCGGGGCAGGCGGGCGGCGCGTAGTGGCGGGCGCTAGTGGTGTGTGAGGGCCCGCAGGCGGGCCAGCGCGTGTCGCAGCAACTGGTCGGGGCAGGCGGGCGGCGCGTAGTCCCGCGCGGCGGCCGGCGGCGGCGCCACGCGCCACGCCAGCACGTGCTCGCGCCCGGTCGTCACGGACGCACATACCGTGAACAATACGCCTCTCTCCCACGCCACGCGTAGAGCCGTCAGCACCTGCACAAAATACAAATCAACCCCCTCGCTCCAAGACTCCACTATCAACTAATCGCCAATACTGTATAATGTACCCTAAAATCGTAACACAGTCGTTCATACAACAGCACGAACGACAATACAGCCGTACTCGCCTAGCGTGGGGCAGCGACGACGCTAAGCGCATCATTCGCACTCGCAGAACATCGTAAGATACAAGCAAGACGTGTGTAGCCGCACAGTCGGCAACACACTTTCTCATACAAAGTATGACGAAAGCACACCAGGCGGGTGAGCGCCGGGCGAACTGGTAATACGTCACCTGTACTTTACACTGTCAGATCTAGTTATTGATGGAAAAGAACATTGTACAGAGCAATTGTATGAAAACTACGTGTTGGAGTGGTATTTCATTTTATACCAAAGAGGATAAAAGTAATTTTGTTGAAGGTTTAGGGTTAAGATATTAATTTTTGGCTAGTACATTATTTTGGTATCGTCAACATAGGCATTAACATTACAGTTTAGGAGATTCAATTTACAGAAATAGATGGCAGATTTGTAACAACGTTGGAGCTTATATACTTCCCTGTGGGACGCCGTCTGATATCGGTTCCTCATCGCTCAAATTCATATCTATTTTCACACATTGGTAAATATTCTTAAGGTAATCCTTAAAAAAATAAGTGGGGAGTCACATACAACTATTCGTTTTAGCTTTGAGATAAGTAGGAAAACAAATACTGTATCAAACACCTTAGAAAGGTCTAGGAAGATTTTAAAAAATATCTTGATGTCAAGATGCCTGGCAACTGTGTAAAATCTAGAATAGCATATTGTTGTAGTAATTGTTATAAAACTCTGCTTTACCTACAGAATTACGCGTTCGTTTGTTTGCTAGTTCTGAACTGTCAAAATATCAACAGTTAGTTACATCTGAAATTAAGATTGATTCGTTCTAACCACATAAACCCTATGGGTAGAATGGAATAACATCAAAAATTTCGTATATAAATTGGCACTATTACTACTACTTACTACACATTCTTTTGATGTCAGTATTCCTTATGTGATTGTATCTCCCGACTACCTAGAGAAAGTATAGAAGCTTACCTGTCGTCCTAGCTGCGTGTCGGGCAGCAGCGAGTGGCGCGGGAAGCCCACGGCGTAGTACGGCGCGCCCGGCACCGGGTGCTGCGGGCCCTGGCGCCCCGACTGGAAGCTACGCGCAATATGTCAGTAATACTTTAGTGGCCGGTTATTAATACTAATCAGAAACAATAGACAGTGGAAAATTATTGTGTATGGAACATTCGATTGAGGAATTGTTTTGTATCTGATGAATGGTTTATGTATAGAGGTTTCCTCACTTGTAGGTGACGAGTATGGAGGAGGCGCAGTGCGGGTGCTGCGGCAGCGCGACGGGCTGCAGCGCCCACGCCATGCTGCCGCGCGGCTGCGGGCCCGGCGCCGCGCCGCGCCCGTACAGGCGCCCGCACACCAGGCACTCGATGTACAGCGCCGAGCCCGCCGCGCGCTGCGCCTCCAGCTGCCGGTTGAGGCAGTGCAGGTGCAGCAGGTGCTGGCACGCCGTCAGCGCCACCGCCGCCCCGCCCGCCCCGCCCGCGCCGCCCTCCAGCGGCGCCAGGCAGGCGGGGCACAGCGCGCCCCACTGCGGGCACGCCTCCGCGCGCACCCACACGCACACCTGCGACGACGCCTCGTCCACGCCTGCCGATACCATACACCTAGTCAACTCGATCACAGCACATGATGTCGACAAACCATGTTATTTTACCAACCTTTTTCCCACTACAATAACGTTGTAATTGTTACAAAGATACGTGACAAAATGTATACTTAAACCGAATCTAAAATTACTTATACTGTGACACAAAGAATTTTGACATTGATAAACAAAAACAACACTTACCAACGATACTTCCATCGGAGATGGGCATATCGGTGTTGATAGACGGGAGCGCGGGCGGCGGCGAGTCAAACACGTCGTCACTGCTGCCGCTGCAGTTCAGCAGCTCACCCACTGAAGCTTGCTGTCCAGAAAAAAAAATTAGGGTTATGATTTTTTTCTGGCTATGCAACCATTTTCGATACCTTTTGACCAGGTACTACTCTAGTCTATAGGCTCGGTACGAAGTGTTGGCCTAACAGCTGACCTGCAAGCTCTCCTTGCTCTCGTGGCTGAGGTAGGTGGACACGGTGTCGACACTGTGCCGCCGCCCGGAGCGGGTGCTGCTGCACTCTGTGTCTGTCTGTCGTTGCTCTTCTGCTAAGTCTTCTTTGTGCTTGCTCTCTACCACCGGTGGAGTTGGCTTGTTGTTGTGACCTGGCGACAATGTATGGTGTAATTATTGATGAAATTTGAGGAAATTCATAGGGTAGTTTCCTATTAACAAGCGTATATAAGAGTGAACTCACCGAATATGTTCAAGTTATGTAATATCTGCCTGGCCAGCCCCGGCTTGCGGTCCCGCGGCGAGGCACTGCGCGCGCCCGGCCGCGGGGCGCCGCCCGCCCCCGCCGGCCCGCACTGCAGCGACTGCGCACTGTGCACTGACTGTATCGACTGCACCGACTGCACTGACTGCACCGAGTGCACGCTCGACCCCGTGTGCTGCTGCGGGATACGGGGCCGGCGACCTGGACCAAATATTATCGTAGTACGGATTTTCTTCTCAAATTATAACTGTTAATTATAGAGACGTCATAATGAGCAGGACACTTCGCCCGAAGAACGGACGGCCGATGGGGCTTGAAGGTTCTAAAGTGGCGACCACGTAACAGATTGACGACCTGGTAAAGGTCGCTGGAATTCACTGGATAGGAGCGGCGCATGACTGGTCGTCGTGACAATTCTTGGGGGAGACCTATGTCCAGTAGAGAACGTATAACGGTTGATGTGATGATGGTGATGATGAATGTGTCATGCTTTTTTTATGGCAATTTGAATTATTTGTTGATAATGTTGATGATCGGTTTTAAGCACGCACGTAAATGCAGTCAATATGTATCGAATAGTGTGTTGTGCTGTTATTTATTATAGGGTGTAGAATAAGAACAGCGGCAAATATACAGAAAACGGAATAAAAATATTTCATGGATTACATCTGACCTTCGAGCGGCGCTCGCTCCGGCGGCGGCGGTGGATGGGGCGGGTGAGGCTGGTGGGGCTGCGGCTGGGGCGGCTGCGGCGCGGCGGGCGGCGCGGAGCGCGTGAGCGGGTAGGGCGGGTGCGGCGCGCGGCGCAGCAGCGCCAGGCCGCCCGCCGCCGCGCGCGCCGTCATGCGCGCCGCGCTGCCCGCCCAGCCGTCGAACGTCACCGCCTCGCCGCTGCCGCACGACCACGACTCCTCCAGCAGGCATTGTACCTGACCAAAGCGCAAGCAAGAAACACTCTTCACTTAATCAAATATACCACTGTATAAGGAATCCAATACTTAATATGTAGAACAGAGCACATACCTCCATCGGCAGCGGCTCATAGTTGAGCTCTCCGCCGAGCGGCGGCGACACGAAGCGCGCCCACTCCCAGCGCACGCCGCGCCCGGCCGGTGACGTCACGCTGTAGCACGAGCGACGCACGCGGCACTCCTCGCTGCCGCCCTCTTAGCAACACATTTGAACATTAACTAATTAACAACTATAATGTTCTTAATACCAATATGAGAATAATACAGTTTCATGTCGCACATATGAGACCATAAGAATCCCATATGTATGACCAGACTGAAAATTCCTGTGAATGTGAGCACTTTGTAGGTAGATACATAAACACTTCCAAGCTCTTAATGTCTGGCAACTTTGGGATTTTGAATAAAATTGGCCTACGCAAATGTCCCACTGATTGTGCATTGACGTGCATTTGGTCATTAAGCTCCCTAGCTCCCTCTACTCAACCATGTTATAGAGAATAAAAAGACCCCACACATAATACCCCAATCAGTAGGACATTTGATTGAGTATGACAAGTTTAGACTGACTAGCAACCTATTAGTTACCAGGCAGTGTGAGCCAATGTCTACCAGCATTTATAAATTTTACAAGAGCGACATCAAAGCTTACATAGATCTCATATTTTAAAAGATATCAAGGTAATTTATGGATGATAATAAATAATATTAACAAACCTGGAGTATCCAAGCACTGTGTCAGAGTTCTTAGATTAACATAGTGCCCTCTCAGAGCAGGGTCAGCATCAGCAAGCACAACTCTTGTGAGCTTCTTAGCATGTGCTCGCTCCAAGGTACGGGTAACTCCGGGAGTGTGCGGCAGCCACTGTCCATTGCACTGCCACTCCCACACCACCACACAGTGCACTGATGACATCACGGATTATGGCATTTGACCTGAAATAATGGTTTTTAAAGAATTCTAACAAAAACATTGTCACTCTTGATGATCAACTCCTTTATGGCCCACATTTCAACCATAATTAAGTAATAATCCTATTCTTTTAAAGTTCCATTCCTCTCATATTTCGTTTGTAGTAGTTTAATATCTACTGTACAATAATATCAACCCACTTTAACATTAACACAAAATTCACATCTTTCAATATAAAACAATGACATCATAACATTACTGGCTATTACATCTTAGTGATTGTTCATAATAATAGTTTATCAGAATGTTTACACACTGTGTTACACTAATGACTCAAATGGCAATAGGAAATTAACCATATATGGCACAAGATATCCACAGTTATAATGAAAGAGTACTCACTTGTTTTCACGGAATAATCCAAACTATCCGTATGACATCAACTGCCTCTTGTTATTTGAGAATTAGATTACATTTTCATCAAGAGTAACTATCAACAACGACCACTTGCTTGCGATCATAACGTCCCCGCTATTTGATTGGGTTAATAACACAATATTAGCTTCAACAAAGTCTTATCATGCTTTCAGTATTCCAATACTGACGCCTCACGTAATGATACATGAATATTTTTTGAGATTTTATAATTGAGAGTCACAATAAATTGTTTAATTGATTTTAATTGTTTACAAAACGAGTACAAGTACATCGAGTACCTAGTTTTATCGTCATCAAATGAAGCTTAATTTGTGACATTGACATGACAGGTTTTTTGACAGACCGGGCTATAGCGTAACAAGCAGGCAGATAAAAAAATACAATACAGAGAGATAATTACACGGACAGTATATAAAATTTTCGGATGGATGGATCTGATGTGGCCACTCTAGTGATAAAATTCTAACGTAAACTGGGTTCACTAATTTGAAAAATGGCCTGGTTCCAGTACTGTTAGCTAAACTGTACTATTACTAAACGTAACTGGGTTGACCTTGATTTTCCGTATTAATTCTCGATCGTGTGCCTCATAGAGTAACATAAATATATGGTGTGCCTCCCTAGACGCAATGCAATTAGCTGGGCTAATCCAGGACTGCTGGAAATGTTTGTGGCTTGGACTTTAGACTCGGTATAACAGCCATTGGGTGATTTATGTCACAAACAATTCGCATAGTGCGCAAACGAGCTATGTACTATGTATGCTGCTACACGCATTTGATAAAATCAGGCTTTGCAGTTTTGTATGTTGATTGTATCAATTCAAGACTTCGAGTATAACATGTCATCAGTCAAACCGGGTTGGTACTTGTTAGATTGAGTGGAGTTGATAGTGAGTGTCAATCACAAACTAACAATCTCACATCGCTATTCGCTAACTTACTCAATACCATTTTATGAGTGTTGGCAAATGAAACAAAACAGTTTGACTTTCAAATTCTCCCAAGAAGTCCTCGTTAGGTTTCTGTAAAAAACCACATCTTTACTGAAACTAGGAAAAAAAACATTTATCATCTTTCATAAACCATTAGTTCACCAAATTATCAACCATTAACATGTATCATCCTGTCATCCATCGTAAATGAAATTATAAAAAGACTAGGCTGTATGGACCTGATTCCTTTGCCTTATCCCGAAAGGTAAGAAAAGAAGAAAAAAGTTATCAACGCCATTTTGTATGAGAGTAAAATTGTGAAATTCGGCGCCAGCCTAAATCCATTTTCCTATGACATTTTATTGATTTTGTTTATGTGATCAGGCGATATTTCTTGTGCATTTCCATTATAAGTTAAAAATAATTGCTCTCAAGTTAAGCAACCTGTTTCGACAAGCCATTAAGATGGCATATAATAAACAATGTAAGTAAAAAAAATATTTTGCTATGAACGGAATATTTTTCGCAAAGATCTAGATGTTGCTTGAGATTTGCCCCTAATTCTAAGACTCTAATTAAAGCAGAGCTCAAATACTACCTGCAAAAACTATGTATGGCATATTTCGGCGTAGCTTTTAAGTGCGCAATTATTTTAACATTTCCACCGGTTCCTAGAAATTTTCTTTGTTAGTGTTTTCATATTTTAGACCTGATAACTAAATATATTGTTGTTGATTACGCGGTCAGAGTGTCGTCTTAGGCGTCACAGTCACTTACAAATATAAGCGTTCATGCCTCCCCAAGTTGATGATATGATATTTACATAGATTGATTATGATTATAAGTAAGTACTTATAACCAAAACAGAGATAGAGAACAGTGGCGATTGCTCCACCGACAAGAGCTGAGATCTTAAATTAATAATAATAGTACCAAAAACTATAAACTTCTGTCTACCCAATCTAGAATCATGAATAAAGTTTATTCTTGATTCAAGATTAGCTAGACAAATCTTTTGTCTGCAAACCTAACATCCCATGAGTTTCAATGAATGTCGTTTCTAGACTTGCTTCCTTCAAATTTGGGGAGAGCCAGTGCTAGCTCAAAATACTGTCAAAATGTATCAGGCTGTGTTTAGCCCATAATCAAAAGTTTTTTAAATACTTAGTTGTTTTTCTTGATTTTTCAACAGATAACACTAGATTCTCTGGACGCTACAACACACCTGGCCAGTTTATACCTGCAGGAGAGGTGAATATAACTAAACAAATATTGATATTTGGTTATTAGAACCTATGTATTAAAATAAATTTGGAGATCAAGAGTATTTCAAAAGATATATTTATGAATTAAATGTTTATTGCTTCATAGACTTATTGTGTTGTTTAACCATTTGTATGTAACTAGTGGGTATAGCCAACACATGATAATGTGAACACAACCGTCGTCATTCCATCCTTGCTGACCACTAGAGTGTCATTGTACAATCATTTTCTTTTAGTTGGCTTTACCCAACAATAGCATTCAGAGGGTTAATGGGGTATGACAGGGTCTATAAAATGCGACAAATTAAACCTCTGATCAACTCAAAAAGGAGGTCAATTTGTTTGCATTTTACATTCCCAGATAAATCACACCCTGTAAAGAAATACATGTAGTCTGTTGTTTACTTCTAAACATTGAATACTGGAATTTAATTAATAAAATGAAAGCATGTTTATTTTGAGTCATGTTGCTTTTGTGATGGGTATTTTATTTTATTCTGTATTGGCTGGTTTTAAAATATTTTCAGTTGAAATAATTATCTTATTTCAACTTTTTTTTAAATATTATTTATAGGCATCTTTATTGGGCTTAAGAAAAAAATTTGTTTTAGATACCTTCAATCTTTGATGTAGATGTTTTTGGAATTGATTATTTATTGCCATCTTGTTTTATCTTATCTATTTGTCTAAATGTCATTACCATAGGACATTTTGACCATAGTATATTATTGCTGTGGCTAGAATGATGAAAATTACGGAGTATGATATCAGGAAGGTGTGAACATTAAATTTATTCAAACTATGCAATACTTTCCCATTTTGAAAATGGCACTTGTAGAAGGCATTGGCGGAATGGAATTTGTGAATGCCATATGGGGTCTAAGGATGGTTCAATTTATTTAAAAGTTATAATTCAATGAAAATGAATATTCTGCACTTTCTTAAACACGGCAAAATACTTAGGATCTAGATCTATCTGCAATAATTCATGCTGCTGCTATAATGGCCTATGGTAATGATGACACAATACAGCCAAGTCAAACAGTAAGTTAATATAAATAACTAGTAACTAGCTCTAACCAAACTAGTCAAATTAAATTTAAAACTAATGTCTGTTACCACAGTGGTATGCCGAGCTCCGAGACCCGTACTAGAGGTACTGGCCACGTAAAGTCTTCAGCTACCCTCTGACTGGGCTCAAGTCCTGATCATCTACTCCTAACATGATATGAGATAAACGCAACACAATCATGAGCTTGCCCACCATCTCGTATGATGTTTGGTACCCACCAGGGCTTTCCACTCTTGAATTACTAATGTGCCTGTGGTGAGACATTTTGGAGATCTCGACACGAGACTCTCAGAGGATAGCTCTGTGGTTTGAGAAAGCAGTATGGTTACGAATAAAATGATTCGTTAACATACAGCATTCTCTAGACTTAAGTAGACTAGGTAAGCTGCTCCGGATTCCTAACATGTGATAACCCTCTGAAATTGTAACTATAAAATTTTTGATGCGATACTGCCTCCTGGCTTCCATCGGTGCTCAGATGAGGTTGCAATTTTACTGGGTGACAGACATAATAGGAATATGGATGTTGGTGGGTGATGTGGGCCCACCATCACTGTCTGCAAGAGGATGACTGAATGTTGTGCCATTATATTCTTTTTGTGTTTAATTCTTTTGGTTTAAATCGCCTTCATTTGATTTTGCTAAAGATTTCTGGTCTTGCATACAATTCCCTTCAACCACCAGTTTTTCACCAGTGGTATATGCTGTTTCTTGTTAAGTATGTGTGCGAGCATGAGCTATGTGAGTGAATGGTGGAGCGCATCTCCCACTCGGCTGACTGACGCCGACCGGTATGGGGCGCGCCGCCGCCGGAGCACGACGAGACGCAGCTGCTTGAGTCCTCGCCCGTCGCTAGTCTCTACTCGTCAGTGAGTAAACACGCAACTTCATTTTGTTATTGCGGATACAGTGCGGCCACTTCTTCCGATCCGAGTACGGCAAATTAACTTCATGAACGAACATTCATGATTTATGGTTGTATCCTCCAATAACAGCCCCCAGTGGAAATGTGCCATAAACATGTATGTTCCCGGAATTGCTTCGGATCGGACGTCGTGAAAAAACCGCTTTGGGTTGTATGTGCTAGATTAATTCGTCAGAATGTAATTGGACATGAGTCTCACCCGCAGGGATACAAGTAAAATGTTTGTTGTTTCAATTTGTATCGGTAGACGTACGGGCAGACGCCGCGGAAGAATCAGCAACTGCCGAACCTAATGGCAGCCCAACAACAGACCAACACCTGGGTATGTTGTCTACACTATAAGAGACTCAGATTATACGAACAGATTAACCATAACTAACTAACATACTGAAATATTTCTCCCCACGTTAAATGTTTGTTGGCGTATGTGAAATTGTATGTTTAATTAACCACATTTTTACGGTAGCCCCCCAGCGAAGATGTCAAAATGGAAGCGGAAGTCACACTTCCGAATAAAATAGAAGACCCTGCGCGGCCACACTGGATGAAGAGCAAGCTGCCAGGAGGTACCTACAGACTTGTCACTGTTTAAAAAAAAAAATTTAATTACATATCCTTGTCTAAATATAAATGGTCTTGGATATAAAGCTACACACTTCGCACATCGATTTATAAGGTCATCGAAATGTTATACAGTTTAAGCCACTTGAGCTGCACGTAACTAGATACAAAATTCACGTGAACTTAACTTTGAACTCTATAACTTTGGTTGCAGTGAAGAAAGTGAGCAATAAGGAGCGTCGTCGTCGGCAGAACGAGAACCTTCGACGTCTGCTGACGCCGAAGAACGCCCTGATGGTGCTCAATGAGATGATGCCCAATGAGCAAGTCGCCAATGTACGTATTCCCATTATTGAATGGCCACAGCAAGCGAAGCTACTATTTATGTAAAGCGAAGCTACTGTCTATATATCTACTATATATCAAATTTAAATTATCTTCATGTGATTTTATTAGTAGCAGACAGTATAATTTTTACTACTGCGTCCAAACTATTCTGGTTTCATAAGGACACTAATCTGTGTTATGTGCAAGACCATTTTTGACCCGTAGTGCAAAAGTTGAATAAATAACTTTTATTTTTGTTTCGCAGCAATTCAAGGTCGAGCCGTCTACCGCCAACCAGTTCTACAAGACGCCCAACACGCACAGCTTCTGCGCAGACCTCACCATTGACGGCAACCAGTACAAGGGCTATGGTGAGACCATATTCATTGTGTTTATGACGTCTACTGCTGGACATAAGCTTCCCCAGCGATTTCCACTACGACAGGTCCTGTGCCACCTGCATCCAGCGGATTCCTGCGACCCTTTACTAGGTCGTCGGTCCAACTTGCCATAAACATGTTAAATAAAATTACAAGTTTCAGGGTATTCAACCCTGAAACTTGAAAGTCTGGTTCTGGTGAACAGAGTTTTTGAGCATTCTTCTTGGGCATTAATCTCATAATAATGACTTCAGTACATAAGGATGTGTTTGCAGGTGATAACAAACTGATGGCTCGCAATGCGGCCGCTGAGCAGGCGATACGAGATCTCATCATAAAGAAGATGAACAAAGTTATCAACAGTGACAGTGGTGAGTTTATTGTGACCATTTCAGATATTTTGTATAGGCACTATTTTATTTAAAAAATATATGAAGAGTTTGACATTTTTATTTACTAACGAATTCTTGTGTATTTGATATTGTAATACATATGTATTGTGTGCGCAGTTGCGTTACTCAATAAAACTAGTTATTAGATAGTGTGTAAGGTTCCTTCTTGAATATCGCGACTTACACACGTGTACGTTCCCGTTGTAGCAGCATCACAGTTCTCTGCTGACGACGGCGGCGCGGGCGGCGCGGGCGGGGGGGGCGAGGCGGCGGAGGCGGCGGACGAGGCGGAGGAGGCGCTGCCCATGATCCAGCTGGCGTCCTTCGCGCTGCACAAGCTGTTCGCCGAGTGGGAGTACGAGGGACACAAGGTGCCGCAGCTCAAGCCCAGCACGCTCTCCGTCAGTACCGCTCACTTTTCACGTTGAGTTTTGATCTATTACCACTTGAATACCTCGTTGCCGTCACTGACTGCCTTGTTAGTCTAGTGGTCGACTACCGAGCGAGGGTGCGATTCCCAGGTGGAGCAAGCGTTATTGGGTTTTTCTATGAAATACTCAGTAGCATCTCAGAGCTTCAGCAGAGAGTGGATTCGAAAATGGCAATAGGCTCGCTCCCTATTACATGGGACCTATCAGTCCCATCAGTTCACCTCTGCTTGACCCTTCAACGACAGGCGTGTCGGTATGTAGCTTGAATACCACTACCACCAATATTTCACTCATGTTTTTACCCGTTGACAGACATCAGAGTCAACGCCAGAACTGTCGACCAAGAAGGTTAAGGAGCTGCCGAGCAACGCGGCGCAGATGCACCCGTGCATGTTGCTGACGTACATGCGGCCGCACCTGGAGTACCGCGAGCTGGCCGTGGACGGCGACCGCCCGCAGAACATGATGTTCACTATGGGCGTCGACGTCGATAACGCCACGTACATCGGCAAAGGTTGGTATTCACTCATATTGTAATATGAACTGACTCAATAAGGCAATAATTGCCGTATACCAGATGCGGATATTTTGGGCAGTGAATCAGTTACTGAACGTAGAAGATATTATTAATCTGAGTTACTATAATACGTTTCAAATTTTTCAGCACCAAACAAGAAGGAAGCACGTAAGTTAGCTGCTAAGGCAGCGTGTCAGGCGTTATTCAACGTGCAGTTCCAGCCTAATGCCGCCGCCAACACGCCCACTCCCTCTACTGCCGCCCCAGCCTCCCAATAGCGGGGCCACACGGCCCCGGCCCCCGCCCCGCCGGCCCCCGCCCCACCGGACCCCCCACCACTGGGCGCCTCCTTCTGGCAGTGCCGGCCGCAGTACAAAAACATCGTAACGCACTTCAACCGCGACCGGCGGTTCAGACCAAAACCTGCTCAAACAAGCCGGTTCCTAACGGCTATTCCTTTTCAATCTATCACTTCACAGGAACATCTTACATTTGATCCTCAGTCTTCTATTGCGCAACCACTCACACAACACACGACACGTCAACCATACCGACAACCGGTGCCAGACCACATACATCCTATGTTAGTTCACAGACATCCCATGGGACATCAGCATGATTTCATGTCGGGTCTCCCACTTCCTATGCGTTTCCACCAATATCCAATTCACGGTCAGGGGTATTCCGTGGCCGGTCACCGACCCCAATTTCCGGACAACCAGCTGTCTTCGGCTCCGTCTTCTGCACCTATACTTCCTGAACTCGTGCAACCTTTCGAGCAATCCCGCCAGCAAATAATGCCAACTTGGCGTCGTCAAAAGGTGCTGCGCCGGTACTTTATGAGGACAGGAAGACGCCACAGATTTTCACCGGTATTGCGAAAATTTAGGGCGATGCGCCGACATTTCTTAATGAACTGCCCAAACGTGTTGCCAAGTTTGGACCGCTTGATGCCGCCATCATTATCCGGTCCAGAACATCAACCAAGACACATGGAACATGAGCGCAGTCAAAATGATCTCAATGAGGAGGCGGCACCGCATCACGACGACAACGGCGGCGAGGTTCCGGAAGGAAATGATGGACAAATTGAAGTATTTTTGGATAATAATAATAATATATGGGAAAATTTTCATAACTAGGTTTCTATTAAATCATTGTGATGGTATAAATGTGGTTACTTAGTGTCATTTTTATAAAACTCATACTTAATATTGATGTTATTTCAGTACATAGGCGGTACCCTCGTATGGTCATGTAATAATTCAAAGTTTTAAACATTTTTACAATCATATAAACCTCTTTATTCAGTGCGGGCCGCACATGGATTGATATTTTTATTTTTTTTACGACTTAGGTTATAAAGTAAAGTAAACTACTCTTGTGTAGCATTATATGTTATAAATTATATTACTATTGTATAGCTGTGATTACGTAGTGTGTAGTATAATGCAACTACTAACCTATTAATACTTCAATTTGTTGTTTTCCTTGGTAGTTATTCATTGCGTCACCAGAAACATTTTTTGACAGAACACTTTGGAATATTATAGTATGAATCACTAAACAAAAAATATTTCGATTGCACCTCACACAACAATGTTAGTACATAAATACAGTACACGAATATAGCTTGTATTAGTTTTATACAACATTCTAATCAGTTTGAAACATTCATATATTTGATCTGTGTTTATAGTGGGCGGTCCCGGCCGACCTCTAAATGTGGCGTATTATTTATATTCAAGTGCGGTCAACTTTTTTGTTTATCAATCCATACGATTTTATGTAACATTTCTTGATATATTTCTTATATGTATTTATAAGTAGATTGACTTAGATTTATATAGGGATTACGCACAACAATAAACTTTATTCCCGCATATGTAATCAATTAAATATAATGGAGATATTTTCTTTGTAATCTCATTCACGTGGTAGCGTAACGACTGGTTACATACAATTTGACTTATTATAAGATTATAGTTCTTTGTAATACATGACTAAGCGAAGTAATGTTGTTTTGTTTTTATTTTATGGTATACAAACATACTAGAGTAAGATCCAATGGCCGCCAGACGTCACGTATTTTCTGACGTACCAAATGTGGATGATTGAGTAGTGCTAGTATGTACTAAGAACGCATGCCTACCAGCTAGCTTGCGTAGTGGGCCAATTTTCAGGTATCAGGTAAATTCGTAAATTCTCCAAGCTGATTTTTACGTATATTTTAGGCAATATCCTTAAAAATAAGTTGCCAATACTCCCAGACACTTTCCGTCGGCCGTATTGCTTTGCAGACGCTTTAAAGCTCCCAAAGGAATTACTTAACTTCACGTAAATTATGATGCTTCATTGTTTATATCTCCACCAGACAACTATTTTGAAACCTTTTACGAGAAGACAGAGCGATACAAGGGGCCAATCATCCCCTAGACTTCCGCATATTCGCAATCAGTCTCACTCATGCGCGTTGATCCACACGTTCCTATCCACAGAGGCATTAAAATTAAATTAGGGGATGATTAGCCCTTTGGATCGGTCTGTCTCCTGTCACAACTATTTTGAAACCTTTTACAAGAATGGAGCATCATAATTTACGTGAATTTAAGTAATTACTTTTTATAAAATTAAACAAAAAGATAATTCCGAGTTGCTACTAAGATTTTTATTGGAAATACCCAATAACTGCTCAGCCTGGTAGTAAAACTAACAATCCGCACTTAGTAGTTGTGCTTTCAGAAAAAGCGGGTTTCTTCAACACAGCTGACATAATCTTCTTTTGTATGGGGTGTAAATAAAATCGCTTGTTGGACATACTACATTTAATAACATTTCGAATATTGCACTCCATCGAAACGTACGTCCTCACATCAGGGGTTTGATATAAAACTTTAAAATATACGGCGAGACCAGTACAGCATAGTTTTGTTAAGACTAAAGTCTGGGATACACCAAGTCCAGTTTGCAGTCAGAAACTGCACTGCACACGCGCCCGACTGGTTTGCATTTAGTATGGTCCAAGCTTAAGAATTAATACATCTTAAGGTCGTCAAGGTGGTTCAGCTCCTACAGGTGGCTGATTATAACATCTTACTGAACATTAGATTGAACTCATAAGTACATTGTTTAGCTGGCACATCGGTCAATCCAGACAACGTTATCGTCAACCATGAATACATGAGCTGTACTAGTCAAAAATACCAAATACGGCTCAATATTTAATTTATTCTGAGATTAGCTTAGATATAACTTCATTATTATTATGTAAGTAATTGTTTTTTTTTTTATAATTTCCAAGCCATGCCATTCTCTACCGATAAAATATCTAACGGGCAGTAACGGTATATGAGTGGATATTATTTTCAGTATGACCTGTTCCTTCCAATTTACAGAGGTCATCTCAACATAAACAAACGCCAATTTTGAATTCAGAAGAATCTTACTTTAAAAGTGACTAAAACAATCGGATTGATAATAACATACCAACATAATATGTCCCTACATAAGTACATACCCATCCTTGGATATTAATTTAAAATTTATGGTAATTCATTGTTCCTGATCAAATACAAAGAATTGGGAACGACTGAAAAATGATACGGTACGCAATGTCACCACTACACTACTCATTTTTAGCAATGAAATGCACGACACCCACACTACATGACACGACACGATCGGCAGACGTGCGGCATGCTGAGGTGAAGTCGAATAAATTGCAGGTACCGGCCAAGCTAGGTGTCTGGCAAATCGCACAGGACACAGATGCAAATATAAAAACTACCTAGTAAGTAAAAGTCAACAAAATACTTATATAAAACAATTTCTTAACAATAACTGAAATACTTAATACAACAAATTAACAAAATGCAACATTGAAACATTTAAAATTATATTACCTATGTCGTCGTTCACAGTGATTATGACATTTCGAGGACTTAAATAATATTAATAGCACAGATAACATAAGCATTAATTACTGTGTGTTGGTCTCAAGTTGCGACCGATTGAATTTGTATGTTCGATGAGTTATGTTATTGAGGTAAGTAAGTTAAGGAAAAGAGCAGGGTAGGTAGAACATAACATGTAGGTATATAATGTCTGTCTAGGCTATTGGCCAGATAAGTTAATAATATAGGTACTTACTAATAATGTTATAGAGCATATAGGACCATGCGTGACAAAATGCGTACTTCGAGCCTACGCAGCCGAACGGTACGCGGCCTAGGCTGACACAGCATGTGGGAAATAATGGATCGTACAATTTTGATATAGAAAATACTAGCCTATTTTCAAACTATTATGCAAAATGTACCTACTTAGCTAATGATTGACTACCTACGCTGCAGATGTTGATCAGCTGTCAAAATGTGAGCGGCAGCTCTCTTGATCTTATGAAATACCTACTTAGGACTTTTTTAAGACATAAGTACCCACACATCTGTTAGATCTAGGAATACCTATTCTATTTAGATTGGCAGGAGTTGTTCCTACGTAGCTATTCATACATAACGCAACGCACCGATACACTGGTCGATATTAAGACAATCATACGAGATTTTAGATAATTATAACTCTAGTCAAAATTAATACATATATTACAAAACGAATATCAAATCTAAATGGCACATTTTGAATGATATCAACTATTGTTCAGACATACCGTATCTATTGAATACTCACTATTTAGTAAAAAAATCTAGTAATACAAGAGTTGGAAGCATACTTGGTATAAAAATGTGCGATTTTGTGTTACCGATATGCGTTTAAATTTAAAATGCGAACACGTACACTTTGTATCTATGTACTTAAACTACTCTCATAAGTATCTTCTTTACATCAATAATTTGGACGTCAACGATTCGAAAAGCACGTACACATGATTCTCAACTCAATTCTCATCTAATATACAGATCACTTTCTTAAAAGTTACAGCCACAAAAATAAATCTAATTGAAAATGTCATTTCGACAGCTACATTCGGTCCCGAAAGACCCTAGTTCCACTAATGGACGAAGATCTAAATTAATGAGTAGATAATACTAATTTACAACAACCTGTAGGTCCACATGGACAGCGGATTCTGGAGCAGAGCGAGGTGGGGGGGCTCCTTGCCTCCTACTAACAGCAAGTGCAACTGAGTCTCACCGTTCCTTGGCACACTCCTAGCTCGTCTCTCACTTAAGTCTTGTAGCTCAATATCTCCGGGGCCTACGCCTGAATCCGGGGTCAACGCAGCCCCTAAGTTCCTGACATCAGGCCCCAAATAATGAGGGTTACTGAACCCTAATGAATTACCGGACAATCTGTTCACCCGTTCAGCGCTAGCGTAGTCGGATGTCGATAGCTCTGTATCCTCTTCATCAGTTATTATAGTGTCTTTCGTAAACCTGACTGATGCAGATTTGGGTATGGTAACGACGGTGACTTTGCCGTCAAGTTTTACCGACGATATGCCATCCTTCTTTTTCATACTGTTAACTTCCCGTCTCATATCCTCTTCTTCTTCAGAATCAAGGTATACTAGTTTTGTTGCTTCTACCGGCGATAGTACAGGCGTTGGAAGGATCATGTCTGCAAAATCAGGTACAGAGATAGGTTCTCGAGACATATCAGATCTGAATACTGGTACGTCACCCTCTCTGGGGCTTTCGCCACCGTCTGCGGGTTGTCTCTTGTCGATGACGTATGCTGAGTGGGACTTGGACAAAGCTGCTGCTTCCTGTCTGACGAGGCTCTCTGTAGAGTCTCTGTCTCCAGCTAGTACGCTGTATGAGCATCGTGCGGCTCTACGGATGCTGAAGGAGGATAGCTTGGAGATTTCTTTTAGTAAGCTGGCAGGGGGGTCTGGCCGTGTATTGAGCGAGTGGCGGTTGGAGGCCATCCTGTTGGCCGGCGCCGAGCGCACGCGCGGTGGTGCAGCCGGGATGAGCAGAGCGCAGCTGTCCACGCGTGGGGATGGCCATTTGAGGCTCTGGATTATCCGCTCCCAGGTTTCCGTTGCTGTAACATGTAAAATAGAAGTTAGACACGAATAGATTTTAATCACAAATGTAATATAACATAAAAGAGGAGTGCTTCGTACTTAATAGGATCTAGAATTGTCTTACCGAAATGAAACCTCCAGAGCTCGTTAGTGGAATGTCCTTGCGTTTCACCGCCAAATATATAGAAGTGCGCGCCGGCGCGCAGCCCCGCGTGTCCGCTGCGTGCGCTCGGAGATAACTTTGCTGGTGTGCGGATTTGATTCCACACGCGAGTCACTGTGAACACCAGTCAAAACCTATTAATTCACTGAAAAATATGCAAACCACAAGACATAGACAAATCCAACTTTTCGGCCACACCAGTAAGCTCATGGATACAAATATCAGTGTCCACTGAATGCCCAAGGAAAATTTAGGGTAGGGTTGCCAGAAATTTCATCTTAATAGGTAACGACGCGACGTTACAAGGATGCAATCAGAGAGGTGAGGAAAGGTAGTTGATGGTTTTGAATTATTAAAACATTCTCCTCTTCTTATATTAAAAGGCAGGTGTTGGTACTCACTAGTGTCGTAGTACCAGAGGTCGCTGCAGTCGCGCAGGTCGCACTGTCCGCCGTGCACGTACAGGCGGTTGTCGTGCAGCGCCGCCGCGTGCCGGTGCCGCGCCGGGCCCGCCACCGCCGTGCGCACCTGGTGCCACGACTCCGACTCTAAACGTCAAGCGGAACAATGATCAGCCACGAAAAACGATAAGCTATTGGAAGTAGGTGGCTGTTATTGCTTAAGCCTATAAGCCTAAATACCTAACTACTAAGTTTTCGCAAGTTATTGCCACTGCAGGGTCCCCTCGAGGTTGTAGATAATGAATGAACGGGAAAACTTGAACTAACAAACTGCCTCGTTAGACTGGTGATCGCCAGAGTGGCTGTCAAGTATGAATAATAGGTACATAGGTAGGTATTTACCGTAGTGAAATGCCCACAGCTCATGAGTGGATCCCCTCAGGTCTTTATATCCACCGTATATGAGTAGACAGTCCTTCAGCGCGTGCGCAGAGTGACCTCGCCTGCCGCGGGGGCCTTGGCCGGCACCTCTAGGCTCTCTGGACCCCCGCCGCCTGAGCGTCGACGTGTAGTTTGATTGGCCTGGGAGTTTTCGCCATATCTGAGTCTGAAAGTTAGGTAAGGAAGGCTGGTCATTAGTATTGGTGACCCTGAAGTGCTAGTCATACAAAGATAATAAGAATATTTAGCATTTGTTGGCTGTGGTATTGGTCATTTAATAAAACGTTGCCCCACACTAGGATTTTCTCCTGTGTCGTGGATGCGTTTACAAACACAAATTATCACATACACAAACACCCAGACGCGGAACAACTACCTGTAGAACGTACAAATATTTGCTCCGTGCGGGGATCGAACCCGAAACCCATGACGCACAAGCCGGTCGCTCAGCCTCTGCGGCAATCAGGTCGTCAAAGGTGTCAAGCAGCTGTTCAGCTATCGGTCTTCGGTCGTGCATATACGATATAATAGATACTATAGGTACAGTAGGTAACTAAAGTGTCTTCAATACACGAAAAAATTGCATATTGCTCTCATCATTGTGCAACAAATTTGTTGTTCAGGGTATTACCCCTCCTTCCCACTGTCCTTCTACGACCCAATTAGTCCAGCGGTAGTTAACACTGCCTGCTGTGCTTTGGGTCCTGGGTTCGAATCCCGGTAGGGGCAAATGTTTGTGTGATGAGCATAAACATTTGTATCAGAGTCATGGATGTATCTATGCATAATATTATGTATTTATTTACAAAAAAAAAAGTATATAAATGTAGTATATCAACCTTTTAGTATCTGTAACACAAGCCTCGTAGCTTACCACGGAACTAGATCGCGCTGTATCATAATATACAGAAATATTTCCTTCCCGCGTACTTTCGACCCACCTACATAGATCAGCAGGACAGATAACAAGTCAATCGCGTGCAGCTTGTAAAGCCTTCGACTCTTGGTTATAAATGCAATGCGACATTACGTACTGTGCACGCGACCTTATGCTAGTAACGGCAAGCACTTCAAGGACAAGTTAAATGTTCTTATTAACAGTCTTTAATGTCGACTTTCAAAAAGAGCCAGTTAAATTTGGCGTACTTTGAATAAATGATATTTAGATTTTTGATTTAATGTAGACCTGGGGAGTACACCAGGGTCCTATGATTAGATAAACCCGTTTGAGGATGCCATGACCTTAGTAACTTAATTATAATAATAATTGACCTTAGTATCATAATAGTTGTGTAATACAACTATTATGATACTAGCTTTTGCCCGCGACTTCGTCGGCGTAAAATTAGTATTTAACGGTTTTGTTTTTGTATTGCAAGCGTCGGTATTGTTGGCGTCAGTATTGTTGGCGTCAGTATTGATGACGTCAGTATTGAAAGCGTCAGTAATGTTGGCGTCGGAATTGGTGGCGTCGGTATTGATAAAGTCGGTATTGATAAAGTCGGTATTGATAGAGTCAGTATTGATGGCGTCGGTATTGATGGCGTCGGTGTTGATAGAGTCAGTATTGTTGGTGTCGGTATAGATGGCGTCGGTATTTATGGCGTGGGTATTGTTGGCGTCGCTAATGGTGTCGTCGGTATTGATGGCGTCAGTATTGATGGTGACATTATTGTTGGCGTCGGTATTGTTGGCGTCGGTATTGATGGCGTCGGTATTTTAGGCGAGGGTTATTGTTGGCGTCGTTATTGGTGGCGTCGGTATTGATAACGACATTATTGTTGGTGTCGGTAATGATAGAGTTGGTATTGTTGGCGTCGGTATTGAGTGTGACGATATTGTTGGCGTCGGAGTTGATAGAGTGGGTAATGTTGGCGTCGGTATTGTTGGCGTAGGTATTGATGGCGTCGGTATTTTAGGCGTCGGTATAGGTGGCGTCGGTATTGTTGGCGTCGGTATTGATAGAGTTGGTATTGTTGGTGTCGGTATTGAGTGCGACGTTATTGTTGGCGTCGGAGTTGATAGAGTCAGTAATGTTGGCGTCAGAATTGATGGCGACGTTATTGTTGGCGTCGGAGTTGATAGAGTCGGTATTGTTGGCGTCGGTATTGTTGGCGTCGGTGTTGATAGCGTCGGTATTTTAGGCGAGGAATATTGTTTGGCGTCGTTATTGGTGGTGTCGGTATTGAGTGCGACGTTATTGTTGGCGTCGGAGTTGATAGAGTCGGTATTGTTGGCGTCGGTGTTGATGGCGTCGGTATTTTAGGCGAAGGTTATTGTTGGCGTCGGAGTTGATAGAGTCGGAATTAATGGCGTCGGTATTGGTGGCGTCGGTATTGTTGACGTCGGCATTGGTAGCGTCGGTATTGTTGCCGTCGGTATTGTTGGCGTCGGAATTGTTGGCGTGGATATTGTTGGCGTCGTTATTTAGGCATCGGTATTGGTGGCGTCGGTATTGTCGGTATTGATGGCGTAGGTATTGATAGAGTTGGTATTGTTGGTGTCGGTATTGAGTGCGACGTTATTGTTGGCGTCAGAATTGATGGCGACGTTATTGTTGGCGTCGGAGTTGATAGAGTCGGTATTGTTGGCGTCGGTATTGTTGGCGTCGGTGTTGATAGCGTCGGTATTTTAGGCGAGGAATATTGTTTGGCATCGTTATTGGTGGTGTCGGTATTGAGTGCGACGTTATTGTTGGCGTCGGTATTTTAGGCGAGGAATATTGTTGGCGTCGATATTGGTGGCGTCAGTATTGATAACGACATTATTGTTGGCGTCGGTATTGATAGAGTTGGTATTGTTGGCGTCGGTATTGAGTGCGACGTTATTGTTGGCGTCGGAGTTGATAGAGTCGGTAATGTTGGCGTCGGTACTGTTGGCGTCGGTATTGATGGCGTCGTTATTTTAGGCGTCGGTATTGGTGGTGTCGGTATTGTTGGCGTCAGTATTCTTGGCGTCGGTATTGTTGGCGTCGGTATTGTTGGCGTCGGTATTGATGGCGTCGGTATTTTAGGCGAAGGTTATTGTTGGCGTCGGAGTTGATAGAGTCGGAATTAATGGCGTCGGTATTGGTGGCGTCGGTATTTTAGGCGAGGAATATTGTTTGGCATCCTTATTGGTGGTGTCGGTATTGAGTGCGACGTTATTGTTGGCGTCGGAGTTGATAGAGTCGGTATTGTTGGCGTCGGTGTTGATGGCGTCGGTATTTTAGGCGAGGAATATTGTTGGCGTCGATATTGGTGGCGTCGGTATTGATAACGACATTATTGTTGGCGTCGGTATTGATAGAGTTGGTATTGTTGGCGTCGGTATTGAGTGCGACGTTATTGTTGGCGTCGGAGTTGATAGAGTCGGTAATGTTGGCGTCGGTACTGTTGGCGTCGGTATTGATGGCGTCGTTATTTTAGGCGTCGGTATTGGTGGCGTCGGTATTGTTGGCGTCAGTATTCTTGGCGTCGGTATTGTTGGCGTCGGTATTGTTGGCGTCGGTATTGATGGCGTCGGTATTTTAGGCGAAGGTTATTGTTGGCGTCGGAGTTGATAGAGTCGGAATTAATGGCGTCGGTATTGGTGGCGTCGGTATTGTTGACGTCGGCATTGGTGGCGTCGGTATTGTTGCCGTCGGTATTGTTGGCGTCGGAATTGTTGGCGTGGGTATTGTTGGCGTCGTTATTTAGGCGTCGGTATTGGTGGCGTCGGTATTGTCGGTATTGATGGCGTAGGTATTGATAGAGTTGGTATTGTTGGTGTCGGTATTGAGTGCGACGTTATTGTTGGCGTCGGAGTTGATCGAGTCGGTATTACTTGCGTCATTATTGTTGGCGTCGGTATTGTTGGCGTCGGTATTGATGGCGTCGGTATTTTAGGCGAAGGTTATTGTTGGCGTCGGAGTTGATAGAGTCGGAATTAATGGCGTCGGTATTGGTGGCGTCGGTATTGTTGACGTCGGCATTGGTGGCGTCGGTATTGTAGCCGTCGGTATTGTTGGCGTCGGAATTGTTGGCGTGGGTATTGTTGGCGTCGTTATTTAGGCGTCGGTATTGGTGGCGTCGGTATTGTCGGTATTGATGGCGTAGGTATTGATAGAGTTGGTATTGTTGGTGTCGGTATTGAGTGCGACGTTATTGTTGGCGTCGGAGTTGATCGAGTCGGTATTACTTGCGTCAGTATTGTTGGCGTCGGTATTGTTGGCGTCGGTATTGATGGCGTCGGTATTTTAGGCGAAGGTTATTGTTGGCGTCGGAGTTGATAGAGTCGGTAATGTTGGCGTCGGTATTGTTGGCGTCGGTATTGATGGCGTCGTTATTTTAGGCGTCTGTATTGGTGGCGTCGGTATTTTCGGTATTGATGGCGTCGGTATTTTAGGCGAAGGTTATTGTTGGCGTCCGAGTTGATAGAGTCGGTTATGTTGGCATCGGTATTGCTGGCGTCGGTATTGTTGGCGTCGGTATTGTTGGCGTCGGTATTGTTGGCGTCGGTATTGTTGGCGTCGGTATTAATGGCGTCGGTATTTTAGGCGTCGGTATTGTTGGCGTCGGTATTGTTAGCGTCAGTATTCTTGGCGTCGGAGTTGATCGAGTCGGTATTACTTGCGTCGGTATTGTTGGCGTCGGTATTGTTGGCGTCGAAATTGATGGCGTCGGTATTTTAGGCGAAGGTTATTGTTGGCGTCGGAGTTGATAGAGTCGGAATTAATGGCGTCGGTATTGGTGGCGTTGGTATTGTTGACGTCGGCATTGGTGGCGTCGGTATTGTTGGCGTCGGTATTGTTGGCGTCGGAATTGTTGGCGTGGGTATTGTTGGCGTCGTTATTTAGGCGTCGGTATTGGTGGCGTCGGTATTGTCGGTATTGATAGCGTTGGTATTGATAGAGTTGGTATTGTTGGTGTCGGTATTGAGTGCGACGTTATTGTTGGCGTCGTAGTTGATCGAGTCGGTATTACTTGCGTCAGTATTGTTGGCGTCGGTATTGCTGGCGTCGGTATTGATGGCGTCGGTATTTTAGGCGAAGGTTATTGTTGGCGTCGGAGTTGATAGAGTCGGAATTAATGGCGTCGGTATTGGTGGCGTCGGTATTGTTGACGTCGGCATTGGTGGCGTCGGTATTGTTGGCATCAGTATTCTCGGCGTCGAAATTGTTGGCGTGGGTATTGTTGGCGTCGGTATTGTTGGCGTCGGTGTTGGTGGCGTCGGTATTGGTTGCGTCGGTATTGATAGCGTTGGTATTGATAGAGTTGGTATTGTTGGTGTCGGTATTGAGTGCGACGTTATTGTTGGCGTCGTAGTTGATCGAGTCGGTATTACTTGCGTCAGTATTGTTGGCGTCGGTATTGCTGGCGTCGGTATTGATGGCGTCGGTATTTTAGGCGAAGGTTATTGTTGGCGTCGGAGTTGATAGAGTCGGAATTAATGGCGTCGGTATTGGTGGCGTCGGTATTGTTGACGTCGGCATTGGTGGCGTCGGTATTGTTGGCATCGGTATTCTCGGCGTCGAAATTGTTGGCGTGGGTATTGTTGGCGTCGGTATTGTTGGCGTCGGTATAGTTGGCTACGGTATTGTTGGCGTCGGTATTGTGGGCGTCGGAATTGTTGGCGTCGGAGTTGATAGAGTCGGTAATGTTGGCGTCGGTATTGTTGGCGTCGGTATTTTAGGCGAGGGTTATTGTTGGCGTTGTTATTGGAAGCGTCGGTATTAATAACGACATTATTGTTGGCGTCGGTATTGAGTACGACGTTATTGTTGGCGTTGGAGTTGATAGAGTCGGTAATGTTGGCGTCGGTATTGTTGGCGTCGGTATTGTTGGCGTCGGTATTGTTGGCGTCGGTATTGATGGTGTCGGTATTTTAGGCGTCGGTATTGATGGCGTCGGTATTGTTGGCGTCGGTATTGTTGGCGTCGGTAATGATGGCGTCGGTATTTTAGGCGTCGGTATTGGTGGCGTCGGTATTGTTGGCGTCGGAGTTGATAGAGTTGGTATTGTTAGCGTCGGTATTGATGGCGTCGGTATTTTAGGCGTCATTATTGGCGTCGTCGGAATTACTTGCGTCGGTATTGGTGGCGTCGGTATTGATAGAGTCGGTATTGTAAGCGTCGGTATTGATGACGTCGGTATTGATCGATTCGATATTGTTGGCGTCGGTGTTGTTGGTGTCGGTATTGCTGGCGTCGGTGTTGGTGGCGTCGGTATTGGTTGCGTCGTTATTGTTGGCGTCGGTATTGATAGAATCTATATCGTTGGCGTCGGTGTTGTTGATGTCGGTATTGGTGTCGTCGGTGTTGGTGGCGTCGGTATTGGTTGCGTCGTTATTGTTGGCGTCGGTGTTGGTGGCGTCGGTATTGGTTGCGTCGTTATTGTTGGCGTCGGTATTGATAGAATCTATATTGTTGGCGTCGGTGTTGTTGATGTCGGTATTGGTGTCGTCGGTGTTGGTGGCGTCGGTATCGGTTGCGTCGTTATTGTTGGCATCGGTACTGATGGCGTCGGTATTGTTAGCGTCGGTATTGATGGCTTCGAAATTGTTGGCGTTTGTATTGATGGAATCGATATTGTTGGCGTCGGTATTGTTGGTCTCGGTATTGTTAGCGTCGGTATTGATGTCGTCGGTATTGGTTGCGTCGTTATTGTCGGCGTCGGTATTGATGGCGTCGGTATAGATGGCGTCGATATGGATGGCGTCGGTATTGATGGCGTCGGTATTGTTGGCGTCGGTATTGTTGGCGTCGGTAAAGATTGCGTCAATATAGATGGCGTCGGTATTGGTTGCGTCGTTATTGTTGGCGTCGGTATTGATGGTGTCGACATAAATGGCGTCGGTATTGATGGCTTCGGTTTTGATGGCGTCGGTATTTTTCTGTGCCGGCATTGTTAGCGTCGGTATTGGTGGCGTCGGTATTGGCTGCGTCGTAATTGTTGGCGTCGGTATTGATGGCGTCGGTATTAATGGCGTCGGTATTGATGGCGTCGCTATTAATGGCGTCGGAATTTATAGTCGTGTTGATGGCGTCGGCATTGATGGCGTCGGTATTGATGGCATCGATATAAATGGCGTCGGTATTGATGGCTTCGGTTTTATGGTGTCAGTTTTGATGGCGTCGGTATTTTTCTGCGCCGGCATTGTTAGCGTCGGTATTGGTGGCGTCGGTATTGGCTGCGTCGTAATTGTTGCCGTCGATATTGATGGCATCGGTATTGATGGCGTCGGTATTGATGGCGTCGGTATTGATGGCGTTAGTATTGAATGAGTCGGTATTGATAGTCAGTATTGATTGAGTTGGTATTGTTGGCCACGGTATTATTGGCGTCGGTATTGTTGGCGTCGGTATTCTTGGCGTCGGTATTGTTAGCGTCGGTACAGGTGGACTTCGATATTGTTGACGTCGGTATTGATAGAATCGATATTGTTGGCGTCGGTGTTGTTGGTGTCGGTAATGGTGGCGTCGGTATTGATGGCGTCAGTTTTGATGGCGTCGGTAGTTTTCGGCGCCGTTATTGTTAGCGTCGGTATTGGTGGTTTCGGAATTGATAGAGTCGGTAATGATGGCGTCGGTATTGATGGCGTCGGTATTGGTGGCGTCGTTTTTGTTGGCGGCGGCATTGATGGCGTCGGTATTGATGGCGTCGATATAAATGGGGTTGGTATTGATGGCGTCGGTATTAATGGCGTCGGTATTGATGGCGCCGTTATTGTTAGCGTCGGTATTGGTGGCTTCGGAATTGATAGAGTCGGTAATGATGGCGTCGGTATTGATGGCGTCGGTATTGGTGGCGTCGTTTTTGTTGGCGGCGGCATTGATGGCGTCGGTATTGATGGCGTCGATATAAATGGGCTTGGTATTGATGGCGTCGGTATTAATGGCGTCGGTATTGATGGCGTCGCTATTAATGGCGTCGATATAGATGGCGTCGGTATTGTTAGCGTTGGTATTGGTGGCTTCGAAATTGGTGGCGATTATATTGATAGAATCGATATTGTTGGCGTCGGTATATTTGAGTCGGTGTTGATAGTCAGTATTGATTGAGTTGGTATTGTTGGCTATGGTATTGGTGACGTCGTAATTGTTGGCGTTGGTTTATATATATAGAGTGGGTATTGTCTGCGGCGGTACTGTTGACGTCGGTATTAAAAGCGTCGGTATTGAAAGCATCGGTATTGTTAACGTTGGTATAGATGGCGTCGGTATACGAAGACGATGTTGGGAAATATTAGGTCTTGCAGGTCGCGGGAAGTCAAAGGTAATGAAATATTCTGATATATGGAGCAACTAGCTGTTGCTCAAAGCGCACCCGCGCAATTTAGTCCTAATTTCTCCCCCTCATTTCGCTCGTTAGGGGCTGAATATCCAAAAACAACGAAACACGTAGGCATTTACTTTTTCGTGGAGCTAGTATATTCAATTTCATTCTTCTTACTTTAAAAATGACGTCAAAAGTCCGTAATTTTTACCCTCTTAGTGGGTTTGTTTTTTAGAAATCCTGAAATACGTGTTTATTTATTTCTAACCAAAAACATGTATATGAAATTGCATATCTGTAACTTCGTTTTGCAATTATCATTTAAAATTACATATATTTTTAGGTCCTTTGAGGAAGCAACCCGCGTGTTGTAAGCTTTATGTTATATGCTAGTTTCATTGCGTAATGGTCGGGTTGCAACGTTACTGCAGCAACTAAGTTTTCTTATTAAAAGTTTATCTCTGTGATGGCCTACATAGCGTTATATAACATAGATATAAAAATAAACATATTAAATGCATGACAAGATGTCTTGAATGTGCACGAAGTAAAAGTGCTGTGAGTGTGTTTAGCGCGTGGGGTTTTGCAGTTTCTGCTTACCCCCATGGAAAAAAAAGTGAATGTGTAAAATTTGTCCTTCAATTACATTACATTCTTATAATGATAATTCAAGGGTATATGTGTACGGACAACCGCTACTATATGACAATTATTATTTAATTTTCATAACCAAACGAAAAATTTTCAGCCCGCCTAGTGGTAAGCGGTTACCGTAGCCTAAGGACGTTTGCAACACCACAGGCGCCGATCACGCGTTGCCGACCAGGTAGCCTTCTCACTTCCGTTTGGGAAAACCTCGGCAGGAAGCTAATTCCACAGCATAGTACGCAATTATATTGGTTCCAAGGTGTGAGAATGAATGAATAGGGCGATGATAGAATTATTTACCTCAGTATTGTAAATCCAGAGCGGTGTCTCGTTGGAGAGTGCGCCAGCCTCCCCCCCGAACACGTAGAGCTTCGCCTCGTGTGCGGTGGCGCTGTGCTCCTGCAGGGAGGGGGGAGGGTCGCCGCGAGATTCCAGCTTCTCCCACCGACCTGTAGCTGAAGTTGCACGCTTGGAGTTAGATGACATCGGGGCCAAATTCCGTCAATGAAATACTAGACCGTAACCGAAACTGAACAACATTTGTATAAAGGTATTCATGTAGGTACAGCCACAATATTACATCGGTAAAAATATTAAAATAAACATCTTTTGACGGATGACGGTCTGATGTACAACAAATATAAATTTACTATTAAAATTATGATTTTACTGTTAACCGAGCACAATTCCTACTACTCGTATTACGAGCTGAGAACAGAGAATTTCTCACAAAAGCTCATTGCTTGCCACGGAAATCGAACTCCCGTTTGGGTACACTAGACCAATGAGGCATTAATTTTATAATTGCTTTGGTCTAGTCGACCCAAACGCTTGCTTATTTTAAAAGGATTATTTTAATGTTGTTATAATATTCTAATCTTAGTCAGTGACAAGTTAATTTACTCGTAACAAAAGCTAAAAAACGTTGAAATTAAAACGCATTGACAGATAAAAAATACAAAGTCGTAATTAGCATTTAATACTGTAGATGAGGCTCGACCTAATTAAAGGCACATTGGACGCTACTCCAGGCGCTCCGGGGAAGAAAGACACGTTTTTGAAGCACCCTCCAGCGCCTGCTGACGACAGCCTCTCCGATTGATATGAAGAGCTGTTACAGCTCGTAGTTTCACAGGGTATTGTGTTTTCTAATTGTTTGTGATTATAGGTATCTAGACTAAGAATAAGTACGTAAAAATAAATATGCAATGGGGTTCTGCGTCATGGGTTTGATCCCTAAACGAAACGAATATAATATAGCTGTTGTTATTCCGGGTTTGAGCGTGTTTTTGGGTATATGTTGTAATTTAACATTTCAGCCAAAAGAGTCCAGAAAAATTACGAATGTCAATATCCGGACATTATGTGAGAATTTATGTTTTAAAGGTTCCTACCATACTTGAGGAAATCTTTTTTCGGATTTCCATTATTTTAACCCTCTTAAAATAATGGAGGTTTAATGCTCCAATGGCATGTATTCCATTTTAATATGAATGGTGGGTTGGAGAAAAACTAAAGAACAGAAGGATAGATTCTGTGAGAGTAGATAGAAATAAAACATAGTGATGAGGTCATTGCTATAATAAAATACATGCTGCCTCGACACCGAATAATTGAAACTATAATAGGAAATTGATGATGAATACTCCAACACTGTATCTTAGACTTGTGTAGTACATGTACTATGTCCTATTAAGACCTAGTTCCCGACACTGACTAGTACAGTACTATTCCTTTTCGTATTAGTACATCATTCTTTTAGGACATTTTCGTTCGTTCCCAATGTTAATGATTCTTAGTCTCGTTCTGAACGAATAGTCGCGCGCTACTTAGTACTGTAGGACAGTAAGTACTAGAAAGGCACGAAACGCGCCTCACGAGCGGGAGCGATATAAAATAAGTGCACGAAAGAGTGAGATGCATGATAATATTCAAATGTCAACAATTTTATAGTTTAAAAAAAAGAAAAATTAACGTTGGATATAGATATTTCATGTAAAGAGTAATTGGGTATTGTTTAGAATGACGGTCCTGCCTGCAAAGTATGAAGGAAAATCAAAATGTAATTCATTCACTAATCTTTCAATGTACTACGGTACTACTGTACTAATAGTCCTAGAAGACCGAACTAGTACATTTGAAAGATTGTACTAGTACAGATCGATCCATTCAGTGACCGAATAAGGACAAGCCTACTGTATCTGGTGTAAGCATGTTCAACTTACCCAGGCTGTATCTCCAGAAGTCCCGCAGCGGCACCGCGCCGCCAGCGCCCCGCCCGCCCAGCACATACACGTGGCCGCCCAGCAGCGTCGCCGAATGCTTCCCCCGAGCACACGGCAACACGCGCCCGTTGCTGCCGCCGCTCTCCACTGAGCTCCACATCTCATCTGAACGGAAGTGAAAGATTTTTCAAATAATCCATTGTTAATTCATTCGTCAGCCATTTTTGTAGTCTTTTCGCTTCAGCAAACGGTATTAACTAGCATTTTTCCTTTTGAAACATAAAAGTAATAACTTTTCACAATATAAATTAAGGGAAAAATATAACACACGTTTTAACAGCATCAAAGGCAAAAACGTAAACTCAGCATTTCAAAACCGATAACAAAATTGCACGCTCGAAGGCTTGCGACAAGGTAAACCACATTGCGTCTACCCCTCCTCTGTAATCGAAAGTTTTCCGACTTCAAAGATGCCCTCCGAATAAAATGCATTACTCCCCTTCAATGTGCATAAAAATCACCAACTACTCGTCGTGTTGGGCAGATGAAATGC
This sequence comes from Craniophora ligustri, assembly GCA_905163465.1. Taxonomy (NCBI): domain Eukaryota; kingdom Metazoa; phylum Arthropoda; class Insecta; order Lepidoptera; family Noctuidae; genus Craniophora; species Craniophora ligustri. Next base: position 197,040 of record LR990967.1, on the reverse strand, counting down.
TTTGCGTCCCCCAGGGCTACATGTTGGGACCCTCCGTTTCAACGTCTATAAGTATTGCTTATTGCGAACGGAATCCCTTCTTGCTGCATGTAGGGACGTGTTTAGGAGTTATCGTTTACAATGTGTAAATATTTGTTAAGATTGAGGTGGTCTTATTTGTCTGTGGGAGATGGGATGAATTACGATTGTCATTTTGTTGTTTGATGTTAGTGTGTACTTGTAAAGTCCGTTCTTAAAATAACTACCTAAGTGAACAGATAGTTATATAATTGTATGAATTTATCATAAATCGATTCAATTTAACTTTCTATATAAAATCCTTTTTGCCTGTCTATTTAAAAAAATACCATTGATCCATTTACTCTCTTGGATACAATCGTGAAACAAAATGCGTTTTACAACGTTACCTTGCCATTTCGTAAGAATAGTTTTACCATGATCTTTTGTAGGTTGTCTGTTAGTCTGAACTTAATTACGGTGTACATGCATAATTTATTCGTTCCACTGCACCGATATATATTGTTTCTATGTAGTAACCCATAAAATTACGAGAACATAGATTAGAACTTTGTAGAACTTAACAATTTCCTCAGTAAGCTGGCCAGCAGCCAACTGTTCTGTAACAAGTTCAATATACGGATAACGAATGGTCGCGGGACGCGGGCTGAAAAAATAGCTCCCATTTTAGTTCAGAAACTTTGCGGACTTTTTAAGATATCTTTAAACAACTGCAAGGTTCTTCAACTTTTAATTTCTATAATACGGATAAGATTTTTATAAAATAACTAGCAGACCTGGCGTTGCTGTTGCTGAGTTATTTGTTGGATTATATTGTAGTTTAATCCTTAATACAAGTTATTCATTAACCTAGTTGTATTGTAGACTTAAGAGTACACAAACCATTTTTGTATAAATCAAATAATTAATGTTTAAACTGATGCTAATAAAAGTTTATCTATTTTATTATGATTATTATTATTTTATTAAACTATTCAGTATAGATAAATATTGTGATTCTAAATAACAACCATTCTATTTCTCTAATTGGATCAAAAAACACAGTGTGGAAAATAAAATCTCATTAAAAGTTCGACATGGACAAACAACTATAGACATTTTTCTATAGGTATATGTAGGTATATAGATAAATTTTATTAACGCGTATCCAGGATACGTATAAAAATATCATAACTCCGTCCAAACCATATCTCTCAAAGCAATAACGTTAAATAACCCTTTTACGAGACAAAGCCACAACCCTTCCTATATTAAGAGTTATGGCTTCATAAATGTCCGTTCTTATTCCTACAGGCTCGTATACATTTTCTCATCAAATATTTAGTTCGATCGCCCTATAATTAGTCACTGTTCAGCAACCCTTTGTTTATCACGTGACTTGTTTGACAACTCAGCCCAGACCCCCGGCTGCTGACATGTTGGTATACTTCCAGGTAAAAAAACGAAAACATAGGGGAGATAAGAGGGGTCTCTGTATAGTTGTCGAGGATAAACGAGGGTAGACGTTTGTGTAATCAGGAGTGACTTCCACGGACTTGTCGGTTGGTGTGCTCCTTGAAATCACTAATTTACGTTACTTACATTTTTGTCACTTCTCCCAATAAGTGAGGTTGTTATGATTTTTTTTGGAATGTTGGCAACGGTTTCAAGGTTATTATTAATTGCTGAAGTTTAAGGCATATCTACTTCGAGGCTGCCGTTAACTTTAAAATGTTTTATTCGAGCAAGTTTAAATGTTATAAGTTTTTACCACGTTCAGTATATTAAACTTAGGTAAACCACAGTTAGTTTATTAGTTTGATGTGTTTGATCATTTTATTATAACATTGATTTATGGTGCAGTCGCAATGCTTCAAATCCTATAAATCTTTCTGTTCTTACACCGGTTCAGTTTTCCAGCAAATCTTTTACCATTCTATTCAAACATTCCTGTATACCGCTTCTGTTTGTGAACGGCCCGGGAGCCGCGCGGTCAAGGGGTGGCGTGAGGAGCACCCGAGAGAGGGCATTACCTCGTCTCGATTGTAAACGAGTGCGCGGCATCGATGGGTTAATCGGGAGCCCCTGCCTCGCCAGCGGATTATGACGGCCTCACAGTGAGGCACGCGCCGACAGTTCTGTAAACCCTAAACAAATTCCAGTTGTTGTGTCCACATAGACGATGTTTTTGCTTACTTTCATTAGAATGCTAATGCTGAGAATGTAAGTAAAATGTACACAGTTCTGTAACGTTGTTTGAATTTAGCGTGATAATATTTGTACGGGTAAGGTAATTCGGGTGAGTTTGTATTTTGTTTTGAATCTGCTTGGTCACGTTCTGCTTTTAGAGATTATATTTTGCGTTTTTAGGAATATCGCGTTTTAATATCTAAAATAATTAAATTGAAAATCTGCTAAGTACCTAAACTAAAGACATCATATGTGCCTTAGTCCTCGGATTAATCATTATGGTAAAGGTAAATAAAAAAAGATTAGTGTGAGTTGAACTTGCTTGGAGTGGGTTCTGTACGATGAATGTTATCTACCATACCTTAATTGAACTTTATGTAATGAGCAATCTATGAGACTATCTATCATGAGACTGATTCTGCTCATCTAGCCCTACCAAAAAAGATGTACTAGCTATATGAATGCTTGCAGCTACAGCTCACCTTTAACCGCAACTACTTCGAATCTGTCCGGCTATTTAGGAAATATAAAAATATTTTGGACGTAAGGGCGGGCGGGTCAATTTTATAATATTGAAACAAAATTTCCATAACAGGTATGATTTTTTTTATGGTACTGAGGTGGCAAACGTTGTAATTATGTCAAATGGCGGGTAAAGTTAGCCAACTCAGTAAGTGATTCTATAAGGGTTCCGTATGTACAGTCGCATTTACGGTACCCTAAAAAGTTCGTAGGTACTTAAAGCAAAGCTGCAAGACTCTAATTTTCAAAATATAATTTCATATTATAATAATTAATTTAAAACTGCGGTTCTCAAACTTTCACCTGTAGTAGGTATCTACCTACTCGCACAACCATTCGTTTCCAGTAGGGTAGCAATATGTATAGAATCCAGTTTACATTTTATCCGCGTGCAATGGAATTTTGCGGACTGACTTTAAACATATTGCCTCGAGCTTGTCGTATCCAAGACTAACTCAATTTCCGTCCCTGGATTTCAAACTTTGTGGCGTATCTTTTCGTACCAGCGTACAGCGCCGGGTGATGTCAGATTCTACAAGCCAATACTACTATTGTCTTTGGAAATGATATTTTTTATAACTGTAGGTACGTAGTATATAGGACACTTTTACCATCGAAAAAAAAACACAAAGACTCATCAGGTCTCAAAGTCCAGATATCAGTACCTATCTAATATGTAAGTGGCAGACCTGCCATGGTACCACGGTTTTTTTTTGGTTTAAGTATGTGTGGTGTAACTTTCAATGATAGATTGAGCAATGATGTGATAAGAAAACGTGTTTTGAAAGACGACGTACCAGTGACAAAATTGTTTGTACTGAGATGGTTTGGGCATGTTGAGAGGATGAATGATAGGCGATTGACGAAAGGAATTTATAAGGCGGATGTCAGTAGAAACGCCGGGAGGGAGTACCTTAGAAGCACATACACCGATCTAATTGTATGGTGTGGCATTCTGTAGTTTCGGCCTACCCCTATGGGAAAAAGTCATGTGAAGAAATCTTTATTATATCATAAACATTTGATACAGGACATTTGCGTAGGCCACTTAACTTTCCCAATAAATATCTATAATTTATCAAAGAAATATCTTATTACTTATTAAAAGGTATACTTAGTTACCATTACATATCTACGTACGAATAGGTATGGTTGACCAATCGTCTACCGATGTGCTCTGGCCTTTATGAATCAGATTTCGATTAATGGAATGGCTTACGGCGTCCATGGGGAGGAAGCGCCTAATCTGTTCCTTTTTCTATACCTCCCGGAAACCTTTTAGCTATATTTTGTTGATGAAATTGGTTTCAGCGGCAACATAAGACTCACTTATCGTGACTAATGGATGCTACGGATAACGGATCCCGAGTAATACGTACGTGACGGAGCAGGTATGTTAAAGGAATATTGAACTTAATACTGGGGGAAAGATATTTTGTAGATTCGAAAAATATAGTAAAAGATTAATTTGATTATTAATTATTTGAAAAAAACCTACGTGACCTCACACACTTGTTCCCAGATTATTGTACTACAATGCCCTAACTTTAAAAGAATGTCTATAGGTGGGGTTTTTTGCTGAATTTTTCTCCATAAGATTAACGTCTTAAAAACGCACAACAAGAATCTTAACGTTTCATAAATTCTTCATAAAGTTTGTTCAAATTAAAATCCTTTTGATTTGATTCGACTAACAAATCATTCCAGAAGAAAAAAATCTTCAACCCTCCATGTAGTAGTTACCGTGACAGGGCAATACACTTATAGATCCTTATACTGTACTAGGTGCAGAGGTAAGCATAAAACACATTAAATATATGAACAAAGAAATTGAAGCAAACTCCATGATTAAAATCAAAGAAAATTCTCCAGCATCACTCTTATTAAAACCAGTACCACAAGACATAATACTGTGTGAAGCAATGATTTTTGATGAGGCAGCAATCAGAGCGAATGGCCGCGTTTTCTGGATCAACGCGCGTCTTGAATACAAATGGTGTCGCGACTCCGCCTGCATAAAAATCGCATATAAATGCAGCAGACGGTGTTGAAGATTAAATTTAATTAAATTCAGCAAAAGGTCCTGCTTTCTGTGGAATAGTCGTTGAGGTTACCTTATGAATTCAGTATAGCTTATTAGAATTTGGGCTGATGTACTTTGAATGTCCTATTTTTGTATAGTATGTTTTGGAGCGGAGGTAAGTAATAATTACTAGTTCATGGATTTGAAGGCACAACATCAAAATGTATTATATCATAATATATGATATGTTCACACCTTCATAGTTTCTTGAAACGCCGCCGTTTAAAATCTTCGATGGGATTTTTTACGCGAGTTCCAGTGCTAATGTTGGTTTGGCTTTTGCAAATGACGTTTGCAACACCAGAGCTGCCGCTTCCGCGTCGCCGACCCTTAAAGATGTTAGTAATTATAACACAAGACACCCAACACCTCAGTTTTCTGTATGGATTAATAATATCAATATTATTTATAGGTACCGCAATAAATCCCGCTAAAAGTAATTTTATTTCAAGTTAGTGTAAGAAATGACTATCTATCATCGTGTTTTTTAGCATAAGTGCCATCGAAACCTTCATAGTAATATCAGCAGGTACTATTGATGTTGCTATTTATAACCTCTTCACATGATGTCATTCTTTTCATCTCTTTTTTCCTTTGAAGTCAAGCTGTATGTCTTTCTTTTGTGAGCGTTCCTCGCGCGCCGTTTCCCAGTTCATAGATCATGATACCCGAGCACAGAGCGGCGGTGTCGGAGACGACCGGCCGGAGTTATCTCAGCGTACCTTATAGCGATCAATACGGACCAAAATGGGTCGACTTTGTCGATGTATTTTATGTGGCAATCGGAAGACAAACGAGTTGACAGACACGACATAACCACAGTCGGTAGGTAAGTTATTTATGAAAGTATGTATTGGGTACTCCATAATACATCATGCTATTATACTTATTTATTTACAACTAATTTCGTAAATTATTGAATAATCTCCATCTGCTGAAAAAATGTGTAGGTATTACTAAATATTGAACTATAAATGTTAGCGTAGGTAGTATGAACTATAAATGTTAGCGTAGGTAGTATGAACTATAAATGTTAGCGTAGGTAGTATGAACTATAAATGTTAGCGTAGGTAGTATGAACTATAAATGTTAGCGTAGGTAGTATGAACTATAAATGTTAGCGTAGGTAGTATGAACTATAAATGTTAGCGTAGGTAGTATGAACTATAAATGTTAGCGTAGGTAGTATGAACTATAAATGTTAGCGTAGGTAGTATGAACTATAAATGTTAGCGTAGGTAGTATGAACTATAAATGTTAGCGTAGGTAGTATGAACTATAAATGTTAGCGTAGGTAGTATGAACTATAAATGTTAGCGTAGGTAGTATGAACTATAAATGTTAGCGTAGGTAGTATGAACTATAAATGTTAGCGTAGGTAGTATGAACTATAAATGTTAGCGTAGGTAGTATGAACTATAAATGTTAGCGTAGGTAGTATGAACTATAAATGTTAGCGTAGGTAGTATGAACTATAAATGTTAGCGTAGGTAGTATGAACTATAAATGTTAGCGTAGGTAGTATGAACTATAAATGTTAGCGTAGGTAGTATGAACTATAAATGTTAGCGTAGGTAGTATGAACTATAAATGTTAGCGTAGGTAGTATGAACTATAAATGTTAGCGTAGGTAGTATGAACTATAAATGTTAGCGTAGGTAGTATGAACTATAAATGTTAGCGTAGGTAGTATGAACTATAAATGTTAGCGTAGGTAGTATGAACTATAAATGTTAGCGTAGGTAGTATGAACTATAAATGTTAGCGTAGGTAGTATGAACTATAAATGTTAGCGTAGGTAGTATGAACTATAAATGTTAGCGTAGGTAGTATGAACTATAAATGTTAGCGTAGGTAGTATGAACTATAAATGTTAGCGTAGGTAGTATGAACTATAAATGTTAGCGTAGGTAGTATGAACTATAAATGTTAGCGTAGGTAGTATGAACTATAAATGTTAGCGTAGGTAGTATGAACTATAAATGTTAGCGTAGGTAGTATGAACTATAAATGTTAGCGTAGGTAGTATGAACTATAAATGTTAGCGTAGGTAGTATGAACTATAAATGTTAGCGTAGGTAGTATGAACTATAAATGTTAGCGTAGGTAGTATGAACTATAAATGTTAGCGTAGGTAGTATGAACTATAAATGTTAGCGTAGGTAGTATGAACTATAAATGTTAGCGTAGGTAGTATGAACTATAAATGTTAGCGTAGGTAGTATGAACTATAAATGTTAGCGTAGGTAGTATGAACTATAAATGTTAGCGTAGGTAGTATGAACTATAAATGTTAGCGTAGGTAGTATGAACTATAAATGTTAGCGTAGGTAGTATGAACTATAAATGTTAGCGTAGGTAGTATGAACTATAAATGTTAGCGTAGGTAGTATGAACTATAAATGTTAGCGTAGGTAGTATGAACTATAAATGTTAGCGTAGGTAGTATGAACTATAAATGTTAGCGTAGGTAGTATGAACTATAAATGTTAGCGTAGGTAGTATGAACTATAAATGTTAGCGTAGGTAGTATGAACTATAAATGTTAGCGTAGGTAGTATGAACTATAAATGTTAGCGTAGGTAGTATGAACTATAAATGTTAGCGTAGGTAGTATGAACTATAAATGTTAGCGTAGGTAGTATGAACTATAAATGTTAGCGTAGGTAGTATGAACTATAAATGTTAGCGTAGGTAGTATGAACTATAAATGTTAGCGTAGGTAGTATGAACTATAAATGTTAGCGTAGGTAGTATGAACTATAAATGTTAGCGTAGGTAGTATGAACTATAAATGTTAGCGTAGGTAGTATGAACTATAAATGTTAGCGTAGGTAGTATGAACTATAAATGTTAGCGTAGGTAGTATGAACTATAAATGTTAGCGTAGGTAGTATGAACTATAAATGTTAGCGTAGGTAGTATGAACTATAAATGTTAGCGTAGGTAGTATGAACTATAAATGTTAGCGTAGGTAGTATGAACTATAAATGTTAGCGTAGGTAGTATGAACTATAAATGTTAGCGTAGGTAGTATGAACTATAAATGTTAGCGTAGGTAGTATGAACTATAAATGTTAGCGTAGGTAGTATGAACTATAAATGTTAGCGTAGGTAGTATGAACTATAAATGTTAGCGTAGGTAGTATGAACTATAAATGTTAGCGTAGGTAGTATGAACTATAAATGTTAGCGTAGGTAGTATGAACTATAAATGTTAGCGTAGGTAGTATGAACTATAAATGTTAGCGTAGGTAGTATGAACTATAAATGTTAGCGTAGGTAGTATGAACTATAAATGTTAGCGTAGGTAGTATGAACTATAAATGTTAGCGTAGGTAGTATGAACTATAAATGTTAGCGTAGGTAGTATGAACTATAAATGTTAGCGTAGGTAGTATGAACTATAAATGTTAGCGTAGGTAGTATGAACTATAAATGTTAGCGTAGGTAGTATGAACTATAAATGTTAGCGTAGGTAGTATGAACTATAAATGTTAGCGTAGGTAGTATGAACTATAAATGTTAGCGTAGGTAGTATGAACTATAAATGTTAGCGTAGGTAGTATGAACTATAAATGTTAGCGTAGGTAGTATGAACTATAAATGTTAGCGTAGGTAGTATGAACTATAAATGTTAGCGTAGGTAGTATGAACTATAAATGTTAGCGTAGGTAGTATGAACTATAAATGTTAGCGTAGGTAGTATGAACTATAAATGTTAGCGTAGGTAGTATGAACTATAAATGTTAGCGTAGGTAGTATGAACTATAAATGTTAGCGTAGGTAGTATGAACTATAAATGTTAGCGTAGGTAGTATGAACTATAAATGTTAGCGTAGGTAGTATGAACTATAAATGTTAGCGTAGGTAGTATGAACTATAAATGTTAGCGTAGGTAGTATGAACTATAAATGTTAGCGTAGGTAGTATGAACTATAAATGTTAGCGTAGGTAGTATGAACTATAAATGTTAGCGTAGGTAGTATGAACTATAAATGTTAGCGTAGGTAGTATGAACTATAAATGTTAGCGTAGGTAGTATGAACTATAAATGTTAGCGTAGGTAGTATGAACTATAAATGTTAGCGTAGGTAGTATGAACTATAAATGTTAGCGTAGGTAGTATGAACTATAAATGTTAGCGTAGGTAGTATGAACTATAAATGTTAGCGTAGGTAGTATGAACTATAAATGTTAGCGTAGGTAGTATGAACTATAAATGTTAGCGTAGGTAGTATGAACTATAAATGTTAGCGTAGGTAGTATGAACTATAAATGTTAGCGTAGGTAGTATGAACTATAAATGTTAGCGTAGGTAGTATGAACTATAAATGTTAGCGTAGGTAGTATGAACTATAAATGTTAGCGTAGGTAGTATGAACTATAAATGTTAGCGTAGGTAGTATGAACTATAAATGTTAGCGTAGGTAGTATGAACTATAAATGTTAGCGTAGGTAGTATGAACTATAAATGTTAGCGTAGGTAGTATGAACTATAAATGTTAGCGTAGGTAGTATGAACTATAAATGTTAGCGTAGGTAGTATGAACTATAAATGTTAGCGTAGGTAGTATGAACTATAAATGTTAGCGTAGGTAGTATGAACTATAAATGTTAGCGTAGGTAGTATGAACTATAAATGTTAGCGTAGGTAGTATGAACTATAAATGTTAGCGTAGGTAGTATGAACTATAAATGTTAGCGTAGGTAGTATGAACTATAAATGTTAGCGTAGGTAGTATGAACTATAAATGTTAGCGTAGGTAGTATGAACTATAAATGTTAGCGTAGGTAGTATGAACTATAAATGGTAGTATGAACTATAATATGAGCTCTTTTTTACAGAAGTGCCTAAATATTACTGAAAAGAAAGACTTAAGACCGTGAGTTAAAGGTCCGTATCCTGTCCGTTAACTACTTTCAGTAATCTTAAAAATGTTGATCTAATATCTGTATTTTCCAGCCATTAGTTCTACGAATTATGTGTACATTCCCCGTGTCATCTATACTATCTATACTAATATTATAATGAGGAAAGATTTAAGCCATTTTTATTTAAGCTGATTTCAATACACGTGTTTTTGGTATTGCCAACACAAATTATCACTCAAATTGCAAGGAAAATTAAAATAAAAATGTACCTAAATTGAGGAAGCAAGACTTAGCCGCCAAAATTGATCTCATTATTGGGGGATTTTCCTCATAGTGACATTCTCTGTATATTTAAGTAAGCATTCATAATTGGCTCATTGACACTTGACCTGTATCCTCAAGGGTTGGCAGACACGTAACATCGTGTAAGGGAGGTGTAAACTGTAGGGCGATCGGCACGCGACGCTCACTCGCGGGTCGACTTCGACGTGAGCTTTCCTATTTCATGAGAGCACGTGTTCACGGTTCATTGTTTATAGATGTTGTTTCAATATACGGAGCCAATCTTCACTTGTTTTTACGGCTTGAAACACATGAAATGGAACCAACTTTTAACGTATAGCAGATAGGTAGAGCAACAAACATTTTTTATTGAAATCTTAGGATAGCGATTGACCACAATCTCAGCTAAAGGTAAGTGATGATGTGGTCTTAACATAGCACGCTCACCAGACGATACCCCTAAATTGTACTGGAATTAGAGTAGGAGTTTCAAATATCCTTGATTTATGATGTATCTGTAGGCACGCATAATAAAGTATACAGTACCTACCTGGTGAATCATAATTTTATGAGATTCATTAGATAAATCTCAATAATATTTGACTCAAATCATGCCGAATATTATTAACCGAATTCAAAAAGGAGGAGGTTATCAATTCGACTGTATGTTTTTGTATAAATAATGTAGGTAATGGAATACAGAAAAAAAAGTATTTACTAGTACAAGACATTGAAGCAGCCAAAACTCAAATAATAACAAAATTCGTAGTTAAAGAACTGAAAAATTCACGGTTTATTAAACTTTTTATATTAGTCGGCGTTTGGAGGGCACTTGTCCTCGGGTAAGCTGGACTCCGACACACTTCGAGCCTCCGCCGGGAAATGAAAACACTTCAATATATACAATTCGTAATTTCTGTGTCTTCCATGTTTACCAAATAACGAGATTACAAATATAATAATAACTGCCTCCTTTGGTCGCAAGTTTGTCTTGGATTTGATTCCCAGGTCGAGCAAAGTGTTATTGGGTTCTTCTCTGAAATTTTCAGTTGCCTCTCGGAGTTTAGATTCATACCCGGTTGATGGCAATAGGGGCTATTATATGGGGTATAAAATCATACAGGCGAAATTTACCGTACAATGTACATTAATTCGTATTCCTCTGTCTATCCCTTCAGGGACAACAGGCGTGATGGTATATATGAGATTAATAATATTAGTAAACCATTATATAATATAATCTATAGTTTTAAATTTTAATTATGTTAGTTAATTACGACTGCAACCTGTAAGTGGTTACATAGAAATAGGTAGGAATGTAGATGATCAAAATGACATCTGTTCATTTGCATCATCGATTTTAGGCTCCGCCACCACCGCCTAGGGTCGACAGGGGAAACAAATTCGATTTAGCGATTGTCTGTCTATAGCGAGGGTGTCGCCAGGTTTTGAGCAATCAGAGGGACTCGGTACTGTCTGCCTCGCTAAATTGAGTTTATTTTTTGAACGTGTTTGTAGGTAAAGAGTGAATTAGTGAATTAGGTGAGAAATAGTAAATTAGAATTACAAAAAAAATGATTAATTAAACAGAACTAGTAATCCCCGAAACTGCATACGTAATGCGAAAAATATGTTTGTCTGTATGTTGCCTTTATACGCTTTAACTATTTTGTCTCAAAAATCACAACTTAAAAGGGAGCAAAGGAGGGCGGAAGTTTTTATGCGGAATCAATAATATTTTAAAAGAAAAAATACTGCTACTCTGTATTTATTTCCAAAAAAGGGTGATTTATGAAAAAGCAGATCGGATAAAATTACTAATTCTATGCAAAAATAGGGGCAACAGCTTGTATAAATAAAATATTTAGTGTTTAGGTACGTACATAGAGTATGATGCAACTGTGTTAGCTTTCCTAAGATGTAACTTCTATAAAATCAAACACATAAAGTATTCGAAACGTCGGGATTGAATAAAATCAATACACCGCGATGAAATCCGTAAAAAGTAGTTTTACTTTAATATCAAACAAAGTTGTTTTAAACTACTTTGAACTGTATTTACAACGGTTCAGTTGCCTTAGTAGTACAAACTACCAATACCTGTAGCGAAACTAAAGCGTTGTCTGGATTAGCGGTTAGCGGGATTACTCCTGGTTTAACAAACGGTTTACACAACTCGGATATCCAGTTTATTACTAGTCTGATACTGCACGGTAACGAAGAATGACAGTCTTTAATTTGTAAGGGTTTTAGTAAACATACCTGAATGTTAAATGCAGTCAGATAAATAGAAGAGAGGGAGGAAGGTTTTCACACATGTTATTTTATTAGGAAGACTAAGTTGACATGTTGTTAGTGTTAAAATCAACCCATTTACTGTCCACTACGGGGCATGGGTCTCCCCTAATTTGAGAGAATGTAGGCTACCAGTTTGTAGGTAAGCAAGCTTCACACGCTATCGAGGAAATCTCTCAGGCATGCGAGATAGTTCACATTGTTTTCCTTTATCGTTAGAGTCCGTGATAAACTTAAGCATAATTTTTAACGTCATTAGTATGAAAGCCTAGCTTTCAGTGATTGATGATTGATTGTAATACTTATTTGTAAGAGAAATACACCTGCCCATATTATGTGTCTGTATGTTTAGATATATTATACTTGTGCCGCGCCGGTCGAGTGGACAGGCCCATTGTGTGGCCACTATAGAGCTCACTGATGAACACTCCACAATAGCCCAGCCGCTGATGAGCTGCCCACAATACCCAGCACTGATTAACCGATAAGTCTCGCCATTGTGGCTCTGACGATTACAGATAGAGCACATAATAGTCTGTCTGGCTTTACGGCCAATTGTGGTATTGAGTGACATTAATCAAATATAATTTGAACTTTTCAAAACATTTATTGAATTTAGAACGTTAACATCAAAATAATACAGATGACTCAAGCGTGATTACATGCAAATTATCTGAAGGTAGATAGCCCAATGATGTGACCTGAGACTATAAATTTAAGGGATGTGGTAGGCATACTCAGCGCCTGAGTGCGATCCCAAGACACGCACTACTGACTTTCCGAATTTACATCAACAGTGAAAGAAATATATCGTGCGGAATCCTACATGCTCAAATCTCTTAGGCATGCGATGTTTGCCAACCCGCACTAGGCTAGCGTTGTGGTTAACTACGCGTATAATAATCTAATTTCTCTTAAAAAAATATGGAGACCCGGTGCCGAGCGGGAGGACAGTATATTTAGACGGTTGATTATTTCAGATCAGAATTGTTGCGAATCAATTGGCCATGGAGTAATACTGAGAGGCTGTTTGGTCGATACATATACATAACCAATCAACGTACGTGGTTAACGGTATATTATCTCTAAGTAGTCAAGGAGACAAGGAGTAAACAGTGAGCGCCTCGGTGGGTGTGTTATTAAATTCATCTTTCCATCCATCATTACTGTCATATCCATGAATAAATGTAGAAGTTATGCGTAGGTTGAGATTTGATTTTAATTTACTTACTCATCATGCAATTATTCGAAGCTTTTAACAAACCCCTTACATGTACTTCTAAATGGGAAATTCGCATCATGTGGTAATTCAGTGCCGAAATACGACTGTGTTCGGGCGGCGGGGTGTTATCGGGCTGGTAGGGGTGAGCAGGTGTAGCCGTAATTAGACTTTAGTCGTTACTAGTGAACTTAGGATGTATCCAATACCTACTACGTAAGTACTAGCTATCGTGCTGTGTTCCCAGATGTCCTACATTAGATCGTGTAAAAACTTGAGCGCAACTGGAGCGGATAAGCTGATAACGAGCGAGGCTGTGCTGCCATTACTCACTGTCCCCCCACCGTAGTAGATAGAACGGGGAGGAGAAAAAAACACTAATGGCTAAAGCGAAGCTCAGTGGAAAATTGCACTGTACTGGTGTACCACCAGTACAGTGCAATTTTCCACTGAGCTACTTATGGAGACTTCTCTCCTCCGTTACACGTATTGTAAGTTGATTGCAGTAAAAGAAAGAAGATGAATAGAATAATTGACCGTTATTGTGCAGTCTAACAAACACACCTGTAACATACACGTTTAATTGTACTCCTAATCCGTTAAAACATGTATACCGACGAATTGTTAACTTCACAATATTCTGTGGCAAAGGATACTTGGATTTATAAGGCCAGACATAATTTAATACGAAAATTGCAACCATGCACTGCAGTCCAACGCGGGCACAATCTCGCAGAACACTTAAACACTGAACGCTGTGTATTATTTGCCAGCTGTTACAATATTCAGCGCGTCTGTCCTTGGTAGAGCTCGACGTAATTTGAGCAGGTTACGACGAGAGCGTGTCATAACCAAGGTATATACGACAGCAGACTACACTACTAGAAACATAGGAATAAAAGGTAACTACGTATATAGGCGTCTTCAAATTCTTCTAGACAAGCGCGCTTCATCGTTGATCACAATACCTTACGCGTATTTTCACATCATAAAACCTGGCAATCAAGCGTAAATTTATTAATAATAATAAAGGTACTAAGGTCAATTATTTAGAACTATATTAGAAGATAAAATTAAAGGAAAAAGAGGAAGCTGAAGACCTAGACGAAGTTTTGTAGAACAAGTGAAGGAAAGAGAGGGGATCAAGACGTATAAGCAGTTAACATGGAAAGCATAGAGAATAGTATTGCTCAACCGACAAAAGTCAGTTCTTGAATCATAGACGACCCGCTTAGCTCAGCGGTAGTTAACGCTGCCTGCTGTGCTATGGGTCCCGGGTTCGAATCCTGGTAGGGACAAATGTTTGTGTGATGAACATCAACATTTGTTTCCGAGTCATGGATGTATCTATGTATAATATGTATGTAAATACAAAAAAAAATATATATGTAGTATATCAACCATCTAGTATCCGTAACACAAGCCTCGTTGCTTACCACGGAGCTAGATGGCGCTGTGTAATAAATGTCCGGAAAATATTTATATTTATTTATTTAATTTCTAACAGTGACTGTTTCAAGTTCTGAAATTTTAAGTCCGGTTTAAGTAATGCAAACTTACAGTGTGTTGCAAGATGCTGTTTATCGCTAATTCTGTAATGTATAGACCTTCTGTACTGCCATGGTTTGCGATAGTGTGGCGACGACTAAACAGCCGTCTAGGTAAACTCGCAAGTTATCCGCCTGAACGCCCACGCCGAGGGTCAAGGGTAGCGAGACATATTTTACGGGAGATATGAGCTGAATAAGCCCTAGATAATAATATATCTGTAGGTTTTTCACATATAAGTATATTATTATGTGTATATTGTTCCAATGACTTAGTGACAACAGATGTATTAAAAGTTTACTTTATTTTGTAGGTACGTTGGGTATTTTACACATGTAGACACAGACTCATTTTTTGCTTAGTTTCTTCCTTTAATTAATCGATGCATTTATACACATATTTTTGGTAGCTGTGGTTGCCTAGTGGTGTGACCGGTCGACTGAGATGCCAAAGGTCTCGAGTTCAAACCCAAGGCTGAAACCACTGACTTTACGGAAGTTATGTGCGTATTTATCACATGCTCAAAACAGTGAAGGCAAACATTGTGCGGAAACCTGCATGCTTGAGTGATTTTCTCGATAGCATGTGAAGTCTGCCAACCCACAGTAGGTTAGGTGGTGGACTATAGCCTAATCCTCCTCAAATGAGAAGAGACCCGTGCCCAGCAGTGGGACAGTAATGGGTTTATGACGATTTACACCCACTCAATATACCTAGTCAAACATACAAAAATAGTACCTAACTCAATTATGAAACCCCGCGTATTCAATCAACAGAGCGTAGTTTTAATTACAATACACTGCCTTTTTCATTGTAAACGAGACTAATTAAAAACGACTCTACATCAAACCAACAAGATTCATTTTCCAACTACTAAAAATTTCAAAACATATCAACGATCTATTATCAACTTCATTCCATTCAAAATAAGGTCTGTTTAACATAAACACGTGTACTGCGAATCCCTCGGCAAGTTTTGGAACGAGTTTGTGTCGTAGGAATAAGTGTCGTGTGAGGGTAGTTTTAAAGTTATTTACCGTTTGGTCTCGCGGCGGTGGCGGGTGAACGACCCGCGACCCCCGTTATGCAATGTCCGTCTGTCTGTCATACAGGCATGATATAATGGCGGTAATATGAGAAAATGAAATGCCGATACATGACAGGATATGAATTAATGATAACTTTAAAAAAAAAAGCAAAACCAACTTCAAAAACTAAAAAGCAAAAAATAACTTCATACAGTTGTACCTTTTTTTTAGTTTTAAAGGTATGTAGTCGGTGCCAAGCCAAACGTAATAGTACCTAAGTACACTCTTCGCGAGTGACCTTGAGCGGGGTGGTTACAACCACCACATCATCGGCACCGACTTCATTCCTTTAAAACTAAAAAAAAGGTACAACTGTATGAAGTTATTTTTTGCTTTTTAGTTTTTGAAGTTGGTTTTCTTTTTTTTTTAAAGTTAATTTATTTTTTTCTTTTTAGTGTTGTATATATATATATATATTAAACTTTTCATATCAGGTCAATCTAATAGCCTGAAAGAATACAACTATCGATCCATATATACTTATAATTATGAAAGATTTTTCCTTCAACTCCTAACCGTTGAGGAGTTGTACCTTCCATCATCAGATCATTACATGAAATGTTGATTTTCAGATGCAAATACTTGAACAGCTTTGGAGAATACATGTAAATGTAATAAATGCTTATAACTGAAAGAATTTTCTTTTAAATCTTAACTGTTGAGGAGTTCTACCTTCCATCATCAGCTCATCAACCTCAAATCATGATTATCAGACACAAATACTGGAACAATTTTAGTAAATATATTCAAAACGTGATAATTGCCTATAAAATATGAGGGTTGCCCTCGATTTCCCTGGGATTCCATCATCAGATCGTGATGTGGTTACAATGGGACCATCTGTGAAGTCTACTCTTTTGAACAAAAAAAAAATTTTGCAAATCGGTCCAGGCGTTTTGAAGTAATTCGTGAACATACATAAAAAAAAGATTCCGACGAATTGAGAACCTCCTCCTTTTTGAAGTCGGTTAAAAAGCAATCATAATCGGACGATTCAACGTGATTGTACTTACTTAATTGTAGAAATCTGATTATTTATTTTAGGGCCGATGTTGTTTTATTTAAATATATTGCAATTTGTGTCGGTATAATTTTTTTGTAACCCAGCAATATTTTTTAAAGTTTAAGTTAACATACGGTTACGGTTTCAATATTATTCTTTTCTCTAATATTTATAAAATCACTAGTAAATGTATCACTAGTATATGAATAAAAATCTTATCTTTATTTCTAATTCAGAATTAAAGGAGTGCTACTAAGATTTAAAAGCCAAAATATAGCGGACACTCTTCGAAACAACTTAATCTGCATAATTTATTCTAAAAACCTGCTACTACCTATTCTCGTAGACAGAATCAGACAATGAAAAAGCAAAAAAAAAAACAACATGTTCCCACGCACAGAACATTTGACATGTGGTGAGAAACGCATTCTTCATACAGTTAGTAGGTATTTACATATAACGACGTCATTACAATTGATGGGATTCATACCTCTGTGTAGCCGGAATTAATACAACGATATGAATGACGATACTTTGCTTATTACACTAGAACTGTATTGTAAGCATAAAGTACCTACCGAATCATTAATTTACGTATAGGATTCCACATTATATGTAATTAATTATGTATATTAACCGATAAGTATATCGGCTTTTACAGGGTCGGCAACGCGTGAGCGATATCTCACACCTGGTATTGCAAACGCCCATAGGCTACGGTAACCGCTTCCTATCAGGCGAGGCGTAAGCTTGTTTTTTTTTATGGTGATAAGGAGGCAAACGAGCAGGCGGCTCAGCTGATGGTAAGTGATGACCGCCGCCCATGCACATTTGCAGAAGCTTGCAAATGCGTTGCCAAACCCCTTAGAAACCGTCCAGGTTTCTTAAAATAGGGAGTTACTGAACTGACAGCAAACGGAATTCCCATGCTGTCAGAATAGTCACTCCCCCAAAGAGCTCTGGTAACCTTACTCACTCGCAGAAAGACAACTATTGTTGATTCTTTGCGGTCTTCTGTAAGGCGGAGGTAATTCCCCAGTCGGGCAGCTCAATTTGAGCGAGAAATCTCGCTATGCCCTACCTCCTACAAAATTGTTTGACACCGTCGTGATACAAACAGAATACGAACATTGGGCCAACCAATCGCATAACTCCGATAGAACACGATTATCCAATTCCAGAACCAGCTCAAAACCCTATCTACATTTATTGGGCTATTATAAGAATAGACTCGAAGATTTTCTATAGTATGTCTACAATGTCGACCTGAACTTTCCCCTAGTCATATAATAGATAATAGTACCTGCCTGCCTACCTGCTGAGTCGCCACGACACGCCGCTGAACCGTCTCCCTTTCTCCTTTATCCTTATTTGAATAACAGAAAGTTCAAACTCGAATCCTCGCCGTTAACCTACCTATTGTAAGAAAGTAGTTATCATTTTATATCCTCCCTTTATTACTTGCTTACATTGACGTATTGCTATACGTTATACCGAGCCTTTTTATGATCAATTAATGGCTCCAGGAATATATTATCTGTGGCGATATTAATGTTCCCGTCAATTATTTACACCCATAAATTATGACATTGGAATACCCATTATGCGAATATTAATGTTTTTCTGTTTTAAAAAAATGTGTGTGTGCCGGAATAGAAGCAGGAGTAAACATAAAGTCTTTGCCATTGGTCAATATGCGTGATAGTACATATGTATACTTCTAGTCCCACGCTGGGCGCCAATACTACGCTATGTTTATACACGGAAATTAGAGGTTTCAATTAAAGGACATAAAATAGAAACGTAGGGTCAATGACACGAGCTTTTGCGGCAAACCAGGTCACAAGGCCGTTGTTTAATATCCTACATATTCAGCCTTTTGTGTGTGTTTATGTTCTTTCATGTTTTTAATCACTGTTTCGTTTATTTTATTCGTTACAAAGCAGCAGAGCAAAGTATGTATGTTATTTCCATTCAAAATTCTTACATTTAAAAATGTTTGATACGTAGTTTTTAATAGTATGACATAACATAATTACATTGATTATAATAACAACCCAAATACCTAAATATCATCTAACTAATGCGCATTCCGTTGAAACAATAAATATAACCTTAAATAGCCCATAAATACACTACATATATCTATGAAGTGTCAATACAATTTACAAACAAAGATGAAATAAACCCCTATTGGTTCCCTATAAAACTACCCTTCTTTTATCCAAATTAACAGTACATGTGTACGCAACCGCGGCACGCGCCCATTATCACTCACCGGTGGCTCAACATCATCAGGGTGCCATCCAAACAAAACAATAAACACGGCACTGATCTTGACTCGCCCGCGACACTGACACACGCGCGTCCTCGGCGAGGGTGCGCGACGCACTGGCGAATATCGTGGGTGTTACAAGGAAGAACACTTAAATTTCCTTTTTTTATTCATGGTTTTAGGTTTATTACAAGCTAGAGGTTTTAGTTTTGATAACTTATATGTAAGCGAAAGAAAAATAATATGGATGCTCTTAATTAACGTGTTAATATTAATAAAAAATAAATTGAGAAATACAGTTAAATAAATCTGCACGATGTTGGATAAACAAATCTGATGTCAATTAAAATTTACGCAAGAATTGTTAGTTATACTTAGGCAACAACGATTTATAGTTGAAATTTCTTCCTCTCAATCTCCTAATATTCCAGATAACCTCCCTACCGGCAACACCATCGCGTGTACGGGTGCGAGGGTGCGTTCAGCACACCGGTACCGGACATTCGGGAGTTCCGGACGGCGACGGCCGGCGCCAGACGACGCTGCGACGAGACCATTATCATAGTGTAACACTATGCCATTCTTTTGATGTGATATCATATCACCATCATCGGTGAATTTATCATAACCAACAAGGTACCTGATTAGGAGATACATACAGGTGCAGAAAACGTTGACAATAATTAGTAAGTTATTACAAAAATAAGTACCTAAATGGAAAGTATTCAGTAGGATATTAAACAACTTGGTTGATGCTCCTGAAACACCAAAGTTCAAAGACCAATGTTAGCTCTCTTTTAATATATTATTAAAAACGGAAATTATGAAGAGCTTTGAAGTTTAGTTAGTTCATGTACCTACAAGTACATACAATATTTTTCATTAGGGCGCAGAGCCTCAGGAAGTCAGATGGTGTGGGTATTTAATTTTCAGTTAACGATAATGTTAGGGGCAGTAGCGAGGGGACGTTACCCTAACAGTATGTACTTTACCTAAAATATCATGCCGGACTTCCGTCAGTCAGAACTCATTGTTATTCGGTAATTTATACAAAATTATTAGTTTTCATAACTTGGAAATTGTTCTAATTGGTATTCTATGTTAACAGACATTCACCTTTTATGTCTATCTGTGGTACATTCAGCGAACAATTGTGGCATTGTACTTGTGTGTTACGCAACCGTGCCAAGGCCGACCCGGCCGTTGAACCTGCCGTCCGGAAGGTTTGATGTCTTATTTGATTACTTGGAATTGGAATAAGAACAAAAGTTAGCGGAAACATCGCCTTCAGTTGTTGACAGTAGAAAGACGGAAGCCAATTCCCTAATAATATTTTTTAATAAGTATTATTCAATAATAAGTAGGTATTTGTTTCTTTGTGACGAAGAAGTTTCCACATTCGAATATCGCTTTGAATATAGACAATAAATATTTAATTTTCTAAATGTTAGTAATATTTAACTGCCTATTATGTTGCTACACACACTGATCTTATCATATTACCTTCTTGCTGTAAGCGTTTGTGTATCATGTAATTTCATCAATGAATTATTTCACCAAAAGGGGTTTCTGAACGCGTCGCTGTTCTGGATCAATATGGCGGCGGCGGCGGTGGGAATGCAAGGAAAACGCGGGAAACCTTGTAGCGCGCCATTTTGTCGTTGTCATGGTAACCAGACAGAGCCTATAGGATATTGTTAGAAAGCCCTTGTTGTGAGGGGATTTAGGATGTTGGTAATGAGGCCGTCTGATTCGATGTTTTTGGCATCGGTACACTTATGTTTTAAGTAGATATAAAGCCAATTACAAATCGTTGTTGAACTAAATTTATAGAAATTAATTATACATCTAGTAGGTATAGGTAGTTGCCTAAAAAGTGTGCTGTCTTTCACAAAGTGAACCCTGATATCTAAGTATTAATTTATTATTATATTTCAATATTGAAGGTACTTTTCCACGACAATGAGTTTCAATTCATTCCTCAACAAATCACAAATCAGTAAATTAATCGATTAGCAATTATTCTGAACAGCTCCCTAGAGTCCCCATCCCGTGAACAAGTGTAACGTCTCGCACCCCATTCAATGTCATGTTACTGAAGCAAACACTCCCTCGACTGTAGCTGTTAACTGAAATGCTATGGCTTGAGAGATTTACCCCAAAAATATAACAGGGTCCCTTTATAAATATAGCCAATGCTTAGGAAAAAGAAGGTTATCTGACTGAAAAACTTGATACACAAGATTTGATCTACGGAGGATGAATGCCAAACGTAATGATGATGATGATTAATTAAAACAATCAGGGCATTATTAAGGTTCAACATTGTGTCACAGATAATAGAGAGCTATAGGTGGGTACTGAACGCAATGTAAAAATAATTATTATCGATTAAAATCGGTTCACAACTAACTATGATCACATAAAAAAAACACATAAACATATTATATAAATACGTTATATTTCCAAACTGGTGGAAAATTGTATTTAGCCGCATCTGGACAAACCGGAGCCGTCTGAATGTAGTTGAGATAAGGCCGAGAAGAAGAAGATTGAGTATTATATGTAGTACCGTTGTATACGTAAAATTATATCTTGTAATCGACTACAACAATTAAAAATTGCCATGCCTGTCGTAATGGAAAAGGAGTCTATCTCTCAACAAGCATCTGTCTGCTGTCTGATGGCATATTTTAAGTAACACCCCCAAAGCAGACTAACATTATTGCTAAAATATGGAAGCCCTGACGGAGTCTACTTAGTGTATATTTATGTACGACATTAGCGAGGGGGATGCACACACCTGTGGAGAGAGGGCAGAACTGAAGGCTCTCGGGGAAATTGGTACCGAGGTGGAACTGCCGTCTGGGGGAATCTTAATAAGAGGGTACTTCAGTATTTATTGATGTCCTGTTAAGCGAGATTTGGTAGAACATTCCTTTTCGATTTTTGTACTCGCCAACAAAAACAAAAAAATATTAGGAGCTAAACTTCAAAAGCTTGTAGTGAGTAAGACCAACTAGAACCCTTTTTTTTTCATCCTATAACGCGGGGGAGTTCGGAGCGTAAAATAGAGCTTGGGCGCGTAATTATAAAACCTCATGCTGGTTACCTACCCATTTAATATATCAGGGACCGTACTGAAGCTGAACTAAATGGAACGGGGAGGTGATAAAAACTTACACGACAACAATTGTGACAACACGCTACTGTTACATGAATTCTTATTTATTATGATGGCACGTCAATACACCAACCTTTGTTTGTTGCGTTGGCTTTGTACTGGTTAATAATATGACAGAGTTAGGATTACGGAAGGCATATGATAGAGCCTCCTATTAAGTTCAAATATATCTCACAAGGTACCTATAGGTACAATCTCGAAGTAGGGCACACACATGGTAGAGCCACTACAACCATCGACGATCATCATCGACCGTCCGTTGTCGTCTGAAAATATATGGAGAGATGTCACGCGAAATGCAAGCGCGAGCCTTTTACAGGCTCACTCGTGAAATGTAACGTAAATACTACCTTTTAGTTTACTGCCTGTTCTGTACTGTAACCGTTCCACAACTTATTTATACACGGCATTAAATATCGTAGATGCTAGATTTTGTAAATAAGTTGTGGTCCGCAACGCGCGACACGTCTTGTGCTGCACATCTCCACAGACAGATAGTATACCCTTTATTTAAATTAGGGTGATTAACATTCTTTTACCACATTGTTCCGAGTTCAATGTTTAGGATATAGGTACCTACAAACTTGTTATAAAAATCCTTATCAGAAGAGACTTCCGTGTCTGACCGGAGTCAAGCTATGAGGGGCCGCAGTAGGTCACGGGGGGCTCCGGCGGGCGCGGCTGATCATGCGTGCCTCAGTGGGACCGCGGAATTAATTCCCTTTATGACCCCGCAGTAATCAGGCTCATTAATATGTGAGGTCGAGCTGATAGGAACTGCTGAACACATTGCATATAAAATACTGTGATAAACCACATATACCATCACGCCTGCCGTTCCCAAAGTGTTAGGCAGAGGTATACCTACTTATAAACACCCACATTTCGACGGGCCTATTGCCATCAGAAAAACCCAATAATTTGAACCCATAGAATTTCGAACCTTAGGCCTCTTGCTCAGCAGAACTTACAACCACTAGACCAACGACACAGTCAGTATTAACTAGGTTCTAGAAAATGACAATAATTATACACAAAAAGTGCTTAAATACAAATTATTCTCTGATATCTTAGCTACCTACCTATTTATGTACAACTTAAGATCACAAGTTTTAGTTTCGAAAGATACTTTCGTACCAATGAGTTATACCTACCTAGTTTAAAAAGGTTAACAGATATTTTGTAGCGGCAAACAATCAATTTTCAATTACCAATTTTTTTTCAATATTCCAATATTATTGACACATACCACAGTAAAAGTCGAAAAAGACAAAAATAATCTCTACATTATGTTCATAATCGTAATAAAGTTCCCTCTACTATAAGTGAAATATGGGTATACTTCCTGATACATGGGTAGATTTGTGGAATGTAGAGTTGGCCTATAAATTGCACGCCTGAACAGTTGATTAGATCCATAACCATAATCAGAGTGAAAAATACCCAATACGTAGTTTGCTTTGATATGGTGCATTGGGGCGTCAATCAGTAGCTACCAGTGTGAGACAATCAACAGTAGCATTTACATTATTGCTTCCAATACAGCGGGAGGAATCTTTTAATTGAGACGAACGTTAAGTCGGTGTAAGTGTGAAAATTAAGGGAAAGTGTGTGTAACATAAAAGGATAGGTAAGTGCGTAGATAACTTGAAAACATGTTTTCTATTATGAAAACATCTTAAGTTTCAAGTGAAGACTCGGTCACCATAATGTAATTTTTTATATTAGATTCTATCGCTGAATAAGAACGTAAGAACCCGTCATTTTAGTAAAAAAATAATCTAATTTATGAATTGCTAATTAAAAATAATTTTGTACGATGTATGAGCAGGTTTTTTATAAGTAATTCTACGGAAAATACCGAAAAAGCTTAGCAATCGGTAGCGTGCGTATCTGCTAACCTGCAATGCAATGTCTTTGGTGGAAACTAAGTAAAAATATAAGTAATAATAATTTCTTACTATATCTACAAATTCCGTAACACAAGCCTCGTAGCTTATCTCGGTACTAGATGGCGCTGCGTCAATATGTCCGGATATATTTATTTATTTGTTTTAGCACACTTACGAAGCTTGATATTATTGGGGTTAAAGATCAGGCAGAGGTGGAAATCATTGTGTACAATGTTAATCAAATTTAAACAGGAATTGTGAACTTTTAAAATTTATTGTAAAAGCAGTCTATCTCAATATTTTTACCGATACCTAGAATACATGCTAAATAAAATATTTTGATTCAGACGAGATGAAATGGCACACAACTACTTTGAATCGTAAGCCCCAAAAATTCAAAACATTGTATGCTTTGGCACAGGTGATTCATCCCTGACGTAGGGTTTGTACAGGTGTATTTATGGCATGTTCCCGCATTCTTAAGGTGCGCGTGGCTCTGCATAAGTAGAGCCTGATTTATGCGTGCAGGGGAAAAGGTTTACGGTCAACACTTCCGTGCCGTTTTATTTCGTCTAAAGTATTCGTAACGTAACGTTAAAAGGTATTCGAATAAGCATGCCTCTATTTATATATTATAATAACCGCATTTCTATTTATGTTGCAACTTATTTTAAGTACTTAATTAGAGGTAGGCAGTTATGTAATTAATGTGTTTGCTTCACGATTAGTCTTGTCTGTAGTTTCTCGCACATGAGAACACAGCTTTGATGTACGAGTACATAGTATAAGTCTTAATTAATTATTTACCCTATTACTACGCTGTGTTGGATAATAAATATAATATAATATCGTAAATAAGTACCTTCGTCCTGTGTCTCTAATCACGAAATGAAACGAAGGGTGGGAACTTTAACATAAAAGTCACAAATAACATGGAATATTATAATATGATTTATATACTTAGAAATATTAATTAATTTAAAAAATATCTATCACTTCCTTCAATTTTAACATAGCATTGTGTATCCATAATTTAATATTTTGAACGCATTATAAATATTTAGAATGTTGGTAACATTGAAAAATGACATTTGTACCTAATACTAGTGAAGCATCACAAGTAGTCACAACCACGGAGTAATCGATACACGAGTAAGTTAGCGACCCGTTTAGCTTAGCGGTAGTTAACGCTGCCTACTGTGCTACGGGTTCCAGGTTCGAATCCCGGTAGGGACAAATGTTTGTATGATGATCATTAACATTTGTATTCGAGTCATGGAAAAAATATAAATTTAATATATCAACCATTAAGTATTCGTAACACAAGCCTCGTTGCTTAGCTCGAAACTAAATGACGCTGTGTGATAATTTCCAGAAATATTTATTTATTTATTTACTTAAGAACACATACGATTTCGTTCCCAAAGGGTTAGACAGAGGTGCACTGATGTACATTTACATTTTTTTTAAGTTTTTGTTCCATTTCCAGTTCCAACCGCACACAAACCAAACCGAACTGCTACTATAAAGTATTTCATAGAAAAACCCAATAACACTTTGCTCGACCTGGAAATTGAACCCAAGACCTTTTGCTCGGCAGTAGCACGTATGACCTCTAGATCAATGAGTTAGTTCATTTCTTTGATTCAAAACTATTAAATCAGTTCATTCATATCTTTTTTTTATGATGATAAGGGGGCAAACAAACAGGTGACTCACCTGATAGTAAATGATCACCGCCGCCCATGGACAATTGCAACACCAGAAGGCTTGCGATGCCAACTCCTGCAGAAACCATTTAGGTTTCTTAAAATAGAGAATTACTAAACTGACAGCAAACAGCTGTTATTGTTAGAATAATCACTTCCCCAACGAGCTCTGGAAACCTTACTCACTCACAGAAATGCAATTATTGTTGATTCACTGCGGTCTTCTATAAGGCAGAGCTAATTCTCCAGTCGGGCAGCTCAATTTGAGCGAGGAATTTCGCCCTATCTCTCAAAAAGTCTAAAAAATATCTATATAAAAAGCAGTCAGTCACCACTTGGTTCCAGAATGTGTTTTATTTCATTTACGAATTAAGATTATTTCAACTTACCTGTTTCATGATTTTCCACCATCTTTTATTCAACTTATCGATACTTGCACATCACTTCAAACGTCACAGTTAACACTGACGGATTTCTTTCTTTCTCAATCGAAGAACGATTGCAGTTTTTGTTTCATGTTTGTGTTAAGTTTTACTGTGTCTTAACTGATCATCAGCAAACATTCCGTCCAAGCACTGTTCGCGACACTGATATATATTTAAAATGAGGTAGGTAAGTATTTGTTTACGGCTCATCAGCTGTATTTCGGCTGACGGGCGTGGGAGGACTGAGTCCTGAGTGGCAACTGCAACAGTGCCAACGTGAAAATAATATGAGAGGAAAACATTGTTGATGGGTCCGATGATAATCCCGCAGATAATATTCCATGTGCGTGAGTACAGCGGTCATAGGACGGTGGCGGAGCGCAGCGGCGCTGAAACAACATGACGCGCCCGGGACCTCCGAATGAGAACCTGCCCACTGTGAGTGCCTGAGTGGTGTCACTTCCTTTGCCTACTAATTCTTTTGTTTGCAATACTTGTGCTAGATCGGCACTGCTAGTTTTTTTCACATTGACATTAGTGTTTGTTCTATATTAAACATATTTACCAACTTTCTTCAGATCAATAATTGATCTGTCACTCAGCTCTGATGAAGAATCTGTTTTTTTTTACAGTAACATAGTATAAATATTATCTTGTATATATGAATTGGTTGTGCTTGGTCTTTTACAAAAGATATAAAGGAAGTTCTATAATGTTAAATAATCAATGACACTTTCTAGTACCTATGCTTATTTTTGGTATGGCATTACCCTTTTTAAAAGTAAAATTTAAAATAGACCTAGTGTCTGTTGTTTTATTTGTATGGTGTGTATTAAGACACAATAGAATTCTAACAGGGACTACTATTTGAGTACTTGCTTATTTTTAAGAGATGTATGTCAAACTAAGTGGTACGAACTAGTAGGCAAGTATTTATTATGATTATTTTAGTACTCTGGCTTTAGTGTATGTATTTGGCTCAGTTAAAATGTCTTTGTAGCATATTCTAGATAGTCAGTACTTTGAAAATATCATTGTTATTGCACCCAGGAGATAAAAAGCTGTGATATCATATACATCTTTTAAAAACCTATTGGGCTATCAGTTTGGTTATCACTTGATCCATTAATTACTACACTGTTATCATTGGGGACATAAAAAGGTAGGTTTCAAGTACTACATGATGTCAAATCCTCTGAAAGAAAATTCTAAATACAAATCAATGGTTGTAATAACTTTTAGTAAATGAAAATACAGTGGTTCATATTTGGTTTCTTCTTGGGGCAGACAGACTATACAGATTGCCACATGCTAAAATCTCTGCACTTTTGCTTAATCATGAAATAGATTCAAGATAATAATAGATAAATAAATAAATATTTCTGGACATTATGACACAGCGCCATATAGTTCCGAGCTAAGCAACAAGGCTTGTGTTACGGATACTAGTTGGTTGATATACTACATATATACTTTTTTTTTGTAAATACATACATATTATACATAAATACATAGATGGTTGAGCCTATCATACGAAATTTAGAGAGTTTTATTAAATAGTGGCAGGGCTTCTAAAGGAACCTTTTTAAAATCATAATAATTAACAGGTATGATAATTATAAATTTAACTCCAACTTATCATGCATACAGATCTCCTTGATTATCAAATTACAACAATATGTATGTACAGATTAAAGCAATATCTGAGTATATCTTAAGCATGCTTTATCAGTGCAGGTAAGTCTTTCATAGAGAAAATACTTAAATTGAATAAAATAATACAAAGGGATATTTGAAATGGCTACCTATTACCAACAAGATTTAAATTTAAATTACATAGTTATCTCTTTGTAGTTATAACTGTTTTTAATTTGATTGTTGTTTGATTTCTTAATCTGTGCTGACATAATCATTATTATCATTTATATGATTATGTTTGACGACAGCTTGAACCCCAAATTGGCTGTTTAGTCAGTCATTGTCCTGCCCAAACAGGACATAGGTGTCTAGTAATCATAATTATCATTCAATGGTTCATATACGGTAGAATGGCTGTTTGTTTTAGGAACACCCACATTGAATGTTGAGATAGTTCACAAGTTAGTGTTATTGATATTGCAGCGATAGTAATCAATTTAGTATCAACTCGGTAGGATCTCCACTGTGTGACAATAACTAGTTATTACTTATAGCCACGAAAATTATATTCAAATATTAATTGAAGTATGCACTAATGTCGGAGGAGAGAAGTGAAATTTTTAATGTAACTATTGGAATATTGAGTGTTCATATAGTTTCAATGTAATGATTCTTTTAAATTTTACTTAGTGTGAGAGTTCAGTGTGGCTATATGGGTGTTCTGTGAAATAAAAGAATGGAAATTCATTGTGATGAAAGCTATGGGTCAGAGAATCGCTTTAGAGGCGGAGGCCTTTAGGATTTAAGGAGCGGCCCTGAATTTAACTATAAGTATATAAGATCTGGGTTTTTTAAGTTGTGGAATGTTCTTCATGATATGTATGATAATTTAATCAACATTTTTCCCGGTTGAATGAGATTAATATGTAGCATTTATAATTACTATCTTAGTAAACACCCACACATATATAGGTACACAACATTTCAAGATTGGGTTAACACATTTACTTAGATATGTTAGAATTTTATCTGATGTTTGATCTAATGTAAAACATTGTTTAATCTAATTTTCTATGTAACTGAATATTACCATAGTACAGGTGATCAATAGTCTGCAATTTTCTTTTGAATCCATTATGAACCAGATTTTTTTACTCATATACATACATTATGTGAGTATTTTGCATTTATTGCTTACACTACTAAATCAGTTATTCTCATTAATTCAAACTAGAACTGTTTTCCATATAGATCGTAGGAAACCAACTAATTATTAAAAGAGCAATCAAAACAAAATATAAGCTCTCAAATGTGTGTAACAATGCAGAAAATTATTGTTCTTCCTTCATAACTAACAATGTGCTAATTGCTTTATTATTTTGATATTGAATGAGTGAACAAGTGAGAGCTACTAGACAACCAATTTAGTTTTTATGCTTCTGAGTGCTAGGATTAGAGCTTACACAACTACTGAATTTTAATTGGCTAGACTAGTAATTTTTACGCTTTATCAAATTCAATGTGATCCAATTGAGACAATTGGGCGCCACCTTGCGGCAGCACTTCAAAGCGAAGTGTAAAGTCATGTGTAAAGCTGTGTAGTGAAGTTATCAATTTGTTTGCAGTGCGGCCGGTAGATGCGATTGAAGTATGTCGTTGTTCAAAAACAGTGACAGTGTTAGTGTGTTGCTATTTTCTTTTTTTTTAATTTCATTTTGGTTTGGTTTTTGGCTAATAGTTTTTTCGGTAATTCGTCAGATTTTTTTGGTACCTTAGCTCATTTAAATTTACCTCAAAATATATTCAGGCAAATAAAACACTTAATTATTAATGTTGCCAAAAATTAAACTGATGCCTTATTATACTCACTCCTGCTATGCTTTTCCAATATTAACTATTTTTTGCACTTTTTAAAATGTGTCAAAGAAACCATTCAAATGTTAAAAATTTTATGGGTAATTAGTCAATAAAATAGTTTTCAAATTCGCAGATTCTTAAAACATAAAGGTGAAAACCTAAACCCTTCAAAAAAGGTTCCTACGCTCTACACTCTCCAGTCTTGAAAGTATTTTTCCTCCCTTGACTGTGTATAGTTTTCTAGTTTTCTATATTTCTAGACATCAAAACCCATTCTTTAGTGCAACCCCATACAATTTTTTGTGGCTACTGTACTTATTTGGTACCCACTATCCTCAGATCAAACTGGTGGTGGTCGGGGATGGCGGCGTGGGTAAGAGTGCGATCACCATCCAGTTCTTCCAGAAGCTGTTTGTAACTGACTACGATCCCACCATAGAGGACTCGTACATACAGCACACTGAGGTGGATGGACAGTGGTGTATTCTAGATGGTGAGTACGCTGTTCTCAATCATTATCAGCCGATTTACTCTCCCACTGATGGGTTTCCTTTTATTTGTCAAAAATGAAGCTACAGTCCACAATGTTAGCCTAGTGAAGGCTGGCAGACTTCTCTTGCCATCGAAATTTCATCTTGCAGATGAAAAAAAATTTTTTCTTTGTTTGAACCAGTAGTAAATATGTTCATAACTTCGAAAAATCAGTCTTTTATTATCTATCTATCTATCTATGTAGCTATAGGTTATTCCTTTGGTGATAAATCTGTTGAATGTCCCCCAGTACTGGACACGGCGGGACAGGAGGAGTTCAGCGCGATGCGCGAGCAGTACATGCGCAAGGGCGACGGGTTCCTGCTCGTGTACTCCGTCACCGACAAGCAGAGCTACGAGAACATCCGCCACTTCCACACGCAGATCCTCAGAGTCAAAGACAGGTGACGATATAGTCATTCACTCAGTCTATTTTATTATAACGTACTCAAATAGCCTGCTGATCTGGCGTCGCCGCATCGTCGTGTTTAAAATTTTAAATGTCCTGCTATTTGGGTTATTTTCGTATTTAAATGTCTTGCTGTTCTGGTATCGTCGTGTTTTGTGTGTTGGTGGTGTTCGGCTCCTTCAATATTGGTAGAATTACACGATGACTTATATTATATGCATGGCGTTGGTTATTTGTTGCTTCAAATAGTTTTGTCCTGTCCTTCTGAAATTACCTGTAACTTTAACAACCTCAAATTCAAGACTTTAAAATTTTGTTTATTTTTTTTTGTAAATGTGTTATGGGAATTACATAGAGCCGTTAGTGTTTCTGTGAAGAAATAGTAAATATGAATTGTCTTTCAGGGAGACGTACCCAATGCTGCTGGCCGCCAACAAGGTGGACCTGGTGCACGTGAGGGCGGTGAGCGAGGAGGCCGGCCGCGACCTGGCGCGAGCACTCTCCGCGCCCTACATAGAGACCAGCGCCAAGGAGCCGCCGCTCAACATCGACGCTGCATTCCACGAGGTACGCACACTACATCACACATTATACAACGTGATCGAGGAGGCGCATAACAGATTGCGCATACAGAAACAAACTCAGATAATAATATGGCCTTTTTTACAATAGTAAAAAAGGCCATATCTGAGTTTGTCTTAGGGGTCTCCAGTAATGCAACATCGACGCCATCTAGTAATTGAGATAATCAATTTCTTACTTACAGAAATAAAATATATAATTTCATATCTAATATTACTTCCAGCTAGTGCGCATAATCCGCAACCACCCGCAGCAGGAGGAGAAGCACCGCCGCCGCCGCCGGATCGGCAAGTGCGCGCTACTGTGAGCAAAACACCACCACGTCTCCAGCAGCCACTTGCTATAGTATGTTACACGCCTCTGCTTGATGTACTGCGGAACCGGTTCTAATCACAGTCACCGATTGATTATTCTGTGGCACCGGTTAAGTATGCCGTATAGGTACTGTACAAAACGTTCCAAGTATCTTATTTTTGTGACACTGTTTGCTAGCAGATATTGAGTGTATTTTTGACACAAAATTAAGTAAATGAGGTAATGTAATATATGTATCCTAGTACTGCACTGTATGTGACAGTATGATATAAGACCATTGATGGTATGGTGGTGAGCTTCACACATCGTTCATGAATATATTGAGTCGACCAAACTGCTCCGGCCCAGCTCACTGCTTGCTGTTTGTAAATACAAGATTATCTACATTCTGTTTGGTAAAAAAGACACTAAATAAAATTTAATGAATTTGTGTATGTACCTACTACTAGCTTTCAATGACTAGTCTGATTTAACTTTGCGTATACAATGTTGTGGACATCCACTAACTAACAGTTATCAGATGGAACGTTACTACGAGACCAAATGACAATATTATGTGTACTTTGTGTTGAGCACAAATTTATTTTATTGTAGATAAGGTTTATTTAGCTTTAGCCATCGACTTCGTCTGCGTAGAATTTTATTAGTAATCTAATCCAATCTACTTATTTATTTCTACCCTTTTTTAAGAAATTCTCTTTCCCGCATACAAACTTCCTCCGCCTTTTCGCCCTTTTAAGGTATGATTGCCGGGACAAAAACTACACTTCACCGAAAACCAAACTATCTTCATAACAACATTTCATCTAAATCGGTTCAGCGGTTCATAATATTGATATGAATTATTTTACAAATGTATAATTGTTTATTGATTTGTATAACCTTGCTTATAGTATAGGAATGTATGTTTTACGCTTATTGCACAAACAGTTAGTGTAACGTGTATCAATGCTTAGCATTTACGTTAACTCAGTAAGCGTCCATAGAGTAAGGTGTTATTGTGACCAAAACTAGAGATTTAAATTATTTTTCGGATATAAATTGTAATTAGACTGTTTAGGAGGATGGTGCAGGTTATGGCAGGCTGTGGTATAAAACAATTTTGGCAGCAGATATGCAGATTTATTTATAATTATGATTTTTTTTATTGATGATAATGGAAATAGGAAAGTGAATTGATTGAGATGTCATACCGGCCTGGTATAACGTGCGCTTACCTCTATCCACACCAAAGTTTTAAAAGGTAGTTGAGTCAAGAACAATGCATTTGTTACACAGACACCAAAGAGATCATTATGATTAAGCTTTATTTTTATAAACGTAAGGAGTATATTTTAATGTTTAAAGATTTATGTATAAGTACAATGTGGCGACATCCGTGGACCCTATAAATGATATCTACTCGCCGAGGTTCACAATTCATGAGTAATCGTTGCCAGATACATACAGACTGAATTTCGTTTATCTCTGTCGTTTTTAGTTTCAACAAGTATACAAAAAAATCGCACAATTATGCAATTTCTATGGAGATGCATATTTTAGTTGAGTATTACACAAAGACTTGATACACCAAACTAGTGGAATGTAATGTCCTGCTCAGCGGTGATTTGTAATATTAGTCTAAAAAATTTATGATTTTCAAGGTAAACAATAATAGTAGTTGAGTTCCAAAATGTATCGTTAGGCGGCCACTATATGTATAGGAAACGTTATAGACACCATTAATCAATAACTAATATTCCTGTTAGGATGGATCTTTCAACTATGGCCGTTCTCGTGACCACGATTTGTATTTTAGCTGAGGCTGTACACTGGCCGCAGAAGCCAATTATCAAGCTAGGTAAAATCAATCTTATACCCTTACTATGTGATCTTTGATTATCTTTAACGGCGGAATACACAAAATGCCTTTCTCACTCACTTCCAATGTGAAAGAGACAACACTATATTTCAGTCCTAAAACTTAAGTAGCGTTTTAATGTGCAACAATTTTGATTACGTAAAGAGGCCGCATTAAAATAATCTAAATGGATCTGAAAGCTGCAATATCGGATACCCTTCATACCCCAAACCTGTTTAATTATTCTGGCAACGCGACTGTAGACTAAATAAACGTAAACTTATAAGATACTGTGAAGGAATTGACTCGGGAATAATAAGTGTTCCAATAGTTAACGTAAGGCCTACGATAGATATACACTGGGACAAAATACACACGTAGTTATGTGAGCCCATATATTATGACAAACGTTGGTCGTATTATATGGCTCTACAGTATTGTACTAATATAATACAATTTTGATTTCAAACCTTGATAAGCAAAAATTTGCTCACATCTCTATACTTATATTAAATTTCGTGTATTTTGTATTAGAAACTGTAGCTTACTCTTGAGTCACTAATGTTATGTAATCCTTTGACATCAGTTGTTTGTTTCGTCAATAGATGGCGTTACGCTAGTACTTCGGTACTGAAACGCGCTCGGAATATTCTTACGCGTTTGTTTTAAAAGACTTACTGTGTAATATTAAAAGTTTATGACATGGTAGAAATATCTGTGGCCTCCGATTGACGTCTTTATCCGTAACCAGCATATTATTCAATGAACACGAAAACAAACATCGTTTTATAATCATTTGTCGAAATCCTACAGAATATTGTTGTCAGCAGAAACAATTTAACGTGTATCGATAATTCAATAGAATTATTGGTCATTGAAGTTCAGCGTGAAAAGAAACCACAGAACTGTTTTTATGTTGACAGTTCCCTTATAGCCCCATATTGCCATTGTAGCGACATCTATTAGATTTTTTGGGAAACTGTTGTAACATAGACTGGGGATGTTGCGACGTTGTGAAGATTTCCGCCAGACCGGCCGGCCCAGATGTTTCTGCCGTGTTGCGATACTATGTACAATGTAACTGAGAACCCCTCGGAACTCGCGCACGCAACGTATTGTAGCTTTAACGTAGCATAGTCTCAGAGCTTCCGACATTACCCCCCATGTACACTCGGCCAAGAACAAGCATTTGGAAATAACTTGTGTTGACTAACCAGGCATTATAGCAAGCGATAATGGACCTTGTGCTAGTAGCATTTAAAGTTTACGCGATAAACCAAGTTCTTGGTCGATTATACAAACAAGAACTAATTTTAGAAAGGTTTCCGTTGTTTTTGGTGTAGGAATGGCAAACCGGACTAATAAATAGTCAGTTCGCATCTCCGTGACAGATAGACCAACACTTTTTGTATTAGCCCTTTATAGACCTTATATTTTCGAATATTGACAGAAGGTACCTAACTACTAAAACAAATGGTTTGTTTTGTTTTGTACAATGTGAAAGCATTATCATCCTACACATAGTAGTATACATAATTTACTGTGGTCTGGTTGTGTGCCACTCCGACACTCTTTCATTTGATTGGTGTCTTTCCAATTAACAGCTTTAGAACATATTACTCGTTGAACAATATTATCAATTTATCACAAATGTATAATTAATCCTAAGATATATTTTATATTACTTTATTGTTGTTATATTTTGGTCTAGTCCTTTTAAAATCGTGTCCAAACTTAGCAGAGATATAAAATGAATGAAATAGTTCTGCGCTGCCCCATAGCATCGGCGTAACGATATGTACGTGTATTGTTGTTAATATATGTTTTGTATGTTGTAACATATAATAAATGTAGAAATATATCATTAACTTGTTTTATTATATATATGTAAGTGCCTCTTATTGACAATGATTCGTTTAGTTTTGTTGTTGATGTGACCTGCTTGCATCTTGCATATCTCACCATATTTCATATCCCGTTGAGGTCCTATTAAGGTGCGTACAGATTTAGTAACATGTTATGTAACTTGTGTTTTATAACACGTCCACATCAGAATAACAATTTTATGTAACAATTTAAGTGTCGTTTTCGTACATATTCACTCGTATACTTATACGAGTGAATATGTACAAAATGAATATATAAATTTGTTGAAAAAATTAGTAACTTTATATAACGTTTTATAACATTTTATGTATGTAATCTGTACGTGCCTTTTGACACGAGAGCATGTGGCACCCTCTATGAATTGCAGATAGCAACGCCACGCCACGCCTCCCGCCAACGGTTTCCTCGCCCTAGGACTTCAAACGTTACCGGATCAGTGGCGCCACTTACACAGCCTTACAATATCGATAGATGGCGTTACCTCCTCCATTTGGCCCTAAAGCCAAACCATAGTATTCCAAATACAAATGAGATTTGGTGTTTCAAACAAATAATGTGTAAGGTCGCGAGCGTTCATAATTAGCGGGCAATGTTTCGAGAGAGCCCTCGACGACAGGAGAAGAATTATAAAGAGTCAATACGGGCCCAGGCGAGTGTGGGCAATTGTTGCCAGCGTCCATAATCCGGCCAGCACGTGCGCGGGGCACAAATACAAAGCCTTTGTTTGTTCAAGTTGTTTAGCTAGATACAAATGTGGCTGACAAATAGTTCGCCCAAAAAAGAGATGTTTGTACTGAAGCCGGATGTTCATGCGATTAACCAATTATCTATGTGAAGTTTGGCGGCACCCTTTACGGTACGAACATTTTCCTTGATTGTGTTGTGGCAATAATATAGGTTATAGCGTTGTTATTATCTGTAATAAGTGGGTAACATGGACAAAATGACGATTACGGAATGTAATTAGGCCTATAATTTTTTCAGCATTAAATATTTGAGAGCACATAGTTCGTTTTATATTATGTGCTCTTTCTTTTAGTTTATCTTTTTTTTAACGTTGCCCTAGACTAAAAATTTGCCAGCAGGAGCACGTTTACAAACAAATATTCACATGGTACAAACACCCAGACCCGAAACGCGGCGTAGAAGTCGATCGCTGACCCACTACACGACTACAACAACCGTGCCGCCAAAATAAATAAAATCTAACCGTCCATGTCGACACAACATAAAACATCAAATAAAATAAAATAAGTGAGTTGTTCAATAATTCGTTTTATGATTTACGATATAACCTAAACGACTTGTTTCCCGACCATTAAAATAAATGCTCAGTTGTGATTTAAGTAGGTACTCACAGTACGACCTAGGTAATTCTGAATTTGGTTGACGCCACTTAGGCACTGCTTGAAAAAGCTTGTAACTAAAAACGTAAAGTTAAATGGTTCACATTCTTTACGTTTAAAGTGATTAAATGTAAGGTAGTTATTGTCGAATTGTTTGCCGCTGTACTAATTAGTTCATTACCAGCCTTCAGTTTATTGAACAAGAATACTTTCTTAGCGCATCTAGGAATGACTAGTTTTACGGTGCTTTAAGTGTTAGCAATTTAGTTTTGGACTGAAATGTCATACCCGGGCACGCACCACTGATTTTTCGGAAGTTATGTGCGTATTTATCACATGCTCAAACGGTGAAGGAAAACATCGTGAGGAAACCTGCATGCTTGAGAGATTTTCTCGATGGCATGTGAAGTCTGCCAACCCACAGTAGGCTAGCGTGGTGGACTAAGTATAGCCCAATCCCTCTCAAAATAAGAGGAGACCCGTGCCCAGTGGGACAGTAATGGGTTGATAATGAAGTGTTAGGACAAACGATAGTAGGTACTTATTTGATTGTCAGGTACATATTATTAATTTGCCAAACTAGTTTCAGATACAAACAATGCTTAATTTACAATCTACGAGCGTCATCGCATCCAGTAAGTACCCAAACATAAATAGACGATGACTGGACGAGATCATGATGAATATTAATAGGTAGATAGTTTCGTAACATGAACGTTAACAACGGTTTCATTTATTATTGTTATCTGTTATTATTAATTTCCAAGTGTATGAGTAATACGAAGCTGTTGAAGCCCTGATGGTGTGGACCAGTGCACTATGAAGTCAAAGGTCCTGATTTCGGTTCCAAGCCACGTAAATCCGAGTTTACGTGGGTTAATTTAATTTGAAGTTACGTGGGTATTTATCACATGCTCATTCGGCCAAGGAAAACATTGTGACGAAACCTGCATGCCTGAGATTCTTCACGTCGTCTTGACCTACTAGGCTAACATGATGGCCTAATCGCTCTCAAATGAGAAGACGAGTACACCCGCGGCCAGCAGAGGAACAGTTATAAGGTTAATGATTATTTCCATTAAGTCACATTATTAATATTAATACTATTATATTGTGCACCTTACTTATACCATCACGCCTGTTGTTCCCGAAAGGTTAGGTTAGGCAGAGGTGTACATCATTAGTACACCTCTGCCTATTGAGCCTATTGCCCTAAACCGGGCACGAATCCAAACTCCGAGCTGCTACTGAGAATTTCACAGAAAAACCCAATAACACTCCTCGACCTGGGAATCGAATCCAGGACCTCTTGCTCGGCAGTCGCACTGTACGACCACTAGACCAACGAGGCAGTTACCTTACAATATACCGAATTTATAAACTTACAATGTACCTATTATTATTAGTAACGAATTGACTGGCGAGAAAGATTTAAGATTAAGATTTTTAAGATTTACCTATCATTAATTGAAATACGGTATAGGTATTATTTTAACAGTACCTAGCTACTTCGCCTCAAACATAAAGCCACAATAAAATATAAGAAGTTTATAAAATCTCGACTTACCTTAGGCACTTGTTATTTTAACAGTATTCGTCTATTAATTATTCTGTAAAAGTTTTCGCCCGGGGCACAGAACAAACTTTTATATTTACCTAATTAGATCTTATTGTTCAGTGGTCGCTAAACTAATTTGTTGGGGAGAATATTCTACCAATTCTAGGTAACCTGTGTTTTATCTAGGCTAAGCCTAATATCGTAATGTTGTGACTTAGGTTCTTACATGTTTAAATTCAAACTTCGAGCTGCTGAGATTTGCCTATTAAATAACTTGATGTTAAAACACTTTGTTCACCCAAAAATAAAACGGTGAAGGAAAACATCTTGATAAATCTCTCGATAGTCTGTCAACCTGGACTTTGCAAACGTGGTGGACTAAGATTTAAGACTTAAGATCTGAACTCAAACACGCAAGCCGTGAAACATTCATCATCATCATCATCATCAACCCATTATCGTCCCACTGCTGGGCACGGGTCTCCTCTCACTTGAGAGGGATTAGGCTATAGTCCACCACGCTAGCCTACTGCGGGTTGGCAGACTTCACATGCCATTGAGACAAATCACTCAAGCATGCAGGTTTTCTCACGATGTTTTCCTTCACCGTTTGAGCTTGTGATAAATACGCATATAACTTCCGAAAAGTCAGTGGTGCGTGCCATGGGTTCGAACTCGAGACCTTTGACGTCTCAGTCCTCTGGTCACACCGCTAGGCTACCACAGCTTGTTCAGCTACCGCAGAAACGGCCGTGAAACATATGTTATTAATCTAATTAATAACATTTAATGTTTCACTTCACGGCCGTGGGCTATGTATGTAAGTATATTTAGATTTAGAGAGTTTGGTTGGTGCTGTTCAAAAGTCCAATAGGTAACATTCAAAAGAGTTATCAATGACTTCAAACAGCAGAGAAAATGAAAATGTTTTTCTGTACCCGACTCCAACACAAAGCAACATTGGGTTCAGCCGGCTGTGCACGGCGCGGCGGCTCACCGAACCCCCCACAACTCATCAACCAGCCTTCCTTTGTAATTGCAAAAACGTTCCAATTTAACTCCTGTTTTCATCGACTGTTATATATCCGGTGACTTAAATAATTGCGTATTAAACCGGTAATGGGTAGACCACATGTTATTTCGGAATTCACTGCGGGGGGCGCGTGTAATTATTTCTCGCGTTGAGAGCGGTAATTATTCTAGTGAGTTCCACAAGTACGTACATTATCTGTATCCAAATTAATACTCGGCATAGTTTATTGACACGGGGACTTGAATAAATACCGATTTATGGAGGTAATGATTACGTTATTTGTCTGCAAACATTTAATTTACCTAACTAGATGTTAATAAAGAAACCACTAGGAACGACTCGGGTTTAAACAAAATACGTTAGCTACGTTAATTTAATTCCTTTATGATTAGGTACTAAGAAAATTTTTCCTCTCAGCAGCAGACAAGATAGGATTGAGATTAATTTATTTGATTTTGTGGTAGGACTTTATGCTTCCTAGCATTCATAGTTTACGGATGCCATTTATCTTCTTGTGTGTTTGCTGACTATTATAAACATAAAGTAACGTAGTAGGTAGGGCACTTCACCCCGTCCTACAATATATATTTTGTATTTTATTAAAGGATTAATTCGATCTCAGAACAGGCTTTGATTAACGGTGGAAGGCTGTGAGGTATAACTGACGAGATGTAGCCAATCTCCATCCCGTTACAACAGCTCTGCCGTCACCCTGAGCAACATAACGAGCGTGTGCAATATTTCACGGAATCAGTTTCCAATTTGTATGCAGATGGGCGGAGGCTGCGGAGTGCGGTGGGCTTTGGGCTGCCATCCCGGAGCCGGCGTTGTTAGGCGATACAATGTTTTATGCAGTTGCGGGAATCGATGCTGCAAACTAGAGCCCAGATATTGAGGTTGGAAATCTAAATGGTTTCTGTCTATGCAACTGCCTCGTTGGTCCAATGGTCGTAAGTGCGACTGCTGAACAAGAGGTCTTGGGTACAACTCCTGAGCAAAGAGTTGACTCTTCGTGAGAAAAAATCTTAGTAGTAGGTACCTCGAAGTTTGGATTCGTGCCCGGTTCATGTTAATAGGCTCGCCCTTCGTGGCGCCTTCGTGGTAAAACATGCCAGCGAACTATGGGTGTAACCGTGTAATTTAGTACCTACACCTCAGTCTAACCCTTCAGGGACGACAGGCGTGATGGTTAGGATCCTAAGTTTGTATCCTCGTATTAAAGTTTTTCGATAAACGTGATCATTTGTACCAGAGACATGAATGATTCCATTTATGTATTAATGAAAAAAACTAAGTACATAGTATTTCTGTTAACGTAACGGAAGTTTCGTTGCTTAGCTGAAATCTAAGTGGCATTTTGTCTAATCTTCGGATACTAGTAGTGATTATTTTATTATGAAGTAGTAGTTTACTGTCACAAAACGGCACGGGGTGTCCTTGACGCAGACAACATGGCTTCTTTTTAGCTTGCGACACTAAGTCCTTAATGCTGCAACTCCCATAAAACAGGATCAACAATAGTAACCATACAAAAATTCGCCGAGAACTAGGGCGCACCATTTGGTCTATGTGTATGTAAGTATATTGAGTATTAATATAATTATGTAAAATAATTATCTCCATAAGAAATATAATTCTATAAAGCGATGTAGTGTATGTAAGAAGCACTCGGACGTGTCAACATTATCGTGGACAAGGGGTGTCCAATTATAGCACACTCCACGATATCTTGAGCAGTTAATGTATCGTAAAGAGGTCAATATTAAAGAGGAAAAACTAAAATGTATTGTACCAGCTTTTACTTGCGTAGATAAATCGGCAACTTATGTGTTTTTCTGATGAATTTCTTAAAACTACTCATTACAGTAAAGTTTTAACAAAATTAGTTCGGTTTTGGCGTGAACTTTTGCAAACGCCTACACGCCTGGGGTGAGGTTGTGAAGAACCACATCCTATTACGACATGGAGAATTCACGCGTATAATGGTACGCCTTAATCTAGTCGGCAGGCGATCTACTTTCCTGTTTACTAGTGGAAAAAGGTAACGGATCAAATATCCTATACCTGTAGGTATAGGATATTTGTTCCGTTCCGTACAAAATATGTACCTGCAATCCACGTGCACGTCTTTATGACTTTAGTTTTGGTTTTCTACCGGCCAAAATCCATATAGTTCTTTGAGAAAACATTTATACATAAGAGCACGTACGACTTACGACCTGTTTGTACGCTAATGCCTTTGCAAAACATTTCGCGTCAACTCAAATTTTTATCAATTAAATGCTTTCAAAAAGCAATTTTTCTTTACGCCGAACACATTGTTACAAGACCTAGTCTTTGATGTCAAAGACATTTCTCTAAGAACATTGGTTTTGACAAGAAGACGAATAAATCTGCGCGTGAAAGAACTTATAATCCTCGTTATTTTGTTCATTGAAAGCGTCGCGCGCTCGCTGGCCCGGCTAAAGTAAATTACTCTCGCGTCGGAAATATTTTCGGAAAAATATTACAAACACTCTAGGCTTTTATTGATGTGTTGTAAAAATACTTGTTTGTACCGAGCAAGGAATTTGTTGGCGGCTGTTCTCTTCGGAATTATATTGAATTTATGTGTTTCTGTACATGTTCACATTCACGGATTCTTCTATCGATTGCTGATGTTCAAATAATAATGTCCTTTTAAGGATTCCTTTTATATTATTTCACATTTTATTTCCTTCGATCGTTGTGCGGTTCCACGTGTGTGTGTACGTCACACTTATTTACCTTGACAGCAGGGGTATGAGAAGGTTTCACTTATTCTATTAGCTATTGCTATGGGGTCGGGAAATGTACACAAAAGCCTTTGTCAATAATATACATGTATCAATAACTGCGAAGTCTGCATGATCAAAGGTCTACTATATGGTCGGACCCTTTTTTAATATAAATGTTGCTTCCCGCTAGATATTTGTCACAGACAAACATCAAACGATAAGTACAGCCTACATCAACTACGTACTTTCTATAAAAAATATTGTCGCGTATTTCTGTACGGCTGTATACATAATAATTAAACAGGCCGCATTATTAAAAGAAACCGATATCGTCCCTCAATAGGGAAAATAATGACTTCATTATGTCATTCATTAATTCAGTTAAACGTTCGTAATTCATTCTTTTTCGTTCATTGTCGTTCGCTGAATTCTTCCAGAGAATTTATTTGATTTAGTTAAGTGGGGCGGTGAAATAACATAGATTGAGCCTCCCGTTTAATTTCTTTTCAAGGAAAATTTATTTAGTTAGGTACATTTCGCGATCCAAGTTAATGCTTTATGTAGGTTAAATATATAAGCGCCACTGTAGGTTCTGTAACGTAAAGTAGATCTTTTTTTATTAGCTAGTTAGCTAGTGTCTGGGGACTGCGAAGTCAAAGGTATCTAATTCGATCCCAAGATACATTTATTTGTCACAAGCTTGGGTATACGGTGAAGATAAATGTCATGTGGAAAGCTACATACGTACCTATGAGATTCTCTCAATGTTGTGTGAAGTCTATCAGCCTGCACTGAGGCTATTACTAAATATAATTTCTCAAATAAAAGTCCAGAAGTGGGTACATTAAGGTGTGCATGAGTAAGTTGTGATAAAGGTATACTGACCGAAAAAAACGTTCATATAATATCAATTTAACGTATTAGTCGTGTAACGATGTGTGTAATAATAATAAGTTCTACTAGCGTAGAAAAGGTTTACAATACCGACGTTACTAATGGTTTAAGTTAAAACGTTGACAACGCTATATTCATATAAACGATTCAGTCGTCAGTCGAACATTTAAAAATCATTTTTTTATTACCCATACGTTGT
This sequence comes from Craniophora ligustri, assembly GCA_905163465.1. Lineage (NCBI taxonomy): Eukaryota > Metazoa > Arthropoda > Insecta > Lepidoptera > Noctuidae > Craniophora > Craniophora ligustri. The sequence continues at coordinate 153,608 of LR990967.1, read as the reverse complement.
TGGATAAATATTCATACAACTATAATCACTTGGTAGAGTAATCTATTTTAGACTTTAAATTGACTTAATTGTTTGTTTGTGACTGAACAATATTGTTTATACATAATATGTTCGATATATGTCAAACCCAAACTATATTATAACGTAATGTAAGATTTGAGTCGAACTTAGCATACCATCACGCCGGTCCTCCTTGAAGGGTTAAGCAGAGTTGTACTAATGTAAACCCACATTTTGCTGGTATGTTTTAGGTCCAATATAATAGAAGGCGAGCCTGTTGCCATCAACTGGGCACGAATCCAAACCCTGTACTGCGGAGAATTTATAGAAGAATCCAGTAATACTTTGAATCTTACATCGACTATTATACATCGTTTTGTCTTAATATATATTGCAATGGTGGATTTCATGGTCACAGAAAGCCTTTATACGACTGAACTAGTCATTACAGCGTCATAGAGGTCAGGGTGCAGATATAACACTATGTAAGTACGTAATTATTTTATGACAAAACTTATTTGTAATATTAACAAAATATAAATAAATAAATAAATATTTCCGGACATTATTACACAGCGCCATCTAGTTCCGTGATAAGCAACGAGGCATGTGTTACGGATACTAGATGGTTGATATACTACACATATACTTTTTTTTTTGTTGTAAATACATACATATTATACATAGATACATCCATGACTCGGATACAAATGTTGATGTTCATCACACAAACATTTGTCCCTACCGGGATTCAAACCCGAGACCCATAGCGCAGCAGGCAGCGTTAACTACCGCTGAGCTAAACGGGTCGAAATAATAATAAAAACACATAACTACGTGGACGTATTAAAATATGAATAGTTCTTACGTAGGTATTTCATTGTAAAACAATGTTCCAGTCACAATCAACGCTATGTGAGAGAAGTACAGTAAGCACTATACGGCAGTTCATATTCCTTTAGTTCCTTGTAATTTTATAATATTGTTCTCAAGTTAATACTTTGAGGCCTGTCCAAAAATACAAGCTTGAACGAGAAGAAGTCTTTTAACAACACCTGTTTGACCGTAATATATACCTAATACAATACATGATTTCATCACATAAATAGATGCCTGCAAAAATGCCACTTTGGTGGTGCCTGGCTTGGCTATAGAATCTTACCATTGAAATAACACAGAACGAGCTCACCGTGTCCTTCTGTGTAAATCGGATTGTCAATAATAATTAAAAATGTAGGGTAGCTGTTAGTAATTATAACTTCAAGACGACCAACACCTCAGTCGGCCCGTGACTATGGATGCTGTAAAGGATCCGAAATATACTTTTTAATTATAACTGCAAACAATATTCCACCCAACTTAAAATATTGACAATCCCTTTCCTATGTATACTGGAAAATTGAAAATTGTTTAGGAAAATATATTGGTAAAGAAAGATTTAAAATTGGGGGTACAGTATTCTCTACCCCGTAGACAAAAATAAGCTAGCTATGCCACAATGTAAACTCAATATTTATGGGCCCATGTTAGTGCAATGAAAATATAATTATGAGTAAAATCCTTAAATACATATTGGGATTGATATATACTGGGTACTGCTGTAAAAAAATGTAATCTATTTCTTTTGTAGTAAGGGTTTTATAATCTGCAAGAGTTTTACTATTATAAATTGTACGATAATAATTATCTGAATTTGTAATGACCACGGATGCTATAAAGGATCCGAAACATTGGGAACTGTAAACAGTAGATTCACTTCAACTCAAATATTCCCGTACGCATATTCTATCTTATTATAATCTAAGTGTAAGTCAATAAGTATATATTCATTGCTGTATTTTTAAAAAAATAAGTTCATAAGGCGAGTTATCTCGTTAATATAATAGTTTAACAATAATAATACTAACTATAAATAATTTAGTTTTAAATGACTTTTGCTGTGTTCTTACACGGTTAATGTGTGACACTACATTATTGTTATTAGGTACATAAACGTTTTGAAATGGACTTTATATGGCAATTATACAGCATTATAACTATAGAGGTATAATTGGGGTCGTGTAGGCGTTTTATAAACGTCGTAACGTAACGGAATATTACATGACGTTATTGTGTTAGTTACTCCGGGTCATGAGAGACAAACTACGAGTAGGTAATCGTTGTGGACTCAGAACAATTACTCATACTTACCTGTATATAACTAAAATTGTTTGTCATTTAGTCAGTTCATATAGTTTAGGTCGTAAATTCTTTTCTGGGTTACTTAATTTAAAATTTTTGTTGCTAAGATAAAAGCCTCAAGTATAAGCTAAGTATCTAAGTGTGTCTGCTAAGTGTAGGTTATGAGTGAGATCCCTAGGTTCGATTCTCAATTTCTTTAAACATGTAAGATAAATATGAACAATATTTATCTTATATGAATCCTAAAACATATGAAAACGAACTGTCGGTGTCAGCATATTCCTACTTCACCTTTCGGGTATACCTACGCGGCATGTAAGTTTTGTATGTGTGAGGTGGCCCAGATAGTGATGGGTCACCGCAGTTAGTAACATGCAGGAATTTAATGTAATAAAATACAAAAGGTTAATAACATAGTTTTTTTCAAACAAAGGCTCGAGTCCTTTCAGTATAATTGATTAACTTCACGTACTTAGCCTCCAGGTCAGTTTATTATTTTCATCTCTTCTACCCTTCTATTTTAAGGAGCGCTCGGTTCCGTAGCTCACGCCTGACCGGTTTTGTTTAGTAGGCGACGTTAGGGGTAGGTACACGAATAGGGTGCGAGTGGCATAAAGGGCAAGCTGTAAAGTGTAACACAAACCAAACAGAGACAGGCGTTACTCTAATGTTAATGGCCTAGTGTTTCACTGGAATTTGTGGGAAGGTATTGGGATAAAAAGGATAGATACTATTTTAATAGAAGCCTTTGAGTTTCCTGCATCACGTGATGTCAACGATCATGGACTAGTTATTAAAATTAAATTATTATAATTATCTGCCTCATTATTCAAGGGGTAGTCTGAAACATGGATGCAAATTTTTTACGTTCTTTTTTGTAGAGCTACTAAATAAGACGAAAGACTTAAGAACAGAGTAAGTACACGAGTACGCCTCTACCTTGCCCTTTGTGGCTTCATACGTGATGGTACGATTACATATGATTTATAATTATACAAGATCAAGCATGAAAGTTGAACACCTTGCCTTTCGCGCATAAAGACGTCACAGAACTCAAAGGCCGACCTACTTCGAAAGCAAAGCCGGAGGTCGCATATTGTTCAGCCGTTGAACTCACCGGCGTTTAGTTTAACCAACAAAAGCAATGCTGCTCTTATAAAAGAGTTACTTTTAACTTCGCTCTAGTTTGGTTAGATAATGTCGGCAAAGTTTAACGTCGAGTGATATCGAGAATATTTAATAGTTGTTTATTAATTTATTATGTAACCCTGGGATTCAGAGGCGTAAGAAATGAGGTGATATACAAACTTAATTTTGTAATTAGTGGTCAAATCCGCTTGTTCCTTTTTATGTAAAAAAATGTGTGAGCGCGGTTACAAACACACATTTTTACATACACAAACACGCAGACCCGGAACAAGTACTTGTACGCCGTAGAATTATTTGCTCCGTGTGGGGATCGAACCCGCATCCCGTAAAGCACAAGCCGATGGCTCAGCTACTGCGGCAATCGTGTCAACAGATCTCTTTGAGACAGTTATAAATAAAGTTTAGGAATATACAGAACCACGTACGAACGTACAAAAGAAAACATATAACTAACTAAACAGTCGGTAGATATCAATTTATGTTCTACCTGAATTGTGTTCTCAGATATTGTTATTTCACTAATACCCTGAATTATTTCTCTCCGCGCATTTTTTATTGTATTGTAGGCATTGTATCGAGATAATAAACTCACAACTTTTTCAAGGGTCGGTGATCAAAATGTTTTCAAGTATTGACGAGAAAATAAAAGCTATTAGGGAAATTCTTGAAATTATTCGTTGAAGTATGTTTTTCTGTTGCCTCGTCGACAAGTTGCGGCGGGTCGCGTGACGTCAGGGGTTCTCTTTTATGAAGTAGGTAATATGGGTAACGTAGGTTGTTGTGCTATAGGCTAATGGTTTCCAATCTTACTTGATTTGGCAGAGGGCCACTTTGAGACAGTTAATACGTTATAAGTCCTCCGGATACACGATAGATAGGAGATACCTATCTATCGTGTATCCTTAGAGAAGTTGGAATAAAGCCACAACTAGTTATTTACACTGAACAGACAACTAAATACTATTCATGTTTAAATGACGTAGTTACACGATGCAATTCATATCAATCGAGACTGGTAATAAATATGATTTATCGTGAGTATGGTTCTCACGGATCCTGGTCTATTCTATCACCAGCTTTATTATTCCAATTTACCATCACGCGTGTTGTCCCCGACGGGTTAAGCAGAGGTGTACTAATGTACGCCAAACGCATATTTATTTGAAACTCGGTAGTATGCTGGATAGTAATTCATTTATTTTATATGCCTCCTCTTCATTCGTTATCCTCAATTTCAATGCGGATTCCAAATTCGTTTAAATCATCCCCCTGCGACACGTTAGGCTTCATTGCCTCGAAAATTTTCTGTTAGTTATTGTTGATCCTTACATACAGAAGTCGCAGTAGTAGTGAGTTAGTAGGTTTGTCCCAAAAGTGCTTGTAATTCGTCACAGAATCTTATTCCGTAGGTTCCACAATGGCTTTACAAATACACGTGTTTTTGTCATATCATATAAAATAAAGCGAGACAGCACGAGGGATAATTACCAGTGCAGTTATGAGACACCTAATAAGTGTCGTAAAATAAGGGGTAACACTTAGATAATATAATCTATGAAGAAAGCGCTTGAAAATTAAGAACCCATTTAATCATTAAACCCTGTCAAGGTTCGCTCATAACTTATGTTGATATTCTAAACAAAATCCCCGGCCTGCGCGGCTGCCGGCAGCGCAGCGCGTTCGCGTGCCGTTATTACCCATTATGTTCCCGTCTGTCACTGCTCTGGTATCGCACCCATTAATAACCCCGTGTCAACGCGTTTTATTTTACAAAACGTGGAACCCCTTTTGTGCTTTGGCCTTTCGCTCTCACATCATTGACATATTAGGTAATGTCGTACTAGAGCCGCAGTGTACGTATAACGCATGATTTTTTCTTTTCTTTTTATTTCAATCCGCCATCAAACGATCATACTGACGGCCCACCTCACGGGGATGATGTCCACCGCCTCGTCTCACCGCCTATAATTTGTATATATTTTTTATACAACCTATTTACTGTGTCAGTGCTAAACACGGGTTTTATCTCACCCTACACTGCCCTAGATGTCTATCGGAGGTTGGATTTAATGGTACACCCAGTACTTTTTTGCTTATATTGTAAAATGAAGCACAAGTATGACAAAAGGCCTAACACATCGCATCGTCTGTAGCGCGATATAATAATAACTCAATTCGTTACATGAATGTTCCTTTTATATAACATATTTTTTAACACAATATTTTTAGTTTCCAGTGACGTGAGTGCATTCTTTTGGTATAAATTATCGTATTAGCCTATTATATCTAATGCCAAAAAGCTATTCCACAGTACCAATAAATTACCCGCTATCAGCCCACAACGAAAATAACTGGCAGTTTCGAGTTCCATGTTAACCCGGCGCGGCTCGCCTCTCGCCGCTCGTATTTCATATTTGATATGTCAAATAAATCACCGAAACAGCTTATTGATCTGAAACTTGTACTCGGTTATGGACAAACAGATACTTGTGTATAAAAAAGATTTATACTAATGGAAACTGGTAAAAATAGTGTTATTAGAGGATAGAGGTAGGTCGAGGCCTTTACCACGATTTATTATAAATCTTGAAGATACAGAGATTTGCGAACTAAATTTTAGATATGTAGGTACCATATACCACTAAACCACCAACAACCTACTTCCCTATCAACACACAGATCCTTAATAAATACATACACTTTGTAAGTAATAGTCAAATTGACATAATCAATGAGATTACTAGAGCCCTGTGTGGTTTCAGTTCTCGGTTTCAATTTCGCAGAGACTAAGTTTAATTCCGAGTATTTCCGAGTTCCTACTAGATATGATTAAATTGGAAACGTATTGAAAGGCTCATAAAAGTTCAATAAGAGAGAATTGTCTATGATAAAAGCTAACCTTACACATAAATCTGTCAGTAAGCAATTTGTTCCACATTCCTTAATACACGAGTACATCCGCGAGAAAAAAATATTATGTATTTTCATTGTTATCTTGTTTACACGCAAAATATATGTAGGAGGAGTTTTGCGGAGAATTTAATATTTATTTACGTGCCATAAGCCACGGTTACGTTAGTTTGGAGAAACGTAATTGATAATAAATATTGGGGCGAGTGAAAATAAGTGTCACGTGTTGCTAAGTTCTGCCGGAACGAGGAATATAACAGTGTTGGTTTTGTTTGGGAACACGGTTAACCTTTCCAGCGCTTGTTCGCGAAGTTTGCCGAAGTATTGGAAGAGAAATAAGTTATTGTGTTACCGCGGGTACTGTTTAGCGAGCTCATACTGTGTTTACTCGAAAAATGTATAAGTATATAAATACTTACATCAGTCCGATCGTGACCATGAATGCTGTAAAGGATTAGAAACGTCAGTATTATAATAATATCAAAATACTATAAAAATATAATAAATGTAATATCCGTAAAAAGTAGTGTTACTTTAATATTGGCGTATTATTATTTATTTATTGTTTGTTTGCTTTAGGATCCTGGTGGTGTTCCTACTTTCCATCTGCCTGAGGATGTACGAGATGCAGAGCATGCTATCAGATGCCTATACACTACCAGCCAGCATTATCTTGAAAGGTATCTACTATTAACCGAAACTTTAAAAAAATAAGAATTCTCATCTCAACTATTCTAGATTTATATTAGTAAGAACCTGTCCAGTATATTATAATAATTTTATGACATTACATATTCCATAATGGAATCGAATAATTAAGAGGTGATTTCGATCTCTGGTCGGTTATTAAGTAATGTTGAACTGAATTTTAAATAAATCTCTTCATAAATACGTTTGATGATCTTGTAGATTTATGAGATTCAAATAACTTGTGACGTAGATATGTTCTGGCAGCGACCCTTAACACTGTGATTCCCCAAGTGGCAGCTTAATAATACGAGCTTAATATACCGTGTCTGTTCGGGACGCGGCGGCGGAGGCGTCCTACTGAATATGTATGTAGAGTCTTACGAGAGTGTACATAGTGCAGCGCGCTCCTACAGCTCGCCAAAGTGGCAAAGTTACTAGGTCGCAGCATCAACGCTAACAGGGATTTGTGCAACTTGCTCGACTGCTGCCAGACACTAATTGAGCAAGCTTCTTGTTACTCCCGCAAAATTTAGAGTTATTATGTTACAGGGAGACGAGAAATGATATGCATTGTGATATAATACATAATCTCTTTAATAGTTGATAGGTTACATCACGCTGATATTGCATAGGCATACATACATTGTATTAAGAATAACCATACAAAATGCCATCGGCAAAAAGGCCACGGACCCCCGGCCAAAGGGGGCTCCGAACCTAGTACAATACAGACAGGATAAACTTACATGTAAGTAGGTATCGTATTATCATACTACTTACGTAAATATTATTATTATTTTCACAGTGGTTGAGAGCGGGGCCCATTGAACTATCCGTGGCTTTCAAATGTTATAGCTACATTATAGATTCTATTTTATAGTTTCAGAGACAATGCATTATAACATTCGTAGTGTTTAGATATTATTATTAAATGTTATGTGTGTAGTTATGTCACCGGAAATGTATGTGATCTACCTTTGTATATAAATTCAAGATAATAAGATATACCATTTCAAAAACCGGCAATTGTATTACACACATTTGTATAATAAAAAACAAATATGTTATACACATTTCCTTGAATGCGAATTAAGTAGGCTGCAATTACTTCAGCTTACTTTGCAAAATAGTAAAGTAAATAGGTTTGATCAGCTTTACCTCAGAGACATGGAAAGGAAAAAAAAATACTCATCCAACTAACCTCGATTGAATATTTTTTCCTTATCCCCGGAAATAGGAATCCTGTGGGGCGGAATTCCATTGTACAATCTAGTTACATTATTGTAATCATAAGTCCAAATATCTATGATATAAAATTGAACCCTTTCCGGTAACTGTTTTGCAACTGGATAAGATATCTAGAACTCCAATATAACTAAATGGATACTCAAAAGTTACCTGATTGCAATTTCCGTTAATATCCGCTGCAGCCGTTGGAAACATGTACAATTGTACATCATTGCGTTGTTAGATGTAAGTTTATAGGCGAGTACCTCCACTGTGCAAAAATATTCTGCCGCTAATCTTACATTAGTGTGTTGGTCACAACTGACATCTCAGGGTGGCTGGTGGTGATGACTTCAGTAGGTCAAAGTTGCCTTTTACCATCAGTATCGTCATATTAATGACATACCTGGACACACGCCAAGACCGACAGCTCTGGTTTTGTAAACATCCATAGGCCACGGTTTCGGGCGGCATATGACCGGTCGTCATGGCGATCCTTGGGGGAGACCTATGTCCAGCAGTGGACGTCTAACGGTTGATGTGATGATGATAATGATGATAGGCCATGGTTTACCATCAGACGGGCCGTAAGCTTGCCACCCTCGTCTTATAAAAAAACTCACAGGTATTACAACTTTGTATTTGAAATAATACAAAGTTATTTATCACACGTTCAAACGGTGAAGGAAAACATCGTGAGGAAACCTGCATACTTGAGAGAATTCTCGATGGCATGTGAAGTCTTGCCAACCCGCAGTAGGCTAGCGTGGTAGACTATAGCCTATTTATTCCCTCTCAATTTAGAGGAGACCCGTGCCCAGCAGTGGGACATTAATGGGTTGATGATGATGATGATTTGAAATAAAGGAGCATTGTCCAGGGTATTGACCCGGTATTTATCATCTTGTTCGTTGTATCCAGAGGGTCAAAGGTTCGACTACATCGTAGTGGGAGCCGGCGCGGCAGGTTCAGCGGCGGCTGCCCGACTCAGCCTCGCCGGAGCCAGCGTGCTGCTGGTGGAAGCTGGCGGGGATCCTAACTTAATCTCCAGGGTAAGTTACCGTTATTATAGTCAGTTTAGGCTTAGTTAGTCCTCATCAGCGACGGAAGTGGTTTTGGTGATAAAGTAACTACCTCTTTTATGTTTTTTTTTCGTGTTTATAATAAATGTTCATTATGTCACATGGTATTATTTCTGTTTTATCAGATTCCAGGCGCCGCCATGGGTCTCCTGGGTTCGGAGATTGATTGGCAATACCAGACCATACCCAACAACGTGTCCTGCCTCTCATCTCAGGGCCGTCAGTGTCGGTTTAGTCGTGGCAAGTGCCTTGGCGGATCTACATCCATCAATTACATGCTCTACACACGAGGAAATAAGAAGGATTTTGATGATATTCCTGTCCCAGGGTGGTCCTGGAACGATATCAAGCCATATTTTTTGAGATATGAAGGACTTCAAGACTTGGATCTTCTTCCACCATCCTCAAAACTATACCACAACACCACTGGAACCATGCGCATCGGATTTTTTGATGATCCTCAAAATCCCTGGCACTCCAGACTTATAAAGTCATTCAAATTTCTAGGGTTTCCAGAGAACCCTGACGTAAACGCGCAATCACAGATAGGCGTCAGTAAAGTTTTGGGCTATGTACATGATCGAGAGCGGATGTCCACTGCGCGAGGGTACCTGGCGAGAGAGGACGTTAAACGGGTCTTGAAGGTCGCTAAACATTCGCTGTGTACTGGAGTCATTATTGATAAGAAAAATGTAGCAAGAGGAATTACCATTGTACAAAATTCAATTCAGATAAAAATATTTGCTCGAAAAGAAGTGATTTTAAGTGCAGGAGCAATTGGCACTCCACAAATATTAATGCTGTCAGGAGTTGGCCCGGGATACCATTTAAAAGCGATGGGGATCCCAGTGAAAGTTAATCTACCAGAGGTAGGAGCCGACATGACTGACCATGTCCTGCCCGTTTTACTAGCCCTAGTAGACGGAAGTAAAAGTATACAGGAAAATGTAATAGGCCTGATGACTCGTGCAGGACAGCTGCTACAGTTCCTGGTCGAGCACTCAGGACCTCTTACCTCTAATGGGCTTACTGACGTTAATGCGTTTGCCAACTCACATTGCTATGATTTTCAACGCCGGAGACTTAAAGAGACCATGCATAAAAGTGACTGCGAAATACCAAATGTTCAGATCATTCACTCGTATATAGACAGGAATCTAATACCATTAGCCAGGCCAGTGTTTCAACAGGCAATAGGTTTTGATGACAACGTGGTGGATCAGATTAGCAAAGGGAATGAAAACCACGCAATTATAGTAATATCTCCGATCCTCTTGCATCCATATTCACGTGGACACGTCCGTCTCGCAAGCTCTGACCCGTTCGCTCCGCCTGCTATCTTCCCAAACTATTTAGACGACGAGCGGGATGTGGATAGCATCGTGCAGTCTATAGGCATCGTGGAGCATCTAATAGAGACTCCATCGTTCAGAAAACGCAACGCATCTCTACTACACTTAAATTTACCTGGATGTCCAAATATTGATGTAGATAGATCAGGTTACTGGAAGTGCTACACCCGGCACATGACGTTCGCGGTGTACCACGCGGCGGGCACGTGCGCGCTGGGCCGCGTGGTAGACGCGCGGCTGCGCGTGCGCGGTGTGCGGCGCCTGCGCGTGGCCGACCTCGGCGTGCTGCCGCGCGTGCTGAGAGCCAGTACTGCTGCTGTTGCCATTGCCATTGGAGAACGAGTCGCTGAGTTTGTGATAGAAGACATGTAACACTGGGCTTTGTGAATGTTGGTAGCAACACTAATCGAGGTGTCGGATTCGTCTCATATACAGATAAGACTGATGTATAGTATGTAATAACACGCGTGATTGTGTTGCTGACTTTTACAATTATGTATTTGAGGTTATAAAGCTTTTTGTTTAAACTATAGTTACAGTATACGACCGGCCTTGCAATTCTTTAAGTTAACAAAACACAGCAAATAATTATCCAGCTCCCTACCGCACGCACATGCTTCGTGCAGTAGAACTGGAGTTACAGTTAATTTAGGTTTGTTTAATCTGTTATCTTAACGAATGTACGCGAGAGGAGAGAGTCATTACTTATGTAAATGTGGTAATATTAAATCTATCGTGGCCAAACTACGTGTTTACACAACCCGAGCCAAGCCTGGATTATTAATTAGTCCAAATTAGTTTTCTTAAATCTATTAATTTTAAACTAAAGCTAACAGAAGGATCATTTATCTTTTAACGTTATAAAATACTATAATAGTGGTAACGATAAATTGACTTGTCGGAGCGTGCTATGATTACGGACGATCTATTGACTAATAAGGACGCTAGCGCCGCCTGGTGGCGCTTGGTGGTATGCATTGGGTAGTCAACAAATGCGCACGTCTTATAGTCCAGAAGGGATTGTTGCATTTTAGTTAGTGATTGTACACCGATCGATTGCCATCTTTTTCGATAAAAAGACAAATAGATTCGAAACTTCGAAAGAATAATAAGTGAACATACAGTCATCCGCAGTTCCGGACGTTTTGGAAGTAGTTTATTTTTTAACTACGCCGTACTACGATGGTACGCAGCTGAAACTTTTTTCATAAATAGTTTTTGAAAATGAAAATGAGGTAAAAAAACATCAGCTATAGCATTATAAAGAATAATGCGTTAGCTGCTCACATTAATAAAAAAAAACACAAATTTTATAGAACGCCAAATGACATTTAACTACGTGGTTGTTTAAATAATTATAAGTACGAGAACAACAACTATCTGCACGGGTAGCGATGGAAACACCGTATTTAGTACCGTAAAGTGTCCCTTAAATATCTATTTAGAGATATAAATATCATTTATCATATCTCATTTTACAATCAATAAGTATTATAGAATAATTAATAATGGCAATATACACTTTAATAAATGAGAATTTGTCTTTAGACACTACATTTGATACAATAACCAACTGACAAAATACAATATTCTCTATAATTATACAATATTGTATATTCTCAGTTAGTTATTAAATGATTTTCGTAGATGAATCTAGGTTCTGCAACTTGTACTTAAGCTGTAGTATTCTTTTGATACTAAACCAAGATTCGCCGAGTTTATTTCGAAATTTTTCTTCACAGGTCGTCACTTTCTCATCTCGTACCAAAAAGCCGAAATTATGTAGTTTTTGTACAAATATATTGAAAATATGTACCCATCTACTTATTTATAGACATGAATACCATTTATCATTAAGCAACTCAAGTACGTAATACGAAGAACAAAAGCGGTCTTAGGATTAAATATAACATGTATATGAAAGCACTAGCCACTGAGGTCCCTCTCGTGAAGATAATGAAAAATTTAAATTAAATTGGTTTATGAAACTTGTGATGTCGGCGCGTGGCGAGTTTCCCTCGCTTGTAGATTAACTTCACAAATTATACAACGTTTGCGTCGACAAGGAATTATTCTCTTCGCGGCGTGTTCTGGCTTATTACATTTCTGGACCCCTTGTGCTTTGTAGACAATACTGACATAGTATAGCATTATTTCATTGCACGTAAGATGTATTAGAAATTTCACTAGGTTTGCTCCGGGTAAGATATATCCTAAGATTTTGTTGTATTGAAAATAGTTGTCACAATATACGCGGCTTCAAAGTATATTCCTTATTATCAATCCAATTATTGTGGTTAACTTATAGCCACGTTAGTCTGTTGCGAGTTACGTTACCGTGAAAATCCTCACGATATTTTCTTTTTCCCTTTAAAAATGAAGATACCTATATACGTTCATTACTTTTAAAAGTTATTGAACACTAGACCTTTGATTCACAGTCCACTAATCTCAGTACTAGGCTATCACAGCTCTGAAGAGAATTGATACGTCTCAAAGGTCTCTGCCTCGCCTCTCGGAGGTCGCGTAATGGACGTTCCGAACAGTCGCGTCGGATCGTCTGTGACGTTTACGACGAGTGCCTCGGTGACGTCTTAAGTTCGTCTTTTATTGGCTCAGATAGCGCAGCAAAGTGTTTTATTGGCACTAACGGTGATATTGGACCGCACAACGGGGAGATCTATAAAATTACGTAACTTTAAATCACCGTTGCTTCAGAACAAGCACGTTTTTCCGTTGACAAAAGATATGTTACACACGAACGAGAGAACGTCTAAGAGCTTTCAAAACTTTAAATCCTTATTAAAACCTTTTATACCCACTGTCCCTGGTGGCCCCGTACTGTACCTGCACTAACTGATGTTTGTTTCACTAAGTCTATTATTGCTACCCACAGTCACGTCTAGTTACCGTTTTATATGTAAAATATATAATTTAAGTTTCTATTGATTGTTGTGTTATGTCTGTTTACAACTGTTTAAATTGTGATACTGGCTTTGCTCACTAATGTGAACAATAATAATTCTTTAACCATATTGGGTGAAGCAATCGATGTAGTCTTATTATATCGGATATTCGAAGAGAAATGCTTTCACGTAAACCTCTAAGCTTATCTATAATTTTCGTAAATAGAAAAGTCGCAAGGTGTGAGGTCCGGGCTGCTGGCGGATGCGTCATCAGTTCCTGTATATGTATATATGTAGATATTTTATATCGTGGAGTAAGATGACATTCGTGTGAGGATTCTTTTCGCGAACATTTCTAACTATCTGAATAAGCAATTTGGTTAGCTATCAGTCTGTAGTCACGTTTTTGTGTGACATTGTAATGTAATGTCTTAATTTGACACAAAAATAAGCAATCACGTTTTAGATACTCGCCTCCCTTAACTTCTGTCGGCAAGTTTTCAACAGGAAATACGTGAATGGAAACAAGCCATATTTTGCCGGGTGGCTTTTCGAGCAAACAAACTCACGGTCAACTGATGATAAGCGGTTACCGTAGCCTATGGCTGTTTGCAACATCAGAGGCGTCCCCGGCACCCAGGCTCCCTCCGGTTCAAAGCAGCACCCAGGTTTCTTCACCTATCACAATATATAGGCAGCCAAGATCCGACCTCTATTATTATTGTTGTAATTTTCCGGTACCACTCCACGCGCAGTCGTTTCTGCCTGGTTGAAACTCTTATTAAGTACTGTATTAACCCAAATCGCAAAGCTCCTATAGTTAGTTACTTAGTACAAGTGTTCATAGGTTTTGGCTTAGAACCAACATATTCGCTTGTCACAAATGGCGAGTGGCGACAAAGTTGTTTTTTTTCTAGATCTGTTAACTATAGATATTACTTGCATAGCATTATCATAATAGTGCCTAAGTGCTCGCACACACAGCTGACCTTTAACGATATCTGACAACACATTAAAACTCTCCGAAACTCTTCGGTTATTTGCGAAATATCTCTAAGTACCAAGCATTTTTATATGACAACCAATCAGAGAGATTACTATGAAGAAGGAATTTACTTAAAACAATATGAGATATACTTTCGTAGTCTCCCCTAGAGACTAGTAAACAAAGTATAGGGATTACAGTGGACGTAGAAGCCGCTGTTTAACTTGAAGTGTGATGTTCCCGAGAGCATTTCATAAAGTGCACCGAGCAGGAGGTGGCGCCCGAGGCCTCCGGGAGTGCTGTAAATATTACACGAGGTCAGGTCCCTCGTCCGTCGGCCGGATGCACTCGCAGACCTCGCCTGACGCTCACCTCTTCGCTTGTATCATTTGATATTCTGTTTGTAACTTTGTTCAATCGTAGATTTTCCCCAAAGCTACGTCACTTCTTAAGAAGTTTGATCTGACAAAGAGCAGTCTCACAAATGTTTTAGTTACAGAAAACATTTTGGCGGTCTATGTGGCATTCGTGATGGCACTATTAGCGTAGTGAGTGGTATACCTGAGTAGTTTGGTTTTAAACAAACACCTGAATCATACAAATAAAAGTGTTATACCCACTGTGAAAATGTCTAAATACATAATGTTAAGTGCCGAGAGCTTTAAATTCTTGTTTTATTTTTTAAAATTTTAAGGCTTCATATATTGTTTATGTAAGAACATTTTAAGCTCTAAGAGTCCATTAAAAGTTGTTGTCTTTTTAACTATGTACTTTTGATCATCTGAGATAATATTTAATTTGTATCATCAGTCATTGATTAATGAACACAAGACGATTGTCGGACAAGCCGATTGCTAATGACATCAATTACCCGGAGACTGACGCGTGTTAATTGCTGGTTATTCGATTATCGCGCGCCTAATGACGTGCACTATCGGATTAGCGCATTATCAGCCGATGTGAGGTGACGTGGAAGAGACAAGCTGGCTCGTAGCCCGGGAACTACAGCATCATGGGGTGTGAACAGAACAAGAGTACATAAAAGGCGAACAATCATAATTAGATGAAAGAAAAAATATTCTCTCCGACCTGATTTAAGAAGACAGACAAAGAAAGAGAGTATATTTTATTTGCGTGGTCGTAGCACAAATGGTTGGTGACCTCGCAGCCACATAGCCTCCGACATTGCAAATGTTGATGGGCGGTGGTGATCACCTTCTATCGGATCAGCCTCCTGTCCATATTTCTCCCAGCCCCCTTATTTCCATGAAAAAATACATAAGAATTATTAAACTAAAGGCTCCTTTCGCCTGTGCCCAATCCCTTAACCCGAGTAACTTGGAAGGGTTTCCACAAAGCACTAGTTTGTACTCTATCCGACAATCATTTAATTGATCAGTGATTAACGTCTTAACTGATTCTAATTACGATAGGGCTGGGACACCCACATATTTTTTATTGGACCTCCTTCCATATAGTATAGGTAGGTAAGTAGGTTAGGTAGTAAGAAGTAATCATGTTACAATTAAACCCCCCTTCCCCCACCCTGATCAAGCAGCTGAGGGGTTATGTTTAGTACACAAGGTCGTGCACCTCCACTCATTGTATGCACTATAGACATTATGAACACACTTGATTCAAGTATTAAAATATTTTAACTGAACAGGTAGATACTACAAGCCGTACTAGGTATGGTACGTTACTTACTTAAGCATAGTTTCTTCAGATATTGTAACATTACAAAGTAATATACTTAAGCAATATATATGTGATGGATTTATATACATCTTGTTAAATATAAATATATATTTAGCAGATGTATTTTTATACATATAATGCTCAGTAAGAAAATAGATGTGTAATCTATTTTTATTAGATAGTTTCTTGGAGGTATTCTGTGTAAACAGGTTCGCTAAGCGATGTCTGGAAACGGTTACCTGTGTCGGAGTCTTGGAACATCTTTCAGGGACAATTGTATTATCCTCTTGAGCATGGCAAGCTTTGTAATGAGCCAGTGTTGTACAGTAGGTACCTTGACCTCAGTATCACAGTACGGACAATTCTAGCCAGGCTAAAAACTTGACAGGAGTAACACCTGGGGCTAGCGTAGTTAGTGCCAGAGCGTCCCACGTGACCAGCCGCCGGCTCCAACTCCTCGGAACAAACTAACAACGTAACAATATACAGATGTCCGTTAGTTGATTTTATTACGGAACACCCTTGAGTAGGAGTAACCGCTTTTAATTTTCGTACAAAACTGTGAACTATTTCTTTTCTCAAGTTTTAAGCTTGATTAATACCTGTGGTCGTGAAGCCTAGTGTGCCCGACTGCCCGACAAGTTGTTGTCTGAAGAGTGACAGACAGACATTTACCTACTGCCAACAAAATACCTATGTTAGAAGCCGCCTTGGCTAGGTACTTTTGAAGTAATGTTATAAAATCTGACTTTCCACTAAAGGAGAATGCAGTGATATGTTCATAGATTGCCAAGTCATATTTCTCCAATTTAATCTTCATGTGTTCATTAATTAATTATATATCACTCGCTCAAATGGTGCCGGGAAACTTCAGGACGACATCTGCATGCCGGAATATTTAATTGAAAATTGCGAGGGATCCGCGTCAGACTACACTTTATGTGTATACATGTACATTAGAATTTTCAAAGAATTTTCCCCTTAAGATAACAAGATAATTAATCGCATGTTGTCTGTCATATTAATTAATCATTTTCATGGAATTAATAACATTGCGAATTAAAACCTCTTCAATATTGAAGTGTAGGTATATCAAATAAATATAACAAATATTTTTCTATTTTTCTTGGCGTCTTACCAAAAGTTTTATTTTGAGGATAAACCTAGTCACATAAAAAAATACTTTATCAAAATAAAACTTTATAGTATGTCTGGAGGTTTGTTAGGAAAGTTCTTTCAGACATATCTATCGAAAAGTTTATATCAGTACCGGTGAATACGTCTACAGCCGTCGGGCTATGTGTTACGAGATTTATAAAAAACTTTTTTGTAGTTCATTCATTCAGAAAAAACTCTCTTTAAACTAATGTTAGAGCGACTGTACCTAAGTGAGAGGTATCAGGCCGTCTATTACTACAAAGCGGAGTAAGTATTAGATAGATCCATGTATCTAGTATACATGTATATCTAGTGGTGTGACCTGTGGGCTAGGAAATCGAAGGTATCGAGTTTGAAGTCCGTGGTGCATGCCATGGCCGTGGTGGGCTTGATTCCAAGGCATGCATCACGGATTTTTGAAAGTAGTCAAATGTCAAATATCGTGAGGAAACCTGCATGCCTGAGAGAATTTCTCGATGGTGCGAGCGTGTGAAGTCTGCCAACCCGCACTAAGATATCGTAGTGGCCCAGCTGTGAGACGATAAATGAGATGAATGAAACATCATCATGTTTGGAATACAATGTTTTAGGGATGAGTTTAAATAATAATATTATGTATGTAATGTTGGGAACATGCCAAATAGTAAACAGTGAACTAAATAATCATTTATTAGCGCCGCAACTACATCAAAACGTTATTGTTGAGCGTTTGCGTCATCATTAATTATCCTTACCTGGCTGGATTTAACCAATAAATTGTTTGAGCCCAATATAATACTCGTATAAACAACGCGTGAGCGAGCTTATTTCTATTAACCGGACAGACATCCAAAGTTCAAGCTACTATTGAGAGTTAGAAATAAAACTTTATAACACTGCTCGATCTGGGAATCGAATCCAGGACCTCATGCTCCGTACTCGCGTTTATTATCACTAAACCAACGCGCTTTGTAGCTGGAAATGGAAGCAATATCCAATTGTTATAAGATAAATTCCTCCAAGTACTTTAAAGTTACTCCCGGTGTCACTTGGGGACGCGCCCTCATTTGTTTAAAACGGGGTAAGTTTATTGTTGAGTGGAATCAAATGTAGGTAATGCCTGCTCCTGGGGATATAGATTGATTAGAGGTTAGGCAGAGGTGTACTAGTTTCACCGGCAGGTACGTTCTGTACTGAGAGCCTATTGCCATCGACCGGGCACCAATCCAAACTCCGAGCTGCTACTGAGAATTTCATAGGAAAACCCAATAACACCATGGTGGATTTGGGAATTGAACCCAAGACCTCTCGCTCAGCAGTCACACTTTCGACTGTTAGATTAACGAGGCAATCGTAGACCAATATGATGATATCAAAACTGTAACTAGACTATACGGTAATCAAGTCGTATTTCGGTTCTAAGTTCTATTTTTTACGGATTTTATCGCAGTCTATTGATATTATTTTATCCCCAATATTTCGGATCTCTACAGTCTGTATGTAAAAAGTAGTTTTGTTCCTAATATTCGCGTAAGTGTGAGAAATATAATAATCTAGATAAATTACGAAAGTATATTACAAATTGTGTTGTACAACAATAAATAATCATACTAGCACTAGATTATAAGTAAGATTTATATACGTGTTAATATTAACTCCCCGGCCGGCGGCCCACGTCCTAGGTCGCACGATCTAGTCTTTAGATAAACTAAATCGTGTGTGAAACACCAATATCTGGAAAGTTAGGATATATTTATATGTTAAATTGTGCCTATAAGCGGTATCGAGAAGCGTTTGTTAAATAAAAGATACGCGATATGACAAGTTGTTAACAATTCAGTTAAATAATATAACGTTGTGATGCGGATGGTTGATGAGTATTTGCTTTATTACACGGTAAATCGCCCGCAATCCAAAACGATCAGTTCTACACTATGATACACAACGCGAGTAATAATTTATTGTGACGCGGAACGTATGTTTGGAAGTTAACCGGTATGCGAGCGCCGTTAATAAATGATTGTGAACTGTCGAGAGGCGTTGAGTCGGTGCCAATTCTCATACTAAGTCTCCCATTTTTATGTTAGTGTTAAATTATAAAGTTGTAACACGTTGTGTTAAACTCCGACATTGTTTGACGTTTCAGTGACAAATTAGGTAAAAGCTTTTATACTGGTTATTTATCACAGCGAGCCCGCGCCGCGCCAGCTGCGGTGCTCCCTATTTATACTGGTTGAATTAATGAGCGGAACAAATTGATTACACTGATGAATCTTTATATACACACCAAGTAACTGGAGGTTGTGTGAAGTCTGCCTACCCTTATACTAGGAACTAGTACAGGAGTCGGGTAGACTGCAGTATAGATGCCAAGGACTCTCGCTGGCCTGGTTCAATTATCACTTTACGATTATATGTGAATAAACACGTGTCGTATCGTATACGTCTTTTATACCGATTCAATATTATTAATGGCGTTATTTATCGCCTCGGCAAGGCTTTTACGTTTTATATCCACGTTGTATAGCGACGAACATAAGTGTCAATAGCTACAAAATCATACGACATTTAACGTTGATCTAGGTTATACTTATGAGTGTAAGCAACACCGACTCGTAATGAAGGATAAACAAAAAATGCTGAGTTCCAAAAACACGTGAGTCGTCCGAGTTGTGCACCCTGCAGTTGTGTCACGGCTGTTGTGTGTAAACAAATGTTTAATTAGCCGCGCGGCTGACAGATGCCGCTGTAATTGATAAAGGCGACCGAAGCGCGGGCGGGCGCGGGGACGGCGCGGGCGGCGGGCGGGGCGGGCTCGCGGCCTACTGCCGGCTTATACATTAGCCAGAACATTCCCTTTACCTTTTTGTTGGATTGAACATGAAAGGATATGCTGTGTAAGTTTTTTGTGTTATCGGCAATGTAGATTTGGTTTACATTGGTCACGTGCGACACGTGGGTACGTTTTTTGAAATATTTTCTTCACTAAACTGATAAGCTAATATTAATGTAGCCCAGTTTGTACCAGCTGTTGTAGATAGCGCCGCGGGCTTTAAATCATACAACAAAACTATGTTAGTGTAGGTATAATGTAATTATTTCAAAACATAATTACGAAGCTACTAGAAATTGTAGTTAGAACAAAAATATATGTTAGTTAGTAGTAAAATTAAACATGAAGTTATGATTAACATTAAGCCACATAGCCGCCGCCGCCGCGGGGCTTACACTAACTAGTTATAAACGCTGCAGCATAGTCTGGAAATGCGGATAATATTGCCGACAGAACAGAGATACTGCAGGAACTGGAAACTGCGCGACAGAACTAAGACTCGACTCGTTTGCTGGTTTGTTACAAATACATATATATGTATGTATATCTGATGTGTATTTTGTTCTGGACGAATAAAGTTCTGAACGCTCACCGATAGCGTACGTATTTATTCTGGATGCTTTGCACAGTGCAAAAATATTTGTTAATTAAATAAGGGAAATTTTGAACTGCACCTCTATTTAGAAATTTAAGCAAACAAAATTTCTCCACTAATAACCTACTGCATATCAAATAAATGACTGTACTACGTATTTAATACTTTAACTGTAAATCCCCTTTTTTCAATCAAAATATTCGAAATTACAACCAAAAATACTATTTATTAGGATTTACAGTTAAAGTATTAAATACCACCCATTAAATAATTGCTATTAGTGTATTTGTTAAGAAGTTTTTACTTATAAGCTTGTATCTAACAAATGAAATAATATTTTATTTCTATAAATAGGTGTTTTTCAGGAATATCATAATTTAACAAGTCAATGTCTTTACTACTAATTGGCGGCGGTGTTTCCTAACTAACGAACTTTAAGAAGAAACACCGATACAAACTGAGAGAATCATGTTTTCTTTTAAAGTCGAGACATTGAATTGTTTTGTACTTATTGACCAGATCTTTATTATATCCATTGTCTAGTACCCACAGTACAAGCTCTGCTTAGTTTGGGACTAGATGGTGCTGTGTCGCAGAATATTTATTTATCTTTACGGAATTCTAGAATCTAATCTAAATGTTCTGTTCGTCATAAACCTGCTACATACACATACAACACCAAAAGCGTTTACGTTGAGAACAAACGCGGAACAATGGTAACTTTATGAATGCTCGTACACATAGTTGACTCGGGAGAAGAAAACCGCTTGTAGTTGCCGACGAGTTCCGCAGCCAACTGCAAGTTGTTATTTATGAAATTATTGTAGGAAAATATGGCTTTTAGTTTTTATTTATGTGTGTTTTAGTTTCAACTGCATATAGCAAGCATGATATTTACTGTTTGAGAGACTAACGCAAATACTACTGTGTGATCATTATTACGAAATACCTCGGGATTTTAAATGTAATTAACTAAGACATATTCATTTCTTATACTTACACGAATATTAGACATTGAAATATTTTTTTTTATTGCGATAGGTATATTGATATTATTTTAACCCACCCGACATCCGTCAGGCATAACACCTCGCCTGGTGAGAGGATCTTCCTTTTCCATTGCAGGGATTTACACGTCCTTAGCTCGATAACTGCATCACTGAAAATTTGCATGCATATTACTGTGGTTCAACTCTATTTTGTTCATGAAGAAACTTACAAACTTCGGCAAAACATGATCAAATATAAGCACACACAACACGGTGGTAATTATATTTATTCCGCTAAAATGTGAATACATTACGCTAATAGGTTTCAAATACTCGTAAACAATCCGCGAAAACAGCGCGCGGCATGAAGCCTCCTCCCCCCCTCCCCGCGGGCTGGCCTCCTCTCCCCGCAGGCCGGGAGCGCAACAAGTAGCTACAGCGTGCGGACATGTCCCGCCAGCCGCGGACCCCACATGTCTGAGGATATGTAAGTGAAGGTAGCACGAGGTGAAGTGCACAGTAACTTCTAAAATAACATTTATAATAAGTTAATATGGAAATTTATTTCAAAATAAGTGTTCTTCTCTACAGCGGGATGAAGCAAAGTTATGTTGCAACTTCGCATTGAAGCCTGGCGTAAAAGGAGCCAATGTTTTCTCTCTAAATGAATACCCTCAATATATGGATACATTTTTTTTTGTAAATACATAGATCATTATACTATCATTATACATACATCCATGTGTCGGATACAAATTGGCGCGATATGAGATCGATTCCCAAGTGGTGCTATTATTACTAGAATATGTTCATTTATTACACAATACAATCTAAGGCTATGACAATACACGTACTCGCAAATGTATACAAATACGAGTTGTTCAATATATCTAATGAAGAAGCGTCATTTTATATAATCCGCGGATAAAACTGAACTTTTTCAAAGTTTACCGGCCGTCGTCGTAAAAACCGGCTATTGTAGTGAAGCCTTTTCATCCGGCCGGAGGTGGCCGCCCCCGCCGCCCCGCGCCCCGCCCCGCCCGCGCCCCCCGGGGCTGGTCGTAACTGATATTATCTGATGTTATCGCCGCAGCGCCTTTGACTTATTTGCGGAAATGTGCTTGTAAATTCTATTTATGGAGTCAGCTGACTCGGGGATACTCCGCCGATTGTTTGGGTGGAAGCAAATACAGGTGTATACCGGCTACGTTCTGTGTGGTAAACCAAATAGACAGAAATTCGAACTGAAAATATATAATTTCAGTAATACTAAATAGAAACAAAAAAGAAAACCATTGTATCTATAACATAAGAGTATCCATATTTTTTCTGTACTTTATATAGAACTAATAATAAGATGTCGGCTACGCATCAGTGACTGTAATTGCGTTTTCTTCTCAAAAGCTTGCTCCATTTACATATCATTAGAAAAATGTTAAGTAATTTAAATGTTACAAAAGATAGGTCACTGCGGTTTTATAATCAAACACAGAGTGTTTTTTCAGTGCCACTTAGGCTACCTCAAATAACAGTTGGATATGTATTTCAGTACATTCAATATATACGACCACGCGTTGAATCCACTGTTAAATAAAGTAATTTCGTATTGAAGTCGAGATCTCCACAACAGCTCATAAAGACGAGAAAAATAGCCTTCCAAATATTTCCAATAACACAATATTTGACCTCCCAGCACACAAGGGACGTCATTGAATTAAATACAATACACGTACCTACGTTCAAAGTGCTTACGTAGTTTCCGGCGGACGCTCCACACACAATGAATCACGATATTCCGGGAATCTGAAAACTACATGTTTTTGTCGCGACAACAAAATTGTTTGTTGATATATTGAGTATTGTGTTTGAGTTGTATTTGATATGCTGATTGTGTTGCGCTCTGGTATATCTATGTATTTGCTCAATCATCGGTTTTACATCAATAATCGATGTATTATACCTACCAGGAAGGCAGTAATATACCTAATACTGAATTAGCTGTACTAACCAACTAACTAACTTGACCTACATCGTCAGGCTCACATATTGTAACCAAAATATTTGGACTTTAAAAGAGACGATGATTCTCTGAGTTTGGTTCGGTGTTTTTTCTCAGAGGTCGTCAGTTAGGATATACCGTTGCCATCTAGACCCTACATGCTTTGTTAAAGTGTCTTCAAAAGATCTATTTACCGAAATAAACAATCATTAACATCATTAAACTCGGAATATCCTAAATACCCTCATAGCGTAATTAGGCTGCTTGCTACGTGCTACGCGCTACGTGCTACGCCGTAGCCGCGGTAGGCTGCGATTGGCGCTACGATTTATCACCGTCATCATCCGCATCGGGTGCACGCGCCGCGTGTCACAAGTATATACAACACGTATCGAATCGGGATCACAGTGAACGTGTCGTGCTCACTGTATCACAGAGCCACAGTAATTACTGTGAAGCTTTACGCCGACACCCGCGCCTGATAGCCTTATGTAAGGGTGAATTAAGGTTCGAATTGCCATTGTATACGTGAAAGCTTTTGCAAAACAGGTAAAGGCTCGCGAAATTACTCGATTTATGATCTGCCATTATTTACGCTGACTGGCTTAAATTAATATTATGATTGTCTTGTAATGTATCATCACGCTGCCGGCGCCGGCGTTCTGTAACGAATTATTTCCTCGACGAGCTTCGATTATGAATGCGTTACTAACATATATTTCGGTGTTTTTGGAACCTGTGCTAAAGATGCCGCTGTGGGATTTTGACTTAAGACTCTAATGAGTCGCTTGATTTTATCGAGTAACGCGATAAGCTGACGGCGCATAATCGGTACATCGCTTAGAAAATATGTATTTTCTTAGCTCACAGTTATTGATTAGTAAAATTTTGTAGGTACCTGTATATTTGAAGAAATTTTACCGAGTTGTGGTTTTAGAATATACAAACAAGTTCAGAGCCTCGAGCAAATAAACGCTGAAATTGAGAAATAAGAAAATTACATTTTGTAGCTAGTAACGAAGTTGGCGAGTGCGGCAACATGGCGCCTGTTATTGTTTCATTAATTATGTTGTACATAGTACCGCGGCCTGGCGAGCAGCCCCGCGCTCGAGGTACATCCTCCTCGAAGGAAGATGGAAGGTGTTGGTTGATACACTACATAGATATTATGTATTTTGTAAATATGTACGTATTATACATCGATAAATGTCGACGATACAAAAGGCAGGCTTTAATACCGCAATTTCTAATAGTCATAAACCATACAGCGGCACAAGGAGCTCTCTGAACATCGCTGCACCGGCGAAATTACTTTTGTATAAATCTCATAAAAAGTTTAAATCCCCACATCTTGATGCCACCTTTATATTTATACCGCTTAAGGCCCAACATTTAGGCCAATCTTTATAAAAATACTTCGTCCACTTTGCAGAAAGGTCCCACTTTTGTGAATCTGCATAACAATGAATGTAAAATCTCGCGGCGAGCGGGGAGGCCTTTGTCGCTGTGCTTTTTTATATAAAGAGTGCACTTTATAACCGGGAAGGTATACAGATTACACTGACAGTAACTATATTAGGAACACATATGTATTATGTGGTCGGATGTTGTCGGTTCACGTATGTACTGAGACTATAAACTCATTATCTCGCTCGCTCTGGCTATTACCCTTATATTTTCAAGAGATATCGTGCTCTTGGGGGTGCTTAGGGTCTGTAACCCGACCGGAGCGTACAGTGCACCTGTCAGGACGTGTGTAGCTACTAGTCATATTGTTTACAGGTAGCGACATCTACAGACCATGTACTCATCAGGTGAAGATAGTCTGCCGCATTATTGCTAAAGTAATTTCATATCTTCTACTTTCGTATCTTGATTTTCGTAATGTACCTGCCGCGGGTCTAGTTTTCTTAATTGCGACTACTGAGTAAAAGGTTAGATTCTCGGTTTGAGTAATGTGTTAATGGGTTTTTCTACTACTTATATCAAGGCGGGTTTTCTATACCCGAGAAGTAAATTCTGTATCTAATCTAAACGACAACGAGCGGCGTTGGTATAATGTCAGCGAGAGCCCCAATAATAATGTAAAGTTATCAAGTTTGCGCATAAACCCTGTGAAGTGCGAGCTTCAGTCGAGAAGGGAACACGATAATATCGCGAAACATGCGATTGTAAGACAATATCCACAAACTTTGCTCGTACTGTTTCCCCAGCTTCAACTTTTAAATCCTTCTCTCAATAACTTGGTATCCATCCATTCGTCCATACCAAAGTCTGCATGTATGTCTGTTTGTGATATTTTCATGCTTAAACCGTGGAACTGATTTTGATGTTTGTTATGGAGAGAGTTTGTATCAGAAATTATCCCTTAAAAATAAAAAAACTGCGTTAAAAAAAACCGACTTCAAAACTAAAAAGTTAAAAATAACTTAATACAGTTTTAACTTCTTTTTAGTTTTACTTCTTTTCGGTTTTTTTTAACGCAGTTTTTTATTTTATTTTTTACTTTTTAGTGTCTGTAATAGGTTCGTTGTATTATATGTCTCGTTGGTCTAGTCAAGTCTAGTGGTCATACAGTGCGACTGCCGAGCAAAAGGTCCTGGGTTCGATTCCCAGGTCAAGCAAAGTATTATGGGGTTTTTCTGTGAAATTCTCAGTAGCGGCTCGGAGTTTGGATTCGTGCCCGGTTAATGGCAATAGGCTCGCCACCTATTACATGGGACCTAAAACATACCGGCGAAATGTTGGTGTCGATTTCCCAAGGATCCACTCATCAGATCCTCACCATTTTTTTATGGGACCACACGGAAAGCATTAACTTTCATATAAAACAAGAATTTTCAAAATCGGTTCACCGAATCCACAGTTATGAGGTAAGAAGTTGAACAACAAACGCGTCATCTACGTAGAAAATTTGAGGGTTTCTCTCGATTTCCCAAAGATCCACTCATCAGATCCTAAAAAATTTTTTATGGGACCATATGGGAAGCTTCAACTTTCATATCAAAAAAGAATTTTCAAAATCGGTTCACCCGATCCAGAGTTATGAGGTAACAAATATATAAAAAAAAAAAAAAAAAAGTCGTATTGATAACCTCCTCCTTTTGGAAGTCGGGTAAAAATATGAAAAGGGGTGTGCATGTGTAGAAATAAATAAGCAGTTTGATAAATTAAAGATGGATAAC
Organism: Craniophora ligustri; assembly: GCA_905163465.1. Classification (NCBI taxonomy): domain Eukaryota; kingdom Metazoa; phylum Arthropoda; class Insecta; order Lepidoptera; family Noctuidae; genus Craniophora; species Craniophora ligustri. Next base: position 126,690 of record LR990967.1, on the reverse strand, counting down.
ATTACTAATTGTACGCAGACAAAAGTTAGATAGTTATTAAATAAATAAGTCATCCGGTAGTACAGACAAGCTGACTGAATTATATTTTTTAAATATTTGACAACTGGATTGACGTAGTGGCTGAACGATCGGCTAGTGCGTCACGGATTGCATGTTTGATCTCCACACTGAGCAAATATTGGTACAATCTACCGGTCTCTGTATCAGTTGTACCGGATCTCGGCGTTTGTGTATATGAACATAATATGTGTTTGTGAAAGGCCGTACGATACAGGAGAAAATCCTATTGTGGGACCACGGCTTTTAAAGACATTATTTTATGGATACTTATGTAATCCAATGCGAATGGCTTTATTTATCATGGATGATATACTAAGACATGTTTACAAACTGCCACCACAATGTACACTATTGCTCTTCATTTCTCGGATGCAATATTATTTGTTTACTTTGCGAGGCAGTAATACGGCAATACAGACTGGATTAATATTAACTCGTAAACGCGGAATTATTTGTATACACCGTGCAGTTACGATGTACTAACCCGCAGGTATGCACCGTCGGCGTTGTAGCACGCGGCTCACTTCTATGTGCTGTTATGTAGATATAGAGTAAGCTTGAGACGGTTTTTGATTGATAAGAATAGCAGTTCGTTTCTCATAGCTTTGCTTAAATATCGAAACTAAAAGGCGTTTGTCACGTATGTTTGCTGCTCTTTTAATGTATTCCATTTGGGCATTTGATAAATACGCACGTAACTTTGAAAAGACCTGGGATGGAACTCAGGACCTTTGACTTCATACACCACTGGACTCTCACAGTTAAGTAATTCACTACCCCGAAACTAGAAGTGTTCGCAAATAATATTCAACTAAATAGAGCGTTTCACGTCGGTGTCAGGCCACGGTTGAACAACAAACAAAATAAGTTCACTTTACTTGCTAAAGTTAAGTTAAGCTGTAGTGTTCGTGTTACGGTGAGCTCGTGAATAACTTCCCTTTGGTTCACTTCACGCCCTTTAATTTGTTGTGTAACACAATATGCTTGTAACATTAACAAGCGCGCCCGGCGCCGCTCGCACTGTGTTCCCTCGAATCGCCACAAAGTACTAAATTGCATGCGTTATGTGATTGTATGTATATGTATCTTATGTTGTTGTGAGCAGAATATGCGGGTTTGTGTATTTATTTTATTTGCTATAGTGACTTTGCAGCTTCTGTCTGCGTACAGTTTATTAATTTTCGTGCACACAAATAAAACAGAACACATTGTACAGACGCACTACGTATTTCTAAAGAAATCTCTTCCAGTAGGCCCGAGGGAGATGTTTTCATGGAATAATTAACCGTGTGCACGTTAACAACCAGCCCTGACTATTTCTAGAAGACAAAGAGTTGTTTGACTCTTTTCTGAAAGTAACTAATAGATTGTAGATATCATACCAGTGATAGTTTTTAAATATTGTTGTCAGTTCTGTACCTACACTTACATATATTTTTTTATTCATGTATATTATTATAGTATCTGCATACACTCTTATACTCGTAAAGTAAAGCTATTGTTCAGTGTAATACGAATAGATTAGGTGTAAGTACTTCGTGTATCCTCGTATGCCGTACAGAACATAATGCATGTAAAACATTCGGAGCTCATTACCGAGCGCGCGGAGCGGAGCGGAGCGGCGCGCGGCGGACTCCGCGCCGAGGCGGCTAATGAATTAACAGCGCCTTGTAATTAGGGCTGTCACGGATACAGAAACGTTTCTACAGCTATTCATTATCTACCTTCCGGGCTTTTGCCTTTGAAGTCGGACGTAATGGCCGCCGGTGTTTTTTATTGTAATGTAATTGTACATAGGAGCTCCTGGTAATGAGCACTTAATTTGACTTGTAGCTTTTTCCAAAGGCCCCGCTTGTGTAAATGACTATTTTGTGAAAAAGAGATAATGTATTTTTTTATTGTTTAGTGGATAATCAATTTCAAAATTCTATTGATGTTTAATCTTTTCTATCTGCAGTCACTTAAAACAGTCCTTTTATCGTCTGCATCATCACGTTACTATTAAATGAAGTTTTGCCAGCATTTTTTTTATTGCATATATTGTATATTGATGCTAATTTTTTTATATATTTGATGAAAATTTAATGTACCAGACGGGTTACGTTTTGACGACACAGTGTAACAGCCCTGGCTTTAATGAACGCTTTACGTTTTGTTCGCCGGCGCCGAGTGAGGTATGTACCGCGGGAGGCTGGATGTAGGCAAAGGTTAATTTTTAACTAGCGCCTTCTATTTTATCTTTATGCCCACTTAAACTTTGTTGAGTTAGCTGTTCTGCTCCACTAACTGCTGGGTTACAGGTTAAAAGGCATCGCATTTAAATTTAAAATGAAGGTATAGTATTACCACTTGGGGCGCTACAAATTGTGCACGGCGGTGGCGGTGCGCCGCTTTGAACCTATATGAAGCTGTATTAACATTTTGAGAAACTTTTATTTAGTCTTTCATGGACAGTTAGGAGTTTAGTAATGCATTTTATATGAAATATTAAGCTACAGCTTGTATAAAAAATTAAGCCAAATATTATTGTTACTGGTATTTTGAAATTAACCACGTGTTAATTATCGCTTCTTCCCACCATCTCAGTGTATTCGTCAAAGCCGATCCTGGCGACCCCTCAGCCTGCGCCGTCAGGTCGGCAGCGCTGCTCGCGATGTGAGGCACGTCGCCGCCCGCTAATTGTTTCTCGCCGCGCGCGTCACGCCCGCCGCAGGAAATTGCTTTTGTTATAATCTCCTCGGCGACCTTTTCTCCGCACTCTATTATGAAGTCCTCGCAGGACTTGCCGTTTGTCAATGAGGTTTAAGCCTTTAGTGCCGTCATAAGTGACCTTGTCGGTCCGCCTGTACTTGGACACCTTCACTCACCTGCACCACGGTGCCCTTGAAGCCAAGTATCCCGTCGCATACAGAGATACATATATAATCTGTGGCTTGACAGATAATTTCGAGAAAGTAGGTCAGTAATAATCGTTGTACTTGTAAACTGAACTGTTGTTATTGTTAGTAGTAGTAGATACAAACAACAGTTGTGACTGTCGACCGCCGACGTCACCGACAAACAAGTTAACTTTAATATGTTTCACATTTTAAGAAATGCTATTACCGTCATAGAATTAAGACAACTGTAACCTAGGAACAACACAGAAATGTATGCAAATATTTTACGAGAGAATATGTTAATAACGTGAATATAAATGAATGAGACGTAATGATGTCTCCATTCTTCCGAAATGTGAAATCCTCTATTCCCACAGGTCATCATACCATCATAGGAGTCCATGTGTTTGGACGTGAGAGGCGCAGGCCGGTCCACTCGTAGGGCGGGCGGGCGGCGCCTCAGCTGGCAGCCACCGCGAACGTGTACGTGACGTAGGAGTACACCGTAGCGTTACGGTCGTGACTTATTGTTAGATCGCGTTATTTATGTAGTGTATCCCCAGAGTTGCTCTCGATGTAAACATTATCAGATAATAGAATGGGTGCAGAAGTACGGACGACTTCATTTAACTTATTTTCGTGACTAATGGGGCTCTGTAATGGAAGTTCGATTTTACAAAAAAGTTTTTTCATGTATAATCTATATAATAATATATAAAATTATATGTCCTGAGTGAGTTATTATGAAATTAAAAGTACTCTTACGTGTTACTTAACTATTGTTTTGAAGAATGAAAGTTGACGCCACTTCCGGCATTATTGAGAATGATTCCTCTTTGGACGACGTTAGTAGTTTCATAAAAATAAAACGAATTGTAAAATATGTGATGAACTAAAACATCAAACAAGTGCACCACATTGTTGCTATAGTCCAATACCCATACACATACATGTATATGGGTACAGAGATAGTTTGTATCCCTAGGAAGGACATAGAGTAGTTTTTGTCCCAGAAATCATCTCAAAGGGCGAAAAGGGGGTGGAAATTTGTATGCGTCAACGATAATTTCTTAAAAGAGGGTAGAAACAAAAAAGCGTTTTGACAAAAAATACTAATGCTACGTGGACGAAGTCACGGCAAAAGCTAGTATATATATATACATAATATATCAACGTATAGACAAATGTTATCACTATTGTTAAAGGATTTTGCCGAAGCTAGAATTCTTTATTACCACCTTAAGTGTGAAGTTCCTCTCGAACTAAAGTTTGTAAACTAATAAACGTCAAGCGACGGACGTGCGATACAGAGTTCTTGTGGAATGGCCACGAATTATCTAAAAAGTGTTATTTCCGGCACATAGCTCGCGAAGTTTAGCTATCTGTCGAGTGGTGCGGCTGGGGGGGGGAGGAGAGGCGGGGAAATTGGAAAACTTGCTCCGACACAATGCGACACGCGCCGCGAGCTCCGCGCGACCTACAGATATGTGTAGCCGCTGTGACATTGTAAAAGATGAGGCTTAAACTTTTTCGAACATTAAAAAGACCAAATACTTATATATGAGGCCACCTCAATAGAGTAAGTCGTGGCCAGATAGTGATCGTCCCTTGTGCAGGTTTTCGCACACAAGAGACACACCAACAGGTTACACATAGTTTGCTCTGGATCGGCGCAGTCACACTGAACAAAGTTAGGATTCCTGTTTGTATATGGTTGTACCAAACCAACATGATGTGACCGTTGAGTCTGATGGATAGAACTTCTGTATTCTGAATTAGTCTGGCCCCACGTAGGACCAGGATCTGTCCACAGCTATTCACCGGTAGCCCATGAGGAGCAATAGGACTGAAACTGAAAGCTTTCTCACGAACAAATATTTGAAGGAACACTAATATGATTGATTGGTTGAATAATGCTGTGTACGTACTTTTCTATCCATCAAATTATTATTAACCGTTATTTATCAAAGTTGTTTCAAATCATCAACGTTCTTAACAAAAACGTTGTAAGCCCGACCCTTCAATGAATAGAAATCCTTGGCACACTTCCAACACGTTCGTATTGATACTGTAGAGAATGTAAACGTTTTAGATGAGTCGTTATCCAGTTCCCGAGAGCAACAGACAACAAGTGATCATAACATCACTTCGATACATCTTAGTCTGTTCTTGACGATTGTTTTATACCCAGCACTTTTATTACACAGTACTTAGCTTTAAGTGTTCATTTAGTTAATAAATAATACCTTGAATATTGTACACGGAGAGCTAGGGTAGTCAAAAATACGAATCAAAGTCTCTAAGTTTACCATTAAACAAGCTGAGGCTATTATTTGCATGAACAACAAACATTTAAAGCAATGAAATCCAATTCCGAGTTTTGTTCAAACGAAAAGACAAGTCTTTAAGTCCGAAATGCTCTTTAATCAAACAGATCTCGCCGTTCTAGCAGCATCACTGTTGCGCGGTACAAAGTGGCCCCACACTAATTAAAAGGCAGGCGGAAGCCGATGATTTTTCCTTTTAACCCTGAGGGTGTATTGTTACTGTGATACCAGCTGGTGAATGGCCTCTTTGACTGGAGTGCGCTGAATGATGACAATACATATTTTGGATGCGGATTTGACGTACAGTGTCTGTTACGTAGCATTTTGTAGCGGTAGTGTAGCCTGCTGTAGCTGGAACGTAGCGTTTTCGTAATTGTCTGTAGCTGATAAGTAGTGTATTGTAGCTATTGACGTACTTGCTGTAGATGGAGCGTAGCTTGTAACAGTTTCATTAACAATTATTATTCATTTCGTTAGAATTCGTGTAGTTTCAGCATTAATAACTTAGTTCCCCGCGTCGCCGCGTCGTGTGCTGCGCCGACGTGTCATCCATCATCAGGCACACGCGCCTTAACCAGCATTACGTGTAATGTGCGCGCGGTAACACCCCCCCTTGCACCCCTCCCCCTCCGGGAATTACACGGCGTAATTAAAAACTGTATTGTTTGATACAGTACCTGCAGATACATTACAGAAGGTGTACTCCGAAGTTCAATTAACTCAGTCTGCTGGCGAAAGTTGGTGTACACTGGATATTAAGACACAACAACTTTTTCTAATAATATTAATATTATAGATTAAATAACAAGCATAAAGACTCCTGACAGCAGCGGCAGCAGCCTTAGGCCATAGACTCAAATCTACGGGATAATAATACGCGCATTGCCACATTAGATTATGACTCATTTGCTATAGTTTCGCTGAATTATCTAATACATAATAATGTTAGCATGCAACGGGAATCTGGTTGTAGTTAAATACACCGTCAGGGTCACCTAAACTCAAGCTATTAAAAACCGCTGGGTGTTTATATAATGTTGATAAACCAGCTGTAGTGTGCTCTAGTGTAGCTGGAACTTTCGTTACTTTTGTAGTTGAAATTTATGGATTAATATTAAAAGAAATGGTTTTTCTGCAGTTTACACTGACAGCTTACCAGTGAGCGGGGAGAGACGCGGGGCGGAAGGGGGACAGGATGTGATGTATTATTCATGAGCACGGAGCATAGTCCTTCAGTCTGTGTCCAACTCTACATACATTAATACCTCATTGGCCGCTTACTGCGCCATACTCTCAAGTGCATTTCTGTTCACACACACTCAATCATTGCGAACGAGAACTGGCCTTAATAAAAGTTTATTTTTTTATAAACATACCCCACACCAATATTGTCTCCTGTGTCATGGGTGCATTTACATACACATGCACTCAGACCCAAAAGCCAAAACAACCTGTAGATCGTACAACTATATGTTCCGTGCGGGGACGAAACTTGTGTAGCGACATCGCTACACTTGCAAACATGAAACAAACCAAAGTTGTGATGTAAAGCTGATCGCTCAGCCACTGCGCTAATCGAATCGTCAAGTAAGATAATAAATAAATATAATGAATAACACACAAACATTTAATACTTTTGTGTACAATAGGCCTGAATGCCATGCAAACAATTACGATACAAACGGGTTGAGCATGCCCCGGCGGGCGGCGCGGCGGGCGGCGCGACTCCGCGCAAAGCCCATAATCCCGCCGCTACAGGCGACTCTATTATTTAGCGAGCGCCTTCCTCGTAAAAATAACTTCGCACAAAACCTGTGCCTTGCCTTGAAATTTGTAGCTCAATTCAATACGAATAGAGGCGGCAGGATTTCGATTGAGGAAACATCTCGACGTGCTCGAGCAATCGATTGAGAAACGCATAATCGTAAAAAAATATTTATTGTCTCTCAGAACGATTCCAGGAACTTCGATCCATTTACTGAGGTCCTAGTCACATTATCCGTTTAATAAATAACTTTTATGAAGTACTAACGGGATCAGAAACGATAGAAATAGCGACCTTGTTCAGCCAGTTCACGGTCCGTGAAGCTGGAGGCGATAAGTATAATCTTCACTATTTCAGAATCTCGTAAACGACTTGTTGATTGACATTTAAAATAAATAACGCGGAGACGAGGTTAACGATAATATCTTAGTAGTTGAAATAAAACTTCTTACGGATTTTATCGTATATTGATATTATTTAACCCTGACGTTTCGGATCTTTTACAGCTTCCATGGTCACGGGCAGACTAACCAGTACCAACTATTTTGCTATTGAAATTTGGGTGTTTTTGAATTTTAATATCTGAAAATATTTCTGAAAAGTTATAAGGTAGAAGTTTTCATGGTAGCCATAGGAATCACTTTTGCAATCGATTATTGATCAACATCCATCATTATTAATCGATTAGTGTTGAACCTTTTGTATAAACTTAAGCTTTCTTTGCGTTCGTTCCCAAATCCACAAACAACATACATACATAGATATTCGATTTCGCTCCGAGTTGGATTGCTCTGGATATTATCCGCTCGAACCGGTTCAATGCGGATCGCGGCGGGTTCGCAATTAAGTCTGTAACGACACACATAAGGCTTACTGAACCGATATCAATTCGTTGAGTGCTGTGCGCGGGATGCTGTGACTCGATCAGAGCCGACACATACGGAATACCAAATACACTTGTAAAATATTCATTTACAAATTTCCAATCAATGGTAAAGTCGGAGCTTGACGAATGATCCCATGTTTTATAATTATATTAAGGCTTTTTACATTTTGTATCTAGAGTTGCTTACATTGGTGCGCATGGCGGTCTATATTAACCTTTTATCCTTATAACCTTTCTCAAAATAAAAATAATTTGTATTAGTAAAGACAATGATAAATCAAAACGGATTTTTTAAACATTTGAACAAGTGTTCGTCAAGATTTATTTAGATTGAAAATCGTTTGAAGTTGAGACGCCAAGCCTGGCTTTACGAAAGAACACGAAATATAAACGTTGTGATGTATTATCCAATAAATAACAGCAGAATAATCACATGATGTATACGTACAACGTTTTCTTTATAACGATTGAGATATCAAGTAGTATAAAGGTACATATTAGAAATACATCAGCACATGCTGCATGATTTGTGATAAGTAAGACATCTTTTTCGTTACTTTTGATGACTCACAGCTTGTTTTCAAATGAGTTGCGCTCTACAAAGATTGCAACAACAGTTTCCTGGACTATGTTTTCTCTAGTGCGCAATAACTCAATGTTCATCATTGAAAATTATATTGTTTGGTATTTGTAAATGTGATAGACGTGCTGCCGTTATTAAGTATTAAACTGTAGGATTTATAACAGTAATAAAACTGTCGAAACACGTTCTTAATAGTAGGCGGCTCCGGCGCGTGTTTACACCTGAAATAGATTTTTATTCGTAGGCGCGCTGAATCATACTGCGGAGCGCTAGATAATATCCCAGTAAACAAACTTTAAAATACATTTTAAATAAGTATATTAATTTAATAGTAAAAGGCGTTACTTATTATTAGGTTTTAAACTCGAAGAAGTTACGACTTCAATTTGGCAGTAAGTCAGTTTTGCACAACCCGTTAAAAATAATGTTTAATTTTATTGTGTTGTGCAGCTTTAATGTTAAATATCTTTTCAGAAATATTTTCTAAAATCTTGCACCGCGTACAATAATTCCGATCGTAACCCACACCAGGTGACTGTCGGTACATGGCAACACGCCGCATTCTTGCACAACACAACACATTTTTACAGGAATTCTATTCGTGCGCTCGTAAAGTAGTGTAACAGTGTTTCTGTGTAAACTGTGAGCGATACAGACGCGGCGTGTTCGTGCCGCCATGCGCCACCTGTCTCTGTGAGGTGCCGGCTTATAGCGCGACGTGCCCGAACTGGATGTTCAATACTTATCATAATTTTTGAAGATATTGTTGTTTCAGCGTGGGTGCTGCAATCAATTGAATCGATGTTGCTTTAGCTACGGTCCAAGACAAACTGTTCAGCCGTGATAAGGTCGGTTGGGGGATTTACTAAGTTTTTAATTTCAGTTTAATTTACTCCAAATTCAAATAGTAGCACAATTTAATAGTATAGAATAATAAAGTATGATTTTTCTGCCATAAGGGTAGGTAACATGGTTACAGCCCGCCTGATGATAAGCGGTTACTGTAGTCTATGGTCGTTTGCAACATCGGAGGTATCGCTCGCGCCGACCCTGTAAAACCTTTTCATTCCTTTTTGAAGAATACTGTGTTCATCCCACTGCCTTCATCCAATAATATTTGTATTACAATAATTCTGTACCTACTTCTGTGAATCCTCCAAATGACATATTAGAAGTGCTTACTAAGTTACCCTGATTGCACACAACTTCGATATATTGCGGCTAACTCCTGCCGTCGCGGCGTCGGTCGCAGAGTTGCGAGCAGGCTGTGTGCCGAGTTGCCGCAACTTGTCGCTTGTGACACATGGAACAAGTTGAGCGGCCGCCAACTCGGACGGACGATACATTTACATGTTGGAAACTTATTTCTATGTAGCGGTTCATAACCGTTATGTTTCGATTGCTCCTATTTTAATATTTTTTGTAAATACATACATAATTATACACAGATACATCCATGACTCGGATACAAATGTTTATGTTCATCACACAAACATTTGTCCCTACCGGGATTCGAACCCGGGACCCATAGCACAGCAGGCAGTGTTAACTACCGTTGGACTAATTGGGTCGTCAAATAAATTAAATTCGTTTAATTTAGTTATGTTTTTAATAACATTTAGCAAGTATAAGTATACACTGTAAGTGTCTTTGTATTTTATTTTTTCTTGAATATTGTAACAATTCAGGATGGAGGTGTTGTTTAAATATGAATTGTTTATATTATATTATTATTGTATCGGCGGGGGAGACGCCAGTCTCGACATAAACGTTTCACCGAGCACACACGCGTTTGATTCAACAGAGTATGATAGTGGATATGCAATAAAGTCCGTGGATAATAGAGAAATTTTAATAACATGTAATAAAGTGTTACGGAGCCAGCAGAACAGCGGAAGGCGCCAAACGAATTAATTATTCGCGTCGCAATTCCCCCGCGCAGATAATATTACAGTCAGTTGCTACAGTTATTGTGTTCGTTAACTATGAGGATATTAAATCACAGCCTCTCGGCTGCGCGTGTGTGTGTACTGCTGTAAATAGGAGGTAGTGCCTCACTTGTGTGTGCGTGTGTGTGTACTGCTGTAAATAGGAGGTAGTGCCTCACTTGTGTGTGCGTGTGTGTGTACTGCTGTAAATAGGAGGTAGTGCCTCACTTGTGTGTGCGTGTGTGTGTACTGCTGTAAATAGGAGGTAGTGCCTCACTTGTGTGTGCGTGTGTGTGTACTGCTGTAAATAGGAGGTAGTGCCTCACTTGTGTGTGCGTGTGTGTGTACTGCTGTAAATAGGAGGTAGTGCCTCACTTGTGTGTGCGTGTGTGTGTACTGCTGTAAATAGGAGGTAGTGCCTCACTTGTGTGTGCGTGTGTGTGTACTGCTGTAAATAGGAGGTAGTGCCTCACTTGTGTGTGCGTGTGTGTGTACTGCTGTAAATAGGAGGTAGTGCCTCACTTGTGTGTGCGTGTGTGTGTACTGCTGTAAATAGGAGGGTTATTAAATTATAATAACTTCATTTAACGAATAAAATTGAGCCTAAAAACATTAATAAATAAGTTTAGCGAATAAACGTTTTCAAAATTGATGTTGTTTGTAACGGATACCGAAGCCTCGGATGGTACTTAACTTTTAGGGCGCGACCCCGAAGATATCTTTATCTTCCATAATTCCAGTTAAATTACGATTAACGTTACACGACGCCGCCTTATCTAATGTTTCCCGGAACTCGTTGAGAGATCCCGCTTGCTAAATCTCTCGTTTCAGGAATTCTTCCCGATGTACATACATATGTACAGCTGGTGTCACAGAAGGTATAAGGAACAGCTGTTACTGACGCGGAGTATTACATGTACTAAATTATATTTCAAAGCGAAGCTTCCGCCTTCGATTTATGGTTTAAAAAAATCTGGACAAGTGCGAGTCGGACTCGCCCACCGAGGGTTCCGTACCTAATGTAAATATAAGATCATCAAAGTGGGCGCAGAGGATATCTTAAACGAAAAACGAGCACCTGCCTATAAGCTGCTGATTATAATGAATTATTTATCATCAAGTTGACATTTTAAAAATAAATTTAAGTTGTAACTGTTTTTAAAAGGACGCTAAAATCTTAACATATCAAGATTTGGAGGAAACTTGGATTGAACTCGTTGGATCCTGCAAAAAAAGACGGCGCCATTTCAACTTTTCAATATTACTTAGCTAGTCCGTTTCGAGTAGCCTTTATATAATTTATGTAATATTCTTCAATTGATTTGTATGATAAATTGTTGGATAGGTACCTATTTTAATTATTAATAGGTATTTAAGGTGAAGTTTGCTATAACGTTAAAATTAAACGTGATGTATGTTTTTTGATATCCTATTAAAATATACCTACTATTTTTTATTATCTATACCTATTTTACGACCCACTTGGTCCAGCGGTAGTTAACACTGCCTTCTGTGCTATGCATCCCGGGTTCGAATCTCGGTAGGAACAAATGTTTATGGGATGAGCATAAACATTTGTATCCGATTCATGGATATATCTATTTGTAATATACAAAATTTGTATTTACAAAAAAAACGTATACCTATATGTAATATATCAACCAACTAGTATCCATAATACAAGCCTCGTTGCTTAGCTCGGAACTAGATGGCGCTGTGTCATATAGTCCAGAGATATTATTTATTTATTAATAAGTACAAGACACTTCAGTTGGTAGGTACCTGATGCATACTCCTTGACACCGTTGCCGAGCAACGTTGTTAATTTTGCAGCTTGTCATTATAAAAATATACTCTTTTTGTAAAGATGATTAATTTCCATCTTTTATTTAATAGTACTTATTTAGGATTGTGTTTAGTTACAGAATTAAATAAATAGTATATGAAAATAAATAAATGGTAATTTAAATAAATAAATAGTACCTTTATTTATCTCATAAATGACAGTACCTTGACAAATGGATCGTATCTCAAAAAGCGAAATAGCATTAAATATCTAAATTAAAAATATATTTTATGAAACAGACTTAATTAACTTTTTGTCGTGAGATAGTATTTTGAATAATAATTAGTACTTTTAAGTTTCCGATTAAGAGTACGCCATTTTTTTATTATCGCCTGTCAATACTATAGATGCCCATTTTTTTTTTATGTGTATAATGGGACAACCTACATACAATATAATGAAATAGATTAACTATTGATTTTTTCATTTACCTATCTTATTTTCATTGAAAATAATTATGAAGAAACAATGATATTATTATTTGCTTACTGATATTTTATTTATTTTTGATATCATAATCGTTATTGTTTTAAGCGTCTTATTACACCAACATTTTATACGGAAATCGATTGTATTAAAATCTTTCTCAGGACGTTATACCCGTACTGATTAAGATTTTAAATAATCGATTCACCTTATTTGATACTTTTATCAATATTTATGTTCAAAATTCACGCCAAAACGGTCGCTTGTGTCATGGCGTATGCCTGTGAAGTCATTTCTATATATGTCAACACTAAACATTAGGCGTATATATATTTTGCGTGCTAAATATGAACTCTACATTATATAAGTGGTACGCGGCCCCCCAATGCAATAATAATACATCAATTACAACTCTCAACAAATTATTTATTTACGTTCCACACAAAAAAAATCACCATCATAAATAAATTATAAAACTACTGAAGTACAATACTTGGCTGTATTGCCTAAATTCCTTTGCCTTATCCCTAAACGGAAGTAAAAATTAAACAATCAGTACTCGACATATGTGTATAAAAACTGACATTATTCGACTTATCATGGCGGATTGCTGTATTTTAATCAATCAGTAATAATCTCCTTGATCCTCTCCAGTCCGGGTTTCGCCCGGGACATAGTACAACCACTGCTCTAATCAACATTACGGATGATATCAGGATGGGTATGGAAAACGGAAATCTGACGGTTTTATCCTTACTCGACTTCAGCAATGCTTTTAACACCGTCGATTTTGACATCCTGCTTGGCATACTCTGCTCTTTAAACATATCTCCAACGGCAATTGATTGGTTTCGCAGTTACCTGTGTGGCCGCCGGCAGCGTGTTTGCATTGATGGGTGTTCTTCCTCTTGGTGTGACACTACTGCTGGTGTACCACAGGGGGGCGTTCTTTCCCCATTACTTTTCAGTTTATTTATAAATTCTATCTCCAATCAACTTCTGTCATCCTACCACCTCTATGCAGATGACCTGCAGATTTACTCACAGGCTCCGTTGGAGGAACTGTCGGAAGCTATTAATATGATAAATAAAGATCTGCTACAAATATCTGAGTGGAGTCAAGCTTATGGTCTGAGGGTTAACCCTACGAAGACGCAAGTCATTGTTGTTGGCAACTCCAGAACAATATCGAAAATTAATTGGACTACACTTCCCCGAGTAATTTTTGATGGTAATACCATCCCCTTTAGCGACTCTGTTAAAGATTTGGGAATTTATATAGATACCAATCTCTCGTGGGCTCCTCAGCTCGAAGTATTAAGTCGCAAGTTATTTGCTTCTGGACGATCCCTAAATAGGTTGCGAAATTTTCTCCCAACTGCCACCAAAATTGCTCTTGCCAAATCTCTTCTTCTTCCAATCCTTGACTATGCAGATACCAGCTATCCCGACCTCACTGAGGAGCAAGTGAATAAGCTTGAGCGTCTCCAAAATTACTGCATCAGATTCATATTTGGCTTGCGCAAATATGATCATGTCTCAGAATTTCGTGTTAAGCTCAAGTGGCTCCCAATCCGCTTTCGCCGGAATGCTCATATTTTATGTTTGTTATACAATGTTTTGTTTAATCCCTCAACCCCTCATTATCTCAAAGAACGATTTAAGTTCCTTCATGACACACATACTAGACACTTGAGATCATCGGAAAACTTAAGGCTTGAAATGCCAATGCATTCCACTAGATCTTACGACATGTCCTTTACTGTCCAGGCTGTCCGTCTTTGGAATGCTTTACCTATCTCGATAAGGCAAGCTCAGTCGCTTACTTCCTTCAAACTTCTAGTAAACGAACATTTTCACTCGTTTTAACTTTTTTATTCAATTCTTTTCTTATCTTTTTTCATTATTTATTATGCTGCATTATTTGCATTTACATTTTATGTAAGGTTAAGGTGTATGTAGACATTGCATTTGTTGTATGTATGTGTATTTATATATATTTATAGATATATATATATTTATATATATCTATTTATGTATTTATTTGTTTATGTGTACATATTTATGGTTTATGTATAATATATTATAAAAATTGTATTTTTAACGTGGATTTATCTATAATTCTAGGATAGTAATTTAGTACGCCACACCCGTTTAATTCACATACATTTCTTGTCCATCCAAAGGTTGTCTGGTAGATATCGCTATTTAGTGATAAGACCGCCATTGTACCCTTATTTCATTGATGTAATGTATATTTTAAATTCCTGGTGTACAATAAAGAATATTCTATCTATCTATCTATCTATTTTGTAGTTTTATTTTAATAAATATATTTATCAATGACATTGATAAATATATTAATAATGCGTCGGAAAAAAATAATAAAATTTATTTTGCAATGCACAAATCAAGCCCTTACGTGTGATACCCCATTTGAACTAGTAGCTTCAATTTGAAATTCAGATTCCTAAAACAATATTCAGACCCCCTATTTTTTAAGATTCAAATACAAATGTACAGTTTTGAGATTTTTCCTTGTATAATTGGTCTATAACGATGCTAAATGCCAAATTTCATAGGTCTAGGTCAACGGGAAGTACTTTATGAGTTTTGATTCCCTTGAGCGTGTCCAAAAATGCGTTTTTTGCTGATTAAAGCCGTATCTTATTTTTGCGTAAACTTAGAAGCTTGATTCTTTCACAACTTCATAGGACCGTAGACCTGAGTATACGGTTTAAATTTCAACTCGATACCTATACGTATTTCCGAAATAAAAGGTCTTGACAGACAGACGGACAGACAGACAGACAGACAGACAGACAGACGGACAAAAAGTGATCTTATAAGGGTTCCGTTTTTTTCTCTTGAGGTACGGAACCGTAAAAACAGTCCGGGCAAAACATTAAAATCGTTTTTATAGTGCAACTGGTTTTATGACAAGAACCAAGTCGTATACTCTTTAAAACGGTAGCATTTATTTTATACAATTATTTATGAACATAATTGTTATTAAATTAAGTAACGTGATGTAATTAAAATTCCTGTCGGCGCGGCTCCTTGTTGGCGGTATCATGTTGGGCATAAATAGGCTGCAATATCGGGTAACAGTAGGTTATTGTATACATTGCATCTCACAGAAACTCTACTGACAGATTCTGGCAACTAATTTCAACACTTACCTATAGGTACATGTCAAAAATCATTAAGCTTGTTATTCTACACAGGAAAAATTGGTTTTACCTAATAGTGTATACTTTAAATGTCGTAGGTACCCTGAATATTATTAATTTGCACTTTACAATATTGAGCAACAACCGTTTACTGGGGCTAAAACTAGTCAAGCCAATGAAAGAATATTGCAGTCCTTATCACAGGCTGGACCTTCCGGTCACCTTATTCCACGTGCCATTGATTTCCACTTCAGGCTGCAATTTGGCTGACAGACGCCGGGCCGCAGCCGCGCTTGGTATCTAACGTTACAGTTTGCGAGTGCTCTCATCTGTCCTGCACGAGAGCGGAGCGCGGCACAACAGTCGTGCGCTCAATATTTCATGCTGTCTCATGCAGTCACGCATTTTGCTAAGTCCTCGCAGCACACTGAGAGCTGCTGCTACTATCTTCATTCCTAAAATGTCAATAATATTTCCAATAGGTACTGATTGAAGTATTTGAATGTTGTGTCTTCCCCAAAATTGACAAAATATAAACCGCATGGGATCGCTTCGTCATATTTAAGTGAACTTAACACGGTTGTTAGAAGTTAAAGATTGACGATTTTTCGAACTAAAAAAGTGGAATTCATAACACGGGTCAAGAAAAATAAAATAGAATACGAACTGCAATTCAATAAATTACGAAGAAAGTGAAAATCTCAATCTCAATAATAATATGTTGTAACGTGTTGGCGTGTCATGCCGAGTCATGTGTACGCGGTGCCACTCCGGACTGGCCGGGTAATTACACCCGTGAAATAATAATAACCGGACGACAGGCAGACACCTCCCCCTCCGCCCCCCGCCGCCTCCACCCGCGCCCCCTGCCCGCCACCTGACGTGCTGGTAAAGCCCCACCGCACACTATCCGAAAATTTCTGACACCAAATGTATGACGCTCACCGAGAGGCATTCTGCGTTATATGTTTTGTACAGACACACTAAACTTACACAGTTATGTTGTCTTTCTGACGGGGTTTCCTGACGCATTTTTTTGTAGTGCGGCTGGACTTATTTACACCTAATTCCAATAAACGTGTCGCAAGTTTGTAGGTACAGACGTCACATTAAATCCTCATAAGAATAGCTTGTTATTATGCAAACATGTGTCCCGTGTGACTTGGCTCATAACTCTCTCGACACGCTCCGCCGGAGTACATGAGTAACGCTTGTGTTCCGACGACCTCCGCCACTCCACTAATTGACGAAGTGGGAAATCAAGTGCTCTTTAATAAACTACAACCATCAATATCATTTTGTTTTCATTTAGATAGATGAGTGAGTCGCTGCTAGCTGCCACTGGGGAATTTGCAAAAACAGAGGAATAAATTCTTCATAAAATACAACTGAATTTAAAGCTCTTCGTTAAGCGCAAGTTTTTCTCCCTAAATCCTGTTATTAATATTGTTTTTATTACATAAAACGCTTACGACTTTATTAAACGTTGCAAAAATTCAAGGAATTTTCTGAATTCTTTGCGTTTAACTTCCTTTGAACTTGATGAGGGGGAGAGGAAAGTAACAAAGTAGGAGAACCTTCGGAGCAAACTGTACAGGCTGAAGGGGGCGAGTGGTCAGGGAGCGAGAGGGGAGTTACCCGTGCACCAAGCGTGTGGTGCGCCGCCTGGACAGCCGGCTATGTAAGGGTTACGAGCGAGCTGGCGATGGTTAATCCTTTTCCTCAAAAGGATGAACCTTCGCCAGCTCGCTCGTAGCCCTTAAAAAGTAAAGTTTAACTAATTAATAAAGCTGGTATCCTCATACCAGCTTTATTAATTAGTGAAACTTTAATGGTTTCCACCCGTTTAGACGTTAACGTTAAAGATAGACGTTTAGACTTAGTCGATAGCCGTAGAGGATATTAAAATATTCAATTTAACATATCAAAGCTTGTAAGCAGCCTCATAGCATATTATAATTATATCCGCGTGCCCACTGCTGTACCAGGCCTGTTTTTGGACGAAGCCAACAGATTGTAATTCCCAGGCGGGCGGGCGGGAGAGCGGGTCACTTATGTTAAGCAAGCGTTTATTATTAACATGTTAATTGTTAATTACCTTAAAGCCTACTAATGGGCGGCGCGCGCCCTCGCAGTAACTCGTAATTGTCACAAAGTTATGTATCGCGTGTTTACAACGATGATAATAAGTTTTATAGTGCTCGCGCGGCCGGAATACGAAATACAAGCCGAAGTTTCGGCTCAATGCCGTGCTCTGGGAATACTTAAATCATATTGAATAATCAATTTGTATCTTACGTGTTATCAAGTGCCAAGTTACTGCTGTTGTATGTTACACACAAGTACGCATTAAGCTTTTAACAGTTTGGTGGTTTTGGCAATCTCGCCAGTATTGTAGTTGATCTCCCTACATTATGATTTAATTACACGATAACTGATGTATGTGTGTCGGACAGGTGTGTTTGTGCGATGTAAGTTTACGAAATGTTCAATGGGGGCTTTCCTCGTCAGAGATTGACGATCTCACGATCTCACGACGTTAACAGTGAAAATATTGACGCCCATTATTCGTGTAAGAGTTGATAGAAGATCGTTTTATTACGAAGTATACGTCATCACTTTGTATAAACCGTAGATGCGTTGTACAATATCAGTTACTAATTACTTACCAATATACATACAACTACTTAGAAGTCGCCAAATGCTAAAAATATCAAGGATGTAAATGCAATTTACAATGCAATTCTATTAATACTAGATGTTAGGCGTAAATTAGTTATCATCGAGCACCTTCTAACATGATACAGGACGAACAGAGCTCGTTTTGCTTTAACTCCCAACCACAACTGATCTCAACTGACACAAAGTACGAGTATTGTAATTATTATAAGTTTTATAGTACTTAATCTACCCTATAAAATCTGTCAACCTATGTATATCAACATTTTTAAGAGGCAAATAGAATTATAAATAGAACAGATTGATGTCTAGCAATATAGCGTCACAATATAAGTATTAGTAAACATCAGTTTAGTGTGTTATAACTTGTGCGATCCGGTCCGGCAGGCGGTCCGTTCCCGCGTCCGGCATAACGGCCGCCGTGATGGCCGGCCTTGCGCCGCAGTGCCGATAAAACGGTTCATATCTGTTTTATGCGCGTGCCAACTAAATGGTTCTTCAAAGGTTTCGCGATTATAGGTGAGCCTCACAATCAAATGATATTTTTCTATAAATAGATCTTTCAAAAGACACTTTTACAATCCAATGTCTTAATTACTAGTTGGCGCCGGTGTTTCTTAACTGATAACCTCTCAAAAAGAAACTAATTCAGAGAGTCGAAGTATTTTACTTAACTTACTCCCGGATCATAAGAAATAACACAGGCACCTACTAATAGAGATGTAATCATTTATCTCCAATTTTCTGTCGTCTCGAGTCCAGAGGCAGTTAAATATTATACCTTCGACATTTTCTGGGTCACCCTCGTGAACGTTGGGCGACAGTGTGGATTTTCCTATTTAAGAGAAAGGATGGGGGGTTGGCTGGATGGTGATTTGCTGACGCTATTTTTATTATGATTAGTGAGCTCCTTACAAGACTCAAGCTTTTTTCCTGTAGGGTTTAGTAGAATGATCTTCTTATTTGTACTTCGTTCACATTCATACATCTTCTAATATGTATTTTATGGGCAGTTGTGAGTATGTCTATTGTTGATGTATGTCCGATTAGCTGCTAAATGTAATTACAATGCGCGTACAATGTGTCCGGTGTCACCGTGCTTGGTTAGCTGCATGTGCTCTATATGAGAGCTCTACATACATACATGTGCAGCGCCTGTACAGCACGCGCTCGTGTGCCGCACTCTCGCAACCGCAGGGATCTGAGTTCAGATCTGGGGCCAACACCTTTGACTTCTACAATTTGAATAGGCTTGTAAGAAAAGGTGTTGTAACGTGTTTTTTGCGTTTCATTAATTCGCATCTATGTCATACCTTTAATGAGCTACCGATAGCCTACCGGTGTGACCAGTCGACAGTAATATCAAAGGTCTCAAAGTCAATCCCGGGACACCTATCTACTGACTTTTTAAAGTTATGTGCGGTGCGATGTATAATATTGTGAATACCAATATACCTAAGAGATTTTTTCGAGAGCGTGTGAAGCCTAATCGTTCTCTCTTTTTAAGGAAATATCGCACGGATCTTTCCTTTCCATCTTCATATTCTAACATCTATAATATTGCACGTCTCTTTGGCAATTGGCTCAACATTGTTGTTGTTGCATTTAGAGTTTAAATTTGTATGTAGGAACATTCAAATTTAAACTCTAAATGCAACAACAACAATGTTGAAATTTCAAAGGACAGTCCTGTACCTGCCACTTACACAGCGTGATGTCCTGGCAGGTTTTTACTAATTATGGCTAATGCATAGTAATGTGCAGGGGCGACCTGCACCGGGCTAGTGTTTAGTAAACACGTTATGTTTACTTAGCGGGGGAGGGGGGGTGGGGGGTGGCCTCCTTCTATTACTGGTAATGGATACAGTGTTCGTACAGGCTGGTTGTTTGTTAATGCGATGTTCATTGTTTTTTGTTGTTGTAAGTGATAGGAGACGGCGTACGTGTAATGGATCGAACAATAGGACATGTTCAGACAAGCTGCGCCTATTGTGTGTACTGCTTAGCGAAAGTAACATTATAGATAGATAATAATGGAGATTTCTGTACTGGCTTCGGATAACATGTCACACGAGAGATAAGGGCAAAGCTCGCTAAGCCACGCTCAGCTCCTGCAGAGTTAGATCAATTGAATCTCAGTTTTTATTATTTGTTACAACCAAGTTTATTACATATAAAAATGTCTTCAATTTTATGGGTTCCATTATATTTTCTTACAATTGCCCGCAGTATACACTTCGACATAAAAGCACTTCCGGACATTTCAAAGTCGGCAGCTAAATAGTAAATACTAGATATTCATAACACGGTTTGTTTTGTTCCGCGGATTTTGACGGTTAGATTGACATTACAAGTACAGAAACTGTTACAAGGATAAAATATATTCAGGAAGGTGTTTGTGTGATGTAGGTAGACACAATCTTCCGTCGTGATCGCGCACGTAGTCGCCAGGCAAACAAGTCGCGGGCTATTGTCGGCGGGGACTGTGTACCCGCGTGCCTGTGTGTCGATGTGCCTGTGTGCCTGTGTTCCTGTATACCTGCACCTTTTTTTTTTTTTTTTTTTTTTTAAGTGCGGAAAAATCCTTTACGGACCGTCCCATCGCCTGGGGAGGCGACGGGGTGTGTCGGACTCCGCTTAAGCGTTTACCGACTAAAAAACCGCACCCGTCAACGCCACCAACCCTATTGCCGGGGCCATGGGATTCGCAAAAGCATGCACCACAACCCCGGCGGGCTTCGGTCCAGCTCTGGTCGCTGGACCCCGGCTAGGAGCGAGGCACAGCTCGCCTCGCATCCTCCGCGCAGGCGCACGTGTGACGAACACGCGCGCCGCCTACTTGGGGCCATTACCAGTTCGGGCGGCGGACTCCCCTAGTCGCGCCCACCCGCTGGCCACAGCTTATGGAGGCCGGAGGTCTGTTTGCGCCCTCCGGCGCCCGGTGCGTCTACTGCGGATCGGGAGAGAGGTTGTGATTTCTCTCTCCCTTTCCGCCGCCTCTTTTGCGCGCATAACTTGCTCGCAGTAAGAGGCGGCGGCATCCCACGCGTTCTCGCTCCCGACCATGGATAGGATCACGGCCGGAAGCGAGAGGTCACCGCCGACTGCCGCTATGAGTTCACGGCGCTGCTCTGTCCAGGCCGGGCAGGCCTGGAGTGTGTGCTGCGCCGTGTCCTCGGGGCAACCTACGCAATGGTGACAACCGGGCGATGGCTCCCGGCCTATTCGACACAGGTACTTGCCGAAGCACCCATGCCCAGACAAGACCTGCGTCAGCCGGAAGCTGAGGGCGCCGTGGCGCCTCTCAAGCCAATCCTCCATGATGGGTCTTACCGCCACTATCGTGGCGTGCCCTGCGCTGGGTTGCGCAAGTCGCATCCTCCACTCGGCCACTAGGATCTGGTGGAGCTCAGAGCGCCGCGCCTTAGTCTCACGAGGCAACGGCAGTTCCCCCCGCCTCAGCGCCTCCTTGCGCCACCGGTATAGCGACGCGAGGGCCTTCGCTTCGAGGTCCCAGGGCGGGGATCCGGCAAGGAGGCTCGCCGCCTCGAAGGAGATCGTACGATATCCTCTTATAACTCTGACGGCCATTGGCCGCTGCGGTCTGCGCAGCAGCATAGCGTTACGGGCCGCCAGGTTTTCCCCCCATATTGGCGCTCCGTAGAGCGCCATGGATCGCACGATCCCCATATACAGCCTCCGGCAGGAGGCGTTGGGCCTGCCCAGATTGGGCAGCAGCCGCGACAGAGCTGATGCGGTGCCCATTAATTTGGGGCCCAACCTTCGGAAATGGTGTCCGAAGTCCCACCGGCTGTCGAGCATGAGTCCGAGATACTTCATCGTCGACTCGACGCCGATGCGGACACCTCCCACCATTATATGAGATCCTAGAGGTGGCCCCCTACGAGGCCCGTGGAAAAATAGGGCCTCGGACTTGGATAAGGCCACCTCGAGACCTAACTGCCGGATCCTTCTTACGACCTGCGCAACCCCTGCTGTGGCCAGAATGGCCGCCTGCCGGTGCGTCTCTCCCCTCGCTGTGACTAGCGTGTCATCGGCGTAGCAAGTCACGCCGACGCCGGGAAGAAGAGCACCGCGCAGCACCCAGTCGTAACCGATGTTCCACAGGAGCGGCCCCAGGACCGAACCCTGCGGAACACCGCACGACATCTCTCGCCGACTCCATCCTTCACGACCCGGGTAAATGACAGCTCTATCCGTCAAATACGCCCCGACTATGCGGCGGAGGTAGGCCGGCACCCGATGGTACACGAGTGCCGCCCTGATGCAGCTCCAAGGCAAGGAGTTGAAGGCATTGGTTATATCGAGCGACACCGCCAAGACCACCTCGCCTCGAGACACAGCATCCTCCGCCTCGGCTCTCACACGCATGATTGCGTCGATTGTGGAGCGCCCGCGGCGGAAACCAAACTGGTTGTCCGCCAAATCCGGCCCCACATGAGTGAGGTGTGCGATAAGGCGGTCGGCAATGACTTTTTCGAAAAGTTTTCCCGCCTCATCCAGCAACACTATGGGCCGGTATGCGGACGGACTGTCCGCAGGACGCCCCTCTTTCCTCAGCAAGACCAGCTTCCCGGTCTTCCACCGGCTTGGAAACTGACCCCGCTCGAGGCACGCGCTGAAGAGCGTCGCCAATCGGGGCTCGAGAGCCTTCAGAGCCAGGACCCATGCGCGACCTGGAATGCCGTCAGGTCCTGGGGCGGTATTCTTGGTCTGAAGCCTTTTCACCGCCACTCTCATATCTACCCGGGTCACTTCGGGCACGTCGTCATCCTCTCCCGCGTCGGGCGCAGAAGGCGGAACCATAGGCGGTGGGCTATGCTCTCCCCGTGAGGGAAATAGAGCGCTTACCACGTCCTCAAGCAGCTGCGGCTGGAGACTCTGGGACAGCGGGGGAGCCCACGGGCGAAGTTTACCCCGTACCATGAGGTACGGACGCCCCCAAGGCTCTTGGTCCAGAGTCGCCATCAGTGCCTCGCGAGCCGAAATTTTGGCTCCCTCTATCGCCTCAACAAGAGCGAGCTTCGCAGCTCTGTAACCCTCGTATAGTTCCGCCTCAACGGCCGCCGCATCCTGCGTGCGGATGCGCCTCCGGCGGTGCCTGGCGTGCTGGCGTCGCGCCGCGACACAAGCGCAGCGCAGCATCTCTATGTCTCGCGACCACCAGTACACCTGACGCCCCACGAATCCAGACCGAACCCGGGGCATAGCCGCATCGCAGATCAGCATCAGGGCCCGTTGGAACCACTCGGCCTCATCATCGATGTCGACAGGCCTGAACGGTGCTGTCACCCAGGCCTGTATGATGGAGGCTTCCAACAGGGCATCCCTGTCCAGCCGTTTCAGCGCCCACCGCGGACCGACCCCAGACGGAGTCGCTAGTACCGGACGGGGCGCATCGGAGGTTTGGGCGGAGACCTCAAATCGGATATAACGATGATCCGATAGAGTCTCCACCTCCTCGACGACGCGCCAGTTCCGAACTTGGTGCGCTAGGGCGGGGCTGGCGAACGTAATGTCCACTATTGAACCGCCCCGCTGTCGCACGCACGTGAGAACGGAACCTCGGTTGAGGATGAGTAGGCCTGTAGAGAGGGCCCACTCCTCGAGCACCCTGCCTTTGGCATTTGTAACCGGGGAACCCCAAGCCGCAGACTTGGCGTTGAAATCCCCGAGAGCCAACACCGGGCGAGGATAGCTGCGACCGACGATCGTACCCAGTTCCACCAGAAACAATTCGAAGTCGGCGAGAGTTTTGTTGGGGGAAAAATACACCCCCAGCACGACGAAGTCTTCGAACTCCGCCGCCACGTATCCACGTCCTCTCGAGATTACTCTAAGAAACGGGGACCCAGCGGCGGCCCTCGAAATAATGATGGCCACCAAGCCATCGATGGAGCCCATCCAGTCATCCCTAGGTGGGATGAAGAGCGGCTCGGCGACCACCGCCACGTTGATAGACCACTGCGCCAGGCTCTGCATCAATAGATACTGAGCCCTGGCGCAGTGGTTGATGTTTGCTTGAAGGAAGCGAAGCTCTGGATCCATTATTGGGTGTCCATAGTCACTTCCTCCTGCTCCTTACGGCGCTCTACAATTGCGGCCGCTTTGGTAGCGCCCGGTTTGGTGGCCAGGCTCCCTTTTGGTTTGGCCGGCGGAGCGCAGGTTTTACTGCCCGCAAGATGGTCGGCCGGCTTGCTTGCTGCCGCACAGACGCGGCAGTGCGGCGCTGCCTCACAGAAACCGGCCGTGTGACCGGGTTCACCGCAGCGGAAACAGCACCCGCTGCAGTCAATTTCTGAGGTGCATTTGACGCCAACGTGGCCGTTTACGTGGCATCGGTAGCACCTCATGGGCCGGGCTTGAGCAGCTTTACCTGCGCCGAAACCCACCCCACCAGCAATCGGCGGCCGTCGAGGACTCGGCGGACCGCTTCGACAGGACAGCTTACGACAGCTGTCCCCATAACGTCAAAGCCTTTCCGAATCGGCCCCGACCTGACACTGTCCTCCGAGCAACCCCCGGACTTTGTGACGGCCGCTTTAACTTCGTTGGAAGTTACGGAGTCATCGAGGCCCAGAATGCGCAGGTCGGCGCACTTGGTGGGCCTGGACACCTTACAGGTGTCCGACTCTAAGGCCGCCCTCAGCTTTTCGGCGAGGGCATCGGCCTTTGGACCGCTGGTGGTGGTGGCACCAGGGACCTCAAGCATGCGGGCTCCGGTTGCTGTCGTTTTACAGCGTATGCCCGCAATGCCGAGGTCGCCAAGACTAATCTCCGCTTTAGCCTTGCTTAGCAAATCGGCGTAGGTGACGCCCCTCTTAACGGCTTCGGGCTGGAGTGTGAGCACTACAGCCGCGGATCGAGGGGCGCGGAGCCTGGCCGCCGTCTTTTTGGCTTCCTGTTCAGCCTTTTTGGCCTTTTTAGCCGCCGTTTTCTTGGCCTTTTGAGCCTGCTTCTTTGCGCCCACTTTCTCCCATCCTCCCTGGTCGGGCTTGGGGGCAGACTGCGTGGCAGGTGCTGATTGGGTGGCAGCACCTGTCTTCTTCTTCCTTCTGCCTCTCTTTTGCTTGCCGCCCTTTGCCGGTTCGGGCTGGGATGGGGCGCTTTGTGAGGCCTGTGGAGCGGCCTGTTGACCACTCGAGGACGCCAATTGGCTTGCCCGCTTGGGCGCGGCTGAAGCAGCCGCATTCGGTCGGGCCGGTGCGGCGGACCGGGTGGCCCGTAGTTCCGCTTGCGTTGCGGCAGTCTTAGCCGCGTAGGTGGGCACCAGAGTCGGCTCCACTACGCGGTCCCCTTTCAGAGGCGGGCGCAGGAGTCTTCCCTCTAACGCCGCAAGGCGAGTATTGAGCGCGCTCATGTTCTCCTCGCGGATGATACGTACGAGCTCCGAGGCAGACTCTGGCTGCGTGGACCTCACCTCATTCTGTAGTCGCTCCTTCGCGACTTCGGCCCGGTAGTCCGTATATTCTCTTTCGAGATCGGACATTCGGGCCGAGAGACGGGAGACTACGGACTGTAACCTCCGTATCTCCTCCGTCTCTGAGCGCCTAAGAAGCGACTCTACGGCCTCCTCCAGGAAGGCGGTGCCTGCCTTGATGTCCCTTTGGCAGGGACTACTGAGGCCTTTGGATACCTTGCCGACCTTTCGCAAGGCCGCCAAGGCATCCCGCGCCTTCACTGAAATTTCAGACGTCAGCATTTCGCTCACGTCCTGCTCCACATTACTGCTCACGGAGGACTCAGAGAGGCGAGTCACCTTATCCTCCGTGGCGTTACTGGCCAGCGCTTTAGTATTCTGCACCGCCTCCAGCTGCTTTTTGGCTTTATTATGGCCAACGTATTGGCCAGTTGCTGGAGGCCGGTATACCTGCACCTGCCGGTTTGTATAAACGGCACGTCACTTGCCATTTAGGTATTCCGTCAAAGTGACAGAGGTTGTTACTTAAATGTGAATAGGTACGAGTATTTTAATTTCGTCATTTCGTTGTTGTCATGTTCGCAAGGGCGACTGATGAACGTGAAGGCCGAGGTTCTATTGAGCTAGTGTCGCTGAGGTTGCTAAGGATTTGTACCTGGTTAGTGACAATATCCTACTTTTTAATTACTAGGGAATTTAATAATATACCAGCGACGCGTGGATATACTACGTGTGTACTACGTGTGTACTACGTGTGTACTACGTGTGTACTACGTGTGTACTACGGGTGTACTAAGTGTGTACTACGTGTGTACTACGTGTGTACTACGTGTGTACTACGTGTATACTACGTGGTTACGTGTGTTTTACAGTATAATCCTTGTGTTGCTCATATTTGATTATCGGGCAATAAGTATCTTTTTAGTTCTCTATTGTCTAGTTTTAACTGATTGACAGATAGTACATTTTACATCCAAATGTATATGTACGATTCGTAACTTGTAAACGCTTCTATAGAAATTAGACAGTGGTGTTCGGAAACTACATATAATGTATTGTTGGTATCTCCGTCTACGTTGAATAGAATTCTTTTGACAATACGTAGGTACATGACGCGCGGGCTGTGTCTGTGTGAGTGAGTGATGCACCGTGTCAATGCGCGGGAAGCGATGAATGAACTATTGTGTAACACAACTGACTATTACAGGGCAAGGTCTGCTTCATAATAGCCTCTGCGACTCGCAGTAGTACGGAATTTTAAATATAAGTATACTGAAACCTGATTATTAAACGGCAAGAAACTAATAAAACCCGATACAAACGAAAGAAATAAGAGAATACACACCGCATTTGTTTTTATTACCGGTAGTTTTCTACTTCACCGGTTTTTGTCGACGCAAGTAGGTACAGAATAGTTTTTCTTTCATTGTGGAAATGGAATAAACTTCAATAAACGTTACGCCGCATATACATAATCTGGGTTTAGTTACGGTTTTTAAAAGCCCAAGAATATAAAGGCAAAAGGCTTTGAAGTGAACGAAATAGATTCTATCTTGAATCTCGCTGACTGCGCTTGTTTTGTGACTCTTTTATGGAATAAAGTCGCGTGAATTGCTTGCGTAAGTGTTCACAGTACTGAAACACAATGCGTGTAGCTAAAAATACGTACATTTCGTTGAGACTGTGTTTGAAAGAGTATCAGTATGTAACAAAAGACTGTTGAACGAAATCTGATTGACGCGTAGAACGCTGCCGACACTTTAAATTTACATATCTATCGTAGAAATGTAGAAGTCGAGAACTGAAATAAATAGAGAGACTGTGTCTTTGAAATAATTCAGATTATCGTCCACATTTTTTGAACCACGAATTACAATCCATCCTGCCTACTTCCTGTAACTCAAACGAATGTTTACGAGTTTCCCCGATTCGCCCCGAGTCGGCCAATTATCTGTGGCTAATATCAGCGGGTGAGGCACTCGCTCGCACAATACAGCCGCAGTAAGTCGGGCCAAGTGGACACAATTATGTTTCCATTACCGCTCATTGTTATTTACTCTTAATTACATCCGCCGCTTGCGAAACGCTAAGCTTCGACCTCGAGTGGGACGCTTAGACACCAGACAGGCGAACCGCAGCAGTGCTACTGCGGACAACATGTCAAATTATTGTCAAACGAAAATAAAACTAGGTTTTGTTAAAATACGAACGAGTATCATACATATATACATACATAATTTCGCACCCTTACAGCTATGATTAGATGTGCTATGAAATACATCTTTTTCAATCTTTGCCTCAATGAATTATGAAAAGGTGTTTCATCTATTACGACGAGAATATAAAAAAATATTTATAATAAGTAACCGCTGAATAAAATACGTCTTCTTTTGTAGTTTAAACTAATTCTAAAACTAAAAACCCTCAACAAGTAAATTAAGAGCCTCTAGACAAAAAACATATCCAAGTCAGCTTATAAAGATATACCTCAACTATAAAAACCAGATTATAATATAAAAATCAACTATAAAACAGTATGAGGTAGATGATAGCCAATATCGTGACGTACCTACGCTTTCAATCTAAGTAATGTAATTTGGTTTCCACATTGACGTACGAGTGGCGCTTCTGTTGTAGCGGTTTGATTAATTGAGATCCTTCAGAGTACCCTCTATACACAATCGCCGTACAATGTGAAGACGGCGCCCGCCGCCGCCGTCTCCGGCAATAATTGATTCCTGATCAATCGGCGGCCCGGCCCAGTGCGAGCGCCGGAATCGAACCCACGCCACGCTCCGATAAGGATTCAATTAATGGCTCCGAGATGTGAGGCGGCACTTGACGCACAAAACTTTACAAAAGGTTTATCATTCTACTCCTTAGGTACTGTATAATAAACATTGGTTTTCTGTGTACATTTCTTTTTTACAGGAGCTTTAAAATTCATTTAGTATAAAGGCAGGCTTAATGTTTACGTCGTCTGCCTTGAGTATTAATTAGTTTGCACAGTATCAAGTGGGCCTTCTATGATTTACACTTCACGACGGACGGACGGGTTATTTCGATACTTGTGTGTAAATACGAATAATTTAATTGGAAATTGAATTTCCTCATTTCGATTTTCGTACAACAAAATTATTAGCTAAGAAACCAATAATTTGTATTAGACTACCTGATTGCTTGTTGTCTGTATTAAAATTTCAGTCTCAGTGTCATAAATAAAATAGAGAATATATATACACTCACGCCTTTTTCCCATGGGGGTAGGCAGAAACTACAGAATGCCACGCGCTATGGTCCCTGCATACCACTCTTGTCTCGTCCACATTCATAAATCTCGTCATGCACGCGCCGGTTAATGTAGTTTTGTCAATATGTTTATTGCAAACTTAATCCTATGACAACAGCCAGATTGTACAATATTATTAAGGTACACAATACGTGATAGAGCTATGTAGAACACAAATGGAATCTAATTACATCGAGCCGGAGTATCATACCGGCGTAGCAGTGCGGGCGTGTAATGTTATCAATACAATATCGATACTTCATCAGTTGCCGTGTATCTAACAAGTGTAGTGCAGAAGCGCACCTATAGCTATCGGGAACTTCAGTAATGAACACAGCGGAGCGCATCCCGCCGCTGATTAAAATATTCATCATATTTGTCTGCGGCACCTCACGCCGCCCGCCGCTGCGCTCCGCTCGCTGCGCTCTGCCCGCTGAGCTCTGCTTGCTGCCCTGCTGTAATGAACCAATCTATAAAATCCAGCGAACAGTAAAATATTTTTTGGCACCAATTCATTTTCAGTAATTTGAAATGCCCGAAGCGTGAAATTTAAAATGGTTCGCCAACATTCAAAAAAAAACGTCAGCATGAAATGATGTAGCTTGCGAATTACATATTCATTTCGATTGGGATTCACATTCAGTGTTAATTTTACAAAACCGTATTAATGAGTATAGATGTAAATAGTACACACCACGGTCACAGATTCCATCAAGTTGCATTATACCTTATTTCTAATTAAAGATTACTTTGACTACTGGCCATTTAAGTCGAACCTACACTAAGCTCGCACACCTGTAATCAGAGTATCGTATTACAATGACGACTGAAGGGTGTCTATGGAGTAATTTGCCGGATTAATTTCCACAAGACCAAATACTTGGAACCGTGCAACTAGAGTCTTAACGTTTTATTAACGCTTGAAAAAAGTTTATTTGAAATAAAAACCTTTTGATCTTTTCGACTTTATCTTGCTATCCAAAATTAAGTTAGGACTCTCTATCTCAACAACAAAAACATATTTTATTAGCTTCAAATTAATGGATAGATAGTACAACCTTTTTTTTTTTTTTTTTTTTTTTTTTTTGACCGTGGGAAATGCATTTACGCACTGCCCGCCGCCCGGGGAGGCGACGGGGGTGTGTCGGACTCCACCCAGAGTGGGTGACTACCGACTAAAACCACACGGGGTATTTCGCCTCACCACTGAGTGCCGGGGTCACGGGTACGCGTTGGCATTCTTCCGCGACCCCGGCGGTGGCGGACCGCCTTTGCGGTCCCCAGGCTCTGAGGGTCCTAAGCGACCCTCTCAAAACTTCGCTCCACTGAGTGGGGCGCGGCAATACCAGACCGCGCCGCCTACTCCGGCCTAGTGCGGGGCGGACAGACCTCCCCAGGTCTGCCGCCCGTGGCCGATTATGGCGGTTGGAACAGGGCGTTGTCTGCCCTGTTCCGGCGCCCAGTACGTCGGGCGCGGATGCCCATCGAGGAGGCATCCTCCCTCTCTCTCTCCGCGCACTCCTTCTGCGACATCACGTCCTCGCAGAAGGAGGCCATCGCCTGCCAGGCGTCAGCGCTCCCAACCATATTGTGGATGATGGTCGGGAGCGAGAGGTCTTCTCCGACGGCGTCTTGTAGGACACGGCGCTGCGGCGCCCATGCGACGCACTCCTCCAGCGTGTGCTGCGCCGTGTCCCCGAGGCAGTCCTCGCAATGGTGGCATCGGGCGTCCGGCTCCCTCCCGGCGATTCGGCAAAGGTATTTGCCGAAACACCCGTGACCCGAGATGATTTGGGTCACACGGAAGGAAAGCGTGCCGTGACGCCGATCCACCCACTCCCTCAACACCGGACGGACCGCCTCGACCGTCCTGACGCCTGCAGTTGGTCGGCTGAGCCGTTCTTCCCATATCTCAAGCGCTGCGCGTTGCAGCAGCCGCTTTTGATGCTCCAACTCCCTAGGGACGACACCTCCCCCGTGCTCCTGCGCCTCCCTCCGAAAGACGTAGAGAGACGCAAGAATCCGGGCCTCCAGGTCCCAAGGGAGCGAGCCCGCCAACAATATCGCCGCCTCTGTCGATATCGTGCGATATCCGCGAATGACGCGCACGGACATCGCACGCTGCGGCCGCTGCAACATCGCAGCGCCGCGGGCGGTCAGCTCGGCGGCCCATACAGGGGCCCCGTAGAGGGCCATTGAGCGAATGACCCCCAGGTAAAGCCGCCTGCAAAAGACTTTAGGGCCGCCGAGGTTTGGCAACAGCCGACCAAGCGCGCCGGCAGCGCCCATCAGGCGCGGCGCTAGACGCTGGAAGTGGGCGTCGAACTTCCATCTTCCGTCAAGCACGAGCCCAAGATACTTCAGGCTCGGCTTGACGTCAATACGGACCCCACCGATGATGAGGTGGGAGTCCGACGGAGGCGCCTTCCGTGGACCGTGGAAGAACAGCGCCTCCGTCTTGTCCAACGCCACTTCCAGCCCCAACCGGCGAATGCGCGCGACGACTTGCGCCACTCCCGCCGTGGCTATACGGGCAGACTCTCTGTGAGTTTTCCCCCGGGCTAGGACGAGTGTGTCGTCAGCGTAACAAATCACGCTGACGCCCGGGAGAGTGGCCCCGCGGAGGACCCAATCATATCCGATGTTCCACAGGAGGGGCCCGAGCACGGACCCCTGTGGAACACCGCACGACATACTCCTCGTGCACGTACCATCCCTAGTGGCGAACAAAACTGCGCGCTCGCACAAATAATCCCCGACCAGCCGACGCAGGTATGGAGGCACTCGATGGTAGCTGAGTGCCTCTAGGATGCAGCTCCACGGCAAAGTGTTGAAGGCGTTGGCGATGTCCAGCGACACCGCCATCAACACTCCACCGGAGCCCACCACCTGCTCCGAGCGGGCCTTGACGCGTAAGATTGCGTCGACGGTCGATCGACCCGCTCGGAACCCGAACTGATTGTCGGACAGGTCGGGGCCCACTCTCGTCATGTGCTTGACGAGGCGAGCGGCGACAATTCGCTCAAAGAGTTTTCCCACCTCGTCAAGCAGCACGATGGGACGGTACGCAGAAGGGGATTCCGCGGGGCGTCCTTCCTTCTTGATAAGGACGAGTCTGCCCGTCTTCCACTTAGTGGGGAACCGGCCCTGCCGGAAACACCCACTGAACAGATCTCGTGCTCTGGGGCCCAGCACCTTTAGGGCATGGACCCAGGCACGTCCGGGCACTCCATCCGGCCCAGGAGCCGTGTTGCGGGCACCCATCTTGTCGACGGCGACTGCGAGCTCGGCCTCGGAGACTTCCGGTACCGGCTCCTCCTGCGCCTCTCCGGCGCGAGACCCCATCGAAGGCGGCTCGTGGCCCGCCCTATTCGGGAACAGAGTAGAGACGACGTTCTCGACCTGAGCGGGCTCGAGCGTCTCCGTGATCGGGGGCGCCCACGGTCGGAGTTTGGCTCTCGCGAGCTTGTAGGGTCGCCCCCAGGGGTCGCTGTCGAGGAGGCGCACGAACGCTTCGTTGGCCGCCTCCTTGGCCCGAATGATGCTCAGCTGCAGCACCTCCTTGGCCTCTCTGTAGGCCGCTCGCAGCTGAGCCTCCAGCTCCCTGTCTCGGCGTCGCCGTCGACGTTGCCGTTGGTACAGGCGACGAGCTGCTGCACACGTGGTGCGCCGGTCCGCCACCTCCCGTGACCACCAGTACACTTGACGCCTCTGAGGCCCGGATCTGGCTCGAGGCATTGCGGCGTCGCATATATGCGACAGTGCCTCCCGGAGCCAGTCTGCCTCGGCGTCCACGTCCACCGGGCCCTCGGGAGAGGGAAACCAGGCTTGGACGAGTGCGGCTTCCATGAAGACGTCCCTATCGAGCCGGCTCAGGACCCACCTAGGGGTCGCAGAGTCGGGCCGGCCCGAGCGACCGCTACCCAGCGTCGCCGAGGGTGTGGATATCCGGAACCGAATATATCGGTGATCGGATAGAGTCTCCACACCCTCCATGACTCTCCAGCCCTGGGCGCGTCGCGCCAAAGATGGACTGGCGAAGGAAACGTCAACGATGGAGCCGCCGTTGTCTCGCACGCACGTGTGCACCGTCCCGCGGTTAAGGATCTCGAGACCCAATTGCACGGCCCACTCCTCTAGAACGCGACCGCGAGAGTCGGTCGCGAGGCAACCCCAAGCCGTGGATTTGGCGTTGAAGTCACCGAGGAGCAAGACGGGATGGGTCCGGTTTCGCCCAAGCAGAGCCCCCACATCGTCGAGAAGAGCTTCGAACTCTGCAAGAACTCTGTTGGGCGAGAAATAGATCCCAACCACTAGGACGCCACAGACCTTTGCTGCCACGCAGCCCGGTCGCCTGTACACCACCGATATGGTGGAGCCGGTAGCAGTGCCCGCGATGATGGCCACTACACCGGCCGTGTCGCTCGCCCAATTGTCCCTTGCTGGGACGCGCCACGGTTCCGCCACTACGGCCACGTTTATCAACCACTCCGCCATGGTCTGGAGCAAAAGATCCTGGGCCCCGGCGCAGTGATTGATATTCGCCTGGAGAATGTTGATGGCCGTTGTATCCATTATGTGGCGGCGGTGGGCTCCGACACGTCCATGGCCTG
Organism: Craniophora ligustri; assembly: GCA_905163465.1. NCBI lineage: Eukaryota > Metazoa > Arthropoda > Insecta > Lepidoptera > Noctuidae > Craniophora > Craniophora ligustri. Next base: position 92,795 of record LR990967.1, on the reverse strand, counting down.
TTCGACCGATGGTTGGGCTGGTCGCGGGTTACTACCGCCGGCCCTCCCTTTCCTCTTCTCGCGGCTCACGCAGGACTTTGCGCCGACCTGATGATTGGCCGGCTTTCCTGCTGCTGCGCACAGCGAACAGTGTGGGTCCGCAGAGCATTGTGCTTTCTTGTGGCCCGGTTGACTGCAGCGATAGCAAAGCTCGCTGCGGTCTACTTCTGATGCGCAGGTATGCCGAACGTGGCCGCCATACAGGCACCGGTAGCACTGTAGAGGCCTTGGCTCAAGCAGAGCCACCGCCGCCGACACCCAACCAATCAATAGATGACCAGCATCTGCAATCGCCTTGGCCGCAACGACAGGACAGCGCAACCACGCAGTCCCGAGGCCAGATGGGCCGATCCGTACTTCCCCAACCCTGACATCCTCCTCGGCACAACCGCCGACTCGTGCTGCTACAGCTGCGATCTCCTTGGATGTCACCGAGTCATCCATGCCCGTAGATAGTACAACCTAATCCAACCTTCCACTATGTATTCAAAGACAATTATGTCAGTCGGGATCGTACGTTGTAACACTCGCACATGTCGATGTTCGGGTCCGGATTGTAATCTTTTAATTGCAATCTCATCTACACGCTGGTATCGCCATGATATCGTGTTGCCAGATGCAGTAACGACGCCTCACAGCGGCCGCACTAGTCGCAAGACTTGTCTGTTGGCGTCTCCGAACACTGCACATAATTATGTATCTACCTGTCTATATATCGTGTAACATATGTATATGTAGGCTACCTGTTTCCCCACGAAATACTTATACTTATGTACGCATATAAGTTTTATTATATATTTCAAGCAACAATGGTTCAAAACGGCCAATTTATATAAATAATATAATTTATCCAAGTAACAAACAGTTCAAATAATTTATTAGTAGAATGATGTAACAATTATATTTGTCATAACAATCGTTACCAGCTGGCCAGAACTCCAGACAAAGTTCATTAAATAAAACCGAGTTTGTGGAATATTTTGTTGAGTGTTTCAGTTTGCCGCGGCCGCGTGCTCAACCCTTTAGGACTCTGCCTCAAATTTTGCGGGCAGCGGGGCGGCGGCGGCGGCGCGGGAGCGGGCGGGCAACGCATACCTGTTCTCCAAACCAGCGGGCAGATCGCGCGGCTCTATAGCGGTGTAGTGTTGTGTTCGTGGTTGTGTTGTCGTGAAAAAATCAAAGAATATTTTGTAAATAATCGCATTAGTTACTAATTAATTTGTAAAACATAATAAATATTGTATTTGACATAATAAATCATTTTTATATTTACTTTGAATATTCAGTTCGTTTATTATTTCTTCCCATAATTGGTTAATTATTCTTCTATTTTTATGGTTCACATCTTTGCTGTTCCATATGGGTGTCCTCTCAAAGATTGCCGAAATAATTTGCTCTTGCACGTCCGAAAACATTTTGATACGTCACAAAAAAAATGTACAACACTATACTACAATGTAGACGCACAACGCGGGCGGTCACCGCTTGACTGGAGTGCACCGCTCGTTGCCCGCCCCCCCCCGCGCCGCTGCCACGCCGCTGTTTTCGAGAACCGTTCCATTTGATTTTATGCATAAGATCCTGCCGCTCCCTTGCCGCCACCGCCGCCGCCCCGCTGCCCGCAAAATTCGAGGCAGAGGCCTTACGGCCGGCGAGCGGCGCCGGCGGCGGCGCGGCGGTCGGTACACGCAACAAGTTCCGAAACAATCGCGTAATTAAATAAAAGATCAAACTCAAAGTTACCATCAAAAATATAATATTGTAACAATACAATTGTACGCTGACAGATAACTGAGCCATAAGCACTTGTCTTAGTTATAAATACTGTTTCTATAATTAATATTATTACTTTTGCTTGGTTACGTAAAAGATGCTTGAGTAAATCCAGATTTTTAAAAATAAATAATAATACGTTTTTAATAAGTTATCTTCGGTATTTAAGTTCATAATATAAGATTGTAAGTAAGACTGAGCAGAGACAGCCGCCGCGAACAAAAACTAAGGTTCACAGACGAGTAATTATGTTGCACAACTTCGCTGCAGCTCATCAGAGAAGTAACACATCTTTTTGTACACAAAAATTATTCATACATAACCACCATTTCTGCTCGCAGGCTTTCCGTATATATTATGAATTTGGTAAAAAGTTGTTTGGGATCAGTTTGGTTAGCGAGAGGCCCGACATTGTGCGATAATTCGCGTATGAAAATGTCGAGCGTCTGTCAGTTGGCAAGTTTGTCGAATAGATCCGACAATGTCGTCAAACTCTGGTGGTGGGCGGATGTGATCAAGCGACTAAGTTCCGTGCTGATTGGACATTCAGCCGCCCGCCGCCGCCGCCCGCGTCGCTAGGGCTGGCTGCACACCACTACACATGTTCCGCGGACGCTATTCATTTGATTGATTGCAGCGAGCGCTGAGGGGAGGCTGTTAATTGAAACCGATTGAGTGGCAGAGCGACCAGCTGTAACAGCCGATATGCCAATAACAATTAATCGACAGTCAGTTAGCGCGCGACGCGCCGCACTTGTACCTCGTTGTTAAAGTTTTATTTTTGAGCTATTTTTGTTTATTCTCTAACTAAGGGGAATATATTTTCCATAAAGACTTCATTTTAATACACAAGTTTGTTTGAAAGCTACAAAAAATTCTTAGACATTTGTTCGCTGCCTAACTCTCGCAGTAAACATAATATATTTTGCGGTCTCCAAAACTTTTAGTAGAAGACAAAAAGTACAAAGCTCTCAGAGCAGCTCGGCAACTCTTTTCATATTTTAAGAAGTTCGAGATTTTCAAAGTTATGTGCGTTTGAAGAGAGCTCTTTTAGCGGAGCTATTCCTCAGGGGAGTCATTACAAGCTTGTACAGATGTCTTCTTAGTCGTACACTCTTGACAGAGTGGTCGTGGTCATGGGTTGTCTTCGTTCAATGTGGTTGCCGTCATTGCGAGTTTTCTCCATCTGTCTCTGTTTGCGGCTCTACGTGTACACTCTGTTAAGGAACATTTCGTAGCGGTCTTTATTAGATCTGTCCATCTCGTAGGTGACCGCCCGCGAGAGCGCTGGCCTTCCGTTCTCCCTTGCACAACTAAACGTTCCATTGAGCTTTCGTTGCGGATAATGTGTCCAAACATCTTAAGGATTCGTACTTGAACAATCGACGAAAGCCTTTGTTCGATATGAAGCTCTTTCAGGATGGAAACGTTAGTTCGGTGAGCAGTCCATTTTATTCTCAGCAGGCGTCTCCAGCACCACATTTCAAGGGCGTCAATCTTATTACGATCTTTTTGATGAATCGTCCAGGTTTCAGCTCCGTATAAGAAAATTGGAAAAATCAAGCACCTCATCAGACGAACCTTGGTGTTTTTGGTTATACGGCGGTCTTTCCATATTTTTGTGAGTTTTTCCACTGCTGATCGTGTTATAGCACAACGTCTTTTAATTTCCTCTTCACAGCTTCCGGTATTTGCGATAGTGGAACCCAGGTAGATGTAGCTCTGCACAACTTCGCAGTTAGCTATGCTGTGTAATTCCGGACGATTATTATTCTTACGATCCACCACCATCATTTTTGTCTTGTCGCGGTTTATGGCAAGGCCAAAATCGGCACTGGTTGTTTCCAAAAGAAACAAAAGCCGTTCTATATCTCCTTGCGATGTCGTAAGAAGAGTGGTATCGTCTGCATATCTGAGGTTTGATATTAAACGACCCCCAATAGAGACACCTTTTCCCCACCTCTCCAACACTAATCGCATTATATGCTCAGTGTACAAGGTGTTGTTTTGCATCCTCGTCAAATTTCAGGAGGTTGTCATAAAATACATAAATAATCAATTGAAAGTACGGTAGTGGGCAATAACTAAAAAGTGCTGCTTTTATTTGTTGTTGAATTTTAACAGTGTTTCAGAATTAAACCCTTAATTCAATACAAATAAAACAGAATCACCCGACTACGCACACAGCTACAATGCAGCTGTGTGCGTGAGTGACGACGTCTTCCTACGAAATGCAAGCGCGGGCGAACGAATGATCGGTAGCAATAATTTACCTAATTTTATTTCGAAAATCACCTACATTATTGTCATAAATTTTGCTTGATAATGAACTCATTGTTGAGCATCATTGGAATGCGGAAATCTTACTAATGGCAGTAATACTAGTGCGCCAAAGAAAAGTTCATTGACCTGTTATCAGATGATTAATAAAATGTTAGTTTTGCTTTATCCTTCCACCTAAAGTTTTCGTAGTGATTTTGTTTTGATTTGTGGATTAAATTGATTGATTTGAAATTTTCCTTCCTACTTAACGGGCTTAGGACCGGCAATAATACCTACCTTAGTTGGTGTACCGATCTACTTATGATGGAAATGGAAAGACGTGCTAGTTAAATGTAAGTACGTGGTGATACTTTCGACTCTTAGGTATTATTAGCGTAGTTACAAATTTGAAATCAACTTATTTACACTAATCAAATTTGATTAGGCTAACAACGTATTTACAAAATGTACAAATAAATAAATTACCTACTTAAGTTACCCGGAGGTATTGTTCAAAGTGGCCACCACACTCTTCGCACAATTGAGCACGACGTAGCTGGTTTTCCTTCAGCTTACGTAACACTAACACATTAGTTTTTACAGTGTCAAAAGCACTAATGATCCTTGCACGTAATTCTGTTACACTGGTCACTTCCTCCGTGTAAACTAACCTTTTAACGTCTTCCCGCACATAAAAGTCTAGAGGCGTCAGGTGCGGAGAACGCGGAGGCCAGGCCACAGGTCCTCCGCGACCGATCCAGTGGTCACCAAAACTTTCGGTCAAGTACTCGCGTACTTGCCGACCATAGTGAGGGGGGGCACCGACCTGCTGGTAGTACAAGTTGCGATGGAGTGCCAGGGAACATCCTCCAACATCTCCTCGACAACGTGACGCAACAGCTCCAGTTTTTGGGTGTTGCAATTCACGCTTCAGTAGGCGAAACACTGTAGTGTGGTGCACTCCAAAGTGTTGACCAGCCTGCCGCGTGCTTGCCCGTGGGTCTCGCTGGAAGTCTCCACTAATGGCATACAGGCGGACCATCTCTCCATTCAACTCGACATTCGGATAGTTGTCCGTCATCTTGCACTTCGTACCTACGTCTCAACGATGTACCGAGAAGTGAAATTCGCAAAGCGCGCGCACGCGTCGGCGACATCAAACAGACTGTTAGTTCCGGGGTCGCGGCGCGGGCGTGGCTAGGGATTTGTACCTACGAATCGATCGATGAATGATCGTTGCGTATGCGTTGTGTATGTGTTGTTTGCGTTTGTTTGTGTGTGAAAGCGCGGTTATAGGGCTAGTAACAGACGGGCCGCGTTTAGATACGGCTGGTTCACACTTACGGATTTCCGTATAGAAGCAAAATAAAAAAAAAATACCTACTCATTTTATTGTTGCTTTGGGTCGAGAATCATTAGCATAATTACGTCCTTGAATTTGACGAGGATGCAAATCAACACCTTGTATATATTGAATAAGAGAGGAGAGAGGATACATCCCTGTCGAACACCAGCCTGAGTTTTAAAATTCCCCGAATCGAAACCGTCCACGCGAACCGCAGCCGTACCATCTTCGTAGAGCCTTTTGATTAGGTAAACCAGATGTTGTGGTACACCCATTAACAACAGTACCTCCCACAGCTTCCACCACTTAACGGTGTCAAAAGCCTTGCGAAAATCCACGAAGCAAATATATAACGGATTATTGAACTCACGTGCTTTCTCTATGATCTGTCTTAGGTTGAGAATCTGCTCACGTGTTCCCTTCCCTTTAACAAAACCGGCTTGTTCTTGAGCAATTTCCCGACCTATATATGCTTGTAGTCTGGTGTTCAGTATACGGAGAAGTACTTTACTAGCGTGGGATATTAGAGATATCAGGCGAAAATTGTTACACTTTTTAGTTGAGCCTTTTTTATGGAGTGGGACGAATAAAGAAAGCGACCAGTCCTTTGGCCATTCACCTGTGTTCCATATTTGCAGGCAGATGGAGTGTAAGATATCCACGCCAAAATCCCCCATAAATTTAAATATCTCTATAGGAATCTCGTCTGCGCCCGTAGCTTTGCCACATTTCAGATGTTTAACGGCGGCTTCTACTTCTGCTCTCAGTATATATGGTTCTAGTTCTGTTGGCATTGTATCTTCAGGGATATGGTCTGGTAATCTTTCGTTATCCAAAAATAGAGACTTACAGTAATCCTCCCACACTTTCACGATAAGTTTTATTTCTGTGACAGTATTACCAGCAGAGTTTTCTATTGCCCAAGACTTTGGTTTAAATTGTCTCGTTATCGTCCTTATCTTCATATGCAAATCCCTAGTCTCGTATTTTTGGGCGTGCTGTTCTAGTTCTGTACAGATAGTTATGAGCGCCATGTTACGATCTCTCCGGCAAGCTTTCTGTATTTCAGAACTAAGCCGATTAAGTCTCTCCATGTTGGCTCCAGATGCCTTTTCTTGGCGTCGATTTTCTATTTGCGCCCACGTATCTTTTGACATCCAATGCTGATGTTTTGCAACTTTTGAAGTTGGCTGAGATGTTTTAACAGATTTCGCTATAACTGTTTTTGCTGACTGCCAAAGCAACTCGGGTTTACCGTCAGAATTAACACATTCATTGTTCCAAGCATGTTTGATATCTTGCATAGTCTTACAGAAGGCGTCTTTGTCTACGATCTCCACACGGTTATGTATCTTCTTTGCAGTGCATTTACGTAATTTAAGTTTCAGAGTGCAAATTAACAATTCATGGTCAGAGAGACAATCTGCTCCGGGTAAAGTATGCGCGTTAATTATAGAGCTCCTCCACCTAGTTCTGATCATGATGTAATCGATTTGATTTCGATATTTACCGTCTGGACTGGTCCATGTGTAGAGCCTTCTTGGGTGGTGTTTAAAAATGGTGTTCATTATAGTGAGATTGTTATCGGCTGCAAATTGTATCAGGCGCTCGCCTCTGTCATTTCGTGAGCCCAGGCCATACATTCCAACAATGTGTCTGAGGCTGGAATTATTTTTTGTACTGCCCACCTTCGCATTGAAGTCTCCTATAACGATAAGGGGTTCTCTTTTTGGGACTTGAGCCATGCAGGTTTCTAATTCGTTATAGAAAGTCTCAAGGACATTGTCGGCAGCTGTTGACGTAGGTGCATACACTTGCTCGGGGACCTCAACGCCAAATCTGCGGCTTGGGGGTCCCCTGTCACCGACCCAAGGGGTCAGGTGTTGGAGGAGTGGGCCATCACGACGGGCCTGACCGTCCTAAATCGGGGCTCGGTGTTTACGTGCGTGCGGCAGCGGGGCGGCTCCATAGTGGACGTTTCGTTCGCGAGCCCCGCTGTAGCGCGCCGCGTCCGCGGCTGGCGTGTCGCCGAGGAGGTGGAGACGCTGTCGGACCACCGATACATACGGTTCGACGTCTCCGCCCAGACTTCGGGTGACCGCCGTCCACCGACCCCGCAAAGGGACGGTCCGCGCTGGGCGCTTACGCGCATCGACAGGGATGCTCTCGAGGAGGCCGCCATGTTCCAGGCCTGGGTCTGGGAGTCGGCGACGCAGCGACCCGCCGACGTCGAGCTGGAGGCGCAGTGGTTCCGCGGGGCGATGACGCAAATATGCGACGCATCCATGCCCCGGGTCCTCGCTCATTCCGCCAAACGCCGGGTGTACTGGTGGTCCGCTCGGATCGCCCAGCTGCGCATCGCATGCGTGGCGATCAGGCGCCGGTACACCAGGTACCGGAGGCGACGTCGGCGGATCGATGAAGAGGAGACCGCGCTGTACGAGGAGTACCGCGCGGCCAAGCAGGCTTTGTGGCTGGCCATCGGCGAGTCGAAGACGAGCTCCAACGAGGAGATGCTGGGGACCCTCGACGCGGATCCGTGGGGACGCCCCTACCGCATGGTCCGGGGCAAACTCCGCCCCTGGGCTCCCCCACTCACGGAGGGTCTCCAGCCAGAGCTGCTGGACCAGACGGTCGCAGCTCTCTTCCCAGAGCGTGGGGAGTTCGCCCCACCGCCGATGGCTCTGGCCACGGCCGCAGAGCCTGACGAGGAGGAGGATGATGTCGGTGTCCCCGAGGTGACACAGCCAGAGACGAGGGCGGCCATAACGCGGCTTCGGGCCAAAAACACGGCCCCGGGGCCCGACGGCGTACCGGGCCGGGCCCTCGTCCTAGCTCTGAACGAGCTAGAGCCCCAACTGAGAGGACTCTTTTCGGCGTGCCTAGAGCAGGGCCAGTTTCCCACCTTGTGGAAGACAGGTCGTTTGGTCCTGCTCCGGAAGGCAGGGCGCCCCGCGGACTCTCCGTCCGCGTACCGGCCCATAGTGCTGCTGGACGAGGTGGGCAAGCTCTTCGAGCGGATTGTTGCAGACCGCCTCGTCAGCCACTTGTACCGAGAGGGGCCGGACCTGGCCGACTGCCAGTTCGGGTTTCGGCAGGGGCGCTCCACGGTGGACGCCATCCAGCGGGTGAGAGTCCTGGCGGAGGAAGCGGTGTCTCGGGGCGGGGTCGCGTTGGCGGTGTCCTTGGACATCTCCAACGCCTTCAACACCCTGCCCTGGAGTTGTATCAGGGAGGCACTACGCTATCATAGAGTGCCTCTCTACCTCCGCCGCATAGTTGGGGCCTATCTGGCTAGTAGGTGTGTCACCTACAGGGGACGAGATGGAAGCGCGCATAGGCGCGAAATGTCGTGCGGTGTTCCGCAGGGTTCGGTCCTGGGGCCGCTCCTGTGGAACATCGGCTACGACTGGGTGCTGAGGGGCGAGCTCTCGCCGGGGGTCGACCTGACGTGTTACGCGGACGACACGCTGGTCGAGGCGCGCGGGAGCTCGTACAGGGAGGCAGCGTTGCTGGCTACGGCTGCGGTCTCACAGGTGGTGGGCCGCATCCGGCGCCTGGGCCTGGAGGTGGCCCTCAACAAGTCGGAGGCCATCGCTTTTCATGGCCCCCGACGCGCGCCGCCGCCGGGATCACACATTGTGGTCGGAGGGTCCCGAATCGCTGTCGAGCCCACCATGAAGTATCTTGGTCTGGTGCTCGACAGCCGGTGGGATTTCGGCCCTCACTTCCGGCGGCTGGTGCCCAAGTTGATGGGCGCGGCGGGCGCGCTTTCAACGCTGCTTCCCAATCTGGGGGGCCCGAGCTCCGCCTGTAGGCGACTTTACGTGGGGATCGTGCGATCTATGGCCCTTTACGGGGCCCCAGTGTGGGCGACTGACCTGACGGCCGGGACCATCGCAGTTCTGCGAAGACCGCAGAGGGCGATGGCCGTCAGAGTCATACGGGGATATCGCACGATCTCGTACGAGGCGGCTTGTGCACTGGCCGGATCTCCGCCGTGGGACCTGGACGCGAGGGTTCTCGCGTCACTGTACCGGTGGCGCGAGGAGGAGCGGACGCGCGGCGCGGCGACTATTACGCTGCGCCAGCGGCGTCAACAGCTCCAGCGGGTCCTGGTGGCGGAATGGCGGGAAAGGCTCTCACGCCCTACCGCCGGCCTCGGCACTATCGAGGCCATCCGGCCGGTGCTCGACGAGTGGCTCGGGAGAAGGCACGGCTCCCTGACGTTTCGGGCGACGCAGGTGCTCTCGGGGCACGGCTGCTTCGGGAGATACCTGTGGCGCATAGGCAGGGAGCCGGACGCTCGGTGTCATCACTGCGTCCAATGTCGGGAGGACACGGCGCTGCACACTCTCACTGAGTGTGCAGCCTGGGAGGAACCGCGACGTGTTCTCGTCGCAGAGATAGGCGACGACCTGTCGCCGCCGGCCGTCGTACGATCCATGGTCGGCGGCGCAGAGTCCTGGGACGCAGTGATCTCCTTCTGCGAAACAGTCATGTCGCAGAAGGAAGCCGCGGAGAGGGAGCGGGAAATCTCAACCTCGCTCCCGTGCCGCAGCAGACGCACCGGGCGTCGGAGGAGGGCCGACAATGCCCTCTTCCGCCCCCCCTAAACGGGTCCGGGGGCGGTGGACGCGGGGACGTCCTCCGCCACCCCGCAACAGACCCCGAGGCGGCGGCGCGTAGTGTTCCACGCGCGCCCCTCACATCAGTGAGAGTTGTAAGGGGGGGGAGTGCCCTAAACTCCCCCCGAGACGGGGCCCGCCACGCGGGCCATCACCAGCCGGGGGCAGCGGACGAATATTCAGTTCCCGAGGCCCCCGGCGCAGGTGCGAGTCGGAACACCGGGGTTCGGTTTTAGTCGGTAAGAGTCCGACAGACCCCCTCGCCCTCCCCGGGACGAGGGACATCCATGAGGATTTCCACCCCGTAAACAAAAAAAAAAAAAAAAGGTGCATACACTTGTATTATATTTATTGGTACCGGTGATGCATCAATTTTTATAGATATTAGTCTCTCGTTAACAGGATTGTAGCCCAGTACAGATTTGTTCCACAGTTTTGGTATAGCAATAGCTACTCCAGCAAAGCTGTTATTTTCACTACCGGAATAATATATTGTATAGTTATCTGTGTTGAAGTGGCCGCTATCTTTCCAGTGAGTTTCACTTATGCCGGTTATAGTGGAGTTACATCTCTCTAGCTCGCTTTCCAAGATCTTCATTTTGCCATCTTTGAGGAGACCACGTACATTCCATGTACCGACACGGATCTTATTTCGTAGTTGTAAGGTTCTCCTTTTTCCAGTAACATAGTTTCCAGGAGATGCCTGGTTGCCTACATCATCCTGGCCGGTAGTCCATTTCACACCTTGATCCCCGGAAAGACCATGGCGCCGAATGCTACTCGGATCGCTCGGCTTCACAATACTGTTTTTAGACATTTCCATAACTCTCATGGTATAATAGAAGCAGTGGTTTCCCGTTGCCTTCTGCCCCAGTACTTTTTGAAGTTATTTGGACCTCAAGGCTCCTGTAGCCTCTTCTACTCTAGATAGGTAAATGGTTATACCGCCACTTACTCGGTCGTCAGAGCCTCGTTAGTTATCTAGCAGGGAGTACCACGGAAGCTCTTTGGCTGCCGCCGCCATTCGGCGCGTGCAGGTGGGGTTGACATTTGGGATGGTATAGATGTTGTTTACCTTATTCCCCTTACTCCCCTACTACTACACTACTTGTACAGATGTACAGATACGAAAAATTTGAGCACATTGTAACAAATCTGTAGAATATTTAGCGCGGCAGCCCTGTCCCGCCGCCCGGCCCGCCTACTGTAACTAGGTTGTTCGCACAATAGCACCACTCGCGGCCGCAGCCTCACTGCTACAGGGTGCCACCGATCGTCCAAGGGAGATGTTTAATTACCGTCTGGACCGTCAGTAGGACTGTTGAAATTAAACTACGAATTGATTTTATTCAAACTCAAACTTCGCGGATAGAGGATTACTTTCAATTAAATTCAAAGTATGTGTTGACGATAAAAATTGTTACGTGAAGTCCAGACAGTAAACAAATCAAGTTTCACACAACTATTTCAACAAAAACTTAAGTAAGAACACTTAAAGAGTTGGGAACAAAGTTATGTCACCATCGAATCAGCTCACCATTGTAGTTGAGTTACAACTCCAGGCTGTACCGCCCGCCCCCGCAGCCCCCCGCAGCCGCCCGCGCCGCCGCCGACTGAAAAAACTTTTAACTTCTCGCGGACGATTCAATTTCACCTCTGCGGAGAACTGTTTTTTGGAAGTTTTGTTATTTCAATTTAATTAACTAAGTTTGTAGGCTGACAGCTCTCTCGGGCTCAGACATAGGCTTACTCTTGTTGTTGTAAGAGTTCGGATTGTTATTGTAATTCAAGATCATTGCGATTAATCTAGTTAATTTGGGGACGATTAACTTGCTGAACTGACGCCGACAACGAACACCAAACGTTGGTTTTCTAGGAAAGCGCTTTGACACCGACGGCGACGCTTTGCTCGAATTAATTGAATTAAATTTCATGACTAGCGTGTTTAGTGGAATTTATACACTACCTTATAAGTAGATAATGTTTATGACGTATATAAGTTTTTATTTAAGTTGAAATTTTCTTTACCCTGTCGAAGCTGAGGGATTTTTTTATGTTTCATAAATTTGTTTACTCCTAGCCCTCATGTTTATTACGATATGTTCATCTCATATCGTCGCGTTGAAATTTTAAAAGCCCGGGTTATACACTCCCGGGTGCGGGACCTGTCGGCAAGTGTGAGTTAATTCGTTATTTGTGTGCGAGTGCGTGCGTGGAAGTGGTTCCATTACTCGTTGTAATGTCTCCGAAACTGCCTCATTAGCGGCGGGAGGCGCACAACAATACGTTTGTGCCCATTTTTCGGATCATAAATAACATGTTTCCAGTTTCTCAGAATATAAAATTGTTATCTACCTAAATAAATAGTAAATACTTACATACGTATGTTTATGACATCCCTGGCGAGCCCTTGGGGATTGTGATATCGTAATAATGTTGTGAGAAAACAAATGCGTATATAAGTAAGATCGTATTCCCTCCCCGGTCCGGGTCCGCCGCACATGTTGACTGAACATATTGCACGTGTCATGCAGACGGACGTGGGTCAAATCGCGCGGCTCCCCCGAGCCAACCGAACTACTTTGTACACGCGAGCGCGGGCGGAGCCGCCGCGCAATCTTATATCAGTGCCATACAAATGAAAACAGATACTTATTCAAGTAAATAGGACCTATCCATTGAGCTGCGAGTAGCTGCAGACGTGCCCTGCAGCATGACTCCGAACCAGATAAAAATATATAATTATGACGACTTTATAATAATTTTGAATTACCTACTATAAAGTCATCCGTTGTATGAGACTCAAAATCTGTTGGCACACTACTACCTACGCCTTCAATAATTAATGGGGTGTGATAGTATGACTATAAAGTATGTATGGTAATAAAGCTGTGCTGTCTGTAGGTATGTGTGTCACAAAGTACTTTCAGTAAATTCAACACCCACTCGGTAAACATAAAAGTAGGAATAATGTTAACAATGCGCTGTCATAACGTTGTGTTCGCTTAAACAGTGTTTGAGTGAGTGCTTTAAATATTTACGAGTATGAACGCGAAGGGCGCCAGACGACGCTACTGTACTTGATACACACTCGTCGCTGTGAATAATTACCGACCCGCTCATAACTTACAGGTGTAATACATCTGTGAGCGTCACTACTTCATCCACTGTTTCAGTTTTCATAAGCTGTTGAACTAACTTTCGTGTGTTGAGCAAAACTTACTTTAAACTTTAACCGCAATGTTGCATGAATAAAATACATAGTGAATAATCAAATCGTCCCTAATCTGTTATCCAGTCTCTTAACTTAAACCAACTTTAAATTAAGTCAAATGAAACAGCAGCTACTCGTCGTACAGTCTTGTGTATTTTTGCACGTAATAATGTAGATAGTGGCAGCAGTAGTGGTGGGTAGCTCAGGTATCAGCGGCCGGTGTTTGTCGACAGTTTATTTACTCTGTTTATATAGGCAGCTCCACCACGCCGCAAAGATGTCACAGAAGGACTACTCAAAGGAAGAACAAGGAATGCCTAAACTTGATATACCTTCGGGCATTCCATGCTGAAAGAATAATTATGGTAAGTATACATATTTATGATATTTAATTTATAATGATACTTACCACGTTGTTATTTTTTCAAGTTTTAAGACTTCTTCATTGGTTTTTTTTCGTGACAGACGCGCGGCAATGAAACGTAAGGCACGCCCCACGTAGACGCGACCTCTTAGTTTACTTGGTAACAAAAAACCTAATGTTTGCAGCCGTAAAACGTTCGGATGTAGTTTGTAATATAAGTTCACGCATGACAACACGTGCCATTTATTAGTGAGCTCCTTTTTATGTCACTAGTGATGGTCCTTCTGTACTTAGTTCGTGGTGGCACAAGGCCAAGTTCACGTAGATTCGGTCCATGTTTACGCACCTCGCAGGGCCCCGGTGATGGGGCTCGCTTGTTGCCGTGCGTCCCATGAGCCGCGCCGCGCCGCTGCCCAAATGTAAACTGTGATTTTTCACGTTGAATCCTCTCCTCTCCCCTCCTCCCCGGGGCTTAGGGACCTGACTAATGAGCCCTTCGGTGTATTCCCATTTTATATCTACTGACATATGGACTTAGTTTCTGAATACGTAATGTTGCCCGCGATATTTTTGCTGATAAATGTTTGTCTTTTTTATATATAACTACGCAGCTACGGTTTGAGCGATTTATGGCGGCGTACAATGTAAGTGACAAGGAAGGTCGGTGACAGCGACCTGAAAATACCACAAATATTGTACCAAAAGTTTTGTGGGGGGACGTGAGGGGGCGGGAGGGACACGTGTTGCTTTCTGGTTTGTTGGAAACTTTTAACTTTGAAAAATGAGTGTGTGTGCTGCCGGCCATACATTATAAATGATCGGCAAAGTTTGTGTCGCGCCCTGTCCACCGCCATTTGTTGTTTTCGGTTTTATTGGGTATTACGACATTATGGTCTCTGGACCCTCGGTGTGTCATTAGGCCGATACCCGACAGTTTCAAAGTCATTAAGCAAGCAATTATTTATTGAGGCATTATGAGTGGTCCGTGTTATCCGAGTAACAATGTGATATTATCCGCGACAAGAAATAAGCCACCCCGTGTGTTCCCATAGGCGTCACAGAAAGGGTGATCCCTTTTCAGTGACATGATTGTTAGGAGCCGAACAGCCGCAACATATCGAGCCGCGGTGTGTTGATGAGCGGTAATATGATACAAATAAATATACCTCACTTTACAGCCTTACTTTAAACAGTTTCGGATCTATTCAAACGCTAGATGTAATGCAGTAATACTTAAGCATTACCTCATTTAACCTCATTATAAACAAAATCAAAATCTTCATTGAACAATTTTGTAAAAGGTTAAATTTTGTGTGACATACGCCCCTCCTGGCGGGTGTTACGTCGGTTGATTTACAGCCTACCGTAGGCTTATCAGATAGATTGTTTTTCTTTAATTTCCGTCGCCCCCAACGTAGTGCTGTTCTTTAATTAATTATCTGTAATCCAGGGATTACAGCCGGCCGATAATACAGTTACTGCCCGATATAAGTACGTACACGAATCTGTAATCACAACGGTCTCAAGTCTCAAAACAGTATCTGGATTATAAGAGGTTATTCATCATATTATTATGATACACTTTTAGACTGTATTGTGCCCATACATACGAGTTACCAACAAGCAATTATCAACGTTATCGTCTATTTGAAAGATGTAGAATGTGATGCGAGTTGACATCTAACGCGTCGACATTACATTTCAATAGAACTTATTGACAGTATTCAACGTTTGCCTAGTCGTATTTTTTATTTTTTTAAATACTTACAAAATGTTATGTAATAATAAAACAATTGTTTAATTTCACGATACTTCTAATTTGATAGGTAAGTATGTGCTACTTGATAAATATATTTATATATTATATTTATAATATATTTCGGACGTTTAGAAGTGTCTGCTTTCCTGCTCTAATTTAAAGCCGCTAGTGAAAGCGCTAAAGCAATATGTAAACAACGTATAATATACGTACCGTTCGCCCCAACTACTATATACTTGGTAAACAGCTATAGGGTTATTATTTATTAAAAAGCCAAAACAGAGCTCTCGTTCATTAGTAGTTTCCATTACAAAAAGTCAGTTGAAAACAAAACATGGTAGTTAACAGAATTTTGGTCTCAGAAACCTTTTTCGTGTTCTTTAAAGAATGAACAAGGAGATCAAGGAGAGCAATTAATTAATGAATTTAATGAATTTCATTACATAAATGCTATTTGATTTTTGTTTCTAGCGAGGTATACAGCGGGTAGAAGCACAAAACATAGAACTTACTGTCTCTGCATGTAGTACGTCCGCGTCGGTCGGCCGCTATCTGCCGGACTCTCGGGCGGGTTCACTTGCTCTGAGTGTTGCACATCGCCGCGCCGCCGAGATAAGCTCTCGCATCTAGCATCCGCTACTGATCTCCAACGTATGCTTCAGTTACGATTACAGATAGTATTGTGCAGCAATTCTAGATTTAATGTCTTTATCCGCCCAACTATACAATAATACCGTTCACTAAATAATACCGTTTAACGTTTGCGAATGCGCAGGTGTATCAGTGTGTAAAAAATATGAAATTTTCAGGCCCTAAATATTACATCTGGTATAAATGGTGCTCTGAGTTAGAGTGTGAGAGTGAGTAAAATTTCTCAGTCGGGTTTTTTTTTTTGAAATATGAATATCTTAGTTCTTACCAGTACCTAATGTATTCAACGTTAAGATGCTGATGAGAATTAAAACTAAACGGCGAAGTAAGTCCACCCGCCGCCGCCGCCCACTCCAATAAACAAGAGAGCGCAATCCGTGTAATGACAAATATTAATACAAGTCACGGACCTAAAGTTGTGAGTAGAAACGGCGAAGTTTAACGAAACCATTTAATGAAGTTGTCAACTCGAGCAAAATGTTCGCGCGACGGTAAACTGGTATAAGCGAGCGACCTGTCGCCGCCACCGCCCGCGCCGCCCGCGCCGCACGCGCGGGGCTCGCCAGAATACCCACTGGCTTCAGCATACGTTGAGTGAATATTGTTTTTATTATTATACATACATAATTATATACCCTAAGCTGTCTATGTATATTTGTTAATTTGAATGCATTTGATCTTAACATTTTGCCTGATGAACAACACATAGGTACATACTATTACATAAATAAATAAACCCGGTAAGATTCATGACGCTTGTCGTGCATGTGTGAGTGACAGCTTCCCAGGCGGGTAGATTCCAGGCGAAATAATAACGTGTTCTGTGGGCCTTCTGGCCGGCCTGCCTCGCGGGCGGCTCATTACCGTCGTCTGTATGCAGCGCGCGTGCCTCGCCGAACTGTCATCCAACACTACAAACACCAACCGTCAACGATTTATACGTTTATCCCAGGTCTGATTGTGGGGAAACGGCTTATAACCATTATCAGTTCAGCGGCATGTGCGAAAAACGTAATGAGGGAAAATGTTACCCTGCTAGTGTGATGTACGACTGGGGGAATTTCTGGTTTGGTATTTGATTCCTACTGGAAAGTGTTGAGTTGTTGACGCGTGGGAAATCGAGTGTATGATTGATTTTGATAGATATGCCTTCAACCCGGGTAACACTCTCGAGTGGTGTTCCAATCGAGTCAGTATGAATTCCTAACAATTCAATATCATTAAGATTTTAAAGTTCAACAACAACATCCCGTAGCCGTTATTTCTTCATGCAATAACGAACATTGTAGGTCGCGGATGTGTCTGTAGCGCCGTCACGTCCCGGCGCGCGCCATCCCTATCAACTACGATACCCGATGTGTTCCAACAACACGACGTGGCATGCATGCTGCAGGGGTTCACAGACACGGCAAGCGACACAGTGTGTGTTTTGTGGAGTGCAGGTAGCTCTATCAGTCGGATATCTCCGGGCGCGCGTGATGCAATCGTAACTGAACTGAATTAAACATATAACTGGTATCATACATATCGTTACATACACATTTCTGTACATTTAATGTTTATTTTATTGGGCATATACATATACATAGGATTGTTCAGTACCTGCTACAAATTACTGATTAGCTAACGTTGACAGTTATATTAATCCGCAGCAATAACATAAACATGGGCGTGAGTTTGTCTGTTTGTTTAGCTCCTATTTATAACCAAACCTATTCATATATCATACGTCACATGTACAATATTACAGATTAATTCTCAGGTTTAGTAATAATAAGCAACGAGTTTACTATTGAGTATACTGTATCAGGTAAGTTTATATATAACAGCGGCCGCGTGCGCTCTCCGTGGCGGGTCGGCGGAATATTTGCTTATTATCTCATGCGGAAAACGCAACATTATTCACGTGTAAGAAACACACAGCTTATTAGTCGTCCACTGATAACTGGCATATAATAATTTATTTGGTCAAGATAAAACTAATTAGATCTTCCAAATTGTTGGAGGTGCTCGTGTGCCTACACTACGGCTTATGACTGTCAGACATTCTAACTGTGGACACCTGGAGGCGCCTGTCTGCACACTGTGTCTACTTTGGCTCTGGTCATTAAACATTATCTTTTACTTTTAGCTAAAATAAAAATTATTTTAGCTTCGTTAACGAGGAAGGGAGAACTAAACTAATTGTTATTGTCTTCAGCCGCTATCCGGTCGCGGCGAGTCTTCTTTACATTAATCGCTCTCTTCTCGCATAATATAATGGCTTATATTTCTACAATCAAACAATTAGTACACGTTCACATCACATTCATGATCATTTATTATTGAAATCAATCGAAGAAAAAAGCTATTAATGTAATAAAGTGAGCTGACAACTTGTGTAGTTTGATAGATCGTTGACACGCGAGTTGTGCCGCGTAGCTTCATCCCGCGCGCAAGCCGGCCGGGGTGGGTAGAACGCGGCGGTGACTCGTGAATAATAACTTTGGTTGTAATAAGGTGGTGCGGAATAGGCACATTCGCTGATTGAAGGCGGCTTGTTTGAAGTATGTGTGGTTATACGGCTACGTTATTAGTAAACATTGGCTGTTCACGGGTAAAAGACATTATAATTGATATTTTCTCGTTATTACTTGCTAATTAAGCACACTCGAGCGTATGTTCACGCTTGTGTTGCCAAATAATTGTGATTCTGTTAGAACCTTGAAGTGACTGACTCGGTGGCGCAGTGGCTGAGCGATCGGTTTGTGCGTCACGGGTTGCGGGTTCGACCCCCGCACGGAGCAAATATTTGTACGTTCAACAGGTTGTTGGTCCGGGTCTGGGCGTTTGTGCACGTGAAAATTTGTGTGAAAAAAAAAATCCTCTCGAATTCCAACAGATACACTATAATCAAGTTCTAAGCTATTCTGACTAATCAATATGATATACTTCACTGTATAAAACAGTATTGTACATAACATACCATCACGCCTGTCGTCACCGAAAGGTTAGGCAGATGTGTACCAATGTACACCCACGTTTCGGCGGTATGTTTTAGGTCCCATGCAATAGGGAGCGAACCTATTGCCAGTAACTGGGCCCAAATCCAAACTCTGACCTGCTACGGATAATTTCATAGAAAAACCTACTAACACTTTGAACCTGGGAATCGAACCTCTCGGCAATCGCACTAGACCAACGAGGCAGTATTTTTAAATATAAAAAGTGTTCACACATTTATTAGGCTATTAATGGCGAATATTTGTTGCCTCCGCGTCGCCCTGCAGTCGCCCCGCAGTCGCCCCGTAGTCGGCCCGTCGTCACCGCGGCGAGATAGGCGACGACGTCTGCACGCGACAGTACCGCGGGAGGTGTGGAGCGTTCTTGTGAGATACTTGTACCTTCTGATAACATTAATGTGGTTCTCTTAAGCCAATTCCGATAATGTGCCGTACCTAATCGTAAAAAATATTTGGAAACGAATATGCATATCACTCTGTCTATCTCGTTGAAAGGGTCACGTTTTAAAAACATTTATTTACATCACATTAACTTAATAACTATTCATTTAAATATTCATTTCTTCATTATATACTAATTTCATCAAAACATATTATTATAATTTGGTGGAATCACTAGAAAATACAAACTATGGATTCAAAGCAAACAAATATTTTCTGCTTCAATTTAATAATGAAAAGTACTAAGTATTTTTATTTGAATATTATAAGTTGTAATGTTTCTCTTGTTTTAACATATAAAAACAAATATTATCATAATGTTTCATTTACTCTAATACTATGTAAAGAATAAAGTGGATGGACTTGACTGTCAGAAGCGACCGTGTCAGTGAGTGTCGCTGTGAGTGCACTGCATTCAATTTATATCAAAGTGAACACTTATGAGAACAAGGTCAACGCCCTGCAAATTGCCTCTGAAAGGACCGCGCTACGACGCTCGTAGCGCATACATCTACGGCGTAGCACCCGCTACGAATTTGCTACAATGTTTACAACCGTGATTTATTTGTATTTTCGTAATAGCCTTTTCCGGCCATCTGTTGAACCCACCTTCACCTGAAGGCTATATATTTACTTTAGCATATTACCCAACAGGTACTCGGATTTAGAAATGGTGTATAATATCTGACGACATCGCCTACATATCAAGTTGATATCCCTTTTAGGGTAAACAAATATAATTTATTCAAGTGTCGATCTTAATAGTGAAGGCACCAAACCCTTTATAAGCCTCTGTCAAAGTTAAAGTTTACGGTAAATACAACGTAAAGCTTAAAATACGGATGTATTATTTATATTCATGTAAATTCAAAAACACCTTTTACATTTTCCAAATTTAAGTTTTAGATGTTACTAACCACTTAGTTGTTCTGAAATCACTTAGTTGGTTCGATGTAGTATGACAAATTACAGGACAGATGTTTTTATGAGATAGGTTAGCGTTAGACCACAGTATCAAGTAATGGTGAGTGACCATGTGGTCTCAGATGTCAGAAGATACCTATCAACTTGTGATTTGAAGACCGCTAAATAGTTCTCAGCATTTTCATCATACTTATACAATAACATTGTTTATTTGAATGTAATACGTTATTTAAATTTCGTTGCTTGCATAATGTTTATTGGGTAGGACTTGAAAAGTATAAAGGTATACGGTATCTTAAAATAGGCCAATATATCACCAATAGTAGGCACAATGAGATTCCCGGCGGCGGCAGTACCGGCGCGGGCGGGCGGCATCTCCATTCACACAAACTGTATCGGCCGCATGCCGCCCTGCCGCCGTGCCGGCCGGCGCGCTGCTCCGCGCGGTATTCGGTATTGGCCTCCACACGACCAATACACTACAATACACTACTACACGTATATACTACATTTCGACCCGCGACGGAACAGACACGGTACATGCGTTTAGGATGAGTGGTTGTTTGCGTGTTTAATACTTTTGTATCTCTCAATGTAACTGTTCGAGGCAAACGAAGGTTTCTACTTCTCTTAAAAAAACAATTCCATTCTTCTTTGATGCTTCTTAATATACTTATTTACTCATTAATATATTTTGTGTGTGAATTGATTTTACATGTCTGATTTACTTAAGCTAAAATTGATGCTCACTTACAAGTAAAAAAATTAAACCCATTCATTTTTTTATGTTATTTTCTATAACTAACAAACTTAATCTTTACCACTTACTGCATTTGGTACTATGACGTACATCGTCCCTACTGTTAAACAAACTACTAACAGACTAGTGTTTGTGAAGTCAACAATCATCAATTCGGAGCACGAGAAAAATCGTACTTCCAACACAAGGTTTAGTCCCCGGCCCCGTGCCCCGTGCCCCGTGCCCCGTGCCCCTCGCTCCGTGCTCCGTGCCCCGTGAGCCGCGTTCCTGCGTCTTCAACAAACCAAATAAAAGCGAACAATCAGTCGGTTATTGAACGTCTACTTGGTATTCCGTTACTGACATTTACATATCTCCCGCCTCCTGTATCTGTGTGACGTGCCTCAGTACCGACTCACTACTGAACTCAATTGAATGGGCGATAGAACCTTGTATAGACCTATCCACTCAACATTGCAACCATCAAGCACGTGTATGTATAAGAACTTGATTTTCGGTTATTTAACAAAGAAATGCGAGCTGCGTGTCTCAAGATATGTGTTAAGTAAAATACCGAAGTAATACGAGTTTCATATGTTGTGTTTGACAACTTATTCAAAGTGAAAATTAGAAGTTTCACATTGAATAAACATCAAATTTCATTGACATACTATTAATAATAAACATATGGGTATAATCTAGGCCAGAGCAAATAAGCATCTTGTCAGTTCCATGGTAATGAGACTAGTTATAATTGACAACAATTGAATTAAATCTGTGCACTTTATGTAATCTTTATTAGTTACAGTCGAGTTCATTAATATATGAGCATTTCTAGGGTTCAAAAATATATGAACGTCAAAAAACTTCATAACAATGTGACAAAACTAAACTTCATTAAATTGTGGTCAAGATTTAGATTCGTTAATATGTGACTGCTTTTTTTCAGTAATATGTTTACAGCCAAAAGCATATTATTATATGAACATTGTAGGATTCAAAAATAAGTATGCACACATGAACACAATAATATCTAAACAATTCCTGTTCAACCTTAATACTTCGGTATAAAGATGATTTGACTAGCAATCTTAAAATTGCATGGTCAAGGAGTTTGCAACATTATTTGTCACTGGCTGGATTAATTTTACAACGGCTTTAAAAAATACTTAATTTAAAACTTAAAAAAAAGCAAACGCGGGTAAATAATGAAAACTACTGTCATTTCTGTAACAATATTATTGCCTGCTCAGATATTATTGAAGCCACATGGTGATCACATATTATTGAATTAAGCATGGTATATATTATTGAACTGTTCATATGAGGACATATATTTGATCTGTAAGTTGTATAGAATTTATTGAGCTTTCGAAAGCTTACAATATTTTGAACCCTTGACAAATTAATGAACTCGACTGTACTTTAAAAAAATTGTTCTAAAAAGGGTCAACTATAGAGTTCTTGCTATAATAAACCTCTCAGTAGTGTACAGGTCCTTCGCGACTCTATTACGGCGGTCATCCATCACTCAGGGATCTTCGACACTATGTAAAGTGCTTCGCTTTTTTTCGTCTCGTGATCGCTTATTTTCCTTATTTCTTGTGAGACTGGTCGGCGGCGGCGGCGAGGCGTGCGGCGCACCCTCGTCACGCCAGCGCCACACACGCTCAACATAACGTGTTATACTACACGACCGCCACCGCTAGGTCACTTTGCAACGTTATTTGGGGAATAAAGAATAATGCTATCTATATTGCCACTAAGTGGTTGATATGACGTAATATGTCAGCTCCGTGTCAATTCTTTGTGCGGGGGATGAAGTGATGAACAACTAAGATCTTCGCTGAGGGCAACAGGTTTGGTTTACAAATATGTATTTATAAATACGCCAACAATTGCTCGGTGTGGAGATTGTACCTACGAACTGCCATGTAAAGGACGCGTTCCAGCCACTAAGCCAGTCGTGTCGTCGCTGTACCTGTATCAGACATGCAACAGGATCTAATTCACTAAACTTAGGGGACTGAACGGGACATCTTATATTGTAGTTATTTTAATTAAATACAAAGATACACTTTGCTTTATTATGTCTGTTCGTGAACTGTTGGAAATATTACTTTGTTAAATTAAAATGTTTGTCTGGCAACTTATCCTATTTATTTCATTTAGACTGATAGTTAAAGATTCGATCTCCAGAGTACATAATAATAAAATAAAGTGATGTAGATCTCTGTCTGATCTAATCTCTCTCGTCGTTCACTTGAGAACACGGCGGGAGCGCAGTATAAGATGTTCTCCAAGTGAACCGCCATAAAAATACTAATGAGGCCAAGATTTACAAAACAAATGGACGCGTGTTGGCAGCCGCTGCGTTGTGCACCTACCGTTATTTGATTAGTTCCGCGGAACAGCTGCTCCCAGCTCTTCAGTTCCGCAGTTTTTGATGAGGTTTGTTTATGTAGGTACGTGTGCCAGCCTAGCCTGCCAGCCTACCTTAGTATTGTTTTTATAAATAAATAGTTTCTTATTACGCAAACTTTAGTCTTCAAAGTAACAGAACTACCACACAATGAGCTGTGAATCCCATAAATTATAATCATTAATGAACCACGAGCCGAGGCGGGAAAACTTCATTTTCTTAGCTTAACTGAAAGCGTTAGTTGGCTCGCAAGAGAAATGTACGTAAGATGTGATTGTGCCAACATCTCTGCGGTAAAGTGGAGCGTTTTGTCTGAGATTAGCTCGTAATTGGCTGCGCTAAAGGCCGCTATTACGTGGCGGTGACGTCACGGGTCCCCGCCGCCGCCGCTCGGGCGCGCGCCGCTGTTAGCACTATTCGTGCGGTATTAGGCCCTGGGTCCCACGATTATCTCATATTTTATAGCAAAGTCTTAGGGGATAGGCCTTTTTGTCTCGCGACCTCGTTGGCTTACTCGTTGGTGTCGTATGTGCTTTCGTGTTTACGGATTTTGGGTTTACTTATCGATATTAGAAGCAAATCATGTTTTTTAGTAAATGTTTTAGTAAGTTATGCCCAATTTAAATGTACAGTTAGACACAGATGTCATTTTTGTTTAAGATTATTTTTCTCAGGGCAAGACCTTTCCGTTTGTACAAATAAAGTTATGAAATGAATTGATATGTTATTTCTATAAATATATTTCTTTAAAGATACTTTTACAAGTGACTGTCATAATAAGTAGTTGGCGTGGTCTGTGTTTCTCAACTAACGACCTCTAAGAAGTTGCATCCGACTTGTGAACTAACTAAGCTACGGAGGCTTATGGCGCCGGTGTCATGGCGTCAGGTCTAAAGGCAACATAACTATGTTCACGTTTGGCACTTCTCTCGCGAGTCCCAAAGAGGGTACCAAAGAGCCCAACACTAGTTGCTACCGACGGTTACTACTCTAAACTTAGGCACTAACTTAACTTCGGTATTTGCTGTCGTTAAAAAAGTTTGTAAATTTACCAATGGGTGATTTTTCTCAATGTTTAATTTAATTACAAAGAATGATTGATTGCGTTTATTGTATTAAGTGTCACATAATATATAGTAAATAAATAACACGTTTCACTTGAGATGTGGTGTACCCACATGTTCGGCCGCTGCAGTTATACCTGTAGGTTTGTGCGTCACCGGGCACACACCCGCACTCCACGACAATATCCTGTGGCACTTGTACCCCGCGGCCGCCACCGGCGCGCGGCGGGCGTCACAAAAGCAATCCTATCGGTTTAATTGATTCCATGGGAAAGCGATTAAGATATTACACGAACCGTCACCCGGCACTGTATCAATATATCAAGTGACTAATGAATTTCTTTCAGTTCTAGAAACCTAAGTGTGGCACGCGTAAACATAGGAACTCTATGGAGGAGCGTCTTCATATGTTATTGAAGAGGTTAGCGAAATGTACATATCTTACGTAGTATGTAGTCATGATGTGAATGCATTTACATATTTTTTATTTCCGTGACATATACACAGCGACATAAATCAAAACCGCGAGCTCCTCGGCAGGTGTCCTCACGGCGGCGGCGGTATTGCGACGCATTTTTCGCTCAATTGTACCTCGCGTGACACTCCCGGTAATGGATTTATAATATACTTGTGCCCCGTCCTCCCCCCTCCCCCCATACCGCGCCGCACAGACCTTGGCGAGTCTACTCGCGGCCCTCCTAATGGAGTGCGACTAATTCTGCGGTACAAGGAGGCAAGGCAAGCGATAGATAGGTACTCTTGATTTTTACATAATAAGACGAACAGAAGTACAGCGCGCGACTACTGATGCGTGACGTAGCTAAACAATAACTAATGACGTGTGGCTATGGTCAATCATTGCGACTGTATATGTAAGGCCTCGCAAACACCATCCAAAAATATTGAGTTTGTTGTGTGTAATACTGAGCACTTGAGGAGTGCTCAGAATTACACATTATTTTATACATTGGATGTTAAGTTAGTAATAGTACTATGCACCGCGTTTTATTTTCTCACCACAATATCATACAACACTTCATCACATCAACCGACGTCCACTGCTGGACATAGGTCTCCCTCAAGGATCGCCACGACGACCGATCCTGCGCCACCCGCGTCCATCGGATTCCAGCGACCTTAACCAGGTCGTCGGTCCACCTTGCCGGGGGCCTACCCACGCTGCGTCTTCCAGTACGTGGTCGCCTCTCGAGAACCGCGAGGGGCTTCAAGCCCCTCCGGCCATCCGTTCTTCGAGCGATGTGCCTGAATTAGGTACAATTACAATTCTCCCACATTTGAGGGACTGGTGGCTAAGCTAGGCTTTTGGCCTGTTTTTCAGATCACCAGGTCATTTTTCCAGGTTCTCTTTGTTCACATAAAATATAGTTAATTAATGAATTTTGTCTGTGCTTTTTAAGCTCGTTGATTTATATTCGACATCTATATCTCTGCTTCCCGTTTACCTTCACTTTCCCTCAGCACAGTAGCACAGCGAGGTGCAAGTGATTTGAGACGGTCGTGTTATTTTATTATTTATTTGTTACTCATTCTGTCATTGTTTTCCATTATATCACGGTGTAATGTATTTAGACACGGCTGTCAAGCGCGCCCGTGCGTGACTGATGTATATGAGGACGTTATTAGTTGTTTGAACAAATGCAATTGTTGGCCAAAAATATACTAATTTTTGAAATCGAAGTGTAATAAATATGCAGAAGACTCTCTATTTATTTTGTTAAGTGATATTTTACTACTAGGTATTATTTCAACGTCAGAAACTGTTGTTTTTCAATTATTTTCGGTGCAGCCTGTGGCTTATAGCTTATTAACTGTCTGTTGTCGTTATCTGTAACCTCTGTAGAAATACGTTCACCTCGGTTAACTTACACCTCTTAACTTTACATTTTAATATCGTAAGTATTTCTTTCTTTGATCCTAGATTAACTTGCATACCTTAGTACTTGTCTTATTCAAATAATAATTAATTCAGTTAAATTAATTTTTAAATCAAATTTTAACTTTATATATTAAATACAATCTCTGCAAATTATACAAGTTTTGAATCCTAAAATGTAATATTTTATTACGTTAAGATAATAAGTGATTGAATTCTTTCTGGCATAATATAAAGCAGCTATCTTATGTGTCAAGCACACCGCCCAGTATTTCGTGGACCGTTCCAGGATTTTTCACGTGGATATGATATGGAAAAAACTACACGAGGAGACAAATCTTGATGATGAATCGATTGCCCTATTGAAATTAATATAAAATATTATAAATAATACTAAATAAAACAGTTTTTATTTAGTATTACTTATAATATTTTATATAATACAGACAGGGGGAGTGAGCTCTTCTAGGCTTTTTAATTTATACGTACAATAGGTGGACTGCTGAGTCCGCTGAGTAGTGCCAAAATTGGATGCTAAAAAAAGTTTCGCGTTTCAAGTATGTACATGAGACTGGGTGACCGATAATGTGTGTTATGCATGTTATGTCTGAAAATAAAAATATTATTATTATAATTCAATCTTTGAAATTATATTACGCAGATATTAGATTACGCAGCGGCACCTTGTTCCAGCGTTAGTCAATGTATATTAACTAAAAACATGCATATTCTAAGTTCTCTGTGCAGTCTGCATCTCAATCAGAGCAACACAGAGTGGCATGCATGACTAATAATTCAGTACAATTGGCATCCACAAAGCCCGGGGACAGGGACCCGGGGCCCGGGGCCCGGGGCCCGGGGGGCTCGGCTAACAAGACGTGTGCTTTAGTCTCATAGAGGTATAATCTGCAGTCGTGCCTCGTAGTGTCAACATGTACTTATTCAGATTGGCGAGGAAGCACCGCGTTGTCTCCGACCCGTGCATTACGTGTGCAGAATACTCCGGACTCCGGACGCCGGACGCCGAACGCCGCCGCCCGCCCTCGCCGGAGAGGAAACGGAAGGCCTCACCGGAACCCACGCAGTGTATCTTTTTGTGTCGAATATTCTAACACAATATAATTTTATAAAAGAAACCGTTTTGTTGTTCATCTAAATGTATACAAGTTATAGCCGGAGTTGATGTTACATTATACAGGAACAGAGGAGGTGGACCTCATACTCCCTCTACATGACTTCGTAATCCTATTGATATTATTGGCTAATTAGTGAATTCGAAATTGGTAGGGACATCGTGCTGGATTCTCACGATGTCTCCTTCACAACATTTAGAATATGACTGTGTGTAAATACGCACTTAACTTTGGTAAGTCAGTTACGCGTGTCTTGCGACCGCGCACGAGACCTGTGTCCTCACATGCCACTCACTTATGGTTCCTGCATCATGCACATTCATTGTGGTCATAGTTCGACCATTACTCTTAATGGAAGTATCTCCCCGGCGACGTGGCTGACACATCGCGTGCGAATAAATGGCAATCTATCAAATGTGTGGCGAGCCACCGCCGTCGCCGCCGTCGCCGCCGCCGCCGCGCCGGGTCAACGGACACGCCGCTAGTTAACGCATCGTCAGTAATAACGGGCCGGAATTAAGTTAAAAGCTTAGTAAAATATTAACCGATTGTTGTTGATGTTAGACAAAGAGTTAACTTATACATAAACATGTCTAAGATCTCGCGTCTTAACATACAGGTAGGTGTAAACACGTCCAACTTCAAATGAACATAATTGTTTGCGTAGACTAAAGACCTCTGCAAAGCGCACGTGACCTTCGGGGTCATCACAGCAGACTTTGGTTAAATATTAAACTTATACCTAATTGTCGACGACTCCCAGCCTCCCGAACAAGCCGGTTTCCGAAAAGGTTTCAGTACCATAGACCACATACATACGCTACGGCAGGTTATACAAAAGACTACAGAGTATAACCGACCCCTATGTTTAGCGTTTGTGGACTATGCGAAAGCCTTTGATTCGATCGAAACTTGGGCGGTAGTGCAGGCTTTACAGCGGTGCCAAATTGACTACCGGTACATCGAAGTGTTGAAGTGTTTGTACGAAAACGCCACTATGTCAGTCCGACTACAGGATCAGACCTCAAAACCTATCCTCTTGCAGCGTGGTGTGAGACAGGGAGACGTTATCTCTCCTAAACTGTTCACTGCTGCAATGGAGGATGTCTTTAAGGTTCTGGACTGGGAAGGACTTGGCATCAACATAAACGGCGAGTACCTCACGCACCTTCGATTTGCCGACGATATAGTCGTAATGGCTGAGACCGTTGAACAGCTAAGCACTATGCTCAATGACCTCTACAGAGCTTCGGAACGTGTCGGTCTAAAGATGAACATGGACAAGACCAAAGTGATGTTGAATGTCCATGTTGTACCGACTCCGGTGAAGGTCGGAAGCTCTGTCCTCGAAGTTGTTGACGACTATGTTTACCTTGGACAAAATATCCGGTTAGGTAAGTCCAACTTAGAGAAAGAGGTCAATCGTCGAATCCAACTCGGCTGGGCAGCGTTCGGGAAGCTACGCCAAATCTTTTCGACCCAGATAGCGCAGTGCCTAAAGACGAAAGTCTTTGACCAGTGTGTGTTGCCAGTAATGATTTACGGCACCGAGACGTGGCCGCTTACAGTGGGCCTTATAAGTAAGCTCACAGTCACTCAGAGAGCGATGGAGAGGGCTATGTTAGGAGTTTCACTACGTGATCGAATCAGAAACGAGGAGATCCGTAGAAGAACCCGGGTCACTGACATAGCCCGAAGAATCGCCAAACTCAAGTGGCAGTGGGCAGGGCACATTGCTCGAAGAACGGATGGCCGTTGGGACTTGAAGGTTCTCGAGTGGCGACCGCAAACTGGAAGACGCAGCGTGGGTAGGCCTCCGGCAAGGTGGACCGACGACCTGGTAAAGGTCGCTGGAACCAGCTGGATGCAGGTGGCCCAAGACCGGTCGTTGTGGAAATCTTTGGGGGAGGCTTATGTCCAGCAGTGGACGTCCTCCAGCTGATATGATGATGATGATGATGATGACCTAATTGTAATACACATATTAACCGCCGTCGGGTCAAACGCTTCTACCCCAGTAGGTATAAGGTGTGAGACAGACGTGTTGCAGTGTGTTGTGTTGTGCGCTATGTACGCGGCCGGGGTGTCGTGTGCACTCGGCACGCGTTCCCGCGCGGAGCTCTGTGACACTAACACTTGTAAAGTGATCAACATGATTAGCTTGATTCCCGACCATCTTAGTTATTATATAAAAATCAGCTTTCATTATATACTGGTAGTAACAAGCACAGCACTCAGACACTTGTGAATAAAATATGAAACCTCATTCAATTACTTTTATAGAAATACTTAGCGCAGCGTTAGTGGAGTGTTATTCCGCGCAGGGATTATGTATTTATCTAGCCGCTCATCTCGCCAGACTACAACTGGTTTTATTTTCCAAAGTGAAGACGTAAGTTGAGATATTTAATTTCATTATGTTGAAGTAATATAAATAAAGTCTGCCGGAGTAATGTTAATTAACGCGAAAAAATCAAGTTGATCTAGCCGACGTAATTGATATGATGGCGGCGTCGGGGATAATAAAAAGTTAAGTAATTAATGTACCTGCGTAGATTGTACACCTAGTGGCAATAAACTGAGCCGCACTCCGGGGGCCGGCGGACGAGCGCGGGCGAGGTGACTTCACTGCCGCGGCGACAAACATTCAGGCCCCGGATTTTAAAACCAGTTAAGTAGGTGGAAGTGTGAGTCGGACTAGCGCACCTAAGGTAGTTACTATAATCCTTCCTCTACTCTTGAAGTTAATCAGAAAATAATTATAATTTCAACGTTGGTCTTTGTATGAATCGAATTCATGTATCTATATAAAATTATTGGACATGTACCTATCATATTTATACTTACTCTATGTGTACTAATTTGCGTGCCAATGTGACAGGGTAAAATGTTTCTTGCTCTTAATTAAAATTGAACACCAGTATAGTAAATTTGGTACGAAAATATACATTGAACAAAATCTTTTCACGTGATATAACTACAAATTAACGGTATTCCAAGTAGGTACTAAACCGTAATATCAAAATATATCCCCGGGTTGGGTTTGATAGTATCAGCAAAGAGTCTAGCTTAGTTTATATCTCTTTGTGACGACACTTTACACTTTTTGGTACGAGTCATATACTTATGTGCGTACTCGAGAAAGTTGACGAGTATCTACAAATCAATAGGATTAACAAACCCTTGATTGACGGCTGGTAGTCCTCGGCACTCCCACAGTTTTAGCAGTATACTGCCGCAGCTCCGTCAACTTAGGAGGATCACTTGGTGTCAAGTAACCGGCACCGTACTTAGCTGGTTTAACCGAGTGTTAAGTGATGTCACTCAGTTAACAGAGGTAGTGACGTGTTATCCGGGGGTGGAGGGGGAGGGGAGCGCGTGTGTCACTTAACCCTTTGAGGTGTCAGCCACTACTGAGCTATAATTAATCTTTAATGAATTGATGTTGCCACTATAACCAGTTAGTCAAGATTGATGTTGTTGGTGGTTTTGTTCACGTACAGATTCCAAGGTAGTCTGTCTAATCTTGAAATCAATTTAGGAATGCTTATGACTCAAAGGAGCCGTATTAAAAACAATGTATATTTTAGCCTGCCTGTTGACCCATAATTAGGGACATATTGCTGTAATGAAATATGTATACGGCGACACGCTCCGACTAACGACGCCGCGGCGGACACCCGGCTACGTGAGTACAAGTCGTCTTACCTTTAATCATCATAAACACTAAGCGCACGCACGTAATGTGGTGATATTAAAACAAATAAAGTGGCCTAGTCTCGCCAGTAGCTAGTCGGTAGTCAATACCTAGCCGCTACGCACATTTTCTCAGCTACCTATCACAGCGTCGAAATGAATCGCACAGAAACGTGTGCTCTGTTAACGACTCAAACTCTATAGTTTACTGAGTCATTCTTTCTGGCAAATGACTGTTTGACAACATAAATATATACCGCTCACCAACTAACCTTGACATTTCCACAGAGCAATTCAACAGAGATAATTTCCGAGGGGCAATAAAATAGACAATAACATATTTACAATGGCTGTGCTCTCACACGAAATATTTACTACCAAATATTTGCAGGTATTTCAATAAAGCTTACATATGCCGCAGTAATTGTTCGCGGCTGTTCTCATGGCATTATTAACGTGTAATTACTTACTAGATATATACTACGTGAGGCGTACATCACCAGCTGATATTGTTGCTGCTCGGCTCTCTAATCGTCGAGTATAAAGTAATACCTCCGGCTGGTGCGTACCGCGCCGCGCCGCGCCGAGCTCAAATATAATGCCTAAGCGAACTTTTTGTTCGCGTCCCGATGAATAAATATTTGAGTTCTTTTCAACACATTATTCGCGCACAAAGGGGTTTTTAACGGAGAAAACTGACTTATTATTAAACAGGAGAGCTTTATTGTAAGACTGGTTCAGACAAAGCGAAGTAACGAACCACTCGGAGCATGCCGCGAGCCTGATTTATTACAATGGACCACAATCGCTGACGCAATGCTAATTATGTTTAATGCTAATACTTATTAAACGTTAATTATTTATCTCTTGGGATGCAGCTGGGAGGGCGCTAATATAATAATATGTGCGTAGCTAGTGGCAGAATAACATACCTTATGATCTCTGATCAACTTAAACAATTATAAATGGTGTATATTTCTACAGATACAGATATGTAGATATTTTGAAGAGCAAGTCTTATATTTTGATTTCAGCCTCAACTTGTTTCTGAATAAACATATTTTAGATTTACGAGTAGTAGAGATTATTCGGTATTCCATTACATTATATTATGTAGCAATACTTTGTTGTTGTAAGAGATACCACGGTGCAGATATTTTGGATACAACTAATACCATTCAGTTATGTTTTGATTGGAAACTCAAACTTCATCAATTTGCTGGGAGCCGGGATCGTAGATCAGAGACAGGCAAATAAATACAATTTGTGATTGTATCTGTTACTGAGTAAACATCAGTACGAGCGGAGCGCGACACCCGGCCTGCCGCTGTTTCTAACAGAACCGGGACAGTAGGTGGGAGGGGGGGGGGCAGTCTCCACCGTCATAGGATAAGGGCCCGGTGTGGTCAGGGTTGCGGGTAAATCCACCAGGCGTCGAGCACGAAATGACACGTCAGACTCCGTATGTATACATGTACATTTGAGGACCGGGGCCGACACACCCTCGTGCTCTCCGAGGTACAGTGTTGATCTATTTCAGTGTATGTACCCGTGTGAAGGCCGCGCCGTCCGCTCCCGGACGGTTATCAATTCGCCTCATCGTAGTATTTACTTTCAAACAACTTCAAAGCCGATGTTTTTCACATTAACAGAATAAAAAGCGTATTTACATTAGCTTCCCGCGGGGTCGCTGACGCTATACAGCGGACGCGGGCGGCTGGGGGCGCTATGGACAGATCAGCGGATTGATTTATGTGTCGGAGTGGCTGCTTGCTTTACACTGGCGATACGTTCAGGTCATTGCTAATCATTTTCTGATGTATCGTGTTTGCTTAACAGTAACGAGACGATGTATTCTTGATGTTAGCACTATGTCTGTATTATGTTGGTAGTGGTACCACAATAACGGTTCATAGGTACCTAGCTACAATTTATTCACAATTTGCAGTGATTTTCTCGTGTCTTTTATTTTAATTGGAAGTGTTTCGCCAATGTGACTCCGTGTCACCGCCCACACTCACGGTGCCGTGACATTAAAGGTATATTACCATGACGTCCCCCGCCACCATCCCTCCCTCCCCTGCGCCCAAGTTCCTAAGAAGCGCCATTGTTCGCGCTGAGACAGTCACTCAAAGGGTCAGCAGAGACAAGTCCATCAGGTATTCAGGCCTTTGTTTAACTTCAGTGTTAGCGGCACTTCTCCTGAATTATAAACTCTGATTTACATATTTTCGACTCACAACAGGTCTAAATGCGTAATTTATCAGTCTCTTCGTCAGCTGGTACCTACTCAGATTCGCTTAGCTAAAGATTAGAACGGGAACATTAATGCAAATGCGGATTTAAAAGAAAATTGAAAATACTTAGTCTCTATCCAGAGATAACCGCATAAAATCATCGGCCGAGGTTGTAAAACTTTACGAGTAGTTTTATAACTTCGCGAGATTCTATAACATTCATAGTTTATTAGTGGCATGACGTGTGGAGCGGAGTGACAGATATATTACGTACGGCGACGCGCAGTAGTGCGGGCGGGCGGCGGGCGCGGCGCGCGGCGGCGGAATGCGGCGCGACTGCTCACTCGGCCCGCGGAGCCGCGCCACTCGTTTAAAATTAAAATTCCAACCGTTTTTTGTACTCAACGATTTGCGTTAGCTAAGTTATGAAACTCGAGGAATTAAGATAATGTTTGAGCAAAATTACAGCCGCTTGTGTTAAATCACTGCTGGCTGTATTAACGACGTAGCTGTACACTGATAGATGTAGTTCAGTAGTTGTATAGCTTGAAGCTTAAACTCTGATACCCTAGTGGTGTGACCAGTGGACTGAAATGTAAAAGGTGTCTTATTCGAATCCAAGGCCATTGACTTTTCGGAAGTCATTCGGAATTAAGCCAGCTCAAACGGTGAAGGAAAACATCGTGAGGAAACCTGCATGCTTTAGAGATTTTCTCGATGGCATGCATGTGAGCAGTAGGTACATAGCGTGGTGGACTATAGTCTAATCCCTCTCAATTGAGAGGAGACATGTACATATGTACTTAGAAGTTGGACATTAATCGGTTGTTGAAGATAAGTGGTCTGGTGTTGCAAACGTGTTTAGGCTACGGGAACCACTTACCATCAGGCGGGCTGTAAGCACGTTTGTCTTCCTAGTGGTATTACAAAAAGGTGCACAACGCACCCACCGCGTTGGCAAGTTCAAGCAACCTGTGGTCGTGCCGTGTCACCTATTCGTAGTTATCATCAACTAGCTCCTACCTGCGACTTCGTCTGCGTAGAATTTGTAATTTTATCCAACCTGCTCTCTTATCAATCTACTTATTTATATCTATCTTTTTTTAAGACATTATTGATATCGCATACATGGTTGGTTGGCATGGATGGTTTCCGGCAAAAAAACGATCTCCATACAAAATTAAATGTAAATCAGTTCAGCAGTTTCAGCGTGAAGAGATAACAGACAGACACACTTTCACATTTATATAAGATATATAGTAAGTGTATATAGCATGTAGTACCTAAGGAAGTAGGGATATGGACATGGGCAGTATAATGTTACATTTGACAATTTAGTTAGCAGTCACCAATGATATGTGACAAGTTGAAGAAAATTTAATTTATCAATAAAAAAATAATACTAATATAACCGTAGGTTATTGTATAATACCAATAAAATACCTGATCATTTGGTATTATACGTTATGTTTACATCTTCCGACTAACTTACCGGTGAGCGGTTATTGTTTTACTTATGTGTCAAGACGAGACAAGATTAATGGCGGGCTCCATTCTACATACATATGTAGTAACGCGTCGGTGTCGCGACTAACACGACGCGAACATGTCGCGAGTGTTCGCAGCTTCATACTACTCAAACAGTTTCGGGAATATGACGAGATCGTTGCTATTTCATCTTAGTTTGTTTGTCTTTATTTAAGTTATTTGTATGAAAATCTGCAAAAGTGTTTATTATGCTTTGCCCTTTGATCTCTCGACTTATTAGTTTTTACGCTTGCTAAATAAACATACATCGTATAGGTACACGATGCGTGCCCATCTTCTGTTTACAATCACAACACATAATAACACACGTACCTACACTTTCGTTTACAAAAGGAAAATAAACTCGGTTTGGCTGTTCACGAGATGAAAGCGACCAGCTTCCGCGAGGCCACTCTGTTAGATTGTATTGGAATCATATATCTAATATACAGAAGTACTTGCATACACTCACATCATATTTTTGTAAACATTGTACCTACAGCTATACATTATGTCTAAGTAGTTGTAATACTACCGCGACCTCTGACTCTAGGTAACGTCAGCAATATTATTCCGCTTAGATATTTATTAAAATGAATCTGCTTTATGCACCCTGAGTCTCTTATAAAATTCTAGCTGACGCAGTGAGGAAAATAAATAGTCGCACCATCCGTATTATAAATAGATATAGTCGTCAGATAAGTAAGTAGCTAATGACGTCACGGACAGTGCCTTAATCAAAGCGATTTCAAACAGTAAGTCGGAAAACGAAGACGAAGTCACAAACAAAAAATGTCGATTAAGAGAATAGCCTCGCAGCCGCCGTGATTGATGAGCTCATTATGATCGTGCTCCGCTTACCCACAGCTGGGCACGACGCCCAGCATCCAATGTATACTTGAACAAAAGAATATTTAGATACAAATATTTTTGTCTAATAGAAAATTCACGAAATTGATGTATCTACCTATATTGTATGATATCTGTTGTAATGTTTACAATCACCGAGTGCCTACCAGCAGAGTGTACTGCAGTATGTGATACTCCATGAAATCAACCTCTCAGAATTTCAGATTCAGTCAGGCTAATTTAGTAGGTTAGAACGATAGGGTAGAAAGTTGTCTAATTTGTATAAATACCGCTGCAGCAAGAGGTAATATTAAATATCGTATCCCAATGTTTCGAATCCTTCTCGCATTCACGATCACGGATAGACTGACCCGACTATAACGTTGATGAGCAAACATGTGCAAATGTCATGTTCAGGGGAGTAGAATCTACGACAGACGATCTTTTAGTAGCCACTATGTATGTATACATAATTTATATAATTTATAATATTCTAAAAAGGTTAAACATTGTCACCATAAAGAAGAGAATACAATTATATGTTGATTGATGGGTTTGGCACATGTCGAGGCATCGCTATATCTCGCGCGCGAACATGTCGCGGCCGGCGCCGCCACCGGTGACAATAACAAACAGCTATAGCACGTATCGCGCATGTGAGGTGTGACCCACACACTCTGCCTACACCAGTTGTGTGGGGTACAACCGAAGGCACTGAATTAGAGAGAAAAAAAGAAAAATCATTTATTTTTACGTTCTGTTTTCCTACGTAATAAAATAAAATGAAATGGAATTTAGATTAGATTTACATAGTTTTCTGTAACTCAGTCTTTAAAGTCACATCCGTCGCCGTGTGATATGTCATAAACTCATTATTCTGACTCCTGATTATTCTGTTCTCTTTCAGATATGTTTGGGGTTGCCATATCAAATGACTCTACTATCGATGGATGTATTTTTTTCGGAATTTTGAGTCGCCACGTTGGTCGAGAGAAATAACCATTTAATTTAATTAAATTAAATACATTAAAAACAACAATATTCAATATTCTGGTTTTGTTTGACGAAAAGTCGTTATATGAAATTAAGTGGTTTTTTGGGAGAATTTTTTAGAGGACATACTTAAATTCGGGACAGTCGCGTCAGATCCTGAGCATCTGGCAACATTCGATGAGTTACAGGTATTCCGGCGGAGTCCCGCGCGGCTCGTCGCGTCGCGTCTCGGACACACTGGTACACTTTTACGATATATTTTATCGTCGCACGAGTATAACGGCGATTGTAGACAGACGCCCTCCGTCACGCACTTTATAGCGAGAAAGGGGATTGTAGGTATAATGCACTGTAATAAATTGGGCAGTAAGTACTTTATATATTTTAACTTAAAATTAAAACTATCTCTCAAATTGGAACAAACTACACAGAGTGTACAAAGTATCATTCAAATCGGTTCAGAAGTTAATTGTGGGTGAAGAACGTGACCCGATCTATTTATATGTATATTAATATATGGATTTATTTGAACTACACTTGATTTTAGTTCCACTTGTATGAGCATTCCCTCAGCGCGGGAACGCAACAAGTAATGGCCGCCGTGAATCACTGAGAGCGGCTGTACCCTCGCCTCCTCGCCGACGGCGCTGAGCGCGATCAATGCACCCGATTGAAATCTCTTCAGGCACATTAAAACTTTACGGCTCGAGCTGCACGTTCCGCTGCTCCACATAACTCTACTGTACTGTATGGAGCTGAGCTGTGCTTAGTGCACATCTAGCTATGTCAGTGTTTATGTTACCGATACTGTACCTACTCGCGCTGTCACATAGCAGTTAAATATTTCTTAAGATGTTTGTGTTCCTTTTATTTACTTATGAAAATAATTGATGTACATACTTGGGCCTCGTCATTTAGGTCACCAAATAGGAAATATGAAGTTTCGTAAAATGTGTCCGAAGTTCCGACTATGTAGAAGTGTTTAGTATGTTACGTACGATGACAATATGAATAACAAAACGTCAAGGCCGAGTTTAGACGATGAGCAGGTATTGTGTTGCCACATATATTAAAGAGGAATCGTAGGTAGGTGTAGCGTAATTGTTATTACGTTTCGTTTTGGTTTACTAAAACAATAACCACTTTGCGCCATTATTTGAGCGTATTATCAGCGTCTCTATCTCATCTGCCGTGCTGTAGTTTTGTTGGTCAAATCTTCACACGCAGTGTGACTGTATGTGGCAGTTTAGCGTAAGTGCAGGAGTCCGACGAATAGGTTAATTGCAGAGGACGGCAGCGCGATGTGCGGCGACCGCTGGTTGTGGCTGCAGGCGCGAGACGCGTGCTAGCCGCGCGGGCGGCGCGAGTCGCGCGGGTGGCGAGCGCGGCGCGGCTCCGCCAGTCGCACAGCGAGAGCCGCGCGCGCTGACCGCCTCGCGCCGCCCGCTGCCGCCGCCGCGTGCTGCCGACGTGTGTGACCGGCGCTAATCTCTTATCGCTCTCCGACACGGTGAGCGCGACTCGACAAAATTCACATTTCCGAGTTAGGAATGTTTGTGCGGTACGTACATTAGTTAGTCACCACTAGTTACAGTGAGGGAGTACAGCGCGCTCCCGGAGTTCGGTCAGTTCGCGGGAAATCACATAAAATAAATCTCCTCGCTGCGGTTAATATCGTAAATTAAAAGTTGGTATTCCAGACGTTCCAGTCGGATCCCATATGGAAATAGATGTGTGATGTGTAAACTGTGCGCGTTGTGCGGCTCTACTATTTACATGTTGCGGGATTTATATGTTTTTAAAAGTACACTCTGAAATAACTGTTTGATGCAATTGCCGTATTTAAAGGTAAGTTTGCTAGTTACATATGTAGGTAATTCATTTTATATTTTATTCACTCAACTGATAACTGTCACAAGCTGTTTGCAAAAATATTTATCCACTCGTGTCTGTAGGTAAGTAATGTATCTAATTATTTATTAGTTCAATTCCCGGCAGAAAATAAAGACACTCGGCAGTAAAAAATATAAATTAGCGACACTTTGTAATATTATTTAATAAAAGAAATGTATTTAACGACAGCTCACCACTTCCTCACACTAGGAATGTCTCCCGTAGCGACCGCGGCCGCCGCGGCGGGGGCGTTTACAAATACAAAGTCTCGCAAACTACACAAACATCCAGAGCCACAACTAGCTGCCTGTAGGCCGAGCTAATATTTTGTTCTGCGTGGTTACCGAAACCGCGACTGTCCCGAGGCGCCGAACCCAGACAAACAGCACGGTGCGAACCATATCGGTCATAACTAGATGGGTTACCAACTTACCTAATAAGCAACCAATGATATCTCAGAGCGTAATTAGAATTAGGCAGTGCGAATCGCACACATGAAAAGGTAATAATTTAATAGGAATAGTTACAATAGCTACGATGGCCTATTGATAGCTATTAGATCGGAGGCAGGTACATGAGCGTTGTGCAGCATCGCGCTGCCGCCGCGCCGCTGCCGCCACGCGCCGCTGCCGCCGCGCCGCTGCCGCCACGCGCCGCTGCCGCCGCGCCGCTGCCGCTCGCAGCTCGTGCTGGGCTCGTGTGTAAAAGCCGCGCTTCCGGAACACTTTCGTGTAACTGGGAAAGTGCCACGAACGTGCAATTTATTAGCTCACTGTACACACACACACACACACTACAAACAATGACGACTCGAGAAATCTCTCAATGTGTATATGGAACGTCTAAAACAAACGAATCAAATGTATTTGTTTGCGATTATGCGATTAGCAATATGAAACTCGGCCGCTCGACGGAACAACACATCTGATCCCACATCAATAAAACATTAACTTCAATATTTATTTGTGTTGTTTGCGGATTTAGTTTATAGTCTTTATAAACGTAATAAAACCTCTTTATGGTTTTCTTATATTATTATTTATATTATTTAGTTGACCATAAATAAGTAATCGATATTGCGCTGACGCCAGGTGTATGGTCAGCGTTTGTCACTCACCAAGTTGTGGTGCGTACTCCACAACTCCACAACTCTATGTACAGTTACTCACATGGGGTGCCATCATTTCTAAACTGCCTCACGTCACTGCAACTGCTGACTAAGAGGTCTTGGGATCAAATTCCAGGTCGAGCACTGTTCTTGGATTCTCTATGAAATTGTCAGTAGCAGCTTGGAGTGTGGATTCACATTCGGTTGCCCGGTTGGTGGCTCACCAACCCTAATACATACCGGCAAAATGTGGGTGTGCATCACCGTATCCTCCTGTCTAACCCTTGGGGAACGACAGGCGTGATAGCGTGATAGTAATGTCATGTCTAGCTCTAACATACATACAACCCTATACATACATCTGTAAATAAATGATAAGGATCAAATAACTAATATCTTTTATAAATAAACTAGCTGACCCAGCAAACGTTGTTTTGCCACATTATAGGGGTTGGTGGACAACCCTTAACACTAAGGGGTAAAATAGATGTTGGCCGATTCTCAGACCTACTCAATATGCTCACAAAATTTCATGAGAATCGGTCAAGCCGTTTCGGAGGAGTACGGGAATGAACATTGTGACACGAGAATTTTATATATAAGAAGTAATCATAAGTCACACACAAATAATATCAGTGACTCTCCATACAAATTTCTGTGCAGACAACGTTCCACAATCGCATAATAATTAGTGATACGAGCTTCCTTGATATCAGGACCACAGCCTGTGAGCACGGAACCCTCAGGTCAATGGGGCTTGTTACACCCTAACCACTCATCGGCTCTAGCGGCCGGGGACGGACCCGCCGGCCGGGTGCTGCACGGAACACTCCGTGACGTCGTCTGCTGCTATTTCGCGGACATCACGGCAAATTGATCATAAAAGTCATATTCCTAACACAATAATTAATTCTTATTACACTTTAGCTTCCTGAATACACGAACAAGTATGTACCGTTAAAAAAAACGCAAATGTTGACAGAATAACATTATAGGTAAATAATATTTATGAAATCTGTCGTCTGTTCCCGTTTCTGAGAACAATAGTCATTGTAAATGGACCCGCTGTCGGC
This sequence comes from Craniophora ligustri, assembly GCA_905163465.1. Lineage (NCBI taxonomy): Eukaryota > Metazoa > Arthropoda > Insecta > Lepidoptera > Noctuidae > Craniophora > Craniophora ligustri. The sequence goes on along the minus strand of LR990967.1, from coordinate 51,765 downwards.
GGGTGCCTTCTCAACAGATTGCCTTTACATACATTAATTCATTTTTCTCTTTTCTAAGAAATCTATTCAAAAATTCATGTTTGAGTGGATTGAGGTAAACCAATTACATGATAAAAAAACATAAATGTTTTGTACATATTTTGTTAAGGTTTGATATTTATTGGGCTAATGGAGTTTGCCCGTTACACCGTATTGTACTGCCGAACGTGTCAACACTGTACATAATATGTAGATATATTTGTTTGAGTGAATATCGTGGTGACCGTGATCTGCGAGTCTACGCGGAGCGGCTGCGAACTGTCCGCAGATAACGTCCAATTAAACATTCTCGAGGATTTTTGTAGGAGGTAGGGCATAGCGAGATTTCTCGCTCAAATTGAGCTGCCCGAATTCCGTTTGCTGTCAGATCACTAACTCCCTATTTTAAGAAACCCAAACGGTTTCTAAGGGGTTTGGCAACGCATTTGCAAGCCTCTGGTGTTGCAAATGTTCATGGGCGGCGGTCATCACTTACCATCAGGTGAGCCGCCTGCTCGTTTGCCGCCTTATCATCATAAAAAAAGACGCTAAGCCCATTGAGCAATAAAATCGGTCGCGGTCATACACACACTTAATACTAGTCCTGATTGGTAGTTAGCGGCCCTAAACTCTAACTAACTTTTGTAATTAGTCGGAATATTGTCGTCGATACTGAGAGCAAATGGAAATACTAAGTACCATTTAGTAACATCTAGTTACCGAGAGAGCTGACCTCATAACCAACGCATGGAAAACCGATAACCCGTGCGGCGGACTCAAACTTCTACAACTGGCCACTTACAATAAAACACTAAAAATAAATATGGAATTCGAACGTGAGAGAACTCTTTGAGAACATGTTACCTTTTTTAATAACGGAGACTGTCATTTGTTTTCCGATTGTAGCGTGCTTTGGAAATTGTAAGAGAATTTCTGAAGTAGTGAATAATTATTGTCGTTCAAAGATTTTTCTGATTGCCAGAAGATTAAGAGACTTGCCAGACTTTGATTTGCATTTGTTCGGAGTTTTGCCGTCGACGTAGTAGTATTGGTACTGTATGAGTAGTGATTTCAACTGTCAAAAAAGCTTGTCAGCCAATTTATACCGTATTATGCGTTGGTACAAACGTTTGGTCGCTTTGCAGTAAATGGTACTGCAAAATGTTAAGGCAATGTCTATGATATCATGACAGCGCGGTGACGAACAATAATTCTATGGATTAGAACCGGAAAGAAAAACTAGAGGGTAGAATGGCTCGTCTCTTTAAACCAAATGTAGCCAAAAGTTTAGTAAAGTGGGAGTCGTAAACAATTGCTTGCAAAGATTGTTAGAAAATTATTAAAAAGTTCGCAAATAGCGCCCTCGCAGCAATGCCGCGATGCCATAACCACGATAACGCTCCGTACATTCCACAAAACTAATGAATGTGTATTTGATGAAATGTGGAGCTGATGACGCATCCGCCACACAGTCCGGAGCTGGCAGCTAGCGAGTCTTTTTATTATCATACATTAAAGATAAACTCTACTAGAGGTATACGAAGTACAAGCCGGGAAGCGGCGGCGGCGGCGGCGGTGAATACGTCCCACGAAGCCGTTACAGAGGGCCCTGGCTGTACACTGGATATACCTACTACTTCACTCAATAGTTCCAACGAATTGAAAATAAAATTATAGTAAGAGTATATAATATATAATATAATAGTATATCATTATATATACTCAGAGAAACAATTATAGTAAGTATCTTCAATTAAAAAATCCGGAATTTTATTTCTAACTTATATATGAATTAAGCGTTAAATAACTTTGACAAATCTGTCACATGTCATTGATGGAATAGTTTCCGAAGTGGCGCGACACAGCAGCGCGCGCGCGTCCACCCGCCGGCTATAATTAGCGGCGCGGTGCTGCACCTGGCGGCACTCGCACCACAACAACTGCCCGCTGCGCTCCGGCAACACGCCGAACTCGCTACAGATGAACGCTGAGCACAATGCCCGCCAGCCCGCCAGCTCCGCTACAACACTATGATGTGTCTTGATAACAATACAACTCTCTTTACTAGTCACGGTGTCTAATTGGAAATGTAATGAAAGTAGTTACTGGTGTCTGTGATACAATGATTAATTCATTAGTACGGGCACCAACGATGCTTTTTTTCTGTTAAGTTCATCTCTTAATGTATGGTAAACTGATTTTATGTATCTAAAAATATGTTTTTCTGGAATTAATTTTATTATTATTATTATTATTAAGTTATAAGTTTGTACGAAAGTCACTGATATCTAGCGCTGGTTACAACTTTGTTTATATTAGTTTAAAACCTTCGTTGCTTTACTGCGATTACAAGTTTGAAAGTGTACCAAACATTGCCTCGTTTTAAAATATTCTGGATTTTGAGACACATTGTCGTCCGCTAGGTTGTGAACCGTGCGGCGTGCCCGTCGCCGTCACACACCACGGCAGCGCGGGACAACTATTCCACGCGCGTCTTGCGTTATTCACAAGTTATTAATTATATTATTGCGCTATATTGCAAGTTCGCTATATTTTGACGGCTACTGTCTACGTTTAAGAGCTAGTATAAAGTAACACTAACAGTTATAATTGTACTATACATCACAAGCACCCCTTCAAGCAGCTAGAACTAATACCAATTTATCATATTATACTAAACAAATCTGTTTAATTATTGCGCAGTTTGTATGTCAGATTTGTAATAAAAACTTTAATGTGACTATTGTTTGAGTTGGCAGGTTGGCGTTATGTAGTCTGTAAAATTATAGAAACTCGGTAAACACAGCAGTTTTATGTTCAGGTATATATGCAAATAATCTGTATGTAGAGTACTGGTGGCCGAGCACCCGGCGCCGCCGGCGCCGCCGCCGCCCGCGTGTGCGACTACATCAGCTAGTTGTTAGGTTCGCGCTCATAACGTTCCCGGCACACATTCCCTGAAACTTTTATGTTTATTGAAGAAACAAATAGATAAAGCAACTCGAGGCAAACGGCCGGCTTAATGTGCAGTAATTACTTGCGTTACTTTACGTTACTTGCGTAATGTAACCGGTGCGAGCTATTTTCGGCTGTGACTCCAAAGCACACTGAACTACAATTTCATATGTTTCTGTTCATTAATGAAATTGTTTCTCGAGACTGCTAAATGTTTCCACTACATAAATACATTACAAAGAAAACATTCTTGCTTTTTTTTAAACTTACATTAAACAAAAATACTAGACGTCCATAATTTCATATAACAAATATACTTCACTTAATTTAATAAGTAATTAGCAGCTTCAAACATACGCGAGTTAGATTGAAACTGACTCTACTCTAGTAAAGTTTCAATTGAGCTTCGAATGTACCAAACCCACTGAAATGTATTGCTGCTGCTATAACCAGGCAGTTCCGCGGCCACGGAGCGGGGGAGGGGGAGGGGCGCACGCCACCTGAAATTTTAATGATTTGGGAGTTTTCGCGTTCAGAAGGACTCTACATCTTTGTATAAAAGCAGATCAATTCCTACAGGAGAACATCTCCTACTATATGTCTATGCTCTTTCATAAAACACGCAACTAGTGCGGTTTTTCTTATACATTTACAGTTTTGTATAGGAGCGATAATCATATTTTCAATAATGCCATTAAGTAAAGTGGTTGATTTGCTGTAACTCGTGACACTGGCGGCGGCGGCGGTGGGAGCCAATCTATGTGAAGAGCCGTCTGCTCCATCCCGGCGCGGCTCACAACTATCGCAGCTAATTTCATTTTGATTGAGGTGCCGACGTGTGACGGCGCCGCGGCGTGAGGCTCGCCTGCGGCCGGTTAATCTTTTTACATTCGCGTCAAATATTATAAACCAATTTAGAATGATGGGCACGCCCGCCGACTTATATACACTCAATCTACGTTATTTATTATCTATTGAGTTAAGTGTATAGCACTGGGTGTAATCAATCTATATTTGGTCGTTATCGTATTTCTGACAGTTTAAGATGGATTCAGTTTCAGTACCTACGCTTTATTTATTGGGTGCAAATATTTTTATTTTCATACATGTCTCACCAGCAAAGGTCAGGGGCTCTATAACATTAATCTAACATTTAAAACATTAACAAGAAACAACTGAAAATCATAACTCAAATAACGTAAGAGCAGCTCGCATGAGAATTTGCTTTCAGTAAATGCGAATAATTAACCGCTGGATCAAACAAACTGGATTTGTTGTTCTCCTACAGACTTCACTTTAATTACAAATGACGTTCATTGCGACTGGTTGCTCAGGTATCATTTATTATTTACATAACATTCTCGGTCGGGTAGGTGCTTCCCATTTTGTCAGAATACTTAACTGGCACTTCGTACACATTTCACTGAACAGCTAAAGCGATTAACATAATCGTATGTCGCGACATGTTGCATGTACACTTGGACGCGCGTTCATCGCGTCGCCGCGCGGTGTCGCGGGTCGCGAGACGCGAGTCGTGTGTGGCCGCGGACGGCGCGCCCGTAATTACACTAGTCGACACAACTTGTTGTTTGTATGCTTAATTTTCTTAAGATTAAACTTAATTTATTTACCAGTGAGCGGGTTAATGTAACGACGCTGTACAAATACTTCAAAACTTCAATAGGGATCTGTTTGTATACACAGGTGGAAGGTTCAGTACATATAAACACACATAATAATATCAAGGAATTGATGAAATGTGAAATGTGATCCAGAAAGCTTAGTAGGTAGCTGACGTACGTGAGTGACAAAGTAGGCGATGACGTCACAGCCCCCGCCGTCCTGACATCATCTGTTTCCCTATCAGCTTGTGGTTTCCGCTCCCAAATCGGCAGAAATAAATACTTATTATTTGTTCGTCTTATTAGTGGTTCGTTTCCGCCGCGTGTCACAGCGTTTTGCGCCCGAGATTTTGTTTATTGGGTCGCTATTGAGCCCAATTGATGTGGTCGGCACTCAATCGGTGATAACTTTAAGACTTTGTTATTTTTTTTTCTTTTTATTCTAGCAGAAGTACGAATATACATGTATTATTTAATTTCTATGGTGTTTTATCTTTTGTGTACAATAAAGAATTAAATAAATAAATATACACGTAAGTTTATGCGGGGACTACACGTATGTGAATCTGGCCGCAGGACAGCTTGTAGCAGTCGGAGTTGCCATGCTGGAGATACTCCACCTGACTCCACACTATCTACATTACAATACCGTAATTCCAATTCAGCCACTTGACTTAATAACTTGTTCGCTGTAAGGCTTGCGCGGTTGTGACACGAACCCAAAAGAAGAACTGACACTTGCGATGAATACAAAAGTATTCAGGAAGCGCTGACACTAAAGTAATAAGCTGTCGGGCGGAGTGTCGGCGGAGCGCGACACTCGACACTGCGCGCCGGTGTCTCCGGTGTCGCCGCCGGCCGACACTCCGCCGGACGTAATTCCCGGCGACACCCGCGGGAGCCGACTAGCTTACCGTCCGGCAACATTTTGTCACGCTACACGTGGACAGACAGACCACGGTGTTGTGGTTGATTGGGGGCTCACTTGTGTATATCTCGTTACTTAATTAACTAAACATATTATTTTTATAATAACATTTTGTATAAAACTTTTGTAGTATATTATATTTTCAGCATGATTATATTTTGGTTAGGTAATTTTATAACAGCTGTATATGAGCAGTGGTTTGAAGTCTCGAGTATCCCAAGGGAGGCGCTACTGACTTTTCAAAGGTCATACAAGTTGGGAAATATCTCTCAGTATCTATCACACGTTTAAGCGGTAAAGGTAAAGTGTGCCTAACTGCCATAAGCTGTTGACGCACGGCAGCCGGCTGCTCATCCCTCTCAACAGAGAAAGGCGCCGCCGCCGTTTCAGTAGGACAGCTCGATGAGTTAGAAGTTAGGTTCGTTATTTTTGTATTTTTCAGTAGGTACCTATGTTATGTTAGTAGTCAGAAATATAAAACATTCGAGAATTAGATCAAAGATACTTCTCTAGTAAGTGTGTAGTCGTGTAAACACATTCACAATAACTGTTACATATCTACATCACTATTGTTTATTTTGAACTTGCGTTTAGTGTGATCAGTTACGATTCAATTCACGACTAGAATAGGTAAATAGATTTTTTTATGGGCGTATTTCAAATATGACATCATTCTCAAATAGAACAATTTCAAAATACAGCAAAGATTCCGCAACAAACCGAGCTATTAGACTGCAGCTATCGAATGCTGGCTCCAGGCTCCGTACAGCCTACTTTAACTCGTATTTTTATTTAATTTTTAACATTCTCTATTTGGATAGCATCATTAGCCTTCTTTGATTGTAAGCAGTTAAACTTAAAATTACAATCAATCTCCTAATGTCTGGTTCTGAAATAACTAATTAAGTTATTTTGAATTATAAATGATGTATAGCTGTCTAATACCTATACATACATAATTAATTATTAAGTTGGTCAATATTTTTTAGTCTCTGAGTGAGAAAGTACTTTTTTAGAGTAGGTAGCATTTCGATTTCAAACAAAAATGATTACAGAGGTGTTGAAAGTAGACCAAGTCAATAACTGGACTTGACACATTTGCACATGTTGTACACAAACGGCACCACAGATCTGTGCCAGTAAACAGATATGCGACACCAGTCGGCGCGGTGCATCCACTTGCCGTACACACCGCTAGTAAGTAAAGCACATTCCACATTTTTATATGTCAATTACAAATCAAACACTGTATACATAGTAACATAAAATAGTTTTGTACTTATTTTAGAATGATTATGTGAAATTGTTTTACGAAGTGTAGTCACGACAGTGCGGTTACAAAAAAACTCGCACATGCATACTTTGAATACGCTGCCTACACAAATATTGGTTTGATCCACAAATCAAACCCACTGAAACCCAAATCGTAAATTCCCGGAGCGGGAAGGCAACTTTGTATATTAATCCGAAGAATGTGTCGCGTCCCTCAAGTTGCGCCGCGCGTCGCCCGCGGTCACCACCGACGTCGCCATTCCCGCAACATTTCGGCTTCGGTTATCTATTAAAATTCCGGAACAGTACCGGTCGCCCGGGACCAGCAGAGCGAGGGTTACAGCCTCACTGCTCTCCGAGGAATGTCTCACGCACTTCAACCAATCACAACAAACTATGTAAAGCTTACTACCGGAGCGATTTGGGTAAAGGAACCTTATCCTGCCCAAATTTCTCAAATAACTGCTGCCTAAAGTATCTATTTAAACATTGAAAATAAACCAACGGACATGCATCTTTGATAACCCAAACTCAAAATCATAAATAAAGATGTTAAAACTTGTGTTGGATTTCTACTAAAAAAATATGTTGTATATTATATGAAATAGCGAGGAATTGGTTGTTTTGATCCCGGCTGCTGAATTTCACCATCGGACATCGCGCCAGAACTCAAAGTTCCATCCATATTACCTCGATGTCTAGCGTTCCACAACAGTGCAGTTTTTAAGGCATTTTCTGCCTCGCACCACCGCTCTGTGGAACCAGCTGTCGCCGGTGGTCTTTCCGAACCGTTACGACGTGGGAACCTTCAAGAGGAGAGTATATTCTTTCCTGAAAGGCTGGCAACGCATTTGCACGTCCCCTGGTGTTGCAGATGTCCATGGGCGGCGGTAATCACTTACCATCAGGTGAGCCTCCTGCCCGTTTGCCCCCTTATTTCCATAAAAAAAAACGGCGTCAGTTGGCTCTATCTGGCCGGACATTTACGATAGTGTGCGGCGCCGCTAACTACACGCGGCTAGTGGTCCCGCGAGACAGATTGGTACTTAAACATTTATATCACCGATGTATTGGACGGCACGTGATTAACATTATGTGGATCTACTTACACCCATCACTTAACAACCCATGAGTCTAATGCTCTCAACTGATAATAGCCATTAAACGTGTCATGCTGTTAATGATATTTTCTATTTTCTTTGATAATTGATTCTATTATGACTCGAAGCAACGTAACAAACGAAATATCTTCGTTAATACAAAAACGTTTGTGTAACGTTATGTAAATACTGAGTGACGGCGGTCGGCACACAGGAGGCGTCGCTCCGCGTCACCGTGTAATGGCCGCACTTAGACGCCGTCGGCTAATCCGCGACTCCTAGCGCGGCCTACTCTGTACATACACTCCGGTACACTGTGATGCAGGACGGTTTAAGGTGTCATACACCGGGAAACAACAAAAAAAATATATTATGCTTTTCGATATCTTAGCAGTACATATCGATGTATAAATGATCTGTAGGTATTTTGTATATGCTTTCCATAATGGTGAGTAGGCTGGGAGTGACTGCGGACCATCTGACCAGATGTATAATCAGTCAACACGACTATTTGGTTCGCACATGATATCCCACACTGAGCTCTCTTTCTCTCTGAAGCAAAACATGTTTAACAGCATAATGTTATTTTGAAGGCGACCTTTTCATAAGTAACTTGGTTATTGTGCCCGGTAGTAATAGACCCTCTGTACCGTATTAGTAGCTACTGAATAATTCCTCCGGTGTCAGTCACCGCGCCAGGAAAAACACGCAGATATTTTATGTAGGTATAATACTTATTTATGAAATTTCCTGTCGAAGTCAGTCCATGGTGCCGGAAGCGGCACCATCGGGCGGCGATTGGTGTCGACTGTCTTTTGCAGTTCACAATTTCTTTTCCTTTTCGAACATCTGACCTTCTCCATCTTGCTCCCTCAGCACATTTCAAATGCTCCTAACCTATCTGTGTCCCTTTGGAGGAATGTCCATGTTTTACAGCCATATAAGGCTTTAGGGAGGCCTACGTTCAGCAGTGGACGGCAATAGGCTGTCATACTTACTTTCCAAAAATCGTGTCACACTAGATCTGATGAGAACGAGAGATTTTGATTGTAATGTAACACAATGTGTACACGATGCAACAGTTGCATGTAACATGTTGCAGCGGGACCGGTACAGCCGCGAGGGTCTCGTCACCTGCGGACTGTATCACGACAATGTGTTGTCTTACTACCTCCCCCCCCCCTCCCGCCCTCGCCCGCCGCCCTACTGCTACCGCCGCGGCGTCACACCGCGGAGCTCGGCGCCGACACCTATTCACATTTTAATTAAGGACTTAACCCCAGCTTATTGGTCCCGAGCTGATAACTTTACGGTTCGCTTTGTCAAGATGCTGAAAACTTCAGTAGCTTTAAATTAGTTTGTTACCATGAATGCCACATTGGAAGGAAATTTGTATAATGATGCCCTTATTTTGAATATGATGGCTTTGCCGAACCTGAGCATCGAACTCTTAGTGTTATACCGTGTAACTACTTAAAATCAATCGTGTTGATTATGATGAATTCTATTCACTTTATTTTTTCATCAATTAAGTACATAATTATCGATAGCTCAAAGGTTCTGCGCGCGTCCTCTCTGTGACAATACCAGCTTGTTACAGAACACCGACGTCAATAAAATAAATGTATTTGTTGGCTCCGTTCTTATTATTGGAATTCAAATCATATTTCTTTCGCAAAAGAAAACAATAAGAAAAAGCACTTTCCTTTATAAAAATGTTCACGAAGCAATTCATCGGATAGAGAGGGATCCACGAAAACATTCCATTAGTGGCGATCTCCGAGGTATTGGGTTATACACCCGTCCACCTGACGCGCACACCGCGGGGACGCGACTGTGTTGTGCGTACAACAAGAGAGACGGACACATGCGGGTCATTAGCCTTAGTCCATTTATTCCTGTCGTTTGATTTCCAAAAATATAAGTATTTCATAAATATCGACGTCATGTTACGCCGCTGACAGCTCGTGGACGTGTGACGTGTGACGCGTGTGGCGACGTGAGCGTGTACAGCCGACACTTGAGGCAGGCCACTTACAACTAACTTATGGAAGTTCTCACTCGACGCTATTACTGTTTCCAAGTAGTTCGCACTTAGCGTCATAACAAATGAGCCAACTTTAGTGTATCTCTTCACTGATGCTCGCGTAACTATAATTTATTAGCTACAATAATAATTCTGGAAACGGCATCAAGCTTGTCTTGGGGAAATTTAGCCACACGAAGGAATAATGCTCTCTTATTAAGAAATATAATGTTAGTTTTATTTAAATTCAATTGCGATCCTTGGAGCAGACCTATGTCCAGCAGTGGACGTCTAACGGTTGATGTGATGATGATAAAGAAATTTAAAGATGTTGTAAATTTAAATATATTTTATTTGGTTGGCAATAGACCGTCCGTACTGGTTGATTTCTTACATCTGCACGAATATTACTCATTGTAATACATTTAACAGATTGTATCTTGAATCGTATTCAATACACCGTAAAAACCGTAAAAAGTAATTTACTTCAAACCATCAATTTATTGTAAAAATCACCAAAAGCTTTTTGGCAAAAAGCGAAGACATATTCAAGTCGATGCGTATTTGTACGCGTACAACACTTGTACAAAGTATCCCAATTTTAACAACTACATATTTAATATTAAGTTGGGGATCCATCAAAGTGGATCCTATTTAAAATAGAAAAGAAAACCAGCACGAAGGACCGCAACCAATCGGAAGTTGTGTGAAATTGATCGTTCGGCCACTACATGTGTACATATCGTAACAATTCCATTTCGATGAATCAACAAGAAGTTTTTCCTCGACGTTTTTTTCTGAAAATATGAATTGTATTCTGTCAGTTGTGGTGTACAACGAGACATGTCGAGTGGCGACTCCGCTCCCGTTACATATGCAAAATGTGATTCAAATTCAAATTCAAAATAATTTATTTCAAGTAGACCAGTATAACAGGTGCTTTTGAATTGTCAAACTAGTTGCACGGTTCCAAAAAGTAGGTCTATGGAGAAGAACCGGCAAGAAACTCCATAGATACTCTTTTAAATAAATAAAAATTACAATATAGGAAGTCAATTCCTTTACAATTTTAATTTGCTACATCAATATGAGACTAATGCAGTTTGAAGTGAAATGTATGAACTATTCACCCAAGACAAAATAAAACGAAATCAGTATGCCACCGCATGTATGAGTCGACCAGTCACCACCGACAGCACCCATTCACGAGTATGACGTGTGTATCAGCGTCGCTCTACTCAACCATGTTGTCGGGAATAAAACGACCCGACACACAACGCCGCCATCGGCAGGACATTTTAGTGAGCATGACAAGCTCAAACTGCTCGGCAACCTGTGGGCATTTTTACATTTTACAAAAGCAACATCAAGGTCGACATCAGTCTCATATTTTACAGGCTACTTATTAATTAATAAATACAACAGTAATATCTCTCTTGAATACACATCTTATGTCACTTATGTGATCAATAATAAATTAATATAATAAGTTAAGATATAATATAACTTAACATGTCAATTAATAAAATAATTAGGAAATGTCAAAATATAAAAAAATACAATAATAATGCAATAATAATGTCATTTTCACTCCACATCATCACAAAATAGTAATATTAATTCAGTCTGATAGCCTCAATTAGCCGATTAACAAGATGAGTGCCGACGACGTCGTTTTTAATCATATTCACTTGTACCGCGGGGCTGCGCGCTCCTGGACTGCTCATACATCACAGTCACCAGTTTTGTCACAACGGAACTTATCTGACAACCGCCCCGTACCTGTGGTGTAGCGTGTTCTCAAGCACTACATATTTTCTTGCAAAATACATGTAAAGGAGCCGCACGAATCAAATTGCTCCGTGTAAAATAATAATATCTTAGGACACGGATAATATCTCGCGCTGCTCGTGCAGATACATGGCTGACTAGGTATGTTATATTTAAACCAGGAGCCCCTTCTCAGTTTTAACATCTTAATAATAAAATAACTCGCGGCGCGGCGGCGGTACAAACGGTCTGTCAAAAGACGTAGAGGTTGTTGAAGTTAACCTATTACTTAACAGTTCATATGTATATACGATGTACAACGTAATGGTCTTGTTATTGAACTCTATCGTTTATCCTCTGCAACAATGAAAAAATCATCTTGATATTTCATCTTATTTCCTATGAGTAAAATATGCAAGCGACGGTCGCGGGATGGGTCGTCCAGTTAAACTTGTTAACTGTAACAACTTGTAAAACTGTGCTCAAGCAAGTGCGGACCCGGGGAATGCGTCGTTTCATTAGTCGGGGGAGGCGCCGATTGTACGGACACTTGCCTGTTGTTACGTAGTGAACAAACAAAAGATCCACTTCATACATAACCTCGCTTTCATGTGTATGCGCGCTAAACGATCTAAAAGTGTCGTTAGTATAAAGTATGTTCAATCGACGAATACAAAGCCCAGCGGCTCTCTGTGGCACGGACAGTACAGTCTACAGGATGTACTGTCTGGAGATGCAGGGAGTCCGCTGCACCTTCTGCCGCGGTGCGGGCAGTGCGTGCGTTTATATTCTAATTACTGGCCGCCACTTCAGCAGATGGCGACGAATCAGCCGACCCCCCACACCCTCCGCTTGATTATACATCCCAACTGTGCACGCGACGCGATTATTTATTGAAGAATACTAAAACGGTTAGGTACCTACTTCAATTTATGTATAATATTGTGCCTTTTTTATACTACAGTGGTGACAAACAAGCGCACGCCCCGCCTGGTGGGAAGCGCTTATCGTATGCCTATAAACGTTTGCAACACCAGAGGAGTCACTCGCGCGTTGCTGACCCTGTAAAAACCTTATCACTCCTTTTTTGAAGAACATCAACCATGGGGGGTTGAATGGTGGAATAAAGTTCCTTTGAAACCCCATTGTACGCGAAGTACGGCGGTGGCGGCGGCGGGAGGCGGCAGAGACTTGGCAGAGCTGATGATGGAACACTTAGGTTAAGGATTTTCCATCCGCAATTTATTCTACTACGCTTCGGAACGTAGAATATTCTCTGATATGTAATAACGGCAAACTACCGTTTATATAAACGCTTATTCCTAAGATATTGGTCCAATAGAAATGAATCTTATTGATCTATTAAACCCGTGTTCTATTGAGTTTCAAATTTATTAAAATGAAAATAAATAGATGTGTTTACCACATGTTTTCATTATACATAAATAACTAATCCTAAATAACTAAACCTCGGACCGAGGAACTAAAGCGAGGACTTCACGCTCAGCACCCGATCTCGTGACAAATTTGCTGGCAGGTAAATAGTTTATATTCCTTTGCTCAATAATTCTGTATAATAAATCTGTTTAGGTACGTGGTGCTAGAATGTGTACGTAATATGCGCTCACTAGAACCGATTTTTTTTATTAAACGTAAAAGTGTCTCGCAGTGATTAAAAAGTATACGAGCGTGCATAAAACACGTGCTTGTCTTTACGAGCCTCCGCCTAAGACTGCTGACCCTCCAATGAGGCGCGCGCCGCTGTGTAAACCTCGTGCTTTTATAAGCACTTGGGGCACTCGTCAGAGGCACACGCGAGGGGGCTACAGGGCAACGGAGGGGGGAGGAGACCTCAATTTACCAGCAACAGGTGTTCCTCACGCAACCGTTTTATAGCCACCGAATGACCCCCAGACCCACTGTGTAACAATAAGCAGTACGTCCACGTCTAACACTAACTCTAAGCTCGCAGTCGCAATGAATTTCGTGTTTTCCATGCCACCGTACGTTTAACAGTCCTACAATTCGGGTTTCATGAGCTGAGGCAATAACTGAAAGCATCCTTAATGTAGCATATAAATAAGACGCATTTTATACGTAAATGTGCAATAATTGAACAGCATTAGCGCTAGGAATGCGGCGCGCCCACGTGCGGCCGCGCGCCACTACTCCGCCAGTAGTGAGCGGCATTGCTCACGCCTCGTTGCAGGCATTACCCGCGGATTCCACGCGTCGTTTCCGTTGCAATAAGCCGTTCAACGACTAATTACAAGGAACTGACACATTACATGAAAACATTGTAACATTAGTAAATAGCACGCGCCACTTGGAAACACTAATTATAAAATTATTTTAATTTTCAGTCTACCGATACCTAAGAGTAAAATATACGCTACGTTAGCTCCCTATGGTGCGTTATGATCATGAATGATCTGTTTTCTTTAACTATCTCAATTAGCGTGGCAGCCTGCAAGCCGTTACAAACACTAATTATGTTAATTTACAACAGTGTGAGTGACGAGCGCGCGACGCTCGCTAATGATGACTCTTAACTTTATTAATTACTTGGCACAAGTTCAAACTGCCGCAGCGAGCGTGGCGGCCGCTCACAGCGTGCACTGTGAGCTCCGAGTGTTGGTAAACAGATGAGTATCCATTTTGTACGATGTTAAACGTTCAAAAATTGGTTCACTCAGGACTCAATTCCCAGCTCCAAATTACGTCTCCACTAGCGCCCCTAGCGCCCCCTAGCGCCCCTAGCGCCCCCTAGCGCCCCAAACTTCAGCCTTCACTTTGTTTCCAACTTCACGTAACTAGACATGTTTTTAAACAATAACCTCCCTCGGTAACAATAGCTATTGAACAATTAACTTCACTTGAATAATGATAAATATTAACACTAATTCGTTGCCCCAAATTTTATCCCACTGCTGGGCACAAGTTTGTATTCAGCTTAACGGGCATTATGCTTGGGTAGTAGTAATGTTTTCCTTCATTGTTCTAATTAAAGAAATAAGTTTTCCATAAAAGTTATTTCTTAGTCAGTGGTGCGTGCTTTATTCTTAGTCAGTGGTGCGTGCTTTGGGCTTGATACATATGTATATAGGTTCCGTTCCTGCTCACCTATCGCGACATTTCGTATCATTAAGCCCAATCAAATAGCAGGTGATTTCTTCTCTCTTCTTTCTTTCTAATGTAGTTCACTATGGGAACAAAGTGGCAGACAGGGTAATAACGTTAAAGTTAATAACGAGTGAGCAACGAGTTTTGTGCGGAACTCCAAAAACATACCTGCTAACGGTAAAAAACATACAAGATAGTAAGGGCTACGATCCTCGCTCTTGGTCCTGGTTGGTTCAGCAGGTCTCTAGTGCCGTCCAACGAGGTACCTAATGCTTCTAATGTAACGGGGACCTTCGCATCGGGTGTGGCTCACAGTGGGTATTTACCCTGCTGACGCAAGCATGTCGCGGACTCATTTTATGTAATGCATATTTTATAAACTTTTGACGATGCTTGTTGCGGTTATATTTAGTCATTATTATAAAATTTTACAGTTATCACAAATCTTAGAATTAGTAGCTTGTTGCGTGGTAGGTACATGTTGTTTTTTGTCTATAATTTTTTTTAAAGATAGGAAAGCATTAGAAAAGGCACATTATAAGAAATAGGTGGAAAAACGATAAAGTTGTTCAATCAAGGTTTTATGAGTCACATGAATTTTATTAGACACAGCAGAGCGCGGACGTGGAAATGTGCGCAGGTGCCGCCGCCGCCGCCGCGACCGCCGCGCTTACTCTTACTTACTCAGTATGCAATATGTAAAAAGATACTATAAACACGCTTTGATAGCAAATCAAATCAAAGTAGAAAATAATTGAATAGCATAAAAGCGTGGGGTGGTTGAAATCAAATGTTGGAAATATTTATCGGTGCCTTTAAAAAAAAAAGAGTTATAATAAAAAAGCAGAAAAAAATAAATTGAAAATGAAATTAAAAACATATTCACAGACATAGCTACAAGTCTTTTTAAACAAAAATGCTTTTGTTCGCTAGGGGACAATAAGAATAACAACAGAGCGTATAAAGAAGCTCGCCAGTATCAGAACAAACGATGAACGTAAAGTGTAATAGGCCAGCACCACACTTAATGGGATTAAGATACAATTCTGCATGCGCGGACTATAGCCTAATGTCCTAATAGACCTGGCGCAACGACTGCGATAAAAAGTGGCAAACATTTTAATCTAAATTATTGTCACAAATTAATTTTAAGCTTTAAACTACTGGTAACCAAAAAAAGTTTATAAAATTAAATGATTAAAATAGTTTTTAAAAGAAAATGAATGCAACTACAAGCCCATGACCATATTCTTGTATATAAATTAAATAACTTAGGTTATGCACTCAGTTAATGACTAAGGTTCGTGGTGCGGAGGCTGCGTCAGTTGCGTGATGTGGATATGCGGTATCTGTGCAGGTAGGTGCAGCTTGTGGCCGTCAGGACAAGAGCAATAAGTCCTCCTGTCCTGGCAGGCGGCACGCATGAACCGACAGTTCAGCCATTAGCCAGGGGGGCTCATACGATAGTGTCGTGCGACGGCTGGCAGCTGAGCAGCACATATTATAATGTTTTGAACATCCTGGCACCAGCTCAAAAATAGCCGCGTAATGCTCTTCTACGAGTACACATTAAATTTATAGATGGATGCTCGTAACACAATCGCAATGAAACATTGATGGACTCCGCAGATATACAGTCGCGCCGCCTCGAGTGTTTTGTTATCTAACTGCCGATATACACGTCCATGTGTCTGCCATTACTCGATCAGTTAGTGCTCATTAGGACTACAGTTACCGTCTGTAGGCATGTTAAAGACCGCAGTACAGTAGAGCGTAAACTACACTGCAATGCAAACAGAGCGCTTGCGATCCTCACACGACAGGCGCCTCATTGCTGTTTGTGCTACACACACGTTATGAGCTATAGTTCACCACAAACCAGCGATTGCAGCAATACTGTGTGGTTTGAGAGTTATACACAGTGACGCCAAGTGTCGGCGGCGCGCTGCTGCAGCCAGCAGTACGCCAGTAATGACTTCTTTATGTTCTCACGTAGGCGCCGGCCACGGGCAGTGGGCATGGAATTAGTAATTTATTCTATCTGCTTTTTATAATTTATTTCTACCCTAAACTATCTCCATACAAAATATTTATTTATTAGACACGCATTCGCATTTATAATATTATGTATGAATATGAATTGATTACATAGCATTTCGATAGTAGACTGTTCCCCAAGAGCCAGTAACAGAGATTAGAAACGAGTGCGCATTTGAGCTTTAAACCACGACAGTTTATAATCTGTACGTGCTACCGCCGACTCCCCAAGGGACACAGCGCTTTTTACTTCACCTACGAAGAATGACGTAGAAGTATGAACCGAATACAAAAAAAAAACAAATTCCTTGTGATTTATAAATCATCGTCGAACATCATACAATATCTTCTTTATTTACCAAATTATATTTTACCAATAACACATGCACACGGCCGGGGACGTGATGACCTACTACCACTGCTTCCCTCTAGTAATGTGTCACTTTCTGAGTCCGTGAAGTATAAAAAAAAAACAATTTTCTTCAGATAATGGTATCATTAATCTAACATCATTGAACTTAAAAAAAAACACAAAGCATCGACCATCCACATTGTCTGTACACCATCAATACCGATAGTAGTGCGCTGGTTCCCGATCGCAATGGACTGCGCCGTCGCGCGCCGCCGCCGTGCTGGAGGCGTACAGCAGTTACTTCTTATGCATGTCTACAAGGATTCATTTGGCGCGAGCACTTATAATGAATACTGAACAAGCGACGGATTTTAAAATTGAATCGCAGGTAAAAATAGAACAGGTGCCGAAACTATAACAAGAGTCCGGATATATTTACTACAGTCTCCGAAAAAGATTTTACGCTTTTAAATGCTTCACACGCCATTTGTCGCGGAGGTCGTTCAGTTCGCCACTTCACCGTCATGTCCCGCGCCCAGTAACTCTGCAGGTAGTCCATTTATATCTTAATCGCTGCTGAAATCACTTATGTTTTATAGCTAGCGCCCCGCCCGGCTTCGCACGCCTGCCGTTTACTAATATGGTGTTACTTTTACGTTCGCGTAACATACAGATAAAATCGACTGTTATCCACTTATATTAACACTTCTGTTTCTGTCAACCAGAAGCTTTTACATAGAATTCATGCACTATAATTATGCTACCTTCAAAAGTGACGGACTACCCCATACAAAGTTTCAAACCTTATTTCGCCTTCTGCCAACCTGTACTAGACAAGCATGCTGGAGGAATGCCTAATCTCTATGAAATAAGAGGAGACTAGCGCCCTGCAGTGGGGAGTAGATGGATTGATAATGATGAAAGTAAATAAATGCAATGTTATGTTTATTCGGCTATGTTCTGAATTTGGTACAAACTCAACTTGTCGTCACTGTCTGCCGTGTACCTGTTAGGGTCTACCGACACGTGGCCATGGTGAGATAACTGTTCAGTTATATTAACTATTAGGCTTGGTTTAATTGTCTATTGTGTAGAATAGTGATTTTGTTTCACTGTTGTCCATCGCTCGTCAGACATTCTCACTACGGACTCCGAACAATCTGTCGGGGAATAGTAACGATATAGTATTCTTTGAATACAAGGACAGATACAAAGGTTCCCGTTGATTCAGCAGTCAGTTAGTGTCGGTGTTTGCCAATTATGACGTCACTCCTCAGTATCACTACGATCTGTAGCAGATACATTAGGAGAACGCCCGCGCCGCGCACCCCGCCGCGCACCCCGCCGCGCCCCCCGCCGCGCCGTGTTTAACTGTTCGTGCCGCGGCTGTTTGTCTGTTTGTCTTCATCCAATCTTTATGATCGGTGTTTTTATAAATACAACCGTACATTCCTTTAGTGTAACTGACGTACATACATAGTTTATGTATAGATATTACCAAAACATTAACAATTACAAAGTCTATCTATAGAAAAACACATACTAGATACTTAATTAACTAACTGAATTATTACAAAATAATGAACAAGATAAAAAAATCTTACGAAATAACTCAGTTTATTCCAAAAGCGTCTTATCATCATCATAAACCCATTATTGTCTCACTGCTGGGCACGGGTCTCCTCTCATTTGAGAGGGATTAGGCTATAGTCCACCACGCTAGCCAACTGCGGGTTGGCAGACATTACATGCCATTGAGAGAAATCTCTCAAGCATGCAGGTTTCCTCACGATGTTTTCCTTTACTGTTTGAGCGTGTGATAAATTCTCACATAACTTCTGAAAAGTCATTAGTGCGTGCCTTGGGTTTGAACTCGAAACCACTGACATCTCAGTCCATTGGTCACACCGCTAGGCTACCATTCCATTGTATGGAGGGAGCAATAGTATCCGAACTCACTAACTCTGGCCTATATGAATGAATAATAAGTAGATCGTCATAACTACACCGGGTGGGAACGCTCAAAATTTCAGAGTTAAGCGGAGCCTGAAGCAATTACTTACATATATAATTAGGACATACATGGCATGTCTCAGGATTAAGACTTGAGATGTGCTGTCTCGCAATCTCCTCACTGTAGATAATAATCTGTCGTGCGGTGATGTACGATGACGGATGGCGAGCCGACCAGCGCCGCGCCGCCCGCCGCCGCCGCTAGGTCACGAACCAAACGCACACCATCTGCCCCAAATTAATCACTAGTCCCAACAAACTAAACACTCGTCTACTCGTCACTTAACGACCTGTTCATGTTTATTGAGTATCCACCCACAACTTCCCGATACTCCGCAACAGACAAATATTTTTGGTGGGCTCGTGTTGTTTACAAACAGCGAATCATAACGTTAATATGTGGAACTAAATCGTGAACTGTACGATATATAACATTGAAGTATATAAGCAATAGTTTGTCGCCATTCTTTTTAACCAAGATGTAGAGTTCAGCGTTCAGCGAATCATAACATTAATTTGCATTTCTGTCCCGGAAAATTTTATTTGATTTTGCTAAATCGGTAAAGTCGGAACACATAACTTATCTGTAACTGTAGTATATGTATGGCGAAAGCTTTTTATACAGAAAACAATCGTTGAGAGCGATAAAACTGTCTGAGTGACACTAAAAGAGAATTTACGATAAAAATACAAGTGGCTTCGTCCCCGAGGCGCTCCCGCGGCGCGCGGCGCGAGGTGTCTGCTGACGCCGCCACATCACAACACTTTACAGGATAAACGTTTCTTGGCGAAATTTAATAACCATTCTCACATATGACGGTGTCTTGCTGACTGAAACGTTTGATTTTATTCACAAAATGTGGAAATGCTTCGATCGTGAGTTTGAGACGATCATAATAACGCAATTTTGTATCACCAGTTAGACTATTTAGGAAACATTCTATTTTTTCCTGTGGAGTCATCACTGCGTAATAATAATATCATACTTTTGTACTTAGCTAGCTACCATCTAATTTTGTGCGATGACACTGAGTGTTATATGTATGTGTAAATTGTATTTAGTTGTTTTCACCAAAGGTGTGCATTAACAACACGCAGTAACGCGTACCGATAGTCAAATATTAGTGTTGACGTGTTTGTGATGGCTACGCGAACAGCTGTGCGACAGGCAGCCGCGGGTCAGAGGTGAGCGCCGCCGCCGCCGCGAGCTCACGGCAGGTACGCTGCGCAGAAGGTTCACTCGACTCGTACCCCAGGATTAACGCGGATGGACACCAAAACACACCAACGTTTAGTGAATAATCATAATGTTGTTTTGTGTTAGAGTTAACCTTTTGTACTTAACTGTTAGCTCATAACTGATGTTTGCGCGGTAACACTTGTACGGTAGGTACATGTGACATGTATATGTTACTCAGTTGTTGCGTGTTTAATGAGCACGGATTGATTTAGGTATAGTGTTGGTATTGTTCCGTGTTATCGCCATTCGCAGGAAACGTGCTAAATATGTGATTATTAGTTTTGTCCAAATTGATGTCGCAACAGTAAACAGATAGTGTTCATCCGCTTCGTGGACCAACACGTGTGTGTGTGTGTGTGTGTATGTGTGTGTGTGTGTGTAGCAGTGAGGTGTGAGCGCGACATCGGCCGGCACCGCGGGGCCGCGCGCTTCACAGTTACTGTGAACATGTTACACTGTGCAGCCGATACAACGCACAATTTAATGAAACACTCAAATAATGCGGTTATAATATGGACGTCAGTAAGTGTCACCAAACACATTTGACAGTCAAGTATGGCATAGTTGTGTGATATTCGTGGAACTGTACGATGTATAACATTGAAGTCCATAAGCAATAGTTTGTCCATTCTTTTTAACCAAGATGTAGAGTTTGTAGAGTCAGAGTTATTGTTATAAATGTGGTACAGTACAGACAGCTCGTGGAGCTATATACTCTCCAGTTAGGACAAGCCACCGCCGCCGCCGCCGAAGCTCGGCTAGGGATTTGGGCCTCATAAAATGGGAATCTCATAATTTGTAACAATGAAACCACTTTTTTATGAACCCTATTATATTCTCTGTATCTTGAACTTCAGCTATTGAAGCAGCTATGACGATCTGATGTCCGCACTGGCTGAGCGATTGGGTCCGCCAGCCGTGTGTAGTGAGGTATTTACAAGTAGCCCGCCGGGGTTGTGGTGCATGCTTTTGCGAATCCCATGGCCCCGGCAATCGGGTTGATGGCGTTGACGGGTGCGGTTTTTTAGTCGGTAAACGCTCACGTTCGGCGGAGTCCGTCACACCCCGTCGCCTCCCCAGGTGGCGGGACGAACCGTAAAGGATGTTTCCGCGCTTAAAAAAATAAAATAAAAGGGTATTTACAAGTAACGTCATATCATATCGCTAGGCATCCGTGCCCTGCCTGTAGGGGGAGCTGCACGAGCAGACGCACAGCTGTACTGTACGGGTGGAGGTGCCGCCGCCCTCAGCAGGGTGTCAGCAGACCAACAATGTACACGACCCTTACGCTGACAATAAACACATTGCCACTACGTGTTTTTACAGCGGAGCAGGCAGCTTCTGCTGCTTAGGTCATGTGTTTGATTTCCGCACGAACCAATTACTTGTATAGCTGCAGGGCGCTGCCATTAATCTAATACTTCGAGCACCCCTCCGCCAACTATACGTTCTCGTCGAGGAACCACGATTGAGTTTTTATCGCTTTGGGTCTCGACAATACGATGTAGTGAAGTATTGATTTGGTGTAAGAAATGATATATATGTATATAGTCACGACTTTCAGTTCCGATGAATTATAATTAGGTTTACGTTTAATAATTTATTTCTCAAAAAGCATAACATTCACTTACATGAGAAAACAACATTTATAATACAGTTTTTATTTGGGCGATGAGACAGTTCAAGCCGAAATTTTTTTTTATAAGGTTTACAATTTCACCTCTCCAAAATATGTTTTTAGTGCCTTTTTAAAAGTATGTATGGACTTCTGGTGTTTTACATTTTTAGGTAATTTGTTGTATAGCTGGGCTCCTTCATACAGGATAGTACTTTTCCCGTAGTTATGTACCGCTTTTGAGTGCTTGTTTTTTTTTTAAAGTTATCTGTGTATGTATGTTTTTATTCAATATTTTGTGTACAAGTAAACATGTATTATTTTAGTAATTACATTAAGACATCAGACGTACATATATAATGAACCGGAGAATTAGAAACCTCTAGTTTACCGATATAGTAACCTGTGTGGTATCTTCCAGTACTTCAGGGTGGAAGATAAAGATGTATGAATTCTGTCGGTACATTTTCTTTTACTATGGTAGGAATATAATTTTCCTCATTTTATTTGTTTAAAACTGAACTCTACAATATGTTATGTTAGTGGTTGTTTGACCAACCCGTCCGGCACGCACTGTCTCCAAGATAAATTATATCACAATTTTATATGTATTTACTACGACTTACAGTAAAAGGTGGCGTCACTTCTAATCTAACGAATTTATTTATCATTTACTTGAGAGTGATGCGGTGGGCAATAAATCTTAAAATAATTAAAAAAAATGCAATTTCAATGTAGGACAGGCTAGCGAGCAGTCTCGCGACTCCCGCAGGCGTGACTGTGGCGGGCTGGCGGGCTGGCGGGCGGGCTGGCGGGCGGCATGCATCGGCAACATCTAATCACGACGTCATTATTTTGACTATTGGACTCTAATACAAAGGTACGCTATCACTCAGAGAGTATGATGGTAAGCTCGGCGTCGCGGCGCCGGCGTATGCGTGCGCCCTAACATCATACATAACCAGGTTAATGGAGCCTCCGCGCACTTCGCTTGTCGGCAACGTGCTGCGGCAAGGGGGCGCGCGATTTATGTCCAATTTGTGTGTCTACGTCGGCCATCTCGTAAATATCCGCCGCCACATCTACCGTGCCGGGTGACAGCTAGTGCACGCGGTGCCGGCGTTTAGTTGCTGCTGATGTATAGCTGTGTCTGCTCGGCGACGTAGTGCTGTAGTGCGTGCCGGCGCCGCCGAGCGGGGTTGTACAAACTGTTCCGTCGGGCTGTGACTGTGACCATGCGCGACTGCTTCATTTACTTTTATAAGTTAACGCTGAGAAAAGAGGTTTGCTTATTTGGTTTTCAAGTACTCGACAATATCTATGTAAGCACATCTGTAAGTGATTTAAAACAATGATAATAACAATATTGTTCACGCGCACTGTATTGTTCACGCGCACGCTGTGGCCAGGCGCGGCGGTGTCGATGACAAAATGTGTCACATATCGCGACACGTGGGGCATGCGCCAGGCATAAGTATGTAGTAGGTATAAGTTTCTCTGTGTCTTCAGTTATTGTAATTGGTATGTACCGTTTTAATTGAAGTAAATAAATAAATAAATAAATAATAAGTCAAATACTTAGATCAGGAAAAAGTAACCTGTACGAACAATGCTGTATTGTAACTGTGTTTTCGATGTGCAGTTCCGCCGCCTCCGCTGCTGGTACCGATTTATTTGATCACGTCATGTCAGCAATGATTCAATTGAGCCGCCTTTGTGTCCGCCACCGCGCCGCGCCGGCAGTGTACTGGCACAGATACACTGTATACACTGCTGACGACAATCTACTATTGTACTGCAAGCGTCACAACGGCACAAGAATTACCATAAACGTACAATATTATCATTTGGTTGTACATAAAGCGCGTGCGGCTTACAGTAGGTGTATCAACTATTTGATATCGATAGCATCGGCAGAGTAAACTCAATTAAATTATCAACTTTTAATCTACTGAATACACAATCTTTGAAACCAATCTTCGGATTGGATTTTTTAAACCATCGCGGCATCGCAATGTTAAAGTGTTATGCCAATAGCACAATGTTCAAAGTATTTATTATATTGACATTATACTGTCATTAGGTTTGACATACAACTGATATATAACTACATAGTTTTTAAGGATTTAATTATGGTATGGTGATATCATCAAACCCGTTGTTTCGTATCCTTTACGGCATACACAAGGTCAGAGGCAGATTGCCCCAACGTTTTTTTAGGCATTATGACACAGCGTCACCTACTTCCGAGCGTAGCAGCGAGGCCTGTGTTACGGATACTAGATAGTTGATATACGGAGGAGATCTGTGCCCAGCAGTGGGACAATAATTGGGATGAGGAACATTAACAAAGTATGCCATGTGTAGTATTTACGTTAATCTATGAAATCAGTAACTTTGTGATTAATAGATTAAGTTTGTATCGATAGGTGTGTAGTATTAGTAATCACGGGACAGTAAGTGCCTCCACACAGTCCGGCCCGGCCCGGCCCGGCCCGGCATGGCCCGGCCCAGCCCGGCCCGGCCTGACCACTGACACTCATACACACACACTCCAAACGTGTGTGTGTATACGGGTATATACGTACGTATATGACGTATCGAACATAACGCGACGTTTAGCACAACTTATAAAGTAGTCAGTTGCCGCTGCAAATTAGTAATAGTGATATCCCTGATCACATTCAAAACAGGTGGCTGTAGTCGCCAACATGTAGCTGTACGTCATTGTACCTACGTGTGGAACACGGGACGGTCGCCCCGAGGACGCAAAATGGATTAAACCTAACGACAAATGACTTTACTTTGTAATCTATTTTAAAACTGTACATACTTCCGAAACAGGCGTCCACATTAGTAAAGAGAACAAAATTGTATCCTTATTGTAACGTTTAATTATTATCATTACAAAGATAAACAGTTTGTTGTAGAGCCGCCGCCGCGCCGCCGGCAGCTGGCGCGTGGCGTCGCGCACGGAGCCCAACAAACACATGGCCGCCGCCGCCGTCCGAGTCGACTCCACAGATATAGCGATCCCGTCTGAGAGTTTGCGGGCAGCCCTCCTCCGTCACAACTCACTTTATTTGATTCATACAATTTGCATGAGACGCGTCTTCTTTTATTTGTCGAGTCAGTGCCTCGGCTCCTCATAATTTAATATCCGCTCCAGATTGATATGATTGTGATGCTGAAACGTGGCGCGACGCGGCGCGGCGGCTCGCGTCCTACATGCGGCTGCTCGGCTTCGGTAACGTGTCGTGCCGCCTCGTGTCGTGCTGCGCCGACACCGTGCGTCTTGTCTCTCATGTAATGCTTTTTTGAGAATGTGCTAGCTGTGTTAGTTGAGCCGCACTCAGGTTTTATGCGCGAGTTCCATTATCGCGTGTAGCTGAAGTAGGTACTAATTGACGTCAGCAGCTTTCTATTTCAGGGGCTATACCTATATTTTTTGCGATCTGTTGTTGTTAAATGCATATCTGGTATGATCCGTAAACCTCGTGTAGGTAGATATATTATTATCTTATTATTCTGAAGGCGTCAGCTGGCCGCCAGTGTTATCGTCATCCCACATGTGGAACCTGTAATGCGGCTAGTACAGTTGCGGCGCGACGTCACGCCCGCACATACTGGTCAACCACGTGTTGTTCACGTCGTCGACAAATCGCAGCTCTGTGATATAAGTGACAACATCTGCGAGATGTATACCGACTGCCTCGCTGTGTCCTGCGGCACACCCTGCAGCGGTGGAGTGAAGAACCTTTAACATCGTGCAGTTACAATATAACCATATAAAACGTTATGAATGCTCGATCGTAGCGAAGCAAATCTACACATAACGGAGGATTTCCACCGAGACCGGAGCTCCTCAGGTAGAAGGGTTAGTGTTGCACACATTATGTCAACCTACTTCTCCTACTAATACTCCTGTCGGGCGGGATCCATGTGCAACACTGTCCTGTCTGCCCCGGCCAGTATCGGAACAGTTGCAGATGTCCATGGGCGGTGGTGATCAGTTAGCGGATGAGCCAATTGCCCATTTGCCCCCCCCCCCCCCCTTATTTCCATAAAGGAAAAGTGTAGTGAGTGCAGCTTCACTTTGATGCACTGCGATTTTAATCCATAAGTTATAAAGTAGATCGCCTCACAACGGCGGACGGTGCCACTAACTTAGTTAGTTGCCACTAACTTAGTTAGTTAGTGGCACCGTGCGCCGTTGTCAACTTACAAAGGCCATTGAACAACGTAGTCAATAGGTTTTTTGTTCTCCTCGCCTTCAGAGTGACTCAATACAACGGAACCAGTGACAGGAAATCTGCGCGCTGAGATGAAAGCTTATCAACTGACCAAACTCACAAACGTTCATCTCTTTTGAATGTGAATGTTACAGAATGATCGCAAAGAACGGCTTAATTCGTTAAGAAGCTGCTAAATTGAAACAGTATTTTATTAAATAATGTCGGCGTTTCCGGGGTCATGGGGGAGGACCGGGATGTGCGAGGGGCGGCGGGGGGATGGTGTACTCAAGACGTGGCGGGGATTCACCTAATTAAAGACAGATTAAAAAGGGGACGATGAGAGAACCCATACAAACTTTGGTTGGAGAAGTTAAATTGATATTGTTTATCTTGTTGTAAAGCCGGCGCCGCGTAATTGGCTCTCGAGAGGCGGCCATTGTACTGTACAATATGTACAGCAGGTCCGTCTCTGCAACGTTATCAATATTATATCTTTACTAGCCCTCGGCATCCGTTACTCGCGTCGCACTTGCTTGTCCCTTCTCTTACAGGCAGCTCGGGCAAGCTCTCCAAAAATATTGTGCGACAAGAGTACTTACATACTCACGCTCTTTCCCATAGGGGTGCGAAGAAACGACAGAATGCTACGATACCTGCATCCCACTTTTGCCTCGTCCATATTCATACATCTTGTGACGGGTACCTACAGTAATTCATTATTTCTGCTAGCGATCAAACTGAGTGGTGAGCATGCGATAACTAACGATAGTTCACCGGGCTGCCAGGTGTCGAGCGCGGCACTGGGGAGTTTGACTTTGTTGGAATTGAAGCGACACCCAACGTCGGCCGCTCATTTAGGCCCTCTGCAGAGCTCGAGCGTTGCGAAAACACATAAATATTGATGTCCAGTGATGATAATTGTGTTCGGCGCCTTCGCGCTGTTGTCCTAATTAGTACTCTATTACTGCGTGCAGCCACACTCACGGTGGACATTGTTTTAACAAAGTACTCGCGAGCCGGCGACAACTCCGCGACCACACGTGATTGTGACGGAATTAGCGGCGGCCAAGGCCAACACATGTCAGTAACGGTCACACTGTAGTGCTGCGTACACACTGACACCGGTATATCTTCTGAAACCCGCTGGCAACAGCGGAGGCAACCTAGAACTACATGTATAGGAGAGCTAATAAAATGTGCTTATCACAACATTAACCATTTAATTTCGCAAGCTCACAATTACCGGCGAGTTAGGTTGTGCACACCGCGGACGCGTCGCGGGCACCTCGGCCGCGAGACGCCGCGGCGCGCCTCGTGTCGCGTCCACACGCGCGACAGACGTTGTCAACATGTTGCTAGTAATATCGTTATGTTTCCGTTGCCGGCGAGGTTGTTATATTACAATGCCAAATATAATTATATTATTGTGTTATCGCACATTTATAACTTGTGTAACTGCTACTATCGTAATTAACTTTCACAGAACATTGTTCAGTCACTATTAAACTAGCATTTGGGTTTTAATTCGACAATTATTATTTCTGTGACCTATTTATTTACGTCAACAGACCAAACGTATTATAATAAAACTGTAAATTAACTTGCAGGGATTTAATTTATATGTAGTTCAGGTGGTGCTTCCCCGTATCGTTTCTCTATAGAAAATCAGAAAAAAACAGAAGAAAATACAGTCGTATAGACTTCTACGTGTTTACCTAGGTAGGTAAGTTCTAAGCAAGCTGAAGTTGACACTGTAGCGATTGCTATAACTTGTCCAGGAACAAGGAGGGGGCGGCAGCGTTAGTCTTTACTTGACTCCGTCACAGCCATCGTCAGCAAGTTGTTGATGATGACTGCAGTAATTGTGTTGCTGACAGCTACACAATTACTGTTCCACTGCGGCGCACGGGGTTGTTCTCATTTTTTGGAAGGATTAGGTTATAGTCCACCGCGCTAGCCAAGTGTGGGTTGGCGTCACAGTGGTTTCATGATTAATAAACTATCCTACGGCTGGCACGCGACGCGCCGTGCTGACTTGCCTCCACAAACAAGTGTGGCTTATAGATGTGTATACAATCTCCTGGTGGGAGTCAACTGACGCCTCAAATAAGAAACAATGCGTTATTCGTGTAACACCAGCAGTATGGCGCTACTATGATTTTATTGCATTCCGCCGCCCGCGCGCCTCGCGGGCCAGTAACAATGTCAAGTCGTGAGTTGTGCCAATAAGAACCGGGTTAAATCCACACAACCACTGTGCGTTTCACGCGTCTAATCAGTACGAAACAGTTTCACGCGTCTAATCAGTACGAAACAGTTTCACGCGTCTAATCAGTACGAAACAGTTTCACGCGTCTAATCAGTACGAAACAGTTTCACGCGTCTAATCAGTACGAAACAGTTTCACGCGTCTAATCAGTACGAAACAGTTTCACGCGTCTAATCAGTACGAAACAGTTTCACGCGTCTAATCAGTACGAAACAGTTTCACGCGTCTAATCAGTACGAAACAGTTTCACGCGTCTAATCAGTACGAAACAGTTTCACGCGTCTAATCAGTACGAAACAGTTTCACGCGTCTAATCAGTACGAAACAGTTTCACGCGTCTAATCAGTACGAAACAGTTTCACGCGTCTAATCAGTACGAAACAGTTTCACGCGTCTAATCAGTACGAAACAGTTGAACTACAAATTACTTTTAACTTTTTGAATAGCTTTAGCTGTGGCTTGATTTTAGGTTTGACCCTAACGCATGCACCGCTGACTTTTTAAAGTTATTTGTGTATTCACCACGTGTCTAAACGGTAAAGAAAAATACTAGCGGAAACATGCATGCATGGGAAATTTTGTCGATGGCGTGTGAAGCCTGCCAACCCGCGCTGAGCAATATCGCAGTGCGCCCGCGCAGCCGCCGACAATCGGTATTATTAAATTAGGTTCGCCAAAGTACCCTAAGTCGATAGTATTATCAGGATTAACAAAAACAATTCGCACAAGTGACGCAGTCGGCGGCGGAGTGGCGGCGCGCGGCGTCTCGTGGCGATGTGATCGTGTTGCACATTGTTACATGGTACGGTTTGTTCTCATTCGGCGCGGCGCGGGCGGGGACTGCTCAGAAGTAAAGCTTTGTCAGGATAATTATGCCACATTCATTAGGTGCATGACTCGTGGTATATGGGTGTATGTGTGTGTGCGTGTGTTTTTCTTTAATGTTTTGCCGAACGCGTCTTAATTTATGTCGGTCGTCATTTCAGCACACACAACAGGTTACAAGAATTTGTAATTATTCCAAAATATAATATATCGTGCGACTTACAATTATTATGCCGTACGCTGTACCTACTTTATATTTACTCAAGTTTGTAAACTAGATGATATGATCTCGCTACATGATCCTGGCTCGGCCGCGTCCGCGAGCCGCGTGTACCTACTAACCTACTAATAAGCTGCACTCGCCCCGTGTACCAGCAACAATTATTAAAAATTAATCAAAAGTTAAAGTTAATTAAATATATAAAATATAAAGCCACAATGAAGGCGCGTCCGTCAACCCACTAGGTAATAAAGTTTTACGACAGCACAATAAATACGCGGACGTTTTACTGTTATTGACTGATATTAATCGATGTTACGTTCCTCGACTAAAAGTAAAAAACTGGTTGGTTCTTGGAAATATTATATTATAAATTAAATAATTAAATTGATGACAACTTGACGTAATGGCTGAGTGGTCGGCTCCTCGGCATACACTTTGACTAACATGTCGAGTATGTGAAGTTAGACCTAGTAGAGTCAGGCGCTGGAGGCGTGTGGAGTCTGAAGCTTGGCTCTACACGAGATCTGATAACTTTTTTACAGTGCGAGTCTTGGCGTCATTTTACATAAAATTAGTTTTGGTGGGATTTTACTTCTTTTTAACTGACTTCGAAAAGGAGAACGTTCTCAAGTCCAATGTGTCTATTTCTTTTTTGTAAGTTGCTTATGACAATTATATTTTAATCAAAGTAGGCACTAAATAGTCACTGATCACTGATTATTTATTATTATTAAGATAAACGTCCACCGTTTATCTTAATAATAAATAGTTGCGCGCGCACTTCTCAATAATTCGAACTTAACTGTCAGTTATTACATATATAGCAAAGATGGTTTTTTTAATGTTGTCACCATCAAATGAGATATGGTGTACAAAGGCGGATACGGTTTGATGTTTAATAAATTCGTTATTGACAATATATCCCAGAGAATTTTATTTATCTGGTATGATTCAAACCCAAATTATGAGGGTTCAAAAAAGCGCGCCCTTGCGCTGCACTTGGCTCGTCTTCGCGGGGAAATAACGTATCCCAGTTTTTTTATATACATATATTAAAATAGGACTGCCTGTGGCCTGTATAATTAACTTTCAATAAATAAGGTTCCCAGCCTGCGGTTACTGAGTGACCCTCAGAGCCGGTGATGCGGCACGCCGCGGCCGGGACATACCACTGCACTAATCGCCGGCTGACAGTAGCGAGCACGCGCGCTCACCTGCCTATCGCCGGGGGTATTATAACGATGAATGCACCAAATATACGCAGTATCGATTCAGCATAAGAGATGTTTTTTCCATTTAATCCCCGTCCTTATATATGATATTGTTGTGACACCGTGCCCCGCCCGCCGCGCGCCGCCACACGTTTGTGTTCAATATTTCCTTACTGTTGTCAAAGTGAGGGAATATTTGTCTTTTTTGTGTTCTTTAAAATCGAAATGTATAATACGGTGTATTTACAAAAAAAAAGTATAAAAATTCAAATTCAAATTCAAATATTTTTATTTCAAGTAGACCAATATTACAGGTTCTTTCGAAATGTCAACACTAGTTGCACGGTTCCAAAAAGTAGGTCTTATGGAGAAGAACCGGCAAGAAACTCCATAGATACTCTTTTAAATAATTCTTTATATTTACAATGTTCGTATTTAATATTAATATGAGAATAATGCAGTCTGATGTGAAACGCATGAGTTATCCACTAGTACTAAAAAAATAACATAAAATAATTATAATAAAAAATCAAGCGCCGCAGCGTAGCACATCGTAGCCCTGCTACGCGGACCGCGACCGCCGTAGCACTACTACGCGCGTGTTCGAGCGCCCTTGTTTGTTGCATCTCTTCGAGGTTGCAACCAGCCGCAGCCGCATAGCTTGTTTCTTTCTATTTCTATTAAGACGAAGGCGATCGCCAGCCAGTCAGTCCCTGTGGCTGCAACTAACACGTTTACTCGTCGCATCGTAGCACCGTAGCGCTGGCCCTGTAGCCACGTAGCGCCGTAGCGCCCCAGCACCACACCATGTAGGGACCAGGGCTTCAAACATTTTCTTTGTTGCTTATAATACTTTTGTAAAAGTTTCTTCAAAAAACGATTAAAAAAAAGGTAAAGCAATAACAAGTTAAGAATAATAATAATCAAAATAATCAAATGTGGATTAATTAATCTCTTGTATAAAAATATTTTTCCTTGAACCGATATACACAATCAAATATTTAGAATAACTATTTTTAGAATCGGTCGGCACTTGGAATTGGTGGAGAAATCGGTGAACATACATAAAATATATATAAACCGTGGAACTTATGTATAAACGCCTCCTTTATTAAAGTCGGTTGATAAATTTATATAATATTAACAAAATACAGTTAGACGGAAGTTGAGTACAGCACCAGCTGCAGCGTTAGTGCAGCAAGACCGTCGGCGTGTCGTCGCGCCGAGCGACAACAACATTTTGTATTTGCGAGTTGCGTGAGAACAAACGGATTTAATAACCGAACTAAGTAATTGGGCTGCTGAGCGGCGCGCGTGTGCCGCTCGTGCTTCCCGCCGCCTCCCGCCCTAACCTAATTACTGTCTGTCCTGGCCGGCATGGCGGCAGCCGCGGTGACAGCCAGCTGCTCCACACATCAATGATAACAATACAAACTGCCTCAATTACTCTGATTGCCCGGTGGCTAGGTCCCGCTACCAGATGACGTTATTGTTTTTTATTAGTTGTTGGTAAGCGCAAATCAGGAGACTTAGTAATGTGTTACTGTATCATTACAGTACGGATGAGGTGGTCTCCGAGCATGCAGTAAGCACGTGTGAGCGACGTGTCCGAGGGAGCGCTAGTGAGGCGCTAGCGAGGAGCGAGAGAGGAGGGAGCGAGGAGCTAGCGGAGTGCGAGCGGAGAGGCACATGCGCGACGCGCGGTGCGTGACATGGACGACCCGGAGCGCATCGCGCGCGACGCCGCCGCCTGCGCGCGCGACAACAACGGCACCGCCCCCCGCGCAGGCGAGTACACCCCATCCCCCGCGCCGCCCCCGCCTGCACCCGTGTCGCGTGCTCACCTGTTCGCTCTGTTTCCAGGCGTCTACTGCGAGGGCACGTTCGACTCGTGGCTGTGCTGGCCGCACACGCCCGCCAACACGACCGCGTACCGCCCGTGCCCCGAGTTCGTGCCCGGCTTTAGTCCAGAGTGTACGTATTTACAGGCTGCTAATTGACACAATCGTGCACTTGTGTGTTTACCGATTAATATGTGTGTGTTTCAGTGTTCGCGCATAAGGAGTGCACCTCGAATGGCACGTGGTGGCAGCATCCGGAGACCGGGCGGCCCTGGTCCAACTACACCACCTGCGTGAAACCCGAAGATGTCAGTACCGCCCCCGCCCCCGCCTCCGCCCGCGCCTCTCGGCGACCCTCCACTAAGTGAGCGTGTTTGTTGTGCAGGACGTGAGCGACATCATCGCGGTGTACGAGGCCGGGTATAGCGTGTCGCTGGTCGCGCTGCTGCTGTCGCTCGCTATCCTCTTCTACTTCAAGTGAGTCTGCCGCCGCGCGCCGCTGCACGGCCAACAGAAGCCGCAGTTCTCCTCTGCCGACCCCCTCCCTATACACGTGTGTGTGTGTGCAGGTCGCTGCGGTGCGCGCGCATCACGGTGCACATGAACCTGTTCGCGTCGTTCGCGGCGAATAACGCGCTGTGGCTGGCGTGGTACGGGCTGGTGGTGCGCGCGCCGGACACGCTGACGGCGTCGCCGGTGTGGTGCCGCGTGCTCAACGCCGCGCTGCAGTACGCGCTTCTCACCAACTACACGTGGATGCTGTGTGAGGGGCTGTACCTGCACACCGTGCTGGTGAGCGCCTTCGTGTCCGAGCGCCGCCTGCTGCGCGCGCTGCTGGCGCTGGGCTGGCTGCTGCCGCTCACCTCCGCCGCCGTGTACGTGGCGCGCCGCGCCGCCGCCGACGAGCCCATCTGCTGGATGGACGAGGCCACGCCGCGCCTCGAGCTGGCCGTGCTGGCGTGCGGCGCCGTATTGCTAAACGTGGGCTTCTTGTGCAACATCGTGCGCGTGCTGTGCACGAAGCTGCGCGCCGGCGGCAGCGTGGGGGGCGCGGGCGGGCCGGCGCGGCCCTCCGCCACCGCGCTGCACGCGCTGCGCGCCACGTGCCTGCTGGCGCCGCTGCTGGGCATGCAGTACCTGCTGATGCCCTTCCGGCCGGACCACACGGTGTCGTGGTGGCTCGCCTACGAATACGTGTCGGCGCTGACGACGTCGCTGCAGGGGCTGTGCGTGGCGGTGCTGTACTGCTTCTGCAACGGCGAGGTGCTGGCGCAGCTGCGGCGGCGCTGGCGCGTGCTCACGTTCCGGCCACGCGCCAACTCGGCGACGGCGACCACGGTGTCGGTGAGTATGTGCGGCGCGGGC
Organism: Craniophora ligustri; assembly: GCA_905163465.1. Lineage (NCBI taxonomy): Eukaryota > Metazoa > Arthropoda > Insecta > Lepidoptera > Noctuidae > Craniophora > Craniophora ligustri. The sequence continues at coordinate 17,725 of LR990967.1, read as the reverse complement.
GGCCGCCGCTCCACCGTCACCACGTCCGCCTCACCCCCGCGCGTGTTGCAGTTCGTGCGCTCGGCCGCGCCCGCCGGCGGCGAGGACAAGGTGTGACTGGCGGCGGGCGGCGACTCGGCCGACCCGCCCGGCGGCCCCGCTCCCGGCGGGACCGAGCCCGAGCGCCGCCGCAACGTGCGACACATCCGCTTCGAGTGCGTCGACAGCGACGACGACGCGCCGCCGGAGAAGCGCCTGCTGTAAGCGCCGCCGCCCCACCGCCCTCACCCCACCGACACCTCCCGTGTGGATATGTGATCTATGTGACATTGTGTTCGTAGTACCTAGTCAATTGTAACGTAAGCCCCCGCCGCGGGGAAGTGTGGACCGGACCTAACGGGTACTGTACTAGTGACTACAGGCGCAGGTCGGCGCCCGGAGCCGGCGCCCGGAGCCGGCGCCCGGAGCCGGCGCCCGGTGCGCTCGATCTCGTGGACTGCCAGAGAGAGCCAGTGAGTGTTGTTACAGCTGGCGTCGCTCCGGCCGCCGTGTCCGGTGGAAGTACTTACACGTGCACACTGTACCCGCCTGCGCTGTTACTGTCGCGTCTGTAGGTACACTGTCATGTACATAGATGTAAATAATATTTTTGTAAAATAAAAATCTAAGGGTGTTACAGGAATAACCTTGTTTCATTTAATTTACTTCCTGTTTAGGATGTACAAATGTGTACCTAAATATATCGATGCGACTGCGTGTCACTTGTGACGTATTTATTGTGTCAACACCTTTATTTTTTTTATTCGTTTATTATGTGTTTCATCGTCAACCACTTCATAAATAATTCTATAAGTACTATCAGAACTTTAAAACACCGACATCAAGAATTTGAAACATACAATCAAAGCTAAATAAATAAATAACTGTCACTTAGCTAATAGCGAGCTGCCCAAGACCGGAATGGATGGCACTCTGCGGGGGAGGCCTACGTTCAGCAGTGGACGGCAATAGGCTGATTATATAGCTAATAGTGATGTGACATTCATTTGAAATGTCGCATAACACACGAGACAGCGATGGCCGCGGTGGATGTACGGCCGCTCCTCTACGTGCGATATAAATATAATGCGCGTGCGCATTGTCTCCGCGCGCCGATCAATTGGCACTCACGGCATCGATATCTACTAAATTAAACGCACCGTTCGATTGTGACTGCATGATATAAATACGCAGCGTCGGCGCAACTCGCCGCCGCCTTATATGGACACCGGCAGTGGAGCGGGCGCCCGGGGGCCTCGGGGGTCACGACTCGGGGGGCAGGGGTCAGGGGGCACAGTAACAAACGCACGCTCAGTAATAAAATTATAATAAACAACATACACTTAAAGTAGTTCACTTACATGATATCGCAACAGCGAGCAGTCTCCGACAGAGAGTATAAAATAAATACATTTAAGTAGCAACGAGTACAAAAGGTGAACGGAAGCGAGCTGGCTCGGAGCCGCCGCCGGCTTAGAAGCACTTGCGGTGCACGATGCCGGGGCCGGACTCGTCGTACTCCTGCTTCGAGATCCACATCTGCTGGAAGGTGGACAGCGACGCCAGGATGGAGCCGCCGATCCACACGGAGTACTTCCTCTCGGGCGGCGCGATGATCTTGATCTTGATGGTGGAGGGCGCGAGCGCCGTGATCTCCTTCTGCATGCGGTCGGCGATACCCGGGTACATGGTGGTGCCGCCCGACAGCACCGTGTTGGCGTACAGGTCCTTGCGGATGTCCACGTCGCACTTCATGATGGAGTTGTACACGGTCTCGTGGATGCCGCACGACTCCATGCCCAGGAACGACGGCTGGAACAGAGCCTCGGGGCAGCGGAAGCGCTCGTTGCCGATCGTGATGACCTGTCCGTCGGGCAGCTCGTAGGACTTCTCCAGCGAGGTGGACGCGGCCGCCGTCTGCATCTCCTGCTCGAAGTCGAGCGCCACGTAGCAGAGCTTCTCCTTGATGTCGCGCACGATCTCGCGCTCCGCCGTGGTGGTGAAGGAGTAGCCGCGCTCCGTGAGGATCTTCATGAGGTAGTCGGTGAGGTCGCGGCCCGCCAGGTCCAGGCGCAGGATGGCGTGCGGCAGCGCGTAGCCCTCGTAGATGGGCACGGTGTGCGACACGCCGTCGCCCGAGTCCAGCACGATGCCGGTGGTGCGGCCGGACGCGTACAGCGACAGCACGGCCTGGATGGCCACGTACATGGCGGGGCAGTTGAACGTCTCAAACATGATCTGCGTCATCTTCTCCCTGTTGGCCTTGGGGTTGAGCGGCGCCTCCGTCAGCAGGATGGGGTGCTCCTCCGGCGCCACTCGCAGCTCGTTGTAGAACGTGTGGTGCCAGATCTTCTCCATGTCGTCCCAGTTGGTGATGATGCCGTGCTCGATGGGGTACTTGAGCGTCAGGATACCCCTCTTGCTCTGCGCCTCGTCGCCCACGTACGAGTCCTTCTGCCCCATGCCCACCATGACGCCCTGGTGGCGCGGGCGGCCCACGATGGAGGGGAACACGGCGCGCGGCGCGTCGTCGCCCGCGAAGCCGGCCTTGCACATGCCGGAGCCGTTGTCGACTACCAGCGCGCCCGCATCGTCGTCACACATCCTGACTCAGTCCTCGAAGACAACTTCAGTACAGCTCCACACACACCTGCAACACAACGCGCTCGTTAGACACGGTAGCTACTCACTCGCGCGCACTGGCACACAAGAGTTGTTTCTCTGCTCGGGCCGCACACGACAGACTGGTATAATTAGAGCGGAGGGCGAGGGCCGGCAGGTAAGTGAGACACTCACGGCGCGGAGGCAGCGGTTGCAGCGGCGGTAGTGAGCGCAGGGCGGGCGCGCGCGCGCTATATACGCGCCGCGCGCCGCCGCTTGGCAGCCGCGCCGGCCCCTACAAGGCGCTGCGCCGCCGCCCGGCCCCGCCGCCACGCACTGCCATTTAAGACAATCGATCGCATCTGACGACATACAATTAGGCACATCCCTCTCGGACAAAATAGCTCTCAATGAGACTGGGCCGGAGCGCCAACGTGGGCTATTTCCGCGCACTCGCTACGGTCACTCGGCGCACCTGACCGCCGCCGCACATCCGACACACCACACGGCTGACCTACTCAGCTCACACCTCCAGCATAGCATACCATCACGCCTAGCGTCCCCGGAGAGTGAGGCAGAGATGTACTAGTGTACACCCACCCACCTATCACCGGTATGTTTTGGGTCCCATGTAATAGGAGGTGAGCGTATTGCCATCAATATGAGCGTATTGACGACCCGATTAGCGCAGCGGTAGTTAACGCTGCCTTCTGTGCTATGGGTCTCGGGTTCGAATCCCGGTAGGGACAAATGTTTGTGTGATAAGCATAAACATTCGTGTCCGAGTCATGGATGTATCTATATATAATATGTATGAATTTGCAAAAAATAGTATATATGTAGTATATCTCGTATATCTACCTTCTAGTATCCGTAACACAAGCCTCGTTGCTTACCACGGAACTAGAGGGCGCTGTGTCATAATGTCCAGAGATATTTATTTATCAACCAGGCACGAATTCACACCCCGACTTACAACTAGGTTACCGAGGCAGTCGGAGAGCAAAGAACTTGAATTACGTACGTTGATCTACTACCACGATCATAAAAACTAAAAATCAGAAATTAAAGATTAGGTACTGGCTATATTAACGTTCCTGACTTTAACGGAGGCACTGTTAGAGTTCATAGTTCCGCTTACAAGTTAAGTGACAGCTGGTAAGATGGCGTTGTGCATTTTTACTCTTGTCCTAGATCGCGGTGTTCAGATTCTCCGCCACTTAACGACCTCAGCCCATACATTAGTACTACGTCATTCTTCAAAGAGATCTAGTACAGCTCAGTCCTTGGAACGCAAATACAGTTCGGTATAAAACTATAAGGTGTTTCATTAAGCGCCCCTGTGGTTAAGTTCATCCACCGACCTCGGCCTAACAGCCACCTTACTCAACCTAGCCAGGTTCATGTGAGTTAGGCTCCCCACTAGTATTGTACCCACAGCGCCTCTGCAGCTGCTGTGGAGCGCGAGCGCTCCTGATTCTTATCAATAATTCCATTGCAGTCTACTCACAAATGATTTCCCGTCTCAAAAACTTTATAGTAATGATTTGTCGTATTTTTTTTTTTAATTAGATTCAGTATTCAAAAAAAGTAAATAAATTTTAACTTGCACTGGACTTAAACTCTTGTGAACATGGTTCTTTACGATGAAAATCACATTAAGTTGGGCCAATACTTAATGTGCCGTGCGCAGAGTACCTACAGCGCGCTGCAGATATATGAGTTGTAACCAAAACATTCGTTGGTCACAATAACATCCGAAGAAAAACCGCCAACTTGTCTTCAATTTAGATCTGTAATGCGCTACTAGCGACGCTACTAACGTAGCCCAGCACACCAGCCCCAACACGTACATCCTGCGCGTGCACTAGCTATACGTGCGGTGTGCGCGTCGCGTCCGCGTTCCCACGTGCAGCTAGTTAGGTGACATGTTCAATTACTTACCAGGTAAGCAACTGGGGCTCGTGGCTCAATAACAACCACTCTGATAAATCAGTCTGTGAGTTCAAGCTGCACTACGCGAGCTCATGGACTACGCTGGATGGTTGGGCGGTATCCATGCTCACCACTTGGAGGGAGTTCCCGGCGCGCCGGAGAGCATGTGTCGCCGTCTGTCCCGGATGTGATACGAGATGACTACGGGAGTCACCTTACTGTTATAAATTATATAGGTAATGTATTATAGGTATGGTAGTAGATAAGTGCAGGAAAAAGAGCTGATGTTTCCTCAAATCGATTTTATTTTTTTTAAGGGCAAGCTGCCTGTGCTGGTAGACTTTATAGTGACCCTCTAAGATTTCCGTTACTGAGGTGCGGGAACACTAAATATGTATTTTGGGCCACGTGATACCAGATGACGACATAAATAAGTCACGTGATTAACAGTGACCTGTAGGAGTACAAAGGCCCCGGTGATTATAGTTGAGTTACCCCGCAACAATAACCCATACCTACCTCAAAATAAACCAACATAGCCGAGGTACACGGTGTACAGACAGAGCTTCCCCTCTCCCGGCGAGTTCGGCACGCGGCCATCTATCGGCGCGCGGCGGCACTAAGCGATGAGCTCACCGGGACTGCTGAAGGAGGGTCACCGTCTAGTTCTCAACCCGAATTAAACAAAATATATAATTATTATATATTATGCCACTTGTCTACAATATGTTATCGGTTCCTACTTTGAATTTACAGACACCGAAGACAGAAACCACTTACAGGAAATATGTAGTTAATTGATTACAATTTAAAATAAAACTTACAGAATAAAAAGAAACTTATAATATATACTAATCTGTATTAGAATAGTTAGAGGATAGATTAGTTGAAAAATATTCTTCATTTACTTTCTATATTTACTTGTCCTGACTGATTCATGGACGCCGAGCAGAAACTTAAAATGTTGTCGGATGATGCATTTTATGACGAAAATATCCACTAAGAAAGGAATTTTATAATTTTCCCACAAATTTCAAAATAAAAATATCATATTGCTTGCTTACATTAAATGGGTTGATAATAACAACCTAAATTAATATAAGAACAGATTTTAATAAAATAGTTGCCGGTTTATTTTAACTTCCGGGTACTTTGATATTATTTTAAATATTTAGCAAAGTTGGTCAATTGACTAATGTGATTTTATAGATTGCAATTGTAAGGTGGACAGTCGTAACTCGACCCAGGAATTGGACGGTTGTTCCTTGGAATATTTAATATCAGTAATAAAAATTGAACTGTGATAGTTGTGCTACAGATACGTGTACTACAAATATATGTGAGCGTTGTTATAACTGAATAGTGGGATAAACCAAATTATGTTTAAATAAATATCGCCTACCAGAACTGACCAGAAGTAACACGCAGGTGAGTGATTCCAACTATTATTATTTTCTTTTTCTGTTGTTATCCTACTTTTCATATATTTTTTGTTTTGTATCTGATTTATAAATTTATTGAAGTTAAAATATTTTAACAAAATTATTAAAAGTTTAAAGAAATTTATTCTTTAAAATATTACAAATAAATCACTTACATGTGAACACGATAATGGTAATATAATATTAATGTTGCCCGAATTATGCACTTACATTTGTAACAAGTTTACAGAGCAAATCTTAAAAAAAGCAAATCTTCATATGCAATTTACAAATGAGTACCAATGCATCGATGCCCTTCTTACTGCGTACTGTTGGTACGTGGTCATAATGCCGTATCTGAGATTGGAGGACCCTACCTCCAATCTCAGATACGGCATTATCTTTTGGGGTAACTCTACAAATAAACAACTAGTTTTAAAGCCCAAAAGCAATGCATAAGGACCATTTCCAATCAAACTAAAGCTCACAGAGAGCTGTAAACCATTTTTCATAAAATATAAAATATTAACACTACCCTCTCTTTATATTTATGAAATCGCTGTTTGTTAAGAGCAATCCTAACTTATTTACTCGTATGTCTGACGTGGTCGTTCGTAATAGACGTGATAATAGTAAACTTCGCCTACAAAAGTCTAAAACTACTTTAATGCATAATAGCATGGTTTGCATGGGCCCAAAAATATACAATAAAATTCTTAAACTCTAAAAAGAACATAACAGTAACATATTAAAAAATAAATTAAATAATTTCCTTGCAAATAAAGCCTACTATCATCATCATCAACCCATTATTGTCCCACTGCTGGGCACGGGTCTCCTCTCATTTGAGAGGGATTAGGCTATAGTCCACCACGCTAGCCTACTGCGGGTTTGTAGACTTCACATGCTATCGAGAAAATCTCTCAGCATGCAGGTTTCCTCACGATGTTTTCCTTCACCGTTTGAGCATGTGGTAAATACGCACATAACTTCCGAAAAGTCAGTGGTGCGTGCCCGGGTTTGAACTCGAGACGTTTGACATATCAGTCCACTGGTCACGCCACTAGGCCACCACAGCTCTTTTACGCCTACTATATATACTATTAATGATTTTCTGAATGACAACATTGGTAACCAACTGCTATGATACCTAATATTTACATCTATATCTACCATAGACTACTATTATATTGATATCTACGCAAATAAAGTATTACACACCAGAGTTACTGCTAATTAAACATAATAAAATTGAATTCATAAAATACACAACAGCTATAGCGAAATTGAGTTATTCATGTATCTCTAAGAATACTGTATAAATACATGTAAACGTTAAATTTCTCCTTCAAATTATGTTTTTCCTGTTAATATATATTTTAAGATTGTCACCTAAAATACAAATTTATCATTCGAGACCTAATTAGTATTGTTAAAAATAACTAACTACTGTTATACCTATATTTGTGCGCCGTACAGGCTAAACATGACTGGCCATTATTTTTACTTTATGTTTAACATCTTGCATTCTTATGTATGTTGCATGTTTATGTATGTTGCATGCTTATGTATGTTGCATGTTTATGTATGTTGCATGTTTATGTATGTTGCATGTTTATGTATGTTGCATGTTTACAAATAAAATTATCTTTATCTTTAAAAAAGAGCACTTTATTTAGATTACAACGTACAAATGTAGAAACTCAGTGGTTTTCAATGGCATGTTGAGCGAGTTTTGATATTTTATATTTTTTTTTTACAAATGCATACAATGTTTTACAGGTATTATTAGACCCAATGCAACATGTAGTTATTGGACAATATTGTTCATCTATCTATCTAAATTAATGCTAGGTGACTAAATGCAACCCTCTCAAATTCCGCCAACGTACAATTAATATATCAAATTTTTGCGATACATGATTTAGGATGTTAATTGCTGTAACCAATGCAGTGCAAGTGGTGCAAACTTTAATATGTTCTTCAATATGTTCAATATAATTATTATTACGGAGGGTAGATTATTATAAAGCGTCTTTAAAGTAAAGATTTTTTTTTATAATTAATTTGTATAATTTTGGGGTATTACGAAAAAATTTGCTCGGCGTGTGATTAGTGATTTTGTGATGTACTTATGTGTAGCTACTTGTATCAAACGTACAAAGGATATACTCAATACTTAATTTATTGCATTCCATAATGTTTTATAAAAGTGGACTATATTCAAATTCAAATTCAAAATAATTTATTTCAAGTAGACCAGTATTACAGGTGCTTTTGAATTGTCAAACTAGTTGCACGGTTCCAAAAAGTAGGTCTATGGAGAAGAACCGGCAAGAAACTCCATAGATACTCTTCTAAATTTCCTGCTGCGTGGTGCCGGCTTAGAATAGCACCACCCCATATCTTCCCGTGGGTGTCGTAAGAGGCGACTAAGGGATTCACCGGAGGATGGGCAGCAGCGCCCTCCGAGTACTACGCCTGCCAAACTGCGATCGCCAACCCGCCTGCCAAGCGTGGCGATTATGGCATATCCCCCCCAATATGATTGCACCAAAAAAACGGCCCCTAGTCCCCGGCGGCCCCGCTATTCCTCATGTCCATAGTGGTAGCGGTCGAGGTAACGGCGGGGCAAGGGGTGCCAAGAATCTCCGGAAGAGATCCGGCTACCACAAACGACGACGGATTGACCTGGCAACATATAACACGCGCACACTGCGGACGGACGAAAAGGTGGCAGAACTTGAGGAGGAGTTGAGCAAGGTTCGATGGGATATTGTGGGATTATCTGAAGTCCGAAGAGAGGGGGAGGACACGATAATCCTAAAATCCGGTAACCTTTTATACTTCCGGGAGGGCCATCAACAGTCCCAGGGTGGTGTCGGGTTTATCGTCAACAAGTCCCTTGTCAACAACGTGTTGAAGATCGAGAGTGTGTCGACCAGGGTGGCGTACCTTATACTCAGAATCACCGAAAGGTATTCGTTGAAGGTCATACAGGTTTACGCCCCGACTTCGGCACATTCCGACGATGAAGTTGAAACTATGTATGAGGACATATCCAGAGCCATGCATAGTTCGAAATCTCACTTCACCGTTGTAATGGGGGACTTCAACGCGAAGTTGGGCAAGAGAAACGACGATGAGCTGAGAGTGGGGCAATTTGGATTTGGGCGACGGAATCACCGGGGACACCTATTGGCGGGTTTCCTGGAGAAGGAGAGTCTCTTTATGATGAACTCCTTCTTCAGGAAACGCGAACATAGGAAATGGACCTGGATGAGTCCCGATGGTACGACCAAAAATGAGATTGACTTCATCATGTCGACGAAAAAACATATATTCAATGATGTCTCAGTGATCAACTATGTGAAAACAGGCAGCGATCACCGCATGGTCAGAGGCACATTGAATCTTAATGTTAGGATGGAAAGATCTCGACTGATGAAGTCTACGCTCCGTCCTTCACCAACCGAAATCCAAAACCCCGAACACTTTCAGCTCCAATTACAAAATCGTTTCGATTGCCTAGGTAGCGATGTTGACGATCTCAACGACGGATTTGTAGAAGCTGTCCATGCAGTCGGGTCAAACTATCTTAGACCCCGACGAACTGCTAAAACTAAGAAGCTTTCCGATTTAACTTTGCGGCTCATGGAGGATAGACGCAAGATGATTCTGCAGTCTTCAGCTGATCAATCTGAGTACCGGCGATTAAACAGACAGATCTCAAAGTCTCTAAAACGTGACATTCGTCAATTCAACACGAACTGTGTGAACGAGGCAATAAGCCGGAATAGAGGCTCTAAAATATTCACCAGAGATCTGTCTGTAGGCCAAAGTCAGTTGACAAAGCTGAAGACCGACGATGGCAGAATCGTGTCATCCAAACCTGAGTTGCTTAGGGAGATCGAGGGATTCTATGGGCAGCTGTACACTTCACATAAATCCGTCGCCAATCTAGCGGGCGATCCAAGAGCTAGATTAACCCGGCACTACACTGAAGATATCCCGGACGTCAGCCTGTATGAGATTCAGATGGCTCTCAAACAGCTTAAAAACAACAAGGCACCAGGTGATGACGGAATCACAGCAGAGTTACTGAAGGCGGGTGGAAAACCAGTCCTTGTGGCCCTTCAGAAGCTTTTTAATTCAGTCATCATCAAAGGAAAAACGCCACAGGCATGGAGCAGAGGTGTGGTCGTTTTGTTCTTCAAAAAGGGCGATAGGACATTTTTGAAGAACTACCGTCCTATATCACTTCTGAGCCATGTCTATAAGTTGTTCTCGAGGGTCATCACAAACAGAGTCTCACGCAGGTTTGACGACTCCCAGCCTCCCGAACAAGCCGGTTTCCGAAAAGGTTTCAGTACCATAGACCACATACATACGCTACGGCAGGTTATACAAAAGACCACAGAGTATAACCGACCCCTATGTTTAGCGTTTGTGGACTATGCGAAAGCCTTTGATTCGATCGAAACTTGGGCGGTAGTGCAGGCTTTACAGCGGTGCCAAATTGACTATCGGTACATCGAAGTGTTGAAGTGTTTGTACGAAAACGCCACTATGTCAGTCCGACTACAGGATCAGACCTCAAAACCTATCCTCTTGCAGCGTGGTGTGAGACAGGGAGACGTTATTTCTCCTAAACTGTTCACTGCTGCAATGGAGGATGTCTTTAAGGTTCTGGACTGGGAAGGACTTGGCATCAACATAAACGGCGAGTACCTCACGCACCTTCGATTTGCCGACGATATAGTCGTAATGGCTGAGACCGTTGAACAGCTAAGCACTATGCTCAATGACCTCTACAGAGCTTCGGAACGTGTCGGTCTAAAGATGAACATGGACAAGACCAAAGTGATGTTGAATGTCCATGTTGTACCGACTCCGGTGAAGGTCGGAAGCTCTGTCCTCGAAGTTGTTGACGATTATGTTTACCTGGGACAAAATATCCGGTTAGGTAAGTCCAACTTAGAGAAAGAGGTCAATCGTCGAATCCAACTCGGCTGGGCAGCGTTCGGGAAGCTACGCCAAATCTTTTCGTCCCAGATAGCGCAGTGTCTAAAGACGAAAGTCTTTGACCAGTGTGTGTTGCCAGTAATGATTTACGGCACCGAGACGTGGCCGCTTACAGTGGGCCTTATAAGTAAGCTCACAGTCACTCAGAGAGCGATGGAGAGGGCTATGTTAGGAGTTTCACTACGTGATCGAATCAGAAACGAGGAGATCCGTAGAAGAACCCGGGTCACTGACATAGCCCGAAGAATCGCCAAACTCAAGTGGCAGTGGGCAGGGCACATTGCTCGAAGACCGGATGGCCGTTGGGGCTTGAAGGTTCTCGAGTGGCGACCGCGAACTGGAAGACGCAGCGTGGGTAGGCCTCCGGCATGGTGGACCGACGACCTGGTGAAGGTCGCTGGAACCAGCTGGATGCAGGTGGCCCAAGACCGGTCGTTGTGGAAATCTTTGGGGGAGGCTTATGTCCAGCAGTGGACGTCCTCCAGCTGATATGATGACTCTTCTAAATAAATAAAAATTACAATATAGGAAGTCAATTCCTTTACAATTTTAATTTGCTACATCAATATGAGACTAATGCAGTTTGAAGTGAAATGTATGAACTATTCACCCAAGACAAAATAAAACGAAATCAGAATGCCACCGCATGTATGAGTCGACCAGTCACCACCGACAGCACCCGTTCACGAGTATGACGTGTGTATCAGCGTCGCTCTACTCAACCATGTTGTAGGGAATAAAACGACCCGACACACAACGCCGCCATCGGCAGGACATTTTAGTGAGCATGACAAGCTCAAACTGCTCGGCAACCTGTGGGCATTTTTACATTTTACAAAAGCAACATCAAGGTCGACATCAGTCTCATATTTTACAGGCTACTTATTAATTAATAAATACAACAGTAATATCTCTCTTGAATACACATCTCATGTCACTTATGTGATCAATAATAAATTAATATAATAAGTTACGATATAATATAACTTAACATGTCAATTAATAAAATAATAAGGAAATGTCAAAATATAAAAAAATACAATAATAATGTCAATTTCACTCCACATCATCACAAAATAGCAATATTAATTCAGTCTGATAGCCTCGTTCACCAGAACAGCTTAATCCCAGGCATTGTTATCTTCCAAGAATTCTTTCAGCGTATAATAACCCTTAGCACAAAGTCTACGCTTAACCACAGATTTAAATTTATTAAGGTTCAGTTTCTGTATATGGCCTGGGATTGTATTGTATAAGCGTATACATAGACATTTAAATGATTTACTAATCTTTTTGAGCCTAGTTGAAGGAATAATGTATTTATCTTTATTCCTAGTATTAACATTATGAAAATCACTACCCTTTTTAAAAAGATTGATATTTTTGTGAGCATACAACATATTTTCATAGATATACTGTGATGGGACAGTCATGATATCAATCTCTTTAAATTTTTCCCTCAGTGAATATTTGGGTCTTAACCCGTAAATTGACCTGATAGCCCTTTTCTGCAGCACGAAAATAGTCTGGATGTCGGCAGCATTCCCCCACAATAGAATACCGTACGACATCACACTATGAAAGTAACTGAAATAAACTAAACGAGCTGTATCTACGTCAGTTAAGCGACGAATTTTTTTAACAGCGTATGCCGCAGAACTGAGCCTCTTGGACAATTTCTCTATATGTGGGCCCCACTGAAGCTTAGAGTCCAAAGTAAGACCCAGAAATACAGTGGTGTCCACAAGGTCCAACTGCTTGCCATTAATGCATACACTGGGCAACATCTGTCTTACGTTAGGTGTAGTAAACCTTATACATTTAGTTTTACTTTCATTTAAAAGTAAGTTGTTTGCATTAAACCAGTGTAGCACTTTAAAGAGAGCGCTGTTAACATCGTCAAAAACCATTTGATTGCGTTTAAGTTTAAATAAAAGTGATGTGTCATCTGCAAACAGCACTATCTCGTGATAATCTCCTATTAGATATGGCAAATCGTTTATATATATTAAAAATAAGAATGGACCAAGAATTGAACCCTGAGGGACTCCCATTGTAACCATAGACCCCGAGGATCTCATTCCGTTGACGTCCGGTGACATTCCGTATAGATAACTTAGATCATTATGGACCCTGTCGGGCACAGCAAAAATTAGGAGAGAGGAAGAGGGTTTAGCAGCATTTGCAAATTGAGTGCCCATTAAAAGAGTATACATTAAAATATTATATTTATGGTGTTTATATTCTTATTATCTCATTGCTAACAAATTTATGACAAATTTTGTATTTGTTTATAACATTAATAAGTGAATTTCTTTGTTATATTTATAATTGTATTTATTTATTATAGTTTTCATTTATATACTAATATTTTCAGTATTTATTACTTATATTATATTTAGTATGGTATTATATTGCATCGTGATTTAATTAATTTTTTATTAGTTACAATAAGGCTAGGTTTCCAATAATGTTTACATAGGGAAGGAAGGAAGCAAGGTAGCTGTGTTTTTTTTTAAATAATTTATCGCCAACAATTCGGTTGTTGAAAGCACTTGGTAATCAGGAAGTGTTTTAAATTATTAGTGAAAGTGTTGAATTTAAGTTCCTTTTTGATGGCTTTTGGTAAGGTGTTATAATTTTTTATGGACATAACCAAAGGGCTGCACGAGTGTATCTTAAGTTGGGATGTTGGTAAGTTTAATCTATTTTTGTGTCTTAACGTGTATTTAGTTTGTATTTATTCACGGATTTTATAAAATTGTGGGTGCTTTCGGACTAATTTACATATATCGAGAATGTATAGACATGTGACCGTTAGTATTTTATGTTTTTGAATGAGTGGTTTGCACCTGTCTGTTTGTTCTGTTTGTGATTATTCTGTATTTCCCCATCGTATAATGCCATAGTTAAGCCATGCTTGGTTACACGTACATACGCGTATGCGTACGCGGCATACGCGTAGTAAGTGGCGAGTGCAGTTTGCAGGTTTGTAGTATTTTTGGTCTTTAATCGAATTTTTGTATGTGGGATTTTCAGTTTATATGCGTATCTAATAATAGCCCGAGAAGATTGAATTCATTTACTTGTTCTAATTTTGTGTTAAAAGTGAAATTTAGTTTTAGGGGAGCTTTTTGATGGGGAGGAAAAGTAATTAATTTTGTTTTAGTTTATTTTTAGATTATGCTTGTCCATCCAATTGGTGACTGAAGTGAGAAGGTGGTTTAGATTGTCATTTAGATTTATAATATTTCGGCATGAGGTGAGCAAGGGTATTTCGTCTGCGAACAAATGAAACACACGGTTCATTTATTGTATTTGGAAGGTCATTTATGTAAATAAAGAAAAGAAGGCACCCTATTACACGTGAGGGATGTTTTACTGTCGGATCTTATTTTTTTCCATTACTTTAGTGCAGTTGTTGAAATATTCAATTTCGACCAGTTGTTCTCTATCTTTGATGTGGACCATTTATTTTCATCGTATCCATATTCCGTATAATTTATCTAACAGTATATTAAATTGTACCTTGTCATATGCTTTGTCCATGTCTAGTAAATTATTTTGAATTTGAAATTATTTTGTTTATTTCGTAGGGTTGACCGGGGTGAGAGACATAGTGTTTTCTGTAGGGCAGACCACAGGGGCTCCTCTAGGCTCGGTGCCGGGCGCTCGGGTGGTATTTCTTATTACTTAGAAACATTTTGACACCTAAGGTCTGACTAGGCTAGTTCTCATATAGGAATTATTATAAAGTCGGTACCTACTAAAACAGTCGTGGAAGAGCTCTACGTTCGATGCCTAGTTTCCATCGGCAAGCAAAATTTCCGGAAAATTAAAATAGGAACTTACAGCTTTAGAACTTGCAGTTATAGCAGTTATACGTAGACAGAATAACTAACAGTACAGTTGATTTTCGTATTTACTACGTTAAGAACTAAAACTGACACTCGTTATTTATGCACATGAAACATGACCTTTAAATTTACAAAAACTGCGTTAAAAAAAACCGACTTCAAAACTAAAAGTTATCCTTGGATCCTTGGGAAATCGAGAGAAACCCTCAAATTTTCTACGTAGATGACGCGTTTATTGTTCAATCTCTTACATACTACCACGCCTGTTGTCCCCGAAAGGTTAGGCAGAGGTGTACTAATGTAGGTACACCCACGTTTCGCCGGTATCTTTTAGGTACCATGTAATAGGTGACGAGCCTATTGCCATTAACCGGGCACGAATCCAAACTCTGAGCCGCTACTGAGAATTTCACAGAAAAACCCAATAACACTTTGCTCGACCTGGGAATCGAACCCAGGACCTCTTGCTCGGCAGTCGCACTGTATGACCACTAGACCAACGAGACATATAATACAACGAACCTATTACAGACACTAAAAAGTAAAAAATAAAATAAAAAACTGCGTTAGAAAAAACCGACTTCAAAACTAAAAAGTTAAAAATAACTTAATACAGTTTTAACTTCTTTTTAGTTTTAAAGGTATGAAGTCGGTGCCAGTGCCTGGTTGCACACTGCGCGATGGGTGTACATACCTTTACATTTGGCTTGAACAACTGAACCAATCATAAGAAAAAAATAGATTCTCAGACAATTAAATTAATTTAGCCTCGTCTACATAGTTTAGATAAAACACAACGATAGCGCGATCTAATTTGATGTGTGGCGCCATCTCTTGAGTAACTCTGAAATTAATAGATAGTTTCATAGTTCCAAGTTTCGGAGGCACCGACTTCAAACTGTGATTAAAAATTAACATTTTGTAAATCATAATTAAGTATTTAGATATTGAAATAGTTCATCGTATGTATATATTATTATTATAGTTACTAATTAAAAGAAATATGTGCTTTTTACTGTGTTTGTAGAATAAGTTAGATTTATCGCTAGTTACTTTGTGTAGTAAATCTTATGTAGATTAAGTTTAGATGTAATAATTATTTTTTCCTTTTTAGTTTTATCGTTTTTCATCGTACTATTTATTATGTAGGGGAGCGGGGGGCTAGTTGTAACAGGGGCAAGTAGTAACAAACAAGCATTTTTACCTACATAATAGCAGAATATTAGTTTGATATTTAACATCCTACTACGTCATACCCATTCTATCACATAACCGCGATAAGTAGCCTGTTGGACAGCGCAGGAAGCAGTGTTGTGCAGGCGCTCTGATTAAGCCAGGTAATGGACTTTTTTGTGTTTATACAAAATTGATTATCGCAGATTTCAAATTGTTTAGCAGTTGTTGATTTAAACAATTAATACACTTAGCATTTGTTTAGTTTGATTATATTAAATGTAATTTCACACCAAGTAAGCGAGGTTATTTCAAAGAACCTTGCAGTGGGGTATGTTGTAACTCTTTTATGGAGCAAGTTGTAACATGTTACTTATAACATTGGAATAAAAATGCTTTTTACTGATTTTATCGAATTCTTAGAAATCAATATGTTACTTATAAGTTAATTATAAGTTCTATGAAATTACGCGGGACGTAAGTAGTTAAATTCTTTCTTTTCATGTTTTCAATAATACTTTTTAGTTGAACTTGATTAATTTTATGTATTTCAGAATGAAAAACTACAAAAGAAAAACTGAATGTACTTCCCAAAGCCAAGATTCATTCACATCATTTATTTGCATTTCACAATGTTTTTATAGATGGTAACAGACAATCTTATATTAGATACAATTATGGACACTGTCGGGCACAACAAATATAATTACAGTAATTAAATATACAGTACATATCTATCTTAATTACATATTATATAAAATTTATGTATCGCTTACTAACATTTTCGTAAATTTTTAATAAAATATCTTTTAAAATAGCAGATATAAACATCTAATAAATTATATATTTGAATGTTTATGTATAGTATTGTATGTATGAATATTATGTGTAGTAGTATAAGTAGGTTAATATAGATATAGTGTTCATTTTATTTGGTCATCATTTATGTATTAATAGTGTAATAATATAAATATGGTGTCACTTGATTCGTTCTTTAATGAGTAGGGGAGTTTATTAAATATTTTTATCGACATTACATACGGGCTATTCGAATGCAAAGTTATTCGGGAAGTGGGTAACATTAACATGTTTTTATGTCTGAGACTTCGATTTTGATGTTTGTCAGCGCGGGTTGTAAAGAAGGTGTTATACTTTCGAACAAATTTTAATATTTCCAAGATATAAATGGAAGGTAAAGTAACTATTTTGTATTTTATGTAATAAGGTTTACAACTATCTGTTTGCTCTGTTTGTGAAATACTTATTTTTCTATTTGATTAAGTATAAAACTTAAAATTGTCACTTTGTTATAACGTGCCTAAGGTTTATAATGCTAAATTAATCAAAAGTCTTAATATTGAAGTAATTAATATAATAAATGGCTGTAAGTCTAGAATGCCTTAATAGTTTACGTAAAAAAATATCACTGGTCTGCGAATTTATATTTTTGAAAAGTTTTTATGACGAATGAATAATATTTTCTTTATTTCCCTTAAAAAAATAGAAAACGGTATTTGTAATAAATTTATTTGAATAGGTACGAAAACGAACATTTCATAAAATGAATGAGAATCATTTGAGAATATTTTGGTATTTTATTAAATCATTATTAAGGTGTCATTAAGTGTATATATAAAGAAAAATTATAAAAATAAAGAATTATTTTTGAAAAAATGCTGCGCTTTGTTGGTTTTC